>JAWHQI010000026.1:5000000-10000000 GCA_033032865.1 Dactylorhiza incarnata | reverse complement strand
TCGACAGGGAGAGCCAAAACTGGGGCGGAACACAGTCTTCTCTTAAATTCCTAAAAATCCTCCTCGCACTGCTCGCTCCAATCAAAAGTTGCTCCCTTCCGCGTCAACCTAGTCAGAGGCGCGAAAATACCTGAGAACCCTTCCACAAATCTTCTATAATAACCTGCTAAACCCAAGAAACTCTGGATTTCCTTAGGCGACGCCAGTTTCTTCCAGTCCAAAACAACAACGATCTTTGATGGGTCCATGGAGATGCCACCCTTGCTCACCACGTGACCCAAGAAGGAGACTTGCGAAACCCAAAACTTGCATTTTCTCAGCTTGGCATACAGCTTGTGCACCCTCAAGGTAGACATCACCAGACGCAAATGCCGAGCATGCTCCTCTTCACTTGAAGAATAGACCAGCACATCATCAATAAAAACCACTATAAACTGGTCCAGATAGTCTCGGAATACCCTGTTCATCAGATCCATGAAAGCAGAGGGCGCATTAGTCATCCCAAATGACATCACCAGGAACTCAAAATGTCCATAACGTGACCGGAAAGCAGTTTGCGGAAAGTCTGAGTCGCGAATCCTCAACTGATGGTAAGCGGACCGAAGGTCAATCTTCGAGAACACGCAGCTACCCTGCAACTGGTCGAACAAGTCATCAATCCGCAGCAACGGATACCTGTTTTTGATAGTGACCTTGTTCAACTCTCTGTAATCGATGCATAGCCACATCGACCCATCCTTCTTCTTCATGAACAGAATCGGCGCACCCCAAGGCGACGAACTCGGTCTAATAAAACCAAGCTACAGTAGCTCATCCAGCTGAGTGCGCAGCTCCTCCAACTCCCGCGGTGCCATACGGTAGGGTGCCTTTGCAATAGGGCGGGTACCAGGCTCCAGATCTATCACAAACTCCACTTCTCGCTCAGGTGGAAGAACGGGAAGGTTGTGAGGAAAAATGTCCGGGTACTCCCGCACCACAGGAATATCTTCGACACAAGACAAAGATGCGCAAGCCGCAAGCAGAACTAAAACAAAGTAGACACGACTCTCAAACTCCGCCAAGACCTGGGAACAGACCACCGACAAGACTGAGGAAGTTTGACGCGGGAAGCCAAAAAAGCTCCTGGGCTGGCCATCATCCATCAGGAAATCTAGGCGCTTATCCCTACACTGGATCACAGCGTCGTAACGGGCTAGCCAATCCATGCACAAGATCACATCGAAATCCTCCAAGTCGATTACCTTCAAGTCTGCAAAGCCCAAAAATCCACCCAAAACAACCGGACACTGCCTCACGCACAGATCTGCACCACCGAATCTCCGGACGGGTACTTGACACAAAACAGCTCATCAGCTCGCTCCAAAGCCCAGCGATGCCGATCAACAAACTTCTTTGCCACGAAAGAGTGAGTGGCACCAGAGTCGAAAAGAACGTGCGCCCAACCATCTCGAACCTTAAACTCGCCTAATAAAGCAGTATATACACCCGACAACACAAGGATGAGGCATTAATATAGCGACTAATTTATCACACAAAGATTAGACTACAATGAGAACGAGGATGAACCTGACACAAACAGCCTCTTAAGACTTGACTCAAACCTCAAGGAAAGGGAGACATACAAATACTTGCTTTTGCTACTTGCTTTTTCTCTGGGAAAGGTAAATACATAATATTTCGCTACACTCGGGATGGTACACCATCCATTACCTCTCGTGCACCTCTTTCGTATGCATATAAACTTAGCATCATACTTTTGAAATCAATGAGTGTACATGTGTCATCGTGTAGATCTCTAGCTTGGCACGTGTGCTTATCCAATGTTATGCTATGCATGCAGTGCTATGCAAACTAAGAAAAAGGCCTTAATGCATGTTATGAGCGGCATACACATGCGATCTTATGCATCCCATACTACATATTATCGCTTGCAACGAAAAAGAAAATCTAATGGACAAACATGCGACCTACATTATGCATCCCATACTACATAACAGTCGCATGTTGTCACCTATGAGGATCCATATACAGACACATATTATGCATCCCATACTACATAATATGCCCCGTATACTTCTTTCATGCTTATGAGTGTAGTGTTCGTGCTTCAGCTGAGATTTACCGATGACCCATCAGTGAGTGTATGCAATGAATAACAATTCTCACTGAACGGTTAACCGGGACAACCAGACCAATTCCAGCAACCCGATCAACCTGGCTCTGATACCAACTATCACAACCTGAATTTTCCCGGAATATTTAATGATATCAGAGTAAGGGAAAAATACGCGTCGTGATGCCGCGTCCTGTAGGGGACAACTACAGATGCTCAGGCAAGCACTCTAAACGAACATCTTGAAGAAAATAGGTAATTTTAGTTAAAAAATAACTTTTTGTCATTTCACTTTTGATTTTGAGACGGTGTCCCTCGGTCATGAAGCCTTCTTAGCCACCAACAGAAAATATACGTACGCAGCAGAAAAATAGGTTCATTTATCTTATTAATGCACGGAAACCAAGCTGGTCACCGAGGCTATCGCACATCTAGATTTACTTTATATATATATAAGAAAAAGTTTAGTACGACTTTCAAAAATAGATGCTACATAATAATAAAAGACATGATGTGTTATCACAATAGCCATATAACTAGCATTCTACACAATTCCCAGAGAATAAGGGTATCATCTATCTCAAAATAATACACAAGTAGTAGCATAAAACAAGTAAACTTGGATAAAAACCACGCGGGCGCCAACATCTGACACGAACCCGCGGGAAGAAGAGAAGACAATCCAAAAGAGATGGCTCCCACTAACTAAAAGAGAGCAGCATCCTTACCTACAGGTCAGGAAAGGCCTCGATAGTGGAACTGAAAGACCCCGCTCTGACTCCGGCTACAGCTAAAAACCTGAACCTGAGGCATTCATAAGAAAGGCATAGTCCACTCACATAAAGGGGACGTTCACCCCAAATAAAAAGGCGTCGTGGTGGAGGTCTCATTGTCTTACCCACCACTATTAAAAGAACTACGATGGAGGACCCCATTGTTCCCTTTACCCATCATTCAATTTCAAACAAGTCCATCAATATTTAGCCAAGTAAATATGCAGAATTAGCCAAGTAATTATGAGTAATATGCAGAATTGTTTTGCAAGTAACGAAACCCAACAAATGTGAAGCAAATCAGCCCCTTAGAAAAAGCATAACAACAGCCCATATCTAGACAAGGGGAAAAGATAAAGGCAACCCAAAAAAACACAAATAACCCAAGGATCCAACTGCAGCCGCCCTAAACCAAATTTTATAAGGCAACCCCCTAATAGAATAGCATAGCAGCAGACCCCATTTAGATAAGTATAAGAAACAGCCCCAAATTAACAAGTAACCACGATTCGGGACTAGCATAACCCAACTCAAGGAGCAGCCCCCAGGAAAGGAAAACAAAACCGACAGCTCCAATGAAATAAATTCAAGGAGCAGCCCCCCATATAAACAACCCAAGGAGCCGCACCAAAAAAGAGCAAAAGTGGTAGCCCGAAAGGAAAAAAATCACATAGCAACAGCCCCAATTAAAATCACATAGCAGCCCCCCCCCCCCCCCCCCCCACCCCCCCCTCATGTGACAATAACCAAGAAGCAGCCTCCAATTAGAGTAGTAATAAGGCATCCCCAAAAGTAAAACAACATAGCAGCAACCCATTATAAATTCTGGTAGAGCTAAATGAAGCAGTTTGGGACCAAGCATAGCCCCCACATAATTTGTAAAGCAGCCCCCACAGCAAACCAACATTTACCCAACCAGATTATATATATAGCAGCCCCCAAACAATAAATACAGCAATAGATTAAGAGGAAAACAGCCCCAAATCAAGAAAAACCAGGATTTTGCTAACAAAAACTAGAGGATCGAGCCCCAAAATGATCCAAGGATTTTGCCAACAAATTCAAGTTTCTGCACTTAAAGATTCAGGAAAATCACCAATAAGGAAGAGATCCAGCAAAAGAGAAGAAGGGAGGGAGGAAAGGAAAAGTTTTCTTGCCTTGATTCAGAAGCCGACACCATGCCGAAGTGAAAACTACGGCCGAAGACCTCATCACCAACGCCGATCCCGACGAGATCTCTCCGCAACCCCGCTCCGGCGACGAAAATCAAGCTCCGGCAGCCCCTAAATCTCCCCGACGGCCTACACCCGACGAAACCCTACCTCACCACCATCTCCATTTCGGCAAACTGAAGACATCGGGGAGGGGGGAAGAGCAGGATGGTTGAAGGATGCTAACATGCTTATATATATAATATATATATATATATAATTTTATATTTATATCTTTATAAGAAATTTATATATGAAAACTTATATATGCTTATGCAAGGACTTTTATACACTCATATAAATCTCCACCTACATATGCCTCCCTATACGAAAACATGATTGTATAAATTTACCTATACAAGAACTCATATACACGTATATATATATAACTACCCGCATACAAGCCTCGTCCTAGAAACCAAACGTCGGATGACGACGATGCTCCCGAAGCGGCAACGCCCCTTGCATATACCCTACGCAAATGATAAATTTAAAATTAAGCCATTGCCAAACTGCAACCCCGCCTAAAAGACTATAAGAAAACCTGGGGCGTTACACTTCTCCTTCTTGAACTTCATAATCTGTAGTGACCTGTTGGTCTCTTCTGCTGAAAGTTCATCAGAATCACTACCAGATGGTAGATCATATGTTTGATTCAACATCTCCTCTATAATGTTGATGGCAATCTCATATATGTTTCCATTTGTGGAGCAATCATCTCCTTTGTGAAAGCTGTCCTTTAACTCTATTAATTCAATGTCCATTATCTTACACCTTGTAGATATTAGTTTGGTTAAACCAGCCTCTGGAAATAAGCCCAAGAATAGCTTTGAAGCTTTCTTCTGCAGCACTGAAGGAGTCGACATCCACATCAAAGCTAGAGTTCACTTTTGGTGGAGTTATTTGTTGGAGCCTATGTTCCGCATCTCTTGGTTTGAGAATAACAAATACCGTGTTGTATTTGATCTTGTATTTTGTGTGTTTATAGTATGCAGATTTTATAGGAACTATAGCTACACATTCCTTGAATAGTATACTGAATGGAGATGACTCTCTAGAATGAGAGCTAACGCCCCGTGTTAGCTGTTAACGCCCAGCGTTAACCTCCGTTGAGAAGGAATCCTTTGAGAAAAAAATGCCGTCGAGAAGAAATCCATTGAGAAGGCAGAGACAACGCCAGGCGTTAGTACTTAACGCCAGCGCTAACTGTTTGACAAACTTCGCTAAGAGTTCGACAAAAATTCTGTTCGATGAAATGTGAAGGCTGCTCGACGAATTGGAGTTCGACGAACTGAGCTCCTGCACGACAATATTGCGTTCGACGAATTTGAGGCCGTTCGACGAATTTGAAGGAGAACAACTCAATGCCAGCGTTGATGCTTAATGCCCACATTGAATCCACAAATTGCCACGATCTTGACGGTTGTGCGATTTCAGCCACGACAGTGCACGTTCACTAACGCCGGCGTTAACCCTTAATGCCGCACGTTAGATTCCAAGGCTATTTAATGTACAGCCCCTCTCATTCTCAATGAGAGATGATTCCAGAATTCTGATACTTTGGAGAGAGGTTCGTGTACAGCAATTAAGAGATCTCCCTTGGGCTGACATGAAGATCAAAAGAAAATTTTGAAGGAGAAAGTCTACAACGCATATTCCATATGAAGGATGATCGTTTCAAGAACGCCAACATCTACATCGACTTCGTCTTCACCTTCAGAATTTCTTGGGGAGTTTCTCTTTACTTATCCTGTAATATTTTACTTTTTCCTTTTGTAATTTGTGTGGAGAAATCGTTCGGTGAGAACGTCGGATTCCGGGAAGGATTCGATGGGTAAATTCTCCTTGTGTTGGCGACTAGTTCCTTGTGCGGCTTAGGGGGTAATTCGCCGCCTTATGCGTGGTGACTAGTTCGAGGGTAGATCTAGGGGGTGGCTAGAGGCCTTATCTGGGGATAGATAGGCTATAGCCAACCGGTCCTTGGGAGAAGGATCGGTGAAATAACAAAAAGTATTTTTACATATTTTCGCCTTGATTTCTAGCGTTATAGAAATTAAACATTTGTGTATTCAATTTATCATGAAATAAAATCATGTCTTTTAATGTTCTATTCAATTGATTTTATTTCCTCTTCAAGAATGTTTTAATTTCTATTTTCATCAAAGTATTAAAATTAACATTTGTATAATTATCTTTGAAATACAATAATTATTTTCATTATCTCTGATTTTCTGGAATTGTATTTCATTTAAGATTTCTAAGTAAAATCACTGTGGCAATCTTTTTGTTCTGAGGAATATTCTCTGGAGAGTTAACGCCCAGCGTTAAGACTTAACACCAGGCGTTAGCAACAGTAAACAAAAAGTTTTGTTTCAATTATTTAAAAAGGAATCTTCATTACAATCCTATCTGGAATATTTAAATATATTTTTCTATATAATATTCTGAAACTTCAGTCCCAGACTCTGATAAACTTAAATAAGATTTAAATTCCATAAAACCCTTATTCACCCCCCTCTAAGGGCACCGTAAGATCCAACACCATTGACTTCGAGGTGCCTGCGCAGAAAAGATAAAACGAGAAAGAGAGAGAGAAAGAGATAAGGATGGAGGAGAACTGGAGAAGAAAGAAGCAAGAGAGCAGGGAGAGGAAAATTCGAAAGCGTAAATGATTCGACGCTGTAATTTCTTAAAAGAAGGTGAATCGCCACAACTTAGGGTGTAAGTCGAAGTATCGACGATATAGAATTAATATTTGGCGCGCAAAAGTATGTCGAGGCTGCTTCTAGAAGTAGTTTTGTGCGTGCTGCTATATCAATGTTGCGTCAATTACCATTCGATGCCACTTTGAGATTGCTCAACAATTCTTAAGTCATCGCAGGGATGTCGACGTTGCGTCGAATTATAATCGACGTGACCATGAAATTGATCAGCGGCTATTAAGTCGACGCATGCGTCAATATGAATTTGACAATGCGTCGAATAACATTTGTATAATCCCTCTAATTGACTCTCGACGCTTGTGTCGAGTAGAATCCAACAATACATCAAATTCTATTCGACGCAACTTTGAATAAATAGTTCTATTTTCTTAGAAAACTCTTACTGTTTTTTCCATCAATGATGTTTGTTGAAAATAGTGTTTATGCTTTTAATTTTATGAACTATAAAGATAACAAGGGAATTAAGTGAAGTAATCACTCCCTTGATTGAATTTAGTTCTTCCTTTCTTTTCTCACTATCTCTTAGATAGTCCCCTACCTTACCCTGTACAAGTAATTCAAACATTAGTATAGACCCTCACATGTTGGGGTCTCTTTCTTCTATCATCATATGGAGTAATGAAAGAGTGAGAAGGTCTTTCAGTATACCCCCTTAGGTGAAGAAGTGCTGCATTATTATGCCAGCAATGTTTGGCAATATATCCTAGTTTAGAATAGCAAAAACATATATGAATATGGGTAAAAAGAGGTTTAGATGTTTGGTAACTTTGTGCAGGAAACATGCGTCGAGAAGAAATCGACACATCTTTAGAGTTGTGTCAAATATAGTTCGGCGTGCCTGCACAGCCTCGTCGATAGTCTTTCGAAGCATAGTATTGGTTGCATTTAGTGTAATTCGACTCACCCACATAGTTGCTTCGAAATGATGTCGACGTATATGCTGAACCTCATCGAGTTGCATTCGACGCATTCTTAAAACTGCGTCGAGTTCTATTCGACGTATGACTCTTTCTTTAAGATTTTTGTTATTTTTATTTGATTTTTCTAAGGGGTGTTTGCCTAAGATCACTGGTTGATCACTAATGTTTTCCCAATTAAATATGGTGAATTTATTAGGGTTGTTATCATTATGATCTTCACTTGATTCTAAAATATTATTAGGTCTAGACCTAAATGATGCTACAAGATTTTCCCAAGCATGTTTGCTAGGGTTTTGAGTGCTAGTTGGTTGTGATTCCTGATCAAGATGATCAAATCTCTTGGAGAGATTTTGTGAGATATCTTTAAGATTTTGACTCCTTCCATTTAGGGAGTCCTCAAAGACTTTTGCCTTTGTAATTTCTTTCTTTAAGTCTGAATTTTCATTATCTAATATATATAATTCTTTTTCTTTTTCATATAACTTATTTCTCATATCATAGTTAACTGAGTACTGATTATCTCTCTTAAGTTCTTCTAGTTCTGATGTGATTATTTTAAGTTTCTTTTGGTTGTTAATAAAATCTTGACAAATTTCATTAAAATAATCCTTAAAATCTCTTGATGAAAAATCAAAGTCATCAAAGACTGTTACCTCATACTCAGTAGAGGAGTCTTCCAGAGCCATTAGGCAGGCTTTTTCTGGTCCACCATCTTCCATTGAGGGAGGAGGAGAAGGTGCAGACTGACCAGGCTTGATTCAGAGTCTGAATCACTTTAGGTTTCAGCTATGAAACCTTTCCCTACTTTCTTATCCTTTCTCCTAAGGATTTCTTCTTGTGCTCTTTTCTCTGCTTGATGTTCTTGTTCTTTTCTTCCTCAGGACACTCAGTGGAAAAGTGTCCTGGTTTTCTGCATGAAAAATAAATAATCTCCTATTTAGGAGTCTTATCATACCTTGGCTTGCTTGAACTCCTCTCTTTCCTTCTGGAGTCCTCTGTCCTGGCCCACTTCTTGAATCTTTTAGCTAGGAGTTTGAATATTTCTACTACAATGGTGGAGGACTCTGCTTTAGCAGTCTTTAATGCTAGACTCCTTTATTTAGGAGTTGATATTCTTTCCTGGGATTCTAACTCAGCCCTACTTTTCAGTAGAAGCTCATAGGATTTGAGCTTTCCCAGCAGAGAATCTGTTGTGATATCTCTGAGGCATCTAGAATCTCTAATATCCCAGATTCTAGAGTCCCATGTGCGTGGGAAGCACATGAGAAGCCTTTCATTAATCTCTGTCAGAGAGATTTCTTTGTCAAGCTCTCTCAGCTCATTAATGATGAGGCTGAATCTGTCATACATTTTTGTTATGCTTTCATCAACCATTTTCTTAAAGTTTTCATATTGGGATATAAGAAGTGACTTTTTGTCTTTTCTCTCATCAGAGCTGCCTTCAACTAGTCTGGAGAGAGATTCCCGGATTTCCTTGGCAGAGTTGCACTCAACAACTTTTTGGAATATGTCATCTGACTTAGTTGAGACCAAGATGTTCATGGCCTTGGCATCACATGCCTTGAACTTCTTCTCAGCATCAGTCCACTCTGCTCTAGGGACTGAGGTTTGTATGACTTTCCCACTAGCATCCTTCCTTACTAGGACTGGGGGACCTGTAAGGATGACATTGAAAATTTCCTCATCAATGGAGTTCATATATAGTTTTATTCTGGCCTTCCAGAGTGTACACTTATTCATGTTACACACTGCAGGTCTTGTTGAGGCATAATCCTTATAACTTATTTTCTTTAGAAAATATTTTTGTAATAAAGAAATAAGAGTAGGAGGTCTTTTGATCAAGGTGTTAACCGTTTAATGATCAACCTCCCTCTGACACCAATTGAATGTGCGCAGTGTGCCTTTGAGAACCCTCTAGAGTGGGGGGGGGGGGGGGGGGGGGGGGGGGGGGGGGATGGGGGTGAATAGAGATTTAAATAATTTTCTATCTTAACTATACAAACAATAAAACTTACTAAGGTATTATGCACACAAATAAAACCAAAGGCAGAATAATTAAGATAAAGATTGCTGAAAATGAATGTTGAAAATAAAATATGACAGCACAGAGAATCACAGCACAGACACAGATTTTTATAGAGGTACCCCAAAATATGGGTACTCCCCTCTTCTACCACCTGGTAGGAAATCACACATATGCCTGAGTCTTTTGATAAGGAGACTCTTGAACCAAAGTTCTTTTGATAAGGAGATCTTGAACCACAGATCTTTTGATAAGGAGATTTGAACTACAGAACTTTTGATAAAGAGATCTTGAACCACAGATCTTTTGATAAGGAGATCTTGAACCACTGAATTCTTTGGAAGAGGGATTCTTAAACTCTTTTACAGTTGAAGAAAAGGAGAAAGGAGGAGGAAGAGGTGAGAATAAGAATTCTGTTCTCAGAATTATATTGAAGCCTTCTGCTTCAATTTTTCCTTTTGTTGGATCTGCTAATGATGAACCCTTGCTTAAGAGATTTGCAAGGGTTATGAGATTCATATCCTTTCTACTTTCTTGTGTTTGAAATCTGGCTGCTATAAGGTATTGATGAAGAACAGCCTTCAGTTGTTCTGTTCTGAGAGAGAGAGAGAGAGAGAGAGAGAGAGAGAAGTTCTTGTTTTTTTTGTCTTTTAGGGTTCCAAGAGCGAGAAGAAGAAGGAGGAAACCCTAATCGACAAGATGCCAAAAATTGTGATGTAAATCTCTTCTATTTCTCTCTGCTCTCTTCTTATTTATTGACCATAATTTTATTTTATTTTAATCCCTTTCCTCTTTTTGGTTGTATAGAAAAGGTATTGGCCTATGCAGTTTCTCTTCCTTTCCTCATTTGTTCATGACCAGTCCTCCAGCTGTATTGATCCTTTCCAAGAAATCTTTTCTTATCTTCCCTACTGCTCCTCTATATTCTAGGAAATAAATGAGCCATTGTAGAAATGTCCTCAGTACTGTGGGCCTTGAGAGAGATTTCCAAAATGACAGCTGAAAAGGTTTCCTTTTCAGACTGTATTCGATATTGCGTCGATTTCTTTTTCTCTCTTATCGACGCACCTTCGAGTTCTTGTAAAAGCAGCTTCAAATTTTTTCAAGATCTGGATAAACTCTGATGTCGACATTACGTCGATTACTTATCGACGTAGCTGTCGAGTTGAAGACTTCATTCTGAAATACATTATCTGCGTCAAATTGTAATTGACGTTGCATCGACTTCATATGGCTTCGACAGATTCTTCCTTCTACATTGAGTTGAATTTAAAGCTGCATTGACTTCTAATGATACTTCGACATGCTCATTTCATCTACGTCGATATCCTTTCAACGTTGCATCGACTTGATCTACTTTGACAGAGAGGTTGAGTTGTTTGGACTTCTAGTGTAAGTTACGTTGACATAAAGTCTAAGTTGCGTCGAATACAATTCGACGCAATTGTTTACTCAACCCAATTTGTGCTTGTCTTGCTCTAGTCTTTACACTCCAAGTTGTGTGTGATATCCAAAGACATCTAATGACTAAATTACCCTCACTATACAATGGGTAATTTAAACCTAAGAGTTAAAATCACTTTTAGATAATTAGTTATGTTAAATCCAAGGAGTTTTTCCAACAATGCACATTCGCATTGAAGACACTAAAATCAAGCAATTACTGAACAAAACCATCTGAATGGTCAAAGTCTGATGGGATAAATGCAGTCATGAGGAGCTTTCATGGGAGCGAGTGTAGACCATGCTTGAGGAGTTCCTTGAATTGTTCCGTTGAGGTATAAATGTTATATTTTGCACTTTTGGTTTTCTTTCTTTCTTATTTCTAGAACTTCGGAACGAACTTTCTTTAAGGGGAGGGGGATTGTAACACCTCAGTTTTCCCCAGCAGAAGAAAGAAGGTTTCTAGTAGCAAGATCTAATGTCAGATGTTAGTGCTAACGCTGGGCGTTAAGTCGATAACTCGATGAATTTCCCTTTTCATTGTAAAGGTTCTATTCTCGTCGAGAAGACTCAATGATCCGTTAAGAGCTAAAGTTGGGAATTATAGTTACCACCGGTGGTAGTGATTTCACAAAATGACATGTGTCATCGTAAATCTCCTGTTCTCATTGAGAAGACTAGACAATTTGTCGAGAGCTAACATTGTGCGTTAGAGTTAACGTCGACGGTAGTGATTCGACCGAATGACTATTGAGTCGTCGTGAAGCTCCTACAATCAACGAGTTGTCTCATCATTCATCTAGATGGCTAACGTCGGGCGTTAAGAAGTTAACGCACCACGTTAGGGCTCCAGCCAATAGGAGTAAGCGGCTCTGTATAAGTTCGGCTGAACTGCCTTTGGGCTAACGCCTGGTGTTAAGAAGCTAACGTCTACGGTAGCTCTTATATTTATAAAGACAGCAAAATGTGGATTCCTCTTATTATTTCTCACTTATACTTTCTCTCCTAAGGTAAGGAGGCAGAGGTCAGGAAGTGGAAGGAGATCTTTTTGGCTAGCCGTTCATCGTGTTGAGCTCAGTTTCGTAAAGGAAAGCGTGCTGCGAACCTTTTCATCCGGAGTGATTTTAAGTTCATGGCGCCGAAGAAATCGTCAAGGGTAACAATTCTCCTCCCAAATCTTTGGACACGCTTGTCCTTTGATTTGCATAAGTAGCAGGAAGATTTCCACTAATTAGTGGATAGATTTCTTACAATGGGTTGATAGGGTATATCCCTGTAGAAATTGCATATAGAATCTGGATCGTTGTACAAACATAGGCATACTGTGTGAAGCCCATCTCGACAGGTTGGTTTGGATTGGTGTTGTTGATATTGCTTTATTGCGCTCTAGAGAAGACTCCGTGTATGTATGCTTGTTTTTGGGTTCTGGGTGCTGTAGGGAGTTCTGGAGGCGATCTCCAGAAAATACCCAAAAAGATGATAGAATCGTGTTCTATTAGCTAACGCGTGTCGTTAGTGCTAACGTCGGTGTTAGTGCCTGTGGTAATCGTTGTCGCATGGATGATTGAATTTGCCTGTGAGGCTTTAATGATGACCCGGGCTGAGGTGAAATTGTACCCGCATCGTGCTGGTTGTTCGCAATGATTGAGTCGGGCAAGGTGGATCCAAACCTGTTCATATTGGTCGGTGAAGAGGTCGCCCCTCGGTGCACTATCTTATGGAAAGGATTGCCAAAAAGTATAGGGTAGAACGGCTTAGCTTAACTGTCATCTGAGTTGAAAAAGTACTGATGATGGAAGTGGACTCGGGGAGTACACTGAAAGTGTGCCATGTGAGCACGAGACATGTTGCCTTGTGTGCCGATGTTTGTAATGATAGTATGTATGTGGTGCGTAGAAGCACCTGTGATATATATATATTTGTTGTTAATGCTTGCTTGCAGGGAAGGAGTACCACCGCCCTGGGAATGGGGTGGGGTCGTTATAAGTTTTGGTCAGCTAAAGCTGACCGGTTACCTGTTTTCCCACTGCTTGGTGGATTTTGGTTGTACAGGTCCTAGCGAGTCGAGCGGGAAGTAGCTGGATGGAGCCCTTGTGCTAGCTGGCCCTCGAAGGCCCTTTTGAGTGTTTTTATATTTCATGTATTGTCGACCTGCGTGACGATGCTTGTAAACCATGTAAATAGATAAACACTTTGTAATGTATGGTCGTAGTGCCAAACACTTATATATATATATAATTCAGTCATTCTTGTTTTGTGTTGTCGACATGTACTCTAGTTCAAGATTTAATAATTTATGCTTTCGCTTATGTGTGACTCTGAGATATCGTTGGTTGGGTAACTGAATACGTAACCCTCCAGATTGTTCACTTTATATGGCGTGGGGTCCCAACCAGACCTACTGTTATATACTGTGCAATGGGTGGGGAGTTACATAAGCTTTAGGGACAAGTTCTTGGGTCACAGTCCCACGTGCATCTTTTCTACATGGCACTGGAGGACCTAACAAAATAATATCAAAAAGGTCCACATCCATTGAATTTATGTAAAACATTATTATGACCTTCGAGAGTGTAAACTTATTTAGATTACTCATTGGTAGTCTTATGGATGCATAGTCCTTAGAACTCATCTTCTTAAAATAATTTTAGAACATAAAATATTTTAATGTGAAGATCTTTTGATTAATGTGTTAACCTTTTTCTGATCAACCTCCCTCTGATACCAATTGAAAGTGCAGAGTAACTCCCCTGAGTATTCTCTAGAGGGGGTGAATAAAGATTAAAAACTTTCCTATTAATTGTAAACGGAACAATAATAATTCTAACCACCATGCATTGAGAATTCCAACCAGGATAAATTAAACACGGAATAATAAAGTAGATATGGGACAACATAGAAAATTCATAGCACAGGTGAGATAAGATCTATATTGGTTCCCCAAAATATAGGTACTCCACTCTTCTACCACCTTGGTTGGAATACACTATCCAGTTCCTGAGTCTTTTGATAAGGAGACTCTTAGAACCAGGATCTGAGTCTTTTGTTAAGGAGACTCTTAGAACCAAGCTAGATCTTTTGATATGGAGATCTTGAACTAAAACTAGATCTTTTGGTAAGGAGATCTTGAACCAGTACTAGATCTTGTGTTAATGAGATCTTGAACCACTGAATCCTTTGAAGAGGTATTCTTAGGACTCTTTACTCAGTTTTGCAGAAGTAGAACATAGAGTAAAGAAAGAAGGTGAAGATGAAGATTGTTCTTCTCTGGACAAATCCTCTTGTAGTAATCAATGAGGATTAATGACACTTACTTTTTCTGGAACATTGTTCAGTGAATGAATCCTTGCTTGAGAGAGATTCAAAGATTGTGAGAGCTCTGATCCTGATGACGAGCTTTGTATATCTTGTACGCTTCTTTCAGAGAGAGGAAGAAGAAGAAGACTTATATATATAGTCCAGTACATAGATTTTTTAGAACTTTTCTGTGAAAGAGAGCTGCAGAAGAAGAAGCAAAAATAAAATTATTATCTCTTTCTTTGAATTATGTATACTTATTCTTCTATCGAATAGAGATGAATGACTTTCCACTTCTGTTGTTTCCCTAGTTGGAATGTCCAAGAGGTAGTATTGCTCTCTTTCGATTTCTGTTGACAGCCCGTCAAAATCCTTTTGAATTTTCCAAATATATCATTATTGAATCAATGAAATTCTTCTTCTCTTCCAGCTCATGTATTACCTATTAGAATTCAAATAACTTCCATTTATATCATCTGAATAAGCTTAAGAATATATTTCAGGAAGTATTCCAAATCTATGTCTGTATTCGACGTTGCGTCGAATAACTTTGCCTTCTTATCGACGCACTTCTAAGTTCTAAAAGAAGCTGCTTTGAAATCTTCCCCAAATTTGAAGTGAACTATGATATCGACGTTGCATTGATTCCTCATCGGCGTATCCTTCGAGATAAAGACTGTTGAAACCGATTTCTCGGTTTCTGTGGAGTTCGGGGCCCCCAACAGGTTAGGGGGCGACTGGCACTTACTAATCTCGCGAGAGAACAAACCGGAGCCTCGGAGTTGGACACTGATCCTTAAGCTCAGCTAGGAGGACCCACCACACACCCGGAAGATCTTTAGAGCGCTTCCCCTCCCAAGCCAAGAGCTGAAGCCTGGGAACCTTGGAGAGCTCAAGGATGGCCTGAGGAGAGATAAGCTCCAAAAAAGGAAGTCTCCCCAAAGGTGCCCTTTGGATCCTATTTATAGATTTTTGATCTGGCCTGCAAATAGCAGGAATGTGCCTCTCGATTTTACTATACGCACCCCAACTTGGTCTGCTAACAGCCAAACTACGCTGTCTGGGGTGGCTATGGGCAGACCCTCAGGGGCAAAGGGGTAATTCTAGCTTCCAGCCTCATGGAAGAGGGGTCTGCGAGGACTGCTCGCCCCCCTGGTCTCGCCAAAGTGTATGCGCGAGACCCTGCTGTCTCTGCGACCTCGAGGGTCTCGCTGAACCTTAGGAATGAGGCCCTCCTGCAGAGCTCGGAGAGAGCGAGATCAAGCTACTGATCTCGCCTCGCCCCGGCTGCCGAGAACTATTGATGTTCTGCGAGATCCCTGGGAGGAGCCAGGCGAACCACGGGTTGTACACAATCCCCGCTCTTTGCGAGGTTATCCTAAGCTCGCAAAGAATCGTCCAACCCTGGGCGTTTGCCTGACGACAGCTGTCCTGTCGGGAATCTTTCTGTGGGTCCCACCGTTAGGCTATAAATACCACTTGAGCTGAAGGGCGTCTTCACTTTCTTTTCTCCTTTATTCTTCTCCTTACTATAGCTATCTTCCAATGCCTCTCTCCAAGGAAATGGAGGCTCGCCTGAAAGCTTCCAAGGCTCGCGAGGTGTCGATGATGATGAAGCCCCCGGCATGGATGAGTCGCCCATCCCCCTCCCCTGTGCCAAAAATGAAGAAGGCGAAGGCCGCTCGCCGACTGGGAGACGATACTGTCAACCTGGAGTCTTCCCCTATCGACAAATCCGTTGACAAGGTAAGGATTACCCGTCACGCGAGACTACTTGATTATTGTTTCTAAGCTTCGCCTTTGTAAGTCATTAAGACCAACGAAGACGCTGGCGGACCTTCGAACGAACCCCCCACTACTCCTCGGGAGAATGCGAATACCGTTGGCGAGATCCTGACAGTACATTATTTGACCTCGCCAATTTTGCTTTAATCATGTTACCTGCTGATGTCTCTTACCTCTTTATTTTCCTTCTTCAGTTCTGCCTCCTGCGAGCCCGAGGCAACAGGATCAGCGAACTCCTTCCCCTAAACTCCTGGACGCGACCATCCCGGCACCGAACTTTAACCTTCTCGTCAATGAGGCCTCTGGCGGCTCGCGCCGGCCGAAAGGTCCCCTCGTAGGTACAACGAAATACCCCCTGGAAAGGGGAAGACTCACATCCCTTACTATGGCACCGCCTTCGATCCTCCGCCTGGTTCCTTTCACCCTCCCCGGGTAAGCCTTCTCGCGTCTCTGCTATTTACCCTGATATTTGTCCCTCCTAACCTCGCGTACAACCCTTTTCAGCGGACTGCGAGACCCAACACACCGACTCCGAATTCGGGGATGAGGAAATGTCCCCCTTTCCTTAGCAGGTGGAGGACTTCCTGGGCGATTCGCGAGAACCTGAGGTGATAAAACAGCGGACCGCGGAGTTATTCCAAAAGCAAAACCAGATGCTGCAGGACCTCAACATTCGGGCGAGAGTGGATAGGCGGGTTGCCGAGGAGAGATATGCTTCGCTGATGGATGAGTGCGATAGACTTCGTGCTGCGATGCCTCGCGATCCCGATGAGTCCGAGACCTCTGAGGAGATGCTCATAACGAGGATTAAAGATTTCGCCCACCTGATTGATCGCGACGCCCGCGCTGCTGCTGAATTCCACAACCCCAGGAGGCCACCGAGGACGGGACCGCGAGGAGGCGGCAGGTGGCAGTGGCTGCCTTACTGATCTCGTGCCATTAGTTTTTCCTTCGTGAAACATTTCCGCTATTTTTGTATTATTACTCCGAACAATCTCGCATGGTTGTGGCCTCTATTAGTTTTCGCTCGCTAAGAGCTGTGAACAATTATTAAATGTGTTATTGCTTGCGACTTCTATACTGCTGCCTATCCTTTATCTTATTTTCGCTTGCGAGTACTGTTTCTGCTCGCTAATCGTTTATTTGGACTAACTCTACAGATTAATCTCGCTCGCCGGTCATTAGCGGAATGATTTTTGTTTTCGCGCGCTATCCTGATGTGACATTTTGACTAATTGTACCCTCCGGCGCTTGGGCTTCTTCCCGCCGTTTTCATTTTCCTATAAATAGCTTCTCATTAATGTCGTTTATCTACCGCCTCCCTCAGACCATTCCTTCCTCTCAACTGCAGAGCTCTCGCCAATCTGCTCTCGCATTCCTCCCTTCTAGTTCTCGCAGGTACTAAAGATGGTGAAAACTGGGAAGGACAACCGCGAGGGCGAAGGTAGGCTAAAATGCGCCTGGGCTTTCTGCGAACACGAGTTATTCTGCAGCAACATGAGCGAGGACGAATACCTCACCTCCCTGGCCGACTTTGTCCCCCCCGAGTTCACAGCTCGCCGCCCGGGGGAGGATGAGGAGATTAACACACTCCGACCCGATGAGATCGCCATCCCTATCCACATTTCGCAGTGGGCCTGCGACTTCCCCTCTGGCCCGCGATTCGCCAGGTACGTTCCCTTTCCCTCTTCATTTTTCTCGCAGGATTAGTCTCGCTCGCAATAGTTCTCATTGTTTGTGGTTTTCCAGGTGCTCCGGCACTATGGAGTAGTCCTCGCCCAACTCACCCCTAATGCGATGGCGATGATCGTGGGTTTCGCCTGCTTCCTGCGCGAGGAGCGCATCGAGTTTAGCCTCCCGGTCTTCCGGAAACTATTCTCCTTCCGCGCCTACTCAGAGGGTGCCGTCTACTTTGTAGGCTCGGGGTGCAAGGTCGTCGAGACCGTCAACAAAGGCCCACTTCTGGGCTCAGAAGTTCCTCCTCGTGAAGGGGAACTTCGGCAACATCCCCGTCTCTCCTGTCCAATACAACGATAGCGTCTACCGCCCTCCAGTTCTCGGCGGCACCGATGCCGACCTCTACCAGTTCTTCCAGAAGAAGAACTTCGAGGTGTGTCATCTCCGCCGCAACGTCGACAAGCTACTACCGGTGCTCCCCGGGGAAGGAAAGGATCTCGCCTCACCACTTCGTGTTCTTTTTAATTTCGGCATTCTTCCTAACATAATTTTTGTCAGGTGAGCGAGACATCCCCCTCCATCCTCCTTATGCGAGTAACATAAAACCCTCCGCCTACCTCGCCGTTGCTACCATGGGGGCGGCGGCATACCGGGAAGTTACTCCCGCGACTGCTACCACTTCCAAGAAGAGGGCGGAGGTCCCGGGTAGCAAACCTTCCCGCCAGCCAACTCCAAAGAAACCCAAGAAGGGTGAGAGCTCGTGTACTTCCGTGAAGGGGAAGCGCCCTGCCGAGCTCTCGGGTCGCGAGGCCGGCACTTCCGTGCCCCCCAAGGATCTAGAAGCCGAGGAGCCAGTCGAGGTCACTGCCAGGACCTCGGCACCAGCCCCCTTCCGTCGAACCACCTGCACTTCGGCCTTGGCGAGCGAGCCCGGGATGAAACCGGCGAGCGCCTAGTGCGCTGGAGAGAGTAGGTCAACTGGATCGACGTCTCCTCCATACTTCCCACTTGGGTGGAGAAGGACGTCGCGACCTCCCACGCCTTCAACTTCTCCTTCATCATGTATGGTCGTGAGGACGCCACGGCTTATAAGGAAGAAACCGCGAGGGGGCCTTGCCTATTAAAGCGCGAGATCCCAGTTGTGGGCTATGGAGCTCGCCCACATGACGGGGAGAAGATGCCTGCAGCTGGAGCGCGAGTATGTAGATCTTGCTGAGGCCTACAAGGCCTCCCAGGCGAAAGTCGACGAGTTGAAGGAAGAGTTAGCTGCTGCCGAGACTGGGGTGGTGAGTTATTTATTTCTAGCATCTCCTTTCTCCCCAACTTGTCTTGTCTTACGTGTTTCTTTTTCGCAGGATGCCGAGATGGCCAGGCTTTCGGATGCTCGGGTCCTGAGCCTGGAGGGCGAGGTCGCCGGGCTGAAGGCACTCAACCGCGACCTTGCTCGCGCCGCGGTCCCCCCTTCTCCTCACCGTTTAAAGGAAGAAAGGCGAGACCGCGACGAGGCGCTTCGTGTAGAGTCGATGAATGCGGCACGTTTCGTCTTCCAGGCCGTGAAAGGAGCTGGACTGTTGGTTGCCGAGGCGAGAGCGTGACAGTCGAGGACATCGTCCCGGAGCTGTTCAAGCCGCTCCCTCCGGTGAAGGATAGCGACGACGAGGAGTTTCTGAGCGAGGCTTAGGAGGCAATCTTCATTTTGTTTTTAATGTATATTTTTGGGGCTGGCGAGATCGCCGCCCAATGTAACTAAACTCTTACATTGGAATGGAAATTTTGTACACTGTTCTTTCTTGTTTGGTATTTTCTTTGGTTACATTTTTATTCGCTAGTTTGTGTATAGTACTCGCTCCTCGCCGTTTCGCCTATTTTATATATGCCGAGAATTCCGTTCCTCGCCCAGCGAGAAGTTACCCTAAATTTCCGACCATATTTCTTAAGGACCAAACCCCCTTTTCTCCTTATCTGGTACCGAGGACCCACCCTCTTGCCAAAACGAGAAGTTATCCTCACTTTCGAACTCCCTTAACGACCAAACTCCCTTTCCTCGCCAGCCTCTCTGCGAGATCCACCTGACCCCCGCTAGTGAGAGCCCGACAGCGGGATCGTCCGGGGCAATCCAGCATAAAAGAATTCGTGAACCTCGCCAGCCTCTCCGCGAGATCCACCTGACCCACCGGCTAGTAAGAGCCCGGCAGCGGGATCGTCCGGGGCAATCCAGCATAAAAGAATTCGTGAACCTCGCCAGCCTCTCCGCGAGATCCACCTGACCCACCGGCTAGTGAGAGCCCGGCAGCGTGATCGTCCGGTGCAATCCAGCATAAAAGATTTCGTGAACTTTGCCAGTCTCTTCGCGAGATCCACCTGAACCACCGGCTAGTGAGAGCCCGACAGCGGGATCGTCCGGGGCAATCCAGCATAAAAGAATTCGTGAACCTTGATGTGAGGATTCGGCAAGTGCACCCGGTCGCGCAAGTAATAAATTTTGGGAATAGGATTCCCGAGTGTCGGTCTCTTGAGGAACACAGTAAGGTGGAGTTTATTATCGAGGAAGGACTTGAGATCGAAGTCCTGCGGTAGGTGGAATGCGAACGAAAGGGGCTTTGAGGTTTGCAAAACAAAAGTAAATACTACGCCTACTCCTATGCAATGCCTCTATGCAATGCTTCGATCGGCGGGATGGAAACTAGGCAGGCCTTGAGCGCGCTGCGTCGAAAGGGCAGATGGACGAGAAGGCTAACGGGAACGAGCTATGCAGGCCTTGAGCGCACTGCTTCGTTAGGCGAGTGGAATACGGGCCGCGATGCCACGCTTCGGTGGCCGGATGGGCGAGTAGGCTTACGGATTGAGGGTCGCAAGCACCTCATCGACAAGCACGCCACTAGCAATTGCTAGTGCGGCACCGGACACGGTAGTGGAGCGGAAAATCGATGGGGGTGCACCTCATTAACACAAATGAACAAAATGATTTCATAGACATGAAATTAACAATACTAACATAGTTCATAGCGTTCATCATCAAGATAAAGAGAGTACAAACAAATACAACCACATAAGTAGAAGAAAAAGGCAAGAGATACGACCGAATCCGGAGTCTCGTTGTAGATTCACGGTAGGAAGCACCCGGTTGTCAATCCGCGTCCTAGCTCGGTCCCAACTGCGTCCGGGGTAGAGGAGGGCTGTCACACCTCCCAATGGACCCGTCTTCTCCAGCGATTTACCATCCGGCCACGTCTAATACGAAGAACCTCTTCCTTAGCGATGACGATGAGTGTAGGATCCCTTCCTTTAAGTCCTTGGATGATGGAGGAGGCCTAGGGGGTGAAAACCCTCTGAAAATGGCGAAAACGGCGGACTGAACGGAGCCAAAAGACGTAATCCCCGACCTAATTCGCGAACAGGTCATTATATAGGCGCTGAATTAAACAGTGCGCACGATCATTGGCGCACGACCAGTGGTCGTGCGCACTAGAATCCTGTGATCGTGCGCCTGTCTGGGTGGAACCTGCAAGACACGAAATTTATAAAATAAAATGTTCGCACGACCAGTGGAGCACGACCGGTGGTCGTGCGCACTATCGTCGGTGGTCGTGCGTATTAGACGAAACAGAACTCAGAAATTTTATGCTAAGTGCGCACGAACAGTGGCGCACTACCGGTGGTCGTGCGCACAGGCGTTGATGGTCGTGCGCACTACACCAAACAGAACTCATGAAAAAGGGTTGAGTACACACGATCAGTGGCGCACGACCAGTGGTCGTGCGCATAGAACCGGTGATCGTGCGCAGTGTTCCTGTACAGAATTGCACCGGGAACACCTGCACGACTCCAATGCCAGCACAACCACGAATCTAGCCACTGAAAGTGCACCTAACAGTGCATGGAAACTACTAAGGACAATAAACATGAAATCACACGAAAATGGGCCCAGAAGTGCACCTAGCATGGAATATCAAATACAAGCTATAACACGGCTAAAGCGCGGTGAAATGACTGAAAAACGGCCCGGATGAGTCCAAAAAGGTGTATATGATCAGGACTCATCACACCCCCGGACTTAACTGTTTGCGCGTCCCGAGCAAACGAATCCGGCGGAGTGTGAAAACGATAATTAACATAGAGAATTACACAATGGAGTACGGTGCGAAGTAACATACGCACGCGAGTAGAGATTCTAGTAGAAGAAGATTCTAACTATGCTAACTAATTTACAGAAGTATTAAAGCGTAAGGAAAGATTTAGTTGTACTCAGTTGGTGAATTATGAAGAATTTGAACGATCATAGCCCGGTATGAAAAGTGATGAGACACTGAGGTGGGTGTTGCAAGAGATCGGGGCTTAGGAATACACTCCGCTGAAATCCATCAACGTCATGAACCATACCGCTCGCCCGGTCACACTCTCTCCACGGTGCTAGCAAACTCGCAAATCAAATCAGTAGGACTTTTGGGATTAAAATGGGGCTTAGGTCACGGTATGATATTCAAAGGTAAACACGATGGCTTCGCAACCCAAGTGAGCTAACGGAACGCTGCACCCCACAAGACCAACAAACTATGCTCGTGTGACACACCCCCAGACTTATCATGAAAAACCAGGTGTGCACACGGCCTACTTCACAAATACCAACAGATTTTCTGTTTAGCTCGGAAGGATCTCATTTTAAAATACGCTCCCTTTTTTTTCTTTTAACATATTTTACTTCTTTATGTATCCTCCGGTTGGTTCAAAATCAGCAGATAGACTTTATTTTCCTTCATAACACAATGATTCCACACACCACACAAGTTGAGAATTATGAGCGCAGTTAAAAACAATTTGGTTGCGGGTGTAGGATAGGCTTTCAGGCTTTGGTGGATGAAGAGGAGCTGAACAAAGGAATGGTAGGCCCAAAATAGGCTTGCAACGGTGAACGAAATGGACATGGAGTAACAAAGCTCAAACTAGCAAAAGGGTGGCCTACATCATGCTTGACTCAACGAGTCGCTCTCCGCCCATGCTTCGAGAGTCGCTTGGGGCAAGTTCTTAGCCCACGAGAAAGGTAAACCTTCCTCCCGACTCGAGCAACACACGACTAGCACTTGTACACACACAACACCGGTTTATCGTCAATTTCATTCAAATTCACCACTTGAGTATAATAAATCTAAATTTACGCAGAAATACTAAACATAAATTAGATGCATAAAGAAAATCTAGTTCTACTCAAATTCTACCATAACATGCGAAGTGACTAGAACACTACATGAGTCAACATCGCACTCCAAATAATAATTCCTACGTGAAAATCTATTTCCACATTCCGACCAAAATAGTTTAAACGGAACAACGACAAAAAGAGAAGCATGCACTCAGTGGGTGAAGTTGTGTGTGAAGCATGAAAACAATGATAATGACTGGAATAAATAAGAAACAATCTTCTAGTATGCAGTGCAACTCGTGCACAGTGGGTGACAACATACGCTCCCCCAGACTTAAGCTAAACAATATATCTAGAAATTTGAAGCTAAAAGAGGGGAGAAAGTGTTACCCAATGCTCAGAATTGAGCATAACCAGACGATTGGCGTTTACGATCAAAAGCAGTCCGCAGCATCCGCCATCAACAAGGAACAAAGACCCACCTGAAAGTGACACACTAGAAACAGCAAAAAAAATAGTAAAAACTGAACTAGACATGCGAGAGCACTAAAAATTAAGAAATCTGGGTTATCACCCATGAAAGTGAACCTGTTCCTACAATTAAAATTAAGCACTCAGCCACACAAGATAAAGGAAGCAAATATGCTGATTCATAAAACTATGCCGGAGGAGCATCTAAAAGCAAAATGTTATTATTACAATTAATAAAAGAGAAGGAGTTCAAGCGACTCCACAAAAGACCGAAAAAACAGCAAGACAAAGAAGATAACAAGGCTTCGAATAGCTCGCACACAGGGAGAAAGATCACTCGTCGTCGCTGTCGCTATCTATAACCACAACGGACGGCGACCGTCTGGAAGATGATGCGGCCCGACCAGGAGGTGGGGAATATTTAGTCCTCCCCGCAATGCTTGCTGATAGACAAAATCCGTGAGCCAGTACTGGTTTGCTTCCAGATCGGAGAGGCGCTGATTGAAACTTGGCACCTCCGGCGCTCTAGAAGAACTGCCCTCCTCCTTGGCTCTCCGCTCCTGCTGAAATGAATGACTTCGCGGCTGCGGAAGGGCTACCTCGCGGTGAGTATTTGGCGGCTCAGCCGGCTCTCTGTTCTCCTCGTCGCCTTGCCTCTCCCTAGGCGCATCTCCCAGCATCACGACCACAAAGCGTCTACTACTCTTCTTCCCACGACCCGTAATAGATGGAAACTCACCATGGTGGCCCGAGTGATGAAGGAGGGCGCAGTCACCTGCACCATCGGAGGCAGATGACTCCAAACCCCCAGGCTTTTGGCAATGCGGGTAATATAGTAGGCACCACCAATGGCACCTGTGAGATCGTAAGTGGCCTCGTGGTGGAAGAAGAAAGCTAGCATGTAGCCAAGATGCAAAGGCTGCCGAAATTCCATACTATAAAGGGAGATCAAATCTTGCCACCCCACCACGTTCTGACTACGGGCACGGGCGACAAGAGAGTGGCTAAGGACGTGCTGCAGAAAACGGAGAACAGGCGCGACGATCCAGGTAGATTTGCTTTTCCTGGCAACATATTCTTCATCACGACCCGTGAGAGCACACCACGCAGCACGCGGGGTGACGCCATCAGGGAAGGAGACATCCAAATCCAGAAAAGGGATCGCCGCAGCCTCGGCTTCAGTGTAAAATCCAGCATGCACCGCCAGCTCAGACAAGGATAGAGTGAAGACCTTGCCCAAAATTCGGAAAGAGCACTTTCCCGGACGTTGACGGACCGGAAACAACACATCCACTCAAACGTTGCGAGAAATTCCAAGGTAAGCTCCCGGTAGCCGAGGTCATTGCACTCAAACACCCCACTCCAGTGATCGAAAGAATAGCATTGGCGGACGGCTTCCCCCAACTCCCCATTGTCGCCGATGGAATTTAACTCGTTCCAATCAACCAGACGCTGCGATAGGGCTTCTTCTCCTTGAGAGAGTTGAATCGCCTCGTGTGCGAATCTTTGGAAAAAGTAGCCATCCTAGCGAGGATCTGAGCAGGAGAGGCGGAAGAGCGGCCGGAGCGTTGGTAGACATTGTGGCGATCTCTGGAGCTCATGGTGGTAGGAGGGCAAGGGGAAAGAGGAGAATAGGAAATGGGCTCACCGGAAGGAAGGCGGGCGCACGATCGGCGGCAGCCCAGCGGAGACGGCGCACGGACGACGAAAAACGAAAACCCTAGATCGTGCGTGAAAGGCTCGGGCGGACGGGCTTTTTATAAAATCTGGGCCGATCGCACGACCAGTGGTCGTGCGCGATAAGTAGTGCGCACGACCAGTGATCGTGCGCCTTAGGAATTTTCCAGCGGCCAAAATTTTAGTAAAAACTCCATCCACCGTGCAATTTACGCACAACCAGGAATCAGCAAAAGCAGCGAGACATTCACAGCCTTAACAAAACTTAACCAAACTAGACAAAATAAAATTTCAGGAAAAAGAAAATAAACTCTACTGGGTTACTGTCATCCCAGCACGACTTATTTGAAAACATAAAGGTCCTAGCTAATTGGCCTATGGAAAAGAAAATGCATAGGTAACTGTTCCAATATCCGTTTCGATTGCGGGTACCGATACGGTGATAGAACAGTCACCCCGCTACCTAAATAAAGATACCTGCTCCCCACAAGTAGAGGGTAGAGAATGTAAGAAAAGGAGGAGGCCTGGTCCTTACTCATCTCACGAAACACATCCTTGCCTAGCAAGGTATCGTCAACAGCAAGGTGGCAGGGGGAAAAAGCAATGAGTGGAGCTTCCTCTACGGAGGGAGAATAAACCTCCTCGCATGAGAGGATGCTCGCATCATTGACTTGAGCACACAGCTCCAAGTCCTCCTGATGTACCCGTGAAGACTCAACCTGCAAAGGCTCAGATGAAGAAAGGGGATCAAGAAATAAATAAGGCGAAGAACATAAATCATCGATCGGGGAGTGATCCCGGTCTCACTCCCATCAGGTTGGGCAGTAAAATAATGTTAGCATTGTCATCAATGCCACAAGATTCGGCGGGATCAATGGTGGCCAGGCTTAGGATTTGGACTTCCTCCACCGGTGTTGAGGAAGACTCCTCTTCACCTAGAAGGTTGTCCTCCTCCATAGGAATAGGAACAACACTCAGATCACCCACCTCATCCTGCGACACATCATCAACAATGTCGTCGGGGACGAGAATAGTATGCGCGATAGGGGGAAGAATCGAATCCACTAGAGGTGGTGGATGCACATGGAGAATAGGCTCAACAATGTCGGTGCATTAATCAGCCGCACATCCGGTGACCGTATCCAGGCCATACCCTTCAAGATGCGAAGGTGGCAAAGACACATACCTGGATGTTGAAGGTGTGCCGCCAGAGTTAGGAGTTGGGACGATCCGGATATCCGGCTCGTCATCCTCGTCCAATTGGCGAAGATACTCGGCACAATCCTTCAAGACATGATCAGTGCTCCGACAAAACCGCACACTGCCTTACGGACTTCTTTGGCGCAGCGGGAGCTGGAGCCGAAAAGAAGTATGACGGTAAAGGCTCAGCAGAGTAGCCATAAGACTTACACGCACCATATGGAGTACTAGACGAAGTCGGTGCTCCATATGCTGGGCTATAAGAATTATGCCTACTATTCTCCGTAGGGCATTCATCACTAGAGTGAGAGGTCTCTACAACACCGGCAACGGATATTAAGATGTGCCCACATAGTGTAAAAATAAAACGATTCTCAATAAAAACGCTACTGCACAATACTACACCTAACAATGACTACTAAAGCAACCTAAATAAAACAGGAAAATAGAATACGAAGAAATAAAAACAAAGAAAGCAATTTACAAATGGAAGGGCTTCTCTCTCAGGTTCTCCCTCTCCAGAAAACTCATACGACTGTGTCCCCGGCAACGGCGCCAAAAACTTGATGCGAGGATTCAGCAAGTGCACCGGTCGCGCAAGTAATAAATTTTGGGAATAGGATTCCCGAGTGTCGGTCTCTTGAGGAACACAGTAAGGTGGAGTTTATTATCGAGGAAGGACTTGAGATCGAAGTCCTGCGGTAGGTGGAATGCGAACGAAAGGGGCTTTGAGGTTTGCAAACAAAAGTAAATACTACGCCTACTCCTATGCAATGCCGCTATGCAATGCTTCGATCGGCGGGATGGAAACTAGGCAGGCCTTGAGCGCGCTGCGTCGAAAGGGCGGATGGACGAGAAGGCTAACAGGAACGAGCTATGCAGGCCTTGAGCGCACTGCTTCGTTAGGCGAGTGGAATACGGGCCGCGATGCCACGCTTCGGTGGCCGGATGGGCGACTAGGCTTACGGATTGAGGGTCGCAAGCACCTCATCGACAAGCACGCCACTAGCAATTGCTAGTGCGGCACCGGACATGGTAGTGGAGCGGAAAATAGATGGGGGTGCACCTCATTAACACAAATGAACAAAATGATTTCATAGACATGAAATTAACAATACTAACATAGTTCATAGCGTTCATCATCAAGATAAAGAGAGTACAAACAAATACAACCACATAAGTAGAAGAAAAAGGCAAGAGATACGACCGAATCCGGAGTCTCGTTGTAGATTCACGGTAGGAAGCACCGGGTTGTCAATCCGCGTCCTAGCTCGGTCCCAACTGCGTCCGGGGTAGAGGAGGGCTGTCACACCTCCCAATGGACCCGTCTTCTCCAGCGATTTACCATCCGGCCACGTCTAATACGAAGAACCTCTTCCTTAGCGATGAAGATGAGTGTAGGATCCCTTCCTTTAAGTCCTTGGATGATGGAGGAGGGCTAGGGGGTGAAAACCCTCTGAAAATGGCCAAAACTGCGGACTGAACGGAGCCAAAAGACGTAATCCCCGACCTAATTCGCGAACAGGTCATTATATAGGCGCTGAATTAAACAGTGCGCACGATCATTGGCGCACGACCAGTGGTCGTGCGCACTAGAATCCTGTGATCGTGCGCCTGTCTGGGTGGAACCTGTAAGACACGAAATTTATAAAATAAATGTTCGCACGACCAGTGGCGCACGACCGGTGGTCGTGCGCACTATCGTCGGTGGTCGTGCGCATTAGACGAAACAGAACTCAGAAATTTAATGCTAAGTGCGCACGAACAGTGGCGCACGACCGGTGGGTCGTGCGCACAGGCGTTGATGGTCGTGCGCACTACACCAAACAGAACTCATGAAAAAGGGTTGAGTACACACGATCAGTGGCGCACGACCAGTGGTCGTGCGCAATAGAACCGGTGATCGTGCGCAGTGTTCCTGTACCGAATTGCACCGGGAACACCTGCACGACTCCAATGCCAGCACAACCACGAATCTAGCCACTGAAAGTGGCACCTAACAGTGCATGGAAACTACTAAGGACAATAACATGAAATCACACGAAAATGGGCCCAGAAGTGCACCTAGCATGGAATATCAAATATAAGCTATAACACGGCTAAAGCGCGGTGAAATGACTAAAAAACGGCCCGGATGAGTCCAAAAAGGTGTATATGATCAGGACTCATCAAACCTCGCCAGCCTCTCTGTGAGATCCACCTAACCCACCGGCTAGTGAGAGCCCGGCAGCGGGATCGTCCGGGGCAATCTAGCATAAAAGAATTCGTGAACCTCGCCAGCCTCTCCGTGAGATCCACCTGACCCACCGGCTAGTGAGAGCCGGCAGCGGGATCGTCCGGGGCAATCCAGCATAAAAGAATTCGTGAACCTCGCCAGCCTCTCCGCGAGATCCACCTGACCCACCGGCTAGTGAGAGCTCGACAGCAGGATCGTCCGTGGCAATCCAGCATAAAAGAATTCGTGAACCTCGCCAGCCTCTCCGTGAGATCCACCTGACCCACCGGCTAGTGAGAGCCCGGCAGCGGGATCGTCCTGGGCAATCCAGCATAAAAGAATTCATGAACCTCGCCAGCCTCTCCGCGAGATCCACCTGACCCATCGGCTAGTGAGAGCCCGACAGCGGGATCGTCCGGGGAAATCCGGCATAAAAGAATTCGTGAACCTCGCCAGCCTCTCCGCGAGATCCACCTGACCCACTGGCTAGTGAGAGCCCGGCAGCGGGATCGTCCGGGGCAATCCGGCATAAAAGAATTCGTGAACCTCGCCAGCCTCTCCGCGAGATCCACCTGACCCACCAGCTAGTAAGAGCCCGGCAGCGGGATCGTCTGGGGCAATCCGGCATAAAGAATTCGTGAACCTCGGACCCATAGTTGAAGAAACAACACATGAGAAATAATATATTAGAACGGGTATAGAAAAGGAACTTCATGGATAAAAATGTTTCAAGTCATCCCCACTCCTGGCCCGACCGAGGGGTACCCCTTCCACATCCCGGAGGTGGTACCCTCCTTACTTTAGCACTTCACTTACAATATACGGGCCCTCCCAGTTGGGATTGAGCTTACCTACCGTGCCCCCCCCTTCCTGCCGCATCAACCTTCTTTAGCACCAAGTCCCCCTTCTGGAAATGTTTTACTCGGATATATTTGTCAAAGTACTTGGCCATCTGCCTTTTCACTTCCTCCTGCCTAACGGTGGCCAGGTCTCGGAGTTCCTCCACTAGATCCAAAGACAATCTTTGGCCTTCTTCATTGTTCACTCTCCATTCTTCACCTACTTCCCCTGCGGCGACCACTCTAGGTGTCTTGACTTCAAACTCAACTGGGAGGACACAGCCTCGGATCCGTGGGACAGCTTGAAGGGGGTCTCCCCGGTAGCTGTGTTTGGGGTGGTCCTCAGTGCCCAAAGGACCGAGGGAAGTTGCTCCACCCAACTCCATCTAAGGTTCTCGATCTTCTTCTTGAGGAGGTTTACTATAATTTTGTTTGCCGCCTCCACTTGCCCATTGCTCCTTGGGTGGTGGACCGACGCGAACCTGAGATCAATGCCGAGCTGAGTACAGAAACTAACGAACTCATCACTGGCGAGCTGCGGCCCGTTATCCGTGACAACGTCTAGAGGAAGCCCGTGCCTGCAAATAATCTCACCCCAAATGAAATTCTTTACCACTTGGGAGGTTACCTTGGCCATTGCCTTCGCCTCGATCCATTTGGAGAAGTAATCGATCATTACCAGCAAGAACCTCCGTTGACTGCTTGCCTGGGGGAAGGTCCCACCAGGTCTAGTCCCCAGATTGCAAATGGCCAAGGGGTCGTGATCGTTCTTAGCCTTTGAGCTGGAAGGAGTTGCAGAGGAGCGTAGAGTTGGCACTTGGGGCACCTCCTGGAGAAATTGGCCGCATCCTTGCTGAGGGTGGGCCAACAGTAGCCTTGCCTCAGAACTCTTCCTTCCAGAGTCCTGCTTCCTGAGTGGCTACCACATTCTCCTGAGTGAATCTCCTCCAGGACCCTCGGGACTTCCTCCTCCGGACACAACGGGCCAGGATCCCCGAGAGGGTCTTTCTATATAGTACCCCTGCATGCAAGGAGTAGTAGGCTGATTTATACCTGAGCCGACGCTTATCTGTCCCTTCCTCGGGAACTCCCTCGTTGTTAAGTAGGTGATGAAGGGATCCATCCACGACACCCGCTGGTCCACTTCCATCACCTCCCCCTCCTCGATGGAGGGTCGGAAAAGCTCCGACACCGTTCCCCCGGCCTGGACACCGTTTCTCCTCTTGGTATGTGTTTGATGGAGAAGGTGCCCCCCCCCCCCCCCCCCCCCCCCCCCCCCCCCCCCACCCCCCCCCCCCCTCCCCCCCCCCCCCCCCCCCCCCCCCCCCCCCCCCCCCCCCCCCCCCCCCCCCCCACCCCCCCCGATCTGGCATGCCACCACCATGGAATCCGTCGATACCTCCACGTCCTGCACACCCAATTCTTGTGCCAGGCGGAGGCCCTGCTACCACGACCTCGTACTCGGCTTGGTTGTTAGTGAGGGGGAAATGGATGTTTATCGCTTGCTCTATCCTGGTTCCTTGGGGACTCACCAACACCACCCTTCCCTCCGAGGAATGCTTTCCCGACGCACCCATCGACCAGCAATCTTCCAAGCCACCGGGTGGGGTATTTCAGATTCCTCTAACTCGGTCACGTAGTCGGCCATAGAAATCCGCCACGCCTGTGCCTTTAGGGATAACTTGGGCACGTAGGAGACATTGAACTCACTCAATTCTACCCGCCCACTTTGCCAACCTACCAGAGTGCTCTACCCCTTCCATGATGCCACGAAGGGGGTGGTCCGTCAACCACTTTGATTGAGTGTGCCTGAAAGTAAGTCTGAGCCGCCTAGCCGACACTACCAAGCAAACGCTAACTTTCGAGGATAGGATATCTGAGTTCGGCCTTCCGGAGTACCCTGCTGACGTATAAATGGGAGTTGTTTCTTCCCCTCCTCTCGAACCAACACTAAGCTAACCGCTTTCCGACCCTACCCCCAAGTTACAGGTATAAGTTCTTCCCCTTGTCTCGGCCCTTGTAATAATGGGGCTGGGTCAGTTGTTCCTTTAGTGCTTGAAAAGACTTTTCGCACTCGGGAGTCCATTCGAATTTTTTGCTACCCCCTTAATACCTTGAAGAAGGAAGAAACATTTTTCTCCTGCCATGGAAAGGAACCTGCTCAGCCCGGCTAACTTCCCTGTCAAATGTTGGACCACTTTCGCACTTCGCGGAGATCTCAACTCAAGAATCGCCTTTACCTTGTCTGGATTAGGCTCCAGTCCAAGAGGGGTGAGCAGATGACCCAAGAACTTCCCTCTACTGGCCCGAAGACACACTTGAAGGGGTTAAGCCTCATTTTAAAATTTCTCAAGGTTTCAAAAGTCTCTTCGAGGTCTCTGAGATGGGACTCAAGATTCTGGCTCTTGATCATTAGGTCATCCACATAGACCTCTAAGTTCCTTCCCTCTGCTCGCGAAACACCCTATCCATCATAGGCTGATATGTGGCCCTGCGTTCTTCAAACCGAACGACATCATTTTGTAACAATAGCACCCATCCCCGGTGATGAAGGACACATCTTTATGTCGGGAGGGTGCATGCGGATGTTGATAACCTGAAAAAGCATCTAAAAAAGACATCACAGAAAAACCGATGGCTAAGTCAACCAGCGCGTCGATTCTAGGCAAGGGATAACAGTCCTTGGGGCACGATTTATTAAGCAAGGAAAAATCCACACACATTCTCCACTTACCCTCTCCCTTGGTTACCATCCCAACATTGGAGACCCAGCCTGGGTACTAGATCTCCGATATAAAGCCAGCTTTGAGGAGCTTGTTCACCTCCTCCCGGATGGGCACCTCCAGCTTGTCCGCCGTGGACCTCCTCTTCTGGCGGATGGGGTGAGCGCCGGGATCGAGGTTGAGGCGATGACACGCCACATCCGCGTCGATTCCCGGCATCTATATAGCACTCCATGCGAAGACGTCCACATTGTTCTGGACGCAAGCCAAGATCTTCGCCCGATCCTCCGGCTGAGCTCCCCGTTGATCTTGATCTTCTCGATCGCCCCGACCTTGGAGGAAATCTCCACCTCCACCACTTATTCTACAGCTTCCAGCCTGGACTGCTCCCCTAGGGGCTCTGCTCCTCTTCTTTCTCTCCCTCTTTCTGCCCCGCCCTGATCTTTCGCCGACCCCTTCCTGGGTATGAACTATTTCTCTTCCCCCCATCCTCTCCTACCTCATTAGCTCCCCCGCCCCTCCCCCCGGGCCTCATCTTCTCCCCGTTCTCCTTCTTCCTCCCCCGCCCTGGATCCCTCACCGACCCCTTCCTGGGCACGAACTACTTCTTCCTCTATCTCTTCCGTCGCGGTCACTTCTCCCATTGCCTTATCCCACTCTTCGCCTCCTCCATCCAAGAGATGGTATTGACGCGGTCACATAGCATTGCCTCGCCACCTTAGGGATCATCCCATGACCCTGACCTGGATTCCCTCCCATGCTGAACTTGAGGCATTGATGGAAAGTGGACGGGACACAACCGGAATGCGCTGATAAGAGGCCGTCCGAAGATGGCGCTATAGCTACTGGGAAGCATCCACTATCACAAAGCGGCAGTTCCGGGACTTGCCCTCCCAGGGTCACATGAAGTCCCACTCCCCCTTCTACTTCTTTCCTTTCTCCTGAGAATCCGAACAGCGGGCCATCCGAGGCCAACACCCTCCGGGGCTCTACCTGTATCCCATCGAATGCCTTCTTGAAAATAACATTGACCGAGCTCCCGTTGTCCACCAAGATTCGCGAGACGGTGAAGTTCTCGATGGCTGTCTGGAGGACCAGCGCATCGTAGAATGGTCTTCGTGACCGGGCAGGGTCCTTCTATGAGAAGGTGATCTCTCCGCGGGGGGGGGGGGGGGGGGGGGGGGGGGGGGGGGGGGGGGGGGGGTGGGGCTTGGGATGTCTAAGCTACACTCCGACGGTACATGGCATGGAGGCTCGCCTTCCGGGTGGCCTCGACCCCCACCCCCCCATGGATCACTCTGATCCCTCCTCGAGTCCCTACGTCCGCCCGATCCTCGCACCTTTCATCCTCATCTCCCTGAGGTAGAATCTCCTCTATCCTTGCTCCCCCTTGCTGTGCTTGTGGTGCGGGGGCTCTCGCCCCTCTGACTTCCAAGAACTCAGGGCAGGTGGCCGTTGCGTGGCCTTCCTCCTGATGGAAGTCACAGTACGGCAGCGCCACCCCCCTCGCCTCATCCCCGACTCCTCGGTTCCTTCTTCTGGGGCCGGCTCCTCTCCAGCTCCCCCTCCTCTTCCTCTTCTTGCCCTTCCTCTACCGATCTCCATTGCCTGATGAGGGGGGGTGGAAATGGCCTCAGCCCTGTCTCCACCCCAGCTGGTGAGGTCTTCCCTTCCCTCCTTGGAAGTTACCTCCCCTGTGGGGGAAACCCCTCCATGGGCCTTGCATTCCTCCACCCTGCTGCCTCCATCCCAACTCTGGGGCTCTAGCTTCCTCTCTCCTCCTTGGCTCTTGCTGTCTCCCTTCCGGCTCGCTCAGCCGTGCTAGTCTTTTCGCAAACTCGGGGTTTGCTGCCTCCCCCTTCTACCTCCTCTGCCGCTCTCTCCATCAATTCTTCATAAGATTGAGGAGCCTTCTTCTTGAGGTCCATCTTGAAGAAGCCTTCTCTCAGCCCCAATGTAAAGGCGAGATGGAGGGTATACCCTGGGACCTCTTAGACAAGGAGGACCTCCTCTCGGAACCGCTCCAGATAATGAGCCAACGATTTTCCTGACCTCTGCTTGATGTCGAAAAGCGACTCTGGATCCTTCTTTCTTTCTTCATGGCGGAAAAAAGTAAGAGAAAACCTTTATGCAAGTTCTCGAAGGTATAGATCGATCCTGAGGGAATCTGATGGAATCAGTCCATTGCCTTCTCCATAAGGGTAGTAGCAAAGAGGCGACACTTGAAGGCTTCCGACATGGGTCTGATCGAGACCATATCCTCGAACCACTGCAGGTGTTGAATGGGGTCATCATTGCCAGAATACAGCATCATGTTAGGCTCCCTGAACCCATCGGGGAGTGGTGTTGAGAGCACCATCTCGCAGAAGGAACTTCCCCCACTCACCCCCTGAACTTGCTCCACCCTTCTTACGGGCTCCTCGGGTGATCCTACTCCTGCCGATCTCGCCAGAGGACAGCTCGTCGGACCTCCCTGGCCGAGCTTCCTCCCGCTAGAGTCTCCCTCGGCCAGATTCTCGCTTCCCCCAGCAGGGCTGGGGAACATTCTCTCTCCCAGACAGATCTCGTCCTCCTTCCCTGGGCCGCCACCTCTTTTCCCGCTCGATGAGCTGGCTCGCTCTCGCCGACTCCAGGTTGATGAGCCACCTGGGGCGCCGGGGTCGCGAAACCGTCGAGCGCAGTGGCGAGAGCGCTCTGAAAGCTCCAAGAAGATCTCGCCTAAGATCTGCCAACATCTCTACTGTGGCTGGTGCTCCTGGGGGTGGCGAGCCTCCAGGGTTCGCATCCCGCTCATCCTCGCCGGTCATGTTTTCCCTGAGATTTTCTTGAGCTAGCCGCACTCCACGCTCACCGCACACAAAAATGTTGAAACCAATTCTCGATTTCTGTGGAGTTCGGGGCCCCAACGGGTTGGGGGGCGTCTGGCACATACTAATCTTGCGAGAGAACAAACCGGAGCCTCGGAGTTGGACACTGATCCTTAGGCTCAGCTAGGAGGACCCACCACACACCCGGAAGATCTTTAGAGCGCTTCCCCTCCCAGCCAAGAGCTGAAGCCTGGGAACCTTGGAGAGCTCAAGGATGGCCTGAGGAGAGAGAAGCTCCAAAAAAGGAAGTTTCCCCCAAAGGTGCCCTTTGGATCCTATTTATAGATTTTCTGATCTGGCCTGCAAATAGCAGGAATCTGCCTCTCGATTTTACTATACGAACCCCAACTTGGTCAGCTAACAGCCAAACTCCCGCTGTCCGGGGTGTCTATTGGCAGACCCTCAGGGGAAAAGGGGTAATTCTAGCTTCCAGCCTCATGGAAGAGGGGTCTGCGAGGACTGCTCGCCCCTGGTCTCGCCAAAGTGTATGCGCCGAGACCCGGCTGTCTGTGCGACCTCGAGGGTCTCGCTGAACCTTAGGAATGAGGCCCTCATGCCGAGCTCGGAGAGAGCGAGATCAACGCTACTGATCTCGCCTCGCCCCGGCTGCCGAGAACTATTGATGTTCTGCGAGATCACTTGGAGGAGCCAGGCGAACCCCGGGTTGTACAAAGACAGACTTTAAACTAGACTTCTGCGTCGAATAAAATTCTGCCTTCTGCGTCGAATACAATTCGGCATTACATTGACTTCCAATATTGCATCGACTCCCAGTTAGAGCTATATTTACTTCTATTCAAGTTACTTTGACTTGCAGAAGAAGCTGCATCGACTTTTTTTTGACACAGAATTAACTAAACTTAATTTGCACTCTTTTTGACTGAATTTTGAAACTCTAAAAAGAGTGAGACAACCTAAGACATCTAATGAACATATTACCCTCACTATACAACATGGGGTAATGAATCCTAGATGATAAATTCACTTTTATATAATTTATAAGATAAATCCAAAGAATTTTTTCCCACAATTTTTCACCTTTTCCGAGTTTTCCACTTTAAAAAAAAGTCAACTTGCAAGCTGTTCAATTTTTCTATGACTGTTTGCGCGCTTGACCTGCAATCGAGCTAAAACGGTTTGCTTCGGCCGGCCTAAGAGCGCTTCGAGTGACACGCAAAAGTTTGGTGTCATCTGTGGGAAAGGTGTTCCCAAACTATGCAAAGATACTCGAAAGACAGTACTCTCCTAACTGACGTACTCGTGACAAATAGCAATGGAAAGAATATCTAACAACGCACTATTAAAGGATAATTCCCTATGGGGCACATCGATTCAGATCCCTCCCACTCCCTCATCAATGCGCCTCTCGCGGTAGAGGCTACGAACGTATCCATTATGGTAATGGAGGAAACGCTTGCACCAGATAGAAGAGCAACAAATTGAGATGCTCGTGCTCCTAAGGAACATTGGAGAGCCACGAGCTCCTAATCCAACCCCCTATCAAGGAAGTCCGACATAGCCAGCTCTGCATCACGCTCCAACCAGGCACTTTGCTCCCGAGCACCACATAACTAAAGAGGAGTTCTCTAATGCGGACATCTCAAGGCGCACAGTCCGTCCCGCCGGAGAATATGAAGCTCATCATCACCACCATCGCCCAGAAGCAGCAGGCTTCAGAAATGAAATTGGAAGGCGCACTCATGAAGAAATCTGCGACGTGGTCATTAAAGAATGGAACCAAGTTGAGTGACGGGCCGCTTTTGGCCCACCGACCTCTCCACCAACTCACTGTTTGCGCTTGAGGTCCTGACAGATCCATCCCGCATGGCTTCAAGCTCCTTAACATCGAGACGTTTGATGAATGGACGATTTGCTAGAGCGCATCAACCATTTCATCACCATCATGAGGATACTACAATGCCCATGATCAACTGCTATGCCAAGTGTTCATGGCAAAACTGAAAGGCAAGTGCAACCTGGTCTCATTATCTCAGAAAGAAAGCCATCGAAAGCTTTGCAGAATTGGCTCAACAATTCACAGATCAATTCATCGCCAACCGCAGAATGGTCCGGGACCACTACCACCTTTCAAGAATACGACAGAACAAGGGAGAGACCCTCAAGTATTTCTTTTGCCCCTTTACAGTTGAGGCACGAAAAATTCTATGGGTACACCCCGAGCTTCTACGAGGAGTTTTCATGGAGGGCTCCCTCTTGGTGGCTTTACTCTGCATTAGTGCGGGAGACTATGCCCATCTATCCCAATCTCATTCACCGGGTCGAGGCCCAGAGAACCTGATGAGGAAATTGAAGCGCACAGCCAATGGTACGAGAGGTGCTCGAAGAGGTAGCGGGAGAAGGAGTCAATCGCTGCCGACGGTTCCCAAGAAGAATTGCACGCGCCACAAAAACTGTCTTCGAGGTCAAGGCCCATATCAACATCAAGACAACACCGACACAATACCTATTGGATGAATATACTCCTTTCCATCTGCAACGACAATGTTAGCAAGAGAACCCAGACCGCTTCCACCAAACATCGACAACCAGTCCGTAATATTGTTGAAAATGCACAGTGTGCCTCTGAGAATCCTCTAAAGGTGGGTGAATAGAGATTTAAAGTATTTCTATCCTAACTGTGTAGAAAATAAAACAAACTAAGAAATTATGCACACAAAAAGACACACAGGCAAAATAACTATTGCAGGAAGTAAAAACTGTGCAGAAAAGATAAATGGGATAGCACAAAAAATCACAACACAGACACCAATATTTTTTATAGAGGTTCCCCAAAATGTGGTTACTCCCTCTTCTACAACCTGGTAGGCAAGCACACTTATGCCTGAGTCTTTTGATAAGGAGACTCTTGAACCAAAGATATTTTGATAAGGAGATCTTGAACCACATATCTTTTGATAAGGAGATCTTGAACCACAGATCTTTTGATAAGGACATCTTGAACCACTGAATCCTTTGGAGAGGGATTCTAAAAACTCTTTTGCAGGTAAGAAGAAAGTGAAAGAGGAAGAGAAAGAAAGAGGGAGAATTCAGTTCTCAAAATTCTGTGAAGCCTTTTGCTTCAGTTTTCTCTTTTCTGGACCTATAAATAATGAATCCTTGCTTTTGATAGAAATGTTTTTGCAAGGATTATGAGCTTCAGATACTGTTCTGCTTTTCTTCTATTGATCTCTGGCTGCTGTATACTAGTGATGAGAAGCAGCCTTTGTTCTTCTGATCTGAGAGAGAGAGAGAGTGAAAGCAGATCTTCTGTTTCAGTCTTTTAGGGTTCCAGCAGGAAGTAGAAGAAGGAGGAAGCACTAATTGACAGTAGTGAGAAAATGTAATCAATACTCTGTTTCTTCTCTCTTGTCTCTTCTTATTTATTGTTCCTCTATTTGATTTGAATTTATTTCCTATTCTGGAATGTCCTGAAAAGGCATATCATTGGACAATATCTCTTCCTTTCCCCTTTTAATTTCTCGACCCGTTCACCACCTGTAATGATCCTTTCCAAGAAAGCTTTTGTTGGCTTCATTATTGCTCATTTATATTCTAGGCAATAAATGTGTCGTTGTAGAATGGTCTTCAGTATTGTGGGACTTGAGAGAGAGTTCCAAAATGACAGTTAAAAAGGTTTCCTTTTCAGACAGTATTCGATGTTGCGTTGATTTCTCTTTCTCTCTTATCGACGCACCTTCGAGTTCTTATAAAAGCAGCTTCGAATTCATTCTTGCTCTGAGTGAACTCTATTGTCGACGTTGCGTTAATTACTTATCGACGTAACCATCGAGTGGAAGGCCTGGATCTGAACTTCATCTACGTCAAATTATAGTCGACTTTCCATCGACTTCAGATGGCTTCGACAGATTCTTTCTTCTGCGTTGAGTTGAAGTCAAAGCTGCGTCGACTTCTAATGATGCTTAGATATGTCCATTTCCTTTACGTTGATATCCTTTCGACGTAGCATCGTCCATTTCCTTTACATTGATATCCTTTCAACGTAAAATCAACTTGATCTACTTCGACAGATAGTTGAGTTGCTTGGACTTCTAGTCTAAGTTGCGTCGACATGAAGTTGAGGTTGCGTCGAATACCATTCGACGCAATTGTTAACTTAACCCAAATTCTGCTCGTCTTGATCTGGTCTTGTCACCCTAGGTTGAGTGAAATATCCTAAGACATCTAATGACCATATTACCCTCACTATACAAATGGGTAATTAATTCCTAGGACATAAAAACACTTTAGATAATTTGTTAAGTTAAGTCCAAGGAGATTTTCCCATCAATCTCCCCTTATTTATCTTGACAAATTTTACATATTGTTTAAAGTGATTTTACACAATCTTTTACATAAGTTGAATTGCATATAAGACAACATAGATAGTATAAGTATAATAGAATGAAATCACAGAGCATTTCAGACATTGGAAAATAAGTAATATTGTTCACCACACCACATTCTGTTTGACTTTCTTCAAAAGATATAAGCAGAGATACCTGAAGTTATTGATCCTTCTCAGGAGTTTTTCTTTTTCTTGAGAAAACGTTTGGGATAACCTTCCTTGGGGCAATCTGTAGAGACTCATCATCTTCAAGGGACATTACTGCTTCTTCAGCAATATTGTCATTGAGGAGCTCCCCCTGAATTTGTGCATTCAGCTCATCCAGTATTTCTTTGCATGGTGCTCCCCCTGGACCACTGCTCCACCTAGTTGTTGGGTTGTTTCTTGAGGTGTACTAGGGAGCTCCCCCTCATCTGTCAGAAACTGATGTACCTCTTCCATCTCTTTTTCAATCAGCTCCCCCTGATTAGTAGGCTCCCCCTGAATGTCTGCAGTAGTTTGTACTTGATTCTCTGGCTCTTTCTCTTTTCCTTGCTCCTCTTGATGCTCTAAAGCTGGCTCCCCTAGATATTTGGACCTTGGAAGGAGGTCACTTTATCAGGAGCTGCATCATAATTTTCTTATTGATGCCACTCAACTCTAGGACTGGCCTTTCTTCCTCCATAATATTCTCCCCCTTCATAACCTTACTGGCAAGAGAGGTTAAGAATTCCTTGGTAAATAGGGAGGAAGACATGTAGTCCTTGGTGCCCTGGAAGGATCTTTTGGAGACTAGCAGTTCAGCCTCTATTTGAGAGTATTTTCTACCGAACCTACTGGCTTGAGTGGCTAATAGATCAGCAAATGTAGTGGAGGCCAAGCCAACTACCTTAGAGATGACTTGCTCAAGGTCAATTGGAGGGATACGTTTGGTAAATGGAGGAGGTGATGGTGGGAAATATTCTTGGATAGGAGAGAGTGCATTGTAGATTTTAGGGGAGATATGAATTGATGGTGGTGGTGGTGGAAGAGCAGACTGAAAGTCAGATGTACTGGTTGATGGTTGTTGTTAGGGAATGACTGAAGTAGATGGGATGGATTGGAGGTTTTGATGTTGATGTTGTGGAGAATGTTGTGCTGGAGTATCATCCCTTGGGGGATCTGGGACAGAGTCCTGTGGAATTGGAGAGAGAGGAGGAATATTATCCCTTGGAGGATCTGGTATATGTCTCTCTGAATCTTGAGGAGGTAGAGAGGGAGGAGGTGAAGATGGAGCTTGACCAGGCTTTAAGATTTGCCTGGTCCATTTTGAGAATATTCATATGTTGATTTTCTTTCCTGGAGGAGCAGTCCCTTTGATTTGCACACTGCTGGGTAGTGGTGGAGAAGTACTTGGCTCATAACTCTCATATATGCATTTTCCTTATGAGAATACTTGTGTCCAATCATTTTCAGAAGGCATCTCCCTCAGTTTATCTTCTTGCTTAAAACCAGAACACCCATTTTCTGCAGTTGCTGTCTTGGGATTGCATCATGTGCAGATATCTTGCATAACAACACCTTGCCAACTATTCCAGCCATAAATTTATATTCTTCTCCAACATCATTCTTCTTCAGATTTATGGTCTTCTCCTTCTTGAATTTCATAATCTGTAAGGCTTTGTTCAGTTCTTCCCCTGACAGCTCATCAGATTCACTTCCTACTAGAAGATCAAATGTTTGTGAAAGCTTCTCTTCTGTTATGTTGATCTCAGTTCCTGAGATTTTTCCTTGCAATGATCCATCTTCCCTTACTTGAACATTCTCCTTCAGTTCAGTTAGCTCGGCCTCAAGGATTTTGCACCTTGTGGATATGAGCTTTGTCAATCCTGCAGAGTGAAATAGGCCCAGAATGGCCTTGAAGTTCTTTGAGGCAGCATTGAATTAGTCCACATCTATGTCAAAGCCGGAATTGACCTTGGGTGGAGCCATTGGATTATAGGTACCTGCAATGAACAAGAGAAAATGAGAGAGAGAACAACAAAAGATAACTGGAGAACAAGAGAGCAAGGGAGCAAGGAGAGGAAAATTTGAAAGAGTAAATGTTTCGACGCTGTAATTGCTTAAAAGAAGATGAATCTCCACAACTTAGGGTTTAGGTCGACGCACCGTCGATAAAACTTATTATTTGACGCGCAAAGTCGTGTCAAGATTGCTTCTAGAAGTAGTTCTGCGCGCGGCTGTTATATTGACGTTGCGTCCACTAGTATTCGACGTAACCTCAAGATTGTTCAATAGAACGTAAGACGATGTAATCCTGTCGACATTACGTCGATTTCCAATCGACGCAACCTCGACTTTGGCCAGCGACCATTGAGTCGACGCATACGTCGATATGAACTTGACGCTGCATCAAATTCTATTCGAATTATCCACTCTGAGTGCTTCTTGACGCTAGCATCGAGTTGAAGTCGATGGTACATCGACTTCTATTCGATGCACCTATGAATGAACAGATCTATTTTCTTATAAAGTTCTTGCTGTTTTTCTCAACAATTATGTTTATTGAAAATAGTGTTTATGATAGTACATTTATGAACTGTAAGGAAGATTCAAGGCAGAAAACACTACCTTGGATGAATTTTGTTCCTTATTCAAGACCTACGACTTTCTTCCGACTCCATTTTCTCCTGAGTGAGACCATACCTAATCCTGCACAAGTAATTCAAACATTGGATGGGACTCAAGTTACCTTGGGCACTTTGCTTTTACCATTATAGGGTTCAATGAAAGAATAGAAGGGTCTTTCATGATACTCTTTTTGATGATAAGGAATGGGTTTCCCAAACCCAATTATTATATTTATGGCGCTTGAAATGTGTATAAAAAGTATCTACATACAATAAATCAGCAGAATATTTTATAATCCTAGGTTTGGCCTCAACCTTTTGAATGTGGTCATTTAATTTCTCTGCATTGTTCTTTCCTTGAGATTTATTTTCTTTGTTAAGATTTGTTTTATTACCTCTAGTTGTTTTCTTTGGTGTATTAACTTCATGATCCTTAGTGTTTGCATTGTCCTTACATGATTCATAGTCACTAGGTCTAATGAGACAAACTGGATTTTTCCAGGTAGGTTTCCTAGGGATTTTAGTGTTAGTGGATGGCTTATCTCCTAGCCCTAGGTGACTGAATCTCATGGAGAGATTTTCTGTGATGTCTCTGAGTTTTTGACTCCTACCATTGAGTGAGTCCACAAATGCTTTTGCCTTTGCTAGCTCTTCCTTTAACTTCAGTTTTTCTTTTCTGATTTCAATTAATTCTGATTCCTTATTATCCATTTCTTCTACTAGGCCCTGATTTCTTACATATAAATCATCCTTCTTAGAGTTTTCTAATTCTTCCCTACCCGCTTCTAATTCTTTTTGAATTTTAATAAATCATTACAGAATTCTTTAAAGCATGTTATAAAATCATCAAACAGTGATACATGTTCTTCTTCATCATCAGATGACATCACCAGTGCCATCATGCAGGCTGCTTCTGCTTCAGCTTCATCATCACTTTCAAATGATGAGGAGCTTAACTCTGCTTTAGAGTCACTCCAGGTTTCAGCAATGAAACCCTTGGCTTTCTTCTTGTCTTTCCCTTTGAAAGACTTCTTCTTCTTATCATCCTTGTTGCTGCTTTTGTCCCTTTATTCTTGTGGGAACTCAGGAGCTATGTGCCCTGGTTTGTTGCAGGTGAAGCAGATAATCTCTTTCTTTGGAGTTTTATCAAATCTGGGCCTTGAGCCCTTTCCCTTCTCCTTGAGTCTTCTGTCTTGACCCATCTTTTGAATCTCCTAGCCAGGAGACTGAACATCTCATCTTCAGGAGTGGATGACTCTCCTTTAGAAGCTTTCAGAGCAAGGCTCCTTTAGATAGGAGCATGAGTGTTCTCTCTTTCTTCTGATTCAGCCATGTTCTTTAGTAGCATCTTATATCACTTAAGCTTTCCTAGCAAAGCTTCAGTAGAGATTTCTCTATGGCACCTAGACTCCCTGATTGCCTAGATCCTTGAATCCCATGAGCTAAGGAAGCACATGAGGATTTTATCATTAATTTCAGTCAAGGATATCTCCTTGTCCAAGACTCTGAACTCATTAATGATAATGTTGAATCTGTCATACATACCAACAACTGATTCTTCAGCTTTCTTCTAAAAGTTCTCATACTGGGATATGAGAAGGGACTTTCTATCCTTTCTTTCATCTGAGCTTCCTTCCACCATTATGGTGAGAGAATCCCAGATTTCTTTTGTAGATTTGCATTCAGCAACTTTGTGGAAAATTTCATCTGACATTGTTGAAACTGGAATGTTCATAGCATTGGCATCACATGCCTTGACCTTCTTCTAAGCCTCTGTCCACTCACTTCTTGGGACTGCCTCTGTTCTTGAGTACTCTCCTGCTTTTTTTCTGACTGGAGCTGGAGGACCTGTGAGAATAACATTATAGATATCTTCATCAATGGAGTTCATGTATAACTTTATCATGGCCTTCCAGAGTATAAACTTGTTTAGGATACACACTGGATGTCTTGTTGAGGCATAATCCTTAGTACTCATTTTTCTTTGTAAAATATATTTGAAATAAAGAAATAAGAGTAGGAGCTCTTTTTGTTCAAGGTGTTAACCTTTTAATGATCAACCTCCCTCTGATACCAATTGAAAGTGCATAGTGTGCCTCTGAGAATCCTCTAGAGGGGGTGAATAGAGATTTACAGTATTTTTATCCTAACTGTGTAGACAATAAAACAAACTAAGGAATTATTCACACAAAAGACACACAGGCAGAATAACTATTGCAGGAAGTAAAAGTGTGCAGAAAAGATAAATGGGACAGCACAGAAAATCACAACACAGACACCAATAATTTTTATAGAGGTTCCCTAAAATGTGGGTACCCCCCTCTTCTACCATCTGGTAGGCAAGCACACCAATTCCTAAGTCATTTGATAAGGAGACTCTTGAACCAATGATCTTTTGATAAGGAGATCTTGAACCACGGATCTTTTGATAAGGAGGTCTTGAACCATAGATCGTTTGATAAGGAGATCTTGAACCACACATCTTTTGATAAGGAGATCTTGAACCACTGAATCCTTTGGAAGACGGATTCTAAAAACTCTTTTACAGGTGAGGAGAAAGTGAAGGAGGAAGAGAAAGAAAGAGGGAGAATTCTGTTCTCAAAATTCTGTGAAGCCTTCTGCTTCTGTAAATAATGAATCCTTGATTTTAATAGAAATGTTTTTGCAAGGATTATGAGCTTCATATCATGTTCTGCTTTTCTTCTATTGATCTCTGGCTATTGTATAGTAGTGATGAGAAGCAGCCTTAGTTCTTCTGATCAGAGAGGGAGAGAGTAAGAGCAGATCTTCTATTTCAGTCTTGTAGGGTTCCATCAGTAAGAAGAAGGAGGAAGCCCTAATTGACAGCCGTGAGAAAATATAATCAATACTTGTTTCTTCTCTCTTGTCTCTTCTTATTTATTGTTCATCTATTTGATTTGAATTTATTTCCACTTCTGGAATGTCCTGAAAAGGCATATCATTGGACAATATCTCTATCTTTCCCCTTTTAATTATCGACCCGTCCACCACCTATAATGATCCTTTCCAAGAAAGCTTTTATTGGCTTCTTTATTGCTCCTTTCTATTCTAGGAAATAAATGTGTCGTTGTAGAATGGTCTTCAGTATTGTGGGCCTTGAGAGAGAGTTCTAAAATGACAGTTGAAAAGGTTTCCTTTTCAGATTGTATTCGACGTTGCGTTGATTTCTCTTTCTCTCTTATCGACGCACCTTCAAGTTCTTATAAAAGCAGCTTCGAATTCATTCTTTCTTTGAGTGAACTCTGTTGTCAATGTTGCGTCGATTACTAATCTATGTAACCGTCGAGTGGAAGGCTTGGCTCTGAACTTCATCATCTACGTCAAATTCTAGTCGACGTTGCGTCGACTTCTGATGGCTTCGACAGATTCTTTCTTCTGCGTTGAGTTGAAGTCAAAATTGCTTTGACTTCTAATGATACTTCAATATGTCCATTTCCTTTACGTCCATATCCTTTCAACGTTGCGTCGACTTGATCTACTTTGACAGATAGTTAAGTTGCTTGGACTTCTAGTCTAAGTTGCATCGACATGAAGTCGAGGTTGCTTTGAATACCATTCGACGCAATTATTAACTTAACCCAAATTCTGCTTGTCTTAATCTGGTCTTGTCACCCTAGGTTGAGTGAGATATCCTAAGACATCTAATGACCATATTACCCTCACTATACAAATGGGTAATTAAATCCTAAGACATAAAATCACTTTAGATAATTTGTTAAGTTAAATCCAAGGGGTTTTTCCCAACAATTGTTAATTCCACCGCAGGCGTGGGCACAAAATCGAAGAATGTGTTCGACTGAAGGAAGAAATCGAGTGCCTCATTCATCAAGGGCTCCTTGGAAAATTTCTGGAGACACAAGTATCGCGATAGATAGACTTGAGCGGGCCTGGGGGCATCTGTGAGAATGCTCACTCTCGGCACAAGGATTCTTCCCCGCACCCAGAACGTGCAGAGCATGCGCCTCATCTATCATCGATTTCTCTTTTTCCCATTTTCTATACTTTATGACAATAAGTCGTGAGTTCAAACTTGCGTGATATCTTCAATATTACCGTAATCATGTCCTCCAAGCAATCACAACAACTGTCTTCGGGCATCGCACTAACCATTACAGCATATACCCCCCGGTAGCGCGCTCACAATTACAGCAGCCGCCTCCCCACATTGCACTCTCAATTACAACAACTCCTGATAGTTCGCTCTCAATTAAAGTAACTGTAAGACCCCAAATTTTTTTTCAAAAACCCGGGTCTTATGACCAGAACCTACTCTTTGCGGTGACACCATCACACGGGAAGGTCGCCACTACAAAACGCCAATCCTGCCGGCCATATCGATCACAGAAGAAGAAAAGTATAAATGAACAATAGAAGTTCAAGTCCACAATCACATGCTATATATAATAAATGTCCACATGGTATAACTAAAATAACAAAGTTACAATAATAAAGGGCTCATGCATGTACATCATGTCCTCACTACAAGATCACTCACAGAAGTTAACTACTAATCACTCACTGATCCTAAAACTTATGCTCCTGTACTAGACTGGCCCGCCTCCATCTGCACCGGCCTCTAGTGCTGCAGCGTCTCCTCGATCCCCTAAAATGATATGGGCCAGCGACCGTTAGTCAAAAGACTAAGCCAATCCCCCCCCCCCCCCCCCCCCCCCCCCCCCCCCCCCCCCCCCCCCCCCCCACCCCACCCGGTGCCTAGGCACCGTGCGGGAAGGATGAAGTGGAGGACATCAAGGGGTATAAACAATAGCAGGTGACAGGGGCATAATATACAGGGAATGTTTCTACAACTACACATATGTATATAGATAATTGAAGCATTAAAAGAGCATAGTAAGAGCAGGTAAAGAATAAGTAAAGGCAGTATACAAAAACATGTATATAATAGAAAAGTAACCATTGATTTATAGGAATGCCCATACAAACCTATAGACCAAGGGGTCATTTAGCAAGGCCTATCGTATAAAAATTCCCATAACCAATTTATACGATAGGGGTAGGGGTTAAAATGCAATGCTTATGCCATGACATGCAGAGTTATGATGTTTATGCTATGTTCACACAAGTGCAACTCACACACTTCGACTCTATGCGCACAGACCTTTAGTTCCCCCTTTTTGGAGCTAGCAAGACTCCAAGGATACTCCCGTAGTGGCAAACGGAATTAGTGGGTTGGGCCTCGCCCACCTCTAGGTTGGTATTCACACTACCTAACCTTGACCTATCGTATGCCTCAACGCAAAACTGCGGAGCATCTGCGTACTCTTACTGGCTGGACCACCAGACTTTCATGGCTAAGTGAAAATCCTACACTTGCCGAGTCAATATATTGACGTCGGTGTGAACGAGCGTCCAATACCAAAGACCCACCACCTTTATGCACATGCAAACATGTTCTACTATATCCCGAGCCATGAACTCCCCGGGCTAACTTGCCCGATATCAAAACCTTCCGGGCCAATGGCTCGCCAGACCAACCCGTCAGTACCATCAAGCATTACTGTGTCACAAGCTCACCGGACTAACTAATCCGCTGCTTCAACCACCGAGCCTACCGCTCGTACAACCAAACCAACTAACCTCCCGTAACTACGGGGTGTGGGTGTGCATATTATTAAGTTAAACTTGTACATCAACTTATCGCTTCAATTTATGGTTAACCTTGGACTTCCTGAGGATTACCCTGTAAGGGGCTCGCTACGGTACTAGGAACTATAATGGGATAACACCCCAAAGCTCCCTTTCTCAAGACACATAATGTTATTGGTAGCTACCCGTAAGAATACCCTGCTTGTCATTTCTCTTGAATTACCCCTAAGCATTTTATGACAGGCAAAGGGAAAGACGATCTTTCGTCAATCCCGAGCACAACTTTACCCTAAACTCTCCAAGCGCACTCTCATCTCCTAAACTTCTTTTGGTGACCTTCAATCTCTTCAACCTGACCATGTACACCAACTACATGCCACTTCCACTTGGTAGTCCCCTAAATATCCAAATTTCACATTTTTACTATACGAAGAACAAACTAACTATATGATGCTTACAAGTAGAGGTACTCCAAATATTCATCCAACTGACTCAAGATATTTACTGGAGGTCTATCATGGCATTATAAGACTAAATCCAAAGACTCATATTTTTCCTCAACACTTTAACATTTATTTAAATTTCTCCAATATTTGCCAAGTATGAATATGAACATGAAGTGTAAGGTATTCTCAAGACATGATCCTCATAAAATTAAGATAAATCTATCATGCCAAAATAACAGTAAATAATGAATATCACAATTTTACAGTAAGGAAATGTCCTCTATTTTTAATATTTAACTTCTATCCAAACTTGAAGATTTATGAAGGAACTACCAAGAAAACTTATGCCAAAATTACGGAAAAATTACCAGACCTCTATATTGATCAGAAAAGTTCTCAGGCCAAATTTTAGAATTTATAAAGGCATATTAACCACTCAAATAAATATTCCAAAGAAATCCTAATATGAGCATGTTGTGAAGTAGCCTACTAATAACAATCTCCAAAATTTATATAAAAATTCACAGAGCTTCCAAGTGCTCTGAAATGTCCTATCACCAAGTTGCATATTTTTCTAGAGAGTTTTGGACCCTTATCTATATTTCTTAAAATTAAGACAAAATAGGTGCCTTGAGAATGAAATACTAGATAAATCATCTAATAAATTTCACAAAAAATACCAGAGGTCTATAATATGATTATAAAGACACTACCAAGGTTTCATCATCATCCAAGACCATTTGAGCATGTAAATGTCTCTTATAAGAAATTTCCCTAAAGGGTTTATGACCTAATTTAGGGGAATTAAATTCTCCTAAGATTCTCCCAAAATTCCCTGGAGCATAATCACACCCCATGAACATATATCCTAGGTTCCATGGCAATTCTATAGCTTTTGACCACATGGCCTTCATAAGGTTCTTTATGCACCCAAGGGGTAAAACTAGGGTTCTAAGGCATACCCACCTCCACACCACCCCAAACCACTTATGGGGGTGTTTTGAGTGACCCTAAACCAGTGTCCAAGGTTTCACCTCATGGTGAGGAGATTTGACCACAATATCCCAAGATAAACACCATGCCCTAACTTTGACCTAATTTGACCCAACTTGGGTTGACAAATTACCCATCCAACCAATCCCAACTGGGCTGAGATTTTTACAAGGGTCATGTGATGACCCTAAGAAGTACCCACCAAAATTTGGATGGCATTGGAGGTCATTTGACCCAATAATTAATTAATATTTAATTTATGAAATTATTACAAAAACCTTAGAAAAAGTTTCTCCTATAATTCCCATCTTTGGGTATGATGTGTGGGTAGGTGTAAATAGCCTAGGTTTTAATTTTCAAGTCAATCCCCTAACCCAATCAAAAGTTATTCAGGAAATGGTGGATGTTCTACACTAGGGACCAGTCCCACCAAAATGGACCCACGGGGGGCTACATAACTACTTTTGGGGTGAAATCAATTTTAACATAAATTAGACTCCAGGGGATACAACTTTGTTGGTCACTTTTTCATTTGAGTGGTTCTAGTATTTTTAATAATTAAAATGAACTACTGCAGGAAGTATGACAAAATGTGTTGGAACAAGTCTCTGTGTTCGACGAGATCCGACCTGCATTCACCGAACTCTGTTATGCGTCCGACGAACGCCATGCTTCAGTGCGCTCGACAAAATCCGATCTTCATTCGATGAATTAATTTAGTTCGGCGAATCAACTCAGTTCGGCGAATTAACTCCGTTCGACAAACTCCGTGTTCAGTTCGTCGAACTCAACTATAAGTTTGACGAACTCCAGAGTATGTTCGACCAACGCTGGGTTCAGTTCGACGAACTCAACTATTATTTTGGAGAATTAATTCCATTCGACGAACTCCGGGTTCAGTTTGACGAACTCAAAACTTCTTCTACTCCGTACGACGATTTAAAGAAATAAGGTTATAACCTAATCATTTACTCCGGATTCAGTACGACGAATTAATTCCTTTCGACGAACTCCGGATATAGCTCGATGAATTACTTCTACTCAGATCAACGAATTAATAGAATAACGATATAACATAATCATTTAAATCTACGGTAGATCCGACGGCTCACAGTCATCGTCCCCGTTGGATGGACGGCGAGCGACAGCCCGTCTTGGGCTTCTTTGCGGGATGATTTCTCGGCCACCTGTGCCTCTTCCCGGCCAGCCAATGCCACCACCACCTCTGTTGAGGTGGTGGCCGGCGATAGGGGGTGGTTGGCCAGCCGGAGGTGGTCAGAATCGGGGTTTAGAGGAGGGGAAAGAGAGCTCGAAATGAGCCCTTTCAGAAGCACGATCCGAGCCCAATTGAGCTCGGATCAAGCCACCAAATTATGATAAGATCTAGCACTATGGGAGAGGAGGCGGATCGGACCTGTGTGGAGGGGTGACTCCTTGCCGATTTCCTGTTGGCCATGGCCGACCTTGAAGCTTTGGCACCATTGCAATCTCCAATCCAGATGGACCGACCCTTTTGTTAGGTGGGGGAAAATGCTCCCCTCAGTCTAGTGATGGATATAAGAGGCTCAATTGGGTAGGGGAGGAGGTGTAACCTCCACTTGCCATGAAGGCCATTAATGGCCATTTTCAACCATGGAGAAAACTCCTCAAATTCCCCCCTCTATGTGGCCGGGAATGGCCATTAAACTCCTCCAAATTGATTGGGGAAACTGAATGGAGACATTAGAGGAGGAAATGGTGGCTACTGATCTCCCTAAGCCATGAATGCCATTAATCCCTCTCTTTCTCTCTCCTCCATTCTTGGAGAAAATGTGATTTCTCTCTCCTAATTACCATTTATAGAAATTGAGTAGTAACTCCTGGTAATTATCAGCCTCCTAAGCTAATGGGCTACTCCAGTTAGGCCTAGCCCAAGTGGATTGGGCTTGAGTTAGCCTTTTCCTCTCTTTTTGGGCAAGGTTGACCAAGTGTTGACATTGGTCAAATTGGTGAAATTAATTAGGCCCAATGGGTCAATGTTGACCCATTGGCCTCCCTTAGTGACCAATGGAACTTGGGGAAAGTCAATTGGTCCAATTGAACCCTAATTGACCCTAAATATAGTGGTTTGACATATTTGAGGCTAGGGTTGACTTTGGTCAATTTGGCCTCTTTGGTTGACCCCAATGGGTCCTAAATGCTCTAAGGGACCCTCCAAAGGGTTAGGTGTGCCATGGTGTGGTCAAAGGGTCAAGGTGAGGCCCAAAAGTCTAACCTTAAGCTTGGTAACTGAAAGAATATAAGGTTTGTAGTCTAAATCACCTAGGGGGTGAATAGGTCTTTTTGGATTTTACTTGATTATTATGAACTGTTAGAACTATTCTAAGCAGAAAATCAAGCAACACAGAAAACACACATGCATGTATAGAGGTTCCTCAAGACAGGGTGTCTTGAGTAGTCCTCTTTCCCCCTTCACCTTTCTAACAATTAGTTAGACAAGGCCAACTCCTCCAAACTCGACTCAAAGAGCTTACAACATAAGTTACTCAGAACTTCTCAGATAAAGGATGATCCTACCTCAGGACAAAGGTCCCTACAACTCAGAGCTATCACCATCTCCTACCTCAGGCACAGCAGCCCTACAAACTCACAGGAATCGACCTCCTACAGCTCAGACCACCTCCTGGTCCCACCTCAGGCTAAACAGCCCTACCTCAGATCAGCTCCTGATCCTACGGCTCAGACCTCAGCAGGTCCTACAACTCAGAGAATTCCTTCTCCTGCAGCTCAGGAAATGAAGCCCTACAAATTAGATAAGCTCCTGATCCTACACTCAGGCCTTCAGCCCTATAACTCATAACCCTCAGGTTCCTACAAACTCAGACCAAAAGGTCTTACAACTCAGGCAAAATGCCCTACAGAAAAATGGTATAGAAATATTCTACAGTAGAGGTACTCTCCTGTAGATCCTGCATAGCCTGTGCTTCCTGTAGCTGAAGATGTTCAATACAGCCACAACTTGATCTTCCTCTTCAATAGGGTGATGGAAGATCACCTTGCTCCTTTTGGTGGAGGAGCTATCTTCTTCTCTCTGTTTCTTCTTCTCTTTCAGGGAGCAGGAAGAAAGTCGAGAGCAGCTGCCGTCAATGAAATAGTTGATTTTCTTTTTGCACGCGACGGAGGAGAGCTTCAAATGTGCCCTAACTATTCCTTTTATACATCTCTGATCTTCAACAGCTCTTAGATGTCCTTCTGAGAAGTATGGGAGAAGCTGGTGGATCCCACACGGCTTGTCTGCAACTTTCCCTAGCCGCAGGTTCCGCCGCCCTACTTTTCCATCGAGAAGGTCTGCGCTGGACAAATGCGCTGTACTCTGCGTTCGACGAACTTGTCAAACTCTGCGTTCGATGATCTTGTTAAACTCTGTGTTCGACGATCTTGCCAAGCTCTACGATCGACGATCTTGTCTTGTCTCTGCATTCGACGAACGACAATCTGTGTTCGACGATTGGCACTGTCTCTGCGTTCGACGATCTGCACTGTCTCTGCGTTCAACGATCTGCACTCTGAGTTCGATAGACATGCCAACTCTCAGCTGTTTCTTCAATCTCGTCTCAGCGGTCGACGAACAGTGTTCTGTGTCTTCTTAGGGGCTCCTTCTTTGGTCTCATCTCAGCGGTCGACGAACTTAGTCCTGCATTCGACGAACACGCTGATTCTCAGCGTTTAATGAACTTATCAGCGGAGACACCTTCTTCCCAACGGATCTGCTGAGACAGCTCCTCGTCTCAGCGGTTTTGACCCTTCGTCTCAGCGGTTCTGCTGAGACAAATCTTCATCTCTTTGTAGATGATTCTTCACAACTAAGGGCATGTTTGGCCCTTTCTTTTGAGTCACCTGTACCTGTATATACTACACAAGTATAGCTTTATCAAATACAATATGTCCTTAGCATTGAGAGTGATGCCTGTTCAAATCAAGGTAATATTAAGGGCAATATACCCAACAATCTCCCCCTATTTGAAGAAGGCAGAACATTCCCAATGCTAAGGTACATTAACAGCAAAAATATATATCACAAAAATTGATCTGTAGCATGGGCCCTAATACCCTAGGCATATGCTCTATCTAGCATTGGCCTATCCTAAGCATTGGCACTGGCCCTATCTCCCCCTTTATGGTTTCTTCAACCTTTAACCTTCTATGGATAGAGAGGCAACATCTATAGATCCCTTTGGATCAACTTATAGGTCAACCTATACACTCTTAGCATTTGCCATCTCCCCTTCAACCTAAGCAGGGAATTTTCTCCCCCTAAATTGGAGAGCTATTTTATGTAATAGCTGATCCTGTTCAATTTGAACAACTCATTCTAGCTCCCCCTCAATGTGAGTACTATTCTACACTTAGCATTCCTAGTTTTATCTTGAAAGCATTAAACTTGGCCTCATCCAATGGCTTAGTGAAGATATCAACCACTTGACTGTCAGTGGGGACAAATTCAAGGCTGATATTTTTATAGTCAACATGTTCTCTTATAAAATGATACCTAATCTCAATATGCTTAGTCCTGCTGTGAGAGACAGGATTCTTAGCAATGGAGATAGCACTGGATGAGTCCACAATAAAGAGGAGATTGACTTACCTTGAGGTTGTAGTCCTCTAACTGGTGTTGAATCCACAATAGTTGAGCACAACAGCTACCTGCTGCAATGTACTCTGACTCACCTGTGGACATTGCCACACTGGTTTGCTTTTTGCTGCTCCATGAGACCAGCCTCCTCCCTAGGAATTGACAGGTGCCACTTGTGCTTTTCCTATCCTCTTTGAATCCTGCAAAATCTGCATCTGAGTAGCCTATCAGTTCAAAACCATTGTTCCTAGGGTACCAAAGGCCATGATTCAGGATTCCCTTAAGGTATCTCAATATCCTCTTCACAGAGGTGTAGTGAGACTCCTTAGGGAAGGCCTGATACCTAGCACAAACATATGTAGAATACATAATGTCTGGCCTACTAGCAGTTAATTACAACAGGGATCCAATGATACACTTGTACATGGACTCATCAAAGGCCTTCCCCTTTTCATCCTTGTCCAATGATACATTAGATCCCATGGGTGTCCTTATGGTGGAAGTAGACTCCATCCCAAATTTCTTGATGAGCTCCTTGGTGTACTTAGTATGGGAGATGAAGATTCCATCCTCAGACTGTTTCACCTGGAGCCCAAGGAAATATTTGAGCTCACCCATACTGCTCATCTCAAACTCCCCCTGCATTAGATTAGCAAATCTCTTGTAGAGGTTGTCATCAGTAGACCCAAAAATTATGTCATCAACATATATTTGGACTAGGAGAATCTTGCCCCTTGTTTCCCTAAGAAACAATGTGCTATCTATCTTTCCCCTCAAGAACTTGTTCTTGATGAGAAAGCTAGACAATGTCTCATACCAAGCCCTTGGGGCTTGCTTAAGACCATACATGGCTTTCTTAAGAAAATGGACATGAGAAGTGACAGTAGGATGGACAAAACCTGATGGATGCTCTGCATATACTTCCTCTTTCAGATTTCCATTTAGGAATACTGACTTGACATCCATCTGATATACTTTGAAGCCTTTGTGGGCTGCATATGCAAGGAATAGCCATATAGCCTCCAACCTTGCAACTGGGGCAAAGGTTTGATCAAAGTCAATCCCTTCCTCTTGCCTGTATCCCTTTGCAAGAAGCCTTGCATTGTTCTTGATGATAGTTCCATTCTCATCCATCTTATTTCTGAAGATCCATTTGGTGCCAATGATGTTGTATCCTTGTGGTATTGGCACCAATTTCCATACTTTGCATCTTTTGAATTGCAAAAGTTCTTCCTGCATTGCCTGGATCCAGAATGGATCCACATTGGCCTCTTCAAATTTCTTAGGCTCTACCTGTGACAGAAAACTGAGGAACAAGGCCTCATTATGAGCTCTGCTCCTGGTTGTCACACCTTGCTGGACATTTCCAATAATCTGTACCAAGGGATGATCCCTTAGATGTCTTGTAGCTGCAGGTAATCTGTGCTCTACTTGCTGAACTTCTTCCACTGGTTCAGCAGCTTCTTCAGCATTTTCAGCATCTTGCACCTCTGCTACTTCTTGAAATTATGCATCACGATTTGCTTTACTGCTGCTGGAAGGTTCTTGTATGGATAGTTCTTCCATTGCTTCTTCACTTCCTGTCAAAATAGAAGAACTGGGCCAGCCCTTGTAGATTAAGCTGGACTCATCAAACACTGCATGCATGGACTCTTCAACAACATGGGTTTTCTTGTTATATACCCTATAGGCTCTACTATGTGAGCTATATCCAACAAGAATCCCCATGTTGCATTTTTCAGCAAACTTGGTTAACTGAGCTTTTCCATTGTTTAGAATGTAGCAATTAGATCCAAAGATCCTAAAGTGTGAAATTGTTGGTTGTTTGCCTTTCAAAATCTCATAGGGGGTAATTCCATGATCTTTTTTGATGGAAGCTCTATTGAGAACATAACATGCAGTATTGACTGCTTCAGCCTAGAAATATTCGGGGAGTGAAGAGTCACTAAGCAATGTTCTCCCAGCTTCTATCAATGATCTATTCCTCCTCTCAGCCACCCCCATTTTGTTGTGGGGTCCTTGGGGAGGAAAATTCTTGAATGATACCTAGTTCTTGACAGAACCTTGTCATGGCTTCAGATTGAAACTATGTGCCATGGTCAGACCTAGTTCTGACCACAGAACATTGCAAATCATTCTGAATGGCCTTGACATGGCTTATGAAGATATTTAGAGTATCAGATTTCTTTCTAAGGAAAAATACCCATATATATCTTGAGTGATCATCAACAATCACTAAGGTATACAACTTCCCTTCTAAGCTTTGAATTGGCATAGGACCAATCAAGTCCATGTGCAATAGATAAAGACATTTCTTAGTGTCTTTGGAGCCAATACTTTTAAAAGTGGCCCTTGTTTGCTTGCCCATTTGGCAAGCATGACATGGGCCATTTTTAACACATTTTAAATTAGGACTATTTCTAACCAAGTTCTTAGAGAATAGTCTATGCATTGTTTTGTAGTTGATGTGGGCAAGTCTCTTGTGCCATTGAACACATAGAGACTCACTCTCACCTGCTACAAGACATGCAGGAGAGGAAAAAGATTTGCAGAAGAAATCTAAACAGTAAACATTTCCAATCCTAGTTCCAGAAAGAATGGTCTCCAAGTCATTAGACTTTTTGATGAGGCACTTATCATTGTGAAATTCAATGACATGGCCAAGATCACACAGTTGGCTAATGCTGATAAAGTTGTGTTGCAATCCTTCAACATAAGCCACTTTTGTGAAGGAGACTATGACATTAGTGATCATACCTTAACCTCTGGTGACTCCCTTTTCTGATCCCCCAAAGATGACTTTGGGTCCTTTCTTCACTGCTCTGTAATCTTGCAGTAAATCCTTGGTACCAGTCATGTGTCTTGAGCACCCACTGTCCAAGTACCATATTTGGTTGAGACTGGTACTTGAACTACCCTGCAAAGAAGGATTTAGTTATCCTTAGGATCCCAAAAAGCTTTGGGTCCTAGGTGCTTGTTAGTTTGATGAGATACTCTCACACTAGCTACACTCCTAGCAGAAAAGCTCTTCTTTGCATTAGGTACATTGGGATTGTGCCAACAATCTATGGCAATGTGTACCACCTTGCCACAGCACCAACAATCTTGAATATTGTATCTCCTTTTCTGAGCATTTTTCTGAATAGGTACAGCACTGTGCACATGTTCAGCAGAAGAGACTGCAGCATTCTTCCTGTTTCTTTCAGCAATAATCTGACTGAAGGATAATTTGTGGACAGTCTTGCTGCTCTTTATCCTGATGGCCTCAGCTTGCTTTGTCTTAGCAGCCATATAAGATCTGAAGGAATCAGACACTGGGCAGCAGGCCTTGTCAACAGATTTGACAACAGTCTTGCTTTTTGCTGAAGCTGATTTGGAAGTGCTTGCTTTCATGTTCTTGACTGGAGGTGCTGAGACACCAAACACAAATGGTCCAGATTGGGCCATTTGTATTTCCTCATGAGGTGCTTTCATTGCACTCAAACCCATGCCCTCTCTTTCACTATGGGAAGGAGCATTTCCCTTCCTATAGCCACTCCCAATCTTCCAGTGACCATAAATGCTTTCATGGTCATACCTATTGGAAGGAAGCAACACCTTTTGAAAGGTGGTTTGAGGCTTAGCCTTCTTCTTGCTCTTTACTCCACTCCCTTCTACTACTTCCATCTTGTTGAATCCAGGTCCTCTCCTATTGGTTTGAGAGGAGAAGGTGTCAATAAGGGGAAGCACAGATTTGGGCTTGGAGAATTGAGCCACCAGGCTCTTCTCCTTCAACAGATTCTCCTCAAGGTCCTTGATGACATTGTTCTTCAGGGAAATAGTGCTCAATTGAACACTTGTCATACCCTTTAAATGACTTATTTGTCTACTCATCTGGGCCACCAAGGAGGTAGGTCCAGTGTAGTCACCTTCAGTCTTCTTAAGGGAGGCAATTTCCTGGGCTTGCCTCTTGGCAAGCTTCTTGCTCTTCTTCATAGCTTCCAAAAGAATACCATACTTATCAATCAGTTGATTGAATTCTTCCTCAGCATCCTTGCCCCTTCCATCAATTGATGGAGGTGCATCAGATTCTAGACTGGACTCGCAATCAGAAGAGGATATGGAATGAATTAGTACCTGCTCATGTTCTGAATTATTGTGGCTGTCCTCATCTTCAGTTTGAGCCATCAGCCCATGGTTATTGTAAATGACCTCATCCTCCTCTACATCAATGTCAGAATGTGATAGAGGGGCCCTGACTGCAATCCTGCCAACAGCAGTTTCTTCAACAGCAACCAGCCCAATGAGGGCTTCTTCTATATCAGATTCTGATGAGCTAGAGTCTGATTCACTCCAGCTCTTCTTCTTCTTCTTAGCTAGAAAGGATTTCTCTCCTTTCTTGCTTCTTGATTGATGAGCCTTCTTCTCATCCTTCTCTCTTCTCTTCACAGAGCAGTCAGCAATGACATGCCCATGCTTGCTGCAGCAATAGCAGACAACTTTGGAAGAATTATATTTTGAGTTAGACTCATATCTGTCACTTCTGGAATGATGCTTTGACTCCTTGATGTCCTCCTTGTTGTGATGTGAGGAGAAAGGCTTGCTCTTCCATTTCTTCCTCCTCAACAGCTTTCTGCAGTGCCTTGTAATAACAGCAATTTCTTCATCAGAAGAAGATCAGCTTGATGAGCTAGGCTCGGAATCTTCTGGTTCAGCAGATCTTTTGGGAGGAGAGTGAGCCTTCTCTCTCCCTCTTCTTGTGCATTCAGCCTTGAAGGACAGGGAATTCTCCCTGGTATCACCCTTTGTCTTCAGCTCTTCTTCCTTCCTGGCAGTCAGCTGCATTTCATAGGAGAGCAGCTTTCCATAGAGAGTTTGGGGAGGACTTTCAGTCAACTTAGCCACCTCCCTTATGGCACAAATTTTTGTGTCCCAATCTCTTGTTAGAGATTTGAGGAACTTATCATTCAGCTCATAATTTGTGAACACTCTCTCATAGGTTCTTAGTTCATTTATTATTTTAAAAAACCTTTCATAACACATGGAGATGCTCTCCTGCCCTTGCTGCCGGAAAGCTTCATATTCCTGATTGAGGAGTGACTTCCTGTCATTCCTCACATCTTCAGTCCCTTCCATGTACACAATCAGTGTATCCCACATCTCCTTAGAAGATCCACAGTGCACCAAATTTTAAAAAGTTGAGTCATCAATAGCATTGACTATGATATTTTGAGCCCTTTTATCCATAGTAGCCAATGCTATCTCATCCTTGGTCATTTCAGTGTATGGTTTGCCTACTTGCCTGGTAGGATGAACAGAGGAGAGTTTTGTGATAATGAAGGGGCCTTCCTGAACAGTAATGTAGATTATAGGGTCTGTGGCTTCCATGTACAGCCTAACCCTCTGCTTCCATATGCCAAAGTTGGCTTTGTTACATATGGGCAGTTTCATTGAGCTCATCTCCTTCTGCATTACACTGGAGGCCATTGGGTTTTGACTAGACAATACCTTTTAGGATCTGGTCAGACTGTTAAGTCCTTCTTGACCAACCTCTCTCTGATACCACTTGAAAGAATATAAGGTTTGTAGTCTAAATCACCTAGAGGGGGGGTGCATTGGTCTATTTGGATTTTACTTGATTATTATGAACTGTTAGAACTATTCTAAGCAGAAAATCAAGCAACACAGAAAACACACATGCATGTATAGATGTTCCTCAAAACAGGGTGTCTTGAGTAGTCCTATTTCCCCTTCACCTTTCTAACAATGTGTTAGACAAGGCCAACTCCTCCAAACTCGGCTCAAAGAGCTTACAGCACAAGTTCCTCAGAACTTCTCAGATCAAGGATGATCCTACCTCAGGACAAAGATCCCTACAACTCAGAGCTATCAACAGCTCCTACCTCAGGCACAGCAGCCCTACAAACTCAGAGGAATCCACCTCCTATAGCTCAGACCGCCTCCTGGTCCTACCTCAGGCTAAACAACCCTACCTCATATCAGCTCCTGATCCTACAGCTCAGACCTCAGCAGGTCCTGCAACTCAGAGAATTCCTTCTCCTATATCTTAGGCAATGAAGCCCTACAACTCAGATCAGCTCCGGATCCTACACTCAGGCCTTCAGCCCTACAACTCAGAACCCTCAGGTTCCTACAAACTCAGACCAAAAGGTCTTACAACTCAGGCAAAATGCCCTACAAAAAATTGGTTTAGAAATATTCTACAGTAGAGGTACTCTCATGTAGATCCAGCACAGCCTGTGCTTTCTGTAGCTGAAGATGTTGAATACAGACACAACTTGATCTTCCTCTTCAATAGAGTGATGGAAAATCACCTTGTTCCTTCTGGTGGAGGAGCTATCTTCTTCTCTCTGTTTCTTCTTCACTTTCAGGGAGCAGGAAGAAAGTCGAGAGCAGCTGCCGTCAATGAAACAGTTGATTTTCTATTTGCACGCGATGGAGGAGAGCTTCAAATGTGCCCTAGCATTTCCTTTTATACATATCCGATCTTCAATGGCTCTTAGATGTCCTTCTATGAAGTATGGGAGAAGCTGGTGGACCCCACACGGCTTGTCTGCAACTTGCCCTAGCCGCAGGTTCCGCCGCCCTACTTTTCCTTAAAGAAGGACTGCGCTCGACGAACGTGGTGTACTCTGCGTTCAACGAACTTGTCAAACTCTGCGTTCGACGATCTTCTCAAACTTTGCGTTCGATGATCTTTCCAAGCTCTGCGATCGATGATCTTGTCTTGTCTCTGCATTCGACGAACGGCACTCTGCGTTCGGCGATTGGCACTGTCTCTGCGTTCGACGATCTGCATTGTCTCTGCATTCGACGATCTGCACTCTGAGTTCGACGGACATGCCAACTCTCAGCTGTTTCTTCAATCTCATCTCAGCGGTCGACGAACAGTGTTCTGTGTCTTCTCAACAGCTCCTTCTTTGGTCTCGTCTCAGCGGTCTACGAACTTAGTCCTGCGCTCGACGAACGGCATTCTGCGTTCGATGAACACGCTGATTCTCAGCGTTTAATGAACTTATCAGTGGAGACACCTTCTTCTCAGCGGATCCGCTGAGATGGCTCCTCGTCTCAGCGGTTTTGACCTTTCGTCTCAGCGGTTCTGCTGAGACAAATCTTCATCTCTTTGTAGATGATTCTTCACAACTAAGGGCATGTTTGGCCCTTTCTTTTGAGTCACCTGTACCTGTATATACTACACAAGTAAAGCTTTATCAAATACAATATGTCCTTAGCATTGAGATTGATGCCTATTCAAATCAAGGTAATATTGAGGGCAATATACCCAACAGTAACTGGAAATTGCTATTTGCAGAACAAGGTGCTCTTCCCCTTCAAGCCTAAGGCCAAGTGATCTCTTCAAGCTTCCTAGGGTTTTGTCATGACCTAGTCATGAAAAAACCACTCTAGGGGTCTAGTTGTTTGGGGGATGTTACAAATCCCAATAAACAAAAATAATAATTTCGTCCCCGAAATTCAGGTTAGGCTTGCAGGATTTTCACCGAGAGTGACTGAACGTAACATCCCCTAAGAATTGATGTTATTCCTGACTCGAAGAGCACTGACTATCTCTGCTACATCAGTTCGAGTGGCTCTCAGGTGAATCAATCGATCGGAGGCTACCAGGCCATCTATAGTAGAAATTTGCTTCTCCGGACGTAGTAGAGCTCTCCTAAAGGAGGAGACATGGAAGACGTCATGCAATCCCGCTAACTCTGGTGGCAACTCTAGTCTATAAGCCAATGGGCTGATCCACTTCAGGATCCTGTAGAGCCCTATCTATCTCAGACTGAGCTTCTTCCGCCTGCGAACCCGCAAGACTCCCTGCATCGGACGTATCTTCCGGAACACCCGGTCTCCAACCCGGAACTCTACCTGACAATACCATGCATCGTAATACCTGACCTGGCAGCTCTGGTCCCCAACATCCTAACTCAAATCAGTCGCACCTGGGTATCTATGTCCTCCATAAATTCTGAGCTGAGTGGCTTGGAATCCTCATCCTGGATCCAAGATAGTGTAGTCCTGTGCCTCCGTCCCTCTAAGGGTGGAAAGCAGTGCTGACGTTAACCAAGAGCCCAAATAAGCCTGGACTGATCTTCACTTTTTGGACGTACGCCGTCCATCCCGATTCAACACGATCGTCCTGGCCACACTACGACAACGGACAAACTACTCAACAAATCCCACCCAACACCAACGGGAGCGTCCTTCCATCCCGGGGTGACCCTATCTACCTTGGTCCATTTATCCTCAATGTTCCAAATAAACTTGTGCCCGGAGTGGGGATGTGGTAACTTATGTATGAAATCCGTAATTATATCCTCGAACTTCCACTCTAACCTGGGCAGTGACTGTGGTAGTTCTCCAAAGACTTTTGCACTTGGCCTTCACCGTGCATAACAAAACTTATGACGTCTTTCTTCATTCCGAGGACATACGTATTCTGGAATACACCATTTTTCCGGTTACTAAAGCTCTTGTTAATATGGGTAGACAATGCTTCTATAATGTTTTCTCTGCATGTTTAGGTTCTTATTCCTTTAAGTACGTCTGAGTGATCAATCATCTCCACTCTACAACTTATCCAGTTCTTACCATTGGTGGGACTCATCAGATCATCAGGCATCCCAATCATCCTCAAATTTTATGGTGGTGCACTTTTGAACCTTAAGAGTATATGTTAACCAATCTTTATTAGTATCAATGTTTGTAAGATAGCTCCCAATCATTTTCTATATGGGGTTTGATTCATAAGGTATATGGGTAAAATCTTTTGAAACTCTAAGGTTTTTCACAAGTCAATTTCATCAAGGAAGTATCACCACGTTTATTTCACCAAATTCCTATCACTTCCACATATGCTAGTCTTGATCACTTTCAGATGGTCCAAAGTAAGATAAACTTAGATCGTTCTTATCATAGTAAACCCAAACACTAGATTTTAAATCCAATAAGTCATCGTCTAAGATCTCTGGTTATTCATCATTATTGCTCCCAAGGTATAAGGGTTATTATTGTAGTTAAAATTTTCTACTATGATAGGGTGTGATTTTTAACAATTCATGAGTTAATCACTTCCGAATGCCCCAAGTCGCAAGAACCTCAAATATAACTGCAACTTGTATGACCTAGTTTCCGTCCTCAACATCTAGAATGGGACATCGGCACCCCAAAGTGAATTATCTTGGTGACTTTAAATTTCCAATGATTCAACTAAGGTCAAGTCGTTGCTTGATCAACGATGTCTATCCATTATCCTAGTAATACCACAGATCATCATTCCAAACATATTGTTACACAATCTCATCTTTGCCTGCGTAACGTTGAATAAGATCGATCTCAAAATCACTATGTTTACGACGCAACATCTTTTAAATTAGAACCAAAGGAAACCCAAGTCAGTAACATCATACACACTCATACACACTCATAAATAATCCACTCATATCCACTTTTAGTAAGGACTAAAAACGTTACAAAAGGTAACTAATATCGTTACATAAAGTTTTTGTAACAGAATTTACTTTATGTGACGACCGTTACCTAAGGCTCGACGCTAGAAGTTCTTGTAACGAAATTTTGTTTGTCGTTACAATTAATTTATTTGTGACAAACATTACTTCCTCACAATAAGATGAGTTATAGTAAAGAATATTTCGTTACAAATGTTTGACTTCTTCCTCACTAAAGAAATTATATTTATATATCAAATATATGAATATTTCGTTACAAATGTTTGATTTCTTCCTCACTAGAAAATTATATTTATGTATCAAATTTATTGAAATTAATTTATCATTACAAATAATATTTAAAGTATAAATATTAATTTTGACATCAAATTTCTGAAAGCCTTAGCTAAAGACAAGATAAACTACTGAAAACACATATATTATAATTATTAAACTTGAATAACATGTATTTATTAACAAAAAAAAAGTATAACATAGAGTAAAGCTCGGATCATCTCATCTAGAACAACACAATATTACATAACAATAAGATTAACATGTTTTAAATATGACATCAACTTCAACACTTTTAGACTAATCAATCTTCCGTCACTTTTCGACTACTGAATCTTCCGTCACTTTATGACTAATGAATCTTTTGTCACTTTCCCACCATGGCACCAGCGCCCTACAAATAAAAGAGAGCAATAGTTAATGTTTAAAAAACATGAGAGTAGAAACATCATACACACTCATATCCATGCATAAACAATCCACACATACACCCCATAAAACAAACATACATTAAAACACGCACACACACCATCAATACACACAAACATCCACACACACACACACACACCATAGAACGCGCACACACGCACACACCATCCAGTAGTTCATAAAAGCACACATACATTAAAATTCAGTAGTGAACTGCTTCTAGCAGTTCACTGATTTTTCAGTGAACTGCTAGAGCAGTTTGCTGAATTCAAAGAATTGCTAGAGTAGTTGCTAAATTCGATAAACTGCTGGAAAGTTGTTCACTGAATGATTCACTGATTTCAATGATCTACTCCAGCAGATCACTAATTTTAGTGATGTGCACCAGTAGTTCAATAATTTTAGTGTTCTGTTGAAAGGATGAAATGTGTTAGCTATATGAGTTTGAAATGTGTTAGCTATACAATTAAGATTTCTTTTGAATTTGTGATCACAGGATAAGTAATTTACATTTAAAAGAAACCCATTGATCAACAATTAAATAGTCAATACCTTGTCCAATATTGTCACGGGAAGCATTTAATTCATTATGTGATTGGCTTGACTTATCAACCTGAACAAAGGTGATTTTGCAAACTAGTTAGCTTCATCATTCAACTAAAAATCATTTAATCAATACTTAAAATAACAAATTACCTCAGTAAAACATCATTATTTACTTTAGATAATGTTAGTCCTTGAATATCAGCTGCATTCCCCTGCATTCATCGTCGTGGGCAATTTTTTCGCAGAAGCTGCAGGTCTTATTTTCTGAAGGTATCAACAATATTTGAATCAAATAATACTCATTCATAACTCATAACTCAAAATACATTAAACTAACTACATATTTACTAATTCAGCATGTAAGACCCCTTTTTCGAACATACCCGAGTCCACCCAAACTGACCCGAGGGGAGTCTTACTGCCCAAAACAGCCGTCTTACGGTGGCACGTGAGACCTAGGGTCATCTTCTTGCCCTAAATCACATGAGTCACCACATGTCATACCTTAACACACACTAGGGGTTGATGCGCAAATCTCGCACACCTCTATAGGCGGTAGCTAGACTGCGACACGAAATGGCAGTGAACCGATCATTCAAGTAATATAAAATGGGAATGAATCCCCAAGTATCGATCTCAAAGGAGCACGGTAAGGTGGAGCTATCTATTGAGGAAGGACTTGAGATTGAAGTCCTTTAGGTCGGATGGATTGCACAAATGGGGGATTTGGTTTGTGGAAAATAAAGGAAAAATATTACAACTACTCCTATGCAATGCCGCTATGCAATGCTTCGTTTGGCGGGATGGAGACTAGGCAGGCCTTGAGCGCACTGCGTCGCAAGGGCGGATGGACGAGTAGTCAAGCGGAATCGAACTGTGCAGGCCTTGAGCGCGCTGCTTCGTTAGGAGAATGGATTACACGGGCCGCTATGCCACGCTTCACTAGGAGGATGGGCGAGTAGTCTTACGGAATGAGGGTCGCAAGCACCTCGTCGACAAGCACGCCACTAGCAATTGCTAGTGCGGCACACGACCTGACGGTGGAATGGAAAATAGATGGGGGCGCACCTCATACACATATATGAACAAGAAAATTTCAATAAAATGAAATAAGCATTACATAACATGGTTCATAGTGTACATCATCAAAGTATAGAGAAATCTAGCTTATACAACTACCAATACAAAGAGAGAGAGAGAGAGAGAGCAAGGAATCGACCCAATCTGAAGGCTCGTTGGGATTAACGGTTGGAATCGCTGGGTTGTCAATCCGCATCCAAGCTCGGTCCTCAACTGCATCCGGGGTAGAGAAGGCTGTCACTACCTTCCAATGGCCCGTCTTCTTCGTGTCACGATCCGGCCGCACGACCTAGCTTACTTCTCCTTGGATATTGGTGGATGTAGGGCTAAATCCCTCTCCTTGGAGCTCGAGGATGATGGAGGAGGCCAAAGGGGGAGGAGAACCTATGGAAATGGCGGAAACGGCGGAGAGACTGCGCTCGAAATGATCGTCTGACCTAATTTTGCGGGCTGTATATTTATAGAAAACAGGGCGCACGATCAGTGGCGCACGACCAGTGGTCGTGCGCACTGAAAGTTAATGATCGTGCGCGCTGTGCCCGAAAACCTGCAAAACAAAACTACAGAAAATAATAAAGCGCACGATCGAACGCACGACCGTGCGTAAAAATGCACGACCAAATTCAGAAAGCAACTTTGGGCTGCAAATGAACGCGCACGATCAGTGGTCGTGCGCAGTATAGCCAGTTATCGTGCGCAGTATTCCTATACAGATTTGTACCGGGAACACCTGCACGACCCCTATTCCAGCATAAACACTGATCGAAACCACTAAAAGTGGCACAAAACACAGCATGAAAGACAGTAAGAATGATAAACATGAAAATACACAAAAATGGGCCTAAAAGTGCACTAGCGTGGAATAATAGACGGCTATCAAATATGAGCGAAAATATGTCTATAGTGTAGTGTTTTGACTAAATAATCGGCCCAGATGAGTCCAAAAATGTGTATATAATTGGGACTCATCACACCCCCAGACTTACCTGTTTGCGTGTCCCGAGCAAACAAATCCGGTGGAGTAGGAAAAGCATAGCTAGCTAAAAAAACTGCGACATGGAGTAGTATGCGAAGTTGCATACTTGTGTGCAAAGAAATTCATTAGAAGAAGTTTCTACATATGCTAGTTAATTTATAAAAGTGTAAATGCGTAAAAAGAAATTTATTTTTACTCAAAAATGGAATGTTGATGAATCTCGTGGTCACGCGTAGTACAAAAGTAAGCAAGTCGCGAAGGTGAATGTTACCCAAGACCGGAACTTGGAATTATCTCCGTTGAAATCCATCAACGTCAAGAACCATAAGCTCGCCCTGTCACACTCTCTCCACGGCGCTAGTGAACTCACAAGATGAATCAATAGGACTTTGGGTTTACACGAGGCTTAGGTTACGGTTTGGAATGCAATGATAAACGTGAAGGCTAATCGCAACCCAACAGAGCTCACAAAAGTGCTAATTCAAAGCAGCCACAATAATACACGTGTACACACCCCCAGACTTGACTTTGAAACCAGATGTGCACACGACCTACAACAATCAATACCAAATAAATGTTTCAATTACAACGCTGGAGATACATTTTTTTCTTTGCTTTTCTTTTTCTTTTCTTTTCATCCCTATATCTATTAGCACAATTTCAGCACATAGACATTTTTAAAACTTCCACATCAACACTGAAGTGTCGCATCATCGCACCTCATTGGAAAATTACAATTCATAAATGCTTTTAGCTTAATTTTTGGTTGCGATAATAGGATTAGCTTTTAGGCCTTGGTGAAGTATGGTGGAGCTGAACCAAAAGATTGGGTAGGCACAAAATAGGCTAGCAACGGTTAGCGTATAGGAATGGTAGAACAAAGCTCAAGCTTTCCAAATAGATGGCCTATGTCACGCTCAACTTGCAAGTCATTCGCACCCATGCTTCGAGAGTCGCTTGGGGCAAGTTCTTAGCCCCCGAGAAAGGTAATCCTTCCTCCCAACTCGAGCAACATGAACCTCGTGCTCGCCTACACACAATACCACGCTACCACTAGATTCAACCACATTCACCATTTTGAGTAAAATAAATTAAAATCTACGCAAATCTACTAATTATAAATTAGAAGCATAAATAAAAACTAATTCTACTCGAATTCCTAGGCAAGACACGAGTATTCAACTAGAGCACTACAAGAGTCAACATGCCACTCCATCTTGCAATTTTTAGGCTAACACAGCAATTTCTACATCACAACCAAGAATTGAATATACAGGTGCATACAAACAAGCGAGTGCGCGCTAAAGTGGGTGTAGTGGTGTGCGATGAAGATGAACAAATAAAATAACTGAAATAAAATACTTCTAGCATGCACTGAGATGTGCACGTGCAGTGGGTACAATAAATATCTCTCCCCCAGACTTCAACTAAACCAACCAGCATAAAATATCAACATGAAATTTAAATGAGGGCTAGGGGAAGAGAGTACCCAATGCTCAGCAAGTGAGCATACCAGAAGATTGGCGTGTAAACCAAGACAAAGCTGTAGTATCCGTCATCTAGAAGAATACCTGCAGGGGTGAGCTCCGCAAAAACAAAAGACAATATACAAACATAAAAATGAAATACAGCTAACTAAACTAAACAAGATGAAATAAGAATTGCAGGAAAAGTAAGATAACTACTGGGGTTATTGTCCTCCCAGCACGACTTATTCAAATTTAAAGCAGTTCTAGCTAATGGGTCTATGAAAAAGGAAATGCACAGGTAACTGTTCTAATATGCGTGTCGGTAGCGGGTACCGATACGGCGATAGAACAGTCATGCCTCTACCCGAATAAAAATAATACCTGCTCATCACAGGTAGAGGGAATAAGAAGTAAGAAGAGGAGGAATCCTCACTCAACTCACCAAAACTATCCTTACCCAGCAAGGTATCATCTCCAGGGAGGCAGCAGGGGGAGAAGGCAATGAGTGGAGCTTCCTCTACGGAGGGGGGATCAACCTCCTCCTATAAGAGGATGGTCTCATCATTGACTTGAGCATAATGTTCCAAGTCCTCCTGAAGTACCCGTGAAGACTCAACCTGCACAGGCTCAGATGAAGAAAGGGGATTAAGAAATAAAGAAGAAGAAGAATATAAATAAAAATCAATCGGGGGAGTGGTCCCGGTCTCACTCCCATCAGGTTGGGAACGTAAAAAAATGTTTGCATTGTCATTAATGCTACAAGGTTCGGCGGGATCAACAGCGGCCATGCCCAAGAGTTGGACTTCCTCGACCGATGCTGAGGAAAGCACCTCTTCACCTAGAAGGTTGTCCTCCTCCATAGGAGCAGGCATAGCACATAGATCGCCAGCATCATCCTGCGACACATCCTCAACAATGTCGTCAGAGACGAATGTAGTATGCACAACAGGGGGAGGAATAGTGCTTGGATAAATGTCAAGCACCGATTCCTCACAAAGAATCAAATCAACACATGGTGATATATGCACAGGGGAGATGGGCTCAGCCATGTCGGAGCCTAGATCAGCCACACATCTGGTGACTGTGTCCACATCATACCCTTCAAAACTTGAAGGTGAAATGGGCACATAGCCAAATGTTGAAGGTGTGCTGCCAGAAGTAGGAGTCGGGACGATCCGGATATCCGGCTCGTCATCCTCATCCATTTGGCAAAGGAAAGCAGCACAATCCTTCAAGGCATGATCCGTGCTCTGACAAAACAAGCACTGCCTTGCGGGCTTCTTTGGCACAGCAGGTGCTGAAGCCGAAAAAAAGTATGACGGTAAAGGCTCGGCAGAATAGCCATAGGACTTACGCGCACCATATGGAGTACCAGACGACGTCGGTGCTCCATATGCTGGGCCTTGAGTGGTAGGGCTATTATCTCCCTTTGGACATCTATCACTAGCGTGAGAGATATCTCCACACCAATGGCAACGAATATTAAATGAAGCCCACATAGTGTGAAGATAAAATGATTCAAAATAAAAATACTATTGTGCAAAATACTACACTTAACAAAAAATTACTAGAGCAACCTAATATAAACAGGAAAACAGAATAAGAAGAAATAAAGCAAAAGAATGCAATACACAAATGGAAGGGATTCTTTCTCAGATTCTCCCTCTCCAGAAAACTCACACGACTGTGTTCCCCGGCAACGGCGCCAAGAACTTGATGCGCAAATCTCGCACACCGCTATAAGCGGTAGCTAGACTGCGGCACGAAACGGCAGTGAACCGATCGTTCAAGTAATATAAAATGGGAATGAATCCCCAAGTATCGATCTCAAAGGAACACGGTAAGGTGGAGCTATCTATCGAGGAAGGACTTGAGATTGAAGACCTTTAGGTCAGATGGATTGCAGAAACGGGGGATTTGGTTTGTGGAAAATAAAGGAAAAATATTACAACGACTCCTATGTAATGCCGCTATGCAATGCTTCGCTTGGCGGGATGGAGACTAGGCAGGCCTTGAGCGCACTGCGTCGCAAGGGCGGATGGAAGAGTAGGCAAGCGGAATCGAACTGTGCAGGCCTTGAGCGCGCTACTTCGTTAGGCGAATGGATTACACGGGCCGCTATGCCACGCTTCACTAGGCGGATGGGCGAGTAGCCTTACGGAATGAGTGTCGCAAGCACCTCGTCGACAAGCACGCCACTAGCAATTGCTAGTGCGGCACACGAACCTGACGGTGGAATGGAAAATGGATGGGGGCGCACCTCATACACACATATGAATAAGATAATTTCAATAAAATGAAATAAGCATTACATAACATGGTTCATAGTGTACATCATCAAAGTATAGAGAAATCTAGCTTATACAACTACCAATACAAAGAGAGAGAGAGAGAGAGAGAGAGAGAGCAAGGAATCTACCCAATCCGAAGGCTCGTTGGGATTCACGGTTGGAATCGCTGGGTTGTCAATCCGCGTCCAAGCTCGGTCCTCAACTGCGTCCGGGGTAGAGAAGGCCGTCACTACCTTCCAATGGCCCGTTTTCTTCGTGTCACGATCCGGCCGCACGACCTAACTTACTTCTCCTTGGATATTGGTGGATGTAGGGCTAAATACCTCTCCTTGGAGCTCGAGGATGATGAAGGAGGCCAAAGGGGGAGGAGAACCTGCGGAAATGGTGGAAACGGCGGAGAGACTGCTCTCGAAATGATCGTCCGACCTAATTTCACGGGCTATATATTTATAGAAAACATGGCGCACGATCAGTGGCGCACGACCAGTGGTCGTGCGCACTGATAGTTAATGATCGCGCGCGCTGTGCCCGAAAACCTGCAAAACAAAACTACAGAAAATAATAAAGCGCACGATCGAACGCACCACCGTGCGTAAAAACGCACGACCAAATTCAGAAAGCAACTTTGGGCTGCAAATGAACGCGCACGATCGGCGGCGCACGATCAGTGGTCGTACGCAGTATAGCCAGTGATCGTGCGCAATATTCCTGTACAGATTTGTACCGAGAACATCTGCACGACCCCTGTTCCAGCATAAACACTGATCGAAATCACTGAAAGTGGCACAAAACATAGCATGAAAGACAGTAAGAATGATAAATATGAAAATACACAAAAAAACGGGCCTAAAAGTGCACTTAGCGTGGAATAATAGACGGCTATCAAATATGAGCGAAAATGTCTATAGTGTAGTGCTTTGACTAAATAATCGGCCCAGATGAGACCAAAAATGTGTATATAATTGGGACTCATCAGGTGTCTAGTGAGAATGGGGATGTTACACACACTACAACAAAGTTGGCCTTTCGCGATGTTTTTTAAAGCCTACCGCGACGCTTTTTAAACACCGCCGTTGTTTTCGCATCGTTTTTTCAAGCGCCGCGAAGGCGTCGCGGTATAATCCATCGCGGATGTTTTCCGCGACGTTTTCCAGAAAGCGCCGCCATAGGAATAGAGGTTCACCAATGTTGTTTTGAAAAAAACGTCGCGGTATTATTGGCGGCGTTTATGGAAAAAACGTGGCAAATTTGGCATATTCTAGGCTTTAATGTATCTGACTGGACACTGTGTATAAACTTTGAAGTGTCAACTAATACATAATGCATATCCAACTCCTCATCAACACAAGGTTCAGACAATATAAAAAATCTTCAAGCTAGAGACAACATAAACAGTTAACTAATGCAATCTAAAGTTCTCTCCTTGGATATTTGTTTGTGGGCGGGTTTCTGTTCTATTTTTGAGACTTGTGAGTCGTGAGACATTTTTGTAATGAATTATTTTTGTGGTGGAGTCACCTCTACTAGTAGGTTGTACCTACATAAAGTGAACAACGACCATGCCTGTGCCCATTCATTTTAATTGTGAATAACCTGTGCAGTAAAGCTGATAAATGCACAAATATCATAAAAACAATGCTCAATAAATAAAAAGTGAAATACAACATACTGCTTCATAGGAAAGAACTCAACCCAGTTAGAATAAGTGGAGGCATTCAGGAAGAGGCCGACCAACAATTAAGTAATACTTGCAATGAAACATAAACATTTAGAATGATCAAAGTATCAACTTACAAAATATGAATTAATAATTCTAATTCCACTAAAAGCACTCCTTATGATTTAAAAGGATATGAATGTTATACCTGACATCGATCCCCGTGTATCGAAGAGTGAGGGTTATGATGGATTGAAAGAAAAGGATTTGGAAAAATCAGATGAAGAACAACCTTCATTTTCTCCTAAATTAAATTAAAAAAGAAAAGATGATAAGCAATACTTCAAGAGATTTGCAAGATCCAATCTGTAATCAATCAATTGATTTGTATGGCAAGGAAGGGCCAAAAGATTTGCAAGATCCAAACTGTAATCTGAATAAAGCTCACTAGGAATGAATACCTTAGGATGGATGAAGATCTGAAAACAACAATCTTGCTCTCTTCATGATGGATGGGTTGCTATACCACCTTGAAATCAAAAAGGAAACCTATATGTGTTTATTTAACCATCTGTTGTAGGTGACAGAGGAGGAACAAGCAGCGAAAAACTGCAGGTAGGGGCTGCTCTCCTTGTCTTCTCCAGAATAGCCGAATGATGAATGAACGAAAACCTATAGGGGTTCTCATATCCGGAAAAACCTTTTGTATTAGCCGACACTGATGCATCGATAGTGAAATACAGCTTATACTCGAATAAATGAAGGAGCACCGATTTCATAGGTTTTCTCCAGGATAAACGATGGAGAGGAGAAGGAATCACTGGCGAGCACAACTTTAGCAGGGAGATTGCCGACTGCTCGCATAACCGGAAACCTCTTGAAACGAATAGGGAGGAGCAGAGTCAGTGACTAGATTCTCCAAATCTGAAGGCAACAATACACGTCAAGATCTCCAGATCTGGGAAGAAGAGAGACCAATGTTCAAAGATGAAGGAGAAGTCGTTGAAGATGATGCCCTTGGGACGATCTTGCCGATCTACCTCCAGATCGGCTCGGGTACCTCGGAAGGTTGCTTGCAGGTAGAGAGCTCGAAAGTATCGCCGAGTGCTTGCAGGTAGAGAGCTTTAGGGGAGGAGAAGTATGTTTGGGCATTTAGGTTTGGGGGGATGGCGCACCGCGTGTTTGGGCGGGATTTTTTCACATGGGCGGGAAGCGTGCTGTTAGCGGCACTTAAAATAAAGAAAAAAATTTAGGTGAGTATCTCGCACCAAGATTACGGTGAGAGGAGTGCATCTCAGCCATTGATAGCTCTAAATATTGCTGTATTTATGAATAATAAATAATGTCAGTATTTTCCCTACCGTCAGATCTAAGATCATACGGCTGTATTTTCCCCTCACCTCGAACTAGGTGCGAGATACTCACCTAAGTATTTCTCTAAAATAAAAGCGCCATCATAACTTTTATTTCTTGAGGCGTTTTCATTAAAAAAACGTCGCCAGTACTATTAGTTAAATATTGGCCACGTTTTTTCAAAAAAACACCGCGAAATTCATTAACTATGACTACGCTTAAACAAATGTGGAAAAAAAACGCCGCTATATCCTTACTTTCTCGTAGTGGTACATCATACATGAATGCATCCCACCCCACTAAATCAAAACATTTTGATGTTATTTCCGTTGAAGAAATACCTCTTTCTCTGTGTGTGTGCTTGTCTATCTGTGTGTGTGTGTGTGCTTGTCTTTTTGTGTGTGTGTGTGTGTATCTGTGTGTTATCATGTCTTTGTGTCAGTATGTGTCTGTGTCTGTGTTTGTCTGTGTGTGTTTGTATGTCTGTCTGTCTGTTTGTCTGTGTCTGTGTCTATGTCTGTGTGTGTTTGTATGTCTGTCTGTGCATCTATGTATTTTTGTACGTGTATGTGTCTGTGTCTGTGTATGTCTGTATGTTAGTTTGTATGTCTGTGTGTGTCTGTGTCTATGTGTGTCTGTGCCTGTCTGCATGTATCTATGTCTGTGTCTATGTTCGTGTGTGTGTGTCTATGTATGTGTCTGTGTGTTTGTGTTTTTGTGTCTATGTATCTGTGTGTCTGTGTTTGTGTGTCTTTGTGTCTCTGTGTCTGTGTCTGTGTTTGTGTGTCTATGTATGTGTGTTCACGTGTGTGTGTGTGTGTGTGTGTGTGTGTGTGTGTGTGTGTTTGTGACTGTGCGTGTATATGTTTGGGTGATTGCGTGTAATGAGATACAAGAAGAGGAGGAAATGGCTAGATCAGAACACAATTTTTCTCGATGAAAAATAGCGATGTAATGAGATAACATGATGGCGTGACAAAGTCTATGAAGAAAGAGAAGATGATGAAACTGTACGTGCAACTGGATTTGGTGAAACAATTAGTGATATTTTTAATGTTATGATATTTATTAGTCATATCTCACACGTTCGTAAGAAAAATACGCGCTCGGGAAAACACTTGCACCTGGGTGAAAATGCGAGCTTGGGACACAATGCTCCTAGTCGAAAATGCATGTTAGTGCAAAACGGGTGGTCGGGCAAAAAAACGCGAACCCGGGCGAAAAACACGTGCCCGGGCGAAAAATGCAATCCCGAGCCCGCGCCGTGCATGCGCGTGTGCTCGGCGGTGGTCACGTGCGCGCACGGGAGTGCCTTTGCGTGCTTGCAGAGCCCGTGCGCGATCTTTATTTTTATTCTAAATTTATATTAATTAATTAATGTGATATTTGCATTCATTTTTAAATTTAATAAGTTTTTAATTTTGAATTTGTTTTTTGGAACATTTTATGGAGGGAAATTTCCCTCAATATATTTCATTCATGTGAGAGAAAGAAGGATGGAGATAGAAACTTTTATAAGTGATGTGATTGACCCCAATTTATAGAGAAAGACGGCTGTAGATAGAGGTTTTTCCACTCCCCCCACTCGCATAGTGGGAAGTTACGCGCACAAATCACCGCACTCATGTGATTCGCCGCCCCCGCACGAGGGGAGGCCGCATGGTTTTTCACCCCGATTGCGGGCAAATCTGGGAACCTTTGACTGTTTGCACGCTCGACCGCTCAGCGGGTTTGGACGGTTTAGGAGGCCCGATCTATCAGGAGACTCGGGCGGACCGCAACAATAAGAATGTTTTTAAAGTTTTAAAAAAAAATTATATAAAGGTTTTTATAAAGTTAAAAACTTCATACAAAAAACTTTATATACAACATTTTATATAAAAACTTTATATAAATTTTTTATAAAAATGTTATATATATAATTTTATATCGGTTTATATATAATTAAATGTTATAATCTTTTCTACTTAAAAGTAAGGAGTGGTAAAATTAATCTTAGCCATCCAATATATGACAAGCATTTGATCTCACCCATCCATTGAAGAGAGAGAAAGAAAGAGAGAAGAGAGAGAGAGGAGGAGAGAGGTAGAGAGAGGAGAGAGGGAGATGAAAGAAATTGATTTTTTAGGTAAAATATACATTTTTTTACAAAATAAAAATAACAATATTGATTAATATTTATTTACGGTCATTTTAAATACTCTTATGTATATGTTTTGAATAATAGTATGTGCTCGAATGCGGGCGCAGCCAGCTCGAATGAGGGCGCAACCCGCTAAAAGTCAGCGAGCACGGGCGCAGCCAGCTCGAATGCTAGCGCAGCCCGCGAAGAGTCAGCGATTTCGGGTGGAGTCTGCTCGAATGAAGGCGCAACCCGCTAAGAGTCAGCGAGCCCCAGCGCAGCCCGCTAAGAGTCAGCGAGCACGGGTGAAGCCCGTGCGGGGGTGCTCGTATATATAAATGGTTATATGTATAATTGAATTAAATTTAATATTAATTACTGTTATAAATAATTAAATTAAAATTAATATTCAATTTAATAAGGATTTACAAGATCAAGAGCAAGAGCTTGAGTCCACGTAGCAAGGAGTTCTGAAGCGAGTTACTGAAGGAGGCACAGAGCATTGGAAATGTTGAGCTTTAGGGTTAGAGGAGTAACAGCGGGAAAATGAGGTGGAAGAGTGCATGAGATATGTGTATGCGATGCCCGAGAATTCAAAATAAAGGATTTGCGCACTGTTCCAAATTCGACTGTGAGATCAGATAAGTCAATGGCTAGGATTAACTTTGTGTCTTACATTGTTAACATAATATCATAACCATTATATATCTTTTTCTTATTACCCCCGCCTTGATAGTAATAATGTCACAACGTCACGACGCTCGTGCAGCTCGCAAACCCTCATGCGTGAAAATACCCATACCGCAATAGTACCACATGTATGTGTCTAGACTTAAAAATAAATCTTATTTAAAAAATAATTAATGTTAGCTTAATTATTGAACCATGTGTTATATTTATTGTAACAAATCTTTGGTTACACAAAAATACTAATTGTAAGGGAATTCTAGTTGTTACAAATACTTTCATGGTGTTGTCACAATTGCTACTTATTGTAAGGATATTTTACTATTTGTAACGTAAAATTAGTCTTGTTACAAATACCTACTCTTATTGTAAAAAATAGTTAGTTATTGTAACGAATCATAAAATACTTGTTACAAAAAATTAAGCTTTTGTAACGATAACAAAATTTCGTTACTAAATATAGCTATTAGTAACAATTAGGTCCTTACTAAAAATGCATTTTGTTGTAGATGTTCTACTATATCCCGAGCCATAAACTTCCCGGGCTAACATGGCCGACTTCAAAACCTTTCGGGCCAATGGCTCGTCGGACCAACCCGTCCGTACCATCAAGCATTACTGTGTCACAAGCTCACCGGACTAACTAATCCGCTGCTTCAACCACCGAGCCTACCGCTCGTACAATCATACCAACTAACCTCCCGTAACTACGGGGTGTGGGTGTGCGTATTATTAAGTTAATCTTGTACATCAACTTATCCCAACAATTTATGGTTAACCTTGGACTTACCGAGGATTACCCTGTAAGGGGCTCGCTACGGTACTAGGAACTATAATGGGATGACACCCCAAAGCTCTCTTTCTCAAGACACTTAATGTTATTGGTATCTACCCGTAAGGATACCCTTCTTGTCATTTCTCTTGAATTACCCCTAAGCATTTTATGACAGGCTAAGGGAAAGACGATCTTTCGTCAATCCGGAGCACAACTTTACCCTTAACTCTCCAAGCGCACTCTCATATCCTAAACTCCTTTTGGTGACCTTCAATCTATTCAACCTGACCATATACAGCAACTACATACCACTACCACTTGGCAGTCCCCTAAATATCCAAATTTCACATTTTTACTATACGCAGACCAAACTAACTATATGAAGCTTACAAGTAGAGGTAGCCCAAATATTCATCCAACTGACTCAAAATATTTACTAGAGGTCTATCATGACATTATAAGACTAAATCCAAAGACTCATATGTTTTCTCAACACTTTATCATTTATTTAAATTTTTCCAATATTTGCCAAGTATGAATATGAACATGAAGTGTAAGGTATTCTCAAGACACGATCCTCATAAAATTAAAATAAATCTATCATGCCAAAACAACAATAAATAATGAATATCACAATTTTACAGTAAGGAAATGTCCTCTATTTTTAATATTTAACTTCTATCCAAACTTGAAGATTTATGAAGGAACTACCAAGAATACTTATGCCAAAATTAGGGAAAAATTACCAGACCTCTATATTGATCAGAAAAGTTCTCAGGCCAAATTTTAGAATTTATAAAGGCATATTAACCACTCAAATAAATATTCCAAAGAAATCCTAATATGAGCATGTTGTGAAGTAGCCTACTGATAACAATCTCCAATATTTATATAAAAATTCACAGAGCTTCCAAGTGCTCTAAAATGTCCTATCACCAAGTTGCACATTTTTCCAGAGAGTTTTGGAATCTTATCTATATTTCTTAAAATTAAGACAAAATAGGTGCCTTGAGAATGAAATACTAGATAAATCATCTAATAAATTTCACAAAAAATACCAGAGGTCTATAATATGATTATAAAGGCACTACCAAGGTTTCATCATCATCCAAGACCATTTGCGCATGTAAATGTTTCTTATAAGAAATTTCCCTAAAGGTTTTATGATCTAATTTTGGGGAATTAAATTCTCCTAAGATTCTCCCAAAATTCCCTAGAGCATAATCACACCCCCATGAACATATATCCTAGGTTCCATGGCCATTCTATATCTTTTGACCACTTGGCCTTCACAAGGTTCTTTATGAACCCCAAGGGGTAAAACTAGGGTTCTAAGGCATGCCCACCTCCACACCACCCAAAACCACACATGGGGGTGTTTTGAGTGACCCTAAACCAGTGGCCAAGGTTTCACCTCATGGTGAGGAGATTTGACCACAATATCCCAAGATAAACACCATGCCCTAACTTTGACCTAATTTGACCCAACTTTGGTTGACAAATTACCCAAGCAAACCAGTCCCAACTGGGCTGAGATTTTTACCAAGGTCTTGTGATGAACCTAAGAAGTACCCACCAAAATTTGGAGGGCATTGGAGGTCATTTGACCCAATAATTAATTAATATTTAATTTATGAAATTATTATAAAAACCTTAGACAAAGTTACTCGTATAATTCCCATCTTTGGGTATGATGTGTGGGTAGGTGTAAATAGCCTAGGTTTCAATTTTTAAGTCAAAACCCTAACCCAATCAAAAGTTATTCAGGAAATGGTGGATGTCCTACACTAGGGACCAGTCCCACCAAAATGGACCTACAGGGGGCTAAATAACTCCTTTTGGGGTGAAATTAATTTTAAAATAAATTAGACTCCAAGGGCTACAACTTTCATGTTGGTCACTTTTTCATTTGAGGGGTTCTAGTATTCTTAATAATTAAAATGAACTACTGCAGGAAGTATGCCAAAATGTGTTGGAACAAGTTTCTGTGTTCGACAAAATCCGACCTGCGTTCACCAAACTCTGTTCTGCGTTCAAAGAATGCCATGCTTCAGTGCGCTCAACGAAATCCGATCTTCGTTCGATAAATTAATTTAGTTCGACGAATTAATTCAGTTCGGTGAATTAACTCCATTCGACGAACTCTGTATTCAGTTCGTCGAACTCAACTATAAGTTCGATGAACTCCAGAGTGTGTTCGACAAACGAATTCCATTCGACAAATGTCGGGTTCAGTTCGACGAACTCAACTATTATTTTGAAGAATTAATTCCGTTCGATGAACTCTGGGTTCAGTTTGACGAACTCAAAACTTCTTCTACTCCGTACGACGAATTAATGAAATAAGGTTATAACCTAATCATTTACTCCGGATTCAGTATGACGAATTAATTCCTTTCGATGAACTCCGGATACAGCTCAACAAATTACTTCTACTCAGATCGACGAATTAATAGAATAACGATATAACATAATCATTTAAATCTACGGTAGATCCGGCGGCTCACAGTCATCGTCCCCGTTGGATGGACGGCGAGCGACAAGCCCATCCTGGGCTTCTTTGGGGGATGATTTCCCGGCCACCTGTGCCGCTTCCCGGCCAGCAAATGCCACCACCACCTCCGTTGAGGTGGTGTCCGGCGATAGGGGGTGGTTGGCCCGCCGGAGGTGGTGAGAATCGGGGTTTAGAGGAGGGGAAAGAGAGCTCGAAACGAGCCCTTTCGGAAGCACGATCTGAGCACAATTGATCTCGGATCAAGCCCCAAATTATGATAAGATCTAGCACTAAGGGAGAGGAGGCGGATCGGATCTGTGTGGAGGGGTGACTCCTTGTCGATTTCCTGTTGGCCATGGCTGACCTTGAAACTTTGGCACCTTTGCAATCTCCTATCCAGATGGGCCGACTCCTTCAGTTAGGTGGGGGAAAATGCTCCCCTCAGTCTAGTGATGGATATAAGAGGCTCAATTGGGGAGGGAAAGAGGTGTAACCTCCAATTGCCATGAAGGCCATTAATGGCCATTTTTGGCCATGGAGAAAACTCCTCAAATTCCCCCCTCTATGTGGCCGGGAATGGCCATTAAACTCCTCCAAATTGATTGGGGAAATTGAATGGAGACATTAGAGGAGGAAATGGTGGCTACTGATCTCCGTAAGCCATGAATGTCATTAATCCCTCTCTTTCTCTCTCCTCCATTCTTGGAGAAAATGAGATTTCTCTCTCCTAATTACCATTTACAGAAATTGAGTGGTAACTCCTGGTAATTATCAGCCTCCTAAGCAAATGGGCTACTCCAATTAGGCCTAGCCCAAGTGGATTGGGCTTGAGTTAGCCTTTTCCCCTCTTTTTGGGCAAGGTTGACCAAGTGTTGACTTTGGTCAAATTGGTGAAATTAATTAGGCCCAATGGGTCAATGTTGACCCATTGTCCTCCCTTAGGGACCAATGGAACTTAGGGAAAGTCAATTGGTCCAATTGAACCCTAATTGACCCTATTTGAGGCTAGGGTTGACTTTGGTCAATTTGGCCTCTTTGATTGACCCCAATGGGTCCTAAATGCTCTAAGGGACCCTCCAAAGGGTTAGGTGTGTCATGGTGGGGTCAAAGGGTCAAGGTGAGGCCCTAAAGTCCAACCTTAAGCTTGGTAACTGGAAATTGCTATTTGCAGACCAAGGTGCTCTTCCCCTTCAAGCCTAAGGCCAAGTGATCTCTTCAAGCTTCCTAGGGTTTTGTCATGACCTAGTCATGACAAAACCACTCTAGGGGTCTAGTTGTTTCGGGGATGTTACAAATCCCAATAAACAAAAAAATAATTTCGTCCACAAAATTTAGGTTAGGCTTGCAGGATTTTCACCGAGAGTGACTAAATGTAACATCCCCTAAGAATTGGTGTTATTCCTGACTCGAAGAGCACCGACTATCTCTGCTACATCAGTTCTAGTGGCTCTCAGGTGAATCAATCGATCGGAGGCTATCGGGCTATCTATAGTAGAAATTTGCTGCTCCGACCGTAGTAGAGCTCTCCTAAAGGAGGAGACATGGAAGACGTCGTGCAATCCCGCTAACTCCAGTGGCAACTCCACTCTATAAGCCAACGGGCTGATCCACTTCAGGATCTTGTAAAGCCCCATCTATCTCAGACTGAGCTTCTTCCGCCTGCGAACCCGCAAGACTCCATGCATCAGACGTCTCTTCCGGAACACCTGTTCTCTAACCCGGAACTCTACCTGACAATACCACGGATCGTAATACCTTACCTGGCAGCTCTAGTACCCAACATACTAACTCAAATCAGTCGCACCTGGGTATCTATGTCCTCCATAAATTCTGAGCCGAGTGGCTTGGAATCCTCATCCTGGATCCAAGATAGTGGAGTCCTGCGCCTCCGTCCCTCTGAGGGTGGAAAGTTGTGCTGACGTCAACCAAGAGCCCAGATAAGTCTGGACTGATCTTCACTTTTTGGATGTACATTGTCCATCCTGTTTCGACACGATCATCCTGGTCACACTACTATAACGGACAAATTGCTCAACAAATCCCACCAAAAACCAACGGGAGCGTCCTTCCAGCCCGGGGTGACCCTAGCTACCTTGGTCAGTTTATCCTCGATGTTCCAAATAAACTTGTGCCCGGAGTGCGGATGTGGTAACTTATGTATGAAATCCGTAATTATATCCTCGAACTTCCACTCTAACCTGGGCAGTGACTGTGGTAGTTCTCCAAAGACTTTTGCACTTGGCCTTCACCGTGCATCACAAAACTTTTGACGTCTTTCTTCATTCCGAGGACATACGTATTTCAGAATACACCATTTTTCCGGTGACTAAAGCTCTTGTTAATATGGGTAGACAGCGCTTCTATAATGTTTTCTCCGCATGTTTAAGTTCTTATTCCTTCAAGTACGTCTGTGTGATCAGTCATCTCCACTCTACAACTTATCCAGTTCTTACCATTGGTGGGACTGATCAGATCATCAGGCGTCCCAATTATCCTCAAATTTTATGGTGGTGCACTTGTGAACCTTATGAGTATATGTTAACCAATCTTTATTAGTATCAATGTTTGTAAGATAGCTCCTAATAATTTTCTATATGGGGTTTGATTCATAAGGTATATGGGTAAAATATTTTGAAACCCTAAGGTTTTTCACAAGTTAATTTCATCAAGGAAGTATCACCATGTTTATTTCACCAAATTCCTATCACTTCCACATATGCTAGTCTTGATCACTTTCAGATGGTCCAAAATAAGATAAACTTAGATCGTTCTTATCATAGTAAACCCAAACACTAGATTTAAATCCAATAAGTCATCGTCTAAGATCTCTGGTTATTCATCATCATAGCTCTCAAGGTATAAGGGTTATTATTGTAGTTAAAATTTTCTACTATGATAGGGTGTGATTTTTAACAATTCCCGAGTTAATCACTTCCGAATGCCCCAATCGCAAGAACCTCAAATATAACTACAACTTGTATGACCTAGTTTCCATCCTCAACTTCAAGAATGGGACATCGGCACCCCTAAGTGATTAATCTGTGTGACTTTAAATTTCCAATGATTCAACTAAGGTTAAGTCGTTGCTTGATAATCGATGTTTATCCATTGTCCTAGTAATACCACAGATCATCATTCCGAACATATTATTACACAATCTCATCTTTGCCTGGGTAACGTTGAATAAGATCGACCTCAAAATCACTATGTTTATGATGCAACATCTTCTAAATTAGATCCAAAGGAAACCCAAGTCAGTAACTAATTTGCCCAATAAACAAAAGGTAAGCCCCAATAGAAAAAGATAAGCCCCAATAAACAAAAGATAAGCCACTATCTATTTTGGGCTAAGTATCTTAATATCACCATGTTATATTCGTCCCAAGTATGCAAACAATCCTTAGGACACACAACCTTAGACTTGGGGTTCTATCTTGAGACTTGTTGGTGTACTCCATACATTAGACTCTTCATGGTACTCTTTTTGACAACCTTATCAAGGTCAACATGCAACTCACTCCCAAATGGGTATCTTCTGAACTTCAATTCTTATCTGATGATGGTTGTCTCTATGTAATCATGTCACTGGTACGAGGGTTGAGTTTACGAGTCCCATACCATTCTGCTTATGTGTCAGTCTCTCTTTCTCTAGCCTCTTTGGGGTATTCTCATACCTTCACCAAAATTATACCTATGGTCTATTTCAGACTAGGGCATGGTATAAATTGTCATGGTAAGTCACGTGTCCTAGTGGGTTTGAGTCTAACTCATTGACTAAAGGACTATCTAAACATTTCTTTGCAGCCGGAGGAATTCCTTGCGGGGGCAGGGTTCGTCGCAGGCTACAAAAGAAAGCTTGCCAAAAGGTTCAGTTAAAAGTGGACTTTTTCATGTGATTTCCCCATATGGGCACACCATTGCTTCTCCTGCTTAGTTTGTCCTTGAACTAAACTCGCGCGGGGTGGCCCAGGGTTTGTGGACTTCTTTTCCTCAGATCGAGATTTGCTCTGATAACACTTTGTAAGACCCCCAATTTTTTTTTTCAAAAACCTGGGTCTTATGCCCAGAACCGCCGCTTTGCGGTGACACCATCACACGGGAAGGTCGCCACTACAAAACGCCGATCCTGCCGGCCATATCGATCATAGAAGAAGAAAAGTATAAATGAACAATAGAAGTTCAAGTCCACAATCACATGCTATATATAATAAATGTCCACATGGTATAACTGAATTAACAAAGTTACAATAATTAAGGGCTCATGCCCTGTACATCATGTCCTCACTACAAGATCACTCGCGGAAGCTAACTACTAATCACTCACTGATCCTAAAACTTATGATCCTCTACTAGACTGGCCCCCCTCCGTCTGCACTGGCCTCTGGTGCTGCAGCGTCTCCTCGATCCCCTAAAATGATATGGTCCACTGACCGTTAGTCAAAATACAAAGCCAATCCCCCACCCCTCCCCCGGTGACTCCTAGGCACCGTGCGGGAAGGATGAAGCGGAGAAAATCAAGGGGTATAAACAATAGCAGGTGACAGGGGCATAATCTACAGGGAATGTTTCTAAAACTACATATATGTATATAGATAATTGAAGAAGTAAAAGAGCATAGTAAGAGCAGGTAAAGAATAAGTAAAGGCAGTAAACAAAAACATGTATATAATAGAAAAGTAACCATTGATTTAAAGGAATGCCCATACAAACCTATAGACCAAGGGGTCATTTAGCAAGGCCTATCGTATAAAAAGTCCCATAACCAATTTATACGATAGGGGTAGGGGTTAAAATGCAATGCTTATGTCATGATATGCAGAGTTATGCTGTTTATGCTATGTTCACATAAGTGTAACTCACACACTTCGACTCTATGCGCACAGACATTTAGTTCCCCCTTTTTAGAGCTAGCAAGACTCCCAGGATACTCCCGTAGTGGCAAACGGAAGCGGTGGGTTGTGTTGGATCGATAGGCGCCCATAGAGGGGGGGGGGGTGAATAAGGGAATAAAAATTCTTTGTATATTTTTATGAAAAATTACTAAATTGTTTTATAATAGTAGAAGGCAAAATAACAATTTAGTCAAAGAAAGAGAATATTGTAATTTGCAATTTAAGATTTAGAAACAAGTGCTAAATTGTTTAATGATGAAAGAGATTGAAATAAACAATTTAGATAAAGTGATACGAATTGAAAACTTTGTAACCAATATAGTAGAGATTATGCCAAAAGAGAGAAATCAAGTAAACACAAAAAGAGACATGATTATATTATATGATAAAAATGTTTACATAATTTTGATTTCAATATCGCTAGAAATCGGAGGCGTACAAATGTAAATATCTTTTCTTTTCTATACCAACTTGTATCCCCACAAACCGGTTGGATATAGCCTATCCTTCCCCGGATAAGGCCTCAAGCCGCTCTAGACAATCCTTCCCCGGATATTGTCTCGAGCCCCCTAGATCTAATCACATAGAACAAGTCGCCAACACAAGACGAATTACTCCCTAAGTCCTATCCAGACCTAGTCGTCAACACAAGACGAATTAACTAAACGATTACAAAAAGTATGGAATGAAAATAAAGATAACAATAATAAAACTCCCTATATGAGATCTTCTAAAGTCGGAGATGAAGGATCGTTGTAGTATAAGCGAGGTCGAAGCGATCGTCCTTCGGATGTAGCATGACGTAATCCTCCTCCAGAATTCTCCTTAAGCTTTTTGTGGGAGATCCATCTTTGGCAGCATAACAAGAATGGAGTTTTGGCGCAAGTATGCTCTCAGGAGGCTCTCTCAGATTTCTGCAATTAATGCTTCAATAATCCTCCCAGCCATTCCTTATTAACCAAACGAGATCAGGCCTTCTTAAATAACCACTAGAGCTAACGCGCGGCGTTAAGGTTACCGCCCAGCATTAGTGAATCGTGTACGGCAGTTGCTGACATCGTGCACAAAGTCGGGAGCATGACAGAACCAAATTTCATCGAACGGGACTGATTTCGTCGAACACGCCTTTGTCGAACGCACCATCGTCGAACAGAAAACCGCAACCGTCAGGATCGTGCAAACTGCCGGGATCGTGACAGAAACCAAGTTCGTCGAACGGAATCAATTTCGTCGAACGGAACTCATAGTTCATCGAACCCAGTTTGTCAAGCTCACTTTCGTCGAGCACAGGCTCAGTTCATCGAACGAAACTCCAAGTTCGTCGAATGCAGCTTGTCGAGCGCAATTTCATCGATCGCAGACACTTTCATCGAACGGAAAACCAAGTTCGTCGAACGCAGCTTGTCGAGCGCAATTTCGTCGATCGCAAGCACTTTCGTCGAACGGAAAACCAAGTTCGCAGCTTGTCGAGCGCAATTTCGTCGAGCACAGGCAAATTCGTCGAACGAAACTCCAAGTTCGTCGAACGCAGTTCAGTTCTGATTTCGTCGAACGCAAGTTCCTTCAGGTTTCGTTGAGCGCCTTCAGAGTTCGTCGAACGCAGGTTCCTTCAGGTTTCATCGAGCGCCTTCAGAGTTCGTCGAACACCATCTCAGCAGTTTTGCTTCTCAGCGGTTTGCTTCTCAGCAGTTGTTAACGCTGGGCGTTAACAACTAATGCGAGCGTTAGCACAATTTCCAGAGAGTCTTTTCCAATTTGTTTTCTACCTGTGAAGTATTGCACCTATAGTTCCTGCACACTCTAAATACACGACAAGCAAGATCAAATACAATTTGGGATTTGTTATTCTCAAACAAAGGGATGTGACACACATGTCCAACAGGTTGAGCCTCGCCCACCTCTATGTTGGTATTCACACTACCTAACCTAGACCTATCGTACGCCTCAACGCAAAATTGCGCAGCATCTGTGTACTCTTACTGGCTGGACCACCATACTTTCATGGCTAAGTGCAAATTCCACACTTGTCGAGTCAACGTATTGACGTCGGGGTGAACGACCGTCCAATACCGAAGACCCACCACCTTTATGCACATGCAAACATGTTCTACTATATCCTGAGCCATAAACTCCCCGGGCTAACCTGCCCGACATCAAAACCTTCCGGGCAAATGCTCTCCGGACCAACCCATCCATACCATCAAGCATTACTGTGTCACAAGCTCACTGGACTAACTAATTCGCTGCTTCAACCACCGAGCCTACCGCTCGTACTACCAAACAACTAACCTCCAGTAACTACGGGGTGTGGGTGTGCGTATTATTAAGTTAATCTTGTACATCAACTTATCCCTACAATTTATGGTTAACTAATGCGCTATTTCGTCAATGCTAATTAGCAAACGCGAAATGCGATACGACGGAAGTGCACCGGTCGCTCAAGTAATAAAATAGGGAGGAACTCCCCGAATATCATTCTCTAAGGACCGCAAGTTGGGTAGTACGATTTGCTCAAACCAGGAAATCAGTTAAAAGGATTAATAAGAAACAAAGGGGGGTTGTGATTTGGGTTCCTAAGCTATTGCAGAATGAAAAGAAATGCGGGTCGAAAAGCACCGCTTTGCAACGTGCGGGTGAGTGCAGCGGACGCGATGCCGCGCTTCGGTAAGCGGGTGGAGTGGCCACAGTGCGGGGTTCATGAGGGTCGTACTCACCTCTTCGCAAACATCACCACTAGCAATCGCTAAGTGTCTTCACACACAAGCAACCTAGGCTATCACAACAACATACAAGGGCTATTCTTGCCACCGCATCAACATTGGAAATGAACACAAGCAATAATCCTTAAGATTAACTTAACAAGCATTCATACAACGCATAAACAAGTACAAGCATCAAGGGTTAGAGAGGACCACAAAGAAGATGTCACCGCATCTTGGGTTCACGGCCGGAATAAGAGGTTGTCGGGCTCTCTTCGGGCTCGGCCCTCAGATGGCGTGCTAACTCGAAGGAGACTGTCACCGCTCCAACGATCTTCAGCGCTTTTATGGTCTCCTCGGCAAGGAATGCTTGAGCTAGCGGCGGCGGAAGCTTGCAAACGCTCTCGGATGGAAGGATGATGAAGGAGATCGCCGGAGATGGTCTCCTCTTGCCTCCTACAGTGGAAAGGGTGAAAATGGCGGGATTCCCAGCCTTTTCTGCGAGGGGGATCGAGCTCTATCCCATCACACCAATGGCAGCAACATTTCTTGCTTAAATACTAAACAGGCAGAAAAATGGTCACGCACGGTCGAACGCACGACCGTGCGCAGACCTTGCGTTAATTAATGATAAAACTGGCGTGAAGACGAAGCTGCGTCGCCCGTCCGATTTACTCACGCACGAGCAAATCCGTCCGTGCTTCAAAACGCACGGGCAAATTCAGATACGGCATAAAACAGCAGAAACAGTAGACCGTGCGTTTTACTCATGCACGGGCGATTCCGACCGTGCGTCAAAACGCACGAGTAAACTCAGATCGCCAGTTTTTTGCCCAAATGAGAGTGCCCGACCGCAGCAGACCGTGCGTCAAGGAAAACGCACGACCGTGCGTTTCACACAGTTATGAAATCTGGGAGAAAACTGGATACAAGACAATCCGGCCACCTGCACACAAGAAAAACAAGCTGGGAATACACCTCCAGCACCAGATAAACATAGAGAAATGGAAGGGGAGCACCATGTGCTTACCCCCAATAACAAGGAGCGCAATTGCACACCGAAACGGGCCTAATAGTGCACCTAGCAGGGAATAGTGAATATGAATGAAAACGTGCCTAAAGTGTGGTGCAAAGACTAGATAATCGGCCCAGATGAGTCCATAAATATATATATAAATGGGACTCATCACACCCCCAGACTTAACCATTTGCACGTCTCGGGAAAACTACTCAGCCCTCCTATCGGAACAATTGGATGTTAGCGTGAGTGTGAGCGGTAGAGACCAATGCGAAGTCGCATGCGCACGTGCATAGAAATACAGTAGAACAGAATTAAACTCAAGATTATATTTAACTATTTCTAGAACAGTGGTTTGAAATTCATTTTACTTGGATGGTGAATCCTGGTGAATCCAACGGTAGCTACACTCGTCCTTATGCTACCGTTGGATTCACCAGGATTCACCATCCAAGTAAAATGAATTTCAAACCACTGTTCTAGAAATAGTTAGATATAATCTTGAGTTTAATTCTGTTCTAATGTATTTCTATGCACGTGCGCATACAACTTCGCATTGGTCTCTACCGCTCACACTCATGCTAACATCCAATTGTTCCGACAGGAGGGCTGAGTAGTTTGCCCGAGACGTGCAAATGGTTAAGTCTGGGGGTGTGATGAGTCCCATTTATATATATATTTATGGACTCATCTGGGCCGATTATCTAGTCTTTGCACCACACTTTAGGCACGTTTTCATATATATTCACTATTCCCTGCTAGGTGCACTATTAGGCCCGTTTCGGTGTGCAATTGCGCTCCTTGTTATTGGGGGTAAGCACATGGTGCTCCCCTTCCATTTCTCTATGTTTATCTGGTGCTGGAGGTGTATTCCCAGCTTGTTTTTCTTGTGTGCAGGTGGCCGGATTGTCTTGTATCCAGTTTTCTCCCAGATTTCATAACTGTGTGTAACGCACGGTCATGCATTTTCCTTGACGCACGGTCTGCTGCGATCGTGCGCTCTCATCTGGGCAGAAAACTGGCGCTCCGAGTTTACTCGTGCGTTTTGACGCACGGTCGGAATCGCCCGTGCGTGAGTAAAATGCACGGTCTCCTGTTTCTGCTGTTTTATGCCGTATCTGAATTTGCCCGTGCGTTTTGACGCATGGACGGATTTGCCCATGCGTGAGTAAATCGCACGGGCGGCGCAGCTTCGTCTTCACGCCAGTTTTTATCATTAATTAACGCACGGTCTGCGCACGGTCGTGCGTTCGACCGTGCGTGACCATTTTTCTGCCTGTTTAGTATTTAAGAAGGAAATGCTGCTGCCATTGGTGTGACGGGACAGAGCTCGATCCCCCTCGCGGGAAAGGCTGGGAATCCCGCCATTTTCACCCTTTCCACTATAGGAGGCAAGAGGAGACCATCTCCGGCAATCTCCTTCATCATCCTTCCATCCAAGAGCGTTTGCAAGCTTCCGCCGCCGCTAGCTCAAGCATTCCTCGCCGAGGAGACCATAGAAGCACTGAAGATCGTTGGAGCGGTGACAGCCTTCTTCGAGTTAGCACGCCATCTGAGGGCCGAGCCCGGAGAGAGCCCTACAACCTCTTATTCCGGTCGTGAACCCAAGACGCGGTGACATCTTATTTGTGGTACTCTCTAACCCTTGATGCTTGTACTTGCTTATGCGTTGTATGAATGCTTGTTAAGTTAATCTTAAGGATTATTGCTTGTGTTCATGTCCAATGTTGATGCGGTGGCAAGAATATCCCTTGTTTGTTGTTGTGATAGCCTAGGTTGCTTGTGTGTGAAGCCTCTTGGCGATTGCTAGTGGTGATGTTTGCGAAGAGGTGAGTACGACCCTCACGAACCCCGCACTGTGGCCACTCCACCCGCTTACCGAAGCGCGGCATCGCGACCGCTGCACTCACCCACACGTTGCGAAGCGGTGCTTTTCGACCCGCATTTCTTTTCATTCTGCAATAGCTTAGGAACCCAAATCACAACCCCCCTTTGTTTCTTATTAATCCTTTTAACTGATTTCCTTGTTTGAGCAAATCGTACTACCCAACTTGCGGTCCTTAGAGAACGATATTCGAGGAGTTCCTCCCTATTTTATTACTTGAGCGATCGGTGCACTGCCGTCGTATCGCATTTCGCGCTTGCTAATTAGCATTGCCGAAATAGCGCATCAACTTTTTGGCGCCGTTGTCGGGGACACCGAAGCGCATCAAATTTTCTATTGGTGATTGTAATTCTCTTAACTGCTCAGGTTGTGTTGAATGCGATTTCCATCGTCCTTCTACTTACCTAGCCTATACTCAACCTAAGCCCAATTCTAACCCATAAGTCCTATTGATTTTTTATACGAGTCGTCTCATGCAGTAGAGAGAGTGCGAACGTGCAAGCCTATGGACACCGACTTTGATGGATTTCTTAGGAGTTTGTCCCAAGCTTCGATTCGAGTAATACTCTACTCATTAGTTTCGAGTAATACTCTACTCATTTCTTTCAGCTCAAAGGTTGGTGTGAAAATAGGTTCGGTCGTATGGCTTTGGTTAAATTTTAGTGGAGCTTAACAAGGAGGAAGGGTAGGCTCAAGTGGGTTTGCAAAGGTGATTATGTAGGTAAGGATTTCAAAAGCACAACTGGATCAAGAAATAGCCTATATCACATTTTATGACGAGTACTTCAACGCAATCGTTTCGAGAGTCGCCTAGTGCAAGTTCTAGCCACCGAGAAAGGTTGTCCTTCCTTCCGACCCTAGTAATAAGCTACTACTAGTCTAGCTACACTCGACCTTATACTACCGTTGGATTCACCGGATTCACCACTGAAGTAAAATAAATTGCAGCTACTACAATATAAATAATTAAATTATAACTCTGAATTTAATTCTACTCTAATTGAATTTCTAGGCGTGACGGGAGCACTTGACTAGAGCACTACTCGAGTCAACCTTTTTCTCTACTCCTCACTCATACGCTAATAATCCAATTCTTACGAGCGGGGAACCTCGCAGCGATACCCAATAAGTACGCGTGATCAAGTGCGCGTGAACTAGGTGCAAGTGTATGCAATATGTGCATCAAAATACAAATCCTAACTCATCACATTCTAACATGCCATGCAAAGTGTGTGCACGTGCACCGATCACTCTCTCCCCCAGACTTGATCAAAACTAACTAAAATAACCGATTCAGAAATAAGTAAGAGAGGGGTAGAGTTGACCTATGCTCATAGAAGAGCATGCCAGAAGTGCGGTAGTTCCAACATTAATATTTTTCATACTTTCCTCATCCTCCACAAGAGAGCATCCGCCTACAATGTTAGCAAAACAGAAATAGTAGTGCATAAAAGGAATTAAAAAGCTGACGGAACCGGGTGGTTCCTATGGGTTGTCTCCCAAGAAGCCCTTTTGTTTAACGTCCTTCAAGGTGGACCAAATACCTGTATTAAAGTTCGATAGCAGCAGTTAAAGAGATTGTTCCAAACTAAAATAAGAACGACCAACACAGCAAAGAGACAAAATAGAGCAAAAAATCAGACCGAAGAAGCAGCACAATCACAACCCCGAGACCCCATCACGCATCAGCTGTATGCTGATTTGTGGTGGTTCTCCCCAGCTACGCGAGATGGGATAGAGGTGAAGGCTTTAGGGCCCAAGGAGGATGTCTCCCCCTTGACCCTAACCTCTTCCTTCTCGCGCCGGAGGGCCACAGAGCGTGCTTCACGCAGTAATTTTTCTTTCCTCAGCTTCTCCACAGTTGGAGAACGCCAACGTTGATAACTAGCAGAATTTCCCGCCTTGGTGGTGGGTGGCTTCGCTTCCGTTGCCGCCATGGCAACCGGATCAGCCCAATGGACCTGCTTAAAATGTTTACATTTGTTACTTTGACTTGGGCAAATTTTCATAAGGCGCTTTATTCCGCCTTCTCCCTCGTCATTCAATATTCTGGTCGCAGTGCTGTCTCTTGCCTCCTTCCCCTCTTCCGTCACAACTTGCAACTTTTCTTCTTTCTTTGCTCCTTCTGGTGATTCTGTTCTTTTCTCGGCTTCTGCATCACTGGATGGTTTCTCAGTAAAAACAAGGGGGAGTGGATTACTGCTTTTGATACAATCTTGGGGCAAGTGGAGGGCGTCACCTTACAGGGTAAGACAACATACCCCTTAGAAAAGTCTAAGGTGGCACCACTCTCTTTTAAGAACGGTACTCCCAAGATGGGAATGGATTGATTCAGACTTGCTCCCAAGACTTGGAAGTCGGCAACTACCACCGTCCCTTCAATTGTAACTTCCACATTCCTGACGTCTTCCTCAGCCTTAACTATAGTACCATTGGCAAGCAGTAGTGACTTCCGTTCATCCGTATCCATTTTAAGTTGCAGTTTAGCAACATCCTGCAAAGCGAGGATGTTGCGAGATGAACCGGAGTAACATAGGGCTGCTGTTTCAGTATTATTAATGGAGCATGAGACTACCAATTCACTTATTTCACCTACTCCCGCGTCGGAGAGACTCTTCCCTTGGTTAATTGGATTTTTTCGGTATTACTGGGAAGGGTCCCTTGCGCACGCTCGGTTAGCACTTGAGCCAGTTGGCCCACTTGCATCTCCAAGTTACGCATGGACGCGGTTTGGTTCACCATATTAGTGTTGGCGACTTCCATAAACTTTTCCATCAACTCTTCCAGATTACTTTTCTTAGGGACTGGGGCACCTTGATTATAACCCGGCTGAGGCGGCCTTGGTTGACTTCCAGACGCTTGAGCATCGTATTGATGCTGGCCCGGTTGCCATCGTTGGCCTGCAGCATTTTGGTTCCATGAAAAATGTGTGTGATTTCTCACACCCGGATTATAAGCATTTCCGTAGGGTGCCCCCTAGCTTGATTTCCAACGAAATTTACAGATTCATTTAAACAAAGCTGAGAGAATTCACCTGATGGATCGCTACCTGGGCACTCGTATGAGTGGTGACCACCGCCTCCACATCCTTCACATGTAATGTTAGATGCGGGCGCAGCAGCGGGAGGTAGTGAATCCACCACGAATAGTCCCCGAGCGCTTTTTGGCGCATTTCTCCCCGCAGTCCAGAATGTGCTGTGGGATGCGGTGTCTTGCAGAATTCTGAGAGCTTCCTCGGGCGTGTGGTTCACCAGGGTTCCTCCTGCAGCAGCGTCAATCATCGCCCGATGATTGGGCTCGATGGCGAAGTAGAAGGTCTCCACGATGTTCCATGGCCGGAGCTCGTGATTTGGGCATTTGCGCAGGAGGTCACCAAGACGCTCCCAAGCTTCTGCGAGGGTTTCCTGCTCAGCTTGTCGGAAGGTGGCAATCTCACGCCGAAGGCTCACAATCTTGTCCACCGGGTGGAATTTGGCGAGGAATTTGGACGCGAGCACATCCCAAGTAGCAGCAGTTCTAGGAGGGATAGAATGGAGCCATACCTTGGCTTTGTCATGCAATGAGAATGGAAACAGTCTCAACTTGACTGTTTCGTCAGTGATTCCAACAAACTGGAAGGTACCTCAAATGTCGGCGAACTCTGCCAAGTGAAGATGTGGGTCTTCACTGGACATCCCAGAGAACTGCGCGTTGTTACGGATGATGTTCATGATGGCGGGCTTGATTTCGAACTGGTTGTTCATGATGTTAGGCCAAAATCCTGGGTACAAACTCCCAGTTGTAGGAGTGGTGTAATCTCTCATGGTCCTAGGTCTCGGCCTGACCACTTCATTCTCATCAGCTACCTGACCCACGACCGGTACATTTCCCACTCCAGGTTCAGCCGGAATTCCATTAACAACCATGGTGGCAACAACACGGAGACGCGCCCGCAGGGTACGCTCTATTTTAGGGTCAAATGCTGCGCACTCACCAGGATCTCTTCTATGCATACACCTTCTTCAACACAAAAAAATAATAATAATAAAAAACAAAAAGTCCTTAAAACGAATTTCCAAGAAGAACAAATCATACACGCTTGCAGTCCCCGACAACGGCGCCAAAAACTTTATGCGCTATTTTGGCAATGCTAATTAGCAAGCACGAAATGCGATACGACGGCAGTGCACCGGTCGCTCAAGTAATAAAATAGGGAGGAACTCCCCGAATATCGTTCTCTAAGGACCGCAAGTTGGGTAGTACGATTTGCTCAAACCAGGAAATCAGTTAAAAGGATTAATAAGAAACAAAGGGGATTGTGATTTGGGTTCCTAAGCTATTCCAGAATGAAAAGAAATGCGGGTACAAAAGCACCGCTTCACAACGTGTGGGTGAGTGCAGAGGCCGCGATGCCGCACTTCGGTAAGCGGGTGGAGTGGTGTCACAACCCGCATTTTCCCAAGAATATAAAACATATTATCAGAGCAAGGGGAAAATACGCATCGTGATGCCACGCCTGCAAGAGACGATTACAGACGCTCAGGCAAACACTTCTTACGATAATTTTATAAAAGACATATATGTTTTTGGATTAAAAGAGAAATTTTTCACTTTAGGTTAAGACCGCGCCCCTCGGTCCGGTGGATCATCTAGTCCACAAGTAGGAAACTATACATACGTAGCGGAAAATAGGTTTGTTTTTAGCCTACATGAGCATGAAAATAAACATCCCAGAAATGATATGCACATATCTATGTTTAGTATAGTAAGAAAGGATTTTCTACGATTTTCAAAATATGTGACATGTATTAAAAGTCATGATATTCAAGGATGACATTTTTATATCAATAAAGTAACTAATGTATCCGAGCATAAAGCTTCCCAGAGAGCAAGTAGGTAAACAACCTGAAAGTAACAACAATACTACTAGCAAGTAATCTAAAGATAAAAGCCATACGGGCGCCAACAACTGACACGAACCCGCAGGGAAGAAGGAAAACAACTGAAAGAAACTGCCTCTTACCTAGAAGAGGGGAAGGGCCTTGACAGGAGACCTGAACGACGCTGCCCTAACACCTGCGGCAGCTAAAGACCTGAACCTGAGACATTCATAAGAAAAGAATGCCTCATCCCAAAAACGGTGCAAGAAAACCAAGATTAGCAGCATCAGAAGTAAAAGAGTGCAGGAAGGAAAAACTAAGCAGATAAACATCTATAATCTTACAACAACCCGAGCCAGCTCAAACGAGTGTACTCGGTAAGAAGAAAAGCCTGCACCAGAAGGTAATAGTCAACACAATCAAATCCCACCACGTGTCCGCCATTGCGGCTCAGAGGTGATAGTCAACATATACTATCATAATACACATATATAAGCATATGTGCTTAAGAACTTGAGACTGATCAGCTCAAAAGAAAACAGGGTGGTCCACTGCCACCCAAAAAGCCAAAATAGGGTGGTCCACTGCCACCCAAAAAGCCAAAACAGGGTGGTCCACTGCCACCCAAAAAGCCAAAACAGGGTGGTCCACTGCCACCCAAAAAGCCAAAACAGGGTCGTCCACTGCCACCCAAAAAGCCAAAACAGGGTGCATAAGCATATACATAAGTATATGGATATACATATAAGTATATAACTATACCATGGTGCAGTTTACCAGAGAATACACAGAACATCTAAACAACGAAGCTCATAGAGGTCAAGAACCACCCACCAAAACTATCCCGGGGAATTAGTCAACATAGCATACATAGCTCACAAATCCAACATAGCAAACAGAGGTGTGCCAGGCGGGGGAACAGGATTTCAGAAAGCCGACACAACGACAGGTCTGGTGTCGGAACAAGACAAAGAAAAACATAACACGAAGGCCAAACACCTGAACAGTACTCAACGGTTCATTTGAAAACACCTGTCGAGTCCAAACTTGACTCCTAACGAACTTCTTGTAACAGTACGAAGAATAAGGCATGACAAGACACCATACAAGATCACTTTTCTGAAAGGATGAAATTGTCCATGATTGGAATGGGTGAAAAGCTCGAATCCAAAGATGCAACTACAAGACATTCCTCAATAGCAAATAATGGTTTCGTTGAATCATCGAGCACTAGCAATGGAAATTCCCAAGGAGTTTAGGATCTAATTCCCCGTACCCGCCGGGAATTAGGAAACAAAATCCCAGGGAATTTAACCGGCTAGACCATCAGAACATAGCCAACAAATCCATCCAGATCTCACTCGAGGCGGCAATATGGTTCAATACAAGAGCAAAAAGATGACCACAACAGCTAGCCGACCCACAACTAATATGGAAGCCACAAAACAAAATGAATCTTATATTTGATACAGGGAAATAAACTTTAGCATTTGCACTAAAAGTGCGCAGTCGCTTAATAGCAATTGATAGGGTTACTAAACGAATGAAGCCGCCCTTAAGTGAAATGGATATAGGGCTCGAACAAAACAAAGCATCCATATTTTAGCCAAGTATATATAATCAGGAATTAAAATGATTCAGAGTTGAGCCATGCGGTTATAATCAGGAAATGAGCTATCCATGGTTTAGCCATGGAATTAAAATCAGAATCAAGCTATCCAGATGTTAGCCGAGTAGTTATAAACAAAACAAAGCTATCCAGATGTTACCATCCAGAACCAGCCCAGGATCGGGACAAGCATTAAAGGCTTGGCCAAGAAATTATAAGGGATATGCAGAGTTAAACACGCAAACACCATTCGGGTTAAGCATAAACAATCGCAAGGGGCAGCCCTCAATTCAACAAGGAAAGGAGCAGCCCAAAGCAAAACAGCCCCAAAAGCAAAATAGCCCCCTATCAACAAGGAATAGAGCAGCCCCAAAGCAAAACAGCCCCAAAACAGCAAGGTAAAGAGCAGCCCCAAGTAACAGAAAAAAAAACGTATAAGTATAAATGCAGCCCCCAAGTGATTAAAACAGTGGGTTTTTAAAACAGTAGCAGCCCATTATAAATTCAGGTAGAACCAAATGAAGCCCCCACTTAAATTTGTAAAGCAGCCCTCCCACATCGATCTTAAATTTCCGTTAGAACTATATACCCCACATGGATGAACCAACCGATTAAATCAAGCTTAGAAGGATCCAAATTCCATTTTTCTTATAAGACTAGAGCTAACGAAATAAGCAAGATTAGCCTTGCGTTTGATCAAGAATTAACCAACTTAAATCCAGGTTTATAAAGCAAATGTCTAAATCAAATGTCCAGGTTTAGAGAAACACCAAATCAAGATTAGTCAAGAGTCCAGATTAACCATGAATTTGATCAAGAGCTAGCCGACCTATCCCAAGTTTGAGAATCAAATATGAATCCAGATTTTAGCATAAATCAAGTATACGAACCCAGTTTGAAGCAAAGAAAATCAAGACCATACAAATCCGGATTTATGTAAAAGAACAAGCATAGCATCAAGAACTAACCAATCCGACTAGGCATGCAAATCCAGAAGGGAAATACTTAACATTAGCCACGAAAATTGAATCAGGAAATAGCAATTTAAGCCAAGAGGAAGGTAGATCCAGATCTTGATACTAAAACCAGAGCAAAAGCTGGGCAAAACACCCTAAACGGCCCAGGATAAAATAAGCGAGAAGGAGGGGATGGAGGGGAAGAGGGGAAGAGTCTTCTTGCCTCGCTTACACACGACGACTCGCCGGACCGCGACCACGCAAGGAGAGAGCCGCCCGGGACCCTAGCTTTTGCGACCCGACCTCCTCCGACAGCTCCGACAACGAAAACGGTACCGACCGCATGAACCCTAGGCGTGGCTCTCCACAGTAGAAATCGGGGAAGGGGATATCATGGAAAGGGGATAGCAGGGGTTGTAATGGATGCCAGCATGAGTTATAACAAAATAATAATAATAATAATAATAATAACTTTATATTTTAGTGTCATATATAGTTATATATATTATATGGTTGAACCTACATATATCCACCCGCATATGAACATAAGGCCTAAAGTATCCCAAATCTTATATGCAAACACATATGAATATATATATATATATATATATATATATTCGTATCTATTTATAGTAGCACGCTAATAAGTAAATACTTATACAAGCCTATAATTCTATATGTACACATATATATGTGTATCTATATAATTTATAAAATATATGTACTTATATAATAAGTAATCTTTTATATATATACGCATATAAAAATATAGATTATATGTATATATATACATATATAAGAAATTTTATACGCAAAAACTTACATATACTTATACCCACATAAGCCTCTTTCTAGAAACAAAATGCCGGATGATGACGACGATTCCGAAAGGTAACGCCCCTATCGCCTCCATGCCAAGAATTAATATTTCGCTTTAGAACAATTATTATTAATTCCATATGCTTTAAATAAAATAATTATAAGGAAAAACCCGGGGCGTTACAGTCACCCCACCAAGGAGGAAGTTTCATCCCGAAACTTAGAACCGAAACTTAGAGCACATGAATGGAAAAAGCAAGGGAGAGGTAAGCTTACACTCGCTAGATAGAAACGCTAACCGAAAAGGGCTGGGAACTAGGCTAGGAAAAAAGCCACACTGCAACCACTCATCTAACTGAATGCGCAACTATCGCAACACCCACGGGGCCAAAGGGTACGGTGCCTAGGCAATGGGACGGGTACCCGGCTCAAGGTCAGAAACAAACACCTCAACTCTCATGGTAGAAAACCAGGGAGACAACGGTGAAGACATCAGCGAAATCTCGCACCACAGGGAAGATCTTTTATACACAACAAACTGAAAACGGTTTCTAGCGTAGAAACAAGGTAAGCAACGCCATTGAAAACTAAAGGCTCCTGGCACACACCGCGGAAATAATCGGGAAAACATAGCGCGGAAAAACCAAATACGCTCGAGGGTTGACCGATGTCCAGCTTAAAGACCAAACGCTTTACCATGCGTTGGGATACAACATCAAACCTGGACAACCAGCCCAAGCCCCAAGAAACCGCAATGAAAACTCCAGGTCTAGCGCCTTTAGATTAACAAAAGTTACGAAACCACCTAAGAAGACAGGACAACCCTGAAAGCCCTGATTCGACACCACAAAAACAACAGAAGGGAAACTTAACACTAAGGGGATCACCAACCCGATCGAGGGTCAAACCACGACAGTCTACTAAAGACCTAGCCACGCACGAGCGGGAAGCCGAGAATCGGGAAGGAATGTGCGCCTAAAGGTTATAAACCTTAAACTCTCCTATAGGGTTGGATACGCAACTAAACGAGCGAAAACAACAAGAACCAAAGCTGAAAGTTAAGAATTTGATTAGAATCTAACCTGGAATTACCGCGGGGGAAATCTGCTCTCCTTCCTTTGCTACTACATTTATCTCGGCCTCTCCTTGATCTAACTGCCGCTGCTGAGGCGATGGCGATACCAGAGCCGTAGGAGCAAGCTGCTGGCCAGCCAACAGGAACTGCGAACCCCGGGACTTCACATGTCCTTTCTGTCCACACTGATAATAAACCTTACCCTTTGACCAGCAACGACTGTCGTCGTGCCCTCTATGTTTGCATGAAGTGCAAAACAAATCACTCTTCGGAGCCCCCTGAAGAGCCATCACCTGAAGCTGCTTCTGCGTGCCCATCCTCTTGAAACACTTCACGTGTGGATGGCCCACATGGCCGCAAAAACTGCAAACCACCTTACCCTTCTTACCTGGGGCAAGGCTGCCTCCATCGTCGAATTTCCTTTTCTCCCTTCTCGACACCGCCTCCTGACCCACCACAGGGTCCTGCGCCTCAGGCTGTTTCCCAAAGGTAGCCGCCAACAAAATCTGAATCTGAGCCTGCATCTCGGCCACTTGCCTCGACAACGCCTCGATACTCTGACGCAACCTCTCAATTACCGCTTCACTGCGCGCACCCAAAGACTCACCCTCTGACTGGGGAGCCGACTCCGACGCACTACGCTTTGGAGTCATCGACTGCGATTACGAACGAACACCTCAATACACCTAACTTAAGACGCAACATCTAGGAACCAGAATTTCCTAACTCGATACAGCTCTGAAGTAGATACTTGCTCTTGCTGTTACTTGCTCTGGGAATTTATGAAATGATGTTATGCTTAACCTCGGATGATATATCATCATCCTATTAACTTTTGTGCAAATCATATGAATGCATCCATGCAAAAATTTTATTTCAAATCATGTGTGTACGAGCGTCATCACGTATGTCTTTAGCTTGGCACGTGTGCAATGCTATGTTATGATGCATATGCAGTGCTATGCAATCTAAAAAGGCTTTAATGCATGCTATGAGCGGCGTACACATGCGATCTTATGCATCCCATACTACATATTATCGCATGCAACGAAAAAGAAAAAACGAGCTAATGGACATCCATGGGACTGGCGTTATGCATCTCATACTACATAACCGTCGCATGTTGTCACCTATGAGGATCCATATATAAACACATATTATGCATCCCATACTACATAATATGCCCCGTATACTTCTAATCAGGCTATGAGTGTAGTGTTCATGCTTCAGCCAAGACATACTGATGACCCTTCGGTGTGTGTATGCAATGAATGATGATTCTCACCAGGCGGTTAACCGGGCCAACCAGACAATTCCCAGCAACCTGGCTAACCTCCCTCTGATACCAACTGTCACAACCCGTATTTTCCTAAGAATATAAAACATATTATCAGAGCAAGGGGAAACTACGCGTCATGATGCCTCGCCTGCAGGAGACGGCTACAGACGCTCAGGCAAACACTTCTTACGATAATTTTATAAAAGACATATATGTGTTTGGATTAAAAGAGAAATTTTTCACTTTAGATTAAGACCGTGTCCCTCGGTCCGGTGGATCATCTAGTCCACAAGTAGGAAACTATACATACGTAGCGGAAAATAGGTTTGTTTTTAGCCTACATGAGCATGAAAATAAACATCCCAGAAATGATATGCACATATCTATGTTTAGTATAGTAAGAAAGGATTTTCTACGATTTTCAAAATATGTGACATGTATTAAAAGTCATGATATTCAAGGATGACATTTTTATATCAATAAAGTAACTAATGCATCTTAGCATAAAGCTTCCCAGAGAGCAAGTAGGTAAACAACCTGAAAGTAACAGCAATACTACTAGCAAGTAATCTAAAGATAAAAGCCATACGGGCGCCAACAACTGACACGAACCCGCGGGGAAGAAGGAAAACAACTGAAAGAAACTGCCTCTTACCTAGAAGAGGGGAAGGGCCTCGACAGGAGACCTGAGCAACGCTGCCCTAACACATGCGGCAGCTAAAGACCTGAACCTGAGACATTCATAAGAAAAGAATGCCTCGGCCCAAAAAGGGTGCAAGAAAACCAAGATTAGCAGCATCAGAAGTAAAAGTGTGCAGGAAGGAAAAACTAAGCAGATAAACATCTATAATCTTACAACAACCCGAGCCAGCTCAAACGAGTAAACTCGGTAAGAAGAAAAGCCTGCACCAGAAGGTAATAGTCAACAAAATCAAAGCCCACCACATGTCAGCCATTGCGGCTCAGAGGTGATAGTCAACATATACTATCATAATACACATATATAAGCATATGTGCTTAAGAACTTGAGACTGATCAGCTCAAAAGAAAATAGGGTGGTCCACTGCCACCCAAAAAGCCAAAACAGGGTGGTCCACTGCCACCCAAAAAGCCATAACAGGGTGGTCCACTGCCACCCAAAAAGCCAAAACAGGGTGGTCCACTGCCACCCAAAAAGCCAAAACTGGGTGCATAAGCATATACAAAAGTATATGGATATACATATAAGTATATAACTATACCACGTTGCGGTTTACCAGAGAATACACAGAACATCTAAACAACAAAGGTCATAGAGGTCAAGAACCACCCACCAAAACTATCCTGGGGAATTAGTCAACATAGCATACATTGCTCATAAATCCAATATAGCAAACAGAGGTGTGCCAGGCGGGGGAACAAGATTTCAGAAAGCCGACACCACGACAGGTCTGGTGTCGGAACAAGACAAAGAAAAACATAACACGAAGGCCAAACACCAGAACAGTACTCATCGGTTCATTTGAAAACACCTGGCGAGTCCAAACTTGACTCCTAACGAACTTCTTGTAACAGTACGAAGAATAAGACACGACAAGACACCATAAAAGATCACTTTTCTGAAAGGATGAAATTGTCCATGATTGGAACGGGTGAAAAGCTCGAATCCAAAAATGCAACTACAAGATATTCCTCAATAGCAAATAATGGTTTCGTTGAATCATCGAGCACTAGCAATGGAAATTCCCAGGGAGTTTAGGATCTAATTCCTCGTACCCGTCGGGAATTAGGAAACAAAATCCCAGGGAATTTAACCGGCTAGACCATCAGAACATAGCCAACAAATCCATCCAGATCTCGCTCGAGGCGGCAATGTGGTTCAATACAAGAGCAAAAAGATGACCACAACAGCTAGCCGACCCACAACTAATATGGCAGCCACTAAACAAAATGAATCTTATATTTGATACAGGGAAATAAACTTTAGCATTTGCACTAAAAGTGCGCAGTCGCTTAATATCAATTGATAGGGTTACTAAAAGAATGAAGCCGCCCTTAAGTGAAATGGATATAGGGCTCGAACAAAACAAAGCATCCATATTTTAGCCAAATACATATAATCAGGAATTAAAATGATTCAGAGTTGAGCCATGCGGTTATAATCAGGAAATGAGCTATCTAGGGTTTAGCCATGGAATTAAAATCAGAATCAAGCTATCCAGATGTTAGCCGAGTAGTTATAAACAAAACAAAGCTATCCAGATGTTACCATCCAGCATCAGCCCAGGATTGGGACAAGCATTAAAGGCTTGGCCAAGAAATTATAAGGGATATGCAGAGTTAAACACGCAAACACCATTCGGGTTAAGCATAAACAATCCCAAGGGGCAGCCCCCAATTCAACAAGGAAAGGAGCAGCCCAAAGCAAAACAGCCCCCCGTCAACAAGGAAAAGAGTAGCCCCAAAGCAAAACAGCCCCAAAACAGCAAGGTAAAGAGCAGCCCCAAGTAACAGAAAAAAAACGTATAAGTCTAAATGCAGCCCCCAAGTGATTAAAACAGCGGGTTCTTAAAACAGCAGCAGCCCATTATAAATTTAGGTGGAACTAAATGAAGCCCCCACTTAAATTTGTAAAGCATCCCTCCCACATCGATCTTAAATTTCTGTTAGAACTATATACCCCACATGGATGAACCAACCGATTAAATCAAGCTTAGAAGGATCCAAATTCCATTTTTTTTATAAGACAAGAGCTAACGAAATAAGCAAGATTAGCCTTGTTTTTGATCAAGAATTAACCAACTTAAATCCAGGTTTATAAAGCAAATGTCTAAATCAAATGTCCAGTTTTAGAGAAACACCAAATCAAGATTAGCCAAGAGTCCAGATTAACCATGAATTTGATCAAGGGCTAGTCGACCTTTCCCAAGTTTGAGAATCAAGTATGAATCCAGATTTTAGCATAAATCAAGTATACGAACCCAGTTTGAAGAAAAGAAAATCAAGACCATACAAATCCGAATTTATGTAAAAGAACAAGCATAGCATCAAGAACTAACCAATCCGACCAGGAATGCAAATCCAGAAGGGAAATACTTAACATTAGCCACGAAAATTGAATCAGGAAATAGCAATTTAAGCCAAGAGGAAGGTAGATCCAGATCTTGATACTAAAACCAGAGCAAAAGCTGGGCAAAACACCCTAAACGGCCCAGGATAAAATAAGCGAGAAGGAGAGGAAGAGGGGAAGAGTCTTCTTGCCTCGCTTACACACGGCAACTCGCCGGACCGCTACCACACAAGGAGAGAGCCGCCCGGGACCCTAGCATCTGCGACCCGACCTCCTCCGACAGCTCCGACGACGAAAACGGCACCGACCGCACGAACCCTAGGCGCGGCTCTCCACAACAGAAATTGGGGAAGGGGATATCGGGGAAAGGGGATAGCAGGGGTTGTAATGGATGCCAGCATGAGTTATAACAAAATAATAATAATATTAATAATAATAATAATAAAACAAACTTTATATATAAGTGTCATATATAGTTATATATATATTATATGGTTGAACCTACATATATCCACCCACATATGAACATAAGGCCTAAAGTATCCCAAATCTTATACGCAAACACATATGAATATATATATTCGTATATATTTATAGTAGCACGCTAATAAGTAAATACTTATAAAAGCCTATAATTCTATATGTACACATATATATGTGTATCTATATAATAAAAAAAAAATATGTACTTATATAATAAGTAATGTTTTATATATATACGCATATAAAAATATAACTTCTATGTATATAAATACATATATAAGAAATTTTATACGCATAAACTTACATATACTTATACCCACATAAGCCTCTTTCTAGAAACAAAACGTCGGATGACGACGACGATTCTGAAAGGTAACGCCCCTATCGCCTCCATGCCAAGAATTAATATTTCACTTTAGAATAATTATAATTAATTCCATATGCTTTAAATAAAATAATTATAAGGAAAAACCCGGGGCGTTACAAGTGGCCACGGTGCGGGGTTCGTGAGGGTCGTACTCACCTCTTCGCAAACATCACCACTAGCAATCGCTAATTGGCTTCACACACAAGCAACCTAGGCTATCACAACAACAAACAAGGGCTATTCTTGCCACCGCATCAACATTGGACATGAACACAAGCAATAATCCTTAAGATTAACTTAACAAGCATTCATACAACGCATAAACAAGTACAAGCATCAAAGTTTAGAGAGGACCACAAAGAAGATGTTACCGCGTCTTGGGTTCACGGTCGGAATAAGAGGTTGTCGGGCTCTCTCCGGGCTCGGCCCTCAGATGGCGTGCTAACTCGAAGGAGGCTGTCACCGCTCCAACGATCTTCAACGCTTCTATGGTCTCCTCGGCGAGGAATGCTTGAGCTAGCGACGTCGGAAGCTTGCAAATGCTCTCGGATGGAAGGATGATGAAGTAGATCGCCGGAGATGGTCTCCTCTTGCCTCCTACAGTGGAAAGGGTGAAAATGGCGGGATTCCCAGCCTTTCCCGCGAGGGGGATCGAGCTCTGTCCCGTCACACCAATGGCAGCAACATTTCCTGCTTAAATACTAAACAAGCAAAAAAATGTTCACGCACGGTCGAACGCACGACCGTGCGCAGACCGTGCATTAATTAATGATAAAAACTGGCGCGAAGAAGAAGCTGCGCCGCACGTGCGATTTACTCACGCGCGGGCAAATCCGTCCATGCGTCAAAACGCACGGGCAAATTCAGATACGGCATAAAACAGCAGAAACAGGAGACCGTGCATTTTACTCACGCACGGGCGATTCCGACCGTGCGTCAAAACACACGAGTAAACTCGGATCGCCAGTTTTCTGCCCAGATGAGAGCGCACGACCGCAGCAGACCGTGCGTCTAGGAAAACGCACGAACGTGCATTTCATACAGTTATTAAATCTGGGAGAAAACTGGATACAAGACAATCTGGCCACCTGCACACAAGAAAAACAAGCTGGGAATACACCTCCAGCACCAGATAAACATAGAGAAATGGAAGGGGAGCACCATGTGCTTACCCCCAATAACAAGGAGCGCAATTGCACACCGAAACGGGCCTAATAGTGCACCTAGCAGGGAATAGTGAATATGAATGAAAACATACCTAAAGTGTGGTGCAAAGACTAGATAATCGGCCCAGATGAGTCCATAAATATATATATAAATGGGACTCATCATTAACCTTGGACTTCCCAAGGATTACCCTGTAAGGGGCTCACTACGGTACTAGGAACAATAATGGGATGACACCCCAAAGCTCCCTTTCTCAAGACACTTAATGTTATTGGTAGCTACCCGTAAGAATACCATTCTTGTCATTTCTCTTGAGTTAACCCTAAGCATTTTATGACAGGCTAAGGGAAAGACGGTCTTTCGTCAATCCCGAGCACAACTTTACCCTTAACTCTCCAAGCGCACTCTCATCTCCTAAACTCCTTTTGGTGACCTTCAATCTCTTCAACCTGACCATGTACACCAACTATATGCCACTTCCACTTGGTAGTCCCCTAAATATCCAAAATTCACATTTTTACTATACGCAGACCAAACTAACTATATGAAGCTTACAAGTATAGGTACTCCAAATATTCATCGAACTGACTCAAGATATTTACTGGAGGTCTATCATGACATTATAAGACTGAATCCAAAGACTCATATTTTTCCTCAACACTTTAGCATTTATTTAAATTTCTCCAATATTTGCCAAGTATGAATATGAACATGAAGTGTAAGGTATTCTCAAGACATGATCCTCATAAAATTAAGATAAATCTATCTTGCCAAAACAACAATAAATAATGAATATCACAATTTTACAGTAAGGAAATGTTCTCTATTTTTAATATTTAACTTCTATCCAAACTTGAAGATTTATGAAGGAACTACCAATAATACTTATGCTAAAATTAAGGAAAAATTACCAGACCTCTATATTGATCAGAAAAGTTCTCAGGCCAAATTTTAGAATTTATAAAGGTATATTAACCACTCAAATAAAGATTCCAAAGAAATCCTAATATGAGCATGTTGTGAAGTAGCCTACTGATAACAATCTCCAAAATTTATATAAAAATTCACAGAGCTTCCAAGTGCTCTGAAATGTCCTATCACCAAGTTATACATTTTTCCAGAGAGTTTTCGACACTTATCTATATTTCTTAAAATTAAGACAAAATAAGTGCCTTGAGAATGAAATACTAGATAAATCATCTAATAAATTTCAAAAAAAGTACTAGAGGTCTATAATATGATTATAATGGCACTACCAAGGTTTCATCATCATCCAAGACCATTTGAGCATGTAAATGTCTCTTATAAGAAATTTCCCTAAAGGATTTATGACCTAATTTAGGGGAATTAAATTCTCCTAAGATTCTCCCAAAATTCCTTAGAGCATAATCACACCCCATGAACATATATCATAGGTTACATGGCCATTCTATAGCTTTTGACCACATGGCCTTCACAAGGTTCTTTATGCACCCCAAGGGGTAAAACTAGGGTTCTAAGGCATGCCCACCTCCACACCACCCCAAACCACTCATGGGGGTGTTTTGAGTGACCCTAAACAAGTAGCCAAGGTTTCACCTCATGGTGAGGAGATTTGACCACAATATCCCAAGATAAACACCATGCCCTAACTTTAACCTAATTTGACCCAACTTGGGTTGACAAATTACCCAACCAAACCAGTCCCAACAGGGCTGATATTTTTACCAGGGTCATGTGATGACCCTAAAAAGTACCCACCAAAATTTGGAGGGCATTGGAGGTCATTTGACCCAATAATTAATTAATATTTAATTTATGAAATTATTACAAAAACCTTAGACAAAGTTACTCCTATAGTTCTCATCTTTGGGTATGATGTGTGGGTAGGTGTAAACATCTTAGGTTCAATTTTCAAGTCAATCCCCTAACCCAATCAAAAGTTATTCAGGAAATGGTGGTTGTCCTACACTAGGGACCAGTCCCACCAAAATGGACCTACAGGGGGCTACAAAACTCCTTTTGGGGTGAAATCAACTTTAAAATAAATTAGACTCCAAGGGCTACAACTTTCATGTTGGGAACTTTTTCATTTGAGGGGTTGTAGTATTTGTAATAATTAAAATGAACTACTGCAGGAAGTATGACAAAATGTGTTGGAACAAGTCTCTGTGTTCGACGAAATCCGACCTCCGTTTACTGAACTCTATTCTGCGTTCGACGAATGTCGTGCTTCAGTGCGCTCGACGAAATCCGATCTTCATTCGACGAATTATTTTAGTTCGATGAATTAATTCAGTTCGGCGAATTAACTGCGTTCGACGAACTCCGTGTTCAGCTCGTCGAACTCAACTATAAGTTTGACGAACTCCAGAGTGTGTTCGACAAATGAATTCCATTCTACGAATGTCGGGTTCAGTTCGATGAACTCAACTATTATTTCAGAGAATTAATTCCGTTTGATGAACTACGGGTTCAGTTCGAAGAACTCAAAACTTCTTCTACTCCGTACGACGAATTAAGGAAATAAGGTTATAACCTAATCATTTACTCCGGATTCAGTACGACGAATTAATTCCTTTCGACGAACTCCAGATACAGCTCGAGAAATTACTTCTACTCAGATCGATGAATTAATAGAATAACGATATAACATAATCATTTAAATCTACGGTAGATCCGACGGCTCACAGTCATCGTCCCCGTTGGATGGACAGCGAGCGACACCCCGTCCTGGGCATCTTTGCGGGATGATTTCTCGGCCACCTGTGCCGATTCCCGGCAAGCCAATACCTCCACCACCTCCATTGAGGTGGTGGCCGTCGATAGGGGGTGGTTGGCCGGCCGGAGGTGGTCAGAATCGGGGTTTAGAGGAGGGGAAATAGAGCTCGAAATGAGCCCTTTCGGAAGCACGATCCGAGCCCAATTGAGCTCGGATCAAGCCCCAAATTATGATAAGATCTAGCACTAAGGGAGAGGAGGCGGATCGGACCTGTGTGGAGGGGTGACTCCTTGCCAATTTCCTGTTGGCCATGGCCGACCTTGAAGCTTTGGCACCTTTGCAATCTCCTATCCAGATGGGCCGACTCCTTCAGTTAGATGGGGAAAATGCTCCCCACAGTCTAGTGATGGATATAAGAGGCTCAATTTGGGAGGCGAGGAGGTGTAACCTCCAATTGCCATGAAGGCCATTAATGGCCATTTTCGGCCAGGGAGAAAACTCCTCAAATTCCCCCCTCTATGTGGCTGGGAATGGCCATTAAACTCCTCCAAATTGATTCGGGAAACTGAATGGAGACATTAGAGGAGGAAATGGTGGCTATTGGTCTCCCTAAGCCATGAATGTCATTAATCCCTCTCTTTCTCTCTCCTCCATTCTTGGAGAAAATGAGATTTCTCTCTCCTAATTACCATTTACAGAAATTGAGTGGTAACTCCTGGTAATTATCAGCCTCCGAAGCTATTGGGCTACTCCAATTAGGCCTAGTCCAAGTGGATTGGGCTTGAGTTAGCCTTTTCCCCTCTTTTTGGGCATGGTTGACCAAGTGTTGACTTTGGTCAAATTGATGAAATTAATTAGGCCCAATGGGTCAATGTTGACCCATTGGCCTCCCTTTGTGACCAATGGAACTTGGGGAAAGACAATTGGTCCAATTGAACCCTAATTGACCCTAAATATGGTGGTTTGACTTATTTGAGGCTTGGGTTGACTTTGGTCAATTTGGCCTCTTTGGTTGACCCCAATGGGTCCTAAATGCTCTAAGGAACCCTCCAAGGGTTAGGTGTGCCATTGTGGGGTCAAAGGGTCAAGGTGAGGCCCTAAAGTCCAACCTTAAGCTTGGTAACTGGAAATTGCTATTTGCAGACCAAGCCCTTCAAGCCTAAGGCCAAGTGATCTCTTCAAGCTTCCTAGGGTTTGTCATGACCTAGTCATGACAAAACCACTCTAGGGGTATAGTTGTTTGGGGGATGTTACTGTAACTACCTCCGGGTAGCACGCTCCTAATTACAACAACTACCTCCTAGCAGCGCACTCACAATTACAACAATTGCCTACCAACAACGCCCTTACAATTACATCAACTACCTCCCAACAGCACACTCCTAATTACAGCAACTGCCTCCCGGCAGCGCACTCCTAATTACAGCAACTGACTCCCAGCAGCGCGCTCATAATTACAACAACTGCCTCTGGCAACGCACTCTTAATTACAGCAACTCCCTCCTACAACACACTCTTAATTACAATAACTGCATCCAGGCAACATGCTCTTGATTACAGCAACTGCCTCCGGGTAGCGCTCCCTTAATTAAAGCAACTGGCTCCCTGCAGTGTGCTAGCAATTACACAACTGTCTCATGTGCAGCGCGCTCATAATTACTGCAACAGCCCCCCCCCCCCCCCCCCCCCCCCCCCCGGCAACGCTCTTAATTACAACAACTACCTCCCAGTAGGGCGCTCACAATTACAACAACTACCCCTCGGCAGAGCGCTCAAAATTACATCAACTACCTACTGACATAGCGCTCTCAATTATAGCAACTGCCTCCTGGCAGCGCGCTCACAATTATAGCAACTTTCTTTGAGCAGTATGTTCATAATTACAGCAACTGCCTCCTGCGGTGCGCTCATAATTACAGCAACTGCCTCCGGGAAGCACGCTCTCAATTTTGGCAACTGCCTTCGGGCAGCGCTCTCTCACTAACAGGAACTGCCTCCTGGCATTGCGCTCACAATTGTAGCAACTGCCTCCCGCCAGTGCGCTGACAATTACAGTAACTGCCTCTCGGCAGCGCGCTCACAATTACAAAAACCATCTCTCGGCAACGCACTCACAATTACAGCAACCGCCTCTGGGCAGCGTGCTATCAATTACAACAACTTCCTCCGAGCAGCGCGCTCTTAATTATAGCAACTACCTCTGACATCACGCTCTCAATTACATCAACTGCCTCAGAGCAGCCGCTCTCAATTACAGCAACTGCCTCTCGGCAGCAAGCTCTTAATTAAAGCAACTACCTACGGGCAACACGCTCTCAATTACAGCAACTTCCTATGGGAAGCACGCTCTCGATTACAACAACTGCCTCCGGCCAGCGCGCTCGCCATTATAGACACCACCTCCACATAAAATGCTTACGATCGCACCAACAACCTCTGTTGCTAACACCGGTCAACAAGCTGACAATCAGTAATAAAGGAAAATGCCTGACACACATACATCAAAACACTAGGCTCCACCAAAGGAGGATACAAACTCAAAAAAGCAAGGCAATGCAAAATGCAACCGAAGAACATACAAGGACACAACTCAGCCTATAATGTCTACGTCAAGACAGTCATCCTCGAGAAGATCTTCCGCACCAAGACCTACGATGCTCTAACACTGCATTCAAACTTCTGGGCTCCATCACTTCCACTCGAGTTGTAGCGAGCAGAGACATGGAAAAATCCTCGCACTCCTCCGGCACCGAGCGTGGACTCTGAGGATTTGGGGGGTAATTGATGCGTACCCCTTTATTTATAGAAAATTTGTGCTGCAAATAACAGAGTTCATCCACTATAAGAAGTGCTCGTAGTGGTGGGATTAGAAACTGCCCACAACTAATCACCAAAATTATTGTATCTTGAGGCGCCCTTAGAGTGGGGGGTGAATGAGGGTTTTAAACTTTTATGATTATTAAAGAAAATAATTCTCTGTTTCTACCGCCAGCGGTAGAGTTGCCGCTCAGCGTTAGCAACAGTGAAAATACTTTTAGGTTTGAACAATGAAAATCATAGAGCACGAATTAGAGATGAAGAAACAAACATATTTTCATTAACATTAAATTGAAATAAATATGATTACAAAAACATTTCCCAATGACGCTTGGAAAAGAGGCGACCAATGAAAACTCTTTTCGTTTTCTATACCGACCCTTCTCCTAAGGACCGGTTGGCTTTAGCCTATCTCTCCCCAGATAAGGCCTCAAGCCGCTCTAGCCTTTCTCTCCCCAGAAAGGCCTCGAGCACCCCCTAGATCTACTCACTAGACCTAGTCGTCGTGTGGCGAATTCCGCCCTAAGCCCCTCAAGACCTAGTAGCCGTGTGGCGAATTTCTCTACCGGACAAAGATAAAAATATAAGCGTTACAAGATAAGATAATGGAAAAACTCCCCTCTAAGTTGAACCCTTGATGTAGATGTCATTTTGCTTGCAAAGGTTCGATCATTATGGCTTGAGAGTCTTCCTCGTTGATGTTCTTGAGATCCTTGGATGTATCCAATTGATTAGAGATTGTTGCAGCGAGAACACTCCATGCGTATGTTGAGAGAAGGCTTCTTGATCGCCCTTTTGATAGCCTTCAATCCTTGCACATGATTTTCTTTTGATCTCCTCTGAGGAACTCTCTCTTTTGATGAGTGGGAAACACACCTCACTTTTCTTTAGACGGCTAGGGCTTTCAGCCCTCGAAAATTTTGTCCAAATCCATCAAAAGAAACTCATTTTCAGGTTGTTTTAAATAGAGGTTTGTTGTCCAGGAAAGCTAGTGCCGGCGGTAGTGCTATAGCGGAACGGTAGCAGCAGTGAGTAGTTTCCTTCCTTCTATTCACATCAATTTTGTGGGTTTGTCTTCTATCTTTAGAAATATATTATTCCCCATGAAAATATGATATATTCTTGCCTTCATAATGATATTGAATACCCCTTTTGGTTTCATAATCAAATCATGATTGATTGGGAGTTTCCAAAAGCTACCGCTTAGCGCTAGTAACTACCGCGCCGTGTTAGCGGTACATTATTCCTTCCCGCGAGATCTTCTTCCACATTTGCTCCTCAATCACATGCAGACGGGAGGATTCCAAAAGCTACCGCCAGGAGGTAGACATGTCGCGCCGCGGTAGAGCACGCTAAATATGCATCCCGCCAATCATTCCTTTTTCTCCACTGTTTCCTTCCCATCTATTATTTCTATTTATGCTAGCACCAGCGGTAGTTCTAACTCTCCGCGGTAGAGCACATCTCTTTTTTTTGAATGCATCTCATTTCGTTGAACTCCAGTTCGTCGAATGGCATCTACTTTCGTCGAACACCATTTCATCGAACGACATCTATTTTCGTCGAACACCATTTCGTCGATTCGCTAGTGCCAGCGGTAGTGTTATCGCACCGCGGTATCAACAGAGAATCATCCTGATGTCGCTTCGACATCTTTCTTTTTCACACTCCTTTGGGGATTGAAAGTTGAAGATCCTGCACACTATAAACACAATGCAAGTATGATCAAATACAATAGGATTTGTTATTGTCAAACCAAGAGATGCGGAAAGCATGTTCCAACAAACTCCCCTTTTGATAATAACAAATCCCTTTAGAAAGAAATAGTTCAAAAGATAGGAATTGTGTTTATTAAAAAGGATAAGCATGAAATTTAAGACCTGTGCATATGCTCCCCCTGAATAAATGCTCCCCCTAAGTGAATGCTCCCCCTACAACAAAAATTCCTATGAACTTGACTCCCCAAACATGTGAATTTCTTTCAAATTTATTCTCCCCCTTTTGGTATTATCAAAAGAGGGTGGAGAGAAAGTCAAACGTTAATGTGTGCAATAAATGTGTAGAGAGGGAATGAACATGATAAAGAGTTAAACGCTTAGAAAAAAATACAATATATAGGAGTGAAAAAGGGAATGTGAAGAAATTGTCATAAGGAAACCACTTGTTGGAAAAATGTATTCATGATCGAGCGTACAAGTAGTAAAGAGGTGGAAAGCATGAAGAAATATATTTTTGAAGTAAACATCTATATAGGAATGGTGAAGAATAGTAGATGATTAAGAGTTTTAGACAAAAAAATAGATGTTGTAGCAATTTAAGTACACAAAATGATTTCAGTTGTAACATAACCATACACTTGTTTTGAAAGGTAAGCAATAAAGAGTACACATGGCGTAGCAGAAAAAAAACATGTAAGCATGATACAACATATCAAGTCAAGATAGAAGAATACAATGTCTTAAATTGAGAAATCAAGTACACTTATACATTGTATTGATCATGCAAAGCTATCTAGTGCATTTACTTAAGAATTTGGATAATACATGTAGATATGCAATAGACTCCAATTCTCATGAGTAGAAGGCTTACAGGTGATAATGATGTGTACAAAATAGTATTTTTGATAAAAGTATACATATGAGTTAATCAAAACACATTAACATGTATAATGGAATAAATACAACATTATTGAAAATGCGTTTTAGAGTTACTTCTACCCACAAAGCTATATAAATTTTCAATGCACATAGAAAAGTAGTACAACTACCAAGGTGCTCTATGCATACAATGCTTATTAAGACTTATCAGGGTGCAAAGTAGTGCTTAGGGAATCACAGTTATTATTTTGAATTTTAGTTATTTATGATCCGGTGTATAAGCACTACTAGAAAATAGGCTTTTAGTGACAAAATATTTGTGACGAAATATTTTTCGTCACTAAAAACACCTTATTAGTGACGAAATATAGTTCGTCACTAAAGAACACATTTTTAGTGACTAAATAAAAATTTGGTCACTAAAGACATATCTTTAGTGACGAAATACAAGTTCCGTCACTAAAGTACTTCTTCTAAAGTAATTAGTGACCAAAAATAATTTAGTCACTAAATTATTTACTTAGTGACCCAAAAAATTAGTCACTAATTATCATAAATTTTGAGTTTCTTTCATAAAAAAATTCATTTATTCCTCCTAATGAGAATGCGCTTCATGTGCCTATCAAAATTCTTATTTCTTATGAAAACATCATTGGAGGTAATACGATCCATGCCGTCACCACCCCGATATATTCATATCTTCGTCAATGTTGGGGGAGCCGACGGATGGGGTACTGTGAGAGAATGAACGACAAAAAGAGTTGACGTGAGAATTTTGTAGTTTCTTTCATAAACAAAATTCATTAATTCCCTCCTAAATGAAAATTATTTTCTAATTAAAAATCATTAAACATACATGCTATGCTAATTAACTTCCTCGGAGGCATCGCGAGTCGATCCTCGCGGGATTCCTTAAAGTCACTTACCGGCATCCTTGAATTCAGTAACTTTTCTCCAAAACTTATCTATGATTTAAGTTAGCGCTCCTAACTTTTCCAGAAAACTACATCCCGGCCCATACAAGACTTCCTGTTTAGAGTTTCTCCATGATGGCATCGCAATTAACCCTTCGTCGGATACGTCCACTCAAATCTGCCTTCGTCAGTCTGTAGACAGAAAAATTAGTGACTAAAAATATTTTAGTCACTTAATTTACAAATATTGACCACAAGTTAGCAGACACTAAGTATTTTTTAACATATTTAGTGCCAATATTTTCGTTCTTCCGCCAACATTTCGTCCCCGCGCGCTATCTAAAATTTCGCTTATAGTCTATGAAGGAAAGTAATGTTCAGTTCGTAACCAATAATTTTACCAGGGTGAGACATTTTAGCTATAGATAAGACTTAAGAGGCACGTGATTTCCCTATTAAGCTAAATCAATTACTTAATTATATATAAATATAATAAATATTTAACGATGGCTATAGATAAGAGGCATCGTGCGGCTCATATTGAACGGTGGGCAATAAGGGACAGCACAAGCGGTTTACCTTTCCGAGTTCCCAATAAGGGACAGCACAGCATCTCGCCGAGTTCCCAACCGCGCGCGGTGCCCTAGGTGCTCTTCGCTCTATCCCTCATTTTCCTCTTCGCCGCTCTTCCTCTTCGCCGCTCTTAAGGATCTCATCCCGATCGGGCAACCCTCTCCCTCGATGGAACGAAGGTTTTCGAGGCCTTCTACTCCTCTGCTCGTCGTCGGCCTTCTGATCCATTTCGCAGGTGTGCTCCATTTCCTGAACGAAATTTTTTTCTGCTCCATTTCGCTGAACGAGGGTTTTTCTTGTTATTTACTACATTTCGCTGAACGAAGGGTTTCCTCACTGATAATTGTGTTCGTGGGGCTGAGATTCCTATCCGTGACTCGATCTACCAGTTTGCCCCTTTTGGATCGGTATTTTCTCGATGCAGTTAGAAAACAAATTATTTTGTTGGCTATTATTTCTCCAAATCTTGTTAATGTTATTTCCTATGAATCTTGATTCTTGGGGGCCGTAGCATAGAATGACTTTGATTTTTTCTGCTCCATTTCCTTTGAATTTTGATGGTTATAAAATTTTTGTTTTTCTTGCCACTTTGGTTAATGTCTGCTCCATTTAACTTTATGATAATGGTCTCTGTTTAAGCTAGATATCATGAATGGATTCTTACACTGGGACTTAAGATGTAAATATGGACGACTCCCCAGGGTTTTGTTGCTCAGTATATTTCCTTTGGGGTTAGGAGGCATGTGTGGTGCAATTTGGGTGGTTTTCCCCCAAAATGCAGCTGCTTCAAGGGTGTCGATTTTGGAATGAGCAAAAACCGAGCCGCACCAAAACCATCGGTTGTGGCTTCCCCATAGTTCAGTTTTAAATCTTTTTTGCTGTGGGATTTTCAAGTTTCCCATGGTTATTTACTAATATACTACTTCTGTGGACATAAATTATGGAGCATTATGGAAAAAATATATTATACTAGCTCTGGGCTGGCTCAAATAATGAAATTTCAAGTAATGGAAGTCTTATAATTATGAGGTCTAAAGGTTAAGCTCTATTTTGATATGGCTTATAAAGTTATTTTTATCATCATTAATTTTGTTAAAATCATATTCATTAATGTTTTAACATTTTTGTGACCATTTGTACGTTATGCAGTTTTCAAAAAATTTATAAAGTATCCATTTCACTAGAATTCAAGTTTTTGTAAAGGCCAAATGCCAAGTTTTCATTAGGATTCAACTTATAAAAAGCTTAAAGCAAGACCATTTTGTGATCTCCTTAAGACATTTAATACTGAAACAAAGTTTTTTTCACAATAATGTACAAGCAAACAGTAAGGTGATATAACATTTTCCATCAAGCTGTCCATTTATTTCCTAATTAGGTGAAAAGCATATCCACTAGCAGTGATTGTTGTATGTTATGTTTGTGATGTAGACCCGGGTTAAAGCCTAGTTTCGGCGGCTTGAGAGCAAGTCAATTTTAGTGACGCCTTTAAATTGCAGAAATGTCGTAGCCAATAATGTCAACATGATTTGATCTTATCATTTTTGTTCTCAATTGGTTAATTAATGTAAACATGTTTATATCCTTGAAATTTATTTATGTTAAAGCAATTTGTTTTTATTTATTTATTGATGTATAGCTCAATGGATAAGAGTTGGATGGATATCAGCGATCGGCGTCAACCTGTTTACATCAACGGAGTGAATTCTTTTCTTGATTTTGCTTTCACTCATTCTGCTAGAGGAAACACCATTCGTTGCCCTTGTTATAGGTGTGGAAATAATAATTTTCACACTCGGGAGATTGTGTTTGTCCATCTTATTCTGAATGGAATTATAAAGACATATAGATGGTGGTCAAGTCATGGAGAGGATTATTACAATATTAGCCCAACTGCTGGCCGCAATGATGATGTTTTTAGAGAGGAAGAAGAAGAGATTTCAGAGCACGATGATATGCATGATCTCCTACATGATTTTAATTCTGGTTTTAACAATATGAATGAGATTGGAGAAGAACGAGATCATGAGGACCCCAATGAAACAGCTAGAAAATTTTATGATTTGTTAAGTGATGCCGAACAAGAATTATATCCTGGATGCAAAGAATTTTCAAAATTTCAATTTATGGTTACTTTACTTGCACTCAAATCTGATTACGGATGGACTGATCGGTCTTTTACTGAATTACTTAAAGTTTTAAAAAGAGCAATTCCTTGTAGTGAAAAACTACCAAGTAGTTTTTATGAAGCTAACAACTACATACAAGAGCTTGGAATGGAGTGTAAGAAGATAGATGCTTGCTTGAATGATTGCATTCTCTATCGTGATAAGTTTGCAGATCTTGAGATTTGTCCAACTTGTGGTATGTCCAGGTGGCAATCGAGCAAGATTAATAATAATGCAGAAAGTAATATGTTGTCAAGAAAGAGTAAAAATATACCAAACAAGATTCTCAGACACTTTCCTTTAATTCCTAGACTTCAAAGATTGTATATGTGTTCTAGGACGGCCGAGGATATGAGATGGCATAAAGAAAAGCGCCGCGATGATGGTTATTTGCGACATCCAGCTGATGCCTTTGCTTGGAAATCATTTGATGAGAAACACTCAGAATTTTCATCTGACACACGCAATGTTAGACTTGGTTTAGCAAGTGATGGCTTCAATCCTTTTGGTCTCATGAGTACAAATTACAGTGTATGGCCAGTTGTTTTAGTTCCCTATAATATGCCACCATGGGTATGCATGAAAACTCCGAATTTTATCATATCTTTAATTATTCCCGGTCCTGGACAACCTGGGAATGATATAGATGTCTATTTGCAACCTTTGATCGATGAGTTAAAAATTTTATGGGAAGTTGGGGTTTGCACTTATGATGCCTATACTAAGTGCAATTTTAACATGCGTGCTGCTGTATTATGGACGATAAATGATTTTCCTGCTTATGCTAACTTGTCAGGTTGGAGCACAAAGGGTAAGCTTGCTTGTCCGTGTTGTAATAAGGAAACATGGTATTGCCGATTGAAGAATGGGTCTAAGATGTGTTACATGGGAAACAGACGTTTTCTGAATCCAAATCATAGATGGCGAAAAGATAAGAAGTCTTTTGATGGAACAATAGAAACTCGATCTGCACCAGAGGTCCTATCAGGAGTTGAAATTTTAGAGCAGCTGAAAGAATATGACAATGTGATTTTTGGAAAGCTTCAAAAGAAAAGGAGGCGGGATGAAACAACTCTTCCGTACAATTGGAAGAAGTTAAGTATTTTTTTTCAATTACCATATTGGAGTACATTAGAGATACGTCATTGTCTAGATTACATGCATATTTTAAAAAATATTATTGATAATATATTGGGCACTCTGCTGAACATTGATGGGAAGACAAAAGATGATTTGAATTCTAGACTTGACCTTAAGGAAATGGGGTTGAGATCAGAATTACACCCGATAGAAAAAGATGATCATTATATCATGCCACAAGCATGTTATACATTGACATTGGTTGAACGAAGGGCAATATGTAATTTCTTGGAGAATTTAAAAGTTCCAGATGGGTATTCATCAAATATAAAGAGGTGTGTAAATGCTAAAGAAGGTAAAATTTCACGAATGAAAGCTCATGATTGTCATGTTTTCATATTGGATCAACTTGCTCCTACTTTTCGTGGCATTGTTCGCAAAGAGGTTTATGACCCGCTTGTTGAATTAAGTGTATTTTTTAAGGAGTTGAGCTCTAAAACACTAAGTACAGAGGTGTTGGATAAACTAGAGAAAAATATTGCTATCACACTTTGCAAACTTGAGAGAATATTTCCTCCTTCATTTTTTACAATCATGATGCACTTACCAATTCATCTTGCACGAGAAGCTAGAGTTGCTGGCCCTGTACAATATCGATGGATGTATCCAATTGAGAGGTATGTCTTTTAGTTATTAACTTTTTTTTTACTTTATCATATTAAGTATTTTAAAATAATTGAATTAATTAGGTATTTACGTACACTCAAATCCTTTGTGCGAAACAAAGGACGCCCAGAAGGTTCAATGGCGAAAGGATACCTAGTGCACGAGTGCTTGACATTTTGTTCTCGATATATCAGTAAAATTGAGACAAAGCTTAACCGCCCAAATAGAAATGATGAAGGAAATGCTGAGCAAGATTCAAGATTGTCCATTTTTCAAAAAAATGGGAGGCCATTAGGTAAAGGCATAGAAAAAGATCTCAGATATGAAGATTGGCATCAGGCTCAACTCTACATACTAAGAAATTGTCCAGAAGTAGAACCATTTATAGAGTGAGTTTCACATTCTTACACTTCATAGTTGTATTTCTTTTATTTAACTACTTCAGTAAACATTTCAATAATAGACAACATCGTCGGGAGCTTCAACATGCAGACTCTAGAAATATTGGAAGAAGACATGAGAAAACTTTTGTTAGATGGTTTGAGTCACATGTAAGTACATCTAATTTTTTAAGCATCAACTTCTTCTCACTCTCCATGGTTGTGATTACATTACTGTTTCAACAGATATCCAAATTGCATTACGAGGGAGATTCAAGAGACAGCAAAGAATTTTTGCAGTTAGCCCGCGGTCCGAGAAGAGGGGCGACACATTATTCTGGTTATATTATTAATGGTTTTAGGTTTCATACTTATGAACGTGAAATCAGACGCAAAACTCAAAACAGTGGTGTTTTTGTTAAAGGAGATGAGCAATCGGGTGGGAAGGAATATTACGGGGTTCTAAAAGATATTCTTCAGTTTGAGTATGACGTTGGGCAAAAAATTGTTTTATTTAAATGTGAATGGTGGGATACGTACAATGAAGGCAGGGGATACAAGAAGGAAAATAATGGACTTATTTCTGTTAATATAAAACATAATTTGAGAAGCAATGAACCTTATGTTCTAGCCTGCCAAGTTGAACAAGTATACTACGTGCCTGATAACAAAAGTAAAGATTGGCGAGTGATCATAAAGACAGTTTCGCGCCACTTTTATGATATTCCAACTAAAGAATTTGAAGAATTCACCGAGGACGAAATTCAGTTGTATGATTTAAACGTTGGGTCAGGATCGATGCTCGATAATGTTGTAGATAATGATATCCTTATGCTTTCATTACAAAGAACTGATGTTGTGGCTATAACTATTGAGAAAAAAGCTCAATCCAAACAAATAAGTGTTATGAATGAAGATGATGATATTGATGACTTTGATGATGTAGGTGATATTTAAAATGTATCTTTTATTTTGAATATTTACTATAAAATGTAATTGTAGTTTTAAAATGTATCTTTTATTTTAAATATTTACTGTAAAATTTAATTGTAGTCTTTTTTTTTCAGGTAATTTAATTGTGCGTATTGATGTTGATGATACAAAGAAAAAGACAGAGGATTGTATCATCACTGTCACTTCAACAGAAGTTCTGCTCTAATCCCTTTTCCTTTGCTGTAGCTTTAAGCAACACGCTTTTTACATGGTTTTTTTCTCAGATAATTTATCCTATCCAACTTCTCTTAGGTGACCGGTGAGGTAAGTAGGTTGAGGGAGGATGCTCTGAAAGATAGAGAGGGTACTTTGGGCTATGATCATAGGTCTGAACCTGGAAGTAGATTTGGTCTGCTTTCTGGGAGCAGCCTTTATGGATACAGCTCTCCACAGGTTTTCTCTCACAGCTGGATGACCCACGTGTATCCGCACGCCTGGGAATATCTCAAACGCCGGAGGCCAATCTCCGGCTAATGTTATGGAAAGAGGCGCTGCGATTTGATGCTGGCAGGTGGATATATCATCCTCTTGTCACTTGTGTATTTATTCACCGCCGCAGTGCTTCACAAGACGTCTACCAACATCGGAACAGTGTCGTAGCCCGAAACTGAATTACCAAGGTTAGCTATATTATTCAGCTTCCATGATTCTTGTTTTACCCTAAACCTTGTTTAACAACTGTCGATCTATGGCCTGACATGTTTTCCTAGCAATCTAGCAGCAATGGGTCGTTTTTATTTCGATCATACTTTAAACTGAATATTTCATGCAGAATGATGTGACCTGCTCTAATCCCTTTTGGTTGTCTGTAAATATCAAAGACATGCTATACCATTCCTTTCAGACTCCATGATGATATTTCTGGAGGAGATATCTATATTGCTTTCAAACTATGTTGCTAAAATCGCAATTCCTTCGCCTCCGAAAGAAAAGAGTTGGCATAGAGTGGTATGATTTCATCTATCATTTGTTCAGAAAATATTTCCTGATTCAGCAATTTGTTCTTTGTACTACGAGGGTTTACTTTTTAAAATTACAAGTAGACACTAATCTTGAATCCCCTGAAGATTTTGTTGTTGAAGGAGTATTATTCAATGCATCCATATATGATATGGCTCCACATTCTTCAATCATTATGAAGGCAAAACCATGGATTTAGGAATCCACATAAATTCACTATTGAAAGGCACCTTCAGTTCACGGAGTCATGTCTAGGCCTGTAGAAAAAATAAATGTCGCCAAATACTGCAGTAAATTGGGCAAGTATTTTTGTGGATGGATTAGAATTAATAACCGATCAACTTGTTATAGTTGAGCACTTCAATATATGCTGACAACTTTGCAGAGTTTTCTTCTACAATGAAATAAGGTAATGCATATTTTCTTGCAAAAAATTCTATTTAAAATTGTCCATCTTCATTTACATATCTCTAAAATATTACTGCAGTAATAGGTAATCATCCATTTGGTTCAAAATTGACTTTTTACTTCTGGTATTATTGTTTCAATCTCATTTGTTATAACCGGTCATGCCAAACAGATTTTATGACAGTGTCATTTGTCCAAACTCACCGGATAAAAAATGCCGTGCCAAACGAACTCTTAGTACATATTTTCAATGATTTAGGGGTAACAACAGGGGACTGCTTTCCTCATTAGATGTAGTTCATGTTCATTGCACGTTTTAGAATTTTGATGTCGAGGCAAAATCAAGCTTAATTGGGTCCCCAGTGCCTCAAAAATATGCAAGGCAACTGAAGAACAAAAAAAGAGTACAAAATAATTAAAATATAATGAACTATACACTCTATGTTGATATTTTTTTTAAAGCTCAAATTGGGGAGCAATTTGTTTCAAGCATATAGCTTTCAAATCTCAAAGAATGCTAGTTATTTATATAGTCTCAACCATATGCTAGTTATTTATGCTCAGTTTTTAGTTTTTATGCACCTGACAGCAAGCTGGTTAGACTTAATAGCAAGCTCAGTTTTTAGCACTTTTGATTTTGACAGGTGAGGTTGACAGTTTCGAGGAGTGGCCCAACTTTTCACATGCCTCCTCCTAATTCAATCATCATACAGGTATCAAGCTCTCATTATTCCGTCCAGGCACAGAGAGGAATATGGAAGAGAGAGGTTGTAATGCTGCTCATAATGTCCACCATCCCTTCAGTGTGCAGCCATTTATGTGTTTTGGTTTGGAAGATTCCAGCTTATATTATGTGCAAAAGGAGATCGTCCGGAGTTGGTCGTACGGGAGAGGCCTCTTCGGGATGTTGTTCGTCGTGACACAAGAATGTTGCGTTCATTTACAACCTTCAGCTGATGATGGATGAGTGCAAGACTTTTGACGGTCATAAGATGTCGGACATGAGACTTTTTTTTTCAATATAGATATTTTTTCATGTATTCAGTTATAGTGGAAAATAATATTATATGTATTGAGTGGTTTGGGCTATCTCCCACACTCTTTTTTTTTCTACTAATAAAATAACTTATCTTGAACAAATTTTATTTGCGATTGAGTATTAAATTTGAATTCTAAATGAAATAAAATTATAAAATTTTATTCTGAATGTCTAAAATTGAATTCTAAATAATTATATAATTTTTTTTGTGGAATTAAATACAATTTAGTGACCAAATACATCCGGTCACTGATATTATATTTAGTGATTTAATCCATTCGGTCACAGAAACTTCATTTAGTGACCAAATCAACTTGGTCACTAAAAGTTCATTTAGTGACCAAACAAATTCGGTCACGGATATTATATTTAGTGGCCGAACCAATTCGGTCACTGATACTACATTTAGTGACCAAATTAATGTGGTCACTAAAACAATATTTGGTGACCAAGTAAATTTGGTCACTAAAACCTCTTTTAGTGACTGTAATTATTTTGGCCACTAAATATATAATTTTAGTGACGAAAATCTTTTTGGTCACTAATTACATTTAGTGGCGGGGCATTCGTGACCGTCTCGTGACGGACTGGAGTTGGTCACTAATTGTCTTTAGTGACCAACATCTAGTCTTTAGTGACGAAAATTTTTGTCACTAAAAGTCAAATTTCTAGTAGTGAAGAAGAAGTAGTGTAAAAATAGTGTTTGCAACAAGGCACTTTACAATTCTCTCCAAGGCGCTCAACCTCACAATGCTCATTAAGACTTATCAGGAGGGTGAGTAGTGCTTGGTGGAGTTATCTTTGTCAATTATTCATTTGAATTTTTGCTTAACGACAAAGGTCTCCGAATTCACTTGTATGTGCAAACAAATTTTTTGGAAAAGACATACTTCTTCAAAAATAGGTCCATGAAAAAGAGTCTCAATTGTGGTGTAGGTAAAACTAAGCATGCATAACAATAATATTAGGTTGTTACACTACACAATCTTGTAAGAGTAGATTAAATCCATATGTAGTTTATCAAAAATGTGAGTGAATAAATCATTATCAAATATAAATCATTTACTCATACATAGAGGCATGCTATGCAATACTACACATGATTTCTATAATCAATTTCAAAACACACATAAGATAATGACCAAGGCATGGTACAAAATAATGTTATTAAGATACTTGAAATAGAGAATGAAACATTGTATTCTAAACTTGGCAAGATAAACCATATCATCCTTGAAATATTGAAAATTACATCAGTTTTTATAAATTTTAAGTTTTTCAAAAGCAAAAAATAAAACAAATAAAAAGCATGTTTTTGTTGTTTTAATTGGTTTTTCAATTTTATAGTAGTTTTGATATATAGAAAAGCAAAGCATGTTTTTGGTTGGATTTTGATTTGTTTTACAGTTTTTTTTATTTTTAGAATTTTAACAGAAAATGACAGGAACTGAAAAATAAAAAAATGAAAAAGAAACTGGAAATTCAAAAAATACCCACTAACGCCAGTGGTAACTAGCTACCGCCGCGCGTTAGCGACAGAACTCAAGTTTTTGGGGAAAACGTGGAATTTTTCAAAAAATTTCTTTAGATTATATTTGTTATGTTTAGGGACAACGCATTTCAGAAAAGATATCAGACACACATACGCAAAAATGCGGGTTTGATGATTTTATGCTAATATGTCCAAAACCCCAAATTCTAGCCTAAGAAGTCACAATACACTTTCAAAATACTTATGTTTTTCAAACGCATGAAAGTTCAAAGAGTAGATAGCAAAAAACATAAGATAACATGTTTGAGCACAAGTATGCATGAGTGAAATGTTCATAAACAAGCAAAATTATACTCATGCAATCTATAAAATATAAGTATGTCTAAGATCAAGATACCCTAATCAACATGTCTACACTCTAGCCCCGTACTAGGTGACGGATGGGCATGAGGAGTTGCACGCATGCCGTAGGTTGGGGTGTAAGTCCCTTATGCATACAAAAGACAATGCTCAACCTAGCACTCTTTCCCCCCAGTGCCTCGCAAGGCCCCGCTATATCCCTCCCTGGTTAAGGACAAGACATGACTTAGAGGTTAGGATTCTAATGCACACAATTTTACGCCCTCGCTATAGTGTGACACAAAATGTGGGTGAATGATCAAGGACATACTTAGCATTTAAACTTATGGAAAAACACTTTATAAACTATGGCTTTTATGCAAGATTAATTTCTCATTATATTTGTTTTTAAAGAACATTGTTACTATGAATTTTAACTTTAAGCATGATAGGGGCAAACAAATGACGCAAATATATTAAGTAAATAAGCAAAACTTGTGCATTTTATAAATCTAGCGTAATACCCCTAAAATACCTTTTAAATCTATTTTGACACTTATTTCATTTAGTCTTAATAATATCATATGACAAATTTAGTTTTTCAAATTTTATAAGTCTTTTAGGAAATGGATTTAGAAGGATAAAAATAAAAGATAATTAGATCACTTGAAAATAATATGACTTTTTATTCAATTGTGTTCAATTTGATTTATTAATGAATTTAGGTTTAATATGTGAAAATCATATCACAAGTTATATAAAGTGATCTAATCATGATGGCTCAAAGAAATAAAAGTAAAAAACAAAAAGGACATAAAGCATGTCATGAAGTAGAGAATTGATATTTCATTTTTAATTGATTTCTACTTCATGCAAATGATAGGATACTATTGAATGAGAAATTTAGGTATCCAAAGAGGACCGGGTGTGGCGGTTCCTTTGGGTACCCAAATATATCGTGTTTGCTTTTCGAGAGATATGATTGAATTGGCCCTTTTTATTTGAGTTGGTGTTTCATCTTTAACTTTGCGCCGCCATTCAAACATTGGTTTATTATTATTTTTATTTATCAAATTTCCATGATGATTTTATAAAACATTATTTATAGGAAATTTGTTTATCTTTAAGTTTATGTTGGGAGAAAGATGATGTTGTAAATGATAATGATTTGGAATTTCATTTTCAAGCATTTGATATTTTTCATTTCCTTTGTTAGGCTTAGACATATTATGAAAATTCATATTTAACCTGCTTTTGGAATTTGCTTGAAATTGTTGATTTATGTGTTGAGAATTTTTCTTTATAATTTCCTTAAGCAAGTTGACTTTAGTTTCCAATTCATAATTCTTAACTTTAAGATTATGTCTAGCTTTATTATAAGCGATTGTGCTATTTTTAAGAATGGAAACAATTGAATCAATATGATTTTGATAGTTATTTCTATATTCATCAAATGTTTCATCCATCTCTTAATTTAAATTTTATAGTCTTTATACTTAGCACAATCATTTTTCAAAGATGAATTTTCTAAACATAATCTTTCATTTTGTTCTTTTACAAAAATAAACTCCTTTTCAAGTTTCTTATGTTTTTCTTTTAATTCATTATATTCTACACAAGGTGTAATGTTTTCAACTAAGGAGCCTTGGATAGAACTAGATAAATTAAAATTTGATTCTTCATTAATTTTTGCCTTTAAATTTTTATTTTCTATGCGCAAATGTTTATTAGCATTTTTTAATTTCTTAATTTTGTGCTTTGTAGTTTGAAGCAATTGTAATGTAGAAATAGAATTACATACAATAAGAGATTTTGATTTCCTTACAACGCTTGTGGATGAGGCAAGATTTGAACATTTTGTTCCTTTGTCTTCTTCATCTTCCTCTTCCAAACAAGAGTTTCCATTATCCTTTCCGCTTGATGAGCATTCTATGGATCCATCATTTGAGTAGCTTTCTTGAATATTTGTGCAAACTTGTATGTTCTCCACTTCTTGTGTTTGTTCCATACCTACAGAAGGAGAATCATAAGTTCTTTCAAGAAAATTCCAAATCTCATAAGCGGTATGTAAAGTATAAATAAGTTTGAAAATATTTTGGTCTAACGCAAAAAATGTACTATTCAAAGATTTTGCATTTAAAACAAGGACCATGTTCCTTGGAACACCTAATCAGCAAGGACCATGTTCCAACATGGAGGACCACCTAATCGGCAAGGACCATGTGTTTAAGTGTGCAGGAAAACAAGTCCACATGACTCAAGGATAACATAAGGATATTGCGTCAAAATTTGAAGCCAAAATTCCAACATGCCCGCTAGCACCAGCGCTAGCGCTGATTTGAGAAAATCTCAGAAATAGTTTTGGAAGGTGCTAGCGCTTGGCGATAGCTGCTAACGCAGGTGGTATCACCTAGCGCAGGCAGTATCTACTAGCGCCGGCGGTAGCGCAAAGCACAAGAGGAAGGCGGACGGCTTGCTTAAAATGAAGGATTCTCACGCGGAGAATATTGCCTAATCTGGGATAGCGCTGGCGGTATCGATAGCGCAGGCGCTAGCTCCAAGGCTATAAAAAGGACCCCTTGGATTCGTCTTCTTCATCCTCTTGAGATCCTAAACTCCAGATCTTCGTGCCACAACTTAGAGAGGAAGGTTCAGAGAGATAGTCCCACAAATCCATAAAGTCTTAAGGAGATCAATGGAGAAGATTTCAACACGCGTCATCATCATGACGAAAGACCACATCGACTATGATCATACTCTGCGGGCCTTCGTCCACTTCTCCAAGAGATCCATATAGGGAGTTTTTATATTTTAGTTATTTCATTTATCCATCTCTTTTAAATTGTGTAGTAAATTCGCCTCGTGTTGGCAACTAGGTCTGGATAGGACTTAGGGCAGAAATTCGCCTCGTGTTGGCGACTAGGTCTCGGGTGTAGGTCTAGGAGGTGCTCGAGGCCATATCCGGGAAGGGTTGGCTAGAGCGGCTTGAGGCCATATCTGGGAAAGGAACGGCTAAAGCCAACCGATTCGTGGGGATACGAGTCGGTATAGAAAACAAAAAGAGTCTTTCATATTTCGCTTTGATTTCTAGCGTCATTGAAATCTAATTTTGTAATCAATTTTATTAATAATAATCATGTCTATCTTTGTGTAATAAAATTGGTTTGATCTTCATTTATCTAAATTGTTTACAATCCTCTCCTTCATTATAAAACAATTTAGATCTTTATACAAAATCACCATTTTGATCTCTTATCATAAGCAAGTATTTCAAAATATAATATAAGTTTTTAAAACCCTTATTCACCCCCCCCCCCCAAAGGGCGCCTACCGATCCAACAAGTGGTATCAAAGTGGTTTTATTCCAAACGTCTTAACAACCGAGAATAATGGCGTCTCATGATCTCGCTTCTACTAGTGGGGCAAATTTTTATGAAAAAGAAAAATCACTAGCACCACCTTTATTTAAATGGACAAATTATAAAGGGTGGAAATTTTTAATGGAAAGGTTAATTAAAACTTTAGATATCGAAACATGGAATCTAGCAATAGTAACACTAGCGGATGAATCAAATAAAAAGGAACGTCATCTAAATGCATAAGCCAGACACTATTTATTTTGTGGTCTATCAAATGAAGTTTTCAAATTAATATATTGTTTTTCTAGTACATACAAAGTATGGAAATTTCTTGAAGAAATGTATGAATCTTCATCTACAGGTATGGAACAAACGCAAGAAGTGGAGAACATACAAATCTGCACAAATGTTCAAGAAAGCTCCTCTCATGACAGATCCATGAAGTGCACATCAAGTGAAAGAGAAGAAGAAATACTATCTTCGGAAGAGGAGTGCCAAAAAGATGTCAAAGATATGATATGTTCAAATCGCGCCTCTCCCGAAAGCAATGTAAGGAAATCAAATTCCATCTTTTGTACTTCTATCTCTTCATTACAATTGCTTCAAACTACAAAGCGCAAAATTAAGAAATTAAAAAATGCTAATAAACATTTGCGCTTAGAAAATAAAAAATTTAAAGGCAAAAATTAATGAACAATCAAATTCAAATTTATCTAGTTCTATCTATGGTTCCTTAGTTGAAAACACTACACCTTGTATGGAATTTGATGATTTAAAAGAAAAATGCAAGGAACATGAAAAGGAACTTCTTTTTATAAAAGAACAAAATGAAAGATTATGTTTAGAAAATTCAACTTTGAAAAATGATTGTGCAATGTGTACAAGTTATAAAATTGAAATTAAAGAGATGGATGAAACTTTTGATGACTTTAGAAATAAATAAAACAATCATATTGAGTCTATCGTATCCACTCTCAAAAATAGCACAATAGCGTATAATAAAGCAAGGCATAATCTTAAAGTTAAGAACTATGAATTGGAAACTAAAGTAAACTTGCTTAAGGAAATTATAAAGAAAAATTCTCAACACATAAATCAACAATTTCAAGCAAATTCCAAAAGCAAGTTAAATCTGAATTTTCATAATTTGTCTAAGCCTAACAAAGGAAATGAAAAATATCAAATGCCTGAAAATGAAATTCCAAATCATTATTATTTACAAAATCATGTTTCTCCCAACATAAAATTAAATGTTCACAAATTTCCTATAAACAATGTTTTACAAAATCATCATGGAAATTTGACATATAAGAATAATATTAAACAGAGGTTTGAATGGAGACCCAAAGTTAAAGATGAAACACAAACTCCACTCAAAAGGGCTCATTCACTTCCATCTCCCCAAAAGAAAACACGATGTATTTGGGTACCCAAAGGAACCGTCACACCCGGTTCTCTTTGGATACCTAAATCTTTCATTCATTAGTATCCAATTATTTGCATGAAGTAGAAATCAACTAAAAAATAAAATATCAATTATCTACTTCATGATATGCTTAATTTCCTTTTTGTTTTTATTTCTTTGAGCCATCATGATATGATCACTTTATATAACTTGTGATATGACTTTCACATATTAAAACCAAAATTCATAAATAAATGAAATTGAATAAAGTTGAATAAAAAGTCATATCATTTTTTCAAGTGATCTACTTATCCTTTTTATTTTTGTCCTTCTAAATCCATTTCCTAATAGTCTTATAAAAATTGAAAAACTAAATTTGTCATATGATTTTATTAAGACTAAATGAAATAAGTGTCAAAATGGATTTAAAAGGTAGTTTAGGGGTAATAGGCTAAATTTATAAAATGCGCATGTTTTGTTTAGGTATTTAATATTTTTACATCATTTTAATTACCCCTAATATGTTTATTCATAATCATGTCAAACCAGAATTGAAAATTTGCATGAATATTATTCACTCATTTATGATCATTTCACTCATGCATATGTTGCGCAAAACTCAACAATTAAGGTTTAATGAATATGAAACTTTAATGAAGATGAAACCCATGTACTAAAATTTTAACTTCCGCATCTTTTTGCTATTTCTTCTCGTCTCTTCACTTCATTAGACAGGCCTTACATTGCACAAACATAATTAAGAAAAATCAGAAGCAAGATCGAAGAAAATCTAAGCTATATGATCAAAATAAGCACTCTCTGTGAGCTAACGCAGGCGCTAGTAACTAACACCGGCGCTAGCTCAAGTCTCGGATTTTCTGTAATTTTAAAATTCTGAAAAATCACTAAAAATATATTATCTTATATGTACTACCCATTTTTATGCCTATAATTGTTTTTGAAAAATTAAAATACAAAATTACAAAAACCAAATTACAAATATATTTTTTTGGTTATTTGTTTGATTTCTATTCCTATATGCAAAAATCAAATACAAAAATATAAAACAAAAACAAGTATCAAAAATCATTATTTTGAACTTAACTTTTCTATTTACATGTATCTTGCGAAAGGGTGATTTGGGTTATCATCCCATCATATCACCTAGTACCGGGCGAACCTCTCACAGGGTTGACCTCGGGAAGTCCAAGATCAAATTATAAGAGTTCAAACTTTAAATTAAAATTATTCTTCAAAATATCAAAAATACTGTATGGACTTCAATGAAACTCAAGAATGATTTAACCCATCTATAGACCTTCTACAATGTTACAATTCATTCCCTCAAACTACGTTGAACATTGTTTTTACCATGCTTTGATATTTTTACTCATTTGTGCATAAAATTGTATTGTAAAAGTTGTGTAGAACTAAGCTTAGCATGCCTCTAAGTATGAGTAAATGTTTTACAGTTGATAATGATAATAATTCACTAACTTATTTTGGCAAAGTTAACATATGCTTTTAATCTAAAAATGCTTGCTTGTGTATTGTAATTGTACAATGAATTAAAATTTGCACAAGTATTTTATCTACACTACATTTACTTGCACTCTTAAAAATTAACAAAAGTGGTTGTACTTCCATAATTCGATTGGTTTGCAAAGCAAGTGTAATCGGAGAACTTTGTACAAAAAAAATCATGAAATAAATTGACAAAAATAACTCCACCAAGCACTACTTGAACCTCTTGATAAGTCTTAATAAGCGTTGTGAGGTTGAGCACCTTGGAAAGATTAGTAAAGTGACTTGTGCAAACTTTTCATTTTTAATATTAAACCACTTATTCTTAAGTACACCGGATCACAACAAAAAAATCAATATTGAAGAATAAAATTGTGTGATCCCCCAAGCACTACTTTGCACCCTGATAAGTCTTAATGAGCATTATGTGTGCAAAGCACCTTGGTAGTTGTACATTTTTCTTTGTGCTTAAAAGTGTGTGGAAGTAAAATTATTTGTGTTTTATTGTGCACTCTACTTTACACATGTCTTGTATTTTGGATTAAATCATTTGCTTACTCTCTTCAAAATACACTTTTGTGCACATCATTATATTCCATAACACTTCTTCTCATGAGTATTGGATCCTAATGCTAAAATTCTATAATACTCTTTCTATATAAATGCACTAGATAACCTAGCATGCTTTCTACAATGTTTGGTATGTTTTGAAATTGTGAATTAAAATAACATTGTAGTAATCTCTTTTTGATAACATTATTTCTTGCTTGGTTACTTTATTGTTAAACTTAAAGATTTTAATTGAACAATGATTTACAAAAACATCTTCTTTATGAAATTTAACTCATATATCTTTTTATGGATCATCATTGATTACAATAAGATGTTTCTTGTATTTCAAAAAGTCTTCCGCATCATAACCATATAATTGTTTATCTTGCGCTTTCATGTTTATATCAAAGTCTTAAATACCAAAATTCCTTTTTCAACAAATGGTAGACTTGCTTGGTAGAATTTATATTGGTTATTCTAACACAAATATTGTAATGCTAAAACTCTGATTCATTAATGGATTTCAAAATAGCTACGTGAGTTGTTTGTTTAAAAAAAATTCAAATAAAAATATAAATCCATAGGCTATGTCATTAGATTTAAAACGCTTAAATGTTTCCAATAATTATTATCCATGACTTCATATCTCACCATAGCGGGACGTAGGGTTGTAGACATTAGATAACCTTATCTCTAGTCATGTCTAGTCCTTAACCGGGGAGGGTTCCAGTGGGGCCTTGTGAGGCACTGGGGGGAAAGAGTGCTGGGTTGAGTTTTTTTTCTAATGTTCGCATATGGGACTAACACCCCAACCTACGGCATGTATGCAGCTCCTCATGCCCATCCGTCACTTAGTATGGGGCTAGGGTGTAGACATATTGTCTGGGTAGATTGGTTACTTGGAAATCATTACCTTTTTTTACTTAAAACTCTTATATAAAGGGGGAAAACTAACATGATAATATTGATTACTTGGCAAATGTTATATTGATCATCTTTATGCTAAAAACTCTGATCTATTTCTATGAAAATATTTATGCTAAATACTCTGATTTATTAAAAATTGTTTTTATGCTTAAAACTCCTTATCATTTCATTTTCTCTAAAAAGCTCGATCATGCCTTATCTTATTATCAAAAATCCTTTTTATGTCCTTTGCTTCCTTGCCCGCTTTCGGTAATAACAAAAGGGGGAGATCTAACATAATAAATATTAATCATTATCAAATGGGAAAACTAACATAACTAATGATTAAGATGATAGCTTACATATTAGGGGAGCATTCACATAGGGGGAGCATGTATTTAGAGGGAGCAATTCTAAATGCTAAAATCGATAATTATCCTAAGTCATCACTCTCACACACACACAAGTAGGTTTCATCATGCTTATATATTAATGCACTGATTTATCATTAATGGATTTGTTATTATCAAAAGGGAGAGTTTGTTGGAACATGGTCTTCCGCATCTCCTAGGTTTGAGAATAACAAATCAAATGTGTATTTGATCGTGTGTGTTTAAGTGTGCAGGTAAACAAGTCCACATGACTCAAGGATAACATAAGAATGTTGTGCCAAAATTTGAAGCCAAAATTCCAACATGCCCGCTAGCACTAGCGCTAGCGCTAACTCAGGCGCTAGCGCTGATTTGAGAAAATCTCAGAAGTTATGGAAGGTGCTAGCGCCTGGCGATAGCTGCTAACGCATGTGGTATCATCTAGCATAGGCGGTATCTACTAGCGCAGGCGGTATCTACTAGCGTCGGCGGTAGCGCAAAGTACAAGAGGAAGGAGGTCGGCTTGCTTAAAATGAAGGATTCTCACGCGGAGAATATTGCCTAATCTGGGATAGCGTCGGCGGTATCGATAGCGCAGGCGCTAGCCCAAGGCTATAAAAAGGACCCCTTGGATCCGTCTTCTTCATCCTCTTGAGATCCTAAATTCCAGAGCTTCGTTCCACAACATAGAGAGGAAGGTTCAGAGAGATAATCCCACAAATCCATAAAGGCTTAAGGAGATCCGTGGAGAAGATTTCAACACGCGTCATCATCGTGATGAAAGACCGCATCGACTACGATCATACTCTGCGGGCCTTCGTCCACTTTTCCAAGAGATCCATATAGGGAGTTTTTATATTGTTGTTATTTCATTTATCCATCTCTTTTAAATCGTGTAGTAAATTCGCCTTGTGTTGGCGACTAGGTCTGGGTAAGACTTAGGGCAAAAATTTGCCTCGTGTTGGCGACTAGGTCTCGGGTGTAGGTCTAGGGGGTGCTCGAGGCCATATCCGGGGAAGGGTTGGCTAGAGCGGCTTGAGGCTGTATCCGGGGAAGGAACGACTAAAGCCAACTGGTTCGTGGGGGTACGAGTTGGTATAGAAAACAAAAAGAGTCTTTCATATTTTTGCTTTGATTTCTAGCGTCATTGAAATCTAATTTTGTAATCAATTTTATTAATAATAATCATGTCTATCTTTGTGTAATAAAATTGATTTGATCTTCATTTCTCTAAATTTTTTACTATCCTCTCCTTCATTATAAAACAATTTAGATCTTTATACAAAATAACTATTTTGATCTCTTATCATAAGCAAGTATTTCAAAATATAATATAAGTTTTTAAAACCCTTATTCACCCCCCCCCCCCCCCTCTAAGGGCGTCTACCGATCCAACACTCCATGGCCAATCCAAAGCTTTAAGTTCCATGGAACTTCTACACCAAGTCGCTCGATCTCACCAAATAAAAGGGGGAAACCACACCTCTTAGTCCTCTGAAGCTTTTAAAGGGATCAATTTGGGGAGAGGAGGAGCCACCACCTTGACTCTACCATTAATGGCCATTAAGCCTAAGATTTCGGTTACTTCTAATTCTCCCTTAATCCAGCCCCCCCCCCCCCCCCCAGGCCATAGAAACTCCAGAATTTATTGTAACTGAAGGGGGGAGGTGAATGCTCATCAATTGGGGAGGGATTGAAGGATCAATTGCATTCAATCTCCATGAATGCTCTCTTTCTCTCTCCAAATTTGGGGGAAACCTCCATTTTCTCTCTCCTAATCACCAATTACAGAAATTATGTGGTAATTTTAGTAATTACGAGGCCCACTAGATGGTGGACCACTTTAGTTGGGCCTAGCCTAAATGGATTGGATTCAATTTGGGCAATTTAGGTTATTTTGACCTAATTTGAGACAAGGTTGACTTTGGTCAAATTGACCTCTTAGGCTGGCCCCAATGGGTCCCTGGGGATCCAAGGAGACCACTAATGGGTTAGGGATGCTATGGTGGGATCAAGATTCAAGGTGGGGCCCTAAAGTCCAACCCTAGGCTTGGTATCTGAAAATTGCTATTTGCAGACCACTTGGGTTTTCTTCTTCTTTCCTAAGCTTTAATGCTCCCTTTGAGCTTCCTATGGTTTAGTCATGCCCTAGTCATGACAAAACCATCCTATGGGTCTAGCGGTTTGGGGGATGTTACAAATAGTGGATGTTGTCATGGGAATGAAGGGGCCCTTTTGAACAGTTACATAGACTCTTGGATCAGTTGACTCCATGAACAGCCTTACTCTTTCCTTCCAGATAGGAAAGTTCTCCTTTGTGCAGATTGGGAGTTTCATGGCTCTCATCTCTCGATGCTGTTCACCTACAACCATATTGAGTTGTTCTATGATCTAGATCTGACGGTTAAGTCGCTTTCTTGATCAACCTCGCTTTGATACCACTTGTTGGTTATAGAACGATCACCTAAAGGGGGGGGGGGATTAGGTGATTTTGGCTGTTTTTAAATATTCTTGTCTGAGATGTATATAATGTAAGCGCAGCAAAGAACTATCACACAGAAAGTCTCAGCACACAACACAAGATTTATAGAGGTTCCTCAAGATAGGGTGTCTTGAGTAGTCCTCTTTCCCTCTGCGCCTACCTAGCAGTCTGCTAGGCTCAGCAAACTCTGCCAATGTCTCCGGCCCATAAGCCTTACAACTCAGACACGCAAGTCCCTACAGCCTGGGCCCGCAAGCCCCTTCACTAAACCCGAGCCCGCAAGCTCGACACTCAGGCCCTCAAGACCTACACAACACAGACCCGCAAGTCTTGCCTCTTGGACCCGCAAGTCCCTGCAGCCTATGCCCGCAAACCCCTTCACTACACCCGATCCCGCAAGCTCGACACATTTGGACCCGCAATTCCTCTGCCCTTGCCCTCAAGCCTCACAGAACTCAAGCCCTCAAGCTTGACACTTAGATCTGAAAACATATCTTACGGATTAGGCCCACAGACCTTACAAATAAAGATATACAAAGTTTGTTCTTCTGTCTGATGGAGATCGGCTACTTGTCTTGAAGAAGATGCCTCTGAGTTGAATCTTGAAAGCACAGATTTTCTTCAAGCCTTCCTTCTATTTGGAACTCTCCTTATCAGTCGATGATGCTAGACTGATTCTTTTTTAACAAAGGATGAAGATCGACTTGTTCTCAGTTCGTGTATTTACTTTTCACCGCTTTTTCTGTTCTATTGAGAAATGTTGAGTGGGATTCTTTTAGTTCCAGGATTCAAGAGAGTGATTATTAGGGCATTCACTGTTCCCTTATATAGTACTGAGAAGACTCTTAACGGTCTCCTATGATATCCTACTGTGACAGATGCACATACCTTAGGAACACGCATTGATTGGACAATCAGGTGTCGGAATTAAATGCTAACAGCGCGTCTAGCAATTTTTAATCTGTCTCGATGATATTTCCATGGTTACTACGACATGGACAATATCTCGACGACTGGACTTGTCGTTTTCTTGAACTAGCTTCTTCTTCAATTCTTCTTCAGATAGAGATATCTCGACGACATGGGACATCCCTTCTGCACTTGCACTTAAGATGACATGAAGTCATCTAACTGATGTCGGCATAGTCTTCTTGATTGCTTGTTATCGTTGTGACCACCTTATCTTGTCGACGACATAATCGATATCGTGTCGACAGACCATTCTTCAGTAACTGCCCGTCTTCATATGACCTTCTTTAGTCTTCTCGACGACAGTCCTTCTTTACGACAATATTGTTGGCATCAGTCTGACTTAGCCTTTTCAACGACAAGGCTTCTTTACGATGTTACCTGTCTTGTTCAGCCTTTTCGTCGACATGCCTCTTTTATGATGAAATTTGTTCTTCCTTAGCCTTATCGACGTCAAGTCTTCTTTTCGACGATATCTGTTTTCCTTAGCCTTATCGACGTCAAGGCTTCTTTTTGACTATATTTGTTCTTCCTTAGCCTTATGAACTTGTCTATACTGAAATGAAAAAGCTAAGAAGATAATTAAATACATAGTAAAGTTCTCTAGAATTGGTGACTTCTCCAAATCAGGAATCATGAGGGCAAGATTCACAACAATTACTGAATTAAATAATTACCAGAAAAATAGGGGCGTTATAGTGTCGTGCTGGCGGGGTATTCCCCCCACAGTCACTGGATTCTTACTAGTGTTGGTGTTTGCTAAACACGTAATTATAAGAGTTATTATAGCATTATTTATACTGCTATATTATAGCTGTGTAGATATGCTTTTGGTTTTCCACCGCTCTTGGTGTTGTCATGTATAGGCAAATTTTCACGTAAGTGTTTCCACTGTGTATTTACCTTCCATTTTGTACTTTACTTTCAGTATAGTTGGTCTTGGGTTTGTACCCAGTGATGGCGCAAATCTCACACACCGCTATAGGCGGTAGCTCGACTGCGACACGAAACGGCAGTGTACCGATCGTTCAAGTAATATAAAACGAGGAGTAATCCCCGAGTATCGAATCTCTCAAGGAACACAGTAAGGTGGAGTTAACGTTCGAGGAAGGACTTGAGATCGAAGTCCTTTGGGTCGGATGAATTGCGGACACGGGGGTTGATTTGGTTTGTGGAAAATAAAGAGAAAAAGCTACAACTACTCCTATGCAATGCCGCTATGCAAAGCTTCGCTCGGCGGGATGGAAGACTACGTAGGCCTTGAACGCGCTACTTCGTAAGGGCGGATGGACGAGTAGGCAAGCGGATCGAACTATGCAGGCCTTGAGCGCGCTGCTTCATTAGGCGGGATGGAGTACGGGCCGCGATGCCACGCTTCGGTAGGCAGATGGGCGAGAAGGCTAGCGGATCGAACTATGCAGGCCTTGAGCGCGCTGCTTCGTTAGGCGGGATGGAATACACGGGCCGCTATGCCACGCTTCGGTAGGCGGGTGGACGAGTAGGCTAGCAGAATGAGGGTCGCAAGCACCTCTTCGACAAGCACGCCACTAGCAATTGCTAGTGCGGCACACGAACGTGACGGCGGAATGGAAATGGACGGCGGCGCACCTCAAGCAACTCAAATAGATAAATTACACAATCACATAGACATGAAATATATATGTAAATATAACTAATTCAAGTGCCACTTCATCATCATGATTAGATCTAGCTACAAATACATCAAAAAGAGAAGAATAAGGCAAGAAATCGACCGAATCCGAAGGCTCGTTGGAGATTCACGGTTGGAATCGCCGGGTTGTCAATCCGCGTCCAAGCTCGGTCCGCAACTACGTCCGGGGTAGAGAGAGCTGTCACGACTCTCCAATGGACCCGTCTTCTTCGTGTCACGATCCGGTAGAGGTTGCAAACTTTCTCTTGCTTGATGGTAATGGCGGCTAGGTCTTCCTTTGGAGCTCTTGGATGAAGGAGGAGGCCGAGAGGAAACTCCGGCTCAAGATTGGCGTGAAGAGCAAGCCCGGAGCACCTCCATATGGTGGGCGACGGTGGAGGGGCGAATCTGGACGGAACCGGGCGGAAAACGGCGGCTGAAATTCGGGATCCGACCTAAAATCGCGAGCAGGACAATTTATAGGCGCTGGAATAAACAGTGTGCACGGTCATTGGCGCACGACCAGTGGTCGTGCGCACTAGAATCCTGTGATCGTGCGCTCTGCCTGGACGGAGCCTGCAAAGACAGAAATTATAAAATAACATGTTCGCACGACCAGTGGCGCACGACCGGTGGTCGTGCGCACTATCGTAGGTGGTCGTGCGCACTGGTTGAAACAGAACTCAAGAAATTGATGATAAGTGCGCACGAACAGTGGTGCACGACCGGTGGTCGTGCGCACTATCGTAGATGGTCGTGCGCACTGCACCAAACAGAACTCATAAAAAAGGGTTAAGTGCACACGATCAGTGGCGCACGACCAGTGGTCGTGCGCAATAGAACCGGTGATCGTGCGCAATGTTCCTGTGCAGAATTGCACCGGAAACACCTGCACGACTCCTATTCCAGCACAACCACGAATCTAGCCACTAAAAGTGGCACCTAACGGAGCATGAAAACTACTAAAGAAGAAAAGCATGAAATCACACCAAAATGGGCCTAGAGGTGCACATAGCAAGTGATAATAAATATAAGCTAAAATGAGGCTAAAGTGAAGTGGAATGACTAGATAAACGGCCCAGATGAGTCCATATATGTGTATATAATCGGGACTCATCACACCCCCAGACTTACCTGTTTGCGCGTCCCGAGCAAACAAATTCTAAGCGAACGGGGAAAGAAAAGTAGATGGCTTAAAACTACAATATAGAGTACCATGCGAAGTCGCATGCTCACGTGCATAAGAAGAATAGTAGAGAAGATTTCTGATTATATAAACAGTCTATATATTTCTAAAAGAGTAAAAGCATATTACAACTACTCAAAATGGTGAAAAGCGGTGAATCGTTCGGTCATGCATATGGAGAAAGTAAACTAAACGCTGAGATGAGCATTGCTCAAGATTGGGATGCCGGACAAACTCCACCGAAATCCATCGGTGTCGGTGACCATAGGCTTGCCCGGTCACATTCTCTCCACGGCACTGGTTTGACTCAAATGCGTGAATCAATAGGACTTTAGGTTTTAAATGAGGCTTGGGTTTAGGTGAGGAAAAACAAAGATAAAAACGACGGCTAAAGCACTAAACCCAAATGAGCTAATGCAGGAAACTATCCTCATTCTCCACACAAACATGCGGGTACACAACACCCCCAGACTTGGACTTAACAGCATGGGTGCGTGCACCGCCTACTCCCAAACATAAATCTATACATAAAGATTTTCAAGTAAACATTCCTTCTCTTTCCTTTCTTTTTAACTTCTTTTCTTTTTCTCATCATTTTTTTTTCTTTTCTTATCATTTTCAGCAAATAACAAAAGGACACATCCACATCTTCACAAACATATTACCACATCAACAACCCAACTCATGAAAATAATAAACAGCTAAAGCTCAAATTTTGGGTGTGCGACTAGGATTGGCTTTTGGTCTTTGGTGAAATAAAAGTGGGGCTGAATCAAAGAACGGGTAGGCACAACTGGGCTAGCGAGGATATAGCGGTAGGGATAGGCACAAAGGCTCAACCGGGCCAAAATGATGGCCTATATCACATTCACACAATTGACTAACCGTATACCCATGCTTCAAGAATCGCTTGGGGCAAGTTCTAGCCACCGAGAAAGATTCTCCTTTCTCCGGACTCAAGCAATACGAATCTAGCGATCGTTTACACACATCCCTATGCTATCGTTTGATTCACACCGGATTCACCATTTGAGTAGAGTAAACAACATTTACACTAATAGAGAAAAATATAAAACCATAGTATAAAAAGAGATCTAACCTACACAAATTCCTATGCAACCGAGCACTCGACTAGGAGCACTACGGGAGTCAACATTTTACTCTGCTACATAGTCCTAAGCCATCACCTAGACTTTCCCAAATAAGCAGAAGAATTAAATTCACAACAGAGCAAGCAAACAGATGAGTACGCGCTCAAGTGGGTGATGTGGTGTGCAATGAAAATAACAAAACATTTTAAATGAAATCTTCTAGCATGCAGTGCAATAGTGCACGTGAGCGGGTAAACAAAACTACTCTCCCCCAGACTTAAACTAAACAATCCGCATAATATATGACATGAAAATCAGCAAAGGCTAGGGGAAGAGAGTACCCAATGCTCAGCAAGTGAGCATACCAGAAGATTGGCGTGTAAGCTAAAATGAGCTGCAACATCCGCCATCCAGAGAAGATACCTGCAGGGGTCAGCTCCGCAAAAACAAAAGACAAAAGAAAACTGAAAAGAAAGTACTACTAACTAAACATGATTAGAAGAAATAAGAATGCAGGAAAAGAAAGATAACTACTGGGGTTATTGTCCTCCCAGCACGACTTATTCAAACTTTAAGAGTTCTAGCTAATGGGCCTATGGAAGGAGAAGTGGACAGGTAACTGGCCTAATATCCGTGTCGGTAGCGGGTACCTATACGGAGAAAGAACAGTCACGCCTCTACCCGAATATAAATACCTGCTCCTCACAGGTAGAGGGAAAAGAAAGTAAGAAGAGGAGGAGGCCTGGTCCTCACTCATCTCACCAAACACATCCTTGCCTAGCAAGGTATCGTCAACAGCAAGGTGGCAGGGGGAAATGGCAATGAGTGGAGCTTCCTCTACGGAGGGAGGATAAACCTCCTCACATAAGAAGATGCTCACAACATTGACTTGAGCAAAATGCTCCAAGTCCTCCTGGGGTACCTGTGAAGATTCAACCTGCACAGGCTCAGAAGAAGAAGGGGGGTCCAGAAATAAAGAAGACGAAGAACATAAATAAACATCAATCGGGGGAGTGATCCCGGTCTCACTCCCAGCAGGATCCAAGGGTAGATCACTATCATCATCGTAAATATCATAGCAAGGGGGACTTGAGAACTCAGGAGCCTCAGTGGTGATTTGGACCTCCTCGTCCCATGAAGAAGTGCAAACCTCCTCATCAGAGAGAGTATCCTCCTCATCCCACCGAGGTGCATCATCGTGTTCAAAGTATTCATTCTCCCCCTCAGGGAAAATGACATCCTCATCCCACTTTGGAGCACCCTCCGAGTCAGAAGCATCACCCAGCTCCTTTACTTCGATAGGATCATAAAGAATATGTGTAGAAAAATCTTGCAAAGAAACTGGAGGGACAAAAATATTCGGTTCCTCCGCAAAAAGATCTGCTAAAGCCTCCCCGATGGAAAGAATACTTTCCTCATCATACTCAGGTGCATCTAGGAGCTCCCATTCCTCTCCTTGTTGGCTAACAGATGAGTGATCATCATCACTTGGAGTGAAGCCACACACAGGGAGTGAGGAGTCCGTGCACGAGACAAGCTCAGGGGTAGAGGGCGCAATTGCCTCCATGGGTAAAGAATGAGTGATAGGGACAATGTCGTCATGAGTGGAGGAGCGGCGGTCAGGATTGAAAAGACGCGGACAGTCCTTCAATTCATGACCCTCTCCTCGACACAATAAGCAAACAATGTTCCTACACTGCCTAGCATTTAACTCATTCATTTGGTCCAAATAATAAACCATCTTGTCATTAAAGCTAGGTGAAATATCCCATGACGACATTATCAATAAAAGAGCAGATACGATGAAACTGAAATTCTTTGCAAGGAAATCTACACAACTAGAAAAAAAAACTCCTTGAATAAAACTTGCCTAAAACTTTAAAATAGGGGATGAAGAAATAAAAACAAACAAAAGATAATTAAAAGGCAAACAAAAATAATAAAGTGGCTATACACACTGGAAGAACTACTATCTCTCGGCTCTCCCTCTCAAGAAAACTCACACGACTGTGTTCCCCGGCAACGGCGCCAAAAACTTGATGGCGCAAATCTCACACACCGCTATAGGCGGTAGCTCGACTGCGACACGAAACGGCAGTGTACCGATCGTTCAAGTAATATAAAACGAGGAGTAATCCCCGAGTATCGAATCTCTCAAGGAACACAGTAAGGTGGAGTTAACGTTCGAGGAAGGACTTGAGATCGAAGTCCTTTGGGTCGGATGAATTGCGGACACGGGGGTTGATTTGGTTTGTGGAAAATAAAGAGAAAAAGCTACAACTACTCCTATGCAATGCCGCTATGCAAAGCTTCGCTCGGCGGGATGGAAGACTACGTAGGCCTTGAACGCGCTACTTCGTAAGGGCGGATGGACGAGTAGGCAAGCGGATCGAACTATGCAGGCCTTGAGCGCGCTGCTTCATTAGGCGGGATGGAGTACGGGCCGCGATGCCACGCTTCGGTAGGCAGATGGGCGAGAAGGCTAGCGGATCGAACTATGCAGGCCTTGAGCGCGCTGCTTCGTTAGGCGGGATGGAATACACGGGCCGCTATGCGACGCTTCGGTAGGCGGGTGGACGAGTAGGCTAGCAGAATGAGGGTCGCAAGCACCTCTTCGACAAGCACGCCACTAGCAATTGCTAGTGCGGCACACGAACGTGACGGCGGAATGGAAATGGACGGCGGCGCACCTCAAGCAACTCAAATAGATAAATTACACAATCACATAGACATGAAATATATATGTAAATATAACTAATTCAAGTGCCACTTCATCATCATGATTAGATCTAGCTACAAATACATCAAAAAGAGAAGAATAAGGCAAGAAATCGACCGAATCCGAAGGCTCGTTGGAGATTCACGGTTGGAATCGCCGGGTTGTCAATCCGCGTCCAAGCTCGGTCCGCAACTACGTCCGGGGTAGAGAGAGCTGTCACGACTCTCCAATGGACCCGTCTTCTTCGTGTCACGATCCGGTAGAGGTTGCAAACTTCCTCTTGCTTGATGGTAATGGCGGCTAGGTCTTCCTTTGGAGCTCTTGGATGAAGGAGGAGGCCGAGAGGAAACTCCGGCTCAAGATTGGCGTGAAGAGCAAGCCCGGAGCACCTCCATATGGTGGGCGACGGTGGAGGGGCGAATCTGTACGGAACCGGGCGGAAAATGGCGGCTGAAATTCGGGATCCGACCTAAAATCGCGAGCAGGACAATTTATAGGCGCTGGAATAAACAGTGCGCACGGTCATTGGCGCACGACCAGTGGTCGTGCGCACTAGAATCCTGTGATCGTGCGCTCTGCCTGGACGGAGCCTGCAAAGACAGAAATTATAAAATAACATGTTCGCACGACCAGTGGCGCACGACCGGTGGTCGTGCGCACTATCGTAGGTGGTCGTGCGCACTGGTTGAAACAGAACTCAAGAAATTGATGATAAGTGCGCACGAACAGTGGTGCACGACCGGTGGTCGTGCACACTATCGTAGATGGTCGTGCGCACTGCACCAAACAGAACCCATAAAAAAGGGTTAAGTGCACACGATCAGTGGCGCACGACCAGTGGTCGTGCGCAATAGAACCGGTGATCGTGCGCAATGTTCCTGTGCAGAATTGCACCAGAAACACCTGCACGACTCCTATTCCAGCACAACCACGAATCTAGCCACTAAAAGTGGCACCTAACGGAGCATGAAAACTACTAAAGAAGAAAAGCATGAAATCACACCAAAATGGGCCTAGAGGTGCACATAGCAAGTGATAATAAATATAAGCTAAAATGAGGCTAAAGTGCAGTGGAATGACTAGATAAACGGCCCAGATGAGTCCATATATGTGTATATAATCGGGACTCATCACCCAGGTCGACCATGGTTTACTTTGTTTTGTTTCTTGTCGCCCTTGTACCTTATTGCTGAGGTGTTCTCTCTTATGAATGCCTCAGGTTCAAAGCAGTAGCTGTTGGAACATGGTCTTCCCCATCTCCTAGGTTTGAGAATAACAAAACTTATGTGTATTTGATCTTGTGTGTTTAAGTGTGCAGGATAACAAAGTCCACATGACTCAAGGATTACATAAGAAGGTTGCCCCCAAAATTGAGCCATCAAATCCAAATCTCCCACTAGCGCTGGCGGTACTACTAGCGCAGGCGCTAGCTTTCGTTCGATGAACTGTTAGCGGTGCTCGACGAAATGCTCAGAAATGTGTTCGACGAAATTTCGCTCGACGAACTCTTAGCTGCGTTCGACGAAATTTCGATCGACGAAATATTTGCCTTAGCGAAATTGCCGGGAGAATTTATAGAAGGAGATAGCGCCAGGAGGTATCCGATAGCGCAGGCGATAGCGAGGAGCACAGTAGGCAAGGGAGAATTGTTTCCTCGGATTGAAGATTCTGCCGCGAAGAATGTGTCCTAATATGGGATAGCGCCGGCGGTATCGCTAGCGCAGGCGCTAGCGCTGAGGCTATAAAAAGGACGTCTCTTCTCTCGTTTCAGACACACATCAGAGAGATCAGAGAGAGAGATAGATTGCTAGAATTCCAGAGGCTATCTTGGCCGAAAGTTGATGTCCTACCAAAGTTCTGCAATCTTCTGAAGGAGAATCTCGTCACGCCGGATCCAAACGAAGGCCGCTTCTACAACGCTTATTCTACAGCGGATCTTCGTCTCCAACTTCAGAAGTTCATCAAGAGAGAGTTTTTATTTATTTTCATTTCATATTCTTCTTGTAAACGGTAAGTGAAATCGCCTCGTGTTGGCGACTAGGTCTGGGTAGGACTTAGGGGGAAACTCGCCTCGTGTTGGCGACTAGATCTAGGCTAGGTCTAGGGGGTGCTCGAGGACACATCCGGGGAAGGGTTGGCTAGAGCGGCTTGAGGCCGAATTTGGGGAGGATAGGCTAGGGCCACCGGTTCGTGGGGATGCGAGTCGGGATAGAAAACAAAACGAGTTTACTATTCATCGCCACCGATTTCTAGCGTCATAGAAGTCAACTTTTGTAAAACCTCATTTGATATTAATAAAGCATGTCTCTACTTTATTTCAATTGTTTTACTTGGCTTCTTATTGTCATTGTCTTGCATTATTACAAAGTCTTTCAAAATATCACTAAAGTTTTTAAACCCTTATTCACCCCCCCCCCCCTAAGGGCGCCTACCGATCAAACAAGTGGTATCAGAGCGGTTTTATTCCAATCGGCTTAACAACCAGGTTTAATGGCGTCTCATGATCTCACTTTTCCGGAGGGTCAAGGGATTAGTCGACCACCTCTCTTTACTGGGTCAGATTTTAACTACTGGAAAAATCGAATGATGTGTTTTCTTATGACCATGGATGTAGAAGTATGGAACATGGTAGAAGTTCGGTACTCTCCTCCTACAACTGTAGTGGGAGAGGCGACATTACTAAAACCTAAAGATAAATGGGATGATAACGAAAAATTAAGGTGTAAAAATAATGCTAAAGCAATGAAAGCTTTATATTGTGCTTTAAATAGGACTGAGTTTAATAGAATTTCTGCATGCACAACTGCTTATGATATTTGGAATCAATTGGAAGTTACTCATGAAGGCACATCGCAGGTGAAAGATGCAAAGCTATTCCAACTGGAATCGGAATATAAAAAATTCAGGATGGATACCGAAGAGGACATTAACTCGATGTACACTCGCTTCACCAAGATCGTCAACGCTTCAACGACACTCGGAAAGACCTACTCAGACGGGGACTTGGTGAGGAAAATTCTTCGTTCCTTACCTCCAAGGTTCAATCCAAAGGTGACAGCCATCTCAGAGTCGCACAACTTAAGAATGCTCCAGATCGAGAACCTTATTGGGAATCTCAAAACCCATGAGGTAGAACTCCAGATTCAACATGATGAATACAACAAAGAGCCAAAGAAAAAGGCGCTAGCACTAAAGTCAAAGAAGGAGAGCAGCAAAGATGATGATGAAGATGAAGAGGGTCTCCTGGTGAAGAACTTCAGGAAGTTCATCAGGAATCCGGAAAGAAGGAACACATTCCGAAAATACTTCCAAAAGGATACTCGACGAAAGGGATCTTCCTCTTCATCAAGGAAAGAAAAAGGAAGCGAAGATGAAGAAGAAAGACCACCACTGGAGTGCTACCACTGCTGAAAGACCGGACACATTCAGAGCCAGTGCCCGAAGTATCAAAAGGAGCAAAAAGAACAGTACAAAGCAAAAGAGAAAAAGAAAGTACTGAAAGCCGCAACTTGGGATGATTCTTCCTTTGAAGAGTCAAGCGAGTCTGAATCAAGCAGCAAGGAGGAAGCAAACTTATGCTTAATGGCAAAAAGCAACGATGACGACACCAGTGTCCTTAGGGACACTGAGGTAACTCCTCCTACTTTTGAAGAACTCTATGTTGAATTTGTTCTAACTTGCAAATCCTATGATCAAAGTATAAAAGATAATATTATATTAAATCGTGAAAATGAATCTATTATCAAAGAAAATCACAAGCTCACAAAAAAATTGATCTCCCTTGAAAAGAGAAAGGTTTCATGTCAAGAGTGTGAGCACTCTTTATTTATGACAAAAGAACTTGAAGTTTCTCTTTCTAAGGCCCTCTCACAAAACAAAACTATTGCAAAAGAAAAGGGGGACTTAGAGAGAAAACTAAAAAACTCTCTTTTACAAATTGAAAATAACAAAAAAAGATTTGAAAATAAATGTGTTATGATTGTACAAGAAAATACATTTCTTAAAAAACAAAATCATGACCTCAATATAGCCATAAAAAAATTCGGGATTGGTCAAAAATCCCTGGATATGATTTTGGGAAACCAATGTTATGGTTCTGGAAAGTTTGGGGTCAGATATAAAAGTGAACCCTACCGCCCGGCGCTAGCCACTAACGTCGGCGGTAGCTCAAGTGTTAAAAAATCTTCTGTCTTTTCTAATGTTCAAACATCATCAAGCAAGAGCAATGTAGAAACTCAGAAAAGGGTCTCAACTCCCTTTATATCGTGTGCTAATTGTCTTAAGTTTGGACACACATCTAGCTCTTGCAGGAATATAAAACAACGATCGTTAAAAAAAATCTGGGTACCGAAGAAATCCACTTACTCTATGGGTGGTACCTCTTGGGTATCTGGATCTTTACGCTCATCTTCTCTCTAGATTTGCAGGAAGGCTAAGGAAACGGAGGATGTGTGGTACTTGGACTCAGGCTGCTCCAAGCATATGACGGGAAACAAAGCAAAGTTCCTTAGCCTTAAAAAGAAGAAAGGAGGGATCGTAACGTTTGGTGGTAACGGTAAAGGAAGGATCATGGGAGTTGGTACAGTGGGTAACGAATCTTTTCTTATCTCAAATGTTCTCTATGTAAAAGGATTAAAACATAACTTAATATCTATAAGTCAACTATGTGATAAAGGATTAGACGTATTATTTGAATCATCCACTAATCTTTGCAAAATAGTTAATCCTAAAACAAAAGATGTGTTACTAACTGCACCTAGAATTCACAATATTTACATAGTTTCGTTTCATGATCTTTCCAAATCATCTATGAAATGCTTTATAACCAAAAATGATGAATTAGAACTATGGCATAGACGTTTAGGTCACGCTAGCACAAAGATCATTTTAAAACTAGCAAAAAGGGAATTGATTAGAGGATTACCTAAGTTAAATGGAAATTTATCATCACTATGTTCTCCATGCCAAAATGGAAAATTTACAAAATCATCTTTTAAAAGCAAAAACAAAATTTCTACATCTAAACCATTGCAATTAATTCATATGGATCTCTTTGGTCTCGTTAACACCGCAAGTCTTGGTGGTAGAATATACACATACGTTCTAATAGATGATTTCTCAAGATATTGCTGGATTTCTCTCTTCCAAATCTGATGCGTTTTGCGAATTCTCAAAATTATTTACTCGTATTCAAAATGAACAAGATCTAAAAATAAAATGCATTCGCTCAGATCATGGAGGTGAATTTGAAAATGAAAATTTTAAATCCTTTTATGAAATGTTAGGTATTAAGCATGAGTGCTCCGCTCCACGCACACCTCAACAAAACGGTGTTGTAGAACGAAAAAATAAGGCAATCCAAGAACTAGCACGCACCATGTTATCTGAATATAAATTACCTAAGTCTTTTTGGGCCGAAGCCGTAAGCACATCATGTTATGTAATGAATAGAGTCATGCTTTGCCCATCACTAAATCTCACACCGTATGAACTATACTATCAAAAGAAACTTAACGTATCATATTTTAAAGTATTTGGATGTAAATGTTTTATTCTTAATACAAAAGATTCTTTAGGAAAATTTGATGAGAAGTGTGATGAAGGAATATTTCTTGGATATTCTTCAACCAGTAAAGCCTATAGAATATTTAACAAAAGATCAAGTAAGGTTGAAGAATCTATTAATGTTAAATTTGATGAGTTTATTCCATGTGCAGAGAAGCTTTCTATAGGTACAAATGATGAACCGTTGCCATCTTTGGAGCAAGACGAAGAGGAATCGTCCAAAGAAGAGGAGGAGAAGTCCAAGGAAGATGAATATGTACCTCCAAGCATTTTGAACTTCTCCAAAAATCATCCAAAAGAGCTAGTCATTGGGGAACCTTCTACAGGGGTAAGAACTCGATCCTCTCTTCATGAAACGTTTTCAAATATTTGCTTTGTTTCAGAAATCGAACCTAAAAACATTTCCACCACTTTAAATGACGAATTTTGGTTTTTGTCTATGAACGAAGAGTTAGGTCAATTTGAAAGAAATAAGGTTTGGAATCTAGTAGATAGACCATCTAATCATCCAATTATCGGTGTAAAATGGATCTTTAAAATTAAATTAGATGGTGAATCTAGGATTATAAGAAATAAAGCACGCTTAGTTGCTCAAGGTTATTCTCAAATTGAGGGGGTAGATTTTGAAGAAACTTTTGCACCCGTTGCTCGCTTAGAATCTATAAGAATATTTTTGGCATTTGCGAGTTTTAAAAGAATAAAATTATTTCAAATGGATGTTAAAAGTGCTTTTTTAAACGGGTTTATAAAAGAAGAAGTTTATGTAGAACAACCCCCCGGTTTCATAAATGAAAAATTCCGTAATCATGTTTACAAATTAGAAAAAGCGTTTTATGGTTTAACACAAGCGCCCCATGCATGGTATGATCGACTTACATCGTTCTTGTTAAAACACGGGTATGTTATGGGAAGTGCCGACAACACACTCTTCATTAAGCATAATAATAACGATCTAATTATTTTACAAATATATGTTGATGATATCATTTTTGGAGCCACTAATGAAGAGTTGTGTAATGAAGTAGTCTTAGTAATGTAAAATGAATTTAAAATGTGTCTTGTACGAGAACTATCATATTTTCTTAGTTTTCAAATCTCACATCGAACTGATGGTATCTTTATTTAGCAAACAAAATATGTTCACGATATGCTTAAACGATTTGGATTTGAAAATCTTAAACAAGCCTCTACTCTTATGAGTGCTTCTTTAAAACTAGGAAAAGATGAATCCGGAATTTCCATTGATCAAATGTTATATAGAGGAATGATAGGATCTCTTCTTTACTTAAGTGCATCTAGACCAGATATATTGTTTGTCATATGTTTATGTGCTCGCTTTCAAGCCAATCCAAAAGAATCTCATTTAAAAGCGGTAAAACGTATTTTTCGTTATCTATTAGGGTCATCTAAATTAGGATTATGGTACCCACACAATGATTCATTCACACTCCACGGCAATTCTGATTCGGACTACGCTGGGTGTTCACTAGATCGAAAAAGTACTAGCGGTACTTGTCACTTTCTAGGACCCTCTTTAGTAGCTTGGTCTAGTAGGAAACAATCTTCGGTTGCACTCTCCACCACGGAGGCTGAATATATCGCACTTGGTAGTTGTTGTGCACAAGCGTTATGGATGAGCCAAACACTAGAGGATTTTGGATTTTATCTCACAAACATTGATCTTAAATGTGACAACAAAAGTGCAATAGACCTCACATATAATCCCGTACACCATTCTAGATCCAAACACATCGATGTTCGTCAACATTTCATTAGGGATCACATTAAGAAAGAGCATGTAAAAGTAAGCTTCATTGGCACGGACTCTCAACTCGCTGACATATTTACTAAACCTCTTCCCGATGCTAGATTTCGATTATTACGACTTGAGTTAGGTGTCCTAGATCTTTCGAGTTAAAACACATTCACACATGAAATTTTGTAATTTTTAACCATCGAAAACATCTCCTAAAATTCTGAAATTTCAGCATTAAACTACTATTGGGACACTTAATCAAGATCAACAATCAAAAATTTCAAAATCCTAAAAAATCGTGTACTATTTCCCGCTCTAGCGATAACGCCGGCGCTAGCGCACTTATCCATTTTTCAGTATTTTTAAAATTTTGAAAAATTCCTAAAAATATATTAATCTATATGTACTATTTATGTTTGCACTTCTGATTCTATTTTTTTTTTGAAAAATCAAATACAAAAATACAAAAGACAAATTAAAAAAATATGTTTTGCCTTTTTGTTTAAAGTCTCTTTTTTTTATGCAAAAATCAAATACAAAATTACAAAAACCAAATTACAAAAAATATGTCTTGTTTTTTGTTTAAAGTCTATCTTTTATGAGAAAATCAAATACAAAAATACAAAAGCCAAATTACAAAAAAAATTATTATGTTTTTACCTTTTTTTTGTTTTTGCCATTTGTTTAAAGTTTATTTTTTTAGCAAAAATCCAATACAAAAATATAAAACATTAAAACAAAAAACTGTATGGATTTTCCTATGAAAATCAAGCATGATTTAATCTATTATTTAGAACTTCTATAATGTTGAAATTTATCTTTTCAAACTCTTTGAACATTGTTTTCTTCATGCTTTGATATATATATTAATATGTGCATCAAGTATCTTTTAAAAGTTGTGTAGAACTATGGTTAGCATGCCTCTAAGTATGAGTAAATGTTTTATGTTTGATAATGATCTTTATTCACTCACTTATTTAGGCATTGTCTACAAATGTGTTTAATCTAAGAATGCTTGTGTATGTTTTGTATTAGTACAATGAATTAAAATTGCACAAGTATCTTACCTACACTCCTTTATTTTCACTTTTAAAAATTAAGAAAAGTGGTTATCTTTCTCATAAATTATATTGGTTTGCAAAACAAGTGTATTCGGAGAACTTTGTACAAAACAAAAATCATAAAATAAAGTGACAAAGATAACTCCACCAAGCACTACTTGAACCTCCTGATAAGTCTTAATAAGCGATGTGAGGTTGAGCACCTTTGAAAGAATAATAAAGTTTCTTGTGCAAACCAAATCTTTCTTTCAAAATAAAAACCACTTACTCTTAAGTACACCAGATCACTAGTCTCAACATTAAAAATAAAATATGTGATCCCCCAAGCACTACTTTGCACCCTGATAAGTCTTAATGAGCATTGTGTGTGCAAAGCACCTTGGTAGTTGTATATTTTTGTTTGTGCATTAAAGTGTGTGGAAGTGAAATTATTTGTGTTTTATTGTGCTCTTACTTTACATATTCCTCGTATTTTTGATTAAAACATTTGTTTACTCTACTCAAAAATACACTTATGTGCACATTATTATCTTCCATAACAATTCTTCTCATGAGTATTGAATCCAATTGCAAATTCTATACTACTCTTTATTTATGAAATGTACTAGATAACCTAGCATGCTTTCTACAATGTTTAGTATATTTTGAAATTATGAATTAACATAACATTGTAGTATTATCCTTTTGGTATCATTATTTCATGCTTGGTTACTTTATTAGTGAATTTAAAGATTTTACTTGAAAAATGATTTACAAAACATCTTCTTTATGAAATTTAACTCATATATCCTTTTTCAATCATCATGACTTACAAAAAATGTTTGCTTGTATTTTTCTAAGTCTTCCGCAAACTTTACATTTACCTTGTATTTGTTTATGCTACAAACTCTGATTTATGAAAATATTGTGATACTCAAAACTCTGATATATTTCAATGAAAAGTATTCTAAAAACTCCTTATCATTTTCTTCTCTCTACACGCTCGATCATGCTTGTATCTTATTATCATCTTTTAAGTGGTGTCTCCTTACCCGCTTTTGCTAATAACAAAAGGGGGGAACTAACATGATAAATATAATCTGCTATCAAAATATAAAACTAACATGCTTAATCAAGATGATAGCTTACATATTAGGAGAGCAATCACTTAGGGGGAGCAATTCTGAATGCTAAAATCGTTAATTATCCTAAGTCATCACTCTCGCGCACACACAAGTATGTTTCTTCATGCTTATATATATTAATGCTCTGATTTATCATTAATGGTTTTATTATTACCAAAAGGGGGAGTTTGTTGGAACATGGTCTTCCGCATCTCCTAGGTTTGAGAATAACAAACCTATGTGTATTTGATCTTGTGTGTTTAAGTGTGCAGGATAACAAAGTCCACATGACTCAAGGATTACATAAGAAGGTTGCACCCAAAGTTGAGCCATCAAATCCAAATCTCCCACTAGCGCTGGAGGTAGTACTAGCGCAGGTGCTAGCTGTCATTCGACAAACTGTTAGCGACGCTCGACGAAATGCTCAGAAATGCGTACAATGAAATTTCACTCGACGAACTCTTAGCTGCGTTCGACGAAATATTTGCCTTAGCGAAATTGCCAGGAGAACTTATAGAACGAGATAGCGCCAGGCAGTATCCGATAGCGCGGGCGATAGCGAGGAGCACAGTAGGCAAGGGAGAATTGTTTCCTCGGATTGAAGATTCTGCCGCGCAGAATGCGTCCTAATATGGGATAGCGCTGGCGGTACCACTAGCGCAGGCGCTAGCGCTGAGGCTATAAAAAGGATGTCTCTTCTCTCATTTCAGACACACATCAGAGAGATCAGAGAGAGAGATAGAGTGCTAGAATTCCAGAGGCTATCTTGGCCGAAAGTTGATGTCCTACCAAAGTTCTGCAAACTTCTGAGGGAGAATCTCGTCACGCCTGATCCAAACAATGTCCGCTTCTACAACACTTATTCTACAGCGGATCTTCGTCTCCAACTTCAGAAGCTCATCAAGAGGGAGTTTTTATTTATTTTCATTTCATATTCTTCTTGTAAACGGTTAGTGAAATCGCCTCGTGTTGGCGACTAGGTCTGGGTAGGACTTAGGGGGAAACTCGCCTCGTGTTGGCGACTAGATCTAGGCTAGGTCTAGGGGGTGCTTGATGCGCGTCGGCAAGTGCACCGATCGCTGTCAAGTAATAATTGTGGAGAATAAATTCCCCGGATGTCGGTCTCTTGAGGAATGCAGGATGGGTGAACGAATCGCGCAGTGATTATTGTTACACAAGCGTTTCACAAACACAAAGAGGGGTTTTTGGTTGGTTTTCCTAATTTTAACAACAACAACAGAGATGCGGGTCGAGAACACCGCTTCGCAAAGTGAGGTGGATGCAACGGCTGCGATGTCGTGCTTCGTGAGGCGGATGAAGTGAACTCAAGTGCGAAAGGGTGAGGGTCGCAAACACCTCTTCACAACCGTCGTTAGCTCTTGCTAACACGGAGCAAACACCTTGCGTGCGTGTGCGAGTGAGTGAGTGAGAACGGAATGAATCATGAGCAAACCATGGAGAAAAACAAAGAAATATTCATTTTCATCAAAGTAAATATTACAATATTCATCTAGTACATGGTTAAAAGAGTGCAATGAAGGGAAAGAAGAAAGAAATCACCGGCGGTGAAGACTAGCGGCCGTTCACGGCCGGAATGGTAGGTTGTCGGGCTACCTCCGGACTCGGACGGGCAATGCTTCCGGCGTAGAGAGCTGTCACAATCTCCCTACGTGCTCCGTCGTCTTCGACTCAAGGTCTCTTCTTCTTCTCACCGGGCGGAAAGCGAAAATGGTTGCTTGGAGGCTTGCGGACGATGGAGAACACTCACGGACGATGGAGGAAGGCTTGGAATGGATGGAGGAGGCTTCCCCTTGGGTTGAAGATGAAGTAGGGGCATTCCAGGGCGGTGGTCGGCGGCGTACGGAACAGGAACCTCGCTCCCGGAATGATCGATCCGCCCTAAAATCGCAACAGGCGTTTAAATAGGCGCTGGATTGAATACTGCGCACGATCATTGGCGCACGACCAGTGGTCGTGCACACTGGAATTCTGCGATCGTGCGCACTGCCTGGACAGAACCTGCAAGAGATGAAATTATAAAATACAATGTTCGCACGACCAGTGGCGCACGACCGGTGGTCGTGCGCACTGGAGTTGATGGTCGTGCGCACTACAGCAAACAGAACTCAGAAATTTAATGGTCAATGCGCACGAGCAGTGGCGCACGACCGATGGTCGTGCGCACTGGAGTCGATGGTCGTGCGCACTGCACCAGACAGAACTCGCGAAAAAGGGTTAAGTGCGCACGATTAGTGGCGCACGACCGGTGGTCGTGCGCACTAGAACAAGTGATCGTGCGCAGTGTTCCTGTGCAGAATTGCACCGGAAACACTTGCACGCCTCCAATTCCAGCGCAAACACAGATCTAGCCACTGAAAGTGGCACTTAACAACATATGAATACTACTAAAGATAATACACACGAAAACACACCAAAGTGGGCCTAAATGTGCACCTAGCATGGGTTATCAAATATAGACTATAATAAGGCTAAAGTGCGGTGAATTTACTGAATAATGGCCCGGATGAGTCCATAAATGTGTATATGATCAGGACTCATCACACCCCCAGACTTAACTGTTTGCGCGTCCCGAGCAAACGAATCCGGTGGAATGTGAAAACGATAGCTAACATAGAGAATTACACAAGGGAGTACGGTGCGAAGTAACGTACGCATGCGAGTAGAAATTCTAGTAGAAGAAGATTCTAACTATGCTAACTAATTTACGTAAGTATTAAAGCGTAATTAAAGATTTAGTTATACTCAGTTGGTGAATTATGACGAATTTGGCGATCATGCCTGGTATGAAAGCGACGAGACACTGAGGCGGGTGTTGCAAAAGATCGGGGCTTAGGAATAACTCCGCTGAAATCCATCAACGTCGTGAACCATACGCTCGCCCGGTCACACTCTCTCCACGGCGCTAGCAAACTCGCAAATCAAATCAGTAGGACTTATAGGATTAAAACGAGGCTTAGGTTACGGTATGATATTCAAAGTTAAACACGATGGCTGCGCAACCCAAGTGAGCTATCGGAACGCTGCACCCCACAAAACCACAAACTACGCTCGTGTGACACACCCCCAGACTTATCATGAAAACCAGGTGTGCGCACGGCCTACTTCACAAACACCAACAGATTTTCTGTTTTTAGCTCGGGAGGACTTTTTTTTTTTTTAAATACTCTTTTTTTTTCTTTTACATATTTCACTTCTTTTGTGTAACCCCCGGTTGGTTCAAAATCAGCGAATGGACATTATTTTCCCATCATAACACAACGATTCCACACTCCACACAAGTTTAGAATTATGAGCGCAGTTAAAAACGTTTTGGTTGCGGGAGTAGGATAGGCTCCAGGCTTTGGTGGATGAAGAGGAGCTGAAAATAGGAATGGTAGGCACAACATGGGCTTGCAAAGGTGAATGAAATGGACATGGCATAACAAAGCTCAAACTAGCCAAAGGGTGGCCTACATCATGTTTGACTCAACGAGTAGCTCTCACCCATGCTTCGAGAGTCGCTTGGGGCAAGTTCTTAGCCCACGAGAAAGATAAACCTTCCTCCCGACTCGAGCAACACACGACTAGCAATCGTACACACACAATACCGGGTTATCGTCAATTTCATACAAATTCACCATTTGAGTATACTAAATCTAAATTTACGCAGAAATACTCAATATAAATTAGATGCATAAAGAAAATCTAGTTCTACTCAAATTCTACCATAACATGCGACGTGACTAGTACACTACATGAGTCGACATCGCGCTCCAAATAATAATTCCTATGTTAACAAACTATTTCACATTCCAACCAAACTAATTTAAACGGAACAACACAAAAAGACAAGCACGCACTCAAGTGGGTGAAGTGGTGTGTAAGGAATGCAACAATGATAATGATAATGAAAAATAAAAAGCAACCTTCTAGTATGCAATGCAGCTCGTGCATAGTGGATAATAACAACCGCTCCCCCAGACTTAAGCTAAACACGATATCTAGAGATTTGAAGCTGAAAGAGGGGAGGAAGTGTTACCCAATGCTCAGAAATGAGCATACCAGACGATTGGCGTTTACGATCAAGAATAGTCCGCAGCATCCGCCATCGAACACGAAACCTGCAAGCACAAACTCAAGGCAACAAAAGCAAATACAAAAGCTGAACTAAAAAAAAAGAAATACGAAAACGGAAATCTGGGTTGTCTCCCAGTAGCGCTTTCATTTAACGTCCTTAAGCTGGACCAAATACCTGTATTAACAGTGTTTATAAAGAGTGCAGGAATTAAAAAGAAACACTCAAAAATAGTTCATCACAGCAAATAAAAACACACATCAACTAAAAGCGCTCTTATGGTGCGCTTCTCCCGTAGCACGTAGGCGGGAGGTGAAGGCTTTAGGGCCAGCACTGGTATTACCCAATGCTCCCCTAACCTCCGCCACCTTGCCACGGAGAGCAGCAGCACGAGCGTCACGCAGAAGTTTTTCCTTTTTAAGTTTGGTGACAGTTGGAGACTGCCACCGCTGAGAGTTCTCAGATTTTTCTGCCTTAGAATCAGGTGGCGTCACTTCCGGCATCGTGGTGACTACCGGATCGGCCCACGAGATGGAGCGCTTACATAGTTTATTACATGATTCATCACACGGAGATAAATAAATATCATCCCTAACTATATTCAAGTCAACGTTTCCCGAACTGTCGTCTTCCTCCATCTCGGAGTCGAACTCTTTCCGGAAGTCGACCTCTTCTTCCTCATCCGATTGGAACTCTTCCATTCCTCCTTCACCTGTTTCTTGAACATGTATCTTTCCTGCACCGCTTAGAAATTCATCAGAAATAATGAGAGGGGGCGGAGCGAATATTTCAGTTGTGGCTTCAGGGCAAGTAGGTTGCTGCACCACATTGGATAGGGAAATGCACCCCGTAGCAAAATCAAGGGTAGCACCGCTCTCTTTCAAGAACGGCACCCCCAAGATAGGAATGGACTGGTTTTCTTGCGGGCCTAGAACCTGAAAATCAGCTACTACAGTTGTCCCCTCAACCGTTACCTCCACATTCTTTACTTCCCCCTCAGATTGGATAATCGTGCCATTAGCGAGAATCAGCGATTTCCTTTCCTCCGTGTTCATCTCCAGCTGTAACTTCGCAACATCTTGCAGTGCAATAACGTTGCGGGAGGAACCGGAATCGCATAAAGCCTTGGTTTCAACCTTATTGATGGAGCACGAGATTACCAGCTCACTCGGTTTGGCATCTACCGCATCTCCCAGACTTTTCCCCTGATCAATAGGGTTCTTTTCCGTGTTGCTGGGAAGGGTTCCCTGCGAACGCTCGGTTAGCGCTTGAGCCAATTGGCCCAATTGCGTCTCCAAGTTTCGCATAGATGCGGTTTGATTTACCATGTTTAAATTAGCTGCAAGCAGGAATTTCTCCATCATCTCTTCTAAATTACTTTTCTTTTGGGTGGGGGGTGCTTGGTTATAATCCGGGTGCGGCGGCCTCGGTTGGCTCCCGGAGGCGTAAGCATCATTTTGATGCTGCCCCGGTGACCATCGTTGGCCGGGCGTGTTGGGATTCCAAGAGGAGTTTGGATGACTTCTCGCTCCCGGATTATAGGCGTTATTGTAAGGCGCCCCCTTGGGTTGATTTCCAACATAGTTCACAGATTCATTTAAGGTCAAGTGTGCGAAATCACCTGCCATGTGGTTCCCCGAACATTCATAAGCATGATGGCCTCCGCCTCCACATCCTTCACAAGTAATGATAGCAGCAGGCGCAGATGGAGTGGGGAGTGAGTCGACCATGAAAAGACCTCGGACGCTTCTCGGGGCATTTCTCCCTGCAGTCCAGAACGTACTGTGGGAGGCAGTGTCACGCAAAATCCGAAGGGCTTCGTCCGGAGTGTGGTTCATCAGGGTACCACCCGCTGCGGCATCGATCATTGCCCTGTAGTGGGGCTCGATTGCAAAGTAGAATAACTCGACCACATTCCATGGCTGGAGCTCATGGCCAGGACAATGGCGAAGGAGCTCGTTAAGGCGCTCCCATGCTTCAGCAAGGGTCTCTTGGTCCAGTTGACGAAATGTGGCGATCTCCCGCCGCAAGCTCACGATCTTGTCCACAGGATGGAATTTAGCGAGGAACTTGGATGCAAGGGCATCCCAAGTTGCAGCAGTCCCGGGCGGAATGGAGTGAAGCCACACTTTTGCCTTGTCCCGGAGAGAGAAGGGGAACAGTCTCAGCTTGACTGTGTCATCAGCAATCCCGGCATAGCGGAAGGTTCCGCAGATATCAGAAAATTCTGCCAGATGCAGATGCGGGTCTTCGCTAGCCAGCCCTGAAAACTGAGCATTGTTGCGGATAATGTTTAAGATCGCTGGCTTGATCTCAAACTGATTATTCATGATGTTGGGCCCAAACCCCGGGTACACACTCCCAGCAGTGGGGGTGGTGTAGTCTCTCATCGTGCGGGGTCGAGGCCTCGCCGCCTCCTGCTCGTCGCCAGGCAGATGTTGCCCCTCGTTGGGCACTCTCGCATCATCATCGTTCGGGTTTACTTGATCACCCATGGCCGCTTGTACGGCTGCAGCGCGCCTTCGCGCGCGAGCAGTCCGTTCGATTTCTGGGTCAAAAGGTGCGAGTTCACCGGCGGTCTGTCTCTGCATACACTGTCAGAAACAGAAGAAAACAAGGAAGTTCAAAGACAACAGCTCGTATAACGAAAATCACTACACAAGACGATACACGTCTGCATTCCCCGGCAACGGCGCCAAAAACTTGATGCGCGTCGGCAAGTGCACCGATCGCTGTCAAGTAATAATTGTGGAGAATAAATTCCCCGGATGTCGGTCTCTTGAGGAATGCAGGATGGGTGAACGAATCGCGCAATGATTATTGTTACACAAGCGTTTCACAAACACAAAGAGGGGTTTTTGGTTGGTTTTCCTAATTTTAACAACAACAACAGAGATGCGGGTCGAGAACACCGCTTCGCAAAGTGAGGTGGATGCAACGGCTGCGATGCCGTGCTTCGTGAGGCGGATGAAGTGAACTCAAGTGTGAAAGGGTGAGGGTCGCAAACACCTCTTCACAACCGTCGTTAGCTCTTGCTAACACAGAGCAAACACCTTGCGTGCGTGTGCGAGTGAGTGAGTGAGAACGGAATGAATCATGAGCAAACCATGGAGAAAAACAAAGAAATATTCATTTTCATCAAAGTAAATATTACAATATTCATCTAGTACATGGTTCAAAGAGTGCAATGAAGGGAAAGAAGAAAGAAATAACCGGCGGTGAAGACTAGCGGCCGTTCACGGCCGGAATGGTAGGTTGTCGGGCTACCTCCGGACTCGGACGGGCAATGCTTCCGGCGTAGAGAGCTGTCACAATCTCCCTACGTGCTTCGTCGTCTTCGACTCAAGGTCTCTTCTTCTTCTCACCGGGCGGAAAGCGAAAATGGTTGCTTGGAGGCTTGCGGACGATGGAGAACACTCACGGACGATGGAGGAAGGCTTGGAATGGATGGAGGAGGCTTCCCCTTGGGTTGAAGATGAAGTAGGGGCGTTCCAGGGCGGTGGTCGGCGGCGTACGGAACAGGAACCTCGCTCCCGGAATGATCGATCCGCCCTAAAATCGCAACAGGCGTTTAAATAGGCGCTGGATTGAATACTGCGCACGATCATTGGCGCACGACCAGTGGTCGTGCGCACTGGAATTCTGCGATCGTGCGCACTGCCTGGACAGAACCTGCAAGAGACGAAATTATAAAATACAATGTTCGCACGACCAGTGGCGCACGACCGGTGGTCGTGCGCACTGGAGTTGATGGTCGTGCGCACTACAGCAAATAGAACTCAGAAATTTAATGGTCAATGCGCACGAGCAGTGGCGCACGACCGATGGTCGTGCGCACTAGAGTCGATGGTCGTGCGCACTGCACCAGACAGAACTCGCGAAAAAGGGTTAAGTGCGCACGATTAGTGGCGCACGACCGGTGGTCGTGCGCACTAGAACAAGTGATCATGCGCAGTGTTCCTGTGCAGAATTGCACCGGAAACACTTGCACGCCTCCAATTCCAGCACAAACACAGATCTAGCCACTGAAAGTGGCACTTAACAACATATGAATACTACTAAAGATAATACACACGAAAACACACCAAAGTGGGCCTAAATGTGCACCTAGCATGGGTTATCAAATATAGACTATAATAAGGCTAAAGTGCGGTGAATTTACTGAATAATGGCCCGGATGAGTCCATAAATGTGTATATGATTAGGACTCATCAGTGCTCGAGGCCATATCCGAGGAAGGGTTGGCTAGGGCGGCTTGAGGCCGAATCCGGGGAGGATAGGCTAGGGCCACCGGTTCATGGGGATGTGAGTCGGGATAGAAAACAAAAAGAGTTTACTATTCATCGCCACCGATTTCTAGCGTCATAGAGGTCAACTTTTGTAAAACCTTATTTGATATTAATAAAGCATGTCTCTACTTTATTTCAATTGTTTTACTTGACTTCTTATTGTCTTTGTCTTGCATTATTACAAAGTCTTTCAAAATATCACTAATGTTTTTAAAACCCTTATTCACCCCCGCTCTAAGGGCGCCTACCGATCCAACAGTAGCGGCCCGTGGAGCTAGAGCTGGTGGTTCAGTGTTGTAGTAGCAGTTGTGACTGTTTCTCCTCACCGTTGTGAGGTAGTTGTTCATTGTTTGTTTTGTTTTAGTTCAGACATATTATGGAGATCTGTGGGTTGGTGTCAGGTTGTTGACACCCACAAAGTTTGTTGATTTTGTACACTTTGCTTGCTACTAGTTGTTTTCTTGCTCTTTCGGAGTTGTTCGAGCCAAAAATGCCCCAGGTCCACACTCGCTCAAGCTGAAAAGAAGTGGATGATGGAAACTGTTAGATGGTTGGTTACTTTGAGCTATGATGGAAGACAAGAGGGAGGAGAAAAAGAGATGTTGAGAGTCTCTTGGGAGGAGATAACAGAATCTGCTGAAAAAGAGGTAACGAGGTCTCAAATGAGATAGCTCCAGCTGCTGAAATGAAGATATGACGATCTCAAAAATGAGACCGCCCCAGTTGCTGGGAAGAGATACGATGGTCTCAGAAATGAGACCTCTCATGTCAAAGACAAGGGCTGGAAACTCTCCAAAGATCCCGAAACCAATGCCCCTACCCCTTTATTTATAAGCGGGAGGGCCTGACCAAACGGGCAGGTCAGGAAGGAACAGGCTGCCCGTGGCCGAGACCTCCCAGGCTGAGGTTGCCCCAGGGGAGACGACCTGGCAAGGTCGCCCAGGGGGCGACCTCAGGCCAAGGTCGCCCCAGCTGGGGCGACCTGCTTCAGGCCGAGGTCGCCCCAAGGGGGCGACCTGGAGAGGTTGCCCAGAGGGCGACCTCAGGCCGAGATCGCCCCAGCTGGGGCGATCTGCCTTAGGTCAAGATCACCCCAAAGGGACGACCTGGCAAGGTCGCCCAGAGGGTGACCTCAGGCCGAGATCGCCCCAGCTGGGGCAATCTGCCTCAGGCCGAGGTTGCCCCAAAGGGGCGACCTAGCGAGGTCGCCCAGAGGGTGACCTCAGGCCGAGATCGCCCCAGCTGGGGCGATCTACTTCAGGCTGAGGTCTCCCCAAATGGGCGACCTGGCGAGGTCGCCCAGAGGGTGACCTTAGGCCGAGATCGCCCCAGCTGGGGCGATCTGCCTCAGGCCGAGGTCCCCCCAGTGGGGTGACCTCTCGAGGGAGGGATCACGTTGGGCGTGACCTCTAGGCGAGGTCGAGCGAAGCGCGACCTCTACAAGATGAAAGGAGAGACCACCCGGGCGATGAGGGACCGCAAGGGCTTGGATCTTCGGTGAAAAATACCTGGACTGCCGGGAGTGGGTGTGGATTGCTTCGGTTACCTACAAAAAGGTAGCTCAAGGTGATCGTTGATTTCTAGGTAAACAGGAGTAGTCTACTTGCTCTCTAGGAGGTTTTATGCTAGGATTGCATATTAGGTATTTTAGGTATAAAAATATGTTTATATTAGTATTTCATAACTTCTTTTCAAAACGAATCTCACTCTATTTTTAAGTTTATAAAAGGTATTTTCCTACTTATATTATACCTAGAGGTCTGCATAACATGTTATATCATTGGATTGTTATGTTCATATAGGGTAAAAAGTGAATAAAACTTAGTATTTTCTGCTGCGTATTTCTACTTACACCGTTAGTCGTGGATTAGTTGGTCCACTGAACCGAGGGACACAGTTAATAAACTTAACTGAAATCATATTTTTAAATTAAAATTCTTGGATTTTCCATGATAGGTAATAGGAGTAGGATTTTCCTGAGCGCCTGCAGTTGTCCCCTACACGGTATTGCATCACGACGTATATTTTCTCTTACTCTGACATATTATTTAATATGGGGAAAATGCGGGTTGTGACAGTTGGTATCTAAGGGAGGTTTGTTCGACAAGTTGGTCGAGCGACTAATTCCTATCTTGTTTAGATGTTTGGTTTAATTGCATACACACAATGATATGTCATCAGTATGTCTTGGCAGAAGCGTAAACACTACACTCATAAACATGATAAGAAGTATACGGGGCATATTATGTAGTATGGGATGCATAATATGTGATCGTATATGGATCCTCATAGGAGGCAACATGTGATTGTTATGTAGTATGGGATGCATAACAATCATCACATGGATGCGCATTAGATTTTTACTTTCATTGCATGAGATGTTATGTAGTATGGGATGCACAATATTATATGTGTACGTCATTCATAACATGCATTAAGGCCTTTATTAGAATGCATAGCACAACATACTTTACATAGCATTGCATAAACACACATATCAAGCTAAAGATTTACATGATGACACTCGTGCACACATGATTTTAAAACAAGGGTATAAGAAGTTCATGCATTCATAGAATAGGCACAAGAGTCTAAGGGGATGACGGAGTATCATCCCAAGTTTTATGCATAGCATCATTTATAAATCCCAGAGCAAGTTAGGAGCAAAAGTAAGTATCTATTCGTGTATGGTCTGAACTAAGTTGTGTAGTCCTAGTGTTACGGATGTTAATGAGTTGTTTGTTGTGTTTTCCTTTAGAACTGCCGCCAAAGCGTCCTGCGACGAGGTCTAATCCCCAGTTCGAGGGTGAGTCGTCAGGTGAACAGAGTGAAGCTGTGATAGAAGGGTTGCGACATAGCAACGAAGCTCTGTCGAGGCAGTTGATTGAGATGCAATCTCAGATTCAGTCATTGTTGACTGACGATGCAGGGCAGCAGGCCATGGTGCAAGACCCAGCTATCGGTCAGGCTGTACTCATTGCCCCTGCCCCTCTAGTGCCCCTAGTGTTGCTGCCACAAGAGATGAATTTCATCTCCCACTTTCAACCACTAGGACCTCCCACCTATGAAGGGAGAGCCGATTTAATGGCGTTAGACGATTGGATTATCGCTATTGAGGAAATGTTTTCCTATTCTGGGAATTCTGTCGACCAAAAGGTGATGGTAACCGTGTACCAGCTGAAGGGTCTTGCGAAGAGCTGGTGGATAAGAGAGAAGGAGAACCTGACAGGTGGATGTTCATGGGAATCCTTCAAGACGATGTTGCTGAAGAAATTTCTTCCATCAGTCGAGCAGGACCGCCTGATGAACAACTTTATGCATCTGAAGTAGAGGCAACTCATTTTTAGTGAGTATGAAGTCGAATTTAGCAAGCTGTGCCACTTTGCTAAATATCTAGTTGCCTCTGAAGCAGGAAGAGTGAAGCAATTCTTGGGAGGACTTCACAGCAATATTCAGCAGTTTGCATATGCTTATAGATCAGAGAACTATGCTGGGGCAGTGGAAGCTGCTCTGAAAGTTGAGGTGATTGATAATGCCAAGAATCGAGGTGCTGCGTTGAGGAAATAAAAGAGGAAAGGTGTTGATGAAGGAAGTTCAAGGGCATCTGGCCCCGCTTCAAAGAAGAGTGGTGGAGAAGCATGCAGTTTCTGTGGGCGCCCTGGCCACCCCTATGAAAAGTGTTTCAAGAGGATAGGAGCTCAGAAGCAGCAACGGGTGCACTCCATTCAGGGTGCACCCAAGGGAGAACTGGTGTGCACTATATGTTGTGTTGAATCCGAAAATGTGCCTCCACGATCGACGCAAGAGAAGCGAGGGAAAACGGAGGCCGCAACCTGTCGGTTACTATTCGATTAGAGATAATTAGACCGCTGGTAGCGGTCGAGGCCGGACTTCTCTCATCACGGAAAATGCCACTCCTGTGACGGGCTTTCCTTTGATATCAGAAAAGAGATTACAACAGGCTACAAGACTAGGAAATGAGAAGCCTGCTGGTCAGACAAGTCCCAAGATAGTGAACTCGAGACTGTAGCTCTAACAAGCAAGCTCCAGGATTAGAGTATACGTGTCTTAGGAACGTCGCCGGCCCCTATTTATAGGCTCGGGGACCTACCCGAACAGGCAGTTGCTTAGATAACCGCCTGCCCGGGTACAGGAGAATCGGGCAGGGGGTGACGAGATATAAGAGTAGAAAGGAGGGAAAGCCACGCGGTCTAGCGGCTTGCTTCATCGATTTGAGTCAAGCTTAGACTGAGATGTCTCAACTTGAAGAGAGTGGAGGCCTGCGCTGCTTAAGGCTGCGACTTGTCCTCTGGGCGAGCCCTTGTATTCAATTCCTGATGACGGCCTGGCTGTATGCAAATCAGACGGCTCAAGCCTTGATCTGCATTGAGTTTGGGCTAAAGGGCTACAGGATTAAGTTGAGACAATCTGATCAGTCTCTGATTAAAGGTCGCAAGGGCTGGAGGCTTGACTGGCGATTTGTGCTGAGCTTAAACTGAGATATCCCAACTTCAAGAAAATTGGCAACCCGTGCGGTCTTATTAGTTGAGACCGCAGCTTGCCCCTTGGGATTGAGCGTTAGTGATCTTCAATCCTTGGCGGTGGTCTAGACTGTGGAGGCCTCCCGACTAGTTCTGGCTGAGTCAAGGGGCTTGTGTATGTAACTTCGATTATCGAACCAGGTGGCTAGATATGTCAAACCGCCCGGTCTAAGAAAGAGATCACCTAGGCAGCGGTCTTCTAGGTAAACATAATCCCCGTACATTTTCAAATTTCACTGAAATTTCAGAAATGTCTATTCTAGCCGGAGACCGCGCCGACCTTGCCTTGAAGGCTATAATAGGTTCTTGGAGCTTCCTCTTTTGTATAATTATAGTGTAACCATGGGTCTTTATTCGCCTCTCGTGGCTAAAATCTTCCAGCTTGCTACTCCTCCGGCCAAGATGGTCAATCATATGCTTGAACTCGAAGACCGCCATAAGAAAGACAAAGACCGCGTGGGAGACCGCTCAAAGAAGAGGAAGAAGACTCATCACCTTGAAAAGGCTGAAAAATCCAATCTCACTGTTACGGTTGCTTCTTCGGGGAAGCCGACTGGCCATGCCAGGTCCTCCTTGCAACCGGCGAACTGTCGACAAAAGGTGAGGCTGGTTGTTCTAAACCGCCCCTAGTTGATTTTTCTAAGCCGCCCTCAGCTGACCCGCCTGCCCCCTTCGACAAGACGAGTTCAGAAGTTGTTCGCTCGGAGATCGCGGGCGGCGGTCCTTTTAATATAAAGCTTACTCTGTCTGGGGTGGTGCACCTGAAAATCGATGAAGGAGAGGAGGCGATCAATTCTCCCAAGCCGGCCGAATAACAAGGTTATGTGCTGGTGGTGAATGTCGAGGACAGTCCCAGTCACTCGCAGCAAGCCGACCCGGAGTTGGCGAAGAAGAGGAAAAGAGCTGAAACAACGACGGAATGAATATTGAGGAAGGCCAAGAACCTGAAAGCCAAGAATAGAGCGGCCTTAAGGAAACCTGGCATGGGCAACCTTCAGAACAAAGCGCATGAGAAAGAGGTTTTTGAGGGGCTGGTGACACCTTTCGCCATGCCAGGCAATTTGCCATCCACCTCTGCAACTAGTATGACTCTGAGCGAGATTGTCAAGGACATTGACTCCCTTAAGAAGCAGGATAAGCTGCTTGACACTCCCGCCAATTCGAATGAAATTAATCATCCTAGCAAAGATGCGGCTAAGACTGAGAAGGCCAAACCGACTTCTGACGACCCTACATAGTCGGGATGCGAATAATGAAGGCGAAGGCATGGAAGATGAGGGAATTTCTAGACAAGCCGCAACCGATCAACCCTCTTGCCAAAGGTAAAGAAACGGGTTACCTTCCTATCCATTTTTTCAAAATGCGGCCTCGGAAAAAACTGAATGACCTGATATTGAAACCACTGTCAAGCTTTTTCCTTTCCACTGCTCAATGCTCTGCTGCTAAACGGAGGCAGAATGAGAGGTTGTGGAAAGAGCGGCGTCGAAGGATGGACCCTGAGCAAGCGAGGCGGCCCATGAATCCAAACTTTAATCCTGCTGTTGCGGCTAGTAAGCGAGAAAATTCGGAATGAGCGGTCTTCATCCAGTAATGTCATTAAGTTATATGCTCCCAATTTTTCTAACTACATCTTCTTTTCTGCAGATGTTTCAGAACCTTTCATGAATCCGAGCGACTTGGAGGCTTGCCTTCCTCCATTGACAATGTCAAATCCGAGTTCTTTAATGAAGAACTTGGATACCCGAGTGGAAGGACAGCTAGCCGACTTCCAGATCCATCTTTACATCCTTCAGCAGCAGGTAAAAGATCTCAAAGAATGTGAGAAGACCGCCCGGATTAAAGAAGCTTCCATGCGAGTTGCGCTAGAAGCAGAGAGGAGGGAAAGACTAGAGAATGAGAAGATGCAGTAGGAACAGGTCGCTGCTTTGACTGCCCGACTTGAGAGGGGAAAAAGGAGATCCGAAAGCTCAAGGAAGACTGCATATATTATAGAGACAAATATCTTCATCTGACAAGGGAAGTCGGCAGAAGTCGACGACCTTTTAATACGATTGATGATGGATGGCGTGTGTCAAACCGCCAGGCTGTTGGGATGACCTCAGTTCTTCCAGCGGTCAGGATGGCCGACCCTGTTGCTAATACAGGTGAGATCGTTGTGGCCTTGCCTACTTGTATGATTCCAGCCGCGCGAGTAGAGCGAGATGTTGCACGGCTTCACAATATTATTAACCATCTCCATCATAGTATTAATCAGATGCATGGAACCGTCCTTCAAGTCGGTGATCATGTCGCGCGACTTCACTGAGAAGATGCTCCTCTGAATGACCTTCACTAGCGATGAGCAATTTAAATAATATTTGTGATATTATTTTACTCGATGCTTTGGACAATTGGAATATCGATCGTTTGTTTCAGTGACATTTGATATTTATTTCATGTTTGTGATATCCGACTTGTTCTATAGACCGTGCAGTCTGTTTTTTTTTTAGTGCTTCTATTTTCCTGCCTTGGAATATGTCGATGTTTTTTAACTGTTCTTTAAGGCGTGCGACTTGGCTCTGTAAACCCGTGGACTGACCTTAAAGTCGTGCGACTAGAATTATTGTTTGTGATTTGCTGCTTGTGGTATAACTTGGTTTATGCAAGATTATGGTTTCGCGGTTAAGTATATTAGCCACAATTTGACCTTGTTAAATTCATATCATAGGTTCTTATAAGTAGCGGCCCTTTCGAAGACTCATTCAACGAAACTTAAAGGTGGGAGCTAAGCGCACGTCGAAGCGGCCTGAGAAAACGTTTGCTAGGCGGGCTGATGCGGCCTCGGCTTTCCATTCGGCAGACCACGAAGAATATCTCCTGACTAAAGCTGAGTTTGATGAATTTGTCGAAAAGCATATGGTAGGGAGTCCTCTGCTCGTGCGGCTTCCACTCCGTGATGAGCGGATAAACTCTTCCAACCCTAATCAGATCACAATCCCGATCTACCATTTCGACTGCGGCTTCAGATTCCCACTGCCCATCGAGGTTGTCATGATTTTCGACCACTATGGTGTCGTTCCCGGGCAACTTTCCCCTAACTCGATAGCGGCTATCTTTAGCTTTGTTTCTTACTTGCGGTCTGAGAAGGTCCGCTTCTCAATGAACTTGTTTAGGAAAATCTTCTCAGTGCGGGCTATCCCAGATTTAGAGATGAAGATTTTCGAAGGCCATTTGTATTTTGGCTGCAAGGGGTTGAAGATGGTCAACCTATCGAACAAGGTGGCGAACTGGTCGGAGAGGTATCTCATCTTTGAAGGCCGACTTGGCTTGCTGCAAGTTAACCTGCAGGTGTGGTCGGAGGAAGCATTTCAGAAAGTAGACGTTAACGCGGTCGAGTCCGAGACATATTCGCTTCTTAAGACCGAGCGGCTTAATGTAGACTATTACATTTCACTGCTCTCTGAATTGGTGGATATCCATCCTGAATACAGTATGTCACTCACAATCCGCCATCTATTTTCCTATTGACCGTGCGGCTTTTGTATATACATTTTTCGTTGGTTTTGCAGCTGCTGCTATCGTCCCAAAGAACAAACCGATCAGTCTGGGTGGTTTGATTCTGACCCAAAGGGAAAAAAGGCAAAGGTTAGGTAGGAGCAAGTCGCTGGTATCTGATGAAGAGGAATCGGCTTCTTCTGGCGATTTCTCTTCCCTCTGCTCCTTTAGTAATGTGAAGGACTTAAAAGGTCGCCCGACCTTGTGCTGGCACCCGGGTGGAGAAGGCGTGTAAGTTTCCACCGTGCTCCCTCATTAGGAGAGTGATAAATCTGGCCGCCATGCGGAAGCCTCCGGTATCGCCTTGTATGGTCGGCGAAACTTCAGGAGGTTAAGGAGGGTTGCCGAGGAAGATCTCCCACGGTTAGCTGTGCGGGTTAGTGCCAGGAGCTTTATTACTAACCATTTCATGGGCATGACCTTCAAAAGATTGATCAAGGCGAATAGTCACCTGGAGAAGGAAAATGCAGAATTGAAAGAAGAGGTCGCGCGACTAAAAGAAATGGAGTCGGTAAGTTACGACCTGGTTAGTCGATTCTCTTATTATTCAAACCGTTCGGTCTAACCTTTATTCTTTTTGGTAGAAAAAATATGATGCAACGGACCCGATCTATCAAGATGAGCTCTTTCCTCATGTCGCCGATGGAATTGATGGAGCCATTGACCGCTTGAGGGAACTTGGCGACTTTGGACCGGGTTTTGAAAAGTTCACATTCTCGGACGCCTATCCATTTTTGCAGAAGAAATTAGATAAGATTTGGCGCAGGGCCAAAGGAAAAAATAAAGTTGATGAAAGTGTTGGGTTTTTTTCAACCATACATCATATGTAGGCGCAGCGGAAATAAAGAGAACAACCCAAAAAGAGTTTGGATCGGGCCATGAACATTGAATCAAGAAGTTAATCAAAACTACTAGGTATGAAAATTACCTTTGCGGGATTGGATCAAATCCAACCTAGATGCTCCAAGAAAAATCTGAAATCTGCTTTGAGTTCTTCAAGGATCGAAATAGATCGATCCCTCTACAGAAGTCCACACAAGCGATGAAGAACCCTAGCTTCTTGTCGCACAAGAACTAGGTCGGAGAAGGAAGCTCCCAACGTCCTCACAGACTGCTAGGTCCGATCCAGAGGAGGCGGCGACCGGCGGCGGCGACTAGCGGCGGCGGAACGTCGATCGGCGGACGGAACGAGAACAGCCGAAACACTTCCGTCGTCTGTTCTCTCGTGAAAAAGCTCGATCTGAAAAACCGTCATTGCCGAAGCCCTAATCACGTCCTTTTATACGCAAGGCATAAAATCGACTATCAGCAGACCAGAGGGAAAAAACAGAAAATCTGTCCAGATTCACATTCGCCTAATTCGACTAATGATATTCGCCGAATTCGACTAATGACATTCGCCGAATTCAACTAATGACATTCGCCGAATTCGACTGATCATTCGGCTATATAAATTCGGCGAAACCATTTCGTCGAACTGACCGGATTCGGCAAAACCCTTTAGTCGAATCTGTAATAAATTCGGTTAATCATATTAGCCGAATTTCATTAGTCGAATCAACATAATTCGGTTAATCACATTAGCAGAATTTGACATAATTCGGTTAAACCCTTTAGCCGAATTTGTCATGAATAAATCCATTCGTTTAAACCCTTTAAATGATTTCCCGTTGAGACATTCTCAACTTAATTCCAAGCAGTCACAGGATTGGTCCTCCACTCATATCCAATATGAGTAAGGCCAACACAATCCTTTCTCCAATTTCTCCAAATGCTTTTATGTGCGACCATATAGGCTCATATTGCGTTGGCAGCAAGACTAACTGTTGATTGCTTTGAGATCACCTCAGAAACTCCAACAGTCTCCCACTTGATCACAAAGTATCAACAAAAGTTTCACAAACAATGAGTGGCATCTAGCAATACATCATTGCTACCCAAGCAATAAGAGTTCATAACTCATATAAGCCTGTCAAGACCAATGTATCAGTGTTGTCATGTCCCGTTGTCCCTTACATCCGGAAAGAACTAGAGGCATGGACCGTGTCACCCTCATGATAGCTCAATCCAAGTTTCTTTATCTAGAACGGACTTCCAGAGAATGGTGAGCCCAATATCACATATTGGCTCAACCAAGCATGGCCATGCATTTCTCAGTCCAATTCCATCAAGGGGCCCATGGATGCAACTCCTATTATATAGGAGGACAAATCCCATATCTGCTCACACCCAAACACCCAAATGATTCGTAATGTACCCAATGACAACCCTTATCATCAACCTTCTTCAAGGAAGACTTTAGATGACATCAAAGTATGCTCTTCCTCACTCGATGAATGTTGTGACTTCAGGTCAAAGGACCACAACACCATAGCCAAATGAGACCTACTTGTGACACATTTAAGTAACAATCCCCAAAGTAGTCTCAGGTTGGGTCTGTCCAGTACAACTTGTTCACTAACAAGTACCCACGTGATGACTTGATATCACAATATCATGACCTGTGAGAACCGGTCATCAGTCAACACACATGCTAGTCTTAATGTATCATCATCACCCTTAGCTTCTACGATGATACCTCGACCAGGGACCTTTTAAGAATGAAGCTTCGAAATCATAGGCTCTCACATTCAAGTCATGCACTTGATGTCCTATGGAAGCGAACATTCTAAGGGTATTTATCACGAATTTTATTCTATCATATAGAAACAGTATATCATAATAAAAGAACTTTCCATTAATTGTAAAAAGAAATAATTGGTACACAATTCATCATATGAATAAATAATAAACAGCCAACAGAATATATATATTTCACATGCAACCCACAAGACTCCCACTAGAGTTGATCATTCAGTTATCGTATACCCATTGATCTAGTATGACCATCATGCTTTCTCTGCGCAAGAGGCTTTGTCAGTGGATCTGCAATATTCTCCTCAGTCGGCACTCTGCAAATGTTCACATCTCCTCGTTCAACAATCTCACGAATAAGATGGAACCGCTGAAGTATGTGCTTGGAGCGCTGATGGGATCTAGGTTCCTTAGATTGTGCAATTGGACCATTGTTATCACAGTAGAGAACTACAGGACCAACAATGTTAGGAACTACATCTAGCTCGCCGATGAATTTCCTAATCCATACAGCCTCCTTCGCTGCATTTGCCGCAGCGATATACTCGGCCTCAGTTGTAGAATCAGCAACAGTCTCTTGCTTGGAACTTTTCCAGCTCACAGCTCCTCCATTCAGGCAATACACAAAACCTGACTGAGACTTCGAATCATCCCTATCAGTTTGGAAGCTGGCATCCGTGTAACCACTTACAATGAGCTCTTCCTCTCCAACATACACCAAGAATACATCCTTAGTCCTTCTCAAGTACTTCAGGATATTCTTCACGGCTATCCAGTGACATTCACCGACATCAGACTGATACATACTAGTCATGCTCAAAGCAAAAGAGACATCGGGTCGAGTACATAGCATTGCATACATGATTGACCCAATTGCGGAAGCATATGGAATCAACTTCATGCGGTCCTTATCTTCACAAGATTTTGGACACTGGTCCTTAGAGAGATTCACACCATGAGACATGGGCAAAAATCCTTTCTTGGACTCAAGCATGTTGAACCGCTTCGACACCTTCTCAATGTACGTACTCTGGGTCAAACCCAGCAACTTCTTCGATCTATCTCTATAGATCTTAATACCGAGTATGTAAGTCGCTTCACCTAAGTCCTTCATAGAAAAGCAGTTCCCTAGGTTGTTCTTAACAACTTTCAGGGTAGGTATGTCATTCCCGATCAGCAGTATGTCATCTACATACAATATCAGGAAGACAACAATGCTCCCACTGATTCGCTTGTAAACACACGGTTCATCTTCATTCTTGACAAAACCAAACTCTTTGATCTTCTCATCAAAACGAAGATTCCAACTTCTAGAGGCCTGTTTCAATCCATAGAAGGACTTATTCAGCTTGCATATTTTAGTGGCTTCATTTGGGGATACAAAACCCTCGGGTTGTGTCATGTACACTTCCTCAAGGAAGTTTCCATTTAGAAAAGCCGTTTTGACATCCATCTGCCAGATCTCGTAGTCATAATACGCAGCAATAGCAAGCAATATCCTAATGGACTTTACCATGGCAACAGGGGAAAAGGTCTCATCATAGTCAACACCATGAATTTGCTTGAAACCCTTAGCCACCAGTCGCCCTTTGAATGTCTGCACATTCCCATCCATGTCGGTCTTCTTCTTGAAGACCCACTTGCACCCTATGGGTCGTACCCCTTCAGGTGGATCCACCAAGTTCCAAACTTGGTTTGTATACATGGAGTCCATTTTGGATTTCATAGCCTCAAGGCATTTGTCGGAGTCTGGTCCATTCATAGCCTCTTGGTAGGTCGCTGGTTCATCAACATGATCCATAAGCAACACATTACCTATTTGAGACACGAGAAATCCATATCTCTCAGGCTCAAATCTTGGTCTACCAGATCTATGTAGGACTTGTGTCTCTTGAGCAGGTTCTCTAGCTACAACATCTTGTAGTCCTTGCTCAGAATCCAATTCTGGTTCATTCACTACTTGTGGTTCTTGAACTTCTTCAAGTTCTACCTTTTGCGTCTTTCTTGATAAGAACTCTTTCTCCAAGAAGACACCCGTCCTTGCGACAAACACTTTGCCCTCAGACGGTAGGTAAAAGTAATATCCTTTCGTTTCCTTAGGATATCCCACCAGATAACACTTATCTGATTTGGATTCCAGCTTGTCAGGCATTTGACGTCGTACGTATGCCTCACAGCCCCAAATTTTAATGAATGACATACTGGGGCGCTTCCCAGTCCATATCTCATATGGTGTCTTTAGAACCGTTTTCGTCGGAGCGCGATTCTGTGTCATTGCAGCAGTCTCTAAAGCAAAACCCCAAAAGGAAACAGGCAAGTCTGCATGACTCATCATCGACCGTATCATGTCTAACAGAGTACAATTTCTCCTCTCAGACACACCGTTATGTTGCGGTGTCCTAGGTGGAGTGAGCTGTGATACAATACCACACTCTTTCAGATGATCACAGAACTCATGACTCAGGTATTCGCCACCTCGATCAGATCGGAGTGCTTTAACCCTTTTACCCAATTGGTTCTCCACTTCATTCTTAAACTCTTTGAACTTTTCAAAAGTTTCGGATTTGCACTTCATAAGATACACGTATCCGTATCTACTGAAATCATCAGTAAATGTAACGAAGTAGATATACCCACCCCTAGCCACAGAACTCATGGGTCCGCATACATCACTATGTACTATACCCAAAAGATCCTCAGCCCTCTCAGTATAACTAGTGAAAGGGGCTTTAGTCATCTTGCCTAATAAACAAGACTCGCATTGCTCAAATGATTCATAATCAAATGAGTCAAATAGTCCATCTTTATGGAGCTTGGATATGCGCTTCTCGTTTATATGGCCCAAACGACAATGCCAGAGATATGTAGGATTTGAGTCATTTGTTCTTAGTCTTTTATTATTATCTACATTATAGATCGGATGGTCCAGGTTCAAAACATAAAGACCATTAAACAATTGAGCTACAGCATAACAAACATCATTCTTAAATATAGAACAACAATTGTTCTTAATTATAAAAGAAAATCCAATCATGTCTAAGCATGAAATGGATATAATGTTTCTAGTTATGGACGGAACAAAATAACAATTATTAAGTTCTATTACAAGCCCACTGGACAAAGAAAGACGGTAAACCCCTACGGCTACAGCAGCAACTCTTGCTCCATTGCCGACGTGCAGGTCCACCTCTCCTTTACTTAGCAATCTTCTCCTTCTTAGTTCCTGCACATTTGTACAAATGTGAGAACCACATCCGGTGTCAAATACCCAAGATGAAGGAGCAGAAAGGTTTATCTCTATAACGTAAATAATCGAAGCGGAAGTCATACCTCCCTTCATTTTCTGCAGACCCTTAATGTACGAAGGACAATTCCTCCTCCAATGACCAGCCTTGCCACAGTGGTGGCATTTCCCTTCCTTCACGGTGCTCTTCCTTTTCAGCGCAGAAGATTTGGGCTCAAGATGTGACTTAGGTCCCACCTTCGTCTTCTTGAAGCCCTTCGCCTTACCCTTTCCTTTATGTACCATCAATATGGGACTAGCAGGCTTGGCCTTCTTCATGTTTATCTCGGCAGTTCACAACATGCCTAGGAGCTCGGGCAGTGTCTTGTCTATTTCATTCATGTTGTAGTTCAAGACGAACTGCTCATAATTATCCGGCAACGATTGCAGGATAAGATCTGTGGCCAACTCTTGACCCAAAGGAAAACCCAGTCTTTCCAGGTTCTCTATATACCCAATCATCTTGAGTACGTGAGTACCAACCGAGTCTCGAGCTCCCATTTTGCACTGAAATAATGCCTTCGTGACATCGAACCTCTCTTGACGAGCTTGCCCTTGAAACATTTTCTTTAGGTGCTCGTCAATCTCCTTGCACCCCATGTTCTCGTGTTGCTTCTGAAGCTCAGAGTTCATGGTGGAAAGCATAAGGCACTCGACGTCTAAGGCATCATCGGTATACTTCTTATAAGCATCCTTATCAACACGGGACGAGTTCCCGGTCGGCACCTCGGGGGCTTCTTCTTCCAAGACGTAGAGCTTTCGCTCTTGCCTGAGAACAATTCTCATGTTCCTGTACCAGTCCATGTAGTTCGTCCCACTTAGCTTGTCCTTCTCAAGGATAGCTCTCAGGGACATGGTGGAATGTGATCCACTTGCCATGGAATTCTACAAGAATTCATGCAAAATTTAATCAGTACCAAAATTTCAAAATTCAATTTATTTTAATTTGGACTTCAATTAAATACTCCCACTATTTTATTCAAATTGATAGCCCTCACTATCAATTCGGAGAGTCCATGCAAGCTACTCTCTTAGTGGACAAGACCCGTATTTCACCAACACAATGAGTCAGCTTTGGCTTTTCTCTCACTATGCAGTTATTTAGGTAGGCTACGCTTGCCAATTGCATCCTCATGCAACTCTTGTATGGTTGGTGAATAACTCCTTATTCGCATCCATCATATGGTGCATGCCAACCCTATGCCTCTAGGCACTCAACCTTTGAGGTCACCTAGTTAAGTTAGACCCGATGTCGACAGTGGGATATCACAATTATCCGCTCGCACCCTTACCAAGATAGATTAATGCACCTTGCTTTGGCAAGCCCACATTTCATCGATCGAGGAAGGAAGAGTGTCATCCATCGGAAGGCATCCGAATACTTAATATTTGATGAAGGGATTTTTAATAATAGGTTAACACTTAACCATGATCAACATTTGATCAGTGTGCACATCCACAGAAAAACAGGCTTTCTAAAAATCCACATGCATCCCTTATGTGCACAACATAAGACTATCAACCTTTGATAGACGAAAGGGCTAAATCTGGACATTTAGAACTCTTCCAAATCTTCAGATTTACATGCATTGGACAAAGGCAAAGACAACTCGACTTAAAGCAGTAGACAAGCTCGTCTCTCATTATTGGATTCAAAATCCAAAACAATACAAGGGTTCATTAACCACTTGAGGGACGGTTACTGCTAAGGAGGCAACAATTTCTAACAATTTGAAATTACCACGAAATCCCAGACGTTCCTGGCAGGGTTCCAAGGGGCAGCGCCCCTGGCGGTGGTCCCGCTGACCGATAAGCGGGCGGGGTCCCTTGGAAAAATCATCAACTTCTGATGTTCCTGGAAGAAATCTTGACATTTAGAACGCTTCCAAATACCTAGATTTGCACGTACTGGAATAACCTAACTTCTGAAACAACATTCATGGCCGAAACCTAGCTCTGATACAACTGTTGGGTTTTCTTCAACCATACATCATATGTATGCGCAACGGAAATAAAGAGAACAACCCAAAAAGAGTTTGGATCGGGCCATGAACATTGAATCAAGAAGTTAATCAAAACTACTAGGTATGAAAATTACCTTTGCAGGATTGGATCAAATCCAACCTAGATGCTCCAAGAAAAATCCGAAATCTGCTTTGAGTTCTTCAAGGATCGAAATAGATCGATCCCTCTACAGAAGTCCACACAAGCGATGAAGAACCCTAGCTTCTTGTCGCACAAGAACTAGGTCGGAGAAGGAAGCTCCCAACGTCCTCACGGACTGCTAGGTCTGATCCAGAGGAGGCGGCAACCGGCGGCGGTGACTAGCGGTGGCGGAACGTCGATCGGCGGACGGAACGAGAACAGCCGGAACACTTCCGTCGTCTGTTCTCTCGCGAAAAAGCTTGATCTGAAAAACCGTCATTGCTGAAGCCCTAATCACGTCCTTTTATACGCAAGGCATAAAATCGACTATCCGCAGACCAGAGGGAAAAAACAGAAAATCTGTCCAGATTCACATTCACCTAATTCGACTAATGATATTCACCGAATTCGACTAATGACATTCGCCGAATTCGACTAATGACATTCGCCGAATTCGACTAATGACATTCGCCGAATTCGACTGATCATTCGGCTATATAAATTTGGCGAAACCATTTCGTCGAACTGACCGGATTCGGCTAAACCCTTTAGTCGAATCTGTAATTAATTCGGTTAATCATATTAGCCGAATTTCATTAGTCGAATCAACATAATTCGGTTAATCACATTAGCCGAATTTGATATAATTTGGTTAAACCCTTTAGCCGAATTTGTCATGAATAAATCCATTCGTTTAAACCCTTTAAACGATTTCCCGTTGAGACATTCTCAACTTAATTCCAAGCAGTCACAGGATTGGTCCTCCACTCATATCCAATATGAGTAAGGCCAACACAATCCTTTCTCCAATTTCTCCAAACGCTTTTATGTGCGACCCTATAGGCTCATATTGCGTTGGCAGCAAGACTAACTGTTGATTGCTTTGAGATCACCTCAGAAACTACAACAGAAAGCAGCTCAGAGGAAGAAAGCGATGATGAAGAAGAGATCACAGAGGAACCCACCGCGGTTGACGGAGAGAAGGAAAGCAGCTCGAATTCGGGATCCAGTGATTCGGGAGAAGAAACCGAGCGACCTAAGCGACGAAGGTCGGGCGGCTCGGGCAGCTCGAGTAGCAGTTCGTCAAGCTCTTCATCAATAAGTAAAGGATATTCGCCTGATGTAGATATTGACGGTAGTGAGGTCTCGGGTTCTCCTACGTCAAAGAAACTCAAGCCGGACGAATAATTACAGTAATCATTTTTGTACTTACTTTTTATTTCTCATCTGACGGCTTAGGCTTGTTTAGCCGATCGGTTTAAATGATGTAAAGATATATTTTGAAAATGAATAAAAGTTTTTTAGCTGTTCGATTGTCTATCTTTTGCGACTTACTTGTGATTGCTGCAATTTCTTTTATCCTTTTGAACTGCAAGTCCTTTTGAATCAGGTTGTACGGTTTTAATATTAACCCGGGCGGTCAGAAATCTATATTTGGAAGAATCTCAAATGAATAGACCCAATCGAGTTAATTAGAAGCCAACCTCAACTCTAAGCCGCTAATCATAATAGATAAATTCCAGCCGTGAGTTGTGCGACTTGAGCAAATTTCGTGCGGTTAATAACTAATGTTCTGCAGGGTAATGAAATAGAATCAATAAGTTCACGTGGTGAGTGAAAACATTCTGGGCGAACAATAATTGTAACTCTGAATTTTTAAACATTTTTGTAAGCATAACAATCGATAAGCTCTCGCGATCAGGATATAATCCGGACGGCTAATGATGAGAACTCTGAACTTTTAAACATTCTTGCAAGTATAACAATCTGTAAGCTCGCTCGGTCAGGATACAATCCGGGTGGCTAATGATGAGAACTCTGATTTTTTAAACATCCTTGCAAGTATAACAATCGGTAAGCTCGCGTGGTCAGGATACAATCCGTACCGCTAATGATGAGAACTCTGGATTTTTAAACATCCTAGCAAGTATAACAATTGGTAAGCTTGCGCGGTCAGGATACAATCCGGGCGGCTAATGATGAGAACTCTGAATTTTTAAACATCCTTGCAAGTATAACAATTGGTAAGTTTGCGCTGTCAGGATGCAATCCGGGCGGCTAATGATGAGAACTCTGAATTTTTAAACATCCTTGCTAGAATAACTCATGATCACTTCCCCGTGGATGGCTCGTTCTTAACCGAGTGAATAAAATAAATATCAATAAGGCTGATAGAACAATAGACCGAATGAAAAAATCGGTAGGTCATTATTTTACCTGATACCCTGGAGTCACTGCCTTATGGCATTCAATGATAACCCGTTCTAGCTTTTACGGCTAGATTAATTCTAACTGATCAGTTAGTATATTAAGCTGATGTTTGTCCAAGCTGACCGTTTTAATGAGTTAGACCGTCCGGTCTTAAAACTCATATTATGCTGATGTTATACCTGCTTACCTCAAACCAGTCAGTTTAATAGGTCAAACCGCCCGGTCTGCATGATGCCTGTTAAATCCTACTTTTTCCCGAATGGTTTAAAGGACCGTAAGAGAAGGAATAACTTCCTGTAACAAAGCAGAAAATGGCTACAGGCTCAGATGACCAAGTGGGCAGGTGGGCCTAGGCGGCGAACATTCCTTTCCTTAAGTGGTCATAAGAGATGTAGAGATAATTTTCTGAAACAAGGAAAAACGTAAGTACAGACTCACATGACCAAGTGGGCAGGTGGGCCTAGGCGGCGAACATTGCTTTCCTCAAGTGGTCATAAGAGCTGTAAATGACTCAACTACTCTCTTGCCTAGGGTTACAAGGCGAGTTGATCCATTGGGTAGGTGGGCCTAGGAGGCGAACATTGCTTTCCTCAGAGAGATCAACTCAGTTGTGGGTCCCGCTTAGGCATCGCTTGAGAGTACTTAGGAGTATTCGATGGTCACAGAATAAGATGATTAGTTGGGCAGGTGGGCCTAGGCGGCGAACATTGCTTTCCTCAGAAAGATCATCAAAGTTGTAAATATACCCCTTTCATGGCATGATAGAGATAACAGTCACCTAGACCTCCCTTGATGCAAAGGTGTGTTAGATATCAGCTGGGATCCAATATTCTGAAGACCATCGCATGGGAATTGGCAAGATACCACTACACATGTGCGAAAACTCCTCGCTACACATGATCTTCGTGGTTTTATGCTAATGACTACAATCTGAGGGGGTTCAAGCAGAACTTGGCAATGTCTCCATGGTTCAGTGAGTGATATATAAAAAATGTAACAAAGTCACCAAACAAGAAGTGTCAGTATAGGGCTTTTTATTGAATATCCAAAAAAATGTAACAAAGTCACTAGACAAGGATAGAATCGTTTAAGATCGTCACCTCTCCAGGTGCATGAGAAGTCTTCTCCTTCGCTTGTCTGGAGGCGATAAGCCCTATTCTATAGTGCCTCTTTGATAATGAATGGCCCTGCCCAGTTGGGATTTAATTTTTCGACATTGCCTGTCCTGGCTGCGGCATCTACTTTCTTTAGCACGACATCACCAACTACAAACTATTTAACTCTGACGTTTTTTTCAAAGTATTTCGCCATTCTTCATTTCACCTCCTCCTGCCTGATTGTAGCTTCATCTTGAAGCTCCTCAATTAATTCCAGGCTGTATTTGATACCTTCGTCATTATAATCTATCCACGCTTCACCTCCTTCCTTTGCGTATATAACTCTAGGGGTGACCACTTCAAATTCTATAGGAACGGCTGCATTCGAGCCATGAGATAATTTGAACGGTGTTTCCCCTGTAGCTGAAGATGGAGTAGTCCGAAGAGTCCAGAGGATGGAAGGAAGTTGATCTACCCAGTTCCCTTTATGATTTACAACCCTCTTCATCAGAAGATACTGGATTTGCTTATTTGCGGCTTCCAACTGGGCATTGCTCTTGGGATGATGTACAGAAAAAATCGAATTTCAATTCCGACCTGGTCGCATAAATTGTTCATCTCTGAATTGTTGAACTGAGGACCATTATCAGTGACAATTGCTAACGGAACTCCATGCCAACAGACAATTTCTCCTCAGATAAAGTTTCTGATAACCTGCGTTGTAGTCTTTGCCAATGTCTTTGCCTCAATCCACTTATGAAAAAATCGATCATTACGATTATAAAGCGACGCTGGCCATTAGCCATCGAAAAGGGTCCCCTGAGATCCATTCCCCAAACTGCAAATGGCCAAGGCGTTGTTATCTATCTAAGTGTTTGAGCAGGTAGATGTTGAAGAGGAGCAAATTTCTGACACTGAACACATCGTTTAGCAAACGCTTCGGCATCTTTTCTCATGGCTGGCCAGAAATATACCTATCTCAAGCTCCTTTTCTCCAAAGTCTTTGCCCCTGAATGGCTACCACATTCTCCAGAATGAACCTCTTGAAGTATGATTGGAACTTCTTCTTCTGAAACACATCGTGCCAGAGGAGAATTTGAGTCTTCCTGTATAAGATTCCTGCTATCAAGCAATAATAAGCTGCTTTCCTTCTGAATCTTCTTCTATCTTTGATGGATTGATGAAACTCACCTTTTGATAGGTATAACTCATAGGGATCCTTCCAAGAAGTATGCTGATCGATCTGCATGAGTTCCCCTTCTTCCGTTGCTGGATGGAAAAGTTCAGATGTCACTCCTCCTGATGGAAGACCGATCTTTGATAATTCATCTGCTTCTTCATTCTGCGTTCTGGGGATATGTTCAATGACGAATGATTTGAATTTCTCAATTTCCTATTTAGCTAGCAACAAATATTTCCTCAGTATTGGCTCTCTTATTTCGTAGTTCCCCAAAACTTGAGCAACCATTACTAAAGAGTCAGTCTTGACATGCACATGCTCTACTCCCAACTCCCTTGCAAGTTTCAGACAGGCCAAGAGTGCTTCATACTCTACCTGATTGTTCGAGACCGGAAAGAAGAATTTGATAGCCTGTTAAAGTTTGATGCCATTCGGACTGATTAAAACTACTCCGGCTCCCACGGAGTTTCTACCAGAAGCTCCATCCACATAAACAATCCATGCCAAAGGAGTTTTCTCTATCTATTCGGGACTGGACTCTGTTGTATCAACTAGGAAATCCGCCAAGACTTGTGCTTTGATTATTGTTCTGAGAACGTAAGACATTTCAAACTCGCTCAGCTCGATAGCCCATTTAGCGAATCTCCCTGAATGATCTAGCTTTTCTAGGATACTCCTTAGAGGATGATCTGAAATCACTTGAATAGGATGGGCTTGAAAGTAAGGGCGAAGCCTTCATGATGACATGACTAAAGCCAAAGCTAGCTGATAAGTAGTAAAATATATGTATTTTTAGTATAATTATTAGTATAGTTTTAATTAATATTGTGAATTTTCTATGTAAATTAATAAATAAATTGCTTCTTTTCATTATTTCCTTACTAACTTAGTTTTATTTTTGTTTTTGTATATTTTGGCAATTTTTGTCAAGTCACGCCCCTGAGTCACGCCCGTGACAATAAGTCACGCCCGTGACCCAAGGGCGTGTAATTTTAAAACGCCAAACTTCTCAATCTGCGCTCGACGAACGCTCTCTTCCATGCGTTCGACGAAAATTGAGTTGCGCTCGACGAACGCTCTCTGCCCTGCGTTCGACGAAATTGAGCTGCACTCGACGAACTCTCTCCATCTCAGCATTCGAAGAACGACGCCCTGCGTTCGACGAATCCCTCTCAGCGTCCAGCGTTCGACGAATGGCACCTTACGTTCGACGAAAGCGCTCTGCCCTGCGTTTGACGAAAGTGCTCTGCCCTGTGTTCGACAAAACTGAGCTGCGTTCGATGAAACCGAGCTGCGTTCGACGAAACTGAGATGCGTTCGACAAAACCGAGCTGCGTTCGATGAAACCTGAGCTGCGTTCGTCGAACTCTCTATCTAAGCGTTCGACGAATCCACCTCCAGCCCCAAAGTCACGCCCATGCTGCTGATAAATTACCGCCCACTGTCACAGCCGTGACACTACAAGTCACGCCCGTGTGCAGCCATGTTTGACTGCAGGACCTTCCAGAAGACGGCGGATGAGACCCCTAAAGCACGCGCAAATGTCACGCCCGAAGTCATGGCTGTGACACACAAGACACGCCCGTGACCTAGGGCGTGTAAAATTAAAATTTTGCCTATAAAAAGAGGGGCTCGGCTGAAGTAAATCTCATCCAAATTTTGAGTGTTTGTAATGTTTTTTTGAGTTATTTTGAGTGATTGTGAGTTTTCTTTATGCAATTAAGTTTATGTTCGTTTGTAATTTTTGCCTTTTAGAAATAAAATGTTGTTTTCTCATTTGGATCATCTTCCTTTTTTATTTTTGTTAGTGTGTGTGTGTATGAGTATAACTTTATTGCTTTCATAACTTAGTTTATTGCTTTTATAAAAATAGTTTATCGCTTTCTTTAACGCTTTATTTATCGCTTTCGTTTAAATGCTTTCTTTCGATTCGGTCTTTTTATTACAAGTAGAGTGCGTGCGTATATGAGATAGTGTTTTTCTTTTTTGTAACTTAGCTTTATTTCAGTCTTTATATAACTGCTATATACCACCCCCATCTTGAATAAGAATCTAATTTCCTTTAGCACTTGTTTAAGTCGGTTGGGACGGATATTATTTCTGCACCTTTATAAGTATTTCATTTCTATACCACCCTCGTCCTGGATAAGAGGCTAAGAACTTTTTAGCGCTTGTTTAAGACGGTTGGGACGGATACTATTACTGCTTTTATATAAGTCTTTTTATTTCTCTTTTTTATCCGCTTATATCCGCTTAAATAATTAAACATGTATTTTCTAATTATTAATGCCGTCTCCATTCCGATGAGTGGCTAATTTCCTTTAGCGCATGATGTCGAAGAGCATTGGGACCCAAAAATAGTTTTTCTAAAAATAAAACACCTCTTTCTAAAATAATTAACGCTTAAGGTTTACCCGAGGATAACGTTGAGTGGAGCCACATAATCGATGTGTGATTTTCATTTCCGTCTCCGTACACTAGTTAGCAGAGAGGCTCATGCGTATGGACTGATCGCTCAAGGGTAAAGAGAAGTGCGCTCTACCCTCAAGAGAGGATGAGGTAAGTCTCCCGAATTGGAAGTAAAAACCCAATAGCGGGGTTCACAACATAAAGCGAGTATTAAGAAGATTCGATGGTCAAAAATTCATAATCTCAGGTGGGCGTACCCTCGAGAGAGGAGCGTTCATAATTATGGAATCTCCACGGCCAAGCCGTTTTAAAGTTTTAAAAAGTCATCTCTTTTACTTCTAAAAAAGATTATTTTTGTCTCAAGGTAATTCGACATTGGGCGCTATTATTATCATCGTTTAGAACTCTAGTTATATGCTTATTATAATTCGCTTTTAAAAACCCACACTAAAAACTTATTCCGATAAAATAATAGTTCGTTCCTCAAAGTAGCATAATCAACACGATCCGCGGAAATATACGACCTCGATATTTTCTAAAACAAAATATCCTGTATTACTCACGATAAGATATACTTGCCTTTATTATATGATTAGTTCGGATTAAAATTTAAACAAAAACTGTTCAAGCCAACTTAGTGCAAAACTCTCCTTTTCTATTTTAAAAATCAACAGAATTCGGCGTTGTAGTCGGGGTGTAAGCATCAATATTTCGAAAGAAGAAAATACTGTTACTTCTATCTTTCGATAGGAGAACGGTTAGTTTCTCAAAGTAGGAGTACTTGTGAAACTCTTCGAAAACACACGCCTAATTCTAAACTCACCATATAAAGGTTGCGCAAACCAAATCAATTAAAAAATAACAATCCGAGCACAACCAACAATCCGAGCAAAACCTTGATGATTGGCTCGGATTGTAATTTTTTAATTGATTTGGTTTGCGCAACCTTTATATGGCGAGTTTAGAATTAGGTGGGTGTTTTCGAAGAGTTTCACAAGTACTCCTACTATGAGAAACTAACTGTTATCCTATCGAAAGATAGAAGTAACCGTCTTTTTCTTCTTTCAAAATATTGACGCGTACACCCCGATTACAACGCTGAATTCTGTTCATTTTTAAAATAGAAAAGGAGAGTTTTGCACTAAGTTAGTTTGAACAGTTTTTGTTTAAATTTTAATCCGAAATAATCATATAATAAAGGCAAGTATACCTTATCGTGAGTAATACAGGATATTTTGTTTTAGAAAATATCGAGGTCGTATATTTTTGCGGATCGTGTTGATTATGCTACTTTGAGGAACGAACTATTATTTTATCGGAATAAGTTTTTAGTGTGAGTTTTTAAAAGCGAATTATAATAAGCGTATAAGTAGAGTTCTAAACGATGATAATAATAGCGCCCGATGTCAAATTACCTTGAGACGAAAATAGTCTTTTTTAGAAATAAAAGAGATGACTTTTTAAAACATTAAAACAGCTTGGCCGTGGAGGTTCCATAATTTTGAACGCTCCTCTCTCGAGGGTACGCCAACCTGAGATTATGAATTTTCGACCATCGAATCTTCTTAATACTCGCTTTATGTTGTGAACCCCGCTATTGGGTTTTTACATCCAATTTGGGAGACTTACCTCATCCTCTCTCGAGGGTAGAGCGCAATTCTCTTTACCCGTGAGCGATCAATCCGTACGCACGAGCCTCTCGGCTAACTAGTGTATGGAGACGGAAATGAAAACCACACATCGATTATGTGGCTCCACTCAACGTTATTCTCGGGTAAACCTTAAGCGTTAATTATTTTAGAAAGAGATGTTTTATTTTTAGAAAAGCTATTTTTGTGTCCCAATGCTCTTCGACATCGTGCGCTAAAGGAAATTAGCCACTCATCGGAATGGAGACGGCATTAATAATTAGAAAATACATGTTTAATTATTTAAGCGGATATAAGCGGATTAAAAAAATAGAAATAAAAAGACTTATATAAAAGCAGTAATAGTATCCGTCCCAACCGCCTTAAACAAGCGCTACAAAGTTCTTACCCTCTTATCCAGGACGGGGGTGGTATAGAAATGAAATACTTATAAAGGTGCAGAAGGAATATCCGTCCCAACCGTTTTAAACAAGTGCTAAAGTAAATTAGCCTCTTATTCAAGATGGGGGTGGTATATAGCAGTTATATAAATACTGAAATAAAGCTAAGTTACAAAAAAGAAAAACACTATCTCATATACGCACGCACTCTACTTGTAATAAAAAGACTGAATCGAAAGAAAGCGTTTAAACGAAGCGATAAATAAAGCATTAAAGAAAGCGATAAACTATTTTTATGAAAGCAATAAACCTAAATTATGAAAGCAATAAAGTTATACTCATACACACACACACACTAACAAAAATAAAAAAGGAAGATGATCCAAATGAGAAAACAACATTTTATTTCTAAAAGTCGAAAATTACAAACGAACATAAACTTAATTGCATAAAGAAAACTCACAATCACTCAAAAGAACTCAGAAAAACATTAAAAATACTCAAAATTTGGATGAGATTTACTTCAGCCGAGCCCCTCTATTCTTAGGCAAATTTTTAAATTTACACGCCCTAGGTCATGGGCGTGTCTTGTGTGTCACGGCCGTGACTTAGGGCGTGACATTTGCATGTGCTTTAGGGGTCGCATCCGCCGTCTTCTGGAAGATCATACCGTCAAAAATGGCTGCGCACGGGCGTGACCTGCAGTGTCACGGCCGTGACAGTGGGAGGCAGTTTATCAGCAGCATGGGTGTGACTTTGGGGCTGGCGGTGGGTTCATCGAATGCTTGGATAGAGAGTTCGTCGAACGCAGCTCAGGTTTCGTCGAACGCAGCTCGGTTTCGTCGAACGCAGCTCGGTTTCGTCGAACGCAGCTCGGTTTTGTCAAACGCAGCTCGGTTTCGTCGAACGCAGGGCAGTGGTCTTTCGTCGAATGCAGGGTGCTGTTCATCGAACGCTATACGCTGAGAGGGATTCATCAAACGCAGGGTGCCGTTCGTCGAACGCTGAGACAGAGAGAGTTCGTCGAACGCAGCTCAAATTTCGTCGAACGCAGGGCAAAGAGCGTTCGTCGAGAGCAGCTCGATTTTCGTCGAACGTAGGGTATATAGCGTTCGTCGAGAGCAGATTGAGAAGTTTGGCGTTTTAAAATTACACGCCCTTGGGTCACGGGCGTGACTTGACAAAAATTGCCAAAATCTGCAAAAACAAAAATAAAACTAAGTTAGTAAGGAAATAATGAAAAGAAGCAATTTATTTATTAATTTACATAGAAAATTCACAATATTAATTAAAACTATACTAATAATTATACTAAAAATACATATATTTTATTACTTATCACTAGCTATTCCAAAATTGAGTATCTAGTTTCCGCATCCTTGAGAATATGGCTGACATAATATATCGGAAATTGTTTCTTCTTCTCCTCTCGGACGAGGACAGAACTTACCGCATCTGGACCAACCCCCAAATTTAAGAACAATACTTCCCTTCGCGAGGGCTTTGGAGCAGAGGGTTGACGTTAACTGTATCTTCAACTGTTCAAAAGCATTGTTGCATTATTCGCTCCATTCAAACTTGGACCCTCCCCGGAGCATTTTAAAGAATGAAGCACTCTTATCTACTGATTTAGAAATGAATCGGCTCATCCCTGCCAACCTTCCTCCAAGTTGCTGGACCACTTTCGAATTACGAGGAGGGGTCATGTCTAGGATAGCCTTCACCTTATCTGTATTTAATGCAAGGCCGTCGGGAGTGAGGAGATGCCCAAGAAATTTCCCTTCATTTGCTCCAAACACGCATTTCAATGGATTCAATTTTAATTTGAACCTCCATAGAGTAGCGAACATCTCTATGAGGTCTTTCAAATGTATTGGAAAAGTTTTACTTTTGAGGAGGAGATCATAGACGTAGACTTCAAGATGTCTGCCTTTCTAATGCTTGAAAATCGTATCCATCATTCTCTCATACGTTGCACCCACATTTTTAAGGTCGAAAGGCATTACGAGGTAACAGTAACACCCATCGTTTGTGATGAAAGAAGTGTGCGGCATGCCGGGCTTATGCATTTTGATTTGATGGTCCCTAGAAAATGCATCTAAAAAGCTCATGAAATTATACCCAACCGAGGAATCTACTAAAACATCTATCTGAGGCAAAGGGTAGCAATCTTTGGGGCACGCTTTATTGAGTTTTGTAACTTCTACGCACATACGCCACTTCCCACCAGATTTTTCACCATTACAACATTATACATCCAGGTGGGGTATTGAATTTCAGAAATAAAATTTTCTTTAAGAAGCTTGACAACTTCTTCTCTGATGAGCACCGGTATCTTAGTTGCCACCTCCCTTTTCTTTTGTTGGATTGGCTTGAACTTGGGAGGGACGTTGAGATGATGGCAAGCTACATCCGTATCCACTCTGGGCATATCCTCCACTGACCAGGTGAAGATGTCCAAGTTCTTTAGAAGACAGGAGATCAGTTGAACTTTCTCCTCTTCTGACAGCTCTGCATTAACGATCAATGTCTTTTCTTCACCTTCAGCAATGGGGACTTCTTGGGTCGCCTGGGCAGGTTCCAGGTGAGCCCCTTCTTGATCCTTACTTTCTTCTGGAGCTTTTGAAGACTCAGCAACTTCAAGAATTTCAACTAGAGACTCGGGAAGCGGAATGTCCGTGATCATATTGACAGTTCGTACATAGCATTCCCAAGCTACTTTAGCATTACTCCAACTCCGATACTGCCTTTCTTTGGCAGCAAATATGAGGGCTAGGTGGAAGGTGGACACCACTGCTCTGTAGGCATTGAGAATAGGCCTTCCGAAGATGGCACAATAGTTGCTTGGGGCATCTACCACCACGAAGTTGATCAATTTGACTACTCCTCCCAGGGAAACTAGAAGTTTCACGGAGCCTTCCACTTCTTTCTTCTCTCAGGAAAAGCCATAGAGGGGCCCTTCGGTGGAAAGCACAGGCTTTCCAGTCTTCAGGGCATCGAAAGTTGAATGGAAGAGAAGATTGACGAAACTACCCGTGTCAATCAAAATCTTGTGAACTGTGTAGTTTTCAAAGATAGCTTTGATGACCACGGCGTCATAAAAAGTATTGGCATTTGGAGGAAGATCCTCTTAACCAAAGGTGATGATTGAGCATTCAGGAGCGGAAGTTGAGGTTGTCGCTACTTCTTGTTTAAAAACCATCGCAATACTTGATTTGCGGGAGGATTCGGGTCCAGCTCCTCCATGGATACAGTAGATGTCGCTGAGAGGGCCAACATCATTTACTTATATACACTCTGTTGTGGGATGAATATCCCCATAGTAGTCGGTGTCTTCTACATCAGCGCATTCCCAGGTCACCTCGACTGTTTCTTTCTTCTTCTCGGTTGCTGGTTCAGCAGTTGCTTTTTTCGGATTAGGCTTCGAAGCTTCCCTCTCCTAAAAGCCTTTCTATCAGCAAGCGGAGGGCCTGATAATTCTCAGTCAGATGCCCTCCCTCTTTATGATATTCGCAGAAGAGGTTCAGATTTCAGTTATGAATATCCGACTTTAAAGGAGCGGGCCTCTTGAAATCTGACCTCTTTTGAAGAATCTGGACGACCTCGTCCATGGTGACATTAGGAGGAGTAAATGATTCTTATGAATCATCATACTGGGTAGATGGAACAGTTGGAGATGGATGCGCAGTATATTGTGGCAGATATATTAGCATTATTTGTGGAACGGTCAGGGATGGAGCGGGAGTGATGGCCAACGGCGGCTTCTGATCCTGAAACCGTTGATGGCCGATAAAGGGTTGTTTATGCTTGTAGTTCCTTCCCCTCTGGGAACGGGGCTCTAAATGATTTTGGTTTGATTGCTGATGAGTGAAGGATGAGTTGGGTTGATCCTTATCATTGATCAACTTCGCAACATACCCGGGGTTACTCTTTTCACCCCTTATGAACATATTTGCTAAACTTATCATCTCCTGATAAGTCTTCGGTTCTCTGATGTTTGCTTCGAACTTCAATGGGCCTTCCCTCAGGCCATGAATCAGAGCTACCCGGTATAATTCAGGATCCACATTCTGGATCTCCATGATCTTCTTTTGGAACCGATCAACAAAACGAGCCCACGTCTCGTCTTCTCGTTGCCTGATTTTGAAAAGGGCCGCCGGGCCACTTTTCCTTTTCTTAGAGGGGGAGAACCTGAGCAGAAATTCCCTACGTTGCTAAGCGAGGCAGCTAATTGATCTGGGATGCAACCCGTAGAACCAATCCCATGCTTGTCCATCAATGGATGTCACAAGGAGCTTGCATTTGGTAGCATCCGTAAGGGTTCTCAGAGCGATGGCCGACTCAAAGGCCTGGAGATGGATAGCTGGATCAGCTTCTCCATTATATGTTGGCAAGCGTGGCTCCCTGAAGTTATTTGGGGCCGGCTCCCCTCAGACTTCATCCACAAAGGGAGAAGTCTCTTCAGCATCCTCATAGACAAGAGAGATAGAGTAATAAGCCGCTTGGGTTGCGGCTACTGACTGACAGGCCTCATGGTAGGAAGAGCGGGCCACGGCTTCTGGTGGGCAGGCCGTCGGGTAGGAGAGGCGGGCTATATAAGAATCCGCTCCCTGGAAATCTAGAATTCGGGTCGGCATGCTTTGAGCGGCCTCTTGATAGAAGTTCTGCCGAGCTGCAAAACCTTCTTGAAGGGGTTGGAAGTTAGCGACTTGTGGTAGCGGGTACGGAGGAGGAGGAGGGACCGGAGTCACCGCCTGGTTAACCACGGCCTTCTGGGGGACTAGCCGCTCGATTAACAATGCCAAGGCCTGACAGATCGCTTCCATATGCTGATCAGTTGCCTTTTAAGCCCGCTCGGCTTCTCTCTTCTATTGCTCCAAGGCCTCCCATAGAGATTCATCACTATGGTCGGAGCGGCCTCTTAGAGGGAACTGGCGGTCTGACATCTTTATCAAAGATTTCACCGACAACCCACGATCTGAAGGTCACGTGTTTCTGTTGAATCCGAAAATGCGCCTCCGCGATCGACGCTAGAGAAGCGAGGGAAAACAGAGGTCGCGGGTTGTTGGTTACTATTTGATTAGAGATAATTAGATCGCTGACAGCGGTCGAGGCCAAACTTCGCCCATCACGTCAAATGCCACTTCTTTGACGGGCTTTCCTTTGATTTCAGAAAAGATATTACAGCGGGCTACAAGACCAGCAAACGAGAAGCCGGCCAGTCAGACAAGTCGCAAGATAGTGAACTCGAGACCGCAGCTCTAACAAGCGAGCTCTAGGATTCGAGTATGCGTGACTTGGGAACGTTGTCTGCCCCCTATTTATAGGCTCGGAGACCTGTCCAAACGGGCAGGTGCTAAGATAATCGCCTTCCCAGGTACAGGAGAATTGGGCAGGGGGTGACGAGATACAAGAGGAGAAAGGAGGGAAGCCACGCAGTCTGGCAGCTTGCTTCATCGATTTGAGTCAAGCTTAGACTGAGATGTCTTAACTTGAAGAGACATCTTACGCTGCTTAAGGCCGCGACTTGTCCTCTAGGTGAGCCCTTGTATTCAATTCCTGATGATGGCCTGGTCGTATGAAAATTGGATGGCTCGATCCTTGATATGCATTGTTTGGGATGAAGGGCTATAGGATTAAGTTGAGACAACCCGATCGGTCTCTGATTAATGGCCGCACTGGATGGAGGCTTGACTGGCAATTTGTGCTGAGCTTGAACTGAGATATCCCGGCTTCAAGAAAATTGGCAACCCGTGCGGTCTTATTAGTTGAGACTGCAGCTTGCCCCTTTGGATTGAGCGTTAGTGATCTTCAATCCTTGGCGGCGGTCTAGACTATGGAGGCCGCCCGACTAGTTCTGGCTGAGTCAAGGGGCTTGTGTATGTAACTTCGATTGTCGAACCAGGTAGCTAGATATGTCAAACCGCCCGGTCGAAGAAAGATATCACCTATGCAGCGGTCTTCTGGGTAAACATATGGAAGAAGGGGCATGATTCGAGAAGGTGTTGGATGAAAGATAGAGTCTGCTATCAGTGTGGTCATAAAGGACATATGAACTCTGTGTATCCAAGGAACCAGCCCCCGTTGTAGACTGGTCCACTTTGAGCATTGCCGTCGCCGCCGCAAAATCTGGATAACAGAAGGGGAAAGCTGAATGTGATGACGAGGGAGGAAGATCAGGCCTCCGCTCAAGTGATATCAGGTTAGATTCTAATCTAACTCTTAGCTTTCCATTTTTTCCCTAGTATGCTTTCGTTCGTTTAGTTATGTATCCGCTTTTATAGGAGAGTTTAAGGTAAAGAACTGTGTGGCGCGCGTTCTTTTCGATTTCGGTGCTACCCACTCGTTTGTGGCTAGGACTTTCATAGAGCGTCATGGGTTGAATCTCGATCAGGTTGGTGATTCTTTTCTTGTCAAGTTTCCCTCTCGTGACACGGTGGTGTCGAACCAGGGAATCCAGAGATTGCCTATCCTCTTAGGCGATTTCTTAGCGTTCGCCGATTTGAAGATGCTGGACCTAGAGGACTTTGATGTTATTTTGGTTATGGACTAGTTGTCCCGTTATGATGTTGTGATCCAGTGCAAGGTTAAGCGCTTGGACTTCAAGATGGACAACGGCAACCCCATGAGTGCGTATGGCTTCCCAGGCTAGGATTCCCTAATTATTACCGCGGTATGTGCTCGGAAACTTCTAGATTCTGGTTGTTTTGCTTACCTCGTTTCTATTATTGAAACTGCTAGTGGTTCGCCGCGTGTCGAGGATATTGCTGTGGTGCGGGAGTTTTCAGATGTTTTCTCGGTTTGTCTTCCTGGTCTTCCACCTGAGAGAGATGTGGAGTTTATTATCGATCTTGAGCCTAGTACTCGCCCTATTGCTAAGGCACCGTACCGTATGGCCCCATATGAGCTGGAGGAGTTGCATACTCAACTCGATGGGTTGCTGCAGTGTGGGTTTATTAGGACAAGCTCTTCGCCTTGTGGTGCTCTAGTCTTGTTTGTAAAGAAAAAGGATGGCTCTATGCGGCTGTGCATTAATTATCGAGAATTGAACAAGGTAACTATCAAGAACAGGTATCCATTGTCGAGGATAGATGATTTGTTTGATCAGTTGCGTGGTAGCACAGTGTTTTCAGAGATTGATCTTCGATCAGGCTACCACCAGTTAAGGATCCGTGAGTCAGATGTCCCACAGACAGCTTTTCGATCCCGCCATGGGCATTTTGAGTTTTTGGTGATGTCCATTGGACTGACAAATGCACCCTCTGCCATCAGGGATATGATGAACCGAGTGTTCAAAGATTTCTTGGATCATTTCGTAGTCGTGTTTATAGACGACGTTCTCAGGTATTCTCGGGGCGCCGAGGAGCATTCTCAGCACTTGCGACTAGTTTTGACTACCTTGAGGGAGCATAAGTTGTATGCGAAGCTGAGCAAGTGTGAATTCTGGCTTCCTCGGGTGTCCTTTCTGGGTCATGCAGTGAGTAAGGATGGAATTTTTGTGGATCCAGAGAAGATTTCTACAGTTATGAATTGGAAGAGACCTACTACACCCAAGGAGAACAGAAGTTTCCTGGGATTGGCAGGTTATTATAGGAGGTTTGTGGAAGGATTTTCAGTATTGTCTGCTCCGATGACTAAGCTCACGCAAAAGAATACAGCTTTCGTGTGGAGCGATGAGTGCGAAGGAGCCTTTCAAGAATTAAAGAGGAGATTGTGCACTGCACCAGTTTTGACCTTACCTACCGAGGGAGAGGAGTACGCTATTTATATAGATGCAGCGCGCATTGGTCTCGGATGTGTCATGATGCATGGAGGTAAAGTGATTGCGTATGGGTCGAGACAGCTGAAGGTCCATGAGAAAAATTATCCTACGCATCACTTAAAATTTGCGGCTGTGATCTACGCCCTGAAGCTTTTGAGACATTTACTGTATGGTCCATTGTGCAAGATTTATGCAGACCATAAGAGCTTGCAGTACGTCACGGAGAAGGAACTGAATTTGCGTCAGCGTAGGTGGTTGGAGTACATTGCGGATTATGACATAGAAATCCAGTATCATCTGGGCAAGGCTAACGTGGTAGCTATTGCGTTGAGCAGAAAGACCGCGCAAATCTTCGACCTTATTGTGCAGTCTTTGGTTGAGGAGTTTCTTCTGATGGACATTTCAGTCTGAGTAGTGTCGGGCCCTCTTGTTTGGAGGCAGAACAGCCTTCATGGATCACCCTCACAAAGTTACATTAGAAGGAAGACCCAGATCTTCAGCATCTCCGAGGAAGGGCAGAGAAGGGAGAATTGCCTGATTTCTCTCTAGACGAAGACGGTACCCTGAACTACCGAGGTAGATTTTGTATCCCCGTGGTGGGTAGTATTCGGACAAGGATTTGCGATGAGGCGCACAGTTCTAGTGTGGCCTACCACCCTGGTTCTATGAAAATGTATAGAGACTTGAAGCAGATCATGTCGTGGAATGGAATGAAGAATGACATAACTAAGTTTGTCTCTGAGTGCTTCACCTGCAAGCATGTCAAAGCAGATCACAAAAGGCCTGGTGGCAAGTTGATACCTTTGGACATACCGAGTTAGAAATGGGAGTGTATATCGATGGACTTTATTTCTGGTTTGCCAAGATCTCCCCGAGGGAATGACTCAGTGTGGGTCATAGTTGATAGATTGACGAAGTGTGCGCACTTCGTGCCTTTCAAGATCGGATATTCTATGAAGAAGAGAGCAGAGTTGTATTTGGATGAGGTCATCCATTTGCACGGAGTGCCAATGATTATCGTGTCAGATCAAAACTCTAGGTTTATGTCACGATTCTGGCAGAGCTTACAGGGAGCTTTGGGCACCGACCTCAAGTTTTCGACCGCATATCAATCGCAGACCAATGGTCAAACAGAATGAGTCAATCAAATCATGGAAGATATGATCAGATGTTACATATTGGACCACGGTGGAGCTTTGGACGAGCGTCTCAGACTTATGTAGTTTGCGTATAACAACAGTTATTAAGAAAGTTTGCAGATGGCCCCGTTCGAGGCTTTGTATGGGAGACGTTGTAGGACTCCCTTGTTTGGGGTTGAGGTTGGTGAGAGGCCATTGCTAGGTACGGAAGCCCTTAAAGAGATGAGTAATTTTGTAACATATATTCGGGAAATGCTCCGTGTAGCTTAGGAGCATTTTGAGAAGTACGCAAATCAATAAAGGGTTGAGCTAGAATTCGCAGTTGGGTACACGGTTTTTCTGAAAGTTTCTCCAATACCTTGGGTTAAAAGATTTGGGAGGAACCATAAATTGGATCCCCGATATGTGGGACCCTTCCGGATTGTTGAGCGCATCGGAGTGTCAGCGTATAGACTGGATTTACCTGCTACCTTCCCTGGCGTCCACGATGTGTTTCATGTGAGACAGTTGTGAATGTGTGTTCTTAGTGAACGTCTCATCCTTGACTCGGTGCCCTAGTTACAGCCTAATCTTTCATATGTTGAAGAACCTGTTTGTATTCTGGAGGCTCAGGATCGAGTGTTGCGGAGAAAGACAATCCCCATGGTCAAAGTTCTTTGGCGGAATCAATACGTCGAGAGCGCAACGTGGGAGTTGGAGTCAGCGACGAGGGAATCTCATCCGCTTCTTTTCTCTTAGTTTTCTGGTATGTCTTTCGCTTGTTAGCCTTTGACTATTCCTGCTATTTTTGGTTTGAGTTGTGTGTTAAGTTTCGAGATGAAACTTCTTTTTATGAGGGGTGACTGTAATGCCCATGTTTTTCCGGTAATTATTTAATTCAGTAATGACATGTTTATGACGTCAGGGCGTTACTTTTAACGTCAAGTGACGGCGCATCGACGTAAGTGCGTTTTCGCGTCTGTTAGGTCTTGCCGACTAGATTTTGGGATTTGTGTCAAAAGTAGAAAATTTTACGTTGGAAAGTTAAGTTGTGTAATTTTAGACTTGCTCGTCAAGTTTCGTTGCGATCCGAGCCATTTTGAAGCCTCGGCGCATTTTCGAAGTTTTGTACAATTTATGTTTGCCGTAAATTTTAATAGCTTTTATCTCGAGAATGGCCCGTTGGATTTTGGTTTTAACTTTGTCGTTGGATTCGTAGCGCCGGCATTCGCCTTCGGTGCGATTTTCATCAGTTTCGGTGTTCATTTAGTTTTTGGTAATAAAATACTATTATTATATTTACTATTATTAAATATAAATATCCCCTCTTCTTCTTCTTCTTCATTCTGACCGAACCAGTCAAGCGTGAGAGGGCGAGAGAGGTGTTGTTTCGTGGTTCTTCCGATCGCTATCGACGGAGCTCCGATGCTCAAAGTTTTCAACCGAGCATAGATCTGGAAAGCTCTCATCGAGAGCTACGTATTTGTGGTGAGTATTCCCCATTTCTTGGACTTTTCGCGCTAGGGTTTTTGGCCCTAAACCCCATTTGGCATATTTTCTGTAGATTTTGCCTTGTCTTGCCTTCTTTTGGCCAGATCTACGACGTGAAGCATATCAGAGGTTAGATCCGGGTAAACCGAGGCAAGTGGTGGTTTGCCCCTTACCTTTCTTCTTTCTTTCAAAAAAAACTGTAGATCTTCATTATATGTATTTCTTGTGTCTTTTCCTTTAGTTAGTCAATTTATTTAATGACTTAGGTTTATAAATTTTTGCCTACAATATTGAGGCAAAGTTTTAGAGGTTATAAATGCTCATATTTCTGCTGATTAGGTAGCTAAAAAGCTAAGGAAATGACCTTTAACAATTTATTTTCCTGTTTATTTTCTATTCTGAGTTGAAAATCAACGGGAGGAAATCTTTCCGACGACTTCAAGTCAAAAACGATGGGACAAGGTCCCGTCCCGGCGATCGGCGGGAAGCAGCTGATAAAGTTGTTATCCCAGTCCTCTAAGTGGAAATCGACGGAGCGTCCCATCGATCGATGGGACCGCCCATGGACTTCTCCTTTTCCCGTCGATGGAGTCATTTACCAGAGCTAAGTGGAAATCGACGGGACTGCCCGTCGATCGACAAAGCGTCCCATCGATCAATGAAACCGCACATCGATTTCCCATTTTCCTTGTTGTAACCTTATTTTCCTTGTTATGTTTCCTTTCTCCTTAATGCAGCTAGCTTTAGTTTTATTGTTGTTTGTCTTGCGGAATTTCTGTTAAAGGTATGAGCTGCAAGTAGTAGTTTAATCCTTGTTGACCTTTTTTTATTCTTTTATGAAATCTAGCCTAGTCAGTCGTGCCATTCTCGAGTTATAGGTAGTCGATTTTGGTGTCGTTGGTGTTAGTGGATTATAACCACCGCCGCTGTGCCCTACACTTAAATTGGATATATTATGGGGGTTTACCCGAGTTAGTTATTTAGTTTACTGTTGGTGTTTTGACGAAGGTATCTCCCACCGCAGTTGCTCGTGAAAGTGGAGGTTAGATCTTAAATTAACTCTAGAGGGGGGGTGAATAGAGTTTAAAAACTTTTTCCTTTAGTTTTATAGCGGAATTAAAAATAGTGATATATATATATATGTATATGAGAGTGAGTAATAAAAACTAAGTAAAGAAAATCAGCACAGCACTAACATAGAAAAGAAATCAATCACAGAAGACACAAGGAGCTATAGTTGTTCCCCACTAAACTTGGGTACGTCTACTCTTCTACCACCCTTGGTAGGAATCCACTGGAGGTTGTTGATCAGGTGCCCTCACACCTATAAGCTTTTGTTCAGGTGCTTATAAACCAACTAGATTTTTTGATCAGGTGTCTTGCCACCAACAGGTAAACTTTTGAAGGGAGTTTTAACCATGTACAAGATGGGGAAGGAGAAAGGGAAAGATTTATTGTTCTTCTCTTTTTGCTGAGAAGACTTTTGATGATCCTGATTGGATGTTGTGTTTGGATCTTGATGATGATGATGAAGGAAGCTCCCCCTGTCTGATTTAGAATAGATAACAGCTTGTGGATGGAGCTTCTCCTCTCGATTGAAATGACACTTCTTCTTCTTCTTCCTGAGCAAATGATATTGATTTGTTGTCTCAGGTTGTAGAAGATCTGCAAGAAATGGTTAGCAAAAAGAAGATAATATATTTGGATATGTTCTTCTTTTTGCTCTGTTTTTCTTCTTCTCTTTTTCCTCTTTTTCCTGTACAGAGAATATAATATCTATTCTGTGTGTAATAAGAAATCTGTACAGCAATATATATATATGATCTGTCGAGAGATAACAGCTATATATCTATTCTGATATATATTATCTGCTGTATATTTATCTGTTTGTATCCTTGTCGACCAGAAAGGAATATAATAAATATATCTTTTATTTCCCAGTTCCTCGAGAACATCTCTTGCCGTGTTTGACTTGTTGCAATGGCTACATTATTTAATGTCTGCAACGGCTGTATTAATTAATGCTGCAACGGCTATTTCAGAGAAGCATATATAATAATGTTAGTCGAGCTGTATAAGAATATAATAATATTGCTGAAAATATTTCGTCGATCTCATCTTGATTCGTCGACCTGAATAATATATTCATCATTCTGAACGTCTGCTGAATATTTGTCGAACGCCGATCGCCGATCGCCGATCGTCGAACGCTGAGATAATTTCGTCGACCGTTGAACCGCTGGGATCGTCGCTCGCTGCTTGGATTTCGTCGAACGCAGCTTCCTTGATAATTTGTCGAGCGCTGCTATAATGTAATCTGTTCGTCGAGCGCCGCCCGACGAATGCTGAGCGTCGTTCGACGTTCGTCGAACGCAGCGAATATATGAAAAATATTTCTTCGCTTATTTTCTCTTATATTAATTATATATATTATTTCTTAGCTTTCTTATCTTAATAGGATTGGATGTTTAGATATTAAAGATGGATCCTAACACAAATCAAAACTAAGGTTCCAACAATATCCCCCTATTTGAGTTGGGATCCTAATCCAAATTAACTAGGTTCTAACAATCTCCCCGTATTTGGTTTAGGATTCCTAAGCATAAAAAGTCTTTAAAGCTTAAGGGTTAGAGATTATTTATTTTTCTTTTTAAAACTAAGCAATTTCTAATTTCCTAAGTCTTGATTTAAATAGGAATTTAATATGAAATGAATTGCTAGCTGTTATTAGATCTTAAGAATTTTTAAAATCAGAAAGACAAAGTCTAATAGCTTCTTTCTATAGAATCCCCTTTAATCAGAAGAGACTCACACTCAGTGCCATGATCATTCCTGATCAATGCAACTACAGTAGAATGCTCAACATGATTTTAGGAGAAAATCTGGAAGAATGTGAAGATATCTGACTTGTTTTTAAGATAAAAAAATTCAAAAATCTTAAAACTGCTGTTTAATTATAATCTGGGTTAAAATATTAAAAAGTTTAAAGATATGCCTAATAGATAGATATTTTGGCCTTTTTATTTCATTAAAGTATAACTTTGTAAACTTATTTTTATTTTGCTGATCATAAGAAATTTCTTTTTCTTTAGTTTTAATTAATTGTTTAAAGTTTTCAGCATTAATGAACTTATTTTCTAAACAGATAATTTGTTTTTCTGTTATTTTAAAATCTTCTTTAATTTTATCAGAAATTAATTTGTTTATTATTAGCTTTTTACTGATTCTGTTTTCAGAAATTTTTAAACCTGCACAAGGTGAATTGAAAACAGATCTGAAATTTTCAGAGGTAAAATTAGGAAATGTTGTTACCTCTTTTACCTTTTCTTGTTCAGATTCTGCATCTAATATGTAATATGAACCATATATAGCCATTAAAAAGAAGTTTCTGGCTTGTTGTTCTTCTTTTTCTTCTTCTTCAGTTAGACTGAATGAAGGTTCTGCATCAAAAATGATGTTAGTGGAAGAAGTAGGAATGGATTTATTTACCATCCTAGAGAGGGAGTTCCAAATGCTCTTTGTTGAAGTGCAATCAGCCACTTTGAGAAGAATGTCTTTGGACGTTGATTTAGTCAATATGTTCATGGCCATGGCATCAGCACTGATCAACTTTTCTTGATCATCTGTTGAAGAAGTTGAAGATGAAATACCTATCAAAACAAATTTATAAATATTTTCATCTATGGAATTCATATATAGCTTAATTCTAACTTGCCATAACTCAAATCTATCCAAATTACATAAAGGTGGATCTGAACAAGTAAAATCTGCTAGTACCATTTAGAAAAACTCTTTTAAAACAAATAAGAACTAAGGTGATCTTTGTGATTTCAGGTGTTAGCCTGTGTGAAAAATCAACCTCCTCTGATACCAATTGAAAGTGGAGGTTAGATCTTAAATTAACTCTAGAGGGGGGTGAATAGAGTTTAAAAACTTTTTTCCTTTAGTTTTATAGCGGAATAAAAAATAGTGATATATATATGTGTATATGAGAGTGAGTAATAAAAACTACGTAAAGAAAATCAGCACAGCACAAACACAGAAAAGAAATCAATCACAGAAGACACAAGGAGCTATAGTAGTTCCCCACTAAACTTGGGTACGTCTACTCTTCTACCACCCTTGGTAGGAATCCACTAGAGATTGTTGATCAGGTGCCCTCACATCTATAAGCTTTTGTTCAGGTGCTTCTTAACCAACTAGATTTTTTGATCAGGTGTCTTGCCACCAACAGGTAAACTTTTGAAGGGAGTTTTAACGCTATACAAGATGGGGAAGGATAAAGGGAAAGATTTATTGTTCTTCTCTTTTTGCTGAGAAGACTTTTGATGATCCTGATTGGATATTGTGTTTGGATCTTGATGATGATGATGAAGGAAGCTCTCCCTATCTGATTTAGAATAGATGACAGTTTGTGGATGGAGCTTCTCCTCTCGATTGCAATGACACTTCTTCTTCTTCTTCCTGAGCAAATGATATTGATTTGGTGTCTCAGGTTGTAGAAGATCTGCAAGAAATGGTTAGCAAAAAGAAGATAATATATTTGGATATGTTCTTCTTTTTGCTCTGTTCTTCTTCTTCTCTTTTTCCTCTTTTTCCTGTACAGAGAATGTAATATCTATTCTGTGTGTAATATGAAATCTGTACAGCAATATATATATATATATATATATATATATATATATGATCTGTCGAGAGATAACAGTTATATATCTATTCTGATATATATTATCTGTTGTATATTTATCTGTTTGAATCCTTGCCGACCAAAAAGGAATATAATAAATATATCTTTCATTTCCCAGTTCCTCGAGAACATCTCTTGTCGTGTTTGACTTGCTGCAATGGCTACATTATTTAATGTCTGCAACGACTGTATTAATTAATGCTGCAATGGATATTTCAGAAAAGCATATATAATAATGTTAGTCGAGTTGTATAAGAATATAATAATATTGCTGACAATATTTCTTCGATCTCATCTTAATTCGTCGACCTGCACAATATATTCATCATTCTGAACGTCTGCTGAATATTTGTCGAACGCCGATCGCCGTTCGTCGAACGCCGAAATAATTTCGGCGGCCGCTGAACCGCTGGGATCATCGACCGCTGCTTGGATTTCGTCGAACGCAGCTTCCTTGATAATTTGTCGAGCGCTGCTATAATGTAATCTGTTCGTCGAGCGCCGTCCAACGAATGCAGAGCGCCGTTCGACGTTCGTCGAACGCAGTGAATATATGAAATATATTTCTTCTCTTATTTTCTCTTATATTAATTATATATATTATTTCTTAGCTTTCTTATCTTAATAGGATTTGATGTTTAGATATTAAAGAAGGATCCTAACTCAAATCAAAACTAAGGTTCCAACAGCTCGATATTTTTCCAGTATGGGTGTGTCAGGCTATGAGACCACCCTAACCTTGGGCCCTTGTGGAGTTTGTTCTGTGGGTGTCCTGGCGGAGGTATTCCCCCTATAGTCATCGGATTCTTATCGGTGTTGGTGTTTGCTAAACACGTAATTATAAGAGTTATTATAGCAATTTATACTTTCATATTATAGCTGTGTAGATATGCTTTTGGTTTTCCACCGCTCATGGTGTTGTCAGGTATACGTGAATTTTCACGTAAGTGTTTCCACTGATTATTTACCTTACATTTTGTACTTTACTATCAGTATAGTTGGTCTTGGGTTGGTACCCCTGTCGACCGTGATTTACTTTGTTTTGTTTCCTGCCACCCTTGTACCTTGTTGCTGAGGCGTTCTCTCTTGTGAATGCCTCGGGTTCAGAGCAGTAACGGCCCGTGGAGCTAGAGCTGGTGGTTCAGTGTTACAATAGAAGCTATGACCATTTCTTCTCACCGTTGTGAGGTAGTTGTTCATTGTTTGTTTTGTTTTAGTTCAGACATACTATGCAGATTTGTGGGTTAGTGCCAGGTCGCTGATACCCACAGAATTTGTTGATTTTGGACACTTTGCTAGCTGCTAGTTATTTTCTTGCTCTTTCGGAGTAGTCTACTTGCTCTCTGGGAGGTTTTATGCTAGGATTGCATGTTAGGTAATTTAGGTATAAAAATGGGTTTATATCAGTATTTCATAACTTTTTTTTAAATGAATCTCACTCTGTTTTAAAGTTTATAAAACGTCTTTTCCTACTTTTATTAAACCTAGAGGTCTGCATAACATGTTATATCATTGGATTTTTATGTTCATATAGGGTAATAAATGAATAAAACCTTGTATTTTCTGCCACGAATTTCTACTTACACTGTTAGTCGTGGATTAGTTGGTCCACTGAACTGAGGGGCACGATTAATAACTTAACTGAAATTATATTTTTAAATTAAAATTCTTGGATTTTCCATGATAGGTAATAGGAGTAGGATTTGACTGAGCTCCTGCAGTTGTCCCGCACGGCGTGGCATCACGGCACATATTTTCTCTTACTCTGACGTATTATTTAATACGGGGAAAATGCGGGTTGTGACAGACATCCCCAAGGCCATCATGCAAGCTACTTCTGCTTTAGCTTCATCATCACTTTCAGATGAAGATGAGCTTAACTCTACTTCAGAGTCACTCCAGGTTCCAGCAATGAAACCCTTGGCTTTCTTCTTGTGCTTCCCTTTGAAAGACTTCTTCTACTTCTTTTCATCCTTGTTGTTGCTCCTGTCCCTTTGTTCTTGTGGGCACTCCGGAGCTGTGTGCCCTGGTTTGTTGCAAGAGTAGCATATTATCTCCTTCTTTGGATTTTTGTCATATCTGGCCTTTGCGCTCCTCTCTCTTCTCCTTGGATCTTCTGTCTTGACCCATTTTCTAAATCTCCTTGCTAGGAGACTGAACATTTCATCTTTAGGAGTGGAGGGCTCTCCTTCAGTAGCTTTCAGAGAAAGTCTCCTTTGGATAGGAGCTGGAGTTGTCTCCCTTTCCTCTGATTCAGCCTTATTCTTCAAAAGCATCTCATATGACTTAAGCTTTCCTAGCAAAGCCTTGGTAGAGATTTCTCTATCGCATCTAGACTCTCTGATTGCCCAGATCCTTGAATCTCATGAGCTAGGGAAGGACATAAGGATCTTATCATTTATTTCAGTTAATGATTTCTCCTTCTCCAGACTCTTCAGCTCATTGACAATGATGCTGAATCTATCATACATCTCAGCAATAGATTCATCAGATTTCTTTTGAAAGTTCTCATATTGGGATATGAGTAGGGACTTCCTGTCCTTCCTTTCATCAGAACTTCCTTCTACCAGTCTGGAATGAGATTCCCATATCTCTTTGGCTGATTGACAGTCAGCCACCTTCTGGAAGATGTCATCTGACATGGTGGATACAAGTATGTTCATCGATTTGGCATCACATACCTTCTGCTTCTTTTTAGTCTCTATCCACTCAGCCCTGGGTACATGTTCCTATGTAGAAGCTCCATTGGCATCCTTCTTGTATAGGGATGGAGGACCTGTGATGATAACATCAAAAATGTCTCCATCAATAGAATTCATATATAACTTTATTCTGGGCTTCCAGAGTGTAAACTTATTTAGGTTACACACTGGAGGTCTTGTTGAGGCATAATCCTTAGAACTCATTTTCTTAATAAAATAAATTTATTGAAGAGAAATAAGTGTATGGGGTCTTTTTGATCAAGGTGTTAACCTTTTAGTGATCAACCTCCCTCTAATGTTAATTGAAAGTGCACTGTGTGCCTCTGAGAATTCTCTAGAGGGGGATGAATAGAGATATAAAAATTATTTATATCCAAACTATGCATACAATAAAATACCTAAGGATTTATGCTTCAGTAACACCAAGGTGCAGAATAAATGAAGTGCAGTAATTATAAAAACAAAGAAACAGTAAGCAATAAATAATGGGACAGCACAGAAAAAGTACAACACAGAAGACACAAGATCTTATAGAGGTTCTCCAAAATGTGGGTAGTCCTCTCTTCTACCACCTGGTAGGAATGCAGAACATGTGTCTGAGTCTTTTGATAAAGAGACTCTTAGAACCAATGATCTTTTGATAAGGAGATCTTGAACCACTCAGATCTTTTGATAAAGAGATCTTGAACCACTCAAATCTTTTGATAAGGAGATCTTGAACCACTGAATCCTTTAAAGAGGGATTCTTTAAACTCTGTACAGTTGATGAAGTTGAAAGAAGAAAGAGGATAAAGAAGAAGAATTATGTTCTCAGAATTCTGTAGAAGTTTTCAGCTTCTGTCTTTCTCTTCTATGGATCTGCTAATGATGACCCCTGCTTAAGATTGTGATGTTTTGCAAGGGTTATTTTCTTTAGATCATGTTGTCTTTCTTTTGCTTGCTATCTGGTTGCTATATGATGTTGATGAAGAAGCAGCTCAGTTTTCTGTTCTCAAAGAGCACTTGTTTTTCTCTGATAGGGTTCCAGGAGGAAGAAGAAGGGCCAGGAACCCTAATCAAAAACTTTATCAGACAGTGATGAATGCTCTGTATTCTTCTCACTTCTCTTCCTATTTATTGTCCCTCGTTAATTTTTAAATTCATTTCCTCTTTTAGTTTGACCTGAAAAGGCACAATCTTGGACAATTAATTCTTCTTTCTTCATTTGCTCATGACCTGTCTGCCAACTATTTGAATCCGTTCCAAGAAAGCTTTTCCTATCTTCTTTACTGCTCCTCTCCATTCTAGGCAATAAATAAGCCATTGTAGAACGTTCTTTAGTGTTGTGGGCCTTCAGAGAGAGCTATAAAAGGACAGTTGAAAAGGTTTCTTGTTCAGACTGTATTCGACGCTGCATCAACTTCGTTTTCTCTCGTATCGACGTGCCTTCGAGTTCTTGTAAGAGCAGCTTTGAATACCTTCTTGATGTGGTTGAACTTTGTTGTCGACGTTGCGTCGATTACCTATCAACATAACCAGCGAGTTGAAGACTTCATTTTGAACTTCATTGTCTGTGTCGAATTGTAGTCGACTTCAGATGGCTTCGACATATACTTCCTTCTGCGTTGAATTGAAGTTGAGGTTGCGTCGACTTCTAAAATATCTTCGACGTGCTCCTTTATCAACATCAACTCTTATTAGACGTAGAGTCGACTTGATATAATTTGACTGAGAGATTGAGTTGCTTGGGCTTCTACTCTGAGTTGTGTCGACATCAATTCAATGTTGCGTCGACTTCTATTCGACGTAATTAGTAACTCAACCCAATTTATGCTTGTCTTGACCTAGTCTTGACACTCTAAGTTGAGTGTAACATCCTAACACATCTAATGACCAAATTCCCTTCACTATACAATGGGTAATAAAACCTAAGATATAAAATCACCTTAGTTAATTTGTTTAGTTAAATCCAAGGAGTTTTTCCCAACAAGGTTTTTTGATAAAAAGATAAGGCATGATCGAGCTTTTTAGAGGAAATTAAATGATAAGGAGTTTTTAGCATAAGAGTTTTCATAGAAATAAATCATAGTTTTTATCATAAAAATAATATTCTTGTTTAGACTAACCAATATAAATTTTACCAAGCAAGTCCATCACTTGTTGAAGGAAAGGAGGTTTGAGATTCAAGTGATGATACACACAAAAGAAAAGACTTTGAATAAGCATGAAAGCGCAAGGTAAAAATTATATGGTATTGATGCGGAAGACTTATAGAAATACAAGAAGCATCGTTTTGTAATCATGATAATTCATAAGAAAAGAAATGAGTTTAAGTTCCAAAAAACAAGATATTTTTGTAAATCATTGTAGAGAGCATGCTAGGTTATCTAGTGCATTTTATATATAAAGAGAGTATAGAATTAACAATATGATCCATGGGTGACTTCCTGGGAAGTCCAGGCGCTGTCGCTTAACTGGCTCAATTCTCATCAAAGGGGGATTGCGGTCTCCAACAACCCACTGTGCCCTGTGGTGGGACAGAGAGGGGTTGGGGTGCATGGTCTGCAGACCATCTGGTTAGGCAGAACCCTTCTGGTGCCAGCTGGGTCCCGTGTTGGTGGTCCTGGGCTGCGAGGGTGCTGGCGGTCCAGCTGGGTCCCGTGTTGGCGGGCCTGGATCGTTACACAAGTAGTGATTGGTGGAGTTATTTTTGTCAATTTATTTCATGATTTTTTTCTACAAATTTCTCTGGATACACTTGTTTAGCAAACCAATGAAATTTTGAATGCACAATCACTTTTCTTAAGTATTAAGAGTGCAAATAAAAGTGGTGTAGGTAAGATACTTGAGCAAATTTTAATTTATTGTATAATTACAATACACAAGCAATCATTCTTAGATTAAAAGCATATGTAGACTTTGCAAAAGATATAAGTGACTGAAGAAATATCATTATAAATCATAAAATATTTACTCATACTTAAAGGCATGCTAAGCTTGGTTCTACACAAAACTTTTCCAGTATAATTGATGCACATGTGTTTAGATATATCAAAGCATGATGAAAACAATGTTCAAAGTAGTTTGAAAAGATGAATTGCAACATTGTAGAAGGTCTAAATGATAGATTAAACCATGCTTGATATTAACAATAAAGTTCATACAGTTTTTTTTTAGAAAAATATTTTTGATTTAAAGTTTAAACTCTTGAAATTGATCTTAGACTTCCCGAGGTCTACCTGTGAGGGGTTCACACCGGTACTAGGAGATGTGATGGGGTGACATCCCAAATCTCCCTTTCGCAAGATACATGTAAATAGAAAAATTAAGGTCAAAAAATAATTTTTCATAATTCTTTATTTTATATTTTTGTATTTGATTTTTGCATAATGAAATAGAAATTAAACAAATAAAAAAATAAAGAAAGGAAGAGAAAAAAAATATTTTTTTTATAATTTGGCTTTTCTAATTTTCTATTTTAATTTTTCAAAAATTAATTAATGGCAGAAATACAAAAATAAGTAGTAAATATAATAGAGTATATTTTTAGTATTTTTTTGAAAATTGAAAAATATAGAAAATTAAAATACTGGGATACCGCCCGCGCTAGTGCTAGCGCTGCTTTTTTTAAATTCCCTTCTCCTTATCGATTTGGCCATTACAACTCAAGCTCTCCCGAAAAACCCTACCAGATAGCGCAACCCACAGATAGATTTAAGGTAAATCTTCATCATTTCTTATGTTTTTTATTTTAAACTTTGAATTTGATGTTTGAGATGAAAATTTTTGAACTTGTCTAGTGGTTTAGATGACAGATCTAAAAGTTTTGATCTTTTTGTCTTTTAAAGAGAGGAAATCGGAGAAATCTCCATCATTTTTATGATTCTTATTTTAAAATTTTGATTTGGATGTTTTAGATGAGGATTTTTAAACCTATTGGAGTTTTTTTAGTTATTTAGATGTTGGATCTACAAAAAGGCTGGAGCAAAGGTAGATCTCTATCATTTTGAAGATTGTTGATTTAATCTTTGAGTTTTATGAAGATTTCTAGTTTAATTTTAGCCTAGAACATATGAAATTCATGGATCTAAACGTTTGAGAAAGTTAGGATTCGGGAAATGAATAGTAGGTAAGGATTTTGACCAAACACTAACACCGACGCTAGACCAAGAGCTAGCAATAGCGCTGTCACTAGTGCTAGTGATGTCGTTAGTGCTAGCGCTGGAGCTAGTAGTTTTTCTTTTAATTTTAATTTTTCTTAGTAAAATGTTGCAGATGGCACCAGGATCTAAAGGGAAGAAAAGTGCAGGACTAGCAGTGGAGACAGCAATAGTGGGTATCCCATATTTTGTGGAATTTGCCTTGCCAAGACACCGCCACATTATGCAATTGTATGCGGTGTCTGAGGTATCAAATGTGTTTCTTTCGGATTCATTTTCCTCGGAGTTTGTTCGAGAGTTTTATAGGCATTTGGAAGATCCATCTCAGGCAGGTCTGGATGGTGGTGTACAGTCTCAGGTGCAGGGACAAATGGTTATTATAACCCATGATGATTTGAGGGAGGTGTTTGGGTTGACCGAGCACCCGAATAGCTTGGATGTAGTTGAAAAGTTTTAGGTTTATAGAGATTGGACTCAGCTAAATTTGTTACTCCACCAAAGGGCATTCAGGAGTTTGATCTCTTCGGTGGGGATGCTTACTGTTGATTTCCTTGTGGTACAGGATGTTTTACGCCATACCATCTTGCTGAAATTGGGCAATACATCAAAGATTACAGCACAGCTCAGCCTTATTTCCTATTTCATTCTCGAGGAGGAGAGATTCGATGTGGCAGACTTGTTGCTTTCATTGATTTGATACACATACAAGTTGCAGGATCCTTCTTGTCAACGATACAACAACCTCCCGCTTGGTGGCATTATCCAGAGGTTTATTCTACAGAGGTACCCTTCTATTGAGATTGGTTTTTATTTGATGGATTGCTTTCCTTCCATCTACAACACCACGTACCTTGAAGCGACATCACTCTAGGATGAGCCATCTTCGTCCACTCGACCACCACTCCGGCGAGGAGAGTCAGCCTGAGGGACTGGAGATGATTCATTTGAACATTTTTGAGAAGATTTGAGGGAGCGGATGACACGAGTGGAGGAGGATGTGTCAGAGGTAAAGAAGGATGTCTTTGGTATTAAGATGATGATGAAGTTTATGATAAATACATTAAAGTTAAATCCATCATCACCGGAGCGGAGGGAATGGGATAGCCCGACACAGGATCTTCCATGACATTCGATTCGGAGGAGTACAAGATGACGGTCACCAAGTCCTAGTATGGAGGAGGTAGATGAGACAGAGTAGAAGAAAAGGAGTGTCCTGAGGGTTACATATATATGAGTTTTGTAATAATAAAGGAGTTGATATCTTTTGAACATTTTCCACTACCGCCGCCGCTACCGGCTAGCGTCGGCGCTATCTGTTATGTTTAATTATAGTGCTTTTGGATTTGTGGATATATTTATCTGGTTATTATAATCCCATTTAGTAGTTTTAAGAATTTTGTCTATCGTTCGTATTTACAAATTTGAAATTATATGAAGTGGAGATGTTTAAGCAAATTTTGGTATCCAATCATATTTTGGTGGATTCCTTATGATTTGAGATTTCAATATCACATAACAAGTTTTGAATTCAAATTATGTGGATGATATATGATATTTATAGGCAATGAATTTTAAGAAAGATAGGTAGGTCATCAAAAATAAAAATATGACTTTGAATTTTGATAACTTGATTTATAAACTTATTAAGATTTAAAAGATAAAATCATATTTCCAATAATATATAAGATGACCATGCCATAATAGCTTAAAAAATAAGAAAAACAAAAAGAAAAATAAATGGACATTAAAGCATATCATGAAGTAGAAATTTGTATATTTCATTTTGAAAAGATTCTACTACTTCATGCATTTGATGATACCTAACGAATAAAAGTTTTAGGTATCCAAAGGGGACCAAGTGTGGTGGTTCCTTTGGGTACCCAAATATAACGTGTTGGCTTGTGAGGAGATAGTGATGAATGGGTCCTTTTTTGTGATGGTAGTGTTTCATTTTTAACTTTGGGTCTCCATTCAAACCGTGGTTTAATGTTATTTTTATGCATTAAATTTCCATTGTAATTATCTTTATTTTGAAAATTATAATTGAAAGTATCGATCAGAGGAAATTTGTGTAATTTTAATTTTATGTTGGGAGATAATGATTCTGTAAATAATGGTGATTTTGATTTTCATTAACAAATACTTTGTCTTTCTAACTCCCATTATTAGGCTTAGTTAAGATATTCATATTCATATTCAATGTGCTTTTAGATATTTCTTGACATTGTGAATTTTTATTCATAATTTTCATAACCAAATTGATTTTTTATTTTAATTCATCATTCTTGATCTTCAGATAATGCCTAGCTTTATTATAGGCTATTATGCTATTTTCAAGAGTGGAAATAATAGAGTTAATATGATTTTGATAGTTATTTCTAAATTCCTCAAATGTTTCGTCCATCTCCTTTATTTCAATTTTATAATTTTGGCACGTAGCACAATCACTTTTCAAATATAAATTTTCTAAAGATAATTTGTCATTGTGTTCTTTAACAAAAATAAGTTCTTTTTCAAGTTCCTTGAATTTTTCTTTAATATCATTACAATCAAAACAAGGTTTTATATTTTCATGGGAAAAACTAGATACATCAGAATTTGATTCTACTTTAACATTTGCTTTTAAACCTTTGTTTTCTAAGCGCAATTTGCAATTCGCATTTTTCAATTTCTTAATTTTGCGCTTTGTAATTTATAGCAATTGTAAAGTAGAAATATAATTGCAAACAATAAGTGGATTTGATTTCCTTACAGTGCTTTTGGATGCTATGAGATTTGAGCATAGAGTTCCTTTGTTATCTTCATCTATTTGGCATTCCTCTTCTAAAGATAGGATTTCTTCTTTTCCACTTAATGTGCACAAAATTGATGCATCATAAGAGAAGCTTTCTTGACCACTTATGCAAGCTTGTACGTTCTCCACTTCTTGTGTTTGTTCTGTACCTGTGGATGGAGAATCATACATTTCTTCAAGAAATTTCCATACTTTGTATGCACTAGAAAAACAATATATCAATTTGAAAATTTCTTGAGATAATGCACATAAAATACAATTCAAAGCCATTGCATTTAGGTAACATTCTTTATTATTTGTTTCATTTGTTGGACTTATTATTGTTATATTCCATGCTTTGATATCTAAGTTTTTAATAAATTTTTCCAATAAAAATTTCCACCTTGTATAATTTCTCCCTTCAAATAAAGGTGGTGCAAGAGAATTTCCTTATTCATAAAAATTTCCCCCACTAATAGAAGCGAGATCATGAGACGCCATTATTCCTAATTGTTAGACCGTTTGGAATAAAACTGCTTTGATACCACTTGTTGGATCTATAGGCGCCCTTAGAGGGGGGTGAATAAGGGTTATGAAAACATTTATTATATTTTGAATGACTTGAAACAATACGAGATTAAAATAGTGATTTTGAATAATGATCTAAATTGTTTTATAATGAAAGAGAGAAATAAACAATTTAGAGAAATGAAGAATAAACCAATTTCATTACACAAAAATAGACATGATTACTATTGATAAAGTTGATTATAAAACTAGATTTCTATGACGGTAGAAATCAAAGGCAAAGAAGTAAAAAGTCTTTTCGTTTTCTATCTCGACTCGTATCCCCACAAACCAGTGGCTTTAACCTATCCTCCCCGGATACGGCCTCAAGCCGCTCTAGCCAATCCTCCCTCGGATACGGACTCGAGCAGCCCTTAGATCTACACCATAGACCTAGTCGCCAACACGAGGTAAATTTTTGCCCTAAGTCCAACCTAGACCTAGTCGCCAACACGAGGCGAATTTCTATGCGATTACAATAATAAAGAGACAAAAACAGTATGAAAAAAATTCCCTCTATGTGGATCTCTAAAGAAGTAGACGAAGGCCCGCAGAGTATGATCATAGTCGATGCAGTCTTTTGTCACGATGATGAAGCGTGTTGAAATCTTCTCCACGGATCTCCTTAAGCCTTTAGGAATTTTTGGGAGTATCTCTCTAAACATTCCTCTATATGATGTGGCACGAAGCTCTGGAATTTAGGAGTGGGAGAGGATGTGAAAGACGGAGCCAGGGGGTCCTTTATATAGCCTTAAAGCTAGCACCTGCGATATCGCTACCGTCGGTGCTATCCTGGTATAGAATTATTCTGCGCATGCGTATCTTTCATTCCAGGGAAACACTGTCGCATTGCCTTTTGTGCTCCACGCTACCGCATGCGCTGTCTGTTACCGCCTGGCGCTAGTGCCTTCTAAAAATGCTCCCAAAATTGCTCTAATCAGATCTAGCGCCTGCGCTAGGTGCTACTACCGGCGCGAGTGGACATGTTGGAATTCTGGCTTCAAACTTGGGGGCAATCTTCATATGTTATCCTTGAGTCATATGACTTTGTTTCCTACACACATAAACACACAAGATCAAATACACATAGGAATTGTTATTCTCAAACCTACGAGATATGGAAGACCATGTTCCAACACAAGGACCATATAAGGTAGAGTGAGGAGATCTTGGAGAGGGCTCGTGAAGACCTGCGAGCATCGCGCGACATCACTTGGATTGCTCACCATCCCCACCGCACGTGTCGCCTAGGTCACGGTCCGGTGCGCCGTGGCTGAGTTTTATAGGTCGTTCTCATTTTTTACTTTTTACCCCTGATGTATTGTTGTACTCGCGACCCTTCGGGTCTTTGTAATATGCAGGCGACACCTTTATACTTACATCTTTTGTACTCGCATTGTGCTTTTAAGGGAATATGATTTTTAAGTGCTTTTCTTTCTTCTCGTTGATTGTTTTCTCTGATTATTGTTGGTCTTTTATTCTTATCCACGCATTATCAAGCTAGTTACTCGCTTTCTCATACTCGCGTCCCTGGTCGGTCAACTCATGCGCGATAGGGTTCGGGGTCGGGGTCTATAAATAGAGGGCCTCTTAGGGTTGGAGGGTACGCTTTTCCTACCATTTGACCACCTTCTCCCTCTCGAATCCTCCCCGCAAACCCCCTACTCGTCGCTAGCCATGGTGAAAGAACCTTACAAGGACCGGCGCGCTTTCTGCATCTTTAATTTCAAAGCGCACAACTTCCCAAGCTTTCAGACACTGGGCGAGGAGCTGAGTGACATCAGACTCTGGTGCTGCAGCGTCCATCTACACTAGCCTCTGGTGCTGCAGCGTCTTCTCGGTCCCCTAAAATGATAAGGTCCATCGACCGTTATTCAAAAAGACTAAGCCAATCCCCCACCCCTCCCCCGGTGACTCCTAGGCACTGAGCGGGAGGAATGAAGTAGAGGACAGCAAGGGGTATAAATAATAGCAGGTGACGGTGAATCTAATCTACGGGAAAAGTCTACTACTACGCAACTGATAGTACAGTGAGTAAAGCAGTAATGAGTGAAGTAGTAATAAGTAAAGCAACAATAAGTAAAGCAGTAATAAGTAAAGTAGTAATAAGTGAAACAATAATAAAGTAGAGTAACCTTGATTTATAAGAATGCCCATACAAACCTATAGACCAAGGGGTCATTCAGCAGGGCCTATCGTATAAAAAGTCCCATACTGATTTATACGATAGGGGTAAGGGTTGAAATGCAGTGCTTATGTCATGACATGCAGAGTTATGAAGTTTTAATGCTATGTTCATACAAGTGCAACTCACACACTTTCACTATATATGCACAGACCTTTAGTTCCCCCTTTTTAAAGCTAATAAAACTCCCAGCATACTCCCGTAGTGGCAAACGGAAGCGGTGGGTTGGGCCTCGCCCACCTCTAGGTTGGTATCTGCACTACCTAACCTAGACCTATCGTACGCCTCAACGCTAAGAACACAACATCGGAGCTTCTGCGTACTCTTACTAGCTAATCCACCAGACTTTTCCTTGGTAATGTGTTAACCACACTTACGGAGCCAAAGTATCGATGTCGGTGCGACGAACTCTATTACTAATGACCCACCACCTTTATGCACATGCATTTATGAATACTATTTATATCTCTGAGTCAAAAGCTCCCTGGGCAAACCTGCCCGTCCAATAGCCTCCCGAGCCACTAGCTCGCCGGACAAACCTATCCAAAACCACAACCATCAAGCCTACTGCTCGTAACACCAAACAAACTAGCACCCGCATCAACGGTATGTGAGTGAGTGTGTTATTAAGTTAGTCATGCATAACAATTTATTCCTACGATTTAGGGTTAATCTTGGACTTCCCGAGGTCAACCCTGTGAGGGGTTCGCAGCAGTACTAGATGGTGCGATGTGATGATAGCCCAAACCGCCCTTTCCAAGACACTTATTTTTATTGATGCCTACCCACAAGAATATACCTCTTATCATTACACTTGGATTAACCCTACGTATTTTATGACTCTCTAAGGGAAAATTGATCTTTTGTCAATCCCGAACACAACCTTACCCTTTAGCTTATCAGGCACAGTAAACATATAGACTCCTATTGGTGACCTCAAATCTCCTCAACAAGACTAAGTACGCCATCTACCTTCCATTCCCACCTAATGGTCTACAAGTTACTCAAGTTTTATAGTTTTACTATATGCAGACCACATGAGCTATATGAGTTGCATGAGAGGAGGTACTCCATGTAATCATGCAAATGACTCAAGATCATTACTGGGAGTCTATCATGTCATTATAAGACTAAATCCAGAATGTCATAATTTTCCTTATTTATTTGGCATTTACTATAATTTCTCCAAAATTGGCCAAGTATGAAATTGAACATGAAGTATAAGATCTTATGATATGGCCTACGCAAATTTATTGAAAACCTATGATATCAAAATAACAGCAAATACAGAATATCACAATTTTACAGTAAGGTGTTGGCCTCTAATTATAATATTGAATAATTATCCAAAATTGGAGGCTAATGAAGGAACCACCAAAAATATTTATGCAAAAATTATGGTAAAATTACCAGACCTCTATAATGATCAGAAAAGTTTGCTGACTAAGTTTTATAATTTTGTAAAACCATTTAGTCACATAAATAAATATTTCAAGAAAATCCAAACTAAGGCACATTGTGAAGTAACCTACGGATAAATACTTTCAAAACTCATACAAAATTTCACAAAGCTTTGTAATGCCCTAAAATGTCCTATTGCCAAGTTTCACAATTTTCCAGAAAGGTTTTGACCACCAATTAAAATACTAACTAAATAATCAAGATCAATGATTAACAAAAAAGCTACCATAAATTCTTGTTCAACAATTACATGAAAATTAGCTAATGTCCAAAATGGTCAGAGTAGTTCACTGATGGAGTTCCATAATTTTCTATTTAGTGTTGATCATGCAATTTCATTATTTAAATAATCTAGCCTAAGGGCACTTTAAGAAGGAAACCATATATATATTGCTCCAAAAACTACACCAAAATTTACAAATCACATTATTGCCATACAAAGTCCAATCACCAAGTTTCATGATTTTTCAGAGAATAATAAACCCTTAATTAATCTTTCTCACAAATAGCTCACATAAAGGGATTGTGAATGAAGTACCATATAGATCATCCTAAAAATCACAACAAAAATATCAGGGAACATTTACACTAATAAAAGCTAACTGTCAAAGTTTCATAACCATCCTAGGTTATATGAATAGGTAATTCCTTTAAGCAAAGAGGTGCCCTAAATAACTCTTAATAAAATTTGCGGGAATAAAAGTCTCCAAAAATTCCAAATAAATTTCCTAGGGCTTGAAACCACCCTATGAACCCTTCTACCAAATTTTAGGTCAATCTAAGGACATATGAGTCTATGCCCTTCAATGGGTTCAATAAATAACCCTAAGGTTTGAACTAGGGTTCTAGGGCTCAACTACTCCAAATCACCCCAAATCTTGGGAGGAGGTGTTTTATGTGATATTAAACTAGTGGCCAAGATTTCATCGCTTTCGGATGAGGTTTGACCATTCAACCCAACAAGTGCATTTTTGACATTTAGCTCTTAGTTTGACCAATCTTGTGTTAATAAAATACCAAACCAAATCAATCCCAAATGGGATGAAATTTTTACTAGAATCATAACATGGCCCTAAGGACCACCCACCAAATTTTGGTGGATGTTACTAGACTCTATAATTAATTAATACATGGATTATTAAATTTCTGCAAAAACCTTAGCAAAATGTCCTCCAAAAATTCTCATTTTTGGATATGTTAAGGGTGTGGGTATAAAGAGCTTGTGTTTCAATTTTCAAGTCATTTGGATGATTGGATTGATGGGGACACACAAGTCAATCTCTGGTCAACCCTTTGTATATGTTGCACCATTTTGAGTGTTGTGGTTAGACCACTAACCCAAATTGAATGAAACTAATTTTAAATTAAAGTAGACCTTATGGACTAAAACTATCATGTAGACTAGTTTTTCCAAATCAGAGTCTAAGTATTTTTAACAATTAAAACCAAACACGGTATAATATGTGACAGAAAACATACAAATCTTAATTAATTAAATCATCTGGTCTGCTCTTAGCAGATCCCATCAGATCGGACGGCGCCCAGTCATCATCCCCAATAATTGGATGGTCCATGACAGCCTGTCCTGGGTGACGTTTGCGCTCAATTTGCCGGCGACCCTTGCATCCTTCCGGCCGGCTAATGCCACCACCACCTTCGTCGAGGTGGTGGCAGGCGATTGACGGTGGTTTGTCTGTCAGTGGTGGCCAGAGGAGGGTTTTCTAGCGGGGGCAAAGAGCTCGAAAATGAGACCTTTCGGGAGCGTGATTCAAGACCGATTGAGCTCGAATTAGGCCCCAAATTGATTGGGATCTATGCACTAGAGGAGGATAGGAGGACCGGACCTGTGTGGTGGCCTGAGGTCGCGTATTCCGGCGAGTTGCCATGGACAGACTTGGAGCTTTTGGTGTCATGCCTCTCCTGGTTTACAGTGCCCGATTCCTCTTGGAAAGTTGGTGGTTTTCTTCCTCTCTGATCACTGATGGTTGTGTGGGTTTCAATTGCAGCCTTGTGAGGCTTTATTCCCGAAAGCCATTAATGGCAATTATGGGGAATTTCGGTTTCACTTGGGGGAGGTGAATGGGGCCTCAATCCGGCCGGGAGAAGGTTAGAAACTCCTCCTCTCCCTAATAGGAGATGAATTTGGCCATTAATGGGGGGAGATTGAATGTTTCTTCTTCCTCCCCGTTAATCCTCTCTCTCTCTCTCTCTCTCAAATTGGGGCTTTCTCTGTCCTGGCCGAATTTCCTGATATTGAATGGTCAATTCAGTAGCACCCAACCCCATTAGGTGGTGCACCACGTTAATTGAGTCTAGCCCAAGTGGATTGGCTTGATTACGTCAAAATAGGTCTTTTTGACCTAAATTTAGGGTTAAGTTGACTTTGGTCAATTTGACCATTTGGGTTGACCCCAATGGGATCCTAGTCACCAATTGGCCTCCCTTAAGGGTTAGGAAGGTCTAGGGAGGGTCAATTTGGCAAGGTGAGGGTAAATTGACCCTTAATAGGCCACTTTGACCAAAATAGGGTTATAGTTGACTTAGGTCAAATTGGCCAAATTGGTGGCCCCATGATGGGTCTTTTGGTCCATTGGGTCCCTAATATCTTCATAAGGGTAGGGGTAAGGTCAATTTGGCATGGTGAAGGCCAATTGACCCAAATTAGGCTATTTTGACCCATTTTGGGTTAGGGTTGACTTTGGTCAAATTGGCCTCTTTGGTTGACCCCAATGGGTCCTTGGTGCTCCAAGGGACCCCAAAAGGGTTAGGAATGCTATGGTGGGTTCAAAGGTCCAAGGTGAGGCCCTAAAGTCCAACCCTAGGCTTGGTATCTGAAATTTGCTATTTGCAGACCACTGTAGTTTTCCTCCTTGCCTAAGTTCACTTGGTCTTTTGTGCTTCCTAGGTTTTTGTCATGACCTAGTCATGAGAAAACTAACTTAGGGGTCTAGTTGTCTGAGAGATGTTACAAATCAAAATACATAAAAATAAAAGTTCATCCCAAAAATTCAGGTTAGGCCCGCGGGGTTCCTACCGCAAGTGATAAAATGTAACATCCCAAAAATTTAAACTATACATGCCGTAAAGAGCTTCGGTACTTTTGCTGCATCAAGTCCAGTGGCTCCCAGGTGTGCTCCTCCTGCCCATGATTTCTCCACGGGACCTTGACTAGCAGAACCTTCTTGCGTCGCAAGACTCGCATCTTTGTGTCGTCTATCCTGACCGGCTCCAGATGAACCGACCGATCAGTAGCTACCGGCCTCTTTATAGTAGATATATGATGCTCCGGCTGTAGTAGCACCCTCCTAAGTGAGGATATGTGGAAGACGTCATGCAGTCCCACTAACTCTGGCGGTAGCTCCAGCCTGTTGATGCGGTTTCGGCAAGTGCACCGGTCGCTGTCAAGTAATAATGGGAATAGCTTCCCCGAATGTCGATCTCTTGAGGAATGCAGGTTGTGGTGAAGTAATTCGTGTCGTGAAATGATTGTTACAATGAGCGAAATGAGTCAAACAAGTGTGCTTTGGTTGGTTAGTATAAACTAACAAACACGAAAATAAAGATGCGGGTCGACGTCACCGCTTCGCTTGGAGAGATGAATGCATCGGCCGCTATGCCGGGCTTCGTTAGGCGAGTGGGCGGAAAGAAAGTGTGGAATGTAAGGGTTGCAATCACCTCTTCATTAATCATCATTAGCCTTTGCTAACGTGAGTCTCAAATGAGTGAATAGAGTGGATGCGGGTGAGTGGTGATGAAGCGCAGCACAATACACATTCCAAGATTAAGAAAAGCAATAAACACTTTCTTTCATAGACAAATGAGAGTATTCATGTTCATTACAAAATAATAACAACAATAGGAAAGGGGAAGAGTAAACCAATAGAGAAGACTAGTCGTCGATCTCGGCCGGATTAGTGGGTTGTCAAACCACTTCCGGGCTTGGTCGAAGTATGCTTCTGGGACCAAGAGACTGTCACTATCTCTGATCTTTCCCCGTCGTCTTTGTTTGTCATGTTTTCTTCTTCTTCTTCCAAACTGAGGTTGCACAACTCGGCAATGGTGTTATTGACGGCCGGGAATGCTTCCAAACTCTTGGAATCTGCTAGGCTTTCACCGGAGAATTGTTCCCGGATGAAGGAGATGAGTGGAGATGGAGGAGGAGCGAAAATGGCGTTGGGCGGAGCTTAAAATCACGGAATGGAACATGTCCAACAACTGGCATATTTCCTGGCTTATCAACAAAAACAGCAGAAATTAAGTCATGCATGGTCGAACGCATGACCGTGCGTAGACCGTGCAATATTAACGAAAGAGCAGTGCCTTGCGGAAGAAGTAGCAGTGCCCGTGCGTCTTACTCATGCACGGTTGAAGTAGTCCGTGCGTAAAAACGCACAGGCAAATTCCGAATACAAGATAGTAGGAAAACGGAGGGGCTCGTGCATTTTACTCACGCACAGTCAAAAATGATTGTGCGTAAAAACGCACGGGCGAATTCAGATCACCATTTTTGCCATGAGATAAGCACGCACGGTCGGAGCGATCGTGCGTCAAGAAAACGCATGATCATGCGATTCATGCAGAAATGTAATTTGGGCAAAATGGAGAACTGCCCACCTTCACAACATAATAATCAGTTGGGAATACACCTCTAGCAACATCCAAATAAGAAAAAGGGTTGGGGAGCACCATGTGCTTACCCCCAACAATATGGATCGCAAATGCACACCAAAACGGGCCTAAAAGTGCACTTAGCATGGAATGAAGTATAGAGAACAAATATGAGTGATTATGGAACTAATATGTAGTGCATTGACTATAAAACCGGCCCAGATGAGTCCAAAATTGTGTATACAAATGAGACTCATCACACCCCAAAACTTACCTGTTTGCACATCCCGAGCAATCAAATCCGGTAGGAAATGAAAATGGTAGTTAGCGTAGAGAATTGCAAAGAAAGAGTAAGATGTGAAGTATCATACTCATGCACATAGAAATTCAGTAAAAGAAAGTTCTAACTATACTAACTAATTTGCAATAGTGTAAATGCGTAAGTAGAAATTTAGGTTTACTCAGCGAAGGTGAATCATGGTGAATTTTGCAGTCGTGCACCAGTGTGAAAGTAGACAAGCCACTAAGGAGGGGGTTGCTAAAGACCGGAATTCAGGGGTAACTCCGCTGAAATCCATCAACGTCGCGAGCCATAAGCTTGCCCGGTCACACTCTCTCCACGGTGCTAGCAAACTCATAAGGTGAATCAGTGGGGCTTTCAGGTTTTTACGAGGCTTAGGTTATGGAATGATATACAAAGATAAACTTGAAGGCTATGCAACCCAAATGAGCAACATCAAAATGCTTACCCGGAATAAGCCCACAACTGTGCTAGTGTGACACACCCCCAAACTTTGCTTGAAAACTGGGTGTGCACACAGCCTACTCCAAACAAATACCAACTGAATTTTTTTTCTATTACGCCCAAGGGGATTTCTTTTCATTTCAATTTTTTTCAGATTTTACTTCTAACATCATTTTTCTTTCTATTTATTTCATCCCCCAAATTGGTTTACAAGAATGTATTCATCACACAATATAATTTTTTTCACATCACAAAAATTCCATACATCACACCCAAATAAGAAATATAATTTCAGTTAACTCTATACTTCGTTGCGATAATAGGATAAGCTTCAGGCTTTGGTGATTGAAAGAAGAGCTAAAACAAAGGAAGGGTAGGCACAAATTGGCTTGCAAAGGTAAGCGTGTAGGTCATGGAAATCAAAGCTCAAACTAGCCAACTAGATGGCCTACGTCACCCTCAACTTATTGAGTCGCTCTCACCCATGCATCAAGAGTCGCTTGGGGAAAGTTCTTAGCCCACGAGAAAGATAAACCTTCTTTCCAACTCGAGCAACGCACAACTAGCGCTCTCTTACACACAACACTGTGCTACTACAAATTTCAGTCACATTCACCAAATGAGTAAAATAAATCAAAAGCTGCGCAAAAACACTAATTGTAAATTAAAAGCATAGAGAAAATCTAATTTTACTCAAATTTCTATGGGAGCATGCGGATGCGACTAGAGCACTACAAGAGTCAACATTGCACTCTGATTTGCAATTCCTAAGCTAACATCCTATTTCAAAATCCAAACCAAGATAAGCATGAACGGAATCACACAAACAAGTGAGTGCGTTCTTGTGCGGGTGAATTGGTGTATGCAAATATATGACATAAATGAAAATAAACTTCTGGTACGCTGTGCTTATGTGCACGTGCAAGTGGGTAACGACAAGCTACTCTCCCCTAGACTTAAATCTAAACATCACGGATTGCAATACTAGATTCATAAAAAGAAGTAGGATGAGAGATTACACCATGCTCAGAAATGAGCATACCAGAAGATTGGCATAGTCCTTGGAAATTACCAGGTTCGCCGCCCAAGAAAAATCACTGCTCCTGCGATTAAATCACACCAGAGACAAAAATAGAAAGGAAAAGAGGAAAAAATAGATTCGAAAAAAAAATGGGAACCGAAAGGTCCCCCATTGGGTTGTCTCCCAAGAGCCCTTTAGTTTAATGTCCTTAAGGTGGACCAAATACCTGTATTAAGCAGTTTAAAGAGAGAAGAGGTCTAGCAATTGTCCAAAATTTTACCAAAAGAGATACACAAGCAAACAAACTAAGGAATAAAACAAGAGCAGAAAAAACAAGCAACAACCAAAAGCCCGGAGACTCAGTCCAAATGAATGCAGGCTTTAGGGCTCAAAGGAGATTTCTCTCCCCTGCTACACGAGATGGGAAGGAGGTGAAGGCTTTAGGGCACCATGGAGATTTCTCTCCCCTGCCCCTAACCTCTTCCTTCTCGTGCATAAGGGAAGCAAAATGAGCGGCACGAAGTAGACTCTCTTGTTTAATTTTTTCCACGTAAGGGGAGCGCCATCGGGCACAATGTTCCATATCAGAATTAACGTTTAGTAGTCCCAGAGTAGCCAGGGGCTACATTTCTTCACCCACCACGGGTGACAGATCCGCCAACGAACCTGTTTTAACTGTTTACATTTTACTTCAATTTTAACAAAATCAATTAAAAGGTTTTTAGCCATGCCGGCCATGGTAACTTCAGACTTCGCGGCCTCGCCGCCTTTGTTCTCAGCTTCTTCTTCATCCCTCGCATCTTTCTTCACTCTCTTCTTTTCCTCCTCCTCTGACTCAGCATTTGTTTCTTCGCTTTGCTTGTCCACAACTATACTCAACTCATAAGGAAATTTATCAGAAGTGACAGGTAAAGAATTTAGATCCTTGGTTGTTGTACAGAGGAAGGTGTGGTGTGCCACTTTGGTTGACAAAATGACACACCCCTCAGTGATGTGAAGAGTGGCGCCACTCTCCTTCAAGATGGGATACCCAAAAGAGGCATGGAAGTGTTTTCCATTGGTCTCAGAACCTGAAAGTTAGTGATAACCGCTGCTCCATCTACAACAACCTTAACATCCTTAATTTCTCCCATTGTTTCCACCACTGTTCCATTTGCGAGGACAAGAAGTTTCTGATCGTACACATTGATTTTTAAGTTCAGCTTTTCAAAGTCTTGCAGTGCAAGAATGTTGCGTGCTGATCCTGTGTAGAAAAGAGCGGTGGTTTCAACATTGTTTATCTCACATTTCAACATTAAATCGCTCTCATTGCAACCATCTGCCTCGACTAGTCTCTTTCCCTGCTCACATGGATTTTTTTCCATCGTGCTCGAGAGAGCACCTTGAGTTCACTCAGAAAGCACTTGAGCCAATTGACTTAGTTGTGTTTCCAAGTTCCTCATCGAGGTCGTTTGATTGGTCATGTTTGCTTAGGCCACATCAACAATTTTTTCCATCATCTCTTCTAATGCACTATTGCGCTGCACCAGAGCGCCTTGATTATATCTGGGTTGAGGTGGCCTTTGTTGGCTTCCGGGCGTGTGAGCATCAAATTGATGTTGGCCCGACTGCCAACGTTGGCTCTCTGCGATTTTATTCCATGAGAAATTTGGGTGATTTCTCACACCTGGATTATAAGTATTTCCATAGGGTGCCCCCCTAATTTGATTCCCTACATAATTAATAGACTCATTTAAGTTAAGCTGGGAAAATTCATCTGACTGTCCACCTCCTGGGCATTCGTAAGCATGGTGACCACCACCTCTGCATCCTTCGCAAGCGATAGTCGTAGAGGATGCATCAGCAGAAGGTATAGAGTCCACTGCGAAAAGACCTCGAGCGCCCCTGGGTGAGTTCCTACCAGCTGTCCAGAAAGTGTTGTGGGAAGTAGTGTCTTGCAATATTCTCAAGGCTTCCTCCGGGTTGTGGTTCATCAAGGTGCCTCCAACAGTGTCATCAACCATTTCCCAATAGTTGTGCTCTATAGAAAAGTATAAGTTCTCCACTAGCTCCCATGGTTGGTGGCCATGGCTTGGGCACCTGCGAAGGAGTTCATTGAAGCGCTCCCAAGCCTCGGCGAGAGTCTCCTGATCCGCCTGACGGAAAGTTGCAATATCCCGTCGCAGGCTCACGATCTTGTCCACCAGATGGAACTTAGCGAGGAACTTGGACGTGACGGCATCCCATGTTGCGGTTGTACCTGGAGGGATTGTATGGAGCCAGGCCTTGGCTTTATTGCGCAGAGAGAATGGAAACAGTCTCAGTTTGACTGTTTCATCTAGGATTCCGGCATAGCGGAACGTTCCGCAAATTTCAACAAACTTCGTCAGGTGAAGATGTGAGTCTTCACTAGGCGTCCCCGAGAACTATGTATTGTTGCGGATAATATTCAGAATGGTCGGCTTGATTTAGAATTGGTTGTTCATGATATCTGGCCCAAATCCCAGATACAAACTCCCGGCAGTTGGGGTGGTGTAATCCCTCATTGTTCGTGGCCTTGGTCGAGCTGCCTCCTGCTCATCCACCATAATATTCTGCCCCTCGTCAGGGACTCTCTGGCAGCCTTCGTGGCCCTCTCCCGGGTTCAGATTATTTCCCATTTGTGCTCGTGCGGCTGTAGCACGCCTCAGTGCGCGAGCAGTCCTTTTGATTTCTGGATCAAAGGGTGCAAGATCCCTTGCGGCTTGCCCCTGCATACACAAACAAAAGACAAAAAAGAACAAAAATCAAAAGCACCCGCTCTTATAACAAGGGTTCAAAACACAAAACACTTCACGCCTGCACTCCCCGGCAACGGCGCCAAAAACTTGATGTGGTTTCGGCAAGTGCACCGATCGCTGTCAAGTAATAATGGGAATAGCTTCCCTGAATGTCGATCTCTTGAGGAATGCAGGTTGTGGTGAAGTAATTAGTGTCGTGAAACGAATGTTAAAATGAGCGAAATGAGTAAAACAAGGGGGATTTGGTTGGTTGGTCTAAACTAACAAACACGAAAATAATGATGCGGGTCGACGTCACCACTTCGCTTGGAGAGATGAATGCGTCGGCCGCTATGTCAGGCTTCGTTAGGCGAGTGGGCAGAAAGAAAGTGTGGAATGTGAGGGTCGTAATCACCTCTTCCAAACTGAGGTTGCACAACTCAGCAATAGTGTTGTTTACGTCTTGGAATGATTTCGAACTCTTGCAATCCGCTAGGGTTTCACCGGAGAATGGTTACCAAATGAAAAAGATGAGTGGAGCTGGAAGAGGAGCGAAAACGGCGCTGGGCGGAGCTTAAAATTGCGGAATGGAACAGGTCCAACAGCCGGCAGATTTCCTGGCTTATAAACAAAAATAGCAGAAATTAAGTCACGCACGGTAGAACACACGACCGTGCGTAGACCGCGCAATATTAACGAAAGAGTAGTGCCTTTCGAAAGAAGCAGCTGCGCCCATGCTTCTTACTCACGCACGGTTGAAGCCGTCTGTGCATAAAAACGCACGGGCAAATTCCATATACAAGAAAGTAGGCCAACGGAGGGGCTCGTGCGTTTTACTCATGCACGGTCGAAAATGATCATGCGAAAAAACCCACGGGCGAATCCAGATCACCATTTTTTCCATCAGATAAGCACGGACGGTCGGAGTGATCGTGCGTCAAGAAAACGCACGATCGTGCAATTCATGCAGAAATGTAATTTGGGCAAAATGGAGATCTTCCCCCCTTCACAGCATAACAATCAGCTGGGAATACACCTCCAGCAACATCCAAATAAGAAAAAGGGTTGGGGAGCACCATGTGTTTAACCCCAACAACATGGAGAGAAAATGCACACCAAAACGGGGCTAAAAGTGCATTTAGCATGGAATGAAGTATGGAGAACAAATATGAGTGATTATGGAACTAATATGTAGTGCATTGACTATAAAATCGACCCAGATGAGTCCAAAATTGTGTATACAAATGAGACTCATCACCTGTAAGCCAAGGGGCCGATCCGCTCTAGGATCCTATAGGGCCCCATATACCTCGGATTGAGCTTCTTCCACCCGCGTACCCACGAGACTCTATGCATCAGACGTATCTTCAAGAATACCCGATCTCCCACCTGGAACTCTACCATATAATGTCGCGCATCATAATACTTGGCCTGCCTGCTCTGGGACTCTAGCAACCTGTCTCGAATCAGCCGCACCTGAGCCTCCGTGTCCTCTACGAACTCTGAGCCGAGTTCCTTGGGGTCCTCATCCTGAATCCAAGACAATGGGGTCCTATATCTCCGTTCGTATAAAGCCTCATAGGGTGTCATGACTATGCTATCCTGGTGGATGTTGTTGTACGAGAACTCGACCAACGGCAACAGTCTCTCCCATGGCTCCCCACGGTCCAGAATGCAAAGGCGTAGAAGATCCTCCAAGGTTTAGTTGGTACGCTCAGTTTGCCCATCCGTCTGGAGGTAGAATGCAGTGCTGAATGTCAATCATATGCCCAGGTAAGCCTGCACTGCTCTCCATTCCCTTGAAGTAAATCTCCCATCCCGATCTGACATGATCGTCCTAGGAATGCCATGGTATCGGGCAAACTGCTCAACGAATTTCCATATCAAATCACCGACCGGAGCTTCCTTCCTGACTGGAATGAATCTGGCCACCTTCATCAATCTGTCGACGATCACCCATATCGAGTCATTCACCGCATGTGATCGGGGGAGACCATGTATAAAATACATCGCGATGTCATCGAACTTCCACTCTGGCACTAGGAGTGACTGCAATAGTCCAGCCGGGTTCTTGCATTCCGCCTTTATGAGTTGGCAAGACTCGCAGTGGGTCACAAAATATGTGATGTCTCTCTTCATGCCCAGCCAGTACATGGTCCTCTTCAAGTCTGTCGTCATCTTGGTGATACCCGGGTGCACCGAATACCTACTGCAGTGAGCCTTTGTCATGATGTCATCCCGAATCCGGCCCCCTGCCGGTATATATACTCGGCCTCTAAAACTCAACAGTCCGTCCTTCAACAAATAATCTCTGGTCGTGCCTGCCTCCAAGACCCTAAATATCGACACCAACTTGGTATCCTGCCTCTACCCATCCCTTATGTGGTCTCGTATATCATCTGTGGTACTCATCGCCGCTAGGTACTCCTCGTATAGCTCAGGATCCTCCTCGGATACTAAGGAGATCTGCATGTCCTCGAGCACCCGTACCAGCTCCATGGCCATCAACTGGGGCTCTACTCCTGACGTGGTAGATCTCCTGCTAAGTGTGTCTGCTACCACATTCGCCTTCCCTGGGTGGTAATGCATCGTGTACTAGTAGTCAGATAAGAACTCCACCCAGCAACTCTGTCGAATGTTCAGCTCCTTCTGCATGTCAACATACTTCAGATTCTTGTGATCTGAGAATATATCAAAGTGAACACCGTAGAGGTAGTGCCGACAGATCTTCAAAGCGAATATAATAGCCCCAATCTCCAAATGATGCACCGGGTAGTTCTGCTCATGATTCTTCAACTGTCGGAAGGTGTATGCTATCACGTGCTCGTTCTGCATTAGAACAACACATATCCCCTAGTATGACGCATCCGCATACACCTAGAATCCTTCCTTCCCCGATGGAAGGGCAAGGATGGGGGCTTTCGTAAGCCAACCCTTTAGCTCCTGGAAGGCCACCTTGCACTACGACATCCAAATGAATGCAGTATCCTTCTTCGTCAAGGATGTGAGCGGGAGGGCTATCTGGGAAAACCCCTGTACGAACTTCCGATATAAACTGACAAGTCCCATGAAACTCCACACGTCGGTGGCCATCTTCAGCAGCGGCCAATCCCGTACTTCCAGGATCTTCGCTGGATCCATTGCTAGTCCAGCTCCACTGATAATGTGACCCAGGAAGGCCACCTCCTTCAGCTAGAACTGAAACTTGCTGAACTTTGTGTAGAGGCTGTGCTCTCGAAGTTTCTCCATAGTCAGTGCCAGATGTCGTGCATGCTCCTCCTTCATCCTCAAATAGATGAGGATGTCATCGATGAACACAATGACGAAGATGTCGAGATAAGGCTCGAACACCCGGTTCATTAAATTCATAAATGTTCATGGTGCATTCGTGAGCCCGAATGGCATCACAGTGAACTCATACAGTCCGTATCAGCTGCTGAAAGCCGTCTTCGGGATGTCCTCCTTCTGAATTCCACAGTTGATAATATCTTGACCTCAATTCCAGCTTTGATAAGCAGTGGGCTCCTTCTAGCTGGTCAAATAACTCGTCTATCCTTGGCAATGGGTACGTGTTCCGCACCATCAACCTGTTCAGAGCTCTATAGTCGATGCACAGTCTGTGGGTCCCATCCTTCTTCTTCACGAATAGCACCGGAGCTCCCCAAGGTGAGCAACTTGGTCTAACAAACCCTGCTTCCACCAGCTCCTGCAGCTGGCTCCGAAACTCTACTAGCTCCTTCGAGGCCATCCGATAAGGAGCTCCAAATACCGGCTTAGCCCCTGGCACCAATTGTATCTAAAAATCCTTCTCGCGTTGCGGTGGCAGCCCGGGTAGCTTCTCTGGAAATACATCGGCAAAATCACGTAATATCGGAATACTGGCCACAGAATCCTTCACCTCGATTGCCTCGAATAGCACCTGGTATACATCGTCTCCCTGTAGGTGGGCCTTGGTGGCCTGAATAGATGATAATAAGAGACGGGAGGGGGTCTAATACCTTCGATTACTACTTTAGAGTCTTCATTCTTTAGAACAATCCTCCTTGTCGGGCAGTCAATCCTTGCCTGGTTCCCGTGAGTTCCTGCCCAGGATCAGGTCAAATTCTTTCATCTTTAAGAGCGTCGTCGATGCTTGGAACAACTTCCCTCCAATCTCCACGTTCATATTGCACTTAGAGTTCATTACTATTTCTGATCTGTTCGGGAATCGCACCCTCCTGTGGATGCCCTCAAAGTGATGGACCTGGTCCAGATCGTCCATAAATTCTTTCAAGTGAACGAGTATGAGGCACCCGTATCGAATAAAGTGTATGTGGGCTTGCTGTATGTGAGTACTACACCTGAATGATTTTTGTTAGTTTGGTTCAATGCTAAGGTAAAGCTATGGTTTGCAAGGTAGTAGTAATTATTAGGAAAACATCAAAGTAATTATAATGACCCTTACCGGGTTCCGGGGCTGAGCCAGGTCCAAGGCGTACATCTGATCCTTGTTCTATCTCCGGTCTCCTCCCTGGAATCCATGGCCTCGTCCATGTCATCGGCCCCCAAAAAGCTGGGCCGGTGAGGCAGACTGTAATGCTGGTGGTGCATTCCTCTAAGGGCAGTTCCTCCGGATGTAGCCCAGCTGATGACACTGGTAGCACTCCTGTGGGGGAGGTGGCCAACCTCCTCCTATCCTCGACACCTCCCGCATATGTAGAGGCTGAGGAGCCAAAACTGCCAGCTCCCTATGCTCCTGCCTCTTCTTCTGGTGGGGTAGGTCCTCCATTCTTTTTTCCCCACTAAATTGGCCCCTCTGCTGGTCCCTCCTGCCACTCCTTCGTTGGTCCTCTATCGGCCTCTTCTTACCTCGAACGATGAGCTGGTCGGCCTCTAGCTTCTTGGCCATCTCCAGGACCTTGGCCAGGCTGCCGTCAGAAACAAAGAGGAGGGCCTGCCTCAGGTCATCATGGAGGCCCTTATTGAACCTCTTTGCGTAGCCTACATCATCCATCTGATAAGAGTCTGCAAACCAGGCTTGGTGTGTGAACTCCAGTGATACTCCACCACTATTCTGCTACCCTGCCTCAACTGCAGGAACCTGTCTTCTAGTTCATCTCTCGCAGACTGTGGTACGTAGTGCTCAAGCAGCGCCATCTTGAACTCATCCCACTAGATGTCAGTCGCCTCCAATACAACATAGGTGGTGTCCAATAGTGACTTCCACCACCTCTTCGCATGAGATTCCAAGTACGAAACCACCAAGGGTACTGCCATATCCGTAGGGCACTGGATCCCTGCTAGCATCTCGTACATGATGTCTACCCACTCCTCAGTCCGAACAACTGCCTTCGTCTCGAGGTATGATGAAGGGGAAAGACCTCGGAAGGCACTCATCTAGTTGGCCCCGAGGTTTGGTTGAGGAGTCGGTGTCTTCTATGCCCTGAATGCCTCCAGTATGGCAGTCAATGTCTGCCCCATCTCCGTTTGCTGAAATAGAGTAGGAGCCGATGGTGGTGGGACGATGTTTGGAGTCAGAGGTAGTCCATACTGTGGGGTAGGGTTCGTCGCAGGCTACAAAAGGAAATTAACACACATAAGGAGATTAAGCTAAAGATAATTCAGTTAAAAGTGGACTTTTCATGTGATTCCCCATATGGGCACACCATTGCTTCCGCAGCTAGTTTGTCCTCAAACAAAGCTCGCGCGAGGTGACCCAGGGTTTGTGGACTTGATTTCTTTGGATCGAGGTTTGCCTCTGATACCAGTTTGTAAGACCATATTTTTTTCGCTACAAAACTGGGTCTTATGCCCAGAACCGTCGCTTTGCGGTGACACCATCACTCGGGAAGGTCGTCACTATAAAATGTCGATTCTGCCGGCCATATCAATCACAACAGAAGAAAAGTATACATTTGAATATATAGAAATCAAGTCAAAATCACATGAAATAAAATATCTCATGATAAAAGAGGTCCACAGATAGTAACTGAAATAAAGATAGTAAAAATAAGAGCTCCTGCCCGATACATCAAATCCTCACTACAATGTCACTCGTGGAAGAAAATCAACTAGTAACACTAACGGATCCCAAAACTGGTGCTCCTGTGCTAGACTGTCTCGCCTCCATCTAAACTGGCCTCTGGTGCTGAAATGTCTCCTCGGTCCCCTAAAATGATAAGGTCCACCGACCGTTAGTCAAAAAGACTGAGCCAATCCCCCACCGCTCCCCCGGTGACTCCTAGGCACCGAGCGGGAGGAATGAAGTGGAGGACAGCAAGGGGTATAAATAATAGCAGGTGACGGTGAATCTAATCTATGGAAAAAGTCTACCACTACGCAACTGATAGTACAGTGAGTAAAGCAGTAATGAGTGAAGTAGTAATAAGTAAAGCAATAATAAGTAAAGCAGTAATAAGTAAAGCAGTAATAAGTAAAGTTGTAATAAGTGAAACTAAAATAATGTAGAGTATCCTTGATTTATAGGAATGCTCATACAGACCTATAGACCAAGGGGTCGTTTAGCAGGGCCTATCATATAAAAAGTCTCATACAGATTTATACGATAGGGGGTAGGGGTTGAAATGCAGTGATTATTCCATGATATGCAGAGTTATGCAGTTTTAATGCTATGTTCACACAAGTGCAACTCACACACTTCGACTCTATGCGCACAGACCTATGGTTCCCCCTTTTTGGAGCTAGAAAAACTCTCAGGATACTCCCGTAGTGGCAAACGAAAGTAGTGGGTTGGGCCTCGCCCACCTCTAGGTTGGTATATACACTACCTAACCTAGACCTATCGTATGCCTCAACGCTAAGAACACAACAGCGGAGCTCCTGCATACTCTTACTAGCTAATCCACCAGACTTTTCCTTGGTAAATTGTTAACCACACTGACCGAGCCAAAGTATCGACGTCGGTGCGACAACCACCAATACTAATGACCCACCACCTTTATGCATATGCATTTTATGAATACTATTTATATCTCTGAGCCATAAGCTCCTCGGACTAACCTGCCCGTCCAATAGCCTCCCGAGCAACCAGCTCGGCGGACAAACCCGTCTGTAACCACAACCACTGAGCCTACTGCTCGTAAGACAAAACATACTAGCACCCGCATCAATGGTATATGAGTGAGTGTGTTATTAAGTTAGTCTTGCATAAAAATTTATTCCTACGATTTAGGGTTAATCTTGAACTTCCCGAGGTCTACCTTGTGAGGGGCTCGCAGTGGTACTAGGAGGTGCGATGGGATGATAGCCCAAACCGCCCTTTCCAAGTCACTTTTTAATTGATGCCTACCCATAAGAATATCCCTCTTATCATTACACTTGGATTAACCCAACGTATTTTATAACTCTCTAAGGGAAAGACGATCTTTCGTCAATCCCGAACACAACCTCGCCCTTTAGCTTATCGGGCACACTCAACATATAGACTCCTATTGCTGCCCTCAAATCTCCTCAACCAGACTAAGTACACCATCTACCATCCATTCCCACCTAATGGTCTACAAGTTACTCAAGTTTTACAGTTTTACTATACGCAGACCACATGAGCTATATGAGTTGCATAAGAGGAGGTACTCCAGGTAATCATACAAATGACTCAATATCATTACTGTGAGTCTACCATGACATTATAAGACTAAATCCAGAAGGCCATAATTTTCTTTATTTATTTGGCATTTACTATAATTTCTCCAAAATTGGCCAAGTATCAAATTGAACATGAAGTGTAAGATCTTCTTATGATAGGGCCTACACAAATTTATGGAAAATCAATGATATCAAAATAACATCAAATACAGAATATCACAATTTTACAGTAAGACATTGGCCTCTAATTATAATATTGAATAATTATCCAAAATTGGAGGCTAATGAAGGAACCACCAAAAATATTTATCCAAAAATTATAGTAAAATTACCAAACCTCTATAATGATCAAAAAAGTTTACTGACTGAGTTTTATAATTTTTCAAAACCATTTAGTCACATAAATAAATATTTCAAGAAAATCCAAACTATAGCACATTGTGAAGTAACCTACAGATAAATACTTCTAAAAATCATACAAAATTTCACAGAACTTTGTAATGCCCTAAAATATCCTATTGCCAAGTTTCACAATTTTCCAGAAAGGTTTTGACCACCAATTAAAATATTAACTAAATAAACAAGATCAATGATTAACAAAGAAGCTACCAGAAATTCTTGTTCAACAATTACAAGAAAATTAGCTAATGTCCAAAATGGTCCGAGTAGTTCACTGATGGAGTTCCATAATTTTCTATTTAGTGTTGACCATGTAATTTCATTATTTAAATAATCAAGCCTAAGGGAACTTTAAGAAGGAAACCATATATATATTGCTCCAAAAACTACACCAAAATTTATAGATCACATTATTGCCATAAAAAGTCAAATCACCAAGTTTCATGATTTTTTAGAGAATAATAAACCCTTAATTAATCTTTCTCACAAATAGCTCACTTAAAGGGTTTGTGAATGAAGTACCATATAGATTATCATAAAAATCATAACAAAAATATCAGGGAACATTAACACTAACACAAGCTAACTGGCAAAGTTTCATTACCATCCTAGGTTATATGAATAGGTAATTCCTTTTAGCAAGGAGGTGCCCTAAATAACTTTTAATTAAATTTCAGCAAATAAAAGTCTCCAAAAATTCCAAATAAATTTCCTAGTGCTTGAAACCACCCTATAAACCCTTCTACCAAATTTTAGGTCAATCCAAGGACATATGAGCTTATACCTTTCAATGGGTTCAATATATAACCCTAAGGTTTGAACTAGGGTTCTAGGGCTCAACTACTCCAAATCACCCCAAATCTTGGGAGGAGGTGTTTTATGTGATATTAAACTAGTTGCCAAGATTTCATCACTTTTGGATGAGGTTTGACCATTCAACCCTACAAGTGCACTTTTGACTTTTTAGCCCTTAGTTTGACCAATCTTGGGTTAATTAAATACCCAACCAAATCAATCCCAAATGTGATAAAAATTTTACCAGAAGCATAACATGTCCCTAAGGACCACCCACCAAAATTTGGTGGTGTTGGGATGTTACTAGACCCAATAATTAATTAATAGATGGATTATTAAATTTTTGCAAAAACCTTAGCAAAATGTCCTCCAAAAATTCTCATTTTTGGATATGTTAAGTGTGTGAGCATAAAGAGCCTATGTTTCAATTTTCAAGTCATTTGGATGACTGGATTGATGGGGGCACACAAGTCAATCTCTGGTCAACCCTTTGTATATGTTGCACCATTTTGAGTGGTGTGGTCAGACCACCCAAATTGAATGAAACTAACTTTAAATTAAAGTAGACCTTATGGCCTACAAATATCATGTAGACGATTTTTCCAAACCACAGTCTAAGTATTTTTAATAATTAAAACCAAACACAGTATAATATGTGACAGAAAATATACAAAACTTAATTAATTAAATCATCTGGTCTGCACTTAGCAGATCCCGTCAGATCGGACGGCGCCCAGTCATCGTCCCCAATAATTTGACGGTCCCCGACATCCCATCCTAGTGAAGTTTTCGCTCGATTTGTCGGCCATCCTTGCATCCTTCCGGCCGGATAATGCCACCACCACCTTCGTTGAGGTGGTGGCAAGCGATTGGCGGTGGTTTGCCGGCCGGTGGTGCCGGAGGGGGGTTTCCAAGCTGTGGCAAAGAGCTTGAAAACAAACACTTTAGGGAGCGTGATTCAAGCCCGATTGAGCTCAAATCAGGCCCGAAATTGATTGGGATCTATGCACTAGAGGAGGAGAGGAGGATCGGACCTATTTGGTGGCATGAGGTCGCGTATTCCGGCGAATTGCCATGGCTGGAATTCGAGCTTTTGGTAACATGCCTCTCCTGGTTTCCAGTGCCCAATTCCTCTTGGAAAGTTGTTGGTTTTCTTCTTCTCTGATCACTGATGGTGGGGGGGGGGGTTTCAATTGGAGCATTGGGAGGCTTTATTCCCGAAAGCCATTAATGGCAATTATGGGGAATTTCGGTTTCACTTGGGGGAGGTGAATGGGGCCTCAATCCGGCCGGGAGAAGGTTGGAAACTCCTCCTCTCCCCGAGAGTAGATGAATGTGGCCATTAATGGGTGAGATTGAAGGTTTCTTCTTCCTCCCCATTAATCCCCCCTCTCTCTCTCTCTTTCAAATTGGTGCTTTCTCTCTCCTGGTTGAATTTCCTATAATTGAATGGCCAATTCAGTAGCACCCAACCTCATTAAGTGGTGGACCACCTTAATTGAGTCTAGCCCAAAGTGGATTGGGCTTGATTAGGTCAAAATAGGTCATTTTGACCTAAATTTAGGGTTAAGTTGACTTTGGTCAATTTGACCATTTGGGTTGACCCCAATGGGTGCCTAGTCACCCATTGGCCTCCCTTAAGGGTTAGGTTGGTCTAGGTAGGGTCAATTTGGCAAGGTGAGGGTTAATATGCCACTTTGACCAAAATAGGGTTATAGTTGACTTATGTCAAATTGGCCAAATTGGTGGCCCCATGATGGTGCTTGTTGGTCCATTGTGTCCCTAATATCCTCGCAAGGGTAGGGGTAAAGTCAATTTGGCATGGTTGAGTCCAATTCACCATAATTAGGCTACTATGACCAATTTAGGGTTAGGGTTGACTTTGGTCAAATTGGCCTCTTTGGTTGACCCCAATGGGTCCTTGGTGCTCCAAGGGAACCCTAATAGGTTTGGGATGCTATGGTGGGTTAAAAGGGACAATATGAGGCCCTAAAGTCCAACCCTAGGCTTGGTATCTGAAAATTACTATTTGCAGACCACTGTAGTTTTCCTCCTTCTTGCCTAAGTTCACCTGGTCTTTTGTGCTTCCTAGAGTTTTGTCATGACCTAGTCATGACAAAACAATCTTAGGGGTCTGTTTGAGGGATGGTACGGAAGTAACTTAGACTGAAGTCGAAGTATAAGTTGAATTCGATGCAACGTCGAGATGTACTTGGCGTAGAAGACAGAGCAAGTCAAAGCAGAATTAGAAGTCGACGCAACTTCGACTTGAAGTTGACGCAGAAGATGAAGTTCAAAGTCCAAGTCTTCAACTTGATGGATACGTCGATAAGATTTGACACAACATCGATATCATAGTTCAGTTCGAAGCTGAAGTGGAATTCGAAGTAGCATCTATTAGAATTCAGAGGTGCGTCGACTAGAAGGCAAATGTATTCGACGCTACATCGAATACAGGCAGAGAAATAGAATACATTCTGTATTCTTTTTTGATGCTTTTCTAGAAGGTATACAAGGAAGTAATTTGAATTCTAACGGTTCATCTATTGCCAAGAATGGAAAGAGAGACTCCAGAGAGACAACAGAGACATTCTTGGAAGTTATTCAAAAAGATGAGTGACGGGGGCTATCAACATAAATGGAAAGAGAGCGGTATTATCCCGTGGACTTTCCTATTAGGGATACAACATAAGAGGGAAGTGATTCAAACATTATTTGACAGCAGGATAATATTACACAAGATGATTCAGAATAAACATGAATTCGACCATTGTTCTTCTTCTTCTTCCTCGAGTCTTCTCTCGGACAACATACAGAAAAACACATCTCTGATTATCAACAAGTCTTCTTCTCTCTGCTGCAATAAAGTGAAAGACTAGACAAAGCATTATAATCATTTTCCTCTTATAAAGGATTAATCATCTACAAGATCCTGTCCACTAATAGTGGCAAGAATCCTCAGAGAAATCTGCTGAAAAATGATTCAAATCAGAAGACTTACTTCTTCTTCCAATCCTTTCTTACTCTCTCTCTCTCTCTCTCTCTCATTGTAAATTGAGTAAAGAGTTTTTAGAATCCCTCTCCAAAGGATTCAGTGGTTCAAGATCTCCTTATCAAAAGATCTAGATTTTTTCTAAGAGTCTCCTTATCAAAAGACTCAGTCAGTGGTTCTAAGAGTCTCCTTGTCAAAAGACTCAGTTGTTGGTTCTAAGAGTCTCCTAACCAAAAGACTCAGTGGTTCTAAGAGTCTTCTTATTAAAAGACTCGGGCACTTGATAATGTATTCCTACCAAGGTGGTAGAAGAGTGGATGTACCCATAAGTTTTGGGGAACCCATATAGCTCTTGTCTTTGTGCTGTGAATTTTCTATGTTGTCTACTTATTTTATTTCTGCAATCTGTGTTTATTTTATTCTGGACTGGTAATCTGAATGCAGAGTTGTTAGATTAATTTATTGTTGTGCAATATTTTAATAAATGTTTTAAAACTTTATTCACCCCCTCCCCCCCCCCCCCCCCCCCCCCCCCCCCGCCCCTCTAGAGAATACTCAAATGTATCACTGTGCACTTTCAATTGGTATCAAAGCAAGGGTGATCATAAAAAGTTTAACACCTTGATCCAAAGATCCTATCACTTTAAATTTTTATATTTTAAAATTATTTTCAGAAGATGAGTTCTAAGGATTATGCATCCACAAGACCATCAGCGTGTAACCTAAATAAGTTTACACTCTGCAAAGCCAGAATAAAACTCTACATGAAATCTACTGATGAAGAAAGTTTTGATGTTATTGCTTCACGTCCCCCAATGCCATTCAGACAAGATGCAAGTGGGACTGTGACTCAAGAACAAATTCCCAAAGTTGAGTGTACATATGCTGAAAATAAGCAGAAGGCATGTGATGCTAAAGTCATGAACATTCTGGTCTCTACTATATCTAATGACATTTTCTAGAAGGTGGCTGACTGCAACTCAGCCAAAGAAATCTGAGAATCCCTTTCTAGATTGGTTGAGGGATGTTCAGATGAAAGAAAGGATAGAAAGTCCTTTCTCATATCCCAATATGAGAACTTTCAGGAGAAGCATGAAGAAAGTGTGCTTGAGATGCATGAGAGATTCAGCATCATTATAGATGAGCTGAAGGGACTGAACAAGGAAATTTCGCTGACAGAAATTAATGATAAGCTCATCATGTGCTTCCCAAGCACATGGGATTCAAGGATCTGGGCTATTAGAGAGTCCAGATGTCATACAGAAATATCCACAGATGCTCTGCTAGGCAAGCTCAAGTCCTTTGAGCTCCTAGTAAAGAGTAGGGTTGGGATATAAGTCAAGGAGAAACTCCTAACTCCTAAGGAAATAACAATTGCTCTGAAGGCTGCTGATTATGGGCCTTCCACTTCTGAGGAAGAGATGTTCAATCTCTTGCCCAAAAGATTCAGAAAGTGGGTCAAGTCTAATGACTCCAGAAGGAAGGAAAAGAGCTCAAGAAAACCTAGGTTTAATAAGACTCCTAAGCAATAAATTATCTGCTTTGCCTGTAGAAAGCTAGGGCATATTGCCCCTGAATGTCCTGAGGAACATAGGGACAAAAGTAGCTGCAAGAAGGAGCACAAGAAGAAATCCTTTAGGAAGAAAGATTAGAAGAAGGGAATATGTTTCATTGGAGAAACCTGAAGTGACTCAGAGTCTGAGTGAAGTTCCTCTTCATCTGATAGTGATTAAGAGTGTGCAACTGAAGAAGCATGTTTAATGGCTTTAGAAGATTCTACTGAAGAAAATCAGGTAACTATATTTGATGAATTTGATTTCTCTTCAGAAGACTTTAATAAATACCTTAAAGAATTTTGTCAAGACTATTTTAATAGTCAAAAGGAACTTAAAACAATTAGAGAAGAAGTAAAAGATCTTAAGAAAGAAAATCTATATTCAATCAATTATGAGTTAAGAAATCAGATATATAGGAAAGAAACGAAAATTGATACACGAACTACTGGAAACTCTAACTTAAAAGAAGAACTTAAAAAGGCAAAAGCCTTTAAAGGCTCACTCAATGGAAGGAGTCAAAAGCTCAAAGATATTACATAAAATCTCTCCTTCAGATTTAAACATCTTGGTATAGGAGCAGATCCATCCACCAGCACAATAATCCCTAGCAAACTTGCCTGGGAAAACCGTATAATGTTCATTAGACCTAGTGTAAAACAAACTAATAACAACCTAGAATCTTGTAAAGAATTGAATAACAACCCTAATAAAATCACTGTGTTCAATAGGATAAATATAACTGATCAAACAGGAATTCTAGGTACGCACCCCTTAGAAAATCAAATTATAAAGTTATAAAATTCTTAATAAAAGGAATTATGCGTCGAATAGAACTCGATGCAGTTTTAATGATGCGTCGAATGCAACTAAAAAGAGTTCCGCATATGCTTCGACATCAACTCGAAGAAAGAATGAGGGTTGCGTCGAATTCTACTCGATGCAATCAATATTCTGCATCGACTTACTATCGACGCAACTATGCAGACACGTCAAATTCCACTCGATGCAACTCTAAAGATGCGTCGATTTCTTCTTGATGCAAGTTCCCAGTAAATAATTTTCAAACATCTAGACCCCTCTCTCTTATTTTTACTTACAATTTTAGATGTTTTTGTTGTTCTAAATTTGGGCACAAAGTCAAACATTGCTAGCATAATAAACCAGCACTTCCTCACCTTAAGGGGTATACTAAAAGACCAACATATTCTTTCATAACTCCATATGATGATAGAAGGAAGAGACCTTAATAAGTGAGGGTCAATACTAATGTTTAAATTCATGTGCAGAGAGGAGACTATTCTACCACAAACCAACAGTGGTTCCTGGATAGTGGATGCTCCATGCATATGACTGGAGCAAAAGAGGTGCTGGAAAAGTACAAGGCCAAGGAAGGCCCTAAGGTAATCTTTGGGAATTTCTACTCTGGTCAGACCAAAGGATATGGTGTGCTCAGGATTGGGGAAATCTCCTTCTCTAAGGTAGCTTATGTTGAAGGTCTTCAACATAATCTAATTAGTATTAATCAATTATGTGATGGTGAATACAAAGTTGTATTCACTAAGCCCTTATGTCATGTAGTTAGCTCTGTAACTAACCAAATAGTATTAACTGGACTTAGAATGGGTAAGGTCTATGTAGTAGACTTTGAGTATGCTAAATCAGAAGTTTGTTTGTTTAACTCCCACCAAGAAAACAATGAATTGTGGCATAGGAGACTTAGTCATTTGAATTTTAAGACAATAGTTAATCTATCCAAGCTTAACCTAGTAAGAGTCTTACCAATTGGTAAGTTTAAGAAAGACCATCCTTGTAGTGTCTGCCAACTAGGAAAGCAAACCAAGTAATCATTCAAACCAATTGGTAAGAATGATTCCCCTAGAACCCTCTATTTGTTGCACATGGATCTATTTGGTCCTATATCCACTCACTACAAGAAAACTGATTTTTTGTGACAAAATTTTTTTGACAAATTATTTTTCGTCACTAAAAGTTTGTTTTTTGTAACAAAATTTGAAGTTGGTCACTAAATAATAATTTTCGTTTAATTGGTGACTGAAAAAATAATTAGTCACCAAATTTTTTTTAGTGACAAAATATTTATTCGTCACAAAATGTTATTATTTAGTGACAAAAAAAATAGTTACTAAAGGTTATTCTTTAGTGACCTAAGAAATATTTGTCACTAAATAAATCTATTTAGTGATCAATTTTGTTGGTCACAAATTAAAATATTTTAACATTATTTAGTAATAAATATATATTAGTCACTAATCACCAACAAATTAAACTTCCACATTTAAATGAAAACATTGCATAACTCCTAAAATACTTTAACATTATTCTTTAATGACTGTCGCATGTGAACAGCTCGAACAACGCCGTCGCGCCTTAATTCGCCCGCATGGAGAGATTTTTATGCTCCCAAGTATCTGTTCTTCTCTTATCAAGGATAAATAATTAGCTTTTTTGTTGATTCTTTCGATCGGTAATTTATTAGTTTAATTTTGCCTCATACTTAAACCGGTTTTTTTATGAGTTATACTTAGGTGTGCAACTCTCACCTAGAAATAGGTGGGGGGAAAATACAGCCGTATGATCTTTGATCCGACGGTAGGGAAAATACTAACATTATTTATTATTCATAAATACTGCAATATTTAGAGCTATCAATGGCTGAGATGCACTCCTCTCACTGTGATCTAGGTGCGAGATACTCACCTAAAATTTTTTCTTTTTTTTATTGCGAGCAACTAGCCGCGCGCACGCATAACTCCCTGCCCCCTCGATCTCCATCTCGTCCATGCCTCGGCCTTTCTCGATGATATCATTTCTGCAGTTTTCGCTCAATTTCTGAAGGAACGAACAAGCTCTGCCTCTGCCATTCCAGAGCGCTTAAGATTTCCGAAGTTCCACTCTGTGTTTTCCCTTTCACCTCACGCCTCGTGCTCATTTTTCCTCCTTCCGTGACCTGCAATCATCGTTGTGCCCTAGTTCCTCGATGAGAAGACGGCGAGTGGATGCGGGAGTACTGGACGACGGCTTGATTCGCCATTTTGATCCCTTTTTTCCGAATCCGTGTTACAACATCGACGAGCGAGCTTCTCTGATTCTCCGGCAATTTCCAGTTCCAAATCTCCAGCAGTTTCTACTTCCAAATCTCCAACTTCCTGCAATTTCCAGTCCCAAAACTCTGGTGGCCCGAGGAAGCTTCTCCAAGTTCCATCTCAAGTTTCCGAATTCATTCTAGATTTTAGTTTTCTGTCGGGCTTAGTTTTTGATTCATGTCATTTTTTATTTTCTTTATTCAAGTTTCATTGATCTTAGTTTTGATGCGTCTTTTTTTTATTCATGCTCTAATTCTGAACCAAGAACAATTTGTTGCCCACGAGTTGTTCGGTGAAATGCCATGGAAGGTTGAAGAAGATGTCATTCATGTTTTATTTTGGTTCGTTAACACATCATTTGAACTAATAATGGCAGATGGATATTGTCCTGCTCCTTTCATCTTTTTAAGTTTTTATTGGGTTCATCTCGTATTCTCTGGAATATTTAGGTGGTCTTTACTAAAGGTGGTGGAAGGAAGACATAGGGAAGAAAGAAGCCTTCAGGTGGAACTGAGCTGCATGTTGACTTCAGGGTTTGGCTTAGGTCATCATCAAAAAGGTGTTGGGTTTCAGGTAAAAATATTATAAGTAGAGCTCGTACGGGACACTGCCGACATCAATCAAGAAGCCCTAAATCTGCTTCTTTTTTCCTGATCCCGTGCACAAGATAGACTTGTAGAAACTATCCATATTAGGTTTTATCTGATAAGGGTCCTCTTTTGTGTTTTGATGGCTAGAAGCTCTCCTCAGTCCTCAATCAAGGCGGGGGGTTGTCTTTTCAGCAACTATGTTATATTTCTACGGAGGAGGCTGATGGCCTTGAAAGATGAAACTTGATAATAACAAAGAATATCTTTCGAAGATGGTTTGTTGGTTTTAGGAAAAATTGAAATGAAGTTGATTTTATTACTTATTGATATTCATGCATGATGCTAGTGATTTTTAATCAAACATCAATAAAGAAAAAAAAATTTTAACATGACATTCTAATTTTTAATCTTAATGTTGGGAGATCAATTATGCTATATAAAAAAAAAGTTATACTACAAGGATATTATAATTATGCTTTATGAAAACATGTAATAAAAAGGATATTATAATTATGTTGTATATAAACATGTTATAACTAAAGGATATTATAATTATGGTATATATAAACATGTTACAATAAAAGGATATTATATTTGTGCTGAGTGATTTGACTTTCATCCCTCTTGAGAGGTAGTCGAGATCTCATAAGTTGAAACATGCCTTCTTTTGAGGCTTAATGGAGCTGAGGAAGCCATTCCCAAAATAGATAGTGAGGATTGATTTAGCTTTTGCGTTGGTTGCAGTTACAATTTATTTGTGTTTTTTTAGCGATTCATTCTCATCATCATTCACAAGTATACTCCTGGTCATTAACATGCCAGACTAATGATCCAAATTTTGTGAGATGGTCTCAGTTTATTTTAATATACTGTAATAATATGAATACTAATATTAGGAATATAGATGACCTCAAATTCACAAGAATTTCTCATGCACAACTTACATTAACTTGCTTAGATTTACAAACTTCAATGAAAATTTCAAGCTATTCATGGTTGGGTACCAACAGCTCCCCTTTAAGCTAGAGCTGACGAGCTCCAATAAACTTCCACTCCAAGACACCAAGCTATTCATAACTACGACATTTCTATACCAGCTTATGATCCTGAATAATTGTTTGTGCTTCAGGCATTCCCTTACCAGCTTATGATCCTGAATGTTTTTCAACTTGAGGGCTTGTGATGTAATTGTTTTGAAAATAATTGCAGGTATATGCAACAGTTATTGTTGGAGATGATTGTGTTGGAATAATGTTTCTATATTCCTATATTATTATACAAAATAATATATTTTTTCGGTTTTAAAACTTTACAGAAACAGCATATAAATATATATATATGAACAACAATATCAAAATTTCATGAAGGAGGTGAGAAATAAAAGAGAGCAATCTATAGGTTAGAATCAAGCCTGGGTAAGGCGCGTGGTCACTGCCCTAAAGAAGTTGCACCACCCTCCGACAGGGCTTTCAACTGATGCTCACTCCTCCAAGGTACAACACCCGGCTAGATTTCGAAAGCTCCGATGTGCACGGACACCGAAGAAGCACAGAGCACCCGAACTCCCACTTGATGAAGCAAATGTAAAGAGAAAGAAAATCGCAAGAACGAGCGAGAGAGAGAGAGAGCGAGAGAGAGAAGAAGCAACCTTTTTTAGAATTGCAGAAAGAACGTATATAAAACTCAGACAGCAAGGCTCCTCCAAAATATGATCTCGTAAAACGGCAATAATTAAAGCCACAATAAATGCGAACGATTATAATTGGAAGACTATAAATCTGGAAGAGATACGTTGTATTCCCAATGTACAGAATTAATGACGAAAAGTACGCGTAAGCTGTTTAGAAAACATGCGTAAAAACTACAAAAGAAAACATCAAAGAATTAGGACACGTCGAGACTACACGGCGATACAACTTATCATCGAGACTTGCAATTGATGATACAACTTATCGTCGAGACTGGTCTGCTATTCGACGACAAAACGTGTCGAGACCGCGCGTTACGATGATACAACTTATCGTCGAGACTTGCAATCGACGGTACGACCTGTTCACGACGATACAACTTATTGTAGAGACTCGCAATCGACGATAAGACCTGTCGTCGTCGATCTGAATCAATTCGTCGATAGCTGAGACTTGGTCAACCGTTGAGACAGAAGTTCGTCGACCGCAGAAAGCATTTCGTCGAACGCAGAACCTTGGCAAGTTCGTCGAACGCAGAAAGCATTTCGTCGAACGCAGAACCTTGGCAAGTTCGTCGGACGCAGTATGGAGGTCGTTGAACGCAGCATGTCGTTCGTCGAATGCAGGATGTAGTTTGTCGAGTCGACACAAATCCGAAAAAAAGGTCTAAAACTATTTTGTACAAAAAATACAATTCAATTCAATTATTCCGCAAATCCCAAATCCGAAATTCGGTCGGGTTCGGTGCGGAGCATGCGCGCGCGCGTGTGGTTCATAGTTTCTCCTTATGTTCTTTTCAACAAATAAGAAAGAGTGAAAACAAATATATACTCTTTAGCTAGAAAGCAAATGAGCATGGTGGGACTAATGGGTTCATCCTTTCATTCATGTAAGGTTTCCCTCCAAATAATTTTGGTTCCCTCCAATTTTGGTTTTGGAGCTTTTCATCAAATATGAATAGCCATACACCAAATGCCATAAAGGATCTAATAAAACATTATAAATAAATGCTTTTTTTACAAATTTCTAACAATCCCCCACAAAAGTGAAAAACCAAAAATGAACTTCATAAGTAAGATATTACTAATGATAAATAAAATCATATACAAATTTGCTTCATCAAGTTGTATCAATTGTAATGGGTTTAGGTGGAATGGTTACCTTGAACCTATACTTAGTACTTATTTCCTCTACCGAAGAGTATAATATGCCAGATGCTTTGAATTATAAACTTTTGACCGATAAGTTAGATAAGCACACAAAAGATTGGTTGTTCTTGGGTTATGGCAGTGGGCGTGTTAATGGTCATGCGCAATGCTTGATTTTTCATGAGAGTTATTTTGGGTTCAGCCCGGACCCCAAAGTTGCGGCCTCACAACAACCCCCACATAGGTGGTGCCTCAAGAGATATTTCGTAACTAATATCTCGCAAAGATATATGCCTTTGGCAACCATTAAGATCTTTAAAGTTCATCCTAAACTGTTATGTAGAGCACAACATCCTAGGAATGGGGAGAAGGGTTTTCAACCTTTTAAATTTGTGTTCCCAACTACGCTACATCAACGGCTTCGTTTATACCACATTGAACCCACTTCATGGGATCTCCAATAACATGGGTTGGGTATCCACCATTGGCAGCAAATTATGTGGGCTTAAGCCTCATTCCCCTCGATGACAACAATATCTCCCTTCGGGATAATCCCTTGGTAAGATTATCAGCCAGATTCAATTCTGACTTTACGTAATTTAGTGATATCACTTCTTTTCTTCTTTTCTCCTTTTCTTCACAGACTTGTACCTGATTCTCATGAACTTATTTATTTTTGCATTAGTATTATTTGAAGCAGTTAAATCAATCACAGATTTATTATCACAATGCAAAGAAATGGCAGGTATAGGTTTTCTAACTAAAGGAATTTCAGTAAGTAAATTCTTAAGCCGTTCGGCTTCGGCACACGTAGTGTCTAAAGCTATCAGCTCGGATTCTATGGTACTTCTTGAAATCACAGTTTGTTTTATAGAAGCCCATGAAATGGCGGCTCCTCCAAGGAGGAAAACATAGCCGGTAGTAGACTTAATGTCTAAGGAATCAGTTACCCAATTGGCATCTGAATATCCTTCCAAAACTTCGGGATAACCCGTATACACTAAGTTATAGTCTAAAGTTCCGCGAAGATATTTAAATATTCTAGTTAAAGCTATCCAGTGATCATCACTTGGATTGCTAGTATATCTACTAAGCATGCCTACGACATATGAAATATCGGGCCTAGTGCGATTAGCAATATAAAGCAGTGACTCTATCATTTGTGCATACCTATGTTGGTCAATAGGTTCACCTAAATTCTAAAACAACTTAGTGTTAGCGTCATAAGGAGTAGAAGCAGGTGCGGAATCAAATAGATTGAATTTATGTAACATTTTCACAATCGAGTGAGAAAGAGATAATGAAACATTGGAATCTGATTTAGCTAATTTCATTCCTAAAATGACATTAGCTTCTCCTAAATCTTTCATATCAAATTTAGATGATAAATTATTTTTAATGTTATTAACAATTTTAATTGAGCTTCCAAAGATTAAAATGTCATCTACATAGAGACATAAAATCACATATTCATTTTCTTCTTGTTTTGCATAAATGCATTTATCATATTCATTAGATATAAACCCAAATGATAATACTACGGAGTCAAATTTTTGGTGCCATTGTTTTGGTGCTTGTTTTAAACCATACCGAGATTTAATTAGCATACATACTTTGGTTTCTTGTCCTTTAACTACAAAACCTTCAGGTTGAGACATATAGACTTCTTCATCTAAGTCTCCATGTAAGAAAGCGATTTTTACGTCCATTTGATGAATAATTAATTTATGGATCGAAGCTAAGGCTACTAGAATGTGAAGGGATGTAATCCTAGCTATGGGAGCATAGGTATCCAAATAATATATCCCTTGTTTTTATGCATAGCCTTTAGCAACAAGGCGAGCCTTATATTTTTCTATGGAACCGTCAGGATTTAATTTCTTCCTGAAGATCCATCTACAACTATGACTTTGCTACCAGATGGAAGATTGATGCGCTATTTCCGCACCGCTAATTAGCGGGCACGAAATGCAGTACGACGGCAGTGCACCGGTCGTTGTCAAGCAATAAAAGTAGGGAGTAGCTCCCCGAATATCATTCTCAAAGGACCGCAAGTTGGGTAGTACGATTTGCCTGTTAGGAGATTAATTATGAGGGTTTCTAAGTTAAACAAAAATAGGGGGATTTTGATTGGTTTTATAGAACAGGAATGAGAAAACTAAACAAACTATGCGGGTCGCAATCACCGCGTCGCTTGGTGGATGGATTTAGTGCAGGCCGCGATGCCGTGCATCGCTTAGCGGATGGTCGGTGAGCAAATTGATAAGGTGAGTGCAAATGCGAGAGTTGAGGGTCGAAGGCACCTCTTCGCTATCGCTTCCATCTTTTGCTAGAGCGAGTGCTAGAACGTGTGTGTGTAAGTGGAGCGGAGGCGGAGCGCATCACAACACAACATCAAGTAAAGAACAAGATCATAAACAAACTCCCATTCATAGACAAATAGAGGTTCACTTAGTTCATTACAACAATGAAGAGTACAAATCAAAAAAGGAGAAGGGGTAGAAGGAACCACGAGATGAGAAGCATCACCGTGGATCTTGGTCGGAATGGGGGGTCGTCATGCCTCCTCCGAGCTCAGTCCTTGGTTGCTTCCGGGGCTTAGAGGCTGTCTCTACCTCCAACCGTTGCCCGTCTTCTTCTCAGAGCTAGGTCACTTCTGCTTCGCCCAATGGAGATGTCCTCCTCATGGAATGCTGGCTGTAGATGGCGGAGAATGCTTCCGGCATCCTAGATGGACCTTAGGATCAATGGATGAACCCTTCCCAAAGGGGGGAATGGATGGGAGGAACTTGGAGAGGTGAAACGGCGGACTGGCGCAGAGAAATCGCGCCCCAAAACAGTGCTCAATACCCTAATTTTGCGGAGCAGCGGTTTAAATAAGGAGCAGAATAAACACTGCGCACGGTCAGTGGCGCACGACCAATGGTCGTGCGCGAAGGAATGCCTGTGATCGTGCGTAGTCAACCTGTAGCAAAGAAAAAGATGGAAAATAACGCACGGTCAGGGGCGCACGACCAGTGGTCGTGCGCGATGGAATCCTCTGATCGTGCGCAGACGCTCTGTCTGGGAAGGGAATTAACGCACGACCACTGGTCGTGCGCCTGATCGTGCGCGAAGGAATGTGCACGATCAGAGGCTTTCTAGGCTAAAAATTGCCCCGCACCATCCCGAACGTTCACGCGATCCCATGACAATTTTTGGCCTAAAAAGTCTGGTTTATACAGTGATTTCCGGCCTCATTTGGGTTTGTTTTAGTGTCATTGCACTTCAATTGCTGTTCATATACGCTTATATTGATAGCATGGCGTTTCTGCGCCTTTTGTGCAATCCTTCCCCCTTTGTGGCATGTTTTTCCTATATATTATTGTATGCCTGTGTTATGGATCCGGTGGTGTGCACGGATCGGGGTTATTTGTGTTTTTCCTGCAGGTCCTGGGATCGTGTGTACGTTCGGGATGGTGCGGGGCAATTTTTGGCCTAAAAAGCCTCTGATCGTGCGCATTCCTTCGCGCACGATCAGGCGCACGACCATTGGTCATGAGTTAATTCCCGTCCCTGATTGAGCGTCGGCGCACGAGCGCAGGCCTTTCTTCGCGCCGTGCATTGTTTTCTATCTTTTTCTTTGCTACAGGTTCACTGCGCATGATCACAGGCATTCCTTCGCGCACGACCATTGGTCGTGCGCCACTGACCGTGCGCAGTACTTATTCTGCTCCCTATTTAAGCCGCTGTTCCGCGAAATTAGGGATCGGGCACTGTTTTGGGGCGCGATTTCTGCGCGCGAGTCCGCCGTTCCACCTCTCCAAGGTCCCCCCCTTCCATTCCTCCCTTTGGGAAAGCTTCATCCATTGATCCTAAGGTCCATCTAGGGTTCTGGAAGCATTCTCCGCCATCTACGACCAGCATTCCATGAGGAAGACATCTCCATCGGGCGAAGGAGAAGTGACCCACCTCTGAGAAGAAGACGGTCAACAGTTGGAGGTAGTGACAGCCTCTAAACCTCGGGAGCAACCAAGGACTGAGCTCGGAGGAGGCGTGACGACCCCCCATTTCGACCAAGATCCGCGGCGAGACTTCTCATCTCGTGGTTACTTCTACCCCTTCTCTTTTTGTGATTTGTACTCTTTATGGTTGTAATGAACAAAGTGAACATCTGTTTGTCTATGAATGGGAGTTTATTTATGAATGTGTTCTTTACTTGATGCTGTGTTGGGATGCGCTCCGCCCCCACTCCACTTACACCCACACGTTCTAGCACTCGCTCTAGCAAAAGCTGGAAGCGATAGCGAAGAGGTGCCTTAGACCCTCAACCCTCACATTTGCACTCACCTCATCCATATGCTCACCGGCCATCCGCTAAGCGAAGCACGGCATCGCGGCCTGCACTAAATCCATCCACCAAGCGACGCGGTGATTGCGACCCGCATAGTTTGTTTAGTTTTCTCATTCCCGTTCTATAAAACCAACCAAACCCCCCCTTGTTTTGTTAAACTTAGAAACCCCCATAATTAATCTCCTAACGAGCAAATCGTATTACCCAACTTGCGGTCCTTTGAGAACGATATTCGGGGAGCTACTCCCTACTTTTATTACTTGATAACGACCGGTGTACTACCGTCGTACCGCATTTCGTGCCCGCTAATTAGCGGTGTGGAAATAACGCGTCAAGTTTTTGGCGCCGTTGTCGGGGATTGCAAGCGTTATATGAAATTGTTGTTAGGAAAATTAATTGTGAGGATTTTTAGTTTCCTAATTTGTTCCTTCATCCTTTCTCGTGTCTAAATGATGAGTTGTTTTATTCAGTCATTGTCAAGCGTAGTGTTGCACACAAGGGTGTTTTTCTGTTGAATCTGGTTACCTTCATGCAATGTGGGCTGGATTAAATATCCGCTGTCGTGGGTGTGGGGATACATCCCATGCTAGTGATAGATGCCCATCAGGAGAGAGTAGTTCTAGTCCCCAAGGCCCATGGTATCAGGCATTGTCATCATACGGTAGCACATACACTGTGCCTAAGGCATATGGCTACTCTGCCGCTCCGCATGTACCGTTTTTGAATTCGTCTCCGGCCCCACTTGGACCAAGGATGAATGCAAAACAGTGCTTGTTTTGTCGAAGCACGGATCATGCTTTAAGGGATTGTGCTGAGTATCTGCGCGAACTGGACGAGGACGACGAACCGGACATCCGGATCGTCCCAATTCCTATCTCTAGCAGAACCCTCCCCTCCTCTAGTTTCGTATCCATATCACCTTCATGTTTTGAAGGGGTCGATGCGGATATGCAGATCAAAGTTATTGGTGATCTATGCCCCGACATGGTTGCGCATGTCTCTCCCGTTCGTTTATCACCGCATGTTGATTCAATTCTTTCGAAGGATGCGGTGCTTGATTTCTCTTCAAACACTAATTCTTCTAGTCTTGTGCGTGCTACTACAATTGTTTTTGACAGTATCGATGAGAATGTCTTGCAGGAAGAGGTAGTGAGTTGCAGCGTTGTGCCCACTCCGAGAGAGGAGGATGTACTTCAAGGTGCGGAGGTGGAGACTTCAGCATCATTTGAGGAGGTCCAAGTCGTGGAAGTGGCCGCTGACGATTCTGCTAGATCCTGCAGCGTATTTGGCGATGCCGACAATTCCTCGCCACCTCAACCCATCAGGAGTGATTCCGGGATCTCTCCTGAAGAAGAAAGTCTTTTATGTTATTCGTCTAATTTGTTTCTTCACCCCATTCCCGAGTCTGATTCACTGCAGGACTATACATTGGATCTGATCTTGGATGTAATCGAGCCTGCTATGCGAACCGGAGATGCCTTGGATCATCTGCATGTGGAAAAAGATACTGAGATTCCTTCATCTTATTACCTACCCCTACCTGACAATCAGTGCAGGTATCTTTATTCAGGAAGTGGGGGGACGACCCTGTCGCCTTATGGTCACCCGTTACCGAAACGGACATTGGAACAGCTTCCTGTTCACTTCATTTTCCATTGACCGATCAGCTAGCATACGCTAGCAGCTGAATAAGTCTAGTTGGGAGACATAAAACCCCAATAGTTATCTTCGTTAGAATTACTTTAAATTGTGATGTTCATTTTTTGTTTTGTGTGGTGTAATGAATTTCTTTTTTATGTAGAACATTTTATCTATTAATTGTGACTAACAGTCTTGTGTTAGGGGTGAGGAATCCTTGGATGCACTTATGAGGCACGGTGGTAAGTTTTTAATTCTGAAACTGGGCGCGCAAATTATTCCTTCGCGCACGACCAATGGTCGTGCACCCTATTTATCAGCGCACGACCACTGGTCGTGCGCGGGCCCAGTTTCTTTTAAAAGCTTTCGGTCGGCTCCTGTGCGTGCGTCTAGGGTTCTCGTCTTTTCTGGTTGCTGAGCGTGTGCCATCTGGGAGCTCTTCTCGTCCTCCTCACTCCATCTTCTCCGGTAAGCTTCCCTCTCCTCCTCTTCTCCTTCAAGCTTGTGTGTCCATGGAGCCATCCGGGAGCCGCCCTATTACCATGGCTTATCAAAGATCTCGCTCCGCCTCCGCCACTCCCGCTCAGATCTTGGGGAGAATGGCCAAGTTTGCAAAAGCTGAGCACAAGCGCCGATTTACCGCACTGAAGAGAAAGCCATTCCTTTCGCAGCGTTTGGTTGACTGGGAGGAACTTAGGTCAATCGGAGATGGCGGCGCTCTAATGGAAGCAATTCTCCTCCTTTACTCCTTCGACAATTGGAGGAACGTCTTCGAATGCGCCGAGCTCGGATTCAAGGAGTTAACCTTGGAGTTCCTCTCCACATTTTAGTGGGAAGTTTCCCCGGCGGGATTCTGGCCTCCACTTTGTTCCTTCCGGATGTTGGGGCAGGTGTTCACATTGTCTCTCCCCGAGCTTGCCACCCATGCTGGCTTTTACACGGAAGGCGAGGCCGCAAGGTTGGATTTCCAGAACTTGGCGATGATGTTTCCGGGTGATGTCTCCTCGCAAAGCGTCTGGCAGTCATTCATCGGCACTGATGAGGATTATGTGGCTCGCCGGGCCAAATCAACAAGGATCATATCTCCCACCTTGCGGTACCTGCAGCACCTAATTAGTCATTCTATCGCCGCGCGTGGTTTAAGACAGAATGTGGTAGGTTGGCATGATCTTTTGTACCTTTACAGCATGCAGCAGCGGTATCCCCTTCATCTGGGGCTCATGCTGGCCTACTTATTCCACCATGAGGCCACATATGGCCCCGCTGGAGCGATTGGGGGTGCGTATTACCTCACCCAAATCGCGAAAGGGCTGGGAGTGTGGGACCGGATACCCCCGATGGAGCAGGTTACCTCTCCTTCCATGATCACGCGGGCAACAATGGTGAGATTCCACCTGCTGCGAGTGGTGGGGCGAAAGGGCAACCGATCATATGTGGTGACTGGTCCGAGTGATGGTGGTGTTGGTAGCCATGAGGAGGAGGATAGGGACGAGCAGCCAGAGTCTTCTGCAAGGGGAAGATGCAGGGCGGCGGAGGCGCCACAGCAGTCACAGGGGTCGCAGCAACCTGAGCAGCAACCTCAGCAGCCAGCAGGGCATCACTTCCGCAATTATGCGATGCAGGGCGTCCCGTACCTAAGTGAGCATCTCTCCGATCTGGAGGCGTCGCAGTTTTGGATGCAGTACCTCATTTTTCAGCAGGCTGTTCGGGGAGGGCTGAACGTGCCTCAGCCTCCTGCTCGTGTTGCACCCACTGGGCCCCGTCCCGCATCCCCGATCCAAATTTATGCCAGCAGCAATGAGGAGTAGTCAGCTGCCTCTCTTGTCTATTTATGCCAGCATGTTTCATCTATTGTTTGATTCAGCTTCTCATGTTTAGGTTGTTAAAACATGTTTGTGTGTGACACTCATCTGGGTGTCTTTTTATTCAGTCGTTAAGACTTTTGCTATCTAACGCTAATACAGGTATTTGGTCCACCTTCAAGGACGTTAAACAAAAGGGCTCTTGGGAGACAACCCATTTGGGACCATTTGGTTCCGTTCTTTCTTGTTATCTTTTTTTGCTATATTTTTGTGTGCATGGGATCTCTTTAATCGCAGGTCCGCATTTATTGGAGCATGGCGGGATCACCGCCTTCTGAACAAAATGCCATATCTTCTGGTATGCTCATTTCTGAGCATGGGGTAATCTCTCATCCTAGCCTTCTTAAGCTTATGACGCTATCGAACATGCTTTTTGCTTAGTGTAAGTTTGGGGGAGTGAGAGTTAGCGTTACCTCGTGCACATGCACAGTGCACAGCATACCAGGATTTACAATGTGTTATATTGTAGTATTGCTCATCTCATGGCACACCACGACACTCACGTGAGCGCACTTAACTGTAGGCGCGCGACGAGTCTAACTCGTCTCGGTTGTGTGAATGGGAAATCATGGTGCTGGGTTTGGATTGCGAGACGAAGTACTTTGTTGACTCGTGGAGTGCTCTAGTCATTTATTCATGTCTCGCATAGAAATCCGTGTAGATTAAACTTTTCTTTATGCTTTTAGTTTTACATTTTATTCTGATAACGTAATTCTAGTTTATTCTACTCAAAAGTGTTAAATCAGGTGCGAATCATTCGGTAGTGTAGGGATGTGTGTAGAGGGGTGCTAGGCTCGTATTGCTCGAGTCGGGAGGAAGAATCATCTTTCTTGGTGGTTAAGAACTTGCCCCAAGCGACTCTCGAAGCATGGGTATGAGTTAATTCAGTGCGTGAGCGTGACGTAGGCCATCATGTTGGCCAGTTTGAGCTTTGTATTCCGGTCCTAACATCTTATCCTTGCTAGCCCCTTGTGCCTACCCGATCCCGTTGATTCAGCTCCACCATCAATCCACCAAAGCCAAAATGACTATCCTAATCGCACACCAAATTCTGAGCTCAAGCAATCTGTGCATAAAAAAATTTGGGTGTTGATGCGGTGTATATCTGTGATTGTGGTGGAAATGTGTTATTGAAAATATAGCTATTTTGTATCTAATTGTGCAAAATTGTGAAATTTGAAAAAAATGAAGAAAAATGAAATGAAACTAAAAAGAGAAAAAAATTGTATAAAGAGACACTTGGGAATACGTGGTGTACACAATTTTATTATTGCTGGGATAGTGTTTCATTTGCAAGCTCATTTGGGTTATGTGTGCTAAGCCCCCGCATTTACCATTGTTTATCGCACCGTAGCCTAAGCCTAAATCATAACCTTAAGTCCTACTGATTTGCGCATCGAATCGTACGAATGTCGTGGAGAGAGTGCGAATGGGTGAGCGTATGGTCATCGACACTGATGGATTTCAGTGGAGGTTGTTCCGAACTCCGGTGTTGAGTAATGTTCGCCTCAGCAGCCTTTCTACTTTCTTCCTACGCATGACTGAGTGATTCCCTATGATTCGACTTTTGAGTAGAGATAATATATAGTTACGTTGTTAGAATTATGTAAACTATTTTGCATAACTAAAAATTCTTTTTACTAGATTTCTATGCACATGCGTATGAGACTTCGCATATTACTCCGTCCTTGCAATTTCTAACCCAGCTATGCTTTTTCTCGCTCCGCCGGATTTGTTTGCTCGGGACGCGCAAACAGGTAAGTCTGGGGGTGTGATGAGTCTGGTTTATACAATGATTTCCGGCCTCATTTGGGTTTGTTTTAGTGTCATTGCACTTCAATTGCTGTTCATATACGCTTATATTGATAGCATGGCGTTTCTGCGCCTTTTGTGCAATCCTTCCCCCTTTGTGGCATGTTTTTCCTATATATTACTGTATGACTGTGTTATGGATCCGGTGGTGTGCACGGATCGGGGTTATTTGTGTTTTTCCTGCAGGTCCTGGGATCGTGTGCACGTTCGGGATGGTGCGGGGCAATTTTTGGCCTAAAAAGCCTCTGATCGTGCGCATTCCTTCGCGCAAGATCAGGCGCACGACCATTGGTCGTGCGTTAATTCCCGTCCATGATTGAGCGTCGGCGCACGAGCACAGGCCTTTCTTCGCGCACGACAACTGGTCGTGCGCCCCAGACCGTGCGTTGTTTTCTATCTTTTTCTTTGCTACAGGTTGACTGCGCACGATCACAGGCATTCCTTCGCGCACGACCATTGGTCGTGCGCCACTGACCGTGCGCAGTACTTATTCTGCTCCCTATTTAAGCCGTTGTTCCGCAAAATTAGGGATCGGGCACTATTTTGGGGCGCATTTTCTGCGCGCGAGTCCGCCGTTCCACCTCTCCAAGGTCCCCCCTTCCATTCCTCCCTTTGGGAAAGCTTCATCCATTGATCCTAAGGTCCATCTAGGGTTCCGGAAGCATTCTCCGCCATCTACGGCCAGCATTCCATGAGGAAGACATCTCCATCGGGCGAAGGAGAAGTGACCCAGCTCTGAGAAGAAGACGGGCAACGGTTGGAGGTAGTGACAGCCTCTAAACCCCGGAAGCAACCAAGGACTGAGCTCGGAGGAGCCGTGACGACCCCCCATTCCGACCAAGATCCGCGGCGAGACTTCTCATCTCGTGGTTACTTCTACCCCTTCTCTTTTTGTGATTTGTACTCTTTATGGTTGTAATGAACTAAGTGAACATCTGTTTGTCTATGAATGGGAGTTTATTTATGAATGTGTTCTTTACTTGATGTTGTGTTGTGATGCGCTCCGCCCCCGCTCCACTTACACCCACACATTCTAGCACTCGCTCTAGCAAAAGCTGGAAGCGATAGCGAAGAGGTGCCTTCGACCCTCAACCCTCACATTTGCACTCACCTCATCCATATGCTCATCGGCCATCCGCTAAGCGAAGCACGGCATCGCGGCCTGCACTAAATCCATCCACCAAGCGACGCGGTGATTGCGACCCGCATAGTTTGTTTAGTTTTTTCATTCCCGTTCTATAAAACCAACCAAACTCCCCCCCCACCCTGTTTTGTTAAACTTAGAAACCCCCATAATTAATCTCCTAACGAGCAAATCGTATTACCCAACTTGCGGTCCTTTGAGAACGATATTCGGGGAGCTACTCCCTACTTTTATTACTTGACAACGACCGGTGCACTGCCGTCGTACCGCATTTCGTGCCCGCTAATTAGCGGTGTGGAAATAGCGCGTCACTACTCAAAAGTTGAATCATAGGGAATCACTCGGTCATGCGTAGGAATAAAGTAGAAAGGCTGCTGAGGCGAACATTACTCAACACCGGAGTTCGGAACAACCTCCACTGAAATCCATCAGTGTCGATAACCATAAGCTCACCCGTTCGCACTCTCTCCACGGCATTCGTACGATTCGATGCGCAAATCAATAGGACTTTAGGTTATGATTTAGGCTTAGGCTACGGTGCGGTAAACAATGATAAATACGGGGGCTTAACACACATAACCCAAAAGATCTTGCAAATGAAACACTATCCCAGCAATAATAAAAATGTGTACACCACTTATTCCCAAATATATCTCTTTATACATTTTTTTCTCCTTTTTTTTACTTTCTTTTCTTTTCTCATTTTTTCAAATTTCATAACTTTGCACAATTAGATGCAAAACAGCTATATCTTCAATAACGCATTTCCACCACAATCACAAATATACACCGCATCAACACCCAATTTTTTTTTAAATGCACAAATTGCCTGAGCTCAGAATTTGGTGTGCGATTAGGATAGTCATTTTGGCTTTGGTGAATTGAAGGTGGAGCTGAATCAACGGGATCGGGTAGGCACAAGGGGCTAGCAAGGATAAGATGTTTGGACCGGAATACAAAGCTCAAACTGGCCAACATGATGGCCTACGTCACGCTCACGCACTGAACTAACTCATACCCATGCTTCGAGAGTCGCTTGGGGCAAGTTCTTAGTCACCGAGAAAGATGATTCTTCCTCCTGACTCGAGCAATGCGAGCCTAGCACCCCTCTACACACATCCCTACACTACCGATTGATTCGCACCGAATTCACCGCTTTTGAGTAGAATAAACTGGAATTACGCTGACAGAATAAAATGTAAAACTAAAAGCATAAAGAAAAGTTTAATCTACACCAATTTCTATGCGAGACATGAATAAATGACTAGAGCACTACACGAGTCAACAAAGTACTTCGTCTCGCAATCCTAACCCAGCACCGTGATTTTCCATTCACACAACCGAGACGAGTAAGACTCGTCGCGTGCCTACAGTTAAGTGCGCTCACGTGGGTGTCGTGGTGTGCCATGAGATGAACAATGCTACAATATAACACAAATTCTAAATCCTAGTATGCTGTGCACTATGCATGTGCACGTGGTAACGATAACTCTCACTCCCCCAGACTTACACTAAGAAAAAAGCATGTTTGATAGCGGCATAAGCTTAAGAGGGCTAGGATGAGAGATTACCCCATGCTCAGAAATGAGCATACCAGAAGATATGGCGTTTTGTTCAGAATGCGGTGATTCTGCCGTGCTCCAATAGATGCGGACCTGCGATTAAAGAGATCCCAAGCACAACAAAAATATAGCAAAAAAGATAACAAGAAAGAACGGAACCAAATGGTCCCCAATGGGTTGTCTCCCAAGAGCCCTTTTGTTTAACGTCCTTGAAGGTGGACCAAATACCTGTATTAGAGTTTGATAGCAATAGTCTTATAATAAAAAAACTAAAGAGACAGTACGACGCAGCAAATAACTTGAAACAGAGAAGCACAAAAACATAACAGATGGCACACAGCACAGCCTGGAGATCCCGACACGCATCAGTGACCAGAAGAAAAAACGAAAACCCTAGACACACGCACAGGATCAGGCCGAAAGTTTGTAAAGGAAACTGGGCCCGCGCACGATCAGTGGTCGTGCGCCGATAAATAGGGCGGACGACCAGTGGTCGTGCGCGAAGGAATAATTCGCGCGCCCAGTTTCAGAATTAAAAACTTACTGCCGTGCCTCATAAGTGCATCTAAGGATTCCTCACCCCTAACACAAGACCGTTAGCCACAATTAATAGATAAAAAGTTCTAAAAAAATTCATTACACCACAAAAAATGAACACCACAATTTAAAGTAATTCTAACGAAGATAACTATTGGGGTTTTATGTCTCCCAACTAGACTTATTCAGCTGCTAGCATACGCTAGCTGATCGGTCAATGGAAAATGAAGTGAACAGGAAGCTGTTCCATTGTCCGTTTCGGTAACGGGTAAACATAAGGCGACAGGGTCGTCACCCAACTTCCTGAATAAAGATACCTGCACTGATTGTCAGGTATGGGTAGGTAATAAGATGAAGGAATCTCAGTATTTGTTTCCACATGCAGATGATCCAAGGCATCTCCGGCCCGCATAGCAGGCTCGATCACATCCAGGATCAGATCCAGTGTATAATCCTGCAGTGAATCATACACGAGAATGGGGTGAAGAAGCAAATTAAACGAATGACATAAAAGATTTTCCTCTTCAGGAGAGATCCCGGAATCACTCCTGATGGGTTGAGGTGGTGAGGAATTATCGGCATCGTCAAATACGCTGCAAGATCTAGCAGAATCGTCAGCGGCCACTTCCACGACTTGGACCTCCTCAAATGATGCTGAAGTCTCCACCTCCGCACCTTGAAGAACATCCTCCTCTCTCGGAGTGGGCACAACGCTGCAACTCGCTGCCTCTTCCTGCAAGACATTCTCATCGATACTGACAAAAACAATTGTAGTAGCACGCACAAGACTAGAAGAATTAGTGCTTGAAGAGAAATCAAGCACCGCATCCTCAGAAAGAATTGAATCAACATTTGGTGATAAATAAATGGGAGAGATATGCGCAACCATGTCGGGGCATAGATCTCCAATAACTTTGATATGCGCATCCACATCTAACCCTTCAAAACATGAAGGTGATATGGATACGAAACCAGAGGATGGCAAGGTGCTGCCAGAGATAGGAATTGGGACAATCCGGATGTCCGGCTCGTAGTCCTCGTCCATTTCGCGTAGATACTCAGCACAATCCCTTAAAGCATGATCCGTGCTTCGACAAAACAAGCACTGTTTTGCATTCGTCTTTGGTCCAAGTGGGGCCGGAGATGAATTCAAAAATGGTACATGCGGTGCGGCAGAGTAGCCATAAGCCTTAGGCACAGTGTATGTGGTACCGTATGATGTCAATGCCTAATACCATGGGCCTTGGGGACTAGAGCTACTCTCTCCCGATGGGCATCTATCACTAGCATGGGATGTATCCCCGCACCAATGGCAGCGGATATTAAATCCAGCCCACATTGCATGAAGATAACCAGATTCAACAGAAAAACACCCTTGTGCGCGACACTACGCTTGACAATGAATGAATAAAACAACCCATCATTTAGATAAGAGAAAGGATGAAGGAACAAATTAGGAAACTAAAAATCCTCACAATTAATTTTCCTAACAACAATTTCATATAACGCTTGCAGTCCCTGGCAACGGCGCCAAAAACTTGACGCGCTATTTCTGCACCGCTAATTAGCGGGCACGAAATGCGGTACGACGGCAGTGCACTAGTCGTTGTCAAGCAATAAAAGTAGGGAGTAGCTCCCCGAATATCGTTCTCAAAGGAACGCAAGTTGGGTAGTACGATTTGCCTGTTAGGACATTAATTATGAGGGTTTCTAAGTTAAACAAAAACAGGGGGATTTTGATTGGTTTTATAGAACAGGAATGAGAAAACTAAACAAACTATGCGGGTCGCAATCACCGCATCGCTTGGTGGATGGATTTAGTGCAGGTCGCGATGTCGTGCTTCGCTTAGCGGATGGACGGTGAGCAAATGGATGAGGTGAGTGCAAATGCGAGAGTTGAGGGTCGAAGGCACCTCTTCGCTATCGCTTCCAGCTTTTGCTAGAGCGAGTGCTAGAACGTGTGTGTGTGTAAGTGGAGCGGGGGCGGAGAGCATCATAACACAGTATCAAGTAAAGAACAAGATCATTAACAAACTCCCATTCATAGACAAATAGAGGTTCAATTAGTTCATTACAACAATGAAGAGTACATATCAAAAAAGGAGAAGGGGTAGAAGGAACCACGAGATGAGAAGCCTCGCCGTGGATCTTGGTCGGAATGGGGGGTCGTCACGCCTCCTCCGATCTCAATCCTCGGTTGCTTCCGGGGCTTAGAGGCTGTCACTACCTCCAACTGTTGCCCGTCTTCTTCTCAGAGCTGGGTCACTTCTGCTTCGCCCAATGGAGATGTCCTCCTCATGGAATGCTGGCTGTAGATGGCGGAGAATGCTTCCGGGATCCTAGATGGACCATAGGATCAATGGATGAAGCCTTCCCAAAGGGGGGAATGGATGGGTGGAACTTGGAGAGGTGAAACGACGGACTGGCGCGGAGAAATCGCGCCCCAAAACAGTGCTCAATACCCTAATTTCGTGGAGCAGCGGTTTAAATAAGGAGCAGAATAAATACTGTGCACGGTCAGTGGCGCACGACCAATGGTCGTGCGTGAAGGAATGCCTGTGAACGTGCGCAGTCAACCTGTAGCAAAGAAAAAGATGGAAAATAACGCACGGTCAGGGGCGCACGACCAGTGGTCGTGTGCGAAGGAATCCTCTGATCGTGCGCAGACGCTCTGTCTGGGAAGGGAATTAACGCACGACCACTGGTCGTGCGCCTGATCGTGCGCGAAGGAATGCGCACGATCAGAGGCTTTCTAGACCAAAAATTTCCCCGCACCATCCCGAACGTTCATGCGATCCCAGGACCTGCAGGAAAAATACATATGACCCTGATCCGTGCACACCACCGGATCCATAACACAGGCATACAGTAATATATAAGAAAAACATGCCACAAAGGGGGAAGGATTGCACAAAAGGCGCAGATACGCCGTGAAATCAATATAAGCATATATGAACAGCAATTGAAGCGCAATGACACTAAAACAAACCCAGATGAGGCCGGAAATCACTGTATAAACCAGACTCATCAAAGATCAGTTAGAATCCAGGTTTTGTTTTCTAGAATAGAATTAATTTTGGCATTTATGACTTTTTTCCAAAATGGAGAGTTAGATGAGGTCATAGCTTCCTCATATGAATTTGGATCTCCTTCAACTAGGTAAGTGAAGTAGTCCTCTCCAAATGTTCTTTCGGTTCTAACCTTTTTGCTTCTTCTAGGTTCATCAATTTCTAATGGATCTATATAAGAGGAAGGTTGAATTGAGCTAGAAGATGGTTGAGATGTGTTGTCTATTTTATATGGGAATTTATCTTCAAAATAAATGGCATCTCTGGCTTCTATTATAGTATTGTTTGATATTTCACTAATTAGAGAGTTGGTGATAAGAAACATGTTAGTGTTGGGTTTTCTATACCCCTCGAACGGGATTACATATCACATATGCGCAGCGGAAATAACAAGAACAACCCAAAAGAAGCTAACGGATCTTGCGGTTTTCATGATTCAAGAAAATAAGCAAATCGAAATACAAAGTACCTTTGCGGGATTGAGTCAACACTCTACCAAGGTGCTCCAAAGAGAAATCCGAAATCTGAGTTCGAAGAACCGAAATGTATCGGCTCCTCTACAACGATCCACACGAACAATGGAAAACCCTAGCTTCTTGTAGTACAAGAACTAGGTCGGAGAAGGATGCTCTCAACATCCCCACGGACTGCTAGATCCGATCCAGGGGAGGCGGCGACCGACGGCAAAAGGCTATCGGCGGACGGGAAGAACGAGACCCTCGTGCGGAACTGTTTCGGTTGGTCGTTCACGTCCAAATCGTGAAAAGATCAAGTCATTTGTAAACCTAGAATTGCAAGCCCTTTTATACTAAAATGCATAAATAAGGCTATCCGCAGACCAGAACATTTCTGTCTAGATTCACATTCGCCGAATTCGACTAATCACTATAACCGAATTCGACTCAGATTCGGTGAAACCATTTCGACGAATTCGTCTATATGTTATAGCCGATTCGACTATATAAATTCGGTTATATCATTTCGTCGAAACCATTTCGTCGAACTGATATATTTCGGCTAAACCCTTTAGTCGAATTCAGTTAATCACATTAGCCAAATCGATATAGCCGAATTCTATTAGTCGAATCAACATAATTCGGTTAAACTCTTTAGCCGAATTTGACACAGTTCGGTTAAACCCTTTACCCGAATTTGTCTAGCATAAACCCATTCGTTTAAACCCTTTAAACAATTTCTCGCTGAGACATTCTCAAGTTAATGCCAAGCAGTCACAGGATTGGTCCTCCACTCATATCTAATATGAGTAAGGCCAACACAATCCTTTCTCCAAATTCTCCAAACGCTTTTATGTGCGACCTTATAGGCTCATATTGCGTTGGCAGCAAGACTAACTATTGATTGCTTTGAGATCACCTCAGAAACTCCAACAGTTATCACTACTATCAGAAGCATAACCTATAAAGATGGAGTCTAATGTTTTAGGTCCTATTTTCTTTCTTTTAGGTTTAGGAATTGCAACCTTAGCCAAACACCCCCACACTCGAAGAATTAGGAGGTTAGGTTTCCTTAATTTAAATAATTCAAAAGGAGTTTTGTCATTATGTTTTGAAGGAATTCTATTCAAGATGAAAGAGGAGGTGAGCAACGCTTCACCCCAAAGATTTTGTGGAGCACCGAACTCGGCTAACATGGCATTGACCATGTTCATCAAGGTCTGATTTTTGCGTTCAGCTACACCATTCGACTGGGGAGAATATGGAGCAGTCACTTGATGGATAATCCCATGTTCTTGGCAAAATTGGGTTAGTTCATTCGAAGTGTATTCTCCACCTCGGTAAGATCTAAGAGTTTTAATCGAGGATCCTAATTGATTTTCTACTTCCGCTTTGAAAATCTTAAAATATGTAAAGACTTCATCTTTAGTTTTTAATAAATATATGTAACAATATTTAGTGAAATCATCAATAAAAATTACAAAATATTTATTTCCACCTCTAGTAGGTTGGCGGTTCGAGTCACACACATCATGTGAAATAACTCTAAAGGTTTTGAAGTTCTTTCCACTGATTTAAAAGTTTTCTAGAAAATTTGGATTGTACACATATTTCACATCTAGAGCTTGGTGCAATATTAAATTTCGAAATTAAATTTAAAGACATCATTCTTTTCATAGAATCTGAATTCACATGTCCTAATCTAGCATGCCAAAAATTTGAATTTGAACATGAAACAGAAGAAGATGAAATCTGCTTTATTTCTAAATCAGCAACATTTAATTTTAATAAACCATCAGAGATGTATCCTTTACCAATAAAAACATCATTAAATGTTATTACAACTTTATTTGACTCTAAGATAATTTTATAACCCTTCTTCACTAGCAAGGATCCGCTCACAAGATTCTTCCTAACTCTCGGCACATAAAGCACATCTTGCAAGGCTAGTGTCTTCCCGGATGTCAGCCTAAGAACCACTCGCCCGCGTCCAAGCATTTGTGCCGAAGAAGCATCTCCTAAGATCACGCTTCCTCCATTGATGTCCTGAAAGGTGGCAAAGCAAGAACGATCAAAACAAGTATGAACATTTGCTCCAGAATCAAGCCACTAATCTGAAGAACAAGTGAGAAGAAGACTTGGATAATAATATAACCTGAAGATATGTTGATCCGGTGATTGGATCATATTGGCCTGAGGCTTGTCTCCACGAGACTTGCCAATCATGGGTTGTGTCTTCTTGTAAAAGCAGTTGGTAGACAGATGGTTTGTGTGGCCGCAAATGAAGCACCATTTCCCTTTTCCTAGGTTTTGGTTTGAAGGACCAGGCTTGGGGTGATTGGGTTTTTGAAGGCGGGAACCTGGACGGAAAGGTTTCTTATGGATCTTGCCTTTGCCTTTGAAGTGATGGTTTGAGGAAGGGTTGCCATGAGATTCGGTTAAATTAACTTTAGGAGCATGGTCTTTGGGAGCTTTAGAACTCTTAGACTTATGTTCCTCCTCTATGTGGATAGCATTTTGGATCTGAACGTAAGTAAGGTTTGACTGGTCATGCCTTAGTCTAGTGCTAAAACCGGACCAAGAATCAGGAAGTTCATTAATAAGACATGCCACTAAATAATTTTCGGAAAGAATTGAGCCATCGGCTCGGATCATGGACAACATCTCATCAAGTTGATGGAGTTGAGGATTTATGGGCTTGGAGGCATCAAGATTGAATTTGTGGAGGTTAGAAACATTGTAACATTCTATACCCGCATTGTCTAGGTTATAGCGTGCTTCAAGAGCATACCACAAATCCTTGTCTGTTCAATATTGAAGGAAAACATCGTAGAGGCTGTCAAAAAAGGCACTAAGAATTCGGTTGCGACAATGATATTCTATATCTACCGGATCTCTATAAGGGATACGTCTAACGTACGTCCTAGTGGTATTTGTAGTGGAGGATGAAGACGATGGTAGAGTTGAAGCTACTGTAGTTGCAGCGCTAGGGTTTTCTGTTTCTACAGCAGGAACATCAAATATCGCAGATAGAAGACCTAAGGTGTTCAGTCAATATTCTATTTGTGCTTGCCAACAATGGAAACCGTTTCCGTTAAATTTCTCAGGTTTAATCCCGGTAGAATCCTCAGATCTAGATGCCATTACAGATTTTGGAAATTTATAAAACATACAGTAAACAACAGTGCATGTAAACAATAAAACAGAGATAATCATTTTGATTATTTGATTTTATTTATCTTGTTGTTCTTGGACTTCCCAACGAATACCCAATGACGGGTTCTAGAGGTACTAGGCGGTTTGTGGGATGACTAGCCCAACACGGCCCTTTCGCAAGAGATTATGTGATGTGATCTACAACTTCTTTAGGTTGTTGGAATAATGTTTCTATATTCCTATATTAATATACAAAATAATATATTTTTTCGGTTTTAAAACTTTGCAGAAACAACATATAAATATATATATGAACAACAATATCAAAATTTCATGAAGGAGGTGAGAAATAAAAGAGAGTAATCTATAGGTTAGAATCAAGCCTGGGTATGGCGTGTGGTCACTGCCCTAAAGAAGTTGCACTACCCTCCAACAGGGTTTTCAACCGATGCTCACTCCTCCAAGGTACAACACCCGGCTAGATCCCGAAAACTCCGATGTGCGCGGACACCGAAGAACCACAAAGCACCCGAACTCCCACTTGATGAAGAAAATGTAAAGAGAAAGAAAATCGCAAGATCAAGCGAGAGAGAGAGAGCAAAAGCAGCCTTATTTAGAATTGCAGAAAGAACGTATATAAAACTCAGACCGCAAGGCTCCTCCAAAATAAGATCTCGTAAAACGACAATAATTAAAGCCACAATAAATGCGAACGGTTATAATTGGAAGGCTGAAAATTGGGAAGAGATACGTTGCATTCCCAATGTACGGAATTAATGACGAAAAGCACGCGTAAGCGATTTAGAAAACATGTGTAAAAACTGCAAGAGAAAACGTCAAAGAATGAGGACACGTCGAGACTACACGACGATACAACTTATCGTCGAGACTTGCAATTGACGATACAACTTATCATCGAGACTGGTATGCTATTCGACGACAAAACGTGTCGAGACCGTGCGTCACGACGATACAACTTATCGTCGAGACTTGCAATCGACGATACGACCTGTTCACGACGATACAACTTATCGTCGAGACTCACAATCGACGATACGACCTGTCGTCGTCGATCTGAATCAATTTGTCGACCGCTGAGACTTGGTCAACCGCTGAGATAGAAGTTCGTCGACCGCAGAAAGCATTTCATCGAACGTAGAACCTTGGCAAGTTCGTCGACCGCAGAAAGAATTTTGTCGAACGCAGAAGCTTGGCAAGTTCGTCGAACGCAGGATGGAGTTCGTCGAATGCAACATGTCGTTCGTCGAACACAGGATGGAGTTCGTCGAGCCGACACAAATCTGAATAAAAGGTCTAAAACTGTTTTGTGCAAAAAATACAATTCAATTCAATTATTCCCCAAATCCCAAATCCAAAATCCGGTCGGGTGCGGTGCGGTGCGTGCGCGCGCGCGCGTGTGGTTCATAGTTTCTCCATATATTCTTTTGAATAAATAAGAAAGAGTGAAAACAAATATATACTCTTCAGCTAGAAAGCAAATGAGCATGGTGGGACTAATGGGTTCATCCTTTCATTCATGAAAGATTTCCCTCCAAATAATTTGGGTTCTCTCCAATTTTGGTTTTGGAGCTTTTCATCAAATATGAATAGCCATATACCAAACGCCATAAAGGATCTAATAAAACATTATAAATAAATGTTTTATTTACAAATTTCTAACAGATTGTGCTCTACCAACAACTCGAGGAGGTGTTGGTAGGAGAGGTTTGGCTGGGACCACTCTTGTTCACAAGGTATGTTGTTCTGTGCTCTTGATCTTATTATTCTCCATGCACTCGAACTATTCGGGGTAAGCTGTAAGAAAATCACTATTTTTGCTCTACTATTTGTTGAACGTCATCATTGCGCCACAAATGTTGATTTACCCTTAAAGCCAATTGCAATTAAGTCCATAAAACTATGTAGAACATATGCATCCAACCAAAAGCTATTTAGTTAAGATCATATGGTACTTGATTAAATAACTGAACGGTAAACCGGGGAGATTCCATGGTAACTTATCAGGAAAGCTTGTTGAATATACATAGCGCACTATGATTTCTATGGATCCAAATTTAAAAATAACAGAGGTTTTCCCTACTTTAAAGATTACCGGTTGTTATATCTAACCATTTGTGCACATTTTCATCTAACTGTTACTGATTAAACTTTTGTTTGGTGTCTAGGTTGCTATTCTATCATCAATGGCCCATATATTAACATATCCTGAAATTGTATCTTGTCACAACATAGAGAAATTATAACAATGTGTTCGTAACGGAAAATCTAAATATCCAGGAGCTCATTCTGTTGTCTCAGTTCTGTGTTGATATAATTACTCGGGCCAATGAAGGGAATATAGATCCTATAATTGGTACAGAGACTGAGATTCAAAAAGTTGTTCAGAAACTATGCAGAACGAAAAATTACCCTATTCTTCTTGGTGAATCTGGAGTTGGTAAAACTGCAATTGCTGAAGGCTTGGCACTAAGTATATTTTGTGGTGGCATTCCAGTTTTTCTTGCTGAATGTTTTTTATATTGCATATGTTCCTTTTGTCATATAGAATTTCACATTTTATAGTTTATAGTTCTTTTTTGCCCATTTCTTTTTGCTAATGAAAGCTTCCATTGATCTATTTTACCTGTTTACATGTACAGGGAAAGCTCATGATGTCTCTGGACATAGGCTTGATAATGGCTGGGGCAAAAGAGAGAGGAGAATTGGAAGCTCGTGTTATGGGGTTAGTTGCTGAAGTGCGGATTGCAGGTTACCCCGCTTTTATTTAAATTTTTGGGCATTCGCAACGTAGTTTGTGTCAAACTGACTCATTTAGTTAAATACAGGTGATGTGATACTCTTCATTGATGAAGTTCATACACTTATAGGATTTGGCACTGTTGGGATAGGTAATAAGGGATCAGGTCTTGATATTTCGAATTTGTTGAAGCCTGCCCTTGGAAGAGGTGAATTGCAGGTAGGGCTCTAACTTAGTTGTTGTTAGAATGATCCTCCATATCAATTGGGATTGTTGTAACCAATGGCTATTTATGATCAAATCGAACATCTACATTTTCGAATTTGAACATCTACATTTTCAATCTATGCTTGATTGCTCTTCCATGTTTTCTATAGTTTTACCTAGCTATTTGGGATCAACTTCAAGAATTCTCCTTTATTTAACATGTCCATTGCCATGTGAAGTTAACTTTATCGTATGAAATGAAAAACTTGGCTATGTTATAGTTGTTAAGACCATTTTCTTTTTATCTACAACATTATCTATGGGCACTGGATGAACCTTTGGTAATTCTCATGTTGTATGCAATAGGTGTGGAACTCAAATTGTACACCAACAAGTTAAGAGCATGCATAGACCTGCTCGGTAAGGGAGTTTTATAAGTTTACTATAGCAATGCTTTGAATTATTCTTTATAATAATAATTCTTGTATTCAGGGTTTGCAACCTCAAGGAAAATAAGTAGAAATTGCTCATACCCAAGCTTTAACTACATCAAACCATGGTGTTACTCAGGATTCCTCAGCTAGTACTTAAGATGCCACTATCAAATGCTTCAGAATCCATGAATTATGTATGGACTTCTTCACAAATTATGATGGGACTTCTTCACATGTAACTAATGAATATGAGAAGTCATCGGTTGGCTATCACAGATGTGCTAAAGAATGTGCGATTGTAGTTTTCTTTCATGTATTTCAGTTTAATTAGAGATGAAAACACTATTAATTTGTATTGAGGGGTTTGGGCAATCTCCCACCCTTTTTTTCTCTATTAATAAAATAAATTATGTTCAATTGCCTTTTTGTTGCAATCGAGTATGTTTAAAATTTAATTCCAGTGAATAACAAATTACATAATTTTATAATATTGTGAGAAATTGAACAAAATTTAGCGACAAAAATTATCACTATTGAGTCGTCTCTTTAGAGACCAAATATTCTGTCACTTAAAATTCATTTATTAGTGACTGAACCAGTTTGGTCACTAAAAGTTATTCCATTTAGTGACCGAAATATTTTGGTCATTGAAACTGCATTTGGTGACTGAATTAATTTGGTAATTAAAATTTCTTTCGGTGACCAAGTTAATTTGGTCACTAAATGTGTACATTTAGTGATGAATATTATTTGGTCACTAACGACATTTAGTGACACGACATACTTTGTCACAAAAAGAAATATTTTGTGACCAAATTACTTTGGTCACTAAAAAAATCTTTTAGTGACAAAATTAATTTGGTCACTGAATATGTACCTTTAGTGACGAAAAAGATTTGTTCAATAAAGACATTTAGTGGCGGGGCTACCGTGATCGCTTTGTGACGGACAAAATTTGGTCAATAAATATTTTTAGTGACCAAAATTCAATATTTAGTGACGAAAAATTTCGTCACTAAAAGTCAATTTCTAGTAGTGACTCAAAGCTTAGCAGGAAAGTCCTATACATAAGTCATTGTAGATGACTTTTCTAGATTCAGCTGGGTGTTCTTTCTAAAAGCTAAGTCAGACACCTTCAAGATGCTCTCAAGATTCATTAGATAGATTCAATCCGAATTCAATACTCAGGTTACTATGATTAGGAGTGATCGTGGTACTCAGTTTGAAAATCAGTTAATTTGTAGATTCTGTGAGGATGAAGGAATAAGACAAAGCTTTTCAGCTCCTAGGACTCCCCAACAAAATGGGGTGGCTGAAAGGAAAAATAGAACCTTAATTGAATCAGGAAGGACATTATTGGCTTAATCCAATTTGCTGAAGACCTTTTTTGGCTAAGGCAGTATACTGCCAACTATGTTCTGAATAGAAGTCTCATCCACAAAACTAAGTTAAAGACTCCATATGAGTTATTGAAAGGAAAGACGCCCATAGTCACAAACTTTAGGATTTTTTTGGTGTACTTGCTTCATTCTGAATAATGGAAAGAGTCATCTTGCCAAATTTGACAAGAAGGCTGATAATGGAATATTCTTGGGATACTCCTCATCAAGCAAGGCCTGTATGTGTTATAATAAGAGCTTTCTCAAAGTTGAGGAGTCAATGCATATAGTGTTTGATGAGACTAACATGCTCTCCAAGGGGGAGGAAACTTCCACCAATGTTATCTTGCAGGAAGAAGACCAACTGGTTGATCAAGTTGAAAGATTTAGCATCACAGATTATCCAGGAGATGTCAAGACAAAGGGAAACATCCAACTGATAATAAGCTAGATAAAGACTCTTCTTCATATGATAATGATATTCAGGCACCTAATGTACCAGATACAGAAATCATTCTAGAAAATGGAAATGATGAACCCACCATCACTGAAGAAGAGGAAATCTATGAGGATATCAATCAACTGAACCACTCCACAAGAAATAGGATGACCCTCAAGGATCATCCTCCAAATCAAGTTATATGAGATATAACGGTGGGAGTGAAGACCGGGAATCAGATCAAAAATGAAACCATGTTGTAGTTCCTCCTCTCACGGTATGAGACAAAGAAGTTTGAAGAAGAAGATAGTGATCCCCACTGGATTGCAGCTGTGCAAGAAAAACTTACATAGTTTGAAAGAAGCAAAGCCTGGCCTCTAGTTGAAAGACCAAGAAATTACCCAATCATAGGAACAAAGTGGGTATATAAAAATAAGATTGACTCAACTAAAGTCATAATCAGGAATAAAGCAAGACTAGTTGCTCAAGGATACATGCAAGAGGAGGGTATTGATTATAATTAGACATTTGCTCTAGTGGCTAGATTGGAAGCAATTAGAATGTCCATTGCCTATGCTGCACATATGAAGATCAATATATATCATATGGATATGAAGAGTGCCTTCCTAAATGGAAATCTTCAGGAGAAGTTTATGTGAAGTAGCCCCTAGGTTTTGTCAATCCAACTTATCCTTCTTTTGTTTATAGATTAGACAAAGTACTATATAGTCTAAAACAAGCTCCAAGAGCTTTGTATAACACTTTATCCACATTCCTCCTAGAACACTCTTTTGTAAGAGGTAAGGTGGATAAAATACTTTTCACAAGAGCACATAAATATCAGCTACTTTAGTACAGATATATGTAGATGATATAATATTTGACTCAACAGACCAAAGACTTTACAAAAGGTTTGCTGAACTAATGTAGTCTAAGTTTGAAATGAGCAGCATGGGGGAACTGTCATACTTTCTTGGTCTCCAAGTTAAGTAAAATGCAGATGGAATTTTTATATCCCAATCCAAGTATACCAAAGAGCTTATCAAAAGGTTTGGGATGGAAAATGTCACTGTCATGAAAACTGTTAGAACACAGTTTTCTGCATCCCTTTGATTTGAGAATAACAAATCCTACTTGTATTTGATCTAGTTTGCCATTGTGTTTTTAGCATACAGGTTTGAACAAAATTGATACTAGGATGCTGCATTATTGATCGGGATTCGCTCACAAGCTAACGCCAGGCTTTAGGACTTAACGTCGGCGTTGACTTGCGTTCCCACCTAGATGAAAATGGCATGGAGAGAAGATGTCATGATTGCATGAGCATTTTGGGAATGACTTGGCTTAACACTAGGCATTAGCCTCAATGCCAGCGTTAAGGTTGCCTAAAATGAATGTTTCCAAAGATGTAGAATCTCCTTCCTGTTTTGAAGATCCGAGCCATCAAATTATTTATATATAGGTCAACGCCTGGCGTTATCCTTAACATCAGCATTAGCTTCTAGTCCTATAAATAGGTGGCATTCATTCTCTTCAACTATGGATCCCAAGGTGCCCTATTCCAGCACTTCAGAAACCCTGTGATGGCCGCATTTTCTAGACCACCATCTCCCACACAAATTCAAGAGAAGAATTCGAAGGAGGATTGGATCAACGCTAACCCAACGTGAAGAATGCACACTTTGACTTTGACGATATTCAACGGATCTTCGCCGTCTATAGAATTCTTCATAGGGAGTTTAACTTGTCTTTAATATTATTTTGTACCTCTTTCTTTGTGATTTTTTAGTGAATTAGCCGCGGTTGTTGGCGGTTAGGTCTGTGCGCGACTTAGGGGGAATTCGTCGCGGTTGTTGGTGACTTGGTCTAGGGAGTAGATCTATTGGGTGCTCGAGGCCTTTCTAGGGATAGAAAGGCTAGAGCGTCTTGAGACTGTATCCGGGGAGAGATCGGCTAAAGCCGACTCTTAGTGAGAAGAGTCGGTATAGAAAACCAAAGAGTCTTTTATATTCGCCTTTGATTTCTAGCATCATAGAAACCATTTCTGTAATCAATTTTATTATGTTAATCATGTCTTTTTGTATTCAATAAAATGGATTTCTAGTTCTTTGCTTTTGTTTCAATTTACTTCTTAGAAAATCACAAACATTTTCTATAAAATCTTAAAGTTTTCTAAAACCCTTATTCCTCCCCCCCCCCCTCTAAGGGCGCCTCAAGATCCAACAAGTGGTATCAGAGCGAGATTATTCCAAAACAGCTTCACAATCAGGAATAATGGCGCTTCATGATCTCGTATACACTAGAGGGGATGATTTTTTATTAAATGAAAAATCTTAAGCACCAACTTTATTTATGGGCAAAAATTATAAAGGGTGGAAAATATCAATAAAAAATTTTCTTAAAGCTTTAGATGAAAAAAGTTTGGAATATTACTATTGAAAAGCCACCTTGCATATTAAATAGAAATGAAATGGTTTTAAATGCAAAATCTATAAATAGTCTATTTTGTGTGTTAGATCAAAATATTTTTCAAATTTATTTATACTTTACCTACCGCATATGAGATTTGAAATTTTCTTGAAATAACTTGTGATTCTCCTTCTGTGGGTATGGAACAATCACAACAATCGGAGAATATGCAAGCATGTATAAGTATTCAAGAAAGCTCCTCACATGATGGATCCATGGAAGGCACATCAAGCATAAAGGATGATGTCAACACATCTATGGAAGAGGAAGAAAAAGATGACTAAGGAACTCTATGTTCAAATCTCGCCGCATTCGAAAGCGCTGTAAGGAAATCTAATTCCATCTTTTGTAATTCTACTTCTGCATTACAATTGCTACAAACTACTAAACATAAAATAAAGAACTTGAAAAATATTAATTCAAAACTACGTTTAGAAAATAAAAGATTAAAAGCTATATGTAATGTAGAAACAAAAATTGATGTGCTTGATAACTCTCACTCTTGCTCTTTAATTAAAAGTGCTTCACCATGTATCAAATATAATGAACTAAAAGACAATTACAAGGAACTTGAAAAGGAGCTTATTTTTGTAAAAGAACAAAATGAACGATTATCCTTAGAAAATTCATCCTTTAAAAGTGATTGTGCTATGTGTAAAAATTATAAAATTGAAATTAAAGAGATGGATGAAACATTTGAAGAATTAAGAAATTATTATAAAACTCATATTGATTCTATTGTCACCACTCTTAAAAATAGCACAATTGCGTATAATAAAGCCAGGCATAATCTTAAGATCAAGAATAATGAATTAAAAATTAAAATCAACTGGCTTAAAGAAATTATGAATAAAAATTCACAACACATAAATTCACAACATCAAGCAATATCCAAAAGCAAGTTGAATATGAATATGAATATGAATATCTTGATTAAGCCTAATAATGGGAGTAAGAAACACAAAGTATTTGTAAATCCAAATCCAAATCACCATTATTTACAAAATCATTTTTCTCCCAACTTAAAATTGAAAATGAACAAATTTCCTATAAACAATGTTTTAAGAAATCATCATTGAAATTTGAATTATAAAAATATTAACCCAAGGTATGAATGGAGACCCATACTTAAGAATGATGCATTAATGTCAATTGAAAGGGTCCACTCATCCTTATCTCCCCAAAAGCAAACACGGGGTATTTGGGTACCCAAAGGAACCATCCCACGTGGTCCCCTTTGGATACATAAATTTCTTACTCATTAGTGCCCAATCATTTGCATGAAGTAGAATCAATTAAAAATGAAATATCATTATTCTACTTCATGATATGCTTAACATCCTTTTTGTTTGTTTGTTATAACCATCATTCTATTGCCACTTTGTATAACATGTGATATGACTTTCTCACATTAAGCCTTAAATTTATAAATGAATCAAATTGAATGAAATTGAAGATAAGTCATATCATTTCTCAAGTGACCTATCTATCCTTTTTATCCTTCTAAATCCTATAAGTATCTAATATTACCATAATCAATTGAAAATTAAATTTGTTATATATTATCAAGATCAATGAAATAATTGTCAAAAATGGATATAAAGGAATATTAGGTGTCTTGGCTAAATGTATAAAATGTGCATGTTTTTTCTTATGTATTTAATATCCTAGCATCATTTGATAGCCTCTATAATGTCTAATAATAATCATGAAAAATTGGAATTGGGAAAATTTCAATAATCATGTGTATTGAAACGAAAATCTTAACTATGTTGATAGCGCCTGGCGTTAGTTTATAGCGCCTGGCGTTAGTTTCTAATGCTGGCGGTAGCACAATTTTCTAAAAAATTCCAATCTCTCTAATCATTAGCTATATGCAATGGCAAACTATAGCTCCGCTCGTTTGAGTTCATTTTGACCCATCAGATTGCCAAAATTCAACTCTGTTTAGAAGTTATCTCAGTTTTTTTTCCTTTTTCGGCAATTTTTGTGTCTATGAATTTTACGTCACAGGCTCCTGGATACCCTTTCAATGACTTAGAAATTCTTACTCTAGTTATGTTATACTGCCATGACATAAAAGTAGAAAAGTTAAAAGTTAAAATTCATAATAACTATGTTGCTTCATAATCAACTCTAATTAGAAATCAATATCTATGCTAGTTATATAATGCAATGTTATGTTAAAGCAAAAATGGAATAAATTTTAAAAAATCAAGAAAATTATATATATATATATACATGGTTTGTTAATATTCAAAAACCAAAGAGAAAATTTATAAAACCTTTCAAAAATAACCAAAAATATTTTCTCATTGTATTCATTATTCACCCTACAATCTTTCTCTTTATATTTTGAAAAGGATGAATATGAATTGTTTTATATACTTCACTTACATCATTATGAATAATTAATGCCTAAATTTCTATGTGATAAAATTAATGATCATTTATAATAATTATGCAAAATCAAAAGATCTTTTAAATTCAAACATTAAGCATAACTCAAAAGATCCTATTGCTTCCAACATATGGTGTATGATCATTATCATTATATGAATGTTTGATGACTTGCATGTATCTCATTTATATGTAGACCATAGAATCAATATTATATCAATAAGAATAAATCAAATAGAATCGTCACTTCATTCTATGTCTAAAAAATTGAATCACTATTTTTGAATACATGCAACATTGTCTCAAATAATATTATGGCATATCATTGCATTCTAATTCATCACTCTAGCGTTATCAACTAATAAATATTATTATTCATGCTAGTTATCTCATATTGCCATATTTAATTAATTTTAAATTAGAAAAATTGAAAGATAAAATTCATAATAACAATGTGACTTTAAAATCAAATATAATTAGAAATCAATCTCTTATTAAAGCCATAGTTTATAAATTGTTTCCATAGGATTAAAATAATTAAGTATGTTCATGATCATTCACCCACATTATGTGCCTCACAATAGTGAGGGTGTAGGATGATATGCATTAGAAGACCTAACCTCTAAGTCATGTCTTGTCCTTAACCAGGGAGGATTCTAGTAGTGCCTTGCGAGGCACTGGGGGGAAAGAGTGATAGGTTGAGCGTTCTCTAGTGTGTGCATGTGGGATTAATACCCTAACATACGGCATGTGTGCAGCTCCTCATGCCCATACATCACTTAGTATGGGGCTAGTGTGTAGGCATATGGTTAGGGCATTATAATCTAGTACATACTTGTTGGATCTGTAGGCGCCCTTAGAGGGGGTGAATAAGGGTTTTAAAAACTTTAAACTTTAATAGAAAACTTTTGATATTTTATTTGAATAAGAGTGAATATAAAACAAATAGTAGCAAATCAATTTTATTAAATAGAAAAAGACATGATTATCATTAATAAACTTGATTACAAAATTTTATTTCTATGATGCTAGAAATCAAAGCGAATAATATGAAAACTCTTTTTGTTTTCTATACCGACTCGTATCCCCACGAACCGGTTGGCTTTAGCCGATCTCTCCCCAGATACAACCTCAAGCCTCTCTAGCCAATCTATCACCAGAAAGGCCTAGAGCAACCCCTAGATCTACACCCTAGACCTAGTCGCCAACATGAGGAGAATTTCCTCCTAGTCCCCGCAAGGCCCTAGTCGTCGTGTGGCAAATTCCTCTACCGAACAAAAGATATAAAGGTTACAATTAGAAACTAAAACAAAACACAAACTAAAAACTCCCTCAAAAGAAGAACTTGATGTCGATGTAGATGCGATCGGATCGGTCGGTCTTGAAGTTCTTTGCGTTCATGAACATTGATAGAGTTCTTCAAGCTGCTTGGGGAAGGCTCTCATGAGTGCTCTGAATATATGGCTTCAATTCATTCTATAACAGCAAGCAACAATAGAGAAAGCGCGCGTCTTTAAATAGAATCAGCCGCTACCTCCTGTGGTAGTACTACCGCCCTGCGGTAACCACATTAGGCAATGATCAAGCACACGGATCGTGGCAGCTTAGGCAACTTTTGAGCGCCAAACTTTGAGCTCCGACTAGTGCGCCACGGTAAAGCTAATGCTCCGCGATAGTGAGATAACCTTCCTTCAACCAATATCTCCTTCCACATTTGCTCCTCAATCACATGCAGATGGGTGGATTCCAAAAGCTACCGCTGGGTGGTAGACATGCCGCGCCGCGGTAGAGCACGCTAAATATGCATCCCGCCAATCATTCCTTTTTCTCCACTGTTTCCTTCCCATCAATTATTTCCATTTATGCTAGTGCCAGCGGTAGTGATAACGCTCCGCGGTAGAGCACATCTCTTTTCATCGAACGCATCTCATTTCATCTAACGCCAGTTCATCGAACGGCATCTACTTTCGTCGAACACCATTTCGTCGAACGACATTTTCGTCGAATGGCATCAATTTTTGTCGAACACCATTTCGTCGATTCGTTAGCGCCAGTGGTAGTGCTAACGCTCCGTGGTATAGCACATTTCTTTTTGTCGAACGCATCTCATTTCATCGAATGCCTGTTCGTCGAACGACATCTACTTTCGTCGAACACCATTTCGTCGAACAGCATTTTCGTCGAACGACATCTATTTTCATCGAACACCATTTCGTCGATTTGCTAGCCCCAGCGGTAGTGCTAACGCTCCGCGGTAGCAACAACACAACATATTCCAATAGAGATTTGAATGCACAGGATCCTGCATGTTATAAACACAAAAACAAATATGATCAAATACTATAGGATTTGTTATTGTCAAACCAAGAGATGCGAAAAGCATGTTCCAACAAACTCCCCCTTTTGATAAAATCAAATCCCCTTAGAAATAAATAATTCAAGTGATAGGAATTTGTGTTTATAATAATAACTAACATGGATAGCATGAAAATTAGGCCTATTCAAATGCTCCCCCTAAATGAAATCTCCCCCTAAATGAGTTCTCCCCTACCACAGAACTTCCTTTGAATCTACTCCCCATATATGTAAATTTCATTCAAATTTATTCTCCCCCTTTTGGTATTATCAAAAGAGGGTGGAGAGAAAGCCAAAAGAGAAGGCGTGTAATGTTTTTTTAGTAGAGAAAACGTGAGCATGAGAACGAGATAATACGTAGGGAAGAGAAAAAAATGTAGGAGTGAAAGAGGAGTGATAATTCAAGATAACACATTTGTTAAAACAGAAATATTCATGATCGAGCGAATAAGTAGTAGAGAGGTGGAAAGCAGTGTACACCAGTTGTAGAAGAAACCATCATTATAGGAATCTAAAGCATAGCAAAAAAATGTGGAGTTTCTAGTAGAGAAAAAATAGATGGTGTGCAATTCGAAAACACGAAGGATTTGCTTTTTAAACTAACCAACAAAGACTTGTTTTGAAAAGTAAGCAAGAAAGAGTAGACAAGGCGTAAGCGGAAGACGAACTAAAAGAATGTAAGAATGATACAACATATCAAGACAAGATAGAGATTTCAATGTCCAAGAGGAAGAAAAACAAGTACATTTAGGCATTGTAATGATCATGTCAAAACCAAAACTAATGCATCAACTAAGGATTGTAGAGACAGACTATAGATAAGCAATAGTCTCCAATTCTTAGGAGTAGAAGGCTTATAAGTGATAATGAAGTGTACAAAAGTAGTGTTTTCGATAAAAGTATACATATGAGTTAAGCAAAAACACATGAACATTTTGATAATAAGATAAAGGCATGATCGAGCTTTGAGAGAGAAGGAAATGATAAGGAGTTTTTAGAATAATCTTCATAGAAATAAATCAGAGTTCTTAGCATAAGTATTTTCATAGAAATACATTAGAGTTTTTAGCTTAAATATGAAATAATATAACATTTGCCAAGTAATATTATCATGTTAGTTCTTCCCCTTTATATAAAAGTATTAAGCATAAAAAAGGTAATGATTTCCAAGTAACCAATCTACCCAGACAATATGTCTACACCCTAGCCCCGTACTAAGTGACGGATGGGCATGAGGAGCTGCATACATGTTGTAGGTTGGGGTGTTAGTCCCATATGCAAACACTAGACAAAACTCAACCTAGCACTCTTTCCCCCCCCCCCCCCCCCCCAGTTCCTCGCAAGGCCCACCGGAACCCTCCCTAATTAAGGACAAGACATGACTTAGAGGTCAAGTAAACTAATGTCTATAACCCTACGCCCCCGCTATGGTGAGATATGTAATCATGGGATAACAATAATTGGAAACATTTAGCGTTTGAATATAATGATGAGTTCATAGCTTATGGGTTTGTTAATTTTTTATTTGAATTTTTGAAGAAAAGGTCATATAGCTAATTTGAAATCCATTAATAAATCAGAGTTTTAGCATTACAATATTTTCATGTTTAGAGCAACCAATATAAATTCTACCAAGCAAGTCTACCATTTGTTGAAAAAGGAATTTTGATATTTAAGACTTTGATATAAGCATGAAAGCGCAAGGTAAAAATATATGGTGATGATGCGGAAGACATATAGAGATACAGGAAACATCTTTTTTGTAATCATGATTATTCATAAGAAGAAATATGAGTTAAATTCAAAAAAGATGTTTTTTTTGCAAATCAAGTTATTGTAAAATCTTTTGACAATAAGGTAACCAATCATGAAATAAATATATCAATAAGAGGATACTACAATGTTATTTTAATTCATAAATTCAAGACATACCAAACATTGTAGAGAGCATGCTAGGTTATCTAGTGCATTTCATAAATAAAGAGCAGTATAGAATTAGCATTAGGATCCAATACTCTTGAGAAGAAGTGTTATGGAAGATAATGATTTGCGCATAGGTGTATTTTGAATAAAGTAAACAAATATTTTATTTAAAAATACAAGAAATATGTAAAGTAAAGAGCACAATAAAACACAAATAATTTTACTTCCACACACTTCAATGCACAAAAAAATGTACAACTACCAAGGTGCTTTGCACACACAATGCTCATTAAGACTTATCAGGGTGCAAACTAGTGCTTGGGGGATCATATATTTTATTTTATTTTAATATTGAAACTAGTGATCCGGTGTACTTAAGAGTAAGTGGTTTATTTTTTGAAAGAAAGATAAGGTTTGCACAAGACACTTTACTATTCTTTCCAAGGTGCTCAACCTCACAACGCTTATTAAGACTTATCAGGAGGTTCAAGTAGTGCTTGGTGGAGTTATCTTTGTCACTTTATTTTATGATTTTTGTTTTGTACAAAGTTCTCTGAATACACTTGTTTTGCAAACCAATATAATTTATGAAAATATAACCACTTTTCTTAACTTTTAAAAGTGCAAATAAAGGTAGTGTAGGTAAGATACTTATGTAATTTTAATTCATTGTACTATTACAAAACATACACAAGCATTCTTAGATTAAAAACATATGTAGACAATGCCAAAATAAGTGAGTGAATAAATATCATTATCAAACATAAAATATTTACTCATACTTAGAGGCACGCTAAGCTTGGTTCTACATAACTTTTATAATATAATTTATGCACATGAGTGTAGAAGTACCAAAGCATGATAAAGACAATGTTCAAAGTAGTTTGAAAATATGAATCACAGCATTGTAGAAGGTCTTAAATGATAGAAGAAATCATGCTTGATATTTACAATAGAGTCCTTACATTTTTTTTATATAAAAATGATTTTATATTTTTGTATTTGATTTTGTTTTTGTTTGCACAAAAAAAGACAAATACTCACAAAAAATAAATGTTTTTGTAATTTTGGCTTTTGTAGTTTTGTATTTTAATTTTTCTATAATTAATGAAATGCAGTAAAGCAAAAATAAGTAGGAAATATAGAAATGCATATTTTTGTTGATTTTTGGAAATTTAAAGAAGACAAAAAATCAGAGCTTCGTGCTAGCGCCGGCACTAGCACTAGCGCGAAATACAGCACATGATTATTTGAGATTTTGAAAATTTTGATTGTTGATCTTGATTTAGTGTACCAATGGTAGGTTCATGCAGAAATTTCAGAATTTTATGAGATGTCTAGGTAGTATAAGTTTGCATGAAACGATTGCATTTTCGTATTTTACTTAACCCGAGAGGTCTATGACACTTAATTCAAGTCTTAGCAATTGATTTATAAACTATGATGTTGTTTGAATTTTATAGTTAAAAATTTTAGACTCACATAGTTTTTCTACCTTTTGATTTAGCATGACATTTAAGTGATATATCTATTATGAGTACCAAAAGAAAACTTATACTAGGGAGTGATGTTGAGATAATGAGATTTGGTCCAAAGTCATAATGATATATATCAATTTGATAGATGCTAGTATTGTATCTACACAAAGAAGAATTTCAATTTGATTTTCTTAGGACCTAGAATGATATAATGAACCTTTATATGAGCAAGATTTATTATATAGTCAAAGAAAAAATGTGCATGCAATCTTTAGACATAATACAATCACATCAAAGACAAAGTTCATATAAATAAAGTTTTGAAATAATATCATTACATTTATTACTTGAATTTATTGATCTTTGGTTTTGCATAAAAAGATTCATGACACACTATTCATAATCAATCCTTTTGTTGTTTATGGGGTGTCTACTTTATCACCTAGAGGGGGGTGAATAGGTTTTCCAAATTTATTTCTTCCCCTTTATGATGTTGTTGGTTTCTGATTAATGGATCTATAAAATAAAGAGCAAAACACAGAAAGCACACAACAATCTATAGAGGTTCCTCAAGACCGGGTGTCTTGAGTAGTCCTCTCTCCCTCTACGCCTACCCAGTAGTGTGCTAGGCTCGGCAAACTCCGCCAAAAGATTCAGGCCCTCAAGCCTTACAACACGGATCCGCAAGTCCCAACAGCCTAGGCCCGCAAGCCCCTACTACCCCTGAGCCCGCAAGCTCGACACTCAGGCCCTCAAGCTCTACAACACGGACCCGCAAGTCCCAACAACATAGGCCCGCAAGCCCCTACTGCCCCCGAGCCTGCAAGCTCAACACTCAGGCCCTCAAGCCCTACAACATGGACCCACAAGTCCCAACAGCCTAGGCCCGCAAGCCCCTACTGCCCCTGAGCCCTCAAGCTCGACAGATCGCACCCGCAAGTGCACTGCCCTGGCCCTCAAGCCTCACAGCTCTCCAGCCCTCAAGCTAGACAAATTGGCCTGCAAGCCTTACAAGAAATAACATTAAATAAAACTGCTTCTTCTGCCTGATGGTAATTGGCAACTTAGCCTGATGGAGATCGGCTTCTTGAGTTGAATAAGATGCTTCAGATCTGAGCTTTACAGCACGACTCTTTCTTCAGACTTCTCCCTTAGCCAGATGACGAACGGCTTCTTATCAGTCGATGAAGATAACTGATTCTTTAGAGAACACTTGATTATTGTTCCCTCCTAGCCCTTCTTCTTCTCCGCAGAATATATTGTTCAAGAGTAGCGGCGGGATACTTTCTTGTTCTGATGTTTGAGAGGGTTCCTAGGGCACCCATCGTTCCTTTTTATAGGACAGAGGAATCGCACAACAGTCACATGCAATGTCCTTTTCTGTCAGATGCCCATCCCATAGGAGCATGTGTTGAAGGCTCGATTCCTTAGGTGCACGCGCTGATTGGACAATCAGCCGACGACATTAAATGTTGACAGCACGTCCGCAACATTTGAATTCTATCTTGAAGATACTTGCATCATTACAATGACAAGCTATCTCTGACTATGTCGTCGCGATCTTCCTTCTTGCATCATGTCATCGTGATCATATTGTTCTCTCAACGACATGCATTCTTTACGACGATGTTTGTTCTTTCTCGATGACACGACCACTTTGGTGAAGTCGACGATACTGTGTCTTCTTCGCGTTCGACGATCTTGCTTCTGCGCTCGACGAATACGCCAAATCTCAGCGATCGTCGATCTTCCTTCTGAGCTCGATGATCTTCCTTCTGCGTTCGACGAATAGCATTCTGCGATCGACGAACTTGCCATTCTTTGTTCGACGATCGGCATTCTTCATTCGACGATCTTGCTATGTCTCAGCGATCGATGAACATGCTACTTCTTGGCGGTTGCTTTGCTCATCATCACGACGACAAGCATACTTTGTCGACGATGTCTCCTATTCTTCTCGACGACATTTCTTCAATTTCCTGAGACTTTAAGCTAGAGAAGTAATCAAATACAAAGTGAAGTTTTCTTGACTTGATGACTTCTTCAAATCAGGAATCATGTGGGCAAGAAACCCAACACCTTTTTTATTATTTTTTGTAATATCTTATAGCAAGTTGAATATCTAATTTATAAAGATGATATAAGGTGATTGTAGGCAATGAATTTAAGAAAGATAGATAGGTCATCAAAATAAAATATGACTTTGAATTTTGATCAATTTGATTTATAATCTTATTAAGCTTTAAATGATCAAATCATATTTCCAACAATATATTAGATGACCATGACATGATAGCTTAAAATAAAGAAAAAAGAAAAATTAAAAGACATTAAAGCATATCATGAAGTAGAAAATTGTATATATCATTTTGAAAATATTCTACTCCATGCATTTGGTGATACCTAATGAATAAGAGATTTAGGTATCCAAAGGGAACCATGTGGGATGGTTCCTTTGGGTACCCAAATATAACGTGTTGACTTTTGGGGAGATAAGGATAGATGGACCCTTTCTTTTGACATTAGTGCGTCATTTTTAAGTATGGGTCTCCATTCATACCTTGGACAAACATTATTTTTAGTTTTCAAATTTCCATAGTCATTTACTTGAATATTTGGATAAAAATGATTTTTAAATTTATAATTTGAAGGAAATTTGTTTGCATTTAATTTTAGGTTGGGAGAATAATTATGTTGTAAATGATAATGATGATAAAGTTTTGGAATTTCATTTAGAAGCTTTTGTTGCTTTTCATTTCCTATGTTTTGCTTGGATAAATTATGAAAAATCATATTTAACTTGCCTTTGGATTTTGCATGGTAATTTGAGTTTATGTGTTGAGAATTTTTCCTTATAATTTTCTTAAGCAAGTTAATTTTATTTTCTAATTCGTAGTTTTTAACTTTGAGATTGTGTCTAACTTTATTATAAGCAAGTGTGCTATTCTTAAGAGTGGAAACAAAAGAGTCAATATAATTTTGATAGTTATTTCTAAATTCTTCAAATGTTTCATCCATCTCCTTACTTTCAATTTTATAACTTATACACATAACACAATCATTTATCAAAGTTGAATTTTCTAAAGACAATTTTTCATTGTGTTCTTTTACACAAATAAATTCCTTTTGAAGTTCCTTGTATTTTTATTTAATATCATTACAATCAAAACACGATATAGATTTTTCAAATGAAGAGCATGATGGAGATACAAACATTTCATTTTTGGATTCTACATTCACATTTGCTTTCAAAGTTTTATTTTCTAAACGTAGTTTTGCATTAGCCATTTTTAGTTTCTTAATCTTACGTTTAGTAGTTTGTAGTAATTGTAATGTAGAAATAGAAGTACAAAAAATGGAATTTGATTTCCTTATATTGCTTTCGGGAGATGCACGATTTGAACATATAGTTTCTTTGACATCTTTTTGGCACTCCTCTTCCGAAGATAGTATTTCTTCTCTTCCATTTGATGTGTGCTCCATTGATCCATCACGAGAGGAGCATTCTTGAACATCTGTGCAAGCTTGTATGTTCTCCAATTCTTGCATTCATTCCATACCAGTAAGAGGAAAGTCATACATTTCTTCAAGAAATTTCAATACTTTGTATGCACTGGAAAAACAATAAATCAATTTAAAAATTTCTTGAGATAAGGCACAAAAAATACAATTTGAAGCCTTTGCATTTAGGTGACATTCCTTTTTATTTGTTTCATCTGCTGGTCTTACGATTGCTATATTCCATGCTTCGATATCTAAATTTTTAATAAAAGTTTCCATTAACAATTTCCACCCTTTATAATTTCTTCCTTCGAATAAAGGTGGTGCAAGAGATTTTTCTTCTTCAAAATGATTTTCCCCACTAATAGAAGCGAGATCATGAGACGCCATTATTCCCGGTTGTTAAGCCGATTTGGAATAACCTAGCTCTGATACCACTTGTTGGATCTGTAGGCGCCCTTAGAGGGGGTGAATAAGGGTTTTAAAAACTTTAAACTTTAATAGAAAACTTTTGATATTTTATTTGAATAAGAGTGAATATAAAACAAAGAGTAGCAAAACAATTTTATTAAATTGAAAAAGACATGATTATCATTAATAAACTTGATTACAAAATTTTATTTCTATGATGGTAGAAATCAAAGCGAATAATATGAAAACTCTTTTTGTTTTCTATACCGACTCGTATCCCCACGAACCGGTTGGCTTTAGCCGATCTCTCCCCAGATACAACCTCAAGCCGCTCTAGCCAATCTATCACCAGAAAGGCCTAGAGCAACCCCTAGATCTACACCCTAGACCTAGTCGCCAACACGAGGAGAATTTCCTCCTAGTCCCCGCAAGGCCCTAGTCGTCGTGTGGCAAATTCCTCTACCGAACAAAAGATATAAAGGTTACAATTAGAAACTAAAACAAAACACAAACTAAAAACATCCTCAAAAGAAGAACTTGATGTCGATGTAGATGCGATCGGATCGGTCTTCAAGTTCTTTGCGTTCACGAACGTTGTCGGAGTTCTTCGGCCTGCTTGGGGAAGGCTCTCATGAGTGATCTGAATATATGGCTTCAATTCATTCTGTCACAGCAAGAAACAATGGAGGAAGCGCGCATCTTTAAATAGAATCAGCCGCTACCGCCCGCGGGAGTACTACCGCCCAACGGTAGCCACATTAGGCAATGATCAAGCACACAGATCGTGGCAACTTAGGCAACTTTTGAGCGCCAAACATTGAGCTCCGACTAGCGCGTCGCGGTAACGCTAACGCTCAGCGATAGCGAGATAACCTTCCTTCAGCCAATATCTCCTTCCATATTGCTCCTCAATTATATGCAGATGGGAGGATTCCAAACGCAACGTCGGGCGGTAGATATGCCGCGCTCCGGTAGAGCACGCTAAATATGCATCCCGCCAATCATTCCTTTTTCTCCACTGTTTCCTTCCCGTCAATTATTTCCATTTATGCTAGCGCCAGCGGTAGTGCTAACGCTCCGTGGTAGAGCACATCTCTTTTCGTCGAATGCATCTCATTTCGTCGAACGCTAGTTCATCGAACGGCATCTACTTTCATCGAACACTATTTCGTCGAACGGCATTTTCGTCGAATGGCATCTTTTTTCGTCGAACACCATTTCATCGATTCGCTAGCGCCAGCGGTAGTGCTAAGGCTCCGCGGTAGAGCACATCTCTTTTCATCAAACGCATCTCATTTTGTCGAACGCCAGTTCATCGAACGACATCTACTTTCGTCGAACACCATTTCGTCGAACGGCATTTTCGTCGAATGGCATCTATTTTCGTTGAACACCATTTCGTCGATTCGCTAGCGCCAGCGGTAGTGCTAACGCTCCGCGGTAGCAATAGCACAACTTATTCCAATGGAGATTTGAATGCACAGGATCCTGATGTTATAAACACAAAAACAAATATGATAAAATATAATAGGATTTGTTATTGTCAAACCAAGAGATGCGGAAAGCATGTTCCAACAATACTTATATCATATTTTGCAGCACTCTTTATGATTATATTATTCATGCAGTCTTGGGTTGATTGAACATGCTTATCTTGTGTTTTGTATATTTTATCATTTTTGAGCTTTAATGATCTTATAAAACACAAGTTTTTGAAAACCCAAAAAGATATAAAACTATTTTTTAATAAACATAAAACATGCTTAAAGTGCCTTCTAATGATCTCAAAAAAGTTTGAAATTTCTACACTAAGAAGACCTCTATATAATAACTCAAAATTAAAGAAAAGTTTTTTTTTAAAAAAAATACGCATGAAATCATCTACTATCTTAACGCCGGCGTTAGAAGATAACGCCAAGCGTTAGCCTTCTGTGCCAAATTTCCAATATCTTAATACTGAATAGTGTCTGATCTCTATATCTCTTAGTACAGGCTTCATGCAATCATAATTACATTATTTGAATTAACATTCTTAAAAATAATTTTACAACCTTTTTATGAAAAAGTATTCAACGATTTTGAGCCTTCGAATCATCTTTAAATTATCTGAAATTTCTACATTAAGAAGGCATATTTATAACAACTCTAATTCAAAGAATTTATTTTCCCAAAACTAAAGAAATCGAGTTCTATTTGGGCGTTAGGAGTTAACGCCCGGCATTAGCTTCCTTGACCCAATTTTAATTTAGGTTTTTCTAAAAAGCTTCTGGTCTTTTTCTCATTCATTTTCACTGATTATTTTCTCTGATTTGAACATTTCTTCTTTCCTTAATTTGTTTTTATTCCAAAAATTCAAAACAACAAAAAATTCAACTAATCCAAAATGATGAAAAATATGTTTTGTTCTTTTTTTATGTTAACAAAAATATGCTTTGATTATAACACTTCACATGAGCAAAACATCTTACTATTTTCATTACATATGGTAAAAAATTGATTAGGCGCACACTTACAGGTTTTCTTCAATGCCTAATTTTCATTTCAAGTTTCCTAAATATTATTTTATCTTGTCATGCCTTGACCATAATCTTATTATGTGCAATGAAAAGGTTTATGTAAAATTGTGTAAGATTCTCTAGCATGCCTCTAAGTATGAGTAATGTTGTATGTTAATCAATGATTCATTCACTCACTATTTTGGTAATCTACATGTGCTCATAATCTTAGTCTTGCATGATTGAGTAGTGTAATAATTTTAACATATTAAGTTGTGTTGGGGAAAACCCTTGTGATTTATCTAACAAATTACTTGAAGTGATTTCATCAGTTATGTTATATTACCCACATTGTATAAAAAGGGTAAAATGGTCATTAGATATCCTGGGATGACACACTCACCTTAGAGTGTCAAGACCAGGTCAAGATAAGCACAAATTCAGTTGAGTTAAAACTTGCATCGAATAGAAGTCGACGCAGCTTCGACTAGAAGTTGACTCAACTCTGACTAGAAGTCGAAGTAACTCATTATGTCTGTCAAAGTATAAGTGAAGTCGACGCAACGTCGAAATGATCTCGACGTAGATGACAGAGCCTATCAAAGATATATCAAAAGTCGATGCAACTTCGAAATGAACTCAGCGCAGAAGGAAGAGCCTGTCGAAGCCATCTTTGGAGTTAACGTAACTTTGACTTTAATTCGACGCAGAAGATGAAGTTCAATTTCAAGTCTTCAACTCGACGGATACGTCGATAAGAACTCAACACAACATTGACATCTGAGTTCAGCCAGAGCTAAATAGGAATTCGAAGCTACGCCTATAAGAACTCAGAGGTGCATTGATATGACGAAAGATGAAGTCGACACAGCGTCGAGTACAGTTAGAAATAGAAGTTTTCCTGCTGTCCTTTCTAATACCTTTTCAGAAGGTCTACAAAGCTGAAGACAGTTCTCCAACGGCTCATTTATTGTCAAGAATGGAATGGAGTATTCCATGATAGAGCAAAGACATTCTTGGATGTTATTCAAATCACATGGATGGGTCGGGAACAAAAGTAGAAGGAATAATCAATTGTCCAATGGGCATTCCATCTATGGACAGTCTAAAAGAAGAAAGAAATTCAATCTTCAACCATGGAGAATAAGTATGTTGAGAGGAGAAGAAAAAGATAAGGAACTGATAGAAGAATATCTCCTCTACACATGGAAAGAAAATAATAACATGGTTGCCTCTTCTTCCTCATCACATAGCAGCAAGTCTACAGAAGTGCAAAGAATTAGGATCAAGCTTATAACCCTTGCAATCATCATTATCAAAAGCAGGGTTCATTATATTCAGATCCTTAGATAAAAAGAAGCAATTGCATTCAAAGAGAGAACTTCTGAAGAATTCTTACAAAAGAATTCTATTCTTTCTTCTCCTTCAACTATTTTCGTTCTCGAACTGTAAAAGAGTTTTGAGAATCCCTCTTTCAAAGGATTCAGTGGTTCTAAGAGTCTCCTTATCAAAAGACTCAGTGGTTCTAAGAGTATCCTTTTCAAAAGACTCACTGGTTCTAAGAGTCTCCTTATTAAAAGACTCAGTGGTTCTAAGTGTCTTATTATAAAAAGACTCAGTGGTTTTGAGAGTCTCCTTATCAAAAGACTCAGACACAGTTAGTGCAATCCTACCAGAGAGGTAGAAGAATGGACTACCCACATTTTGGGGAACCACTATAAAAATTATGTGTCTTCTGGATTGATTTTCTGTGCTGTCCCAGTTTACTGCTTTTCTAGTTTATATTTTCTGCACTTTCTTTATTCTGTATTGGTATTGTTGACTATATAATACTTAGTATTTTTATTGTGTGTACATATTTAGTATAAATGATTTTAAATCTCTATTCCCCCCCCCCCCTCTAGAGAATACTCAGAGGCACACTGTGCACTTTCAAGTTGTATGTATACATTACCTACACCTTCTTTCAAACAATAAATTTCTTGCACATATAGAAGTGTTATTTTAATATTGTTAGTGTTTGCAAAAATAAGTGAATTCAGAGACCTTTGTCCCAAAATTATAAATATGAAATAAAATGACAAAGATAATTCCACCAAGCACTACTCACCCTCCTGATAAGTCTTAATGAGCATTGTGAGGTTGAGCACCTTGGAAAGAATTGTAAAGTGTCATGTGCAAACACATTTTCATTATCACTTCTATTTGCACACCAGATCACTTAAAATAGAAATTAATAAAAAATACTTATGCGATCTTCCAAGTAATACTTCACTCCCTGATAAGTCTTAATGAGCATTGTGTGGGCTAAGCACCTTGGTAGTTTTACTCTTTTTATGTGCTTTGAAATTTTATTCTAGAATTGATGTGTGAAAGTAATTATAAGATTATAATCTTAATATTATTTTACTATTTCATTACATATGTCATGTGTTTTGATTATTTCACTTGTATACTCTTATCAAAACACTTTGATGCACACATCATTGTTTTTCATAAAGCTTCTACTCATGAAAATTGGATCTTAATGCATATTTACATGATTCTCTAAAAACTTAAGTAAAAGCACTAGATTGCAATGCATGATTTCTACAATGTTTTCTTTACTTGAAATACGAATTAGTTACATTGTAGCTCTTATCTTTTTGAATATGTTAAATCATGTTTGTCTATTAGTTGTGAAAAAATTTCAAGGATAATGCTCATTAGATGTGAAAATTCTAGAAATATTGTTGGAATTGTCCAACCAAAAAAATAATATTTTTTTCTTATCTAGGTTACCTTGTTTTTCCACATTATTGATTTGATCATGTATTTTTATCATGTTTTATCATGCATATTTGTAAGGTCTCTCCTTCACTTATATCTTTCAAACTCTTTTGTTCATTATTTTTTAATAAGTGGAAGAATGGCATGGTAAAGTACATGGGATCTTATTACTCGCGCTTATCATATTCTTTCTTCGCTATGCTACTCTATCTCTCTCTCTCTCTCTCTCTCTCTCTCTCTTAGTTTGATCATGTCCTACTTTATGCTTAAAACAAAACACTTTTCCTCTCTTAGTTTGTCTCCACTTTTGTCTTATATATTCTAGTTTTGTTTTTACTCCACCCACTTTTGCTAATAACAAAAGGGGGAGAATAAAATGATAAATCTTAATGATTAAAGGAGTAGGATTCACCAGTTTAAGGGTGAGCACAAATCTAGTTTATGGGAGCATACACTAAGGGGGAGCACTTAAGTAGGGGGAGCATAATTTAACGAACTATAATTATAATTCTTATCTTTATGTTGCTCAGTGGCATATATCTTTCTAAAATCACATCTCTTATATATGAATCTGATTTATCTATATTGGATTTATTATTATCAAAAGGCGGAGATTGTTGGAACACAGTTTTTCGCATCCCTTTGATTTGAGATTAACAAATCTTACTTGTATTTGATCTAGTTTGTCATTGTGTTTTTAGCATTCAGGTTTGAACAAAATTGACACTAGGATGCTGTATTGTTGGTCTGGATTTGCTCACAAGCTAAAATGATGAATGTGGTCTAACGCCAGGCATTAGGACTTGACGCCGGCATTGACTTTCGTTCCCACCTAGATGAAAATGGAATGGAGGGAAGTTGCCATGATTGCAGGAGCATTTTGGGAATGATTTGGCTTAACGTCAGGCGTTAGCCTCAACACCAGCGTTAAGGTTGTCTAAAATCACTACACCATATCATGCATATGGTAACACTTAATTTGTAGCGGTTAAGTAAACTCTACAAAAAAGTATTTATGGTAGCGTTTAAAACCGCAATGGTAGATAAATAAATGCTACTATAATATATCATACCTATAGTAATTAAATACAGTCCTATTTATATTTCCCAACCCCGGCCCACCCATTCTTAACCTAAGTGTGTGCACACCCCGTAATCCCTCAGCCCCCGCATTTCCGAAACCCGCACGCCTAGATGATTTTGGTTCCTGGAGTTCCACTGCCTGCCATCCGGAGTTCCGCCGCCGCCGCTCCACCTGGTGACCGCCGGCGTCATCGCTTCCTAATAGATTCCAATCGTCAATGCCCTACTCCACCTGTGGATTCCAGTCATTGCTCCACCTACACTACAACATTTATATTCTACGGCGACATTTTTTTGCGGTGTTTCATAAAGCGTGGCCAAATATATTTGTGACGGATACCTTTAGCGGCGTTTTTCGAAAAAACGTTGCAGCAATACATCTTCTTTACCCACGTTTTGTCATAAAAGGTCACGATAGATTTTAGGGTATTGACTTCTCTAATTTAATCCAACGCGCACGCGTTCTTATTTTCTGTGGCGGATCAGGCGTAGTGGCTATGGCTTTTCTCGCGCCTCCACTCTCACCGCATTCATCCACAATCCCAGGCTCCCAGCGGTGAGCCCGACGATATCATCAATGATCCCAGCAATCGAGTAGAGACACGCGATATCATCCTGCTCATCATCTTGTCCATCGGTGAACCCTGCGCCATTTTGTTGATCCTTCCAACCTATATCCCCAGCTTTAGGTCTCGTCAATATCACTCGTGCCCTAGGTTTAGCTTTGTCGCTGCCGGTATCTGCCTCTACATCAACGGATTCAGTGACCTGGCGATGGATGGCTGACGGTGCAGGCCCGCAGTCGCAGGACGTCAGTGGACGAGCTTTCTTCCTCGTGGTGTTGCCAGTTCGCCTCCAGCATCTCTGCTTCTGCAATCTACAATCCGGACAAAGTATGCAGAGGCTAGTGTAAATCGGATGTATTGTGACTCTGTTAATTCAATATCTCTGCTTCTTCATTCCTGATTTCGTGTTATTTTTCAACTCTCAATTCTGCAGGTCTGTACTCCTGTCGGGAATCAGTAGTGAGCACAAATACACAAATGCACAAATGGATGGTATATATCATTTCCATTTTCCAAGTATAAATCTATCTTTGTGAACTTGTGAATGCTTGTTACTTGCTTATAACCATATATGTACATATAAAACAGCAACAGTTGGCCTTGTATTTCACTAGGGAATCACTGGAACAGCAACAGGTGGCCTTCTACTGCATGCACAAGGAGAAATCCAGCCCCCTGCTCTAGCTCCCTTCCCCGGAAATCCAAACCTGCGGCGAAGTTGCAACCAGTTGCTATCCAAACCCAAAATCTGCAGCAAACTCATCAATTAGGGTTTCAGTTATTCGTGTAAGTTCTAAATTTGGAAGTTTATTTTCCTTTTTGTTGACTACTTGTTGAAAACCATATAATTAGAAATATTAATTTGTGAAATTTTGCATTGACCTTCCAAAATTACTTGAAGGACTTATTCGCTGAGTATTTGATCTAAGCAATCTTACTTTAGTTCTCATTAGAACTTGCTCTTTGATTCTAACACCTAATCTCTATTGTGCATGTTTGCGTTGCCTAGATTAATTTCTCAATTTGTTGCAAATTACTTGTCAGATAATTATCTAGGCATTACATTATTTAGATCCCTCCAGGACACTACACTTATATTCACACATAAGAGTTCTGTTAGGGCACAATTGCATATGCACTTTCACTCTACATTCATCCCGCGTCAAAATTGAATGTAGGTAGTCCTTTATCTATTAGGTCATGATTGATTAAAGGGCAATTGAATTTGGATAACTGCATCCCTAAAATTCCAAAAAATCAAGACTCAGGAGTGCTACATTGCTACGCATAACTATCCATTCATAAAGTTTTAAGTATTGGTGATGATATAAAATAAATCAAAAATGGCTTACTGGGTGTCACTGATGGCCCTCCACATTGATGATTTAACTTCTTAAGTTGTTGCAATCTCTCCCTCCTAGTTGTATATTCATTTGGAAACTGCTCTACCAGGAAACGATCAAGATCCAAGCAAATTTTTGGGAATTCTCCAGGATGTATGCTTTGACAAGTGTGGCATTTAAGAGCTTTGCAACCCATTCCGGTCAAACAGGACTCACAAAATACTGTATAGAAACAAAAACATCATAAACAGTTCTTTAGGTCACTTAGTACATTGTAACAATGATATCATCCAAGTAAGTTATGCTGCTAACCGTGCCAACAATTTAGCACAGTTGGCATAAATAGCAATTCCTGGCACATAGCATAAAGAACATCATCCATAGAAATACCCATCAGAATACCATCCTTAGCTTGTATTGAAATACTACTTCCACTGTTTCCCTGATTGACAAATGAATCTCCAACATTTCTTAAATCACCTGAGCTATTAGAATCTGATATGAAAATGAAAGAAACCCAAAATCAAGGTTCTGAAAAAAAATAGAAACTAAGGAAAAAAATGAGGTCTGAATTCTCACCAGAACAGACGCCCTCGCATGGTAAAGAATTAAATTGTGGCGAGAAGACATCAAGGCGCCTCTCTTCCTCTAAAATATAAATATGACATGAAGTAAGTAATGTATGCATTAGAAAGAAGATACATCATCAACCAAGGGAATCGCTGGAACATCATGCATATTTATGCAGACAAATATACATATGTGGAGACATTCTTTAATTTATATAAGATTTTCAAGTATGGTTAATGTTCACAGACAACTTGTTTGCCTTGATAAGTAAACAAGCTATACACAAACATCAAATTTTAGTTTTTATTTTTCCAACCATCCTAGCCGAACAACACTTGAGCTCGCGTAAGATTGTCTCGTTTATACCTCTCGATGATGTTTTTTCTAAATTTTCCTTATTTTTCTAGGGCGGATTTGGTGAAAATTTGGCCCCTGCTAAACTTGTAGGCAAATTATTTACCTCCATTGATAGGTCGATACATCGAATGATGGCTACTCCATCATCACTGCTGCCAATGCCACAGAGTAGTGCTAATGGTAAAGAAAACCAATTCGTCGCCCCAAAGGTAGTTAACAGTCAGTCTACAATTGCTATGTCATCCTTGATTCCATCATCATCAGTAGAAGGTATGAGGGAAAAGTGATACTGGCAAGAAAAGTTTACACAGCAGAAGTGTTTCCGAGCCAGATTTTAGTAGAACACTCAAACAGGTGAATATCTTTACATACTTGCATATGATTTTCTTGAACAACTTTAGGTTATAAATATCATTTTACTTGTGCTCCTCTTGAAATAGTTCCATTTTCCGAAGTTTCACAGTTTTGTGTGGTATCAGTGGTTTTCAAAAAAAAAAATTGAATTACTTTTGATATTCATAGAAGTTTTGGTCAAATGATTCTTAGTGTCATTGTTGTTTGTAGATAGTAGACATGCTTTTTAATTAGATTGAATGAGACCATAGGATTTGTAGATGGGATTTCCTGATACATAAATCAGGTGGTAGAAAACGTTATACTGCTTGAAACTCAGCTAATGCTTATGTTGAGGGATCTATAACATGTTATAGGCATATTATAACCATATTGCTGCAATTTTGCTAGTGAATGATTTTGGATATGGTATTAGCTTTGCTGTAGAATCTTATTAGTCTAGACTTCTTCCCTTGCAGGATAAGGGTTCAATTTCTTTTTTAAAGAAAGATAAACATCTGAAGTCCATTGGTAATTCTTTTTTTTCTTTTGAAATTAGCATCTAATGAATACTAATCTCTTACTGTATATTTCATTCAGGTCTACCCCTAATTAAGAAGAAAAAGACATCTATTATAGTGCGTGCAGTTAAAGGAGGCTATGAAGAAGGAAGAAGGCAAAGAAGAGGATGAGCCCGTGAAGAAGAAAAAGAATAATTTTCATGATCGAGCATATTATTTATTAATCGTATATGTTTTTTCATGTATTGAGTTTAATAAAGATAATTAAGTGATCTATATATTGATTGTATTGAAGGGTTTGGGCTATCTTCCACCTTCTTTGTACTATTAATAAAAAATTTATTTAAATTCTTTTACTAAATAGATATTATTTATATTATTGTCTCGTATGTTTATTTTTATTCAATTTAATAGGAAATAAATGAATTCATTAAAATGCATTTTGTGCATTATTAAAAGGATAACCGCTACCATAGAAAATCATAAATGTTGCCACATACATAAGTAAACACCTTGTGATGGATTATCATAGTCGTTGTCGTAGAATGGTAACGCTCAATAACCGCTACCATTGAAAACCATAAATGCTACAATAGATGTACCTATGGTAGCGGTTTCAAGGACGCCACAATACATTGAGTAGCCACTACCATACCCTACGACCACGGCGGCAGATGCAACACACGCGCAACCTCTACCGTGGCCCTACAGTAACGGTTTTTTCATATACAGTAGCGGTTTTTGAGCGCTACCATATGCATAATATGGTGTAGTGAATGAATATTTCCAAAGATGTAGAATCTCCTTCCTGTTTTGAAGATCTGGGCCATCAAATTATTTCTATATAGAGTCAATGCCTGGCGTTAGCCTTAACATCGGCATTAGCTTCCAGTCCTATAAATAGGTTGCATTCGTTCTCTTCAACTATGGATCCCAAGGAGCCCTATTCCATCACTTCAGAAACTCTGTAAAGTCTGTATTTTCCAGACCACCATCTCCCACACAAATTCAAGAGAAGAATTAAAAGAGGATCGGATCAATGCTAACCCAACACAAAGAACGCAAGCTTCGACTTCGACGATATTCAGCGGGTCTTCGCCGTCTCCAAAATTCTTCATAGGGAGTTTAACTTGTCTTTTATATTTTGTTGTACCTCTTTCTTTGTGATTTTTTAGTGAATTAACCACGGTTGCTGGAGGCTAGGTCCGTCCGCGGCTTAGGTGGAATTCGTCGTTGTTGTTGCGACTAGGTCTAAGGAGTGGATCTAGGGGGTGCTCGAGGCCTTTTTGGGGATAGAAAGGCTAGAGAGGCTTGAGGCCGTATCTGGGGAGAGAACGGCTAAAGCCAACCGTTTTTTTAGTGAAAAGAGTCGGTATAGAAATTCAAAGAGTCTTTTATATTCACCTTTGATTTCTAGCGCCATAGAAATCCATTTTTGTAATCAATTTAATTAATGTTAATCATGTCTTTTTGTATTCAATAAAATTGATTTCTAGTTCTTTGCTTTTGTTTCAATTTACTTCTTAGAAAATCACAAACGTTTTCTATAAAATCTTAACATTTTCTAAAACCCTTATTCACCCCCCCCCCTAAGGGCGCCTCAAGATCCAACAAAAACCCCCATGGATACCAATACTGTATTGGATATAGATAAAAAATGGTAAGTCTTTTGATCAAAAGACTTATAGAGCAGTCATTGGCTCACTTCTCTACATGATAGCTAGCAGGTCAGATGTGTAACATCCCCCAAACTACTGGACCCCTGGGAAATTTTTGTCATGAAAAAAAATAGAACACGAGACCAAGGATACCTTGATGATAAGTTGAATGCACAAAGTGGGCCAAAGAGGACACATAAACCTAAGAGAACTTGTAGTATTGCACCTGGGGTGCATTTAGCAAATCTTGATTTCTTAGCCTAAGAGTGGCCAAAAGGCTTCAATAAGCCAAATTAACCTCGCCTTGACCCTTTGATCATTCTAGAGTAGTAAGTAAGTCACTAGGTGTAACATCCCCCAAACAGATAGACCCTTAAGTTGGTTTTGTCATGACTAGGTCATGACAAAACCACAGGAAGAGCTCAAGACCTTATGAACATAGGTGAGAAGGAGAAAACCCAAGTGGTCTACAAATAGCAATTTTCAGATACCAAGCCTAGGGTTGGACTTTAGGACCCCAACTTGAACCTTGACCCCACAATATCATCCCTAACCCATTAGAGGTCTCCTTGAAGCACCAGTGACCCATTGGGGTCAACCTAAGAGGCCAATTTGACTAAAGTCAACCTTAACCCTAAATTGGTCAACTAGCTCAATTAAGGTCAATTGGCCCCCACCATGCCAAATTGACCATGCCCCTACCCTTGTATGGGTACTAGGATCCTAATGGACCAAAAAGCCCCATCATGGGGCCTCCAATTTGATCAATTTGCCCTAAACCCTAAATTGGTCAAAGTGCCCTAATAAGGGGCCATTCACCCTCACCTTGTCAAATTGACCCTACCTAGACCTTCCTAACCTTTAAGGGAAGTCAATGGAGCCCAAGCCACTCTTTGGGGTCAACCCAATTGGTCAATTAGACCAAAGTCAAACTCAAGCTTAATTTAGGTCAACATACCCCAATTTAACCTAATCTAGCCCAATCCACTTGGGCTAGACCCAATTAAGGTGGTCCACTACCTAATGGGGATTGAATGTTGCTGAGGTGGTCATTCAATTTGGAGAGAGTCGGCTAGGAGAGAGAAATTAGGAGTTTCCCCCAATTTGAAGAGAGAGAAAGTGGCCATTAAAGGAGGATTAATGGCATTCAAGGCAAATTGATCCCTCATTCATCTCCCCTCACCCTCCATTCATCTCCTCAGGCTGTTACAAGAAGCATAAGGGGTTTTCCAGCCCTCAAGATGGCTGAATTCAATGGATTTCACCATGGCCAGAAATTAGGTTTGATGGCCATTAGTGGTTTTCAAGGTTGTAACCTCCCCCTCTCCTAATTGATCCCTTTAAAAGTTTCAGAGGACTGAGAGGAGTGGTTTTTCCCCTTTACTTGGAGAAATCGAGCACCAGGAGCAGGAATCGGCATGGCGCCAAAAGCTCCAGGACGGCCATGGCCAACAAGAAATCGGCAAGGAGCCAAGCACCCACACAGGTCTGATCCTCTTCTCCTCCCTTAGTGCTAGATCTTTTCATATTTCGGGGCTTGATCCATGCACAATAGGGCTCAGATTTGGGTTTCCGAAAGAGTACGTTACGTACTCTTTTTCCCTCCTTTAAAAATTAGATCCGACCACCTCCGGCCGGCCAACCACCCCAATCGCCGGCCACCACCTCAATGGAGGTGGTGGTGGCATTGGCCGGCCAGAAAGAGGCGTAGGTGGCCGGGAAATCACCGCGCAAGGAGGCCCAGGACGGGCTGTCGCGAGCCGTCCAACGATCGGGGACGATGATGGAGAGCCGTCGAATCTTTATATTATTGTTTACGGTTATTTCATTTGTTTCATCGAGCACTGTAAGAAGTTCGTCGAACGAATAATTCGTCGAACGCTGATTTATGTAAATTTGTCGAACGTTGTTATTGTCTTTTTCGTCGAACGCTGTTATTTATTAACTTAGTCGAGCGCAGTTTTAGTATTAATTAGTCGAACGCAGCTTTGTTCAGATTTCGTCGAACGCAGAGTCGTTCGGCTTTCGTCGAACGAAGATGTGATCTGCTTTCGTCGAACGTAGATTTGATTTGCTTTCGTCGAACGCAGAGTTTGAATTTCGTCGAACACAGAAACAGTTATATAATTAAATGTTTATAAGATTTCTATCATATATTTTGTTGTACTTAGATTTAGTTATTAAAAATACTTAGGGCCCTCTCATGAAAGAGTGGTCAACACCAAAGTTGTAGCCCTTAGAGTCTACTTTATTTTAAAATTAATTTCACCCCAAAAGGTGTTCTGTAGCTCCCTGTAGGTCCATTTTGGTGGGGCTGGTCCCTAGTGTAGGACAGCCACCATTTCTTGAATAACTTTTGATTGGGAAAGGATATGGACTTGAGATTTGAAACATTGTCTACTTATACTTATACACACATCATATCCAAAGATGGGATTTTTAGGAGAACGTTTTTCTAAGGTTTTGAGATAATTTCATAAATAACATATTAATTAATTAGTGGGTCAAAAGACCTCCAATGCCCTCCAAATTTTGGTGGATGCTCCTTAGGGTTATGTTATGACCTAGGTAAAAATATCAGCCCAGTTGGGACTATTTGGTTGGGTAATTTGTAAACCCAAGTTAGGTCAAGTTGGGACAAAGTTAGGGAATGGTGTTTATCTTGGAATTTTGTGGTCAAATCTCCTCACCATGAGATGGAACCTTGTCCACTGGTTTAGGATCACCTAAAGTATCCCCATTAGTGGTTTGGGGTGGTGTAGAGGTGATTAAGCCCTAGAACACTAGTTTTATTCCTAGGTGTGCATTTAGAACCTTGTGAAGGCCATGTGGTCAAACGTCCCTTGATTGTTATGAAACTTGGTGGATAGGTTCATAGGGTGTAAATAGGCACTGGATAATTTTATAAGAATTTTAGGAGTCAATATTCCCTTTGAATTAGGACATAACCCCTTTAGGGAAACTTCTTATAAGAAACATTTACATGCTTAAAAAGTCTTGGATGATGGTGAGACTTTGATTGTGCCCTTATAATCATGTTTTAGACCTCTGGTAATTTTTGTGAATTTTATTAAATGATTTAATCAGTACTTCTTTCACAAGGCACTTGTTTTGATTTAGACTTAAGAAAAATATTTGAGGGTCCAAAGGTTATTATTAAATTGTGCAAATTGGTGATAGGACCTTTCAGAGCATTAGAAAGCTCTGTGAATTTTTATAGAATTTTTGAAGACTTAAATAGGTAGGCTACTTCACAATTTATTTAATTTGAGGTTTTCTGAAAGTATTTATTTAAGTAAGAAAATGATTCCCTTAAATCCTGAAACTTAGTCAGTAGCCTTTTCTGATGAATACAAGAGTTTGTTAATTTTCCCAGAATTTTAGTGTTGAGTTTTTTGGTGGTTCCTTCATAAAACTACAATTTTGGACAGAAAATAATTAAATTAGAGGACAATTTCTTACTGTAAAAATATGATATGTTGTTTCTGATGTTATTTAGTCATCCTAGAATTATCATGATTTTTGAAGAGCCATGTCATGAGAATTTATTATACTTCATGTTCAATTTCGTACTTGGCAATTGTTTGGAGAAATTAAAATAAATGCTAAATAAATTAGGAAAAATGTGATTCCCTGGATTTAGTCTTATAACATCATGATAGATCTCCAGTAAATATCTTGAGTCAGTTGGATGAATATTTGGAGTACCTCTAGTTATAAGCTTCATATAGTTAGTTTGGTCTGCGTTTAGTAAAACTGTGGAACTTGGGTAACTAGTGGCCTACTAAGTGGGAATGGCATGTAGTTGGTGTACATGGTCAGGGTAAAGAGATTTAGGTCACCAGAAAGGGGTTTAGGTGATGAGAGTGTGCTTGGTGAGTTAAGGGTAAAGTGGTGCTCGGGATTGACGAAAGATCGTCTTTCCCTTAGCCCGTCATAAAATGCATAGGGGTAATTCGAGTGTAATAACAAGGAGGGTGTTCCTATGGGTAGATACCAACAACACTAAGTGTCTTGAGAAAGGGAACTTTGGGGTGTCATCCGATTACAGTTCCTAGTACCGTAGCGAGCCCCTTACAGGGTGATCCTCGGGAAGTCCAAGATTAACCAAAAGTCGTAGGAGTAAGAAGTTGTTATACAAGATTAACTCAATAACGCACACACGCACACCCTGTAGTTATGGGAGGTTAGTTGGTTTGGTTGTACGAGCAGTAGGCTCGGTGGTTGTAGCAGCAGACTAGTTAGTCTAGTGAGCTTGTGACTCAGTAATGTCGTTGGTGCGGACGGGTTGGTCCGGCGAGCCGGTGGCTCGGAAGGTTATGGTAACGGGCGGGTTAGCCCGAGGAGCCTATGGCTCGGAGATAGGTAGTAGAACATGTTGCATGTCCATGAAGGTGGTGGGTCTCCGGTATTGGATGGTCGTTCACACCGACGTCAATACGTTGACTCGGCAAGTGTGGAATTTGCACTTAGCCTTAAAAGTCTGGTGGTCCAGCTAGTAAGAGTATGCAGATGCTCCACGGTTTTGCGTTGGGGCGTACGATAGGTCTAGGTAGGGTAGTGTGAATACCAACCTAGAAGTGGGCGAGGCCCAACCCACCGCTTCCGTTTGCCACTACGGGAGTATCCTGGGAGTCTTGCTAGCTCCAAAAAGGGGGAACTAAAGGTCTATGCGCATAGAGTCGAAGTGGGTGAGTTGCACTTGTATGAACATAACATAACTGCATACCTTGCCTGTCATAGCATAAACATTGCATTTCAACCCCTACCCCTATCGTATAAGTCGGTTATGGGACTTCTTATACGATAGGCCTTGCTAAACGACCCCTTGGTCTATAGGTTTGTATGGGCATTCCTATAAATCAATGGTTACTTTTCTATTACTATTGTCTTTACTTACTGCACTTTACTTATTCTTTACCTGCTCTTACTATGCCCCTTTACTGCTTCAGTTATATATATACACATGTATAGTGTAGAAACATTTCCTGTACCACTTTCATCTGCTCTTTGTTATACCCCTTGTTGTCCTCCGCTTCATCCTTTCCGCTCGGTGCCTAGGAGTCACCGGTGGATGGGTGGGGGATTGGCTTAGTCTTTTTGACTAATGGTCGGTGGACCATATTATTTTAGGAGATCGAGGAGACGCAGCACCACCAGAGGCCGGTGCAGACGGAGGCGGGCCAGCCTATTACAGGAGCACCAGATTCAGGATCAGTGGGTGATTATGAGATAGCTTGCGCGAGTGATCTTGTAGTGAGGATATGATGTACAGGGCATGAGCCCTTTATTATTGTAACCCATGTTATCTTTTTTATTCAGTTATATCATGTGGACATTTTTATATTTTTCATGTTGATTCTGTGGACTTGTCTTCTTTAATGCACTTTTCTTTGTGATCGATTTGGCCGGTAGGATCGGCGTTTTGTAGTGACGACCTTTCCGAGTGAAGGTGTCACCGCAAAGCGGCGGTTCTGGTCCTAAGACCCGGTGTTTGGAAAGAAAAAAAATGGGGTCTTACACTAGGGACCCTTGTGGTAAACCAATTTGGTCAAAATTGGCTAAAGTCAATTTTATGCCAATCTAGGTCAAACCTCCATAAATAAGGACAATCGGACTCCGAATTATCAAATTGGACTGAACATCGTGTGGCAAACTACCTAGGGGACCTAATGGACCCAAAAGCCCCATCATGGGGCCATCAATTAAGCTCAATTGGGTCAATTACTAAAAAGTCCCAATTTGATCTAAATGTGTTAAAACCCAAAATTGATCTTCAATTGACCCATTGTGATCAAATTGATCACCCCTGACACTCTTAGATCACCTAGGGAGCCTAATGGTCCCACATTGGACCCTTGGGAAGAGCCAATTTGGGGAATTGGGCAAAATTACCAAATTGCCCAAATTACAACTTATACCCTTTATGGTTCAATTGGCCCCCAATTGGTCAAATTGACCTAGCGCAACCTTCCCTAAACACTAAGTGAAGTAAATGAGAACTAAGAAAACCAAAGTGCACAATCAATTTTGGAAGATTATGACAAAATCACCAAAATGCCCAAATTGCTCAACCCCACCTAATCAAGCCCACAAGGGGGCTGATTTGCCTTGGACCCAATTGGGCCCAAGAAAATGGTTCACCAAGGTGGTGATCGGCCACCACCAAGAATGAATTCAAGAAGAATTCATGGAGGGGTGGACACTTGGCCACCACTCCCTATTTCCTGGATTTCTCTCAGCCTTCCAAAGAAATTCCAGCAGAATTGAGCTGACATGGTAGCTGTTGAGAGGGGGAGGAGAGAGCTTAACTTCACCTTGTCGGCCACCTTAATGGCACCTCCCCTATTCTAATGCAATAAAGACAAACCTTCTCTCCTCTGGCTTAAATTTGAGCTCAAGATTTGAATTCCCATGAGCTGGAGGCCTGTGGTTGGCCAGCTGAGAGGTGCTACCTTGTTGAAATCGCCGCCCTTAATGGTTACTAACAAAAAAGCCACGACCAGCTGGAACCACAGACACCACTAGATTCAGAATCGAGAGAGGAGAGAAAGCCCTCTGTTTGCTGAAGGAATCGAGCTCTGTGCGACTGTGTATCCAACTAGATCGCCGGCGAGGATCAAATATCACCCAAGAGGAATACACGCGCAATGGCTAGGGCACAGGCAAGTTTCCTTCCCCTATACTCCTGTGCTAGAGATCCTTCTCTTCTCCCGTCAATTCGAGCTGTGTAATGGAATTTCCAAGTGTGATTTTTCTTGTTCCTAGCCGCAAAAATGAAATGTATCAGAGACCTCCTCAAGCCACCCCAGGCCAAACGGCCACCACCAGTAGAAAGCCCTATGTCGGCTAGTGGTGGTGGCTTGGACTTTTTGTCGTAGATGGTCGGAGCTCACTGGAAATCCGCCCGCAAAATGGCCTAGGAAGAAGGAAGCCTTTGATTTCAGCGTGGACGATGAATAGACGCCGTTGGATCTCCCGTGATCTGATAGTCGCGGGCCTTAAATGATTCATTATATATAAATGTATTTATGTCACATTTAATTCAGTACTTTGCAAAAATTATTTGAGGCCCTTAGAGGCCTCTACAGAAATTGTGACCTAAATGAAAATTGTAGATAAATGTCTTAACATAATTTAAAATTTTGTTTGGAGTCATTTGGGCCACTGTAGCTCCATGTGCACCCATTTTGGTGTAGGGTGTCCATCATGAGCCCTAGGCACTATTTTGAGTGCCCACCTCATTTGGTTAGTTCAAATAATTTAAGCATGCATGAGTCCTGCCATAGCCTACACCCTGTCCAAAAATTAGTGTTTTGGGACACACCTTGTCCTAAGGTCTTGAAAATATTTCATTTTTCATGCATGGCATGAATCTTGGGCTTAGACAAGTCAAATCCACTCAAAACTTTGGTGATGGTAGATCTAGTCAGGGGAGGCCTCTAGGCAAAATTTTGTGTAATTTTGACTTGTGCATGTAGAGCTATCCCACATGAACGTTTGGTTATGGATAAGGGATGGTGTGCTTATAGCACATATTCATGCCTTTGGGATTTTTTATAATCCCCTTGCATGAAGGCTGAATCAGTGAAACTCATTAATAAAAAAAGTTGTAAATCTTGGTGTCTACTTTATTTAGAAATTAGAATCAGCTCATTTGGAGCATTGTAGAACTCTCAGCATCCATTTTAGTGGGACTAGTCATAAAAAAATTCAAAAATAAAATTGTGTATAACTTTTAAATGATAAATCTGATGGAGTTGAAATTTAGGCCATGCATGCATGTGCCCTAATTCTAGCTTGTGTCAAAAAATTAGAGTTTTTGGAGATAATTTTCCTAAGGTTTTACTCAAAATGTGATAAATCATATAAATAGAATTTTTGGAGTTGTGTCATCCCAAATGACCCCAAATTTGGGTGTCATGCCTATTAGCACATTATTAGACCATGGTTAAAATTTAATAGCATTTGGACCTCTTCATGTAGGGTAATTACACTTGCATGTCTCTACTTAAAAGGTGTTATGGTGTGTCAATAGCCAAAAGAGTTATTTTGTGTATCCAGCACATATGGCTAAGTGTTGACTCCTGAAATTTTGTCCACGCCCCCTTTATGGTATAACAAATTACCTCAGAGAAATTTAGGATTTTTGGGATCAAAATTCTTAGGTATATGATTAATATGATATTTGTCACACTTTTGTATTTATGGAATGATCATGGCTAATACCTTATAGAAAATTATGAAACTCTATAGAATCACTTGTTATACTATTTAGAATCTCTGCAAATTTTTGAAGAAAATTTCAGAGATTATTTCCTTAGGAATTATCAAATTTACCTTAAGTCACATTTTTGAATAATTGACAATTCACTGAGCAAAATGTTTGTGGAACTTTTAAAACTCTGGAGAATGATTAGGAACCTGATTATGAACCTCTGAAATGTTTGGTAGCATTTTTAGATATAATGTTCATGATAAAATTTCATATATTCAGTTTATCACACTTCTTATATTATGAAATATTTGTGGTCAAACAGGTTTGGAAAATTATGAAACTTTGGTTATAATGTTTTTAGATCACTATTGTGTTATAGTAATTTTCTCAGAATTTTTGAAAGACCTGATGGCGCAAATCTCACACACCGCTATAGGCGGTAGCTCGACTGCGACACGAAACGGCAGTGTACCGATCGTTCAAGTAATATAAAACGAGGAGTAATCCCCGAGTATCGAATCTCTCAAGGAACACAGTAAGGTGGAGTTAACGTTCGAGGAAGGACTTGAGATCGAAGTCCTTGAGTCGGATGGAATGCGGAAACGGGGTGATTGGGCTTTTGGAAAATAAAAGAAAATACTATAACTACTCCTATGCAATGCCGCTATGCAAAGCTTCGCTCGGCGGGATGGAAGACTACGTAGGCCTTGAACGCGCTACTTCGTAAGGGCGGATGGACGAGTAGGCAAGCGGATCGAACTATGCAGGCCTTGAGCGCGCTGCTTCGTTAGGCGGGATGGAGTACGGGCCGCGATGCCACGCTTCGGTAGGCGGATGGACGAGAAGGCTAGCGGAGTGAGGGTTGCAAGCACCTCTTCGACAAGCACGCCACTAGCAATTGCTAGTGCGGCACCGGACACGGTGGTGGAGTGGAAAATGGAATGGGGCGCTCCTCAAGCACAAAAATAAACAAAAAGGGTATTTCACATAGACATGAAATATATAGAAATAAAAGCAAGTTTAAGTGCTACTTCATCTTAATACATAGATCTAACTACATGCATACATCAATAAGAGAAGAATAAGGCAAGAAATCGACCGAATCCGAAGGCTCGTTGGAGATTCACGGTTGGAATCGCTGGGTTGTCAATCCGCGTCCAAGCTTGGTCCGCAACTACGTCCGGGTAGAGAGAGCTGTCACGACTCTCCAATGGACCCGTCTTCTTCGTGTCACGATCTGGTAGAGGTTGCAAACTTCCTCTTGCTCGATGGAGATGGCGGCTAGATCTCTCTTTGAAGCTCTTGGATGAAGGAGGAGGCCGAGAGGAAACTCCGGCTCAAGATTGGCGTGAAGAGCAAGCCCGGAGCACCTCCATATGGTGGGCGACGGTGGAGGGGCGAATCTGGACAGAACCAGGCGGAAAACGGCGGAAGAAAATCGGGGGTTGACCTAAAATCGCGAGCAGGTCATTTTATAGGCGCTGGAATAAACAGTGCGCACGGTCATTGGCGCACGACCAGTGGTCATGCGCACTAGAATTCGGTGATCGTGCGCTCTGCTTGGACGGAACCTGCAAAGACAGAAATTATGAAATAACATGTTCGCACGACCGGTGCCGCACGACCGGTGGTCGTGCACACTATCGTAGGTGGTCGTGCGCACTGGTTGAAACAGAACTCATGAAATTGATGATAATTGCGCACGAACAGTGGTGCACGACCGGTGGTCGTGCACACTAGCGTAGATGGTCGTGCGCACTGCACCAAACAGAACTCATAAAAAGGGTTAAGTGCACACGATCAGTGGCGCACGACCAGTGGTCATGCGCAATAGAACCAGTGATCGTGCGCAGTGTTCCTATGCAGAATTGCACCGGAAGCACCTGCACGACTCCTGTTCTAGCGTCCAACCACGAATCCAGCTACTGAAAGTGGCACCTAACAGTGCATGAAAACTACTAATGAAGATAAACATGAAAACACACCAAAATGGGCCTAGAAGTGCACCTAGCATAGACTGATCAATATGAACTATAACAGGGCTAAAGTGCGGTGAAATGACTAAATAAATGGCCCAGATGAGTCCATAAAAGTGTATATGATCAGGACTCATCACACCCCCAGACTTACCTGTTTGCGCGTCCCGAGCAAACAAATTCTAAGCGTACGGGGAAAGAAAAGTAGATGGCTTAAAACTACAATATAGAGTACCATGCGAAGTCGCATGCTCACGTGCATAAGAAGAATAGTAGAGAAGATTTCTGATTATATAAACAGTCTATATATTTCTAAAAGTGTAAAAGCATATTATAACTACTCAAAATGGTGAACAGCGGTGAATCGTTCGGTCATGCATACGGAGAAAGTAAACTAAACGCTGAGACGAGCATTGCCCAAGATCGGGATGCCGGACAAACTCCACCGAAATCCATCGGTGTCGGTGACCATAGGCTTGCCCGGTCACATTCTCTCCACGGCACTGGTTTGACTCAAATGCGTGAATCAGTAGGACTTTAGGTTTTAAATGGGGCTTGGGTTTAGGTGAGGTATACAATGATAAAGACGATGGTTCAAATACTAAACCCAAATGAGCTAATGCAGGAAACTATCCTCATTCACCACACAAACATGCGGGTACACAACACCCCCAGACTTGGACTTAACAGCATGGGTGCATGCACCGCCTACTCCCAAACATAAATCTATACATAAAGATTTTCAATTAAACACTCATTCTCTTTCCTTTCTTTTTGACTTCTTTTCTTTTTCTCATTTTTTTTTCTTATCATTTTCAGCAAATAAACAAAAGGATACATCCACATCTTCACAAACATATTACCACATCAACAACCCAACTTATGAAAATAATAAACAGCTAAAGCTCAGATTTGGGTGTGCGACTAGGATTGGCTTTTGGGCTTTGGTGAAATAAAAGTGGGGCTGAATCAAAGAACGGGTAGGAACAACTGGGCTAGCGAGGATATAGCGGTAGGGATAGGCACAAAGGCTCAACCGGGCCAAAATGATGGCCTATATCACATTCACACAATTGACTAACCGTATACCCATGCTTCAAGAATCGCTTGGGGCAAGTTCTAGCCACCGAGAAAGATTCTCCTTTCTCCTAACTCAAGCAATACGAATCTAGCGATCGTTCACACACATCCCTATGCTACCGTTTGATTCCACCGAATTCACCATTTGAGTAAAGTAAACAACATTTACACTAATAAGAAAAATATAAAACCGTAAGTATAAAGAGAAGTCTACTCTACACAAATTTCTATGCAACCGAGCACTCGACTAGCAGCACTACTAGAGTCAACATTTTACTCTGCTACATAGTCCTAAGCCATCACCTAGACTTTCCCAAATAAGCAGAAGAATTAAATTCACTATAGAGCACGCATACAGACGAGTACGCGCTCAAGTGGGTGCTGTGGTGTGCAATGAAAATAAACAAAACATTTTAAATGAAAACTTCTAGTATGCAGTGCAATAGTGCACGTGAGCGGGTAAACAAAACAACTCTCCCCCAGACTTAAACTAAACAATCCACAGAATATATGACATGAAAATCAGGAAAGGCTAGGGAAAGAGAGTACCCAGTGCTCAGAAATGAGCACACCAGAAGATTGGCGTGTAAGCTAAAATGAAGCTGCAGCATCCGCCATCCAGAAAAGATACCTGCAGGGGTCAGCTCCGCAAAAACAAAAGAAAATAGAAAACTGAAAAGAAATATTACTAACTAAACATGATTAGATGAAATAAAAATGCAGAAAAGAAAGATAACTACTGGGGTTATTGTCATCCCAGCACGACTTATTTGACATTTGTACAGTTCTAGCTAATGGGCCTATGAAAAGAAAAGTGGATAGGTAACTGTTCTAATATGCGTGTAGGTAGCGGGTACCTATACGGAGAAAGAACAGTCACGCCTCTACCCGAATATAAATTAAACCTGCCCATTACAGGTAGAGGGAAAAGGAAGTAAGAAGAGGAGGAGGCCTGGTCCTCACTCATCTCACCAAAACTATCCTTGCCCAGCAAGGTATCGTCCACAGCAGGTCCGCAGGAGGAGAAGGCAACGAATGAGGCTTCCTTAATGGAGGAGGAATCAACCTCCTCGCATAAAAGGACACACTCATCATTGACTGGAGCACAAAGCTCCAAGTCCTCCTGAAGTACCTGTGAAGATTCAACCTGCACAGACTCAGATGAAGGAAGGGGATCAAGAAATAAAGAAGACGAAGAACATAAATGAACATCAATCGGGGGAGTGATCCCGGTCTCACTCCCATCAGGTTGGGAAAGTAAAATAATGTTAGCATTGTCATCAATGCTACAAGATTCGGCGGGATCAACGGTGGCCAGGCTTAGGATTTGGACTTCCTCCACCGGTGCTGAGGAAAACTCCTCTTCACCTAGAAGGTTGTCCTCCTCCAAAGGAATAAGCATAACACTCAGGTCACCAGCCTCCTCTTGCGACACATCGTCAACAATGTCGTCAGAGACGAGTGTAGTATGCACAACAGGGGGAGGAATAGTGCTCGGATAAAAGTCGAGCACCGATTCCTCACAAAGAATCGAATCCACTAGGGGTGGTGGATGCACATGGAGAATAGGCTCAGCAATGTCGGTGCATAGATCAGCCGCACATCCGGCGACTGTGTCAATGCCATACCCTTCAAGATGTGAAGGTGGCAAGGACACAAAACCGGAGTTTGAAGGTGTGCCGCCAGAGTTAGGATTCGGGACGATCCGGATATCCGGCTCGTCATCCTCATCCAATTGGCGACGAAAAGCAGCACAATCCTTCAGGGCGTGATCAGTGTTCCGACAAAACTGGCACTGCCTTGCGGGCTTCTTTGGCACAGCGGGGGCTGGAGCCGAAAAGAAGTATGATGGTAAAGGCTCAGCAGAGTAGCCATAAGACTTACGCGCACCATGTGGAGTACCAGACGACGTCGGTGCTCCATATGTTGGGCTATAAGAATTATGCCTACTATTCTCCGTAGGGCATTCATCACTAGAGTGGGAGGTAGCTCCACACCAACGACAACGGAAATTGAGATGTGCCCACATAGTGCGGAGATAAAATGATTCAAAATAAAAATGCTATTGTGCAAAATACTACACCTAACAAAGATTACTAAAGCAACCTAATTAGAACAGAAAATAGAATAAAAAGAACAAAAATAAAATAAAAGATGCAATTTACAAATGGAAGGCTTTTCGCTCAAATTCTCCCTCTCCAGAAAACTCACACGACTGTATTCCCTGGCAACGGCGCCAAAAACTTGATGGCGCAAATCTCACACACCGCTATAGGCGGTAGCTCGACTGCGACACGAAACGGCAGTGTACCGATCGTTCAAGTAATATAAAACGAGGAGTAATCCCCGAGTATCGAATCTCTCAAGGAACACAGTAAGGTGGAGTTAACGTTCGAGGAAGGACTTGAGATCGAAGTCCTTGAGTCGGATGGAATGCGGAAACGGGGTGATTGGGCTTTTGGAAAATAAAAGAAAATACTATAACTACTCCTATGCAATGTCGCTATGCAAAGCTTCGCTCGGCGGGATGGAAGACTACGTAGGCCTTGAACGCGCTACTTCGTAAGGGCGGATGGACGAGTAGGCAAGCGGATCGAACTATGCAGGCCTTGAGCGCGCTGCTTCGTTAGGCGGGATGGAGTACGGGCCGCGATGCCACGCTTCGGTAGGCGGATGGACGAGAAGGCTAGCGGAGTGAGGGTCGCAAGCACCTCTTCGACAAGCACGCCACTAGCAATTGCTAGTGCGGCACCGGACACGGTGGTGGAGTGGAAAATGGAATGGGGCGCTCCTCAAGCACACAAATAAACAAAAAGGGTATTTCACATAGACATGAAATATATAGAAATAAAAGCAAGTTTAAGTGCTACTTCATCTTAATACATAGATCTAACTACATACATACATCAATAAGAGAAGAATAAGGCAAGAAATCGACCGAATCCGAAGGCTCGTTGGAGATTCACGGTTGGAATCACCGGGTTGTCAATCCGCGTCCAAGCTTGGTCCGCAACTACGTCTGGGGTAGAGAGAGCTGTCACGACTCTCCAATGGACCCGTCTTCTTCGTGTCACGATCCGGTAGAGGTTGCAAACTTCCTCTTGCTCGATGGAGATGGCGGCTAGATCTCTCTTTGAAGCTCTTGGATGAAGGAGGAGGCCGAGAGGAAACTCCGGCTCAAGATTGGCGTGAAGAGCAAGCCCGGAGAACCTCCATATGGTGGGCGACGGTGGAGGGGCGAATCTGGACGGAACCAGGCGGAAAACGGCGGAAGAAAATCAGGGGTTGACCTAAAATCGCGAGCAGGTCATTTTATAGGCGCTGGAATAAACAGTGCGCACGGTCATTGGCGCACGACCAGTGGTCGTGCGCACTAGAACTCGGTGATCGTGCGCTCTGCCTGGACGGAACCTGCAAAGACAGAAATTATGAAATAACATGTTCGCACGACCGGTGCCGCACGACCGGTGGTCGTGCGCACTATCGTAGGTGGTCGTGCGCACTGGTTGAAACAGAACTCATGAAATTGATGATAAGTGCGCATGAACAGTGGCGCACGACCGGTGGTCGTGCGCACTAGCGTAGATGGTCGTGCGCACTGCACCAAACAGAACTCATAAAAAGGGTTAAGTGCACACGATCAGTGGCGCACGACCAGTGGTCGTGCGCAATAGAACCAGTGATCGTGCGCAGTGTTCCTGTGCAGAATTGCACCGGAAGCACCTGCACGACTCCTGTTCTAGCGTCCAACCACGAATCCAGCTACTGAAAGTGGCACCTAACAGTGCATGAAAACTACTAATGAAGATAAACATGAAAACACACCAAAATGGGCCTAGAAGTGCACCTAGCATAGACTGATCAATATGAACTATAACAGGGCTAAAGTGTGGTGAAATGACTAAATAAATGGCCCAGATGAGTCCATAAAAGTGTATATGATCAGGACTCATCAAGACCTGAACTAGTACTTGATGTGTAAAGTAATATTTTCACACCTTTTGTATTAAATGAGAATTATGGTTATAAATTCTCTGGAAAATTATGGAATTCTGGGAATCAAGTTATTATGTTAATTACTATCTCTGGAAATTTTATCAGCAGAATTTAACTTACTGTTAGAGTACTTCCTTTGTAATTAAGATGATGACAATTGAGTAATTGATTTTAAATGGAAGTCAAATTTACTTGAAATATGTCGAAACACTGGTCAACCCCTAATTTACTCATTATGAACCTATGGTAAAAATTGGAACTCATTTGGACATGATAGGGTCAAGATTGCATCATAGGAGTCAAACCTAGTTCAATCTCATCTTGGTCTGCGGATAGTAAAAACTGAATTATTTGATTTAGACCCCAATTGATACCCACACACTCAAGTATTAATTCCTGAAACATTGGGTGCATTATAGAGAGTGTTTAGTGGTCATTCCAATTTGGGATGACACATAATGTAAAGTTGGGGTGCGTTTAGTAATTCATCGATTCGGGGTTTACAACGATATGATAAGGGGACGGAACCATAGCAAGTAAAAGTATGATGGTATAAGGATTGAGACCTTCAGTTGTAATTGAGAGTTAACACGATGAAACAATCGACCCTAGGAGAGGTAGAGTTTCGATGTTCAATTGAACGTCGACGCCCGTTAGTTCGAGTCAAATGTTAATCTACCCTAGGATTTAGAGCAATTGGAGAGCAAATAGGTATATAAGAATTGGTAGTCACTAATAAGAGTAAATATCCTGGAAATGGGAATTTGGGCTTCAGCCACCATCGCATTCCCTAGAACCGCTGCGATCCCTTACCGGGCAGTCCACGGGAAGTCAAGGATTCACCCCAAGCTTCTAAGACCAACTAACAATAGGCAAGAGTAGTAAAGTAGGAGAACTTGAAGTATAATCCCCCTCCCAAATTTGGGGTGGAATGAAATAAGGACTGGCATGGTCCTGCGAGTGGTCGGCTTGAGATATAAGGTAGGACTAGGATAGTCCTGCGAGCGGTAAGCTCGAGGTATAAGGAAGGACTGGGATAGTCCTGCGGGCGGTTGGCTCCATTTTTATAAATGTTGGTTTAGAATTACGAGCTGGAGGCTCAGTGGTACGAGATGATACATAATTTCATATGCATACGATGTGATAGGTCTTGGGTTCTGGCTTAGTCGTCACACCGACAACAGTTCATTGACTCGGCAGTGCTAATGGTTTAAAAAGGGGCCAGGTTGTTTTACTGCGCATCCGATGGGACGGATTCCCTAAACCCTACCTGGCCAAATCCAGCAGAGTACGCATGAGCTCGTGATTACCGGGTACCGGTATCACATCGTACGTTAGGGCCTAGGTCTGGTAGTGTGACATACCCACGTAGGTGAGGAGACGCCCGCTCCTCTGCCGCCATTTGACCACGACAGGAGGTGCCCGAGAGGTTAGCTACCTCCGAAAAGTGGAAACTAAAGGTCTATACGTACAGAGTCGTGTGCGTAAGTTGCACCATTGCATTGCATTGCATATCATAGCATAGCATTCTTGCATAAAACAAATACCTCATCGTATAAATTAGTATGGGCTCTTTTATATGATGAGTTTACCTTATTGTCAGATCCCTTAGCTTATGTTATTTTGTGTGTGCATATAAGTTAAGGTTACATTTGTAACTTCTCTCTATTTATTATACCTGCTTCTTTTACTTGCATTGTCTTTAACTTATTATTGTCGCACTATACTCTGCTAGCATAGAACTGTTATCCTTACTTGTTTAGTATTTACACCCTGCTAGTCTAGCCACTTGTCACCTGCTTGATTCATTACCCCTTGATGTCCTCCGCTTCCTCCTCTCGTACGGTGCCTAGGAGTCGCGGGTGGAGGCGAGCAGGAAAATGCTGAGTCTTACAGACTGACAGTCGGTGGACCTCATTATTATAATGAACAATGAAGGGCAGGACCTCCACCAGAGGGAGGAACATAAGACGGTGACCAGACCAGGACTCGGACTCTCCGCTGCTGCTGGGAGAGCAGCAGTAAGCAACACACCGTTTACCTACTCTGCGCATCTACCCAGGACAGAGGGCAGAGTTATATTCTATTGTGGGCGTCGAGTTGTGTGAGTGTTTAGACTGCTACATCTTTGCCAGGAGAGAGGCAAAGAAGAGACCGAAAGATCGGGCTTAAGCCCATGTTGTACTTCTTTACTAATTTCCGCACTCTGATTTGAACTATGTTTATTATTTTATCTCATTTGGACATGTATTAATCTCATAGTGTGATTGTTTTATACATGTGTTTCTTGTTTAGTCAATATATCTGTGATTATGGTTGGCCTAGATGATGTTGAAAAGCCGGCAGGATCAGCATATTGTGGTGACGACCATTTGGTGTAATGGTGTCGCCGCAAGACTGGTGTAATGGTACCTCCGAAAAGTGCAAAAAAAGAGGGTCTTACAAACTGGTATCAGCTTAGCCAACTTTGATCCAAGGTAATGAAGTCCACAACCATATGGCAACCCCGCTCGAGTTAGTTTGAGGACAAACTAGCAGCGGAAACAATGGTGTGCCCATAGGAAAAATCACGTAAATTGTCCATCAAAATGAGATGCTTTAGGCAAACCTTTCTAACCAAACCCTTTTCTTATGTAGCCTCTGGTGAACGTCCCCACCCGGGCGACGATTCCTCATGTACAAAACATAGTCCCCCCACTGCAAAACAAAGTTCCTCCCGTACAAGCTGAGGTTCCTCCCCCACTGGCTCCCACCCAATTCCAACAGTCGGAGCTGGGTCAGACTCTGGCCGCCATTCTACAGGCCTTTTCTCAGCAACAGGCCCTGGTCCAGGCCCACAACCCAGGGGCAAATTGGTTGAGTGTCTTCTGAGGCCTCTCCCCACCATCTTATATAGGGACAGAGTTAGTAGTGCGGACAGAAGATTGGTTGGACGCAACTAGGAAATGCTAGCAGGGATTCATTGTCCAATGGACGTGGCGGTGTCCTTGGTCATTTCTGCTTTGAAATCGCATGCCAAGAGATGGTGGAAGTCGGCCCTAGACACCACCTTTGCAGGCTTGGAGTATGCCGACATCACATGGGAAGAATTCAAGGAGGCACTGCTGGAGCACTTCGTGCTGCAAACTGCAAGAGATGACTTGGAGGAATGGTTCCTGCACCTGAAGTGGGGAAACCTATCGGTACTAGAGTATCAGCGGGAGTTCTCGCACTTTGCCCGCTTCGCCATGACCCATCAGTTGAATGACTCAGGATATGCCAAGAGATTCTTTAAGGGCCTCTGGGATGACCTCAAGCATGCCTTGCAGTACGTAGCATATTCTGGATTGGCCCAGATCATCGAAGCAGAAGGAGGCTGGAAGCAGATCAACTGATGGTGAAAGGCTGAGGAAAAAGGCCGGCAGAAGATGCAAACGGGAACAAAGGTCGAGACCACCGACAATAGGGCGGATTTATTAGACATCAGAGAGGTAGAGGACGGCCTTAGCCTGATCCCCAACAAGAGCAAAGGCCCCCGGCTGTACTTGCACCTCAGCCATTACGGATTCAGGAGCCCCAAGTATAGGCAGGTGGGGCACATCCTCCACCGGTGTGCTTCTAGTGTCATCAACCTGGTCATGTGCAGGCCCATTGCCCTCAGAGATGGGATAACCCCCCACCTCTACCTCTATCAGCACCACCAGCACAGCAATTCAGGGGGCGAGGCCGAGGACATGGCCGAGGCCAAATACCTCATGGTAGGGGTCGGCATCTAGAACAAATGTATGCGTTTGACCTTGTTGAACCCAAAAATCCTGAAGACGTGATTACAGGTACTTTAATGTTTTTCTTTTATGTTTACTTAAGTACCTTGCCAACCCTTAGTTTACTTCAACAATAAACCAAACCGTAAATCACTCAGGTATAGTGCTAATTTGCAAAAAGACCGCTTACACCCTATTCAATATGGTTTCTTCCCACTCATTCATATCAGCAGAATTCGTAGACGACCTGGACCAGGTGCAACATTTTGAAGGCATCGAAAGGAAGGTGCGACTTGCAGACGGATCAGAGATAGTAACGTGCGCCAAGTGCAACAAGAATGTAGAGATTGGAGGAAGGATGTTCAAAGCATCGACAATGCTATTGAAGATAAAGGGATACAATCTAATCTTGGGCATGAACTGGCTATACTGGAGCCATGCCAAGATTGATTGCCAGACGAAGAAAATTGTGCTGAAATACGGGGACTCCGAGGTGGTAATCAAAGGTATTAGACCCATCTCCTGTCATTTAATTTCGTTGACTCACGCCGTCAAGGCCCACTTACAAGGAGATGAAGTCTACATGATATGTTTTGAGATGAAAGAGGGGGAGAATTCCCTGACAAATATCCATGTAGTCCAAAATTTCCCCGACGTATTCCCAGAAAAGCTATCCTGACTACCGAAGCACAGGGAGAAGAATTTCCAAATTCAACTAGTGCCAGGAGCTTGGCCCGTATCTAGAGCACCATACCGAATGGCCCCGAAAGAGTTAGCAGAGTTCTGCACCCAACTGCAGGAGTTAGCGGACTCTGGGTTCGCCCGGCCGAGCTCATCGCCATGGGGATCTCTGGTGCTCTTTGTGAAGAAGAAGGACGGGACCCTTCGGTTGTGTATCGACTACAGGGAACTCAACATGATAACAGTGCGTAACACTTATCCTTTACCCCGAATTGACGAGTTGTTTGATCAGCTAGAAGGGGCGCACCGGTTCTCAAAATTAGATCTGAGGTCAGGGTACTATCAATTACGGATCCAGGAAGAAGACATCCCAAAGACGACCTTTAGCAGTCGGTACGGCCTCTACGAGTTCACGGTAATGCCATTTGGGCTCACGAATGCCCCCTCTGCATTCATGAGTCTAATGAACCACGTGTTCGAAGCCTACCTGGATGTCTTTGTCATCGTTTTCATAGATGACATATTGATCTACTCAAGGACTAAGGAGGAACACGCTCAACATCTGACGCTCGTATTGGGAAGGCTTAGAGAGCACAAGCTATATGCCAAATTTAGCAAGTGCTAGTTCTGGCTTAAGGAGGTAGCCTTCTTAGGGCATATCATTAGCGGGGTCGGATTGGCAGTAGATCCAGCAAAGATCCAGGAAGTGCGTGACTGGCCTCAATTGAAAACAGCATCGGATGTGAGGAGTTTCTTAGGACTTGCCGGTTATTACCGGAAGTTTGTGGAAGGGTTCAGGATGAAGATCCAAAGGTGATGCGCAATTTCAGCACTACTAATTAGCAAGTGCGAAATGAGGTACGACGACAGTGCACCAGTCGTTGTCAAGTAATAAAAGTATGGAGAAACTCCCCGAATATCATTCTCAAAGGACTGCAAGTTGGGTAGTATGATTTGCCTAATAAGGAAACTCTTTTACAGATTCTACAACACTTAATAAAAAGGGGGGTTTTGAAAGTGGTTTTTGTTGGATCGTATAACGCCCTTAGAGGGGGGGGGGGTGAATAAGGGTGTGTTTAAAAATTAAATTTTTACTTAGTAATTTTTTAAAGAGATTTTACTTTACTAAAAAATTACTTCTAAATACTTTCAAACCAATGCAATTTTAGTATTAAACCAAAACACAAATTTCTAAGATAAAGATTATGCCATCAAATATGTAATTAAAGAAAAAGACATAATTATATTAATCATGAAATTTGAGTACAATAAAAATGATCTTAACAATGCTTAAGATCAAGGCACAATTATATTAATTAAAAATTCTACAATTTTGGTTTACCAATCCTTCTCCCAAGGATCGGAAGGCTATCGCTTGTCTCTCCCAAGACCAAGCCCAAGCCTATCCTCTAGATCTTCCCAAAATCTAGACGTAGCACACAAGGCCACGATTTCCCACCAAGCCACGCAAGGACTTGGACGCTCCGCACAAGGAAGCGATTTTCCCCTAAGCCGCGCAAGGACTTAGACGCCGCACGCAAGACGACGATTTCTCTACCAATACAAAATGAAAAGTATGTGAATGAAAATACAATATGAAAAGAACAACTCCCTAGAAAATCAGATCTCTGAATGGATTGGTGAAGCCTTGAGATGATTGATGATGTAGAAGCGCGCCCGATCTCATCTTCAATCTTCAATCCTTCTTTGCACAAATGGGAGTTGAGGAGGTTCTGGAGCTCTCTGGTTTGTATGCACTCAGGAAGGGACTGGAATTCTTAAAAGCTTGGAATGCACGAACCAAAGGAACCAATTCATAGAAATTCACTGTCGCCTGGGCGACAGTGACTGTCGGAATTTTCCGACAGCGCTAAACTGCCGCTGGAGTGCCGTCGTGGGTGGAGTCGTGGGCAGTTGTTGTAACCTCCGAGCTGTCGCCTGGGCGACATCGCTGTCGGATTTCCAACAGCGCAAAACTGTCGGTCGTGGGTGGAGTCGTGGGCAGTTGTTGTAACCTCTGAGCTGTCGCCTGGGCGACATCGTTGTCGGATTTCCAACATCGCAAAAACTGCCTTTCGTCGATCTGCCGTGGAGGGAAGTAGTTGTAACTTCTCTGCTGTCGCCTGGGCGACAGTGGCTGTCGAAATTTTCCGACAGTGAAATTTTCCCACATTCAATTTTAGCTCCAGCAACAATGTGAACATCTCATACCTGTTATCTGCACACCATTAATGAAAATAGAATCAAATACAAATGGGACTTTGTTATTATCAAACCGGAGGAGTGCGAAACGCATGCTCCAACAATCTCCCCCTTTTGATAATAACAAATCCGTATAAAAAGAAATCATGTTTATTTAGATTTGATTTTAACCTTTGGTGTGTGCACAAAAAATAACATGATATATTTTTCTTAAAAATAAATAATCTATCTCTAGATGAAAGCTCCCCCTAAATGAATGCTCCCCCTAAATATATGCTCCCCCTAAATATGATGTATTGTGTAGGTGGAATATTTAGGTGTAATAGATTTGTGATTGTTCTTTTTATACCTTTAATTCTCCCCCTTTTGATATTAGCAAAAGTTAATATTAGATAAAAGAGTAGTTCTTAAGGGAATGGATATAGGATATAGAAAGAAAGAGTAAGCGGAAGCACTTTTTTGTGGAAATGATTGAAGTCCATGAAATAATAGGAATATGCCATAGTATGAATAAACTCATGAAGTGACGATAAAGCCATATGAAGTAATGAAAGAAAATAACTTAAACATGAGTAAGATCATTTGAAAGTATCATAGAAAGACACAATAGTGTATAGAATTATGGAATATTTTCGGTCCAATTCTCATGAGATGAATATTTATATAACATAATGATATGTGTACATGTGATACTTAGATCAAACATATGAAGTTATTTAATTTACATGATCATTGAAATGTAGATCATAATAAAAGCATATAAAGTCAACTTTGACTTTGAAGATATAGCACAAGATGATTAGAAAACCATTTTTCTTTTGCACAAGACACTTTACAATTCTGTCCAAGGTGCTTAACCTCACAATGCTCATTAAGACTTATCAGGAGGGTAAGTAGTGCTTGGTGGAGTATCCTTGTCTTTATTTTAAATTTTTTGATCACAGATGTGATATCTTAATTTTGATATATTGATATTTTTTTTGTAATTGACCAAGGATCTCCGAATTCACTTGAATCGCAAAAGATGGTGTAATTTTGTTGTGCTAACAAATCAAGGGTGAAAGTTGTATTTAAGAAGTGTTATTTTATTATGTTAAAGCAAATATGATCCATGTATATATTAAAGAAGTAGACATATGTATTGATCAAAAGAAGTGAACGTGATAGTTCATTATGATAAATAAACAATTTCTCATACTTAGAGGCATGCGAAAACAATTTCCAATGGTCTAAACAACTAAGTAGAAGTGTCAATACGATGATAGCTTGGAAATGAAATCATATAAACATGTAAGTCATTTTTTTTAAATAAATAGCACATGGTTTGTCATCAAGTCATGAGGTAAAGCATTAATAATGACATATAACTATTGTAAATCATCAAAGGGACCCAAAATTGAAGTTTTGTCAAAATGGGAGCTGTCGGAAATTTCCGACAGTCACTGTCGCCTGGGCGACAGTGAAAAATATAAATAGGGCTGGGGACCGAGTCAAACCCTATTGTGCATCATTTCCTGGAGTTAAAAACGAGAGGAAGGCTGTCGGAAGTCGGCGACATCCCTAGATCTAAGGTATGGATTTTTGATTTTGATGTTTTTAACTCAAAATTTTTAGGGATTTGTGATTTTGATAGTAGAGAAGAAGGAAAATGTAGTTTTCAATTTGATTTTTGATGAATGGTGTAGGTTTTGAAAAAAAAATTGATTTTAAAAATGTAGATCTAGTTTAAAACAAGTGGATCTTGTTGGATCTTTGTTAAAAATGTTATGATTGTTTGATTCTTGTGGTTGAAGGTTTCCATTTGTTCATTCTCTAAAGGTTTTTTGTAGATCTAGTTTAGTGAAGAAGGTTGAAGATGATTAATAGTAAAGGATTTGGAGAATATTTTGATTTGAAAAACATATATATATATGTTTTTTTTTTAACTTGATGTTGAAATAATATTGATTTTGAGTAGATCTGGAAGTGTATGTAAAAATTTTCGAGAGTAGTTCACTTGGAGAGCTGTCGGAAATTTCCGACAGTCACTGTCGCCTGGGCGACAGTGTTCCAGTGCATAACACATGTGTAATAAAAAAATTTTTGTTATTTGCAGAATGGCTTCCAGTTCCAAAGCTCGAAAGAGTACTTCGGAAGATACACATAGTTCATATCAAGTTTTTCCTGGGGTGGAGAAAGCTATTGTTGGAGTTGCGAAATATATTGATTTTGATTCGCCGAAGCATGATCATATCTATGATCGGCTTGCGAATGCAGGTATTCTCTCAATAATCTCACCAGGGGGGTTTTCTTCCTTTTTCATTCGTGAATTTTATAACCATTTGGAAATAACACATGTTGATCTAAGAGAGGAATTCGGACTAGTGATGTGTGAAAATATGCCTGATATAGTGGAGAATTATCGAAAGGATAGAGATTGGACCCTTGTAAACATGAGTTTACATGGGAATCAAAAGAAGACTCTTACCACTGAAGTTACATCACTCACTCCGGATGCTTTCTTAGTTCAAGATATATTAAGGAATTCAGTGATGTTGAAGAGTGGAGATACAAGAAGTATTACGGCTCAGTTGACCCTCTTTACATACTACATTATGGAGGATGAGCTTTTTGATGTGGCGGACTTCATACTCTCCCAGATTAGGTATGCGTATAGATTAAAGCATCCAAGATGGGTGAAGGTTCATACGCTGCCAATGGGGGCGGTAATTCAGCGTGTACTCTATAAGAAGTACGGATGGATAGTGCAAGGTTCTTATTTGGATGATTGTTATCCGGAGATATATTATACGGGTTCAATGAAAGTGAAGAAGCCGCAGAGAAAAGCCCATCCGGGGATTGAGATTAGAGAGCCGCCATTGCCTAGGGCAGGATCACTACGAGAGTCCATTGATGATTTACGTGATTCACTAGAGGATCACAAGAGGGAAGTGAAGAAGGACCGTAGTCGAATGCAGAAATTTATGAAGTTTCTCGTCAAAGGTCTGAAGTTAAAGCCAACTCCGGAGGAAGAGGCCGAATGGCAGGTTCCGGACGAAGAACCGCCACGCCAATCGGTGAGGCAGACTCGCCGTGGTAAAGCCGTGAGACGAGGACCTCCAGAAGATTGTCCAGAGAGCAGCGGGGCTGGTTATGAAGATTCAGAGTAGTTTCTGCAGGTTGCTGCTGCTGGGAGATGTCGGAAATTTCCGACATCCACTGTCGCCTGGGCGACAGTGAACTTCTGCATATTTCTATGAATTTGATCCTTATGTTGTTCTCTACTGTTTTAATTTGAACAATATTGATGTAATATTAATGATGTTTGAATTTTGTTAACTCTTTTGAATTTCTATTGTTTGATTTTTAAAATTTAGGCTTTTGCTTTTTAAATTGTTTAGGTTTTGTGAATTTTTTTTATTTTATAGGCTTTAAATAGTGATATATTCATTGTGAAATGTCTAAAATTCCCAATTCTATCCTAAGCATAGAAAACAGGAATCCGGTAACGGCTTAGTGAATATATCCGCTAGTTGATTTTCCGTGCCTATAAAGTTGATTTTTATATTACCCTTCTTAATATGATCCCTTATAAAATGATGTCGGACATCTATATGCTTAGATCTAGAATGTAATATGGGATTGTTAGTTAAGTCTATAGCACTTTTATTGTCACACTTTAATTCTACACTACTTTGTTGCATGCCAAAATCGTCTAATGTTTGTGACATCCAAAGAGCTTGGGCACAACAACTACCTAGTGCAATATATTCGGCCTCGGTAGTAGAGAGGGCAATAGAATTCTGTTTCCTACTCGACCATGAAATAAGTGAAGGGCCGATAAAGTGACAAGTGCCACTAGTGCTATTCCTATCTAAGGAACATCCCGCATAATCCGAATCCAAAAAACCATGTAAAATAAAAGAATCATTATGAGGATACCATAAACCTAATTTTGATGTGCCTATGAGATATCTAAAGATACGTTTCACTGCTTTTAAATGTGACTCTTTAGGATTAGCTTGAAATCTAGCACATAAACAAACGGCAAACATAATATCAGGTCTAGATGCGGTTAAATACAAAAAGACCCTATCATACTTCTATAAAGGGTTTGTTCAATTGAAACACCACTTTCATCTTTTCCTAATTTTAGTGAAGTACTCATAGGAGTGTTTGCATGCTTAAGATTTTCAAATCCAAATCTTTTTAACATATCATGAATATATTTGGTTTGACATATAAAAATACCATCATGTTTTTGTGTAATTTGAAAACCTAGAAAATATGAAAGTTCTCCAACCATGCTCATTTCAAATTCATTTTTTATAATTTGAACTACTTCATTACACAACTCTTCATTAGTGGCTCCAAAAATAATATCATCAACGTAAATTTGTAAAATAACTAAATCATGATCAATTTGCTTAATGAAGAGAGTAGAATCAGCACTTCCTATTTTATAATCGTGCTTTAACAAATATTGAGTTAATCGATCATACCAAGCACGAGGCGCTTGTTTTAATCCATAAAGCGCTTTATCTAATTTATAAACATAATTTGGATATTTCTCATTTATAAAGCCAGGGGGTTGTTCTACATAAACCTCTTCTTTTATATACCCGTTTAAAAATGCGGTTTTGACATCCATTTGATATAATTTAAAACCTTTAAAACAAGCAAATGCAAGAAATATTCTAACCGCTTCTAATCTTGCTACGGGTGCAAAAGTTTCATCAAAATCTACCCCTTCAATTTGTGCATAACCTTTTGCAACTAATCTGGCTTTATTTCTAACAATTCTAGATTCATTATCCATTTTATTTTTAAAAATCCACTTAACACCAACTACAGGACGATTTTTGGGTCGTTCTACAAGATTCCAAACTTTATTACGTTCAAATTGATTAAGTTCTTTATTAATAGCTAAAAACCAAAATTCATCATTTAAAGCGGTGGAAACATCTCTTGGTTCTATTTCAGAAACAAAACAAAGGTTTGAAAATAAAACATGTAGCGATGAACGAGTACTAACCCCTTTTTGTGGATCTCCAATGATAAGCTCCTTTGGATGATCCTTTGAGTATTTCAAATCACTTGGAGGCACATATCCTTCTCTTTCTTCTTCTTCTCTATCTTCTTCTCCTCTTTCTTCTTCTCTTTCTTCTCCTTTTTCTTCTTCATTTTCTCCAAGTTCTTCTTCATCATTCTCCACCGTGGGAAGGAGTTCATCTTCTTTTCCTGTAATTTTCTTTTCTACACATGAAGCAAACTCATCAAACCTAACATGAATAGATTCTTCAACTATTTTTGTTCTTTTATTAAAAATTCTATAAGCTTTACTAGTTGAAGAATAGCCAATAAAAATACCTTCATCACATTTTTCATCAAATTTTCCTAAGGAATCTTTAGAATTCAAAATAAAACATTTACAACCAAAAACTTTGAAATAAGAAACATTTGGTTGTTTACTAAATATTAATTCATAAGGAGTTAATTTTAAAATAGGGCGAAGCATTACTCTATTAATTACATAACATGCCGTGCTAACCGCTTCAGCCCAAAATGATTTTGGTAATTTAAATTCAGATAACATCGTACGGGCTAACTCTTGAAGAGTTCTATTTTTCCTTTCCACTACACCATTTTGCTGTGGTGTGCGTGGAGCGGAAAATTCATGTTTAATTCCTAACTCCGTACAAAAGAAATAAACTTTTCATTTTCAAATTCTCCTCCATGATCCGATCGTATGCGTTTAATTTTTAACTCCAATTCATTTTGAATACGCAAACATAATTTTGAAAATTCTGAAAATGCTCCGGATTTGGAGGTTAGAAATAAAGTCCAACAAAAACGAGAATAATCATCAATCAAAACAAATGTGTATTTTCTACCTCTTAAGCTAGAAATTCCAATTGGCCCAAATAAGTCCATATGTATTAATTGAAGTGGCCTAGTGGTAGAAATAATGTTTTTTACTTTTGAAAGATGATTTTGAAAATTTTCCTTTTTGGTAAGGCACACATAGTGAAGAAGATAAATTTCCATTTAGCAAAGGTAAATCTTTAATTAATTTATCTTTTGAAAGTTTTGAAATTAACTTGGCACTAGCATGTCCAAGTCGCCTATGCCATAAATCTAATTCATCATTTTTTGATAGAAAACATTTCAAAGTAGAATTTGAAAAATCAAGAAAATTAATCATATATACATTATGACATCTAGGTGGGGTAAAAACAATTTCATTTGTTTTGGAATTAATAATTTTGCACAAATTTGTAGAAGATTCAAATAAAACATTTAAACCCTTATCACATAATTGACTAATAGAAATCAAATTATGCTTTAATCCTTCTACAAGTAAAACATTTGAAATTGAAAAATTTTCGTTACCCACAACACCGATGCCGATGATTTTTCCTTTTCCATTATCACCGAATGTAACAACTCCTCCTTTCTTCATCTCTAGGCTAAGGAACTTCTCTTTATTGCCCGTCATGTGCTTTGAACAACCTGAGTTCAAGTACCACACGTCCTCTTTATCCTTAGCCTGCCAACACACCTAGAAAGAAGAGGTGAGTAAAGATCTGGTTACCCAAGTGGTTCCACCCATAGTATAGGTAGAAGCCTTAGGCACCCAGATTTGTTTAATTTTGCTTTTTCCTTCCTTCCAGCAAGAGTCCGTAGTGTGACCAAATCTATTGCATTTGGCACAAGTAATGTATTTAGAAGAGTATAACTTTTCTGGACTTTTACTGGATGAGGATGCAGTATTTATCAGTTCATTAATTTTAGAATTTTTAAATGTGAATTTTCTGGACTTTTCACTGTCGCCGGCGACAGTGGTTGTCGTCGGGCGACAGCTTCCAGATGTGTATCCGAGCCCAAACCTTCCAGATCCATGGCGTTGGTATCCTAAGATCATATCCAGTGATCTTCGGCCCATTCCAAATTTTTTCATGGCTAGTGTTAAGTCATGAATCTGGTGTCTCATTTTTGTATTCCCGGATACTAGATTTACGCATCTCCGTTCAAAAGATTTCTTTCCCTCATGGACTATGGAAATTGAAGATTTCAGATCTCTCTCTAAAATCTCATTCTTTTTAGTAAGAACTTTTATTGTAGAATGAGATTTGGAAAGAGATTCTTCAAGTTCTTTAATTTTTCCCAAAGAGTGATCACACTCTTGGCAAGAAATATCTCTTTTTCCAATAGTCTTAATTTCCCTTAACAATTTTTTGTTTTCCTTAAGTAAAATGTCATTTTCAGATTTAAGAAGATCATTGTCTTTTAAGCTTTTTTCAAAAAATTTGCAAGTCTTTAAAAATTCAGAAAACAATTCATCATAGGTTGGAGGAGTTACCTCAGTGTCGCTTTGGACACTGCATTCATCATCAGATATGACGCTCTTTCCCATTAAGCATATGTTTGCCTCCTCTTCTTTACTTGAGTCGGAACTGCTTGCATCCTCAGAAGTAGTATCATCCCAGGTTTCCGCCTTCAACACCTTCTTCGACCCTTTGTGCTTCTTTTCTTTAAGTTCTTTCAAGTACTTTGGACACTTGCTTCGAATGTGTCCTAACTTCTTGCAGTGATAGCACTCCGGTGGCGGTCTCTCTTCCTCCTCATCGCCTTCCTTCCCTTTTTTCTTCCTAAAGGTCTCCTTTTTAAAATACTTCTTAAACGAATTCCTTCTCTCCGGATTTTTCATAAATTTTCTAAATTTTTTAACAAATAAACTTTCCTCATCTTCTTCATCCTCCTCAGAATCACTAGTTTCTTCCTTCTTTGATCTTAGAGTCAATCCCTTCTTCCTTGGCTCCATATACTCTTGTTGTTGAATTTTCAATTCAACTTCATGAGTTTTCAAGTTCCCAATGAGGCTCTCCAATTGTAAGGTCTTAAGATCATGTGACTCGGAAATTGCAGTCACTTTAGGATTGAACTTCGGGGGAAGTGATCTTAAGATTTTCCTTACCAAATCTCCATTTGAGAACACCTTTCCTAGCACCTTTGAGTCGTTCACGATTTACCTCCATTTTGAACCTTTCAAATTCAGACTCCAGTTGAAATAGCTTTGAATATTTTACCTGCGAAGTACCTTCATGAGTGATTTCTAACAAATTCCAAATTTCAAATGCAGAATTACAAGCACAAACTCTATTAAATTCAGTGCGATCTAGTGCGCAAAATAAAGCATTCATGGCTTTTGCATTGTTCTTACATCTTAATTTATCATTGTCATCCCACTTGTCTTTGGGCTTATCCATAGTTACATCTCCTACAACAATTGTTGGAGAAGTGTAACTAGATTCTACCATATTCCAGACTTCTATATCTAGCGCAATTAGAAAACAACGCATACGTGTTTTCCAATAATTATAGTCTGTGCCCGGAAATAAAGGTGGTCTACTTATGCCTTGCCCCTCAACGAACGCATGATCGTTGTGCGCCATTACTCCCGGTGGTAAAACCATTTTGGAGTAACCTCGCTCTGATACCACTTGTTGGATCGTATAACGCCCTTAGAGGGGGGGGGGTGAATAAGGGTGTGTTTAAAAATTAAATTTTTACTTAGTAATTTTAAAGAGATTTTACTTTACTAAAAAATTACTTCTAAATACTTTCAAACCAATGCAATTTTAGTATTAAACCAAAACACAAATTTCTAAGATAAAGATTATGCCATCAAATATGTAATTAAAGAAAAAGACATAATTATATTAATCATGAAATTTGAGTACAATAAAAATGATCTTAACAATGTTTAAGATCAAGGCACAATTATATTAATTAAAAATTCTACAATTTTGGTTTACCAATCCTTCTCCCAAGGATCGGAAGGCTATCGCTTGTCTCTCCCAAGACCAAGCCCAAGCCTATCCTCTAGATCTTCCCAAGATCTAGACGTAGCACACAAGGCCACGATTTCCCACCAAGCCACGAAGGACTTGGACGCTCCGCACAAGGAAGTGATTTTCCCCTAAGCCGCGCAAGGACTTAGACGCCGCACGCAAGACGACGATTTCTCTACCAATACAAAATGAAAAGTATGTGAATGAAAATACAATATGAAAAGAACAACTCCCTAGAAAATCAGATCTCTGAATGGATTGGTGAAGCCTCGAGATGATTGATGATGTAGAAGTGCGCCCGATCTCGTCTTCAATCTTCAATCCTTCTTTGCACAAATGGGAGTTGAGGAGGTTCTGGAGCTCTCTGGTTCGTATGCACTCAGGAAGGGACTGGAATTCTCAAAAGCTTGGAATGCACGAACCAAAGGAACCAATTTATAGAAATTCACTGTCGCCTGGGCGACAGTGACTGTCAGAATTTTCCGACAGCGCTAAACTGCCGCTGGAGTGCCGTCGTGGGTGGAGTCGTGGGCAGTTGTTGTAACCTCCGAGCTGTCGCCTGGGCGACATCGCTGTCGGATTTCCGACAGCGCAAAATTGCCGGTCGTGGGTGGAGTCGTGGGCAGTTGTTGTAACCTCCGAGCTGTCGCCTGGGCGACATCGCTGTCGGATTTCCGACAGCGCAAAAACTGCCTTTCGTCGATCTGCCGTGGAGGGAAGTAGTTGTAACTTCTCTGCTATCGCCTGGGCGACAGTGGCTGTCGGAATTTTCCGACAGTGAAATTTTCCCACATTCAATTTTAGCTCCAGCAGCAATGTGAACATCTCATACCTGTTATCTGCACACCATTAATGAAAATAGAATCAAATACAAATGGGACTTTGTTATTATCAAACCGGAAGAGTGCGAAACGCATGCTCCAACAGTTTTCATATGCTATCAACGGAGAAAGAAAATGCGGGCCTAAAGCTCCACTTCGCTTGTCGGAATGGGATACAAGCCGCGATGTCGTGCTTCGGTGAGCGGGTGGACAAGAAGGCTGGCGGATGAGGGTCGTAGGCACCTCGTCGCTGAACACGCAACTAGCAATTGCTAGTGCAGAGCGCTACTAAGCGGTGGAGTGGATGGCGGACTACGGCGCTCCTCAAATATCATAAACAACACAAGATCTCAACAACATGAAATCATAATAATTAAAGCATAAGGTTTATGAACATCATCCAAAATACAAACACATATAAAGAGAAATCTCTGTAGCAAGCATAGGGGAAAAGAGTTAACCAAAGCTCGAAGACTATGCTGAAGATTCTCGGCCAGAATCGTAGGGTTGTCAGGCCTCATCCGTCTCGGTCTTCAGTTGCGTCCGGGGTCCGGAGGAGCTGTCACCTTCCTCTACTATTACCCGTCTTCTTCATAGTCTAGCTTGAGGTAGCTCTTGTTCGACACCTGGAATGCTGCGGAAGTTCTCCGTCTATGGCTTTCTTGAGCTCGAGGATGATGGAGGAGGCCAAGGAGGGAGCTTTGTCGGGCTTTAGAAATTTTTCCCGCGGGTCTCCCTTTTTCCAGCAAATTTCCTGCTTTAAATACTAAATGGGCAGAATTTTAGTCATGCACGGGCGAACGCACGACCGTGCATTGACCGTGCGTTATTTAACGAATAAATTGGCTTGAGGAAGAAGCAGCAACCCCCGTGCGATTTACTTACGTACGGGCGAATCCGCCCGTGCGCAAAAACGCACGAACAAATTTAGATTGGCTGGAATATATGTGAAACAGGCGATCGTGCATTTCCTTCGCGCACGGGCGATCTGGCCGTGCGTAAAAATGCACGATCAAATTCAGATCACCGGTTTTCTCCCCAGATGAAGGTGCACGACCGCAGCCATCCGTGCATCAAGAAAATGCACGACCGTGCGATATACACGCTCATGAATTCTGGGCAAAAAGAGATGATCCAAACACCTGCAAGCACAGCAAATCAGCTGGGAATACACCTCCTGCACCAATCAAACATAGAAAAAGGATTGGGGAGCACCATGTGCTTACCCCCAATAACGTGGAGCGCAAACGCACACCAAAACGGGCCAAAAAGGAGCACGAAGCATGTAAGTGCGCATGAATGAGCATAAGAGAAATAGATGCAATAATAGCTCGATAATGACCCACAAGAGAGTGAAAACTAGCCCGAATGAGTCCATAAAAGTGTATATAATTGGGACTCATCACACCCCCAGACTTAACCATTTGCACGTCTCGGGAAAACTACTCAGCTCTCCGTCTAAACAATTGGGTGTTAGAGTGAGTTTGAGCGGTAGAGACCCATGCGAAGTCGCATGCTCACGTGCGTAGAAATACATTAGAATAAAATTTAACTCAAGATTATATTTAACTATTTCTAGAACAGTAATTTGAAATATACTTTACTCGGATGGTGAATCCCGGTGAATCTTTTGGTCGCGCACAAGGGAAAATAGCGTGACTAATGAGAAGAGTATTATTCGAATCAAAGCTCGGGACAATCTCCTAAGAAATCCATCAAAGTCGGTGTCCATAGGCTTGCACGTTCGCACTCTCTCCACTACATGAGACGACTCATATCTAAAATCAATAGGACATATAGGTTAAGATTTGGCATAGGATGAGCTTAGGTTAGATAAGTAGAAGAACGATGGGCATCGCACTCAACATAACCTGAGCACACGAGAGCATAAAATCACCAATACATGGAAATTAAGAACCACACAACACCCCCAGACTTCAACTGGACAATAGGTGTGTGCTAAGCCGACCACGCATTATTTTGTCGAGAGATTGCATTTGAAAGTTCTTTTTGAACAATTTTTTTTTCTCGTCTCGACATATATATCTTTTGTAAGCACTTTTTAAGCTTCTCCTTTAGCTTTTTTTTTTCTCAGCCACCATACACCAGAGATAACGCCACGTGATGGAGATATAACTTTCTTTCAACTCATTTGTTGGTGCGAAAATAGGCTTGGCCGTATGGCTTTGGTGAAATTTAAGTGGAGCTAAACAAGAAGGATAGGAAGGCTCAAGTGGGCTTGCAAGGGTGATTACATTGGTTAGGATTTCAAAAGCACAAATGGATCAAGAAACGGCCTACATCACGCTTTATAACGAGTTATTCAACGCAATCGTTTCAAGAGTCGCCTGGTGCAAGTTCTAGCCACCGAGAATGGTTATCCGTCCTTCCGATCCTAGAAATAAGCTACTACTAATCCAGCTACACTCGACCTTATGCTACCGTTGGATTCACCGGATTCACCACTAAAGTAAAATAAATCGCAGCTACTATAATAGAAATAATTAAATTATAACAATGAATTTTATTCTACTCTAATTGAATTTCTAGGCATGACGGGAGCACTCGACTAGAGCACTACTCGAGTCGACATTTTTCTCCACCCCTCACTCCTACACTAACAATCCAATTCTTACGAGCGGGGAACCTCGCAGCAATACCCAATAAGCGCGTGTGATCAAGTACGCGTGAACTAGGTGCAAATGTGTGCAGCAGAATTGAAAATCCTAACTCAGCACATTCTAACATGCTATGCAAAGTGCGTGCACGTGCATAACCTATCTCTATCCCAGACTCAATCAAAACCATATAAAATAAAGAGTTCATGAATAAGGAAAATAGGGGTAGAGTGGACCTATGCTCACGAATGAGCATGACAGAAGTGCGGCAATTCCTTCTTGAAAGTGCTCCTTCCTCATCTCCTAAGCAAGAGCTTAAACCTACGATGTTAGCAAAAATCCCAAAACAACATATAATAAACAAAAATCTTAACGAAAGGCCGGAACCGAATGGTTCCCCCATGGGTTGTCTCCCAAGAAGCCCTTGTGTTTAACGTCCTTAAGGTGGACCAAATACCTGTATTAGCAGATTATAGAATTGTTCATGCAAAATTAAAGAGAGGAGATCATCCAAGTCTACGTAGTATTATTACATAACCATATGGAGAAATCAACTATACGTTTATTTAAAATAGTAACTGCAGATAGAAGAAAAAGGTCCGGAGACCTTGTAGTAGGTGTGGAAATTAAGTGGGATGCTCAGCCTCCAACCCCAAATCTCCTCCTTTTTCGTTCTCTTCTTCTCTTCCTGAATTATGTCTTCAAAGAAAAACTGCTTGCCCCCTTGTAACCAATCCTCAAGGGGAAGCACCAACGATGATGAGGAAACAAGATGTTCCTTCACTGTACCTTCCTCATCCCGCTAGGCTTTCGGCTCCTCCATGCATAAGGTCTGATCAACCGTAGGAAGGGCATCCTGCATCTTTGTACATAAAGAAAGGGGGTCAGGAAATAAATTGGAAGAAAAACTAAAAGAAATCTCATCTGAGGGGATAATCCCTGCTTCATCCCCCATAGGGTGTGGCAATGACAAACTGATGATATCATCGAAGATTTCACTAGACTCAACAGCGCACGCAATGGCCTCCTCTATAACCTAGACTTCCTTGCACTGGACCGAAACAGTTGCTTCAACACAATCGAGACTGCCCTCCTCCATGAGAGTGGGCACGACACTGCGTAGGTATGCAACATCCTGCAAATTGACCTCAATGATAACATCAGAAATAGATGTAGTTTCGTGTGTAATGGGAGAAGACGTGCTTCTTAAGAGTTTGGGCTCACTCTCCACACAAGGGCACAAATCCACGCAAAGTGGTACATAAACCGAAGAGGTATGGGGGGTCGCATCAGAAATAGAGTCATGAGGGACACTGATACACGCGTCGATTCCAGAGACTTCAAGAAGTGAAGGTGGAAGGGACACGTAACCAGAGGAAGGAACTGTGTTCGCAGAATTCGAGGATGGGACGATACGGATATCCGGCTCATCGTCGTCCGCCAATTGGCGAAGATAATCCGCACAGTCCTTCAAGGCATGCTCTCTACTTTTGCAAAATAAACACTACTTCACCGTCATTACCGACACCAAAGGTGCGGCAGCCGAGTAAAAGTGCGACAATAGAGGCGCAGTAGAGTAGCCAAAAGATTTATGGGATCCATACAGTTTCTGAACAACCCCATACTCTTTGGGACACCTATCACTAGCGTGGGATGTGTCCCCACACCAAGTACATCGGACATTCAAATGCGCCCACATGATACAGAAAAAGAAAATAGCATGGTAAAGAACAAATTAAAAATAATAGCAAGAAAGGCAAGCAAGAAAGGAGAACACAAATAAAAGTAAAAGACTAATTCCTGCGAAGGACGAATCATACACGCTTGCAATCCCCGACAATGGAACCAAAAACTTGATGCGCGATTTCAGCACTACTAATTAGCAAGTGTGAAATGTGGTACGATGGCAGTGCACCGGTCGTTGTCAAGTAATAAAAGTAGGGAGAAACTCCCCAAATATCGTTCTCAAAGGACTGCAGGTTGGGTAGTATGATTTGCCTACTAGGGAAATTCTTTTAAAGATTCTAAAACACTTAATAAAAAGAGGGGTTTTGAAAGTGGTTTTCCTATACTATCAACAGAGAAAGAAAATGCGGGCCTAAAGCTCCGCTTCGCTTGTTGAAATGGGATGCAGGCCGCGATGTCGTGCTTCGGTAAGCAGGTGGACGAGAAGGCTGGTGGATGAGGGTCATAGGCACCTCATCGCTGAACACGCAACTAGCAATTGCTAGTGCGGAGCGCTACTAAGTGGTGGAGTGGATGGCAGACTACGGCGCTCCTCAAATCTCATAAACAACACAAGATTTCAACAACATGAAATCATAATAATTAAAGCATAAGGTTTATGAACATCATCCACAATACAAACACATATAAAGAGAAATCTCTATAGCAAGCATAGGGGAAAAGAGTCAACCAAAGCTCGAAGACTATGCTGAAGATTTTCGACCGGAATCGTAGGGTTGTCAGGCCTCGTCCGTCTCGGTCTTCAGTTGCATCCGGGGTCCAGAGGAGCTGTCACCTTCCTCTACTATTACCCATCTTCTTCGTGGTCTAGCTTGAGGTAGCTCTTGTTCGACACCTAGATTGCTGCGGAAGTTCTCCGTCTATGGCTTTCTTGAGCTCCGGGATGATGGAGGAGGCCAAGGAGGGAGCATTGGCGGTAGATTTGCAAGCCAAAGGTCACCGGAGCTCCTCCTAGGTCAAAATGGTGGTGGAGCGGTGAACTGGGTGAAAATGGCGGGCTTTAGAAGCTTTTCCCACGGGTCACCCTTTTTTCCAGCAAATTTCCTGCTTTAAATACTAAATGGGCAGAATTTTAGTCGCTCACGGGCGAACGCACGACCATGCATTGCCCGTGCGTTATTTAACGAATAAATTGGCTTGAGGAAGAAGCAGAAGCGCCCGTGCGATTTACTCACGCACGGGCGAATCCGCCCGTGCGCAAAAATGCACGAACAAATTCAGATTGGCTGGAATATAGGCGAAATAGACGATCGTGCGTTTCCTTCACGCACGGGTGATCCGCCCGTGCGTAAAGACGCACGATCAAATTCAGATCACTGGTTTTCTCCCCAGATGAAGGCGCACGACCGCAGCCGTCCGTGCGTCAAGAAAACGCACGACCGTGCGATATACACACTCATGAATTTTGGGCAAAAGGAGATGATCCAAACACCTGCAAACACAGCAAATCAGCTGGGAATACACCTCCAGCACCAATCAAACATAGAAAAAGGATTGGGGAGAACCATGTGCTTACCCACAATAACGTGGAGTACAAACGCACACCAAAATGGGCCAAAAAGGAGCACGAAGCACGTAAGTGCGCATGAATGAGCATAAGAGAAATAGATGCAATAATAGCTCGATAATGACGCACAAGAGAATAAAAACTAGCCCGGATGAGTCCATAAAAGTGTATATAATTGGGACTCATCTGAAGGCGCTGGGGTCAGAATATATTGAAGAGACGGATGCCCAATTACAGTTGATATATGATCGGATGCTAGAGGTGCAGAGCAGGAAAATTAAATATTATGACGCGCGGCATCGTAAGGTGGAGTTCTAAGAAAGAGACCGAGTATTATTGAAGATACGCCTAGTACACTGGGTCATACGGGTGCGGCGACTAAAGAATCTCAGTCCAAGATACATGGGGCCATATAAGATCCTGGAGCGGATCGGCCCCTTAGCCTATAGACTAGAGCTACTGCAGCATTTGGCCGGTTTACACGACGTCTTTCAAGTATCCTCGCTTAGGAGAGCACTTCTTCGGCCAGAGCAATTGATTTCTGCTACTATGGGCCTGTTAGCATCCGACCGAACAGTCCGTTTGGATCCAATCCGAATTAATGACACAGCAGTCCGGGTCTTGCGTCGAAAGAAGGTACCGCTAGTGAAGGTCATTTGGTCCAACCACGGACAGGAGGAGAATACGTGGGAACCATTGGATTTGTTGCAGCAAAAATATCCAGAACTTTTCAACCAGGTAACGCTTAACTGCTTAAATTTCTCATGATTAGAATAACCCGATCTAAAACTCCTACACCCGATCTTAATTTCGGGGACGAAATTATTTTCTTTTGTATTGGGATTTGTAACATCCCCCAAACTACTGGACTCACAGGAAATTTTTGTCATGACAAGTTCATGACAAAAATATAACAAGAGACCAAGGATATCTTGATGATAAGTTGAATGCTCAAAGTTGGCCAAAGAGGCCCCATAAACCTAAGAGAACTTGTAGTTTTGCACCTGGGGTGCATTTAGCAAATCTTGATTTCTTAGCCTAAGAGTGGCCAAAAGGCTTCAATAATCCAAATTAACCTCACCTTGACCCTTTGATCATTCTAGAGTAGTAAGTAAGTCACTAGGGACCCTTGTGGTCAACCAATTTGGTCAAAATTGGCTAAAGTCAGCTTTAGGCCAATCTAGATCAAACCTTCAGATCAAATTGGACCCACCATCATGTGGCAACCGGCCTAGGGGACCTAATGGACCCAAAATCCCCATCATGGGGCCATCAATTAAGCTCAATTGGGCCAATTACTAAAAATCCTCAATTTGATCTAAATGTGCAAAAACCCTAAATTGATCGTCAATTGACCCATTGTGATCAAATTGATCACCCCTGACACTCTTAGACCACTTAGGGAGCCTAATGGTCCCACATTAGACCCTTGGGAAGAGCCAATTTTGGGGAATTAGGCAAAATTACCTAATTTCCCAAATTACAACTTATACCTTTTATGGTTCAATTGGCCCCCAATTGGTCAAATTGACCTAGCACAACCTTCCCTAAACACTAAGGGAAGTAAACGAGACCTATGCAAACCAACATGCACAATCAATTTTGGAAGATTTGGACAAAACCACACAAATGCCCAAATTGCCCCTATAGGCAATTTTGTGCAATTATGCCCCATATGACACCACCATGACTCAATTCCTCTTGAAGTGAGTCCATAGTGCCTAAGATAGCAATATGGGTCAGTCACATTGAAAGGTGTGAGCTTAGATCAAGAACAAACACAAAATCCCCAATTTGGTCTATTTTGATCAAGTGAGCTCAAACCCAACTCAAGCCTATGGACTTGGCCCAACCTTAGACCCATTAGGCTCAACCCCACCTAATCAAGCCCACGAGGGGGCTGATTTTCCTTGGACCCAATTGGGCCCAAGAAAAGGGTTAACCAAGGTGGTGGCCGGCCACCACCAAGATTGAATTCAAGAAGAATTCATGGAGGGGTGGCCACATGGCCACCACTCCCTATTTCCTGGATTGCTCTCAGCCTTCCCAAGAAATTCCAGCAAAATTGAGCTAACAAGACAGTTGTTGAGAGGGGGAGGAGAGAGCTTAACTTCACCTTGCCGGCCACCTTAATGACACCTCCCCTATTCCAATGCAATAGAGCCAAACCTTCTCTCCCCTGGCTCAAATTCGAGCTCAGGATTTGAGTTCCCATGAGCTGGAGGCCTGTGGTTGGCCGGCTGAGAGGTGCTACCTTGTTGAATTCGCCACCCTTAATGGCTGCTAACAGCCACCCCCAGTTGAAACCACACACACCACTAGCTTCAAAATTGAGAGAGGAGAGAAAGCCCCCCGTTTGCTGAAGAAATTGAGCTTTGTGCGACTGTGCATCCAAGGAGATTGCTGGCGAGGATCAAATGGCACCCATGAGGAATACACGCGCAATGGCTAGGGCACGGGCAAGTTTCCTTCCCCTCTCCTTCTCTGCAAGAGATCCTTCTCTTCTCCCGTCGATTCGAGCTGTGTAATGGCATTTCCAAGTTTGATTTTTCTTGTTCCTAGCCGCAAAAACAAAATGTGTCGGAGACCTCCTCCGGCCACCCCAGGCCAAACGGACACCACTAATCGAAAACCCTATGTCGGGTGGTGGTGGTGGCTTGGCCGTTTTGCCGTAGATGGCCGGAGCTCGCCGAAAATCTGCCCGCAAAACGTCCCAAGAAGATGGAATCCTGGCCTTTGATTTCATCGGGGACGATGAACAGTCGCCGTTGGATCTCTCGTGATCTGATAGTTGCATGCCTTAAATGATTCATTATATATAAATGTATTTCTGTTACATTTAATTCAGGACTTTGCACAAATTATTTGAGGCCCTTAGAGGCCTCTACAGAAATTGTGACCTAAATGAAAATTGTAGATAAATGTCTTAACAAAATTTAGAAATTTGTTTGGAGTCATTTGGACCACTGTAGCTCCCTGTGCACCCATTTTGGTGTAGGGTGTCCATCATGAGCCCTAGGCACTATTTTGAGTGCCCACCTCATTTGGTTAGTCCAAATGAGCAAAAAATTTAGGGTTGCATGACTCCTTCAATGGCCTACACCCTATCCAAAAATTAATATTTTTGGACACACTTGGTCCTAAGGTCATGAAAATATTTCATTTTTTATGCATGGCATGAATCTAGGGTTTAGAGAAGTCAAATCCACTCAAAACTTTGGTGGATGGTAGATCTAGTCATGGAAGGCCTCTGGACAAAATTTTGTGAAATTTGGACTTGTGCATGTTGAATTATCCCACATGCAAGTTTGGTTAAGGATAAGGGATGGTGTGCCTATAGCACATATTCATGCCATTGGGATTTTCTATAATCCCCTTGCCTAGAGGCTGAATTAGTGAAACTCATTAATATAAAAGTTGTAAATCTTGGAGTCTACATTATTTAGAAATTTGAATCAGCTCATTTGGAGCATTGTAGAACCCTCAGCATCCATTTTAGTGGGACTGGTCATAATAAAATTCAGAAATAAAATTATGTATAACTTTTAAATGGTAAATCTGATGGAGCTGAAATTTAGGCCATGCATGCATGTACCCTAATTCTAGCTTTTGTCGAAACATTAGAACTTTTGGAGATAATATTCCTAAGGTTTTACTCAAAATGTGATAAATCATATGTGAAATTTTTGGAGTTGTGTAATCCCAAATGACCCCAAATTTGAGTGTCATACCTATTAGGACATTATTAGATAATGGTTAAAATTTGAGAGCATTTGGACCTCTGCATGTAAGGTAATTACACTTGCATTTCTCTACTTAAAAGGTGTTATGGTGTGCCAATAGCCAAAAGAGTTATTTTGTGTATCTGGCACATATGGCTAAGTGTTGACTCCTGAAATTTTGGCCACACCCCCTTTATGGTATAACACATTACCTCAGAGAAATTTAGAATTTTTGGGATCAAAATTCTTAGGTATACGATTAATATGCTATTTGTCACACTTTTGTATTTATGGAATGATCAGGGCTAATGCCTTATAGAAAATTGTGAAACTCTGGAGAATCACTTGTTATACTATTTAGAATATCTGCAAATTTTTGTAGAAAATTTCAAAGATTATTTCCTTAGGAATTATCAAATTTACCTTAAGTCACATTTTTGAATAATTGACAATTCACTGAGCAAAATGTTTGTGAAACTCTTGAAACTCTGAAGAATGATTAGGAACCTGATTATGAACCTCTGAAATGTTTGGTAGAATTTTTAGATATAATATTCATGATAAAATTTCATATATTCAGTTTATCACACTTCTTATATTATGAAATATTTGTGGTCAAACATGTTTGGAAAATTATGAAACTTTGGATATGAGGTTTTTAGATCATTATTGTGCTATAGTAAGTTTCTAAGAATTTTTGAAAGACATGAACTAGTATTTGATGTGTAAAGTCATATTTTCACACCTTTTGTATTAAATGGTAATTATGATTATAAATTCTCTGGAAAATTATGGAATTCTGGGAATCAAGTTATTATGTTAATTACTATCTCTGGAAATTTTATCAGCGGAATTTAACTTACTGTTAGAGTACTTCCTTTGTAATTTAGATGATGACAATTTAGTAATTGATATTAAATGGAAGTCAAATTAATTTCAAATATGTCGAAACTCTGGTCAACCCCTAATTTAATCATTATGAACCTATGGTAATAATTGGAACTCATTTGACATGATAGGTTCAAGATTGCATCATAGGAGTCAAACCTAGCTCAATCCCATCCTGTTCTGCGGATAGTAAAAACTGAAGTATTTGATTTATACCTCAATTAATCCCCACACACTCAAGTATTAATTCCTGGAACATTGGGTGCATTATAGAGAGTGTTTAATGGTCATTCAAATTTGGGATGACACATAATGTATAGTTGGGGTGCATTTAGTAATTCATCGATTCGGGGTTTACAACGATATGATAAGGGGACGGAACAATAGCAAGTAAGGGTGTGATGGTATAAGTATTGAGACCTTCAGTTGTAATTGAGAGTTAACACGATGAAATAATCGGCCCCTAGGAGAGGTACAGTTTCGATGTTCAATTGAACACCGACGCTCGTCAGTTCGAGTCAAATGTTAATCCACCCTAGGATTTAGAGCAATTGGAGAGAAAATAGGTATATAAAAATGGGTAGTCACTAATAAGAGTAAATATCCTAGAAAGGGGAATATGGGCTTCAGCCACCATCGCATTCCCTAGTACTGCTGCGAGCACTTAACCGGGTAGTCCACGGGAAGTCCAGGATTCACCCCAAGCTTCTAAGACCAACTAACAACAGGCAAGACTAGTAAAGTAGGAGAACCTGAAGTATAATCCCTCTCCCAAATTTGGGGTGGAATGAAATAAGGACTGGCATGGTCCTGCGAGCAGTAGGCTCGAAATATAAGGTAGGACTAGGATAGTCCTGTGAGTGGTAGGCTCGAGGTATAAGGAAGGACTGGGATAGTCCTGCGAGCGGTTTGCTCGATTTTTATAAATGTTGGTTTAGAATTACGACATGGAGGCTCGGTGGTAAGAAATAATACATAATTGCATATGCATAAGATGTGGTGGGTCTTCGGTTCTGGTTTAGTCATCACACTGACAGCAGTTCGTTGACTCGGTAGTGCTGGTGGTTTAAAAAGGGGCCAGGTTGTTTTACTGCGCATCCGACATGACGAATTCCCTAAACCCTGCCTGGACAAATCCAGCAGAGTATGTGGGAGCTCATGGTACCGGTATCATAGCGTACGTTAGGTCCTATGTCTAGTAGTGTGACATACCCATGATGGTGAGGAGACACCGCTCCTCTGCCACCGTTTGACCACGACGGGAGGTGACCGAGAGGTTAGCTACCTCCGAAAAGTGGAAACTAAAGGTCTGTACGTACAGAGTCGTGTGCGTGAGTTGCACCATTGCATTGCATTGCATACCAAGCATAGCATTCTTGCAAAAAACAAAGACCTCATCGTATAAATTAGTATGGGATCTTTTATATGATGAGTTTACCTTATTGTCGAATCCCTTAGCTTATGTGCTTTTGTGTGTGCATATAAGTTAAGTTTACATTTGTAACTGATCTCTATTTATTATACCTGCTTATTTTGCTTGCATTGTCTTTTACTTATTGTTGTCGCACTATACTCTGCTAGCCTACTGTTATTCTTACTTGTTTAGTATTTATATACCCTGCTAGTCTAGCCACTTGTCACCTGCTTGATTCATTACCACTTGATGTACTCTGCTTCCTCCTCCCGCACGGTGCCCAGGAGTCGTGGGTGAAGGCGTGGTGGAATATGTTGAGTCTTATAGACTAACGGTCGGTGGACCTCATTATTATAGGAGAACTAGGAAGGGCAGGACCTCCACCAGAGGGAGGCTCATGAGATGGTGACCAGACCAGGACTCAGACTCTCCATTGCTGCTGGGAGAGCACCGATAAGAAACACACATCGTTTACCTACTCTGCACATCTACCCAGGACAGAGGGGAAAGTTATATGCTATTGAGGGCATCGAGCCATGTGAGTGTTTAGACTGCTATATCTTTTCCAGGAGAGAGGCAAGAAGAGACAGATAGATCGAGCTTAAGCCCTTGTTGTACTTCTTTACTAATTTTCGCACTCTGATTTGAACTATGCTTATTATTTTATCTCATTTGGACAAGTATTAATCTCATAGTGTGATTGTTGTGGACATGTGTTTCTTGTTTAGTCAATATATCTATGATAATGGTTGGACTGGATGATGTTGAATAGCCGGCAGGATCGGCGTATTGCGGCGGCGACCATTTGGTGTAATGCTGCTGCCGCAAGACGGCAGTTCTGGGCGGTAGGACCCAGGAAAGGATGCAAAAAAGAGGGTCTTACAAACTGGTATCAGCTTAGCCAACTTTGATCCAAGGTAAGGAAGTCAATAAATCTAGGGCAACCCCGCTCGAGTTAGTTTGAGGACAAACTAGCAGCGGAAGAAATGGTGTGCCCATAGGAAAAATCACGTAAATTGTCCATCAAAATGAGATGTTTTAGGCCAACCTTTCTAACCAAACCCTTTTCTTATGTAGCCTCCAGTGAACGTCCCCACCCGGGCGACGATTACTCAAGTACAAAACATAGTCCCCCCCCCCACTTCAAAATGAAGTTCCTCCCGTACAAGCTGCGGTTCCTCCCCCACCGCCTCCCACCCAATTCCAACAGTCGGAGCTGGGTCAGACTCTGGTCGCCATTTTGCAGGCCTTTTCTCAGCAACAGGCCCCGGTCCAGGCCCCCAACCAAGGGCAAATTGGTTGAGTGTCTTCTGAGGCCTCTCCCTACCGTCTTATATATGGACAGAGTCAGTAGTGCAGACAGAGGAATGGTTGGATGCAACCAGGAAATGCTAACAGGGATTCATTTTCCAATGGACGTGGCGGTGTCCTTGGCCATTTTTGCTTTGAAATCTCAATCAAAGAGATGGTGGAAGTCGGCCCTAGACACCACCTTTGCCGGCTTGGATTATGCCGACATCATATGGGAAGAATTCATGGAGGCACTGCTGGAGCACTTCGTGCCGCAAACTGCAAGAGACGGCTTGGAGGAACAATTCCTACACCTGAAGCAGGGAAACCTATCGGTACTGGAGTATCAGCGGGAGTTCTCACACCAAGCCCGCTTCGCCACGACCCATCAGTTGAATGACTCTGGATACGCCAAGAGATTATTTAAGGGCCTCCGGGACGACCTCAAGCATTCCTTCCAGTACGTAGCAGATTCTGGATTGGCCCAAATCATCAAAGAAGCAAGGAGGTTGGAAGCAGATCAGCTGATGGTGAAAGGCCGAGGAAAAAGACCAGCAGAAGATGCAAACGGGAACATAGGTCGAGACCACCGACAATAGGGCAGATTTATTAGACATCAGAGAGGTAGAGGACGACCTCATCGTAATCCCCGAAAAGAGCAGAGGCCCCCGGCTGTACTTGCACCTCTGCCATTACGGATCCAGGAGCCCCAAGGACAGGCAGGTGGGGCACATCCTCCACCGGTGTGCTTCTGGTGTCATCAACCTGGTCATGTGCAGGCCCATTGCCCTCAGAGATGGGGTAACCCCCACCTATATCTCTAGCAGCACCACCAGCACAGCAATTCATGGTCCGAGGCTGAGGACATGGTCGAGGCCGAGGACCTCACGGTAGGGGCCGGCAGACAGAACAAATGTATGCGCTGGACCTTGCTGAACCCATAAATCCCTAAAACGTGATTACAGATACTTTAATGTTTTTCTTTTTATGTTTGCTTAAGTACCTTACCGACCCTTAGTTTACTTCAACAATAAACCAAATCGTAAATCACTCAGGTATAGTGCTAGTTTGCAAAATGCCCGCTTACACCCTATTCGATACGGGTGCTTCCCACTCATTCGTATCAGCAGAATTCGTAGACGACCTGGACCAGGTGCAAGACTTTGAAGGCATCGAAAGGAAGGTGCGACTTGTAGACGGATCAGATATAGTAACGTGCGCCAAGTGCAACATGAATGTAGAGATTGGAGGAAGGATGTTTGAAACACGGGCGACGCTATTGAAGATGAAGGGATACGATCTAATCTTGGGCATGAACTGGCTATACTGGAACCATGCCAAGATTGATTTCCAGACGAAGAAAAATGTGTTGAAACACGGGGACTCCTAGGTGTTAATCGAAGGTATTAGACCCATCTCCTGTCATTTAATTTCGTTGACTCAGGTCGTCAAGGTCCACTTACAAGGAGATGAGGTATACATGATATGTTTTGAGATGAAAGAGGAGGAGAATTCCCTGACTAATATCCTTGTAGTCCAAAATTTCCCCGACGTATTCCCAGAAAAGCTACCCAGACTACCGCCGCACAGGGTGAAGAATTTCCAGATTCAACTAGTGTCGGGAACTAGGCTCGTATCTAGAGCACCATACTGAATGACCCCGAAGAAGTTTGCAGAGTTCTGCACCCAACTGAAGGAGTTAGTGGACTCTGGGTTCGCCCGGCCGAGCTCATCGCCATGGGGAGCCCCGGTGCTCTTTGTGAAGAAGAAGAACGGGACCCTTCGGTTGTGTATCGACTATCGGGAACTCAACAGGCTAACAGTGCATAACATTTATACTTTACCCCGGATTGACGAGTTGTTTGATCAACTAGAAGGGGCGCACTGGTTCTAAAAATTAGATCTGAGGTCAGGGTACTATCAATTACAGACCCAGGAAGAAGACATCCCGAAGACGGCCTTTAGCAGTCGGTACGGCCTCAATGAATTCACGGTAATTCCATTTGGGCTCACGAATGCCCCCTCCGCATTCATGAGTCTAATGAACCGCGTGTTCGAAGCCTACCTAGATGTCTTCATCATCATTTTCATAGACGACATATTGATCTACTCAAGGACGAAGGAGGAACACACTCAGCATCTGACGCTCGTATTGGGAAGGCTTAGAGAGAACAAGCTAAATGCCAAATTTAGCAAGTTCTAGTTCTGTCTTAAGGAGGTAGCCTTCTTAGGGCACATCATCAGCGGGGCCGGATTGGCAGTAGATCTGGCAAAGATCCAGGCAGTGCGTAACTTGCCTCAATTGAAAATAGCATCGGATGTGAGGAGTTTCTTATGACTTGCCGGTTATTACCAGAAGTTCGTGGAAGGGTTCTCCCAGATTTCCCTTCCTCACACATCTCTAACTAAGAAGGATGCACCGTTCGTATGGGCGCTAAAATGTGAAGCAGCCCTCCAAGAATTGAAGAGCAGACTTATCTCTTCCCCGATCCTTGCCCTTCCATTTGGGAAGGAAGGATTTCAAGTATATACAGATGCATCCTGCCATGGAATGGGTGTGGTGTTAATGCAGAACGGACATGTGATCGCATACGCTTCTCGACAGCTAAAGAAGCATGAGCAGAACTACCCAGTACACGACTTAGAGATCGAAGCCGTCGTCTTCGCGCCGAAAATCTGGAGACACTACTTATATGGAGTTCATTGTGACATCTTTTCAGATCACAAGAACTTGAAGTATGTAGACACTCAGAAGGATCTAAACATTCGGGAGAGGAGATGGGTAGAGTTTCTGTGCGACTATCAATATACAATGTATTATCATCCTGGGAATGCAAACACGGTGGAAGATGCACTCAGTAAGAGGGCTCATATGTCCGATCAGGAACCCCAGTTGATGGTCGTGGAACTGGCACAGATGCTAGATAATATGCATATCACCCTAGTGTCCAGAAGCGACCTAGAGGTCTACCAAGAATACTTAACCACGATGAGCTTAGTTTGTGACTTCCGAGAATGGATCAAGTCTGCACAAAAGAGCGATACAGAACTATAACCGATCTTCAGGGCCCTGGAATCAGGCACCGCAGGGGACTATACGCTAAAAGAAGACAATTGTTCATTTCCAGGGTAGAACTTACATACCGGTAGGGGATAACCTCGAGGAAGATGTTCTGACAGAAGCTCATCACAGCAGATACTCAGTACACCCTGGGATCACCAAGATGATCGCGGATGTAAAGAGAACAATGTATTGTCCAGGGATGAAGAGATATATTTTCCGCTTCATGAGCCACTGCGAGCCATGTCAACTAGTAAAGGCCGAGTGCAAAAGACTAGGAGGGCTATTACAGCCATTGCTAGTGCCGGAGTGGAAGTTCGAGGATATCTCCATGGACTTCGTACACGGGTTACCTCACTCCCACTCCGGGCATGAATCTATCTAGTTCATAGTGGATAGATGATGCGCTGTCTAACACACCTCTTTAGGCAGTAGCGAGATAGCGGCACAAAATGGTAGTGTACCGATCGTTCAAGTAATATAAAATGTGGGAGTGAATCCCCAAGTATCGAATCTCAAAGGAACACGGTAAGGTGGAGTTTACTATCGAGGAAGGACTTGAGATTGAAGTCCTTTAGGTCGAATGGATTGCGGAAAAGGGGGTGAGTTGGATTGTGGAAAATAAAAGAAAACAACTACTCAACTACTCCTATGTAGGCCTTGAGCGCACTGTTTAGCTAGGCGGGATGGAAACTGCGTAGGCCTTGAATGCACTACTTCGCAAGGGCGGATGGACGAGTAGGCAAGCGGATGGAGTGGTAAGTGCGGAATCGAACTGTGCAGGCCTTGAGCGCACTGCTTCGTGAGGCGAATGGATTACACGGGCCGCTATGCCACACTTCACTAGGTGGATGGAAGAGTAGGCACATGGAATGGGCGAGTAGGCTAGCGGAATGAAGTGGAGGGTGGAGTGGATTTGGTGGCACACCTCAAATACACATATAAACGAAAGACAAATTTCACATAAACATGAAATAAACACTACAAATCAATGTTCATATGTGCTACATCATCTAATAATAAGGATTACACTCATTTACATCAAGCACACATAAGAGAGAAAGGCAAGAGATACGACCGAATCCGGAGGCTTGTTGTCGATTCTCGGTAGGAATCGTCGGGTTGTCAATCCGCGTCCTAGCTTGGTCCCAACTATCGTTCGGGGTAGAGGAGGGTTGTCACTTCCTCCCAATGGACCCGTCTTCTCTGGTAAACTACAATCCGGCAACGTCTGCTGTGAAGAACTCTTTGCTTGGCGATGAAGATGCGGCTGGAATCCTCTCCGTGAAGCACTTGGATGATGGAGGCGGCCGAGAGGATGCTCCGGATTTAGATTTGCAAGGAAATGGTGGCTGGAGCTCCTCCTGAAGGTGGGCGGCGATGGAGCGGCGAGAATGTCACGGAACTAGAACTCTGGGCGCGAGAAAATTGGTCGATCCGGTCTAGGGCGAAGTCTGCAGCTTTTATAGATACATAGTTAGAAATTGGTCACGCACGGTCGAACGCATGACCGTGCGTGGACCGTGCGATATTAAAAGCATAAAGGCTAGGAAGACGAAGCAGGCGCGCCCGTGCGTTTTACTCACGCGCGGTCGAAGCCGACCGTGCGTAAAAACACACGGGCAAATTCAGAAACCTCGAAATCCGACAAACAATAGGAGGTCATGCATTTTGTTCGCGCACGGTTGAGGCCAACCGTGCGTGAAGAAAACGCACGAGCGGGGCAGATCACCATATTGACCAGCCGATCATTTTGCACGACCGTGCGCTAAAGGAACGCATGACCGTGCGATTCATACAGGGTGAATTTTGGGCAGTATGGATGATCTGCCCACCTGCACAACGAATCCACATGCTAGGAACACACCTCCAGCACATGTATAATAACAGAAAAAGAATGGTGAGCACAATGTGCTTGCCCCCAACAAAATAGTGCGCAATTCCACACCACAATGGTTCTAAATGAGCACATAAAGTGAAAGCGTGAACAAGTAAAATATAAGCAATTAAGAACTGAAATTGAAGTGCAAAAATAGGAAAACTAGCCCAGGTGAGTCCATAAAAGTGTATATAAATGGGACTCATCACACCCCCAGACCTACCTGTTTGCGCGTCCCGAGCAAACAAATTCTAAGCAAGCGGGGAAATAAAAGTAGATGGCTTAGAATTACAATACAGAGTACCATGCGAAGTCGCATGCTCACGTGCATAAGAAGAAGAATAGAGAAGATTTCTCATTATACAAACAGTTTATAGATTTCGAAAAGAGTAAAAGCATATTACAACTACTCAAAATGGTGAACTACGGTGAATCATCCGGTCACGCATATGGAGAAAGTAAACTAAGCGCTGAGATGAGCATTGCTCAAGATTGGGGTGCATGACAAACTCCACCAAAATCCATCGGTGTCGGTGACCATAGGCTCGCCCGGTCACATTCTCTCCACGACACTAGATTGGTTCATAGCGTGAGTCAGTGGGGCTTTTAGGTTTTAACTGGGGCTTGGGTTTAGGTAAGGTATACAGCGATAAACAAGGGGGCTTTATGCACCTAACCCAAATGAGCTAATATGAAAACTATCCTCAAGCACCACACAAACACGCGGGTACACCACACCCCCAGACTTGAACTTAACAACATGGGTGTGTACACCGCCTACTCCCAATCATAATTTTATACAAAGATTTTTCCATTAAGCTCATCTCTTTTTTTCACTTCTTTTTCTTTTTCTCATTTTTTTTTTCAAATCATTTTCAGCAAATTGAGCAATAAAGCACAACCACATTTCAAAAAAGAAATTTACCACATCAACACCCCAATAATGAAAATACAACACGACTAAAGCTCAGATTTGGGTGTGCGACTAGGATTGGCGTTTAGGATTTGGTGAGATAAGAGTGGAGCTGAATCAAGAGGATGGGGTAGGCACAAAGGGGCTAGCGAGGGAAGATATCAGGAATGGCACGAAAGCTCAACCGGGCCAAAATGATGGCCTACATCATTCTCACACACTAGAACTATCCTATGCCAATGCTTCAAGAATTGCTTGGGGCAAGTTCTTAGCCACCGAGAAAGATTATACTTCCTCCCAACTCAAGCAATATGAGTCTAGCGATCGTTTACAAACATCCCTATGCTACCGTTTGATTCACACCGGATTCACCATTTGAATAGAGTAAATAACATTTACACTAATAGAAAAATATAAAACCATAAGTATAAAAAGAAATCTAACATACACAAATTTCTATGCAACCGAGCACTCAACTAGGAGCACTACTGGAGTCAACATTTTACTCTACTACATAGTCCTAAGCCAGCACCTAGACTTTCACAAATATGCAGAAGAATTAAATTCAACTCAGAGCATGCATACAGATGAGTATGCGCTCAAGTGGGTGTTGTGGTGTGCGGTAATGATGAGCAATGCTAAATAAATGAGATAAAGTTACTTCTAGTATGCAATGCAACGTGTGCGTGCACAGTGGGTAACGAGAAGCAGCTCTCCCCAGACTTAATCTAAACAATCCAACTCAAGATATAACCATGAAATTCAAAATGAAGTCTAGGGAAAGAGAGTACCCAATGCTCAGTAGTGAGCATACCAGAAGATTGGCGTGTAAATCTAGACCTAGCTGCAGCATCCACCATCCAGAAGAAAGACCTGCAGGGGTGAGCTCGGCAAAAACAAAAGAAAATATACATACTAAAATGAAATACCACTAACTAAACTAGATAAAATAAGAATGCTGGGAAAGTAAGATAACTACTGGGGTTATTGTCTTCCCAGCACGACTTATTTAGAACTTTAAGAGTTCTAGCTAATGGGTCTATGAAAAGAAAAATGCACAGGTAACTATTCTAATATGCGTGTCGGTAGCGGGTACCGATACAGTGATAAAACAGTTACGCCTCTACCCGAATATAAATAATACCTGCGCGTCACAGGTAGAGGGAATAAAAAGTAAGACGAGGAGGAGGAGTACTCCTCACAAATCTCACTAAAAACATCCTTGTCCAGCAAGGTGTCGTCTTCAGGGAGGAGGATGGAAGAGAAGGCAATGAATGAGGCTTCCTCTATGGAGGAGGGGTCAACCTCCTCACATAAGAGGATGAGCTCATCATTGACTTGAGCAGAATGCTCTAAGTCCTCCTAAAGTACTTGTTAAGACTCAACCTGCACAGGCTCAGATGAAGAAGGAGGGTTAAGAAATAAAAGAGAAGAATGACTTAAAGAATCAAAAATCGGGGGAGTGGTCCCGGTCTCACTCCCAGTAGGATCCAAGCATAGATCACTGTCGGTATTATACGAGCCATAGCAAGGGGAGTCTGTGATGAGTCCTGATCATATACACTTTTATGGACTCATCTGGGCCATTTATTTAGTCATTTCACCGCACTTTAGCCCTGTTATAGTTCATATTGATCAGTCTATGCTAGGTGCACTTCTAGGCCCATTTTGGTGTGTTTTCATGTTTATCTTCATTAATAGTTTTCATGCACTGTTAGGTGCCACTTTCAGTAGCTGGATTCGTGGTTGGACGCTAGAACAGGAGTCGTGCAGGTGCTTCCGGTGCAATTCTGCACAGGAACACTGCGCACGATCACTGGTTCTATTGCGCACGACCACTGGTCGTGCGCCACTGATCGTGTGCACTTAACACTTTTTCATGAGTTCTGTTTCAATCAGTGCGCACGACCACCTACGATAGTGCGCACGACCACCGGTCGTGCGCCACTGGTCGTGCGAACATGTTGTTTCATAATTTCTGTCTTTGTAGGTTCCATCCAGACAGAGCGCACGATCACCGGATTCTAGTGTGCACGACCATTGGTCGTGCGCCAATGACCGTGCGCACTGTTTAATTCCAGCGCCTATAAATTCCGCTGCTCGCGAATTAGGTCAGACCCCCGCATTTTTCCGCCGTTTTCCGCCCGGTTCCGCCCAGATTCGCCCCTCCACCGTCATCCACCATATGGAGGTGCTCCGGGCTTGCTCTTCACGCCAATATTGAGCCGGAGTTTCCTCTCGGCCTCCTACTTCATCCAAGAGCTCCAAAGGAAGACCTAGCCGCCATTACCATCAAGCAAGAGGAAGTTTGCAACCTCTACCGGATCGTGACACGAAGAAGACGGGTCCATTGGAGAGTCGTGACAGCTCTCTCTACCCCGGACGTAGTTGCGGACCGAGCTTGGACGCGGATTGACAACCCGGCGATTCCAACCATTAATCTCCAACGAGCCTTCGGATTCGGTCGATTTCTTGCCTTATTCTTCTCTTATTGATGTATGTATGTAGTTAGATCTATGTATTAAGATGAAGTAGCACTTAAACTTGCTTTTATTTCTATATATTTCATGTCTATGTGAAATACCCTTTTTGTTTATTTGTGTGCTTGAGGAGCACCCCATTCCATTTTCCACTCCACCACCGTGTCCGGTGCCACACTAGCAATTGCTAGTGGCATGCTTGTCGAAGAGGTGCTTGCGACCCTCACTCCGCTAGCCTTCTCGTCCATCCGCCTAACGAAGCGTGGCATCGCGGCCCGTACTCCATCCCGCCTAACGAAGCAGCGCGCTCAAGGCCTGCATAGTTCGATCCGCTTGCCTACTCGTCCATCCGCCCTTACGAAGTAGCGCGTTCAAGGCCTACGTAGTCTTCCATCCCGCCGAGCGAAGCTTTGCATAGCGGCATTGCATAGGAGTAGTTATAGTATTTTCTTTTATTTTCCAAAAGCCCAATCACCCCGTTTCCGCATTCCATTTGACTCAAGGACTTCGATCTCAAGTCCTTCCTCGAACGTTAACTCCACCTTACTGTGTTCCTTGAGAGATTCGATACTCGGGGATTACTCCTCATTTTATATTACTTGAACGATCGGTACACTGCCGTTTCGTGTCGCAGTCGAGCTACCGCCTATAGCGGTGTGTGAGATTTGCGCCATCAAGTTTTTGGCGCCGTTGCCGGGGAACACAGTCGTGTGAGTTTTCTTGAGAGGGAGAGCCGAGAGATAGTAGTTCTTCCAGTGTGTATAGCCGCCTTTTTATTTTTTTGTTTGCTTTTTACTTTTTAACTGCTTGTTTTTATTTCTTTCCCTCTTATTTTAAAGTTTTAGGCAAGTCTAATCCAAGAAGTTTTATTAGTTTGTGTAAAATTTTCTTGCAAAGAATTTCAGTCTCATTATATCTGCTTTAATTGTCAAATATGTCATCATGGGATATTTCACCTAGCTTTAATGATAAGATGGTTTATTATATAGACCAAATGAATGAGTTGAATGCTAGGCAGTGTAGGAACATTGTTTGCTTGTTGTGTCGAGGAGAGGGTCATGAATTGAAGGACTGTCCTAGTCTTTTCAAGCCTGACTGCCACTCCTCCACTCAGGACAACATTGTCCCTATCGCTCATTCTTTACCCATGGAGGCAATTGTGCCCTCTACCCCTGAGCTTGTCTCGTGCACGGACTCCTCACTCCCTGTTTATGGCTTCACTCCCAGTGATGATGATCACTCATCTGTTGGCCAACAAGGAGAGGAATGGGAGCTCCTTGATGCACCCGAGTATGATGAGGAAATTATTCTTTCCATCGGGGAGGCTTTAGCAGATCTTTTTGCGGAGGAACCAAGTCTTTTTGTCCCTCCAGTTTCTTTGCAAGATTTTTCTACACATATTCTTTATGATCCTATCGAAGTAAAGGAGCTGGGTGATGCTTCTGACTCGGAGGGTGCTCCAAAGTGGGATGAGGATGTCATTTTCCCTGAGGGGGAGAATGAATACTTTGAACACGATGATGCACCTCGGTGGGATGAGGAGGATACTCTCTCTGATGAGGAGGTTTGCACTTCTTCATGGGACGAGGAGGTCCAAATCACCACTGAGGCTCCTGAGTTCTCAAGTCCCCCTTGCTATGATATTTACGATGATGATAGTGATCTACCCTTGGATCTTGCTGGGAGTGAGACCGGGACCACTCCCCCGATTTTTGATTATTTATGTCATTCTTCTCTTTTATTTCCTGACCCCCCTTCTTCATCTGAGCCTGTGCAGGTTGAGTCTTCACAGGTACATCAGGAGGACTTGGAGCATGATGCTCAAGTCAATGATGAGTGTATCCTCACATGTGAGGAGGTTGACCCCTCCTCCATAGAGGAAGCTCCACTCATTGCCTTTTCCTCCTGCTGCCTCCCTGTTGACGATACCTTGCTAGGCAAGGATGTGTTTTGTGAGATGAGTGAGGACCAGGCCTCCTCCTTTTCTTACATTCTCTACCCTCTACCTGTGAGGAGCAGGTATCTATATTTAGGTAGAGGGGTGACTGTTCTGTCTCCGTATCGGTACCCGTTACCGATGCGCATATTAGAACAGTTACCTGTGCACTTTTCTTTTCATAGGCCTATAAGCTAGAACTGTACAAAATCTGAATAAGTCGTGCTGGGATGACAATAACCCCAGTAGTTATCTTACTTTGCATGCATTTTATTTTATTCAATCCTGTTTAGTTAGCTGTAGTATTGTAGTTTATCTTTTTCTGTTTCTTTTGTTTTGCGGAGCTGACCCCTGCAGGTACTTCTTCTGGATGGCGGATGCTGCAGCTTAGTCGTGGTTTAAACGCCAATCTTCTGGTGTGCTCATTTCTGAGCACTGGGTACTCTCTTTCCCTAGCTCTTTTCTGAATTTCATAGATATATATTGTGTGTATTGTCTAGTTTAAGTCTGGGGGAGAGTAGTTTTGTTTACCCGCTCACGTGCACTATTGCACTGCATACTAGAAGATTTCATTTAAAATGTTTGGTTTATTTTCATTGCACACCACAGCACCCACTTGAGCGCGTACTCGTCTGTATGCGTGCTCTGTAGTGAATTTAATTCTTCTGCTTATTTGGGAAAGTCTAGGTGATGGCTTAGGACTATGCAGCAGAGTAAAATGTTGACTCCAGTAGTGCTCCTAGTCGAGTGCTCGGTTGCATAGAAATTTGTGTAGATTAGATTTCTTTTTATACTATGGTTTTATATTTTTCTCTATTAGTGTAAATGTTGTTTTCTCTACTCAAATGGTGAATCCGGTGTGAATCAAACGGTAGCATAGGGATGTGTGTGAACGATCGCTAGATTCGTATTGCTTGAGTCGGGAGAAAGGAGAATCTTTCTCGGTGGCTAGAACTTGCCCCAAGCGATTCTTGAAGCATGGGTATACGGTTAGTCAATTGTGTGAATGTGATATAGGCCATCATTTTGGCCCGGTTGAGCCTTTGTGCCTATCCCTACCGCTATATCCTCGCTAGCCCAGTTGTGCCTACCCGTTCTTTGATTCAGCCCCACTTTTATTTCACCAAAGCCCAAAAGCCAATCCTAGTCGCACACCCAAATCTGAGCTTTAGCTGTTTATTATTTTCATAAGTTGGGTTGTTGATGTGGTAATATGTTTGTGAAGATGTGGATGTATCCTTTTGTTTATTTGCTGAAAATGATAAGAAAAAAAAATGAGAAAAAGAAAAGAAGTTAAAAAGAAAGGAAAGAGAAGGAGTGTTTAATTGAAAATCTTTATGTATAGATTTATGTTTGGGAGTAGGCGGTGCACGCACCCATGCTGTTAAGTCCAAGTCTGGGGGTGTTGTGTACCCGCGTGTTTGTGTGGTGAATGAGGATAGTTTCCTGCATTAGCTCATTTGGGTTTAGTGCTCGAGCCGTCGTTTTTATCTTTGTTTATCCTCACCTAAACCCAAGCCCCATTTAAAACCTAAAGTCCTATTGATTCACGCATTTGAGTCAAACCAGTGCCGTGGAGAGAATGTGACCGGGCAAGCCTATGGTCACCGACACCGATGGATTTCGGTAGAGTTTGTCCGGCATCCCGATCTTGGGCAATGCTCGTCTCAGCGTTTAGTTTACTTTCTCCGTATGCATGACCGAACGATTCACCGCTGTTCACCATTTTGAGTAGTTGTAATATGCTTTTACACTTTTAGAAATATATAGACTGTTTATATAATCAGAAATCTTCTCTACTATTCTTCTTATGCACGTGAGCATGCGACTTCGCATGGTACTCTATATTGTAGTTTTAAGCCATCTACTTTTCTTTCCCCGTACGCTTAGAATTTGTTTGCTCGGGACGCGCAAATAGGTAAGTCTGGGGGTGTGATCATATACACTTTTATGGACTCATCTGGGCCATTTATTTAGTCATTTCACCGCACTTTAGCCCTGTTATAGTTCATATTGATCAGTCTATGCTAGGTGCACTTCTAGGCCCATTTTGGTGTGTTTTCATGTTTATCTTCATTAATAGTTTTCATGCACTGTTAGGTGCCACTTTCAGTAGCTGGATTCGTGGTTGGACGCTAGAACAGGAGTCGTGCAGGTGCTTCCGGTGCAATTCTGCACAGGAACACTGCGCACGATCACTGGTTCTATTGCGCACGACCACTGGTCGTGCGCCACTGATCGTGTGCACTTAACACTTTTTCATGAGTTCTGTTTCAATCAGTGCGCACGACCACCTACGATAGTGCGCACGACCACCGGTCGTGCGCCACTGGTCGTGCGAACATGTTGTTTCATAATTTTTGTCTTTGCACGTTCCGTCCAGACAGAGCGCACGATCACCGGATTCTAGTGCGCACGACCACTGGTCGTGCGCCAATGACCGTGCGCACTGTTTAATTCCAGCGCCTATAAATTCCGCTGCTCGCGAATTAGGTCAGACCCCCGCATTTTTCCGCCGTTTTCCGCCCGGTTTCGCCCAGATTCGCCCCTCCACCATCGCCCACCATATGGAGGTGCTCCGGGCTTGCTCTTCACGCCAATCTTGAGCCGGAGTTTCCTCTCGGCCTCCTCCTTCATCCAAGAGCTCCAAAGGAAGACCTAGCCGCCATTACCATCAAGCAAGAGGAAGTTTGCAACCTCTACCGGATCGTGACACGAAGAAGACGGGTCCATTGGAGAGTCGTGACAGCTCTCTCTACCCCGGACGTAGTTGCGGACCGAGCTTGGACGCGGATTGACAACCCGGCGATTCCAACCGTGAATCTCCAACGAGCCTTCGGATTCGGTCGATTTCTTGCCTTATTCTTCTCTTATTGATGTATGTATGTAGTTAGATCTATTTATTAAGATGAAGTAGCACTTAAACTTGCTTTTATTTCTATATATTTCATGTCTATGTGAAATACCCTTTTTGTTTATTTGTGTGCTTGAGGAGCGCCCCATTCCATTTTCCACTCCACCACCGTGTCCGGTGCCGCACTAGCAATTGCTAGTGGTGTGCTTGTCGAAGAGGTGCTTGCGACCCTCACTCCGCTAGCCTTCTCGTCCATCCGCCTACCGAAGTGTGGCATCGCGGCCCGTACTCCATCCCGCCTAACGAAGCAGCGCGCTCAAGGCATGCATAGTTCGATCCGCTTGCCTACTCGTCCATCCGCCCTTACGAAGTAGCGCGTTCAAGGCCTACGTAGTCTTCCATCCCGCCGAGCGAAGCTTTGCATAGCGGCATTGCATAGGAGTAGTTATAGTATTTTCTTTTATTTTCCAAAAGCCCAATCACCCCGTTTCCGCATTCCATCCGACTCAAGGACTTCGATCTCAAGTCCTTCCTCGAACGTTAACTCCACCTTACTGTGTTCCTTGAGAGATTCGATACTCGGGGATTACTCCTCGTTTTATATTAATTGAACGATCGGTACACTGCCGTTTAGTGTCGCAGTCGAGCTACCGCCTATAGCGGTGTGTGAGATTTGCGCCATCAGTCTGAAAGCTCGAGGTCCTCGGTGTTGAGTTGGACCTCCTCATCCGATAAGGAAGTGCAAACCTCCTCATCAGAAAGGGTTTCCTCCCCATCCCACCTCGGTGCGTCATCGTGTTCCAAGGAGTCACACTCCCTATCAGAGAGAATAACTTCCTCATCCCACTTTGGCGCAGCCTCAGGCTTCGAATCAACTTCCTGCCTAACATCATCAACCAACTCACCAAAGATAGGTGTAGCGAGTTCTTGCAAAGAAAGCGGAGGAACATAGGTAATAACATCATCAAAGAAAATGTGCACAGGTTCCTCCGGGGGTGATTCCAAAAGGAGTGACAAATGCATCGGGAGAAAAGTCTCTACCTTGTCGTCACACCGATCAGCAGAAAGTCTGATGGGGATATAAGCAGCAGTCCCCCATAGACAAGGTGGTACTACGAATATATCATCAGAATCAGAATGAGCACCCAAATGAGAGGTGGATGGAATGATACGAACATCAGTTTCATCATCCTCCTCCATCTGGCTCTGAAATTCTGCGCAATCTTTCAACACATGCTCAGTGCTATGACAACACAAACACTATTTTCCATTATTCCTCGGTCCAGACGGGGCCGGAGAAGAATATGAAAACGGAAAATGGGGTGAAGAAGAGTGACCATAAGACTTAGGTATGGTGTATGAAGTACCGTAAGAGAACGGTGCTCCATATACTGGGCCTCGAGAATTATGCTCACCATCTACAGTAGGGCATTTATCACTAGAATGATTATGATTTCCACACCATCTACAACGGATATTGAAAGTCGAATACATGGTGTAGCGGGGGATAGTTCACCGACAGAAAAAAAATTTCTTTCCAAAAATTAAATACACGCAAGAAATAATAAAAAAAATGAATGTCTGCTTTAGATAAATCACAAAATAGAAAAGGAATAAAGAAATTTAAAACTACAAATTCTAAGAACTAAAACAAAGAAGAAAATGGTATAAACAAATGGAAAGGGCTTCTATCTCTCGACTCCCTCTTCAGAAAACTCACACGACTGTATTCCCCGGCAACGGCGCCAAAAACTTGATGCGCTGTCTAACACACCGCTATAGGCGGTATCGAGACTGCGGCACCAAACGGCAGTATACCGATCGTTCAAGTAATACAAAATGTGGGAGTGAATCCCCAAGTATCGAATCTCAAAGGAACACAGTAAGGTGGAGTTTACTATCGAGGAAGGACTTGAGATTGAAGTCCTTTAGGTCGAATGGATTGCGGAAAAGGGGGTGATTTGGATTGTGGAAAATAAAAGAAAACAATTACTCAACTACTCCTATGCAGGCCTTGAGCGCACTGCTTCACTAGGCGGGATGGAAACTATGTAGGCCTTGAATGCACTACTTTGCAAGAGCAGATGGACGAGTAGGCAAGCGGATGGAGTGGTAAGTGCGGAATCGAACTGTGCAGGCCTTGAGCGCACTGTTTCGTGAGGCGAATGGATTACACGGGCCGATATGCCACGCTTCACTAGGCAGATGGAAGAGTAGGCACACGGAATGGGTGAGTAGGCTAGCGGAATGAAGTGGAGGGTGGAGTGGATTTGGTGGCACACCTCAAATACACATATAAACGAAAGAGAAATTTCACATAAACATGAAATAAACACTACAAATCAAGTTTCATATGTGCTACATCATCTAATAATAAGGATTACACTCATTTACATCAAGCACAAATAAGAGAGAAAGGCAAGAGATACGACCGAATCTGGAGGCTTGTTGTAGATTCTCGGTAGGAATTGTCGGGTTGTCAATCCGCGTCCTAGCTCGGTCCCAACTATCGTCCGGGGTAGAGGAGGGCTGTCACTTCCTCCCAATGGACCCATCTTCTCCGGTAAACTACAATCCGGCCACGTTTGCTGCAAAGAACTCTTTGCTTGGTGATGAAGATGAGACTGGAACCCTCTCCGTGAAGCACTTGGATGATGGAGGCGGCCGAGAGGATGCTCCGGCTTTAGATTTGTAAGGAAATGGTGGCCGGAGCTCCTCCCGAAGGTGGGCGGCGATGGAGCGGCGAGAATGGCGCGGAACTAGAGCTCTGGGCGCGAGAAAATTGATCAATCCAGTCTAGGGCGAAGTCGGCAACTTTTATAGAAAAATAGTCAAAAATTGGTCACGCACGTTCGAACGCACGACCGTGCGTGGACCGTGCGATATTAAAAGAATAAAGGCCAGCAAGACGAAGCAGGAGCGCCCGTGCGTTTTACTCACGCACGGTCGAAGCCGACCGTGCATAAAAATGCATGGGCAAATTCAGAAACCTCGAAATCCGGCAAACAATAGGAGGTCATGTGTTTTGTTCGCGCACGGTTGAGGCCAACCGTGCGTGAAGAAAACGCATGAGCGGGGCAGATCACCATATTGACCAGCCGATCATTTTGCACGACCGTGCGCTAATTGAACGCATGACCGTGCGATTCATACAGGGTGAATTCTGGGCAGTATGGATGATTTGCCCACCTGCACAACGAATCCACATGTTGGGAACACACCTCCGGCACAAGTATAATAACAGAAAAAGAATGGGGAGCACAATGTGCTTGCCCCCAACAAAATAGTGCGCAATTGCACACCACAATGGGTCTAAATGAGCACATAAAGTGAAAGCGCGAACAAGTAAAATATAAGCAATTAAGAACTGAAATTGAAGTGCAAAAGCAGGAAAACTGGCCCAGATGAGTCCATAAAAGTGTATATAAATGGGACTCATCAATAGGTTAACAAAGGTAACCAGGCTCATTCCCACCAAAAAGGGTGCCCCCATCAGTGTCCTAGTCCGATTGTTTGTGGAGCAGTTTGTCAGATACCACAGAGTACCCAAATCGATCGTGTCAGATCGAGACGGCCGATTTACATTGAGGGAATGGAAGGCGGTTCAGGCATATCTGGGGTCAACTGAAGTTCAGCACCGCATTCCACCCTCAGACAGATGGACAAACAGAGCGAACTATCCAGACCATGGAGGACTTGCTGAGGTTGTGCATATTAGATAGTGGAGAACCGTGGGAGAGGCTACTGCCACTCGTTGAATTCTCCTACAATAATAGCCAGCAGTCCAGCCTTGGCATGGACCCTTACGAAGCCTTATACAGCAGAAAGTGTAGAACCCCTCTATCTTGGGTTCAGGACAAAGATTCGAAGGCGCTGGGGTCGGAATATATTGAAGACACGGACGCCCAAGTACAGTGGATACGTGATCGGATGCAAGAGGCGCAGAGCAGGCAAAATTAAATATTATGGCGCGCGGCATCGTAAGGTAGAGTTCCAAGCAGGAGACCGAGTATTCTTGAAGATACACCCAGTACACGGGGTCACACTGGTGCGGCGACTAAAGAAGCTCAGTCCAAGATACATGGGGCCATATAGGATCCTGGAGCGGATCGGCCCCTTGGCCTATAGACTAGATCTACCGCAGTAGTTGGCCGGTTTACACGACGTCTTTCATGTCTCCTCGCTTAGGAGAGCACTTATTCGGCCAGAGCAACTGATTTCTGCTACTACTGTACCGATATCATCCGACCGAACAACCTGTTTAGAGTCAATCTGAATTGATGACACAGTAGTCCGGGTCTTGCATCGAAAGAAGGTACCACTAGTGAAGGTCCTTTGGTCCAACCACGGGCGGGAGGAGCATACATGGGAACCACTGGATCTGATGCAGCAAAAATATCCAGAACTTTTCAAACCAGGTAACGCTTAACTGCTTAAATTTCTCATGATTAGAATAACTCGATCTAAAACCCCTACACCCGATCTTAATTTCAGGGACGAAATTGTTTTCTTTTGTATTGGGATTTGTAACATCCCCCAAACTACTGGACCCCTAGGAAATTTTTGTCATGACAAAGTCATGACAAAAATAGAACATGAGACCAAGGATACCTTGATGATAAGTTGAATGCACAAAGTGAGCCAAAGAACCATAAACCTAAAAGAACTTGTAGTATTGCACCTGGGGTGCATTTAGCAAATCTTGATTTCTTAGCCAAAGAGTGGCCAAAAGGCTTCAATAAGCCAAATTAACCTCACCTGGACCCTTTGATCATTCTAGAGAAGTATGTAAGTCAATAGGGACCCTTGTGGTCAACCATTTTGGTCAAAATTGGCTAAAGTCAACTTTAGGCCAATCTAGGTCAAACCTCCATAAATAAGGACAATTGGACTCCAAATGATCAAATTGGACCCACCATCATGTGGCAACCTGCCTAGGGGACCTAATGGACCCAAAAGCCTCATCATGGGGCCATCAATTAAGCTCAATTGGGCCAACTACTAAAAAGCCTCAATTTGATCTAAATGTGCAAAAACACTAAATTGATCTTCAATTGACCCATTGTGATCAAATTGATCACCCCTAACACTCTTAGATCACTTAGGCAGCCTAATGGTCCCACATTGGACCCTTGGGAAGAGACAATTTTGGGGAATTGGGCAAAATTACCAAATTGCCCAAATTATAAGTTATACCCTTTATGGTTCAATTGGCCCCCAATTGGTCAAATTGACCTAGCACAACCTTCCCTAAACACTAAGGGGAGTAAATGAGGCCTAAGCAAACCAAATTGCACAATCAATTTGGGAAGATTAGGACAAAACCACCCAAATGCTCAAATTGCCCCTATAGGCAATTTTGTGCAATTATGCCCCATATGATACCACCATGACTCAATTCCTCTTGGAGTGAGTCGATAGTGCCTAAGATAGCAATGTGGATCAGTCACATTGAAAGGTGTGAGCATGGATCAAGCCCAAACCCAAAATCCCCAATTTGGTCTATTTTGATCAAGTGAGCTCAAACCCAACTCAAGCCTATTGGACCTGGCCCAACCTTAGACCCATTAGGCTCAACCCTGTGAAATTTTTCGAATCTTTATGAAGCGGGCAGGAGTTAGTCAACTTAAAGTTCACAAGCCAAACAACCAGAAGCAAATGGAGGCAAACAAGAAATCTTTATTGATAGCAGTACTTCAATTACAAGGCAAGGCATGCTTGGCGAGACATGATTTTGCCAGCACAAACACCAAAGAGAAAATTACAAAGTTGAAGATAACTTGAGACCGCTCAGACCGCGCGACCTCCCTGTGACTTGAGCAAGCTACCAAACCGCAGCGACCTGCCGATCACAGAACACCACCAACCCGCTGATCAGACCGCACCCTTCCTTTCCGAACTCCTGATTCTCCCGAACTCCAGCAACACAACTCCAAGCCGCAGACCGCCCGAACACTTTCAGAGGAAGAGGTGATCGTTGCTGCCTGCACTATCCGCAGAAGCTGTACAAGAGAAGTTCAATCAGCAGACCGCCCGGTCAGACAAATAGAGACCGCAGGAAAGAAGCGAACTCAGCTTACACTTGGTGTGTCTTTATTATTGCTGTCGATGGGTCCTATTTATAGGCGTGAGACCTGATCCAATCACCACCCTATGAGATAGGATCACCACCCTCCAGACCGCGCGACCTGACCGGTCACACCGCGCGATCAGCAACAGTACTTCTGCTTCATTTTGGTGAACTCGCCAGCTTCAACATCAACTATGAGAGACCGCCACTCTCACAGCAGATCGCGACTCCAAGAGAGATCGCCAGACCACCCGAAGCTGTTCACCCCCTGTGTTCGTCCGAGACCACGAACACAGCCAGTACGCCATCAACCCACGAACTCAAGCCCGCATGCCGGTCTCCACCTGAGACCGTGAACAACGTCCAGCTTGCATACCAGTCTCCTCCTGAGACCGCAACCTGAGACCGCACGACTAAGTCCCTTAGTCCGCGAATAGCACCAGAAAGCCCGGTCAGCCACCAGACCGCATTCTGGAAAAACCTGGAACAACCTGTGCGGTCACACCAGACCGCCACAGCCTTGACGAAGACAGCATGCCACGCGATCACGCACACCTGAAGACGATCAACCCACCACGAGGTCAGAGACAGACCGCGCGGCCTTCACGTTCAGCCGCCTTGGACCCAGATAACAGCGATCAATCCAGGAGACCGCAGCTAGGCTAAGACAAGCCAGACCGTAGAGGCAGACCGCCAAGTCGTGCGGTCACGCCAGACCGCCCGACCTCCTCCCAGACCGCCCAAGTCCAAAAGTCTCCAAACTTCCACTTCAACAATTTCAACACTCCCCCTTGAAGTGGGAAGTTGAAACCAGCCCCAGTAGGCTCCTTAGCCGTGTGAACGGCCCCTTTGCCAGCGCCTTTGTGAAGATGTCCTCCACGTTGTCCGCACTCCGCACATGCCCGACCGAAAGAGATCCCTCCAGCACCTTCTCCCATATGAAGTGATGCTCGATCTCGATATGCTTGGTCCTCGCGTGACAAACTAGATTTGTAACCAGTTTGAGAGCACTCTCGTTGTCACCGCGTAGCAGAGTCGGCTCCCGAACCTCCTTGTGGACATCTCCCACCAACCTCCTAAGCCAAATGACTTCCTGAGCTGCCAAGGCCGAAGCCTTGTATTCCGCTTCGGTGGTGGTGACCGACACGGAATCCTGCTTCTTGATGCACCATGATATAGCTATAGGGCCCGCCATGAAGACGAATCCAGACGTCGACTTCCAATCATCTGAATCTCCCCCGTAATCAACATCCATGAACCCGTGCACCTCGAAGCCCGCATCCCTCCTGTATAGGAGACCCATGTCCGAGGTCGCCTTAACATACTTCAGAATGTTCTTGGCTGCTAGCAGATGAGGTACCCGTGGCTCCGCCATATATCGACTCACTCTGCCAACTGCATATGCAATATCCGGCCTCGTGATTGTCAGATAGATCATGCTCCCAACCAGAGCTCGGAACACCAACGGATCTTGCATAATCCTCCCCTCATCCTTCTGAAGCTTCATAGCCTTCTCCAGAGGTGTGGAAGTGCACTTCCCTTCCTTCATGCGGAATCGCTCCACGATCCGCTCCGCATAACCGGCCTGGGTCACCAGCACTCCACCTTCCTTCCTCTGCACCTCGAGTCCAAGGAAGTGGTGAAGCTCACTTAAGTCCTTCATCTCGAACCGGATAGACAGCTCGGCCCGAAGCTGCGCTACCTCCTCCTTCGAGTTCCCCGTCACGATCATATCGTCGACGTATAGCAGCACGATGACTTGAAGCTCCCCGCTCTTCTTGACGAACAAGCTTGAGTCTGAGTCTGAAGCACCAAATCCACAGAATATGAGATATTCTGTAATCTTCCTGTACCACGCCCTCGGCGCTTGCTTCAACCCATACAGGGTTTTCTTCAACTTGCAGACATGCTCCGGAAAATCTTCAGACACAAAGCCTGGTGGCTGGACCATGAAGATATCCTTGTCAATCTCGCCGTACAAGAAGGCGTTCTTGACGTCGAGCTGCCAAATCTCCCATCCACTGAATGCCGCCAAGGCAATGATGAACCGAACTGAAGTCATTTTTGCCACCTCGTAGTCTTCACCGTATTGCTGCGAGGACCCCCGAGCTACAAGACGAGCCTTGTACCGCTCGATGCTGCCGTCATCTTTCTTCTTGAGCTTGTAAACCCACTTGCATGTAACAGGAGTGGTGCCCTTGGGCTTGGGCACAAGAGACCAGGTATCATTCTTCTCAAGAGCTGCCATCTCTTCTTGCATTGCAATGTCCCACTCCTTCACACCTCTGGCCTTCTCAAAGCTCAACGGCTCCCTCTCATCCAAGGGACCAGCGAAGAAACTTGAGACGAAGCTCACTGCATTTCCTCCTGTATAGCGATCAGGGGCAATGATCGCTCGCTTCGACCTCCTCAGCTCCTTCCCCTGAACCGCATTTTCTCCAGCTGCTTCTGTTGGAACACGGTCTTCCGCATCTCCTAGGTTTGAGAATAACAAATCCTATGTGTGTATTTAATCTTGTGTGATCTAAGTGTGCAGGATAACATGTCAAAACGACTCAAGGTTTACAAATGGTGGTTGCCCCCGAAATTGAGTCATCAACTCCAAACTGATCACTAGTGCAGGCGATAGTGGATAGCGCCGGCGCTAGCTCGATGCACAGAAGGCATTGTAGGAATTGTTGCCTCGGATTGAAGATCTTGCCGCGCAAAGAGTTTCCTAACCATGGATAGCGCCGGCGGTAGTGAATAGCGCCGGCGGTAGCGGAGCACACAGAAGGAATAGAGCAAGGGGTTGCCGCGGATGGGAGATTCTGCCGCGTAAAACGTTGCCTAATTCGGGCTAGCGCCGTCGGTAGCGCTAGCGCCGGCGGTAGCGCGTGGGCTATATAATGGACCCCTCACCTCTCGTTTCGGACAGAGATTAGGAAGAGAGAGGCAGTGCTACAACTCCAGAGGCTATCTTGGCCGAAACTTGAGGTCCCAGCGAAGCTCTGCAAATTTCTGAAGGAGGATTCCATCATGCCAAATCCAAACGAAGTCCGCTTCAACAAATGCCGATTCTACAGCGGATCTTCGCCCCAATCTTCAGAAGTTCATCTTGAGGGAGTTTTTATATTATTGTCTTTTCATTTCTTATCCTTCTTGTAAACCCGTTAGTGAAATCGCCTCGTGTTGGCGACTAGGTCTGGGGTAGGACTTAGGGCTGAAAATCGCCTTGTGTTGGCAACTAGATCTAGGCTAGGTCTAGGGGGTTCTCGAGGCCTTTCTGGGGATAGATTGGCTAGAGCGGCTTGAGGCCGTATCTGGGGAGAGATCGGCTAAAGCCAACCAGTTCGTGGGGATACGAGTCGGTATAGAAAACAAAAAAGGATTTTTATTATTCGCCTCCGATCTCTAGCGCCATTGAGATCAAGTTTTGTAAAACATTATTTAATATTAATAAAGCATGTCTCTTCATTATTGTTTTACTTGATTTCTCATTGTTTCAAATATTGCAATATTCCAAAGCTTTTATAAATAAATTCCATAGTTTTTGAAAACCCTTATTCACCCCCCCCCCCCTCTAAGGGCGCCGACCGATTCAACAAGTGGTATCAAAGCTAGGTTATTCCAAATTGGCTTAACAACCGGGAATAATGGCGTCTCATGATCTCGCTTCTACTAGTGGGGTAAATTTGTATGAAGAAGAAAAATCTCCTAAACCACCTTTATTCGAAGGGAAAAATTATAAAGGGTGGAAATTATTAATGGAAAAATTTATTAAAACTTTAGACATCGAAGTATGGAACTTAGCAATTATAAGGCGTGCGGATGAATCAAATAACAAAGAACGTCAGCTAAATGCCAAAGCCAAACACTATTTATTTTGTGCACTATCTAATGAAATCTTCAAATTCATATATTGCTTTTCTAGTGCATACAAAATATGGCGCTTTCTTGAAGAAATGTATGATCTTCCTCTCGCAGGTGTGGAACAAACACAGGAGGAAAAGAACGTACAAGCATCCATAATCATCCAAGAAGATCTCTCTCGGAGCGAAGCCATGGAGAATATTGAAATAGAAAAGGAGAACAATACACCAAGGGAAAGGGAAGATATAGATCCATCTATAATGGAGGAAGAACTAAAAGATGACGAAGGAATTTCATGTTCACAATCTGCCTCCTCCAATAGCGCTGTAAGGAAGACTAAATCTTCTTCTTTTGTGATAACTTCCATTTCTAGTTTCAATATACTAAAAATTGCTAAACATAAGATCAAGAAATTGAAAATCACTATTAAAAATTTACATTTAGAAAATAAGCGATTAACAGCTAATGTTAATTTAGAATCAAATTGTGATGTGTTTTCACCATCTTGTCCTTTACTTGAAAACACAAAACCTTGTTTTGATTGTGATATTATTAAGGAAAGACTTAAGGAACTTGAAAAAGAAATTATTTTTATAAGAGAACAAAATGAAAAATTATGTTTAGAAAATTCATCTTTAAAAAGTAATTGTGCTAAGTGTAAGGACTATAAAATAGAAATTAAAGAGATGGATGAAACATTTGATGAATATAGAAACAACTATCAAGATCATATAGATTCAATTGTTTCCACTCTTAAAAATAGCACAATCGCTTATAATAAAGCTAGACATAATTTTAAAATTAAAAATGATGAATTAAAATCAAAAATCAACTTGCTTATGAAAATTGTAAATACAAATTCTCAATATCAAGAAATATCCAAAAGCAAGTTGAACATGAATATGAATATCATAACTAAGTCTAATAATGGGAATAAAAAACATAAAGAATTTGTAAATCAAAATCACCATCATTTACAAAACTATGTTTCTTCAAAATTAAGATCAAATTTGCAAAAGTTTCCTATGAAAAATGATTTCAATAGTCATCATTATTTTAAGCCTAAATTTAATATATATGGAAATTTAATGCAAAATTATAATATTAAACCTAAGTATGAGTGGAGACCCAAAATTAAAGATGAAACATCAACTCCACTTGAAAGGGTCCCTTCTTACTTGTCTCCCCAAAAGTTATCTCGCTATATTTGGGTACCCAAAGGAACCACTACTCCCGGTCCTCTTTGGATACCTAAATCTCTTACTCATTAGTATCCCATCATTTGCATGAAGTAGAAATCAATTAAAAATGAAATATCATTTCTCTACTTCATGATATGCTTAAACCTTTTTTTTGTTTATTTTCTTTTGCTTTTGAACTATCATGTCATGGTCATCCTATACAATATTGAAAATATGATCTTATCTCTTAAAAGCTTAATATGTTTATAAAATCAAATTGATCAAATTCAAAATCATATTTTTATTTTGATGACCTATCTTTTATTCTTATATTCATTGCTTCTAAATATCTTATATTATCCATATGAATCAAACTTTAAATTTGCTATAAGATATTTTCAATTAAATCCGGTTATTAGGCTATTAAGATTCTTAGCCTTCACCAACAAGTGGTTTAGTGAAATTACTTAAAGAAAATTCAAGATCTAAATAAAAGTTCAACTTTCAATATGGTTGTCATTGTTCACAACAAAAAAAATTATATTGTGTTCACTCCTTGATGTCAAACATGATCTAAACCATCATTATTGTTCACCTATCAAAAATCACATATATTCAAAATTCTTAATTAAAGGAAAATCACTAAAATGTATTGAAAGAATTTATCTTCATAATGAATATTGAATTCACAAACATCACTATGATCTATTGATACCTTTTGCTAAAACTCTCTAAAATCATAATTCATATCAAGAATTATCTATCACATTGGTATTATAATCACTTACTATGATTGGTATTATGTGTATTGTGATTTATTTCAAGTTTAGACCTTTAAATCATCTTGATATCTAATCAAATTAAATCATCACTTCATTCTAGGTCTCTAAGTTGAAACACAATCAAAACTTGGTATAACATTAATCTCAAACTTATCACTCTAACATTGCCACCTAAAGAATATCTGTGTCTATGTTAGGCTTTATTTGTTTACCAAGATATACAGGCTAGGTATTCTCATCTAGGGCATATCCTTAGTATGATTATGCATGAACATTATTATTAATCTCTAAAATCATGCATATTTGACTTGTTCATTCATGTACAATCATGCTTACGTTTCTAACTACATTGGTAAATATAAGCCCTAAAATATTAAAATGGAGATATAATGAGATATATCACTTGCAAAGTTTATTTGGAAAAGTCATATACAAGATCGCTAATGTTTCATGCAATTTGGACTATCTAGACATCTCCGAAAAATCTGAAAATTCAGCATGAAACTACTAATGGGACACCTAATCAAGTCCAAGCATCAAAATTTTCAAAACCCTAAAAAATCACTTACTGTTTCCCGCGCTAGCGCTAGCGCCGGCGCTAGCGTCGAGTTTCGAATTTCTGTGTTTTTAAAATTTCTAAAAATTCCTAAAAATATTTTGATCTATATTTTCTACTTAGTTTTGCACTTCGGTGTTTCTTTATTTTTTGAAAAAATCAAATACAAAACTACAAAAACCAAATTACAAAAAAATATGTTTTGTTTTTTCGCTTGTGTGTTTCCTTTATTTAAAGTTCATCTTTATGTAAAAATCAAATATAAAAATTACAAAAGCAAAAATTGCAAAAATATGCTTTTATTTGTAAAAATCAACTACAAAAATATAAAACAAAACAAAAACAAGTATCAAAATTATTCTTCTGAACTTAACTTTTCTATGTATCTTGCGAAAGGGTGATTTGGGCTATCATCCCATCATATCACCTAGTATCGGGCGAACCTCTCACAAGGTAGTCCTCGGGAAGTCCAAGATCAATCTTATGAGTTCAAACTTTAATTCAAAATTATTTCTCAAAAATATCAAAAATACTGTATGGACTGTATTGAAAATCAAGCATGATTTAACCCATCATTTAGAACTTCTATGATGTTGCAATTTATCTTTTCAAACTACTTTGAACATTGATTTCATCATGCTTTGATACATCTATTAATGTGTGCATCAATTATATTGTAAAAGTTGTGTAGAACTATGCGTAGCATGCCTCTAAGTATGAGTAAATGTTTTATGTTTGATAATGATCTTTATTCACTCACTTATTTTTGGCATTGTCTACATTTGTATTTAAATCTAAGAATGCTTGTGTATGTTTTGTATTAGTACAATGAATTAAAATTGCACAAGTATCTTATCTACACTCCTTTCTTTGCACTTGTAAAAGAAAAGTGGTTATATTTTTTATAAAATCTATTGATTTGCAAAACAAGTGTATTCGGAGAACTTTGTACAAAAGAAAATTATAAAATAAATGACAAAGATAACTCCACCAAGCACTACTTGAACCTCCTGATAAGTCTTAATGAGCATTGTGAGGTTGAGCACCTTGGAAAGAATAATAAAGTGTCTTGTGCAAATTAAATCTTTCTTTCAAAAATAAGAAAAACCACTTTCTCTTTAGTACACCGGATCACTAGTCTCAAAATTCAAAATAAAATATGTGATCCCCAAGCACTACTTTGCACCCTGATAAGTCTTAATGAGCATTGTGTGTGCAGAGCACCTTGGTTGTTGTACATTTTTCTTTGTGCATTGAAGTGAGTGGAAGTAAAATTATTTGTGTTTTATTGTGCTCTTTACTTTACATATTACTTGTATTTTTGATTAAAACATTTGTTTACTCTACTCAAAAATACACTTATGTGCACATCATTATCTTCCATAACACTTCTTCTCATGAGTATTGGATCCTAATGCAAACTCTATACTACTCTTTACTTATGAAATGCACTAGATAACCTAGCATGCTTTCTACAATGTTTGGTATGACTTGAAATTGTGAATTGAAATAACATTGTAGTAATCTCTTTGTGATAGTATTATTTCATGCTTGGTTATTTTTGTCAACCATAAAAGATTTTCATTGAAACATGATTTACATAAACATCTTCTTTTTGAAATTAAACTCATATATCTTTTTATGGATTATTCTTGATTACAATAAGATGTTTCATGTATTTCTACAAGTCTTCCGCGTCATCACCATATCAATTTTTACCTTGCGATTTCATGCTCATATCAAGTCTTAAATCTCATTTTTTTCTAAAAACAAGTGGTAGACTTGCTTGGTAGAATTTATATTGGTTGTTCGAACACGCATATCATTTCTCTGATTCATCTCTATGAAAACTTTCATGATAAACACTCCTCAAATAAGTAAAATATCGCCGATAAAAACATCCTCTTTTTATTGAATTTCAAATCAATATTTTCTTCTCTAATTGCTATAAGGATGTTGTTTCTTTATTCCAAAATGCTTCAACTGTTATCTTTTTAAAGTTCATTTTGAAACTCAAAAACATCTTTTTTTGAACTTAAACTCTTATATTGTATTATGATGTTTCTTTTTCGAAATCTTCCGCAATGCTCAAACTCTGATTCATTCTTGAATATAGCTAAGAGTACTTTATGTCCTAATAAAAATCCAAATGCTATGAATTTTCCCATTAGAGTTAAATGCTTAATGTTTCCAATAACCTTTATCCGTGACTTCATATCTCACCATAGCGGGGGCGTAGGGTTGTAGACATTAGATAACCTTATCTCTAGTCATGTCTTGTCCTTAACCGGGGAGGGTTCCAGTGGGGCCTTGCGAGGCACTGAGGGGAAAGAGTGCTAGGTTAAGTTGTGTCTAGTGTTTGCATATGGGACTAACACCCCAACCTACGGCATGTGTGCAGCTCCTCATACCCATCCGTCACTTAGTACGGGGCTAGGGTGTAGACATATTGTCTGGGTAGATGGATTATTTGGAAATCATAATTTTTTGCTTAAACTCTGATATATCAAAGGGGGAGAACTACAAACAAAAGGGATAAAATAAAGTCATAACTCTGATCATTTTCAATGAAAGACAAGTCTAAAACTCCTTATCATTTACTTAAAAAGCTCGATCATGCCTTCTCTTTTATTAACACACTTTTAGTGCTGTGTTTCCCTACCCACTTTTGCTAATAACAAAGGGGGAGAACTGACATGATAAAATGCAAAAGGGGGAGAACTAACTTGATAAATATATAATCCGCTATCAAAATGAAAACCCAACATGATTGATTAAGTTGATAGCATATATATTAGGGGAGCATTCACATAGGGGGAGCATGTATTTAGGGGGAGCAATTCTAAATGCTAAAATCAATAATCATCCTAAAGTCATCACTCTCACACACACACAAGTATAGTCTCATCATGCTTATTTTATTAATGCTTTGTTTTATCATTAATGGATTTGTTATTATCAAAAGGGGGAGTTTGTTGGAACACGGTCTTCCGCATCTCCTAGGTTTGAGAATAACAAATCCTATGTGTGTATTTAATCTTGTGTGATCTAAGTGTGCAGGATAACATGTCAAAACGACTCAAGGTTTACATATGGTGGTTGCCCCCGAAATTGAGTCATCAACTCCAAACTGATCACTAGCGCAGGCGATAGTGGATAGCGTCGGCGCTAGCTCGATGCACAGAAGGCATTGTAGGAATTGTTGCCTCGGATTGAAGATCTTTCCACGCAAAGAGTTTCCTAACCAGGGATAGCGCCGGCGGTAGTGAATAGCGTCGGCGGTAGCGGAGCACACAGAAGGAATAGAGCAAGGGGTTGCCGCGGATGGGAGATTCTGCCGCGCAAAACGTTGCCTAATCCGGGCTAGCGCCGGCGGTAGCGCTAGCGCCGGCGGTAGCGCGTGGGCTATATAATGGACCCCTCACCTCTCGTTTCGGACAGAGATTAGGAAGAGAGAGGCAGTGCTACAACTCTAGAGGCTATCTTGGCCGAAACTTGAGGTCCCAGCGAAGCTCTGCAAATTTCTGAAGGAGGATTCCATCACGCCAAATCCAAACGAAGTCCGCTTCAACAAATGCCGATTCTACAGCGGATCTTCGCCCCAATCTTCAGAAGTTCATCTTGAGGGAGTTTTTATATTATTGTCTTTTCATTTCTTATCCTTCTTGTAAACCCGTTAGTGAAATCGCCTCGTGTTGGCGACTAGGTCTGGGGTAGGACTTAGGGCTGAAAATCGCCTTGTGTTGGCGACTAGATCTAGGCTAGGTCTAGGGGGTGCTCGAGGCCTTTCTGGGGATAGATTGGCTAGAGCGGCTTGAGGCCGTATCTGGGGAGAGATCGGCTAGAGCCAACCAGTTCGTGGGGATACGAGTCGGTATAGAAAACGAAAAAGGATTTTTATTATTCGCCTCCGATCTCTAGCGCCATTGAGATCAAGTTTTGTAAAACATTATTTAATATTAATAAAGCATGTCTCTTCATTATTGTTTTACTTGATTTCTCATTGTTTCAAATATTGCAATATTCCAAAGCTTTTATAAATAAATTCCATAGTTTTTGAAAACCCTTATTCACCCCCCCCCCCCCCCCTCTAAGGGCGCCGACCGATTCAACAGCTTCTTCCCTAGCTCCTCTTCCAGACGTGCTAGGAGCATCGCTCCCCCTGCTCCCTGAACCAGAAGCCCCCGTCTCGGAACTAGAAGGAGATGGACCACCTGGTGACACAGGTAGCTCCACCTGAAGATCCTCCACAGCTTTTTCTGGCACCTCCACCCTGCTCTCTGGTAGCTCCACATCAGAAGACCCCTTGTAAGATGTCACCTCATCGAACATGACGTCGCGAGATACCACAAATATCCGCATCTCCGGGTCCATGCACTTCCATCCTTTCTTCCGCTCATCGTATCCCACGAAGACTAGCTTCCTTGCTTTCGCATCTAGCTTCGTCCGAAGAGCATCTAGAACATGCACGTAGCAGGTGGATCCAAACACCCTAAGGTGTGCCACGCTTGGCTTCTCCTTGAACATCATCTCATGCGGAGTCAACATGTTGATGGGACTCAAAGGCATCCTGTTGATGACGTAGGCAGCACAAGACATTCCCTCCGCCCAGAAGGACTTTGGGATACTCTTGGCATGCAGCCAACACTTGCAGGTCTCCGTCAGATGATGGATCTTCCGCTCTGCAACACCATTCTGCTGTGGAGTATGTGCACAAGTGAGCTCTCTCCGGATGCCTGCCTTCCTGCAAAAAGTAGAGAACTCACTGGAGGTGAACTCCCCTCCGTTGTCAGTCCCCAGCTTCTTCACCCGCAGTCTTAGCCGACCCTCCACGAGCTCCTTGAACTCCACAAACTTGGCAAACGCCTCCGCCTTCTCCTTCAGGAAATATACCCAGACATATCTGGTGTAATCATCGATCAACACCAGCATATATCTGCTGCCTCCGAGGCTTGGGGTAGCAGTTGTTCCCATCAAGTCACCGTGGATGCACTCCAACGGCACACTACTCCTTGTCTGCGACTTGTCAAACGGTAGCCGATGAGACTTGCCGAACTGACATCCCGCGCAAACATAACCTTCACCGTAGGAAGATAGACTTGGCAGGCCCTTGACCAGACCTCTCACCGCCATAGCTTTCAGCTTGTCCATCCCTACGTGCCCCAACCTCTCATGCCATATAACGGCACCATCATTCGTCTTCATCTTGTCGATGTAGGAACTTGTTAATAAAACAAACAAGTCATTTGCCCGTCTCCCGACATGGACGACCTCGGCCTTTATAGCCTCAAAATTGCGTAGAAACTTCACTTCTGCTGGGCCGAATAGAACGTGATACCCAGCGTCTACAGCGTTGGTCACGGAGAAGAGGTTTTTCCTCATACCAGGCACGTGATAGACACTCTTCAAAGTAAGTGTCCCTCTATCACTGCCCAAGGAAACAACCCCCACCTTCTCTACTAGATGCACAGTATTATCAGCAGTAATGATTGCATTGTTACCTGTATAGGGCTGTGCAGAAGAAAGCTTGGTCTCGTCTCCGGTGTGGTGATGACCACACCCTGAGTCCACGATCCAGTCTTCCAGATAGTTGATAGAAGCAGAACCTCCAACAGAAGCCGAGAAGACTCCTCCCCAACCTCCTTCAAAGTGCATGGCCTCAGCTTCCTCCTTCTCCGCAGCATGCCCAGCTTGGGTGACCACCTTGCAATCCTTCCTGATGTGGCCATACTTGCCACACTTGAAGCACTTCGGACCTTCACCCTTCTTCTTCCCGTCAGCCTTGGGAGCATACCCCCTTTCCTGCTGCCCAGAAGTTGAAGGCCCATAGCCTCCTCCATCGGTCTTCTTCTTCTTATCCCACTTCTTCTTCTTGCCTGAGGAGAGCACTTCGCCATCTCCCCCAGCCACTGACATCCCTGCCATCTGTCTTGCCAAACTTTCTTGCGATGCAAGCAAGTTCTCCAGCTCCAACAGAGATGGCTGATTTGCTCATCCCTGCACCGACGTCACAAAGGCAATATATTCCTTCCGCAAGCCGCGGATGATGTGCCTCTTCAGCTTCGCCTCAGAGATAGGCTCATCAGGATCCAATGCTGAGATTTCAGCGCACAAGTTCTTCATCTTCAGAAAGAAAGTGGATATAGAAAGATCACCCTGAGCCAACCTTGCCAGCTCATTCTCCAAGAACTGTAGCCTTGCTACATTCTTCTTGTTAAACAGCCCATCCAGGGCTCTCCAGATCTCCGCAGCTGATCCACACCCCAAACTGTGATCAAACAGATCAGGTGAAATTGCTCTCTTCAGAGTGAACTCTGCCTTCGCATTCGTCCTCCTCCAAGTTCTCACCTCTGCCCCATTATCCCCCTCCGGTACAACTTCCTGCGTCTGATCTCCTCCAACTACCTCCCAGAGGTCCTCACCTAGAAGATAGCTTTGCATACACGACTTCCACTTCTTGAAGTTAGTCGATGTAAGCATCTCAATTCCAAGACCCCTCGCTTCCATTGCTCTACCACTGGTTCCTTCTTCACAAAGGCGATGGCTACTCTAAGTTACTCACTGCTCAACCACTCCAACCTCCCTCTGATACCATGTGAAATATTTCGAATCTTTATGAAGCGAGCAGGAGTTAGTCAACTTAAAGTTCACAAGCCAAACAACCAGAAGCAAATGGAGGCAAACAAGAAATCTTTATTGATAGCAGTACTTCAATTACAAGGCAAGGCATGTTTGGCGAGACATGATTTCGCCAGCACAAATACCAAAGAGAAAATTACAAAGTTGAAGATAACTTGAGACCGCTCAGACCGCGTGACCTCCCTGTGACTTGAGCAAGCTGCCAAACCGCAGCGACCTACCGATCACAGAACACCACCAACCCGCTGATTAGACCGCACCCTTCCTTTCCGAACTCCTGATTCTCCCAAACTCCAGCAACACAACTCCAAGTCGCAGACCGCCCGAACACTTTCAGAGGAAGAGGTGATCGCTGCTGCCCGCACTATCCGCAGAAGATGCACAAGAGAAGTTCAATCAGCAGACTGCCCGGTCAGACAAATAGAGACCGCAGGAAAGAAGCGAACTCAGCTTACACTTGGTGTGTCTTTATTATTGCTGCTGATGGGTCCTATTTATAGGCGTGAGACCTGATCCAGTCACCACCCTATGAGATAGGATCACCACCCTCCAGACCGCGCAACCTGACCGGTCACACCGCGCGATTAGCAACAGTACTTCTGCTTCATTTTGGTGAACTCGCCAGCTTCAACATCAACTATGAGAGACCGCCACTCTCACAGCATATCGCGACTCCAAGAGAGATCGCCAGACTGCCCGAAGCTGTTCACCCCCTGTGTTCGTCCGAGACCGCGAACACAGCCAGTTCGCCATCAACCCGCAAACTCAAGTCCGCATGCCGGTCTCCACCTGAGACCGCGAACAACGTCCAGCTTGCATACCAGTCTCCTCCGGAGACCGCAACCTGAGACCGCGCGACTAAGTCCCTTAGTCCGCGAATACCACCAGAAAGCCCGGTCAGCCACCAGATCGCATTCTGGAAAAACCTGGAACAACCTGTGCGGTCACACCAGACCGCCACAGCCTTGACGAAGACAGCACGCCACGCGATCACGCACAAATCACGCACACCTGAAGACAATCAACCCACCATGCGGTCAGAGACAGACCGCGCGGCCTTCACCTTCTGCCGCCTTGGACCCAGATACCAGCGATCAAGCCAGGAGACCGCAGCTAGGCTAAGACAAGCCAGACCGCAGAGGCAGACCGCCAAGTCGTGCGGTCACTCCAGACCGCCCGACCTCCTTCCAGACCGCCCAGGTCGAAAAGTCTCCAAACTTCCACTTCAACAATTTCAACAAACCCCACCTTATCAAGCCCACAAGGGGGCTGATTTTCCTTGGACCCAATTGGGCCCAAGAAAAGGGTTCAACAAGGTGGTGGCTGGCCACCACCAAGAATGAATTCAAGAAGAATTCATGTAGGGGTGGCCACTTGGCCACCACTCCCTATTTCCTGGATTGCTCTCAGCCTTCCCAAGAAATTCCAGCAGAATTAAGCTGACAGGGAGGCTGTTGAGAGGGGGGAGGAGAGAGCTTAACGCCACCTAGCCGGCCACCATAATGACGCCTCCCCTATAATAATGCAATAGAGCCAAACCTTCTCTCCCCTGGCTCAAATTCGAGCTCATGATTTGAATTCCCATAAACTGGAGGCCTGTGGTTGGCCGGTTGAGAGGTGCTACCTTGTTGAAATTGCCACCCTTACTGGCTGCTAACAAAACAGCCACGCCCAGCTAAAACCACACACACCACTAGCTTCAGAATTGAGAGAGGAGAGAAAGCCCTATGTTTGCTAAAGGAATAGAGCTTTGTGCGACTATGCATCCAAGGAGATCTTCGGCGAGGATCAAATGGCACCCAAGAGGAATACACGCGTAATGTCTAGGGCACAGGCAAGTTTCCTTCCCCTCTCCTCCTGTGCTAGAGATCCTTCTCTTCTCCCGTCGATTCGTGCTGTATATTGGCATTTCCAAGTTTGATTTTTCTTGTTCCTAACAGCAAAAATGAAATGTGTCGGAGACCTCCTCCGGCCACCCAAGGCCAAACGGCCACCACCAGACAAAAGCCCAATGTCGGTCGGTGGTGGTGGTGGTTTTGCCGTTTTGTCATAGATGGTCGGAGCTCGCCGGAAATCCGCCAACAAAATGGCCCAGGAAGAAGGAATCCTGGCCTTTGATTTCATCGTGGATGATGAATAGTCGCCGTTGGATCTCCCGTGATCTGATAATTGCAGGCATTAAATGATTCATTATATATAAATGTATTTCTGTTACATTTAATTTAGGACTTTGCATAAATTATTTGAGGCCCTTAGAGGCCTCTACAGAAATTATGACCTAAATGAAAATTGTAGATAAATGTCTTAACAAAATTTAGAAATTTGTTTGGAGTCATTTGGAGCAATGTAGCTCCATGTGCACCAATTTTGGTGTAGGGTGTCCATCATGAGCCCTAGGCACTATTTTGAGTGCCCACCTCATTTGGTTAGTCCAAATGAGCAAAAACTTTAGGGTTGCATGACTCCTTCAATGGCCTACACCCTATCCAAAAATTAATATTTTTGGACATACTTGGTCCTAAGGTCATGAAAATATTTCATTTTTTATGCATGGCATGAATCTAGGGTTTAGAGAAGTCAAATCCACTCAAAACTTTGGTGGATGGTAGATCTAGTCATGGAAGGCCTCTGGACAAAATTTTGTGAAATTTGGACTTGTGCATGTTGAATTATCCCACATGCAAGTTTGGTTAAGGATAAGGGATGGTGTGCCTATAGCACATATTCTTGCCATTGGGATTTTCTATAATCCCCTTGCCTAGAGGCTGAATTAGTGAAACTCATTAATATAAAATTTGTAAATCTTGGTGTCTACTTTATTTAGAAATTTGAATCAACTCATTTGGAGCATTGTAGAACCCTCAGCATCCATTTTAGTGGGACTGGTCATAATCAAATTCAGAAATAAAACTGTGTATAACTTTTAAATGGTAATTCTGATGGAGCTGAAATTTAGGCCATGCATGCATGTGCCCTAATTCCATCTTGTGTCCAAACATAAGAATTTTTGGAGATAATTTTCCTAAGGTTTTACTCAAAATGTGATAAATCCCAAATGACCCCAAATTTGGGTGTCATACCTATTAGGACTTTTTAGATCATGGTTAAAATTTGAGAGCATTTGGACCTCTACATGTAAGGTAATTATACTTGCATGTCTCTACTTAAAAGGTGTTATGGTGTGCCAATAGCTAAAAGAGTTATTTTGTGTATCCAGCACATATGGCTAAGTGTTGACTCCTGAAATTTTGGCCACACCCCCTTTATGGTATAACACATTACCTCAGAAAAATTTAGGATATTTGGGATCAAAATTCTTAGGTATATGATTAATATGTTATTTGTCACACTTTTGTCTTTATGGAATGATCATGGCTAATACCTTATAGAAAATTGTGAAACTCTGGAGAATCACTTATTATACTATTTAGAATCTCAGAATTTTTGAAAGATATGAACTAGTACTTGATGTGTAAAGTCATATTTTCACACCTTTTGTATTAAATGGGAATTATGGTTATAAATTCTCTGGAAAATTATGGAATTCTGGGAATCAAGTTATTATGTTAATTACTATCTCTGGAAATTTTATCAGCAGAATTTAACTTACTGTTAGAGTACTTCCTTTGTAATTTAGATGATGACAATTGAGTAATTGATTTTAAATGGAAGTCATATTTATTTGAAATATGTCGAAACTCTGGTCAACCCCTAATTTACTCATTATGAACCTATGGTAAAAATTGGAACTCATTTGGACATGATAGGGTCAAGATTGCATCATAGGAGTCAAACCTAGTTCAATCCCATCTTAGTCTGCGGATAGTCAAAACTGAAGTATTTGATTTAGACCCCAATTGATCCCCACACACTCAAGTATTAATTCCTGGAACATTTAGTGCATTATAGAGAGTGTTCAGTGGTCATTCCAATTTGGGACGACACATAATGTATAGTTGGGGTGCGTTTAGTAATTCATCGATTCGGGGTTTACAACGATATGATAAGGGGATGGAACCATAGCAAGTAAGGGTGTGATGGTATAAGGATTGAGACCTTCAGTTGTAATTGAGAGTTAACAAGATGAAATAGTCGGCCCCTATGAGAGGTAGAGTTTCGATGTTCAATTGAACACCGACACTCGTCAGTTCGAGTCAAATGTTAATCCACCCTATGATTTAGAGCAATTGGAGAGCAAATAGGTATATAAGAATGGGTAGTCACTAATAAGAGAAAATATCCTAGAAAGGGGAATTTGGGCTTCAGCCACCATCCCATTCCCTAGTACCGCTGCGAGCACTTAACCGGGTAGTCCACGGGAAGTCCAGGATTCACACCAAGCTTCTAAGACCAACTAACAATAGGCAAGAGTAGTAAAGTAGGAGAACTTGAAGTATAATCCCCCTCCCAAATTTGGGGTGGAATGAAATAAGGACTGGCATGGTCCTGCGAGCGGTAGGCTCGAGATATAAGGTAGGACTAGGATAGTCTAATGAGCGGTAGGCTCGAGGTATAAGGAAGGACTAGGATAGTCCTGCGAGCGGTTGGCTTGATTTTTATAAATGTTGGCTTAGAATTACGAGCTGGAGGCTCGGTGGTAAGAGATAATACATAATTGCATATACATCAGATGTGGTGGGTCTTCGGTTCTGGCTTAGTCATCACACTGAGAGCAGTTCATTGACTCGGCAGTGCTAGTGGTTTAAAAATGGCCCAGGTTGTTTTACTGAGCATCCGACGGGACGGATTCCCTAAACCCTCCCTGTCCAAATCCAGCAGAGTACGCAGGAGCTCGTGAGTACCAAGTACCGGTATCAGATCGTACGATAAGGCCTAGGTCTGGTAGTGTGACATACCCACCTAGATGAGGAGACTCCCGCTCCTCTGCCACCATTTGACTATGACAGGAGGTGCCCGAGAGGTTAGCTACCTCTAAAAAGTGAGAACTAAAGGTCTGTACGTATAGAGTCGTGTGCATGAGTTGCACCATTGCATTGCATTGTATATTATAGTGAAAGACTTTATTTAAGGGTAGCTAATCACCTAGAGGGGGGTGAATAGGTTATTTAAAAATATTGCGATTCTTGATTATAATCGAGATAAAACTGATCAGAGCTTTCAAGAAATAAAATCATACACAGAAAAGAACACACAGATTTTTATAGTGGTTCCCCGTATCTTGGGTAATCCACTTTCCCCCTTCTCCCCTTCTAGTAGTGTGCTAGAAAGAGGTTATAGCTCTTCCAGATCTCAGACCACAAACAGGTCTTACAGCTCAGATCACAACAGATCTTACAGTCTCAGATCACACAGATCTTACTAACTCAGATCACACAGATCCTACCTCAGTTTTTATATCTAGGCCTACAGCTCAGAGTCACCCCTGAATCCTACAACTCAGATCACACCTGATCTTACAACTCAGATCATACCTGATCTTACAACTCAGATCCTTGACAGATCGTACACTCAGATCTGACAACTCAGATCCTACAGAAATTTATAAAGAGAATTAAGAATACTTAGACTCAGATTTGAGATTTGTTGAGCCTTCTTGATTTGCCTGAATGATTAGACAGAAATCTTCAATAGAACAGCAGCAGCAAATGATCTTCTTGATTCGTCATGCTGAGATGACTGTTCTTCTTCTTGGGAAGATAGATTCTTCCTTCTTGATCTTCTTCTTTCAGAAAAAGGTATCAGCACCAGATTGCTGAATGAGATCTTCAATTTAGACTGGTTCTGAAAGGGAAGACAACTTCTCCAGATTCTATCTCAAACTTTCTCTCAAAATGATGGAGACGATAATGGCTTTTGATAGGAGAGGAAAACTTTTCGAACTTCACTTTTCTTCACTTCATAACTTGGATTAACTACCCAACCCATAGGTCATGCCTTTTATTTATAGCCCGCCATCTGCAATGTCTGTTATACTTCTCCACGTCAGCATAACGTCACATCTTCAACGGTCTTCAATGAAAATAAAAGCTCGGCTAGCGTGGAAGATATTCCTCAGTTCAGAGTATTTGTAGAAGAGGCGTTGAGCACTTAATATCTCTGTCGACGCTTTTCCAGTTAGGCGTCGAGTGGTACTTCGACGCTCGACGCTTATTCCTTAGACTGAAGCTCTCGACTCCTACTTCTCAGGCGTTGAGCAAACATCACTTAGTCGATGCTTTTTTTCTGAAGAAGTCGAGCAACGTCCAGGGGCTCGACGCTTTTTAACTAAGCCTTCATATCTCGACACTTCTGGTTGGCGCTGAGCTGACTGAAATTAAGTCGACACTTCTCTTTCCAAGGCGTCGAGCGACACAATTTGGCTCGATGCTTCCAAAATTGATCTCAGAACTTCAGCGGCGACCTTGTCTATTTGAGTAGTAGACATGAGTCAACGCTTCTGGGTCACAGGCGTCGAGCGATGTATGATGTCTCGATGCTTGTGGACTTGAATGAATTCCATGAACTTTTTGCCTGACCTGATCTCCTGCACATTGATTCTAGAGAGTATATCAAATACATTCTGAGATATATCTTTGACTTAGGAATGGACTTCTCCAAATCTAAGACATTGTGGGCAATGATCCCAACAATCTCCCCCTATTTGAAGAAGTCATAATCTCAGTCAATGATATATCTCTCTTTTCAAAGATAAACAATGTGTTCTAAACTCTATACAGATAATCAAAATAAAGAGTATCAAACTTTATAAAATTAGATTACCAAAACATTCTATCCACAAAAATTATCTCAGACATGGTTTCTTATATAAGCATAAAAACGTAGGAAATTCAGAATAAGTTGTCATATAGAGAGACAGAATCACATCACAGACATATGTATATATATGAACATGAAGAATAGGTCACACTGGGAATTCATCAAGATTGTTCAAAAATAAATCAATTACATTCTTCTGAAAGTGAAAAGTAAAGATTAAATTTCTAAAGCTGTCCAGGATCCTTGAATTCAATTCCTCTTTTGGCTCTTTTGGAGAGTGCTTCAGCAACTTCCTTTCTTCTCTTGAAATAGCCAAATGGCATTGGAAAGTATCTGATTGGCTCCATTTCTCCTGCCTGGACCTTCCCAACCATTTTGTCAGCCTTGAATTTGATCTTTAGTTCCTCTTGATCCCTATGCTTTAACCATTCAGCTTCAGAATACCACTTTCCTCTTTCCTCTGGGTTATTTTTCACAGCTTCCCATGCTGATAGAATCAATTCTCTGTAAGATGGAGACCAATGTTCAAAATCAACTCTTGATTGAACCTCTTCTCTGAACTTTCTTTTACTTGATTCTACTTGCTCACTAGTAAAATTCTCTCTTTTACTTTTATCCTCAGGACTATACATTTTAGCAATCGGCTTTTGAACCTGAGTAAGAGAGGCTGGCCTTGTCTCAGAGACTTGATCATTCCCATAGTCTATAGGGGAATATCCAAGAGTTTCTCTTATAGAGTTTGAGGTCCACATAGCATGTTCAGAACTAGCTTTAATCATTGACCTCTCCCCCTTTAGGACTTCTTCAACAATGTGTTCTCTCAAAGTATTCTTCTGAAATCTGACTTGACCTTCCAAGTGATTAACTCCACTTTCAATGGTTTTCTTTACTTTAAAGAGATGATCATCTATAGTATCTGCATGCAGCTTTGCTTGATCTTTTAGAACTATGAAGCTCTCATCAATTTTAGCCAAGATATCAACATTCTGTTGTTGCAGTCTAGCTTCAATCTTATTTGTACCTGTTAAGATTTGTGCTACCTGTTCTTTATATAGAACTTGCATATTGCCACTTAGTATTCCTTGGTTTGTCTGAACATCATTCACTGTCGTTGTAATTCCAGCTTGAGATTCTTTAATAACCTTTGATGTTTCTTTGATTACATCAAGCTGTTCAGTTGTATAATCTACTGAAACACCATCTCTCTTAAAGAACTTTACCATCTCTTTTCTTAATGCAGATATCTGATGATTCACTTCAAATCTAACCAATTTCAGTTGGAAATCTACTTCATTTTTTATTTTTGTATTATTCTCCTCAATATATTGTTCTAATAATCTTCTTTGATTGTTCAGCAACACTTCCAGCTGAGGTAGAATAGGACTAAGATCCACATGGATTTCCTTTTCCATTTCAACACCTTTGCTACTTTCTTCTCTAATTAAAGAATCATCTCTCTGGCTCATATGGGAGCTAGAGGACTCTATCTTGATAACCTTCTCAGCAGATTTCATTGGTGCTTCAGGCTCTCCTTCTACTTCCATAGCATCTATTACAGAATTCTCTCTAGCAGGGATCTCAGCCTGAGACTCCCCCTCAAATGGTGTATTATCTTCAGCTGGGAATTCATCTTGAGGCTCCCCCTCAGTCTCTACATTGATCAGATCAATTTTATCCTGAGCAGGGATCTCATCCTGAGCCTCCCCCTCAACTACTACCTTGCTCATTTCAGAATTGTTATGAGCAGGAATCTCATCTTGAGTCTCTTTCTCATTTAGTAAAACCCCTTCAAGTCCAGCAGGAGATACATGAAGACTTCCTCCTTCTTCTTCTCCTTTCTCACTCTCATCCTTTGGTGTATCAGGAGAACTATCCCTTGCATTATTCCCTTCTTCATCTTCTGATGTTGAAAGGTTTGGATCATGAATTGGAGTAGATTTAGATTTTCTTTTGGAGGAGGATGAGCTGGATGAACTTGAAGAACTTGAAGAAGCCTTCTTCTTCTTTTGCTTCTTTGCTTTCTTCTGCTTGGGAGAAGGATCTGGTGGAGGAGGGTTAGATAAAATTCTGTCCCATCTCTCTATCATTCTCATATCCATTTTCTTCATGTGGTTTATCTTTGATCCAGGTTTATTATTCAAGGAGTCAGGAGAGACTTTTACTAAATATAAAGACAATATTCTACCCATGTTGGGTACTTGGATACATTCAACTATCCTGTCAAACACAACTCTTCCCCAATCTTTTCTCAGAGAATGAATAATTCTTGTCAGTAGAATAAACATTTTTCTGGAAACTTTGTCATGTGATCCAGTCTTGCACAGCAATCCCTTTCCTATAACATCTGTTATCAATTTACCTTTCAAATTCATTCACTTTCTCTGAATACTTCCAGTGATTTCTCGTGACGTTTCAATTCCGCACTAGATTTGATCTAATTTAATCTGTTCAGAGGTCACCTCTTCTTCTTCTTCATTCCTTTTTAACCTAGGCAATTCTAGTGCCTTTGCTAATCTAGAAGGAGTTATTTTAATCTTCTTACCATTCACACTGGTCTTAATCTTTGAATTTATGGAGTCTATTACTATGTTAGAGTATAGCTCTAATACCTCTTGTTTCCAGATGAGAGTTGATTCAGACAGTACAAATTCCAGTCCTGCATTGTAGATTAATTCGATTGTTGATTTGATCTCCACAGAAGCTGATTGGAATCCATTTCGAACAAGTTCACTTCCCTCATAGAGATACTCATTGCTTTTGGGAGGCATTGTTGTTGATGAACGGAGAGAGAGAGAATTGATGGAGTGATTTTCTAGGGCAGACAATCTCGAACTTAGAGAACTAGGGCACTAACGAAGTGTCTTCCCTATTTATAGAAGTTATAGTTCAAGAAGATGAATAGCCGCGCGCCTAACTTATTTGACAAGATTGATCTAGTGGTTTAAATTGACCCTGTAGAGATGGCCTAGCTATGTTTGCATAAGCGTTGAGATCGCTCGACGCCATATATCTTCAGTCGACGGCAGGTGTTGTCTCGACGCCAGATATCGTCTCGACGCCATATACTTTCTCTCGACGCCAGGTGATTTCTCTCGACGCCATGTATCTTCTTGTGTCGTTAGATAATTTCTCCACTAACCTTTTAGGACACAATCTTTATTTTTCATTTATTTAATGCAACTTTAATCCATTTTTAACATACCTAATTCAATTTTAAAATAATTGAATTTACTTTCATCCAGGGGTTTAGTAAATATGTCAGCAACCTGTTTTTCGGTTGGAACATATTCAATTGAGATATCTCCATTTTCTATATGTTCTCTAATGAAATGGTATCTTATTTCTATATGCTTAGTTCTGCTATGAGATACTGGATTGTTGGCTATAGCAATTGCACTAGTTGAATCACAAAATAGAGGAGATTTACTTAGCTGAATTTTATAGTCTTGGAGTTGGTGTTGAATCCATAGTAGCTGAGCACAGCAGTTTCCAGCTGAAATGTACTCAGATTCTGCTGTAGAAATAGCCACACTTTGTCTGCTTCCTGCTACTCCAAGATATTAGACTTTTGCCAAGAAATTGACATGTACCAGATGTACTCTTTCTATCCTCCTTGCATCCTACAAAATCAGCATCTGAAAAGCCAATTAGTTCAAAATCATTGCTTCTAGGATACCAAAGGCCAAGATCAAGGGTGCCCTTCAGATATCTCAGGATTCTTTTGACAGCATTGTAGTGAGATTCTTTAGGGTTCACTTGATATCGAGCACACACACATGTTGAGAACATAATGTCTGGCCTGCTAGCAGTTAGGTAGAGCAATGAGCCAATGATGCCTCTGTACAAGGTTTCATTAATAGGTTTCCCTTTTTCATCCTTGTCCAGTGACATATTTGCTGCCATTGGTGTCTTCATGATAGTGGAATTTTCCATTCCAAACTTCTTAATAATTTCTTTTGTGTACTTGGTCTGAGAAATGAAAATTCCTTCCTCAGACTGTTTCACTTGTAGTCCCAAGAAGTATTTAAGCTCACCCATACTGCTCATTTCAAATTTCCCTTGCATAAGGTTTGCAAAGGTTATTATCAGTAGAGCCAAATATTATATCATCTACATATATTTGTACTAAAATAATGTGACCTTTAACTATCCTAAGAAACAATGTCTTGTCTATCTTTCCTCTTGAGAATTTGTTCTCAATAAGAAATCTAGATAGTTTCTCATACCAAGCTCTAGGTGCCTGTTTCAGACCATACATTGATTTTAATAATAGATAAACATGATTTGGGTGAGTAGAGTCAATAAAACCCGGGGGTTGTTCAACATATACTTCCTCCAATATTGTTCCATTAAGGAATGCTGACTTTACATCCATTTGATAGACTATGAAACCAGTGTGTGCTGCAAATGCCAGGAATAACCTGATTGCCTTCAATCTTGCCACAGGGGCAAATACTTGATCAAAATCTATGCCTTCCTCCTGTCTATATCCTTGGGCAACCAACCTAGCTTTATTTTTGATGATCACACCACTCTCATCCAGTTTATTCCTGAATACCCATTTGGTCCCTATGACTTTGTGTTTCTTTGGTCTTGGGACCAATATCCAGACCTTGCACCTTTCAAATTGATTTAGCTCTTCTTGCATAGCTAATATCCATGAAGTGTCTGTATTGGCTTCATCAAACTTCTTAGGTTCTCTTTTGGAAAGAAAGTTGTGATGCAAAGCCTCATGTATTGAGTTTCCTCTTCTGGTTTGCACACCATCATTTGGATTTCCTATGATCTGTTCTTTTGGATGATCCTTCAGATGTTTGGTAGCATTCCTCCATCTTTCATTTTCCCTTTGAGATTCTGGTGCTTCTATTTGAGTGGGTTCTTCTAGGGGTTCTGGATGAGGTGGTTCTTCAACAGCAATAGGTTCTTCATAATTGTCTTCAGCTTGAGGTTCATCCTCTCTAGTTACAATTGTAGTCTCATTAGTTTCTTCATTATCCTCATTTTGCTGTTCATTGATATTCATCTCCTTCAATTTCTGTGTAGAACCTGCACAACTAGATAAACTTCCCAGATCCTTATAAATAAGGCTGGTTTCATCAAATACAACATGTATAGATTCTTCTATCCTATTCGACTCTTTGTTGAAAATTCTATAGGCTCTACTTTGAGAGCTATACCCAACAAAGATTGCTTCATTTGCTTTTTCAGCAAATTTAGTGAGATGGTGCTTTCCATTATTTAATACAAAGCATTTACTACCAAATATTTTAAAATAGGCTAATGTGGGTTTTCTACCTTTCAACAACTCATATGGGGTCTTATCTAGTCTTTTGTTTATAAGAGCCCTATTCTGCACATGGCATGCTGTGTTTACAGCTTCAGCCCAAAAATACTCAGGAAGAGAGGAATCACTCAGCATACTCCTGCTAGCTTCAATAAGGGTTCTATTTCTTCTCTCAGCAACCCCATTTTGTTGGGGTGTTCTAGGTGATGAGAACTCTTGAGATATTCCTAGATTCTCACAAAATTTGGTCATTGCACCTGACTGAAATTCAGTCCCATGATCACTTCTAATCTTGGCTACAGAATTTCCTATTTCATTAGTGATTTTCCTAATAAAGCTGGTGAATATTTCTAAAGTGTCTGACTTATGTTTGAGGAAGAACACCCAAGTGAATCTGGAGTAATCATCAACTATTACAAGAGTGTATGACTTTCCTCCTAAGTTATTGATTGACATTGGTCCAAATAGATCCATGTGAAGTAGATATAGACATCTAATGGAATCCTTCTCACCAATTGGTTTGAAGGATGACTTGGTCTGCTTACCCATTTGACAAGCATGGCAAAGACCCTCTTGCACACACTTCCACTTAGGCCCAGCTCTCACTAGATCTTTTGAAATAAGTTTATTTATAGTCTTATAGTTTATGTGAGCTAACCTTTTGTGCCATTGAACACTACTAGAAATTTTATTTTCTGCTACTAAACATATGGAGTTAACTTGATCAGAACATATAAAGTTTAAGTAGTAAAGGTTGCCACTCCTAGTGCCTGAGAGAATTATCTTATTCTCTGTCTTAATCAGGAACTCATCTTTTTGGAATGAAATGTCATACCCAATATCACATAATTGACTTATGCTAATGAGATTGTGTTGCAATCCATCAACATGAGCAACTTTGGTGATGGTGACAATTCCATTTGAGATATTGCCATAACCTTTAGTTTTACCTCTTTCAGACCCTCCAAAGATAACCTTTGGTCCATTCCTTACAGGAGTGTAATCATTCTGCAAACTTTTTGTTCCTGTCATGTGCATAGAACACCCACTGTCCAAGTACCAGATTGAAAGTTGATTGGTCTTTAGACAACCCTGCAAAGTGAAATTACCTTTTCTTAGGAGCCCACACCAAGTTGGGTCCTAGAACCTCGTTAGTATGAGCTGGAACATTTAGTTGTTGAATAATTCTCGGAGCTGTGGGAGTTGCCATAGGTCTGAATACTGGTCTCTCAGAGTTGAATCTTGGAACAGTTGGATTGAACCAACAGTCAAGTGCAAAATGCCCAACCCTTCCACAGCACCAGCATTCATATCTATTATATCTCCTTGGAGGTCTTCTTACTTCTTTATGTTGACTCATATTTTGCTTGATTACCTTACTTACAGGTTCTATGTAATTTGTTTTAGTGACTTTTACTGATTCAGTTTTCTTACTATCAGTAGTTTTTACTCCAGGTCTTAGTTCCTTTCTGTTACATTTAGTATTTGCTTTAAATACAAATGAGTCATGATGAGTTAATACTTTTTCTTTGCATAGAGGTTTGGCATTATTGTTACTTGATTGAATTAAATTATATTTGCCATTAGAGCATTCACCCTTATAGAACTTAAGCACACCTTTTTGATCATGCTTGTTTGTGATAGGCATGGCTTTGTTAAACTTTAAAGGTTGTATAGGTGCCTTGTCATTACTTTTAGGGTTTTTATCTGCATTCCTATCATATCCTATGCCACATCTGTATTGTGCAGAGAATGTGTCTATTATAGGAAGAATAGTTTGTGGTTTTGAGAACTTTGCTACAAGTTTCCTTTCTGCTAGGAGTTTTGCTTCAAGTTCTTTTATTAACTTTTCCTTGGTGCTCAAAGTTTGTATGTGAATAATGGACATGACTTTTAGTTTACTAAGTTCTTTACTTGTCTGATTCAGCCTCTCAGCTGTCTCAGAGTTTTGAGAATCAGTTTGCTTTAATTCAGATATTTCTTTTTGTAACCTTTTATTATGCCTTTTGCTCTTCTTAAGTGCTTTGAGAATTAATTGATATTTTTCAATAATTTCATCTATATGAAGTTTGGAGTGTGAGTCATTTTCATCAGAAGAGAATGAATCTATTTCAGTTTCAGAATGAGAATCAGAAAGAGGAGTTTTATCAAGTACCTTTATATCAGGAGTTGTCTCCTGATTTTCTTGATCACTCAATGCCATGAGTCCTGCATTTTCTTCTTCATCATCTTCACTATCAGATCTTGATAGTGGGGCTTTTATCATAGGTCTTTCATTTGGACTGTCTTCATTTTCATTGGCAGCCATCAGAGCTTTGAGTGCCTCCTCACTATCTGAGTCTGATGACTGAGATTCACTATCACTAAGAGTGACCTTGCCCTTTTTGGCTATTAGACTCTTCTCGTGTCTTTTGTCAGATTTGTGCTTTCTTTCATCAGATTTCTTGTTGTTCTTTCTCTTTGAAGGACAATCAGCAATCATGTGTCCTGATTTCCTGCAACCAAAACACACAACTTCTTCTGAATTAATTTTATTGTGTTTAGAATTGTACCTGTCCTTCTTGGAGTCTTGTTTGAATCCCTCTGACAAATTTGAATGCTTCTTAGATCTGGATAAATGAGAGGGTCTAGTTTTCCAGTGTTGTTTTCTCCTCAGCATTCTTTTTAGCTGTTTGGTAAAGAGTGCCAATTCACCATCTGATATTTCAGAATCAGAATTACTGGTTTCTGATTCTTCTGACTCAGATGAAATCCTTGGGGATAATGCCATTCTTTCTTTGCTTTTCTTGGAGCTTTCTGCTTTCAAAGCAATAGGATTTTCCCTGCTGTGTCCTTCCTCAGCTTTTCTGGTATTCAGATGAAGTTCATGGGACAATAGTTTCCCATATAAATTTTGTGGCTGAATGTTTCCCAGATTTCCCATTTCTCTGATTGCACAGATCTTGATATCCTATTCTTTGTTCAGTGATCTTAAGAATTTGTCATTCAGCTCATAATCTGAGAAAGTTCTTCCATAAGTCTTTAGGCCATTTACAATCTTGAAGAATTTTTCATAGCAGATTGCTATTGAATCTTTCTTGTCTTGTCTGAAGGCTTCATATTGCTGATTTAGAAGTGACTTCCTGTCATCTCTGACTTCTTCAGTCCCTTCCATATAGACAATAAGAGATTCCCACATTTCTTTGGCAGTTTTGCAATGGACTAAATTTTGGAAGGTTGAATCTTCAATAGCACTAACAATGATGTTCTGAGCTCCCTTATCCATGGAGGCCAGAATCACTTCATCTTTGGTCATCTCTGAATAGGTTTTAGGAGTCTTAATATTTCCATCTGTAAATGAAACTTTCATAGGAACAAAAGGTCCTTCTAGAACTGTTAGGTAAATCCTAGGATCAGATGCTTCCATGAAAAGTCTGACTCTTTCTTTCCAAATACCAAAGTTTTCTTTTCTGCAGATTGGAAGCTTCATAGATGTGAATTTTTTGCTTCCTTCTATATTAGCCATCACGACTTCAGAAATCTACCCTTAGAAGATCTTGTTCAGGCTGTTAAACCTTTTCTTGAACAACAACCCTCTGATACCACTTGAAAGACTTTATTTAAGGGTAGTTAATCACCTAGAGGGGGGTGAATAGGTTATTTAAAAATATTGCGATTCTTGATTATAACCGAGATAAAACTGATCAGATCTTTCAAGAAATAAAATCATACACAGAAAAGAACACACATATTTTTATAGTGGTTCCCCGTATCTTGGGTAATCCATTTTCCCCCTTCTCCCCTTCTAGCAGTGTGCTAGAAAGAGGTTATAGCTCTTCCAGATCTCAGACAACAAACAGGTCTTACAGCTCAGATCACAACAGATCTTACAGTCTCAGATCACACAGACCTTACTAACTCAGATCACACAGATCCTACCTCAGCCTTTATATCTAGGCCTACAGCTCAGATTCACCCCTGAATCCTACAACTCAGATCACACCTGATCTTACAACTCAGATCCTTGACAGATCGTACACTCAGATCTGACAACTCAGATCCTACAGAAATTTATAAAGAGAATAACGAATACTTAGACTCAGATTTGAGATTTGTTGAGCCTTCTTGATTTGCCTGAATGATCAGACAGAAATCTTCAATAGAACAACAGCAGCAAATGATCTTCTTGATTCGTCAGGCTGAGATGACTGTTCTTCTTCTTGGGAAGACAGATTCTTCCTTCTTGATCTTCTTCTTTCAGAAAAAGGTATCAGCACCAGATTGCTGAATGAGATCTTCAATTTAGACTGGTTCTGAAAGGGAAGACAACTTCTCCAGATTCTATCTCAAACTTTCTCTCAAAATGATGGAGACGATAATGGCTTTTGAGAGGAGAGGAAAACTTTTCTAACTTCACTTTTCTTCACTTCATAACTTAGATTAACTACCCAACCCATAGGTCATGCCTTCTATTTATAGCCCGCCATCTGCAATGTCTGTTATACTTCTCCACGTCAGCATAACATCACATCTTCAACGGTCTTCAATGAAAACAAAAGCTCAGCTAGCGTGGAAGATATTCCTCAGTTCAGAGTATTTGTAGAAGAGGCGTTGAGCACTTAATATCTCTGTCGACGCTTTTCCAGTTAGGCGTCGAGCGGTACTTCGACGCTCGACGCTTACTCCTTAGACTGAAGCTCTCGACTCCTACTTCTCAGGCGTTGAGCAAACATCACTTAGTCGACGCTTTTTATCTGAAGAAGTCGAGCAACGTCCAGGGGCTCGACGCTTCTTAACTAAGCCTTCATATCTCGACACTTCTGGTTGGCGCTGAGCTGAGTGAAGTTAAGTCGACACTTCTCTTTCCAAGGCGTCGAGCGACACAATTTGGCTCGACGCTTCCAAAATTGATCTCAGAACTTCAGCGGCGACCTTGTCTATTTGAGTAGTAGACATGAGTCAACGCTTCTGGGTCACAGGCGTCGAGCGATGTATGATGTCTCGACGCTTGTGGACTTGAATGAATTCCATGAACTTTTTGCCTGACCTGATCTCCTGCACATTGATTCTAGAGAGTATATCAAATACATTCTGAGATATATCTTTGACTTAGGAATGGACTTATCCAAATCTAAGACATTGTGGGCAATGATCCCAACACATAGCATAGCATTCTTGCATAAAACAGAGACCTCATCGTATAAATTAGTATGGGCTCTTTTATACTATGAGTTTACCTTATTGCCAGATCCCTTAGCTTATGTGCTTTTGTGTGTGCATATAAGTGAAGGTTACATTTGTAGCTGCTCTCTATTTATTATACCTGCTTGTTTTACTTGCATTGTTTTTTACTTATTGTTGTCACACTATACTCTGTTAGCATAGAACTGTTATCCTTACTTGTTTAGTATTTATAAACCTTGCTAGTCTAGCCACTTGTCGCCTGCTTGATACATTACCCCTTGATTTCCTCCTCTTACTCCTCCTGCACGGTGCCTAGGAGTCGCGGGTGGAGGCGGGGAGTAATATGCTAAGTCTTATAGACTGACGGTCGGTGGACCTCCTTATTACCGGAGAATCAGGAGGGGATGGACCTCCACTAGAGGGAGGCACATGGGACAGTGACCAGACCAGAATTTTGACTCTCTGCTGCTGTTGGGAAAGCACCGGTAAGCAACACACGTCGTTTACCTACTCTGCACATCTACCCAGGGCAGAGGGCAGAGTTATATGCTATTGAGGGCATCGAGTCGTGTGAGTGTATAGTCTGCTACATCTTTACCAGGAGAGAGGCAAAGAAGAGACAGATAGATCGGGCTTAAGCCCTTGTTGTACTTCTTTACTAATTTCTGCACTCTGATTTGAACTATGCTTATTATTTTATCTCATTTGTACATGTATTAATCTCATAGTGTGATTGTTGTGGACATGTGTTTCTTGTTTAGTCAATATATCTATGATTATGGTTGGTCTATATGATGTTGAATAGCCGGCAAGATCGGCGTATTATGGCAGCGACTATTTGGTGTAATGGTGGCCGCAAGACAGCGGTTCTGGGCGGTAAGACCCGGGAAAGGATGCAAAAAAAGAGGGTCTTACAAGATATCATGTTTGTTGCATGCATATGTGCTAGATTCTAGGTTGACCCCAAAGAATCCCACATGAGTTCTGTAAAAAGAATACTCAGATATCTAAAGTGTACACCTGAACTTGGCTTGTGTTATCCCACAGAATCTAGATTTTATTTAGTAGGCTACTCAGATGCAGATTATGCTGGATGTAGGCTTGATAGAAAGAGCACTTCAGGAATTTGTTAATTCCTGGGTGCTAGACTAATTTCCTACTTTAGCAAGAAGCAAACCTCAGTCTCTACTTCTTTAGCTGAAGCTGAGTATATAGTTGTAGGAAGCTGCTACTCACAAATACTGTGGATGCAGAATCAGTTGTTAGATTATAAATTTAGTCTTGAGAACTCCACAATATTCTGTGACAGCTCTAGTGCCATTTATATAGCTTCCAAACATGTTCTCCACAGTAAAACTAAGCACATAGATATAAGGCACCACTTTCTCAGGGATAATGTAGAGAAGGGTAAGATTAATCTTCAATACATTTCCACTGATAATCAAAGGGCTGACATTTTCACTAAGCCACTTGATGAAAGCAAGCACAATTCCTTCATCAATGCATTGGGTATGCTTGATGGAGCACTGTAGGACACACTTATTATGTAAGATCTATTTTCTATAGAACGTTATTGATGGGAAAAACAACAAGAATTTTGAGAAAAATATAACTGTTCGTTCAAAGCTGTGTCGAATACAAATCGACGCACCGTCTATTTCTACTCGATGCTAGCTTCAAGAGCTGGCTGGGATAGTTAATTCGAATGGCACTCGATGAAGCATCGAATTCTTATCGACGGTTACGTCGACATTAAAGTCGCTACTCTTATTCGAAGCCACATCGACTTCTACTCGACGTCACGCCGACTTTTCATAGCGCGCACATACTCGACTTCTACAAGCTACTTCGACAATTTTTGGCGCGCCGAATTCACATCTTTTCGACATTGCTTCGAATACAATCCTAAGTTGTGATGATTCGCCTTCTCAAAGCAACACAGTCATTAGACTTTCTTGTGCATTCGAATTCTATCCCTCTCGCTCTCCTTCTTTTCTGTCTCTCTATCTCCTTCCTTTCCTTTTCTTGCAAGAATACGACAATCCTCAATGGAGCTAACCAAAGATCAAATAGATGTTTTGGATGTAGTCGACTTGGCTTTAGAGACATTGTTGTCTCAATTCTCCTCATTATATCTCAGCTTCCCAGATGAGTGCTATCATAAACTGAGTATTCAACATCAAAGGCTTCGACACCTCACTGCCCAGACCAAAGCAATAGAAGAGGAGTTAAAATTCTAAGGGTTGTCTGCTGAGGTCTTTATTTCTTTCTTCAATGATATAAAGCAGGGGGAGAAGTGTGACAGCAAGCTCACGATAGACTCAGTATACACTGTAAATCACCCCCTCCTTATGTTTCTAAAGGAGAGCCAGTCGTCACCTCCTATGTCCTTCTGATACCTGCATCATCCTCTCCTCCCAAAACCCTATCTTCAATCCAGTGGGAGTCATCACAACAGGGGGAGGATGATCTCTTCTCAAATGATGATGATTATTGTATAAGTTTGAAGGAGTACTCAAAATGGGCTAATTCACCCAAACCTGAGACTCCAAACTTCAGGCCTTATTCTGAAGAGTCAATAACAGCATTACCTTCAGTACAGCCTGCTGCTCGTGCTCTTGAATCTGCTCCCTCTTCTCCAACACCAGCTCAGCTCCCTCCCGCACCTACTCCAGCATCTATTCCAATAGTCCCATTACCAGCTTTTAGAGGAAGACCTCCATTCAGAGGAAGGGATATGGAAGAGATTACACATGAAGGGGATATGGGAGAGATTACAGAGGAAGGGGATATGGGAGAGACACACATGTTTAGGAAGAGTACACAATGGAATAAAGAAAGCAATTCAAGAAGGACAGATCATGTTATAAAACCTATGAGAAGGTTAAAATACCTAAAAATAGAATGGAGGTATATAAAGATCCAAAGCTTGACAGAGCCCTAGATGAAATTAGAGAAAGCGATCAATATGAATTTGAAGCATCTCGAAGAGAAATGGAATAAAAGAGAAATTTATTCATTGAAAGCTGAAGAAGGGCAAAGTGGCTATGGAAAAAGAACAATTAAAGGAGGCAATTCAGATTCCTAGCACTCTGTTTGATTCCTCCAAGTGCTGCCAAGAATCCTCAAGCTAAAGTCCTGACAGATGTGGGGCAACTTAACAAAAGGGGTCTTGGATGTAATCAGGAGATGGAGGATCAGTCATATCAAAAGAAAAAGAAGATTGTATTCAACACACTTCCAACTTCTGATAATCCACAATCAACATTCATTGTACCAGACCCTGATTCAGAAGAGTTAGATTTGGTTGAGTTGAATTAAATGACTGCAAAAATCATAAGTTTTGGATTCAAGATTCAAGATGTCTACCTTGATGTAGAATCTAATCTGGAAATGCTATTCAAAGGGCATCACAAAATTCAACAAAATCCAGAGAAGGCTAAACCAACAAATTTCAAATATGTTGAAAGGAAGTTCAGAAAAGTGTATGAAGCTCTATCAATGTTTCTCAAAACAAGAAAATAGAACATCTTTTAGGTAACTAATTCTGATGAATTTTCATTTATATTTATCAGAAGTTTTAGTTTGGTATCACTATTATTTATTACATATTTGTTGATATTCAGTTGTTATGTTTCAGTATGGTTTAAACCATTTAAACAATTTATTAAATTTGTTAAGATAAATAGGGGACATTATTGGGAAAACACACTTTGATTTATCTTATAAATTACATGCAAGTGATTTCATTTTCTAAGATGTATTACCCATGTTGTATAGAGAGGGTAATTTGGTTATTAGATGTCTTATGATGTCACACTCTAATGAAGGTGTCAAAGACAAGTCTAGAACAGTCCAAAATTCAGTTGAATTAAAACTTGCGTCGAATGAAAGTCGACGCAACTTTGATTGGAAGTCAAAGCAACTTTGAATAAAAGTAGAAGTAACTCAGACTGGAATTGAAGTATAAGTTGAAGTCGACGCAACATCGAGATGTACTTGACGCAGAAGACAAAGCTAGTCGAAGTAGTATTAGAAGTTGACGTAACTTCGACTTGAAGTCGAAACAGAAGATGAAGTTCAAATTAAGTCCAAGTCGTCAACTCGACGGATATGCCGATAAGAATTCGATGCAACGTCAATATCAGAGTTCAGTTCAAAGCTGAAGAGGAATTCGAAGCAGCTTCTATTATAACTCGGAGGTGCGTCGAGTAGAAGGCAAATGAATTCGACGCTACATCGAAAATAGGCACAGAAATAGAATACTTTATGTATTCTTTTCTGATGCTTTTCCAAAAGGTATACAAGGAAGTAATTTGAATTCTAACGATGCATTTATTGCCAAAAATGGAAAGGACTCCAGAAAGACAATAGAGACATTCTTGGAAGTTATTCTTCATCTTCTTCCTCAAGTCTTCTCTCGGACAACATACAAAAAAAACACATCTCTGATTAGCAGCAAGGCTTCTTCTCTCTGCTGCAACAAAGTGAAAGACTGGACAAAGCATTATAATCCTTTTCTTCTTACAAATGATTAATCATCTACAAGATCCAGTCCACAAATAGTGCCAAGAATCCTCAAAGAAATCTGCTGAAAGAAGACTCAAATCAGAAGACTTACTTCTTCTTCCAATCCTTTCTTACTCTCTCTCTCTCTCTCTCTCTCTCTCTCTCTCTCATTGTAAATTGAGTAAAGAGTTTTTAGAATTTCTCTCCAAAGGACTCAATGGTTCAAGATCTTATTATGAAAAGATCTACATTGGTTCTAAGAGTCTCCTTATCAAAAGACTAAGTCAGTGGTTCTAAGAGTCTCCTTGTTAAAAGACTCAGTTGTTGGTTCTAAGAATCTCCTAACCAAAAGATTCAGTGGTTCTAAGAGTCTCCTTATCAAAAGACTCAGGGACTTGATAGTGTATTCCTACCAAGGTGGTACAAGAGTGGATGTACCTAAGAGTTTTGGGGAACCACTATAGCTCTTGTCTTTGTGTTGTGAATTTTCCATGTTGTCTACTTGTTTTATTTCTGCAATCTGTGTTTATTTTATTCTGGACTGGTAATCTGAATGCATAGTTGTTAGATTAATTTATTGTTGTGCAATATTTGAAAAAAGTTTTAAAACTCTATTCACCCCATCCCCCCTCTAGAGAATACTTAGAGGTATCACTATGCACTTTCAAATAGCTTACTTTTCCATTATTAATTAGTTGTTGTAATAATGTTCTCCTTTTCTTTCTTCTTATTTATGAACATGCTCGGCGCACTCGCAATTTTCATTTTATTGGATAGGCATTCTCGTCTTCCTTTGTGTATCTCTCTATATGATTGTGTTTTCCCTGTGTGCTCATCTGTGAGTTTTCTTTCTTCGATGTACTCGCCTTTAAGGTGTACTCACTCATTGTTATGACTCGCATAGGAGCCTTCTTTCTGCAGGTCAAGCGTTTGCGCACCCCCTACTCGCTGAGAGTGTGATTCTTAGATGGGGCCTCGCTGCACTAGATGATCGCATACTCGCTTTAGGATTTTTGCGAGGCAGCAGGCGAGTGGTTTTGAGGGTCATAGGTCAGGGAGATATTGAGAGTACTCGCCTCGCACCCTTCTTAACCCTATCATGGAACCAGCAGAGGGCTAGCACATCGTTGGACTTGGAACTCACTTGAGGTGGAAAGTTGCCAGCCAGCAGGGGAGGATCCTAGTGCAACGGCCGGGTCTATGGCAACTGCTCGAGGACATAGAACTCACTTGAGGGTGAAAGTAGCCAGCCTACAGGGGGATCACAGTGCAACGGCCTGGTCTATGACAACACTTTGCTCGAGGACATAGAACTCACTCGAGGGGGCAAGTAGCCAGCCTACAGGGGGAAGCCTAGTACAATAGCCTGGTCTACGTTAACACTCTGCTCGTGGACATAGAACTCACTCGAGGGGGCAAGTAGCCAGCCTGCAGGGGAGGAGCCTAGTGGAACAGCGTAGTCTACGACAACACTCTTTTCAAGGACAAAGAACTAACTCGAGGGGGCAAGTAGCCAGTGAAAGTAACATCTTATAGAAGTTGAAAGTGAGGTTTAGATCTTAGATTTACTCTAGAGGGGGGTGTATAGAGTATTAAACGTTTTTCACTTATTTTTATAGCAGAATTAAAATAGTGATATTTATATGTGTATAACAGAGTGATTATGAAAACAAATAAAAAACACACAGCACAGCACAGTACAGAAGAATAAACACAAACACAGAAGACACAAGGATCTATAGTAGTTCCCCAATAATACTGGGTACATCTACTCTTCTACCACCCTTGGTAGGAATCCACTAGGTTTTTTATCAGGTGCCCTATCACCAATAGGTTTTTGATCAGGTGCCCAAACACCACTGAGCTTTTGATCAGGTGCTCAAACCAATCACAGGTTTTTGATCAGGTGCCCTGCCACCAAAGGGTTAACTTTTGAAGGGAGTTAGAACCTTGTACATGATGGGATAAAGAGGGTTTATGAAGTTCTTCTCTGTCAACAAGCTGAGAGAAGACTGGTGGATTTGTTGTTGTAAAGCTCCCCCTGTCTGATAGAAATGGTTGACAGTTCAAGGATGGAGCTTTCTCTTGAATGAGATATCATCCTTGATAGCTGATGAATCTGAGAGACAAAGTTTCTCAGATTATTGTTGCTCTTTGAAGATTAGAACTTGCAGCTGGAAACTGAGAGAATGATCTTGTTGATGTTCTCAGAGAATAAGAGTGATGTTGTTGAAGATGAAGATCAATTTTTCTTTTCTGCTTTTTGTATTTCTCTCTCGACTGTTTCTTTTCTGTGTTAGTCTCTTGTTGTGATCCTTCTTCTTTCTGGTCTTACTTTTCCGTAGAGAATATATCTCTGATTTGAATTTCAAATCCTCTGAATAAGGAATAGAATAATCAGGAAGATTATTTCTTGGAACTGCAAGCAAATCTTTAATTCCTTTTCCTTTTCAATAAATGTATCTTTTTCCAATCCAACGGCTACTTTCTCGAGAGAAGACAATGGAAAGGAATAAATAAAAGGAAGGATATAATCCTTGACTTATCTGGAATAATTAATAGAATAGATCCGTTGCTGATTTAGTTGATCTGAGTTTAGAGAATATATAACTGATCTGTCTAGAAAATTCGTCGAGCTGAAATAAGAGTTCGTCAAACTGAACATCTGTTACTGATTCGTTGAACACAGTCTGGAGTTCGTCGATCTCAAACTGGAGTTCGTCGAACTGAAAGATAATCTGCTGAATCTGGCTGGAAGAACTGAGTTCGTCAATCTGAGAAGCACTTTCGTCGATCTGAACATCTTGATACTTATTCGTCGAGCGCAGAGCTGAGTTCGTCGATCTCAAACTGGAGTTTGTCAAACTGAAGAGATAAATCTGATAGACTGGCTGGAGAACTGAGTTCGTCGAGTTGAGAAGCTATTTCGTCGAACATAGAAAGAAGTTCGTCGAACTCAATGTGAAGTTCTTCGAACGCAGAGACTTGGCAAGTTCATCGATCTGGAGCACAACGTTCGTCGAACGCAGGATGGAGTTCGTCGAATGCAGTATGGAGTTCGTCGAACACAGAAACTTAATCTTTTCCGTAAGTTCTAGCATCCTAAAACCTTGACCCTTGGACTATACATTGGGGTCAACTTAGTCCTAGTCAACAGATAGGGATCCTAGCCCAAATCAGTAATAGGGTTGTTCCAACAATCTCCCCCTATTTGGTTTAGGACACTATTTGACAAAATTAAATAATAAACAAATAAATAACAAACATAGAGCATATATATCTGACAGAAATTTTAAATCATTTAAGCAGATAAAATATAGTACTTTAGGTTTAGAAAACTTTACATTGTAGAATACTGAAAGAAAACCTTGCCTTCTGCTTTTGCTTTGTTGATCTGAGCTGTAGCAATAACTGAATCTGCTTTGTTGATCTTCTTTATTGATCTTCTTTATCAAAAACTGTATCTGCTATATCAAAAACACCATAACTGAATCTGCATCTGTATTTGTCATATCTGAAACAAAAACTAAAACTGCTGGAGCTTCTTCATAAAGAATTGAAACTGCTTCTATCAAAATCATATCAACATCAATATCAATCACTGCATCAAAAAGAGCTTCTTCATAAAGTATCTCCCCCTGAAACTGGAGCTTCTTCATAAAGTATCTCCCCTATCAAAAAGGAGCTTCTTCATGAAACATCTCCCCCTGCCTAGTTTCAGGAAGACCTGAAGCTAGGCCCATAGAAGAAGGGACATTTGAAGAGGAGGTAGGGAAGGATTCAATTTTTTAGAAGAAATATTATCATTGTTATGTCTCAGCGGTTGGGCTGAGATAGCTTCCAGTCTCAACGGATTCTTCTGTCCCATCCCAGCGGATCCAGACAACTTCCCAGTGTCCCTAGGCCTTCTCTCAGCGGTTCAGCTGAGACTGAGAGCTTGTCTCAGCTGTTCAGTTGATACTGAGAGCTTGTCTCAGCTGTTTTGAGATAGTGATCATGTACCTGCAAAATGTCTCTGGTATAGGTGGTGTTCCTCTCCTTATTTAATATGTTAGTTGTTCTTGACCCAGACTACTTTGGGTCCTTTTGTTTTTCCACAAAAATTTGAAATATAAGATATCTCAGGATGATCCTTATAGCCTTGTGGATGATATCTCCTTGGAGGAATTATCCACTCAGTGAAAGGATTTTTAGTTTGTTGAGAATAAGAATTCTTTAGATTTTTAGTATTTTTTCCGTTCGACGAATTTGGATGAATTCATCGATCGCCATTCGACGAAGTGAAGTGCTTTCGTCGAGCGTCATTCGAATAATAACTATACTGAAGGTCTGTCTTCAGAGTTCGTAGATCTTCGTTCGACGAAATGAAGTGATTTCGTCGATCTCCGTTCGATGAATTCTGTTGAATTCCTTTATTCTTAACAGCCTTGCTTGAGATATTTTTATCTATTTCTACTGCCTCTTTGCCCTTGGCAGAGATGAACTTTACAGGTGTAAATAAAGTATTCTTATTAAGAATATGTGGCTCACTTGATGATGCACCCAAGCCCAGTTTGCTATTGAGTCTAGCATTTACTGTGCTTGTGATGTCCATCAGTTTGATACTTCTCCCATTTAGGGATTCTTCAAATTTCTTAGCTTCAGATAACTTGTTCTCAATGAGAACAATATGCTCTCTGGAGGCAGCCAATTCTTTCTTAAGATTTGTATTATCTTCAGTCAGTTGATTCATTTCAACCAACCTATTTCTGAGAGAGATTATCTCCTTCTCAGATTTAATTAAATCTAAATAAAGAGCTTTGAATTCATCTTTGAATTCATTTGAATTGAAATCAAAGTTTGAGATTATCACTGTCAATTTCAGGTTCTGATTCATCTGAGTTGTTTCCTGAGGCATTGATAGCCATTATGCAGAAGTTTCTTTCTTCTTCATCATCACTGGAGCTGGATGATGATGCATATTCTGACTCACTGCTTGAGTCATATATAGCCATCAAGCATTGATCTTTGTCATTTGCATTCTCTTCATCTTCAGAATAGATGGATGAAGATTGAGTTTGTCTCACTCCATGTTTCAGCTACAAAGCCTCTTCCCTTATGTTTGTGTTTGTGGGACGATGACTTGCTGGAGTGCCTCTTTTCTTCTTTCTCTTTTCTTTTGTCCTTCTTTTGATTCTCTGGACACTCAGGTAGAATGTGTCCAGGTTTCCTGCAACCAAAACAGATAATTTCTTTAGAATTTGATTTGTTATACCTTAGTTTTTCTCTGGATCTTGAATCCTTCTTTCAGAAATCCTTTTTAGCCATCTTGTAAAATCTTTTGGCTAGGAGACTCATAAACTCCATTTCTCCTGGAGCTTTGTCTTCCTCTTCTGTAGCTTGGAAAGCAATACTTCTCTCCTTCTTGGATGCTGGAGATGAGGTAGATTGTTCAGCTTCTCTGGACTTGATAAGCTGCTCATAGTATTTTAGCTTGCCTAACAAGGTCTCAGTAGAGATCTCATTTAGGCTTCTGGCTTCCTTGATTGGCCAGATCCTTGAGTCCCATGTGCTGGGGAAGCACATTAGGATCTTATCATTGACTTCAGTGATTGAGATCACTTTGTCCAGAGACTTCAGTTCATTAATTATGAGACTGAGTCTATTGTACATATCTGCAACTGTTTCATTTTCTCCCTTTTTGAAATTCTCATATTGAGAGATAAGGTGAGATCTTCTGTCTTTTCTTTCATCTGCAGATCCTTCAACCATGTTGTTGAGGGAAATCCAAATATCTCTAGTTGAGGTGCATTCCACAACCTTTTGGAAAATGTCATCAGACATTGTTTGTGCTAAGATATTCATTGCTTTGGCATCTGCACTTCTTTGTTTCTTCTGGGCATCTGTCCACTCAGGAGGTGGAACAGCATTATTATTCGTTGCTGCTTCAGCACTTGTTGTTGTTCTAGGAGTAGGAGGTCCTGTCAAAATAACATTGAAAATATCTTCATCAATAGAGTTCATATGTAATCTGATCATTGCCTTCCATAATGCAAACTTATTTAGATTGCACATAGGAGGTCTTGTGCTTGAGTATTCTTTGTTCTGTGCCATGAGTTTTTAGAAAAATAAAACTCTAGAGGAAATTAAGATCTAATTGATCTTTTGATTCAGGTGTTAGCCTGTAAACAATATCAACCAATCTCTGATACCAATTGAAAGTAACCTCTGATAGAAGTTGAAAGTGAGGTTTAGATCTTAATTTACTCTAGAGGGGGGTGAATAGAGTATTAAAAGTTTTTCACTTATTTTTATAGCGGAATTAAAATAGTGATATTTATATGTGTATAACAGAGTGATTATGAAAACAAATAAAGAACACACAGCACAACAGAGTACAGAAGAATAAACACAAATACAGAAGACACAAGGATCTATAGTAGTTCCCCAATAAACCTGGGTACATCTACTCTTCTACCACCCTTGGTAGGAATCCACTAGGTTTTTGATCAGGTGCCCTATCACCAATGGGTTTTTGATCAGGTGCCCAAACACCACTGAGCTTTTGATCAGGTGCTCAAACCAATCACAGGTTTTTGATCAGGTGCCCTGCCACCAAAGGGTTAACTTTTGAAGGGAGTTAGAACACTGTACAAGATGGGATAAAGAGGGTTTATGAAGTTCTTCTCTGTCAACAAGCTGAGAGAAGACTAGTGGATTTGTTGTAGTAAAGCTCCCCTGTCTGATAGAAATGGTTGACAGTTGAAGGATGGAGCTTTCTCTTGAATGAGATATCTTCCTTGATAGCTGATGAATCTGAGATTATTGTCTCAGATTATTGTTGCTCTTTGTAGATTAGAACTTGCAGCTGGAAACTGAGAGAATGATCTTGTTGATGTTCTCAGAGAGAGTGCTGCTGTTGAAGATAAAGATCTATTTTTCTTTTCTGCTTTTTGTATTTCTCTCTCGACTATTTCTTTTCTATGTTAGTCTCTTGTTGTGATCCTTCTTCTTACTGGTCTTACTTTTCCTTAGAGAATATATCTCTGATTTGAATTTCAAATCCTCTGAATAAGGAATAGAATAATCAGGAGGATTATTTCTTGGAACTGCAAGCAAATCTTTAATTCCTTTTCCTTTTCAATAATGTATCCTTTTCCAATAAGCCAAACGGCTACTTTCTCGAGAGAAGACAATGGAAAGGAATAAATAAAAGGAAGGATATAATCCTTGACTTATCTGGAATAAATAACAGAATAGATCTGTTGTTTATTTAGTTGATCTGAGTTCAGAGAATATATAATTGATCTGTCTAAAAAATTCGTCGAGCTGAAATAAGAGTTCGTCGATCTGAAGGTTGAATTCGTCGAACTGAAGTTGGAGTTCGTCAAACTGAACATTTGTTACTGATTCGTCGAACATAGTCTGGAGTTCATCGATCTCAAACTGGAGTTCGTCGAACTGAAAGATAATCTGTTGAATCTGGCTGGAAGAACTGAGTTCGTCGATCTGAGAAGCACTTTCGTCAATTTGAACATCTTGATACTTAGGGCCTGTTTGGCTAAGCTGCAGCGCTGGGAGAAGCAGTGGTGGGAAACAGTAGTGCAGGAATCTGCTATTTTGCAGTGGTGGAAAAATTCATGAAACTGTTTGGAAAACTGTATTTGTAGTGCTGTGTGAAACAGTGGTGCAGAATTAAAGAGTAATGAATATTAAACAGTAATAAAAATTTAACAACAATGAAAATTAAACAGTAATGAAAATTAAACAGTACGCATAATTTACGAAGTCCAACTTAGAATTAAACAATTTGCTCGATATAAATATTTGCGCTAAATATAATTCAATTAGATGATGGTCACTTTTCTCCAACACAAATCAATATCATCTACAAAAGAGAATTACGGTAGATTAGATAAATTTAATATAAAATAAATAGTTTATTTGCTAAACTACATACCCGTAAGCATATGTGTAATTGGCTCTACGCTCGGAGCTGTGACCGTGCACGATGACCCCATAGGCCAATAGCAATATTCATATCGCGACGGTGCCCCCGACACGATAATGCTCACCGATGAGAGAGGTCCATAAATATCATATATAATATATATAATTAGATATAATAATTATAATATATATAACCGTTTATATTAAACGGTAATATATATATATATAAATTTTATATTATATGGTGTATATATATAATATAATATATATATAATCATTTATTTAACCATTTTAATTAAAATCATATATATAACCGTTTTATTTAAAATTATTTATTTAAACGCTAATATATATAAATTATATATTATATTGTATATATACATAATATATATAAATTAATGATTATATTATTATATATATATTATATTAGCGTTATAATTTTTAAAGTTTAAAAAAAATATTTTTTTTAAAATAGCGCTGCAACCCTTTTTCAGGGCTGCAGCGCTGCCTGGCAGGAAAAGGGGCGGTGGCTTCCTGCCACCGCCAGCCCCAAATATTTGTTTGGCGGGGATGCAGGCACAGCTGCGGCATGCAGCAGCTGTGCCACTCCGCCAAACAAGCTCTTATTCGTCGAGCGCAGAGCTGAGTTCGTCGATCTCAAATTGGAGTTCGTCGAACTGAAGAGATAAATCTGATAGACTGGCTGGAGAACTAAGTTCGTCGAGCTGAGAAGCTATTTCGTCGAACACAAAAAGAAGTTCGTCGAACTCAATGTGAAGTTCGTCGAACGCAGAGACTTGGCAAGTTCGTAGATCTGGAGCACAACGTTCGTCGAACGCATGATGGTGTTCGTCGAACGCAGTATGGAGTTCATCGAATGCAGAAACTTAATCTTTTCCTTAAGTTCTAGCAGCCTAAAACCTTGACCCTTAGACTATACATTGGGGTCAACTTAGTCCTAGTCAACAGATAGTGATCCTAGCCCAAATCAGTAATAGGGTTGTTCCAATAGCTAGCCTACAGTGGAGGAGCCATGTGCAACATCATGGTTTATGGCAACACTCTGCTCGAGGACATAGAACTCACTCGAGGGAGCAAGTAGCCAGCTTGCAGGGGAGCAGCCTAGTGTAACGGCCTGGTCTACGGCAACGCTCTGCTCGAGGATATGGAACTCACTCGAAGGGGCAACTAGCCACCTGCAGTGGAGGAGCCCAGTGCAACAGCCTGGTCTACGGAAACACTCTACTCGAGGACATAAAACTCACTCGAGGGTGCAAGTAGCCAGCCTGCGGAAGAGGAGCCCAGTGCAATGGCCTAGTCTACGGCAACACTCTGCTCGAGGACACTCAGGGGTCTTGTCTCTTGATACCTGTAGTCAAGATATTGAAGCACTACACATTTGCAACAGAAGGTGTTATCACTTTAGTTTAGCATGAAAGATGAATATGACATTACACTGCGACTAGGAGTAGTAACGCTTCAGGTCATCTCCACTCCAAGTCTTTCCTAGGAGTTCCCCCTCGACATTTTGCAGACGATACCCGCCTGTTTTTAATACCTTGGAGACTATGAAAAGGCCTTCCCAATTGGGATGGAGCTTACCCGCAGTCGCGGATCTTCCCGCGGTGTCTGCCTTTTTTAGAACCAAGTCTCACTTGTCGAACTGATTGATTTTAATGTGCTTGTCAAACTGTCTCTCCATTCTCTTCTTGATTTCCTTCTGGCATACTGTGGCTTGTTCACGAATCTCTTCTATCAAGTCTAGCGAAATTCGTTGTGCTTCCTCATTCTCGAGCCTCCATCCTTCATCTCCATCTTCTACTGCCACCACCCTAGGACTTCTGACCTCAAACTCCACCGAGATGAAGGCATCCAAGCCATGGGATAGCTTGAAGGGTGTTTTGACAGTTGTTGTGGTGGGGGTAGTCCTCAAGGCAGAAAGGACTGAGGGGAGCTGCTCCACCCAGTTTCCCTTCAAATTCTCCACATTTTTCTTGAGCAGGTTGACGATGACCTTGTTGGCCGCCTCGACCTGACCGTTGCTCCTTGGATGATGAACTGAGGCAAAGTGAATGTCGATGCCAAGTTAGCTGTAGAAGCTTGTGAGCTATAGCCTGGCAAATGCGGACTGTTGTAGGTAACGATGGCGAGAGGCAGGTCGTGCCTACATATGATTTCTCCCCAAAGGACATTGTTTACTACCAGGGAGGTTGTCTTCACTAAAGCATTCACCTCCATCCACTTGGAGAAATAATCGATCATTACCAGGAGGTACTTCTTTTGCCCACTTGCCTAGGGGAACGACCCTACCAGTTCCATTCCCCAAATACCGAAGGGTCAGGGGGTGGTGATTGATCAGAGACGCTGGGCTAGTTGGAGCCGGAGCGGGGAATAAAGTTGGCACTTCAAAGACCACTTTGCGAACTCGTTCTCGTCCTTCCTAATGGTAGGACAGAAATATCCCGCTCTCAGTACCCTCTTCTATAGGGTCCGGCTTCCCGAATGACTCTCACACTCACCCGGGTGAATCTCTTCTAGGACTTGAGAGACTTCTCCTTCTGACAGGCATCTTTCCAAAGGACCAGATAGGTTCATCCTTTAAAGTACCCTGTCACTTAGTAGATAATAGGCTGATTTATACCTGAATCGCCTCTTATCCTGGACCTCCAAGGGAAACTCGCTCGTGGTTAAGAAAGTAACCAAGGGATCCATCCATGAGGAGGTCTGATCGATGTCCATCATTTGCCCTTCCTCGATAGAAAGTCGGAACAACCCTATGACCATACCCCTGACCACAGGGTCGTACTTGGCTAGTCAATCCGCCTGGGCGTTCTCTTCTCTCGGGATATGTTGTATAGAGAAGGATCTAAAGGTTCCCACCAACTCTTTAACCTGAACCAGATAGCGATGTAGTATCAGCTCCCTCGCCTCGAACTCCCCTCGAGCCTGGGAGGCTACCACAATCGAGTCGGAGTAAACTCTGATGTTGTGAACTCCTAATTCCCGGGCTAGGTGGAACCCTAGGATTACGACCTCATATTCCGCCTGATTGTTGGTGACAGGGAAGTGGTATTAACTGCCTGCTCTATCCTGGTGCCTTGGGGGATAATCAGGACGATGCCTCCCACACAGGAGTTCCTCCTTGATGCTCCATCCATGAACATTTCCCATGCCACTCGCTGAGGAAGCTCCACGAACATTTCACAGGCCACTCGCTGAGGTGCTTCCTCTTCCTCTACTTCCACGGTGTAGTCGGCTAAGAAATCAGTCACGGTCTGGGCCTTCATGGCCAACTGAGGGACGTAGGTAACGTCGAACTCTTTGAGCTCCACTGACCACTTGACAATCTTCCTGAGTGCTCTACTACTTCCAAAATACTACGGAGAGGGTGATCAGTCACCACCCTGATCGGATGGGCCTGGAAATAGTGTCGGAGCCTTCGGGCTGATACAATCAAAGTGAATGCCAGCTTCTCTAAGATGGGATATCGTAACTCTGCCTTCCACAAGACCCAACTTACATAGTAAATAGGGAGTTGCCTTTTTTTCTTTCCTCGCGGACAAATATAGAACTTATCGCTTCGGCTCCTACCACGACGTACAGGAAGAGGTCCTCCCCCTCCCTGGGTCCTTCCAACAAGGGTGATCGTGCCAGCTGGAGCTTCAATCTCTCGAAGGCTTCTTGACAATCTGCCGACCATTCAAATTTCTTGTTATCTCGGAGTGTTTTAAAGAACGATGAGCACTTTTCCCCAGCCCTGGAAAGGAACCTGCTCAGCCATGCCAACCGACATGTCAGGCATTGTACTTCATTGACATTCCTAGGTTCTTCCATTTCCATAATCGCATTGACCTCGTTATGATTCGGTTCCACTCCTAGCGGGTTCAATAGGTGACCCAAGAACTTCCCTTTCCCCACTCCAAAAAAGCACTTTGTTGGGTTCAGCTTCATTTTATATTTCTGAAGCGTGGTGAAAGTTTCTGCCAGGTCCCGGAGATGTTCTTCCCAACTCCTGCTCTTCACCATGAGTTCGTCAACATACACCTCCAGGTTTCGCCCCTTCTGTTCGTTGAACACCCTATCCATCATCCGCTGATAGGTGGCTCTGGCATTCTTAAGCCTGAAGGGCATCATTTTGTAGCAATAGCATCCATTGTTGGTATTGAAAGATACATTTTCTATATCGGGAGGGTGCATGCAAATTTTGTGATAACCAAAAATGGAGTCTAAAAGGCTCTTGACAGGGAATCCGACGGTCGAATCTACTAGCTCATGGATTCTAGGTAAGGGGTAGCAATCCTTGGGGCAAGATTTATTAAGAAGAGAAAAGTCGATACACATTCGCCGTTTTCCATCCCCTTTTTTCACCATTACAATATTGGAGACCCAGCCTGGATACTGGATTTTCGACACTAACCTCGCTTCCAGCAGCTTCCTGACCTCCTCTCTGATGGTCTCAGACAAGGTAGTGGCGGTAAGGTAGTGGTGGTAGCCCTTTTCTTCTGCTAGATAGGATTTCCCTTGTCCAGGTTAAGGTGATGGCAAGCGACGTCCGCATCAAAGACCGGCATATCTGCTATGCTCCAAGCAAAGATGTCTACGTTCCCCTGGATGCAAGACAAAATCTTCTCCTTATCTTCCTCCTCTAGCTCCCCGTTGATCTTCACTTTCTCTGGCCTCCCGCCTTCAGATATAATCTCCTTCTCTTCCACTTATTTGGCCTCCTCCACCCTTGTCATATCTTCCATCACCTGGTCCACCACCTCGGGTTTCTCCTTCGAGCTGATGGTATTGGCGGCGTTGAGGTAACACTGCCTCGCCACCTTGGGGTCGCTTCGAATCCTGATTTGCAACCCTCCTTGGTTATACTTCAGACACTGATGACAGGAACAGGGCATGCACCTGTAGGTACTGATGAGGGATCTGCCGAAGATGGCATTGTAGCTATTGGGGGCGTCAACAATGACGAACCTGTAGCATTTGATGGTCCCTCCCACCGTCACAACTAGTTCCACTCCTCCTTCCACCTCCTTTCTTTCTCCAGAGAAATCGAAGAGCGGCCCCTCCGTCGCGGTGACCCTCTTCTCCTCTACTTTAATCGTGTTAAATGTCTTTTAAACACCATAATGACGGAGCTCCCGTTGTCCACTAGGATGCGGGAGACCGTATAGTTTTCTACTGCGGCCTTGATTACAACCGCGCCATAGAAGGGTTTCTCGTTACCCAACATATACTCCTCTAAGAATGTGATCTCTCCTATCAGTGGTGGAATCTGAGTAATTGAGGCGCTCCTCTCTTCGAGGTTATCGTGGTCTTGCTCCCCAACCACATCCTCATCCTCATCTGATCATGTTTGCCTCTCGGGGTGGCACCTGGTTCTGCCTCCACTGCCCTTTCCCGCTCGGGGGAATAACAGCAGTCCTGATGCTCAGGGGAGAACCATCTTCCCTGCCTCTGATACATAAAAATTAATTTATATTATAAATGGAATAGGCATGCGTACCTATCGTTCATAGCATGGGATTTGAAAGACATATCAAATATAAACTTGATTAAAGTGCACTTTGAATGAAATTAGAAAAAATAAATTCTAATCCGATCCATGACCGTAGAGATTCCCGAATTATGAATGTATCTCTCCCGAGGAATATGCCCAACTAAGATTAGAAATATCAACCGAATTCTCATTCTATAATCAATAACCTAATACTTGTTTTACGAGGTGAATCTCATTATAGGATTTGACTCGTATTCAGAAGATTTATGTCATCCTCTCTCGAGGGTTGCGTGCAACTCTTTTTATTCCTGAGCGATCGATTCGTACTCATGAGCTATTCGGCTAAATAGAGTGTGAAAACAACAATCGAAATTCACAACCGATATATGAACTCGATACGTTATTTTTCAAGAATAAATCGAAGGAGAAAGAGAAAGACCAAGTACGAGAAAGATAGTTGCATCCAAAACTCGCAATTTCAAAATCTAAATATCAATTTACTTGACATGAATATAAAAAAATGAAAGGAAGAGAAAAGGACAATTCATGAAAGAAAATAATAATAACATTTCATTAAAATCGTGTACATGAAATAAAAGGACAATTGCTTATAATTAAATCTAAATTACATTGCATAAATTGAAAGTGCATGAAATTGAAATATAAGCTAGAAAAATAAACAAGAAAGAGAAAAAAAACCTTTCTGCCCCAAAAGGGGGCAGAGGGAAGGAGTTTTGGCCTAAGAGTGCGTAGAAATGATGTTCTTGGGATCTGGAGGAGCTGCCTTTAAATAGGCAAAAAAGTTGCGGTTACACGCCCTCGGTCACGCCCATGACCCAGGGCGTGTAAGGAGAATTTTCGAAGCAGCAGCGGAGAGGGCGCCTTCTGGAGTTATTGCAGGCATTACAAGGCGTGTCACGCCCGTGACCCAGGGCGTGTAATAATTAAACTGCAACTGGAGGGAACTTCTGGCGGGAACTTCTGGCGGGAACTTCTGGCGGGACGTAGGCTTGATATGGCGGCAAAGAAGTTACACGGGCGTGAAATGAAATGTCACGGGCGTCTACACGGGTGAATATCCTCGGGGCGTGATCTGCTGGCAGGGAGGTCACACGCCTGTGACCTTTGATTTACACGGGCATGACATGATGAAATTCACGTCATGGCCGTGGAACACGTCCTGCTGAGCTGGAGGCGTGGCTTAAGTTGACACGCCCTTGGTCACGTCCGTGACCTAGAGCATGTACTTGACGACTCTTCTCGGAATGTGCACAGGATGGCGACAGCATGTCTGCAACACATTTTAGATTGTCACGCACTTGGTCATGCCCGTGACCATGGGCGTGTACTTGCAATTTTTTCTCAAATTACCCAGAAAACCCGAAAACATAAACTAAGCTTAAGTTAGTGCATAAATATGAAAAGAAATAGTTTATTTAGGATATTTCATATAAATTATGTAAATTCTTATTAGAATAATATTAAAACTATACTAAAAGAAGAGTATATAAATTACTCATCAAACACCCCCATAATTAAGCTTTTGCTATTCGAGAGGAAAAGTATGAGAAATATTCATAAAACATTAGTAAGATTTCTAATTAAACTAAAATTTTATTTACATCAAAAGAAAACTAAAAAATAAAAAGAGAAATATTTAGCCAAGAATTCTCAAATAAATTAACTAGTAGACAAAATTGAGTAATTTGCAAACAAAATTAGATTAGAATTATAAAAACTCTAATTTCAAAGAAACTTACGGAAAATTACAAACTACTAGTTATGCTCTCCCAATATTTTAATTTAAGTCTAAAATCAATTATATTGACCAAGGTTTGAGTAAACATGAAGATAGCTTTAATTGAAGGTGATGAATTTTATCATCTCACCCCATCTTTTATTTTTTATTTATTTGTATATGTTTAGGAAAATGATGAATTTTATACTCTCATTTTCTATGACATATAATCTTTTCAAAATATTCTTCATACAAAATGGGGCATATGTTTAGGAAATAATGAATTTTATTCTCTTATTTCCATGACATATGATCTTTTAATATATTTTTGATATGGGAAGGCTAAGGATAATGGGCTAAAAGGTTAAAGAGGTTAAAACAAATTCTAAATTAAATTAAAATATTGTGAGAGCAACTATAGTAAATGGAAATTTCCTAAGAATCTAAAAGCATGAGTAGAAATAACTAAAATCTAAAGGTGTTAAGCATAACTACTACAAAATTGAAACTAATTAAAATAAAAAAGAAAAATGCTAAATAAATTACTCTAATCAAATCAAAATCACAAAATATTTCTTAAAACTAAATCACTTAAAAATTAAATCTAACTAACCATGATAAAACAAAAGATTAGCAAATTAAAAAAATTATAAATAAACTCACAAATGTTTGATTTTGAAAATAAAAACCAAAGTAAGGGCTTATTACATTTTTTTTCTACGTTTTGAATTTTTTTATTTATTTTTTTTGGAAAATTTTTTAATATTTTTCAAAAAATTTAAAGTTAAAGAGATACACCACATACTTAAAATTCAATATTGTCCACAATGTTGAAAACTAAGTATAAAGTAAAAAAATAAAAAGATAAGAATATGAACATAAAAGAAAAGGAACAAAGAGGGGGAAAAGCACACGTCCCTGATTTGGAGACGGAGAGGCCACCACGAATGCCTGCATAAAATTTTGAAAAATAAAACACAAAATAAACAAAACAAAAAGATACAATATTTTTGGTAATTTTATAAGTTTTATTTTTTGGGGGGTAAAGTAAAAAGGGAAAATATTTTTGAAATTTTTTAATTAGTCTTGGACTTCCCAAGGTCTACCCAGTGAAGGACTCGCAAGGTACTAGGAGTTGCGATGGGATGACACCCCAAAGCTCCCTTTCCAAGAATTTAATTATAGCATAAATTTTTTTTTTTAGATAAAAGGGGGAAAAGAAAAATAAAGAAAAAAGAAAGATAAAATTAATAGTGTTTCCCCTTTTCAAAATATCAACAAAAGTTCTCCGACAATGGGCCGAAAACTTGATACATAAAAATTAATTTATATTATAAACGGAATAGGCAAGCGTACCTATCGTTCATAGCATAGGATATGAAAGACATATCAATGTCGTATAAATCCACGGGTCTGTCGAGTACTTTTACTTCGAGAAAGCAAAACTATTATTTTATCGAATAAACTTTAAGGGATTTTTAAATATATAACTAATTTCGAGAAAGAAATATAAACTTAATTAAAGCGAACTTCGAATGAAATTAGAAAAAATAAATTCTAATCTGATCCTTGATAGTGGAGATTCCTGAATTATGAATGTACCTCTCCCGAGGAATATGCCCAACTAAGACTAGGAATATCAACTGAATTCTCATTCTATAATCAATAACCTAATACTTGCTTTACGAAGTGAATCCCACTATAAAATTTGACTCATTCAGAAAATTTGTCTCATCCTTTCTCGAGGGTTGCGTGCAACTCTTTTTATTCCTGAGCGATCGATTCGTACACATGAGTTGTTCGGCTAACTAGAGTGTAAAAACAATAATCGAAATTCACAACCAAAATATAAACTCGGTACGTTATTATTCAAGAATAAATCGAAGGAGGAAGAGAAAGACCAAGTACGAGAAAGATAATTTCATCCAAAGCTCGCAATTTCAAGATCTAAATATTAATTTACTTTACATTAATATAAAAAGATGAAAGGAAGAGAAAAGGACAATTCATGAAAGAAAATAATAATAGCATTTCATTAGAAGAGAGTGCATGAAATGGACAGACAATTGCTTAGAATTAAATCTAAATTACATTGAATAAACTGAAAGTGCGTGAAATTGAAATCTAAGCTAGACAAATAAACAAGAAAATACAAGAAAGAGAAAAAAGCATTTCTTCCCCAAAAGGGGGCAGAGGGAAGGAGTTTCGGCCCAAAAGTTGCGAAAAAAGGATGTTCTTGGGATCTGGAGGAGCTGCCTTTAAATAGGCAAAAAGTTGAGGTTACATGCCCTCGGTCACGCCCGTGACCAAGGGCGTGTAAGGGACGTGTTCGAAGCAGCAGTGGAGAGGGCGCCTTTTGGATTTGTTACAGGCGTTACAATGCGTGTAAAGCCCTCGGTCACGCCCGTGACCGAAGGCATGTAAACTGCAGCAGGCGGGAACTTCTGGCGGGACAGAGGCGTAATCTGGCGGCATAGAAGTTACATGAGTGTGACATGAAATGTCACGGGCGTGTACATGGCTGAATATCATCGGGGCATGATCTAGGGCGTGATATGCTGACAGGGAGGTTACATGCGCGTGATCTTTGACTTACACGGGCGTGACTTGGCGAAATTCACATCATGGTCGTGGAACACGTCCTGCTGAGCTGGAGGCGTGGCTTAAGTTGACACGCCCTTGGTCACGCCCGTGACCTAGGATGTGTACTTGGCGAATCTTCTCAGAATGAGCCCGGGATGGCGGCAGCAGGTCTGGACTACATCTTAGGTTGTCACGCCCTTGGTCGCGCCCGTGACCTTGGGCGTGTACTTGCAATTTTTTCTCAAAGTGTCCAGAAAACCTGAAAAACAAAAAATAAGTTTAAGTTAGTGCATAAATATGAAAAGAAACAATTTATTTAGGATAATTCATATAAATTATGTAAATTCTTATTAGAATAATATTAAAACAATACTAAAAGATGAGTATATAAACTACTCATCAGCCTCCCATGGTAGCCTCCGCCTGCGGGTCTCTAGGTCGGCCTGCTTGGCGGGGCCTGCAACCTCCTCTCCTGATTTCGTTAATCTCTATTCTCTTGTAACCCTCTCCCTTCTCGCCTCATCGACTCTTCCTTCTTCTTGACCTCTTGTCGGCTGCCGCCAACTTCTTCCTTCTCACCTCCTCCCTCCAACCTAGTCAGCTTGGCCACGAACTCTAAACTTGTCGCCTCGCCCTCGATCTGCCTCGCGGCCCGATCAATCAGTTCCTCGAATGACAATAGAGTATTACGGGTGATTTCCATCTTAAAGAATCTTGGTTGCAGTCTGGGTTTGAATTCCAGCATCAGAGTGTGTCTCGGGACCTCCTGAACTAGGAGAATATCCTCTTGGAAGCGATCAACATACGCCCCCAGCATCTCTTGCGGCCCTTGCTTAATAAGTAAAAGGGCTTCTAAACCCTCCTTCCTTTTCTTCGAAGTGGAGAAACAAAATAGATAACCTCTACGCAGGTCCTCGAAGCAGTAGATAGTGTCTGCTGGCATCTAGTGGAACCAGTCCCCATCCTTCCCCTTGAATGTTATGGCAAACAATCGGCACTTGACAGCAACTGACATTTGCCTAATGGAGACCATGGCTTCAAACCATTGTAGATGTTGGACTGGGTCATCTTCTCCTGAATAGAAACTCATTGCAGGTTCTGTAAAACCCTCGGGAATAGGAGCGGTTAGCACCAACTCACAGAAGGGACTAGGTGGCACGTGTTGGCGAGTCGAACGAATCCGGTCGTACTCACCCTCTAAGTGGCGAGTTTCGGTCAGACTCGTGAAGGGTACTCGCGAGCGAAGAGACTAGTCATCGTCTTTAGGGAACCCTTCCCGACTCGAGGGGCAAGGCGGCCGCTACTAAGGAGGGCTCTCCGACCTCGGCATAAGGCGCGAGCAGCTCCTGGATGGTGTCTTCCATCGACCGGCCTCCTGAACTCAGCAAAATTGCCCTTAGTTACGAACTTGCCCGTAGGCAGCGAGTTCCCCTGGTCAGTCCCCTACTCGCTATGTTCAGTCATGGGGTCGTCAGATGAGATTTTCTTCTCAAGCTACAGCCCATGCTCACAACACCAAAAATGTTGAAGCCCGAATATTGGTTCAACTATGTTCGAGACTTGGGGAGTAGCTTGAGTTACTTCTCTCTTCGTCAGATCCCTAGGTCTAAGTATTTCGAGCTTAGAACTGGCCCTCTCAGAATGGTAGGTAGTTTGCCTAAGAGAAAACTCACTGGCTGCAGCGAGGAGGTCCCACCACTAACCGAAAATCTTACTTGACCTCCCCTCCAAAAACCAAAGGTTGAGCATGCGTCTCAGATAGCACTCCCACGTAAGGAGAAAAGCTTAGACTCTCTTGGGTGGTGGAACTGTGTTGATCTGAGACATAATAGGTCATATTTATAGGCAAATTCTTCTGAGGGCAAAATAGTCTTAATGGCAACTTGATAGCTTCCTCTGCCTTAACTAAATTACTATATGCAGACCCAAATGGTTTGCGAACAACTCCTCGTACCTTTTCGTAAATACTAACCGCAGCCCTTGTTGGTCTGCGGATAGTGAGGGAGGACTGATGAGTCGGGTTGACCCGAACTCACCTCGCTCCCTCCTTGAGCGAGTACGGCAGAGGTCGACCAGACTTGCCCCCTGCTTGTCGTGGACGTGTTCTCCTGAGGTGAGGTCACCTAAAGCGGGCTCGCTTGAGGCTTCTTCGCACTCGTCTCATCTCGCTCTAGGCGAGAAGGAGTTTTGTCGTCGAGATGGGTTGTTCATATCATCTTAGGTGAATCACACCCTGGGCGAGCAAGGTCAATGCTGGGTTTACTCGCCGAATAAGGGTTGTACAGAAGCAATGTACAGTATCTTTTAACACAATCAACTGGACAATTTTTTGTAGTTGCCGGATGTTTGAGAGTTGTGATATCTTGTGTAGACATTGTATTAAAGTATTTGATACACTTGTCAAAATAATACCTGAAAATATATAATCAAAAGGTGGAGGTGAAATGCTAGAGACAATGATATGTCAGATAGTCATCAAGAGAGTTCAAGGTTAGAGTACAATGATAGATATAGAGTTTTGTGCCCAATTTATGTTCAGTTAGTGAATAAGGCTTGCAAATATGAAGGAGAATACATGATTTTAAGCTCGGCAGTGCAAGAGCTAAGGAAAAAATTCAAGAGGTAAGAGGTACATGTGGTGATATGCAACAAACAACAATAAAAGCAACAAGTGGCCCTAAAGATTACCCTGATCCATCGTCCTTAACATTCATAACATGCACTAGGAATAAAAAAAACACTCGTTGCAAGAAAAGTCATCCCAAAACATGGATAGAAAGAATGAAAAAACCAAGAGGTGATACGCCCGGAAAGGAAGTTGGGAAAAATAAAAATGTAAAGGTAATTATTTACTCATTTATTTTTGTGAATTAATCATTCTATGGCATACTAAGACAAGAGAACTAGTCATTATATGCCAACTTATCAGGTCAATCAGATTAATTCAGAGCAACAACCTTTGCTTGAACTTGCACCCCAAGATCATATTAGTTTCACGGACTTGTTGATGATGGTAACTAAGCTTATAGTTTTTCTTCTAAGAGCATGATTTGTTTGTACATAACGCAATTTAAAATTACTTTCTTATTGTTTCAGGGCATAGACGATGAGCGCAGCTAGTTGACTTCTCTGTGAAATCTTAATACTTGTGCTACAACTTTGATTAGATTTAGGACTGCGAATTTGATGGAGAATTTAATAGAGATGTTTTGAAAAAAACTTTAATGTCCAAAAAATGATCATAAATTCTGCTATTTCCATCATTTTATATTTGCTATTTTTGTGCAACTTTTCCTGAATGGTAGCTCCTGAATGGCTGAATGTGAAAAGGTGAACTTCTAGAAAGCATAGCATTAGCAACGAGTTCCTCGGTTGAAGAGATTTCAGTTATTATAATTTTGAGAAAACATTAGCCACGGGAGAATAAAAAAATATTAAGTTTTGTTGTTAAATATATTTGTAGATTTGAGCAAAATTGCTTTATTATTGTCCAAAACATGACCATAAAGTGCTTTGTTGTTAAATAGCCACGGGAGTTTCTCAGCAAGTAAAATAAAGTGGTGGATAGAACTGGGGAAAAAAGGTACTATTAAACTCTATTTAATTCAGACCCTTGAATTGAGGAGAGTAAATCCACATCATGAGATGGATACTATCCATTTCCAACACCAGCGCAAAAAAACTCTCCATCTTCGCAATTTCCAACATCCATATGCATGCAAAGATTCTACTTCGCACAAGTAGAATGAGCAATGCAGAAAAAGGAGTCGAGTAAGGAGCTTGTAGATTTCGTCTGGAAAGGGGCATGATTGTCAAATAGCATTTTTATGTGAAGTAGAAACAGGCAATTTTTTTTTGAATGGCTATTAACAATGGTCTGCCCTACAGAGAAAGCACTCGTTCAAAGCTGAGTCCCAAAAGAATAGAAGTTCATGGCTCAATATATTGCATTCCCCAAAGCTTGAAATTGATCAAGCTCGACCTAGCTCAATTCTATTTTGAACTAACACAAATTAATATAATATTGCACAATATCTAAATTGGTCCCACTACATGAGCCTAAAGCTTGTCACTACATTAGCTTTTTCCTGCATAACTAATTTAGATAATTTATTAATAATTCGAGATGGCACAGAGCCAACTTAAAGTTTAATTGTTTTGGCTCAAAATAGATCATGCTCGACCTAGCTCAATTCTATTATGAACTAACACAAATTTTCTCATTTTCAAGTCAGCTCAAAATCAATTCAAGCTGAGTCAAAATCACTATTTAATAAAATTTTAATTTCAAAATTTTAAATATTTATACAACAACAACACTCAAGCCTTTATCCCACCGTAGTGGGGTCGGCTATATGGATCCTTCGTCGTCATTACGCCATATCTTTAATCATTACGCCATATCTTTAATCATAGCCTCATTAATACCTAAGTACATCATATCTTTCCTTATAGTTTCATTCCAAGTCTTTTTTGGTCTACCCCTCCCCGTTTAACATGTCTTGTGACTAAACTCTCACAACGTCTAACAGGTGCCTCTAATGGTCTTCTGTGACATGCCTAAACCATCTTAAATGAGTTTCTTGCATCTTCTCTACAATGGGCGTTCTTATCCCTGATACATTCATTCCTAATTTTATCCCGTCTCGTGTGACCACACATCCACCTAAGCATTCTCATCTCCGCAACTCCCATTTTTTGCTCATGTACAACATTCACTGCCCAACACTCAGAACCGTAGAGCATTGCTGGTCTAATTGCAGTACGGTAAAACTTGCCTTTAAGTTTTAATGGTACTTTACGATCACATAAGATCCCAGACGCGCCTCTCCACTTCAACCAACCTGCTTGGATTCTATGTATCACAACTTTATCTACACCTCCATCTTTTTGAATTATCGATCCCAGATATTTAAAGCACTCACTGTGGGAAATATCTTGGTCACCCAATTTAATGACGGAGTCATCCGACCTTCTTGCACTACTAAATTTAAGCTTTATATACTTCGTCTTTGTCCTGCTCAACCTAAAACCCTTCTTTTCTAAAGTGTCTCGCCAAGATTCAAGTTTCGCGTTTACACCCTCGCGCATCTCATCGACCAAAACAATATCATCTGCAAATAATAAACACCAAGGTAGTGCTTGTTGGATATGTCTGGTGAGCTCATCTAAGATAAGGGTAAAGAGATAAGGGCATAAAGCTGACCATTGATGTAAGCCAACGGCGCTAGGGAATTCCTGTGTTAATCCTCCAGATGTCCTCACCCTGGTCACTGAATTTGTATACATATCTTTGATTACGTCAATGTATGATACATTTACACCTTTCTTTTCTAAGACTCTCCACAAGACCTCTCTTGAAACTGTTGGATCTGATAGCCTTCCTTAGAGGGGGGGTGAATAAGGATTTTAAATTTTGTTAGCAGATCTTATAAGTTCCTATTACAGGGGGCTATCGTCGGGCGCTAGAGTTACCATCAACGCTAGTTTCCTGTAAGGTATATTCAGGATTCAAACAACACAGGAATCACACACCAAGTAATTTAGAGATCGGCAAAGTTTAACAACAGTAAACACCAGATATATTGAATGAACAAATAATGTTTACAAGGTTTGATCTCTATAACGCTGAGATCCGAGGCGATCCAAGACAAATCTAGGGGTTGTAAGATCTGATGGAGCCCTTAGAGGGGGGTGAATAAGGAGTTTACTGTTATTGAAATAAACTTACAGATTTTAACAAAACAGAAAAACTTTTTTGCTCTGTTGCTAACGCCTGGCGTTAACTCTCCAGAAAAAATAGTTTTGCAGAAATATTCAAAATGATTTTCTTAATGAAATACAATTCCAGAAAAATTAGATATACTGAAAAAGAATTTTATATTTCACAAAAATGATTACAAGGATAATATTTCAATAACGCTTGAAATAGGAGGCGACAACTTGAAAAATCTCTTTTTGTTCCTTCACCGGTCCTTCTCCCAAGGACCGGTTGGTTATAGCCTATCTATCCCCAGATAAGGCCTCTAGCCACCCCCTAGATCTATCCTTGACCTAGTCGCCACGCACAAGGCGGCGAATTACCCCCTAAGCCGCACAAGGACCTAGTCGCCACACGCAAGGCGATGAATTTACTACCGTTACAAGAAAATATAAAAGGATAAAGATAAAAATTAGAACAAATGACTCCCTAGAATGAAAGAGCGCTGAAGGAGATGTTGAAGATACGTCATGACCACGTCGGAGTTGAAGCGAACTTCCTTCTTCAAATTTTCCGTTGGAAATCTCCTTCTCACTCTTGTTCCTCAAAGTTGGTGTTGGGAGTTCTCTCTGAATTTCTGAATGAAATGCTCTCTCAGATCTCTGGAATGAAGGCTTCAATGCATCTCATCATTCAGCAAACGAAACCTGATCTTTAAAAAGAAACTGGAGCTAACGCGTGGCGTTAAGGATTAACGCCAGCGTTAGTGAACGTGTACGGCAGCTGCTGAGATCGTGCATAGCGTCGGGAGCGTGGCAGAACCAAATTTCGTTGAACGAAAACAATTTCGTCGAACGCGCCTTCGTCGAACGAAATCAAAGTTCGTCGAACGCCATCAAGTTCGTCGAACGCAGTTTGTCAAGCTCATTTTCGTTGAGCGCGGGTTCTTTTCGTCGAACGCCTTCAGAGTTCATCGAACGCAGTTTGGCAAGCGCAATTTCGTCGAGCGCAGGTTCTTTTCGTCGAACGCCTTCAAATTTCGTCGAACGCAGTTTCGTCGACCGCAACTCAACAGATTTGTTCTCGACGGCATTCCTTCTCAGCGGTTTCCTTCTCAGCAGTTGTTAACGCGGGGCGTTAACAGCTAACGCGAGCATTAGCTCTCTTTTCAGAGAGTCGTCATCAATCAGCATCCTGTTCATAGGGTTATATAATTATAGTATCTGCACACTATAAACACAAGCAAGATCAAATACAGTGTGATTTGTTATTTCTCAAACTAAGAGAAGTGGAACACAAGCTCCAACAATCTCCCCTTTTGATAATAACAAATCCACCAATAAGAAATAAAATAGAAGTAAAGTAGTGTTGATAGTAAATGTTAAGCGTTATAAACATGCATACTCCCCCTATGTGGATACTCCCCCTACATGAATGCATTTCCTAATGAACTCCCCCTAATTAAAAGATTTCTTTATTTCTTTAATTATTCTCCCCCTTTTGTTATAATCAAAAGAAGGTGGGATAGAGTTATAGCAATATAAAACAATATGCATTTAGTAGAGATAAGAGCAACTTGAATATAAATAGTGAATACAGCGAAAGCAATTTATAACATCTTGTAGAAATTGTAAGTACAAAATATAATAAGCATTTTACTCAATTAAGTAGATGTTTTGAATTTAGATACACAAGTTGCAAGTTCATTTGTAATTTGTAATAAAAAGTAGCAAACATGATTATAAAAATATCAAGTAAGCTATGTTTACAGTGTAAATAAATTTGCATTTCAAGTATACAAAAACATTGTAAAGATCATGCGTTGCTATCTAGTGCATTTACTCATGATTGTAGAAAATTGTATAGAGAAATTTTTAGTCCAATTCTCATGAGTGGAAGTATAATAAATGATAATGATGTGTTCAATAAATGTGTTTTGAGAAAGTATACAAGAGTATAAATCAAACCACATGAAACTATGTAATGTAAGAACATAACTTGAATTGAACATAACAACTTTACTTCGACAAATTTCAATGCACATATAGATTTTCATTTTTATTTTTAAAGAGAAGTGGTGAAAATTTTGTTTGCACAAGACACTTTACAATTCTTTCCAAGGTGCTCAACCTCACAATGCTCATTAAGACTTATCAGGAGGTTCAAGTAGTGCTTGGTGGAGTTATCATTGTCATTAAATATTTGCTTTTTAGATTAGTGACTAAGGACTTCGAATTCACTTGTATTGCAAACATAGTATTTTTTTTTAATTTTATTTACCACATTTCTCGAAATACAAGTGCATGAAAAACAAAGAATTCAAGAAAGAATTCAATAGTTGAAATTTCAGACATTAGAAAATTGATATGAAGGCTTTGTTAGCATGTTTTTGGTGGTTTTCAATAGTTTTTACATTTTTATTGAATTTTAAATTTTTGAAGAACAAAAATGCAAACAAACATAACACAGTACATAAAATAATTTGATAGTTTTTTATAAGGGTTAAAGTGACATTTCTAAGACACCTAATTCTAACTTAAGCATGTGAAAGCGTGCATCGGGTAGAGGTTTGGTAAAAATGTCGGCAAGTTGTGATTCCGTCCCTATAAAGCTAATTTTAACATGTTCTTTCTTAATATGATCCCTAATAAAATGATGTCGGACATCTATATGTTTAGATCTAGAATGATGTATGGGATTGTTTGTGAGATCTATAGCGCTCTTGTTGTCACACTTTAATTTTAGGTTATTTAGAGGAACACCAAAGTCTTCTAACGTTTGGGTCATCCACAAGGCTTGTGCACAACAACTACCTAGTGTGATATATTCGGCCTCGGTGGTGGAAAGGGCAACAGAATTTTGTTTCCTACTCGACCACGATACGAGTGAAGGGCCTATAAAATGACACGTGTCACTAGTGCTCTTACGATCTAATGAACATCCCGCATAGTCTGAATCAGAAAAACCGTGTAGAATAAAACAATCATTATGAGGATACCATAAGCCTAATCTAGATGTTCCGATTAGATATTTAAAAATGCGTTTAACCGCTTTCAAATGTGATTCTTTTGGGTTAGCTTGAAATCTAGCACATAAGCAAACGGAAAACATAATATCGGGTCTAGATGCGCTTAAATATAGCAATGAGCTTATCATTCCTCTATATAATGTTTGATCAATAGAAATATCGGCTTCATCTTTTCCTAATTTTAGTGATGCACTCATTGGAGTATTAGCTTGTTTTAGGTTTTCAAATCCAAATCATTTAAGAATATCATGAACATATTTAGTTTGACAAATAAATATACCATCTTGTTTTTGTGAGATTTGAAATCCTAGAAAATAAGTTAGTTCTTCTACCAAGCTCATTTCAAATTCATTTTTCATCACTAAAATTACTTCATTACATAATTCTTCATTAGTGGCTCCAAAAATGATATCATCAACATAAATATACAAAATAATCAAATCATTATCTACATGCTTAATGAAGAGTGTATTATCCGAACTTCCCATTTTATAACCGTGCTTTATTAAAAATAATGTCAATCTATCATATCAAGCACGAGGCGCTTGCTTTAATCCATAAAGCGCTTTTTCTAACTTACACACATGATTGGGAAATTTTTCATTCACAAAACCGGGGGGGGTTATTCTACATAAACTTCTTCTTTTATAATCCCATTTAAAAATGCACTTTTAACATCCATTTGGAATAATTTAAATCTTTTAAAACTCGCAAATGCAAGAAATATTCTAATAGACTCAAGGTGAGCAACGGGTGCAAAAGTTTCATCAAAATCTACTCCTTCGATTTGTGAATACCCTTGTGCAACTAGTCAAGCTTTATTCCTTGTAATTTTAGAATCACCATCTAGTTTATTTTTGAAAATCCATTTGACACCTATAACTGAATAATTAGATGGCCTCTCCACTAAATTCCAAATCTTGTTAAGTTCAAATTGATTTAATTCATCATTCATAGCTAAAAACCAAAATTCATAATTTAAAGTGGTTGAAATATTTTTTGTTCTATTTCGGATACGAAACAAAGGTTTGAAAAAGACTCCTGTAAAGAAGAACGAGTACTTACCCCTTTTGATGGTTCTCCTATCACAAGCTCCTTTGGATGATCCTTAGTAAACCGCAACTCGCTTGGAGGAACATATTCTACTATCTCATTTTCTTTCTCCTCTTTTTCTTCTTCTTTTTCTTCTTCTTTTTCTCCAAGTGATTCATCATCCTCATGTTCCAAAGGGGAAATAGGTTCGTCTTCATTTCCTGTATGATTAGAATCTACACAAGGAACAAACTCATCAAATCTTACATGTATAGACTCTTCAACTACTTTAGTTCTTTTATTATATATTCTATAAGCCTTGCTAGTTGAAGAGTAACCAATGAAAATTCTCTCATCGCATTTTTCATCAAATTTTCCTAGTGTATCTTTAGTGTTTAAAATGAAATATTTACAACCAAACACATGAAAATAAGAAAAGTAAAGCTCATAAGGTGTCAATTTTAAAATAGGACGAAGCATGACACGATTAATGATATAACAAGAAGTATTAACCTCTTAGGCCCAAAATGATTTAGGCAACCCATATTCACAAAGCATGGTGCGTGCTAGCTCTTGAAGGGTTCTATTTTTCCTCTCTACTACACTGTTTTGTTGTGGGGTGCGAGGAGCGGAAAATTCATGTTTAATTCCTAAATCATCACAAAAAGAAGAAAATATATCATTTTCAAATTCTCCTCCATGATCTGAACGTATGCATTTAATCATTAAATCAAGTTTATTTTGAATACGAATGCATAGTTTAGTAAATTCAAGGAATGCATCGGATTTGGAAGATATAAATAATGTCCAACAAAATCTGGAATAATCATCAATTATAACAAAAGTATATTTTCTACCTCCTACACTAGAAGTGCTAACTGGTCCAAATAAATCCATATGAATTAATTGAAGAGGTATAGTGGTAGAAATTATATTTTTGCTTTTAAAAATTTCTTTTAAAAATTTTCCTTTTTGGCAAGGCGTACAAAGAGAAGATAAATTTCCATTAAGCATAGGTAATCTCTTAATTAATTTATCTTTTGATAATTTCAAAATAAGCTTGGTGCTAGAGTGACCAAGGCGCCTATGCCAAAATTCTAATTCTTCATTTTTAGAAATAAAGCATTTTAAAGAAGAATTTGAAAGATCATTAAAAGTAATCATATAAACATTATGCATCCTAGGTGCAGTGAATACGACATCATTTGTTTTAGAATTTATAATTTTGCAAAGATTTGTAGATGATTCAAATAATACATTTAAGTCTATATCACATAATTGACTAATTGAAATTAAATTATGTTTTAAGTCATCTACAAGTAAAACATTTGAGATTGAAAAAGAATCGTTACTCACTGCGCCGATGCCCATGATCCTTCCTTTTCCATTGTCACTGAATGTCACCATCTCTCCTTTCTTCATCTCAAGGCTAAGGAACTTTGATTTGTTTTCCGTCATGTGTTTGGAGCATCCCTAGTCCAAATACCACACGTCTTTTTTGTCCTTAGCCTGCCAACATACCTAAAAAGGAGATGAGAGTAAAGATCCGTATACCCAAGAGATTCCTCTCATAGAGTAGGTGCAAACCTTAGGCACCCAGATTTGCTTTATAACACTACCGCCCTTTTTCCTACAAGAGTTTGAGGTGTGTCCAAATAAATGACATTTTGCACACGATATAAAAGGGGATGAGACTCTTTTTGAAGTTTTGAATAAACTCTTGTTGGAAAATGAGGTAACATTTGAATTTTTGAAATAATTAATAACAGAATTAGTGTTTTTGGAATTACAGCTAACGCCAGCGTTAGTAGTTAACGTCTGGCGATAGTTTCCAGAGCTATATCCAAGACCATATTTGGCACTTACATGGCATTGGTTGGCCAAGATCATGTCCAGAGATCTTTGCCCAACTCCAAACTTCTTAATAGCCAAATTTAAATCATAAATACGAGCTTTGAGAGCGGTGTTTTCCGTTACCAATATAACACACCGATTCGCAAAACTCTTCTTTCCATCCTCTATTTGAGAAAGAGAGGTTTTTAAAGTTCTTTCCAAATCCCCCTTCTCCTTAGTAAGAAGTTCAACAGTGGAGTGGGATTTAGAAAGAGCTTCTTCAAGTTCTTTCACTCTTGCCAAGGAGTGATTGCACTCTTGGTAATATACCTTTTCTTTCCCCAATTGTTTAGATAATTTTTTGTTTTCCTTTAACAAAAGTTTTTTTTCAGAATTTAGAAGATCAATATCTTTTAAAAAATTTTCAAAGAATTTGCAAGTTTGTAAATACTCAATATATAAATCATCATAAGAAGTAGGGAGAGTTACCTCAGTGTCATTTTGGACATTGCTTTCATCCTCGGATGTCTTGTCACCTTTTCCCATAAGGCACATATTTGCCTCTTCTTCATCGCTGGTGGATGAGCCGCTTAAATCCTCGGAGGAGTCATCTCATGTAGCCGCTTTTAGGACCTTCTTCTTCTCTTTTCCCTTGTGCCCTTTTTCTTTACGCTCTTTCAGATATTTTGGGCACTTGCTCCGAATATGTCCGGTCTTTCTACAATGGTAGCACTCTGGTGGTGGTCGTTCATCATCGTCCTCGTCGCTACCTTTCTCTTTCTTTGATGAAGATCCTTTTTTGATGAAATATTTCCGGAAGGTGTTTCTCCTTTCCGGATTCTTCATGAACCTTTTGAACTTCTTCACAAAAATGCTCTCCTCGTCCTCTTCATCATCATCTTCATTTGCCTCCTTTTTTGACTTTAAGGCCAAACTCTTCTTCTTTGGCCTCATGGGTCTTTAGGTTCCCAATGAGGCTCTCAATTTGGAGCTTCTTCAAATCGTGCGACTCCGAGATAGTCGTCACCTTTGGATTGAACTTTGGAGGGAGAGACCTTAAAATTTTTCTCACCAAGTCGTCGTTGGTGAACACCTTTCCAAGTACTTTTAAGTCGTTGACGATCTTTGTGAACCTTGTGTACATTGAATCTACGTCTTCATCCGTCTCCATCCGGAATTTCTCATACTCGGATTCAAGTTGGAAGAGCTTTGAATCATTAACCTGCGAAGTACCTTCATGAGTAATTTCTAATAAATTCCATATATCATAAGCTGTTTCGCAAGTACAAGTTCTATTAAATTTCATTCTATCCAAAGCACAAAATAACGCATTCATTGCTTTAGCGTTATTCTTACATCTCAACTTATCATTGTCATCCCATCTATCTCTAGGTTTTTCCATAGTGACTTCTCCAACAACAAATGTTGGTGGAGAATAACTTTGTTCCACCATACCCCAAACGTCATTATCTAACGCAGTTAAAAAACAACGCATTCTAGTTTTCCAGTAATTATAATCAGTTCCGGTAAATAGTGGAGGTCTACTAATCCCTTGACCCTCAGCGAAAGCATGATCATTATGCGCCATTATTCCTAGTTGTGAAATCGTTTTGGAATAACCTCGCTTTGATACCAAGTGTTAGATCAGATGGCGCCCTTAGAGGGGGGTGAATAAGGGGTTTACTGTTATTGAAATAAACTTACAGATTTTAACAAAACAGAAAAACTTTTTTGCTCTGTTGCTAACGTCTGGCGTTAACTCTCCAGAAAAAATAGTTTTGCAGAAATATTCAAAATGATTTTCTTTATGAAATACAATTCCAGAAAAATTAGATATACTGAAAAAGAATTTTATATTTCACAAAAAATGATTACAAGGATAATATTTCAATAACGCTTGAAATAGGAGACGACAACTTGAAAATCTCTTTTTGTTCCTTCACCGGTCCTTCTCCCAGCGACCGGTTGGCTATAGCCTATCTATCCCCAGATAAGGCCTCTAGCCACCCCCTAGATCTATCCTTGACCTAGTGGCCACGCACAAGGCAGTGAATTACCCCCTAAGCCGCACAAGGACCTAGTCGCCACACGCAAGGCGGCGAATTTACTACCGTTACAAGAAAATATAAAAGGATAAAGATAAAAAATTAGAACAAATGACTCCCTAGAATGAAAGAGCGTTGAAGGAGATGTTGAAGATACGTCATGACCACGTCGGAGTTGAAGCGAGCGTCCTTCAAATTTGTCGTTGGAAATCTCCTTCTCACTCTTGTTCCTCAAAGTTAGTGTTGGGAGTTCTCTCTGAATTTCTGAATGAAATGCTCTCTCAGATCTCTGGAATGAAAGCTTCAATGCATCTCATCATTCAGCAAACGAAATCTGATCTTTAAATAGAAACTGGAGCTAACGCGTGGCGTTAAGGATTAACGCCAGCATTAGTGAACGTGTACGGCAGTTGCTGAGATCGTGCATAGCATCGGGAGCGTGGCAGAACGCGCCTTCGTCGAACGCGCCTTCGTCAAACGAAATCAAAGTTCGTCGAACACCATCAAGTTCGTCGAACGCAGTTGTCAAGCTCAATTTCGTCGAGCGCAGGTTCTTTTTGTCGAACGCTTTCAGAGTTCATCGAACGCAGTTTGGCAAGCGCAATTTCATTGAGCGCAGGTTCTTTTCGTCGAACGGAAGCTCCTTTCGTCGAACGCCTTCAAATTTCGTCGAACGCCTTCAAATTTCGTCGAACGCAGTTTCGTCGACCGCAACTCGACGGATTTGTTCTCGACGGCATTCCTTCTCAGCGATTGTTAACGCGGGGCGTTAACAGCTAACGCGAGCGTTAGCTCTCTTTTCAGAGTCATCATCAATCAACATCCTGTTCATAGGATTATATAACTATAAAACATGCACACTATAAACACAAGCAAGGTCAAATACATAGTGTGATTTGTTATTTCTCAAACTAAGAGAAGTGGAACACAAGCTCCAACAAGGGTTTCTATACCGACCCTTATCCCCAGACCGGTTGGCTCTCTCCTCCCTACAAGAGAAGTCTTCGAGCCCACTAGATCAGCCCGATCTAGACGTCCTCCCGGACGATTTTCCCAGAATCCTATCCCCAGATTCTGACGACCTTACGGCCAATTTTGCAGATCCTCTCTAGGAATCCGACGATCAACCCAGTCAATTTTTCCAATATCCCTCCAAGATATTGACGACCAACACGTTTCCACAGATTCAATCCAAAATCTGACGACCAACACGGTCGATTTTCTGCACACAAAAGTAAAAGGGAAAAAGAAAATATAAAGAGTGCTCCCTCAATGTATGTCTTCTGGATTGTGGTGAGAGACGGGGCTAATGTTCTTCGTGCTGAATGCTCTCGTTCATCCTCTGATCTTCATCATTGCTCCACAATCCATTGACGTTCTTCATTCTAACATGAGGGAAGAAGTTCTTCTTCAATGGTAGAGACTCCTTAGAGAGAATGTGGCTGAGCAGTCGTCTTTCTCCATTCTGAATCAGGAGTCTCTGTTTTTCGTTCAAGTGTGCTCTCTGAAGAAGATGGGCTCGATCTTTTATATTTATAATTACCGCGCGGCGCTAAGGTTAGCGCGCGGCGCTAGCATCCATATGCAGCTGATAACTGCCAATCACGCGCATGATCTCTGTCAGGCAAGTCAAATCTGGACGGCGCCGTAACTTTCGCGCATTATCTTTTGACGGACCCGTCAAACCAGGACGCCATCGTAACTTCCGTTGTAAGGGCTACTGCGGGGCGTTAGGCTAGCGCCAGCGGTAGGATACACATCGATATCTTTTCGACGCAGTTGTCTCAGCGGTATGGCTTCATCTCGACGGCAAGGCTCTGTCCCAGCGGCCTGCGGTAGGTTACCGCGTGGCGGTAGTCTTCTCGACGACAAGATTTTTGTCTCGATGGCAAGGTCTTCGTCTCGACGGTAAGTTTTCTTCTCGACGTCCCGCAGTAGGTTACCGCGCGGCGATAGGCTTCTCGACGCCAAACGTCGAGATCATTTCGACGCAAACCTTCTCGACGTCATATGCCTTCACGTCGATGTCCGACCCTTCTACAGATCTAGCGCCCGCGGTAGGCTTAGCGCGCGGCGGTAGGCTTCTCAACGAGAAACATCGAGATCATTTCGACGGAAACCTTCTCAACGCCATATGCCTTCACGTCGATGTCCGTCCCTATGACAGGTCTAGCGCCCGCGGTAGGCTTAGCGCGTGGCATGAGTCCTCTTGACGGTTTAGTGTGCGGCTTAGCGCGATGACATATGCCTTTGCGTCAATACAGTCACGTCGATAATGCTAGCGCCTGGCGGTGGTGCTAGCTTCTGGCGGTAATCACAGTAGACTTTATTTTTTGACATCTTCACACCTATAAACCTGCACATTATACCCAAGATATGTATGATCAAATACAGTAGGATTTGATATTGTCAAACTAGAGAGATGCAGAACAATGTTCCAACAAACTCCCCATTTTGATAATATCAAATCTCGTGCATGAAATATAATTGATATCTATCAGGAAAAGCATGGTATAATGTTATCAATCAGCAATCGGTAAACATGAACATGTTTATGTATCAAGATAAATCATATAGTGTGAACTTGCACAAAAGACGTATGTCTCCCCCTGCATATGTGCTCCCCCTATCAATGTGCACTCTATAAGTGTCTCTCCCAATAGGTGATCTTCCCTAGAAGACTAGTACGTGACTAGCTCATGAACATTGACTAGCTAATGAACATTCTCTATATTCTCCCCCTTTGATGTTAGCAAAAGGGGCAGGCTAGACCAAACTATTATGAATATGTGAGAGATGCAGCGGATTAATAAATGAAATGCACACGCAATCATAAATCATGATAGTAATAAGGGTTGACCAAAATATAATCATAGAATTTGTAAAGGATATAGGTCAAAACGCACGGGAAAATCAAAGTACCACTTGTTAAAATTGATACCACTTTCTGAAATTGAAAACAATTTTGCATATAAAGTCTTTGTAAAAACAATATGAATCGGACACATGACACGAGACTAAATACACATGAAATGGCACACAATGTCAAAAGATGTAGAAATCTAATTCACAAAGAACATCGTATGTGTCATGAAAGGTAATCGTGTATTAGTACAAACGTGCAAGATATAGATAATACAGTTTAAGTCCAATTCTTATGCATGAAAGTGTTAGACTAAACAATGACAAGTGTGCGTGTAGCATCAAGTGAAATCAATTTTAGAACAAGCTATTTTCAATAAGTATATATGCTAACACTAGAGTAATGAAGTGATAAATCATGTCATATATGTCAATCTTACACAAATACCAAGAATCGAACAAAGGCACTAGTTTGTGTTCCGGGTTGGCACAAGATCTCGTAATGATTCTTTTAACCAAGGTGATCCTCACAATGCTCATCAAAACTTATCAGGAAGAGTGAGTAGTGCTCGGGAGAAATCCTTTGTCAAATAATGATAGTATATAAATTAAAAAAAAAAATTGACTATCTTTTTCTTTCTTTTTGGACAAGGTTTCCGAATCGAACGAAAAATACTCACATAGATAGATACACTTTAACTTGTATATACAACCCATTTTCCAATATAATTTTGTCTATTGTTTTATGCCTATATAGTTAAGATGATTTTCGTGATATTGATTTATCGTCATGCCTAAAGTGTTGACATAATATCACGAATTATAGCATGCAAGCATTTGGATTTCTACTTGAGTGCATTCCCTAAGGATGTGTGAATGTGTAAAGTCATTGTCTAGCCTAAATCCTCACACATACCTAGAGGCATATTAAACGTGCATTGTTAATCACTTAGCACTCAGTAGAGCCTGCCTTTAGATTAGGACAAATCATGACGAAGGCATACAATGTAATCAAGAATTAAAAATTATAAATCAGACAAAGTATGTAAACATAGAGGTTCAATTTCATGTCATGAATGCCCCCTTAGCATGAAAGTTTTCAGAAATATTTTTGGTATTTTCATGTTTTTTTGACAAAATAACTAAATAAAAACAAACATAAGCAAAGAAAGACATAACATAAACCAAAAACTCGTTTTTATGGTTTTAAGTTTTTAATATTTTTATATGATTTTAGTTGATTTTATAACAGCTGGAAATAAACTAACAATAGACAGATAGGCAAAAGAAATAGAAACAATAAAAACAGAAGAGAAAACGATGAATTCATTCAGAATTGCTACCGTCGGCGGTAAGGCTAGCGCTAGGCGGTAGTAAACAGATCACGATTTTTTTTTAAAAACAGTCTAGATTTTGATAGAATTTTTATTTAACTAAACAATGTTCTTAGCATTAGACACCAAAGGAATGTCTACACCGAAACCCCGTACTAAGTGACGGATGGGCATGAGAAGCTGCAAAAATGTCGTAGGTTGGAGTATTAAACTCATATGCATACACTAAAGCTGCACCTAACCTAACACTCTTTCCGCCCCCCAGTGCCCCCGCAAGGCCCCACTGGAACCCTCCTCGATTAAGAACAAGACGTGGTTTACAGATTAGTGTCTATAATGCACACAACCCTACGCCCCCGCTACAGTGAGACAACCAAATAGAGTCTAAAATTAAGACCATATATAAAACAGTACAGAAATTGATTGACAAACATATAAAAGCAGTAAAACAGAAGAGATTTTTCAGGAGTCATTGAATGAAAATATCTCATTTTAAATGAGCTACCGTCGGCGGTTAAACATATCGCGTCGCGGTAGCGTGCTTTATATCACTTTGACCAGGTCCGTCCCCATCACATTCCTCTTTCAATTTCTATTCCCCCCAAACTGTTTCTGCCCGGCGCTACGTCTTCTTCCAAGGTAAAAATCCAAAATTTCTCCTAATTTTGTTTTTTATTTAGTAGCTCTAGGTGCTTTCAAGATCATTTTTCATGGTGAAGTTAGATCCCTTGCATATAGGGCATGGATTTGAGGTATTTCAGATTTTTAGAGTAAGGGGTTGTTAGTTTTCTATATGGATTCATGGTAATTGTCACTTTTTGCATAAATCTAGGTTGTACCATGTTCCTATCTCACGAATTTCTTACAAAACCAGGCTTGCTCTGGGGTGTGAGTGGGGGATCCGGAGGAAAACGACGGGTTATGGGTCGTCAAGCTACCGCGCGACGGTATTACGCTACCGCGCGGCAGTAAGAGACAGAACGCAAATTTTTCAAAAAATTTTATTTTCCTCTTACCAGGTCATGGCCTCCTCTATCTCATGCCCACGACGCAGCTTCTCAAAGCGTCGTCGTGTGGCTACAGATATCAATCCAGCGATAGAGAATGCCATCGTGAGTGTGGCAATGACTGTGAAGATTGACGTGGATCGATACCCCCAGATTTACTCATATCTGGTTGATGCTGAAATCCTACAGATGCTTACGTCCGAGGATGCCATCTCATCGCTGCTGGTCCGAGAGTTCTACAACAATCTTCAGGATCCAGCGCTCACAACTCTCGACGAGGGAGTGCAATCTCGTATTGGCTCACACATCGTGACCATTACGCACGAGGACTTGGAGAGGATGTATAGCTTGACTCCATCCCTCTACCGACCCGACATTGACAAGTCCTTCCGAACTCTCCGGGATTGGAACATAATGAACCAGGTTCTCCATGGTGCGGAGAATCACGAGGACCTCATCACGACTTTCTCTTCTCTCACTCCGTATGCACTCATCACATTTGAAACTATCCAACAATCACAACAATTACAAGCTTGCAATTACTTATCCTCAGGCATATACAAAAATTGTAATTCACAGAACTTTGCAGACCATGACAGAATAAAAATTATTAAATTCATTGTGCATTTATCAAAATTGTTTCAACATAACAATGTTTTGTTAATAATGAACACCTTCAACCTAGTAAAATAACTTGCAATCATAACAAAATAACATGTTTTACAAAAAAAAACTTGCAATTTGATACATGAACCCCAACCCAATTCAATTTCACTCAGAAAATAGTTTCAGACCACTACTTTAAAATCAAATGTAATTTAATCAATGTCATTCAGACCGCCAGTTAAATTTTAGGAAAGATCGACAAAATCAAAATCAAAAGTATTGTTTAAATAAATTGAACAAAAAAAATTATGGCAGAAAGCAGTGAAGATAGAACAGTTAAAAAATGAGTAGAGAGAAGAAAGATCCTCCTCTGACCTTAGAAAGAAAACAACTATTTCAATCCCCAACTCAAAATGCATACTCGGAGTGACTGACTTCATTTACATGCTCGAGCAATTTTACATTGACCAGGCAATGCTCCATACTCAGGAGTTGGTTTTTAGGAAGCCATACTTGAGAGTTTAGAAAGCCAGATGCAGTGATTTGTTCTGAGGCCAGGCTCAAAATGAGTCATGGAGAGGTAGAAAGTATTGTAATAACTAATTATTCTTGGCAACCAAAGATAGTGACCTTGCAAAGGCGTCCTTGTGCCAGTGAGTGAGGACTTTGAAACTAGACAGTTTGGGCTTTAAGTAGAATTTTAACTTACACAGTTATCACTCATTCACATTTGAAACTATCCAACAATCACAACATTCTAAATCCTTGTAATTAGGACCTTAAGATCTTGCAAAAAAGAAATAATATATCATACAAAAAATCATGAAGCTACCCTTACAATCAGTCTTGTATACAACTACCGCCGTCCTTGTCCAGTCGTTTTCCCGCTAGCACAGTCCACCGTCATTGTTTTCCTGTTACAGTCTCCGCACATCCCAAGCCTCTCTGCTTCCACTGCCGCCCCTCTTAACCTTCTCCCTGCCACCAATCTCCCAAGACTCCCCTTCCCCGCCTTGTCGAGAGCCTCCTGCAGCTGCCCCTCTTTGGCTTTCTCTCTGCCGCCAATTTCCCCAAATTCCGCCTTCCCATCCTTGTCGAGAGCACATACAGCCACCAGCCACCCAACTCAAATTCCCCCTTCCCATCCTTGTCGAGAGCTCGTACAGCCACCAGCCACCCAACTCGCCATCCGATACACCACACAAGCCTCAGAAAATGATGTCCAACCAGCTACCAATCCACTACCAACTCCCAAACCCTCCATCATCCTCATTCCAGCCCACCTGAGCACTCCAAAGTGCTGCCCAGCCACCTGCTGTCTTGAAGAGGTCACCCGTCGTTGGATTTTCACCTTCCTCACTCCCCCGCCACTTGCACGCGTAAGTCATTAGTTTGGAGTTATTGTTTTCTATTATTGAGTACTCGAACTATTCTTTGTTGGATGTAAAATCATATGCTTTATTTATCGCAAAATCACGGGATTTGCAGGATCGATTCGTTGCATGCATAGAATTGTATTGCCTCTCAATTACTTGTGAACTACTATTTGCCTTTTTTGTTCCGACTCACTTATCACGTGAACAATTGTGCTCGAATTGTGCTCCATTTTACATAATTATTTATTGTGAAATTGCATTCAGACTAATTCATTTGCACTTGCATTGAAATCATGTTATATCGGGTCACATGCATACTTTCATGTCATTTTAGAGTTGATCATAACTTCATTCGCACTTGTCGTGTGTTCTCTTGCATTGCACTTTGAGTTAGGGCATCGGTTGACCCCCGCCTGTAGACTCGTGATGCATCAGATTGGTATCAGAGCTAGGTTCGGGCTTTAGTTTAATACGCAGTTATTGAATCTATAGGTTTTGTACTATGTCGTACGACTATCAATATCCCTCGCCTTCACTGGAGAGCCACACTTATTATTGTTATGATGATTATCCTCCTGCGCGGCACACCACTTCGAGGGATCGTGTCGACCCTTCGAGTCGATTCCCTTATGCTAGAGATGACTACCACGATGAGAGATCGTCACGTTATCATCATTACACCTCTCCACGACCTTATGATGGTAAAACTGAGTTTTATTCGGGTCATCCTCGCTACGTGTCTCCTCTATTTGAGGGACCTGATTCTGTATACGTGCAACCACCACCGCACGTTCGTAGGGTTCATGTCCGCCCACGAGCACGAACTGATTATGTTAGGGATGACCGTCTAGATGACCCTCAGGTGCCCTATAGAGGTCACCATCGCCAATATCACATCAAATGTCAAGACCCTCATAGTATTCCGCAAACAGAGATACCTGGGGCCGAATTTCAACGATTAGTTCTTGACCATTTTGATCGCATGGATGCTGATTTGGCTCACAAAACGAATTCCTTAATAAGAATCTATGAAAGAAAGTCTAAGGGTTTAGGTCAAGCGACCGATTTGTCTAGTAATGCTCTCACTAACATGAGAGGTCAGACACTGTATGTTAATCATCTTGTCTGAATGAGACTCAGTTCCCACTTGATCTTAGAGTCGACTTCGATCCTGATCGTATGATACAGACGGAGATCAATACTAGAGTTGTTAGTGAGCATAGTCACGAGTGTGAGGGCGAGCAGCCCAGTGACACTGTGACGATATATCCATCCTTCGCAGCTCACTTAGACAGTGTCCCCTTCTGCTAGAGATCAAGTTCTCGACACCATACCGTTTGACCCACTCCCTTGCGAAGGATGGATATATCATCACAGTGCCACATCATAACGCCACATCTTTCGATAATACTCATCTGGTGGTTCATGACCATATTGATGGATGCTTTGATGAACCTCCTGCCAAACCTCCTGATGAGCCACCACTCCCTTGTGAAGGTCAAGGGACTAGTATTGACTTTGTTGTGGGTGTCTACTTGTTCTCATAGACACTACTATTGTTGGTGCCTACCTCTTGGAGGACCATCCTATCATTATTGACCTCCTCAAGATTAAGTTTCTGAGAGTCTCATTTGACGAGCTTCCGCTCCTAGAAGGCACCAACACTAGTGATCATCACGTACGCGATGACTTTTCATATACACACCTCCTGACAAGCCACCTGACAGGCTTTATCATTTGAGAGGTACCCATCGGTCTCGCGTGTCGTGCTCGCTTGTCACCATTTATCACTTTCCTTCGAGTGATGGCTTCGTTTACACTAATTTTTTATGTATGTCACCAGGTGAGTATCCTGAAGACACATGGCACACCATTCAAGTACAAATCAGTATCACTATCTTAAGTAGTTACTTTAATGCGCATATGTTTAACGAATTTTTTTACACTCCACCCAAAGAACCTCCCAATAAACTACTCATTTCCAAAAATCTTCGCCACATGGAGCCTGTTGTTTGTCAATGGGTCATGACTATCGAGTTTCTCATGCATCATTTAAATGAGTATGTCGACTTTTTGGTTCGCCGTTTGCATGATCATTTATATATTGTGCTTGACTCTTCTATGTTGCATGATTCATATTTATTGCACGTATTGCATCATTGATTTGCAGTAAATGAATTTGTCCGATGTAAATTTGCAATGAATAATTATTATTATGAAATTCAAGCAGCTCGGCACATGTGGTCAGTTTTTTGAATTTGAAGAGCAAATAATGGTTCGTATACGAATTGTGGGGTTTCCACATGGAACGACAAGAAACGTAAGCGTTCACTGCATGGGTACCTATACAGTCATTCGATGGTCAGTATAAATGCATATGAGGTTGACATCCCTCAAATTATGGGGATAAATCGAGTATTCAATGGAGAAAACCTAACACTTTACTATGAGGAGCGGGTGTGTGTGGATTTGTTCCCCACTACAGTACCTGAGCCACGATATCTTTCATATCCTCCTACCTTACCTCAGCCTCAACCTTTGGAGTTTCACCATGAGGGCCACTCTGCACCGCCAACAGTTACACCAGTTCCACCACTTCAGATGGAGATACATCTTATTCAAAGCCACCAGCTACCGTCAGAGACTTCTGTTTGGTGAATATGACTTCACCGTCGTGGACGGCCGAGACATACTGCGATGTCTTGTCCATTGGAGCTGCTAATCATGTCCATATGTTGTTTGGACTTCCCAATAGGAGCTTGCGCTACTTGTCTCCGGGCTACGCCAAGAGCACGTCTACCCTCGCTCATTGGAGATGAGTGCTTTCAAGGCAGGAGAATTGATGGATATCGTCGTGATCCATCTCTCGTTCGGGCGATCCGGGTCCACAGATGTGTCCGAACGATCGTCTCAAATCTTTTTTATATTTTATGTATTTCGAGTTGTATTTGGTACCCGATCCGCCTGGACGATATGAACCATCTGATTCGGGTGCCCTAAGTAATTTGTGGTTTATTCTTCTATTTATACGCAAGCAAGGGGCCGGTTTAGGGATTGGTGGTTGTTTCCCGCTTGGAACCCGTCGATCACGCTCGATGGACTCCGAGCCCTCTCCCGGTGCGACGCTGGAAGACCTCCCGAGGTGTGATCCCAAGGATGAAGTTCTCTCCTTCTTCTGCACCTACTAGCCCCCTGTTCTCCCACGCTCTAAGCCCTCAATATCGCCCTCTCCATATCGCACTACCGCCATCCAGTCGCAGTTTTCCCACTACCGCAGTCCACCGTCGTTTTCCTGCTACGGCCGTCGCACATCCCAAGCCTCTTTGCTACCACCACCGCCCCTCTTAGCCTTCCCCCTTGCCACCAATCTCCAAGATTCCCCCTTCCCCTCCTTATCAAGAGCCTCCTGTAGCCGCCCCTCTTTAGCCTTCTCCCTGCTGCCAATCTCCCCAAATTCCCCCTTCCCATCCTTGTTGAGAGCCCCTACAGCCACCAACCACCCAACTCGCCATCCCATACGCCACCCAAGCCTCACAAACTGCTGTCGAACCAGCTACCAATCCAGTACCAACTACCAATCCACTACCAAGCCACATGGGTGATAAGCCCACCTGGGCACTCAAAAGTCCTGCCCAATCACCTGCATCTTGAAGAGCTCACCCGTCGTTGGATTCTCACCTTCCTCACTCCGCCGCCACTTGCACGCGTAGGTCATTAGTTGGGAGTTGTTTTCTATTATTGAGTACTTGAACTATGCTTTGTAGGGTGTAAAATCATATGCATTATTTATTGCAAGATCACGGGATTTGCAAGATCGATTCCATGCATATGCTTAGAATTGTATTGCCTCTAAATTACTTGTGAACTACTTTTTTTCTACTCAATTATCATATGAACAATTGTGCTCGCATTGTGCTTATTTTACATAATTATTTATTGTGAAACTGAATTCAAACTAATTCCTTTGCACTTGCATTGAAGTCGCATTATATCAGGGGTCGCATGCATACTTTCATGTGATTTTAGAGTTATCATAACTTCATTCGCATGTGGTGTGTGTTCTCTTGCATTGCACTTTTGAGTTAGGGAATCGACATTGCACTTTTGAGGTGTGATCCCAAGGATGAAGTTCTCTCCTTCTTCTGCACCTACTAGCCCCATGTTCTCCCACGCCCTAAGCCCTCAATATCGCCCTCTCCGTATCCCACTACCGCCATCCAGTCGCAGTTTTCCCACTACCGCAGTCCACCGTCGTTGTTTTCCTACTACGGCCGTCGCATATCCCGAGCCTCTTTGCTACCACCACCGCCCCTCTTAGCCTTCCCCCTTGCCACCAATCTCCAAGATTCCCCCTTCCCCTCCTTGTCAAGAGCCTCCTGTAGCAGCCCCTCTTTAGCCTTCTCCCTGCTGCCAATCTCCCCAAATTCCCCCTTCCCATCCTTGTTGAGAGCCCCTACAGCCACCAGCCACCCAACTCGCCATCCCATACGCCACCCAAGCCTCACAAACTGCTGTCAAACCAGCTACCAATCCACTACCAACTACCAATCCACTACCAAGCCACATGGGTGATAATTCCAGCCCACCTGAGCACTCAAAAGTCCTGCCCAATCACCTGCATCTTGAAGAGCTCACCCGTCGTTGGATTCTCACCTTCCTCACTCCGCCGCCACTTGCATGCGTAGGTCATTAGTTGGGAGTTGTTTTCTATTATTGAGTACTTGAACTATGCTTTGTAGGGTGTAAAATCATATGCATTATTTATTGCAAGATCACGGGATTTGCAAGATCGATTCCATGCATATGCTTAGAATTGTTTTGCCTCTAAATTACTTGTGAACTACTTTTTTTCTACTGAATTATCATATGAACAATTGTGCTCGAATTGTGCTTACTTTACATAATTATTTATTGTGAAATTGAATTCAAACTAATTCCTTTGCACTTGCATTGAAGTCGCATTATATCAGGGGTCGCATGCATACTTTCATGTGATTTTAGAGTTATCATAACTTCATTCGCATGTGGTGTGTGTTCTCTTGCATTGCACTTTTGAGTTAGGGAATCGACATTGCACTTTTGAGGTGTGATCCCAAGGATGAAGTTCTCTCCTTCTTCTGCACCTACTAGCCCCATGTTCTCCCACGCCCTAAGCCCTCAATATCGCCCTCTCCGTATCCCACTACCGCCATCCAGTCGCAGTTTTCCCACTACCGCAGTCCACCGTCGTTGTTTTCCTACTACGGCCGTCGCATATCCCGAGCCTCTTTGCTACCACCACCGCCCCTCTTAGCCTTCCCCCTTGCCACCAATCTCCAAGATTCCCCCTTCCCCTCCTTGTCAAGAGCCTCCTGTAGCAGCCCCTCTTTAGCCTTCTCCCTGCTGCCAATCTCCCCAAATTCCCCCTTCCCATCCTTGTTGAGAGCCCCTACAGCCACCAGCCACCCAACTCGCCATCCCATACGCCACCCAAGCCTCACAAACTGCTGTCAAACCAGCTACCAATCCACTACCAACTACCAATCCACTACCAAGCCACATGGGTGATAATTCCAGCCCACCTGAGCACTCAAAAGTCCTGCCCAATCACCTGCATCTTGAAGAGCTCACCCGTCGTTGGATTCTCACCTTCCTCACTCCGCCGCCACTTGCATGCGTAGGTCATTAGTTGGGAGTTGTTTTCTATTATTGAGTACTTGAACTATGCTTTGTAGGGTGTAAAATCATATGCATTATTTATTGCAAGATCACGGGATTTGCAAGATCGATTCCATGCATATGCTTAGAATTGTTTTGCCTCTAAATTACTTGTGAACTACTTTTTTTCTACTGAATTATCATATGAACAATTGTGCTCGAATTGTGCTTATTTTACATAATTATTTATTGTGAAATTGAATTCAAACTAATTCCTTTGCACTTGCATTGAAGTCGCATTATATCAGGGGTCGCATGCATACTTTCATGTGATTTTAGAGTTATCATAACTTCATTCGCATGTGTTGTGTGTTCTCTTGCATTGCACTTTTGAGTTAGGGAATCGATTCCCCCCCCCCCCCCCCCCCCCCCCCACACATCCTGTAGACTCATGTTGCATCCTCTACACAAACAAAATAGTAACTAAACACATAAATCAGTTAGTAATCACATTAACTAAACACAAAATAATCAAAGAAAACAGTAACAAAACACAACATTGGGCCTTTTTTCTTCACATACCACTCTTCAAAAAGGACAGTAGAGACAATTGTTAAACTTGTAAATTATAAGCACAAGAACGATTACTGGATCTCACTACAAAACAATCAAGGAATTATAATATACAGGCAGCGTTTAACTATTAACTATTAACATATTTTTACTATACACGATAGAAAATGATAATTATTATGCACAATTATTTTGTTATCCACAGACCAAAATATATATATAATAAAGGAGATTGTTAAAGGCAGCCCTAATGGCAGCCCAACATTAATGGCAAATCATATTTTTCCACTTGTTCACAAATTTGTTATTTGAGAGAGTGATTTACCGTAGCACAAACTATGCATGGCATGTCGGAGAGTAGTGGATATTGCTTGAGGCATGTCAGATTCACCAAAATCTGGAGACGGTGGAGGGAATGAGCAGCCAGTCAAACCCCAACTTGGAACCCTATCCTTGCAGACGAAAGACTCGCTAGTATCCCTTTCGTTGCGTTGAAACCCACTAGACATCTCCAACATTTGAATCGTCAGGATGTAGAGGAGAAACAGGGGGCATTAGACAGCTTTGACGCTCAGTCGTATATATTGACAATCGTCAGAGGGGAATAGAGGGGGGCGGCTGGGTCATCAGGGTGTAGAGGAGAACGGGGGGCAACAGGATCGACCAACGGACGAGGGGACACGAGAGGGCGACTATCTCCAGCATCAGGATTGAAGGGCGATACAGGAAGGGACTAAGTGGGGAAACATCAGGCTCCATATTTTAGGGTTGGGTTGCCTTACTGGGCTGCTTTTAACAATCCCCATAATAAAAGTAAAAGATATCTAATTTTGCACTTTCAAAAGAGAATCATGGTTAAATAGCATGTTTTGTCAATAAAGAATGCCTTCAAGCTAGTAAAATAAGATATTACAGTAGTACTGCCAATGTGCCTGCAGGGACATCCGCTAGTAGTATTGACAATAAGATGTTATAGTAGACTAGTAGTATCCACAGAATTTTGCTGTGAGGCAAGAACACAAATCTGTAAACTAAATAGAAAAGAATCACTAAAATTCAAAATAGAACAGATGGGAAAAATAGCATCTCGTTTCAGTTCTCCATTAGTTTCCACCTAGGTGGTATTTCCAACCTCGGAAGAACGAAAGTATTGTTTAAATCATCATTAGAGACAAAGTTACAAAATCTTCTCCTGAAACTAAATGAAAAAAATTACTAAAATTCAAATAGAACGGATAGGAAAAACAACATCTCCTCAGTTCTGGTCACTAAAACTCAAATAGAATCACTAAAACTCAAATAGAACGGATGGAAAAAATAACATCTCCTCAGTTCAGGTCTCCATTTGTTTCCACATGGGTGATACTTCCAACCTCGGAAGAACGAAAGTATTGTTTAAATCATCATTGGAGACTAAATACTCTTCCGAAAGAGAATCAATTTGAGAGAGTGATTTACCATAGCACAAACTATGCATGGCATGTCGGAGAGTAGTGGATATTTTTTGAGGCATGTCAGATTCACCAAAATCTGGAGACGGTTGAGAGAATGAGCAGCCAGCCAAACCCCCACTTGGAACCCTATCATTGCAGCCGAAAAACTCGCTAGTATCCCTTTCATTGCTTTGAAACCCACTAGACATCTCCAACATTTAATTCGTCGGAATGTAGAGGAGAAACAGGGGGCATTAGACAGCTTTGACGCTCAGTCGTATATATTGACTATCGTCAGGGGGGAATAGAGGGGGGCGGCTGGGTCATCAGGGTGTAGAGGAGAACGGGGGGCAACAGGATCGACCAACAGACGAGGGGACACGAGAGAGCGACTATCTCCAGCATCAGGATTGAAGGGCGATACAGGAAGGGACTAAGTGGGGAAACATCAGGCTCCATATTTTAGGGCTGGGTTGCCTTACTGGGCTGCTTTTAACAATCCCCATAATAAAAGTAAAAGATATCTAATTTTGCAATTTCAAAAGCGAATCATGGTTAAATAGCATGTTTTGTCAATAAAGAATGCCTTCAAGCTAGTAAAATAAGATGTTACAGTAGTACTGCCAATGTGCCTGCAGGGACATCCAATAGTAGTATTTTGCAGTGAGGCAAGAACAAAAATCTGTAAACTACATAGAAAAGAATCACTAAAATTCAAATAGAACAGATGGGAAAAATAACATCTCCTAGTTTCAGGTCTCCATTAGTTTCCACTTAGGTGGTATTTCCAACCTCGGAAGAACGAAAGTATTGTTTAAATCATCATTGGAGACAATTACAAAATCTTCTCCTGAAACTAAATAAAAAAAATTACTAAAATTCAAATAGAACGGATAGGAAAAACAACATCTCTTCAGTTCTGGTCACTAAAACTCAAATAGAATCACTAAAACTCAAATAGAACGGATGGAAAAAATAACATCTCCTCAGTTCAGGTCTCCATTTGTTTCCACATGGGTGATACTTCCAACCTCGGAAGAACGAAAGTATTGTTTAAATCATCATTGGAGACAAAAATAACAAAATACTCTTCCGAAAGAGAATCAATTTAGAAATGAACTGTGAAAAAAAACAGCAGCAGAAGAAAGAACCTCCTTCAATCTTAGAAAGAAAGAAAGCAACAATTGTGATGCCCAACTTGAAATCCACAATGCAACAAGGAAGAACAATGTCATTCCAGTAGGGAGAGGTGTGAGGCCTCACCAACACGTGGCCAAATTCAACGAGCCAGGAAGGGAAATATTGCTGATGGGAACAGCCAAACATGTTCCAAGTATAAAAAAAATGACAACCCAATCATAGGTGACTGACTTCGTTCGCATACTCCAAGTTGTTTTTTGAGATGTCATAGTGCCATAATCAAGAGAGGATTTCTGAAAGGTAGATGCAGCAATTTGTTCGAGACTAGGCACAAAAATAGGCTATCAGGAGGTAGGGAGAACACCAACTATTTATTAACGGCGACCATTGAGGCAACGATGGTGGCTTTAAGGAGGCTTTGATTTTACAATTAAAAACGCTGGTGAGAAGTGAGCACTGAAACTATAGTAATAATCAAGGGTGTTTACTCTATATTCTGTTGTAGAGTTTTTAACCCAATCTCATTTTTTGAGTGGAGTATTCACAACAGCTATCATCTGACCATACTTGAGATGATCATGAGTCCAGCAAGCCTTTTTAAGGAAATAACATTTGTGGTGGCAGGTTTCCAAATATTAACTGCATTTTTCAACTGATGACAACCAATATCAGTTCTCACCAGCTACAAAAGAATAAATATTATAATAAAAACAAAATATCTCTAATTTTGCACTTTCAAAACAGTATCATAGTTAAAAAATAACATGTTTAGTCGATGAAGAAGGCTTTCGATCGACAATGTAGAGAGGAAGGAAAATGTGGTCAGGAGAGGTGTGAGGGATTGCCAAACCCTGGATAAATTCTGGGAGCCGGAAGGAAAATAAAACCAATAGCCAAACCCGTTCAATGTATATTAATTGCGGAAGAAAATGAGAAGCCTGACAAAGGTGATTAACTTCATTTACATACTCTAGAGTTATTTTACACTGAAAAGGCAATACACCATACTCTAGGTTTTGCTCAAAATGGGTTATCTAGAGGCACGGAGAACTGCAATAACTAATTATAATCAGCAACTATTGAGACAAAGTGTGTTCTTCTGAAGGAATCTTTATTTCTTTTACTCTCTTAAGCTCATATAATGACAATTGTAACAAGTGAGGGATGAAACTATAGTAATAATAGAATGTGTTTACTATAGCCAGCCCAGCAAGCCATTTTAAGGAAATAACATTTGTGATGACAGGTTCTGAAATATTAGCTGCATTTTGTAGACAGACGAAAACCACCCGCTTCTCAACTATGCATAGTATAAAAGAAGAATTTAATTAAAAAAGAGGCAAAACAGGATTGAAGACGAATGCCAAAATAAAATCAAAAAGACAAATAGGAAAATCATTACATTAACTAAATTATTAAACCGAAATGACCAGACAATACACAGAAATCATTTGTTAAAAGGTGACTTTTTCAATAAAAATAAATAGGAAACCACAACCAAATATCTCTTCATCTTAACTTTTCATTCTACCAAAAAAATTTTAGAAAAATAAGAAGAAAAGAATATAATTGAAGATGAATGATAAAATAAAAAATAAATAGGAAACCACAACCTCTTTATATCATAGAACTGAAAAATATATCATAGAACTGAAAAAACTATAAAGGTGCGTTCGTTTGGTAGGTTTTGATTAACAGGAATTGGTTTTGGCCAAAAACCTACGGCACAGAACTTTGGAATTAGTCCAAAACCAATTCCTGTGTTCATTTGCAGAAAGGTTTTCAGTCACAGGAATTGAATCTGTCAATATTTCTGTTCGGTTGCAGGATGGAATTTAGAGACAGGAATTGATATTTGAAATTAAAAAATTGAATTATTTTGCAGCAGAAGTTAAATCTTATTAATATGAACAAATGCTGGTTATGAAATGCAAATGAGACAGGTTGTAGTCAACAAAAACAACCACAACACACAACCATACACTTAACAACCATACACTTAACAACACACACAACAAACACACTCAACCACAAACACATTCATACACACATTCAAACACAACACACATTCAACACACACAACACAGCCAACAACACATTCAATACACACAACACAGCCAACAACACATTCAATACACACAACACAGCCAACAACACATTCAACACACACACAAACAGCCACAACACAGCACACATTCAACACACAAACAGCCACAACACAGCCAACACATACAGCCACACATTCAACACACACAACCACATTCAACACACACAACCAACACATTCAACACATTCAGCAACAACACAAACAACCAACACACTCAGCCATAAACACAAACAGCCACAAAACATTCAACACAAAAACAGTCATAAACACACAAACACACAACCATGAACACACACACACAACCATTGTATACCTTAACAACACACACAGCCTAGGGACAATCACATATACAAACAAAAATACATATAAACATTCACTCAAAATTATACCTAGTTACAAAAAAAATTGTATACCTTATCAGAAGGTGGGCCAAATGGGATGAAGAAGCCAAGATCCTCGATCGCTATCGTCGCCGGAGAGAAGGAAGGAGCGGCGCAGCAATGATCGGCCGATTAGGTCGTCGTATGCAATGCTAGGTCGAAGACGAGGAAGAAAATGTGAGAATAGGCTCACCGAGATGAAGCTACGCTAAACCTCGACGGAGAGAAGGGGGAAGAAGTCGCCGGGGAGGAGCTGCTGTTTCGCCGGAGACGGAAGGGAGAAGCCGCACGACATTCGCGTTTTGCAGTTGCCTTCCTTCTGTCGAGCCCTCCGCAAAACCGAGCAAAAAAGGGTCGGTTTTCGTAACAGGCAGATTTGGTAAGACTTAAAACCTATAGGTTTTGGCCGAAAATCAATGCCAAGGGCAATTCTTGCCAAACGAACAACGGAATTGGAATTGGGAAACCCAATTCCAATTCCGTTGTGTCAATTCTTGTCAAACGAACATGCCCTAATATTCTCATAAATGTATTTGTTCCAGCAGCACTAAAATCTTACAAGATGGTTTAGGATTTAGCCACAAACTAAGCAGTTTGCATTTTTATTTTCAATCAAAAAAGACAAGGAAAAATAATGAATAATTTTTGGCAATTGTTATAAGCACACCAGTTTTGGCTATTCGCACATCAATTTCTATGAGTTACTACGTGCCTTTTGAAAATAAGCCTTGTACATGCAATTTTAGGAAAAGTGTTCAACACGAAAATTTTAGATCTCGTCTTTCGTGTTGAACACTTTTCCTAAAAATGCATGTACCGTATTTTCAAAAATTTGCTATAGTTACGATCAGGGCGACAATATGCCTTGTGCGTGCATTTTTAAGAAAATCGTTCAACACAAAAGTTGTGGATTCGACGAGATCTACAATTTCGTGTTGAACACTTTTCCTAAAAATGCATGTACAAAGCGTATTTTCAAAAGGCGCGTAATAACTCATAGAAATTGGTGTGCGAATAGCCAAAACTGGTGTGCTTATAACAATTGCCTAAATTTTCACAACACTATCAAATATCAACATAGTAATAATACAAATTTTAGAGTTATCACTTGAAAACAGAAATTAAATAAGATTGGTATAAAACATGAGGAAAATAGGAAATTTTAATCAGAAAAAGTATTCTTTTCATTTTTTTTACCCTCGAGAAGTATATAGAATGGTAAATGGGATACTCCAAGGTCTTTTAATTTAAAAGAAATATTAATAAATCAAATAAAAATATGAATGTATAGTTCGTGAACATCTGACCTCACATAAGAAATTTCATCAACTTTTATGTTCAAAACTAATCTTTACTTGTGGTGGTCATAACCATTGTTTTATCAAACAAGCATTCTATAATGGTAGAGTTTTTGTACAAATTCACCGGAGCAAAAAAGTCGTGCCAAACAAAGCTTTAATAAAAATTGAAGGAATAAGGACATTTTTATAAATAAATCAAATTAAACTCAATTATAAAAATTATAGTAAGGGAATACATTTGGAATGACGAACATTTCATGTGTTTTCCCTTGTATATATTCAATATAGGTATTCCCCTTAAATTATATTATATCTATATATACTATATTTAAGAGTTTAGAGTTTAGGATTTATCCCACCATAGCGGTGGGGTTAGCTATATAAATCCTTTGTCTCCATTGCGCCCTATCTTTAGTTATAATCTAACTAGGCCTAAATATGTCCTTTCTTATGGTTTCATTCCAAGCCTTCTTTGGTCTACTACCCCTCCCTGTTTAACATGCATAGTAGTGGCTAAACTCTCAAAACACCTAATAGGTGCCTCTGATGGTCTCCTTTGTACATGTCTGAACCATCTTAATCAAGTTTCTCACATCATTTCCCAAATATAGATAAAAATTACGATCGCCAAAAAGGAAGAAAATAAGACAACAACAACAGAACCCATATAGTCCCCAATCATTGGGGGTATGGGCGGGGGAGGATTGGAAGCGAACCTAACCTTTGGCACTATGCACAAAGTGGCTTCTCTCGAAGGAGAAAGTCCTAACCTTTGACAATAAATGCACAAAGTGGCTGCTCACAGAGTACCACTGAAATAGTGGCCCCATATACCGTCGCGTTTGAGACGGAATCATGCCCTCAAATCAAAGCCAAAAACATAAGAGAGGGCATACCCAAGAATCCATATTGATTTATGTGTACATAACCATGCTTCCTTCATGGGCAGAAATGTAGCAATTTGTTCGAGGCCATAATCAACAGTACAGTTTTGAGAGGCACGGAGAACTGCGATAACTAATTACTATTGCCAACCTTCGAGACAAAGATCACAACCTTCTAATGTGTCCTTGTTCTGCAAATTGGCTTTACGCCCTTGAACTCCTCTAAATATTTCTTATTCGATAGGAGAATTTATAAAATAAGAGGAAAAAAGTTGAAGGTGACTGATAATCCGAAATCTAATTCAAATCTAATATAACACCCCATAAGCACCACCCAAAAGCATGTTGCCACCAGAAGCAAAACCCAATATTTCTTTTAGAGAATCTCCTAATTGTTCTGAAACACCTAGAAAGATAACCAGAAAGAATTCAATTCAGATGTAGGATACCTATCAAGAAGTTTTCAAAAACCCATCATCTATGATGGAATCATCAAGGATTTGATATTTCCTAACTGTGTCTATAATTCGCTAGAAGCTCCGGAAACAAAGAGAAAATGTATATGAACGAGATATCAAGCAACAATAAAAAGGAAAAAGATTGAATAGAAGAACTCCAGAGCAATTGTTAATCTAAGATGTGCCCATATCATTGGAATGGGTGACTCATTCTTTCAATGAATCATTTCTTCAAACAGAAAAAGATTTTGTAAACATTGGCTCTAAATCTAACTTAGTAGAATCTTGTGGAAGAATTTTCCAAGAAATTGGCAATGATATATCTGATCCTATGAATCATATCATGAAAAAAGGATATAAAAATTTGAACTGGTGAAAAATTAAAACATTGTCATATAGGAAGTATTTTGAAGAGAACAAATCAATCAACTAAGATTAATAATAATAAATAAAACATTCTTAAAAGTTTGGGTTGCTGAACATGAGTAAATGCATGCGGAATTCCATTGCGCAGTGTTAGCAAAAATATACTAAAAATGGAAAATGAAAGGAGTGGAGATGTAGCAAATTGTTCGAGGCCATACACACAAAATTAGTTTTTTTGTGAGGCACGGAGAATTTCCATAATTATTTATTATTGCCAACCTTCGAGACAAAGATCACAACCTTACCAACATGCCTTTGTTCTGCAAATTGGCTTTATTCCCTCACAAGTATACTCTTCACTTTCATATCCTCCTCAACTTTTCCACTGATAAAAGGAGACTACAATAATAAGAAAAGTGGAAAGGGCAGTGGCTAGAAAAGGGACTACTTCGGGGGCGCCTCATTTTCCCACTGTTATGGTAGAAAAAGAAGCCTGTGCACACCCAAACATAACCTAAGACTCTTCTAACTTTTTGAAAGATGGACCATCCCCTAAGAGAACAATAGTGAAAAACATTAAAAACCCTATTTTGCATAAACATGTCATTATAAAAGATACTAAAATTATCCAAGCATAAAGCTAATCCTTAAGCTTCAGTAAAAATACATCTAATCTATTTATAAACACTCTTGTATATATCAGCATAATCTCACATAATATTTTGGAGGAAATCTCAACAAACAAAACAAGATTCAACAATATTAAAGACATGACGACCTATCATTTTTCATTATAAAAATCTGGTAGATGAGAAAAAAAAGAGGTGTCGCAATTTGTTCGAGGCCGTACAGAAAAGTGGTTTTTTGAGAGGCACGGATAAATGCTATAACTAATTATTATCGCCAACCTTACTAAGGTGTCTTTGTTCTGCAAATTGTCTTTATTCCCTCAAGTACTCCTTCCTCACTATCCCTATCCTTCTCAAGGTTTCTGCTGAAAAGTGGGGACACTAGGAAAATAAGGAGAAACTAGTTTACAAGACTCTTCATACTTCTTCGAAGATGGACCACACTAAGGCAAAAATAGTGAAACAGATTGGAAAACTACTTTGTATAACTAACATAAAATTATATGAGAAAATGATCTTATCCAAATAAAATTCATATGAACTCTGAATCTTAGAGAACATATATCCCAATTAATTTTACTTCAATAAAATAGTCTTCATATTTATCCATAATCACTTTTCTTGTATATATATCATTATAGTAGGAAAATATTTTGATATAAACCCATAAAGAAAACAAGATTCAGCAACATTAAAAGTGTATCAATCAATCATTTTCCCGGGTAAAAAATTTGGTAAGTTAAAAAAAGAGATGTTTGTTGAATCCAAGTGGAAAAGATGAGAAAACACATGCATTGTGAAATAATGGGTTTTGGCACTTTGCACCCCATCTCATCTTCTTGGCACTTTGCACCCTAGGAATCATAATGCAAAGTTATTTTCGTCTGGGCACTCAGTATCTAGGTTAACAGCGACCGCACCTCCAAAATCAAGACTGCAAGCCGGCTTTTTTTTTTGCATTTGCTTCCAACCCCGAGCGGCTTTCTTCTTCCATTCAGTCGACGGGTTCCTCTTCAGTCGCCGGCTTAATTTCCAGTCTGCTTCATGTGCCAGATTTCTTTCCCGTTTCACTCCAGTCACTAATTGTTGCGGGATTCATTTAATGACACTCCTACGGTCACGTGATGATGAAGCACCACCCAATTGTCGATCAATTTCTCTTTGAATTGCTGCTTTAGTTTTACAGTCTTTAAACTCCAAGTATTTAGGTTAACAGCGATCAATTTCTGGAATCATAATGCAAAGTTATTTTCGTCTGGGCACTCAGTATCTAGGTTAACAGCGACCGCACCTCCAAAATCAAGACTGCAAGCCGGCTTTTTTTTTGCATTTGCTTCCAACCCCGAGCGGCTTTCTTCTTCCATTCAGTCGACGGGTTCCTCTTCAGTCGCCGGCTTAATTTCCAGTCTGCTTCATGTGCCAGATTTCTTTCCCGTTTCACTCCAGACACTAATTGTTGCGGGATTCATTTAATGACACTCCTACGGTCACGTGATGATGAAGCACCACCCAATTGTCGATCAATTTCTCTTTGAATTGCTGCTTTAGTTTTACAGTCTTTAAACTCCAAGTATTTATTGAAGCTTTCCATCCCTAATCCTAACATCTCTACTACAAAACCTGTACTGACACTGGATAGTGGTCTACAAGAACACTAATTGTGGCTCTTGAAATGCCATTAACTATCATAGCTACTTTCTTCATGACACCATAGTAAGATCTTCCAGTTATCAAGCTGATGCATTTCTTTATACGGCTCTAATAGTTGCTTGAAATTATAAAAATGTTTTGTAAATTAGTGTACTGACACTGGATAGTGGTCTACAAGAACACTAATTGTTGCTTTTGAAATGCCATTAACTATCATAGCTACTTTCTTCTTCATGACACCATAGTAAGATCTTCCAGTTTTCAAGCTGATACATTTCTTTATACGGCTGTAATAGTTGCTTAAAATTATAAAAATGTTTTGTAAATTGTGGCTCTTGAAATGCCATTAACTATAATAGCTACTTTCTTCTTCAGGACACCATAGTAAGATCTTCCAGTTTTCAAGCTGATGCATTTCTTTATACAGCTCTAATAGATGCATTTCTTTATACGGCTCTAATAGTTGCTTGAAATTATAAAAATATTTTGTAAATTAGTGTACTGTTAAATCCACTATTTGATTGGATATAATTAAATATTAGTATTGAATTTGAAGCCAGCAAACCTCCTTCAAACATATTGATTTCAATTTCACACAAAATTAGTAAGTATAAATTACTCGTACCTCTTCTGTGAGTTAGCATAATCATGTGTTGCATCTTTCTATCCTTTGTAATTTTGTCCAGCAGATAACAGCTAAATAAGTTATTTTTGGCTGCAAATTTCAGCAAGCCTGGTCTGCCAATAATAATTTAGTGGAAATCAGGGTGTAAAATGCAAAAAGTGAGCTTTCGTTGAGGCCTGAAGGAAAATACCCCTTCATTAAGAAACCTAGGGTGCACAGTGCCAAGAATATGAGAATGGAGGATGAAAAGTGCAGTATTTAAACATTTAGTGTGCAAAGTGCCAAACATGACATTTTCGGGGGTCCAAAATGCCAGAAAGTCTGAAATAATTAGAGGTAGAGATGTAACAATTTGTTCGAGGCCGTACAAAAAATGAATTTTCGAGGGCACGGAGAATTGCAAACTAATTACTATTGCCAACCTTCGAGACAAAAGATCACAATCCAACTAAGGTGCCTTTGTTCTGCAAATTGGCTTTACTCAATAACAGGGTAATTAGCAACATGCAAAGACTGGGCTTTAGTTGAGGCCCGGACAAAAATACCCCAACATTAAGAAGCCTATGGTGCAAAGTGCCAAGAATATGAAAATGGGGGTGCAAGGTGCCAAGAATATGAAAATGGGGGGTGCAAAGTGCAATATTTAAACATTTAGTGTGCAAAGCGCCAAACATGACATTTTCGAGGTGCAAAATGCCAAAAAGACTGAAATAATTAAGTGTACTGTTAAATCCACTATTTGATTTGATATAATTAATTATTAGTATTGAATTTGAAGCCAGCAAACCACCTTCAAACATATTGATTTCAGTTTCACACAAAATTAGTAAGTATTAATTACTCAAACCTCTTCTGTGAGTTAGCATAATCATAGGTTGCATCCTTCTATCCTTTGTAATTTTGGCCAGCAGATAACAGCTAAATAAATTATTTTCAGCTGCAAATTTCAGCAATCCTGGTCTGCCAATAATAATTTAGTGGAAATCAGGGTGCAAAATGCAAAAAGTGGGCTTTCGTTGAGGCCCGAAGGAAAATACCCCTGCATTAAGAAACCTACGGTGCAAAGTGCCAAGAATATGAAAATGGGGGATGAAAAGTGCAGTACTTAAACATTTAGTGTGCAAAGTGCACAACATGACATTTTCGGGGGTGCAAAATGCCAAGAAGTCTGAAATAATTAGGGGTAGAGATGTCACAATTTGTTAGAGGCCATAAAAAGTGAATTTTTGAGGGGGCGGAGAATTGCAAACTAATTACTATTGCAAACCTTCGAGACAAAAGATCACAATCTAACTAAGGTGCCTTTGTTCTGCAAATTGGCTTTACTCAATAACAGGGTAATTAGCAAGTTGCAAAGGCTGGGCTTTCGTTGTGGCCCGGACGAAAATACCCCTGCATTAAGAAGCTTATGGTGCAAAGTGCAAAGAATATGAAAATGGGGGTGCAAAGTGCCAGGAATATGAAAATGGGGGTGCAAAGTGCCAGGAATATGAAAATGGAGTGCAAAGTGCCAAGAATATGAAAATGGGGAAGTGCAATATTTAAACATTTAGGTTCCGTTTGGGTGGACTTATTTTCACCGGTTCATGCGGTCGTAACCGCTTGACCGGTGAAAATAAGTCCCCCCCAAACGGAGCCTTAGTGTGCAAAATGCCAAACATGACATTTAGACATGCAAAATGCCAAAAAGTCTGAAATAATTAGGGGTAGAGATGTCGCAATTTGTTCGAGGCCGTTCAAAAACGTGAATTTTTGAGAGGCACGGAGAATTGCAAACTAATTACTATTGCCAACCTTCGAGACAAAAGATCACAATCCAACTAAGGTGCCATTGTTCTGCAAATTGGCTTTACTCAACAACAAGTACTCGGATAATTAGCAAGATGCACCCTCGAATTGCAGGATTTTGATATTGGCACTTTGCACCCAAGTAAACGATGGGGGTGCATTTTGCCAATTTAATAATTTGGTGTGTATTTTGCCAAAATCCTACATTTCGAGGGTACATCATGCCATTTACCCCCAAGTACTCCCATGCTACCCTGTTCATCTCAACTTTTACATTGTATATGAGATAAAATTAAGAGTAGACATAAAAAAGCAATTATTGAATGTGAAAGAGAAAAAGGAAATAATACAACTGTACTACATAAAACATCAGAATTTACAAGAAAATTCTTTCATTTCAATCATCTGTAACCAAGTCATTTTCTTTGTTCAAATGTAAATCCGCAGGAAGACAACCAGTACTCACAGAATTTATGCCTTAACTATCTATAAAAGTACATTGACAAGTTCAATCAACGATATAAACGCGCAAAATCTATGTTTTGCTCTTTATACTTGTATAAAATTAAAGAAACTATGAACAAACTCTCTCTCCAAATTATCAGGTATCAAATTAGCGATAAATTAAAATAATCCAAGATCCCGATCATTGTCGACAGGGATAAGTGAAATGGTTCAAGATCCCGACCTTTACAATATATTGATGACAAATTTAATATGGAGGAAGGATGGGATAGAGAATCAAAAGAAAATATAGAAGTAGATGTACACTCGAGTTTACTGGATGCGCATTCGAGTAAATCCAAAGTCTAATTATAAAAACGTATAGAATGATGCAAAACTGTCGCGTTGGAGTCACTTGAGGAGACATTGTAGGGAAAAAATAAGGTTTCGATATATAAAGAGTAAAAGAAGGTCGGCAACCTCCTCAGTGTCGACGAAGGCCTGCTATCGCAACCACGGCAGCTCCGGTGAGCTTCCATTCAAGTGGCATGCACTTGGCCAAGCAGAGCCGCGAGGCTCCGGTGGTTTTCGTCATGCCATAAAGACTTGCATCCCGGCACTTAAGGCGGCCGGGTGTAACTAATCTAAAAATGGCATCTCGAAAACCCTAACTATGAAATGAACCGTGCCTCGCTACTTATAGCAGAGGAAAAGGTCAGCTGCCGGGAAACCGAGTTGGTTTGGCAGCCGAGTTCAAAAGGCCCTTCAGGCTCTGGCTAGGCCCAGCTCTGCTGTGCTTGGGCTTATTCGCAGCCGGGCTCGTAAAAATCAGGCCCATGCTTAGGCTTCCTCTCCTTTCAAAGGAGAGATTTTTCTGTACGTAGGATTTTACGGGACTTTTTTTTAGTGCAAAAATTGCATCTGCAATCTCATTTGCTGTAGCTGTAAATTTGCAGTAGCTGCAAATTTGCAGTAGCTGCAAATTTGCAGTAGCTGCAAATTTGCAGTAGCTGCAAATTTGCAGTAGCTGCAAATTTGCAGTAACTGCAAATTGATGACTGTATTTTTAGCTGTAATTACAGTTGCAAAAATGGTTCAAAATTTTGACTTTTTCATAATTGTATTTTCACCCCTAAAATATATACATATTAGTACTTTTCAAGATTTTTCTGTACGTTGGAAATTAATCCTTTTAAAGAGGAACCTAATTAGGCTTTGCAGGACCAGTCGGCTCGGCCTACAATAATATTAATAATAAAATATTTATTTTGAAAAATAAAAAATTATTAATATTATCGAAAAAATACAAGGATTATAAGGTACTTAAAAATTATAAAATATTATAAATGCTACAAAATGTTATAATCATAACCCATATTTCATATCATTAAAAAAATACAAAGGCACATTCATCATTTTGATCTAATTCATGTTTAGATCTTTTTCAACTTCGTATGAGTTATCTTCAATGAAAAGAATGTGTTGTGTTATCTTCATTGCGTCCAAATGATTTTTGAAACATATGTTTGTTGGTGTTGAAATTGCACTCCACGCTGTCACGCTCTGGTAAGAGTGGAAGATGTGAGAAAACTGAGAGCAGACAATTACTTTGCGGTCGATATGCGTGAGAGAGGAGGAGAAAGAAGTCGCGGACGGCGAGGTCAGGACTTCTCGTAACTACGACTAGTTGTTGCGGGTAATTTTATTGATTAGAAAGAAATGACTACAAATTGTGTGCTGCACTAGCTAGAGCTCGCAGCATGTAGGAGATTCCAAGTTCGAGTTTGTAGCGAGGTATCACGAGCTCTTACTGGATTCAGATCCGAATGAGGATCATTTCTAGGTACTATTCAACTATATTTATAATAGTGGGGGCTGCCCGAATGGGCAATTCTAAAAAAAGATGGGTTGACTGAGTTATAGGAGAGTCGAATATGGATAAGAGATCATATGGTGTGCAAATAGTCTACAAAATAAGGGTGCGCGTTCATCACAAGAATGACCGCGCAAACTCCAAACGCTGAGCTGAGCGGGGTTGAAAGGCGGAGCTGACATAGCAGGTTGGACCGCTCAAGCTATCGAACAAGAAGGCACTTGGCTGACGAATGCCTCTAACTGCAAGATCAGGTGAACATCTAAATCGTGGCCACACAGACTACTGAAGAGAATTGTCTGGCTTGCAGATACCTTGGACGCGAGGCCGAGCGATCACTGAGAGGCTAACCGCCTGAATCGCTGAGAAGCGAGCCTCCTGGCTTGCATACAATCAAGAGGAAGAGGTTTGGCGAACATGGTGAGGCTTTCTGCTCGAACTGTCGAACAAATGTCAGGGTGGACACCAATTGCCTGACCGCCCAGACTGACCTGATGGAGATTCTGCTTATTTTTATAACCGCAAGATCCCAAGTAAACATAATCATCGCACTTTTTTAAGTTGCGCAAACTTTAAAAAAAAATTGACCTCGAATACTGCGGTGAGCCTTTAATGATTGGGAATTCTATAAATACTGTCAGGGCTGGAGATTTGAAATATCATTTTTTGATGAATCGATTCTCACCGGTTGTAGTCACTGTCTTGAAAAAGGCCAATGTGACTAGTGCGTTTATCTTCATACTTGATATGATGACAAAAGAGAAAAAAGTTTGCAGCTCCTCTTTGAAGAAACTGGGTGCGGAGGGCTCTGACAGGCAGAGAAAAAGAAGTCAATTGCTCAAAAGAAAAAAGAGCATACCAAAGGGCTAATGAGACCGCCCTTAATCCTGCGAAGACCCTCTCTCTCAAGGTTGATGTCAATATCGTCGACACCCCAAACTCTCCTCAGCCAGATCTGAGGATGGGCAATATTGAGGTCCATGATGAGAAGACCGTGGAAGCTATGGATGAGGCCTTAGGAACCCCAAATACTACAGATTCTGCGGGCAAGCAAGATGTTGTTGGGTTTTTCTACAACCATACATCGTATATAGGCGCAGCGGAAATAAACAGAATAACCCAAAAGAATTTGGATCGGGCCATGAATATTGAATAAAGAAGTTAACAAAATTGCTAGGTATGAAAATTACCTTAGTGGAGTTGGATCGAATCCAACCTAGGTTCTCCAAGAAGAAGAATCCTGTCGGCGGCAAAGAGAGTTCTCACGTAGAATTATGTCTACGTCTCTACAGAGATCCATACGAGCCGGGAGAAGAAGACTGCACTCTTGCACTTCCACGAACTGCTAGGTTCGCTCCAGGAAGAACAATCACGGCGACGATCGCCGGAAGGGAGATCTGCGGAGGCGCGACAGAACTCTTCCGTCTAGGGTTCGGGCGGAACTCTTCCGTCGGCTCCTCTTCTTCATCGAATGAGAGTAATCTATTGAACCCTTAAAACCGGTTCTATTTATACCCGAAGTATAAAAAGACCTAGAAAAATCGCTATCCGCAGTCCATACAGAAGTTTGGGGTTTCTGTAACAATTCGTCGGGATTCCACAGAACAATCCGACGAATTCCGACGAATCATATCATACGGCAACATTTGTCGAGTTAAGGATCTCTGTAACAATTCGTCGGGATTCCACGGAACAATCCGACGAATCCGACGAATTCCGACGAATCATATCAGACGGCAACATTTGCCGAGTTAAGGATCTCTGTAACAATTCGTCGGGATTCCACGGAACAATTCAACGAATCCCGACGAATCCGACGAATCATATCCGACGAATTCCGACGAATTCTATCCGTGTAAACCCAACGAATTCAGACAGCAACATTTGTCGGACCTCCCCCATTCTATATGGTGATTGGTAACCTTTACCAACACAGTCAATCTTCCATCTTCTCCACATGCTCTTATGTGCGACCATGCAGGCTTATATCGCGTTGGCAGTGAGACTACATGTTTGACCACTTCTAGATCATAATGGTAACTCCAACAGTCTCCCACTTGATCTTGAAAGTATCAAACAAAAATCTCACAAACAATTAGCGGCATCTAGCAATGCATCATTGCTCCCCAAGCAATAAGAGTTCATAACTCATAAGCCTTTATGACCAATGTTCCAGCGTTGTTTTTGTCCCTTTGTCCCTTACATCCGGAAAGAACTAGAGGCATGGACCGTGTCACCCTCTTAATAGCTCAATCCAAATTTCTTGATCTAGAACGGACTTCTAGAGAATGGTAAGCTCAATATCACATATTGACTCAACCAAGCATGGCCATGCATTTCTCAGTCCAATTCCATCAAGGGGCCCGTTGATGCAACTCCTGTTATATAGGAGGACAAATCCCATATCTGCTCACACCCAAACACTCAAATGATTCGTAACGTACCCAACGACCACCCTTATCATCAACCTTCTTCAAGGAAGACTTTAGATGACATCAAAGCACGCTCTTCCTCACTCGATAAATGATGTGGCTTCAGGTCAAAGGACCATAACACCATTGTCAAATGAGACCTACTTGTGACACTTTTAAGTAACAATCCACAAAGTAGTCTCGGGTTGGGTCTGTCCAGTACAACTTGTTCACTAACAAGTACCCACGTGATGACTTGATATCACAATATCATGACCTGTGAGAACCGGTCATCAGTCAACACACATGCTAGTCCTAATGTATCATCATCACCCTTAGCTTCTACGATGATACCTCGACCAGGGACCTTTTAAGAATGAAGCTTCGAAATCATAGGCTCTCACATTCAAGTCACGTACTTGATGTCCTATGGAAGCGAACATTCTAAGGGTATTTATCACGAATTTTATTCTATCATATAGAAACAGTATATCATAATAAAAGAACTTGCTATTAATTGTAAAAAGAAATAATTGGTACACTATTCATCATATGAATAATAAACAACCAACAGAATATATATTTTACATGCAACCCATAAGACTCCCACTAGAGTTGATCACTCAGGTATCGTATACCCATTGATCTAGTATGACCATCATGCTTTCTCTGCGCGAGAGGCTTTGTCAGTGGATCTGCAATATTCTCCTCAGTCGGCACTCTGCAAATGTTCACATCTCCTCGTTCGACAATCTCAAGAATAAGATGGAACCGCCGAAGTATATGCTTGGAGCGCTGATGGGATCTAGGTTCCTTAGATTGTGCAATTGCACCATTGTTATCACAGTAGAGAACTACGGGACCAACAATGCTAGGAACTACATCTAGCTCGCCGATGAATTTCCCAATCCATACAGCCTCCTCCGCTGCATTTGCCGCAGCGATATACTCGACCTCAGTTGTAGAATTAGCAACTGTCTCTTGCTTGGAACTCTTCCAGCTCACAGCTCCTCCATTCAGGCAAAACACAAACCCTGACAGAGACTTCGAATCATCCCTATCAATTTGGAAGCTGGCATTCGTGTAACCACTTACAACGAGCTCTTCCTTTCCACCATACACCAAGAATACATCCTTAGTCCTTCTCAAGTACTTCAGGATATTCTTTACGGCTATCCAGTGACATTCACCAGGATCAGACTGATCCTGCTAGTCATGCTCAAAGCAAAAGAGACATCGGGTCGTGTACATAACATTGCATACATGATTGACCCAATTGCCGAAGCATATGGAATCAACTTCATGCGGTCCTTATCTTCACAAGATTTTGGACACTGGTCCTTAGAGAGATTTACACCATGAGACATGGGCAAAAATCCTTTCTTGGACTCAAGCATGTTGAACCGCTTCAACACCTTCTCAATGTACGTACTCTGGGTCAAACCCAGCAACTTCTTCGATCTATCTCTATAGATCTTAATACCGAGTATGTAAGTCGCTTCACCCAAGTCCTTCATAGAAAAGCAGTTCCCTAGGTTGTTCTTAACAACTTTCAGGGTAGGTATGTCATTCCCGATCAGCAGTATGTCATCTACATACAATATCAGGAAGACAACAATGCTCCCCACTGATTCGCTTGTAAACACACGGTTCATCCTCATTCTTGACAAAACCAAACTCTTTGATCTTCTCATCAAAACGAAGATACCAACTTCTAGAGGTCTGTTTCAATCCATAGATGGACATGTTCAGCTTGCATATTTTAGTGGCTTTATTTGGGGATACAAAACCCTCGGATTGTGTCATGTACACTTCCTCAAGGAGGTTTCCATTTAAGAAAGCTGTTTTGACATCCATCTGCCAGATCTCGTAGTCATAATACGCAGCAATAACAAGCAATATCCTAATGGACTTTACCATGGCAACAGGGGAAAAGGTCTCATCATAGTCAACACCATGAATTTGCTTGAAACCCTTAGCCACCAGTCGCCCTTTGAATGTCTGTACATTCCCATCCATGTCGGTCTTCTTCTTGAAGACCCACTTGCACCCTATGGGTCGTACCCCTTTAGGTGGTTCCACCAAGTTCCAAACTTGGTTTGTATACATGGAGTCCATTTCGGATTTCATAGCCTCAAGCAATTTGTCGGAGTCCGGTCCATTCATAGCCTCTTGGTAGGTCGTTGGTTCATCATCATGATCCATAAGCAACACATTACCTATTTGAGACACGAGAAATCCATATCTCTCAGGCTCAAATCTTGGTCTACCAGATCTACGTAGGACTTGTGTCTCTTGAGCAGGTTCTCTAGCTACAACATCTTGTAGTCCTGGCTCAGAATCCAATTCTGGTTCATTCACTACTTGTGGCTCTTGAACTTCTTCAAGTTCTACCTTTTGCGTCTTTCTTGACAAGAACTCTTTCTCCAAGAAGACACCCGTCCTTGCGACAAACACTTTGCCCTCAGACGGTAGGTAAAAGTAATATCTTTTCGTTTCCTTAGGATATCCCACCAGATAACACTTATCTGATTTGGGTTCCATCTTGTCAGGCATTTGACGTCGTACGTATGGCTCACAGCCCCAAATTTTAATGAATGACATACTAGGACGCTTCCCAGTCCATATCTCATATGGTGTCTTTAGAACCGTTTTCGTCGGAGCGCGATTCAGTGTCATTGCAGCAGTCTCTAAAGCAAAACCCCAAAAGGAAACAGGAAAATCTGCATGACTCATCATCGACCGTACCATGTCTAACAGAGTACGATTTCTCCTCTCAGACACACCATTATGCTGCGGTGTCCTAGGTGGAGTGAGCTGTGATACAATACCACACTCTTTCAGATGATCACGGAACTCATGACTCAGGTATTCGCCACCTCGATCAGATCAGAGTGCTTTAACCTTTTTACCCAATTGGTTTTCCACTTCATTCTTAAACTCTTTGAACTTTTCAAAAGTTTCGAATTTGCACTTCATAAGATACACGTATTCGTATCTACTGAAATCATCAGTAAATGTAACGAAGTTGAAATACCCACCTCTAGCTATAGAACTCATGGGTCCGCATATATCACTATGTACTATACCCAAAAGATCCTCAGCCCTCTCAGTATAACCAGTGAAAGGGGCTTTAGTCATCTTGCCTAACAAACAAGACTCGCATCGCTCAAATGATTCATAATCAAATGAGTCCAATAGTCCATCTTTATGGAGCTTGGATATGCGCTTCTCGTTTATATGGCCCAAACGACAATGCCAGAGATATGTAGGATTTGAGTCATTTGTTCTTAGTCTTTTATTATTATTTACATTATAGATCGGATGGTCCAGGTTCAAAACATAAAGACCATTAAACAATTGAGCTACAGCATAACAAACATCATTCTTAAATATAGAACAACAATTGTTCTTGATTATAAAAGAAAATCCAATCATGTCTAAGCATGAAATGGATATAATGTTTCTAGTTATGGCCGGAACAAAATAACAATTATTAAGTTCTATTACAAGCCCACTGGGTAAAGAAAGACGGTAAACGCCTACGGCTATAGCAGCAACTCTTGCTCCATTGCCGATGCGCAGGTCCACCTCTCCTTTACTCACCAATCTCTTCCTTCCTAGTTCCTACACATTTGTACAAACGTGAGAACACATCCGGTATCCAATACCCAAGATGAAGGAGCATAAAGGTTTATTTCTATAATGTAAATATTCGAAGCGGAAGTCATACCTCCCTTCATTTTCTGCAGACTGTCAATGTACGAAGGACAATTCCTCCTCCAATGACCAGCCTTGACACACTACTAGAAAAACCAGTATTAGCTACACATTTTTTTGCCAGGGTTCAAAATTCATGGCTAATACACTAGTATTAGCCACACTTACAAAAACCGTAGCTAATATTTAGATATTGACCAGGGTTGTAAAAGTCATGGCTAATACTTATGTATTAGCTACAAAAAATTATAATCATGGCAATAACCTGTAATATTCTCCACGATTTTTGTTTTGGGTAGCAAATATAGTGTTTTAGCCACGAAATTTTTTTTTTTTGGCGCTCCCCGAAATTTTGTTCGCGCTGCTCCCCTCGAAAAAATACCTAAGCCGATCTCGTCCCTCTTATTTTTCATTCGCGCTCCCTCTTCCCAAACCCTATCCCGTGAAAAGGAAATCGCTCTCGCCGCTCTCTCCTCTGAAGATCGCTCTCCCTGCTCTCGCTCTCACTCTCTCGAGCCTCTCGCTCTCGCTGCTCTCCATCTCCCACCGTCGCTGCTCTCGATCTCGCACTGTGGAGGGCTTGAATCCAAGCAACCGTGGAGGGCTTGAATCTTTGCTCTCGATCTCGATCTCGAACGGTGGAGTTTTCCTCCGTTTCTAAGGTAAATTTTTTTTCTCCGTTTCTCGATCTCGATCTCGATCTCGATCTCGATCTCGCGCGGTGTAGGGAAGAGTGTATTTCTGCTCTTGTTCTTTGAAAATCATATCCAACTCTTATAAATAAGAGGTGAATATCTTCCTTGCACGAGATCAGACTCTGGCTTCTCATTTTTCACCAGCAGGAATCTCTCACTCTCATTGTTCCCAAAATTATGAGATTTTAGTTTTCTTGTGCTATTTCCATAGTCATATTCTTCTTACCCTGGTTCGATCATCTAGACAGTTGGATCTACTATAATTTAATTCATGCAATCGATTGAGAAAGTAGATTTGCTACAATATACATATATTCTTGTTCTCAAAATTTTCTTTTTTTGGATTTATGTTTAATAAGGCCTTGTTTGATTCATAGTCAATTTGAAATTGAACAAGTAAAAGTTGTGCAAATTGATTTGTGGGTAAAATAGAGTAAACACTTCTTTCAGTGCTCACACGGATGATGAGAGTGAGGATTTGTAAAGTAATCCCAAGTAGTTTTAGATTTATGGTAATGTGATAAAGAATATCTTTATTTGCTATTTTTTTTCATTAGGACCCATTGAAATTCCATTGAATTGGTGTCTGTGCGCGCATGTTCTTTAGGAATTATTGGATCTTGAATTGCAGGGCTTCATGTTTGGAGTTTTTCTCTTGTTCTTTGATTGCTACTATCTTTACCACATATTTCACTTGGGTTTAGATTCTTCTGTATCTTTATTGAACGAGATTAAGGGGTTCAATATCATTTAGATGTCAATATTATTAAGTTGCCAATATTATTAAAGTCAAAGTTATCCATGAATACTCTATGTTTGGTTCAATGTTATTATTATATAACGCCATTTAGGCAATCCCAGTTGTTATTGTATATTTGTATGCAAATTGCAATCTCTTAAACATCTTTAGATGCTGTCTGAATTTGGCCTATTTAGATAACATTTGACATGTATATCAGTTTAAAAATATTATATAAATGTCTGCAAGCATAACTATCAATTAATTTGAAGACGTGTTCAATAACTAATAATTATAAGGACATTTGGTGTAATGGTATGTGCTCCTTCACATTTCTTTTGATGCTTAAAAGTTTCTATTTTCTACCATTGTTTTAGTTTTGATGCTTATAAGTTTCTATATGGTCATTAATGATCACTGGTCTCATTTTTTATTATACCTTAGCTTGTGATTTGATCAGCTATCCATTCTTATGAATTTTTCTACATTAGCCACGTCAAAAAAATCACGGCTAATATTTTATTTCATTTATGTAGATTTCTTTAGCATTAAATATGGATAAAAGTTGGATTGATCTGCGAAATAGAGCTTCATTTGAATACATTCAAGGTGTTGACAAGTTTCTGGATTATGCTTATCAAAATAAAACAAATAATTATGAGACTCGCATTTATTGCCCTTGCAAAAAATGTTGTAATACTTATCTTGTGGAGAGGGATGCTTCTCGTGAACATATAATTATAAATGGTTTTTTATCTAAGTACAAGATATGGACCCTTCACGGGGAATCATATTGTTCTATATCTAGCAGTGGGGATGAACAACATTCTGATTTGAGAGATGATATGATGGGAATGATACATGAAGCAATTGGAATACCACCTGTTGGTGCTAGTCTGCATGAGAATCCGCCATCATTAAGCAGTCAGAGAATGGATGGTCCTAGCGAAGAAGATGCCAAATTTATAAAACTAGTTGAAGATGCAGAGTGTCCACTGTATCCTAATTGTACAAAGTATACATCATTGTCTTTCATAGTTAGGTTACTGCAAGGTAAAGTCATGCATGGATGGACGGATACCTCATTCACATGGCTATTGGAGTTTCTTATCGATGCTTTTCCGAACATAAATATACCTAAGTCTTATTATGAATCTCAAAAAATTACTAAAGATTTAGGATTTTCTTTCGAGACTTGGGATGCGTGCCCCAACAATTGCATGATTTTTAAAGGAAATGATATTACACTTGAAAATTGTGAGATATGCGGGGAGTCACGATACAAACAACTCAATGACATTGAAAGTGGCATGCACAATACAATTACAAAAATTCCAGCAAAACAATTAAGATACTTTCCTTTGAAACCAAGATTGAAGAGGCTATTCATGTCATCAAAAACAGCAAGTTGCATGCGATGGCATGCAGAAGAACGTACTAATGATGATTCTATGAGGCACCCAGCTGACTCTCCAACTTGGAAAAAGTTTGATAAAGATTATCCACAATTTGCAGCAGAGTGTCGCAATATTAGACTTGGTTTGGCATCTGATGGGTTTAATCCATATAGAACCATGTCAATTGCTCATAGCACATGGCCAGTTGTTTTAGTTCCTTATAATTTACCACCATGGATGTGCATGACACAATCTTTTCTCTTTCTTACAGTACTAATTGATGGACCGAAAGGACCTGGTAATAAAATTGATGTTTATCTTCAACCATTGATTGATGAATTGAATGAATTATGGAATGATGGTGTGGCAACATATGATGCATCAAAAAATCAGATGTTTACTCTACGTGCAGCATTATTTTGGACAATCAATGACTATCCTGCATATGCAAACTTATCAGGATGGAGTACAAAAGGTCAGTATGCTTGTGCAAATTGTAATTTGCAAACTAAATCACAGTGGCTAACAAATGGTAGAAAATATTATTACTTGGGTCATCGTCGATGGTTACATAGTGGGCACAGATTTCGAAGAGATAAGGCAGCTTTTAATGGATGTCGCGAATTTGAAGCAAAACCTCCTATGTTAAAGGGAAGTGATATCACGACACAACTGAATGATGTACTTACTGAGTACAAAAAGGATGATCTTAAAAAGAGGAAGAGAGAAGATAATCGTAGAGTTAGTAATATTGGTCAAAAAAAGGGTTGGAAGAAAAAAAGTATCTTCTTTGAATTGCCATATTGGGAGAGTTTTCAAGCACGTCATTTCATTGATGTAATGCACCAAGAGAAGAATATGTGTGAAAATTTGCTTTATACAATATTGAATGTTGTAGGAAAATCGAAAGATGGCTTAAAAGCAAGACAAGATTTAAAAGAAATGGGTGTTCGAACAAAATTGCACCCACAACACCTTGCATCCGGTAAGGCCTTCTTACCTGCAGCTCGATTTTCAATGAATAAAGTACATCAAGATATTTTCCTACAAGTGTTAAAAAACATCAGAGTGTTAGATGGTTATGCATCTAATATTTCTCGATGTGTACATTTGAAAGAGAGAAATATTTGGGGTCTTAAGAGTCATGATATGCATATTCTTATGCAACAATTCCTTCCAATAGCCATAAGGAAAGTATTGCCACCAGATGTTGTGAAGGTTTTTATTGAGTTATGTAATTTCTATAGACAATTGTGCTCAAAGGTTATTAAGCATGTTGACTTGAAGATCATACAAGAACGCATAGTTCTTACACTATGTCATCTTGAAAAGATATTTCCACCTTCTTTTTTTGATATTATGGAGCATCTAACAATACATTTAGCTGAAGAGGCCTCCGTTGGTGGTCCGGTGCAATTTCGATGGATGTACCCTATTGAAAGGTAATTAACATTTCAAATACTTGAATATATATATATATATATGTATATATATTATAGTTTTTATTAACTTATTGTATATATTGGAATTAGGTATCTACTTACCTTGAAGAAATATGTTCGTAACCGTGCTCATCCAGAAGGTTCTATTGCGAAAGGATATCTAATGGAGGAATGTATGAACTTTTGTGAACGATATCTTGATGGCGTTGAAACAAAATCTAATCGGCAAAATAGAAATTATGATGGAGGTCATGACATTGGTCGTCCTTTTAAAAAGGGGAAAAAGGTACAACTTGATGAGGTTTCTTGGACACAAATGCATCGTCATATTCTTTTCAACACAGATGCAATCACACCTTTTCTAAAGTGAGTTGTCATATTTATCCTATCAATCTACTTTGATGTTACTTTTTTAATATCAAAATGTCTTCTTATATAGGACGCACATCGAAGAACTTAAAAAGACAATGCCTCGTATGACCGAACATCAAATTGATAAAGCTCATAATGAATCATTTCATTCATGGTTTAAACAATATGTAAGTTCTTCAATATATTAATGGAGATCAAATTTTTAATGAATCATTTCATTAATTTCTTTCAAGTTTTGACTATCTCTGCAGGTTAGGTCTATTGACATCAATCTATCCAAAGAAGTTGAACATCTTAGTGAAGGTCCTGATAATTGGGCATGGAGATATGATGCACGAAGTACAAAGATCATAAAAGAATTACCCAAAATAGTGGCGTGGTGCTTAAAGCAAGTACAACTAGTTATGCTAGCTCCAAAGATAAAAACCCACGTGTAGGGGGTGTTACTTACTATGGAAGGTTAACGGATATTTTTGAGATTCGTTATAGTAATGATTTTAGATTCATCCTATTTAAGTGTGATTGGGTTGACCCTCAAGTTGGAAAAAAGCTAGATGAATTTAGTTTCACTCTTGTGAACTTCAATCATTTGATGTATAAACAAAATAAAATGATAGACGAGCCTTTCATATTATCCACTCAAGCAGAGCAAGTTTGTTACATCAAAGATCCTCTAGAACCAGATTGGGAAGTCGTTATGAATGTGGCAGTTCGAGATTCATTTGATGTTGAACCTCAAGTAGAACCATTAAGCCGACAACATTTGGATGAAACAATATGTGTACGCGATGATGATACTAATTGGGTTAGGGAAGGAGTTGATGGTGATGTTGTTGATGATATGCTTGTAGAAGTTGATGATGAAATCACTAATGAAGAGTAATATTGTATGTTATCTTAATTTTTTAGATTTACAAATTACTATACTTAGTCATTTAATATGTAGTTCTTTAGAATTATATTTGATTAAATAATGTAATTTGATTTATAAACTTTTTATAGGTATGGGGAAGAAAGATACTCGAGGAAAAACTATGAATGACAAGTTGCAACTCTCTCAATCCGCTGCCGCACATTCAATCTCCCAGCCTAATACAAATCCTGCACCAATATCTCAACCCGTCACCACTCTACATTCAATTTCATGTGCAACAGCACAACCTACACCAATTTCCCAACCCATTGACACATCACATTCACTTGAGAATGCAGGTATTTCGAATCATAATTTTTTTTTTACTTTTGTATTATTATAACTTAATTTAATTATTGACATTTTTTAATACAGATCTTCAAAATTCTTGTGAGAGTATTAATAAAAAGAGAGGTCGAGGCCATGCACATGGAATCCCAATGTGGGGGACAGGTGAGCGATTTCATGTTGATTTTGATAGATTTGGGTACCCTACAGGCAAGAGCGAGCAACCATTTGTTAGCCAACTCGGTATATTAGCTAGAAATGGGTTTAAACTGCCACTCACATATCCACGATGGACGGATATACCCGATGACATGCTTGATGCTATATGGAGAGAGGTGCAAGTATGTTACTTTATTATTTTTTTCATTACTTTATTATTTTTTTCATTAATGAATGTCACATATAAAATAAACTCAATTTTATTCAATTCCTTTTCTTTGAGTAAATGTAGGAAAATACAGACGTTCCTCTGGATTTTCGAAGTAAATGCTTGCATTCAATTGGAATGCGGTGGAGAGAGTGGAAATATCACGTTAAGCGAGATAACTATGATATATATACGAATGATGAGGAGCGCCTTGCCATTGTTCTAGATCGTGTTATTTCTGATCAATGGAGAATTCTTGTCCAATATTGGGGACAAGAATCTGTTAGAGTGGTATCAAAGAAAAACTCAATCAACCGTGAAAATCTTGGAGGATACCATAAAATGGGGAGGACCTCATTTCGCTCTGTTCGATTGGAGGTAAAATCTAAAATATATTTATATAATCCATATATGATATCACAATTTTTTAATTTTTTTATTGTTTTAGATGGAGAAACAAGGTAACCATCAAGTAGATAGAATTAATGTTTTTATAAGAACACGAACAGATAAGAAGGGCAAAATTAATTTTGAAGCTCAGGAGGCCATTGTATGTTCCCATTTCCTTTTTCTCACAACTAATTTCAAAATAAAGTCAAAATATTGGTAACATTTCTTATTTTTATATCTTCATACCACAGGAAGATATGAACATGCTTCTTGAAAAGGTGCCTGAGGAGGAGCGCACCGCAGAATATAGAGATTCATGCTTCACTCAGGTGATGGGAGAGGATGGACATGGGCGTTTGCGTACGTGGGGATTAATGAGGAAAAAAGAACTTAATTTACAACCTAGTCATGAAGCGGTTGAGTCAATCCGTTCTCAGCTTTGAGAGGAAATGCAATCTCAGTTTGATGTTCAAATTGCCCAAATGAAGACAGAAATGGAGGCACAAGTTAAAGTTCAAATGGAAGAACAGATGGCACGCCTACAACAAGAGATGCAAGCTCATTTGGCGCGTGTTGGCTACCCATTGACATCGACAACACCCTCTTCTAGAAGCCGAGCAGATCCTTCGATACCTTCTAGCACTGGACAAGTAAGTAGTATTTTTTATTACTCATTTAATTATTAATATGTTTAACATATCTCTAATGTATAATTTTTTAGGTTGGGGATGAAAATAGCTCTCACGAAGATGCGGAATTTCAGCAGATGTTGCACTACCCAAATTAAAGACTTTAATGTTGATCCACTTATGATAAACAATTTCAAAATTTTGAAACACTTTTGATTTCACTTTTGTGTGGTGAATTTATTTTGAGCAATTAAAAACTGCATGTGTGTGCTGCTATTAAAAACTGCATGTTGCACTATAACTTCCTTTTACTTCATTATTCTCGGTGGCCATCCATCCTTTCTATTAAAAGAGAGTCAGTCTACCATATCTGCAGGCGCTGATTCAGCTCCACAGGTTTACCTCTTAATTCATCTAACCTTACTATTCTATCTTGGACTGCTACTATCTGTCTACCATATCTGCATGATTCAGCTCCACATGATTATTGCTCTCCTTGATGAAGCATGGTACGAAAATATGCTTTCCTTTGCAACTTTAGTCTCGTGTAATTTTGTTTGTTTGTAATTTTCTAGTATTGGCATTGAAGATGCTTGCTTCTCATATAACTTTAGTTGAGTTCTTGTTCTAAACGTGATTTTTTTTAAATTAGGGCGTGCTGTAAGCATTGTCCAGTATTGGCATTGAAATACTGTGAGGGGTTTGCATCAATAACTGAACCAGTATTAACATGTTGTGGCATGTTAATGTGTATGTTGGCGCTCCACTTCAGGTTTGCTGTCTCATGCTATCCTAGCAATTGTGCATTAGTTGTTCTTTGATTGGGTTGTTTCCTATTAATTCCAATAACTTAATTATAAGTTTTTGGTGCAATTATTCTTCCTTATCATTTATGTGCGATTGTTCAAATATGTTTGTTCAACAATGATTTTTTTTTTACTTTGGTAGCATTGTCCTGTAACTTCCTTATCATTTATGTGCAATCCCACCTACAGAAGTTCTGATGAAATACCTCTAATGGCACTCAATAACTGAACCTGTATTGGTTCTCATATAACTCAATAACTCAATGTTTATATCGTTCTAAACGTGATTTTTTTGTCATCAGGGCATACTGGAAGCTATCAGAATTAGTTGTGCTGGAAGCTATCAGAATTACTTTTTTGCTCGTCTTAAAACTATTAAAGGTTTTATGAAATTTCTTACCTCAACTATTGAACTCAATTTAATTTTATTTAGCTTTATAATGTGTTTTGCTTCACCTTGCATTGAGGTTGACCCGTTCTTAAGCTCAGCCACTTCATAAAGGTGGATGATCTTTTGTTTAAGTAGCTTTTAGTTGTACAGTATGACAGTATGGTTTTTGAGCATGTTTTTTTACTGTACCAATGCTTCATGTTTAACACCAAAACTAGAAGTACATACACTGAATAAGTAAAAAATAAGTCGATTTGCTCTCTAAATCTGTGTCAGTTAATCAGTCTACTTTTAATTAGCTTGTTCTGCTGAGGCACTTATACTTTTTCAACTTTGATTCTAGTCTTTTCTTTTATTTCCATGTCTGCCATGGAGCCATCACTATTGTTAATATTGTTCTTTCTACTATCTTAAATACTTTTCATGTTTATATCCATGTCTATCTTTCATCTATATTGTGTGCACTTTCTTCATTATCAATTTCGATCCTACACCTAGACATTGTGAGCTATTCTTAAACATGCAGGTATGGGATTTCAAGGGGTGTAAAGTAAAATCTAGATGGGAAGTTGGTCGATCAGTTACAAAGATGGTGTACCAACGAACAAATGGTAATGCATCAAACTCCTGTTCACACAATTATGAAGCCTTTTCTGTTTTTTTAATTCCAGGCTGACAAGGACAGTTGTTGAACTGTCATTCGTGAACGTCCGACCTTTTTGGTCGGTTCTCAGTTCTTGTGCTCGGGTCCCCGAGAACCGACTTGAGAACTGAATGGCTAATACTTATCGCATAAATATTAAGTCAAAGTAAGGTAATCTTATTTAATTTTCGCAATATAATGCAACAAAACTTCAGTTTATAACAATATTGTATAGATATATTGTTGAACATAAGGGATTCATATAGGTTCATGCGGGAAGATATGATTTTTTTATATAAATTTTGGAACATTTTGAGTTATATTTATGTCCCCGGGTAGAACCAAACCAAACCAAACTTATTGGTTTGGGTATGGTTCTATACTTTGAACATACGGGTCAGTTCTAGTTTTGCTTAGGTGGAACTGAACCTATATGAATCGACTCTTGATTTTCGGTGGAACCAATCCAACCCGACCCGAGTTACACCCCCACCACCGTCTATGAACGCAACTTTTTTTGGAGTGAACTTCATAATTTCTTGTATTGTATGATTCCCCATAACAAAAGTCCTATACTTTTTTCCTAAAAATATATAGTTGTTTAACAGTCCTTTCATCTCGTAATTACTATTTTTTTTCATTCCGATACAAATAGCGAAAATGGTGGAAATGAAGAATCTAAAAGAGCCCGCCGACGCGAAACTCATAGATTCATCTGATATATTGCATGAGTGGGCCAAGTATTGCTCCCAGAAAGGCGTCGATGACGCTGGAATGCCCGTTCAAGAAAAGATAGGTTGATAGATATTCTTCGTGATTGCTATAGTTTGAATACATTTCACATACAACATCCCGAGTATAATCGCTGCTGTTTTCTGCGGCAGGAAATGTCGAAGGAGAGGTTTTTCTGAAAGATTATGCATCAGAAAATCTGAAGGTTCAAACCAATGGGAGAATTGCATGTTCCCTCCCCATTTCATTACTGTTTTTGTTAGGATTTGCTTTGTCTGCGGTGTACTGGATTCAGATGATTCACTCCTTCATTATGTCTCCAGAGAAGTTCGAGGAGGGTGAGAGGATGAAGGCCGAAGGCGGCGGCGGGGATCACGAATGCAGAAATGTATCTGATCCATACCACATTTGCACTGACTGCTGCTTCTGAGGATCAGGTGAATGAATGAATGCTGTAGATTATTGGAAGAAAAAATGTCATCAATTAAATTGTTTTTGAATTGTTTTAGTGATCCTTTTCACATTTCAAAAGGGTTGGTATTGTGCCCTTTGTTTCTATTTTCTTGTATGAAATTTTTTAAGAGAGAGAATATTGTATCATATTTGAAAAAGTGAAATGACCTCTCTACTGCACAGATGCATATATATTATGAGAGATTTTAAGGTGTGTTCTCTTAATTTTCATTATTTCTCCTCACAACCTTTGTGCCTATGATGATTTATTAGTTTTTTTTTAAAAAAATGTTATACTGAGTTAGCTGGTAGGATATGCATCTTGTGGATAACTGTATGTTTTTTAAAAAAAATCGAAAATATCTTTAGCCACGGTATTAAACCGTGGCTATAGGTTTTTAAAAAAGATCGGAAATACTATTAGCCATGGTATAAACCGTGGCTAATTGGTCCCAAAGTAGCCACGACCCTGGGTCGTGGCTAATAATATGTATTAGCCACGACATAGTGTCGTGGCTAATAATCATGATATTTGCCACGGCACTATTCCGTGGCAAACGAACCAAATACATCCATTGGAATACATTTGCTACGAGAAGAACCCGTGGCTAAAACTGTAGGTATTAGCTACGATTTTTTTTTGTTCGTGGCAAATAGCTTTAGCTACGGCCAATCCGTGGCTAAAACTCTTTCTCCACGCGACCTTTAGCCACGAATTTTTTCCGTGGCTAAGCCGTGGCTAAAGCTCTTTAGCCACGGTTTTAGACTTTTTGCCACGGCAAATTACCGTGGCAAAAGAGCTATTTTCTAGTAGTGACACAATGGTGGCATTTCCCTTCCTTCACGGTGCTCTTCCTTTTCAGCGTAGAAGATTTGGGCTCAAGATGCGACTTAGGTCCCACCTTCGTCTTCTTGAAGCCCTTGGCCTTACCCTTGCCTTTATGTACCATCAATATGGGACTAGCAGGCTTGGTCTTCTTCATGTTTATCTCGGTAGTTCGCAACATGCCTAGGAGCTCGGGCAGTGTCTTGTCTATTTCATTCATGTTGTAGTTCAAGACGAACTGCTCATAACTATCCGGCAACGATTGCAGGATAAGATCTGTGGCCAACTCTTAACCCAGAGGAAAACCCAGTCTCTCCAGGTTCTCAATATACCCAATCATCTTGAGTACGTGAGTACCAACTGAATCTGGAGCTCCCATTTTGCACTGAAATAAGGCCTTCGTGACATCGAACCTCTCTTGACGAGCTTGCCCTTGAAACATTTTCTTTAGGTGCTCGTCAATCTCCTTGCATCCCATGTTCTCGTGTTGCTTCTGAAGCTCAGAGTTCATGGTGGCAAGCATAAGGCACTCGACGTCTAAGGCGTCATCGGTATACTTCTTATAAGCATCCTTATCAACACGGGACGAGTTCCCGGTCGGCACCTCGGGGGCTTCTTCTTCCAAGACGTAGAGCTTTCGCTCTTGCCTGAGAACAATTCTCAGGTTCCTATACCAGTCCATGTAATTCATCCCACTAAGCTTGTCCTTCTCAAGGATAGCTCTTAGGGACAAGGTGGAATGTGAACCACTTGCCATGGAATTCTACAAGAATTCATGCAGAATTTAATCAGTACCAAAATTTCAAAATACAATTTATTTTAATTTGGACTTCAATTAAATACTCCCACTATTTGATTCAAATTGATAGCCCTCACTATCAATTCAGAGAGTCCATGCGAGCTACTCTCTTAGTGGACAAGATCCGTATTTCACCAACACCACGAGTTTGCTTTGGCGTTCCTCTCATAATGCGGTTATTTTGGTAGGCAACGCTTGCCAATTGCATCCTCATGCAACTCTTGTATGGCTAAGACTCCCAGGACATGGATGTGTACTTCCACCTCCAGTCAGATTGGGAAGGCATTGAGTTCCTCTGCATCTAGGTGAAGGTAAGCACCTGGGACGCGGATGGGTACTTCCGCCTCCAATGAGATTGGGAAGGCGTTGAGTTCCTCTGCCTCCGGGTGAAGGTAATCACTCAGGGTGCAGGCAGGTACTTCCACCTCCAATCGGTAAGATCCCTGACTACAGACCGTTCTCTGGGCTCAGTCATGTCGGCAGATGGGAGGCTCATCAGATCGATTAACTACCCAATGATCGGTTCGAGTAAGGATTAAAGGAAACAGGTATGCAAGAGATACATGGCTCCTACGAGGATCCAAAGAAGAGAAGAAGTCCCTAGCCACCCTCACGTTCAGGGGGAATAACCACCGCTGCAAGGGGATGAGTCGGGTCGCGCAGGAGAAGGGGAGAACCCATGCAGGATGTCATCGGCAGAGACTCCCCTCCAGTTGTCTCGGAGAGCATCCGCCTCATGAAGGCGGCTCCCCAGGGCTTGGGTCGTTGACGTCACAATCCTCCTGCGAGCACGCTCGGCTTCAGCAGGGCAAGGAGGGGCAGCCATCGCTGCCCTCGAAGGTTCACCTCTTTCTCTCTCCTTTCTCCCTTAGCTGTCTTTGGGCTTCAGCAGGCGAGAAGAGAAACCAGCGCGCGGGCTCTTGTTGAGCTGCCTCCACTTCCAGTTGAGCTCTGCTCCCTGGAAGATGTTGAGTTCCCTCCATCTTAGGTTGAGTTCGACTCGACTAGAGATGTTGAGTTCCCTCCATCTCAGGTGGAGTTCGACTCGACTAGAGATGTTGAGTTCCCTCCATCTCAGGTCGAGTTCGACTCGACTAGAGATGTTGAGTTCCCTCCATCTCAGGTCCAGTTCGACTAGAGTAGAGATGTTGAGTTCCCTCCATCTCAGGTTGAGTTCGACTCGAATAGAGATGTTGAGTTCCCTCCATCTCAGGTCGAGTTCGACTCGACTAGAGATGTTGAGTTCCCTCCATCTTAGGTGGAGTTCGACTCGAATAGAGATGTTGAGTTCCCTCCATCTCAGGTCGAGTGCGACTCAACTAGAGATGTTGAGTTCCCTCCATTTCAGGTCAAGTTCGACTCGACTAGAGATGTTGAGTTCCCTCCATCTCAGGTCAAGTTCGACTAGACTAGAGATGTTGAGTTTCCTCCATCTCAGGTCAAGTTCGACTCGACTAGAGATGTTGAGTTCCCTCCATCTCAGGTCAAGTTCGACTCGACTAGAGATGTTGAGTTCCCTCCATCTTAGTTTGAGTTCGACTCGACTAGAGATGTTGAGTTCCCTCCATCTCAGGTTGAGTTCGACTCGACTAGAGATGTTGAGTTCCCTCAATCTCAGGTCAAGTTCGACTCGACTAGAGATGTTGAGTTCCCTCCATCTTAGGTTGAGTTCGACTCGACTAGAGATGTTGAGTTCCCTCCATCTTAGGTTGAGTTCGACTCGACTAGAGATGTTGAGTTCCCTCCATCTCAGGTCGAGTTCGACTCGACTAGAGATGTTGAGTTCCCTCCATCTCAGGTCAAGTTCGACTCGACTAGAGATGTTGAGTTCCCTCCATCTTAGGTTGAGTTCGACTCGACAAGAGGTGCTGAGTTCTTCCTCCACCTCAGGTCGAGTTCAATTCGACCTAAGATGTTGAGCTTTCTCCACCTCCAGTCGAGCTCGGCTCGCCGGAGGGGTGTTTAGTGGAGAAAGGTTTGCCTCCCACCTCAGGTCGAGTTCGGCTCGACTAGACGTGCTGAGTTCTTCCTCCACCTCAGGTCGAGTTCAATTCGACCTAAGGTGTTGAGCTTTCTCCACCTCCAGTCGAGCTCGGCTCGCCGGAGGGGTGTTTAGTGGAGAAAGGGTTGCCTCCCACCTCAGGTTGAGCTCGGCTCGACCAGAAGTGCTGAGTTCTTCCTCCACCTCAGGTCGAGTTCAATTCGACCTAAGGTGTTGAGCTTTCTCCACCTCCAGTCAAGCTCGGCTCGCCGGAGGGGTGTTTAGTGGAGAAAGGTTTGCCTCCCACCTCAGGTCGAGCTCGGCTCGACCAGAAGTGCTGAGTTCTTCCTCCACCTCAGGTCGAGTTCAATTCGACCTAAGGTGTTGAGCTTTCTCCACCTCCAGTCGAGCTCGGCTCGCTGGAGGGGTGTTTAGTGGAGAAAGGTTTGCCTCTCATCTCAGGTCGAGCTCGGGAGCACTTACGGAAGATGACGCCTCTCCAACCGAAGACCTATGTCATGATGAACGCCATCGTCGTTACAACCTTCGTCCGCGGCGCAAGATTAATAATTAATAATTATAATTATTTTATTATAATTATTAATTAAAATTTTATCTAGCTTTGTCTTTATTTTTGAACTTGTTTATGTCCACGTTTTATTTTAATTTTGGACTGTGTTTAGCCATGCTCATATTTTATTTTAATTTCGGACTGCGTTTAGCCATGTTTATTGGCTATCTTATAAAAGACCATCTTGTATTAGATTTTATTATTGAATGATTAGACCAAAAATTAAACCCTAATCTCCTCTCTTGGATTTCCCTCCTCCTAGTCGCCCCCTCTCTCTCTCCCCTCTCCAAAATTTTAGCCCCCCGTCTCTCTCTCTCCCTCTCTCCTTTCATTTTCGCTCTCCTCTACGACTCTTTCTCACATCCCTCTCTCTTTCTCTCTTGCTTGCAACACGAAGGATCTCCTATCCTTTTCCCTTCAAGAATTCGACCAACCTAAAGGCTTCCCCGTTGAAGATTTCATTCAAGGTGCTTTGTGTTAGTTCGTGGGGATCTTGGATCCGGCGTGAAGCGAATACGTCGGACGTGTTTCTCTCCAAACGACGCGTCTCCGGTGGATCCATTGAAGAACGATTCGGGCGAGTGCATGCTTGAGGATAATCCCATATCAAGCGGGGTAACAAAATTTCTACTCGTGAGATTTCCTTCTTGTTAATTTCTTGTGGTGGTAATTTTGGCGTGATCTTCGAATCACTTGAATATTCGTGATTTTTTCGATCGATTTGTGCACACTTCATATTTCTTTTAATTTTCGAAGAGGATTGACGAACCTCGACTTTTTTGTTGGAAGAGATCTACCCTTTTGAAATTGTAATTTTTGGTTGATCTATTTGGTACAACTCAAGCTCGTTCGGACCGGGTTAGTCGGGAAGAATATTGGCCTATAGCCATCTATTCAACCTCTAGCGGTGTGACTACCCGTATGTTAGCATCTAATTGATAAATATTGCGTTGCGTGTACGTTGCGAGTAATTTTGTGCGAGTGTAAAATTTGGGAGCGTTGAGGGAGAACGCGTGAGTATTCGTAGCGATCGTGTCAGAGAGCGTAGCCTGCATCAATTTGGTATCAGAGGGAGGTTCCTGTCAATTTCTTAATTAACGCATTTCTAAAATTTTCTTAAAATGACGGCACACATAATCTTCACACGATTTCGTGTTCAAAATTTCAAAATTTTAATTTTTGGTCTGCGAATAGCGGCATAAAAATTTTATTTCTATGCGAAAAAAAAATTTCTGGAAATTCTCCATATCTTTCTCAGTAAGAAAATAAAAGAAATATTTTCATTAACCTAGTTGTACAACCCTCATTCTCCGAGGGTAGGCCCATTCAAAGCCACGTAGGCTGAAGTCAAGGTCAAAAAGTCAGCACAGAAGCCGGCAGTCCAAGACACAAGGCAACTCAGCCAGCAGGAGCAAGGGGCGAGTATGGCGTACAAGGGGCGAGTATGGCGAGCAAGGGGCGAGTATGGCGAGCAAGGGGCGAGTATGGCGAGCAAGGGGCGAGTATGGCGAGCAAGGGGCGAGTATGGCGTGCAAGGGGCGAGTATGGAGAGCAAGGGGCGAGTATGGCGAGCAAGGGGCGAGTATGGCGAGCAAGGGGAGAGCAGAGGCGAGCTTGGGCGAGTATCTCGCGAGTATGGGTGAGTAGCCCTTGTAACTCGCGAGCAGAGGCAGTATCCTCGCATGTACCCCCCCTAGGATTTCTCTATAAATAGACCTCCATGGGTACTAGAAATGAGACTTTTGGAAGTGGTCGAGGTCCCCCCAAGCTGGATACTCGCCAAGTACATGCCCGTCTAGTACCTCTCCCAGCTTTTGGTTGCGGAGGGGAAGTTTCTCCCAAACTTCCGGGTATGTGGTGGGACCTCCCTGCTGGAGCACCTGGGGTGTGCTTATAGTCATTTTCTCTCTCCTATTTTAGCTATCGGAGCCGTGGAGTTGGACCGTAGGATCAGTAACCTTGGGCTACATCGGTCCGAATCTTGAGGTCAGGATTTTCCTGGCGTCAACACTAGTTATTAGGCAGGAATAAAATTAGCTTTCATAAAATTTGGCCGGTTTAAAATTTCTGGTCTGCGAATAGTGGCTTTAAATTTTTTATCTTTCAGCGAAAATTCAAATTTTTTTTTTTGCAAATCTACGTACTATTTTCTACAGGAAAAAAAAATTTATTAATTACCCTAGTTACTAGGCGGGAACAAATTATTATTTTATAAAATTTCCTGGTCATATTCATCGTTGTTCTAAAATTGTATACATACGACTAGGCACGGAGTATCCCACGTCCTCTTCCTATATGTCGGACGAGTGGGACACGAGTCACGGTCCAACAACGATTGATGAACTCTGTCAGGAGTTTAACGATCAGTTGACGGACATTCGGGAGATGCTTCACGAGATAAGGCTAGCCCAAAGGGCACCTCAAAATCATGCAGCCCCCGCCCACATGTAGAAGGGAATGTTAACAATAATAACATTCATGAGCCAGCCCCTCCTAATCCTGCAGTATGCCAACGTGATGAAAGGAATGTTATTTATAATAATAATCCCGAACATGCCCCGCGAGCACCGTAGAAGTTTGATATTACTAAGGCCGTGCAGATCAAACCACCCTCATATGATGGGATGGGTGACCCCCCAAGTCTTCTTGAATTGGGTTATGGAGATAGAGTGCTACTTTCAGTGGCAGAATCTGACTGGCGTGGACAAGGTGCGCATAGCGCATATAAAATTATTGGGTAGGGCTAAGGCATTCTGGTTGAATGAGGAACGACGTTTAGGAGCGGTAGATGGTGTACCCCGTGTTGGTTGGGCAGGCATGAAGGCCATATTGACTGATCAATACGTTCCTATATACCATCGAACGCAAATGTTTGATGAGTTAGCTTCTCTTAGGAAGTCGTTCGGTCGCTGAGTACATGGGCCTCCTGAAGGACATGTTGGTTAGGTGCGATGTTAGGGAGATGCCTGAGATCACCCTTTCACGTTTTCATAAGGGATTGAATCCCGACATTCAAGGTAAACTCCTTCATTACGGGCACACAGATTTAAGCACCACATATAACGCTGCGTTGGATATTGAGAAGCACCTTGCTCATAAGTCCAAGTCTCGCTTATTTCAGAAGCCTAAGTCTTTCTTAGGATCCCCCCCTCCGATAGCTCTAAAAGATAAGGGTAAGTTCCGGTCCACTGATTCGAACTCGGTTGTCATCACCACTAGGAATACGCAAAACCCATCCGGTGAGCGAGTGCCCGTAGGTAGGATTAGCAAGACGAATGCTACATGTTTTACTTGCGGTATTCAAGGACATTACGCTTGTGAATGTCCCACAAAGCCCAAGCCCCTAGCCTTGCTAGATACCTCGACTGAACCCGCCGAGCTCATGTATGAGGCCGGTGAAGACTCTGATTCGGAAGGAGTGCCGAGCGACTTAGATGATGACGTCAATATGATGGTGATGAGATGTATTTTAGCTACTCCGCGTGCTTCAGATGATTGGAATAGGACGAATATTTTTTTGCTAAATTTTAAGAGCGGAGAGAAGTGGTGCAAGTTAATCATTGATAGCGGTAGTTGTATGAACGTGATTTCTGAGAATGCGGTTACCCGGATGATGTTAGCCACTGAGCCGCACCCTCATCCCTATAAGGTTGCTTGGGTTAATAAGACATCCCTGCCGGTAGCGAAGCGTTGTTTGGTACCCCTTACCATCAAGGCGTATTCTGAAAAGGTTTGGTGTGATGTCATCCCCATGGATGCCTGTCATGTGTTATTAGGATGACCGTGGCTATATGACCATGATGTTGCTCACTTCGGGCATGCCAACACGTATGAGTTCAAGTTTAATGGCAAGACCATTAACTTGAAACCCACTGCACCTAAATATTCTTCAGTCGCCTCTAAAGACACAATTGTGCCAGTAGAGAACAAAACCTTAAGCTTGATTGGTAAGAAAGAGTTCACGCGCCAGGCATTTTTGGATGGTGTCCTCTATGCGTTAGTTTGCGTACAAGCAAAGGAGGACGTGTCTACGTTTGAGAGTTTACCGCCCGCGCTGCGGAGACTGTTGGAAGAGTTTAAGGATGTATATCCGGATGAGTTACCGCCTATGTTGCCTCCTTTGCGCGACATACAACATATTATAGATTTCGTTCTGCGTTCATCGTTACCCAACCTTCCCCACTATCGATTAAACCCTTCCGCACACCTAGAGTTACAAACACAAATTACTGACTTGTTACAAAAGGGGTTCATCCGTCATAGTAAGAGTCCTTGTGTCGTTCCGATTTTGCTTGCTCCTAAGAAAGACGGCTCTTGGAGGATGTGTGTGGATAGCTGAGCTATAAATAAAATCACTATTAAATATCGGTTTCCAATCCCTCGTTTGGACGATTTGTTGGATATGCTAGCCAGAGCCACGATCTTTTCAAAATTGGATCTTAGGAGTTACTACCACCAGATTCGAATTAGAGAGGGTGATGAGTGGAAGATAGCCTTTAAATCTAAAGAGGGGCTCTACGAGTGGTTAGTAATGCCATTTGGGATTTCCAATTCCCCTAGTATATTTTCTAGGATGATGACACATGTCTTCCAACCCTACATGGGAAAATTTATTGTGGTATATTTTGATGATATTCTCATTTTTAGTACGTCTACCCTTGATCATGAGTCTCACTTGAGGACTATCCTAGCGACGTTACGTGATAACTAAAATTTACGATATAAACAATTTTCTCCAATTCTACGAACTATAGGCTAGAGCACCTATCATTCATAGTATATGATATTTAAAAATAAATATCAAGTGTCATATTCCACGGGTCTGTTGATTACTTCTACTCACACAAATTAATATTATTTTATTAGTAATAAAATGAAGGTTTTAAGAAATAATAAAAGAGAGGAAACATTTGATCGAGAATCCTTCTTAAATAAAATATTTCGTAAACTTCATAAATTGATTTGGACAAACTTGACCGTGGAGGTTCCCAAAATATGGTAGAACCTCTCTCGAGAGAACTACCACCTAACCTTAGGTTGATCGATTAAGACCCCTCGGCCAGTCGAAACCCCTAAGCTTGCTTTATGCGGTGAGCCCCACTATTGGATTTGACTCCAATCCGGAAGATTTGTATCACCCTCTCTCGAGGAGTGCATAAAACTCTTTTTATCTTTGAGTGATCTCCTTGTTCGCATGGATCTATCGATCACTAGCATACGGATCTTAGATCTAGAAACATATTCGCGACATATGTTTTCGAAGCAATTAAATTCAAAGATAAATCCTAGTTTTCCAAAACCAAACTATGAAAAAGAGATTACAAAATAACACTACTTAAGAATTCATCTGATCAAATGTAATAAAATTAGCTACTCATGATTAAAGAAAAAGAACATTTTATAACTATGAAAGGAGAATTACAATTGCGAGAAAAGTAAATCTAAGCTATGAATTGAAATTTGCAAAACATAAAGTAAAATTGCATAAATGAAATACAATAAGAAAATGCAGCAAAACTACTCTAAAAATGAACCAATCTAAGCATGGATCGGATCCCTATCTTCAAGGCAGCAGCTGGCTTTTATAGGCAGAAAATTGGTGAGTCACGCCCGTGACCAAGGGCGTGTAAGCTGCGTAACTGCGTCATGAAAGCCCGAGAGCGTTAGGGGAGAGAAACCGCCAAAATTGATCATCTCGATGGGTCACGCCCCTTGGTCACGCCCGTGACCAAGGGCATGTCTTGACTGAGACTAGAAACGGCAGGAAATGGCGGGAGCGGGAGTAAATCTGGCAGTTGCGGGAGAGGTCACACCCGTGACCAAGGGCGTGTAAACTGGAACGGCTCGGCGGTGGAAACTGCTTGTATTGAATGCTTGTTGGGCGAGTCACGCCCGTGACCTGAAGGTCACACCCCTTGGTCACGCCCGTGACAGGGGGCGTGTAACTTTAATCTGATGTGGCGGCGTGTTCTGGAAGCTGGAAGATGGCTCGGCTGGGTCACGGCCGTGACATGGAGTCATGCCCCTAGGTCACGCCCGTGACCTGGGGCGTGTACTTGAGATTTTTGCAGATTTGTTCCTTTATTTCTCCTGAACACGGCTGTGAGCTTGAATTTGCTATTAGCAGCCCCAGATTACCTGAAAACACAAAATAAAGCGAATTAGATATATATTAAACTAAAATTATATAAAAACTAATTAATTACTACTAAAATACTATATAAAAATAACTATAAATAATGCACAATCATTACGTGCGGAAAAATTATTTGTTAATATTAAAAAATGTACTTTCTATGTTACGTCCGTAAAGTTCCTATGCTATATTGTGAGTTCGGAAGGCATACATGTAGATCCAAAGAAGGTTCAAGCCATCAAGGATTGGCCGGAACCCACCAACATTCGTGATGTTCGGAGCTTCCACGGTTTAGCTACGTTTTATCGCCGATTCATTCGTGACTTTAGTAGTATCATGGCACCGATCACAGAGTGCATGAAAAAGGTGATTTCACTTGGACGAAATCGGCCACTAAGGCGTTCCAAACGATAAAGGATAGGATGTCGGAAGCTCCTCTTTTGTGGTTACCGAACTTTGGTAGGGTTTTTGAATTGTCTTGTGATGCATCTTGGATCGGTATTGGAGGCATGTTGAGTCAGGAGGGTCATCATGTTGGGTACTTTAGTGAGAAACTTGTGGGTCCGAAGTTGAATTATTCAAATTATGACCGTGAGTTTTACGCCATTATTCGTTACCTCCAACATTGGCGGCACTATCTTCTCCTGAAGGAGTTTGTTATCCCATCCGATCATGAGGCGTTGAGATTTGTCAATTCCCAAAGTAAGGTCAGCCCGCGACATGCTAAATGGGTCTCCTATCTTCAGGAGTACACCTTTATCATAAAACATCTTAAGGGAAATTTAAATCGTGTTGCGGACGCCCTTAGTCACGTTTCTTTTTTATTATCCACATTAGAAGTGAAAGTCATTGGGTTTGAACGCATTAAGGATAAATATGTTCATTGCCCGGATTTCAAGGACCTCTATCTATCCGCGCAAAGCGACGCACCTACTACCATTTCTGCGTATTATATCCGTGACGGCTACTTATTTAAGCATGCCAAGCTATGTATCCCTCGCCCGTCCCTTCACCATTTCATCGTTTGGGAATTGCATAGTGGCGGCCTAGGTGGTCATTTTGGGAGTGACAAGACCATCACATTAGTTGAGGATAAGTTTTATTGGTCGGGCCTTAAATCTACGGTGCATAAAATTGTGGGGAGTTGTCGCACGTGTCAATTAGCTAAGGGCAATAAAACGAACGCGGGACTTTATACCCCTCTTTCGATTCCTTCCGTTCCTTGGGAAGATATTAGTATGGATTTTATTCTTATTCTTCCCATCACGTTTAGGCGTCATGACTCCATTTTGGTGGTCGTCGACCGGTTCTCAAAAATGGCTTATTTTATTGCGAGTAATAAGACCGATGATGCGTCGCCCGTAGCTAAATTATTCTTTAAGGAAGTCGTTGGCCATAGGGGCGTCCCTAAGACTATTATCACGGATCGGGACGTGAAGTTCACTAGTTATTTTTGGAAGACCCTGTGGCGGATCATGGGCACCAAGCTCTTGTTTTCCTCGGCCTACCATCCACAGACGGATGGGCAAACAAAAGTGGTCAATAAAAGTTTAGGTAGTTTACTCCGTTGTCTGGTGGGGGACCACAAGGGTACGTGGGATCTCCTCCTTCCCCATGCCCAATTAGCATACAATAATTCTAAAAATAGGTCCACAGGGTTGTCTTCGAATGAGATCGTGCACGGATATAAGGAACCTGTGCCACTTGACTTAGTTCCGTTACCTCCATCTTATAAGTCAAGTCAATTTGCACAAGATTTTGCCTCTCACATTCATAATTTACACAAGCACATCAAGGACACGCTAGCTACTCAATACGCTTCTTATCAATCTCATGCTAACGTACATAAGAGAGCATCTCACTTAAAAGTTGGTAATTTGGTTATGGTGCGTCTCATCCCTGAACCATTGCCTATGGGCACCATAAAAAAGTTGGCAAATCGGCGAGCGGGTCCATTTCGAATTTTAAAAAATTAGGAAAAAATGCTTTTCTTTTGGAGTTACCCACTGATTGGGGAATCTCTCATATTTTCAATGTTTCAGATTTAACGCCATATATTTCTCCACCACTTGAATTAACCAACTGACCATTTGGTTCCACTACATTTTCTAATGGGTTGGGGGGTGAGCTTGTGCCCATTTCGCTCTCTTCTTCGGTTCCTACTGGAGGTACATTGAATATTGATGGCGGAACTTGTTCTCCTTATTTGACTAATGCTTTTCTAAGGTTCCCCCGAACCACTTTTGTGCCTGACAGGATCCTCAGAGATGAAGTGCTTTCCTCTCCTAGTGGCGATAGTCGCCGCTACTTGATTCGTTGGCGTGATCGTCCGGCCTCCGATGACTCGTGGATTCCATATTCGGAGGTGGCTCTTTTAGATGATGCTCTTCTCCGCCGCTACCTTCAGGACAACTCATCGGTGATGAGTACTTTTGAGTGGGGGAGGATTGATGGCGACGACGGCCCTCAACATGAGGATGTTGGTATCGGCGCGCTTACGGAAGATGTCGCCTCTCCAACCAAAGACCTACGTTATGACGAACGCCATCGCCGTTACAACCTTCGTCCGGGACGCAAGATTAATAATTTATAATTATAATTTTTTTATTATAATTATTAATTAAAATTTTATCTTAGCTTTGTCTTTTATTTTTGGACTTGTTTATGTCCATGTTTTATTTTAATTTTGGACTGCGTTTAGCCATGCTCATGTTTTATTTTAATTTCGGTCTGCGTTTAGCCATGTTTGTTGGCTAGCCTATAAAAGGCCATCTTGTATTAGATTTTATTATTGAATGATAAGATCAAAAATCAAACCCTATCTCCTCTCTTGGATTTCCCTCCTCCTAGCCACCCCCTCTCTCTCACCCCTCTCCAAAATTTCGGCCCCCTCTCTCCCTTTCATTTTTGCTCTCCTCCACGACTCTTTCTCACATCCCTCTCTCTTTCTCTCTAGCTTGCAACACAAAGGATCTCCTATCCTTTTCCCTTCAAGAATTCGACCAACCTAAAGGCTACCCCATTGAAGATTTCATTCAAGGTGCTTGGTGTTAGTTCGTGGGGATCTTGGATCCGACGTGAAGCGAATATGGCGGACGAGTTTCTCTCCAAACAACGCATCTCAGATGGATCCGTTGAAGAACGATTCGGGCGAGTGCATGCTTGAGGATAATCCCATCTCAAGCGGGGTAACGAAATTTCTACTCGTTAGATTTCCCTCTTGTTAATTTCTTGTGGTGGTAATTTTGGCGTGATCTTCGAATCACTTGAATATTCGTTGTTTTCTTCGATCGATTTGTGCACTCTTCTTATTTCTTTTAATTTTCGAAGAGGATTGGCGAACCTCAACTTTTTTGTTGGGAGAGATCTACCCTTTTGAAATTGTAATTTTTGGTGGATCTGTTTTGGTACAACTCAAGCTCGTTCGGACCGGGTGGGTCCTTTTAGTCGGAAAGAATATTGGCCTATAGCCATCTATTAAACCTCTAGCGGCATGACTACCCGTACGTTAACATCTAATTGATAAATATTGCGTTGCGTGTACGTTGCGAGTAATTTTGTGCGAGTATAAAATTTGGGAGCGTTAAGGGAGAACGCGTGCGTATTCGTAGCGATCATGTCGGAGAGCGTAGCCTGCATCACGACATCGTGAACACGACATTGAGCAGTCAAGATTGCGCCGACATCAATTAGATGACTTCATGTCATCTTAAGTGCAAGTGCAGAAGGGATGTCCCGTATCGTCGTGATATCTTTGTCTGAAGAAGTCTTGAAGATCTGTCCAAGCCCAAGACATCGACAAGCTCTGTCGTCGAGATATTGTCCATGTCACCGTAAAGATGGAAATATCGTCGAGACAGATTGAAATTTTGCCAGACGCACTGTCAACAATTAATGTCACCGCCTAATTGTCCAATCAGCACGTGCTATTAAGGAAAGGGCTTCTAACACTTAAAGAACTTTACAGGAGACCGTTGGGGGCTCCTTAGTCTTATAAAAGGGATAAGTGTCTGTTCTAATTCACTACACAGAGAATACAAAAGAATTTATGCGAGAACCAAAAAAAGGAAAGAAAGAAGTGGCGTAAAGAAGGAACAAGAACCAAGAACAAAAACGATCTTCATACTTTGTTCTCCAAGAATCAATCTAGCTTCATCGGCTGATAAGAAGAGTTCCAGATAGAAGAAAAGCTTGAAGAAGAACTGTGCTATCAAGGTTCATATCAGAAGCATCTTCTTCAAGTCAAGAAGCCGATCACCATCAGGCAGAAGAGTTATTGTAGATCTTTCTCTGTAAGGCTTGCGGGCCAAAAACTGTAGGATCTGTTTGCAGATCTTGTCAAGCTTGCAGGCTTGAGAGTTGTGAGGCTTGAGGGCCAGGGCAGTGGACTTGTGGGTCCGATCGCATCGAGCTTGCGGGCTTGAGAACTGTGAGGCTTGCGGGCCAGGGCAGTGGACTTGCAGGTCCAAGAGGTAAGACTTGCGGGTTTGTGCTGTGTGGGGGCTTGAGGGCCTGAGTGTCGGGTCTGCAGACCTAAGTGCAGTAGGGGCTTGCGGGCCTAGGCTATAAGATTTGCGGGTTCGAGTTGTAAGGCTTACGGGTTGGAGATTTTTATCAGAGTTTGCCGAGTTTAGCATACTGCTAGATAGGCGCAGCGGGACAGAGGACTACTCAAGACACCCCGTCCTGAGGAACCTCTATACATCTGGTGTGTTGTGTGCTGTGGTTTTCTGTGTGTTATTTCTTTGTTGTGGGCCAGAAATTTCAAAACAGCCAAATCAACTAACCCCCCTCTAGGTGATCGTTCCATACCTAACAAGTGGAATCAAAGGGAGGTTGATCAGAAAGTGACTTAACCGTCAGATCTAGATCTTGGAACGATTCAATATGGCTGGAGGTGATCAGCATCGAGAAATGAGAGCCATAAAACTTCCAATTTGCACAAAAAAGAACTTTCCTATCTGGAAGGAAAGAGTAAGGTTATTTATGGAGGCAGCTGATCCCAGAGTCTATATTGTTGGATCGTGTGACGCCCTTAGAGGGGGGGGGGGGTGAATAAGGGTGTGTTTAAAATATAAATTTTACTTAATAAATTTTTAAACAGATTTTACTTTTCTAAAAAATTACTTATATACAATTTCAAACCAATGTAATTTTTGTCTTAAACCAAACACAAATTTCTAAGTTAATGATTAAGCAACCAAATTTGCAATTAATGAAAGAAGCATAATTATATTAATCATGAAATTTACATACAATAAAATGATCTTAACAATGCTTAAGATCAATGCACAAATATGATAATATAAATTTCACTAATTTTGATTTTACCAATCCTTCTCCCAAGGATCGGAAGGCTATCACTTGTCTCTCCCTAGATCAAGCCCAAGCCTACCCTCTAGATCTTCCCAAGATCTAGACGTAGCACACAAGGCCACGATTTCCTACCAAGCCACGCAAGGACTTGGACGCTCCGCACAAGGAAGCGATTTTCCCCTAAGCCGCGCAAGGACTTAGGCGCCGCACGCAAGACGACGATTTCTCTACCAATACAAAGTTCAATGTAAATGAATGAAAATACAAAGTCAAGTGAAGAACTCCCTAGAAAATCAGATCTCTGAAAGGAGGGTTGAAGCCTCGAGATGATCGTTGATGTAGAAACGCATCCGATCTCGTCTTCAATCTCAATCCTTCTAGCACAAATGGGAGTTGATGGAGTTCTGGAGCTTTCTGGTTCGAATGCACTCGGGAAGAAGGTCTGGAAATCTCAAGAACTGAATTCCACGAAGTTTTGAGCTCTTTTAAGAAAAAAGAGCTACCGTCGTCCGATAGCTACTGTCGCCGGAATCCGATATCTCCAGAGGCTGCCACGTGTCCCGCTAAAATGAAGTTTCTGCATGGTGTTAAGGTCGTGGTTGAGACGTGGGCTGTCGGATATCCGATAGCACTGTCGGAGATCCGTTAGCTAAGGTAACTGCTGCACGTCCTGCCGTTATTGGAAGATCGTGGGCTGTCGGAAATCCGATAGCGATATCGGAAATCCGATAGCTCTTAACCGTTGCGCAGAGATCAAATAAACGCGCTGTCGGAAATCCGATAGGGCTGTCGGAAATCCGATAGCTCAAATTTTTGGAAAATGTCATTTTGCTCCAATTGAAAACATGTTATTCTTGCACCTGTTATCTGCACACCATTAATCAAAAATAGGATCAAATACATTCGGGATTTGTTATTCTCAAACCGGACGAGTGCGGAACGCATGCTCCAACATAAATTACTGTTAAAGAGGGTCCCTTTATCCCGGCAACTGCATCCACTATTGATCCAACTCAGAGAGTGGCAAAGAAGTATCCAGACATGACCAAGGATGAGCATGCCTTGGCAAGCCTAGACAAGAGGGCATAAAACATTATTATAAGTGCCATTGATGATTCAACCCTCCATAACCTCATTCACCGTGAGACGGCCAAGGAGATGTGGGACTCTCTGATCGTCTATATGGATGGTACTAAAGAGGTAAGGGATAATAGGAAATCCCTCCTCAATCAGGAGTATGAAGCCTTCAAGCAAGGCAAGAATGAAACCATCTCTAGCTGTTATGAGAGGTTTTTCAAAATTATAAATGGGCTGAAAAATTATGACAGAGAATTCACAAACTCTAACCTAAATGATAAGTTCCTTAGATCCCTCTCTAAGGAATGAGATATTAAAATTTGTGCCATCAGAGAGATAGGTCAGCTGGGCATCTTGGAGCCCAAGAACTTATATGGGAAGTTGCTGTCCCATGAACTTCAGCTCAACACCTAGAAAGCTGAAGAAGAAAGCTCAAAGGGGAGCTCAAGAGAAAAATCTACGGCTCTCAAGACTGAGAGCACAAGGAGGTCCAGGGACTAAACTTCTGCATACCAGAACAAATCGTAGAGCAGTGAAGAGTCTGATGCCAGCACATCAGATTCTAATAATACCGATAGAGAGATGACCCTTCTCTTTAAGCAGTTCAAGAAGCTGATCTCCAGAAGAAGAAGAGACAACTCCACATCCTCCTCTTCAAGCTCCAGAAGATCTGATCAGCACGACAGATCTAAATCCTCAAAGGAGGGCGGGTATAAATCAAAACCTGGTAAATTTGATTTTGCTAGCACTATTTGCTACTCGTGTAATAAAACAGGTCATATAGCTGCTGATTGATCATCCAAGAGAAGATAATCAAAGAGTTACGAAGATAAGAGAAGGTCAAGGGACAAGAAGAAACCTGGAAGAGTGTTTGTAGCAAAGAAAATCAGAACTCTAAATGATTCTGATTCAAATTCCTCAGATACTGAGGAAGAAGTGTTGGAACATGGCCTTCCGCATCTCCTAGGTTTGAGAATAACAAATACTATGTGTATTTGATCTTGTGTGCTTAAGTGTGCAGGAAACAAGTCCATATGGCTCAAGGATAACATAAGAAAGTTGCCCCCAAAATTGAGCCAATAATTCCAACAGGCCCACTAGCGCCGACATTAGCACCTAGCGCAGGCGCTAGCGATGATTAGCACAATTTCGGGAACATCTTTAGAAAGTGCTAGCGCCAGGCGGTAGCGGTTAGTGCAGGCGGTAGCGCGAAGCACAAGAGGCAAGATGACAAAGTTCCCCTGGAATGAAGATACGCACACAGAGAATACTTCCTAATATGGGATAACGTCGGCGGTAGCGCTCACTCCTATAAAAGGTGGCCTCCTCTCTCGTTTTGTTTAGATAAGTTGAAGAGAGGTTGAGGGCTAGAATTCCCGAGCCTTGCTCTAGCGAAAAGTGATCTTCCACCAAAGTTCCACGAATTTCTGAAGGAGGATTTCTTCATGCCATATCCGACCGAAGATCGCTTCATCAACGCTTATACTACAGCGGTCCTTCGTCACCAACTTCAGAAGTTCTTCAAGAGGGAGATTTTAATATTATTGTCTTTGTATTTAACATCTTTTCCTGTAATCATTTAGTGAACTCGCCTCATGTTGACGACTAGGTCTGGGTAGGACTTAGAGCAGAAATTTGCCTCGTGTTGGCGACTTGATCTCTTAGTATTTCAAGTTTATCAAAATATAACATAAGTTTTTAAATACCCTTATTCATCCCCCTCTAGCGCATACTGATCTAACAAGTGGTATCTGAGCAGTTTTATTCCAATCGGCTTAACAATCGGGAGTAATGGCGTCTCATGATCTCGCTTCTATTAGTGGGGAATTTTTTTGTGAAGAAGAAAAATCTCTTAGACCACCTTTATTCGAAGGGAGAAATTATAAAGGGTGGAAATTTTTAATGGAAAAGTTTATTAAAATTTAGATATTAATGTATGGGATATATCAATAATTAGAACCACGAATGAATCAAATAAACAAGAACGTCATCTAAATGCAAAAGCCTTAAATAGTATTTTTTGTGCTCTATCTCAATAAATTTTCAAATTAATATATTACTTTTCCAGTGCATACAAAGTATGGAAATTTCTTGAAGATATGTATGAATCTCCATCTACAGGTATGGAACAAACGCAAGAAGTGGAGAACATACAAGTCTGCACAAATGTTCAAGAAAGCTCCTCTCATGATGAATCAATGGAGGCACATCAAGTGAAAAAGAAGAAATCATATCTATGGATGAGGAATGCCAAATAGATGAAGATAACAAAGAAAATCCATGATCAAATCTCACAACATCCAAAAGCACTATAAGGAAATCAAATCCTCTTATTGTTTGCAATTCTATTTCTACTTTACAATTGCTACAAATTACAAAGCGCAAAATTAATAAATTAAAAAATGCGAATTGCAAATTACGCTTAGAAAATAAAAATTTAAAGCAAAAATCAAAGTAGAATCAAATTATGTTTATCTAGCTTTACCCATGTCACTTCAATTGAAAATACAAAACCTTATTTTGATTGCAATGATACTACAAAAAAATTTATGGAACTTGAAAAAGAAATTATTTTTGTAAAAGAACATAATGAAAAATTCTCTTTAGAAAATTCATCTTTGAAAAGTGATTGTGCTACGTGCCAAAATTATAAAATTGAAATCAAGGAGATGGACGAAACATTTGAGGAATTTAGAAATGACTATCAAAATCATTTTGACTCTATTGTTTCCACTCTTAAAAATAGCACAATAGCTTATAATAAAGCTAGGCATACTCTAAAGATCAAGAATGATGATTTAAAATCAAAAATCAACTTGCTTATGAAAATTATAAATAAAAATTCACAATATCAAGAAATATCTAAAAGCATGTTGAATATGAATACAGATATGAATATCCTAACTAAGCCAAATAATTGGAGTAAGAAACACAAAGTATTTGTAAATCAAAGTCAACTTCACCATTATTTACAAAATCATGTTTCTCCCAACTCAAAATTAAAATTGCACAAATTTCCTATGAACAATGCTTGCAATAATCATTACAATCATAATAATCAATATAAAGATTATCACAATGGAAATTTGATACGTAAGATTAACATTAAACCAAAGTTTGAATGGAAACCTAAAATTAAAAATAAAACATTAACTTCACATGATAAGACCCATTCATCACTATCTACCCACAAATATACACGTTATATTTGGGTACCCAAAGGAACCACTGAAAGTGCACAGTGTGCCTCTGAGAATCCTCTAGGGGGGGGGGGGGGTGAATAGAGATTTAAATTTATTTCTATCCTAACCATGAAAACAATAAACTTAACTAAGGATTTATGCTGAACAAGAACACATGCATATTAAGGTGCAAGAAATAATAGAAAGAACTTGGGACAACACAGAAAATTGACAACCAGAAGACACACAAATTTTTTATAGAGGTTCCCCAATATGTGGGTACTCCCCTCTTCTACCACCTGGTAGGGATGCACTACAGTGCCCGAGTCTTTTGATAAGGAGACTCTTAGAACCACTGATCTTTTGACAAGAAGATCATGAACCACCATATCTTTTGATAAGGAGATCTTGAACCACTGAATCCTTTGAAGAGGGATTAATAAAACTCTTTTACAGAATAAGAAAGAAGGAGAAGAAAAAAGGTTGTTGGAATTCTGTTCTTAGAATTCTTGAGAGGACTGTATGAAAAACAACCTATTATGTTCCATAGAATCTGCTCTTGATTAGAACCTGCTTTAGATAATGATGAATTGCAGGTGCTTTGTATGTTAGATCCTTTGTGCTTCTGCTGATTGAGATCTGGCTGCTATGAGATTGTGATGATGAGCAGCTTTCAGATCCTCTGTTCTATTAGATGAAGATCAACAAAGCTTTTCTTTTCTTTCCTCTTTTCCGTGTTAGGGTTTCAGAGAGAGAGAGAGAGAGAGAGAGAGAGGAAGAGGAAATCCCAGCAAGAAAAAGAACAGCCGATTGTGATTAATTGCTCTCGTTGTTTCTGTCTTCTCTTCTCCTTTTATTCTCTCTATTCAATTTCAAATTTCTTTCCCTTTCTGGTATGCCTTAAAAAGGTAATCTTCTGATGACATTCTCTTTCTTTCCTCATTAATTCTCGGCCTATCCACCTACAAGGAATATAGTTCCAAGAAACCTTTTGTGTCCTTCTTTAATGCTCCTTTCTATTTCAAGCAATTATTGATCCGTTGGGGAACGATCTTGAAGGATGTGGGCCATTAAAGAAGGATCAGAGAGACAGCTGAAAAGATATACTTTTACAGACTGTATTCGACGTACCATCGAATTCATTTCTTCTCTTATCGACGTAACTTTGAGTTATTGTAGAAGTAGCTTCGATTTCATCTCTGCTCTGATTAAACTATGCTAGTCAACGTTGCGTCGATATCTTATCGACGAATCCGTCGAGTTGATCTGCCTGACTCTGAACTTCATCTTCTGCATCGAGATGAAGTCAACATTGCGTCGACTTTAGATGGCTTCGACGGATGACATCTTCTGCGTCGAGTTGAAGTAGAAGCTGCGTTGACTTCACTAGTTACTCCGACAAGTCCTTGACCTCTACATCGACATTCATTCGACATAACGTTGACTTGGGTTACTTCGACAGAGGGGTTGAATCACATGGACTTTTAGTCAGAGCAGCGTCGATATGGACTCGATGTTGCGTCGAATTCTATACGACGCAAATATTAACTTAGCCCAATTTTGCTTCCCTTGATCTGGTTGTTCGAGCCAAAAATGCTCCAGGTCCACACTCGCTCAAGCTGAGAAGAGGTGGAGGAAGGAAATTGTTAGATGGTTGGTTACTTTGAGCTATTATGGAAGACAAGAGGGAGGAGAAAAAGAGATGTCGAGGGTCTCTTGAGAGAAGATAGCAGAATCTGCTGAAAAAGAGGTAACGAGGTCTCAGAAATGAGATAGCTCCAGCTGATGAGAAGAGGTAGGATGGTCTCAAAAGTGAGACCGCTCATGTCCAGGACAAGGACTGGAAAACCCTACCAAGATCCCAAACCAAAGCCTCGACCCCCCTATTTATAGGCGGGAGGGCCTGCCCAAACGGGCAGGTCAGGAAGGAACGGGCTGCCCGGAGCCGAGATCTCCCAGGCTGAGGTCGCCCAGGAGGCGACCTCAGGGCGAGGTCGCGCGGAGCGACCTCCCGAGGCGAGGTTGCCCAGGAGGCGACCTCAGGGCGAGGTCACGCGGAGCGACCTCCCGAGGCGAGGTCACCCAGGAGGCGACCTCAGGGCGAGGTCGCGCGGAGCGACCTCCCGAGGCGAGGTCGCCCAGGAGGCGACCTCAGGGCGAGGTCGTGCGGAGCGACCTCCCGAGGCGAGGTCGCCCAGGAGGCGACCTCAGGGCGAGGTCGCGCGGAGCGACCTCCCGAGGCGAGATCGCCCAGGAGGCGACCTCAGGGCGAGGTCGCGCGGAGCGACCTCCCGAGGCGAGATCGCCCAGGAGGCGACCTCAGGGCGAGGTCGCGCGGAGCGACCTCCCGAGGCGAGATCGACTAGGAGGCGACCTCAGGGCGAGGTCGCGCGGAGCGACCTCCCGAGGCGAGGTCGCCCAGGAGGCGACCTCAGGGAGAGGTCGCGTGGAGCGACCTCCCAACGCGAGGTCGCCCAGGAGGCGACCTCAGGGTGAGGTCGCGCGGAGCGACCTCCCGAGGGGGAGACTGCCCGAGAGGTGGGAGACCACCCGGACTCAAAATCCTGGCGAGATACCTTGAGTCGTGGGGAGAGGTTGCTCGAGGACTACGAGAGTACGTCGATTGCCTCGGTCACCTGCAAAAAAGCTAGCTCAAGGTGATCGCCGATTTCTGGGTAAACACTGGTCCTGATACCCTATGTTGAGTGTGACATCCTAAGACATCTAATGACCAGATTACCCTCACTATGCAATGGGTAATTTACTCATAGAGGATAAAATCACTTTTAGTTAATTTGTTAAGTTAAATCAAGGGTTTTTCCCAACAATCTCCCCCTATTTATCTTAACTAATTTTACAGTTTGTTCAGAGTGATTTTATACAGTTTTTCATTTCATAAATAACAATACATGCAATACAAAAGAACACACATATTAAATGAATAACCCATATGAACTGATAACAAAGATAGTACCAGATTAGTCAGAGGTTTGACATAGTTTACTCAAAAGTGAGTATCACTTCTTCTCTCTGAGGAATAGAAATAGATCTTCATATACTCTCCTGTATTTTCTTTCCACATATTAAAAATTTTGCTGGAGTAGCTTTTTCTAGATTCCTCTGTATTTTCCTATGGATTTTGAAGAGCTTTTCCAGATCCATTTCTGTGTTAGGATGAACATCCTTGAGTGTAAAGCCCAACCCAAAAACTTTAGCTGTCATCAGATTTATAATTTCAAGATTCAGGTCAGTTGATTCAGGGGCCTTCTCTAATATGGATTCAATAGGCAGTACTTGTGATTCACTGACAGTAGCTTGTTCCTTTCCAGAAGTCATAGCTTTTGTGAATATGACCTTCTTTATCTTGATCTCCTCTTCAGGTGACTTATTCCCTTTCTTTCTCTTCTGTGTGAATTGTACTGCATCTTTGAGATTGCAACCAATACCACCTCTATGGAGTTGTCCTACTCCTTCTAGCATTTCAGCTTGAGGGTTCCTTGTAAGATACTTTGTATGATCAAACCAGGTTGATTTAATGGGAATTGCCTTGGCCAATTCCTCCTGTTCAACTACCTCTTTTCCTCTTTTTAGAATGTCAATAAATCTGTTTTTCTTTCCTTGATGCTCCTTTTGAGCTGTCTCATATTCATACATTTCTCTTTCACCAATATCTTCTAACACTCTATCAAGTTCTGGATTAGAGTAGGTCTTCATTGTGTTTTCTGGAACTTCAACCTTTTCATACTTCTTGCAATAAGACTTATCCTTTCTGTAATATTTTCTCTGTTCCTTTGTGTACATTTCCATATGGGTACTCCTCCCCTTCCCCTTCTTCCTCTTCCTTTGCCTTGATAAGGAGGTCTTCCTCTGTAGACAGGTGTTGGAAGGATAGGTTCAATTATTTGTCTTGGGATAGGTGATGGAGAAGGAGGCTGAGCTGGTGTTGATAACTGCTTGTGACAGGATAATTTGAGGCAAGTTCAATTGAATCACATTCTTGACCAGACACCTTGGCAGAAGCAGGTGTTGTGGTAGAGTCACCAGAAGACACCCTGAATTGAAGGGGATCAGGAATGTATATATCAGTTTTAGTAGTGTATCCCTGAGTGTGCATGACCTGGATTTGATCATCTAAACATACATGACTCTCCCCCTATATTGAAGACTCCCCCTGCATTGTGGGCAGGATTCTTGGTGAGGATGAATCCCCCTGGATGGCTGCATCAGTCTGTAACTTTGATGAAATAACAGGTTCTTCTTCAGAGATGAGGGAGAGAGGGATTGCTGTCATATAGACAGAATCTTGAGGGTGCTGTTGATGAGTTTGCTGCCTGCTGGTACTACTCTCCCCCTGCTTTATATTATTAAAGAAGGATATAAAGCCATCAGCAGACACAGCTGCCGATCTCAATTCCCTATCAAAGACCTCTAGGTCAGAGGTAAGGTCTTGCAATCATTTATGTTGACGGCGTAGTTTTTGATAACAGTCCGTGGAGAAGTCCAGATATAGCGAGCCAAACTTGGATAAGACTGTTTCAAGAGCTAGGTTGACTACCTCCATAATATCTTCATAACTGGGTGGAGAGGCCATTGAAACACTGCACGTACCTGCACTGAAATAAGGAAAATAGATGAAAAGAGGGAAGAAGGAAGAGAGCAGGAAGGAGAGAATTCGAATAGCACAATAGAACTAAATGCAAAAGTTGCTTTGAGTAGATGAATCGTCGCAACTTAGGGTTTTATTCGAAGCAACGTCGAGAGAGGAGCAGAACTCAGCGAGCCAAAATATGTCAAAGCACGCGATCTGCCAAATCGATGGAGCGTCGAGTTGGTGTCGACGTGGCTTCGAGATATAGTCTTTAATCGTGATGTCGACGTAAATGTCGATAAGTATTCGACATTATGTCGAGAGGTATTCGAAGGATCCTCCCCATAGAGCTCTCGAAGCTGACGTCAAGTAGAAGTCGACGGTACGTCGATTTGAATTCGACGTAGCTTTGATTAAATTTGTATGATTTTATTCAAGATTTTTGCTGTTTTTCCCAGCAATAATTTTCTACATAAAATAGATCTTTATAATAATAGGGGACCTACAAAGCTCCATTAAGCATCTCCAAGGCAGTGATGAAGAACTTGCGCTTACTTTCATTAAGAGGCTTAGTGAAGATGTCAGCCCTTTGAGTGTCAGTAGATATGTATTGAAGGTTGATCTTACCCTTCTCTACATTGTCTCTGAGAAAGTGGTGCCTAATTTCTATGTTCTTAGTTCTGCTGTAGAGAACATGATTGGAAGCAATTGAAATTGCACTAGAGCTGTCATAATAGATTGTGGAATTGCCAAGGGAAAAGTTGTAGTCTAACAACTGATTTTGCATCCATAAAATTTGTGAACAGTAGCTTCCTGCAGCTATGTACTCAGCTTCAGCTGTAGAAGTGGAGACTGTGGTTTGCTTCTTGCTAAACCATGATATCAGTCTACCACCTATAAACTGACATGTTCCTGAAGTGCTTTTTCTATCAAGCCTGCATCCAGCATAATCTGCATCTGAATATCCAACCAATTCAAATCCAGATTCACCTGGATACCATAAGCCAAGCTCAGGAGTACCCTTCAGATATCTGAGGATTCTTTTGACAGAACTCATGCGGGGTTCCTTTGGGTCAACTTGAAATCTTGCACAGATACACGTAGCAAACATTATATCAGGTATGTTAGCTATTAGGTAGAGAAGAGAGCCAATGGCTGCTCTGTAAGTCTTCTGATCAAATGACTTACCTTGTTCATCTCTATCTAGAACAACATTAGTAGCCATGGGGGTTTTCATAATAGATGCATTTTCCATCCCAAACCTCTTAATGAGTTCTCTGGTATATTTGGATTGAGATATGAAAATTCCATCTGGACTCTATTTAACTTGGAGTCCAAGGAAATAGGATAACTCCCCTATGCTACTCATTTCAAATCTTGACTGCATTAAGTAAGCAAACCTTTTGCATAAAGATTGATATGTGGACCCAAATATAATATCATCCGCATATATTTGTACAAGAAGTAGCTGATTCTTGTGTGCTCTTGTGAAAAGGGTTTTATCCACTTTCCCACTTTCAAATTTGTGTTCCAGAAGAAAAGTGGATAAGGTCTCATACCAAGCTCTTGGAGCTTGCTTGAGACCATATAGTGCTTTATCTAGTCTAAATACAAAAGAGGGAAAGGTTGGATTGACAAAATCTGGTGGCTGTTCCACATACACCTCTTCTTGTAGATTTCCATTGAGGAAAGCACTCTTAACATCCATCAGGTAGACTTTTATTTTCATGTGAGCAGCATATGCCAGAAACATTCTGATTGCCTCCAGCCTTGCTACAGGAGCAAATGTCTGATTGAAATCAATGCCTTCCTCTTATCTCTACCCTTGTGCCACAAGTCTAGCCTTGTTTCTGATAATGACTCCTGTTGAGTCCATTTTATTCTTGAACACCCACTTGGTGCCAATGATTGGGTAGTTCTTTGGTCTTTCTACCAGAGTCCACACTTTGTTCCTCTTAAACTGTGTCAGTTCCTCTTACATGGCAGATATCCAATGAGGGTCACTGTCTACTTCTTCAAACTTCTTGGGTTCATATTGTGATAGGAAACACTGCAACATAGTCTCACTTGTGAGTTGATTCCTTGTCTTATCTCATGTTGTCAAGTTTCCTATCACTTGAGTTGAAGGATGGTCTTTTTGTGTCATCCTGGATCTAGTTGAGTGGTCTAGGATCTGCTCTTCTTCCTGGGCTATCACTTGCTTAGTGATAGTTGGAATTTCAGTCTCAAGTACTAGAATAATATCTATAGCTGATACCCCTGGTGCTGTAGTTTCCTCTTCATCTGCTGTAGAGTCCTCACCAGAGTCAGTGCCAATTTCTTGTTGTTCCTTTTCTTTACATACTGATGAATGATCTACTATGCTCATCCTTTCAACCTGCTCTGTAAGTTGATCTTCTTCCTATAGAATAGGACTGGTGGAAGTTTTCTTCCCCTTGTATACCATGTTAGTTTCATCAAAATCTACATGCATTGACTCCTCAATTTTGAGAGAGCTTTTATTGAAGCACCTATATGCCTTGCTTGATGAAGAATATCCTAAGAATATTCCATCACCAGCCTTCTTGTCAAATTTGGCAAGATGGTTTTTCCCATTGTTAAGGATAAAGCAAGAACACCCAAAGATTCTAAAGTAGGTGACTATGGGTGCCTTTCCCTTCAGCAGCTCATAGAGAGTGTTCAACTTAGCCTTGTGGATGAGACTTCTATTCAGAACATAAATTGTAGTATTTACTGCCTCAACCTAGAAGGACTTTGGCAAGTTAGATTCAGCTAACAATGTTATTCCTAATTCAATTAGGGTTCTATTTTTCCTTTCAGCCACCCCATTTTGTTGGGGGGTCCTAGGAGCTGAGAAGCTTTGTCTGATGCCTTCATCCTCACAGAATCTACACATTAATTGATTCTCAAACTCAGTTCCATGATCACTTCTGATCACAACAACCTGTGTATTGAGTTCAGATTGAATCTGTATAATGAATCTTGAGAGGATCTTGAAGGTGTCTGACTTAGCTTTTTGAAAGAACACCCAACTGAACCTAGAGAAGTCATCAACAATGACTAAGGTGTAGGATTTTTCTGCTAAGATTTGAGTGGATATGGGACCAAACAGGTGCATGTGCAACATGAAAAGAATTCTAGGAGAATCATTCTTACCAATTGGTTTGAATGAGGCTTTGATCTGCTTCCCTAGTTGGCAGGCTCAACAGGGGTGGTCTTTATTGAATTTACCATTTGGTAAACCCCTGACTAGGTGTAGTTTGGAAAGTTTGACCATGGTCTTACAGTTAAGGTGACTAAGTCTCCTATGCCACAACTCACTATTTTCTAATTGGGAGTTAAACAAGCAGATCTCAGACTTTGTGTACTCAAAGTCTACAACATATACTTTACCCTTTCTGAGACCGGTTAAAACTGTTTGATCAGTCTTAGAGCTAACTATATGACACAAGGACTTAGTGAATACAACTTTGTATTCACCATCACACAACTGACTAATGCTGATCAAATTATGTTGAAGTCCTTCAACATAAGATACTTTAGCAAAGGAGATTTCTCCAATCCTGAGCAAACCATATCCTTTGGTTTGACCAGAGTGGGAGTTCCCAAAAATTACCTTGGGCCCTTCCATGGCCTTGAAATTTTCCAGTAAATCTCTTGCTCCAGTCATATGCATGGAGCATCCACTGTGCAGATACCACTGCTAGTTTGTGGTTAAACATTATTCCCTCTGCACATGTAAATTAAACATTAATAAAGACCCTCTCATTTTGGGGTCTCTTCCTTCTATCATCATATGGAGATATGGAAAAATGAGATGGTCTTCCATTGTTCTCCCTTGGGTGAAGAAGTGCTGCATTATTATGCCAGCAATATTTGACAGTATGTCCTTGTTTGGAGCAGCAAAGACATCTTGAGATAGACAAAGAAGATTTTGATGTTTGATGATTTTATGCAGGAAATATGTGTCGAGAAGAAACCGACGTAGTTTTTGAGTTGCGTCGAGTGCAATCCGACGTATCTGCATAGTCCCGTCGATAATCATTCGAAGTAAGATATTGGTTACGTCGAGTGTATTTCGACGCACCCACATAGTTGCTTCGAGATGATGTCGACGCATATGCTGGAGTCCATCGAGATACATTCGACGTATTCCTAAAATTGCATCGAGTTCTATTCGACGTATAATTCATATCATTCAGTGTTTGTGAATTTGAACTTACAATTTCCTTAAGCAAGTTAATTTCTGACCTTAATTTATCATTTTCGATCATTAAGTCTTGTCTAGGTTTATTGTAGGCATTTGTGCTGTTTTTAAGAGTAGAAATGACAGAGTCAATGTGTGCTTGGTAATCATTTCTAAATTCCTCAAAAGTTTCATCCATCTTTTCTATTTCAATTTTATAACTTCTACATGTAGCACACTCATTCTTCAAATTTAAATTTTCAAAGGGTTGTGTGCCTAGGATTCCTGGTTCAATCACTAGTGTCTACCCTATTAAATGTGGTGAGTTTATTAGGGTTATCTTTCCCCTATTCTTTACATGATTCTGATAAATTATTTGGTCTAGACCTAGAGGATGTTACTGTTCTACCACAAGCAAGTTTGCTAGTGAGTGATTGTGAATCTTGATTAAGATGATTAAATCTCATGGAGAGATTTTGTGAAATCTCTTTGATCTTTTGACTCCTTCCATTGATGGAGTTTTCAAAGGATTTTGCCTTTGAGAGTTCTTTCCTTAGATCTGATTTTTCATTATCTAAAATATCTATTTATTTTTCTTTCTCAAGCAGTTCACATCTCAGATCATTGTTAATTAAGGATGAGGGATCTTTATTAAGAGCTTTTATTTCAGATTTGATTGTTTCAAGTTCCTTTTGTTTGTTGATAAAATCTTTGCAAAATTTCTGAAAGCATTCTTTGAAATCTGTTGAGGAGAAATTAAAGTATTCATCAGTGGAATTTTCAAAGGCCATCAGGAAGGATTCTCCTGGTCCACCTTCTTCTTCATCATCAGATGAGAGGGATCTTGATTCAGAGTCAGAGTCACTCCAGGTCTCAGCTATGAACCCTTTCTCCCCTCTCTTTCCCTTTATCATGAGGGATTTTCTCTTGTGCTCCTTCTTTTGCTTGTTCTTGTTGTTCTTTTCATCTCCAGGACATTCCGTAGAGATGTGTCCTGGCTTCCTGCAAGAGAAATAGATAACCTCATGGTTAGGAGTTTTATCATACCTTAGCTTGCTTGAGCTCCTCTCTCTTCTCTTGGACTCTTCTGTCCTAACCCACTTTTTGAATCTCTTAGCCAAGAGATTAAACATTTCCTCTTCAGTGGAGGAGGACTCTGCTTCTGCAGTCTTTAATGCAAGAGTCCTCTCTTTAGGAGTTGGTGTCCTCTCATGGGCTTCTGACTCAGCTCTGCTTTTCAGTAGAAGCTCAAAAGATTTGAGATTTCCCAAAAGAGCATCTGTTGATATCTCTCTGAGGCATCTAGAATCTCTGATGGCCCGGATTCTAGAGTCCCATGTGCTGGGAAACACATGAGGAGCTTGTCATTAATTTCTGTGAGAGAAATTTCCATGTTAAGCCCTCTCAACTTATTTATGATGAGACTGAATCTGTCATACATTTCTGTAATGCTTTCATCAGCCTTTTTCTTAAAGTTCTCATATTGAGATATGAGAAGAGCCTTTTTGTCTTTCCTCTCATCAAAACTTCCTTCAACTAATCTGGAGAGAGATTCCCAGATCTCTTTTGCAGAGTTGCAGTCAGTAACTTTCTGAAATATGTCATCAGACATAGTTGAGACCAGTATGCTCATGGTATTGGCATCATATGCCTAGACCTTCTTCTTATCATCAGTCCATTCTGCTCTGGGAACTAAAGTTTGTATAACTTTTCCACTGGTGTCCTTCCTTATTGGAGCTGGAGGACCTGTGAGGATCACATTGAAGATTTCTTCATCAATAGAATTCATATATATAGTATTATTCTGGCCTTCCAGAGTGTAAACTTATTCAGATTACACACTGGATGTCTTGTAGAGGCATAATCCTTATAACTCATTTTCTTTATAGAATATTTTTATAACAAAGAAATAAGAGTAGGAGGTCTTTTTGATCAAGGTGTTAACCTCTTAATGATCAACCTCCCTCTGATACCAATTGAAAGTGCACAGTGTGCCTCTGAGAATCCTCTAGAGGGGGGGGGGGGGGGGGGGGAATAGAGATTTAAATTATTTCTATCCTAACTGTGAAAACAATAAACTTAACTAAGGATTTATGCTGAATAAGAACACATGCAGATTAAGGTGCAAGAAATAATAGAAAGAACTTGGGACAACACAGAAAATTTACAACCAGAAGACACAAATTTTTTATAGAGGTTCCCCAATATGTGGGTACTCCCCTCTTCTACCACCTGGTAGGGATGCACCATAGTGCCCGAGTCTTTTGATAAGGAGACTCTTAGAACCACTGATATTTTGACAAGGAGATCATGAACCACCAGATCTTTTGATAAGGAAATCTTGAACCACTAAATCCTTTGAAGAGGGATTAATAAAACTCTTTTACATAATGAGAAAGAAGGAGAAGAAAGAAGGTTGTTGGAATTCTGTTCTCAGAATTCTTGAGAGGACAGTATGAAGAACAACCTATTATGTTCCATAGAATCTGCTCTTGATTCGCCCCTGCTTTAGATAGTGATGAATTGCAGGTGCTTTGTATGTCAGATCCTTTATGCTTCTGCTGATTGAGGTCTGGCTGCTATGAGATTGTGATGATGAGCAGCTTTCAGATCCTTTATTCTATTAGATGAAGATCAGCAGAGCTTTTCTTTTCTTTTCTCTTTTCTGTGTTAGGGTATCTGAGAGAGAGAGAGGAGGAGGAAATCCCAGCAAGAAGAAGAACAACCGATTGTGATTAATTGCTCTCGTTGTTTCTGTCTTCTCTTCTCCTTTTATTCTCTCTATTCAATTTCAAATTTCTTTCCCTTTCTGGTATGCCTTGAAAAGGTAATCTTTCTGATGACATTCTCTGTCTTTCCTCATTAATTCTCGGCCCGTCCACCTACAAGGAATATAGTTCCAAGAAACCTTTTGTGTCCTTCTTTAATGCTCCTTTCTATTTCAGGCAATTATTGATCCATTAGGGAACGGTCTTGAAGGATGAGGGTCATGAAATAAGGATCAGAGAGACAGCTAAAAAGATATACTTTTACAGACTGTATTCGACGTAATGTCGAATTCATTTCTTCTCTTATCGACGTAACTTCGCGTTCTTGTAGAAGTAGCTTCGATTTCATCTCTGCTCTGATTGAACTCTGCTAGTCGACATTGCGTCGATATTTTATCGACGAATTCGTCGAGTTGATCTGCCTGGCTCTGAACTTCATCTTCTGCGTCGAGACGAAGTCGACATTGCGTCGACTTTAGATGGCTTCGACAGACTACATATTCTGCGTCGAGTTGAAGTCGAAGTTGCGTCGACTTCACTGGTTACTCCAATAAGTCCCTGACCTCTATGTCGACATTCATTCAACGTAACATCGACTTGGGTTACTTCGACAGAGGGGTTGAATCACATGGACTTCTAGTCAGAGCAGCATCGATATGGACGCGATGTTTCGACGAATTCTATTTGACGCAAATATTAACTTAGCCCAATTTTGCTTCCCTTGATCTGGTCCTGATACCCTATGTTGAGTATGACATCCTAAGACATCTAATGACCAGATTACCCTCACTATACAATGGGTAATTTACTCCTAGAGGATAAAATCACTTTTAGTTAATTTGTTAAGTTAAATCAAGGGTTTTTCCCAACAACCACCACACTTGGTCCTCTATGGATACCTAAATCTCTTATTCATTAGGTATTATCAAATGCATGAAGTAGAATATTTTCAAAATGAAATTTACAAATTTCTACTTCATGATATGCCTTAATTTATTTTTTTTGTTTCTTATTTGTTTTTTTTGCTATCATGGTATGATCATCATATAGACACACGACTTTATCACTTAAAAAATATTAATAAATCAAATTATAAAATTTAAAGTCATACCTTTTTATTTCTAATGACCATTCTATTCTTCCTAAACTCACTACCTATATCAATATCATATATCATCCACATAAATTAAAAATTTTGTATGTGATATTGAAATCTCAAGTCATATGATTTCAAATTTATACTACTTCATATGATTTCAAATCTGCTTAAAACATCTCCACTTCCTATGATTACAAATTTATAAATAAAAACGTAAAACAAAACCTTCAAAAATTACCAAAGAAGGACCAGATAAAAATAGTCAAACATCCGAAAACAACAAAATTAAACATAACAGATAGTGCTAGTGCTAGCTGGTAGCGCCGGTGCTAGCAGACAGTATCCAAGAACATGTGTTCAGTTCTTATATTATTACATAACTTAAATATTAGTTACCCTCAGGACATTCCTACTCATCTACTCTGTCTCGTCTATCTCCTCCACACTAGGACTTGGGGATTGTCTTCTGCGACTCCTTCGAATTGAATGACATGGTGGATCCTGTGATGGGCTATCCCACTCCCTACGCTCCGGTATAGATGGATTTAGCTTTAATGCCTTGATCATGAACTTCATCATCTTCTTTATACCGAAAACATCTTTCTCCACTCTTGACATGCACTCTCCCATATCTTCTCGAAAAGATTCAAATGAATCATCTCGATCCCCTCGGTATGATGCTCCTCGCCTGAGTGGTGGTCGAGTGGATGTTGATGGCTCATCCGAGAGGGATGTAGCTCGTAAGTGTGAGGTGCTGTAGATAGGAGGAAAGCAATCCATCACATAAAAACCTATCTCAATAGAAGGGTACCTATGAAAAATAACCCTCTGTATTATGCCACCAAGCGGGAGGTTGTTGTATCTCTGATGAGAAGGATCCCACAACTTGTATGTATATCTGATCAATGAAAGTAACAATTCTGCCACATCGAATCTCTCCTCCTCAATAATAAAATATGAGACAAGGCTGAGTTGTGCTGTAATCTTCGTCGTGTCGCCCAATTTAAGCAAGATATTATGGCGTACAACGTCCTGTACAGTAAGGGCATCCATTGTGAGTGACCCCACCATTTGGATCAAACTCCTGCATTCCCTTTGGTGGAGTACCATATTTATCTGAATCCAATCCCTGTCAGCTCGAAACTTTTCAACTACTCCAACTTATTCGGATGCTCTGTCAACCCAAATGCCTCCCTCAAATCATCAAGGGTAATAGTAATCATTTGTCCCTGCACTTGGGACTGCACTCCTCCATCCAGACCTTCCTGAGAGGGATCTATCAAGTGCCTATAAAACTCTCATACAAACTCTGAAGAAAACCCCTCCGAAAGAAACACATTTGATACCTCAAAAGTTACGAACAACTGCATGATGTGATGGTGTCTTGGCATTGCAAATTCCACAAAATGTGGGACACCCACTGTGGCTGTCTCCACTGCTAGTCCTGCTTATTTATTCCCCTTAGATCCAGGAGGCATCTGCCACATTATTATAAGAAAAATTAAAATAAAATAAGAATCACTAGCGCCAGCGCTAGCACTAGCGCCTGACGCTAGCACTAGCGCCCGGCGCTAGCACTAGCGCCTGCAGTTGCGCCGACGCTAGTCCTCTGATCTAACAAATTCTAGATCTATCTACTATGCAATATTACCAAATCCTAATCTTCTCAAATAGCCAGATCCAAGAATCCCACAAGATCTAATCTAAAATTAAAACTAGAAATCCTCATAAAAGTTCAAAATAAAAACAAAAAACATAAAAATAAGGGTGATCCTCTTTTTATCTAACCTTCTTCTAGGTCCATCATCAAAATCAAAAGTTTTCTTAAAATAGTTCATAAATCTTCATCACAAACATGAAAATCAAAATTTTAGAACAAGAATCATAAAAATGATGAAGATTTGTCCTAGTTCCTCTCTCAAAAATAAAAAGGATTAAACATTTTAGATCTATCATCTAAATCACTTGATAACTTCAAAAATCTTCATCTTTAACATCAAAATTAAAGTTTAAAACAAAAATGATAAGAAATGAAGAAGATTTACCTTAGATCTATGCGTGGGTTGCACTATTTACTAGGGTTTTTTGGGAGAGCTTCAGGTGTAATTGACGAAATGACAAGGGAAAGGAGATTTAACTAAAGCAGCGCTAGCGCCAGCGCTATCATTAGCGCGGGCGGTAATGCTTGGGTCTGTTTTTCCATATTTTTAAAATTTTAAAAAATTCCTAAAAATATGCTTTATTATATGTACTATTTATTTTTGCAATTCTGTTTTTGATTGATTTTTGAAAAATTAAAACAAAATAAAAATACAAAAGCAAAATTACAAAAAATATTTTTTGTGTCTGATTTCTATTCCTAAATGCAAAAATCAAATACAAAAATATAAAGCATAAAAAATTCTAAAAAAAAAAACTGTATGGATTTTATTGTGAAAATCAAGTATGATTTAATCTATCATTTAAAACTTCTTCATTGTTGAAATTTATTTTTTCAAACTACCTTGAACAATGTTTTTATCATGCTTTGATATATCTAAACACATGTACATAAATTGTATTGAAAAAATATTGTGTAGAACTATGCTTAGCTTGCCTCTAAGTATAAGTAAATGTTTTATGTTTGATAATGATCTTTATTCAGTCACTTATTTTGGCAAAGTCTACATATGCTCTTAATCTAAGAATGCTTACTTGTGTATTGTAATTGTACAATAAATTAAATTTGAACAAATGTCTTACCTACACCACTTTCATTTGCGCTCTTAAAATTAAGAAAAGTGGTTGTGCTTTCAAATTATATTGGTTTGCAAAACAAGTGTATTCAGAGAACTTTGTACAAAAACAAAAAAATGAATGAAATAAAATAAAATAACAAAGATAACTCCACCAAGCACTACTTGAACCTCCTGATAGGTCTTAATGAGCATTGTGAGGTTGAGTACCTTGGAATGAATAGTCAAGTGTCTTGTGCAAACCATAAACTTTTTCTTTACATCACTTATCCTTTTCTATGTGCTTTAATCGGTGTGGAAGTAAAATTATTTGTGTTTTATTGTGCACTTTACTTTACATATGTCTTGTATTTTTGATTAAAACATTTGTCTACTCTCTTCAAAATACACTTATGTGCACATCTTTATATTCCATAACAGTTCTTCTCATGAGTATTGGATCCTAATGCTAAAATTCTATACTCTCTTTATACATAAAATGCACTAGATAACCTAGCATGCTCTCTATAATGTTTGGTATATTTTGAATTTGTGAATCACATTAAAATTGTAGTAGTTTCTTTTTGATATCCTTATTTCATGCTCGGTTACTTCATGATAATTGTTAAAGATTTTCAAAGAACTATGATTTATAAAAACTTCTTTTTCATTTTGGACTTTCACTCACATTTCTTCTTATGAATCGTCATACCTTGCAAAAAGATGTTTGTTGTATTTTTATAAGTCTTCCGCAACTTTACGTTTACCTTATGTTCTTGCTATGCTTATCTCAAGTCTTCAAAATCCAAATTCATTTTAACCAAATGGTAGACTTGCTTGGTAAATGTTATATTATTCCTTTTAAGCTAAAAACTCTGATGTCCTTTTATGAAAATTTTTAAGCTAAAAACTCTGATTTCCTTCTATGAAAATACTTATGCTAAAAACTCTGATTTATTTCTATGAAATTATTATAAAAACTCCTTATCATTTCATCTCCTCTAAAAATCTCGATCATGCCTTATCTTATTGTCAAAAATCCTTTTTTTGGCACTTGCATCCTTACCAACTTTTGCTAATAACAAAAGGGGGAGAACTAACATGATAAATAAAAACCGCTATCAAAAGGGAAAACTAACATGATTAATTAAAATGATAGCTTACATATAAGGGGAACATTCACTTAGGGGGAGCATGTATTTAGAGGGAGCAATTATAAATACCAAAATCAACAATTATTCTAAGTCATCACTTTCACGCACACACACAAGTAGATTTCATCACGCATATATATTAATGCTCTAATTTATCATTAATAGATTTGTTATTATCAAAAGGGGGAGTTTGTTGGAACATGGTCTTCCGCATCTCCTAGGTTTGAGAATAACAAATCCTATGTGTATTTGATCTTGTGTGCTTAAGTGTGCAGGAAACATGTCCATATGACTCAAGGATAACATAAGAAGGTTGCCCCCAAAATTGAGCCAATAATTCCAACATGCCCACTAGCGCCGGTGGTAGCACCTAGCATAGACGCTAGCAATGATTAGAGTAATTACGGGAACATCTTTAGAAAGTGCTAGCGCCAAGCAGTAGCGGTTAGCGCAGGCGGTAGCGCGGAGCACAAGAGGAAAGACGGCAAAGTTTCCCTGGAATGAAGATACACACGCAGAGAATACTTCCTTATATGGGATAGCGCCGGCGGCAGCGCTAGCGCTCACTCCTATAAAAGGAGGCCTCCTCTCTCATTTTGTTTAGAGAAGTTGAAGAGAGGTTGAGTGCTAGAATTCCTGAGCCTTGCTCTGCCGAAAAGTGATCTCCCACCAAAGTTCCACAAATTTCTGAAGGAGGATTTCTTCACACCGGATCCGACTGAAGATCGCTTCATTAACTCTTGTACTACATCTGTCCTTCGTCACCAACTTCAGAAGTTCTTCAAGAGGGAGGATTTAATATTATTGTCTTTTTATTTCACATCTTTTCCTGTAATCATTTAGTGAACTCGCCTCGTGTTGGCGATTAGGTCTGGGTAGGACTTAGGGCAAAAATTCACCTCGTGTTGGCGACTAGATCTAGGTTAGGTCTAGGGCGTGCTCGAGGCCATATCCGGGAAGGATTGGCTAGAGCGGCTTGAGGCCGTATCCGGGGAAGGATAGGCTAGGGCCACCGGTTCGTGGGGATGCGAGTCGTGATAGAAAACAAAAAGAGTTTTATTATTATTCGCCTCTGATTTCTAGCGTTATTGTAATCTACTTTCGTAATCAATTTTATCAATAGCAATCATGTATCTCTTTGTGTAATAAAATTGATTTGATTTTCATTTCACTAAATTGTCTATCATTATATAACAATTTAGATCTTTATTCAAAATCACTATTTTGATCTCTTAGTATTTCAAGTTTATCAAAATATAACATAAGTTTTTAAATTCCCTTATTCACCCCCCTTCTAAAGGTGCCTACCGATCCAACAAGAAGCACTGATTGGCCTGATGGCCATAAATGAGGACAACCAGGTTGACATCTCTCCTAGGAAGGTATCCATCAAAGCTCGTTTATCTGAAAGTGCACAGTGTGCCTCTGAGAATCCTCTAGAGGGCGGGGGGGGGGGGGGGGGGGGGGGGGTGAATAGAGATTAAAAATTTATTCCTATTCTAACTGTGATAACAATAAAATAATCTAAGGATTTATGCTCAATCAAGATCTCAGACAGAATAAAATAGTGCTAAAATATAAAGCAGAACACAATTAAATAAACTAGCTATGAGGGACAACACATAAAATTATCAACCAGAAGACAAACAGATTTTTATAGAGGTTCCCCAAAATGTGGGTACTCCCCTCTTCTACCACCTGGTAGAGATGCACCACTGTGGCTGAGTCTTTTGGTAAGGAGACTCTTAAAACCACTGATCTTTTGACAAGGAGATCATGAACCATTAGATCTTTTGATAAGGAGATCTTGAACCACCTGATATTTTGATAAGGAGATCTTGAACAACTGAATCCATTGAAGAGGGATTAACAAAACTCATTTACAGAAGTGAAGGAGAAAGAGAAAGAAGGGTGTAGGAATTCTGTTTTCAGAATTCTTATGATGGCTGTATGAAGAACAACTTGTATCTATTCGCAGGATCTGCTCTTGATGAACTTCTGCTTATGATGGTGATGATTTGTAGAAGCTATGATTATCAGATCCTTTTATCTTCTTTCTGATTGAATTCTTGATGCTACAAGATTGTGTTGTTGAGCAGCCTTATTCCGTTCTATTCTAAGAGAGAAAAAGAGCAGCATATATTCCTTCTCTGTATATTATTCTGTTAGGGTTCCTGTGAGAGAGAGGAGGAAGAAGGAGACCCCATAGAACAGTATGGCCGATTGTGATAAGTGCCCTACTTTTCTCTTTCTTCTGTTTCCTTTTATTGCCTCCATGTTGAGTTTGAATTTGTTTCCCTTTTTGGTAAGTCCTGAAGGGTATATTTGTCTAGACAATAAAACCTTCCTTCCTTCTTTAATTCCCGACCCGTCCACCAAACTTTAAGCTTGTTTCCAAGAAAGCTTTTCTCTGACCTTAGTTAATTCTTTATTCCATTTGAGGCAATTAAGGAGCCGTTGGGGAACGGTCTTGAGAGAGGTGGGCCATGAGAGAGGGTCAAGAATGACAGCTGAAAAGGTTTCCCTTTTTAGACTGTATTTGATGTAGCGTTGAGTTCACTTCCTCTCTTATCAACACACCTTCGAGTTCTTGTAGGAGTAGCTTCGAATTCATCCTTACTTTGACTGAACTATGCTAATCGATGTTGCGTAGACATCCAATCGACGTAACCATCGAGTTAATTTCTTGTCTCTGAACTTCAATATCTGCGTCGAGATGAAGTCAACGTTGCGTCGACTTTAGATTACTCCGACAAATACTTCCTTCTGCTCCAAGTTAAATTAGAAGCTGCGTCGACTTCTTCAAATACTCTGACAAGTCCATGGCCTCTGCGTCAATATCTATTCGACGTAACATCGACTTGGAATACTTCGACAGAAGGGTGAACTATTTGGACTTCTAGTCAGAGTAGCGTCGTCAATAACTTGACGTTGCCTCGGTTTTTATTCGACGCAAGTGTTAACTTTGCCCAAATTTTGCTTCTCTTGACTTGGTCTTGACACCCTAGTTTGAGTGTGATATCCTAAGACATCTAATGACCAGATTACCCTCACTATATAATGGGTAATTCAATCCTAAGAAATAAAATCACTTTTAGGAAATTTGTTAAGTTAAATCAAAGGAGTTTTTCCCAACAATCTCCCCCTATTTACCTTAACAAAATTTACAAATTGAATAAAGTGATTTTACTTATTTCTTTGCATAAATACACATAAATGCATACAAGCATCCTGGACATGAAAATGAAGTACATATAAGACAACATTGGTGAATATAGAAAATAACACATTGTTTTTCACTGACCATTCTAATGTCTAGCAATATGTAGATATCCAGAGCTGTTTTCAGGAGAAATATTTTCTTACAAAGTACCTGAGTCTCATTGCTCCTTCTCAGGAGTTTTTATTTTCCCTGAAAATACTTTTGAAGCAACTTTTCTTGGAGCAATCTGCAAGAGCTCATCATTATGTTCAGTATTGATGACTTTGAGAAGCTCCCCCTGAGAGTGTGCAATCACTTCAGCCTGCTGGGCAGCTTCTTGAGTAATCTTGGTAACCTCATCTATTTCAAGCAGAGGCTCAAGCAGAGGCTCATCCTGAAATACTGTTGTGCTTACAGATGCCATTTATGTATCCAAATTTCTCTGAACATCTGGAGCCAGCTCCCCCTGAACTATTGCATCTATTTGCTCATCATTTATTTTTTCTGGGAACTATCCCTGATCTACAGGCTCCCCCTGGATCTATGCTTGTTGGATTATTGTATCTTTGTCAGGACCTTGAGCATCACCTACACCCTATTTACTCAAATCTAGAACAGGTCTTTCTTCCTCCAATAGATTCTCCCCCTTCTTAACCTTCCTGGCCAGAGAGGTTATGAATTCCTTTGTGACCATGGAGGAAGATATAAAATCTTTGAGGCTCTAAAAACATCTTTTAAAACTTAATAACTCACCCTCCATTTGTGAGTACTTTCTGTCAAACTTTCTAGCTTGAGAGGCCACTGGTCTGCAAAGGTGGAGGAGACTATGGACACAACTTTGGAAATGTTCTCCTCAAGATCAATTGGTGGAGTATGAGATGTAGATGGAGGAGGTGATGGAGGGAGTTCTTCTTGGATAGGGGAGAGATGCTAATAGAACTCTAGTGAGACATGAATAGGTAGGTGGAGTAAATATGGATGGTAGCTGATGAGGCATTTGATGAGATGACTCTGGGTTAGAAGGGGATTGGTGTTGTTGTTGTTGTTGAGATGGAATATCCTCATGATGGAGATCTGGAACAGTGTCCAGAGGAGGCGAAGATAGAGGAGGGATATTGTCCCTTGGATGGTTTGGTAGTTGCCTTTCAAGCTCTTGAAGAGAAGGAGATGGAGGAGGGGAAGCTGGGGCTTGACCAAGCTTTAAGATATGCCTGGTCCATTTAGAGAATATTCCAATGTTTATTCTCTTCCCTGGTGGAATTGGCACACCTTTTGACTTTCAGATGCTTGAGTAATGTTGAAAGAGCACTTGGCTCATTATTCTCATATAAGCATTCTCTTTATGAGCATACTTATGTCCAATCATCTTCAGAAGCCATCTCCCCCAATTTATCTTTTTCTTGAGGACAAGAGTGCCCATAATCTGCAGCTGCTGCTTTGGACCAGCATCATGTTGGAGTTACCATTGTGATCTAGAAGTGGTCAAACATGTAGTCTCACTGCCAACGCAATATGAGCCTATAGGGTCGCACATAAAAGCGTTTGGAGAAATTGGAGAAAGGATTGTGTTGGCCTTACTCACATTGGATATGAGTGGAGGACCAATCCGGTGACTGCTTGGAATTAAGTTGAGAATGTCTCAACGGGAAATCGTTTAAAGGGTTTAAACGAATGGATTTATTCATGACAAATTCGGCTAATGGGTTTAACCGAATTATGTCAAATTCGGCTAATGTGATTAACCGAACTATGTTGATTCGACTAATGAAATTTGGCTAATATGATTAACCGAATTTATTACAGATTCGACCAAAGGGTTTAGCCGAATCCGGTCAGTTCGACGAAATGGTTTCGCCGAATTTATTTAGCCAAATGATCAGTCGAATTCGGCGAATGTCATTAGTCGAATTCGGCGAATGTCATTAGTCAAATTCGGCGAATATCATTAGTCGAATACGGCGAATGTAAATTTGGACAAATTTTCTGCTTTTCCCTCTGGTCTGCGGATAGTCGATTTTATGCCTTGCGTATAAAAGGACGTGATTAGGGCTTCGATTTAGTACGGTTTTTTCAGATCGAGCCTTTTCGCGAGAGAGAAACGACGGAAGCGTTCCGTCTGTTCTCGTTCCGTCCACCGATCGTCGTTCCGCCGCCGATAGTCGCCGCCGCCGGTCGCCGCCTCCTCTGGATCAGACCTAGCAGTCCGTGAGGACGTTGGGAGCTTCCTTCTCCGACCTAGTTCTTGTGCGACAAGAAGCTAGGGTTCTTCATCGCTTGTGTGGACTTCTGTAGAGGGATCGATCTATTTCGATCCTTGAAGAACTCAAAGCAGATTTCAGATTTCTCTTGGAGCATCTAGGTTGGATTTGATCCAATCCCTCAAAGGTAATTTTCATACCTAGTAGTTTTGATTAACTTCTTGATTCAGTGTTCATGGCCCGATCCAAACTCTTTTTGGGTTGTTCTCTTTATTTCCGCTGCGCCTACATATGATGTATGGTTGAAGAAAACCCAACACATCATGAGCTGAGATTTTGCACAATAAAACTTTCCCAACAATGTCAGCAAGGAAACTATATTCTTCACCCAAGTCAATCTTCTTCAGGTTTATAGGTCTGTCTTTCTTAAATTGCATAATATCCAGGACATTCTTCATCTCCTCTCCTGACAGTTCTTCTGAATCACTTCCAGTAGGTAGATCAAATGTTTGGGACAAAAGCTCATCAGTTATACTGATATCTTGTCCAGAAACTGTCCCTTGAAGGGACCCATCATCTACAGTATGTACACTATCCTTGAACTCTGTAAGTTCTACATCTAGAATCTTACACCTTGTTGAGATAAGCTTAGTTAGTCCAGCCTCCTGAAATAAGCCAAGTATAGCTTTGAATCTTTCGACAGCTGCATTGAACGAATCAACATCCACATCAAACCCAAAGTTAATCTTAGGAGGGGCCATTGATTGAGATTGGATGTACCTGCAAGGACAAGGAAAATGAGAGAGAGAGGGACACAGGAGAGCTGGAGAGCAAGAGGGAGAGAATTCGAAAGCGTAAATGTTTCTACGCAGTAATTGTTTAAAAGTAGATGAATCGCCGCTACTTAGGGTTTAGGTCGACGCACCGTCGATAACACTTATTATTTGGCGCACAATGCTATGTCGAGATTGCTTCTAGAAGTAATTCTACGCACGCTGATATATCAACATTACGTCGACTAGTACTCGACGTAGCTTCGAGACTATTCAGAGATCCCAAGTCGACGTAGTCCAGTCGACGTTACGTCGATTTCCAATCGACATAACTTCAAATTTAATCAGCGATTAATAAGTCGACATATGCGTCAATATGACCTTGACGCTGCGTCGAATTCTATTCGAATTGTCTAATCTAAGTACTTCTTGACGCTGGCGTCGAGTAGAAGTTGATGGTACGTAGACTTCTATTCGACACATCTCTTAATAAGCATATTTATTTCTTTAGAAAATTCTTGTTGTTTTTCCCAGCAATTATATTTATGGAAAATAGATCATAATATAATGTAATAAATGTTAAGGAGGGGTAGAAATTACTCCCTTGAATAAGTCTTGTTCCTTAATCAAAATCTACATCTTTCTTCCCACTCTATTTTCTCCTGAGTGGGACCCTACCTCATCCTGCACAGGTAATTCAAACATTAGAAGGAACCCAGGTTACCTTGGGCCCTTTGCTTTTACCATTGTAGGGTTCAATGAAAGAATATAAAGGTCTTCCATGAAACCCTTTGGGATATGGATTTCCCAAACCTCTTATCATGATACTTGAAGTGAGTATAAAATGTATCAATATATAACAAATCAGCAGAATGTTTGATTATCCTAGGTTTTGTTTTAGCCTTTTGGTTGTTGTTATTTAACTTCTCTACATTATTTTTACCTAGGGGTCTTTCTTACCTATTCAAATTTACTTGATTAGGTTTGTTTATACTATCTAGATGCCTGTTAGCCTTAACCTTGAATGATGTACTCTTCTCATTTGGTTTGCACTCACTAGATCTAACAAATGACACTGGATTTTTCCAGGCAGGTTTTCTAGGTGCTTCAATGCTTGTGGAGGGCACTGCTCCTAACCCTAGGTGATTAAATCTCATAGAGAGATTTTTAGTGATGTCCTTGAGCTTCTGACTCCTCCCATTGAGAGAGTCCTCAAAGGCCTTTGCCTTTGCTAGCTCTTCTTTTAAGTTTATGTTTTCTTTTCTAAGTTTAATCAATTTCAACTCTTTACTATTAATTTCATTTGTTAGGTTTTGATTAGTTAAGTGTATCTTATTTTTCTTAATGTTTTCTAATTCATCCCTAGCTGTGTCTAATTCTTTTTCTACCCTAAGATGTTCAATGCAGAAATCTTTAAAACATGATTTAAAATCATCAAAACTAAAGTCAAATTCATCAAATGTAGATGATACTTGATCATCTTCATCATCTGATGCCATCCCAAGATCCATCATGCAGGCTGCTACTGCCTCTTCATCATCATCACTTTCAAATGACGAGGAGTCTAATTCTGCTTTAGAATCACTCCATATTTCAGCAATGAAGCCCTTGACTTTCTTCTTATCCTTCCTTTGAATGACTTCTTCTTCTTCTTCTTCTCCTCTTTGCCCCTGCTTCTTTCCCTTTGCTCTTGTGGGCAATCAGGAGCTATGTGCCCTGGTTTGTTGCAAGTATAGCAGATAATCTCCTTCTTTGGAGTTTTATCATACCTGGGCCTTGAGTCCCTTTCTCTCCTCCTTGAGTCTTCTGTCTTGACCCATTTCTTGAATACCCTTGCTAGGAGATTGAACATTTCATCCTCAGGAGTAGAGGGCTCTCCATCAGCATCTTTCAGAGCTAGACTCCTTTGGATAGGAGCTGGAGTGGTTTCTCTCTCTTCTAACTCAGCCCTATTTTTTAGTAGCATCTCATAGGACTTAAGCTTTCCTAGCAAAGCTTTAGTTGAGATCTCTCTGTGGCAACTAGATTCTCTGATTGTCAAGATCCTTGAGTACCATGAGCTAGGGAAGCACATGAGAATCTTATCATTAATTTCAGTCAAGTATATTTCCTTGTCTAAGCCTCTGAGCTCATTAATGATAAGACTGAATCTGTCAGATGTACATTGACAGTTTCAACATCATACATATTGACAACAGATTCTTCAGCTTTCTTTTGAAAGTTCTCATACTGGGATATGAGAAGGGACTTTTTATCCTTTCTTTCATCAGCACTTCCTTCCACCAGTGTGGTGAGAGAATCCCAGATCTCGTTTGCTGATTGACATTCAGTAACCTTCTGAAAAGATACCAGAATGTTCATGTCCTTGACATCATATGCCTTGACCTTATTCTCATCCTCTGTCCATTCCTTCCTTGGGACAGCTTCAGTTGTTGCGGATTCTCCTGCCCTTTGTCTGACTAGAGCTGGAGGACCTATGAGAAGAACATTATAGATGTAAAAAGCCTCCTCTACCCTTTGGTTTTCCTATAAATAGGACCCCAGGGGTACTTGGATTGGCACCTGGACTTGAGCTTTTGGACCCCAATTTCCGAACTCTCGAGCCCGTCACCCTTGCTTTTAGCCAAGTCAGTGCCTTCCCTGTACCAAGCTCGACCACTTTGGTTTCAGAGTGGAAGACTCTCATGAGCTTCTGGGTACATGGTGGTACCTCCCTGCCGCAGCACCCGGGGTCCAGTTTGTTGTTCTTCTAGATTCTTCGTCGTTGCCAGCCAAGTCATCTCATTGGACTGCTGGGCGAGTAGCCTCCAGCTGCATCGGTCCAAATCTTGAGGTAAGGATTTTCCCGGCGTCAACACTTTAGTGCGGTGAGCGTGGATCGTAGTCGTTGGAAGAAAGTCTAGTAGGAAGGCGAGATGGTAGAAATAGGCGACCAAGAGGAAGTTATTGGCAACTCGCGAGTATGGCGAATTCTCGCAAGTAAGGCGAGCTCCTTCCTTTCTCGCCGATAGGCGAGTTCCAGATGGCGACATCCTAAAGGCGAGTTCCAGATGAAGACATCGTCAGGCGAGTTCCATACTCGCCCATAGGCGAGTTCTTGCAGGCGAGATCCAAAGATAAGTTCAGACCAGCGACTTTAATCGGAAGAGAGGCGAGCTTCCAGGGTAGTGGCGAGATCCTTCCTTACTCGCCCTCCCTACTCGCCCATAGGCGAGCTTCCTTGTTACTCGGCATAGGCGACTTCATGCAGGCGACGAACATCAAATTTGGCGAGATCCTTCCTTACTCGCCCATAAGCGAGATCTCTACTCGCGAGGGTGACGAGACCTACTCGCAAGGTGGTGAGAACCTGGTGTCTAGTTCAAGAGTGGCGAGTTCCTGAAGGGCAATTTCCAGGCCGGGCGAGTACGGAAAATAAAAAATTTCCTGGGGCGCTGCCCCCGACCCAGCAAGGGGCGCTGCCCCCGAACCCTCTGCGTAGGGGGTCTTATGTAAAAAGGGACACTCCCCTCAGTTTCCTCCTTCTTCAATGCTAGTGATTTCCATACATGATCATACTTACGGGTGCTTTGGTAAAGCCCATGAGTGCTTTTGTCTGACTAACAATCAGGGTGATTCATGACGAGTTCGCCACCAAGGGAAAGCACATAAGCTATTCCGCGACTCCATGGCACGATGGTCTTCTTCAACAACTTACTTGCGAGGTCTCCAAGCTGATGCTCGACGAGCTCCTAGTCGCGATGGTTTTCAAAGCTGGTGTTCCGCGAGCTTCTACTCGCGATGATCTTCATCAAGGACTTATGTTCCACGAGAATGCTTACACGTGACGTCTTCAAGCTTGGTATTCTGCAAGATCCCTACTCCCGATGATCTCCTTCTGTCGGCTATGATCCATGAAGGGTCCTACTCATGAGGTTATGTTATCTATAAAACCCTCACCTCCCTGAAACATGGGATATTGTGAGTCTTTTGTCTCTTTCAGCTAAGCGTTTTCAAAAGAATGAAACAAAGCAGGTGAAGTCAATCTCCACGGCAGGTTGGGAAACGGGCCTCCAACTTAATTCTCGTAAGATCCAGAATGGATGATGGGACGGTGCCTCGGTAGTGCGTTCCCCTAATACCAAGCCTCTGCATTGACGGTCGAGATCAGCTCCCCCCTTGCATGTTGGCCGCGGTTCCCTCCGACTGCACCTCTCATCCGACTGGAGAGATTATCAGGAAGAAGTCGTGACGCCGACCTCCTAGCTCGATGATAGGATGATCGACTTAACCTCTCAGGGGACCCTTGAATAAAGGTGTCATGCACCCTCGAGGGCTAAAAGTCCATAACAAAGCGATGCGTTTCCAATTATTTCCTCCAATTGTGTGAGTTGGTGTACTTAAGTGTGCTTAACTCTCTGCTAAATTATTGAGCAACAGGAAGCAGGTTTGATCCACATCCAGCATCCAAGTAGGATGGAGGCTTCGGGATGGTGTGTCCCCTTGGACCTCCCCGACTGCCACTCCCTGCTTGACGTCGTCTTGCATCAACATTCGACGCCGCAAGTTGGAAAACGAGCCTCCGACTTAACCCTCGTAAGAGCTCAGAACGGATGATGGGACAGTGCCTCGGGTGTGCGTTCCCTTAAGTCCAAACCTTTGCAATGATGGCCGAGATTAGCTCCCCCTTACACGTTGGCCGCGGTTCCCACCGACCGCACTTCTCGTCCGACTAGAGAGATTACTAGGGGAAAGTCTGGAAGCCGACATTCCAACTTGGGAAAAGGCAAGATCGATTCGACCGACCAAAGAATGGAGACATTCTGGCATCCAAGTAGGATAGAGACCTCGGGACGGTGTGTCCCCTTGGACCTCCCTGACCGCCATTCCCTACTTGACGTCATTCTTTGTCGACATCCGGCATCCAAGTAGGATGGAGGCCTCGGGATGATGTGTCCCTCCAGACCTCCCCGACTGCCATTCCCTATCTCTTTTCCCTTAAAAACCCCATTATTATTAAGTGATTCTAATGAACTCTTCACCAGGTGCAAGGCAAGGCCTTGAGAGCATGTGTCCCTCGGGACCCTCCAAGTGCCCTTCACAGCTCGACTCAATGAAAAGGTACCTTTGAAAAAAGGCAAATATGCAGGTGCGAGTACATAGGCGAGTATACACGTGCGAGCATGCAGGTGCGAGTATGCCTAACGAGCACTCAATCTCGCCTCGATCCTAAGAGCCTAGCGAACACTCAATCTCGCTTCGAGCCTAGAAGCCTAAGTGATATTCAAGAAAGGAAGCAAATACAGAAAAAACAGGCGAGCAAAAAAAAATTTTGTCATTTCATTTATATATTTGGTATAAATTACAAAAAATCTTCAAAAAGGTTTACAAAAGGTCGCCGGGCGAGCAAAAAGGGTGCCCAGGCGATTAGGCATCATCCTCGCCATCAATATCTGCATCTGGATCATCGCCACCATCATCATCATCCTCGTCCTCGGAATCACCATCCTCGGAGTCACTGGACAGCTGGGGAGATACTCGCAAGGGGGAGGTGGACTCCTCGGCGAGCAGCTCCGGGATGAGGTCCACCACTGTCAGCTCCATCGCCGCCGGCTTCAGAAGGTCGTCTGCCTTCAGTTGGCTTAGGATGACAGTCCCCGTGGCTCGCGCGATCTCCCGACGAATGCGAGGCATATCGTCACCATGCATCCTAATCTGCTTGCCGACCTTAGAGGGGCCCGCCGCCGCTAGCTATTGCTCGGCAGGCCGAGTTTCCAGCTCGGCAATGCAAACTTGGGCGGCCTCCAAAGCCAGCCGGGTGTCGTCCAGCTCCTTCTCCAGCTGGGATTCCTTCTTCGCCATCTCCACCTCGGCGGCCTGCAAAGGCGAGAAAACGCAGAAAGTAAGCAAACTATTCGGCAAAGTGGCGAGTATCCCAGAAGCGAGTAAAGAAGCGAGGCGAGTACCTTATGCTCTTTCTCTTTGAGCCCCATGGCGATCATCTTCTTACACTGGGTTTTGATCACCCCCTCATATTCAAGCAATCGCCTTGCTGTCGAATGTGCCAGCTCGGCAGATCACATCAGAGATCGCGAGGTCTGGTGAGCCAGATACTCGGAAGACTCCTCCTGCAGTCTCTCAGCATCCTCGTGACCATAGATGGCGTGGAGCACGTCGAAGCCCTCGCCCTTGTCCTCCCAGTCCTCCGACCATGGCGGGAGGTTGGAGCTTAGAGACACCATGTGGGCGCTCTCCGACCAGGCCACCAAGGGGCGACCATAGGCATCCTCGCCACACCCGCCGAGGTTGAAATTCGGGTGGGCGTAAGGCTCGCCAGCCTCAGAAGCGTCCGCCTTCTTGCCGAGGTCCCTATGAACGACCTCTTTCTTCTTTTGCTTCTTAGAAGGCCCGAAACCGTCGCCGACGATCAAGGGCTCATCGCCTCCTGGCGACAAATCGATGGGCGAGTACACCCCATCCCCGCGAGAGGAAGTCCCCGCACCTCCTTGTGTGGAAGCCGCCGCCTTCAACGCCACAGGGAGAAGCTCGCGCGGCAGAGTGTGGACTGCTGCAACAAAAAGAAAGACATCTCCAGTTAGTCGCCAGATTGAAGATGAAGAACGAGTATAATGAATACTCGCGCAGTAGGATACCTTCGCCCGGGAACACCTCAACGAGTTCGTCTATTCGCCTCCTCCAGAACACCACATCAAGGCGGCGATTCTTGAAGGACTCGAGCAGTTTCTCGCCACCCTCACTCAGGAGAGAAGCCCCGAAGACGCTCTCCGGTGGCTGGAAGGACCTGTCGGGAATGGCTTGGAAGTCGCCATTGATGACGACTAATCGCTCTCCCCAGCGATGATTCTTCTTCGCCGTGCCGACCAGCGTACAGACATGGCTGCACAGGAAGACGATGCCCTCGCCTGTCGCCATAAAGTGGAATACCCGCCTGAAGATAGAAAGATCGAAGGCAATCCCCTGGTCGCGCATATAGCAGAGGAACCCCACGATCATCGCCACTCCGTTGGGGTTGATCTGGGCAGGGACTATCCCAAAGTAGCGGAGTATCTGGCTGAACTCCATCCACCGTGGTAGTCGCAAGCCCACCTCAAAGTGGCGAGTAGGGAACACCCTCTCGGTGGTCAAGACGGTGTTTAGTCGCTCGCCCTGGCGAGGAAGTCGAGCGACAAACCCTGGCGGGATGTACTTCGCCGAGAATATCTCCAAGTACTTCTCGGTTGTGATCAATTTTTTGAAGGTGGTCGCCGCAAAGTTCTTGGCGTGATTGGCACGCCGAATGGTCACCTCGTCAGTCATCTTCAAAGAAAGAAGGAAAGAAGGGCGAGTATCGGAGAATGTGAGAAGAGGAGAAGAGGACGGAGGATACTCGCGTGTAAGCTAGAAGATCGCCGAAAGCGTAATAAATACTCACCCACCCACCCTATTTATAGTAGTCGGGTAGCTTGGCTTATCGAGCACGACGACGCGATTAAGAATAAGGGGGTAGCGAGTATTCAGACAGGTCGCCGACTCAGCAGCGTGTGTCAGAAAGGTACCGACTTCCAAAGCGCGAAGACCTGCAAGAAGAAGCATGAAGAAAGTTCGCTAGGTGCAAGCGACATTCAGACACTACTCGCCAAAATTAAAGAAGATAGAAAAAATCTGACAAAAAACCATCACAGAAAAAGAAAGCAAAGCAAGTAATAAAGGGCGAGTTTCCAATACTCGCAAATAATATTACATCAGATAAAAGTCAAGTGTTCAGAATTACAGAGACGCTCGCCCAAAGGCGATCAAGCGACTATAAAAGAAAAAAGAAAAAAAAAAGACAGCAGCTAGGAGGGCCCCTGGAGATTTGCCTGAGGATCCAGAGGCTGAGGATGTCGCCCGACCTAGCCCAAGCTGCGAGCTCGCTTGAAATGCTCGAAGGATACGGTCATCGCGTCCTCGCCCTGCCTCAGCTAGTCTTCAATCCTCGCCAGCCGACCAACCGAGCCCATGCTCGCAGGCATCCCTACAATCTTGTCATGGTGCAGCTGCTGGCGATGTTCGAGCCTCGCAACTCGACGTTCCAAGTCGTTGACACTATGAAGGTGATATTCTGCACCAGCCAGGCGAGTATCAAACTCTTCCATCCGTGATACTCGCACCTCCAACTCGGTCAAGCGATGATGAGCGTCGCTGCTCGCCAGGCGCTCAACCCACGACTCCATCTCAGTCAGGCGGCGATGAGGCTCACTGACCGCCAGGCGCTCTAACTTAGCCTCCAAATCCAGGATCGCGCGAGTAGCCCTCTCCTGGTACTCGCGAGAAGGAAGCCCGACGACGTCAATTAAGGCTCCTATAGGAGTACGAGCGCGAGCTGCAAAAAAGGTCAGAGTGTCAGAGCTTTGATGACGAAAGGAACAGAGTGAAGACAGTAGCGACTATCGAAGATAGCGACCAAGTACCTGGCCGAGGACTGCGAGAGTGACGGCGAGGAGAGCCCCTTCCTCGCTGAGGAGACGCGCTGCGATGGTGATCACCTCGCCGAGCAGGATGGGACCCAGCAGCCTGACCCCGGCTAGGAGGCGCGTTCCCTTGACCGCGGCTATTAGATGGTCGCCCTCCCCCCTTGGGGGAAAGAAGCCCGAAGGGCCCTCAGTCCCGCCAAGGCGCGAGGATTCACCCTGGTGGGTTGAGGGAGCAGTAGAATTTGAAGGGTGCTGCTCGCCCTGAGTAGTGGCGGAAGAAGGAAAAGGAGGAGGTGGCGGAAGCCCACCAGCGGGCAGCTGCGAACTGCTCGCCAGCCCCAAGGATTGAAGAGGCGGTGGTGGCAGAAGCACGCTACCCGCCAGAGGATCCCGTTGCTCGCTCATCGGCCTCTTCTCCATCAAAGAGCTGTGGAGAACTCGTGTCGAGCGCCCACCACCCCTAGGCGAGATCATGGGCGACGATCTCAGAGGAGGTACGGCTACAGGCTCCTCCTGAGCACCGATGGTAGACGAATCTGCGAGCATAGAAGAGGCATTTAGCATTACAAACCAAGTTAATACTAATCAAAGAAGGTGGCGAGTAGGTAGCTCCCACCTCGCGCAGGAGCGAGATTCTCCGGTTGATTCTGGGTCGAGGTCCCAGGCATGCTCGCCCCCTCGGTGACATTTGGAGCAGGAGGATCAGCGACCGGTGAGTCATCCCCGTTAGACAGCCCCATCTCGTCCAGCAGCTGCTGGTGTTGGTCGATCGAAGGGGCGGCGACATCCTCTTCAGCGACTTTCTTCTTCTCCTTCTTCTTCTTCTTCGCAAGCCTCTTCCTCTTCTTGGTAGCGAGGAAGTCCTCAACCTCGGGACCTAGGCGTGGAGGGAGCGAGGAACCATCGAACAGACCCACAAGACCAGCTATGGCCGCCTTAGCTTCTGCAGCATAATCGTGCGCCATCTTGAGCGAGTTCAGAAAAGTCGTGCCACCAGAGACCCCTGCCCCTCTATTTATAGAGTTCGAGCGTCGACCAGCGAGACAGCGAGTATAAGCCAATAGTCGCCAGTGGGGAATCTCATCGAATGAAGGTTGGATGATTCTTTCCGAGCAACTACGTTACTCGCAAAGAGCGGGGATTGTGTACAACCCTCATTCTCCGAGGGTGGACCCACCCTAGGCCACGTAGACAGAAGTCAAAGTTCAAAGGGTAAACACAGAGACCAACAGTCCAAGGCAGAAGCAGAGAAGACCCTGGCTCATCGCGCCCGGGAAAGCAGCAGAAAACCTGGGCGAGTATTGGCCCGACGTGTGCGAGCAGCACCCAATACTCGCCAGATGGGCGACTATGGCATAAGTACTCGCCGAGTATCCCATAGTCGCCGGGTTGGGGGATGGGCTATAAAAAGCCCCCCTACCCTTTAGTTTTCCTATAAATAGGACCCTAGGGGTAATTGGATTGGCACTGGACTTGAGCTTTTGGACCCCGATTTCCGAACTCTCGAGCCCGTCACCCTTGCTTTTAGCCAAGTCGGTGCCTTCCCTGTACCAAGCTCGGCCACTTTGGTTTCGGAGGGGAAGACTCTCTTGAGCTTCTGGGTACGTGGTGGGACCTCCCTGCCGCAGCACCTGGGGTCTAGTTTGTTGCTCTTCTAGCTTCTTCGTCGTTGCCAGCCAAGTCATCTCGTTGGACTGATGGGCGAGTAGCCTCCGGCTGCATCGGTCTGAATCTTGAGGTCAGGATTTTCCTGGCGTCAACACCAGTAAACCTAAAATCGCATGCCCTTTTATACTAAAACGCATAAATCAGGCTATCCGCAGACCCAAGGAAAAAGAACAGTTCTGTCAAGGTTTACACATTAGCCGAATCGACTAATGAGATTAACCGAATCGACTAAACACTTTAGCCGATTCGACTATATAAATTTGACTATATCATTTCATCGAAACCATTTCGTCGAACTGACATATTTCGGCTAAACCCTTTAGTCGAATCTGTTACAATTCGGTTAATTACATTAGCCGAATCTCATTAGTCGAAAACATAATTCGGTTAATCACATTAACAGAATCTCATTAGTCGAAAACAACATAATTCAGTTAATCACATTAGCCGAATTTGACACAGTTCGGTTAAACCCTTTAGCCGAATTTGTCTAGTGTAAACCCATTCGTTTAAACCCTTTAAACGATTTCCCGTTGAGACATTCTCAACTTAATTCCAAGCAGTCACAGGATTGGTCCTCCACTCATATCCAATATGAGTAAGGCCAACACAATCCTTTCTCCAATTTCTCCAAACGCTTTTATGTGCGACCCTATAGGCTCACATTGCGTTGGCAGTAAGACTAACTGTTGATCGCTTTGAGATCACCTTAGAAACTTCAACATCCGGTCCTTCTACCCATGGACCTATAGCAACAACACTCAAGAGTAAGGGAAAGGGTGCTTCTACAAAGACTGTTCCCAAGAAGGTGAACCAACAAGTGGTGAGACTAGCTCCACTCCACACTCACACCTGTGAGGTTCAGCCAAGACCTGTTTGGTCAGTTGTCTTCCCTCCTGCTCACAAACACTCGCACCCCACTCAGATGGTGAGGCAGAAGAGAAGATATAACATATATGAATGCTGGTGCTGTGGGAAAGTAGGCCACTTTGCCCTGGACTTTTGGTTCAATCCAACAAGACCCAATGCAAAGAGAGTGCAGAACCCTCAGAGGTGTGGTGTTCCATTTTATCTTCCTAATAGAAACCAAGAGTGGGTTTTAGAATAATCACCAGGGGGGTTAGGTGATTATCACTATTTTTAAGATATTTAGCAAGAATGAGTTCAATGTTAGCGATGCACAGAAGACTCACGAGAAGTCTCAGCACACACATGACACATGATGTATAGAGGTTCCTCAAGACCGGGTGTCTTGAGTAGTCCTTTGTCCCTCTGCGCCTACCTAGCAGTGTGCTAGGGTCGACAAACTCCGCAAAAGTCTCTAGCCCGCAAGCCTTACAACTCGGACCCGCAAGTCCCTGCAGCCCCTTCACTGCATCCGAGATCGCAAGCTCGACACTCAGGCCCTCAATCCCTACACAACACAAACCCGCAAGTCTTGCCTGCAGCCTAGGCCCGCAAGCCCCTTCACTGCACCCGAGCCCGCAAGCCCGACAAGTTTGGACCCCCAAGTCCTCTGCCCTAGCCCTCAAGCCTCACAGATCTCAAGCCCTCAAGCTTGACACTCAGATCTGAAACAGATCTTACAAGTTCTTGGCATGCAAGCCTTACAACAGATTACAGTAATGAAAACTGTTTCCTCTGCCTGATGGAGATTGGCTTCTTGACTTGAAGAAGATGCTTTTGATGTCAGACTTGATAGCACAAATCTTCTCCAAGCTTTCTTCTATCTGGAACTTTACTTTGTCAGTCGATGAATCTGGACTGATTTTCTAGAGAATGAAGGATGAAGATCGACTTGTTCTCCGTTCTTTCTTTCTCTTATCTCCACCGCTACTGTTTTATTGAAGATTGCTTAGGGAGATACTCTTAAGTTCCAGAAATTCGAGAGAGGTTTAGGGCATCCACTATTCCCTTTTATAGGACTGAGATGTGCTGCATAACGGTCATAAATGATGTTCTTTACTGACAGGCTCCCATCCCACAAGAGCATGCACTGATTGGACAATCAGGCGGCGACATTAAATGCTGACAGCGCGTCCGGTTACATTTGAATTTGTCTCGACGATATTTCCATTATTACGACGACATGGATAATATCTCGATGACAGGACTTTGTCGATGCCTTGAACTAGTCTCTTCTTCAATTCTTCATCATATAGTGATATCTCGACGATACTGGACATCACTTCTCCATTTGAGCTTAAGATGACACGAAGTCATCAAACTGATATCGCCGAGAACTCCTTGTCTGCATGATGTCGCTTAGACCAACTTATCTTGTCGACAACATGAATGATATCATGTCGACAGACTATACTTCAGCAACTACTTGTCTTCAAATGACCTTCTTCAGTCTTCTCGACATCACGACTTCTTTATGACGATGTTCAATCGCCATCAGTCTCATTTAGCCTTTCCATGACAAGGATTCTTCTTGACGATATCTGTTCTTCTTTAAGTCTCCTTCTTTATCTCGACATTCTGATATCGCCGTGTAGATGTCACAACGATATCACCATTTTGCTTTGCTATGCATGTTCTTGATGATATGCCTGCTGTTGTCGATGATACATCTGCTATTGTCGATGATATGTCTGTTGTTGTCGACGACATGTTCGAGCCTTTTCGACGACAACAAACGTAACCATTCTCTTTGTTTTGCCTATACTTATCTTATACTGAAATGATAAAACAAAGAGGATAATCAAATACATAGTGAAGTTCTCTTGAATTGGTGACTTCTCCAAATCAGGAATCATGAGGGCACGATTCCCAACAATCTCCCCCTATTTGAAGAAGTCAGAATCCCAATTCAAGATTACTTGCACTGACCCTTAAGATGTGAGTTTATACAATGGAGGTTTAACATAGTTACTGTTGGATCGGTAGGCTCCCTTAGAGGGGGGGGGGGTGAATAAGGGTTTTCAAAAACTTTAGTGATATTTCTAAAACTTTGGAATAATGCAAGATTAAGACAATAGAAAGTCAAGTAAAACAATTGAAATAAAGTAGAGACATGCTTTATTAATATTGAATATGGTTTTACAATAATTGACTTCTATGACGCTAGAAATCGGTGGCGATGAATAGTAAACTCTTTTTGTTTTCTATCCCGACTCGCATCCCCACGAACCGGTGGCCCTAGCATATCCTCCCCGGATTCGATCTCAAGCCGCTCTAGCCAACCCTTCCCCAGATGTGGCCTCGAGCACCCCCTAGACCTAGCCTAGATGTAGTCGCCAACACGAGGCGAGTTTCCCCCTAAGTCCTACCCAGACCTAGTCGCCAATACGAGGCGATTTCACTAACCGTTTACAAGAAAAATATGAAATGAAAATAAGTAAAAACTCCCTTCTGAAGACGGAGGCGAAGATCCGCTGTAGAATAAGCGTTGTAGAGGCAGACTTCGTTTGGCTCCGGCGTGATCAGATTCTCCTTCAGAAGTTTGCAGAACTTTGGTAGGACTTCAACTTTCGGCCAAGATAGCCTCTGGAATTCTGGCACTCTATCTCTCTATGATATCTCTCTGATGTGTATCTGAAACGAGAGGAGAGGAGTCCTTTTTATAGCCTCAGCGCTAGCGCTACCGCCGACGCTATCCCATATTAGGACATGTTTTGTGCGGCAGAATCTTCAATCCGAGGAAACAATTCCTCCTTACCAATTGTGTGCGTCGCTACCGCCTGCGCTATCGGCTACCGCCAGCGCTATCCCATATTAGGACACATTCTGCGCGGCAGAATCTTCAATCCGAGGAAACAATTCCTCCTTGCCAACTGTGTGCGTCGCTACCGCCTGCGCTATCGGCTAACGCCAGGCGCTATCTCCTTCCATATGTGCTCCCGGAATTGCTCTATCATCGCTAGTGTCAGGCGCTAAGTGCTACCGCCGGCGCTAGTGGGAGACTTGGAATTGCTGGCTCAAAATTAGTGGCAACCATCCTTGAGTCATGTGGACTTTGATTTCCTACACACTTAAACACACAAGATCAAATACACATAGGATTTGTTATTCTCAAACCTAGGAGATACGGAAGACCATGTTCCAACAAACTCCCCTTTTTGATAATAACAAATCCATTAATGATAAATCAGAGCATTAATAAATAAGCATGATGAAGCTATATTTGTGTGTGTGTGTGTGAGTGATGACTTAGGATACTTATTGATTTTAGCATTTAGAATTTCTCCCCCTAACTACATGCTCCCCCTAAGTGAATGCTCTCCTAATATGTAAGCTATTAAGCATTATAGTTTGATAGTAGATTAATATTTATCATGTTAGTTCTCCCCCTTTTGTTATTAGCAAAAGCGGGTAAGGAGACACCACTTAAAAATTGATAATAAGATAAAAGCATGATTGAGCTTGTAGAGAAGGAAATGATAAGGAGTTTTAGGATACTTTTCATTTAAATAGCTCAGAGTTTGAGTATTACAACATTTTCATAAATCAGAGTTTGTAGCATAAACAAAATGTAATGATTTCCAAGTAACTAAACTACCCAGACAATATGTCTACACCCTAGCCCCGTACTAAGTGATGGATGGGCATGAGGATCTGCATACATGCCGTAGGTTGGGGTGTTAGTCCCATATGCAAACACTAGACACAACTCAACCTAGCACTCTTTCCCCCCAGTGCCTCGCAAGGCCCCACTGGAACCCTCCCCGGTTAAGGACAAGACATGATTAGAGATAAGGTTATCTAATGTCTACAACCCTACGCCCCCGCTATGGTGAGATATGTAATCATGGATAATAATTATTGGAAACATTTACGCGTTTTAAACCAAATTATAATTTCATAGCCAATGGGTTTTAATATTTGAATTTTTAAAGAAAAGTTCACATAGCTAATCCATTAATAAATCAGAATTTTAGCATTACAATATTTTCATAAAAATAAATCAGAGTTTTTAGCAAAAAAGAAAATATTCATGTTTAGAGTAACCAATATAAAATCTACCAAGCAAGTCTACCATTTGTTGAAAGAAAGGAATTTGGGTATTTAAGACTTTGATATAAGCATGAGAGCGCAAGGTATCAATATATGGTGATGATGCAGAAGACTTATAGAAATACAAGAAACATCTTATTGTAATTAATGATGATCCATAAAAAGATATATGAGTTAATTTTCAAAAAGAAGATGTTTTTGTTCAATTAAAATCTTTAAGTTTGATAATAAAGTAACCAAGCATGAAATGATGTTATCAAAAAGAGATTACTACAATGTTACTTTAATTCACAATTTCAAAACATACCAACCATTGTAGAAAGCATGTTAGGTTATCTAGTGCATTTCATAAGTGAAGAGTAGTTTAGAATTAGCATTAGGATCCAATACTCATGAGAAGAAGTGTTATGGAAGATAATGATGTGCACATAAGTGTATTTTTGAGTAGAGTAAACACATGTTTTAATAAAAAATACAAGTAATATGTAAAGTAAGAGCACAATAAAACACAAATAATTTTACTTCCACAAACTTCAATGCACAAATAAAAATGTACAACTACCAAGGTGCTTTGCACACACAATGCTCATTAAGACTTATCAGGGTGCAAAGTAGTGCTTGGGGGATCACATAATTTTATTCTTCAAGATTGATTTTTATTATGATCCAGTGTACTTAAGAATAAGTGGTTTTTATTTTGAAAGAAAGTTATGGTTTGCACAAGATACTTTACTATTCTTTCCAAGGTGCTCAACATCACAATGCTTATTAAGACTTATCAGGAGGTTCAAGTAGTGCTTGGTGGAGTTATCTTTGTCACTTTATTTTATGATATTTGTTTTGTACAAAGTTCTCCGAATACACTTGTTTTGCAAACCAATAGAATTTATGAAACCATAACCACTTTTCCTAACTTTTAAAAGTGCAAATAAAGGAGTGTAGGTAAGATACTTGTGCAATTTTAATTCATTGTACTATTACAAAACATACACAAGCATTCTTAGATTAAACACAAATGTAGACAATGACAAAATAAGTGAGTGAATAAAGATCATTATCAAACATAAAACATTTACTCATACTTAGAGGCATGCTACGCTTAGTTCTACACAACTTTTTCAATATAATTGATGCACATATTAATAGATATATCAAGGCATGATGAAAGCAATGTTCAAAGTAGTTTGAAAAGATAAATTGCAACATTATAGAAGTTCTAAATAATAGATTAATTCATGCTTGATTTTCAATGAAGTCCATACAATATTTTTGATATTTTTATAGAATAATTTTTATTTAAAGTTTGAACTCATAAAATTGATCTTGGACTTCCCGAGGACTACCTTGTGAGGGGTTTGCCCGGTACTAGGAGATGTGATGGGATGATAGCCCAAATCCCCCTTTCACAAGATACATGTAAGTAGAAAGTGTGAGTTCAAAATAATAATTTTTGATACTTGTTTTTGTTTTATATTTTTGTATTTGATTTTTGCATATAGGAATAGAAATCAAACAAATAACCAAAAAAAAATATTTTTTGTAATTTGGCTTTTGTAATTTTGTATTTTAATTTTTCAAAACTCAAATATAGTCAGAAGTGCAAAACTAAATAGTTCATATAGAATAATATATTTTTAAGAATTTTTCAAAATTTTAAAATTATAGAAAAACAAATATGCACGCTAGCTCCGGCGTTAGCGCTAGTGCGGGAAACAATACACGATTTTTTATGATTTTGAAATTTTTAATTGTTGATCTTGATTAAGTGTCCCAATAGTAGTTTCATGCTGAAATCTCAGATTTTTAGGAGATGTTTTCGATGGTTAAAATTGCGTTTGTGAAAGTGCTTAAACATGAAAGAATTGGGACACATAACACAAGTCGTAAGAAACTGAATTTAGCATCACTAAGATGCACAAACAGTGGAGAATAGTTGAGGAATTTTATAGAGTTTTATTTTCTTAAAAAAAATCAGAAGGGAGCGATACCGCCGACGCTAGTGATAATGCTGGCGCTATCGAGCCTTTAGTTAAATCCCGATCCCTTTTTCATTTTCTCCATTTTCAGTCACCCTCTTCGGTAAAACCCTAGAAGACGACCCAGCCCACGCGTAGATCGGAGGTAAATCTTCATCCTTTTTTTTATGATTTTTGTTTTAAAACTTGATTTTGATGTTAGAGATGAAGATATTTGAGGTTTTTAGGTGGATTTAGAAACTAGATCTACAATGGTTGATTTTCTTCAAGATTAGTGTTTTTATGAGGATTTTGGTCTTGATCTTGATTTTTATGTGGATTTCTTGCATCTAGTAATTTAGGATGTATTACGCCACACAATTATGCTGAAGTTGGGTGACACAGCAAAGGTCACAACCCAGCTCAGTTATGTCACTTATTTTATTTTGGAGGAGGAGAAGTTCGACGTGGCTGACTTATTACTTTCTCTGATTCGCTATTCCTACAAGTTGCGGCAACCTTCTCATCATAGATACAACAACTTGCCCCTGGGCGGCACCATACAGCGGGTGATTCAGATGATGTATCCTTCTATTGAAATGGGTTTCAACTTGATAGATTGCTACCCTCCTATCTATAGTACTTCTCACTTGCGAGCATCATTCATCCCGGATGAGCCATCGACATCTGCTCGACCACCACTCCGGCGAGGAGCGTCATCTCGAGGAGCTGAGATGATTCATTTGGGTCATTTCAAGAGGAGATGGGAGAGCGGATGGCAAAAGTGGAGAAGGATGTTTCAGGGATAAAGAAGATGGTGAAGTTTATGATCAAGGCCTTAAAGCTAATACCATCAACACCGGAGCGGAGGGAGTGGGACAGTCCAGATCAAGAGCCGCCCCGTCATTCGACTCAGAAGGCTCGCAGAAGACACTCCTCAAGTCCTAGTGTGGAGGAGATAGATGAGGATGAGTAGGTAGGAAGGTCCGAGGGGAACGCATTTCAGTTTTTGTAATAATACAGGAGTTTGAACCTATGTTTTTAGATGTTGTTTGATTTTGTTATCTTTGGATGTTTGATTATTTTATCTGATCCTTCTTTGGTAGTTTTGTTTTATGTTTTATTTATAATTTTTGAAGTCATGAAGTGGAGATGTTTAGCATATTTTTGAAATCCTAAGATTAGATAATTTAATACCTCATAGAAGATTTTGAATAATATATAAATAATAACTAGTCACCAAAATAGGATATGATTTTGAATTTTGATTAATTTTATAGGCATATTAAACTTTAAGAGATAAGATCATGTTATTTCACTAAACCACCTGTTGGTGAAAGCTAAAACTCTTAATAGCCTAATAACTGGATTTAATTTGAAATATCTTATAGCAAATTTAGAGTTTGATTCATATGGATTATATAAGATATTTAGAGGCAATGGATATAAGAATAAAAGATAGGTCATCAAAATAAAATATGATTTTGAATTTTGATCAATTTGATTTTATAAATATATTGAGCTTTTAAGAGATAAAATCATATTTTTAATGCTGTATAGGATGACCATGACATGATAGATCAAAAGAAATAGGAAAACAAGAAAAATTAAAAGACATGAAAGCATATCATGAAGTAGAACTTTGTATATTTCATTTTGAAAGGATTCTACTTCATGCAATTGATATACCTAATGAATAAGAGTTTTAGGTATCCAAAGGGGACCATGAGGGATGGTTCCTTTGGGTACCCAAATATAACGAGATGACTTTTGGGGAGACAAGTACGAATGGACCCTTTCAAGTGGAGTTAATGTTTCATCTTTAATTTTGGGTCTCCACTCATACTTAGGTTTAATATTATAATTTTGCATTAAATTTCCATATTCATTAAACTTAGACTTAAAATAATGATGACATTTGAAATCATTTTTCATAGGAAATTTTTGCAAATTTGATTTTACTTTAGGAGATACATAATTTTGTAAATAATGGTGATTTAGATTAACAAATCCTTTATGTTCCTTACTCCCATTATTAAACTTAGTTAAGACGTTCATATTCATATTCAACTTGTTTTTAGATATAGCTTGATATTGTGAATTTGTATTTACAATTTTCATAAGCAAGTTGATTTTTGATTTTAATTCATCATTCTTGATCTTTAAATTATGTCTAGCTTTATTATAAGCGATTGTGCTATTTTTAAGAGTGGAGACAATTGAATCAATATGATCTTGATAGTTGTTTCTATATTCATCAAATGTTTCATCCATCTCTTTAATTTCAATTTTATATTCTTTACACTTAGTACAATCATTTATCAAAGATGAATTTTCTAAACATAATTTTTCATTTTGTTCTTTTATAAAAATAATTTCTTTTTCAAGTTCCTTAAATTTTTCTTTAATATCATTATAATCAAGACAAGGTTTTGTATTTTCAATTGAAGTGACATGAGTGAAGCTAGATAAATCAGATTTTGATACTACTTTAACTTTTGCTTTTAAATTTTTATTTTCCAAGCGCAATTTGCAATTTGCATTTTTTAATTTCTTAATTTTGCGCTTTGTAATTTGTAGCAATTGTAAAGTAGAAATAGAAGTACAAAAGATGGGATTTGATTTCCTTACATTGCTTTCGGGAGAGGCACGATTTGAGCATATCATTTCTTTTACATCTTTTTGGCACTCCTCTTCCGAAGAAGGTACTTCTTCTTTTCCATTTGATGTGTGCTCCATTGATCCGTCATGAGAGGAGCATTCTTGAAGACTTGTGCAAGCTTGCATATTCTCCGGTTCTTGCGATTGTTCCATATCTGTAGAAGGAGAATCATACATTTCTTCAAGAAATTTCCATACTTTGTATGCACTAGAAAAACAATATATTAATTTGAAAATATCTTGGGATAAAGCACAAAAAATATAATGCATAGCTTTTGTATTTAGGTGATGCTCTTGTTTATTTGATTCATCCGCTGGTCTAACTATTGCTATATCCCATGCATTGATATCTAAGCTTTTAATAAAATTTTCCATTAATAATTTCCACCCTTTATAATTTTTCCCTTCGAATAAAGGTGGTTTAGGAGATTTTTCTTCTTCATAAAAATTTACCCCACTAGTAGAAGCGAGATCATGAGACGCCATTATTCCTGGTTGTTAAGCCGATTTGGAATAACCTGGCTCTGATACCACTTGTTGGATCGGTAGGCGCCCTTAGAGGGGGGTGAATAAGGGTTTTCAAAAACTTTAGTGATATTTCTAAAACTTTGGAATAATGCAAGATTAAGACAATAGAAAGTCAAGTAAAACAATTGAAATAAAGTAGAGACATGGTTTATTAATATTGAATACGGTTTTACAAAAGTTGACTTCTATGACGCTAGAAATCGGTGGCGATGAATAGTAAACTCTTTTTGTTTTCTATCCCGACTCACATCCCCACGAACCGGTGGCCCTAGCCTATCCTCCCCGGATTCGGCCTCAAGCCGCTCTAGCCAACCCTTCCCCGGATGTGGCCTCAAGCACCCCCTAGACCTAGCTTAGATCTAGTCGCCAACACGAGGCGAGTTTCCCCCTAAGTCCTACCCAGACCTAGTCGCCAACACGAGGCGATTTCACGAACCATTTACAAGAAAAATATGAAATGAAAATAAGTAAAAACTCCCTTCTGAAGACGGAGGCGAAGATCCACTGTAGAATAAGCGTTGTAGAGGCGGACTTCGTTTGGATCCGGCGTGATCAGATTCTCCTTCAGAAGTTTGCAGAACTTTGGTAGGACTTCAACTTTCAGCCAAGATAGCCTCTGGAATTCTGGCACTCTATCTCTCTATGATATCTCACTAATGTGTGTCTGAAACGAGAGGAGAGGAGTCCTTTTTATAGCCTCAGCGCTAGCGCCTGCGCTAGCGCTACCGCCGTCGCTATCCCATATTAGGACATGTTTTGCGCGGCAGAATCTTCAATCCGAGGAAACAATTCCTCCTTGCCAACTGTGTGCATCGCTACCGCCTGTGCTATCGGCTACCGCCAGCGCTATCCCATTCTGCGCGGCAGAATCGTCAATCTGAGGAAACAATTCCTCCATGCCAACTATGTGCGTCGCTACCGCCTGCGCTATCGGCTACCGCCAGGCGCTATCTCCTTCCATATGTACTCCCGGGATTGCGCTATCATCGCTAGCGCCAGGCGCTAAGTGCTACTGCCGGTGATAGTGGGAGACTTGGAATTGCTGGCTCAAAATTAGGGGCAACCATCCTTGAGTCATGTGGACTTTGATTTCCTGCACACTTAAGCACACAAGATCAAATACACATAGGATTTGTTATTCTCAAACCTAGGAGATGCGGAAGACCATGTTCCAACAGTTACCACTTCCTCAACTTTTGCATCTTCTTGAGCTGGTTGCTTCCCCTCGATCTTCACTCCCCCTTGATGTGATATATCACCATGTTGTATCTTCTCTACTCAGGTTATTCTTCTCTCCCCCTTTCTGACTTTTTCAGTATATGCCTTTTATGACCAGATTGTTTCAGTACTTGTCCTGCAAGTTCTTCTTACAGTTATGTAGGGAGATTAGTGAGCAGTAAGTGGATGTTTTTATTCTATTTTTAACATTCCCAACTGGAATTTGAAGAAGTTAAACTTAGCTTCATCTAGGGGATTTGTGAATATATCAGCCACTTGTTTGTCCGTGGGAACAAACTCAAGGATGATATCTTCATTCTCCACTTGCTCCCTGATGAAGTGATACCTGATCTCAATGTGCTTAGTCCTTCTATGTGAGATAGGGTTCTTAGCAATTGAGATTGCACTGGAAGAGTCACAAAACATGGGTCTTTTGGTTATCTTTAGATTGTAATCTGCAAGCTGATGCTGGATCCATAGCAGTGGAGCACAGCAGCTCCCAGCAGAGATGTATTCTGATTCTGCTGTGGAATTTGCTACACTTGTCTGCTTATTACTGCTCCAAGAGATCAGTCTTCCTCTAAGGAATTGGCATGTTCCTGAGGTACTTTTTCTATCTTCTTTACATCCTGCATAATCTGCATCTGAGTAGCCTGTCAGTTCACACTCATTGTTCCTAGGATACCATAGGCCAAGATTTTATGTACCCTTTAGGTATCTTAGGATTCTATTTACAGAGACATGATGAGATTCCTTAGGTTTCACCTGATATCCAGCACAAACACATGTGGCAAACATTATGTCAGGCCTACTTGTAGTTATGTTAAGTAAAGATCCAATCATGCATCTGTACTTGGTTTCATTAAAGGGTATTCCCTTCTCATCCTTGTCCAGAGACACATTGGTTCCAATTGGAGTCTTCATAGAGGAAGCACTCTCCAATCCAAACTTCTGTACTAGCTCTCTAGTGAACTTGGTCTGAGAGATGAATATGCCATCTTCAGATTGTTTCACTTGGAGACCTAGGAAGAATTTGAGCTCACCCATGCTGCTCATCTCAAACTTTCCCTGCATCAAGCTGGCAAACTTTTTGCAGAGATTGTTATCTGTAGAGCCAAAGATAATATCATCTACTTAGATCTGCACTAGCAAAATCTTTCCCTTAACTTCCCTTAGGAACAATGTCTTATCAATCTCCTCCCTTGAGAATTTATTCTCAATGAGAAAGCTGGATAGAGTCTCATACCAGGCTCTAGGTGTCTGCTTCATGCCATATAAAGCTTTCTTAAGAAAATATACATAGTCAGGATGAGTTGAATCAACAAAACCAGAAGGCTGATCTACATAGACTTCCTATTTGAGATCACCATTTAAGAAGGCTGACTTCACATCCATCTGATAGACTTTAAATCCTTGGTAGGCAGCATAGGCAAGGAATAGTCTGATGGCTTCTAGTCTGGCTACAGGGGCAAAGGTCTGATCATAGTCAATCCCCTCTTCCTGTCTATAACCCTTTGCCACCAGTCTTGCTTTGTTCTTTGTGATTATTACATTCTCATCCAATTTATTTCTGTAGACCCACTTAGTTCATATGATATTCTGTCCTAGGGGTATAGGAACCAACTTCCATACATTGCATCTCTTAAATTGATTTAGCTCCTCTTGCATTGCAGCAATCCAAAATGGATCCTTATTTGCTTCCTCAAATTTCTTGGGTTCTATTTGAGAGAGAAAACTCAGGTACAATGCTTCATTTGCAGCTCTGCTCCTTGTTAGTACACCTTGGTTGACATCTCCTATTATTTGCTCTTGAGGATGATCTCTCATTTGTCTCAAGGCAATTGGCAATATTCTGGGGATTCCTTCATTGACAAGTTCTTCAAGCTGCATTGCCTCTTCTGTATCAGAAGCTTCTATGGTCTCTTCTGCGATTTCAACTGTTGCTGACTTATCATTAACGTTGGTTGAGGTATCAGCCTTTTCTTTAATGGATAGTTTCTCCACATTCTCTATTGTACCTGCATTCACTAAAGAGCTAGACCAGCCCTTATGTATAAGGCTAGTCTCATCAAATACAACATGTACATATTCTTCAACTACTTGGGTATTGATGTTGTACACCCTGTAAGCCTTGCTATGGGAGCTGTAGCCAACAAGAATACCCTCACTGCTTTTCTCAGCAAACTTGGTTAGTCTGACCTTCCCATTATTAAGTACATAACATTTACTTCCAAAGATCCTAAAATAGGATAAGGTAGGTTTTCTGCCTTTCATTAGGTCATAGGGAGTCTTCTTGTGGTCTTTGATGATGGAGGACCTGTTGATCACATGACAAGCAGTGTTCACAGCCTCTGCCCAGAAGTATTCAGGAAGGGGGGAATCACTTAGCATTGTCTTACTTGCCTCTATCAAGGTTTTGTTTTTCCTTTCAGCAACCCCATTTTGTTGAGGAGTCCTAGGAGAGGAAAATTCTTGAGTGATACCCAATTCTTGGTAGAATTCTGTCATGGGTCCTGACTGAAATTCTGTACCATGATCACTTCTGAGTTTGACCACAGTACAATCCATCTCATTCTGGACCTGCCTAACAAAATTCTTCAGGATTTCTAAGGTGTCTGACTTCTTTTTAAGGAAGAATACCCAAGTGAACCTTGAGTAATCATTAACTACCACAAGAGTGTAGGCCTTCCCTCCCAAGCTCAGAACTAACATAGGACCAAACAGATCCATGTGCAGTAAAAATAGGCACATGAAGGAATCTTTGTCAGTTATGCTTTTAAGGTTGGTCCTTGTCTGCTTCCCAAGTTGGCAGGCTTGACAAGGACCTTCCTTGATGCATTTAATATTAGGTCCATTTCTGACCAAGTCTTGTGAGAAAAGCTTACTTATGGTCTTATAGTTAATGTGTGCAAGTCTCTTGTATCATTGAACACATAAAGCCTCTTTATCATTGGCTACAAGACACACAAGCATGGAAGAATTTGCATTAAGAAAATTTAAGCAATAAATATTGCCACTCCTAGTGCCAGTCAAGACAGCCTCAGATTCTAAGGACTTCTTGATCAGGCACTTATGCTTGTGGAACGTGATTACAAAACCTAGATCACAGAGTTCACTTATGCTTATGAGATTATGTTTCAATCCCTCAACATAAGCAACTTTAGTAATGGTAACTAGGCCATTAGAAATGTTACAATAGCCTTTAGTCATTCCCTTTTCTGAACCTCCAAAGATTACTGTTGGTCCATTCTGCACAGGGATGAAGCTTCTTAGATACTTTTTGACTCCAGTCATATGTCTGGAGCACCCACTATCCAAATACCATATTGGTGCCTTGCTGGTATTTGGATATACCTGCAAGAGAAATTAGTTCCCCTTAGGCACCCAATTTGAATTGGGTCCTTGGTTCATGTTAGGAGAATGAACTGGAATGTCGCACCACTGAGTGTTCTACACTCTCTTTGCATTGGGCCTTGTTGGGTTGAACCAACAATCCAGGGCAAAGTGGCCTACTTTCCCACAGCACCAGCATTTATACCCGTTGTACCTTCCCTTCCGCCTCACCATTTGAGTAGGATGAGAGTGTTGGTGAGCAGGAAGGAGGACACTTGACCTAGCAGGTCTTGGGTGAGCCTTACAGGTGGGAGAATTATGTCTCATCACCTGTTGGTCCACCTTCTTGGGAACAGGCTTGGAGGAGGCAACCTTTCCCTTTCTTTTTAGTGCTATTGCTGTAGGTCCATGGCCAGAAGGACCTGATGCAAGTATCTTCTTAGAAGAAGATTGAGCTTCAGAACCTTTGTCCTTGTCAGTCTCCTGATTGAATCCTATACCAGCTCTGAATGATCCAGAGAAGGTATCAATGATAGGTAAGACTGTCTTGGGCATAGAGAAGCTCACAGCAAGTTTCTTCTCAGCCAACAACATCTCTTCAAGGTCCTTTATGACCTTGTTCTTCTGACCTAATTAAGCATTCTTAAGTCTTGTGGCTTCCTTGAATCTGTTCACTTCTTTGCTCATTGCAGCCAGCTTTTCAGCTGTTTCCTTGAGCTCTGACTGGACAACCTTCAAGGAATCTAACTCCTTGGTCTGTACTTTGAGGAGTTTCTTGCAGTTCTTGAAGGCTTTCTACAAAGCCTTATACTGCTTTATTAGGTCAGATTCAACATCATATCGAGATCTTGAGGTTGTGCTGTTGGCTGCAGACACACTCTCATCATCATGCACAGAGTCTGTTACTGATTCAGAATCAGAGACAGATGGACTGGCTTTGACAATTACCTTCCTAGGAGAGATGTCATCCTGGTTATCTTCCTTTATGTCCATGAGGCCTATCAATGCTTCTTCCTCAGTATCTGAGGAGCTTGAATCATAATCACTTAGTTTTCTGATTTTCTTTGCTATAAATCCTCTTTCAGATTTCTTCTTGTCCCTTGACCTTCTTTTGTCGTCATAATTCCTTAATTCCCTTCTCTTAGAATAGCAATCAACAGCTATGTGACTTGTCTTATTACAGGAGTAACAGATAATGTTAGCAAAATCAGATTTACCATGTTTTGATTTATACCTATCCTCCCTTGAGGATTTAGACCTGTCATGTTGATCAGATCTTTTTGAGCTTGAGGAGGTGGGTCTGTAGTAGTCTCTTCTTCTTCTGGTTATCAGTTTCTTGAACTGTTTAGAGAGAAGGACCATCTCTTTGTCAGTATCATTAGAGTCTGATGTATTGGCGTCAGACTCTTCACTACTCTCTGATATGTTCTGATAGGCGAGAGTCTTATCCTTGGATCTCCTTGTGCTCTCAGCCTTGAGAGCCACAGATCTTTCTCTAGAGCTCCCTTTTGAGCTCTCCTCTTCAGCCTTCCTGGTATTGAGACGAAGTTCATGGGATAGTAGCTTACCGTACAGATACTTGGGCTCCAAGATACCCAGCTGACCCATCTCTCTGATGGCACAGAACATTATATTCCATTCCTTAGAGAGAGATCTAAGGAATTTATCATTTAGGTCAGAGTTTGTGAATTCTCTGCCATAGTTCTTCAACCCATTAACAATTTTGAAAAACCCCTCATAACAGCTTGAGATGGTTTCAATCTTGCCTTGCTTGAAGGCTTCATACTCCTGATTGAGGAGGGATTTTCTATCATCCCTTACCTCTTCAGTGCCCTCCATGTAGACAATTAATGAATCCCACATCTCCTTGACTGTCTTGCAGTGAATGAGATTCTGGAGGGTTGAGTCATCAATGACACTTACAATTACATTTTGTGCTCTTTTATCCAGACTTGCCAAGGTCAGCTCATCCTTGGTCATGTCTGTATACTTCTTTACCACCATCCTCGTTGGATAAATAGTGGATGCTATCACGGGAATAAAAGGGCCCTCTTGAATAGTTATATAGATTCTTGGATCAGCCGCCTCCGTGAACAACCTTACTCTTTCCTTCCAGATCGGAAAGTTCTCCTTAGTGCAGATTGAGAGTTTCATGGCTCTCATATCTCGATGTTGATCCCCTCCAGCCATATTGGATTGTTCTAAGATCTAGATCTGAAGATTAAGTTGCTTTCTTGATCAACCTCGCTCTGATACCACTTGTTGATTATAGAACAACCACCAAGGGGGGGGGGGGGGGGGATTTAGGTGATTATTGCTATTTTAAAGATATTTAGCAAGAACGAGTTCAATGTAAGCGATGCACAGAAGATTCACGAGAAGTCTCAGCACACACACGACACAGGATGTATAGAGGTTCCTCAAGACCGGGTGTCTTGAGTAGTCCTCTGTCCCTCTGCGCCTACCTAGCAGTGTGCTAGGCTCGGCAAACTCCGCCAATGTCTCTGGCCCGCAAGCCTTACAACTCAGACCCGCAAGTTCCTGCAGCCAAGGCCCGCAAGCCCCTTCACTCCACCCGAGCCCGCAAGCTCGACACTCAGGACCTCAAGCCCTACACAGCACAGACCCGCAAGTCTTACCTGCAGCCTAGGCCCGCAAGCCCCTTTACTACACCCGAGCCCACAAGACCGACAAGTTTAGACCCGCAAGTCTCTTCCCTAGCCCTCAAGCCTCACAGATCTCAAGCCCTCAAGCTTGACACTCAGATCTAAAACAGATCTTACAAGTTCTTAGCCCGCAAGCCTTACAACAGATTACAGTAATGAAAACTGTTTCCTCTGCCTGATGGAGATTGGCTTCTTGACTTGAAGAAGATGCTTTTGATGTCAAACTTGATAGCGCGAATCTTCTCCAAGCTTTCTTCTATCTGGAACTTTACTTTTTCAGTCGATGAATCTGGACTGAGTTTCTAGAGAACGAAGGATGAATATCGACTTGTTCTCCATTTTTTATTTCTCTTGTCTCCGCCGTTACTGTTCTATTGAAGATTGCTTAGGGAGATACTCGTAAGTTCCAGAAATTTGAGAGAGGTTTAGTGCATCCACTATTCCCTCTTATAGGACTGAGATGTGTTGCATAACGGTCACAAATGATGTCCTTTACTAACAGACGCCCATCCCTCAAGAGCATGCGCTGATTGGACAATCAGGCGGGGGCATTAAATGCTGACAGCGCGTCTGGCTACTTTTGAATTTGTCTCGATGATATTTCCATTGTTACGATGACATGGATAATATCTCGATGACAGGACTTTGTTGATGCCTTGAACTAGTCTCTTCTTCAATTCTTCATCAGATAGTGATATCTCGATGATACTGGACATCACTTCTCCATTTGAGCTTAAGACGACACGAAGTCATCAAACTGATATCGGCGAAAACTCCTTGTCTACACGATATCGCCTAGACCAACTTATCTTGTCGACGACATGAATGATATCATGTCGACATACTATACTTCAGCAACTTCTTGTCTTCAAATGACCTTCTTCAGTCTTCTCGATGTCACACCTTCTTTATGATGATGTTCAATCGCCATCAGTCTCATTTAGCCTTTCCATGACAAGGCTTCTTCTTGACGATATCTGTTCTTTTTTAAGTCTCTTTCTTTATCTCGACATTCTGATATCGTCGTGTAGATGTCACAACGATATCACCATTTTTCTTTGCTCTGCATGTTCTTGATGATATGCCTGCTGTTGTCGATGATACATCTGCTATTGTCGACGATATGTCTGCTATTGTCGACGACATGTTTGAGCCTTTTCGACGACAACAGACGCAACCATTCTTCTTTGTTTTGCCTATACTTATCTTATACTAAAATGATAAAGCTAAGAGGATAATCAAATACATAGTGAAGTTCTCTTGAATTGGTGACTTCTCCAAATCAGGAATCATGAGGGCAAGATTCCCAACACCAAGGACCCAAACCAAATTGGGTACCTGAGGGTAATTAACTTTTCTTACAGGTATGTCCAAATGCCAACCAATCTCCAATCTGGTATTTGGACAGTGGCTGCTCTAGGCACATGACTGGAGTCAGGAAGTATCTAAGTGTCTTCACCCCTGTGGAGAATGGACCAATAATGATCTTTGGAGGTTCAGAAAAGGGGGTGATTAAAGGTTATGGTAACATTTCTAATGGCTTAGTTACCATCACAAAGGTAGCTTATGTTGAGGGATTGAAACATAATCTCATAAGAATAAGTCAGCTTTGTGATCTAGGTTTTGTTATCATCTTCCACAAGGATAAGTGTTTAACTAAGAAGTCTTTAGACTCTGAGGCTACTTTAATTGGCACTAAGAGTGGTAACATTTACTGCTTAAATTTCTTTAATGCAAATTCTTCTATGCCTATATGTCTTGTAGCTAATGACAAAGATGCTCTATGTGTATAATGGAACACGAGACTTGCACACATTAACTATAAGACTATATGCAAGCTTTTCTCACAAGACCTAGTTAGAAATGGACCTAATATTAAGTGCATCAAGATAGGTCCCTGCCAAGCTTGCCAACTTGGGAAGCAGACAAGGACCATCTTTAAAAGCATATCTGACAAAGATTCCTCTAGTGCTTATTTCTATTGCACATGGATCTCTTTGGTCCTATGCCAGTTCTCAGCTTAGGACTGAAGGCTTACACCCTTGTAGTAGTTGATGATTACTCAAGGTTCACTTGTGTGCTCTTCCTTAAAAAAGCTAGATACCATAGATATCTTGAAGAACTTTGTCAGGCAGATCCAAAATGAGATGGACTGTACTGTGGTCAAATTCAGAAGTGACCATGGTAAAGAATTTCAGTCAGGGGCCATGATAGAATTCTGCCAAGAACTGGGTATGTCCCAAGAATTTTCCTACCCTAGAACTCCTCAACATAATGGGGTTGCAGAAAGGGAAAATAGAACCTTGATAGAGGCAAGTAGGACAATGCTATGTGATTCCTCTCTACCAGAATATTTCTGGGTAGAGGTTGTCAATACTGCTTGTCATGTGGTAAACATGGCCTCCATCATCAAAGACCACAAGAAGACTCCCTATGAACTGATGAAAGGCAGAAAACCTACCCTATCCTACTTCAGGATCTTTGGTAGTAAATGCTATGTCCTCAGTTAAAGATAAAAACCACTCAGTAACAGTTGAAATTGAAGAAGATGTTGTGGAAGGCTCAGAAACAGCAGAAGAAATGCAACCTGAAGAACCTGCCACAGCAGAAGTCCCCAAAATACTGCCAGTTGTCTTGAGACAAGTAAGAGATCATCCTCAAGAGCAAATAATAGGAGATGTCAACCAATGAGTGCTGACAAGGAGCAGAGCTGTGAATGAAGCATTGTGTAACACCCCTAGTTTTTTTGCTGATTATTTGCATGCCCGCTGTGATGTAGTTTTGGCGTAAGGGCGTTACATCGACTTTTCGCAGTTAGTTTTGAGCCTTAACTTAAATAATGGATTTAATTTAGGTCGCACGTGTGAGATTTTGCGACATTTTGAGTTAAAGGGAAAACTCGGGGGATTTTTGAGTAATTATTGAGATTTTAGCTTCGGGAATTTTGATCTCAAGTTTGGCTCATCGGAATTGAAATCTGACTTTGCTGTTGGGTTCGTAGCGCCGGTTTTCAATTTAGGGGAGAATTTTGTGAAAATCTGAGGTGATTTAGTTGCCCTCGTAGTTTAAATAGAATATGAGATTATTTAATTGATTTAAACACGGAATTAGGGTTTTAATATAAATACCTAAATTTCCAAACCCCATTCTTCTTCTTCTCCACAGAGCCAAACCAAAATTCTCGTGAGAACGAGAGAGGTGTGTCAGGAACTTCTTCTGGCCAGTGAATCGAGGGCTGTAGTAGATAGAATCGTAAACGAAGAGTAGAATCGGAAAGCTCTCAGCGAGATCTTCGTTATAGTGGTAAGATTTTCCTGTTTCTTGGGATTTTTGGAGTCAAGGTAGTGACCTAACTCCTCTTTTTGGCCCGAAAGGTTTTAGGTTTTTGTGCTCGGGCGAGTTCTTGGCCGATCCATAGCTTTTGGAGCAGAGAAATTCGAGTTTGGAAGGTGTAAGGCAAGTGGGATTCTTTGTCTTCTCTCTTTTTGTTGGAATGTTACTTCTTGTGTTGATTTGTTGTCATGTGCGGTTTATCACGTGATTCAGATGATTTTTGCTTTGCTAGGCAAAGCCTATAACTTCCTTTTGTTCTCCCCTGATTCGTCTAACTTCCTCCTATATTCTTAACTGTTAAATTGTTGTAAGGAAAATCCTCTGTTTTACTCGAAAATTTCGGGTTTTTTCTTCTTCTCGAGAAATCCGGAGTTCTTCTCGAGAAATCTAGTTCTTCTCGAGAAATCAATAGTTCTTCTCGAGAAATCAATATTTCTTATCGAGAAATTCAGTTCCTCTCGAGAAATCAATAGTTCTCCTCGAGAAATCCAGTTCTTCTCGAGAAATCAATAATTCTTCTCGAGAAATCCAGTTCTTCTCGAGAAATCAATAGTTCTTCTTGAGAAATCCAGTTCTTCTCGAGAAATCAATAGTTCTTCTCGAGAAATCAATAGTTCTCCTCGAGAAATCCAGTTCGTCTCGAGAAATCAACAGTTCTTCTCGAGAAATCAATAGTTCTTTTTTCTCGAGAAATCAATATTTCTCCTCGAGAAATCCAGTTCTTCTCGAGAAATCCATACCTCTTCTTGAGAAATCCATACCTCTTCTCGAGAAATCCATACTTCTTCTCGAGAAACCCCCCTTAAACCTACTAATCAAAGTCTTGAGCTGTTTTCTTCTCGTGTGACCCTGTTCTTAGGATTTTTTTCTGGCGTTGTTCCTCGGGCTAAGTCTCATGTGATAACTAAAATTAATTAATGAGAACTATTTCCTTTAGCCTTGCACAGTGGCCATTACAATGGACATGAACAATAGGCTTGGCCTGTGGTCTTGTGGGCCGTGTTTGGGGGGCAGTGGGGAATTTTTTTTGTAGTCTTGCATGGTGACCATTCTAAGGGGCATGAATAGCAGGCTTGGCCTGTGGTCCCGTGGGATGTGTTTGGGTGGCAGTGGATAAAGGACCACCACCTGGTATTGGTTTTTGGGTAGGCAGAGGATTAAGGACCACCACATGTTTAATTTGAGCTGATCAGTCTCTTTAATGGAATTAACAAGATTAATGAATTTGTATGTATTTCTAAAGGTAATTGTGCACTCGGTGCGTTGTTTAGCTCTATGTTTTGGGGTTCCTTTTCTGTAAGTTTGGCTTGGGTTGGTACCCCTTTTGCCATATTATTACCTTGTTTCACATGACATCTATGTTTTTTTTTTCCATTTGTAGTTTCCTTGCTGAGGCGTTCTTTGTTTTTATTGAATGCCTCAGGTTCAGAGTCGTAGCGGTTAGAGGTGTAGCTCGGAGACCTTGGGAGTTGTAGCTGCTGTCTTACCCCGCTGCTGCGAGGTAGTGGTAGTTAGATTTCTTCTTGTGTTTAGACATGCTAGTTTGAAGCCAATGGGTTGGTGTCAGGTTGTTGATGCCCATTGTGCCTCTTTTTGTTACATTGTAGTTTACTTGCTAGTTATTGCAACTACTTTTTGATCTCGTGTGTCTTGCTCTCTGGGAACGCTTTATGCCTAGGTGCATTATAGTGATAAAAAAATGATTTTTCTTTCATCCTCATTGCATCTTTCATAGGTCAAACCTTTATATTTAAAGTCACGTAAAGGTATCTTCATACCTAATCTAAATCTAGATAAATGCATATCACTTCCTTTATGTCCAGACATCACGTGCATATAAGACCATAATTGAACTAAACCAAGTATTTTTCTGCTGCAAATACATATATACTTACTTCTGTGGACTAGTTGATCCACGAACTGAGAGACACAGTTCTTACCCCAAACCTAATAAATGATTTCAACTAATGAATCATCATGTAAACCTGTTTTATAATAAATAATAGGTAGGTTCCAGCCAGAGCGTCTGTAGTTGTCTCCTGCATGACGTGGCATCATGACGCGTATTTTCTCTCACTCTGATATTCCTAATTGCTGAGAAAATGCGGGCTGTGATAGTTGGTATCAGAGGTAAGTTAGTTTGACAAATTGGTCGAACGACCCCTTTTCTAGTAAGGTGTTGGTCATCTTGTCTCATTGCATACACACACCGAAGTGTCATCTGTACGTCTTGGCTGAAGCATGAACACTACACTCATAAGCATGATGAGAAGTATACAAGACATATTATGTAGTATGGGATGCATAATATGTGTTTGTATATGGATCCTCATAGGTTACAACATGTGATCGTTATGTAGTATGTGATGCATAACACCAGTCCCATGGATGTCCATTAGCTCGATTTTTATTTTTTGTTGCATGTGATACTATGTATTATGGGGTGCATAATATTTCATGCGCACGCTGCTCATAACATGCATTATGGCTTTTCTTAGAATGCATAGCACAACATGCACATTGTAACATCGCATAAAGCACCAGTGCCAAGCTAAATATTTATATGATGACACATGTACACCCATGATTTCAAAACAAACACAAGAAAATTCATGCATTCATGACATTTGTACATGAGTCAAGAGGGATGAGGAAGTATGTAACGCCCCTGATTTTCGACTATTATTTTAATTGTTTTAATTGTCGTAATAATGACGTAAGGGCGTTACGCTAGTGCAGAGTTAACGACGCATCGCTGTTAGTGCGTTCTCGTGTCCATTTGGTCAAGCCGACAAAAATTTGATAGTTACCGAAATTGGAAAATTTTATGATAGGAAATTAAGTTGTTTAATTTTAGACTTGCCCGTCCAGTTTCGTCGCGATCCGATCGTTTTTGGGGTCTCGGCGCGCGTTTGAAGTTTTATATGGTTTACGTTTAGCGTAAACTTTGGAGATTTATATCTCGAGAACGGAACATCGGAATTTGGTTTTGACTTCGCCGTTAGATTCGTAGCGCCGACGTTCACCTACGGTGCGAATTTCATCGGTTTCGATGTGTGTTTAGCCGTCCGTAATCATTATAATAGCTATATGTTATTAATCTTGTTATGTCAATTATTAACAATATTAAGAAAAAAAAGGAAGAAGACGCAGCGTGAACTCAGCTGCTCCCCTTTGTGGCTGAGTTATATTAAGGGTTGATACTATTATTATCATTAATATTATTATTATTATTATCATTATTATAGATGATATATATATACACTTAAAACCTAATACAGCCCTATTTATCTTCTTTCTCCCTCATTTCTCCGACCGAACCAGAGAAAGAAAGGAGAGAGCGGAGCCCTCTTCCGCGTAGACCTTCCGGTGTCCACCGCCGGCGATCCAGAGCTCGAAATCTTCGATCGAGAGTAGATCTGGAATGCTCTCGACGAGAGCTTCGCTATAGAGGTAAGTTTTCCCCGTTTCCTCGACGTTTTCGCGATAGGATTTTTGACCCTAACCCCTATTTCGTCCGATTTCTTGTAGCTTTCAGTTTCTCCCGCCTTCTTTGTCCCCGATCTACGACGTGAAGAGTTTCGGAGGACGAATCGCGGAAGAAATCGAGGCAAGTGGTGATCTTGCTCTCCTAATATGTTTCCTTCCTCTATTTTGTTTAGTTTCTTGGATTTTTATCCGAATAGCATTAAGCTTTCCGACTGGCTCCACCAATCATCTCAAGGCTTTCAGAACGTTGGAGCTTCCTTCAAAACTTTATATGCTCCCTATATGCTCCCTGCCAATTGAATAATCATAGTTATAATTGCTCTAAAACCTGTGCAGTATCTGATATTCAGCAGGCAGGGTTATGCTAAGATTATGCAGTTTTTCCTCACATCCCCCTATTATTACTTGTGATAATAATGCTATCTTCTATAATTTTGTCGGAAGTTTTGTTCCTCCTGAGTGGCGTGATCTTCAAAATGGCAAGGGCAAGAATTTAAGTAAAACTGCTAAACAATTATTGTCGGTAGTGGTTTTCCGCTTGCAAGTTTGCCATAATAGTGTTAACTTTGCAGATTTTATCATCGTTCGTTCGTCTCACCATCTCGGTCGTAGAGTCATTTAGTTCATCGTACCAACTTGATCGTCACGTCATGGTGTTCGTTTTGTCATTTTGATCGTCGTATCGGTTAGTTCGACGTGTCGTATGGATCATCGCGTAGTTTCAACCAATATTAATTGGATCGTAGGTTGGATCGTAAATAGCGTCGAATGATTTGTTAAATCCATTTCCCTTGGAAACCATTGTGGTGTAGGTCTTGGAATTTCATCGGGTCAATCGGTGTCGTCATGCCGACAGCATGTTTGATTTTAGTCTGCCTCAGCTTTGTCGATTCTGGGAATTTTAACATACATATTGACTGCACCATAACTCTGCACAGTCCCTTTCTGACTGCATTTTTTTCGATCGAATGTATAGTTGGCTGCTTCATAAGTTCTGCCCAAGTCTAGTATCATCTGCATGATCATGTTGCATGGCTTAAGTGGGTTACTACATGCTTTTTTTCTACCTATCAATTGCGTGCATTCGGTTTGTCGACCGCCAGATTCAATCGTCCGCATAATTTAGTACTTCGAGTCGTCAGGATAACTTACTTCCCCCTTCCTCATACATAGCTAAATTTCAAGTCAATCATTGTCCTCATAGACCTTGTCTCTGCATAACTTGACTCGATTGCACTGTTTGACTGGTCCTCTGTCGACGACATGTATGAAGTTAATTTCTTGGGTGTCGGATGCCTGCATAAAGTTGTTTTGTCTCACAATGTTTGCCTTGTGATGCTGCACAGCTTGTGCTTTGTTATTGGCTTGCGTCAGGTTTGTTGACTATAAGACTTCACTTACTTACCCGTTGGCAACTATATGATCTCGATTCGTTCCCGTTGTATAATTTAAGGCATGTTTTGGCTGTTGTCGGTCGGGTCAGCATCGTTGGTTGACCGCTTGGTTACCCGTTAACAATTGTATCGTTCATAGTCTTTTACGATGATTGAATCAAATCCTCAACTCGCTTATTAGTAGGGTGTTGGTCTAAGTGTTGAACCTTGAATTGTGTGCTTCTAGCTGTCGTGTCAACTTGGTCGTCGCATCATTTGGATCGTTGCCTCGTTAGGCGGAATGATTTAACTGAATTGTCTCGGTATCGGAATACCATCAGATGGCTAGTTTTCCCCGTTTATTTCGGAGATATGTGTTGTTAGGGCCTTGGACTTGTGCATGGATGGTCTGTGTAGTTACGTCGACCGAATATTCAGTTTGGCCTAAGTTCTTCGTCGACTTCGTAGTTCAGAACCGTCATAATAAAATGCTATATTGAGGGTTGTGCGCTGTGTGGTTTTTACCCCCAACATGATGCTTCCTAACCATAACCTAAATGTGTTGGAGGCCGTACGCGGTGTGGTTTTTGCCCCCGGTGCGGTGTTCTTTTAAGCTTTTGTGTTGGAGGCCGTACGCGGTGTGGTTTTTGCCCCCAGTGCGGTGTTCTTTTAAGCTTTGATTGGGAGGCCGTACGCGGTGTGGTTTTTGCCCCCGGTGCGGTGTTCTCTTAAGCTTTTGATTGGGAGGCCGTACGGGGTGTGGTTTTTGCCCCCGGTGCGGTGCTCTTCTTTTGGATGAGCTGATCAGTCTCTTACGAATATGAATACGAATATGAATTTGAAATCTGGTAAAATAAATATATATATATAGCTATGCATCTCTTTTGCTCCTGTTAGTGAGCTTTCTTGAGTTTAGCTATTTAGCTGGTTTCTCTCCCTATTTCTGCACTCTAGTACTGACTTCTGTTGCAGGCTGTTTGCTTGTCTCCCGTTTATGTGGAGGTTTGTTTAGCTCCTTTTGCTCTCTTACACCACTTGCAACTTGTTTCTGAGGTATTCTTCTTTTTGAATGCCTCAGGTTCAGAGCAGTAGTAGGTTTGTCTGGTAGAGCTCGAGGTTTCTATGCTGCAGGTAGTGGCAGCGGTTGTTTCACCTCCTTCTGTGACGTAGTTTTGTCTTTTCTGACTAGATTTGCTCCTATGGGTTTGTGTCTGTTTGTTGACGCCCATAGGGTTTTGTCTTGGATGTTAGACTACTTGATAGTGTTTACTGTTGTTACCTACTGTTAGTTCTTACACTTGCTCTCTGGGAAGTATTTATGTTAGGATGCATGTTAGTTACTTTAAATATAAAAAGCTGCTTTTAACTTAGATTCATCGCATATCTTTAACTGAAAGCCACCATATTTTGAACGTTATAAAACCTTTTTATTTCTTATAATAAATCTAGAGTCATGCATAACATTAGCTGTATGTTAGGTCTTCGGGCTCATATTGGACCATAAAAGAATTGAATCAAGTATTTCTCCGCTGCTACCACATATACTTTACTCGTGGACTAGTTGATCCACTGAACCGAGGGACACGGTTCTCAACTTAAACTTAAATATTGTTTTATCATAATAACATGTCTATTCATAAAAGAGCATTAGATTTAGGAGTTTGCCTGAGCGTCTGCAGTTGTTCCCTGCACGGCGTGGCATCACGGCGCGTATTTTCTCTCACTCTGATATTTTTTAAATATTGAGAAAATGCGGGTTGTGAAAGTTGGTATCAGAGGGAGGTTGGTTTGACAAGTTGGTCGAACCATCCAATCTGATAAGTGTTATTTCCTCCATTCATTTGCATACACACACCGATGTGTCATCAGTACATCTTAACCAAAGCATAGTCACTACACTCATAGCATGATAAGAAGTATACGGGGCATATTATGTAGTATGGGATGCATAATATGTGTTTGTATATGGATCCACCATAGGTGGCAACATGTGACGGTTATGTAGTATGGGATGCATAACCACCATTACATGGATGCCCATTAGCATGTTTTCTTTTTTCGTTACATATAATGTTATGTAGTATGGGATGCATAACGTTACATGTGTACGCCGCTCATGACATGCATTAAGGCCTTTTTAGAATGCATAACACTACATGCATAACATATCATCGCATAAGCACGCGTGCTAAGTTAAGGTTTACGTGATGACACACGTACACACATGATTTCAAAAGAGAATAAAGAATACATGCATTCATATCATAGGCACAAGAGTCAAAAGGGATGACAGAGCATCATCCCAAGTATTAGAGCATAACATCATTTATGAAATCCCAGGGCAAGGTAACAGCAACTGCAAGTGTCTATACATTTCTGATCTATTTGAGTTAGATGATTCTAGTTTCCTAGTTGAGGTAGTGTGCTAGGTAACTAGGTATGGATGAGATGTTCGTTTGTAATTGCAGTCGATGACTTCAGAGCGTAGTATGTCGGGATCGATTCCCCAGATAGAGGATGAGTCCTCGGGTGCTCGCAAGGATTCAGTGATTGAGGAATTGCGTAAGGGTAATGAGGCATTGTCGAGACAAATGGTTGTGATGCAGATGCAGAATTCAGATTTTGTTGGAGACTATGTTAGGGCAGTAGACTAGAGTGCGGTACCCTGATATGAGTTAGGCTGCGGAGAGGCGGAAGAGATAGATGTGCTGATCAAGGAAAAAGATCAAGTGTTTGCTCGGGTGTTTCCAAGTTAGGTTCTGACCTAGTTTTGGCTTGAAATTATGAATTTGGATTTTCGCTATGGAAATTATGTGTGTGGTTTTACAAGTGAATTGAAAATAGAGGTTAGTTGAGCGAGCATTCTTCCCGATTCAGTTTCGTGGCCGATCATCGTTAGATTGTCGATCGTTTAGTTGATCCCCTTAGTGCTATATTCCCTTCTAAGTGGTTTTTATCGCTTAGGCTATTTTGGAAGTGTTAAACTTAGAAGACCTTGTTGTGAATTTTAATCACGGTTTGGGTGTTCAGTTCTGACGTAGACAGGGATTGTGCTTGCGAATGGTTCATGGAATTTGAAAATTTATAGGAAGAATTACCCTACGCTCATCATGAGTGTTTTAGTGTAGTAGCTAGCAGAGAGAATTTCATTGGCAACTGTTGGAAGCAATATTATTGTTGACCAGCTTAGTGTTGGGAGAGCCTTTTATAAATTGGAATTGCGTTTCATTCGGGGTTAAGTCTAATGCAAAGATTTTCTGGACTCTTTGAGAAAGATTTGATCACGTAGAAATTTAGAAATAATTATCACATTCTCATTATTGTAGATATTCGGGCAAAGAATTGTGGCAAAGCGTGAAGTTCTAGTGTTGCCTACCATTTGGATTCCAAAAGAAATGTGCTGTGGTTTAGGGAGATGGGTCGGTGTTTGGAAGTACTAGATGGCGTGACAAGGTTTGTATCTGAATGTTGTGCTCGCTGGCGATTTGAGGCGAATTTTGGGAGCTTTGGTGGATTTGAGTGTTGCGGTTTCGCATATCCGTGGGGAGCTACTGTTGGCTCAGATGCATTATAAGAAATTTGCAATTGGCGGAGTGCTAATTTAGAGCTCGTAGTTGGGGGCATGGGTTTCTTGATGGTTTCTATGATGCCAGAGTGAGTGCATCAGAGTGTCTGCTGTTAGGCTATTTTTGCCTGCTTCTTTCCCTGGTTCTCACGAGGTGTTTCACGTGAGCCAGTGGTGAAAGTTTGTGCTTTTGTTTGTCATGCCCCTAGCTCAGTGTCTCTATTGTAGCCTAATCCTTCTTTTGTCAAGACGTTTGTCTATATTCTGGGGACGCGAGAGTCAATGATGAGTGAGGATCTTATCCTCAGCTGTTCTCCTAGGCCTCTTCGGGTAGCGTTTCTATCCAGCGAATCTCAATCTATCTTTCTTGGCATCTAGTTTCGTTTTACGTTCTAAGTTTCGGGACGAAACTTCTTTTTAGGGGGAGTGACTGTAACGCCCCTGATTTTCGACTATTATTTTAATTGTTTTAATTGTCGTAATAATGACGTAAGGGCGTTACGCTAGTGCAGAGTTAACGACACATCGCTGTTAGGGCGTTCTCGTGTCCATTTGGTCAAGCCGACAAAAATTTGGTAGTTACCGAAATTGGAAAATTTTACGATAGGAAATTAAGTTGTTTAATTTTAGACTTGCCCATCCAGTTTCGTCGCGATCCGATCGTTTTTGGGGTCTCAGCGCGCGTTTGAAGTTTTATATGGTTTACGTTTAGCGTAAACTTTGGAGATTTATATCTCGAGAACGGAACATCGGAATTTGGTTTTGACTTCGCCGTTAGATTCGTAGCGCCGACGTTCACCTATGGTGCGAATTTCATCGGTTTCGATGTGTGTTTAGCCGTCCGTAATCATTATAATAGCTATATGTTATTAATCTTGTTATGTCAATTATTAACAATATTAACTATTAGAAAAAAAAAGGAAGAAGACGCAGCGTGAACTCAGCTGCTCCCCTTTGTGGCTGAGTTATATTAAGGGTTGATACTATTATTATCATTAATATTATTATTATTATTATCATTATTATAGATGATATATATATACACTTAAAACCTAATACAACCCTATTTATCTTCTTTCTCCCTCATTTCTCCGACCGAACCAGAGAAAGAAAGGAGAGAGCGGAGCCCTCTTCCGCGTGGACCTTCCGGTGGCCACCGCCGGCGATCCAGAGCTCGAAATCTTCGATCGAGAGTAGATCTGGAATGCTCTCGACGAGAGCTTCGCTATAGAGGTAATTTTTCCCCGTTTCCTCGACGTTTTCGCGATAGGATTTTTGACCCTAACCCCTATTTCGTCCGATTTCTTGTAGCTTTCAGTTTCTCCCGCCTACTTTGTCCCCGATCTACGACGTGAAGAGTTTCGGAGGACGAATCGCGGAAGAAATCGAGGCAAGTGGTGATCTTGCTCTCCTAATATGTTTCCTTCCTCTATTTTGTTTAGTTTCTTGGATTTTTATCCGAATAGCATTAAGCTTTCCGACTGGCTCCACCAATCATCTCAAGGCTTTCAGAACGTTGGAGCTTCCTTCAAAACTTTATATGCTCCCTATATGCTCCCTGCCAATTGAATAATCATTGTTATAATTGCTCTAAAACCTGTGCAGTATCTGATATTCAGCAGGCAGGGTTATGCTAAGATTATGCAGTTTTTCCTCACATCCCCCTATTATTACTTGTGATAATAATGCTATCTTCTATAATTTTGTCGGAAGTTTTGTTCCTCCTGAGTGGCGTGATCTTCAAAATGGCAAGGGCAAGGATTTAAGTAAAACTGCTAAACAATTATTGTCGGTAGTGGTTTTCCGCTTGCAAGTTTGCCATAATAGTGTTAACTTTGCAGATTTTATCATCGTTCATTCGTCTCACCATCTCGGTCGTAGAGTCATTTAGTTCGTCGTACCAACTTGATCGTCACGTCATGGTGTTCGTTTTTTCATTTTGATCGTTGTATCGGTTAGTTCGACGTGTCGTATGGATCATCGCGTAGTTTCAACCAATATTAATTGGATCGTAGGTTGGATCGTAAATAGCGTCGAATGATTTGTTAAATCCGTTTCCCTTGGAAACCATTGTGGTGTAGGTCTTGGAATTTCATCGGGTCAATCGGTGTCGTCATGCCGACAGCATGTTTGATTTTAGTCTGCCTCAGCTTTGTCGATTCTGGGAATTTTAACATACATGTTGACTGCACCATAACTCTGCACAGTCCCTTTCTGACTGCATTCTTTTCGATCGAATGTATAGTTGGCTGCTTCATAAGTTCTGCCCAAGTCTAGTATCATCTGCATGATCATGTTGCATGGCTTAAGTGGGTTACTACATGCTTTTTTTTCTACCTATCAATTGCGTGCATTTGGTTTGTCGACCGCCAGATTCAATCGTCCGCATAATTTAGTACTTCGAGTCGTCAGGATAACTTACTTCCACCTTCCTCATACATAGCTAAATTTCAAGTCAATCATTGTCCTCATAGACCTTGTCTCTGCATAACTTGACTCGATTGCACTGTTTGACTGGTCCTCTGTCGACGACATGTATGAAGTTAATTTCTTGGGTGTCGGATGCCTGCATAAAGTTGATTTGTCTCACAATGTTTGCCTTGTGATGCTGCACAGCTTGTGCTTTGTTATTGGCTTGCATCAGGTTTGTTGACTATAAGACTTCACTTACTTACCTGTTGCCAACTATATGATCTCGATTCATTCCCGTTGTATAATTTAAGGCATGTTTTGGCTGTTGTCGGTCGGGTCAGCATCGTTGGTTGACCGCTTGGTTACCCGTTAACAATTGTATCGTTCATAGTCTTTTACGATGATTGTATCAAATCCTCAACTCGCTTATTAGTAGGGTGTTGGTCTAAGTGTTGAACCTTGAATTGTGTGCTTCTAGCTGTCGTGTCAACTTGGTCGTCGCATCATTTGGATCGTCGCCTCGTTAGGCGGAATGATTTAACTGAATTGTCTCGGTATCGGAATACCATCAGATGGCTAGTTTTTCCCCGTTTATTTTGGAGATATATGTTGTTAGGGCCTTGGACTTGTACATGGATGGTCTGTGTAGTTACGTCGACCGTATATTCAGTTTGGCCTAAGTTCTTCGTCGACTTCGTAGTTCAGAACCGCCATAATAAAATTCTATATTGAGGGTTGTGCGCGGTATGGTTTTTACCCCCGACATGATGCTTCCTAACCATAACCTAAATGTGTTGGAGGCCGTACGCGGTGTGGTTTTTGCCCCCGGTGCGGTGTTCTTTTAAGCTTCTGTGTTGGAGGCCGTACGCGGTGTGGTTTTTGCCCCCGGTGCGGTGTTCTTTTAAGCTTTGATTGGGAGGCCGTATGCGGTGTGGTTTTGGCCCCTGGTGCGGTGTTCTCTTAAGCTTTTGATTGGGAGGCCGTACGCGGTGTGGTTTTTTCCCCCGGTGCGGTGCTCTTCTTTTGGATGAGCTGACCAGTCTCTTACAAATATGAATACGAATATGAATTTGAAATCTGGTAAATTAAATATATATATATATAGCTATGCATCTCTTTTGCTCCTGTTAGTGAGCTTTCTTGAGTTTAGCTATTTAGCTGGTTTCTCTCCCTGTTTCTGCACTCTAGTACTGACTTCTGTTGCAGGCTGTTTGCTTGTCTCCCGTTTATGTGGAGGTTTGTTTAGCTCCTTTTGCTCTCTTACACCACTTGCAACTTGTTTCTGAGGTATTCTTCTTTTTGAATGCCTCAGGTTCAGAGCAGTAGTAGGTTTGTCTGGTAGAGCTCGAGGTTTCTATGCTGCAGGTAGTGGCAGCGGTTGTTTCACCTCCTTCTGTGAGGTAGTTTTGTCTTTTCTTAGTAGATTTGCTCCTATGGGTTTGTGTCTGTTTGTTGATGCCCATAGGGTTTTGTCTTAGATGTTAGACTACTTGATAGTGTTTACTGCTGTTACCTACTGTTAGTTCTTACACTTGCTCTCTGGGAAGGATTTATGTTAGGATGCATGTTAGTTACTTTAAATATAAAAAGCTGCATTTAACTTAGATTCATCGCATATCTTTAACTGAAAGCCACCATATTTTGAACGTTATAAAACCTTTTTATTTCTTATAATAAATCTAGAGTCATGCATAACATTAGCTGTATGTTAGGTCTTCGGGCTCATATAGGACCATAAAAGAATTGAATCAAGTATTTCTCCGCTGCGACCACATATACTTTACTCGTGGACTAGTTGATCCACTGAACCGAGGGACACGGTTCTCAACTTAAACTTAAATATGGTTTTATCATAATAACATGTCTATTCATAAAAGAGCATTAGATTTAGGAGTTTGCCTGAGCGTCTGCAGTTGTTCCCTGCACGGCGTGGCATCACGACGCGTATTTTCTCTCACTCTGATATATTTTAAATATTGAGAAAATGCGGGTTGTGAAAAAGTATCATCCCAAGATTGAGCATGACATCATAAAAATCCCAGAGCAAGGTAGTAGCGATAGCAAGTATATGTACATGTATGTTATGAACCAAGAAGGGTAGTTCTAGCGTAAGGATAAGTTTTGATTAGTGGTTTATGCGTAATAGCAGAGATGGCGCCTAAGCGAATCGCGACTAGATCGACTCCTCAGTCAGAGGGAGAGTCGTCCGGAGCACAGATTGAAGCCATGATCGAGAGTCTGCGTCAGAGCAATGAGACTCTGATGAGACAAATGGTTGTGATGCAGTTGCATGTTGAGGCGTTGTTGTCTGCCGGTGCAAGGCAGCAAACCGCGATGCAGACCCCTAAAGTAGGACAGACATTACCTACTCCTCCTGCTCTTATGGTGCCCCCAGCAGAAATACCGCTGGAAATGATCTTCATTTCGCACTTTCAGAGATTGGGACCTCCCTCGTGTAAGACCCCATTATTTTTTGCTTCTCTACTGGGTCTTATGCCCAGAACCACCGCTTTGTGGGGACACCCTCACTCGGGAAGGTTGCCACAACAAAATGCCGATTGTAAGACCCCATTTTTGCTACAAAACTGGTTCTTATGCCCATAACTGCCGCTTTGCGGTGACACCAATACTTGGGAAGGTCGCCACTACAAAACGTCAATCCTGCCGGCCATATCGATCACAGAAGAAGAAAAGTACATTTGATTAAGAAGCTTAAGTCCACAAATCACATGCTACATGGATATCATAGAATAGAAATGTCCACATATAGTAACTGAATAAAAGATAGTAATAAAAGGGCTCCTTCCCGATACATCAATTCCTCACTACAAGTTCTCTCGCGGAAGCAAAACTAGTAGAACACTCACAGATCCTGACACCGGTGCTCCTGTGTTAGACTATTCCGCCTCCATCTGCACCGGCCACTGTTGCTGCTGGGTCTCCTCGGTCCCCTAAAATGATATGGTCCACCGACCGTTAGTAAAAAAGAATAAGCCTCGTTTCCCCCCATCCATCCCCCAGTGGCCCTAGGCACTGAGCGGGAGGATGAAGCGGAGGACATTGAGAGGTATAAAACAAAGCAGGTGACATGTCTTGGCTATAGGAGTGTTTATCACTACGCATGTGTTTATATATAATTGAAGCAGTAAACAATAAGTAAGTAGGATAAAGAACAAGTAAAGAACAGTAAAGTAATAAGGTAAAGACAGGTATATAATAGAAAAGTAACCATTGATTTATAGGAATGCCCATGCAAACCTATAGACCAAGGGGTCGTTTAGCAAGACCTATCGCATAAAAAGTCCCATAACCAATTTATACGATAGGGGTAGGGGTTGAAATGCAATGTTTATGCAATGGCATGCAGTGTTATGCTGGGTAATGTTATGATCACGCAAGTGCAACTCACACACTTCGACTCTATACGCACAGACCTTTAGATCCCCCTTTTTGGAGCTAGCAAACCTCCCAGGATACCCCCGTAGTGGCAAATGAAAGCGGTGGGTTGAAACTCGCCCGCCTCTAGGTTGGTATTCACACTACCTAACCTAGACTTATCATACGCCTCAACGCAAAACCACAGAGCGCCTGTGTACTCTTACTGGCTGGACCACCAGACTTTCTTGGCTAAGTGCAAATCCACACTTGCTGAGTCAGCGTATTGACATCGGTGTAAATGATCGTCTATACCAAAGACCCACCACCTTTATGCATATGCAATATGATTACTATGTGTCTCCGAGCCTTAGGCTCCCTGGGCTAACCCGCCCGTCGCAACAACCTTCTGAGCCACCTGCTCGGCGGACAAACCCGTCCGTAACCACATCCACCGAGCCTACTACTCGTCCGACCAAACAAAGTAACACACGCAGCAACGGAGTGTGGGTGAGTGTATTATCAAGTTAATCTTGCATAATAACATACTCCTACAATTTAGGGTTAATCTTGGACTTCCCGAGGTCTACCGTGTGAGGGGCTCGCTGCGGTACTAGGAGGTACGATGGGATGATAGCCCAAGCCGCCCTTTCCAAGACACTTGTTTTTATTGATGTCTACCCTTGAACATACCCCTCTTACCATTTCACTTGCGTTAACCCTAAGTGTTTTATGACTCTTCAAGGGGAAGATGATCTTTCGTCAATCCCGAGCACAACCTTGCCCCTTAGATTATCGGGCACACTCAACACATAGGCTCCTATTGATGACCTCAAACCTTCTCAACCAGACTAAGTACGCCATCTCCAAATAATCATCTGAATGACCCAAGATTATTATTTGGGGTGTGTTATGATATTTTAACACCATCATCAGAAATTCATAATTGTTCTACATAATTTGGTAATTATTATAATTTTTCCAGAAGGGAACCTATGATTTGTACATCAAGTATGGTTTTCCGACATGGTATGGCTTGACTAAAATTTGTACAACTAGATAACAGCAAAATAACAGCCAAACCTGAATTTCACAATTTTCTAGAAAGATTTTGAGCTCCAATTAAAATATAAACTAATTTATCAAATTCAAGAATTTACAAAGGAAGTACCAAAAATCCTCATTAAAAAATTACAAGAAAATTAACAGATATCCACAGTGATCAGAAAAGTTTACTGGTAAAGTTTCATAATTTTCCAGATTCAATTGACCATATAAATCCTGTAATTAAATAAACCAATCATAGGGCACTTTGTGAAGTGAACCATATAAAAACTCATCCAAAAATTATACCAATGTTTAACGATCACATTATTTCCCTAAAAAGTGTTCTGACCAAGTTTCATGATTTTCCAGTGAGTACAAAATCCACCAATTAATTTTCTTACTACTAGGGTAAACATTGGGGTTATGAATGAAGTACTATATACATCAATCCAAAATTCATACCAAAATTATAAAAGAATGATATCATCCATATAACCTTACTGACAAAATTTCATGGACATCCAAGTATTATGATTATGTAAATTCTTAATATAAGAAAGTGACCTAATTGATTCTTAATTAATTCAGAGGGGGTAAATATTTCTAAAAATTCTGGATAAATTATCTAGGACATAATACCACCCTATGAAACTACCTGCCAAGTTTCAAGTCCTTCCAAGGACATATGACCCAATGTCCTTCAATAGGTTCAATATACAAACCTAATGTTTGAGCAAGGGATCTAGGGACATCCACCCTAAACCAACCAAAAACACTTGTAGGGGTATTTTATATGACATCAAGTAAGTGGTCAAAGTTTCACAATATTTGGATGAGGGTTGACCTCCCAAATCCATCAAGTGGACTTTTGATCAAGAATACCATAGTTTAACCATGTTTAGGTTACTCAATTACCCTATCGATTCAATCCCAACTGAGATGAAATTTTTACCAGAGTCATGTCATGACCTTAAGAACCACCCACCAAAATTTGGAGGGGTTTAGAGGTCTCTAGACCCTAAAATTAATTCGTACATGAATTATTAAATTTCTACAAAAACTATAGCAAAAGTTTATCCAAAAATTCCCATTTTTGGAATGTTGAGGGTAAGGGTAAATATAACCTATGCTCAAAATTTCAAAAAATTTGGACGTCTGAACTAGTGGGGGCACTCAAATCAATCTCTGGTCAATCCTACATATAGTTTGCACCATTTTGAGTGCTGCCGTCAAAATAATGGGCCAAATCAGCTCAAATTAATTTTAATATAAAGTAGACATCATGGGCTACAAGTTTGGTATATATCAGTTTTACAGTAGAGGGCTATAAGTATTTTCTATAATTATTTCTAACTACTGCCAGTAAAGGGACAGATATAGGAATATCAAATATATTATTACATAAACTTGCACAGATCTTAAAGCGCAAACGAAGGGCATCCTTTCATCTTCTACAATCAGCCAACGACCACGGTTGGCCCATCCTGTAGCAACTTGGGAGGTGATTTCCCAGCCACCTAGACGCTCTCCCGGTCGGCCAATGCCGCCACCACCTCCATTGAGGTGGCGACAGTCGATGTACGGTGGTTGACCGGCGGGAGGCGGCCGCAATCGATAATTTGAACAAGAGAGGAAAAGCTTGAACACAAGCTTTCGACCACGTCGATCCAAGACCAATTGGCCCCAAATCTAGTGGCCAAAATGAAGAGATCTACCCTCTAAGAAATAGATGAGAGGAGAGGACCTGAATTGTGGCTTGTAGTCATGTCGATCGCAGGTTCGCCATGGTTGATCGAGAGCTCTTGAGTGCCATGGTGGTAGGTGCTTAGGTAGAGAAATTCTTCTTGAAAAATGAGGGAAACTCATTCCCTCCACCCCTTGAGCCTTTTTATAGAACCAAATCCTGGTGGGGAGGAGATGAAGCTTGGGATTCCTCCATTAACACCATTCATGGTGAAAATTTCGGCCACCCCAAAGGTCACCCAATTCATCACCCAAAAGAGTTGAAAACACCCTTTAATATTCTCATAATTGATGGGGGGGAATGAATCCCCATCAATTGGGAGGACTTTTGGACTCCCTTGGCCTTGAATTAGGCCACCAAAATGAGTCCCGTACGCGTCCCGTCGATTGAGCTACCGCCTGCGCTAGTGCTAGCGCCAACACTAACATCTCGATGGCATAACGCTCGCCGGTTTTGTAACCGCCAGGCGCTACCGGTACCTCCAGCACTAGTGCCTGCGCTAGCGTTTTGACGGTATTTGGTTCGTCTCATAGTTCAGTGTTCGTCTCAGCGGTTTACCTAAACCACCACTATCGCCAGCGCAAGCCGCTAGCGTCGGCACTATTGCCGCATTCAATACACCCCCTTCTTTATATGTTTGGATAATTGGGGTATTACGAGGGGACCCCTTTACTGGGTTTGACACGTCATGGTTGGGTTATGTTTCAAGGTGATGCCTTAAGTACAACCATAGGCTTGGTAACTAGAAATCATTATCCGCAGACCCTGATGATTTTAGCCTCGAGCGTAAGCTCTTATGTTCTGTTTGCGCATCCTAGGGTTTTTTCATGACCTAGTCATGACAAAACCATCCTAGGGGTCTAGTTGTTTTGTGGATGTTACATATTCCAGTACATAAAAAATAAATTTTGTCCCTGAAATTTAGGTTAAGCCTGCGAGGTTTCTAACTCAAGTGCTCGAATGTAACATCGCTAGAGAATTTAAATTATACCTTACGCGAAGAGCTCCGGATACCTCTGCTGCATCAGGTCTAGTGGCTCACAGGTGTGCTCCTGTCCATGATTCCTCCACAGTACCTTGACCAGTGGAACCTTCTGGCGTCGTAGGACCTGCATCTTGGTGCCGTCTATCCAGACCGGCTCCAGATGAACCAACCGATCAGTAGCTACTGGCCCATCTGCTATAGATATCTGCTTCTCCGGCCGTAGTAGAGCTCTCCCAAGGGAGGAGACGTGGGAGACATCGTGCAATCCCGCTAGCTCCGGCAGCAGCTCTAGTCTGTACGCCAGGGAACCGATTCGCTCCAGGATCCTGTAAGGCCCCATATACCTAGGACTGAGCTTCTTCCGTCAGCATACCCACGAGACTCTATGCATCATACGTATCTTCAGAAACACTCGGTCTCTGACCTGGAACTCTACTGCACGATGTCGCGCATCATAATACTTGGGTTGCCTGCTCTGGGCTTCCAGCATCCTGTCTCGGATGAGTCTCACCTGAGCATCAATATCCTCCACGAACTCCAAGCCGAGTGCCTTAGGATCCCCATCCTGGATCCAAGACAGTGGAGTCATGCACCTCCGTCCATATAACGCCTCGTAAGGGGCCATTACTATGCTGGACTGATGACTGTTGTTGTAGGAAAACTCTACAAGCGGCAATAGTCTCTCCCATGGCTCTCCGCGGTTCAAAATGTATAGGCGGTAATAGATCCTTCAGCGTCTGGTTGGTACATTTTGTTTGCCCGTTTGTCTATGGGTAGAATGCTGTGATGAATGTCAACCGCGTACCCAAATAAGCCTGGACCGATCTTTGCTCTTGGGACGTAAACCGTCTGTCCCGATCCGACATGATTGTCCTAGGTACCATGATACCAGACAAACTGCTCCACCAATCATTATACCAAATCTCTGACCGGAGCGTCCTTCCTGACCGGAATGAATCTGGACACCTTCGTTAACCTGTCGATGATCACCCATATAGAATCATTCCCCGCATGTGATTGAGGAAGTCCATGTATAAAGTCCATCGCGATGTCGTCGAACTTCCACTCCGGCATCGGGAGTGGCTGTAATAATCCGGTCGGGCTCTTGCATTCCGCCTTCACCGAGTGGTAGTGCATGGTATACTGTGATAGTCCGATAAGAACTCCACCCATCGTCTCTGTCGGATGTTCAAATCCTTCCGTGTGTCCACGTACTTCAGGTTCTTGTGATCTGAGAATATATCGCAGTGAACACCGTAGAGGTAGTGCCGCCAGATCTTCTGCCCGAATATAACCACTACCATCTCCAAATCATGTACCGGGTAGTTCCGCTCATAGTTCTTCAACTATCAAGAGGCGTATGCTATCACGTGTCCATTCTATATTAGGACAACACCCATCCCCTGATATGACGCATCAGTATACACCTGGAATCCTTCCTTCCCAACGGAAGGATGATGAGTCCCATTTATATACACATTTATGGACTCATCTGGGCCGGTATTTGAGTAAATGCACTACATTTTAGTTCCATAATCACTCATATTTGTTCTCTATCTGTTATTCCATGCTAAGTGCACTTTCAGGCCCGTTTCGATGTATTTTCTTGTTTATCTTACTCATGCATTATATTGCAATTCAATTTCTATATTTAAGAATGTGTGGAATCCCCATTTACGTGGCCTGACGATCTTTCAGGTTGATACGGGGTTTGTGCGAGTATTCCGGGGCGCAAAAACTGCACAGGAACACTACGCACGACCACTGGACATAGTGCGCACGACCACTGGTCGTGCGCTAGTGATCGTGCCTTAATTCCCACCTAAAAAGTGGTCTGACTGGCATAACGCACGACCACTGGACATAGTGCGCACGACCACTGGTCGTGCGCCACTGATCGTGCGCATTGAAAACCTGCACCTGTCTATAAATAGCTGCTCCGCGAAAACAGCCGGAACTCCTTCGTTTTTAGGTCTTTTTGAGCGCCGTTTTTTGCGTTTTTTCGTTCTAAGTCTCCTCTATTCATCTAGGGACTTCAAGGAAGAGATTGGATCTTACTTTCATCATCAAGGAAGGTTTAAAGAGCATTTGGGCATCGCCGGGTCGTGACACGAAGAAGACGGGCCATTGGGAGGAAGTGACAGCCCTCCTTTACCCCGGACGCAGTTGAGGACCGAGCTTGGACGCGGATTGACAACCCAGCGATTCCAACCGTGAATCCCTACAAGGCTTCGGAGTCGGTCGATTCTCTTACTCTTTATTCCTTTGAAATGATGTTTGTATGTTAAACTCTCTATTTTGTGGATGAAGAACTTGATAAATCCATATATGTAACTTTTATTTCATGTTTATGAAATTACTTTTGATTTATTCAAGTATATGAGGTGCGCTATTGTCATTCATCTTCCAACCTCCATTACCCTCCATTCCATTCCGCTTAACTTCTCTTCCACTACATGAGCCTACTCTTCCATTCGCCAAGCTAAGCGGTGCTAACGGCCCGTGTAATCCATTTCATTTCCGCTAGTGCGAACCACCTCATCCGCTTGCCTACTCGCCCATCCGCCCATCCGCCTACCAAAGCAGTGCATCGTGGCCTGCATAGTTTCCATCCGCCCGGCGAAGCAGCGCATAGCGGCCTGCATAGGAGTAGTGATTTAGTTGTTTTATTTTGTTTTCCGCAAATCAAACCAACCCTAGCCTTTCGCATCCATCGACTTAAGGACTTCAATCTCAAGTCCTCCTCAATAGTCAACTCCACCTTACCGTGTTCCTTCCGAGATCAATACTCGGGGATTACTCCTCGTTTTATATTACTTGAACGATCGGTACACTGCCGTTTCGTGCCGCAGTCGAGCTACCGCCTATAGCGGTGTGTGAGATTTGCGCCATCAAGTTTTTGGCGCCGTTGCCGGGGAACACAGTCGTGTGAGTTTTCTGGAGAGGGAGAATCTGAGAGAAAAGCCCTTCCTTTTGTAAATTGCATTTTCTTTTATTTTTATTTCTGTTCTTTTTAGTCCATTTTCTTGTTTTATAGTAGGTTGCTTTAGTAAAATTTTGTTAGGTATAGTATTTCGCACAATAGTGTTCTTAGTTTTGAGAATCGTTTTATCTTCGCACTATGTGGGCACATCTCAATATCCGTTGCCGTTGGTGTAGAGATACCTCCCACTCTAGTGATGAATGCCCTACGGAGAATAGTAGGCATAATTCTTATAGCCCCGCATATGGAGCACCGACTTCGTCTGGTACTCCATATGGTGCGCGTAAGTCTTATGGCTACTCTGCTGAGCCTTTACCGTCGTACTTCTTTTCGGCTTCAGCACTCGATGTGCCAAAGAAGCCTGCTAGGCAGTGCCGGTTTTGTCGGAGCACTGATCATGTCTTGAAGGACTGTGCCGAGTATCTTCGCCAATTGGACGAGGATGACGAGCCGGATATCCGGATCGTCCCAACTCCTAACTCTGGCGGCACACCTTCAACATCCGGCTATGTGTCTTTGTCACCTTCACATTTTGAAGGGTATGGCATGGATACGGCCACCGGATGTGCGGCTGATCTATGCACCGACACCGCTGAGCAGATTCTCCATGTGCCTCCACCACTTCTAGTGGATTCGATTCTTTCCCCTGTTGTGCATACTACATTTGTTTCTGACGACATTGTTGATGATGTGTCGCATGAGGAGGTTGTTGATCTTAGTGTTGTGCCTATTCCTATGGAGGAGGACAACCTTCTAGGTGAAGAGGAGTTTTCCTCAGCACCGGTGGAGGAAGTCCAAATCCTAAGCCTGGCCACCGTTGATCCCGCCGACTCTTGTAGCATTGATGACAATGCTAACATTATTTTACTTCCCCAACCTGATGGGAGTGAGACCGGGACCACTCCCTCGATTTCTGATTATTTATGTTCTTCGCCTTGTTTATTTCTTGATCCCCCTTCTTCATCCGAGCCTGTGCAGGTTGAGTCTTCACAGGTATCCCAGGAGGACTTGGAGCTTTTTGCTCAAGTCAATGATGAGAGCATCCTCTCATGTGAGGAGGTTTATTCCCCCTCCGTAGAGGAAGCTCCACTCATTGCCTTTTCCCCCTGCTGCCTCCCTGTTGACGACACCTTGCTAGGCAAGGATGTGTTTTGTGAGATGAGTGAGGACCAGGCCTCCTCCTTTTCTTACATTCTCTACCCTCTACCTGTGAGGAGCAGGTATCTATATTTAGGTAGAGGGGTGGTTGTTCTATCACCGTATCGGTACCCGCTACCGACACGGATATTAGGCCAGTTACCTGTCCACTTCTCCTTCCATAGGCCCATTAGTTAGAACCTTCATGTTTTTAAATAAGTCGTGCTGGGATGACAATAACCCCAGTAGTTATCTTACTTTTCATGCATTTTATTTTAATCCATCCTGTTTAGTTAGCTGTAGTTTATTGTAGTTTATCTTTTTCTGTTTCTTTTGTTTTTGCGGAGCTGACCCCTGCAGGTATCTTCTTCTGGATGGCGGATGCTGCATCTTAGTCTAGGTTTAAACGCCAATCTTCTGGCATGCTCACTTGCTGAGCATTGGGTACTCTCTTCCCTTAGCCCTATTTTGATTTTCTTGTCATATGTTATGCAGATTGTTTAGCTTAAGTCTGGGGGAGAGTAGTTTTGTTTACCCGCTCACGTGCACTATTGCACTGCATACTAGAAGATTTCATTTAAAATATTTTGTTTATTTTTATTGCACACCACAGCACCCACTTTAGCGCGCGCTTAGCCGTTGGCACGTCGTGAGTTGAATTTGTCTTTTTGTGTGATTTGGAAAATCATTGTGCTGGCTTAGGATTATGAGGCAGAGTAAAATGTTGACTCCTGTAGTGCTCCTAGTCGAGTGCTCATGTCTCGTTTAGAAATTCGTGTAGATTCAATTTCTTTTTATGCTTTTAGCTTATATTTTTCTATTAGCGTAAATATTGTTTACTTTACTCAAAATTTGGTGAATCCGGTGTGAATCAAACGGTAGCATAGGAATGTGTGTAGACGTTCGTTAGTCTCGTATTGCCCGAGTCGGGAGGATGGATTATCTTTCTCGGTGGCTAGAACTTGCCCCAAGCGATTCTTGAAGCATGGGTATACGGTTAGTCAATTGCGTGAATGTGATATAGGCCATCATTTTGGCCCGATTGAGCCTTTGTGCCCACTCCTATCACTTTATCCTCGTTAGCCCAGTTGTGCCTACCCTTTCTTTGATTCAGCCCCACTTTTTATTTCACCAAAGCCCAAAAGCCAATCCTAGTCGCACACCCAAATCTGAGCTTTAGCTGTTTATTATTTTCATGTGTTGGGTTGTTGATGTGGTGATATGTTTGTGAAGATGTGGATGTGTCTTATTGTTTATTTGCTGAAAATGATAAGAAAAGAAAAGAAAAAAAATGAGAAAAAGAAAAGAAGTTAAAAAGAAATGAAAGAGAAAGAGTGTTTAATTGAAAATCTTTATGTAGAGATTTATGTTTGGGAGTAGGCGGTGCACACACCCATGTAGTCAAATCCAAGTCTGGGGGTGTGGTGTACCCGCGTATTTGTGTGGTGAATGAGGAGAATTTCTGCACTAGCTCATTTGGGTTTAGTATTTGAGCCATCGTCTTTATCATTGTATACCTCACCTAAACCCAAGCCCCATTTAAAACCTAAAGTCCTATTGATTCACGCATTTGAGTCAAACCAGTGCCGTGGAGAGAGTGCGAACGGGCAAGCTTATGGCCACCGACATTGATGGATTTCAATGGAGTTGTCTCGAGCCCCGATCTTTGGCAATGCTCGCCTTAGCGTTCAGTCTACTTTCTTTCTATGTACAACCTTATGATTCACCGTGATTCACTTTTTGAGTAAACGTAATATATAAATACGCTCCTAGAAAATTTTAAACTAATATGTATAATTAGAAATTTTATCTACTGTATTTCTACGCACATGAGCATGCGACTTCGCATGGTACTCCGCTTGATAATTTCTATTCCAACTTATGTTTTTCTTGTCCGCGTAAGAGATGGTTTGCTCGGGACGCGCAAACAGGTAAGTCTGGGGGTGTGATGAGTCCCATTTATATACACATTTATGGACTCATCTGGGCCGGTATTTGAGTAAATGCACTACATTTTAGTTCCATAATCACTCATATTTGTTCTCTATCTGTTATTCCATGCTAAGTGCACTTTCAGGCCCGTTTCGATGTATTTTCTTGTTTATCTTACTCATGCATTATATTGCAATTCAATTTCTATATTTAAGAATGTGTGGAATCCCCATTTACGTGGCCTGACGATCTTTCAGGTTGATACGGGGTTTGTGCGAGTATTCCGGGGCGCAAAAACTGCACAGGAACACTACGCACGACCACTGGACATAGTGCGCACGACCACTGGTCGTGCGCTAGTGATCGTGCCTTAATTCCCACCTAAAAAGTGGTCTGACTGGCATAACGCACGACCACTGGACATAGTGCGCACGACCACTGGTCGTGCGCCACTGATCGTGCGCATTGAAAACCTGCACCTGTCTATAAATAGCTGCTCCGCGAAAACAGCCGGAACTCCTTCGTTTTTAGGTCTTTTTGAGCGCCGTTTTTTGCGTTTTTTCGTTCTAAGCCTCCTCTATTCATCTAGGGACTTCAAGGAAGAGATTGGATCTTACTTTCATCATCAAGGAAGGTTTAAAGAGCATTTGGGCATCGCCGGGTCGTGACACGAAGAAGACGGGCCATTGGGAGGAAGTGACAGCCCTCCTTTACCCCGGACGCAGTTGAGGACCGAGCTTGGACGCGGATTGACAACCCAGCGATTCCAACCGTGAATCCCTACAAGGCTTCGGAGTCGGTCGATTCTCTTACTCTTTATTCCTTTGAAATGATGTTTGTATGTTAAACTCTCTATTTTGTGGATGAAGAACTTGATAAATCCATATATGTAACTTTTATTTCATGTTTATGAAATTACTTTTGATTTATTCAAGTATATGAGGTGCGCTATTGTCATTCATCTTCCAACCTCCATTACCCTCCATTCCATTCCGCTTAACTTCTCTTCCACTACATGAGCCTACTCTTCCATTCGCCAAGCTAAGCGGTGCTAACGGCCCGTGTAATCCATTTCATTTCCGCTAGTGCGAACCACCTCATCCGCTTGCCTACTCGCCCATCCGCCCATCCGCCTACCAAAGCAGTGCATCGTGGCCTGCATAGTTTCCATCCGCCCGGCGAAGCAGCGCATAGCGGCCTGCATAGGAGTAGTGATTTAGTTGTTTTATTTTGTTTTCCGCAAATCAAACCAACCCTAGCCTTTCGCATCCATCGACTTAAGGACTTCAATCTCAAGTCCTCCTCAATAGTCAACTCCACCTTACCGTGTTCCTTCCGAGATCGATACTCGGGGATTACTCCTCGTTTTATATTACTTGAACGATCGGTACACTGCCGTTTCGTGCCGCAGTCGAGCTACCGCCTATAGCGGTGTGTGAGATTTGCGCCATCAAAGGACAAGGATGGGAGCCGACGTAAGCCAACCCTTCATCTCCTGGATGTCCGCTTCACACTACGATGTCCAAATGAATGCAGTATCCTTCTTCGTCAAGGATGTGAGAGAGAGGGCTATCTAAGAAAAACCTTGCACAAACTTCCGGTAATAACAGGCAAGTCCCAAGAAACTCCAGACGACGGTGGCTGTATTCAGCGGTGACCAATCCCGTACTGCTTGGATCTTCGCTGGATCCAATGCTAGTCCAGCTCCACTGATAATGTGACCCAGGAAGGCCACCTCCTTCAGCCAGAATTGACACTTGCTCAACTTCACGTAGAGGTTGTGCTCTCGAAGTTTCTCCAAAGTCAGTGCTCGATGCCGTGCATGCTCCTCCTCTGTCCTCGAATAGATGAGAATGTCGTCGATGAACACGATGACAAAGATGTCGAAATATGGCTTGAACACCCGGTTCATCAGACTCATAAATGCCGATGGCACGTTCGTGAGCCCGAAGGGCATCACAGTGAACTCATACAGTCTTTATAGGCTACTGAAAGCCGCCTTCGGGATGTCCTCCTCCTGAATCTGTAGCTGATAATACCCCGACCTCAAATACAGCTTTGAGAAGCAGTAGGCTCCCTCTAGCGGGTCAAACATCTCATCGATCTTAGGCAGCGAGTATGTATTCTGAACCATCAGCCTATTCAGTGCTCTGTAGATGATGCACAGTCTGAGCGTCCTGTCCTTCTTCTTCACGAATAGCACAGGAGCTCCCCAAGGTGAGGAACTCGGTCTAACGAATTTCGCTTCCACCAATTCCTGTAACTGGCTACAAAACTCCACTAACTCCTTCGGGGCCATCCGATAAGGAGCTCTAGATAGTGGCTTAGGTGGTCGTTTCCACATTAAGCTCCTCCTTTAACCTCTTTGGGGTATCCTCGTACCTTAATAAAATGTATACCTATGGTGTGTTTTAGACTAGGGCATGGAATAAATTGTCATGGTGAGTCATGTGTTCAAGTGGGGTTGAGTCTAACTCATTGACTAAAGGACAATCTAAAGAGATCTTTGCAGTCGGAGGTATTACCTGCTGGGGGCAGGGTTCGCCGTAGGCTACAAAAGAAAACTTGTCACTCGTAAGGAGATTTGTCTAAAAAGGTTCAGTTAAAAGTGAACTTTTTCATGTGATTCCCTATATGGGAGCAACATTGCTTCCGCTGCTAGTTTGTCCTCAAACTAACTCGCGCAGGTTGACCAAGGGTTTGTGGACTTCTTTTCTTCGGATCGAGGTTTGCTTTGATACCAGTTTGTAAGACCCCTTTTTTACTGCAAAACTGGGTCTTATACCCAGAACAGCCGCTTTGCGGTGACACCAACACTCGGGAATGTCACCACTACAAAACGCTGATACTGCCGTCCAAATCTATCATAGAAGAAGAAAAGTACATTTGAACATATAGAAGCTCAAGCCCACAAATCACATGCTACATAGATATCATAGAATAGAAATGTACACATACAGTAACTGAATAAAAGATAGTAATAAAAGGGCTCTTGCCCGATACATCAATTTCTCACTACAAGTTCTCTCGCGGAAGCAAAACTAGTAGAACACTGACGGATCCTGACACCGGTGCTCCCGTGCTAGACTGTTCCGCCTCCATCTGCACCGGCCTCTGGTGATGTTGCGCCTCCTCGATCCCCTAAAATGATATGGTCCACCAACCGTTAGTCAAAAAGACTAAGCCTCGTTTCCCCCATCCATACCCCAGTGTCCCTAAGCACCGAGCGGGAGGATGAAGAGGAGGACATCAAGGGGTATTAAACAAAGCAGGTGACATGTCTTAGCTACATGAGTGTCTATCACTACACAAGTGTTTATATATAATTGAAGCAGTAAACAATATGTAAGCAAGATAAAGAACAAGTAAAGAACAGTAAAGTAAGAAGGTAATGACATGTATATAATAGAAAAGTAACCATTGAATTATAGGAATGCCCATACAAACCTATAGACCAAGGGGTCGTTTAGCAAGGCCTATCGCATAAAAAATCCCATAACAAATTTATACGATATGGGTAGGGGTTGAAATACAATGTTTATGCTATGACATGCAGTGTTATGCTGGGTAATGTTATGATCACGCAAGTGCAACTCACACACTTCGACTTCATGCGACATACCTTTAGTTCCCCCTTTTTGGAGCTAGAAAAACTCCCAGGATACCCCCGTAGTGGCAAACTGAAGCGGTGGGTTGGGCCTCGCCCACCTTTAGGTTGGTATTCACACTACCTAACCTAGACCTATCGTATGCCTCAACGCAAAACTGTGTAGCGCTTGCGTACTCTTACTGGCTGGACCACCAGACTTTCTTGGCTAAGTGCAAATCCACACTTGCCGAGTCAGCGTAGTGACGTCGGTGTGAATGACCGTCTATACTGAAGACCCACCACCTGTATGCACATGCAATATGATTAATGTGTGTCTCCGAGCCATAGGCTCCCCGGGCTAACCTGTCCGTCGCAACAACCTTCCAAGCCACCTGCTCGCTGGACAAACCCATCCGCAACCACATCCACCGAGCCTACTGCTCGTCTGACCAAACAAAGTAACACCCACAACAGCGGGGTGTGGGTGAGAGTATTATCAAGTTAATCTTGCATAATAACTTACTCCTACAATTTAGGGTTAATCTTGGACTTCCTGAGGTCTACCCTGTGAGGGGCTCGCAGTGGTACTAGGAGGTACGATGAGATGATATCCCAAATCTCCCTTTCCAAGACACTTATTTTTATTGATGTCTACCCTTGAACATACCTCTCTTACCATTTCACTTGCGTTAACCCTAAGTGTTTTATGACTCTCCAAGGGGAAGACGATCTTTCGTTGATCCTGAACACAACCTTGCCCCTTAGCTTATCGGGCACACTCAACACACAGGCTCCTATTGATGAACTCAAAGCTCCTCAACCAGACTAAGTACACCATCTACCTTCCATTCCCACCTAACGGTCTACAAGTTACTCAAGGCTTACATTTTTACTATACGCAGACCAAATGAGCTACATGAGGTGCATGAGATGAGGTACTCCAAATAATCATCTGAATGACCCAAGATTATTACTTGTTGTGTTTTATGATATTTTAACACCATCTCCAGAAATTCATAATTTTTCTACATAATTTGGTAATTATTATAATTTTTCCAAAATCCAGGAACCTATGATTTGTACATCAAGTATGATTTTCCGAGATGGTATGGCTTCACTAAAATTTGTACATCTAGATAACAGCAAAATAATAGCTAAACCTGAATTTCATAATTTTTTAGAAAGATGTTGACCTCCAATTAAAATATAAACGAATTTATCAAATTCAATAATTTACAAAGGAAGTACCAAAAATTTCTCATTCAAAAATTACAAGAAAATTAAAAGATATCCAAAGTGATCAAAAAAGTTTACTGGTTGAGTTTCATAATTTTCCAGATTCAGTTGAGTATAAAAATCCTTTAATTAAATAAACAAATCATTGGGCACTTTGTGATGTGAACCATATAAAAACTCCCCAAAAATTATACCAAAATTTAAGATCACATTATTTCCCTAAAAAGTGCTTTGACCAAGTTTCATGATTTTTTAGTGAGTATAAAATCCATCAATTAATTTTCTTACAACTAGGGAAAACATTGAGGTTATGAATGAAGTACTATATACATCAATCCAAAATTCATAACAAAATTATCAAAGAATGATATCATCCATATAACCTTACTGACAAAATTTCATGGACATCCAAGGTATTATGATTACGTAATAACTTAATATAAGAAAGTGACCTAATTGATTCTTAATTAATTCAGAGGGGGTAAATGTTCCTAAAAATTCCCGATAAATTATCTAGGGCATAATACCACCCTATGAAACTACCTGCCAAGTTTCAAGTCCTTCCAAGGACATATGTCCCTATGTCCTTCAGTAGGTTCAATATATAAACCTAAGGTTTGAGCAAGGGTTCTAGGGCACATCCACCCTAAACCACCCAAAAACACTTATAGGGGTATTTTATATGACATCAAGTCAATGGTCAAAGTTTCACCATATTTGGATGAGTGTTGACCTCCCAAATCCATCAAGTGTACTATTGATCTAGAATACCATAGTTTGATCATCTTTGGGTTACTCAATTACCCTACTGATTCAATCCCAAATGGGATGAAATTTTCACCAAAGTCATGTCATGACCCTAAGAACCACCCACCAAACTTTGGAGGGGTTTAGAGGTCTCTAGACCCTAAAATTAATTCATACATGAATTATTAAATTTCTACAAAAACTATAACAAAAGTTTATCCAAAAATTCCCATTTTTGGATATGTTGAGGGTAAGGGTAAATCTAACCTATGCTCAAAATTTCAAATCATTTGGAAGTCCAAACTAGTTGGGGAACTCAAATCAATCTCTAGTCAACCCTAAGATAGGTTGCACCATTTTGAGTGCTGCTGTCAAACCAGTGGGCCAAATCGGCTCAAATAAAATTTAAAATATCAGGGGCTACAAGTTTGGTATAGATCACTTTTCCAGTAGAGGGATATAAGTATTTTCTATAATTATTTCTAACTACTGCCAATAAAGGGATAGAAATAGGAATATCAAATATATTATTGCATAAACTTGCACAGATCTTAAAGCTCAAATGAAGGGCATCCCTTCATCTTCTCCAATCAGCCAACGACCACGGTTGGCCCGTCCTGTAGCAACTTGGGAGGTGATTTACCGACCACCTAAATGCTCTCCCGGTCGGCGAATGCCTCCACCACCTAAGTTGAGGTGGCGGCCGACGATGTACGGTGGTTGACCGGCCGGAGGAGGCCAGAATTGGGAATTTGAACAAGAGAGGAAAAGCTTGAACACAAGCTTTCGACCACATCGATCCAAGACCAATTGGCCCCAAATCTAGTGGCTAAAATGAAGAAATATACCCACTAAGAAATAGATGAGAGGAGAGGACCTGAATTGTGGCTTGCAGTCGTGTCGATCGCCGGTCCGCCATGGTTGGTCGAGAGCTCTTGGGTGCCATGCCGGTAGGTGCTTATTTAGAGAAATTCTTCTAAAAAAATTGGGGAGACTCATTCCCTCCACCCCTTGAGCCCTTTTATAGAACCAAATCCTAGTGGGGAGGAGATGAAGTTTGGGATTCCTCCATTAACACCATTCATGGTGAAAATTTCGGCCATCCCCAAAGGTCACCCAATTCATCACCCAAAAGAGTTGAAGAACCCTTTAATATTCTCATAATTGATGGGGGGAATGAATCCCCATCAATTTGGAGGACTTTTGGACTCCCTTGGCCATGAATTTAGCCACCAAAATGAGTCCCATCCGCTTCCCTTCGATTGAGCTACCACCGACGCTAGTGCTAGCGCCAGTGCTAACATCTCGACGGCGTAATGCTCGCCAGTTCCGCAACCGCCAGACGCTATCGGTACCGCCAGTTCTAGTGCTAGCTCCTGCTCTAGCGTTTCGATGGTATTTGGTTCGTCTCTACAGTTTAGTGTTCGTCTCAGCGGTTCACCTAAACCACCACTACCGCCAGCGCTAGCTGCTAGCGCCGGCACTATCGCAACATTCAATACACCCCCTTCTTTCTATGGTTGGATAATTAGGGTATTACGAGGGGACCCCTTTACTGGGTTAGACACATCATGGTGGGGTCATGGGTCACGGTGATGCCCTAAGGCCAACCTTAGGCTTGGTTACTGAAAATCACTATCCATAGACCATGGTGATTTTTGCCTCGAGCCTAAGCTCTTATGTTCTCTTTGTGCATCGTAGGGTCTTGTCATGACCTAGTCATGACAAAACCGTCCTAGGGGTCTAGTCGTTTGGGGGATGTTACAAATTCCAATACATAAAAATAAAAATTTCATCCACGAAATTCAGGTTAAGCCTGCGGGGTTTCTAACACAAGTGCTAGAATGTAACATCCCTAGAAAATTTAAATTATACCTGGCGGGAAGAGCTCCGGATACCTATGCTGCATCAGATCTAATGGCTCCTAGGTGTGCCCCTCCTGTCCATGATTCCACCACAGGACCTTGAACAGCAGAACCTTCTTGCGCTGTAGGACTCGAATCTCAGTGTCGTCTATCCGGATCGGCTCTAGATGAACCAACTGATCAGCAGCTACTGGCCCATCTGCTATAGATATCTACCGCTTTGGTCATAGTAGAGCTCTCCTAAGGGAGGAGATGTGGGAGACGTCGTGCAATCCCGCTAGCTCCGGCGGCAGCTCCAGTCTGTACGCCAGGGGACCGATACGCTCCAGGATCCTGTAAGGTCCCATATACCTAGGACTGAGTTTCTTCCGCCCGCATACCCGTGAGACTCCGTACATCGGAAGTATCTTCAGAAACACCCGGTCTCCAACCTGGAACTCTACTGCACGATGCCGCGAATCGTAATACTTGGCCTGCCTGCTCTGGGCTTCCAACATCCTGTCTCGGATCAGTCTCACCTGAGCATCAATATCCTCCATAAACTCCGAGCCGAGTGCCTTAGGATCCCCATCCTGGATCCAAGACAATGGAGTCCTGCACCTCCGTCCATATAATGCCTCGTAAGCGGCCATGCCTATGCTGGACTGATGACTGTTGTTGTAGGAAAACTCTACAAGCGGCAACAGTCTCTCCCATGGCTCTCCGCGGTCCAAAATGCATAGGCGTAATAGATCCTCCAGCGTCCGGTTGGTATGTTACGTTTTCCCGTCTGTCTGTAGGTGGAATGCTGTGCTGAATGTCAGCCGTGTACCCAAAATATGCCTAGACCAATCTCCACTCTCTAGACGTAAACCATCCGTCTCAATCCGACACGATTGTCCTAGGTACACCATGATATCAGACAAACTGCTCCACAAATTTCCGTATCAAATCTCTGACCGGTGCGCCCTTCCTGTCCGGAATGAATCTGGCCACCTTCGTTAACTGTCGACGATTACCCATATCAAATCATTCTCGACATGTGATCGGAGAAGTCCATGTAGAAAGTCCATCGCGATGTCGTCGGACTTCCACTTTGGCACCGAGAGTGGCTGTAATAATCCGGCCAGCCTCCTGCATTCTGCCTTCACCGGGTGGTAGTGCATGGTATACTGATAGTCCGATAAGAACTCCACCCATTGTCTCTGTCGGATGTTCAGCTCCTTCTGCGTGTCCACATACTTCAGGTTCTTGTGATCTGAGAATATATCGCAGTGAACATCGTAGAGGTTGTGCCGCCAGATCTTCAACGAGAATATAACTGCTCCCATCTCCAAATCATGCACCGGGTAGTTCCGCTCGTGGTTCTTCAATTGTCGGGAGGCATATGCTATCACGTGTATGTTCTGCATTAGGACGACATCCATCCCCTGATATGACGCATCAGTATACACCTGGAATCCTTCCTTCCCCGACGGAAGGGCAAGGATTGGAGCCGACGTAAGCTGATCCTTCAGCTCCTGAAAAACCGCTTCGCACTGCGGCGTCCAAACAAATGCGGTTTCCTTCTTCGTCAGGGATGTGAGCGGGATGGATATCTGAGAAAACCCTACCCGAACTTCCGGTAATAACCGGCAAGTCCCTAGAAACTTTGCACGTCGGTGGCCATCTTCAGCGGTGGCCAATCCCATACTGCCTGGATCTTCGCTGGATCCACTGCTAGTCCAGCTCTACTGATAATTTGACCCAGGAAGGCCACCTCATTCAGCCAAAACTGACACTTTTTGAACTTCGCGTAGAGGCTATACTCTCGAAGTTTCTCCAAAGTCAGTGCCAGATGTCGTGCATGTTCCTCCTCCATCCTCGAATAGAAGAGAATGTCATCGATGAACATGATGACAAAGATGTCGAGATATGGCTCAAATGCCCGGTTCATCAGACTCATAAATGCAAATGGAGCGTTCATGAGCCCGAAGGGCATCACGGTGAACTCATTCCGTCCGTATCAACAACTGATAGCCGTCTTTGGGATGCCCTCCTCCTGAATCCGCAGCAGATAATACCCGACCTCAAATCAAGCTTCGAGAAGCAGTGGGCTCCCTCTAGCTGGTCAAACTGCTCATCAATCCTAGGTAGCGGGTACGTATTCTGAACCATCAGCATATTCAGTGCTCTGTAGTCGATGCACAGTCTGAGCGTCCCGTCCTTCTTCTTCACGAATTTTACTGGAGCTCCTCAAGGTGAGGAACTCGGTCTAATGAATCTCGCTTCCACCAATTCCACTAACTGGCTCCAAAACTCCACTAACTCCTTCGGGGCCATCCGATAAGGAGCTCTAGATAGCGGCTTAGGTGGTCGTTCCCGCACTAAGCTCCTCCTCTAACCTCTTTGGGGTATCCTCGCACCTTAATAAAATGTATACCTATGGTGTGTTTCAGACTTGGGCAAGGTATAAATTATCATGGTGAGTCATGTGTTCTAGTGGGGTTGAGTCTAACTCATTGACTAAAGGACTATCTAAAGAAATCTTTGCAGTCGGAGGTATTCCCTGCTGGGGGCAGGGTTCGTCGCAGGCTACAAAAGAAAACTTGTTACTCGTAAGTAGATTTGTCTAAAAAGGCTCAGTTAAAATTGGACTTTTTCATGTGATTCTCCATATGGGCACACCATTGCATCTGCTGCTAGTTTGTACTCAAACTAAGCTCACGCGGGGTGGCCCAAGGTTTGTGGACTTCTTGTTTTCGGATCGAGGTTTGCTTTGATACTAGTTTGTAAGACTCTTTTTTTTGCTACAAAACCGGGTCTTATGCCCAGAACCGCCTCTTTGCGGTGACACCAACACTCGGGAAGGTCGCCACTACAAAACGCAGATCCTGCCAGCCATATCGATCACAGAAGAAGAAAAGTACATTTGAACATATAGAAGCTCAAGTCCACAAATCACATGCTACATAGATATCCTAGAATAGAAATGTCTACAAATAGTAACTGAATAAAAGATAGTAATAAAAGGGCTCATGCCCGATACATCAATTCCTCACTACAAGTTCTCTCGCGGAAGTAAAACTAGTAGAACACTCACGAATCCTGACACTGGTGCTCTTGTGCTAGACTGTTCCACCTCCATCCGCACCGGCCTCTGGTGCTGCTGCATCTCCTCGGTCTCCTAAAATGATATGGTCCACCGACCATTAGTCAAAAAGACTAAGCCTCATTTCCCCCATCCATCCCCTAGTGGCCCTAGGCACCTAGCGGGAGGATGAAGCGGAGGACATTAAGGGGTATAAAACAAAGCAGGTGACATGTCTTAGCTACAGGAGTGTCTATCACTACACAGGTGTTTATATATAATTGAAGCAATAAACAATAAGCAAGCAGGATAAAGAACAAGTAAAAAACAGTAAAGTAAGCAGGTAAAGACATGTATATAGTAGAAAAGTAACCATTGAATTATAGGAATGCCCATACAAACCTATAGACCAAGGGGTCGTTTAGCATGACCTATCACATAAAAAGTCCCATAACCAATTTATATGATAGGGGTAGGGGTTGAAATGCAATGTTAATGCTATGACATGCAGTGTTATGCTAAGTAATGTTATGATCACGCAAGTGCAACTCACACACTTCGACTCTATGCGCACAGACCTTTAGTTCCCCTTTTTTAGAGCTAGCAAACCTCCCAGGATACCCCCGTAGTGGCAAACTAAAGCGGTGGGTTGGGCCTCACCCACCTCTAGGTTGGTATACACACTACCTAACCTACACCTATCGTACGCCTCAATGCAAAACTACAGAGCGCCTGTGTACTCTTACTAGCTGGACCATAAGACTTTCTTGGCTAAGTGCAAATCCACACTTGCCAAGTCAGAGTATTGACGTCAGTGTGAATGACCGTCTATACCTAAGACCCACCACCTTTATGCACATGCAATATGATTACCGTGTGTCTCTGAGCCATAGGTAACCCGGGCTAACCCGCCCGTCGTAACAACCATCCGAGCCACCTGCTCGCCAAACAAACCCATCCGCAACCACATCCACCGAGCCTACTGCTCGTCTGACCAAACAAAGTAACACCCGCAGCAGCAGGGTGTCGGTGAGTGTATTATCAAGTTAATCTTGCATAACAACTTACTCCTACAATTTAGGGTTAATCTTGGACTTCCCGAGGACTACCCTGTGAGGGGCTCGCAGCGGTACTAGAAGGTACGATGGGATGATAGCCCGAACCGCCCTTTCCAAGACACTTATTTTTATTGATGTCTACCCTTGAATATACCCCTCTTACCATTTCACTTGCGTTAACCCAAAGTGTTTTATGACTCTCCAAGGGGAAGATGATCTTTCGTCGATCCCGAACATAACCTTGCCCCTTAGCTTATCGGGCACACTCAACACACAGGCTACTATTGATGACCTCAAACCTCCTCAACCAGACTAAGTACACCATCTACCTTCCATTCCCACCTAACGGTCTATAAGTTACTCAAGGTTTACAGTTTACTATACGCAGACCAAATGAGCTACATGAAGTTCATGAGAGGAGGTACTCCAAATAATCATCCGAATGACCCAAGATTATTATTGGGGGTATGTTATGATATTTTAACTCCATCTCCAGAAATTCATAAATTTTCTACATAATTTGGTAATTATTATAATTTTTCCAAAATCAGGGAACCTATGATTTGTACATCAAGTATGGTTTTCCGACATTAAAATTTGTACAAATAGATAACAGCAAAAAAACAGCCAAACCTGAATTTCACAATTTTCTAGAAAGATTTTGACCTCCAATTAAAATATAAACTAATTTATTAAATTCACATTCAGAAATTACAAGAAAATTAACAGATATCCACAGTGATCAGAAACGTTTACTGGTTGAGTTTCATAATTTTCCAGATTCAGTTGACCATATAAATCTTTTAATTAAATAAACAATCATAGGGCACTTTGTGATGTCAATCATATAAAAACTCCTCCAAAAGTTATACCAAAATTTACAGATCACATTATTTCCCTAAAAAGTGCTCTGACCAAGTTTCATGATTTTTTAGTGAGTACAAAATCCACCAATTAATTATCTTACAACTAGGGTAAACATTGGGGTTATGAATGAAGCACTATATACATCAATCCAAAATTCATATGAAAATTATCAAAGAATGATATCATCTATATAACCTTTTCTGACAAAATTTCATGGACATCTAATGTATTATGATTACGTAAATTCTTAATATAAAAAAGTGACCTAATTTATTCTTAATTAATTCAGAGGGGGTAAATATTCCTAAAAATTCTGGATAAATTATCTAGGGCATAATACCAACCAATGAAACTACCTGCCAAGTTTCAAGTCCTTCCAAGGACATATGACCATATGTCCTTCAATAGGTTCAATATACAGACCTAAGGTTTGACCATGGGTTCTAGGGCACATCCACCCTAAACCACCCAAAAACACTTGTAGGGGTATTTTATATGACATCAAGTCAGTGGTCAAAGTTTCACAATATTTGGATGAGGCTTGACCTCCCAAATCCATTAAGTGCACTTTTGATCTAGAATACCATAGTTTGACCATGTTTGGGTTACTCAATTACCCTACCGATTCAATCACAAATGGGATGAAATTTTTACCAGAGTCATGTCATGACCCTAAGAACCACCCACCAAAACTTGGAGGGGTTTAGAGGTCTCTAGACCCTAAAATTAATTCGTACATGAATTATTAAATTTCTACAAAAACTATAGCAAAAGGTTATCCAAAAATTCCCATTTTTAGATATGTTGAGGGTAATAGGAAAATCTAACATATGCTCAAAATTTCAAAGCATTTGGACGTCCAAACTAGTGGGGGCACTCAAATCAATCTCTGGTCAACCCTACATAGAGGTTGCACCATTTTGAGTGCTGCCATCAAACCAATGGTCCAAATCGGCTCAAATTAATTTTAAATTAAAGTAGACATCATGGGATACAAGTTTAGTATAGATCACTTTTCCAGTAGAGAGCTCTTAGTATTTTCTATAATTATTTCTAACTACTGCCAGTAAAGGAACAGAAATAGGAATATCAAATATATTATTACATAAACTTGCACAGAGCTTAAAGCGCAAACGAAGGGCATCCCTTCATCTTCTCCAATCAGCCAACGAACACGGTTGGCCTGTCCTGTAGCAACTTGGGAGGTGATTTCCCGGCCACCTAGACGCTCTCCCGATCGGCCAATGCCTCCACCACCTCCGTTGAGGTGGCGATCAGGGATGTACGGTGGTTGACAGGCCGGAGGCGGTCTGAATCGGGAATTTGAACAAGAGAGGAAAAGCTTGAACACAAGATTTCGGCCACGTCGATACAAGACCAATTGGCCCCAAATCTAGTGGCCAAAATGAAGAGATCTACCCACTAAGAAATAGATGATAGTAGAGGACCTGAATTGTGGCTTGTAGTCGTCTTGATCGCTGGTCCGCTATGGTTGGTCGAGAGCTCTTGGGTGTCACGCCGGTAGGTGCTTAGGTAGAGAAGTTCTTCTAGAAAAATGTGGGAAACACATTTCCTCCACCCGTTGAGCCCTTCTATAGAACCAAATTCTGGTGGGGAGGATATGAAGCTTGAGATTCGTCCATTAACACCATTCATGGTGAAAATTTCGGCCATCCCCAAAGGTCACCCAATTCATCACCCGAAAGAGTTGAAAAACCCTTTAATATTCTCCTATTTGATGGGGGAAATGAATCCCCATCAATTGGGAGGACTTTTGGACTCCCTTGGCCATGCATTTGGCCACCAAAAGTCCCATCCGCCTCCCGTCGATTGAGCTACCGAGGGCGCTAGTGCTAATGCCAGCGCTAACATCATAACGGCGTAACGCTCGCCAGTTCGGCAAGCGCCGGATGCTACCTGTACCTCCAGTGCTAGCGCTAACGCATGCGCTAGAATTTCGACGGTATTTGGTTCGTCTCAGCGGTTCATTGTTCATCTCAGCGGTTCACCTAAACCACCACTACTGCCAGCGCTAGCCGCTAGCGACAGTGCTATCGCCATATTCAATACACCCCCTTCTTTCTATGGTTGGATAATTGGGGTATTATGAGGGGACCCCTTTACTAGGTTAGACACACCATGGTGCGGTCATGGGTCACGGTGATGCCCTAAGGCCAACCTTAGGCTTGGTAACTGGAAATCACTATCCGCAGACCATGGTGATTTTCGCCTCGAGCCTAATCTCTTATGTTCTCTATGCGCATCCTAGGGTTTCGTCATGACCTAGTCATGATAATACCGTCCTAGGGGTCTAGACGTTTGGGGGATGTTACAAATCCTAATACATAAACATAAAAATTTCGTCCCCAAAATTGAGGTTAAGCCTGCGAGGTTTCTAACGCTAGTGCTTGAATATAACATCCTTAGAGAATTTAAATCATACCTGGCGCGAAGAGCTCCGGATACCTATGGTGCATCAGGTCTAGTGGCTCCCAGGTGTGCTACTCCTTTCGATGATTCCTCCACAGGACCTTGACTAGCGGAACCTTCTTGTGCCGTAGGACTCGCATCTCAGTGTCGTCTATCCAGACTGGCTCCAGATGAACCAACCGATCAGTAGCTACTGGCCCATCTACTATAGATATCTGCTGCTCTGGCCGTAGTAGAGCTCTCCTAAGGGTGGAGACATAAGAGATGTCGTGCAATCCCGCTAGCTCAGGCGGCAACTCCAGTCTGTACGCCAGGGGACAGATCCGCTCCAGGATTCTGTAAGGCCCCATATACCTAGGACTGAGCTTCTTCTGCCCTCGTACCCGCGAGACTCCATGCATCAGACATATCTTTAGAAACACCCAATCTCCAACCTAGAACTCTACTGCATGACATTGCGCATCGTAATACTTGGCCTGCCTGCTTTGTGCTTCCAGTATCCTGTCTTCGATCAGTCTCACCTGAGTATCAGTATCCACCACGAACTCCGAGCTGAGTGCGTTAGGATCCCCATCCTGGATCCAAGATAGTGGAGTCCTGCACCTCCGTCCATATAACGCCTTGTAAGGGGCCATGCCTATGCTGGACTGATGACTGTTGTTGTAGGAAAACTCTACAAGCGGCAACAGTCTCTCCCATGGCTCTCCGTAATCCAAAATACATAGGCGTAATAGATCCTCCAGCATCCGGTTGGAATGTTCTGTTTGCCCATCTGTCAGTGGGTGGAATGCTGTGCTGAATGTCAACCGCATACCCAAATAATCCTGGACCGATCTCCACTCTCGGAATGTAAACTGTCCGTCTCGATCCAACACAATTGTCCTAGATACACCATGATATTGGACAAACTGCTCCACAAATCTCCGTACCAAATCTCTGACTGGAGCGTCCTTCCCGACCGGAATGAATCTAGCCACCTTCGTTAACCTGTCAACGATCACCCATATCGAATCATTCCCCGCATGTAATCGGGAAGCCCATGTATAAAGTCCATCGCGATGTCGTCAAACTTCCAATACGGCACCGGGAGTGGCTGTAATAATCCGGCCGGGCTCTTGCATTCTGCCTTCACCGGGTGGTAGTGCATGGTATACTGATAATCCAATAAGAACTTAACCCATCATCTTTGTCGGATGTTCAGCTCCTTCTGCGTGTCCACATACTTCAGGTTCTTGTGATATGAGAATATATCATAGTGAACACCGTAGAGGTAGTGCCGCCAGATCTTCACCGCGAATATAACCGCTCCCATCTCCAAATCGTGCACCGGGTAGTTCCGCTGATGGTTCTTCAACTATCAGGAGGCGTATGCTATCACGTGTCTGTTCTGCATTCAGATGGCACCCATCCCCTGATAAGATGCATTAGTATACACCTGGAATCCTTCCTTCCCCGACAGAAGGGAAAGGATGGGAGCCGACGTAAGCTGACCCTTTAGCTCCTGGAAGACCGCTTCGCACTGCAGCATCCAAATGGATGCGGTATCCTTCTTCGTCAAGGATGTGAGTGGGAGGGATTTCTGAGAAAACCCTGCATGAACGTCCAGTAATAACCGACAAGTCCCAAGAAACTCCGCACGTCGGTGGCCATCTTCAGCTATGGCCAATCCCGTACTGCCTGGAAATTTTATGGATCCACTGCTAGTCCAGCTCCACTGATAATGTGACCCAGGAAGGCCACCTCCTTCATCCAGAACTGACACTTGCTAAACTCGCGTAGAGGCTGTGCTCTCGAAGTTTCTCCAAAGTCAGTGCCAGATGCCGTGCATGCTCCTCCTCCATCCTCGAATAGATGAGAATGTCGTCGATGAACATGATGACAAAGATGTCGAGATATGGCTCGAACACCTGGTTCATTAGACTCATAAATGCCGATGGCATGTTCATGAGCCCGAAAGGCATCACAGTGAACTCATACAGTCCGTATCGGCTGCTGAAAGCCGTCTTCGAAATGTCCTCCTCCTGAATCCGCAGCTGATAATACCACGACCTCAAATCCAGCTTCGAGAAGCAGTCGGCTCCCTCTAGCTGGTCAAACAGCTCATCGATCCTAGGCAACGGGTACGTATTCCGAACCTTCAGCCTGTTCAATGCTTTGTAGTCGATGCACAGTCTGAGCTCACCAAGCACTCCAAGGTGAGGAACTCGGTCTAACGAATCCCACTTCCACCAATTCCTATAACTGGCTCTGAAACTCCACTAACTTCTTCGAGGCCATCCAATAAGGAGCTCTAGATAGTGGTTAGGTGGTCGTTCCCGCATTAAGCTCCTCCTCTAACTTCTTTGGGGTATCCCCGTACCTTAATAAAATGTATACCTATGGTGTATTTCAGACTAGAGCATGGTGTAAGTTGTCATGGTGAGTCATGTGTCCTAGTGGGGTTGTGTCTAACTCATTGACTAAAGGACTATCTAAAGAGATCTTTGTAGCTGGAGGTATTCCATGCTGGGGCAGGGTTCGCCGTAGGCTACACAAGAAAACTTGTCACTCGTAAGGAGATTTGTCTAAAAAGGTTCAGTTAAAAGAGGACTTTTTCATGTGATTCCCCATATGGGCACACCATTGCTTCCGTTACTAGTTTGTCCTCAAACTAAGCTCGCGCGGGGTGTCCCAGGGTTTGTGGACTTCTTTTCTTCGGATCGAGGTTTGCTTTGATACTAGTTTGTAAGACCCCATTTTTTGCTACAAAACTGGGTCTTATGCCCAGAACCGCTGCTTTGCGGTGACACCTTCACTCGGGAAGGTCGCCACTACAAAATGCCGATCCTACCGACCATATCAATCACAGAAGAAGAAAAGTACATTTGAACATATAGAAGCTCAAGTCCACAAATCACATGCTACATAGATATCATAGAATAGAAATGTCCACATACAGTAACTGAATAAAAGATAGTAATAAAAGGGCTCCTGCCCGATACATCAATTCCTCACTACAAGTTCTCTCGCGGAAGCAAAACTAGTAGAACACTCACGGATCCTGACACCAGTGCTCCTGTGCTAGACTGTTCTGCCTCCATCTGCACCGGCCTCTGGTGCTGCTGCGTCTCCTCGGTCCCCTAAAATGATATGGTCCAACGACCGTTAGTCAAAAAGACTAAGCCTCATTTCCCCCATCCATCCCTAGTGGCCCTAGGAACCGAGCGGGAGGATGAAGTGGAGGACATCAAGGGGTATAAAACAAAGCATGTGACATGTCTTAGCTACATGAGTGTCTATCACTATGCAGATGTTTATATATAATTGAAGCAGTAAACAATAAGTAAGCAGGATAAAGAACAAGCAAAGAATAGTAAAGTAAGCAGGTAAAGACAAGTATACAATAGAAAAGTAACTATTGATTTATAGGAATGCCCATACAAACCTATAGACCAAAGGGTCGTTTAGCAAGGCCTATTACATAAAAAGTCCCATAACCAATTTATACGATAGGGGTAGGGGTTTAAATGCAATGTTTATGCTATGACATACAGTGTTATGATGGGTAATGTTATGATTATGTAAGTGCAACTCACACACTTAGACTCTATGCGCACAGACCTTTAGTTCCCCCTTTTTGGAGCTAGCAAACCTCCTAGGATACCCCTTTAGTGGCAAACGAAAGCGGTGGGTTGGGCCTCGCAAACTTCTAGGTTGGTCTTCACACTACCTAACCTAGACCTATCGTACGCCTCAACGCAAAACTGTGGAGCGCCTGCGTACTCTTACTAGCTGGACCACATGACTTTCTTGGCTAAGTGCAAATCCACACTTGCTGAGTCAGCGTATTGACGTCGGTGTGAATGACCGTCTATACCAAAGACCCACCACCTTTATGCACATGCAATATGATTACATTGTGTCTCTGATCCATAGGCTCCCAGTGTAAGACCCCCCTCTCAAATCGGCGGTCTGACCAGGGGATCTTATAGCACATTACCCTTTTAGCACGATGCCGAAGCGATCCCGATGGGTGAAGGTACTAGCTTCTCCAACCCCCTTCCTTGAAAACTCCTTTGTCATGCTTAGGGGTGGTGTTAAGCGAAAGTCACTACACACCAACAGAGTAGGGAAGCGGTATTCTAGCAGAAGACATCATCAAAGAGTGCACTTTATAGCACTTAGCGGAAGACGTAGTATTATAACAAAAGATTAATTATCATAGAAACCTAAAACTCAAGACCCATATGGATAATTGCAATATCTTTGCCGCATTTAGTCCTATCAATCAAGGATTCATGGCCAATATATAGATATCATGAGAGAGGGTACAACAAAAGGGGATGCGACTTAATAACTTGTACCTGATGTAGCCCGCTCCGTGGCTTCATCCATACATGGGTGTTGTCTCTCATCCGCACCTGTCACCTGTGCTAAAGACAAGTTATTAGAACCACGAACATAATCCAACCCCTACTAACAACAGACATAATATGTAACATCCCCCAAACAACTAGACCCCTAGATGGTTTTGTCATGACTAGGTCATGACAAAACCCTATGAAGATTGAAGAGACCACTTGGCCTTAGCTAAGAAGAAGGAAACCACAGTGGTCTGTAAATAGCAATTTCTAGTTAACAAGCATAGGGTTGGACTTAAGGGCCTCAACTTGACCCTTTGACCCCACCATATCATACCTAACCCGTTAGGGGTCCCCTTAGATCACCAAGGACCCATTGGGGTCAACCAAAGAGGCCAAATTAACCAAAGTCAACTATAACCCCAAATTGGTCAAAGTGGCCTAATTAGGGTCAATTGGCCTCCACCATGCCAAATTGACCTTTCCCCTACCCTTATAAGGTTATTAGGGACTCAATGGACCAAAACGCTCCATCATGGGGCCACCAAGTTGGCCAATTTGACCTAAGTCAACTCAACCATAATTTAGGTCAAATTACCCTAATTTGGCCTAATCAAGCCCAATCCACTTGGGCTAGGCCCAAGTGAGGTGATCCATTAGTCATAAGGCTGACAAATTACATGGAATGCCACTAATTTTCTGAAAATGGTGACTAGGAGAGAGAATCCTCATTTCCCCCAAAAATGGAGGAGAGAGAAAGAGAGAGGAAGGTGGCCATTCATGGCCAAAGAGACCAAGGGCCACCCATTTCTCTCCCAATTGAGTGGTACATCTCCGCTCTTCAGTTTGGAGTAGATAGATAGTCATTCCAGGCCATATGGGGGCTGAATTTTGTGGTTTTTCATGGTGGCCAAAAATGTGCTTGATGGCCATTAATGGTGGCAATCAAGGAGAGACCCATCCTCTCCTCAAATTGCTCCATTTAAATGCTTTACCGAGAAGAGGGCAGGGTTTTCCCCCACTTACCCGAAGGAACCAGCCATCTTGGTGTAGAAGTTCCATGGAATCCAAGAGCTTTCATGTGGCCATGGTGGATAGGAGATCGGCAAGGCAAATCCCCTCCGTTCAGGTCCTCCCCTCCTCCTCTCTTCCTTTGGGTAGATCTACATCTATTTGCCGCAAGGTTTGAGGCCAAATGGCCTTGGACTGGGTTTGGCCGGAGCTTAGATTTTCAAGCTTTAAATCCCACCCTAAAACCCTTCGTTCCGGCCACCACCGGCCGGCCAACACCCCCAATCGCCGGCCACCACCTCAACGGAGGTGGTGGTAGCATTGGCCGGCCGGGGTGGCGCTCAGGTGGCCGGGAAAACACCTCCAAACATCACCTAGGCACGGAAAATCTGGTCCGTTGGCTCCCTGTAGAAGATGAAGGGATGCCCTTTGTGGTGCTTTAAGATCTGTGCGCAGATCCTATTTTAATATACATGATATTTGGATTTTCTGTCACACATTCTGCTGTACATAGATTAATTTAGTAAAAATACTTAGGTCCCTCTACAGAAAGAGTGGTCAACAACAAAGTTTTAGCCCTTAGAGTCTACTTTATTTTAAAATTTGTTTCAGCCCAAAAGGAGTTCTGTAGCTCCCTGTAGGTCCATTTTGGTGGGACTGGTCCCTAGTGTAGGACAGCCACCATTTCTTGAATAACTTTTGATTGGGTTATGGTATGGACTTGAAAATTGAAACCTAGGCTATTTACACCTACCCACACATCATACCCAAAGTTGGGAATTTTAGGAGAACATTTTTCTAAGGTTTTTGTAATAATTTTATAATTCATATATTATTTAAATTTAGGGTCTAATGACCTCCAATCCCCTCCAAATTTTGGCGGGTGCCTCTTAGGGTTATTATATGACCCTGGTAAAATTTTTAGCCCAATTGGGACTGATTTAGATAGGTAATTGGTTAACCCAAGTTGGGTCAAATTAGGTCTAAATTGGGGTATGGTGTTTATATTGGGGTATGATGGTCAGATCTCATCACCATGAGTTGAAACCTTGGCCACTGGTTTAGGATAACATAATACACCTTCATGAGTAAGATGGGGTGGTGTATAGGTGGATATGCCCTAGAACCCTAGACTTACCCCTTGGGGAGCATATAGAGCTTTGTGAAGGACATGTGGTCAAAAGCTATATAATGGTCATGGAACTTAGGAGATTTGTTCATGGGATGTATTTATGCCCTAGGGAATTTTGAGAGAATTTTAGGAGAATTTATTCCCCCTAAATTAGGTAATAATTGTTGGAACATGCTTTCCGCATCTCTTGGTTTGACAATAACAAATCCTTTTGTATTTGATCATACTTGTTTTGTGTTTATAGTATGCAGGATTCTGTGCTTTCAAATCTCCATGGTGCTGTGTTGTTGCTACCGCGCCGCCTAACCTTACCGCTGGCGCTAGCACTGATGAAACCATTGAGACGAAACCGCTGAGAAGAAACTGCTGAGAAAATCTGAAAGCATTACTGCGCCGCGTTAAGCCTACCGCTGGCGCTAACAACCGCTGAGAAGAAACCGCTGAGAAGGAATCCTGTGTTCGACGAAATGGATGCTGCGTTCGACGAACTCGGTGCTCCGTTCGACGATCTGCATGCTCTACTGCGGCGCTCGACGAAATGAATGCCATACCGCAGAGCGGTAATACTACAATTTGCGCTAGTTTTGTTCGACAAAATTCATATCAGGGCGTTCGACGATCGACGAAAGCTGAGGACCGATCGACGAACTGCAGCTCTACCGCAGAGCGTTAAAACTAACGCTGGCGCTAGCGTCCGAAAGACGAAATGGTGTCCGAAGAAAATGATGTCGTTCGACGAACCAGATTGAGATCGACGAATACAAGTTTCCGTTCGATGAACCAGATTGAGATCGACGAAAACAAGTTTCCGTTCGACGAACCAGATTGAGATCGACGAAAGCTGAGGACAGCTCGACAAAGATGTGCCCGACAAAATGACCTACCGCGGAGCGTTAGCATTGATGCTAGCGTTAGCATATATGGAAACTATTGACAGAAAGGAAAGTGGAGAAAATGGAATGTCGACGGGTCGCTATGTGTGGCAAGTACTATCGCAGTGCGTTAGGTCTAACGCCAGACGGTAGCTTTTTTGGAAGCATACCGTCTGCAGTTGATTGAGGGGAAAATATAGAAAGAGATATTGACTGATGGAAGGAAATCGCACTATCACGGGGCGATAGTGTTACCGCAGTGCGCTAGGCTGTCACAACCATTTGCGCTCAGAAGTTGCCTTAACTGCAATGATTCGTGTGCGCGTCGTGTCACTATCACGGGGCGGTAGTACTTGCGCAGGCGGTAGCTGACAAATCTATTTAAAGGGCAGTGCTTCCTCCATTAGGGTTGGCTGTTGGAGAACGAATTGAAGCCTTATTTCAGAGAACTCGTGAGAGCCTTCAGAAGCAGCCAAGACAACTCCGTCAACGTTCGTGAATGCAAGGAACTCGAAGAAAGAACCAACACGCTTATTCTACGAGAAGGTCGAACGCATCAACTCAAAGGATTACTTCAGCACACCTTCGACAAGATCTTCGAGTTCAACCTAAGAGGGAGTTTGTCTTTAGTTGTTATTTTTCCATTTTTAATATTTTTATATCTTTTGTTCGGTAGAGGAACTCGCCACACGGAGACTAGGGCCTTGCAGGGACTAGGGAGGAATTCGCAACACGACGACTGGGTCTAGGGAGTAGATCTAGGGTGTGCTCGAGGCCTTTCTGGTGATAGATTGGCTAGAGCGGCTTAAGGCCTTGTCTGGGGAAAGACAGGCTAAAGCCAACCGGTCCTTGGGAGAAGGGTCGGTATAGAAAATGAAAAAGAAATTTTCATTTGTCGCCTTTTTCCAAGCGTTATTGGAAAAGTTTTTGTAAACATATGTATTTAGATTTGATGATTAATGAAAATATGTTTATTTCTTCATCTATGATTCGTGCTCTTTGATTTTCATTGTCTTAACCTGAAAGCTAATTTCTCTGTCACTAACGCCGAGCGGTAACACTACCGCTGGCGGTAGCAACATAGATTTATTTTTCTTTGAATAATCTTAAAAAGTTTAAAACCCTTATTCACCCCCCTCTAAGGGCGCCTACAGATCCAATAAGTGGTATCAGAGCCAAGTTATTCCAAATCGGCTTAACAACCGGGAATAATGGCGTCTCTTAATCATGATCTCGCTTCTACGAGTGGGGAAAATTTTAATATAAATGAAAAAGTATTATCACCACCTTTATTTATGGGCAAAAATTATAAAGGGTGGCAAATATTAATGAAAAATTTTCTTAAAGACTTAGATGAAAAAGTTTGGAATATTACTATTGAAAAGCTACCTAGCGTACTAACTAGAAACGAAATTATTTTAAATGCAAAATCCATGAATAGTATATTTTGCGCGTTAGACCAAAATAAACTTATTTATACTCTACCTACCGCTTATGAGATTTGGAATTTTCTTGAAAGAACTTATGATTCTCCTTCTACAGGTATGGAACAATCAAAAGAACTGGAGAATATGCAAGATTGCACAAGTCTTCAAGAATGCTCCTCTCATGATGGATCATTGGAGCACACATCAATTGGAAGAGAAGAAGAAGTACTATCTTCGGAAGAGGAGTGCCAAAAAGATTTCAAAGAAACTATGTGTTCAAATCATGCATCTTGTTGGGAATATTGCCCTCAATATTACCCTGATTTGAAGAGGCATCACTCTCAATGCTAAGTACATATTGTATTTAACAAAGCTATACTTGTGTAGGATATACAGGCACAAGTGACTCTAAAGGATGGGCCAAACATGGCCCTAGATAAAAAGAAATCATCCATAAGGAGATGAAGATCTGTCTCAGCATAACCGCTGAGACGATGGGCCAGAACTGCTGAGACGAGGAGCAGTCTCAGCGGATCCACTGAGAAGAAGACTGGAGCAACCGCTGAGAAGGGAACTGGAGCTACCGCTGAGACTGGAAGCCGTCTCAGCCCAACTGCTGAGACTGGATGCTGTCTCAGCCCAACCGCTGAGACAGATCCAAATGTTTTGACGAAATCTGCTTTTGGCGCCAATGACATTTGAGAGGGAAAAGCAAGTCCAATCAGCCCCATATTGTGTCAGGAGGATCGATATAGCCGTTGAAGCCGTCTGTGGGTATAAAAGAAGATTTTAGGGCACATCAAGAAGGAACTGTTCTATTGAGAAGCTTTTGCTATACGCCGCAATCGAGCATTCGCGATTCAGCCAGTTGAAGTCATTCTCTGCAGCTGAAGTTAATCTTCTAAGGGAGATTAGTTAGCTCTTCCTGTACAAACTCAAGAAGGGCAAGTTGATCTTCTGCTTTGCTGAAGGAAAAGATCAAGGGGACACAAATCTGAAGCTATTGTTTTCAGATCTGAAGAAAGGATCCAGAAGACCTAAGAGTAAATCCTTTTGTCTTTTGTATCTAACTCAAACTCTATTACATCTTTGTAAGGCATTGTTGCCTGAGTAAAAGGCTGTTGAGCCTGTGTGTAAATCTGTGTTGACAGCTTGAGTGGTAGGACTTCTTGATAGGTCTGAGGTAGGAAATCTGTGGAATTTCTGAGTGGTAGGAGTTCATAACTCTGAGCTGTAGGGCTGTTGAGCCTGAGGTGTAGGGCTCCTGAGCCTGAGTGTAGGGTTGTTGAGCCTGAGGTGTAGGGATGCTGAGCCTGAGTGTAGGGCTGCTGTGCCTGAGGTAGGATCACTCTTGATCTGAGAAGTTCTGAGGAACTTGTGGTGTAAGCTCAAGGAGCCGAGATTGGAGTTTGTGGCCTTGTCTAACTCATTGTTAGAAAGGTGAAGGGGGAAAGAGGACTACTCAAGACACCCTGTCTTGAGGAACCTCTATACATCCTTGTGTGTTTTCTGTGCTTGTATTTTCTGCAGCTAGAAACATTAGGTTTAAACAAAGAAAATAAGTAGAACCTATTCACCCCCCCTCTAGGTATTATTGAATACACCTATATAAACTATCAAGTGGTATCAGAGCGAGGTTGATCAAAAAGACTTAACAGTCTGATCAGATCCTATACAGGAGTAGTCAAATCTGAAATCAAATGGCCAACAGTGGAATGAAGAAGGAGTTGGGGTCAATGAAGCTGCCTATATTCTCCAAAGAAAACTTTGGCATATGGAAGCAATGGGTAAGGCTATTCATGGAAGCATCAGACCCAAGGATCTTTTTGACTATCAAAAATGGTCCTTATACCTTTGAGAAAGTCTCCACTATTGACCCTACCAGAAAGGTACTTAATGTGAAAATTTCTCTAAGGACCTTGTGAGAGCAAGCAGGAATCGATTATGCAACTAAAAGATACAGCCAAAGCAACCAGAAACAATCTTCAGGCAAATATGTGATCTTTATTGATAGCATAAATGTAACGCCCTGCCAGTACGAATAATATAACAGTAGGTCCGGCCGGGACCCCACGCCATACTAACCACACTAGCTAGGAGTTAAAAGGTGATAAACAGAAAGAAACTACAACAGAGTATACTAAACACTAGCGGAAGCATAAAGATTTAACATTTCCATTAGAATTGTCCACTATTATAGGAATGAAACCAAGAAAGCGAGTTATGGCCTTAAGGCCTTACATTTAGCAAATGTACCAAAACTCCAAAACATACATCGGCACGCAGGCCGGCAATACATGAGAAAGCTAAAAAGGAGGCTGGCCTTCAAGGGCCAACTCAGCAAAAGGGGCCACCGCCCGCTATTTCCCGCTAGGCTCACCTGCACCTGCATAAGAACATTCCACCAAGCGGTGGCAAACAAGGTAACGGTCAGCACAGCTGACCAAATTATAACGACCCCACCCCTTACCCGGGGTGGCGGAGATTCTACCCTGCAAGCAAGCCACACTAGCACAAGTACTAAAATAAAGAAAGTGCAACTACACAAGGTGAGGTTTCAAGCACATTCAATCTTCTAGGTTGAGCATCAAAAAGGAGGGAACCTAGGTATGCACATGATGTTGGTTGGGTTCACCCGAAGGTTCCCCGCAACCGCCTAAACAACCGCATGAGGTTAACAACATCAATTCCACAAACACTCCACCGTAAGGGCCATCGCCTTATGTGGGAAAAAGAGCTTTTGGTCGGTCTAGGTAAACCACCTTCCACGACCTCTCCCATGATCACACGGCTACATGAGGTAGGGACCTCTTACCGATCTGCATGGAAACGGGTTCGGTTTAGCTTTGCCCGTGCTCTAATCGTCCCGATCTGTCGCACGACGCGGGTACGGCTTCGCCTCGGCCCGTAAGGGTTTAGCACCTTCAAGTGCTACACAAATATAAGCTACGCACCTAATCCCTTCACAAGGATCTAGGCTTCAAAAATACTCAAAAAGGGGAGTTAAAATACGGTCCGCATCAATTTCGCGGTGAAGGTTTGCCTTCATCCAATATCAAAGCATGGGGCTTTCGTTAGGATCTTCACAAGACGCCTACACTTAAATCCCGCACTACTATAGATGATTTCACGGAGTCATTCTCCGGCACGCATTCTTGGCTTAACCTAAATGCAACGTCGCAATCCAAGCATCACCGATTCGGGCTCACGGCCACGAATAGGCTTCACACAAAATGCCTAAATCCGCACAACTACCGGATTTTCTATATGCAATATGCCGGGGACGGACACAATCGACCCGGAGTTCCGGAGAACTTGAGGGAATCCTACACTTCACCCATTTGGTGAAAGGGATCCCTCATGCAAGCATAGAGAAACGAAGGAGAGGACAAAAGACAAGTCCAAACAACGGGAGAAGAAATCGTTACCCTAGGAGCGTTCTTTTTCGACATGGATCCGAGATTCTAGACGGAGGGGAATGACCGCACCGGGCTGCACTCTCCAGATCTGGAAACGGTTCGCGAAACGGAGCTCCGGAGCTCCGTCAATGGCGGAATCTCCCTTCTTCTTCCTTGGCTCCTGCTTCTTTCTCTAGGGTTTGGAGAGAGAATGACTTAGAGAATATGAGGTTTAACCCCCTCTCATCAGCCCTAAAGGTCTCCCGCAACCAAACCTAGCCATTGGATCAAATCCCAAAAGATTTGGACGGTCCGATCTTCTTCTCCGCTCAAAATCGCGGAACAGAATAAACAGGGCGCACGATCGCTGGCGCACGATCACTGGTCGTGCGCGAAGAGGGAAATGGTCGTGCGCACTGTCCGAGACAGAACTCGATTCTCTTCTGAATTAACGCACGATCGCTGGCGCACGATCACTGGTCGTGCGCGAAGAGGACAATGGTCGTGCGCATAAGCCAAGACAGAACTCCGATTCTTTGCGGGTTGAGCACGATCGTTGGCGCACGATCACTGGTCGTGCGCGAAGAGGACAATGGTCGTGCGCATTGACCTGATCTGGAATCTTAAGCCTATACCGAGCGCAACCCTACCATTTCGCCTACCTCGCTGAACCACGATCTTTGGGGTGTTACAACTCCACCCCCCTTAAAAGAATTTCGTCCCGAAATTTCGAAAACAGTAATAGCAGGAAATTACAGTTTTTAAAGAAAATTTACCTGAGGGAAATAGCTCGGGGTACTCCGCAAGCATCGCTTGCTCTCTCTCCCAAGTTAGCTCCTCTCGGCCGCAATTATCCCACCGGACCTTTACCATCCGAATGGACTTGTTCCGCAACTGCTTTACCTCGGTATCCTCGATGCGTAAGGGTTTGACTTTCGTCGACAACCCACTATCCACCGACACTCTGCCGACCGCAACGATATGAGTAGGCTCTTGCACTGCCTTCCTCAGAACTGAAATGTGAAACACGTCGTGCAGACCGCTCAGCTCTGCAGATAGTGCAAGCCGATAAGCCGCATCACCAACACGTTCCACAATCTCAAACGGTCCTAAGTACCTTGGACTGAGCTTTTTCAAGCGTCGGATCCTTGATACCCCTTTGAACGGTTTGATCTTCAAGTAAACCCGGTCGCCGACGGCGAACTCTAGGTTCCAATGCTTGGCGTTGTAATACTTTGCTTGCCTGTCCTGGGCAATCAATAGCCTTTCCCGAATAGTTCGGATCGTCGAAGTTGCTTCCTCAACATCCTTTCGCTTTAATAGCTTAGTATCGCCCGTTTCTGCCCAAGACAACGGCGTACGACACTTCTTACCATAGAGGGCCTCGAAAGGAGCCATCTTTATACTGGCTTGGTAGCTATTATTGTAGGCGAATTCGATCATATAGAGATGATCTTCCCACTTCTTTCCAAAATCTAGAGCGCACATTCGGAGCATATCCTCCATAGTCCTGTTGGTCCTCTCGGTCTGTCCGTCCGTTTGCGGGTGGAAGGCCGTGCTGAATTTCAATTTAGTGCCCAACAGTTCATGGATAAGCCTCCAATCTTTCGATGTGAAACGCCTGTCACGATCGCTGACGATGCTACGAGGGACACCGTGCAGCCGCACAATACTATCGACATAGAGCTTCGCTAGCTTTTCTACAGAATCATCCTTCCGGTTCGGAATAAAATGCGATACTTTTGTCAGTCTGTCCACAATCACCCAGATGGCGTCGTTTCCATGCTGCGATCTCGGCAATCCGTGCACGAAATCCATCGAAATATCGTCAAACTTCCATTCCGGAATCGGCAAGGACTTCAAAAATCCACCGGGACGTTGACATTCCACCTTCACCAACGCGCAAGTGTTGCACTTGGCCACGTAGAGGGCAATGTCCTTCTTCATACCCGGCCACCAGAAAAGTTTCTTCATGTCCATGTACATTTTCGTGCTCCCCGGGTGGATAGAGTGCTTGGTATGATGAGCCTCGTACATCAATTCCTCCCGTAGAGTACCAACGTTTGGGACGCACAATCTGCCATTCTTCCACATAAGGCCATCTTCGAAAGAGAAATCAGCATTCAACCCGTCAACGGTTTCCGCTTTATAGCGTTTCATGCTCTCATCCAGCTCCAATGCCTGTCGAACTCGGTCGGCAAGGTGGTATTGAACCTCCGTCCAGTTCAAGCATGCTGAAGTAGACGCTCTTCGATCAACGCAAATGATCTCCATTTCTTCCAGCTCACGGATTAGACGCTCATCGTGCATCAAAATCCAATTTGCTTGAGCGGGAGCCCGACGACTCAACGCGTCCGCAACTACATTTCCCTTTCCAGGAGTATATTTGATGTCGAAGGTGTAGTCCCCAAGGAACTCCAACCACCTCCTCTGTCGCATATTCAACTCCCTTTGATCTAGCAAGTACTTGAGGCTCTTGTGGTCGGTAAAGATGTCGATCTTCACGCCATACAAATAATGCCTCCAAAGCTTAAGAGCAAATACCACGGCCGCTAGCTCCAAATCATGGACCGGGTAATTCCTCTCATGAACCTTCAACTGCCGGGAGCCGTAGGCAATTACCTTACCGAACTGCACTAGGACACAACCCAAACCACTCCCCGAGGCGTCGCTATAGATTTCGTAGCCTTCCGTACCACAAGGCGAGCATAGAATGGGCGCCGTGGTCAGACGGATCTTCAGTTCTTCAAAAGCTCGTGCGCACTCGGGCGACCAAACGAACTTATGATCTTTCCTAGTCAATTTAGTGAGAGGAAGTGCAATCCTCGAGAAGTTTTCCACAAAGCGCCTATAATAGCCGGCAAGTCCTAAGAAACTTCGGACTTCCGCTACGTTATTCAACAAAGGCCAGGCTCGGATCGCTTCTATCTTCGACGGATCAACCGCAATTCCATCTCCACTAACGACGTGGCCAAGGAATGCTACTGACGGTAGCCAAAACTCGCACTTGGAGAACTTGGCATATAGCTGACTCTTCCTCAAGGTGCTCAGAACGGCGTGCAGATGCCCTACATGCTCCTCTTCCGATTGAGAGTATACCAAAATGTCGTCGATAAAGACGATCACAAATTGATCCAAATACTCACGGAACGTCCTGTTCATTAAGTCCATGAATACCGACGGTGCATTGGACAGACCGAACGGCATCACCGTGAACTCATAGTGCCCAAAGCGGGTACTGAACGCTGTTTTTGGAATGTCACATTCCCTTATCCGCAGTTGGTAATAGCCGGACCTTAGGTCCAGTTTGGAGTATACCGTCGACCCAACCAGCTGGTCGAAGAGATCATCGATTCTTGGAATCGGATATCGGTTCTTCTCGGTCAACTTGTTTAGCTCTCGATAATCGATACATAGACGCAAGCTCCCGTCCTTCTTTTTCACAAAGAGGACCGGTGCACTCCAAGGCGAAGAACTTGGACGTACGTAGCCTTGCTCTAGCAGCTCTTGCAATTGAACCTTCAGCTCTGCCAATTCCTTTGGCGCTATCCGGTATGGTGAGCGGGCCACAGGTTTGGCACCTGGCACCAACTCGATACAGAAATCGATCTCTCGCTGAGGCGGAGCCCCAGGGAGTTTGTTAGGAAACACGTCGGCGTACTCCGCTACAACTGGGACATCACATAACCTGGGCTTTGGCTCCGAAGCCTCCAACAAGGTGAAGAACAACTCGGCGCCTTTTCTCACCGCCTTAACCACTTGGAGAGCAGACATCAGCGTCTTGCTCGCTCCTCGCATACCGGCAAACGTGGTTTCTCCATCGGCATTCCTTCCCAGAGTGATCTCCTTAGAATTGCAATCTATGCATGCACGCTGCTCCGAGAGCCAGTCCATGCCGAAGATCACATCGAATTCAGCTAACGGCAACAACGATGCTTCCAAATTGAAATCTTGATTTCCGATCCGCACCTTCACACGGCTCTTCCTATCCGCAGACATGCGAGATCCATTGGGTAGCACTACTTCCAATCTATCCTCTATGAAGGTAGATGGCACTCCGATTCGCACCACGAAGTCCTCAGACAGAAAAGAGTGCGATGCACCCGTAACAAATAGAGCTCTCGCCGGATAGTTGAGAATTAGGACAAAGCATAATTGCACACAAAAAAGAAACATACAGTTGCACAACGGTATAATCACAAATAGCTATGTAAAAGCTAATTTTTAATTCATACCTGTGACAACATCAGCTTGTCGTATGGCTTCTTGCTGGCCAAGCGAGTAGACTCTCGGCTGAGTCGGAGTAATGTGCTGGGAAGCCGAAGACTCCGCAGCTTTACCCTTTTCTGCAGCTCGAGCATAGTCCAAAGCTCGATTCTCTGTCTTCGGGGGACCACTTCTACACACTGCGGCCTTGTGTCACACCTTCCCGCAGGTGAAACACGTGAGAGGGCTCCGCACTGTCGTTGCTCCCGAAACATTTGAGCGGGTTTGCTCCGCCGGTTTGAACTTCCTTTTGTTCTTTCTGAATTCTGTCTTAGACTGAGAGACCGGCACATGAAACTCAGGTTTCTTTGCCACGGCTTTTGCTTGTACCCTCTTCATGTCCAACTCTAGGGATCTGGCAGTTTGGACCATCACTTGGAAACCTAACGTCATTGGGCCTGCAAGGAGCAGCCTCAACTCGTCCCGAAGACCTTCGTAGAACTTGTTCGTCTTTGTCTCTTCGTCTTCCATCATAGGCCCCGCATAACGACCCAGTTTAGTGAACTCGTGCAAGTACTCATCCACTGAGCTGTCGCCTTGAGTTAACTTCAGAAACTGGTTCTGCAACGCAATGCGTTGGGCAGAAGGAATATACCTTTGAAGAAAAGACTTTGAGAACTCCTCTATCGTGATCTCGGTAATCTCCCTGCCTCCGAACTTGTGCACTTCCTGTTCAGCCCACCAACGCTCTGCCTCTCCGTTAAGGAGGAAGGTGGCTAAAGTGACCATCATAACTTCTTCTGTTGCTGTCGCCCTTAGAATTTTCCTAACCGTTGACAGCCAGTCCTCCGCCTCCGTTGGGGATCCGGTCCCCGAGAAATTTGGGGGATGGAAGCTTAGAAAGTGTTGCAGCTGTTGATCACGTGCTCGCGCAACAACTACACGCTCTACCGGACGCTCCACCCTTTGCACCGCCGCAGGTTCCACTGCAGGTTCGATCACCGGGTCCGCATCTGTATTAGGCGTAGCAGGCTGTGCAAGCCTTTGCGGTTGAGCATTGATCATCGCGAAGACAGCTTCTGCGATTAACCTGATCATCTCAGCAGGAGGAGTGGTCGCTGGCACTTCAGCCGACCCACTACTTTCAGCGGTGTTACGGGGTTGGGACGGCCCCGCACCACTTCTAGTCGCCTATAATCGTGTAAGACACAATTTAGTGACTGAAAACATAGCAAACAACAATCATGGAACGCTCAGGTTCCGCAAACAAGTGTGTTTTCCCATTCCTAAGTGGACATTCTTATTAGTTTTTGTCGATTTAGGTGAATGCATATCCCGTGCACACCACCCCTTAAAAGGAATTCGTCCCGAATTCGCTAAACTACGGATCGACGCCTTAAGTCTGATACCAAATTGTAACGCCCTGCCAGTACGAATAATATAACAGTAGGTCCGGCCGGGACCCCACGCCATACTAACCACACTAGCTAGGAGTTAAAAGGTGATAAACAGAAAGAAACTACAACAGAGTATACTAAACACTAGCAGAAGCATAAAGATTTAACATTTCCATTAGAATTGTCCACTATTATAGGAATGAAACCAAGAAAGCGAGTTATGGCCTTAAGGCCTTACATTTAGCAAATGTACCAAAACTCCAAAACATACATCGGCACGCAGGCCGGCAATACATGAGAAAGCTAAAAAGGAGGCTGGCCTTCAAGGGCCAACTCAGCAAAAGGGGCCACCGCCCGCTATTTCCCGCTAGGCTCACCTGCACCTGCATAAGAACATTCCACCAAGCGGAGGCAAACAAGGTAACGGTCAGCACAGCTGACCAAATTATAACGACCCCACCCCTTACACGGGGTGGCGGAGATTCTACCCTGCAAGCAAGCCACACTAGCACAAGTACTAAAATAAAGAAAGTGCAACTACACAAGGTGAGGTTTCAAGCACATTCAATCTTCTAGGTTGAGCATCAAAAAGGAGGGAACCTAGGTATGCACATGATGTTGGTTGGGTTCACCCGAAGGTTCCCCGCAACCGCCTAAACAACCGCATGAGGCTAACAACATCAATTCCACAAACACTCCACCGTAAGGGCCATCGCCTTATGTGGGAAAAAGAGATTTTGGTCAGTCTAGGTAAACCACCTTCCACGACCTCTCCCATGATCACACGGCTACATGAGGTAGGGACCTCTTACCGATCTGCATGGAAACGGGTTCAGTTTAGCTTTGCCCGTGCTCTAATCGTCGCGATCTATCGCACGACGCGGGTACGGCTTCGCCTCGGCCCGTAAGGGTTTAGCACCTTCAAGTGCTACACAAATATAAGCTACGCACCTAATCCCTTCACAAGGATCTAGGCTTCACAAATACTCAAAAAGGGGAAGGTTCGCGGTGAAGGTTTGCCTTCATCCAATCTCAAAGCATGGGGCTTTCGTTAGGATCTTCACAAGACGCCTACACTTAAATCCCGCACTACTATAGATGATTTCACGGAGTCATCCTCCGGCACGCATTCTAGGCTTAACCTAAATGCAATGTCGCAATCCAAGCATCACCGATTCGGGCTCACGGCCACGAATAGGCTTCACACAAAATGCCTAAATCCGCACGACTACCGGATTTTCTACATGCAATATGCCGGGGACGGACACAATCGACCTGGAGTTCCGGAGAACTTGAGGGAATCCTACACTTCACCCATTTGGTGAAAGGGATCCCTCATGCAAGCATAGAGAAACGAAGGAGAGGACAAAAGACAAGTCCAAACAACGGGAGAAGAAATCGTTACCCTAGGAGCGTTCTTTTTCGCCATGGATCTGAGATTCTAGACGGAGGGGAATGACCGCACCGGGCTGCACTCTCCAGATCTGGAAACGGTTCGCGAAACGGAGCTCCAGAGCTCCGTCAATGGCGGAATCTCCCTTCTTCTTCCTTGGCTCCTCCTTCTTTCTCTAGGGTTTGGAGAGAGAATGACTTAGAGAATATGAGGTTTAACCCCCTCTCATCAGCCCTAAAGGTCTCCCGCAACCAAACCTAGCCGTTGGATCAAATCCCAAAAGATTTGGACGGTCCGATCTTCTTCTCCGCTCAAAATCGCGGAACAGAATAAACAGGGCGCACGATCGCTGGCGCACGATCACTGGTCGTGCGCAAAGAGGGAAATGGTCGTGCGCACTGTCCGAGACAGAACTCGATTCTCTTCTGAATTAACGCACGATCGCTGGCGCACGATCACTGGTCGTGCGCGAAGAGGACAATGGTCGTGCGCATAAGCCAAGACAGAACTCCGATTCTTTGCGGGTTGCGCACGATCGTTGGCGCACGATCACTGGTCGTGCGCGAAGAGGACAATGGTCGTGCACATTGACCTGATCTGGAATCTTGAGCCTATCCCGAGCGCAACCCTACCATTTCGCCTACCTCGCTGAACCACGATCTTTGGGGTGTTACAATGAAACTTCATTACAGGGCAAGACATGCTTGGCGAGACATGATTTCGCCAGCATAAACACCAAAAAAGGAAATACAAGGAAATGCAGATAACTGAGACCGCTCCAGACCGCGCGACCTCCCTTCGGCTTCAATACACTGCCAGACCGCAACGACTTGACGATCACAGAACTCCACCAACTCGCTGATCAAGCCGCCCACTACTTCCGACCTCCTGATTCTCCCGAACTCCAGCACCACAACTCCAAGCCGCAGACCGCCCGAACACTTTCAGAGGAAGAGGTGAACGCTGCTGCCCGCACTATCCGCAGAAGCTGCACAAAAGGAATTCAATCAGCAGACCACACGGTCAGAATAAAACAGACCGCAGGAACAAGCCGGACTCAGCTTACACTTGGTGTCTGTGTGTTATGCTGCTATAGTGGCTCCTATTTATAGGCGCGGGACCGGATCCAGTCACCACCCTATGAGATAGGATCACCACCCTCCAGACCGCGCGACCAGACCGGTCAACTCGCGCGATCAGCAACAGGACTCCTGCTTCATTTTGGTGAACACGCCAGCTTCAACATCGACCATGTGAGACCGCCACTCTCACAGCAGACCGCGACTCCACAAGGAGCTCGCCAGACCGCCTGAAGTTGTTCACCACCTATGTTCGCCTGAGACCGCGAACACAGCCAGTTCGCCATTAGATCGCGAACTCCTGTCCGCATGCCGATCTCCTCCTGAGACCGCGAACAGCAATCAGCTCGCATACCAGCCTCCTCCTGAGACTGCGCACTGAGACCGCGCGACTAATTTCCTTAGTCCGCGAATACTACCAGAGAACCTGGACTACCCTGTGCGGTCACACCAGACCGCCACAGCCTAGAAGAGGACAACCCGCCACGCGGTCAGAGGCAGACCGCGCGGCTCCACCTTGCCGCCTTGGACCAGATACCAGCAGTCATTCTAGGAGACGCAGCTAGGCTGATACCAGCCAGACCGCCCGAACAACCCGCCAGGTCGCGCGACCTCGCCAGTCCGCCTGACCTTCTCCCAGACCGCCCAGGTCCAAAAGCCCTCTAACTTCCACTTCAACATTTTCAACACTTAAGGTATTCTCTGAACTGACCAATGATGAGATATCACTGTACACTATGGACAAGAGAGCCCAAAACATAATAGTAAATGCCATTGATGACACTACATTTCAGAACTTGGTATACTGCCAAACTGCCAAGGAAATGTGGGACACATTGGTTGTCTATATGGAGGGAACAGCTGAAGTAAGGGATGACAGAAAGTCACTCCTCAATCAGGAGTATGAAGCATTCAGACAGCTGAGCCAGGAGAATATCTCCATGTGCTATGAAAGGTTCTTTAGGATTGTAAATGAGCTAAGAACCTATGGAAGGGTGTTCACAGATTATGAACATAATGACAAGTTCCTTAGATCTCTAACTAGAGAATGGGACACTAAAATCTGTGCAATCTGGGAAGGAGCAAGACTTAGAGAAACCCCCACCCATACACTCTTTGGGAAACTGCTCTCATATGAGATGCAGCTTTCTGCAAGAAAGGAGGAGGACTCTTCCTCCAGGGCTCACACAAGGGAGAGATCTGTTTCTCTCAAAGCTGAAAGCTCTAAGAGGAACAAGGTTAGAGTGCAGTCACCTCCAAGAAAGGCTGCTGAATCTGAGAAATCTGAGAGCAGCAAATCAGACAGCTCCTCTTCTGATGAGGAGTTTGCTGCCTTCACAAGGCAGTTCAAGAAGATGATCAAGAGGAAATAATGGAAGAACAAACCTTCCTCCTCTTCTCATCCCAAGAAGGATCATTACAGATCTGAGAGGCAACATCCCAAAGGGGACAGGTATGACTCTACAACTAGTAAACATGTTTCAACTAACATAATTTGTTATTGCTGTAGTAAGCCTGGACATGTCATTGCTGACTGCCCAGTCAAGAGAAAGGAGAGAGGTGACAAGAAGCCTCATCACCAGAAGGAGAGGATGGGAGAAAAATCCTTCCTAGCTAAGAAAGGCAAGAGCTGGAGTGAATCTGAATCTTCATCTTCAGATTCAGATGGTGAGGAGGAAGCCTACTTGGGGCTGTTTGCTGATCAGGAGGAAGAAGACTATCCTGCTACCAGGATAGGAATCAGGTCCCCTCTATCACATTCAGATAGTGATGAAGAGGATGATGAGGTCACTCTAGATGACCATGGTCTGATGGCTATAACTGAAGATGAAGACAGCCACAGCAATTCAGAACATGAGCAGGTATTGATACACTGCATTTCTTCTTCTTCTGATTATGAAAAAAATCCAGAATCTGAATCTCCTCCATCTAAAGTTGGAGGTGAATCATATTCTGAGGAGGATGTCAATCAATTGATTGATGAATATGGTGCACTCCTGGAAACTCTGAAAAAGAGCAAAAAGCTAGCCAAGAGGCAAGCCCAAGAAATTGCTTCCCTAAAGCAATCAAAATCTGAGTGCATTGAGCATGCTACCCAGCTAGCTCTAATGAGCAAGGAGATTGGCAAGCTAAGGGGAATCTCAATCATCCAAGTGGGCACCATAAGCCACAAGAACAATATCATTAAGGATCTTTAAGAAAAGCTTCTCAAGGAGAGGATGCTGGTGGCTAAGTTCTCCAAGCCCAAGACAGTGCTGCCTATTATTGACACCTTCAACTCCTATGACATGAGAGGTGTTGGTTTCAACAAAGAGGCAGCTACTAGCAACACTAAGGGAAAGGTCAAGGACTCAAAAGAATCTAAGACCTCCTTTGTGAAGGTCTTGATGCCCTCAAACAAGTATGACCAAGAAAGTATTCATGGTCACTTACTAAATGGAAGTTCCTATAACTTGAGCAAGAATGCTCACAGCTATGGAAACAGAAAGAGCATGGGATTGAGTGCAATGAAAGCTCCACATGAGGAAATACAAATGGTCCAACCTAGACCATTTGTGTTTGGTGTCTCAGCCCCATCAGTCAAGAATATGGAAGCAAGCTCTTCCAAATCTGCTTCAGCAAAAAGCAAGACTGCTGTCAAATCTGTTGACAAGACCTGCTGCCCAGTGTCTGATTCCATCAGAACTTGTATGACTGCCAAGTCAATGCAAACTGAGGCCATTAGGACAAAGAGAAGCAAGACTGTCCACAGGTTATCCTTCAGTCAGATTATTGCTGAAAGAAATAGGAAGAATGCTGATATCTCTTCTGCTGAACATGTACAAAGTGTTGTACCAATTCAAAAAACTGTTCAGAAAAGGAGATACAATATTCATGATTGTTGGTGCTGTGGCAAGGTGGGACACTTTGCAATTGATTGTTGGCACAACCCCAATGTGCCAAAGGCAAGGACTGTACCTCAAGCCAAACCAGCCCTCTCTAGGAATATTCCCTATGGTGTTAACATGAACCTAGGACCCAAAGTCAGTTGGGGCCCTAAGGTACAATAAATTTTGTGTTGCAGGTTAGTTCAAGTACCAGTCTCAACCAAATATGGTACTTGGACAGTGGGTGCTCAAGGCACATGACAGGAACTAAGGATCTTCTAAAGGATTACCATCCAGTGAAGAATGGACACAAAGTTATCTTTGGTGGATCTGAAAAGGGAGTCACCAAAGGATATGGTATGATTTCCAATGGCATAGTATCAATCACAAGGGTAGCTTATGTTGAAGGGTTGCAACACAACCTTCTAAGCATAAGCCAACTATGTGACTTAGGCTATGTCATTGAATTCCACAATGACAAGTGCTTGATCAAAAAGTCTAATGACTTGGAGACCATTCTCTCAGGCACTAGGAGTGGAAATGTTTATTTCTTAGACTTCATTTGCAATTATTCTATCTCCTCTGTGTGTCTTGTAGCTAATGAAAGTGATTCACTTTGTGTCCAATGGCACAAGAGACTTGCCCATATTAACTATAAGACAATGTATAGATTATTTTCTAAAGACCTTGTTAGAAATAGTCCTAAACTAAAATGTGTTAAATGTGGTCCCTGTCATGCTTGCCAAATGGGTAAGCAAACTAGGGCCACCTTTAAAAGTATTGGCTCCAAGGATACTGAAAGGTGTTTATATCTATTGCACATGGACTTGTTTGGTCCTTTGCCAATTCAGAGCTTAGGTGGGAAGTTGTATACTTTGGTAATTGTAGATGATCATTCAAAGTATACATGAGTATTCTTCCTTAAGAAGAAGTCAGATACCTTACATGTCTTAATAAATTATGTCAAGGCCATTCAGAATGATCTACTATGTAATGTGGTCAGGACTAGAACTGACCATGGTACAGAATTTCAATCTGAAGCCATGACAAAATTTAGTCAAGAATTTGGTATCACCCAAGAGTTCTCCTCCCCAAGGACTCCACAGCAAAATGGTGTGGCTGAGAGGAGGAATAGGACCTTGATAGAAGCTGGGAGAACATTGCTTAGTGACTCCTCACTCCCAGAATACTTCTGGGCTGAGGCAGTCAATACAGCTTGTTATGTTCTCAATAGAGCCTCCATCAATAAGGTCCTTGGGAAAACCCCTTATGAGATTCTGAAAGGCAAACAACCTACAATTTCCTACTTTAGGATCTTTGGTTGCAAATGCTACATTTTAAATAATGGAAAATCTCAGCTAACAAAGTTTGCAGAAAAATGTAATGTGGGAGTTCTTGTTGGGTACAGCTCACATAGTAGAGCTTATAGAGTTTATAACAAGAAAACCCATGTTGTAGAAGAATCTATGCATGTTGTATTTGATGAGACCAGCCTTCTCTACAAAGAATGGTCTAGTTCTTCTATTGTGACAGGAAATGAAGAAGGGATGCATGAGCTGACTGTCCAAGACAAGCCCAACAGCAGCAACACACAGACAGCTGCTACAATTCCTGATGAAGAAGAGGTATAAGATGAAGTCATAGCTGAACCAATGGAACAAACACAGCCACCAGAGGACCCTCTTCCCACTACTGCAAGGCACCTGAGAGATCATCCAAGAGAGATAATAATTGGGGATCATACCCAAGGCATATTGACAAGAAGCAGAGCTCATAATGAAGCACTATTCTTGAGCTTCCTCTCTCAAATGGATCCCAAGAAGTTTGAAGAGGCCAATCAAGACACATTCTGGATTGAAGCAATGCAAGAAGAGCTCCTACAATTCAAGAGATGCAAAGTATGGAAGCTGGTGCCAAGACCTCAGGGACACAATGTGATTGGGACTAAATGGGTATACAGGAACAAGCTTGATGAGAATGGTACAATCATCAAGAACAAGGCCAGATTGGTAGCCAAAGGATACAGGCAAGAGGAAGGTATAGACTTTGATCAAACCTTTGCACCAGTTGCAAGGTTGGAAGCAATTAGGCTATTCCTAGCCTATGCTGCCCACAAGGGGTTCAAAGTCTACCAGATGGATGTCAAATCAGCATTTCTAAATGGAGACCTGAAGGAAGAGGTATATGTTGAACAACCCTCAGGTTTTGTGCATCCAATCCTAACTTCTCATGTTTATCTTCTTAGGAAAGCACTATATGGTCTCAAGAAAGCTCCAAGAGCTTGGTATGACACTTTGTCCAACTTTCTCCTCAAGAACAAGTTCATGAGGGGAAAGATTGATAGCACATTGTTTCTTAGGGAAACAAGGGCAAGTGTCTCTTAGTCCAAATCTATGTTGATGACATAATCTTTGGGTCTACTGATGACAACCTCTGCAAGAGATTTTCCAATCTAATGCAGGGGGAGTTTGAAATGAGCAGTATGGGTGAGCTCAAATATTTCCTTGGGCTCCAAGTAAAACAGTCTGATGATGGAATTTTCAACTCTCATACCAAGTACACTAAGGAGCTCATCAAGAAATTTGGGATGGAATCAGCCTCCACCATGAGAACACCCATGGGGTCAAATGTATCATTAGATAAGGATGTAAAGGGAAAGACCTTTGATGAGTCCATGTACTGATATATCATTGGATCCCTGTTGTACTTGACTGCTAGTAGGCCAGACATTATGTATTGCTGCATGTGTTTGTGCTAGGTATCAAGCCTGTCCCAAGGAATCTCACTACACCTCTGTGAAGAGGATATTGAGATACCTTAAGGGCAGCTTGTATCTTGGCCTTTGGTACCCTAAGAACAATGACTTTGAACTAACAGGCTTTTCAGATGCAGATTTTGGAGGTTGCAAAGAAGACAGGAAGAGTACAAGTGGTACCTATCAGTTCCTAGGGAAAAGATTGATATCTTGGAGCAGCAAGAAACAAACCAGTGTGGCAATATCCATAGCTGAGTCTGAATACATTGCTGCAGGTAGCTATTGTACACAACTCCTTTGGACACAACATCAGTTGTAGGATTACAACCTCAAGGTAAGGGAATCTCCTTTGTATTGTGATTCATCTAGTGCAATCTCTATTGCTAAAAATCCTGTCTCTCATAACAGGACTAAGCATATAGAGATTAGATATCATTTTATTAGAGAACATGTAGAATGTAAAGATATCTGTCTTGAATTTGTCCCCACTGACAAACAAGTAGCTGATATCTTTACAAAGCCACTGGATTAATCTAAATTCAATTCCTTCAAAATTGATCTTGGCATGCTTAGTATAGAATAGTCCTATATGTATGAGTAGTAGTTGCCAATATTGTTGATTCTGAATTATAAAGGTTTACACTATTATACATTATAACTTAGTGACATGACTAGGACCCATCTTAAGCCAAAATCTTTACATTAGGTCTAAACCCTATGATCAGCTAAAATGCAGGAGTATGTTCAGCTGAATCAGCTGAGAAAGATCCCAGCTAAACCGCTGAGACGAGCAAACTATCCCAGCGGTTGACAGATCACTGTCCCAGAGGAACTGCTGAGACGAGCAAACTGTCCCAGCGGTTGACAGATCACTGTCCTAGCGGCCTAGGTCTCCGTCTCAGCGGAACCGCTGAGACGGGGTATGTTCGATATGACATCTGTTAATTAACCCAGAAATCCTTGAAACAATAAGGTACTTAAGTCTAGAAGCCTAGGGTTAATAAAATCGAAACTAAAAATCTATAAATAGATACATTGTAACCTAAAACAAACCACAAAGCCAAACCCTTAGCCGTTGAGACAATTCATCTTCTCTTCCGTCTCAACGCATCGATTCTCTGCTTCCATGGCGCCAAAAAGCTCGAAAGATCTCCTGGAGGGGTATGAAATAGTAAGAAATGGATTCTCTCATGCCTCTAAAGAAATACGACAAGTGATTCATCTAATGGAAGCTCAAGGTCTGGAGCACATGCTGTCTGAACCATGCTGCATTCTCAAAGCTGAAGTTCTGGAATGGTTCAACCATGTCAAACTGTCTCTATCCAAAACCATCCTGATGTCCAAGATAGGAAGTGAGAAGATAAAGATTACTGCTAAAAGGTTAGAGAAGGGGCTGAAACTAACCCCCTGCAGTAAATCTGAAGAGGAGGAAATATCTGAAAAGGATAAGAGGACTGCCCTAAAGTGGACAGGATACAGTGAAAGTAAGACCAGTTGTCTAAAAAGGAAGTTCTTCAATCAACAGGGGAAGCTATTGTCTGATATTGTGGGCAAAGCTATCCTATGCAAGCCTGGTTCACATGACACTGTCTCACAGTTCATGTTTGAATTAATGACAAGGATAATTCTGTCCAAGAGAACCTCCTAGGGAGAAGTTATCTTTCAAAGGATAAAGAAATCTCTACAAGCCCCCAATATGGGAAGAATACTATCTCTGTACCTACAGAATAGTTATTCAGAAACCTTTGCAAACTCAAAGGGGTCAAATCTCCATTATCTGAAAAGAATGGACATTAAGACTCTAGATAGATTCTCCAGAGTGCTCCCTATGAGCCTGCCATCTGTGGCAAAGGAAAAGAAGAAAGATAAATCTCAGCACAAATCAGACTCATCCTCAAAGTCAAATGGGTCTGAAAATGAAGATAGTCATGGGTCTGATCATAGATCTGGTAGCAACCCAATGAACATTGACAATGAAGATGTCCTCAGGACAAGAACAAATGAGGAGCCCCAAGGAAGTGTTGTGCCTAATCCTGAGCCAACCCAGATGAATGCTTATCCAGCTGTTCCTCAAGCTAAAGATGAAACTCCCAATTCACCTATCCCTGGTAAATTAGGATTTCAGTTAGGCCTCTTTCCTCTATCAATAGTATAGTCTAGGTGTCTAATTCATCAATCATTTTTCAGGTGACCTTAGACAAAACTCTCCTCCTAAGGATGCCCCAAGTGAGGGGGAGCATAACCTAGCCCATGAAAGAGAAAGTGGGTATGCTAGTGGGGGAGAACATGAACAGGAATCAATCCCTCCAAATCTACAAGGTACACCTATTGCCCCATCTGAGGGGGAGCAGATCCCTGATAATGAGAGGGCTAATGCTCAAAGTGGAGCTGAAATGATGGTTGAAAAGGATTTAGCCCAGGAAAGGCCAGTTGTAGCTCTGGACACATCTGACCTGTTAAACTCAATCCAAACAATGATTGAGGGTCAGATGTTGTCTATGAAAGAGATTGTTGCTGAAAAGGTTCATGGTGTATCTACCCAGATAAGGAATGAACTGCATACAACAAGAGCTGCATTGACTCAGGAGATTCAGGCCAGTGAGCAAAGAATGGAGTCAAGAGTGGCTGAAGTGAGAACTGAAATGAATGCCCAGGTTAATGATGTCAAAACTGCATCAGATCATATCCTTCTACAGATGACAAGATGGTTTGAAATGGCCAAAAATACTGTTGCTGCCCAGCACACAGTTCTGAAGGATATAGCAGACCATTAAGGGCATTCCACAAAGGACATCACATATGTAAAGAATCATCTTTACAAAAATGAGAATGTCTGGGAAAAAGCTGTTGCCAGAATGGCACAAGTGGTCAACACATCAAGCAGCCAAGTCAAGTCCCACATTGACAAGGCAAAGGAATGTATTTTGGATGATGTGGACAACTCCTTACAAACTCTCTCTCAATCCATATTGGATCAACATTCTGAAATTGAGAAGAAGATAGTGGAACATAGCAAAGAAGGAGAGGAGAAGATACTCAATCTTCATACTAAGCTGAAAGGAGCTCAAATACAGCTATATAACAACATGGAGTCCTCTTACAAACTGATACTCTCCAATTAAGAAGAAGCCAGCAAGCAAATGGTGGAAGTGGTCAACAATGCTTCCAGTGCTATTCAAGAAAATATCCTTACCATGGCCAGAAAGGTAACTGATAATCAACGGGAGTCAAGCTTAAAGGTGCTGCAAGGAACAAGAATTGCATTGAATCTGCCAATCTTGAAACCAAGCAGAAATGAAGACTTTGACTTTCAAAGTCAATCAAATCTGATTGCTGATGAAAGAGCATCAAAGAGGAGAAGGGTAGAGGGTATTCAAACTGCTGAAGAATACATGGCATAAAAGGGAATGGAAAGATTAGAGGATCCACTCCATGAAGATGACAATCTGCAGTTGGACACAATTGTTATCAATACCTGGGTGAGCCATGGAAATCCAATGAAAGACATTGACCATGTCTATTCAGCTGCTGAGTGGATAAAACACCTTGAAAGGGAATCTTTAAGGGAAAGGATTCTCAAAGAAAATTTGGTAAGAAGGGAAAATCCTTTAAGAATTCCTTCCAGATATCTTCCCAAGCCACTCCTGTACTTCAAAGTAAAGGAGAAGCTAAAGGCTGCTGCTGAAGCTAGGAAAAAAAAATCTACAGATGGAGAAAGCTCTTCCAAGGGTCAATCTTAGAAAAACTAATCTTGACATTTTTTTGGATTGAATGTACTTGTATCTTAGAACAACTATAAGTTGAATTTTCTTTTATATATATGTACTGAACATTTAAAGTGAAATGAAATTTCATATTCTGATCATAATATTGTGTTTGTTACTATTGATATATGTACTCTGTATTTATTATCTCTAGTATTCAGTAGCTTAAATGGAATGTTCAGATTGAAATGGATCAGCTATTACAGAAAATAGTTCTCCAATTGAGGGGGAGTAAACTCCTTACTCAGGTTAAGGGGTAGTTGGCAAATGCTCAGACTATATAGGTTAGCCTACAGGTTGATCCAAAAGGATCTATAGATGTTATCTCTCTATACATAGTAAGTTAAGGGGGAGATAGTAAGTTAAGGTTGAAAAAGCCAGTAAGGGGGAGATAAGTCTAGTACCAATGCTGGAGAAGGGTAGAAAGGGCCAGTGCAAATACTTATGCTTTGCTTATGTTTAGGGCCAGTGCAAATGCTAATGCTTTGCTTATGCTTAGGGCCAGTGCAAATGCTTATGCTTAGGATGTTAGGTCCTATGCTTCATAGATCATTTCTTTTTTTCTGTGATAAAAGTTTTATTGTTAATGGACCTTAGCATTGGGGATGTTCTGCCTTCTTCAAATAGGAGGAGATTGTTGGGAATATTGCCCTTAATATTACCCTGATTTGAAGAGGCATCACTCTCAATGCTAATGACATATTGTATTTAACAAAACTATACTTGTGTAGGATATACAGGCACAGGTGACTCAAAAGGAAGGGCCAAACATGGCCCTATATAATAAGAAATCATCCACAAGGAGATGAAGATCTGTCTCAGTATAACCGCTGAGACGATGGGCCAGAACCGCTGAGACGAGGAGCTGTCTCAGCGGATCCACTGAGAAGAAGACTGGAGCAACCGCTGAGAAGGGAACTGGAGCTTCCGCTGAGATTGGAAGCCGTCTCAGCCCAACCGCTGAGACTGGATGTTGTCTCAGCCCAACCGCTGAGATAGATCCAAATGTTTTGACGGAATCTGCTTTTGGCGCAAATGACATTTGAGAGGGAAAAGCAAGTCCAATCAGCCCCATATTGTGTTAGGAGGATCGATATAGCCGTTGAAGCCATCTGTGGGTATAAAAGAAGATGTTAGGGCACATCAAGAAGGAACTGTTCTATTGAGAAGCTTTTGCTACACGTCGCAATCGAGCATTCACGATTCAGCCAGTTGAAGTCATGCATTCTCTGCAGCTGAAGTTAATCTTCTAAGGGAGATTAGTTAGCTCTACCTGTACAAACTCAAGAAGGGCAAATTGATCTTCTGCTTTGCTGAAGGAGAAGATCAAGGGGACACAAATCTGAAGCAATTATTTTCAGATCTGAAGAAAGGATCTAGAAGACCTAAGAGTAAATCCTTTTGTCTTTTGTATCTTACTCAAACTCTATTACATCTTTGTAAGACATTGTTGCCTGAGTAAAAGGCTGTTGAGCCTGCGTGTAAAGCTGTGTTGACAGCTTGAGTGGTAGGACTTCTTGATAGGTCTGAGGTAGGAAATCTGTGGGATTTCTGAGTGGTAGGAGTTCATAACTCTGAGCTGTAGGGCTGTTGAGCCTGAGGTGTAGGGCTGCTGAGCCTGAGTGTAGGGTTGTTGAGTCTGAGGTGTAGGGCTGCTGAGCCTGAATGTAGGGCTGCTATGCCTGAGGTAGGATCACTCTTGATCTGAGAAGTTCTGAGGAACTTGTGGTGTAAGCTCAAGGAGCCGAGATTGGAGTTTGTGGCCCTGTCTAACTCATTGTTAGAGAGGTGAAGGGGGAAAGAGGACTACTCAAGACACCCTGTCTTAAGGAACCTCTATACATCCTTGTGTGTTTTCTGTGCTTGTATTTTCTGCAGCTAGAAACATTAGGTTTAAACAAAGAAAATAAGTAGAACCTATTCACCCCCTCTAGGTATTATTGACTACACCTATATAAACTATCACATCTCCCGAAATCAACGTAAGAAAATCAAATCCCATTTTTTGTACTTCTATCTCTTCATTACAATTGCTTCAAACTACAAAGCGCAAAATTAAGAAATTAAAAGATGCTAATAAACATTTGCGCTTAGAAAACAAAAATTTAAAAGGAAAAATTAATGAACAATCAAATTCAAATTTATCTAGTTCCTCAGTTGAAAACACTACACCTTGTGTAGAATATAATGAATTAAAAGAAAAACACCAGGAACTTGAAAAGGAAATTCTTTTTATAAAAGAACAAAATAAAAGATTATGTTTAGAAAATTCATCCTTGAAAAATGATTGTGCTAAGTGTAAGGACTATAAAATTGAAATTAAAGAGATGGATGAAACATTTGATGAATATAGAAATAACTATCAAAATCATATTGATTCAATTGTTTCCATTCTTAAAAACAGCACAATCGCTTATAATAAAGCTAGACATAATCTTATAGTTAAGAATGATGAATTAAAATCAAAAATCAACTTGCTTATGAAAATGGTAAATACAAATTCACAATATCAAACTATATCTAAAAACAAGTTGAATATGAATATGAACATCTTAACTAAGTTTAATAATGGGAGTAAGAAACATAAAGGATTTGTAAATCAAATTCAAAATCACCATTATTTACAAAATCATGTTTCTCCCAACTTAAAATTAAATGCAAACAAATTTCCTCCAAATTATAAATTCAAAAATCATTTTGAACCAAATATTCAAGTAAACGATTATGGAAATTTGAAAACTAAAAATAATGTTTGTCCAATGTTTGAATGGAGGCCCAAAGTTAAGAATGAAACACTAACTCCACTAAAAAGGGCCCATTCATCACTATCTCCCCAAAAGCAAACACGTTGTATTTGGGTACCCAAAGGAACCGTCACACCCTGTCCTCTTTGGATACCTAAATCTCTCATTCATTAGTATCCAATCATTTGCATGAAGTAGAAATCAACCAAAAATGGAATATCATTATTCTACTTCATGATATGCCTAACCTTTTTTTGTTTATTTTGCTTTTTGTTGAACCATAATGATATGATCACTCTATATAACTTGTCATATGACTCTCACATATTAAACCAAAATTCGTAAATAAATCAAATTGAATAAAGTTGAATAAGAAGTCATATCATCTCTCAAGTGATCTACTTATCCTTTTTATTTTTATCCCTCTAAATCCATTCCTAAAAGTCTTATAAAATTTGAAAACTAAATTTGTCATATGATATTTCTAAGACTAAATGAAATAATTGTCGAAATAGATTTAAAAGGTATTTTAGGGGTATTAGGCTAAATTTATAAAATGCGCAAGTTTTGCTTAGGTATCTAATATACTTGCGTTATTTTGATTACCGCTAGTATGTTTAATCATAATCATGTCAAATCAAAATTGAAAAATTACAAAAACCATTTGAGAATCTCAACTTTGTTGCTAGCGCCTGGCGTTAGGTTCTAACGCTGGCGGAAGCATAATCTTCCTAAATTTTGATTTATCTAAAATATTATTTTCTGAAACAATTGATTATGAGTATATAATTCCTATATGTTAAAATTTATGATCATGTATAATAATCTTTCCAATTCAATAGATCTTTTAAAACCAACATCAAGTAGAACTACAAAAGATCTTATTGCTTCCAACACATTGTTGTGATCATGATTATTATATGAATTTATTATGTCTCGCATGTATCTCATTTATGTTTAGACCATAGATTTAACTTTATATCAATATGAATGAATAAATTTGAATCATCACTCTATTCTGTGTCTAAAATTTGAATCAATATTGTTAAATACATGCAACATTATATCAATTAACTTTATGGCATAACACAACATTCAAACTCATCATATCTAGCAATATCAACAAATAAATATTATCATCCATGCTAGATATATTTGTATTGCCATAATGAATCAATCTTAAAGAAGAGTAATTGAAAGTTAAAATGCAGATTAACTATGTTGCTTTAAAATCAAATATACTAAGAAATTAACCACGCATAAAAGCTCATAGGTTATAAATCAACCCATAGGTTAAAAACATAGGTTGTCCAAAAGATTATTCACCCATGACGTTGTGTCTTACTATAGCGAGGGCGTAGGTTTGTGTGCATTAGAAACCTAACCACTATGTCATGTCTTATCCTTAACCAGCAAGGGTTCCAGGGGGGCCTTGCGAGGCACTGGGGGGAAAGAGTGCTAGGGTGAGCATTGTCTTTTGTATGCATGTGGGATTAACACCCCAACCTACGACATGCGTGCTGTAACACCCCAAAGATCGTGGTTCAGCGAGGTAGGCGAAATGGTAGGGTTGCGCTCGGGATAGGCTCAAGATTCCAGATCAGGTCAATGCGCATGACCATTGTCCTCTTCGCGCACGACCAGTGATCGTGCGCCAACGATCGTGCGCAACCCGCAAAGAATCGGAGTTCTGTCTTGGCTTATGCGCACGACCATTGTCCTCTTCGCGCACGACCAGTGATCGTGCGCCAGCGATCGTGCGTTAATTCAGAAGAGAATCGAGTTCTGTCTCGGACAGTGCGCACGACCATTTCCCTCTTCGCGCACGACCAGTGATCGTGCGCCAGCGATCGTGCGCCCTGTTTATTCTGTTCCGCGATTTTGAGCAGAGAAGAAGATCGGACCGTCCAAATCTTTTGGGATTTGATCCAACGGCTAGGTTTGGTTGCGGGAGACCTTTAGGGCTGATGAGAGGGGGTTAAACCTCATATTCTCTAAGTCATTCTCTCTCCAAACCCTAGAGAAAGAAGGAGGAGCCAAGGGAGAAGAAGGGAGATTCCGCCATTGACGGAGCTCCGGAGCTCCGTTTCGCGAACCGTTTCCAGATCTGGAGAGTGCAGCCCGGTGCGGTCATTCTTCTCCGTCTAGAATCTCGGATCCATGGCGAAAAAGAACGCTCCTAGGGTAACGATTTCTTCTCCCATTGTTTGGACTTGTCTTTTATCCTCTCCTTCGTTTCTCTATGCTTGCATGAGGGATCCCTTTCACCAAATGGGTGAAGTGTAGGATTCCCTCAAGTTCTCCGGAACTCCGGGTCGATTGTGTCCGTCCCCGGCATATTGCATGTAGAAAATCCGGTAGTCGTGCGGATTAAGGCATTTTGTGTGAAGCCTATTCGTGGTCGTGAGCCCGAATCGGTGATGCTTGGATTGTGACGTTGCATTTAGGTTAAGCCTAGAATGCGTGCCGGAGAATGACTCCGTGAAATCATCTATAGTAGTGCGGGATTTAAGTGTAGGCATCTTGTGAAGATCCTAACGAAAGCCCCATGCTTTGAGATTGGATGAAGGCAAACCTTCACCGCGAAATTGATGCGGAGCGTATTTTAACTCCCCTTTTTGAGTATTTGTGAAGCCTAGATCCTTGTGAAGGGATTAGGTGCGTAGCTTATATTTGTGTAGCACTTGAAGGTGCTAAACCCTTACGGGCCGAGGCGAAGCCGTACCCACGTCGTGCGACAGATCGCGACGATTAGAGCACGGGCAAAGCTAAACCGAACCCGTTTCCATGCAGATCGGTAAGAGGTCCCTACCTCATGTAGCCGTGTGATCATGGGAGAGGTCGTGGAAAGTGGTTTACCTAGACCGACCAAAAGCTCTTTTTCCCACATAAGGCGATGGCCCTTACGGTGGAGTGTTTGTGGAATTGATGTTGTTAGCCTCATGCGGTTGTTTTAGGCGGTTGCGGGGAACCTTCGGGTGAACCCAACCAACATCATGTGCATACCTAGGTTCCCTCCTTTTTGATGCTCAACCTAGAAGATTGAATGTGCTTGAAACCTCACCTTGTGTAGTTGCACTTTCTTTATTTTAGTACTTGTGCTAGTGTGGCTTGCTTGCAGGGTAGAATCTCCTCCACCCTGGGTAAGGGGTGGGGTCGTTATAATTTGGTCAGCTGTGCTGACCGTTACCTTGTTTGTCACCGCTTGGTGGAATGTTCTTATGCAGGTGCAGGTGAGCCTAGCGGGAAATAGCGGGCGGTGGCCCCTTTTGCTGAGTTGGCCCTTGAAGGCCAGCCTCCTTTTTAGCTTTCTCATGTATTGCCGGCCTGCGTGCCGATGTATGTTTTGGAGTTTTGGTACATTTGCTAAATGTAAGGCCTTAAGTCCATAACTCGCTTTCTTGGTTTCATTCTTATAATAGTGGACAATTCTAATGGAAATGTTAAATCTTTATGCTTCCGCTAGTGTTTAGTATACTCTGTTGTAGTTTCTTTCTGTTTATCACCTTTTAACTCCTAGCTAGTGTGGTTAGTATGGCGTGGGGTCCCGGCTGGACCTACTGTTATATTATTCGTACTGGCAGGGCGTTACAATTTGGTATCAGACTTAAGGCGTCGATCCGTAGTTTAGCGAATTCGGGACGAATTCCTTTTAAGGGGTGGTGTGCACGGGATGTGCATTCACCTAAAACGACAAAAACTAATAAGAATGTCCACTTAGGAATGGGAAAACACACTTGTTTGCGGAACCTGAGCGTTCCATGATTGTTGTTTGCTATGTTTTCAGTCACTAAATTGTGTCTTACACGATTATAGGCGACTAGAAGTGGTGCGGGGCCGTCCCAACCCCGTAACACCGCTGAAAGTAGTGGGTCGGCTGAAGTGCCAGCGACCACTCCTCCTGCTGAGATGATCAGGTTAATCGCAGAAGCTGTCTTCGCGATGATCAATGCTCAACCGCAAAGGCTTGCACAGCCTGCTACGCCTAATACAGATGCGGCCTCGGTGATCGAACCTGCAGTGGAACCTGCGGCGGTGCAAAGGGTGGAGCGTCCGGTAGAGCGTGTAGTTGTTGCACGAGCACGTGATCAACAGCTGCAACACTTTCTAAGCTTCCATCCTCCAACTTTCTCGGGGACCGGATCCCCAACGGAGGCGGAGGACTGGCTGTCAACGGTTAGGAAAATTCTAAGGGCGACAGCAACAGAAGAAGTTATGATGGTCACTTTAGCCACCTTCCTCCTTAACGGAGAGGCAGAGCGTTGGTGGGCTGAACAGGAAGTGCACAAGTTCGGAGGCAGGGAGATTACCGAGATCACGATAGCGGAGTTCTCAAAGTCTTTTCTTCAAAGGTATATTCCTTCTGCCCAACGCATTGCGTTGCAGAACCAGTTTCTGAAGTTAACTCAAGGCGACAGCTCAGTGGATGAGTACTTGCACGAGTTCACTAAACTGGGTCGTTATGCGGGGCCTATGATGGAAGACGAAGAGACAAAGACGAACAAGTTCTACGAAGGTCTTCGGGACGAGTTGAGGCTGCTCCTTGCAGGCCCAATGACGTTAGGTTTCCAAGTGATGGTCCAAACTGCCAGATCCCTAGAGTTGGACATGAAGAGGGTACAAGCAAAAGCCGTGGCAAAGAAACCTGAGTTTCATGTGCCGGTCTCTCAGTCTAAGACAGAATCCAGAAAGAACAAAAGGAAGTTCAAACCGGCGGAGCAAACCCGCTCAAATGTTTCGGGAGCAACGACAGTGCGGAGCCCTATCACGTGTTTCACCTGCGGGAAGGTGGGACACAAGGCCGCAGTGTGTCGAAGTGGTCCCCCGAAGACAGAGAATCGAGCTTTGGACTATGCTCGAGCTGCGGAAAAGGGTAAAGCTGCGGAGTCTTCGGCTTCCCAGCACATTACTCCGACTCAGCCGAGAGTCTACTCGCTTGGCCAGCAAGAAGCCATACGACAAGCTGATGTTGTCACAGGTATGAATTAAAAATTAGCTTTTACATAGCTATTTGTGATTATACCGTTGTGCAACTGTATGTTTCTTTTTTGTGTGCAATTAGGCTTTGTCCTAATTCTCAACTATCCGGCGAGAGCTCTATTTGATACGGGTGCATCGCACTCTTTTCTGTCTGAGGACTTCGTGGTGCGAATCAGAGTGCCATCTACCTTCGTAGAGGATAGATTGGAAGTAGTGCTACCCAATGGATCTCGCATGTCTGCGGATAGGAAGAGCCGTGTGAAGGTGCGGATCGGAAATCAAGATTTCAATTTGGAAGCATCGTTGTTGCCGTTAGCTGAATTCGATGTGATCTTCGGCATGGACTGGCTCTCGGAGCAGCGTGCATGCATAGATTGCAATTCTAAGGAGATCACTCTGGGAAGGAACGCCGATGGAGAAACCACATTTGCCGGTATGCGAGGAGCGAGCAAGACGCTGATGTCTGCTCTCCAAGTGGTTAAGGCGGTGAGAAAAGGCGCCGAGTTGTTCTTCACCTTGTTGGAGGCTTCGGAGCCAAAGCCCAGGTTATGTGATGTCCCAGTTGTAGCAGAGTACGCCGACGTGTTTCCTAACAAACTCCCTGGGGCTCCGCCTCAGCGAGAGATCGATTTCTGTATCGAGTTGGTGCCAGGTGCCAAACCTGTGGCCCGCTCACCGTACCGGATAGCGCCAAAGGAATTGGCAGTGCTGAAGGTTCAATTGCAAGAGCTGCTAGAGCAAGGCTACGTACGTCCAAGTTCTTCGCCTTGGAGTGCACCGGTCCTCTTTGTGAAAAAGAAGGACGGGAGCTTGCGTCTATGTATCGATTATCGAGAGCTAAACAAGTTGACCGAGAAGAACCGATATCCGATTCCAAGAATCGATGATCTCTTCGACCAGCTGGTTGGGTCGACGGTATACTCCAAACTGGACCTAAGGTCCGACTATTACCAACTGCGGATAAGGGAATGTGACATTCCAAAAACAGCGTTCAGTACCCGCTTTGGGCACTATGAGTTCACGGTGATGCCGTTCGGTCTGTCCAATGCACCGTCGGTATTCATGGACTTAATGAACAGGACGTTCCGTGAGTATTTGGATCAATTTGTGATCGTCGTTATCGACGACATTTTGGTATACTCTCAATCGGAAGAGGAGCATGTAGGGCATCTGCACGCCGTTCTGAGCACCTTGAGGAAGAGTCAGCTATATGCCAAGTTCTCCAAGTGCGAGTTTTGGCTACCGTCAGTAGCATTCCTTGGCCACGTCGTTAGTGGAGATGGAATTGCGATTGATCCGTCGAAGATAGAAGCGATCCGAGCCTGGCCTTTGTTGAATAACGTAGCGGAAGTCCGAAGTTTCTTAGGACTTGCCGGCTATTATAGGCGCTTTGTGGAAAACTTCTCGAGGATTGCACTTCCTCTCACTAAATTGACTAGGAAAGATCATAAGTTCGTTTGGTCGCCCGAGTGCGCACGAGCTTTTGAAGAACTGAAGAGCCGTCTGACCACGGCGCCCATTCTATGCTCGCCTTGTGGTACGGAAGGCTACGAAATCTATAGCGACGCCTCGGGGAGTGGTTTGGGTTGTGTCATAGTGCAGTTCGGTAAGGTAATTGCCTACGGCTCCCGGCAGTTGAAGGTTCATGAGAGGAATTACCCGGTCCATGATTTGGAGCTAGCGGCCGTGGTATTTGCTCTTAAGCTTTGGAGGCATTATTTGTATGGCGTGAAGATCGACATCTTTACCGACCACAAGAGCCTCAAGTACTTGCTAGATCAAAGGGAGTTGAATATGCGACAGAGGAGGTGGTTGGAGTTCCTTAGGGACTACACCTTCGACATCAAATATACTCCTGAAAAGGGAAATGTAGTTGCGGACGCGTTGAGTCGTCGGGCTCCCGCTCAAGCAAATTGGATTTTGATGCACGATGAGCGTCTAATCCGTGAGCTGGAAGAAATGGAGATCATTTGCATTGATCGAAGAGCGTCTACTTCTGCATGCTTGAACTAGACGGAGGTTCAATACCACCTTGCCGACCGAGTTCGACAGGCATTGGAGCTGGATGAGAGCATGAAACGCTACAAAGCGGAAACCGTTGACGGGTTGAACGCTGATTTCTCTTTCGAAGATGGCCTTATGTGGAAGAATGGCAGATTGTGCGTCCCAAACGTTGGTACTCTACGGGAGGAATTGATGTACGAGGCTCATCATACCAAGTACTCTATCCACCCGGGGAGCACGAAAATGTACATGGACATGAAGAAACTTTTCTGGTGGCCGGGTATGAAGAAGAACATTGCCCTCTACGTGGCCAAGTGCAACACTTGCGCGTTGGTGAAGGTGGAATGTCAACGTCCCGGTGGATTTTTGAAGTCCTTGCCGATTCCGGAATGGAAGTTTGACGATATTTCGATGGATTTTGTGCACGGATTGCCGAGATCGCAGCATGGAAACGACGCCATCTGGGTGATCGTGGACAGACTAACAAAAGTATCACATTTTATTCCGAACCGGAAGGATGATTCTGTAGAAAAGCTAGCGAAGCTCTATGTCGATAGTATTGTGCGGCTGCACGGTGTCCCTCGTAGCATCGTCAGCGATCGTGACGGGCATTTCACATCGAAAGATTGGAGGCTTATCCATGAACTGTTGGGCACTAAATTGAAATTCAGCACGGCCTTCCACCCGCAAACGGACGGACAGACCGAGAGGACCAACAGGACTATGGAGGATGTGCTCCGAATGTGCTCTTTAGATTTTGGAAAGAAGTGGGAAGATCATCTCTATATGATCGAATTCGCCTACAATAATAGCTACCAAGCCAGTATAAAGATGGCTCCTTTCGAGGCCCTCTATGGTAAGAAGTGTCGTACGCCGTTGTCTTGGGCAGAAACGGGCGATACTAAGCTATTAAAGCGAAAGGATGTTGAGGAAGCAACTTCGACGATCCGAACTATTCGGGAAAGGCTATTGATTGCCTAGGACAGGCAAGCAAAGTATTACAACGCCAAGCATAGGAACCTAGAGTTCGCCGTCGGCGACCGGGTTTACTTGAAGATCAAACCGTTTAAAGGGGTATCAAGGATCCGACGCTTGAAAAAGCTCAGTCCAAGGTACTTAGGACCGTTTGAGATTGTGGAACGTGTTGGTGATGCGGCTTATCGGCTTGCACTATCTGCAGAGCTGAGCGGTCTGCACGACGTGTTTCACATTTTAGTTCTGAGGAAGGCAGTGCAAGAGCCTACTCATATCGTTGCGGTCGGCAGAGTGTCGGTGGATAGTGGGTTGTCGACGAAAGTCAAACCCTTACGCATCGAGGATACCGAGGTAAAGCAGTTGCGGAACAAGTCCATTCGGATGGTAAAGGTCCGGTGGGATAATTGCGGCCGAGAGGAGCTAACTTGGGAGAGAGAGCAAGTGATGCTTGCGGAGTACCCCGAGCTATTTCCCTCAGGTAAATTTTCTTTAAAAACTGTAATTTCCTGCTATTACTGTTTTTGAAATTTCGGGACGAAATTCTTTTAAGGGGGGTGGAGTTGTAACACCCCAAAAATCATGGTTCAGCGAGGTAGGCGAAATGGTAGGGTTGCGCTCGGGATAGGCTCAAGATTCCAGATCAGGTCAATGCGCACGACCATTGTCCTCTTCGCGCACGACCAGTGATCATGCGCCAACGATCGTGCGCAACCCGCAAAGAATCGGAGTTCTGTCTTGGCTTATGCGCACGACCATTGTCCTCTTCGCGCACGACTAGTGATCGTGCGCCAGCGATCGTGCGTTAATTCAGAAGAGAATTGAGTTCTGTCTCGGACAGTGTGCACGACCATTTCCCTCTTCGCGCACGACCAGTGATCGTGCGCCAGCGATCGTGCGCCCTGTTTATTCTGTTCCGCGATTTTGAGCGGAGAAGAAGATCGGACCGTCCAAATCTTTTGGGATTTGATCCAACGGCTAGGTTTGGTTGCGGGAGACCTTTAGGGCTGATGAGAGGGGGTTAAACCTCATATTCTCTAAGTCATTCTCTCTCCAAACCCTAGAGAAAGAAGGAGGAGCCAAGGGAGAAGAAGGGAGATTCCGCCATTGACGGAGCTCCGGAGCTCCGTTTCGCGAACCGTATCCAGATCTGGAGAGTGCAGCCCAGTGCGGTCATTCCCCTCCGTCTAGAATCTCGGATCCATGGCGAAAAAGAACGCTCCTAGGGTAACAATTTCTTCTCCCGTTGTTTGGACTTGTCTTTTGTCCTCTCCTTCGTTTCTCTATGCTTGCATGAGGGATCCCTTTCACCAAATGGGTGAAGTGTAGGATTCCCTCAAGTTCTCCAGAACTCCGGGTCGATTGTGTCCGTCCCCGGCATATTGCATGTAGAAAATCCGGTAGTCGTGCGGATTTAGGCATTTTGTGTGAAGCCTATTCGTGGCCGTGAGACCGAATCGGTGATGCTTGGATTGCGACGTTGCATTTAGGTTTAGCCTAGAATGCGTGCCGGAGAATGACTCCGTGAAATCATCTATAGTAGTGCGGGATTTAAGTGTAGGCGTCTTGTGAAGATCCTAACGAAAGCCCCATGCTTTGAGATTGGATGAAGGCAAACCTTCACCGCGAAATTGATGCGGAGCGTATTTTAACTCCCCTTTTTGAGTATTTGTGAAGCCTAGATCCTTGTGAAGGGATTAGGTGCGTAGCTTATATTTGTGTAGCACTTGAAGGTGCTAAACCCTTACGGGCCGAGGCGAAGCCGTACCCGCGTCGTGCGACAGATCGCGACGATTAGAGCACGGGCAAAGCTAAACCGAACCCGTTTCCATGCAGATCGGTAAGAGATCCCTACCTCATGTAGCCGTGTGATCATGGGAGAGGTCGTGGAAGGTGGTTTACCTAGACCGACCAAAAGCTCTTTTTCCCACATAAGGCGATGGCCCTTACGGTGGAGTGTTTGTGGAATTGATGTTGTTAGCCTCATGCGGTTGTTTTAGGTGGTTGCGGGGAACCTTCGGGTGAACCCAACCAACATCATGTGCATACCTAGGTTCCCTCATTTTTGATGCTCAACCTAGAAGATTGAATGTGCTTGAAACCTCACCTTGTGTAGTTGCACTTTCTTTATTTTAGTACTTGTGCTAGTGTGGCTTGCTTGCAGGGTAGAATCTCCGCCACCCCGGGTAAGGGGTGGGGTCGTTATAATTTGGTCAGCTGTGCTGACCGTTACCTTGTTTGCCACCGCTTGGTGGAATGTTCTTATGCAGGTGCAGGTGAGCCTAGCGGGAAATAGCGGGTGGTGGCCCCTTTTGCTGAGTTGGCCCTTGAAGGCCAGCCTCCTTTTTAGCTTTCTCATGTATTGCCGGCCTGCGTGCCGATGTATGTTTTGGAGTTTTGGTACATTTGCTAAATGTAAGGCCTTAAGGCCATAACTCGCTTTCTTGGTTTCATTCCTATAATAGTGGACAATTCTAATGGAAATGTTAAATCTTTATGCTTCCGCTAGTGTTTAGTATACTCTGTTGTAGTTTCTTTCTGTTTATCACCTTTTAACTCCTAGCTAGTGTGGTTAGTATGGCGTGGGGTCCCGGCCGGACCTACTGTTATATTATTCGTACTGGCAGGGCGTTACACGTGCAGCTCCTCATGCCCATCCATCACTTAGTACGGGGCTAGGGTGTAAACATGTTGTTAGGGTATCTTGATCTTAGACATACATATGTTGTATACATTGCATGAAGATTATTTCACTTAGTTACGATCATGTCACTCATGCATATTCGTGCTCAAACATGTTATCTTTTGTTTTTTTTCATATTATCTATTTCTGAACTCTCATGCATGTGGAAAAAAAGTATTTTGAAAGTGTATTGGGACACCTTAGGCTAGAATGTGGGGTTTTGGACATATTAACTTAAACTTGGGAAATCCACATTTTTTGTGTATGCATATGTCTGATTTCATTGCTGAGCTTCATTGTCACAAATCTGCACAAATATATTCAAAAGAAAAATTCTAAAAAATTTCACATTTTCCCCAAAATTCTAGTTCTGTCACTACCGCCAGGCGATAGCTGGGCACCGCTGGCGTTAGTGGGTAATTTCTGAATTTCCAGTTTTCTTTTTTAGTATTTATTTTTTCAGTGTCTGTTATTTTCTTCTAAAAATTCTAAACACAAAAAAAAAACTATAAAACAAATCAAAATCCAACCATAAACATGCTTTGTTTTATTCCTATAAAATAAAATTTGTTTTATCTTTTTTTATATATATCAAAACCAACTACAAAATTTGAAAAACCAATCAAAACAACAAAAACATGCTTTTTATTTGTTTTATTTTTTGAAAAAATTAAAATTTATAAAAACTGATGTAATTTTCTAGGTTTCAAGGATGATATAGTTTATCTTGCCAAACCTAGTATACAATGTTTCATTCTCTCGTTCAAGTATCTTAATAACAATGTTTTGTATCATGCCTTGATCATTACCTTATGTGTGCTTTGAAATTGATGATAGAAATCATGTGTAGTATTGCATAGCGTGCCTCTATGTATGAGTAAATGACTTATATTTGCTAATGATTTTGTTTCACTCACACTTTTTGACAAACTACATATGCATTTAATCTTCTCTTACATGATTGTGTAGTGTAACAATGTCATATTATTGTTTGGCATGCTTAGTTTTACCTTCACCACAAGTAAAAATCTTTTTCATGCACCTATTTTTGAAGAAGTGTGTCTTTTCAAAAAAATCTTTTATTTGCACATACAAGTGAATTCGGAGACCTTTGTCGTTAAGAAAAAATTCAAATAAATAATTGACAAAGATAACTCCACCAAGCACTACTCACCCTCCTGATAAGTCTTAATGAGCATTGTGAGGTTGAGCACCTTGGAGAGAATTGTAAAGTGCATTGTTGCAAACATTTTTTCCTTTTACACTACTTCTTCTTGTACACGGAATCACAAAAAAAAAACTAAAATTCAAAATAATAATTGTGATTCCCCAAGCACTACTTTGCACCCTGATAAGTCTTAATAAGAATTGTGTGTGTAGAGCACCTTGGTAGTTGTAATATTTTCCTATGTGCATTGAATAATTTATATAGCTCTGTGGGAAGAGGTAACTCTAAAAACGCTTGTTCAATACTATTGTGTTTATTCCATTATACATGTCATGTGTTTTGATTAACTCATATGTATACTTTTTTCAAAACACTATTTTGTACACATCATTATCACTTGTAAGCCTTCTACTCATGAGAATTGGAGTCTATTGCATATCTACATGTCTTCTCTAAACTCTTAAGTAAATGCACTAGATAGCTTTGCATGATCATTACAATGTATAAGTGTACTTGATTTCTCAATTTTGAACATTGTATTCTTCTATCTTGTCTTGATAACTTATATCATGATTACATTTTTTTTTCGCTACGCCATGAGAACTCTGTATTGCATACCTTTCAAAACTAGTGTATGGCTATGTTAAAACTGAAATTATTTTGTGTACTTCAACCGCTACAACATATAATTTTATTATGTCTAAAATTCTTAATCATTTACTATGCTTCACAATTCCTATATAGATGTTCACTTAACTCCTATCTATTGTATTTTTCCTTAGTGTTTAAACTCTTTATCATGCTCATTCCCTCTCTACACAGTAATTGCACACTTTTTGTTGGCCTTCCTCTCCACCCTCTTTTGATAATAACAAAAGGGGGAGAATAAATTTGAAAGAAATTAACATGTTTGGGGAGTCAAGCTCATAGGAAGTTTTGTTGTAGGGGGAGCATTCACTTAGGGGGAGAAATTCATTTAGGGGGAGCATATGCACATGTCTTAACTTTCATGCTTATCTCTATTAAAAACACAAATTCCTATCAATTGTATTATTTCTTTCTAAGGGGATTTGTTATTATCAAAATGTGGAGTTTGTTGGAACATGCTTTCCGCATCTCTTGGTTTGACAATAACAAATCCTATTATATTTGATCATACTTGATTTGTGTTTATAGTATGCAGGATTCTGTGCTTTCAAATATCCATGGTGCTGTGTTGTTTCTACCGCGCCGCGCTAACCTTACCGTTGGCGCTAGCACTGACGAAACCGCTGAGACGAAACCACTGAGATGAAACCGCTGAGAAGATCTGAAAGCTCTTCCGCGCCACGTTAAGCCTACCGCTGGTGCTAACAACCGCTGAGAAGAAACCGCTGAGAAGGAATCCTGTGTTCGACAAAATGGATGCTGCGTTCGACAAAATGGGTTCGACGAACTCGGTGCTCCGTTCGACGATCTGCATGCTCTACCGCGGTGCTCGACGAAATGAATACCATACCACGGAGCAGTAATACTACCATTGGCGCTAGTTCCGTTTGACGAAATTCATATCAAGGCATTCGACGATCGACGAAAGCTGAGGACCGATCGACGAACTGCAGCCCTATCGCGGAGCGTTAGATCTAACGCTGGCGCTAGCGTCCGAAAGGCAAAATGGTGTTCGAAGAAAATGATGTTGTTCGACGAACCAGGTTGAGATCGACAAAAACAAGTTTCCGTTCGACGAACCAGATTGAGATCGACGAAAGCTGAGGACAGCTCGACGAAGATGCGCCCGACGAAATGACCTACCGCGGAGCGTTAGCATTGACGTTGGCGTTAGAATATATGGAAACTATTGACAGAAAGGAAAGTGGAGAAAAAGGAATGTCGATGGGTCACTATGTTTGGCAAGTACTATCGTGGCGCGTTAGGTCTAACGCCCGTTGGTAGCTTTTCGAAAACATCCCATCTGCAGTTGATTGAGGGGCAAATATAGAAAGAGATATTGGATGATGGAAGGAAATCGCACTATCGCGGGGTGATAGTGTTACCGCGGCGCGCTAGGCTGTCACAACCATTTGCGCTCAGAAGTTGCCTTAACTGCCACGATCAGTGTGCGCGTCGTGTCACTATCGCGGGGCGGTAGTACTTGCGCAGGCGGTAGCTGTCAAATCTATTTAAAGAGCGGTGCTTCCTCCATTACGGCAGGCTGTTGGAGAACGAATTGAAGCCTTATTTCAGAGCACTCGTGAGAGCCTTCAGAAGCAGCGAAGACAACTCAATCAACGTTCGTGAATGCAAGGAACTCGAAGAAAGAACCAACACGCTTATTCTATGAGAAGGTTGCATGCATCAACTCAAAGGATTACTTCAGCACACCTTTGACAAGATCTTCGAGTTCAACCTAAGATGGAGTTTGTCTTTAGCTGTTATTTTTCCATTTGTAATATTTTTATATCTTTTATTCAGTAGAGGAGCTCGCCACACGGTGACTAGGGCCTTGCGGGGACTAGGGAGGAATTCGCCACACGGTGACTGGGTCTAGGGAGTAGATCTAGGGGGTGCTCGAGGCCTTTCTGGTGATAGATTGGCTAGAGCGGCTTGAGGCCTTGTCTGGGGAGAGACAGGTTAAAGCCAACTGGTCCTTGGGAGAAGGGTCGGTATAGAAAACGAAAAAGAATTTTTCATTTGTCGCCTCTTTCCAAGCGTTATTGGAAAAGTTTTTGTAAACATATGTATTTCGATTTGATGATTAATGAAAATATGTTTATTTCTTCATCTATGATTCGTGCTCTTTGATTTTCATTGTCTTAACCTGAAAGCTTATTTCTCTGTCACTAATGCCGAGCGGTAATACTACCGCTGGCGATAGCAACAGAGATTTATTTTTCTGTGAATAATCTTAAAAAGTTTAAAACCCTTATTCACCCCCCCTCTAAGGGCGCCTACAGATCCAACAAGTGGTATCAGAGCCAAGTTATTCCAAATCGGCTTAACAACTGGGAATAATGGCGTCTCTTAATCATCATCTCGCTTCTACGAGTGGGGAAAATTTTAATATAAATGAAAAAGTATTATCACCACCTTTATTTATGGGCAAAAATTATAAAGGGTGGAAAATATTAACGAAAAATTTTCTTAAAGACTTAGATGAAAAAGTTTGGAATATTACTATTGAAAAGCCACCTAGCGTACTAACTAGAAATGAAATTATTTTAAATGCAAAATCCATGAATAGTATATTTTGCGCGTTAGACCAAAATATTTTCAAACTTATTTATACTCTACCTACCGCTTATGAGATTTGGAATTTCCTTGAAAGAACTTATGATTCTCCTTCTACAGGTATGGAACAATCACAAGAACCGGAGAATATGCAATCTTGCATAAGTCTTCAAGAATGCTCCTCTCATGACGGATCATTGGAGCACACATCAATTGGAAGAGAAGAAGAAGTACTATCTTCGGAAGAGAAGTGCCAAAAAGAGTTCAAAGAAACTATGTGTTCAAATCATGCGTCTCCCGAAAGCAACGTAAGGAAATAAAATCCCATTTTTTGTACTTCTATCTCTTCATTACAATTGCTTCAAACTACAAAGCGCAAAATTAAGAAATTAAAAGATGCTAATAAACATTTGCGCTTAGAAAACAAAAATTTAAAAGGAAAAATTAATGAACAATCAAATTCAAATTTATCTAGTTCCTTAGTTGAAAACACTACACCTTGTGTAGAATATACTGAATTAAAAGAAAACACAAAGAACTTGAAAGGGAACTTCTTTTTATAAAAGAACAAAATGAAAGATTATGTTTAGAAAATTCATCCTTGAAAAATGATTGTGCTAAGTGTAAGGACTATAAAATTGAAATTAAAGAGATGGATGAAACATTTGATGAATATAGAAATAACTATCAAAATCATATTGATTCAATTGTTTCCATTCTTAAAAACAGCACAATCGCTTATAATAAAGCTAAACATAATCTTATAGTTAAGAACGATGAATTAAAATCAAAAATCAACTTGCTTATGAAAATGGTAAATACAAATTCACAATATCAAACTATATCTAAAAACAAGTTGAATATGAATATGAACATCTTAACTAAGTTTAATAATGGGAGTAGGAAACATAAAGGATTTGTAAATCAAATTCAAAATCACCATTATCTACAAAATCATGTTTCTCCCAACTTAAAATTAAATGCAAACAAATTTCCTCCAAATTATAAATTCAAAAATCATTTTGAACCAAATATTCAAGTAAACGATTATGGAAATTTGAAAACTAAAAATAATGTTTGTCCAATGTTTGAAAGGAGGCCCAAAGTTAAGAATGAAACACTAACTCCACTAAAAAGGGCCCATTCATCACTATCTCCCCAAAAGCAAACACGTTGTATTTGAGTACCCAAAGGAACCGTCACACCCGGTCCTCTTTGGATACCTAAATCTCTCATTCATTAGTATCCAATCATTTGCATGAAGTAGAAATCAACCAAAAATGAAATATCATTATTCTACTTCATGATATGCGTAACCTTTTTTGTTTATTTTCCTTTTTGTTGAACCATCATAATATGATCACTCTATATAACTTGTGATATGACTCTCACATATTAAACAAAAATTCATAAATAAATCAAATTGAATAAAGTTGAATAAGAAGTCATATCATCTCTCAAGTGATCTACTTATCCTATTTATTTTTATCCCTCTAAATCCATTCCTAAAAGTCTTATAAAATTTGAAAACTAAATTTGTCATATGATATTTCTAAGACTAAATGAAATAATTGTCGAAATGGATTTAAAAGGTATTTTAGGGGTATTAGGCTAAATTTATAAAATGCGCAAGTTTTGCTTAGGTATCTAATATACTTGCGTTATTTTGATTACCCCTAGTATGTTTAATCATAATCATGTCAAATCAGAATTGAAAAATTGCAAAAACCATTTGAGAATCTCAACTTTGTTGCTAGCGCCCGACGTTAGGTTCTAACGCTGGCTGTAGCATAATCTTCCTAAATTCTGATTTATCTAAAATATTATTTTCTGAAATAATTGATTATGAGTATATAATTCCAATATGTTAAAATTTATGATCATGTATAATAATCTTTCCAATTCAATAGATCTTTTAAAACAAACATCAAGTAGAACTACAAAAGATCTTATTGCTTCCAACACATTGTTGTGATCATGGTTATTATATGAATTTATTATGTCTTGCATGTATCTCATTTATGTTTAGACCATAGATTTAACTTTATATCAATATGAATGATTAAATTTGAATCATCACTCAATTCCGTGTCTAAAATTTGAATCACTATTGTTAAATACATGCAACATTATATCAATTAACTTTATGGCATAACACAACATTCAAACTCATCGTATCTAGCAATATCAACTAATAAATATTATCATCCATGCTAGATATATTTGTATTGCCATAATGAATCAATCTTAAGAAAGAGTATTTGAAAGTTAAAACTCAGATTAACTATGTTGCTTTAAAATCAAATATACTAATAAATTAATCACGCATAAAAGCTCATAGGTTATAAATCAACCCATAGGTTAAAAGCATAGGTTGTCCAAAAGATTATTAACCCATGACGTTGTGTCTCACTATAGCGAGGGCGTAAGTTTGTTTGCTTTAAAAACCTAACCATTATGTCATCTATTGTCCTTAACTGGGAAGGGTTCCAGGGGGGCCTTGCGAGGCACTGGGGGGAAAGAGTACTAGGGTGAGCGTTGTCTTTTGTAAGCATGTGGGACTAACACCCCAACCTACGGCTTGCGTGCAGCTCCTCATGCCCATTCGTCACTTAGTATGGGGCTAGGGCGTAGACATGTTGTTAGGGTATCTTGATCTTAGACATACATATGTTGTATACATTGCATGAATATTATTTCACTTAGTTATGATCATGTCACTCATGCATATTCGTGCTCAAACATGTTATCTTATGTTTTTTTTCATATTATCTATTTCTGAACTCTCAGGCATGTGGAAAAAAAAGTATTTTGAAAGTGTATTGGGACACCTTAGGCTAGAATGTGGGGTTTTGGACATATTAGCTTAAACTTGGGAAATCCACATTTTTTTTTGTGTATGCATATGTCTGATTTCATTGCTGAACTTCATTGTCACAAATCTGCACAAATATATTCAAAAGAAAAATTCTGAAAAATTTCACGCTTTCCCCAAAATTCTAGTTCTGTCACTACCGCCAGGCGATAGCTGGGTACCGCTAGCGTTAGTGTGTAATTTTTGAATTTCCAGTTTTCTTTTTCAGTCTTTATTTTTTTAGTGTCTGTTATTTTCTTCTAAAAATTCTAAAAAAAAAAAAACTATAAAACAAATCAAAATCCAACCATAAACATGCTTTGTTTTATTCCTATAAAATAAAATTTGTTTATCTTTTTTTATATATATATCAAAACCAACTACAAAATTTGAAAAACCAATCAAAACAACAAAAACATGCTTTTTATTTGTTTTATTTTTTGAAAAACTTACAATTTATAAAAACTGATGTAATTTTCTATGTTTCAAGGATGATATAGTTTATATTGCCAAGCCTAGTATACAATGTTTCATTCTCTCGTTCAAGTATCTTAATAACAATGTTTTGTATCATGCCTTGATCATTATCTTATGTGTGCTTTGAAATTGATGATAGAAATCATGTGTAGTATTGCATAGTGTGCCTCTATGTATGAGTAAAAGGCTTATATTTGCTATTGATTTTGTTTCACTAATATTTTTTGACAAACTACATATGCATTTAATCTTCTCTTACATGATTGTGTAGTGTAACAACATCATACTATTGTTTAGCATGCTTAGTTTTACCTTCACCACAAGTAAAAATCTTTTTCATGCACCTATTTTTGAAGAATTCTGTCTTTTCAAAAAAATCTTTTGTTTGCACATACAAGTGAATTCGGAGACCTTTGTCGTTAAGCAAAAATTCAAATAAATAATTGACAAAGATAACTCCACCAAGCACTACTCACCCTCCTGATAAGTCTTAATGAGCATTGTGAGGTTGATCACCCCGGAGAGAATTGTAAAGTGCCTTGTTGCAATCATTTTTTCATTTTACACTACTTCTTCTTGTACACCGAATCACAAAAAAAACTAAAATTCAAAATAATAATTGTGATTCCCCAAGCACTACTTTGCACCCTGATAAGTCTTAACAAGCATTGTGTGTGCAGAGCACCTTGGTAGTTGTACTATTTTCCTATGTGCATTGAATAATTTATATAGCTATGTGGGAAGAGGTAACTCTAAAAACGCTTGTTCAATACTATTGTGTTTATTCCATTATACATTTCATGTATTTTGATTAACTCATATGTATACTTTTTTCAAAAACACTATTTTGTACACATTATTATCACTTGTAAGCCTTCTACTCATGAGAATTGGAGTCTATTGCATATCTACATGTCTTCTCTAAACTCTTAAGTAAATGCACTAGATAGCTTTGCATGATCATTTCAATGTATAAGTGTACTTGATTTCTAAATTTTGAACATTGTATTCTTATATCTTGTCTTGATAACTTATATCATGCTTACATATTTTTTTTCGCTACGCCATGAGAACTCTGTATTGCATACCATTCAAAACTAGTGTATGGCTATGTTAAAACTAAAATTATTTTGTGTACTTCAACTGCTACAACATCTAATTTTATTATGTCTAAAATTCTTAATCATTTACTATGCTTCACAATTCCTATATAGATGTTCACTTAACAAAAACATTAATTCGTCATGCTTTCCACATCTTTACTACTTGTATGCTCGATCATGAATACATTTTTTCCCAACAAGTGGTTCCTTTATGACATTTTTATTCAAATTCTCTTTTCACTCCTGTATATTGTATTTTTCCTTAGTGGTTAAACTCTTTATCATGCTCATTCCCTCTCTACACAGTAATTGCACACTTTTTGTTGGCCTTCCTCTCCACCCTCTTTTGATAATACCAAAAGGGGGAGAATAAATTTGAAAGAAATTAACATGTTTGGGGAGTCAAGCTCATAAGAAGTTTTGTTGTAGGGGGAGCATTCACTTAGGGGGAGAAATTCATTTAGGGGAAGCATATGCACATGTCTTAACTTTCATGCTTATCTCTATTATAAACACAAATTCCTATCAATTGTATTATTTCTTTCTAAGGGGATTTGTTATTATCAAAAGGGTGAGTTTGTTGGAACATGCTTTCCGCATCTCTTGGTTTGACAATAACAAATCCAATTGTATTTGATCATACTTGTTGTGTGTTTATAGTATGCAGGATTCTGTGCTTTCAAATATCCATGGTGCTGTGTTGTTGCTACCGCGCTGCGCTAACCTTACCGCTGACGCTAGCACTGACGAAACTGCTGAGACGAAACCGCTGAGAAGATCTAAAAGATCTACCGCGCCGCATTAAGCCTACCGCTGGTGCTAACAACCACTGAGAAGAAACCGCTGAGAAGGAATCCTGTATTTGACGAAATGGTTGCTGCGTTCGACGAGCTGGGTTCGATGAACTCGGTGCTCCATTTGACGATCTCCATGCTCAACTGCGGCACTCGACGAAATGAATGCCATTCCGCGGAGCGGTAATACTACCGTTGGCGCTAGTTCTGTTCGACGAAATTCATATCAAGGCGTTTGACGATCGACAAAAGCTGAGGACCGATCGACGAACTGCAGCTCTACCGCGGAGCATTAGAACTAACGCTTGCGGTAGCGTCCGAAAGATGAAATGGTGTTCGAAGAAAATGATGCCGTTCAACGAACCTGATTGAGATCGACGAAAACAAGTTTCCATTCGACGAACCAGATTAATATCGACGAAAGCTGAGGACAGCTCGACGAAGATGCGCCAGACGAAATGACGTACCGCAGAGCGTTAGCATTGACGCTGGCGTTAGCATATATGGAAACTATTGACAGAAATGAAAGTGCGGAAAAAGTAATGTCGACGGGTCGCTATGTTTGGCAAGCACTATCGCGGCGCGTTAGGTCTAACGCCCGGCGGTAGCTTTTTGGAAACATCCCGTCTGCAGTTGATTGGGGGGCAAATATAGAAAGAGATATTGGCTGATGGAAGGAAATCGCACTATCGCGGGGCGATAGTGTTATCGCGGTGCACTAAGCTGTCATAACCGTTTGCACTCAGAAGTTGCCTTAACTGCCACGATCCGTGTGCGCGTTGTGTCACTATTGCGGGGCGGTAGTACTTGCGCAGGCGGTAGCTGTCAAATCTATTTAAAGAGCGGTGCTTCCTCCATTAGGGCTGGCTGTTGGAGAACAAATTGAAGCCTTATTTCATAGTACTCGTGAGAGCCTTCAGAAGTAGCCAAGACAACTCTGTCAACGTTCGTGAACGCAAGGAACTCAAAGAAAGAACCAACAGGCTTATTCTACGAGAAGGTCGCACGCATCAACTCAAAGGATTACTTCAGCACACCTTCGACAAGATCTTCGAGTTCAACCTTAGAGGGAGTTTGTCTTTAGTTGTTAATTTTCCATTTGAAATATTTTTATATCTTTTGTTCGGTAGAGGAACTCGCCATAGGACGACTAGGGCCTTGCGGGGACAAGGGAGGAATTCGCCACACGGCGACTGGGTCTACGGAGTAGATTTAGGGGGTGCTCGAGGCCTTTTTGGTGATAGATTGGCTAGAGCGGCTTGAGGCCTTGTCTGGGGAGAGACAGGCTAAAGCCAACTGGTCCTTGGGAGAAGGGTTGGTATAGAAAACGAAAAAGAATTTTTCATTTGTCGCCTCTTTCCAAGCGTTATTGGAAAAGTTTTTGTAAACATATGTATGTCGATTTGATGATTAATGAAAATATGTTTATTTCTTCATCAATGATTCGTGCTCTTTGATTTTCATTATCTTAACCTGAAAGCTAATTTCTCAGTCACTAACGCCGAGCGGTAACACTACCGCTGGCAGTAGCAACAGAGATTTATTTTTCTTTGAATAATCTTAAAAACTTTAAAACTCTTATTCACCCCCCCCCCCCCCCCCCCCCCCTCTAAGGGCGCCTACAGATCCAACAATAACCCCTTTAGGTAAACTTCTTATAAGAGATATTTACATGCACAAATGATCCTGGATGAAGATGAAATCTTGGTAGTGCCTTTATAATCATATTATAGACCTCTGGTATTTTTTGTGAAATTTATTAGATGATTTAACCAGTACTTCATTTACAAGGCACCTATTTTGTCTTAATCTTAAGAAATATAATTAAGGGTCCAAAACTCTATGGAAAAATGTGCAACTTGGTGATAGGACATTTAATTGTCTAGGAAGCTCTGTGAATTTTTATAGAATTTTTGGGGATTATTATCAGTAGGCCACTTCACAACATGTGCAAATTAAGAATTATTTGGATTAAATATTTCAGTAAGGAAATGAATCCCATAAATTGTGAAACTCTGTAATTAAGCTTTTCTGGACATAATAGAGGTCTGGTAATTTTCCTATAATTTTGGCACAAGTATTCTTGGTAGTTCCTTCATGAATCTTCAAGTTTGGATAGAAGTTAAATATTAAAAATAGAGGACATTTCCTTACTGTAAAATTGTGATATTCATTGCTTACTGTTATTTTGGCATTATAGATTTATCTTAATTTTATGGGAGCCATATCGTAAGAATACCTTACACTTCATGCTCATATTCATACTTGGCAAATATTGGAGAAATTTAAATAAATGCTAAAATGTTGAAGAAAAATATGAGTCTTTGGATTTAGTCTTATAATGCCATGATAGTCCTCCAGTAAAAATCTTGTGTCATGTGGTTGAATATTTGGAGTACCTCTACTTATAAGCTTCATACAGTTAGTTTGGTCTGCGTATAGTAAAAATGTGAAATTTGGATATTTAGGGACCTACTAAGTGGAAGTGGCATGTAGTTGGTGCACATGGTCAGGTTGAAGAGATTGATCACCAAAAGGAGTTTATGAGGTGAGAGGGTGCTTGGAGAGTTAAGGTAAGGTGGTGTCCGGGACCGACGAAAGATCGTCTTTCCCCTTAGAAGGTCATAAAATACGTAGAGTAATTCAAGTGAATTGTTAAGAGGGGTAATCTTATGGGTAGATACCAACAACACTAAGTGTCTTGAGAAAGGGAACTTTGGGGTGTCATCCCATTACAGTTCCTAGTACCGTAGCGAGCCCCTAACAGGGTAATCCTCGGGAAGTCCAAGGTTAACCATAAACTGTAGGGCTAAGTTGTTATACAAGATTAACTTAATAATACACTCACCCACACCCCGTTGTTATGGGTATATTAGTCGGTTTGGTCTTACGAGTGGTAGGCTCGGTGGTTGAAGCAGCGGAGTAGTTAGTCCGGTGAGCTTATGACTCAGTAGTGTTTGTTGGTACAGACGGGTTGGTGCGGCGAGCCGGTGGCTCGGAAGGTTATTGATGACGGGCAGGTTATCCCGGGGAGTTTATGGCTCGGGATATAGTAGAACATCTTTGCATGTGCATAAAGGTGGTGGGTCTCCGGTATTGGACGGTCGTTCACACCGACGTCAAGACGTTGACTCGGGAAGTATGGAATTTGAACTTAGCCATGAGAGTCTGGTGGTCCAGCCAGTAAGAGTACGTAGATGCTCCGCGGTTTTGCGTTGAGGAGTACGATAGGTCTGGGTTTGGTAGTGTGAATACCAACCTAGAGGTGGGCGAGGCCCAACCCACCGCTTCCGTTTGCCACTACGGGAGTATCCTGGGAGTCTTGCTAGCTCCAAGAAGGGGGAACTAAAGGTCTGTGCGCATAGAGTCGAGGTGTGTGAGTTGCACTTATATGAACATAGCATAAACTGCATAACTCTGCATGTCATAGCATAAGCATTACATTTCAACCCCTACCCCTATCGTATAAATAGGTTATGGGACTTTTTATACGATGGGCCTTGCTAAATGACCCCTTGGTCTATAGGTTTGTATGGGCATTCCTATAAATCAATGGTTACTTTTCTATGATATACATGTCTTTACTTACTGCACTTTACTTATTCTTTACCTGCTCTTACTATGCTCTTTTATTGCTTCAATTATATATATACACATGTGTAATGTAGAAACATTTCCTGTACCCCTATCACCTGCTCTTTGTTATACCCCTTGTTGTCCTCCGCTTCATCCTCCCACGCAGTGCCTAGGAGCCACTGGGGGATGGGTGGTGGGAAACGAGGCTTAGTCTTTTTGACTAACGGTCGGTGGACCATATCATTTTAGGGGACCGAGGAGATGCAGCAACACGAGAGGCCGGTGTAGACGGAGGCGGGCCAGTCTAGTACAGGAGCACCAGATTCAGGATCAGTGAGGGATTAGTAGTTAGCTTTCGCGAGTGATCTTGTAGTGAGGATATGATGTACAGGACATGAGCCCTCTTTATTATTGTAACATTTTGTTATTTTAGTTATAACATGTGGACATTTATTATATATAGCATGTGATTGTGGACTTGAACTTCATTTTGTTCATTTATGCTTTTCTTCTTATGTGATCGATATGGCCGGCAGGATCGGCATTTTGTAGTGGCGACCTTCCCGAGTGAAGGTGTCACCGCAAAGCGGCGGTTCTGGGCATAAGACCCGGGTTTTTGAAGGAAAAAAGGTTCTAACAAAGTGGTATCAGAGGAAACCTCGATCCAAAGAAAAGAAGTCCACAAACCCTGGGCCAACCCGCGCGAGTTTAGTTTGAGGACAAACTAAGCAGCGGAAGCAATGGTGTGCCCATATGGGGAAATCACATGAAAAAGTCCACTTTTAACCTCAATCTTTTTAGTCATATCTCCTTACGAGTGGCAAGTTTTCTTTTGTAGCCTGCGGTGAACCCTGCCCCCAGCAGGGAATACCTCCGGATACAAATATCTCTTTAGATAGTCCTTTAGTCAACGAGTTAGACTCAACCACGCTAGGAGACTTAACTTGCCATGACAATTTATACCATGCCCTAGTCTGAAATAGACCGCAGGTATAATTTTGGTGAAGGTACGAGGATACCCCAAAGATGCTAGAGAAAGAGAGATTGACACATAAGAAGAATGATAGGGGACTCGTAGATCTAACCCTCGTACCTGTGACATGTTTATATTGAGAAAACCACCACGACAAACACCGAGGGTCGAATAAGAATTCAAGTTCGGAAGGGACCCGTTTGAGATTGGTTCATATGTTGACCTTGATAAGGTTGTCGTAGAAGGTACCTGGAAGAGTCTAAGGTGTGGAGTATACTAATGAGCCTCAAGATCGAACCCCAAGTCTAAGGTTGTGTGCACTAAGAATTGTTTGCAAACTTGGGACGAATATAACTTGGTGATATTAAAGATACTCAGCCCAAAATAGATAGTGGCTTATCTTTTGTTTATTGGGGCTTACCTTTTGTTTATTGGGCAACTTAATGACTGACTTGGGTTTCCTTTAGATCTAATTTAGAAGATGTTGCATTGTAAACATAATGATTTTGAAATTGATCACATTTGATGTTACTCGGACGAAGATGAGAGGGTGTAACAGTAGGTCTGGAATGATGATCTGAAGTATTACCATGACAATGAAAGGACATAGTAGATCGAGCAACGACTTGACCTTAGTTGAAGCATTAGAAATGTAAAGTCGCCAGGATTAATCACTTAGGGGTGTCAATGTCCCATTCTAAAAGTTGAGGACGGAAACTAGGTCATACAAGTTGTAGTTATATTTGAGGTTCTTGTGACTTGGGGCATTCAGAAGCGATTAACTTATGAATTGTTAAAACAAAAAATCACGCCCTGTCATGGTCGAAAATTTTAACTACAACAATAGCCCTTATACCTTGGGAGCTATGATGATGAATAACCATAGATCTTAGACGATGACTTATTGGAATTAGAATACAGTGTTTGAGTTTACTATGATAAGAATGATCTAAGTTTATCTTACCTTGGACCATCCGAAAGTGATCAAGACTAGAATATGTGGAAGCGATAGGAATTTGTGAAATAAACGAGATGATATTTCCATGATGAAATTGACTTGTGAAAATCTTAGGGTTTCAAAAGAATTTTACCCGTATACCTTATGAATCAAACTCCACATAGAAAGTGATTGGGAGTCATCTTATAAACATGAATACTAATAAAGATTGGTTAACATATACTCATAAGATTCACAAGTGCAACCCCTGAAATTTTGAGGATGATTGGAACGCTTAATGATCTGATCAGTTCCACCAATGGTAAGAACTGGATAAGTTGTAGAGTGGAGTTGATTGATCACTCGGATGTACTTGAAGGAATAAGAACCTAAACATGCGGAGAAAACTTTATAGAAGCGTTGTCTACCCATATAAATAAGAGCTTTAGTCACCGGAAAAATGGTGTATTCCGGAGCGTGTGTTTACCCAAAATAGAGAAAGACGTCGTAGGTTTGTGATGCACGGTCAGGTCTGTAGACTGGTGAAAACCAAGTGCAAGAGTCTTTGGGGAACTACCAAAGTCACTGCCCGTGTTAGAGTGGAGTTCGAGAACATAACTATGGATTTCACACACAGGTTACCACTCCGAACACAGTTTTATTTGGAACAACGAGGATAGATTAACCAAGGAAGCTAGGTTCACCCTGGACTGGAAGGACGCTCTCGTTGGTGTTTGATGAGATTTGTTGAGTAGTTTGTCCATTATCATGGTATGACCAGGACAATCGCGTCGGATCGGGATGAACAGGTTATCTCCAAGAGGCAAGATCAGTCCAGGCTTATCTCAGCTCTTGGTTGGCGTTCAGCACAACTTTCCACCCTCAGAAATACAGAGGCACAGAATTCCACCATCTTGGACCCAGGAAGAGGATTTAAGGAGACTCGGCTCTGAATTTGTGAAGGACACAGATACCCAGGTGCGACTGATTTGGGTTAGGATGTTGGAGGCCCAGAGCAGCCAGGTCAGGTATTATGATGTGTGGTATCGTCAAGTAGAGTTCCAGGTTAGAGACTGGGTGTTCCAGAAGATACGTCCGATGCAGGGAGTCTTGCGGGTTCGCAGGCGGAAGAAGCTCAGTCTGAGATAGATGGGGCTCTACATGATCCAAGAGTGGATCAGCCTGTTGGCTTATAGACTGGAGTTGACGCCGGAGTTAGCAGGATTGCACAACGTCTTCCATGTCTCCTCCTTTAGGAAATCTCTACTACGGCCGAAGTAGCGAATTTCTACTATAGATGGCCCGGTAGCCTCCAATTGATTGATTCACCTGGAGCCGGTCCGGTTAGATGGCACAAAGATGCGGGTCTTGCGGCGCAAGAAGGTCCCACTGATCAAGGTCCTATGGGGAATCATGGACAGGAGAAGCTTATCAGGGAGCCTCTAGAACTGATGTAGCAGAGATAGTCGGTGTCTTCGAGTCATAAATAACTTCCATTCTTAGGGGATGTTACGTTCAAGCACTTGCGGTAGAAGCCCCGCAGACCTAACCTGAATTCTGGGGACGATTTTTTTTTTGTTTATTGGGATTTGTAACATCCCCCAAATAACTAGACCCCTAGAGTGGTTTTGTCATGACTAGGTCATGACAAAACCCTAGGAAGCTTGAAGAGACCACTTGGCCTTAGCCAAGAAGAAGGAAGCCACAGTGGTATGCAAATAGCAATTTCTAGTTAACAAGCATAGGGTTGGACTTAAGGGCCTCACCTTGACCCTTTGATCCCACCATAGCATACCTAACCCTTTAGGGGTCCCCTTAGAGCACCAAGGACCCATTGGGGTCAACCAAAGAGGCCAAATTGACCAAAGTCAATCCTAACCCCAAATTGGTCAAAGTAGCCTAATTAGGGTCAATTGGCCTCCACCATGCCAAATTGACCTTTCCCCTACCATTATAAGGTTATTAGGGACTCAATGGAGCAAAAAAGCTCCATCATGGGGCCACCAAGTTGGCCAATTTGACCTAAGTCAACTCAACCATAATTTAGGTCAAATTACCCAAATTTGGCCTAATCAAGCCCAATCGACTTGGGCTAGGCCCAAGCGAGGTGATCCATTAGTCATAAGGCTGACAAATTACATGGAATGCCACTAATTTTTTGAAAATGGTGACTAGGAGAGAGAATCCTCATTTCCCCCAAAAATGGAGGAGAGAGAAAAAGAGAGGAAGGTGGCCATTCATGGCCAAAGGAGACCAAGGGCCACCCATTTCTCTCCCAATTGAGTGGTACATCTCCCCTCTTTAGTTTGGAGTAGATAGATAGTCATTCCAGGCCATATGGGGGCTGAATTTCGTGGTTTTTCATGGTGGCCGAAAATGTGCTTGATGGCCATTAATGGTGGCAATCAAGGAGAGACCCTTCCTCTCCTCAAATTGCTCCATTTACAAGCTTTACTGGGTAGAGGGGAGGGTTTTCCCCCACTTACCCGAAGGAACCAGCCATCTTGTTGTAGAAGTTCCATGGCATCCAAGAGCTTTCATGTGGCCATGGTGGATAGGAGATCGATAAGGCAAATCCCCTCCGTTCAGGTCCTCCCCTCCTCCTCTCTTCCTTTGGGTAGATCTACATCTATTTGTCGCAAGGTTTGAGGCCAAATGGACTTAGACTGGGTTTGGCCGGAGCTTGAATTTTCAAGCTTCAAATCCCACCCTAAAACCCTCTGTTCCGGCCACCACCCCCAATCGCCGGCCACCACCTCAACGGAGGTGGTGGTGGCATTGGCCGGCCGGGGCGGCGCTCAGGTGGCCGGGAAAAAACCTCCAAACATCACCTAGGAACGACAAATCTGGGTCGTTGGCTCCCTGGAGAAGATGAAGTGATGCCCTTTGTGGTGCTTTAAGATCTGTGCGCAGATCCTATTTTAATATAAATGATATTTGGATTTTTCTATCACACATACTGCTGTACATATACTAATTTATTAAAAATACTTAGGGCCCTCTACAGAAAGAGTAGTCAACACCACAGTTGTAGCCCTTAGAGTCTACTTTGTTTTAAAATTTGTTTCAACCCAAAAGGAGTTCTGTAGCTCCCTGTAGGTCCATTTTGGTGGGACTGGTCCTTAGTGTAGGACATCCACCATTTCTTGAATAACTTTTGATTGGGTTATGGGATGGACTTGAAAATTAAAACCTAGGCTATTTACACCTACCCACACATCATACCCAAAGATGGGAATTTTAGGAGAACATTTTCTTAGGTTTTTGTAATAATTTAATAATTTATATATTATTTAAATTTAGGGTCTAATGACCTCCAATCCCCTCCAAATTTCAGCCCAATTGGGACTGATTTAGATAGGTAATTGGTTAACCCAAGTTGGGTCAAATTAGGTCTAAATTGGGGTATGGTGTTTATATTGGGGTATGGTGGTCAGATCTCATCACCATGAGTTGAAACCTTGGCCACTGGTTTAGGATCACCTAAAACACCTTCATGAGTAAGATGGGGTGGTGTAGAGGTGGATATGCCCTAGAACCGTAAACTTAACCCTTGGGGTGCATATAGAGCTTTGTGAAGGACATGTGGTCAAAAGCTATATAATGGTCATGGAACTTAGGAGATTTGTTCATGGGATGTATTTACGCCCTAGGGAATTTTGAGAGAATTTTAGGAAAATTTATTCCCCCTAAATTAGGTCATAACCCCTTTAGGTAAACTTCATCTAAGAGATATTTACATGCACAAATGATCCTGGATGAAGATGAAATCTTGGTAGTGCCTTTATAATCATATTATAGACCTCTGGTATTTTTTGTGAAATTTATTAGATGGTTTAACCAGTACTTCATTTACAAGGCACCTATTTTGTCTTAATCTTAACAAATATAATTAAGGTTCCAAAACTATCTGGAAAAATGTGCAACTTGGTGATAGGACATTTAAAAGCTCTAGGAAGCTCTGTGAATTTTTATAGAATTTTTGGGGATTATTATCAGTAGGCCACTTCACAACATGTGCAAATTAGGAATTATTTGGATTAAATATTTCAGTAAGGAAATGATACCCATAAATTGTGAAACTCTGTAATTAAGCTTTTCTGGACATAATAGAGGTCTGGTAATTTTCCTATAATTTTGGCACAAGTATTCATGGTACTTCCTTCATGAATCTTCATGTTTAGATAGAAGTTAAATATTAAAAATAAAGGACATTTCCTTACTGTAAAATTGTGATATTCATTGCTTACTGTTATTTTGGCATGATAGATTTATCTTAATTTTATGGGAGCCATATCGTAAGAATACCTTACACTTCATGCTCATATTCATACTTGGCAAATATTGGAGAAATTTAAATAAATGCTAAAATGTTGAGGAAAAATATGAGTCTTTGGATTTAGTCTTATAATGCCATGATAGTCCTCTAGTAAAAATCTTCTGTCATGTGGTTGAATATTTGGAGTACCTCTACTTATAAGCTTCATATAGTTAGTTTGGTCTGCGTATAGTAAAAATGTGAAATTTGGATATTTAGGGACCTACTAAGTGGAAGTGGCATGTAGTTGGTGCACATGGTCAGGTTGAAGAGATTGAAGGTCACCAAAAGGAGTTTATGAGATGAGAGGGTGCTTGGAGATTAAGGGTAAGGTGGTGTCCGGGACCGACGAAAGATCGTCTTTCCCCTTAGAAGGTCATAAAATACATCGAGTAATTCAAGTTAATTGTTAAGAGGGGTAATCTTATGGGTAGATACCAACAACACTAAGTGTCTTGAGAAAGGGAACTTTGGGGTGTCATTCCATTACAGTTCCTAGTACCGTAGCGAGCCCCTAACAGGGTAATCCTCGGGAAGTCCAAGGTTAACCATAAACTGTAGGGCTAAGTTATTATACAAGATTAACTTAATAATACACTCACCCACACCCCGTTGTTATGGGTATATTAGTCGGTTTGGTCTTACGAGCGGTAGGCTCGGTGGTTAAAGCACCGGACTAGTTAGTCCGGTGAGCTTGTGACTCAGTAGTGTTTGTTGGTACGGACGGGTTGGTCTGGCGAGCCGATGGCTGGAAGGTTATTGATGACGGGCAGGTTAGCCCGGGGAGTTTAGGGCTTGGGATATAGTAGAACATGTTTGCATGTGCATAATGGTGGTGGGTCTCCGGAATTGGACGGTCGTTCACACCGACGTCAATACGTTGACTCGGCAAGTATGGAATTTTCACTTAGCCATGAAAGTCTAGTGGTCCAGCCAGTAAGAGTACGCAGATGATCCGTAGTTTTGCGTTGAGGCATACTATAGGTCTAGGTTAGGTAGTGTGAATACCAACCTAGAGGTGGGCGAGGCCCAACCCACCGCTTTCGTTTGCCACTACGGGAGTATCCTGGGAGTCTTGCTAGCTCCAAAAAGGGGGAACTAAAGGTCTGTGCGCATATAGTCGAGGTGTGTGAGTTGCACTTGTATGAACATAGCATAAACTACATAACTCTGCATGTCATGGCATACGCATTACATTTCAACCCCTACCCCTATCGTATAAATTGGTTATGGGACTTTTTATACGATGGGCCTTGCTAACGGCCCCTTGGTCTATAGGTTTGTCTGGGCATTCCTATAAATCAATGGTTACTTTTCTATTATATACATGTCTTTACTTACTGCACTTTACTTATTCTTTACCTGCTCTTACTCTGCTCTTTTACTGCTTCAATTATATATATACACATGTGTAATGTAGAAACATTTCGTGTACCCCTGTCACTTGTTCTTTGTTATACCCCTTGTTGTCCTCTGCTTCATCCTCCCGCACAGTGCCTAGGAGCCACTGGGTGATGGGTGGTGGGAAAGAGGCTTAGTCTTTTTGACTAACGGTCGGTGGACTATATCAATTTAGGAGACCAAGTAGACGCAGCAGCACCAGAGGCCGGTGTAGATGGAGGCAGGCCAGTCTAGTACAGGAGCACCAGATTCAGGATCAGTGAGAGATTAGTAGTTAGCTTCTGCCAGTGATCTTGTAGTGAGGATATGATGTACAGGGCATGAGCCCTCTTTATTATTGTAACATTTTGGTATTTCAGTTATACCATGTGGACATTTATTATATATAGCATGTGATTGTGGACTTGAACTTCGTTTTGTTCGTTTATGCTTTTCTTCTTCTGTGTTCGATATGGCCGGCAGGATCGGCGTTTTGTAGTGGCGACCTTCCCGAGTGAAGGTGTCACCGCAAAGCGGCGGTTCTGGGCATAAGACCCGTGTTTTTGAAGGAAAAAAGGGTCTTACATAATATAACATTTATAAGGGAGAGGATATCTGGACTCTTATTGGGTCGAGGCAGTCTTCCCACGACGACCGCCTACGTACTCTGTATCATCCTGCATATGGTCTCAGACCCACGTAGTTCTATTAGTTTCGCACGGGTGGCCATCCCAGACCATCCGTCGTGCGGGTTGCCTTAGAGTAAAACTCATCGGTCATCTGACATTCTCCGAAGGCACATTTAATTCCCATTGGAATATTCCTCGAAGGCACAATATATTCCCGTAGGAATATTTCTCGAAGGCACAATATATTCCCGTAGGAATATTTCTCGAAGGCACAGTACATATTCCCGTAGGAATATTTCTCGAAGGCACAACATATTCCCGTAGGAATATATCCCGAAGGCACAATATATATTCCCGTAGGAATATTTCTCGAAGGCACAACATATTCCCGTAGGAATATTTCTCGAAGGCACAATATATTCCCGTAGGGTTTATATTACCGTCATTACATGAATCTAACCTCAAAACATTGAATCACCACGCTGCTCTATAAGCGGCGGCCAATTCGACACTATTTAGGGTTGACTCTGAATGAATGCCCCATCCTCATGTCAACTCTAAATTATAGGCAATAATGAAGGAAAAGCCAAAACATCAATCTGTCCGCTCTGCTCTACAAGCGGCGGCCAGTTCGACACTATTTAGGGTTGACTCTGAAGGAATGCCCCATCTTCACGTCAACTCTAAATTATAGGCAATAAAGAAGGAAAAGCCAAAACATCGATCTGTCAGCTCTGCTCTACAAGCGGCAGCCAGTTTGACACAATTTAGGGTTGACTCTGAAGGAATGCCCCATCTTCACGTCAACTCTAAATTATATGCAACAAAGAAGGAAAAGCCAAAACATCGATCTGTCCACTCTGCTCTACAAGCGGCAGCCAATTCAACACTATTTAGGGTTGACTCTAAAGGAATGCCCCATCTTCACGTCAACTCTAAATTATGGGCAATAAAGAAGGAAAAGCCAAAACATTGATCTGTCCGCTCTACTCTACAAGCGGCGGCCAGTTCAGCACTATTTAGGGTTGACTCTGAAGCAAAGCCCCATCTTCACGTTAACTCTAAATTATGGGCAATAAAGAAGGAAAGACAAAACATCGATTTATCCGCCTTGCTCTACAAGCGGCGGCCAGTTCAGCACTATTTAGGGTTGACTCTGAAGGAATGCCCCATCTTCACATCAACTCAAAATTATGGGCAATAAAGAAAGAAAAGATAAAACATCGATCTGTCCGCTCGGCTCTACAAGCGGCGGCCAGTTTGGCACTATTTAGGGTTGACTCTGAAGGAATGCCCTATCTTTACGTCAACTCTAAATTATGGGCAACAAAGAAGGAAAAGCCAAAACATCGACCTGTCCTCTCTGCTCTACAAGCGATGGCCATTTCAGCATTATTTAGGGTTGACTCTGAAGGAATGCCCCATCTTCACGTCAACTCTAAATTATGTGCAATACAGAAGAAAAAGCCAAAACATCAATATGTCCGCTTTGCTCTACAAGCGGCGGCCAGTTCAGCACTATTTAAGGTTGACTCTGAAGGAATGCCCCATCTTCACGTCAACTCTAAATTATGGGCAATAAAGAAGGAAAAGCCAAAACATCGATCTGTCTACTATGTCCTACAAGCGCCGGCCAGTTCAGCACTATTTAGGATTGACTATGAAGGAATGACATATCTTCACGTCAACTCTAAATTATAAGCAATAATGAAATATAGTACATAAATGAACTGGACCAGTACGAGACTGGAGTGGTACTGAAAAGAAACTAAATGAAAGGTACTGGAATTGAAAGGAGCGGGACCAGTACGAGACTAGAGTATAAGGAAATGCAATAGAATAAAAGGGTTAGTAGTCCTTCACTCCATATACAGGAGGCTTCAGTTCGACACTATTTAGGGTTGACTCTGAATGAATGCCCCATACTCATGTCAACTCTAAATTATTGGCAATAAAGAAGGAAAAGCCAAAACATCGATCTGTCCTCTCTGCACTACAAGCGACGGCCAGTTTGACACTATTTAGGGCTGACTCTGAAGGATGCCCCATCTTCACGTCAACTCTAAATTATAGGCAATAAAGAAGTAAAAGCAAAAGCATTGATCTGTCCGCTCTAATCTACAAGCGGCGACTAGTTCGACACTATTTAGGGTTGACTCTGAAGGAATGCCCCATCTTCACGTCAACTCTAAATTATAGGCAATAAAGAAGGAAAAGCCAAAACATCGATCTGTCCGCTCTACTCTACAAGCGGCGGCCTATTCAGCACAATTTATGGTTGACTCTAAAGGAATGCCTCATCTTCACGTCAACTCAAAATTATGGGCAATAGAGAAGGAAAAGCCAAAACATCGATCTGTCCGCTCTGCTCTACAAGCGGCGGCCAGTTCGGCACTATTTAGGGTTGACTCTGAAGGAATGCCCCATCTTCACGTCAACTCTAAATTATGGGCAATAAAGAAGGAAAGCCAAAACATCGATCTCTCCGCTCTGCTCTACAAGCGGTAGCCAGTTTGGCACTATTTAGGGTTGACTCTGAAGGATTGCCCCATCTTTACGTCAAATCTAAATTATGGACAATAATGAAGGAAAAGCCAAAACGTCGATCTATCCGCTCTGCTCTACAAGCGGCGGCCAGTTCGACACTATTTAGGGTTGACTCTAAAGGGATGCCCCATCTTTACGTTAACTGTAAATTATGGGCAATAAAGAAGGAAAAGACAAAACATCGATCCGTCCACTCTGCTCTACAAGCGATGGCCAGTTCGACACTATTTAGGGTTGACTCTAAAGGAATGCCCCATTTTCACGTCAACTCTAAATTATGGGCAATAAAGAAGGAAAAGCCAAAATATCAATCTGTCTGCTCTGCTCTACAAGCGGCGGCCAGTTCGCCACTATTTAGGGTTGACTCTGAAGGAATGCCCCATCTTCACGTCAACTCTAAATTATGGGCAATAAAGAAGGAAAAGCCAAAACATCGATCTGTCCGCTCTGTTCTACAAGCGAAGACCAGTTTGGCACTATTTAGGGTTGACTCTGAAGGAATTCCCTATCTTCACATCAACTCTAAATTATACACAATAATGAAATACAGTACAGAAATGAACTGGACCAGTACGAGACTGAAGTGTTACTGAAAAGAAACTAAATGAAAGGTACTGGAATTAAAAAGAGCGGGACCAGTACGAGACTGAAGTAAAAGAAAGTGCAATAGAATAAAAGGTTAAGTAGTCATTCACTCCATATAGGAGGAAAGATCTGTTCTATCTCTGTTCATAGGAGGAAAGATCTGTTCTTTCTCCGTTCATAGGAGCTTCTTCCAACTTCTGCCTTTTGTTATAGTCCGACCGTAGGTTTTAATTGCACCTTTTAAACATGGCTTAAACGAGTTAGAGGAACATTACTACACGTCCCTTAAATTCTTCGAAAGGAGGCGACTCCCAATGTTCGAGAATTTTCTGAATCACACCTCGTTGAGTAATTATTCTATTTCAAGATAATTAAAATAGTAGGCCATATCCGAAAATCGTCCAACTTTTATCCTAGGCTGATAACATTCATAGCGAGCTATCATAAATTTTCCAAGGCCTTTTGAGATATAAATAGCCTTTGCTAATTTATTTAGGCTCCCATAACTGGCAATTAAATTCTCAAATATAGCAAGAATACTTTAAAAATCATCAAACTTTTATCATAGGCTTATAATACCCATAAGGTGCTACCATAAATTTTTCAGGGCTTTTTGTGATTTTAATAGCCCTTGCTAAATTTATTTTGCCACTCGCAGCCTCTAAATAAATTCATAAATATAGCATAATCACCTTAAAATTTCCCAAACTTTTTTCAAAGGATATGAAAAGCCTTTAAAGATCTATCATAAATTTCCCATCAATTTTGAAGGAGGGACCATTCCTTTACAAATTTTAAATCATAGAAGATGGCCTATTTTAATTAATAAAAGTTGCAAATGAACCCCAAAAATTGTCAATTAATTACATAAGTTGTAGATCAGTGTCACAGATCTGCCTTATTTATTTTGGAATTTCCTCTCAATGATGAGGTCGTCCGTTAAATCAAAAATAGGTATTTTACCCCCTTTTTAACTATTAAAAATAGCTAATTATCTTAGAAAAATCTCAAAAATTTATCGGAGGGAGATATTGAAGAGTTCTAAAACTTTGATGTTCAAAGTTTTTTTTTTGACCTAAGAATAAGCCCTAGAAAAATTTACAAGATTTCTGCTATATGCAAACCGAGACTGCACCGATATTGAAGGTTAATGCAGGGCTGAGATCGAGCCACGCCGATGATACTCTATGAGCCCCACAACGGATCTGCTTATGATCCGTTGTGGGGCTAATGTTTAACTAGATTGTTTGCGTCGTTGGATCTCGAGGTGGAGATCCAACGGCGTCTGTAATACGTGGAGGCTGGAAGGTTGCGTGCTTCCTCCACCGGCATCCTGCCGGCGGGTTGCCGCACCACTGCCTCCTGCCGGCTCACCGGAGGCAAGCATTTTTCCCGGCGGTGGTCCGACAGCCTGGCACAGCCGCCATCCGTCGGGAGGAGCGATTACAGAGCAGGGGCTCTCGGGCACTGCCGGAGCTCGGCTTTCCGGCGGTGACACCGCCTGAAACCTTCCCGGTGAGGGTTGCCAACCCCTCTACGGTAAAGTATGGCTCCCCTGAGGGCTTAGTAGGTTTGGGTGCCCTCCATGCAAGGTTGTACGAGAATGGTGATGGAGGGGGAATGGTGGATCTCGGATCATCTTCTCCAGCACCGGCAGGCACCTAGGCGGCGGGGCTGGTTTCGTGAAGGCTCGGGAGTGGCTTCTGAAAGTCCTGCCCTCAGGAAAGGTCGTGGGAGGCCTTAAATAGGCAGCCAGGAGCACCCCCTCCCCCTCTCCTTCTCTCTCTCTCTCTCGGGTTTGGTTTCATCCAACCATGGTTGGGCTGAGCTGGGAGCTGGCATCCTCCTGATGGTGGGAGGGTACAACTGGGTTAGATCTAAGGGTTAGGTTAGGGGTTAGAGTTAGGTATAGTTAGGGTTTTGGGAGTGGCTAGCTTGGGTTAGACCAATGGGTTAACCCATTGCTAGGAAAATATCCTATCCCATTATGGTTGATGCCTTGGGATTTGTGCACACCAAAATATTGAATGGAGAGTTTTGGAACAACCCTTTTACTGTTTTGGGATCACTATGTACTGATTAGGATCAGTTGACCCCATTGTATAGTTTAAGGGTCAAGTCTTTAGGCTGGTAAATTAGCTAGAACTTAAGATAAAATCTAAAGTTCCCAGCGGTTAACAAATGGCTAGCAGTGCTCGACAGATGGCTCCCAGCGTTCGACAGTTTTTGTTGCCAGCGCTCGACAGTTTCCAGCCAGCGTTCAACATCTTCTGGACAGCGCTCGACAGTTTCCAGCCAGCGTTCAACATCTTCTGGACGGCGCTCGACAGATTATAGCCAGCGTTCGACAGATCATTTATTGAAGCCCAGAATTGTTATCAGCTACATTCTATTTATCCTAACAGCAAAACGACGACTATAACGGATCTATTTAATATCTTTGGACGTATTCTGACAGATAAGGAAGGATATTAAACTCAGTTAATATATTCCCTTCTTTCCTTTTTCCAAGACAGCAATAGCCGTTGACATTTAATGAAAAGGAATCTTTTCACGGCCAAGGAATTAAAGGACCTGCCAGAGTCGTTTGAGTTTTGTTGTTATTCCAAGAATGTCTTAAAGACTGATTATTCTATTCACAAATATAGAATACATTAAAGACAATTTTTGTTTTTGGACATATATGAATCAGTCGACAGAATTCAAACATTATTCTATTACAGAATACAAAGAATATATACAGCAGAAAAAGAAGAAAGAGTGATCTCTCAGCAAGTATTTTTTCCTCTTCTTCTTCTTCTACAAGCAGCACAAAATTTCTTCTGAGAACATCTTCCTCAAGAGCATTCTCTCAGAATCTGCTGCATATTCAGATCTTCTAAAAGAGCAACAAGCAATCTGAAGAACCTGTTCTTCCAGATCAATCTGCTACAGGAGATCTTAGTTTTCAAAAGAAAGCTTCTCCATCTTCTGTCAAATACTTCAATCAGACAGGGGGAGCTTTACAACAACATCAACTAGAGTCTTCTCTCAGCATCTTGATAGAGAATAACACTATAAACTCTTTCTTACCTCTCTTGTACAGGGTTAATACTCCCTTCAAAAGTGTACCTCCTTGGTGGCAAGACACCTGATCAAAAAATCTAGTTGGTTTTGAGCACCTGAACAAAAGCTCTGTGGTGTGTGGACACCTGAACAAAAATCCCTTGGTGTGAGGGCACCTGATCAAAAATCCTAGTGGATTCCTACCAAGGGTGGTAGAAGAGTAGACGTACCCAGATTTATTGGGGAACTACTATAGCTCCTTGTGTCTTCTGTGTTTGGTTATTTTCTGTGCTTGTGCTGTTTGTTGTGTGATTTCATTTACTTAATTTTTCTGTTTATATAGTCCTCACACTGCTTACACTTATATATAATACTATTTTAATTCCGCTATAAAAACTAAGGAAAAGTTTTAATACTCTATTCACCCCCCCCCCCCCCCCCCCCCTCTAGAGTAACTTAAGATCTAACCTCCACCTTCAATTGGTATCAGAGGAAGGTTGATCTCACTTACAGACTAACATCTGGATCACAAAGATCAATTAGACCTTAATTTAATTTAGAGTTTCTCTTTATCTATTTTCTGTTTAAAACTCATGGCACAAAATAAGGAATACTCAAGCACAAGACCTCCTATGTGCAATCTTAGTAAGTTTGCACTGTGGAAAGCAAGGATTAGGCTTTACATGAATTCTATTGATGAGGATATATATAATTCTATTTTGACAGGACCTCCACCAGCACAAGAACAATCATCAACCAATGATGTACCTCCTCCAGGACACATAGATCCATTGAGTAAATACAAGAATGCAGATGCCAAAGCAATGAATATATTGGCACAAACCATGTCAGATGATATATTCCAAAATGTTGCTTAGTGCACGTCAACAAGAGATATATGGAATACCCTAACTGCAATTGTTGCAGGTTCTGCTGATGAAAGGAAAGACAGAAGATCACACCTGATCTCTCTGTATGAGAACTTCAAGAAAGGTGATGAAGAATCAGTTGCAGACATGTACACTAGGTTAAGTGTAATTATAAGTGAACTCAGGACTCTGGACAAGGAAATCTCATTAACAGAGATTAATGATACGATCCTAATGTGCGTCCCTAGCACTTGGGATTCAAGGATCTGGCCAATAAAGGAAGCCAGAAGTCTCAATGAGATCACCACTGAAACTTTGTTGGGCAAGCTCAAATCTTATGAGCAGCTCATCAAGTCCAGGGAAGCTGAAGCATCCACTTCATCTCCAGCACCAAAGAAAGAGAAGAGCATATCTTTCAAGGCAGCTGATGTAGAACAAGAAAAGGCTCCAAAAGATGATGAACTCATGAGCCTCATAGCTAGAAGATTCTACAAAATGGCTAAGAATGATTTCAAAAGGAAAGAATCTAGATCAAGAGATAAGCAAAGGTATGACAAATCAACTCCTAAAGAAGTTATTTGTTTTGGTTGCAGGAAATCTGGACACTACTTGACAGAATGTCCAGAGAAGCAAAAGAAAGATAAGAAAAAGGATAAAGAAGAAAAGAGAAGCTCCAGCATGTCTTCCTCCCACAAGCACAAAAAGAAGGGAAGAGGATTTATAGTAGAATCCTGGAGTGACACTGAATCTGAATCATCATCCAGCTTATCTGATGATGATGAAGAAAAATCAAAGGAAAATAACCAATGTCTAATGGCCATTTATGACTCAGATAGTGAGTCAGGAAATGCTTCTTCATCCAGTGATGATGAATGCTATGAAGAAGATAAGAACTTCTGCATGATGGCAATCAATGCCTTAGCAAACAATTCTGATGAAGAAGAATCAGAATCAGAAGCAGAAGATAATGCAGACCAGGTACACAGCTGTCCAAGAACAAGTGAAAAATGGTATTTGGACAATGGTTGTTCAAAACATATGACAGGGAACAAGTCAAACCTGAACAGCTTCAAGGCAAAGCTTGGACCAAAAGTTATATTTGGAGACTCCAACTGTGGACAGACCAAAGGCTATGGAAAAGTCAAAGGTGGAGAAGTCACCTTCAAAGAGGTAGCCTATGCAAAGGGACTGAAGCATAACCTTATCAGCATAAGTCAATTATGTGATGAAGGGTATCAGGTAACCTTTAATAAATTGAAATGCCTTATTAAATCTACTGATGGTATTACTATTTTATCAGGCATTAGACAAGGTAATATATACTTAGTAAATTTCAATTCATCTACTACAGAAGTCTGTTTATTTAGTGATACAAGTAAATCTAGTGATCTTTGGCATAAGAGACTAGGACATGTAAACCTTAGGACCATTGCTAAACTATCTAAGGACAAACTTGTTAGAGGTTTACCCTTGGGATCATATAAGAAAGAAGGTTTATGTAGGGCATGTCAACTAGGCAAGCAAACTAAAAACAACTTTAAATCATTATCTAAAAGTGATTCACCTAGAATCTTATATTTGCTACATATGGACCTTTTTGGACCTATAGCAACAAAGAGTTTAGGGGGAAAGTCTTACTCTCTAGTTATTGTGGATGACTTCTCTAGATTCACTTGGGTGTTCTTTTTGAGAGAAAAGTCAGATAACTTTAAAGTTCTTACAGACTTTCTTAAGAGCATAAAGATTGAGTACTCTACTGAAGTTGCATTGATCAGAAGTGATCATGGCAGTGAGTTTGAGTCTCTTCTTATGCAAGAATTCTGTGAGATGGAAGGTATCAGGCATTGTTTCTCAGCTCCTAGAACTCCTCAACAAAATGGGGTAGTTGAAAGGAAAAATAGAACTCTAATTGAATCAGCAAGAACATTGCTTGCAGATGCTAATTTGCCCCTATCCTTTTGGGCAGAGGCTGTCAGCACAGCAAATTATGTTCTGAATAGAAGTTTGATACACAAGCTTAAGGGAAAGACTCCTTATGAATTACTTAAAGGGAAGAAACCTAAGGTTAGCTATTTTAGATCATTTGGGTGTAGATGTTTCATTCACAATAATGATAAGAAATACCTTAAAAAATTTGACCCAAAATCAGATGAAGGAATTTTCTTAGGATATTCAATAACCAGCAAAGTATATATGATTTATAATAAATCTACCCTCAAGATAGAAGAATCTATGCATGTTACTTTTGATGAGACTAACAAGTTTTACAAGGAGAAGATTTCTTCTACCATAGAAAATCTGCAGGTACCTAGATTATATGAGCAGCTAGATCAATTAGCTCTACATAAAGAAGGAATTTTGAATCCTGAACAGCAGAATGCTGAGGAGAGTGAAGAAGAAAATCTCCCAGATTTTGCTGAAAGTTCAGAATAGATAACAACAGATAATCCTCCACAGAATATAGCAGCTGAACAAATTCCCCAAATGGAAATTATTGCTGAACCAACTCCAACTGTTGACCACATCACAGTTAGAGATCATCCAATATCACAAGTAATTGGTGATATTTCAGCAGGTGTGCAAACAAGGAATCAAGTACATCAAAACTTGATGCACACATGCTTTCTCTCCCAGATTGAACCTCAAACTATAAAATATGCAGAACAAGATCCCAACTGGATCATTGCTATGCAAGAGGAGCTCAATCAGTTTGAGACAAACAAAGTATGGGATTTGGTTCCTATACCAAAAGACCATCCAGTGATTGGCACCAAATGGGTCTTCAGGAACAAACTAGATGAACAAGGCAACATTGTAAGAAATAAAGCAAGACTGGTAGCCCAAGGATATTCACAGGAAGAAGGGATTGATTATGATCAAACCTTTGCTCCTGTTGCAAGACTTGAAGCAATCAGAATATTTCTTGCATTTGCTGCATACAAAAAGTTCAAGGTATATCAAATGGATGTAAAGAGTGCTTTCTTGAATGGAGAAATCAAAGAAGAAGTATATGTGGAACAACCCCCAGGTTTCCTCTCTCCAACTCAACCCTCTTTTGTATCTCTATGGTCTCAAACAAGCTCCCAGAGCATGGTATGAAACTTTACCTAGTTTTCTTTTGGAAAACAATTTCTGCAGGGGTTTAATAGATAAAACCTTATTTTTCAGGATACATAAAAATAAAACTCTGCTAGTTCAAATATATGTAGATGATATTATTTTTGGATCTACTGATTCGAATTTGTGCAAAAGATTTTCAAATCTAATGCAATCTAAATTTGAAATGAGTAGTATGGGTGAGTTATCATACTTCCTTGGTCTCCAAGTGAAGCAAACTTCAAATGGAATCTTCATATCCCAATCTAAGTATGCTAAGGAATTAGTGAAAAGATTTGGTATGTCAGATTCTTCCACCATGAAAACACCCATGCCCTCAAATGTTGTTGTTGATAATGATGAATCAGGGAAACCTGTTGATTCAAAAGTATATAGAGCAATTGTTGGCTCATTACTCTATTTAACAGCAAGTAGGCCTGACATAATGTTTGCTACTTGTATTTGTGCTAGGTTTCAAGTTAACCCCAAGGAATCTCACTTAATTTTGCTAAAAAGGATTTTGAGATATATAAAGGGTTGCCCCAATCTAGGACTTTGGTATCCAACATCATCTGAATTTGAATTAACTGGATTCTCAGATTCAGATTATGCTGGATGCAGAGTAGACAGGAAAAGCACATCAGGGACTTGCCAGTTCCTTGGTGATAGGCTTGTGTCTTGGTTTTGTAAGAAACAAACATCTGTGTCAACATCAACAGCTGAAGCTGAATATATAGCTGCTGGCAGTTGCTGCTCACAGATATTGTGGATACAAAATCAACTTCTAGACTATGGAGTCAACTTAAATAATTCAACTATATTTTGTGATAATACTAGTGCAATATCTATAACACAAAATCCAGTTCTCCATAGTAGGACTAAACACATAGAAATTAGGCACCACTTCCTTAGGGATAATGTGGATAAAAATAAAATTTGCCTACAATTTATTCCTACTGATTTACAAAGAGCTGACAATTTCACCAAGCCATTGGATGAAAAGAAGCATATCTTCTTTATAAATCAACTTGGAATGATAGATGGAGACTCAATCTGCTAGTAAAATAAGTTCTCTATTTACCTCAAAAATTTGTCGAACGGAGAATGACGAATTTATATCATTTGTCGAACGGTGGTCGACAAAACCTTATATTTTCAGAATCGATAAAGAAATGTTACCTGTCGAATAGCGGTCGACGAAAAGGATATTTTTTGTCGAACATTGTCTGACAAAAACTTAAAGTCTTTTCGACTTCTATCTTTATCAGGGTTAGTTGCTGAACGCCGCTCCACAAATGTGCCTCTTTCTCTCATATATATTTACTACTTGTATTTCTTAAGAGCGCGCCTACAGAAATCGTTTCCCTCCAGTTCCCCTTTTGCACTTGATCTTTCTCTTCTTTTGCAGGACTCAATGGCGATTTCTCAAGCCTCGCTCTATTCCATGAAGTTTGATGCTGGGTTCGACATAGATATGGAATCCTTCGCAACATCTGATCAAATCTTCAAGGACATCCTTCAACTCTTTGAAGAGCAACAGTTGAGGAAGTTAATGAGCTTGAGGATAAAGCTTCACACAGTTGAAATCAAAGAATGGTGTTTCACAGTTAAGCAGGAAGATGAATGTCTGACGGGCACAATCTCAGGACACCAGGTTTCTCTTACCCCTACCATTCTAACTGAAGTTTTTGGGCTTGTGAATGGTGATGAAGATATAGAAATTAGTTCTGATGAATTTGAAGCAGCTTTAGTCAAAATGGGTCACTCCTCTAGAAACCCTAATCATCTGCTTAAGAAAAATCTGTCTTTGGAATACAAATTCTTATCAGATATAGTTGGCAAAGTGTTGTTAGGAAAAACAACAGGACATGACTATGTTAAAAGGCACCAATTTCTGTTGATGGTGGCCTTGATGGAGAAAAAGAAAGTGAACTGGGGATCACTTCTGTTTAATTTGATTAAGAAAAAGATTTCCAAGGAGAATGTTAGCTTTGGAAGAATTTTAGGAATTGTTCTGCAGGAAAGAAATCCAGACCTTCTGGTCTCCCCAAAGGTAACAATCAATGCTAGCAAGAAGCTGACCTCAGCTCTCTTTGCTAAGTGGGAAAGGGTATTTCCAAAGAAGAATCCAAAGTCAGTCAAGCAAGCTTCTGAAGACACAAGGACTGATTTAGTCTCTTCCCTAACCCTTCCAGAAGTTCCTCCTTTGGTCTCCTCCCTTCCTCTCCCACCTCCTACTACTCAAAGTTTTTCCCCTGCACAATCTCCACCTTACAATTCTTCTACACATATTGATGACATTCCCCCTCCTTCTTTTGATCTCCTCCCTCATCACTCTTCTCCACCTCCATCTCCTACTCATAATGATTCCCAATGCCCTATCCATCATTCTTCTTCTACTCATCAAGAACCCTCTCAACAAGGTGCAGATGTCTCAAACATCTTTGTACCAATCTCTATTCCTCCCTCTTCTGAGCCATCCTCCTCTCATTCTCACGAATTCACTTATTTAAATCTTTTCTCTATAGCTGATCAGATACTTGGTCTCATCCTTCCCAAAATAGACCAGTTATTGGATGCAAAACTTGCTCCAATTGTTCAATCTATTTCTGCTTTATCTGAAAAGATTTCTTCCTTCCCCTCCTTTCAATCTGTCCCTTCTTCTAGGGGCCTAGATTCAGGTTTCCCTGAAGCTAGGCAGGGGGAGATGTCTGATGAAGAAGCTCCAGATGCTCCAGATGCTCAAGCACTTGGAAATTCAGTTCTTCCAATTTCAGAAGAACCAGTTCTACCAGGTCCAGAAGAAATAAATAATGTTTCTATTAATCCCTCTATAGATATTATTTATTTGCTTTCTCAGTTTAGTACAGTTCTACCAGTTTTACCTCAACAGCATAATTATTCTAGAGCAATTGTCCCATACACTGCTCCAGTTAATGAAGCTCTGTTAAATAAGATACTTAGAAGTTTTGAAGTTAAGATTACAGATACAGTTTTCATTCAAGATCAAGCTCTCAGTCAAGAAGAAAAACTAGTTGTAATGTCAGAAGAAGCAATCACAAATTCTGACTTTCCAACTTTTATCTTTGATGAAACTCCAATTCCAGACTTTGATGAGATCTGGAAAGCAGAAGATGAAGCTTATGAAGCTGAAGAGCAAAGGATCAAAGCTCTTAAATTGATAGCAGATTTATATGATACACCAATCTCTTCTTCTGATTCTGATGAAGAAGATAATGATAGTGATTCTGATGATACACTGTCAAGGAAAAGAAAGAAATCAAAGGCTAAGTTTAAAGCTATCCCCAAGCCTCCTAATCCAAATAATGATATCCCATATTATATTCTCCACAATATCACTCTTGACAAAGTCTCACATCATTGGATGACACTCTCCAGAAATGAGCAGAAAAGAAGAAAGAAGTTCAAGAAAACTGGTTATATTCCTGATAATCCAGTTAAGTTCAATCACCCTCCTCCTCCTCCTCCTCCTCCAGCAGCAGGATCAGCAGGGATGTCTTCCTCCTTCTCTAGATCTGCCCAAAGCAGTCTAAGAGATATGAAGGAACTCATAAAAGCTCCAGTGGCTCTCAAAGTTCTACACCAGCCAGAGCTCCTCCCTCAAGTTCTTCAAGATCAATTTCAGATTACAGATATACTTTTTCAAATGGCTTATTTCACAGCAGAATGAATCTTCAAGATAATAAAACCTCAGAGCAGGCAAATAATTCTGTTGAAAGGTCTCCTTCTCCAGAAATTTAAGAAACAGATGAAATAGCTCACATGGCTAGATTCAGAGAATCAGTAGCTATTGCTCAGATCAATAAAGCTAAGGCTGAAGGTGAGGACCATTCTCAATTTTCTATATTGTCTGAATTCAGAAAGCAAGAGCTTGAAAAGTACAATTCTAGAAAAAAATTTAATGCTGAAAGTTTTTAAAAGAAGTATCGAGCAGCAGTAGTTCTTCCTACTACATCTCAAACAATCATAAGTCCAGAAAATTGCTACATGAGCAAGAAGCAAGCTGAAGATCCCAACAGGGAAATCATTTTCAAGCCTTCCTCACAGTGAAAAAGTACAGTTTCAAATTCGTTCTGTCTTTGAACTACTTGAATTCAGTATAAATGTTTCTAAACTCAGAGCATTTTATTTCAATATTATCTGCTGAAGCATTTCAATTCTGTCAGATATATTTCTGCTCTGTTGTTTATCTTTGTGTTATTTATTATTTGATCTATTTGTCAAATAGTATCCTAACCCAAATAGGGGGAGATTGTTGGAACAACCCTTTTACTGTTTTGGGCTAGGATCACTATGTACTGATTAGGATCAGTTGACCTCATTGTATAGTTTAAGGGTCAAGTCTTTAGGCTGATAAATTAGCTAGAACTTAAGATAAAATCTAAAGTTCCCAGCGGTCAACAAATGGCTAGCAGTGCTCGACAGATGGCTCCCAGTGTTCGACAGTTTTTGTTGCCAGCGCTCGACAGTTTCCAGCCAGCGTTCAACATCTTCTAGACAGCGCTCGACAGTTTCCAGCCAGCGTTCAACATCTTCTGGACGGCGCTCGACAGATTATAGCCAGCGTTCGACAGATCATTTATTGAAGCCCAGAATTGTTATCAGCTACATTCTATTTATCCTAACAGCAAAACGACAACTATAACAGATCTATTTAATATCTTTGGACATATTCTGACAGATAAGGAAGGATATTAAACTCAGTTAATATATTCCCTTCTTTCCTTTTTCCAAGACAGCAATAGCCGTTGACATTTAATGAAAAGGAATCTTTTCACGGCCAAGGAATTAAAGGACCTGCCAGAGTCGTTTGAGTTTTGTTGTTATTCCAAGAATGTCTTAAAGACTGATTATTCTATTCACAAATATAGAATACATTAAAGACAGTTTTTGTTTTTGGACATATATGAATCAATCGACAGAATTCAAACATTATTCTATTACAGAATACAAATAATATATACAGCAGAAAAAGAAGAAAGAGTGATCTCTCAGCAAGTATTTTTTTCCTCTTCTTCTTTTTCTACAAGCAGCACAAAATTTCTTCTGAGAACATCTTCCTCAAGAGCATTCTCTCAGAATCTGCTGCATATTCAGATCTTCTAAAAGAGCAACAAGCAATCTGAAGAACCTGTTCTTCCAGATCAATTTGCTATAGGAGATCTTAGTTTTCAAGAGAAAGCTTCTTCATCTTCTGTCAAATACTTCAATCAGACAGGGGGAGCTTTACAACAACATCCACTAGAGTCTTCTCTCAGCATCTTGACAGAGAAGAACACTATAAACTCTTTCTTACCTCTCTTGTACAGGGTTAATACTCCCTTCAAAAGTGTACCTCCTTGGTGGCAAGACACCTGATCAAAAAATCTAGTTGGTTTTGAGCACCTGAACAAAAGCTCTGTGGTGTGTGGACACCTGAACAAAAATCCCTTTGTGTGAGGGCACCTGATCAAAAATCCTAGTGGATTCCTACCAAGGGTGGTAGAAGAGTAGACGTACCCAGATTTATTGGGGAACTACTATAGCTCCTTGTGTCTTCTGTGTTTGGTTATTTTCTGTGCTTGTGCTGTTTGTTGTGTGATTTCATTTACTTAATTTTTCTGTTTATATAATCCTCACACTGCTTACACTTGTATATAATACTATTTTAATTCCGCTATAAAAACTAAGGAAAAGTTTTAATACTCTATTCACCCCCCCTCTAGTTATAATACTATTTTAATTCTGTGTTTGGTTCAACAGAACTAGCTAGACTCTATTTTAGAGTCGGGATGTTACACCCCGGGCTAAACCGCCCTTCGCAACAACCTTCTGAGCCACCTTCTCGCCGGACAAACCCGTCCGCAACCACATCCGCCGAGCCTACTGCTCGTCCGACCAAACAAAGTAACACCCGCAGCAGCGGGGTGTGGGTGAGTGTATTATCAAGTTAATCTTGCATAATAACTTAATCCTACGATTTAGGGTTAATCTTGGACCTCCCGAGGTCTACCATGTGAGGGGCTTGCAGCGGTACTAGGAGGAACGATGGGATGATAACCCAAACTTCCCTTTCCAAGACACTTATTTTTATTGATGTCTACCCTTGAACATACACCTCATATCATTTCACTTGCGTTAACCCTATGTGTTTTATGACTCTCCAAGGGGAAGACGATCTTTCGTCGATCCCGAGCACAACTTTGCCACTTAGCTTATCGGGCACACTCAACACACAGGCTCCTATTGATGACCTCAAACCTCCTCAACTAGACTAAGTACACCATCTACCTTCCATTCCCACCTAACGGTGTACAAGTTACTCAAGGTTTACAGTTTTACTATACGCAGACCAAATGAGCTACATGAGGTGCATGAGAGGAGGTACTCCAAATAATCATCCGAATGACCCAAGATTATTATTGGGGGTGTGTTATGATATTTTAACACCATATCCAGAAATTCATAATTTTCTACATAATTTGGTAATTATTATACTTTTTCCAAAATCAGGGAACGTATGATTTGTACATCAAGTATGGTTTTCCGACATGGTATGACTTCACTAAAATTTGTACAACTAGATAACAACAAAATAATAGCTAAACCTAGATTTCACAATTTTCGAGAAATATTTTGACCTCCAATTAAAATATAAACTAATTTGTCAAATTCAAGAATTTACAAAGGAAGTACCAAAAATCCTCATTCAAAAATTACAAGAAAATTAACAGATATCCACAGTGATCAAAAGAGTTTACTGGTTGAGTTTCATAATTTTCCAGATTCAGTTGACCATATAAATCATTTAATTAAATAAACAAATCATAGGGCACTTTGTGAAGTGAACCATATAAAAACTCCTCCAAAAATTATACCAAAATTTACAGATCACATTATTTCCCTAAAAAGTGCTATGACCAATTTTCATGATTTTTCAGTGAGTATAAAATCCACCAATTAATTTTCTTACAACTAGGGTAAACATTGGGGTTATGAATGAAGTACTATATACATCAATCCAAAATTCATAACAAAATTAGCAAAGAATGATATCATCCATATAGCCTTACTGACAAAATTTCATGAACATCCAAGGTATTATGATTACGTAATTCTTAATATAAGAAAGTAGCTTAATTGATTCTTAATTAATTCAGAGGGGGTAAATGTTCCTAAAAATTCAGGATAACTTATCTAGGGCATAATACCACCCTATGAAACTACCTGCCAAGTTTCAAGTCATTCCAAGGACATATGACCCTATGTCCTTCAATAGGTTCAATATACAAACCTAAGGTTTGAGCAAGGGTTCTAGGGCACATCCACCCTAAACCACCCAAAAACACTTGTATTATATGACATCAAGTCAGTGGTCAAAGTTTCACAATATTTGACCATGAAGTGCACTTTTGATCTATCAAGTGCACTTTTGATCTAGAATACCATAGTTTGACCATGTTTGGGTTACTCAATTACCCTACCAATTCAATCGCAAATGGGATGAAATTTTTTACCAGAATCATGTCATTACCCTAAGAACCACCCACCAAAATTTGGAGGGGTTTAGAGGTCTCTAGACCCTAAAATTAATTTGTACATGAATTATTAAATTTCTTTAAAAGCTATAGCAAAAGGTTATCCAAAAATTCCCATTTTTGGATATGTTGAGGGTAAGGGTAAATCTAACCTATGCTCAAAATTTTAAAGCATTTGGACGTTCGAAATAGTGGGGGCACTCAACTCAATCTCTGGTCAACCCTAGGTATAGGTTGCACCATTTTGAGTGCTGCCTTCAAACCAGTGGCCCAAATTGGCTCAAATTAATTTTAAATTAAAGTAGACATCATGGGCTACAAGTTTGGTATAGATAACTTTTCCAGTAGAGGTCTCTAAGTATTTTCTATAATTATTTCTAACTACTACCAGTAAAGGGACAGAAATAGGAATATCAAATATATTATTACATAAACTTGCACAGATCTTAAAGCGCAAACGAAGGGCATCCCTTCATCTTCTCCAATCAGCCGACGACCACAGTTGGCCTGTCCTGTAGCAACTTGGGAGGTGATTTCCTGGCCACCTAGATGCTCTCCCGGTCGGCCAATGCATCCAACACCTCCTTTGAGGTGGCGAACGGCGATGTACGGTGGTTGACCGGCCGGAGGCGGCTGGAATCGGGAATTTGAACAAGAGAGGAAAAGCTTGAACACAAGCTTTCGACCACGTCGATCCCAGACCAATTGGCCCCAAATCTAGTTGCCAAAATGAAGAGATCTACCCACTAAGAAATCTATGAGAGGAGAGGACCTAAATTGTGGCTTGTGGTCGTGTTGATCGCCTGTCCTCCATGGTTTTTCGAGAGCTCTTGGGTGTCATGTTGGTAGGTGCTTAGGTAGAGAATTTCTTCTAGAAAAATGGGGAAAAATCATTCCCTACACCCTTGAGCCCTTTTTTAGAACCAAATCCTGGTTGGGAGGAGATGAAGCTTGGGATTCCCCCATTAACACCATTCATGGTGAAAATTTCGGCCATCCCTATAGGTCACCCAATTCATCACCAAAAAGAGTTGAAAAACCCCTTTAATATTCTCATAATTGATAGGGGGAATGAATCCCGATCAATTGGCAGGACTTTTGGACTCCCTTGGCCATGAATTTGGCACCAAAACGAGTGCCGTCTGCCTCCCATTGATTGAGCTACCGCTAGCGCTAGTGCTAGCGCCAGCGCTAACATCTCGACGACATAACGCTCGCCGATTCAGCAACCACCAGGCGTTACCGGTACCGCCAGTGCTAGCACTAGCATTTCGACAGTATTTGGTTCGTCTCAATGGTTTAGTGTTCATCTCAGCGGTTCACCTAAACTACCACTACTGCCAGCGCTAGCCGCCAGCGCTGGCGCTATTGCCGCATTCAATATACCCCCTTCTTTCTATGGTTGGATAATTGGGGTATTACAAAGAGACCCCTTTATTGGGTTAGACACGTCATGGTGGGGTCATGGGTCACGGTGATGCCCTAAGGACAACCTTAAGCTTGGTAACTAGAAATCACTATCCACAGACCATGGTGATTTTTGCCTCGAACCTAATCTCTTAGTTCACTTTGCACATCCTAGGGTTTTGGCATAACCTAGTAATGGAAAAACCGTCCTAGGGGTCTAGTCGTTTGGGGGATGTTACACCGATCCTGCCGGCCATATCGATCACATCCGAAGAAAGTATACACTTGAATATATAGAAATCAAGTCCACATCACATGAAATGAAATATCTCAGAATAAAGAGGTACACATAAAGTAACTGAATAAAAGATGACGATAATAAGGGCTCCTGCCCGATATATCAAATCCTCACTACAGGTTCTCTCGCAGAAGCAAAACTAGTAGTAACACTCACAGATCCCGAGAATGGTGCTCATTTACTAGATTGTCCCGCCTCCATCTACATCGGCCTCTGGTGCTGCATCGTCTCCTCGGTCCCCTAAAATGATAAGGTCCACCGACTGTTAGTCAAAAAGACTAAGCCAATCCCCCACCCCTCCCCCGGTGACTCCTAGGCACCTAGCGGGAGGAATGAAGCGGAGGACATCAAGGGGTATAAATAATAGCAGGTGACGGTGAATCTAATCTATGGGAAATGTCTACCACTACGCAACAGATGGTACAATGAGTAAATAAGTAATAAGTAAAATAGTAACAAGTAAAACAATAATAAAGAAGAGTAACCTGGATTTATAGGAATGTCCATATAGACCTATAGACTGAGGTGTCGTTTAGTAGGGCCTGTTGTATAAAAAGTCCCATAACCAATTTATACGATAGGGTAGGGGTTAAAATGCAATGCTTATGCTATGACATGCAGAGTTATGCAGTTTATGCTATGAACATACAAGTGCACCTCACACACTTTGACTTTTTGCGCACAGACCTTTAGTTCCCACTTTTTGGAGATAGCAAAACTCCCAGGACACTCCCGTAGTGGCAAACATAAGTGGTGGGTTGGGACTCGCCCACCTCTAGGTTGGTATCTGCACTACCTAACGTAGACCTACCATATGCCTCAACGCTAAGAACACAACAGTGGAGCTCCTGCGTACTCTTACTGGCTAGTCCACCAGACTTTCCTCTGGCAAAGTGTTAACAACACTTACCGAGCCACAGTATCGACGTCGGTGCGATGACCGTTAATACTAATGACCCACCACCTTTATGCACATACAATATGATTATCATCTATCTCAGAGCCACAAGCTCCCCGTGCTAACCCGCCCGTCACCATAACCTTCCGAGCCACCGGCTTGCCGGACCAACCTGTCCGAGCCAACAACCGCCGATCCTATCGCTCGTAAGCCCTTGTTAGTTATTGGGTGTCGACTTATCACCTAGAGGGGGGGGGGGGTGAATAGGTTTTTCAGATTGTTTTGTTCCCCCTTTTTGTGTTTTTATTTTCTTGTTTAGTAGATTTAGATGTTGAAAAGCATAGCACAGAAAACACACAAAGACTTATAGAGGTTCATCAAGATAGGGTGTCTTGAGTAGTCCTCTTTCCCTCTGCGCCTACCTAGCAGAGTGCTAGACTCAGCAAACTCCGCCAATGTCTCCGGCCTGCAAGCCTTACAACTCGGACCCGCAAGTCCCTACAACCTAGGCCCGCAAGACCCTTCACTGCACCCGAGCCCGCAAGCTCGACACTCAGGCCCTCAAGCCCTACACAGCACAGACCCGCAAGTCTTGCTTCTTGGACCCACAAGTCCCTGCAGCCTAGGCCCGCAAGCCCCTTCACTGCACCCGAGCCTGCAAGCTCAACACGTTTGGACCCGCAAGTCCTTGCACCTTAGGCCCGCAAGCCCCTTCAATGCACCCCAACCCGCAAGCTTGACACGTTTGGACGTGCAAGTCTTCTGCCCTAGCCCTCAAGCCTCACAGATCTCAAGCCCTCAAGCTTGACACTTAGATCTGAAAATAGATCTTACAGTTTTGGCCCTGCAAGCCTTTACAAGAAAGATATACAATATAAACTTTTCTGCTTGATGGAGATCGGTTTCTTGTCTTGAAGAAGATGCTTCAGATGTAGGCATTGGTAGCACAGATCTTCTTCAGTCCTTCTCTTATAGCCTGATGTTGACTGGCTTCTGGACTTGAACGATACTTAACAGTCGATGTGGCTTGACTGCAACTTTAGAGAACACTGGATAAGCATTTTTGTTCTCCTCTTCTTATTCTTGATTCTTCTCCGCAGCTTTTACTGTTGTATTGCTTGGAGGGATTCATTTTCGTTTCTTCGTTCTCATCTTTTCCACCGCTCTTTTATTAGGGCATCCATTGTTCCCTTTTATAGGACGGAGGAGTCGCTTAACAGTCACCTATGATGTCCTTTACTAACAGATGCCCACTTAAGAGCACACGTTGATTGGACAATCATGCGGCGACATTAAATGTTGATAGCGCGACTGGCAACATTTGAATCTGTCTCGACGATATATCCATTGCCACAATGATATGGATAATATCTCGACGACAGGACTTGTCATTGTCTTGGACTAGTTTCTTCTTCAATTCTTCTTCAGATAGTGATATCTCGACGATACGGGACATCCCTTCTGCACTTCCACTTAAGACGACATGAAGTCATCTAACTAATGTCGACATAATCTTCTTGATTGTTTGATATCGTTGTGACCACCTTATCTTGTCGACGACATAATCGATATCTTGTCGACAGACCATTCTTCAGCAACTGTCCATCTTTATATGACCTTCTATAGTCTTCTCGATGTCAAGGCTTCTTTACGACGATGTCGTCGTCATCAGTCTTACTTAGCCTTTCCAACAACAAGGCTTCTTTACGATGATATATGTCTTGCTTAGCCTTATCGACGACATCGCTTCTTTACGACGATATCGTCGACATTCTTCCTTGTGTTTGTGCTTGAGTCTTTTTTCTTCATCTCGTCTTTCTGATATCATTGTGAAGTGTTGTAGTGTTGATGTCACAACGATATCATCATACGTATGTTGTCTCAACGATAGACGATATGCTCACTCTGATTTTTTCTGCACATCATTTCAATGACATGCATATACTTATCGACGATATGTCCAGTCCTTTTCGACGATATTATACTTGGGCAAGTTATTGAAGTACTAGATATATTGCCTGATCTCTGCAAGCATGAACTAGTTATGACATTAAATACACAATGCTTTTATCAATGAGCTGAGTGCTTCTTTAAATCAGGAACATTGCAGGGAACATTTCCCAACAATCTCCCCCTATTTGAAGAAGTCCTAACTCAGCTCAATGATAAATGCCACATACATAAAGATTTAACATTAAGAAAATATAATCACATTAAGCAGCAATCACAAAAATAGATTAAATGTTCTTCACATTAAGTAGCAATCTCATAAATAGATTAAATGTTCTTGAATAAGAGTTAGCATTCATTTGCCCCATTCTAATTTTTAACTCGATTCGATGCTCCTCAAGGTCTGCTGCTGCTTGCACCTTTATCTTTCTTCCTTTGCCTCTGATAGTAGTTGATGGGCTTTGGAATCTTCTTGGGAGAGGGAGGAGGACCATGAGGGAACGCTAGCTTGTGATTTTTCCTCTTTTCTAATTTCTTTAGATGCTTCTCCCACTCAACCGACTGGTATACTCTTTGATGGCCCTCTTGGGGGTATCCAAATTGTATCCATGACTCTGTGATTATTTCTCTTGAATTTGGACTCCACCTTCCTGATTGTTGATCCAACTCGACCTCCCTCAACCTCTTTTGCCTATAATTGTTGCTCCGGAGTTTCTTCCTCTTCCTGGAGGTTGCTGATTCTCCAAATTCAAGGCCATACTCGGTCGAGTCAGTACTTATTGATGGGTCAGCAACTTCATACACTGATGGGGTTTTTTGCATTGTTTGCTTCACTTAATTTGCTATCCATATGGCTTGATGGGATCAAACATTTATTATTTCATTCTCCCCCTTTAGGGCTTGTTCAATTACCCATTCTTCAAGACCTTCTCTGACCAGAATCAACTGTTCATGCAGGTGCTGTTCAGTCACATCCAGATTGTTCCTTACTTTGAGTAGATGAGCATATAATGTATGAGCATTCTCATTGACCCTATTCAAAACTTGATTCCTATTATTGGTAGCACCTGTTTCTATCTGCTCAAAGGCATAGTCCACATTGTTTGAGAATGTTACTTGATTTGTCAAGATCTTATGGGTTTGATGTCCTGTTGGAACATGGTTTTCCGTATCCCTTTGATTTGAGAATAACAAATCCTACTTGTATTTGATCTTATTTGCCATTGTGTTTTTAGCATGCAAGTTTGGACAGTTATGACACCAGGTTGCTGCAACAATGGTCTGGCACTAACCACAAGCTGAAGGATTGAAAGTTGTCTAACGCCAGGCATTATGACTTAACGCTGGGCACTAGCATTCGACAAAATGAAAGTTGCGTTCGATGAACTGAAAGCTGCATTCGACGAACTGGCGTTCGACGAAATGAAACCGCTGAGAAGGAAACCGCTGAGAACGGAAGCTGCGTTCGATGAAAGAAGAAGCCCATTCGACGAAATGTGTTCGACGGAATTTCCTGTTCAACGAAATGGCGTGCCAGCTGATTAAAGATGAAACTCAACGCCAGGCATTAGAGCTTAACGCCAGGCGCTATCCGTTTGACAAAAATGGCGTTCGACGAAATAAATTGTTGTTCGACGAAATGAGTGGCATTCGACGAAATGAAACTGCGATCGATGAAATGAGACATTCGACAAAGATGTTGTTCGACGAAATGGCGTGCCAGCGGATTAAAGAAAGAAACTCAATGACAGGCATTAGTCTTAATGCTGGGCGCTATCCGGTCGACGATTTTGGCAAGGAGAAAGCAGCCGTGATTGCAGGAGGAACTTTAGGAATGATTTGCCCAACGCCCGCGTTAGCCTTAACGCCGGCGTTGATATTGCTTAAAATAAAACAATTCTTAAAGTGCAGAATCTCCTTCCTCTTCTGAAGATCCGGGCCATCAATATGTTGCTATACATGGTCAACGCCCGACATTATCTCTTAACGTCGTCGTTAGCTCAAAGTCTATATTGTTGGATCGTGTGACGCCCTTAGGGGGGGTGAATAAGGGTGTGTTTAAATTATAATTTTTAACTTAAGAATTTTTAAACAAATTTTACTTTTCTAAAAATTACTTATAAAAAATTTCAAACCATTGTAATTTTTAAATTAATTCAAACACAAATTTCTAAGTTAAAGATTAAGCAACCAAATTTGCAATTAAAGAAAAAGTCATAATTATTTTTAATCATGAAATTCACATGCAATAAAAATGATCTTAACAATGCTTAAGATCAAGGCACAAATATGATAATAAACTTTTAACAATTTGAGTTTACCAATCCTTCTCCCAAGGATCGGAAGGCTATCACTTGTCTCTCCCTAGACCGAGCCCAAGCCTATCCTCTAGATCTTCTCAAGATCTAGACGTAGTGTACAAGACTACCCTTTCCCAACCAAGCCGCACAAGGACTTGGACGCCACGCACAAGGAGGCAATTTTCCCACCAAGCCACGCAAGGGCTTGGACGTCGCACGCAAGACGATGATTTCTCCAATGATTACAAGATGAATGTAAATGTAAATGAAATACAAAATAAAAACCCCCTTTAAAATTTCTGGAACAAAATAACGAAGAATCCTTGAGAAAATCTCCTTGGAACGCGTGTACAATCTTCGACTTCGCTCTCTCTTTTCTTCTTCAAGGATGGGGATTTTTGTTCTCTGGAGCTCTCTGGACGATAACACTCAGGAAGAAAGCTTGGAGGTCTGAAAACATGAATTAAATGAAGTTCTGAGCCCTTTTGTATAAAAGATAGATAACGCCATCGGTTAGCTAGCTATCGCCAAAATCTGATAGCTCAAAAGGTGCCACGTGTCCCATGTATTCGACATTTTTGCGAAGAGTGGCGATCGCGATTGAGTTGTGGTTGAGACGTGGGCTGTCGGATATCCGATAGCACTATCGGATATCCGTTAGCTTGCGTAACTACTGCACGTCGTAGAGTTACGGGAAGATCATGCACTGTTGGAAATCCGTTACTGCTGTCGGAAATCCGATAGCTCTAAAACGTTGAGTAGAGATCGGAGAACGGAAGAAATCGCGCGCTGTCGGAAATCCGGTACTGCTATCGGAAATCTGATAGCTCCAATTTCTGGAAAATTGGTATTTTGCTCCAATTGCAAACATGTTATTCTTGCACCTGTTATCTGCACACCATTAATCAAAAATAGGATCAAATACATTCGGGATTTGTTATTCTCAAATCGGACGAGTGCGGAACGCATGCTCGATCAATCTCCCCCTTTTGATAATAACAAATCTTTATAAAAAAAAATCAAATAAATCCTACAGAGATATTGAAAAGTATATCATGTGTCTACAAGTGTGAACATATGATCTCCATGATCTCCCCCTTAATATGGTCTCCCCCTTAATATTAGCTCCTTCTAAAAATATTCTCCCCCGACATATAAACTCCCCCTACATGTATGCTCCATGTATTAATTAAGTATTTTAAGTGATTTAAGTGATTTCTTATTATCTTCTCCCCCTTTGATATTATCAAAAGTAATGAATAGAGACGAGGAAGGAGTATCATAGAGATATGGTAGAAAATAAGAAAGAATATAGGGAAATTTGGAGTACACTAGCGGAAGCTTTGTAAGTGATATGATATCGAGATAGGAAACCTTAGAGATGAGGCCAAGCATTCTAGTTATCTGTTATCAATATACATAAAGCAAATATACTTAACCATTATGAGATTCAAGTTCAATTATTAGAGAAAGACACATTAGCAGAAAGAATATTGAATCGTTTCGGTCCAATTCTCATAAGAAGAAATTTTATAAATAACAATGAAGTGTAGTAGTGATACTTTGAGAAAGAATACATATGCGTATATTTAAAATATACATGATCATGGAATTGTTAAACATAACATAAATATACATAAAGCCAAACTTATGAACTTATAGAAACTTTGCAAGTATACATTAAAGGACCATTTTGTTTTTGCATAACAAGACACTTTACAATTCTTTCCAAGGTGCTTAACCTCACAATGCTCATTAAGACTTATCAGGAGGTTAAGTAGTGCTTGGTGGAGGATCCTTTTCAATTTTTTTTAATTTATTTCTTTCAACAATTTTGGCAAAATATATGTTTTGCATTTGAATTTTTTTTCTTTTGAATATTTATGTATGTAAAGGATCTCCGAATTCACTTGCATGCAAAAAATGGTATAATTTGAATAAGTGCAAAGTAGCAAAGTTGAAGGTAGCATTTATGAAATGTATTTTGTTATGTTCGATCAATCATGATGTATGTATAAAATAAATTTTATTAACATGTATTTGCAAAGTAAGTGTTTGTGATTGCTCATTGTCATAAATAAAATATTTCTTATACTTAGAGGCATGCGAAAACAATTCTTAATTCCTATATGAAAGTCTCATTACAATGATAACTTAACATTGAACATCATAATCATGTGTTAAGCTATTTTTACAAAAAATAACACATGAAGAATCATTTATGCAAGATTAAAAAAATTTTCATATGAACATTAATAGAAACAGGGAATGAAAAAGCTAGAGAAGAATAGAAGTTTATTTTTGGGAGCTAACGCCATCCGATATCCTACTATCGCCATCTGATAGCTTCCCATCCCAGATCTCTCCTTAATTTTGTGAACTTCTTTTATGAGACATTTTAAGTACTCTTTTATTAAAGTTCTGTAATAATTTTTAATATTTGGACATGATTTATGTTGGTGAATGTCTATGTTTTGATCGCTTAAGATTTAGTTTTTCTTTTTAAAATGTATAGCTATTGTGATGTTTTTAATTTTATAGGTTATAAGTAGTGATATAATCATTGTGAAATGTCTAGGATTCCCAATTCTAGCTTAAGCATAGAAAAATGGGAATCCGGTAACAGTTTAGTGAATATATCCGCTAGTTGATTATCCGTGCCTATAAATGAAATTTTAATGTGGTTATTTTTAATATGATCTCTAATAAAATGATGTCTCACATCAATGTGTTTAGACCTTGAATGATGGACCGGGTTGTATGTTAAATCAATTGCACTTTTAGTATCACACCATAATTCAATAGTTTGTTGTTTAATATTAAAATCTTCTAATTTTTGTTTCATCCAAAAAGCTTGTGCACAATAACTACCAAGTGCGATATATTCGGCCTCGGTGGTTGAGAGGGAAACAGAATTCTGTTTCCTACTCGACCAAGAGATAAGTGAAGGGCCTAAAAATGATAAGTGCCACTAGTGCTTTTCCTATCTAGTGAGCAACCGGCATAATTGGAATCAGAATAACCAAATAAAGTAAAATCATCACTGTGTGGATACCACAAACCAAGTTTAGATGTGCCAATTAAATATCTTAAGATTCTTTTAACCGCTTTTAAATGAGATTCTTTGGGATTAGCTTGAAATCTAGCACATAAACAAACTGAAAACATAATATCTGTTCTAGATGCAGTCAAATATAAAAGTGAACCTATCATGCCTCTATATAAAGTTTGATCTATAGATATTCTATTTTCATCTTTTCCTAATTTTAAAGATACACTCATAGGAGTATTTGCTTGTTTGAGATTTTCAAATCCAAATCATTTTAAAACATCATGAATATATTTTGATTGGTTAATAAAAACTCCATCATGTTTTTGAACAATTTGAAATCCAAAGAAATATTTTAATTCTCCTACCATACTCATCTCAAATTCACTTTCCATCATTTTTACAACATAATTACACAACTCTTCATTAGTGGCTCCAAAAATAATATCATCAACATAAATTTGTAAAACAATTAAATTATCATCAACTTGCTTAATGAAGAGTGTACAATCAACACCACCTATTTTAAAACCATTTTGTAATAAATATAAAGTCAATCTATCATACCATGCTCGTGGTGCTTGTTTTAAACCATACAAAGCTTTTAGCAATCTATATACGCGATTAGGAAATTTTTCATTTATAAATCCTGGGGGTTGTTCAACATAAACTTCTTCTTTAATCAACCCGTTTAAAAATACAGTTTTAATATCCATTTGCAACAATTTGAATCTTTTATGACTAGCAAATGCAACTTAAATTCTAACTGCTTCCAATCGTGCTACGGGTGCAAATGTTTCATCAAAATCTACCCCTTCAATTTGATTATATCCTTTCGCTACAAGCCTAGCTTTGTTTCTAGTGACCCTAGAGTCACTATCTAATTTATTTTTGAAAACCCATTTGACTCCTACCACTGGATGATCACTAGGTCTATCAACAAGAGTCCAAACTTTTTTTCTTTCAAATTGGTTAAGTTCTTCATTCATAGCTAAAAACCAAGATTCATCATTTAAAGCGGTGGCAACATCTTTTGGTTCTATATTAGAGACAAAACATAAATTTGAAAAACTTTCATGTAAACTAGAATGTGTACGTACCCCACTTGATGGTTCTCCAATAACAAATTCTTGTGGATGATCTTTTGAGAACCTTAGCTCGGTTGGAGGTACATATCCTTGTTCTTCTTCTTCTTCACCATCTTTTTCATCTTCTTTCTCTACTTTTTCTTCATCATCATCATCATTTTTCCGCAAATTTTGTTCCACATCTTCTTCATTTTTCTCATTACCTGCAACTTTAGTATTTTCTACACAAGAAATGTTTTCATCAAATTTTACATGAATAGTTTCTTCAACCACTTTAGTACGTTTATTATAAACTCTATAGGCCTTGCTAGTTGAAGAATAACCAATGAAAATTCTTTCATCACATTTTTCATCAAATTTACCTAAGTTATCTTTTGTATTCAAAATAAAGCATTTACAACCAAAAACTTTAAAGTGAGAAACATTTGGTTTTCTTTGAAAATAAATTTCATAAGGAGTTAATTGTAATGTAGGACGAATCATGACACGATTAATAATATAGCATGCAGTACTAACCGCTTCGGCCCAAAAATATTTTGGCAATTTAAATTCACAAAGCATAGTACGTCCTAATTCTTGAAGTGTTCTATTTTTCCTCTCCACTACACCATTTTGCTGTGGTGTGCGAGGAGTGGAAAATTCGTGTTTTATCCCAAATTCATTACAATATGAAATAAATTTTTCATTATCAAACTCTCCTCCATGATCTGATCTAATGCATTTTACTTTTAAATCAAGTTCATTTTGAATACGTGAAATTAGTTTTACAAATTCATCAAAAGCATTAGATTTTGAATTTAAAAACAGTGTCCAACAAAATCTAGAATAATCATCAATAATAACAAATGTATATTTTTTACCTCCTAAACTTTATGTAATTGGACCAAATAAATCCATATGTACTAACTGTAAAGGTCTAGAAGTAGAAATAACATTTTTGCTCTTAAACAATGATTTAGTAAACTTTCCTTTTTGGCATGGTGAACACAATGATGAACGCTTTCCATTTAAATTTGGTAAACCTTTAATTATCTTATTCTTTGAAAGCTTTACTATTCGTTTAGCACTAGAATGTCCTAGTCGCCTATGCCATAATTCAAGTTCATCATTCTTTGAAATAAAACATTTAAGTGTAGAATGAGATAAATATTGAAAAGTGATTGTATAGATATTGTTTATTCTTGGTGCAGTAAGTACGATTTCGTTTGTTTTAGAATCAATAATTTTGCAAAGGTTTGAGCTAGAGTCAAATAAAATATTTAGATTTTTATCACATAGTTTACTAATAGAAATTAAATTATATTTCAAATCTTTAACATATAAAACATTTGAAATTTTAAATTCTTCGTTACCTACTACTCCAATGCCTTTGACTTTATCCTTGCCATTATCTCCAAATGTCATTGTTCCACCTTTCTTCATCTCCAGGTTAAGGAACTTTGATTTATTGCCCGTCATGTGTTTTGAACATCCAGAGTCCAAATACCACACGTCTTCCTTGTTCCTAGCCTGCACGAACATCTAAAAAGATGATGAGAGTAAAGATCTGGTTACCCAAGTGGTCCCTCCCATGGTATAGGTGGAAGCCTTAGGTACCCAGATTTGTTTAACATTAACTTTTCCTTTCTTCCAGCATGAGTCCGAGATGTGACCAAATCGATGACATTTGGCACATGCAATGAATAGTGAGGAACCTTTCTTTAATGGTTTCTCTGGACACTTGCTGGAGGAAACATCTTTATGTGTGGACAGAAAAATTTTTATTTTGAAAAAGAGGTTTTTTGAACCTGGAGCTGTCGCTGGCGATAGCAGCTGTCGGAATTTTCCGATATCTTCCAGAGCTTCCAGAAATGTATCCTAGTCCAAATTTTGCTGACCCATGGCATTGGTTGCCTAAAATCATATCCAGAGATTTTTTCCCAACACCAAATTTTCCAATTGTCATGTTCAATTCATTTACTTTGGACTTTAAAATTGAATTTTCTTTTACTATCATGCCACATCGATTTGCAAATTTTTTCTTGTAATTCTCTAATTGAGAATGAGAATTTTTGACAACCTTTTCTAAGTCCTTTTTCTCTTTTAGAAGTTGACCAATTTTTTGATCGGACTTAGAAATAGTGTTTTCAAGTTCTTTTATCCTTGTTGAAGAGTGATCACACTCTTAACAAATTACCTTCTCGTTCCCAATAGATTTCAACTCATTTGATAACTTTTTATTTACTTTCAAAAGATCTTTATTTTCACATTTTAAAAAATCGATTTCCTTTAGGCTTTTATCCAAAAATTTGCAAGTTTTCATAAATTCAGAATATAAATCATCATAAGATGGAGGAGTTACCTCAGTGTCGCTTTGGACACTGCTATCGTCGTTAGATGACCCATTTTATTTCCCCATCAAGCATACATTGGCTTCTTCTTTATCTTCATCGCTTGCTTCATTTGAGCTTTCAGAAGTTGTGTCATCCCAAGTCTCCGCCTTCAGAACCTTCTTTTTGAGCTTCTTATCGTGCCTCTTCTCTTTCTGCTCTCTCATATATTTTGGGCACTTGCATCTTATATGTCCAATCTTTTTGCAATGATAGCATTCTGGTAGCGGACGTTCTTCTTCATCATCCATTTTTCCTTTGCCTTTGTTGTAGGAAAAATCCTTCTTTTTGAAAAATTTTCTAAATGAGTTTCTCCTCTCAGGATTTCTCATAAACTTCTAAAAGTTCCTCACAAACAGTCCTTCTTCATCTTCCTCACTTTCTTCAGTCTCACTTTCAATTTCCTTTTTAGATTTCAACGCCAAGCTCTTCTTTTTGGGCTCCAAATTGTACTCTTGGCTTTGAATCTTCAACTCCACTTCATGGGTTTTTAGATTCCCAATGAGGCTCTCCAATTGTATGGTCTTGAGATCATGTGACTCAGAAATTGCAGTCACTTTAGGATTGAACTTCGGGGGAAGTGATCTTAAGATTTTCCTTACTAAATCTCCATTGGAGAAAACCTTACCCAGCACCTTTGAATCGTTCACGATTTTAGTGAATCGTGTGTACATTGTATCAATTTCTTCATCCACCTCCATTTTGAATCTTTCGAACTCTGACTCCAGTTGAAATAGCTTTGAATCCTTTACCTGCGAAGTACCTTTATGAATAATTTCTAAAAGATTCCAAATTTCAAATGCAGTATCACAAGCACAAACTCTATTAAATTCAGTGCGATCTAGTGCGCAAAATAAAGCATTCATGGCTTTTGCATTGTTTTTACATTTTAATTTATCATTGTCATCCCACTTGTCTTTGGGTTTGTCCATAGCTACATCTCCTACAACAATGGTTGGGGAAGTATAACTCATCTCGACCATATTCCAAACTTCTATGTCGAGAGCTATTAGAAAACACCGCATTCGGGTTTTCCAATAGTTATAGTCTGTGCCCGTAAAAAGTGGTGGCCTACTAATTCCTTGCCCCTCAATGAACGCGTGATCGTTGTGCGCCATTACTCCCGGTGGTAAAACCATTTTGGAGTAACCTTGCTCTGATACCACGTGTTGGATCGTGTGACGCCTTTAGAGGGGGGGGGGTGAATAAGGGTGTGTTTAAATAATAATTTTTAACTTAAGAATTTTTAAACAAATTTTACTTTTCTAAAAATTACTTATAAAAAACCAATGTAATTTTTAAATTAATTCAAACACAAATTTCTAAGTTAAAGATTAAGCAACCAAATTTGCAATTAAAGAAAAAGTCATAATTTTTTTAATCATGAAATTCACATACAATAAAAATGATCTTAACAATGCTTAAGATCAAGGCACAAATATGATAATAAACTTTTAACAATTTTAGTTTACCAATCCTTCTCCCAAGGATCGGAAGGCTATCACTTGTCTCTCCCTAGACCAAGCCCATGCCTATCCTCTAGATCTTCTCAAGATCTAGACGTAGTGCACAAGACTACGCTTTCCCAACCAAGCCGCACAAGGACTTGGACGCCACGCACAAGGAGGCGATTTTCCCACCAAGCCACGCAAGGGCTTGGACGTCGCACGCAAGATGACGATTTCTCCAACGATTACAAGATGAATGTAAATGTAAATGAAATACAAAATAAAAACCCCCTTTAAAATTTCTGGAACAAAACAGCGAAGAATCCTTGAGAAAATCTCCTTGGAACATGTGTACAATCTTCAACTTCGCTCTCTCTTTTCTTCTTCAAGGATGGGGATTTTCGTTCTCTGGAGCTCTCTGGACGATAACACTCAGGAAGAAAGCTTGGAGGTCTGAAACCATGAATTAAACGAAGTTCTGAACCATTTTGTATAAAAGATAGATAACGCCATCCGTTAGCTAGCTATCGCCAAAATCTGATAGCTCCAGAGGTGCCATGTGTCCCATGTATTCGGCATTTTTGCGAAGAGTGGTGATCGCAATTGAGTCATGGTTAAGACGTGGGCTGTCGGATATCTGATAGCACAATCGGATATTCGTTAGCTTGCGTAACTGCTGCACGTCGTAGAGTTACGGGAAGATCGTGCACTGTCGGAAATCCGTTACTGCTGTCGGAAATCCGATAGCTCTAAAACGTTGAGTAGAGATCGGAGAATGGAAGAAATCGTGCGCTGTCGGAAATCTGGTACTGTTGTCGGAAATCCGATAGCTCCAATTTCTGGAAAATCGGTATTCTGCTCCAATTGCAAACATGTTATTCTTGCACCTGTTATCTGCACACCATTAATCAAAAATAGGATCAAATACATTCGGGATTTGTTATTCTCAAATCGGACTAGTGCGGAACGCATGCTCCAACATATATATTGGAGGATTTCGTCTTCTCGAATAACGGATTGCCAAGAGACCTATTCCAGCACTTCAGAAACATTGTGAGGGCCGTATTTCTAGACAAACACATCTCCCACTCATATTTCAAAAGGAGGAATCAAAGGAGGCTTGGATCAACATGCTAACTCAACGTGAAGAATGCACGCTTGGACTTCAAAGATCTTCAGCGATTCTTCGGCGTCTCCTTCAGATTACCTTATAGTGAGTTTTATATTTGTATTTTGTATTTGTCCTTTATTTCATCTTTGTAATCGGTTCGTGAATTCGCTGCGTGTTGGCGACTAGGTCTGGTTAGGACTTAGGGAGGAATTTGCCTCGTGTTGGCGACTAGGTCTAGGGAATAGATCTAGGGGGTGCTCGAGGCCTTTCTGGTGATAGATTGGCTAGAGAGGCTTGAGGCCGTATCTGGGGAGAGATCGGCTAAAGCCAACCGGTTCTTGGGGATACGAGTCGGTATAGAAAACAAAAAGGGTTTTCATATTATTCGCTTCGATTTCTAGCGTCATTGAAATCAGATTTTGTAATCAGTTTTATAAATGATAATCATGTCTTTTCTTGTTTAATAAAATTGATTTCATTTCAAATTTTATTATCTCTTTACTTTTGATTTAACTTACTTCGACCAAAATATCAAAAGTTTTCTATTAAAGTTTAAAGTTTTTAAAACCCTTATTCACCCCCCCCCCCCTCTAAGGGCGCCTACAGTTCCAACAAGTGGTATCAGAGGTAGGTTATTCCAATTCGGGTTAACAACCGGTAATAATGGCGTCCCTTGACCATGATCTCGCTTCTACTAGTGGGGAAAATTTTAATATAATTGAAAAAGTATTAGCTCCACCTTTATTTATGGGCAAAAATTATAAAGGGTGGAAACATTAATGAAAAATTTTCTTATGGCCTTAGATGAAAAAGTTTGGAATATTACTATTGAAAAGCCACCTAGAGTACTAACCAGAAACGAAATTGTTTTAAATGCAAAATCTATGAATTGTATATTTTGTGCGTTAGACCAAAATATTTTCAAACTTATTTATACGTTACCTACCGTATATGAGATTTGGAATTTTCATGAAAGAACTTATGATTCTTCTTCTACAGGTATGGAACAATCTCAAGAACAGGAGAATATGCAAGCTTGCACAAGTCTTCAAGAATGCTCCTCTCACGACGGATCCATGAAGTGCACATCAAGTGAAAGAGAGGAAGAAATACTATCTTCGGAAGAGGAGTGCCAAAAAGATGTCAAAGAAACGATATGTTCAAATCGTGCCTCTCCCGAAAGCAATGTAAGGAAATCAAATTCCATTTTTTTACTTCTATCTCTACATTACAATTGCTTCAAACTACAAAGCGCAAAATTAAGAAATTAAAAAATGCTAATAAACATCTGCGCTTAGAAAATAAAAATTTAAAGGCAAAAATTAATGAAGAATCAAATTCTAATTTATCTGGTTCTACCCATGGGTCCTTAGTTGAAAACATTACACCTTGTATGGAATTTGATGATTTAAAAGAAAAATGCAAGGAACTTGAAAAGGAACTTCCTTTTATAAAAGAACAAAATAAAAATTATGTTTAGAAAATTCATCTTTGAACAATGATTGTGTTAAGTGTAAAGACTATAAAATTGAAATTAAAGAGATGGATGAAACATTTGATGAATATAGAAATAACTATCAAAATCATATTGATTCAATTGTTTCCACTCTTAAAAATAGCACAATCGCTTATAATAAAGCTAGACATAATTTAAAAATGAAGAACGATGAATTAAAAACAAAAATCAACTTGCTTATGAAATTTATAAATAAAAATTCACAATATCAAGAAATACCTAAAAGCATGTTGAATATGAATATGAATATGAATATTTTAACTAAGACAAATAATGGGAGTAAGAAACACAAAGATTTGTAAATCAAAGTCAAAATCACCATTATTTACAAACTCATGTTTCTCCCAACATAAAATTAAATGTTCACAAATTTCCTATAAATAATGTTTTACAAAATCATCTTGGAAATTTGACAAATAAAAACAATATTAAACCAAGGTTTGAATGGAGGCCCAAAGTTAAAGATGAAACACTAACTCCACTCAAAAGGGCCCATTCAATCATATCTCCCCAAAAGCAAACACGATATATTTGGGTACCCAAAGGAACCGTCACACCCGGTCCTCTTTGGATACCTAAATCTCTCATTCATTAGCATCCAATCATTTGCATGAAGTAGAAATCAACTAAAAATAAAATATCAATTATCTACTTCATGATATGCTTGATTTCCTTTTTTTGTTTTTGCTTTTATTTCTTTGAGCCATCATGATAAGATCAATTTGTATAACATGTGACATGACTTTCACATATTAAACCAAAATTCATAAATAAATCAAATTGAATAAAGTTGAATAAAAAGTCATATCATTTTTCAAGTGATCTACTTATCCTTTTTATTCTTATCCTTCTAAATCCATTTCCTAAAAGTCTTATAAAATTTGAAAAACTAAATTTGTCATATGATATTATTAAGACTAAATGAAATATCTATCAAAATGGATTCAAAAGGTGTTTTTAAGGGTATTAGGCTAAATTTATAAAAAATGCAAGTTTTGCTTAGGTAGGTAATATATTTGCGACATTTTTGATTACCCCTAGTATGTTTAATCATAATCATGTCAAACCGGAATTGAAAAATTGCATGAATATTATTTCACTTATTTATGATCATTTCACTCATGCATATGTTGTGCAAAACTCAAGAATTAAGGTTTAATGAATATGGAGCTTTAATGAATATGAAATCCATGTACTAAAATTTTAACTTCCATAACTTTTTGGGATTTCTTCTCGTCTCTTCACTTCATTAGACAGGCCTTACATTGCACAAACATAATTAAGAAAAATCGGAAGCAAAATCGAAGAAAATCTAGGCTATATGATTAGAATAAGCACTCTCTGTGAGCTAACGCAGGCGCTAGGACCTAACGCCGGCGCTAGCTCAAGTATCTGATTTTCGGTAATTTTAAAATTCTGAAAAATCACTAAAAATATATGTTTTTGTTTAATATTCAAAAACCAAAGAAAAATTTATAAAACCTTTCAAAAATAACCAAAAAATAGTATCTCATTGTATTCATCATTCACCTTGCAATCTTTCTCTTTAATATTTTGAAAAGGTTGAATATGAATTGTTTTATATATTTCACTTACAATAATTAATTATGAGTATCAAAATCTCTATGTGATAAAATTAATGATCATAATGATATTATGTAATATCAAAAGATCTTTTAATTCAAACATTACACATAACTACAAAAGATCATTTTGGTTCTTTCATAAAATTGGTGATCATGATAATTATATAAATAAATTATGTATTGTGATTGCATGTACCTTACTATATCGACCTTAGAATCACCTTGATATCAATAACATCAAATCATATCATCAATTAATTCTAGGTCTTCAAATTGAATTTCTATCGATATAAAAGACATGCAATATTCTTATGGCATAATATGAACTCATTATACTAGCATTATCAACTAATAAATATTATCATTCATGTTAGTTATCAATAATGCCATATTGAATCCATCTTAAAGTAGAAAAATTGAAAGATAAAATAACTATGTAACCTTAAATTGTTTCCATGGTACAAAATGCTTAGGATGTCCATGATCGTTCACCCACATTATGTGTCTCACAATAGCGTGGGCGTAGGATTGTATGCATTAGAAGACCTAACCTCTATGTCATGTCTTGTCCTTAACCGGGGAGGGTTCCAGTGGGGCCTTGTGAGGCACTGAGGGGAAAGAGTGCTAGGTTGAGCGTTCTCTAGTGAGTGCATATGGGATTAACACCCCATCCTACGGCATGTGTGCAGCTCCTCTTGCCCATCCGTCACTTAGTACGGGGCTAGTGTGTAGGCATACAGTTAGGGTATTATAATTTAGTACATTACTATTTCATATATTTTGCATGCACTCTTTATGATTATATTATTCATGCATTCTTGTTTTTGATCGAACATGCTCATGCATTCTTGTTTTGATCGAACATGCTTATCTTGTGTTTTGCATTCTTTATCATTTTTGAGCTCTAATGATCTTGTAAAACACAAATATATGAAAACCAAATAAAAATATAAAAACCATTTTTGAACAAATAAAACATGCTTAAATAGCCTTCTAATCATTTCCAACTTTCCTAAAATTTCTACACTAAGAAGGTCTATATACATACTACCTATTCCAAAGAAAAAAAAATTCAAAAATCTCAAAAAACAGTGTTCTATTTGGGCGTTAAGTAGTTAACGCCAGGCGTTAGCTATTTTGGCCAAATTGAATTTCTGACTTTTCCAACATATTTCTAATATTTTTCTAATGATTTTTCTCTGTTTATTTTCTCATATTTGAAATTATTGTGTTATTAATTTGGTTAGTTTATTCCAAAATACAAAAAAATATCAAATAATTCAAAATGATCAAAAATCTATTTTTGTTATTTGTTTGGCTTTAACTCGTTACAAAATTATGGTTTGACTATATGACTTCACAAGAGCATACATCTTAGTCATTTTTGTCTCAAATGGTCAAAATTGATTAGGCATACACATTAAGATTTTCTTCAATGTCTAATTTTAATTTCAAATTTTCTAAACATTGCTTTTGTCATGCCTTGACCTTAATCTGATTATGTGCAATGAAATAGTCTAGAGATAATTGTGTATGAATGCCTAGCATGCCTCTAAGTATGAGTAATGCTTTATGATAATCAATGATTCATACACTCACTAATTTTGGTAATCTACATTTGTTCATAATCTTAGTCTTGCATAACTGTGTAGTGTAATAGTTTAAGCACATTAAGTTGTATGTCAAAATTACCTACACCTTCATTCAAACAATAAATTTCTTGCACACATAGAAGTGTTATTTCAATAATATTAATGGTTGCAACAACATGTGAATTCGGAGACCTTTGGCCCAAACAAAAAAAATTAATGAAATAATATGCCAAAGATAACTCCACCAAGCACTACTCACCCTCCTAATAAGTCTTAATGAGCATTGTGAGGTTGAGCACCTTGGAAAGAATTGTAAAGTGCCTTGTGCAAATATATTTCTTTCTATTACTTATATTTGTACACCGGATCACAAAAAATAAATCTTATAAAAAATGTTTATGTGATTCCCCAAGCACTACTTCGCTCCCTAATAAGTCTTAATGAGCATTGTGTGGGCGAAGCACCTTGGTAGTTGTACTTATGTTTTGTGCTTTGAAATTTTATTCTAGATGTGGTGTGTGAAAGTAATTATAAGATTACAATCTTAATATTATTGTTACTATTTCATTACATATGTCATGTGTTTTGATTATTTCACTTGTATACTTTTATCAATACACCTAATGTACACATCATTGATTTTCATAAAGCTTCTACTCATGAGAATTGGATCCTAATGCAAACATTACATAATTCTCTAAAAGCTCAAGTAAAAGCACTAGATTGCAATGCATGATTTCTATAATGTTTTCTTTACTTGAAATACAAATTGGTTACATTGAAGTTATTATCTTTTTTAATATGTTAATTTATGCTTGCCTATTTGTTATGAAAATTTTTAAAGTTAAAATGCTAAAACGTGAAAAGTCTAGACATATTATTGGAATGGTCAAACTATAACAAAAATACTAATCTTATTTGTTTTGTTTTTTGTTTTCCGCATTTTTCTTTTGATCATGTACTTCGTTTACCATGGTTCATCATGCTCACTTCTTTGGTCTTTCTTCACTTGTGCTTGTAAAACACTATTGCATCTTTTTCAACAAGTAATATTCTTCTTTAAAATAAATTTAAAAAGCAAGTGATTACATTCCTTTGGTATAATCTTTGAATGATGTTCTTTCACGCTTATCATATATTTTTCCGTTGTGCTACTCTCTCCTTTAGCTCGATCATGACTTACTTTTTGTTTACATAAAACTCCTACTCCTCCCTTAGTTATGTCCTAACTTTTGCCTTCTTTATTCTAGTTTTGTTTAACTCCATCCTCTTTTGCTAATAACAAAGGGGGAGAATAAAATGCTAAATCGTAATGATTAACGGAGTAGGATTCACTAGATTAAGGGGGAGCATGTATCTAGTTTATGGGAGTATACTTTAAGGGGGAGCATCTTTGTAGGGGGAGCACAATGTTCAATGAAACTATAATTCCTATCATTATCTTATAATTGTTGTGTGTCATATATCTTTATAAAAACACAAATTCTTTATCTATGAATCTGATTTATCCCTATTGGATTTTGTTGGGGAAATAATTTATCTTAACCCCTAGAATTGAGTAGAATATAAATTCTAAGAATGAAAAATTAGGCTAAGTAAATATGCGTCGAATAATATTCGACGCAACGTCGAAATGTAGTCGACGTTTCTCTCAGAATGAGTCGAAGTAACTCTAAGAAGAATTCGACGCAATCTTTGTCGACGTACCTCTGACTTCTAGTCGACGTACCTTAGTCAACGCACCTTCCTTATTCTCCTCTCGACGTTCAGCCAGGAAGAAATCGACGTTCACGTCGAATAGTAATCGACGCACGTCGATTTCTATAAGAAATTTAAAAAACACGCCAGATCTCTTTCCTTCTTTCTGTAGATCTGATTTTTATGGAATGATATTATTCTTTTATAGCCGTTCTGAATCAGTCTTTCCTTCTATTTGATTCTTGACTAATTTGATTAAGTTTATTATGGATATTATTTGAAATCAAAAAGATCTCTTTCCTTCTACAGAAATATTGATTATGGAAACTTTTATCTCTTTCTTATTCTCTGTCTGCTAATTGATTATTCTCCTTTAGCAATATCTTTTTAAACAGAGCTATAAATAAAGAGGAGGTCGACAGAGAACAAAAAACTAGTGATCCACCATATACATTTGAAAAAGAGGAAGATCTCCCAAGTGAAGAGTGAGAAAGCTGAGAAAAGAGATAGTGTGCTGCAGCAAAGAAAAAGCCTTCATCTTCTCCTCCTTCTGAAGCCATTCTGCTGCAAATTCTGAAAGCTCTCACAAAAGAGAGAAAAGCTTACAATCTTCTTCTCACTATAGAAGAGTGATTACATTCACTAGTCTTGTGCTTCTAATCTTCTTGCTAGGAAGAAGATTCTTTCTTGTTTTAATTGTTTCTTCTAATTCTTCTTCTCATTCTTATTTCAACTTCAATTGTGTAAAAGAGTTTTTAGAATCTCTCTTCAAAAAATTCAGTTGTACTGGTTCTAAGAGTCTCGTTATCAAAAGACTCAGGCTGGTTCTAAGAGTCTCCTTATCAAAAGACTCATTGCAAGATAGTGAATTCCTACCAAGGGGGTAGAAGAGTGGACTACCCAAAGTTTGGGGAACCACTATATTTCTTTGTGTTGTGCTGTGATTTTCTTCTTGCTATTTTCCTTCTATACTTGCTTAATTCTTGTTGGTGTGTGGGAAGCTTAATTCTGTGATTATTACACATATATATATATATAATTGCACAAAGTATTTTTAAATCTCTATTCACCCCCCCCCCCCCTCTAGAGAATTCTAGTGAGGTTAACTGTGCACTTTCAGATTTGTTATTATCAAAAGGGGGAGATTATTGGAACACGGTTTTCCGTATACCTTTGATTTGGGAATAACAAATCCTACTTGTATTTGATCTTGTTTGCCATTGTGTTTTTAGCATGCAGGTTTGGACAGTTATGACACCAAGTTGCTGCAATAATAGTCTGGCACTAACCACAAACTGAAGGATTGAAAGTTGTCTAACGCCATGCGTTATGACTTAACGCTGGGCGCTAGCGTTCGGTGAAATGAAAGCTTCATTCGATGAATTGAAAGCTATGTTCAACGAACTGGCATTCGACGAAATGAAACCGTTGAGATGGAAACTGCTGAGAAGGAAACCGCTGAGAACGGAAGCTCCGTTCGACGAAAGAAGAAGCCTGTTCGACGAAATGTGTTCGACAAAATTTTCTGTTCAACGAAATGGTATGCCAGCTGATTAAAGATGAAACTCAATGCCAGGCGTTAGAGCTTAACGCCGGGGGCTATCCGTTCGACGAAAATGGCATTTGACGAAATAAATTGCCATTCGACGAAATGAGTGGCATTCGACAAAATGAAACTACGTTCGACGAAATGAGACGTTCGACGAAGATGCTGTTCAACGAAATGGCGCGCCTACGGATTAAAGAAAGAAACTCAACGCCATGCGTTAGTCTTAACGCTGGGCGCTATCCGGTCGATGATTTTGGCAAGGAGAAAGCAGCCGTGATTGCAGGAGGAACTTTAAGAATGATTTGCCCAACGCCCGCGTTATCCTTAACGTCGGCGTTGATATTGCCTAAAATAAAACAATTTCTAAAGTGCAGAATCTCCTTCCTCTTCTGAAGATCCGAGCCATCAATATGTTGCTATATATGGTCAACGCCCGACGTTATCTCTTAACGCTGGCGTTAGCTCAAAGTTTATATATTGGAGGATTTCGTCTTCTCCAATAACTGATTGCCAAGAGCCCTATTCCAGCACTTCACAAACTTTGTAAGCGCCGTATTTCCAGACAAACACATCTCCCACTCATATTTCTAAAGGAGGAATCAAAGGAGGCTTGGATCAACACGCTAACTCAACGCGAAGAACGCACGCTTGGACTTAAACGATCTTCAGTGATTCTTCGGCGTCTCCTTCAGATTACCTCATAGGGAGTTTTATATTTGTATTTTGTATTTGTCCTTTATTTCATCTTTGTAATTGGTTCGTGAATTCGCCGCGTGTTGGCGACTAGGTCTGGGTAGGACTTAGGTAGGAATTCGCCTCGTGTTGGCGACTAGGTCTAGGGAGTAGATCTAGGGGGTCCTCGAGGCCTTTCTGGTGATAGATTGGCTAGAGCGGCTTGAGGCCATATCTGGTGAGAGATCGACTAAAGCCAACCGGTTCATGGGGATACGAGTCGGTATAGAAAATAAAAAGGGTTTTCATATTATTCGCTTCGATTTCTAGCGTCATTGAAATCAGATTTTGTAATCAATTTTATAAATGATAATCATGTCTTTTCTTGTTTAATAAAATTGATTTCAATTCAAATTTCATTATCTCTTTACTTTTAATTTAACTTACTTCGACCAAAATATCAAAAGTTTTCTATTAAAGTTTTGTTAGCTTTCTCACCCTTCTTTTCTATTGTCGGAGCTGCCAGATTGTAGAAGTGGGCACTCTGGGTGTTGAGATGGAGTGTGTCTCTCTTCACTGTCTTGATCTCCGCTTTCATCTCGTTCCTTAGGCCATCCATAGTCTTTTCAATGAATGTTTCCAATTGTTTCCGCTGAGCAGTCAGTTGAGCCGATACCATGTGATAGAGGGAGCCTGCCTGAGCCAAAGATGGCTCAGCAGATTCTTTTTCTTGATCTCCTTCTTTCCATGGAGCTACATAAGGAGTACTTTCAGATGATTCCTCACTGATATGTACTGTCACTTTGGCCTTCTCCTTGAAAACTTTTGGCACTGTCTCACTCGGAGATATAATTACTATTTTACTTGCAATTGCCAATTCACGGCAAGCTGACGGGGCGGTGTCTTCCGGTGGCTCGGGCACATTTCCGTCTTCCAGTGGATCAGGCATATTTCCTTAATTTTCTTGGGCAGAGTACCCCAGCTGAGTCTCCCCCTCAACTTGAGCATTGCCTTGGGCTGAGTATCCTGCTGGGAGCTCCTCATCAATCATCTCATGATCTTGAGCTGAGCTCCCAAGTTGGGACTCCCCCTCAATAGGAACACTCCCTAAGTCAGGGTTGCTATCTTCTTCAATAACCTCCTTGGGAGCAGGTTCAAGAATTGCCGCAGGAGCATCTCCTTGAGCAGATGTTGCACCATGGTTTTGTTGGGGTGGGGAACTATCATCTCAGTTGCTTGATGACTCTTCTTCTTCAAAAGGGACGGCTTGGGCGTCTTTCTTTTATTTCTTTGGGGCAGATGCTGCATCAGAGGATGCTTTGGGGATTGACCTATCCCATCAATCAAGCATCTTTGCGTCCAGTCTCTTGGAGTAGTGCATGGGCACTCCCATTCTTTTATGAAGCACTTCATCTAGGGTATTCAGAAGGAAGATGGACAGAATTCTTCCATATGACAAGGTCTTCAGGGTGCTCTTCAATCTCTGGAAGAGAAACTCACTCCAGTCTGTCTTCTTGGTTAGGGTTATCCGGGCCATGTAATGAACATCTCCTTAGAGATCCGATCATGAGAGTCAGGTTTGCATAGCAGCACCTTCCCCAAGATGTCTGCCTGCAGTTTCCCCTTTTGATTAAACTCATTCCTTTTAATCGACCTGTAAGTCCTCCCAGTGTGGTCGCACCAGGTATAACAAGCTGAGACATCCTCTGTTGTCAGCTCTTCTTCTTCTCCCCCTTCAATTCTCCGCAGATGGAGCATTTTACTAAGACTCTTGGTAGATATTTTGACCTTCTTACCGGCTACAACGGATTTTATCTGATATTCTGAATGGTTGAGCCGGGCTTCAGCGAAGAACTCCGTCAGTTCTCGGTGAAGAAGAACTGAGGGCTCTCTCAACAGATACTCTAGCCTGGTGGATTCTAAAAGCCCTAGCACGGTCCTTACTTCGTCAGATCATGAGTTGAAATCCCCCTGCTAGAGTTCACAATCAGAGACTACTTCTTTTCTTTTGAGAGCCATCGATTCAGAGAAAGAGAGGAGGCAACACGTCAAAGATGAAGTAGTGTTTTGTCGAAGGAATAGCTTAGGGCAAATGATAGCGTGATTTTTATTCTCGAGCATTCAATCTATTTATAGGGTAGGTAGGTGAAGGAGCGCACACCTTTGACTATGTCGGTGATAATGATCAGACGGCTCTGATGGATCGATCTAGTGCCGTGTTAAACAACTGGACTTTGTTTCAACGATACTTCTGACTGCCGTCGAAATGGTTCTTGGATACGCATCCTTCCAGCTAGATCCATTTATGGTCGCAACATCTGCTATGTTGTCGTAACAACTTATTGTATCGACGATACAGATTTCTTAAACTTGTCAACCTGGGGAAACTTTCGGCACTTCTTAGGAGACAACTTTTGGCACCACCCCTGCACTAAAATTGTTAATGAACTAATTTTGTTGTTCCAGCCTATGGGCCAGAACAGCCATCTTGTCCAAGGCCTAGATTTGCTTCTGGTGGGCTCTTGGACTACCTGCACAAATGAGATTACAAGCCCTTAGGTACCCAAGTAGCTTTGGGTCCTAGGATATTGTTAGCTTTAAAGTGAATACTGCATCTAACTGCTCCAGGATATGCATAGTGATAATGAACAAAGCTATTTGCAAGTTTAGCATTTATTACCCATGGAGCAGTTGGATTGTACCAACAATCAATTGCAAAGTGCCAAGTCTTTCCACAACACCAACATTCAAACCTGTTGTATCTTTCCTTCTGGCTGACTGTGTCAGCATGAGTCCTTTGTGTGTGAACAAAAGGATATTTGAAGGAGACTGATCTGTACTGATTGTGAGTGGCTTTCCCTCTAGAGTCAGTCTTCTTTAATGATTTCTTATCTTCTCTAGATCCAGTAACTTCATGCGTCCTTATGATCATCCTTTCATGAGGTGCCCTAGAGGTTTTTGGCATGTTCTTGGGTTTGGAGGAGCTTGCTACAGGCTTCCTTGCAGTGAGGGATTTATCCTCCACCCTTCTGACATTATTATTCTTAGATTTCAGGTTACTAGGCTAATCTCTATCCTTCTTTAGAAGTACAACCTCTTTGGTAAAAGAACAACACAACTCCTTACTGTCAATCAATGCCTTCAGAGTTTTCCCAAATTTTCTTATCAGATCAAGGTTGGAGCTTGCCTTGAAGTCCTTTTTGAGTTGGCAAAACTCTGCATTCTGTAGAGTTAGCTTTTCAGCCTTTTCAGAGAGATCAGAATTTCTAGCTTGAAGGATTGAGATCTTTTCAACTTGCTCCTTGCAGAGCATCTTGATCTTCTTGAGATCTTCTAGAAGGACATCATATGGCTTGGACAAGTCATCATTTCCTGATGAGCTTGTCTCAGATTCTGAGTCTAAGATAGATAGAGGAGCTCTTATGCATACCTGTTCAGGAGATACTTCATCCTAAATTTCCTCCTCTGACTCAGATAAGACATTCAGTCCAAAATCAAGATTCTCTTCTAAGTCTAAACATCTTGAGTCACTATCAATCAATGTTTTGACTTTCTTCTCAGCTAAAATCAGAAGGCAATACTGATTCTGCATTTCCTTCTTTTGATCCTTCCATAAGGACTGTTAGAGAGTCCCGCATCCCTTTTGCTGTTATGCAGTAAGCAAGTTGCTGGAATATAGAAATGTCTACTGAACCAGCTATAATATATTTGGCTTCCTTGTCCAAGTTGACTAGGATGATCTCATCCTCAGTCATTTTCTTGGGCACTGTCCTGGAGACATATGGCCCTTCTTGAACAATTTGATACATTCTGGGATCCATAGCCTCCATGAACATTCTAGCTCTTACTTTCCATATGGCAAAGTTCTCCATAGAACAAATAGCTATTCTTCATTCCATAGCTATGAGGAATGGACACCCACTGCCAGATTTGTTCAAGTTGTTAAGCTTTTCTTTGAACAACCTACCTCTGATACCACTTGTTAGTTATTGGGTGTTGACTTATCACCTAGAGGGGGGGGGGGGGGGGGGGGTCAATAGGTTTTTTAGATTGTTTTGTTCCCCTTTCTTTGTGTTCTTGTTTAGTATATTTAGATGTTGAAAATCACAGCACAGAAAACACACAAAGACTTATAGAGATTCCTCAAGACAGGGTGTCTTGAGCAGTCCTTTTTCCTTCTGTGCCTACCTAGCAGTCTGCTAGACTTGGCAAACTTCGCTAATGTCTCCGACCAGCAAGCCTTACAACTCAGACCCGCAAGTCCCTGCATCCTAGGCCCTCAAGCCCCTTTACTGCACCCGACCCCACAAGCTCGACACTCAGGCCCTGTAACAATCCGGCCCAACCACCACACCAGAGGCCCGCTCCAACTAAGTGGCCAAGGCGCACCCTGATGGGCTGGCTGCCGCGGTTGGAGAAGGGCTGCAGCCCGGTGACACCCCAACGCTTCCCTCTGGCATGTTTCTCAGCACATTGCATTGTTGATGGTGGGTCTTGATCCCCCGCCACCCTTGCAGCTCAGGTGGTGATGAGGGATGTTGAAGGCGCCTTATCAAGGGTGGCGGGGGATCGAGACCCGCCATCAACAATGCACTGTGCTGCGAAATAGGCAAGAGGGAAGCGTTGGGGTGTCACCGGGCTGCATCCCTTCTCCAACCGCGGCAGCCAGCCCATCAGGGTGCGCCTTGGCCACTTAGTTGGAGCGGGCCTCTGGTGTGGTGGTTGGGCCGTGTTGTTACAAAAAAGTGCAGCTCAGTTGGTGATGAGGACTGCTGAAGGTGCCTTATCAAGGGTGGCGGTGGATCGAGACCCACCATCAACAACCTACTGTAGCTGAGAAATAGGCTCAGCGAGGGGTTGGGGTAGCACTGGACTGCAACCCATGTCCAACTGCGGTAGCTAGCCCATCAGAGTGCGCTTTGGCCACTGAGTTGGAGCGAGCCTCTGGTGTGGTGGTTTGACCGGGTTGTTACAGGCCCTCAAGCCCTACACAACATAGACCCGCAAGTCTTGCCTCTTGGACCCACAAGTCCCTGCAGCCTAGGCCCGCAAGCCCCTTCACTGCACCTGAGCCAACAAGATCGACACATTTGGACCCGCAAGTCCTTGCATCCTAGGCCCGCAAGCCCCTTCACTGCACCTGAGCCAGCAAGCTCGACACATTTGGACCCGCAAGTCCTTGCAGCCTAGGCCCGCAAGCCCCTTCACGGCACCCGAGCCTGCAAGCTCGACATGTTTGGACCCGCAAGTCCTCTGCCCTATCCCTCAAGCCTCACAGATCTCAAGCCCACAAGCTTGACACTTAGATTTGAAAATAGATCTTACATTTTGGCCCGCAAGCCTTTACAAGAAAGATATACAATATAAACTTTTCTTCATGATGGAGATCGGCTTCTTGTCTTGAAGAAAGATGCTTCAGATGTAGGCGTTGGTAGCACAGATCTTCTTCAATCCTTCTACTTTAGCCTGATGTTGATTGGCTTCTGGACTTGAACGATACTTAACAGGCGATGTGGCTTGACTGCAACTTTAGAGAACACTGGATAAGCATTTTTGTTCTCCTCTTCTTATTCTTGATTCTTCTCCGCAGCTTTTACTGTTGTATTGCTCGATGGGATTCTATTTTGTTTCTTCATTCTCATCTTTTCCACCGCTCTTTTATTAGGGCATCCACTGTTTCCTTTCATAGGCCGGAGGAGTCACTTAACGGTCACCTATGATGTCCTTTACTGACAGATGCTCATACCTTAAGAGCACGTGCTGATTAGACAATTATGCGGCGGCATTAAATGTTGACAGCGCGACTGGCAACATTTGAATCTGTCTTGATGATATATCCATTGTCACGATGAGTTGGACAGTATGTTTACGACATGACTTTTCGTTGTCTTGGACTAGTTTCTTCTTCAATTCTTATTCAGATAGTGATATCTCGATGATACAGGACATCCCTTATGCACTTCCACTTAATATGACATGAAGTCATCTAACTGATGTCGACGTAATCTTCTTGATTGCTTGATATCATTGTGACCACCGTATCTTGTCGAAGACATAATCGATATCTTGTCGACAAACCATTCTTCAGCAACTGCCCATCTTCATATGACCTTCTTTAGTCTTCTCGAAGTCAAGGCTTCTTTACGACGATATTGTCATCATCTCTCTTACTTAGACTTTCCAACAACAAGGCTTCTTTATGACGATATATGTCTTGCTTAGCCTTATCGACGACACCGCTTCTTTACGACGATATCGTCGACATTCTGTCTTTTATTTGTGCTTAAGTCTTCTTTCTTCATCTCGGCTTTCTGATATCGTTGTGAGGTGTTGTAGTGTTGATGTCACAACGATATCATCATATGTATGTTGTCTCGACGATAGCCAATATGCTCACTCTGCTTTACTCTGCACATCATTTCAATGACATGCATATACTTATCGACAATATTTCCAGTCCTTTTCGACGATATTGTACTTGGGCAAGTTATTGAAGTACTGGACATATTGTCTGATCTCTGCAAGCATGAACTAGATATGACAATAAATACACAATGCTTTTATCATTGAGCCGAGTGCTTCTTTAAATCAGGAACATTGCAGGGCATATTTCCCAACATTTCAAACCAACTAACCTCCCGTAACCACGAAGTGTGTGTGTGTATTGTTAAGTTAGTCTTGCATAATAGTTTATTCCTATGATTTAGGATTAATCTTGGACTTCCCGAGGTCTACCCTGTGATGGGCTCGCAGCGGTACTAGGAGGTGCGATGGGATGATAGCCCAAACTGCCCTTTCCAAGACACTTAATGTTATTAGTAGCTACCAATAAGAATACCCTTCCTATCATTACGCTTGGATTAACCCTAAGTATTTTATGACTCTTTAAGGGAAAGACGATCTTTCGCCGATCCCGAGCACAACCTTGCCCCTTAGCTTATTGAGCACACTCAACATATAGACTCCTATTGATGACCTCAAACCCCTTTCAACTAGAATAAGTACACCATCTACCTTCCATTCCCACCTAATGGTCTATAATTTACTCAAGTTTTACTATACGCAGACCAAATGAGCTATATGAGTTGCATGAGAGGATGTACTCCAAATAATCATCTGAATGACCTAAGATTATTTCTGGGAGTCTATCATGATATTATAAGACTAAATCCAGAAGGTCATAATTTTCCTTATTTACTTGCCATTTATTATAATTTCTCCAAAATTGGCAAAGTATGAAATTGAACATGAAGTGTAAGATCTTCTTATGATATGGCCTGCAAAAATTTATGGAAAATCTATCATATCAAAATAACAGCAAATACAGAGTATCACAATTTTACAGTAAGGTAATGGCCTCTAATTATAATATTGAATAATTATCCAAAATTGGAGGCTAATGAAGGAACCACCAAAAATACTTATCCAAAAATTATGGTAAAATTATCAGATCTCTAAAATGATCAGAAAAGTTTACTTGCTGAGTCTTATAATTTTTCAAAACCATTTAGTCACATAAATAAATATTTCAAAGAAATCCAAACTAGGGCACATTGTGAAGTAACCTACAGATAAATACTTCCAAAAATCATACAAAAATTTACCGAGCTTTCTAATGCCCTAAAATGTCATATTACCATGTTTCAAAAAATTTCAGAGGATTATAAACCTTTAACTAATTTTTCTCACAAATAGCTCACATAAAGGTTTGTGAATGAAGTACCATATAGATCATCCTAAAAATCACCACAAAAATATCAGGGAACATTAACACTAACACAAGCTAGCTGGAAAATTTTCATAATCATCCTAGGTTATATGAACATGTAATTCCTTTTTGTAAGGAGGTGCCCCAAATGATTCTTAATTAAATTTGAGAGAATAGGAGTGCCTAAAAATTATCATAAAATTATCTAGGGCTCACCACCCTGAGAACTTATTCACCAAGTTCCAAGTCCACCCAAGGATATATGACCCTATGTCCTTCATCAAGCCCAAGGTGCAACCCTAGGGTTTAAACTATGGTCATAGGGCATATCCACTCCAAATCACCCCAAATCTTTGGGGGGAGGTGTTTTGTGTGATATTAAGTCAATGACCAAGGTTTCACATCATTTTGATGAGATATTCCCACTTAACCCAACAAGTGCACTTTTGACCTAAAAACCCTTAGTCTGACCAAACTTGGGTTAATTAATTACCCAACCAAATCAATCCCAAATGGGATGAAATTTTTACCAGGTATATAACATTGCTTTAAGGACTACTCACCAAAATTTGGTGGTGTTTGGAGGTCACTAGACCCTATAATTAACTAATACATGAATTATTAAATTTTTGTAAAAATCTTAGTAAAATGTCCTCCAAAAATTATCATTTTTGGATATGTTAAGGGTGTGGGTATAAACAGCCTATGTTTCAATTTTCAAGTCATATGGATGACCGGATTAGTGGGGGCACACAAATTAAACTCTGGTCAACCCTTTGTACATGTTGCACCATTTTGAGTGTTGAGTTCAGCCTAGTGGTCCAAATTGTGTGAAACAAATTTTAAAATAAAGCAGATCGAAAGGGCTACAAGTTTGGTGTTGAACATTTCTTACATCAGGAGGGCCTAAGTATTTTCTATAATTTATTCTTTGGACTGCATAAAGTGTGACAAAAATATAATTAATAAAAACATTTATGTGAAATGATCCTGCGGGGATCTTGGCGCAAATCGAATGGCCACTGGTCATCATACTCCTTCAGCCAAGGGTCTAGATCAGCCCATCCTGGAATGTTTTGCGAGTTGATTTCCCGACCACCTATGCCCGTTCCCTGCCGGCCAATGCCACCACCACCTCCGTTCAGGTGGTGGCCGGCGATATGCGTTGGTTTACCGGCCAGAGGTGGTCAGAATCGGGATTTCGGGGAGGTTCAAAAGATTGAAAATGAGCCTCTTTCGGTGGCTTGATTCTAGCCCGATTTGGATCGAATCAAGCCCCAAGTCGACAGAGATCTAGCACTAGAGGAGGAGAAGAGGATCGGACCTGTGTGGTGGCCTGATGTCGCGTATTCCGGCGGGTTGCCATGGCCGGAATTGAAGTTTTTGGTGCCATGCCTCTCCTGGTTTCCAGTGCCCGATTCCTCTTGGAAAGTTGGGGGGTTTCTTCCTCTCTGATCACTTATGGTTGTGGGAGTTTCAATTGGAACCTTGGGAGGGTTTATTCCCGAAAGCCATTAATGACAATTAAGGGGGAATTTCGATTTCACTTGGGGGAGGTGAATGGGGCCTCAATCCGGCCGGGAGAAGGCTGGAAACTCCTCCTCTCCCCAAGAGGAGATGAATGTGGCCATAAATGGGGGAGATTGAAGGTTTCTTCTTCCCCCCATTAATCCCCCCTCTCTCTCTTTCAAATTGGGGCTTTCTCTCTCCTGACCGAATTTCCTTAAATTTAATGGCAATTCAGTAGCACCCAACTCCATTAGGTGGTGGACCACCTTAATTGAGTCTAGCCCAAGTGGATTGGGCTTGAATAGGTCAAAGTAGGTCTTATTGACCTAAATTTAGGGTTAAGTTGACTTTGGTCAATTTAACCATTTGGGTTGGTGCCTAGTTACCCATTGACCTCTCTTAAGGGTTAGGGAGGTCTAGGTAGGGTCAATTTGGCAAGGTGAGGGTCAATTGACCCTTAATAGGCCACTTTGACCAAAATAGGGATATAATTGACTTAGGTCAAATTGGCCAAATTGGTGGCCCCATGATGGGGCTTTTTGGTCCATTGGGTCCCTAATATCCTTATAAGGGTAGGGGCATGGTCAATTTGGCTTGGTGGAGGCCAATTGACCCTAGTTAGGCTACTTTGACCAATTTGGGGTTAGGGTTGACTTTGGTCAAATTGGCCTCCTTGGTTGACCCCAATGGGTCCTTGGTGCTCCAAGGGACCCCTAATGGGTTAGGGAAGCTATGGTGGGATAAAAGGGTCAAGGTGAAGCCCTAAAGTCCAACCCTAGGCGTGTTATCTAGAAATTGCTATTTGCAGACCACTGTAGTTTTCCTCCTTGCCTAAGCTCACATGGTCTTTTGTGTCTCCTATGGTTTTGTCATGACCTAGTCATGAAAAAACCATCTTAGGGCTCTGATTGTTTGAGGAATGTTACAAATCCTAATACATAAAAATAAAAAATTTGTCTCCAAAATTTAGGTTAGGCCTGCGGGGTTCCTACCGCAAGCGATTAAATGTAACATCCCAAAAATTTATATTATACCCGTCGTAAAGAGCTCCAGATACTTTTGCTGCATCAAGTACAGTGGATCCTAGGTGCGCTCCTCCTGTCCTTGATTTCTCCACATGACTTTGACCAGCAGAACCTTCTTTCGCCGCAGGACTCGCATCACCGTATCATCTATCCTGACTGGCTCCAGGTTAACCGATCGATCAGTAGCTACTAGCCCCTCTGTAGAAGATATCTGCTGCTCTGGCCGTAGTAGATCCCTCCTAAGTGAAGAGACGTAGAAGGCATCGTGCAACCCCACTAACTCCGGCGGTAGCTCCAGCCTATAAGCTAAGGGGCCGATCCGCTCCAGAATCCTATAGGGCCCCATAAATCTCGGACTGAACTTCTTCCGCCCACGTACCCGTGAGACTCCATGCATCAGATGTATCTTCAAGAATACCTGATATCCCACCCGGAACTCTACCATACGATGTCGCGCATCTTAATACTTGGCCTGCCTGCTCTGGGCCTACAACATCCTATCTCGAATCAGCCGCACCTGAGCCTCAGTGTCCTCCACGAACTCTGAGCCGAGATCCTTGGGATCCTTATCCTAGATCTAAGACAATGGGGTCCTACATCTCCGTCCATATAATGCCCCGTAGGGTGCCATGCCTATGCTAGCCTGGTGACTGTTGTTGTACGAGAACTCGACTAACGGCAACAGTCTCTCCCATGGCTCCCTGCGGTCCAGAATGCATAGGCATAGAAGATCCTCCAAGGTCCGGTTTGTACGCTCTGTTTGCTCATCTGTCTGAGGATGGAATGCAGTGCTGAATGTCAATCGGGTGCCCAGGTAAGCCTGCACCGCTCTCCACTCCCTAGAAGTAAACTGTCCATCCCTATTGGACACGATCTTCCTAGGAATGCCATGGTATCAGATGAACTGCTCCACGAACCTCCATACCAAATCACTGATTGGAGTGTCCTTCCTGACTGGAATGAATCAGGCCACCTTCGTCAATCTGTCAACGATCACCCATCTCGAGTCATTCCCCGCATGTGATCGGGAAAGACCATGTATAAAATCCATTGCAATGTCGTCGAACTTCCACTCCGGCACCGGGAGTGGCTGCAATAGTCCGACCGGGTTCTTGCATTCCGCCTTTACGAGTTGGCAAGACTTGCAGTGGGTTACAAAGTACGTGATGTCTCTCTTCATGCCCGGCAAATCCACCGTCATCTTGGTGATACCCGGGTGCACTGAATACCTACTGTAGTGAGCCTCTGTCATAATTTCATCCTGAATCCAGCTGTCTGCTGGTATATACATTCAGCCTCTAAAGTTCAGCAGGTCGTCCTCCAACGAGTAGTCACCAGCCGTGCCTTCCTCCAAGGACCTAAATATCGACACCAACTTAGCATCATGCCTCTGCCCATCCCTGATATGGTCTCGTATATCATTTGTGGTACTCATCGCAGCCAGGTACTCCTCGTATAGCTCCGGATCATCCTCAGATACTAAGGAGATCTGCATGTCCTCGAGCATCCGTGCCAGCTCCATGGCCATCAACTGGGGCTCTGCTCCCGACGTGGTCGCTCTCCTGCTTAGTGCGTCCACTACCAAATTTGCCTTCCCTGGGTGGTATTGCATCGTGTACTGGTAGTCGGATAAGAACTCCACCTAGCGTCTCTGTCGGATTTTCAGCTCCTTCTGTGTTTCTACGTACTTTAGATTCTTGTGATCCGAGAATATATCGCAGTGAACACCATAGAGGTAGTACTGCCAGATCTTTAGAGCAAATATGGCCGCTCCCATTTCCAAGTCGTGCATTGGGTAGTTCCACTCGTGATTCTTCAACTACCTGGAGGCATATGCTATCACATGCCTGTTCTACATTAGAACGACACCCATCCCCTAGTAGGATGCATTTGTATACACATGGAATCCTTCCTTCCCCGATGGAAGGGCAAGGATGGGGGCTGTCATAAGCCGACCCTTCAGTTCCTGGAAGGCCGCCTCGCACTGCGACATCCAAATGAATGTAGTATCCTTCTTCGTCAAGGATGTGAGCCGGAGGGCTATCTAGGAAAACCCCTCTACAAACTTCCGGTAATAACCGACAAGTCCCAGGATACTCCGCACATCGGTGGCCATCTTTAGCAACGGCCAATCCCATACTGCCTAGATCTTTGCTGGATCCACTGCTAGTCCAGCTCCACTGATAATTTGACCTAGGAAGGACACCTCCTTTAGCCAAAACTGACACTTGCTGAACTTTGCGTAGAGGCTGTGCTCTTAAAGTTTCTCCAACGTAAGTGCCAGATGTCGTGCATGCTCCTCCTCCGTCCTTGAATAGATGAGGATGTCATCGATGAACACGATGATGAAGATGTCGAGATAAGGCTCGAACACCCGGTTCATCAAACTCATAAATGTTGATGGAGCATTCGTGAGCCCAAAAGGCATCACAGTGAACTTATATAGTCCATATCGGTTGCTGAAAGCTGTCTTTGGGATGTCATCCTCCTGAATCCGCAGCTGGTAATACCCTGACCTTAGATACAGCTTTGAGAAGCAGTGAGCTCCTTCTAATTGGTCAAATAGCTCGTCTATCCTCTGCAATGGATATGTGTTCCGCACCGTTAGCCTATTCAGAGCTCTGTAATCAATGTACAGTCTGAGTGTACAACCCGGGGTTCTCCTGGCTCCTCCCAGGGATCTCGCAGAACACCAATAGTTCTCGGCAGCCGGGGTGAGGCGAGATCAGTGACTTGGTCTCGCTCTCTCCACGCTCGGCAGGAGGGCCTCATTCCTAAGGTTCAACAAGACCCTCGAGGTCGCATAGACAGCAGGGTCTCGCGCATACACTTTGGCGAGACCAGGGGGGCGAGCAGTCCTCGCAGACCCCTCTTCCATGAGGCTGGAAGCTAGAATTACCTCTTTGTCCCTGAGTTCTGCCAATAGCCACCCCGGACAGCGGAGTTTGGCTGTTAGCAGACCAAGTTGGGGTGCGTATAGTAAAATTGAGAGGCAGATTCCTGCTATTTGCAGGCCAGATCAGAAAATCTATAAATAGGATCCAAAGGGAACCTTTGGAGAGACTTCCTTTTTTGGAGCTTCTCTCTCCTCAGGCCATCATTGAGCTCTCCAAGGTGCCCAGGCTTCAGCTCTTGGCTTGGGAGGGGAAGCGCTCTAAAGATCTTCCGGGTGTGTGGTGGGTCCTCCTAGCTGAGCCTAAGGATCAGTGTCCAACTCCGAGGCTCCGGTTTGTTCTCTCGCGAGATTAGTAAGTGCCAGTCATCCCCCAACCCGTTGGGGGCCCGAACTCCACAGAAACCGAGAAATCGGTTTCAACATTTTTGGTGCGGTGAGCGTGGAGTGCGGCTAGCTCAAGAAAATCTCAGGGAAAACATGACCGGCGAGGACGAGCGGGATGCGAACCCTGGAGGCTCGCCACCCCCAGGAGCACCAGCCATAGTAGAGATGTTGGCGGATCTTAGGCGAGATCTTCATGGAGCTTTTCAGAGCGCTCTCGCCACTGCGCTCGGCGGTTTCGTGACCCCGGCGCCCCAGGTGGCTCATCAACCTGGAGTCGGCGAGAGCGAGCCAGCTCATCGAGCGGGAAAAGAGGTGGAGGCCCAGGGAGGAGGGCGAGATCTGTCTGGGCGAGAGCTGTTCCCCAGCCCTATTGGGGGAAGCAAGAATCCGACAAGGGAGACTCTAGCGGGGGGAAGCTCAGCCAGGGAGGTCCCGGCGAGCTGTCCTCTGACGAGCTCGGCAGGGGTAGGGTCACCCGAGGAGCCCGCGAGAAGGGTAGAGCAAGTTCAGGGGATGAGTGGGGGAAGTCCTTTCTGCGAGATGGTGCTCTCGGCACCACTCCCCGATGGGTTTAGGGAGCCTAACATGATGCTGTATTTGGCAATGATGACCCCATTCAACACCTGCAGTGGTTCGAGGATATGGTCTCGATCAGACCCATGTCGGAAGCCTTCAAGTGTCGCCACTTTGCTACAACCCTTATGGAGAAGGCGAGGGACTGGTTCCATCAGATTCCCTCAGGATCGATCTATACCTTCGAGAACTTGCGTAAAGGTTTTCTCTTACGTTTCTCCGCCATGAAGAAAAGAAAGAAGGATCCAGAGTCGCTCTTCGACATCAAGCAGAGGTCAGGAGAGTCATTGGCTCATTATCTGGAGCGGTTTCGAGAGGAGGTCCTCCTTGTCCAAGAGGTCCCGGGGTATACCCTCCAGCTCGCCTTTACATTGGGGCTGAGGGAAGGCTTATTCAAGATGGACCTCAAGAAGAAGGCTCCTCAATCTTATGAAGAACTGATGGAGAGAGCGGCAGAGGAGGTAGAAGGGGAGGCAGCAAACCCCGAGTTTGCGAAGAGATTGGCACGGCTGAGCGAGCCGGAAGGGAGACAGCAAGAGCCAAGGAGGAGAGAGGAAGCGAGGGCCGCAGAGTTGGGATGGAGGCAGCAGGGTGGAGGAATGCAAGGCCCAGGGAGGGGTTTCCCCCACGGGGGAGGTAACTTCCAAGGAGGGCAGGGATGACCTCACCAGCTGGGGTGGATACAGGGCCTGAGGCCATTTCCCCCCCCCCCCCCCCCCCCCCCCCCTCATCAGGCAATGGAGATCGGTAGAGGAAGGGAAGGAAGAGGAAGAGGAGGGGGAGCCAGAGGAGACGGCCCCAGAAGAAGGAACCGAGGAGGCGGGGATGAAGCAAGGGGGTGGCGCTGCCGTACTGTGACTTCCATCAGGAGGAAGGCCATGCAACGGCCACCTGCCCTGAGTTCTTGGAAGTCAGAGGGGCGAGAGCCCCAGCACCACAAGCACAGTAAGGGGGAACAAGGATAGAGGAGATTCTACCTCAGGGAGATGAGGATGAAAGGTGCGAGGATCGGGCAGACGTAGGGACCCGAGGAGGGATCAGAGTGATCCATGGTGGGGAGGGGGGGTGGGGGTCGAGGCAACCCTGAAGGCGAGCCTCAATGCTATGTACCGTTGGAGTGTAGCTTCGACATCCCAAGCCCCACCCCCCTCGCGGAGAAGATCGCCTTCTCACAGAAGGACCTGCCCGGTCACGAAGACACATTCTGCGATGCGCTGGTCATCCAGACAGCCATCGAGAACTTCACCGTATCGCGAATCTTGGTGGACAACGGGAGCTCGGTCAATGTTATTTTCAAGAAGACGTTCGACGGGATGCAGGTAGAGCCCAGGAGGGTGTTGGCCTCGGATGGCCCGCTGTTCGGATTCTCAGGAGAAAGGAAAGAAGTAGAAGGGGAAGTAGGACTTCATGTGACCCTGGGAGGGCAGTCCCGGAATTGCCGCTTTGTGATAGTGGACGCCCCCAGTAGCTATAGCGCCATCTTCGGACGACCTCTTATCAGCGCGTTCCGGTGTGTCCCGTCCACTTTCCATCAATGCCTCAAGTTCATCATGGGAGGAATCCAGGTCAGGGTCAAGGGAGATCCCAAGGTGGCGAGGCAATGCTATGTGACCGCCGTTAATACCATCTCTTGGATGGGGGAGGCGGAGGAGTGGGATAAGGTAATGGAAGAAGTGACCGCGACGGAAGAGATAGAGGAAGAAGGAGAGCGGGGAGAAGATGAGGCCCCGGGGGGAGGGACGGACGAGCTAATGGAGGTAGGAGAGGAGGGGGGAAGAGAAGTAGTTCATACCCAGGAAGGGGTCGGCGAAAGACTCAGGGCGGGGCAGAAAGAGGGAGAGAAAGAAGAGGAGCAGAGCCCCTGGGGGGAGCAGTCCAGGCTGGAGGCTGTAGAAGAAGTGGTGGAGGTGGAGATCACCACCAAGGCCGGGGCGATCGAGAAGATCAAGATCAATGGGGAGCTCAGCCCGGAGGATCGGGCGAAGATCTTGGCTTGCGTCCAGGACAATGTGGACGTCTTCGCATGGAGCGCTATAAAGATGCCGGGAATCGACGCGGATGTGGCGTGTCATCGCCTCGACCTCGATCCCGGTGCTCGCCCCATCCGCCATAAGAGGAGGTCCACGGCGGACAAGATGGAGGTGCCCATCCGGGAGGAGGTGAACAAGCTCCTCAAAGCTGGCTTTGTATCGGAGATCCAGTACCCAGGTTGGGTCTCCAATGTTGTGATGGTAACCAAGGGAGAGGGTAAGTGGAGAATGTGTGTGGATTTTTCTTTGCTTAATAAATCGTGCCCCAAGGACTGTTATCCCTTGCCTAGAATCGACGCACTGGTTGACTCAGCCGTCGGTTTTTCTGTGATGTTTTTTTTAGATGCTTTTTCAGGTTATCACCATATCCGCATGCACCCTCCCGACATTAAAGATGTGTCCTTCATCACCAGGGATGGGTGCTATTGTTACAAAATGATGTCGTTCGGTTTGAAGAACGCAGGGGCCACATATCAGCGTATGATGGATAGGGTGTTTTTGATGCGCGTCGGCAAGTGCACCGGTCGCTGTCAAGTAATAATTGTGGAGAATAAATTCCCCGGATGTCGGTCTCTTGAGGAATGCAGGATGGGTGATCGAATCGTGCAGTGAATATTGTTACACAAGCGTTTCACAAACACAACAAGGGGTTTTTGGTTGGTTTTCCTAATTTTAACAACAATAAAAGAGATGCGGGTCGAGAACACCGCTTCGCAACGTGAGGTGGATGCAACGGCCGCGATGTCGTGCTTCGTGAGGCGAATGAAGTGGACTCAGGCGCGAGAGAGTGAGGGTCGCAAACACCTCTTCACAACCGTCATTAGCTCTTGCCAACACGGAGCAAACGCCTTGCGTGCGTGTGTGAGTGAGTGCGCTTGAACGTGGTGAATCACAACCAACCCATGAATAAGAACACAGAAACATTCATTCTCATCAAGTAAATATCACAATATTCATTTAGTAAAAGATTCAAAGGGGTACAATCAAGGAAAGAGGAAGGAGATAACCGGCGGTGAAGACTAGCGGCCGTTCACGGCCGGAATGGTAGGTTGTCGGGCTACCTCCGGACTCGGGCGGACGATGCTTCCGGCGTAGAGGGCTGTCACAATCTCCCTACGTGCTACGTCGTCTTCGACTCAAGGTCTCTTCTTCTTCTCACCGGGCGGAAAGCGAAAATGATTGCTTGGAGGCTTGCGGATGATGGAGAACACTCACGGACGATGGAGGATGTCTAGGAATGGACCGAGGAAGCTTCCCCTTGCGTAGGAGATGAAGTAGGGGCGATCCAAGGGGGCGGTCAGCGGCGTACGGAACAGAAATCCCGCTCCCGGAATGAATAATCCGCCCTAAAATCGCAACAGGCGCTTAAATAGGCGCTGGATTAAACACTGCGCACGATCATTGGCGCACGACCAGTGGTCGTGCGCACTGGAATCCTGCGATCGTGCGCACTGCCTGGACAGAACCTGCAAGAGATGAAATTATAAAATAAAATGCTCGCACGACCAATGGCGCACGACCGTTGATCGTGCGCACTAGCGTCGGTGGTCGTGCGCAATAGGTGAGACAGAACTCATAAAATTACTATTAAGTGCGCACGGACAGTGGCGCACGACCGGTGGTCGTGCGCACTGGAGTTGATGGGCGTGCGCACTGCACCAGACAGAACTCGTAAAAAGGGGCTAAGTGCGCACGATCAGTGGCGCACGACCAGTGGTCGTGCGCACTAGAACACGTGATCGTGCGCAGTGTTCCTGTGCAGAATTGCACCGGAAACACTTGCACGCCTCCTATTCCAGCACAAACACAGATCTAGCCACCGAAAGTGGCACTTAACAACATATGAGTACTATGAAAGGAAATAAACACGAAAACACACCAAAGTGGGCCAAAATGTGCACCTAGCATGGGTTATCAATTATAAACTATAATAAGGCTAAAGTGCGTGATATTGACTAAATAATGGCCCGGATGAGTCCATGAAGGTGTATATAATCAGGACTCATCACACCCCCAGACTTAACTGTTTGCGCGTCCCGAGCAAACGAATCCGGCGGAAGTTGAAAAAGATAATTAAAATAGCGAATTACGCAGGGGAGTACAGTGCGAAGTAACATACGCATGCGAGTAGGAATTCTAGTAGAAGAAGATTCTAGCTATGCTAACTAATTTACGTAAGTACTAAAGCGTAATCAAAGATTTAATTGTACTCAGTGGGTGAATTATGAAGAATTTGACGATCATGCCCGGTATGAAAGTGACGAGACGCTGAGGCGGGTGTTGCAAAAGATCGGGGCTTAGGAATAACTCCGCTGAAATCCATCAACGTCGTGAACCATACGCTTGCCCGGTCACACTCTCTCCACGGCGCTAGCAAACTCGCAAATCAAATCAGTAGGACTTATAGGATTAAAACGGGGCTTAGGTTACGGAATGATATGCAAAGATAAACATGACGGCTACGCAACCCAAATGAGCCAACGGCACACTGCACCTTACAAAACCAAACAACTATGCTCGTGTGACACACCCCCAGACCTATAATGAAAACCAGGTGTGCACACAGCCTACTTTACAAATACCAACAGATTTTTCTCTTTAGCTTGGGAGGATTATTTTCAGGATACTCTTCTTTTTTTCTTTTATATATTTTTCTTCTTTCAAGCAACCTCCAGTTGGTTCAAAATCAGCGGATAGACATTATTTTCTCTTCAAAACACAATGACACCACACACCACACAAGTTGGAAATTATGAGCACAGTTAAAACATTTTTTTTTGGTTGCGGGCGTAGGATAGGCTTCAGGCTTTGGTGGATGAGGAGGAGCTGAACATAAAAATGGTAGGCACAAATTTGGCTTGCAAAGGTGAATGAAAGGGGCATGGAATAGCAAAGCTCAAACTAGCCAAATGGTGGCCTACATCATGCTTGACTCAACAAGTAGCTCTCACCCATGCTTCAAGAGTCGCTTGGGGCAAGTTCTTAGCCCACAAGAAAGATAAACCTTCCTCCCGACTCGAGCAACACACGTTTAGCGACCGCACACACACAACACCGGGTTATCATCAATTTCATTCGAATTCACCACTTGAGTACATTAAATCTAAATTTACGCAGAGATACTACACATAAATTAAATGCATAAAGAAAATCTAATTCTACGCAAATTCTACTATAGCATGCGAAGCGACTAGAACACTACATGAGTCGACACTGCGCTCCAAATAATAATTCCTGTGTTAATAGCCTATTTCACCTTCCGACCAGACTAGTTTAAACGGAACAACACAACAAGATAAGCACACACTCAAGTGGGTGAAGTGGTGTGTGAAGATGAACGATACTAAATAACTGAAATTAAAATACTTCTAGTATGCAAATGAGATGAGCATGTGCAGTGGGTGACAAAGAAACGGCTCTCCCCCAGACTTAATCAAAACCATACAACATAATGATATGACAGTGAAAATCAAAATTGAAAGCTAGGGAAGAAGTTACCCAATGCTCAGCACGTGAGCATACCAGAAGAATGGCGTTTAAAATCAAGACAATCCGCAGCATCCACCATCGAACACAAAACCTGCAAGCAAAACTCAAAACAACAAAAGCAAAAACAAAAACTGAACTAGGAAAGGTTAGATAAAAGGAAATATAAAAAAAACCGGAAATCTGGGTTGTCTCCCAGTAGCGCTTTCATTTAACGTCCTTAAGCTGGACCAAATACCTGTATTAGCATTGTTTAAAAAGAGTGCAGGAATTTAAAAAGAAAAAGTTCAGAACTAGAGTTTCACACAAAAGATAAGAGACAAGAATAGGAAATCAGCTGCCGGTGCTTGTATGAAGTCCATCTCCCAATGTCAACAACTGACGCTCCTTGTTAATAGTGGCGCCATCATATAACTTCAGCCGATGTCCATTGACCTTAAACTTGTCCCCCTTATCTCCAGATATTTCAATGGCACCAAAAGGCGAGACATCGGTCACGGAGAAAGGACCACTCCACCTCGATTTAAGCTTCCCTGGGAAGAGGCGGAGACGGGAGTTGTAGAGCAGCACCTGGTCCCCAATTTTGAACTCCTTAGGAATTATATGCTGATCATGCCATTTTTTCGTTTTCTCCTTATAGATACGAGCGTTTTCATAAGCAAAATGACGGAGCTCCTCTAACTCGTTGAGTTGGGACCGACGCACTTCGGCCGCGGCTCCAATGTCCATGTTCAACAGTTTGGTAGCCCATAATGCTTTATGCTCCAGCTCTACAGGGAGGTGACATGCCTTGCCATAGACTAATTGAAACGGAGTCATTCCAATGGGTGTTTTGAACGCAGTCCGGTAGGCCCATAATGCGTCATCGACCTTCTTAGCCCACTCCTTCCTATTTGAATGTATTGATTTCTCAATTATTCGCTTGAGCTCGCGGTTGGAGACTTCGACTTGCCCGCATGTTTGGGGGTGGTAAGCCAAAGAAATTTTATGATGGACCCCAAACTTTTTCATGAGCTGCACAAACTGTCTATTGCAAAAATGACTCCCGCCGTCGCTGATGATAGTTCTCGGCGTCCCAAACCTGGAGAAGATGTTCTTGTGGATAAAGTGCAGCACAGTGTTGGCATCGTTCGTGGCAACCGCCTCAGCTTCCACCCACTTCGAGACATAATCAACTGCCACAATAATGTAATGCTTACCATGAGACATTGGGAAAGGGCCCATGAAGTCTATTCCCCAGACGTCAAAGGGTTCGCAAACCAGCATGTTATTAAGGGGCATCTCATCACGCCGGGAAATATTCCCAGTCCTTTGACATTCGTCGCACTTGGTGACATAGGCATGGGCATCCCGGAAGAGGGTCGGCCAGAACAATCCACATTGCAGGATTTTTCGTGCTGTTCGAACGGCCCCGAAGTGCCCGCCGGCCTCTCTGTCATGACAATGCTGTAATACAGACTGAAACTCAGCTTCCGGAATGCAACGCCTAATAATCCCGTCGCTGCATGTGTGGAACAAGAGCGGATCTTCCCAAAAATAGTATTTTGCGTCGGAGACAAGCTTCCGTCTTTGCTGAGGGGACAAACTCGGGGAGAGTGTTCTACAAGCCAAGTAATTAGCAATATCTGCATACCAAGGTGCGGTCGGGGAGGATGTAGTGATTGCAAATAACTTTTCATCCGGGAAATAGTCGTCAGTTTCCTCCACAACGCAATTAGGAGTGTCGTACTCCAAACGTGAGAGATGATCAGCAATCACGTTCTCCACCCCTTTCTTATCTTTGATTTCCAGATTGTATTCCTGCAAGAGTAAAATCCAACGAATCAGACGCGATTTGGATTCTTTCTTACTGAAAAGATACCTGAGAGCGGCGTGGTCCGTATACACGATCACTTCGGAGAGTACCAAGTATGAGTGAAACTTTTCAAAAGCGAAGACCACAGCTAGCATTTCTTTCTCCGTGGTGGTATAATTGGCTTGTGCACTGTTGAGAGTTCGACTGGCATACGCGATAGTGTGAAAAGTCTTGTCTTTCTTTTGACCGAGAACAGCACCTACGGCCACATCACTTGCGTCGCACATGATAATGAAAGGTAGAGTCCAGTCGGGTGCCACCAGAATTGGGGCTGAGATGAGTTGCCCCCGTAAAGTTTCGAAGGCGTGCATGCATGCTTCATCGAAATGGAATGGGACGTCCTTAACCAGCAGGCGAGATAAAGGCTTTGAGATGGAGGAGAAGTCCTTGATGAACCTTCGATAGAAGCCCACATGGCCAAGAAAACTTCGAATGCCCTTCACTGACATGGGTGGAGGGAGGTTTCTGATGACACTAACTTTCGCTTGATCCACTTCAAGCCCTTCGCAGGAAACTTTATGCCCCAAGACGATTCCTTCGCGCACCATGAAGTGGCATTTCTCCCAGTTTAAGATAAGATTGGTGTCTTCACACCGCTTCAATGTCTTGGCCAAATTTGCGAGGCAACTGTCAAAACTACTGCCAAATAGAGTGAAATCGTCCATAAAGACTTCGAGGAAATCCCCTACCATGTCAGCAAAAATGGCGAGCATACAACGTTGGAAAGTTGCGGGGGCATTACACAGTCCGAATGGCATTCTTTTGAACGCGAAGGTACCGGATGGACATGTGAATGTAGTCTTGTCTTGATCAGAAGGGTCAATTAAAATCTGATTGTACCCTGAGTACCCATCCAAGAAACAGTAGTAATCCTGCCCTGCTAACTTTTCTAGCATCTGATCAATGAAGGGGAGTGGGAAATGGTCCTTGCGCGTCGCATCGTTCAGCTTGCGGTAATCAATGCAGACTCTCCACCCAGTGATCATTCGGGTCGGTAGCAGCTCATTCTTCTCGTTGGCAACGACAGTGATCCCGCCCTTCTTTGGGACCACCTGGACTGGACTGACCCATTTGCTGTCGCTGATTGGGTAAATGATGCCAGCATCTAAAAGCTTTATCACTTCAGCCTTCACAACCTCTTGCATTTTCGGGTTCAGCCGCCTTTGGGGTTGTGCTGTCGGTTTGTACTGATCTTCAAGGAGGATCTTATGCATGCAGACCGTGGGGCTGATTCCCTTGATGTCAGCTAGAGAACGTCCGAAGACCTTGTGGTACCTTCTCAGCACGCCCACTAGTGCAGTTTCGTTGGCAGCGGAGAGGGCTGCCGAGATAATCACCGGATGCGTGTTTGTTTCTCCAAGAAAGACATACTTGAGAGAGTCCGGAAGTTGTTTGAGAGCCGAACAAGGGTCTGGATCAGCAGAAACGTTGGAGGGCTCTCAAATTGAATGTGCCAAATCGGGCTGGTTTGAGTGAACACCCTCCTCCTCCTTGTCTTTGTGCTGCCAACACACCTCGCGGTCATCCAACTCCACATCGTTCTGACCATCGAATTCTTCAAGTGCCTCTGCTGGCTCACACTCCGTTATTTCAAAGAGTTGCGAAGGGCTATGGACATTGAACGATATAGCATCCTCCCCCAGTCTTAGAGTGAGCTCCCCCTGCTCCACATTAATAATAGCACGAGCAGTAGCCAGAAAGGGCCGCCCCAAGATAATGGGTACATTTGTATCGACCTTCATGTCGAGAATGATAAAATCAGCTGGGAAAGCGAGACCGTTTACAATGATTGTGAGGTCCTCGACAATTCCTGATGGCTTCTTGATCGACCGATCAGCGAGTTGCAGCATTACCTGTGTTGGCTTCAAGATACCAGCACCAAGTTCACGAAAGATAGAGAGTGGCATCAAGTTGATTGATGCCCCCAAGTCACAGAGTGCCTGGCTGAAACGGTGCTGGCCAATCCTGCAAGGGATCGTGAAGCTGCCCGGATCCTTGCACTTTGTGGGTAAATTGGAAACAATGGCGGAGCACTCCTCGGTGAGGTCGATAGTTTTGAGACCCTCCAACTGCTTCCGCTTCGAGATCAAGTCTTTCAAAAACTTGGAGTAGCCCGGCATTTGAGAGATAGCTTCAATGAGTGGTATGCTCACTTGCACTCCTTTCATTACTTCCAAGAATCTGTGGAATTGCTTCTCGGATTTCTCGTTGCGCAGCCTGTGGGGAAATGGGGGGTGAGCAGCGCTTTTCGAGGGTTGTGCCTCACTCACGGGGTGTGGCTCGAAATGAATCTGAGTCGGCTTCTCGTGGATGTCTTCATTAGGCTTGTCAGTGGAAACCGCAAGCGGTTTCGGTCGAGGGGGATTGTCTACACTTCTCCCACTTCTCAATCGCATGGTATTTACTGACTCAGGATGCTGAATTGCAAGTCCAGAAACAACATCAGAAAGAGTCCCAATAGTAGAGCGAAGCTGTTGGATTGCGACTGATTGGTCATTCATTTTGTTCAATACCCCAACCACCAAGGTTGCTAACTGTTCTGGTTGATCAGGCGGCACCAAATCCGCTGCTCCCTTGAGCGTCACGGCATTAACTGCAGCAGTACTTGTGGAGCAAATGACATGACTCCAATGCTGACTGGTGTGAACAATATTCACGACCACTTCCCATGCGTCCTTCCCCGATTTATTAAACAGGGCCCCACCGGCTGCCACATCAAATAGAAGACGGAATTTCTCCCGCACTCCAAAATAAAAAATCTGAATTAAGAAAGCTTCCGAGAGATCACCACGGTAACAACCCCTATGCAGGGACTGGAAACGTTCCCAAGCATTGTCTAACGTCTCCTCCTTCCCTTGTTCAAAGGTCATGAGTTCCCTGTACTTATCCAAGGCTTGAGTACGATGTTGAAACTCTTGTAAAAATCTCCCTTCGAGTTGTTTCCATGTGATCACCTCTCGTTTCCGGGTATCCCAATACCAGCTTTTGGCTTTTTTGTGCAGGGAGAATGAAAATGCCAGAATCTTCTGTGGGTCATTTTCAACTCCACTGAAAATACAAGTGTAATAGATGTCTAAGAAATCCCGCATGTGTTGCCCCGCATCTTCATGCTCATCTCCGCTGAACTTGCAGTTCCCATACATGTACTCAATGACGTCGGCGGAGATCCCAAAGTCATGATTGTTCCTTTTTGCTTGATCCCTTAAATCGTTTAAGCTTCCATGGTAGATGCATTCCTGAATGGAGGTCATGCTGCGAATACAGAGGTGAACAAAAGAGGTGAAAGAAAGGGAAATTCTTGTGCAACAAAGCTTCACACAGACGAATTCATCACGTCTGCATTCCCCGGCAACGGCGCCAAAAACTTGATGCGCGTCGGCAAGTGCACCGGTCGCTGTCAAGTAATAATTGTGGAGAATAAATTCCCCGGATGTCGGTCTCTTGAGGAATGCAGGATGGGTGATCGAATCGTGCAGTGAATATTGTTACACAAGCGTTTCACAAACACAACAAGGGGTTTTTGGTTGGTTTTCCTAATTTTAACAACAATAAAAGAGATGCGGGTCGAGAACACCGCTTCGCAACGTGAGGTGGATGCAACGGCCGCGATGCCGTGCTTCGTGAGGCGAATGAAGTGGACTCAGGCGCGAGAGAGTGAGGGTCGCAAACACCTCTTCACAACCGTCATTAGCTCTTGCCAACACGGAGCAAACGCCTTGCGTGCGTGTGTGAGTGAGTGCGCTTGAACGTGGTGAATCACAACCAACCCATGAATAAGAACACAGAAACATTCATTCTCATCAAGTAAATATCACAATATTCATTTAGTAAAAGATTCAAAGGGGTACAATCAAGGAAAGAGGAAGGAGATAACCGGCGGTGAAGACTAGCGGCCGTTCACGGCCGGAATGGTAGGTTGTCGGGCTACCTCCGGACTCGGGCGGACGATGCTTCCGGCGTAGAGGGCTGTCACAATCTCCCTACGTGCTCCGTCGTCTTCGACTCAAGGTCTCTTCTTCTTCTCACCGGGCGGAAAGCGAAAATGATTGCTTGGAGGCTTGCGGATGATGGAGAACACTCACGGACGATGGAGGATGTCTAGGAATGGACCGAGGAAGCTTCCCCTTGCGTAGGAGATGAAGTAGGGGCGATCCAAGGGGGCGGTCAGCGGCGTACGGAACAGAAATCCCGCTCCCGGAATGAATAATCCGCCCTAAAATCGCAACAGGCGCTTAAATAGGCGCTGGATTAAACACTGCGCACGATCATTGGCGCACGACCAGTGGTCATGCGCACTGGAATCCTGCGATCGTGCGCACTGCCTGGACAGAACCTGCAAGAGATGAAATTATAAAATAAAATGCTCGCACGACCAATGGCGCACGACCGTTGATCGTGCGCACTAGCGTCGGTGGTCGTGCGCAATAGGTGAGACAGAACTCATAAAATTACTATTAAGTGCGCACGGACAGTGGCGCACGACCGGTGGTCGTGCGCACTGGAGTTGATGGGCGTGCGCACTGCACCAGACAGAACTCGTAAAAAGGGGCTAAGTGCGCACGATCAGTGGCGCACGACCAGTGGTCGTGCGCACTAGAACACGTGATCGTGCGCAGTGTTCCTGTGCAGAATTGCACCGGAAACACTTGCACGCCTCCTATTCCAGCACAAACACAGATCTAGCCACCGAAAGTGGCACTTAACAACATATGAGTACTATGAAAGGAAATAAACACGAAAACACACCAAAGTGGGCCAAAATGTGCACCTAGCATGGGTTATCAATTATAAACTATAATAAGGCTAAAGTGCGTGATATTGACTAAATAATGGCCCGGATGAGTCCATGAAGGTGTATATAATCAGGACTCATCAGTTTTGCGAGCAGAAGGGAAGGAACTTGGAGGTCTATGTGGATGACCTAATGATCAAGAGTCGAAATCTTGAGTCCCATCTCAGTGACCTCGAAGAGACTTTTGAAACCTTGAGAAAGTTTAAAATGAGGCTTAACCCCTTCAAGTGTGTCTTCGGGGCCAGTCGAGGGAAGTTCTTGGGTCATTTGCTCACCCCTCTTGGAGTAGAGCCTAATCTAGACAAGGTAAAGGCGATCCTTGAGTTGAGATCTCCGCGAAAGTGCGAAAGAGGTCCAACGTTTGACAGGGAAGTTAGCCGGGCTGAGCAGGTTCCTTTCCAAGGCAGGAGAAAAATGTTCTTCCTTCTTCAAGGTATTAAGGGGTAACCAAAAATTTGAATGGACTCCCGAGTGCGAAAAGGCTTTTCAAGCGCTAAAGGAACAACTGACCCAGGCCCCATTATTACAAGGGCCGAGACAAGGGGAAGACCTATACCTGTACTTGGGGGTAGGGTCGGAAGCGGTTAGCTCAGTGTTGGTTCGAGAGGAGGGGAAGAAACAACTCCCCATTTACTACGTCAGCAGGGTACTCAGGAAGGCCGAACTCAGATATCAGGAAAAGTTAGCGTTTTCCTTGGTAGTGTCGGCTAGGCGGCTCAGACCTTACTTTCAGGCACACTCAATCAAAGTGGTGACTGACCACCCCCTTCGTGGCATCATGGAAGGGGTAGAGCACTCTGGGAGGTTGGCAAAGTGAGCGGTAGAATTGAGTGAGTTCAATGTCTCCTACGTGCCCAGGGTATCCATAAAGGCACAGGCGGTGGCGGATTTCATGGCCGACTACGTGACCGAGTTAGAGGAATCTGAAATACCCCACCCGGTGTCTTGGATGATGCTGGTCGATGGCGCGTCGGGAAAGCATTCCTTCGGAGGAGGGGTGGTGTTGGTGAGTCCCCAAGGAACCAGGATAGAGCAAGCGATAAACATCCATTTCCCCCTCACTAACAACCAAGCAGAGTACGAGGCCATGGTAGCAGGCCTCCGCCTGGCACAAGAATTGGGGGTGCAGGACGTGGAGGTCTCGACGAATTCCATGGTGGTGGCATGCCAGATCGGTGGGGAGTTCGAAGTCAAAGAACCAACTCTCTAACGGTACCTGGAGAAGGTTAAAGGGATAGTGGGACAGTTTCACACCTTCTCCATCAGACACATCCCAAGAGGAGAAAGCACCCAGGCGGACTTCCTGGCCAAGTTCGGTCCCCAGGCCAGGGGAACGGTGTCGGAGCTTTTCCGACCCTCCATCGAGGAGGGGGAGGTGATGGAAGTGGACCAGCGGGTGTCGTGGATGGATCCCTTCATCACCTACTTAACAACGGGGAAGTTCCCCGAGGAAGGGACAGATAAGCGCCGGCTCAGGTATAAATCAGCCTACTACTCCTTGCATGCAGGGGTACTATATAGAAAGACCCTCTCGGGGATCTTGGCCCATTGTGTCCCGGAGGAGGAAGTCCGGAGGGTCCTGGAGGAGATTCACTCAGGAGAATGTAGCAGCCACTCAGGAAGCAGGACTTTGGAAGGAAGAGTTCTGAGGCAAGGCTAATTTTGGCCCACCCTCAGCAAGGATGCGGCCGAGTTCTCCAGGAGGTGCGCAAGTGCCAACTCTACGCTCCTCTGCAACTCCTCCCGGCTCAGAGGCTAAGAACGATCACGGCCCATTGGCCATTTGCAATCTGGGGACTAGACCTGGTGGGACCTTTCCCCCAGGCAAGCGGTCAACGGAGGTTCTTGCTAGTGATGATCGATTACTTCTCCAAATGGATCGAGGTGAAGGCACTGGCCAAGGTAACCTCCCAAGTGGTAAAGAATTCCATTTGGGGTGAGATTATTTGCAGGCACGGGCTTCCTCTAGCCGTTGTCACGGACAACGGGCCGCAGTTCGCTAGTGATGAGTTCGTTAGTTTCTGTACTCAGCTCGGCATAGATCTCAGGTTCGCGTCGGTCCACCACCCAAGGAGCAATGGTCAAGTGGAGGCGGCGAACAAAATTATAGTAAACCTCCTCAAGAAGAAGATCGAGAACCTTAGAGGGAGTTGGGTGGAGCAACTTCCCTCGGTCCTCTGGGCACTGAGGACCACCCCAAACACAGCTACCGGGGAGACCCCATTCAAGCTGTCCCACGGATCCGAGGCTGTCCTCCCGGTTGAGTTTGAAGTCAAGACACCTAGAGTGGTCGCCATAGGGGAAGGAGGTGAAGAATGGAGAGCGAACAACGAAGAAGGCCAAAGATTGTCTTTGGATCTAGTGGAGGAACTCCGAGACCTGGCCACCGTTAGGCAGGAGGAAGTGAAAAGGCGGATGGCCATGTACTTTGACAAATATATCCGAGTAAAACATTTCCAGAAGGGGGACTTGGTGCTAAAGAAGGTTGATGCGGCCGGAAGGGGGGGGGGGGCACGGTAGGTAAGCTCAATCCCAACTGGGAGGGCCGTATATTGTAAGTGAAGTGCTAAAGTCAGGAGGGTACCACCTCCGGGATGTGGAAGGGGTACCCCTCGGTCGGGCCAGGAGTGGGGATGACTTGAAACATTTTTATCCATGAAGTTCCTTTTCTATACCCGTTCTAATATATTATTTCTCATGTGCTGTTTCTTCAACTATGGGTCTGAGGTTCACGAATTCTTATATGCTGGATTGCCCCGGACGATCCCGCTGTCGGGCTCTCACTAGCCGGTGGGTCAGGTGGATCTCGCGGAGAGGCTGGCGAGGTTCACAAATTCTTTTATGCTGGATTGCCCCGGACGATCCCGCTGCCGGGCTCTCACTAGCCGGTGGGTCAGGTGGATCTCGCGGAGAGGCTAGCGAGGTTCACGAATTCTTTTATGCTGGATTGCCCCGGACGATCCCGCTGCCGGGCTCTCACTAGCCGGTGGGTCAGGTGGATCTCGCGGAGAGGCTGGCGAGGTTCACGAATTCTTTTATGTTGGATTGCCCCGGACAATCCCGCTGCCGGGCTCTCACTATCCGGTGGGTCAGGTGGATCTCGCGGAGAGGATGGCGAGGTTCACGAATTCTTTTATGCTGGATTGCCCCGGACGATCCCGCTGCCGGGCTCTCACTAGCCGGTGGGTCAGGTGGATCTCGCGGAGAGGCTGGCGAGGTTCACGAATTCTTTTATGTTGGATTGCCCCGGACGATCCCGCTGCCGGGCTCTCACTAGCCGGTGGGTCAGGTGGATCTCGCGGAGAGGCTAGCGAGGTTCACGAATTCTTTTATGCTGGATTGCCCCGGACGATCCCGCTGCCGGGCTCTCACTAGCCGGTGGGTCAGGTGGATCTCGCGGAGAGGCTGGTGAGGTTCACGAATTCTTTTATGCTGGATTGCCCCAGATGATCCCGCTGCCGGGCTCTCACTAGCCGGTGGGTCAGGTGGATCTCGCGGAGAGGCTGGCGAGGTTCACGAATTCTTTATGCTGGATTGCCCCAGACGATCCCGCTACCGGGCTCTCACTAGCTGGTGGGTCCGGTGGATCTCGCGGAGAGGCTGGCGAGGAAAGGGAGTTTGGTCCTTAAGAAATATGGTCGGAAATTTAGGCTTGTTGGATCGGTCGGCACCCTTAGAGGGGGGGTGAATAAGGGTTTTCAAAAACTTTATATTTTATTTAGAAAACTTTGGAATATTGCAATATTAAAAATAAGAAGACAAGTAAAACAAAAAGAGAGACAAGCTTTATTGATATTAAATCAGTTTTACAAAACTTGATCTCAATGTCGCTAGAGATCGGAGGCGAATAATAAAAGCTCTTTTCATTTTCTATCCGGACTCGCTTCCCAACGAACCGGTGGCCCTAGCCTCCTCCTTCCCAGATTCGGCCTCAAGCCGCTTTAGCCAATCCTTCCCCGGATGTGGCCTCAAGCACCCCTAGACCTAACCTAGATCTAGTCGCCAACACGAGGCGATTTTTAGCCCTAAGTCCTACCCTAGACCTAGTCGCCAACACGAGGCAATTTCACTACCGTTTACAAAGAAAGACAAATAAAATAATAAAAACTTCCCTTAAGATGAACTTCTGAATATGGAGGCGAAGATCCGCTGTAGAATCAGCGTTTGTCGAAGCGGACTTCGTTTGGCTTCGGCGTCATGGAATCCTCCTTCAGAAGTTGGCAGAGCTTCGCCGGGACCTCAAATTTCGGCCAAGATAGGCCTCTGGAATTCTAGTACTCTCTCTCTGAGGTGTATGCAATTGGTGTACAAAAACAAGAGGAGAGGGGGTCCTTTTATAGCCCAAGCGCTACCGCCGGCGCTAGCGCTACCGCCGGCGCTACCCCGGATTAAGAAACAATTTGCGCGGCAGAATCTTCCATCCGCGGCTACCTATAGCTCCATGCCTCTTGTGCTCCATGCTACCGCCAGCGCTAGTAGCTACCGCCGGCGCTATCCCTGATTAAGAAACTTCTTGCACGGCAGGATCTCCAATCCGTGGCAACGAGGCTTTCATTCCTTCTGTGTTCACTGATACCGTCGGCGTTATCCGCTACCGCCAGGCTTTAGCGCCTTCCATAACAGCTCCCGGAAACGCGCTCATCAACGCTAGCGCCCGGCGCTAGTTGCTACCGCCGGCGCTAATGAGCCTCTTCGAATTTTGGCCTCAATTTTGGGGACAGTCATCATGTGTACTCCTTGAGTCATGTGGACCTAGTAAACCTGCACACTTGAACACACAAGATCAAATACACATAGGATTTGTTATTCTCAAACCTAGGAGATGTGGAAGACCATGTTCCAACAAACTCCCCCTTTTGAGAATAACAAATCCATTAATGATAAATCAAAGCATTAATAGATAAGCATGATGAAACTATACTTGTGTGTGTGTGAGAGTGATGACTTAGGATAATAATTGATTCTAGCATGTTAGACTTGCTCCCCCTAAATACATGCTCCCCCTAAGTGAATGCTCCCCTAATATATATGCTATCAACTTAATCAATCATGTTGGGTTTGCATTTTGATAGCGGATTATATATTTATCATGTTAGTTCTCCCCCTTTTGCATTTTATCATGTTAGTTCTCCCCCTTTGTTATTAGCAAAAGTGGGTAGGGAGACAAAGCACTAAAAATGTGTAAATAAAAGATAAGGCATGATCGAGCTTTTTAGGTAAATGATAAGGAGATTTAGAATTGTATTTTATTGAAATAGATCAGAGTTATTACAAAATTTCAGAGTTTTTAGCATAAAAGATTTTTATGTTTGAAGTAACCAATAAAAAGTGTTTCCAAGGAAATCTATCACTTAATGAAAGATAGGAATTTTTAAGAATAAGTGATGATGCAAATAATACAAGATATGAAATAAGCATGAAAGCGCAAGGTAAAAAACACTTATATGGTTAAGATGCGGAAGACTTATAGCAAATAGTAATGATAATCCAAAAAATATGAGGTAAAGATCACACAAAATGATGTTTTTGGAAATCATTGTGTAGTTTTAAATTTTAAAATAACCAAGCATGAAATAATGTTTATCAAAAAGAGATGACCACAATGTTACTTTAATTCTTAAGTTCAAAAACATACAAAAACATTGTAGAACACATGCTAGGTTATCTAGTGCATTTCAGAAAGAAAAAGTAATATAGAATTAGCATTAGGATCCAATACTCATGAGAAGAAGTGTTATGGAAGATAATGATGTGCACATAAGTGTAAATTTGAGGAGAGTAAACAAATGTTTTAATCAAAAAATACAAGTAATATGTAAAGTAAGAAGCACAATAAAACACAAATAAGATTACTTCCACACACTTTAATGCACAAAAAAATGTACAACTACCAAGGTGCTTTGCACACACAATGCTCATCAAGACTTATCAGGTTGCAAAGTAGTGCTTGGGGGATCACATATTTTATTTTGAATTTTGAGACTTGTGATCCGGTGTACTTAAGAGAAAGTGGTTTTTCTTATTTTTGAAAGAAAGAGTTGATTTGCACAAGACACTTTATTATTCTTGCCAAGGTGCTCAACCTCACAATGCTCATTAAGACTTATCAGGAGGTTCAAGTAGTGCTTGGTGGAGTTATCTTTGTCATTTATTTTATAATTTTGTTTTGTACAAAGTTCTCCGAATACACTTGTTTTGCAAATCAATAGATTTTATGAGAAAAAATATAACCACTTTTCTTAATGTTTAAGAGTGCAAAAGAAGGAGTGTAGGTAAGATACTTGTGCAATTTAACTTTATTTGTACTAATACAAAACATACACAAGCATTCTTAGATTAAATGCATATGTAGACAATGCCAAAAAAAAGTGAGTGAATAAATATCATTATCAACCATAAAGCATTTCTCATACTTAGAGGCATGCTAAGCTTGATCCTACACAACTTTTAAACTATAATTGATGCACATTTGAATAGATATATCAAAGCATGAAGAAAGACAATGTCCAAAGTAGTTTGAAGAGAAAAATTGTAACATTGTAGAATTTTGAAATAGTAGATTAAATCATGCTTGATTTTACAAGAAAAAATCATAGAGTTTTTTTTTTGATAGTTTTAAAGTTTTATATTTTTTTATTTGGTTTTAGCAAATAAAAGCAGGTTTTTGTAATTTTTGCTTTTGTAATTTTTTTTTATTTTTGTAAAAAGATGAACTTTAAACAAAGGAAACAACAAAAGCAAACAAAGGAAAACATATTTTTTTGTATTTTTTTTTCTATTTTTGTATTTGATTTTTCAAAAAGAAAAGAAAAACAGATGTGCAAAAACTAAATAGTACATATTGATCAAAATATTTTTAGGAATTTTTAGAAATTTTAAAAACACAGAAATTCGAACCTCGACGCTAGCGTCGGCGCTAGCGCTAGCGCGGGAAACAGTAAGTGGTTTTTTGGGGTTTTGAAAATTTTGATGTTGGAAGTTGATTAGGTGTCCCAATAGTAGTTATATGCTGAATTTGCAGAATTTTTGGAAATGTTTTGGATGGTGAAAATTGAAGAAAATTGTATTTGTGAGCATGTTTTAACTTGAAAGATCTAGGACACCTAATTCAAGTCATAATAAACGAAATCGTGCATCGGGAAGAGGTTTAGTGAATATGTCAGCGAGTTGAGAGTCTGTCCCAATGAAGCTTACTTTTACATTTTCTTTTTTAATGTGATCCCTAATGAAATGATGACGAACGTCGATGTGTTTGGATCTAGAATGGTGTACAGGATTATATGTGAGGTCTATTGCACTTTTGTTGTCACATTTAAGATCTATGTTTTTGAGATGAAATCCAAAGTCCTCTAGTGTTTGGCTCATCCATAATGCTTGTGCACAACAACTACCAAGTGCGATATATTCGGCCTCCGTGGTGGAGAGTGCAACCGAAGATTGTTTTCTACTAGACCAGGCAACTAAAGAGGGTCCTAAAAAATGACACGTACCGCTAGTGCTTTTTCTATCTAGTGAACACCCAGCGTAGTCCGAATCGGAATAGTCGTGGAGTGTGAAAGAGTCATTTTGTGGGTACCATAATCCTAATTTAGATGACCCAATTAGATAACGAAAAATATGTTTTACCGCTTTTAAATGAGATTCTTTTGGATCGGCTTGAAAGCGAGCACATAAACATACGGCAAACATAATATCTGGTCTAGATGCACTTAAATAAAGAAGAGAACCTATCATTCCTCTATATAGTGTTTGATCAATAGAAATTCCAGATTCATCTTTTCCTAGTTTTAAGGAAGCACTCATAGGAGTAGAGGCTTGTTTAAGATTTTCAAATCCAAATCGTTTAAGCATATCGTGAACATATTTTGATTGACAAATAAAAATACCATCAGTTCTTTGTGAAATTTGAAAACCAAGAAAATATGATAGTTCTCCTACAAGACTCATTTCAAATTCATTTTTCATTATTAAGACTACTTCATTACACAACTCTTCATTAGTGGCTCCAAAAATGATGTCATCAACATATATTTGTAGAATAATTAATTCGTTATTTTTATGCTTAATGAAGAGTGTGTTGTCTGCCCTTCCCATAACTTAACCGTGCTCTAACAAAAATGATGTAAGACGATCATACCAGGCACGGGGCGCTTGTTTTAAACCATAAAGCGCTTTTTCTAATTTGTAAACATGATTTGGAAATCTTTCATTTATGAAACCGGGGGGTTGTTCTACATAAACTTCTTCTTTAATGAACCCGTTTAAAAAACCACTTTTAACATCCATTTGAAATAATTTTATTCTTTTAAAACTCGCAAATGCCAAAAATATTCATATAGATTCTAAGCGAGCTACGGGTGCAAAAGTTTCTTCAAAATCCACCCCCTCGATTTGTGAATAGCCTTGAGCAACTAAGCGTGCTTTATTTCTTACAATCCTAGATTCACCATCTAGCTTATTTTTAAAAATCCATTTTACGCCAATAATTGGATGATTAGATGGTCTTTCAACTAAATTCCAAACTTTATTTCTTTCAAATTGTCCTAACTCTTCATTAATTGCCAAAAACCAAAATTCGTCATTTAAAGCGGTGGAAACGTTTTTAGGTTCAATTTCAGACACAAAGCAAATATTTGAAAATGTTTCATGAAGAGAGGACCGAGTTCTTACCCCAGTAGAAGGTTCCCCAATGACTAGCTCCTTTGGATGATTTTTGGAGAAGTTTAGAATGCTTGGAGGTACATATTCATCTTCTTTTGGCTTCTCCTCCTCTTCTTTGGACGGTTCTTCTTCGTCGTGCTCCAAGGATGGCAAAGGTTCATCATCGGTACCTGTAGGGAGCTTTTCTGCACATGGAACAAACTCATCAAATCTGACATTAATTGACTCTTCAACCTTGCTTGATCTTTTATTAAATATTCTATATGCTTTACTAGTTGAAGAATAACCAAGAAATATTCCTTCATCGCATTTTTCGTCAAATTTTCCTAAAGAATCTTTTGTATTAAGAATGAAGCATTTACATCAAAATACTCTAAAATACGATATGTTAGGTTTCTTTTGATAGTAGAGTTCATGTGGTGTGAGAGTTAATGATGGGCGAAGCATAACTCTATTCATTACATAGCATGCAGTGCTTACAGCTTCTGCCCAAAAATACTTAGGTAATTTATATTCAGATAGCATTGTGCGTGCAAGTTCTTGTATTGTCCTATTTTTCCGTTCTACAACACCGTTTTGTTGAGGTGTGCGTGGAGCAGAGAACTCATGCTTAATACCTAACATGTCACAAAAAGATTTAAAATGTTCATTTTCAAATTCACCTCCATGATCTGAGCGAATGCATTTTATTTTTAAATCTAATTCATTTTGAATGCGAGTACATAATTTTGAAAATTCGCAAAACGCATCAGATTTGGAGGAGAGAAATAAAGTCCAACAATATCTAGAATAGTCATCTATGAGAACATAAGTGTATAATCTACCACCAAGACTTGCAGTGTTAACGGGACCAAAAAGATCCATATGAATTAATTGCAGAGGTTTTGATGTAGAAATTTCATTTTTGCTTTTAAAAGATGACTTAGTAAATTTGCCTTTTTGGCATGGAGGGCATAATGAAGATAAATTTCCATTTAACTTAGGCAATCCTCTAATCAATTCTCTTTTTGCTAGTTTTAAGATGAGCTTTGTACTAGCGTGGCCTAAGCGTCTATGCCATAATTCTAATTCATCATTTTTCATTATAAAACATTTTATAGAAGATTTAGAAAGATCATGAAATGAAACTATGTAAACATTATGAATTCTAGTTGCAGTTAATAACACATCTTTTGTTTTAGGATTAACAATCTTGCAAAGATTAGTGGAAGATTCAAAAAGTACGTCTAAACCTTTATCACAAAGTTGACTTATAGATATTAGGTTATGTTTTAATCCTTTCACATAAAGCACATTTGATATAAGAAAAGATGCGTTACCCACTGTACCAATTCCCATGATCCTTCCTTTACCGTTATCGCCAAACGTCACTATTCCTCCTTTCTTCTTTTCTAGGCTAAGGAATTTTGCTTTATTTCCCATCATCTGTTTGGAGCAGCCTGAGTCCAAATACCACACGTCTTCTGTTTCCTTAGCCTTCCTGCAAATCTAGAAAGAGGATGAGAGTAAAGACCCAGATACCCAAGAGGTACCACCCATATAGTAAGTGGATTTCTTAGGTACCCAGATTTGTTTTAATGATCGTTGATTTATTATATTCCTGCAAGAGCCAGACGTGTGTCCAAATTTAAGACAATTAGCTCACGAAATAAAGGGGGTTGAGACCCTTTTCTGAGTTTCTATGTTGCTCTTACTGGATGATGTTTGTACATTAGAAAGACCAGAAAAATTTTAACTTTAGAGCTACCGCCGGGAGGTAGTGTTCACTTTTATATCCGAGTTCGATTTTTCCAGACCCAAAGCATTGATTACCCAGAAGCATATCCAGGGATTTTTGACCAATCCCGAATTTGGTTATGGCTAAATTGAGATTTTGATTTTGTTTTTTAAGAGATGTATTTTCTTGAACAATCATAACACATTTGTTTTCAAATCCTTTTTTGTTCTTTTCAATTTGTAATATAGAAGCTTTCAATCTTCTCTCTAAGTCCCCCTTCTCTTTTGCAATAATTTTGTTTTGTGAGAGGGCACTAGAGAGAGATACTTCAAGTTCTTTTAACTTAAATAAGGAGTGCTCACATTCTTGACATGAGACTTTTCTTTTTTCAAGAGAAACTATTTTTTTTTGTGAGCTTACGATTTTCTTTTATAATAGATTCATTTTCAAGATTTAATAAAACAAATTTATCATAAAGTTCTTCAAAAGTAGGAGGAGATACCTCAGTGTCGCTAAGAACACTGGTGTCGTCATCGTCGCTTTTGGCCATCAAGCACAAGTTTGCTTCCTCCTCGCTACTTGACTCAGATTCGTTTGACTCTTCAGATGAAGAGTCATCCCAAGTGGCGGCCTTCAGCACTTTCTTCTTTTCTTTTGTTTTCTTTTGTTCTTTTCGTTCCTTTTGGTATTTTGGGCACTGGCTCCGAATTTGCCCGGTTTTTCTGCAGTGATAGCATTCTGGAGGCGGCCTTTCTTCTTCATCATCGCTTCCTTTTTCTTTCCTCGATGAAGAGGAAGATCCCTTTCGTCGAGTGTCCTTTTGGAAGAATTTTCTGAATGTGTTCCTTCTTTCTGGATTCCTGATGAACTTTTTGAAGTTCTTCACCAGGAGTCCTTCTTCATCATCATCGTCCTCTTCGGTGCACTCCTTCTTTGATGTTAGTGCCAACGCCTTTTTCTTCGGCTCTTTGTTGTATTCTTCATGTTGAATTTGCAGTTCTACCTCATGGGTTTTGAGATTCCCAATGAGGTTCTCGATCTGGAGCGTTCTTATGTTGTGCGACTCCGAGATGGCTGTCACCTTCGGATTGAACCTTGGGGGTAAGGAACGAAGAATTTTCCTCACCAAGTCCCCGTCGGAGTAGGTCTTTCCAAGTGCCTTTGATGCGTTGACAATCTTTATGAAGCGAGTGTACATGGAGTTGATGTCCTCTTCCGTGTCCATCCTGAATTTCTCATATTCAGATTCCAGTTGAAACAGCTTTGCATCTTTCACCTGCGATGTACCTCCGTGAGTTACTTCTAATTGATTCCAAATATCATAAGCAGTAGTGCATGCAGAAATTCTATTAAACTCAGTCCTATTTAAAGCGCAATATAAGGCATTCATTGCTTTAGCATTATTTTTACCCCTTAGTTTATCGTTGTCGTCCCATTTATCCTTAGGTTTTGCTAATGTCGCCTCTCCCACTACAGTTGTAGGAGGAGAGTACTGAACTTCTACCATGTTCCATACTTCTACATCCATAGTCATAAGAAAACACATCATTCGATTTTTCCAGTAGTTAAAATCAGACCCAGTAAAGAGAGGTGGTCGACTAACCCCTTGACCCTCAGGAAAAGCGAGATCATGAGATGCCATTGTTCCCGGTTGTTAAGCCGATTGGAACAAAACCGCTCTGATACCACTTGTTGGATCGGTCGGCGCCCTTAGAGGGGGGGGTGAATAAGGGTTTTCAAAAACTTTATATTTTATTTAGAAAACTTTGGAATATTGCAATATTAAAAACAAGAAGACAAGTAAAACAAAAAGAGAGACAAGCTTTATTGATATTAAATCAGTTTTACAAAACTTGATCTCAATGTCGCTAGAGATCGGAGGCGAATAATAAAAGCTCTTTTCATTTTCTATCCCGACTCGCTTCCCCACGAACCGGTGGCCCTAGCCTCCTCCTTCCCAGATTCAGCCTCAAGCCGCTCTAGCCATCCTTCACCGGATGTGGCCTCAAGCACCCCCTAGACCTAACCTAGATCTAGTCGCCAACACGAGGCGATTTTCAGCCCTAAGTCCTACCCCAGACCTAGTCGCCAACACGAGGCGATTTCACTACCGTTTACAAAGAAAGACAAATAAAATAATAAAAAACTTCCCTTAAGATGAACTTCTGAATATGGAGGCGAAGATCCGCTGTAGAATCAGCGTTTGTCGAAGCGGACTTCGTTTGGCTTCGGCGTGATGGAATCCTCCTTCAGAAGTTGGCAGAGCTTCGCCGGGACCTCAAATTTCGGCCAAGATAGTCCTCTGGAATTCTAGTACTCTCTCTGAGGTGTATGCAATTGGTGTACGAAAACAAGAGGAGAGGGGGTCCTTTTATAGCCCAAGCGCTACCGTCGGCGCTAGCGCTACCGCCGGCGCTAGCCCGGATTAAGAAACAATTTGCGCGGCAGAATCTTCCATCTGCGGCAACCTATTGCTCCATGCCTCTTGTGCTCCATACTACCGCCAGCGCTAGTAGCTACCGCCGGCGCTATCCCTGATTAAGAAACTTCTTGCGCGGCAGGATCTCCAATCCGTGGCAACGAGGCTTTCATTCCTTCTGTGTTCACTGATACCGCCGGCGTTATCCGCTACCGCCAGGCGTTAGCGCCTTCCATAACAGCTCCCGGAAATGCACTCATCAACGCTAGCGCCCGGCGCTAGTTTCTACCGCCGGCGCTAGTGAGCCTCTTCGAATTTTGGCCTCAATTTTGGGGGCAGTCATCATGTGTACTCCTTGAGTCATGTGGACCTAGTAAACCTGCACACTTGAACACACAAGATCAAATACACATAGGATTTGTTATTCTCAAACCTAGGAGATGCGGAAGACCATGTTCCAACAAGGGTAACTTCTCTCTGGGCGAGGAACGGAATTCTCGGCATATATAAAATAAGCGAAACGGCAAGGAGCGAGTACTATACACAAACTAGCGAATAAAAATGTAACCAAAGAAAATACCAAGCAAGAAAGAACAGTGCACAAAATTTCCATTCCAATGTAAGAGTTTAGTTACATTGGGCGGCGATCTCGCCAGCCCCAAAAATATACATTAAAAACAAAATGAAGATTGCCTCCTAAGCCTCGCTCAGAAACTCCTCGTCGTCGCTATCCTTCACCGGCAGGAGCGGCTTGAAGAGCTCTGGGATGATGTCCTCGACTGTCATGCTCTCGGCCTCGGCAACCAACAGTCCAGCTCCTTTCATGGCCTGGAAGACGAAACGAGCCGCATTCATCGATTCTACGCGAAGCGCCTCGTCGCGGTCTCGCCTCTCTTCCTTTAAACGGTGGGGAGAAAGGGGGACGGCGGTGCGAGCAAGGTCGCGGTTGAGTGCCTTCAGCCCGGCGACCTCGCCCTCCAGGCTCAGGACCCTAGCATCTGAAAGCCTGGCAATCTCGGCATCCTGCGAACAAGAAACACGTAAGACAAGACCAGTTGGGGAGAAGGGAGATGCTATAAATAAATGAATCACCACCCCGGTCTCGGCAGCAGCTAGCTCTTCCTTCAACTCGTCGACTTTTGCCTGGGAGGCCTTGTAGGCCTCAGCAAGTTCTGCATACTCGCGCTCCAGCTGCAGGCATCTTCTCCCCGTCATGTGGGCGAGCTCCATAGCCCGCAACTGGGATCTCGCGCTTTCATAGGCGAGGCCCCTCGCGGTTTCTTCCTTATAAGTTGTGGCATCCTCAAGACCATACATGATGAAGGAGAAGTTGAAGGCATGGGAGGTCGCGACGTCCTTCTCCACCCAAGTGGGAAGTATGGAGGAGACGTCGATCCGGTTGACCTCCTCTCTCCAGAGCACTAGGCGCTCGCCGGTTTCATCCCGGGCTCGCTCGCCAAGGCCGAAGTGCAGGTGGTTCGACGGAAGGGGCGGTGCCGAGGTCCTGGCAGTGACCTCGACTGGCTCCTCGGCTTCTAGATCCTCGAGGAGCACGGAAGTGCCGGCCTCGCGACCCGAGAGCTCGGCAGGGCGCTTCCCCTTCACGGAAGTACGCGAGCTCTCACCCTTCTTGGGTTTCTTTGGAGTTGGCTGGCGGGAAGGTTTGCTACCCGGGGCCTCCGCCCTCTTCTTGGAAGCGGTAGCGATCGCGGGAGTAACTTCTCGGCATGACGCCGCCCCCATGGTAGCAAGGGCGAGGTCGGCGGAGGGTTTTATGTTACTCGCATAAGGAGGGTGGAGGGGGATGTCTCGCTCACCTGACAAAAGTTATGTTAGGAAGAATGACGAAAATTAAAAAGAACACGAGTGGTGAGGCGAGATCCTTACCTTCCCCGGGGAGCACCGGTAGTAGCTTGTCGACGTTGCGGCGGAGATGGCACACCTCGAAGTTCTTCTTCTGGAAGAATTGGTAGAGGTCGGCATCGGTGCCGCCGAGAACTGGAGGGCGGTAGACGCTATCGTTGTACTGGACAGGAGAGACAGGGATGTTGCCGAAGTTCCCCTTCACGAGGAGGAACTTCTGAGCCCAGAAGTGGTCCTTGTTGACAGTCTCGACGACCTTGCACCCCGAGCTCACAAAGTAGACGGTACCCTCTGAGTAGGCGCAGAAGGAGAATAGTTTCTGGAAGACCGGGAGGCTAAACTCGATGCGCTCCTCGCGCAGGAAGCAGGCGAAACCCACGATCACCGCCATCGCATTATGGGTGAGTTGGGCGAGGACTACTCCATAGTGCCGGAGCACCTGGAAAACCACAAACAATGAGAACTATTGCGAGCGAGACTAATCCTGCGAGAAAAATGAAGAGGAAAAGGGAACGTACCTGGCGAATCTCGGGCCAGAGGGGAAGTCGCAGGCCCACCGCGAAATGTGCGATAGGGATGGCGATCTCATCGGGTCGGAGGGTGTTAATCACCTCATCCTCCCCCGGGCGGTGAGCTGTGAACTCGGGGGGGATGAAGTCGGCCAGGGAGGTGAGGTATTCATCCTCGCTCATGTTGCAGCAGAAGAACTCGTGTTCGCAGAAAGCCCATGCGCATTTTAGCCTACCTTCGCCCTCGCGGTCGTCCTTCCCAGTTTTCACCATCTTTAGTACCTGCGAGAACTAGAAGGGAGGAATGCGAGAGCAGATTGGCGAGAGCTCTGCAGCTGAGAGGAAGGAATGGTCTGAGGGAGGCGGTAGGTAAATGTCATTAATGAGAAGCTATTTATAGGAAAATGAAAACGGCGGGAAGAAGCCCAAGCGCCGGAGGGTACGATTAGTCAAAATGTCACATCACGATAATGCGCGAAAACAAAAGTCATTCCGCCAATGACCGGCGAGCGAGATCAATCTACAGGGTTAGTCCAAATAAACGATTGGCGAGCAAAAAAAGTTCTCGCAAGCGAAAATAAGATAAAGGATAGGCAGCAGTATAGAAGCCGCAAGCAATAGCACATTTAATAATTGTTCACAGCTCTTAGCGAGCGAAAACTAATAGAGGCCACAGCCATGCGAGATTGTTCGGAGTAATAATATAAAGTAGCAGAAATGTTTCACGAAGGAAAAACTAAAGGCGCGAGATCAGTAAGGCAGCCACTGCCACCTGCCGCCGCCTCGCGGTCCCGTCCTCGGCGGCCTCCTGGGGTTGTGGAATTCAGCAGCAGCGCGGGAGTCGCGATCGATCAGGTGGGCGAAATCTTTGATCCTCGCTATGAGCATCTCCTCGGAGGTCTCGGACTCATCAGGATCGCGAGGCATCGCAGCACGAAGTTTATCGCAATCATCCATCAGCGAAGCATATCTCTCCTCGGCAGCCCGCCTATCCACTCTCGCCCGAATGTTGAGGTCCTGCGGCATCTGGTTTTGCTTTTGGAATAACTCCGCGGTCCGCTATTTTATCACCTCAGGTTCTCGCGAATCGCCCAGGAAGTCCTCTACCTGCTCAGGAAAGGGGGACATTTCCTCATCCCCGAGTTCAGAGTCGGTGTGTTGGGTTTCGCAGTCCGCTGAAAAGGATTGTACGCGAGGTTAGGAGGGACAAATATCAGGGTAAATAGCAGAGACGCGAGAAGTCTTACCCGGGGGAGGGTGAAAGGAACCAGGCGGAGGATCGAAGGCGGTGCCATAGTAAGGGATGTGAGTCTTCCCCTTTCCAGGGGGGTATCTCGCTGTACCTACGAGGGGACCTTTCAGCCGGCGCGAGCCGCCAGAGTCCTCATTGCCGAGAAGGTTAAAGTTCGGTGCCGGGATGGTCGCGTCCAGGAGTTTAGGGGAAGGAGTTCGTTGATCCTGTTGCCTCGGGCTCGCAGGAGGCAGAACTGAAGAAGGAAATTAAAGAGATAAGAGACATCAGCAGGTAACATGATTAAAGCAAAATTGGCGAGATCAAATAATGTACCGTCAGGATTCTCGCCAATGGTATTCGCATTCTCCCGAGGAGTAGTGGGGGGTTCGTTCGAGGGCCCGCCAGCATCCTTGTTGGTCTTAATGACCTACAGAGACGAAGCTTAGAAACAATAATCAAGTAGTCTCGCGTGACGGGTAATCCTTACCTTGTCAACGGATTTGTCGCTAGGGGAAGACTCCAGATCGACAGTATCGTCTCCCAGTCGGCGAGCGGCCCTCGACTTCTTCGTTTTCGGCACAGGGGAGGGGGATGGGCGACTCATCCACGCCGGGGGCTTCATCATCATCGACACCTCGCGAGCCTTGGAAGCTTTCAGGCGAGCCTCCATTTCCTTGGAGAGAGGCATTGGAAGATAGCTACAGTAAGGAGAAGAATAAAGGAGAAAAGAAAGTGAAGACGCCCTTCAGCTCAAGTGGTATTTATAGCCTAACGGTGGGACCCACAGAAAGATTCCCGACAGGACAGCTGTCGCCAGGCGAACGCCCAGGGTTGGACGATTCTTTGCGAGCTTAGGATAACCTCGCAAAGAGCGGGGATTGTGTACAACCCGGGGTTCGCCTGGCTCCTCCCAGGGATCTCGCAGAACACCAATAGTTCTCGGCAGCCGGGGTGAGGCGAGATCAGTGACTTGGTCTCGCTCTCTCCACGCTCGGCAGGAGGGCCTCATTCCTAAGGTTCAGCGAGACCCTCGAGGTCCCAGAGACAGCAGGGTCTCACGCATACACTTTGGCGAGACCAGGGGGCGAGCAGTCCTCGCAAACCCCTCTTCCATGAGGCTGGAACCTAGAATTACCTCTTTGTCCCTGAGGGTCTGCCAATAGCCACCCCGGACAGCGGAGTTTGGCTATTAGCAGACCAAGTTGGGGTGCGTATATTAAAATCGAGAGGCAGATTCCTGCTATTTCCAGGCCAGATCAGAAAATCTAGAAATACGATCCAAAGGGAACCTTTATAGAGACTTCCTTTTTTGGAGCTTCTCTCTCCTCAGGTCATCCTTGAGCTCTCCAAGGTGCCCAGGCTTCTGCTCTTGGCTTGGGAGGGGAAGCGCTCTAAAGATCTTCCGGGTGTGTGGAGGGTCCTCCTAGCTGAGCCTAAGGATCAGTGTCCAACTCCGAGGCTCTGGTTTGTTCTCTCGCGAGATTAGTAAGTGCCAGTCGCCCCCCAACCCATTGGGGGCCCCGAACTCCACCGAAACTGAGAAATCGGTTTCAACACTGAGTGTCCCATCCTTCTTCTTCATGAATAGCACCGAAGCTCCCCAAGGCGAGGAACTCTGTCAGACAAACCCTGCTTCCACCAGCTCCTGCAGCTGGTTCTGAAACTCCACTAGCTCCTTTGGGGCCATCCGATAAGGAGCTCTAGATACCGACTTAGCCCCCGACACCAATTGGATCTGAAAATCCTTTTCGCGGTGCGGTGGAAGCCCTGGCAACTTCTCCGGGAATACATCGGCAAAATCCCATACTACCGAGATACTGGCCATAGAGTCCTTCGCCTCGATTGCCTCGAAAAACACCTGATATACCTCGTCTCCCTGTAGGTGGGCCTTGGCAGCCTGAATAGATAATAATAATAGATGGGAGGGGGGTCTAATACCTTAGAATACCACTTTCGTGTCCTCATGATTTAGATCAATCCTCCTTGCCGACAGTCAATCCTGGCATGGTTCCCGTGCAGCCAGTTCATGCCCATGATCAGGTCGAAGTCTTTCATCTTCAAGAGCGTCGTCGGCTCTTCGAACAGCTTCCCTCCAATCTCCACGTTCATATTGCACTTAGCATTCGTTACTATCTCTCATCCGTCCGGGAATCACGCCCTCCTGTGGATGCCCTCGAAGTCCTGGACTTGGTCCAAATCGTCCATGAATTCTTCTGAGATGAACGAGTGCGAGGCACCCGTATCGAATAAAGTTTATGCGGGCTTGCCGCGGATGAGTTCTATACCTGGGTGATTTTTGTTTGTTTGGTTCAATGCTAAGGTATAGCTAATGTTTGCAAGGTACTAGTAATTATTAAAAAACATTAAAGTACCTGTAATGACCCTTGCCGGGTTCCGGGGCTGTGTTAGGTCCAGGGCGTACATATGATCTCTGTTCTGTCTCCGGTCTCCTCCCTGAAATCCACGACCTCGTCCACGTCCTCATCCCCAAAAATGCTGGGCCGGTGGGGCAGCCTGTAGTGTTGGTGGTGCATTCCTCTGAGGGCAATTCATCCGGATGTGGCCTGTCTGGTGGCACTGGTAGCACTCAGGTGGGGGAGGTGGACCACCTCCTCCTATCCTCGGCACCTCCCGCATTTGTAGAGGCTGAGGTGACAACACTGTCGACTCCCTCTGCTCTTGCCTCTCCTCTTGGCGGGGTCGGTCCTCCGTTCTTCTTTCCCCAATGAATCATCCCCTCTGTTGGTCTCTCCTGCCACTCCTTCCCTGGTCTTCTGTCGGCCTCTTCCTACCTCGAACGATGAGCTGGTCGGCCTCCAACTTCTTGGCTATCTCCAGGCCTTGGCCAGGCTGTCGTCTGAAACAAAGAGGAGGGCTTGCCTCAGGTCGTCACGGAGGCCCTTATAGAACCTCTCTGTGTTGCCTGCATTGTCCAACTGATACGAGTCTGCGAATCGGGCAAGGTGTGCGAACTCCCGATGATACTTCACCACTATCCTGCTTCCCTGCCTCAACTAAAGGAACCTATATTTTAGCTCATCTCTCGCCTACTGCGGTACGTAGTGCTCCAGCAGCGCCATCTTGAACTCATCCCATGAGATGTCGGCCGGCTCCAATCAAGCATAGGTGGTGTCCAGTAGTGACTTCCACCACCTCTTCGCAGAGACTCCAAGAACGAAACCACCAAGGGTACTGTCATGTCTGTTGGGCACTGAATCCCTGCCAGTATCTCGTACATGATGTCTACCCACTCCTCAGTCCAAACAAATGTCTCCGTCCCGAGGTATGATGGAGGGGAAATACCTCGGAGGGCACTCATCTAGTTGGCCCTGGGGTTTAACTGAGGAGCCGGTTCCTGCTGGGCCTTGAATGCCTCCAGTATAGCAGTCAATATCTGCCCCATCTTCGATTGCCGGAACAGGGTAGGAGCCGGTGGTGGTGGGATGATGTTTGGAGTCGGAGGCACTCCATGTTGTGGGGTAGGGTTCGTCGCAGGCTACAAGAGAAAATTTGACAATGGTAAGGGGGTTGTCAAAATATTCAGTTAAAAGTGGACTTTTCATGTGATTCCCCACATGGGTACACATTGCTTCAGCTGCTAGTTTGTCCTCAAACTAAGCTCGCGCGGGGTGTCCCAGGGTTTGTGGACTTCTTTTCTTTGTATCGAGGTTTGTCTCTGATACCAGTTTGTAAGACCCCATTTTTTTGCTTCATTACCGGGTCTTATGCCCAAGAACCGCTGCTTTGCGACAACACCCTCACTCGGGAAGGTCGTCACTACAAAATGCCAATCATGTCGGCCATATCGATCACATCAGAAGAAAAGTATACACTTGACTATATAGAAATCAAGTCCACATCACATGAAATGAAATATCTCAGAATAAAGAGGTCCACATAAAGTAACTGAATAAAAGTTGATGATAATAAGGGCTCCTACCCGATACATCAAATCCTCACTACATGTTCTCTCGCGGAAGCAAAACTAGTAGTAACACTCACGGATCCCAAGACTGGTGCTCCTGTGCTAAATTGTCCCGCCTCCATCTGTATCGGTCTCTGGTGCTGCAGCGTCTCCTCGGTCCCCAAAAATGATAAGGTCCACTGACCGTTAGTCAAAAAGACTAAGCCAATCCCCACCCCTCCCCCGGTGACTCCTAGGAACCGAGCGGGAGGAATGAAGCGGAGGACAGCAAGGGGTATACACAATAACAGGTGACGGTGAATCTAATCTACGGGAAATGTATACCACTACGCAACATATGGTACAGTGAGTAAAGCAGTAATAAGTAAAACAGTAACAAATAAAGCAGTAATAAGTAAAACAGAAATAAGTAAAACAATAATAAAGAAGAGTAACCTGGATTTATAGGAATGCCCATACAGACCTATAGACCGAGGGGTCGTTTAGCAGGGTCTATCGTATAAAAAGTCCCAACCAATTTATACGATAGGGGTAGGGGTTGAAATGCAATACTTATGCTATGACATGCAGAGTTATGCAGTTTATGCTATAAACATACAAGTGCAACTCACACACTTCGACTCTGTGCGCACAAAACTGTAGTTCCCCCTTTTTGGATCTAGCAAAACTCCCAGGATACTCCCGTAGTGGCAAACGGAAGCAGTGGGTTGGGCCTCGCCCACCTCTAGATTGGTAACTACACTACCTAACCTAGACCTATCGTACGCCTCAACGCTAAGAACACAACAGCGGATCTCCTACGTACTCTTACTGGTTAGTCCACCAGACTTTCCTTTGGCAAAGTGTTAACCACACTTACCGAGCCACAGTATCGACGTCGGTTCGACGACCGTCAATACTAATGAACCACCACCTTTATGCACATACAATATAATTATCATCTATCTTCGAGCCACAAGCTCCCCGAGCTAACTCGCCCATCACCAACACGTTCGTGCCAACAACCACCGAGCCTATCGCTCATAAGCCCAAACCAACTAACCTCCCGTAACCACAAAGTGTGGGTGTGTGTTTTGTTAAGTTAGTCTTGCATAACAGTTTATTCCTACAATTTAGGGTTAATATTGGACTTCCCGAGGTCTACCCTATGAGGGTCTCGTAGCGGTACTAGGAGGTGCGATGGGATGATAGCCCAAACCGCCCTTTCCAAGACACTTAATGTTATTGGTAGCTACATGTTGGTTATAGAATGATCACCTAGGGGGGGGGGGGTTAGGTGATTTTGGTTGTTTTTAAATATTCTTGTGTGAGATGTATATAATGTAAGCACAGCAAAGAACAATCACACAGAAAGTCCTAGGACACAACACAAGATGTATAGAGGTTCCTCAAAACAGGGTGTATTGAGTAGTCCTCTTTCCCTCTGAACCTACCTAGTAGTGTGCGAAGCTCGGCAAACTCCATCAATGTCTCTAGCCCACAAGCCTTACAACTTAGACCCGCAAGTCCCTGCAGCCTAGGCCTGCAAGACCTTTCACTGCACCCGAGACCGCAAGCTCGACACTCAGGCCCTCAAGCCCTACACAGCACAGACCCGCAAGTCTTTCCTCTTGGACCCGCAAGTCCTTGTAGCCTAGGCCCGCACGCCCCTTCACTACACCCGAGCCCGCAAGCTCGACATATTTGGACCCGCAATTCCTCTGCCCTAGCCATCAAGCCTCACAGATCTCAAGCCCTCAAGCTTGAAACTTAGATATGAAAACAAATCTTACAATTTTGGCCCGCAAGCCTAACAATGAAAGATATACACTATAAACTTTTCTGCTTGATGGAGATTGGCTTCTTGTCTTGAAGACGATGCCTCTGATTAGAATCTGGACAGCACATGTCTTCTTCATGCTTTCCTTCTATCTGGAACTCTCCTTATCAGTCGATGAAGCTAGACTGATTCCTTTTGAACAAAGGATGAAGATCGACTTGTTCTCAGTTCTTGTTTTTACTTTTTGCCGCTTTTACTGTTCTATTGAGAAATGTTGAGCGGGATTCTTTGAGTTCCAGGATTCGAGAGAGATTTTTAGGGCATTCAATGTTCCCTTTTATGGGACTGAGAATCCACTTAACAGTCTCATATGATGTCCTACTCTGACAGACGCCCATACTTTAAGAGCATGCGTTGATTGAACAATCAGGCGGCGACATTAAATGCTGATAGCACGTCTGGCTTTTTTGAATCTATCTCGACGAAGTTTTCATGGTTACGATGACATGGACAATATCTCGACGACTGGACTTGTTGTTGACTTGGACTTGGACAGATCTTCAAGTCACCTTCCTTCTTCTTTAGATAGAGATATCTCGACGACACGAGACAACCCTTCAGCACTTGCACTTTAAGATGACATAAAGTTATCTAACTGATGTCGACGTAATCTTCTTGTTTGCTTGATATTGTTGTGACCACCTTATCTTATCGACAACATAGTCGATATTATGTCGACAATCAATTCTTCAGCAACTGCCCGTCTTTGTTTGATCTTCCTTAGTCTTCTCGACGACGGTCCTTGTTTACGATGATATCATTGACATCAATCTTACTTAGCCTTTTCAACGATAAGGCTTCTTTACGACGATACCTATTTTGTTCAGCCTTATCGACGACATGCCTCTTTTATGACGATATCTGTTCTTCCTTAGCCTTATCGACGTCAAGGCTTCTTTTCGACGATATTCATTCTGACTTAGCCCTATCGACGTCAAGGCTTCTTTTCGACGATATTCGTCAGTTCGACATTCTATGAACTTGTCTTCTACTGAGATGAAAAAGCTAAGAAGATAATTAAATACTTGTGAAGTTCTCTTGAATTGGTGACTTCTCCAAATCAGGAATCATGATGGCAAGATTCCCAACAATCTCCCCCTATTTGAAAAAGTCAGAACCCCACTTCAAAATAACTTACACTTATTACTAAAATGTGAGATTATGCATTAGATGTTAACACAATTACCATTCCCTTAGCTTTTGCATCTTCTTGAGCTGGTATCTCCCCCTTGATGTGATGCATCTTCTTCTTTACTCCCCCTTGACTTATGCATCTTCTCTTCTCTCTTCCCAGGTTATTCTTTTCTCCCCCTTTCTGACTTTTTCATTATAGGCCTTGCAGATGTTGTTTGTCGACGATCCTTCTATTGTCGCCGTGAGAGAGGTTTATGTCATTGAGACAATAGTTTGTGTCAACGTGACCATTGTTCGATATTTTGTCTGACTTTGGCATTTGGTAGGCTTTTATTACCAGATTGTTTCAGCACTTGTCCTGTAAGTTCTTCTTACTATCATATGTAGGGAGATTAGTGATCAGTAAGTTGAAAATTACTCTAAGTTTAACATCCCCAATTGGAATTTAAAGAAGTTAAACTTAGCTTCATCTAGGGGCTTTGTGAATATATTAGCCACTTGTTTGTTTGTGGGAACAAACTCAAGGATGATATCTTCATTCTTGACATGCTCCCTGAAGAAGTGATACATGATCTCAATGTGCTTAGTCCCGCTGTGTGAGACAGGGTTCTTAGCAATTGAGATTATACTGGAAGAGTCACAAAACATGGGTGTTTTGGTCATCTTTAGATTGTAGTCTTCAACTTGATGCTGAATCCATAGCAGTTCAGCACAGCAGCTCCCAATTGAAATATATTATGATTCTGTTGTGGAGATTGCTACACTTGTCTGCTTCTTACTGCTCCAAGAGATCAGTCTTCCTCCAAGGAATTGGCATGTCCCTGAGGTACTTTTCCTGTCTTCTTTGCATCCTGCATAATCCGCATCTGAGTAGCCTGTCAGTTCACCCCCATTGTTCCTAGGATACCATAGGCAAAGATTTGATGTGCCCTTTAGGTATCTTAGGATTCTCTTTAAAGAGACATGATAAGATTCCTAAGGGTTCACCTGATATCTAGCACAGACACATGTGACAAACATTATGTCAGGCCTACTTGCAGTTAGGTATAACAAAGATCCAATCATGCATCTGTATTTGGTTTCATCAAAGGGTATTCCCTTCTCATCCTTGTCCAAAGACACATTAGTTTCCATTGGAGTCTTCATAGAGGAATCACTCTCCAATCCAAACTTCTTGACTAGATCTCTAGTGAAATGGTCTGAGAGATGAATATACCATCTTCAGATTGTTTCACTTGGAGACCAAGGAAGTATTTGAGCTCAGCCAAGCTGCTCATCTCAAACTTTCCCTGCATCAAGCTGGCAAACGTTTTGCAGAGATTGTTGTCTGTAGAGCCAAAGATAATGTCATCTACGTAGATCTGCACTAGCAAAATCTTCCCCTTAACTTCCCTTAAGAACAAAGTCTTATTAATCTTTCCCCTTGAGAATTTATTCTCAATGAGAAAGCTTGATAGAGTCTCATACAGGGCTCTAGGTGCCTGCTATAAGCCATATAGGGCTTTCTTAAGAAAATACACATAGTCAGGATAAGTTGAATCAATAAAACCAGAAGGCTGATCTACATAGACTTCTTCTTTGAAGTCACCATTTAGAAAGGCTGACTTCACATCCATCTGATAAACTTTGAATCCTTGGTAGGAAGCATAGGCTAAGAATAGTCTGATGGCTTCCAGTCTGGCTACATGGGCAAAGGTCTGATCAAAGTCAATCCCCTCTTCCTGTCTGTAGCCCTTTGCCACTAGCCTTGCTTTATTCTTAGTGATGATTCCATTTTCATCTAGTTTATTTCTGTAGACCCACTTAGCTCCAATAATATTCTGTCCTTGGGGTCTTGGAACCAGCTTCCAAACTTTACATCTCTTAAATTGGTTCAGCTCCTCCTGCAATGCTGCAATACAAAATGAATCCTGATTTACTTCCTCAAATTTCTTGGGTTCAATTTGAGAAAGAAAACTCAGGTACAATGCTTCATTTACAGCTCGACTCCTTGTCAGCACTCCTTGGTTGACATCTCCTATTATTTGCTCTTGAGGATGATCTCTCATTTGTATCAAGGCAACTGGCAGTATTCTGTGGACTTCTGCTGTGGCAGGTTCTTCAGGTTGCATTTCTTCTGCTCCTTCTAAGCCTTCTACAGCCTCTTCTTCAATTTCCACAGTTGCTGAATGGTTGTTATCTTTGGTTGAGTTCTTAGCCTTGTCTTCAATAGATAATTTATCCATTTTCTCTGTTGTACCTGCATTCATTAGAGAACTAGACCAACCTTTATGTATAAGGCTAGTCTCATCAAATACAACATGTACAGATTCTTCCACTGCTTGGGTATTAATGTTGTATACCCTATAAGCCTTGCTATAAGAACTGTAGCCAACAAAAATACCCTCATTGCTTTTCTCAGCAAACTTGGTTAGCTTGTCTTTCCCATTATTAAGGACATAACATTTACTACCAAAGATCTTGAAGTAGGATAAGGTAGGTTTTCTGCCTTTCATCAGTTCATAGGGAGTCTTCTTGTGGTCTTTGATGATGGAGGCCCTGTTTACCACATGACAAGCAATATTGACAGCCTCTGCCCAGAAATATTCTGGTAGAGAGGAGTCGCTTACATTGTCCTACTTGCCTCTATCAAGATTCTGTTTTTCCTTTCTGCAACCCCATTTTGTTGAGGAGTTCTAGGGGAGGAAAATTCTAGAGAGATACCTAGTTCTTGGCAGAATTCTGTCATGGCCCCCGCCTGAAATTTTGTGCCATGGTCACTTTTGAATTTGACCACAGTACAGTTCATCTCATTCTGGATCTGCCTGACAAAGTTCTTCAAGATATCTAAGGTATCTGACTTCCTTGTAAGGAAGAACACCCAAGTAAACCTTGAGTAATCATCAACTATTATAAGGGTGTAAGCCTTCCCTCCTAAGCTGAGAATTGACATAGGACCAAACAAATGCATGTGCAATAGAAATAAGCACCTAGAGGAATTCTTGTTAGAAATGCTTTTAAAGCTGGTCCTTGTCTGCTTCCCAAGTTGGCAAGCTTGACAGGGGCCTTCCTTGATGCACTTAATATTAGTTCCATTTCTAACTAGGTCATGTGAGAAAATCTTGCTTATAGTCTTATAGTCAATATGTACAAGTCTCTTGTGTCATTGTACACATTGAGCCTCTGTGTCATTAGCCACAAGACATACAGGCATGGAAGAGTTTTCATTAAGGAAATTTAAGCAAGAAATATTACCACTCCTAGTGCCAGTTAAGGTAGCCTCAGAATCTAAGGATTTCTTAATCAAGCGCTTATCCTTGTGGAAGATGATAACAAAACCTAGATCACAAAGCTAGCTTATGCTTATGAGATTATGTTTCAATCCCTCAACATAAGCTACCTTTGCGATGGTAACTAAGCCATTAGAAATATTACCATAACCTTTAGTCACCCCCTTCTCTGAACCTCATAAAATTACTGTTGGTCCTTTCTCCACAGGGGTGAGACTTCTTAGATACTTCCTGACTCCAGTCATATGCCTGGAGCAGCCACTGTCCAAATACCAGATTGGAGACTGGTTGGCATTTGGACATACCTGCATGAAAAGTTAATTACCCTTAGGTACCCAATTAGGATTGGGTCCTTTGTTCTTGTTAGGAAGATAAAATGGAATGCCACACCACTGAGGGTTCTGCACTCTCTTTGCATTGGGTCCTGTTGGGTTGAACCAACAGTCTAGAGCATAGTGGCCTACTTTCCCACATCACCAACATTCATACATGTTATACCTTTTCTTCTGCCTCACCTTTTGAGTGGGCTGGGAGTGTTGGTGAGCAGGAGAGAAGATAACTGCCCTATCAGGTCTTGGGTGAACCTTACAAGTGTGAGAGTGGAGTGGAGCTGGTCTCACCACTTGTTGGTTTACCTTCTTGGGAACGGGCTTTGCGGAAGCAGCCTTTCCCTTACTCTTCAGTGCTGTTCTTGTAGGTCCATGGGCAGAAGGACCTGATACTGGCACCTTCTTAAGAGAAGATTGAACTTTAGAACCTTTGTCATTGACAGTCTCTTGATTGAATCCTATACCAGCTTTGAATGATCCAGAGAAGGTATCAATAATGGTCAAGACTGTCTTGGGCATAGAGAAGCTTGCAACAAGTTTCTTCTCAGCCAGTAGCATCTCCTCAAGGTCCTTAATGACCTTGTTCTTCTGACCTAATTCAACATTCTTAAGCCTTGTGACTTCCTTGAATCTGTCCACTTCTTTGCTCATGGCAGCCAGCTTTTTAGCAGTTTCCTTGATCTCAGACTGGACAGACTTCAAGGAATCTAACTCCTTGGTCCGGATTTTGAGGAGCTTCTTACTATTCTTGAAAGCATTCCATAAAGCTTTATACTACTTTATCAGGCCAGATTCAATTTCATATTGGGACCTTGAGGTCGAGCTGTTGGCAGCAGACACACTCTCATTATCATGCATGGAGTCTGATACTGATTCAGAATCAGATGCAGACAGACGAGCTTTGATGGGTACCTTTCCAGGAGAGATATCATCCTGGTTGTCTTCCTTTATGGCCATTAGGCCAATCAGAGCCTCTTCCTCAGTGTTTGAGGAACTTGAATCAGAATCACTTAGAGTTCTAATTTTTTTGCTATAAACCCTTTTAAAGGTTTCTTCTTATCCCTTGATCTCCTCTTATCTTCATAATTCTTTGATTGCCTTCTCTTGGAAGAGCAATCAACAGCTATATGACCTGTCTTATTACAGGAGTAGCAAACAGTGTTAGCAAAATCAAATTTACCAGGTTTTGATTTATACCTGTCCTCTCTTGAGGATTTAGACATGTCATATTGATCAAATCTTCTTGAGCTTAAGGAGGTGGGTCTGTAGTTGTCTCTTCTCCTTCTGGTAATCAGCTTCTTGAACTGTTTAGAGAGAAGAACCATCTCCCTGTCTGTATCATTAAAATCTGATGTGCTGGCATCAGATTCTTCACTACTCTCTGATCTGTTCTGGTATGCAGGAGTCTTGTCCTTGGACCTCCATGTGCTCTCAGCCTTGAGAGCCACAGATCTTTCTCTAGAGCTCCCCTTTGAGCTTTCCTCTTCAGCTTTCCAGGTGTTGAGCTGAAGTTCATGGGACAGCAGCTTCCCATACAGATTCTTGGGCACCAAGATGCCCAGTTGACCCATCTCTCTGATGGTACAAATCTTAATATCCCATTCCTTAGAGAGGGATCTAAGGAACTTATCATTTAGGTCAGAGTTTGTGAAGTCTCTGCCATAATTTTTTAGCCCATTCACTATCTTGAAAACCTCTCATAACAGCTAGAGATGGTTTCATTCTTGCCTTGCTCGAAGACTTCATACTCCTGATTGAGTAGGGATTTCCTATCATCCCTTACCTCTTCAGTACTCTCCATGTAGACAATCAGGTTGTCCCACATCTCCTTAGCTGTCTTACAATGAATGAGATTCTAGAGGGTTGAGTCGTCAATGGCACTTACGATTATGTTCTGTGCCCTCTTATCTAGGCTTGCCAAGGTTAGCTCATCCTTGGTCATGTCTATATACTTCTTTGCCACCATCCTAGTTGGATCAATATTGGATGATGTCATAGGAATGAAGGGGCCCTCTTGAACAATTATATTGACTATTGGATCAGCTGCCTCCATGAACAACCTTACTCTTTCCTTCCAGATTGGAAAGTTCTCCTTTGTGCAGATTCGAAGTTTCATGGCTCTCATCTCTCAATGCTGATCACCTCCAGCCATATTGAGTTGTTCTAAGATCTAGATCCAATGATTAAGTCGCTTTCTTGATCAACCTCGCTTTGATACGACTTGTTGGTTATAGAACAATCACCTAAAGGGGGGGGGGGAGGTGATTTTGGCTGTTTTTAAATATTCTTGTCTAAGATGTATATAATGTAAGCACATCAAAGAAAGATCACACTGAAAGTCTCAGCACACAACACTAGATGTATAGAGGTTCCTGTCACAACCCACATTTTCTCAATACATTAAATATATATATATATATCAGAGCGAGAGAAAATACGCATCGTGATGCCACGCCGTGCAGGGGACAACTGCAGGCGCTCAGGCGAATCCTAATCCCATTGACCATCTTGAAAACCCATGAGATACTATTTCAAAACATGATTTAAGTTATGTCGATTAACCGTGTCCCTTGGTTCGGTGGATTGTCAAATCCACAAGTGTTAGTGTAAATAGAAATTAAGCAGCGGAAAATCTTTAGTTTATATGTTGAGTGACCTATATGAGTATGATAGACCAATACCACAACATGATATGCAGACTTCTAGGTATTTCTATATAGGTAAGAAAAGGGCTGTTTATAGACTTTAAAATAGAGTGACATTTTCTTTAAAAGAGATGTTATGATGTAATAATATAGACTTTATACTTTAAAATACATAACATGCAACCTAGCATAAAACCTCCCAGAGAGCAAGTAAACTACCATAAAGCAGCAAGAAACAATTAACAGCTGGCAAAGTGTCCAAAATCAGCACCACTCTGTGGGTGTCAACAACCTGACACGAACCCACAGACCACAAAAGCATGTCTGAACTATAATAAAAACAAAACCACGAACAACTACTTCACAACGGTGAGGTGAAACAGTCACAGCTACTACTGCAACACCGATAACACCAGCTCTAGCTCCACTGAGCGCTACTACTCTGAACCTGAGGCATTCACAAGAGAGAACGCCTCAGCAAGAAAGTACAAGTGGCGGGAGAAAATTAAACAAAAGTAAACAACGGTCAATAGGGGTACCAACCCAAGACCGACTATACCGAAAGAAAGTACAGTAAGAAAGCTAAGTAAGCAACAGAAGGCACCTACGAGAATAATCACGTGTACCTGACTACCCAAGTGCGGTAGAAAGCTAGGGCGAAAATGCCCGGCTATAATAAGAACATAACGTCATTATAAAATTTCAGAAATAAATTATTTAGTAACAACACCGGTAAAATTTCGGTGACTGTGGGGGGAATACCTACGCCAGCACACCCACAGAACAAACTCCACAAGGGGCCCAAGAGAAAGGTTGTCTCATAGCCTGACACACCCGAACTGGAAAAATATCCAGTAACGGCGGTGGGAGATACCCCCGCCAGCACACCAACAGTAAAACAACAACAACCAACAAACCAACGCGGGTAAAATCCCTTAAAACATTCAATTTATGTACAGGGCACTGCGGCGGTAGTTTTAATCTACCAACATCAACGTCCCCAAATCGACTACTTATATCTCGAGAAAGGCACGACTAAACTAGACTAGTTCCTACTAGTCTTAAGTACGGAATTTGGCAAGGCAAATCGGGCTTATCAAATCACAACCCAAACTCTTCGAATAAATTCGACGCACAAGCTCGACTGAAACGGGGCCCACTCGGTGAGTGATCAACCTCAGGACGGGTGGAAGGACTCAATCAATAGACTTATTTAACCAACACGAAGTGACAAATTTGATGAGCGAAGCTCGATCGACGAACGCAAAAAGGACTTGACGGCACACACGGCCGATTATACACAACAAAAATATCATTAATTTGATAGGAAAAAGAGGGGAAAATATCTACGATCGTGTGTCACAAATTTAGCGAAATAGGGCAATCCAACGAAATTCCAGCGGCGACGAGCACGCAAAAATGGGTTTCCGACGCGGCGAGACACAATTTCAAGCAATTAAAAATTATTCTAACAATCCTACGATTATCAATTTGGAGCAAAGGAAGGGGAAAATCACCACTTGCCTTAGGTTTTGCCGGAAAAATTTTCCGAATTGCTCCACGTTGTAGATCGGGGTGAGAGAAAGCGGGAGAAGTCAAGATCTACAAGAAATCGTGCGAAAAGAGGGTAGGGCCGAAAAATCCTAAGAAAAAAGTTTCACGAAACGGAAGGAAATTACCACGAGTGCGAATCTCTCGTCGAGAGCTTCCAGGATCTAAGCTCGGTTCGCGATTTCGACCACCGGAGCTCCGTCAGCGCTGACCGGAAGATTCACGAATGGGACTCTCTCTCTCATTTTTTTTCTCTAGCTCAGGCGGACACAGGAGGAAGGAGATGTACAGAAATCCTATATATATATATATATCTTATATAATAATAAAAATAATAATAAATGAAAATAATAATAATAATAATAATAATAGTAGTAACCAAGGCGGATAACAATCGACGAATTTCTGGAAATAATAATAACCAGAAATAATGATGGTTGCTAATAACTATCGACGAATAACTATAGACGAATGTCGAAGGCTCAACGGATAACTAAAATAATAATAATATTATTAATAACATAACTGGATCAGTTCGTCTCAGCTATCCATGAATTCTACCAGGCGGTCAACGAATTCTACGGGCAATTCGATTTATTAAAACATATAATAATAACGATATTAATTATAATACATAAATTAAACGAACGTCGAAATCAATGAAAATTGCAGCAAATCCGAACGCCGGCGCTACAAATCCAACGGCGAAGTCAAAACCAAAATCCTACGTGCCGTCCTCAAGATATAAATTGCCGAAGTTTACGGCGAACTTAAATGCATACAAATCTTCTAAAATGCGCTGAGGCTCCAAAACTGCTCGGATCGCAACGAAACTTGACAGGCAAGTCTAAAATTAAATAATTTAATTTTCTAACGTAAAATTTTCAAATTCCGGGTCATCTCAAAATTTGATCGACTTGACCCAAACAGACGTGAAAACACGAAAACGACGACACGCCGTCAACTTGACGTTAAAAGTAACGCCCTGACGTCATAAACACGTCATCACTGAATTAAATAATTACCGAAAATCAGGGGCATTACAGTCACCCCCCCCCCCCTAAAAAGAAGTTTCGTCCCGAAATTTAACACACATCTCAAAACCAAAACAACCGGAATAGTCAAAGGCTAACAAATGAATGACTTACCAGAAAAACTAGGAGAAAAGATGCGGATGAGATTCCCTCATCGCTGACTCTAACTCCCACGTCGCGCTCTCGACGTCTTGATTCCGCCAAAGAACTTTGACCATGGGGATTGTCTTTCTCCGCAACACTCGATCCTGAGTCGCCAGAATACAAACAGGTTCTTCAACATACGAAAGATTAGGCTGCAACTGGGGTACCGAGTCAAGGACGTGACGATCACTAAGAACACACTTCCGCAACTGACTCACATGAAACACATCATGGATGCCAAGGAAGGTAGCAGGTAAATCCAGCCTATACGCTGACACTCCGATGCGCTCAACAATCTGAAAGGGTCCCACATTCCGGGGATCCAATTTATGATTCCTCCTAAATCTTTTAACACCAGGCATCGGAGAAACTTTCAGAAAAACCAAGTCCCCAACTGCGAATTCCAGATCAACCCTTCGCTGATTTGCGTACTTCTCATAACGCTCCTGAGCTGCACGGAGCTTTTCCCGAATGCGAGTTACAGCAATACTCATCTCTTCAAGGGCTTCCGGACCTAGCAGTGGCTTCTCACCAACCTCGGCCCAAAACAAGGGAGTCCTACAACGCCTCCCATACAAAGCCTCGAACGGGGCCATCTGCAAACTTTCTTGAAAGCTATTATTGTATGCAAACTCCATAAGTCTGAGGCGCTCGTCCCAAGCTCCACCGTGGTCCAAGATGTAGCACCTAATCATATCTTCCACGATCTGATTAACTCGCTCCGTTTGACCATTGGTTTGCGGATGGTACGCGGTCGAAAACCTGAGGTCGGTGCCCAAAGCTCCCTGCAAGCTCTGCCAGAATCGCGACATAAACCTGAGTCTCGATCTGACACGATACTCACTGGCACTCCATGCAAACAAATGACCTCATCTAAATACAACTCCGCTATCTTCTTCATAGAATATCCGATTTGAAAGGTACGAAGAAGGCACACTTCGTCAGTCTATCCACTATGTCCCACACTGAGTCATTCCCTCGGGGAGATCTTGGCAAACCAGTAATAAAGTCCATCGATATACTCTCCCACTTCCAACTTGGTATATCCAAAGGCGTCAACTTGCCACCAGGCCTTTTGTGATCTGCTTTGACACACTTGCAGGTGAAGCACTCGGACACAAACTTAGCTATGTCATTCTTCATTCCATACCACCATACGATCTATTTCAAATCTCTATACATTTTTGTAGAACCAGGGTGGTAGGCCACGCTAGAACCGTGTGCTTCATCGCAAATCCTTATCCGAATATTGCCCACCGGGGGAATACAAAATCTACCTCGATACTTTAGAGTACCATTTTCGTCTATCGAGAAGTCAGGCAATTCTCCCTTCTCCGTCCTTCCTCGGAGATGCTGAAGATCAGGATCTTCTTTCTGATGTACCCTTGTGAGGGTGACCTATTAAGGCTCTTCTGCCTCCAAGTGAGAGGGCCCGACACTACTGCCTACAGAAATGTCCATCAAAAGGAACTCCTCAACCAACGACTGCACGGTAAGGTTGAAGATATGCGCGGTCTTTCTGCTCAACGCATCAGCTACTATGTTAGCCTTGCCTGGATGGTACAGGATATCGACTTCATAGTCCGCGACATACTTTAACCATCTACGCAGGCGCAAATTCAACTCCTTTTGAGTGAAGACGTACTTCAAGCTCTTATGGTCTGTATAGATCTTGCACAATGCGCCATACAATAGATGTCTCCAAAGCTTTAGAGCATAGATAACAGCCGCAAATTCCAGATCATGCGTAGGATAATTTTTCTCATGGACCTTCAGCTGTCTCGACCCGTACGCAATCACTTTACCTCCCTGCATCAAGACACATCCGAGTCCGACGTGCGATGCATCTACATAGACGTCGTACTCCATACCTTCAGAAGGTAAGGTCAACACTGGAGCACTGCACAATCTCCTCTTTAATTCTTGAAAGGCTCCTTCGCACTCATCGCTCCACACGAAAGCGGTTTTCTTCTGTGTGAGCTTAGTCATCGGAGCAGACAATACAGAAAATCCTTCCACAAACCTCCTATAATAACCTGCCAACCCCAGGAAGCTTCTGATCTCCTTGGGCGTAGTAGGTATCTTCCAATCCATAACAACAGAAATCTTCGCTGGATCCACGGAAATTCCATCCTTACTCACTACGTGGCCCAGAAAGGACGCCTGAGGAAGCCAGAACTCACACTTGCTCAGCTTCGCATATAACTTATGCTCCCTCAAGGTAGCCAACACCAAATGCAAATGCTGAGCATGCTCCTCGGCGCACCGAGAATACACGAGAACGTCGTCGAAAAACACGACTACGAAATGATCTAAGAAATCCTTGAACACTCGGTTCATCATATCCATGAAGGCAGAGGGTGCATTCGTCAGTCCAAAGGACATCACCAAAAATTCAAAATGTCCATGCCGAGATCGAAAAGCTGTCCGCGGAACATCTGACTCACGGATTCTTAACTGGTGGTAGCCTGAACGAAGATCAATCTTTGAAAACACTGTGCTACCACGCAACTGATCAAACAAATCATCTATCCTCGGCAACGGATACCTGTTCTTGATGGTTACTTTGTTCAATTCACGATAGTCTATGCACAACCTCATAGAACCATCCTTCTTTTTCACAAACAGAACTAGAGCACCCAAGGGCGAAGAACTTGGCCTAATAAAACCACACTGGAGCAACTCATCGAGCTGAGTACGCAACTCTTCTAGCTCACGTGGGGCCATACGGTACAGTGCCTTAGCAATAGGGCGAGTACCAGGCTCAAGATCGATGACAAACTCCACATCTCTCTCAGGTGGGAGACCAGGAAGACTAACCAGAAAAACATCTAGAAATTCCCAAACCACATCAATATCCTCGACACGCGGCGAACCACTAGCAGTCTCTATAATAGAAACAGGATAAGAAAAACAACCGGAAGCTAAAAGTCTCCGAGCACATACCGCGGAAAAAATCGGGGAATCCTGGCGCGGGAAGCCATATACACTCATGGGGTGGCCGTTGTCCATTTTGAAGTCCAAGCGTTTAACCTTGCACTGGATCACAACATCATAACGGGACAACCAGTCCATGCCCAAAAAAACATCAAAGTCTTCTAGGTCCAGCATCTTCAAATCAGTGAATGCTAAGAAATCGCCTAAGAGGATAGGACACCTCTGGATACCCTGATTCGACACCACCGTGTCACCAGAGGGAAACTTGACACAAAAAGAATCACAACTTGATCGAGATTCAACCGATGGCGTTCTACAAAAGTCCTAGCCACGAACGAGTGGGTAGCATCAGAATCAAAAAGAACGCACGCCATACGGTTCTTTACCTTAAACTCTCCTATAAAATGGGGTACGTAACAAAACGAGCGAAAGCAAATTAGGGTGAAAGCTGAAAACTAAGAGTTAGATTAGAATCTAACCCGATATCACTTGAGTGGAGGTCTGAGCTTCCTCTCTCGTCATCACGTTCAGCTATCCTCTTCCGTCGCCCAGATTTTGCGGCTGCGGCTGCAAGGCCCGATGCGAAGCGGGCTGCAACGGGAGTTAGTTCTTTGGACACACAGACTTCATGTGTCATTTCTGACCACACTGATAGCAGACTCTGTCTTTCATCCAGCACCTGCTCGAATCATGACCATTCTTCTCATAGATAGTGCACACCAAATCTCCCTTGGGTGCGCCCTGAATGGAGAGCACCCGCTGCTGCTTCTGTGCTCCGATTCTCTTGAAACACTTTACATAGGGGTGGCCGCCCACAGAAAATGCACGCTTCTCCACCACTCTTCTTTGAAGCCGGTCCAGATGCCCTGGAACTACCTTCATCAACACCTTTTCTCTTCACTTTCCTGATCGCAGCACCTCGATTCTTAGCGTTATCAATTGCCTCAACTTTCAGAGCAGCTTCCACTGCCACAACATAGTTCTCTGATCTATAAGCACAAGCTAATTGCTGAATATCACTGCGAAGTCCTCCCAGGAATCGCTTCACTCTTCCTTCTTCCGAGATGACTAGATCTGGAGCAAAACGGCTCAACTTGCTAAATTCGAATTCATACTCACTAACAGTGAGTTGCCTCTGCTTTAGATGCAAAAAGTTGTTCATCAGGCGGTCTTGCTCGACCGACAGCAGAAATTTCTTCAGCAACATCTTCTTGAAGGATTCGCACGAACATTCACCTATCAGGTTCTCCTTCTCTCTTATCCTCCGGCTCTTTGCAAGACCCTTCAGCTGGTACGCGATGACCATCACCTTTTGGTCGGCAGAAATCCCAGAATAAGAAAACATTTCCTCACTAGCGATAATCCAGTCGTCTAACGCCATGAAATCGGCTCTCCCATCGTAGGTGGGAGGTCCTAGTCGCTGAAAGTGCGAGATGAAATTCATCTATGGCGGCAGCAACACTAGGGGCACAAGAGGGGCAGGAGGAACATGCACAGCTTGACCCATAGTAGGGTCTTGCACCACGGCCCGCTGCCCTGCAGCGGTGGTCAACAACGACTGGATCTGAGATTGCATCTCAATCAACTGCCTCGATAGAGATTCATTGCTCTGTCGCAGTCCTTCAATCACCGCTTCACTCTGCGCACCTGATGACTCGCCCTCAGACTGGGGAGTTGCCCTTGTCGTAGGACGTCTTGACGGCATTTCTAAAAGAAAACACAAACAGACATCTCATTAACACCCTAGCTTAGAACTAGAACTACTCAACTTAGTTCAGACCATACACGAATAGACATTTGCTTTTGCTGCTAACTTGCTCTGGGATTTATAAATGATGTTATGCATGAAACTTAGGATGATACTCTGCATCCCCTTAGACACTTGTGCCTATTCTATGAATGCATGAACTTCTTATACCTTTGTTTTAAAATCATGTGTGTACGAGTGTCATCATGTAAATCTTTAGCTTGGCATGTGTGCTTATGCAATGCAATGTAATGTATGTTGTGCTATGCATTCTAATAAAGACCTTAATGCATGTTATGAGTGGCGTACACATGAAATATTATGCATCCCATACTACATAATATCTCATGCAAAGAAAGTAAAAATCTAATGCGCATTCATGTGATGATTGTTATGCATCCCATACGACATAACAGTCACATGTTGCCTCCTATGACGATCCATATACGATCACATATTATGCATCTCATACTACATAATATGCCCGTATACTTCTTATCATGCTTATGAGTATAGTGTTCGTGCTTCAGTCAAGACGTACTGATGACACATCGGTGTGTGTATGCAATGAAACCAAACAACTAAACTATATCAGAATTAGTCGCTCGACCAACTTGTCGAACAAACCTCCCTCTAATACCAACTGTCACAACCCGCATTTTCTCAATATATTAAATATATATATCAGAGCGACAAAAAATATGCATCGTGATGCCACGCCGTGCAGGAAACAACTGCAGGCGCTCAGGCGAATCCTAATCCCATTGACCATCTTGAAAACCCATGAGATACTATTTCAAAACATGATTTAAGTTATGTCGATTAACCGTGTCCCTCGGTTCGGTGGATTGTCAAATCCACAAGTGTTAGTGTAAATAGAAATTAAGCAGCGGAAAATCTTTAGTTTATACGTTGAGTGACCTATATGAGTATGATAGACCAATACCACAACATGATATGCAGACTTCTAGGTATTTCTATATAGGAAAGAAAAGGGCTTTTTATAGACTTTAAAATAGAGTGACATTTTCTTTAAAAGAGATGTTATGATATAATAATATAGACTTTATACTTTAAAATACCTAACATGCAACCTAGCATAAAATCTCCCAGAGAGCAAGTAAACTGCCATAAAGCAGCAAGAAACAATTAGCAGCTAGCAAAGTGTCCAAAATCAGCACCACTCTGTGGGTGTCAACAACCTGACACGAACCCACAGACCACAAAAGCATGTCTGAACTATAATAAAAACAAAACCACGAACAACTACCTCACAACGGTGAGGTGAAACAATCACATCTACTACTGCAACACCGATAACACCAGCTCTAGCTCCACTGACTGCTACTACTCTGAACATGAGGCATTCACAAGATAGAACGCCTCAGCAAGAAAGTACAAGTGGCGGGAGAAAATTAAACAAAAGTAAACAACGGTCAGCAGGGGTACCAACCCAAGACCGACTATACAGAAAGAAAGTACAGTATGAAAGCTAAGTAAGCAACAGAAGGCACCTACGAGAATAATCACGTGTACCTGACTACCCAAGCGCGGTAGAAAGCTAGGGCTAAAATGCCCGACTATAATAAGAACATAACGTCATTCTAAAATTTTAGAAATAAATTATTTAGTAACAACACCGATAAAATTCTGGTAACTGTGGGGGGAATACCTCCGCCAGCACACCCACAGAACAAACTCCACGAGGGGCCCAAGGGAAAGGTGGTCTCATAGCCTGACACACCCGAACTGGAAAAATATCCAATAACTGCGGTGGGAGATACCTCCGCCAGCACACCAATAGTAAAACAACAACAAACAACAAACCAACGCGGGTAAAATCCCTTAAAATATTCAATTTATGTACAGGGCACTGCGGCGGTAGTTTTAATCTACCAACATCAATGTCCCCAAATCGACTACTTATATCTCGAGAAGGGCACGACTAAACTAGACTAGTTCCTACTATTCTTAAGTACGGAATTTGGCAAGGCAAATCGGCCTTGTCAAATCACAACCCAAACTCTTCGAATAAATTCGACGCACAAGCTCGACTGAAACGGGGCCCACTCGGTGAGTGATCAACCTCAGGACGGGTGGAAGGACTCAATCAACGGACTTATTTAACCAACACGAAGCGACAAATTTGATGAGCGAAGCTCGATCGACGAACGCAAAATGGACTTGACGGCGCACACGGCCGATTATACACAACAAAAATATCATTAATTTGATAGGAAAAAGAAGGGAAAATATCTACGATCGTGTGTCACAAATTTAGCGAAATAGGGCAATCCAACGAAATTCCGGCGGCGACGAGCGCGCAAAAACGGGCTTCCAACGCGGCGAGACACAATTTCAAGCAATTAAAAATTATTGTAACAATCCTACGATTATCAATTTGGAGCAAAGGAAGGGGAAAACCACCACTTGCCTTAGGTTTCGCCGGAAAAAATTTCCGAATTGCCCCACGTTGTAAATCGGGGTGAGAGAAAGCAGGAGAAGTCAAGATTTACAAGAAATCGGGCGAAAAGAGGTTAGGGCCGAAAAATCCTTTGAAAAAAAAATTTCACGAAACGGAAGGAAGTTACCACGAGTGCGAAGCTCTCGTCGAGAGCTTCTTGGATCTAAGCTCGGTTCGCGATTTCGATCACCGGAGCTCCGTCGGCGGCGACCGGAAGATTCACGAATGGGACTCTCTCTCATTTTTTTTTCTCTAGCTGAGGCGGACACAGGAGGAAGGAGATGTACAGAAATCCTATATATATATATCTTATATAATAATAAAAATAATAATAAATGAAAATAATAATAATAATAATAATAATAATAATAATAATAATAATAGTAACCAAGACAGATAACTATCGACGAATGACTGGAAATAATTATAACCGGAAATAATGATGGTTGCTAATAACTATCTACGAATAACTATAGACGAATGTGGAAGGCTCTGCGGATAACTAAAATAATAATAATATTATTAATAACATAACAGGATCAGTTCGTCTCAGCTATCCACGAATTCTACCAGGCGATCAACGAATTCTACAGGCTATCAAAGAATTCGATTTATTAAAACATATAATAATAACCGATATTAATTATAATACATAAATATTATATTATTACCAAAAATTAAACGAAAGTCGAAACCGATGAAAATCGCAGCAAATGCGAACGCCGGCGCTACAAATCCAACGGCGAAGTCAAAAACAAAATCCGACGTGCTGTTCTCAAGATATAAATTGCCGAAGTTTACGGCGAACGTTAAATACATACAAATCTTCTAAAACGCGCTGAAGCTCCAAAACGGCTCGGATCGCAACGAAACTTGAGGGGCAAGTCTAAAATTAAATAATTTAATTTCCTAATGTAAAATTTTCCAATTCCGGGTCGTCTCAAAATTTGATCGACTTGACCCAAACAGACGTGAAAACACGCAAACAGCGATGCGCCGTCAACTTGACGTTAAAGTAACGCCCTTACGTCATAAACACGTCATCACTGAATTAAATAATTACCGAAAATCAGGGGCATTACAGTTCCTCAAGACAGGGTATGTTGAGTAGTCCCCTTTCCCTCTGCGCCTACCTAGTAGTGTGCTAGGCGCGGCAAACTCCGCCAATGTCTCCGGCCCGCATGCCTTACAACTCGGACCCGCAAGTCCCTGCAGCCTAGGCCCGCAAGCCCCTTCATTGCACCCGAGCCAGTAAGCTCGACACTTAGGCCCTCAATCCCTACACAACACAGCCCCGCAAGTCTTGCCTCCTGGACCCACAAGTCCCTACAGCCTAGGCCTACAAGCCCCTTCACTGCACTCGAGCCCGCAAGCTCAACACGTTTGGACCCGCAACTCTCTGCCCTAGCCCTCAAGCCTCACAGATCTCAAGCCCTCAAGTTTGACACTTAGATTTGAAAATAAATCTTACAGTTTTGGCCCGCAAGCCTTACAATGAAAAATATACAATATAAACTTTTCTGCCTGATGGAGATTGGCTTCTTGTCTTGAAGATGATACCTCTGATTAGAATCTGGATAGCACATGTCTTCATCAAGCTTTCCATCTATCTGGAACTCTCCTTATCAGTCGATGAAGCTAGACTGATTCTTTTTGAACAAAGGATGAAGATCGACTTGTTCTCAGTTCTTGTTTTTACTTTTCGCCGCATTTACCATTCTATTGAGAAATGTTGAGCGGGATTCATTGAGTTCCAGGATTCGAGATAGATTTTTAGGGCATCCACTGTTCCCTTTTATAGGACTGAGAATCCGCTTAACGGTCTCCTATGATGTCCTACTCTGATAGACGCCCATACCTTAAGAGCACGCGCTGATTGGACAATCAGGCGACGACATTAAATGCTGACAGCGCGTCTGGCATTTTTGAATCTGTCTCAACGATGTTTCCATGGTTACGACGACATGGACCATATCTCGAATACAGGACTTGTCGTTGTCTTGGACTTGGACAGATCTTCAAGTCTCTTTCCCTCTTCTTCAGATAGAGATACCTCGACGACATGGGACATCCCTTCTGCACTTGCACTTTAAGACGACATGAAGTCATCTAACTGATGTCGACGTAATCTTCTTGATTGCTTGATACGTTGTGACCACCTTATTTTATCGACGACATAGTTGATATTACGTCGTCAATCAATTCTTCAGCAACTGCCTATCTTTGTTCGGTCTTCCCTAGTCTTCTCGACGATAGTCCTTCTTTACGACGATATTGTTGACATCAGTCTTACTTAGCTTTTTCAACGACAAGACTTCTTTACGACGATACTGTTGAAAATGTTGAAGTGGAAGTTTTGGGAGTTGGCGGTCTGGGAGGGTGATCGCGCGGTCTGGTGAGACCGCACGTCTGGCGATCTGCTCTGCGGTCTGACTTGTCTTAGTCTAGCCGCGGTCTTCTGGCGTGACCATCGTTTTGTGTCCAAGGTGCTGGGGTAAGGCCGCGCGGTCTGGTCTGTGACCGCGTGGAGGGCTGTCTATCTCAAGGCTGTGCCGGTCTGGTGTGACCGCACAGGTTGATTCAGGTTTCCAGAAGCCGGTCTTATGGCTATCCAGGTTCCTGGTTGTTTTCGCTGGCTAAGGCTTCTTAGTCGAGCGGTCTCTGTTCGCGGTCTCAGGAGGAGGCTGGCAGGCGAACAGGTTGTGTTCGATGCGGCGTTGGCGAACAAGTTGTGTTCGCGGTCTCGTTGGCGAACATTGGTGGTGGGCGGCTTCATTGTGGGAGTGGCGATCTCCCGCGGTCTGTTGTTGAAGCCAGCGATCTCACCTAAGCAGAATGATCTGTTGCTGATCGCGCGGGTTGACCGGTTCTGGTCGCGCGATCTGGAGGGTGGTGATCCTATCTCATAGGGTGGTGACTGGATCAGGTCTCACGCCTATAAATAGGAGCCACTGTAGCTGCATTAACATCGCACCAAGTGTAAGCTGAGCTTGCGTCTAATTCATGCGGTCTCAATTCTTGTGACCGGTCGGTCTTGCAGATTGAATTTTCCTTGTGCAGCTTCTGCGGATTGTGCGGGCAGTAACGATCACCTCTTCTTCTGAAAGTGTTCGGGCGGTCTCGCGGCTTGCAGTGTGGGTTGCTGGAGTTCGGGAGAATCATTGGAGTTCGGAAGGAGGTCGCGGAAGCTCAGCACTCAGGAGTGTTGATCGGTGACCGACAGAGTTTGCGGTCAGGCAGCTATCAGAGATCGGCAAGCAGACCGCGCGGTCTGCGGTCTCAGTTATCTTTCTCTTCAGCATTGTATTTTTCCCTTTGGTTTTGTGTACTGGCGAAATCATGTCTCGCCATGTATACCTCTCCCTGTAATGAATATTGTTGTTATCAATAAGACTATATTTCCTTCATGTGCTTCTGGTTGTTTGGCTTGTGAACTCTAAGTTGTATGATTCCTGCTCACTCCATAAAGATTCAGAAAATTTCACATGGTATCAGAGGGAGGTTGGAGTGGATAGAGCAGTGAACAACTTAGTGTAGCCATCGCCTTTGTGGAGAAGGAACCAGTGGTAGAGCCATGGAAGCGAGGGGTCTTGGAATTGAGATGCTAAACTCGACCAATTTTAAGAAGTGGAGGTCTTGTATGCAGAGTTATCTTCTGGGTGAGGACCTCTGGGAGGTGGTTGGAGGAGAGAGCACAGAGGAAGTTTTTCTGGTTGGAGATAACCATCATGAGGTGAGGAACTGGAGGCGGATTAATGCCAAAGCAGAGTTCGCCCTGAAGAGGGCAATATCACCTGATTTGTTTGATCATATCTTGGGGTGTGCATCAGCTGCAGAGATCTGGAGAGCCCTGTATGGGCTGTTTAACAAAAAGAATGTGGCAAGACTTCAATTCCTGGAGAATGAGCTGGCCAGATCGGCTCAAGGTGACCTTTCTATCTCTACGTTCTTCTTGAAGATGAAGAACTTGTGCGCCGAGATTTCAGCGCTGGATCCTGATGAGCCAATTTCTGAGGCGTAGCTGAAGAGGCACATCATCCGTGGCTTGCGGAAGGAATACGTTGCCTTTGTGACGTCGGTACAGGGTTGGGCAAATCAGCCATCTCTACTGGAGCTGGAAAATCTGCTTTCTTCACAGGAGAGTCTGGCAAGGCAGATGGCGGGGGTGTCAGTGTCTGGGGGAGATGGCGAAGTTCTCTTCACGGGAAAGAAGAAGAAGTGGGATAAGAAGAAGACCGCTGGAGGAGGCAATGGGCCTTCAACTTCTGGACAGCAGGAGAGTGGCTATGCTCCTAAGGCTGAAGGGAAGAAGAAGGGGGAAGGTCCCAAGTGCTTCAGGTGCGGAAAGGTTGGTCACATCAGGAAGGAGTGCCGGGTGAATCTTCAGCCAGGGCATGCTGCTGCAGGTAAGGGGGAAGCTGAAGCCTGGCAGGTTGATGGAGGATGGGGAGGAGCCTTCTCGGCTTCTATTGGAGCTGCGACTCCAATCAACTATCAGGAGGACTGGATCGTGGACTCGGGGTGTGGTCATCACCTCACCGGGGACGAGTCGAAGCTTTCTTCAGCGCAGTCGTACTCAGGTAATGATGCCATTATTACTGCTGACAATACTGTGCATGCTGTCGAGAAGGTGGGGGTTGTTTCCTTGGGTAGTGATAGAGGGCCACTAACTTTGAAGTGTGTCTATCATGTGCCAGGAATGAGGAAAAACCTCTTCTCCGTGACCAACGCTGTAGACGCTGGGTACCACGTTCTGTTTGGCCCAACAGAAGTGAGGTTTCTTCGGAATGTGGAGGCGGTGAAGGCTGAGGTAGTTCATGTGGGGAGGAGAGCTAAAGACTTGTTCGTTTTATCGACAAATTCTTATGTTGATAAGATGAGGACAAACGACAGTGCTGTGATATGGCACGAGAGGTTGGGGCACGTAGGAATGGATAATCTGAAAGCTATGGCGGTGAAAGGTCTGGTGAAGGGCCTGCCTAGTCTATCTTCCTACGGAGACGGTCATGTGTGCGCGGGATGTCAGTTCAGAAAGTCTCATCGACTACCATTTGACAAGTCGCAGACAAGGAGTAGTGTGCCATTGGAGTGCATCCACAGTGATTTGATGGGACCGACTGCTACCCCAAGCCTCGGAGGCAGCAAATATATGCTGGTGTTGATCGATGATTACACCAGATATGTCTGGGTATATTTCTTGAAGGAGAAGGCGGAAGTATTTGCCAAGTTTGTGGAGTTCAAGGAGCTCGTGGAGGGTCGGCTTGGACTGCGGGTTAAGAAGCTGAGGACTGACGACGAAGGGGAGTTCACCTCTGGTGAGTTCTCTACTTTTTGCAGGAAGGCGGGCATCCGGAGGGAGCTTACTTGTGCGCATACTCCACAGCAAAACGGAGTTGCAGAGCGGAAGATCCGTCATCTGACGGAGACCTGCAAGTGTTGGCTGCTTGCCAAGAGTATCCCAAAGTCCTTCTGGGTGGAGGGAATGTCTTGTGCTGCCTACGTCATCAACAGGATGCCTCTGAGTCCTATCAATATGAAGACCCCGCATGAACTGATGTTCAAGGAAAAGCCAAGTGTGGCGCACCTTCGGGTGTTTGGTTCCACCTGCTATATGCACGTTCCAGATGCACTTCGGACGAAGCTAGATGCGAAAGCAAGGAAGCTAGTCTTCGTGGGGTATGATGACCGAAAGAAGGGCTGGAAGTGTATGGACCCGGAGACGCGGAGATTTGTTGTATATCGCGACGTCGTGTTCGACGAGGTGACGTCGTACAAGGGAAGTTTTGGTGTGGAGCTACCAGAAAGCAGGGTGGAGGAGCCAGAGAAAGCTGTGGAAAATCTTCAGGTGGAGCTACCTGTGTCACCAGGTGGTCCATCAATATCTAGTTCTGAGGCGGAGGCTTCTGGATCAGGAAGCAGGGGGAGCGATGCTCCGAGTACGTCTGGGGGAGGAGCTAGGGAAGAAGCTGCTGAGGATACTGCGAGTCAGGGGAAGGTGTTGCAGAGATCGAAGCGAACAATAATTGCCCATGATCGCTATACAGGAGGAAACATGGTGATCTTTGTCTCGTGTTTCTTTGCTGGTCCCTTGGGTGAGAGGGAGTCGTCGAGCTTTGAAAAGGCCAAAGGCGTGGAAGAGTGGGATTCGGCTATGCAAGAAGAGATGAGTGCGCTTGAGAAGAATTAGACTTGGTCTCTGGTGCCCAAGCCCAAGGACATCACCCCTGTGACATGCAAGTGGGTCTACAAGCTTAAGAAGAAGGTTGACAGAAGTATCGAGCGGTACAAGGCTCGCCTTGTGGCTCGGGGGTTCTTACAACAATACGGTGAAGACTATGAAGAGACATTCAGTCCGGTGGCAAAAATGACTTCAGTTCGGGTTATGATTGCCTTGGCGGCGTGTTGGGAGTGGAAGATTTGGCAGCTCGACGTAAAGAATGCGTTCTTGTTTGACGAGATTGACAAGGACATCTTCATGGTCCAGCCGCCAGGCTTCGTATCTGAAGATTTTCCGGAGCATGTCTGCAAGTTGAAGAAGGCCCTGTATGGGTTGAAGCAAGCGCCGAGGGCGTGGTATGGAAAAAATGCAGAGTATCTCTTATTCTGTGGGTTTGGGGCTTCAGACTCAGACTCAAGCTTGTTCGTCAAGAAGAGTGGGGAGCTTCAAGTCATAATGCTGCTATTCGTCGACGATATGATCGTGACGGGGAATTCGAAGGAGGAGGTAGCGCAGCTTCGTGCTGAGCTATCCATCAGGTTCGAGATGAAGGATTTAGGTAAGCTGCACCACTTCCTTGGACTCGAGGTGCAGAGGAAGGAGAGTGGAGTGCTGGTGTCCCAGGCTGGATATGCGGAGCGGATCGTGGAGCAGTTCGGCATGAAGGAAGGGAAGTGCACTTCCACACCTCTGGAGAAGGCCATAAAACTTCGCAAGGATGAGGGAAGGATTTTGGGAGATCCGTTGGTGTTCCGAGCTCTGGTTGGGAGCTTGATCTATCTGACGATCACTAGGACGGATATTGCATATGCAGTTGGCAGGGTGAGCCATTATATGGCGGAACCACAGAAGCCTCATCTTCTAGCGGCCAAAAGTATATTGAAGTATGTCAAGGTGACCTCGGATATGGGTCTCCTTTATAGGGGGGATGCCTGATTCGAGGTGCATGGATACATGGACGCTGATTACGGGGGAGATTCGGATGATCGGAAGTCGACGTCTGGAAACGTCTTCATGGTGGGCCCCACAGCTATATCATGGTGCAGCAAGAAGCAGGATTCCGTGTTGATCTCAACCACGAAAGCGGAATACAAGGCTTCGGCCTTGGCAGCTCAGGAATCCATTTGGCTTAGGAGGTTGGTTGGAGATGTCCATAAGGAGGTTCGGGGTCCGACTCTGCTCCGCGCTGACAACGAGAGTGCTCTCAAACTGGTTACTAATCCAGTTTGTCATGCGAGGACCAAGCATATCGAGATCGAGCATCATTTCATTCGTGAGAAGGTGCTGAAGGGGTCTCTTTCGGCCGAGCATGTTCAGAGTCAGGACAACATTGCTGACATCTTCACAAAGGCGCTGGCAAAGGGGCCGTTCACTCGGCTGAGGAGTCTACTTGGGCTATTTTCAACTTCCCACTTCAAGGGGGAGTGTTGAAAATGTTGAAGTGGAAGTTTTGGGAGTTGGCGGTCTGGGAGGGTGATCGCGCGGTCTGGTGAGACCGTACGTCTGGCGATCTGCTTTGCGGTCTGACTTGTCTTAGTCTAGCCGCGGTCTTCTGGCGTGACCGCCGTTCTGTGTCCAAGGTGCTGGGGTAAGGCCGCGCGGTCTGGTCTGTGACCGCGTGGCGGGCTATCTATCTCAGGGTTATGCCAGTCTGGTGTGACTGCACAGGTTGATTCAGGTTTCCAGAAGCCGGTCTTGTGGCTATCCAGGTTCCTGGTTGTTTTCGCTGGCTAACGCTTCTTAGTCGAGCGGTCTCTGTACGCAGTCTCAGGAGGAGGCTGGCAGGAGAACAGGTTGTGTTCGATGCGGCGTTGGCAAACAAGTTGTGTTCACAGTCTCGTTGGTGAACATTGGTGGTGGGCAGCTTCATTGTGGGTGTGGCGATCTCCCGCGGTCTGTTGTTGAAGCCGGCAATCTCACCTAAGCAGAATGATCTATTGCTGATCGCGTGGGTTGACCGGTTCTGGTCGCGCGATATGGAGGGTGGTGATCCTATCTCATAGGGTGGTGACTGGATCAGGTCTCACGCCTATAAATAGGAGCCACTGTAGCAGTATTAACATCGCACCAAGTGTAAGCTGAGCTCGCGTCTAATTCTTGCGGTCTCAATTCTTGTGACCGGTCGGTCTTGCTGATTGAATTTTCCTTGTGCAGCTTCTGCGGATTGTGTGGGCAGCAACGATCACCTCTTCTTCTAAAAGTGTTCGGGCGGTCTCACGGCTTGCAGTGTGGGTTGCTGGAGTTCGGGAGAATCAGTGGAGTTCGGAAGGAGGTCGCGGAAGCTCAGCGGTCAGGAGTGTTGATCGGTGACCGGCAGAGTTTGCGGTCAGGCAGCTATCAGAGATCGGCAAGCAGACCGCGCGGTCTGCGGTCTCAGTTATCTTTCTCTTCAGCATTGTATTTTTCCCTTTGGTTTTGTGTACTGACGTAATCATGTCTCGCCATGTATACCTCTCCCTGTAATGAAGATTTTGTTATAAATAAAGACTATATTTCCTTCATGTGCTTCTAGTTGTTTGGCTTGTGAACTCTAAGTTGTTTGGCTTGTGAACTCTAAGTTGTATGATTCCTGCTCACTCCATAAAGATTCGGAAAATTTCACAGATACCTGTCTTGTTCAGCCTTATCGACGACATGCCTCTTTTTTAATGATATCTGTTCTTCCTTAGCCTTATCAACATCAATGCTTCTTTTTGATGATACTCGTTCTGACTTAGCCCTATCGACGTTAAGGCTTATTTTCGACGATATTCGTCAGTTCGACATTTTATGAACTTGTCTTCTACTGAGATGAAAAAGCTAAGAAGATAATTAAATACATTGTGAAGTTCTCTTGAATTGGTGACTTCTCCAAATCAGGAATCATGAGTGAAAGATTCCCAACACTACCCATAAGAATACCCTTCCTATCATTACACTTGGATTAACCCTAAGTATTTTATGACTCTCTAAGGGAAACTCGATCTTTCGCCGATCCCAAGCACAACCTTGCCCCTTAGCTTATCGGGCACACTCAACATGTAGACTCCTAATGATGACCTCAAACCCATTTCAACTAGACTAAGTACACCATCTACCTTCAATTCCCACCAAATGGTCTTTAATATACTCAAGTTTTACAGTTTTACTATACGCAGACCAAATGAGCAATATGAGTTGCATGGGAGGAGGTACTCCAAATAATCATTCGAATGACCTAAGATTATTACTGGGAGTCTATCATGATATTATAAGACTAAATCGAGAAGGTCATAATTGTTCTTATTTACTTGGCATTTATTATACTTTCTCCAAAATTGGCCAGGTATGAAATTGAACATGAAGTGTAAGATATTCTTACGATATGACCTACACAAATTTATAGAAAATCTATGATATCAAAATAACACCAAATACAGAGTATCATAATTTTACAATAAGATATTGGCCTCTAATTATAATATTGAATAATTATCCAAAATTGACAGCTAATGAAGGAACCACCAAAAATACTTATCCAAAAATTATGGTAAAATTATCAGATATCTATAATGATCAGAAAAGTTTACTGACTGAGTTTTATAATTTTTCAAAACCATTTAGTCACATAAATAAATATTTCAAGGAAATCCAAACTAGGGCATATTGTGAAGTAACCTACAGATAAATACTTCCAAAAATCATACAAAAATTCACAGAGCTTTCTAATTCCCTAAAATGGCCTATTACTAAGTTTCACAAATTTTCAGAGGATTATAAACCCTTAACTAATTTTTCTCACAAATAGCTCACATAAAGGGTTTGTGAATGAAGTACCATATAGATCATCCTAAAAATCACCACAAAAATATCAAGGAAAATTAACACTAAGACAAGCTAGATGGCAAAGTTTCATAATCATCCTAGGTTATATGAACATGTAATTCCTTTTTGTAAGGAGGTGCCCCAAATGATTCTTAATTAAATTTGAGAGAATAAGAGTGCCTAAAAATTCTCATAAAATTATCTATGGCAACTCATTACCCTGAGAACTTATTCAACAAGTTCCAAGTCCACCCAAGGACATATGACCCTATGTCCTTCATCAAGCCCAAGGTGCAACCCTAGGGTTTGAACTAGGGTCTTAGTGCATATCACTCCAAATCACCCCAAATCTTTGGGGGAGGTGTTTTATGTGATATTAAGTCAGTGGCCAAGGTTTCACACCATTTTAATGAAATTTGCCCACTTAACCCAACATGTGCACATTTGACCTAAAACCCCTTAGTTTGACCAAACTTGGGTTAATTAATAACCCAACCAAATCAATCCCAAATGGGATGAAATTTTTACCAGTTACATAACATGGCCCTAAGGACTAACCATCAAAATTTGCTGGTGTTTAAAGGTCACTAGACCCTATAATTAACTAATACATGGATTAATAAATTTTTGTAAGAACCTTATAAAAATGTCCTCCAAAAATTCTCATTTTTGGATATGTTAAGGGTGTAGGTATACAAAGCCAATGTTTCAATTTTCAAGTCATTTGGATGACTGGATTAGTGGGGGCACACAAATTAAGCTCTAGTCAACCCTTTGTACACGTTGCACCATTTTGAGTGCTGAGGTCAGCCTAATGGTTCTAATTGTGTGAAACAAATTTTAAAATAAATTAGACCCAAAGGGCCACAAGTTTAGTGTTGAACATTTTTCCATCAGGACGGCCTAAGTATTTTCTATAATTTATTCTTTGTACTGCATAAAGTGTGATAGAAATACAATTAATAAAAACATTTATTTGAAATGATCCTGCACAGATCTTGGCGCAAATCGAATGGCCACTGGTCATCTTCCTCCTTCAGCCAAGGGTCTAGATCAGCCCATCCAACAACATTTTGTGAGTTGATTTCCCGACCACCTGTGCTCGTTCCCGGCCGGCCAATGCCACCACCACCTCTGTTGAGGTGGTGGCCGACGATATGCGGTGGTTTGCGGACCAGAGGTGGTCGGAATCGGGATTTCGGGGAGGTTCAAAAGCTTGAAAACGAGCCTCTTTCAGTGGCTTGATTCGAGCCCGATTTGGCTCGAATCAAGCCCCAAGTCGACAGAGATCTATCACTAGAGGAGGAGAAGAGGATCGGGCCTGTGTGGTGGCCTGATGTTGCATATTCCGGTCGGTTGCCATGACCGGAATTGGAGCTTTTGGTGTCATGCCTCTCCTGGTTTCCAATGCCCAATTCCTCTTGGAAAGTTGGGGGTTTTCTTCATCTCCGATCACTGATGGTGGTGGGGGTTTCAATTGGAGCCTTGGGAGGCTTTATTCCCGAAAGCCATTAATGGAAATTAGGGGGAATTTTGGTTTCACTTGGGGGAGGTGAATGGGGCCTCAATCTGGTCGGGAGAAGGCTAGAAACTCCTCCTCTCCCCAAGAGGAGATGAATGTGGCCATTAATGGGGGAGATTGAAGGTTTCTTCTTCCTCCCCATTAATCCCCCTCTCTCTTTCAATTGGGGATTTCTCTCTCCTGGCCAAATTTTCTAAAATTGAATGGCCAATTCAGTATCACCCAACCCCATTAGGTGGTGTACCACCTTAATTGAGTCTATCCCAAGTGGAGTGGGCTTGATTAGGTCAAAATAGGTCTTTTTGACCTAAATTTAGGGTTAAGTTGACTTTGGTCAATTTGACCATTTGGGTTGACCCCAATGGGTGCCTAGTTACCCATTGGCTTCTATTAAAGGTTAGGAAGGTCTAGGTAGGGTCAATTTGGTGAGGTGTGGGTCAATTGACACTTAATAGGCCACTTTGACCAAAACAGGGCTATAGTCGACTTAGGTCAAAATTGCCAAATTTGTGGCCCCATGATGGGGCGTTTTGGTCCATTGGGTCCCTAATATCCTTATAAGGGTAGGGGAAGGGTCAATTTGTCATGGTGGAGGCCAATTGACCCTAATTAGGCTACTTTGACCAGCCCTAAATTCCATCCTTAGGCTTGGTATCCGGAAATTGCTATTTGTAGACCACTGTGGTTTTCCTCCTTCTTGCCTATGCTCACATGGTCTTTTGTGACTCCTATGGTTTTGTCATGACCTAATCATGACAAAACCATCTTAGAAGTCTGGTTGTTTGAGGGATGTTACACCTCGTATGATGAACGAGTAGACTTTGTGGCCTTGGATGATTGGCTTATAACCATTGAGGAGATGTTCTCATATTCAGGGATCACCGCGGACCAGAAGGTGATGGTCGCCGCATACCAGCTAAAGGGTCTTGCAAAAAGCTGGTGGTTGAGGGAGAAGGAAGGATTTATTGGAGGATGTACGTGGGAAACCTTCAAAGGGATGCTGATAAGGAAGTTCTTACCGTCTGTGGAACAGGACCGGTTAATGAATGACTTTCTGCATCTGAAGCAGAGGCAGCTCACGCTGAGCGAGTATGAAATTGACTTTTGCAAGTTGAGAAGGTTTGCTCCAGCCCTGGTAGCCTTAGAAGAAGGAAGGGTGAAGAGGTTTCTGGGTGGTCTCCGCAGTGACATCCAACAGCTGGCCAACGCGTACAGGTCGGAGAAGTACGCTGAGGTAGTGGAGGAAGTGCTGAAGGTTGAGGCAATTGATAATGCCAAGAACCGAGGATCGACAATGAATAAGGGAAAGAGGAAGGCTGGAGAAGAAGGGAGTTCTGGTGCACCTGGAACAGCTCCAAAGAAAGGAAGCAGAGAGGCATGCAGTTTCTGTGGCCGCCCTGGCCATCCATTTGAGAAATGTTTCAAGAGGAAGCGAGTTCAGAAGCAGCAACGAGTGCTGGCTATACAGGGCGCTCCTAAAGGAGAGGTGCTTTTCCCGATATGCAAGCAGAAGGGGCATGATGCGGCCCAGTGTTGGACTAAGGAGATAGTCTGCTTCCAGTCTAGACAGAAAGGGCGCATGAAGTTTCAATGCCCATGATTCCAACCCCCGTTACAGCCAGTTCCACTTCAAGCCTTGCCGCTGCCACCGCAGTATCAAGACAAAGGGAGAGGAAAGATGAACGTGTTAACCAAGGAGAAAGCGTAGTCCTCAACCCAAGTGATCTCAGGTTAGAATTCAATCTAGCTAATAGTTTTGATTTTAGTTTCGTTTGCGTTAGACTAGTTACATTTTTGCACTTATCGGGAGATTTAAGGTATAGAGTCATTGGGTGCGTGTTCTATTCGATTCTGGTGCTACCTATTCATTTATGGTTAGGACTTTCGTCGAGCATCATCGTTTGACCCCTGAGTTGGGCAACGATTCATTAATCGTTAAGTTTCCTTTTGGCGATGTGGTGTCCTCGAACCAGCGCATCCGGAGATGTCCCATGCTCTTAGGAGATTTCTTGGCGTTTGCTGATCTTAAGGTGCTGGACCTAGAAGACTTTGACGTGATATTGGGTATGTACTGGTTGTCCAGTTATGATGTTGTCATCCGATGCAAGGAAAAACGTCTGGATTTTGTGATGGACAACGGTCATCCCATGAGCATTTCCGGATCTCCGCGCCAGAGTTCCCCGATAATTTCTGCAGTATGTGCTCGGAAACTGTTAAATTCTGGTTGCTTTGCTTACCTTGTTTCTATGTTAGAAACTGTTAGTGGTTTGCCATGTATCGAGGATGTTCCTGTGGTGCGAGAGTTTCCCGATTTCTTCCTGGTCTTCCGCCTGAGAGAGATGTGGAGTTTGTTATTGATCTTGAGCCTGGTACTCGTCCTATTGCTAAGGCACCATACCGTATGGCCCCGCGTGAGCTAGAAGAGTTGCGTACCCAAATAAATGAATTCTTGCAGTGTGGATTTATTAGGCCAAGCTCTTCTCCCCGGGGTGCCCCAGTGTTGTTCGTGAAAAAGAAGGATGGTTCTATGAGGTTGTGCATAGACTATAGGGAGTTGAATAAGGTAACCATCAAGAACAGATATCCGTTGCCGTGAATCAATGATTTGTTTGATCAGTTGCATGGTAGTTCGGTGTTTTCAAAGATTTATCTTTGGTCAGGTTACCATCAGTTGAGGATCCGTGAGTCGGACGTCCCTCGAGCTGCCTTTCGTTCCCGTTATGTTCATTTTGATTTCCTGGTGATGTCATTTGGTTTGACAAATGCACCCTCTGTGTTTATGGACATGATGAACCGAGTGTTCAAAGATTTTTTAGATCATTTTGTAGTAGTTTTCATCGACGATGTGTTTGTGTATTCAAGAAGTGTTGAGGAGCATTCTACACATTTGTAGTTAGTATTGTCTACTCTAAGAGAGCACAAGTTGTATGCGAAGCTGAGTAAGTGTGAGTTCTGGCTTCCTCAGGTGTCCTTTCTGGGTCATGAGGTGAACAATGATGTAATTTCTGTAGACCCATCAAAGAGTTCTGCCATTTTGGATTGGAAGACGCCTACAATGCCTAAGGAGAAATGGAGTTTCTTAGGGTTGGCAGGTTACTATAGACGGTTTGTGCAAGGATTTTCGGTGCTATCATCACCTCTTACTAAGCTTACCCAGAAGAATGCATCTTTTATTTGGAGTGATTCCTGTGAAGAAGCCTTCCAGGAATTATTGAGGCGTTTGTGCAGTGCTCCTATTTTGGCCTTACAGATCGAGGGAGTAGAGTATACCATTTATGTAGACGCATCTCACATTGGACTGGGGTGTGTTTTTATGCAAGAAGGAAAGGTGATCGCATATGGATCAAGACAACTGAAAGTTCATGAAAGGAATTACCCTACGCATAACTTAGAATTTGCGGCAGTGATTTATGCCTTAAAGCTTTGGAGACATCCTCTTTATGGAGTGTCATGCAAGATTTTTACGGATCACAAGAGTCTGAAGTATGTCTTTACCCAAAAAGAATTGAATTTGTGCCAGTGCAGATGGTTGGAGTATGTTGTGGATTATGAAGTTGACATCCTCTATCATCTGGGTAAGGATAATGTGGTGGTCGATGCCCTGAGTAGAAAACCGCGCATGTCTTCAACTTTTCTGTGTAGTCCTTAGTGGAGGAGTTTATGCTGATGGATATCTCAGTCAGTAGTAGTACCGCACCTTCGAGTTTAGAAGCTTAAGAGCCTTCTTGGATTACCCTTACAAGACTGCATTAGAAGGAAGATCCTGATTTGCAGCATCTCCGAAATAGGACTGAGAAAGGGGAATTACCAGATTTTTCAATTGATGATAAAGATACTTTGAAGTATCGAGGTAGGTATTGTATTCTCGCATTTGTGGATATTCGAACAAAGATCTGTAGTGAAGCACATGACTCTAGTGTTTCCTATCATCCTAGTTCCACAAAAAATGTATAAAGACCTGAAGCAGATTGTTTGGTGGTCAGGTATGTAGAATGATATAGCTAAATATGTTTCTGAATGTTTTACTTGCCAGCGTGTTAAGGCAGATCATAAGAGGCCTGAAGGTAAATTGAACCCTTTGGATATTCCACGTTGGAAGTGGGAGAATATTTCAATGGACTTTTACTGGTTTACCAAGATCCCCCGTAGGACACGATTCAGTATGGGTCATAGTTGACAGATTGAAAAAGTGTGTTCACTTTGTGCCTTTTAAGACCGACTATTCTATGGAGAAAATAGTAGAGCTTTATTTGGATGAGGTCATCAGGTTGCATGGTGTGCCCGTGAATATTGTGTTAGATCGGGATTCCAGGTATATGTCTCATTTCTGGCGGAGTTTGCAGGGAGCCTTGGGCACTGACCTTAGATACTCTACCGCTTACCACCCTCAGACCAATGGTCAGACGAAAAGAGTGAATCAAATTTTGGAAGATATTATCAGATGTTATATTTTGGATCACGGTGGATCTTGGGATAAGCGTCTTGGACTGATGGAATTTGCTTATAATAACAGTTATCAGGAGAGTTTGCAGATGACCTCCTTTGAGGCTCTGTATGGGAGGCATTGCCGAACTCCCTTGTTTTGGGCCGAGGTTGGTGAGAGGATTGTTAGGTCCAGAAGCTTTGGAAGAGATGAATGTTGTCGTGACTCATATCTGCGAGAAGCTTCGCATTGCTCAGGAGCGATATAAGAAGTATGCTAATCGGAGAAGGGTTGATCTGGAGTTCGCTATTGGGGACATGGTGTTCTTGAAAATTTTTCTGATGCCAGGTGTTAAGAGATTTGGAAGGAACCACAAGTTGGATCCCCGGTATGTGGGACCTTTCCAGGTTGTTGAGCACATCAGAGTGTCAGCTTATAGGATAGATTTGCCTGCTTCTTTTCCAGGTGTTCACGATGTGTTTCATGTGAGCCAGTTGAGGAAGTGTGTGCTTAGTGACCGACATGTTCTCGATTCGGTGCCCAAGTTGTAGCCTAATCTTTCCTATGTTGAAGAGCCTATCCGAATTTTGGAGACTCAGGAGCGGGTGTTGCGGAAGAAGACGATCCCGATGGTTAAAGTTCTTTGGAGAAATTAGGACATCGAGAGCGCAACATGGGAGCTGGAGTCTGCCATGAGAGAGACTCATCCCGGTCTCTTCTCCTAGATATCAGGTAAATCTTCCGTCTGGTAATCTTTAGATTTTCTGTATCTTTCGTGATCGTTGGATTTCAAGTTTCGGGATGAAACTTCCTGTTAGGGGGAGTGACTGTAACGCCCCTGATTTTTTCGTTGATTATTTGCGTGTCCGCTGTGACGTAGTTTTGGCGTAAGGGCGTTACGTTGACTTTTCGGGGTTAGTTTTGAGCCTTAAATTAAATAATGGATTTAATTTAGGTCGCGCGTGCGAGATTTCACGACATTTCGAGTTAAGGGGAAAACTCGGGGGATTTTTGAGTAATTATTGAGATTTCAGCTTCGAGAATTTTGATCTCGAGTTTGGCGCATCGGAATTGAATTCTGACTTCGCTGTTCGATTCGTAGCGCCGATTTTCAGTTTAGATGCGAATTTCGTGAAAATCCGAGGTGATTTAGTCGCCCTTGTAGTTTAAAAAGAATGGGAGATTATTTAATTGATTTAAACAAGGAATTAGGGTTTTAATATAAATACCTAAATTTCCAAACCCTATTCTTCTTCTTCTCCAAAGAGCCGAACCAGAATTTTTGTGAGAACGAGAGAGGCATGTCGGGAATTTCTTCTGGCCGGCGAATCGAAAGTTGTAGTAGACGGAATCGTAAATGGAGAGTAGAATCGGAAAGATCTCGGCGAGATCTTCGTTCTAATGGTAAGATTTTCCTGTTTCTTGGGATTTTTGGAGTCAAGGTAGTGACCTAACTCCTCTTTTTGGCCCAGAAGGTTTTAGGTTTTTGTGCGCGGGTGAGTTCTTGGCCGATCCATAGCTTTTGGATCGGAGAAAGTTGAGTTTGGAAGGTTTAAGGTAAGTGACATTCTTTGTCTTCTCTCTTTTTGTTGGAATGTTACTTCTTGTGTTGATTTATTGTCATGCGAAGTTTAGCACGTGATTCAGATGATTTTTTCTTCACTAGGCAAAGCCTATAACTTCCTTTTGTTCTCCCCTGATTCGTCTAACTTCCTCCTATATACTTAACTATTTAATTGCTGTTAGGAAAAATCCTCTGTTTTACTAGAAAATTTCGGTTTTTTTTTTCTTCTCGAGAAATCCAGAGTTCTTCTCGAGAAATCCAGTTCTTCTCGAGAAATCAATAGTTCTTCTCGAGAATTCCAGTTATTCTAGAGAAATCAATAGTTCTTCTCAAGAAATCATATGTTCTTCTCGAGAAATCCAGTTCCTCTCGAGAAATCAATAGTTCTCCTCGAGAAATCCAGTTCTTCTCGAGAAATCAATAATTCTTCTCGAGAAATCTAGTTCTTCTCGAGAAATCAATAGTTCTTCTCGAGAAATCCAGTTCTTCTCGAGAAATCAATAGTTCTTCTCGAGAAATCCAGTTCTTTTCGAGAAATCAATTGTTCTCCTCGAGAAATCCAGTTCTTCTAGAGAAATTAATAGTTCTTCTCGAGAAATTAATAGTTCTTCTCGAGAAATCCAGTTCTTCTCGAGAAATCCAGTTCTTCTCGAGAAATCAATAGTTCTCCTCGAGAAATCTAGTTCTTCTCGAGAAATCATTACCTCTTCTCGAGAAATCCACACCTCTTCTCGAGAAATCCATACTTCTTCTCTAGAAACCCCCCCTTGAACCTTCTAATCAAAGTCTTGGGCCATTTTCTTCTCGTGTGACCCTATTCTTAGGATTTTTTTTCTGGCATTGTTCCTTGGGCTAAGTCTTATGTGATAACTAAAATTAATTAATGAGAACTATTTCCTTTAGCCTTGCACGGTGGCCATTACAAGGGACATGAACAACAGGATGGGCCTGTGGTATTGTGGGCCATGTTTGGGGGGCAGTGGGGAATTTTTTTGTAGCCTTACACGGTGGCCATTCTAAGGCGCATGAACAACAAGCTTGGCCTGTGGTCCTGTGGGTCGTGTTTGGGTGGCAGTGGATAAAGGACCACCACCTGGTATTGGTTTTTGGGTAGGAAGAGGATAAAGGATGGCCACCCGTTTAATTTGAGCTAATCAGTCTTTTTAATGGTATTAACAAGATTAATGAATTTGTTTGTATTTCTAAAGGTAATTGTGCACTCGGTGCGTTGTTTAGCTCTATGTTTTGGGGTTCCTTTTCTGTAAGTTTGTCTTGGAATGTTACCCCCTTTTCCCTATTATTACCTTGTTTCACAGGACATCTATGTTTTTTTTGCCATTAGTACTTTCCTTGCTGAGGCGTTCTGTAACACCCTCCCCGTTACATAGAATATAGCAGTAGATCCGGCCGGGAGCCCACGACATATTAAATGAACAGTAGAGCGCATTACTGAATTAGTCTAAACAGTTAAGCAGATAACTATCTCAGCACACAGAGTCGCATAACAGAAGCATTTCATTTATTAAGATAAAACCAGTTCATAATTTGTCCACTTATATACAGGGAATGAAAATACAAAAGAGTTTGGTTACTACACTGTTTATATCAACTAAGTGGCATACAAACATCGGAACGCATGCCGGACACACATGAAAAACAGTAAACAATAAATTGGGCCTTCGAGGGCAAGCACAACACAGCAGCAGGGGCTTCAGCCTGCTATTTCCCGCTAGTCTCACCAGGACCTGTACAAACAAATCCACCAAAGAGTGGGGAAAGCAAGCAACCGGTCAGCTTTAGCTGACCAAGACTATAACGACCCCACCCCATCCTCGGGGCGGTGGTACTCCTTCCCTGCAGATAAGAGTTAGCAGCATATAAACACATATATCCGCAAACAACACCAACGTAGGCAATCACAGTCATCCGCTTCGTGCTCTCAAGGCACACTTAGGCATACTCCCAGAGTTACGCCTTCACGCCAAGCATTTTTCAACTTAGCTAATTACTTGAGCTAGGCCGTACACACGAAGTTCTGGCACTCTTCCATAGCCTGGTGCACCGAGGGGCGACCTCTTCACCACCACTATGGCCGGGTTAGGATCAGCTATGCCCATGCTCAATCATCGCGATCAACTCTACACAATGCGGGTAAGCTTTCACCTATGCCCGTTTCTCAAAGCTAGGCTCTGCAGGCCCTTTAGCTTCTTCTGACACACACCTAGCCTCCAGGACATAGGTTGCACAGGAACAAACAATTAGCTTGCTGGGCGCTACTGCCGGCGCTAACGCTAGCGCCCGACGTTAGCAACAGAACCCAGTTCTGCCCAGCACTAGTAACCGAAGCTAGTTCTGCTACCTCTGGAGTAACATTCCCAGAACTCATCATCTTTTGCTCACCTGGAGCTACTGCCGGCGCTACCGCTAGTGCCCGACGCTAGTAACAGAACCTAGTTCTGCTACCATTTTTCGGGTATCCAGAACCATTTACAATACGAATCAGTACGCAGAACCCAAAAAATATAGCATATAGCACGGATTCTTCTCCGACACGCGATTAACAGGCATCACCAATCTAGACCAACCTGTCCGGATGAGCTTCACACAGCATGCCTAATATCCGTACTTCGATTCCGGATTCTAAATGCAAATTATTGTGGGGAAAACATCGACCAACCGGAAGAACCCATATATTAATTTGTAGAAGTCTTCCAAATCAAAGGACACACATGTCCATAGATGTAGGGAGGAGAATCGTTACCCTCGACGTTCATTTCGACGCCATAGATCTGCAATTACTTCGGAGAGAACTTTCTGAAATTGCTTCCTCTCCACGAAATCGATGATGGCACGCGCACCCCGGATCTCCTTTGCGGATTCCCCCTTAGTTCAACGAACAGCTAGCCCAATCCTCTGCTTCCTTGCTGAAGGAGAGAGAGAATGAAAGCAGGAAATGAGAAGAGAACCCCGAATTCGGCCTCAATATCATTTTCCCGCTAGCACTAGCGCTAGCCGCTAGCACTGGTGCTAGCCGCTAGCGCAGGCGCTAACTAAGAGTTGGTACCGCTTAAGGACTTTTCTACCGCTAGCGCTCGCGCTAGCGCTATCACCCGCGCTATCAATCGTTAATGAATTCACTTAGGTTCAACATGGTTCGCCGAAACATATTCGTCGGCATGCTACTCAATGATAAGAGCTACCGCCGACGCTAGCACTAGCTCCCGGCGCTAGCTACACAGCCTTCAACACCTTATGAATTCAGTGCACTTGAAAAATTGTGGTCTTACAATTCTCTCCCCCTTATAAAATTTCGTCCCAAAATTTGTTCAGTGCAAAGAAACATACAGATACAAAACTTTTAACTTGTACCTCAATGGAACAATTCAGGGAACTCAACACGCATGGTTTGCTCGCGCTCCCAGGTAAGCTCCTCACGACCGCAGTTGTTCCAGCGGACTTTGACCATCTTGATCAATTTATTTTGTAGTTGTTTGACATCAGTGTCTTCGACGCAAATAGGCGTGACCATCATCTTCAACCCATCATCGACCGACACCTGACTAGCCACAAGCACTTGGCTAGGATCTGGTACAGCTTTCCTCAGCACCGATATGTGGAGCACATCATGCAAACCACTCAACTCTGTCAAAAGAGCGAGCCGATAGGCAGCTTCGCCAACACGCTCCAGTATCTCAAACGATCCAAGGTATCTTGGACTTAGCTTTTTCAAGCGTTGAATCCTGGACACACCCTTGAATGGTTTAATCTTGGGATATACCCAGTCGCCCACGGCAAACTCAACATTCCTATGCTTGGCGTTGTAGTATTTTGCCTGCCTATCCTGCGCCACCAACAATCGCTCCCGGATTGTTCGAATAGTCGAATTTGCATCTTCGACTTCCTTCCACTTAAACTGTAACGACCCCTTACTATTGGCTACCGTCACAAGAACATTACTTTAAAATCATTTAACATCAGAGGCACCAGGTAGAAACATTCAGTGATTGAAATATCATGCTAGAGTACAAAAAGGAAATTGCAGATAATTAAAACATTTCATTTCATTTCAAACTGATGAAGTACAAAGATAGCCCAACATATACATGCAAAAGGAGGGCTTATCACAAAAGTGTAGCATAATATACAAGGCTGACTCAGCCCAAAAACTCATCAGAGTATACTACTATATACAAACATAACGACTACTGACTACATAAAATAAAACTGGAACTCTTCATGAGGGCACTCGGGGTATCTACATCTCTCCCGATGAGCGTCCAGAATGTCGAAGACTGCGGTAGACACTTCTACCCAGAGACGATACTTCTTTTGCTGACGAGGAGAACATGGAGGACGGGGATTACTGGTTGCTGGGATGGCCTCTTCTTTGACCTGTTTAGTTGCATTTTCTAATTAGTCAAAATACTAAGCGAATTCTTATTTTCCCCCCTTATATTCTTATGATAATTTTTAGTGCATTGTTGAATCTTAAGTCATTTCATTTTAGCGTGCACTTTACTTTTTATCCTAGCATTTCTCGTTCACGTTGCTATTTTACATTTCCTTTTTAACTACATACAATCGTATTCATGACACGTTGGATATTTTATCCCATTTCATTTTCTATATAAATACATTTCATGTATTTATATAGCGCGCTTTATTTATCTGTGTGCATTTTCATATTCGCACACATACAAATCCTTTACGTGCCTTGTCATATTCACACGTTTATTTTTCATTTCATTTCATATTGGGAGGACATTCACCCCACCTCCACTAGTTGGGTACATCCTTAACATAGCCCATTATAGTTTGCATCAATGCTTTGTTCACTTTTCTTATTACTTGCGTTTTCCTTTTTCCTTACATACAACTTTATTTCATGTTAATTAGAAGGAAATAATACCAATCAAACTAAGCAACTGAAATTAGGGAAATAAGAACTCACCGCGGCTTTCCCTTTACGTGGGTCCTGCCCAGCATCGTCATTACGTTTCCCGCCTCCTTGTGATGCCATCACCTATAAAAGTAGGCATCTAAATTAATTTGCAATCTAGGTGGGTTCCATTTGACCTAATTAGGTCAAATAACTCATTTATGTTGGCTGCCCTAAGTGGTAAATAAAGGGTTGTTCACCAAAGTGTGAGGGAACAACACCCTCAAGCCTCATCATAATTTAGAAGGTGAAAAAGCCATCAAAATCCCAAGTCAAAGTGCTGCCCTAATTTCTGAGGAAGGGGTTTTGCTCCAAATGAGGAGTAGAGCATAAGAGGAGTAATTTTCCAACATGAGAAATACTAGGAATTTCAGAAATCCGCATTACCTCAATTAGGGTTTCGCTAAAAATGTTTGAAATCGTCAAGATATATATAATAATCCCTTTCAGAAACTGTTGATATGAGAAGGAACTAAAAAAACTCCACAAAACGAAAACCCTAGATTTCTACCCCACTCAAACCAAGCAAAAGTTTCACATAAGAACTAAGAGGAGTCTAGAGGAGGGGATTACCTCTTGAATGAAGGAGAAATCACGAGAACCGGAGGAGAAATGAGAAGTGTGGAGCGAACGGCGCCGATCGGCTTCCTCGCTGGTCGTCGGTCTCGCAGAGAGCTGGGAGCGAAATAATGCTATCGGGAGTGATTTCTCCCCTTATGCGCGACCGGACTGCCCCCATATGACACGCACACTATTATTTATCGTGAGTCACGGTCTCTTTGATCCATTTAGCCGATACTCTCTCCTCCTAAGCATCCCTCATACACATATTTTATGTCTTCTTATTACCATGTCTTATCAACATGTTTTATTAATACATTTTGTCGCATCCGTAGTTCTTGTTGGAATTACGTACACATATTCCACGTCGCATACGTATTCGTTGTTGCTTTGATGCACACATTTATTATATAAAGGAATTTAATAGTCATACCTGTCCTCGACGGCGTCACATAAACAACTTGGATTCGCCATTCTTCGCCCAAGCCAAGGGAGTACGACAAGCTCTACCATTGAGGGCCTCAAAGGGCGCCATTTTTATACTTGCCTGGTAGCTGTTATTATAAGAGAACTCGATCATGAAAAGATGATCTTACCACTTCTTACCGAAGTCTAGGACGCACATACAGAGCATATACTCCCAAGTTCTGTTCGTACGTTCAGTCTGTCCATCCGTTTGAGGGTGGAAGGCAGTAATAAACTTCAATTTTGTACCCAACAACTGGTGGATTAGCCTCCAATCTTTCGAAGTAAAGCGCCTGTCTCAGTCACTTATGATGCTACGGGGAACACCGTGCAAACGTACAATACTATCAACATATAGCTTTGCTAATTTCTCCACTAAATCATCCTTCCGATTTGGAATAAAGTGGGCTACCTTCGTCAAGAGATCCATGATCACCCAAACAGCATCATTCCCACTCTGCGATCTCGGCAAATCGTGCACGAAATCCATCGAAATGTCATCAAATTTCCAATCTGGTACAGGCAACGACTTCAGGAACCCTCCAGGTTTCTGGCATTTGGCCATCAAAAGTGCGCAAGTTATACACTTTGCCACATAAAGAGCGATGTCCTTCTTCAAACCTGGCCACCAAAATAGCCTTTTCATGTCCTGGTACATTTTTGTGCTCCCTGGGTGAATTGAGTACTTTGAGAAATGTGCTTCATACATCAATTCCTCCCGCAATTTTCCCACATTTGGGAAGCACAACCGAACGTCTTTCCACATAAGAACGTCATCCAATACAAACTCTGCAGCAGACCCAATCCCAGTCTCTGCCAAGAAGCGTTGTATGCTCGAATCAAGCTCCAGGGCCTGTCGTATCCTATCCGCGAGGTTATATTGTACCTCCGTCCAGTTCAAGCACGCACTCGCACTAGAACTACTCTCCACACAGGAGCTCTCCAAAGCTTCCAAGTCACTAACCAGACGCGAGTCATACATCTGAATCCAAGTGGCCTGCACAGAAGCCCTTAAGCTCAAAGCATTTGCGATGAAATTTCCCTTCCCGGGTGTATAGTGTATCTCGAAAGTGTAGTCCCCCAGGAACTCCATCCACCTTCGTTGTCACATATTGAGCTCTTTCTGATTTAGCAGATACTTTAGGCTCTTATGGTTCGTAAAGATATCAACCTTCACACCATACAAGTAGTGTCGCCACAATTTCAGAGCAAAGATCACGATCGCCAACTCCAAGTCGTGGACCGGGTAATTCCGCTCATGCACTTTCAACTATCGCGAGCCATAATCTATCACCTGACCATTCTGAAGAAGTACGCAGCCTAAGCCGCTCCCTGACGCATCACTGTAAGTTTCATATCCTTCTGTACCACATGGCAAACACAAGATTGTTGTCGTGGTCAGACGACTCTTTAACTCCTCGAAATCTTGTGCACACGCTGGTGACCAAACAAACTTTTGATCTTTCCTTGTCAATGTCGTGAGAGGAAGAGCAATCCGCAAAAAGTTCTCCACGAAGCGCCGATAGTAGCCGGCAAGTCCAAGGAAACTCCTGACTTTCGCTACTGTCTTCAAAACGGGCCACTCCTGGATAGCAACTATCTTTGTCGGATCTACCGCGATACCCTCACCACTAACCACTTGACCAAGGAACGCCACCGAGGCTAGCCAAAACTCACATTTGGAGAACTTGGCATACAGTTGACTCCGTCGCATGGTCTCCAACACTACGCGCAAATGAATCGCGTGTTCTTCTTCAGATTGAGAGTATACCAGAATATCGTCAATAAAGACGGCCACAAACCGGTCAAGGCACTCTTTAAAGGTCCAATTCATCAGATCCATGAACACTGATGGTGCATTCATCAGTCCAAATGACATAACGGTAAACTCATAGTGTCCGTAGCGGGTGCTAAATGCCGTCTTGGGAATGTCGCACTCCCGAATCCACAACTGGTAGTATCCAGACTTATGATCCAGCTTTGAATATACCGTTGATCCGACTAGCTGATTAAACAAGTCATCGATTCGAGTTATCAGATACGTGTTCTTCTCGGTCAACTTGTCCAAATCTCGATAGTCTATGCATAGGCGCAGATTTCCGTCCTTCTTCTTCAATTTGTAACACCCTCCCTGTTACATAGAACACAACAGTAGGTCCGGCCGGGACCCCACACCATATTAAAAAAATAGTAGAGTGCGTTACTGAATTAGTCTAAACAGTTAAGCAGATAACTATCTCAGCACACAGAGTCGCATAACGGAAGCATTTCATTTATTAAGATAAAACCAGTTCATAATTTGTCCACTTATATACAGGTAATGAAAATACAAAAGAGTTTGGTTACTACACTGTTTATATAAACTAAGTGGCTTACAAACATCGGCACGCAGGCCGGCCACACATGAAAAACAGAAAACAACAAATTGGGCCTTCGAGGGCCAGCATAGCACTGCAGCAGGGGCTTTAGCCTGATATTTTCGGCTAGTCTCACCAGGACCTGTACAAACAAATCCACCAAAGAGTGGGGAAACAAGCAAACGGCAACTTTAGTTGACAAGACTATAACCACCCCACCCCATCCTCGGGGCGGTGTTACTCCTTCCCTCCAGATAAGAGTTAGCAGCATATAAACACATATATCCGCAAACAACACCAGCGTAGGCAATCACAGCCATCATTTCGTGCTCTCAAGGCACACTTTGGCATACTCCCCGAGTTACGCCTCCACGCTAAGCATTTTTCGACTTAGCTAATTACTTGAGCTAGGCCGTACACACGAATTTCTGGCACTCTTCCATAGGCCTGTGCTCAATCATCACGATCAACTTTGCACGATGCGGGTAAGCTTTCACCTGTGCCCGTTTCTCAAATCTAGGCTCTGCAGGCCCTTTAGCTTCTTCAGCCACACACCTAGCCTCCAGGACATAGGTTGCGCAGGAACAAACAATCAACTTGTTGTGCGCTACCACCGACACTAACGTTAGCGCCCGACGATAGCAAAAGAACCTAGTTCTGCCCGGCACTAGTAATAGAAGCTAGTTCTGCTACCTCTGGAGTAACATTCCCAGAACTCATCATCTTTTGCTCACCTGGAGCTACCACCGGCGCTAGTAATAGAACCTAGTTCTGCTACCATTGTTTTGGTATTTTCTGGGAAACACCTCCAGAACCATTTACAGTACGAATTAGTACGCAGAACCTAAAAAATACAGCATATAGCACGGAGTCTTCTCCGACACGCGATTAACAGGCATCACCAATCCAGACCAACCTGTCTGGATGGGCTTCACACAGCATGCCTAATATCCATACTTCGATTTCAGATTCTAAATGCAAATTATTGTTGGGAAAACATCAACCCACCGGAAGAACCCATCTACTAATTAGTAGAAGTCTTCCAAATCATGCAAATCAAAGGATACACATGTTCATAGATGTAGGGAGGAGAATCGTTACCCTCGACGTTCATTTCGATGCCATAGATCTGCAATTGCTCTGGAGAGAACTTGCTGAAATTGCTTCCTCTTCACAGAGTCGATGATGGCACGCGCACCCCAGATCGCCTTCGCGGATTCCCCCTTAGTTCAACGAACAGCTAGCCCAACCCTCTGCTTCCTTGCTGAAGGAGAGAGAATGAAAGCAGGAAATGAGAAGAGAACCCCGAATTTGGAATCTATCTCATTTTCCCGCTAGCGCCGGCGCTAGCAAAGAGTCGGTACCGCTTAAGGACTTTTCTACCGCCAGCGCTACCGCCCGCGCTATCAATCGTTGACGAATTCACTTAGGTTCAACATGGTTCGCCGAAACATATTCGTCGGCATGCTAATCGACGATAAGAGCTACCGCCAGCGCTAGAACTAGCGCCCGACGCTAGCTCCAAAGCCTTCAACACCTTATGACTTCAGTGCACTTAAAAACTGGGGTCTTACAATTCTTTCCAACTTATAAAATTTCGACCCAAAATTTGTACAGTGCAAAGAAACATACAGGTACAAGACTTTTAACTTGTACCTCAATGGAACAATTCGGGGAACTCGGCACGCATGGTTTGCTCGCGCTCCCAAGTAAGCTCCTCACGACCGCAGTTGTTCCAGTAGACTTTGACCATCTTGATTAATTTTTTTTGCAGCTGTTTGACATCAGTGTCTTCGATGCAAATAGGCGTGACCATCATCTTCAGCCCATCATCAACCGACACCTGACTAGCCACAAGCACTTGGCTAGGCTCTGGTACAACTTACCTCAGCACTGATATGTGGAACACACAGTGCAAACCACTCAACTCTGTCGAAAGAGCGAGCCGATAGGCAGCTTCGCCAACACGCTCCAGTATCTCAAACGGTCCAAGGTATCTTGGACTCAGCTTTTTCAAGCATCGAATCCTGGACACACCCTTGAAAGGTTTAATCTTGAGATATACTTAGTTGCCCACGACGAACTCAACATACCTGTGCTTGGCATTGTAGTATTTTTCCTGCATATCCTGCGCCACCAACAATCGCTTCTGGATTGTTCGAATAGTCGAATCTGCATCTTCGACTTCCTTCCGCTTAAACAACTTTGATTCGCCAGTCTCCGCCCAAGCCAAGGGAGTACGACAAGCTCTACCATAGAGGGCCTAAAAAGGGCGCCATTTTTATACTTGACTGGTAGCTGTTATTATAAGCGAACTCGATCATGAAAAGATGATCTTCCCACTTCTTACCGAAGTCCAGGACGCACAAACGGAGCATATCCTCCAAAGTTCTGTTCGTACGTTCAGCCTGTCCATCTGTTTGAGGGTGGAAGGCAGTACTGAACTTCAATTTTGTACCCAACAACTGGTGGATAAGCCTCCAATCTTTCGAAATAAAGCGCCCGTCTCGACCACTTAAGATGCTACGGGGCACACCGTGCAAACGTACAATACTATCAACATATAGCTTTGCTAATTTCTCCACTGAATTGTCCTTCCAGTTTGGAATAAAGTGGGCTACCTTCGTCAAGCGATCCACGATCGCCCAAACAGCATCATTCCCATTCCGCGATATCGGCAAATCGTGCACGAAATCCATCAAAATGTAATCAAATTTCCATTCTGGTATAGGCAACGACTTTAGGAACCCTCCAGGTTTATGGCATTCGGCCTTCACAAGTGCGCTAGTTTTATACTTTGCCACATAAAGAGCGATGTCCTTCTTCAAACCTGGACACCAAAATAGCTTTTTCATGTCCTGGTACATTTTTGTGCTCCCCAGGTGAATTGAGCACTTTGAGAAATGTGCTTCGTACATCTATTCCTTCCGCAATTTTCCAACATTTGGGATGCACAACTGACCGTATTTCCACATAAGATCGTCGTCCGATACAAACTCTGCAGTAGACCCAACCCCAGTCTCTGCCAAGAAGCGTTGCATGCTCGAATCAAGCTCCAGGGCCCGTCGTATCCTATCTGCGAGGTCGTATTCCACCTCCGTCCAGTTCAGGCATGCACCCGCACTAGAACTCCTCTCCACACAGGCGATCTCTAAAGATTCCAAGTCACTGACCAGACACGAGTCATACATCTGAATCCAGCTGGCCTGCACAGAAGCCCTTCGGCTCAAAGCATCTGCGATGACATTTCCCTTCCTGGATGTATAGTGTATCTGGCAAGTGTAGTCCCCCAGGAACTCCATCCACCTTTGTTGTCACATATTGAGCTCTTTCTGATTTAGCAGATACTTTAGGCTCTTATGGTCCGTAAAGATATCAACCTTCACACCATACAAGTAGTGTCGCCACAATTTCAGAGCAAAGATCACGGCCGCTAACTCCAAGTCATGGACCGGGTAATTCAGCTCTTGCACTTTCAACTGGCGCGAGCCATAAGCTATCACCTGACCATTCTGAAGAAGTACGCAGCCTAAGCCGCTCCTTAACGCATCACTGTAAATTTCATATCCTTCTATACCACATGGAAAACACAAGATTGGTGCCGTGGTCAGACGACTCTTTAACTCCTCGAAAGCTTGTACACACGCTGGTGACCAAACAAACTTCTTATCTTTCCTTGTCAATGTCGTGAGAGGAAGAGCAATCCGCGAAAAGTTCTCCACGAAGCGCCGATAGTAGCCGGCAAGTCCAAGGAAACTCCTGACTTCCGCTACTGTCTTCAAAACGGGCCACTCTTGGATATCAACTATCTTTGTCGGATCTACCGCAATACCCTCACCACTAACCACATGATCAAGGAACGCCACCGAGGCAAGCCAAAACTCACATTTGGAGAACTTGGCATACAGTTGACTCCGTCGCAGGGTCTCCAACACTACGCACAAATGAATCACTTGTTCTTCTTCAGATTGAGAGTATACCAGAATATCGTCAATAAAGACGATCACAAACCGGTCAAGGCACTCTCTAAAGGTCCTATTCCTCAGATCCATGAACACTGATGGTGCGTTCATCAGTCCAAACGGCATAACGGTAAACTCATAGTGTCCGTAGCGGGTACTAAATGCCATCTTGGGAATGCCGCACTCCCGAATCCACAACTGGTAGTATCCAGACTTAAGATCCAGCTTTGAATATACCATTTATCCGACTAGCTGATCAAACAAGTCATCGATTTGAGGAATCAGATACTTGTTCTTCTCGGTCAGCTTGTTCAATTCTCGATAGTCTATGCATAGACGCAGACTTCCGTCCTTCTTCTTTAATTTGTAACACCCTCCCCGTTACATAGAACATAGCAGTAGGTCCGGTCGGGACCCCACGCCATATTAAACGAACAGTAGAGCACGTTACTGAATTAGTCTAAACAGTTAAGCAGATAACTATCTCAGCACACAGAGTCGCATAACAGAATCATTTCATTTATTAAGATAAAACTAGTTCATAATTTGTCCACTTATATAAAGGGAATGAAAATACAAAAGAGTTTGGTTACTACACTGTTTATATCAACTAAGTGGCTTACAAACATCGGCACGCAGGCCGGCCACACATGAAAAATAGTAAACAACAAATTGGGTCTTCGAGGGCCAGCACATCACAGCAGCAGGGGCTTCAGCCTGCTATTTCCCGCTAGTCTCACCAGGACCTGTACAAACAAATCCACCAAAAAGTGGGGAAAACAAGTAACCGGCAACTTTAGCTGACCAAGACTATAACGACCCCACCCCATCCTTGGGGCGGTGTTACTCCTTCCCTGCAGATAAGAGTTAGCAGCATATACACACATATATCCGCAAACAACACCAGTGTAGGAAATCACAGCCACCCGCTTCATGCTCTCAAGGCACACTTTGGCATACTCCCTGAGTTACGCCTCGATGCTAACCATTTTTCGACTTAGCTAATTACTTGAGCTAGGCCGTAGACATGAAGTTCCGGCACTCTTCCATAGCCCGGTGCACCGAGGGGCGACCTCTTCACCACCACTATGGGCAGGTTCGGATCAGCTAGGCCCGTGCTCAATCATCGCGATCAACTATGCACGATGCGGGTAAGCTTTCACCTGTGCCCGTTTCTCAAAGCTAGGCTCTCCAGGCCCTTCAGCTTCTTCAGCCACACAACTAGCCTCCAGGACATAGGTTGCGCAGGAACAAACAATCATCTTGCTGGGCGCTACCGCTGATGGCGCAAATCTCGCACACCGCTATAGGCGGTAGCTCGACTACGACACGAAACGGCAGTGTACCGATCGTTCAAGTAATAAAAAATGGGAATGAATCCCCAAGTATCGATCTCAAAGGAACACAGTAAGGTGGAGTTTATTATCGAGGAAGGACTTGAGATCGAAGTCCTTAACGTAGGATGGATGCGGAAACGGGGGTTTTGGTTTGTGGAAAATGAAGAGCAAAATCTATCACTACTCCTATGCAATGCCGCTATGCAATGCTTCGCTTAGCGGGATGGAGACTAGGCAGGCCTTGAGCGCACTGCGTCACAAGGGCGGATGGACGAGAAGGCTAGCGGATGGAATGGTTCGCACCGGCAGAGTCGGAATGGATTATACGGGCCGCTATGCCACGCTTCGCTAGGCGGATGGAAGAGTAGGCATACGGATGAGGGTCGCAAGCACCTCGCCGACAAGCACGCCACTAGCAATTGCTAGTGCGACACACGAACGTGACGGCGGGATGGAGAATGGAATGGGGCGCTCCTCATTCACACATATGAATAATATGATTCCATAAACATGAAATAAACATTAATAAAAAAGATTCATAGTGTCATCATCTAAATATAGAGATTACAAACAAATACAACCACACAAGTAGAAGAAAGAGGCAAGAGATACGACCGAATCCGGAGTCTCATTGTAGATTCACGGTAGGAATCGTCGGGTTATCAATCCACGTCCTAGCTCGGTCCCAACTGCGTCTGGGGTAGAGGAGGGCTGTCACACCTCCCAATGGACCCGTCTTCTCCAGCGTTTTACAATCCGACCACGTCTGATGCGAGGAACTCCTTGCATGGCGATGAAGATGAGTGAAATCTCCTCCTTGAAGCTCTTGGATGATGGAGGAGGCCTAGGGGGCGGAGAAGCAGCGAGAAGGGGCGAAACGGCGGACTGGCGGAAGAAAATGTCGAGCGCCCCGACCTAATTCGCGAGCAGGAGAATTTATAGGCGCTGGAATAAACAGTGCGCACGGTCATTGGCGCACGACCAGTGGTCGTGCACGCTGGAATCCTGTGATCGTGCGCCTGCCTGGGTGGAGCCTGCAATGCAAGAAATTTATAAAATGCCATGTTTGCACGACCAGTGGCGCACGACCGGTGGTCGTGCGCACTATCGTAGGTGGTCGTGCGCACTGGTCGAAACAGACCTCATAAAATTGATGTTAAGTGCGCACGAACAGTGGCGCACGACCGGTGGTCGTGCGAACAGTGGCGCACGACCGGTGGTCGTGCGCACTATCATAAGTGGTCGTGCGCACTGTCCGAGACAGAACTCAAAAAGAAAGGGTTAAGTGCACACGATCAGCGGTGCACGACCAGTGGTCGTGCGCAATAGAACCAGTGATCGTGCGCAGTGTTCCTGTACATAATTGTACCAGGAACACCTGCACGACTCCTGTTCCAGCACAACCACGAATCCAGCCACTGAAAGTGGCACTTAACAATGCATGAAAACTAATAAAGAAGAAGAACATGAAATAACACCAAAAACGAGCCTAGAGGTGCACTTAGCATGGAGTATCAAATATAAGTGAAAACATGTCTAAAGTGAAGTGCATAGACTAGAAAATCGGCCCAGATGAGTCCATAAATGTGTATATATTTGGGACTCATCAACCGCCGACGCTAATGCTAGCACCCGGCGCTAGCAACAGAGCCCAGTTCTGTCCGGTACTAGTAACAAAAGCTAGTTCTGCTACCTCTGGAGTAACATTCCTAGAACTCATCATCTTTTGCTCACCTGGAGCTACTGCCGACGCTACCGCTAGCACTCGACAATAGTAACAGAACCTAGTTCTGCTAGCATTTTTCGGGTATTTTCTGGGAAACACCTCCAGAACCATTTACAGTACGAATCAGTACACAGAACCCGAAAAATACAGCATATAACACGAAGTCTTCTCGGACACGCGATTAACAGGCATCACCAATCCAGAACAACCTATCCTGATGGGCTTCACACAGCATGCCTAATATCCGTACTTCGATTCCGGATTCTAAATGCAAATTATTGTGGGGAAAACATCAAACCACCAGAAGAACCCATCTACTAATTAGTAGAAGTCTTCCAAATCATGCAAATCAAAGGACACACATGTCAATAGATGTAGGGAGGAGAATCGTTACCCTCGACATTCGTTTCAAAGCCATAGATCTGCAATTACTCCAGAGAGAACTTGCTAAAATTGCTTCCTCTCCATGGATTCGATGATGGCAAGCGCACCCTGGATCTCCTTCGCAGATTCCCCCTTAGTTCAACGAACAGCTAGCCCAACCCTCTGCTTCCTTGCTGAAGGAGAGATAGAATAAAAGCAGGAAATGAGAAGAGAACCCTGAATTCGGCCTCTATATCATTTTCCCGCTAGCGCTGGCGCTAGCCGGGAGCACCGGAGCTAGCAAAGAGTCGGTACCGCTTAAGGACTTTTCTACCGCTAGCGCTACCTGTGCTATCAATCGTTGAGGAATTCACTTAGGTTCAACATGGTTCACCGAAACATATTCGTCGGCATGCTACTCGACGATAAGAGCTACCCCCAGTGCTAGCACTAGAGCCCGACGCTAGCTCCACAGCCTTCAACACCTTATGACTTCAGTGCATTTGAAAAACTGGGGTCTTACAATCCTCTCCCCCTTATAAAATTTTGTCCCAAAATTTGTACTGTGCAAAGAAACATACAGATTCAAAACTTTTAACTTGTACCTCAACGGAACAATTTGGGGAACTCGACATGCATGGTTTGCTGGCTCTCGCAGGTAAGCTCCTCATGACCGCAGTTGTTCCAGCGGACTTTGACCATCTTGATCAATTTATTTCGCAGTTGTTTGCTATTATTGGCTTCGATGCAAATAGGCGTGACCATCATCTTCAGCCCATCATCGACCGACACCTGACTAGCCACAAGCACTTGTATAGGCTTTGGTACAGCTTTCCTCAGCACCGATATGTGGAACACATTGTGCAATCCACACAACTCTGTCGAAAAAGCGAGCCGATAGGAAGCTTCGCCAACACGCTCCAGTATCTCAACCGGTCTAAGGTATCTTGGACTTAGCTTTTTCAAGCGTCGAATCCTGGACACACCCTTGAAAGGTTTAATCTTGAGATATACCCAGTCGCCCATGGCGAACTCAACATTCCTGTGCTTCGCATTGTAGTATTTTGCCTGCCTATCCCGCGCCACCAAAAATCGCTCCTGGATTGTTCGAATAGTCGAATTTGCATCTTCAAATTCCTTCCGCTTAAACAACTTTGATTCGCCAGTCTCCGCCCAAGCCAAGGGAGTACGACAAGCTTTACCATAGAGGGCCTTGAAGGGCGCCATTTTTGTACTTGCCTGGTAGCTGTTATTATAAGCGAACTCGATCAAGAAAAGATGATCTTCCCACTTCTTTCCGAAGTCCAGGATACACATACAGAGCATATCCTCCAAAGTTCTATTCGTACGTTCAGTCTGTCCATCCATTTGAGGGTAGAAGGCAGTACTAAACTTTAATTTTGTACCCAACAACTGGTGGATTAGCCTCCAATCTTTCGAAGTAAAGCGCCCGTCTCCGCCACTTATGATGCTACGGGGCACACCGTGCAAACGTACAATACTATCAACATATAGCTTTGCTAATTTCTCCACTGCATCGTCCTTCCGGTTTGGAATAAAGTGGGCTACCTTCGTCAAGCGATCCATGATCACCCAAACAACATCATTCCCACTCTGCGATCTTGGCAAAACCGTGCACGAAATCCATCGAAATGTCATCAAATTTCCATTCTGGTACAGACAATGACTTCAGGAACCCTCCAGGTTTATGGCATTCGACCTTCACAATTGCGCAAGTTTTACACTTTTCCACATAAAGAGCGATGTCCTTCTTCAAACCTGGCCACCAAAATAGCCTTTTCATGTCCTGATACATTTTTGTGCTCCCCGGGTGAATTGAGTACTTTGAGAAATGTGCTTCGTACATCAATTCCTCCCGCAATTTTCCCACATTTGGGATGCACAACCGACCATCTTTCCACATAAGATCGTCATCCAATACAAACTCTGCAGCTGACACAACCCCAGTCTCTGCCAAGAAGCGCTGCATGCTCGAATCAAGCTCCAGGGCCTTTCGTATCCTATCCGCGAGATCGTATTGCACCTCCATCTAGTTCAAGCTTCCAAGTCACTGACCAGACACGTGTCATACATCTGAATCCAGCTGGCCTACGCAGAAGCCCTTCGACTCAAAGCATCTGCGATGACATTTCCCTTCCCGGGTGTATAGAGTACCTCGGAAGTGTAGTCCCCCAGGAACTCCATCCACCTTCGTTGTCACATATTGAGCTCTTTCTGATTTAGCAGATACTTTAAACTCTTATGGTCAGTAAAGATATCAACCTTCACACCATACAAGTAGTGTCGCCACAATTTCAGAGCATAGATCACGGCCGCCAACTCCAAGTCATGGACCGGGTAATTCCGCTCATGCACATTCAACTGGCGTGAGCCATAAGCTATCACCTGACCATTCTAAAGAAGTACACAGCCTAAGCCGCTCCCTGATGCATCACTGTAAATTTCATATCCTTTTGTACCACATGGCAAACACAAGATTGGTGCTGTGGTCAGACGACTCTTTAACTCCTCAAAAGCTTATGCACACGCTGGTGACCAAACAATCTTCTGATCTTTCCTTGTCAATGTCGTGAGAGGAAGAGCAATCCGCGAAAAGTTCTCCACGAAGTGCCGATAGTAGCCGGCAAGTCCAAGGAAACTCCTGACTTTCGCTACTGTCTTCAAAATGGGCCACTCCTGGATAGCAACTATTTTTATCGGATCTACCGCAATACCCTCACCACTAACCACATGACCAAGGAACGCCACCGAGGCTAGCCAAAACTATCATTTGGAGAACTTGCCATACAGTTGATTCCTTCGCAGGGTCTCCAACACTACACGCAAATGAATCGCGTGTTCTTCTTCAGATTGAGAGTATACCAGAATATCATCAAATAAAGACGATCACAAACTGGTCAAGGCACTCTCTAAAGGTCCTATTCATCAGATCCATGAACACGGAAGGCGCATTCATCAGTCCAAACGGCATAATGGTAAACTCATAGTGTCCGTAGAGGGTACTAAATGCCATCTTGGGAATGTCGCACTCCCGAATCCGCAACTGGTAGTATCCATACTTAAGATCCAGCTTTGAATATACCTTTGATCCGACTAGCTGATCAAACAAGTCATCGATTCGAAGAATCAGATACTTGTTCTTCTCAGTCAGCTTATTCAATTCTCGATAGTCGATGCATAGACACAGACTTCCGTCCTTCTTCTTCAATTTGTAACACCCTCCCTATTACATAGAACATAGTAGTAGGTCCGACTGGGACCCCACGCCATATTAAACGAACAGTAGAGCGCGTTACTGAATTAGTCTAAATAGTTAAGCAGATAACTATCTCAGCACATAGAGTCGCATAACGGAAGCATTTCATTTATAAAGATAAAACTAGTTCATAATTTGTCCACTTATATATAGGGAATGAAAATACAAAAGAGTTTGGTTACTACACTATTTATTTCAACTAAGTGGCTTACAAACATCGACACGCAGGATGACAACACATGAAAAACAGTAAACAACAAATTGGCCCTTCGAGGGCCAGCACAGCACAGCAGTAGGGGCTTCAGCCTGCTATTTCCCGCTAGTCTCACCAGGACTTGTACAAACAAATCCACCAAAGAGTGGGGAAAACAAGCAAATGGTCAGCTTTAGCTGACCAAGACTATAATGACCCCACCCCATCCTCGGGGTGGTGGTACTCCTTCCCTGCAGATAAGAGTTAGCAGCATGTAAACACATATATCCGCAAACAACACCATTGTAGGCAATCACAACCATCCGCTTTGTGCTTTCAAGGCACACTTTGGCATACTCCCCGAGTTACGCCTCCACGCTAAACATTTTTCGACTTAGCTAATTACTTGTGCTAGGCCGTACACACAAAGTTCCAGCACTCTTCCATAGTCCGGTGCACCGAGGGGCGACCTCTTCACCACCACTATGGGCGGGTTCAGATCAGCTAGGCATGTGCTCAATCATCACGATCAACTCTGCACGATGCGGGTAAGCTTTCACCTGTGCCCGTTTCTCAAAGCTAGGCTCTCCAAGCCGTTCAGCTTCTTCTGCCACACACCTAGCCTCCAGGACATAGGTTGCGCAGGAACAAACAATCTGTTGAAAATGTTGAAGTGGGAGGATTTTTGAAGTTGGCGGTCTGGGGGGAGACCGCGCGGTTTGATCTAACCGCACGGTCTTGCGGTCTCCTCTGGCGGTTTGACCTCTTTGGTTTAGCCACGGGCTAATCGATGTGATCACCAGTCTTTTGTCCAAGGGTGCTGAGTTGAGTCCGCGCGGTCTGGTTGTCTGACCGCATGGCAGAGCAGGTTTCTACCTGGTAAGGAAGGAGCGCGGTCTGGTGCTTATGACTGCGTGGTGTGGGCAGCCGATCTGGAGGCTGTCCGGGTTCTTTATTGTGCGCGCGGACTAAGGTCATCTTAGTCGCGCGGTCTCCGAGTTGTGTTCGCATGGTTGGTCCTTCGGCGATCAGCTGGCATATACGGTCACAGGTGGTTGATCGACTTAGCGGGCTGTGCCCTAGTCGATCTGGTGTGTTCGCGATCTCTAGAGGAGGTTGGGTGGCGAACACAGATGGTGAGCGACATGACCGGGCGAGTTGTCATGGTCGCGCAGCTTCTGCTGAAGTCGGCAAGCTCACTAAACAAGAGGTTCTTTTGCTGGTCGCGCGGGTTGACCGGTCTGGTCGCGCGATCAAGGCGTGGTGATCCTATCTCATAGGGTGGTGACTGGATCAGGTCGCCTGCCTATAAATAGGAGCCACTATAGCAGCAAATATATAGCACCAAGTGTAAGCTGAGCTCGCGACCTGTTCTTGCGGTTTGTGTTTTGTAACCGGCCGGTTAGCTGATCGAACTTGTCTTGTGCAGCTTCTGCGGATTGTGCGGGAAGCAGCGGTCACCTCTTATTCTGAAGGTGTTCGGGCGGTCTCGCGGCTTGCAGTGTGGGTTGCTGGAGTTCGGGAGGATCAGTGGAGTTCGGGAGTTCGCATGGTTTTCAGTTGGTGTGTCTCAAGTCGCAGATCGGCAGTTCGGGCGATCTGGTTTCTAGCCGGGCGGACTGTCAAGTCGGGCGGTTAGGAGGTCTCAAGTTGGCATACCGCTGGTTTTCCTTTTTGCTGCTTTTCTCTTCTGTTTTTTGTGTACGGGCGAAATCATGTCTCGCCATGTATACCTTGCCCTGTAATGATGAATTTTGCTTATCAATAAAGATCGTGTTTGCTTCATGTGCTTCTAGTTGTTTGGCTTGAACTCTAAGTTGTACAATTCCTGCTCACTCCATAAAGATTCGAAAAAATTTCACATGGTATCCGAGCTAGGTTGGAGTGGATAGAGCAGTGAACAACTTAGAGTAGCCATCGCCTTTGTGAAGAAGAAACCAGTGGTAGAGCCATGGAAGCGAGGGGTCTTGGAATTGAGATGCTCAACTCGACCAACTTTAAGAATTGGAGGTCTTGTATGCAGAGCTATCTTCTGGGTGAGGAACTCTGGTAGGTAGTTGGAGGAGAGAGCACGGAGGAAGTTTTTCTGGTTGGAGATAACCATCATGAGGTGAGGAACTGGAGGCGGATTAATGCCAAAGCAGAGTTCGCCCCCAAGAGGGCAATATCACCTGATCTGTTTGATCACATCTTGGGGTGTGCATCAGCTGCAGAGATCTGGAGAGCCCTAGATAGGTTGTTTAACAAGAAGAATGTGGCAAGACTTCAATTCCTGGAGAATGAGCTGGCCAGATCGGCTCAAGGTGACCTTTCTATCTCTACGTTCTTCTTGAAGATGAAGAACTTGTGCGCCGAGATTTTAGCGCTAGATCCTGATGAGTCAATTTCTGAGGCGAAGCTGAAGAGGCACATCATCTGTGGTTTGCGGAAGGAATATGTTGCCTTTGTGACGTCGGTGCATGGTTGGGCAAATCAGCCATCTCTGCTGGAGCTGGAAAATCTGCTTACTTCGCAGGAGAGTCTAGCAAGGCAGATGGCTGGGGTGTCAGTGTCTGGGGGAGATGGCGAAGTTCTCTTCACGGGGAAGAAGAAGAAGTGGGATAAGAAGAAGACCGCTGGAGGAGGCAATGAGCCTTCAACTTCTGGACACCAGGAGAGGGGCTATGCTCCTAAGGCTGAATCGAAGAAGAAGGGGGAAGGTCCCAAGTGCTTCAGGTGCGGAAAGGTTGGTCACATCAGGAAGGAGTGCCGGTTAAATCTTCAGCCGGGGCATGCTGTTACAGGAAAGGAGGAAGCTGATGCCAGACAGATTGATGGAGGATGGGGAGGAGCCTTCTCGGCTTCTGTTGAAGCTGCGACTTCTATGAACTATCAAGAGGACTGGATCGTGGACTCGGGGTGTGGTCATCACATCACCGGGGACGAGTTGAAGCTTTCTTCAGCTCAGCCGTACTCAGGTAATGATGCCATTATTACTGCTGACTATACTGTGCATGCTGTCGAGAAGGTGGGGGTTGTTTCCTTGGGTAGTGATAGAGGGCCACTAACTTTGAAGAGTGTCTATCATTTGCCCGGAATGAGGAAAAACCTCTTCTCCGTGACCAACGCTGTAGAAGTTGGGTATCACGTTCTGTTTGGCCCAACAGAAGTGAGGTTTCTTCAGAATGTGGAGGGAGTGAAGGCTGAGGTAGTTCATGTGGGGAGGAGAGCTAAAGACTTGTTCGTTTTATCGACAAATTCTTATGTTGACAAGATGAGGACAAACGACAGTGCTGTGATATGGCACGAGAGGTTGGGGCATGTAGGAATGGATAAGCTGAAAGTTATGGCAGTGAAAGGTCTGGTCAAGGGCCTGCCTAGTCTATCTTCCTACGGAGATGGTCATGTGTGCGAGGGATGTCAGTTTGGCAAGTCTCATCGACTACCGTTTGACAAGTCGCAGACAAGGAGTAGTGTGCCATTGGAGTGCATCCACGGTGACTTGATGGGACCGACTGCTACCCCAAGCCTCGGAGGCAGCAGATATATGCTGGTGTTTATCGATGATTACACCAGATATGTCTGGGTATATTTCTTGAAGGAGAAGGCGGAGGCGTTTGCCAAGTTTGTGGAGTTCAAGGAGCTCGTGGAGGGTCGTCTTGGACTGCAGGTTAAGAAGCTGAGGACTGACAACGGAGGGGAGTTCAACTCTGGTGAGTTCTCTACTTTTTGCAGGAAGGCGGGCATCCGGAGGGAGCTTACTTGTGCGCATACTCCACAGCAAAATGGAGTTGCAGAGCAGAAGATCCGTCGTCTGACGGAGACCTGCAAGTGTTGGCTGCATGCCAAGAGTATCCCAAAGTCCTTCTGGGCACAGGGAATTTCTTGTGCTGCCTACGTCATCAACAAGATGCCTCTGAGTCCTATCAATAAGAAGACCCCGCGTGAACTGATGTTCAAGGAAAAGCCAAGTGTGGCGCACCTTCGAGTGTTTGGTTCCACCTGCTATGTGCACGTTCCAGATGCGCTTCGGACGAAGCTAGATGCGAAAGCAATGAAGCTAGTCTTTGTGGGGTATGATGACCGGAAGAAGGGCTGGAAGTGTATGGACCCGGAGACGCGGAGATTTGTTGTATCTCGCGACGTCGTGTTCGACGAGGTGACATCGTACAAGGGAAGTTCTGGTGTGGAGCTACCAGAAAATAGGGTGGAGGAGCCAGAGAAAGCTGTGGAAAATCTTCAGGTGGAGCTACCTGTGTCACCAGGTGGTCCATCAATATCTAGTTCTGAGGCGGAAGCTTCTGGACCAGGAAATAGGGGGAGCGATGCTCCGAGTACGTCTAGAAGAGGAGCTAGGGAAGAAGCAGCTGAAGATACTGCAAGTCAGGGGAAGACATTGCGGAGATCGAAGCGAACTATCATTGCCCCTGATCGCTATACAGGAGGAAACATGGTGAGCTTTGTCTCATGTTTCTTTGCTGGTCCCTTGGATGAGAGGGAGCCGTCGAGCTTTAAATAGGCTAGAGGCATGAAGGAGTGGGACATTGCGATGCAAGAAGAGATGGCAGCTCTCGAGAAGAATGAGACCTGGTCTCTGGTGCCCAGGCCCAAGGGCACCACTCCTGTCACATGCAAGTGGGTCTTCAAGTTGAAGAAGAAAGCTGACGGCTGTATCGGACGGTATAAGGCTCGCTTTGTGGCTCGGGGGTTCTCGCAGCAATACGGTGAAGACTATGAAGAGACATTCAGTCTGGTGGCAAAAATGACTTCAGTTCGGGTTGTGATTGCCTTGGCGGCGTATTGGGGATGGAAGATATGGCAGCTCGACATAAAGAATGCGTTCTTGTACGACGAGATTGACAAGGACATCTTCATGGTCTAGCCGCCAGGATTCGTATCTGAAGATTTTCCGGAGCATATCTGCAAGTTGAAGAAGGCCCTGTATGGGTTGAAGCAAGCGCCGAGGGCGTGGTATGGAAAGATTGCAGAGTATCTCTTATTCTGCGGGTTTGGTGCTTCAGACTCAGACTCAAGCTTGTTCGTTAAGAAGAGTAGGGAGCTTCAAGTCATCGTGCTGCTTTACGTCGACGATATGATCGTGACGGGGAATTCGAAGGAGGAGGTAGCTGATGAGTCCCATTTATATATACATTTTTGGGCTCATTTGGGCTGGTACTCTAGTCTTTGCACCACATTTTATGCACGTTTTCATTCATTTGTACTATTCCATGCTATGTGCACTTTTAAGCCCACTCCGGTGTGCAATTGCGCTCCTTGCTGTTGGGGGCAAGCACTTGGTGCTCCCCTTCCCTTCTTCTATATTTTTCTGATGCTGGACGTGTATTCCCAGCCATTGTATCTTGTATGCAGGTGACCGGATCGTCCCGTTTTCCCCAGAATTCATGTCTGTGCATATCGCACGGTCGTGCGTTTCCTTGACGCACGGTCGGTTGCGGTCGTGCGTTTGTGTCTGGGCTGAATATGAAGCGTCGGAGTTTACTCGTGCGTTTGAATGCACGGGCGGATTTGCCGGTGCGTGAGTAAAATGCACGGTCGACCTGTGTATTCTTGATTTCTGAGCGTCGGATTTTACCCATGTGTTTGAACGCACGGGCGGTGTCTTGTTTTCATGCGTTTTCTGGTATGCTCATTTCTGAGCATGGGTAACTTTTCTTCCCCTGGTCTTTTATTCGATTTTCATGATTACATCATTTGTATCGATTGCTTAGATTAAGTCTGGGGGAAAGCCGCTATATGTGCCCACTCACTTGCACTTTTGCATAACATGCTTGAAGTATTTTATTTCAGTTATTTTATTTGTTCATTTTCACCGCACACCACTACACCCACTTTAGCGCACTCGCTTGTTTGTATGCTCCTGTATATTCAATTCTTGGTTGTGATGTAGAAATTGCTGTATTAGCCAAAATAATTGCAAGATGGAGTGGAATGTTGACTCCTGCAGTGCTCTGGTTGAGTACTCGTGTTTGCATAGGGATTTGAGTAGAATTAGTTTCTATTTATGCTTCTAATTTATAATTAGTAGATTTGCGTAGATTTTAGTTTATTTTACTCAAAATGGTGAATGTGGTTGAATCTAGTGGTAGCGTGGTATTGTGTGTAAGGGAATGCGAGGTTCGTGTTGCTCGATTCGGGAGGAAGGATTACCTTTCTCGGGGGCTAAGAACTTGCCCCAAGCGACTCTTGAAGCATGGGTGCGAACGATTTGCAAGTTGAGCGTGACGTAGGCCATCTATTTGGCAAGCTTGAGCCTTGTTTTACCATTCCTATACACTAACCATTGCTAGCCCATTTTGTGCCTACCCGATCTTTTGATTCATCTCCACTATACTTCACCAAGGCCTAAAATCTAATCCTATTATCGCAACCAAAAATTAAGCTAAAAGCATTTATGAATTGTAATTTTCCAATGCGGTGCAGTGATGCAAAACTTCAGTGTTGATGTGGAAGTTTTAAAAATGTCTATGTGCTGAAAATTGTGCTATTAGATCTGGGGATGAAAAGAAAAGAAAAAGATAAGCAAAGAAAAAAATAGATGTATACCCCCAGCGTTTTAATTGAAACATCTAAATGGTATTGATTGTTGTAGGCCGAGTGCACACCCGGTTTCAAAGTCATGTGTGGGGGTGTGTTACAAGTGTATTATTGAGGCTGCTTTGAATTAGCACTTTGGTGAGCTCTGTTGGGTTGCGATTAGCCTTCACGTTTATCTTTGCATTCCAAACCGTAACCTAAGCCTCGTGTAAACCCAAAGCCCTATTGATTCATCTTGTGAGTTCACTAGTGTCGTGGAGAGAGTGTGACAGGGCGAGCTTATGGCTGTCGACGTTGATGGATTTCAACGGAGATAATTCCGAGTTCCGGTCTTGGGTAACATTCACCTTCGCGACTTGCTTACTTTCGTACTACATGTGACCACGAGATTCACCAACATTCCATTTTTGAGTAAAAATAAATTTCTTTTTACGCATTTACACTTTTATAAATTAGCTAGCATATGTAGAAACTTCTTCTAATGAACTTCTATGCACACAAGTATGCAACTTCGCATTCTATTCCATGTTTGCAATTTTTTGGCTAGCTATGCTTTTCCTACTCCGACGGATTTGTTTGCTCGGGACGCGCAAATAGGTAAGTCTGGGGGTGTGATGAGTCGCATTTATATATACATTTTTGGACTCATTTGGGCTGGTACTCTAGTCTTTGCACCTCATTTTAGGCACGTTTTCATTCATTTGTACTATTCCATGCTATGTACACTTTTAAGCCAATTCCGGTGTGCAATTGCGCTCCTTGCTGTTGGGGGCAAGCACTTGGTGCTCCCCTTCCCTTCTTCTATGTTTTTCTGATGCTAGACGTGTATTCTCAGCCATTGTATCTTGTATGCAGGTGACCGGATCGTCCCGTTTTCCCCAGAATTCATGTCTGTGCATATCGCACGGTCGTGCGTTTCCTTGACGCACGGTCGGTTGCGGTCGTGCGTTTGTGTCTGGGGTGAAAATGGAGCGTCGGAGTTTACTCGTGTGTTTGAACGCACGTGCGGATTCGCCTGTGTGTGAGTAAAACGCACGGTCGACCTGTGTATTCTTGATTTCTGAGCGTCGGATTTTACCCGTGCGTTTGAACGCACGGGCGGTGTTGATCGTGCGTGAGCAAAACGCACGGGCGGCGCAGCGTCTTCCCCAAGTCTCATTTTATCATTTAATAATGCACAGTCTGCGCACGGTCGTGCGTTCGACCGTGCGTGACGATTTTCTGACAGAATTTCTATTTAAGCCGCAGCTCTTGCCCTATTCTGGAGATCGATCGTTTTTCCCGCTCCCAGAGCTCCAATTCCGCGCCCTTTTCGCCGTCCATCGCCGCCCACCTTCCGGAGGTGCTTTGGGCTTGTTCTTCACGCCAATCTTGAGCCGGAGCTTCCTCTCGGCCTCCTCCTTCATCCTAGTGCTTCAAAGGAAGATCTAGCCGCCATCGCCATCAAGCAAGAGGAAGTTTGCAACCTCTACCGGATCGTGAGACGAAGAAGACGGGCTCATTGGAGAGTAGCGACAGCTCTCTCTACCCCGGACGTAGTTGCGGACCGAGCTTGGACGCGGATTGACAACCCGGCGATTCCAACCGTGAATCTACAACGAGCCTTCGGATTCGGTCGATTTCTTGCCTTGTTCTTCTCTTATTGATGTATATGTAGTTAGATCTAACATTATGATGAAGTAGCACTTAACTTTATTTGCATTTCTATACATGTCATGTCTATGTGAAATAGTTTACTGTTTGAGTTGCTTGAGGAGCGCCCCATTCCATCCTCCATCCCGCCGTCACGTTCGTGTGCCGCACTAGCAATTGCTAGTGGCGTGCTTGTCGACGAGGTGCTTGCGACCCTCATCCATATGCCTACTCTTCCATCCGCCTAGCGAAGCGTGGCATAGCGGCCCGTGTAATCCATTCGCCTAACGAAGCAGTGCGCTCAAGGACTGCACAGTTCGATTCCGCTTGCCTACTCATCCATCCGCCCTTGCGACACAGTGCGCTCAAGGCCTGCCTAATCTCCATCCCGCCAAGCGAAGCATTGCATAGCGGCATTGCATAGGAGTAGTTATAGTTGTTTTTCTTTATTTTTCACAATCCAAATCCCCCGTTTCCGCATCCATCCGACGTAAAGGACTTCAATCTCAAGTCCTTCCTCAAACATTAACTCCACCTTACTGTGTTCCTTGAGAGATTCGATACTCGGGGATTACTCCTCGTTTTATATTACTTGAACGATCGGTATACTGCCATTTCGTGCCGCAATCTTACTACCGCCTATAGCGGTGTGCTAAGATCTGCGCCATCAGTAGCGCAGCTTCGGGCAGAGCTATCTATCAGGTTTGAGATGAAGGATCTAGGTGAGCTTCACCATTTCCTTGGACTCGAGGTGCAGAGGAAGGAGAGTGGAGTACTGGTGTCCCAGGCTGGATATGCGGAGCGGATCATTGAGCGGTTCAGCATGAAGGAAGGGAAGTGCTCTTCCTCACCTCTGGAGAAGGCCATGAAACTTCGCAAGGATGAGGGGAGGATTCTGGAAGATCCGTTGGTGTTCTGAGCTCTGGTTGGGAGCTTGATCTATCTGACGATCACTAGGCCGGATATTGCATATGCAGTTGGCAGAGAGAATCGGTACATGGCGGAGCCACAGATGCCTCATCTACTAGCAGCCAAGAACATTCTGAAGTATGTCAAGGCGACCTCGGATATGGGTCTCCTTTCCAGGAGGGATGCGGGCTTCGAGGTGCATGAATACATGGATGCTGATTACGGGGGAGATTCGGATGATCGGAAGTCGACGTCTGGATACGTCTTCATGGCGGGCCCCACGGCTATATCATGATGCAGCAAGAAGCAGGATTCCGTGTCGGTCTCAACCACAGAAGCGGAATACAAGGCTTCGGCCTTGGTAGCTCAGGAAGCCATCTGGCTTAGGAGGTTGGTTGGAGACATCCATAAGGAGGTTCAGGGTCCGACTCTGCTCCGCGGTGACAACGAGAGTGCTCTCAAACTGGTTACTAATCCAGTTTGTCACGCGAGGACCAAGCATATCGAGATCGAGCATCATTTTATTCGTGAGAAGGTGCTGGAGGGGTCTCTTTCCGTCGAGCATGTTCGGAGTTAGGACAACATTGCTGACATCTTCACAAAGGCGCTGGCGAAGGGGCCATTTACTCGGCTAAGGAGTTTACTTGGACTGGTTTCAACTTCCCAATTCAAGGGGGAGTGTTGAAAATGTTGAAGTTGGAGGATTTTGGAAGTTGGAGGTCTGGGGGGAGATCGCGCGGTTTGATCTAACCGCACGGTCTTGCGGTCTCATCTGGCGGTTTGACCTCTTTGGTCTAGCCGGGGGCTACTCGGTGTGAACGCCAGTCTTCTGTCCAAGGGTGCCGAGTTGAGGCTGCGCGGTCTGGTTGTCTGACCGCATGGCGGAGCAGGTTTCTACCTGGTAAGGAAGGCACGCGGTCTGGTGCTTATGACTGCGTGGTGCGGGCAGCCGGTCTGGAGGCTATCCGGGTTCTTTGTGGTGCGCGCGGATTAAGGTCGTCTTAGTCGCGCGGTCTCCGAGTTGTGTTCGCATTGTTGGTCCTTCGGCGATCAGCTGGCGTAAGCGGTCACAGGTGGTTAATCGACTTGGCGGGCTGTGCCCTAGTCAGTCTGGTGTGTTCGCGATCTCTGGAGGAGGTTGGGTGGTGAACACAGGTGGTGAGCGACATGACCGGGCGAGTTGTCATGGTCGCACGGCTTCTGCTGAAGTTGGCGAGCTCACTAAGCAGGAGGTTCTTTTGCTGGTCGCGCGGGTTGACCGGTCTGGTCGCGCGATCAAGGGGTGGTGATCCTATCTCATAGGGTGGTGAATGGATCAGGTAGCCTGCCTATAAATAGGAGCCACTGTAGCAGCAAATATATAGCACCAAGTGTAAGCTGAGCTCGCGACCTGTTCTTGCAGTTTGTGTTTTATAACCGGCCGGTTAGCTGATCGAACTTGTCTTGTGCAGCTTCTGCGGATTGTGCGGGCAGCAGCGGTAACCTCCTATTCTGAAGGTGTTCGGGCAGTCTCGCGGCTTGCAGTGCGGGTTGCTGGAGTTCGGGAGGATCAGTGGAGTTCGGGAGTTCGCGTGGTTCTCAGTTGGTGTGGCTTAAGTCGCAGATCGGTAGTTCGGGCGATCTGGTTTCTAGCCGGGCGGACTGTCAAGTCGGGCGGTTAGGCGGTCTCAAGTTGGCAGACCGCTGGTTTTCCTTTTAGCTGCTTTTCTCTTCTGTTTTTTGTGTACCGGCGAAATCATGTCTCGCCATGTATACCTTGCCATGTAATGAAGAATTTTGCTTATCAATAAAGATCGTGTTTGCTTCATGTGCTTCTGGTTGTTTGGCTTGAACTCTAAGTTGTACAATTCCTGCTCACTCCATAAAGATTCGGTAAAATTTCACACAATCAGCTTGTTGGGCGCTACCGCCGGCGCTTACCCTAGCGGCCGCCGCTATCAACAGAACCCAGTTCTGCCCGACACTCGTAACAGAAGCTAGTTCTGCCACCTTTGGAGTAACATTCCCAAAACTCATCATCTTTTGCTCACCTGGAGCTACCACCGGCGCTACCTCTAGCGCCCGACGCTAGTAACAGAACCTAGTTCTGCTACCATTTTTCAGGTATTTTCTAGGAAACACCTCTAGAACCATTTACAGTACGAATCAGTACGCAAAACCCGAAAAATACAGCATATAGCACGGAGTCTTCTCCGGCATGCGATTAACAGGCATCACCAATCCAGACCAACCTGTCTGGATGGGCTTCACACAGTATGCCTAATATCTGTACTTCGATTCCAGATTCTAAATGCAAATTATTGTGGGGGAAAACATCAACCCACCGGAAGAACCCATCTACTAATTAGTAGTAGTCTTCCAAATCATGCAAATCAAAGGACACAAAAGTCCATAAATTTAAGGAGGAGAATCGTTACCCTCGACGTTCATTTTGACGCCATAGATCTGCAATTGCTCCGGAGAGAACTTGCTGAAATTGTTTCCTCTCCATGGAGTCGATGATGGCACTCACACCCCGTATCTCCTTCAAGGATTCCCCTTAGTTCAATGAACAGATAGCCCAACCCTCTGCTTCCTTGCTGAAGGAGAGAGAGAATGAAAGCAGGAAATGAGAAGAGAACCCCAAATTCAGCCTCTATATCATTTTCCCGCTAGCGCTGGCGCTAGCCGCTAACGCCGATGCTAGCAAAGAGTCGGTACCTCTTAAGGACTTTTCTACCGCTAGCGCTCACGCTAGCGCTACCTCCCGCGCCATCAATCATCGACGAATTCAGTTAGGTACAACATGGTTCGCCGAAACATATTCGTAGGCATGCTACTCAACGATAAGAGCTACCGCCGACGCTAGCACTAGCATCCGACGCTAGCTCCACAACCTTCAACACCTTATGACTTTAGTGCACTTGAAAAATTGGGGTCTTATACATTCTTTGTTTTTATTGAATGCCTCAGGTTCAGAGTCGTAGCGGTTAAAGGTGTAGCTCAGAGACCTTGGGAGTTGTAGCTGCTGTCATACCCCGCTGATGCGAGGTAGTGGTAGTTAGATTTCTTTTTGTGTTCAGACAAGCTAGTTTGAGGCCAATGGGTTGGTCTCAGGTTGTTGACGCCCATTGTACCTCTTTTTGTTACGTTGTAGTTTACTTGCTAGTTATTGCCACTACTTTTCGATCTCGTGTGTCTTGCTCTCTGGGAACACTTTATGCCTAGGTGCATTATAGTTATAAAAAATAATTTTTCTTTCATCCTCACTGCATCTTTCATAGGTCAAACCTTTATAATTAAAGTCACGTAAAGGTATCTTCATACCTAATCTAAATCTAGATATATGCATATCACTTCCTTTATATCCAGACATCACGTGCATATAGGACCTTAATTGAACTAAACCAAGTATTGTTCCGCTGCAAATACATATATACTTTCTTCTGTGGACTAGTTGATCCACGAACTGAGAGACACAGTTCTTGCCCCAAACCTAATAAATGATTTCAAGTAATGAATCATCATGTAAACCTGTTTTGTAATAAATAAGAGGTAGGTTCCCGCCCGAGCGTCTGCAGTTGTCTCCTACATGATGTGGCATCATGACGCGTATTTTCTCTCACTCTGATATTCCTAATTGCTGAGAAAATGCTAGTTGTGACACATTGTACCTGAGTTTTCTCTCTCAACTTGAACCCAAGAAATTTGAGGAAGCAAATCAGGACCAATTTTGGATTGCAGCAATGAAGGAGGAGCTGAAACAATTTAAGAGATGCAAAGTATGGAAGCTGGTTCCAAGACCCCAAGGACAAAATATTATAGGAACTAAGTGGGTCTATAGAAATAAATCGGATGAGAATGGAGTCATCACTAAGAATAATACAAGGCTAGTGGCAAAGGGGTACAGACAGGAAGAGGGCATTGACTTTGATCAGACTTTTGCCCCTGTAGCCAGACTGGAAACCGTCAGACTGTTCTTGGCCTATGCAGCCTACCAAGGATTCAAAGTCTATCAGATGGATGTGAAGTCAGCCTTTCTGAATGGTGACCTCAAAGAAGAAGTCTATGTAGAATATCCTTCAGGTTTTGTTGATTCTACTTATCCTGACTATGTATATTTTCTTAGAAATGCCCTATATGGCTTAAAACAGGCACCTAGAGCCTGGTATGAGACTCTGTCAAGCTTTCTCATTGAGAACAAATTCTCCAGGGGAATGATTGATAAGACATTGTTCCTAAGGGAAGTTAAGGGCAAGATTTTGCTATTGCAGATCTATGTAGATGACATTATCTTTGGCTCTACAAATGACAATCTCTGCAAAAAGTTTGCCAACTTGATGTAGGGAAAGTTTGAGATGAGCAGCATGGGTGAGCTCAAATACTTCCTAGGTCTCCAAGCAAAACAATCTGAAGATGGTATATTCATCTCACAGACCAAGTTCACTAGAGAGCTAGTCAAGAAATTTGGATTGGAGAGTGGTTCTTCTATGAAGACTCCAATGGGAAACAATGTGTCTCTGGACAAGGATGAGAAGGGAGTACCCTTTGATGAAACCAAGTACAGATGCATGATTGGATCTTTGTTGTACTTAACTACAAGTAGGCCTGACATAATGTTGGCCACATGTGTCTGTGCTAGATATCAGGTGAATCCTAAGGAATCTCATCATGTCTCTGTAAAGAGAATAAGGGTACACCAAATCTTAGCCTATGATACCTTAGGAACAATGGGTGTGAACTGACAAGCTACTCAGATGCAGATTATGCAGGATGCAAAGAAGACAGGAAGAATACCTCAGGGACATGCCAATTCCTTGGAGGAAGATTAATCTCTTGGAGCAGCAAGAAGCAGACAAGTGTAGCAATATCCACAGCAGAATCAAAACACATCTCTGCTGGGAGCTGCTGTGCTCAACTGCTCTGGATTCAACATCAACTTGAAGACTACAATCCAAAGATGACCAAAACACCCTTGTTTTGTGACTCTTCTAGTGCAATCTCAATTGCTAAGAACCCCGTCTCACACAGCAGGACTAAGCACATTGAGATCAGGTATCACTTCATTAGGGAGCATGTGGAGAATGAAGATATCACCCTTGAGTTTGTTCCTACAGACAAACAAGTGGCTGATATATTCACAAAGCCCCTAAATGAAGCTAAGTTTAATTTCTTCAAGTTCCAACTGGGGATGTTAAACCTAGAGTAATTCTCAACTTACTATTCACTAATCACCCTTTGTATGTTAGTAATACGATCTCTCAAGTCAAGTACTGAAGCAGTCTGACCAGAAAGGCTAACAAATGCCAAAGTCAGACAAATTTTGAATAATGGTCATGACGACACCGACTCAAACACTTGAAAACAGTGACTAGCTACATGGTCTATATTGAAAAAGTCAGAAAGGGGGAGAAAGAACATAACCTGGGAGGAAGAATATGACCTAGAAGATGCACTAGTCAAGGGGGAGAGTTCAAAGGAATCAGATGAAAAGGGGGAGATCCCAAAAGTAGGGGGAGTAAAGAAAAGAGACATCACATCAAGGGGGAGCTACTAGCTCAGGTAGATGCAAAAGCTAAAGGAAAGGTAACTATGTTAATGTTCAATGCATAAACTCATATTTATTGTTATGTGAAAGTGATTTTGAATTGGGGTTCTGACTTCTTCAAATAGGGGGAGATTATTGGGAATCCTGACCTCATGATTCCTGATTTGAAGAAGTCACCAATTCAAGAGAACTTCACTATGTATTTTATTACTTTCTTAGTTTTATCATCTCAGTGGAAGCCAAGTACAAAGAATGTCTTGGTGACAAATATCATCGGAAAGAGTATGCACGTCGTCGAAATGATGTGCAGAGCAAAGCAGAAGAATTATGTCAGTTTTCGTCGAAATGACATGCACATGATGATATCGTCGTAACACTACAACACCACACGACGATATCAGGATGCCAAGATGAAGGAAGAATACTTGAGTACAAGTACAAGACAATGTCGACGACATTGTCGCAAAAGAAGACTTGTCATTGAAAAGGCTAAGTAAAACAGATGTCGACGGCATCGTCGTAAAGAAGCCGTGTCATTGAAAAGGCAAAGAAAGACTGATATCAATGATATCATCGTAAAGAAGGCTTGACATCGAGAAAACAAAGGAAGGTCTTATGAAGACAGACAGTTGTTGAAGAAAAGCTTATCAACGTAATGGTGATTATGTCATTGATAAGACAAGGTGGTGTCGACAACATCGTGAACAAGACATTGAGCAGTCAAGATTACTACGACATCAATTAGATGACTTCATGTCATCTTAAGTGCAAGTGTAGACGGGATGTCCCATATCATCGTGATATCTTTGTCTGAAGAAGAAGGAAGAAGTCATGAAGATCTGTCCAAGTCTAAGACATCGACAAGATCTGTCGTCGAGATATTGTCCATGTCATTGTTACGATGGAAATATCATTGATACAGATTCAAATTCTTCCATACGCACTATCAGCAATTAATGCCGATGCCTAATTGTCCAATCAGCGCTTGCTGTTATGGAAAGGGCTTCTGACACTTAAGGAACTTTATAGGAGACCGTTGGGGGTTCCTCAGGCTTATAAAATGGATAAGTGTCCGCCCTAATTCACTACACAGAGAATACAAAAGAATTTATGCGAGCACCAAAAAAAAGGAATGAAAGAAGCGGCGTAAAGAAGGAATAAGAACCGAGAACAAAAACGATCTTCATCCTTTGTTCTCCAAGAATTAGTCTAGCTTCATCGACTGATAAGAAGAGTTCCAGATAGAAGAAAAGCTTGAAGAAGAACTGCGCTATCAAGGTTCATATAAGAAGCATCTTATTCAAGTCAAGAAGCCGATCACCATCAGGCAGAAGAGTTATTGTATATCTTTCTCTGTAAGGCTTGCGGGCCAAATATTGTAGGATCTATTTGCAGATCTTGTCAAGCTTGCGGTCTTGAGAGCTGAGAGGCTTGAGGGCCAGGGCAGTGGACTTGCGGGTCTGATTGCGTCGAGCTTGCAGGCTTGAGAACTGTGAGGAATATGGCCAGGGCAGTGGACTTGCGGGTCTAAGAGGCAAGACTTGCGTGTCTGTGCTGTGTGGGGGCTTGAGGGCCTGAGTGTCGGGTCTACAGACCTGAGTGCAGTGGGGCTTGCGGGCCTAGGATGTAGGACTTACGGGTCCGAGTTGTAAGTCTTGCAGACTGGAGATTTTGGCGGAGTTTGCCGAGTCTAGCTTACTGCTAGATAGCCACAGCGGGACCGAGGAATACTCAAGACACCCCATCTTGAGGAACCTCTATACATCTGGTGTGTTGTGTGTTGTGGTTTTCTGTGTGCTATTTCTTTGTTGTGGGCCGAAAATTTCAAAACCTCCAAATCATCTACCCCCCTCCCCCTCTAGGTGATCGTTTTATACCTAATAGTGAGCTTAATTCCTTGATCTCGCTTGGCTTTATGTTTCTTTCACCTTTCTATAGAGGACTCTGCGTGCGGACATTGCCACTCATCTGCGAGCGGGATGGAGGTGGGTTTGGCTCAAATCCCGAGGTGTCGGGGGGGGGGGGGGGGGGGTAGCGCAATCACTATCCGCACCCCCACGCCACAGAAAGTTATTGATTTCTTTATTTTTGTTATAAATAGCCAGTCCCACTGACTGCATTTATCACTTTCATTCCTTCTTTCTCTTTCTTGCTTTCGCACTCGCACCTCTCTCCATATTTCTTTTGCAACCTTTCTTTTGCGCAATGGTGGTCGAGTCTGATGGTAGTGGTAGGTGCGCTCAAGCATTCACCAACCATGATTTGCCACCTGCGACCTATTTGAAGAGGATTTCACCATGGCGATCGCGGACTACGTCCCGACGGGGTTTGTGCACACTTCCCTGGAGATCGCGACCGCATCAACCAATTCTCGCCAGACACTCTCGCCATCCCCCTGGAACACTTCGAGGTGGGACTCCACCTCCCCCTCTGGCACGAGCTGCGCCAGACCATTCGCTACTTTGGCATAGTTCCCGCGCAGTTGAACCCTAACTCCATCGCGATGCTGGTAGCATTTGCCTGCTACCTATGGGAGGAGGGGATCGAATTCTCCCTCCACGTCTTCCGTAAGCTCTTCAACTTCCGGGTGAAAGGAGGGGTAGCCTTCTTCTCTAGCCAGAGCTCGCTCAAGATCACTGGCACTGTCAATAAGAACCACGACTGGGTTCGGCGGTTCATCTTCATGACCGGAAGCTTCGACAACACCCTCCTCGCGCCAGTGCAAGAGGATGAGTTGACCTATAAGCCTCCAACTCTGGGGGGCAACGAGGAAAAGCTCCACCTGTTCATCCAAGGTCATGACATGGACGTCGTGTACCTGCGGAAGCACGTCAATTCACTCCCGCTAGTCCTGTCGGAAGAGTGTAAGGCGAACCAGTTCAACCCAAGCTCCCACTTACTATCATCCACTCACTTTTCCTTTCTTGATTAATCTGATGCAGGGATACGAGATCTCCCCCTCCACATGCCGAATGCGGGCGTAGTTACTCCTGACGCCGCCCTTACTCTCACGCGGACTGCCGCCGAGGCTTGACGCACCGATCTGGGCTCTTCGAAGCCAAGAGGCCAGAAGCCGAAACCTGAAGCGGCTACCGGTTCTCCTTCTAAGCGCTCTAAGCCTCCAACCACAAAAGGAAAGGTGGTCACCGCCGAGACCCTTGAGCCAAGTGCCCCAATCATGATGAACATGATGGTCAAGACCTCTAGCACACCGGCGGGTCTTCCTCGGGACCGTCGCCGAGAGGTCATCGAAATTTTTCCCTCGGCGAGAAATTCTTGGATAAGGCAGGCGAGCCCCTGCTCCAGTGGGATCGAAAGGCCAACCAGGTCTCCATCTTATTGGGAAAAACTCCTTAATTTAACTTAACAAATTACCTAAAAGTGATTTTACTTCTTAGGTTTTAATTACCCATTTTATAGTGAGGGTAATCTTGTCATTAGATGTCTTAGGATGTCACACTCAACTTAGGGTGTCAAGACCATATCAAGAGAAGCACAATTTGGGAAGAGTTAACATTTGCATCGAATAGAATTTGACGCAACATCGAGTTAATGTCGACGCTACTCTGACTGGAAGTCCAAGTGGTCCAAGCCTTCTGTTGAAGTAATTCAAGTCGACATTACGTCGAAAGGATATCGATGCAGATACCAAGGACCTATCGAAGTATCATTAGAAGTTGACGCAGATTCGAGTTCAATTCAGCACAGAAAGAAGAATCTGTTGAAGCCATCTGAAGTCGACACAACTTCGACTACATATCGATGCAGACGGTGAAGTTCAAAGTCAAGTCTTCAAGTCGATGGATACGTCAACATGTAATCGATGTAACATCGACTATAGAGTTCAATCAGAGCAAGAATGTATTCAAAACTGCTCTTACAAGAACTTGAAGGTGCGTCGACAAGAGAGAAAGAGAACTCGATGCTACGTCGAATACATTTTGAAAAGGAAACATTTTCGGCTGTCATTTTGGACCCTCTCTCAAGGCCCACACTACTGAAGATCGTTCTCCAACGGCTTAATTATTGCCTCAAATAGAAAGAAGAATTAAAAGAGGACACAAAAGCATTCTTGGAAACAAACATACAGTTGGTGGACGAGTTGTGAATTAATGAAGGAATGAAAGAGAAATTGTCTAGGAAAAATACCTTTTCAGGATCTACCAGAAAGGGAAGAAATTCAAATTAAAGAGGGACAATAAAAGGGCAGAGAAGGCAGAGAAACATAGAAAATTGATAACATTCTCAGACGGCTGTTGATTAGGGCTCCCTCTTCTTCTCCTTCCTGTTGGAACCCTAAAGACAATGAAAATCAAGAACTGCTCCATCTCAGTCAAGGATCTTCTTCTCCTCAGTACAAACTCTTGAAGAAAGATCTACAGAAGATTATACTCTACTCAGAGAAACAACTGCTGCTTCCTCATCAATATAATATAGCAACAATACTACTATAAGAGCAAAGAGAAGAAGGATCACGATCATACAAACCCTAGAAATCATCACTATCATAAGCTAGAGTTAATCTGATACAGATCCTGAAGGGCACTCAAAGAACAACACCTCAAAGACTGCTGTTATAGAATTCTGAAAAATAGATTTCTGATTCTCTCTTCTCTTTCTTGCTCTTCTTTCCTTACCCCACCTGTACAGAGTTTAAGAATCCCTCTCTCAAAAGATTCAGTGGTTCAAGATCTCCTTATCAAAAGATCTGGTTGGTTCAAGATCTCCTTATCAAAAGATCTGGTTGGTTTATGATCTCCTTATCAAATGATCAGCGGTTCTAAGAGTCTCCTTATCAAAAGACTCAGGCACAGGTGGTGCATTCCTACCAGGTGGTGGAAGAGAGGACTACCCTCATTTTGGAGAACCTCTATAAAATCTTTGTGTCTTCTGGTTGCTTATTTTCCGTGCTGTCCCATATAGTTTACATTTCATTTACTATTTTCCTGCTTTACTTAACAACACAAGTTTTATTCCGTGTGTGCAATTGTTGGAGCATAATACTTAGTATTTTATTGTGTTTGAACAAATCGGATAGAAATAATTTTTAAATCTCTATTCACCCCTCTCTAGAGTATACTCAGAGGCACACTGTGCACTTTCAATTGGTATCAGAGGGAGGTTGATCAGTAAACGATTAACACTTTGATCAAAAAGAGGTCCTACTCTTTTCTCGTTATTTTAAATATTTTTTATAAAGAAAATGAGTTCTAAGGATTATGCTTCTATAAGACCCCCAGTGTGTAACTTGAATAAGTTCACACTCTGGAAGGCCAGAATAAAGCTCTATATGAATTCCATTGATGAAGACATCTATAATGTCCTTCTCACAGGTCCTCTAGCTCCAGTCAGACAAAAGGCAGGAGAATCCTCAACAACTGAGGCTGTTCCAAGAAGTGAGTGGACAGAGTCTGAGAAGAAGGTAAAGGAATGTGATGCTAAGGCCATGAATATTCTGGTGTCAACAATGTTAGATGATATTTCTAGAAGGTTGCTGAACGCCAATCAGCAAAAGATATCCGAGATTCTCTCACCAGAATGGTGGAAGGATGCTCAGATGAAAGAGAGGACAGAAAGTCCCTTCTCATATCCCAATATCAGAACTTTCAGAAGAAAGCTGAAGAATATGTTGCTGATATGTATGACAGATTCAACATTATCATTAATGAGCTCAGAGGCTTGGACAAGGAGATATCCTTGACTGCAATTAATGATAAAATTCTCATGTTTTTCCCTAGCTCATGGGATTCAAGGATCTGGGCAATCAAAGAATCCAGGTGTCACAGAGAAATCTCTACTTAAGCTTTGCTAGGAAAGCTTAAGTCATATGAGATGTTTCTGAAGAACAAGGCTCAGTCAGAAGAAATGGAGACTACTCAAGCTCCTATCCAAAGGAGCCTTGCTATGAAAGCTACTGAAGGAGAGCCCTCTACCCCTGAAGATGAAATGTTCAATCTCCTAGCAAGGAGATTCAAGAAATGGGTCAAGATAGAAGACTCAAGGAGAAGAGAAAGGGACTCAAGGCCCAGGTATAATAAAACTCTAAAGAAGGAGATTATCTATTTTACTTGCAAGAAACCATGGCACATAGCACCTGAGTGCCCACAACAACAAAGGGATAGAAGCTGCAAAAAGGATGAAAAGAAGAAGAAATCTTTCAAAGGGAAAGACAAGAAGAAAGCCAAGGGATTCATTGCCGAAACATGGAGTGACTCAGAAGCAGAGTTAAGCTCCTCATCATCTGAAAATGATGATGAAGTAGAAGCAGAAGCAACTTACATGATGGCACTGGGGATGTCATCAGATGATGAAGAGGAACAAGTATCAGTATTTGATGATTTCGATTTTAGTTCAGATGATTTTAAAACTTGTTTTAAAGATTTCTGTATTGATCATCTTAGGGTAGAAAGAGAATTAGACACAGCTAGGACAGAATTAGAAAACCTTAAGCAAGATGAAATATACCTAAGAAATCAAGATTTAAGAAATGAAATTAATAATAAAGAGTCAGAATTGATTACAATTAGAGAAGAGAACATAAAGCTAAAAGAAGAGATAGCAAAGGCAAAGGCCTTTGAGGACTCACTTAAGGGGAGGAGTCAGAAGCTCAAAGACATCACAGAAAATCTTTCTATAAGATTTAACACCTAGGGTTAGGAGCAGAGCCCTCCACTAGCACAGAAGTAACTAGGAAACCTGCCTGGAAAAATCCAGTATCTTTTGTTAGACCTAGTGAGTACTAACTAAGTGAGAAAAATATATCATCTAAGGGTAAGGCTAGTAGTTACCCAGATAGGATAGATGAACTTAACAAAGTAAATCCGAATAATAAAGAAAAACCCTTAGGCAAGAACAATGTAGAGAAATTAAATAACCATAACCAAAAGCCTAAAGCAAAACCTAGGATAATAAAACATTCCGCTGATCTGTTATACCTAGATACATTTTACACACATTTCAAGTATCAGAATAACAAACATAGGTTTGGGAAACCCACTCCTTATCATCCAAAAGGTTATCATGAAAGACCCTTCTATTCTTTCATTGAACCCTACAATGGTAAAAGCAAAGGGCCCAAGGTAACCTGGGTCCTTTCTAATGTTTGAACTACTTGTGCAAGATTAGGTAGGGTCCCACTCAGGAGAAAATGGAGTGGGAAGAAAGATGTAGGTCATGAATAAGGAATAAACTTCATCCAAGGGAGTGATTTCTGCCTTGAATCTTCCTTATAGTTTATAAAATTAATATCATAATCTATTTTCAATAAATATAACTGCGAGGAAAAACAGCAAGAATTTTCTAAAGAAATAGATCTGTTCATTCAGAGGTGCCTCAAATAGAAGTCGACGTACCGTCGACTTCTACTCGACGTCAGCGTCAAGAAACACTCAGAGTGGATAGTTCGAATAGATCTCAACGCAACGTCGAGTTCTTATCGACGCATGCGTCATCTTATTGGTCGTTGGCCAAAGTTGAGGTTGCGTCGATTGAAAATTGACGCAACATCGACAGGACTACGCCAACTTAAGGATTGTTGAACAATATCCAGATTACGTCGAATATTATTCGACGCAACATCGATATTACTGCGCGCTCAGAATTGCTTCTAGAAGCATTCTCGACTTATTTTTGCGCATTAAATACTAATCCTTATCGACGGTGCATCGACATAAACCCTAATTTGTGACGAATCATCTTATTTTAAGCAACTTCAGCGTCGAGATCATTGTACTTTCGAATTTTCCTCTCCTTGCTCTCTTGTTCTCTAGCTCTCCCGTGTTGTTCTCTCTCTCATTTTCTCTCTGTGTTTGCAGGTACTATCGATCAAATGGCTCTACCCAAGGTCAACTCTGGATTTCATGTAGACGTAGACTCGTTCAATGCTGCTGCAGAAAGCTTCAAGGCCATCATTGGTCTATTTTATAAAGCAAGATTAACCAAGCTGATCTCCACGAGGTGTAAAATTCTTGACGTTGAGTTGACAAAATTCAAGGATATTGTACACGTAAGGGACAATGGTTCCCTCCATGGCAAAATTTCTGGAAAAGATACCAGCATAACAGAGGAAATATTGTCTCAAACATTTGATCTACCCACATGAGAGGCTTCTGATGAGTTATCTGGGGAAGAGACAAGGAAGGCATTAGAAATCATGCAATTCAAGAAAGAAAGACCCATAAATCTGGAAAAGGTGGATCTGGCAGAAAAGTACAGATTTTTGGCAGACATAGTGGGAAAAGTGATATTGTGCAAGATATCAGCACATGATGCTATACCCAAACAACAACTACAAATCATGGGAACTCTGATTCTAGAAAAGGAGATAAACAGGGGGAGAAGCCTCCTGAAAATGATTGGCCATAAGTATGCACACAAAGAGAACTCCTACATGTGAAAAATGAGCAAAGTTCTCTTCCAACACTATCCAGAGGACTGAAAATCCAAAGGATTGCCAATTCCACCAGGCAAAGAATCAACATTGGGGTCTTTTCCAAGTGGGCCACACAAATCTAAAAGCCTGGTCAAGCTCCAGCTTCACCTCCTCCCTCTCCTCCTCCTCAAGATTCAGATAGGAAAATACCAGATCCTCCAAGGGATAGTATTGCTCCTCCTCCCTCTCCAACTCTACTGGACACTGTTCCAGATCTCCCTCAGGAAGATGTTCCAGCTCAACAATCTCGTCAGCAACAACATCAGCAAATCCCTCAATCCATCCCCTCTTCTTCAATCCCGGAGCCATCCTCTCATATTCCTCATCAACAACCATTTACCCCAGTCTCTCAGTTTGCTCCTCCTCCACGTCCACCATTTCATATCTCACCTGAAACCTACCATGCTCTCTCCCCCATCCAAGAAGACTTCCCACCATCACCACCTCCATCTACCTCTCATTTCCTTCTAATTGACCATGAAAAGGTCATCTCTGTAACATCCCCCAAACAACTAGACCCATAAGTTGGTTTTTTCATGACTAGGCCATGACAAAACCATAGGAAGAGCTCAAGACCTTGTGAACCTAGGTGAGAAGGAGAAAACCCAAGTGGTCTGCAAATAGCAATTTTCAGGTACCAAGCCTAGGGTTGGACTTTAGGGACCCACCTTAAACCTTGACCCCACAATATCATCCCTAACCCATTAGAGGTCTCCTTGAAGCACCAGTGACCCATTGGGGTCAACCTAAGAGGCCAATTTGACTAAAGTCAACCTTAACCCTAAATTGGTCAAACTAGCTCAATAAAGGTCAATTGGCCCCCACCATGCCAAATTAACCATGCCCCTACCCTTGTATAGGTACTAGGATCCTAATGGACCAAAAAGCCCCATCATGGGGCCTCCAATTTGACCAATTTGCCCTAAACCCTAAATTGGTCAAAGTGCCCTAGTAAGGGGCAATTCACCCTCACCTTGTCAAATTGACCCTATCTAGACCTTCCTAACCTTTAAGGGAAGTCAATGGAGCCCAAGCCACTCTTTGGGGTCAACCCAATTGGTCAATTAGACCAAAGTCAAACTCAAGCTTAATTTAGGTCAACATACCCCAATTTAACCTAATCTAGCCTAAGCCACTTGGGCTAGACCCAATTAAGGTGGTCCACCACCTAATGGGGATTGAATGCTGCTGAGGTGGCCATTCAATTTGGAGAGAGTCGGCTAGGAGAGAGAAATTAGGAGTTTCCCCCAATTTGAAGAGAGAGAAGGTGGCCATTAAAGGAGGATTAATGGCACTCAATGCAAATTGATCCCTCATTCATCTCCCCTCACCCTCCATTCATCTCCTCAGGCTGTTACAAGAAGCTTAAGGTGTTTTCCATCCCTCAAGATGGTTGAATTCAATGGATTTCACCTTGGCCGAAAATTAGGTTTGATGGCCATTAATGGTTTTCAAGGTTATAACCTCCCCCTCTCCTAACTGATCCCTTTAAAAGCTTCAGAGGACTGAGAGGAGTGATTTTTGCCTTTTACTTGGAGGAATCGAGCACCAGGAGCAGGAATCGGCATGGCACTAAAAGCTCCAGGTCGGCCATGGCCAGCAAGAAATCGGCAAGGAATCAACCCTCCATATAGGTCTGGTTCTTCTCCTCTCTCTCATTGGATAGATCTTATCAAGTTGGCCGCAAGGATTGGGGCCAATTGGCCCCCAATCTGGTAGGCCGAGAGCTCCATTTTTGGAGCTTAAATCCCGACCTAAATCCCTGTTCCGGCCACCTCCGGCCGGCCACCACCATAAATCGCCGGCCACCACCTCGATGAAGGTGGTGGTGGTATTGGCCGGCCGGGGCGGCGCTTAGGTGGCCAGGAAAATAGGGAGGAAGGCAGCCCAGGTTGGGGCAATCTCAACCGTCGGCTGAAGGAAGAAGACAACCAGTAGATGTCGGTTTGCTTTAATATCTGTGCAAGATCTTATATTTAATGTTGTACTGTTTACGTTATTTCATTTAATTAGTCGAACGAAATATGTCGTCGAACGAAAAATTGCTCTGCTTTCGTCTAGCGCCGATATCTGTTATATTAGTCGAGCTCTGTTATTATCTGATTTAGTCGAGTGCAGGTGGATTTCGTCGAACGGGAGGTGTTCTGCTTTCGTCGAACGCAGATTTGATCTGCTTTCGTCGAAAGCCGAGTTTAATTTCGTCGAACACTGAAACAGTTATATATAATTAAATGTTTATATGATTGCTGTCATATATTTTGTTGTACTTAGATTTAATTATTAAAAATACTTAGGACCCTCTACAGAAATGGTGGTCAACACCAAAGTTGTAGCCCTTAGGGTCTACTTTATTTTAAAATTAATTTCACCCCAAAAGGAGTTCTGTAGCTCCCTGTAGGTCCATTTTGGTGGGGCTGGTCCCTAGTGTTGGACAACCACCATTTCTTGAATAACTTTTGATTTGGAAATGACATGGACTTGAGATTTGAAATATAGTCTACTTATAACTACACACACATCATATCAAAAGATGGGATTTTTAGGAGAACCTTTTTCTAAGGTTTTTGAAATAATTTCATAAATCATCTATTAATTAATTAGTGGGTTAAATGACCTCCAATGCCCTCCAAATTTTGGTGGGTGCTCCTTAGGGTTACTGTATGACCTTGGTAAAATTATCATCCCAAGTGGGACTGTTTAGTTTAAGTATTTTGTACACCCAAGTTAGGTCAAATAGGGTCAAAGTTAGGGTATGGTGTTTACCTTGGGGTATGGTGGTCAAAACTCATCACCATGAAGTGAAACCTTGGTAACTGGTTTAGGATCACCTAAGACACCTCCATTAGTGACATGGGGTGGTGTGGAGGTGGTTAAGACCTAGAACTCTAGTTTTATTTCTAGGAGTGCAATTAGACCCTTGTGAAGGCCATGTGGTCAAAAGTACCTTGATGGTTATGAAACTTGGTGGATAAATTCATAGGGTGTAAATAGGCACTGGGTAATTTTATAAGAATTTTAGGAGCCAATATTCCCTTTGAATTAGGACATAACCCCTTTAGAGAAATTTCTTATAAGAAGCATTTTCATGCTTAAAAAATCTTGGATGATGATGAAACTTTGGTGGTGCCCTTATAATCATGGTTTAGACCTATGGTAGTTTTTGTGAATTTTATTAAATGATTTAATCAGTACTTCTTTCACAAGGCACTTGTTTTGATTTAAACTTAGGAAAAATATTTGAGGGTCCAAAACTCATTGTTAAATTGTGCAAATTCGTGATAGGAATTTTCAGAACATTACGAAGCTTCGTGAATTTTTATAGGATTTTTGAAGACATAAATCAGTAGGCTACTTCACAATTCATTTAATTTGAGGTTTTCTTGAAGTATTTAATTTAGTGAGAAAATGATTTCCTTAAATCCTGAAACTTAGTCAGTAGCCTTTTCTGGTGAATGCAAGATCTTGGTAATTTCCCCATAATTTTAGTGTTGATCTTTTTGATGGTTCCTTCATAAAACTACAATTTTGGACAGATGTTAAATAATTAAGTTAGAGGACAATTTCTCACTATAAAAATATGATATGCTGTTTCTGATGTTATTTAGTCACCATAGATTTATTATAATTTTTGGAGAGCCATATCATAAGATTTACTTACACTTCATGATCATTTTCATACTTGGCAAATAATTGGAGAAATTAAAATAAATACTAAATAATTAAGGAAAATTATGATTCTCTGGAATTAGTCTTATAACATCATGATGGACCTCCAGTAAATAGCTTGGGTCATTTGGGTGGATATTTGGAGTACCTCTAGTCGTGAGCTTCATATAATTAGTTTGGTCTGCGTATAGTAAAACTGTGAAATTTGAGAATCAAGTGGATCCTTAGGAGGGAATGGGAGGTATTGGTTTACCAAGTTTAGTTGAGAAGGTATGATGGCCAACAAGAAGGATTATAGATGGTAAAGGTGTGCTTGGTGAGTGAGAGGTAAGTTGCACTCGGGATCGACGAAAGATCGTCTTGGAAAGTCATAAGTCACTTAGGGTTAATTCAAGAGTAATGACGAGGAGGGTATTCTTATGGGTAGATACCAAAAACACTAGGTGTCTTGAGAAAGGGAACTTTGGGGTGTCATCCCATTACAGTTCCTAGTACTGTAGCGAGCCCCTTACAGGGTAATCCTCGGGAAGTCCAAGATTAACCATAAACTGTAGGAGTAAGATGATATATAAGATTAACTTAATAATACACACACCCACACCCCGTGGTTACGAGAAGTTATTTGGTTTGGTTTTACGAGCTGTAGGCTCGGTGGTTGAAGCAGCGGATTAGTTAGACCGGTGAGCTTGTGACTCAGTAGTGTTTGTTGGTACGGACGGGTCGGTCCGTCGAGCAGGTGGCTCAGAAGGTTATTGAGGACGGGCAGGTGCATGTTGGTGGAATAGTAGAACATGTTGGCGTACGATAGGGAATTTATGGCTCGAGATATAGTAGAACATGTTGCATGTGCATGAAGGTGGTGGGTCTCCGGTATTGGACGGTCGTTCACACTGACATCAATACGTTGACTCCGCGAGTGTGGAATTTGCACTTAGCCTTGAAAGTCTGGTGGTCCAGCCAGTAAGAGTACGCAGATGCTCCACGGTTTTGCGTTGAGGCGTACGATAGGTCTAGGTAGGGTAGTGTGAATACCAACCTAGAGGTGGGCGAGGCCCAACCCACCGCTTCCGTTTGCCACTACGGGAGTATCCTGGGAGTCTAGCTCGCTCCAAAAAGGGGGAACTAAAGGTCTATGCGCATAGAGTCAAAGTGGGTGAGTTGCACTTATATGAACATAGCATAACTGCATACCTTGCCTGTCATAGCATAAACATTGCATTTCAACCCCTACCCCTATCGTATAAGTCAGTTATGGGATTTCTTATACCATAGGCCTTGCTAAACGACCCCTTAGTCTATAGGTTTGTATGGGCATTCCTATAAATCAATGGTTACTTTTCTATTGCTATTGTCTTTACTTACTGCACTTTACTTATTCTTTACCTGCTTTTACTATGCTCTTTTACTGCTTCAATTATATATATACACATGTGTAGTGTAGAAACATTTCCTGTACCACTATCACATGCTCTTTGATTATACCCCTTGTTGTCCTCCGCTTCATCCTCCCGCACGGTGCCTAGGAGCCATTGGGGTTGGGGTGGGGAACATAAGGCTTAGTCTTTTTGACTAACGGTTGGTGGACCATATCATTTTAGGAGATCGAGGAGACGCAGCAGCACCAGAGGCCGGTGCAGATGGAGTCGGGCCAGCCTATTATAGGAGTAGCAGATTCAGGATCAGTGAGTGATTAGTAGTTAGCTTCCGCGAGTGATCTTGTAGTGAGGACATGATGTACAGGGCATATGCCCATTATTATTGTAACAATCTTTTATTCAGTTATTATCTGTGGACATTTACCTTTATGGTTTTATATTTCATGTTGATTCTGTGAACTTGTGTTCTTTAATGCACTTTTCTTTGTGATCGATTTGGCCGGCAGGATCGGTGTTTTGTAGTGGTGACCTTCCCGAGTGAAGGTGTCACTGCAAAGCGGCGGTTCTGGGCCTAAGACCCGGTGTTTTCAAAAGAAAAAAAAATGGGGTCTTACAATCTCTAAGGCAGTTTGTTTTGCCTCTTTTACCTTTGCAGACCAAATGGCCTCTCAAGCAAGCCAGTTTGACAGGAAGTATTCCCAGATGGAGGCTGTATTATTAGATTCTAAAAGATCCCTCCAGAGACTCAAGGACTTTATGTCTTCCTCCATGGTCGCAAAAGAGTTCTAAACCTCTCTTGCTAGAAAGGTTAAGAAGGGGGAGAATATTCTTGAGGAAGAAAGGCCTGTCCTAGTGGTGGGTGGCCTCACTGATGTCTCTCCTGCTCCTAACAAAGTTACCATCTTCCAAGGTGCACAGGTCCAGGGGAGCCTGCACCAAAAAATCTGAATGTGGCTTAAATAGCTGCAGCAAATCAGGGGGAGCTCCCAGATACTCAGGGGGAGTCTACTCCAAAAATCCAATGAAATCTGGACAAAGAGATGGCAGCTGTAAGTTCAATAGTGGTTCATAGGGAGCCTCAGAATGAAAATTCTTTGGATGAAGTAGCTCAGATTGCTCAGGAAGCTGCCCAGGAGGTTGAAGTGAATGCACAAGGTCAGGGGGAGTCTCACAAGGACAAGATTGGTGAAAAAGCAGAAGAATCTCCAGATGGTGAAAAGTTTCCTGATGATCATGATGAGCCTCTGAAGGTGACACAAAGGATGGTTGTTCTAAAAGTATTTTCAAGGAAAAGAAGAACTCCTGAGAAGGATTCTTAAGCTCAGGTATTCTTTGATTATTACTCTTGTGGAAAGAACAGTATAATTGCCTGACAAATGAATGGAATAGCTTGTGAAAATACTTTTGTGGAAAGAACAATATAATTGCCTGACAAATAAATGGAATAGCTTGTGGTTTTCAGTCCGTCATTTTCTTATGTCTATGCTGTCTTGAATGTATTTTTGTTTAATGAAAAAGGAATGTGTAAAATCACTTTGATCAATCTGTAAAATTTGTTAAGATAAATAGGGGGAGATTGTTGGGAAAAACTCCTTGATTTAACTTAACAAATTACCTAAAAGTGATTTTACTTCTTAGGTTTTAATTACCCATTGTATAATGAGGGTAATCTGGTCATTAGATGTCTTAGGATGTCACACTCAACTTAGGGTGTCAAGACCATATCAAGAGAAGCACAATTTTGGCAAAGTTAACATTTGAGTCGAATAGAAAGAAGAATTAAAAGAGGACACAAAAGCATTATTGGAAACAAGCATATAATTGGTGGACGAGTTGTGAATTAAAGAAGGAATGGAAGAGAAATTGTCTAGGAAAAATACCTTTTGAGGATCTACCAGAAAGGCAAAGTGTTGGACATGTGTGTCACATCCCTTTGTTTGAGAATAACAAATCCCATATTGTATTTGATATTGCTTGTAGTGTATTTATAGTGTGCAGGAACTATAGGTGCAATACTCCACATGTAGAAGACAGCATGGAATCAAACTTTTTGAATGGAGCACTACCACCAGCGCTAGAGGTTAACGCAGGCGCTAGCGCTACCGCCAGCGCTAGTGCTAACGCCAGACGCTAGCTCAAGATCATCTCAGCGGTTTTGTCGCACTGTTTCTGTCTCAGCGGTTCCTTAATGCTACCGCCAGCGCTAGCGATACCGCAGGCGCTAGCTCAAGATCGTGCATAGCACCACGCCGCCGACGGTTTCGCAACCGCTCCACACGAACGCTACCGCATGCACTATCAGCTACCGCATGCGCTAGCTCTAAGATTTATAAAATGATGTGTTCTCTCTCGTTTTGGGTTAGAACTTCCAGAGACATTACTTGTGCCCAAACTCTCGTGCTGCTACTCTGCCAAAACATCATCTCCCACTCAAAGCCAAAGAAGAAAATCTGGAGAAGGACGCCATCACGCTGCATCCGAAGAACGATCGCTTCGACCTCGCTTGTGCTTCAGCGATCCTTCATCCTCATCTCCAGAAATCTCAAGAGGGAGTTTGCTTGTTATTTATTTCACTTCTTTATTTGTATCTTGTAGTGAAATCTCCTTGTTTTTGGCGACTAGGTCCTTGCACGGCTTAGGGGGAATTCACCGCATGAGTTGGCGACTAGGTCTTGGGGATTAGATCTAGGGGGTGCTCGAGGACATATCCGAGTTTGGGTTGGCTAGAGCGGCTTGAGGCTTTATCCGAGGAAGGATATGCTAAAGCCAACTGGTTTGTGGGGATACAAGTCGGTATAGAAAAGGAAAAGAAATTCACTTTTGCACGCCTCCGATTTCTAGCGATATTGAAATCAAATTTTGTAAACACCCTTTTTATATAATGCAATCATGATTATATTTGTGTTTATTTGATTTCTCTCAATTGGCATAAAATTTCATTATTGCAAAATTGTTATTACTAAATTGTCATCTTATTTCCTATTAATCAAAAATAACTTAATAATTATCTTAAAAATTATAAAAAGAATTTTATTCCCTTATTCACCCCCCTCTAATGGCACCGTAAGATCCAACAAGTGGTATCATAGCGCAGGTTATTCCAAACGGTTTAAAAACCAGGAATAATGGCGTCTTATGATCTCGCTTTTTCCGAGGGTCAGGGAATTAGTAGACCTCCACTATTTATTGGGTCAGATTATAATTATTGGAAAAATAGGATGCGTTGTTTTCTAATGACCCTAGATATTGAGGTTTGGAACATGGTAGAAGAAGAATACACTCCTCCTACATTTGTACTTGGAGAGGTTATGTTGGAAAAACCCAAAGATAAATGGGATGATCGGGATAAACTCAAATGTAAAAATAATGCAAAAGCCATGAATGCTCTATTTTGTGCGTTAGATAGAAATGAATTTAATAGAATTTCTGCATGTACTATTGCTTATGAAATTTGGAATCATTTGGAAGTTACTCATGAAGGTACATCGCAGGTTAAAGATTCCAATCTTTTTCAACTGGAGTCGGAATATGAAAAATTCTGAATGGATGAAAGCGAAGATGTTGATGGTATGTACACACGCTTCACCAAGATCGTCAATGCCTCAAAAGCTCTTGGAAAGAATTTCTCAAATGGCGACTTGGTCTGTAAGATCCTTCGTTCTCTTCCTCCAAAATTCAACCCGAAGGTGACGGCTATTTCAGAGTCGCACAACTTAATGATGCTCCAAGTTGAGAGCCTCATTGGGAATCTCAAAACCCATGAGGTAGAACTCAAAATCCAACATGATGAATACAATAAGGAGCCAAAGAAGAAAGTGTTGGCACTAAAATCAAAGAAAGAGTGCCAAGAGGATGAGGATGAAGATGAAGAAAGTCTTTTGGTGAAGAACTTCCGAAAGTTCATGTGAAATCCGGAAAGGCGAAACACTTTCCGGAAATTTATCCAAAAAGGTGAAAGATGGAAAGGGTCATCTTCAAAGAAAGAAAAAGAGAGCGACAATGAAGAAGAGAGACCTCCACCGAAATGCTATCATTGTAGGAAGACGGGGCACATAAGGAGCCAATGCCCAAAATTCTTGAAGGACAAAAAGGAGAAACAACACAAAGGGAAAGAAAAGAGGAAGGTGCTAAAGGCAAAGACACGGGATGACTCCTCTTCCTCCTCCTCCGAAGAATCAAGCAGGTCTTCATCAAGTGAAGATGAGGAAGCAAACATGTGCCTCATGGGACGTGGAAATGATGGCGACGACACCAGTGTTCCTAGTGACACTGAGGTAACTCCTCCCACTTATGATGAATTGTTTAATGAATTTCTTGAGACTTGCAAAGCTTTTGATAAAAATATGAAAGATAGTATTTTATTAAATCGTGAAAATGAATCTCTTATTAAAGAAAATCAAAAGCTTTCCAAAAAGGTAATTGTTTTAGAAAAGAGAAAGGTTTCTTGCCAAGAATGTGATCACTCCACTAAATTGGCAAAAAATATAGAAGAGTCACTTTCTAATGCCCTCTCTCATGCCAAAACTCTTATAAAAGAGAAGGGGGAATTAGAAAGGAAATTAGAAGCCTCTCTTTTGCAAATCAAAAATAATAAAAAAGGTTTTGAAAATAGGTGTGTCATGCTTGTGAAAGAAAATTCTTTACTTAAAGCACAAGTTCATGATCTCACCATGGCCATTAAAAAATTTGGAATAGGCCAAAAATCACTGGACATGATTTTAGGGAACCAGTGCCATGGTTCTGGAAAGTTTGGGCTCGGATATCGAGGAGAGAGCTACCGCCCGGTGCTAGCCACTAACGCCGACGCTAGCACCTCATACCAGAAACCAGAAATTTCTTTTTTAAAATGCTTTCCTTCTGTAAATCAAATTTATTCCAGCAAGAAAATTTTACAGAAAAGGTTTTCAACCCCCTTTATTTCGTATGCAAACTGTTATAGGTTGGGTCACACAACTAGTTCTTGCAGGAAAATAAAACAAAATACTTTAAAGCAAATCTGGGTACCTAATGCTTCCACTTATTCTATGGGAGGTTCCACTTGGGTATCCGGATCTTTACTCTCATCTTATTTCTAGATGTGCAGGTAGGCTAAGGACAATGAAGACGTGTGGTACTTGGATTCAGGATGCTCCAAGCACATTACGGGCAATAAAGCTAAGTTCCTTAGCCTAGAAAAGAAGAATGGAGGGATCGTGACGTTTAGTGACAACGGAAAAGGAAGGATCATGGGAATTGGTATAGTTGGTAACGAATCCTTCATTATATCAAATGTTCTTTATGTAAAAGGGCTAAAACATAATCTTATTTCAATTAGCCAATTATGTGATAAAGGATTAGATGTTTTATTTGAATCTTCTACTAATCTATGCAAAATATCTAATCCTATTACAAACAATATTTTACTAACTGCACCAAGAATAAACAATGTTTATATAGTTTCATTTCATGATCTTTCAAAATCATCATTAAAATGTTTTATTACCAAAAATGATGAACTTGAACTTTGGCATAGAAGGCTAGGACATGCTAGCACAAAGCTTATTGTAAAACTTGCCAAAAGAGATTTAATTAGAGGATTGCCTAGATTAAATGGAAATTTACCTTCACTTTGTTCACCATGTCAAAAAGGTAAAATTACTAGATCCTCTTTCAAAAGTAAAAATGTTATTTCTACTACAAGACCTTTGCAATTAATTCATACGGATCTTTTTGGTCCCGTTAACACCGCAAGTCTTGGTGGTAAATTATATACATATGTTTTAATAGATGATTTTTCTAGATATTGTTGGACAATATTTATCCAAATCTGAAGCATTTTGTGAATTTTCAAAATTATGTACTCGTATTCAAAATGAAAGTGATCTAACAATTAAATGCATTCACTTGGATCATGGAGGAGAATTTGAAAATGAAAAATTTACATCTTATTGTGATTTGTTAGGCATAAAACATGAGTTCTTCGTACCACGCACACCACAACAAAATGGTGTTGTAGAAAGAATGAATAGGACACTTCAAGAGCTAGCACGCACTATGTTACGTGAATATAAATTACCTAAGTCCTTTTGGGCTGAAGCTGTAAACACATCATGTTATGTTATAAATAGAATCATGCTTCACCCATCTTTAAATCTCATACCATATGAACTTTATTTTCAAAAGAAGCCTAATGTATCTTACTTCAAAGTTTTCGGTTGTAAATGCTTTATTTTAAATACAAAAGATAGCTTGGGAAAGTTTGATGAAAAATGTGATGAAGGAACATTTCTTGGATACTCTTCAACTAGTAAAGCTTATAGAGTTTTTAATAAAAGAACTAGAAAAGTTGAAGAGTCAATTAATGTGAAATTTGATGAGCTTGTTCCTTGTATAGAAAGACTTTCCGCAGGCAAAGAGGATGATCTATTACCTCCTTTGGAGCATGGTGATGAAGAACCTTCCAAAGAAGAAGAAGAGGAGGCCAAGAAAGATGAATTTGTACCTCCAAGCATCTTAAAATCCACAAAGGATCATCCACGGGAACTTATAATTGGTGAACCATCCATCGGGGTAAGAACTCGCTCTTCTCTTCATGAATCTTTTTCAAATATTTGTTTTGTTTCCGAAATAGAACCAAAAACTGTTTCTACCGCTTTAAACGATGAATTTTGGTTTTTGGCTATGATTGAAGAGTTAGAACAATTTGAGCGACATAATGTTTGGAAATTAGTAGAAAGACCATCTAATCACCCGGTTGTAGGCGTAAAATAGATTTTCAAAAATAAATTAGATGGTGAGTCTAGAATATCTAGAAATAAAGCACGCTTAATAGCACAAGGATATTCACAAATTGAGGGGATAGATTTTGATGAATCTTTTGCACCCGTAGCTAGATTGGAGTCTATAAGAATTTTTCTAGCATTTGCAAGCTTTAAAAGAATAAAATTATTTCAAATGGATGTAAAAAGTGCATTTCTAAATGAGTTTGTAAAAGAAGAAGTTTATGTTGAACAACCCCCCGGTTTTATTAATGAAAAATTTCCAAATCATGTTTATGTTGGAACATGGTCTTCCACATCTCCTAGGTTTGAGAATAACAAATCCTATGTGTATTTGATCTTGTGTGTTCAAGTGTGCAGGTTAACATAGTCTATATGACTCAAGGAGTACTCATGATGACTGCCCCCAAAATTGAAGCTAGAATTCGAAGAGGCTCACTAGCGTCGGAAGTAGCAACTAGCGCCGGGTGCTAGCGATGAATAGCGCAATTCCAGGAGCTGTTATAGAAGGCGCTAACGCCCGGCGGTAGCGGATAACGCCGACGGTAGCGATGAATACAGAAGGAATAAAAGCATGGTTGCCGCGGATTGAAGATCCTGCCGCGCAAGAAGTTTCTTAATCGGGGATAGCGCCGACGGTAGCTACTAGCGCTGGCGGTAGCATGGCGCACATAAGGCATAGAGCAAATTGTTGCCGCGGATGGGAGATTCTGCTGTGCAAAATGTTTCCTAATCCGGTCTAGCGCCGACAGTAGCACTAGCGCCAGCGGTAGCGCTTGGGCTATATAAAGGACCACTCACCTCTCGTTTCAGACAGAGATTAGGGAGAGAGAGGCAGTGCTACAATTCCAGAGGCTATCTTGGCCGAAACTTGAAGTCCTAGCGAAGCTCTGCAAACTTCTGAAGGAGGATTACGACGTCGGATCCGAACGAAGTCCGCTTCTACAAACGCTGATTCTACAGCGGATCTTCGCCTCTATCTTCAGAAGTTCATCTTAAGGGATGTTTTATTATTTTATTTATCTTTCTTTGTAAACGGTAGTGAAATCGCCTCGTGTTGGCGACTAGGTCTGGGGTAGGACTTAGGGCTGAAATTTGCCTCGTGTTGGCGACTAGATCTAGGCTAGGTCTAGGGGGTGCTCGAGGCCTTTCTGGGGATAGATTGGCTAGAGCGGCTTGAGGCCGTATCTGGGGAGAGATCGGCTAAAGCCAACCGGTTCGTGGGGATACGAGTCGGTATAGAAAATGAAAAAGGATTTTTATTAGTCGCCTCCGATTTCCAGCGTCATAGAAATCAAGTTTTGTAAAACATTATTTGATATTAATAAAGCATGTCTCTTGATTTCTCATTGTATTAATCTTGCAATATTTCAAAGTTTTCTAAATATAATCTTAAGTTTTTGAAAACCCTTATTCACCCCCCTCTAAGGGCGCCAACCGATCCAACAAGTGGTATCAGAGATGTTTTATTCCAATCGGCTTAACAACCGGGAATAATGGCGTCTCATGATCTCGCTTCTACTACTGGGGGAAATTTTTGTGAAGAAGAAAAATCACTTGCACCACCTTTATTTGAAGGGACAAATTATAAAGGGTGGGAAATCATAATTGAAAAATTTATTAAAACTGTAGACATCGAAGTTTGGAATTTAGCAATAGCAAAACCTGCAAACGAATCAAATAAAAAAGAACTTCAATTAAATGCAAAAGCTAAACATTATTTATTTTGCGATTTATCTAATGAAATTTTCAAATTAATATATTGCTTTTCAAGTGCATATAAAGTATGGCAATTTCTTGAAGAATTCTATGATTCTCCATCTACAGGTATGGAACAATCGCAAGAACCGAAGAATATGCAAGCGTGCACAAATCATCAAGAATGCCCTCCTCAAGACGAATCAATGGAGCACACATCAAAGGAAAGAGAAGAAGAAATCTTACTTTTAGAAGAGAAGTGCCAAGAAGAAGACAAAGGAACATTATGTTCAAATCCTCCCTCATCCAAAAGCAATGTAAGGAAATCAAACTTCATCGCTTGTACTTCTATCTCTTCATTACAATTGCTACAGAATACAAAGTGCAAAATAAAGAAATTAAAAAATGCTAATAAACTCTTGCGCTTAGAAAATAAAAATTTAAAAGCAAAAATTAATGAAGAATCAAATTCTAATTTATCTAGTTCTACCCATGGCTCCTTAGTCGAAAACATTACATCTTGTGAAGAATATAATGAATTAAAAGAAAAACACAAGAAACTTGAAAAGGAGCATATCTTAGTAAAAGAACAAAATGAAAAATTATGTTTAAAAAATTCTTCTTTAAAAATTAAATGTGCTAAGTGTAAAGATTATAAAAATGAGATCAAAGAGATGGACCAAACATTTGATGAGTTTAGAAATGAGTATCAAAATCATATTGACTCTATCGTCTCTACTCTTAAAAATAGCACAATAGCTTATAATAAAGCTAGACATAATCTAAAGATAAAAAATGATGAATTAAAATAAAAAATCAACTTGCTTATGAAAATTGTAAATACAAATTCACAACATACAAATTTAGAATATCAAGCAATATCTAAAAGCAAGTTGAATACAAATATAAATAATTGGAATAAGAAACAAAATGTTTTTGAAAAACCAAATCATCATTATTTACAAAATCATGTTTCTCCAAACTTAAAATTGAAATTACACAAATTTCCTATAAATGATAATTTCAATTATAATCTTCAAAGGAAAGAAAATCATCATGGATATTTGATAAATAAGACTAATATTAAACCAATGTTTGAATGGCGGCCAAAAGTTAAAGATGAAACACAAACTCAAATCAAAAGTGCCCATTCGATCATATCTCCCCAAAAGAAAACACGATATATTTGGGTACCCAAAGGAACCATTATTCCCGGTCCTCTTTGAATACCTAAATCTCTTATTCATTAGTATCCCATCATTTGCATGAAGTAGAAATCAATTAAAATGAAATATACAAATTTCTATTTCATGATGTGCTTTAATGTCTTTTCTATCTTTTTCTTTGTGTTCTTTTTAAACTATCATGCCATGGTCATCTTATATAGTATTGGAAATATGATTTTATCTCATCAAGCTTAATGAGTCTATAAATCATTTTTGATCAAAATTCAAAGTCATATTTTATTGATGACCTATCTATCTCTCTTATATTAATTGTCTATAAATATCTTATATTATCCATATAAATAAAATTCTGAATTTATTATGAGATATTTATCCAAATTAAAAGAAAAACACATAAGACATATTGAAAGATTAATTGTCATAAATATTGATGCCACTCGCACCACCATGATCTATTGATATCTTTTGCTAAACCTCTCTAAAATCATAATTCATATCAAGAATCATCTATAAATAACTATCACATTTTATATAATGTCAATTGGTATTATGATTGCTTACTATGGTTGGAATAATGTGTGTAGTATGATTTATTTCAAGTTTAGACCTTAGAATCATCTAGATATCAATAAGATCAAATCAAATAGAATCTTCACTTCATTCTAGGTCTATAAATTGAAACACTGTCAAACTTTAGCATAACATTAATCTCAAACTTATCATTCTAACATTGTCACCTAAAGAATATTTGTGTCTATGTTAGGTTTTATAAGTTTTGTCAAGACATATTGTGTGGATATTGGTTTCTAGGGCATACCTAGCTTATTCTTCGCATGCACATTAGTTCATAATTAAAAAATCATGCTTATTTGGCGGATTCAAACATGATGTCTTGGGTTTACACTCTCTATCTATTTTCAGTTTACATTATTTTGGTAAACACAAGCCTTTGAAAAATCATAATAAAGATATAAGAAAATTTGTCTCATGCGATGTTTAGGTAGTCTAGTCATATAAGAAAATCGCTAGCGTTTCATGCAATTTGCACTATCTAAACATCTCCGAAAAATCTGAAATTTCTGCATGAAACTACTAATGGGACACCTAATCAAGACCACCAATCAAAATTTTCAAAAACCTAAAAATTCACTTACTGTCTCCCGCGCTAGCGCTACCGCAGGCGCTAGCATCCATGTAAATTTTTCTGTGATTTTAAAATTTTGAAAAATTTCTAAAAATATATTAATCTACATTTTCTACTTAGTTTTGCACTTCTGTGTTTCTTTATTTTTTGAAAAATCAAATACAAAACTACAAAAACCAAATTACAAAAAATATGTTTTTCTTTTTCGCTTGTGTTGTTTCCTTTGTTTAAAGTTCATCTTTATGCAAAAATCAAATATAAAAATTACAGAAGCAAAAATTACAAAAATATGCTTTTATTTTATATTATATGTTTTGCCTTTGTGTTTTGTCATTTGTTTAAATTCTATTTCTTAAAGCAAAAATCAAATACAAAAATATAAAATAATAAAAAAAATTATTATCAAAAATTGTTAGTTTTGAACTTAACTTTTTTACTTGTATCTTGCGAAAGGGTGATTTGGGCTATCATCCCATCATATCACCTAGTACCGGGCAAACCTTTCACAAGGTAGTCCTCGGGAAGTCCAAGATCAATTTTTATGAGTTCAAGCTTTAAATAAAAATTATTCTTCAAAAATATCAAAAAAATTGTATGTATTTCTTTAGAAAAATCAAGCATGATTTAATTAGTTTAAAACTTCTACAATGTTGCAATTTACTTTCTTAAACTACTTTGAACATTGTTTTCATCATGCTTAGATATATCTATTAATATGTGCATCAATTATATGTTAAAGGTTGTGTAGGATCAAGCTTAGCATGCCTCAAGTATGAGAAATGTTTTATGTTTGATAATGATAGATATTCACTCACTTTTTGGCATTGTCTACATATGGTTTAATTTAAGAATGCTTGTGTATGTTTATGTATTAGTACAATGAACTAAAATTGCACAAGTATCTTACCTACACTCCTTTATTTGCACTTATAAAAGTTAAGAAAAGTGGTTATGTTTTTCATAAATCCATTGGTTTGCAAAACAAGTGTATTCGGAGAACTTTGTACTAAACAAAAATCATAAAATAAACAACAAAGATAACTCCACCAAGCACTACTTGAACCTCCTGATAAGTCTTAATAAGCATTGTGAGGTTGAGCACCTTGGATAGAATAGTAAAGTGTCTTGTGTAAACCATATCTTTCCTTCAAAATAATAAAAACCACTTACTCTTTAGTACACCAGATCACTAGTCTCAAACAGTAAAAATAAAATCTGTGATCCCCCAAGCACTACTTTGCGCCCTGATAAGTCTTAATGAGCATTGTGTGTGCAAAGCACCTTGGTAGTTGTACATTTTTTGTGCATTAATGTGTGTGGAAGTAAAATTATTTGTGTTTTGTTGTGCTTCTACTTTACATATCTCTTGTATTTTTGATTAAAACACTTGTATACTCTACTTAAAAATAAACCTATGTGCACATCATTATCTTCCATAACACTTCTTCTCATGAGTATTGGATCCTAATGCAAATTCTATACTACTCTTTATTTATGAAATGCACTAGATAACCTAGCATGCTTTCTACAATGATTGGTATGATTTGAAATTGTGAATTGAAATAACATTGTAGTAATCTCTTTATGATAATATTATTTCATGCTTGGTTATTTTTGTCAACCATAAAAGATTTTCATTGAAACATGATTTACATAAACATCTTTTTGGAAAGTAAACTTATATATCTTTTTATGGATTATCCTTGATCACAATAAGATGTTTCATGTATTTTTCAAGTCTTCCGCATCATCACCATATAATTTTTACCTTGTGCTTTCATGCTTATATCAAGTCTAAAATCTCAATTTTTCTAAGAACAAATGGTAGACTTGCTTGGTAGAATTTATATTGGTTGTTCCAACACACATATCATTTCTTATGCTAAAAACTCTGATTTATTTCTATGAAAACTTTCATGCTAAACACTCCTCCAACAAGTAAAATATCGCCTATAAAAACATCCTCTTTTTATTGAATTTCAAATCAATATTTTCTTCTCTAATTTCTATAAGGATGTTGTTTCTTTATTCCGAAATTCTTTAACTCTTATCTTTCTAAAGTTAGTTCTTTTTTTAAATTCCAAAACATCTTTTTTTTGAGCTTGAACTCTTATTAATTATTATGATGTTTTTTTTTTTGAAATCTTCCGCAATACTCAAACTCTTATTCATTCATTTCAATATAGCTATGTGAGTTTTATTTCAAAACAATTTAAATAAAAATCCATATGCTATGAAACTTCCCATTAGATTTAAATGCTTAATGTTTCCAATAATTGTTATCCTTGACTTCATTTCTCACTATAGCGGGGGCGTAGGGTTGTAGACATTAGATAACCTTATCTCTAGTCATGTCTTGTCCTTAACCGGGGAGGGTTCCAGTCGGGCCTTGCGAGGCACTGGGGGGAAAAAGTGCTAGGTTGAGTTTTGTCTAGTGTTTGCATAAGGGACTAACACCCCAACCTACGGCCTGTTTGCAGCTCCTCATGCCCATCCGTCACTTAGTACGGGGCTAGGGTGTAGACGTATTGTCTGGGTAGATTGGTTACTTGGAAATCACTAATTTTTTATGCTTAAAACTCTTATATAAAGGGGAAGTCATTACTTTTGCTCAAACTAAAAACTCTGATATATTTATACAAAAATTATTCTAACAAGTGGCTCTAAAACTCCTTATCATTTCCTTCTCACTCAAAAGCTCGATCATGTTTTATCTTATTATCCAACTTTTCTATGGTGCATCCCTACCCACTTTTGCTAATAACAAAGGGGGAGAACTAACATGATAAAATGCAAAAGGGGGAGAACTAACATGAACTAATATGACAAATATAATCCGCTATCAAAATAAAAACCCAACATGACTGATTAAGTTGATAGCATTCATATTAGGGGAGCATTCACATAGGGGGAGCATATATTTAGGGGGAGCAATTCTAAATACTAAAATCAATAATTATCCTAAGTCATCACTATCACACACACACAAGTAGGATTTCATCATGCTTATATATTAATGCTCTAGTTTATCATTAATGGATTTGTTATTATCAAAAGGGGGAGTTTATTGGAACATGATCTTCTGCATCTCCTAGGTTTGAGAATAATAAATCCTATGTGTATTTGATCTTGTGTGTTCAAGTGTGCAGGTTAACATAGTCTATATGACTCAAGGAGTACTCATGATGACTGCCCCCAAAATTGAAGCCAGAATTCGAAGAGGCTTACTGGCACCGGCAGTAGCAACTAGCGCCGGGCGCTAGCGATGAATAGCGCTATTCTAGGAGCTGTTATAGAAGGCGCTAACGCCTGGCGGTAGCGGATAATGCCGGCGGTAGCGATGAATACAGAAGGAATAAAAGCAAGGTTGGCGCGGATTGAAGATCCTGCCGTGCAAGAAGTTTCTTAATCGGGGATAGCACCGGCGGTAGCTACTAACGCTTGCGGTAGCATGGCGCACAGAAGGCATATAGCAAATTATTGCCGCGGATGGGAGATTCTGCCGCGCAAAACGTTTCCTAATCCGGTCTAGCACCGACGGTAGCGCTAGCACCGACGGTAGCGCTTGGGCTATATAAAGGACCCCTCACCTCTCGTTTCAGACAGAGATTAGGGAGAGAGGAAGTGCTACAATTCCAGAGGCTATCTTGGCCGAAACTTGAAGTCCTAGCGAAGCTCTGCAAACTTCTGAAGGAGGATTACGTCACGCCGGATCCGAACGAAGTCCGCTTCTACAAACGCTGATTCTACAGCGGATCTTCGCCTCCATCTTCAGAAGTTCATCTTAAGGGAAGTTTTATTATTTTATTTATCTTTCTTTGTAAACGGTAGTGAAATCGCCTCGTGTTGGCGACTAGGTCTGGGGTAGGACTTAGGGATGAAATTCGCCTTGTGTTGGCGACTAGATGTAGGCTAGGTCTAGGGGGTGCTCGAGGCCTTTCTCGGGATAGATTGGCTAGAGCGGCTTGAGGCCGTATCTGGGGAGAGATCGGCTAAAGCCAACCGGTTTATGGGGATACGAGTCGGTATAGAAAACGAAAAAGGATTTTTATTAGTCGCCTCCGATTTCCAGCGTCATAGAAATCAAGTTTTGTAAAACATTATTTGTTATTAATAAAGCATGTCTCTTGATTTCTCATTGTATTAATCTTGCAATATTTCAAAGTTTTCTAAATATAATCTTAAGTTTTTGAAAACCCTTATTCACCCCCCCCCCCCCCCCCCCCCCCGCTAAGGGCGCCGACCGATCTAACAGTTTATAAACTAGAAAAAGCGCTTTATTGGTTAAAACAAGCGCCCCGTGCAAGGTATGAAAGACTTACACCATTTTTATTAAAGCGCGGTTATATTATGGGAAGTGCGGATAATACTCTCTTCATTAAGCACAACAATGATGATATAATTATTTTACAAATATATGTTGATGATATTATTTTTGGATCTACTAATGAAGAGATGTGTAAAGAAGTTATTTTAGTGATGAAAAATGAATTTGAAATGAGTCTTGTAGGAGAACTTTCTTATTTCCTTGGTTTTCAAATATCACAAAGAATTGATGGTATTTTTGTATGTCAAACTAAATATGTCCATGATATGCTTAAGCATTTTGAATTTGAAAACCTTAAACATGCTTCTACACCAATGAGTGCGTCACTTAAATTAGGAAAAGATGAATCAGGAATTTCAATTGATCAAACCTTATATAGAGGTATGATAGGATCCCTACTTTATCTTAGTGCAACTAGACCCGATATTATGTTTGCCGTATGCTTATGTGCTCGATTTCAAGCCAATCCAAAAGAATCTCATTTAAAAGCGGTAAAACGAATTTTTAGATATCTCATTGGGTCATCTAGATTAGGATTATGGTACCCACATAATGATTCATTTACATTGCATGGCTATTCCGATTCGGATTATGCCGGTTGTTCACTTGATAGAAAAAGCACTAGTGGAACTTGTCATTTTCAAGGACCCTCATTAGTTGCATGGTCTAGTAGGAAACAAAATTCGGTTGCACTCTCCACCACGGAGGCCGAATACATTGCATTAGGGAGTTGTTGTGCACAAGCTCTATGGATGAGCCAAACTTTAGAGGACTTTGGTTTTCATCTAAAACTTATTGAATTAATATGTGACAACAAAAGTGTCATTGATCTCACAAATAATCCGGTACACCACTCTAGATCCAAACATATAGATGTGCGTCATCATTTCATAAGGGATCACATTAAAAAGGAAAATGTAAGGATTAGTTTCATTGGCACGGACTCTCAACTTGCTGATATATTTACTAAACCTCTTCCCGATGCAAGGTTTCAAATGTTAAGAATGGAATTAGGAGTCTTAGACATCTTAGGATGAATAACATGTAAGACGCTAATGTTTTATGCAATTTGAGCAATCAAAACATCTCTGAATATTATACAATTTCTGCATAAGACTACACTTAAGACCCCTAATCAATATAAAAAATCAAAAATTTAAAATTCCTAAAAAACTGTGTACTGTTTGCCGCGCTATCACTAGCGCCGGCGGTAGCGTGGGTGTTGAAATTTTCTGATTTTCAAAATTTCTAAAAATCACTAAAAATATTTCAGTCTATATGTACTACTTTGTTTTTGTATTTCTGACATTTGTTATTTTTGTTTTATTCATATTATGAAAAATCAACTACAAAAATTCAAAATTCAAAATTACAATTTTTTTTTTGTTATTTGTATTTTATTCATATTATGAAAAATCAACTACAAAAGTTCAAAATTCAAAAAATACAAAAATATGTTTTTGTTATTTGTGTTTTATTCATATTATGAAAAATCTACTACAATAATTCAAAATTCAAAAATTACAAAAATATGTCTTTGTGATTTTCTGTTTTATTTGATTTAAAAATGATAAAACAAAAAAAACTGTATGATCTTTATTGCCAATATCAAGCATGTATGAATTCTATTATTTAGAAGTATTTACAATGTTAAAACTTATTCCTTCAAATTACTATGAACATTGTTTTGCTTATCATGCTTTGATATATCTATTTAAAGTGCATCAATTGTATTGAAAAATGTGTAGAACCAAGCTTAGCATGCCTCAAAGTATGAGTAAATGTTTTATGATTGATAATGATACATTTCACTCACTTATTTTGGTAATCAACATGTGTGTCTAAATCTAAAAATGCTTGCTTGAGTATTGTATTTGTACAATGAATTAAAACTTGCATAAGTTACTTGTGAAATTGCACTTATGAAATTTAGAAAAGTGGTTAAGTTAAAAATTGGGTTTGCAAAACAAGTGTATTCAGAGAATGTTGTCCACCAATATGAACAAAAAAATTATATATGTAGACAAATATAACTCCACCAAGCACTACTTGAACCTCCTGATAAGTCTTCATAAGCATTGTGAGGTTGAGCACCTTGGAAAGAATAGTAAAGTGTCTTGTGCAAACTTTGGTTATTACACCACTTTGTTAAAAATTATGTGCATAAAAAGTGTGTGAAAGTAATTTACTTATGTTTTATTGTGCACTTTACTTTACATTTGTCTTGTATTTTGATGATTTAAATCCATTGTTAACATTGCCCAAAATACACTTATGTGCACATCATTTTCTTTCATAACACTTCTTCTCATGAGTATTGGATTCTAATGCTTTATTTATACTACTCTTTATATAAGAAATGCACTAGATAACCTAGCATGATCTCTACAATGTTTTGGTATTTCTTGAATTTAAAATTAAGTAACATTGTAGTATAATCTCTCTTTGATATGTTCATTTCATGCTTGGTATCTTTATGAAAAACTTTGAGATTTCAAAAGGTTAAAACATCTTTCAATTTTGAACTAAAACTCATATTTTTACTTATGAATTTCATGCTTACAAAAAGATGTTTCTTATAATCTTCCGCTATACTAAAACACTTATCTATTTATTTGAAATCTCTTATATACTATACTTAAATTCTTTATCTTTGTCTATATTACAAAAGCTCGATCATACTTTATCTTTTTAAAAATGCCTCCTTACTACCCTCACCCCACCTTCTTTTGATAATACCAAAAGGGGGAGATTAATTGAAGAAATCTATATATGAGAAATATAGATAAATAAGGGGAGTAATACATAAAATCATGAAATCTATCATTTACGGGGAGTAACACATAAATGAAATTTATGTAGGGGGAGCATTAAGATAGGGGGAGTATGCACATTATCATGCATATCATTTACTATAGTTGCACTTTTATCTTGCTTATCTTATCTATAAACACTATTGTTGATTTCTTGCTTAGAGGATTTGTTATTATCAAAAGGGGGAGATTGTTGGACATGTGTGTCACATCCCTTTGTTTGAGAATAAAAAATCCCATATTGTATTTGATATTGCTTGTAGTGTATTTATAGTGTGCAGGAACAATAGGTGCAATACTCCACAGGTAGAAGGCAGCATGGAATCAAACTTTCTGAATGGAGCACTACCGCCAGCGCTAGAGGTTAACGCAGGCGCTAGCGCTACCGCCAGCGCTAGCTCTAACGCCAGGCGCTAACTCAAGATCATCTCAGCGGTTTTGTCGCAGCGGTTCTGTCTCAGCGGTTCCTTAACACTACCGCCAGCGCTAGCGATACTGCATGCGCTAGCTCAAGATCGTGCACAGCACCATGCCGCCGACGGTTTCGCAACCGCTCCACACGAATGCTACCGCAGGCGCTATCAGCTATCGCAGGCGCTAGCTCCAAGATTTATAAAACGATGTGTTCTCTCTCATTTTGGGTTAGAACTTCCAGAGACAGTACTTGTGCCCAAACTCTCGTGCTGCTACTCTTCTGAAACATCATATCCCACTCAAAGCCAAAGAAGAAAATCTGGAGAAGGAAGCCATCACGCTGCATCCAAAGAACGATCGCTTCGACCTCGCTTGTGCTTCAGCGATCCTTCATCCTCATCTCCAAAAATCTCAAGAGGGAGTTTGCTTGTTATTTACTTCACTTCTTTATTTGTATCTTGCAATGAAATCGCCTTGTTTTTGGCGACTAGGTCCTTGCACGGCTTAGGAGGAATTCGTCGCGTGAGTTGGCGACTAGGTCTAGGGGATTAGATCTAGGGGGTGCTCGAGGCCATATCTGAGTTTGGGTTGGCTAGAGCGGCTTGAGGCTTTATCCGGGGAAGGATAGGCTAAAGCCAACCGGTTTGTGGGGATACAAGTCGGTATAGAAAAGGAAAAGAAATTCACTTTTGTACGCCTCCGATTTCTAGCGATATTGAAATCAAATTTTGTAAACACCCTTTTTATATAATGTAATCATGATTATATTTGTGTTTATTTGATTTCTCTCAATTGGCGTAAAATTTCATTATTGCAAAATTGTTATTACTAAATTATCATCTTATTTCCTATTAATCAAAAACAACTTAATAATTATCTTAAAATCATAAAAAGAATTTTATTCCTTTATTCACCCCCCTCTAAGGGCACCGTAAGATCCAACAGAAAGAAATTCAAATTAAAGAGGGACAATAAAATGGTAGAGAAGGCAGTGAAACATAGGAAATTGATAACATTCTCAAACGACTATTGATTAGGGCTCCCTGTTCTTCTTCTTCTTCCCGCTGGAACCCTAAAAGATAGTGAAAATAAAGAACTGCTCCATCTCAGTCAAGGATCTTCTTCTCCTCAGTACAAACTTTTGAAGAAAGATCTACAGAACATTATACTCTGCTCAGAGAAACAATTGCTGCTTCCTCATCAATATAATATAGCAACAGTACTACTATAAGAGCAGAGAGAAGAAGGATCAAGAGATTACAAACCCAAGCAATCATCACTATCATAAGCTAGAGTTAATCTGATACAGATCCTGAAGAGCACTCAAAGAACAGCACCTCAAAGACTGCTGTTACAGAATTTTGAAAAATAGATTTTTGATTCTCTCTTCTCTTTCTTACTCTTCTTTCTTTACACCCCCTGTACAAAGTTTAAGAATCTCTCTCTCAAAGGATTCAGTTCAAGATCTCCTTATAAAAATATTTGGTTGGTTCAAAATCTCCTTATCAAAAGATCTAGTTGGTGTATGATCTCCTTATCAAAAGATCAGTGGTTCTAAGAGTCTCTTTATCAAAAGACTCAGGCACAGGTGATGCATTCCTACCAGGTGGTAGAAGAGAGGACTACCCACGTTTTGGGGAACCTCCATAAGATCTTTGTGTCTTCTAGGTTCTTATTTCTGTGGTGTCCCATATAGTTTACATTTCATTTACTGTTTTCCTGCTTTACTTAACAACCCTAGTTTTATTCTATGTGTGGAATTGTTGGAGTATAATACTTAGTGTTTTATTGTGTTTGCACAAATATGATAGAAATAATTTTTTAATCTCTATTCACCCCCCTCCAGAGTATACTTAGAGGCACATTGTGCACTTTCACATCTCTACCCTCCTTCCGACTTGGATGGAGCAGGAGACCACCTGCGGCGAGGCATATGACCTCTCTTTCGCGCTTTACAGCCGCTAGGATGCCTCAATCTTTGACGCTGAGTCCACTCGATGCTCGATCACGAGGCCGCACGGGCTCAGCCGCACTCTCTCGAGCTCACGCATATGTCCTCGTGCCGCAACATTACCCTTGCGCAGAACCTCGCTGAGGTCGAGAGGACGTGCATGCTCGCTTATGCTTAGGTCGTGGCCTTGAAGTAGCAGCTGGCGACTGCTAAGGCCCTTCTCTCCAGCCACCCTGTCCGAGTGGTAAGCACAACCATTGTATGGATTTAAGCTTTCACACTACCTTGCTTTCATTATCTGGTGCTAACACTTTCTTTTATTGTAGGACTCAGCCAACTCTGACATCTTGCACGTGCGAGTGGCCACCATCGAGGACCGGGTCAAGGAGCTGCAGGCCGAGAACCAACGACTATGAGACACCGCTATTCCACCACATCCCGGAGAGAAGGACACCCGACATCACTACACCAATGACGTGCTCGAGGTGTTGATGCATAAGACTGCCCAAGGAGCGGAGAAACATGCATTGTAGGTGCTTCGGGATGCCGGGCTCCTGAAAGAAGAGGGCGAGAGGATCACGACTTGCCACGTACTGCCCGAGCTCTTCGCCTGACCTTCAGGCACAAGAAGTGGTTTCTCTAGCGAGAAGTCCGGTGGCTCCTCCTGAAGATCTTCATTTTTTTCTTTTTTGGTTATAATGTGAGATCTTCCCTTTTGTAAGCCCTTTACAGATGAAATGACATGAATGATGTTTTCTTCGGTTTCTGTGATTCTTCTCTCTTCTTTACTTGCTGTCACTCGCTAATAGTTCACGCGCTCGCGCTCTCGCCCATGTACTCATGCATCCCTTGCTCATTTGTGTATCGCCGACCCATAATCCTAGGTCGTGACCAAGGCGCTCTCGCCCCATAGGTGCGCCACACGATTGCAACTCATTCGCGCATCCATGCCTTTTTAGAACTTAGGCGGTCACGTTTGACTTCTACTAGTAGCGTAACTATGCCGATATCTCACCTCATCCTGCACAAATCTCACACCCTTCGGGGTAGGTTGACACCTGGGGTGCATTCGCCAGGCGAGTGCGCTTCTCGAGGGACCTCATTCGCCGCCGAGTGTCCTTCTCGATGGACACCATTTCGCATACCTCATGCTGAGAGACTTACCTCGTGTTGATCATTCCTTTCTTGGATTTTCTTCTCTACCTTGCCTTCATTGAGAGTAGTCGCCGAGTGAGCCTACGACCCTGGCGAGGTGAGAGCCTGGTCAGTGGGTCTGCTTCAGGGAAAACCCTACTTTGAAACTTCCCTGCCACCAAGCGATCCTACGACCCTGCCAGCTAGATGGGAGCCTGGTCAGTGGGCCTGCTTCGGGGCAAACCTTTCTTTGAAACTTTTCATCCTGCCATCGAGTGAGCTTATGACCCTACCAGCTAGGTGAGAGCCTGGTCAGCGGGTCTGCTCCGTGCCAACCTTTCTTTGAAAATTTTCATCCTGCCATTGAGTGAGCCTATGACCCTGCCATCTAGGTGAGAGCCTGATTAGTCGGTCTGCTCGGGGCCAACCATTCTTTGAAACTTTTTATCCTACCACCAAGTGACCCTACGACCCTGCCAGCTAGGTGAGAGCCTGGTCAGTGGGTCTGCTCGGGGCCAACCTTTCTTTGAAACTTTTCATATTGCCAACGAATGAGCCTATGACCCTGCCAGCTAGGTGAGAGCCTGGTCAGCGGGTCTGCTCGGGGGCAACCTTTCTTTGAAACTTTTCCTCCTGCCACCGAATGAGCCTACGACCTTGCCCGCTAGGTGAGAGTCTTGTCAGCGGGTTTGCTCGGGGCAAACCTTTCTTTGAAACTTTTCATCATGCCACCGAGTGAGCCTACGACCCTGCAAGCTAGGTGAGAGCCTGGTCAGTGGGTCTACTTGGGGCCAACCTTTCTTTTAAAATTTTCATCCGGCCACCGAGTGAGCCTTCGGCCCGGCCAGCTAGGTGAGAGTCTGGTTAGCGGGTCTGCTCGGGGCCAACATTTCTTTGAAACTTTTCCTCCTGCCACCGAGTGAGCTTACGACCCTGCCAGCTAGGTGAGAGCCTGGTCAATGGGTCTGCTAAGGGCCAACCTTTGAAACCTTTCATCCTGTCACTGAGTGAGCCTACGAACCTGCCAGCTATGTGAGAGCCTGGTCAGCGGGTCTGCTTGGTTCCATCCTTTCTTTGAAACTTTTCATCATGCCACCGAGTGAGCCTACGACCCTGCCAGCTAGGTGAGAGCCTGGTAAGCGGGTCTGCTAAGGGCCAACCTTTCTTTGAAACTTTTCATCCTGCCACCGAGTGAGCCTACAGCCCTGCCAGCTAGGTGAGAGCCTGGTTAGTAGGTATGCTCAGGTCCAACCTTTCTTTGAAACTTTTCCTCCTGCCACTGAGTGAGCCTACGACCTTGCCAGCTAGGTGAGATCCTGGTCAGCGGGTTTGCTTGGGGACAACCTTTGAAACCTTTCATCCTGCCAGCCTCTCCAGAGATCAACCTGAACCCATCAACTAATGAGAGCTCGGCAGCGGAATCGATCTGAGGCACTCCAGCATCGCAATACCTTACCATCCTCTCTAGAGATCAACATGAACCCACCGGCTAGTGAGAGCCCGACAACGGAATCGATCTGGGGAACTTCAACACCACAATACCTTGGTATCCTCTCTAGAGATCAACCTGATCCCACCAGCTAGTGAGAGACCGACAACGGAATTGATCTGGGGCACTCCAGCACTCAAGCACGTCATTTAGAAATATAATAGAAAAGAACTATAAACTTAATCCAACTTACCTGTATCTCTGGTGTAGTAGATAATGTCCGATTCTCTAAACCCCTCCAGAACTGGGATAGAGATGATCAACTCGCAAAATGGACACCCCTCCCCCGCTCGACGAGTGGTATGGTCACGCAGAGTCAACTAGCACAGGTCAGCACTCGCCAGATTAGAGAACAAATGCCGCCCGGGCAGATCTCGCACTCTCACCTCCGCCATTACTGCTTTTTTGGGCCGCTGGGCTGGGGCAAGTGGAATGATCTCGCGGAGTCAACTCGCACACCTCATCATTCGTTGGGCTGGGGAATGGCTGCCATCTGAGCAGATCTCGCCCACTCCCTTTTGCGACTACTTCCTTCCTGGGTAGCTGACCTGGTGCATTCTCGCCTATCAGCCTGGATGCGACAACTGGGACCACAGACGTCGTGCACTCGCACTTTGCGGTGAATGCAAGCTGTAGAGTCTGTGTGACCTCTCGCTTGAAGTCCTCAAGCATCCCTGTCGTCACCCTACTCGCGAGCGGTTGAGAGTGGCCTGGGTCAGATCTTTCTTCCTCACCTCCAGCCATGGATCTCAGCTAGAGATTTTCTTATGTAAGCTACGGCCCACGCTCACCGAACCATAAATGTTGAAATCGGCAACTAGTCTCTTGAGTTCTGACCCACATGGGGCTGTAGCCTACACCTACTTCTCCCTCACTTGCACTCTTGACTGTGTTAGAAGTAAAACGAATAGACCCAAAGCTGTAGCGAGGAGGTCCCGCCACACACCCAGAAGATCATAGAGAGCTTCCCCTCCCAAACCTATGCTCAATCGGGCACCTTGGAGGGCAATACGGGCCAACCAAAACTAGCTAGGAGGAGAGAGCCAAAAAGATCAGATCTCCTCCAAGGTGCCCTTAAGGGTCTATTTATAGATTTTCAAGTCTGGTCTGCAAATAGCGTAACTCCGCCTTTTAGTTTTACTAATCGCACCCCAAACTGGTCTGCTAACAGCCAAACTCCGCTGTTCTGAAGGGTTATTGGCAACTCACCAAGGGTATTTGGGTAAATTCACCTTCAAACCCTCACTGGGCGAGTGGTCCGTGAAGGAGCCACTCACCAGTCTTCTTGCGAGCTGGGATCGCGAGATCTCCCTATGCGAGTGACCCATGAAAGAATCAGCCGCTAGCCTCTCGATGCTATGAATACCGAGCTGTGTCACTTATGCGAGGCGGCGAGCCCTCACTCGCCTTGTCGTTTGCTAAATGCACCCCAAAGTGGTGAGTATACACTTGTCTCACCCTCGCACAATGCTGCTCGCAAGGAGATAAGTCTGGCTCGCTTCGCCTCACCCTTTTGACTCGCTCGCCGCGAGTCAGCGAGCCTCTACCTCTTTGCCAATGCCTGATTCTCTAGGTTCCACTGGGCGAGTGGTCCGTGCGGGAACCACTTGCATGACCCTTGGCTCTCTGGGCATGTTGGGCTTCACCCCCTCACTCGCGTGGCTTGCTGCGTATCCGCACACCCAACTGGATGAATGTTTTGCAAATGAGGCCTGCACACACCTAGAGGATTTCTCTATGGAATTTGAGATAGGATCCAGAGTTAGGGGATCTGAGGTAGGGAATAAGCTAGTGTTCCCGAGGTAGGAGACATGTTATTCGAGTTTATCATTTGTTGATCCGAGTTAATTTGGAGTTGCCGAGGCTAGCACACTGCTAGATAGGCAAAGAGGAAAGTGGAGTACCCATACTGTGTAACCAGTATAAAATCCTTGTGTTTGTGTTGTGTGTTTTTCTCTCTGCTTACGTCTTGATTATTCCGCTGCGATAAATTTTAAAAAAAGGTAAAAATACGTCCCTTATTCACCACCTCCCTCTAGGTGAAAGCTAGGTTATTCCCATATAGTAATTGTGGTATCAGATGAGTTTGTAGACATGTGAGTTATAATAGTGGAGGCATTCTCCATACCCAACTTTTTGATAATTTTTTGGTATACTTTGATTGAGAGATGAAAATTTCTTCACTAGATTGCTTTACTTGGAGGCCAAGGAAGTAAGAGAGCTCTTCCATGCTACTCATTTCAAACTTTGATTGCATTAGCTTAACAAACCCCTTACATAGTTAGTTATTAGTAGATCGAAAAAATAATGTCATCTACATAAATTTGCATTAGTAAGAATTTAGCCTTATGGATTATAGTAAATAAGGTTTTATCCATCTTTCCCCTTTCAAAGAAATTTTCAAGAAGGAAGATAGAAAGAGTCTCATATCAAGCTCAAGATGATTGCTTCAAGCCTTGCAATAGGTGCAAAGGTCTGATCATAGTCTATCCCTTCTTCTTGTTTGTATCCTTGAGCAACCATTCTTGATTCCTAGTTTATCTTCACCAACCGTCATTGAACATCAAGTAGGTTTAGCACCAAGTAGACGTGTCACATTTAGAAGGTTAATATCATATTTACGTTGTGAGAGTACAGTGAGTTGTGTTTACACAAAATTTCAATTCCTAGAAAGTTCTTAGTAGGTCGCATATCTTTGCTGACAAATTGTTGAAGAAGATGTTTCTTTGTCAGAGCAATTCAAGCCTTATCATCACTAGTAAGGAGAATGTCATCAACATAGACAGCTAGAATGACCAACTCATGAGAAATTTTATGTATGAAGAAAGAGTGATTCACAGAGCTGCGAGCAAAACCAATAATGGAAATAACTTTACTAAACTTGTCGAACCAGGCCCGAGGACTTTGCTTGAGGCCATAGATTATATTTCATAATTTGCATACATGAGACTCCCTAGAGCAACATACCAAGGAGGTTTCTCCATATACACCTCTTCTTGGAGGTCACTATAGAGGAAGGCATTCTTAATATGTAACTGGGACATCTGCCAATCCTTGTTGAGGGCTACAAAAAAGAGAACTTGAATTGTGCTGATGTGTGCAACCAGGGAGAAAGTATCACAGAATTCAACACCATAGGTTTGAGTGAAGCCATTAGCAACTAGACGAGCCTTATATTATCCATAGTGCCATCGAGATGAAACTTCACCACAAATAACCACTAACAACCAACAACATCTATCCCTGGATAAGTAAGAACAAGAGTCCAAGTACCCCTCTCGGTTAAGGTGTTCATTTCTTCATCCATGAAAACCTTCCAATGTGGTATGGTAAGAGCTTCTTGGAAATTGGCTGAGGTGACTGTGGCCGAGAGAGCCAAAGCAAAGTCTCTCTAAGAGGATGTAATTTGAGAATATGAGGCTATATCATGAATAGAATGTTGAGTACACGTCTGAATCCTCTTGTGAAGAGTAATGGGGAGATCAAGGTCAGACAATTCTTCTGTATGAGATCCATTTGATGAAGAGATTGTTGACCTGAGAACTAATAGAAATAGGCCCAGAGTTGGGGGATATGTGGTGGGAGGCGGAGAGTGTGATGAAAGTATGGTAAGTGGAGGTGGAGGGGCAGAAATAATAGGAAGAAAAGCTGGAGGACCATGAGTTAGTTTAGGTGTAGGGTATTTCAAGAAGTAAGGAGTAGATTCAAAGAAGTTGACATCAGTCGATACATATTATTTCCAAAGTAGAGGGTCATAACATCGATAAACCTTATGAGTGGGAGAGTAGCCAACAAAGATGCACTTAATTACGTGAGGAGAGAGTTTATCCAGACCAGGAAAAGGAGAGTGAACAAAAGCAGTACTACCAAATACTTGGGGCGGGGGGGGGGGGGGGGGGGGGGGGCGGGTAGAGAAAAATGTGTTGCACCTGGGTACGGGATGGAGAAAGGGGTTTGTCCTTGGAGAACAGTAGAGGAGATACAGTTGGTGAGATCGCAAGAGATGAGGATGGAATGACCCCAATAGGAGCGAGGAATATGCATCTGAGTGAGAAGAATGCGAGCAACATCAAGAAGATGATGATTTTTTTGTTCGACAACTCCGTTTTGCTGAGAAGTGTAAGCACAACTGGTCTGATGTACTATACCATTATTTATACAGAAGGTTGAAAATTGGTTGCTAATATATTATTTAGCATTATTAGTACAAATAACTTTTAGAGAAACACCAAATTGTGTGCGAATTTTATTATAAAAACTTGTGAATACAGAAAAAGTTCAGAGCGTTCATTTAAAAGATACGCCCAAGTATATCTTGAATAGTCATCAATAAAAGTGACAAAATAAAGACTACCCATACAAACAGATTTGGTAGGAGATGGACCCCAGATGTTAGAGTGAACAAGATCAAAGGGATGAGAAGAGCTACGTCCATGTTTAGATGGATAAGAGGAGCGGTGATGTTTGACAAACTGTCAGGCTTCACATTTGAGGGAGCATTCATCCTTTGGTAGATTTGGCATGAGCTGGTAGAGGAGGTGAAGAGGAGGATGATCGAGGCAGAGATGCCACAGAAGGATAGAGTTGGAGGTAATCGACATAGAGAGACCAAACATATTGTTAAGGAAGTAGATGCTGCTGCTTTCAGTCCCAGTAGAAATCATCTCCTTGGAGAAAGATCCTGAAAAGAATAAGCAGTATACGTAAATGCGACAGAACAATATTCTTGACTGCAGAGAGCTGTAATATATAGCAAATTGTATGGGAAAGTTGGGACATAGAGAGTGTCTGCATGTTGGATAGACAGAGTGACCTGGACTATACCTGTCCCACAAATAGGGGATGGAGAGTCATCCACTATCAAGACAGGTGGTGACCAATCATGTTTGTCCACATGAGAAAATTGAAGAGAATTTCTTGTCATATGATTGGTAGCTCTGGAGTCAATAAGCCACTTACCCTGGGTGACAACATGTGCACTACCTGAAGAGGTGGCAAGAGAGGCAGACTTCTTGGAGGCAGGAAGAGATTCTTCACCCTCTTGCAGATGAAGATGAGGATACTTGGCATAACAATGATCCACAAGGTGGCCTAGCTTTCCGTAATGAGAGTAGATGTGTTGGATAGGACTACGTCCGCTAGAGTAGCCTCTATGGCCACTAGTGTTACCATGGTGTGCTGGAAGTGCAAAACTGCAGGAGGTGGCAGAGAGGTAACCATAGGTCATTGATGAAGAGTTGTAACAGTGGAGATGCGAGTAGCAGTGGCATCGATGGTTGCAAAATCAGATTCTCCCAGAATTTGCTAATGGATTATGCCGTAGGTGTCCGGGAGGTGAAGAATATAACACACTATCAGGAGTTCCTGGAAGTGATTGTGACGTTCGACAAGATCAACAGAGAAGGGGCGATGTTGAAGAAGTTATGCACCAAGAGCTTGTACTTCCTAGTAAGCTGCAGTGGGGGTCGTGGTGGGGCGGGTACAATGATCGACAAATAATGTGTATATGCTAGAAGTCTTAGCTCCATTTAAGTAGAGAGCAACGAGATCATTCCAGTCAGCCTTAACAATTTCATCATGACGGATGATGGGCAGACACTCATCAGAGAGACTGTTAGCGAGCCATGTGCAAACTAGAGCATCGCTTGTGTCCCAGTCATCATAAGTAGGAGATCCTATTATTGGAAGGTCTCCAGTGAGATGATGATGTTTGCATCGAGACCTTGTTAAAAGGTGATTGAGACACTCTAGTCTGAGTAATTTGGTCTGGTCAATTTTGAGGTAGTGCCAAGATTGTCGGAAGGTCTTGAAGCTGAAGGGGTGGGAGTTGAAGCTGACAAAGGAACATCCAGGGTCTCTATAGCGATAGAGAAGAGAAGGTGCATGCAGAGAGCCTTAACCACACAAGTCAAAACAAAGACCGCATAGATCGCACAAGCCGCAAGAAGTAGGCAGACGAGCAGTCAAGAAGATAGAGATTGCATAAGTCAAAATAGAGACCAGAGAGAGCGAACAAGCCGCAAGAAGCAGGCTGACGAGCGGTCAAGAAGATGGAGACTGCACCCATGGAGCACAAAGAGGTGTGCGGTTAGAGAAAACCAAAGTCCGCAGAGATGAGCCGCGAGCAGGACAAACAAAATTCACAACCAAATGATCGATGTGTGCTCTGATACCATGTGAGAACTTGGAAATATTTTAGCAGAAATTAACAATGACACGCAGAAAATTAAAAATACATGAATTTTTATTTCCAAAAAATCTAAATATTACAATGGTATGACCTCCTTTATATAGAACGGAGGAGGTAAGAGAGATTACAATTAGATAGTGTGAGACTAATTTACAGTTAACTACAAAAGGATGACAAGTGCAGTCAATGCGGTCATGCAAGAGCTAACCGCACTGGATGTCCAGTTACACCAAGGGTAACCACCCTTAAGAATTTGCATTCTTGAGCAGGTACCAAGGATGAATCCGTCGGTCTTCATCAACAAAGCTTGCGGTTAACATATCTTCATCATGATTATCACAAGGCGCGGTTATACACTGCTAACCACACATATAACTATCAATCTGCATATGTTATGTCTAGACCAATGCTAATCGCGATGACTGCAAGGAGTAGTTAACCATGGTTAACCACCAATATACTTTAATGTTCTAACATTGTGTAAACTTAATAAGGCTCAGTTTGGCGCGGTGTTTTTTCTCCGGTGAGTTTGGAAAAAAACACCACCGTGATAGAACGTATGTTTGGCATGACAACGGTTATGATTTCCACCAAAAAAAGATAAGTAGTTTTGAACATAAAAGTGGATGAAGCTCCTTAGGTGAGGTCAATAGTCCACTAACTACAATTCATAATTGCCATGATCACGACTGTCACCACCGTGCCAAACAGAGCTTAAATCTCTATATGGTTAAAAGCAAGCTTCTGGACAGTGGTATCTGAAATTCGATGAGATAGTTACCTCTTTTGGTTTTATTGAGAATAAGGTAGACCGTTGCTTATATCTCAAAATCAGTGGGAGTATATACATCTTCTTAATTCTTTTTGTAGATGATAGCTTGCTTGCGTGTAGTGATTTGGTGTTATTGCATGAATCTAAGCAATTATGTCAAAGCACTTCGATATGAAAGATCTTGGAGAGGCATCCTTTGTTCTAAGAATTGAGATCATTAGGGACCGATCTCACCAATCTTTAGCACTCTCTCAGAAAGACTACATCGAGCATGTACTTAAGAGATTTAGCATGCTTGATTATAAGCCTGGTGATGTACATGTGATTAAGGGTGATAATCTTAGCTTAGCATAATGCCCCAAGAATGATTCAGAGAAAGAGAGAACGTGAAAGATATAACTTATGCTAGTGTGGTAGGCAGCTTGATGTATGTCCAAGTATGTACCAGACCAGACATTGCCTTTGCAATTGGACATTTTGGGCAGATATCAGTTGAACCCAGGACCTGCTCATTGGGTAGCTGTCAAGAAAGTCTTAAGGTATTTGAAGGGAACTAATGATGGATGTTAAGTTCATCTACCATAGAGTGTAACACCTTGAATTGGTTGGGAATACACATTCTGATTTTGTCAGGTGTGGGATGATAGAAAGTCTACCTCATGATATATTTTTAAGTTTGCAGGTGGGGTCATTTCGTGGAAGAGTGTCAAATAGACACTCATCACTTTATCCACAATGCACGCAGAATTTGTCGCTCTTTTTGGAAATTCTACTCACGCGACGTGGCTCAAGAATTTCATTACTGAGTTAAAGGTCGTCGACTCTATAATTGGACCCATTCAGTTATACTATGATAATATTTTTGCAGTTATGTTCTTGATGAACCATAAAAGTATCATAGGGTCTAAACATATGGAAATTAAATTCTTGACCGTTAAGGAATTGGTCAAGAAGGGAGACATTTCAGTGGTGCATTTAAGGAAAGATGACATATTAATCGACCAACTAACTAAAGGACTTCACCCCAATATGTTTCAGAAGTATGACTTCAATATGGGTCTTAAGGAGTCATTTGATGTGTTAGATTAGTGGGAGGCTGCATGAAGCTCCATTTTATTTATCTTTCATTTATTACACTTTGTTTAATTTATTGAAGTTAAAGAATATCCATTTAGGAACATTATTAAGTTTTGATATTCATAGAATTTTTGGTGACATGACACACTATATTTAAAAGTCTCATGAATTGTATCAGTCAGAGCATAAGGCCTAGGACACTTCATTTGGATTATGGCATGTAGTATTTCTTTTGATACATGAAATTAAAATCTTAAGATTAGGCATACTTGTTCTTTTGAACACTTAATAACTTATCGTAGCATAGTTTAGTGCATTTATTTGAGAAGTTTGGTTTACCTCCAAGTAAAACAACCTTCATGCACACATTTTCATTATGTTGTTCTGGCTTTAAATAACCACATTTTGTCCATGTCAATTGACTCTGTAAGCTACTGTGACCATGGAAGGTCCCATGTCGCTCAATGATGTAGTTGCCTCCATGATTCAGAGTGAATGATTTGGTTGGACCGAATTGACATGAGAGTAGACTCATTATCGCGTTCACTATTGGTACCCTTTAGTTTAGTGGAAATTTTATCAAAATGTCATGAATTATTATGAATACAGGTCCAAGTGGGAGAATGTTGGATTTTTTTTGTAAGGTAGACTCGATTCATCGAGACATCCCGTTAAAGTCGTACGCGAATATTTGCGCCTATTCGAACTCCTGCGAGCGTGCATTAGTTCAGTCACGCAAACAGTCAAAGTCTGTGTTAGGTGGCCTGATCATCTCATAATTTATATAGCGACCTCGGTCTCACCCTTGGCACAGTTTTTGGGCATAATCGTGAAATCTAATTAATTAATGGATTTCATTTGGGGCATTCATTTGAAGGATTTAATTCTTCCTTTCTTTTGTTACCCCCAAATAAGAACTCTACCTCGGTCTCTTTCATTTTGTGTTTTCCTGGGAAGGAGATTGCTCCTCCCACAGTTCCTTTCAAGGATAATCTGGCAACCAGTGCCTTTTCTTCGATCTCAGGAGCAGCATGCTATAAGGAATGAGCGAATCTATTGCAGATCACCGAAGATCGACATTCCCCCTTCATTCTTGTTTGACAATAGAGGATTCTGATCGCTGACATCTATTGATCTATTTGTCTAAAGTGTTGTAGATAATTTTGTTTTGGAGTAGATCAGTTCACAACCGAAAAAGGTTCTTAGCAGCTTCATAGATATCTTCATATCTAATTCTTGGAAAAGGAAAACCAAACCTGCGATATACATAATTCGTTCAAGTATTTTTATTTATTTACTTCAGCATTTATACACACATTTAGTTAAACATTTCTTCAGCATTCTCGCGCAGTGATTAAGAGTTTGTGTGTTTTGCTAATTAAAGATCAAACACAGTTGGTTAACATTCAACTTCAATATCAGATCTCGTGTTCATAATGAACATTCCAAAGGACATTCTTCTGTACTGTGAGCTACATTAGGTGGAAGGGAATTGTACCATGACTAGCACGGAGTTTCTGGAGGTTATGTGGAGAGCCGGAGATGGAGGAGAAGTGCAGAGGCAAGTGGTTCATGCCGAGCCGGGTGTGTTTCAAGCCCCATCTCGAAGGAGGAACAAAGATCAGGTCGACCAGGGAGGTCATGGAGGAGTCGGGCAAGGAGGATGTGGATGAGTAGGAGTTATCCATAGGGGAGTTGGTCTAGGATCTTCCCGCAATGGAAGTCTTCATAACATCTACAGAAAGAGTGTTGCCTCGACCACTCAAGTGCCACCTAGTTAGAGGAGATCACCTTTTTGGAGAAGGATATGCTAGGGAATGAGAATCCCTTCTGTGATGCACTCATCACTCAAGCAGTCATCGAGGAATTCACTGTCGACCAGTTCCTAGTGGACAATGGGAGTTTGATAAAAGTCATCTTCAAGAAGATGTTTGATGGGCTGGAGGCCAGCAAGGTGATAACATCAGATGGTCCTATCTTTGTCTTCTCAGGAGAGAGGAAAGAGGTGGAAGACAGAGTAGAGTTGCTGGTAACTCTCGGTGGAAATTTAATTCGGTGCAGGTTCATCATCGTCGATGCACTGAATTATTACAGTGCCATCTTTGGAAGGCCACTCATCAACTCCTTCAAGGTCGTCCCATCTTCGTACCAACATGTTTGAAGTACTGCTAGAGAGATGTCCAGGTGAGGATCAACAGTGATCCAAGAGCTGCTCAGAAGTGCTACCTCAATGTGCTGAGTACGATCAGTTGGATGGAGAAGGAGGAAGAAGATATGGACAAGGTGATGGAGGGAGAAGCTAGGCTGGAGTCCGCAAAGGAGGTGGAAGAAGTGGAAGATTTGTCGGAGGGCGGAGAGCCTTGGTTGTTGAAGATCAGTGGAGCTTTGAAGACTGAGGAGAAGGTGAATATAGTGGCCTACCTGCAAGAGAACATGGACATCTTCGCCTAGAGTGCGGCGAAGATGCTAGGAATTGATGCAGATATAGCTTGTCACCGCCTAAATCTAGATCCAGAGGTCAACCCCATCCGACAGAAGAATTGGGCAATCGCCACTGCGTAGGCCGAGCCCATTAGGGAGGAAGTAAGGAAGCTGCTTGGGGCAGAATTTATGTTGGAGATCTAGTATCCAGGCTGGGTCTCCAATGTTGTAATGGTAAAGAAGGCCAGAGGAGGCTGGTGGATATGTGTAGACTTCTCTTTGCTCAATAAAGCTTGTCCAAAGGATTGTTATCCCTTGGCTCGAATTGATGCACTGGTTAATTTGGTCGTCGGTTTTTTTGTGATAAGCTTCCTTGATGCCTTTTTAGGAAACCACCATATTCAAATGCACCCCCTTATCGTCGTGACGTCTCCTTCATCATGAACAATGAGTACTACAACTACAAGATGATTACGTTCATATTGAAGAATGTGGGAGATACCTACCAATGGATGATGAATCATTTCTTGAAAGGGAAAAAGGGTAGAACCTGGTGGTGTACATGGATGACATTTTGGTAAAGAGCAAGAGCGTTCAGGAGCATGTCGAGGATATGGTAAAGAGCTTTCAATGCTTCAGAGGTTCAAAATGAGTCTTAATCTAGCAAAGTGCATGTTCGGTGTAGGGAGAGGAAAGTTATTGGGGCATCTTCTCACCCCAAAGGGAGTGGAGCCCAATCCCAACAAGGTCAAGGAAATCCTGGAGATGGCGTCGCCGAAGAGCATGAAGGAAGTCCAGAGGATGACAGGAAGACTAGCGGGCCTCAGTCACTTCCAATCAAAGGACAGAGAGAAATGTTCTCAATTCTTCAAAACTCTCCGAAGCATCCAGCAGTTCATGTGGACAGAGGAGTGCGAGAGGGCTTTCAAGAAGCTTAAGCAACAACTGAAGCAAGGTCCCTTACTGTATGGTCCGAAGGAAGGTGAAGACCTACTCCTTTATTTGGGATTGGGGGCAGAGGCAGTGAGTTCGGTGTTGGTAAGATACGAAGGTAAAGGGAAACTCCCCATCTACTATGTGAGCAGGGTCCTCCTAAAGGCAGTGACAAGGTATCTGATCATAGATGAGTTATCTTTCACCATGGTGGTGTCGACTGATATGCGGAAAATATATATTTGCAAGTGCACGTGTCAGATCAAGTAATATAGCGAGAGTAAAGATCGTTCCCATGGAGAAGTGACTAATCTAATGCTTGCAAATACTAGTTTAACCTTTTCTTTAAATTCAAGCAAACTTTAATAGAGTGATTTTTTGAAAATGGTTAAAAACACTAATAAAACTAAAAATAATTACCTAACAATACTATTTATCAATTTTGAGAAATAACTTTGTATATTTATTTCCTATGCCTATTGTGATGAGTTTTTAGAGTGATTCTTTATGAAATGTTTGATTAACTATCCTGCAACGACTTGAAAGTAGAAATCATTATCTCTCAATATCTGAAATATGTTTATTCTTAATTCCCTCTAGTTATCTCTAACTTAGGCAAAAAAAAGAATAACATGAAGTACAGAAATCAATCCTGCTAACAAGAAGATGAACTCTTTTTTCTCTTATACATTATATTAAAACTTATGATACACTTACGTCACTCCTCTCTCGAATCTCGCATCGCGGTATAAAGGTGAAAATTTTGGTTTAAAACTTACACAACTCCTCTCTCAAATCTCACCGCGCAGAAGAAAACATTCATCCATAAATTATGTACCTCCTCTCTCTAATCTTTCTATGAAATTTAGAGATGACTTAATCCGGAATTTTCAATAACAAAATCATAAGTTGGAACCGAGAACTCTCTGTTGGAACCGAGAACTCGATTCACAAAGCTCAGACACCAAGAAGGGTGCTGCTCGCCCTTACTTTTAACGAGCGAGAACTAACATCTGGGAACTCAGAATCAAGGACACTCACAATGCAACCTTATTCCAAAAACAGACCCCTGAGCAGCAACCAGGAGGTCCCGCCACGAACCCAAAAGATCTAATGATCTTCCCCTCCCATACAAAGACTGAGCTCGACACCTCAGAAAACCAGAGAGAAGGAAAGAAGACTCTATCTCAAGAAATCAAAAATCAGATCTTTTTCTAAGGTGCATATGGAGGTCTATTTATAGGATTCTGAAAATGGCGGGTAGATAACGGCCTCCGCCTTTTGGTTTCTCCTAACCGTAGCCCAAAATCGGTCTGTGCATAACAAAAACATGATATTTAAAAAATACTAGAGGAAGACAATAAACAACACTTGGTGAATGCTTTCCCTTGGTGCACTCGCCTGGGGGGCCGAATGCTAATACAGAGCTTGGTATTCGCCCCCACTCACCCTTATTGTTAAGGGTTAAATAATCTCATAACAATACCTAGTTCTGGGGAGCCCCTTAGTCCTAGCACCCAAGCGAGTGATGTACATCACATGGATACCGCTCGCTTCTAACTTAGGTGCACTCGCCGACAACCATGGGTTGATTTGCCAAATACGAGGTTGTACACAATCCCCGCTCTTTGCGAGCTCACCCTGGGCTCAAAAAGACCGTCCAACCATGTTTTTGGCGTGCCTGTGCTAGCTCAAAGAATCTTTTTGGTGGCCCCCACCGACAGGCTATAAATTGTCCGGGATGAAACCAGACCCATTCCCCAAAGTTTCATTCTCTCCTCTTCTTCCTATCAGCCGGTAATCTTTTGCGGGTCACCGTCCATGGCCTCGCCTATAGACCTTTTAGACCTCCTCGCTGCCCAAAGAGAGAAATTCTATGGAGGCGCGACTAAGTTGTTGTCTCTGGTCAGGGAGCAGTCGCCCCGCTCCAAAAAACACGGTGGGTAAGCAAGTACTAAGAAACATTGCCCTGAGCTCACCGAGGCCACAGTTCCCTCACAGGAGACCCATATTCCATCCCTACTCGGTGGGGGCCAAGATGTCGCACATAAGGTTTTAGCCCTTTCTTTTCAGTGGCCTTTCTCCCATCATCGGAAAAACTAATAGGGAAGTTTAAACCTATGCAGCTCACAGCCGAGAGGAACTCCCCTGCTCCTACGACCACTGAGTGAGATGAGGCAAATGTCCACATGGACCTGGACACTTGCCCCCAGATCCCTAGTATGTATTTCTTGAACCTTGGCATTGTTGGAACATGCTTTCCACTTCTCTTGGTCTAAGAATAACAAATCCCATTGTATTTTATCATACTTGCCATGTGTTTATAGTGTACAAGAACATCAGATCTCAAGCCCCAATGTGTACAAAAAAGAAAGATGATGATCCTCTATCGTTATGATGCTCTATTTGTTATCGCGGCGCGCTAATACTTCCGCTAGCGATAGCATCTACATACTTACATCGTCGAGAAGCAAACACCATCAAGAAAGGAATGTCGATGGGACTCATATATAGTAAGTTCTATCATGGCATGTTAACTCTATCGCCGGGCAGTAGCTTTAGGAAAACCCAATCAATCATGATTTGATTGAGAAACCAAACGGAGCATCCAATATCATTGTGAAGGCAAGAATAAATCATATTTTCATGAGGAATAATTTATTTCCAAAGACAAAAGCCAAATCCATGAAATTGAAGAGAATATTAGGAAGGAAATTGAAGACTGCCCGCTACTGCCTGCGGTTGTTTCCTGCACAACAACCTCTATTTAAAATAACCCGAAAATGAGTTTCCCTTGACGGTTTTTGATGAAATTTTTGAGGGCTGAAAGCCCTAGCCATCTAGAGAAAAGCGAGGGTTAGTTCTCACTCATCTAAAGAGGGAGTTCTTCAAAGGAGATCAAAAAGTAATTCATGTGCAAGGATTGAAAGCTATTAAAAAGGTGATCAAGAAGCTTTCTCTCAACATACACATGGCGTGTCTCGTTGTAACAAATTCTAATCAATTGGAGATATCCAAGGGTCTAAAGAACAGAAAAGAGGAAGAATCTTAAGCCACAAAGATTGAACCTTTACAAGCAAAATGACATCTGCATCAAGGGTTCTATTTAGAGGGGAGTTTTTCTTTTATCTTATCTTGTAACTCTAAACCTTTTTATCGTTAGAGAAATTCACCCATGTTGGCGACTAGGGTCTTGCAACGACTATGGAGAATTCACCGTGTGGGTATGGCGACTAGGTCTTGGGATTAAATCTTGGGGGTACTCAAGGCCATTCTGGGGATAGAGAGGCTAGAGTGGCTTGAGGCCGTATCTGGGGATAGATCAACTAAAGCCAACCGATTCTTAGGGAGAAGAGTCGGTATAGAAAATAAAAAGAGTTTTCATATTATTCTACTTGATTTCTAGCATGATAGAAATCTAATTTTGTAATCAATTATATAAATGATAATCATGTCTTTACTTGTTCAATAAAATTGATTTGATTTTCAATTTCTAGCACTTTACTTTTGATTCAAATTATTTATAATAAAATATCAAAAGTTCTCCATTAAACATAAAAGTTTTTTAAGACCCTTATTCACCCCCCTCTAAGTGTGCCTACAGATTCAACAAGTGGTATCAGAGTGAGGTTATTCCAAATGACTTCACAAACAGGAATAATGGTGCTTCATGATCTCGCTTCCACCATAGGGGATGAAATTTTATTAAATGAAAAATCATTACCACCACCTTTAGTTATGTGCAAAAATTATAAAGGGTGGAAAATATTAATGGAAATTTTTCTTAAAACTGTAGATGAAAAAGTTTGGAATATTACTATTGAAAAGCCATCAAGAGTATTATATAGAAATGAAATAGTTTTAAATGCAAAATCAATAAATAATTTATTTTGTGCGCTATATCAGAATATTTTCAAACTTATTTATATCTTACCTACTGCTTATGAGATTTGGAATTTTCTTAAAAAAAGTTATGATTCTCATTCTATAGGTATTGAACAATCGCAAGAACTGGAGAATATGCTAGCTTGCAAAAATATTCAAGAAAGATCCTCTCTTGATGGATCCATGGAATGCATATCAGACGGAAGGAAAGATGGCAAATCATCAATGGAAGAAGAAGATGAAGATGCTAAAGGAACTTTATGTTCAAATCTTGCCCCATCCATAAGAGCTGTAAGGAAATCAAATTCCTTTCTTGTTTGTAACTCTATTTCTACATCACATTTACTACAAATTGCTAAATGTAAAATTAAGAAATAAAAAAATACTAATTGCAAATTGCATTTAGAAAATAAAAGTTTAAAAGCAAAAGTGAAAGTAGAATCAAATTTTGATGTATCTAGTTTTCCCCATGGCACTTTAGTTGAAAATATTACACATTGTATAGAATATAATGAATTAAAAGAAAAATACAAGGAACTTGAAAAGGAGTGTATTTTTGTAAATGAACAAAATAAAAGATTGTGTTTAGAAAAATCATCATTGAAAAGTGATTGTGCTATATGCAAAAATTATAATATTGAAATGAATGAGATGGATGAAACATTTGAAGAATTGTAAAATGATTATCAAACTCATATCTGTTATATAACATCAATTCTTAAAACTAGCACACTTGCTTATAATAAAGCTAAACATAATCTCAAGATTAAGAATAATGAATTGAAAACAAAAATCAACTTGCTTAAGAAAATTATAAATAAAAACTCACAAAACATAAATCAACAATATCAACCAAAATCCGAAAACAAGTTGAATATGAATTCCCATATCTTGACTAAGACAAACAAAGAAAATGAAAAACACAAAGTATTCATAAATGAAATTCCAAAGCAATATCACCATTAGCATTTACAACATCAATGTTCTCCCAACATAAAATTGAAAATTAACAAATTTCCTATAAACAATATTGTTAAAAATCATCATTATAAAAACATTAAAACAAGGTATGAATGGAGACCAATACTTAAGAATGACTCACTAACATCAATTGAAAGGGTACGCTCATCCACTTTTCCCCAAAAGCCAACGCGTTTTATTTGGGTACCCAAAGGAACCATCCCACTTGGTCCTCTTTGGATACCTAAATCTCTTATTCATTAGTATCCAAAATTTGCATGAAGTAGAAACCAATTGAAAATGAAATACCAATACTCTACTGTTGGAACATGGTTTTATGCATCCCTTTGATTTGAGAATAACAAATCCTACTTGTATTTGATCTTGTTTGTCATTGTGTTTTTAGCATGCAGGCTTGAACAAATATGACACTAGGATGTTGCTATTGGTCCGGAACAACTCAAAACTGAAGTATGGAAATTGTTCTAACACCAGGCATTACAATCTAATGCTAGGCATTAACGCGCAGCTCACCGGGATGATTATGGCAAGAAAGAAGCAGCCGTGATTGCAAGGGGAAGTTTAGGAATGATCTCACCTAACGCCAGCATTATCCTTAACGCCAGTGTTAGGATTGCCTGAAATAAACAATTCCTAAAGTGCAGAATCTCCTTCCTATTTTAAAGATCCGAGCCATCAAAACATTACTATGCTGGGTCAACGCCCGACGTTAGCCTTAACACAGATGTTAGCTCAAGTTCAATAAATTGGATGATTTCATATTCTCCAACGACTGATTGAGTAGAGCCCTACTCCAGCATTCCAGTAACTCAATCAGGGCCATATTTTCCAATCCTTCATCTCCCGCGCACATTCGAGCAAAGAATTCAAGGAGGACCAGATCAATACTTCCTCAATGCGAAGAACGCGCGCTTCGACTTCAAGAACTTTCAACGGCCTTTGCCATCTCCAGAATTCTTCATAGGGAGTTTTTAGATTTGTGTTCAAATATTTATTTGTAACCTTTTTTAGTATTTTCGTGAAGTAAATTCACCTCGTGTTGGCGACTAGGTCTGGGTAGGACTTAGGGGGTAATTCACCTTGTGTTGGAGACTAGGTCTAGGAAGTAGATCTAGGGGCTGCTCGAGGCCTTTTCTGGGAATAGAAAGGCTAGAGCGGCTTGAGGCCGGATCTAGGAAAGATTGGCTAAAGCCAACCGGTTCTTGGTGAGAAGAGTCAGTATAGAAAACAAAAAGAAGATTTCATATTTCGCCTATGATTTCTAGCGTTATTGAAATCACATTTTTGTAATCATAAATTATAATGAAAATCATGTTCTTTCTAGTTTGTTTTAATTGATTCACTCCTCTTTAATTTTGATTCAAGTTGATTTAAGGAAAAACAACAAAAGTTTTTATATTAAATAATAAAGTTTTAAAAACACTTATTCACCCCACCTCTAAGGGCGCCTCACGATCCAACAAGTGGTATCATAGGAAGGTTATTCCAAAACAGTCTAACAACCTAGAATAATGGCGTCTCGTGATCTCACATATACTAGCGGGGAAAATTTTTATGAAGAAGAAAAATCGCTTGCACCACCTTTATTTGAAGGAAGAATTTATAAAGGATTGAAATTTTTAATGGAATTATTTTTTAAAAACCTAGATATCGAGGCATGGAATATTGCAATAGTAAGACACAAGGATGAAACGAATAACAATGAACGTCACCTAAATGCAAAGGCCTTAAATAGTATTTTATGTGCCTTATCTCAAGAAATTTTCAAATCAATATATTGCTTTTCTAGTGCATACAAAGTATGGAAATTTCTTGAAGAAATGTATGATTTTCCTCTCACAGGTATGGAACAAATACAAGACTTGGAAAACATTCAAGCTTGCACAAATGTCCAAGGAAACTCCTTTCATGATGAATCAATGGAGTGCATATCAATTGAAATTGAAGTAGAAATATTATCTGTAGAAGAGGAGTGCCAAAAAGAAGATAATGGAACTATATGTTCAATTTTTGCCTCCTCCGATAGCAAGGTAAGGAAATCAAAGTCATCTTCTTTTGTGACAAATTCCATTTACACATTACATATGCTACAAGTTGCTAAACAAAAAATGAAGAAATTAAAAAATGCTAATAAGCAATTACGTTTAGAAAATGAAAGGTTAAAAAATAATGTTAATGTAAAATCAAATTTTGAATTACCTAGTTCTCACTCTTGTTCTTTAAGTAAAATTACTTCATCTTGTAACTCTTGTAATAAATTAAAAGATAATTACAAAAAAACATGAAAAAGAGATTACTTGTGCAAAAGAACAAAATGAAAAATTATGTTTAGAAAACTCATCTCTAAAAAATAATTGTGCTACATGCAAAAACTATAAAATTGAAATTAAAGAGATGAATGAAACATTTGAAGAATTAAGAAATGACTATCAAACTCACATTGAATCTATTGTCACCACTCTTAAAAATAGCACAATTGCCTATAATAAAGCTAGACATAATCTCAAAATTGAAAATAATGAATTAAAAACTAAAATTAACTTGCTTAAGCAAATCATAAAAAAAAAGTTCTCATAACATACATTCACAACCTCAAGAAAAATTCAAAAGAAAATTAAATATGAACCTTCTTAATTTGATTAATCCAAACATTGGAAATGATAAACATCAAAAGATTGTAAATGAAACTCCAAAATGTTATCATCACTATCAGTTACAATATCAACCCTCTCCTAACTTAAAACTAAAAACAAACAAATTTACTTCCATTAATAAAGTCAAAAATCATTCTTATCCAAATATTCAAGTTAATCACAATGAAAATTTGATGCATAAGAATAACAATAAACCAAGATTTGAATGGAGGCCCAAACTCAAAAATGGAACATTAACTTCAAATGAATGGATCTACTCATCCTTACCTTCTCAAAAGCATACACGATATATTTGGTTACCCAAAGGAACCATCCCACGTGGTCCTTTTTGGATACCTAAATCTCAAATTTATTAGATATCATCAAATGCATGAAGTAGAACCTTTTTAGAATAGAATGTACAAATTTCTTCTTCATGATATACTTTAAGTTTCTTTTTATTATATAAATATAATATTTGAAAGTTGAACGTTGTTCTTTAAAGCCTAAATGAAATTTACAAATTAAATCAAAGTAAAGGTCAAGTTTCCATCTCTTAATGACCAATCTATTATCACAAAATTCTTCAGTATCCTATAATATTAAATGATTGTGCAAATCTCAAAAATTAGGAGTGTTGTTGAAACCCTTAAGTTAAAATTTTAACTTTCTCAACATTGTTGCAAATTCTTCTCATTTATGCACTCCATTAGATCAGCCTTATGTTGCACAAACATAATTGAGCAAAATCGAAAGTGAAATCGAAGGAAATCTAGGCTATATAGGTAAAATATGCACTCTCTGTTTGCTAACGCAGGGATATGTTCTAACGCTAGCGTTAGCTCGAATAACCAATATACTCCATTTAAACGTTGAAAATTTACTGAAATACGTTCGTTTATATACTTATCTGAATGTCATTGTGTGATTTTTTAAATCAAATACAAAATCATAAATAAAAACGTCACACCAATGCTTATCCGTACAATTCATTAAACAAATTTAAAACTAGAAAGCCATATTATTACATCCTTAAACAATTCCACATTTTTTTTCAATGCCTATAAAATACCATAGATAGTTTTTACATTGCAAAATCCACCAAAGATTAAGTAAAAATCTTCTAGGCATCAAAATTATAACTAAGAAAACCTGAATGAAAAAACTAGAACACAACACAGAAATAGTTCATAAAGTAGTAATAAAAAAACAAAAGAAGAAAGCATGATAACATCTAACACTGGGTGCAAGCCTTAATATCAAGCGTTAGAGAATAGTGTTAAAATTCTACATATTCTTATTACATCACAGAAATCACCTTAAAACTCACTACTCTCACTAAGTGAATCAGTCCCCTTAGTACTTGTACTTCCTCGATCTCTTGACCTTTGAGTCCGATGTGTCGAGTGGCATGGCAGATCTTCTATGGGAATGTCCCAATCCCTTTCTTCTGCCAGTGACAGTTTCAACTTCAGGCCCTTGATAATACATCGTACCATCTTCTCTATCCGTGACATTCGACGTGTCGTATTCTCCTTGAACTCTTCAAATGACTCCTGATGCTCCCATTGTGTCTCACAGAGTGATACTACTCGTCATAGAGGTGGTCAAGAAGATGATGGTATATCTCGTGACCTAGGAACTCAAATGGTAGAAGTAGAATAAAACTCTAGGACAAGATCATTAATATAGTTGGTTCTAACTATATACACATATTTCCCCATCACCAGCCTTTGTATGATTCCTCCTAAGGTAAGTGTGTTGAGATGAGACCTCCTTGGATCCTTCAACTTAAAAGAATAACGAATCCGGGAAAGTATGAGATCTGCTACATCAAAACTTTCTTCATGCAAAATATGATAAGTCACTATACTCATATGTGCAGCGATCTTCTTGGTATCTCCAGACTTCAACATTATAGTATGTCGCAAAATGTCTTGAATTATGAATGCATCTTCCTTAAGAGAAGAAACATCCATTATCTGCTCTCGTGTCTCCTTCCCATGCAAAACCTGATTCACAAGTGACCAGTCTCGCTTGGCCCTATATTTCTCAACCACATCTAAATGATTCTCGCTCTCTATTAACCCAAATACATTCCTTAAGTCTTCACGTGTGATCTGAATAACTTCAAACTGCATCATTGACATCACTCCTCCATGGAGTTCTGTTTCTGATGGATCATACAAATTGTTGTAGAATTCCCTAACAAAATCCGTAGAAAAGCAGTCATCAGAAATAACAAATAACACCCCTGATGCAGCCAAAAGGTTTTGAATGTGTGCATGATGGGGAAGTTCGATTTGCAAAACCATGCCTACTCCAATGGTTGCCTTCTCGATCCCCACATAATAATGATAGGATTCTTGTGGTGGACGGGCTGAAGACTTTATGGCATGAACTCCATGTCCAGTAGAAGAAGCCATAACCTGCACATTAGGACACCAAAAAATAAAATCAGCAAAAGAATATTTTTGATTCAACGCCATGTGTTACTGTTAACGCCAGCCGCATGCTCTGAAATGACCCATCACTACCAGTACACAATGCCAACCTTTAGTAACACTTATAACTCAAAAAATTCCATCAAAAGGAAGGAATAAAAAAAACACCAATAAAACTCATAACAACTAAAAAGGTAAAGCAAGTACTCATCTTTGAATAGAATCTCAAAAACCCCATTCTATAACTAAAAAAAATGAAACCCTGATACCAACTGTCACGGACTTGTCCCCTTGACAGCGTCGCGTGCGGCCTTAGCTCCTTTGTGCGTCCCTTCGCAACTAGCTAAGTCAGCCTTCTCCAACGATCGTGGTGGCAAGATGAGTAAGAGAGCACTTTGTAAGAGAGAGAAAGAGAGATTGAGAGAGCAAAGAACTTGTATTGCTTGATTGCTTGTAACTTAGTAACTTACAAATGAGGGGGCCTTCCCCTTTTATAGGCCCCAAAGAATTTCCCTCCAAAAGATGGAAGGATCTAGAATGCCTACATTTCTAGATTATTCTACAACCCTCATGTATTTACAACTTTCCCGAGTTCTCTAGAATGTTCCCATGAGATCATTCTAGAGAATGGTTCTCAAAATCCTAGATCTATCATATACCATAACAAAACACTTCAATACTTAAAAGGATTACAATTTAGGGGTAGAGAAATGAGTTAATCACAAAATATTAGAAGACAAACATCTACTTTACCTAGATCTGAAGAGGGCTGTCAACGAAAACTTGAGAGGAATGGGCTGAAATGATGAGAAAAGAAAAGAACTCGGATTTTGGGCTTTTTATATAAAGTGAACTTAACGCGGGCGTTGACACTAACGCCAGGCGTTAGCCTCTTTTCTTACATAATTGCAAATATCTTTGTTGCTTATCTAACTGTGTACCATTATATATTACTACGTCCTATTTACCCCTTCATTTCCAGAAAAATCAAAAATTCAAACATATAAGATAAAAATATTTTAAAATCACCAAAGTATGCTTGAATAAGCCTTCTAAACATTTCCACATTCTCTGAAATTTCTACCCTAAGAAGGTCTATGGACATACTCCCTATTATTCCAAAGAATTTTTTTCAAAAATCACAAAAAATAGAGTGTTGTCTCGGCGTTAGCTTTTTTGAACATATTGAAATTCTGCTTTCTCTTTTTTTTTTCCGTATTTTTCTACTATTTTTTCTCAGTTCATTTTGTCTGATTTCAAATTATTTTTCCTAACTTATTCATTTTTCTCCATAATACAAAAAAAAAATCAAATAACTCAAAATAATCAAAAATATGTTTTTGGTATTTCTTTTACTTTAACTATTCACAAAAACTATGGTTTGCCTATAAGACTTCACAAAGAGCAAAAAAATTTTGGGGTCAAAATTGTTTTTGGCATATTCCAAAAGATTCTCTTCAATGTCTAATTTTAATTTCAAATTTTTCAAACATTGTTTTTTATCATGCCTTGACCCTAATCTGATTATGTGCAATGAAATAGTCTATAGATAATTATGTATGATTGCCTAGCATGCCTCTACGCGTAAGTAATGTTTTATGTTAATCAATGATTCATACACTCACAAATTTTGGTAATCTACATTTGTTCATAATCTTAGTCTTGCATGATTGTGTTGTGTAATAGTTTTAACACATTAAGTTGTATATCTAAATTACCTACTCCTTCATTCAAACATAAATTTCTTGTACACATAGAAGTGTTATTTTAATAATATAAATGTTTGCAACAACAAGTGAATTCGGAGACCTTTGGCCCAAACAAAAATTATAATGAAATAATATGCCAAAGATAACTCCACCAAGCACTACTCACCCTCCTGATAAGTCTTAATGAGCATTGTGAGGTTGAGCACCTTGGAATGAATTGTAAAGTGTCTTGTGCAAACATATTTCCTTTTACCACTTCTATTTGTACACCGGATCACTAACAAAAAAACTAATAAATATACTTATGTGATCCCCCAAGCACTACTTCGCTCCCTGATAAGTCTTAATGAGCATTGTGTGGGCAAAGTACCTTGGTAGTTGTACTTATGTTTTGTGCTTTGAAATTTTTTCCTAGATGTGATGTGTGGAAGTAATTATAAGATTACTATCTTAATATTGTTGTTACTATTCCATTACATATGTTATGTGCTTTGATTATTTCACTTGTATACTTTTATCAAAACACCTTGCACACATCATTTTTTTTATAAAGCTTCTACTCATGAGAATTGGATCCTAATGCAAAATTACATAATTCTCTAAAAACTTAAGTAAACGCGCTAGATTGCAATGCATGCATTCTACAATGTTTTCTTTACTTGAAATACGAATTGGTCACATTGTAGCTATTATCTTTTTGAATATGATAAATCATGCTTGCCTATTTATTATGAATTTTTTTAAAGAAAATTGCTCATGTGTGAAAAGTCTAAATATATTGTTGGAATGGACAAACTATAACAAAAAATACTACTCTAAATAATTTTTTTTTATATCTCAAATTTGATCTTATACCACGCGTTCTCAAGCTTATTTGTAAGAATTTGTCTTTCACTTGTACTTGTCAAACAATATTGCATTTCTTTCAACAAGTAATATTCTTCATAAAATTTAATTTGAAAAGCAAGTGGTAGAATTCCTTTGGTAAAATCATGGAATGTTGTTCTTTCACGCTTATCATATATTTTTTCCGCTGTGCTACTCTCTCCCTTAGCTCGATCATGACTTACTTTATGTTTACACAAAACTCTTAATCCTCTCTTAGTTATGTCCCAACTTTTTTCTTCTTTATTCTAGTTTTGTTTCACTCCACCGTCTTTTGCTAATAACAAAAGGGGGAGAATAAAATGATAAATCATATTGATTAAATGAGTAGGATTCACTAGATTAAGGGGGAGCATAAATCCAGTCTATGGGTGCATATACTAAGGAGGAGCACTTAAGTAGGGGAGCACAATTTTAATGAACTATAACTCTTATTAATATCTTTATGAGTGCTTAGTGTCATATAACCTTCTAAAAACACATACTTATATATGAATCTGATTTATCTCTATTGGATTTGTTATTATCAAAAGGGGGAGATTGTTGGAACATGGTTTTTTGCATCCCTTTGATTTGAGAATAACAAATCCTACTTGTATTTGATCTCATTTTCCATTGTGTTTTCAGCATGCAGGTTTGAACAAATATGACACTAGGATGATGCTATTGCTGTGGAACAAATCAAAGCTGAAGTATGGAAATTGGTATATTGCTAGGTGTTAGAACCTAAAGCTAGGCGTTAACACATTGCTCACTAGGATGATTATGGCAAGGAAGAAGCAACCGTGATTGCATGGGGAAGTTTAGGAATGATCTGTCCTAACGCCAACGTTAGGATTGCCTAAAATAAATAATTCCTAAAGTGCAAAATCTCCTTCTTATTTTAAAGATCCGAGCCATCAAAACATTACTATACTGGGTCAACACCTGATATTAGCCTTAACGCCGACGTTAGCTCAAGTTCTATAAATTGAATGATTTCATCTTCTCCAAGGACTGATTGATTAGAGCCCTACTCCAGCACTCCAGTAACTCAATCAGGGCCATATTGTCCAGTCCTTCATCTCCCGTACAGATTTGAGCGAAGAATTCAAGGAGGACCGGATCAAAGCTTCCTCAACATGAAGAACGCGCGCTTCGACTTTAAGAACTTTCAGCGGCCTTCTCCATCTCCAGAATTCTTCATATGGAGTTTTTAGATTTGTGTTCAAATATTTATTTATAACCTTTTTATTTTCGTTGAATTAAATTTGCCTCGTGTTGGCGACTAGGTCTAGGAAGTAGATCTAGGGGGTTCTTGAGGTCTTTTTTGGGGATAGAAAGGCTAGAGCGGCTTGAGGCCCGATCTGGGAAAAATCAGCTAAAGCCAATCGGTTCTTGGTGAGAAGAGTCGGTATAGAAAACAAAAAGAAGATTTCATATTTCATCTATGATTTCTAGCGTTATAGAAATCACATTTTTGTAATCATAAATTATAATGAAAATCATGTTCTTTCTAGTTTCTTTTAATTGATTCACTCCTCTTTAATTTTGATTCAAGTTGATTTAAAGAAAAATAACAAAAGTTTTTATACTAAATAATAAAGTTTTAAAAACCCTTATTCACCCCCCTCTAAGGGCACCTCACGATCCAACATCTACTTCATGATATGCTTATTTTTTTTTGTTTTTTTGTTTGTTTTCGTCTTTTTAAGCCAATATGCTATGGTCACTTTATATAGCTTGTGATATGACTTTCACACTTTAATCCTAAATTATTTAATAAATCAAATTGAATGAAACTGAATAAAAAGTCATTATCTTTCAAGTGACCTATCAATACTTTTTTGCTCTCATCCTTTTAAATCCAGTACTTATAAATGACTTATAAAATGAATACTAAAGTTGTTATGTTATATTATCAAAACTAATATTTTCAAAAATGGATTTAAATAGGCTATTTAGGGGTCTTAGACTAAAATTTTAAATGCATAGCTTTTTGATTATTTTCCTAATTTCTTTGGTGCATGTGATATCACCAATAATCTAAAATCATAATCAAGAGAAATCGGAATTAAAAAAAATCACAAAAAACCATGTTTTTTAGATGAAAAATTGAACCTCTATTTGATACCGCCTGTCGCTAACTCTATCGTCGACAATATCTATAAATTTTGAAAATTCCTGATTTTCTCAAAATTACTTCTTTTTGAAAATTATATTACTGCTTTATTTATCATTCTCTTCTACTTCAGAAAACTTTGCATATGTTTTGGTTATGTTCGTAAAAAATCAAAAACAAAGATTTTTTTTAAAAATAATTCCAACTGACCAATAACATATTCACAATTAATCCTGCACTACAAATATTTAAAATAAATATGAATAGTTTATCATATGTTGAAGTAAAGGATAATTTATTTATCCCATGTTTAAATTTCCAAATCATCATAAGAATTAATGATCTTTAATAATTCTCATAATAAATACAATTGGAATAGATTCCATTATTTTCATAACTTGCTTTACATATGAATTATGTCTTGTGTTTGCATATATCTCATTCTTGTCTAGACCTTAGAATCAACATTATACCTATTGAAAATAACTCACAAAGCTTAATCACGCCACTCTAGGTCTATGAACATTTAGATTGAGACTCAATGTTGGATACATGCAAATCAATTATATGTTTGTAAACTATACCTAACATTGCACCTTGTTACCATAACTCATCATTCTAGTATCATCTCTTACTATAAGTAGAAATCAATGTCCATGCTAGTTATATCGTGCTATGTTTTATTGAAGTAAAATAGAATAATGAAATTTGAAAGTCAAGAAAATTATTTTGGCTTAAATCAACTATCCTCATTTCAAAAATTCCTAAAAATAATGCCATAGTCTATAAACTGGTATTTATGACTAAATGCTTATTATGTTCATGATCATTTACCCACATTAAATGTCTCACAATAGCGGGGCCGTAGGATTGTGTGCATTAAAGACCTACTCTATGTCATGTCTTGTCCTAAACAGGGAGGGTTCTAGTGGGGACTTGCGAGGCACTAGGGGAAAGAGTGTTAGGTTGAGCGTCGTCTTTTGTATGCATATGCAATTAATACCCTAAGCTACGACTTGTGTGCAGCTCCTCATGTCTAATCGTCACTTAGTATGTGGCTAAAGTGTAGACATGTAGTTAGGGTATGTTGATCTTAGACATACTCATATTATATACGTTGCATGAATATTATTTCACTCTAAATGATCATTTCACTCATGTATATTTTGTTCAAACATGCTATCTTATGTTTTTCTTACTATATACTCTTTGGACTTTCTTGATTTGGAAAAACATAAGTCTTTTGAAAGAGTATTTTGACACCTTAAGCCAAACAATCTTTTATCTGCATCTTTCACACTATTATTCAAAACTCTTTGTGGTACTTAGTGTCTCTTATCTTAGAAAACAAGAATCAAGGAAAATCAGAATGAAAAATGATAAAAATCATGTTTTCTAAGCAAAATACCAAATCTCTATTGCTAGCACCACATGATAGAGCTAGCGCTAGCGGTAGCATAAAATAGATATTTTTTCTTTTTTCTTTGCAGTTTCTCTGGCATAAAATATCATTTACTGATAGGCTTGATGAAGACTTCTGTGCTTTCCAGAAAATATTTAAATTTGAATATTAAAAAAATCAAATATAAAATTACAAAACAATTTCAAAGAACAAAAATATGTTTTTCTTATTGTTTCTTTATGTGTTTATTATAAAAAAATCAAAAATTATAAAAACTGATTGCTATTCATTGAAATGTTTCAAGGATGATTAGATGTATCTTTTCAAGATTAAAATATAATGTTAAATTCTAATTTCAAGTATCTTAAAACATTGTTTTGTGTCATGCCATGAACATTATCTTGTAATGTGCAATGAAATTGATTAAATAAATAATGTGTAGGGTTTCTTAGCATGCATCTAAGTATGTGTAATGTTTTATATTTGATAATGATTTACACACTCACTTTTTTGATAATCTACATATGATTTTAATTTTACTCTTGCATGATTGTGTAGTGTAACAACGTAACAAAGTTAGATGTGTGATTAGTTTTACTTACACCACAATAAATTTTTTTCATACAACCATATTTGAAGATGTGTGTTCATTCAAAACTCTATGTTTGCAAAAACAAGTGAATTCAGAGACCTTTGCCATTAAACTAAAATTCAAATGAATAATTGATAAAGATAAATCCACCAAGCACTACTCATCCTCCTGATAAGTCTTAATGAACATTGTAAGGTTGAGCACCTTGGAGAGAATTATAAAGTGTCTTGTGCGAAATCCTTTATACACTATTTCTACTTGTACACCAAATTACAAATAAATCAAAGAAAACATAATATATGTGATCCCATAAGAACTACATTGCACCATGATAAGTCTTAATGAGCATTGTGTCTGCAGAGCACCTTGGTAGTTGTACTACTTCTCATGTGCATTGAAAACAAATTTATCTTTGTTGGTGGAAGTAATTCTAAAAATGCATTTTTAATAATCTTGTGTTTATTCCATTATATGTGTCATGTGGTTTGATTAAATCACGTGTATACTCTTATAAAAAATTACAATTTGTGCACATCATTATCTCTTGTAAAACTTCTATTCATGAGTATTGGACTTTAATGCATATCTACATTTTCTTTCTAAACTCTTTAGTAGATGCACTAGATAACTTTGCATGATCTCTACAATGTTTGAGTCTACTTGAATTATGAATTTAAAACATTGTATCTTTCTATCTTGCCTTGATAAAGCGAATCATGCTAACATTCTTTGTGAATCTATTTTCCGCTACACCTTGTATACTCAATCTTAGAAAGTTTACTTTCTAAACAAATGCTATTATATTTTGTTACAAAGTGATGTTTTATCTTAAACTTCAATTACTAAAACTTCTATTTTTACTATGACTAAAATTCTTACTCATTTACAATGCTTCAAACTCCTATAATGATGATTCTTTACAAAATCGTTCAACATGCTTTCCATTATATTACTACTTGTAAGCTAGATCATGACTATTTTCTTCCAACAAGTGGTATTTTTTCTCACTAATGGTACCTCTCTTTTCAAAATAAACATTTTACTCACCTAGTGGTATCACTAAGTGGTCAATGTATGTTACGCACATTCTCATCTCTACATTAAACATTATATTAAACCTTAAATGATATCTTTTCTCTCCACCCTCTTTTGATAATACCAAAAGGGGGAGAATAACTTTGAAAGAAATTAACACTTAAGGGGAGTAAAATACATAGGATGGTTTGATGTAGGGAGAGCACTCATATAGGGGGAGCATATGCATTACATCATGCTTATCCTTTACTATAAACACTAATCTTATATGTGCATGTTTTCTTATATGTGCATGTTTTCTTTCTAAGAGGATTTGTTATTATCAAAAGGGGGAGTTTGTTGGAATATGCATTCCACATCTCTTGGTTTGAGAATAACAAATCCCATGGTATTTGATCGTACTTGCCATTTCTTTATAGTGTGCAGGAACTTTAGATCTCAAGCCCCTATGTGTACAAAAATGAAAGACGATGATCCTCTATCGTTACGACTCTCTGTTTATTATCACGACGCGCTAACGCTACCGCTGGCGGTAGCATCAACATACTTGGAAACATCATCACAATGGAAACATCACCGAGAAAGGAATGTCGACGAGACTCATATATAGCAAGTTATTCTGTGGCGCGTTAACTCTATCGTCGGGCAGTAGCTTTAGGAAACCCCAATCAATCATGATTTGATTGAGAAACCAAAAGGAGCATCTAATATAATTATGAAGACAAGAATATATCATATTTTCTTGGGGAATAATTTATTTCCAATGACAAAAGACAAATCCACGAAATTAAAGAGAATATTAGGATGGAAATCGAAGACTGCGTACTACCGCTGACGGTAGTTTCCTGCACAACAACCTCTATTTAAAGCAATCCAAAAATGAGTTTCCCTTGACGGTTTTTCACAAAATTTTTGAGGGCTGAAATCCCTAGCCATTTAGAGAAAAGTGAGGGGGTGTTTACCACACATCTAAAGAAGAGTTCTTCAGAGGAGATCAAAAAGTAATTCATGCGCAAGGATTGAAAGCTATCAAAAAGGCGATTAAGAAGCTTTCTCTCAACATACACATGGAGTGTTCTCGCTACAACAAATTCTAATCAATTGGAGATATCCAAGGATCTAAAGAACATCAAAGAGGAAGACTCTCAAGCCATAAAGATCGAACCTTTACAAGCAAAATGACATCTGCATCAAAGGTTCTATTTAGAGGAGAATTTTTCTTTTATCTTATCTTGTAACTCTTATCCTTTTTATCAGTAGAGAAATTCACCTATGTTGGCTACTAGGGCCATGCGAGGACTAGGGAGAATTCGCCACGTGGGCGTGGTGACTAGGTCTTGTGATTAGATCTAGGGGGTGCTCGAGGCTTTTCTGGGGATTGAGAGGCTAGATGGGCATGAGACCGTATATGGGGATAGATCAGCTAAAGCTAACCGATTCTTAGGGAGAAGAGTCGTTATAGAAAACAGAAAGAGTTTTCATATTATTCGCCTTGATTTCTAGCGTGATAGAAATCTAATTTTGTAATCAATTTTATAAATGATAATCATGTCTTTTCTTGTTCAATAAAATTGATTTGATTTTCAATTTCTATCACTTTACTTTTGATTCAAATTATTTCTAATAAAATATCAAAAGTTCTCCATTAAACATAAAAGTTTTTTTAAAACCTTATTCACCCCCTCTAAGGGTTCCTATAGATTCAACAGGCCTTGCGAGTGACTAACAATAGATGCTTAACCTTCTGATTTTCGCAGTCCCCCCCTTTCGGTTGCTAATGAGGTCCACTCGCTGGTACCTCCCTTGAAAACGCATTCGCTAAGGGGGTTGTTGGGAAAAACTCTTTTGATTTAACTTAACAAATTAACTATAAGTGATTTTACCTTCTAGGTTTATTACCCATTGTATAGTAAGGGAAATTTGGTCATTAGATGTCTTAGGATGTCTCACTCACCATAGAGTGTCAAGACCAGGTCAGGACAAGCACAATTTGAGTTGAATTAATACTTGCGTTGAATATAAGTCGACACAACTTTGACTTGATGTCGACGCAACTCAGGCTAGAAGTCCAAGGAACTCAATCTCCCTATCAAAGTATATTAAGTCTAAGCTACATCAAATAGAAGTTGAGGTAGATGATGGAGCATGTTGAAGTTATCTTTGAAGTCGACGCAACCTTGACTTCAATTCAACGCAAAAGGAAGTGTCCATTGAAGACATATGAAGTTGGCGCAACGCCAACTATAATTTGACGCAGACAATGAAGTTCAAATACAATTCTTAAACACGATGGTTACGTCGATAAGTAATTGATGTAACGTCAAAAACAGAGTTCAACCAGAGCTAGAAGGAGTTCGAAGCTGCTCTTACAAGAACTCGAAGGTGCGTTGAAAAGAGAGAAAATGAAGTCGACGCAATGTCGAATACAATCTGAAAAGGAAACCGTTCTACAATGGCTTGTTTATTGCCTAGAATGGAAATGAGCATTCAAGAAGACAGGAAAAGATTTCTTGGAATCTATTCAAACAACTGACAGACAGGTCGTGAACAAAAAAAGAAAGAAAGATAAATTGTCCCAAGACTATTTCTTTTCAGGACAAACCAAAATAGGAAGCAAATTCATATCAAATGATGGACAATAAGTAGGCTGAGAAGAGAGAAAAACACGGAGCATTCATTACAATCTTCTACAGCTTGTCGATTAGGGCTCCCACTTCTTCTTCTTCCACCTGGAACCCTAAAAAGACAAAAACAAAAGAAGTGCTCTCTCTCAGAATAGAAAAACAGAAGGCTGCTTCTTCATCAACATCATATAACAGCCAGATAGCAAGCAAAAGATATACAAAAGGATCTGAGGAATATAATCCTTGCAAATCATCACAACCATAAGCAAGGGTTCATCATTAGAAGATCCATTGAAGGGAACATTAGAAGTTGAAAGCTTCTACAGAATTCTGAGAATAGAATTCTTCTTCTCCATCTTCTTTCTTCTTTCATTTTCCTCAACTGTACAGAGTTGTAAGAATCCCTCTTCCAAAGGATTCAGTGGTTCAAGATCTTCTTATCAAAATATCTGAGTGGTTCAAGATCTCCTTATCAAAAGATCTTAGTGGTTCAAGATCTCCTTATCAAAAGATCTTTGGTTCTAAGAGTCTCCTTATCAAAAGACTCAGGCACAGGTTGTGCATTCCTACCAGGTGGTAGAAGAGAGGACTACCCACATTTTGGGGAACCTATATAAAATCTTGTGTCTTCTGTGTGTGTTAATTTTCTATGATGTCCCATATAGCTTACAACTTTTCTACTTTACTTTAACAACATTTATTTTATTTCGTGTTTGGTATTGTTGAAACATAACACTTAGTGTTTTTATTGTGTGTGCACAAATTGGATGGAAAATATTTTTAAATCTCTATTTAGCCCCCCCCCCCCCTCTAGAGTATACTCAGAGGCACATTGTGCACTTTCAATTGGTATCAGAGGGAGGTTGATCATTAAAAGGTTAACTCCTTGATCAAAAAGATCTCCTACTCTCATTTATTTTAAAATTAATTAAAACTATTTTTAAATAAAATTAGTTCTAAGGATTATGCATCAACAAGACCTCCAGTGGGTAATCTGAATAAGTTTACACTCTGGAAGGCCAGAATAAACTCGATTTTAACTCCATTGATGAAGAAATTTTCAATGTCATCCTTATAGGTCCCCCATCCCCAGTAAGGAAAGATGCTAGTGGAAAAGTCACACAAACCTCATTCCTCAAAGCAGAGTGGACTGATGCTGAGAAGAAGGTGTTGGAGTTTCTGAGATGATCTCAAAGTAATCAACAGTTAGTCTTGCCTGCCAACGTAATATGAGCCTATAGGGTCGCACATAAAACCGTTTGGAGAAGTTGGAGAAAGGATTGTGCTGGCCTTACTCATATTGGATATGAGTGGAGGAGCAATCCTGTGACTGCTTGGCATTAACTTGAGAATGTCTCAATGGGAAATCGTTTAAAGGGTTTAAATGAATGGGTTTACGCTAGACAAATTCGGGTAAAGGGTTTAACCGAACTGTGTCAAATTCGGCTAAAGGGTTTAACCGAATTATGTTGATTCGACTAATGGAATTCGGCTATATCGATTCGGCTAATGTGATTAACCGAATTCGACTAAAGGGTTTAGCCGAAATATATCAGTTCGACAAAATGGTTTCGACGAAATGATATAACTGAATTTATACAGTCGAATCGGCTATAACATATAGACGAAATTGTCGAAATGGTTTCGCCGAATTTGGTTAATTTGATTAGTCGAATTCGGCGAATGTAAATTTCCTCGCGCGAGGGCACGTTCTTCCCATCCGCCGATCGTGTTCCGTTGCCGCTTGTCGCCGCCGTCGGTCTCCGCCTCCCCTGGATCGGATCTAGCAGTCCGTGGGGACGTTGGGAGCGTCCTTATCCGACCTAGTTCTTGTACGACAAGAAGCTAGTGTTCTCCTTTGCTTGTGTGGACTTCTGTAGAGGGATCGATCCATTTCGATCCTTGAAGAACTCAAAGGCAGATTTCGGATTTTTCTTGGAGCACCTTGGTTGAGTATTGACTCAATCCCGCGAAGGTATATTGTATTTGCTTTCTTATTCTCTTGAATCATGAAAACCGCAAGATCCGTTTATCTCTTTTCTTTTGGGTTGTTCTTATTATTTCCGCTGCGCATATTCGATATGTCATCCCTCCCTCTGATTTTCCCTCTGGTCTGCGGATAGCCTTTCTTTTACCTTGCGTATATAATGGCATGCGATTAGGTCTTCGAGACACACAGTTTTAGACTTAGTCCTTTTCGCGATTTTGAAGAACTGCCGACCAGAACTGTTCCGCGCGAGGGCACGTTCTTCCCGTCCGCCGATCGTGTTCCGTTGTCGCTTGTCGCCGCCGTCGGTCGCCGCCTCCCCTGGATCGGATCTAGCAGTCCGTGGGGACATTGGGAGCGTCCTTATCCGACTAGTTCTTGTACGACAAGAAGCTAGGATTCTCCTTTGCTTGTGTGGACTTCTGTAGAGGGATCGATCCATTTCGATCCTTGAAGAACTCAAAGGAAGATTTCGGATTTTTCTTGGAGCACCTTGGTTGAGTATTGACTCAATCCCTCGAAGGTATATTGTATTTGCTTTCTTATTCTCTTGAATCATGAAAACCGCAAGATCCGTTTATCTCTTTTCTTTTGGGTTGTTCTTATTATTTCCGCTGCGCATATTCGATATGTCATCCCTCCCGAAGGGGTACAAAAAACCCAACAGAAGGTCAAGACATGTGATGCCAAGGCCATGAACATCCTTGCCTCAACTATGTCAGATGACATATTTCAAAACATTGCTGATTGCAACTCTGCCAAAGAAATCTGGGAGTCTCTTTCAAGATTAGTTGAAGGCAGCTCTGATGAGAGAAAAGAAAAAAGGCACTTCTCATATCCCAATATGAGAACTTCAAGAAAAAGGCTAATGAAAGCATAACAGAAATGTATGATAGATTCAGCCTCATCATAAATAAGCTGAGAGAGCTTGACAAAGAAATTTCTCTGACAGAAATTAATGACAACCTCCTTATGTGCTTCCCAAGCACATGGGACTCTAGAATCTGGGCTATTAGAGATTCTAGATGCCTTAGAGAGATAACAACTAATGATCTGCTAGGAAAGCTCAAGTCATGTGAGCTTCTACTGAAGAGTAGGGCTGAGTCAGAAGCCCAGGTTAGAATATCTACTCCTAAAGAAAGGACTCTTGCATTGAAGACTGCTGAAGCAGAGTCCTCCACCACTGAAGAAGAGATGTTCAATCTCTTGGCCAAATGATTCAAGAGGTGGGTTAGGACAGAAGACTCCAAAAGGAAAGAGAGGAGTTCAAGCAAGCCAAGGTATGACAAAACTCCTAAACAGGAGATTATTTGATTTTCTTGCAAAAAACTAGGACACTTTTCCACTGAGTGTCATGAGGAAGAAAAGAATAAGAACAACAAGAAGAGGAAGGAGCCCAAGAAGAAATTGTTGAAATTATTGAAGTGAAGTGGAAGGTGGTCGGCGGTCTGTATATTGGTAATCGCAAGGACCGCGCGGTCTCTGTGTTGGTGTTCTGCCAGTCTGGCTCTGGCGGTCTGCTGTGTTGGCCAGTTTGTTCTAGTAACGTTCCGGTCTCTTCTCGCCCTGCTCTGCTTTGTTGTTCTATCTTCTTTGTAGAAGACCGGGCGGCCTGTTCTTGAGTTACCGCTGTGACCGAGCGGCTTATGCAGGTTGATCTGACGACTTGTCTGAAGTTGGCCAGATGTTCTTGGTTTGCTCTAGGCGGTCTAAGGAAGGAGTGATCTGTGTCTGTGCGGCTTGTGCGTGGTCTGCTGCTAATTTGCGATCTTGGATAGGATGTTGTCCAAGTGGTGTGATCGTGCGGTCTGCTCTGTGAGACCGCTCACGATCTGATGGGTGGTGACTGTACCTCTCTTGCGGTGGTGACGACATCCGTCCTCTCGCCTATAAATAGGGGTGCAGGGCCCGTCATTCAAAATGAGAACTGTAAGAGCTAGAGCCTGGGTTGTTTTGTGTGGTCTCAACTTTGAGGTCGGGCGGTCTCGGAAGCGAGTTGACTGTTTGTTGTGTTCGCAGGTTTGCAGTCAGCAGGTTGCGGTCTCCTTCCTTGGTGATTTCCTAGTGGCTTTAATAAACAGTTCGGCAGCGGCTTGTCTGCGGACTGGTTTATGTTGTTCTTGTGCTGTTCGCAGCGAGCTCTGCGATCAGGTGACCTTCTGTGGTTAGGCGATCTGAGTTGCTGTCTGGCAACAACTTCTATTCTTTTTTCAGTTCAATAAGCTCCGGTTCGTGCGGTCTGAGGTGGCGGTCTTGCAGTGCAGGTCATCTTGCCTGTATTCTGTTCGTGCGGTCTCAGGACAAGCCGGGCGGTCTCTGGAGTGCAGCGGTCTGTGCGGTCTCTGCTTTGTCAGGTCGCCAAATTTGTGTTTTTTGGTGTGTGTTGTTCTTCTCTCCTCTGTGATTCTTATGAATCATGTATCACCATATATGTCTCGAAATGTAATGAAGTTTTGTGATTTAATAAAGAATATTGTGTTGCTGTGTGGCATTGTGTTTGTTTGGCTATAACTCAGTTGATGCAACTCCTGCTTACTCCTAAACGGTTCAAATAAAAATTTTTAACATGGTATCAAAGGCAGTTGTTGGAGTGGATAAGCAGTGTTCAACTTGAGTTGCCATTTCTTTGTGAAGAAGAAACCACATAGTTTGCCATGGAAGCTGGATACGCAAGAGGGCTTGGTATTGAACTCCTCACATCGACTAACTACAAGAAGTGGAAGTCGTGTATGGAGAGTTACGTGCTTGGCGAGGATCTATGGGAGATAGTTGGGGGAGAAGACACACAAGAAGTTCATCTAGCAGGAGATAATATGGCAGAGGTGAGACTTTGGAGGAGGACTAATACAAAGGTAGAGTTCACACTCAAGAGGGCTATTTCACCAGAGCTATTCGATCACATCATTGGATGTAAATCTGCTGTTGAGATTTGGACGTCTTTGGACGGGCTGTTCAATAAGAAGAATGTAGCTCGGTTATAGTTTCTTGAAAATGAGTTGGCGAAGGCCTCTCAAGGTGATCTTTCCATCTCTACTTACTTTCTCAAGATGAAGAACCTCACAGCAGAGATTTCTGCATTGGACCCTGATGAGCCCATCTCGGAGGCAAAATTGAAGAGGCATATCATCCGCGGGTTGCGGAAGGAGTATCTTGCCTTTGTGACGGCAGTTCAGGGTTGGGCAAATTAGCCATCTCTGTTGGAGCTGGAAAACTTACTTGCTTCGCAGGAAAGTTTGGCAAGACAGATGGCGAGGAGTTCTATCTCTGGGCGAGATAGCGATGTGTTGTTCTCTGGGAAGAAGAAGAAGAAGTGGGAGAAGAAGAAGCCAGGTCATGATGGACCCTCTACTTCAGGTCAGCAGGATAGGGGTTATGTTCTTAAGTCTGATGGGAAGAAGAAGGGAGAGGGACCAAAATGCTTCAGGTGCAATAAGACCGGCCACTTCAAGAAGGATTGCCAGGTTAATCTTCAGCCGGGACATGCAGCGGAGAAGGAGAAGCCAAAGTCTGATGAAGCTGGTTAGGGAGGAGCCTTTGCGGCCAATGTGACGGCAATGCCTGTTAACGCCTTGGCTGCCATCAACTTCGAAGAGGATTGGATCGTGGATTCAGGGTGTGGGCATCACCTCACCGGGGATGAATCAAAGTTCTCTTCTTTGGCGCGTTACTCAGGTAACGATGCAATCATTACGGCTGATAATTCTTTTCATGCAGTAGAACAAGAAGGTGTTGTCTCTCTGAGCAGTGATAAGGGTCCACTCACATTGAGGAGTGTTTATCATGTGCCGGGTATGAAGAAAAATCTCTTTTCTGTGACCAATGTGGTCGATGCCGGTTATCACGTTCTATTTGGCCCAACAGAAGTGAAGTTTCTTAAAACTCAACCAGAGATAAAGGGAGATGTAATTCATGTTGGAAAGCGGGTAAATGACTTGTTCATTTTATCGACAAGTACCTATGTTGACAAGATGAAGACAAATGATAGCGCGGCTATCTGGCATGAAAGGTTGGGGCATATAGGCATGGACAAATTGAAGGATATGGCGGTAAAGGGACTTGTCAAGGGCTTGCCTAGCTTGTCCTCCTATGGAGACGTTCATGTTTGTGCGGGATGTCAGTTTGGTAAGTCTCATCGACTTCCATTTGATAAATCGCAAACAAGGTGCAAAGCGCTGTTGGAGTGCATTCACGGTGATTTGATGGGACCGACTGCCACCTCAAGCCTTGGAGGCAACATATATATGTTGGTGTTGATCGACGTTTACACCAGATATGTCTGGGTGTATTTTCTGAAAGAGAAGTAGGAAGATTTTGTGAAGTTCGTGGAGTTCAAGGAGCTGGTGGAAGGTCGGTTAGGCCTGCGGGTGAAAAAATTGAGAACTGACAATGGTGGGGAGTTCACCTCTGGTGAGTTCTCAAGTTTTTGCAGGAAGCACGACGTCCGGAGAGATCTCACTTCTGCCCATACTCCATAGAAAAATGGCGTTGCAGAGCGGAAGATTCGTCATCTGACAGAAAACCTGCAAATGCTGGCTTCATGCCAAGAGTATTCCAAAGCCCTTTTGGGCGGAGGGAATGTCTTGTGCCGCATACGTCATCAACAGGATGCCTCTAAGTCCTATCAACATGAAGACCCCTCACGAACTGATGTTCAAGGAGAATCCAAGTGTTACACACCTTCGTGTGTTTGGGTCAACCTGTTATGTGCATATCCCTGATGCTCTTCGGACAAAGCTAGATGCGAAAGCAAGGAGGCTAGTCTTTGTTGGATATGATGAGCGGAAGAAGGGGTGGAGATGCATGGATCCTGAGAGACGGAGATCAGTGATATCTCGGGATGTGGTGTTCGATGAGGTGACTTCTTACAAGGAGAGTTCAGGAGTTGAACTACCGGAGAGCAGAGTTGATGAAAAAAGGAAGGCTGCGGGAAATCTTCAAGTGTAGTTGCCTGTTTCACCAGGAGCTCCAGCTGTGTCAAGCTCAGAGATGGAGGCTTCAGGTTATGGAAGCAGGGGGGCGATGCTCCAAGTTCACCTGGAAGAGGAGCTAGCACAGAAGAAGCAGTTGAGGAGGTGGTTAGTCAGGTGCAACCTCTTAGGACGTCGAAGAGGACTATCAAGCCACCATATCGATACACATGAGGAAATATGGTGAGCTTTGTCTCATGTTTCTTTGCTGGTCCCTTGGATGAGCGGGAGCCATCGAGCTTTGAGAAGGTCAAAGGCGTGAAGCAGTGGGACATTGCTATGCAGGAGGAGATGGATGCTCTCAAGAAGAATGAGACTTGGTCTCTAGTGCCCAGGCCCAAGGGCATTACCCCTGTGACATGCAAGTGGGTCTATAAGCTCAAGAAGAAAGCTGACGGCACGATCGAGCGATACAAGGCTCGCCTTGTGGCTCGCGGGTTCTCACAGCAGTATGGAGAAGACTATGATGAGACGTTCAGTCCAGTGGCAAAGATGACTTCGGTTCGATTTATTATTGCCTTGGCGACATCCAGTGGATGGGAGATTTGGCAGCTCAACGTGAAGAATGCTTTCTTATACGGAGAGATTTACAAGGATATCTTCATGATCCAACCGCCGGGCTTCATCTCGGAGGATTGTATGGACTACGTCTGCAAACTGAAGAAATCCCTGTATGGGTTGAAGCAAGCGCCTCGGGCGTGGTATGGGAAGATCGCGGAGTATCTTCTATTCTGTGGATTCTTTGCTTCAGAGTCTGATTCTAGCTTGTTCGTCAAGAAGGAGGGGGTGCTTCGGGTTATTGTTCTGCTGTATGTGGATGACATGATTGTCACCGAGAACTCGAAGGAGGCAGTAGCAAGGCTGATAGCCGAGCTTGCTATCAGATTTGAGATGAAGGATCTGGGTGAGCTCCACCATTTCCTTAGAATCGAGGTTCAGAGGCGAGAGAGCGGAGTGCTCATTTCTCAGGCTGGGTATGCAGAGCGAATCGTTCATCAATTCGGCTTGGAGGAAGGGAAGATCGACTCTATACCTCTGGAACAGCATCATAAACTTTGGAAGGATGAGGGGAGAGTTCTATCTGAACCGTTGGTGTTCCGAGCTCTAGTTCGGAGCTTGATCTACTTTACCATCACGAGGCCAGATATTGCTTATGCAGTTGGCAAAGTGAGTCGGTACATGGCGGAACCACGGAAGCCTCATCTTCTGGCGGCAAAACGAATTTTGAAGTATGTGAAGTCGACCTCTGATCTGGGTCTCCTATATAGGAGAGGGTCAAGCTTGGAGTTGCATGGGTACATGGATGCTGATTACGGGGGAGACATGGATGATCGGAGATCAACGTCTGTTTATGTCTTTATGACAGGCCCACGGCTATTTCTTGGTGCAGCAAAAAACAGGACTCGGTGTTTGTATCTACCATAGAAGCGGAATACAAGGCTTCGGCCTTGGCAGCTCAGGAAGCCGTTTGGCTCAGGAGGATGGTGGAGGATGTTCATGACGAGGTTCAAGGTCCCACTATGCTACGCGGGGACAATGAGAGTGCTCTCAAGTTGGTTAATAATCGAGTCTGTCACGCGAGGACCAAGCACATTGAGATTGAGCACAATTTCATTCGTGAGAAGGTGTTGGGAGGATCTCTTATGGTCGAGCATGTTCGGAGTGTGGACAATGTTGTCGACATCTTCACAAAGCCATTGGCAAAGGGATCGTTTACTCGATTGCGGAGTTTACTTGGGCTAGTTTCCACTTCCCACTTCAAGGGGGAGTGTTGAAATTATTGAAGTGAAGTGGAAGGTGGCCGGCGGTCTGTATATTTGTAACCGCAGAGACTGTGCGGTCTCTGTGCTAGTGCTCTGGCGGTCTGGCTCTGGCGGTCTGCTGTGTTGGCCTGTTTGTTCTAGTAACGTTCCGGTCTCTTCTTGGTCTGCTCTGCTTGGTTGTTCTATCTTCTTTGTAGAAGACCGGGCGGTCTGTTCTTGAGTTACCGCTGTGAACGGGCGGCTTATGTAGGTTGATCTGGCGACTTGTCTGAAGTCGACCAGATGTTCTTGGTTTGCTCTAGGCGGTCTAAGGAAGGAGTGATCTGTGTCCGCGCGGCTTATGCGCGGTCTGCTGCTGATTTGCGGTCTTGGACAGGATGTTGTCCAAGTGGTGTGATCGCGCGGTCTGCTATGTGAGACCGCTCGCGATCTGATGGGTGGTGACTGTACCTCTCTTGCGGAGGTGACGACATCTGTCCTCTCGCCTATAAATATGGGTGCAGGGCCCGTCATTCAAAACGAGAACTGTAAGAACTAGAGCCTGGGTTGTTTTGTGCGGTCTCAACTTTGAGGTCGGACGGTCTAGGAAGCGAGTTGATTGTTTGTTGTGTTCGCAGGTTTGAGGTCAGCAGGTTGCGGTCTCATTCCTTGGTGATTTCCCAGTGGCTTTAATAAACAAATCGGCAGCGGCTTGTCTGCGGACTGGTTTATGTTGTTCTTGTGCTGTTCGCAGCGAGCTCGGTGATCAGGTGACCTTCTATGGTTAGGCGATCTGGCGACAACTTCTGTTCTTTGTTCAGTTCAATAAGATCCAGTTCGTGCAGTCTAAGGTGGCGGTCTTGCAGTGCAGGTCATCTTGCCTGTATTCTATTCGTGCGGTCTCAGGACAAGCCGGGCGGTCTCTGGAGTGCAGCGGTCTGTGCGGTCTCTGCTTTGTCAGGTCGCCAGATTTGTGTTTTTTGGTGTGTGTTGTTCTTCTCTCCTCCGTGATTTTTATGAATCATGTCTCGCCATGTATGTCTCAAAATGTAATGAAGTTTTGTGATTCAATAATGACTATTGTGTTGTTGTGTGGCATTGTGGTTGTTTGGCTATAACTCAGTTGATGCAACTCCTGCTTACTCCTAAACGGTTCAAATCAAAAATTTTAAAAGAAATCCCTTAGGAGGAAGGATAAGAAAGGAGGGAAAGGTTTCATAGCTGAAACCTGGAGTGATTCAAACTCTGGATCATGCTCCTCCTCATCTGATGATGATGAAGATTGTGGACCAAAAGAAGCCTGCTTAATGGCTTTGGAAGACTCCTTAGTTGAGAATGACATAAGAATCTTTGATGACTTTGACATTTCATCAAGAGATTTTAAAGATTGCTGTAAAGAATTCTGTCAAGTCTTTATTAACAACCAAAAGGAACTTAAAATAATTAGAAGAGAACTAGAAAAACTTAGGAGAGATAACCAGTACTTAGTTAACTATGATCTGAGAGATAAATTATATAAGAAAGAAAAAGAATTATATATTAGATAATGAAAACTCAGACCAAAAGAAAGAACTCACAAAGGCAAAAGACTTTGAGGACTCCCTCAATGGAAGGAGTCAAAAGCTTAAGGATATCTCACAAAATTTCTCCAAAAGATTTGATCATCTTGATCAGGAATAACTACCATCCACTTGCACACCAATGCCTAGCAAACATGCTTGGGAAAATCCTGTAGCATTATGTAGGTCTAGACCTAATAATATTTCATAATCCTGTGAAGATCATAATAACCCTAATAAACTCACCATATTTAATAGGGCAAACATTGGTAATCAACCATGGATCTTAGGCAAATACCCCTTAGAGAAATCAAACAAAAATAATAATCTTAATAAAGAGAATCATACGTCGAATAGAACTCGACGTAATTTTAGAGATGCGTCGACTGCAACTTGATGCAGTTCAGCATATGCTTCGACATAAATTCGAAGCAACTATGTGGGTGCGTCGAATTATATTCGACGTAACCAATATTCTACATCGAATTGTCATCGACGGAACTATGCAGACACGTCGAATTACATTCGATGCAACTCTAAAGATGAGTTGATTTCTTCTCGACCCATATTTCCTGCAAAGATTTATCAAACATCTAAACCACTCTCTACTTTCATTCCTAGATGTTTCTGCTGTTCTAAACTAGGACATATAGCCAAACATTGCTGGCATAATAATACATCACTTCTTTACCTTAAGGGGTATACTAAAATACCTTCTCACTCATTCATAACTCCATATGATGATAGAAGAAAGAGACCCCATCATGTGAGGGTCTATACTAATGGTTGATTTCATGTGCAGAAGGGAGACTGTTCAACCAAAAACCATCAATGGTATTTTGACAGTGGATGCTCCATTCATATGACTGGACCAAAAGAACTGCTAGAGAATGTTGGGAAATGTGCCCTGCAATGTTCCTGATTTAATGAAGCACTCAGCTCAATGATAAAAGCATTGTGTATTTAATGACATATCTAGTTCATGCTTGCAGAGATCATGCAATATGTCCAGTGCTTCAATAATTGCCTAAGTACAATATTGTCAAAAAAGACTGGACATGTAACACCCCAAAACTTCATGTGCTTCGAGCTAGCTGAAATTCGTCCATTTCTATGAAAATTAGTCTAAATGCTTTAGCGACATTAGTCTAATGGATATAGCCGAATTAGTCTAATGGATGTAACCGAATTAGTCTAATGGATATATTAGAATTAGTCTAATGGATATAGGCGAATCAATCTAATGGATATAGCCGAATTAGTCTAATGGATATAGCCGAATTAGTCTAATGGATATAGCCGAATTCGTCCAATGGATATAGCCAAATTAGTCTAATAAATATAGCCAAATTAGACTAATGGATATAGCAAAATTAGTCTAATGGATATAGCCGAATTAATCTAATGGATATAGCCAAATTCGTCTAATGGATATAGCCGAATTCGTCTAATGGATATAGCCGAATCTGCCATGACATTCGTCGAATATGGGTAGAAAGTTGTATTTTCGCCTGTTTTGATTTTTACGGTTTTTGGACGGAAATTTCTAAGTCCGTGTGACTACGATCTTGATGAAAACCAAATCGGGCGGCTATGATTAATTCGAAATCATTTAAGGAGGCTTGGGAGATAAGTTTTAGATCATTCTTACCTATACATTCTCTCTCCAAGCCGAGAAAAACTGCGAGCAGCGAGGAAGAAGAAGAAGGCATCTTCCACCATTGCCGGAGCTTCAGAGCTCCGAGTCGCGAGCCGTTTTCAGATCTGGAAAGAGTAGCCCATTGCAGTTCTTTCTATCCGAGTAAAACCTCAGATCTATGGCACTGAAGAAAGCTCCAAGGGTAACGATCCTTCCTCCCGGTCTTAGGACATGTTTTTGGTCCTCTCATGACTTTTCTTTGCTTGCATAAGGCATCCCTTTCACCAAATGGGTGAAGTGTAGGATTTCCTTAAGTTCTTCAGAACTCCAAGTCGATTGTGTTCATCCCCGACATATTTGCATGTAGAAATCCGGTAGACGTACAGATTTAGGCATTTTGTGTGAAGTCTATTGCGGCCGTGAGCCTGAATCGGTGATGCTTGAATTGTGATATTGCATTTAGGTTAAGCCTAGAATGCATGCCGGAGAATGACTCCATGAGATCGACAATCGTATTAAGGGACTTATGATTAGGCATCTTTTGAGATCCTAACGGAAGCCCCATGCTTTGGTAGTGGTTGAAAGCAAACCTTCACCACAAAATTTGAAGTAAGTCATCTTGTACCTCCTTCAATGTTGTTCTAGTGAAGCCTAGCCCTTGTTTGGCTTAGGTGCATAGCTTGTTGATCGATGACACCCTTTGGTGTTTGTTAGCAAATGGGCCGAGGTAAAGCTACACCTGCATCGTGCCATTAACGCGATGGTTTGAGCGACATGCATAAGCTTGTACCGAACCCGCACCATGCAGATCGGCGAGAGGGGGAAACCCCGGGATGCCATGTGATCATGGGATAGACCTGTTTGGGAGAGTTTTCTCTGATAGGTAAAATGCTCAAGCGATTACTCAGCTCTTTAGCTTAGCCTATTACGTACGGTCGTGAGTACCCACGGTTGTGATTTCTGGATTGATGTTATATTAGCCTCATGCATTGCTTAGGCGGTTGCAGGGAACCTTCGGGTGAACCCAACTAACATCATGTGCATACCTAGGTTCAAAATTATTTGATGCTTCACCTAGAAGATTGATTGTGCTTGAAACCACACCCTGTGTAGTGTAGTTGCACTTTCTTTTGATTTCATATTGCATGTACGGCTTGCTTGCATATTAGTGGTGACTCGCCCCTGAGCCGGCTAGATGGCCGGGGGTGGGGTCGTTACGCAGTTTGTGGTCAGCTCATAGCTGACCCTCGTTTACCTCTTATTGGATGTTGGTTGCAGGTGCTGGTGAGTCGAGCGGAAAGTAGTGGATGGTAGTCCTTTGCTGCATTGGCCCTTGAAGGCCATCCACTTTTCTGCTTTTTTATGTATTACTGACCTGCGTGCCGATGTATGTTTCTGGAGTTTTGTGTATTTTTGAAAGTAAGGCCTTAAGGCCGTAACTCTACATATTATTTCCTTCCCGAGATAGTGGACAGTTCTAAAAGAAATGTTTAAATCAAATGCTTCCGCTTACGCTTTGAGTACTCTCGTGTAGTTATTTTCTGTGTATCACCTTATAACGCCTAGCTAGTGTGTTTTATATGGCGCGGGGTCCCAGCCAGACCTACTGTTATATTATTTATACTAGCAGGGTGTTACAATTTGGTATCGAACTTAGAGCGTCAATCCGTAGTTTTGCGAATTCGGGATGAATTCCTTTTAAGGGGTGGTGTGCACAGAATGTGCGCTCACCTAAAACGACAAAAACTAATAAGAATGTCCACTTAGGAAGGGAAAAACATACTTGTTTGTGGAACCTGAGCGTTCCATGATTGTTGTTAGCTATGTTTTAGGTCACTAAATGGTGCCTTACACGATTACTGGTGACTAGGAGTGGTGCGGGGCAGTCACGACCCTATAACACCGCTGAAAGTAGTGCGTCGGCTGAGGTGCCTGCGACCACTACTTCGGCTAAGATGATCAGATTAGTCGCAGAAACTATCTTTGCGATGATCAACACTCAACCTCAAAGGCTTGCACAGCCTGCTACGCCTACTCCGGATGTGGCCCCGGAGGCAGTTATTGCGGTGGAACCTGCGCTGGAACTGAGGGTGGAGATCCCTGTTCCTGCGACTGCAGTGGAAAATGTGGTGGAGCCTAGGGTGGAGCATCATGTAGAGCGAGTAGCTGTTGCGCGAGCTTGTGATCAACAACTTCAGCACTTTCTAAGATTCCATCCTCCAACCTTTTCGGGGACTGGATCCCCAACGGAGGCGGAGGACTAGCTGTCAACAGTTAGAAAAACTCTAAAGTGGACAGCAACGGAAGAAGCTATGATGGTCACCCTAGCCACCTTCCTGCTTAATGGAGAGGCAGAGCTTTGGTGGGTCGGACAGGAAGTGCATAAGTTTGGAGGTAAGGATATTACCGAGATCAATTTGGCGGAGTTCTCAAAGTCATTTCTTCAGAGGTATATTCCCTCTACCCAGCGCATTGCATTGCTGAACCAGTTCTTGAAGTTAACTCAAGGCGATAACTCGGTGGACGACTACTTGCACTAGTTCACTAGACTGGGCTGCTATGCGGGGTCTTTGGTGGAAGATGAGGAAACGAAGACGAACAAGTTTTATGAAGGTCTTCGGGATGAGTTGAGACTGCTCCTTGCAGGCCCAATGACTTTTGGTTTCCATGTGATGGTGCAAAGTGCTAGATCTCTGGAATTGGACATGAAGAGAGTGCAAGCAAAGGGCGTGGAAAAGAAACCTGAATTTCATGCGCGGGCCTCTCAGTCCAAATCTGAGTTCAGGAGGAACAAAAGGAAGTTCAAGTCTACGGAGCCAACTCGCTCTAATATATCAGGAGCTATGATAGCACATGGTCCTATGACATGTTTCACTTGCGGGAAGGTGGGGCATAAGGCACGTGCGTGTCGAAGTGGTCTTCCGAGGTCGGAGAACCGAGCGATGGACTACGCTCGTGCTACAGGTCATGCGGAAAAAGGCAAAGCTGCAGAGTCTTCTGATTCCAAGCACATTCCGACCTAGCCGAGGGTTAACTCGCTTGGCCAGCAAAAGCCATATGACAAACCAATGTCGTCACAGGTATGAATTAGAAGTTAGCTTTTACAGCTATATATAATTTATACTGTTGTGCGACTATATACTTTACTTGTGTGCAATTAGGCTTCGTCCTAATTTTCAACTATCCGGCGAGAGCTCTATTCGATATGGGAGCATAACACACTTTTCCGTCTGAGGACTTCGTGGTGCGAATCAGAGTGTCGTCTACCTTAGTAGAGGACAGATTGGATGTGGTGCTACCCAATGGATCTCGTATGAGCGCGGATAGGAAGATTCGTGTGAAGGTGCGGATTGGAAATCAAGACTTCGACTTGGAAGCATCGTTATTACCGTTAGCTGAATTTGACGTAATCTTCGACATGGATTGGCACTCAGAGCAGCGAGCATGCATAGATTGCAATTCAAAGGAGATCACTCTGGGAAAGAACATCGGAGACAAAACCACATTCGCGGGCATGTGAGGAGCGAGCAAGACACTGATGTCTGCTCTCCAGGTGGTTAGGGCGGTGAGAAAGGGCGCATAGTTGTTCTTCACTTTGTTGGAGGCTTCAGAGCCAAAGCGTAGGTTATGTGATGTCCCAGTTGTAGCGGAGTACGCCGATGTGTTTCCTAACGAACACCCTGGGGCTCCGCTTCAGCGAGAGATTGATTTTTGTATTGAGCTGGTGTCAGGTGCCATGCCTGTAGCATGCTCACCGTAGCGGATAGCGCCAAAGGAATTGGCAGAGCTGAAGGTTCAGTTGCAAGAGCAACTAGAGCAAGGCTACGTACGTCCAAGTTCATCACCTTGGAGTGCACCGGTCCTCTTTGGGAAAAAGAAGGACGGGAGCTTGCGTCTATGTATTGATTATCGAGAGCTGAATAAGCTGACCGAGAAGAACCGTTATCCGATTCCGAGAATCGATGACTTATTCGACCAACTGGTTGGGTCGCTAGTATACTCTAAGCTAGACTTAAGGTCCGGTTATTATCAGTATCGTATAAGAGATTGTGACATTCCAAAGACAGCATTCAGCACCCGCTTTGGGCACTATGAGTTCACAGTTATGCCGTTCGGTCTGTCTAATGCACCATCGGTATTCATGGACTTAATGAATAAAATGTTTTGAGAGTATTTGGATCAATTTGTGATCATCTTCATCGATGACATTTTGGTATACTCTCAGTCGAAGGAGGAGCATGCAGAGCATCTGTACGCAGTTTTGAGTACCCTGTGGAGGAGTCAACTTTATGCCAAGTTCTCCAAGTGCGAATTTTGGCTATCGTCAGTAGCGTTACTGGGTCATGTTGTTAGTGGTGATGGAATCACGGTTGATCCGTCGAAGATAGAAGCGATCCGAGCTTGGCCTGTGTTGAAAAACATAGAGGAAGTCCGAAGTTTCTTAGGACTTGTCGGCTATTATAGGCACTTTGTGGAGAACTTCTCGAGGATTGCACTTCCTCTCACTAAACTGACTAGGATAGATCACAAGTTCGACTGGTCGCCTGAGTGCGCACGAGCTTTTGAGGAGCTGAAGAGCCGTCTGACTACGACGCTCATTCTAGGCTCGCCATGTGGAATGGAGGGCTACGAAATATATAGCGACGCCTCGGGGAGTGGCTTGGGCTGCGTCTTAGAACAATTCGGTAAGGTAATTGCCAATGGCTCCCGTCAGTTAAAGGAACATGAGAGGAACTACCCGGTCAATGATTTGGAGCTAGCGGCCGTTGTATTTGCTCTTAATCTTTGGAGGCACTACTTGTATGGCGTGAAGATCGACATCTTTACTGACCACAAAAGCCTCAAGTACCTGCTTGATCAGAAGGAGTTGAATATGTGACAAAGGAGGTGGATGGAGTTCCTTGGGTACTACAACTTTGACATTCGATACACTCCTGGGAAAGGAAATGTAGTCTCAGACGCGTTGAGTCGTCGGGCTCCTGCACAAGCTAATTGGATTCTGATGCACGATAAGCGTCTAATCCGCGAGCTAGAATCCATGGAGATCATTTGTGTCGATAGGAGAACGTCTCCTTCAGCGTGCTTGAACTGGACTGAGGTTCAATATGACCTGGCCGACCGAGTTTGTCAAGCATTGGAGCTGGATACGAGCATGAAGCAATATAAAGAGGAGACAGTTGATGGATCAAATGCTGATTTCTCCTTCGAAGGTGGTCTTTTGTGGAAATATGGCAGATTGTGCATCCCAAATGTTGGTACATTACGGGCGGAATCGATGTACGAGGCTCATCATACCAAGTACTCGATCCATCCGGGGAGCACAAAAATGTACGTGGATATGAAGAAACTCTTCTGGTGGCCGGGTATGAAAAAAGACATTGCCCTCTACATGGCCAAGTGCTATACTTGCGCATTGGTGAAGGCCGAATGTCAAAGACCTGGTGGGATTCTGAAGTCTTTGCTGATTCCGGAATGGAAGTTCAACGATATTTTGATGGATTTTGTGTACGGATTGTCGAGATCAAAAAATGGAAACGACGCCATCTGGTTGATCGTAGATCGTTTGACGAAAGTGTCGCATTTCATTCCAAATCGGAATGATGATTATGTGGAAAATCTAGCAAAGTTATATGTTGATAACGTCCTACGGTTGCACGGGATTCCTTGTAGCATCGTTAGTGATCGTGATGGGCAGTTCACATCAAACTATTGGAGGCTGATTCATCAATTATTGGGTACCAAGCTAAAATTTAGCATGACCTTCTACCCACAAACGGATGGACAGACCGAAAGGACCAATAGGATGATGGAAGACATGCTAAGGATGTGCGCCCTGGACTTCAGAAAGAGATAGGAAGATCATCTCTATATGATTGAGTTTGCCTACAGCAACAACTACCAAACAAGTATAAAGATGGCACATTTCGATGCTCTTTATGGTAGAAAATGTCGTACACCATTGGCTTGGGATGAAATGGGAGACACAAAGTTGTTGAAACGCAAGGACGTGGATGAAGCAAATACATCAATCCGGGCAATACGAGAGCGGTTGCTCATTGCCCAGGATAGGCAGGCAAAGTATTACAATGCAAATCACCGGAACGTCGAGTTCGCTTTTGGTGATTGCTTTTACCTAAAGATCAAACCTTTCAAAGGAGTATCGAGGATCCGACGCTTGAAAAAGATAAGTCCGAGGTACTTAGGACCGTTCGAGATCTTGTTGCGCATTGGTGAAGCTTCCTACCGGCTTGCTCAATCTGCAGAGCTGAGCGGGCTGCATGATGTATTTCATATCTCTGTGTTGCAGAAGGCTGTCAAAGAGCCTAATCTTGTTATTGCGGTCAACGAAGTGTCGGTAGAGGGTGGGTTAGCAATGAAAGTCAAGCCCTATTTAATTGAAGACACCGAAGTGAAGTAGTTGCGGAACAAATCCATTTGGATGGTAAAGGTCTGTTGGAATAACTGTGGGAGAGAGGAACTCTCTTGGGAAAGGGAGCAGACGATGCTTACGGAGTACCCCGAGCTATTTCTCTCAGGTAATTTATCCTTTAAATTGGCTTCTATTGTTTTCATAATTTTTGAATGAAATTCTTTTAAGGGAGGTGGAGTTGTAACACCCTAACACTTCATGTGCTGCGAGCTAGCCAAAATTCATCCATTTTTATGAAAATTAGTCTAAAGGCTTTAACATCATTAGTCTAATGGATATAGCCGAATTAGTCTAATGGATATATCCGAATTAGTCTAATGGATATAACTGAATTGGTCTAATGGATATAGCCGAATTAGTCTAATGGATATAGCCAAATTAGTCTAATGGATTTAGCCGAATTAGTCTAATGGATATAGCCGAATTAGTCTAATGGATATACCCGAATTAGTCTAATGGATATAGTCGAATTAGTCTAATGGATATAGCCAAATTTGTCTAATAGATATAGCCAAATTAGTCTAATGGATATAGCCGAATTCGTCTAATGGATATAGCCGAATTCGTCTAATAGATATAGCCAAATCTGCCATGACATTCGTCGAATATGGACAAAAAGCTGTATTTTCGCCTGTTTCGATTTTTACGAGTTTTGGATTGAAATTTCTAAGTCTGTGTGACAACGATCTTGATGAAAACCAAATCGGATGGCTAGGATTAATTCGAAACCCCGTAAGGAGGCTTGGGAGATAAGTTTTTGATCATTCTTATCTATACGTTCTCTCTCCAAGTCGAGAAAAACTGCGAGCAGCTAGGAAGAAGAAGAAGGCATCTTCCGCCATTGCCGGAGCTTTGAAGCTCCGAATTGCGAGCCATTTTCAGATCTGGAAAGAGCAGCCCGTTGCGGTTCTTTCTATCCGAGTGAAACCTCAGATCAATGGTGCCGAAGAAAGCTCCAAGGGTAACGATCCTTCCTCCCGGTCTTAGGACGTGTTTTTGGTCCTCTCATGACTTTTCTACGCTTGCATAAGGCATCCCTTTCACCAAATGGGTGAAGTGTAGGATTTCCTTAAGTTCTTCGAAACTCCGGGTCAATTGTGTTCATTCCCGACATATTTGCATGTAGAAAATCGGTAGATGTATGGATTTAGGCATTTTGTGTGAAGCCTATTCGCGGCCGTGAGCACAAATCGGTGATGCTTGAATTATGACATTGCATTTAGGTTAAGCCTAGAATGTGTGCCGGAGAATGACTCCGTGAGATCAACTATTGTATTGCGGGACTTAAGATTAGGCATCTTTTGAGATCTTAACGGAAGCCCCATGCTTTGGTAGTGATTTAATGCAAACCTTCACCACAAAATTCGAAGTAAGTCATCTTGTACCTCCTTCGTTGTTGTGCTAGTGAAGCCTAAGCCCTTGTTTGGCTTAGGTGCGTAGCTTGTTGATCGACGACACCCTTTGGTGTTTGTTAGCAAACGGGCTGAGGTAAAACTACACCAGCATCGTGTCGTTAACATGATGGTTTGAGCGACGGGCATAAACTTGTACCGAACCCGCACCATGCAGATTGGCGAGAGGTGGAAACCCCGGGACGCCGTGTGATCATGGGATAGACCTGTTTGGGAGAGTTTTCTCCGATAGGTAAGATGCTCAAGCGATTACTAAGCTCTTTAGCTTAGCCTATTACGTGTGGTCGTGAGTACCCACGGTTGTGATTTCTGGATTGATGTTATGTTAGCCTCATGCATTGCTTACGCTATTGGGGGGAACCTTCGGGAAAACCCAACTAACATCATGTGCATACCTAAGTTCAACTTTATTTGATGCTACACCTAGAAAATTGATTGCGCTTGAAACCTCACCCTGTGTAGTATAGTTGCACTTTCTTTTGATTTCATATTGCATGTACGGATTACTTGCATGTTATTAGTGACTCGCCCCTGAGCCGGCTAGATGGCTGGGGGGGGGGGGGGGTCGTTACACAGTTTGTGGTCAGCTCATGCTGACCCTCGTTTACCACTTATTGGATGTTGGTTGCAGGTGCTGTTGAGCCGAGCGGAAAGTAGTGGATGGTAGTCCTTTGCTGCATTGGCCCTTGAAGGCCAACCTCTTTTCTGCTTTTTCATGTGTTATCGGCCTGCGTGCCGATGCATGTTTATGGAGTTTTGTGCATTTTGGAATGTAAGGCCTTAAGGCCGTAACTCTACATATTATTTCCTTCCCGAGATAGTGGACAGTTCTAAAAGAAATGTTTAAATCAAATGTATCCGCTTATGCTTTGAGTACTCTCGTTTAGTTATTTTTGTGTATCACCTTATAACGCCTATATAGTGTGTTTTATATGGCGTGGGTTCTCGGTCGGACCTACTGTGATATTATTTATACTAGCAGGGTGTTACAGGACATATCGTCGACAAGTGTATGCATGTCATTGAAATAATATGCAGAGCAAAGCAGAGTGATCATATCGGCTATCATCGAGACATCATACATATGATAATATCTTTGTGACATCAACACTATATCACCTCACAATGATATCATAAAGCTGAGATGAAGAAAAAGTCTCAAGGACAAACACAAGGCAGAATGCCGACGATATCGTCGTAAAGAAGCAGTGTCATCGATAAGGATATGCAAGATATATATCGTCATAAAGAAGCCTTGTCGTTGAAAAGGCTAAGTAAGACTGATGTCAACAATATCGTCGTAAAGAAGGACTTTCGTCGAGAAGACTAGGGAAGATTGAACAAAGACGGGCAGTTGCTGAAGAATGGTCTGTCGACTTAATATCGATTATATCATCGACAAGATAAGGTGGTCACAATGATATCAAGCAATCATGGAGATTACGTCGACATCAGTTAGATGACTTCATGTCGTCTTAAGTGCAAGTGCAGAAGGGATGTCCCGTGTCGTCGAGATATCTCTATCTGAAGAGGAGGGAAGGAGATTTGAATATCTGTCCTAGTTCTAGACAATGACAAGTCCTGTCGTCGAGAAATTGTCCATGTCGTCGTAACCATGGAAATATCGTTGAGATAGATTCAAAAGTTGCCAGACGCGCGCTGTCAGCATTTAATGCCGCCGCCTGATTATCCAATCAGCGCGTGCTCTTAAGGTATGGGCATCTATTAGTAAAGGACATCATAGGTGACCATTAAGCGGCTCCTCCGTCCTATAAAACAGAATAGTGGATGCCCTAATCAAAAGTGTGTGTCACCCAAGCGATACAACAGTAAAAGCTGCGGAGAAGAATCAAGAACAAGAAGAGGAGAACAAAAACACTCATCCACTGTTCTCCAAGTTGCAGTCAAGCTACATCGACTGATAAGATTCGTTCAAATCAAGAAGCCAGTCAACATCAGGCAAAAGAAGAAGGTTTGAAGAAGATCTGTGCTATCAATGCTCACAACTGAAGTATCTTCTTCAAGACAAGAAGATGATCTCCATAAGGCAGAAAAGTTTATACTGTATATCTTTCATTGTAAGTCTTGCGGGCCAAAACTGTTAGATCTGTTTTTAGATGTAAGTGTCAAGCTTGAGGTTTTGAGATCTTTGAGGCTTGAGGGCTAGGGCAGAGGACTTGCGGATCCAAACGTGTCGAGCTTGCGGGCTCGGGTGCAGTGAAGGGGCTTGCAGGCCTAGGATGCAAGGACTTGCGGGTCCAAACATGTCGATCTTGCGGGCTCGGGTGTAGTGAAGGTGCTTGCTGGCCTAGGCTACAGGGACTTGCGGGTCCAAGAGGCATGACTTGCGGGTCTGTGCTGTATAGGGCTTGAGGGCCTGAGTGTCGAGCTTGCGGGCTCGGGTGCAGTGAAGGGGCTTGCGGGCCTAGGCTGCAGGAACTTGCGGGTCCGAGTTGTAAGGCTTACGGGCCGGAGACATTGGCGGAGTTTGCCTAGCCTAGCACACTGCTAGGTAGGCGCAGAGGGAAAGAGGACAGCTCAAGATACCATGTCTTGAGGAACCTCTTTAAGTCTTTGTGTGTTTTCTGTGCTGTGCTTTTCAATTTCTAAATCTATTAACCAGAAAACAAGAATACCAAAAGGGGAATAAAATAATTTGAAAAACCTATTCACCCCCCCCCCCCCCCTCTAGGTGATAAGTCGACACCCAATAACTAATAGAGAACTTCAAGGCCAAGGAAGGGCCGAAGGTAATCTTTGGGAATTCACACTCTGGCCAAACCAATGGATATGGTATCTTTGAGAATTCCCAATCTTAGGATGGGTAAGGTCTATGTTGTAGTCATTGAGTACACAAAGTCTGAGATCTGCTTTTTCAACTCCCAGTTAGAAAACTGTGAGCCGTGGCATAGGAGACTTAGTCACCTTAATTTTAATACCATTGCCAAATTCTCCAAGACCATCCCTGTAGAGCCTGTCAACTAGGAAAGCAGATCAAATCATCATTCAAACCAATTGGTAAGAATGATTCTCCCAGAATCCTATTCTTGTTGCACATGGACCTATTTGGTCCCATCTCCACTCAAAGCTTAACAGGTAAGTCCTATACTTTAGTCATTGTTGATGACTTTTCTAGGTTCAGCTGGGTGTTCTTTCTAAAAGCTAAGTCAAACACCTTCAAGATGCTCTCAAGATTCATTAGACAGATTCAATCTGAATTCAACACTCAGGTTTCTGTGATCAGAAGTGATCATGGTACTGAGTTTGAAAATCAGTTAATGTGTAGATTCTGTGAGGATGAAGGGATAAGACAAAGCTTTTCAGGTCCTAGAACCCCCCAATAAAATGAGGTGGTTGAAAGGAAAAATAGAACCCTAATTGTATCAAGAATGACATTATTGGCTGAATCCAACTTACCAAAGTCCTTTTTGGCTGAGGCAGTGAATACTGCCAATTATGTTCTGAATAGAAGCCTCATCCACAGGACTAAGTTGAAGACTCCCTATGAGTTATTGAAAGGAAAGGCACCTATAGTCACTTACTTTAGGATTTTTGGGTGTACTTGCTTTATCCTCAACAATGAGAAAAGTCATCTTGCCAAATTTGACAAGAAGGCTGATGATGGGATATTCTTAGGATATTCTTCATCAAGAAAGGCCTATATGTGCTATAATAAGTGCTCTCTCAAAATTGAGGAGTCTGTGCATGTAGTTTTTGATGAAACTAACATGTTTTATAAGGGGAAGGAAACATCCACCAACACTATTTTGCAGGAAGAAGATCAGCTAGCAGAACAAGTTGGAAGGCTAAGCATAATGGACCATCCCTCAGTGTGTCAAGACAAAGGGAAACAGAAGATTGAAACTGATTCAGATGAAGATTCTACAATAGATGAAGAGGAAATCCCAGCACCTGTGGTGCCAGCAATAGAGATCATTCCAGTGAATGAGGATGAAGTCCCAACTGTCACTAAGCAAGTGATTCCTCAGGAATAAGAGAATCTCCTAGATAACTCAACAAGATCCAGGATGACCCTAGAGGATCATCCTTCAACACAGGTTATAAGAGACTTGACAGTTGGAGTCAAGACAAGGAAACAGCTTACAAGTGAGGCAATGCTACAATGTTTCCTCTCAGTATGAACCCATGAAGTTTGAAGAAGCAGACAGTGATCCTCACTGGATATCTACTATGCAAGAAGAACTAACACAGTTTGAGAGGAACAAGGTTTGGACATTGGTTGGAAGACCAAAGAATTACCCAGCCATTGACACCAAGTGGGTATTCAAAAACAAAATAGATTCAACAGGAGCCATAATCAGGAATAAGGCCAGACTTATGGCCCAAGGATACATGCAAGAGGAGGGGATTGACTTTAACCAAACATTTGCTCCAGTAGCAAGGTTGGAGGCCATCAGAATGTTTCTGGCATATACATCTCACATGAAGATCAAAGTTTATCAAATGGATGTGAAGAGCGCTTTCCTAAATGGAACTCTTCAAGAAGAAGTGTATGTGGAGCAGCCCCCAGGTTTTGTCAATCCAACTTATCCCTCTTCTGTGTATAGGTTAGATAAAGCACTATATGGTCTTAAGCAAGCTCCAAGAGCTTGGTATGAGACCCCATCCACTTTCCTTCTGGAACACTCCTTTGAAAGAGGAAAAGTGGATAAAACTCTCTTCACAAGAGCACATAATAATCAGCTATTGCTAGTACAAATATATGTAGATGACATTATATTTGGTTCAATTGATCAATCTCTCTGCAAAAGGTTTGCTTACCTAATACAGTCAAGATTTGAAATGAGTAGCATGGGGGAATTATCCTATTTCCTTGGTCTTCAAGTAAGACAAAATGCAGATGGCTTTTTCATATCCCAATCCAAGTATACCAGAGAGCTCATCAAAAGGTTTGGGATTGAAAATGCATCTGTTATGAAAACCCCCATAGTTACTAATGTTGTTTTGGATAGAGATGAAAAGGGTAAGTCCTATGATCAGAAGACTTACAGAGCATCCATTGGCTCTCTTCTCTACCTAACAACTAGCATGCCTGATATAATATTTGCTACATGTATATGTGCTAGGTTTCAGGTTGACCCAAAGGAATCCAACATGAGTTCTGTAAAATGAATACTCAAATATCTAAAGGGTACACCTGAACTTGGCTTGTGGTATCCAACTGAATCTGGATTTGAATTAATTAGTTATTCAGATGCAGACTATGCTGGAAGCAGGATGGATGGAAAAAGCACTTCAGGAACATGCCAGTTCCTGGGTGGTAGACTGATTTCATGGTTTAGCAAGAAGCAAACCACAGTCTCCACCTCTATAGCTGAAGTTGGGTATATAGCTGCAGGAAGCTGCTGCTTACAAATATTGTGGATGCAAAATCAGTTGTTGGATTACAACTTTTCCCTTGCCAATTCCACAATATATTATGATTGCTCTACTACTATTTCAATAGCTTCCAATCTTGTTCTCCACAACAGAACTAAGCACATAGAGATAAGGCACCACTTTCTCAGGGATAATGTAGAGAAGCGCAAGATCAACCTTCAATACATATCCACTGACATTCAAAGGGCTGACATCTTCACTAAGCCACATGATGTAAGTAAGAACAAGGTCTTCATCAATGCACTGGGTATGGTTGATGGAGCATTGAAGGTCAAACTTATTATATATAATGATCTATTTTCTATAGAAAGTTATTGCTGGGAAAAACAGTAAGGATTTTGAAGAAAAATATAACTATTTAATCAAAGCTGCGTCTAATTCAAATCGACGTACCATCGACTTCTACTCGACCTCAGCCTTGAGAGCATCATGAGACAGCTCAGTCGAATAACACTAGACGTAATGTCGAATACTTATTGACGCTTACGTCGGCATCATAATTGATGGTTATATTTTGGAGCCACGTCGACTTCAACTCGACATTCCGTCGACTTGTCAAAATGCGCGCCCAGTGGCGACATTGACATATTTTTGTTCGCAGAGTTCAGCTCTTTTCGACGTTGCTTCGAATATAACCCTAAGTTGCAACGATTCATCTACTCAAAGAAACTTAGGCATTTGATTATATTGTGATTTTAGAATTTCTCTCCCGCTTGCTCTCCTCCACTTTCCTTTCTTTGTCTCTCTTTCTATTTCCATGCAGGTACTCACAGGACATTATTGATATCTCCTCCTAGTCAATAAGACACTATCGAAGCAATTGATCAAGCCCTAGAGACCTTGCTCTCTCACTTTAGCTCCCTCTATCTAGATTTTTCAAAAGCTTGTTATAGAAAGATTAGTGCTAAACATAGAAAGCTACAACACCTTACTGCTCAAATCAAAGACCTTGATGAAAAAGGTAAGGTCGGTGAGTTTGCCTGCTGATGCTTTTATATCGTTCTTCAATGATATACATCAGGGGGAGAAGTCTGTCAGCAGGCCCCTTCAAGATCTAGTATACAAACCTCCTCAAGACTCTGTACACCACAACAATCCTAATCTCCTTTATCTCTGGAGGGGATCCAGCCATTACCTCTAAGATGAAGCCTGAAGATTCAGTAACTCAGGGGAAGCCAACTCCTCTAAGGATCCTACCTTCAACACAGGGGGAGTCATCGATTCAGGGGGAGATTCCTCTAATCTCAGATGATCAAATCTATCTAAAAAGTTTGCAAGAGTTCCATGAAGACACAGTGCCATTCATTCCTGATTTACTAGCATTTTGGGCTTCTTCAGAAGAATCCAAAACAACACCTTCTCGACTCAGGGTGGCTGATCAGGACTTTATAACTGCCCCATCTGATCCAGCTCCAGCTCAGTTCTCAACTCCAGTTCAGCCTCCACCTGCTCCAATTCAAGTAGCTAAACAAATTCTCCCAACACCTGTCTTCAGAGGAAGACTTCCATATAAAGATAGAGGAAGAGGAAGAGGGGCAGAGGAAGACCGCCAATTTTGGAATTGTATTCAAAAGATCAAAGGAAGCAATATAAGAAAGACAAATCCTATCACAAAAAACATGAGAGGATTAAATTCCTAGAGAATACAATGGAAACATACACTGATCCAAAGCTCTACAAAGCTTTAGAGGAGATTGGAGATAGAGACAGATATGAATATGAGATAACCCAATAAGAGATTGAAGAAAAGAGAAACAGGTTCATTGATATTTTAAAGAGAGGAAAAGAGGTTGTTGAACAAGAGGAGTTAGCAAAAGCAATCCCAATCAAAACCACCTTGTTTGGCCCCACTAAGTATACTGCAAGAAATCCTCAAGCTAAAATGTTGGAGGGAATATGCCAACTTCACAAAGGGTGTATTGGCTGTAATCCAGAGGATGCGGTGCAGCCACCCTAGAAGAAAAAGAAATGAGAACAACTTCCAGTGAAGAAGAAGAAGATTTTGTTCAAGACAGCTTCAACCTCTGCCAAACCACAATCAACCTTTGTTGTACCAAATCCTGATGCAGACTCTGGGTCAGATGATTTAGATTTGGAGGTCATAAACTTGATAACAGCTAAAGTTCTTAATCTGGGCTTCAATATAAAAGATGTTCATCCTGAAACTGAAGTTGATCTAAAAAAGCTATTCAAGGGACATGAGAGTGAAAGTGAGGTTAGATCTTAGATTTACTCTAGAGGGGGGGGGGGGGGGGTGAATAGAGTATTAAAAGTTTTTAACTTATTTTACAGCGGAATTAAAATACTGATATATATATATATATATGTATAATAGAGTGAGTATAAAAATAAAATAATGATCACAGCACAACACAGTACAAAAAATAAACACAAACACAGAATACACAAGGATCAATAGTAGTTCCCCAATCAACCTGGGTTCATCTACTCTTCAACCACCTTTGGTAGGAATCCACTAGGTTTTTGATCAGGTGCCCTATCACCAATGGAGTTTTGATCAGGTGCCCAAACACCAATGGAGTTTTGATCAGGTGCCCAAACACCACTGAGCTTTTGATCAGGTGCTCAAACCAATCACAGGTTTTTGATTAGGTGCCCTGCCACCAAAGGGTTAACTTTTGAAGGGAGTTTGAACCCTGTACAAGATGGGATAAAGAGGGTAAACAAAAATGTTTATGAGATTCTTCTCTGTCAACAAGATGAGAGAAGACTAGTGGATTGTTGATGTACAACACCCCCTGTCTGATAAAAATTCTTGACAGTTGAAGGATGAAGCTTTCTCTTGAATGTAGAATATCTTCCTTGATAGCAGATGAATTTGAGAGACAATATTTCTCAGATTATTGTTGCTCTTTGAAGATCAAGAACTAGCAGCTGAAAACTGAGAGAATGAAGATTGATGTTCTCAGAGATTGAGAGTGCTGCTGTTGAAGATGAAGATCTTTCTTTCTTTTTGACTTTCTGTATATCTCAAGAATGAATCTTCTCTGGTCGACTATTTCTTCTCTATGTTTTCTGTCTTCTTGCTGTAATGCTGTAAATCCGCTTCATCGTCTTTCCTTTCTGAATATATGTCACTGATTTTAAATTCAAATCTTCTGAATAAGGAATATAATATTCTGAAAAGATTATTTCTTGGAACTGCAATCTGATTCAGCATTAAACTTTAATTCTTTTTCCTTTTCCATGAAAGTGTCCTTTTCCAATATATGTTAATGGCTACTTTCTCGATAGAAGAGAATGGAAACGAAATAATAAAAGGAAGGATAAAAACTTGTCTTATCTGAAAGAATAGATCCATTGATGATTAGTCGAGCTGAGTTCAGAGAACATAGAGAACTGATCTATCAGAAATTGTCAAGCTGGACAAGATTCATCGAGCTGAAAGCTGAGTTCGTCGAACGGAAAGTTGAGTTCGTCGAACTGAATCTGAAGTTCGTCGAACTAAATTAATTCGTCGAACACAATCTAGAGTTCATCGACCTGAATCTGGAGTTCGTCAAACTGAGAGATAAAATCTGCTGAACTGGCTGGAAGACTAAATTCGTCGAGGTGAGAAGCACTTTTGTCAAACTGAACATCTTGTTACTTATACGTCGAACGTAGAGCTGAGTTCGTCGATCTCAAACTGGAGTTCGTCGAACTGAAGAGATAAATTGTTGGACTGGCTGGAGAACTGAGTTCGTCGAGCTGAGAATGAAGTTCGTCGAACTGAAGCATGATGTTCATCGAACCCAGGATGGAGTTCGTCTAACGCAGAATGGGGTTCATCGAACACAGAAACTTAGAGTTTTTCCTAAGTTCTAGCTAACTCAGACAGCATAAAACCATAACCCTTAGACTATACATTGGGGTCAACTTAGTCCTAGTCAACAGATAGTGATCCTAGCCCAAATCAGTAATAGGGTTGTTCCAACAATCTCCCCCTATTTGGGTTAGGATACTATTTGACAAATAATAAATAAAACAAACAACAAAACACAGAGCATATATATCTCACAGAAATTTTAAATCATTTCAGCAGATAAAATATATCACCCTGAGTTTAGAAATATTTACACTTTTAAATTCTTGCTTTCTGAAATCTGACATTGTAGAATACTGAGAGAAAACATTGCCTTCAGCTTTTGCTTTGTTGATCTGAGCTGTGGCAACTGAATCTGCTTTGTTGATCTTCTTTATTGATCTTCTTTATCAAAAATTGTATCTACTATATCAAACACCATAACTGAATCTGGATCTGGATGATCTGGAACTTCTTCATCAAGAGCTGAAGCTGCTTCTATCAAAACCAAATCTGAAACAGTATCAATCATCACTGAATCATCATTCACTGCATCAAAAGGAGCTTCTTCATAAAGCATCTCCCCCTACCTAGTTTCAGGAAGACCTAAAGCTAGGACCCTAGAAGCAGGGACATTTGAAGAGGAGGAAGGGAAGGATGCAATCTTTTTTCCAGAAATTGATCCTGATAATGTTGTTGCATTCTCTGATTTAACTGTATGAACCCATTCTTTTATTTCTACAACTGGTAGTTTGATCCTGGTGGTCATGAACTTCTTAAGTTGTTGTTCTTCAAACAAGGTGAAGAATTTCTTGGAAGATTTGATCTGAGTGAGCAAATGACTCCATGTCGATGTCGAACCCAGCATCAAACTTCATTGAAGAAATGACTGCTTGAGAAATTGCCATTGCTACCTGCAAGAGAGAAAAATGATCAATTGCAAAGGGAACTGGAGGGAGGCAATTTCTGTAGGCGCAAAGACAAAAAAGAATCAACATTTGATTATAAGGAGAGAGATTAGAGTCATAGGCTTCATCAAACTACGTTCGACAACAAATAAATTTTCGTTGATCTCAGTTCGACGATCTAGTTGACTTCGTCGATCTCTGAAGTAGGCTTCGTCGATCTCCATTCGACGAACGACTAGATTTCGTCGATCCCTGTTCGACGAAATGAGGGGATAAGTAGAAAATATAATTTTTAATTGATTGAATCTCCGTCTATCATTCCTGGATGATTTATAAAGAAAATATGTTTCTTTTCATCCAAGGGTTTGGTGAAAATATCATCTCTTTGTAAGTCAGTAGGAATAAAAGGTAGGCAAATTTTATTTTTATCCACATTATCTCTAATAAAGTGGTGCCTAATTTCTATGTGTTTAGTCCAACTATGGAGTACTGGATTTTGTGCTATAGATATTGCACTAGTATTGTCACAAAATATAATTGACTTTTTTAAGTTGATACCATAGTCTAGAAGTTTATTTTGTATCCATAGTATTTATGAGCAGAAACTGCCCACAACAATATATTCTGCTTCAGCTATTGATGTAGACACAGATGTCTATTTCTTACAAAACCAAGACACTAGCTTATCACCAAGAAACTGGCAAGTTCCTGATGTGTTTTTCCTGTCTACTCTGCATCCAGCATAATCAGAATCTGAGAATCCAGTTAATTCAAATTCTGATCCAGATGGATACCAGAGTCCTAGATTTGGACAACCCTTTATATATCTTAAAATTCTTTTTAGTAAAATAAGGTGAGATTCTTTGGGGTTAACTTGAAACCTAGCACAAATACATGTAGCAAACAATATGTTAGGCCTACTAGCTGTTAAGCAAAGTAATGAGCCAACAATTGCATTATATACTTTCTGATCAAAAAGTTTCCCTGATTCATCATTGTCTACAACAACATTGGAGGGCATGAGTGTTTTCATGGTAGAAGCATCAGACATACCGAATCTTTTCACTAATTCCTTAGCATACTTGTATTGTGATATGAATATGCCATTTGGAGTTTGCTTCACTTGAAGACCAAGAAAGTAAGATAACTCACCCATAGTACTCATTTCAAATTTAGATTGTATTAGGTCAGAAAACCTTTTGCATAGATTTGAATCAGTAGAGCCAAAAATAATATCATCTACATAGATTTGAACTAGTAATGTTTGATTTTTATGTATCCTAAAAAATAGGGTTTTATCAACAATGTCTATACAGAACTTGTTCTCTAAAAGAAAATTAGCTAAGGTCTCATACCATGCTCTGGGATCTTGCCTGAGACCATAGAGAGCTTTATTAAGCTAAAATACATAAGAAGAGTGAGTTGGAGAGATAAAACCCGGTGGTTGTTCCACATAAACTTCTTCTTTGATGTCTCCATTAAGAAAAGTACTCTTCACATCCATCTGATATACTTTGAATTTCTTGAAAGCAGCAAAAGCAAGGAATATCCTTATAGCTTCATGTCTAGCAACAGGAGCAAAGGTTTGATCAAAATCAATTCCTTCTTCCTAAGAATATCCTTGGGCTACCAATCTTGCTTTATTTTTGATTATTATGCCTTGATCATCTAGCTTGTTCCTGAAGACCCATTTGGTGCCAATGACTGGATGGCCCTTTGGTCTTGGAACCAAATCCCAAACCTTGTTCCTTTCAAATTGTTTGAGTTCCTCTTGTATTGCAAGAATCCAGTTTGGATCTTGTTCTGCATCTTTTATGGATTGAGGTTCAACTTGTGATAGGAAACAAGTATGGATCTGATTTTGGTGTAGTTGATGTCTTGTTTGAACACCTGCTGAGATATCTCCAATAACTTGAGATATTGGATGATCTTTAACTGTGATGTGATCAACATTTGGAGTGGGTTCAACAATAGTTTCCTCTTGAGGGATATGATCAGCTGTCACTTGATTTGAATTGTCATCAAGATCTTCTGGATGATCTTCTTCTTCACTGTCTTCAAGAGTTTGAGTTGATGGAAGTAGAGATTCTTCATTCTGTATATTCAATCCATTGATCTCTTCACATAGAGCTGGTACCTGTAAAATATCTTTGGTAGAGGTGATATTCCTCTCCTCATTCAATATGTTAGTTTCATCAAAAGATATATGCATGGCCTCTTCTATCTTAAGAGTTGATTTGTTATAAACTCTATATGCTTTACTAGCAAGAGAGTATCCAAGGAATATACCTTCAACAGATTTTGCTTCAAATTTCCTTAGATATTTCTTATCATTGTTATGCACATAGCATTTATAGCCAAAAATCTTAAAATAGTTAACCTTAGGCTTTTTATTCTTAAGTAATTCATAGGGTGTTTTACCCTTAAGTTTGTGTATCAAACTTCTTTTCAACACATAATTTGTTGTCTTCACTGCCTCTACCCAAAAAGAGAGTGGTAAGTGAGCATCAACAAGCAATGTAGTTACTAATTCAATTAATGTTCTATTTTTCCTTTCAGCTACCCCATTTTGTTGAGGAGTTCTAGGAGCAGAGAAACATTGCTTGAACCCTTCTTTTCCACAAAATTCTCGCATCAGAAGAGATTCAAACTCAGTGCCATGATCACTTTCGATCAATGCAACTAGAGTAGAGTACTTGATGAGTCCCAATTATATACACATTTTTGGACTCATCTGGGCCGATTATTTAGTCTTTGCACTTCACTTTAGATATGTTTTCATTCCTATTTAATACTCCATGCTAAGTGCACTTCTAGGCCCGTTTTGATGTTATTTCTTGTTCATCTTCGTTTCTAGTTTTCATGCAGTGTTAAGTGCCACCTTCAGTGGCTAGACTGGTGTTGTATGCTGGAACAGGGGTCGTGCAGGTGTTCCCGGTACAATTCTGTACAGGAATACTGTGCACGATCACTGGCTCCAGCGCGCACGACCACTGGTCGTGCGCCACTGATCGTGCGCACTTAACGCCCATTTTATGAGTTCTGTTTGGGCTTATCGCACGCGACCACCGGTCGTGCGCAACCGGTCGTGCGAACATGTATTTTATAAATTTCTTTCCTTTCAGGCTCCACCCAGGCAGCGCGCACGATCGCAGAACTCCAGTGCGCACGACCACTGGTCGTGCGCCAATGACCGTGCGCAGTATTCGTTTCAGCGCCTATATATATGCCTGTTCGCGAATTAGGGCGGGATTACGATCGGGAACTCCGTTCAGTCCGCCGTCTTCGCCCTTTCCACAGGTTCTCCACCACCATAGGCCTCCTCCATCATCCTTGAGCTCCAAGGAGTGGTTCCTAGCCCAAAGATCACCAACATCGAGCAAGGAGATCGTGTATCGGAGGAGATTGGATCGTGACACGAAGAAGACGAGCCATTGGGAGGAAGTGACAGCCCTCCTCTACCTAGAACACAGTTGAAGACCGAGCTTGGACGCGGATTGACAACCCAGTGATTCCAACCGTGAATCTTCGGCAAGGCTTCGGATGTGGTCGACTCCTTTACTCTCTTTTTCCTTCCTTATGTTGTTGATTGTATAAACTAGTCCCCTCTATATTTTGATGATGTGTGTTATGAACAATATTGCTTAATGTTCATTTCATTTATTTGGAATCATTTAGTTCATGTGCTTATTGAGGTGCGCCCCCATCTAATTTCCATTCCACCATCGTGTGCGGTGCCGCCCTAGCAATTGCTAATGGCGTGCTTGTCGAAGAGGTGCCGGCGACCCTCACATCATTAGCCTACTCACCCATCCTCCTACCGAAGCGTGGCATAGCAGCCCGTGCATTTCATCCCGCCTAACGAAGCAGCACGCTCAAGGCCTGCACAGCTCGATCTGTTTGCCTACTCATCCATCCGCTCTCACGAAGTAGCGCGTTCAAGGCCTACGTAGTCTTCCATCCCGCCAAGCGAAGCATTGCATAGCGGCATTGCATAGGAGTAGTTGTAATTTTTTATTTTATTATTCACAAACCAAATCCCTTTCGTCCGCACTCCACCTATCGCTGGACTTCGATCTCAAGTCCTACCTCTAACGTTAACTCCACCTTACTGTGTTCCTTGAGAGATTCGATACTCGGGGATTACTCCTCGTTTTATATTACTTGAACGATCGGTACACTGCCGTTTCGTGTCGCAGTCGAGCTACCGCCTATAGCGGTGTGTGAGATTTGCCCCATCAGTACTCAATCTTGATGGACCTGAGAAAGTCTGTCAGAACACTGAAGGTGTCAGATTTCTTCCTAAGAAAGAACACCCAAGTGAATCTTGAGAAGTCATATACAATAACTAAAGTGTAATGATTCCCTCCTAGACTCTGTATTGCAGTGAGTCCAAAGAGATCCAAATGCAGTAAGTACAGAATCCTAGGTGAATCACTCTTGGATAAAGATTTGAAACTACTCTTGGTTTGCTTTCCTAGTTGACAAGCCCTGCAGAGTCCTTCCTTCTTGTATGAACCAGAAGGCAGTCCTCTTACTAGATTGTCCTTGGAGAGCTTAGAGACAGTTCTAAGGTTAATATGTCCTAGCCTTTTATGCCGTAATTCATTTGTTTTACTTATTGAATTAAATAAACAAATATCTGAATTGGCAGAGTCAAAATTGACTAAGTAAATATTTCCATGTCTAATACCAGATAACACATTAATGTTTTTATTATTGGTAATATGACACAAGGAATGGTTAAAAGTTACCTAATAACCTTCATCACATAGCTGGCTTATGCTAATGAGGTTATGCTTGAGACCCTTGACATATGCTACCTCTTTGAAGGTAACTGCTCCAACTTTGATTTTTCCATAGCCTTTGGTTTGCCCATAGTTGGAGTCTCCAAAAATCAGTTTCGGTCCAAGCTTTGCCTTATAATTACTTAAGTTGGCCTTGTTTCCTGTCATATGCTTTGAGCACCCACTATCCAAATACCACTGTTCTTTTATGTTTGGATTGCCTTGTACCTGCACAATAGAAAATAAACTAGTTGTTTTTGACCCAGACTACCTTGGGTCCTTTTGTCTTACAACAAAAATAAAAAATGTAAGAAATCTCAGGTTGATCCTTATAACCTTGTGGATGATATCTCCTTGGAGGAATTAGCCACTCAGTGAAAGGATTAATAGTATGTTTAGAATGAGAATTCTTTTGGAATTCAGTATATTTTTTGTTCGACGAACTTGGCTGAGTTCGTCGATCGCCATTCGACGAATTAAAGTAATTTTTTCGAGCGTCGTTCGAATAATAACTATACTGGAAATCTATCTTCAACGTTCATCGATCTCCGTTCGACTAATTCATGTGATTTCGTCGAACGCCGTTCGACGAATTATGTTTAATTCCTTTATTCTTAACATCCTTGCTTGAAATATTCTTATCTACTTCTACTGCCTCTTTGCTCTTGGCAGAGATGAACTTTACTGGTGTAGATAGAATGTTCTTCTTAAGAATATGTGGCTCACTTGATGATGCACCCAAGCCCAGTCTACCATTGAGTCTGGCATTCACTATGCTTGTGATGTCCATCAGTTTGATACTTCTCCCATTGAGGGATTCTTCAAACTTCTTAGCCTCAGATAGTTTGTTCTCAATGAGAATAATGTGTTCTCTGGAGCCAGCCAGTTCTTTCTTATGATTGGTATTATCTTCAGTCAGTTGATTCATTTCAACCAACTTATTTCTGAGGGAAATTATTTCCTTCTCAGATTTAATTAAATCTAGACAAAGAGTTTTAAATTCATTTTTGAAATCATTTGAATTAAAATCAAAGTTAGATATTACTTGATCACAGTCATTGTAATCTGAACTGTTTGTTGATGCATTGATAGACATCATGCAGAAACTTCTTTCATCTTCATCATCTTCATCATCACTAGAGCTGGATGATGATGCATGTTCTGAATCATTGCATGAGTCATAAACAACCATCATGCATAAATCCTTTTCCTTTGTATCATCTTCATCTTCAGAAGAGCTGGATGAAGACTCTGACTCTTCAACCATGTTGTTGAGGGAGTTCCGGATATCCCTGGCTGAGGTGCAGTCCACAACCTTTTGGAAAATATCATCAGACATAGTATGTGCCAAAATATTAATAGCCTTGGCATCTGCATTTCTTTGTTTCTTTTGAGCTTCTCTCCACTCAGGAGGTGGAACATCATTAGAGTTAGTTGCTGTCTCAGTACTTGTTGATGCTGAAGGAGTAGGGGGTCCTGTCAAAATGGAATTTAAAATATCCTCATTAATAGAATTCATATATAATCTGATCCTTGCCTTCCATAATGCAAACTTATTAAGATTGCACATAAGAGGTCTTGTGCTTGAGTATTCTTTATTCTGTGCCATGAGTTTTTAGAAAAAGAAAACTCTAGAAAAAGTTAAGATCTAATTGATCTTTTGATTCAGGTGTTAGCCTGTGTAATCAATCAACCAACCTCTGATACCAATTGAAAGTGAGGTTAGATCTTAGATTTACTCTAGAGGGGGGGGGGGGGGGGGGGGGGGTGAATAGAGTATTAAATTTTTTTAACTTATTTTATAGCGGAATTAAAATATTGATATATATATACATATATATATGTATAACTGAGTGAGTATAAAAACAAAATAAAGATCACAGCACAACACATTACAGAAAATAAACACAAACACAGAAGACACAAGGATCTATAGTAGTTCCCCAATCAACCTGGGTACATCTACTCTTCTACCACCCTTGGTAGGAATCCACTAAGTTTTTTATCAGGTGCCCTATCACCAATGGAGTTTTGATCAGGTGCCTAAACACCAATGGAGTTTTGATAAGGTGCACAAACACCACTGAGCTTTTGATCAGGTGCTCAAACCAATCACAGGTTTTTGATCAGGTGCCCTGCCACCAAAGGGTTAACTTTTGAAGGGAGTTAGAACCCTGTACAAGATGCACTACAACAAACTGCACTTATAGTAAGGACCTAATTCGTTACAATAAGTGCCAAAATTCGTTACAAAAACTCTTTGGTAACGAAAAAAACTTTAAGTAACGGTCCTCCTCTAAAGCTCGACGCTAAAGGTTATTGTAACGAATGTATGCATTTAGTTACAAATAAAGTAATTGTAACAAATGATACTTTCTCACCAAAAAGAGATTCTTCCTCACAATAAATTGGTCACAATAAATATTATTTCGTTACGAATGTTATTTTTTCCTCACAAAAAAGCAGTTACGATTAAAACTATTTCGTTACAAATGTTTTAATTTTTCCTCACTAAAAATAAACTAACTTCGTTATAATAAAGTATAATAAACATTATTTCGTTACAATAGATTAAACAATAGTAACGAAAAAATCATTACATTTGTTTTTCATTCTTCTTACTACATCCAATTCATTTATATATCAAAAATATTTCATTTCTATTTTTTGTGTACCTGAGATTTTATTACAAATAATAATCTTGAAAACACATATATTTAATATTTCGTAACAAGATCAACATGTATTTATTCACACCAAAAAGTATTACATATAGTACAAGTTATTATCATCTCTTCTAAAATAATTCAATATTACATTACAATATCAACATATTTCTAATAAATCTTCCGTCATTTTTCGAAAAATGAATCGTCCATCACTTTCTGACTAATGAATCTTTCATCACTTGCCGGTCAATGCTCGAGCACCCTACAAATAAAAGAGAGCAATTAAGATCACCCTACAAATAAATGAGAGCAGAAACATCCATACAAACTCACATCCATACATACATAAAAAGATGTAGAATCAACATGCACAGTTTAGCCAGTAATCCCCTGAAACAGCATGTGATAAGCTTCAATACAATATTTGAATGAGAATAAAATCAACAAATCTTACCAAGACTTATCAAAAATCTAACAATAAAGATGCCCCATGTTTGATAAATGAAGAACTTACTGATTCTATGAACATAAGAATGAAGAACCTACACCTCTTTTACTTTCTCTCTCCGATGACATATAGCTTTTTCCCAAAAAAATTGCCCAAAATTTTGAAGATGAATAGTCTCTTACCATGATCGAGATTCGAGAGGTTGGAAGATGGAGATCTTCACTATAATATGTTTCGTTCGAAGATCTGCATAGGTGGAGACATTTTGTGAGAAGAAATGAAGTAAAACAATATAAAACAATTTTTCTAAAAAGATATTGATATCTTACTTCACCATAGTCTCCTTACAAATGATGCAGCAACAGTGAGGTGTGAAACTCCTCATGGAATTTACAGTGGATGAGAGTCTCTTGAAAAAAATGCCCCATGTATCATGTATGATAAACTAAGAACTCAATGATTTTCATTGTTTAGGATCAACACTTCAAGAAAATGACCTAAGCCCGACAGAAAACTAAAATCTAGAATGGATTAGGAAACTTGGAATAATGGGATGGAACCTGGAGAAGCTTGCTCGGGCCTTCAAGATTTTTATTTCCTTGTAGGAACAGTAGCAAAAATAGATGAACATCATGAGCGCCCAAAATCTGAATCCAGATTTTGGATTCAAAAACTAGAAGGGCACTAGCAATTAGCAAAAATCTGGATTCAATATTGGAAGAACCTATAAAAACAGTTGCTGCCTTGCTGGATCGGAAACAGCAGCTCCACAACAACAAAACCTAGGGGATCTGGGAGGTCAGATTTGCAATGGAGGAAGAGATAATTTGATGCAGGCTTGCAAACATGTCATAATTGCAGAAGTTATGTGCTTAAAAGAACTAAATGCAAATGAATCAAGAACAACAGACCTGGCTTGCACCCTCTCCCTCAACAGACCTGGCTTGCACACATTCTTGATGACATTTTATTGAAAATTCTTGTACAGAATTTGGTTTACTTCCTTTTAAACTCTCATTCAAACTGTATGTTTGTCCCTGCTTCTAGCTGCATCATGTGGACGGCCTCAGCGAATGTGGAGTGAGGAAACTTCTAACAATAGTAGTCAGAAAAAGGAGTCAACAGGAGTATCCATAAACTTCGCACAAATTGTTACCTGAGCTTCGTCCATCAAGGCATCACTCTCATCAGCCTTTCTATCGGAACCATTAACTTGAGCTGGCTTCAAAGATGTATCAACATCATCTGGCTTGCTATCATCATCTGATTTCACATTAATCTCCATCTTTTGTTCAAGGAAAAATACCTGCAATTATAAGATATTTCTTATCAGAACCATAAACAACCTTTCAGACTAAATAATATTTCAGCTAGAAATTATGATGAACTTTACTAGATTGGAAAAATAAACCACATCAGAACATACTTTGTAACTTATATTGGGTAAGCAAATATTATCTATCTACTGAGAAGCAGGACTATGAGTGCAGTTCTATGTCAACATATAAAAAACCTGTAAGGATTTACTGATTCGTGGTGGTGATTCCTTTTTAAATGTGATAATCTTACTACTCATTTGATACTGAAAGAAAATGTCTTCGTAGGATCGTTCTACAAAATAGTAGACACAAAAAGAAAACCAAAAATGATATCAAGGCCCCAAATCATGGAAAAAATCCTAAATATCAGGACAAGAACATTTCTCTTTCACTTTCTAAAAATTAACAATACTAGGTTAATACAACACTCCAGATGATGAAGGTATCAAAGTAGTCATTAAAAAAGAATATTGTCTTTTATAAGATGATCAATCTGAAAGATAAATTATTTGTTTTTTAATTGTTTGGCTTATTTTATTTTATTAGAGCAACATTAGCAAATGATATCTATCAAATATAAGATAATATGAAATATACTTTAAGTGTCATGTGTGTGTAGAGCAATGGTAAAAATGCAACAATTAGATGAGTATATAAGTTGAGATAGGGTTCAACTCCTTAGAGTATCTAGAAGTCAAAATAGTTGCCTTGAGGAAATGTCCTATAGGAGAAGCCCTATTATTGGAGAGGTCCATTGTTCACCGTGTCTGTCCTCTCATCCAGGTCGCCCTCTTCAACGTGTTGATCTACCATGTTTATAAGAAGTCAAAAGTCTAACTTGTAAATCTTGTTCAAGGTTAAAATGAACATAGTACTCTGTTTGAAGTAAGAATTGTATAGGAAATCCAAAAAAGTTCAGGGAAAACATACGAAAGGTTTGAAGTGAATGATCATAGTAGAGAATAAACATTGACCTAGGGAGAAAAACTATCTCACTTGAACTCCCAGTTTTCAGTTTCTAATAAGAGCACACACTACAAGAAAACAGACTTTTGGCTTTCAGAATATTTTCAGCTTTCAGAATATTTTCAAACCATTTTTGCATCTTGGTCAAAAAAGCCTTTTCCCACAGCATGAGATTCACATAAGGACACACTCGGTTATTTCACCCAAAAGCTCTACCAGATATTAATGAGATAGCATTTAAAACTCTAACATAATATTAAAAAATGTACTCATAAACTGTGTATCTCTATCAATATAATGGTTAAACATAAATTGAAGAACTTCAGTAAAAATATGAATAATTTGGAATTAAAAGAGAATATGGTGAGTTGCTTACAGTGACTTCAAGTGAATAAGCCTTGCAATCTCTGATGTAAGTTCCCCTTGAAGACAAAGATCTCTCAAATTACTACAAGAGAAGAAAACAAACTTTGCAAAAAGGAGACAATAGATTATAAAGCTAAATGACAACTAAAGATCCGTTTGGCACGGCAGTGGCAGACACCAAATCATCTCCGAAGAAAGTTCCAGAGTCCAATTGCTGAGTCAAACCTTCAACCAGCAAGAATGCAAATGAATTGAAAATCAATGAAATTGAACAAAAGCCAAAATCCTAATCGCATATGAAATAGTGTGACAAAATCAAAAAATCAACCATCATGATTATCTCATATCACAGTTATAACTGGAAAGAAAGCTAATATCATTTGTATGGTTCCTAAATAACAAATTATTGACCAAATTAACGACCACCAATGTGTCCAACAAATGAATATCAATTGTTGATTCAACATAAATCCTATAACTAGCCCTACTGAAACTATAACATGAAATATCATTTCTCCTCCACTAAAGTAAAATATCATTTATATGCCATGAAATATATGGCAGAGACACAACGGAAGCAATAAAAATAGAGAATAGAAAGGACGATAGCTGGGGAGAAAGCAAGCAACTACTCACTATGTCCTTGGACCGCCATTTGGAGACCAATCCACTCTCGGAAAGCCCCATCGCGACGCACTTGAACCCCTCGTGCCTGGACTCGCACAGAAATACCATCTCCTGCATCAAACATATAACCAAAAGTAAGAAAAATTATAGCTTATGAAGGAGAACAACAATGCTTGTTTTGAATGGCCTACCTGATTCATTGAATAAAATGATAACATCACAAGTTCACACTTCCCAAGGACTCCTTTGACCAGTAGAAGCTTGGGACTTTTGCATTTTGTTGGCATGTGCTTGTGAGCAGCATTTTTCTTGAAAATTATACCCGTGTTCACTTCACTGTATAACCCCCAAAAATGAGAACATAAAAGGTTCAAAACATTTCTGGTCATTATAAGGATTAACTGAATGAGAATGAAAAAAGAAAAGAAAATCTATATGATATGATAAAGAAAAATATGTGTCTATCAAAACAATCTCAGCTATTGGACATGGTCCTCAATTAAAATGAATAAATGAAAAAATGTATAAAAATTAAAATCTATATGATATAATGAATCGTAAAAGCTAGCATAAAAATAAAAAAATCTAAATGTAATGTTTGTGCGCATAGTGTCCCTGTCGGCGGTGTGCGGCGGCAATATTGCTCGTTGTCGCTTAGTGATGGTTGAGTATGTGCATTGCCCCTAGTAATCTCTTAAGAAAATGAAATACTCATGATTACCTTTGATTGCGCTCACCAGATGCAACGCATTTGACTTTCACATAGGATCCAGTATCCATAGCTCTTCCCTCTTTTGCATCAGGCTTAATAAAAAGTGCACCTTCACATGATAAAGAACTAAAGAAGTAACGATATGAAGCCATCCAACAACATGGGCTTCATTAGTGGAAGAAAGTCCCTCTGATGCCAAAAATCGACTAACAAGAATCTTAAACTGCCCATTCATTGCTTCCACCATTGCCCTTTCATATGCTTCCTTGTAGTTATTTCCATGAACTTTATCAAAATAACCTAAAGAAGTAGATTGCCCCCCACTTTGTTCCATTGTTGATGTATTTCATTTAATTATAAGCTAGATTAACGCATGTCATGTTGAATCGAAGCTAAAACAAATATAAATGTTGGAATCGAAAATTGAACTATGAGTTTTGACAAGGAGTGCAAAACATTTACCGCTGAATGAACAAGAAATTCATTTATTTTATTTAACAAATAATATATGTGCATAAAATGGTTAATGTTCAAAGAACATGCCAGTGTACTTATGACTACATGGCTTATTCAAAATCTTTTTTGGACATTTATTGAGAAAACTCTGTAGAAATATGGGAAATACCATGGTATTCATATCAGTTCTCCAATATAAATTCCTTCTAAAGTGATCTATTAAAAATTTACATGAGATTCAACGAAAACAAATTGAATAACTAAAGCTTCTTAAAAATGCAAAACCTTGAGTGATCAATACTAAGCTAAAAAATCAGTACTCTACAAAGAAAGGTTGACTCCACCATTACCGAAACAATTTCTGAACACGACGAAGGCAAAAGTCGATCCTCGATGAAGGCGAAGGAAGAGGATGCGAAGATCGATTGCTGGCAGGTGGTGAGCCAACGAAATCAAAGCGAGGATGAGGGCCGACTGAGCGAGTTCTCCGTGGAGCATTTTTTTGACTAGGTTCGCCCCTACCCTAAACGCTACTGCTCGAAGAAACGATCCAAGGGTAGAAGATACCTGGATCAGTTCAAGAGCTGATTTGAAGCGAAAATGGAGGAGAAGGAAACATTTTTGTTGGGGGGAGAAGATACCTGGTACACCAGGCAGGCGATGGCTGCGTCAAAGAGGAGAAGGAGAAAGGGTTTCAGGAACAGGAAGGGATGAAATGGCGAAAGGAGAGAGCATTCACGCCTTTCACGGGATGGGAGAGCGCGCGAGATAGGTTTTGGTAAGCGGGAAATGAAATTGTCGTGGCCAAAGGGCTCTATTTTCCAAAGAAAAAATTTAATATTGGCAAATATTCTATTATTTGCCACGATTATAGTTTTTCATGGCTAATACATCAGTATTAGTCACGCTTTTTGCAACCCTGGCTAAAACATAATTATTAGCCACAGTTTTTGCAATCATGACTAATACCAGTATATTAGCCACGAATTTTGGACCCTGGCAAAAAAAAGTGTAGCCAAAACACAATTTTCTAGTAGTGACACAAAATTTATTAGAAGGAAACTCGTGTTCATTGAGCTCATTGAACTCGAGTTCGAGATTGAGCTCATTGAACTCAAGCTCAACTCAAAATCGAGATTGTGCATGTGTGTGTTTGTGTGCATGTTGCATGAGGTCTATGTCTGTGTCTGTGCGTAATCTATATTTGCTTGTGCATGTGTGTGTCTGTATCTATATGTATGTGTGTCTGTGTGTTTACGTGTATCTGCATGTGTTTGTGTCTGTGTGTGTCTTTGTTTGTGTGTGTTTGTGTGTGTGTACACAAATGTCTGTGTGTGTCTGTCTTTGGTGTTTGTGTGTGTGTGTCATGGCGTTATTGTGTGTGTGTGTGTGTGTGTCTGTGACTGTGACTATCTGTGTCTGTGTCTATGAGTGTCTGTGTACGTATATGTGTCGGTCCATGTGTCTATGTTTGTATCAATGTGTTTATGTCTGTATGTGTCTGTGTCTGTGTCTGTACGTATGTGTGTCGGTCCATGTGTCTGTGTATGTGTCCATGTATCTATACAAGTCTGTGTCTGTGTCAAAGTGTTTGTGTCTATGTGTCTATGTCTGTATGTACATGTGCTTGTTTGTGACTGTGTATTTGGGTTGTGTGTGAGTGTTTGTCTGTCTATGCATGTTTGTCTATGCTAGTGTGTCTATGTTTACGTATCTATGTGTATTAATTGTGTGTCTGTGTCTATGTGTGTTTGTGCGTGTTTGTGTCTTTGCTTGCGTGTCTATGCGTGTTTGTGTTTGTGTTTGACTATGTCTGTGTCTATGTCAGTCTGTATCTATGTCTGTGACTGTGTTTGTGTTTGCGTGTATGTGTTTGTATGTGTCTGTGTCTGTGTGTGTGTGTCCGATGAGAAAATTAAATTAATATTCAATTATTTTTTATTCAGTTGATCGAGCGCCTGAGAGCGGACGAAATTGAGCGGGGTAATTCTTACTTTTAAAATATACATAAACGGATAAACCTTATTTAAAAATACATAAATCTTATTTAAAGCTCATGTGCACTGTCGGGCAATATCGAGGTGGGGGTATTGTCGAGCGGGGAACATGGGCCTCATGTGCACTGTCAGTTGATCGAGCTCCTGAGAGTTGATAAAATTGAGCGGGGGTAATTTTTATTTTAAAAAAAAACATAAATCTTATTTAAGAAGAAAATTTTATTGAACAACGCATTGTATTTATGAATTGTTTTGACATGTATTTATGAATTTCATTACACATTTATTTTCATTAAAGCACGTGTCATCCATCAATCAATATATATATATGACATATATTGGCATTAAAACGCTAGCTCCTGAGCAAAAAACGTGTGCGCTGACAAATTTATTTATGCTCCCGAGCAAAAAAGATAGAGCTAGTGCAATGCGCGCGACTGAAAATAATGCGTGCTCGGGAAATAAAACGCGCATCCGAGTGAAAAGCACGTGCTCGAGCGAAAAATCGGCGCTCGAAGGGTACAATTATTTCACCCTTGCGCACAATGAAAAAATATGTGGGCATGCGGGGCCAGTGCGCGATCGTTATTTTTATTCAAAAATTATATTAATATGTTTTAAATTTTTTGATTTGCTTTGTGCAAAATTTTATGGAGTAAAATTTCCCTCCATATATTTCATTAATGTGAGAGGGAAAGAAATAAACAAAACTTAATAAACTAGAGGAAGAGAACGGAGCGTGGCGACGGCCGAGAAAGAGAACGACGATGGCGGCGGCGACCGTCGAAGAGAGGAGAGACAACGGCGGCGGCCGTATGTGAAAGACATTGCTACAGCTCGCAAATGGATGTTTGTGTGTTTAATTGGTTGTCTGTGTCTGTGTGTGTGCATGTGTCTGTGTTTGAGCCCCGACACATGCAATACGCGCTAGCTCTCAAGCAAAAAAAGTAAAACTACACGCACGAGAGTGCTTTTGCGTGCGCGCAAGAGTGCATTTGCGTGCGCGCGAGAGTGCATTTGCGTGTGCGCGAGAGTGCATTTGCGTGCGCGCGAGAGTGCATTTGCGTGCGCGCGAGAGTGCATTTGGGTGCGCGCGAGAGTGCATTTGCGTGCGCGCGAGAGTGCATTTGCGTGCGCGCGAGAGTGCATTTGCGTGCGCGCGAGAGTGCATTTGCGTGCGCGCGAGAGTGCATTTGCGTGCGCGCGAGAGTGCATTTGAATGCGCGCGAGAGTGCATTTGCATGCGCACGAGAGTGCATTTGCGTGCGCGCGAGAGTGCATTTGCGTGCGCGCGAGAGTGCATTTGCGTGCGCGGGGGTTCGTGCGTGATTTTATTTTAATTCCAAAATTATATTAAAAAATTAATGTCATATTAATTTGCATTCATTTTTACATTTAATATATTTTTAAATTTTAGTTTAGTTTTGTTTAAAATTTTATGGAGGGAAATTTTCATCCGTATATTTCATTCATTCATGTGAGAGAGAGATAGAGTTGCATGGTAGAGAGGCAGGAAAACTTTTATAAAAAGTTAAAGATTTATAAAAAAATCCCGTATGCGCAAAAATACATGTCGCAATAGTACCACATATCTGCGACAGCCGCGGACGGATGTTTGCGAGCCGTAGGAGTACTGTCGTCGCGTTAGAGCACTATCGAGGCGGGGTATTGTCGCGCGCATACAAATATTTTTTTATTTTTTTAAAAAAAATAATAATAATTCAAAACTTTGATAATAAAATAGTACAAAAATTGAAAATAAAATATGATATATTTTTTGTAACAAAACTTTAATAATAAAATATTACTATTAGTAAGGACAATGTCTTTGTCACAAAAAACTTTCATGATGTGGTTACAATTGATACTTATTGTGAGAAAAGTTTTCTATTTGTAACGTAACATTAGTGTTGTTACAAATACTTACAGTTATAGTAACGAATTAATTATTATTGTAACAAAATTTAAAATATTCGTTACAAAAAAATACTTTTTTGTAACAACAACAAAAAATTGTTACTAAATATAACTATTAGTAACAAACTATGTTTTAGTTATATTTCAGTCCTTACAATAGGTGCAGTTTGTTGTAGTGATGGGATAAAGAGGGTAAGCAAAAATGTTTATGAGATTCTTCTCTGTCAACAAGCTGAGAGAAGACTAGTGGATTGTTGATGTAAAGCTCCCCCTGTCTGATAGAAATTCTTGACAGTTGAAGGATGGAGCTTTCTCTTGAATGTAGAATATCTTCCTTGATAGCAGATGAATCTGAGAGACAATGTTTCTCAAATTATTGTTGCTCTTTGAAGATCAAGAACTAGCAGCTGAAAACTGAGAGAATGAAGATTGATGTTCTCAGAAATTGAGAGTGCTGTTGTTGAAGATGAAGATCTTTCTTTCTTTTTGACTTTTTGTATATCTCAAGAATGAATCTTCTCTGGTCGACTATTTCTTCTCTATGTTTTTCTATCTTCTTGTTGTAATGCTGTAAATCGGCTTCATCCTCTTTCCTTTCTGAATATATGTCACTGATTTTAAATTCAAATCTTCTGAATAAGGAATATAATATTCTGAAAAGATTATTTCTTGGAATTGCAATCTGATTCAGCAATAAACTTTAATTCTTTTTCCTTTTCCAATATATGTCAACGACTACTTTCTCGATAGAAGAGAATGGAAAGGAAATAATAAAAGGAAGGATAAAAACTTTTCTTATCTGAAAGAATAGATCCGTTGCTGATTAGTCGAGCTGAGTTCAGAGAACATAGATAACTGATCTATCAGAAATTGTCAAGCTTGAGAAGATTCGTCGAGCTGAAAGCTGAGTTCGTCGAACTGAAAGTTGAGTTCGTCGAACTGAATCTGAAATTTTTCGAACTGAATTAATTCGTCAAACACAATCTCGAGTTCGTCGAACTGAATCTGGAGTTCGTCGAACTGAGAGATAAAATTTGCTGAACTAGTTGGAAGACTGAATTCGTCGAGCTGAGAAGCACTTTCGTCGAACTGAACATCTTGTTACTTATACGTCGAACGCAGAGCTGAGTTCGTCGATCTCAAACTGGAGTTCATCGAACTGAAGAGATAAACTGCTGGACTGGATGGAGAACTGAGTTCGTCGAGCTCAGAATGAAGTTCGTCGAACTAAAGCATGACGTTCATCGAACCTAGGATGGAGTTCGTCGAACGTATAATGGAGTTTGTCAAACGCAGAAACTTAGAGTTTTTCCTAAGTTCTAGCTAACTCAGACAGCCTAAAACCTTAACCCTTAGACTATACATTGGGGTCAACTTAGTCCTAGTCAACAGATAGTGATCCTAGCCCAATCAGTAATAGGGTTGTTCCAATAGAGAGAATATAGAAGAACCCAGAGAAAGCCACACCAGCAAATTTCAAATATGTGGAGAGGAAATTCAGAAAGGTCTATGAGGCCTTTTCTACTTTTCTTAAGGGAAGAAAGTAAACTATTCCATGGGTAACTCTGATAAACATTTATTTATATTATTCAGATGCTTCTCTGTTTAACAGTCCATTTATTTATGTGTCTCTTGTAAGTATCTTATGTATAAGTTGGTTCCTTTAAATTTTATGTAAAAGACTGTAAAATCACTTCAAATCAATATGTAAAATTTGTTAAGATAAATAGGGGGAGATTATTGGGAAAAACTTCTTTGATTTAACTTAACAAATTAACTATAAGTGATTTTACCTTCTAGGTTTATTACCCATTGTATAGTAAGGGTAATTTGATCATTAGATGTCTTAGGATATCTCACTCACCTTAGAGTGTCAAGACTAGGTCAGGACAATGACAATTGAGTTGAATTAATACTTGCGTTGAATATAAGTCGACGCAACTTCGACTTAATGTCGACGCAACTCAGGCTAGAAGTCCAAGTAACTCAATCTCGCTGTCAAAGTATATCAAGTTGATGCTACGTCGAGTAGGAGTCGATGTAGATGAAGGAGCATGTCATAGTTATCTTAGAAGTTGATGCAACATCAACTTCAATTTAACGCAGAAGGAAGTATCTGTCGAAGCCATCTAAATCTGACATAACGTCGACTATAATTCGACGCAGATAATGAAGTTCAAATACTAGTATTCAACTCGACGGTCACATCGATAAGTAATCAACGTAACGTCGACAACAAAGTTCTACCATATCTATAAGGAATTCGAAGCTGCTCTTACAAGAACTCGAAGGTGCGTCAATAAGAGAGAAAATAATGTCGACGCAGCGTCGAATACAGTCTGAAAAGGAAACCTTTTCAGCTGTCCTTTTAGAACTCTCTCTGAAGGCCCACAACACTAAAGACCGTTCTACAACGACTTGTTTATTTTCTAGAATGGAAAGGAGCCTTCAAGAAGACAGGAAAAACTTTCTTGGAATGTATTAAATAACTGACACACGGGTCGTAAACAAAATAAGAATGAAATATTAATTGTCCAAGACTATGCCTTTTCAAGACAACCCAAAAGAGGAAACAAATTCAAATCAAATGATGGACAATAAGTAGGCTGAGAAGAGAGAAAAACACAGAGCATTCATTATAATTTGCTACAACTTGTCGATTAAGGCTCCCACTTCTTCTTCTTCCTCCTGGAACCCTAAAAAGACATAAACAAAATAAGTGCTCTCTCATAACAGAAAAACAGAAGGCTGCTTCTTCATCAACATCACATAGCAGCCAGATAGCAAGCAGAAAATATACAAAAGGATCTAAAGAATATAACCCTTGCAAATCATCACAACCATAAGCAAGGGTTCATCATTAGCAGATCCATTAAAGGGATGAAAGCTTCTACAAAATTCTGAGAACAAAATTCTTCTCCTCCATCTTCTATCTTCTTTCAATTTCCTCAATTGTACAAAGTTTTAAGAATCCCTCTTCCAAAGGATTCAGTGGTTCAAGATCTCCTTATCAAAAGATCTGAGTGGTTCAAGATCTCCTTATCAAAAGATCTGAGTGGTTCAAGATCTCCTAATCAAAAGATCTTTGGTTCTAAGAGTCTTCTTATCAAAAGACTCAGGCACAGGTTGTGCATTCCTACCAGGTGGTAGAAGAGAGGACTACCCACATTTTGGGGAACCTCTATAAGAACTTGTGTCTTCTGTGTGTGTTAATTTTCTGTGCTGTCCAATATAGCTTACAACTTTTCTGCTTTACTTTATCAACATTTATTTTATTCTGTGTTTGGTATTGTTGAAGCATAACACAGTGTTTTTATTGTGTGTGCACAAATAGGATAGAAAATATATTTAAATCTATATTTACCGGCTAGCTTCCCCGTGTTGGTTTCCTCGGGGTCGGGGGCTGGTAAGCCCCTAATCTCCATCTTATACAGCACTTCCGGGGGCGACTTGCCCCTTTTATGGGACATAGGGATTCTGATCGCTCGCCCTCTCACTGAGTACTGGATGTCGAGACCTTGTGCGGTAAGATTTTTATGAAAGATTGATTTTGGAACTTGACCGATTCTGAGTTATTTTATGACAGGTTTGAATTTCCCTGCCTCCGACGAGTTCTGTCGGTCAAGTGGGCTTCACGCGTCGACCCTCAGCTAGATTCACGAGATCCTTGGTCATCCTGCTAGCATGGCTGAGTTGACTGATCACATTGCCACTCTCTTCGAGAGGCATGAGCGCCTCCTGGTCACCATAAAAGAAGATCGTCTCGCTGAGGAATCTGACCCGTTCCCTCACATTATAGGCCCGGAGTAGCGAATCCACTTACTCAAAAGGAAGCATCACCAGACATTATAAGGAGATACAAAGCTGTGGGAGCGACAATGGAGTTGGAGGAGAATATGGTGTGGGTGGAGGAGATGAACCCGATGGCCCATCATGAGCTCGCACGAGTGCGCAAGGGCGCTTGTATGATGTGGGGCCATAGGCCTCGAACACCAGGTCGCATGCATTAGAAGTGGGTTCCCCTCTGAATGTTTTCCCTCTCATTCCCCCTCCTTCTGTTTTTCGTTACACTCGCATGTACTCTATCGAAGATGAATTAGAATTTGTATTTGCCCGTTTTATTGTATATTTAATCATTCCGCTCGCATCTGCTGGATTTATCGTTTAAGACACTCGACACTCGTCGATTTTGTAACACGTTCCCGCATTCTCCTCGATTCGGTCCACTTGCCGAGTGGACCCTGTATCATGATGGCGTGAGTGAGTGATGGGACCACTTGTGATGGGACGTGGGAGAGGACCACTTTAGGAAGAGCGGGCTCCTTTTTCCCCAACGCCTATTAGTACCCCCCACTCACCGCCTAAATTGCTCTGACCGTCATCTTCCTCCTCTTCGTTGCACTCGCCTTCTCAACTAGCCTCTTTGAAACCATGACAAGGAAGTCTGGCAAGTCCAACGATGGTATGTATAACTTTGAGAAGAACTTCTGGGTCCACATCTTCCCTGATTGCAAGTTGACGCGGGAGGAGCTCGCAGATTTCCAGGTTGCCTACCCAGCGCGAGGGTTTGACCTTCGATGCCTGAAGGAGGGCAAGTGCATCAACACCTTCCATGCCGATGAACTCACTCATTTCGAGATGGGACTTCACCTACCTCTCTGGCCTGAGGTGAGGCAGTTCTTTAAGTATTTTTGGGTCATCCCTGCCCAACTGAATTCGAACATGATTGCGATGCTAGTCACATTCACATGTTTCTTGCGCAAGGAGCGAATAGAATTTGACCTCACTGTTTTCTAGAAGCTGTTCGTTTTCCGGGCAATCTCAGATGGGGTGACCTTATTGATAGGCTCGCACATACGGGTGCTCATGACGTCCAACAAGGTTCATCACAGGACGGACAAATTTGTCTTCGTCAAGGGTGACCTCGACAACATCCCCAAGTCATCGATTCAGAAGAGCAAGAAGATCTACAAGGCTCCGACAATGAACGAAAAGGAGGCCCTTCTCCACGCATTCATACTTGAGAAGGAGTTTGAGGTCGCCTTTCTGAGGCGGAACCTCAGTCAGCTTCTCCTAGTATCCTCGGGGGAAGGTAAATTATCATTATAATCGCTTATCTTTACCCTTCTTTCCTTTTGAAACTTAACTTTTTGCACTACGCAGGCGAGCGGACCATACCGACCCACCCTCCTTACGCTCCCAGGGGCAAGCCGAGTGCCCTAGAGAGGGCAACTGCGACAGCCGAGGCAATTGCTGATCCCGCGCTGAGGCTGCCTCCTACGAGTATGCTTACGCGGAAGCAGGGGACCATCGAGATTGAATCCCATGAACATCCCACTTCTCCTAAGAGGACCAGGCCCTCGCGGGAGAAGGGAAAGGGCGTCGACTAGGGGACTCTGAGCGCTCTCAGGAATCATCCCTACCACGACATGGGGCTGAAGCCAATGGACCTCTCAGGCAACCCTGTGCTGCACTGGGGGTCCTCGGCAAGCCGAGTCTCCCTCTCCACCGTCCATCCATCTTGGGTGGAGGGAGAGGAGACCAGAGCGCCGGCCTTCAGTTTGATATATGGTCTTTATGGCCGAAAGGGCGTTGCGGTCTACAGGGACCTTCATATTCAAAACCTCACTGGCCGAAGCGCCGCGATGTCACTTCACGCCCTTGAGCTCTCGCATGAAGTAGTGAGGCAAGGTTTCTTCTTCAGTCGACAACATGCAAAATGTGGCGAGAAGATCGAGCAGGCCGAGAAGAGGGCCAGAGAGGTTGAGGCTCGCCTCCAGGCCACCGAATTCGCCTCAGAAAGGTCCATCTGCGACCCGGTAAGCTTTTCTTCACACCTTTATTTCCTGCCGACCTTGCCTGCTCGCTTTCTTGACCTCACATCTTTCTTTTTCAGGAGTTTGAAACTCTCGAGTAGCTAAGCAGCAGGATCACGGAGCTAGATCTGGAGAATGCCCATTTGAAGGCGCGGCTTGACTTGTCGAGTGGGCGAGAGCAGGTAACTGAGAGAGGCAAGTTACCATCCTCCACCGTGAAGACCATGCATGTTACGCCTCGCAAGATGTGAAGGATCCACCGGGAGATGGTCACGGTGATGACGGAGTACGCAGTGGATTTCCTCTGCGAGGCAAAAGCTCTCACCGAGACCTGAGCCACCATAAGAGCTGACTCCATCATCTATGACATCTTCCTTACAGCTTCAGGCTCGTCTTCGGGCGGGGATAGTTACTCGCCTTCCTTAGGCAGCGAGGAGGAAGAAACTTCACAGAGACAAGGGTGCTTGCCCCATGTCTGAAGGATTCCTCTTTTTTCCTCCTCCTTTCTTTTACTTGACAATTTTTGTAAGGGGCGAGTCCCCCATCTGTATTGATCCATGAAAGGATATTTTTGGAATGTTTACTATCTCTCTATTTTCTTTTTCCTATATCCTCGCCTCGTTAGGCTTTAAGATGCGATATGGATATACGCTCGCTTCAGCCACTCGCTGAGATACACTAGGAATATTTAGATCCTAAGAAAAACTTGAGCATACTCTTCCGCTTCGTCCTCTTTGTTGAAAAATGATATGAAGTCATAAATAGAGGCAGCGAGCACTCGCTCAACTTGGCCGCTCACTGAGAAGCCCCAATGTTAGAAACATGGGTTGAATTATAAGTAAAAAGCAAAGGATGCTTCCTCACCTTGGCCACTCGCCTAGAGACAATAGGGAAATGTAGGGCCTACATGAGTACTGCGAGCACTCGCTTTCCTTGGAAATTGGTCGAGGAACTATAGTGCCTAAGTCATTATTTCAATCACAAGTAAAGACAAAGGACGCTTCCTCACCTCGGACACTGTCCAAGAGATGATAGGGAAACATAGGGCTTACCTGATTGCTGCGAGCACTCTATTGCAATGGCCACTCGCCGAGGAGCTATAGTGCTTAAGTCATAATTTAAATCATAAGTAAAGACAGGATGCTTCCTCGAATCCCAGGCGAGTGCTCCGACCCTATCTACCTCTGTCCTTGTGAATACATGTTCCGCTTCCTGAGTGAGTGCATCAGCCCTACCGACATCAAGGAGCCCTGTCAGCGGTCTCTTATCGGGGCCTCAACAAAAACATACTTCCTGACTCTTGAGTGAGTGCATCTGTCTTGCCGGTAACAAGGAGCCTGGTCAGAGCTCTCTTATCAAGGATTTAACAATAACATACTTCCCATCTCTCGAGTGAGTGCATCAGCCCTGCCGGCATCAAGGAGCCCGGTCATCGGTCTCTTCTCGGGGCCTTAACAAAAACATACTTCCTGCCTCTCGAGTGAGTGCATCAGCCCTGCCGGCATCAAGGAGCCCGGTCAGTGGTCTATTCTCGGGGCTTTAACAAAAACATACTTCCTGCCTCTTGAGTGAGTGCCTCAGCCCTGCCGACATCAAGGAGCTCGGTCAGCGGTCTCTTCTCAGGGCTTTAATAAAAACATAATTCCCGCCTCTCGAGTGAGTGCATCAGCCCTGCCGGCATCAAGGAGCCTGGTAAGCAGTCTCTTCTCTGTAATTTAAGAAAAACATACTTCCTGCCTCTCGATTGAGTGCATAATCCCTATCAGCATCAAGGAGCCCGATCAGCGGTCTCTTCTTGGGGCTTTAACAAAAACATACTTCCTTCCTCTCGAGTGAGTGCTTCAATGTCACAACCCGCATTTTCCCTCGAATTTATTAAATATTATCAGAGCAAGGGGAAAATACGCATCGTGATGTCGCGTCATGCTGGGTATGACTACATATGCTCAGGAAAACACTCCTTACGATTTATTTATTAAAGACATAAATTTGCTTGGATTAAAAAGAAAACTTTCATATATATATATGAGTGACATGCACTGGCCTCCGGCCCTATGCAAGGTGGCATTCATCATGGGGGCTACATTCGTCGTGGGGGAGACATTCGTCATGGGGGCTACATTCATCGTGGGGGAGACATTCTTCGTGAGGGCGACATTCGTCGTGGGGGTGACATTCGACGTGGGTTCAACATTCGCCTTGGGTTCAACATTCGCGTTGGGTTCAGCATTGGTCGGCAGAGCATCATTTATAATAATATCATCATTCATCGAGGGTTAGTCGGCAAATCGTAGTAAATGTTTAGTATTTAGAAATGCTCTCGGGTGATAGTGCTCTTGCGTTTTGGTTATACTGTCAAAAAAAAGATGATAGTAACATACTACATTTCATTTAAAAAAAAGCATATTATATACACAGAAATAGTTATATAATGTACATGAACACACAAACATATTAAAAAGAAACTATCTGCTTCGCTCGACCCTCTACCGGCCGATACTACAAAGCAGGCCTAGTAGCAGTCATCACAGAGACTATCATGCTTTGCTTAGCCACTAATTGACTAATACCCACAAAGCACCCCTAGGAAACATGAAAATGAGAGCAAAATATTAAATAACAATTATGAATAATTTTTCAATGAAGAGCTACATAATATATCTAAATATAAAAAATGACATACCCTTTTTGGAAAGGAATAACCTCTGCAAGATTGTTAAACAAAGCTAGCTGATTTTTTCCTGCATTCAGTTAAAAATAAACTAAGTTAGAGGAAGCAACGTTGATGCATGTTTCTTTTTATGCTCCTAGACAAAGTAATAGTCGGTGTTGGCGGCAACAGTCGGCAGCAACTTTTAATCTTTATATGTCCCTATGCCGACTAATAGATGAAATGAATCCCCCTTTATCCTCCAATTTTCAAATCAATATTATCTCCCTATGTTGAAATGTTTGATGGTCTGTTTGATGGAATCAAAGCTTATTCGAAGATGCATTTTTCATATTATTAAAGTTTTCAACCTTTCAAATTTTTGCGGATTAGTTCATACAATAAATCCTAAGATAACTTGCACTTTAAGACAATTTAAATTCTTATTAAGATAACTAAATAGAGTTTATCTTAAAACAACAACAAAAATGAACTTAAAACAACTAAAAAATAACTTAGAACAGCAAAAAATAACTTAAAACAACATAAAATTGATATAAAAAATCAGAACCTGGGGATCAAGGAGAGACATCCAAGTTGAGAAAATAGTCCACAATAAATTTTTAATAATTTCCATAGTACACATGAATTCCCTACCTGCTTATAAATGTACAACAACGTATTTGGCCAAAGATTAACCGGAACCCAAAAAAAGATATTGAGAAATGATATTAAAATTTAACCTGACCTTCATTACCTAGTCGGTATGCTCTTGATCCAAGATCTCATTATGACTGTCCTTAAAGCATTGCAGGATTGATTTTAATTATGACATATGAATGAATTCATTGTAGGTTTAATCATGAAATCATTGCAGGATTGATCCAAGACCTCATTATATGAATTGTACAAACAGATAAAATAAGATCAAAAGAGAGATCTTTTAAGTAGAGACTTAAAAATAAAATATGAAATAGTGATTTTTTTAAACAGAGATTCATTGTAGGGTTGTTAATAAATTTATAATTAATTCTTGGAAGCCACAATTCTAAACAAACCACGCTTAAAATAGATATAAATTAAATGCTACGATGGATTTTTTACCTTAGAGGAGTGAAGGCGCACTGAACATAAAGCGGCGTGTCCTAGAATAGAGACATGCCATAACAATTGCGAAATGCACAATTAGATAATTGCGGACAATCTAGGAGAACGTCTCATATTATAGGCAAACATGTTAGAGTTGAGTACATGAACATAATTGCAATTAGTTCAACACAATAACAGTAAATTTATATACCCTAAACATTTAATAACTTCTGTAAGTGCTGCTTTTCCATTACATAGCTCCAAGCAGATGAGCTAAAAAGTGCGTGAGCTTCCTCAAGCAAATAGACCGAATAATAAACCTCAGTAACCGCTCTGGCGTCATTATTGCAGCTTTCTATCAATCAGGCGCTCGCATGGAGCCTGATACAATAGGAGCAGGAGGTAAAGTAGCAGTTTCAAGTCTTTCCCGATCATCGTCCTCATTAGATGTGGGGGAAGATCGGATGGCCTCACCCATTCTAGATTTAGATAAAGAGGCTAGAATTGATGCTCCACCAAAAGTTGATGGATATTCAGATCGGGTACCATACTGAATTCCATTTACAGTTACTCCCTGTGTGTAGAGAAATAGTAAAATACAATGATAGACTTTGATAATTGTCTTAAATTGCTATAAATTATGAGTAGAAAGTAAGGAAATTTCCTTCAAGCAAGATACCAAAATAGAAAAAAAAAACATAAACAGGCATAGTCTTTAAGTTTCCTTTGCATTCACTCCACTTCCTACCAGAGCCAAAATAAGGGTGCCAAAGGAGCATGATGTTGAGAAATCAATTGAAATATTATCTTAAAAATGAGGTAGTATTTTCAAAAAAGAGGAATTATTATCTTAAAATTGATGCAATAATTTAAATAAAGTGGGAATATTATCTTAAAAATAGGAGAGACAAAGGTAAAATTGAACTCTATAGGGAATTGAGATTTCATAGCCAAAATGCATTGTTGTTTTGAAATGATAATATACCTCGATCACAGAAGATTGAATGTATGAGTCTAGAATTGTTCAGTTCCTCCAAAGAAACTCCTATTAAGATAATTCAGAAACATATATAAAGCTGAGATGTTTTGCAGTCTTTATAAAACATAAGTTATTAAAATTCAATAATGAAGATGTTAAATGTTACCTGAATCAAATTGTATTAGAAAATAATAACATACATGTATGAAATAGTATAAGTGATTAATAACGAATGATAATTGAAGTAGTCATTCAGGCACTTCATAATGCGCACCTCAACATCGTAGAAGTAGCCGTTCGAGCACTTCATACTGCGCAGCTCACCGTCGTAGAAGCAGCCGATCCACTTGCTTTCTGCACACACAAAAAAGAATCAAGAAAATAGGCATGATCATGATAGTTTAACAATTATTAATATAAAGCAAGAGCAATATGGTTTGACAATTCTTCATATAAAGCAAGAGCAATATGGTTTGACAATTCTACTATCCAAACTCAAGGAGAGCTCATTGCCATGAGGACAATCAAAAGTCAGAGTAGAGTGATGTTATTTACAGAACTTTTGAGAGGGGAGATGGTGTAACTCCAACTTAAGGTAAAAATGCACAAATTATGTAAGTAGTTGATCTAAGTCTAGTTTTTCTAAGAAGATTAGGCTTCTTGAATTCAACTCAGGAGACAACTTTTTTAATTGGCAGGCATACTCACAAATTTTGAAGCAATATTTAAATGAAGTTCCTGATCGCAAACCAAAGTTTATATCCTACTCACCAATATTGACAAATATTTGTGTTGAGTAGTTTGCTTTGTTTATGGTCATGCTAAATAAATGAGGCATAGCATAGAAAATGAAGAGGAGAAACGTCACCTTATTTGTGAAATTTAGAACGAAATGCGGTTTTCGAAAAAAACATCAAGATAATATCATGTCGCGTAAGGAAAAAGAAGCAACATATGGTAATGCTCATCAATCTCCAAAACCCCGACAATCCCAAGAAATGAATTAACATATAGAAAACAACTTATGAATTTAGCATATGTTTGGTATCAAAACCCCTAAAAGACCACAAAAAACCTGAAGTTAAGTAGTTATAGCTCAAAGGACAGTTCAATAATCCTTTTAAATAGCAGGTTAACTTAATATCACAGCAGCTCAAATAAGAATGCAATGCATTTATAGTCCAGCACTTGCCATATTGACCTAATTCTATCTTTTGGATTGAAACCCTGGACCAGGGATGGAGAACAATATTCTCTTTTTTTGCCCTGTAAATCAACACCACCTAAACCATTTATTTCCAACTAATTAACAATCAAACCACTGCCAACCCTTTAGGATGTGTTGGATAAGAATTTTTGAATACCAAAAATAATTCAGAATTGAAAGCATAGGAGAAAAATAATATAACATGACTAACAATGAAAGTAAGGGATTTTTAAGAAATGAGGCATTGCTCATAAAGCAGAAACCATATGCAGAAACCATTTTCAGTCATGAAAACAAAATGCAGAAACCATATCATAGTGGATGTATTAATTGCTCATAAAATCCAATACAACATTTGTATGAGACGGTGAGTTCTGGAATGGAGAGATGACAGGAACATGTATACCTGTGTAGATTTGAATCGGCAAGTTCTGAATCAGAAAGATGAGAGGAACTGTAGTGAGAGACCTATTCAGGGATGAGGCATTGCAAAGAGGATGCACTTAGTTCATGCGGACAGGGTTGGGTCTCAAAAATAGAAAATAAGAAAATGAATTTCATACCTATGCAAAGACAGTGAACGTCGATGGCGGGTAGTGTAGCAGTGAGCGTTGATGGCGGGTAGTCGACGTCAGTGAACGTCGATGGAGGTAGTGACCTAATAATGGAATAAAATACCTCTGTTAATGACTGCAATGGCCTCCCAGTGGTCGTCGGTGGTGGAAGGTTAGAGATCAGAAATTTAGGGGAGAGGCTTCACGACGGTGTCCTTAGTTGTTTGTCTTCCTTTATAAATGGCTTAAGAGCAGTAAAAAACTCTGAAAAGAAAGCTCAATGGATTAAAATACCTTGGCTAATTGCTTCAATGACTTCCCTGTTCTCATAAATTGAGTGCAGAGCTTTGACAGAGAATGTGATGGCTAGCCTTGACGGGAGATTGTCAGTGTGGGATATCCATGTGGAGGAGAAGCAACGCAAGTGTTAGGTCTGGGAGTGAGAGATACAAGTGAAGTAGAAGTGGATCGGGATTGAATATGAACCGAGGATGCATATTGGCGCCATTTTGGCGAGGCTGCTCCTTTTCGGATGACCGAAGAAGATGAGGGATGCGCTGATGTCGTGAATCTCATTGGTGAGGCAACTCCTTTTCTTCTGCCGCCATGGCTTAGAGTGGAGGGCTTGCTGAGGAGATGATGCGGCTTAATGCGATGCAGAGGAAGCGACAGAGATGAGGGGGAGCGACGGAGAGGGAGCGGGATGGCAGAGATGAGAGGTAGCGGGGCGGGAGAAGGCATGAGAGGTAGTGAGGCAGCAGAGATGAGGAACGACGGAGAGGGAGGGGGAAGTCATTCGTGCGGCTGAGGTTTGAGTTAGGGCAGAGGGGTCGCGCTATCGGGAGGAGTTGAAGTGGGTTAAAAAAATTCACGTGGAATCGGACGATCCCCAATAACCAAACTATATTAGACGGTGTAGATTTTTTGTATGAATTTTTAATTCACGCTAATCCCAGACCACAATATATCTTTTTAATATAGTATATATATATAAATATATACGCAGTAGAAAATAGGTTCGTTTTAGCATGCATGAGCATGAAGATCAACATTTCCAGCAATGATATGCACATATCTAAATTTAGTATAAGTAAAGAAAAGATTCTCTACGATCTTCAAGATAGATGTTATTTGCTTAAAACCATGCTATGCAAGAATGTAATGTTTATATAAATAAAGTAACTCATGCAACCTAACATAAATCTTCCCAGAGAGCAAATAGGTAAACAAACAGTAAGGAACATCAGAAGATCTATCAAGTAATCTAAGACTAGAAACTACAGCTATGGGCGTCAACATCTGACACAAGCCCGCAGAAAAATAAGGTACAAGCCTAAAGCTGAAGCAAAAGGAATAACTACCTCACAACTGTGAGGAGAGACTGTCACAACCCGCATTTTTCCCAAAAATATAATACGTAATATCAGAGCAAGGGAAAAGTGCGCGTCGTGATGCCACGCCTGCAGGAGACGACTACAGACGCTCAGGCAAACACTCTTCATGATAATTTTACAAAGGACATATATGTGATTGGATTAAAAGAGAAATTTTCATTTTTAGCTTAAGACCACGTCCCTGGGTCTGGTGGATCATCTAGTCCACAAGTAGAAAACTATATTTACGCAGCGGAAAAATAGGTTTGTTTTTAGCCTGCATGAGCAAGAAAATAAGCATTTCCAGAAATGATATGCATATATCTAGGTTTAGTATAGTAAGAAATGATTTTTCTACGAGTTTCAAAGTATGCGATCTTTATTTAAAAGCATGATATGCAAGAACGACATTTTTATATCAATAAAGTAACTACTACATCTTAGCGAAAAGGCTTCCCAGAGAGCAAGTGGGTAAAGTACTCAAAAGTAACAGCAAAATAACTAGCGAGTAAACTAGCACAAGAAGAGATTCATACGGGCGTCAACAACTGACACGAACCCGCAGGAAAGAAGGAAAAACAACCAAAAGAACTGCCCCTTACCTACTAGAGAGGAAGGGCCTCTACAGGACAGCTAAACGACGCCGCTCTAACTCCTGCGGCAGCTAAAAACCTGAACCTGAGACATTCATAAGAAAAGAATGCCTCAGCCCAAAAGGGTGCAAGAAAACCAGGATTAGCAGCAATTAGTAATAAAGGAGTACAGAAAGAAGAACTAAGCAGGTAAACATCAATAATCTAACCACAACACGAGCCAGCACAAACGAGTGCGCTCGGTAAGAGGAAAAGAAAAGCCTGCACTGAAAGGTAATAGCCAAAGCAATCATGGCCAACCACGTGTCCGTCCCTGCGGCTCAGAGGTGATGATTATACATATAATATATATCATAATACCATACATAAGCATATAAGCTTAATAAAACTTGAGACTGATCAGCTCGAGGGAAAAGCGTCCCCCAAAAGAAGGCTCTGCAATGGTGGTATCTTCCACTTATGCCCGCAGCCCAAAACCGGGTGGTGGTCCTATACCCACCGCCACCCAGAATCCAAATCAGGAGTGCTGCGGCGGTGACTCCAATCCACCCAAACCAACAGTCCAAAAGAGGCACTGTGGCGGTGACTTTAAGCTCACACGCTCAACAGACTCACACTTAGCACCTGTATCAGGGTTGCACAATCATATATATAGGTATATGTATATATATAAGTATATAAACAAACCTCAGTGCAGGACACCTGAGAACACTCAGAACATTAGACCACAGGGGTCATGGAGATCAAGAACGATTCAACGAAACTATCCCGGAGAATTAGGCAACAAAGCAAACTTAGCTCATAAATCCAACAAAACCCAAGGAGGGGTGACAGACCGGGAAAACATGATATCAAATGGTTTTAACCATAATTCAAGTCGAGAGAATCAGGAAACACCGGATTCAGCAATAAAACAATAGATTAACATTTAACTTACAACAAGGTCGATGATTTTAGCAAGACGACACCATGCAAGGCTTGGTGTCGGAACAAGACAAAAGTAACTTAACACAAGGGCCAAACACCAGTATAATACTCAAAGGTCAAAAGAAAACACTTGGTGAGTCTAAACTTGACTCCCAACGAACTTCTCGAAACAGTACGATGAAGAAGGCACGACAAGACACCATAAATGATCGCTAATCATATACAGGCCAACTCAACGAAAGAGGCATAGATCCTCGAAGGTTTCAACCAAAGGGACTTAACATACTTGATAGCACCGCTTAAGACACCCAGCAAAAGAACATATAAATACATGAGGAAACGATTCGGAATAACGACGGAGTCGACCGAAAAACTCATCAAAAGTTGACGGAAAACTTAACAAAAGTTGGCAGAGAAAGAGGAAGAAATGACTGAAAAGAAGAACGCCCGATCACCCAGCAACCACCAGCCAAGGAGACTACTGCCGAGCTTATCTCTGGTCGCCACCCACTGCAGTATCACTTGAGATCATTTACTTTAGGGTTGCGCCATTGATTAGCTACGACCTAACTCTTATGTCTACTACAACGACTCGATAGGAGTTGTCTAAGGAGGAAAATCTTAGGTACGGGCCTCTAAACACAAACAACCCTTAACAAAAACCATACAAAGATCTGAAATTGCTCACGAAAGGATGCACATGCAACGCAACACTCCCCACATGAAATGATTCAGTCGGCCACTATACATGATCATACACTCACCTTCCATTTAAATACCCAATAGAGAAAGCGTCCTCAAAAGCCAACCATGCTTGGCAAAAACCCCCAAAGGAATATAATGTGATTTCTACATGAAGCTTAACCGCAAACAAAAACCCATAACAGCACCCCCAAACCAAACCCGTAACAGCAAAACAAGGCAGCTCCCCCCATAATTATTAACAGCAAAACAAGGCAGCTCCCCCCATGATTATTAAATTTAAGACCCCCCTTTTTAACAGCATGACAAAACAATAAGAGCAGCCCCCAAATTAGTGCTATCATAATCCAAGAGAAATCCCAAAAAAAAACTGCTAGCATAACCCAAGAGAGAACACAAGATACTGCTAATCATGATGCCTGCTAACATAACTAAGTAAGAATTCATGAAATCTGCCAGCATAACCCAAAAAGTAAAAGAACACAAGGTACTGCTAGCATTTCCAAAGAGATAGCCATGGTTAAGAATTTAAGGAACTAAGAGAGAAGGGAGAGGGAAATGTTTTCTTGCCTCGGATTCAACCGGTGACTCGTCGGGCCGCAATACACACGCCGATAGCCGAGCAAAGCCCCAACCCCGAGGACGAGCACAATAGGGCCGGCGATTCAAGCTCCCTTCGACGACCTACCACCGGCGCCCAGCGATCTCAGCGAAAAGGAACAAGGAGGAAGGATAACCCTAGCCCGCCCCCCTCCAAAACTCTCGCTCTCCACTCGCACAGCAAAAGAGGAGGGGTTATCGGGGGAGGGGGAAGAAATAATAGCTGAAGGTAAATGGGGAGGGTTTTGCTAAGCAAGCCTTATATAATTATATATGTATAATTATATACGTATGTATAATTATAAGTTTAATTATATGTATAGTTATATATAAAATTATATGTATAATTATATGTAGTTGTATGTATGATTTTATATATATACATAATATTATATATATGTAGTTATATATATATGTATATATTATATGTATATACGTATAAAACTTATATATACTCATATATATAATCGTGCGTAAATATATACGCCTACAAATACCTCCCTATATGAAAACACGATTGCACCAATTTTACTTATACGTGACCATATATACACGAAAATATGTATATCTATATATATTTATACATACCCGCATAAGCCTCTTTCTAGAAACAAAACGTCGGATGCCGACGACGATTCTGAAAGGTAACGCCCCTATCGCCTCCATGCCCAGAATTAATATTTCGCTTTAGAACAATTATTATTATTAATTCCATATGCTTTAATAAAATTATAAGAAAAACCCCGGGGCGTTACAGTCACCCCACCAAGGAGGAAGTTTCGTCCCGAAACTTAGAACCGAAACTTAGAGCACGCGAAAGGAAAAAGCAAAGGAGAGGTAAGCTTACACTCGCTAGATAGAAACGCTAACCGGAAAGGGCTAGGAAAGCGGATGCGGGTAAGATTGACCAAAGAGAAAAGGACATTACCAAGAACTCAAAATGTCCAAACTGAGAACAGGAAACAGATGGCGGAACATCTGACAAGCGGATCCCCAACTAAAGGAAGCCTACACGAAGATCAGCAAAAACACCGAACTAACTTCCTTCTTTACGAACAGGCTGAGAGCACTCCAGGGCGAGGAACTAGACCAGAAAAAGCCACACTGCAACCACCCATCTATCTGAGTGCGCAACTCTCGCAACACACGCGGGGCCAAAGGGTACGGTGCCTTAGCAACAGGACGGATACCCGGCTCAAGGTCAGAAACAAACTCCTCAACTCTCACGGTAGAAAACCAGGGAGATAACGGCGAAGACATCAGCGAACTCTCGCACCACAAGGAAGATCTTCGATACACAACAAACCGAAAATGGTTTCTAGCGTAGAAACAAGGTAAGCAACGCCATTGAAAACTAAAGGCTCCTGGCATACACCGCGGAAATAGCCGGGGAAAACATAGCGCGGAAAACCAAACACGCTCAAGGGTTGACCGATGTCCAGCTTAAAGACCAAACGCTTTACCTTGCGTTGGATAATCGCATCAAACCTGGACAAACCGCCCAAACCCCAAATCACAACGAAAACTCCAAGTCTAGCGCCTTTAGATTAACAAAAGTTACGAAACCACCTAAGAAGACAGGACAACTCTGAAAGCCCTGATTCGACACCATAGAAACAACAAAAGGGAAACTTAACACTAAGGGAATCACCAACCCGATCAAGGGTCAAACCAAGACGCTCTATTAAAGACCTAGCCACGAACGAGTGGGTAGAACCAGAATCGAAAGGAACGTGCGCCTAAAGGTTATATACCTTAAACTCTCCTATAAGGTTGGATACGCAATTAAACGAGCGAAAACAAACTAGAACCAAAGCTGAAAGTTAATAATTAGATTACAATCTAACCTGGAATCACCTGGGGGGAAAAACTGCTCAACAATCGATAACCTAACGATGACCGCCTGCGAAGCTCTATAGCCAAAACATCGAGTAAAACTCAATAAAAAGGAAGGCATGCTCAACATCCTCTACCTTAACTCGCACAAAATTGAGATAACAAAAATCCAAATCCACATTCGCAAGCCAACGAATAAACTAGGTCAAAACCTTAACCTGAAAACACCTGGGCAAAAAAAACTGCGCTTGATTCACTACCATTTGCCTCAACAACGCCTCGTTACTCTGACGCAACTCCCCAATTACCGCTTTACTATGCACCTAAGGGTTTCCCCCTCTAACCGGGGAGCCGACTCCGACGCACGACGCCCTGGAGTCATCGACAGCAATTACGAACGAACACCACAATACACCCAGCTTAAGACACAACAGCTAGGAACTAGAATTTCCTAACTCGATACAGATCGGAAAAGAGTAGATACTTGCTCTTGCTGTTACCTTGCTCTGGGAATTTATGAAATGATGTTATGCTTAACCTCGGATGATATATCATCATCCTATTAACTCTTGTGCAAATCATATGAATGCATAAATGCTAAAATTTTATATCAAATCATGTGTGTACGAGCGTCATCATGTATGTCTTTAGCTTGGCACGTGTGCAATGCTATGTTATGATGCATATGCAATGCTATGCAATCTAAAAAGGCCTTAATGCATGCTATGAGCGGCGTACACATGCGATCTTATGCATCCCATACTACATATTATCGCATGTAACGAAAAGGAAAATCTAATGGACACGCATGCGACCTACGTTATGCATCCCATACTACATAACAGTCGTATGTTGTCACCTATGAGGATCCATATACAAACACATATTATGCATCCCATACTACATAATATGCCCCGTATACTTCTTATCATGCTATGAGTGTAGTGTTCATGCTTCAGCCAAGACATACTGATGACCCTTCGGTGTGTGTATGCAATGAATGACGATTCTCACCAGGCGGTTAACCGGGAAACCAAACTATCACGACAACCCGGCTAACCTAGCTCTGATACCAACTGTCACAACCCGCATTTTTCCCAAAAATATAATACGTAATATCAGAGCAAGGGAAAAGTGCGCGTCGTGATGCCACGCCTGCAGGAGACGACTACAGACGCTCAGGCAAACACTCTTCATGATAATTTTACAAAGGACATATATGTGATTGGATTAAAAGAGAAATTTTCATTTTTAGCTTAAGACCACGTCCCTGGGTCTGGTGGATCATCTAGTCCACAAGTAGAAAACTATATTTACGCAGCGGAAAAATAGGTTTGTTTTTAGCCTGCATGAGCAAGAAAATAAGCATTTCCAGAAATGATATGCATATATCTAGGTTTAGTATAGTAAGAAATGATTTTTCTACGAGTTTCAAAGTATGCGATCTTTATTTAAAAGCATGATATGCAAGAACGACATTTTTATATCAATAAAGTAACTACTACATCTTAGCGAAAAGGCTTCCCAGAGAGCAAGTGGGTAAAGTACTCAAAAGTAACAGCAAAATAACTAGCGAGTAAACTAGCACAAGAAGAGATTCATACGGGCGTCAACAACTGACACGAACCCGCAGGAAAGAAGGAAAAACAACCAAAAGAACTGCCCCTTACCTACTAGAGAGGAAGGGCCTCTACAGGACAGCTAAACGACGCCGCTCTAACTCCTGCGGCAGCTAAAAACCTGAACCTGAGACATTCATAAGAAAAGAATGCCTCAGCCCAAAAGGGTGCAAGAAAACCAGGATTAGCAGCAATTAGTAATAAAGGAGTACAGAAAGAAGAACTAAGCAGGTAAACATCAATAATCTAACCACAACACGAGCCAGCACAAACGAGTGCGCTCGGTAAGAGGAAAAGAAAAGCCTGCACTGAAAGGTAATAGCCAAAGCAATCATGGCCAACCACGTGTCCGTCCCTGCGGCTCAGAGGTGATGATTATACATATAATATATATCATAATACCATACATAAGCATATAAGCTTAATAAAACTTGAGACTGATCAGCTCGAGGGAAAAGCGTCCCCCAAAAGAAGGCTCTGCAATGGTGGTATCTTCCACTTATGCCCGCAGCCCAAAACCGGGTGGTGGTCCTATACCCACCGCCACCCAGAATCCAAATCAGGAGTGCTGCGGCGGTGACTCCAATCCACCCAAACCAACAGTCCAAAAGAGGCACTGTGGCGGTGACTTTAAGCTCACACGCTCAACAGACTCACACTTAGCACCTGTATCAGGGTTGCACAATCATATATATAGGTATATGTATATATATAAGTATATAAACAAACCTCAGTGCAGGACACCTGAGAACACTCAGAACATTAGACCACAGGGGTCATGGAGATCAAGAACGATTCAACGAAACTATCCCGGAGAATTAGGCAACAAAGCAAACTTAGCTCATAAATCCAACAAAACCCAAGGAGGGGTGACAGACCGGGAAAACATGATATCAAATGGTTTTAACCATAATTCAAGTCGAGAGAATCAGGAAACACCGGATTCAGCAATAAAACAATAGATTAACATTTAACTTACAACAAGGTCGATGATTTTAGCAAGACGACACCATGCAAGGCTTGGTGTCGGAACAAGACAAAAGTAACTTAACACAAGGGCCAAACACCAGTATAATACTCAAAGGTCAAAAGAAAACACTTGGTGAGTCTAAACTTGACTCCCAACGAACTTCTCGAAACAGTACGATGAAGAAGGCACGACAAGACACCATAAATGATCGCTAATCATATACAGGCCAACTCAACGAAAGAGGCATAGATCCTCGAAGGTTTCAACCAAAGGGACTTAACATACTTGATAGCACCGCTTAAGACACCCAGCAAAAGAACATATAAATACATGAGGAAACGATTCGGAATAACGACGGAGTCGACCGAAAAACTCATCAAAAGTTGACGGAAAACTTAACAAAAGTTGGCAGAGAAAGAGGAAGAAATGACTGAAAAGAAGAACGCCCGATCACCCAGCAACCACCAGCCAAGGAGACTACTGCCGAGCTTATCTCTGGTCGCCACCCACTGCAGTATCACTTGAGATCATTTACTTTAGGGTTGCGCCATTGATTAGCTACGACCTAACTCTTATGTCTACTACAACGACTCGATAGGAGTTGTCTAAGGAGGAAAATCTTAGGTACGGGCCTCTAAACACAAACAACCCTTAACAAAAACCATACAAAGATCTGAAATTGCTCACGAAAGGATGCACATGCAACGCAACACTCCCCACATGAAATGATTCAGTCGGCCACTATACATGATCATACACTCACCTTCCATTTAAATACCCAATAGAGAAAGCGTCCTCAAAAGCCAACCATGCTTGGCAAAAACCCCCAAAGGAATATAATGTGATTTCTACATGAAGCTTAACCGCAAACAAAAACCCATAACAGCACCCCCAAACCAAACCCGTAACAGCAAAACAAGGCAGCTCCCCCCATAATTATTAACAGCAAAACAAGGCAGCTCCCCCCATGATTATTAAATTTAAGACCCCCCTTTTTAACAGCATGACAAAACAATAAGAGCAGCCCCCAAATTAGTGCTATCATAATCCAAGAGAAATCCCAAAAAAAAACTGCTAGCATAACCCAAGAGAGAACACAAGATACTGCTAATCATGATGCCTGCTAACATAACTAAGTAAGAATTCATGAAATCTGCCAGCATAACCCAAAAAGTAAAAGAACACAAGGTACTGCTAGCATTTCCAAAGAGATAGCCATGGTTAAGAATTTAAGGAACTAAGAGAGAAGGGAGAGGGAAATGTTTTCTTGCCTCGGATTCAACCGGTGACTCGTCGGGCCGCAATACACACGCCGATAGCCGAGCAAAGCCCCAACCCCGAGGACGAGCACAATAGGGCCGGCGATTCAAGCTCCCTTCGACGACCTACCACCGGCGCCCAGCGATCTCAGCGAAAAGGAACAAGGAGGAAGGATAACCCTAGCCCGCCCCCCTCCAAAACTCTCGCTCTCCACTCGCACAGCAAAAGAGGAGGGGTTATCGGGGGAGGGGGAAGAAATAATAGCTGAAGGTAAATGGGGAGGGTTTTGCTAAGCAAGCCTTATATAATTATATATGTATAATTATATACGTATGTATAATTATAAGTTTAATTATATGTATAGTTATATATAAAATTATATGTATAATTATATGTAGTTGTATGTATGATTTTATATATATACATAATATTATATATATGTAGTTATATATATATGTATATATTATATGTATATACGTATAAAACTTATATATACTCATATATATAATCGTGCGTAAATATATACGCCTACAAATACCTCCCTATATGAAAACACGATTGCACCAATTTTACTTATACGTGACCATATATACACGAAAATATGTATATCTATATATATTTATACATACCCGCATAAGCCTCTTTCTAGAAACAAAACGTCGGATGCCGACGACGATTCTGAAAGGTAACGCCCCTATCGCCTCCATGCCCAGAATTAATATTTCGCTTTAGAACAATTATTATTATTAATTCCATATGCTTTAATAAAATTATAAGAAAAACCCCGGGGCGTTACAGAGACCGAACAACTGTAACTAACTGCAGCACCGGAGAACACCAACTTTAAAACATGAACAGCTATGGCTCTGAGCCTGAGACATTCAAAAGAAAAGAATGCCTCAGCAAGAAAGTGCAAGTGGTAGCAAGAAAACCCAAGGTTAGCAGCAATCAGTAATAAAAGATTGCAGAAAGAAGAACTAAACACACAAGCATTTATAAGCTTACAACAACCCGAGCCAGCTCAAACGAGTGCACTCGGTAAGAGAAAAACCTGCACCAAAGTAATAGCCGAACTAATCAAAGCCAACCACGTATCCGTCCCTGTGGCTCAGAGGTGATGGTCATATATAATACAATGATATACATATATAAGCATATATGCTAAAGCATTCGAGACTGATCAGCTTGAGAAAAGAGCATCATTTAACGCCGGACAATACACAAGGCCTCGGGGTGTATGATCCCTAAGAAACGGCACTGTGACGGTGGTATATTCAACAAAATGCCCACAGCCCAACAAACAAACAGGAGTGCTGCGGCGGTGGCTCCAATCCACTCAAAAGAACAGTCCAAAAGAGGCACTGTGGCGGTGACTTTTAGCTCACACGACTAACAGACTCCAACAAAGTACCAGAAGTAGGGGTGCATAAACATATATATAAGTATATGTATATATATATAAGTATATACATAAACCACAATGTAGTTCACCAGAGAACACTCAGAACATTAGACAACGAAGATCATAGAGATCGAGAACCACTCACCAAAACAAATTTGGAGAATTAGAGAACAACATACTTAGCTCATAAATCCAATGGAGCAAACAGAGGAGGGTCAGGCAGGAAACAGGAACTCAAATAGTTTTAACCATAACTCAAGACGAGAGAGTCTGAAAGCATAGGGTTCAAGCATCAATCATTAGATCAACATTCATCTTACAACAAGGTTGAAGATTAGCAAGCCGACACCATGCAAGGCTTGGTGTCGGAACAAGACTAAGAGAATCTTAACACAAAGGCCAAACACCAGAACAATACTAATGGGTTCATAAGAAAACACTTGGAACCTAGACAACACAGATCATAGAGTTCAAGAACCACTCACCAAAACTATTCCAGAGTATTGAAGAAATAACCCAAAGAATGAACACTTAACACTACGGGACAAAACAAGACATGGCTTCACTAAAGGACTCAACAAAAGAGCTTAAAACACATAACAACAATGATTTAAGATACTCGGGCCCACACGGCAAAAAGGGCCACAAAAACAAAGGTGAAACAATTCAAAATATCTGACAAAGATAAGCTGTAACACCCTGCCAGTACGAATAGTATAACAGTAGGTCCGGCCGGGACCCCACGCCATACAAACCACACTAGCTAGGAGTTAAAAGGTGATAAACAGAAATAACTACAACAGAGTATACTAAAATACTAGCGGAAGCATAATGATTTAACATTTCATTTAGAACTGTCCACTATCATAGGAATGAAACCATAAAATAGAGTTACGGCCTTAAGGCCTTACATTCACCAAAGTACAAAACTCAGAACATACTTCGGCACGCAGGCCGGCAATACATGAGAAAGCAGAAAAGGGAGGTTGGCCTTCAAGGGCCAACTCAGCAAAAGAGCCACCGCCCGCTATTTCCCACTAGGCTCACATGCACCTGCATAAGAACATTCCACCAAGCGGTGGCAAACAAAGTAACGGTCAGCACAACTGACCAAATTATAAGGACCCCACCCCTTTCCCGGGGTGGCGGAGCTTCTACCCTGCAAGCAAGCCATACTAGCACAAGTACTAATATAAAGAAAGTGCAACTACACAAGGTGAGGTTTCAAGCACAATCAATCTTCTAGGTTGAGCATCAAAAAGGAGGGAACCTAGGTATGCACATGATGTTGGTTGGGTTCACCTGAAGGTTCCCCACAACCGCCTAAACAACCGCATGAGGCTAACAACATCAATTTATCACAAACGTGGGTACACACAACCGCACGCTCCATGCTCACAAGGCATGCACCAAAGGTACTTCTTCCCGAGCACCAATACCATCATGAGTCCGGAAACTCTAGATGGAAAAGAGCTTTTGGTCGGTCTAGGCAAGACGCCCTTCCCAACCTCTCCCAAGGTCGTTCGGGTTTACAAGAGATAAATCCCCCTACCGCCGCGCCTGGAAACGGGTTCAGTTCAGCCAATTCCCATGCTCTTGTCATCAATTGAACACACGATGCGGGTATGACATCACCTCGGCCCGTAAGGGTTTAGCACTCGCTACCGCTACACAAAACATAAGTTACAACACCCAAGCCTTCATGAGGACTTAGGCTTTACACGTAACCAAAAAGGAGGTACAATCCCACTCCTCAACAATTCTAGTGGTGAAGGTTTGCATTCAACCACTCACAAAGCATGGGGCTTTCGCTAGGATCTTCACAAGACGCCTACGCTTAAATCCCACAATACTATCGCATATATCACGGAATCATTCTCCGGCACGCATTCTTGGCTTAACCTAAATGCAATGTCGCAAATCAAGCATCACCGATTCGGGCTCACGACCACGAATAAGTTTCACACACAATGCCTAAATCCGCACGACTACCGGATTTTCTACATGCAATATGCCGGGGACGGACACAATCTACCCAGAGTTCCGAAGAACTTGAGGAAATCCTACACTTCACTCATTTGGTGAAAGGGATTCCTCATGCAAGTATAGAGAAATGAAGGAGAGGACAAATGACAAGTCCAAATATCGGGAGGAAGAATCGTTACCCTAGGAGCGTTCTTCTTCGCCATGGATCCGAGATTCTAGATGGAGGGAAATGACCGCACCGGGCTGCACTCTCCAGATCTGGAAACGGCTCGCGAAACAGAGCTCCGTCAATGGCGGGATCTCTCCTTCTTCTTCCTTGCCTCCTTCTTCTTTCTCTAGGTTTGGAGAGAGAAAGGCTTAGAAATTATGAGGATTAACCTCCTCTCATCAGCCCTAAAGACCTCCAACATCTAATCCTAGCCATTGGATCGGATTCCAAAAGATTTGGACGGACTGATCTCCTTCTCCGCTCAAATTCGCGGAGCAGAATTAACAGGGTGCACGATCACAGGCGCACGATCAATGGTCGTGCGCGAAGAGGAGAAATGGTCGTGCGCACTACCCGAGAAAGAACTCCGATTCCTTGCGAATTAACGCACGGTCATTGGCGCACGATCACTGGTCGTGCGCGAAGAGGAGAAATGGTCGTGCACAGAGAATTGCTATTGAATTTTTAGCCTATCCCGAGCGCAGCACTACCACTCCGCCTACCTCGCTGAACTACGATTTTTGGGGTGTTACAACTCCAACCCCCTTAAAAGAATTTCGTCCCGAAATTTCGAAAATAGTAGTAAGTAAAAACAGTTAAAATTACCTGAGGGGAATAGCTCGGGGTACTCCGCGAGCATCGCTTGCTCTCTTTCCCAAGAGAGTTCCTCTCTTCCGCAATTATTCCAACGGACTTTCACCATCCGTATGGACTTGTTCCGCAACTGCTTCACTTCAGTGTCTTCAATGCAAATGGGCTTGACTTTCGTCGTTAGCCCACCATCTACCGACACTTCGTTGACAGCAACAACCACATTAGGCTCTTTAACAGCCTTCCGCAACACAGAGATGTGGAATACATCATGCAGCCCGCTCAACTCCAAAGATAGAGCAAGCCGGTAAGCAACTTCACCGATGCGCTCCAAGATCTCGAACGGTCCTAAGTACCTCAGACTTGGCTTTTTCAAGCGTCGGATCCTTGATAATCCTTTGAACGGTTTGATCTTGAGATAGATCCAGTCGCCAATGGAAAACTCGACGTTTCGGTGATTTGCGTTGTAATATTTTGCCTGCCGATCCTGGGCAATGAGCAAGCGCTCCCGAATAGCCCGGATCGATGTATTCGCCTCATCCACGTCTTTGCATTTTAACAACTTAGTGTCGCCCGTTTCAGCCCAAGACAACGGTGTGCGACATTTCCTACCATAAAGAGCCTCGAAAGGGGCCATCTTTATACTCGCTTGGTAGCTGTTGTTGTAAGCAAATTCGATCATAAAGAGATGGTCCTCCCATCTCTTTCTGAAATCCAGGGCGCACATCCTCAGCATGTCTTCCATCGTCCTATTGGTTCTTTCGGTCTGTCCATCTGTTTGCGGGTGGAAGGTCGTGCTAAACTTCTGCTTGGTACCCAATAGTTGATGAATCAGCTTCCTATCATTCGATGTGAACCGCCCATCACGATCACTGACGATGCTACGGGGGATCCCGTGCAACCGTACGATGTTATCCACGTAAAACTTTGCCAGTTTTTCTACAGAATCATCGTTCCGGTTCGGTATGAAGTGTGATACCTTTGTCAGTCTGTCCACGATCACCCAGATGGCGTCGTTTCCATGTTGTGATCTCGGCAATCCGTGCACGAAATCCATCGAAATATCATCATACTTCCATTCCGGAATCGGCAAGGACTTCAAAAATCCATCGGGACGTTGACATTTCACCTTCACCAACGCGCAAGTATTACACTTGGCCACGTAGAGGGCAATGTCCTTCTTCATACCCGGCCACCAGAAAAGTTTCTTCATGCCCATGTACATTTTCGTGCTCCCAGGGTGGATCGAGTACATGGTATGATGAGCCTCGTACATCAACTCCGCCCGTAGAGTGCCAATGTTTGGGACGCACAATCTGCCCTCTTTCCACATAAGGTCATCTTCGAAGGAGAAATCAGCGCTAATGCCATCCACAGTTTCCGCTTTATAGCGTTTCATGCTCTCATCCAGCTCCAATGCTTGTCGAACTCGGTCGGCAAGGTCGTATTGAACCTCCGTCCAGTTCAAGCATGCTGAAGTAGACGCTCTTCTATCAACGCAAATGATCTCCATTTCTTCCAGATCGCGGATTAGACGCTCATCATGCATCAAAATCCAATTTGCTTGAGCGGGAGCCCGACGACTCAACGCGTCCGCAACTACATTTCCCTTTCCAGGAGTATATTTGATGTCGAAGGTGTAGTCCCCAAGGAACTCCATCCACCTCCTCTGACGCATATTCAACTCCCTTTGATCCAGCAGGTACTTGAGGCTCTTGTGGTCGGTAAAGATGTCGATCTTCACGCCATACAAATAATGCCTCCAAAGCTTAAGAGCAAATACCACGGCCGCTAGCTCCAAATCATGGACCGGGTAATTCCTCTCATGAACCTTCAGTTGTCGGGAGCCGTAGGCAATTACCTTTCCGAACTGCACTAGGACACAACCCAAGCCACTCCCCGAGGCGTCGCTATAAATTTCGTAGCCTTCCGTACCACATGGCGAGCATAGAATGGGCGCCGTGGTCAGACGGCTCTTCAGCTCTTCAAAAGCTCGTGCGCACTCGGGCGACCAAACGAACTTATGAACTTTCCTAGTCAGTTTAGTGAGAGGGAGTGCAATCCTCGAGAAGTTTTCAACAAAGCGCCTATAATAGCCGGCAAGTCCTAAGAAACTTCGGACTTCTGCTACATTTTTCAATAAAGGCCACGCTCGGATCGCTTCTATCTTCGACGGATCAACAGCAATTCCTTCTCCACTAACAACATGACCAAGGAATGCTATAGACGGTAGCCAAAACTCGCACTTGGAGAACTTGGCATATAGCTGACTCCTCCTCAAGGTGCTCAGAACTGCGTGCAGATGCCCTACATGCTCCTCTTTCTACTGAGAGTATACCAAAATGTCGTCAATGAAGACGATCACAAATTGATCCAAATACCCCCAAAACGTCCTGTTCATTAAGTCCATGAATACCGACGGTGCATTAGACAGACCGAACGGCATCACCGTGAACTCATAGTGCCCAAAGCGGGTACTGAACGCTGTCTTTGGAATATCACATTCCCTTATCCGCAGTTGGTAATAACCGGACCTTAGGTCCAGTTTGGAGTATACCGTCGACCCAACCAGTTGGTCAAGTAAGTCGTCGATTCTCGGAATCGGATAACGGTTCCTCTCGGTCAGCTTGGTCCGCTACTACTAGGACAACACAAAACTGGTCTTAGGCCCCGAATCCTTCAACGAGGTGAAGAACATCTTCGCGCCTCTTCACAGCTTCTCCTATTCGCGCTCACTCGAGATCTATTGGGCAGCATTACCTCCAATCTATCCTTGACTAAGGTAAATGACAATTCGATTCATAACACGAAGTCCTTAGACAAATAGGAGAGCGATGCTCCCACACCAACAGAGCTCTCATCGAATAGTCGATAATTAGGACAAGGCCTAATTGCACATAAATACAAGACATAAAATTTTGTTGTCATCGGATACAGTGGACACATTTCTATCTCTATCCACACACGGGGTAGAAATCATATTAGGATATGATCATCCATACCTGTGGCAACATCGCACTGTTGAATGACTTCTTGCTGGCCATAAGAGTAGACTCTCAGCTGGGTTAGAGAATATTGGGGAATCGAAGACTCCACCGCCTTGCCTTTCTCCATAGGAGCTGAACCCATCGCACGAGCATAGTCCACTTCTCCACTTTTTTCTTTTGGGGGACCACTTCGACACACCGCGGCTTTGTGTCCCACCTTTCCACAAGTGAAACAATTTAAGGAACACCGTGCAGTCTTAGCTTCCACAGAGTTAAACTTTCTCTTGTTTCTTCTGAACTCAGACTTGGACTGAGAGACATGCGCATGAAACTCTGACTTCTTTACATTGATGTATTTCGCGAGCTGCATACTCTTCATATCCATTTCCAGAGATTTAGTTGTTTTCACTAAGACGTTGAAGCCGAGTAACTTTGGACCCACAAGCATTAGTCTTAGGTCATCTCGCAGCCCATTGTAGAACTTGTTGACCTTGGTCTCCTCATCTTCCCACATAGACCTCTCATAACGACCCAGACTGATGAACTCAATCAGGTATTCATCCACTGAGTGTTCTCCCTGCTCTAGGTGTGGACACTGATCTTGTAGTTCAGGAATCTCGGTTAGGGGTATAAACTTTAGAAGGAATGACTCATGGAAGTTTTCCCAAGAGATTTCGGAAAGTTGTCTCCCACCAAACTTGTGCAACAACTCTTCTTCCCACCAAAGTCTTGCTTCTCTTATAAGTAAGAAGGTGGTTAAGGTTACCAACATATCTTTGCTTATAAGCATTGACATTAAAGTCCTCTTTATTTCTGACAACCACTCAGCAGCTCTCGAAGGATGGAGGGTTGAGGCTCAGAAAGTACTTTAATTGCTGGTCACGCGCTCGCCCCACAACTACCTGCGCAACTCGACGTTCCACCCTCAGCTCTACCGCAGGTTCCACTGCAGTAACAGTTACAGGGGCCACATCCAAAGTCGGAGTAGTAGGCTGTGCAAGCCGCCCAGACTGAGTGTTGATCATCGCGAAGACCGCTTCAGCGACTAACTTGATCATCTCAGCTGAAGGAGTGGTCGCTGGCACCTCAGACGACCCACTATTTTCAGCGGTGTTACGGGGTCGAGACTGCCCCGCAACACTTCTAGTCACCTATAATCATGCAAGGCACAATTTAGTGACTGAAAACGTAGCAAACAACAATCATGGAATGCTCAGGTTCCGCAAACAAGTATGTTTTTCCATTCCTAAGTGGACATTCTTATTAGTTTTTGTCATTTTAGGTGAATGGACATCCCGTGCACACCACCCCTTAAAAGGAATTCGTCCCAAATTCGCTAAACTACGGATCAACGCCTTTAGCTCTGATACCAAATTGTAACACCCTGCCAGTACGAATAGTATAACAGTAGGTCCGGCCGGGACCCCACGCCATACAAACCACACTAGCTAGGAGTTAAAAGGTGATAAACAGAAAGAACTACAACAGAGTATACTAAAACACTAGCGGAAGCATAATGATTTAACATTTCATTTAGAACTGTCCACTATCATAGGAACGAAACCATAAAATAGAGTTACGGCCTTAAGGCCTTACATTCACCAAAGTACAAAACTCAGAACATACTTCGGCACGCAGGCCGACAATACATGAGAAAGCAGAAAATGGAGGCTGGCCTTCAAGGGCCAACTCAGCAAAAGAGCCACCGCCCGCTATTTCCCACTAGGCTCACCTGCACCTGCATAAGAACATTCCACCAAGCGGTGGCAAACAAAGTAACGGTCAGCACAGCTGATAAAATTATAACGACCCCACCCCTTTCCCTGGGTGGCGGAGCTTCTACCCTGCAAGCAAGCCATACTAGCACAAGTACTAATATAAAGAAAGTGCAACTACACAAGGTGAGGTTTCAAGCACAATCAATCTTCTAGGTTGAGCATCAAAAAGGAGGGAACCTAGGTATGCACATGATGTTGGTTGGGTTCACCCGAAGGTTCCCCACAACTGCCTAAACAACCGCATGAGGCTAACAACATCAATTTATCACAAACGTGGGTACACACAACCGCATGCTCCATGCTCACAAGGCATGCACCAAAGGTACTTCTTCCCGAGCACCAATACCATCATGAGTCAGGAAACTCTAGCTGGAAAAGAGCTTTTGGTCGGTCTAGGCAAGACGCCCTTCCCAACCTCTCCCAAGGTCGTTCGGGTTTACAAGAGATAAATCCCCCTACCGCCGCGCCTGAAAACAGGTTCAGTTCAGCCAATTCCCGTGCTCTTGTCATCGATTGAACACACAATGCGGGTATGACATCACCTCGGCCCGTAAGGGTTTAGCACTCGCTAGCGCTACACAAAACATAAGTTACAACACCCAAGCCTTCACGAGGACTTAGACTTTACACGTAACCAAAAAGGAGGTACAAGACCACTCCTCAACAATTCTAGTGGTGAAGGTTTGCATTCAACCACTCGCAAAGCATGGGGATTTCGCTAGGATCTTCACAAGATGCCTACGCTTAAATCCCACAATACTATCGCATATATCACGGAATCATTCTCCGGCACGCATTCTAGGCTTAACCTAAATGCAACGTCGCAAATCAAGCATACCGATTCGGGCTCACGGCCACGAATAGGTTTCACACACAATGCCTAAATCCGCACGACTACCGGATTTTCTACATGCAATATGTCGAGGACGGACACAATCTACCCGGAGTTCCGAAGAACTTAAGGAAATCCTACACTTCACCCATTTGGTGAAAGGGATTCCTCATGCAAGCATAGAGAAATGAACGAGAGGACAAATGACAAGTCCAAATATCGGGAGGAAGAATCGTTACCCTAGGAGCGTTCTTCTTCGCCATGGATCCGAGATTCTAGACGGAGGGAAACGACCGCACCGGGCTGCACTCTCCAGATCTGGAAACGGCTCGCGAAACGGAGCTCCGGAGCTCCGTCAATGGCGGGATCTCTCCTTCTTCTTCCTTGCCTCCTTCTTCTTTCTCTAGGTTTGGAGAGAGAAAGGCTTAGAAATTATGAGGATTAACCTCCTCTCATCAGCACTAAAGACCTCCAGATCCTAATCCTAGCCATTGGATCAGATTCCAAAATATTTGGACGGACCGATCTCCTTCTTCGCTCAAATTCGTGGAGCAGAATTAACAGGGCGCACGATCACATGCGCACGATCATTGGTCATGCGCGAAGAGGAGAAATGGTCGTGCGCACTATCCGAGACAGAACTCTGATTCCTTGCGAATTAACGCATGATCATTGGCGCACGATCACTGGTCGTGCGCGAAGAGGAGAAATGGTCGTGCGCAGAGAACTGCTATGGAATTTTTTAGCCTATCCCGTGCGCAGCACTACCACTCCGCCTACCTCGCTGAACTACGATTTTTGGGGTGTTACATAAGCTTAACCTGAAGGCCAAACACCAAATAAACTCAACAAGTCAAAAGAAAACACTCGGTGAGTCCAAACTTGACTCCCAACGAACTTCTCGCAATGATACGAAGAAAGCCACAAAATGACACCATAAATGATCATTTAACAATTACTGGACAACTTAGAGAATAAAGCATAGCTTCATCTAAAGGTCTCAACAAAAGGACTTAAAATACTTGAATACATCGCTTAAGATACCCGGGAACACCCGACAAAAGAACATATAAATACATGAGGAAACAATTCAGAATAAGCGATGAAATTGGCAGAAAGACTTATCAAAAGTTGACAGGAAAACTCAAGAGTCGACGGGAAAAGACTTATATCAAAGTCAATGAGAAAGACTTTCAAAGGTCGACGAGAAAAACTTAATCAAAAAAATTGACTGGAAGACTTTATGTCAAAGTCGACGGGAAAGGTCGATAAAATCGACTGGAAAAAACACAAGAAAGTCGACGGGAAAGGTCGATAAAAATCGATGGGAAAACACAAGAAAGCCGATGGGAAAGGTCGATAAAATCGACGGGGAAAGGTTATAACAAAGTCGACGGGAAAGGTCGATGAAATCGACGGGGAAAGGTTAACTTAATATTGACTTGAAAGACTTTACTTAAAATCGATGGGAAGATTTGGTAAACAATCTACGGGAAAAGACTAAAGCAAAAATTGACTGTCTGTCCCGTCGATCGACGGGCGGTCCCGTCGATCAGCGGGAAGACCTGCCGATTGCAAAAGACAACAACAACAATAAATAACTCAGCTAAGGTAAGAAAAAAATCGACTAGAAGGCTAGAAGAGGACCAGATCGACAGGACGGGAGCCCGATCGACGGGACGGGAGCCCGATCGATGGGTGTCTCGTCGATTTTCACTTAGAAAAATTGACAAAGTAGAAAACTCTGCCCACTCCCTTCGATCGACGGGACGTGGTGCCGATCGACGGGAAGGCTTTAAAATAGGCAAAATTCAGGAAAAGAACTAAGTAAAAATTCGACTAGACAGACTACTTATATGAAAATCGAGGGGACATACCTCTTACATGAAAAAAGAAGTAAGGAAAATCCAGAAAAAAACCAAGTAAGAAATTTACTAGATAATTAACAACATATATTTATTATCATATACCAAAAGAAACTAACAGTGAAGGGAAAAAAAGAAAACTGGAGAAACACTCCAAGTGGAAAAAAACAACAAACCACCACTTGCCTTTACTCGAATCGTCGAAAAAATGGCCTCTCAAGCCCTCCATGCCACGGATCGGCTCAAACACGGCCTACGCACGAAGAATCTACGAAAGTCGGACAAAAAAGGGTTAGGGCCGCTAACCCTAGCGCCAAAAAACAACGAAACGAACTAAACTTATCACGCACACGATGAGAAAGGCGAGAGCTTTCCAAATCTATGCTCCGACGAAGATTTCGCGCACCGAAGCTCCGTCGGCGGCGGTCGAAAAGCTCAGAAACCCTAAACTCTCCCTTTCTCTCTCTTGAAAACTCTGGTTCGGGAAATGAAAAGAAGAAGAAGAAGATTTTTATATATAATATATATATAAACAGAGAGATCGAGTAAGTGGATGACAGCAAAAACTTCTTAATAATAATAATAATATTATTAAAATGAGAAAATGAATGGCCGAACCAACGGTCACCGATTCCAATGAAAATCGCACCGAAGAGAAATATCGGCGCTACGAATCCAACGGAGATGGCTGAATCAAAATCGGATGAGCCAAACTCAAGATATAAATTTTTGAAGATTGCGGCAACGATAAATATACAAAATCTTCAGAAAATCACCGGGGCTCTAAAAACGCTCGGATCGCAACAAAACTTCAACGAGCCTCTCTAAAATTGAATAACTTAATTTCCAAACGTAAAATTTTCCAAATCCGGCACACTCCAAAATTTGGTCGAATTGACCGAACGAATGCGAAAATGCGCAAATGGCGGCGCACCGCAAACTTCGCACTAACGTAACGCCCTCACCTCAAAAATGACATCAAAGAAGGAATAAAATAATTCCTGAAAATTCTGGGGCGTTACATTCAACCCTGCCGACATCAAGGAGCCAGGTCAGCGGTCTCTTCTCGGGGCTTTAACAAAAACATTCTTCCTTCCTCTCGAGTGAGTGCATTTGCGCTGACGGCATAAAGGAGCCCGGTCAGCGGTCTCTTCTCAGGGCTTTACCAAAAACATACTTCCTGTCTCTCGAGTGAGTGCATCAGCCCTGTCGGCATTAAGGAGCCCAGTCAGCGGTCTCTTCTCGGGGCGTTAACTTAAAACATACTTCCTTCCTCTCGAGTGAGTGCATTATCCATGTAGGCATCAAGGAGCCTGATCAGGAGTTTCTTCTCCGGGTTTTAACAAAAACATACTTCCTGCCTCTTGAGTGAGTTCATCAGCCCTTCCGGCATCAGGGAACCTAGTCAGCAGTCTCTTATCGGGGCTTTAACAAAAGCATACTTCCTGCCTCTCTAGTGAGTGTATCTGCCCTGCCGTCATCAAGGAGCCCGGTCAGTGATCTTTGTTGGGAAAACCCTGTGATTTAACTTAACAAATTATATAAAAGTGATTTTTAACTACTAGGTTTAAATTACCCAATGTATATTGAGGGTAATCTGGTCATTAGATGTATTAGGATGTCACACTCAATCTAGGGTGTCAAGACCAGATCAAGGGAAGCAAAATTGGGTAAAGTTAACATTTGTGTCAAATAGAATTCGACGCAACATCGAGTCCATATTGATGCTGCTCTGACTAGAAGTTCAAGTGGTTCAACTTTTCTGTCGAAGTAACTCAAGTCGATGTTGTGTCGAATAGGAGTCGATGTAGAGGTCATGGGTTTGTCGAAGTAACTTGAGAAGTCGATGCAACTTCTACTTCAACTCAACACAAAAGGGGATATCTGTCGAAGCCAACTAAGTCGATGCAACGTTGACTTCATCTCGACGCAGATGATGAAGCTCAGAGCCATGCAGATCAACTCGACGGTTACATTGATAAGATATCATCGCAACGTCGACTAGCAAAGTTCAATCCGAGCAAAGATGAAATTGAAGCTGCTCCTACAAGAACTCGAAGTTGCGTCGATAAGAGAGGAAGTTAACTCGATGCTACGTCGAATACAGTCTGAAAAGGGAAACATGTTCAACTATCATTTTTGATCCTCTCTCATGGTCCACCTCTCTCAAGACCATTCCCCAATGGCTCCTTAATTACCTTAAATGGAATAAAGAATTAACTGAGGTCAGAGAAAAGCTTTCTTGGAAACAAGCGTAAATGTTGGTGGACGGGTCTGGAATTAAAGAAAAAAGGAAGGATTTATTGTCTAGACAAATATACACTTCAGGACTTACCAAAAAGGGAATACAATTCAAATTCAATGATGGGACAATAAAAGGCAACAGAAGAAAGAGAAAAGTAAGGAAATCATCATAATCAGCCACACTGTTCCATTATGTCTCCTTCTTCCTCCCTATCTCACAGGAACCATAACAAAAGAAAATAATGAGAAGGAATTTATGCTGCTCTTCTTCTCTCCAAGAACAGAATAGAACAAGGCTGAACACAATCTCATAGCAGCTAGAGTTGAATTAGAAAGAAGATAGAAGGATCTAACAATCATAACTTCTGCAAATCATCACCATCATAAGCAGAAGTTTATCAAGAGCAGATCCAGTGAAAAGACAAGAAGCTATTTTTCTTACAGCCATCATAAGAATTCTGAAAACAGAATTCATAAACATTTCCTCTTCTTCTTTCTCCTCTCCTTCTGTAAAAGAGTTTTGTAAATTCCTCTTCGAAGGATTCAGTGGTTCAAAATCTTCTTATCAAAAGATCTGTTGGTTCAAGATCTCCTTATCAAAAGATCTGGTGGTTCATGATCTCCTTGTCAAAAGATCAGTGGTTTTAAGAGTCTCCTTACCAAAAGATTCAGGCATAGTGATGCACCCTACCAGGTGGTAGAAGAGGGGAGTACCCATATTTTGGGGAACCTCAATAAAAAATTATGTGTGTCTTCTGGTTGCAAATTTTCTATGTTGTCCCTATAACTAGTTTACTCTACTGATTTCTGCTTAATATTTCTGCACGATATTTATTATGCCTGTGATCTTGTTGAGCATAAATCCTTAGTTAAGTTTATTGTTTTCACAGTTAGGATAGAAATAAATTTAAATCTCTATTCACCCCCCCCCCCTCTCTAGAGGATTCTCAGAGGCACACTGTGCACTTTCAATTGGTATCAGAGGGAGGTTGAACATTAAGAGGTTAACACCTTGATCAAAAAGACCTCCTACTCTTATCTCTTTTCTATAAATATATTTTATAAAGAAAATAAGTACTAAGGATTATGCTTCAAGAAGACCCCCAGTGTGTAACTTAAACAAGTTCACACTCTGGAAGTCCAGGATAATGCTTTACATGAATTCAATTGATGAAGACATATATAATGTTCTTCTCACAGGTCCTCCTACTCCAGACAGACAAAAGGAAGGAGAAACCCCATCAACTGAGGTTTTCCCAAGAAAGGAATGGACAGAGGATGAAAAGAAGGTCAAGGCATGTGATGCCAAGGCCATGAATATTCTGGTGTCAACAATGATATTTTCCAGAAAGTTGCTGAGTGCCAATCAGCAAAGGAAATTTGGGACTCACTCACCACCATGGTGGAAGGAAGTGCTGATGAAAGAAAGGACAATAAGTCCATTCTCATATCCCAGTATGAGAACTTTTAAAAGAAAGCTGAAGAATCTGTTGCCAATATGTATGACAGTTTCAGTCTTATCATTAATGAGCTCAGAGGCTTAGACAAGGAAATATCCTTGACTGAAATTAATGATAAGATTCTCATATGCTTCTCTAGCTTATGGGACTCAAGGATCTGGGCAATCAGAGAATCCATATGCCACAGAGAAATCTCAACTGAAGCTTTGCTAGGAAAGCTTAAGTCATATGAGATGCTTCTGAAGAACAGGTCTGAAGCTGAAGAAAGGGAGATCTCACCAGCTCCTACCCAAAGGTCCCTTTCCTTGAAATCTACTAAAGGAGAGTCCTCCACTCCGAGGATAAAATGTTTAGTGTGCTAGCAAAAAGATTCAAGAAGTGGGTGAAGACTGAGGACTCAAGGAGAAGAGAAAGGGATTCAAGGCCCAGGTATGATAAGAATCCAAAGAAGGAGGTTATCTGCTATACATGCAACAATCCAGGGCACATTTCCCCTGAATGCCCACAAGAGCAAAGGGAAAGGAACAACAGAAAAGAGGAGAAGAAGAAGAAGAAATCCTTCAAAGGTAAAGACAAGAAGAAAGCAAAAGGATTCATTGCTGAAACATGAAGTGATTCTGAAGCAGAAGTAGACTCCTCATCATCTGAAAGTGATGATGAAGAAGAAGCAGTAACAGCCAGCTTGATGGCTCTTGGAATGTCATCAGATGATGAAGATGAGCGGGTATCATTTTTGATGAATTTGACTTTACTTCTGATGATTTTAAAACATGTTTTAAAGATTTCTGCATTGAACACCTTAGGGTAGAAAAAGAATTTAACACAGCTAAAACTGAATTAGAGAATCTTAAGAAAGATGAAACACTCATAATAAATCAAAATCTAACTAATGAACTTAATAATAAATAGGTAGAATTGATTAAGCTTAGAGAGGAAAACACAAATCTAAATGAAGAGCTAGCAAAGGCAAAGGCATTTGAAGACTCACTCAATGGGAGGAGTCAGAAGCTCAAGAACATCACTGAAAATCTCTCTTTGAGATTTAATCACTTAGGGAAAGGAGCAGAGCCCTCCACTAGCACAAAACATATAGGAAACTAGCCTGGAAGAATCCAGTGCCATTTGTTCGACCTAGTGAATATCAACCAAGTGAGAAGAGTGTATCACCCAAGGGTAGAGATAACCATCATCCAGATAGGATAGATGAAACTAAAAAGGCAAACCTAAATAAAAGGGAAACCCCCTAGGCAAGAATCATTTAGAGAAGTTAAATAACAACAATTAACATGCAAAAACAAAACCTAGGATAATCAGACATTCTGCTGATTTGTTATATTTTGATAAACTTTATACTCACTTCAAGTATCAAGATAAGAGATTTGGGAAATCCATTCCTTATCATCCCAAAGGGTATCATGAAAGACCTTTCTATTCTTTAATTGAACCCTATAATGGTAAAAGCAAAGGGCCCAATGTATCCTGGGTTCCCTCTAATGTTTAAATTACCTGTGCAGGGTAAGGTAGGGTCCCACTCAGGAGAAAGTTGGGTGGGAAGAAAGATGTAGATTTTGATTAAGGAACAAGACCTATCCAAGGGAGTAATTTCTACCTTGAATCCTCCTTAATATTTATTACATTAAATTAAGATCTATTTTCAATAAATAAAAATTGCTGATTAAATCAGCAAGAATTTTGTACATAAACAGATCTATTAATTAAGAGGTGCATCGAATAGAAGTCGACGTACCATCGACTTCTTCTCGACGCCAGCATCAAGAAGCACTCAGAATAGACAATTCAAATAGAAGTCGACGCAGCGTCAAGTTCATATCAACGCATACGTCAACTTATTAATTGCTGATTAAATTCGAAGTTACGTCGATTTGAAATCAATGTAACGTTGACAGGACTACGTCGACTTAGGGTCTCTGAATAGTCTCGAAGTTATGTCGAGTACTAGTCGACGCAACATCGATTTTTCAGCGCGCGCAGAAGTACTTCTGGAAGCAATCTCGACATAACTTTGTGCGCCAAATAGTAAGTGTTATCGACGGTGCGTCGTCCTAAACCCTAAGTAGCGACGATTCATCTGCTTTTAAATAATTACTGCATCAAAACATTTACGCTTGCAAATTCTCTCTTTCTTTCTCTCTTTCTCTTCAGTTCTCCTGCACCTCTCTCTTTCGTTTCTTTGTTTTTGCAGGTTCATCCAAACAAATGGCTCCTCCCAAGGTGAACTCATGACTCGAGGTCGACATTGATTCCTTCAATGCGCCTGCATAAAGCTTCAAGTCCATCCTTGGTATATTTCATTCTGCTGGTTTAACAAAGCTTATCTTCAAAAGGTGTAAGATTCTAGATGTAGAACTTACCGAATTTAAGGATACTGTGTCTGTGACAGATGCTGGGGCTCTCCAAGGGATAATATCTGGCCAAGACATTAGTATATCTGAGGAAACTCTCTCTCAATCTTTTCATCTGCCTAATGGGAATGACTCAGATGAATTAACAACAGAAGAAGTAAAGAATGTTCTAGAGATAATGCAGTTTGATGAGTCCTGATCATATACACTTTTATGGACTCATCTGGGCCATTTATTTAGTCATTTCACCGCACTTTAGCCTTGTTATAGTTTATATTTGATATTCCATGCTAGGTGCACTTCTAGGCCCATTTTGGTGTGATTTCATTGCTTTTCTTCATTAGTAGTTTTCATGCGCTGTTAGGTGCCACTTTCAGTGGCTGGATTCGTGGTTGTGCTGGAATTGGAGTCGTGCAGGTGTTCCTGGTGCAATCCTGCACAGGAACACTGTGCACGATCACCGGTTCTATTGCGCACGACCACTGGTCGTGCGCCACTGATCGTGTGCACTTAACCCTTTTTCATGAGTTCTGTTTGGTGCAGTGCGCACGACCACCTACGATAGTGCGCACGACCACCGGTCGTGCGCCACTGTTCGTGCGCACTTATCATTAATTTTTTGAGTTCTGTTTCGTCCAGTGCAGGTGACCACCTATGATAGTGCGCACGACCACCGGTCGTGCGCCACTAGTCGTGCGAACTTTGTATTTTACAATTTTCTTCCCTTGCAGGCTCCGTCCAGGCAGGCGCACGATCACAGAATGATAGTGCGCATGACCACTGGTCGTGCGCCACTGATCGTGCGCACTGTTTAATTCCAGCGCCTATAAATTCCACTGCTCGCGATTTAGGTCGGATCCTCCGCATTTTTTCCGCCGTTCTTCTGCCGTTCTGCGCCAGTTTCGCCCCTCCATCGTCGCCCACCATAGGGAGGTGCTCCGGGCTTGTTCTTCACGCCAATCTTGAGCCGGAGTTTCCTCTCGGCCTCCTCCTTCATCCAAGAGCTCCAAAGGAAGACCTAGCCGCCATTGCCATCAAGCAAGAGGAAGTTTGCAACCTCTACCGGATCGTGACACGAAGAAGACGGGTCCATTGGAGAGTCGTGACAGCTCTCTCTACCCCGGACGTAGTTGCGGACCGAGCTTGGACGCGGATTGACAACCCGGCGACTCCAACCGTGAATCTCCAACGAGCCTTCGGATTCGGTCGATTTCTTGCCTTGTTCTCCTCTTATTGATTGTTGTAATAGTTAGATCTTTTGTATTTTGATGAAGAACACTATAGACCTTGCTATTTAAAGTTATTTCATGTCTATGTGAAATACCCTTTTTGTTTATTTGTGTGCTTGAGGTGCGCCCCATTCCATCCTCCATCCCGCCGTCACGTCCGGTGCCGCACTAGCAATTGCTAGTGGCGTGCTTGTCGAAGAGGTGCTTGCGACCATCATTCCGTTAGTCTACTCGCCCATCCGCCTACCGAAGCGTGGCATAGCGGCCCGTGTATTCCATCCCGCCTAACGAAGCAGCGCGCTCAAGGCCTGCATAGTTCGATCCGCATGCCTACTCGTCCATCCGCCCTTATGAAGTAGCGCGCTCAAGGCCTACGTAGTCTTCCATCCCGCCGAGGGAAGCTTTGCATAGCGGCATTGCATAGGAGTAGTTGTAGCATTTTCTCTTTATTTTCCACAAACCAAACCAACCCCCGTTTCCGCAATCCATCCGACCCAAAGGACTTCGATCTCAAGTCCTTCCTTGAACGTTAACTCCACCTTACTGTGTTCCTTGAGAGATTCGATACTCGGGGATTACTCCTCGTTTTATATTACTTGAACGATCGGTACACTGCTGTTTCGTGTCGCAGTCTAGCCACCGCCTATAGCGCTGTGCTAAGATTTGCGCATCAAGTTTTTGGCGCCGTTGCCGGGGAACACAGACGTGTGAGTTTTCTGGAGAGGGAGAGTCTGAGAGAGAAGCCCTTCCATTTGTAAATTGCATCTCTTATTTTATTTCTGTTCTTTTTATTCCTTTTTCTCGTTTTATAGTAGGTTGCTTTAGTTAATTTTTGTTAGGTGTAGTATTTCGCACAATAGTGTTCTTCTTTTTGAATCGTTTTATCTTCGCACTATGTGGGCACATCTTAATTTCCATTGCCGTTGGTGTGGAGCTACCTCCCACTCTAGTGATGAATGCCCTACGGAGAATAGTAGGCATAATTCTTATAGCCCAGCATATGGAGCACCGACTTCGTCTGGTACTCCATATGGTGCGCATAAGTCTTATGGCTACTCTGCTGAGCCTTTACCTTCATACTTCTTTTCGGCTTCAGCACCCGCTGTGCCAAAGAAGCCTGCTAGGCAGTGCTAGTTTTGTCGGAGCACAGATCATGCCCTGAAGGATTGTGTTGCTTATCTTCGCCAATTGGATGAGGATGACGAGCCGGATATCCGGATCATCCCGAATCCTAACTCTGTCGGCACACCTTCAACATCCGATTATGTGTCTTTGTCACCTTCACATCTTGAAGGGTATGGCATGGACACGGTCACTGGATGTGTGGCTGATCTGGGCACCGACATTGCTGAGCCTATTCTCCCGGTGCATCCACCACCTCTAGTGGATTCGATTCTTTGTGAGGAATCGGTGCTCGACTTTTATCCGAGCACTACTCCTCTCCCTGTTGTGCATACTACACTCGTCTCTGACGACATTGTTGATGATGTGTCGCAGGAGGAGGCGGTTGATCTGAGTGTTGTGCCTATTCCTATGGAGGAGGACAACCTTCTAGGTGAAGAGGAATTTTCCTCAGCACCGGTGGAGGAAGTCCAAATCCTAAGCCTGGCCACCGTTGATCCCGCCGAATCTTGTAGCATTGATGACAATGCAAACATTATTTTACTTCCCCAACCTAATGGGAGTGAGACCGGGACCACTCCCCCGATTTTTGATTATTTATGTTCTTCATCTTATTTATTTCTCGATCCCCCCTCTTCACCCGAGCCTGTGCAGGTTGAATCTTCACAGGTACTTCAGGAGGACTTGGAGCTTTGTGCTCAAGTCAATGATGAGTGTGTCCTTTTATGCGAGGAGGTTGATCCCTCCTCCATTAAGGAAGCCTCATTCGTTGCCTTCTCCTCCTGCGGACCTGCTGTGGACGATACCTTGCTGGGCAAGGATAGTTTTGGTGAGATGAGTGAGGACCAGGCCTCCTCCTCTTCTTACTTTCTTTTCCCTCTACCTGTGAGGAGCAGGTATTTATATTCGGGTAGAGGCGTGACTGTTCTTTCTCCGTATAGGTACCTGCTACCGACACGGATATTAGGCCAGTTACCTGTCCACTTCTCCTTCCATAGGCCCATTAGCTAGAACTCTTAAAGTTTGAATAAGTCGTGCTGGGAGGACAATAACCCCAGTAGTTATCTTTCTTTTCCTGCATTCTTATTTCTTCTAATCATGTTTAGTTAGTAGTACTTTCTTTTCAGTTTTCTTTTGTCTTTTGTTTTTGCGGAGCTGACCCCTGCAGGTATCTTCTCTGGATGGCGGATGTTGCAGCTCATTTTAGCTTACACGCCAATCTTCTGGTATGCTCACTTGCTGAGCATTGGGTACTCTCTTCCCCTAGCCTTTGCTGATTTTCATGTCATATATTATGCGGATTGTTTAGTTTAAGTCTGGGGGAGAGTAGTTTTGTTTACCCGCTCACGTGCACTATTGCACTGCATGCTAGAAGATTTCATTTAAAATGTTTTGTTTATTTTCATTGCACACCACATCACCCACTTGAGCGCGTACTCATCTGTTTGCTTGCTCTATTGTGAATTTAATTCTTTTGCTTATTTGGGAAAGTCTAGGTGATGGCTTAGGACTATGTAGCAGAGTAAAATGTTGACTCCCATAGTGCTCCTAGTCGAGTGCTCGGTTGCATAGGAATTTGTGTTAGATCTCTTTTTATACTATGGTTTTATATTTTTCTCTATTAGTGTAAATGTTGTTTACTCTACTCAAATGGTGAATCCGGTGTGAATCAAACGGTAGCATAGGGATGTGTGTAAACGATCGCTAGATTCGTATTGCTTGAGTCGGGAGAAAGGAGAATCTTTCTCGGTGGCTAGAACTTGCCCCAAGCGATTCTTGAAGCATGGGTATACGGTTAGTCAATTGTGTGAATGTGATATAGGCCATCATTTTGGCCCGGTTGAGCCTTTGTGCCTATCCCTACCGCTATATCCTCGCTAGCCCAGTTGTGCCTACCCGTTCTTTGATTCAGCCCCACTTTGATTTCACCAAAGCCCAAAAGCCAATCCTAGTCGCACACCCAAATCTGAGCTTTAGCTGTTTATTATTTTCATGAGTCGGGTTGTTGATGTGGTAATATGTTTGTGAAGATGTGGATGTGTCCTTTTGTTTATTTGCTGAAAATGATAAGAAAAAAAAAATGAGAAAAAGAAAAGAAGTTAAAAAGAAAGGAAAGAGAAGGAGTGTTTAATTGAAAATCTTTATGTATAGATTTATGTTTGGGAGTAGGCGGTGCACGCACCCATGCTGTTAAGTCCAAGTCTGGGGGTGTTGTATACCCGCGTGTTTGTGTGGTGAATGAGGATAGTTTCCTGCATTAGCTCATTTGGGTTTAGTATTTGAACCATCGTCTTTATCATTGTATACCTCACCTAAACCCAAGCCCCATTTAAAACCTAAAGTCCTATTGATTCACGCATTTGAGTCAAACCAGTGCCGTGGAGAGAATGTGACCGGGCAAGCCTATGGTCACCGACACCGATGGATTTCGGTGGAGTTTATCCGGCACCCCAATCTTGAGCAATGCTCATCTCAGCGTTTAGTTTACTTTCTCCGTATGCGTGACCGAATGATTCACCGTAGTTCACCATTTTGAGTAGTTGTAATATGCTTTTACTCTTTTAGAAATATATAAACTGTTTTTATAGTCAGAAATCTTTTCTACTATTTTTCTTATGCACGTGAGCATGCGACTTCGCATGGTACTCTGTATTGTAGTTTTAAGCCATCTACTTTTCTTTCCCCGTTCGCATGGAATTTGTTTGCTCGGGACGCGCAAACAGTTAAGTCTGGGGGTGTGATGAGTCCTGATCATATACACTTTTATGGACTCATCTGGGCCATTTATTTAGTCATTTCACCGCACTTTAGCCTTGTTATAGTTTATATTTGATATTCCATGCTAGGTGCACTTCTAGGCCCATTTTGGTGTGATTTCATTGCTTTTCTTCATTAGTAGTTTTCATGCGCTGTTAGGTGCCACTTTCAGTGGCTGGATTCGTGGTTGTGCTGGAATTGGAGTCGTGCAGGTGTTCCCGGTGCAATCCTGCACAGGAACACTGCGCACGATCACCGGTTCTATTGCGCACGACCACTGGTCGTGCGCCACTGATTGTGTGCACTTAACCCTTTTTCATGAGTTCTGTTTGGTGCAGTGCGCACGACCACCTACGATAGTGCGCACGACCACCGGTCGTGCGCCACTGTTCGTGCGCACTTATCATTAATTTTTGAGTTCTGTTTCGTCCAGTGTAGGTGACCACCTACGATAGTGCGCACGACCACCGGTCGTGCGCCACTGGTCGTGCGAACTTTGTATTTTACAATTTTCTTCCCTTGCAGGCTCCGTCCAGGCAGGCGCACGATCACAGAATGATAGTGCGCACGACCACTGGTTGTGCGCCACTTATCGTGCGCATTGTTTAATTCCAGCGCCTATAAATTCCGCTGCTCGCGATTTAGGTCGGATCCTCCACATTTTTTCCGCCGTTCTTCTGCCGTTCCACGCCAGTTTCGCCCCTCCATCGTCGCCCACAGGTCACGCCCGTGAATGAGGGCGTGACCATTTCGGTGGTTAGTCCGGTCATGGGCACTGGCGGCGATCATGGGCGCTGGCGGCTGGCTAACGTGGCAGTCACGGGCGTGACTGGAAGCACGCCCGTGTAACAGTGGCGTGACCAATTCGGTGGTCAGCTGGTCGAATCTGAGCTGTTCACGGGCTGGTCACGGGCGTGACTTGCGTGTCACGGGCGTGACTTGTGTGGCACGGCCGTGTACTTTGGGCGCGTCTGACCAGATCTTCTGAATTATGGTGGCAGCAGCTTAACTGGAAGCAGCAACTTACACGCCCTAGGTCACGGGTGTGACCTAGGGCGTGACTTAGGAAATTTTGCATTTTTGACCTGAAAATTCAGAAAACTTAAGTTAGCACTAAAAATAGGAAAATGAACCAAAATTGCATTTAGGTAAACAACAATAAGCAAAAAGTAAGAACAAATAACCTAAAAATAACCTAATTAAACTAACTAGATTTAGCATTATCAGTAAGCACAAGATATCATGTTCGAATAAGCCAAATAAGCATAATTTAAATGATTAGTTTGATGTTTATGCAAAGAATATCATGGATAAGCCCTTGATAATAATACCCAGCATGTATATCTTGGTAAACATATAAAGCCTAACATAGGCACAAATATTCTTTAGGTGACAATGTTAGTATGATAAGTTTGAGATGAAGTTATGCCAAAGTTTGATATTGTTTTAACTTATAGACCTAGAATGAAGTGAAGATTCTATTTGATTTGATCTTATTGATATCAAGATGATTCTAAGGTCTAAACTTGAAATAAATCACAATGCATACATAATACACCAACCATGATAAACACTTATAATACCAATTGTCATCATATAATTCATATACATATGATAGAGATAGTTGTTTTTAGATGATTTTTGATATGAGTTATGATATATGATTTTTAGAGAATTTTATCAAAGGACATCTGAAAGTATCTAGTTGCGGCCTAAATCAGCTAGAGGGGGGTGGATAGGTGGATTCTATTGCTTTTTGTGGAATTAAAAACTATAGAAATTAAAGCACATAGAAACCAAAGAGCACATCACAACACAGAGAATTTATAGTGGTTCCCCGATCTTGGGTAGTCCACTTTGCACCTCACCTATCTAGCACGACCGGCTAGACTAGGCTACTTCACTAACTCGGATTATGAATAATCCTACAACTCGGAGTCACCACTCCTACAAGCTCGGAGCAAAACAACTCCTACAAAAACTCGGAGAACAATCTTCTCCTACTCAAACTCGGAGCAAACAACTCCTACAAAAACTCAGAGGAAAACCTCCTACAAGAATATGTAAACGATTTTTACAAAACTTTAGATTGAAAAACAATCTTCTTGAAATCTTCTAGAGACTTGACTTGATCAGATCTGAAAATGATAGAACTTCTTCTTTCTTGAAAGAATAGAAAATCTGGATCTAGAGAGAGGAAGAAGAAACCTTCTCTTGAAAGCTTGATCTGAAACTTAGAGTCGACTGGATCAAAATGAGAATGAATCTTTTATTTGTGTAGATCTTGTCGACTGCTCTTGGCGATGAAGAATCGCAAACCACTTTCTTATTGGAGAAGAAGAACTTGCGTGAGAAGTAATATCAGCCAACAGAACAAGATAGAAAAATAATCTTTTTAAAATATTTGCACCATTAGCCTTGACCGAATAATCCAAAGGGATTATATAGAGACCACCTTTCCAACGGCTAAATGAAAATAATTAAGGAAGAATTATTTCCAATGGCTATCTCCAAGAAATAATTTAGGAATAATATTTTCCAATGGCTATCTCCAAGAAATTAAGGCAAATAATCTTTCTCCAACGGCTGGCTGCAAGATTTAAGGAAGATATTCCGTGAAGCATTAATGAGATTTGACAGCAATTTGAATTTTGAAACAGCGCAAATCAAATTTTTCTTCTGTTAAAATTTCGTCGAACGGAACAGCACTCGACGAACGGCCAACACTCTGCATTCGATGAATAGCCAACTGTCTGCGTTCGACGAACAGCCATCGCTCTACGTTCGACGAACGGCCACTGCTCTACGTTCGACGAATGACCATCGCTCTGCGTTCGACGAACGGCCAACTCTCTGCGTTCGATGAACGGCCATCTCTCTACGTTCGACGAATCTGCCAATAAGCTGCATTCGACGAACTGCTACTTCTCTGCGTTCGACGAACTGCTACTTCATTGTGTTCGACGAACTCAAACCTACGTTCGACGAAATAGCTTCAACTATCAGCAAATAGAGAACGATGAAATATACTCCGATCATCAAACTGAGTTCGACGAACATCGATCGACGAACTGCATTCGATGAAAACTTTTCCGTTCGTCGAACTGAGTTCGACGAATTTTCTTTAAGAAAATTCTTTCTTCCAAATCATAATAGCAGCAACAACTTCTCTTGGCTCTTCCTTTGTGTTTGAATATAAAGTACACCCCAATAGAGAGATTCCACATGAATCAACACCTTGGTTTACACAATGAAGAATTACATTGCATATACCTGTGTTTTATGACTCATTGAAACCTGACATTGGTTTGTACTTAGTCATTTACAATCTGCAAACACATAACTAGAAAATAATATCAAATACAATCTCAATTCAACTTAGTTCAAAGGGACACTTCTTCAAATCAAGGTAATTGTGGCTACAATACCCAACAATCTCCCCCTATCGGAAGAAGTCAGAACCTATGTACTGAGTTGAATTGCACTTAGATAAATATATAGAGAAATGCATAAAGAGATATGGAGAGTTATAAACTTAGCTTTTAAAACTTTCTCTCCCTTTCAACTTTCTATTTCAATTTCAACTTCAACTTCTCTCCCAATTTCAACTTCTCTCCCCCTTTCTGACTACTTCAGATAGGAAAAGCATGAGAGATCAAAGCTCCCCCTCAGCAACTGCATAGGAGTTCACATTTGGGAGTATATTTTGAATATGTTGAATCAGCTCCCCCTCAATCTTTTCTCCCCTTTAGTCTTATCTCCCCCTTAGAATTTCAGTGCCTGGACTGATTTCCTAAGCTTTTCAGCAACCTTACTATATACTTCTTTGTTCTGGTCATGTACCATGAACATCCACTGTCCAAATGCCTGATTAGAGTTTTGGTTGGCCTTTGGACATACCTGCAAACACAGATTAATTACCCTTAGGAACCCAAAAGGATTTGGGTCCTAGGTTCCTGGTTAGATCAACACCACTCAGAGTGTTAACATTGCAAGGGGTCATTCTTACATTGTTAACCCGTGGAGTCTTATAATTTCTGGTGTTAAACCAACAATCTATGGCGAAGTGACCAATCTTGCCACAACACCAACAATCAAATCGATTGTATCTTCTCTTGTTCTCCTGCTTCACCTTTTGAACGGGAGGTATAGTAGGAGAAACATTCTTAGATGTAGAAGCCTCGTGGTTGCAACATACACACGGCTCCTTCTTCTCTTCAAGAGATTTAGCAACAATAGATTGGATCTTTGGTGATTTCTTAGCAACGGATCCATGTACAAATGAACCATGATCCTTGAGGATTACTTCTTCATAAGGTGCCTTGAAAGTAGTTGTTTCGAGGCTCCGGGGACAGCTCCATCCCTGGTTCCCCTTATTTGAATCAACATGAGTTGGTCTTGTAAAGTGACCATACATGGACTAAAAATCATAAGTGTTTGTCGGGAACACTACCTTCCTGAATGAAGGTTGACTTTGATCAGCCTTTCCTTTTCCCACCATCTTGAGAGATGCAATCTCTTTTGACTGAGATTTGACTACCTTGCAGCATTTGTCAAATCCTTCCAAAATAGCTTTATACTGAGTCGTTAAATCTAAGTCTTCCTCTGAAGAATAGCCTTCATTTGCATTGGATCCAGTTTCAGATGCAGAAAGAGGAGTGTGCGAGTTTACCTTCCCTTTGTATGTGGAGTCGCTTACTTCCTCATCTGAATGTGCCATAAGCCTAAAATAGGCTTCTTCATCTGAGCTTGACTTCCCTGAGTCACTGTCGCTAAGAGTCTTAGTCTTCTTTGCTAAGAAGCTCTTTTCTTCTTTCCTTTTTCCTTTGAAGGATTTCTTCTCTTTCTTCTTTTTGTAAGGACATTCCGTACTTATATGTCCTGGCTTATTACAACAATAACAAATAATATCAGTCGAAATATGTTTGTTCGATTTAGTTTTATACCTGTCATTGTTGTGTTCCTTCTTGTGATGTTCATCATCACGTCTTGATCTTCTATGATCAGATGAGGAGGATTGACCTTTCCTTTGACTCCTTTTTCTGAGCAATTTATTGAATTTCTTCGAGAGTGAAGAGAACTATCCATCGGACATGTCTGAGCTTGATGAGGAAGCCACAGACTCATCGTCTTCATATGACGACTGTATCCTTTAAGATGATCTAGCTTTACCTCTTCTTGCCTCTTTGGCCTTTAGTGCCACAAATTTCTCCCTTCCAGAGGTCGAGCATCCTTCTTCTTCAGCTTTTCTAATACTCAGCTTTAGCTCATGTGATAGGAGCTTGCCAAACAATATTTGTGGCTCCATCGTAGCCAACTTTCTGAATTCCCGGATAGCAATAGCCTTGGTATCCCATTCTTTCGTCAGGGATCTCAAGAACTTGTCATTTAATTCTCCGATGGTGAATTCCCGATCATAATTTCTAAGACCGTTTACGATCTTGAAGAACTTTTCATAAGTGTCTGAGATGGAGTCTCCCGGATCTTGCTTAAATGCTTCATACTCTTGATTCAGTAAAGATCATCGATCATCTCGCACTTCTTCTGTACCTTCCATAAGAACCACTAGGGAATCCCACATTTCTTTTGCATATTTGCAATGTATCAGATTTTGCAATATAGAACCATCCACTACACCAGCAATGATGTTCTTGGCCTTTTTATACAAAGCGACGAGAGCAATCTCATCCTTGGTCAATTCCAGCATTTTCTTGGCTATTTGAATATTAGAGTTTATTGAAGAAGGTTTCATGGGGACATGAGGGCCTTCTTCCACAATCTGAAAGATTCTTGGATCTGCAGCTTCCATGAAGAATTTTACTCTTTCTTTCCATATGGGAAAATTCTCTTTAGTGCAGACTGGCAGCTTGACAGAATCCTTGGTTTTATCCATTCCGGACATACTATCGCTTGCAACTAGACTTAGAGATCTTGTTCAAGGTGTTAGCCTTTTAGCGAACAACCTAGCTCTGATACCAATTGAAAGTATCTAGTTGCGGCCTAAATCACCTAGAGGGGGGTGAATAGGTGGATTCTATTGCTTTTTGTGGAATTAAAAACAATAGAAATAAAAGCACATAGAAACCAAAGAGCACAACACAACACAGAGAATTTATAGTGGTTCCCCGATCTTGGGTAGTCCACTTTGCACCTCAGCTATCTAGCACGACCGGCTAGACTAGGCTACTTCACTAACTCGGATTAAGAATAATCCTACAACTCGGTGTCACCACTCCTACAAGCTCGGAGCAAAACAACTCCTACAAAAACTCGGAGAACAATCTTCTCCTACTCAAACTTGGAGCAAACAACTCCTACAAAAACTCGGAGGAAAACCTCCTACAAGAATATGTAAATGATTTTTACAAAACTATAGATTGAAAAACAATCTTCTTGAAATCTTCTGGAGACTTGACTTGATCAGATCTGAAAATGATAGAACTTCTTCTTCCTTGAAAGAATAGAAAATCTGGATCTAGAGAGAGGACGAAGAAACCTTTTCTTGAAAGCTTGATCTGAAACTTAGAGTCGACTGGATCAAAATGAGAATGAATCTTTTATTTGTGTTGATCTTGTCGACTGCTGTTGGCGATGAAGAATCGCAAACCACTTTCTTGTTGGAGAAGAAGAACTTGCGTGAGAAGTAATATCAGCCAACAGAACAAGAGAGAAAAATAATCTGTGTAAAATATTTGCACCATTAGCCTTGACCGAATAATCCAAAGGGATTATTTAGAGACCTCCTTTCCAATGGCTAAATGAAAATAATTAAGGAAGAATTATTTCCAATGGCTATCTCCAAGAAATAATTTAGGAATAATATTTTCCAATGACTATCTCCAAGAAATTAAGGCAAATAATCTTTCTCCAATGGCTGGCTGCAAGATTTAAGGAAGATATTCTGTGAAGCATTAATGAGATTTGACAGCAATTTGAATTTCGAAACAACGCAAATCAAATTCGTCTTCTGTTAAAATTTTGTCGAACAGAACAACGCTCGATGAACGGCCAACACTTTACGTTCGACGAATAGCCAACTGTCTGCGTTCGACAAACGGCCATCGCTCTGCGTTCGACGAATGGCCACTGCTCTGAGTTCGACGAACGGCCATCGCTCTGCGTTCAACGAACGGCCAACTCTCTGCGTTCGACGAACAACCATCTCTCTATGTTCGACGAATCTGCCAATAAGCTGCGTTCGACGAACTGCTACTTCTCTGTGTTCGACGAACTGCTACTTCACTATGTTCGACGAACTCAAACCTGCATTCGACAAAATAGCTTCAACTATCAGCAAACAGAGAACGACAAAATATACTCTGTTCGTCGAACTGAGTTCGACGAACTTCGATCGACGAACTGCGTTCGACAAAAACTTTTTCGTTCGTCGAACTGAGTTCGACGAATTTTCTTTAAGAAAATTCTTAAGAAAAATTTTAAGAAAAATTTTCTTTCTTCCAAATCATAACAACAACAGCAACTTCTCTTTTCTCTTCCTTTGTGTTTGAATATAAAGTACACCCCAATAGAGAGATTCCACATGAATCAACACCTTGGTTTACACAATGAAGAATTACATTGCATATACCTGTGTTTTATGACTCATTGAAACCTGACATTGGTTTGTACTTAGTCATTTACAATCTGCAAACACATAACTAGAAAACAACATCAAATACAATCTCCATTCAACTTAGTTCAAAGGGACACTTCTTCAAATCAAGGTAATTGTGGCTACAATACCCAACAACATCAATAGATCATGGTGGTGCATTTGGCATCAGAATTTAAGACAATTAATCTTTCAATATATCTTTTGTGATTTTCTTTATAATTTAGATGAATATCTCATAACAAATTCAGAGTTTGATTCATATGGATAATATAAGAAATTTATAAGCAATGAATATAAGAATAATAGATAGGTCATCAAAATAAAATATGATTTTGAATTTTTATCAATTTGATTTATAAACTCATTAAGTTTTAAGAAATAAGATCATATTTTCTATAATATAAAAGATGACCATAACATGATAGCTTAAAAAAATAAGAAAACAAAAAGAAAAATAGAAAGACATTAAAGCATATCATGAATTAGAAAATTTGTATATTTCATTTTTGAAAATATTCTACTTCATGCATTTGGTGATAACTAATGAATAAGTGATTTAGGTATCCAAAGGGGACCAAGTGTGGTGGTTCCTTTGGGTATCCAAATATAACGAGATGACTTTTGGGGAGACAAGGATGGATGTACCCTTTCTTTTGACATTAGTGCGTCATTCTTAAGTATGGGTCTCCATTCATACCTTGGACAAACATTATTTTTAGTTTTCAAATTTCCTTCGTCATTTACTTGAATATTTGGATAAAAATGATTTTTGAATTTATAATTTGAAGGAACTTTGTTTGCATTTAATTTTAGGTTGGGAGAATAATTAAGTTGTAAATGTTAATCATGATAAATTTTTGGAATTTCATTTAGAAGATTTTGTTGCTTTTCATTTCTTATGTTTTGCTTGGATAAATTATGAAAAATCATATTTAACTTGCCTTTGGATTTTGCTTGATAATTTGAATTTATGTGTTGAGTTTTTAACTTTGAGATTGTGTCTAGCTTTATTATAAGCAATCGTACTATTGTTAAGAGTGGAAACAATAGAGTCAATATGATTTTGATAGTTATTTCAAAATTCTTCAAATGTTTCATTGATCTCTTTAATTTCAATTTTATAACTTGTACAATCAATTTTCAATTTTGAATTTTCTAAAGACAATTTTCATTGTGTTCTTTTATAATAAGAAGTTCCTTTACAAGTCCCTTGCTTTTTTCTTTTAAATTATTAAATTCTAAACAAGGTGTAACAGTTTCATTCAGAGAGACATGGGTAAAACTAGATGAATTAGCATTTGATTCTCCTTTAACTTTTGTTTTTAAACTTTTATTTTCTAAGCGCAATTTGCAATTTTCAATTTCTTAATTTTGCGCTTTGTAATTTATAGCAATTGTAAAGTAGAAATAGAATTACAAACCATAAGAGGATTTGATTTCCTTACAGTTCTTTTGGATGCTATGAGATTTGAGCACAGATTTTCTATGTTATCTTCATCTATTTGGTATTCCTCCTCCATAGATAGGATTTCTTCTTTTCCACTTGATGTGCTCTCCATTGATTCATCAAGAGAGGAGCTTTCTTGAACATTTGTGCAGACTTGTATGTTCTCCACTTCTTGCATTTGTTCCATACCTGTAGATGAAGATTCATACATTTCTTCAAGAAATTTCCATACTTTGTATGTACTAGAAAAGTAATATATTAATTTAAAAATTTCTTGAGATAAAGCACAAAAGATACTATTCAAAGCCTTTGCAAATAGGTGACGTTCCTTTTTATTTGTTTCATCTGCTGGTCTTACTATTGCTATATTCCATGCTTCGATATCTAAATTTTTAATAAACTTTTCCATTAAAAATTTCCACCCTTTATAATTTATTCCTTCAAATAAAGGTGGTGCTAGTGATTTTCCTTCTTCATAAGAATTTCCCCCACTAATAAAACGAGATCATGAGACGCCATTATTCCCGGTTGTTAAGCTGATTTGGAATAAAATCGCTTTGATACCACTTGTTGGATCGGTAGGCTCCCTTAAAGGGGGGGGGGGGGGGGGGGAGGGTGAATAAGGGTTTTAAAAACTTTTTCTTATATTTTAGAATACTTGAAATAATAAAAGATCAAAATAGTGATTTTGAATAAAGCTCTAAATTGTTTTATAATAAAGAGAGGATAATAAATAATTTAGAGAAATGAAGATCAAATCAATTTTATTACACAAAGAGAGACTTGATTATTATTAATAAAATTGATTACAAAATTCGATTTCAATGACGCTAAAAATCAAGGCGAAATATGAAATACTCTTTTTGTTTTCTATACCGACTCGTATCCCATGAACCGGTTGGCTTTAGCCGATCCTTCCCGGATATCGCCTCAAGCCGCTCTAGCCAATCCTTCCCCGAATATGGCCTCGAGCACCCCCTAGATCTACACCCTAGACCTTGTCGCCGGCAAATTTCTGCACTAAGTCCTACCCAGACCTAGTCGCCAACACGACGCGAGTTCACTAAACGATTAAAAGAAAAGATTTGAAATAAATAACAACAATATAAAAACTCCCTATATGGATCTTTTGGAGAAGTAGACGAAGACCCGCAGAGTATGATCGTAGTTGATGCAGACTTTCATCACGATGATGACGCATGTTGAAATCTTCTCCACGGATCTCCTTAAGCCTTCTTGGATTAGTGGGAGTATCTCTCTGAACCTTCCCCTATATGATATGGCATGAAGCTCTGGAATTTGGGAGTGGAGAGGGATGAAGAAGATGGATCCGAGGGTTCCTTTTTATAGCCTTGGAGCTAGCGCCTACACTATTGCTACCGCCGGCGCTATCGCTACCGTCGACGCTATCCCAGATTAGGAGATTTTCTCCGTGTGAGAATCCTTCATTTTAACCAAGCCGGCCGCCTTCCTCTTGTGTTTTGCGCTACCGCCAGCGCTAGCCGATACTGCTTGCGCTAGCTGCTACCGCCTGTGTTAGCTGCTATCACCTGGCGCTAGCACCTTCTATAACTGCTTCTGAGATTATCTCTAATCAGAGCTAGCGCTAGCGCTAGCGCTACTGCCGGCTCTAGCGGGCATGTTGGAATTTTGGCTTCAAATTTGGGCCCAACCTTCTTATGTTATCATTGAGTCATGTGGACTTGTTTTCCTGCACACTTAAACACACAAGATCAAATACACATAGGATTTGTTATTCTCAAACCTAGGAGATGCGGAAGACCATGTTCCAACAGTTTCTTCGCGAGCTTAGGTTAATCTCACAAAGAGTGGGGATTGCGTACAACCCCGTGTTCGCCAAAGGGTAAATTGGAGAATCGAGCATAGGCGAAGCCAGTATGGGGTCGCTGATTCGCGATGAGCGAGTCATGAGGCGAGTCAGACTTACCTCCTTGCGAGGAGCATTGTGCGAGGGCGAGGCAGGTGTAGGCTCGTCTCTTTAAGGTGCATTAACAAAAGAGGTATGAGTGAGGGCACGCCACCTCGCTTAAGCGACCCAGGCGAGTGAGGGCAAGAGAGTGGTTTCTTCACGGGCTGTTCGCATAGGGAGACCTCGTAAGCCCCACTCAGGCCATTCGCCCAGTAAAGGCCTAGGGGCAAATTTACCCAAATACCCTTTGTTGGCCACCAGTAGCACTTCAGAACAGTGGAGTTTGGATGCTAGCAGATTGGTTTGGGGTGTGATTAGTGAAATTAAAAGGCAGAGTTGCGCTATTAGCAGGCAAAAGAAAAAATCTATATATAGACCATGAAGGGTACCTTTGGAGAGGACTCCAATCTTTGGCTTATTCCTCCTCAGGACATCTTTGGTTAGCTCCTCAGGCTCTCCAAGGTGCCCAACTTCAGCTTTGGCTTAAGAGGGGAAGTGCTCTAAGATCTACCGGGTGTGTGGTAGGACCTCCACGCTGCAGCCAAGGGCAAGTATTTAGCTCTAAATCTTTGGTCAGGTTCCTCTGCGAGATCAGTAAGTGCTACTGCCCCCTTTCAGGGGTCCGAACTCCTCGTTAGGCCAATTCTCAGTTCCAACATGAGGGATCACCCATTGAACTAGATTATTGGAAATGAGAACCTTGGTGTCATCACCAGAAGCAGGGCTCACAATGAAGCTCTATTCCTGAGCTTCCTATCTCAGGTAGAGCCTAAGAAGTTTGAGGAAGCCAACCAAGATACCTTCTGGATTCAAGCTATGCAAGAGGAGCTTCAACAATTCAAAAAGTGTAAGGTATGGAAGTTGGTGCCAAAATCTCAAGGACATAACATAATTGGCACCAAGTGGATTTACAGGAGCAAGTTAGATGAGAATGGGGTAATCATCAAGAACAAGGCAAGATTGGTAGCCAAAGGGTATTTGCAAGAAGAAGGTATAGACTTTGACCAAACCTTTGCCCCTGTTGCAAGGTTAGAGGCCATAAGATTATTCCTTGCCTATGATGCATACAAAGGGTTCAAGGTCTACCAAATGGTTGTAAAGTCTGCCTTCCTAAGTGGAAATCTGAAGGAAGAGGTAAATGTGGAGCAACCCTCAGGTTTTGTTCATCCAACTCTAACCTCTCATGTCTATTTACTTAAAAAAGCCTTATATGGTCTAAAGCAAGCCCCTAGGGCCTGGTATGAGATCTTGTCTAGCTTTCTCATCAAGAAAAAATTCTTGAGGGGAAAGATAGATAGTACATTGTTTCTTAGGGAAACAAAGGGCAAGACTCTCTTAGTCCAAATTTATGTAGATGACATAATTTTTGGGTCTCCTGATGAAAACCTTTGCAAAAGGTTTGCCAACCTTATGCTGGGGGATTTTGAGATGAACAGTATGGAAGAGCTCAAGTACTTTCTCGGCCTCCAAGTCAAACAGTCTGATGAAGGGATTTTTATCTCTCAGACCAAGTACACTAGGGAGCCTATAAAGAAATTAGGGATGGAGTCAGACTCCACCATGAAAAATCCCATGGGGTCCAACATTACCCTAGAGAAGGATGATAAGGGAAAGCCTTTTGATGAATCCATATAGAGATGCATCATTGGATCCATATTATATCTAACTGCTAGTAGACCAGATATTATGTATGATACATGTGTCTGTTCTAGGTATCAAGCATGCCCTAAGGAATCTCATTACTCAATTGCTAAGAGGATATTGAGATACCTTAAGGGCAGCCAAACACTTTGGCCTTTGGTACCCTAAAAATAATGATTTTGAACTAATTGGATTTTCAGATGCTGACTTTGCAGGCTGGAAAGTAGATAGGAAAAGCATATGTGGGGCTTGACAATTACTAGGAAGGAGATTGATATCATGGAGTAGCAAGAAGCAGATAAGTGTGGCAATATCCACTGCTGAGCCTGAATACATTGCTGCAGGAAGCTATTGTGCACAAATTCTGTGGATACAACACCAACTAGAGGACTACAACCTCAAGGTAAGTAAATCACTACTATATTGTGACTCATCCAGTGCAATTTCTATTGCTAAGAATCCTGTATCACATAGCAGGACTAAGCATATAGAAATTAGATATCATTTTATTAGAGAGCATGTAAGATATCCACCTTGAATATGTCTCCACAGACAATCAAGTGGCTGATATCTTTACTAAGGGATGATTAATCCCTCACTTTTCAATTAATGATTTGTATGCAATTATTATTCCTTATTCTAGAACATGTAGTGTTCACTGCTAGACAGTGTGCTCAGCTGAAACAGCTGAGAAAGTTTTATCTGAACTGCTGAGACAGACATCTAGTCTCAGCAGAACCGTTAAGAAGGCTGAATGGTTCCAGCAATACCCTATCCCAGCGGTTTATCAGTCAGTCTCAGCGGATTCGCTAAGATGGGTTGTTTAAATAAAATCAAATCCTAATTAAGAATCCAAGGCATTAAGTAAATTAATGTAATATGATAATTAAATAATCATCTCTAGGGTAATCTCAAACCAAAAATTAAACTAAAATCTCTATAAATAGGGTAATAGTAATAATAAGGTTACAAACCCTAAACCCAAGACTTCGCGACGACCTTTACAATCCCGACTCAGCGACTTGTCTTTCTCACAAAACGGCGCCAAAGTATGCCAAAGATCTTCAGGAGGGATGTGAAATAGTCAGGAATGGATTTCAGCATGCCCCTCCTGAAATAAAGGATGTGATTCAGTTACTTGAAGCTCAAGGATTAGAATTTTTGCGGTCAGAACCGTCGATAATTTTAAGAACTGAAGTTTTAGAATTCTATGCAAATGTCAAGTTATCTCCTACCAAAACCTATCTGAAATCAAGGATTGGTAGTGATAAGATCAAAATAACCACTAAAAGATTAGAGAAAGCACTGAAGTTGCCATTAACAAGCCAAGATGAAGAAGATGATGTTTCAGAAAAAGACAGAGTTAAAACACTAAAATGGTGTGAGTATAGTGATGCCAAAACTGGCTCAATAAAAAGGAAATATTTCAATCAAAGAGGAAAATTATTAGCTGATATTGTTTGGAAGGACATTCTCTGAAAACCTAGCTTCCATGAAACAATATCCAAGTGTATGTTTGAGCTAATGGTTAGCATAGTATTGAAGATGAAGACATACTGGGCACATGTTATTTTTCGAAGGATTAAAGAATGCCTTCAAGCCCCCAATATGGGAAGAATTCTGTCACTCTATCTCTTTCAAACTTACCCTAATCTGTTTGATACCTCAAAAGGTTTTAACATCCATTATATCAAGAGAATGGACATCAAAACCTTGGACAGGTTCACAAGAGTGCTCCCCTGAGCCAGCCCTCTGAGGCAAAAGATAAGAGGAAAAAGCTGATCAAAGGAATTAGAAAAGCAAGGATGGTCTGTTCTAAATCAAATTCAGAAGAGGATGCTGCAAATCTAAGATCAGACAACATCCCTGATCAAGGAGGGACTGAAGGTGTAGGTGAGGGTGATGCTCAAGATGACAATGGTGCTCTTAGTCCTCTGGACCTCACAACCAATGAAAATGCACAAGATGAGCACGCTGCATCAGAAGGTCATGATGATGAGAAACTGGACTCTCCTACTGATCTACAAAGTAAGATTGATCTCATCATCTCTGGTCTAGAAAGAAGGATCAGTCTAATCCCTGATGAACCAACAGGTTTTCTTGGAGCCTAATTATGAAGTTGCTCCATCTGAGGGGGAGCAGGATATGCTAGATGATGATGATGATAACGATGAAGATGATGATGTTGTTGATCAAGACGATGATGCTGCTGATCATGATGATGGTGCTAAAAAGATGGATGATCAGGCTAAGTGGGAGCATACAAAGGTCCCTGCTCAGGACATCACATCCACCCCAGCAGATGAGCCATCCACTCCGATTGAGTGTGATAATCTAGTTGCTCATGAAAAGTTCTTGACTCCAGTGATACATCCTACAAGTCAGCCAGCAGTAGTGTTGAACCACAAACATCAAATGAACTTCTCCTAAGATCAATCAAGACATTGCTTGATGTCCAAATGTCATCAATGAAGGACTATATTGATAAATTAATCTCAAATGTGAAGGATGAGGCGATGAATGAGATCAAGGGATTAAAGGAAGACACTGCCTACCTAAACACCCGAATGACAAAATGGTTTGATCTGGCAGAAAATAGTATAGTATCTCAATAGACTATCCTCAGATCCATGGACGAAGATCTCAAGATGGCAGAATTTGACATGAGATATGTCAAAAATTTGTCAGCAAGACAAATGAAGTAATAGAGAAAGCTGCAAATCACATTGAAGATTTTGTGTGGTCCACAAGAACCACAGTAATAGAAGAAGCTGAAAAGATGAAAGAGGATCTGAAAGCTGATTTAGAGAATGCATTCCAAACCATGTCTGGCTCAGTGACACCTGCTACTCAAGGGATTGAACAGAAAATCTTTGAAGAAGCCAGAAAGGGGGAGGAGACCAATGCTAAAATAAATGCTGAACTTGCCCTCAAAGTCCTGCAAGGAACTAGAATTGCATTAAATCTTCCTCTACTGGGCAATCTAAAACAAGAAGACTTCGATTTTCTTGTTCAAGCACAGAGTGTACACCTTGCAGCCAATAGGAAGAGAGAAGGAGTCATGCTTGCTGAGGAATTCATGGCCAAGAACAGGAATGATCAAGCCAAAGATCCTGACTTTGAATAATGGAGTGATGATTCAAAGAGCATAATCCTGAATGCATTGCTAAACCATGGTCAAATATGCAAAAACATTGATATCTTGTATCCAACAGATGAATGGAACAAATACTTAGAAAGGAACTCTCTAAGGGAAAGTGTATTCAATGAAAACTTAGTAAGAAAAAGCAACCCTAAAAGAATGTCATCCAAAAATATCCCAAAGCCATTCTTATGCTTCAAAAGGCAGGAGAACAAGAAGAAGGTTGTTGAGATGAAAGCTGCTGCTGCTGGAAAGGAGGTTGCTGGTGAAGGTGCTAAAAGCTCAAGTGCTTCAAAGAAGAGAAAAATATGAACTAATGTTTAATTTTTCATTAGACAAAATTATGCACTGAAATTTGTAACATTCTGAGTCTCATGTGTTTATAAGTAAATTCAAGTCAAGCTTAATATATGCAGTGTATTAATGCTTACAAATATGCTATGTCTTAATGCTTAACGTGTTTTGTGTATTTATGCATAACATGTTTTGTGTATGAATGCTCTTTACATAATGAATTTTCTATGTAAATGATAACAATAAGATTGTTATGGTCTCATGACTTATCATTTTACCATCTCTTTATATGTCATGATATGTTTATTGTGTAAATGTATCTTAGCATTGGTATATGTTCCGCCTTCTTCAAATAGGGGAGACTGTTGGGAATATTGCCCCTCAATGTTCCTTAGATTTGAAGATGCATCACACTCAATGCTAAGTACATATTGTATTTGATAAGACTTTCTAAATTATGTTTTTGTAGGCTTAAGTTATTACATATATTGGAATAGGTCTTTGATTTCACCATCAAAGCTGTTGAGATAATAGTCTGGTCTCAGCTGAACCGCTGAGAAGGAGTATGTCTCAGCTGAGCTGCAGATAGAGAAAATTCGCTGAGAAAAATATCTGTCTCAGCGGATTCGCTGAGACGAAGTCCACTCTACCTTTGATACTAGAGCCTGCCTCAGCCCATCCGCTATGACAAATTTAAATATGAATGTTGCCTGGCGGGATCTACTTTTGGCGCAAGTGGCCAGAAAGCAGGATAAAGTATTCTATTCCTGTCCATATTATGACTAGGATATGGAAAGAGTCGTTGATGCCTATTGGAGGTATAAAAAGCATATGTTAGGTCAATGTAACAGTAAGCTTGCACAACTAAAAATAAAAAGACATTTATGGCAACCAAAGGTAAGCTCAACCTGCTGTTCTTGTTGATTAATGCTCAGAAGAACAAGAAGATCTTTTCCTTCTGCTGAAGTGGAAGATCAAGTGGAGCAAAGATAGCAAAAGCTTTTGTACTGCTCAAAGACAGCATCTCCTGTAATACTACATCAGAAGGCCCAAAGCTGAAGGTCAATATATTTCATCTTTTGATTGTAAAAACTTAATCTCATTCAACTCTGTAAGAACATTGTGTTCTCAATGTGTAGGGCTGTAAGCCTGAGTGTAAGGCTGTTAACCTGAGTGTAGGGCTATGAGCCTGAGACTAGGACTCTACTCCCAGTCTGAGGTAGGGATTCTTGATAGGCCCGAGGTAGGAAACTAGAAGTATTTCTGAGCTATAGGAGTTGGACAACTCTGAGAAGCAGGGCTGCTGGACTGAGGTAGGGTTTTGGAGGAAACATGAGAGATCTTGTGGGATCTGTGATATAAGCTCATTGAAAGGTGTAGAGGGAAAGTGGACAACCCATAGGCACACTGTCTTGGGGAACCACTATAAATTGCTTTGTGTTTTCTGTGTGCATTATTTCATCTTGTTACAATATTTAAAAATAGTCTACAAAATTAGAACAAGCAAAGTAACCTATTCACCCTTCTTCTAGGTGAGTTAGACTACCACCAAGTAAACTATCAATCCACTTCCTTTGCCAAGACCACCACCCCACAAAAAGAATTGTCTCTTTCCCTTCCTACACCACTGATGGCGCAAATTTTAGCACACCGCTATAGGCGGTAGTAAGACTGCGGCACGAAACGGCAGTGTACCGATCGTTCAAGTAATATAAAATGGGAATGAATCCCCAAGTATCGATCTCAAAGGAACACAGTAAGGTGGAGTTTATTATCGAGGAAGGACTTGAGATTGAAGTCATTTCGAGCGGATGGATGCGGAAATGGGGGATTTGGTTTGTGGAAAATAAATGAAAACAATTTAAACAACTCCTATGCAATGCCGCTATGCAATGCTTCGCTTGGCGGGATGGAGACTAGGCAGGCCTTGAGCGCGCTGCGTCGCAAGGGCGGATGGACGAGTAGGCAAGCGGAATCGAACTGTGCAGGCCTTGAGCGCACTGCTTCATAGGGCGAATGGATTACACGGGCCGCTATGCCACGCTTCGCTAGGCGGATGGAAGAGTAGGCAAGCGGATGGAATGGTTCGCACCGGCGGAGTCGGAATGGATTACACGGGCCGCTATGCCACGCTTCGCTAGGCAGATGGAAGAGTAGGCATACTGATGAGGGTCGCAAGCACCTCGTCGACAAGCACACCACTAGCAATTGCTAGTGCAGCACAGGAACATGACGGCGGGATGGAGAATGGAATGGGGCGCTCCTCATTCACACATATGAATAATATGATTCCATAAACATGAAATAAACATTAATAAACAAGATTCATAGTGTCATCATCTAAATATAGAGATTACAAATAAATACAACCACACAAGTAGAAGAAAGAGGCAAGAGATACGACCGAATCCGGAGTCTCGTTGTAGATTCACGGTAGGAATCGTTGGGTTGTCAATCCACATCCTAGCTCGGTCCCAACTGCGTCCGGGGTAGAGAAGGGCTGTCACACCTCCCAATGGACCCGTCTTCTCCAGCATTTTACAATCCGGCCACGTCCGATCCGAGGAACTCCTTGCTTGGCGATGAAGATGAGTGGAATCTCCTCCTTGAAGCTCTTGGATGATGGAGGAGGCCTAGAGGGGTGGAGAACCAGCGAAAAGGGGCGAAACGGCGGACTGGCGGAAGAAAATGTCGAGCCCCCCGACCTAATTCGCGACCAGGAGAATTTATAGGCGCTGGAATAAACAGTGCGCACGGTCAGTGGCGCACGACTAGTGGTCGTGCGCGCTGGAGTTCTGTGATCGTGCGCTTGCCTGTGTGGAGCCTGCAATGTAAGAAATTTATAAAATACCATGTTCACACGACCAGTGGCGCACGACCGGTGGTCGTGCGCACTATTGTAGGTGGTCGTGCGCACTGGTCAAAACAGAACTCATAAAATTGATGTTAAGTGTGCACGAACAGCGGCGCACGACCGATGGTCGTGCGCAATATCGTTGGTGGTCGTGCGCATTGTCTGAGACAGAACTCAAAAAATAGGGTTAAGTGCACACGATCAGCGGCGCACTACCAGTGGTCGTGCGCAATAGAAAAAGTGATTGTACGCAGTGTTCCTGTACAGAATTGTACCGGGAACACCCGCACGACTCCTGTTCCAGCACAACCACGAATCCAGCCACTGAAAGTGGCACTTAACAATCCATGAAAACTACTAAAAATGAAGAACATGAAATAACACCAAAAACGGGCCTAGAGGTGCACTTAGCATGGAGTATCAAATATGAGCTGAAACAGGGCTAAAGTGCAGTGGAATGACTCGAAAAGCGGCCCAGATGAGTCCATAAATGTGTATATGATTATGACTCATCACACCCCCAGACTTACCTATTTGCGCGTCCCGAGCAAACAACTCTCGACGGACTGGAAAAACAAGGGTTAGAGAGGTGATTATGGCTAGGAGTAATATGAGAATTCAAATAATCATGTGCATAAAATTCTCGTAGAAGAAATTTCTATTATGCAAAGTAATCTACAAATATCTAAAATAGTAAATAAGAGATTAGCTTACTCAAAAGCTGAACCAAGTGTGATCTGCCAGTCACGTGTAGGGAGAATGTAGAGACGCGCTCAGACGAGTATTTCGCAAAATACGGGATACGGAACTAACTCCACCGAAATCCATCGGTGTCGGGAGCCATAAGCTCGCACTTTCGCACTCTCTCCACAGCATTAAGTAAAACTACACACTAGTCAATAGGGCTTTCACGTAAATATGTGGCTTAGGTTGCGGTATGATATACAATGATAAATTCGGACGCTAACGCACCTAACACATTTGAGCAATACACTTTGTAAACCCCAGCAACAAATAAAGCTGATGTTTTCATTGCCAACACTCAATATAAAGTAATTCCTCTCAAACAATTCAGAATTTCTGAGTTAGAATATAAAGTACTCGGAATTTTTTTTTCTTTTGGAGCGCTGATCTTTTCAATTTTTAGCTCACTAATACTTTTTTATTTTACTTTTTTTTTCAACTTACCCAAAAACATCACATCACAATAATTAGTTATACTATAAAGCTCAAAACACATGCGTATACAGGTTTGATGATCTTGGCTTAAGCGAGAGCGGTGGAGCTAAAGAGAAAAGGTGGGATAGGCTCAAAATTGGTTAGCAAGGATAAATCTCTGGTTTTGGCTCAAAGCTCAAACGGTCCAAAGAATGGCCTACATCATGCTAATGCATTAGAACTACCCGGTGCCTATGTTTCGAGAGTCGCTAGGGGCAAGTTCTTAGCCACCGAGAAAGATAACTCTTTCTCCCAACTCGAGAAATACGAATCTAGCGTTCGCTACCAACTCACCTACACTACCGGTAGATCGGCACAGGTTCATGCTTTGAGTAAAATAAAACTCTAATTACTAGATTAGATAAGAATAAATATACAAAGCATGAAAATAGAAATAACTTCTACGCAAAATTCTATGCAAAACATGAGTATTCGATTAGAACACTACTGGAGTCGACATCGTACTCCAAACCACAATTCCTAGCTAACACAATTGACTTCCCGGCTCCATTCCAAAAGGAAATTTGGCACGGTAGCACTCGCAAGTAAGTGCGTGCATAATGGGTGCAGTGGTGTATGCTATAATATGACAAATAAAAATATACTTCTGGTATGCAAAAACGTGTACAGATGTAGTGAACACTCGGTACACTCCCCCCAGACTTGAATTGGACAATCACATGAATTATGACAATGAGAATAAAGAGATGCTACGTAAGAGGGTACCTATGCTCAGATATGAGCATACCAGAAGATTGGCGTTAATACTGCGATGGAAGTCCAAGTCCGCCACCAAAAGAAATTGCCGCACACCTGCAGGCAAAAAGGCTCCAAGCAAAAAATATATATAACACTAAACTATTAAAGGGTTAGCAACAAAAACTTGGGTTGTCTCCCAGCAGTGCTTTTGTTTACCGTCCTTAAGCTGGACTTAATACCTGTATTAAGCAGTTTTAATGAAAGTCTAAGCATAAAAGAAAAGGCTAAATATCCTAATTATTACAAGCATGCCAAAAAGATCAACTGTACGTTGATTTAAAGTAGTAACTAGAGATAAAAGAAATGGGCCCGAAGACCCAGCAACAGCAGTTGAGAGGATCAGGAGCTTTCCATCTCCATATTTCGTCCTTCTTCATCCTCTTCCTCTCCTCCAACCTGCGGTCATGGATGAAGTAATGCTTTCCTCCCTGCACCCAGTCTTTCAAGGAAAAAGCAGGCAATGATGATGAAGTGGAATAGACGATTGAATTCATCATTGCCAACTGCTTTCCCTGCCAAGACTGCCTCTCAAAATTACCCAAGAATGGATCTATAAATTCAAGCATCTGCAGAGGGATAAATGAAATATCAGACATTAAAGCAGGCGGGGAAGCAGGAAGGATGAACTTATCAATATCAGCATTAAAAGAAGGTTGATTAGGAAATAAAATGGACGAAGAACTAAAAGAATCAAACAACGGAGGAGTGATCCCGGTTTCACTCCTGGCAGGATACAAGAACAGATCACTATCGGTATCATATGAGCCGTAACGAGGGGAACCCAGGAGCTCGGGGTCCTCGGTGGTGAGCTGGATGTCCCCATCCAAGAGGTAAGTAAATACCTCCTCCTCGGAAAGAGAATCCTCCTCATCCCACCGCGGTGCGTCATCGTGTTCAAAGGTATCACACTCCCCATCAGAGAGAATGAAATCCTCATCCCACTTTGGCGCAACCTCAGGCGCCGAATAAACCACCCACCCGACATCATCAGCCGACTCACTAAAGATAGAAGTATATGAATTTTGCAAGGAATGCGGAGGAACCGGACTGCTCTCATGATCAGAAAATAAATGAGCAGTCGCCTCCGCGAAAATATCCACAGACGCCTCCCTGCAGGAAGAACCAGAATCTGCACACCATACTGGTGCATCCATGAGTTCCCAATCCTGTCCCTGTTGACCATCGAATGAGTGCACATCGTCACTCAAGGGAAGCTCATAAAAGGGGATTGAGGGACCCATGAAAGAGCTGTACGCGGCGAGAGATTCCTCAGTAATCTCCAAGGGAAAAGATCGAGCATGATGTGCGATGTGAGTGTAGGGGCCAGGCAACACTCTGGTAGGCCTGTCCACAGTAGTCTCCCGTAAACGGGGGGATGCTGCGCACACGTCCTCAGAGGGGGAAGGATCGCACAGACGAGGGCAATCCTTCACCATATGACCTAAACCTTGACATAGCAAGCACCTAATACAATGCTCATCGTTTAAAGAAGCCAGGGCGTCGATGTATCAACGCAAAGTGTCAGAAAGACGACACACGGCTTCAGAATACATCACAGAAATATGTGGATAAACAGAAAATACATATTCTTTGCAAAATAATACTACACACACAAAATAAATCTGGAAAACCTGCTTTAGAAAAGTTAAAACTAGAAAAAAAATAACAGAGCACAGAAAATTAAGAGGCTAAATTTTTTTTTTTTTAAGACAAAAACAAAGTAGAAAATGGATATACAAGCGAAAAAGAACTACAATCTCTCGTCTACCTCTCAAGAAACTCACACGACCGTGTTCCCCGGCAACGGCGCCAAAAACTTGATGGCGCAAATCTTAGCACACCGCTAGAGGCGGTAGTAAGACTACGACACGAAACGACAGTGTACCGATCGTTCAAGTAATATAAAATGGGAATGAATCCCCAAGTATCGATCTCAAAGGAACACAGTAAGGTGGAGTTTATTATCGAGGAAGGACTTGAGATTGAAGTCCTTTCGAGCGGATGGATGCGGAAATGGGGGATTTGGTTTGTGGAAAATAAATGAAAACAACTTAAACTACTCCTATGCAATGCCGCTATGCAATGCTTCGCTTTGCGGGATGGAGACTAGGCAGGCCTTGAGCACGCTGCGTCGCAAGGGCGGATGGATGAGTAGGCAAGCGGAATCAAACTGTGCAGGCCTTGAGCGCACTACTTCGTAGGGCGAATGGATTACACGGGCCGCTATGCCACGCTTCACTAGGCGGATGGAAGAGTAGGCAAGCGGATGGAATGGTTCGCACCGGCGGAGTCGGAATGGATTACACGGGCCGCTATGCCACGCTTCACTAGGCGGATGGAAGAGTAGGCATACGGATGAGGGTCGCAAGCACCTCGTCGACAAGCACGCCACTAGAAATTGCTAGTGCGGCACACGAACGTGATGGCGGGATGGGGAATGGAATGGGGCGCTCCTCATTCACACATATGAATAATATGATTCCATAAACATGAAATAAACATTAATAAACAAGATTCATAGTGTCATCATCTAAATATAGAGATTACAAACAAATACAACCACACAAGTAGAAGAAAGAGGCAAGAGATACGACCGAATCCGGAGTCTCGTTGTAGATTCACGGTAGGAATTGTCGGGTTGTCAATCCACATCCTAGCTCGGTCCCAACTGCGTCCGGGGTAGAGAAGGGCTGTCACACCTCCCAATGGACCCATCTTCTCCAGCGTTTTACAATCCGGCCACGTCCGATGCGAGGAACTTCTTGCTTGGCGATGAAGATGAGTGGAATCTCCTCCTTGAAGCTCTTGGATGATGGAGGAGGCCTAGGGGTCGGAGAACCAGCGAAAAGGGGTGAAACGGCGGACTGGCGGAAGAAAATGTCGAGCCCCCCGACCTAATTCGCGACCAGGAGAATTTATAGGCGCTGGAATAAACAGTGCGCACGGTCAGTGGCGCACGACTAGTGGTCGTGCGCGCTGGAGTTCTGTGATCGTGCGCTTGCCTGGGTGGAGCCTGCAATGTAAGAAATTTATAAAATACCATGTTCGCACGACCAGTGGCGCACGACCGATGGTCGTGCGCACTATCGTAGGTGGTCGTGCGCACTGGTCGAAACAGAACTCATAAAATTGATCTTAAGTGCGCACGAACAGCGGCGCACGACCGATGGTCATGCGCAATATCGTTGGTGGTCATGCGCAATATCGTTGGTGGTCGTGCGCACTGTCCGAGACAGAACTCAAAAAATAGGGTTAAGTGTACACGATCAGCGGCGCACTACCAGTGGTCGTGCGCAATAGAAACAGTGATCGTGCGCAGTGTTCCTGTACAGAATTGTACCGGGAACACCCGCACGACTCCTGTTCCAGCACAACCACGAATCCAGCCACTGAAAGTGGCACTTAACAATCCATGAAAACTACTAAAAATGAAGAACATGAAATAACACCAAAAACGGGCCTAGAGGTGCACTTAGCATGGAGTATCAAATATGAGCTGAAACAGGGCTAAAGTGCAGTGGAATGACTCGAAAAGCGGCCCAGATGAGTCCATAAATGTGTATATGATCAGGACTCATCAACCACCAAGAGAACATGCACACACCCCAAGGAGAATCCCACACCGGGGAAGAAAAAGGGAGGCCCTCCTCCCTTCCTATAAAAGCAGCCCTGCCCCCCATCTACATTAGATCATTCCTCCCAGCCAACCTCCCCTTGCCCAACCCCTGCCTCACCAGAAAACATCCTGCCACCCTCTCACCACCTCCACCACCTCCCATGGCAAGTCAGCACGACACCTCCCGAGCCCTCCCTCGACATGTGGAAACCTTCCCCTCCCTCTTCCTCTCTCCTCCAACATGCTGCATGCACCTATTGGCAGTCGGAGCACCACCAGCACCACCCGAGCCAAGCTCTAGGCTTGGGTGGTGGCTGCGCAGTGTAAGTCCCACCCAGCGCCGGTGGTGGCGCTGGGAGGGTGGTACTCCATTAGGGGACCCCCACCCCGATGGTAGGAGGCGGAGGTGCCGCAGGAGAGTGTGTCTCTAGCGGACCACCGCCGGAGGAAAGCCCGCCCCCGGCAAGCTAGCTGGGGGCAATGGAGTGGCCACCAGAGAAGGTGGGGTGGCTCGGGATCAACTAGAATAGTGCATGAAGGTCGCACCACCCGCCCCTCTGGTTGGAGAAATCTGGCGGTGGCCGTCGGTGGCCGGCGGCGGTAGGCCGCCGGACCACAGCCAAATGGTTCACCGGCCCTCAATGAGTTGACCGGGTGAGGCGCTGACATCTGGCGGCTGCTGCCCGGCGGTGGCATAAATCTCCACCTTCTGCTCAAGCGGGGAGCAGCAGTTGCCATCCGATCTCCATGATGAGATCAGATGGTGGCAAAATTCTTAAATCCCCCTGCTCAGCATCCGCGCACCTACAACGGATCGCACCCCCCACAATGGATCGGCCTAGAGCCAATGTGGGGGCAGAAGAACAATGCACAGTTCGTCCCCTCTCTGGCTCCCAGAACTCTCTATTCGCAGACCACCCTCCACAGAATTTTAACTATTTTTCTAAGGCCAATCTAGGCTCCTAGGCTAAAATAGTTCAACATGAAAGTTGTTCCCCAGTATGAGGGATAACTCCATAAATTTTTTTTGGATTTTATAAATTTATTAGGTACTTTTAAAGGCCTAAATGAGCTTTGTTTGGCCAAAATAAATATCTTAAAGAACTTGGAAAATTTGGAAAAATTTTTAGACTCATAATATGACCTCTTGGATGTATTATCAAAATTTGGGGTCCTTTGGATGAAAATTGTTGTAATTCCCGAGTTCTCGGAATAAAAGGTCGTGCTTTAAAATTTTGATCTTGCAATAATTGGAAGAACGGATCAAAGTACGTGATCACAACATAATCAATGAATTTTTTTTACAAATCAAATGATTACCCGATTTATAAAGGCAAAAATCTCAAGCTCGAAGCAATGCGGAGATTGTATGAATCATCGAGCAGCATTTAGCATAATTCTCGGATTTTGGAAGTTGCCACTGCTTTGAAGAAATTAAGGAACTCATTATAACATTCCTTGGATCCACTTAGGCCATGTTTAAAAGACGCAATTAAACATATGGTCGGACTTTAATAATGGGCAGGATTTAGAAGAAACTCCTATGAACGGAGCTAGAATAGAAATTTCCTTCTATGAACGGAGATGGAACCGAAGCCTCCTAAATAGGCAGTGAAGGACCACTAACCCCTTTTATTTTATTGCATTTTCTTTTACTCCATACTCATATTAGTCTAGTTCCTTTCAGTATTTCCGTTACAGTACTTTTCGTTCAGTTTCTTTTTGGTACTACTCCAGTGTCGTACTGGTCCAGTTATTTCAGCTCTTTTCTTCAGTTTGTTTATTTCAGTACTTTTACTGTTCAACACTTCATTTTTGCAGTTTACGTGGTAGCACTTTTCCTTACCGCACTCAATTACTTCCATGTACTGTTTACATTTCTGGACAGGTCTGGCTCTGTCAAGCGGTTGATTTCGTAGTAGAGCGTTAGTTGGAGATAACCAAGAGTCGAGTATTTTCCTCCCGGGTTAGCCCCAAATAACGTGCTCTCATGCCGGTTGCGCCTCACGACCAAAAGTTGAGCAGCTTGTCAATTTAAGAAGGCCATGGCAAACCTGAAATATACCCTTAATTAAACTGTTTGTGAAATGCTTGTGGTAAAAAGTGTCAGGTCAGTAATGCCCGTAGACCGTTCATACCGGTGTGGGAGGGTTGACGACTTATGGAGACATGGAGATGTATGTCGCAGGTGACCGCTATTTTATACCCGTTTAATTGCCTCCACTAGTAAGCCTAAAATTCAGAAATCGCCGGATGTCGCTCACATCCAAGGAGTACACTGAGTTGTACAGTAGGGCCTGAGTAGTGCGGTACAACTACACCCAGAAGTGGCAGGACTGGCCACTGTCACCGACAACCACATCAGTGAGGCCCGCGGAGTTTGCTACCCTGCTAGAAGAGAAGTGGCCCATACTGTGTCAATGCAGGGTTTATAAGCAGGTTTTGAACACCTGCGACGTGTTGATATTACAGCTACTAGTTGAGCTATTCTATTAAATAACTTGGGATATTACTATAGCTTCCAATTCATTTATATGCTACTAACCCTCATTGCTTCGACTATTTACTTATTGTTAGGTGCTTAAGCTCGTCCCGAGGATATGGATCTGGGGAGGAGACATGTTTCGACATAGCTCTAATACATTTGTATGCCCCCCCAACACTGAACCAACCTGTCACACCCTGGCCCAGTAAGCTCGAGTTAATGAGGCGAGAACAATAATGTGATTTGGATCTCTTGCTATACACAGAGCAAGAGCCAGAAAAAAAAACATTTTATTGAAATTTAATAATTTTCAAGTACAACTTGCCACACATACATATGCTTTTTTGCTTTTACATTTTTACATACTACATAATAAAGTAGTCTTCCTCACTGAGCTCTGTCGCCCGGATCTTCGTAGGTACCTAAAACGTTAGTAGCCTGGTGAGCATCTTTGCTTGCTCACCTGTGGAATAATTGCACAGTATTTATGTATGCAATGCACATTATATAAGCAGAGTAATATAGCAGAAGCAGTAAGCAAAATAAGCATATCAACATATATTTCACATCCTTTTTCCAAATATATTTTCTTTATAGAAAAATAGCTCATTTAATAGTTAGCGCTTATAGTACACCGGTTGGCCTAACCGGAGGCTCGCTGCCTTTTCAGGCTCAGTTGGGACCCATCATGTCCTGCAGATAGCGAATCCTCCGACAGGGGTTCATCTCACACAATATGCGTCCGAGACTAGACCACAAAATAGTCTTTAGGGAGCGCTACTCCCTCCAAATTACATGTCCGCGGACAAGACTACAAAACAGTCTTTATAGAGAATTACCCCCTTATATCCCTCGAGCAATTTACTAGGCTAACATACTAGTGCACATCATCACATAACATTATAATAAAGTTCTAAATAACCATCATATTACCACAACGCATCTTGAATTATCTTTATTCATTGCAAACTGGTTAATTATTACCTAAGGATCAGTATAGTCGCAAACGACACAGTGGACTAATCTTATAATAGTGTTGGTCCGACCTTTCGATAATTTCGCGCGCATAATCCTTTTCATAATATTGTGCATCGAGACATCTCAAATTATCCATATTGGTCGCAACTGCCCAAGATCAGTTTAGTCGTAAGAGATCCCACTTTACTGAATTAATATTGGTTCGACCTCGTGGTAATTTAGCATGCGTACATAAATTATTAAATATTACATTTTTTGCATGATAATTAGTATAGCATTTCCACATTTTCAATATGCATGCAGTCTACAACTCGGGATCTCATTATCACTTGAATACAAGCGAATCAGCCCTTCGTCGTGCCTAGCGACTTATCGTAATTATTTCGGTAGTATTTATGTATAAAAATTACCCGTAAAAACTACGAAAAATAATAACTAGCGAGACATAAATAATGCAATATTTTTCACCTACCTCTATCTTAATGCTCTCAAATATGAGCTCTGAACCTCCTCTTAGCAAGGTCGGCACTTCGACATAAATCCGACAACACTCCGACAATTAATTGTGTGACGACAGAAAAATATTGTTTTGGCGCATCTTTTGCAGCACCTAAGAAGGCTTCATCACAAGACGAGACCAAAAACTAGCTCTAAAGCTCCTCCCGGAGTTTCCCCGAAAGTTTGGCAGCGATCCGAAGCTTTGTCTCTCCTACCTAACACTTTCCCTGTTAAATTACCGAAGCTGGAGATCGAATTGGAATGCAAAGAGCATTCCAATAGATGTGTATTTATATGAGCTTCGCAACACCACCAAAATTGCCTCAATCCGAGTTTTGTAGCTCTTAGAAACGGAAAAATACCGTTTCAAGACAAAAGGTACGCTTTCAGCTTCTTGGATGGGCGACACGTGGCCCGTACGACGCCAAGTAGCGCCCATCCAGGATTGACGTGCGCTGGTCATGCACTGGCGCATGCCCAACACACGCCTTGTGTAGCCAGCGGCTGGCCATGTGGCTGGCGTGTGGCCAGCAAGTGGCCAGCGTGTGGATGGAACACACCTGGCCAGGCGTGGCACTCCCTGGAACCTCCATGTGGCGTCTGCGGCTGCCACGTGGCGCCATCTGGCATCCTATCCTCCTTTTGTTCATTTGGGTCTCTTTTTAGGTCCAAAAAAATTATGAAAATACCTATCATAGATTTTTCGACGTTCGGACCCGATTCCGGCCTCTGTTTTGCCAAATTCCGAGCGGAAATAGCCCAAATTACACTTTTTCCATATATGCCATGATTTTGACAAATAAAATATGTATTTTAATAGATTTTGGTATTTTGAGTCTATTGACAGACTCAGTTTCTCGAAATTTGCATCGATTGCACTGAAAAATGCATTTTTTCTTACGAACTCTGATTTCGACAAATAATATATTGATTCCTTTGTAATTCGATGTTCTGAGTCCATTGGCGGACTCCATTTCTCAAAATTCATGCCAGTTGCTCGAAATTCGGACCAGTTGCACAGAAAACCGCATGTTTTCTCATGAACTCCGATTTTGATAAATAATATGTCGATTATTATGTTTTTTGACATTCCGAGTCCATTGGCGGTCTCCGTTTCTCGAAATTCATGCTAGTTGCTCAAAATTCAAACCAATTGCACTAAAAACGAACCTTTTCATATGAACTATGATTTCGAAAAATAATATATCGATTCCTATGTAATTCGACGTTCTGAGTCCATTGGAGGACTCCGTTTCTCAAAATTCATACCGGTTGCTCAAAATTCGCACCAGTTGCACCGAAACGTATGTTTTCTCAAGAACTCTGATTTTGATAAATAATATGTTGATTCTTATGTTTTTCGGCCTTTAGAGTCTAACAGCGGACTCCATTTTGTGAGATTCGCCTCCGCTAGGTAATTGAATGCTCAAATATGATTATAATCCATAAACAACTTTATTTAATATTAATCATGATTAAAGAATTATAGGATATTATAGTCTCCCCTCCTTATAAAACTTCTTCCTCGAAATTTGTTACATCAAAGTAAATTAGGATATTTCTTCTCCATGTCTTTTTCTAGTTCTCAGGTTGCTTCTTCTGCAGATCGTCCTTTCCAAATGACTTTTACCATAGGAATAATCTTGTTCCTCAGATTCTTATCTTTGTGGTCTATGATTTTGTCAGGGATAACTTCGTAAGTTAAGTGTGGGTGTACCTCTAGCATTTCTGTATCAAACTAGATGATATGGATGGATCATAAATGTATTGTCTTAACATCGATACATGAAACACATTATGCTTCACACTCATGACTGATGGTAATGAAAGTCGGTATGCGACCAGACCAATTTTAGCAAGAACTTCAAATGGGCCGATATATCGCGGTTTAAGCTTCCCGCTTCCTCCAAACCTTTTGATGCCAAGTACAGGTTTCACCTTCAAGAATACATGGTCTCCAACTTGAAACTCCACATCACGATGCTTTAAGTCATCATATTTATTGTATATGTCTTGAGCGATCAAAAGACAGTCTCGGATTATCTGAATTATCTTATTAGAATCTTTAATTAATTGTGGTCCAAGTATAGCTTTCTCTCCGACTTCAAACCAACACAGAGGAGTGCGACACCTTCTTCCATATAAAGCTTCATATGGAGCCATCTGGATACTTGCGTGGTAGCTATTATTGTAAGTTAATTGAACCATTGGAAGGTGCTGCTCCCAACTTCCTCTGAACTCAAGGATGCACATTCTCAATAGGTCCTCGAGCATTTGATTTGTTATTTCATTCTGCCCATCAGTTTGCGGATGATAAGCAGTACAAAAGTTAAGTTGTGTACCAAGAGCTTCTTGAAAACCTTCCAAAATCTCGAAATAAATCTTGGATCGCGATCAGACACAATCAAGACCAATACTCCATGCATGGTTACAATACGGTCAAAGTATTTCTGAGCTAATCTTGACATTGACTCAGCAACTCTTATTGGCAAAAAGTGGGCTGATTTGGTTAGTCGTTCAACGATTACTCAAATCATATCATTTCCTGATGGGGTTCTTGGAAGACCTAGTAGTAGATCCATAGAGATGGCTTCCCATTTCAACTTAGGGATTGGTAGCGGTTGCAGCTCTCCACCTGGATAACGATGTTCAGCCTTAACTTGCTGACAGGTGAAATAGTGTTTGACTAATTTTGCAACGACTTATTTCATGCCTGTCCACCAGAAGTTTATTTTCAAATCATGACACATCTTTGTGGCTCCCGAATGGATTGAGATTTTCGACTGATGTGATTCTCATTATAATTGATTTTGAAGGTTATCAACCTTAGGAACTCCCAATCTAGTACCGCATCGCAGAGTGCCACCATCATCAATACGAAAGTTAGATTATGGTTTTTCCACCAGGGCCTTCGACATTTTCTCCCATTCTTCATCAGGTTGCCCTTTTTGGATAGGTTGTAACTAATCAGGAGAGTTGGACAATTGTGCTAGACTTATCACACTTGTTGAGGTCCATGTGCTCAGTTTTAATTTCTCCATATATGATATTAAGGCATACGCCATCGACTCGACCTTCGATCTATGCCGTAAAGCATCTGCCACTACATTTGCCTTGCCGGGGTGGTACATGATCTCTAAGTCATAATCTTTGATGAGCTCAAGCCATCTTTGTTGCCGCATGTTTAAGTCTTTTTGCTCTAAAAAGAACTTTAAACTTTTATGATCAATAATCACTTGACACTTGGTCCCCAATAGATAGTGTCTCCAAATTTTTAGGGCAAATACTACTGTGGCCTACTCCAGGTCATGGATAGGATAACGCACTTCCACACCCCTTAATTTCCTAAAAGCATAGGCGATAACCTTCCCTCTTTGCATCAAGACACATCCCGACCCTTGAAAAGATGCTTCACTATAAATCTGGAAATCTTCAAAACCATATGGTAGGGTTAATATTGGGGCTGACACTAATAACATTTTAAGCTTCGGGAAACTCTCTTCATATTTACTGCTCCATTCAAACTTCACTGTCTTCTTGGTTAAGTGGGTTAGTGGAGTAGCAATCTTCAAAAAGTCCTTAACGAACTTTTGATAGTATCCTGCTAAGCCCAAGAAACTTCGAATCTCCGTTACATTAGTCAGGTGAGGCCACTCGACTATTGCCGCTATTTTGGAAGAATCTACAGAGATTCCTTCAGCATTGATAATATGTCAATGGAAGACTACCTCTTTAAGCCAGAAGTAACACTTAGAGAACTTGGCATATTGTTGTTGTTCGCTTAGTGTTTGAAGGACTTGTTCTAAATGTCTCCTATGGTCTATCTCATTTTTTGAATACACCAAGATGTCATCAATAAAGACAATGACGAACTGGTCAAGGAAAGTCTACATGACCCGGTTCATCATGTCCATAAAGACAGCTGGAGCATTCGTGACTCCGAATGACATAACTAGGAATTCATAATGACCGTATCGGGTACGAAATTCCATCTTCTGGGTATCTTCATCTCTTACTCTTTCCTGATGTTAGCCTGAGCGTAAGTCAATTTTTGAAAAGACTGATGCGCCTTGCAGTCGGTCGAATTAGTCATCAATCCTGGGATACCAATTTTTGACTGTTATATTATTCAACCCTTTATAGTCAATACTCCTGCGCAGACTCCCATCCTTCTTCTTTATAAATAATATTGGAGCACCCCAAGAGGAGGTGCTCAGACGGATGAATCCTTTATCTAATAAACATTGCAATTGCTTATTCAACTCTTGCAGCTCTGGTAATGCAAGACAATATGGGGCCTTAAAGACTAACTCTGCCCCAGGGGTTAAGGTGATTGGAAAATCTCTCCCTTTGTGGCGGGAGGTCAGATAGGACTTCTGGGAATATTTCGGGGTAATTACAAACAACAGACACATCCCGAATCATTAACTTTTCTTTCTTGACTTTTGATATAATAGGATGATATGACACACATCCATGTCGCAATAAATTGTGTGCACACAAAATGTATATTATAGAAACAATCCCGCCTTCTCCATGAAATCTAAAAGTGGATTTTCTTGGTTGTGGGAAAGTTATTTCTTTTTTAGCACAATCGATCATAGCTTGATTCATTGTCAACCAATCCATCCCCAAAATGACATCAATGTTGTTGAGCGGAAATATTAATAGGTTAGCTGCAAAGCTTTGCTCTCTAATCCTTATGTCTCCACATACGTATTCTCCTACTTCAACCATCTCACCATTGGGAAGGCTTATACACGTAGATTTTTTTAGCTTTTGTTTCTTTACCCCAACTTGATTAAATATTATGTCTGATATAAATGAATGCATCACGCCAGAGTCAAATAATGCAATGACATAAATATTCTCAAATATTAGAGTACCTGCGACGACATCATTTGCCTCTCTTGCTACTTCTCTATTCATCCCATATATCTTGGGTTGATCAGGGTGTTCAACCCGTAATTCATCGAGATCAGAAAGGCCTAAGAAGACGCATATTCGCAAACCTCGCTGGGTGAGCATGGGCGAGCAAGAGGCAATCAGGGGCGATCAGAGGCGAGCTTGGGAGAGCTTGGGCGAGTATCTCATGAGTATGAGCGAGTATCTCATGAGTATGGGCGAGTAGCCATTGTAACTTGCGAGCTTAGGCAGTATACTCGCCTGTACCCCCTAGGATTTCTTTATAAATAGACCCCCAGGGGTACCAGAAATGTCACTTTTGGAAGTGGTCGAGGTCCCCCCAAGCTGGATACTCGCCAAGTCCATGCCCGTCTAGTACCTCACTCAGGTTTTGGTTGCGGAGGGGAAGTTTCTCCCAATCTTTCGGGTATGTGGTGGGACCTCCCTGCTGGAGCACCTGGGGTGTGCTTATAGTCATTTTTACTCCCCTATTTTAGCTATCCGAGCCATGGAGTTGGACCGCAGGATCAGCAACCTTGGGCTGCATTGATCCGAATTTTGGAGTCGGGATTTTCCTGGCTTCAACACTTTGGTGCGGTGAGCGTGGATTGTAGCCGGAGGAAGAAATTTTTGCGAGAAGGCTTCATGGCTTAAAGTGCCGAGATGGAGGCCAAAGGCAGCAACTCGCGAGCATTCGACAAGTTAGGCGAGTTCCAGATGGGGACATCCTAAAGGCGAGTTCCAAATGGTGGCATCCTGAAGGCGAGTTCCAGATGAGGACATCCTGAAGCCGAGTTCCAGATGGCGACATCCTGAAGGCGAGTTCCAGATGGCGACATCCTGAAGGTGAGTTCCAAATGGTGACATCCTAAACGCGAGTTCCAGATGGTGACATCCTCAGGCGAGTTCCAGATGGCGAAAAGACGAGCGCATAATTTGCAAATTCCATACTCACCCATAGGTGAGTTGCATACTCGCCCACAGGAGAGTTCTAGTCGCAGGGAGACGAGACCGTGATAGGCGAGGCCATGCTGGCGAGATCCCTACTCGCTATAGGCGAGTTCCTGCAGGAGAGATCCATAGATAAGTTCGGACCAGCGACTTTACTCGGAAGATAGGCGAGCTTCATGGGTAGTGGCGAGATCCTTCCTTACTCGCCCATAGGCGAGCTTCCTTGTTAATCGGCATAAGCGACTTCACGCAGGCGATGAACATAAAATTTGGCAAGATCCTTCCTTAGTCCCCCAAAGGCGAGTTCCAGAGGCGAGTTCATGCAGGCGACTTTTTGCAGGCGAGCAAGCTTCTTCAATACTCGGCCATATGCAAGCTTCTTCAATACTCGGCCATATGCGAGCTTCTTCAATACTCGGCCATAGGAGAGCTTCTATACTCGCCAATATGAGAGTTTGTCTACTTGCAAGGTGGTGAGAACCTGGTGCCTAGTTCAAGGGTGGAGAGTTCATGAAGGGCGATTTCAAGGCCGGGCGAGTATGGAAAATATAAAATTTCCAGGGGCGCTGCCCCCTTGACCCCCATCCGCTGACCCCGCAAGGGGGTCTTATGTCAAAAGGGACACTCCTCCTCCCCTCAGTTTTCTTCTTCAATACTAGTGATTTCCATACATGATTATACTTAAGGGTGATTTGGTAAAGCCCGTGAATGCTTTTGTCTGACTAACAAACAGGATGATTCATGATGAGTTTGCCACCAAGGGAAAGCACATAAGCTGGTGTCCCGCGATGTTATACTCCCGATGATCTCCTTCCGTCGGCTATGTTCCATGAGAATGCTTACTCATGAGGTATTCCAGCTGATGTCCCGCGACGCTATACTCCTGATGATCACCTTCCATTGGCTATGATCCATGAGGGGTCTTACTCATGAGGTATTCTAGTTGATGTCCCAAGACGCTATACTCCCGATGATCTCCTTCCACCGGCTATGATCCATGCGGGGTCTTACTCATGAGGTGTTCCAGTTGATATCTCGCGATGGTATGTTCTTACTCGTATAGCCTTCAAGTTGATATCCCGCGGCCACTCAACAGGTTATGTTATCTATAAAACCCTCACCTCCCTGAAAACATGTGAGATTGTGAGTATTTTGTCTCTTTCAGCTAAGCGTTTTCAAAAGAAAGGAAGAAAGCAGGTGAAGTCGATCTCCATGGCAGGTTGGGAAGTGGGCCTCTGACTTGATTCTCGTAAGATCCAGAATGGATGATGGGACGGTGCCTCGGTAGTGTGTTCCCCTAAGACCAAGCCTCTGCATTGATAGTCGAGATCAGCTCCCCCCTTTCATGTTGGCCACGGTTCCCTCCGACTGCACCTCTCATCCGACTGGAGAGATTATCAGGAAGAAGTCGTGATGCCGACCTCCTAGCTCGACGAAGAGATGATCGACTTAACCGATCAGGGGACCCTTGAATAAAGGTGTCGTGTACCCTCAAGGGCTAAGAGCCCGTAACAAAGTGATTTGTTTCCAATTATTTCCTCCAAATCGTGTGAGTTAATGTGCTTAACTCCCCGTTTAATTATTGAGCAACAGGAAATAGGTTGGGTCGGCATTCAGCACCCAAGTCGGATGGAGACCTCGGGATGGTGTGTTCCTTTGGAACCTCCCCGACTGTCAGTCCCTACTTGACGTCATCCGTCAGCAACACCCAAGTAGGATGGAGACCTCGGGATGGTGTGTTCTTTTGTAACCTCCCTGAATGTCAGTCCCTACTTGACGTCATCCTTCAGCAACACCCAAGTAGGATGGAGACCTCGGGATGTCGTATTCCTTTGGAACCTCCCAGACAGTTAGTCCCTATTTGTCGATCTCTTCAACAGCACCAACAATAGCTGTAGGATGGAGGCCTCGGGAGGGTGTGTCCCCTTGGACCTCCCCGTCTGTCATTCCCTATTTTAGCCACTTCTTCATCAACATCAAACATAAGGGTACCGGATGATGTTTTGGGAGTACATGCCTCTAAAATGACTTCATGCAGGTGCGAGTATGTAGATACGAGTATGCATGTACGAGTATACAGGGGCAGGCAGATAGGTCCGCATAGCTATGTTCGAGCAATGTATGATAGTCAATTGCACCAAGTACCTCCCAAGGTCGCAATTATTATTCCATGAGGATGCTTACTCGTGACGTCTTCAAGCTAGGATTCCGTGAGCTCATACTCGCGATGATCTTCATCAAGGGCGTATATTCCATGAGGATGTTTACTCATGACGTCTTCAAGCTAGGATTCCGTGAGCTCTTACTCGCGATGATCTTCACCAAGAGCGTACTTTCCATGAGATGATTTACTCAAGACGTCTTTGAGCTGCTATTCTATAAAATCCATACTCGCGAGGTGATCTCTTCGACAACTATGATGCTCCCCTTCAAATTCACGAGTTCCATACTCGTGAGGTCATCTCTTCAGCAGCAATAGTACTCTTTAATTCCATAAGCTCTTGCTGACGATGATCTTCTCCAACAACCGACATTTTATAGGAATTCTAAGCTGGTCATGCTTGTGAGGTCATCACTTCGGCAACTATGCATCTATATTATTCGTTTAATCTCTTCAACGACTCATACTTGCAAGGATGTTCCTAACTACTCACCTCTATGAGATGAGGAACTGCTCAAAAGTACTTAAAGGCTCAATAGGGAGATCACTTGCCATCGAGAAGCTCGAACTAAACTAGGAGGGACCTTTCATCATTCAAGAGGCATTCAAGACTAGCGGATACCGCCTGCAGAATCATGAAGGGGGAATTGCTTGGGAATACCTGGAGCAGCAATGACCTGAAGAGGTTCTATCCCTGAGCAGGAAGGTGTATTCTCCACCTCCTAGTGTTTATTACATTTGATTAAAAATTCCTCGCCCCCTTGAAACATGGGCTGCGAGAGTTGTTTTTCTCTTAAGGCAAGAGCTTTTCGAAGTAGGTAAAACCGATCTCCACGACAGGTTGGGAAACGAGCCTCCGACTTGATTTTCGTAAAACCCAGAATGGATGATGGGACGATGCCTCGGTAGTACATTCTCCTAATACCAAGCCTCTGCACTAGAGGTCGAGATCAGCTCCCCCCTTGCACGTTGGTCGAGTTACCCTCTGACCGCATCTCTCATCTGACTGGAGAGATTATCAGGAGAAAGTCTGGACGCCGACCTCCCAATTTGACGAAGCGATGATCGATTTAACTGACTGAGGGACCCTTGTATAAAGTTGTCATTTGACCTCTTGCGGCAAAGCCTAATATCTCTTGTCGTTTATTCCAATTATATGGGTTGGTGCGTTTAATCCCCTCTGATTGTTGAGTGGCAGTATGAAGACTCTTCCCCAACCTGGCGACCGATTGGGGGATAGGTCTCCGACTCGAATCTCGTAAAAACCCAAGTCGGGTGGTGGGATAGCGCCTCAGGAGAGAGTCCGCCTAAGACCAAGCCTCTGCATTGACGGTCGAGATCAGCTCCCCCCTTGCACATTGGCCGAGTTACCCCCGGACTGCACTTCCCATCCAACTGGAGAGGTTATTAGAGGAGAGTCCGGACGCCAACCCCCCAACTTGATGAAGAGATGATCAATTTAATCAACCAGCATTCAACAAACGCAATAGGATGGAGGCCTCGGGATGGTGTGTCCCCTTGGACCTCCCCGACTGTCATTCCCTATTGGTTAGCATTCAGCAGCACGGTAGGATGGATGCCTTGGGATGGTGCGTCCACTTGGACCTCCCCGACTGTCATTCCCTACTGGTCGAGATCCAACATCCGACAGGCAGAGTGGAGACATCAAGTGTGTGTGTCCAGAAAGACCCCCCCCCCAAGAGTCATGCCCTATCCAGGCAATGCGACGAAATTCAGCTGAAGCGGTCATCGATTCGCGTCACGAGTGGGTTAGAGGAAGGTGTTGACCATCTCTCCACCTCTAGTTGAGCTCAGCTCCTAGAAGGTGTCGACCGTGTATCCGCCTCTAGTTGAGCTCGGCTCCTAGAAGGTGTCGACCTTGTATCCGCCTCCAGTTGAGCTCAGCTCCTGCGAGGTGTCGACCTTCTCTCCACCTCTAGTTGAGCTCGGCTCCTAGAAGGTGTCGACCTTGTATCCGCCTCCAGTTGAGCTCGGCTCCTGCGAGGTATCAACCTTCTCTCCACCTCCAGTTGATCTCGGCTCCTAGAAGGTGTCGACCTTATATCCGCCTCCAGTTGAGCTCGGCTCCTGCGAGGTGTAGACCTTCTCTCCACCTCTAGTTGAGCTCGGGTCCTAGATGGTGTCGACCTTATATCCACCTCCAGTTAAGCTCGGATCCTGCAAGGTGTCGACCTTTTCTCCACCTCTAGTTGAGCTTGGCTCCTAGAAGGTGTCGACCTTGTATCCGCCTCTAGTTGAGCTCGACTCCTACGAGGTGTCAACCTTCTCTCCACCTATAGTTGAGCTCGGCTCCTAGAAGGTTTCGACCTTATATCTGCCTCCAGTTGAGCTCGGCTCCTGCGAGGTGTCGGCCTTCTCTCCACCTCTAGTTGAGCTCGGCTCCTAGAAGGTGTCGACCTTATATCCGCCTCCAGTTGAGCTCTGCTCCTGTGAGGTGTCGACCTTCTCTCTACCTCTAGTTGAGCTCGGCCCCTTGAAAGCGTCGACCTCGTATCCGCCTCCAGTTGACCTCGGCTCATACGAGGTGTCGACCTTGTATCTGCCTCCAGTTGAGCTCGGCTCCTGTGAGTTGTCGACCTCCTCTCCACCTCTAGTTGAGCTCGAGTCCTAGAAGGTGTCGACCTTCACTCCACCTCTAGTTGAGCTCGGCTCCTAGAAGGTGTCGACCTTATATCCGCCTCCAGTTGAGCTCGGCTCCTGCGAGGTGTCGACCTCCTCTCCAACTCTAGTTGAGCTTGGCTTCTAGAAGGTGTCAACCTTCTCTCCACCTCTAGTTGAGCTTGGCTCCTAGAAGGTGTCGACCTTGTATCCGCCTCTAGTTGAGCTCGGCTCCTGCGAGGTGTCGACCTTCTCTCCACCTCTAGTTGTGCTCGGCTCCTAGAAGGTGTCGACCTTATATCCGCCTCCAGTTAAGCGCGGCTCCCGCGAGGTGTCGACCTCCTATCCACCTCTAGTTGAGCTCGGCTTCTAGAAGGAGTCGACCTTCTCTCCACCTCTAGTTGAGCTCGGGTCCTAGAAGGTGTCGACCTTGTATCCGCCTCTAGTTAAGCTCGGCTCCTACGAGGTGTCTACCTTCTCTCCACCTCTAGTTGAGCTCGGCTCCTAGAAGGTGTCGACCTTATATCCGCCTCCAGTTGAGCTCGGCTCCTGCGAGGTGTCGACCTCCTCTCCACCTCTAGTTGAGCTCGGCTCCTAGAAGGTGTCAACCTTCTCTCCACCTCTAGTTGAGCTCGGCTCCTAGAAGGTGTCGACCTTGTATCCGCCTCTAGTTGAGCTCAGCTCCTAAAAGGTGTCGACCTTCTCTCCACCTCTAGTTGAGCTCGGCTCATAGAAGGGGTCGACCTTGTATCCGCCTCCTGTTGAGCTTGGTTCCTGTGAAGTGTCGGCGTTCTCTCTTCCTCCAGTTGAGCTCGGCGAGGTATCGACTCTTTTTTCTCCTATAGATGAGATCCCCTCCTGGGAGAGACCTTGCGCGATATGTCCACTTGTTCACATCTCTCCAATCTGCGGGTCCAATATTGTTTTTTCGACCTCGCGAGCGAGCTCGAAAAAAGAGGGGATTGTGTTCAACCCGTAATTCGTCGAGATCAGAAAGGCCTAAGAAGACACCTATTCGCAAACCTCACTGGGCGAGCATGGGCGAGCAAGAGGCGAGCAGGGGTGAGCCGAGGTGAGCAGAGGCGAGCAGGGGCGAGCAGAGGCGAGCTTGGACTAGTATCTCGCGAGTGTGGGCGAGTAGCCATTGTAACTCGCGAGCTTAGGCAGTATACTCGCATGTACCCCCTAGGATTTCTTTATAAATAGACCCCATGGGTACTAGAAATGGCACTTTTGGAAGTGGTCGAGGTCCCCCCTAGCTGGATACTTGCCAAGTCCATGCCCGTTTAGTACCTCGCCCAGCTTTTGGTTGCGGAGGGGAAGTTTCTCCCAAACTTTCGGGTATGTGGTGGGACCTCCCTGCTGGAGCACCTGGCGTGTGCTTATAGTCATTTTCTCTCTCCTATTTTAGCTATCCGAGCCGTGGAGTTGGACCGCAAGATCAGTAACCTCGAGCTGCAATGATCCGAATTTTGGAGTCGGGATTTTCCTGGCTTCAACACAGGGGCTTGCTGTTGTGGTCTTCCATTTGCTTGGCCTTCAATCCCCTTCTTCATTGGGCAATTCTCCATACGATGCCCTAGCTAGTGGCAAAGGTAGCATGTGTTGTCCTTCTTGTCCTCCCAGCAGACACCTCGATGCTTTTTGTTGTATTTTGGGCAAACTAGAAAGTCATTATTTCTGTTGTTGTCATTTTTTTGGTGCTTCCCACGATCTTTATGACAAAACTCCTAATTCTTCCTCTTATTGCCCATTTGATGATGTTGCAGAGATTTTTGACTCTCCTTAACTCATCGTGCCGCTTCAACGAGTGAGTGATAATCGTTGAAGTCCAAGGGTGATAATATAGTGTGGATTGATTCACGCAACCCATATCATAGGAGAAAGATTTGTTGCTCTATCGACCCTATAATATCAGGTATGTGACGGAGAATAGATCCAAATTTTGCCTCGTATTCTGTCACCGAAAGGTTTCCCTGGGTTAGCTGCGCAAATTGTTCCTTGATCTTTTGGCGAGCCGACATTGGCAAGTACCATTTCTTGAATCCACCAACAAATTCCTGCCATGAGATATTTGCCAATTTTCTCCTATGCAACTCAATGCGCTTATAATTATCCCACCAAGCTTCAGCATCTTTTTACAGAATAAATTCGATCAGGGCGGTTCTCTTCTTCTCTATGCATTTAATGCCCTCGAAAACTCGCTCTACTTGGCGGAGCCATCCTTCCGCAACTAGTTGGTTGGTTGATCCTGCGAACTTGGGTAGACTTGCTCGTAAAAAGATCTCCATCCATCTTATGGGCAGTCCAGAATCCATGTCAGGTTTGCATACAGTAGGTCTTGCCGCCCCTCGCTGCAACACATCTGCCCGTATTGCTACTAATTGAGTGACAACATCCATATCTGTGCTAAGGGGTTGGGCATGCAGTCCTTGGAGGTGATTACCACCATTGGTTTGCTCAGGATTAAACAAGTCAGAATGTCCCTCCGCCATTTCTAAAATGAAAATAGATGGTCTTAAATTTCCAAATGAATTGAAGCTTTGAACGCTCGAAACCCACACATTTAATTAATTTAGGTTTCATGATTAACTCGCAATTTCTAGTTTAAGTAGCCAATTGACAGGTAAGCGTAAGGTCAGTGGTCGCACTATGTACCGTTATACACCACCTTCCTTTCAAGGGATACTAGCTCACCCCTAACCACTTTGCTAGACACCAATTAGACAACTTAAATTTTGAGTTTGCAAGTACAATGCTTTATTATACTTGTCTTTGCCCGGATCTTAATTGTGCCTATCCCACTCAAGTTTACTAACTTATGTTCACAAAATGGATTCCACGATTAGAATCTAAAGGTAGAAAAACATAAGAATCAACATATTAATTGCCAAAATCAGAGTTCGTGAGGACACATGCGGTTTCGTTGCAACTGGTGCGAATTCTGAGCAACCAACATGAATTTCGAGAAACAGAGTCTGCCAATGAACTTAAAACATTGAATTACATAGGAATCGATAAATTATTTGTCGAAATCAGAGTTCGTCAGAAAAAGTGCATTTGTAGTGCAATCCGTGCAAATTTTGAGCAACTGGCATGAATTTCGAGAAATGGACTCCGCCAATGGACTCAGAAAGTCGAAAAACATACGAATCAACATATTATTTGTCGTAATCGGAGTTCATGAGAAAAATGCGGTTTTCGGTGCAACCGGTGCGAATTTCGAGCAACAGGCATGAATTTCAAGAAACGGAGTCCGCCAATGGAGTCAAAATGTCGAATTACATATGAATCAATATATTTTTTGTCGAAATTAGAGTTTGCAAAAAAAGTGCAATTTTCGGTGCAATCTATGCAAATTTCGAGAAACTGAGTCTGTCATTAGACTCAGAATATCAAAATCTATTAAAATACATATATTATTTGTCAAAATCGGGGCACATACGGAAAAGGTGTAATTTGGGCTATAATCACTCAGAATTTGGCAAAACAGAGGCCGGAATCGGGTCCAGAACGTCGAAAAACTCTAGGATAGGTATTTTCATAAATTTTTTGGACCAAAAAATGCACCCAAAATGACCGAAAAGAGGACAGGATGCCACATGGCAGCCGCAGACGCCATGTGGCGGCTCCAGGGAGTGCCACACCTGGCCAGGCATGCGCTAGCCATGCGCTGGACACGTGCTGGCCAAGCGCTAGCCATGTGGCCAACCGCTGGCCACACAAGGCGCGTGTTGGGAACGCGCCAGTGCATGCCCATTACGCGCCTAGCCTAGATGGGTGCCACGTGGCTACTGTATGGGCTACGTGTCGCCCATCCAAGAAGCTGAAAGCGACCATTTTGTCTTGAATCGGTATTTTTGCGTTTTTGGGATCTACAGAACTCGGATTGAGGCAATTTTGGTGGCGTTGTGAAGATCTTATTGTTGGATCGATTGACGCCCTTAAAGGGGGGGGGGGGGGGGGTGAATAAGGGAATACAATTCTTTATAAATTTTTAGACGATTTACTAAATTGTTTAAAGCAAATTAGAACAAAATAACAATTTAGCTTAAAGGAAGAAACAATTGTAATTCGCAATTTTATAACTTATGCCAAATGATAGAAACCAAGTAAACACAAAAAGAAACATGATTATATTATATTAAAGGTGTTTACATAAATTTGATTTCAATATCGCTAGAAATCAGAGGCGTACAAAGTAAATTAATTTTTTTCCTTTTCTATACCGACTTGTATCCCCACAAACCGGTTGGCTTTAGCTTATCCTTCCCCGGATATGGCCTCAAGCCGCTCTAGCCAATCCTTCCCCAGATATGGCCTCGAGCACCCCCTAGATCTAATCACCTAGACCTAGTCGCCAACACAAGGTGAATTACTCCCTAAGTCCTACCCAGACCTAGTTGCCAACACAAGGCGAATTCTCTAAACGGTTACAAAAAATGTATGGAATGAAAGTAAAGATAATAATAAAAACTCCCTATGAGATCTTCTGAAGTTGGAGATGAAGGAGCACTGTAATATGAGCGAGGTCGAAGCGATCGTCCTTCGGATATAGTGTGACGTAATCCTCCTCCAGAATTCTCCTTAAGCTTTTTTTGGGAGAACCATCTTCGGCAACATAACAACAATGGAGTTTTGGCACAAGTATTCTCTCTGGAATCTCTCTCAGATTTCAGGAATCAAGCCTTCAATAATCCTCCCAGCCCCGAGTAAAAAAGAAATCAGGTCTTTTAAATAACCAATGGAGCTAATGCGTGGCGTTAAGGTTAAAGCCAGCGTTAGAGAACGTGTATAGCAGTTGCTGAGATCGTGTATAGCGTCAGGAGCGTGATAGAACCAAATTTTGTCAAACGAAACTAATTTCGTCGAACGCGCCTTCGTCGAATGGAAACTCATTTTGTCAACCGCAACCGTCAGGATTGTGACATAAACCAAGTTCGTCGAACAGAATCAATTTCGTTGAACGGAACTCCAAGTTCATCGAACAAAATTTGTCGGGCGCAATGTCGTTGAGCGCAGGCTCATTTCGTTGAATGGAACTTCAAGTTCGTCGCAGCTTGTTGGGCGCAATGTCATCAAGCACAGGCTCATTTCATCGAACGGAACTCCAAGTTCATCGAACGCAGCTTGGTGAGCGCAATTTCGTCAAGCGCAGGAAATTTCGTCGAACGGAACTCCAAGTTTGTCGAACGCTCCAATTCGAGCGCAGTTCAGTTCAGATTTCATCGAACACTGGTTCCTTCAGGTTTCGTTGAATGCCTTCAGAGTTCGTCGAACACAGTTGCCTTTTGATTTCGTCGAACGCAGTTTCCTTCAGATTTCGTCGAACGGCATATCAGGGGTTGTTAACGCTAGGCGTTAACAACTAACGCGAGCATTAGCACACTTTCCAAAGAGTCATCTTCAATCTGTTTTCTACCTGTGGAGTATTGCACCTATAGTTCCTGCACACTCTAAATACACGAAAAGCAAGATCAAATACAATTTGGGATTTGTTATTCTCAAACAAAGGGATGTGACACACATGTCCAACAATCTCGCCCTTTTGATAATAACAAATCCTCTTTAGCAAGAAATCATTAAAGGTGATTATAGAATATGATAAGCGAGATAATAATGCAACTGTAGTATTTGATAAGTATGAGAATGTGCATACTCCCCCTATCGTAATGCCCCCCCTACATAAATGCAATTTATGTTTTACTCCCCGTAAATGATTGATTACATGAATTAATCTCCATGTATTCTTCTATATTTCTCCTATATAGATTTCTGCAATTAATCTCCCCCTTTTGGTATTATCAAAAGAAGGTAGGGTGAGGGTAGTAAGGAGGCATTTCATATAAATGATAAAGCATGATCAAGCTTTTGTAATATAGATAATGATAAAGATTTTAAGCATAGTATATATAAGAGACTTCAAATAAAAAGATAAGAGTTGTAAGCAAGCGAAAGATTATGAGAAACATCTTTTTGTAAGCATGAAAAGCATAAGTAAAAAAAAATATGAGTTTTAAGTTCAGAATGTAAAGATGTTTCAACCTTTTTGAAATCTCACAGTTTTACATAAAGATACCAAGCATGAAAATGAACATATCAACAAAAAATACTACAATGTTACTTAATTTTAAGTTCAAGAGATACCAAAATATTGTAGAAATCAAGCTAGGTTATCTAGTGCATTTATTATATAAAGAGTAGTATAGATAAAGCATTAGAATCCAATACTCATGAGAAGAAGTGTTATGAAAGATAATGATGTGCATATAAGTGTATTTTGGGCAATGTTAACAATTAATTTAAATCACAAAATACAAGATATATGTAAAGTAAAATGCATAATAAAACACAAGTAAATTAACTTTCACACACTTTAATGCTCACTATTTTATAAAAAGTGGTGTATTAATCAAGGGTTTCACAAGACACTTTACTATTCTTTCCAAGGTGCTCAATCTCACAATGCTTATGAAGACTTATCAGGAGATTCAAGTAGTGCTTGGTGGAGTTATATTTGTCTACATATACAATTTTTTGTTCGTATTTGTGCGACAACATTCTCCAAATACACTTGTTTTGCAAACCCACAATTTTTGAAACTTAACCACTTTCCAAAATTTCATAAGTGCAATTCAAATGTAGTGCAGGTAATAAACTTATGCAAGTTTTAATTTATTGTACAAATATAATACACAAACAAGCATTTTTAGATTTAAACACACATGTTGATTACCAAAATAAGTGAGTGAAAGGTATCATTATCAAACATAATACATTTACTCATACTTAGAGGCATGCTAAGCTTGGTTCTACACATATTTTTCAATACAATTGATGCACTTTAAATAGATATATCAAAGCATGCTAAACAAAACAATGTTCATAGTAATTTGAAGGAATAAATGTTAACATTGTAGATAATTCTAAATAATAGAATTCATTCATGCTTGATATTAGCAATAAAGATCATACAGTTTTTTTGTTGTTTTAAAAAAAAATTTAATGAAATAAAAACAGAAAAAATCACAAAAGTATATTTTTGTATTTTTGACTTTTGAATTTTTGTAGTTGATTTTCTTAAATATAAATTAAAACAAAGATAATAAATGTCAGAAATTCAAAAACCAATTAGTAAATATAAACTAACATATTTCTAAAGATTTTTTGAAATAAAAAAAAACAGAAAAATCAGACACCCACGCTAGCGCGGCAAACAGTACTTGATTTTTTGATAATTTTAAATTTTCACTTTTTGATCTTAATTAAGTGTCCTTAGAGAATTGTCATGCAGAAATTTCAGAATTTTTTGAGATCTCTAGGTGGATCAAATTTGCATGAAACTTTGGCTTTTTCAAACACTTGAGTTTTACAAAAACATTTAAGCACAAAAATAAATAAATTATGCAAAACACAAGAGGACATATTTTGAACAACCCAAAATATGCATGATTAAAGTGATAAGTAAATAAAATGTTCATGCAGTGAGTAATATAAGTAAGTCCTAAGATTAAAAAACAACCCAGACTAAATGTCTGCACCCTAGCCCCGTACTAAGTGACAGATGGGCATGAGGAGCTGCACACATGTCATAGGTTGGGGTGAATCCCATATGCACACACTAGAGAACGCTCAACCTAGCACTCTTTCCCCCCAGTGCCTCGCAAGGCCCCACTGGAACCCTCCCCGATTAAGGACAAGAAATGACTTATAGGTTAGGTCTCTAATACATACAACCCTACGCCCCTGCTATTGTGAGATAAGAAGTCAAAGGAGAATAATCTTTGGACAACCTATGCTTTTTAAACTATGGGTTGATTAATAAACTATGGTTTTTGTTTAAAGTGGAGAATTATAGAAAAATCTACAACCACATAGTTTTTCTACTTTTATGAGACGACGATATGAGATAACTAGCCCAATTACTAATATTAAATAATTGATAATGCTAGTATGATGAGTTTTGGGTTTAATGTCACGTCATTATCATTAATATTGCATGTATTCCAAAATAGAGTTTCCAATTATAGATCTAGAATAAAGTGATGATTTAGTTTGATTTATTCGTATTATTACAAAGTTGATTCTAGAGTCTATATATATGTGAGATACATGCAATCAATAGCAAAGAAAATAAATACACCAAATATTGTAAGGAAAACATTATTCAAATTTTTATCATAAGATTCATAATTTCTATGTGATAGATATTATTGATTTGAGATATTTCTTGATAGAACATGAATTATGATTTATGATTATTGAGAATTTTGCATAGAATATATGTTAGATCATCATGATGTATGTGAATTCTAATTCTTCTAGACTTATGGCAATATCATTTGGTGATTTTCTTTTGAATGATCATGTTTGATTTTTAAGTCTAGAAAAAGATGATCATGCAATCATATCAAAGACAAAGATCACATATATAAAGTTTTGAAATTTATAATAAAATTGCATTCAATAATTGAATTTACTGATCTTTGGTTTTGCATGATAATATATGATTCATGAAATAATATTCATAAATATTCTAATGATTAATCCATAAACTATGTGTTTGTTGGAATTTTAGTATTCTATATAATTTCAAATCACAAAGTTATCATGATATTTTAATAACATTGTAAATGTTATACCTAGCATATAAATTTAAGCACAAACTAAGAAGTGATGCTAGAATGATGAGTTTGATTGCAATGTTATTATATATGATATAATGGAGATAAAGTTGCATGTAATATGACAATATTTCAAATTAATTTTCTTTAGACTTAGACTGAAATAATTATTCTATTTGATTTCATCTTGTTGATATCAAGTTAATTCTTAGATCTAAATATAATTAGATACATGCAAACAATAGAGATACATATCACACACAAAACAAGATATGAAACTATAATATCAATAACCATCACATATTTCATAATTCCTAAGATTGATAGTATTAGTTGATTTAAGATAATTCTTGTTAGATCGTGAATTATGAAATATGATTATAGTGAATTTTAGCATATGATATTAATAGATCATGGTGATGATTATATAGTTCATTTCATCCTTTTTACTATGTAGAGACGGCTTGTAAAGTGAATATTATACTACATATATATAGGACAAAAATATTTTGGTCATTTTGAATTGTTTTGTAAATTTTATTTTTGATTTTACTACAAGGTATCTGAAAGTAGAAGATAACGATACTTAATATAGTAAAATATTTTTTTTTTGAAAATAATAATTAGAGAAATCAGAATTTGTTTGGGAAAATAGGCTACCGCCGGCGTTAGTGATAACGCCTGGCGTTAGCAACTCATGGTTTTTTATTTACAATTTTAAGTTTAAATTTGTGATTTAAAAACACATGGTTTTTTTATATCATTTGATTCCGATTTTTCTCGATTATGATTTTTCAATATATGGGCTATTATATGCAACAAAGAAATTAGACAAATATACAATAAGTTGTGCATTTAATATTTTAAGACTAAGCCCTTTAATAAACCATCTAAATCCATTCATTAAAATAATTTCATTAGTCTTGATAATAATTTCAATATTCAATTTATGATGATAATTAAATACATTTAAGGGTAAAGGATTTAAAGAGATAAAGACTAAGAAGATTAGAGATAGGTCACTTTGAACAAAAATGACTTAATGTTCAATTTTAATTCAATTTGTTTTGTTAAATATTAGGCTTAAAATGTGTAAGTCATATCCCATGAAATATAAAGTGACCAAAAACATTTTGGATCAAAAATACAAAATAAACAAAAGAAAAGGAAATAAAGCACATCATGAAGTAGAGTATTGATATTTCATTTTTAATTATTTCTACTTCATGCAAATGATTGGATACTAATGAATGAGAGATTTAGGTCCAAATTTTTAGGGTTTAGGGTTTAGGGTCTGGATATCTCTGGATCTAAATATATGGTCGCCCGGTTTATGTTCTAACCGAGCGGGTTGATCTATCTCTTATCAAGAAGTTATCTCTGGATTCAATGGATTATTCGCCAGGATTGTATTCTAAACTGCGCGAGTTTATTATTCATTACTTCTATCAGCAAGGATGAGATATCTCTGAATTCAGATAAGAAGCCGCCCGGTTTGAATTTTAACCGCACGAGCCTATCATTTATTGCTTATACTATCAGAAATCAGATATCCTGAGATCTAAATGAGTAATCGCACGGGTTGTATATAGACCGTCCGAAATCATCGATTATCACTCATACTCGAATCAAGGCAGCCGCACGGTTCAATCATAAAAAGCAAAAGGTAAAAAAAAAAGAGAAGAGAGAGACAAGATAGCAACCACAAGTAAGTAACAATAGATAGACAATTAGATAGGTAAAGTTTCCATTTCATTCTTCAAAATATCTGTTAACAGAATATTAACCGCTCGGCTACAATCAAAACCGGCAGTTACACAAAAGTAAAATTAAACAAAGGCACTAGTCTTCCGACTTCTTCTTTTTCTTGATAGGGGAATTCGAGTCCTCGCCATCAATGTTGACATCAGGCGAATAGCCTTCGCTTATCCAGGAAGAACCCGATGAGCCGCTATCACCAGACCGCCCGGTCTTACTCGCGGAGCCGGTTGTTCCAGAGGACAAGCTGTCCTCATCATCCTCATCATCATCGGCGTCGTTATCCGCATCGACCTCCTCAGCGGCTCTATCACCTTCATCGCCTCCTTGATGAATTATAATTTCCCAACTCGCGTCGGCTTCAGCCTCTTCACCCACCTTGCCTTTTCCTTTCTGCCTGCGGCTAATTTCATCAAGATGGACCTTCAAGGCAGGGAAGAGGTCAGAAAAAGTAGTGCCCTCGAAGCCTTCGCACAGACCGCCCCGGTCTCCAAGAAGGCCCAAAGCTTTATTAATTCCTTGGGCCACATGCGGTAACACCTCAACCTGGAAGGCAGGGTTGGTTACCTCATATTGTTTCTGCAAAAAGGAAAAATAAATTAGGTCGCTCGGGCTGAACAAAATAAACCGCGTCATCATTTGTCAAACTCATCGCCACGACTTCTCGAAGCCGCGAGTTCTCCGCGACCTGCTCTTCGTACTTCTTCACTAGATGTTTCTGAATGGAAACCAGCCGCCTGTACGACAAGGCCATGAAATGATTGGCCGCAAACCCCCATGCACCGGCTTGTGCCGCTAGCCGGGGAAGCTCTTATTCAGGAACTTTTTTCAACTTCTTTAAGGTCTTTCGACCATACATCGCGGCCCCGGCAGCTAGCGCATGGTGGTTAGTTTTCTCACTAGCCCATGAAGGAAGTGCGTTGGATATCCGGATGCGGCTTCCGTTCCTGTGCCAGAGGACAGTTGGGTTGCCCTGCAGATCAGGCAGGTTCCCGCAGGAAGTTAGAAGCTCGAATTCATCAGAAGAGGTTGGGCTCTCTTCCTCCGATGATGGCGACCTATTTTGCTGCTGCCTCTTTTCCCTCTGGGTCAAAACCGGACCGGCCGGGGTGACCGGCTTGTTCGCGGGGACAATATGGGCAGCTGTAAGATGAAATCAGAAGTTTGAGTAAAACAGTCTGCGCGGTCATTGACAGGCGGGTTGAGAAGAACTCACTATGTTCGGGGAGGACGTCCTCCAACTCTGAGAACAGTGGATGTAATGATTGATATCTAACCGCTCGTTCTCGAGGAACGTGAAAGTGTCCGACTCGATCTTCTCGACTTGAGGAGCTTGGAAAACTTCTTCCCCCCGAACCTGCGGGTCGACTTGCAACACACCGAGATTGCCTTCGAACATTACAAACCGCTCCGACCAGTTCAAGACCTTGTTCGCCAAATTGACGACCTTCAGTCCGTGACAGCCAAAGTAGAGATGCCCCCTGAAAGTTGAAGTCCCCACGTCGGGGACAGCCCACACCGAAAAAAATTTCCTGAATAGATCAATGGAAAATCTGGTCCTCTCGAACCGCAGATACGAAATAAAGCTATATATGGATGCTATGGAGTTCGGTGAAAGCTGGTCGGGTACAACCCCATAGTGGTCAAAAATGGCGATGACTTCAAGTGGCAGCGGAAACTTGAAGCCATATTCAAAATGGTCGACAGGAACGGCTATCTGATGCGGGTTGGAAGAGTTGTTCCGCTCGTCGCGTAAAGGGAGCCGCGCGAGCAGATCACTCCCTGCCATGTGTCTTGCAATGAATTTGTCTAGCTCGGTCTAGGTGAGACGGCACTCCGGGTGGTCCGCCGAGTGAAAGGCCAAGGCCGCATCTGTTCGAACGGCTTTAACCTTGACAGGTCGCTGCGACTTGGACTTAGATCGCGCCATTTGAAATCGTAAAAATGACTTCGAAAGGTCCCTACTTATAGATTTTGACGATCTGCGAATAGTAAAATTATATCGCGGCTACACATTCTAACCGCGCGGTTAAGAGCCTGCATGATCAGATTTGCCAGAAAAACAAAAGAACCAAAGGCATTCAGGAAATCAGGCGCAAACATACATCACAGATCGCACGACCTGTAATCAGTTCGGATAAAACATAGAGGATCTAAACAGAATACAAAGTACAGCGATTAAACAAGAACCCGCACTGGTTATTCAAATAAAAGACAAAGCAGAAAGAACCATTGTCTAACAGAAGTCAAATCAACAAGCCGCACTCATAATACAAATTGTTCTAAAAAGCCGTTCACGGCTGGCGGTGTTTGGGGGAGACATCCTCTCTATGAAGCCGCGCGACCTGATCGCTAGTAGTGTTCAGAAGAGAGTAAATCTGGCTGGTATGATAATGGATGTGGTTGATAGTGCTATGAAGCCGCCCGGCATCCCATTCAACCCGCGTAGCAGTAATCATACGAGGGGTGACGGTGGCCTCATCGATCATTGGGTCGGCCGCTCTAACTGGGGGAAGATTCGAGCCCGCCCCAACAGTCGGGCGGCTAGAAACTTGCATCCCATCATTCATACTTCGCCGGCCTCCCGCGACTTCTCTAGTTAGCCGCAAAAATTTATCCTGATAATATTTTGAGTCATCCTCAAACTTGGCAGACAATCTCTTCTCCTTCTCGAACTGAGCGGTCAGAGTAGCGACTTTAGCAACCTTGTCTTTCTTCTCAGTCTCCACTGTAGCTCGTGCGGCCTCAAGTTGCATCTCCAGACCTTTCTCCCTCTCTGTCCTGGATCTCCTGTCGGTCTTCATCTGTGCCTTCAGCGCCTCTTCAGCCTTCTTCCTTGCCTTTTGCTCGGCCTCCAGAGCGGTCCGGGTGGTGGCTTCCCGGTCTTCCACCTCCTTCAAGCAGACCCTCAGGTTTGCTAAGTCCTCCTCGAGATGATCAAACAATGGCTGCCCTTCTCGCGAAGCCGCTGCATAGGTCAACGCCGGGGGGACTAATGGAGGCAAGCTAGCCTCGAGGTCGCCCGACTTCACAGTTTGATCTTCTCTCTCTACAAGAAGCCGCACGGTTATATAAAGCAAGAGCATGCAACGCTATACATATATAAAAATGTGCATATATATAAGATCAATGCCTGGGCGCACAGGCCGCTTGGACTGTTCCGGGTCCTTCCTCCGTTGTTGTTCACGCCAGAGTCTCTCTTTACTCTTCCTAGCGGAAGAGGACCAGACCGCTAAAAGGAAAAAGCTCGGCGGCGGGTTCAGTAATTTATTTTGACGAGGTCGCGGAATGAAGAAACGGACAGCTTTATAACCCGCGGGGCGCTTACCTGGCATAAAGGGACCAGGCCGCAGCGGCTTGTTTAAAACCCGTCTCGCCTCCTCCTCCTGAACCATCATTATCTCTTTCCCGGTCATCGTCGGGGAAACCTCCTCCCGCGCTTTCAGCAACTCCTCGAGTTCCTTCTCTCTCTGCTCGACCTCCAGGGCGGCCCGAGTAGCAGCTTCTCGCTCTTCGACCTCCTTCTGAGCGGGCTCCTCAGACCGGGCTGTGTTATCTATAGGAGGGTCAGTTCGCTTTGAAGTCACCGGGCTGTCGAGAAGCTTATCTTGGCTCTCCAGCTCATCCATCCTCTTGAAGATACCATCAAATGATAAACTGCTCGCCGAGTCCGGAAGCAGACCGCCCGATTTCACATCAGGGGTAGCCGGCGAGTCATTCAATTTAGCGGATGGGGGAGTCGCTAGGCCAAGCTCCTCTTTCAGTCGCGGATTGGTTTGGAGGCGGGACTCGGCCGGTTTCTTTAAAGCCGCCCTTTCCTTGGATGCTAGCCTCTTAACCTTCTTGGTTATTCGATCGATCACTGACCCGATCTTCTTTCTTTTCTTCCCTTCCTTACCCAAAGTTGGAATAATTTCTTTGGAGGGGCTGGGATAATCGTCCACAGAAAGAGGGGTAATCAGGTCGCCTGGCTTCTGAGAGCTAACCGCCTCCTCCCCCATATCCTTGACTAATAAGTGAGGATTCCTGGATGGGCTGATTTCCATACCAAACGAGTCGGTCTCACTGACTTTCTTTGAAGGGCTGCCAGAATCCACTTTACTAGAGGGGACGGCCTCCCCTTTATTCAGCGGGCTGACGGCCTGATGGCCGAGGTCGCCTGAAGGAATCAACGAGTCGCTGGGAGGAAGCCCCGAGCTGTCCGCTGCAGTCTCTGCAGGAGTCTTAGGGGTAGTTAAGTCCACAACGGACTTTGAAGTATCCGTTGCGGGCTTTTCAGACCGCTCTTCCTTCTTCCGATCTCTCCTGTGCCGCTTCTCCTTTTCTTTCTTTCTTTTCCGGTCTCCTTCTCCAACTTTCTTCGGCTTCTCCAATATATCGCGCTTTCGGCTTTCCTCCCCTTTCTTTTTATCTCCGGCAGGGACCACGCGGTCTGTAACAGCCGCTAAGAAGTCCATTGTTGTTGAATCTCTGGTTTTAAAAATTCTAACCGCAACTGGTGAGTAGTATCCCGTAATTTCAGAAAAAATTCTGCAGAATGAGTTCTCAGGCTCTCTTATAGAATTCAGCACAAGTCGGATGCGGCCTCCCGGCTAAAGCTAATATTTTCGAAATTTTCTTGAGATTTGAAAATATGCGGGGATTATGTTTACCCGGAAAACCGCTTCTCGGGTTGAATCATTATCAGGCCAGGCGGGCTTCTAAATCAAGCCGCTGGGTCCCAAGATCAGCGGCTCTCAGTCCGAGGTAAACTAAGCCGGGCGGTCTGATGTCGTTTCTGACCGCCCCCAAGATTGAAGATTGTCAGAACCCAAGGCAAGAAGGCGACCCGCGGTCTCAGATCGGAGACCGCCCGGGTTGTATCGTGAAGATCGGCCAAGGTCGCGTCCAGAAGGCAGGCCGCAGTCTCAAGTCAGAAGCCGCTCGTTTTGTATCATCGCCTTGGTCACAGCATCTTCAGCCTCTGGTCAGACGGGTCGGAAGGGCAAGCCGCCAAGCCGCGCGGCTTCTTTCTTTTCTTCTTTGTGTGTCCCGTCACCGCCTACCCGTTTCTCCTGTACCCGGGCAGGCGGTTATTTTATCCCTGCCCACTTGGGCAGGCCCCTGAGCCTATAAATAGGGGGCGGCACTGTTCACAAGATACGCACACTCGAATCCAGGAGCTCGCTTGTTTGAGTTGCGGTCTCGAGGTTCCCGTCTTGCGGACTGTCTGACCGGCCAGCTTCTCCTTTCCTGCACTTATAACCGCTGTAACCGCCTCATTTTAATTAAAGGAAAGCCTATCACAGGAGTGGCATTCGCCATGACGGGCGAAGTCTGGCCTTGACCGCTGCTAGCGGTCTCATTTTCCCCACTTAAAAAGTAACCGGCAACCCGCAGCCTCCGATTTCCTTCGGAGGTGCGATTTCAGACTCAACATAACCCGTCCGGCACAACAAACATGGTTGAGTCACAACTCATCAGACTAATAAGTCTATTGATATAACCATCGAGCCTACCGCTCGTAAGACCAAACCGGATAAAGCACCCGTGAGAATGGAGTGTGAGTGAGTATATTACAAAGTTAATCTTGTATAACAACTTTGCCCTACAATTTATGGTTAACCTTGGACTTCCCGAGGATTACCCTGTAAGGGGCTCGCTACGGTACTAGGAACTATACTTGGATGACACCCCAAGGCTCCCTTTCTCAAGGCATTTAATGTTATGGGTATCTACCCACATGCCTAAGCCTCTTACCATTTCACTTGTATTAACCCTAGGTGGTTTATGACACGCTAGGGGAAAGACGATCTTTCGTCAATCACAAGCACGACCTTACCCTTAGCTCACCTAGCACTCTTATCTCCTAAACTACTTTTGTATGACCTCAACCTCTTCATCCTAACCATGTACACCAACTACATGCCACTTCCACTTGGTAGACCCCTAAATACCCAAGTTTCCCATTTTTACTATACGCAGACCAAACTAACTATATGAAGCTAATAAGTAGAAGTACTCCAAATATTCATCCACATGACACAAGATTTTTAATGGAGGACTATCATGGCATTATAAGACTAACTCCAAAGATTCATATTTTTCCTTAACATTTTAGCATTTATTTTAATTTCTCCAATATTTGCCAAGCCTGAATATGAACATGAAGTGTAAGGTATTCTTATGATATGGATCTCATAAAATTAAGGTAAATCTATCATGCCAAAATAACAATAAGTACATAATGTCACAATTTTACAATCAGAAATTGTCCTCTAATTATAATATTTAACATCTATCCAAAGTTGGAGGTTAATGAAGGAACCATCAAAATTACTTATCCAAAAATTATGGAAACATTTCTAGATCTTCATATTAGTCATAAAAGTCTACTGGCCAAGTTTCAGAATTTATGAAGTCAAATTAATCACATAATTGAATATTCCAAAGAAACCCTTTTTAGGGAAAATTGTGAAGGAACCTGTTGTTAAATAATTCCAAAAATTATGAAAGAAATACTAGATCTCCAATATGTTCATAAAGGCTTGCTGACTGAGTTTCACAATTTATGGAAATCATTTTCTCACCTAAATAAATATTCCAAATAAATCCTAATATGAACATGTTGTGAAGTAGCCTACTGATAACAATCTCCAAAAATTATATAAAAATTTACAGAGCTTCCTAGTGCCCTGAAATGTCCTATCACCAAGTTGCACATTTTTCCAGAGAGTATTGGACCCTCAATTATATTTCTTAAGGTTAAGGTAGAATAAGTGCCTTGTGAATGAAGTGCTGGTTAAATTATTTTTGTAATTACACAAAAATTACCAGAGGCCTTTCATGTGATATTAAAGGCACTACCAATATTTCACATCATGGTTTTGAGTTTTGACCACAATACCCCAAGATGAAGACCATACCCTAATTTTGACCTAGTTTGACCCAACTTGGGTTAGCCAAATTCCCAACTAAATCAGTCCCAATTGGGCAGAAATTTTGACCAAGGTCATATAATAACCCTAAGGAGAACCCTCCAAAATTCGGAGGGGATTAGGGGTCATTTGACCCATTAATTAATTAACATTTAATTTATGAAATTATTACAAAAACCATGGAAAAATGTTCTCCTAAAATTCCCATCTTTGGGCATGTTAAGGGGGTTGGTATAAATAGCCTAAGTTTCAATTTTCATGCCCATAGCATTTCTCTATCAAGAGTTATTCAAGGAAAGGTGACTGCCCTACCCTAAAGACCAGTCCTCGCAAAATGGCTCCATATGGGGTATAATGCCCTATTGGGCTGAAACAAATTTTTACTTAAAGTTAACCTCAATACCTACAACTATCATGTAGAACATTTTCTCTGAAACTGAGCCTAAGTATTTTTAATATTTAAAACAAGGTACTACATTATTTGTGACAGAATAATACAAATCATATCATTAAATCATTTAGGCCTGTGCTTATAAGATCGCGGCAGATCCAACGGATTACGGTCATCGTCCCCCATTAATGGACGGCGCGTGACAGCTTGTCTTAGGCATCTTTGCGGGACGATTTCTCGGCCACCCTCACCTCTCCCCGGCCGACAAGTGCCACCACCACCTCCGTTGAGGTGGTGGCTGGCGATAGGAGGTCCCTTGCCGGCCGGTGGTGGCCAGAGTAGGGGTTTCAGGGAGGGGAAAGAGGGCTTGAAATGAGCCCTTTCGGAAGCACGATCTGAGCCCAATTGAGCTCGGATCAAGCTCCAAATCATCAGAGGATCTAGCACTAGAGGAGAGGAAGCAGATCGGACCTGTGTGGGGGCTTGGTGGTGCATATTCTGGTGAGTCGCCATGGCCAAAGGTGGAGCTTTCGGTGCCATGTCAATCCTAGCTTCTGGTGCTCAATTTCTTCAGGGAAGAGGGGGGTTTCACTCCCTTCTGACCTCTGAAGATGTTAAAGGGGTCAATCGAGGTTGTAGGGGAGGAGTTACTCGAATTGCTATTAATGGCCATAAGTAAAGATTTCAGTTACACTTGGGGGGGGGGGGGATGAATTGGCCATCAATTAGGCCGGGAAGAAGCTGAAAACTTCTCCTCTCCCCAAGGGGAGATGAATGGAGCCATCAATTGCTCAGATTGGGGGTTTCTTCTTCCTCCCCAATAACTACCCTCTCTTTCTCTCTTCCAAATTGGGCTCTCTCTCTCTCTCCTATCTGACTCTCTTTAAATTGGATGGCCAACACAGCAGCATTCAATCCCCATGAGGTGGTGGACCACATCAATTGGGTCTAGCTCAAGTGGATTGGGTTCAATTTGGGTAAAGTAGGTCATTTTGACCTAAACTTATGTTAATGTTGACTTTGGTCAAATTGACAACTTGGGTTGACCACAATAGTTGGGTAGTGGCCCATTAGACTCTCTTATGGGTTAGGAAGGTTTAGGTGGAGTCAATTTGGCTAGGTGAAGGTGAATTGCCCCTTAATAGGGCACTTTTGACCAAATTAGGGCTAGAGTTGACTTTGGTAAAATTGGCCAAATTGGAGGTCCCATGATGGGGCGTTTTGGTCAATTAGGTCCCTAGTAAATTTGGCATGGTGATTTGGCATGGTGTGGGCCAATTGGCCCTAATTGAGTTAGTTTGACCAATTCAGGGTTAGGGCTGACTTTGGTCAATTTGGCCTCTCTGGTTGACTCAAATGGGTCCCTGGTGCTCCAAGGGGACCCCTAATGGGTTAGGGATACTATGTTGGGGGTCAAGGTTCAAGTTGAGTCCCTAAAGTCCAACTCTAGGCTAGGTATCTAAAAATTGCTATCTGCAGACCACTTGGGTTTTCCTCCTCTCACCCAAGCTCACATGATCTTAAGCTCTTCCTATGGTTTTGTCATGACCTAGTCATGACAAAACCAACTTGGGGGTCTAGTTGTTGGGGGTTGTTATAATAGATGTTTATCTTAAAACACGAGAGAATATCGCAAGCTATCTCTAACATTGCGATCAATTCCTTTCATACATGCAAGATCTTGACATGCTAAGGATTTCTCAATCTCAAAGGATGAAATCACACAAGAATTACAATTTCTGGAAAAATATAATTCAACACAATTGAATTGCATGAACAAATTAACAAAAGGTTGAGAGATTAAAAGAAGAGATCATTCAAAACATTTAAAACATCAACTTATGGTTCTTACATCCAAATGCTAAAAAGAGATTAGTTTCGCATCATCTTCTCTAAACAAAAATTAAGTTCAAACACATAATAAAAATTAAAAATCATACTCAAGTCCCCTTTGCTCTTCTTCCTTCACAATATTCAAACTTTAGAAAACTCCAGCCCTTCCAAAACTCCTTTCTTCAGCCACCCTTCTTTCTTTTATAGTTTGTGTTGAAAAAGGAAAGAAAATAGACGGACACGGCCTTGCACACGGCCGTGTCAGTGGCCGTGTATAATTAGTGGGAATGATTATGTTGTAGATGGGTGGTCGTGTTGCTGGACACGCCCATCCACACGACCGTGTTCGCTGATGAGCCTTCCTATGACACGGCCGTGTCTGCGGCCGTGTCTGCGGCCGTGTGTAAAGCCATGACTTTCTCTGCCATTTTTGTTTTCCAAATTCCCTGAACACAGCATATCATCCAGCCATGTAGGAGGCCATATGTAAAGACATGGTCGTGTGTTTGGTCGTGTGTCTAGCCGTGTAGAGCCAACTTTCCTTAAAATCTTCATTCCTCAACCTGAATACACTTGGATGCATATATTTAAGTTAAAACTTCATTGAATGTGAGCAAATAACGTTTATCATGAGAATGAGTATGAAACTAATGAGTTTAGAATTTAAATTGAGGCGAATTCAAATTGAAATCTCAATTATAATTTAATAAATATAACCTTATCAAATACCCCTACACTTAGAGTTTTGCTATTCTAGAGCAAAATACATGAATAAAGGACGAGCGTATACAACCCAAAACTAGATTTCTAATAAGCAAGTTACCCAATTTAACATTATTTTCAAAGATTCAATTAGTGGAAGGAAATTTTCACAACTTAAAACGGAAATTTTACCTTCAAATGTGATCAAAACAAATTATGAAATTATCAATATTCTTAAACTTATCTCCAATCAATCTAGAAAAAACACGTATCGAATTCACCATCAATTTCTGAAATAAGATTCTATTAGTTTTCTCAATGTTACACTCCATAGTTTTGAAACCTATTTTGAATGACATGGGCTTGCTAGTAAACTTCAACTTCAACTCATAGAAAGAAATAATAAGATTAAAGTATCACTAGGACTTTTGAGGCGCTAACTTTGGCCTGGGCTAGGATATGATAAACAATGATATCAAACGCAATTTCTCATCATATAAGAATATATTTAAACTAGTGAATAAACTCATGATTGTGAAATACATCATGACATTATCCTATTTAAAATGAATAATGGTTAATCATTTTTTCCTTTCTCCCTTTTTTCATTCTTTTTTTTATTTTTAGATACAAACTTTTGTATGCTCATTTTTTTCCAGAATAAGGTGGGAAAATCAGACTGAGCCAATAAATATAATAAATCTCTCCCACATAGAAGAGATCAATCAAAAGGATATACTCAAATGATGTGATGCAACATATATTGATCATATTCCATTTATTCAAAAAGTTTAACTGTAAATATGATGATGAGTACTGAGGTTGTAGAGAAACGAATGTTTTGAGGAATGTAAATAATATCAAAGAAGATAAGTATGGCAAGGGTGCAATGGTAATTGATAGGAGTGGAATAAGAGTTGAAAAGGTTCAAACTAATCAAAGGTGGCCTAGATCATTTCAAATAATCTTATAGTTATGATATATTGAGTTGCATATGGAGTGTATAAAAGAAAGATTCATAATTCAATAGAGTGAAATAATTGATAGTCTCATAGAATTTTTGCTTTAAAGAAAAATTGAATTGATATGTGAATTAAAATTCAGATTAAAGAAAAGTATAGAATATAGAAATTTCCAAACGGTTTTTATCACAATGTGACGTAAAACAATGGAGTTATGAAAATTACAACATGCATAATCGAGTAACATAAATTACATCCATAATCGAGTAACATAAATTATAATGCTTTAATTAGGTAACTGATTAAGAGAGATCTAATTAAATTATTACTTTTTATAGTGAATAAGCATGAACAGATTGAAAATTCTTTGCTCTATATTGTAAGGGTATTTAAAAAGAGTAAATGATTTGGAATTTTATACATTAAGAATATAAAGTTCTAACAATGATCCCCCAAACTTAAATCATGCAATGTCCCCATTGCCCTAAGCATGAATAGAAAAGAAGTGAAGGGGTGCAAATGAAAAATCTCCAAGAGACAAATGTATGCATCCGCAAAGTAGAGGCTATCATATAGTAATAAAGTAGAGCAGTACCATAACAGATTAGCGTTAATAAAAACAATACAATATATAGTTCATGAAAATTGTAAAACTGAAACTAGTAGATATCCCTGGACTAAGCCCCAAGACACAATCAGAAGGTAGGTGGTGGTGGTGGGTCACGATGACGTCGACCAGAGGAATATGGTGGTGGTGGCATGGCTACCTGATGAGTCTGGTTTATACAGTGATTTCTGGCCTCATTTGGGTTTATTTTAGTGTCATTGCACTTCATTTGCTGTTCATATACGCTTATAGTGATAGCATGGCGTTTCTGTGCCTTTTGTGCAATCCTTTCCCCTTTGTGGCATATTTTTCCTATATTTTACTGTATGCCTGTGTTATGGATCCGGTGATGTGCACGGAGCGGGGTTATTTGTACTTTTCCTGCAGGTCCTGGGGTCGTGTGCACGTTCGAGATGGTGCGGGGTGATTTTTGGCCTAAAAAGCCTCTGATCGTGCGCATTCCTTCGCGCACGATCAGGCGCACGATCATTGATCGTGCGTTAATTCCCAGCCCAGATCGAGATCGGACCAAAGATATGCGCACGATCACAGGCCTTTCTTCGCGCACGACCACTGGTCGTGCGCCCCTGACTGTGCGATGTTTTCTATTTTTCCTTTGCTACAGGTTGACTGCGCACGATCACAGTCATTCCTTCGCGCACGACCATTGGTCGTGCGCCACTGACCGTGCGCAGTACTTATTCTGCTCCCTATTTAAGGCGCTGTTCCGCGATTTTAGGTATTCCAGCAGTTTTTTGGCGCGATTTCTGAGCGCGACTCCGCCGTTCCACCTCTCCAAGGTCCCTCCTTCCATTCCTACCCTTGGGAAAGCTTCATCCATTGATCCTAAGGTCATTCTAGGGTTCCGGAAGCATTCTTCGCCATCTACGGCCAGCATTCCAAGAGGAAGACATCTCCATTGGGTGAAGGAGAAGTGAACCCAGCTTTGAGAAGAAGACGGGCAGCGGTTAGAGGTAGTGACAGCCTCTGCATCCCGGAATCAACCAAGGACTGAGCTCGGAGGAGGCGTGACGACCCCCCATTCCGACCACGATCCGCGGCGAGGCTTCTCATCTCGTGGTTACTTCTACCCCTTCTCTTTTTGTGATTTGTACTCTTAATGGTTGTAATGAACTGAATGAACATCTATTTGTCTATGAATGGAAGTTTATTTATGAACTTGTCTTTACATTATGCTGTGTTGTGATGCGCTCCGCCCCCGCTCCACTTACACCCACACGTTCCAGCACCCGCTCTAGAAAAAGCTGGAAGCGATAACGAAGAGGTGCCTTCGACCCTCCACCCTCACATCTGCACTCACCTCATCCATATGCTCACCGGCCATCCGCTAAGCGAAGCACGGCATCGCGGCCTGCACTAAACCCATCCACCAAGCGACGCAGTGATTGCGACCCGCATAGTGTTTAGTTTTCTCATTTCCCGCTCTATAAAATCAACCAAACCCCCTTCTTGTTTTGTTAAACTTAGAACCCCCATAATTAGTTTCCTAACGAGCAAATTGTATTCCCTAACTTGCGGTCCTTTGAGAACGATATTCGTGTAGCTACTCCCTACTTTTATTACTTGACAACGACCGGTGCACTGCCATCGTACCGCATTTCGTGCCCGCTAATTAGCGGTGTGGAAATAGCGTGTCAAGTTTTTGGCGCCGTTGTCGGGGACTGCAAGCGGTTATAATTTGTTTGTTGGGAAATTAGTTTAAGGGTGTTTTTGTTTTTGATATTTCTCTTTTTGGTATAGTGTGCGCATGCATAGACATCATCCTGGTGAATTTGCAGCATTTGATCCTAAGATAGAGCGTACTTTGCGGGCGCGTCTACGTGCAGCTGCCACCATGGATGTTAATGAAAATCAGGCTAATCCAGGAGTGGGAAATGCACCGGCCGTAGCTCAAGCGGCTAATGAGAACAAAGTGGTTAGGCCATGGACTAGGACCATGAGGGATTACACCACTCCTACTGTGGGGAGTGTGTACCCCGGATTTGGCCCGGCTATTACTAACAACAATTTTGAGATAAAGCCGGCCATTCTGAATATGATCCGCAATAATGCCCAATTCTCCGGGTTAACCAGTGAAGACCCCCATCTTCACCTAGCTGAATTTGCGGAGATTTGCGGTACATTTCGGTACGCAGGAATTGTTGATGAGACGGTGAAACTCAGATTGTTTCCATTCTCCCTCCGCGACAAGGCGAAGGCTTGGCTCCACACAATACCACCTGGCGCAGCTACCACCTGGGACGCTCTGCAGACGAAGTTTTTGGCAAAATTCCACCCGGTGGACAAGGTTGTAAACTTGCGGAGAGAAATCGCAACCTTCCGGCAGCACGATCAGGAGATCCTTGCGGAAGCATGGGATAGGTTCACGGACCTCCTCCGGAAGTGCCCCCAGAATGAGCTACAGCCTTGGAGCTTGGTGGAAATTTTCTACTTCGCAATTGAGCCCAATTATAGGGCCATGATTGATGCTGCTGCAGGCGGCACCCTGATGAACCATACACCCGAGGACGCACTGAGGATTCTCCAGGACACCGCCACTCATAGTTCATTCTGGACTGCTGGGAGAAACGCCCCAAGGAATGCTCGTGGACTCTTTGAGGTGAGCACATCGGGCGCATCTACCGAGGTGGCATCGGCACCTTATGACAACGTCATGCTACTTAAGAGGCCTGCCCTCCCTCCTGCCCCAGTAATGGCCATTTCGTGTCAAGGATGTGGAAACCTCGGGCATCACGCATATGAGTGCCCCTCAGGTGAGCAACCCGCTGAATTAACTTTTGATGAAAGTGTGAATTATTTGAATGATCAAAATCGGGGAGTACCATTTAACAACGCTTATAACCCGGCCGTGAGGAGTCACCCGAACTTCTCATGGAAACAAAACATGCCTAATCAACGATGGCAAGGAGGCTCGCATCAATTTGATGCGCAAGCCTCCGGTAGCCAACCGAGGCCACCAAAACCGGGGTTTGCTCAAAATGCACCACCGCAGAGGAGGAGCGCATTGGAAGAAATGATGGAAAAATTTGTTGATCTGGCTCAAACAAATATGGCCAATCAAACTGCGTCAATGCGGAACTTGGAGACGTAGCTAGGCCAATTGGCCCAGGTACGCTCCGAGCGTACGCAAGGCGCTCTTCCAAGCAATACTGAAAAGAACCCGCGGGAGCAAGGCAAAAGCATTGCTGACGCGGATGGTGGTCAAGTGAGCTTGCGTTGTTGCATGTATTATCAATAACATCGAGGTTGCCGCGCTTTGCGACTCTGGTGCATCTCGCAACATTCTTGCTCTGCAAGACGTTGAGAGGTTGCACCTAACAATGAACTCTGAGGACCGGAAGTCGCTGGTATTGGCTAATGGAGTGATTGTCGAAACTGAAGGTGAGATTCGTGAGGTTGTAGTAAATTTTAATGGAATGGCTGTGGTCACTGACTTTCAGATTCTCGGCCCCATGGAAAATTTTTCCATGCCAATCTTGGGGGTTCCTTTTCTGAAGGAAAGCGGCGCAACCCTCCACATCGCCACAGGTTGTGTCACTCTACCTTCCATTGCAGCAAACCTTTCTGGATTATCTTATCTTCTGAACTTCCCTGTAAGTAAAAGTAAGTGCAGGTCTATTGAAGAGAAATCAGACTTTGACGTGAAGAATCCGAGAGAGGAGGAAAGTATCACTCTGATGGAAGAAGAAGAAAAGCGGCTCACAAATAATGAGTTGGAGATAGAAGGGAAAAGCAATGAGACCAAGGCGTTGGAAGTCATGGGAGAAAGCGGAGCGATGAGCCTTCCGAACAATGTCTTTATTGAGAACAAGAAATGTAAACAATCTAAACAGGTTCATTGGGCTGATCTACCCCCTCTTGAGGGTGCAGAAATGAAGCCCCCGGCTGATCCCAATCCGACAAACACTATCACTCCTCCCGCACATGGTGCTCGGTGGCGCTCTCCTTCAGTGGAAAAGCTGAAGCGGGAAAGAATCCTGCATGCTGCGCGCTTTGCAGCCCTACGGCGCGAGAAGGAGGAGGTTAGGGGCAAGGGAAAGACATCTTCCTTGGGCCCTAAAGCTTTCACCTCCTGCCCATCTCGCGTGACTGGGGAGAACCACCACAAATCAGCATATAGCTTATGCGTGCCGGGATCTCCGGGCTGTGCTGTGTGCCATCTGTGATGTTTTTTTGTGCTTTGTGTTTCATGTTATTTGCTGCGTAGTACTGTCAATTTAGCTTTTTATTATAAGACTTTTGCTGTCAAACTATAATACAGGTATTTGGTCCACCTTCAAGGACGTTAAACAAAAGGGCTCTTGGGAGACAACCCATTTTGGATCATTTGGTTCCGTTCTTTTTTGTTATTTTCTTTGCTATATTTTTGTTGTGCTGGGATCCTTTTAATCGCAGGTCCGCATCTATTGGAGCACCGCGGGATCACCGCCTTCTGAACAAAACGCCATATCTTCTGGTATGCTCATTTCTGAGCATGGGGTAATCTCTCCTCCTAGCCTTCTTAAGCTTATGTCGCTATCGAACATGTTTTTTTTTTGCTTGGTATAAGTCTGGGGGAGTGAGAGTTATCGTTACTTCGTGCACAAGCACAGTGCACATCATACTAGGATTTACACTGTGTTATATTGTAGCATTGTTCATCTCATGGCACACCACGACGCCCACGTGAGCGCACTTAACTGTAGGCGCGCGACGAGTCTAACTAGTCTCGGTTGTGTGAATGGGAAATCACGGTGCTGGGTTAGGATTGCGAGACGAAGTACTTTGTTGACTCCTGTAGTGCTCCTAGTCGAGTGCTCATGTCTCGTAGGAATTCGTGTAGATTCAATTTCTGTTTATGCTTTTAGTTTACATTTTTCTACTAGCGTAAATATTGTTTACTTTACTCAATTTGGTGAATCCGGTGTGAATCAAACAGTAGCATAGGAATGCGCGTAGACGTTCATTAGTCTCGTGTTGCCCGAGTCGGGAGGAAGGATTATCTTTCTCGGTGGCTAGAACTCGCCCCAAGCGATTCTTGAAACATGTGTATACGGTTGGTCAACTGCGTGAATGTGATATAGGCCATCATTTTGGCCCGGTTGAGCCTTTGCACCCTTTCCTATCGATATATCCTCGTTAGCCCAGTTGTGCCTACCTGTTCTTTGATTCAGCCCCACTTGTATCGCACCAAAGCCCAAAAGCCAATCCTAGTCACACACCCAAATCTGAGCTTTAGCTGTTTATTATTCTTGTGAGTTGGGTTGTTGATGTGGTGACCTGTTTGTGAAGTTGTGGATATGTTTTATTGTTTATTTACTGAAAATGATAAGAAAAGAAAAAAAAATGAAAAAGAGAAAAAGATATGAGTTTGAATGAAAAATTCATTTGTAGAAGTATAAGTTGGGAGTAGGCGGTGCACGCACCCATGTTGTTAATTCCAAGTCCGGGGGTGTAGTGTACCCGCATGTTTGTGTGGTGATGAGGATAGTTTTCGGTGCTAGCTCATTTGGGTTTAGTGTCTGAGCCGTCGCTTTTATCTTTGTTTACCTCACCTAAACCCAAGCCTCATCTCAAACCTAAAGTCCTATTGATTCACGCATTTGAGTAATACCAGTGCCGTGGAGAGAGTGCGAATGGGCAAGCCTATGGCCACCGACATTGATGGATTTCAATGGAGTTGTCCCGAGTCCCGATCTTTGGCAACGCTCGCCTCAGCGTTCAGTTTACTTTCTTCCTATGTACGACCTTATGATTCACCGTGATTCACTTGTTGAGTAAACGTAATATATAACTACGCTCTTAGAAAATTATAAACTAATATGTATAATTAGAAATTTTGTCTACTAGATTTCTATGCACATGCGTATGAGACTTCGCATATTACTCCGCCCTTGCAATTTCTAACCCAACTATGTCTTTTCTCGCTCCGCCGGATTTGTTTGCTCGGGACGCGGTGTGATGAGTCTGGTTTATACAGTGATTTCTGGCCTCATTTGGGTTTATTTTAGTGTCATTGCACTTCATTTGCTGTTCATATACGCTTATAGTGATAGCATGGCGTTTCTGCGCCTTTTGTGCAATCCTTTCCCCTTTGTGGCATATTTTTCCTATATTTTACTGTATGCCTGTGTTATGGATCCAGTGATGTGCACGGAGCGGGGTTATTTGTACTTTTCCTGCAGGTCCTGGGGTCGTGTGCACGTTCGGGATGGTGCGGGGTGATTTTTGGCCAAAAAAGCCTCTGATCGTGCGCATTCCTTCGCGCACGATCAGGCGCACGATCATTGATCGTGCGTTAATTCCCAGCCCAGATCGAGATCGGACCAAAGATATGTGCACGATCACAGGCCTTTCTTCGCGCACGACCACTGGTCGTGCGCCCCTGACCGTGCGATGTTTTCTATTTTTCCTTTGCTACAGGTTGACTGCGCACGATCACAGTCATTCCTTCGCGCACGACCATTGGTCGTGCGCCACTGACCGTGCGCAGTACTTATTCTGCTCCCTATTTAAGGCGCTGTTCCACAATTTTAGGTATTCCAACGGTTTTTGGCGCGATTTCTGAGCGCGACTCCGCCGTTCCACCTCTCCAAGGTCCCTCCTTCCATTCCTACCCTTGGGAAAGCTTCATCCATTGATCCTAAGGTCATTCTAGGGTTCCGGAAGCATTCTCCGCCATCTACGGCCATCATTCCAAGAGAAAGACATCTCCATTGGGTGAAGGAGAAGTGAACCCAGCTCTGAGAAGAAGACGGGCAGCGGTTAGAGGTAGTGACAGCCTCTGCATCCCGGAAGCAACCAAGGACTGAGCTCGGAGGAGGCGTGACGACCCCCCATTCCGACCACGATCCGCGGCGAGGCTTCTCATCTTGTGGTTACTTCTACCCCTTCTCTTTTTGTGATTTGTACTCTTAATGGTTGTAATGAACTGAATGAACATCTATTTGTCTATGAATGGAAGTTTATTTATGAACTTGTCTTTACATTATGCTGTGTTGTGATGCGCTCCGCCCCCACTCCACTTACACCCACACGTTCCAGCACCCGCTCTAGCAAAAGCTGGAAGCGATAGCGAAGAGGTGCCTTCGACCCTCAACCCTCACATCTGCACTCACCTCATCCATATGCTCACCGGCCATCCGCTAAGCGAAGCACGGCATCGCGGCCTGCACTAAACCCATCCACCAAGCGACGCGGTGATTGCGACCCGCATAGTGTTTAGTTTTCTCATTTCCCGCTCTATAAAATCAACCAAACCCCCTTCTTGTTTTGTTAAACTTAGAACCCCCATAATTAGTTTCCTAACGAGCAAATCGTATTCCCTAACTTGCGGTCCTTTGAGAACGATATTCGGGGAGCTACTCCCTACTTTTATTACTTGACAACGACCGGTGCACTGCCATCGTACCGCATTTCGTGCATGCTAATTAGCGGTGTGGAAATAGCGTGTCACTACCTCGAAGTGAACACAGAGCTAGTAAATAGCAGTCTGAGTCCATCGATTGGACTCCTCATACTGCCCCTACATATCGCGCTGATTGCGCAATGTTTCCTCCTGATTGTAATCCATGTGGGTGAAGATATCTATCATAGCCTCTTGATTCTGCTCGACTCTATCCAACCTCCGAGTCATATCCATATGAAAGAAGGCGTATGAGTCATAGAGATCATCATATGTGTGATGCTCCTGGGGTGCGTGAGAAGAGGACGCACCAGGATGTGAATATCGTGTATGTTGTGGAACATCATGTGGCTCCTCCTCTTCCTCTCTATTCCTCTACTCCTCAACCTCATCTCCCATCTCATCCTGATGTCTAGATATGATAGACTGGTCTGCCAACTCCAGGACGGGCTCGAACTATCCTAAGTGATCGAAGTGAAGCCATGGAACTGGGTATAGTGCAAGCAACCACTTCCATTGGAGGAAGGCCGTCAAAGAGATTCATGCCTTTTAGAACGAGTGTGATGTATGGTGCAATACAGATAGTCCCGACTCGGCCGTGCTAGGCCTGGTGGCGAATGAAGGTGGCAACAAAATATCCTAAGTGAAGAGGATAGTTGTAACACCCCAAAGATCGTGGTTCAGCGAGGTAGGCGGAGTGGTAGTGCTGCGCTCGGGATAGGCTAAAAATTCCACATCAGGTCAATGCGCACGACCATTGTCCTCTTCGCGCACGACTAGTGATCGTGCGCCAATGATCGTGCGTAACCCGCAAGGAATCGGAGTTCTGTCTCGGCTTATCGCACGACCATTCTCCTCTTCGCACACAACCAGTGATCGTGCGCCTGTGATCGTGCGCGCTGTTTATCTGCTCCGCGATTTTGAGCGGAGGAGACAATCCGGCCGTCCAAATCCTTTGGAATTCGATCCAATGGCTAGGATTAGTTGCTGGAGGGTCTTAGGGCTTGTGAGAGGAGTTAAACCCTCATTCTTTTGAGGCTTTTCTCTCTCCAAACCTAGAGGAAGAAGAAGGAGGCAAGGAAGAAGAAGTGAGATTCCGCCATTGACGGAGCTCCGGAGCTCCGTTTCGCGAGCCGTTTCCAGATCTGGAGAGTGCAGCCCGGTGCGGTCATTTCCCTCCGTCTAGAATCTCGGATCCATGGCGAGAAAGAACGCTCCTAGGGTAATGATTCCTTCTCCCGTTGTTTGGACTTGTCTTTTGTCCTCTCCTTCATTTCTCTATGCTTGCATGAGGGATCCCTTTCACCAAATGGGTGAAGTGTAGGATTCCCTCAAGTTCTTCGGAACTCCGGGTCGATTGTGTCCGTCCCCGGCATATTGCATGTAGAAAATCCGGTAGTCATGCGGATTTAGGCATTTTGTGTGAAGCCTATTCGTGGCCGTGAGCCCGAATCGGTGATGCTTGGATTGTGACGTTGCATTTAGGTTAAGCCTAGAATGCGTACCGGAGAATGAATCCGTGAACCCAACTAACATCATGTGCATACCTAGGTTCTCTCCTTTTTGATGCTCAACCTAGAAGATTGAATGTGCTTGAAACCTCACCTTGTGTAGTTGCACTTTCTTTATTTTAGTACTTGTGCTAGTATGGCTTGCTTGCAGGGTAGAATCTCCGCCACCCCGGGAAAGGGGTGGGGTCGTTATAATTTGGTCAGCTGTGCTGACCGTTACTTTGTTTGCCACCGCTTGGTGGAATGTTCTTATGCAGGTGCAGGTGAGCCTAGCGGGAAATAGCGGGCGGTGGCCCCTTTTGCTGAGTTGGCCCTTGAAGGCCATCCTCCCTTTTTAGCTTTCTCATGTATTGCCGGCCTGCGTGCCGATGTATGTTTTGGACTTTTAGTACATTTGTTAAATGTAAGGCCTTAAGGCCATAACTCTATTTCATGGTTTCATTCCTACGATAGTGGACAATTCTAATTGAAATGTTAAATCTTTATGCTTCCGCTAGTGTTTAGTATACTCTGTTGTAGTTTCTTTCTGTTTATCACCTTTTAACTCCTAGCTTGTGTGGTTAGTATGGCGTGGGGTCCCGGCCGGACCTACTGTTATATTATTCGTACTGGCAGGGTGTTACAATTTGGTATCGAACTTAAGGCGTCGATCCATAGTTTAGCGAATTCGGGACGAATTCCTTTTAAGGGGTGGTGTGCACGGGATGTGCATTCACCTAAAACGACAAAAACTAATAAGAATGTCCACTTAGGAATGGGAAAACATACTTTTTTGCGGAACCTGAGCGTTCCATGATTGTTATTTGCTATGTTTTCAGTCACTAAATTGTGTCTTACACGATTATAGGCGACTAGAAGTGGTGCAGGGCCGTCTCAACCCCGTAACACTGCTGAAAGTAGTGGGTCGGCTGAAGTGCCAGCGACCACTCCTCCTGCTGAGATGATCAGGTTAATCGCAGAAGCTGCCTTCGCGATGATCAATGCTCAACCGCAAAGGCTTGCACAGCCTGCTACGCCTAATACAGATGCGGCCCCGGTGATCGAACCTGCAGTGGAACCTGCGGTGGAACCGAGGGTTGAGACCCCTGTGCTAGTGGCTGCAGTGGAACCTGCGGTGGTGCAAAGGGTGGAGCGTCCTGTAGAGCGTGTAGTTGTTGCGCGAGCGCGTGATCAACAGCTGCAACACTTTATAAGCTTCCATCCTCCAACTTTCTCGGGGACCGGATCCCCAACGGAGGCGGAGGACTGGCTGTCAACGGTTAGGAAGATTCTAAGGGCGACAACAACAAAAGAAGTTATGATGGTCACTTTAGCCACCTTCCTCCTTAACGGAGAGGCAGAGCATTGGTGGGCTGAACAGGAAGTGCACAAGTTCGGAGGCAGGGAGATTACCGAGATCACGATAGCGGAGTTCTCAAAGTATTTTCTTCAAAGGTATATTCCTTCTGCCCAACGCATTGCGTTGCAGAACCAGTTTCTGAAGTTAACTCAAGGCGACAGCTCAGTGGATGAGTACTTGCACGAGTTCACTAAGCTGGGTCGTTATGCGGGGCCTATGATGGAAGACGAAGAGACAAAGACGAACAAGTTCTATGAAGGTCTTCGGGACGAGTTGAGGCTGCTCCTTGCAGGCCCTTTTACATTAGGTTTCCAGGTGATGGTCCAAACTGCCAGATCCCTAGAGTTGGACATGAAGAGGGTACAAGCAAAAGCTATGGCAAAGAAACCTAAGTTTCATGTGCCCGTCTCTCAGTCCAAGTCAGAGTTCAGAAAGAACAAAAGGAAGTTCAAACCGGCGGAGCAAAACCGCTCAAATGTTTCGGGAGAAACGACTGTGCGGAGTCTTATCACGTGTTTCACCTGCGGGAAGGTGGGACACAAGGCCGCAGTGTGTCGAAGTGGTCCCCCGAAGGCAGAAAATCGAGCATTGGACTATGCTCGAGCTGCGGAAAAGGGTAAAGCTGCGGAGTCTTCTGCTTCCCAGCACATTACTCCGACTCAGCCGAGAGTCTACTCGCTTGGCCAGCAAGAAGCCATACGATAAGCTGATGTTGTCACAGGTATGAATTAAAAATTAGCTTTTCCATAGCTATTAGTGATTATACTGTTGTGCAACTGTATGTTTTATTCGTGTGCAATTAGGCTTTGTCCTAATTTTCAACTATCCGGCGAGAGCTCTATTTGATACGGGTGCATCGCACTCTTTTCTGTCAGAGGACTTCGTGGTGCGAATCGGAGTGCCATCTACCTTCGTAGAGGATAGATTAGAAGTAATGCTACCCAATGGATCTCGCATGTCTGCGGATAGGAAGAGCCGTGTGAAGGTGCGGATCGGAAATCAGGATTTCGATTTGGAAGCATCGTTATTACCGTTAGCTGAATTCGATGTGATCTTCGACATGGACTGGCTCTCGGAGCAGCGTGCATGCATAGATTACAATTCTAAGGAGATCACTCTGGGAAGGAACACCGATGGAGAAACCACGTTTGCCGGTATGCGAGGAGCGAGCAAGACGCTGATGTCTGCTCTCCAAGTGGTTAAGGCAGTGAGAAAAGGCGCCGAGTTGTTCTTCACCTTGTTGGAGACTTCGGAGCCAAAGCCCAGGTTATGTGATGTCCCAGTCGTAGCGGAGTACGTCGACGTGTTTCCTAACGAACTCCCTGGGGCCCCGCCTCATCGGGAGATTGATTTCTGTATCGAGTTGGTGCCAGGTGCCAAACCTGTGGCCCGCTCACCGTACCGGATAGCGCCGAAGGAATTGGCAGAGCTGAAGGTCCAATTGCAAGAGCTGCTAGAGCAAGGCTACGTACGTCCAAGTTCATCGCCTTGGAGTGCACCGGTCCTCTTTGTGAAAAAGAAGGACGGGAGCTTGCGTCTATGTATCGATTATCGAGAGCTAAACAAGTTGACCGAGAAGAACCGATATCCGATTCCAAGAATCGATGATCTATTCGACCAGCTGGTTGGGTCGACGGTATACTCCAAACTGGACCTAAGGTCCGGCTATTACCAACTGCGGATAAGGGAATGTGACATTCCAAAGACAGCGTTTAGTACCCGCTTTGGGCACTATGAGTTCACGGTGATGCCGTTCGGTCTGTCTAATGCACCGTCGGTATTCATGGACTTAATGAATAGGACGTTCCGTGAGTATTTGGATCAATTTGTGATCGTCTTTATCGACGACATTTTGGTATACTCTCAATCGGAAGAGGAGCATGTAGGGCATCTGCACGCCGTTCTGAGCACCTTGAGGAGGAGTCAGCTATATGCCAAGTTCTCCAAGTGCGAGTTTTGGCTACCGTCAGTAGCATTCCTTGGTCACGTCGTTAGTGGAGATGGAATTGCGGTTGATCCGTCGAAGATAGAAGCGATCCGAGCCTGGCCTTTGTTGAAAAATGTAGCGGAAGTCCGAAGTTTCTTAGGACTTGCCGGCTATTATAGGCGCTTTGTGGAAAACTTCTCGAGGATTGCACTTCCTCTCACTAAATTGACTAGGAAAGATCATAAGTTCGTTTGGTCGCCCGAGTGCGCACGAGCTTTTGAAGAGCTGAAGAGCCGTCTGACCACGGCGCCCATTCTATGCTCGCCATGTGGTACGGAAGGCTACGAAATTTATAGCGACGCCTCAGGGAGTGGTTTGGGTTGTGTCCTGGTGCAGTTCGGTAAGGTAATTGCCTACGGCTCCCGGCAGTTGAAGGTTCATGAGAGGAATTACCCGGTCCATGATTTGGAGCTAGCGGCCGTGGTATTTGCTCTTAAGCTTTGGAGGCATTATTTGTATGGCGTGAAGATCGACATCTTTACCGACCACAAGAGCCTCAAGTACTTGCTGGATCAAAGGGAGTTGAATATGCGTCAAAGGAGGTGGTTGGAGTTCCTTGGGGACTACACCTTCGACATCAAATATACTCCTGGAAAGGGAAATGTAGTTGCGGACGCATTGAGTCGTCGGGCTCCCTCAAGCAAATTGGATTTTGATGCACGATGAGCGTCTAATCCGTGATCTGGAAGAAATGGAGATCATTTGCGTTGATCGAAGAGCGTCTACTTCAGCATGCTTGAACTGGACGGAGGTTCAATACCACCTTGCCGACCGAGTTCGACAGGCATTGGAGCTGGATGAGAGCATGAAACGCTTTAAAGCGGAAACCGTTGACGGGTTAAATGCTGATTTCTCTTTCGAAGATGGCCTTATGTGGAAGAATGGCAGATTGTGCGTCCCAAACGTTGGTACTCTACGGGCGGAGTTGATGTACGAGGCTCATCATACCAAGTACTCTATCCACCCGGGAAGCACGAAAATGTACATGGACATGAAGAAACTTTTTTGGTGGCCGGGTATGAAGAAAGACATTGCCCTCTACGTGGCCAAGTGTAACACTTGCGCGTTGGTGAAGGTGGAATGTCAGCGTCCCGGTGGATTTTTGAAGTCCTTGTCGATTCCGGAATGGAAGTTTGACGATATTTCGATGGATTTCGTGCACGGATTGCCGAAATCTCAGCATGGAAACGACGCCATCTGGGTGATCGTGGACAGACTGACAAAAGTATCGCATTTTATTCCGAACCGGAAGGATGATTCTGTAGAAAAGCTAGCGAAGCTCTATGTCGATAGTATTGTGCGGCTGCACAGTGTCCCTCGTAGCATCGTCAGCGATCGTGACGGGCGTTTCACATCGAAAGATTGGAGGCTTATCCATGAACTGTTGGGCACTAAATTGAATTTCAGCACGGCCTTCCACCCGCAAACGGATGTACAGACCGAGAGGACCAACAGGACTATGGAGGATATGCTCCGAATGTGCGCTCTAGATTTTGGAAGGAAGTGGGAAGACCATCTCTATATGATCGAATTCGCCTACAATAATAGCTACCAAGCCAGTATAAAGATGGCTCCCTTCGAGGCCCTCTATGGTAAGAAGTGTCGTACGCCGTTGTCTTGTGCGGAAACGGGCGATACTAAGCTATTGAAGCGAAAGGATGTTGAGGAATCAACTTCGATGATCCGAACTATTCGTGAAAGGCTATTGATTGCCCAGGATAGGCAAGCAAAATATTACAACGCCAAGCATAGGAACCTAGAGTTCGCCGTCGGTGACCGGGTTTACCTGAAGATCAAACCGTTCAAAGGGGTATCAAGGATCCGACTTTTGAAAAAGCTCAGTCCAAGGTACTTAGGACCGTTTGAGATTGTGGAACGTATTGGTGATGCGGCTTATCAGCTTGCACTATCTGCAGAGCTGAGCGGTCTGCACGACGTGTTTCATATTTTAGTTCTGAGGAAGGCAGTGCAAGAGCCTACTCATATCGTTGCGGTTGGCAAAGTGCCGGTTGATAGTGGGTTGTCGACAAAAGTCAAGCCCTTACGCATCGAGGATACCGAGGTAAAGCAGTTGTGGAACAAGTCCATTCGGATGGTAAAAGTCCGGTGGGATAATTGCGGCCGAGAGGAGCTATCTTGGGAGAGAGAGCAAGCGATGCTTGCGGAGTACCCCGAGCTATTTCTCTCAGGTAAATTTTCTTTAAAAACTGTAAATTCCTGCTATTACTGTTTTCGAAATTTCGGGACGAAATTCTTTTAAGGGGGGTGGAGTTGTAACACCCCAAAGATCGTGGTTCAGCGAGGTAGGAGGAGTGGTAGTGCTGCGCTCGGGATAGGCTAAAAATTCCACATCAGGTCAATGCGCACGACCATTGTCCTCTTTGCGCACGACCAGTGATCGTGCGCCAATGATCGTGCGTAACCCGCAAGGAATCAGAGTTCTGTCTCGGCTTATCGCACGACCATTCTCCTCTTCGCGCACGACCAGTGATCGTGCGCCTGTGATTGTGCGCGCTGTTTATCTGCTCCGCAATTTTGAGCGGAGGAGACGATCCGGCCGTCCAAATCCCCTGGAATTCGATCCAATGGCTAGGATTAGTTGCTGAAGGGTCTTAGGGTTTGTTAGAGGAGTTAAACCCTCATTCTTTTGAGGCTTTTCTCTCTCTAAACCTAGAGGAAGAAGAAGAAGGCAAGGAAGAAGAAGTGAGATTCCGCCATTGACGGAGCTCCGGAGCTCCGTTTCGCGAGCCGTTTCCTGATCTGGAGAGTGCAGCCCGGTGCGGTCATTTCCCTCCGTCTAGAATCTCGAATCCATGGCGAGAAAGAACGCTCCTAGGGTAACGATTCCTTCTCCCGTTGTTTGGACTTGTCTTTTGTCCTCTCCTTCATTTCTCTATGCTTGCATGAGGGATCCTTTTCACCAAATGGGTGAAGTGTAGGATTCCCTCAAGTTCTTCGGAACTCTGGGTCGATTGTGTCCGTCCCCGGCATATTGCATGTAGAAAATCCGGTAGTCGTGCGGATTTAGGCATTTTGTGTGAAGCCTATTCGTGGCCGTGAGCCCGAATCGGTGATGCTTGGATTGCGACGTTGCATTTAGGTTAAGCCTAGAATGCGTACCGGAGAATGACTCCGTGAAATCGTCTAAAGTAGTGCGGGATTTAAGTGTAGGCGTCTTGTGAAGATCCTAACGAAAGCCCCATGCTTTGAGATTGGATGAAGGCAAACCTTCACCGCAAAATTGATGCGGAGCGTATTATACCTCCCTTATTTGAGTATTTGTGAAGCCTAGATCCTTGTGAAGGGATTAGGTGCGTAGCTTATATTTGTGTAGCACTTGAAAGTGCTAAACCCTTACGGGCCGAGGCGAAGCCGTACCCGCGTCGTGCGATAGATCGCGACGATTAGAGCACGGGCAAGGCTAAACCGAACCCGTTTCCATGCAGATCGGCAAGAGGTCCCTACCTCATGTAAGCCGTGCGATCATGGGAGAGGTCGTGGAAGGTGTTTTACCTAGACCAACCAAAAGCTCTTTTTCCCACCTAAGGCGATGGCTCTTACGGTGGAGTGTTTGTGGAATTGATGTTGTTAGCCTCATGCGGTTTTTTAGGCGGTTGTGGGGAACCTTCGGGTGAACCCAACTAACATCATGTGCATACCTAGGTTCCCTCCTTTTTGATGCTCAACCTAGAAGATTGAATGTGCTTGAAACCTCACCTTGTGTAGTTGCACTTTCTTTATTTTAGTACTTGTGCTAGTATGGCTTGCTTGCAGGGTAGAATCTCCGCCACCCCGGGAAAGGGGTGGGGTTGTTATAATTTGGTCAGTTGTGCTGACCGTTACTTTGTTTGCCACCGCTTGGTGGAATGTTCTTATGCAGGTGCAGGTGAGCCTAGCGGGAAATAGCGGGCGGTGGCCCCTTTTGCTGAGTTGGCCCTTGAAGGTCAGCCTCCCTTTTTAGCTTTCTCATGTATTGCCGGCCTGCGTGCCGATGTATGTTTTGGAGTTTTAGTACATTTGTTAAATGTAAGGCCTTAAGGCCATAACTCTATTTCATGGTTTCATTCCTACGATAGTGGACAATTCTAATTGAAATGTTAAATCTTTATGCTTCCGCTAGTGTTTAGTATACTCTGTTGTAGTTTCTTTCTGTTTATCACCTTTTAACTCCTAGCTTGTGTGGTTAGTATGGCGTGGGGTCCCGGCCGGACCTACTGTTATATTATTCGTACTGGCAGGGTGTTACAAAAATGCTCCATCATGGTATAAAGATATAGAATATCTTTGGTACTGACGACTCCAGAGTTCTCTCCTCGCCCAAACAGAGTATGGCTCAAAAGGTGATGGAGGTAGTGGACAACACGACTGATCAAATAGGAGGCCTTGGAGCTCTTGGCTTCATAAGGCTGAGCATCTGCAATGCTACGCCATATGGACTCGGGGTGCACTCCATGGGGTAGGGTGTAGTGAAGGCCATGGTATTGTGGACTGTTGAGGAACTCCTCGTCGTAAAGTTGGAGGAATGACGTGAACTCCTGAAGACTGAGCGAGTAAACATGACGTTGAACCCAAAATGAAATTGTGGCAGTGATAGAAGAGACATTCGTGCTCCCCACTACTGTATAGTAACTCGACTCCATGTTGAATGTGGAAAGGAATTCCAACGTTACCTCACGATAACCGAGCTCATTGATAGAGAAAAAAGCATCCCAACTACTATGTCCGATGAGGAGTCCGACTTCCTCGTTCAAATGGATTTCCTCCAACACGTCCCAATCTATGCATCGACAATCTTGAAATTTTCTCATGCGGACACGTTCGAATCGGGCAAGATGAGTAGGGTCTTCAAATTGTAGCATGCTGACTTCCGCATGAACGACGGGAGGGTGCGCGGCGGATTGATCGGTGCGGTGTCGATTTGAGGATTGACGAGAAGTCGACATGCCGAATGGATGATATTCCTTGTATATGGCAATGAAAAACCATGGGATGGAGATGTTTGTAAAAATTACCTTGAAATGTAGATCGGGGCGAGAGGAGAATAAATCCGCAAATATTTTCAATTTCGGAGAACCCGGGAGTGAGATATTGCCGAAAAAGAGGGCTGGAAATGAAGGTTGGGCGGCTGGTTTGGTACACGAATGGAAGGGGAAGAAGTTGTAGTGGGGGGGTTAAAAAAATAATAATTATTTTTGTTAAAACACGGCACACGCTATATACACGGTCGTGTCCTATGTCGTGTTCCGCTTTTTTGAACAGTGACGGATAATTGACTGAATGATGAACACGGCCGTGTTACTACCCGTGTTTGTGCAATGTAAGGCTTCAGAAATGCGGAAGGGTCGGTGCTAGCATAAATGAACATGGGTGGACACACGGTGAGTACTAGCCAGCATAATATGACACACGGATAAACACGGTTTGATACATATATATAGATATACACAAATATTTTTATACATGAACAATATCAAAAACGTGTTTGTAGAACAAACAAAAATGAAAATAGAACACGAACAAACCTAACATCCTAAAAACTCTTAGCTAGATGCCACTAAAATTCAGTTAGTGTCAAGCCGGAGACTTAACTTCTCCTTGCCTTGACGTTCAAATTCTTCCCCAAAATATTGCTTTAGTCTATGTCCATTGACTTTGAAAACCCCTTTTTCTGGGTGAGAGAGTTCAACCGCTCCGTATGAAAATACTTGCTCAACTCTAAATGGGCCCGACCATCTTGATTTCAATTTCCCGGGAAAGAGTTTAAGACGAGAATTGTATAACAAAATATTATCCCCAATTTTGAATGATTTATGATTCCGAAGTTGTCTATCATGGAAAGCTTTTACTTTTTCTTTGTATGTATGAGAATTCTCATACGCGATTGCTCTCCACTCATATAATTCATTGAGTTGAAATTTTCGCTTCTCTCCTGATACATCCAAGTTCATATTTAGAATACAAATAGCCCAATATGCTTTATGTTCAAGTTCAACTGGTAGGTGACATGCCTTACCATATACTAGTCTATACGGTGTAGTGCCTATTAATGTCTTAAATGCAATGAGGTAGTCCCATAAAGCGTCGTCCAGTTTTTTAGCCCATTGTTTCCTATTCCCCTCTATTGATTTTTCTAGGATGTGTTTCAACTCTCGGTTGGATACCTCGACTTGCCCGCTAGTTTGTCGATGATAAGGAGTGGCTACCCTATGCGTAATCCCATATTTTGTTAAAACTTTATTAAACTGAGAATTACAAAAGTGAACCCCCCCGATCACTGATGATGGCACGAGGCGTTCCAAACCGCGAGAACAATATTCTAAGGTTTTCAACAACAACTCTCATTTGTTGGTAAGGCTTGCGCTTCTACCCATTTTAAAACATAGTCTACGACAACTAGAATGTATTTATTATCGTACGAATTAGGAAATGGCCCCATAAAGTCAATTCCCCAAACATCAAATATTTCACATTCCAAAATAAACTTTTGTTGCATTTCATTTGCTTTTGAAATATTACCTTATCTTTGGCAAAGATTACATAAACGAACATACCTCTAGGCATCCCTGAATAGAAGGGGCCAATAAAAACCTGAATCGAGTGCTTTCTTTGCCATACGAATTGGCCCAAAGTGTCCTCATGTAGGTCCTGAGTGACAATGCTCTAAGATCTTCCACCCTTCTTCATCTGATACACATCCCCAGATGATCGAATCTGCACAAATGCGAAACAAAAAAGGGTCCTCCCAAAAGTAGTATTTTAGATCAGAAAAGAATCTCTTCTTTTGCTGATGTGAAAGATCTGATGGAAGGACCTTAACAACAATATAATTTGCAAAATCTACAAACCATGGAGTGCTAGTATGAGTTTGAGTTTCAAGCATATATTATCATTCTTCGGGAAAACTATCACTTATAGCGGATTCATTTAATACTTCTAAATATGGATTCTCAAGAAGAGAGAGGTGGTCTGCCGCCAAATTTCTGACTCCCCTCTTATCTTGTATTTCTAAGTCGAATTCTTGCAAAATCAAGATCCAACGAAGCAAACGGGGTTTTGCATCTGTTTTCGAAAGTGAATAACATATAGCGGAATGATTAGTGTAAACAATCACTTTGGATATTGTTAAGTATGAACGAAACTTATCAAATGCAAAAATAACTGCTAATAGTTCTTTTTAAGTTGTTGTATAATTCTCATGTGCATCATTCAATGTCTTACTAGCGTAGTAAATGGGGTGAAAATGTTTGTTTCTTCATTGTCCTAGTACCGCACCAACCGCAAAGCTACTAGCATCACACATTAATTCAAAAGGTTGAGAAAATTTTGGTGTAATCATAATGAGTGAATTAATTAATTTATCTTTTAGTATTTCAAAAGATTTTAGGTATTCACCATCAAAAATAAAAGGAGTATCTTTTTCTAATAATTTTGTTAATGGTTTTGAAATTTTTGAAAAGTCTATTATAAATCATCGGTAAAAACCTCCATGTCCTAAAAAGCTACGCATTGCCTTAACCTCGGCGGGAGGTGGTAAATGTTCAATAGTTTCTATTTTAGCTCTATCCACCTCAATTCCTCGACATGTAATCTTATGGCCCAAAACCAAACCTTCTTGTACCATGAACTGACATTTCTCCCAATTAAGTACAAGATTAGTTTCTTCATATCGAGCAACCTTTTTAAGATTTTCTAAACATAAGTCAAAAGAATCCCCAAAAACTGAAAAATCATCCATAAACACTTCCATAATATCTTCACCCAATTCATTAAATATGGCTAGCATGCATCTTTGAAAAGTAGCAGACGCGTTACATAATCTGTAGGGCATACGGCTGTATGCAAAAGTGCCGAAAGGACAAGTAAAGGTGGGCGTTTCTTGATCCTCCGGGGCGATAGGAATTTGTAAGTAGCCTGACAATCCATCTAGAAAACAATAGTAAGCGTGTCCCGATAAACGCTCTAAAATTTGATCTATGAAAGGAAGCGAAAAGTGATCTTTTCATGTAGCATCATTTAGTTTCCTATAATCTATACAAACTCGCCATCCTGTGACATTATGTGTAGGAATAAGTTCATTTTGTTCATTGGCTACCACTGTAAGACCTCCCATTTTAGGGACTACCTGAATATGGCTCACCCATGAACTATCAGAAATAGGATAAATCAACCCAGAATCCAGTAATTTCAACACTTCAGTTATTACAACCTCTTTCATATTTCGATTGAGTCTACGTTGAGTTTGGATCGATGGTTTATAATCATCTTCCATAAAAATTTTATGGGAACAAAATGAGGGATTAATTCCTTTAATATCAAAGATTGACCATGCTATTGCTCTCTTATGCTCTTTTAAAACATAAACCGATTTTGCTTTTTCAGATTCAGATAAATTACTAGAGACAATAACAGGAAAAGTAGAATTAACTCCCAAAAATACATATTCAAGATGATTAGGTTATTTATTTAATTCCAAAACTGGAGGATCGGTTGTGATTTCTTTTAAATGATCTTTATCGCTTTTTTTTATAACATCAAAATCCACTTTTCTAGTTAAAGATTGAGAATCCTCGAGATAAGCTAAGTGCTCACAAACATCAGTACGAGTAAAATCCTTTAAATGACACTTAACAATACAAAGTTATAAATGACCAACGTAAAGCAATTCAGATGGTATTGTTGAAACAACAGGATCAATACTATTAAGAAAATAACATGTATCATCGACCTCTATTGGTTGTTTCATAGCATTGTTAATTTGAAATGTAACCTCCTCATCTCCAACTCGTCAAACTAATTTTCCATCGAAAACATCAATCAAGGCTCTAGAAGCTGCTAAGAATGGACGACCAAGAATGAGTGGTATTTCAGTATCTTCATCCATATCTAATATAACAAAATCCGCAGGGAAAATAAATTTATCAACTTTTATTAAAACATCCTCTATAACTCACCTTGGATATTTTACCGTTCGATCAACAAGTTGAATACTTATTCTAGTTGGGCATAGTTCGCCTATTCCTAATCTTAAGAAGAGTTTATATGGCATGAGATTAACACTTGCTCCTAAATCAGCAAGAGCTCTTTTAATTTGCATGTCACCGATTAAACGAATAGAAAAACTACCTGGATCCGTTAGCTTTTTGGGTAATTAGTTTTGTAAGATTGCTGAACATTCTTCACCCAATGTGACAGTGGAAAGCTCCTATAGTTTCTTTTTATTAGAAAGTAAGTCTTTCAGGAACTTCACATACTTGGGCATTTGAGACACTGCTTATGCAAAAAGGAAAATTAATGTGTAATTGTTTAAATAAGGATAAAAATTTACCATATTATACATCCATACAATCCTTTTTCAGCTTTGCCGGATATGGTATCGGGGGCATGTGTTCTTTCAATGGAGGAAGTGGTTCTGATGGTGATTGAACTGCTTCTGGTGATGGGGTGTTCTCTTCCAACTTTTCAGTAAACGTAAGTTGTTGGTGAAGCGGCTTCCCACTGCGCAAGGTGACTGCCTTGGCATGCTCCCATGGATTTGTCTCCATGTTTCCTGGTAGGGTTCCGAGAGCACGCTCGGAGAAGATTTTCGCCAATTGCCCAACTTGGTTTTCCAAATTTCGGATTGAACTCTCTTGATTTCGAAAAGATGTTTCAGCTGTCTGCATGAACCTTGCTAAGACCTCCTCAACTGGAGGCTTCCTTTGTTCAACTGGTGGTTATTGTTGATGTTTAAATCACGGTTGCATGGCATTGGGTTGCTCAGGACCTTGTCCCCCCCCATGAAAAATTCGGGTGATTTCTCCATCCCGGATTATAAGTTGCACTATATGGGTTGTTTGCGGGGTTGAATGGGGGTCTGTTTGCATTGCCCAAATAATCCACTTGTTCATGTTTAGTAGTGCCATTGCTTGTTGGGTACCATTGTACCGTCGTAGGAGGTGCTTGGGCAAGCGAGAGATTGTCCATCTTTTGATGTAGTTTATCAACTTGTATCGCCAATGCGATTATGACATCAATATCATATACCCGGCGGGTTTATTTGGTTTGGCTCGAGGTACACTCCACTGGATGTTGTTCATGGCCATCCCTTCTATCAACTCTGTTGTTGCATCGGGGGTTTTATTGTTCAATGCTCCTCCTGCGGTAGAATCTAACAATTGCCTTGTAACTTGATTCAGACCATTGTAAAATGTTTGGATTTGCTGCCAGACAGGTATTGCATGTTGAGAGAGACGGCGCAATAGCTCTTTGTAGTGTTCCCAGGTGTCATATAACATTTTTGTTTCCATCTGGCAGTAGGTGTTGATGTCATTTCTGAGCTTAACAAACTTTGATGCCGGAAAATACTTCAGTAGAAACTTTTCAACCAATGTTTATAAGTTGTGATTGACCCCCTTGGTAGAGAGTTCAACCATTGCTTTGCTTTATTTCTCAAGGAGAATGGAAATAGTCTCAATCGAATGGTATCATTGGTTGCTCCATTGATCTTAAAAGTGTCACAGATCTCCAAGAAATTTGATATATGCATATTAGGGTCTTCGTCTTGGAGTCCATCAAACTGGACGCACTGCTGAACCATCTGAATAACCCCCCGATTTGAGTTCAAAATTATTTGCTTCTATAGCTGGCCGAGTAATACTTGATCTTGTTCCAGTTGTATCAGGATGTGCAAAATCGGCTATGGTTCGTTGCCTATTCGCTTCATCCTGATTATCTGCCATGGTGTTAGATTTGCTTGTATGTAGAACTGATGTCTCCTCCACCGACTGATTATCTGAACTTGCACTAGTTTCCGAATTAGTTGATTGTGATTGACGATGTATTCTTTGTGGTTCAGACTGATATTGCACAAGGACATTGTTCCATTTCCTGGTCATAAACTAGAGTACTACAAAGGAAGATCAAGTGAAATAAACAAAAACATTAAATATAATTTCAATGATACTAATAATAAAGGTAGATTAATAAAATCCAACTTTTCATAATATCAAAAATAGAGTCCCCGGCAACGGCGCCAAAAACTTGATGGTTGCAGATCTCACTTATTAATAAATTTCCATGGCAAGCGAACCTATAAATTGTAATACAAAGATATCTCTATCTTATGTCGTATTCTAGAGGATCCCTTCAATTACTCATACTCACTTCTCCTCAATTATCTACCAAGCGAATTAAGAGTTGTTTTCTTATCGAGAAACAAAATTTAAACTGAGTTACCTATTAATAAAAATAATAAATTGCAATAGAAAGAACTGATGGTTAAAGGATAGCATTCGGATGTAGAGAACACATAGATGAAGCAATAGATCCTTCAAACTCTCAAAGCCTAGTCAAATGAGAAGATACAAATATAATTAACTTCTCTCTCGAGCATGTTAATACTAAGGTAAGATTGAATGATTAGGATTTCCCCTAAATAAAAACTCCTTCACTTGCTTTAAACACGAATAGACGATTATCTTAAAACACGAAAGAATATCGCAAGCTATCTCTAACATTGTGATCAATTCCTTTCATTCATGCAAGATCTTGACATCCTAAGGATTTCTCAATCTCAAAGGATGAAATCACACAAGAATTACAATTCCGGAAAAATATAATTCGACACAATTGAATTGCATCAACAAATTAACAAAAGGTTGAGAGATTAAAAGAAGAGATCATTCAAAACATTTAAATCATCAACTTATGGTTCTTACATCCAAATGCTAAAAAGAGATTAGTTCTGCATCATCTTTTCTAAACAAAAATTAAGTTCATACACAAAATAAAAATTAAAGATCATACTCAAGTCCCCTTTGCTCTTCTTCCTTCACAATCTTCAAACTTCAGAAAACTCCAGCCCTTCTAAAACTCCTTTCTTCAGCCCCCTTCTTTCTTTTACAGTTTGTGTTGAAAAAGGAAAGAAAATAGACGGACACGGCCTTGCATACGTTCGTATCAGTGGTCGTGTATAATGAGTGGGAACAGTTATGTTGCAGATGGGTGGTCATGTTGTTGGACACGTCTATTCACACGTCTGTGCATGAAGCCATGTTCGTTGATGAGCCTTCCTGTGACACGGCCGTGTCCGCGGCCGTGTGTAAAGCTGTGTCTTTCTCTGCCATTTTTGTTGTCCAAATTCCCTGAACACGACATATCATCTAGCCATGTCGGAGGCCGTATGTAAAGACACGGTCGTGTTTCTGGTCGCGTGTCTAGCTGTGTAGAGCCAACTTTCCTTAAAATTTTCATTCCTCAACCTGAATACACCTGGATGCATATATTTAAGTTAAAACTTCATTGAATGTGAGCAAATAACTATTATGATGAGAATGAGTATGAAAATAATGAGTTTAGACTTTAAATTGAGACGAATTCAAATTTGAATCTCAATTATAATTTGATAAATATGACCTTATTGTGTGCCCACACCAGGCATATGCGACAGAAAGGTCTTCAGTAGCCAGAGCTTCCTCTTTAGCTTCCTTCTCTAGTCTTGGAATCCTCAAAGCTTTTCCTAAGCTCTTGGCAGTCATTTTGATCTTCTTTCCGGCCACTCCAGAATTTAGGATGAATCCTGAACTATTGATTCTTGCTACATCAAAGAATTCCTAGAGCTCCCTGTTCATGAGAGCACAGGGTTCGCAGAGCAGATATTTCAGCCCTGCAGATTCCACCAGTCCAATTACTAACTTGATTTCTTTAGAACACGAGTTGAATCCTCCTCTTAGAAGCTCACAGCCGGAGATGATTGAATATTCTTCCTTCTTGTGATACATTGAAGCAGAATGTCGAGAACGAATGATTGTCGAAGATGGAATGGATGTTTGTCGTGGAAATGGCGTAGGGCAAATGAAAGCATAATTTTTGACCTAAGCATTCACTCTATTTATATTAGAAGTAGATGAAGAGGCATGTCCCTTTTTGTCCTGATTAAGAATCCGTCAGATGGTTCTGATTAAAGATCCAATATTGCCCTAAGTATATAGATTGTATTTCGATGATGTACATTTTTGTCATTGATAGTGTCGTTAAGATTACTCTCACTTTGTCGTCGAGATTCCAGTAATATCGTCGAGATTTAGATTTTTGTCGTCGAAACATTTCATTACGTATTGCAGAGAATTCATCTATGTCTTTGATATTCCTATTTGATACTTGTCTATCTTGAGAAAATTATCAGCACTTCTTGAAGGATTCTTGGAGACAGTGCCACTTGGATCTTCTTCCTTCACATCTCTTATATAGAGATACTATTTGATATTTGCTTGAGCAAGGATTCCATTCTTCAAAGTTTGGATTTCCTCATTCTCTTCATTTTGACTTTTTGTTTTTATAGTTAACAGGATGTCCTTTGCTTTTTTTGATCTGCCTACTTCTTAAGCATGATGATGAAAGAGTAGAGGTTATGATGAATAGAACATGGTGCTCATTTCCTATCCATTGAAGTGAGATCTGCGCTGTGAGTGAAGCTGTGAACTCCCCCTCCTTTGTTGCAGGAATTTGAGAGGGCTGCTCAAATTCTTCTTTATCTCATCTTAAGGACTTGCCATAATTTTGGTGAACTTCTTCTCCCCTCTTCTTATTGTCTTTATGTTTATTCTTTGTTTGAATCCCCAAAGGTCAGTATTGGTCTATTTTCTCTGGATTGTGTTTGCTTGAATACTTGTTTATTCCATTCTTGTGCCTGGAGCAGCCATTGTCCAATTACCAAAAGGGTTGACATTTGGACATACTTGCAAAAAGGATTACTTGTCCTTAGGCACCCAATTGGATTTGGGTCCTAGGTTTCTATTAGGGGAATAAACTGAAATTTTACACCTTTGAGTGGTCTGTACTCTTCTTGCATTAGCACTGTTGGATTGAACCAGTAGTCTAGGCCAAAATGACCAATTTTTCCACAACACCATCACTCATTCCTGTTGTATCTTCTCTTATGCCTCACAATCTAAAAATGCTGGTGGGTAGGAGTGAAGATAGCTGTCCTGATAGGCCTTGGGTGAGCCTCACAAGTGTGAGTATGTAGTTGAGCTGGTCTCACCACTTGGTGGTTCACCATATTGGGAACAGGCTTGGTGGGGACTGCCTTTCCCATACATTTGAGTGTTGATGTTATAGATCTATGATCATGTGGACCTGAATTCTTCATTTTACTCTCTTCAAGGGGTGCCTTATAAGCACTCAGCCCAATACCTACTCTTCTATGTGTGTAAGAGGGTTTACTGCCTCTTGTAGAGTAGGCATTGGTCAGATGACCATATGCAGATTCCTGGTCAGAGAAATTTGATGTCAGAAGCTTCTCTTTGAAAAAAGGTTGGGCTTCAGATGCCTTGCCCTTAACTGTCTCCATACCAAATCCTACACCACTTCTGAAGGGTGCAGAGAATTTGTCAATGATATGAAGGACAGTCTTTGGGCAATGAGAAGCTGGCAACATTTTTCTTCTCAGCCAATAGCATTTCCTCAAGGTCCTTGATAACCCTGTTCTTCTGACCCAACTAAGCATTTTTGAGCCTTATGATATCCTTGAGTTTGTCCATTTCTTTCCTCATAGCAGTTAGCTTTTCAACTATCTCTTGGAGCTCAGATTGGGCAAATTTCAGGGATGCTAGCTCCTTAGATTGAGCTCTAGAAAGCTTCTTGCTTCTTTTCAAGGCAATCCAAGTAACATCCCCCAAACAATAAGACCCATAGATTGGTTTTGTCATGAATAGGTCATGAAAAAACCCTAGGATGCGCGAAGAGATCATAAGAGCTTAGACTCGAGGCGAAAATCACCATGGTCTGTGAATAGTAATTTCTAGTTAGGAGACCTAGGGTTGGCCTTAGGGCATCACCGTGACCCATGAGCCCACCATGACATGCCTAACCCATTAAGAGGTCCTTTGTGACACCCCAATTTCCCGACCATAGAAAGAAAGGGGTGTATTGAATGCGGAGCCAGCGTGGCGCTAGCGACAAGTGCTGGCATTAGTGGTGGTTTAGCTGGACTGTCGAGACAAGCTCTAAACCGCTGAGAGGAACCATACACCATCGAGACACTAGCGCAGGATCTAGTGCTAGTGCCAGGTGCTAGCAGTTATGCTGGCGGAGATTGACGAACTGACAAGCGTTACACCGTCGAGATGCTAGCACTGGTGCTAGCACTAGCGTCGGCGGTAGCTCAACTGACAGGAGGTGGACGGGACTTATTTTGGTGGCCAAATTTATGGCCAAGGGAGTCCAAAAGTCCTCCCAATTGATGGGTATTCATTCCCCCTATAAATTCGTGTAAGATTAAGAGGTTTTTCAACTCTTAAGGAGGGTGAATTTGGTGACCTTTGGGGATGGCCGAAATTTTCACAATGAATGGTGTTAATGGAGGAATCCCAAGCTTCATCTCTTCCCCCACTAGTATTGGTTCTATAAAAGGGCTCAAGGGGTGAAGGGAAGAAGTTTCCCCCACTTTCCAGAAGAATTATATCATCTAACTACCTACCGGCATGGCACCCAAGAGCTCTCAACCAAACATGGCGGACCGACGATCGGCACGGATACAAGCCGCCACTCAGGTCCTCTCCTCTCATCTATTTCTTAGTGGGTAGATCTAATCATTTTGGCCACTAGATTTGGGGCCAATTGGTCTTGGATCGGCATGGACGAAAGCATGTGTTCAAGCTTTTCTTCTCTTGTTTAAATTCCCGATTCCGGCCGCCTCCGGCCGGCCAACCATCATACATCGCCGTCCGCCACCTTAACGGAGGTGGTGGTGGCATTGGCCGACCGGGAGAGGGTCTAGGTGGCTAGGAAATCACCTTCCAAGTTGGTACAGGGCGGGCCATCAATTGCTCAGATTGGAGAAGATGAACCGATGCTCTCCATTTAGATAGATTAATAATATTGTGATTTATTATCGTCACATTTTCCCCTAGAAATGCACAATTTTGAAACTACAAATTGAACGCCTTAGATGTCGTTTTAGGAAAAATGGCCATACGCAAAAGTTGTAGATCTTTGGGTCTACTTTAATTGAAAACTGATTTGAGTCTATTTGGACCAATAGTTTGACTGCAACACTCAAAATGGTGCAACCTGTACTTAGGGTTGACCAGAGATTGATTTGAGTGCCCCCGCTAATCTACTCATCCAAATGCGTTGAATTTGGAGTAAATGCTATATTTACCCTTACCCTCAACATATCCAAAAATAAGAATTTTTGTAGGACCTTTTTCGATAGTTTATGTAGAAATTTAATAAAATATTTATGAATTAATTTTAGGGTCTAGAGACCTCCAAACCCTACCAAATTTTGGTGGGTGTTCCTTAGGGTCATGACATGACTCTGATAAAAATTTCATCCCATTTGGGGATTGATTTGGTTGAGTAATTGAGTAACCCAAGATTGGTCAAACTAGGGGATATTAGAACAAAGGTGCACTTGATGGATTTGGGATATCAACTCTCATCCAAATGTTGTGAAACTTTGACCACTGACTTGATGTCACATAAAATACCCCCATAAGTGGTTTTGGGTGGTTTGGCTAGGGGAGTGTGTGGGGCGGTTTGGTGTGGTTTTGGCCCAAACCGCAACCTCACCGCAAGGGTGCGGTTTTGGCCTGAGCAAAACCGTACCGCACCGAAATTACGCGGTGCGGATTCGGTTTGGTGCGGTTTTTTGCAGTGCTGTTGCGATTTCGGTGCGGTTTTTAGCATGCGATATACATAAACATCAAAAGGTAATGTGAGATGAAATCTGATGTAAAATTTGAGAATTTTTTTTTACATGAGTTATATTATCATGAAAAAATGTGTAATATATATTTTTAAAATAAACATACTACAAAATCAACTACGAGCTAAAAATAGATCTTTAGATACTACAATTCTCATGATATGAATGTTTTTAGATACATAGGAAATGACACATCCAATGCAAATATAATGAATCTGAATGATTTTAAGTCTAAGATATGCACAACACCCACATAATTGTAGCTGTTGCGGTCCACTCAAGGCTCCGGTAGATCAGACAAAATTGAACCGTCTTCGCTCGGGAGCATTTGAGCGTGCACACAGTCACAGAAAAGGGAAAACTGACAAGACAATTTTTTAACGTGGAAAACCCGTCAACTGGGTGAAAAACCACGCGGTCGGGCCTGTGCCGACCAAAACTTCCACTATTTGTTGGTTGTACAGAGCTTTTTTGAAGAACTCGAGGCCGACAGATCGCCTCTCGTTACAATTGTTGAGAGAGAGAGAGAGAAGTGTTCGGAGGGTGACAGGCCACCGCTCACGGAGCTAAGTCTTCCACCTGCTGTAGAGGGGAATGATGCGCTCTAAGTGCTTTTGAGGCTTTGAATGCTGCTCGAAGATTGGATCGATGCGCTCTGTGTGTCTTTGTCTCTGTGTCTTATCTCCTGCTGCGCGAGAGGAGTTTGGAGTGCTGGTCTTGACGGTGGCTAGCACGTTTGTTCTTGAGCGCACAGTGGCGTGCTTGTTCTTGAGCGCATGGAGGCGTGCTTGTTCTTGAGCGCACGGAGGCATGCTTGTTCTTGAGCGCACGGAGGAGTGCTTGATCTTGAGCCCACAGAGGCGTGCTTGAAGCGGAGCGCACGAAGGTGCGCTTGGAGCGGAGCGCACGAAGGTGCGCTTGGAGCGGAGCGCATGAAGGTGCGCTTGGAGCGGAGGGCACGGAGGTGCGCTTGGAGCGGAGCACACGGGGGTGCGCTTGGAGCGGAGCGCACAGGGTTGCGCATGGACAGGAGCGCATGGAGGTGCGCTTGTGAGCGCGCAAGGAGGAGGCCCGCTTGTGAGCGCACAAGGAGGACGCGCGCTTGTGAGCGCGCAAGGAGGACGCGCGCTTGTGAGCGCGCAAGGAGGATGCGCGCTTGTGAGCGCGCAAGGAGGAAGCGCGCTTGTGAGCGCGCAAGGAGGACGCGCGCTTGTGAGCGCGCAAGGAGGACGCGCGCTTGTGAGCGCGGATGGAGAAGGCGCGCTTGTGAGCGCGCAAGGAGGAGGCGCGCTTGTTAGCGCGCAAGGAGGACGCGCGCTTGTGAGCGCGCAAGGAGGACGCGCGCTTGTGAGCGCGCAAGGAGGAGGTGCGCTTGTGAGCGCACAAGGAGGAGGCGCGCTTGTGAGCGCGCAAGGAAGGAGGAGAGAGAAAATCCGTAGGAGGATTTTCCCGGCCGGAGTGAGAGAAAGTATGAAAAGAGCGGTGAGATGGAGGAGGAGAAGATCGAAAAAAGAGAAGCCTTGTGGTTCTATTTATAGTTTTTGAGGGTGGCACTTTCATAATTAAATGGGTGGTTAGGGTAGTTATGGTGGTTATGCGGCTACCCGCACACCATAACCAATTTATGTGTTATACACACACTTATCATGAATATAGCTACGCGCACACCAATTTGTATAGTTTTGCGGTAATATGTATTCATATGACGGATATGGTTATGCACACACCATAACCATATTATTTGCTATACGCAGACCGTATTGAAGGATTTTACTATTTGCATCCCCATGTTGGAGGATTTTACTATTTACACCCACATGTTGGAGGATTTTACTATTTACACCCACATGTTGGAGGATTTTACTATCTGCACCCCATGATGGGGGATTTTTACTATTTGCACCCTATGATGGGGGAATTTACTATTTGCACCCCATGATGGGTGGTTACAGGGATAGTGGGGTTTATTTTGGTCAACCTCATTTCCTCCACCAAATGAGGTGAGTGATGTTCATTAGCGCACTGCCCGAATGCACTGCCTGAACTTTTTGTGAGACCACATCACGTATCATCTTTACGGGTGCACATCATAAGCCCCCCAAACCTTCGGAGTCCGAATTACTGTGCGGAGGTGTTCGAAGGTTTTGATTTTTTTTGCAACGGCTTCGATCATTGCTATCTTCGTGGCTCCTTGGATAGGAATTGCTATTGAAGGATGAGTGTGCAATTTTTCACATTTTAGACGATAAGTTTGCGCGAGTCTGAGCTCACGGCTTTTTACATAATAGAAGATAAGTTTGTGCGAGTCTAAGTTCACGGCTTTTTACACAGTAAAAGATAAAGTTTGCGCGAGCCTGAGCTCGCAGCTTTTTATATAATAGAAGATAGGTTTGGCTGGTGAAGAGCATATGTATTCAAACCGTGTACGAATGTAGGATGAGAAAACACTTACGACGTCGGGACCTTACTGCGGTGGAGAAGGATGAACCTTCAATCGACGGTAGTTAGAGATTGTTGTGAGCGCGCTGCCCGGAGGCAGTTGCAGTTCATTAGCGCACTGCCAGGAGGCAGTTGCTGTTCATTAGCGCACTGCCCGGAGGCAGGTGGTGTTCATTAGCGCACTGCCCGGAGGCAGGTGCTGTTCATTAGCGCACTGCCCGGAGGCAGGTGCTGTTCATTAGCGCACTGCCCGGAGGCAGGTGCTGCTCATTAGCGCAATGCCCGGAAGCAGGTGTTGTTCATTAGCGCACTGCCCGGAGGCAGGTGCTGTTAATTAGCGCACTGCCCGGAGGCAGGTGTTGTTCATTAGCGCACTGCCCGAAGACAGGTGTTGTTCATTAACGCACTGCCTGAAGGCAGGTGTTGTTCATTAGCGCACTGCCCTGAGGCAGGTGCTGTTCATTAGCGCACTGCCCGGAGGCAGGTGCTGTTCATTAGCGCACTGCCCGGAGGCAGGTGCTGTTCATTAGCGCACTGCCCGGAGGCAGGTGCTATTCATTAGCGCACTGCCCAAAGGCAGGTGCTCTTCATTAGCGCACTGCCCGAAGGCAGGTGCTGTTCATTAGTGCACTGCCCAAAGGCAGATGTTGTTCATTCAAATAGACGTCCTTTCATTTGGGCGAAGTGAATACGTAATTTCGATAGCGTGTGGGATGACATGCTTAAGGGTTGCCTCCCAGTACTTCTTGGTGAGGCGTTTGCTGATCTCCTGCTGGCTGAATCGATACATAGCCTCGTAGGAATTTCCTCAGTAGGCCTTGTTGGAAGAGTCGCTCGATTCCATCCTTAAGCTTGAAGCAATTTTCCGTGTCATGCCCTTATCCACGGTGGAACTCACAATATTTTGTCTGGTCTCTCGTGTTTTTAGCGAGAGGTCTGGGCTTGCGGAGCGTTTCGTTGCCTTCGATTGCGTAAAAAATGTTGGTTCTGGAGGTATTGAAGGGTGTGTTTCTTTGGTGCTACCGAGGTCGTTGATTGCCATGACATTCATTGTTCCTCCCGAGGACTGATGAAGCCTCTTGCTCCCTTTTCCTTTTCACGCCTCTATCAAACTATTGTTGATGCGCTTCAATTGATTCGTCAGCGACGATCTGGGCGTCGATCCGTCAAATGAGATCGGGATAGCTAGGCATGGTTTCCTGCATTAGTGCAGAGTGGAAGCCACCACGGTGGAGCCCTCCGAGGAGAAAACCTCGCAGGAGCTCCGGTCTTATCCCAGGGATTTGTCGTGCCTCAGTAGTGAAACGACGAAAGAAATCTTTAAGGGTTTCCCTTTCGCCATGATGGATCCCGGACAGGTGGGAAGGATCTTTGACTATCCTGCGACTATGGATGAACTGGTCCGTGAATTGTTGAGTCAGCTCTACGAAATCCTTGATTTCTCCCTCCTTCAGGGATAGGAACCAGGTGTGAGCCTGTCCTTTCAAAGTCGTCGGGAATGCCTGACACAACAATGGATCTGGGGCATTACAGAGTTGCATCATGATTGTGAAGTGCCTGACGTGCTCCGATGGGTTGCCTGCTCCGTTGTACATCACAATCTTTGGGAGCTTGAAGCCAATGGGAATTAGATGTGCCAGTACCTCTGGTGCGAACAGTGAGCGACGATGGAGAGGGCGAGGGGCCAAAGCGGCACGCTGCCTTGCTCGTTTGTGCTCTTCAAAAATTATGTCACGAACCTCTTCATGCGTGAGCCTTACGTCTATGGGCTCACAGTATGCTGCTTCAGGGATGTCACGGTGATACTGAGCTTCAGGTCCTCCGATAGGATGAGCCCCGCGGTCTTGGAAACTTGTACTGGTGAGTTCTCCTTCGGGTTTGATGATAAGCAAGTGGAGGGGAGCTAGAACAGCCAGCCCCCCGGGGATTGATCCTTCACTTGTGCGGATGGATTTTCCTGCCATGATCTCTAGTCACGAGTACCGTTGTGCAGTGGGTACTGTCTTCAGAATCTTCTTCAAGCTTTGGGGGAACTCCATTCCCACAGACGGAGCCAAACTGTTGTGGTCCACTCAAGGCTCTGGTAGATCAGACTAAATTGAACCGTCTTAGCCCGGGAGCGTTCGAGCGTGCACACAGTCACAGAAAAGGGAAAGTTGACAAGACAATTTTGTAACGTGGAAAACCCGTCAACTGGGTGAAAAACCACGCGGTCGGGCCTGTGCCGACCAAAACTTCCACTATTTGTTGGTTGTACAGAGCTTTTTTGAAGAACTCGAGGGCGACAGGCCGCCTCTCGTTACAATTGTTGAGAGAGAGAGAAGTGTTCGGAGGGTGACAGGCCACCACTCACGGAGCTAAGTCTTCCGCCTGCTGCAGAGGGGAATGATGCGCTCTAAGTGCTTTTGAGGCTTTGAATGCTGCTCGAAGATTGGATCGATGTGCTCTGTGTGTCTTTGTCTCTGTGGCTTGTCTCCTGTTGCGCGAGAGGAGTTTAGAGTGCTGGTCTTGACGGTGGCTGACACGTTTGTTCTTGAGCGCACAGTGGAGTGCTTGTTCTTGAGCGCACAGTGGAGTGCTTGTTCTTGAGCGCACGGAGGCGTGCTTGTTCTTGAGCGCACAGAGGCGAGCTTGTTCTTGAGCGCACGGAGGCATGCATGTTCTTGAGCGCACTGAGGCGTGCTTGTTCTTGAGCGCACAGAGGCATGCTTGAAGCAGAGCACATGAAGGTGCGCTTGGAGCGGAGCGCACGAAGGTGCGCTTGGAGCGGAGGGCATGGAGGCGTGCTTGGAGCAGAGCACACGGGGGCGCGCTTGGAGCGGAGCGCACAGGGGCGCACTTGGAGCGGAGCACACGGAGGCGCGCTTGTGAGCGCGTAAGGAGGAGGCGCGCTTGTGAGCCCGCAAGGAGGAGGTGCGCTTGTGAGCGCGCAAGGAGGAGGCGCGCTTGTGAGCACGCAAGGAGGAGGCGCGCTTGTGAGCGCGCAAGGAGGAGGCGCGCTTGTGAGCGCCTAAGGAGGACGCGCGCTTGTGAGCACGCAAGGAGGACCCGCGCTTGTGAGCGCGCAAGTAGGATGCACGCTTGTGAGCGCGCAAGGAGGACGCACGCTTGTGAGTGCGCAAGGAGGACGCGCGCTTGTGAGCGCGCAAGGAGGATGCGCGCTTGTGAGCGCGCAAGGAGGACACGCGCTTGTGAGCGCACAAGGAGGACACAGGCTTGTGAGCGCGCAAGGAGGACGCGCGCTTGTGAGCGCGCAAGGAGGACGCACGCTTGTGAGCGCGCAAGGAGGACGCGCGCTTGTGAGCGCGCAAGGAGGACGCGCGCTTGTGAGCGCGCAAGGAGTACGCGCGCTTGTGAGCGCGCTAGGAGGACGCCCACTTGTGAGCGCGCAAGGAGGACGCCCGCTTGTGAGTGAGCAAGGAGGACGCGCGCTTGTGAGCGCGCAAGGAGGACGCGCGCTTGTGAACGCGCGAGGAAGGAGGAGAGAGAAAATCTGTAGGAGGATTTTCCCGGCCGGAGTGAGAGAAAGTCTGAAAAGAGGGGTGAGATGGAGGAGGAGAAGATCGAAAAAAGAGAAGCCTTGTGGTTCTATTTATAGTTTTTGAGGGTGGCACTTTCGTAATTAAATGGGTGGTTAGGGTAGTTATGGTGGTTATGCGGCTACCCGCACACCATTACCAATTTTTGTGTTATACACACACTTATCATGAATATAGCTATGTGCACACCAGTTTGTATAGTTTTGCAGTAATATGTATTCATATGACGGATATGGTTATGCACACACCATAACCATATTATTTGCTATACACAGACCGTATTGAAGGATTTTACTTTTTGCACCCCCATGTTGGAGGATTTTACTATTTACACCCACATGTTGGAGGATTTTACTATTTACACCCACATGTTGGAGTATTTTACTATTTGCACCCCATGATGGGGTATTTTTACTATTTGCACCCTATGATGGGGGATTTTACAATTTGCACCCCATGATTGGGTGGTTACGGGGATAGTGGGGTTTATTTTGGTCAACCTCATTTCCTCCACCAAATGAGGCGAGTGATGTTCATTAGCGCACTGCCCGAATGCACTGCCTGAACGTTTTGTGAGACCACATAACGTATCATCTTTACGGGTGCACATCAATAGCTTTATTTAGCCTTCAAACATTGAAATATTATGAGAATGCTAGTGAATACGCATTTATGGTAGATAAACCATTATGTGACTATTTTCATTAAACAAAAAATTACAAATCGGCAAATTAATCAATAAATTGATAGAGAATAAACAAACTAAAGCAAGAAAGAAACTATGTGCAGTAAAATAATTAGTTAATTACTATTATTAATTAATAATTATTAGGTTATACATTTATTTAGATGTATGTGATATGTCACATTTTCATAAAAATTAATAAAATGTAATTAGTCGGTGCGGTGCGGTTTTTACGGTTTTCAAGATCCAAAAATCACACCGCACTGAACCCCGTTCAATTTGTAAAAGTTCAAAACTGCACCGCACTGTAACTATGCGGTGCGGTTTAAAATCGGTGCGGTTCTTGCGGAGCGGGCGGTTTTTTCGGTTTTTTATGCTCACCCCTGGGTTTGGCGATGGATGTGCCTTAGAACCCTAGTGTGAACTATAGGGTTGTGTATTGAACCTATTGATGGTCATAGGGTCATATGCCATCGGATTGACTTGAAACTTGGTAGGTAGTTTTATGGGGTGGAAATAAGCCTTAGGTAGTTTATCTGAAATTTTTAGGAATATTTATCCCCACTGAATTAATTAAGAACCAACTAGGACATGTCCTTATATGAAGATTTTACATGTTTACGTAACCTAGGATGTTTATGAAATTTTGGCAGTGAGTTTATATTAAGGATATCATTCTCTGATAATTTTGTTATGAATTTTGGATTGATATATATAGTACTTCATTCATAACCCTAAGATTTGCCATAGTTGTAAGAAAATTAATTATGGATTTAATACTCTCTGGAAAATCATGAAACTTGGTTATAGAACTTTTTAGGGCAAGAATATGATCAATTAATTTTAGTATAATTTTTGGAGGATTTTTTGTATGTTTCTCTTCACAAAGTGCCCTAAGATTTGTTTATTTACATAGAGGATTTACATGATCAAATGAATCTAGAAGCTTATTAAACGCAACCAGTGAACTTTTTTGATCACCTTGGACATCAGTTAATTTTCTTGTAATTTTTGAATGGGTATTTTTGGTACTTTCTTTGTTAATCCCTAATTTTGATAAATCAATTAACATTTTATTTCGAGGTCTAAACCTTTCTGGTAATTTATGAAATTCATATGTGGCTGTTATTTTGATGATATATAGTTGTACACATTTTATCAAAACTATAGCTTATCAGAAAACCATACTTGATGTTCAAAGTCATAGGTTCCCTGAGTTTGAGGAAATTTAATAAATGCCGAATAAATTAGGAAAATTATGAATTTCTTGAGATTGTCTTACAAAGTCATAACACCCCCCCCCCCCCCCCCCCCCCCCCCACCCCGCCCAATAATAATCTTGAGTCATTGGGATGATTATTTGGAGTACCTCCTCTCATGCACCTAATATACTTCAAATGGTCTACGTATAATGAAAGCACTGAATGAAGACAAGCATGTAGGTCTTACATGGGGAGTTAAGGAAGTTGGTGCACCCAGACTGATTGGTTTGTAAGGGGTCACCAAGGGAAAGTAGGAGTAAGATGTCTTGTTGACTAGGAGGCAAAATTGTGCTTGGGTTTGTCGAAAGATCATCATTACATTGGAGTGGGATGAAATACACTTAGCGTTAGTAAGTGTAACATTAATAGTGGACGGGTCAAGGGTAGACACTAATAAGAATACGTGTCTTGGAAAGGGCGGTTTGGGATATCATCCCATCGTACCTCCTAGTACTGCTGCGAGCCCCTCACAGGGTAGACCTCGGGAAGTCCAAGATTTACCCTAAATTGTAAGGTTAACGGCTAAGCAAGAGTAACTCTTAATATTGCACATTCACACACCCCATTGCTACGGGTGGTTAGTTGGTTTGGACTTACAAGCGGTAGGCTCGGTGGTTGTAGTTGCGGACGGGTTTGTCCGGCGAGCAGGTGGATTGGAAGGTTGTTCCGATGGGCGGGTTAGCCAGGGGAGCCTATCGCTCCGAGATACATAATAATCATATATGCATGTGCATAAAAGTGGTGGGTCTTCGGTATTGACGGCCATTCACACCGGCGTCGGTACGCTGACTCGGCAAGTGTGGATTTGCACTTAGCCAAGAAAGTCTAGTGGTCTAGCTAGTAAGAGTACGTAGGCGCTCCACGGTTTTGCGTTGAGGCATACGATAGGTCTAGGTTAGGTTGTGTGAATACCAACCTAGATGTGGGCGAGGCCCAACCCACCGCTTCTGTTTGCCACTACGGGGGTATCCTAGGAGTTTTGCTAGCTCCAAAAAGGGGGTACTAAAGGTCTGTAGCATTGAGTCGAAGTGTGTGAGTTGCACTTATATGATCATAACATTACCGAGCATAACTCTGCATGACATAGCATAAGCATTGCATTTCAACCCCTACCCCTATCGTATAAATTGGTTATGGGACTTTTTCTATGATAGGCCTTGCTAAACGACCTCTTGGTCTATAGGTTTGTATGGGCATTTCTATAAATCAATGTTTACTTTTCTATCCTATACTTGTCTTTACTTACTTACTTTACTTGTTCTTTACCTTGTTGTAATTACTACTCATATATATAAACACCTGTGTAGTGATAGATACTCCTGTAGCTAAGACATGTCACCTGCTTTGTTTTAAACCCCTTGCTGTCCTCTGCTTCATCCTCCCACTCGGTGCCTAGGGCCACTCGGGGATGGATGGTGGGAAACGAGGGTTAGTCTTTTTGACTAACAGTCAGTGGACCATATCATTTTAGGGGATCGAGGACACGCCGTGTTGGATCGGTCAGCGCCCTTAGAGGGGGGGGGGGGGGGGTGAATAAGGATTTTCAAAAACTTTAGATTTTATTTAGAAAAACTTTGGAATATTGCAATATTAAAACAAGAAGTAAGTAAAACAAAAAGGAGACAAGCTTTATTGATATTAAATAAGTTTTACAAAACTTGATCTCAATGGCGCTAGAGATCGGAGGCGAATAATAAAAGCTCTTTTTGTTTTCTATCCCGACTCGCTTCCCCACGAACTGGTGGCCCTAGCCTTCTCCTTCCCGGATTCGGCCTCAAGCCGCTTTAGCCAATCCTTCCCCGGATGTGGCCTCAAGCACCCCTAGACCTAGCCTAGATCTAGTCGCCAACACGAGGCGAATTTCAGCCCTAAGTCCTACTCCAGACCTAGTCGCCAACACGAGGCGATTTCACTACCGTTTACAAAGAAAGATAAATAGAATAATAAAACCTCCCTTAAGATGAACTTCTGAAGATGGAGGTGAAGATCCGTTGTAGAATCAGCGTTTGTCGAAGCGGACTTCGTTTGGATTTGGCGTGATGGAATCCTCCTTCAGAAGTTGGCAGAGCTTCGCTGGGACCTCAAATTCCGGCCAAGACAAGCCTCTGGAATTCTAGCACTCTCTCTCTTTGAGGTGTATGCAATAGGTATCACGAAAACAAGAGGAGACAGGGTCCTTTTATAGCCAAAGCGCTACCGCCGGTGCTACCGCTACCGTCGGCGCTATCCCTGATTAAGTAATGTTTTGCGCGGCAGGATCTTCAATCCGCGGCAACATTTTGCTCTATGCCTCTTGTGCGCCATGCTACCGCCAGCGCTAGTAGCTACCGTCGGGCGCTATACCTGATTAAGTAACATTTTGCGCGTCAGGATCTTCAATCCGCGACAACATTTTGCTCTATGCCACTTGTGCGCCATGCTACCGCCAGTGCTAGTAGCTACCGCCGGGCGCTAGCTGCTTCTATATAAGCCGCCGGAATTGCGTTAATCATCGCTAGCGCCAGGCGTTATCGCTACCGCCGGTGCTAGTGGCCATGTTGGAATTCTGGCCTCAATTTTGGGGACAACCATCCTTGAGTCATGTGGACTTTGTTTTCCTGCACACTTAAACACACAAGATCAAATACACATAGGATTTGTTATTCTCAAACCTAGGAGATGTGGAAGACCATGTTCCAACAAACTCCCCCTTTTGATAATAACAAATCCATTAATGATAAATCAAAGCATTAATAAATAAGCATGATGAGACTATACTTGTGTGTGTGTGAGAGTGATGACTTTAGGATAATTATTGATTTTAGCATTTAGAATTGCTCCCCCTAAATACATGCTCTCCCTAAGTGAATGCTCCCCTAATATGTAAGCTATCATCTTAATTTGTCATGTTGGGTTTTTGATAGCGGGTTATTTTTATCATGTTAGTTTTCCCCCTTTGTTATTAGAAAAAGTGGGTAAGGAAACAAAGCACTAAAAATGTGTAAATAAAAGAGACGGCATGATCGAGCTTTTTAAGTAAATGATAAGGAGTTTTAGAATTGTTATTCATTTAAATAGATCAGAGTTATAAGCATTACAAAATTTTTCATAGAAGGAAATCAGAGTTTTTTGCATAAAAAAGTAATGATTTTCCCTTTATATAAAAGTTTTAAGCATAAAAATAAGGATTTCCAAATAACCAATCTACCCAGACAATATGTCTACACCCTAGCCCCGTACTAAGTGATGGATGGGCATGAGGAGTTGTAAACATGCCGTAGGTTGGGGTGTTAGTCCCATATGCAAACACTAGACAAAACTTAACCTAGCACTCTTTCCCCCCAGTGCCTCGCAAGGCCCCACTGGAACCCTCCCCGGTTAAGGACAAGACATGACTAAAGATAAGTTTATCTAATGTCTACAAACCCTACGCCCCCGCTATGGTGAGATATGAAGTCACGGATAATAGTTTTTTGAAACATGAAGCTTTTAAATCTAATGGGAAGAATCATAATTGAATTTTTTTGAAATAAAACTTACTTAGCTATATTGAAATTCATGAATGTATCAGAGTTTGAGCATTGTGGAAGATTTCGAAAAAGAAACACCATAATACTAAATACGAGTTTAAGTTAGGAGATGTTTTTGAGTTTCAAAACTAACTTTATAAAGATAAGAGTTGAAGCATTTTGGAAGAAAGAAACAACATCCCTTTAGCAATGTTTCACTTGTTGGAAGAGCGTTTAGCATACACGTTTATATTGAAATAAATCAGAGTTTGTTACTATAAAAATGATATGCGTGTTAGAACAACCAATATAAATTCTACCAAGCAAGTCTACCACTTGTTTTTAAGAAAAAAAATTGAGATTTAAGAGTTGATATAAGCTTGAAAGTGCAAGGTAAAAGTTATATGGTGATGATGCGGAAGACTTGTAGAAATAAATGAAACATCTTATTGTAATCAAGAATAATCCATAAAAAGATATATGAGTTTAATTTCAAAAAGAAGATGTTTATGTAAATCATGTTTCAATGAAATCTTTTATGGTTGACAAAAATAACCAAGCATGAAATAATATTATCACAAAGAGATTACTACAATGTTATTTCAATTCACAATTTCAAATCATACCAAACATTATAGAAACACATGCTAGGTTATCTAGTGCATTTCATAAATAAAAGGTAATATAGAATTAGCATTAGTATCCAATACTCATGAGAAGAAGTGTTATGAAAGATAATGATGTGCACATAAGTGTATTTTTGAGTAATGTAAACAAATGTTTTAATCAAAAATACAAGATATATGTAAAGTACGAGCACAATAAAACACAAATAAGATTACTTCCACACACTTTAATGCACAATAAAAAGTACAACTACCAAGGTGCTCTGCACACACAATGCTCATTAAGACTTATCAAGGTGCAAAGTAGTGCTTGGGGGATCACATATTTTATTTTGAATTTTGAGACTAGTGATCCGGTGCACTTAAGAGTAAGTGGTTTTTCTTATTTTTGAAAGAAAGATTTGATTTGCACAAGACACTTTACTATTCTTTCCAAGGTGCTCAACCTCACAATGCTTATTAAGACTTATCAGGAGGTTCAAGTAGTGCTTGGTGGAGTTATCTTTGTCATTTATTTTATAATTTTGTTTTGTACAAAGTTCTCCGAATACACTTGTTTTGCAAATCAATAGAATTTATGAAAAACATAACCACTTTTCTTAATTTTTAAGAGTGCAAAATAAGGAGTGTAGGTAAGATACTTATGCAATTTTAATCCATTGTACTAATACAAAACATACACAAGTATTCTTAGATTAAACACATATGTAGACAATGCCAATATGGGTGAGTAAATAAATATCATAATCAAACATAAAACATTTATCTCATACTTAGAGGCATGCTAAGCTTAGTTCTACACAACCTTTAAAATATAATTGATGCACATATTAATAGATATATCAAAGCATGATGAAAATAATGTTCAACGTAGTTTGAAAAGATAAATTGCAACATTGTAGAATTTCTAAATAATAGACTAAATCATGCTTGATTATCACAGGAAAGTCCATACAGTATTTTTGATAGTTTTAGTGTTTTATATTTTTGTATTTTGATTTTAGCAAATACAAACATATTTTTGTAATTTTTGCTTTTGTATTTTTGTATTTGATTTTTGCATAAAAATAGACTTTTAAACAACAAAAACAAAAACAGGAAAAAACATATTTTTTGTAATTTGGTTTTTGTAGTTTTATATTTGATTTTTCAAAAAATAAAGAAAAACAGAAGTGCAAAACTAAGTAGAAAATATAGATTAAAATATTTTTAGAAATTTTTCAAAATTTTAAAATCACAGAAAATTGAACATGGACACTAGCGCCTGCGGTAGCGCTAGCGCGGGAAACAGTGAACGATTTTTTGTGATTTTGAATATTTTAATTATTGATTTTGATTAAGTGTCCCAATAGCAGTTCCATACTGAAATATCAGATTTTTAGGAGATGTTTAGATAGTGCAAATTGCAGGAAACATTAGCGATTTAGTGTATGACTTGTCAACGCATGATGTATATTTTCTTATATTTTCATTTTCATTTTTCTAAGACTCATATTTATCAATATAATGTAAATTGAAACTGATAGGAAATGTAAGCACAAGATATCATGTTTGAATAAGCCAAATGATATATGTTCTAATGATTAATCCATAAACTATGTGTTTGATGGAACTTTAGTATTCTATTATGATTTCAAATCACATAACATCATAAATGTTGTACCTAGCATAGATACACAAGCATAAACCAAAAAGTGATGCTAGGATGATGAGTTTGGATGCGGATTAATCATGCATTTTGTGAAAAATATTTTTCTTCATTATAAGAGCTAACATAATCAACAAAACAAGATCAACAATTTCGCATTTTAATCTTTAGCCTAAGCCCTTTAATAAACCATTTAAATCCATTAAAATATTATCATTAGTCTTGGCAATAATTTCAATTTACAATTCATAATTCAAGACATTTAAAAGGTAATGGATTTAGAAGGTAAAAATAAAAGGATAAGTAGATCACTAAACAGAATGATATGACTTTAATTCACTTTTATTGATTCATTTATGAATTATGGTTTATGAAAGTCATATCACAAGATTTATAGAGTGATCATATCATGTTAGTTTAAACAAAACAAAAGAAAATAAACAAAAACGAAAGTTTAAGCATATCATGAAGTAGAGAGGTGATATTTCTTTTATAGTTGATTTCTACTTCATGCAAATGATGGGATACTAATGAATGAGAGATTTAGGTTGTGAAATTTTTCCGAATCTTTATGGAGCGAGCAGGAGCTAGTCAACTTAGAGTTAAAAACCAAACAACCAGAAGCAAGTGGAGGCAAACAACTGATCTTTATTGATAACAATCTTCAAAATTACAAGGCAAGGCATGCTTGACGAGACATGATTTCGCCAACACAAACACTAAAAGGAAGATACAAAGTTGAAGATAACTTGAGACCGCTCAGACCGCGCGACCTCCCTGCGATCTCAAAAAACTGCCAGACCGCAGCAACTTGACGATCACAGAACACCACCAGCTCGCTGATCAAATCGCCCACTTCTTCAGACCTCCTGATTCTCCCGAACTCCAGCACCACAACTCCAAGCCGCAGACCGCCCGAACACTTTCAGAGGAAGAGGTGATCACTGTTGTCCGCACTATCGGCAGAAGCTGCACAAGAGAAGTTCAATCAGGAGACCGCCCGGTCACATAAACTCAGATCGCAGGAAAGAAGAAAGTTTAGCTTACGCTTGGTGTGTCGTTTGCTGCTACACTGGCCTCCTATTTATAGGAGCGAGACCTGATCCAGTCACCACCCTATGAGATAGGATCACCACCCCCAGACCGCGCGACCTGACCGGTCACACTGCGCGATCAGCAACATTACTTCTGCTTCATTTTGGTGAACCCGCCAGCTTCAATGTCGCCATGAGAGACCGCCACTCTCACAGCAGACCGCGACTCCACAAGAAGCTCGCCAGACCGCCCGAAGCTATTCACCACCTGTGTTCGCACGAGACCGCGAACTCCTGTCCGCATGCCGATCTCCTCCTGAGACCGCGAACAGCAACCAGCTCGCATACCAGTCTCCTCCTGAGACCGCGAACTGAGACCGCGCGACTAAGACCCTTAGTCCGCAAATACCCCCAGAAAGCCCGGTCAGCTACCAGACCGCATTCAGGAGAGAACCTGGATCAAACTGTGCGGTCACACCAGACCGCCACAGCCTTGAAGAGGACAGTACGCCACGCGGTCATGCACAGACTGCGCATACCTGAAGACGAACAGCCCGCCACGCAGTCAGAGACAGGCCGCGCGACCTCCATCTTCAGCCTCCTTGAACCCATACCAGCGATCAAGCCAGGAGACCGCAGCAAGGATTAGATCAGCCAGACCGCATATGCAGACCGCCAGGTCGTGCGGTCATGTCAGACCGCCTGACCTCCTCCCAGACCGCCCAGGTCCAAAAAAAAACCTCCAAACTTCCACTTCAACAATTTCAACACTCCCCCTTGATGTGGGAAGTTGAAACTAGACCCAGTAGGCTCCTTAGCCGTGTGAACGGCCCCTTTGCCAGCGCCTTTGTGAAGATGTCCGCAACATTGTCCGCACTCCGCACATGCCCGACCGAAAGAGATCCCTCCAGCACCTTCTCCCATATGAAGTGATGCTCGATCTCGATATGCTTGGTCCTCGCGTGACAAACTGGATTGGTTACCAGTCCCGAACCTCCTTGTGGACGTCTCCCACCAACCTCCTAAGCCAGATGGCTTCCTGAGCTGCCAAGGCCGAAGCCTTGTATTCCGCTTCCGTGGTGGAGACCGACACGGAATCCTGCTTCTTGCTGCACCATGATATAGCTGTAGGGCCCGCCATGAAGACGAATCCAGACGTCGACTTCCGATCATCCGAGTCTCCCCCGTAGTCAGCATCCATGTACCCGTGCAGCTTGAAGCCCGCATCTCTCCTATATAGGAGACCCATGTCCGAGGTCGCCTTGACATACTTCAGAATATTCTTGGCTGCTAGCAGATGAGGTACCCGTGGCTCTGCCATATACCGACTCACTCTGCCAACTACATATGCAGTATCCGGCCTCGTGATCGTCAGATAAATCAAGCTCCCAACCAGAGCTCGGAACACCAACGGATCTTGCATAATCCTCCCCTCATCTTTCCGAAGCTTCATAGCCTTCTCCAGAGGTGTGGAAGTGCACTTCCCTTCCTTCATGCCGAACCGCTCCATGATCCGCTCCGCATATCTGGCTTGGGTCACCAGCACTCCATCTTCCTTCCTCTGTACCTCGAGTCCAAGGAAATGGTGAAGCTCACCTAAGTCCTTCATCTCGAACCTGATAGATAGCTCAGCCCGTAGCTGTGCTACTTCCTCCTTCGAGTTCCCCGTCACGATCATATCGTCGACGTATAACAGCACGATGACTTGAAGCTCCCCGCTCTTCTTGACGAACAAGCTTGAGTCTGAGTCTGAAGCACAAAACCCATAGAATAGGAGATATTCTGTGATCTTCCCGTACCATGCCCTCGGCGCTTGCTTCAACCCATAAAGGGCCTTCTTCAGCTTGCAGACATGCTCCGGAAAATCTTCAGACACAAAGCCAGGTGGCTGGACCATGAAGATGTCCTTGTCAATCTCGCCGTACAAGAAGGCGTTCTTGACATCGAGCTGCCAATTCTCCCATCCACTAAATGCCGCCAAGGCAATGATGAACCGAACTGAAGTCATTTTTGCCACCGGACTGAAAGTCTCCTCGTAGTCTTCACCGTACTGCTGCGAGAACCCCCGAGCCACAAGGCGAGCCTTGTATCGCTCGATACTACCGTCATCTTTCTTCTTGAGCTTGTAGACCCACTTGCATGTCACAGGAGTGATGCCCTCGGGCTTGGGCACAAGAGACCAGGTCTCATTCTTCTCGAGAGCTGCCATCTCTTCTTGCATAACAATGTCCCACTCCTTCACGCCTCTGGCATTTTCAAAGCTCGACGGCTCCCTCTCATCCAAGGGACCAGTGAAGAAACATGAGAAGAAGCTCACTGCGTTCCTCCTGTATAGCGATCAGGGGCAACGATCGCTCGCTTCGACCTCCTCAGCTCCTTCCCCTGAACCGCATTATCTCCAGCTGCTTCTTCCCTAGCTCCTCTTCCAGACGTGCTAGGAGCATTGCTCCCCCTGCTCCCTGAACCAGAAGCCCCTGTCTCAGAACTAGAAGGAGATGGTCCACCTGGTGACACAGGTAGCTCCACCTGAAGATCCTCCACAGCTTTTTCTGGCACCTCCACCCTGCTCTCTGGTAGCTCCACATCAGAGGACCCCTTGTAAGATGTCACCTCATCGAACACGACGTCGCGAGATACCACAAATCTCCGCGTCTCCGAGTCCATGCACTTCCATCCTTTCTTCCGCTCATTGTATCCCACGAAGACTAGCTTCCTTGCTTTCGCATCTAGCTTCGTCCGAAGAGCATCTGGAACATGCACGTAGCAGGTGGAACCAAACACCCTAAGGTGTGCCACGCTTGGCTTCTCTTTGAACATCATCTCATGCGGAGTCAACATGTTGATGGGACTCAAAGGCATCCGGTTGATGATGTAGGAAGCACAAGACATTCCCTCCGCCTAGAAGGACTTTGGGATACTCTTGGCATGCAGCCAACACTTGCAGGTCTCCGTCAGATGACGGATCTTCCGCTCTGCAACTCCGTTCTGTTGTGGAGTATGTGCACAAGTGAGCTCCCTTCGGATACCTGCCTTCCTGCAAAAACTAGAAAACTCACCAGAGGTGAACTCCCCTCCGTTGTCAATTCTCAGCTTCTTCACCCGCAGGCCAAGACGGCCCTCCACAAGCTCCTTGAACTCCACAAATTTGGCAAACTCCTCCGCCTTCTCCTTCAGGAAATATACCCAGACATATCTGGTGTAATCATCGATCAACACCAACATATATCTGCTCCCTCCGAGGCTTGGGGTAGTAGTAGGTCCCATCAAGTCACCGTGGATGCACTCCAACGACACACTACTCCTCGTCTGCGACTTGTCAAACGGTAGCCGATGAGACTTGCCGAACTGACATCCCTCGCAAACATGACCTTCTCCGTAAGAGGATAGACTTGGCAGGCCCTTGACCAGACCTCTCACCGCCATTGCTTTCAGCTTGTCCATCCCTACATGCCCCAACCTCTCATGCCATATAACGGTACCATCATTCGTCTTCATCTTGTCAACGTAGGAACTTGTCGATAAAACGAACAAGTCCTTTGCCCGTCTCCCGACATGGACAACCTCGGCCTTTACAGCCTCAAGGTTGCGTAGAAACTTCAATTCTATTGGGCCGAACAGAACGTGATACCCAGCGTCTACAGCGTTGGTCACGGAGAAGAGATTTTTCCTCATACCGGGCACATGATAGACACTCTTCAAGGTAAGTGGCCCTGTATCACTGCCCAAGGAAACAACCCCCACCTTCTCCACTGGATGTACAGTATTATCAGCAGTAATGATTGCATTGTTACCTGTATAGGGCTGTGCAGAAGAAAGCTTGGTCTCGTCTCCGGTGAGGTGATGACCACACCCCGAGTCCACGATCCAGTCCTCCAGATAGTTGATAGGAGCAGAAGCTCCAACAGAAGCCGAGAAGGCTCCTCCCCAACCTCCTTGAATGTGCCTGGCCTCAGCTTCCTCCTTCTCCGCAGCATGCCCAGCTTGAGTGACCACCTTGCAATCCTTCCTGATGTGGCCATACTTGCCACACTTGAAGCACTTCGGACCTTCACCCTTCTTCTTCCCGTCAGCCTTGGGAGCATACCCCCTTTCCTGCTGCCCAGAAGTTGAAGGCCCATAGCCTCCTCCAGCGGTCTTCTTCTTCTTATCCCACTTCTTCTTCTTTCCCGAGAAGAGCACTTCGCCATCTCCCCCAGCCACTGACACCCCCGCCATCTGCCTTGCCAAACTTTCTTGCGATGCAAGCAAGTTCTCCAGCTCCAACAAAGACGGCTGATTTGCCCATCCCTGCACCAACGTCACAAAGGCAACATATTCCTTCCGCAAGCCGCGGATGATGTGCCTCTTCAGCTTCGCCTCAGAGATAGGCTCATCAGGGTCCAATGCTGAGATTTCAGCGCACAAGATCTTCAGCTTCAGAAAGAAAGTGGAGATAGAAAGATCGCCCTGAGCGGACCTTGCCAGCTCATTCTCCAAGAACTGCAGCCTCGCTACATTCTTCTTGTTAAACAGCCCATCCAGGGCTCTCCAGATCTCCGCAGCTGATCCACACCCCAAGATGTGATCAAATAGGTCAGGTGAGATTGCCCTCTTCAGAGTGAACTCAGCCTTCGCATTCGTCCTCCTACAAGTTCACACCTCAGCCCCATTATCCCCTTCCGGGACGACTTCCTGCGTCTGATCTCCTCCAACAACTTCCCAGAGGTCCTCACCTACAAGATAGCTTTGCATACACGACTTCCACTTCTTGAAGTTAGTCGATGTAAGCACCTCAATCCCAAGACCCTTTGCAAATCCACCTTCCATTGTTCTTCCACGGGTTCCTTCTTCACAAAGGCGATGGCTACTCTAAGTTACTCACTGGTCAACCACTCCAACTTGGCTCTGATACCATGTGAAATTTTTCCGAATCTTTATGGAGCGAGCAGGAGCTAGTCAACTTAGAGTTAAAAACCAAACAACCAGAAGCAAGTGGAGGCAAACAACTGATCTTTATTGATAACAATCTTCAAAATTACAAGGCAAGGCATGCTTGACGAGACATGATTTCGCCAACACAAACACTAAAGGAAAGATACAAAGTTGAAGATAACTTGAGACCGCTCAGAGCGCGCGACCTCCCTGCGAACTCAAAAAACTGCCAGACCGCAGCAACTTGACGATCACAGAACACCACCAGCTCGCTGATCAAATCGCCCAATTCTTCAGACCTCCTGATTCTCCCGAACTCCAGCACCACAACTCCAAGCCGCAGACCGCCCAAACACTTTCAGAGGAAGAGGTGATCGCTGCTGTCCGCACTATCCGCAGAAGCTGCACAAGAGAAGTTCAATCAGGAGACCGCAGGAAAGAAGAAAGTTTAGCTTACGCTTGGTGTGTCGTTTGCTGCTACAGCGGCCTCCTATTTATAGGCGCGGGACCTGATCCAGTCACCACCCTATGAGATAGGATCACCACCCCAGACCGAGCGACCTGACCGGTCACACTGCGCGATCAGCAACATTACTTCTGCTTCATTTTGGTGAACCCGCCAGCTTCAATGTCGCCATGAGAGACCGCCACTCTCACAGCAGACCGCGACTCCACAAGGAGCTCGCCAGACCGCCCGAAGCTATTCACCACCTGTGTTCGCACGAGACCGCGAACACAGTCAGTTCGCCAACAGACCGCGAACTCCTGTCCGCATGCCGATCTCATCCTGAGACCGCGAACAGCAACTAGCTCGCGTACCAGTCTCCTCCTGAGACCGCGAACAGAGACCGCGCGACTAAGACCCTTAGTCCGCGAATACCCCTAGAAAGCCCGGTTAGCTACCAGACCGCATTCAGGAGAGAACCTGGATCAAATTGTGCGGTCACACCAGACCGCCACAGCCTTGAAGAGGACAGCACGCCACGCGGTCACGCACAGACCGCGCATACCTGAAGACGAACAGCCCGCCACGCGGTCAGAGACAGGCTGCGCGACCTCCATCTTCAGCCGCCTTGAACCCATACCAGCGATCAAGCCAGGAGACCGCAGCTAGGCTTAGATCAGCCAGACTGCAGCTGCAGACCGCCAGGTCGTGCGGACGTGCCCGACCTCCTCCCAGACCGCCCAGGTCCAAAAAAAAACCCTCCAAACTTCCACTTCAACAATTTCAACACTCCCCCTTGAAGTGGGAAGTTGAAACTAGCCCCAGTAGGCTCCTTTGCCGTGTGAACGACCCCTTTGCCAGCGCCTTTGTGAAGATGTCCGCGACATTGTCCGCACTCCGCACATGCCCGACCGAAAGAGATCCCTCCAGCACCTTCTCCCGTATGAAGTGATGCTCGATCTCGATATGCTTGGTCCTCGCGTGAAAAACTAGATTGGTTACCAGTTTGAGAGCACTCTCATTGTCACCGCGTAGCAGAGTCGGCTCCCGAACCTCCTTGTGGACGTCTCCCACCAACCTCCTAAGCCAGATGGCTTCCTGAGCTGCCAAGGCCGAAGCCTTGTATTCCTCTTCTGTGGTGGAGACCGACACGGAATCCTGCTTCTTGCTGCACCATGATATAGCTATAGGGCCCGCAATGAAGACGAATCCAGATGTCGACTTTCGATCATCCAAATCTCCCCCGTAGTCAGCATCCATGTACCCGTGCACCTTGAAGCCCGCATCTCTCCTATATAGGAGACCCATGTCCGAGGTCGCCTTGAGATACTTCAGAATATTCTTGGCTACTAGCAGATGAGGTACCCGTGGCTCCGCCATATACCGACTCACTCTGCCAACTGCATATGCAATATCCGGCCTCGTGATCGTCAGATAAATCAAGCTCCCAACCAGAGCTCGGATCACCAACGGATCTTGCATAATCCTCCCCTCATCTTTCCGAAGCTTCATAGCCTTATCCAGAGGTGTGGAAGTGCACTTCCCTTCCTTCATGTCGAACCGCTCCATGATCCGCTCCGCATATCTGGCTTGGGTCACCAGCACTCCATCTTCCTTCCTCTGCACCTCGAGTCCAAGGAAATGGTGAAGCTCACCTAAGTCCTTCATCTCGAACCTGATAGACAGCTCGGCCCGTAGATGTGCTACTTCCTCCTTCGAGTTCCCCGTCACGATCATATCGTCGACGTATAGCAGCACGATGACTTGAAGCTCCCCGCTCTTCTTGACGAACAAGCTTGAGTCTGAGTCTGAAGCACAAAACCCACAGAATAGGAGATATTCTGCGATCTTCCCGTACCACGCCCTCGGCGCTTGCTTCAACCCATACAGGGCCTTCTTTAGCTTGCAGACATGCTCCGGAAAATCTTCAGACACAAAGCCAGGTGGCTGGACCATGAAGATGTCCTTGTCAATCTCTCCGTACAAGAAGGCGTTCTTGACGTCGAGCTGCCAAATCTCCCATCCACTAAACGCCGCCAAGGCAATGATGAACCGAACTGAAGTCATTTTTGCCACCGGACTGAAAGTCTCCTCGTAGTCTTCACCGTACTGCTGCGAGAACCCCCGAGCCACAAGGCGAGCCTTGTATCGCTCGATACTGCCGTCAGCTTTCTTCTTGAGCTTGTAGACCCACTTGCATGTCACAGGAGTGATGCCCTCAGGCTTGGGCACAAGAGACCAGGTCTCATTCTTCTCGAGAGCTGCCATCTCTTCTTGAATAGCAATGTCCCACTCCTTCACGCCTATGGACTTTTCAAAGCTCGACGGCTCCCTCTCATCCAAGGGACCAGCGAAGAAACATGAGACGAAGCTCACTGCGTTTCCTCCTGTATAGCAATCATGGGCAACGATCGCTCGCTTCGACCTCCTCAGCTCCTTCCCCTGAACCGCATTATCTCCAGCTGCTTCTTCCCTAGCTCCTCCTCCAGACGTGCTTGGAGCATTGCTCCCCTTGCTCCCTGAACCAGAAGCCTCCGTCTCAGAACTAGAAGGAGATGGTCAACCTGGTGACACAGGTAGCTCCACCTGAAGATCCTCCACAGCTTTTTCTGGCACCTCCACCCTGCTCTCTGGTAGCTCCACATCAGAGGACCCCTTGTAAGATGTCACCTCATCGAACACGACGTCGCGAGATGCCACAAATCTCCGCGTCTCCGGGTCCATGCACTTCCATCCTTTCTTCCGCTCATCGTATCCCACGAAGACTAGCTTCCTTGCTTTCGCATCTAGCTTCGTCCGAAGAGCATCTGGAACATGCATGTAGCAGGTGGAACCAAACACCCTAAGGTGTGCCATGCTTGGCTTCTCTTTGAACATCATCTCATGCGGAGTCAACATGTTGATGGGACTCAAAGACATCTGATTGATGACGTAGGCAGCACAAGACATTCCCTCTGCCCAGAAGGACTTTGGGATACTCTTGGCATGCAGCCAACACTTGTAGGTCTCCGTCAGATGACGGATCTTCCGCTCTGCAATTCCGTTCTGTTGTGGAGTATGTGCATAAGTGAGCTTCCTCCGGATACCTGCCTTCCTGCAAAAACTAGAAAACTCACCAGAGGTGAACTCCCCTCCGTTGTCAGTTCTCAGCTTCTTCACCCGCAGGCCAAGCCGGCCCTCCACAAGCTCCATGAACTCCACAAATTTGGCAAATGCCTCCGCCTTCTCCTTTAGGAAATATACCCAGACATATCTGGTGTAATCATCGATCAAAACCAGCATATATCTGCTCCCTCCGAGGCTTGGGGTAGCAGTAGGTCCCATCAAGTCACCGTGGATGCACTCCAACGGCAGACTACTCCTCGTCTGCGACTTGTCAAATGGTAGCCGATGAGACTTGCCGAACTGACATCCCTCGCAAACATGACCTTCTCCGTAGGAGGATAGACTTGGCAGGTCCTTGACCAGACCTCTCACTGTCATTGTTTTCAGCTTGTCCATCCCTACGTGCCCCAACCTCTCATGCCATATAATGGCACCATCATTCGTCTTCATCTTGTCAACGTAGGAACTTGTCGATAAAACGAACAAGTCCTTTGCCCGTCTCCCGACATGGACAACCTCGGCCTTTACAGCCTCAAGGTTGCGTAGAAACTTCACTTCTGTTGGGCCGAACAGAATGTGATACCCAACGTCTACAGCGTTGGTCACGGAGAAGAGATTTTTCCTCATACCGGGCACATGATAGACACTCTTCAAGGTAAGTGGCCCTCTATCAGTGCCCAAGGAAACAACCCCCACCTTCTCCACTGGATGTACAGTATTATCAGCAGTAATGATTGCATTATTACCTGTATAGGGCTGTGCAGAAGAAAGCTTGGTCTCGTCTCCGGTGAGGTGATGACCACACCCCGAGTCCACGATCCAGTCCTCCAGATAGTTGATAGGAGCAGAAGCTCCAACAGAAGCCGAGAAGGCTCCTCCCCAACCTCCTTGAATGTGCCTGGCCTCAGCTTCCTCCTTCTCCGCAGCATGCCCAGCTTGGGTGACCACCTTGCAATCCTTCCTGATGTGGCCATACTTGCCACACTTGAAGCACTTCGGACCTTCACCCTTCTTCTTCCCGTCAGCCTTGGGAGCATACCCCCTTTCCTGCTGCCCAAAAGTTGATGGCCCATAGCCTCCTCCAGCGGTCTTCTTCTTCTTATCCCACTTCTTCTTCTTTCCCGAGAAGAGCACTTCGCCATCTCTCCCAGCCACTGACACCCCCGCCATCTGCCTTGCCAAAATGCAAGCAAGTTCTCCAGCTCCAACATAGACGGCTGATTTGCCCATCCCTGCACCGACGTCACAAAGGCAACATATTCCTTCCGCAGGCAGCGGATGATGTGCCTCTTCAGCTTCGCCTCAGAGATAGGCTCATCAGGGTCCAATGCTGAGATTTCAGCGCACAAGTTCTTCAGCTTCAGAAAGAAAGTGGAGATAGAAAGATCGCTCTGAGCCGACCTTGCCAGCTCATTCTCCAAGAACTACAGCCTCGCTACATTCTTCTTGTTAAACAGCCCATCCAGGGCTCTTCCTATCTCCGCAGCTGATCCACACCCCAAGATGTGATCAAATTGGTCAGGTGAGATTGCCCTCTTCAGAGTGAACTCAGCCTTCGCATTCGTCCTCCTCCAAGTTCTCACCTCAGCCCCATTATCCCCTTCCGGGATGACTTCCTGCGTCTGATCTCCTCCAACAACTTCCCAGAGGTCCTCACCTACAAGATAGCTTTGCATACACGACTTCCACTTCTTGAAGTTAGTCGATGTAAGCACCTCAATCCCAAGACCCTTTGCAAATCCACCTTCCATTGTTCTTCCACTGGTTCCTTCTTCACAAAGGCGATGGCTACTCTAAGTTACTCACTGCTCAACCACTCCAACCTGTCTCTGATACCATGTGAAATTTTTCCGAATCTTTATGGAGCGAGCAGGAGCTAGTCAACTTAGAGTTAAAAACCAAACAACCAGAAGCAAGTGGAGGCAAACAACTGATCTTTATTGATAACAATCTTCAAAATTACAAGGCAAGGCATGCTTGACGAGACATGATTTCGCCAACACAAACACTAAAGGAAAGATACAAAGTTGAAGATAACTTGAGACCGCTCAGACCGCGCGACCTCCCTGCGATCTCAAAAAACTGCCAGACCGCAGCAACTTGACGATCACAGAACACCACCAGCTCGCTGATCAAATCGCCCACTTCTTTAGACCTCCTGATTCTCCCGAACTCCAGCACCACAACTCCAAGCCGCAGACCGCCCGAACACTTTCTGAGGAAGAGGTGATCGCTGCTGTCCGCACTATCCGCAGAAGCTGCACAAGAGAAGTTCAATCTGCTGACCGCCCGGTCACATAAACTCAGACCGCAGGAAAGAACAAAGTTTAGCTTACGCTTGGTGTGTCGTTTGCTGCTACAATGGCCTCCTATTTATAGGCGCGGGACCTGATCCAGTCACCACCCTATGAGATAGGATCACCACCCCCAGACCGCGCGACCTGACCAGTCACACTGCGCGATCAGCAACATTACTTCTGCTTCATTTTGGTGAACCCGCCAGCTTCAATGTCGCCATGAGAGACCGCCACTCTCACAGCAGACCGCGACTCCATAAGGAGCTCGCCAGACCGCCCGAAGCTATTCACCACCTGTGTTCGCACGAGACCGCGAACGCAGTCAGTTCGCCAACAGACCGTGAACTCCTATCCGCATGCCGATCTCCTCCTGAGACCGCGAACAGCAACCAACTCGCATACCAGTGTCCTCCTGAGACCACGAACTGAGACCGCGCGACTAAGACCCTTAGTCCGCGAATACCCCCAGAAAGCCCGGTCAGCTACCAGACCGCATTCAGGAGAGAACCTGGATCAAACTGTGCGGTCACACCAGACCGCCACAACCTTGAAGAGGACAGCACGCCACGCGGTCACGCACAGACCGCGCATACCTGAAGACGAACAGCCCGCCACGCGGTCGGAGACAGGCCGCGCGACCTCCATCTTCAGCCGCCTTGAACCCTTACCAGCGATCAAGCCAGGAGACCGCAGCTAGGCTTAGATCAGCCAGACCGCAGATGCAGACCGCCAGGTCGTGCGTTCACTTCAGACCGCCCGACCTCCTCCCAGACCGCCTAGGTCCAAAAAAAACCCTCCAAACTTCCACTTCAATAATTTCAACATAATCACCATGAAGTTCTCCAAAGATAGACCAATCCACCTGAAGAAAATATATTTTTCTGATGAATATAGGCTATTGGCAGACATAGTAGGAAAAGCTCTACTATGCAAAATCTCTGCCCATGATGCAGTGCCCAAGCAGCAACTGAACATCATGGGGGCCCTTGTGCTGAAAAAGAAGGTTGACTGGGCCAGCTGCTTACTAAAAATGATAGGCTGCAAATATTCTCACAAAGAGAATGCCTATATGAGGATCATGAGTCAGGTACTCCTCCACTCCTTCCCTGACCTATGTAGGTCAAAAGGAATCCCCATTCCCCCTGGAAAAAGGATGTCCATAGCCCTCTTCTCAAAATGGACCAGGTAGATCCCCAAGCCTGGTGCCATTCCTAACAGGACTCCCTCTCCTCCTAACTCTCCTAATCATCCATCTTCACCTCCTCCTCCTCATACAGACACCTCTTCTCTACCAACATCATCCACACCTATAGCTTCTACTACCCTCACACCTCCTATCTTACCTACACCTTCACAACTACCAATTAAATCACATGCTCAACCCTCCTCTATTCCTCCACCTCCTCCCTCAAACACACTTCATCACAACGATACAGTCCTCTATCCACCTTCATTACCTCCACCTCCACCATTATCTCCTACTCCAACACACCTTGAACCATCTCCATCCACTAAAACTCTCATCACCCAGTGTATCCAGTCAGCAGCCCAAAAATTTCAAGAAATGCTGGATGGACACTGCTCCCAACTTCACTCCTCCATCATGCACTTGCAAACCCAAATAGATGGGGTCAATGCCTCTGTGCAAAGCTTGAAGTCCTCTGTCTCTTCCTCTAAAGTGACCAAGTCTTTCTTAACCTCCTTGGCTAAGAAGGTCAAGAAGGGGGAGAAATTAGATGAGGAGCAGCTCTCAAGTCACAAATCTCTCTCACACAAGTCCCTTCCTACTTCAAAATATGATAGTCTTGCACTGCTTAAGACAATTGGGAATGAATTAGTACCAGAGCTACATACTGAGGACCAGATAACAGATGTACTCTCTATAGTAAGAGAAGCTACACAACAAGTTGTTCTCTTTCAAGGGGAGGCTAGCAGAGCAGAGAGAGAAGTTGAAAAGGAAACTAATGTTGAAAAAGAAGCTGAAGCTCAGGGGGAGCCAAATACTGACATAACTGAAGCTGGAGCTGAGAAAGAAACTGAAGAGGCAGAAGTAAAAGAAAAGGAAGTTCCATCTCAGGGGGGAGCAAACTGCTGTGACTCAGGCGGAGCTGAGTGAATCACTTGTTACTGAGAAGGAGCAACCCACTTCCCTAAAAACTTTAGTATTCATTAGGAAAAGAAAAACTCCTCCTACCCCTCCTGAGTGATGTGTTGAACAATGTTGATATACTCTTTCCTCCATGCTTAAATACTGTTTATGAAGTCTGTGTATATGATTCTATTTTCTTCTGATTACTTAATATATTTCTTTTCTATATAAATGCCTTGCTGTGTTGATTAAAAGCTGGTACAATTTCTCCCTGAATAGAGTTAAAACAAATAGGGGGAGATTGTTGGGAAAATGATTTATCTTAACCCCTAGAAATGAGTAGAAAATGAGTTATCAGAGTAGAAAATTGGTTTTAGTAAAACATGCGTCGAATAGTAATCGATGCAACATCGAAGTGCAGTCGACGTTCTTCTCATACTGAGTCGAAGTAATTCTAAACAGAACTCGACGTAACCAAAGTCGACGTAACTTTGATTTCTAGTCGACACACCCAGTAAAGTCGACGCACCTCTATCGACGCTCTTTCCATATTTTCTTCTCGACGTCTAGCCAGGCTGAAATCGACGCCTACGTCGAATAGTAATCGACGCACGTTGATTTCTATGTCAAATTCAAAACACGCCAGATCTATTTTCTTCTTTCTGTAGATCTGATTCTTATGGAATTATATTATTCTTTTATAGCCGTTCTAAATCAGTCTTTCCTTCTAATTGATTCTTGGCTAAATTGATTAAGTTTATTATGGATATTATTTGAAATCAGAATGATCTCCTTCCTTCTACAGAAATATTGATTATGAAATCTTTTCTCTCTTACTATTTCTCTGACTTCTAATTGATTATTCTCCTATAGTATTCTTTGAATAAACAGAGCTATAAATAAGAGGGAAGTCGGCAGAGAAGAAGAAGTGATCCACTCCATACATTTGAAATAGAGGAAAAGCTCCCAAGAGAAAAGTGAGAAAAACAGAGAAAAGCGAAAGTGTGCTGCAGCAAACAACAAGCCTTCTTCTTCTCCTTCTTCTGAAGCCATACTGCTGCAATTTCTGAAAGCTCTCATTGAAAAAGAGAAAGGCTTACAATCTCCTTCTCACTATAGAAGAGGGATTTCAAATTCACTATACTTGTGCTTCTAATCTTCTTGCTAGGAAGAAGATTCTTTCTTGCTTCAATTGTTTCTCTTCTACTTCTTCTTCTTATTCCTATTTCATTTTCAAATTGTGTAAAAGAGTTTTTAGAATCTCTCTTCAAAAAATTCAGTTGTAGTGGTTCTAAGAGTCTCCTTATCAAAAGACTCAGGCTGGTTCTAAGAGTCTCCTTATCAAAAGACTCAGTGCAAGATAGTGAATTCCTACCAAGGGTGTAGAAGAGTGGACTACCCAAAGTTTGGGGAACCACTATATTTCTTTGTGTTGTGCTGTGTTTTTTTTTTGCTATTTTTTTTGCTTAATTCTTGTTGGTGTGTGGGAAGCTTAAATCTGTGATTATTACACATATATATATATATATATTTGTTAACTTTGCACAAAGTATTTTTAAATCTCTATTCACCCCCCCCCCCCCCTCTAGAGAATTCTAGTGTGGTTAACTGTGCACTTTCACATGTGACCCTGATAAGATTGTCGTAGAGGGTACCTTGAAGAGTCTAAAGTATGGAGTGTACCAACAAGTCTCAAGATAGAACCCCAAGTCTAAGGTCGTGTGCCCTAAGGACTGTTTGCATACCTGGGATGAATATAACATGGTGATATCGAAGATACTTAGCCCGAAATAGATAGTGGCTTATCTTTTGTTTATTGGGACTTACCTTTTGTTTATTGGGCAAATTGGTTACTGACTTGGGTACCCCTTAGATCTAATTTAGAAAGTTTTGCGTCGTGAACATAGTGATTTTGAAGTCGATCTTATTCAATGTTACTTGGGCGAAGATGGGATCCTGTAAAAGCACGTTTGAATGGTGACCGGTAGTATTACCAGGACAATGGATAGACATTATTTGTCGAACAACGACTTGACCTTAGTTGAAGCATTAAAAATGTAAAGTTGCTAGGTTAAGTCACTTAGGGATGCAAATGCCCTTCTGGAAGTCGGGAACTAAAATTAGGGCTTGCAAGCTATAGTTATATTTGAAAGTTCTTGTGGTTTGGGGCTTTCGGAAGTGATTAACTTATGATTTGTTAAAAATCATGCCCTAACATGGTAGAAAATTGTAACTACAATAATAATCCTCAAACCTTGGAAGCCATGATGATGAATAACTAGAGATCTTAAACGATGAATTATTGGAATTAGAATATAAAAGTTAAGGTTACCATGGTAAGAGCTGGATTAGTTGTAGAGTTGAGATGATTGATTACTCAGACGTACATGAAAGAATAAGAATCTGAACGTATATAGATAATTTTATAAAGGTGTCGTCTACCCATACAAACAAGAGCTTTAGTCACCGGAAAAATGGTGTATTCTGGAGCGAGTATTTCCCAGGAATAAAGAAAGACGTCATAGGTTTTGTGATGCACGATGAGTTTTGTCGACTGGTGAAGGCCAAGTGCAAGAGTTTTTGAGGAACTACCACAGTCACTGCACATGTTAGAGTGGAAGCTCGAGGATATAATTATGGATATCATACACAGGTTACCACATCCCCTCTCCGGGCACAAGTTTATTTGGATTTCATACACAGGTTACCACATCCCTTCTCCAGGCACAAGTTTATTTGGAACATCAAGGATAGATTGACCAAGGTAGCTAGGGTCACCCCAGGACGGAAGGATGCTCCCGTTGGTGTTTGGTGGGATTTGTTGAGCTGCTTGCCCGTTATTGCGGTGTGACCAGGATGATCGTGTCAGATCGGGATGGACAGTTTATGTCCAAGAAGTGAAGATCAGTCCAGGCTTATCTGGACTCCTGATTGACGTTCAATATAGTTTTCCACCCTCAGAGGGACGGAGGCGCAAGACTCCATTATCTTGGATCAAGTATGAGTATTTAAAGACACTCGGCTCAGAATTTGTGGAGGACACAGATGCTCACGTGTGAATGATTCAAGTTAGATGCTGGAGGCCTAGAGCAGCCAGGCCAGGTATTATGATGTGTGGCATCATCAGGTAGAGTTCCAGGTTGGAGACCGGGTGTTCAGGAAGATACGTCTGATGCATAGAGTCTCGCTGGTATGCAGGCGGAAGAGGCTCAGTCCAAGATAAATGGGGCTTTACGGGATCCTAGAGTGGATCGGCGCGTTGGTTATAGACTGGAGCTACCACCGGAGTTAGCTGGTTTGCATGATGTCTTCCATGTCTCCTCTCTTAGGAAGGCTCTAATGCAGCCGGAGCAGCAGGTTTCTACTGTAGATGGACCGGTAACTTCTAACAAATCAGTTTGCATGGAGCCGGTCAGGATAGACGATACGATAGTGTGAGTCTTGCGGCGCAAGAAGGTCCCGCTGGTCAAGGTCCTGAGAGAAATCATGGAAAGGAGGAGCACTCTTGGGAGCCACTGGAACTGATGCAGCGGAAGTATCCAGAGCTCTTTGCGTCAGGTATAATTAGTTTCTTAAGGTATGTTACATACAATCACTTGTAGTAGAAACCCCACAGGCCTAACCTAAATTTCGGGGACGAAATTGTTATTTTTGTTTATTGGGATTTGTAATATCCCCCCAAACAACTAGACCCATAGTTTGGTTTTGTCATACTAGGTCATGGCAAAACGCTAGGAAGCGCAAAGAGATCATAAGATCTTAGGCTCGAGGCGAAAATCACCATGGTCTGCGGATAGTAATTTCCAGTTACCAGGCCTTGGGTTGGCTGATGCGTATTCGGCAAGTGCACCGGTCGCTGTCAAGTAATAAAATTGGGAATAGCTTCCCCGAATATGGTCTCTCAAGGAATGCAGGTTCTGGTGAACGAAACTTGTGATGAATCGATCGTTACACGAGCGAATAAAGTAAAAACAAGGGCATTGTGATTTAGTTCCTAAGCTAATGCGGAAAAGAGAGATGCGGGTCAAAACTCCGCTTCACAAGGCGAGATGGATGCAACGGCCGCGTTGCTGTACTTCGGGAGGCGCGTGGATGGAGAGTAACTGTGACGGGTGAGGGTCGCACACACCTCTTCTCCAAGCATCACCACTAGCAATTGCCAGGGCTTCACACACAACGAACTCAGAAAATCACAACAAGGAAAATGCTATTCTCCCACCGCATCATTGCACATGAACATCATAAAAGATCTATAACATTAATCTAATCAATAGTTCATTACCACAACACAAAGAAAACACAAGCATCTTGTTTAGAGAGGACCAATAGGAAGATGTCACCGCATCTTGGGTTCTCGGCAGGAATGAGAGGTTGTCGGGCTCTCTCCTGGCTCGGCCCTCAGATGGTGTGCGGACTCGATGGAGGTTGTCACTGCTCCAACGACCTACATCACTTCTATGGCTTCCCACGACGAGGAATGCTTGAACACTTGGTGGAGAATGCTTGCTGACGCTCTCGAATGGAAGAATGGTGGTGGAAATCGCCAGAAAATGGTCTCCTTGGTGGTGGAGGTGAAGGAGAAGCCTTCAGACCTCAGAAACAGCGGGAAGGATCTGATTTCTCGCTCCATGCAGATCTCTCCTCGTTGACTGTGGCTTATCCTGCTTTATATACTAATCAGGCAGAAAAATGGTCACGCACGGTCGAACGCACGACCGTGCGTGAACTGTGCGTTATTTATTGATAAATTCTGACGTGTGGGAGACGCTGCGCAGCCCCTGCGTTTTACTCACGCATGGGCAAATCCGTTAGTGCATAAAAACGCACGGGTAAATTCAGAATTACTAAAAATAGGAGGAAACAGGTCGACCGTGCGTTTTACTCACGCACGGGCGAATCCACCCTTGCGTAAAAATGCACGACTAAGCTCAGATTGTATATTTTCTGCCCAGATACAGACGCACGATCGCAACCGTCCGTGCGTCAAGGAAATGCACGACCGTGCGATATGCACAGACATAAACTTTGGGGGAAAACGGGATGATCCAGCCACCTGCACATAAGACATACCTGCTGGGAATACACCTCCAGCACCAAATAAACATAGAAAAAGAATTGGGGAGCACCATGTGCTTAACCCCAATAACGAGGAGCGCAAATGCACAGCGAAATGGGCCTAAGAGTGCACCTAGTAGGGAATAACAAATATGATCGTAAATATGCCTAAAGTGTGGTGCATCGACTAGAAATACGGCCCAGATCAGTCCATAAATGTGTATATAAATGAGACTCATCACACCCCCAGACTCATTTGCACGTCTCGGGCAAACTACTCTGATCTCCTATCGGAAAAATTGGATGTCAGAGTATGATTGAGTGGTCGAGACTCATGCAAAGTTGCATGCTCACGGGCGTAGAAATACATTAGAATAGAATTTAACTCAAAATTTATTTCTAACACAGTAATTTGAAATCTAATTTACTTGGATGGTGAATCGCGGTGAATCTTTCGGCCACGCATAAGGGAAAATAGCATGACTAATGAGTAGAGTATTACTCGAATCAAAGCTCGGGACAATCTCCTAAGAAATCCATCAAAGTCGGTGTCCATAGGCTTTCACGTTCACACTCTCTCTACTGCATGAGATGACTCCTATCTAAATTCAATAGGACTTATAGGTTAAGATATGTTTTAGGCTGAGTTTAGGCTAGATAAGTAGAAGGACGAATATAATCGCACTCAACATAACCTGAGCACTCAAGAGAATAAGAATCACCAAGGCAACACTCTCAAGAACTACACAACACCCCCAGACTTCAACTGAACACTAGGTGTGTGCTAAGCCAATCATACTTTTGTGTCTGTCGAGAGAATGTAATTGAAAGTTCGTTTTGAACAATTTTTCTTCTTTTTCTCTTTTTTTTTTCTTTTCTCGACAGAATTTCTTTTGTGGGCATACTAAAAACTTCTCCTTCAGCTTTTTCAAAGCTATCATACAACACGGAGATGACACCAAACATGATAGATATATATAAATTTCTATCAGCTCATTTGTTGGTGCGAAAATGGGTTTGGCCGTATGGCTTTGGTGACATTTTGGTGGAGCTAAACAAGGAGGAAAGGTAAGCTCAAGTGGGCTTGCAAAGGTGATTACATTGGTAAGGATTTCAAAAGCACAAACGGATCATGAAATGGCCTATATCACACTTTATAACGAGTACTTCAATGCAATCATTTCAAGAGTCGCCTAGTGCAAGTTCTAGCCACCGAGAAAGGTTGTCCTTCCTTCCGACCCTAGTAATAAGCTACTACTAGTCCAGATACACGCGACCCTATGCTACCGTTGGATTCACCGAATTTACCACTAAAGTAAAATAAATTGCAGCTACTATAATAGAAATACTTAAATTACAATATTGAATTTTATTCTACTCTAATTGAATTTCTAGGCGTGACGGGAGCACTCAACTAGAGCACTACTCGAGTCGACATTTTTCTCCACCCTTCACTCCTACACTAACAATCCAATTCTTACGAGCGGGGAACCTCGCAGCAATACCCAATAAGCATGCGTGATCAAGTGCACGTGTACTAGGTGCAAGTGTACGCGGTATGTGCAACAAAATGATAAATCCTAACTCAGCACATTCTAACATGCTATGCAAAGTGTGTGCACGTGCATAGCTCGATCCCTCCCCCAGACTTGATCAAAATTAAATAAAATAGGGAATTCTGGAATAAGGAGAATAGGGGTAGAGTGGACCTATGCTCATAAATGAGCATGCCAGAAGTGCGGTAATTCCCTTTTTTTAAATTATCTCCTTCCGCATCCACCACGCGAGAGCTTTAACCTGCGATGTTAGCAAAAAGAAAAATAACAGGACTAAAAGAAATAGACTAAGCAAACGGAACTGGGTGGTTCCCATGGGTTGTCTCCCAAGAAGCCCTTTTGTTTAACGTCCTTAAAGGTGGACCAAATACATGTATTACAGTTTGATAGCAACAATTAAAAATTGTTCCATACTTAATAAAAACACAACACAACAATGTAATATAACAGAGCACAAAATCAGACAGAAGAAACAGTGAAAGTTGAATTTTAGTTCTCATTCTTATTATTAAAAGTCTTATTAACTTTGTTTCAAATTAAGTGATATATATATATATATATATATAAATATATATATGAGTGCTGATTGAGAAAGAAAAAAACAAGCACATAACCAGATGACACAAGATATATAGTAGTTCCCCAAAACCTGGGTACATCTACTCTTCTACCCACTGGAAGGAATCCACTAGGAGGTTGTTGATAAGGTGCCCTCTCACCAAGGTGATTTTGATAAGGTGTCCACACACCAAGGTGATTTTGATAAGGTGTCCACACACCAATGGGAGTTTTGATCAGGTGCCCAATTCACCTATAAGCTTTTGATAAGGTGCTTATAAACCAAGCTGCAGGTTTTTGCTAAGGTGCCCTGTCACCAGGAGTAAACTTTTGAAGGGAGTTTTAACCCTTTACAATATGGGAAGGAGAAAGGGAAAAGATATATTGTTCTTCTCTTTTAGCTGAGAAGACACTTGAAAATCCTGATTGGATGTTGAGTTGGATCTTGATGAAGATGGTGAAGAGAGCTCCCCCTGTCTGATTTAGTTGTGGAGACTCCTTGGTTCCGAATCCTCTATTTCAAATGTATGGAGTGGATCACCTCTCATTTTTCGCTGTCGACCTTCTCCTTATTTATAGCTCTGTGTATTAAGATAACACTATAGGAGAGAAATCAATTAGTAGATAGAGTATTTAGAAAGAGAGAAATATTTCCATAACTATTATATCTATAGAAAGAAAGAATTCATTTTGATTTCAAATAATATCCATAATCAACTTAATCAATTTAGCCAAGAATCAATTAGAGGGAAAGAATGATTCATAACGGCTATAAAAGAATAATATTATTCCATATAAATCAGATCTATAGAAAGAAGGAAAGAGATCTGATGTTATTTGAATTTACCATAGTAATCGACGTACGTCGATTACAATTCGACGTAAGCGTCGAATTCATCCTGGCTGGACGTCGAGAGGAGAATAAGGAAGGTGCGTCGACTAAGGTGCGTCGACAAGAAGTCAGAGCTACGTCGACATAGGATACGTTGAATTCCTATTAAAGTTACATCGACTCTTTCTGAAAGAAACGTCGACAACACTTCGACGTTGCGTCGAATACTATTCGACGCATATTTACTTAACCTTGATTTTTCTTTCTTAGAATTCATATTCAACTCATTTTGGGGGTTAAGACAAATCATTTTCCCAACAATCTCCCCTATTTGTCTTAACCCTATTCAGAGAAAAATTGAATCAGCATTTAATCAACACATCAAAGCATATTTTATCGAAAGAGATATATTAGGAAATCAGAAAAATCATTTTCAAAGAATAAGGGGAGAATAGAGAACTAAGTGATCTTTGTGATTTCAGGTGTTAGCCTGTCTGAAAAATCAACCTGTCTCTGATACCAATTGAAAGTTGAATTTTAGTTCTCATTCTTATTATTAAAAGTCTTATTTAACTTTGTTTCAAATTAAGTGATATATATATATATAAATATATATATGAGTGCTGATTGAGAAAGAAAAAAACAAGCACATAACCAGATGACACAAGATATATAGTAGTTCCCCAAAACCTGGGTACATCTACTCTTCTACCCACTGGAAGGAATCCACTAGGAGGTTGTTGATAAGGTGCCCTCTCACCAAGGTGATTTTGATAAGGTGTCCACACACCAAGGTGATTTTGATAAGGTGTCCACACACCAATGGGAGTTTTGATCAGGTGCCCAATTCACCTATAAGCTTTTGATAAGGTGCTTATAAACCAAGCTGCAGGTTTTTGCTATGGTGCCCTGTCACCGGGAGTAAACTTTTGAAGGGAGTTTTAACCCTTTACAAGATGGGAAGGAGAAAGGGAAAAGATATATTATTCTTCTCTTTTAGCTGAGAAGACACTTGAAAATCCTGATTGGATGCTGAGTTGGATCTTGATGAAGACGGTGAAGAGAGCTCCCCCTGTCTGACTTAGTTGTGGAGACTCCTTGGTTCCGAATCCTCTATTTCAAATGTATGGAGTGGATCACCTCTCATTGTTCGCTGTCGACCTTCTCCTTATTTATAGCTCTGTGTATTAAGATAACACTATAGGAGAGAAATCAATTAGTAGATAGAGTATTTAGAAAGAGAGAAATATTTCCATAACTATTATATCTATAGAAAGAAAGAATTCATTTTGATTTCAAATAATATCCATAATCAACTTAATCAATTTAGCCAAGAATCAATTAGAGGGAAATAATGATTCATAACGGCTATAAAAGAATAATATTATTCCATATAAATCAGATCTATAGAAAGAAGGAAAGAGATCTGGTGTTATTTGAATTTACCATAGTAATCGACGTACGTCGATTACAATTCGACGTAAGCGTCGAATTCATCCTGGCTGGACGTCGAGAGGAGAATAAGGAAGGTGCGTCGACTAAGGTGCGTTGACAAGAAGTCAGAGCTACATCGACATAGGATACGTCGAATTCTTATTAAAGTTACTTCGACTCATTCTGAAAGAAACGTCGACAACACTTCGACGTTGCGTCGAATACTATTCGACGCATATTTACTTAACCTTGATTTTTCTTTCTTAGAATTCATATTCAACTCATTTTGGGGGTTAAGACAAATCATTTTCCCAACAAACAGCACAAACAAAACCTGGAGACCCCATCACGCATCAGCTGTATGCTGATTTGTGGTGGTTCTCCCCATCCATGCGAGATGGAAAGGAGGTGAAGGCTTTAGGGCCCAAGGAGGATGTCTCCCCCTTGCCCCTAACCTCCTCCTTCTCGCGCCGAAGGGCAGCAGAGTGTGCTCCACGCAACAATCTTTCTTGCTTCAGCTTCTCCACAGTTGGAGAGCGCCAACGTTGATAGTCGTCAGAACTTCCCACCTTGGTGGTCGGTGGCATCACTTCCGTTGCCGCCGTGACAACTGGATCAGCCCAATGGACCTATTTAAAATGTTTACAGTGGTCATTATGACTCAAAAAACTGTTCATAAGGCGCTTTGCTCCGCCTTCTCTCTCATCGTTCAGTGCTTGGGTCTCACCGCTTTCTCCTGCCTTTATCACCTCTTCATTCACGACCAGCAGCTCCTCTTCTTTCTTCTCTCCTTCTAGCGATCTTTTTTCTTTCCTTGCTTCTACGTCACTAGATGATTCATCAGTGATAACAAGGGGAGAGCGGATTACTGCTTCAGAAACAATCTTGGGGTAAGTGGGGGTGTTACCTTACAAGGTAAGACAACACACCCCTTAGAAAAATCTAAGGTGGCACCGCTCTCTTTTAAGAATGGTACTCCCAAGATGGGAATAGATTGATTATGATTTGGTCCCAAGACCTGGAAGTCGGCAACCACTATCGTCCCTTCGATTGTAACTTCCACATTCCTTACTTCTCCCTCTGCCTGAATGACAGCCCCATTAGCAAGCACTAGGGATTTCTGATCATCTGTGTTCATTTCAAGTTTTAATTTAGCAACATCCTGCAATGCAAGGACGTTGCGAGATGAACCGGAATCATATAGGGCCGCCGTTTCAATATTATTAATGGAGCATGAGATCACCAACTCATTTGGGTCACTCACTCCCGCATCGGAGAGACTCTTCCCTTGGTCAATTGGATTTTTTTCAGTATTACTGGGAAGGGTCCCTTGCGAACGCTCGGTTAGCACTTGAGCCAATTGGCCCAATTGCGTCTCCAAGTTACGCATGGACGCGGTTTGGTTCACCAAACTAGAGCTGGCGGCTTCCATGAACTTCTCCATCATTTCTTCCAGATTACTTTTCTTTAGGGCCGGGGCGCCTTGATTATAACCTGGATGAGGCGGCCTCGGCTGGCTTCCGGACGCTTGAGCATCGTATTGATGTTGGCCCGGTTGCCATCGTTGGCCTGCAGTATTTTGATTCCAGGAAAAGTTCGGGTGATTCCTCACACCCGGATTATAGGCATTGCCATAGGGTGTCCCCTAGCTTGGTTTCCTACAAAATTTACCGATTCATTTAAATTAAGCTGAGAGAATTCACCTGATAGCCCGCTACCTAGGCACTCGTATGCGTGGTGACCACCACCTCTGCATCCTTCACAAGAAATGTTAGTTGCGGGAGTAGCTGCGAGAGGTAATGAGTCCACCACGAACAATCCCCGAGCGCTTCTCAGCGCATTTCTCCCAGCGGTCCAGAAGGTGCTGTGTGAGGCAGTGTCCTGCAGAATTCTGAGAGCTTCCTCCGGCGTATTGTGCATCAGGGTCCCTCCTGCAGCAGCGTCAATCATTGCCCAGTGGTTGGGATCGATGGCGAAGTACAAGGTTTCCACGATGTTCCACGGCTGGAGCTCGTGATTTGGGCATTTGCGAAGGAGGTCACCAAGACGCTCCCAAGCTTCTGCGAGAGTTTCTTGCTCAACTTGCCGGAAAGTGGCGATCTCCCGCCGAAGGGTCACAATTTTGTCCACCGGGTGGAATTTGGCGAGAAATTTGGACGCAAGCGCGTCCCAAGTGGCAGCAGTTCCTGGAGGGATAGAATGGAGCCAAACCTTGGCTTTGTCACGCAACGAGAAAGGGAACAGTCTCATCTTGACTGTTTCGTCAGTAATTCCTGCATACCAGAAGGTACTGCAAATGTCGCCGAACTCCGCCAAGTGAAGATGTGGGTCTCACTAGGCATCCCAGAGAACTGAGCGTTGTTGCAGATGATGTTCAGGATGGCCGGTTTGATCTCAAACAGTTTATTCATGATGTTAGGCCCAAATCCTTGATACACACTCCCAACTGTTGGAGTGGTATAATCTCTCATGGTCCGGGGCCTCGGTCTAACCGCCTCCTGCTCATCCCTTAGATGATTTTGCCCCAAATGGGGTACTTTAGGATTCACTTATTCCCAATCATTGGGTACTCTCGGCATACCTCCAAGTTCCATATTATCTCCCATAGCCGCTTGCATAGCTGCAGCACGCCTTAGTGCGCGCGCAGTACGTTCAATCTCCGGATCAAAGGGTACTAATTCCCTTCTGGCTTTCCTCTGCATACACAAAAATAAGACACAAGGAAAAACAAAAATAAAAAACAACTGCTCCTATTACAAGGATTCACAACACAAAGCGTTACACGCCTGCATTCCCCGGCAACGGCGCCAAAAACTTGATGCGTATTCGGCAAGTGCACCGGTCGCTGTCAAGTAATAAAATTGGGAATAGCTTCCCCGAATATCGTCTCTCAAGGAATGCGGGTTCTGGTAAATGAAACGTGTGGTGAATCGATCGTTACATGAGCGAATAAAGTAAAAAACAAGGGCATTGTGATTTGGTTCCTAAGCTAATGCGGAAAAGAGAGATGCGGTTCAAAACTCCACTTCGCAAGGCGGGATGGATGCAACGGCCGCGATGCCGTGCTTCGGGATGCGCGTGTACGGAGAGTAACTGTGACGGGTGAGGGTCGCACACACCTCTTCTCCAAGCATCACCACTAGCAATTGCTAGGGCTTCACACACAACGAACTCAGAAAATCACAACAAGGAAAATGCTACTCTCCCACCGCATCATTGCACATGAACATCATAAAAGATCTATAACATTAAGCTAATCAATAGTTCATTACAACAACACAAAGAAAACACAAGCATCAAGTTTAGAGAGGACCAATAGGAAGATGTCACCACATCTTGGGTTCTCGGCCGGAATGAGAGGTTGTCGGGCTCTCTCCTGGCTCGGCCCTCAGATGGTGTGCGGACTCGATGGAGGCTGTCACCGCTGCAACGACATACAACACTTCTATGGCTTCCCACGATGAGGAATGCTTGAACACTTGGTGGAGAATGCTTGCTGACGCTCCTGAATGGAAGAATGGTGGTGGAAATTGCCGGAAAATGGTCTCCTTGGTGGTGGAGGTGAAGGAGAAGCCTTCAGACCTCAGAAACGGCGGGAATGATCTGATTTCCCGCTCCCCGCAGAGCTCTCCTCATTTACTGCAGCTTATCCTGCTTTATATACTAATCAGGCAGAAAAATGGTCACGCACGGTCGAACGCACGACCGTGCGTGAACCGTGCGTTATTAATTGATAAATTCTGACGTCAGGGAGACGCTGCGTAGCCCGTGTGTTTTACTCAAGCACGGGCAAATCCGCTTGTGCGTAAAAATGCACGGGTAAATTCAGAATGACTAAAAACAGGAGGAAACAGGTCGACCGTGCATTTTACTCAAGCACGGGCAAATCCGCCCGTGCGTAAAAACGCATGACTAAACTCAGATTGTCCGTTTTCTGCCCAGATACAGACGCCCGATCGCAACCGTCCGTGCGTCAAGGAAATGCACGACCGTGCGATATGCACGGACATAAACTTTGGGGAAAAATGGGACGATCCGGCCACCTGCACATAAGACATACCAGCTGGGAATACACCTCCAGCACCAAATAAACACAGAAAAAGAATTGGGGAGCACCATGTGCTTACCACCAATAACGAGGAGCGCAAATGCACACCCAAATGGGCCTAAAAGTGCACATAGCAAGGAATGACAAATATGATCATAAACATGCCTAAAGTGTGGTGCATCGACTAGAAATACGGCCCAGATGAGTCCGTAAATGTGTATATAAATGGGACTCATCATTGGCTTAGGGCATCACCGTGACCCCTGAACCCACCATGACATGCCTAACCCATTAAGAGGTCCTTTGTGACACCCAAATTTCCCGAGTGTAGAAAGAAAGTGGTGTATTGAAAGCGAAGCTAGCGTCGACGCTAACGGCTAGCGCTGGCATTAGTGGTGGTTTAGCTGGACCGTCGAGACGAGCTCTGAACCGCTGAGATGAACCATACACTGTCGAGATGCTAGAGCCAAGCACTAGCGCTGGAGGCGATTAACGAACCGACGAGCATTTAACCGTCGAGATGCTACCGTTTGTGCTAGCACTAGCGCCGATGGTAGCTCAACCGATAGGAGGTGGATGAGAGAGTTAAATCTAGATGGGGGGCAAGGGAGTCCAAAAGTCCTCCCAATTGATGGGGATTCATTCCCCCTATCAATTAGGGGAAGATTAAGAGATTTTCTAACTCTTAAGGAGGGTGAATTTGGTGACCTTTGGGTATGGCCGAAATTTTCTCCATGAATGGTGTTAATGGAGGAATCCCAAGCTTCATCTCTTCCCCTACTAGGATTGGTTATATAAAATGGCTCAGGGGGTTAAGGGAAGAAGTTTTCCCCACTTTCCAGAAGAATTCTATCATCTAAGCACCTACCGGCATGGAACCCAAGAGCTCTCGACCAACCATGGCGGAAAGGCGATCGGCACGGCTACAAGCCGCCACTTAGGTCCTCTCATGTAACGCCCCAGAATTTCCTTGTAGTTTTCTAAGTGGGGATATGAAATTGATAATGTCTTAAATATGAAATTATCGTTGCAAAGTGCAAATGCGAGAGGGCGTTACCTTTTCTTCGTCGTCGTCGTCCGGCGAGTTAAATCGAGATGGGGGGCATATATGTATGTAAATGTGTGTATATATACATATATATGAAAACATATGTAATTATAAGCATGTATAAAATACATATATATATATCTATATATATAAGCATACTATTATAAATGTACACGAATACATATATTCATATGTGAATGCATGCTTGAAGTTTTTATAAGGGGGCTTTTATGTAGGGTGCTACCTTTACGCAAATATATATATATATAAGGCTAGTGTATAAAATTTATGCACATGAGTATATGTTATAAGTTATAATTAAAAAAAGGAAAAAAAAAGATAGGGGGGAGAGAGGTATATAATATCATTTCCTCCCAGCTTTTATCAAATGAGACAATCTTCTTTTCGCTTCTTCCCTGTCCCGTGGAGCCGGCGAGTCGTCGAGGGTTAGGGTTTGTGTTGGATAGGTGTCGAGTGGCATCAGAGCTGTTGGAAGAGGAAGGACCTTGGTCGCTGGGGGCTGTCTTCGTCGTCGGGGCTAGGGTGTCGTTCGGCCTCGTCAAGCTTGCCGCAATCCGGAGGGTCGTCGATTGAATCAAGACAAGAAAACCTTTCCCTCCCTCCCCTCCATCTCTTTTCTGGATCTTTTCTTTTGCTGGTAAATTCCTGGATCTTCAAGTGGCTGAACTACTAAAATTCTGTTGACAAAAGTTTTGGATCTTTAGGGCTTGATTCTCTAGTTTTGTTGGCAAAATTTTAGGGCTATTTATGGCATTTCCTCTTAGTTGTTAGCAATGTTTTTTGGAGTATCTTCATGGCAGCTTGCCCTGTCTTGGTTAGTGAAACCCTGGGTTCCATTTGTGGATGGCTGCTATGCTTTAAACCAGTTGGGAGTGTTAATTTCTTTTGGGCTGCTTTGCTCAATCAGTTGGGGGTTTTTAGTTTGGGCTGCTATGCTCGATCAGTTTGGGTATTTAATTTGGACTGCTATGTTTGGCAAATTGGGAGTTTTGAACTTTTAATTTCTTAGGCTGCTATGCTTCAATCAGATGGGAGTTTTAGAATTTCTTTTTATATGGGGGCTGCTATGATTTGATCAGTAGGGAGTTTTAAAACCTGTATATGGGGGCTGCTATGCTTAATCAATTGGGAGATTAATTTAATTTTGGTGCTGCTATGCTTAATCAGTTGGGAGATTAATTTAATTTTGGGGCTGCTATGCTTAATCGGTTGGGAGTTTAATTTAATTTTGGGGTTGCTATGCTTAATCAGTTGGGAGTTTAATTTAATTTTGGGGCTGCTATGCTTAATCAGTTGGGAGTTTAAATCTCTATATGGGGGCTGCTATGATCTTTCTTATGGGTGTTAGGATGATGTTTATTTAAGCCGTTGTAGGATGCTAGTCTCGTGATTACTTTAGTTGCTGTCATATTAATTGTGGGTCGGCTTCAGGTTGCAGGCCCCGATAATTCGAGTTGTGAAATTGATTCATAGTTTAATTTTTCTCTTCTTATGAGGTATTCTGTTGCTTTGGTTATATAGTTTTGGTTATAAGAGGATATGGGAGCCTTCTTCAGTAATTGTACCTAAATGATGGTTAGGCCATAAGGTCATTCATATTTTGTGTGTGAGTTGCCGATCTGTTGAGGTCATCTTTTGCATGTTCCCTTCTCTTTTAATCCATTTTTCCTGGTTTTGCTCCTCTTCCTCTTTAATGATTGTTTCTCCCCCTTTTGTGCAAGTGAGGTTCTGTCTGTGGTCTTCCTTGTGCAAGTGAGGATTTCTTTTTAGTGGTTGTGGGCTGCAAATAGCGGTCCTTCTCCTTAAATGACTTTGTTTCCTGAAGCTTAGTTATGCTAGGCTCTCTTGTTGGTTGTATCCTTCAAGTAGTAGTAGTCCCCTTGGCTTGATTTTGTTGGATGATTGAAAGTCCTTCATTTCAGTCCTTTCTTCTTCTTTGTCTGCCTAACCTTTTGATTTTAGGTTAGTGGTTGTTGTGTTTCCCTTTTGGGTCTTGTTTGGTGTTCTCGGTTCTTGATTCCTGCAGTCATCCCCTGGAATCTGGATAGCTTCTCTACCTGTTTAGTTATTGATGAGTACTTTTTGTACTCATCTTTTAATATAAGTTTAATATATTTTTAATATGGAATTATATAGTTTTTATGCTTTTCTTATTAAAATTATTATATTTTCAATTTTATAAACTAACTTAAGCTTTTTCTGTATATTTAAGGTTTTTTGGACGCATTGGACAAAAACTTCAAGTACACGCCCAAGGTCACGGGCGTGACCATGGGCGTGTAACCTGCGCGGTGTTCCAGACCTGTTTCCCCACCACGGGTGCGTTCCGTGAAGAATTCGCCAAGTACACGCCCCAGGTCACGGGCGTGACCAAGGGCGTGACCCAATGTCACGGCCGCGACTCGCCGCAAGCATCCAGAATCAGCCTGCCACATCAATTAAATTTACACGCCCCAGGTCACGGGCGTGACCAGGGGTGTGACTCAATGCCACGGGCGTGACTCATCCCGCGCCACTCCCCGCTTCTTCCCGCCGAAGATTCCCGCCAGCAGCACATTTTGAAGGTTACACGCCCTAGGTCACGGGCGTGACCTAGGGCGTGACGTGCCCGAATCGCCTGCATTAATTCCAGACTGCGCCCTATCCGCTCCGAGATGATCGCGCGCCTTACACGCCCTTGGTCACGGGCGTGACCGAGGGCGTGTACCCAGAATTATCAGCTATAAAAAGCCAGCTCCAGCAGATGTTAAGGAAGTTTTTGGAGACGAATTCTTAGGTTTAGAACTTTCATTTCTTGTATTATTTTTATGTTTTAAGTAGTTCTTGCAATCATCTTTCTTTTTGCAATTCGTATTTTCAATTAAATAGTTTGTAGCTTCCCTTTTCATAGTTTGTAATTTCTCCTATCAATAAAATAGTTTTTTTTCTTATTCACTTATTTCTCATTCTTCTCCTTCTTCATTGTTTTATTTTCTTTTTGCAACCCAACTCTAAGTTTTAATTGATAAGATAATAGAGATTTTCTTGAAGTAAGAGTACTTAACCGCCCCGAGTCTAATACGATCTTGGTTTTTATAACCTATACTACATTCGATACGGTACACTTGTCGTTATCGTTTGCAAGCATAGTTTTGCGTATCATGTTTTTGGCGCCGTTGCCGGGGACACGGTTGATATTTCGAAAAAAGAAATATTTATTAATTTCATCGTTCTCTTTCTTCTCCCCTTTCTCTTTAAATTTTAAAAAAATCTTAAAAAGCGTAATCTAAATTCTCGGAAAGGACGCTTTGGGCTTGAATTCCCATCATAGCCTCTAGTACCTTGCGAGCCCTTCACCGGGTTGACCTTGGGAAGTCCGGGACTAATTTAACCCGCTATTTGAAAAAAATTTATATAATAAAAATATTTATAAAATTCCATTCATTTGAGTAAAGGTTGTTTCCTTTTTATTTTTATTATGCAATCACTTGAATTGGCCGTAAAAGTTGCTGAGCTTCAAAGCCAAGTATATCTTTTGGAAGCGGCACAAAAACGCCAAAATTGCTGTTCTTATTGTAATGCGCCTCATCAAAGTGAGGAATGTTATTTACATTCATATGCTCAAAGTAATTATTATGAAAATAATTTTTCTCAATATTATGCAAATAATTTTGACAATAATTATGATCACAATTTTTCCTCTTTTAATGAAAATAATTTTTCAAACTTTGACGAAAATAATTTTTCTAATTTTAATGAGAATAATTTTTCGAATTCTAATAATTTTTCTTCAAGCTTCGAAGTAGATTCTTCTTGGTGGCAAGGTCACCCGGATAATTTTCGGGGCGATGAAGATAAATCTTCAGATCCGAATTTTTGTTCTTCTTCTTTTGTGCCACAATTTTCTTTCTCTAATTTTGGGGAAATTCCGCAGATCCAAATAGATACTTCCCCCCAAAATTTAGAGGAAAATTTTTTTTCGTCTAGTGCTTTCTCTAATTTTCACGAGAATAATTTTTCGGCTTCTAATGATTTTTCTTCTACCCCCGAAGTAGATTATTCTTGGTGGCAAGGTCACCCGGATAGTTTTCGGGGCAATGAAGATAAATCTTTAGATCCGAATTCTTGTTCTTCTTCTTTTGCGCCGCAATTTTCGTACTCTAATTTTGGGGAATGTCCGCTTTTTGAATTTGATGCTCCGCCCCAGAATTTAGATGAGAATTTTCTTCCTTCTAGTGCTTTTTCCTTGTCTTTGGAAAATTTAGTTATGGAGGACCATGTGCTTTCATGTAATCCCATAACTTCTTTTACCAAAGATGAAGAAAAAATCTCTTACCAAGAAATTCTTAATGTTTTGGGCACCCCGGATGAACTAGAAGAAGAACAAGTTTCTTCCCCTACTTCACCCGGATATTCTATTCTTTTTCATGAATTTTCGCAAATGTCTTCTATTTTAATTCAACCGGAAATTCATGAAACTTTAGTGTCCGAAAATCTTATTCCGCTTGGTAATGCACTAGATTTTTTGAATGAAAATTTTATTTTAGAAAAGGGACAACCAATGCTTAATTTTATAATTTCGCAAGCGCCTCCTCCTTGGGATAATTTTTCTGAATCGTTTATTTGTGATTCTTTAGATGCCAATAATTTTCAGGTAGAAGATGAGTCGTTGCTACCCCAAATAATTGATGATCCATATGCCGCTCATCTTTATAAATCCAAATCACCTCAGGTATGTATAGGTGATTTGGTTTTGCATTTTTAAGATCAAAGACAAACGAAGAATCACATGTTAAGCGGAGGAGTAGCCGGGCGACTGACGCCGGCACATTCACCTACGCGTGAATTAAGGGAGTTACCTGTCCACTTCTCTTTTAGGTTTCCGTTTTCCTAACACTAACCGTCTAGCTTAAAGACGGGAAAAAGAAAGCGCTCTTGGGAGGCACCCCTTGCTTATCTTTAATTTAATGTATTTTTTTTTAAAGTTTGTTTTATTTCAAGTGTTCTTCATACTTAGTTTTAAACATTGGGGACAATGTTTAATTTTAAGTATGGGGGTGTAGCTTTGCAAAGCTTTCTTTATATTTCTACTTTATAGTTGAAAAAAAAATTATTTTTAATCTAAAAAGTTAAAAAAAATTTTGCTGAATTTTTATACTTACTCATTTGCAAAATCCTTAGTAGATTTGCTTTTGTTTAGTGTAGTAGGGAATTTTTTATACTTCATTAGATTTCGAATTTTGGAATAAAATTGTTGACTCATGCAGTATTCCTAGTTAAACGCACGCGTTTGTAGAATTCTATGTCAAATTAACTATTCAGCATAAAATTAGATTTATGTTTTTCTAACTGCGAAAAAAACAATTCTTGTTTTACTTTTACCTTGAATCCGGTAGAATTTGAGAATAATTCAAGTGAGTATGTAGAAGCTTACTAGAGAAATATTACACATTTTGAACGGAAGGGTGTCCTTTCTCGATGTCTAGAACTTGCCTCTAGCGATTCTCGAAGCATTTACATAGTTTTGTCATAGTTTTTAGAAGTGATTTAGGCCACCTTTTGATCGTTTGTGCCTGTTTGCCCACCTTTTTAAAATTTTCATTGCTTAAACACTTTGGGCCTTACCTTATTTCCTTTGCTACCTCCACCTTTCATTTTCACCAAAGTCAAAACATCCAGCCCATGATCACACTAAATAATTGAGATTTATTAAAATTCTGCAATGGGTTCAATTGTGAAAATAAGGAAATTACAACTTCTTATTCAGAGCTATTATGAAAAAAAGGGGATATAAAAAATATATATGAAAAATTATTGGCCCACTGTGAAAAAAAATATATAAAAAAAAGTATTCATGGCCTCATTTTTGAAAAATATGAGAGTTTTGCTTCATAACAACTTTTGTGCGAGGTTTAAATTTTGGATAATTTTGGGTAACTCTCACCTTGGTTTAGTGTGATTCTTAGCCGTCATATTCTATCTTTTTGATTTCCAAATCCAAATCTTATACCTAAGCCAAGTTTCACTCCTAATGAAAGCCCTTTTGATCTTTAAGCTATAACATTATACTTGTGTAGTGGAGAGAGTGCGACCGGGCAAGCCTATGGCCATCGTCATTGATGGATTTCTTTGGAGGCTATCCCGAAACTCAATTTTGGGTAATATTGATCTTAGAAAACATGCTACCCTCTCCCTGAATAGCATTCTAGAATTTGCCGAACTTTCAATTTAAAAGTAAAAGCAATTTGTTAATTCGCATTATTGAAAATTATAAGCTAATCATTATGCTGAATAGATCTTTCAACTAAGATCTCTACACGTAGGCGTAAGACTTCGCGTCTTTATTCCTTGAGTTCAAAATTCTTTTCTAGTATTTAAATTTTTCTACTCCTATGAAAAGTTGTTTGCTCGGGACTAGCAAACGAGTAAGTATGGGGGTGTTTGATGAGTACTTTTTGTACTCATCTTTTAATAGAAGTTTAATATATTTTTAATATGAAATTATATAGTTTTTATGATTTTCTTATTAAAATTATTATCTTTTCAATTTTATAAACTAACTTAAGCTTTTTCTGTATATTTCAGGTTTTTTGGACGCATTGGACAAAAACTTCAAGTACATGCCCAAGGTCACGGGCGTGACCATGGGCGTGTAACCTGCGCGGTGTTCCAGACCTGTTTCCGCCACCACGGGTGCGTTCCGTGAAGAATTCGCCAAGTACACGCCCCAGGTCACGGGCGTGACCAAGTGCGTGACCCAATGTCACGGCCGCGACTCGCCGCAAGCATCCAGAATCAGCCTGCCACGTCAATTAAATTTACACGCCCCAGGTCACGGGCGTGACCAGGGGCGTGACTCATCCCGCGCCACTCCCCGCTTCTTCCCGCCGAAGATTCCCGCCAACAGCACGTTTTGAAGGTTACACGCCCTAGGTCACGGGCGTGACCTAGGGCGTGACGCGCCCGAATTGCCTGCATTAATTCCAGACTGCGCCCTTTCCGCTCCGAGATGATCGCGCGCCTTACACGCCCTTGGTCACGGGCGTGACCGAGGACGTGTACCCAGAATTATCAGCTATAAAAAGCCAGCTCCAGCAGATGTTCAACAGGAAGTTTTTGGAGATGAATTCTTAGGTTTAGAACTTTCATTTCTTGTATTATTTTTATGTTTTAAGTAGTTCTTGCAATCATCTTTCTTTATGCAATTCACATTTTCAATTAAATAGTTTGTAGCTTCCCTTTTCATAGTTTGTAATTTCTCCTATCAATAAAATAGTTTTTTTTTCTTATTCACTTATTTCTCATTCTTCTCCTTCTTCATTGTTTTATTTTCCTTTTGCAACCCAACTCTAAGTTTTAATTGATAAGATAATAGAGATTTTCTTGAAGTAAGAGTACTCAACCGCCCCGAGTCTAATGCGACCTTGGTTTTTATAACCTATACTACATTCGATACGGTAAACTTGTCGTTATCGTTTGCAAGCATAGTTTTGCGTATCAGTTATGCTACCTTATGTTCTAATGGGCCTCGCCCCTTTCCCTTTGAAAGAAACATGAAATGTGAATTCTGTTGGAGGTCGTACACGATGTTGGCGGTGCCACCGGTGCGATGCTCTTTTAAAATAATAATTCGGTTGGAGGTCGTACACGATGTTGGCGGTGCCACCGGTGTGATGCTCTCTTAAAATAATAATTCTGTTGGAGGTCGTACACGATATTGGCGGTGCCACCGGTACGATGCTCTGAGGGTCGTGACGATAGGAGATGGTATTATCCCCGCACAGCTTCTCTTTTTCTCATGAGCTGATCAGTCTCTATAATTTGAACAAGAGTAACATGATTAATAATTTGAACGTTGATGGTTATTTGCATATGGCGAGTTTTGGCCTTGCCTGTTTTCACACCTTTGTTTGGTGAGTGTTTTTCTGCTGATTATTGGTTACTTCTGCTGTTTCTCTTTTCCAGTTGATTGTTTTGGCTATTACCTTCTGGTGCAGGCTTTTCCTCTTACCGATTGCACTCTTTGAGCTGGCTCGGGTTGTTGTAAGATTATTGATGCTTATTTGATTAGTCCTCCTTTCTAAAATCTTTTATTTCTGATTGTTGCTAACCTTGGGTTTTCTTGTATTTTCTTGCTGAGGCATTCTTTTCTTTTGAATGTCTCAGGCACGGAGCTGTAGCTGTTCGGTTAGTAGAGTTGGTGTCCTTTGGAGCTGCAGTTAGTTGCAGCGGTTCGTTCTCCCCTCTCGGTTGTGAGGTAGTTGTTCCTCTTGTTCAGTTTTAGGCTTGTACTTTGTTTTCTATGGGCTAGTGTCAGTTGTTGACGCCCATAGCTTTAGTTTTCTAGTGCTAGATTACTTGTTAGTTGTTTTGCAGTTACTTTCGGGTTGTTTACCTACTTGCTCTCTGGGAAGTTTTATGCTAGGATGCACTAGTTACTTTATTGGTATAAAAATGTCATTCTTGCATATCATGATTTTAAATAAATGTCACATACTTTGAAGATCGTAGAAAATCTTTTTGTACTATACTAAACATAGATATGTGCATATCATTTTTGGGATGTTGACCTTCATGCTCATGTTGGCTAAAATGAACCTATTTTCCACTCCGTATGTATAGTTTTCTACTTGTGGACTAGATGATCCACTGGACCGAAGGACACGGTCTTAAGCAAAAATATGTAAAATTCTCTTTTTAATCCAAGCACATTTATGTCTTTTATAAAATAATCGTAACGAGTATTTGCCTGAGCGTCGGTAGTTGTCCCCTGCTTGACGTGGCATCATAGCGCGTATTTTCCCTTTGCTCTGATAATATTTATTAAATTCGTGGGAAAATGCGGGTTGTGGCAGTTGGTATTAGAGGGAGGTTCTGTGAAAAAGGTAGTTCGGTGGTTTGGCGTGTGAGCCAAACGACCGCTATCCTAAGTAGAACCTCATAAGATCATTTCATTGTATGCACACACCGATATGTCATCAGTATGTCTTGACCGAAGCATGGTCACTGCACTCATAACATGATAAGAAGTATACAGGGCATGTTATGTAGTATGGGATTCATAATATGTGTTCGTATATGGATCCACCATAGGTGGCAACATGTGACGGTTATGTAGTATGGGATGCATAACCACCATTACATGGATGCCCATTAGCACGTTTTCTTTTTTCGTTACATGTAATGTTATGTAGTATGGGATGCATAACATTACATGTGTACGCCGCTCATAATATGCATTAAGGCCTCTTTCTAGAATGCATAACACTGCATGCATTCATATTGTTGCATAAGCACGCGTGCCAAGTTAAAGACATACCAGATGACATATATACACACATGTTTTGAAAAGAAATTTAAATGTTCATGCACTCATGTCATAGCATAAGAGTCAATAGGATGATGGTGCATCATCCTAAGTTTAGCATAACATCATTTCATGAAATCCCAGAGCAAGGTAACAGCAAGAGCAAGTATCTACACTTTTCTAATCTGTATCGAGTTAGGAAATTCTAGTTCCTAGCTGTTGTGTCTTAAGCTAGGTGTAGTGAGGTGTTTGTTCGTAATTGCAGTCGATGACTCTAGAGCATAGTGCGTCGGAGTTGACTCCCTAGTTAGAGGGCGAGCCTTCGGGTGCGCGCAAGGTAAAGTGTTTGGTCCTTTAGCCGGACATCGGTCTTTCCTTGAGTGCGTTGGCTTTTCGTGCTAGGTTTTTCCTCCGATTCTTTCCGTGGCGTGTGCTCGTAACCTTCTTGTTCCCTATGGGTTCTCTTACCTCATTTCTATGCTTGAAACCGTTATCAGTTTGTCGTATATCGAGGTTTTTCATATGGCGCGGGAGTTCCCTGATGTCTTCCCAGTTAATCCCCCTGGTTTTTTCTGCCTGTGAGACTTGAGGAGTTTGTTTCTGACCTTGAGCTAGGTACCCGTCCTATTACTAAGGCACCGTACCCTTTGGCCCCGCATGTGTTGCGAGAGTTGCGCACTCAGTTAGATGAGTGGTTGCAGTGTGGATTTTTCCTGGCCTAGTTCCTTGCCATGGAGTACTCTCGTCTTGTTCGTAAAGAAGAAAGTTAGTTCGGTAAGATTGGGTGTCGATTATCGAGAACTGATCAAGGTGACCATCAAGAGAAGATAGTCGTTGCCTCAGATTGATGTTTTGCTTGACCAGTTGCGTGGTAGTTCGATGTTTTCGAAGGCTGATCTTCGTTTAGGCTTCCTTTAGTTGGGGATCCGCGAGTCAGATGTTCCGCGATCTGCTTTCTGTTCTCGGCTTGGACATTTCAAGTTCTTGGTAATGTCCTTTTCCTTTTGGTTAATCTTATCCGCACCTGTTTTCCAAGCCCTCTTCGGTTAGCATTTCTATCTAGAGAGTGTGAGCTTACCTCTCCCTTTGCTCTTTCCATTTGTTGTTTTCTAAGTTTTGGTTCTAAGTTTCGGGACGAAACTTCCTTCTTGGTGGGGTTACTGTAACGCCCCAGGTTTTCTCTTATAATTATTCTAAGCGGGTATGTGGGGGTTGATAGTGGTAAATTGTTTGGAATTGTTGTTGCAAAGTTTCGGGGCGAAACTTTTTGTTAGGAAGGGTGGTTGTAACGCCCTAGAATTTCCTTGTAGTTTTCTAAGTGGGGATACGAAATTGATAATGTCTTAAATATGAAATTATCATTGCGTAGTGTAAATGAGAGAGGGAGTTACCTTTTCTTCGTCGTCGTCGTCCGGCGAGTTAATTCTAGATGGGGGGCATATATGTATGTAAATGTGTGTATATATACGTATATATGTAAACATATGTAATTATAAGCATGTATAAAATATATATATATATATCTATATATATAAGCATACTATTATAAATGTATACGAATACATATATTCATATGTGAATGCATGCTTGAAGTTTTTATAGGGGGGCTTTTATGTAGGGTGCTACCTTTTCGCAAATATATATATGTATAAGGCTAGTGTATAAAATTTATGCACATGAGTATATGTTATAAGTTATAATTAAAAAAAGGAAAAAAAAGATAAGGGGGAGAGAGGTATATAATATCATTTCCTCCCAGCTTTTATCAAATGAGCCGATCTTCTTTTCGCTTCTTCCCTGTCCAGTGGAGCCGGCGAGTCATCGAGGGTTAGGGTTTGCGTCGGATCAGTGTCGAGCGACATCGGAGCTGTCGGAGGAGGAAGGACCTTGGTCGCCGGGGGCTGTCTTCGTCGTCGGGGCTAGGGTGTCGTTCGGCCTCGTCAAGCTTACCGTGATCTGGCGGGTCATCGGTTGAATCAAGGCAAGAAAACCTTTCCCTCCCTCCCCTCCATCGCTTTTCTGGATCATTTCTTTTGCTGGTAAATTCCTGGATATTCAAGTGGCTGAACTACTAAAATTCTGTTGACAAAAGTTTTGGATCTTTAGGGCTTGATTCTCTAGTTTTGTTGGCAAAATTTTAGGGCTGTTTATGGCATTTCCTCTTGGTAGTTAGCAATGTTTTCTGCAGTATCTTCATGGCAGCTTGCCCTGTCTTGGTTAGCAAAATTCTGGGTTCCATTTGTGGATGGCTGCTAGGCTTTAATCCAGTTGGGAGTGTTAATTTCTTTTGGGCTGCTTTGCTCAATCAGTTGGGGGTTTTTAGTTTGGGTTGCTATGCTCGATCAATTGGGGTCTTTAATTTGGACTGCTATGTTTGGCAAATTGGGAGTTTTACACTTTTAAATTCTTGGGCTGCTATGCTTCAATCAGATGGGAGCTTTAGAATTTCTTTTTATATGGGGGGCTGCTATGATTTGATTAGTAGGGAGTATTAAAACCTTTATATGGGGGCTGCTATGCTTAATTAGTTGGGAGATTAATTTAATTTTGGGGCTGCTATGCTTAATCAGTTGGGAGATTAATTTAATTTTGGGGCTGTGATGCGTGTCGGCAAGTGCACCGGTCGCTGTCAAGTAATAAATGTGGAGAGTGGACTCCCCGAATGTCGGTCTCTTGAGGAATGCAGGTTGGGTGAACGAAACGCGTAGCGTGACTCTTGTTACACAAGCAAAACACACATGAAAAAAGGGGGTTCTTGGTTGGGTTTCCTAATCTTAACAACAACAAAAAGAGATGCGGGTCGAAAACACCGCTTCGCAAGGTGAGATGGATGCAACGGCCGCGATGCCGTGCTTCGTGAGGCGGAATGGAGTGTGTTCTAGCGTGAAAGGGTGAGGGTCGTAAACACCTCTTCACAACCGTCGTTAGCTCTTGCTAACACGGAACAAACACCTTGCGTGCGTGTGCGAGTGAGTGAGTGATAACGGAGTGGATCACAAACAAACCATGAAGAACAACAAGGAAACATTCATTTCAACAAACATCATCATAATATTCGAGTTTACACGGTTCAACGAGTACAATGGGGGAAAGAGGAAAGAAATAACTGATGGTGAAGACTAGCGGCCGTTCACGGCCGGAATGGTAGGTTGTCGGGCTACCTCCGGACTCGGGCGGACTATGCTTCCAGCGTAGAGAGCTGTCATGATCTCCCTACGTAGCTCCGTCGTCTTTGACTTCAGGTTCCTTCTTCTTCTCACCGGGCGGAATGAGAGAATGGTTGATTGGAGGCTTGCGGACGATGGAGAACACTCACGGACAATGGGGGAAGTCTTGGAATGGGTGGAGGAGGCTTCCCCTTGCGTAGAAGGTGAAGTGGAGGCGTCCCACGGTGGAGGTCGGCGGCGTACGGAACAGGAACTCCGCTCCCGGCGGCTGATAATGCCCTAAAAATCGCAACAGGCGTTTAAATAGGCGCTGGAATAAATACTGCGCACGGTCATTGGCGCACGACCAGTGGTCGTGCGCACTGGAATTCTGCGATCGTGCGCACGGCCTGGGTGGAACCTGCAAGATACGAAATTATAAAATCAAATGTTCGCACGACCAGTGGCGCACGACCGGTGGTCGTGCGCACTGGAGTTGATGGTCGTGCGCACAACAGCAAACAGAACTCGGAAATTAAATGGTAGGTGCGCACGAGCAGTGGCGCGCGACTGGTGGTCGTGCGCACTGGCATTGATGGTCGTGCGCACTGCACCAAACAGAACTCATGAAAAAGGTGTTAAGTGCACATGATCAGTAGCGCACGACCAGTGGTCGTGCGCAATAGAACCGGCGATCGTGCGCAGTGTTCCTGTGCAGAATTGCACCGGGAACACTCGCACGACTCCTATTCCAGGCACAACCACAAATCTAGCCATTGAAAGTGGCACTTAACAGCGCATGAAAATTACTAAAGACAATAAGCATAAAATCACACCAAAGTGGGCCTAGAAGTGCACCTAGCATGGATTATCAAATATAAGCTATAACAAGGCTATATTGCGGTGAATTGACTAAATAACGGCCCGGATGAGTCCATAAATGTGTATATGATTAGGACTCATCACACCCCCAGACTAAACTGTTTGCGCGTCCCAAGCAAACGAATCCGGCAGAGTATGAAAACGATAATTAACATAGAGAATTACACAAGGGAGTACGGTGCGAAGTAACATACGCATGCGAGTAGAGATTCTAGCAGAAGGAGATTCAAACTGTGCTAACTAATTTACATGAGTATTAAAGTGTAAGTAAAGATTTAGTTATACTCAGCTGGAGAATTATGAAGAATTTGACGATCATGCCCGGTGTGAAAGTGACAAGATACTGAGGCGGGTGTTGCAAAAGATCGGGGCTTAGGAATAACTCCGCTGAAATCCATCAACGTCGTGAACCATACGCTTGCCCGGTCACACTCTCTCCACGGCGCTAGCACTCTCGCAAGTCAAATCAGTAGGGCTTTTAGGAATAAGATGGGGCTTAGGTTACGGTATGATATTCAAAGTTAAACACGATGGCTACGCAACCCAAGTGAGCTAAAGAACGCTGCACCACTCAAGACCAACAAACAATGCTTGTGTGACACACCCCCAGACTCATCATGAAAACCAGGTGTGCACACGGCCTACTTCACAAATACCAACAGATTGTCTTTTTTTAGCTCGGAAGGATTTTTTTTCAAAATACTCTCTTTTTTTCTTTTAACAGATTTTACTTCCTTTATGTATCCTCCGGTTGGTTCAAAATCAGCAGATAGACTTTATTTTCTCTTCAAACTACAAAGATTCCACACACCACACAAGTTGAGAAATATGAGCGTAGTTTAAAACAATTTGGTTGCGGGGGTAGGATAGGCTTCAGGTTTTGGTTGATGAAGAGGAGCTGAACAAAGGATTGGTAGGCACAAATTTGGCTTGCAACGGTGAACGAAATGGACATGGAATAACAAAGCTCAAACTAGCCAAAGGGTGGCCTACATCATGTTTAACTCGACGAGTCGCTCTCGCCCATGCTTCGAGAGTCGCTTGGGGCATGTTCTTAGCCCACGAGAAAGGTAAACCTTCCTCCCGACTCGAGCAACACACGACTAGTAATCGCACACACACAACACCGGGTTATCGTCAATTCCATACAAATTCACCACTTGAGTATATTAAATCTAAATTTATGCAGAAATACTAAACATAAATTAGATGCATAAAGAAAATCTAGTTCTACTCAAATTCTACCATAGCATGCGAAGTGACTAGAACACTACATGAGTCAACATCGCACTCCAAATAATAATTCCTACGTTAACAATCTATTTCACATTCCGACCAAAATAGTTTAAACGGAACAACGACAAAAAGATAAGCACGCACTCAAGTGGGTGAAGTGGTGTGTGAAGCATGAAAACAATGATAATGAATGGAATAAATAAGAAACAACCTTCTAGTATGCAGTGCAACTCGTGCACAGTGGGTGACAACATACGCTCCCCCAGACTTAAGCTAAACAATATATCTAAAAATTTGAAGCTAAAAGAGGGGAGGAAGTGTTACCCAATGCTCAGAATTGAGCATACCAGACGATCGGCGTTTATGATCAAGAATAGTCCGCAGCATCCGCACCATTAAACACAAAACCTGCAAGCACAAAACTCAAAACAACAAATATGCAAAAGCTAAACTAAAAGAAGTTAGATAAAAAAAACTACAAAATCAGGGAATCTGGGCTGTCTCCCAGTAGCGCTTTCATTTAACGTCCTTAAGCTGGACCAAATACCTGTATTAGCAGTGTTTAAAGAGTGCAGGAATTGAAAGAGAAATATTCAGAAGCAGTTCACCACATCAGAAGAAACACAAATCAACTAAAAGCGCTCTTATGATGCGCGTCTCCCGTAGCACGTAGGCGAGAGGTGAAGGCTTTAGGGCCAGCACTGGTGTTACCCAATGCTCCCCTAACCTCAGCCATCTTGCCACGGAGAGCGGCAGCACGAGCATCGCGCAGAAGTTTTTCCTTTTTAAGTTTGGCGACAGTCGGAGACTGCCACCGTTGAGAGTTCTCAGATTTCTCCACTTTAGCGGGGGGGGGGGGGGGGGGGTGGCGTCACCTCCGGTATCGCGGTGACCACCGGATCGGCCCAGGAGATGGAGCTCTTAGATAGTTTATTACAAGATTCACCACAAGAAGATAAATAATCAGCATCCCTAACTAGATCCAAGTCAACGTTTCCCGAACTGCAGTCTTCCTCCTTCTCGGAGTCGAACTCTTTCCGGAAGTCAACCTCTTCTTCCTCATCTGATTGGAGCTCCTCCTTTCCTCCTTCACTTGTTTCTTGATCATGTATCTTTCCTGCACAGCTTAGAAATTCATCAGAAATAACGAGAGGGGGAGGAGTGGATGTGTCAGCTGTAGCTTCGAGGCGAGTGGGCTGCAGTGCCTTGTTAGGTAGGAGAACACACCCCGTAGCGAAGTCAAGGGTGGTGCCGCTCTCTTTCAAGAACGGCACGCCCAAGATAGGAATGGATTGATTTTCCTGGGGGCCCAACACCTGAAAGTCCGCGACCACAGTCGTCCCCTCAACTATTACTTCCACATTTCTCACTTCCCCCTCAGATTGGATAATAGTGCCGTTAGCGAGAACAAGCGATTTCCTTTCCTCCGTGTTCATCTCAAGTTGTAATCTTGCAACATCTTGTAGTGCAATGATGTTGCGGGAGGAACCGGAATCGCATAAAGCTTTTGTTTCAACCTTATTGATGGAACAAGAGATTACCAACTCACTTGGATCAGTCTCAACCACATCGCCTAGACTCTTCCCTTGATCTATTGGGTTCTTTTCAGTGTTGCTGGGAAGGGTCCCCTGCGACCGCTCGGTTAGCACTTGGGCCAATTGGCCCAACTGCGTTTCCAAGTTACGCATGGATGCAGTTTGATTCACCATATTAGAGTTGGCCGCTTGCATGAACTTCTCAATCATTTCCTCCAAATTGCTCTTTTTTGGATTGGGGGACCTTGGTTATAATCCGGGTGTGGTGGCCTCGGTTGGCTCCCGGAGGCGTAAGCATCGTTTTGATGCTGCCCCGGTGCCCATCGTTGGCCAGGTGTGTTTGGATTCCACGAGAAGTTCGGGTGACTTCTCGCTCCCGGATTATAAGCATTATTGAAAGGCGCCCCCCTAGGCTGATTTCCTACATAATTAACAGATTCGTTCAAGTTCAAGTGTGCGAAGTCACCTGCCACGTTGTTCCCCGAACACTCATACTCGTGGTGGCCTCCGCCTCCACATCCCTCGCAGGTAATGACAGCAGCAGTCGCGGATGGAGAGGGGAGAGAGTCGACCATGAAAAAACCTCGGCCGCTTCTTGGAGCATTTCTCCCTACAGTCCAGAATGTACTGTGGGAGGCAGTGTCGCGCAGAATTCGAAGGGCTTCCTCAGGGGTGTGGTTCATCAAGGTGCCACCCGCCGCAGCATCGATCATTGCCCTGTAGTTGGGCTCGATCGCGAAGTAGAACAATTCAACCACATTCCATTGTTGGAGCTCGTGGCCAGGGCAACGGCGAAGGAGATCGTTGAGGCGCTCCCAAGCTTCAGCAAGGGACTCTTGGTCAAGTTGGCGAAATGTGGCGATCTCCGGCCGCAAGCTTACAATCTTATCCACAGGATGGAATTTAGCAAGGAACTTGGATGCGAGGGCATCCCAAGTTGCAGCAGTCCCGGGCGGAATGGAGTGGAGCCACACCTTTGCTTTGTCGCGGAGTGAAAAGGGAAACAGTCTAAGCTTGACCGTGTCGTCAGCAATCGCCACGTAGCGGAAGGTTCCGCAAATATCAGAAAACTCCGCCAGATGCAGATGCGGATCTTCGCTGGCCAACCCCGATAACTGAGCGTTGTTCCGGATGATGTTTAAGATCGCTGGCTTGATCTCAAACTGATTATTCATAATATTGGGCCCAAAACCCGGATACACACTCCCAGCAGTTGGAGTGGTGTAATCTCTCATCGTGCGAGGTCGAGGCCTCACCGCCTCCTGCTCATCTCCAGGCAGATGTTGCCCCACGCCGGGCGCTCTTGCGTCACCATCATTTGGGTCTACCTGATCACCCATTGCCGCTTGTATGGCAGCCGCGCGCCTTCGTGCGCGAGCGGTCCGTTCAATCTCAGGATCGAAGGGTACTAGCTCCCCTGCGGCTTGTCTCTGCATGCACTGTCACAAACAAAAAGAAAAACAAAGAAAATCAAAAACAACTGCTCGTATAACGAAAGTCACAACACAAGACGAAACACGCCTGCATTCCCCGGCAACGGCGCCAAAAACTTGATGCGTGTCGGCAAGTGCACCGGTCGCTGTCAAGTAATAAATGTGGAGAGTGGACTCCCCGAATGTCGGTCTCTTGAGGAATGCAGGTTGGGTGAACGAAACGCGTAGCGTGACTCTTGTTACACAAGCAAAACACACATGAAAAAAGGGGGTTCTTGGTTGGGTTTCCTAATCTTAACAACAACAAAAAGAGATGCGGGTCGAAAACACCGCTTCACAAGGTGAGATGGATGCAACGGCCGCGATGCCGTGCTTCGTGAGGCGGAATGGAGTGTGTTCTAGCGCGAAAGGGTGAGGGTCGTAAACACCTCTTCACAACCGTCGTTAGCTCTTGCTAACACGGAACAAACACCTTGCGTGCGTGTGCGAGTGAGTGAGTGAGAACGGAGTGGATCACAAACAAACCATGAAGAACAACAAGGAAACATTCATTTCAACAAACATCATCATAATATTCGATTTTACACGGTTCAACGAGTACAATGGGGGAAAGAGGAAAGAAATAACCGATGGTGAAGACTAGCGGCCGTTCACGGCCGGAATGGTAGGTTGTCGGGCTACCTCCGGACTCGAGCGGACTATGCTTCCGGCGTAGAGAGCTGTCACGATCTCCCTACGTAGCTCCGTCGTCTTCGACTTCAGGTTCCTTCTTCTTCTCACCGGGCGGAATGAGAGAATGGTTGCTTGGAGGCTTGCGGACGATGGAGAACACTCACGGACAATGGAGGAAGTCTTGGAATGGGTGGAGGAGGCTTCCCCTTGCGTAGAAGATGAAGTGGAGGCGTCCCACGGTGGAGGTCGGCGGCGTACGGAACAGGAACTCCGCTCCCGGCGGCTGATAATGCCCTAAAAATCGCAACAGGCGTTTAAATAGGCGCTGGAATAAATACTGCGCACGGTCATTGGCGCACGACCAGTGGTCATGCGCACTGGAATTCTGCGAGCGTGCGCACGGCCTGGGTGGAACCTGCAAGATACGAAATTATAAAATAAAATGTTCGCACGACCAGTGGCGCACGACCGGTGGTCGTGCGCACTGGAGTTGATGGTCGTGCGCACAACAGCAAACAGAACTCGGAAATTAAATGGTAAGTGCGCACGAGCAGTGGCGCACGACCGGTGGTCGCGCGCACTGGCATTGATGGTCGTGCGCACTGCACCAAACAGAACTCATGAAAAAGGTGTTAAGTGCACACGATCAGTAGCGCACGACCAGTGGTCGTGCGCAATAGAACCGGCGATCGTGCGCAGTGTTCCTGTGCAGAATTGCACCGGGAACACTCGCACGACTCCTATTCCAGGCACAACCACAAATCTAGCCACTGAAAGTGGCACTTAACAGCGCATGAAAATTACTAAAGACAATAACCATAAAATCACACCAAAGTGGGCCTAGAAGTGCACCTAGCATGGATTATCAAATATAAGCTATAACAAGGCTATAGTGCGGTGAATTGACTAAATAACTGCCCAGATGAGTCCATAAATGTGTATATGATCAGGACTCATCAGGCTGCTATGCTTAATCAGTTGGGAGTTTAATTTAATTTTGGGGCTGCTATGATTAATCAGTTGAGAGTTTAATTTAATTTTGGGGCTACTATGCTTAATCAGTTGGGAGTTTAAATCTCTATATGGGTGCTGCTATTATCTTTCTTATGGGTGTTAGGATGATGTTTATTTAAGTCGTTGTAGGATGCTAGTCTCGTGATTACTTTAGTTGCTGCCATATTAATTGTGGGTCGGCTTCAGGTTGCAGGCCCCGATAATTCGAGTTGTGAAATTGATTCATAGTTCAAGTTTTTTCTTCTTATGAGGTATTCTTTTGCTTTGGTTATATAGTTTTGGTTATAAGAGGATATGGGAGCCTTCTTCAGTAATTGTACCTAAATGATGGTTAGGCCATAAGGTCATTCATATTTTGAGTGCGAGTTGCCGAGCTGTTGAGGTCATCTTTTGCCTGTTCCCTTCTCTTTTAATCAGTTTTTCCTGGTTTTGCTCCTCTTCCCCTTTAATGATTGTTTCTCTCCCTTTTCTACAAGTGAAGTTCTGTTTGTGGTCTACCTTGTGTTCTGATAGATTCTCTCTAAAAAGTCGTTTTCTGTGTATTCTCAGAAATCAAGTATCTTCTTGTGCCTGTTGATTCCTATTTATATCATGGACTTGTTTAGAAGTTCTCTCTGTGCAGCTCCAGAATTTTTTTTAGTCATTCTGTCCAGAATTTCTGTCCAGAACTTCTTGGTTTTCTGTGTAATCTGCCTTTTACTTCTGAGTATTTTAAACCCTTTCCGACTCAGTCTTCCATGTAATTTTTGTGTAACTTCCCCAGTGAAGGGTAATACTTCCTCCTCACTGTCTTAGCAATCTGATTAAATGTAAGGATTTCTTTTTAGTGGTTGTGGGCTGCAAATAACAGTCCTTCTCCTTAAATGACTTTGTTTCCTGAAGCTTAGTTATGCTAGGCTCTCTTCTTGGTTGTGTCCTTCAAGTAGTAGTAGTCCCCTTGGCTTGATTTTGCTGGATGATTGAATGTCCTTCATTTCAGTCCTTTCTTCTTCTTTGTCTGCCTAACCTGTTGATTTTAGGTTAGTGGCTGTTGTGTTTCCATTTTGGGTCTTGTTTGGTGTTCTGGGTTCTTGATTCCTGCAGTCATCCCCCTTGGAATCTGGATAGCTTCTCTACCTGTTTAGTTATGCTACCTTATGTTCTGATGGGCCTCGCCCCTTTCCCTTTGAAAGAAACATGTAATGTGAATTCTGTTGGAGGTCGTACAAGATGTTGGCGGTGCCACCGGTGCGATGCTCTTTTAAAATAATAATTCTGTTGGAGGTCGTACACGATGTTGGCGGTGCCACCGGTGCGATGCTCTTGTAAAATAATAATTCTGTTGGAGGATGTACACGATGTTGGCGGTGCCACCGGTGCGATGCTCTGAGGGTCGTGACGATAGGAGATGGTATTATCCCCGCACTGCTTCTCCTTTTCTAATGAGCTGACCAGTCTCTATAATTTGAACAAGAGTAACATGATTAATAATTTGAATGTTGATGGTTATTTGCTTATGGCGAGTTTTGACCTTGCCTGTTTTCATACCTTTGTTTGGTGAGTGTTTTTGTTGGACATGTGTGTCACATCCCTTTGTTTAAGAATAACAAATCCCATATTGTATTTGATATTGCTTGTAGTGTGTTTATAGTGTGCATGAACTATAGGTGCAATACTCCACAGGTAGAAGGCAGCATGGAATCAAACTTTTGAAAGGAGCAGCACTACCGCCGGTGCTAATGCTACCGCCAGGCGCTAGCCGTCCGACGAAATTGAAGCTGCGTTCGACGAAATTCCATTCGACGAATTTGGCTCCGTTCGATGAACTTGAAGCTCTGACCGACGAAAGTTCGTTCTGCCACGCCACCGACAATTTTCGCTACCGCCAGCGCTATCGCTACCGCCAGGCGCTATCTCCAGTTCGTGCACAGCGCCACGCCACCGACGGTTTTACAACCGCTCAACACGAACGCTACCGCAGGCGCTAGCCACTACCACAGGCGCTAGCTCCAAGTTCTATAAATTGGAGCTTTACTTTTCGTTTTGGCCATCCATCCCAGAGAGGTTGCTTGTGCCACAAATTCTGGTGCTGTTATGCTGCCGAAGATGGATCTCCAACAAAAAGCTTAAGGAGAATTCTGGAGGAGTACTATGTCACGCTACATCCGAAGGACGATCGCTTCTACCTCGCTTATGCTACAGCGATCCTTCATCCTCGACTCCAGAGATCTCATATAGGGAGTATTATTATTGTTTTTCATTATTTCCATTCCATACTTTTTGTAACCGTTTAGAGAATTCGCCTTGTGTTGGCGACTAGGTCTGGGTAGGACTTCGGGGGAAATTTGCCTTGTGTTGGCGACTAGGTCTAGGTGATTAGATCTAGGGGGTGCTCGAGGCCATATCCGGAGAAGGATTGGCTAGAGCGGCTTGAGGCCATATCCGGGGAAGGATTGGCTAAAGCCAACCGGTTCGTGGGGATACGAGTTGGTATAGAAAAGGAAAAGATATTTTCATTTGTACGCCTCCGATTTCTAGCGATATAGAAATCAAATTTATGTAAACATCATTTTTATATAAATACAATCATGTCTCTATTTGTGTTTATTTGATTTCTCACTTTTGGCGTTATCTCTAAAATATTGGTTACAAAGTTTTCAATTCAAATCACTTTGTCTAAATTGTTTATCTTAATCTATTTCATCATATAACAATTTAGTACTTGTTTCTAAATCCTAAACTTGCAAATTATGATATTTTCTTCCTTTAGCTAAATTATTATTTTGTGTTCTAATATTACTTTAAACAATTTAATAATTTCCATAAAATTATAAAAAGATTTTTATTCCCTTATTCACCCCCCCCCCCTCTAAGGGCGCCATAAGATCCAACATTTTTCTGCTGATTGTTGGTTACTTCTGCTGTTTCCCTTTTCCTGTTGATTGTTTTGGCTATTACCTACTGGTGCAGGCTTTTCCTCTTACCGAGTGCACTGTTTGAGCTTGCTCGGGTTGTTGTAAGATTATAGATGCTTATCTGATTAGTCCTCCTTTCTGAAATCTTTTATTTCTGATTGTTGTTAACCTTGGGTTTTCTTGTATTTTTCTTGCTGAGGCATTCTTTTCTTGTGAATGTCTCAGGCTCAGAGCTGTAGCTGTTCGGTTAGTAGTATTAAAATTTTTGAAAGATCATTTAGGAGTAAGCAGGAGTTGTATCAACAAGAGTTATAGCCAAACAACCACAATGCCAAAACAGCAACACAAGAAATCTTTATTGAAACAGAACAGCTTTACACTTCGAGGTATACATGGCGAGACATGATTCATAAGAATCACGGAGATGAGAAGAAAAAACACACCAAAACTGAAACTAGCGGTCTGCCAAAACAGAGACCGCACAGACCGCAAAAAAGGCTCAGGTCGCCCGGCTTGCTCTGTTGTACTCCCAGACCGCTTGCACAGTCAGACCGCAGAAACACCTTGAGACCAAGTGAACAGAAGCAGACAACCTGCAATGCCAGACCGCAATCCCAGACCGCACGAACTGAAGCTTTATTGAACTGAACAAAGAACTGAAGCTGTCGCCAGACCATAACTCTGATTGCCTAACCGCTGAAGGTCGCCTGATCGCTGAGCTCGCTGCGAACAGCACAAGAACACAATAAACCAGTTCGTTGACAGACCGCAGACGAACAGTTTATTCAAGCCCCTTGAAATCACCAAGGAGACCGCAACCTGCTGACCGCAAACCTGCGAACACAACAACCGGTTAGCTCACTTCAGAGATCGAGCGACTTCAAACTTGAGGCCGCAAGAAACAATCTGGGCCTTTGTTCTTACAATTCTTGTTAGGAATGACGGGCCCTGCACCTCTATTTATAGACGGAGAGACGAATGTCATCACCGCACAAACCGAGATACAATAACCGCCCATCAGATCGCGAACGGTCTCACAAGGCAGACCGCGCGAACACAGCACTCGGACTAGATTCAGTCCAAGACCGAAGTCAGCAGCAAGCCGCGCACAAGCCGCGCGGACACATGATCCTCCTTCCTGAGATCGCCAAGACAAGGAGGAACATCTGGCCGACTTGAACCAAGTCGTCAGAACAGCTCAAACAAGCCGCCCGGTCACTGCGGTCATCCAAGAACAGGCCGCCCAGAACAAGACCGGAAGAACCCGCAATAGGTCGCCAGAGCTAGCGACCAAACCAGGGAACAAGCTGGCTAATCACAGCAGATCGCCAGAACAACAGGCAGGGAGAGATCGCAGAACCAAACCGCCAGAGCACCAGCGCAGACCGCGCGGTCTCTGCGGTCTCCAGCCTCCAGACCGGCCGGACTCCCTTCTCCACTTCAACAAATTCAACACTCCCCCTTGAAGTGGGAAGTGGAAACTAGCCCGAGCAACTCCCTTAACCGTGTAAACGGACCCTTCGCCAGCGGCTTTGTGAAGATGTCTGCGACATTGTCCGCACTCCGAACATACTCGACCATAAGAGATCCTCCCAACACCTTTTCACAAATGAAATGGTGCTCAATCTCTATATGTTTGGTCCTCGCGTGACAGACTGGATTGTTAACCAGCTTGAGAGCACTCTCATTGTCCCCGCGTAGCAAGGTGGGACCTCAAACCTCCTGATGAACGTCCTCCACCAACCTCCTGAGCCAAACGGCTTCCTGAGCTGCCAAGGCCAAAGCCTTGTACTCCGCTTCCGTGGTAGATATGGACACCGAGTCTTGCTTCTTGCTGCACCAAGAGATAGCTGTGGGACCCGTCATAAAGACATAACCAGACGTTGATCTCCGATCATCAACGTCTCCCCCATAATCAGCATCCATGAAACCATGCAACTCCAAGCTTGACCCTCTCCTATAAAGGAGACCCAAATCAGAGGTCGACTTCACATACTTCAAGATGCCTTTTGCCGCCAGAAGATGAGGCTTCCGTGGTTCCTCCATATACCGACTCACCTTGCCTACTGCATAAGCAATATCTGGCCTTGTGATCGTCAAGTAGATCAAGCTCCCAACCAGAGCTCGGAAAACCAACGGATCAGATATAACTCTCCCCTCATCCTTCCAAAGCTTATGATGTTGCTCCAGAGGTATAGAACTGCTCTTCCCTTCCTCCATGCCGAATCGCTGAACAATCCGCTCTGCATAGCCAGCCTGAGAAATGAGCACTCCACTCTCCCGCCTCTGCACCTCGAGTCAAAGGAAATGGTGGAGCTCCCCCAGATCCTTCATCTCGAATCTGATAGCAACCTCAGCCCTGAGTCTTGCAACAGCTTCCTTTGAGTTCCCGGTGACAATCATGTCATCCACATACAGCAGCACAATCACCCGAAGCACCCCCTCATTCTTGATGAACAAGCTAGAATCAGAGTCTAAAGCAAAGAATCCACAGATTAAGAGATACTTTGCAATCTTCACATACCACGCTCGAGGCGCTTGCTTCAACCCATACAGGGCCTTCTTCAACTTACAGACGTAGTCCGGATACTCCTTCGAGATGAAACCTTGCGGTTGGATCATGAAGATATCCTTGTCAATCTCGCCGTATAAGAATGCATTCTTCACATCGAGTTGCCAAATCTCCCAACCACTTGAAGCCGCCAAGGCAATAACAAATCGAACCGAAATCATCTTTGCCACAGGACTGAACGTCTCATCATAATCTTCTCCGTACTGCTGTGAGAACCCACGAGCTACAAGGCGAGCCTTGTACCGCTCGATACTGCCGTCAGTTTTCTTCTTCAGCTTGAAGACCCATTTGCATGTCACAGGAGTGGTGCCCTTGGGCTTGGGCACAAGAGACCAGGTCTCATTCTTCTCTAGAGCTGCCATCTCTTCTTGCATAGCAATGTCCCACTCCCTCACGCCTCTGGCCTTCTCAAAGCTCGACGGCTCCCTTTCATCCAAGGGACCAGCAAAGAAACATGAAACAAAGTTCACCATGTTCCCTCCTGTGTATCGATCTGGTGGTTGGATAGTCCTCTTCGACCTCCTAAGAGGTTGCTCCTGACTAACCACCTCCTCAGTTGCTTCTTCTGTGCAAGCTCCTCTTCCAGACGAACTTGGAGCATCGCTCCCCCTGCTTCCAGAACCTGAAGCTTCCGCCTCTGAGCTAGACACAGCTGGAGCTCCTGGTGAAATTGGCAACTCCACTTAAAGATCTTCAGCAGCCTTCCCTCTTATATCAACCCTGCTTTCCGGTAGCTCAACTTCTGAACTCCCCTTGTACGAAGTCACTTCATCGAACACCACATCCCGAGAAACAATTGACCTCCGTGTCTCAGCATCCATGCATCTCCATCCCTTCTTCCGCTCATCATACCCAACAAAGACTAGCTTCCTTGCTTTCGCATCTAGCTTTGTCCGAAGAGCATCAGGAATGTGCACATAGCAGGTTGATCCAAACACCCGAAGGTGTGCAACACTCGGCTTCTCCTTGAACATTAGTTCGTGAGGGGTCTTCATGTTGATAGGACTCAGAGGCAATCTGTTGATGACATAAGCTGCACAAGACAGTCCCTCTGCCCAGAAGGACTTTGGGATACTCTTAGCATGAAGCCAGCATTTGCATGTTTCTGTCAGATGACGGATCTTCCTCTCGGCAATGCCATTCTGTTGTGGAGTATGGGCACAAGTAAGCTCTCTCCTGATGTCATTCTTCCTGCAAAAACTTGAGAACTCACCAGAGGTGAACTCCCCACCATTTTCAGTTCTAAGTTTTTTAACCCGCAGGCCTAGCCGGCCTTCTACCAGCTCCTTGAACTCCACAATTTTGCAAATGCATCCGACTTCTCCTTCAAAAAATACACCCAGACAAATCTGGTGTAATCGTCAATCAACACCAACATGTATCTGTTGCCTCCAAGGCTTGGGGTGGCAGTTGGTCCCATCAAATCACCGTGGATGCACTCCAACGGCACTTTGCACCTTGTTTGCGATTTGTCAAATGGAAGTCGATGAGACTTACCAAACTGACATCCTTCGCAGACATGACCGTCTCCATAGGAGGACAAGCTAGGCAAGCCATTGACAAGGCCCCTTACCGCCATAGCCTTCAATTTGTCCATGCCTACATGCCCCAACCTTTCATGCCAAATGGCAGCGCCATCATTGATCCTCATCTTATCAACATAGGTACTTATCGATAAAACGAACAAGTCCTTCACCCGCTTGCCGACATGAATAACATCTCCATTTATCTCTGGTTGAGTTTTGAGAAACTTCACTTCTGTTGGGCCAAACAGAATGTGATAACCGGCGTCGACCGCATTGGTAACAGAGAAGAGATTTTTCTTCATACCAGGCACGTGATAAACACTCCTCAACGTGAGTGGACCCTTATCACTGCTCAGAGAGACAACACCTTCGTGTTCTACTGGATGAATAGAATTATCAGCCGTAATGATAGCATTGTTACCTGAGTAAGGTGCCAAAGAAGATAACTTTGATCCATCCCCGGTGAGATGATGCCCACACCCTGAATCAACAATCCAGTCCTCATCATAGTTGATGGAAGCCAAGGCCTTAACGGGCATTGCCATTATGTTGGACACAAAGGCTCCTCCCCATCCAACTTCATCAGACTTTGGCATCTCCTTCTCCACTGCATGTCTTGGCTGAAGATTCACCCGACAATCTTTCTTGAAGTGCCCAGTCTTATTGCATCTAAAGCACCTCGGTCCCTCTCCTTTCTTCTTCCCATCAGACTTAGGGGCATAGCCTCTATCTTGCTAACCTGAAGTGGAGGGTTGATGAGTCCTGATCATATACACTTTTATGGACTCATCTGGGCCATTTATTTAGTCATTTCACCGCACTTTAGCCCTGTTATAGTTCATATTGATCAGTCTATGCTAGGTGCACTTCTAGGCCCATTCTGGTGTAATTTCGTATCTATCTTTGTTATTAGTTTTCTTGCGATGATAAGTCCCACTTTCAGTGGCTAGACTGGTGTCGTACGCTGGAACAGGTGTCGTGCAGGTGTTTCCGGTACAATTCTGTACAGGAACACTGCGCACGATCACCGGTTCTAGTGCGCACGACCGGTGGTCGTGCGCCACTGTTCGTGCGCACTTATCATCAATTTCATGAGTTCTGTTTCAACCAGTGCGCACGACCACCTACGATAGTGCGCACGACCACCGGTCGTGCGCCACTGGTCGTGCGAACATGTTATTTTATAATTTCTGTCTTTGCAGGCTCCGTCCAGGCAGAGCGCACGATCACAGGATTCTAGTGCGCACGACCACTGGTCGTGCGCCAATGACCATGCGCACTGTTTAATTCCAGCGCCTATAAATTCCGCTGCTCGCGATTTAGGTCAGATCGCTCGCTGTTTTCCGCCGTTTCTGCTCCAGTTTTGTCCGACTTCGCCCCTCCACCGCCGCCCACCATCTGGAGGTGCTCCAGGCTTGTTCTTCACGCCAATCTTGAGCCGGAGTTTCCTCTCGGCCTCCTCCTTCATCCAAGAGCTTCAAAGAGAGATCTAGCCGCCATCTCCATCGAGCAAGAGGAAGTTTGCAACCTCTACCGGATCGTGACACGAAGAAGACGGGTCCATTGGAGAGTCGTGACAGCTCTCTCTACCCCGGACGTAGTTGCGGACCGAGCTTGGACGCGGATTGACAACCCGGCGATTCCAACCGTGAATCTACAACGAGACTTCGGATTCGGTCGATTTCTTGCCTTATTCTTCTCTTTTTGATGTATATGTAGCTAGATCTAATCATGATGATGAAGTGGCACTTGAATTAGTTATATTTACATATATATTTCATGTCTATGTGATTGTGTAATTTATCTATTTGAGTTGCTTGAGGTGCGCCGCCGTCCATTTCCATTCCGCCGTCACGTTCGTGTGTCGCACTAGAAATTGCTAGTGGCGTGCTTGTCGAAGAGGTGCTTGCGACCCTCACTCCACTAGCCTACTCGTCCATCCGCCTACCGAAGCGTGGCATCGCGGCCCGTATTCCATCCCGCCTAACGAAGCAGTGCGCTCAAGGCCTGCACTGTTCGATTCCGCTTGCCTACTCGTCTATCCGCCCTTTCGACGCAGCGCGCTCAAGGCCTGCCTAGTCTCCATCCCTCCAAGCGAAGCATTGCGTAGCGGCATTGCATAGGAGTAGTTGATAGCTTTTATTTTATTTTCCAAAAGCCAACCCAACTCCCCCGCATTCCATCCGATTTAAGGACTTCAATCTCAAGTCCTTCCTCGAAACCTAACTCCACCTTACTGTGTTCCTCAAGAGACTGACACTCGGGAATTTCCCCCATTATTATTACTTGCGCGACCGGTGCACTTGCCGAATCATCGCATCAAGTTTTTGGCGCCGTTGCCGGGGAACACAGTCGTGTGAGTTTTCTTGAGAGGGAGAGCCGAGAGATAGTAGTTCTTCCAGTGTATATAGCCGCTTTATTATTTTTGTTTGCCTTTTAATTATCTTTTGTTTGTTTTTATTTTTTCCTCCCCTATTTTACAGTTTTAGGCAAGTTTTATTCAAGGAGTTTTTTTTTCTAGTTGTGTAGATTTCCTTGCAAAGAATTTCAGTTCTTTTTTTTTTCTGCTTTGAATTTTGAAAATGTCGTCATGGGGTATTTCGCCTAGCTTTAATGATAAGATGGTTTATTATATAGACCAAATGAATGAGTTGAATGCTAGGCAGTGTAGGAACTTTGTTTGCTTGTTGTGTCGAGGAGAGGGTCATGAATTGAAGGACTGTCCTAGTATTTTCAAGCCTGACCGCCACTCCTCCACTCAGGAGAACATTGTCCCTATCGCTCATTCTTTACCCATGGAGGCAATTGTGCCCTCTACCCCTGAGCTTGTCTCGTGCACGGACTCCTCACTCCCTATTTATGGCTTCACTCCCAGTGATGATGATCACTCATCTGTTGGCCAACAAGGAGAGGAATGGGAGCTCATAGATGCACCTGAGTATGATGAGGAAAGTATTCTTTCCATCGGGGAGGCTTTAGCAGATCTTTTTGCGGAGGAACCGAATCTTTTTGTCCCTCCAGTTTCTTTGCAAGATTTTTCTACACATATTCTTTATGATCCTATCGAAGTAAAGGAGCTGGGTGATGCTTCTGACTCGGAGGGTGCTCCAAAGTGGGATGAGGATGTCATTTTCCCTGAGGGGGAGAATGAATACTTTGAACATGATGATGCACCTCGGTGGGATGAGGAGGATACTCTCTCTGATGAGGAGGTTTGCACTTCTTTATGGGACGAGGAGGTCCAAATCACCACTGAGGCTCCTGAGTTCTCAAGTTCCCCTTGCTATGATATTTACGATGATGATAGTGATCTATCCTTGGATCCTGCTGGGAGTGAGACCGGGATCACTCCCCCGATTGATGTTTATTTATGTTCTTCGTCTTCTTTATTTCTTGATCCCCTTTCTTCATCCGAGCCTGTGCAGGTTGAGTCTTCACAGGTATCCCAGGAGGACTTGGAGCTTTTTGCTCAAGTCAATGATGAGAGTATCCTCTCATGTGAGGAGGTTTATTCCCCCTCCATTGAGGAAGCTCCACTCATTGCCTTTTCCTCCTGCTGCCTCCCTGTTGACGATACCTTGCTAGGCAAGGATGTGTTTTGTGAGATGAGTGAGGACCAGGCCTCCTCCTTTTCTTACATTCTCTACCCTCTACCTGTGAGGAGCAGGTATCTATATTTAGGTAGAGGGGTGACTGTTCTATCACCGTATCGGTACCCGCTACCGACACGGATATTAGGCCAGTTACCTGTCCACTTCTCCTTCCATAGGCCCATTAGCTAGAACTCTTAAAGTTTGAATAAGTCGTGCTGGGAGGACAATAACCCCAGTAGTTATATTTATTTTCCTGCATTCTTATTTCTTCTAATCATGTTTAGTTAGTAGTACTTTCTTTTCAGTTTTCTTTTGTCTTTTGTTTTTGCGGAGCTGACCCCTGCAGGTACTTCTTCTGGATGGCGGATGCTGCAGCTTAGTCTTGGTTTAAACGCCAATCTTCTGGTATGCTCACTTGCTGAGCATTGGGTACCCTCTTTCCCTAGCCTATGCTGATTTTCATGTCATATATTATGCGGATTGTTTAGTTTAAGTCTGGGGGAGAGTAGTTTGTTTACCCGCTCACGTGCACTATTGCACTGCATGCTAGATGATTTCATTTAAAATGTTTTGTTTATTTTCATTGCACACCACATCACCCACTTGAGCGCGTACACATCTGTTTGCTTGCTCTGTTGTGAATTTAATTCTTCTGCTTATTTGGGAAAGTCTAGGTGATGGCTTAGGACTATGTAGCAGAGTAAAATGTTGACTCTAGTAGTGCTCCTAGTCGAGTGCTCGGTTGCATAGAAATCTGTGTAGAGTAGACTTCTCTTTATACTTATGGTTTATATTTTTCTTATTAGTGTAAATGTTGTTTACTCTACTCAAATGGTGAATTCGGTGGAATCAAACGGTAGCATAGGGATGTGTGTAAACGATCGCTAGATTCGTATTGCTTGAGTCGGGAGAAAGGAGAATCTTTCTCGGTGGCTAGAACTTGCCCCAAGCGAATCTTGAAGCATGGGTATACGGTTAGTCAATTGCGTGAATGTGATATAGGCCATCATTTTGGCCCGGTTGAGCCTTTGTGCCTATCCCTACCGCTATATCCTCGCTAGCCCAGTTGTGCCTACCCGATCTTTGATTCATCCCCACTTTTATTTCACCAAAGCCCAAAAGCCAATCCTAGTCGCACACCCAAATCTGAGCTTTAGCTGTTTATTATTTTCATGAGTTGGGTTGTTGATGTGGTAATATGTTTGTGAAGATGTGGATGTGTCCTTTTGTTTATTTGCTGAAAATGATAAGAAAAGAAAAAAAAATGAGAAAAAGAAAAGAAGTTAAAAAGAAAGGAAAGAGAAGGAGTGTTTAATTGAAAATCACTATGTATAGATTTATGTTTGGGAGTAGGCGGTGCACGCACCCATGCTGTTAAGTCCAAGTCTGGGGGTGTTGTGTACCCGCGTGTTTGTGTGGTGAATGAGGATAGTTTCCTGCATTAGCTCATTTGGGTTTAGTGCTTGAGCCGTCGTTTTTATCTTTGTTTATCCTCACCTAAACCCAAGCCTCATTTAAAACCTAAAGTCCTATTGATTCACGCATTTGAGTCAAACCAGTGCCGTGGAGAGAATATGACCGGGCAAGCTTATGGTCACCGACACTGATGGATTTCAGTGGAGTTTTTCCCGCATCCCGATCTTGAGCAATGCTCTTTCAGCGCTTAGTTTACTTTCTCCGTATGCATTACCGAATGATTCACCGTTGTTCACCATTTTGAGTAGTTGTAATATGCTTTTACTCTTTTAGAAATATATAAACTGTTTTTATAATCAGAAATCTTTTCTACTATTTTTCTTATGCACGTGAGCATGCGACTTCGCATGGTACTCTGTAGTGTAATCATTAAGCCATCCACTGTTCTTTCCTAGTTCGCTTAGAATTTGTTTGCTCGGGACGCGCAAACAGTTAAGTCTGGGGGTGTGATGAGTCCTGATCATATACACTTTTATGGACTCATTTGGGCCATTCATTTAGTCATTTCACCGCACTTTAGCCCTGTTATAGTTCATATTGATCAGTCTATGCTAGGTGCACTTCTAGGCCCATTCTGGTGTAATTTCGTATCTATCTTTGTTATTAGTTTTCTTGCGATGATAAGTCCCACTTTCAGTGGCTAGACTGGTATCGTACGCTGGAACAGGTGTCGTGCAGGTGTTTCCGGTACAATTCTATACAGGAACACTGCGCACGATCACCGGTTCTAGTGCACACGACCGGTGGTCGTGCGCCACTGTTCGTGCGCACTTATCATCAATTTCATGAGTTCTGTTTCAACCAGTGCGCACGACCACCTACGATAGTGCGCACGACCACCGGTCGTGCGCCACTGGTCGTGCGAACATGTTATTTTATAATTTCTGTCTTTGCAGGCTCCGTCCAGGCAGAGCGCACGATCACAGGATTCTAGTGCGCACGACCACTGGTCGTGCGCCAATGACCGTGCGCACTGTTTAATTCCAGCGCCTATAAATTCCGCTGCTCGCGATTTAGGTCAGATCGCTCGCTGTTTTCTGCCGTTTCTGCTCCAGTTTCGTCTGACTTCGCCCCTCCACCGCCGCCTACCATCTGGAGGTGCTCCGGGCTTGTTCTTCACGCCAATCTTGAGCCGGAGTTTCCTCTCGGCCTCCTCCTTCATCCAAGAGCTTCAAAGAGAGATCTAGCCGCCATCTCCATCGAGCAAGAGGAAGTTTGCAACCTCTACCGGATCGTGACACGAAGAAGACGGGTCCATTGGAGAGTCGTGACAGCTCTCTCTACCCCGGACGTAGTTGCGGACCGAGCTTGGACGCGGATTGACAACCCGGCGATTCCAACCGTGAATCTACAACGAGACTTCGGATTCGGTCGATTTCTTGCCTTATTCTTCTCTTTTTGATGTATATGTAGCTAGATCTAATCATGATGATGAAGTGGCACTTGAATTAGTTATATTTACATATATATTTCATGTCTATGTGATTGTGTAATTTATCTATTTGAGTTGCTTGAGGTGCGCCGCCGTCCATTTCCATTCCGCCGTCACGTTCGTGTGTCGCACTAGAAATTGCTAGTGGCGTGCTTGTCGAAGAGGTGCTTGCGACCCTCACTCCGCTAGCCTACTCGTCCATCCGCCTACCGAAGCGTGGCATCGCGGCCCGTATTCCATCCCGCCTAACGAAGCAGTGCGCTCAAGGCCTGCACTGTTCGATTCCGCTTGCCTACTCGTCTATCCGCCCTTTCGACGCAGCGCGCTCAAGGCCTGCCTAGTCTCCATCCCTCCAAGCGAAGCATTGCGTAGCGGCATTGCATAGGAGTAATTGATAGCTTTTATTTTATTTTCCAAAAGCCAACCCAACTCCCCCGCATTCCATCTGATTTAAGGACTTCAATCTCAAGTCCTTCCTCGAAACCTAACTCCACCTTACTGTGTTCCTCAAGAGACCGACACTCGGGAATTTCCCCCATTATTATTACTTGCGCGACCGGTGCACTTGCCGAATCATCGCATCAAGGGTCCATCATGACCCGGCTTCTTCTTCTCCCATTTCTTCTTCTTCTTCCCAGAAAACATCACTTCACTTTCTCCCCGGGAGATAGAGACCCCCGCCATCTGTCTTGCTAAACTTTCTTGCGAAGCAAGAAGGTTCTCCAGCTCCAACAACGACGGTTGATTTGCCCAACCCTGAACTGAAGCCACAAAGGCAAGATACTCCTTCCGCAACCAGCGGATGATATGCCTCTTCAGTTTTGCCTCAGAGATAGGCTCATCAGGGTCCAACGCAGAAATCTCTGCCGTGAGGTTCTTCATCTTGAGGAAGAAGGTAGAAATAGAAAGATCACCTTGAGAGGCTTTCGCCAACTCATTTTCAAGATACTTTAGCCTCGCTACATTCTTCTTATTGAACAATCCATCCAAGGATGTCCAAATCTCAGCAGCAGATTTACATCCGATGATGTGATCAAACAACTCCGGTGAGATAGGCCTTTTGAGAGTGAACTCTGCCTTAGCATTCGTCCTCCTCCAAAGTCTCACATCTGCCATATTATCTCCTGCTAGAAACACCTCTTGTGTGTCTTCTCTGCCAACTACCTCCCATAGATCCTCGCCAAGCAAGTAACTCTCCATACATGACTTCCATTTTTTAAAGTTAGTCGATGTGAGGAGTTCAATACCAAGACCTCTTGCGTATCCACCTTCCATGGCAATCTATGTGGTCTCTTCTTCACAAAGACGATGGCAACTCTAGTTGATCACTGCTTATCCACTCCAGAAACCTGCCTCTGATACCATGTTAAAATTTTTGAAAGATCGTTTAGGAGTAAGCAGGAGTTGTATCAACAAGAGTTATAGCCAAACAACCACAATGCCAAAACAGCAACACAAGAAATCTTTATTGAAACAGAACTGCTTTACACTTCGAGGTATACATGGCGAGACATGATTCATAAGAATCACGAAGATGAGAAGAACAAACACACCAAAACTGAAACTGGCAGTCTGCCAAAACAGAGACCGCACAGACCGCAAAAAAGGCTCAGGTCGCCCGGCTTGCTCTGCTGTACTCCCAGACCGCTTGCACAGTTAGACCGCAAAAACACCTTGAGACCACGCGAATAGAAGCAGACAACCTGCACTGCCAGACCGCAATCCCAGACCGCACGAACTAAAGCTTTATTGAACTGAACAAAGAACTGAAGCTGTCGCCAGACCGCAACTCTGATCGCCTAACCGCTGAAGGTCGCCTGATCGCTGAGCTCGCTGCGAACAGCACAAGAATACAATAAACCAGTTCGCTGACAGACCGCAGATGAACAGTTTATTCAAGCCACCAGAAATCACCAAGGAAGGAGACCGTAACCTGCTGACCGCAAACCTGCGAACACAACAACAGGTTAGCTCACTTCCGAGATCGCGCGACTTCAAACTTGAGGCCGCAAGAAACAATCCGGGCCTTTGTTCTTACAATTCTTGTTAGGAATGACGGGCCTTGCACCTCTATTTATAGACGGAGAGACGGATGTCGTCACCGCACAAACCGAGATACAATAACCGCCCATCAGATTGCGAACGGTCTCACAAGGCAGACCGCGCGAACACAACACTTGGACAAGATTCAGTCCAAGACCGAAGTCAGCAGCAAGCCACGCACAAGCCGCGCGGACACAGGATCCTCCTTCCTGAGATCGCTAAGACAAGGACGAACATCTGGCCGACTTGAACCAAGTCGCCAGAGAAGCTCAAACAAGCCGCCCGGTCACTGCGGTCACCCAAGAACAGGCCGCCCAGAACAAGACCGAAAGAACCCGCAACAGGTCGCCAGAGCTAGCAACCAAACCAGGGAACAAGCTGGCCGATCACATCAGATCACCAGAACAACAGGCAGGGAGAGATCGCAGAACCAAACTGCCAGAGCACCAGCGTAGAACGCACGGTCTCTGCGGTCTCCAGCCTCCAGACCAGCCGGACTCCCTTCTCCACTTCAACAAATTCAACAAGTAGAGTTGGTGTCCTCTGGAGGTGCAGTTAGTTGCAGTGATTCGTTCTCCCCTCTCAGTTGTGAGGTAGTTGTTCCTCTTGTTCAGTTTTAGGCTTGTACTTTGTTTTCTATGGGCTCGTGTCAGTTGTTGATGCCCATAGCTTTAGTTTTCTAGTGCTAGATTACTTGTTAGCTGTTTTGCAGTTACTTTCAGGTTGTTTACCTACTTGCTCTCTGGGAAGTTTTATGCTAGGATGCACTAGTTACTTTATTGGTATACAAATGTCATTCTTGCATATCATGATTTTAAATAAATGTCACATACTTTGAAGATCGTAGAAAATCTTTTCGTACTAAACTAAACATAGATATGTGCATATCATTTTTGGGATGTTGACCTTCATGCTCATGTAGGTTAAAATGAAACTATTTTCCGCTGCGTATGTATAGTTTTCTACTTGTGGACTAGATGATCCACCGGACCGAGGGACACGGTCTTAAGCAAAAATGTAAAATTCTCTTTTTTAATCCAAGCACATTTATGTCTTTTATAAAATAATCGTAAGGAGTATTTGCCTGAGCGTCGGTAGTTGTCCCCTGCTTGACGTGGCATCATAGCGCGTATTTTCCCTTTGCTCTGATAATATTTGTTAAATTCATGGGAAAATGCGGGTTGTGACATCTCCTCTCATCCATGTCTTAGTGGGTAGATCTCATCATTTTGGCCACTAGATTTGGGTCCAATTGGTCTTGGATCGGCATGGCCGAAAGCTTGTGTTCAAGCATTTCTTCTCTTTTTCAAATTCCCGATTCCAACCGCCCCCGGTCGGCCAACCATCGTACATCGCTTACCGCAACCTCAACGACGATGGTGGTGGCATTGGCCGACTGGGAGAAGGTCTAGGTGGCCAGTAAATCACCTCGCAAGTTGGTACAGGATGGGCATATCGTGGTCGTTGGCTGATTGGAGAAGATGAACTGATGCCCTCCATTTAGATAGATTAATAATATTGTGATTTATTATCGTCACATTTTCCCCTGGAAATGCATGTTTTTGAAACTCAAAATTGAACCCCTTAGAGGCCGTTTTAGGAAACATGGCCAGAGACAAAAGTTATAGATCTGTGGGTCTAGTTTAATTTAAAACTGATTTGACCCAATTTGGCCCACTGGTTTGACTGCAGAACTCAAAATAGTGCAACCTGCACTTAGGGTCGACCAGAGATTGATTTGAGTGCCCCTGCTAAACTACTCATCTAAATGCATTGAAATTTGGAGTAAAGGCTAGATTTACCCTTGCCCTCAACATATCTAAAAATAAGAATTTTTGGAGGACCCTTTTCTATAGTTTCTGTAGAAATTTAATAAAATGTTTTTGAATTAATTTTAAGGTCTAGAGACCTCCAAACCCTACCAAATTTTGGTGGGTGGTCCTTAGGGTCATGACATGACTCTGATAAAAAGTTCATCCCATTTGGATAGATTTGGTTGAGTAATTGAGTAACCCAAGATTGGTCAAACTAGGGGATATTAGAACAAAGGTGCACTTGATAGATTTGGGAGCTTAACCCTCATCCAAATGTTTTGAAACTTTGACCACTGACTTGATGTTACATAAAATACCCCCACAAGTGGTTTTGGGTGGCTTGAGGGTGGATGTGTCCTAGAACCCTAGTGTGAACGGTAGGGTTATGTATGAACCTATTGAAGGACATATGGTCATATGCCATCAGATTGACTTGAAACTTGGTAGGTAGTTTCTTGGGGTGGAATCAAGCCCTAGGTATTTTATCTGAAATTTTTAGGTACATTTATCCCCACTGAATTAATTAAGAACCAACTAGGACGTTTCCTAATATGAAGATTTTACATGTTTACAGAACCTAGGATGTTCATGATTGGTAGTGAGTTTATATTGAGGATATCATTCTCTTATAATTTTGTTATGGATTTTGGATTGATATATATAGTACTTCATTCATAACCCCAAGATTTGCCCTTGTTGTAAGAAAATTAATTATGGATTTTATACTCACTGAAAAATGATGAAACTTTGTAAGAAAACTTTTTAGGGCAAGAATAAGATCTATTAATTTTAGTATAAATTTTGGTGGAGTTTTTGTATGTTTCTCTTCACAAAGTGCCCTAAGATTTGTTTATTTACATAAAGGATTTACATGATCAAATGAATCTAGAAGCTTATGAAACGCAACCAGTGAACTTTTCTGATCATTTTGGACATCAGTTAATTTTCTTGTAATTTTTGAACGGGTATTTTTGGTACTTACTTTGTTAATCCCTTATTTTTATAAATCAATTAACATTTTATTTGGAGGTCTAAACCTTTATGGTAATTTATGAAATTCATATGTGGCTGTTAATTTGATGATATATAGTTGTACAAATTTTTTCAACGTCATAGCTTATCATAAAACCATACTTGATGTTCAAAGTCATAGGTTCCCTGAGTTTGAGGAAATTTAAATAAATGCCAAATAAATTAGGAAAATAATGAATTTTTGGAGATAGTCTTAAAATGTCATAACACAACCCCAATAATAATCTTGGTTCATTTGGATGATTATTTGGAGTACCTCCTCTCACGCACCTCGTGTAGTTCAAATGGTCTGTGTATAGTGAAAACACTGAATGAAGACAAGCATGTAGGTCTTACATGGGGAGTTAAGGAAGTTAGTGCACCCAGACTTATTGGTTTGGAAGGGGTCACCAAGGGAAAGTAGGAGTAAGATGTCTGGTTGACTAGGAGGCAAGAGTGTGCTTGGGTTTGTCGAAAGATCGACATTCTCTTGGAGTGGGATGAAACACACTTAGCGTTAGTAAGTGTAACATTAATAGTGGACAGGTCAAGTATAGACACCAATACGAATAAGTGTCTTGGAAAGGGCGGTTTGGGCTATCATCCCATCATACCTCCTAGTACTGTTGCGAGCCCCTCACAAGGTCGACCTCGGGAAGTCTAAGATTAACCCTAAATTGTAAGGCTAACGATTAAGCAAGAGTAACTCTTAATAATGCACATTCACACACCCCGTTGCTACTGGTGGTTAGTTGGTTTGGCCTTACGAGCGGTAGGCTCGGTGGTTGTTGTAGCGGATGGGTTTGTCCGGTGAGCAGGTGGCTCGGAAGGTTGTTGCGATGGGCGGGTTAGCCTGGGGTGCCTATGGCTCAGAGATACAAAATAATCATATTTGCATGTACATAAAGGTGGTGGGTCTTCGGTATTGACGATCGTTCACACCGGCATCGGTACGCTGACTCGGCAAGTGTGGATTTGCACTTAGCCAAGAAAATTTGGTGGCCCAGCCAGTAAGAGTACGCAGGCGCTCTGCAGTTTTGCGTTGAGGCGTACGATAGGTCTATGTTAGATAGTGTGAATACCAACCTAGAGGTGGGCGAGGCCCAACCCACCGCTTCCATTTTCCACTACGAGGGTATCCTGAGAGTTTTGCTAGCTCCAAAAAAGGGGTACTAAAGGTCTGTGTGCATAGAGTCGAAGTGTGTGAGTTGCACTTGTATGATCATAACATCACCCAGCATAACTCTGCATGACATAGCATAAGCATTGCTTTTCAACCCCTACCCCTATTGTATAAATTAGTTATGAGACTTTTTATACGATAGGCTTTGCTAAACGACCCCTTGGTCTATAGGTTTGTATGGGTATTCCTATAAATCAATGGTTACTTTTCTATCCTATACTTGCCTTTAATTGCTTACTTTACTTGTTCTTTACCTTGCTGTATTTACTGCTCATATATATAAACACCTTGTACAACCCCGATATTCGCCAGGAGAGGAGGCGCAGTTTATGAAGGCAACAGGATGAAGGAAGTGATAAGAGAGGAAGGCCTTAGGGCCAAGGACCTCGCGAGAGGGACCTTGTAGAAGTCTCTCTCGGAGAGCTCGCTGAGAGGAGAGCGAGAAGGGTCGGCGAGATAAACGCTCGCAGACAGTTTGAGGAAGTTTTCTGAGCTCGACGAAAGGAGTCCTGCGTTCGACGAACTCTCCCATGTTCGTCGAGCGCACCTGCGGTCGTCGAGCTCACCCCTGTTCGGCGAAATCATCAGAAGTCGACGAAGTGTTCTATGCTCATTAAAGCCAAAGGGATGGTCCCGTAAGAGGAGTCGCGAGATTTATACCTCGGCAGATATCTTCAAAAGACTGGGCCAAGCGAGGGCTGGCAAACCAATACCTCGCGGGACGCTGGAAGAAGAGACCAATGTTCAGTAAAGAGGTGTTCAGCGAAATGAGTTCAATGCACGACGAAGTCAAGAGGCGATCTCACAGGAAGGCTCGCGAGACCGGACCTCGACAGATACCGCCAGAATGGGCCAGCGAGGTCCTCGCAGGGCGATCGCCTAGGAGAGGCATCGCGAGCAGGGCTCGCGAGAAGGCCCGCGAGAGCTTTGGCAGTAAGGTTCTCGCAGTTCCTTGCCCATAGGTTGATAGGGCCAAATTACCCTTTTACCCTTGGTGGTCTACCTTTAGCCTCTCCAAACAGCGGAGTTTGGCTGTTAGCAGACCCATTTGGGGTGCGGATAGTAAAACCAAAAGGCGGGATCCTGCTATTTGCAGGCCAGATCGGAAATCCTATAAATAAGACCTAAATGGCACCTTTGGAGAGGACTTCACTTCAGCTTCTCTCTCCTCAGGTTCTCCTTGGCTAGCATTTCCAAAGCTCTCCAAGGTGCCCGGGTCTCAGCTTTGGCTTGGGAGGGGAAGCGCTCAACGATCTTCCAGGTTAGTGGAGGGACCTCCTCCCTGTGACTAAGGTCTTAGTCATTTTCCTAGTCTTCAGTCTACCATCTCTAAGTGATCAGTAAGGGCTAGCTGCCCCTCATTTTGGTGAGGGCCCCGAGCTCCACAAGAGGCCGAGAAATCGGTTTCAACATTTTGGTGCAGTGAGCGTGGAGCGTGGCTGGTCCAAGAAAGTTCCAAGGAGCAGATATGACAGGAGGCGAGGATCAAGGCAAGAAGTTCAGCGAGTCACCGCAGGTGGTGACGCCGAGAATGTTCGCAAATTTCAGGAGGGAGGTGCTTGACACCTTCGGGCTCACGGTCGCGGCGCTGCGGAGTGAGTTTGCGACCCCAGCACCTCAGGCGACCCTTCCCCCAGCAGTGGTTGGCGAGAACGCCTTGGGGGGAAGGGCCGGAAAGGAAATCGCTGGAGGTTCAGTCCAAGACCAGGAGGGGCGAGTGTTGTTCGCCAGCCCGACAAGCTCTGTGCCGGCGAGCTCTATGCCGGCGAGTGCAGCACAGGCGAGCGCGCGCCCGGAGGATGTAGCGACTGTGAGAGTAGTCCAGGCGAACATCGTTCTCACGAGCGCAGTCCCCGCGAGCCCGAGTCTGGCGAGAGAGCTCAAGGGAGCGTGTGGAGTGAGAAAGGATGGTCGAAGGGGGAAGTCCCTTCTGCGAGTTAGTACTTTCTGCACCTGTCCCAGCAGGGTTCGGAGAGTGGGACAGGGTGTACTACAATAGCAGGGATGACCCTGTCCAACATCTCCAGTCTTTTGAGGACTCGGTCTTTATAAGGCCGATGTCAGATGCTTTCAAGTGTCAGCTCTTCGCCGTCACCCTAAAATAAAAGGCCAGGGACAGGTTCCATCAGCTCCCTACAGGGTCGATCTACGCCTTTGAAGATTTGCGCCGAAATTCTTGCTGCGATTCTCAACTTCAAAAAAGAGGAAGAAGGACGCCGAGTCTCTCTTCAAAGTGAAGCAGGAACCCAATGAGTCGTTGGCTCGCTATGCGGATCGATTCCAGGAAGAAGTGCTGCTCACTCTGGAGATGCTTAGGTTTGCACTCCAGCTCGCCTTCACAGTCGGGCTGAGGGAAAGTGAAAGTATCTAGTCGCAACCTAAATCACCTAGAGGGGGGGGGGGGTGAATAGGTAGATTCTGCGTCTTTTTGCGGAATAAAAAATATTGGAAGTAAAAGCACATAGAAAAGTAAACACAGCACAACGCAGAGAATTTATAGTGGTTCCCCGATATGGGTATTCCACTTTCCCGCCTCGCCTATCTAGCACTCCAAGGCTAGATTCGGCTACTTCACCAAACTCGGATCAATCAATATCCTACTACTCGGAGTTCACAACTCCTACAAGCTCGGAGCAAGAATACTCCTACAACAACTCGGAGAACAAACTTCTCCTACAAACTCGGAGCACACAAGCTCCTACAACTCGATCCTCAAACAAGGATCTACACAATAACTCGGAAGAAAGCTTCCTACAAGATTTAAAATATGGTTCTTACAACAACACAGTAAATTGAAAAACAATCTTCTTAAACTTCCGATGAAGTTCTTCTTCAGATCTTGAGAGAAAGATTTCTTCTTCTTAACAATAAACTTCAGTCCTTTGTGAATGAAGAATGAAGAAATCTTGAAAACGATTTGAAACTAGTTCTGAGAACTTGAATCGACTTGATCAATAGAAAATGAGAGCTAATCAGTATATCTTGATCTTGACGATTGAACTTTTGAAGACGAGTCACGAATCGCTGGCTTTGACGGAGATGAAATATTTGCGCAAGAATAGTCGGCCGTCAGTCGTTGTTTGCGAGAGATTCTTCACAATTATCAATTTAGCAATTTAGGGTTATTTGGAAATAATCCTTAGGTATTTATAGAGTCTTCTTCCAACGGTCATAAGCGCGAATTAGGGATCTAGCTCCACGTGTACTGTACATGGGGAATGCCCTAAAGTATACGCCGTCGAATCGAACTGGAAAATACCTGCAGACCGATTCAGCTAAATGGATTAACCGAATGGCATTAACCGAATTTATTCGGTTAAACCATATAGTCGAATTCGGCAGTTCTAGGGATTCGACTAAACAGATTCACTGAATTACATTAATCGAATTCGACTATTCTTTTACTTAGAAAAATAAACCTTTCGGACAGGGATTAGCCGAATTCGGTTATATCCATTCAAACCATATAGTCAAATTCGACTATATGTTCTTAAATGATATAATCGAATTTTACTTAAGTTCTTTTCCTTTCTCAAATGATTCCATCATCAGCTCCAGTCCTTCTTCTCTAGCACTTTGTAAATGAAGTACATCCCAATAGAGAGATTTCACATGAGCCAACACTTTGGTCTATACAATGAGGGATTACATTGCACAGGCCTGTGTTTGACGACTCATTGAAACCTGACATTGGTTTGTACTTAGAGTGGAATAACCTGTCACATCACAGCTAAAGTGCATAATCAAATACAATTACAATTCGTCTTAGTTTGAAGGGGACTTCTTCAAATCAGGGCTATTGTGGATACAATACCCAACAATCTCCCCCTATTTGAAGAAGTCAGAACCCTATCTACTAAGGTGAATTGCACAGGAAATAATAAATATAAGAAAATAAAGAGCTGAGCTATGTGGATATATAAAAGCATCAAAAACAAAAACTTAAGTCCACCAAAAATTAATTAGACAACAATATATAAATGTTCTTAAAAGAGAAATAGAGTTTAGCGATCAAACATCCATCATTTCTCTTTCGTCTTTCCCTTTTGAATCTTCTTCAATTGTCTGACAAAGTAAGCTTTTGGCTTCGGAAAATATCTTGGAGGAGGAGAAGGAGGCTTTTCATCATCTTGATGGTTCCTGTAGTGAATTCTTCTCTTGAGCCTAGCCATCTCCCATTTGTGGATCTCATCTCTATCATAGTAATTGTCAACAGATTCATTAGAGTTCATTACAAGATTATAAGTGTCCAAAATAATATTCCTGGATTCCGGACACCATAGTTCTCCAACAATCTTCCTGGGATGAGGTGCTCTTGGGTCTAGAAATCTGGGACCTGCAGCCCTTCTAGCATCATGCATAAAACCACCTGAGCTTGATCCTCCTTGATCAACTCTAGCTCTTTTCCTGGAGATTTCTTCTTCATCGTCTGACCAATGATAAGCTTCAGGAGGAATAAAACGTTCAGACGGAGCAACAAATTGAATTTCTGGATGGAATTCTTCAGACGGAAATGCTGGCTGCGTAGAAGATTGGCCTGGCCCTTGGAAACCATGGGCATAGCCTCATGACAATTCATTGTGCAACCACATTTGATTTTGATGCAGATAACCATATAAATCTTGAAACTTGACATCAAACCCTCTTGAAATTTCTGAAAGCTGGGATTGAACATTCATATATGATTCTTGAATTCTTCCTTCTATCTCTCTATTCAAATCAAAAATTTGCGTTTGAATCCTTTCAGGCAATCTTTCCTCCCCCTTTCTGACTTCTTCAGTCAGGGTTTGGATAATTTCATTCTTCACACTTTGGAGAGAGTTCTGAATGGCCGATCTTCCCTTCACTGCATCCTCAAAAATATATTGCTGATTTTCAGAAACTTTTGTAGTATTATCACAAATCGAGTGTAATCCATCCACTACATGCTTTAGGGTGGAAGCACCCATCGAGAAATATTCATCTTGCTTTTCTTTGACCTTGTCTAAACTGTGAGCTACTGAATGTAAAGGATCGCCCATTCCCTTCTCTATGGCTCTGGTCTTCTCAAAAACCTGACGGAGAGCAAATTCAAAGAATCTTTTCTGCTTTACAAGCATTTCTTCCAAATTGATCATCATGGAGTCTTCAGCAGAGGGAGGTTGAGCTTGGAATCGAGAAGATATTCCAAAATCATCCTCAGCGACCAGAAAATCACTTGAATCTACATCATGCATATAGTGATAAAATTGAAGAACATCGAGGGAGTCATCATTTTTAACTGGAGGAGGGGTGGAGCCTTCATTTCTCTTATCTTCAACAGTGATCTGAATTTTGTGAATCTTGGGGTGTGGCACTGATTTCCTTTTATTCTTGGATGAAGAGGCAGAAGGCCCTGCTTCATGTTCATCTTCAATAATGATTGTAATATTTTTAGGAGGCGGAGTTGGCTCTGTCTTATCTTGCTTGTCTGCTGCAGAATGAGAATGATCAGAATGGACATTCTCCCCCTCAACCTGAGCAGGGATTTCATCTTCTGGAAGAGAATCTTTGCCCTTAGCTGACTTATCTATCTTCACTTTATCAGCATCAGGGTCATCTCCCCCTTCATCATTACCATCACTATCATCATTTCTACCAACGTTGTCATCTGCCTTGGAAGGAGAGCTGTGAGGAGTAGGAATCTTTGGAAATGAAGCTGGAGAAACTACTGGAGAATCTTTGCTTAGAACACTCCCCCTTGGAGGGTTCACGTTCTTTTTCACTTTCTTTTTCAGGAGAGGAGACTGGAGAGTTACAGTCGAAGCTCCTTTCAGACTCATCACAAAGGATCTTTTTAGCTTTTGAAACAACGGGAGTCAGCACCTTGGTCTCACCAACTTTCCTGGACCATAATTCAACCATGGAGGAATCTATTTTTTTTGAAATGGTGGAGAGGGGTTCCTGTCTTCATGCTGAATCTGACTTTGTCCAAGCGATTGAGATATAAAGAGAGGATTCTTCCAAAGTTAGGAGTGTTCAGACTAGCTGAAATTCTGTCAAACAACACACTGCCCCAATCAACCCTTGTCCGGCAGATTACTAACCCGAGCAATTTGAACATATCATTTGAAATGTAATCATGAGAGCCAACTTTACACAAAAGAACTTTCCCCATAATATCTGAGAGCAGTTTCCCTTCCTCATTCATGTGCTTCGTATAAATGGATTTAGTTCCTTTAGGCAATCCACAAAACGACAATGCCTTCTTGAAGTCCTTGGAAGAGAAAACATCTGATTCGGTTACCACTGGAATTTTGAGAAGCTTAGTCAATATGGAGGGAGAAACCTTGATTGAGAGATCACCGATTTTGCTCTTGATTACTGACCCTTGCTTCCTGAGCTCTGCATGCATGAAGAACTTCAACACTTCCTTCTTAAGAACCTTGCAAGGATGCTCTAGAATAAAACCTAATCCTGCAACTTCCAGCGCCAAAATGACATTTTGGAATTCATCCATCGAACTGTCAAACCCAGTTCTTACGAGCTCACTGCCGGAGAGCAACTTGCTTGACTGCTTCTTAGACATTGCGAACAGAATTTTGGAGAAGAATCAATTGAGGGAGACGAATCGGAAGAGGAATCTCATGAACGAAGGTCGGAGTCGGAAGTGAAGCGACGGACGAATTCGGGAGTGCGATGCGTTCGGATTTCTCTTTTAAGAATCATTTATATAGAGTTGGAAATTAGGAGAGAGAGCGCATACCTGATATTTTGAATCGTGTCTCTTCGAATTCCAGTAAATGATAAGAAGGAAATTTGAATTCCGGAAGATTCGTCATTCGGCTATTGGGATTAGTCGAATTCGATTAATAGGATTCGCCGAATTCGGTTAAAGGATTTCGATTAGCCGAATTCGATTAATTGAAATCGCCGAATTCGACTAAATGGTATAGTCGAATGCAATTCGATGATATCTTCTGATTTTCTGAGCTTGTTTCTAAGATTCTTTGTTTAACATGCCAAGCTCCATTTTGAAATAGTTGAACTTTGATTCGTCGAGCGGCTTTGTGAAAATGTCTGCAATTTGCCGATCCGTCGGGACATAGTTAAGATCAATGTCCTTGTGCTCCACATGCTCCCAGATGAAGTGGTAATGGATCTCAATGTGCTTCGTCCTGCTGTGAGACACCGGATTATTGGCAATTGCAATAGCGCTTGATGAATCACAGTACATAGGAATTTCCTTAAGCTTCAAATTGTAGTCTTCAAGTTGGTTTCTTATCCACAGCAATTGTGCACACCAACTGCCTGCGGAGATATACTCCGATTCAGCGGTTGAAATAGCAACACAATTATGTTTCTTGCTACTCCAGGAGATAAGCCGTTTCCCTAAGAATTGGTACGTTCCTGAAGTACTTTTCCTGTCGTGTTTGCTTCCTGCAAAATCAGCATCTGAAAAACCTGTTAGCTCAAAATCATTACTTCTTGGGTACCATAAGCCAAGATTCGGTGTGCCTTTAAGGTATCTCAAAATCCTCTTTGCAGCGGAGTAGTGAGATTCCTTAGTGTTCACCTGAAATCTAGCACAAACACATGTTGAGAACATTATATCCGGTCTACTCGCAGTAAGGTAGAACAAGGATCCAATTATGCTTCTAAACATGGTTTCATCAAAAGGTTTCCCTTTCTCATCCTTGTCTAGAGACATAGCTGAACCCATTGGAGTCCTCATAGAGGTTGCATTCTCCATTCCGAATTTCTTAATTAACTCTTTGGTAAACTTCGTCTGAGAGATGAAAATTCCATCCTCAGATTGCTTTACCTGAAGTCCTAAGAAATACTTCAGCTCTCCCATACTGCTCATTTCAAATTTCCCTTGCATCAAGTTAGAGAACTTTTTGCAGAGGTTATCATCGGTAGATCCAAAGATGATGTCATCGACATAGATTTGCACTAGCAAAATCTTGCCTTTTACTTCCCTAAGAAATAATGTCTTGTCTATCTTTCCTCTTGTGAATTTGTTTTCAAGAAGGAAGCTAGACAGCGTCTCATACCAAGCACGGGAAGCTTGCTTGAGACCATATAAAGCTTTTCGTAAGAAATAGACATAATCGGGAAAAGAGGAGTCAACGAAACCTGGGGGTTGTTCTACGTATACTTCTTCCTTTATATCACCATTAAGGAAGGCTGACTTCACGTCCATTTGATAGACCTTAAATCCCTTGTGAGCAGCATATGCTAGAAACAACCGAATCGCTTCGAGCCTTGCCACGGGAGCAAATGTTTGATCGAAGTCGATCCCTTCTTCTTGTCTGTACCCTTGAGCAACAAGTCTGGCCTTGTTCTTAATGATCACACCATCTTCATCCAGCTTGTTTCTGAATACCCATTTTGTTCCGATGACATTCTGTCCTTTGGGTCTGGGTACAAGTTTCCACACTTTGCATCTCTTAAATTGATTGAGTTCCTCTTGCATTGCGATGATCCATGAAGCATCGTTCTTTGCTTCATCGAATTTCTTAGGCTCAACCTGTGATAGAACGCTTAAATGCAAAACTTCAGTAGCTGTACCTCTTCTTGTTCTTACACCGACATGGTTATCTCCAATAATTTGCTCAGCAGGATGGTCCCTTAAATGTCTGATCATTCCAGCATTTTGATGACCATGAGGTTCCTGCACTTCAGGTACATCTTCATCTTCTTGAGGTTCATCTTCCTCACATGTAGACGGAATATTTACTTCAATAGACTTTGGAACGTCTTCCTTTACAACTTCTTCTAAGTTTAGTTCCTTGAATATTGCATCTGCATCTTCAATAAAGACACTAGAAGAGCTGCTTTGAAGCATACTCGTCTCATCAAATATAACATTAAAAGTTTCTTCTACAACCAGGGTTTTCTTGTTGAAAATCGTATATGCCTTACTATGGCTACTATAACCTACAAAAATACCTTCAAAACATTTTTCACTAAATTTCATTTTGTAATATTTCCCGTTATTAAGTACGAAGCATTTACTACCAAAAATTCTAAAATAAGACAGGGTTGGTTTCTTTCCCTTCAGAAGTTCATAAGGAGTCTTATGATGATTCTTGTTGATCAGTGCTCTGTTTTGCACGTGGCAAGCAGTGTTGATGCCTTCAGCCCAGAAGTATTCTGGTAGTGAAGAGTCACTCAACATTGTTCTGCAAGCCTCTATGAGTGTTCTATTCTTTCTCTCAGCTACTCCATTTTGTTGTGGAGTACGGGGAGAGGAAAACTCATGAAAGATACTTAGGCTTTCACAAAATTCGGTCATAGCTCTAGACTTGAATTCTGTACCATGATCACTTCTGATTTTGACCACAGAACATTCCAACTCATTCTGGATTTGCTTGACGAATGTGGTGAAAGAAGCAAAGGTGTCTGACTTATGTTTTAGAAAGAATACCCAAGCAAAACGTGAGTAGTCATCAACAATAACCAACATATAAGACTTACCTCCTAAACTTCGGATTGGCATGGGACCAAACAAGTCCATATGGAGCAGATATAAGCATCTGGTAGAATCTTTGCCAATAATGCTTTTAAAGGTAGCTCGAGTCTGCTTACCCATTTGGCATGCATGACACGGTCTTTCTTTAATGCACTTAACATCTGGAGCATCACGAACTAAATTGTGAGAAAATAACATACTTATAGTTTTGAAATTAATGTGTGCTAGTCTCTTGTGCCACTGGTCACAAAGAGATGCACTAAACAGAAAATTTAAACAGAAAATATTTCTACTCCGAGTGCTTATTAAAATAGTTTCTGACGTATCAGACGACTTTATCAAGCACTTGTCCTTGTAGAATTCTACCATATAGCCTTTGTCACATAGTTGACTTATGCTAATGAGATTATGTTGTAATCCTTTAACATAAGCCACGTCTGTGAAAGAGACTATACCATTAGTAATCATACCGTAGCCTTTTGTGATACCCCGATCAGATCCGCCAAAAATAACCGTTGGACCATCTTTCACAGGGGTGAAATCTTGTAATAGGCTTCTTGTTCCGGTCATATGCCGTGAACATCCACTGTCCAAGTACCATATGGGATTTGAGTTGGCCTTTGGACATACCTGCAATCAATAATCAATTGCCCTTAGGAACCCAAACAGATTTGGGTCCTTGGTTCCGGTTAGCATGATAATGAATATTTCTACTTACGGCAACTTCAGTAGAAAAGCTCTTCTTTGCATTAGACACACATAGGTTGTGCCAACAGTCGATGGCAAAGTGTCCCACTTTACCACAACACCAACATTCATGGATGTTGTACCTTCTTTTCCTAGCAATTTTTGATTTGCAAGTAGCATCATAATGCTTGTTTTCAGTTGAGAAGGCGACAGCATTCTTCCTATTTTCCACAGCAAGTAGCTGATTGGGTACTTTAGCATACCCATTTCCACTTGATTTTATCTGTTGGACAGCAACAGATGAAAGTTTGGAAGCTCTTATGGTGTTGATGGCATCAGATATATTCAAGTGAGGGTTGGCTATGGTGTTGCACCCAGTTTGCTTCCTTGCTGGAAAAGATTGGGAGGATGATGCTTCCTTACCCTTGAATGTAGGGGATGGTGCATTGAACACAAATTGTCCAGATTGGGCCATTTGGATTTCTTCATGGGGAGCTTTCCGATCATTCACCACCATTCCATTTCTTTTACTATAGATAGGAGTATTCTCACTGCCATAGCAACTTCCAGTCTTCCAGTGATCACAGAGGTTGCCCTGATCATACCTGTTAGAGGGAGTCCGCACCTTTTGGAAGGTGGTGTGAGGCCTAGCTTTAGTTGTGTTCTTTCCTCTATTCCTGGAGTCAATTGATTCAGGTTTAGAGAATTGAGCCACTGGTTTCTTTCCATATAAAGCTTCTTCTCTAAAGATCTGATAGTTCTTTCTTGAGCCTCTGACTTCATTCTAAGTAGAATGAGCTCATTGAATAACCTGATCTCTTCCTTGATCTTCTCATTTAATTTTGCTTCGAAGGATTTTAGGATTCTGATTTCCTCAGCTTGAGATTTAATCAATTCCTTGCTCTTTTCAAGAGCTATTAGGAGAGCATCATAGTGATTTGCCAGATTAGGTGCTTCATCATTTTCCAATGAGCTTGTCTCATCTTCGGAGTCTGTAATAGACAAAGTTTCCCTTATGCATACCTGTCCGGGATAGGTTTCAACCTGGACTTCCTCTTCTGACTCGTATAGAGCAGTCAGTCCAAGAAGTGTTTCCTCTTCTAGATCTGAACAACTTGAATCACTGTCACTTAAGGTCCTGATCTTTTTCTCATCTACGGTGTCTTGTTCATCCTTTGATCCTTCCATAAGAGCTATTAGAGAGTCCCAAAAATCCTTGGCCGTTGTGTAATGAGACAGTTGCTTGAGTGTAGAATTGTCCACTGTAGGATGCTCTTAGCTTCCCAATCCAGGTTAACTAAGATAATCTCATCTTCAATCATTTCAGAAAGTTTCTTGGGCACAGATTTGGAAGTGCTGCAAATGGGAACTGTCATTTGGACAATTGGTCCTTCTTGAATAACCAGAGACAATCTTGGATCTATATCTTCTATGAACATCTCTGCTCTGACCTTCCATATCTTAAACTTTTCCTTGGTGCATATGGGTAACTCCATGGTGGGAACCTTGGTTCTTTCCATTCCACACATGCTTGTTCTAGCGACTAGATAAGTAGATCTTGTTCAAGGTGTTAGCCTTTTGCGAACAACCTGCCTCTGATACCAATTGAAAGTATCTAGTCGCAACCTAAATCACCTAAGGGGGGGTGAATAGGTAGATTCTGCGTCTTTTTGCAGAATAAAAAATATTGGAAGTAATAGCACACAGAAAAGTAAACACAGCACAACACAGAGAATTTATAGTGGTTCCCCGATGTGGGTAGTCTACTTTCCCACCTCGCCTATCTAGCACTCCAAGGCTAGATTCGGCTACTTCACCAAACTCGGATCAATCAATATCCTACTACTCGGAGTTCACAACTCCTACAAGCTCGGAGCAAGAATACTCCTACAACAACTAGGAGAACAAACTTCTCCTACAAACTCGGAGCACACAAGCTCCTACAACTCGATCCTCAAACAAGGTTCTACACAATAACTCGGAAGCAAGCTTCCTACAAGATTTAAAATATGGTTCTTACAACAACACATTAAATTGAAAAACAATCTTCTTAAACTTCCGATGAAGTTCTTCTTCAGAACTTGAGAGAAAGATTTCTTCTTCTTAGCAATAAACTTCAGTCCTTTGTGAATGAAGAATGAAGAAATCTTGAAAACGATTTGAAACTAGATCTGAGAACTTGAATCGACTTGATCAATAGAAAATGAGAGCTAATCAGTAGATCTTGATCTTGACGATTGAACTTTTGAAGATGAGTCACGAATCGCTGGCTTTGACGGAGACGAAATATTTGCGCAAGAATAGTCGGCCGCCAGTCGTAGTTTGCAAGAGATTCTTCATAATTCGCAATTTAGCAACTTAGGGTTATTTGGAAATAATCCTTAGGTATTTATAGAGTCTTCTTCCAACGGTCATAAGCGTGAATTAGGGATCTAGCTCCACGTGTACTGTACATGGGGAATGCCCTAAAGTATACGCTGTCGAATTGAACCGGAAAATACCTGGAGAACGATTTGGCTAAATGGATTAACCGAATGGCATTAACCGAATTTATTCGGTTAAACCATATAGTCGAATTCGGCAGTTCTAGGGATTCGACTAAACAGATTCACCGAATTACATTAATCGAATTCGACTATTCTTTTACTTAGAAAAATAATCCTTTCGGACAGGAATTAGCCGAATTGGGTTATATCCATTCAAACCATATAGTCGAATTCGACTATATGTTCTTAAATGATATAATCAAATTTTACTTAAGTTCCTTTCCTTTCTCAAATGATTCCATCATCAGCTCCAGTCCTTCTTCTCTAGCACTTTGTAAATGAAGTACATCCCAATAGAGAGATTTCACATGAGCCAACACTTTGGTCTATACAATGAGGGATTACATTGCACAGGCCTCTGTTTGACGACTCATTGAAACCTGACATTGGTTTGTACTTAGAGTGGAATAACCTGTCACATCACAGCTAAAGTGCATAATCAAATACAATTACAATTCGTCTTAGTTTGAAGGGGACTTCTTCAAATCAGGGCTATTGTGGATACAATACCCAACAGAAAGTTTCTTCAAAATGGCTCTGAAAAGGAAGGCCCCCGTCTCCTACGAGGAGCTGATGGAGAGGGTGGCGGAGGAAATTGATAGTGAGGAGGCCAACCCGGAACCCACCAAGAAGCTAGCAAGGCTCAGCGAGCCGGAGGTCAGGCAGCAAGAGGTGAGGAGAAGGGAAGAGCCCACGGCCCTGGAGGGGGATTGGAGGCATCATGGCAGAGGAATGCAAGGCCAGGGAAAGGGTTACGCCCCGGGGAGGGGTAACTTCAATGGGGGTCAAGGAAGACCCCATCAGCTGGGATGGAGGCAGGGTCCGAGGCCGATGCCTCCTCCATCCCAGCAAGCCATGGCAATCAAGCGGGGAAGGGGAGGAAGAGGAAGGAGAGAAGAGGCGAGATAAGAAGCGGGAGCAGGAAGAAGAAGAAGGAATAGGATGGCGGAGGCCGAGACTAGAGAGGTGACGCTGCCGTACTGTGAATTCTACGATGAGGAAGGTCACGCGACGGCCACCTGCCCAGAGTTCCTGGAGACAAAAAGGGCCCGAGTGCCCGTGTAGCGACAGCAACAACCGGTGAGGATTGAGGAGGTTGAGCCTCAGGAGGAGGAGGAAAGGTGCGAGGACCGAGCCGATTTGGGGTCCCGACGGGGAATCAGAGTGATCCATGCGGGGGTAGGGATTGAGGCAACCCGGAAGGCGAGCCACCATACTATCTATCGTCCTAGCGTATCTTCGACATCCCTAGCCCCGCCCCCGATAGAGAAGATTTGCTTCACCCAGAAGGATATGCCAGGTTGTGAGGACCCATTCTGCGATGCGTTGGTCATTCAGACAGCGATCGATAACTTAACCGTTTCCCGAATCCTGGTAGATAACCGGAGTTCGGTCAATGTCATTTTCAAAAAGGCGTTTGATGGGATGGAGGTGGTGGCACGAAGGGTGATGGCCTCGGACGGTGCGTTGTTTGGATTCTCCGGAGAAAGAAAAGAAGTAGAAGGGGGAGTAGGACTCCATGTGGTCTTGGGGGGGGGGGGGGTAGTCCAGGAACTGCCACTTTGTCATAGTGGATGCTCCCAGCAGCTATAGCGCCATATTCAGACGGCCGCTCATCAGCGCGTTCCGCTGTGTCCCCTCCACATTCCACCAGTGCCTTAAGTTCAATGACGGAGGAGTCCAAGTCCGAATCAGAGGAGACCCGAAGGTAGCAAGGCAATGCTACGTGACGACAGTCAACACCATCTCTTGGATGGGAGAGGCCGAGAGATGGGACCAGGAGGTGGGTGAGCCGGCAAGGCTTGGAGGAGAGGGTCGGAAGGAGGAGATGGAGCAGAGGTCAGAAGACCCGATGGAGGAAGAAGAGGTAGAGGGTCAGGCCCCGGGATGGGGGGAAGAAGAATTGATGGTGGTTGGGCAAGAAGGAAAGGAGTGTGACATTGAATCACTCGCTAATGGCGAAGAGAAGGAAGGAGATTGGGGAGAACAGTCCCGATTGGAGGCCGTGGAGGAGGTCGTGGAGCTCGAAGTCACCACCCGAGCTAGTGTGGTGGACAAAGTCAGGATCAGCGGGGAGCTTGGCCTGGAGGAGTAGAAGCAGATCCTAGCATGCGTTCAGGAGAATGTGGATGTCTTCGCTTGGAGCGCCGCGGAGATGCCCGGGATCGATGCGAATGTGGCTTGCCACCGCCTCAATCTCGACCCCGTCACCCATCCCATCCGTCAAACGAGGAGGGCCATAGCAGACAAGCTGGAAGGACCCATCCGAGAGGAGGTGGGTAAGCTCTTTCAGGCAGGGTTTGTATCAGAGATCCAGTATCCAGGATGGGTCTCTAACGTGGTCATGGTGAAGAAGGGGGGAGGTAAGTGGAGAATGTGTATCGATTTTTCTTGCTTAATAAATCATGCCCCAAGGATTGCTACCATTTGCCTAGAATCGACGCGCTGGTTGACTCAGTCGTCAGTTTACCTATAATGTCTTTTCTAGATGCTTTTTCAGGTTATCATCAGATTCGCATGCATCCCCGGACATCAAGGATGTCTCCTTCATCACGGAGGATGGGTGTTATTGTTATAAGATGATGCCCTTCGGGCTCAAGAACGCAGGTGCCACATACCAAAGAATGATGGACAGGGTCTTCCAAGAACAAAAGGGGAGAAACCTGGAGGTCTATGTCGATGATCTCATGATAAAGAGCCGGGACCTCGAAGCCCACCTCTGAGACCTTGAGGATACTTTTAAGACTTTGTGGAAGTATAAGATGAAGCTCAACCACTTGAAGTGTGTCTTCGGGGCTAGCCGAGGGAAATTCCTAGGTCACCTGCTCACCCCGACAGGGGTGGAGCCAAACCCGGATAAGGTCAAAGCAATAATGGAGTTGGGATCGCCCAGGAACTCGAAGGAGGTTCAGAGCCTCACTGGAAAGCTGGCCGGACTCAGTAGGTTCCTCTCCAAGGCGGGAGACAAGTGTGCCCCCCTTTTCAAGGTGTTAAGGGGAAACAAGAAATTCGAATGGACCTCAGAGTGTGAGGGGGCCTTCCAGGCCTTGAAAGAACAACTCACTCAAACTCCTCTACTCCAATGGCCGAGACCGGGAGAGGACCTATCCCTATACCTGGGTTTAGGGTCCGAGGCAGTAAGCTCAGTACTGATCCGGGAATAAGGGAGAAAACAGTTCCCCATCTACTACATCAGCCAAGTGCTGAGGAAGGCGGAGCTCCGGTACCCGATTTTGGAAAAGTTGGCCTTCGCATTAGTGGTGGCGGCCCGGAGGCTCCGACCTTACTTTCAGGTACATTCGATCAAGATAGTGTTGATCACCCACTTCGCAAAGTCATGGAAGGAGTGGATCACTCGGGAAGATTGGCAAACTGGTCCGTGGAGCTGATTGAGTTCAATGTTACGTTCGTGCCCAGGGCGTCGATCAAGGCCCAAGCGGTGGCAGACTTCATGGCTGACTACACAACCGAAGTAGGGGAGCATGAATCTCCCCTTTCATTGGCATGGAAGCTGTTGGTGGATGGTGCATCAGGAAATCACTCCAATGGAGGGGGAATCATCTTGGTGAGCCCCCAAGGCACCAAGATCGAGCAAGCTTTGAACATCCACTTCCCGCTTACCAACAACCAAGCGGAGTACGAGGCGGTGATAGCGGGCCTGCGGTTAGCTCGGTAATTGGGAGTGCAAGATGTGGAGATATCGACGGACTCCATGATGGTAGCATCCCAAGTCAGGGGAGAGTTTGAGGCGAAGGACCCGACCCTCCTGCGGTACTTAGAAAAGGTCAAGGGGGTGTTCGGGCATTTCCGCACTTTCTCCGTCAAGCACGTGCCAAGAGAAGAGAGCGCCCCCGCAGACCTCTTGGCCAAGTTTGGTCCCCGAGCAGGGGGAACAGTTTTGGAACTCTTCCGACCCACCATCGAGGAAGGAGTATTGATGGAGGTGGATCAGCGTGTCTCGTGGATGGATCCTTTTGTCACCTTCCTATCATCAGGGAAGTTCCCTGAAGGAAACATAGACAGACGATGCTTCAGGTATAAGTCAGCTTATTATTCCTTGCATGCAGGAGGGCTATATAGGAAGACTCTCTCGGGGCTCCTGACCCGTTGTGTTTCCGAGGAGGAGGTCCCGAAAGTCCTGGAAATAATTCACTCCGGGGAGTGTGGCAGTCACTCCGGGAGCCGAACCCTGGGGGGAGGGTGTTGAGACAAGGCTACTTCTGGCCCACCCTCAGCAAAGATGCTGCGGAGTTCGCAAGAAGATGTTCAAAGTGCCAGCTCTATGCTCCACTCCAACTCCTCCCAGCCCAGAGGCTCCGGACCATCACGGCTCCCTGGCCTTTTGCCATATGGGGGTTGGACCTAGTTGGCCCTTTCCCTCAAGCTAGTGGCCAAAAAAGGTTCTTACTGGTCATGATCGATTACTTCTCCAAATGGGTAGAAGTGAAGGCGCTCGCCAAGGTAACATCTCAAGTTGTGAGGAATTTTGTGTAGGGAGAAATAATTTGCAGGCACGGCCTCCCCCTGTCCATAGTGACGAACAATGGGCCACAATTTGCTAGCGAAGAATTTGTTAGCTCCTGCACCCAGCTTGGCATCGAACTCAGGTTCGCATCGGTTCACCACCCAAGAAGCAACGGCCAGGTGGAGGCAGCAAACAAAGAAATCGTTAACCTACTAAAGAAGAAGGTGGAAAACCTCCGAGGGAACTGGGTAGAGAAGCTACCATCCGTTATTTGGGCCCTAAGGACTATTCCAAACACCGCCACCAGAGAGACCCCGTTCAAACTTTCTCATGGGTCCGAAGCAGTCCTTCCCATAGAGTTCGAAGTAAAGACCCCCAGGGTGATCACTGCAGGTGAAGTGGACGAAGAGTGGCTAGTGGCTAATGATGAGGAACAAAGGCTATCCTTGGACCTGGTGGAGGAACTCCAGGACCAGGCCACCATCAGGCAGGAGGAAATCAAGCGACGAATGACCCGATATTTTGACAAGCACATCTCGAGTAAATCACTTTCAGAAAGGAGATCTGGTCCTGAAGAAGTTCGACGCGGCCGGGAGAGGGATCGTGGTAGGTAAGCTCAACCCCAATTGGGAGGGTCCATACATTGTAAGCGAAGTGCTCAAGTCGGGGGGGTATCACCTCCGAGATGTGGAAGGGGTACCTCTCGGCCGAGCCAGAAGTGGAGACGATTTGAAGCGATTCTACCCTTGAAAGTTTTATTATGATATTAGTTGAATATTTTACTTATTCACTTGATAGTTGTAACTATTATGCGAGGGCAAGTAAGCTGACAAGTGTTGATGCTGGAATGCCCCAGATCAATTCCGCTCCCGGGCTTTCACTAGATGGGGGTTTCAGGTTGATCTCTGGAGAGGCTGGAAAGGTGACAAGTATTGATGCTGGAATGCCCCAGATTGACTCCTCTCCCTGGCTCTCACTAGACCGGGGGTTTCAGGTTGATCTCTGGAGAGGCTGGCAAGGTGGCAAGTATTGATGATGGAATGCCCCAGATCGATTCCGCTCTCGGGCTCTCACTAGATGGGGGGTTTCAGGTTGATCTCTGGAGAGGCTGGCAAGGTGGCAAGTATTGATGTTGAATGCCCCAGATCGATTCCGCTCCCGGGATCTCACTAGACGGGGTGTTTCAGGTGGATCTCTAGAGAGGCTGGCAAGGTTGCAAGTATTGATGATGGAATGCCCCAGATCGATTCTGCAGGCTGGCAAGGTGACAAGTATTGATGCTGGAATGCCCCAGATCGATTCCGCTCCCTGGCTCTCACTAGACCGGGGGTTTCAGGTTGATCTCTAGAGAGGCTAGCAAGGTGGCAAGTGTTGATGATGGAATGCCCCAGATCGATTCCGCTCTCGGGCTCTCACTAGATGGGGGGTTTCAGGTTGATCTCTGGAGAGGCTGGCAAGGTGGCAAGTATTGATGCTGAATGCCCCAGATCGATTCCGCTCCCGGGCTCTCACTAGACGGGGGGTTTCAGGTTGATCTCTAGAGAGGCTATCAAGGTGGCAATGATTGATGCTGGAATGCCCCAGATCGATTCTGCTCCCGGGCTCTCACTAGACAGGGGGTTTCAGGTTGATCTCTAGAGAGGCTGGCAAGGTGGCAAGTATTGATGCTGGAATGCCCTAGATCGATTCTGCTCCCGGGCTCTCACTAGACGGGGGGTTTCAGGTTGATCTCTGGAGAGGCTGGCAAGGTGGCAAGTATTGATGCTGGAATGCCCCAGATCGATTCTGCTCCCGGGCTCTCACTATACGGGGGGTTTCAGGTTGATCTCTAGAGAGGCTGGCAAGGCGGCGAGTATTGACGCTGTAATGCCCCAGATCGATTCCGCTCCCAGGATCTCACTAGACGGGGGGTTTCAGGTTGATCTCTGGATAGGCTGGCAAGGTGGCAAGTATTGACGCTGGAATGCCCCAGATCGATTCTGCTCCCGGGCTCTCACTAGACGGGGGGTTTCAGGTTGATCTCTGGAGAGGCTGGCAAGGTGACAAGTATTGATGCTGGAATGCCCCAGATTGATTCCGCTCCCGGGCTCTCACTAGACGGGGGGTTTCAGGTTGATCTTTGGAGAGGCTGGCAAGGTGACAAGTATTGACACTGAAATGCCCCAGATCGATTCCGCTCCCGGGCTCTCACTAGATGGGGGGTTTCAGGTTGATCTCTGAAGAGGCTGGCAAGGTGATAAGTATTGATGATGGAATGCCCCAGATCGATTCTGCTCCCAGGCTCTCACTAGACTGGGGGTTTCAGGTTGATCTCTAGAGAGGCAGGCACGAAGATGAGTTTTTCATAAGGGCAGGTTGGTGAGCCTCAGGTTGGCAAGTCTTCGGCGCTGACCAGGGACCTCTCGCTCGAAGAGAAGAAAGATTTCGCATGATAGTATAGGGGCGGCAAGAACTATCCCAAACACTCTGGGGTACCCGGTGCTCGGTGGAGAGGTTGCCGGCCCAGGGTGGGAGACGAGCTCTCGCCAAGAAGGAAAGTACCTTGCGGAACCTAGAGGAAAATGCATACCTAAAGGGTGATAATCCCAAGGCAAATGGCGAAAGGCCAGAGCACCCAAAAACATCATATGCCTATCAATTCGATAACATAATATGCAAGAACGAACATCGCGAGAATAACCTTTGCGAAGACGAATATCGAGGTAAGCGAGAATGAGATATCAACATGAGAAACAATATAGCTGAAAGGGAGAGCACAGTACAAGGCCAAAAACATGCATCTATGCATTTCACAGTTTGATTTACATGAAGCAGCGATCTCGCCAGCCCAAAATGAAACAAGAAGTAAAACAAAAAATTACAAGCATCAGGGATCACTCACGAACCCTTCCTCATCATCGCTACTCTTCACTGGCGGGACTCCGGGATGATGTCTTCCAGAGTCATGTCCGCCGAGTCGGCGGCTAGGAGGCCGGCCACCTTCATCGTCTAGAAGATATAGCGAGCCGACTCGGTGGACTCCTCGCAGATTTCCTCGTCTCGCGCTCGCCGCTCTTCCTTCAGGCGGCGGGGAGAAGGGGGAACGATGGCACGGGAGAGCTCGCAATTTAGGGCTTTTAGCCCGGCCACCTCGCCCTCTAGGTCCTGGATGCGAGCGTCGGCTCTTCCGACGGCTTCGACATCCTGTAAGTAAGATAAATTAAGGGATCAAAATGGCCAAAGGAGAGGAGGGTGACGAGGTCTAGGTAACTCACCACACTGCCCTCTACGGCGAGCAGCTTGTCCTTCAGCTGCGTGTTCTAGGCAAGAAGCCACTGATAGGCCCTCGCGAGCTCCACGTTCTGAAGCTCCAGTTGCAAGCAGCGCCTCCCCGTCATGTGGGCGAGCTCGGCGGAGCGCAACTGAGACCTTGCGCTCTCGAAAGAGAGAGTCCTGGCAGTCTCGTCTTAGTAAGCCACCGCGTCCTCGTGTCCGTAGAGGATGAACGAGAAATCAAAGGCATGACCGCTGACGGTCGCCTTCTCCACCTAGGTAGGGAGGATGGTGGAGATGTCCGCCCGGTTCATCCCTGGCTCCCAGTTCACCAAGAGTTCGCCGGTCTCATCCAGGCGCCTCTGGCCGAGACCGAAGTTGTAGTGGTTGATGGGGATGGGCGGAGCAGAGGTTCTGGAAGCCTCCTGGCTCGGATCATCGTCCTCACCTCCCGTGGAGAGGCCGGTAAGGTCGAACTCATCGAATGCGGCCTCGCCAGGCTCCTTCCCCTTCGAAGAGGTGAGCGAGACCCGGCTCTTCTTATTCTTTTTCTTCGGCGGAGATTTTGGGGGAAGGCCTTGGCTGCTAGAATCCACCGATCTCTTGCGAGAGGATGGCTCACCTGGCGTGATGGCGTCTCGGCAAGCATCCGCCCCCATGGACGCGAGAGCAAGGGTAGCGTCGGTCTTCCGATTGCTCGCGTAGGGGGGATGGAGGGGGAGATCTCGCTCGCCTAAAAAGTGTTGGAATTACAATAAATACGGAGTTACTTGGAAATAACAGGAGATATTGAGCGAGGTCTTTACCTTCCCCAGCGAGCACTGGGAGCAGCGAGTCGAGGTTGCGACGGAGATGAACAACCTCGAAGTTCTTCTTGCAGAAGAACTGATAAAGTGCGGCGTCATGGCCGCCGAGGGCAGTGGGCCAGTAGGTGTTTCACCATGTTGGACTGGCGAGATCGGGATATTCCCGAAGTTCCCCTTGACGAGGAGGAAATTCTGGGCCCAGAAGTGGGCCTTGTTGACGGTCTCGACAACTTTAGGACCCGAGCCCACGAAGTAGGTGATCCCATCCTTATAGGCGCGGAAGGAGAACAGCTTCCGAAAACCAGAAGGCTGAACTCGATGCGCTCCTCGCGCAGGTAGCATGCGAAAGCTGTAACCACCACTATGGCATTAGGGGTAAGCTGACCCGGAACAATGCCGTAATGCTTGAGCACCTGGCGAGCAAGAAGAAAACCAGGATTAGTTTATATAATGAGCGAGACTTGACCTGCAGAAAATAAGAAATGAGCGAGAACGATTATTACCTGGCGAATTTTCGGCCACAAGGGGAGACGCAAGCCGACCGCGAAATGAGCGGTGGGGATGGCCAGCTCATCGAGAAGTGGTGCGTTGATCACGTCGTTCTCGCTAGGACGGCGCGCCGCGAATGGTGGGGTGATGTAGTCAGTGACCGCGATGAAGTATTACTCGTCTGCCAGGTTGCAATGAAAGAAGTCATGCTCGACGAAAGCCTTAGCAATCTTTCGCCGACCCTCCGACTCGTTAGCATCACCACCCATTTCGAAAACCTGCGAGAAAGGAAATAGGACGAGAACAGGAAGGAGCGAGAGCTCTGAAGCAGAGGAGGAAGAAGGTTGACAGTAAATGCGGTGGTTGACTCAGCTATGACAGCCTATTTATAGCAAAAGTAAAAGGGCGGGAAGAAGCCCAAGCGCCGGTGACCGCGGTTAGCCAAAACATCACATCACGACCGCGGGCGAGAAAGGCCTGCAAGGTTAGTACAAGCAACATCTTTGCGAGAACAGCACAAACAAACAAAATGACATAAGGGGGGGGGGGGGGGGGGGTGGGGGGCACGAGATACATTTCGCGAGAACGGAGGCTCCCCACGAGCACAACATAGCATGAAAATGAAACGGACATGTTAGCAGCGAGCGAGAACTAATAAAAAGCTAGTAATAATTTTTATCAGACGAGATAAAGCCAATATACGAGTTGCAAGCCATTGCGAGATTGTCCAGAACAGCGGCACTCATTAACAGGTAATAAGAGTTCGCGACAACGTAGAAGTTAGCGAGAATCATGGGCAACCACTTCCACCTACCCCCACCCCGCGACCCGGACCGCGGCGGTACCCTAGAATTGTAGTAATCCTCGGCCGCACGGCCCTCCCGGTCCATGAGGAAGGCGTAATCCCTCATCCTAACTATATTCACCTCCGGCGTCATTACGTTCTCATCGTGATCACGTTGTCTCGCGGCCTGGAGCCTCGCACACTCTTCCATCAAGACAGCATGCCTATCCTCGGTGGCCTCTCTGTCCCGTCTCGCTTGCAGGTTGAGGTCCATCAGCATCCGACCATGTTTTCTAAGCAACTCTGCGCCTCATTGTTTCATCATCTCAGGATCTCGCGGATCCCCTAAGAAGTCTTCCACTTGGTCAGGGAGGGGGGACATCTCATCGTCGCCCAACTCAGAATCGGTAGGCGGATTCTCAGAATTCTCTGCGAAATATTACGAAAAGGTTAGATAGCGCTTTTGAGTTTGCGCAGGGCAAGGGGCCGTCAGAATGATTACCCAGAGGGGGGCGAGAAGTCTCAGGGCGGCCCTGGAAGACGTTACCATAGTGGGGGTAGAGAGATTTACCCAGGACAGGAGGGTAGGCTGCGCTGTTGGTCGGAGGGATCTTTGGCAGTACAGAGCCGCCGGTCTCCTCACTCGCCAGGAGTTGGAACACTGGCCTATCTATAGTTTTGTCGGGAGGAGGCGGAGACAGAGGCCGCAATGCCTGGCGAGCCGGGGACTTCCGGGGCGAGACTGCAAGAAGCAGGGAATGAAGGTCAGATAGTTGACAAAAGGAGGGCTGGCATGCGAGATTAAAGGTGTACCTGCAACATTTTTCCCAGCAAGGTTTGTATCCGTTGGTAGACATTTGCGAGACCCACCAGCAGGTTCGCCAACGTCCTCGTTCGGCAAAGCATCCTGCGAGTAGGTATGAATTACAGGCAAAATTATTGACTTAAGCTAGAGGGATAGCTCATACCTTCTCGTGTGGACGGTTATCCGGGGAAGAGTCCAGCAGCACGGAGCCATCCCCGGTTCGGCAATCCGCCTTCGCCTTCTTAGTCTTCGGCGACTGAGCGGGAGGCGGCCGATTCATCCAGGCAGGGACCTTGGTCGCTGAGGGTAGCCCGCCGCCTCTCACAGCCCTCAGGCGAGCCTCAGCTTCTTCGGAAAGCGGCATCTCCTGGCAGCTACAACATGGGACAAAAATAAAGAAAAGGAAGTGACGGAGCACACCACTGAGGACTCAAGACGATATTTATAGCCCTGAGGGTGGGCCCTACCAAATATTCCTGACAGATCATCATGGGGCTGGCGAATACCAGGGGTTGGATGTTTCTTCGCGAGCCTAAATAGCCTCGCGAAGAGCAGGGATTGTGTACAACCCCAATATTCGCCAGGCGAGGAGGCATGGTTTAAGAAGGCAACAGGATGAAGGAAGTGATAAGAGAGGAAGGCCTTAGGGCCAAAGACCTCGCGAGAGGGACCTTGGAGAAGTCTCTCTCGGAGAGCTCGCTGAGAGGTGAGCGAGAAGGGTCGGCGAGATAAACGCTCGCAGGCAGTTTGAGGAAGTTTTCTGAGCTCGACGAAAGGAGTCCCGCGTTCGACGAACTCTCCCGTGTTTGTCGAGCTCACCTGCGGTCGTCGAGCTCACCCCTGTTTGGCGAAATCATCAGAAGTCGACGAAGTGTTCTATGCTCATTAAAGCCAAAGGGATGGTCCCGCAAGAGGAGTCGCGAGATCTAGACCTCGGCAGATATCTTCAAAAGACTGGGCCAAGCGAGGGCTGGCAAACCAATACCTCGCGGGCCGCTGGCAGAAGAGACCAATATTCAGTAAAGAGGTGTTCAACGAAATGAGTTCAGTGCGCAACGAAGTCAAGAGGCGGTCTCGCAGGAAGGCTCGCGAGATCGGACCTTGGCAGATACCGCCAGAATGGGCCAGCGAGGTCCTCGCAGGGCGATCGCCTAGGAGAGGCATTGCGAGCAGGGCTCGTGAGAAGGACCGCGAGAGCTTCAGTAGTAAGGTTCTCGCAGTTCCTTGCCCATAGGTTGATAGGGCCAAATTACCCTTTTACCCTTGGTGGTCTGCCTTTAGCCTCTCCAAACAACGGAGTTTTGCTGTTAGCAGACCCATTTGGGGTGCGGATAGTAAAACCAAAAGGCGGGATCCTGCTATTTGCAGGACAGATCAGAAATCCTATAAATAAGACCTAAAGGGCACCTTTGGAGAGGACTTCACTTCAGCTTCTCTCTCCTCAGGTTCTCCTTGGCTAGCATTTCCAGAGCTCTCCAAGGTGCCCGAGTCTCAGCTTTGGCTTGGGAGGGGAAGCGCTCAACGATCTTCCGGGTTAGTGGAGGGACCTCCTCGCTGTGACTAAGGTCTTAGTCATTTTCCTAGTCTTCAGTCTACCTTCTCCGAGGGATCAGTAAGGGCTAGCTGCCCTCATTTCGGTGAGGGCCCCGAGCTCCACAAGAGGCCGAGAAATCGGTTTCATCACACCTGTATAGTGATAGATACTCCTGTAGCTAAGACATGTCACCTGCTTTGTTTTATACCCCGTGCTGTCCTCCGCTTTATCCTCCCGCTCGGTGCCTAGGGCCACTGGGGGATGGATGGGGGGAAATGAGGCTTAGACTTTTTGACTAACGATCGGTGGACCATATCATTTTAGGGGAACTAGAAGACGCCACACCACCAGAGGCCGACGCAGATGGATGTGGGCCAGTCTAGCATGGGAGCCCCAGTCATAGGATCCGTGAGTGTCTTCAGTTGATTTGCTTCCGCGAGTGATTATGTAGTGAGGATATGATATGCTGGGCATGCGCCCTTCTTTTTATTACTATGTTATGTCAGTTATTATCTTGTGGACTATTATTATGATCTATATATAGCATGTGATGTGGAATTGAGCTTCTATATGTTCAAATATACTTTTCTTCTTCTATGATCAATATGGCTGGTAGGATCGGCATTTTGTGGTGGCGACCTTCCCGAGTGCTGGTGTCACCGCAAAGCGGCGGTTCTGGGCATAAGACCCAGTTTTTTAGCGAAAAAAATTGGGGTCTTATAATCCATAAGGCTTCATTATGCTGCACTAGCTCAGATTCACTCTCATGTGGGGATCTTGAGGATATGCTATTGCAAGCAGATCCACACTCTTTCTCATGCACAGAATCTGCCATTTATTCGGAATCAGAGATAGATAAGTGAGCTCTAATAAGTACCTTCCCAGGAGAGGTGTTGTCATCCTGGATTTCATCAGTTATGGCCATGACGCCAATGAGAGCTTCCTACTTAATTTCTGATAAATCAGAATCAGAATCTCTAAGTGTTCTGATTTTCATAGCAATGATGCCTTTGTCAGATTCCTTTTTGTTCCTCGGACTTCTTATATCATTCCTCTTCTTTGATTCTTTCTTCTTGGAGGGATAGTCAACAATCATGTGACCTGTCGTCTTACAGTGATAGCAAACAAGGTTAGTCAAATCAAATTTGCTAAGTCTAGAGTTACCTTTACTTTTTGAGGATCTAGGTTTATCATGTTTACCAGATCTTCTGGAGTTTGTGGAGGATGTCTTATGGCTGTCTCTTCTTCTTAATCTTCTTCTTTAAGGCATCTTCCTTTTGGACTGCTTCGAGAAGGATATTGGTTCTTCAAGATCCATGAACCTTTTTCTGGTCTTCTCCCTTGAGTTTTCTTCTTTAGTTCCCTCCATGTCGATCTCCAGAGAATCCCACTTTTCTTTTACTGTTTTGCAATGACTTAAGTTCTCAAATATAGAGTCATCAATAACATTTTTAAGTATGTGTTTTGCTTTCTTATCCATAGTTATCATGTCTACATCTTCCTTGGTAAACTGTGATGAAGTTCTTGGAACTGAAGGAGTTGTTGGAGTTACTGACATAGCCATGGGAATATACGGTCCCTCTTCAACAACCATGAACATTCAGGGATCTGATGCTTCCATGATAACTTGACTCTTTGCTTCCAGATGACAAAGTTCTCTTTTGTGCAAATTGGCAGCCTCATTGATCTCATCTCTTGATGATTCTCACAAGCCATTGAAATATCACAACCCAATCAAACACTTGCAGATCTTGTTCCAAGTTGTTAAGCCTTTGAACTAAACCTAACTTTGATACCAATTGAAAGATATGTGTTGTCTATAAACTACACCTAGAGGGGGGGGGGGGGGTGATTAGGTGTTTTCAGTATTATTTGCTACTTTAAAATATATCTATCACAACACATAAGCAAACCATAAAACACACAAGGATTTATAGTGGTTCCCTACAAGACAATGTGTCAAGAGGTAGTCCACTGTCCCTCCCACCTATCTAGCAATAAGCTAGACTAGGCAACTTCTCCAACTCAGATCTTTTCACTATACACAAATCTTACAACTCAGGTTTACACAGAACCCTACAATGCTCAGGCACACAAAGAAACCTACAGAACTTAGGCTCACAAAGAACCCTACCAATCTCAAGCTCACACAGAACCCTACAGTACTCAGGCTCACAAAGAACCCTACAGAAAATTGCAGAAAGGTTTACTGTTGTAGAAGAAAAGACTTCAAGATGAAAACTTTGAAATACTAGGTCTTCTTCTTCTTCTTGTAATAGTAAGCCCAGAGATCTTGTAAATCACTGGACCTTTCTTCTGAATCTTCTTTGATCTTCACTGCACAGCCACTGAAGTCTTCTTCTTGATAAATTCTTCTCTTTTTCTTCTGTAAGTATGTATGAGAATGAACTTCAGAGAGAATATTTGACAAATATATTTTCTATAATTAAAACTCTTTCTTTTATACTTCTCTGCAATTACGCAGAAAGGCCCTCTTATTGAAAACTCCATAATCAATTTTTCGTTTTGAACTTTTTTCAGAATTGGCATAATATTCTATCATAAATAACTTGCCGATATTGGAACTTGCAGAATATAGAAATAATAATATCCTTCATTAAACACTGTGCAACGACTATATTCTGTAGATAATATATCATTTATTATCCCTTGATTTGTGTACAAGATAGACAGTGTGCATATTCCCTGAATGTCAATTTCCAAGAATGTCTGCGCATTAAATGCGGCTCTGCCACTATCAAGATTATAATATTCTTTCAAGCTGATATCATCTTGATCGATGTAAATGACAGATATACTTCTCAATGATATCGTCGATATACTTCCTTCTTCAAGACTCTACTTGACATCTCAATGTTATAGCTACTTCTCGACGATGTCGTTGAGATGTTTCTTTTCAATAAGACTTAGACTCATTCAAGAGGCGGACAGTCTTTCCTTAAGAGGATATCGTCTTGATCTTCATAGACGATATAGGGTCTTCAAACTAATGTTTGTCTTCATGACCCTTTCTTCATGACTCAATGAGTTATGTCTTTAAGCTTCAAGGCGACACCACTTCTTCAAGACGATATCGTCAACATTTGATCTTAGTTTTATTAATGATAAGTTTTCTTCAAGACGATGTCGTCGACATCTGAACTTAGCTTTATCCACGATACACTTTATTAAACCTTCAAGACTATATATCTTCTTTAAGTTGATATCGTTGACAACTGACTTAGCTTTAAAACGATAAGCTTTCTTCAAGACGATATCGTTATAATTGTCTCGATGATATTTTACTTAATGAATTTTCATTTCTTTTATCATCTTGATATTAGTAATGTAGCTTTGATGCATTTCAACGATATTGATAGCATCTCAATGATATGACCAGTCCTTCTTTATGATTTTGGACTTAAGAGATTATTTGGCATATGGTTTATCTTTTGTAGTCATGAATAAAATATACCATCAAATACATAGTGCATTTATCATTGATCTGAGCACTTCTTCAAATTAGGAACATTGTTGGGCACTGTTCCCAACACTCTATGTGTATACTAATTCTTTGTCGAATAGTATTTGAATTTCTTTCCTCTTATGATCTATCCTTAGAAGGAATATCCCGTGGACAAAAGCATTTCTTTCTATTTCTATTTCCCGACCCGTCAATCTATTTTGAATAACTTCCAAGAATGTCTTTGTTGTCTATCTGGAGTACTCCATTCCATTCTTGGCAATAAATGAGACGTTAGAAGTCAGAATATAACCTTGGATACCTTCTAGAAAAGCATTAGAAAGGATAGCAGGAAACCTTCCTTTTCTGTATGTATTCGACGTAGTATCGATTTCATTTTCTATCTATTCGACTCACCTCTGAGTTATTATAGAAGCAGCTTCGAAATCTTTCTTAGCTCTGACTGAACTCAGATGTCGACGTTGCGTCTGATGCGCGTCGGCAAGTGCACCGGTCGCTGTCAAGTAATAATTGTGGAGAATAAATTCCCCGGATGTCGGTCTCTTGAGGAATGCAGGATGGGTGAACGAATCGCGCAGTGATTATTGTTACACAAGCGTTTCACAAACACAAAGAGGGGTTTTTGGTTGGTTTTCCTAATTTTAACAACACAACAGAGATGCGGGTCGAGAACACCGCTTCGCAAAGTGAGGTGGATGCAACGGCTGCGATGCCGTGCTTCGTGAGGCGGATGAAGTGAACTCAAGTGCGAAAGGGTGAGGGTCGCAAACACCTCTTCACAATCGTCGTTAGCTCTTGCTAACACGGAGCAAACACCTTGCGTGCGTGTGCGAGTGAGTGAGTGAGAACGGAATGAATCATGAGCAGACCATGGAGAAAAACAAAGGAATATTCATTTTCATCAAAGTAAATATTACAATATTCATCTAGTACATGGTTCAAAGAGTGCAATGAAGGGAAAGAAGGAAGAAATAACCGGCGGTGAAGACTAGCGGCCGTTCACGGCCGGAATGGTAGGTTGTCGGGCTACCTCTGGACTCGGACGGGCAATGCTTCCGGCGTAGAGAGCTGTCACTATCTCCCTACGTGCTCCGTCGTCTTCGACTCAAGGTTTCTTCTTCTTCTCACCGGGCGGAAAGCGAAAATGGGTGCTTGGAGGCTTGCGGACGATGGAGAACACTCACGGACGATGGAGGAAGGCTTGGAATGGATGGAGGAGGCTTCCCCTTGGGTTGAAGATGAAGTTGGGGCGTTCCAGGGCGGTGGTCGGCGGCGTACGGAACAGGAACCTCGCTCGCGGAACGAGCGATCTGCCCTAAAATCGCAACAGGTGTTTAAATAGGCGCTGGATTGAATACTGCGCACGATCATTGGCGCACGACCAGTGGTCGTGCGCACTGGAATTCTGCGATCGTGCGCACTGCCTGGACAGAACCTGCAAGAGACGAAATTATAAAATACAATGTTCGCACGACTAGTGGCGCACGACCGGTGGTCGTGCGCACTGGAGTTGATGGTCGTGCGCACTACAGCAAACAGAACTCAGAAATTTAATGGTCAATGCGCACGAGCAGTGGCGCACGACCGATGGTCGTGCGCACTGGAGTTGATGGTCGTGCGCACTGCACCAGACAGAACTCGTGAAAAAGGGTTAAGTGCGCACGATTAGTGGCGCACGACCGGTGGTCGTGCGCACTAGAACAAGTGATCGTGCGCAGTGTTCCTGTGCAGAATTGCACCGGAAACACTTGCACGCCTCCTATTCCAGCACAAACACGGATCTAGCCACCGAAAGTGGCACTTAACAACATATGAATACTACTAAAGATAATACACACGAAAACACACCAAAGTGGGCCTAAATGTGCACCTAGCATGGGGTATCAAATATAGACTGTAATAAGGCTAAAGTGCGTGATATTGACAAAATAACGGCCCGGATGAGTCCATAAATGTATATATGATCAGGACTCATCACACCCCCAGACTTAACTGTTTGCGCGTCCCGAGCAAACGAATCCGGCGGAGCGCGAAAACGATAGTTAACATAGAGAATTACACAAGGGAGTACGGTGCGAAGTAACATACGCATGCGAGTAGAAATTCTAGTAGAAAGAGATTCTAACTATGCTAACTAATTTACGTAAGTATTAACGCGTAAGTAGAGATTTAATTATACTCAGTTGGTGAATTATGACGAATTTGGCGATCATGCCCGGTATGAAAGCGACGAGACACTGAGGCGGGTGTTGCAAAAGATCGGGGCTTAGGAATAACTCCGCTGAAATCCATCAACGTCGTGAACCATACGCTCGCCCGGTCACACTCTCTCCACGGCGCTAGCAAACTCGCAAATCAAATCAGTAGGACTTATAGGATTAAAACGAGGCTTAGGTTACGGTATGATATTCAAAGTTAAACACGATGGCTGCGCAACCCAAGTGAGCTATCAGAACGCTGCACCAAACAAGACCAACGAACAATGCTCGTGTGACACACCCCCAGACTTATCATCAAAACCAGGTGTGCACACGGCCTACTTCACAAATACCAACAGATTTTCTGTTTTTAGCTCGGGAGGATTTTTTTCAAAATACTCTTTTTTTTCTTTTACATAATTTTCTTCTTTTATGTATCCTCCGGTTGGTTCAAAATCAGCAAACAGAATTTATTTTTCCTTCATAACACAAGGATTCCACACTCCACACAAGTTTAGAATCATGAGCGCAGTTAAAAACATTTTGGTTGCGGGAGTAGGATAGGCTTCAGGCTTTGGTGGATGAAGAGGAGCTGAACAAAGGATTGGTAGGCACAAAATTGGCTTGCAAAGGTGAATGAAATGGACATGGAATAATCAAAGCTCAAACTAGCCAAAGGGTGGCCTACGTCATTTTTAACTCGACGAGTCGCTCTCACCAATGCTTCGAGAGTCGCTTGGGGCAAGTTCTTAGCCCACGAGAAAGATAAACCTTCCTCCCGACTCGAGCAACACACGACTAGCAATCGCACACACACAACACCGGGTTATCGTCAATTCCATACAAATTCACCACTTGAGTATATTACATCTAAATTTACGCAGAAATACTAAACATAAATTAGATGCATAAAGAAAATCTTGTTCTACACAAATTCTACCATAGCATGCGAAGTGACTAGAACACTACATGAGTCAACATCGCACTCCAAATAATAATTCCTACGTTAACAACCTATTTCATACTCCAACCAAAATAGTTTACAACCAAACAACAACAAAAAGATAAGCGCGCACTCAAGTGGGTGAAAGGGTGTGTGAAACATGGAAAACAACGATAATGATAAGATAAATAAGAATCAACCTTCTAGTATGCGGTGCACTCGTGCACAGTGGATAACAACAACCGCTCCCCCAGACTTAAGCTAAACAATATCTCTAGAAATTTGAAGCAACAAGAGGGGAGGAAGTGTTACCCAATGCTCAGAAATGAGCATACCAGACGATTGGCGTAAATAATCAAGAATAGTCCGCAGCATCCGCTCCATCGAACACAAAACCTGCAAGCACAAACTCAAAGCAACAAAAGCAGATACAAAAGCTGAACTAAAAGAAGTTAGATAAAAAGAAATACGAAAACAGGAAATCTGGGTTGTCTCCCAGTAGCGCTTTCATTTAACGTCCTTAAGCTGGACCAAATACCTGTATTAACAGTGTTTATAAAGAGTGCAGGAATTAAAAAGAAATACTCAAAAATAGTTCATCACAGCAAATAAAACACACATCAACTAAAAGCGCTCTTATGGTGCGCTTCTCCCATAGCACGTAGGCGGGAGGTGAAGGCTTTAGGGCCAGCACTGGTATTACCCAATGCTCCCCTAACCTCCGCCACCTTGCCACGGAGAGCAGCAGCACGAGCGTCACGCAGAAGTTTTTCCTTTTTAAGTTTGGTGACAGTTGGAGACTGCCACCGCTGCGAGTTCTCAGATTTTTCTCCCTTAGAATCAGGTGGCGTCACTTCCGGCATCGTGGTGACTACCGGATCGGCCCACGAGATGGAGCGCTTACATAGTTTATTACATGATTCATCACACGGAGATAAATAAATATCATCCCTAACTATATTCAAGTCAACGTTTCCCGAACTGTCGTCTTCCTCCATCTCGGAGTCGAACTCTTTCCGGAAGTCGACCTCCTCTTCCTCATCCGATTGGAACTCTTCCATTCCTCCTTCACCTGTTTCTTGAACATGTATCTTTCCTGCACCGCTTAGAAATTCATCAGAAATAACGAGAGGGGGCGGAGTGAATATTTCAGTTGTGTCTTCAGGGCAAGTAGGTTGCTGCACCACATTGGTTAGGAAAATGCACCCCGTAGCAAAATCAAGGGTGGCACCGCTCTCTTTCAAGAACGGCACCCCCAAGATAGGAATGGACTGGTTTTCTTGCGGGCCTAGAACCTGAAAATCAGCTACTACAGTTGTCCCCTCAACTGTTACCTCCACATTCTTTACTTCCCCCTCAGATTGGACAATCGTGCCATTAGCGAGAATCAGCGATTTCCTTTCCTCCGTGTTCATCTCCAGCTGTAACTTCGCAACATCTTGCAGTGCAATAACGTTGCGGGAGGAACCAGAATCGCATAAAGCCTTGGTTTCAACCTTATTGATGGAGCACGAGATTACCAGCTCACTCGGTTTGGCATCTACCGCATCTCCCAGACTTTTCCCTTGATCAATAGGGTTCTTTTCCGTGTTGCTGGGAAGGGTTCCCTGCGAACGCTCGGTTAGCGCTTGAGCCAATTGGCCCAATTGCGTCTCCAAGTTTCGCATAGATGCGGTTTGATTTACCATGTTTGAATTAGCTGCAAGCAGGAATTTCTCCATCATCTCTTCTAAATTACTTTTCTTTTGGGTGGGGGGTGCTTGGTTATAATCCGGGTGTGGCGGCCTCGGTTGGCTCCCGGAGGCGTAAGCATCATTTTGATGCTGCCCCGGTGACCATCGTTGGCCGGGCATGTTGGGATTCCAAGAGAAGTTTGGATGACTTCTCGCTCCCGGATTATAGGCGTTATTGTAAGGCGCCCCCTTGGGCTGATTTCCTACATAGTTCACAGATTCATTTAAGGTCAAGTGTGCGAAATCACCTGCCATGTGGTTCCCCGAACATTCATAAGCATGATGGCCTCCGCCTCCACATCCTTCACAAGTAATGATAGCAACAGGCGCAGATGGAGTGGGGAGTGAGTCGAACATGAAAAGACCTCGGCCACTTCTTGGAGCATTTCTCCCTGCAGTCCAGAATGTACTGTGGGAGGCAGTGTCGCGCAGAATTCAAAGGGCTTCTTCAGGAGTGTGGTTCATCAAGGTGCCACCCGCCGCAGCATCGATCATTGCCCTGTAGTTGGGCTCGATCGCGAAGTAGAACAATTCAACCACATTCCATGGTTGGAGCTCGTGGCCAGGGCAACGGCGAAGGAGATCGTTGAGGCGCTCCCATGCTTCAGCAAGGGTCTCTTGGTCAAGTTGGCGAAATGTGGCGATCTCCCGCCGCAAGCTTACAATCTTATCCACAGGGTGGAATTTAGCAAGGAACTTGGATGCGAGGGCATCCCAAGTTGCAGCAGTCCCGGGCGGAATGGAGTGGAGCCACACCTTTGCTTTGTCGCGGAGTGAAAAGGGAAACAGTCTAAGCTTAACCGTGTCGTCTGCAATCCCTGCGTAGCGGAAGGTTCCGCAAATATCAGAAAACTCCGCCAGATGTAGATGCGGATCTTCGCTGGCCAACCCCGAGAACTGAGCGTTGTTCCGGATGATGTTTAAGATCGCTGGCTTGATCTCAAACTGATTATTCATAATGTTTGGCCCGAACCCCGGATACACACTCCCAGCAGTTGGAGTGGTGTAGTCCCTCATCGTGCGGGGTCGAGGCCTGACTGCCTCCTGCTCAATCCCAGGCTGATGTTCCCCCACGCCGGGCATTCTCGGATCAACATCATTTGGGTCCACCTGATCACCCATGGGCGCTTGTACAGCCGCAGCGCGCCTTCGCGCGCGAGCAGTTCGTTCGATTTCTGGATCAAAAGGTGCGAGTTCACCTGCGACCTGCCTCTGCATGAACTGTCAAAAACAAAAAGAAAAACAGAGAAAATAAAAAACAACTGCTCGTATAACGAAAGTCACAACACAAGACGAAACATGCCTGCATTCCCCGGCAACGGCGCCAAAAACTTGATGCGCGTCGGCAAGTGCACCGGTCGCTGTCAAGTAATAATTGTGGAGAATAAATTCCCCGGATGTCGGTCTCTTGAGGAATGCAGGATGGGTGAACGAATCGCGCAGTGATTATTGTTACACAAGCGTTTCACAAACACAAAGAGGGGTTTTTGGTTGGTTTTCCTAATTTTAACAACACAACAGAGATGCGGGTCGAGAACACCGCTTCGCAAAGTGAGGTGGATGCAACGGCTGCGATGCCGTGCTTCGTGAGGCAGATGAAGTGAACTCAAGTGCGAAAGGGTGAGGGTCGCAAACACCTCTTCACAATCGTCGTTAGCTCTTGCTAACACGGAGCAAACACCTTGCGTGCGTGTGCGAGTGAGTGAGTGAGAACGGAATGAATCATGAGCAGACCATGGAGAAAAACAAAGGAATATTCATTTTCATCAAAGTAAATATTACAATATTCATCTAGTACATGGTTCAAAGAGTGCAATGAAGGGAAAGAAGGAAGAAATAACCGGCGGTGAAGACTAGCGGCCGTTCACGGCCGGAATGGTAGGTTGTCGGGCTACCTCCGGACTTGGACGGGCAATGCTTCCGGCGTAGAGAGCTATCACTATCTCCCTACGTGCTCCGTCGTCTTCGACTCAAGGTTTCTTCTTCTTCTCACCGGGCGGAAAGCGAAAATGGGTGCTTGGAGGCTTGCGGACGATGGAGAACACTCACGGACAATGGAGGAAGGCTTGGAATGGATGGAGGAGGCTTCCCCTTGGGTTGAAGATGAAGTAGGGGCGTTCCAGGGCGGTGGTCGGCGGCGTACGGAACAGGAACCTCGCTCGCGGAACGAGCGATCTGCCCTAAAATTGCAACAGGTGTTTAAATAGGCGCTGGATTGAATACTGCGCACGATCATTGGTGCACGACCAGTGGTCGTGCGCACTGGAATTCTGCGATCGTGCGCACTGCCTGGACAGAACCTGCAAGAGACGAAATTATAAAATACAATGTTCGCACGACCAGTGGCGCACGACCGGTGGTCGTGCGCACTGGAGTTGATGGTCGTGCGCACTACAGCAAACAGAACTCAGAAATTTAATGGTCAATGCGCACGAGCAGTGGCGCACGACCGATGGTCGTGCGCACTGGAGTTGATGGTCGTGCGCACTGCACCAGACAGAACTCGTGAAAAAGGGTTAAGTGCGCACGATTAGTGGCGCACGACCGGTGGTCGTGCGCACTAGAACAAGTGATCGTGCGCAGTGTTCCTGTGCAGAATTGCACCGGAAACACTTGCACGCCTCCTATTCCAGCACAAACACAGATCTAGCCACCGAAAGTGGCACTTAACAACATATGAATACTACTAAAGATAATACACACGAAAACACACCAAAGTGGGCCTAAATGTGCACCTAGCATGGGGTATCAAATATAGACTGTAATAAGGCTAAAGTGCGTGATATTGACAAAATAACGGCCCGGATGAGTCCATAAATGTATATATGATCAGGACTCATCAGCGTCGAATACCTATTGACGTATTCATCGAGTTGTTGACTTAGCTTTTGAACTTGAACTTCTGCGTCGACTTTAAATCAATGTTGCGTCGACTTATGATATTGCTTTGACAGATTCTTTTTCTGCGTCAAATTCAAATCGAAGTTGCATAGACTTCTGATATGGCTTTGACAAGACCTGTCTTCTCCGTCGATAACAAATCAAAGTTGTGTCAACTTTTGATATAGCTTTGACAAGCTCTGTCTTCTGCGTAGAGACTATTTCGATGTTGCATCAAATTCACTTATACCTCAACTTCAGTTTGAGTTACATCTATTTGTATTTGAAGTTACATCGACTTCTAGTCAAAGTTGTGTCGACTTCTATTCGGCGCAAGTTTAACTCAACTGATATTTGTGCTTATTTTGGATAGGTCTTGACACTCTAGTGTTAATGTGATATCCTAGGACATCTAATGACCAGATTACTCTCTCTATACAACATGGGTAATATATCCTAGATTATGAAATCGCTTTAAGATAATTTGTTAGATAAATCACAAGGGTGTTTTTCCCAACAATCTCCCCGATTTATCTTAACAAATTTTACAAGTATTGTAGTGATTTCAGTTGAATAAAAGCACAATACAAACAAATATACAATAACATAATGTCATGGTAAACTAAAAACTTCTGATTAATATAAATAGATGTTTATCAGAGTTTGTTACCCAAGAAATGATCTACTTTCTTCCTTTGAGAAAAGTAGACAAGGTCTCAAAGACCTTTCTGAATTTTCTTTCCACATACTTGAAGTTTGTTGGAGTGGCCTTCTCTGGATTCTTCTGAATTCTTTCATGTCTCTTGAAAAGATTTTCCAGATCAGATTCTCCTCAGGATAGACACCACTGATCTTGAGTCCTAGACCAAAGACTTTAGCAGTCATCAAGTTAATTTCTTCTAGATCTAGTTCTTCTGCATCAGGGTCTGGTACAATGAATATTGATTGTGGATTATCAGAAGTTGGAACTGACTTGAATACAATCATCTTTTTCTCTTAAAGTGGCTGCTCTGCTTCATTCTGATCACATCCAAGGCCTCCTTTGTGAAGTTTCCCTTTATTTTCAGGAAGTTTTGCTTGAGGATATGTTGCAACATACTTTGTACGATCAAAGAGTGTGCTTGGGATTTGGATTGCCTCCTTTACTTGTTCCCTTTCTACAACATCCTTGCCCTTATTTAACCTTTCAATAAACAACCTTCTCTTTTCTTCTAGCTCTCTTTGAGAAGCTTCAAACTCATATTGATCCCTTTCTATGATTTCATCTAGGGCTATATAAAGCTTTGGATCAGTGTATACCTATATTGTAACATCCCAAATTCGCACTAGACCCCACATGAGTGTTTTGTGTCACCGGGAGTTGACTCGGGCTTGGTAGAAGCCCTGGGACCCTGAGGTGGTCAGGTTTGAGTCACGGTCAACCAGGGGTGAGTGCAGCGCTACCACTCCATAAAGATAAGAAATAAGGGAAAAACTTGTAGAAGAGAGCTAACGTCGGGCGGTAGTGATACTGCCAGCGGTAGCATTTAAAATGATGTGTGGGCTCACAAGACGATGCGGGTACCTTGTCGTCATGAAGGGTGCCTTGTCATCGAGAAGGTGCTAATGCCGGCCGGTAGTGATACCGCTGGCGGTAGCCTTCAAAACGATGTGTGGCCTCACAAAATGATATGGGTACCTTGTCGCCGAGAAGGGTACCTTGTCGTCGATATGGGTACCATGTCGTCGAGAAGGGTAAGCTTTTCGATGATATCGTATCGTCAAGAGCTAAAGTCGGGCGGTAGTGATACCACCAGCGATAGCCTTGAAAATGATGTGTGGCCTCACAAAATGATATAGGTACCTTGTCGTCGAGAAGGGTACCATGTCGTCTACAAGGGTAAGCTTCTCGAGGGTATCATGTCATCAAGAGCTAAAGTTGAGCGGTAGTGCTACCGCCGGCGGTAGGCTTCAAAATGATACTTGACGTGATACTACTTCTTTATTATACCAATTGTAACATCCTCATTCATTCTAGACCCCTTAAGTTAGGGTTAGGGTAGGAGTGGTGAGTAGAGGTCATGGGATGACCCTATGACATCTTGAACTTAGGAAATTGTTATAGGCACCCCAAAAGTGCAAAGGTCAACCTTGGCCAATTTACTTCAAATTGGACTCTACAACTCAAATTGAGCTTACAAAAAGGTTCCTAACCCTAAGAGAAACTCAAGTGAGCCAAAAGTTCCATCTTAGGGTCACCAAGTTTGGCCAATTTGACCAAATCAACTTTAGGTCAAAATAGGTTAACATAGTCCAATTCAACACAACTGGGTCAATTAGACTTGATATGATCAAATTGACCCCACCACTATATTATAAACCCTATTTGGGGTGCAATGGACTTAATAGCACCATCATGGGGTCATCAATTGGTTCAATTTGACCAAAGTTAAACTTAGGTCAACATAAGCCAATCCTTCCCCAATAGGTCCAATTGACCCCCAAAACATGAAATAGACTTCACCCCTAGTCTTATAACATCATAAGGGACCCAATGGACCCAAAAGTCCAATCAAGTGGTCAACAATTGGTCCAATTTGACCAAAGTCAACATTTCCCAAATTTTGGTCAAAACCACATATATTAGCAAAATTGGCCCAATTAGGGCATCACCATGACCCAATCAACATTGGGTGGTGTCAAATGACTCAAGGCCAACATTTGGGACCAGTCAACCCATCACTTTGACCAAGTCAACCATTGTCAAAGTTGAGCCCTAAAGAAGAAATTAGAAGCCTAAACTAATTCCAATGGGCTAAGGCCCTCAATCCCAGCCTATTTTGTAGCCCAAGAGCAGAATGACCTTAATTGCCCTCTAAAATTGACATGCAAGGCATTTATAGGGTTGAATTGGGGTTTTCCCCCAATTTCAAGTGAAAACAAGGATGGATTAATGGAATTAATGCCACATGGCATACCTTTCCTCTCCCAAAGCCTCCACTCAGCTTCCCCATGAACTCCCCAGCCGAATTCTTGCAGAACTGAGGCCACTTGGCAGCTAGGAGGAGCATCCTAAGTGGTGGTCGAGCTCCCCATAATGGAAACACCACATTATGCCCTTCTCAGCCAAAATCCATACTCCCAATAGCTTCAGAAGGTGGAAGGGAGTTGGAATCAAGCCTGAGATTGCTGAACTTGATGGAGAATAGAGGAAACAACAAGGAGCTCAAAATTGAGATTCGGCCATGGCTTCAAGAGGAATAACTCAACCCCAAGCCCATTACAGGTCCGGTTTCTCCTCCTCTCCTTCTGTGCTAGTCTCTTTGATCATTTAGGAGAGGTATCCATAGCAACAGAGCCGGATCAAAGTGAGAAAAAGGTGAGTTTTTCAATATATTTGCCCATGCTCGGGATCGCCAGAAATAGCCCCTCCGGCGGCCAAGCCACCGCCAAGCAATATCCACCACCTTAACGGAGGTGATGGTGGCGGTGGTCGGCCAGGGAGGTGGCTCAGCCGCCAAGAAATAGCCTTGGAATGCAGCCCAGGTAGGGGTAATCTTCACTGTTGGCTAGACGAAGAAGATGAGCAGGAACCGTTCGATTTTGCTTGGAAATATCCATTAGAACCTCTAAAATATTTGTAGAAATTTTCAGAGATTATTTCCTTGGAAACAATCAAAATTATCATGTGTCACAATTCTGAATAACTGAAATTTTATTAAGGAAAAAGAGTGGGGAATTTTTGAAACTCTGGAAAATCATTTGGAGTCTAATTATAAACCTCTGGAAATTTTGGTAGAATTTTTGGATGTCTTGCACATGGAAAAATTCATAATATTCAGTTTGTCACACTTTTGAATTCATGAAACATTTATAGTTTAATGTTCTTGGAAAATTCTGAAATGCAGGGTATGATGTTTTTAGGTCATTACAGTACTATGGTAATTTTCTCAGAATTTTTGGAAGACATAAATTAGTGCTTGCTGTGTAAAGTTACATTTTCACCCCTTTTATTTTATGTGGAAATTATGATTGTAAATTCTCTGGAAAATAGTGGAACTTTGGAAATCATGTTATTTTGTCATTTATTGCCTCTGGAAATTTTATTTGCAAGTTTAAAATTATTGACATGGTACTTCCTTTGTAATCTGGAATATATCAAATGATTAATGGATTTTTAAAGGTGGTCAAATCAATTAGAATTGTAACAAAACTCTGGAAACTTCTTAATTTATCTATTATGAACCTATTATAAGAATTGGAGCTCAATTGGACATGATATAGTTAAGGATTGCATCATAAAGCTCAAAATTAGTTAAATCTCACTTTGGTCTACGAATAGTAAAAATTTGATGTGATGATTAGATCAGTAAGATCACTTAGAAAATCAGCAAAGCATGGAACATAGCAGTAATATACCATTTATATCAGCCCCTAGAAGTTATGGAATTTTTGGAGAACATTCGTACTATAATTTAGAGAATTATTCAGATTCATGTCGCACAATACATAAAGGGGCACTTATTACCTTATAAAGATCATAATAATCATTTAGCAGGGTGAAGTGCTCATGATGTATCACTAGGGTATGATTAGAGACATTTGAGAATCATTTAAGACCTACACCACTTAGAGTATAGGAGATCTTAAATGTTGATCATCGTTCAAGAGAACGTTTGTTTAAGGTAGAGTTGGAAACAATTCATAAAACATCTAAGTAATAAAGAGTAATAAGGATAGTGGGTTTTTAGAAAGGGGTAGACACCAATAAAAGTAATTATCTTGGAAAGGGGGATTTGGGCTTCAGCCCATCGTATTCCCTAGTACCACTGCGAGCCCTTCACCGGGTAGACCTAGGGAAGTCCAAGATTCACCATAAACTCCTAAGTATAACAATATTTAGACAAGAGTAGTTTTACTAAATAAATAAGCGATATGGTAAACTCCACCCCGTGTTATAGGATGGGAAATAGTACATCAAGGCGGGTTAGTCCTACGAGCTGGAGGCTCGGCAGGTTGTATATCAGGACAGGATGGTCCTGCGAGCTGGAGGCTCGGATTGTGATAACTTGCATTTGTATAGAAACAAATTAGTGGTGGGTCTTTGGTACTGGGTCAGTCATCACACCAACGACAGTATGTTGACTTAGGCAGGTGTGAGGGTTGAGGGGCCAGTAGGTTATTTACACTGCTGTATGGAGGGCAATCCCCAAAGATGCTCACCCAACCTTAAAGACTGGTGGATTTTAGCAATGAGTACGCAAGACTCTAGAGTGCACCTAGGACATGTATAGAGCATACGAAGGGTATAAGCCTGGTAGTGTGTGAAAGTGCACAGTTAACCTCACTAGAATTCTCTAAAGGGGGGTGAATAGAGATTAAAAATATTTTGTGCAAAGTTAATATATATATATATATATATATATATGTGTATGATCACAGATTAGAGATTCCCACACACACTAACAAGAATTAAACAAATAAAGAAAGTAAATGCAAGAAAAGAAATCACAGCACAACACAAAGAGATATAATGGTTCCCCAAACTTTGGGTAGTCCACTCTTCTACCCCCTTAGTAGGAAATTCACTATCTTGTACTGAGTCTTTTGATAAGGAGACTCTTAGAACCACCCTGAGTCTTTTGACAAGGAAACTCTTAGAACCAACTGAGTCTTTTGAAAAGGAGACTCTTAGAACCAGTACACTGAATTTTTTGAAGAGAGATTCTAAAAACTCTTTTACAATGTTTAAGTAAGAATAAGAAAGAAGAAAGAAATAAGAACAAGAATGAATCTTCTTCCTAGCAAGAAGATTGGAAGCACAAGAAGTGAATTAAATCTTTATTCTATAGAGAGAAGAAGATTGTAGCCCTTTTCAGAATTTTGCAGCAGTATGGCTTCTGAATGAGAAGGAGAGGGAAGCTTGTTCTTTGCTGCAGCACTATTTCTCAATTTTCTCTTTTCACTTGGAAGCTCTTCCTCTTTTTCAAATGTAAAAATGGTGAATCACTTGTTATCTTTCTCTGCCGACCTCCTTAGTTATTTATAGCTCTGTTCATTAAAATAACACTATAGGAGAGTAATCAATTAGCAGGTAGAGTATGAGAAAGAAAGAGAAATTTCCATAACAGTTATATCCATAGAAGGAAAGTATTCAATCTGATTTCAAATAATGTCCATAAAGGATTTAATCAATTTAGCCAAGAATCTATTAGAGGTAAGAATGATTCAGAACGGCTATAAAGAATAAATTGATTCCATATAAATAATATCTATAAAAGAAGGAACGAGATCTGGCGATTTTTGAATTAATCATATAAATCGACGTGCGTCGATTACAATTCGACGTAGGCGTCGAATTCATCCTGGCAGAGCGTTGAGAAGAGAATAAGGAAGGTGCGTCGAATAGGGTGTGTCGACTTCTCAAGATACGTGGACTAGAAGTCAGAGCTACGTCGACATAGGATACGTCGAATTCTGCTTAGAGCTACTTCGACTCATTCTGATAGAAACGTCGACTTTATCTCGACGTTGCGTCGAATACTATTCGACGCATATTTACTTAACCTTGATTTTCTTTTCTTGGAATTCATATTCAGCTTATGTTCAGGGGTTAAGAGAAATCATTTTCCCAACAATCTCCCCCTATTTGTCTTAACCCTATTTATAGAGAAATTGTATTTAGCATATAATTAACATAGCAAAGCATTTGTACAGATAATGAAGATTTCACACAATCAGAAGCAAACTTCATGTTCAGACCAATCATAAAGTATATGAAGCATTGTTTTCAAGTATTATTCAGGAGGGGTAGGAGGAGTCTTTCTTTTTCTCTTGAATACTATTGTGGATTGCTCTTTCCCAGTAGCAGGTGACTCCCTCAGCTCCCCCTGGGTCTCAGCCATTTTCTCCCCCTGAGTCTCAGCTCCCCCTGCCCCTGACTCCTGAGCCCCTTCTTCAGCCATCACAGCATCTTTCTCTTTTCCAGCATCAGCTTCATTTCCTTTTTCAGTTCCAGCAGCTGGTTCATTTTCTTCTTGATTTATAGCAGTATTCAGCTCTTTATCACCTTCTTCCTTTTCAGCCTCATTTTCTGCTCTGCTTCCCTCCCCTTGTAGTAGTGCCACTTGATTAGCAGCATCTCTTGCTATGTTGAGTACCTCTATTATTCATCATTGTGTAGCTCAGGTACTATCTCATTCCCAATTGTCTTGAACAGTGCAAGACTGTCAGATTTTGAAGAAGGAGGGGATTTGTGTGAGGGAGATTTAAGATTGGAGGGCTGCTCTTCATCAAGCTTCTCCCCCTTCTTGACCTTCTTGGCCAAGGAGGTTATGAAAGACTTGGTAACTCTTGAGGAAGAGAGAGAGTTGTTCAGACTTTGCACAGAGGCACTGACCCCATCTATTTCGGTGTGCATGTGTAGGATTGAGGAATGAATCTGGGAGCTGTGCTTATCCAGCATTGCTTGGAATGTTTGAGCTGCTGATGCAATGCACTGAGTGAGGAGAGCTTCAGTGGATGCAGATGGTTCATGTGGTGGTTGGGGATGAGGAGAGAGTGGTGAAGGTGGTGATGAGGCTAGAGAGAAGTTAGTTGATACATGAGGTATGGGTGATAAAGGAGGTGGAGAGGATGAGAAAGTAAGAGGAGAAAGAGGTGGAGAAGCTGCTGTTTGAGGAGCAGGTGTTTGAGAAGAGGTAGGTAGAGTAGGAGTTGTGAGGGTGGTAGAGACTATTTGAGTGGATGATGGTGGTAGAGAAGAATTGTCTCTTTGAGGAGAAGGAGGAGGAGATGGAGTCCTTTCAGGAATGGAACCAGGCTTGGGTATTTGCCTAGTCCATTTGGAGAAGAGGGCAATGGACATCATCTTTCCAGGAGGGATATGAATTCCTTTTGACCTACAGAGGTCAGGGAAGGAGTGGAAGAGTACTTGACTCATAATCCTCATGTAGGCATTCTCTTTGTGAGAATATCTACAGCCTATCATCTTGAGCAGACAGCTGGCCCAGTCTATTTTCTTCTTCAATACAAGAGCCCCCATGATGTTCAGTTGCTGCTTGGGCACTGCATCATGAGCAGATATCTTACATAGTAGTATCTTTCCAACTATATCTGCTAGTAGTCTATACTCCTCAGAAAAGTCTATTTTCTTTAGATAGATTGGTTTATCCCTTGAAAACTTCATGGTGGTTAGCAGATGCTTGATTTCATCTGGTGTGAGGTCTATAGATTCATCACCTAATTAGGGAATGATAAAGACTTATAAGGTTACTCTTTAGAAATTGATTCCCTTTTCCTATTTTATTTAAACAAAGATAATATTAGGATATACCTGTAGGAAGATCAAAGGTGGTCCTAATATGTTCTGCAGAGATTGAGATTGGTGTCTCATAGATTGTTCCCTGGATTTCCTTTTGTTCAGATATCTGAACATGAGTCATCAGCTCTGTGAGCTCTGTTTCCAGGAGCTTGCATCTTGTGGAGATGAGCTTGTCCAGTCCTGCTGCAGTAAAAAGAGCAATGATGCTCTTGTAGTTTTCTGCGGCTGCTTGGAAAGACTCAAGGTCAATGTCGAAGCCTGAGTTGATTTTGGGAGCCATTTTAGGTCAGTGAAAGAGAGAGGAAAAATCGGCTGGTCTGAGGAGCAAGAAGGATGAAAGATGCAGAGTCGTGAAGGCTTCTAACTGAAGAGACTATTTAAGTCAGGTGAAGCGTCGAAACTGGACTCAAGTCGAGGCTTATTCGGTACTTCCGTGGATGTGACCGAAAATATTTTGGTATTGCCGCTCGTTTTCATGAAGTCGACGTTACGTCGAGTGGAATTCGATGTGAGCGTCGATATAGTCTGATTTGGGATGATAGGGTTTCCTATCGACGTATGCGTCGAGTGGAGTCGACGCATGCGTCGATTTCACTTATTGAGTTGAGTTATCGACGGTGCGTTGATTAGAAGTCGACGTGACTTTTAATTTTCCTGAAGAATTCTAGGTGTTTATCTCTACCTAGTTCTAAGTCAGTCTTGGACTAATTTTTACAGATAGTTTGATTGGTTGTACCAGCATTGTTTGGCAAGGTGGCCAGTTTTGTTACATATATGACACTTGATTATCTTATTATTATGATAATTTGAGTTTAGAGAAGAATAGAAGGGTTGATTAGGATAGAAAGTTTGATTAGGATGGAGGTGTTGATTAGGATAGAAATCATGATTGGGATGAATGGGTCCTGAATATGGGTTAGGATGAAAGGCTTTTGGAGGAAAGGTATTTAAGTTGCTCTGAACTTTTGTGCGTGGATATCTATTCGACGCATGTTGATAGTCGCGTCGATTTGTATTCGGCGCTTTCTCCAGATGGCGTCGATCTGATTTCAACGCATGGAGAAAGTTGCGTCGATTGGAAGTCGACGTGCTTTTGTTCAACCGTCTAGAAGAGGTCGAGGCATCTGAGAGATTGCGTTGAGTATAAGTCGACGCACTATCATTTATGCGTCGATATGAAGTCGACGCAATTGTATCTTCAATTTTCATTTTACCTTTTTATGTTTTAACTCCTTTATGTGTTGTTTTTCTTGGATTAGTTGTTTCTTCAGATGAAGTTTGTGAGTCATCAGCTGAATAATATGATGTCTCATCAAATTCCTTTATTTCTTTGAAGGAGTTTTCTTCCTTATCCTGTGGATCTTTTTCTTGGTTTGTCCATTTGACAGGTTTAGTGAATTTTACAGGGCTCATCCAAGCAGGTTTGCTGGATGGATTTAAGTTGGTTGATGGATCAGCTCCTAGCCCAAGATTTTTGTGTCTCATTGTCTGTTTTTCAGTGATTTCCTTAAGAGTTTGGCTTCTCATCTTTATTGATTCTTCAAAGGCCTTTGCCTGGGAATCCTTATCCTTAAGGAACTGATTTTCTATTTTAGCCTTTTCTATCTCCTTTTCTATGATGTTAGCCCTTAATTCATGATCTTTAGAGCATTTAACTTCTCTATTTCTCTGGTTTTTAGCTACATTGATTTCTTCTTTTAGATCTTTAATTTCTTGTGTTGCTTTTAGTTGATCTAGACACATTCCCATAAAATCATTTCTGAAGTTATCACTTTGAAAATCTATTTCATCAAACATGCTTACCTCATCCTTATCCTCAGATTCCTCTATGAGAATAAGGCTATCTTCTTTTTCATCTTCAGAAGATATGCTTTCTTCTGATCCTGTCTCACTCCAAGATTTAACACTATCATTATTTTTTGATCCTTCAAGGGCCATCAAGCATAGATCTTCTTGCTTAGGTTCTTCATTGTCACTCTTGGAAGAGGAGCTGTCCTCAGAGTCTGTATCAATCCAGACTTCTGCAATAAGGCCTCTTTCTTTCTTCTTCTCCTTTTTCTTGGGATTTTTCTTTTTCAAAACTTTCTTTGTCTCAGCATTCTTTGGACATTCTGGGGCAATATGTCCAGATTTCCTACAAGAATAACACACAATTTCTTTAGTGGGAGTTTTGTCATACCTTGGTTTTGACTCCCTTCTTCTTGATCCCTCTGTCTTGACCCATTTCTTAAATCTTCTGCCAGGAAACTGAATAGTTCTTCTTCAGTGACAGGAGTCCCTTCTTCTGTTGCCTTTAAAGCTATGTTCCTATCTTTTGAGGAGATTGGAGTGTTTTCTCTTCTCTTCTTCTCTTCTCTAGTTTTCAGCAGTTGCTCATAGGATTTGAGTTTTCCTAAGAGAGCATCTGTTGAGATTTCCTTTTGTCCTCTTGTGTCTCTTATGGCTCATGTTCTTGAGTCCCATGAACTAGGGAGACTCATTAGCAATTTGTCATTAGTCTCAGTGAGAGAGATCTCTCTATCCAAGTTTTTCAATTGATTGATGAGTAGACTGAATCTGTCTTACATCTCAGAGATACTCTCTTCATTTTTCTTATGGAAGTTCTCATATTGTGAGATCAATTGAGCCTTCTTATCTTTCTTTTCATCAGCACTTCCTTCCACCATCTTTGTAAGAGCATCCCAAATTTCTTTGGTTGATTCACAGTCAACAACCCTTTGAAAGATGTCAACTGAGAGGGTTGAGACATGTATGTTCATGGCCTTTAGATCACATGTTCTTGCCTTCTTCTCATCTTCTGTCCATTCAGATCTTGGAACAAGTGTTTGTGTGACATTGCCATTTGCATCCTTTCTATAAGGCTTTGGGGGACCTGTCACAGTAATATTAAACAAGTTATCATCAATAAAATTCATATAAATTCTAATTCTTGTTTTCCACACTACAAATTTTTCAAGATTGCACATTGGTGGTCTGGTGGAAGCATAATCTTTGATTTGTGCCATGTGAAAAATAATTGTTAGAAAAATATATATATATATATGAAAGGTAGGACCTTTTTGATCAAGGAGTTATCCTTTTTAGATCAACCTCCCTCTGATACCAATTGAAAGTGCACAGTTAACTTCACTAGAATTCTCTAGAGGGGGTGAATAGAGATTAAAAATATTTTGTGCAAAGTTAATATATATATATATATATATATATATATATGTGTATGATCACAGATTAGAGCTTCCCACACACACCAACAAGAATTAAACAAATAAAGAAACTAAATGCAAGAAAAGAAATCACAGCACAACACAAAGAGATATAGTGGTTCCCCAAACTTTGGGTAGTCCACTCATCTACCCCCTTGGTAAGAAATTCACTATCTTGTACTGAGTCTTTTGATAAGGAGACTCTTAGAACCACCCTGAGTCTTTTGATAAGGAGACTCTTAGAACCAACTTAGTCTTTTGAAAAGGAGACTCTTAGAACCAGTACACTGAATTTTTTGAAGAGAGATTCTAAAAACTCTTTTACAATGTTTAAGTAAGAATAAGAAAGAAGTAAGAAATAAGAACAAGAATGAATCTTCTTCCTAGCAAGAAGATTGGAAGCACAAGAAGTGAATTAAATCTTTCTTCTATTGAGAGAAGAATATTGTAGCCCTTTTCAGAATTTTGCAGCAGTATGGCTTCTGAATGAGAAGGAGAGGGAAGCTTGTTCTTTGCTGCAGCACTATTTCTCAATTTTCTCTTTTCACTTGGGAGCTCTTCCTCTTTTTCAAATGTAAAAATGGTGAATCACTTGTTATCTTTCTCTGCCGACCTCCTTAGTTATTTATAGCTTTGTTCATTAAAATAACACTATAGGAGAGTAATCAATTAGCAGGTAGAGTATGAGAAAGAAAGAGAAATTTCCATAACAGTTATATCCATAGAAGGAAAGTATTCATTCTGATTTCAAATAATGTCCATAAAGGATTTAATCAATTTAGCCAAGAATCTATTAGAGGTAAGAATGATTCAGAATGGCTATAAAGAATAAATTGATTCCATATAAATCAGATCTATAAAAGAAGGAAAGAGATCTGGCGATTTTTAAATTAATCATATAAATCGACGTGCGTCGATTACAATTCGACGTTGGCGTCGAATTCATCCTGGCAGAGCGTTGAGAAGAGAATAAGGAAGGTGCGTCGACTAGGGTGCGTCGACTTCTCAAGATACGTCGACTAGAAGTCAGAGCTACTTCGACATAGGATACGTCGAATTCTGCTTAGAGCTACTTCGACTCATTCTGATAGAAACGTCGACTTTATCTCGACGTTGCGTCGAATACTATTCGACGCATATTTACTTAACCTTGATTTTCTTTTCTTGGAATTCATATTCAACTTATGTTCAGGGGTTAAGAGAAATCATTTTCCCAACAATCTCCCCCTATTTGTCTTAACCCTATAGCATATAATTAACATAGCAAAGCATTTGTACAGATAATGAAGATTTCACACAATCAGAAGCAAACTTCATGTTCAGACCAATCATAAAGTATATGAAGCATTGTTTTCAAGTATTATTCAGGAGGGGTAGGAGGAGTCTTTCTTTTTCTCTTGAATACTATTGTGGATTGCTCTTTCCCAGTAGCAGGTGACTCCCTCAGCTCCCCCTGGGTCTCAGCCATTTGCTCCCCCTGAGTCTCAGCTCCCCCTGCCCCTGACTCCAGCCCCTTCTTCAGCCATCACAGCATCTTTCTCTTTTCCAGCATCAGCTTCATTTCCTTTTTCAGTTCCAGCAGCTGGTTCATTTTCTTCTTGATTTATAGCAGTATTCAGCTCTTTATCTCCTTCTTCCTTTTCAACCTCATTTTCTGCACTGCTTCCCTCCCATTGTAGTAGTGCCACTTGATTTGCAGCATCTCTTGCTATGTTGAGTACCTCTATTATTTGTTCATCATTGTGTAGCTCAGGTACTATCTCATTCCCAATTGTCTTGAGCAGTGTAAGACTGTCAGATTTTGAAGAAGGAGGGGATTTGTGTGAGGGAGATTTAAGATTGGAGGGCTGCTCTTCATCAAGCTTCTCCCCCTTCTTGACCTTCTTGGCCAAGGAGGTTATGAAAGACTTGGTAACTCTTGAGGAAGAGAGAGAGTTCTTCAGACTTTGCACAGAGGCACTGACCCCATATATTTCGGTGTGCATGTGTAGGATTGAGGAATGAATCTGGGAGCAGTGCTCATCCAGCATTGCTTAGAATGTTTGAGCTGCTGATGCAATGCACTGAGTGAGGAGAGCTTCAGTGGATGCAGATGGTTCATGTTGTGGTTGGGGATGAGGAGAGAGTGGTGAAGGTGGTGATGAGGCTGGAGAGAAGTTAGTTGATACATGAGGTATGGGTGATAAAGGAGGTGGAGAGGATAAGAAAGTAAGAGGAGGAGGAGGTGGAGAAGCTGCTGTTTGAGGAGTAGGTATTTGAGAAGAGGTAGGTAGAGTAGGAGTTGTGAGGGTGGTAGAGACTATTTGAGTGGATGATGGTGGTAGAGAAGAATTGTCTCTTTGAGGAGAAGGAGGAGGAGATGGAGTCCTTTCAGGAATGGAACCGGGCTTGGGGATTTTCCTAGTCCATTTGGAGAAGAGGGCAATGGACATCCTCTTTCCAGGAGGGATAGGAATTCCTTTTGACCTACAGAGGTCAGGGAAGGAGTGGAAGAGTACTTGACTCATAATCCTCATGTAGGCATTCTCTTTGTGAGAATATCTAGAGCCTATCATCTTGAGCAGACAGCTGGACCAGTCTATTTTCTTCTTCAATACAAGAGCCCCCATGATGTTCAGTTGCTGCTTGGGACTGCATCATGGGCAGATATCTTACATAGTTGTATCTTTCCTACTATATCTACTAGTAGTCTATACTCCTCAGAAAAGTCTATTTTCTTTAGATGGATTGGTTTATCCCTTGAAAACTTCATAGTGGTTAGCAGATGCTTGATTTCATCTGGTGTGAGGTCTATAGATTCATCACCTAATGGGGGAATGATAAAGACTTATAAGGTTACTCTTTAGAAATTGATTTCCTTTTCCTATTTTATTTAAACAAAGATAATATTAGGATATACCTATAGGAAGATCAAAGGTGGTCCTAATATGTTCTGCAGAGATTGAGACTGGTGTCTCATAGATTGTTCCCTGGATTTCTCCTTGTTCAGATATCTGAACATGAGTCATCAGCTCTGTGAGCTCTGTTTCTAGGAGCTTGCATCTTGTGGAGATGAGCTTGTCCAGTCCTGCTGCAGTAAAAAGAGCAATGATGCTCTTGTAGTTTTCTGCGGCTGCTTAGAAAGACTCAAGGTCAATGTCGAAGCCTGAGTTGATTTTGGGAGCCATTTTAGGTCAGTGAAAGAGAGAGGAAAAATCGGCTGTTCTGAGGAGCAAGAAGGATGAAAGATGCAGAGTCGTGAAGGCTTCTAACTGAAGAGACTATTTAAGTCAGATGAAGCGTCGAAACTGGACTCAAGTCGAGGCTTATTCGGTACTTCCGTGGATGTGACTGAAAATATTTTGGTATTGCCGCTCGTTTTCATGAAGTCGACGTTACGTCGAGTGGAATTCGATGTGAGCGTTGATATAGTCTGATTTGGGATGATAGGGTTTCCTATCGACGTATGCGTCGAGTGGAGTCGACGCATGCGTCGATTTCACTTATTGAGTTGAGTTATCGATGGTGCGTTGATTAGAAGTCGACGTGACTTTTAATTTTCCTGAAGAATTCTAGGTGTTTATCTCTACCTGGTTCTAAGTCAGTCTTGGACTAATTTTTACAGATAGTTTGATTGGTTGTACCAGCATTGTTTGGCAAGGTGGCCAGTTTTGTTACATATATGTCACTTGATTATCTTATTATTATGATACTTTGAGTTTAGAGAAGAATAGAAGGGTTGATTAGGATAGAAAGTTTGATTAGGATGGAGGTGTTGATTAGGATAGAAATCATGATTGGGATGAATGGGTCCTGAATATAGGTTAGAATGAAAGGCTTTTGGAGGAAAGGTATTTAAGTTGCTCTGAACTTTTGTGCGTCGATATCTATTTGACGCATGTTGATAGTCGCGTCGATTTGTATTCAGCGCTTTCTCCAGATGGTGTCGATCTGATTTCAACGCATAGAGAAAGTTGCGTCGATTGGAAGTCGACGTGCTTTTGTTCAACCGTCTAGAAGAGGTCGAGGCATCTGAGAGATTGCGTTGAGTATAAGTCGACGCACTATCATTTATGCGTCGATATGAAGTCGACGCAATTGTGACTTCAATTTTCATTTTACCTTTTTCTGTTTTTACTCCTTTATGTGTTGTTTTTCTTGGATTAGTTGTTTCTTCAGATGAAGTTTGTGAGTCATCAGCTGAATAATATGATGTCTCATCAAATTCCTTTATTTCTTTGAAGGAGTTTTCTTCCTTGTCTTGTGGGTCTTTTTCTTGGTTTGTCCATTTGACAGGTTTAGTGAATTTTACAGGGCTCATCCAAGCAGGTTTGCTGGATGGATTTAAGCTGGTTGATGGATCAGCTCCTAGCCCAAGATTTTTGTGTCTCATTGTTTGTTTTTCAGTGATTTCCTTAAGAGTTTGGCTTCTCATGTTTATTGATTCTTCAAAGGCCTTTGCCTGGGAAACCTTATCCTTAAGGAACTGATTTTCTATTTTAGCCTTTTCTATCTCCTTTTCTATGATGTTAGCCCTTAATTCATGATCTTTAGAGCATTTAACTTCTCTATTTGTCTGGTTTTTAGCTACATTGATTTGTTCTTTTAGATCTTTAATTTCTTGTGTTGTTTTTAGTTGATCTAGACACATTCCCATAAAATCATTTCTGAAGTTATCACTTTGAAAATCTATTTCATCAAACATGCTTACCTCATCCTTATCCTCAGATTCCTCTATGAGAATAAGGCTATCTTCTTTTTCATCTTCAGAAGATATGCTTTCTTCTGATCCTGTCTCACTCCAAGATTTAGCACTATCATTATTTTTTGATCCTTCAAGGGTCATCAAGCATAGATCTTCTTGCTTAGGTTCTTCATTGTCACTCTTGGAAGAGGAGCTGTCCTCAGAGTCTGTATCACTCCAGGCTTCTGCAATAAGGCCTCTTTCTTTCTTCTTCTCCTTTTTCTTGGGATCTTTCTTTTTCAAAACTTTCTTTGTCTCAGCATTCTCTGGACATTCTGGGGCAATATGTCCAGATTTCCTGCAAGAATAACACACAATTTCTTTAGTGGGAGTTTTGTCATACCTTGGTTTTGACTCCCTTCTTCTTGATCCCTCTGTCTTGACCCATTTCTTAAATCTTCTGGCCAGGAAACTGAATAGTTCTTCTTCAGTGACAGGAGTCCCTTCTTATGTTGCCTTTAAAGCTATGTTCCTATCTTTTGAGGAGATTGGAGTGTTTTCTCTTCTCTTCTTCTCTTCTCTAGTTTTCAGCAGTTGCTCATAGGATTTGAGTTTTCCTAAGAGAGCATCTGTTGAGATTTCCTTTTGTCCTCTTGTGTCTCTTATGGCTCATGTTCTTGAGTCCCATGAACTAGGGAGACTCATTAGCAATTTGTCATTAGTCTCAGTGAGAGAGATCTCTCTATCCAAGTTTTTCAATTGATTGATGATTAGACTGAATCTGTCATACATCTCAGAGATACTCTCTTCATTTTTCTTATGGAAGTTCTCATATTGTGAGATCAATTGAGCCTTCTTATCTTTCTTTTCATCATCACTTCCTTCCACCATCTTTGTAAGAGCATCCCAAATTTCTTTGGCTGATTCACAGTCAACAACCCTTTGAAAGATGTCATCTGAGAGGGTTGAGACAAGTATGTTCATGGCCTTTAGATCACATGTTCTTGCCTTCTTCTCATCTTCTGTCCATTCAGATCTTGGAACAAGTGTTTGTGTGACATTGCCATTTGCATCCTTTCTATAAGGCTTTGGGGGACCTGTCACAGTAATATTAGACAAGTTTTCATCAATAAAATTCATATAAATTCTAATTCTTGTTTTCCAAACTACAAATTTTTCAAGATTGCACATTGGTGGTCTGGTGGAAGCATAATCTTTGATTTGTGCCATGTGAAAAATAATTGTTAGAAAAATATATATATATATGAAAGGTAGGACCTTTTTGATCAAGTAGTTATCCTTTTTAGATCAACATCCCTCTGATACCAATTGAAAGTGCACAGTTAACCTCACTAGAATTCTCTAGAGGGGGGGGGGGGGGTGAATAGAGATTAAAAATATTTTGTGCAAAGTTAATATATATATATGTGTGTGTATGATCACAGATTAGAGCTTCCCACACACACCAACAAGAATTAAACAAATAAAGAAAGTAAATGCAAGAAAAGAAATCACAGCACAACACAAAGAGATATAGTGGTTCCCCAAACTTTGGGTAGTCCACTCTTCTACCCCCTTGGTAGGAAATTCATTATCTTGTACTGAGTCTTTTGATAAGGAGACTCTTAGAACCACCCTGAGTCTTTTGACAAGGAGACTCTTAGAACCAACTGAGTCTTTTGAAAAGGAGACTCTTAGAACCAGTACACTGAATTTTTTGAAGAGAGATTCTAAAAACTCTTTTACAATGTTTAAGTAAGAATAAGAAAGAAGAAAGAAATAAGAACAAGAATGAATCTTCTTCCTAGCAAGAAGATTGGAAGCACAAGAAGTGAATTAAATCTTTCTTCTATAGAGAGAAGAAGATTGTAGCCCTTTTCAGAATTTTGCAGTTGTATGGCTTCTGAATGAGAAGGAGAGGGAAGCTTGTTCTTTGCTGCAACACTATTTCTCAATTTTCTCTTTTCACTTGGGAGCTCTTCCTCTTTTTCAAATGTAAAAATGGTGAATCACTTGTTATCTTTCTCTGCCGACCTCCTTAGTTATTTATAGCTCTATTCATTAAAATAACACTATAGGAGAGTAATCAATTAGCAGGTAGAGTATGAGAAAGAAAGAGAAATTTCCATAACAGTTATATCCATAGAAGGAAAGTATTCAATCTGATTTCAAATAATGTCCATAATGGATTTAATCAATTTAGCCAAGAATCTATTAGAGGTAAGAATGATTCAGAACGGCTATAAAGAATAAATTGATTCCATATAAATCAGATCTATAAAAGAAGGAAAGAGATCTGGCGATTTTTAAATTAATCATATAAATAGACGTGCGTCGATTACAATTCGACGTAGGCGTCGATTACAATTCGACGTAGGCGTCGAATTCATCCTGACAGAGCATTGAGAAGAGAATACGGAAGGTGCGTCAACTAGGGTGCGTCGACTTCTCAAGATACGTCGACTAGAAGTCAGAGCTACGTCGACATAGGATACGTCGAATTCTGCTTAGAGCTACTTCGACTCATTCTGATAGAAACGTCGACTTTATCTCGACGTTGCGTCGAATACTATTCGACGCATATTTACTTAACCTTGATTTTCTTTTCTTGGAATTCATATTCAACTTATGTTCAGGGGTTAAGAGAAATCATTTTCCCAACAGTGTGTATACTAGCCTAGGAAGTGGAGGCACCCGATCCACTACTATCGTAGCCATAACGGTGGTACTAGAGAGTGTAGCTAGCTCCAAAAATTGGGGAAAGGTCTGTGATCACAGAGTTGTGTAGGTGAGTTGCACTTGTATGAATCATATCATAACATACATAAACTTTAGAACATCAAATTGTAGATCATTATCATATAAATTAGTATGAGCTCTTTTATATGATAAGTTATTTTTCTAGAAATCTTAATTTATAAGTTTGTATGGGCATTCAAATAAGTTAAGATACTCATGCGATGATAGTTTACTTATACTCGTTACTTTCCTTGCATCGCATTACTTTACTTACTTACTTCTTATACTACTTCATTACTGATTACATATTTATACTGCTAATATAGATCTACCCTTTTATATATACTTGCTAGTGTAGATCCAATTGTCACCTGCTTATTGTTATTATTATATTTGTTGTCCTCCGCTTCCTTCCTCCCACTCGGTACCTAGGGGTCGTGGGGGGGGGGAGGCGGGGACAAAATTGGCGCAGTCTTTATGACCAACGGTCGGTTGTGACCGTTGGAGCCCGAGAAGATGGAACACCAACACGACCAGCCAGACGAGGTGACTGGACCTAAGGTGCAGATGTCGCGCGTTACTTCCACTACGAGACAGGTGTTTGACGATGTGTTACTTAGCTTCTACATAGAGATTTGAGAGAGAGAGTTTTATATTGTCATTTCATTGGATATGTATCGGGCATAAGCCCTTACTCTCTTTCATTTATTGTACTCATTGATGAACTTGTATACGTTTGGTTATATATACAGATATGTGTGATTATGGACTTGTTTACCTAGTTTTCTTCTTATCTCATGTTGGCCTGGTTGATCGTTCTTGCCGGCAGGATCAGCGTCTTGCGGAGGCGGCTAACTCATGTGTTAGCGTCACCATAAGGCGGCAGTTCTGGGCATAAGAACCAGGAAATCTCCTGGTGCGGGAGAAGGATCTTACATTAGGTATCACTTGAACAAACGATCCAACGAGAAAGAAGTCCATAAAACTTAGGACACCCTGCTCGAGTTAGTTTGAGGACAAACTAGCAGCGGAAGCAGCGGAGGACAAACTATTTTGTGTAAAAATCACACAAAATAGTTCATTAATCAATGAGTTAGGCCAACCAACTAGGATGTCATTCAAGTTTGACGCACCAAGGTGAATCCTAAATTATACTAATCCAAAACCAACCTCGGGTATAGAATGATTAAGACATGATGACACCCAAAGTGACTAAGGGAAGAATCTACTAGGGAGGTAGTTTCTTAAGGCTTAAACTTCGATATCCATAATTCTCCTACCAAGTGATATTATCACTTCTTACCCAATGGATAGGACCGTCTCAAGAGATTGGTGCATGAAATCCATTAGAGAAACAACAGGAGTCTCGTAAACTTAATCTCCAAACCAACAACTAGGTCACATCAAAACAATCATCGTGATAAATACCAGAAGTCGGGTAAGGATTTGTGTTCAGTCGGATGAGGATTTGTGTTCAGGAAAAGGCCCATTTTGGGGTTGCCCATAAATTAACCTTGAGAAGGTTATGAGAATTGGTAACCTTGAGGGATTAAAGTGCGTGGAATATCAATAGGTCTCAGGATGGGACTCCAAGTCTAGAGTTGTATGCCCTAAGGATTGAGTGCGTATTTAGGAAGAATATATCATAACAATATCAAAATGAATGGGGACTAATCCTTTTGTTTATTGGACTAATTTGGTACCGACTTGGGTTCCCTAGAGATTACTTTGTGAAGTGTTCATCACCAATGCAAGTGATTTTAAAGTATTTAAACATTACTCTGCTGAAGAAGAGAATTCGAAGAATGCATAATCGGTTGGGTGATCAACCCTCCTTAGAAGTCGAGATCCTTGAAGAGTTCCATTATCTTAAGAAATGTGAAGTATTAATGTTATGACGTGACCGTTATAAATTCATAATCGGAATAAGAGCCTTTCGAGAATGATTATTCACCCCCTTATTGCTCTAAGTATTGTGCGGGTAAGTAAACAGAGAAAATAGTAAATGAAGTCTTCGAAGATATAAATCAGGTCATCTAGATATATTTACATGCGACTCTTGAAATCAAGAAAGGTAGTATAAGACTTCGAGAGAATTCTAAATTTCTGAGCACAATGTAGTAGATAGCTATTTAGTACCCAACCTATGGAGTAATCGTTCCTTCCCTAATACAGGACATGGGGTGAATCACTTGCAAGCCCACAGGAAAACTGAGAAAATTTACTTTTAAAAGACCTAAATTCGAGGCGACATCAGTTATAGAAAAGAATTGCTTATACAATCAAAATGGTGCGCATATATCACCCAAGTTGAACTTAGTGAATCTTGGAATTCTACAACTCCAAAGGATGAAATTTTGGTCATACATGGTCAGGCCCAAATACATGCACTACCAAAATGGGAATTTCTGGAAAGACTTTTTCTATAGTTCTTATAATAATTTCATAAAACATGCATGGTATAAATTTTAGGCTATATGGAGCCAAATCACTCCAAATCTCCTTTGGTGAGGTTGATTATGTGTATATTAGTCTCTGGTAAAAATTTTGATTCAATTGGATCCTTAAATATGAGTAGATTTATGTTTAAATTGTCCATAGAAAAACCTTTATTTAGGTCACACCAAAATACACTTTTTGCTCTCAAACATTGAGGCCCTAAGAGAACTTAAAATAAAAAAGAAGGCAGAGACAACTTTTGTAGGCCTTTGTGTCTACTATCTGCAGAAAGTGAGATCACACCATTTGGAGCCCTACAACTCTATGTAGGGGAGATTTAGTAAGGCTGGTCCTAGTGAAGGGCATACCTTAAAATGTGAATAACCTTTACATAGCAAATGACAAGAGGCTGAAAATTTAACCATCTGTGTATAGATTTATTATGTGCCCAAAAATCAGAATTTTTGGGGCACATTTTTCTAAGGTTTTAGTAGAAATTTACTAAATCATATATGGTGTAGATTATGGGTGATTGGACTCAAATCACCACAAATCTCCTTTGGGAGGTTGGTCATATATATGATAGGCTCTGGTTAAAATTGTAGGTCATTTGGACCTCTACAAGTTGATTTACATCACATGCAAGTGCAAAGAAATTGGTGTGCTTATAGGATGACCATGTAACACTAGGTTTACATAAGAATTTAAGGGTTTTCCATTGGTCAACTTTTATGAAGTTTAAACCATGCACTTAGGATCATAATACAATACTCAATAGTGAAAAATCATCAACCTTTGGGTTAGTTTCCCTAGGAAAGTCGACTTCACATGATTTGGTCACAAAGACCCCAAGTGAGTAATTATAGGGTCAAAGCTTACTGAAATGTTATGAAATTTTGTACAAGGTCCTCTTATATCTCTGTGAAGCTATGGGATTTTTACTAGAATTAATCTCTATGTATATTTGGTATTTCATTCACAATGTAAAGTTGGGAATTATAATTTAGAATATTCATATCTAGAGTTTTTGACACTGGAATATTCTAGGAATCTGAACATAACCTTGTAATTGTTGGATTTTTTCTATACATTAAAGAGGGAAACATATCGTATATGCGTAGTGGAAGAAACAACAAGAACAACCCAAAGAGTAAGGATCTTGTGGATTTCATGAATCAAGAGATTAGGAAAGCAAAATGTGATATACCTTTATGAGATTGAGTCAATACTCAACCAAGATCCTCCAAGAAGAGATCTGGTAGACGAACTTTGAGTTCCAAGCACCGAAATGGATCGACACCTCTATATAGATCCACACAAGTGATGGAGAAACCAAATGCTTGTCGTACAAGGGATGGGTCCGAGAAGAACAGTCCTCTGCGTCCCCACGAACTGCTAGGTCCGTTGAAGGGGAGGCAGCGACGGTCGGTGAAGGTCAAGGTCAACGGACAGGGATGACATCTATCGGAACTCTTCCATCTTCCGGCTTTCTAAAAGTCGCGAAGAGGATCGATCGCTTAAGGAAGACGTAATCGCTTCCTCTTTTATACCCAAGGCATAAAACGTGTTATCCGCAGACCAGAGTATACTAAACAATTTCGTCAGGATTTATACATTCGTCGAATATAGTATATTCCGTCTAAACACTTTCGACGATTTGACACAATTTCGCCGAAACACTTTCGACGATTTCGTCGATACAATTTTGTCGAAACTCTTTCACCGAATTTGTATCTTATTCATCGAAACAATTTCGACGAACTCGATTGGACGAATTGACACATCTCGTTGAAACACTTTCAATGATTTTGTCTAGTATAAATCCATTCATCGAAACACTTTCGACGATTTCGCTAAGTCCTATAGAATTCGTCAAAACCATTTCGATGATTCATCAAGAGCACTTATTTCTCGTTGAGACATTCTCAATTTAATTCCGAACAGTCATAGGATTGGTCCTTCATTCATATCCAATATGAGTAAGGCCAACACAATCCTTTCTCCAAGGCCAACACAATCCTTTCTCCAACTTCTCCAAACGCTTTTATATGCGACCCTATTGGCTCGTATTGCATTGGCAGTAAGACTAACTGCTTGATTGCTTTGAGATCACCTCGGAAACTCCAACATTCCCCCACTTGATCACAAAGTATCAACAAAAGTCTCACAAACAATGAGCGACATCTAGCAATACATCATTGCTACCCAAGCAATAAGAGTTTACAACTCAATAAGCCTGTCTTAACCAATGTATCAGTGTTGTAATGTTCTTTTGTCCTTTACACCCGGATAGAAATAGACGCATGGACCGTGTCACCCTCATGATAGTTCAATCCATGTTTCCTGATCTAGAATAGACTGTCTGAAATTGGTGAGCTCAATATCATATATTGACTCAACCAAGCATGGCCATGCATTTTTCAGTCTCATTCCATCAAGGGGCCCATGGATGTAACTCATGTCATATAGGAGGACCAATCCCATATCTATCCACACACAAACACCCAAGTGAATCATAACATACTCAATAACCACCGTTATCATCAACCTTCTTCAAGAAAGACCCTTGATGGCATCAAAGTACGATCTTCCTCACTTGATGAATGTTGTGACTTCAGGTCAAAGAACAACAAACACCATTGCTAGTTGAGATATACTTGTGACACGTTCATATAACAATCCACAAAGTAGTCTCAAGGTGGCTTTGTCCAATTGATGCACAAATCTTAGCACACCGCTATAGGCGGTAGCAAGACTGCGGCACGAAACAGTAGTGTACCGATCGTTCAAGTAATATAAAATGAGGAGCAAATCCCCGAGTATCGAATCTCGAAGGAACACAGTAGGGTGGAGTTTACTATTGAGGAAGGACTTGAGATCGAAGTCCTTAAGTCGGATGGGTTGCGGAAACGGGGGATTTTGGTTGTGGAAATAAAAGAAAATAACTGAACTACTCCTATGCAATGCCGCTATGCAATGCTTCGCTTGGCGGGATGGAGACTAGGCAGGCCTTGAGCGCGCTGCTTCGAAAGGGCGGATGGACGAGTAGGCAAACGGAATGAGGGTCGCAAGCACCTCGTCGACAAGCACGCCACTAGCAATTGCTAGTGCGGCACACGAACGTGACGGCGGAATGGAAAATGGATGGCGGCGCACCTCAAACACACATATAAATGAAAAGATACATTCGCATAGACATGAAATAACTTTATAAAACAAGGTCTATAGTGCTCATCATCAAATAATAAAGGATCTAACTATTATAATCACAAAATACAAAGAAGTAAGGAATCGACCGAATCCGAAGTCTTGTTGAGGGTTCAAGGTTGGAATCGCTGGGTTGTCAATCCGCGTCCAAGCTCGGTCCTCGACTGCGTCCGGGGTAGAGAAGGCTGTCACTACCCTCCAATGGCCCGTCTTCTTCGTGTCACGATTCAGCACATAACCTAGCTTCCTTCTCTTTGAATGATGGCGGATGAAGAGCTGGATCCTGCTTCTTGAAGCTTAAGGATGATGGAGGAGGCCTAGGGCTAAGCCCTGATGGAGTGGAGGAAGGGGTACGGAGCTGGAGCTCCTTTTGCGGCGGAAAAAGCGGAAAAAGTACGATCCCCCAACTAAGGCAGAGAACTGCGCTTTTATAGAAAAGAGTCAGAAAAATGGTCACGCACGGTCGAACGCACGACCGTGCGATATTAATTATAAAGAAAGTGCAGGAAGACGACCTGGGCCGCCCGTGCGATTTACTCATGCACGGGCAAATCCGCCCGTGCGTCAAAACACACGGGTAAATTCGGAAATGGGAAAAACAAGGCCAATCAGGGAGAGCGTGTGATTCCTTCACGCACGGTCGTTTCCCGTGCGCAGAGCCGCACGAATAACGACAGAACATCAGTTTCCTCCTCAGCAAAGGGCGCACGACCAAATCCGACCGTGCGCCAACATAACGCACGATCGTGCGATATGTACAGACATGAACTTAGGCTGGAACTGATGAAATGTCCACCTGCATTAGCCACAACAAAGCTGGGAATACCCTTCCAGCACAGGAAATAAAGCACAAAAAGACTGAGGAGCACGCTGTGCTTACCCTCAACACTAAAACAAGCAAACACACACCACTATGGGCCTATAAGTGCACTTAGCAAGGAATAACAATTATGAACTAAAACATGCCTAAAGTGAAGTGCAAAGATTAGAAATACGGCCCAGATGAGCCCATAAATGTATATATAAATGGGACTCATCACACTCCTAGACTTACCTGTTTGCGCATCCCGAGCGAACAAATCCGGCGGAGTATGAAAAAGGTAGCTAGTGTAGAAAATTGCTAAGAAAGAGTAAGATGCGAAGTATCATACACATGCACATCAAAATTCTGTAAAAGAAGATTCTAACTATACTAACTAATTTACAATAGTATAAATGCGTAAATAGAGATTTATTTGTACTCAGATGGTGAATCATGAAGAATTTGTGCGATCATGCCCGGTGTGAAAGTAACCAAGCCACTCAGGAGGGTGTTGCTAAAGACCGGAGTTCGGGAATAACTCCGCTGAAATCCATCAACGACGAGAACCATAAACTTGCCCGGTTACACTCTCTCCACAGCGCTAACAAACTCACAAGTTAAATCAATAGGATTTTCAGGTTATAATGGGGCTTAGGTCACGATATGATATTCAATGATAAACGAGACGGCTATGCAACCCAAATGAGTCAAAAGAATATGCTGAACCAAAACAAGACCAAGACGATGCTAGTGTGACACATCCCCAGACTTAGCTTGAAAACTGGGTGCGCACACAGCCTACTCCATCAAATACCAACTGAATTTTCTATTACGCTTAAGGGGATTTCTTTTCATTATAAATGTTTTTTTAGATTTTTCTTTCAACTTCATTTTTTTCTTTTTCTTTTTCTTTTATCCCCGGTTGGTTTACAAAAAAGAGTTCAGCAATTAATATAGATTTTTCTTTCACAACGCAAAGGTTCCAAACATCACATCCAAATATGAAATGTAATTTCAGTTAACTTATTACTTGGTTGCGATAAAAGGATAAGCTTCAGGCTTTGGTGATTGAAAGAGGAGCTGAAACAAAGGAGGGGTAGGCACAAACTTGGCTTGCAAAGGTAAGCGCATAGGTCAAGGTAAACAAGGCTCAAACTAGCCAAATAAAATGGCCTACATCACGTTTAACAAAATGAGTTGCTCTCACCCATGCTTCAAGAGTCGCTTGGGGCAAGTTCTTAGCCCACGAGAAAGGTAAACCTTCCTTCCGACTCGAGCAACACACAACTAGCGCTCGCCTACACACAACACCGTGCTACCGCAAATTTCAGTCACATCCACCAAATGAGTTAAATAAATGAAAGACTATGCAAAAATATTAATTGTAAATTAAAAGCATAGAGATAATCTAATTTTATTCAAATTTCTATGGAAGCATGCGGATGCGACTAGAACACTACAAGATTCAACATCGCACTCTGAATTGCAATTCCTAAGATAACATCCTATTTCACATTCCAACCAAAATAAGTATGAACGGAAACACACATGCAAGTGAGTGCGCTCTCAAGTGGGTGATTTGTGTGCAGACAAAATGAACAAAAATAATTTAAATAAAGACTTCTAGCATGCTAGATAAATGTGCACGTGAGTGGGTACACAAAAAAGATCTCCCCCAGACTTAAACTATGCATTAAGATATTCTATTACAAAGTTAGGGGAAGAAGGTACCCAATGCTTAGCAAGTAAGCATGTCGGAAGCCTGGAGTGAAGCTCTACGAAGAATCACAACCACCGCCTTCACAAATAGAAAATACCTACAAGTGGTTGTCTCCGCAAAAGCAAACCAAAATAACACCTAACTTACTCGTTAGAGTAGGCGATAAAATAAAGGACAAGAAAAAGTAAGATAACTACTGGGGTTATTGTCATCCCAGCATGACTTATTCAGGAAGGCGGGGGTCTTAGCTAATGGGAGTATGGAAAGAGAAGTGGACAGTCAGCTGTTCTAATTCCCGTGTCGGTAGCGGGTACCGATACGGTGATTGAGCCACTACTCCTCTACCTAAATAAAAATACTTGCTAGACACAGGTAGAGGAGAGAGAAAGAAAGAGGTGGATGGAGAGTCCTCAACTCTACTTTCACCAAAATAAATTTCTTTGCTTAGCAAGGAGTCGTCTTCGGGTAGGCAACAGGAAGGGAATACAATACATGGCATGTCTTATGTGGAGGGGGTATTAACCTCCTCACACAAGAAGCTGTGCGTATCATTGAATGGTGCAATTTGCACCACCTCCTGCATAACCTGTGAAGGCTCACCCTGCATAGGCTCGGAAAGGGAAGGGGGATCAAGAAATAAAAGAGATGAATAACATAAAGAATCACAAATAGGGAGAGTGGTCCCAGTCTCACTCCCATTAGGTTGGGGAAGTAAAATAATGTTTGCATTGTCATCAATGCTTCAAGGTTCAACGGGATCAACTGTGGCCATGCCCAAGAGTTGGACTTCCTCCACCGGTGTTGAGGAAAGCTCCTCTTCACCTAGAAGGTTGTCCTCCTCCATAGGAGCAGGCATAACACATAGATCGCCAGCATCATCCTGTGACACATCCTCAACAATATCGTCAGAGACGAATGTAGTATGCACAACAGGGGGAGGAATAGTGCTTGGATAAATGTCAAGCACCGATTCCTCACAAAGAATAAAATCAACACATGGTGATATATGCACAGGGGAGATGGGCTCAGCCATGTCAGAGCCTAGATCAACCACACATCTGGTGACTGTGTCCACATCATACCCTTAAAAACTTGAAGGTGAAATGGACACATAACCGGATGTTGAAGGTGTGCTGCCAGAAGTAGGAGTCAGGACGATCCGGATATCCGGCTCGTTATCCTCTTCCATTTGGCGTAGGAAAGCAGCACAATCCTTCAAGGCATGATCCGTGCTCTGACAAAACAAGCACTGCCTTGCGGGCTTCTTTGGCACAGCAGGTGCTGAAGCCGAAAAGAAGTATGAGGGTAAAGGCTCGGTAGAATAGCCATAGGACTTATGCACACCATATGGAGTATCAGACGAAGCCGGTGCTCCAAATGCTAGGCCTTGAGTGCTAGGGCTATTATCTCCCTTTGGACATCTATCACTAGCGTGAGAGATATCTCCACACCAACGACAACGAATATTAAATGAAGCCCACATAGTGTGAAGATAAAAATGATTCAAAATAAAGAGAACTAGTGTGCACAATACTACACCTAACAATATTTACTAAAGCAACCTAATAAAAACAGGAAAACAGAATAAAAAGAAATAAAGCAAAAGAATGCAATACACAAATGGAAGGGCTTATTTCTCAGATTCTCCCTCTCCGGAAAACTCACACGACTGTGATCCCCGACAACGGCGCCAAAAACTTGATGCGCAAATCTTAGCACACCGCTATAGGCGGTAGCAAGACTGCGGCACGAAACGGCAGTGTACCGATCGTTCAAGTAATATAAAACGAGGAGCAAATCCCCGAGTATCGAATCTCGAAGGAACACAGTAGGGTGGAGTTTACTATTGAGGAAGGACTTGAGATCGAAGTCCTTAAGTCGGATGGGTTGCGGAAACGGGGGGTTTTGGTTGTGGAAATAAAAGAAAATAACTAAACTACTCCTATGCAATGCCGCTATGCAATGCTTCGCTTGGCGGGATGGAGACTAGGCAGGCCTTGAGCGCGCTGCTTCGAAAGGGCGGGTGGACGAGTAGGCAAACGGAATGAGGGTCGCAAGCACCTCGTCGACAAGCACGCCACTAGCAATTGCTAGTGCGACACACGAACGTGACGGCGGAATGGAAAATGGATGGCGGCGCACCTCATACACACATATAAATGAAAAGATACATTCACATAGACATGAAATAACTTTATAAAATAACTTCATCATCAAATAATAAAGGATCTAACTATTACAATCACAAAATACAAAGAAAGAGAAAGTAAGGAATCGACCGAATCTGAAGCCTTGTTGAGGGTTCACAGTTGGAATCGCTGGGTTGTCAATCCGCGTCCAAGCTCGGTCCTCGACTGCGTCCGGGGTAGAGAAGGCTGTCACACCCTCCAATGGCCCATCTTCTTCGTGTCACGATTCAGCACATAACCTAGCTTCCTTCTCTTTGAATGATGGCGGATGAAGAGCTGGATCCTTCTTCTTGAAGCTTAACGATGATGGAGGAGGCCTAGGGCAAAGCCCTGATGGAGTGGAGGAAGGGGTACGGAGCTGGACCTCCTTTTGCGGCGGAAAAAGCAGAACAAGTACGATCCCCCAACTAGGGCAGAGAACTGCGCTTTTATAGAAAAGAGTCAGAAAAATGGTCACGCACGGTCGAACGCACGACCGTGCGTAGACCGTGCGATATTAATTATAAAGAAAGCGCAGGAAGATGACCTGGGCCGCCAGTGCGATTTACTCACGCACGGGCAAATCCGCCCGTGCGTCAAAACGCACGGGTAAATTCAGAAAGGGAAAAAACAAGGCCAATCAGGGAGAGCGTGTGATTCCTTCACGCACGGTCACTGCCCGTGCGCAGAGACGCACGAATAACGACAGAACATCAGTTTCCTCCTCAACAAAGGGCGCATGACCAAATCCGACCGTGCGCCAACATAACGCACGATCGTGCGATATGTACAGACATGAACTTAGGCTGGAACTGATGAAATGTCCACCTGCATTAGCCACAACAAAGCTGGGAATACCCTTCCAGCACAGGAAATAAAGCACAAAAAGACTAAGGAGCACGTTGTGCTTACCCTCAACACTAAAACAAGCAAACACGCGCCACTACGGGCCTATAAGTTCACTTAGCAAGGAATAACAATTATGAACTAAAACATGCCTAAAGTGAAGTGCAAAGATTAGAAATACGGCCCAGATGAGCCCATAAAGGTATATATAAATGAGACTCATCACCAGTACAACTTGTTCACTAAAAGTACCAATGTGTTGACTTGATATCACAATATCATGACCTATGAGAACCGTTTATTAGTGAACGCACATGCTAGTCTTAATGTATCATCATCGCCCTTCAACTTCTAAGATGATACTCCTACCAGGGACCATTTAAGAATGAAGCTTCTAATTAAACATAGGCCCTCACATTCAAGTCACGCACTTGAATTCCTATGGAAGCAAACATTTTAAGGGCATCTATTATGCTAATTAATCTATCATATAGAAGCAGTTGACATAATAATAAGAACTTGCCATAAATAAAATATAACAATTCATCACATGAATAAACATCAACCGACAAATATATAAATTAATCCATAAGTCTCCCACTAGAGATGATCATTCAGGTATCCAATACCCATTGATCTAGTATGACCATAATGCTTTCTCTGTGCAAGAGGCTTCGTCAGTGGATCCACAATTTTATCTTCAGTCGGTACTCTGCATATGATCACATCTCCTCGATCGACAATCTCTCGTATAAGATGGAACCGCCGAACAATGTGCTTGGAGTGCTGATGAGATCTAGGTTCCTTAGCTTGTGCAATAGCACCGTTGTTGTCACAGTAGAGAACTACGGGATCAACAATGCTAGGAACTACACCAAGCTCGCTGATGAATTTCCTAATCCACACAACCTCCTTCGCCGCATTTGCAGAAGTGATATACTCGGCCTCAGTCGTAGAATCAGCAACTGTCTCTTGCTTGGAACTCTTCCATCTTACAACTCCTCCATTAAGGCAAAATACAAAACCTGATTGGGACTTTGAATCGTCCCTATCAGTCTGGAAGCTAGCATCCATGTAACCCTTAACAACGAGCTCTTCCTCTCCACCAAACACCAAGAATACATCCTCCGTCCTTCTAAAGTACTTTAGGATATTCTTGACAGCTATCCAGTGACCATCACCAGGATCAGACTGATACCATCTCGTCATGCTCAAAGCATATGAGACATCGGGTTGAGTACACAATATTGCATACATGATTGATCTAATTATCGAAGCATATGGAATCAACTTCATGCGATACTTATCTTCCAAAGATTTATGACACTGGTCCTTAGAGAGACTCATACCATGTGACATGGGTAAGAATCCCTTCTTGGGCTCAAGCATGTTGAACAGTTTCAACACCTTCTCAATATATGTACTCTGGGTCAAACCCAACAACTTCTTCAATCTATCTCTATAGATCTTAATACCAGGTATATAAGTCGCTTCGCCAAGTCCTTCATAGAAAAGTAGTCCCCTAGCCTGTTCTTAACAGCTTGTAGGGTCGGAATGCCATTCCCGATCGACAGTATGTCATCTACATACAATATCAGGAAAATGAGAATGCTCCCACCAATCCTCTTTTAAACACAAGGCTCATCCTCGTTCTTGATGAAACCAAACTCTTTGATTTTCTCATCAAAACAAAGATTCCAACTTCAAGAATCTTGTTTCAATCCCTAAATGGATCGATTCAACTTGCATATTTTAGTGGCTTCACTTGGAGATACAAAACCCTCAGGTTGTGTCATATACACTTCCTTAAGGAGTTTTCCATTAGGGAAAGCTATTTTGACATCCATTTGGCAGATCTCGTAGTCATAATACGCACCAATAGCAAGTAGAATTCTGATGGACTTGACCATGGCTGTAACATCCCCATCCGTTCGGGAGCATATAATAGAAGGTCCGGCCGGGGCCCCACGCCATATACTACAAAACAAACGGGAACGTCACTTAATTGAAATATCGAACGACCCTAAACAACGAACCTAACTCAGAGCATTCTATGCGGAAGCAAAAGAGAGAGACAAGACATATAAACCACAAAACCCAAACCCGGGTATGTCCACTTCTATTACTTAGGATTAAATGTTTTACAACACAAAATTTAGGCACGCCGGCCTTACAAATTACCAACATCGGCGCGCAGGCCGGCCATACATGGAAAGCAAAAGAACATCAAAAGGCCTTCAAGGGACGCAACAGCGCAGGGGCTTCAGCCCGCTATGTTCCCGCTCGGTCCAACACCTGTACAACAAGCCCACCAAAAACAGTGGCAAAACAGGGCAACGGTCAGCTACGGCTGACCAAATTATAACGACCCCACCCCTTCGAGGGGGTGGCAGTTTCTCGTCCCTCCAAGAGCATCACATCATATATATATATAGCAGAATGAGGCGGCTAACGCGGCCCAAAACAATTCATACATATCCATCAATCACAAATGTGGGAATGGCCTCCACGTCTCGTGCTCTCAGGCACTCTTTTGTGTACTCCGCCTTCCACCACCATCCACTCTTGATGGCTTTGCTCTTCGAGGCTAAAGTCGGTGGCCCGAATACTAGGGCTCTCCCGTGCTTTAATTGTGAACATCCCGTAGTCCGAAGACTCGTTCCCATTGCTTCCTGACATGCTGTACGAGACTTACTAATCAGGTGTTGCGATGGTGCAGTTTCAGGTTCGCCAAATGCCCGTTGTTCACAGCTCTCGTTGTACAACACGAAGAGCGGGTATGGCATCCCCTCAGCCCAGGTATTCTCAATTAGCCGGCTCTACGGGCCGCTAAGTCATCCACCAGGACACCCTCACAGGTCGGGCACACAGGCCTCAGGTCCTCTCAACAGGTGGACACAACAACATCACCAGAACTCAGTCTGGGAGATATCGTCGGCGTTAACGCTAACGCCTGACGATAGCGCACAGAAACCCTATTTTGGCTTCTAGCTGTGGGTGCTTCCTGGGGCACACCCCCAGGCATTGCTGCACATGCAGTAGCACTCCCACTGCCTCAGAACGCACAAATTCACCAGAACCAAGTCTAGGAGCTACCGCCCGGCGATAACGCTAACGCCGGCGGTAGTGAACAGAAACTCCATTTCTGTTTCTAACTTCGGGTGCTCCCCGGGGCACACCCACAGGCGTTGCTGCGCATGCAGTAGCACCCTCTAGTCCTATGAAGCAGGATATCAACACGGAGTTTTCCCCCCCGGCACGCACAATATCAAAAAGCATCACCAATCCGGACGAACCTTCTCGGATGGGCTTCACATAGCGCGCCTACGTCCATTTCACGCATGGACTCTACATGTATGCAAGCATTGACGGGGATAACACGAATCGACCCGTCGGAGGCCACGACCTCACCCTTTTGGGTGGGGGCCTCAACGATGCACGAAAAAGGACTAGGACACGTCCAAATGAGGGTAGAAGAGATCGTTACCCTTAAAGTGTGCTTTTGAACCATGGAGCACGTTCAAGATGGCTTTCCTCTTTGCAGATCCGGCCTCCACTCGACTCTTCGAGTCGCTAAACGACGCTCCAAGCTTACGCTGCGACTTGCGGTCTCCCTTTGTAGCTGCCCTAAAGAGAGCTCAAAGGAGAGGGAGAGGGGAGGGATCGGCCTCCCTGTGCAAACGAGAGGGAGAGGAGGGAGACAGGCACTCCTTGCCCTAGTCGGCGACGGGAAAGAGAGTGGGGAAGGGAGACGGGGGCGCTGCTCCTCCTTACTCCAGACCGACGGCGAGAGAGGGAGGAGGAAAGATCGGGGGCGGCGCTTCCCTGCTCCAGGCCGATGAAAGGGATAGGGAGGTCGGGGAGGAGCTCGGGTTACCTCACGCGAACAGAAAGAGGAAGGGTGACGGGAGATCGGGAGGAGGATTTGCGGCTGGCAACGAGAGCGAGAGAAATAGAGGGGAGGTCAGGTGTTTAGGGTTGAGAGGGGGAGGAGGTTTTATAAGAACCTAAGCCTATACGCACCCCACTTTGCTATTCGCAGACCACACCCATACCCGCACCCCAAAACAATCTAAACGCACACCAAAATCTGAATTTAATCAATTCGGGGCGTTACAATTCTCTCCCCCTTAAAGAAATTTCGTCCCGAAATTTAAAGCACAAACAACGAAATGAAAACTTGTCATACCTGAGTAAACAGATCAGGGTACTCCTCGCGCATGATCTCTTCTGGCTCCCAAGAGAGCTCCTCGCGGCCACAATTGTCCCAACGGACTCTCACCATCTTGATGGCCTTTCTCCGCAACTGTCGAATATCAGCATCAATAATGCAAACCGGAGTCACCTTGGTAGTTAGGCTACTCTCCACTGGCACACTAACGGCCTCCAACACAGAATCAGGCTCTCGCACCACCTTCCTCAACACAGAGATATGGAAGACATCATGTAGCCCACTCAGTTCCTTCGACAAAGCAAGTCGATAAGCTGCTTGGCCGATGCGCTCGGTGATCTCGAATGGCCCTACATACCTTGGACTCAGCTTCTTCAAGCGTCGGATCCTCGACACTCCTTTGAAAGGCTTTATCTTCAAGTATACCCAATCGCCAACGGCGAACTGGACGTCGCTGTGCTTCGCATTATAGTACTTCGCCTGCCTATCCTGCGCAACCAAAAGCCTCTCCCGGATCATGCGTACCGTTGAAGTCGCCTCTTCGACGTCTTTCCTCTTGAAGAGCTTCGTCTCGCCTATTTCCGCCCAAGCTAAGGGAGTGCGGCACTTCCTGCCATAGAGGGCCTCGAAAGGCGTCATCTGAATACTCACCTAGTAGCTGTTGTTGTACGCGAACTCAACAAGAAAGAGGTGATCTTCCCACCCCTTGTCGAAATCCAGGACGCACATCCAGAGCATGTCCTCCATCGTCCTATTGGTACGCTAAGTTTGCCCATCCGTCTGAGGATGAAAGGTCGTGCTAAACTGCAGCTTCGTACCCAATAAATAGGTTTACTAGCCTCCAGTCGCTCTAAGTAAAGCGTCCATCTCGATCACTGACGATGCTACGGGGCACACCGTGAAATCGTACTATTGTATCAACATACAGCTTCACCAACTTCTCCACCGAGTCATCCCTCCGGTTGGGGATAAGGTGCGGCACCTTCGTCAGCCGGTCTACGACTACCCAGATGGCATCGTTCCCGCGCTGCGATCTCGGCAACCCATGCACGAAATCCATGGAAACGTCATCGAATTTCCACTCTGGAACCGGTAATGACTTCAAAAAGCCACCGGGCTTCTGACATTCTGCCTTCACTAGCGCACAAGTGTGGCACTTGGCCACGTAGTGAGCGATGTCCCTCTTCATACCCGGCCACCAGAAAAGGACCTTCATGTCCTTGTACATCTTCGTGCTCCCCGGATGAACTGAATACCTGGTACGATGCGCCTCGTACATCAACTCATCGCGCAGCTCACCCACCTTGGGGACGCACAAACGGTCGCCTCTCCACAGCAACCCGTCACGCACCTGAAACTGGGCATGCGGCCCACCACCAGCCTCCTCCGCGTAGCGCTTTAAACTCGGATCGAGTTCTAAAGCCTGGCGGACTCTATCTGCGAGGTCGTACTGCAACTCAGTCCAGCTCAAACAGGCACCGGCACTGCTCCTCTTCTCCATACAAGAAATATCCAAGGCCTCCAGGTCACATATCAGGTGCTCATCATGCATCTGAATCCAGTTGGCCTGCGCTGGAGCCCTGCGACTGAGTGCATCTGCAACAACATTCCCCTTCCCGGGAGTGTAGTGGATCTCGAAGGTGTAGTCCCCAAGGAACTCCATCCACCTCTGCTGTCGCATATTCAGCCCCTTCTGCGTCAGAAGGTACTTCAGGCTCTTATGGTCCGTGAAGATGTCGATCTTCACGCCATACACATAATGTCGCCAAAGCTTCAGGGCAAATATCACGGCCGCCAACTCTAAGTCATGGACTGGATAGTTCCGCTCGTGCACCTTCAGCTGGCGAGAGCCGTACACTACTACATTGCCATGCTGCTGCAGAACATAGCCAAGGCCGCTCCCAGAAGCATCGGTGTAGATCTCATAGCCCTCTGTGCCGCAAGGCAAACATAAGATCGGATTTGTGGTAAGCCACCACTTCAACTCCTCGAAAGCCTGCGCACACGCGGGCATCCAAATAAACTCCTGCATCTTCCGTGTCAACGTCGTAAGAGGCAGCGCGATCCGTGAGAAGTTCTCCACGAAGCGGCTGTAATAGCCGGCTAGCCCGAGAAAGCTACGGACCTCCGCTACAGTAGAAAGAACAGGCCACTCCCTGATGGACGCAACTTTCACCGGATCTACCGCCACACCCGCTCCACTAACCACATGGCCTAAGAACGCCACGGAAGTTAGCCAGAACTCGCACTTCGAGAACTTGGCATACAGCTGGTTCCTCCTCAGAACCTCTAAGACTACTCGCAGGTGATCACCGTGCTCCTCCTCGGACTGAGAGTTGACCAGTATGTCGTCAAGGAAGACGACCACAAACCGGTCGAGATACTCTTATAAAGTCCAGTGCATCAAGTCCATAAACACCGAAGGCGCATTAGACAACCCAAACGGCATCACGGTGAACTCATACTGCCCGTACCTTGTACTGAAGGAATTCTTCGGGATGTCGCACTCCCTGATCCGCACCTGATAATAGCCAGACTTCAAGTCCAGCTTCGAGTATACTGTCGACCCAACGAGCTGGTCGAACAAGTCGTCTATCCTCGGAAGAGGATACTTGTTCTTCTCGGTCAGCTTGTTCAGCTCCTGATAATCGATGCAAAGCCGCAGGCTACCGTCCTTTTTTTTTTACAAAGAGGACCGGTGCACTCCAAGGTGAGGAACTCGGACGCACGTAGCCCTGCTCAAGCAGCTCCTGCAACTGCAGCTTCAACTCCGCCAACTCCTTCGGAGCCATACGATACGGCGAGCGGGCCACAGGCTTAGCGCCTGGCACCAACTCAATCGTGAAATCTATCTCCCGCTGCGGTGGAGCACCGGGGAGATCACTCGGGAACACATCGGGGAACTCTGAAACTACCGGAACATCCACTAGGCTGGGCCTCAGCGTTGAAGCCTCCACTAGAGCAAAGAATAACTCTGCTCCCTGTCGCACTGCCTTGGACACCTGGAGAGCAGACATCAGCATCTTGCTCAATCCACGCATGCCCGCAAAGACCATCTCACGATCGGCACACTGCCCAAACCTCACCTCCTTGGTGGTGCAATCGATGCACGCACGCTGTTCCGACAGCAAGTCCATGCCGAAGATTACATCGAACTCAACCAGGGGGAGTAACGATGCTTTCAGGTCATACTCCTGGCTTCCAACTAGAACCTTCACGCAGCAACTCCTCTCCACACGCATCGAATATCCATTCGGCAGTAGGACCTCTAGTCCATCTGTAGAAGCAATCGACGGCGCACCAATACGTTGGACGAAGTCCGACGATAAGAAGGAGTGCGAAGCTCTAGTATCGAAAAGTGCTCTCGCAGGAACGCCTAAAACATTTACAAAGCCTACGCCGCCAAACAAGGTTAGCATGAACACTAAAACAGGTATATAAAACAGTAAGGAATGTATCTTAAATTATAGCTGTCACGACGTCCTTGGCTTTGATAGCCTCCTGCTGACCAAGACTGAAGACTCTGAGCTGCGGGGGAGCCATACGGGAGGCAGTGGACTCAGCCGCCTTCCCCTTCTCAGAATAAGATGGCCCAGTCTTCTTCTCTAACCTTTGAAGCCCACTTCGGCAATCCTGAGAGAATTGGTCAGGCTTGCCACAAGTAAAACAACTAAGAGGGCCACGTCCAGACGACGCGCCCGAAGGAGAGGGAGCTGGCCCAGATAATCGAGCCTTCTTCCAGCGATTCAACCTCCGCAACTTCGCCGCACTCGGCGCCTTGCCCTCCGGCACTGCCTCGACCACAGCCACCTTGCCCTTCTCCCTGAGCATGTCCTGCTCAAGCGCTCGGGCTGAACTAACGAGGGTCGTGAAACCCTGTGTCAACGTCCCTGTCAGAAGGTACCGCAACTCACTATGCAAACCTCCGTAGAACCTGTTCACCCTTCTACCCTCGTCGTCGAAAGAAGTTCCAGCGTAACGCCCGAGGCAGGTGAACTCATACAGGTAGTCATCAACCAGTCTATCACCCTGCATCAGAGCCAGGAACTGGTTCTCCATCACGATCTACTGCGACGGAGGCACATACCTTGCCAGGAAGATTCTCAAGAACTCTTCCATCGGCACATCAACCAGTCGCCTTCCCGCAAACTGGCGCCTCTCTACCTCATCCCACCACCGCCTGGCTTCCTTTTCCAACAAGAAAGTAGCGAAGGTCACTTTCTGCGCTTCATCTGACTGCGTCGCTGTCAGAATTCGCTCCATATGCGACAGCCAGTCCTCAGCCTCAGCTGGGGATTCAACCCCGGTAAACGGACGAGGTCGAAATCCCAGGAAGTGCTTCAGCTGTTGCTCAGCAGCACGCCTCACGGGGACTTGCTCCACTCTTAGTGGCTCTGGGGCCACTTCCTGCACCGGCGGTTGACCTTGCCTTCCAGGCTGGCCATTCAACGCAGCTAGAACAACTTCTGTAACTAGCCGAACCATCTCAGCAGACGGAGGTGTAGGAGCCTCAGCAGACCCGCTACTCTCAACCACGGCACGGGGACGCGACGGTCCCGCTGCACTTCGAGTGCCCTACACGAGTGCATCACACACTTAGGCGACAACAAACTCGCATTTAACAACAAAAGGAACACTCAGGTTCCAAAATCATGCAATAATTGTTGGTTTGTTGTTACATTTTATTCCTAAGTGGACATTTTTGGGTTTATTTTACGTCTCGACGGTAGCACACACACGTGATCACCACCCCTTAAAAGAATTCGTCCACGAATTCCTTAGAAGGACACGGAACCCTAGAAGTTGATACCAATTTGTAACATCCCCATCCATTCGGGAGCATATAACAGAAGGTCCGGCCGGGGCCCCCCGCCATATACTACAAAACAAACGGGGACGTCACTTAATTGAAATATTGAATGACCCTAAACAATGAACCTAACTCAGAGCATTTTATGCGGAAGCAAAAGAGAGAGACAAGACATATAAACCACAAAACCCGAACCCGGGTATGTCCACTTCTATTACTTAGGAATAAATGTTTTACAACACAAAATTTAGGCACGACGGCCTTACAAATTACCAACATCGGCGTGCAGGCCGGCCATACATGAAAAGCAAAGAACATCAAAAGGCCTTCAAGGGCCACAACAGCGCAGGAGCTTCAGCTCGCTATGTTCCCGCTCGGTCCAGCACCTGTACAACAAGCCCACCAAAAATGGTGGCAAAACAGGGCAACGGTCAGCTACGACTGACCAAATTATAACGACCCGACCCCTTCGAGGGGGTGGCAGTTTCTCGTCCCTGCAAGAGCATCAAAACATATATATATATATATAGCAGAATGAGGCGGCTAACGCGGCCCAAAACAATTCATACATATGCATCAATCACAAACGTGGGAATGGCCTCTACGTCTCGTGCTCTTAGGCACTCTTTGGTCTACTCCGCCTTCCACCACCATCCACTCTTGATGGCTTTGCCCTTCGAGGCTAAATTCGGTGGCCCGAATACCAGGGCTCTCCCGTGCTTTAATTGTGAACATCCCGTAGTCCGAAGACTTTTTCCCATTGCTTCCCGACATGCTGTACGAGACTTACTAATCAGGTGCTGCGATGGTGCGGTTTCAGGTTCGCCAAATGCCCGTTGTTCACAACTCTCGTTGTACAACACGAAGAGCGGGTATGGCATCCCCTCAGCCTAGATATTCTCAATTAGCCGGCTCTACGGGCCGCTAAGTCATTTACCAGGACACCCTCACAGGTCGGGCACACAGGCCTCAGGTCCTCTCAACAGGTGGGCACAACAACATCACCAGAACTCAGTCTGGGAGCTATCATCGGCGTTAACGCTAACGCCTGGCGATAGCGCACAGAAACCCTATTTTGGCTTCTCGCTGTGGGTGCTTCCCGGGGCACACCCCCATGCATTGATGCACATGCAGTAGCACTCCCACTGCCTCAGAATGCACAAATTCACCAGAAGCAAGTCTGGGAGCTACCGCCCGGCGATAACGCTAACGCCGGCGGTAGTGAACAGAAACTCCATTTCTATTTCTAACTTCGGGTGCTCCCCGGGGCACACCACCAGGCGTTGCTGCGCATGCAGTAGCACCCTCTAGTCCTACGAAGCAGGATATCAACACAGAGTTTTCCCCCCGGCACGCATAATATCAAAAAGCATCACCAATCCGGATGAACCGTCTCGGATGGGCTTCACACAGCGCGCATATGCCCATTTCACGCATGGACTCTACATGTATACAAGATTTGACGGGGATAACATGAATCGACCCGTTGGAGGCCACGACCTTACCCTTTTGGGTAGGGGCCTCAACAATGCACGGAAAAGGAGTAGGACATGTCCAAATGAGGGTAGAAGAGATCGTTACCCTTAAAGTGCGCTTCTGAACCATGGAGCACGTTCAAAATGGTTGTCCTCTTTGCAGATCCGGCCTCCACTCGACTCTTTGAGTCGCTAAACGACGCTCCAAGCTTACGCTATGGCTTGCGGTCTCCCTTTGTAGCAGCCCTAAAGAGAGCTCAAAGGAGAGGGAGAGGGGAGGGATCGTCCTCCCTGTGCAAACGAGAGGGAGAGGAGGGAGACATCCCTCCTTGCCCTAGTCGGCGACGGGAAAGAGAGTGAGGAAGGGAGACGGGGGCGCTGCTCCTCCTTACTCCAGACCGACGGCGAGAGAGGGAGGAGGAAAGATCGGGGGCGGCGCTTCCCTGCTCCAGGCCGATGAAAGGGATAGGGAGGTCGGGGAGGAGCTCGGGTTGCCTCACGCGAATAGAAAGAGGAAGGGCGACGGGAGATCGGGAGGGGGCTTTGAGGCTGTCAACGAGAGCGAGAGAAATAGAGGGGAGCTCTGGTGTTTAGGGTTGAGAGGGGGAGGAGGTTTTATAAAAACATAAGCCTATTCGCACCCCACTTTGCTATTCGCAGACCACACCCATACCCGCACCCCAAAACAATCTAAACGCACACCAAAATCTGAATTAAATCAATTCGGGGCATTACAATGGCAATAGGTGAAAAGGTCTCATCATAGTCAACACCACGAATTTGCCTGAAACCTTTAGCCACGAGCCGTCCTTTAAACGTCTGTACATTCCCATCCATGTCGGTCTTCTTCTTGACGACCCACTTGCACCCTATGGGTCGTACCCCTTTAGATGGTTCCACCAAGGTCCAAACTTGGTTTGCAAATATGGAGTCCATTTCAGATTTCATGGCCTCCATAAACTTCTCGGAGTCTGGTCCATTCATAGCATACTTGTAGTCCTTGCTCAGGTTCCAAGCTAAGTTCATTTTCAGTTTGTGGTTCTTGAACTTCTTCAAGTTCTACCTTTGCAGTCTTTCTGGACAAGAACTCTTTCTCTAAAAAAGATGCACGTCCTTGCAACAAACACTTTGCCCTCAAACGACGGGTAGAAGTAGTACCCTTTGGTCTCCCTAGGATACCCCACTAGATAACATTTATCTGATTTGGATTCTAGCTTGTCAGGCATTTGACATTGCACGTATGCCTCACAACCCCAAATCTTAATGAAAGAAATATTAGGACGCTTCCAAGTCCATATCTCATATGGTGTCTTTTGAATCGTTTTCGTTGGAGAGCGATTTAAAGTGAAAGCAGCAGTCTCTAGATCAAAACCCCAAAAGGAAATGGGCAAATCTGCATGACTCATCATTGACCATACCATGTCCAACAAAGTATGATTCCTCCTCTCAGACACACTGTTATGTTGTGGTGTTCCGGGCGGAGTGAGCAGTGATACAATACCACATTCTCTCAGATGATCACGAAACTCATGACTGAGATATTTGCCACCTCGATCAGATCAGAGTGCTTTTATCCTTTTTCCCAATTGGTTCTCTACTTCATTCTCAAACTCTTTGAACTTTTTAAAGGTTTCAGATTTGTTCTTCATAAGAAACATGTATCCGTATCTACTGAAATCATCAGTGAATGTAACAAATTAGTAGAACCCACCTCTAGACATAGAACTCATGGGTCTGCATACATCACTATGTATAACACCCAAGAGATCATCAGCCCTCTCACTACAACTAGTGAAAGGGGCTTTTGTCATCTTGCCTAATAAACAAGACTCGCATCTCTCAAATGATTTATAATCGAATGAGTCCAACATTCCATCTTAATGGAGCTTGCATATGCATTTCTCATTTATATGTCCTAAACGATAATGCCAAAGATACGAAGGATTCGAGTCATTAGTTTTTAGTTTTTTAGTATTATCTATGTTATAGATTGGCTGATCTAAGTTCAAAACGTATCAGCCATTAAACAATTGGGCTACACCATAACAAACATCATTTATAAATATAGAACAATTATTGTTCTTAATAATGAAAGTAAATCCTCTCATGTCTAAACATGACACAGATATAATGTTTCGAGTTATGGATGGAACAAAATAACAATTATCTAATTCTATTATAAGCCCCGTGGGCAAAGAAAGGCAATAAACTCCTATGGCAACAATGGCAACTCTTGCTCCATTTCCAATGCGCAGGTCTACTTCTACTTTACCCAGCAGTCTTCTCCTTCCCAGTTCCTGCACATTTGTACAAATGTGAGAACCACATCCGATATCCAATACCCAAGATGAAGGAGCAGAGAGGTTTATTTCTATAACAAATATACCTGAAGTGGAAGTCACACTTCCTTTCCTCTTTTGCAGATCTTCAAGATAGAGGAGACAGTTCCTCCTCCAGTGCCCTGCCTTACCACAATAGTGGCACTTCCCTTCCTTTGCCAAGCCTTTGTTCTTCAGTGCTCAAGACTTGGGATCAAGATATGACTTAAGTCCTACCTTAGTCTTCTTGAATCCCTTGATCTTGCCCTTGCTTTTATGCTCCATCAATATGGGGCTAGCAGGCTTGACCTTATTTATATTGATTTCTGCAGTTCTAAACATGCCTAAGAGCTTGGGAAGTGTCTTGTCAATTTCATTCATATTGTAATTCAAGACAAACTGCTCGTAACTATCCGGCAACAATTGCAGGATCAGATTAGTGGCAAACTCTTGGCTCAAAGGAAACCACAGTCCAGCAAGGTTCTCTATATACCCAATCATCTTGAGTACGTGAGTCCCTACTGGGTCTCGAGCTCCCATATTACACTGAAATAACGCCATGGATATGTCAAACCTCTCTTGGTGAGCTTGCCCTTGAAACATTTTCTTCACGTCCCTGACTATCTCATAACAACTCATGTTCTCATGTTGCTTTTGAAGCTCAGAGTTCATGGTTGTGAGCATAAGACATTCAACATCCAAGGAGTCATATCCATACTTCTTATAAGCATCTTTATCTACATGAGGTGCAGTGGCGGCTGGCTCCGCAGGGGGATCTTCTTCCAAGACATAGAGCTTACGCTCTTGCCTGAGAATATTTCTTAGGTTCCTGAACCAGTCTAGGAAATTTGTCCCATTTAGTTTGTCCTTCTCAAGGATCTCCCTTAGGGACAAGGTGGAGTATGATCCACTTTCCATGGATATTCTACAAGGAATTTTGGAAAGTATACTTTTAGTACTATATTTTAAAATACATTTATATTTTAATAACGACTTTTCTTAAAAGGGGCTCCCATTATTTTAGTCAAGTCGATAACCCTTAATATCGATTTAGAGAGTTTATGCGAGCTACTCACTTAGTGGACAAGATCCGTATTTCACCAACACAATGAGTTCGCTTTGGCGTTCCTCTCACAATGCGGTTATTTAGGTAGACAACACTTGTCAATTGCATCATTATGCAACTCTTGTATGGTTGGTGAATAACTCATTATTCGCATCCATCATATGGAGCATACCAACCATATGCCTCTAGGCACTCAACCTTTGAGGTCACCTAGTTAAGATAGACCCGATGTCGACAGTAGGATATCATAATTATCCGCTCGCACTCTTACCAAGATAGATTAATGCGCCTTGCATTGGCAAGCCCACACTTCATCGATCGAGGCAGGAAGAGTGTCATCCATCGGAAGGCATCCATATATTTAATATTGGATAAGGGATTTTATAATGAGCGATTAACTATTAATCATGATTAACATTTAATCATAGTGCACATTCACAATCCAAATGCATCCCTTATGTGCACAAAATAAAATTATCAACACTTTTTATAAGAGGGTCTAAATCTGAACACTTAGAACACTTCTAAATCTCCAGATTTACATGCATTGAACACATGCAAAACAACTCCACTTATGCAGTAAACAAGCTCGTCTCTCAATGCCAGATTCAAAATCCAAGACATTTGGTTTCACAAACCATTTCGAGGGACGGTTACTGCAAAGGAAAAAATAATCTCTGAAACATGAAAATCACAACGCAGTCATAGGTGTTCTTGGCAGGTTTCCAAGGGGCCGCGCCCCTGGCGGGGTCTTAGGGACAGGGCCCCTAACGGGTTCCAAGTGGCAGAGCCCCGAACAATTTTTGAAATCCCACCACCAGAAACAACACAAAAACACATCAAAATTGATGTTCCAAGAAGAAATCTGGGCATAACACTTCTAAATTTCCTGATTTACACGCACTTGACCGCAAACCTAGCTCTGATACCATTGTTGGGTTTTTTCTATACATTAAAGAGGACAGCATATCGTATATGCGCATCGGAAGAAACAACAAGATCAACCCAAAGAGTAAGTATCTTGCGGATTTCATGAATCAAGAGATTAGGAAAGCAAAATGCGATATACCTTTATGGGATTGAGTCAATACTCAACCAAGATCCTTCAAGAAGAAATCCGATAGACGAACATTGAGTTCCAAGCATCAAAATGGATCAGTCCCTCTATAGAGATCCACACAAGTGATGGAGAACCCCAATGCCTTGTCGTACAAGGCATGGGTCGGAGAAGAACAGTCCTCTGCATCCCCACGAACTGCTAGGTCCGTTGAAGGGGAGGCATCGACGGTCGGCGAAGGTCAAGGTCAGCGGTCAGGGATGAGATCTATCGAAACTCTTCCATCTTCGGGCATTCTAAAAGTCGCAAAGAGGATCGATCGCTAAAGGAAGACCTAATCGCTTCCTCTTTTATACCCCAGGCATAAAACGTGTTATCCGCAGACCAGAGTATACAAAACAATTCCGTCAGGATTTATAGATTCGTCGAATATAGTATATTTTGTCTAAACACTTTCGACGATTTGACACAATTTCGTCGAAACACTTTCGACGATTTCGTCGATACAATTTCGTCGAAACTCTTTCACCAAATTTGTATCTTATTCATTGATACAATTTTGACAAACTCGATTGGACGAATTGACACATCTCGTTGAAACACTTTCAACTTTTTTGTCTAGTATAAATCCATTCGTCGAAACACTTTCGAAGATTTCGCTAAGTCCTATAGAATTCGTCAAAACCATTTTGACGATTCATCAAGAGCACTTATTTCTCGTTGAGACATTCTCAATTTAATTCTGAATAGTCATAGGATTGGTCCTTCACTCATATCCAATATGAGTAAGGCCAATACAATCCTTTCTCCAACTTCTCCAAACGCTTTTATGTGCGACATTATAGGCTCACATTGCGTTGGCAGTAGGACTAACTACTTAATTGCTTTGAGATCACCTCGAAAACTCCAACAGTAATGACATTATAAACCTCTGGTAATTTTCCTGGAATTTAAGATCACATATATTTTGAACTTCATTCACAATGTGAGGCTTGGAGATATAATTTTGAATATTCCTATCTAGAGTTTTTGACACTGGAATATTCTAGGAATCTGGACCTAACCTTGTGAATACATTATACACCTCTGGTAATTTTCCTGGAATTAATGATTACACATACTTAGTACTTGATTCATAACGTAGAGTTGGAGTTATAATATAGGAAACTCATATCTTGAATTAGTGACACAAAATTGCCATAGAAACTTGTGCATAGGCTTGTGATAACAATATGAACTTCTGAAAATATTGATGGAATTTATGGTTACACAGTTTTGATACATCCTTCACAAAGTAGAATTTGAGCTTATAACTTGAGAAATTCATAACATGAATTATTGTTGCTTGATTGTTATAGAATTTTGCATATAGACTTTGTATGTCAGTAAGAAGCTCTGGGAATTTTGTTAGAATTAATCATTGAGTAAATAACATGCTTCCTTCACAAAGAAGATTTATTCAAAATATATACCTTGAAATTTTGATGATGGGGTGATATAGCAATTACCAGATAGTCTTGTGATATCATTTTAGACCTTCTTGAGACTTTTCATTTTCATTGAGCATGGAATCCCATACACTCGAACTTGAATTTCGGGGATGAAATTATTTTTTTGTTTATTGGGATTTGTAACACACCCATTCCTTCTAGACCCCCTTGGGTTAGGGTTAGGGTAGGAGTGGTGAGTAGTGGTCATGGGATGACCCTATGACAACTTGAACTTAGAAAATTGCTATAGGCACCCCAAAAGTGCACAAGTCAACCTTGGCCAATTTACTTCAAATTGAACTCACCAACTCAAATTGAGCTCAAAAATTGGTTCCTAAACCTAAGAGAAACTCAAGTGACCCAAAAGCCCCATCATAGGGTCACCAAATTTGGGCCAATTTGACCAAATCAACTTTAGGTCAAAATAGGTTAACATAGACCAATTCAACATAATTGGGTCAATTAGACTTGATATGATCAAATTGACCCCACCACTATATTATAAACCCTATTTGGGGTGCAATGGACTCAAAATCCCCATCATGGGGTCATCAATTGGTCCAATTTAACCAAAGTTAAACATAGGTCAACATAAGCCAATCCTTCCCCAATAGGTCCAATTGACCCCCAAAACATGAAATTGACTTCAACACTAGTCTTATAACATCATAGGGGACCCAATGGACCCAAAAGCTCCCATCAAGTGGTCAACAATTGGTCCAATTTGACGAAAGTCAACTTTCCACCAATTTTGGTCAAAACTTCACATATTAGCAAAATTGGCCCAATTAGGGCATCACCATGACCCAATCAACATTAGGTGGTTCAAAGGACTCAAGACCAACATTTGGGACCAGTCAACCCATCACTTTGACCAAGTCAACCCTAAAGTCAACCATGGTCAAAGTTGAGCCCCAAAGAAATTAAAAGCCTAAACCAATTCCAATGGGCTAAGGCCCTCAATCCCAGCCTATTCTGTAGCCCAAGAGCAGAATGACCTTAATTGTCCTCTAAAATGGACATGCAAGGCATGCATGGGGTTGAATTGGGGTTTTCCTCCAATTTCAAGTGAAAACAAGGAGGGATTAATGGAATTAATGCCACATGACATACCTTTCCTCTCCCCCAAAGCCTCCCCTTAGCTTCCCCATGAACTCCCCAGCCGAATTCCAGCTGAACTGAGGCCACTTGGCAGCTAGGAGGAGCACCCAAGGTGGTAGCCGAGCTCCCCATAATGCCAACACCACATTAATCCCTCCTCGGCCAAAATCCATACTCCCAATAGCTTCAGAAGGTGGAAGGGAGTTGGAATCAAGCCTGAGATTGCTGAACTTGTTGGAGAATAGAGGAAAAGGCAAGGAGCTCAAAATTGAGATTTGGTCATGGCATCAAGAGGAATAGCTCAACCCCAAGCCCATTACAGGTCTGGTTTCTCCTCCTCTCCCTCTGTGCTAGCCTCTTAGATCATTTAGGAGAGGTATCTAGCTCACATTACATGTTGTACCTTGTTTTAATTATTAAAAATACTAGAGCCCCTCTGATGAAAAAGTGCCCAACATCAAAGTTGTAGCCTTTGGTGTGTAGATTGAAAGAAAATTTGTTTCAGCCCAATAGGAGCACTGTAGCTCTCTGTAGAGCAATTTCGGTAGGACTGGTCCCTAGGCTAGGATAGTCACTAATTTTTGAATAACTTTTGGTTGGGTTATGAGACTGACTTGAAAATTGAAGCCTAGGCTACTTGTACCAACCCCCCCTAAAATATCAAAAGATGGGAATTTTAGGAGAACATTTTTCTAAGGTTCTGGTAATTATTTAATAATTCATATATTATTTAATTATAGGGTCTAATGACCTCCAATCCCCTCCAAATTTTGGTGGGTGCTCTTCAGGGTTATTATATGACCCTGGTAAAAATTTCAGCCCCATTGGGACTGATTTGGTTGGGTAATTGCTTAACCCAAGTCTGGTCAAATTTGGTCAAACTAGGTTAAGAGTGCACATGTTGGAATTAGTGGTCAAACCTCATCTAAGTTGTGTGAAACTTTGTCCATTGGGTTAGGACCACTTAATACACCCCCTTGAGTAATTTGGGTGATGTGGGGTGGATATGCCCTATGACCCTAGTTTTAACCTTAAGGTTGCACTTTAAGCCTTGTGAAGGACATATGAGCATATGTCCTTGGATGGTCATGAAACTTGGTAGATAAGTTCAAGGGGTGTAAATAATCCCTAGGAAATTTTAAGAGAATTTTAGGACCTATTATTCACTCTGAATTGGGTTATAACCATTTTTTGGAACCTCCTTATGAGAGAAATTTATATGCTCAAATAAGCTTGGATGGTATTGAAAAAATGGTGGTACCCTCATAATCATATATTAGATCTCTGGTAAATTTTGGGTAATTATTGAATTAATTTATTTACCACTTCATTCACAAGACATCTATTTGGTCTTAAGAATGTAATAAATAATTAAGGGCCAAATAACCTCTGGAAAATTATGAAACTTAGTGGTAGGACATCTTAGGACTATAGAAAGCTCCCTGAAGTTTTGTATAATTTTTGGAATTATTTAACAGTAGGTTCCTTCACAATTTTCCATAGAAAGGGTTTACTTGGAATAATTATTCATGTGATTAATTTACCTTGATAAATTCTGAAATTTGGCCAGTTGACTTTTCTGATTAATATGAAGGTTTGGAAATTTTCCCATAATTTTTAGACAAGTATTTTTGGTGGTTCCTTCCTTAAAGTCTAATTTGGGATAATTGTTCAATATTATAATTAGAGGCCACATCCTTACTGCAAAATTTTTATATAATGTATTTACTGTTATTTTGACTTCATAAATTTTCGATAATTTTATGGACGTCATATCATAAGAGGATTTTATACTTCATGTTCAATTTCATACTGGGTCAATGTTGAGGGAAATTATAATAAATGTCAATTAAATAAGGAAAAATATGATCCTCTGGATTTATACTTAGAATATCACGATAGACACCCAGTAATAATCTTGAGTCAGTTGGATGAATATTTGGGGTACCTCCTCTTATGTAACTCATATAACTCATTTGGTCTGCGTATAGTATAACTGTAAATCTTGAGTATTTGAGGGATCATTAGGTGGGAATGAAAGATAGATGGTGTACCTAGTCTGTTATAAAAGATGTGTGGTCACCATTAGAAGTCTATATGTTGGGTGTACCCGAAAAGCTAAGGTGTACGGTTGTGTCCGGGATCGACGAAAGATCATCTTTCCCTTTAGAAGGTCTTAAAATATGTTGGGTAATCCAAGTGTAGTGATAAGGAGGGTATACTTGTAGGTAGTCACTAATACCATTAAGTTCCTTGGAAAGGAAGCTTTGGGGTGTCATCACATTGTAGCTCTTAGTACCGTAGTGAGCCCCTTAAAGGGTAGTCCTCGGGAAGTCCATGGCTAACCCAAAAATGTAGGAATAAATGGCGGTGTAAGATTAACTTAATAAAACACACTCTCACACCCCGTGATTACGGGAGGTTAGTTTGTTTGGTCGTACGATTGGTAAGCTCGGTGGTTGTGGCAGCAAACTATTTAGTCTGGTGAGCTTGTGACTCAGTAGTGCTTGTTGGTACGGACAGTTTGGTCCGGCAAGCCGTTGGCTCGAAAGGTTATGATGACGGGCAGCTTAGCCTGGGGAGCCTTGTGTCTTGGGATATATTATATAACATCCCAGTTCGAACTAGACCCCTCGGGTGACACGGGTCACTTAGAGATGCTCGGACCAGCTGGGATCTGGAGATCCTAATAGACCATGTTAAAAGGTCTTTAATTTTTATAAGATAGCAAATACATAATTTGAATTATATCAGAAATTTAGAGGAGATTCGTTCATCGAATGGCCTGAAGGTTGCGTTCGTCGAACGACCTGAAGGATGCGTTCGACGATCGACCTGAAGGTTGCATTCGACGAATGGCCTGAAGGCTGTGTTCATCGAACGGCCCGATCTGGCGTTCGCCATTCAGTGATCGATGATTTAGTGTTCCATTCGATGAATCTGTCGCCGTTCGGCGATCGACGAATCTGTTCCGTTCGACGAATCTGTCGACGTAAGGCGATCGACGAATCTGTTCTGTTCGACAAATCTGTAGCCGTTCGGCGATCGACGAATCTATTCCGTTCGACGATAGTGTTGTATCCCGTTCGACGAATCTGGGCAATTTTTCTGCAGCCGTCCGATAAAGCTGGAATGCTTATTTTTTTAGGTGAGAAGTGGATACCTTGTCCAATAGGGGGCTGACACCGAATCTTGGGGTTCCAACACATGGCTTTGGAAGTTGTGTTGACATTAAGGCCAGTAATGCAATTCTAATCCCACTACTCTCTCTCTTTTCTCTTAACATGAGGGCTGAGCATTTCTCCCGAGGGGGATCTTGGTCTTCTTCATCTTCTTCCTCTCCTTCTTCTTCATCTTCTTCCTCTCACTTCAGCGAACTAGTTGGGGGAAATCTTGGAAGAGCAAGTTAGGAGGAAGATTTGAGCTTGGCCAACAGTCGCCATGCCGCAGAGGAGACAACCGCGAACATCGGCCAGAAATCAGGTGACTTCCGACCCCTCTCCCTTGGTGCTAGATCTCTAGATATATTAGGAGAGACATCGAGCTCAAAAAGAGCTTGATTTGGTGAGTTTAATGGAGTTCCGTAGGAAGAGGCAACGCTAGGGTTTTAGCTCTATGGCGTCGTTCGCCGCGAAAATGCCTTCGATCAACTCCTCTCTTCGATGCGAGGTCAAAGGAGTGATTTCATGAAAATTGGCGGCCTCACGAGGGAGTATTCGAGGAATCAAGGGTGGTAGAAAATAAGATTTCTGCCGGAGGAAGGAGATGAACAGTGCCTTAAAGAGTCTTCTTTAAGGCCTGTGCAGATTTGTTATATGCAGACCAAACTGGGGCAGTTTCTATATTGCAGTTGAGTCCAAGCCTCTTTTAAGGTAGGTCCCTGCTAGATCCAGGCTTTGGGCACAACTAGAAAGTTGTAGCCCTTGGTAACACCTTTCTAATGAATGGTTGCACATAATTTTTGGTGAACTGTAGAGTTCTATAAAGCTGTTGGATGTAATGCGTTTTATTAAGATTACCATTATATTATAAAGAAATCTGTCAAACTAGACCGGCTGAGTTTGAGTCACTGTTTGAGCTTGGTACAGTCGGAGCTGGTCCCTGAGCTTATGATGGAAGTTGTATCCATCGGATATACCTTTCCAATGACTGGTTGAACGATTTGTGAGGAGCTCGGTAGCTCCCTCAAAGTCTGGTCTTAATAGATTGTGTCTGAAATTATAAAGTGTAATTGGATGGACAGATTCTGTCATGTGGTGCACAGCCGGATTCAAACCCATTTCTGGGTGTGACCGACTTGAATCTGGACCTCGGGCCCAACACGAAAGTTGTAGCCATTGGTAACACCTTTCTATTGAATGGTTGCACATAATTTTTGGTGAACTGTAGAGTTCTATAAAGCTGTTGGAAGTAATGTTTTTTATTAAAATTACCATTATATTATAAAGAAATCTGTCAAACTAGACCGGCTGTGTTCGAGTCACTGTTTGAGCATGATACAGTCGGAGCTTGTCCCTGAGCTTATGATGGAAGTTGTAGCCTTCGGATATACCTTTCCAACGACTGGTTGCACGATTTGTGAGGAGCTCGGTAGCTCCCTTAAAGTCTGGTCGAAATAGGTTGTGTCTGAAATTATAAAGTGTAATGTGATGGACAGATTCTGTCCTGTGGTGCAGAGCCGGGTTCAAACCCATTTCTGGGTGTGACCGACTTGAATCTGGACCTCGGGCCCAACACAAAAGTCGTATCCCTTGAAAATACCTTTCCAGAATGGGGTGGCATGTTATTGGTGGTTGAGCGAAACTCCCAGAAATCCAGTTTTGGTAACAGAGATACACGTGTAAAATTTATAATGTTGTTCGGATTTCTCTCAAATTACTTATCGGATGTTCGTAAAACTTTGGTGGACATGTGCCTAATGGTATTGAGACCACCCCCGATCAGAATTATGAATGTTGGATTTATATTTACGGTAATATTGTACGTCTCTTCCTATAAATTTGTTGTGTTGCACATAACATTGGTAAATATAGACAAGGCTTGAAATTGGGGAAATATTCAAGGTAATGATTATGAGATAACACAGGGGGATTTCGTAGGAGTCGGGTTGATATAAGCCCTTGATCAAATATTCCGTTATAAGTTACCATGATGCATGAATAATGGTGCTGAACCCTCAACGAGGTTAATAATTTGAGTTGTTCGTAATACTTGCGAATTGAGTATGAGGGTGGGATGAGAAGTTATGTTGGGTCTTGCACATAATTTGTAAAAAGGGGGAATATGACGCCATTCCTGCAAGTAGTCCAACAGGGTCATATAGAATGATTGTCGTAATATATGCACACCACCGCACGAGAGTTATGACAACCCCGTGTGAAGCAATGATGGTTGATGAGGCTTCAAGGGTACGGTTATATCCTGAGAGGTGAGGACCGGTTGGGCTGAACTCTTGGTGCTCACCTAATCAAGTCCCCTTCTGTGTCCTTGAAGGCTCGGCATGATGCGGGCAGTATGCAGGGTCTCCGCTATGTGTTCTTAGCGTCGAAGCGTACATGAATGTGCATAGTTTACACATGATGGTGTAACGATCCGGGTTGGAGGATTACTTGTGGCGGGTCTACGGGCTTGCTAGCCGTGACACCGACAGAAGCCGGCAGTTAGACTCTAGACCGGTTGGGTTGGACTCTTGGTGCTCACCTACCCAAATCCCCTTTTGTGTCCTTGAAGGCTCAGCATGTTGCGAGCAGTACGCAGGGTCTCCGCTGTGCGTTCTTAGCGTCGAGGCATACAAAGGCCTAGGACTGGTAGTGTTCATACCCTCCTAGTAGTGGAGGAGCTCGTTCCACTGTCTCCGTCTGGCCACGATGGGAGATGCCTGAGCGGTTAGATACCCCTCAAAAAGTGAGAACTAACGGTCTATGTCGACATAGCAAATATGCATGGGTGAGTCAGCATATCATATTCATTGCATTGCATTCATCCTTCATAATCATTGCATTGCACCGCATTGGATCCTCATCATATAAACTTGTATGGGCACCTTTATATGATGAGTTACCTTTATGTTCGGAACCTTAACTTATAAGCTTGTATGAGCATCCTTATAAGTTAAGTTCAATTCATTCTGTGATACTCTGCTCATGCTTTCTTGTTACTAGTACTTGCTTATATAACCATTGTTATTTATGTACCTGTTAGTTAGAATTATTGCAAGTACTTGGGTACTTATATAACCGACATATATGAACAACCATTCCTGTCACCTGCTTTGTATATTTTATTGCTTTTATTGCAGCTTTTCTTCCTTTCCTATCGCTCGGTGCCTTGGAGTCGCCGGGGGAGCGGATGTGAAGCCACTTAGTCTTTATGACTAACGGTTTCTACATCCCTCTTTTTAGGAGCGCACCCTGGAGCAGCAGCGCACGACGCTGAAGGAGGATAGCCAGGTTTGGACGATAGGGCCGGAGGCCGCGATACCCTCACTACCGTTGGTGACAGATGTGAGCTCAGTTGAGATGTAGCCTTGGGGCATTTAGCTTGATACTCTGATACTTTTGCAGGAGCTCTCGGAGCTTCTTGTCTTTTATACTGATTTGGACACTTTACATATGTGAATTTATGGCTCCTTGTTGTTTTCAGATTATTGATGGGTTGGCGCTAATCAGTTGGTTTGGCCGGCAGGATAGGCGTCTTGTGGGAGAGGCTAGCTCGTGTGCTGGCACTTCTGCAAGGCGGCTTTCCTAGGCATAGGACTCCCCTTGGCTGTGTCTTGTGTTCTGGGAGCGGGGTCTTACAAATGGTATCAGCTTGCAATGATCCTGAGATAAATAAGTCCATTAAACCACTTGGCCACCTCTGCTAGCTAAATCAGTTTGAGGACAAACTGATGCAGCGGAAGCGGTGGTGTGTCCATGTGTGATTCACATTAAGTATCTCCACTTTTTCCTATAGAAAGTGCCAACCTAAGCCAAACTTGTACCCTTACATATAGATGCTTGCTCATTCTGAGACAATAATTGGTATTCCCATTCCACCAGTCAGAGTTTGTTTGGCATAGGATTGATGTCAACCTAACTACGATACCATTTTGGTCGACTTAGCAGGATATGTCGTGACATACCTTAACCTTATACCGATCTCAGGGATGATGTGGCCAAGCAAAAAGTGACCTCAAGTGACTAAGGGAAGAGTACTTTAACGTGACTGTAGATGCTAGGGACTCACACCCTGAGATTTCTATCTCGGATATGGAGTAATATTATCACCTTACCCAAAATATTAGGACAATCTCAATGAGATTGGTGCCTGTAGTCTATTATCAGCTTAGTAAAATACCACTAAGCATGTCTTTATACGGTATGTGGATACCTCCCCCTTCTAATTATGTAGAATAAACTCAGCCAAAGAGATACGGGGGCTAATCTCTTCGTTTATTGGGCTAGTTATGTACCGTCTTGGGTTCCCTGAGGATTTAAAATCATTGTAATTTTTGACATTGGAAGTGGAGAACTTGAAGGTATAATTCAGCTTAAGCAAGGCAGACTGTTAAGGCCATGTTTGGGTTGATAGGAATTTTATTAGCGGAATAAGAAAGGAAAGCATTTTGAAGATGATAATTTCCTCTATATTGTTCTAAGATTATGTGGATAAGTAGCCAGGAGAGTAGTAAATTAATACTTCGGGGATATGCAACTATGTTGTGATAACATTATAACTGGGAAGTTAATGAAATTTTGTGCATGCATTGCTGGTATGATGATAAAGTACCCCTGAGTTTGGAAATTCTCGGTGAACATTCCCTTAGTGTTGTAATTACTTGACATTGGGAAATTAATAAGTGTTAGGTGGTGTAGTCAACAAGATTAATATTACATGATTGATGATCTAAAATCCGAAAAGTTTTTATAAAAAAAACATGCCATGGATGATCGTTGGCAGGGATGGTAGGGCGCTTGGAATGGATTTGATTTAGTTTATCATATTGTGAAGTATGCCCTACTTTTGGTAGTCTGCATAACCCGTGTCGAAGGGAAATCATCCCGAGCCTTGCACCTTGGCTCATGTTAAGTTCAAACATATGTAAATGTACCGGGTGGTTGGATGTTATTTGTACATGCTCTCATTACAATGAGATGCAGCTTGGTCATCGCCGTAAAAATTTGAATTTCTACATCACAACCGATATATAAGTGCATCGATACGGGGATCTATAGGGTAAGAACTCTAAGTCAAGGAGGATATGCCCCTAATGTTTGTGCTCATACGTGAGATGAATGTACCATATGGGGGGTGGAAGAAATTTAGTTCAAAAACGTACGAGGGCTTGTCCCTTCGTTTATTTGACTATTTACGTATCGACTTCATTTTCCCTTAGATCTTGTGTATTTGAAGAGTACGTGAACAATGATGATTAGATTCATGATAACCTCTCAATATGGGTGATAGCGTCAAGGGTGTTGAGACACGCCTTAATTGAACATGTGAAAGGGATATTGATGATAAGTTGCACTTACTTATTTAGCGAGATATGAATATGTCTTTATACGAACAAGTAAGATTACGTGTAGCGTTTTACCAAAACAAGGTAGATTTTAAAGGCTCTGTACCGAAACCCAACCGTTGGATAAGGTATATGGTCACGGTTGAGGAGCCCTTAAATGAAATGATTTAAATCACGGGATAAAAGTGGTGCCAATTTTTGAATTTGGTGCAAATCAAAGTAGAACCGGGAGTAGATAAAAGTAACACGTGACTCGAGGTCACGTGTTACTAGAAGGGAATGATGTGATTATTACCCATGCGAGGTGTAGAGTCATGGATTCACCTTACTTTTAGCCTCGATAACGATTGATAATATCACCAGAACCAAATGATAAGCATCATCGGATGATCACGTACGGAATTTGGAAACTTTTTGGAAACTTTTTGGAAACATAAACGCTTTCTGAGCTTAAACCCTTGAGGAAGTAGCATCACTTTTGGTAGTTGGTGCATTTAAAGGGGGAAATGTCTTGGCAAGTACGGTGGGGTGAGTGCATGACTTCACTATTATGTGGATTTGAAGTCAAATGGTAAACATCCATGATGTTTAACCATTGTAATTATCTTGCTATAACTAGATACTGGACATGGTTGGTGGCTTTTGCATGAATTATTATAAGGTGATCATAACGATTGTTGAAACTTAATATCAAGTGGATGTCGTGCTAAGTGTAAAAGATGCGTGTTGTATGAATGATCACCTCGGATGAGATGACATTTATGGAAGCGATTGATAATGATATAGATAATGATGGTTGTACTAGAGGATGAGATTAAGGTTTGCTTCTACACTTTTAATACATAAGAGAGACGATCTTGTGGATAAAATAACCGTGTAGGTTTGGGGGCTGCTGTATGAAATTAAAAATTCCTGGGAGCTGTGATATATATATATATATATAATCTCTCTTGGTATGGGAATGTTGTACGTGACTAACATTTCTGGGTTGCTATATATATACATAATCTCTCTCCGTTTGGGCATGCTCCAGGATTTTTTATTCAGGAAATTTCATTCTCCTTATAGTGGCTAGTTGGGCTAAAGCTCCAGGAAATTTCGTTTACTAGCAATTTCATTACTTGTTGTTTGGGTTCATACTCCGGGAAAATTATTCATATTTATCTCCTCATAATGGGCTGGTGGCTGTTGGGGTGGTTGGTTTACCCTTCCAGAAAATCTTTACCTAAAAATTATGCTGGGGTGGCTGCTTGCTTGTTCTTTCTTTAGGAGATAAGGGGTTGGTGGCTGTTTGGTTTAAGTTAGATATTCTATATGTTTTATGTGCTATTGGTGGCTTGGTTTTAGGAGAAATTGGAAGTGAGGTGATGTGAACGAGTTGTGACCCTCACTAGTGGTGAGCGGGATTTAAAGTGTACTACAGATGACTTTTGTGATTTGAACTTAAACCCCATAACCTCAACTTAAATTTTGGGGACGAAATTGTTTCTTCGTTTATTGGATTTGTAACATCCCAGTTCGAACTAGACCCCTCGGGTGACACAGGTCTCTTAGAGATGCTCGGACCAGGTGGGATCTAGAGATCCTAATAGACCATGTTAAAAGGGCTTTAATTTATATAAGATAGCAAATACTTAATTTGAATTATATCGGAAATTTAGAAGAGCTGCATTCGTCGAATGGCCTGAAGGCTGCGTTCGTCGAACGGCCTAAAGGCTGCGTTCAACGAACGGCCTGAATGCTGCGTTCGACGAACAGCCTGAAGGCTGCGTTCGACGAAAGTCCTGAAGGCTGCGTTCGACGAACGGCCTGAAGGCTGCGTTCGTCGAACGACCCGATCTGGCGTTCGTTGTTCAGCGATCGATGAATTATTGTTCCATTCGATGAATCTGTCGCCGTTCGGCGATCGACGAATCTGTTCCATTCGACAAATCTGTCGCCGTTCGGCGATCGACGAATCTATTCCGTTCGACGAATCTTTCGTCGTTCGGCGATCGACGAATCTGTTCCGTTCGACGATAGTGCTGTATCCCATTCGACGAATCTGAGCAATTTTTCTGCAGCCATTCGATAAAGCTGGAATGCTTATTTTTTAGGCGAGAAGTGGATACCTTGTCCAATAGGGGGCTGACACCGAATCTTTGGGTTCCAACACATGGCTTTGGAAGTTGTGTTGACATTAAGGCCAGTAATGCAATTCTAATCCCACCACTTCCTCTTTTCTCTTAACACGAGGGCTGAGCATTTCTCCCGAGGGGGATCTTGGTCTTCTTCATCTTCTTCCTCACCTTCTTCTTCATCTTCTTCCTCTCACTTCAGCGAACTAGTTGGGGGAAATCTTGGAAGAGCAAGTTAAGAGGAAGATTTGAACTTGGCCAACTGTCGCCATGCAGTGGAGGAGACAACCGCGAACGTCGGCCGGAAATCAGGTGACTTCCGACCGCTCTCCCTTGGTGCTAGATCTCTAGATATATTAGGATAGACATCGAGCTCAAAAGAGCTTGATTTGGTGAGTTTAATGGAGTTTCGTAGGAAGAGGCAACTCTAGGGTTTTCTCTCTAGGGCATCGTTCGCCGCGAAAATGCCTTTGATCAACTCCTCTCTTCGATGCAAGGTCAAAAGAGTTGATTTCGTGAAAATCGGCGTCCTCACGAGGGAGTATTCGAGGAACGAAGGGTGGTAGAAAATAAGATTTCTGCTGGAGGAAGGAGATGACAGTGCCTTAAAGAGTCTTCTTTAAGGCCTGGGCAGATTTGTTATATGCAGACCAAACTGGGGAAGTTTCTATATTGTAGCTGAGTCCAAGCCTCTTTTATGGTATGTCCCAGCTAGATCCAGGCTTTGGGCACAACTAGAAAGTTGTAGCCCTTGGTAAAACCTTACTAATGAATGGTTGCACATAATTTTTGGTGAACTGTAGAGTTCTATAAAGCTGTTGGAAGTAATGTGTTTTATTAAGATTACCATTATATTATAAAGAAATCTGTCAAACTAGACCGGCTGTGTTCGAGTCGCTGTTTGTGCTTGATACAGTCGGAGCTGGTCCCTGAGCTTATGATGGAAGTTGTAGCCGTCGGATATACCTTTCCAACGATTGGTTGTACGATTTGTGAGGAGCTTGGTAGCTCCCTCAAAGTCTAGTCGAAATAGGTTGTGTCTGAAATTATAAAGTCTAATGTGATGGACAGATTCTGTCTTGTGGTGTAGCTGGGTTCAAACCCATTTCTGGGTGTGACCGACATGAATCTGGACCTCAGGCCCAACACGAAAGTTGTAGCCCTTGGGAACACCTTTCTAATGAATGGTTGCACATAATTTTTGGTGAACTGTAGAGTTCTATAAAGCTGTTGGAAGTAATGTGTTTTATTAAGATTACCATTATATTATAAAGAAATCTGTCAAACTAGACCTGCTGTGTTCGAGTCGCTGTTTGAGCTTGATACAGTCGGAGCTAGTCCCTGAGCTTATGATGGATGTTGTATCCGTCGGATATACCTTTCCAACGACTGGTTGTACGATTTGTGAGGAGCTCGGTAGCTCCCTCAAAGTCTGGTCGAAATAGGTTGTGTCTGAAATTATAAAGTATAATGTGATGGACAGATTCTATCCTGTGGTGCACACCCGGGTTCAAACCCATTTCTAGGTGTGACCGACTTGAATCTGGACCTCGGGCCCAACACAAAAGTTGTATCCCTTGGAAATACCTTTCCAGAATGGGGTGGCATGTTATTGGTTGTGGAGCGTAACTCCCAGAAATCCAGTTTCGGTAATAGAGATACACGTGTAAAATTTATAATGTAGTTCGGATTTCTTTCAAATTACTTATCGGATGTTCGTAAAATTTTGGTGGACATGTGCCTAATGGTATTGAGACCACCCCCGATCAGAATTATGAATGTTGTATTTATATTTACGGTAATATTATTTCTCTTCCTATAAATTTGTTGTGTTGCACATAACATTGGTAAATATAGACAAGGCTTGAAATTGGGGAAATATTCAAGGTAATGATTATGAGATAACACAGGGGGATTTCGTAGGAGTCGGGTTGATATAAGCCCTTGATCAAATATCCGGATATAAGTTACCATGATGCATGAATAATGGTGCTGAACCCTCAACGAGGTTAATAATTTGAGTTGTTCGTAATACTTGTGAATTGAGTATGAGGGTAGGATGAGAAGTTATGTTGGGTCTTGCACATAATTTGTAAAAAGGGGGAATATGACGCCATTCCCGCAAGTAGTCCTACAGGGTCGTATAGAATGATTGTTGTAATATATGCACACCACCGCACGAGAGTTATGACAACCTCGTGTGAAGAAGTGATGGTTGACGAGGCTTCTAGGGTATGGTTATATCCTGAGAGGTGAGGACCGGTTGGGTTGAACTCTTGGTGCTCACCTACCTAAGTACCCTTCTGTGTCCTTGAAGGCTCAGCATGATGCGAGCAGTACGCAGGGTCTCCGCTGTGTGTTCTTAGCGTCGAGGTGTACATAGGTATGATGTGAAAGGTAAGAAGGCTCCATCCGTGAGTCCCGGGGTGCTTGATTGCACAGGTGTGCATGGGAATTACATGAATGTGCATGGTTTGCACATGATGGTGTAACGATCTGGGTTGGAGGATTACTTGTGGCGGGTCTACAGGCTTGCTAGTCGTGACACCGACAGAAGCCGGCAGTTAGACTCTAGACCAGTTGGGTTGGACTCTTGGTGCTCAACTACCCAAGTCCCCTTTTGTGTCCATGAAGGCTCAGCATGTTGCGAGCAGTACGCGGGGTCTCCACTGTGTGTTCTTAGTGTCGAGGCCTACAGAGGCCTAGGACTGTTAGTGTTCATACCCTCCTAGTAGTGGAGGATCTCGTTCCACTGTCTCCATCTGGCCACGACGGGAGATGCCTGAGCGGTTAGCTACCCCTCAAAAAGCAAGAACTAACGGTCTATGTCGACATAGCAAATATGCATGGGTGAGTCAGCATATCATATCGTTGCATTGCATTCATCCTTCTCAATCATTGCATTGCACCGCATTGGATCCTCATCATATAAACTTGTATGGGCACCTTTATATGATGAGTTACCTTCATGTTCGGATCATTAACTTATAAGCTTGTATGGGCATCCTTATAAGTTAAGTTCAATTCAGTTCTGTGATACTCTGCTCATGCTTTCTTGTTACTAGTACTTGCTTATATAACCACTGTTATTTAAGTACAAGTTAGTTAGAATTATTGTAGGTACTTGGGTACCTATACAACCGACATATATGAACAACCATTCCTGTCACATGCTTTGTATATTTTATTGTTTATATTGTAGCTTTTTTCCTTTCCTACCGCTCGGTGCCTTGGAGTCGCCGGGGGAGCGGATGTGAAGCCACTTAGTCTTTATGACTAATGGTTGCTACGTCCCTCTTTTTAGGAGCGCACCCTGGAGCAGCAGCGCACGACGCTGGAGGAGGATAGCCAGGTTAGGACGACAGGGCCAGAGGCCGCGATACCCTCACTACCATTGGTGACAGATATTAGCTCAGTTGAGATGTAGCCTTGGGGCATTTAGCTTGATACTCTGATGCTTTTGCAGGAGCTCTCGGAGCTTCTTGTCTTTTATACTGATTTGGACACTTTACATATGTGAATTTATGGCTTCATGTTGTTTTTAGATTATTGATGGATTGGCGTTGTTCAGTTGGTTTGGCCAGCAGGATAGGCGTCTTGTGGGGGAGGCTAGCTCGTGTGCTGGCACTTCCGCAAGGCAGTTGTCCTGGGCATAGGACACCCCTCGGCCGTGTCTTGTGTTCCGGGAGGGGGGTCTTACTTATTAGGACATATTGTATGTGCATAAGGTGGTGGGTCTTTAGTGTTGAAGTTCGTCGCACCAACGTCGATACTCTGGCTCGGTAAGTGTTGTTAACACTTTACCAAGGAAAAGTCTGGTGGACAAGCCAGTAAGAGTACGCAGGAGCTCCGTTGTTGTGTTCTTAGCGTTGAGGCGTAGGATAGGTCTAGGTTAGGTAGTGCAGATATCAATCTAGAGGTGGGCGAGGCCTAACCCACCGCTTCCGTTTGTCACTACGGAAGTATTCTGGGAGTTTTGCTAGCTTCAAAAAGGTGGAACTAAAGGTCTGTGCGCTTAGAGTCGAAGTGTGTGAGTTGCACTTGTATGAACATAACATGAAACCGCATACTTTGCATGACATAGCATAAACATTGCATTTCAACCCCTACCCCTATCGTATAAATTGGTTATGGGTCTTTTTATACGTTAGGCCCGGCTAAACGACCCCTTGGTCTATAGGATTGTTTGGGCATTCCTATAAATTAAGGTTACTTATTCTTATTACTGTTTTCCTTAGTACCTTTCCTTACTACTGCTTTACTTATTACCACTACTTACTTGCAACAGTTTTACTTACTACTTCTTTACTCATTGTAGTATATATTGCTTACCAATAAACCCTTTCGTAGTTAGACTCACTGCCACCTGCTCTTGATTTTACCCCTTGTTGTGCCTCCGCTTCATTCCTCCCGCTCAGTGCCTAGGAGTCACCGGAAGAGTGGTGGGGGATTGGCTTAATATTTTGACTAACGGTCGGTGGACCTTATCATTTTAGGGGACCGAGGAGATGCTGCAGCACCAGAGGCCGGTGCAGATAGAGGCGGGATAGTCTACCACGGGAGCACCGATGACAGGATTCTTGAGTATCTTTTAGCTTTGGCAGTTATGCTTCCGCGAGTGAAATTTGTAGTGAGGAAATTGATGTACAGGGCATGAGCCCTTATTTATTTATGTACCTTTCGTTCAGTTATCTTATGTGGACAGCCCTTTTGATGATTTTATATCTATGTGATGTGGACTTGAACTTCCTTCAGTTAATTGTAAACTTTTCTTCTATTGCGATCGATATGGCCGACAGGATCGGCGTTTTGTAGTGGCGACCTTCCCGAGGAGGGTGTCACCGCAAAGCGGCGGTTCTGGGCATAAGACCCGGGTTTTTGAAAGAAAAAAATGGGGTCTTACATATTTTCTCTCTTTTGTATATATGTTAGATAAAGCACTGTATGGCCTCAAGCAAGCTCCAAGAGCTTGGTATGAGACCTTATCCACTTTCCTTCTGGAACACTCTTTTAAAAGAGGGAAAGTGGATAAAACACTCTTCACAAGGGAACATAAGAATCAGCTTTTATTAGTACAAATATATGTAGATGACATTATATTTGGGTCAACAGCTCAATATCGATACAAATGGTTTGCATACATAATGCAGTCAAGATTTGAAATGAGTAGCATGGGGGAACTATCAAATTTCCTAGGCCTCCATGTAAGGCAGAATGCATATGACATTTTCATATCGCAGTCCAAGTATACCAGAGAACTCATCAAGAGATTTAGGATGGAAAATGCCTCTATCATGAAAACCCACATGGCTACTAATGCTCTTTTAGATAGAGATGAAAAGGGTAAGTCATTTGATCAAAAGACTTACAGAGCAGCCATTGGCTCTCTTCTCTACCTAACAGCTAGCTGATCAGATATAATGTTGCTACCTATATATGTGCTAGGTTTCAGGTTGACCCCAAGGAATCCCACATGGGTTCTGTAAGAAGGATACTCAGATATCTCAAGGGTACACCTGAACTTGGCTTGTGGTATCCAGCTAAATGTGGATTTGAATTAGTTGGCTATTCAGATGCATACTATGCTGGATGAAGGATGGATAGAAGAAGCACCTCAGGAACTTGTCAATTCCTGGGTGCTAGACTGATCTCATGGTTTAGCAAGAAGCAAACCACAGTCTCCACTTCTACAACTGAAGCCGAGTATATAGCTGCAGGAAGCTGCTGCTCACAAATACTGTGGATGCAAAATCATTTGTTAGATTACAACTTTTCTCTTGTCAATTCCATAATATTTTGTGACAGCTCTAGTGCTATTTGTATAGCTTCAAATCCTATTCTCCATAGTAGAACTAAGCACATATAGATAAGGCATCACTTTCTTAGGGACAATGTTGAGAAGGGTAAGATCAACCTTCAATACATTTCACTGATATTCAAAGGGCTGACATCTTCACTAAGCATCCTTCCAAATGTTTATCTATGCTTATGTTGACATCATGGTTGCTGATTATATTCGGAGCCATGTCGAATTCTTATCGACATTACGTCGACTTTACAAAGTGCGCGCAGATGCGACATCGACATGTTTTAGCGCGCTGAATTCATCTATTTTCGGCGTTGCCTCGAATATACACTATGTTGCGATGATTCATCGACTCAAAGCAACTCAGACATTCGACCTTATTGTGCTTTTTGACTTCTCTCCCTTTCACACTTCTTCATTTTCCTTTCTACTTCTCTCTTTCTATTTTAGTGCAGGTGCTGATGTTTAAAATTTAATATTTGCAAAACCTTTCTTGTGATGTGATTAGAACTAAGCGGCATTTTCGAGGAGTTTTGCGAGTACTCCTACTTCGAGAAACTAACCGTTATCCTATTTTGAGGAATAGAAGTAACGGTCTTTTCTTCTTTCGAAATATCGACGATTACGCCCCGGCTACGACGCCGAATTCTCTAAATGTGTAAATAGAAAAGGAGAGAGTTTTGCAAATTTTTTTAATTTTTACCCAAACTAATCTTTCGATGAAGGCAAGTGCACCTTATCGCGTATAATATAGGATATTTTGTAAAAAATATCCAGGTCGTATTTTGCCAAGAACGCGTTGATTATTTTTACTTTTTAAGAACACGCTATTATTTTATCGATGAAACGAGTGAGTAATTTTATAAAATAAAAAGATGATAACGATGACAATTTATGCGATTGCTTGCGGTTAGTTAAAACAAAGAAAAACAATTATAAAGAAAAAGAAAAGAAAAGTGCACACTAAATTAAAAACACACGCACTCTACGGAATGGAAATGACAGAATTAAAGGACAGAAATTAAAGGACCGAAATTGAAATTACGTAGTTTGAAGGACAGAAATGCAATCTCTACCCAAATAGGTAGAGGGGAAATAAATGCGTGAGCGAGTTCTACCCAAATGGGTAGACGAGAAATAAATGCGGTGCATGTTCTACCCAAACGGGTAGACGGGAAATAAAAGCAATCTCTTCCTAAATAGGTAGAGGGGAATTAAATGCGTGACAATAATAAAAGCCACGCTATTAAATTGAAAGCTAAGTTAAACTAAACTAAAACAAACTTTAAAACTCTTCCACACACACACTTAAAGGAAACTAAATTAAAAGAAAGCAAAAATCACACTCATATACCCACACACACAACTTTGAATTAAAGACCAACCCATCAAAAACTAAAACAAAAATTATGCACCTACACACACACACACTTACATAAATGAAAAACTAAATTTAAAACAAAAACAATAAAATTTAAACTCATACACTCACACACACAACAATAAGAAAAGAAAAATAAGAAGAACAATAAGAACAAGTAAAACAAAAAAAATCTTTCATATATATATATATTTGCATATTACAACTTTTTACGGAAAGTATAAACTTGGAGAGAAAAATAGAGCCCAAACAAGAGCTTAGAAAACACACAGATAAACTCACAAACACTAAAATAACTCACTAGAAGACTCAAGAAAAACTCATAAACTCTTACTTAGGTTCTAATTTTTATGAACCTTTAAAACAAGGGAGGAGCCCCCTTATTTATAGACAAAAAAGGGCTGCACATAGCAAAAAAAGATATTTGGAAGGCTTCTAAAAGGTTGGGCTGGAGGTGAGCTGGACGACACTTAGAAGGAGAGCTAGCGGGTTGGGGTGCGAATAGAGCGTAGCAGTTGGATGGAAGGTGCTGGAAGGAGTGAGCTGGCGGACTGGAAGGCTTCCCGTCGATCGATGGGAAGAGGTCTGGATCGACGGGACAGCTGCTAATTGGGGTGCGTATAGCTGGAATTAATCCGGCAAAAATGGAGTTGTCTTGGTTTCGAACCCGTCACATCAAGGGAGGCTAGCCAGACCAAGTCCACTGGAGGAAGAGCGCTCATCTGTTTGAACACAGAAACATACATATATATATATATTATAGTATAGTAAGTTGGAATAACAAGCATCATGAAGACGGGAAGGAAAAATCGATATCCCGTCCCGTCGATCGACGGGAAGGGATATTGATTTGGACTTAGGCCTGCGAGGAGCTGATCGACGGGATGGGAAGAAGAAAAATCGACAGCCCATCCCGTCGATCGATGGGAAGGACTTAAGAAAAAAGTATAAGTTATAAAATTGTCAGGATCGACACCCCATCCCGTCGATTGACGGGATAGGATGCCGAACGACAGGACTGGGTTCAACTCAAAAAACAAGTTAAAAAAAGAACATTTTTATGTGTTATATATATATATATTTATAGAATTATATTTACATATGAATTTTAACTATATTTACATAATTCATATTTGTATTAACTCAATATATTAATATATATATATAGTTTTTATAATTAATAAATATTTACATATATATATTTATATTTTTAAATACTTTTTAATATATATTTACATATATATTTAGTTCCACTTATATATTTATATATTATTTATTAGTTATGCATATTATTTTCATATTATTATTACTATATTTTTTTTCATTTATATACATATAAATATATTTACATATATATATATCACTACTTATTATATTATTACATTTATATATATATATATGACTATATTATATATACATCTTCATTTTATAATTACATATATATATAATTATTTTTAATGACATGTATATGTCTTTATTTTGTGGTTTTATTTATTCATAGCATTATATGTACATTAAATAAATAATTTATTTCAAAATTTTACAATTAAATAAATACATTTACAAGGGATTATTTTACATATTTTTCTAATTTGTTTCATACTTAAATAGCACTTTTATTCATAATGATATACATTTATATACATTAGATAAAACATGCCATTTTATTTAATATTATATATGAAATATGTATAATATTATCTAAAACAATGTTAAAAACTATATTTAAATACATGTATTCTCCTATTCATCAAATACCTCCATACTTAAGCTTTTGCTATTCCAGAGCAAAAGTAAGAGATGCCCATAAGACATTAATAGAATTTTCTAATTTACCAAAATTTTATTTAATCGAAAGTAAGCTTGAAATAAATTTAGGAGATTTAAAGAGGTAAGTCCTACATCGTGATGATGATTTTTAAAAGAGCGAAAAAGTTTAATCCAATAAGACTTCTAAAGTTAGCTAAGTAGCGACCTAAATAATTGTAATAATTAGCACCATGATTAGAATTGAATTATAAGAACTTTTACTTTTTAATGAAATTTTTAAGAATAATTAAAACTTACTAATTATGCTCTCATTTTTTTTAATTTATATCTAGTTTTCAATTGTACTGGCTAGGGGGGAGCTTGACAAGAGAAGAGATTTTTGATTTGGGGATGATGAATTTTATCCTCTCACCCCACTAAATTTTTTTCTTTTGGATAAGGTAGGGAATGAAATCTTGTTCCCATTTTTTTCAAATACCAGTGCCTATGTTTACGGAATGAAATCTTATTCCCATTGACATAAGATCTTTTTAAATTAATTGGGTGCCTATGTTTACGGAATGAAATCTTATTCCCATTGACATAAGATCTTTTAGAACAAAATTACCAAGGATATGGTATAAGAGGTAAGGGGTTTAGAAATTTCTAAAGTTTATAAATTAAGAAAAATTTTGAGAGCAATTTTTGGTAGATTTAGAACATTCCTAAAGTTTCACAAGTTTGAAGTCGGAATAATTAAAGTCTAAAGATGGTCTGCCAAAATAATACAAGAAGCCATTTAGGGTAAACTTGAAGTAGTGCTAAAAAGTTTGTTCTCTAATTAAATTAAAATTGCAATGTGTTCTTTACAATTAAAATTCCAAAGATCTAAATCTTAGAAACTATGATACAAATAATAGTTTTTGGCAAATCAAATATAATGAAAATGCTTATAAAATAAACTCAAACTAGTTTTGAGAAAATAAAAAAACGAAGTAGGGGTTTAATTTTATTTTATGGATTTTGGGGTTTTTTAGAAATTTTTTTTGTTTTTTCTAATTTATTTACAAAGTATGAAATATTTTTTGGATTTCAGGGTTTTTTAAAAAAAATTTTGATTTTTTCAAATTTATTTACAAAGTATGAATTTTTTTTTGGATTTTGGGGTTCTTTTGAATTTTTTTATTTTTTTTAAATTTATTTACAAAGTATGAAATATTTTTTGGATTTTGTGGTTTTTTAGAATTTTTTTGATTTTTTAAAATTTATTTACAAAGTATGAAATATTTTTTTGATTTTGGGGTTTTTTTAGAATTTTTTTGATTTTTTCTAATTTATTTACAAAGTATGAAATTTTTTTTTGGATTTTGGGGTTTTTTAGAATTTTTTTGGTTTTTTCAAATTTATTTACAAAGTATGAAATTTTTTTGGATTTTGGGGTTTTTTAGAATTTTTTTGGTTTTTTTTACTTTATTTACAAAATATGAAATATTTTTTCGATTTTGGGGTTTTTTAGAATTTTTTTTTTCAAATTTATTTACAAAGTATGAAGAACGAGAAAAGATACCCACATACTTAAAACACAACATTGTCCCCAATATTGTAGGTTAAGTATGAAGAAATAAAAATATAAAATGCAGTTTGTACAAAAATTAAAGGAAGAGAAGATAAATAAACCCTACAAAAATGAAGTAGACACGGAAAAGTAAAAATTTTAGATAATTATGGGGTGCCTCCCACGAGCGCTTTATTTACCGTCGTGTAGCTTGACGCATTTGGCCTTTAAGTTTTCTATTAAAGGTTTGGAAGGGGCCGTATAGATTCGAGTTTACTGTCCACCGGATTGTCCGTGCCAAATAAAGTTTTAAGCGGTGTCCGTTGACTTTAAACTCGCCTTTTTCGGGGTGGGAGATAAGAACGGTCCCATATGGACAAACCTCTTTGACTTCAAAGGGGCCGGACCATCTGGATTTTAGCTTACCAGGAAAAAGACGAAGGCGTGAATTAAATAAAAGGACAAGATCGCCCGACGCAAATGATTTTCGAAATTTGATTTTTCGATCGAGGTAGAACATAGAATGCTCCTTATAAAATTTATTACACTCGTAAGCATTTTCACGCCATTCATCGAGTTCATTTAATTGGAATTTTTTACTCTCGGAGGCTAAGTCTAGATCGAGGTTTAAAAATTTTAAAGCCCAAAAAGCGCGGTGCTCTTACTATACGGGCAAGTGGCACGCCTTACCATAGACTAATCGATAGGGTGTACAACCGATGGCGGTCTAGTACGCCGTACGATACGCCCACAACGCGTCGTCGAGTTTTGAAGACCAATCTTTCCTATTCGTCGAAATGGTTTTTCTAAAATATGTTTGATCTCTCGATTAACTACATCTACTTGGCCGCTTGTTTGGGGGTGATAGGCGGTGGCGAGCTTGTGCGTTACTCCGTATTTAGATAATTGTAAACTGGGCATTACAAAAGTGCGTGCGCCTATCATTTACTATCGCGCGAGGAGTACCGAATCGAGAAAATATTTTTTACAAATTTGACGACGACTCTCGCATCGTTAGTCGGGAGAGCTTGCGCTTCCACCCACCTAGATACGTAGTCGACCGCCACTAAAATATAGCAATTAGTACAAGAGGGAGGTAGGGGGCCTACGAAGTCTATGCCCTATAAATCGAAGATCTCGCATTCTAAATAAAAATTGTAGGGAATCTCATCACGACGCAAGATATTACCCGATCGCTGACAGCTATCGCACTTACTCACAAAATTATGAGCACCTTTAAAGAGAGTGGGCCAATAAAAGCCCGCCTTTAGCGCTTTCCGCGCAGTCCGATTGGCTTGATAATGCCCCCCGTCCGGCCCCTCGTGGCAGTGTCGCAAAATTTGTGCACCCTCCTCGCATGAAACGCATCTTGTACTACATGGTCCTCGCAGACGTGAAAGAGAAAGTGGTCTTCCCAAAAGTAATTTTTCAAATCAGAAAAGAATTTCTTCTTTTGCTGTTTTGAAAAGTGTTTTGGAAGGACCCGCGCAACTAAATAGTTGGGTAATCCGCAAACCAAGGAAGGGGAGAAGTTTTTAAATTAGAAATAGTTAGGAGGCGCTCCTCGGGAAATCTATCATCTATGTTGGGTTCGACGAGCGCTTCCGTGACGGGGCGGTCTAAACGAGAGAGGTGGTCGGCCGCAAAATTTTTAGCCCCCTTCTTGTCCCGGATCTCTAAGTCAAATTCCTGAAAGAGGAGGATCCATCGAAGCAAGCGGGTCTTGGCGTCTATTTTTGATAATAAAAATTTGACGGCGGAGTGGTCGGTAAAAACGCCAATTTTAGAAAGCGTAACATAGGGCCTAAACTTATATATCAAAAAAATGATGACGAGAAGTTCCTTTTCCATCGTCGTGTAATTTGCTTGTGCGGCTGTGAGCGTTCGAGAAGCGTAGTAGATGGGATGAAAATAATTATTAACACATTGGCCTAGTACGGCTCCCACCGCGATATCACTCGCATTGCACATAATTTCAAACGGAAGGGACCGATCTGGCGCCACCAGAAAGGGAGAATTGATATGTTTGTCTTTTATAATATTAAACGCCTCTACGCACGCGTTATCAAAAATAAATGGAGATTCCATCTCCAGGAGGTGGGTTAGCGGCTTCGTTATTTTGGAATTCTTCTGAATAAACCGCCTGTAAAAACCCGTGTGGCCAAGAAAACTCCTAATTGATTTTATATTTGAAGGTGTTGGGAGTTTTTTGATGATTTCGACCTTGGCTTTGTCTACCTCCATCCCTCTAGCAGAAATCTTGTGTCCGAGAACTGAACCTTCCCGGACCATAAAATTACACTTTTCCCAGTTTAAAACCAGGTTCTTGTCTTTGCATCTTTGGAGGACTCGATTGAGATTATTTAGGAAATTTGAAAAGGAGCTCCCAAATACGGAGAAGTCATCCATAAAGACTTCCATAATGTCTTCTATGAGCTCCCCAAAAATCACCAGCATACATCGTTGGAATGTAGCCGACTCATTACAGAGGCCAAACGACATCCTTCGATATGCGAAGGTGCCGAAGGGACACGTAGAAGTTGTTTTTTCCTGGTCTTCGGGGGAGATAGGAATTTGGAAAAACCCCGATAGACCATCGAGAAAACAATAGTATGGATGACCCAAAAGTCGCTCCAGAATCTGATCGAGAAACGGTAACGGAAAGTGGTCCTTCCGGGTGGCATCATTTAACTTTCGGTAGTCGATGCACCCCCGCCAACCCGTAACAGTACGAGTTGGGATTAATTCGTTGTTCAGATTGGCCACCACCGTTAAACCGCCCTTTTTTGGCACGACATATGTGGGGCTAACCCACGTATTTTCCGGTATTGGATAGATAATCCCCGCATCCAATAGTTTTATAACTTCAACCTTAACGACGTCCCACATATTCGGGTTACGTCATTGATGAGTCCCAATTATATACATATTTTCGGACTCATTTGGGCTGATTTTCTAGTCTTTGCACCACACTTTAGGCGTGTTTTCATTTATATTTAATAGTCATCTATTATTCCACTCTTAGTGCACATGTATGCCCGTTCTTTGTGTGATTCCTTGTAGTCCAGTGGTCCTGGACATTTTCATGCAGGTTTATGGGATCGTGCGATGCTTGATGAGTCCAGTTTATATAGTGATTTCCGGACTCATCTGGGCTAGTTTTCATGCACTTGCACATCACTTTAGGCCTATATTCAATTCTATTTGATCGCGTTGCCCATTTCATTGCTTAGTGCACATTTATGCCACATCTTGGTGTGATTTCATGTATTTCTGTGATCTAGTATATTTTCATGCAGGTCCAAGGGTTGTGCGACACTCGGGATGGGTTCTGGGGGATTTTCGGTCGAAAAAGCCACTGGTCGTGCGTTTTCCTTCGCGCACGACCAGGCGCACGACCACTGGTCGTGCGTTAATTCCCTTCCCAGTTCGAGCGTTGGCGCACGATCGTTGGCCTCCTTCGCGGACGACCACTGGTCGTGCGCCACTGACCGTGCACTATTTTGCAGTCCGGGACTATGCTACAGGTTCTTCGCGCACGATCAGAGGCATTCCTTCGCGCACGACCATTGGTCGTGCGCCTGATCGTGCGCGGTGTTTATTTCCTTCTCCGCCTATAAATAGGCAAGCGCGATTTTAGGTCGGGATCGCTTCCAGTCCGCCGTTTTCCGCCTATTTCAGGGAGTTCCGCCTATGATTTTGTCGAGCACAGTTCATATTTCGTCGAGCACAGTTCTGATTTCGTCGATCGCAGAGTCACTTATATAATTAAGTGTTTATATTAATTTCTGTCACACATTATGCAGTGCTTCATTTTAATTATTAAAAATATTAGATCACCTCTGATGATAAAGTGCCCAACACCAAAGTTGTATCCCTAGGTGTGTAATTTAATTCAAAATTTGTTTCAGCCAAAAAGGAGCACTGTATCTACCTGTAGAGCCAAAATGGTGGGACTGGTCCCAAGGGTGGGGCAGTCACTCTTTCCTGCATATCTTTTTATTGGTAGATGTTATGGCCTAGATATTTAAAACCTAGGCTAGTTATATACACCCACACAACATACTAAAAGATGGGATTTTTAGGAGAACCTTTTTCTACGGTTTTTGAGACAATTTCATAAATCATATATTAATTAATTATTGGGTCAAATGACCTCCAATGCCCTCCAAATTTTGGTGGTTACCTCTTAGGGTTATCACATGGCCCTAGTAAAAATCTCAGCCCAATTGGGACTGATTTGGTTGGGTAATTTGTTAACCTAAGTTAGGTCAAATTGGGTCAAACTTAGGGCAAGGTGTTTATCCTGGGGTATGGTGGTGAGAACTCATCACCATGAGTTGAAACCTTGGCCACTAGTTTAGGATCACCTAAAACACCTTCATGAGTAAGATGGGGTGGTGTAGAGGTCGATATGCCCTAGGAGTCTAGTTTTAACCTTAGGGTTGCTCTTTGAACCTTGTGAAGGACATGTGTCAAAAGTTTTAGAATGGCCATGGAACTTGGTGGATAAGTTCATGGGATGTAATTAGGCCCTAGGTAATTTATAAAGATTTTAGGAGCAATTATCCCCTTAGAAATAGGACATAATCCCTTCAGGTAAACTTCTTTTAAGAGATACTTACATGCTCAAATGGTCTTGGATGATGATGAAACCTTGGTAGCGCCTTTATAATCACATGTTGGACCTCTGGTAATTTTTGTGAAATTTATTAAATGATTTAACCAGTACTTCATTCACAAAGCTCCTATTTTGTCTTAGGCTTAATAAAATTAATTGAGTGTTCAATACTCTTTGATAAATTGTGCAAATTGGTGATGGGACATTTCAGAGCATTAGGAAACTCTGTGATTTTTTATATAATTTTTGGAGACTTAAATCAGTAGGCTACTTCACAACTTGTCTTATTTGAGGTTTTCTTAAAGTATTTATTTAAGTAAGAAAATGATTTCCATAAATCCTAAAATTTAGTCTGTAGACTTTTCTGATGAATACAAGAGCTTGATATTTCTCCCATAATTTTGGAGTTGATATTTTTGGTGGTTCCTTCATAAAACTACAAGTTTGGATAGATGATAAATATTAAAAATAGAGGACAATTTCTTACTGTAAAAATATGATATGTTGTATTTCTTGATATTTAGTCAGCACAAATTTATCATGATTTTTGGAGAGCGACATCATAAAAATTCCTTACACTTCATGTTCATTTTCATACTTGGCAAATATTGGAGGAATTTAATTAAATGTTAAAATGTTGAGGGAAAATATGAATCTATGGAGTTAGTCTTCTAATGCCATGATAGCCCTCCATTAATAATCTTGTGTCATGAGGATGAATATTTGGAGTACTTCTACTTATTAGCTTCATATAGTTAGTTGGTCTGCGTATAGTAAAACTGTAAACCTGAGAACTTTATGAATCATTAGGAGGGAATGGAAGGTAGAGGTTGTACCTAGACTGGTTTCGAAGATTGAAGGTCACCAAAAGGAGTTTAGGTGATGAGGGTGTGCTTGGGAGTTAAGGATAAAGTTGTGCTCGGGATTGACGAAAGATCATTTTTCCCCTAGCGGGTCATAAAATACCTAGGGTTATTCCAAGTGTAATAATAAGGAGGGTGTTCTTATGTGTCACAACCCGCATTTTCCCCGAATTTAAGAATATCAGAGTAAGAGAAAATGCACGTCGTGATGCCACGTCATGCAGGAGACAACTGTAGATGCTCAGGCGGGAACCTATTACTTATTAAAATAAATCATGTTTTCATGATAATTCGTCATTTGAAATCATTTATAGGGTTTGAGGTAAGAACTGTGTCTCTCAGTTCATGGATCAACTAGTCCACCGAGAAAGTATATTTAATTGCAGCGGAAAGTACTTGATTTAGTTTACTTAAAATCCTTAAATGTATGCAATGTCAGGATATAAGTAAATGATATGCACATGACTAGGCGTATTATAAGTATAGAAAATACTTTTAGGCGACTTTAAAGATAAGAGTTTCAGTTCAAAAGAATGCAATGAGGATGAAGGAAAAGCCATTTATAACTATAGTGCACCTAACATAAATTCTTCCCAGAGAGTAAGATAACACAGGATCTAAAAGTAGTGGCAACCTACTGGCAAATAAACTGTAGCAAATAGGGCACAACGGGCGTCAACAACATGACACTAACCCATTGGCTCCAACTAGTATGTCTGATCACAAGAAGAAAACTAAAGGCAGCTACCTCGCAGCAGCGGAGCAAAACCTACTAATGCACTGAACTCCAAGCAACACCACTAGCCGCTACGGCTCTGAACCTGAGGCATTCAATAAAACAAAGAACGCCTCAGCAAGGAATTACAAGCGGCAAGAAGTAAGAAAAAACAAGTAAATAAGGCATACGGGGTACCAACCCAAGCCTGATTCACTGAAAGAGAAGCTCTAAAACAAGGAGCTAAGCAGAGCACCAAGTGCACCTAGATATATATAAAAAAAAGAACAAGTATGATTTAATTATCTTGCAAATTTTATACATGAGACTGATCAGCTCAAAATTTAAATGGGAGCGGTGACTTACGTCCGCTACCCAAAGCCCAACCCAGAACACGGCCCTCGGGACCACAGGCAACGCCTGCTGTTCATGTCCCTTACATTGGTCACCGCGCAAGGCTTAATTAATTCTTTACGGCCACCAAACATAGCCCATAGGACCACAGGCAACGCCTGCTGTTCATGTCCCTTACATTGGTCACCGCGCAAGGCTTAAGGCAAATATTCATCTTACTCAAATCGTTAAGACACGGGACGAAGCCCGAGAAACAATCATCAGGGATACCCTAAGAGTTAGGGTCGATGCAAGGTACACACTGATCAAGATAAATCATAAGAGTAAACTCAAACGTTAACAGATCCACAATGAGTAAAAAAAGGATACAAGCAAGAGGGATTCAAGATCAGGAGCACCGAAGGGTCACTGGCAATCATCCAAGTACACCCGAGCGGACACGAGCTTCTAACACAAAAACTCAACGAAAACACAAGCGTTCCGGGCGGGGTTCCAAGGGGTCGCGCCCCTGGCAGGGTCTTAGGGGCAGAGCCCTTGCGGGGTGCGGGGCAGAGCCCCGTCCAAATTTTTGAAATCCCACCACCGAAAACTGCACAAATCACATCAAACGTGATCTTCCAAGACAAAAACATGGAGGGCAACACCAAGGTTTCTCGAGAAACGAAAAGGGCAAGGAATCGAGGACATAACTCGAACACTAGGGAACAAAGGGCTGAGGATAAAGTTCTCGAGGACTCCATAGACAGAACAGAACCTCACGAGATATCAAAGAGTACAGGTATGACATTTCACGAGAAATCCAGAAGAAATCAAGGAGCAGGGAAACAAAGTTCTCGAGAACTCACCCATGTCTCGAGAAATCTACGGCAGAGACAATCATGTCTCGAGAAATACAAAGGCAGGGGTCAAATGAGTTTTCGAGAGATCAAAGGGCAGAGACAGTTATGTCTCGAGAAATCCAAAGGGCAGAGACAGTTATGTCTCGAGAAATCCAAAGCTGCTCTCGAGCTACAGCAAGAACAAGGGGATTGTATCGACCACGGTTTTCTCCAGGGAAAAACTAGATACTAGGGTAAGATTGAGGAGGAGAAAATCAAGGGGAGGTTCTAGATCATAAGTTACTACACCAAACACACAAAACTCTTGCTAATCAGCATGACAAGAGCTCAAAACGAGCAAACCAACCGTCAAGAGAAACAGGAGAGAAAGAGGAAGAAACCACTTGCCTTAACCTTGCAGAACTCCACTAACTTCACTCCGAAAGCCAAGGAAACTCCTGAGCACGGAAACCTGGAACGATTTGGACCAAAAGGAGGAGTTAGGCCACTACCAAAACTTCAAAACCTCCACGAAGAGAGACAAGCTTACCACTAAGACGAAGATCTCGCCGAGAGCTTTCCAAATCTTCAAACCAATCCCGATTCCGACCACTACAGCCCTAGAAATCACCGGCCGGAAGCTCTCCGAAGCTCCGCTCTCGCCCTAACACTCGGCGGCTGATTTTGATCGAGGAAAAGGAAGATGAATAGGAGGAGGGGATTTTTGGCTTATATATAACCTAAATTTATTATTTAATTACTTAATTAATTCCCCAATTTACTTAAACTGCGAGGGCGACCAAATTACCTCGGATTTCTACGAAATTCGCACCTTAACTAAAACACGGCGCTGCGAATCCAACGGCAAAGTCAGAATTCAATTCCGACGGTCAAACTCGGACTAAAGCCTCCCGAAGCTAAAATCTTGAAATCCACCCAAAATCTTCACTTTAACTCGAAACGACGCGAAATCTCGCACGCTTGACCTAAATCACAATTCACAAGCTTTAACTAAGCTAAAACTCGAAACACTACCAGACGAGCTGACATAACGCCCTTACGCCAAAATTACGTCACAGAGGGTACGTAAAATAGTTGACGAAAATCAGGGGCGTTACAGTCACTCCCCCTAAAAGGAAGTTTCGTCCCGAAACTTGGAATCCGAAGATCAAGAAAGATACAGAATCAAATTTAAAAGATTAACTGACAGAAGATTTACCCGAAATCTTAGAGAAGAGGCTAGGGTGAGTCTCTCTCATGGCAGACTCCAGCTCCCACGTCGCGCTTTCGACACCCTGATTCTTCCAAAGAACCTTGACCATCGGGATCGTCTTCTTTCGCAACACACGCTCCTGAGTCTCCAAGATTCGGACAGGTTCTTCGGCATAAGAAAGATTGGGTTGCAAAACGGGCACTGAATCAAGAACAAGCCGATTACTACGCAAACACTTCCTCAACTGGCTTACATGAAACACATCGTGAACATTAGGAAAGGAGGCAGTCAAATCCAATCTATACGCTGACACTCTGATGCGCTCAATAATCTGAAAAGGTCCCACATACCGGGGATCCAACTTGTGGTTCCTTCCAAACCTCTTAACACCCGGCATCGGAGAAACTTTCAAGAACACCCTGTCTCCAACGACAAACTCTAAATCCACTCTTCTTCGATTCGCATACTTCTCATACCGCTCCTGAGCAATGCGGAGCTTCTCGCGGATATGAGTCACAGCAACATTCATCTCTTCCAAAGCCTCTGGGCCTAGCAAGGGACTCTCACCAACCTCGACCCAAAACAACGGAGTCCGACAACGCCTCCCATACAGAGCCTCAAACGGGGCCATTTGTAGGCTTTCTTGATAACTGTTATTATACGCGAACTCCATCAATCCAAGCCGCTTATCCCAAGCTCCACCATGATCTAAGATATAGCACCTTATCATATCTTCCAAAATCTGATTAACTCTTTCTGTCTGACCATTGGTCTGGGGATGATAAGCGGTAGAGTACCTAAGGTCAGTACCCAAGGCTCCCTGCAAACTCTGCCAGAAACGAGACATGTACCTTGAGTCTCGGTCTGACACAATGCTCACAGGCACACCATGCAATCTGATAACTTCATCCAAATACAACTCTGCTATTTTCTCCATCGAGTATCCAATCTTGAAGGGCACAAAGTGAGCACACTTTGTCAAGCGATCTACTATAACCCACACCGAGTCATGACCACGGGGAGATCTCGGCAAACCGGTAATGAAGTCTATCGAAATACTCTCCCACTTCCAGGTTGGAATATCTAACAGGTTCAACTTACCTCCAGGCCTCTTATAATCTGCTTTCACGCGCTGACAAGTTAAACATTCTGACACATATTTTGCTATATCATTCTTCATACCTGACCACCAAACGATCTGCTTCAGATCTTTATACATTTTCGTGGAACCAGGATGGTAGGAAACCTTAGAATCATGTGCCTCGCTACAGATATTTGTCCGAATTTCTTCCAATGCGGGGACGCAATATCTACCTCGGTACCTCAAAGTATCCTTATCATCGATCGAAAAATCTGGCAATTATCCTTTTTCAGTTCTACTTCGAAGATGCTGCAAGTCAGGATCTTCCTTCTGATGCATCCTAGTAAGGGCAATCCAAGAAGGCTCTTCAGCCTCTAAGCTCGAGGGTGCGGTACAACTACCGACTGAGATATCCATCAACATAAACTCCTCTACTAAGGACTGCACTGAGAGATTGAAGATATGCGCGGTTTTCCAGCTCAGGGCATCGGCCACCACATTAGCCTTACCCGGATGGTACAGAATATCTACTTCATAATCCGCCACAACTCCAACCACCTCCGCTGGCGCAGATTCAGCTCCTTCTGGGTGAAGACATACTTCAGACTTTTATGATCTGTGAAAATCTTGCATGACACTCCATATAATAGGTGTCTCCAAAGCTTCAAAGCATAGATTACTGCGGTGAATTCTAAGTCATGCGTAGGGTAATTCTTTTCATGAACTTTCAATTGTCTGGACCCATAAGCAATCACCTTCCCTTCTTGCATCAACACACATCCCAATCCAATGTGAGATGCATCTACATAAACTGCATACTCGACTCCTTCGATCGGCAAGGCCAACACCGGAGCACTACACAAACGCCTCTTCAATTCCTGAAAGGCTTCCTCGCACTTATCGTTCCAAACGAAGGCTGCATTCTTCTGGGTAAGCTTAGTCAAGGGTGCGGACAGCACTGAAAATCCTTGGACAAATCTCCTGTAGTACCCGGCCAATCCTAAGAAACTCCTTATCTCCTTAGGCGTCGAAGGCGTCTTCCAATCCAATACGGCAGAAATCTTAGCGGGGTCTACAGTAATTCCATCTTTGTTCACCACATGACCCAGAAAGGATACCTGAGGAAGCCAGAACTCACACTTGCTCAGCTTGGCATACAACTTGTGCTCTCTAAGGGTAACCAATACTAAACGCAAATGCGCAGCATGCTCCTCAGCACTTATGGAATAAACCAATACATCATCAATGAAAACTACGACGAAATGATCCAGAAAATCCTTGAACACACGGTTCATCATGTCCATAAATGCAGAGGGTGCATTTGTCAAACCAAACGACATGACTAGAAATTCAAAATGGCCATAACGAGAACGAAAGGCAGTCCGGGGAACGTCCGACTCACGGATCCTCAACTGATGGTAGCCTGATCGAAGATCAATCTTTGAAAACACCGTGCTACCACGCAACTGATCAAACAGATCATCTATCCTTGGCAACGGATACCTGTTCTTGATGGTCACTTTGTTTAATTCTCTATAATCTATGCACAATCTCATAGAACCGTCCTTCTTTTTCACGAACAAGACCGGAGCACCCCAGGGAGAAGAACTAGGTCTGATAAAACCACAATGCAGCAACTCATCCAACTGAGTTCGCAACTCTTCTAACTCACGCGGGGCCATGCGGTACGGTGCCTTCGCGATAGGACGAGTACCAGGCTCCAGATCAATAGCAAACTCCACGTCTCTAACAGGAGGGAGACCAGGAAGATTAGCAGGGAAAACATCGGGAAACTCTCGCACCACCAGAATATCCTCGATACACGGCGAACCACCAACAGCTTCTACTACAGAAACAAGGTAATCCAAACAACCGGAAATTAATAGTCTCCGAGCACATACCGCGGAAATTATCGAAGAACTCTGGTACGGAGAGCCAAAAATGCTCATGGGTTGACCGTTGTCCATCACGAAGTCCAGACGCTTTTCCTTGCATCGGATGACCGCATCATAACTGGACAACCAGTCCATACCCAATATTACGTCAAAGTCTTCTAAGTCCAACACTTTGAGATCAGCAACAGCCAAGAAATCTCCTAAGAGAACGGGGCAACTTCGGACGCACTGGTTCGAGGACACCAGATCACTAGAAGGGAACTTAACGAGGAACGAATCGTTGTCCAGCTCAGGGGTCAAACGGTGACGCTCAACGAAGGCCCTTGCTACGAACGAATGGGTAGCACCCGAATCGAACAACACACGCGCCCAACGATTCTTTACCTTAAATCTCCCTATAAGCGCGCAAAAAGAAACTAGTCTAATACAGTGAAACGAAAAATCAAAGTCAGCACTTAACAGCTAGCTCGGAAGTCTAACCTGCGATCACTTGGGTTGAACACTGCGCCTGCTCCTTGGTCAACACGTTCAGCTTTCCTCTTCCTTGATCCTGATGCTGCGGCGGCGGCACAGCTCGAAGCAGAACTGGCTGCAATGGGGCTTGACCTCGCGGGCACTGAGACTTAAGGTGCCCCTTCTGTCCGCATTGGAAGCAAACTTTCTCCTTGATCCAACACCGGGCCGCTTCATGACCCTTCTGCTTGCACAACGGGCAGGACACCTCTCCCTTTGAAGCGCCCTGAATTGCTAGTACTCGCTTCTGCTTCTGAGCTCCCTTCCTCTTAAAACATTTCTCCACTGGATGGCCGGGGCGGCCACAGAAGTTACACACCTCTCCACTCCTTTTCTTTGGAGCCGGGCTAGATACCTTGGGGGTCTCCCCCTCTTCAAATTTCATCTTGTCCTTTTTCATTAGAGCACCCCGATTCTTGGCGTTGTCGATAGCCTCGACTTTCAGCGCTGCTTCTACCACTTCAGCATAACTTTTAGATCTATAAGCACTCGCCAACTGCTGAACATCGCTACGAAGACCTCCAAGAAATCGCTTCATTCTTCCTGCCTCAGAAGCCACTAAATCTGGAGCAAATCTGCTCAACTTACTGAACTCGATCTCATACTCACTAACCGTGAGTTGTCTTTGCTTCAGGTGCAGAAAATTATTCATTAAACGATCTTGCTCGACGGACGGCAGAAATTTCTTTAACACCATCGCCTTGAACGACTCCCACGAACATCCACCCACGAGATTTTCCCTCTCCCTAATCCACCAGCTCTTAGCAAGTCCTTTCAGTTGGTAAGCGGCGACCATCACCTTTTGGTCTGCATAGATTCCTGAGTATGAAAACATCTCCTCAATGGCAACAAACCAGTCATCTAATGCCATGAAATCTGCTCTTCCGTCAAACGTAGGAGGTCCCAACCTTTGAAAATGCGAAATAAAATTCATTTCCGGTGGTATCGCTACTGGGGGTACCAAGGGAGCAGGAGGAGTAGGTACAGTCTGTCCTACTACTGGGGCCTGCACTACGGGTTGCTGCCTAGCACCGGCAGCCAACAACGCCTCGACCTACGACTGCATCGCAACCATCTGCCTAGTCAGAGTCTCATTGCTCTGGCGCAAACTCTCGATCAAGGCTTCACTCTGCGCACCCGAAGACTCGCCCTCCGACTGGGGAGTCGACCTAGTCGCGCATCGCTTGCGCGCCATTTCTGCTAAAACGCATAAACCTCTAATCAAAACTTAACCTTACACTAGAACTACACTGCTTGTTTCAGAACATACATGTACAGTTACTTGCCATTTCCACTACCTTTCTCTGGGATATTTTTATGATGATATGCTAAATTCAGGAACGATACTACATCGTCCCACTTGACTCATGTGCAAAGGGCATGAATGCATGAATTTTCTATTCGTTTTGAAATCATGTGTGTACGTGTGTCATCATATAAGTCTTTAACTTCGCACGTGTGCTTATGCAATGCTATGTAAAGTATGTTGTGCTATGCATTCTAATAAAGGCCTTAATGCATGTTATGAGCGGCGTACACATGTAATATTATGCATCCCATACTACATAATATTGCATGTAACGAAAGAGAAAACGTGCTAATGGGCATCCATGTGATGATGGTTATGCATCCCATACTACATAACCGTCACATGTTGCCACCTATGGTGGATCCATATACAAACACATATTATGCATCCCATACTACATAATATGCCCCATATACTTCTTATCATGCTATGAGTGTAGTGTTCATGCTTCGGCCAAGACGTACTGATGACACTTCGGTGTGTGTATGCAATGAAGCCAAAAAAACTACTAAACTATATCAGAATTTGTTGCCCGACCAACTTATCGAACAACCTGGCTCTGATACCAACTGTCACAACCCGCATTTTCCCCGAATTTAAGAATATCAGAGTAAGAGAAAATGCACGTCGTTATGCCACGTCATGCAGGAGACAACTGCAGATGCTCAGGCGGGAACCTATTACTTATTAAAATAAATCATGTTTTCATGATAATTCGTCATTTGAAATCATTTATAGGGTTTGAGGTAAGAACTGTGTCTCTCAGTTCGTGGATCAACTAGTCCACCGAGAAAGTATATTTAATTGCAGCGGAAAGTACTTGATTTAGTTTACTTAAAATCCTTAAATGTATGCAATGTCAGGATATAAGTAAATGATATGCACATGACTAGGCGTATTATAAGTATAGAAAATACTTTTAGGCGACTTTAAAGATAAGAGTTTCAGTTCAAAAGAATGCAATGAGGATGAAGGAAAAGCCATTTATAACTATAGTGCACCTAACATAAATTCTTCCCAGAGAGTAAGATAACACAGGATCTAAAAGTAGTGGCAAACTACTGGCAAATAAACTGTAATAAATAGGGCACAACGGGCGTCAACAACATGACACTAACCCATTGGCTCCAACTAGTATGTCTGATCACAAGAAGAAAACTAAAGGCAGCTACCTCGCAGCAGCGGAGCAAAACCTACTAATGCACTGAACTCCAAGCTACACCACTAGCCGCTACGGCTCTGAACCTGAGGCATTCAATAAAACAAAGAACGCCTCAGCAAGGAATTACAAGCGGCAAGAAGTAAGAAAAAACAAGTAAATATGGCATACGGGGTACCAACCCAAGCCTGATTCACTGAAAGAGAAGCTCTAAAACAAGGAGCTAAGAAGAGCACCAAGTGCACCCAGATATATATAAAAAAAGAACAAGTATGATTTAATTATCTTGCAAATTTTATACATGAGACTGATCAGCTCAAAATTTAAATGGGAGCGGTGACTTACCTCCGCTACCCAAAGCCCAACCCAGGAAACGGCCCTCAGGACCACAGGCAATGCCTGCTGTTCATGTCCCTTACATTGGTCACCGCGCAAGGCTTAATTAATTCTTTACGGCCACCAAACACAGCCCATAGGACCACAGGCAACGCCTACTGTTCATGTCCCTTATATTGGTCACCACGCAAGGCTTAAGGCAAATATTCATCTTACTCAAATCGTTAAGACACGGGACGAAGCCCGAGAAACAATCATCAGGGATACCCTAAGAGTTAGGGTCGATGCAAGGTACACACCGATCAAGATAAATCATAAGAGTAAACTCAAACGTTAACAGATCCACAATGAGTAAAAAAATGATACAAGCAAGAGGGATTCAAGATCAGGAGCACCGAAGGGTCACTGGCAATCATCCAAGTACACCCGAGGGGACACGAGCTTCTAACACAAAAACTCAATGAAAACACAAGCGTTCCGGGCGGGGTTCCATGGGGCCGCGCCCCTGGCGGGGTCTTAGGGGCAGAGCCCTTGCGGGGTGCGGGGCAGAGCCCCGTCCAAATTTTTAAAATCCCACCACCGGAAACTGCACAAATCACATCAAACGTGATCTTCTAAGACGAAAACATGGAGGGCAACACCAAGGTTTCTCGAGAAACGAAAAGGGCAAGGAATCGAGGACATAACTCGAACACTAGGGAACAAAGGGCTGAGGATAAAGTTCTCGAGGACTCCATAGACAGAACAGAACCTCACGAGATATCAAAGAGTACAGGTATGACATTTCACGAGAAATCCAGAAGAAATCAAGGAGAAGGGAAACAAAGTTCTCGAGAACTCACCCATGTCTCGAGAAATCTACGGCAGAGACAATCATGTCTCGAGAAATACAAAGGCAGGGGTCAAATGAGTTTTCGAGAGATCAAAGGGCAGAGACAGTTATGTCTCGAGAAATCCAAAGGGCAGAGACAGTTATGTCTCGAGAAATCCAAAGCTGCTCTCGAGCTACAGCAAGAACAAGGGGATTGTATCGACCACGGTTTTCTCCAGGGAAAAACTAGATACTAGGGTAAGATTGAGGAGGAGAAAATCAAGGGGAGGTTCTAGATCATAAGTTACTACACCAAACACACAAAACTCTTGCTAATCAGCATGACTAGAGCTCAAAACGAGCAAACCAACCGTCAAGAGAAACATGAGAGAAAGAGGAAGAAACCACTTTCCTTAACCTTGCAGAACTCCACTAACTTCACTCCGAAAGCCAAGGAAACTCCTGAGCACGGAAACCTGGAACGATTCGGACCAAAAGGAGGAGTTAGGCCACTACCAAAACTTCAAAACCTCCACGAAGAGAGACAAGCTTACCACTAAGACGAAGATCTCGCCGAGAGCTTTCCAAATCTTCAAACCAATCCCGATTCCGACCACTACATCCCTAGAAATCACCGGCCGGAAGCTCTCCGAAGCTCCGCTCTCGCCCTAACCCTCGGCGGCTGATTTTGATCGAGGAAAAGGAAGATGAATAGGAGGAGGGGATTTTTGGCTTATATATAACCTAAATTTATTATTTAATTACTTAATTAATTCCCCAATTTACTTAAACTGCGAGGGCGACCAAATTACCTCGGATTTCTACGAAATTCGCACCTTAACTAAAACACGGCGCTGCGAATCCAACGGCGAAGTCAGAATTCAATTCCGACGGCCAAACTCGGGCTAAAGCCTCCCGAAGCTAAAATCTTGAAATCCACCCAAAATCTTCAATTTAACTCGGAACGACGCGAAATTTCGCACGCTTGACCTAAATCACAAGCTTTAACTAAGCTAAAACTCGAAACACTACCAGACGAGCTGACATAACGCCCTTATGCCAAAATTACGTCACAGAGGGTACGTAAAATAGTTAACGAAAATCAGGGGCGTTACATTATGGGTAGATACCAACAACACTAAGTGTCTTGAGAAAGGGAGCTTTGGGGTTTCATCCCATTGTGGTTCCCAGTACCGTAGCGAGCCCCTCATAGGGTAATCCTCAGGAAGTCCAAGATTAACCATAAATTGTAGGGATAAGTTGATATACAAGCTTAACTTAATAATATGCACACCCACACCCCGTAGTTACGAGAGGTTAGTTGGTTTGGTTGTACGAGTGGTAGGCTCTGTGGTTGAAGCAGCGGACTGGTTAGTCCGGTGAGCTTGTGACTCAGTAATGCTTGTTGGTACGGACGGGTTGGTCCGGCGAGCCGTTGGCTCAGAAGGTTATGATGACGGGTAGGTTAGCCCGAGAAATTTATGGCTCGGGATATAGTAGAACATGTTACATGTGCATGAAGGTGTTGGGTCTCCGGTATTGGACGGTCGTTCACACCGAAGTCAATACGTTGACTCGGCAAGTGTGGAATTTGCACTTAGCCTTGAAAGTTTGGTGGTCCAGCCAGTAAGAGTACGCAGATGCTCCGATGTTGTGTTCTTAGCATTGAGGCGTACGATAGGTCTAGGTTAGGTAGTGTGAATACCAGCCTAGAGGTGGGCGAGGCCCAACCCACCGCTTCCGTTTGCCACTACGGGAGTATCCTGGGAGTCTAGCTAGCTCCAAAAAGGGGGAACTAAAGGTATGTGCGTATAGAGTCAAAGTGTGTGAGTTGCACTTGTATGAACATAGCATAAACAACATTCCATGCATGTCATGTCATAAACATTGCATTTCAACCCATACCCCTATCGTATAAGTCGATTATGGTGTAACATCCCTCAAACAACTAGACCCCTAAGTTGGTTTTGTCATGACTAGGTCATGACAACACCATAGGAAGTGCCTAAGACCGTGTGAACATAGCATAACTGCATAACTTGCATGTCATAGCATAAACATTGTATTTCAACCCCTACCCCTATCGTATAAGTCGGATATGGGACTTCTTATCTGATAGGCCTTGCTAAACGACCCCTTGGTCTATAGGTTTGTGTGGGCATTCCTATAAACCAATGGTTAGTTTTCTATTACTATTGTCTTTACTTACTGCACTTTACTTATTCTTTACCTGCTCTTACTATGCTTTGTTACCTGTTTCATTTGTGTATATATACTTGAGTAGTGGTAGAACTCTTCCTGTAGAATATACCCTGTTATCTGCTTTTGCTATTACCCCTTGTTTGTCCTCTGCTTCATCCTTTCCGCTCGGTGCCTAGGAGTCACCGGGGGAGGGGTGGGGGATTGGCTTAGTCCTTTTGACTAACGGTCGGTGGACCTTATCATTTTAGGAGACCGCGGCGACGGAGCAGCACCAGAGGCCGGTGCAGATGGAGGCGGGGCAGTCTAGAACGGGAGCACCGATGACAGGATCCGTGAGTGGCTATTAGTTATTTTTTTTGCTTCCGCGAGTGAATTTGTAGTGAGGCTTGATGTATCGGGCAGGAGCCCTTGTTATCTCTTTCTTTATTTCAGTTATATTTATGTGGACATCTCTTCGTGGATGTATTACTTTTCTATGTGATGTGGACTTGGCTTTCTTTTAGCTTATTTTTCTTTGCTTCTTCGTGATTGATATGGCCGACAGTATCGGCGTTTTGTAGTGGCGACCTTCCCGAGCGAGGGTGTCACCACAAAGCGACGGTTCTGGACCTAAGACCCGGATGTTTGAGAAGAAAAAAAAAAGGGGTCTTACATATGGTACTTCTTATACGATAGGCCTTGCTAAACGACCCCTTGGTCTATAGGTTTGTATGGGCATTCCTATAAATCAATGGTTACTTTTCTATTTTATACATGTCTTTACTTACTGCACTTTACGTATTCTTTACCTGCTCTTACTATGCTCTTTTACTGCTTAAATTATATATATATATATACTTGTGTAGTGTAGACATTCCATGTACCCCTGTCACCTACTATTGTTATACCCCTTATTGTCCTCCGCTTCATCCTTCCCGCACGGTGCCTAGGAGTCACCGGGGGAGCAGAGGGGGATTGGCTTAGTCATATGACTAATAGTCGGTGGAACTTATCATTTTAGGAGACCACGGAGACGGAGAAGCACCAGAGGCCGGTGCAGACGGAGGCGGGCCAATCTAGTATAGGAGCACAGGATTCAGGATCAATGAGTGATTAGTAGTTAGCTTCCGCGAGTGATCTTCTAGTGAGGACATGATGTACAGGGCATGAGCCCTTAATTATTGTAATCTTTTATTCAGTTATACTATGTGGACATCCCTTGTGATGTTTTACTTTTCTATGTGATGTGGACTTGGCTCTTTTGTTTAAGTTTCTTTGTTCTTGCTTCTTTGTGACCGATTCGGCCGGCAGCATCGACATTTTGTGGTGGCAACCTTCCCGAGTGAGGGTGTCACCGCAAAGCGGTGGATCTGGGCCTAAAACCCCGGGTTTGAAAAGAAAAAAATGGGGTCTTATAATTATTATATTTGTTCTCCTCCGCTCTTCCTCCCGCTCGGTCCCTAGGAGTCGCGGGGGGAGGCAGGGACAAAATTGGCGTAGTCTTTATGACTAACGGCCGGTTATGACCGTAGGATCCCGAGAGGATGGAGCACCAACACGACCATCTAGATGAGGTAACAGGACCTGAGGTGCAGATGTCGCGTGTTACTTCCACTACGAGATAGGTGTTTGACGATGTGTTATTTAGCTTCCGCCTAAAGATTTGAGAGAGCGAGTTTTATATTGTCATTTCATTGGATATGTATCGGGCATAAGCCCTTACTCTCTTTAATTTATTGTACTCATTGATGGACTTGTATACTTTTGGTTATATATACAAATGCGTGTGATTGTGGACTTGTTTACCTAGTTTTCTTCTAATCTCATGCTGGCCTGGTTGATTGTTCTTACCGGCATGATCGACGTCTTGCGGAGGTGGCTAACTCATGTGTTAGCATCACGGTAAGGCGGCGGTTCTGGGCATAAGATCCGGGATCTCTCCTGATGCTGGAGAGGGATCTTACACCCATACCTTATCCTTGATCATTTCAAAGTTGGGAGGTGGCTTAGGTCAATAAGAAAGTGACACATGGATGGATTGTCCAATCCAAGCATGAGAACTATCTTTCCCATTAATTCCAAGTCAAATCAGCCCCCATTTTCTCTCTCCTCCCATATACCTTGAACTGCATTCCCTCATCCAAGAGCTGATCACTTGTCTTCCTCTTCCCCACACTCAAGCATAGAGACCAGCTATTTTCCTGGAGGAAATCAAGCTTGGGCGGAGGATCGAAGCTTGGCCGACCGCCACCATGCAGCCAAGAGGACAAACTCGATCTATGGCCGCAAATCAGGTGACTTCCGGCCCCTCTCCCTTGGTGCTAGATCTTTAGATCTAAATTAGGAGAGATGTCAGCTCAAAAAAGCTTGACTTTGGTGAGTTTAATGGAGATTTCTAGGAAGAGACCATGCTAGAACTTCTGTTATAGGCGTCGTTCGCCGAGAAAATATCTTAAATCAATTCCTCTCCTCAATACAAAGTTGTAGGACATGATTTCGGGAAGAACAATGGTCTAATGATGGAGTATTCGAGGAGAGAAGGTGAAATAATTTATGTATGTGTTAGAGGAAGAAGATGAACAGATGTTATTCATTTATCTTAAGATCCGTGCAGATTTTATAATACTTAGGCAAAACCTATTTTCTGCGCATGACGGTCTTCAAGCCTATTTTTTGGCATGATCCAGCCATATTCAGGCCACGGGCTCAACATGAAAGTTGTAGCCCCCGGAAAGACGTTTCTGAAATGTAGTTGCACGTTTTCTAGAGAGCTCTATATCTCCCTAGGATTAAAATAAAAAATGGTTGTACAGAAGACGACCCGGTGTATGTACAGGACATATATTATGTTTGCTGTATGTTTATGTGCTCGATTTCAAGCCAATCCAAAAGAATCTCACTTAAAATCGGTTAAACAAATTTTGAGGTATCTAATTGGGTCAACTTGATTAGGATTATGGTACCCACATAATAGTACATTTACACTTCACAGCTTTTCCGATTCGGACTACGCCGGATGCTCACTTGATAGAAAAAGCACTAGTGGTACTTGTCATTTTCTAGGACCTTCATTAGTTGCATGGTCTAGTAGGAAACAAAATTCGGTTGCACTGTCCACCACAGAGGCCGAATACATTGCATTAGGGAGTTATTGTGCACAAGCACTATGGATGAGCCAAACTCTAGAGGACTTTGGTTTTCATCTAAAACATATTGAATTAAAATGTGACAACAAAAGTGTCATTGATCTTACAAATAATCTGGTACATCATTCTAGATCCAAACATATAGATGTACGTCATCATTTTATAAGTGATCACATTAAAAAGGAAAATGCTAGGATAAGTTTCATTGGCACGGACTCTCAACTTGCTGATATATTCACTAAACCTCTTCCCGATGTAAGGTTTTAAATGTTAAGGTTGGAATTAGGAGTCTTAGACATTTTAGGATAAGTTATTTGAAAAATGCTAAAGTTTTATGCAATTTGAGCAATCAAGACATCTCCATAAATTACAAAATTTCTGCATAAGACTACTAAAAGGACTCTAAATCAAGATCAAAAAATGAAAATTTAAAATTCTCAAAAAATCACTTACTGTTTTTAGTGCTAGCACTAGCTCCGGCGCTAGCGCGAGTGTTCAAATTTTCTATTTTTTGAAATTTCTACAAATTTTTAAAAATATGTTAGTTTATATCTACTACTTAGTTGTTGTATTTCTGACTTTTGTTATTTTTGCTTTATCTATATTATGAAAAATCAACTACAAAACTTTAAAATTCAAAAATACAAAAATATGTTTTTGTGGTTTTCTGTTTTTTCTTTCATTAAAATTTTTTCAAAACAACAAAAAAACGGTATGATCTTTATTGCTAATATCAAGCATAAATATGTTCTATTATTTATAATTATCTACAATGTTAAAACTTGTTTCTTCATATTACTATGAACATTGTTTTGTTTATCATGCTTTGATATATCTAATTAAGTGCATCAATTGTATTGAAAAATATGTGTAGATCCAAGCTTAGCATGCCTCTAAGTATGAGTAAATGTTTTGTGATTGATAATGATACATTTCACTCACTTATTTGGGTAATCAACATGTGTGTTTAAATCTAAAAGATGCTTGCGTGTGTATTGTAATTTTACAATGAATTAAAACTTACATATGTTTATTATCTACACTACATTTGAATTGCACTTAAAAATTAAGAAAAGTGGTTGGATTTAAAAATTGTGTTTGGGTTTGCAAAACAAGTGTATTCGAAGAATATTGTCTCACAAAAGTGAACAAAAAAAATAGACAAATATAACTCCCCAAGCACTACTTGAACCTCCTGATAAGTCTTCATAAGCATTGTGAGGTTGAGCACCTTGGAAAGAACAGTAAAATGTCTTGTAGAAACCTTGGTTATTACACCACTTTGTTAAAAGTATGTGCATTAAAAGTGTATGAAAGTAATATACTTGTGTTGTATTGTGCACTTTACTCTACATATGTCTTGAATTTTGTGATTTAAATCAAATGTTAGCATTGCTCAAAATACACTTATGTGCACATCAGTATCTTTCATAACACTTCTTCTCATGAGTATTGGATTCCAATGCTTTATATATACTACTCCTTATATAAGAAATGCTCTAGATAACCTAGCATGATCTCTACAATGTTTTTGGTATCTCTTGAACTTAAAATTAACATTGTAGTATATTTTCTTTTTGATATGTTCATTTCATGCTTGGTAACTTTATGAAAAACTATGAGATTTCAAAGAGGTTAAAACTTTACATTTTAAACTTAAACTCATATTTATACTTATGATTTTTATGCTTTCAAAAGGATGTTTCTTAGAATCTTCCGCTTGCTTACAACTCTTATGTTTTTATTTGAAATCTCTTATATACTATGCTTAAACTCTTTATCATTTCATATATTACAAAAGCTTGATCATGTTTTATAATTCCTAAGAAATGCTTCCTTACTACCCTCACCCCACCTTCTTTTGATAATACCAAAAGGGGGAGATTAATTGATGAAATCTAGAAGATTAAGGGGAGACTAATTTTTGTAATTTAGGGGGAGTAAAATATAAATTGCATTTATGTAGGAAGAAAATTAAGATAGGGGGAGTATGCACTATTCTCATGCTTATCATATACTATAGTTGCACTTTTATCTCGCTTATCCTATTCTATAAACACCTTTGTTGATTTCTTGCTAAGAGGATTTATTATTATCAAAAGGGGGAGATTGTTGGACATGTGTGTCACATCCCTTTGTTTGAGAATAACAAATACCATATTGTATTTGATCTTGCTTGTCGTGTGTTTATAGTGTGCATGAACTATAGGTGCAATACTCCATAGGAAGAAAGCAGCTTAGAACCAACAAACTGAACTAAAGCACTACCGCCAGAGCTAGGGGTTAACGCAGGCGCTAGCGCTACCGCCAGCGCTAGAGCTACCGCCTGGCGCTAGCTCAAGTTCGTGCGCACAACGCCGTGCAGCCGACGATTTTGCAACCGCTCCACACGAATGCTACTACAGGCTCTAGGAGCTACCATAGGCGCTATCTCCAAATTCTATAAATTGATGGCTTCTCTCTCATTTTGGTTAGAGCTTCCACAGAGATTACTTGTGCCACAAATTCCAGAGTTGTTCCTCTGCCGAAAGTTCATCTCCCTCTCAAAGCCAAAGAAGATTTCTGGAGAAGGAAGCCCCCACGCTGCATCCAAAGAACGATCGCTTCAATCTCGCTTATGCTGCAGCGATCCTTCATCCTCAACTTAAGAAATCTTATAGAGAAAGTTATTGTTATTTACTTTATTTCATTATTGTAATTTTTGTAGTAAAATCGCCTTGTGTTGGCGACTAAGTACTTGCGCGGCTTAGGGGGTTATTAGTCGCGTAAGTTGGTGACTTGGCCTAGCAGATTAGATCTAGGGGTGCTTGAGGCCATATCTGGGGAAGGATTGGCTAGAGTGACTTGAGGCAATATCTAGGGAAGGATTGGCTAAAGACAACCAGTTTGTGGGGATACAAGTCGGTATAGAAAAGAAAAAGATATTTACTTTTGTACGCCTCCGATTTCTAGCGATATTGAAATCAATTTTATGTGAACACTTTTTCATATAATACAATCATGTCTCTTTTTGTGTTTATTTGATTTCTTTCATTTGGCATGAATTTTATTATTGCAAATTACTTTTGCTAAATTGTTATTTTGCTCTCTCTTACTAAAAACAATTTAGTCATTTTAACAAAATTATAAGAAGAATTTTTATTCCCTTATTCACCCCCCCTAAGTGCGCCAATCGTTTCAACATCTAGAACCGGTTGGACTTGGTACTTTGGTGCTTACTTCCCAAGGACCCCTTCTGCGTCATAAGACTATCTGGTTTAGTGAGCAAGAGTACGCATGGTCTCCGATGTTGTGTTTTTAGCGTTGAGGTGTATGTATGGCCTAAGTTTGGTAGTGTGTATACCCACCTAGTATTGGAGATGCCCGCTCCACTGTCTCCGTCTGTCCACGACGTGAGGTGCCTGAGTGGTTAGCTACCCTCAAAAAGAGGGATGTACGAGTCTATGTCGACATAGCAAATCAGAGTGCGTGAGTAAATCATGGTTGTTTCATCATACATACATTGCATTGCATTGCATTGCATAAAGATCCTCATCATATAACTTGTATGGGCACCTTTATATGATGAGTTACTTATCATTGCAAAGATCCTTAACTTATAAGCTTGTATGGACATCCTTATAAGTTAAGTTTAATTCATTTCTTTACATACACTCCTCTTTTCATACTATGTTGCTGACTATACTGCTAGAATAAATTTGTTCTTATACTCTTGATATATCTAATATGATTACCGTTTTCATTGCCACCTGTTGTATTGTATATACTGATTATATTGCAGCGTTCCCTTTCTTCCTTCCGCCAGGTGCCTAAGAGTCGTCGGGGTAGAGGATGTGAATCCACTTAGTCTTTATGACTAACGGTTGTTACACCACTATTTTTAGGAGCACACACAGGTGGATAGCAATGTACGACCCAGGAGGATAGCCAGGCCAGGGTGACAGGGCCTATGACTACGATACCATTGCTACCGTTGGTGACAGATGTGATCGAGTATTTTGAGATGTAGCATTAGGGAAATTTGTACTCCGATATTTTGAAAGAGCTTTTGTAGATACCTGTCCTTTTGTACTTGAATGGACATTTTTACTTATTCGTGAATCCATGGCTTCTATTGTTTTTTTATTATTGATGGGTTGGCATGATGATATATGAGAATAGCCGGCATGATAGGCGTCTTGTGGAGGGGCTAGCCCATGTGCTTGCACTTCCACAAGGCGGCTGTCCTGGGCATAGGACTCCCCTCGACCGTGTCTTGTGTTCTGGGAAGGGGGATCTTACATTTATTGTATTTTCAGGAAGATCAACCTTCTCATAAGTTTTGAAATAAGATTTGTCCTTCTTGAACTGTTTTCTTTGCTCTTTTGTATACCTTTCCCATATAGGTATATCTATTCCATAACCCCTTCCTATGTATTATCTTCCCCATCCTCTGTAAATTCGTCCATGTCCCCTTCTTCTCAATGGAGGTCTTCCTCTAAAGGCAGGTGCTGGGACAATTGGAGTGGGTGATGGAGTAGGAGCAGGATGGAGCTGAGCTGGTGGTGGAGAGGATGGAGCAAATTTAGTGAGCTGAGCATCAGAATTGACTGGAGGAGATGTTGTTGTTGATTCTTCAGAGTAAGGCCTGAAGTCAGGTGTTTTAGGGAGAGGTGACTATGTCCATTATTTGGACACATGCAGACTCTTCAGGTAGTCATTATCATCTGAGAATAGAACACTCTCCCCCTATATTTGATAGCTCCCCCTGGATTGAAGGCAGGATTCTTGGAGGAGAGAATGGTGCAGGTAGAAGAAGAATCCTGGATGAGATGGCTAACTCTCCTTCTAACACATAGGGAGAGGGGAGATTTGTCTTATATACTGAATCTGGAGGGGGCCTGCTGACTCATGTTGAAACCAATACTTGGTCTCTTGTAGTGTTCGAGCCCCCAAAGGAGGGGGGGGGGGTAGCTGACACTTACTGATCCCTTGGAAGGAACAGACCGGAGCTTTAGAGCTAGACACAGACCCTTGGTCACAGCGAAGAGGTCCCACCAAACACCCGGAAGATCTTTTGAGCGCTTCCCCTCCCAAGCCAAAGCTGAGACTAGGCACCTTGGAGAGCCTAAGAGCTGAACCAAGATAACCTAGGAAGAAGGAAGCTCGGAGAACTGAGATCGGACCCCCCTACAAAGGTGCCCTTCAAGGTCTATAAATAGCTTTTTACTTATGGTCTGCTAATAGCCAAATTCTGCTTTCTACTTTTACTAAACGCAGCCCAAAATGGTCTGCCAACAGCCAAACTCCGCTGTTTGGAGGGGCTAACTGCAGACCATAAAGGGATTCAGGTAAAATCACCCATGGACCCTTACTGGGCGAGCAACCCACGCGAGCCTGACTCCCCCGCCTTTATGTGAGCAGCTCACGAGAGAACGACTCAACAGCCTTCATGTGAGCTCTACCCGGGCTTCCCTCCCATGTTCTTCTCACGGGTTGATCTTTGAGTCTCCGCTCGCTTCATTGGCTCACTTAGTTGATGTTAAAGTCTCCTTCATCCCCTTGGCGAACATAAGGGTTGTACAACTCAGTTCTCCTCCTGCTTTATATCATTGAAAAAGGATATAAAGACATCAACAGGTATCATTGACAAACTCAATTCCTTTTCAAGAGCCTTTGTCTGAGCAGTAAGAGTCCACAACCTTTTATTTTGGGCACACAGCTGTCGATAGCATTTCTATGAGAATTCCTGAAATAGAGAGCTGAACTGAGAGAGAGCAGCGTTTCTAGGGCTAGATTAACTCCTTCAATAATGTTTCTTTGATCTTGGGGAGAAGCCTTTGATGACCAGTAGGTATCTGCACGAATGAAAGAAGAGAGACGTAGAGTGGAAAACACAGGAGAGCTGAGGAGAGAGAAAATTTGAAAGCACAATAGAAACAAATGACTGAGTTGCTTTGATTATATGAATCGTCGCAACTTAGAGTTATATTTGAAGCAGCGTTGACAGAAGGTGGATTCAGTGCACCAAAACATGTCGAAATGGCTCATTTCTACGCGCGCCATGCGAAGTCGACGTAACATCGAGTAGAAATCGACGTGGCTTTGAAAGTAGTCAGCAACTATGTTGTCGACATAAGTGTCGATAAGAATTCGATGTTGCATTGAGTGATATTCGAATGAACTGTCCCAGTCAGCTACCGAAGCTAACGTCGAGTAGAAATCGATGGCGCGTCAATTTATATTCAACGCAGCTCTGAATAAACCGTTATATATTTCTTAAAAAATTTGTTGTTTTTCCCAGCAATACCATTCTATGTAAAATAAGTTTGAATACATAATAAAGGTTTCCTAGAGAGCTCCATCATTCATTCCTAGTGCATTGATGAAGAACTTGTGCTTACTTTCATCAAGTGGCTTAGTGAAGATGTCAGCCCTTTGAATATCAGTGGAGATGTATTGAAGATTGATCTTACCCTTCTCAACATTGTCCCTGAGAAAGTGGTGCCTTATATCCCTGTACTTAGTTCTGCTGTGGAGAATAGTATTAGAAGCTATAGAAATATCACTAGAGCTGCCACAAAATATTGTGGAGTTGTCAAGGCAAACGTTGTAGTCTAACAACTGATTTTGCATCCATAATATTTGTGAATAGTGATTTCTTGCAGCTATATACTCAGATTCAGCTGTAGAAGTGGAGAATGAGGTTTTCTTCTTGCTAAACTAGGAGATCAGTCTAGTACCCAGGAATTGATAGGTTCCTGAGGTGCTTTTTTTATCAAGCATGCATCCTTCGTAGTCTGCATATGAATAACCTACCAAGTAAAATCCAGATTCAGGATACCATAAGCCAAGTTCAGGTGTACCCTTTAGATGTCCAAGTATCCTTTTCACAAAACTCATGTGGGATTCCTTAGGGTCAACCTGAAATCTAGGACATATACATGTAACAAACATATTATCTAGTCTGCTATCTATCAGATAGAGGAGTGAGACAATAGTTGCTCTGTAAGTCTTCTGATCAAAGGACTTACCCTTCTCATCTCTATCAAGAATAAGATTGGTAGCCATGGGGGTTCTCATGACAGAGGCATTTTCCATCCCAAACCTCTTGATTAGTTCCCTGGTATACTTGGATTGGGATATGAAAATTCCATCTGCAGTTTGCTTTACTTGAGGACCAAGAAAGTAGTATAGTTCCCCACATGCTACTCATCTCAAATTTAGATTTCATTAGGTCGTCAAATCTTGTGCAAAGTTTTTGATCTGTTGAGCCAAATATGATATCATATATATATCTGTACTAACAGTAACTGATTTTGATGTGCTCTAGTGAATAGTATTTTATCCACCTTTCCTCTTACAAATGAGTGTTCTAGAAGGAAGGTGGATAAGGTCTCATACCAAGCTCTTGGAGCTTGCTTGAGACCATATAGTACTTTATCTAATCTATAAACAAAAGAGGGATAAGATGGATTGACAAAACCTGGGGGCTGCTCCACATATACTTCTTCTTGAAGAGTTCCATTTAGGAAAGCACTCTTCACATCCATCTGATAGGCCTTTATCTTCATATGTGTTGCATACGCAAGAAACATCCTGATTCCTTCCAGCCTTGCCACTGTAGCAAATATCTGGTTGAAATCAATTCCCTCCTCTTGCCTATATCCTTGAGCAACAAGCCAAGCCTTATTTCTGACAATGACTCCAGTTGAGTCCATTTTGTTCTTGTATACCCATTTGGTTCCAATTATTGGGTAATTTCTTTGTCTTTCAACGAGAGTCCAGACTCTGTTCCTTTCAAATTGAGCTAGTTCTTCTTGCATAACAGCTATCTAGTAAGGGTCATTGTCTGCCTCTTCAAACTTCTTTGGCTTATATTGTGAGAGGAAGCATTACAACATTGTCTCATTTGTTATTTGATTTCTTGTCTTCACTCCCACTGCCACATCTCCTATAACCTGAGTTGGAGGGTGATCCTTTAGGGTCATCCTAGTTCTCGTTGAACTGTTCAGTGGATTCATTTCCTCATGAACTTTCTCTTCCTCATTAACTATGGTGACATCATTTTCATTTACTATAGGGATCTCTGTGTCTGGTAGAGTAGATGCTCTAATGTCATCCTCATCTGCAGCTGAGTCTTTATCTGAATCATTGTTAGTTTTTTCTGTTCCTTTGTCCTGGCAATCTGATTGGTGATCCAGGATGCTGAGCCTTTCCACTTAATCTGCTAGCTGGTCTTCTTCATGCAATATCGTATTGGTGGAAGTTTCCTTCCCCTTGGAGAACATGTGATTTCATCAAATACAACATGCATTGACTCTTCAATTTTGAGAGAGCCCTTATTATAACACCTATAGGCCTTGCTTGATGAGGAATATCCCAAGAATATTCCATCATCAACCTTCTTGTCAAATTTGGCAAAATAACACTTCCCATTGTTAACAATGAAGTAAGTACACCCAAAAATCCTAAAGTATGTGACTATGGGTGTCTTTCCCTTCAATAGATCATAAGGAGTCTTCAACTTAGTCTTATGGATGAGACTTCTATTGAGAACATAGTTGGCAGTATTCACTGCCTCAGCCCAAAAGGACTTTGGCAAATTGGATTTAGCCAATAATGTCCTTCATGATTCAATTAGGGTTCAATTTTTCCTTTCAGCCACCCCATTTTGTTGGGGGGTTCTAGGAGCTGAAAAACTTTGTCTTATTCCCTCATCCTCACATAATCTACAAATTAACTGATTTTCAAAATCAGTACCATGATCACTTATGATCATAACAATCTGAGTGTTGAATTCAGATTGAATCTGTCTAAGAATCTTGAGAGGATCTTTAAGGTGTCTGACTTAGCTTTTAGAAAGAACACGCAGCTGAATCTAGAAAAATCATCTACAATGACTAATGCGTAGGACTTTCCTGCTAATCTTTGAGTGGAGACATGAATAAATAGGTCCATGTGCAATAAATATAAGATTCTAGGGGAATCATTCTTACCAATTGGTTTGAATGATGACTTGGTCTGTTTTCCTAGTTGGCTGGCTCTACAAGGATGGTCTTTCTTAAACATACCAATTGGTAAGCCTCTTACTAGGTTAAGCTTAGATAGCTTGACTTATTGTCTTAAAATTCAGGTGACCAAGTCTTCTATGCCACAACTCATTGTTTTTTAGGTGGGAATTAAACAAGCACACCTCTGACTTGGCATACTCAAAATCTACTACATAGACCTTACCCTTTCTAAGTCCAGTCAATACAATTTGGTTAGTTACAGAACTAACTATATGACATAAAGACTTAGTGAATACAACTTTGTATTCACCATCACATAGCTGACTAATACTAATTAAATTATGTTGAAGTCCTTCAACATAAGCTACCATAGAGAAGGAGATTTCCCAATCCTGAGCAAACCATATCCTTTGGTTTGACTAGAGTGGGAATTCCCAAAAATTACCTTAGGCCCTTCCTTGGCCTTGTAGTTTTCCAGCAATTCTTTTGCTCCAGTCATATGCATGGAGCATCCACTGTCCAGATACTACTGCTGGTTTATGGTAGAACAGTGTCCTCTCTGCATATGAAATTAAACATTAGTATAGACCCTCTCTTGCAGGGGTCTCTTTCTTCTATCATCATATGGAGTTATGAAAGAGTAAGTTGGTCTTTCAGTATACCCATGAAGGTGAAGAAGTGCTAGCTTGTTATGCCAACAATGTTTGGAGTTGTGCCCATATTTAAAGCAACAAAAGCATCTAGAACTGTAAATAAGAATAAAAGCGAGAGATCTAGATGTTTGTAAATTTCTTGCTGTAAACATGCGTCGAGAAGAAATCGACGCATCTTTAGAGTTGCGTCGAGTGTAATTTGACGTGTATGCATAGTTACATCGTTAATATTTTGATGCAGAATATTGGTTGCGTCGAATAGAATTCGACGAACCCTCATATTTGCTTCGAGATGATGTCGAAGCATATGCAGAACTCTGTCGAGTTTCATTTGACGCTCTTTAAAACTACGTCGATTTCTAGTTGACATATAATTTATTTTATTAAGAATTTTATAATTTTTATTTGGCTTTTCTAGGGGGTGTTTGTTGGAGTTTCTGAGATGATCTCAAAGCAATCAAACAGTTAGTCTTACTGCCAACGCAATATGAGCCTATAGGGTCGCACATAAAAGTGTTTGGAGAAGTTAGAGAAAGGATTGTGTTGGCCTTACTCATATTGGATATGAGTGGATGACCAATCCTACGAATGTTCGGAATTGAATTGAGAATGTCTCAAATGAGAAACAAGTACTATTGATGAATCGTCGAAATGGTTTAGACGCATTCTATAGGACTTAGCAAATTTGTTGAAAGGGTTTCGACGAATGGATTTATAAGAGACAAAATTGTTGAAAGTGTTTCGACGAGATAAGTCAATTCGTCGAATCGAGTTCGTCAAAATTGTTTCAACGACTAAGATGCAAATTCGCTGAAAATGTTTCGACGAAATTGTTTCGACGAATTCGTCGAAATTGTTTAGACAAATTTATGTTTATTCGTCGAAAGTGTTTAGACGAATTATATCACATTTGTTGAATTTAAATCCTGGCGGAATTGTTCTGTTTTTCCCAGGTCTGCGGATAATATGTTTTTATGCCTTGCGTATAAAAGGGACGAGATTAGGATTTCTATACATCGATCCTTTTTGCGACTCTTAAAAAGGCTGAAGATGGAAGTGTTCTGATACTTCTCGCCCCGTCCGCCGACCTCATCGCCGCCGACTGTCGCCGCCTCCCCTTCAATGGACCTAGCAATCTATGGGGACGCAGAGGACCATTCTTCTCCGACCCATACCTTGTACGACAAAGCATTGGGGTTCTCCTTCTTTGTGTGGATCTCTATAGAGGGGCCGATCTATTTCGGTCCTTGGAACACGAAGTTCGTCTATCAGATTTATTCTTGGAGCATCTTGGTTGAGTATTGACTCAATCCTAGAAAGGTATATCACATTTTGCTTTCCTAATCTCTTTATTCATGAAATCCGCAAGATCCTTACTCTTTGGGTTGTTCTTGTTGTTTCTTCCGCTGTGCATATTTGATATGCTTTTATCATTTAGAATGATATTAAGAAAACTTAACAGTGGTATCAGAGCCAGGTTTGCGGTCAAGTGCGTGTAAATCAGGAAATTTTGAAGCGTTCTAAATGCCCAGATTTCTTCTTGGAACATCATTTTTGATGTGTTTTGTGTGGTTTCTGGTGGTGGGATTTCAAAAAATGGTCGGGGCACTGCCACTTGGACCCCGCAAGGGCTCTGCCCCTTGACCACCGCCAGGGGTGCTGCCACTTGGACCCCGTTAGGGGTTCTTCCCCTAATACCCCGCCAGGGGCGCGACTCCTTGGAACCCCACCAGGAATGCCTATGATTGCGTTGCGATTTTCATGTTTCAGAGATTGTTTCTCATTTGCAGTAACCGTCCCTTGAAATGGTTTGTGAAACCAAATGTCATGGATTTTGAATCTGACATTGAGAGACAAGCTTGTCTATTACATAAGTGGATTTGGTGTTCATGTGTTCAATGTATGTAAATCTGAAGATTTAGCAGTGTTCTAAGTGTTCAGATTTAGCCCCTCTTATCAAAAGTTTTTATAATTTGACTTTGTGCACATAGGGGGTGCATTTGGTTTACAGATGTTGTATTTAAATTTTATGAATGTGCACTGTGATTAAGTGTTAATAACGATGAAATGTTCATCGATTGAATCCTAAAACCCCTTATCCAATATTAAGTATTCGGATGTCTTCTGATGGATGACACTTTTCCTGCCTCGATCGATGAAGTGTGGGCTTGCCAAAGCAAGGTGCATTAATCTATCTTGGTAAGGGTGCGAGCAGATAATTGTGATATCCCACTGTCGACATCGGGTCCAACTTAACTAGGTGACCTCAAAGGTTGAGTGCCTAGAGGCATAGGGTTGGCATGCTCCATATGATGGATGCGAATAAAAGTTATTCATCAACCATACAAGAGTTGCATAGTGATGCAATTGACAAATGTTGTCTTCCTAAATAACTGCATTATGAGAGAAACGCTAAAGCAGACTCGTTGTGTTGGTGAAATATGGATCTTGTCCACTAAGAGAGTAGCTAGCATAAACTCTCCGAATCAAAATTAAGGGTTGTCGATTTGATTAAAATAGTGGGAGCTTTTAATAAAAGTCCTTATTAATATAAAATGTATTTTGAAATATAGTACTAAAAGTTTTGCAAATTTATTGTAGAATTTCCATGGCAAGTGGATCACACTCCACCTTGTCCCTGAGGGCTATCATTGAGAAGGACAAGCTCAATGGGACAAACTTCCTTGACTGGTAAAGAAACTTGAGAATTGTTCTCAGGCAAGATCGCAAGCTCTATGTCTTGGAAGGGGAAGCCCCTACAGAGCCGACCGGGAATGCTCCTCGAGCAGACAAAGATGCTTACAAGAAGTATCAGGATGATACCTTGGATGTGGAATTCCTCATGCTTGCTACCATGTCCTCTGAGCTTCAGAAGCAACACGAGAGCATGTGTGGTTATGAGATAATCGAGCAACTCAAGAAAATATTTGAGGGGCAAGCTCGGCAAGAGAGGTTTGACATATCCAAGGCATTATTTCAGTGCAAGATGGGAGCTCGAGACTCAGTAGGGACTCACATACTCAAGATGATTGGGTATATAGAGAACCTTGAAAGACTGGGTTTTCCCTTGGGCCAAGAGTTGGCCACAGATCTGATCCTGCAATCGTTGCCGGACAATTATTAGCAGTTCGTCTTGAACTATAACATGAATGAAATAGACAAGACACTGCCCGAGCTCCTAGGCTTGTTGAGAACTGCTGAAAATAACATGAATAAGTTCAAGCCTGCTAGCCCCATACTGATGGTGCATAGAAGCAAGGGCAAGACTAAGGGATCTAAGAAGACGAAGATAGGATCTAAGTCTCATCAAGATCCCAAATATTCTACACTGAAAAAGAAAGGTCTGGCAAAGGAAGGAAAGTGCCACCACTGCGGTAAGGCAGAGCATTGGAGATGGAACTGTCCCCTCTATATTGAGGATCTGCAAAATTAGAAGGGAAGTGTGACTACCACTTCAGGTATTTACATTATAGAGATAAACCTTTCTGCTTCTTCATCTTGGGTATTGGATACCAGATGCGGTTCTTACATTTGTACAAATGTGCAGGAACTGAGAAGAAGAAGAATGGTGGGTAAAGGGGAGGTAGACCTGCGCGACGGAAATGGAGCAAGAGTTGCTGTCGTTGCCGTTGGTGTCTATTGTCTTTCTTTGCCCACTGGGCTTGTAATAGAATTAGATAACTGTTATTTTGTTCCAGCCAAAACTAGAAATATTATATCCATTTCATGTCTTGACATGAAAGGTTTTCTGTTTATAATTAAGAACAATTGTTGTTCGATTTTTATGAATGATGTTTGTTATGGTGTAGCCCAATTGTTTAATGGTTTATATATTTTGAACTTAGACCATCCGATCTATAATGTAGAAAATACTAAAAGACTAAAAATAAATGACTCGAATCCTACGTACATTTGGCATTGTCATTTGGGCCATATAAATGAGAAACACATATCCAAGCTCCATAGAGATGGACTACTGGACTCATTTAATTATGAATCATTTGATAGATGCGAGTCATGTTTATTAGGCAAGATGACGAAAGCTCCATTCATTAGTTGTAGTCGGAGGGCTGATGATCTCTTGGGTATAATACATAGTGATGTATGCGGACCCATGAGTTATATGGCTAGAGGTGGGTTCTACTACTTTGTTACATTTACTGATGATTTCAGTAGATACAGATACGTGTTTCTTATGATGAACAAATCTGAAACCTTTGAAAAGTTCAAAGTGTTTAAAAATGAAGTATATAACCAACTGGGAAAATGATAAAAGCACTCTGATCGAGGTGGTGAATATCGGAGTCATGAGTTTCGTGATCATCTCAAAGAGTGTGGTATTGTATCACAGCTCACTCTGCCCGGAACACCACAACATAATGGTGTTTCTGAGAGGAGAAATTGTACCTTCTTGTTAGATAAGGTGCGATCGATGATGAGTCATGCAGATCTACCCGTTTCCTTTTGGGGTTTTGCTCTAAAGACTACTGCTTTCACACTAAATCGAGTTCCAACAAAAATGGTTCAAAAGACACCAAATGAGATATGGACTAGGAAGCGTCCTAGTTTGTCGTTCATTAAGATTTAGGGATGTGATGCATACGTATGACGTCAAATGCCTAACAAGCTGGAACCCAAATCGGATAAATATTATCGAGTGGGGTATCCTAGGGAGACCAAAGGGTACTACTTCTACCTGTCGTCTGAGGGCAAAGTGTTTGTCGCAAGGACTGGTGTCTTTTTGGAGAAAGAATTCTTATCCAGAAAGACTGCAAAGGTAGAACTTGAAGAAGTTCAAGAACCACAAATAATGAACGAACCGGAATTGGAACATGAGCAAGGACTACAAGAAGTTGTAGCTGGAGAGCCTGCTCAAGAAACACAAGTCCTACGTAGATCTGGTAGACCAAGATTTGAGCCTGGGAGATATGGATTTCTCTTGTCTCAAATAGGCAATATGTTGCTTATGGATCATGATGATTAGCCTCCAACCTACCAAGATGCTATGAATGGACCTGACTCTGAGAAGTGGCTTGAGGCCATGAAATCTGAAATGGACTCCATGTATGCAAACCAAGTTTGGACCTTGGTGGAACAACTTGAAGGGGTACGACCCATAGGGTGCAAGTGGGTCTTCAAGAAGAAGACCGACATGGATGGAAATGTACAGACATTCAAAGGCCTGCTGGTGGCTAAAGGTTTCAGGCAAATTCATGGTGTTGACTATGATGAGACCTTTTCCCCGGTAGCCATGGTCAAGTCCATCAGAATTCTACTTGCTATTGCTGCGTATTATGACTACGAGATCTGGCAAATGGATGTCAAAACGGCTTTCCTTAATGGAGACCTCCTTAAGGAAGTGTATATGACACAACCCGAGGGTTTTGTATCTCCAAGTGAAGCCACTAAAATATGCAAGTTGAATCGATCCATTTATGGATTGAAACAAGCTTCTCGAAGTTGGAATCTGCATTTTGATAAGAAAATCAAAGAGTTTGGTTCATCAAGAATGAGGATGCTTGCTATTGCTGCGTATTATGACTACGAGATCTGGCAAATGGATGTCAAAACGGCTTTCCTTAATGGAGACCTCCTTGAGGAAGTGTATATGACACAACCCGAGGGTTTTGTATCTCCAAGTGAAGTCACTAAAATATGCAAGTTGAATCGATCCATTTATGGATTGAAACAAGATTCTCGAAGTTGGATCTGCATTTTGATAAGAAAATCAAAGAGTTTGGTTTCATCAAGAATGTGGATGAGCCTTGTGTTTACAAGAGGATTAGTGGGAGCATTGTTGTCTTCCTGATATTGTATGTAGATGACATACTGCTGATTGGGAATGACATTCTGACCCTGCAAGTTGTTAAGAACAACCTAGGGAACTGATTTTCTATTAAGGACTTGGGTGAAGTGACTTATATACTTGGTATTAAGATCTATAGAGATAGATCAAAGAAGTTGCTGGGTTTGACCCAGAGTACATACATTAAGAAGGTGTTGAAACGGTTCAACATGCTTGAGTCCAAGAAGGGATTCTGAAAGGTCAATTGATATGCTTTGATACCAATTGAAAGTGGAGGTTAGATCTTAAATTAACTCTAGAGGGGGGGGGGGGGGGGGGCTGAATAGAGTATTAAAACTTTTCCCTTAATTTTATAACGGAATTAAAATAATGATATATATATGTATAGAGTGATTTATAAAAACTAAATAAAAACAAATCAACACAGCACAAGCACAGAAAAGTAATGCAATCACAGAAGACACAAGGAGCTATAGTAGTTCCCCACTAAACTTGGGTACGTCTACTCTTCTACCACCCAAGGTAGGAATCCACTAGGATTTTTGATCAGGTGCCCTTACACCAAGGGGTTTTTGTTCAGGTGTCCACACACCACAAAGCTTTTGATCAGGTGCTCAAAACCAACTAGATTTTTTGATCAGGTGTCTTGCCACCAATGGGTAAACTTTTGAAGGGAGTTTTAACCCTGTACAAGATGGGATAGAGAGGGGTTTAGATGTTCTTCTCTGTCAAGATGCTGAGAGAAGACTCTAGTGGATGTATGTTGAAAAGGCTTCCTCTTTCTGATATGAGAGTGTTTGACAGTTGATTGGCTGGAAGCTTTCTTTTTAATGAATGATCTTCCTGTGTAGCTGATTAAACTGAAAGAACAAGTTCTTCAGTTTGTTGTTGCTCTTTTGAAGATCCAAACTTGTAGCAGAGACTGAGAGAGTATTGTTGAAGATGTTCTCAGAAAATGAATGCTGCTAGAGGAAGAAGAAGATCTGTTAGCATTTTGTTCTTCTTGTTCTTCCTGTATTTCTCTCCTTTACTTTTTCTCTGTACAGTTGTATGTATTATGTTCTGTATATTTTTTCTTGTTCTTGTCGAGAAGATTGAGGGTGATAATCTTTTGTATCTTCTTCCTTATTCTCTTTTAAAAATCTCTGACAGATATTAAATGCAAATCCCTTATATTAAGGAATAAATATATCTGAATAGATATTCTTGGAACTGTAAATTTGCTGCGTCGTTTACCCTTTTCCTTTTCCATGGATATGTCCTTTTCCAAGAAATTTCAACGGCTATAATCTTAGAATAATGAAAGGAAATATATTATCCTTACTTATCTGATATAAAAGAGTCGTTGCTGAAGTCGATCTGAGTTCAAAGAATGAAATAATATAATCTTCTAAAATTCTGAACTGAAATAAGAAATTTCATCAATCTCAAAGATTTTCGTCGACCTCAGAGAAATTTCGTCGATCTCAGAGCTGAGTTTGTCGATCTGAACATCTGATAAAGATTCGTTGAACGCAGACTGGAGTTTGTCGAACGGAAGGATTCGTCGACCGCTGAGCCTGGATAATTTCGTCGACCGCTAAACTGAACAAATTTCGTCGACTGCTGAACTGAACAAATTTCGTCGACTGCTGAGTCGGGGTCTGTTCGTCAACCGCTGAGACAATCTGTTCGTCGACCTCTGAACCGCTGAGATGGGATCGTCGACCGCTAAACCGCTGAGAAGGGATCGTCGACCGCTGAGACGGGCTGGATCGTCCAGTGCAGAATGAATACCATTCGTCGAGCGTAGAGCATCGTTCGTCGAACGCAGAGAGCATGTCATTCGTCAAACGCAAAATGCAAGCTGTTCGCCGAACGCAGAGCATGCCATTCGTCGAATGTAGAGAGCATGCCATTCGTCGAACGCAGAGAGCAGTTCGTCGAACGCAGTATGGAGTTCGTCGAATGCAGAACTTGAAAGATTTCTTGAGTTCTAACAGCCTAAATTCTTGACACATTGACTATACATTGGGGTCAACTTGATCCTAGTCAACATATAGTGATCCTAGCCCAAATCAGAAATTGGGTTGTTCCAACAATCTCCCCCTATTTGGGTTAAGACACTATTTGACAAAAATTAAACAAACAAAAACAACAGAGCATATATATATCTGATATATTTTAAATATTTCATCAGATATAAAATAGATAGTACTCTGAGTTTTGAAACATTTCAATGAAAATAAAACTGATAAAAACACACAATCATAACCTTTGATTTTCTCTGAATTCTTTCTTTCTGAATTCTTGAATTCTGATCTTTTCTGAACTGAGTTCTTGCTTTCTGACTTGATATTCTGAATTTTGAACAGTATCTGCTATATTTCAGCTTTCTGAATTGTTGATCTGAAAAGCTTTATAATTCTGATTATCTGATACCAGTTGAGATTGTTCATAACTCATCTTGCCCTTTCTGAAAGCATCTCCCCCTGAGAGTATCTCCCCCTGAGATTGGAGGTTCTTCAGATTTCTTCCCTTGCCTAGTTCAAAGAACAACTCCCCCTGAGCAAAACACTGCATCAAATGGAGTAACTTCATAGAACTGCAAGCATTCTTCTTCAATAGCTTTTCTTCTTGAAGCTTGAGCAACTCCCCCTGTCAAAAGGAAAGTATCTCCCCCTGACAAACAGGAGCTTCTTTAATACATCTCCCCCAGCCTAGTTTCAGGAAAACCTGGAGCTAGGCCCCTATAAGAAGGGACATTTGAGGAGGTTGGGAAGGATGCAATCTTTATATTGTTATTGTTCCTGCAAAATGAAATAGAGATCAAGTGCAAAAGGAACTAAAAAGAGAAGCAATTCTGTAGGCATTTATATAATCAGAAAAACTTAGTTTGATATTGAAGGGAATGAGGGGATAAATAGAAGATTTAATTTTTTATCAGATTGAATCTCCATCTATCATTCCTAGCTGATTTATAAAGAATATATGTTTCTTTTCATCCAAGGGTTTGGTGAAAATATCAGCTCTTTGCAAATCAGTAGAGATGAATTGTAGGCAAAACTTATTTTTATCCACATTATCCCTAATAAAGTGGTGCCTAATTTCTATGTGTTTAGTCCTACTATGGAGAATTGGATTTTGTGCTATAGATATTGCACTAGTATTGTCACAAAATATAATTGAATTATTTATGTTGACACCGTAGTCTAGGAGCTGATTTTGTATCCACAATATCTGTGAGCAACAACTGCCTGCAGCTATGTATTCAGCTTCAGCTGTTGATGTGGACACAGATGTTTGTTTCTTACAAAACCAAGACACAAGCCTATCACCAAGAAACTGACAAGTTCCTGATGTGCTTTTCCTGTCTACTCTACATCCAGCATAATCTGAATCTGAGAATCCATTTAATTCAAATTCAGATGATGTTGGATACCAAAGTCCTAGATTAGGTCAACCCTTTATATATCTCAAATTTTTTTAATAAAATTAGATGAGATTCTTTGGGGTTAACTTGAAATCTAGCACAAATACAAGTAGCAAACATTATATCAGGCCTATTTGCTGTTAAATAAAGTAATGAGCCAACAATTGCTCTATATACTTTTTGATCAACAGGTTTTCCTGATTCATTAGTATCAACAACAACATTAGAGGGCATGGGTGTTTTCATGGTGGAAGAATCAGACATACCAAATCTTTTCACTAATTCCTTAGCATACTTAGATTGGGATATGAAGATTCCATTTGGAGTTTGCTTCACTTGAAGACCAAGGAAGTATGATAGTTCACCCATACTACTCATTTCAAATTTAGATTGCATTAGATTAGATAATCTTTTGCATAGATTTGAATTAGTAGAGCCAAAGATAATGTCATCTACATATATTTGAACTAGTAGAGTTTGATTTTTATGTATCCTGAAAAATAAGGTTTTATCTACTATGCTCTACAGAATTTATTCTCTAAAAGAAAACTAGCTAAGGTCTCATACCATGCTCTGGGAGCTTGTTTAAAACCATAGAGAGCTTTATTAAGCTTAAATACAAAAGAGGAGTGAGTTGGAGAGATGAAACATGGTGGTTGTTCCACATAGACTTCTTCTTTGATTTCTCCATTCAAGAATGCACTCTTTACATCCATTTGATAAACCTTGAATTTCTTGTATGCAGCAAATGCAAGGAAGATCCTGATTGCTTCTAACCTTGCAACTGGTGCAAAAGTTTGATCATAATCCATTCCTTCTTCCTGTGAGTATCCTTGACCTACTAGTCTAGCTTTGTTTCTCACAATATTGCCATCTGCAGGTAGATTTTTCCTGTATACCCATTTAGTTCCAATGACTGGATGATTCTTTGGTCTAGGAATCAATTCCCAAACTTTGTTTGTCTCAAACTGATTGATCTCCTCTTGCATAGCAATGATCCAGTTTGGATCTTGTTCTGCATCTTGTAGGGATTGAGGTTTAATCTGAGAGAGAAAATAAGCGTGCATCAGATTCTGATTAGTTTGATGCCTTGTTTGGATACCAGTTGATATGTCTCCAATTATTTTAGATCTGGAGTGATCTTTAATATTGACATAATCAACAGGCATACTGGGATCAACAATATTTGTAATTAATTCCTCTTGTGGAATGTTACTTAATGCTTCCTTTTCAGTCACAGTTTCATTGATTTCTTCATCACTATCTTCACTATCCTGCTCTACAGGATTTAGTGATCCATCCTTCTGTAGAGCTAATTGATCTAGCTGCTCACAGAGTGTAAGTACCTGCAAATTTTCTATGGTAGAAGAATTCTTCTCCTTGTAAAACATGTTAGTTTCATCAAAAGAAACATGCATAGATTCTTCAATTCTAAGAGAGGATTTGTTAAATATCCTATATGCTTTGCTGATTAATGAGTAGCCTAAGAAAATTCCTTCTTTAGATTTTGGTTCAAATTCCCTTAGGTATTTTTTGTCATTATTGTGAACAAAACATTTACAACCAAATGCTCTAAAATAGTTAACTTTTGGTTTCTTCCCTTTAAGTAACTCATAGGGAGTCTTACCCTTAAGTTTGTGTATCAAACTCCTATTAAACACATAATTTGCTGTGCTAACAGCCTCTGCCCAAAAAGATAGGGGCAAATTAGCATCTGCAAGTAATGTTGTTGCTGATTCAATTAGGGTTCTATTTTTCCTTTCAACTACCCCATTTTGTTGAGGAGTTCTAGGAGCTGAGAAGCAATGCTTGATACCTTCCTTCTCACAGAATTCTTGCATGATGTCACAACCCGCATTTTCACAGGAATTAAGAATATTAGAGGAAGAGAAAATACGCGTCATGATGCCACGTCATGCAGGAGACAACTGCAGACGCTCAGGCGGGATCCTATTACTTAATAATTGAAAACATGATTGCATGATAATCATTATTTGAAATCATTTATTAGGGTTTAGAGTAAGAACTGTGTCTCTCAGTTCGTGGATCAACTAGTCCACAGAGAAAATTATATATGTAACTGCAGCAGAAAACACTTGATTTAGTTCATTTAAGGTCCTATATGCACGTGAAGGCAGGACATAAAGTAGATGATATGCACTTAACTAGGCGTAGTATAAGTATAGAAAATATCTTTTAGGTGACTTTAAAACTAAGGGTTTTAGTTAAAAATGATGAGATGAAGATGAATGAAAAGCCATTTTATCACTATAATGCACCTAGTCATAAATCATTCCTAAAGAGTAAGGTATCAGATCTAAAAGCCGTGGCATAAACTGGTAAGTAAACTATAAAGTATCAAAGAGGCACAATGGGCGTCAACAAGCTGACACTAACCCATTGGCCCAAACTAGCATGTCTGAACACAAGGAGAAGCAAACAACAACAACTACTACTACCTCGCAGCAGCGGGGTAAACAGCAGCTAAAAACTCCCGAAGACTTCGGGCTACTCCACTAACCGCTACGGCTCTGAAACCTGAGGCATTCAATAAACAAGAACGCCTCAGCAAGGGAATTGCAAGCGGCAAGAATTAAGGAAAAGACAAGCAATAAAGGCATACGGGGTACCAACCCAAGCCTGATTCACTGAAAAAGAAGCTCTGAAACAAGGAGCTAAGCAAAGCACCAAGTGCAACCAAATATCATAAGTAGGAGCAAGTATAAATTAATTATCTTGAAATTTTTCATACATGAGACTGATCAGCTCAAATAAACGGGTGCGGTTTCTTACCTCCGCAACCCAAGCCCAAATCCAGGTGGGGGTACTTCTAGACCCAACCACCCATCCACGGCCCTCGGGACCACAAGCCAAGCCTGCGGTTCACCTTTAAAAAGGCCACCGTGCAAGGCCACAACAAATCCCCACTGTCCCCCGAACACGATCTACCGTGCCGGGCTCCAGACAGTGGTCTATATTAATAAAATTTTAATTAACAACACGGGTCGAAGCCCGAGAAACAATCACCAAGAAAGCACCCTAAAAGACAGGGTCAAAGCAAGGCACACACCGATCAAGATGAATCACAAGCGAAACCAAAGATTTGCAAGATCACAACAGGTTTAGAATTTTGATAGGAGGTAAACATGATCAAAGACGCAATGCAGTTATTAGCAACATCACCGCATACTGCTAACATCACAAATACTAAGAAGAAACACCCTAAGGATAGGGTCACCATGAGATAACTGCTGATCAAACGATTCATAAGGGGAAACTCGGAGTCATTGAACCAAAAAGGCAAAGGGGTTCAAGCTCGAGGGATTCACGATCAAGGACACCCAAGAGACTTGGGCAAAACTCCTTGTACCCTCGTAAGAGGCACAAGGTTTCGAGAAGGAGGAGAAGTAATCAGAGGCATAACTCATGACGAATCATAAGAGTAAACTCAAGCATAATCAGACCACAACGAGTAAAAGAATTCAAGCAAAAGGGATTCAAGATCAGGAGCACCGAAGGGATACTGGCAACATCCTTGTGCGCTTGAGAGGACACAAGATTTAAACATGAGAATCGCAATGAAATCACATACGCTCCTGGCGGGGTTCCAAGGGGCCACGCCCCTGGCGGGGTCTTAGGGGCAGAGCCCCTAACGGGGTCCAAGGGGAGATAGAAGGTTGAATTTTTGAGTAATAGGCAAACTCTCGAGACATGAAAGGGATCTCTCGAGATATGAAGGGGAAATCTCGAGACATCAGAAGGGATCTCTCGAGACAGGACAGGGCTCAGGCTTATTTCTCGAAGGATGAAGGCAAGGTTCAAGTTGATATCTCGAGACATAGGAGGTTAATTTCTCGAGACAAGAGAAATCTCTCGAGAGATGGAAAATTGTTTTCTCGGGACAAAGCAAGGATTTCTCGAAATATAGCAGGGATTTCTCGGGAACCAGAGGGGAATCTCTCAGGAAATCAGAAGAAAGCTCTAGATTCAGTAAAGGAACGAGGATTTTGTCTATCCCGGTTTTCTCCAGGGAACAACTACCCGATTCATAGCAAAGGAAGAACAATCAAGGAAGCTTATATCAACACTCCAAGACTTAAGTTAAACCGAGCGACATGAAATCGACACGAGCGAAACAATGCTTCAAGAAAAGAAAGAGAAGGAGGAGGAAGCCACTTGCCTTAACCTTGCAAAACTCGCCTAGCTCCGCTCCGAATGCCAAGGTAACTCCCGAGCACGAAGACCTGGAGCGCTAAGGACCGAAAGGAAGAGTTAGGTCATTTCCATAACTCCAAAACTTCCACGAAGAAGAACAAGCTTACCACTAAGACGAAGATCTCGCCGAGAGCTTTCCAAATCTTCAAACCAAACTCGATTCCGACCACTACAGCTCTAGAAATCGCCGGTTGAAGGCTCCACGAAGCTCCGCTCTCGCCCTAACCTTCGGCGGCTGATTTTGATCGAGGAAGGAGATGAATAGGGAAGGGAAGGATTTTAGGCTTATATATAAACCTAATTTATTATTTAAATAATTAATTAATCCTCCAAATTACTTAAAACTGCGAGGGCGACCAAAACACCTTGGATTTCTACGAAATTCGCACCCTAACTAAAACACGGCGCTACGAATCCAACGACGAAGTCAGAATTCAATTCCGACAAGCCAAACTCCGGATAAAGCCTCCTGAAGCTAAAATCTTGATAATTACTCCAAACCTTCACTTTAACTCGAAACGACGCGAAATCTCGCACGCTCGATCTGAATCACGAGCTCCAACTAAGCTAAGGCTCGAAACACTACCAAAAGAGCTGACGTAATGCCCTTACGCAAAAATTACGTCACAACGGGTACGTAAAATAATTGACGAAAAAATCAGGGGCGTTACACATGAGAAGAGACTCAAACTCAGTGCCATGATCACTTCTGATCAATGCAACTACAGTAGAGTACTCAATCTGAATGCTCTTAAGAAAGTCTGTAAGAACTTTAAAGTTATCTGACTTTTCTCTCAAAAAGAACACCCAAGTGAATCTAGAGAAGTCATCTACAATAACTAGAGTGTATGAATTCCCCCCTAAACTCTTTATTGCTATTGGTCCAAAAAGGTCCAAATGCAGCAAGTATAAGATTCTAGGTGAATCACTTTTAGATAATGATTTAAAACTATTTTTAGTTTGCTTGCCTAGTTGACATGCCCTACAAAGACCTTCTTTCTTGTATGAACCTAAACGTAAACCTCTAATAAGATTGTCCTTAGATAATTTAGCAATGGTCCTAAGGTTTACATGTCATAATCTCTTATGTCAAAGTTCACTAGGTTTGCTTAATTCATTAAATAAACAGATTTCTGATTTAGATGAATTGAAATTTACTAAATAAATATTACCTTGCCTAATACCTGATAAAACAATAATATTATCAGAAGATTTAATAAGGTATTTTAATTTATTAAAAGTTACCTGATACCCTTCATCACATAATTGACTTATGTTGATGAGGTTGTGCTTCAGTCCCTTGACATAAGCTACCTCTTTGAAGGTGACTTCTCCAACCTTGACTTTTCCATAGCCTTTTGTTTGTCCACAGTTGTAGTCTCCAAATATTACTTTTGGTCCAAGCTTTGCCTTGTAGTTGTTCAGGTTGGCCTTATTTCCTGTCATATACTTTGAACAGCCACTATCCAAATACCATTTTTCATTTATTCTTGGACAGCTGTGTACCTGCAAAAACAAAAACAATCTATTTGTTCTTGACCCAGACTACCTTGGGTCTTTTTGTATTACCACAAAAATCTGAAATAAAAGACATTTCGGTTGGTCCTTATAACCTTGTGGATGATATCTCCTTGGAGGTATTATCCAATCAGTGAAAGGATTCTTAGTATATGAAGAATAAGAATTGTTCAAATTCTCTTTATAGTTTCTGTTCGACGAACTGGGCTGAGTTCGTCGAGCGCCGTTCGACGAATGACTGAGATTTCGTCGAGCATCGTTCATAAAATGACTATATTGAAAAAATTTCTTCAGAGTTTGTCGAGCTCCATTCGACGAAGTGGATACATTTCGTCGAGCTCCATTCGACGAATTCTGCTGAATTCTGCTATTCTCGACAGTCTTACTTGAAATGTTTTTATTTTCATCTACAACCTCTTTGCTTTTAGCATAGATGAATTTTATAGGTGTAGAGAGTATGTTCTTCTTAATTAGATATGGCTCACTTAATGAAGCACCCAAGCCTAGTTTGCTATTAAGTCTAGCATATACTGTGCTTGTAATGTCCATCAGTTTGATGCTTCTCCCATTTAGGGATTCTTCAAATTTCTTGGCCTCAGAAAGTTTATTCTCAATGAGAATAATTTGTTCTCTAGAGGCAGCCAAATCTTTCTTAAGATTAGCATTCTCTTTACTTAAATTATTCATTTCAGCTAGCTTATGTCTGAGTGAGATTATTTCTTTCTTAGATTTTATTAAGTCTAAGCAAAGAACCTTGAATTCATCTTTGAATCCAACTGAATGGAAATCAAAGTTAGATATTACCTGATCAGCATCATCTTCTGCTTCTGTTTCTGATTCTTCTTCATCAGAATTGTTAGCTGAGGCATTGATTGCCATCATGCAGAAGTGCTTCTCATCTTCATTATCTTCATCATCACTGGATGATGATGCATTTCCCGACTCACTGCCTGAGTCATAAATGGCCATCAAGCATTGGTCATTTGCTTTTGATTCTTCTTCATCATCTGAAGAACTGGATGACTGTTCTAATTCTGTTTCACTCCAATTTTCTGCTACAAAGCCTCTTCCCTTCTTTTTATGCTTGAGGGATGAAGACTTGCTGGAGTGTCTTCTTTCCTCTTTTTCAATTCTCTTCTCCTTCTTCTAATTTTCTGGACAATCTGGCAGAATATGTCCAGGTTTCTTGCAGACATAACAAACAATATCATTAGAATTTGACTTGTCATACCTTGGCTTTTCCCTTGATCTGGAGTCCTTCTTTCTGAAATCCTTCTTGGCCATCTTGCAGAACCTTTTGGCTAGAAGGTTCATGAACTCCTCATCTCTTGGAGTTTTTTCTTCAACTTCAGCTGCTTTGAAAGCTATGTTCTTTTCTCTCTTTATTGCTGGAGATGAAGTTGATTGTTCAGATTCCCTGGATTTGATGAGCTGCTCATAGGATTTGAGCTTGCCCAACAATGTTTCAGTAGTAATCTCATTGAGGCTTCTGGCTTCCTTGATTGGTCAAATCCTAGAGTACCATGTGCTGGGGAAGCACATTAGGATCTTGTCATTGATCTCAGTGATAGAGATCACTTTGTCCAAAGATTTCAGCTCATTAATTATGAGACTGAGCCTATTATATATATCAGCAACACTTTCATATTCTCCCTTTTTGAAATTTTCATATTGAGAAATGAGATGGGATCTTCTATCCTTTCTTTCATCAGCAGATCCTTCAACCATATTGTTGAGAGAAGTCCATATCTCTCTTGCTGAGGTGCATTCCACCACTCTCTAAAAAATATCATCAGACATTGTTTGAGCTAGAATGTCATGGCTTTTGCATCAGCACTCCTTTGCTTCTTTTGTGCTTCTGTCCACTCAGGAGGTGGGACAGCATTGTTGGTAGTGGTGGTTTCAGCACTAGTTGTTGCTGTGGGAGCTGGAGGTCCTGTCAAAATCACATTGAATATTTCTTCATCAATAGAGTTCATATATAACCTAATCCTTGCTTTCCATAGTGCATACTTATTGAGATTGCACATAGGAGGTCTTGTGCTTGAATACTCTTTGTTTTGTACCATGAGTTTTAAAAAAAAAAAAATCTGAAAGAATTTAAGATCTAATTTATCTTTGTGATTCAGGTGTTAGCCTGTAAAGAATCAACTACCCTCTGATACCAATTAAAAGGTCAATTGATATGCTTTGGTACCAATTGATCTTAAATTAACTCTATAGTGGGGTGAATAGAGTATTAAAACCTTTCCCTTAGTTTATAGCGGAATTAAAATAGTGATATATATATATATATGTGTGTGTATAGAGTGATTTATAGAAACTAAATAAAAACAAATCAACACAGCACAAGCACAGAAAAGTAATGCAATCACAAAAGACACAAGGAGCTATAGTAGTTCCACACTAAACTTGGGTACGTCTACTCTTCTACCACCCAAGGTAGGAATCCACTAGGATTTTTTATCAGGTGCCCTCACACCAAGGGGTTTTTGTCCAGGTGTCCACACACCACAGAGCTTTTGATCAGGTGCTCAAAACCAACTAGATTTTTTGATCAGGTGTCTTGCCACCAATGGGTAAACTTTTGAAGGTAGTTTTAACCCTGTAAAAGATGGGATTGAGAGGGGTTTAGATGTTCTTCTCTATTAAGATGCTGAGAGAAGACTCTAGTGGATATATGTTGAAAAGGCTTCCTCTGTCTGATATGAGAGTGTTTGACAGTTGATTGGGTGGAAGCTTTCTTTTTAATGAATGATCTTCCTGTGTAGCTGATTAAACTGAAAGAACAAGTTCTTCGGTTTGTTGTTGCTCTTTTGAAGATCCAAACTTGTAGCAAAGACTGAGAGAGTATTGTTGAAGATGTTCTTAGAAAATGAATGCTGCTAGAGGAAGAAGATCTGTTAGCTTTTTGTTCTTCTTGTTCTTCATATATTTCTCTCCTTTTCTTTTTCTCTGTACAGTTGTGTGTAATATGTTCTGTATATTTTTTTCTTGTTCTTGTCGCGAAGACTGAGGGTGATAATCTTTTGTATCTTCTTCCTTATTCTGTTTTGAAAATCTCTGACAGATATTATTTGCAAATCCCTTATATTAAGGAATAAATATATCTAAATAGATATTCTGGGAACTGTAAATCTGCTGCGTCGTTTACCTTTTTCCTTTTCCATGGATATGTCCTTTTCCAAGAAATGTCAATGGTTATAATCTTGGAATAATGAAAGGATATATATTATCCTTACTTATCTGATATAAAAGAGCCATTGCTGAAGTCGATCTGAGTTCATAGAATGAAATAATATAATCTTCTGAAATTCTAAACTGAAATAAGAAATTTCGTCGATCTCAAAGATTTTCGTCGACCTCAGAGAAATTTCGTCGATCTCAGAGCTGAGTTCGTCGATCTGAACATCTGATAAAGATTCGTCGAACGCAGACTGGAGTTCGTCGAACGGAAGGATTTGTCGACCGCTGAGCCTGGATAATTTCGTCGACTGCTGAACTGAACAAATTTCGTCGACCGCTGAACTGAACAAATTTTGTCGACCGCTGAACTGAACAAATTTCATCGACCACTGAGCTTGGGTTTGTTCGTCGACCGCTGAGACAATCTATTCGTCGACCTCTGAACCACTGAGATGGGATCGTCGACCGCTGAACTGCTGAGATGGGATCTTCGACCGTTGAGACGGGCTGGATCGTCGAGCGCAGAATTAATACCATTCATCGAGCGCAGAGCGTTGTTCATCGAACGCAGAGAGCATGATGTTCGTCAAACACAGAACGCAAGCCGTTCGTCAAACGCAGAGAGCATGTTGTTTGTCGAATGCAGAGAGCATGCCGTTCGTCGAATGCAGAGAGCAGTTCGTCGAATGCAGAATGGAGTTCGTCGAACGCAGAACTTGAAAGATTTCTTGAGTTCTAACAGCCTAAACTCTTGACCCATTGACTATACATTGGGTTCAACTTGATCCTAGTAAACATATAGTGATCCTAGCCTAAATCAGAAATAGGGTTGTTCCAATAGATTCTTACCCATGTCACATGGTGTGAGTCTCTCTAAGGACCAGTGTCCTAAATATTTGGAAGATAAGGACCACATCAAGTTGATTTCATATACTCCAGCAATTGGATCAATCATGTATGCAATGTTGTGTACTCGACCCGATGTCTCTTATTCTTTAAGCATGACGAGCAGATATCAGTCTGATCCCAGTGATGTTCACTGGATTGCTGTCAAGTATATCCTAAAATACTTGAGAAGGACAAAGGATGTATTCTTGGTGTTTGGTGGAGAGGAAGAGCTCGTTGTAAAGGGTTACGCAAATGCTAGCTTCCAACTGATATGGATGACTCAAAGTCCCAATAAGGTTTTGTATTTTGCCTTAGTGGAGGAGTTGTTAGCTGGAAGAGTTCCAAGCAAGAGACAGTTGTCGATTCTACGACTGAGGCCGAGTATATCGTTGCTGCAAATGCGGCGAAGGAGGCTGTGTGGATTAGAAAATTCATCAGCGAGCTTGGTGCAGTTCCTAGCATTGTTCGTCCGGTAGTTCTCTACTGTGACAACAATGGTGCAATAGCCTGTAACGCCCCTGAAATTTCGGCTATTAATCTATTTATATTGATGACGTTATTATGACGTAGGACGTTACATTAGCGCGGAGTTAGCAGAGTGCCGTCGCTGTGCGTTTTTGTATCCGTTGGGTCGTGTCGATCAAATTTTGAGACTACCCGGAATTGGAAAATTTTACGTTAGGAAATTAGATTATTTAATTTTAGAAATAACTTGTTAAAGTTTCGTGGCATTCCGAGCAAATTTGAAGCCTCGGTGAATTTTCAAAGATTTGTATATTTATCTATCGTCGTAAACTTCAGAAAATTTTATCTCAAAAACGGTACGTCGGATTTTGATTTCAACTTCGTCGTTGGATACGTAGCGTCGCCGTTCACCTACGGTGCGAATTTCGTCGATTTCGGCGTTCGTTTAATTTTGATATTAGTATAATAATATTATATATATTTGTATTTTTATATACAAGAGTATATAGTTCACGTAAAATGAATTAGTGCCAAGCGAATTTCGCGAGAATTTATGAAGATCTATAGATATTTGATTGTTCCAGGAATTTTGGCCCGTGAAAGGAAGTTCTCGAGAAATCATATTCTCCCGTGAATTTAAAATATCTCCCGTGAAATCCTTTTTGCCCGTGAAGTCTACTTTCCGAGAAATCCTGTTCATCTCCCGCGAAATCTTATCTCTTCCTCCCGTGGCTTGATTTCCTTCCTCTGTTAAGTTTATTATTATTATTATTATTATTATTATTATTATTATTATTATTATTATTATGATATATGTATATATATATATATATATGCGTAAGATCTCTTCTATCCCATGAAACCGAACCCTATTCACCGTCTTCCCCGATCTTTTTGCGACCCGCGAGAGACGTTCTTCCGTGAACCTTCGGATCGCCGCCACCGGAGCTCCGGAGCACGAAATCTTCGCCGGAGCATAGATCTGGAAAGCTCTCGCCGAGCTCTTCGCGTGTGTCGTAAGTATTTTGAGTTTCGTAGATTTTTGAGGTTGGAGCCGGTAGCCCTAATCTTCTTTTTCGCTCCAAGAGTTTCAGAGATCGTTCATCGAGGTGTTCTAGCGGTCGATCTGCGACGAGGAGCAAGTTGGAGGCCGTTTTCTTCGAAAGGTTTGAGGCAAGTGGTGGATTCTTCCCCCTTGCCACATTGTGGTTCATCCTTTACCATTTTTACTGCTATTTAACTTAGACAAAATATATTATGCGTTATTTTCTGCTAAGAATTGTGTATCCGACCGAGTAGTCTCGCATATTATCAAATTCATCAAAATACTCGTAAGTGTATTCGTTGTTTTCCCTCTAAGGCACGGTTCGTGGATAGCGTTCCGTCAAATACGTCGATAGTATTAGGATTTCGCCGACGTCGTCTTAGGCCTTAAATAATGTATTTCGCCGATAGTCTTGGTAATTTGTCGACGGTATTTCGACGAATTGCCATAGGGTGAGTTTCTCTTGGAATTGTTTCCGGGTTTTTCGGTAGTGTCTGTTTTGGTCAGGATTTTATGAACCTCTATTTCCCAGTTGGTTGTTTTGGACTGTGGATGGTCGGAATGGCCACCACCAGTGTCGGGTTGTTTGTCCGTGGACGTGTAGACTGTTGGTTGGTGGACTGTAAACCACCGCCGCAGTGCTTTTGTTCCTCGGGTGTTTTGGGCCTGACGGTTGGTTGGAAAGAATGCTTCCGCCTCAGTGCTATTTGTGGCTGGGATGGTGATTCACTTCTTGGGCAACTCGACACTTTTCCTTTTGGATATTGTTGAAATACGACTTCAACCGCACTTTGTGCCAGTTTTTCCCCTACTTGTGGATATTTATTTGATTTGCTGACTTTCACAGTTGTTCCCGGTGGGTTGGTAAACCTCCTTCGTTGACTTTATCTTACTCTTTGACTTTTATGCCCTTGTGCTGAGGCATTCTTTTCTTTTGAATGCCTCATGTTCAGACCAGTAGCAGGTGGAGCTAACCGAGTTCTGTTCCTTCAGACTTGTAGTAGTTGATTTCTGTACTCCTTTCTGGATAGGTAGACTGTTGATTTCTTTTTAGACTTGTTACGGTTATGGGTTCGTGTCAGTTTGTTGACGCCCATAGCCTGAGTTCTTTTATGTTATACTTTGACTTGCTATTTTTTATGCTACTGCCGTTATTTGCTATTTATGCAATTGCCCTCTGGGAAGGTTTTATGTTAGGGTGCATAGTAGTTATTTTATATACAAAACTACATAATTCCTTCTACATGACATTCTTTTAAAACCATTATCACTCTACATTTGAAGCACGTAAAAGAAATCATTTTTACTTATACTAAATATAGAAGCTGCATACCATTAGAATGTTGGTTAGTTCATCATGCTCATATAGGTTAAATTAAAGTAAATTATGTATTTTCCGCTGCGTAAACCTATACTTTCTCATTTATGGACTAGTTGATCCATTAAACCGAGGGACACGGTAAATGAAAATCTTAAACTTAAGTTATGTTTAAAACATAAAGCTCATGACTTTCTAAGGAAAAGTGTGGAGTTAGATTTTAGAACCGCCTGAGCGTCGGCAGTTGTCCCGTGCATGACGTGGCATCATGACGCGTATTTTCCCTTACTCTGATGTATTATTTAATATGGAGAAAATGTAGGTTGTGACAGTTGGTATCAGAGGGAGGTTTGTTCGATAAGTTGGACGAGCGACTAATTCTGATATAGTTTAGTTATTTGGTTTCATTGCATACACACACCGATGTGTCATCAGTACTTTTGGCTGAAGAATGAACACTACACTCATAGCATGATAAGAAGTATATGGGGCCTATTATGTAGTATGGGATGCATAATATGTGTTTGTATATGGATCCACCATAGGTGGCAACATGTGATGGTTATGTAGTATGGGATGCATAACCATCATCACATGGATGCCCATTAGCACGTTTTCTTTTTCGTTACATGCGATATTATGTAGTATGGGATGCATAATATTTCTTGTGTACGCCGCTCAGAACATGCATTAAGGCTTTTTCTTAGAATGCATAGCACACCATACATACCATAACATCGCATAAAGCACCCGTGCCAAGCTAAAGATTTACATGATGACACTCGTACACACATGATTTGAAAAGAAGGTTTAAACATTCATGCATGCATGTGATACGCACAAGAGTCAAAGGATGGTAGTATATCATCCTAAGTTAAAGCATAACATCATTTGTATAAAATCCCAGAGCAATGTAGTAGCTAGAGCAAGTGTCATTTCCTGTTCGGTTTGAGCTAAGTTGAGTTATTTCAGTTCCAAGACAGGGTTTTGATGAGCCGTTTATTCGTATTTATAGATATGTCACGGAGACGTGTCGCGATGAGGTCGACTCCCCAATCGGAGGGTGAGTCTTCGGGTGCACAGAGTGAAGCCATGATGGAGAGTCTGCGACAGAGTAATGAGGCTCTGTCAAGGCAGTTAGTTGTGATGCAATCGCAGATTTAGACGTTGATGACTGCAGCCACAGCGCAGCAGCCTGTGGTGCAGGACCCTGTAGTGGAACAGACTGTGCCTGTTCCTCCCGCTCCTTTGGTGCCTCCAGTTCTGCTGCCTCCAGAGATGAACTTTATATCGCATTTCCATAGATTAGGACCTCCTACGTTTGACCGAAGAGCTGATTTCATGGCATTGGATGACTGGTTCGTTGCCATTGAGGAGATGTTCTCATACTCGGGAATCTCTGCTGACCAAAAGGTGATGGTCGGTGCTTACCAGTTGAAGGGACTTGCTAAGAGCTGGTGGATCAGGGAGAGAGGAATTCTTGTAGACGGATGTTCGTGGGAGTCATTTAAGGCAATGGTGTTAAAGAAGTTTCTGCCGTCGGTCGAGCAAGACCGTCTGATGAATGACTTTCTGCACCTGAATCAGAGGCAACTCACGGTTAGTGAGTATGAGATCGAATTCAGTAAGCTGAGCAGATTTGCTCTAGATTTAGTGGCTTCTGAGGCAGGAAGAGTGAAGCGATTTCTCAGAGGACTTTTTAGCGACATTCAGCAATTGGCTAGCGCTTACCGGTCTAAAAGTTATGCTGAAGTAGTAGAAGCAGCGCTGAAAGTCGAAGCCATCGACAACGCCAAGAATAGGGGTGCGTTGATGAGGAAGAATAAGAGAAAGGTCGAAGAGGGGGAAAGCCCCAAGGTATCTGACCCTGCCCCAAAGAAGAGAAGTAGTGAAGTTTGTAGTTTCTGTGGTCGCCCTGGCCATCCGTTTGAGAAATGCTTCAAAAGGTTGGGAGCTAAGAAGCAGCAGCAAGTGTCGGCAATACAGAGCGCTCCCAGAGGAGATCTGACATGTACCTTCTGTAAGCGAAAGGGGCGCGATGTTGCTCATTGCTGGTCTAAAGACAAGGTGTGTTTTCAGTGTGGACAGAAGGGGCACGTTAAGACTAAATGCCCGCGTTTTCAGCCTAGTCTATAGCCGGTGCAACTTCAGGCTTTGCCGCCGCCGCCACAGCTTCAGGAAAGAGGAAACAGCAAGTTGAACATGATCACTAGGGAAGAAGCTCAGAATTCCACCCATGTTATTTCAGGTTATATTTTAATTTAACTCTTAGCCTTTATCCTTAGTCTCGTTTTCTGAGCGGCTAGTTATTTATTCGATTGTTATAGGAGAATTTAAGGTAAAGAACCATTGGGCGCGTGTCCTTTTCGATTCGGGTGCTACCCACTCGTTCGTGGCTAGGACTTTTGTAGAGCGTCATCGTTTGATCCTCGATCAGATTGGCGACGCGTTTCGCGTTAAGTTTCCTTCTAGCGACTCTGTGGTGTCAGACCAGGGTATCCAAAAATGCCATATCCTCTTAGGTGACTTCTTAGCTTTTGCGGATTTAAAGGTGCTGGACCTGGAAGATTTCGATGTGATTTTGGGCATGGACTGGTTGTCCAGTTATGATGCAGTTATCCGATGCAAGGTAAAGCGTTCGGACTTTACGATGGACAACGGTCAACCCAGGAGTGTGTACGATTTTCCGCGCTAGGGATCCCTGATTATTTCTGCGGTATGTGCTCGGAAACGTTTAGATTCCGGTTGTTTTGCTTACTTTGTTTCTGTGTTAGAAACTGTTAGTGGCTTTCCGTGTATCGAGGATGTTCTTCTGGTGCGAGAGTTTCCTGAGGTTTTCTCTGTTAGTTTTCCTGGTCTTCCTCCTGAGAGAGATGTGGAGTTTGCTATTGATCTTGAACCCGGTACTCGTCCTATTGCTAAGGCACCATACTGTTGGGCCCCGCGTAAGCTGGAAGAGTTGCGTACCCAGTTAGATGAATTGTTACAGTGTGGATTTATTAGGCCGAGTTCTTCGCCCTAGGTTGCTTCAGTGTTGTTTGTGAAAAAGAAAGATGGTTCTTTGAGACTGTGCATAGTTTATAGGGAATTGAATAAGGTGACCATCAAGAATAGATATCCGTTGCCGCAAATAGATGATTTATTTGATCGATTGCGGGGTAGTTCGGTGTTTTCAGAGATTGACCTTCGTTCAGGTTACTATCAGTTGAGGATCTGTGAGTCGGACATCCCTCGGACTACCTTTTGTTCCCGTTTTGGTCATTTTGAGTTTCTGGTGATGTCATTTGGTTTGACTAATGCACCCTCTGCGTTTATGGATATGATGAATCGGGTGTTCATGACTTTTTAGACAATTTCGTAGTAGTTTATATCGATGGTGTGTTGGTGTATTCAAGAAGTGCTGAGGAGCATGCTACGCATTTGCGCTTAGTATTGTCTACTCTAAGAGAGCACAAGTTGTATGTGAAATTGAGTAAATGCGAATTCTGGCTTTCGCAAGTGTCTTTCCTGGGTCATGTGGTAAGCAAGGATGGAATTTCTGTAGACCTAGCAAAGATTTCTGCTGTTTTGGATTGGAAGACGCCTACAACGCCTAAGGAGATTAGGAGTTTTTTTTAGGGTTGGCAGGTTATTGTAAAAGATTTGTTCAAGGATTTTCGGTGCTTTCGGCACATCTGACAAAGCTTACCCAAAAGAATGCAGCTTTCGTTTGGAGTGATAAGTGCGAGGAAGCCTTTCAGGAATTGAAAAGGAGGTTGTGCACCGCTCCTGTTTTGGCTTTACCGACCGAAGGAGTAGAGTATGTCGTTTATGTCGACGCATCTCATGTTGGACTAGGTTGCGTCTTGATGCAAGAAGGAAAGGTGATCGCTTATGGGTCAAGACAACTGAAGGATCATGAAAGGAATTACCCTACGCATGACTTAGAGTTTGCGGAAGTGATTTATGCCTTAAAGCTTTGGAGGCATCTGTTATATGGAGTGTCATGCAAGATTTTTACGGATCACACGAGTTTGAAGTATGTCTTTACCCAGAAGCAGTTGAATTTGCGCCAGCGCAGATGGTTAGAGTATGTTGCGAATTATGAAGTTGATATCCTATATCATCCGGGTAAGGCTAATGTAGTGGCTGATGCCTTAAGTAGAAAGACAGCGAATGTCTTCAATCTTTCTGTGCAGTCCTTAGTGGAGGAATTTATGTTGATGGATATCTCAGTCGGTAGTAGTACCACGCCTTCGAGTTTAGAAGCTGAAGAGCCTTCTTGGATTACACTTACAAGACTGCATCAGAAGGATGATCCAAATTTGCAGCATCTCCGGAATAGAACTGAGAAAGGGGAATTACCAGATTTTTCAATTGATGACAAGGATACCTTGAAGTATCGGGGTAGGTATTGTATTCCCGCGTTTGAGGATATTCGAACAAAGATCTGTAGTGAAGCGCATGGCTCGAGTGTTTCTTATCATCCTGGTTCCACAAAGATGTATAAAGACCTGAAGCAAATTGTTTGGTGGTCAGGCATGAAGAATGATATAGCTAAATACGTTTCAGAATGTTTTACCTGTCAGCGTGTTAAGGCAGATCATAAGAGGCCTGGAGGTAAATTGAACCCTTTGGATATTCCAAGCTGGAAGTGGGAGAGTATTTCAATGGACTTCATTACCGGTTTGCCGAGATCTCCCGGAGGTCATGATTCGGTGTGGGTCATAGTAGACCGTTTGACAAAGTGTGCTCACTTTGTGCCTTTTAAGATCTGATATTCTATGGAGAAAATAGCAGAGCTCTATCTAGATGAGGTTATTAGATTGCATGGTGTGCCAGTGAGCATTGTGTCGGATCGAGATTCCAGGTATATGTCTCGTTTCTGGAAGAGTTTGCAGGGAGCTTTGGGCACTGACCTTAGATACTCTACCGCTTACCACCCTCAGACCAATGGACAAACAGAAAGAATGAATCAGATTTTGGAAGATATGATCAGATGTTATATTTTGGATCATGGTGGAGCTTGGGATAACCGTCTTGGACTGATTGGATATGCATATAACAACAGTTATCAGGAGAGCATGTTCGTATTCTAGAGACTCAGGACTGAGTGTTGCAGAAGAAGACGATTCTGATGGTCAAAGTCCTTTGGCGAAATCAAGACGTCGAGAGCGCGACTTGGGAACTGGAATCTGTTATGAGAACATCTCATCCTCATCGTTTCTCCTAGCCCATCTTTGGCGAGTGTTTTCATTCGTGAGTTTTTAGTTACTCGCTTCTACCTGTTGTTTTCAATTTATTTGCTAAAGTTTCGGGACAAAACTTCTTTTTAGGGGGAGTGACTGTAACGCCCCTGAAATTTCGGCTATTAATCTATTTATATTGCTGACGTTATTATGATGTAGGACGTTACGTTAGCACGGAGTTAGCAGAGTGTCGTCGCTGTATGTTTTTGTATCCGTTGGGTCGTGTCGATCAAATTTTGAGACTACCCGGAATTGGAAAATTTTACGTTAGGAAATTAGATTATTTAATTTTAGAAATAACTTGTTAAAGTTTCGTGGCGTTCCGAGCAAATTTGAAGCCTCAGTGAATTTTCAAAGATTTGTATATTTATTTATCGCCGTAAACTTCAGAAAATTTTATCTCAAAAACGGTACGTCGGATTTTGATTTCAACTTCGCCGTTGGATTCGTAGCGCCGCCGTTCACCTACGGTGCGAATTTTGTCGATTTCGGCGTTCGTTTAATTTTGGTATTAGTATAATAAATTTATATATATGTATATATATATAAGAGTATATAGTTCACGTAAAATGAATTAGTGCCAAGCGAATTTCGCGAGAACTTATGAAGATCTCTAGATATTTGATTGTTCCAGGAATTTTGGCCCGTGAAAGGAAGTTCTCGAGAAATCATATTCTCCGGTGAATTTAAAATATCTCCCGTGAAATCCTTTTCGCCCGTGAAGTCTACTTTCCGAGAAATCCTGTTCATCTCCCGCGAAATCTTATCTTTTCCTCCCGTGGCTTGATTTCCTTCCTCTGTTAAGTTTATTATTATTATTATTATTATTATTATTATTATTATGATATCTGTATATATATATATGCGTAAGATCTCTTCTATCCCATGAAACCGAACCCTATTCACCGTCTTCCCCGATCTTTTTGCGACCCGCGAGAGACGTTCTTCCGTGAACCTTCGGATCGCCGCCACCGGAGCTCCGGAGCACGAAATCTTTGCCGGAGCATAGATCTGGAAAGCTCTCGCCGAGATCTTCGCGTGTGCGGTAAGTATTTTGAGTTTCGTAGATTTTTGAGATTGGAGCCGGTAGCCCTAATCTTCTTTTTCGCTCCACAAGTTTCAGAGATCGTTCATCGAGGTGTTCTAGCGGTCGATCTGCGACGAGGAGCAATTCGGAGGCCATTTTCTTCGAAAGGTTTGAGGCAAGTGGTAGATTCTTCCCCCTTGCCACATTGTGGTTCATCCTTTACCATTTTTACTGCTATTTAACTTAGACAAAATATATTATGCATTATTTTCTGCTAAGAATCGTGTATCCGACCGAGTAGTCTCGCATATTATCAAATTCGTCAAAATACTCGTAAGTGTATTCGTTGTTTTCCCTCTAAGGCACGGTTCGTGGATAGCATTTCGTCAAATACGTCGATAGTATTAGGATTTCGCCGACGTCGTCTTAGGCCTTAGATAATTTATTTCGCCGATAGTCTTGGTAATTTGTCGACGGTATTTCGACGAATTGCCGTAGGGTGAGTTTCTCTTGGAATTGTTTCCGGGTTTTTCGGTAGTGTCTGTTTTGGTCAGGATTTTGTGAACCTCTATTTCCCAGTTGGTTGTTTTGGACTGTGGATGGTCGGAATGGCCACCACCAGTGCAGGGTTGTTTGTCCGTGGACGTGTAGACTGGTGGTTGGTGGACTGTAAACCACCGCCGCAGTGCTTTTGTTCCTCGGTTGTTTTGGGCCTGACCGTTGGTTGGAAAGAATGCCTCCGCCTCAGTGCTATTTGTGGATGGGATGGTGATTCACTTCTTGGGCAAATCGACACTTTTCCTTTTGGATATTGTTGAAATACGACTTTGACCGCACTTGTGGATATTTATTTGATTTGCTGACTTTTACAGCTGTTCCCGGTGGGTTGGTAAACCTCCTTCGTCGAGTTTATCTTACTCTTTGACTTTTATGCCCTTGTGCTGAGGCATTCTTTTCTTTTGAATGCCTCAGATTCGGACCAGTAGCAGGTGGAGCTGACCGAGTTCTGTTCCTTCAGACTTGTAGTAGTTGATTTCTGTACTCCTTTCTGGAGAGGTAGACTGTTGATTTCTTTTGAGACTTGTTAGGGTTATGGGTTCGTGTCAGTTTGTTGACGCCCATAGCCTGAGTTCTTTTATGCTAGACTTTGACTTGCTATTTTTTATGCTACTGCCGTTATTTGCTATTTATGCAATTGCCCTCTGGGAAGATTTTATGTTAGGGTGCATAGTAGTTATTTTATATACAAAACTGCATAATTCCTTCTACATGACATTTCTTTTAAAACCATTATCACTCTACATTTGAAGCCCGTAAAAGAAATCCTTTTTACTTATACTAAATATAGAAGTTGCATACCATTAGAATGTTGGTTAGTTCATCATGCTCATATAGGTTAAATTAAAGTAAATTATGTATTTTCCGCAGCGTAAACCTATACTTTCTCATTTATGGACTAGTTGATCCATTAAACCGAGGGACACGGTAAATGAAAATCTTAAACTTAAGTTATGTTTAAAACATAAAGCTCATGACTTTCTAAGGAAAAGTGTGGAGTTAGATTTTAGAACCGCCTGAGCGTCGGCAGTTGTCCCGTGCATGATGTGGCATCATGATGCGTATTTTCCCTTACTCTGATGTATTATTTAATACGGAGAAAATGCGGGTTGTGACATAGCCCAAGCTAAGGAACCTAAATCTCATCAGTGCTCCAAGCACATACTTCGGTGGTTCCATCTAATTTGAGAGACTGTCGATCAGGAGATGTGAACATTTGTAGAGTACCGGCTGAAGAAAACACATCAGATCCACTAACAAAGCCTCTTCCGCAAAAGAAACATGATGTTCATGTTAGATCAATGGGTATTAGATGCCTGAATGACCGTCTTTAGTGGGAGCCTTGTGGATTGTATGTTAGTTGGTTATTTATTCATTTGATGAATTGTGTTGTGCACTGTGTTTTTCATTTTCCATTTATGGCAAGTTCTTATTGTTATGTCAATAGTTTCTATTTGATAGATTAATTAGCATAATAAATGCCCTTAGAATGTTTGCTTCCATAGGAATTCAAGTACGTGACTTGAATGTGAGAGCCTATGTATAACAAGAAGCTTCATTCTTAGATGGTCCCTAGTCGGAGTATCATCTTAGAAGTTGAAGTGCAATGATGATACGTTAAGACTAGCATGTGCGTTGACTGATGACCGGTTCTCACAGGTCATGATATTGTGATATCAAGTCATCACATGGGTACTTGTTAGTGAACAAGTTGTACTGGACAGACCCAACTTGAGACTACTTTGTGGATTGTTATATGAACGTGTCACAAGTAGGTCTCAACTGACAATGGTGTTTGTAGTTCTTTGACCTGAAGTCACAACATTCATCAAGTGAGGAAGATCGTACTTTGATGCCATCTAAAGTCTTCTTTGAGAAAGGTTGATGATAAGGGTGGTTATTGGGTATGTTATGATTCATTTGTGTGTTTTTTTGTGAATAGATATGGGATTTGTCCTCCTTTATGACAGGAGATACATCCATGGGCCCCTTGATGGAATGAGACCGAGAAATGCATGGCCATGATGGGTTGAGCCAATATGTGATATTGAGCTTACCACTTTATTAAGGTTTATTCTAGATCAGGAAACTAGGATTGAACAATTATGAGGGTGAGACGGTCCATGCCTCTATTTCTATTTGGATGTAAGGGACAAAGAAACATGACAACACTGATACATTGGTTAAGACGGGCTTATTGAGTTGTGAACTCTTATTGCTTGGGTAGCAATGATGTATTGTTAAATGTCTCTCATTATTTGTGAGACTTTTGTTGATACTTTGTGATCAAGTGGGAGACTGTTGGAGTTTCCGAGATGATCTCAAAACAATCAAGTAGTTAGTCTTACTGCCAACGCAATACGAGCCTAAAGGGTCACACATAAAAGAGTTTGGAGAAGTTGGAGAAAGGATTGTGTTGGCCTTACTCATATTGGATATGAGTGGAGGACCAATCCTATGACTGTTCGGAATTGAATTGAGAATGTCTCAAACGGGGAACAAGTACAATTGATGAATCGTCGAAATGGTTTAGACGCATTCTATAGGACTTAGCAAATTCGTCGAAAGGGTTTCGACGAATAGATTTATAAGAGACAAAATCATTGAAAGTGTTTCGACGAGATATGTCAATTCATCGAATCGAGTTCATCGAAATTGTTTCAACGATTAAGATGCAAATTCACTGAAAATGTTTCGACGTAATTGTATCGACGAATTCGTCGAAATTGTTTAGACAAATTTATGTTGATTCGTCAAAAGTGTTTAGACGAATTATATCACATTCGACGAATTTAATTCCTGGCGGAATTGTTCTATTTTTCCCGGGTCTGCGAATAATATGTTTTTAGGACTTGCGTATAAAAGGGACGAGATTAGGTCTTCTATACATCGATCCTTTTCGCGTCTCTTAAAAAGGCAGAAGAAGGAAGTGTTCCGATACTTCTTGCCCTGTCCGCCGACCTCATCGCCGCCGACCATCGCCGCCTCCCCTTCAACGGACCTAGCAGTTCGTGGGGACGCAGAGGACCATTCTTCTCCGACCCATACCTTGTACGACAAAGCATTGGGGTTCTCCTTCCTTGTGTGGATCTCTATAGAGGGGCCGATCCATTTCGGTCCTTGGAACTCAAACTTCGTCTATCGGATTTCTTCTTGGAGCATCTTGGTTGAGTATTGACTCAATCTCGAAAAGGTATATCGCATTTTGCTCTCCTAATCTCTTTATTCATGAAATCCGCAAGATCCTTACTCTTTGGGTTGTTCTTGTTGTTTCTTTCGCTGCGCATATTTGATATGCTTTTATCATTTAGAATGATATTAAGAAAACCCAACAGTGTTTACCTAGAATCCCAATTTGATTAGTGGTATTTACCCTATTGAATACAATGAGTTTATTAGTGTTATTATTTTGTTCTTCACATGATTCTAAGTTGTTATTAGGTTGATTTATGCTAGATCTGATGAACACTATAGGATTTTCCTAGGCAAGTTTGCTAGGGATTGGTGTGCTGGTGGATGGATCTGCTCCTAGACCAAGATATTTCAATCTCATGGTGATATTTTGTGTAATGTCCTTAAGTTATTGACTCCTCCCATTGAATGAGTCCTCAAAGGCTTTTTCCTTTATAAGCTCTTCTTTTAAATTAGAATTTTCATTAGCTAATGTATTTATTTCTTTTTCTTTCCTGTACATCTGGTTTCTTAAGTCATAGTTGACTGAGTATAGATTGTCTTTCCTAAGGTCTCCTAGTTATTCTCTAAGTGTGTTAAGTTCTTTTTGGCTGTTAATATAATCCTGACAAAAGACTTTAAAACATTCTCTAAAGTCATCTGAAGAGAAATCAAAGTCATCAAATATAGTTACCTGATTTTCTTTGGTAGAATCTTCCAAAGCCATTAAACAGGCTTCTTCAGCTGCATGCTCTTCATCACTGTCAGATGAAGAGGAGCTTGACTCAGACTCTGAGTCACTCTAGGTTTCAGCAATGAAACATTTTCCATTCTTCTTATCCTTCCTTCTGAAGGATTTCTTATTGTGCTCTTTCTTCTTGCTGTTTTTGTCCCTTTGCTCTTCAGGACATTCTGGTGCAATGTGCCTATGTTTTCTGCAAGAAAAACAAATTATTTCCTATTTAGGAGTTTTGTTAAACCATGGTTTGCTTGAACTCCTCTCCTTCCATCTAGAGTCTTCTGTCTTGACCCATCTTTTGAATCTTCTGGCCAAGAGATTGAACATCTCTTCCTCAAAAGTGGATGGCTATCCTTCAGCAGCCTTCAGAGCAATTATCCTTTCCTTAGGAGTTGAAATCTGCTCTTTAGCTTCTATCTCTGCCATGCTCTTTAATAGGAGCTCATAGGACTTGAGCTTGCATAGTAGAGCATCAATGTATATTTCTCTATGACATCTGGACTCTCTGATGACCCAGATTCTTGAGTCCCATGTGCTTGGGAAGCACATGAGGAGATTGTCATTAATTTCTGTCAGAGAAATTTCCTTGTCTACTCCTTTCATCTCATTTATGATGCTGCTGAACCTTTCATGCATCTTAGCTACACTTTTCTCAGCCTTTTTATGAAAGTTTCTCATATTGGGATATGAGAAGGGACTTTCTGTCCTTTCTTTCATCAGAGCTTCCTTCTACCAATCTGGAAAGAGATTCCCAGATCTCTTTTGCTGATTGGCAGTCAGCTACTTTCCGGAAGATGTCATCAGACATTTTAGACAACATCATATTCATTTATTTGGCATTACATGCTTTCACTTTCATTTCAACATCAGTCTACTCTGCTCTATGGACAATTTCTTGTGTCACTGTCCCACTGGCATCTTTTTTGACTAGTGTTGTGGACCTGTAATAATGACATTGAAAATGTCTTCATCAATAGAGTTCATGCATAACTTTATTCTAGTCTTCCAGAGTGTAAACCTATTTAGGTTACACACTGGTGGTTATATTGATGCATCGTCCTTAGACCTCATTTTCCTGAAAATATTTTTTTAAAATAGAAATATGTGAGGAGTGATATTTTGATAAAGGTGTTAGCCTTTTTATGATCAACCTCGCTTTGATACCAATTGAAAGTGTACAATGTAACCTCTGAGTATTCTCTAGAGGGGTGAATAGAGATTTAAAAACTTTACCATAAATATGCGCACATAATAATAAACTATTCCAATAACTATGAAATCATCACAACCAACAAAGAATAAAGTAATCACAGAAAATAGAAAACAGTAAACAGTAAATGAACAGCACAAAAAAGCAAACACATAAGACACAAAATTTTTATAGTGGTTCCCCAAAGTGTGGGTAGTCCACTCTTCTACCACCTGGTAGGATTGCACTATCTAGTGCCTGAGTCTTTTGATAAGTAGACTCATAAAACCAACACTGAGTCTTTTGATAAGGAGACTCTTAGAACCACACATTGAGTCTTTTGATAAGGAGACTCTTAGAACCACTGAGTCTTTTGATAAGGAGACTCTTATAACCAACTGAATCCTTTGAAGAGGGATTCTTAGGACTATTTTTTTGTTACAAAATAAAGACAGAGAAGTAAAGAAGAAGAAGACGAAGAGGAGGATTCTGCTGTATGAATCCTTCTACAGCTATCACACAGGATGTTGTCTTTTAATGTTCTTGAGGATCTATATATGATTAACCCTTGCTTATGGTAGAGAAAAATGCAAGGGTTATGAGCTTGTGATCCTCAGTGATCTCTGTACTCTCGTTTGCTTGCTGTTGTAAGATATGAAGAAGCAGCAGCAACCTTGTTTGTATTCCTGTACAGAGTTGTTCTTCTTTTCTTTTCTTTTCTTTTCAGAGAGAAAGCTTCAGGAAGAAGAAGAAGCAGAAGACTGAAAAAAGATCAATTGTTATCTTCTTCTTACTCTATGTGTGTACTTATTCTTTGTCGAATAGTATTTGAATTTCTTTCCTCTTCTGTTCTGTCCTTAGAAGAAATATCTTTTGAACAAAAGTATTTCTTAATATTTCTATTTCCTGATCTGTCAATCTATTTTGAATAACTTCCAAGAATGTCTTTGTTGTCTATCTGGAGTACTCCATTCCATTTCATTCTTGGCAATAAACGAGTCGTTAGAAGTCAGACTATAACCTTGGATACCTTCTGGAAAAGCAATTGAAAGGGCAGCAGAAAACCTTCTTTTTCTGTGTGTATTCGATGTAACGTTGATTTCATTTTCTCCTTATTCGACGCACCACTGAGTTCTTATAGAAGCAGCTTCGAAATCTTTCTTAGCTCTGACTGGACCCAGATGTCAATGTTGCGTCGAATACCTATTGACGTATCCGTTGAGTGGTAGACTTGTCTTTTGAACTTGAACTTCTGTGTCGACATCAAATCAAAGTTGTGTTGACTTCTGATATTGCTTTGATAGATTCTTCTTCTACGTCGAATTCAAATCGAAGTTGCGTCGACTTCTGATATTGCTTTGACAAGCTCTGTCTTCTGCGTCGAAATCAAATCAAAGTTGCGTCGACTTCTGATATAGCTTTGATAGCTCTATCTTTTGCGTCGAGACTATTTCGACGTTGCGTCGACTTCACTTATACTTTGACTTCAGCCTGAGTTACTTCTATTTGTATTCGAAGTTGCTTCGACTTCTAGTCGACTTCTATTTGATGCAAGTTTAACTCATTTGATATTTGTGCTTATTTTGGATAGGTCTTGACACTCTAGTGTGAATGTGATATCCTAGGACATCTAATGACCAGATTACCCTATCTATACAACATGGGTAATATATCATAGATTATGAAATCACTTTAAGATAATTTGTTAAATAAATTACAAGGGTGCTTTTCCCAACATAAATCGATCATTATACCTTGAGTAGGAGAACAGATGTCTTCATTGTACACGATCACGTATTCCGAAGAAGCAACATATACATTCGATCAAGGACTTTGAAGTTGTTTAGCCAGAATTGTCAGCTGTATAAGAGAGATCGATAATCTTTTGGACATATGACAAAAATTACTTTGACTTGAAAAATAAGAGATAATCAAAGACGGCGATCTCTGGAATACTATATTGCCTTATCTCATAATAATTAAAAAAGAGCTGATTTCTAATACTTGAGACCGCCTGTAGATGATCTCAATAATAATTCTGATGATACTTGCTTATAGATAGCGATCTCCAATATTTGAGGTCTTTTGAAAACAATCAATATTGTAGTTATAGATGGCCCCAGACGTTCCAATCCCCTTGATAGAACATTTAGATCGGAAAATGCAGGCAGCAGTATCAGATGCTTTAGACCGCCCTTTAATAGAGAACTGAAAAAAGCTCAAGGGGCAGTCTTAATTGCTACAGACTTCCCCTTAATAGAATAGATAACAAAGAAACATATGCTGCAATCTTAAATGCTCCAGACCGCCCCTTAATGGAATAGATAGCAGAGAAACATAGACGACGGTCTTAAATGCTCCAGACCGCCCCTTATTAGAATAGATAGGTAGAAAACCATAGGCAGCGGTCTCAAATGCTCCAGACCGCCCCTGCCCCTTAAGAGAATAGGTGGAAAAACACAAACGGTGGTCTCAAATGCTCTAGACCGCCCCTTAAGAATACATGGATAAATAGCGACCTTTCCGGTCAAGAAGAGGAGGTGTACAAACAAAGATGATCAATATGGTATGTGTGGTGCTGAAGAGCGATTGACATTTCGTTCCTCAAAGAGATCAACAAAGTTGTAACACCCTAAAAGAAAATGATCTTAGCGGTCAGAAAGAGAAGAGGTGTACATACTAAGATGATCAATAGGGCAGGTGTGGTGCTGAAGAGCGACCGACATTTCTTTCCTCATAGAGATCATCAAAGTTGTAACACCCTAAGAAGAGCAACCTTGGCGGTCAGAATGAGAAGAGGAGAAGAGGTGTACATACCAAGATTATCAATAGTGCATGTGTCGTGCTAAAAGCTACTGACATTACTTTCCTCAGAGAGATCGCCAAGGCTGTAACACCCTAAGAGAGGGGTGACCTCGGCGATCAGAAAACTTGCCACTCCCGAGCTCAGGCGGCGGACACAAATGCTTCTGACCGCCCCTTTCACAAAACATGGCCATCCTTAGACCAATGAGTGTTCGAAGGTCACGGAGCAAGATGATCAATAGGGCAGGTGTGGTTGCTAAAGAGCCACCGACATTGCTTTTCCTGGAAGTAATCATCAAGACTGTAACGATGTCCTGAAATGCATGACAGAGCTAGATATTCACCTAGAACTCCCTTGATGCAGAGGTGTGTCAGATGTTAACAAGGAGCTGATGACACACTAACGGCAAGTGCACCGGTCGTACAAGTAATAAAAGTTGGGCGAGACTCCCAGAATATCGTTCTCAGAGGATTGCAAGTTGGGGTGTATGAATTCTCGTCAGGGAAATTAAATATAAAGATTGTTATGCTAATAATAAAAAGGGGGGTTTGATCTTGGGTTTCCTAAATTAACAACAATGAAATAAAATGTGGGCCTAAAGCACCGCTTCGCTTGGCGGGATGGAATGCAGGCCGCAATGTCGTGCTTCGGTAAGCGGGTGGATGAGAAGGCTAGTGAATGGACGATTTGTAACTGGCAGAGTGAGGTTCGTAGGCACCTCGTCACGGAACACGCAACTAGCAATTGCTAGTGCGGTGCACAACGAAGCGGTGGAGTGGATTGTGGAATGGGGCGCACCTCAACTCACATAAACCACAACAAATCTCATAAGCATGACCTTATTTTAGCTTAAACAAGGGTTTATGAACATCATCCAAATGTTACACACATACAATGGAAATAACCTTAAGCCATACACAAGGGGAAAGAGGTAAACGAAGCTCGAAGACTTTGCTGAAGGTTCTCGGTCGTAATCATAGGTTTGTCAAGCCTTGTCCGTGCACGGTCTTCAGTTGTCGTCCGGTGTCCAGAGGAGCTATCACCTTCCTCCACTTTACCCGTCTTCTTCATGGTTTAGCTTAAGCTAACTCTTGTTGGACACACCTTGAATGCAGTAGAGACATTCTATCGATGGCGTTCTTGAGCTCGTGGATGATGGAGGAGGCCGAGGAGGAAGCTTTGGCAGAAGATTTGCAAGAAAATGGTTTCCGGAGCTTTTCCTAGGTCGAACGGTGGTGGAGAGGTGAAATGGGCGGACTGGAGCAGAAATGGCGGGCTCTCAAGTGTTTTTCCCCTGGGATCCCAAAAGCCAGCAGATTTCCTGGCTTAAATACTAAGACATCAGAAATTAAGTCACGCACGGTCGAACACACGACCGTGCATTGCCTGTGCATTATTAATGAAAAAGATATGACTTGAGGAAGAAGCAACAGCGCCTGTGCATTTTACTCAACCACAGTCTAAGCCGCCCGTGCATAAAAATGCACGACCAATTCCATATGGCCTAAATATCAGGCTTAACAGGCGATCGTACATTTACTTCGCGCACGGGCAACTACCCGTGCATAAAAACGCACGATTAAAGACAGAACATCATTTTCTACCCCAGATGAGGGCGCACGACCACAGGCGTCCGTGCATCAAGGAAAATGCACGACCGCATAATATATGCAGTCATGAATTTTGGGTAAAATAGGATGATCCATCCACCTGCATAAACATCAACACAGTTGGGAATACCCTTTCTGCTCAATAGAAATACAGAATAAAAGGTTAGGAAGCACCATGTGCTTACCCCCAACAACAAGAAGCACAAAAGCAAACCAAGACGGGCCTAAATAGTGCACATAGAGCGGAAGTGATTATAAGAGAAATACAAGCAATTATAGCTCAAAAAGGAGGTGCACAAGAGTGAAAACTAGCCCGGATGAGTCCATAAAATCGTATATAAATGGGACTCATCACACCCCCAGACTTAACAATATGCTCATCCCGAGAAAATCATCTCTTAAGCAGACCAGAAATGGATTAGCTAGCTTAACAATTATAGATGCGGAGTACCATGCGAAGTCGCATGCGCGCGTACATAGAAATGCAATAGACAAAATTTTTAATTATACAAATACTTTGTAATAATCTAAGAGCGTAATTATATATTATTTCTACTCAAAAGTTAAATCTCGATGAATCGTCCGGTCTCGCGTAAGAATAAAGTAAACTGATTGTTGAGGCTAGTATTGCTCAGGATCGGTGCTCGGAACAACCTCCATTAAAATCCATCAGTGTCGCTGACCATAAGCTCACCCGGTCACACTCTCTCCACGACACTAGTTCGATTCATTGGGTGAGTCAATAGGACTTTATGATAAATATGGGGCTTGGGATTCGGTAGGGTTTACAATGATAAACATGAAGGTTTCCGCACCTAACCCACAAGAGCTCTCGATAAGGAAATTATCCAAGCATCACAATAAAACATGGGTGCACCACACCCCCAGACTTGAACTTGAAAACATGGATGTGTGCACTGCCTACTCCCAAAAACAAATCTTAAAAGATTTTCAATTAAACTCTTTTCGTGACCACAAATTTTTTTTCTTTTCCTTTTTTTCTCGCACTTTATTTAGCGAATAAACTGAGGAAGCACAAACCATACTTTCACAAAATTTTTACTGCATCGACACCCTCAATTGAAGATGATAAAACACTAGAGCTCAGATTGGGTGTGCGACTAGGATTATCTTGTAGGCTTTGGAGAAATATGAGTGGAGCTGAATCAAAGGCGGGGTAGGCACAATGGGGCTAGCGAGGATTATGATAGGGTCGGAAAACAAAGCTCAATCTGGCTAAAATGAAGGCCTACATCATGCTCACGCTTTGAACTAACTTATGCCAATGCTTCGACAGACGCTTGGGGAAAGTTCTTAGCAACCGAGAGAGATAATTCTTCCTCCCTACTCGAGCAGTACAAACCTAGCAACCGTCTACACACATTCCTATGCTACCGATGGATTCACACCGGATTCACCACATTTGAGTAGAATAAACAATTATTACACGAATAGACAAATTTATACAACTATAAGCGTAAAGAAAACTTATCCTACACACAATTCTATGCAAGACATGAGTACTCGACTAGAGCACTATGGGAGTCAACATTTTACTCCGTCTTACAACCCTAAGCCAGCACAACAATTTTCACAATCCTACAAAAGAAACGAGCTAGACTCGTCACGCTCCTACGATTAAGAGTGCTCTCTAGTGGGTGTTGTGGTGTGCTAGGAGAATGAAAATAAAAATCAGATTGTAACTTCTAGTATGTTGTGCTTATGTGCACGTGCAAGTGGGTAACGACAAACTACTCTCCCCCAGACATAAATCTAAACATCACAGAATGCAATACTATATTTATAAAAAGATGTAGGAGGAGAGGTTACCCCATGCTCAGAAATGAGCATACCGGAAGATTGGCGTGAAACTGTAAATTTGCTCACCGCGTCCGCCATCAAAGTCGCCCTACCTGCAGAACAAAATCTCCAACAACCGCAGAAACATAAACAAAACAGCAAGATTGGGTCGTCTCCCATGAGCCCTTTTGTTTACGCTCCTTAAGGTGGACCAAATACTTGTATTAGCATTGAATAAATAGAGTTCATGAAACTGAAAACAAGTTCACACACACACATTCAACCAAATCAGGATAACATCAATTATTCTTGCTCTGGATCAACTAGAATCAAACTTTGGCATTCTTCGATGATTGGCATGCTAACATATATCTTCAGACGATGCCCATTATGTTGGAGTTACCATTGTGATCTAGAAGTGGTCAAACATGTAATGTCACTGCCAACGCGATATGAGCCTGCTGGGTCGCACATAAGAGCATGTCGAGAAGTTGGAAGATTGACTGTGTTGGTAAAGGTTACCAATCACCATATAGAATCGGGGAGGCAAAGAAATGTTGTTGTCGGAATTCATCGAAATTCGTCGGATATGATTCGTCGGAATTCGTCGGATCGTTCCGTGGAAACTCGACGAATTGTTACAGAAACTATAAACTCGGCAAATGTTGTCGTCTGATATGATTCGTCGAAATTCGTCGGAATTCGTCGGATTGTTCCGTGGAAACTCAACGAATTGTTACAGAAACTATAAACTCGACAAATGTTGCCGTCTGATATGATTCGTCGGAATTCGTCGGATTGTTCCGTGGAAACTCGATGAATTGTAACAGAAACCCTAAACTTCTGTATGGACTGCGGATAGCGATTTGTCTAGGTCTTTTTATAGTTCGGGTATAAATAGGACCTATTTTAAGGGTTCAATATGCTCTTCTTAAGCCTCCTGGAAGAAGACCCGACAGAAGAGTTCCGCCTCACGAACCCTAGCCGACGGAAGTGTTCCATCGTTTCGCTCGTCTACGCAGACCTCCTTCCGGCGATCGTCGCCGTGATTGTTCTTCCTGGAGCGAACCTAGCAGTTCGTGGAAGTTCAAGGTGCAGTCGTTCTTCTCCCGGATCGTGTGGATCACTGTAGAGACGTAGACATCATTCTACGTGAGGACTCTCTCATAGCCGCTGACAGGATTCATCTTCTTGGAGCACCTAGGTTGGATTCGATCCAACTCCACTAAGGTAATTTATGCCTAGTAGTTTTCATTACTTCTTGATTCAATGTTCATGGCCGATTCGAATCTTTTTGGGTTGTTTCTCTTTATTTCCGCTGCGCCTACATGCGATGTATGGTTGTAGAAAAACCCAACACATTAACCTTGAAGCTGTCCCCATTCTTCCCAACTACTTCAATAGTGCTGAAGGGTGAGACTCTCGTGACAACAAAGGGGCCACTCCAACGCGACTTCAATTTCCCTGGGAATAGAAGGAGGCGGGAGTTATAGAGTAGTACGTGGTCGCCAGGCTTTAATTCCTTTGGGATGATATGCTGGTCATGCCATCGCTTTGTTTTTTCCTTATAGATGCGTGCATTTTCATAAGCGAAGTGCATGCATTCGTCAAACTCATTTAATTGTGTGCTGCGTTTATCAACAGCGGCCTCAAGATCCATGTTCAGCATTTTGGTCGCCCAAAGTGCCTTGTGCTCAAGCTACACGGGTAGATGGAAAGCTTTCCCATAAACTAATTGGAAAGGTGTCATGCCGATGGGTGTTTTGTAGGCAGTACGATAAGCCCATAAACCGTCGTCAACCGTTTTGGCCCACTCCCTCCTATTTGAATATATAGATTTTTTTATTATTCTTTTGAGTTCACGGTTGGACACTTCCACTTGCCCGCCTGTTTGCGGGTGATAAGCTAGAGACACCTTGTGGCTGACCCCAAATTTCTTGATCAATTGCACGAACTGCTTATTACAGAAATGGCTACCTCCATCACTAATTATAGTCCTTGGTGCCCCGAACCTTGAGAAGATATTTTGTGAATGAAGTTTAGAACTGTGCGCGCATCATTAGCTGCAACTACTTCGGCTTCCACCCATTTTGACACATAATCCACAGCTATAATGATATATTGCTTACCATGTGACATTGGAAAAGGACCCATGAAGTCTATTCCCCAAACATCGAATGGTTGGCACACCAACATATTATTAAGCGGCATCTCGTTTCTCCGTGATATATTCCCAGTTCTTTGACACTCATTACACTTGGAGATATGGGCGTGAGCATCCCTGAAGAGCGTGGGCAAATAAAACCCACATTGCAGTACCTTCTGTGTTGTCATGTTAGCTCCAAAATGTCCACTGACTTCCCTGTCATGGCAATATTGAAGAATAGATTGGAACTCAGCTTCTGGGATGCAACGCCTAATAATCCCGTCACTACATATGCGAAACCAGAACGGATCTTCCCAAAATAATATTTCGAGTCAGAAGACAACTTCCTTCTCTGCTGAGGGGAAAGATTAGGCGAGAATGTTTTACATGCAAGATAATTTGCAATATCAGCATACCATGGGGTTGTTGGAGCATGGACAGTGATTGCGAATAACTACTCATCCGGAAAATAATCCATCATTTCCTCTCCTTTGTTGTTGGAGACTTCCACCAACTTGTCATTCTCCAATCGCGATAAGTGATTGGTTATTACATTCTCCACCCCCTTCTTATCTTTGATTTCCAGCTCATACTCTTGTAGAAGGAGAATCTAGCGGATTAAACGTGGTTTGGCCTCTCTCTTCTTGAACAGGTACCTAAGTGCGGCATGGTCCATGTACACTATTACCTTTGATAGCACTAAGTACGAGTGGAATTTCTCGAAGGCGAAAATCACGGCTAACATTTCTTTCGCCGTGGTGGTGTAATTTGCTTGGGCATTGTTGAGAGTCCGGCTGGCATAAGATATGGTGTGGAAGATTTTATTTTTCCTTTCACTGAGCACTGCTCCCACGGACACGTCACTTGCATCGCACACGATAACGAATGGCAGACTCCAATCAGGTGCCACAAAGATCGGTGCAGAGACAAGTTGGCCCTTTAAGGTCTCAAAAGCTTGCATACACGCTTCATCGAAGTTGAATTGGACATCCTTGGCCAGCAAGTGAGAAAGAGGTTTCGAAATGGATGAAAAATCCTTAATAAACCTCCGATAAAATCCCACGTGTCCCAGAAAACTGCGGATACCCTTCACAGATGATGGCGGAGGAAGGTTCTTGATAACACTCACTTTTGCCTGGTCCACCTCGAGCCCCTGGCGGGAAACCTTATGCCCCAGCACGATTCCCTTGCGTACCATAAAATGGCATTTTTCCCAATTCAAGATGAGATTGTATCCTCACACCGCCTGAAGGTCTTGGCTAAATTGGCGAGACACGAATCAAAACTGCTGCCGAATAAGTTGAAATCATCCATGAAAACTTCAAGGAAATCTCCCACCATGTCGGCGAAGATAGCGAGCATGCTTCGCTGGAAAGTTGCAGGGGCATTGCAAAGTCCAAACGGCATTCTCTTAAACACGAAGGTACCTGAAGGGTAGGTAAATGTCATTTTGTCTTGATCTTCAGGGTCGATCAGGATTTGATTGTACCCTGAGTATCCATCCAGAAAACAGTAATAGTCTTGCCCTGCCAACTTTTCTAGCATCTGCTCAATGAAAGCGAGCGGGAAATGTTCCTTGCGCATTGCATCATTTAGTTTGCGGTAGTCAATACAAACTCTCCACCCGGTGATCATTCGGGTGGGTAGCAACTCATTCTTCTCATTGGCGACAACAATGATCACTCCCTTCTTTGGCACCACCTGAACTGGACTGACCCACTTGTTGTCGCTGATTGGGTAGATAATACCAGCATCCAAAAGCTTTATCACCTCCATCTTTACTACTTCTTGCATCTTCGGGTTCAGCTGCCTTTGGGGTTGAGCCGTAGGTTTGTACTGATCTTTGAGAAGGATCTTATGCATACAGACAGTGGGGCTGATTCCCTTAATATCTGCGAGGGAACGTCCGAAAAATCTTTGGTATCTTCTTAGCACATCTACCAACACAATTTCATTGGATACTGACAGAGTTGCAGAAATAATGACCGGGTGCGTAGTATTTTCTCCTAGAAAGACGTACTTCAAAGAATCAGGCAATTGCTTGAGGGCTGGTGAGGTGTTCATATCTGCTGATGCAATGGGTGACTCTATATTCATATGAGGACCCTCAGACTCGTTCGAATGTATACCTTCACTCCTCATGCCTTCTTGCTGCCATAATGCCTCGCTATCATCCAGAGCCATATCAATCTGACCATCAAATTCTTCAGCCGGTTCCACCGGTTCATAGTCAGTGATTTCAAAAATTTGTGGCGGATCGTGAACATTGAAGGATATAGCATCATGTCCCAATCTGAGCGTGAGCTCCCCTTGCTCCACATTAATTATGATGCGAGCCATAGCAAGAAAGGGGCGCCCTAAGATAATAGGGACCTTTGCATCAGCCTTCATGTCGAGGATGATAAAATCAGCTGGGAAGGCAAAGTCATCAACCACTATGGTAAGGTCTTCCACCATCCCTGCCGGTTTCTTAATCGATCTGTCAGCCAGCAGTAACATCACTTGTGTAGGCTTCAAAGTCCCTCCACCTAGCTCTCAAGAGATGGAAAGCGGCATTAAGTTGATTGAGGCTCCCAGATCACAGAGCGCCTGACTTAATCGGTGATGACCGATTCTGCAAAGAATAGTAAAGCTGCCAGGGTCCTTGCACTTTGCCGGAACATAGTCGGTAATCAGGGTGGAGCATTCCTTAGTGAGCTCAATGGTTTTGAGGTCCTCCAACAATTTGCACTTTGAAATCAGGTTTTTCAAAAATTTGGAGTAACCCGGTATATGGGAAATGGCCTCAATCAGCGGAATACTTACTTGCACTCCCCTCATCATTTCCAGGAATTTACTAAATTGCTTCTCGGCCTTCTCATTCCATAACCTGTGGGGGAATGGGGGTTTTACAATAATCTTCAAGGGTTGTGGTACATTAACAGAGTCTGGCTCAGCTGGGGTAGGTGTCGGTTCCTCTATCGCATCTGCATTAAGCTTGTCCATAGGATTCACATGTTGTTTCTGTTGTGGATAACTTTCTACACTTCTGTCACTTCTTAACCTCATAGTGTTCACAGACTCTAGCTGCTGATCCACAATACCAAAAATGGCATGTGCGAGAATCCTTATGGTTGAGTGAAGCTGTTGAATTGCTGTGGACTGGTCATTCAATGTCTGAAGCATACTGACCACACAAAGTTAAAAACTGCTCCATCTGCTGTGACGATAGATATTCCACTGCTCCATTGAGTGTTACAGTATTGGCTACAGCTGCGTTGGAGGGGTGATTAAAATTACTCCAATGCTGACTAGTCTGAGCTACATTCAAGACTATTTTCCAATCATCCTTCACCTATTTATTAAACAAATCGCCTCCAGCTGCTACTTCAAATAGCGGTCGGAATCTGTCCAGCACGCCAAAATAAAAAATCTGAATTAGGAAGTCTTCTGACAAGTCTTCTCAGTAATATTCCCTGTGCAGGGATTGAAAACGCTCCCAAGCATCAACTAACGTCTCCTCCTTTCCCTGAGCGAAGGCAATAAGTTCCTTGTACCTACCCATGACTTGTACACGGTGTTGAAAGTCATATAGGAATCTCCCCTCAAACTGCCTCCATGAAGTCATCTCTCTCTTCCGAATATTCCAGTACCAGCTTTTGGCTTTATCGTGCAGAGAGAATGAGAACGCCAGGATTTTTTGTTGGTCGTTTTCGACTCCGTTGAATATACACGTGTAATAGATTTCTATGAATTCCTGCAGGTGGTGTACCGTGTCTTCATGTCCAACCCCACTGAACTTGCAATTCTCATATATATACTCAATGACGTCGGTGGGAATCTCAGAATCATGATTATTCCTTCTCGCCTGAAGCCTGAGATCATTCAAACTTCCCTGGTAGATATGTTGCTGAATAAAAGTCATGATAAACTTGCTTGCAAAACAATGGATTAGCGCACAATTAAAAGAATGCAAGCAGCTAAATGTGTGTATCTGACAAAATAGGAAAATAACAGAGGTAGACAAAGAGAATAGAGACAATAGCTCTTGCAATGATTTTTCACTGACATAAATTCATCACGCTTGCCGTCCCCGACAAAGGCGTCAAAAACTTGACACACTTACGACAAGTGCACCGGTCGTACAAGTAATAAAAGTTGGGAGAGACTCCCGAATATCGTTCTCAGAGTTTTGCAAGTTGGGGTGTATGAATTCTCATCAGGGAAATTAATTATAAAGATTGCTATGCTAATAACAAAAGGGGGGGGGGGGGGGTTGATCTTGGGTTTCCTAAATTAACAACAATGTAATAAAATGCGGGCCAAAAGCACCGCTTCGCTTGGTGGGATGGAATGCAGGCCGCAATGCCATGCTTCGGTAATCGGGTGGACGAGAAGGATAGCAAATGGATGATTTGTCACTGGCGGAGTGAGGGTCGTAGGCACCTCGTCACGGATCACGCAACTAGCGATTGCTATTGCGGTGCACAATGGAGCGGTGGAGTGGATGGTGGAATGGGGCGCTCCTCAACTCACATAAACCACAACAAATCTCATAAGCATGAACTTTATTAGCTTAAACAAAGGTTTATGAACATCATCCAAATGTTACACACATACAATGGGAAAAACCTTAAGCCATACACAAGGGGAAAGAGGTAACCAAAGCTCGAGGACTTTGCTGAAGGTTCTCGGTCGGAATCGTAGGTTTGTCAAGCCTCGTCCGTGCTCGGTCTTTAGTTGTCATCTGGGGTACAGAGGAGCTGTCCCCTTCCTCCACTTTACCCGTCTTCTTCGTGGTTTAGATCAAGCTAACTCTTGTTGGACACACCTTGAATGCAGCGGAGACTTTTCTTCGATGGCATTCTTGAGCTCGTGGATGATGGAGGAGGCCGAGGAGGATGCTTTGGCGGAAGATTTGCAAGAAAATGGTTGTCGGAGCTCCTCCTAGGTCGAACGGTGGTGGAGAGGCGAAATGGGCGGATTGGAGCAGAAATGGCGGGCTCTCAAGTGTTTTTCCCCCGGGATCCCAAAAGTCAGCAGATTTCCTGGCTTAAATACTAAGACAGTAGAAATTAATTCACGCAATGTCGAACGCACGCCCGTGCGTTGCCCGTGCATTATTAACAAAAAATATATGACTTGAGGAAGAAGAAGAAGCGCCCGTGCATTTTACTCATGCACGGTCTAAGCCGCCCGTTCGTAAAAATGCACGACCAATTCCAGATGGCCTAAATACCAAGCATAACAGGCGATCGTACATTTTCTTCGCGCACAGGCAACTGCCCGCACGTAAAAACGCATGATCAAAGAGAGAATATCATTTTCTACCCCAGATGAGGGCGCACGACCGCAGCCGTCCGTGCGTCAACGAAAATGTATGACCGTGCGATATACGCAGACATGAATTCTAGGTAAAATAGGATGATCCATCCACTGCGTAAACATCAATACAGCTGGGAATACCCTTCCCGCTCAATACAAATACAGAATAAAAGGTTAGGGAACACCATGTGCTTACCCCCAAAACAAGAAGCACAAAAGCAAACCAAGATGGGCCTAAATAGTGCACATAGCATGAAAGTGATTAGAAAAGAAATACAAGCAATTATAGCTCGAAAAGGACGTGCACAAGAGTGAAAACTAGCCTGGATGAGTCCATAAAATCATATATAAATGGGACACATCACCTGACATCCTAAAGATCAGCCGCATGATTTTGGCGAGCTACTACTACATAGATGCAAAATCTCTCCACTATCTGTGGTCATTGTAGGTTTTACATCTCAAGCTTCACATCGCGGGGGAAACAAGTAGGATCTGTAGATATCTCATTTGGTAGTATTTTAGCCTTGCCAGTAATCTATCTCAATACTTCCTTTTCAATATATAGAGAGAGTACACGAGATTACATCAACAGAACATTTGTAAGAAAAAAAATGAAAAGACAAGTTCATCAAGAGAAGAAACGCTTCAAGACATCTCCACTCCAAGTGTGTGATATCTCTTCCCCTTCATAAGTTTGGAGATGATAGGCGCCTTTTTTGAGCACTTCTTTGATGATTAATGGCCCTGCTCAATTGGGATTAAGCTTTCCAATTGAGCCAGATCTCGTTGTCGCATCTACCTTCTTCAGAACTAGACCGCCAATAACAAACTCTTTTATCCCGACGTTCTTATCAAAAATTTGGTCATTCTCTTTTTTACTTTTTCTTGCTTGATTGTCGTCATGTCTCTTAGCTCTTCAATGAGGTTGAGACTGCACCTCAACTCTTCATCATTTCCATCCATCCAGCTCTCTTCATTCTATTTTGATGGTAATACCTTTGGACTCATCACCTCGAATTCAATCGGGATGAGAGCTTCTGATCCATGAGATAATTTGAAGGAGTTTCTCCAGTAGCTGATGTTGAAGTTGTCCTTAAATCCCAAAGTACTGAAGACAACTGCTCCGCCCAATGGCCTCGAAGATTTTCAACCTTTTTCTTTAAAAGATTTATAATTAGCTTGTTAGCTTCTTCTACTTGCCCGTTGCTCCTTAGATGATTGTTGGGTATTGTGTCCACAATCACCTAGATTTGAAGATGTCCCCTAGTGAACTAAAATGAATTGAGTATGTATTTGATGATTTCTGTTTAGATGTGTTATGACAGGTCTTAATGCTAAGTGCACACCAAAGTCAGGTTGCAATGGATCACCAAACACAGTTCTAGACAATGTAATCCCTCATTGTATAGAACAAAGTGTTGGTCCATGTGTAATCTCTCTCTTGGGGTGCACTTCATATACTCATAACTGAAGGCTTTCAAGGTTGAGGAGTGGAGCAGGTTTTCAGTAGAAAAGAAAAATTCTGCTGAGTCAATTCGTCGAGATGACTCGGGTCATTCCGACGAATCCCGACGAATCCAGACAGAAGACCTTTGTCTTGGTTTAGAAGAAAAATCTGCAGCTAAGTCCATTCGTCGAGATGACTCGGGTCATTCCGACGAATCCCGACGAATGCTGACAGAGGTCATTTTGGCTGGGTTGTGAAGAACATTCTGCATCTAAATCAATTCGTCGGATGTTCTCGTGAACTCCCGGCGAATCCCGACGAATGGTAAGAGAAAGTGTTTTTCACGGGTTGTTCAGTGTTTCCCTGTGGCCAACTCAATTCGTCGGATGTTCACGTGAAGTCTCGACGAATGACGGACAGACGGATTTCAAATCTTCGTTTCGTTTTCGAAAATTAGGGTTAGCCACCATGAACAGTACATGTGTCGCCTCTCCCTTCATTGTCGCACGAGCCGTTGAAGTCCTCCCTATAAATAAATCCTTATTTTAGGGCAAGGGCATCCATCTTAAAAAGAAATCGATCTAAAAATCTCTCTTCAGCCGACAGTTCAGAAAAGAAAAAGCTAAAAGTCGATCTCCTTTCTCTTTTGCTGAACAAGAATTCTGAGACCTAACTTTTGCTGCTCAAAGATCCTTTCTCTATTATTGTTAGAGATTTCTCAGAAGAAGGCCTTTAATCTTATTGCTGCTCTCATTATTGAAGATTCTTTCAAGTAAGTCAAAGGGCCTATTCAGATCTGGTTAGCCAAGTCTTCTCTCTTCCACATCTTTCAAGTGCCAAGCTTTCTTTCAAGGTTGAGAAGAAGACTCAGTATTCAAGATCTGAAGTTAATCTCTTTAGAGGTTAAGAAGAAGTATTTTGTTTCAATATCTTTTCTTTTGTAGGAGTTTTCACTCCGAGATTATTTGCAGGAGTTGTTTACTCCGAGGTGTAGGAGTTGTTATACTCCGAGTTGTAGGAGTGGTATACTCCGAGTTGTAGGAGTTTTGACTCCGAGGTGTAAGATTAGTTATAATCTGAGATTGGTGAAGTAGTCGAGTCTAGCCTCGAAGTGCTAGATAGGCGAGGCGGGAAAGAGGACTACCCACATCGGGGAACCTCTATAAAATCCTTGTGTCTGTGCTGTGTTTGATTGTTTGTTTTTCTGTGTTAAATTTTTAATTCCGCATAAAGACATAGAATCCACCTATTCACCCCCCCCCCCTCTAGGTGATTTAGGCCGCAACTAGATACTTTCAATTGGTATCAGAGGTAGGTTGTTCGCTATAAGGCTAACACCTTGAACAAGACTCCTCATTTAGTTGCTAAAGCAAATATGTCTGGAATGGATAAGGCCAAGGATTCCGTCAAGTTGCCAGTCTGCACCAAAGAGAACTTTCCTATGTGGAAGGAAAGAGTAAGATTCTACATGGAAGCTGCTGACCCAAGAATCTTTCAGATCGTGGGAGAAGGTCCCCATATTCCGATGAAACCATCTTCAATAAACTCCACCATCATGATCCCAAAGAAGATGTTGGAACTGAACAAAGATGAGATCGCTCTAGTGGCCCTAGACAAGAAAGCAAAGAATATCATAGCAGGTGCAGTTGATGATTCAATGTTGCAAAATCTGCTTCACTGCAAATCTGCTAAAGAAATGTGGGATTCACTAGTCGTTCTGATGGAAGGGACCGAAGAAGTGAGGGATGATGGAAGATCATTGCTGAATCAAGAATACAAAGCTTTCAAGCAAGATCCAAGAGACTCCATTTCTGACACCTACGAGAAGTTCTTTAAGATTGTAAATGGTCTTAGGAACTATGATCGAGAATTCACAACTGGCGAACTAAATGACAAATTCCTGAGATCCCTGACAAAAGAATGGGACACCAAGGTTATAGCCATCAGAGAATTCAGAAAGCTAGGAACCACGGAGCCACAAATGCTGTTTGGTAAGCTCTTGTCCCATGAGTTGAAGTTGAACTCCCGCAAAGCTGAAGAAGAGGGGATCAAGGCCTCTGGAAGGGAGAAGTCCTCCGCTCTGAAAGCTGAAAGCTCAAGAAAGAGCAAGACTCTCCCACCTGTCAGGAGATCATCTTCTGATGAGGATGAATCTGATGCCAGCCCCTCTGGCTCAGAGTTGTCTGATGGAGAATTTTCTCTGCTCTCCAAGCAATTCCAAAGACTTCTGAATAAAAGAAAGCAGAAGAGAGGCCAATCCACTGTATTTGATCACAGAAGATCAAGACGTGATGGTGATCATCACAAGAAGGACTACAATAATGACAGGTATAAATCTAAACCGAACAAATATGATTCCACTGACATTATTTGCTATTGCTGCAATAAGCCAGGACACGTGATAGCCGAGTGTCCATACAAAAAGAAAGAAGGATCAAAGAAGGTAGAAAAGAGAACCTTTAAAGGAAAGAAGAAGGAAAAGAGTCTCCTCGCCAAAAAGGCCAAGACTCTGAGCGACAGTGACTCTGATGCATCAAGCTCAGATGAAGAAGCCTACTTTGGGCTAATGGCACATCTAGACGAAGAAATAGGCGACTCCTCTTATAAGGGGAAGGTAAACTCTCATACCCCTCTGTCTGCTTCTGAAGATGAGACTGCATCCGTAGCAAATGAAGGCTACTCCTCAGAGGAGGACTCTAAGTTAATAACTCAGTATGAAGCCCTTGTGAAAGGATTTGACAAGTGCCGCAAGGTCGTCAAATCCAAGTCAAAAGAAATTGAATCTCTCAAGACAGTGGAATTAGCTTTGAGGGAGGAAGTTGAACAATTAACTCCTCTCAAAGATGAAATCCAACTCTTGAAAGACGAACTGAAAAGCTCCACTGAGTTGTTGAATCTAAAGGAGAAAACTATAAATGAACTAGAAGATAAGTTGAAGGCGGAAAGGAAGCTCGTAGAAAGCTTCTCGAAGCCAAAGACTATTCTTCCACTCATTGATAGGTTTTCTGCTCCTGCGAAGGGTAGTGGAATTGGTCATAAGGCCGAAAGTAGTAAGGCTGCTGAGAAAAGAGCCGTGCAAGGGAAGGGAACTGCTTATCAAAGTCAACCTTCATTCAGGAAGGTCATTTTTCCATCAAACTCGTTTGACCTTGATTCATCCTACGGTCATTTTGCTAGACCAACACACGTTGAACCTAGTAATAAATATCAAGGATGGAGCTTTCCCCGAAACTTTGACGTCTCTCCATTCAAAGCTCCTCATGAAGAAATAATTCTCAAAGATCATGGTCCGTTTGTTCACGGATCAGCTCATAAGAAGGCACCAAAAATTAAAATGATTGCACCCAAATCTGTTGAGAAGAAGTTGGAGCCATGTGTGTGCTGTCACCATGAGGCCCCCACTTCTAAGAAAGCTCCTACTAAGAAAGTCACCCCTATTGCACCTCACGTTCAAAAAGTAAAACAGGAGACAAAGAGAAGGTACAATCGGTTCGATTGTTGGTGTTGTGGCAAGGTTGGTCACTTTGCCATAGATTGTTGGTTTAATCCGAGAAATGTCACGACTCCACGGATTAACATTGCAAGAATGACCCCTCGCAATGTTAACATTCCAAGTGGCGGTCATCTAACAAGAAGCCAAGGACCCAAATCGGTTTGGGTTCCTAAGGGAAATTGATTGTTGATTGCAGGTATGTCCAAAGGCCAATAGAAATCCAATATGGTACTTGGACAGTGGTTGTTCACGGCACATGACCGGAACAAGAAGCCTACTACAAGAGTATACCCCGGTGAAAGATGGTCCAAAAGTTATTTTTGGCGGATCTGATCGGGGAATCACAAAAGGCTACGGTATGATCACAAATGGTATAGTCTCTTTCACAGACGTGGCTTATGTTAAAGGATTACAACATAATCTCATTAGCATAAGTCAACTTTGTGACAAAGGCTATATGGTAGAATTCTACAAGGACAAGTGCTTGATAAAGTCGTCTGATACGTCAGAAACTATTTTAACAGGCACTCGGAGTAGAAATATTTTTTGTTTAAATTTTCTATGTTTAGACTCTTCTACACCAGTGTGCTTTTTAACAAAAGATAGTGCATCTCTTTGTGACCAGTGGCACAAGAGACTAGCACATATTAATTTCAAAACTATAAGTATGTTATTTTCTCAAAATTTAGTTTGCGATGCTCCTGATGTTAAGTGCTTTAAAGAGAGACCGTATCATGCATGCCAAATGGGTAAGCAGACTCGGGCAACCTTTAAAAGCATTATTGGCAAAGACTCTAACAGATGTTTATATCTGCTCCATATGGACTTGTTTGGTCCCATGCCAATCAGAAGTATAGGAGGTAAGTCTTATACGTTGGTTGTTGTTGATGACTACTCACGCTTTGCTTGGGTATTCTTTCTGAAACACAAGTCAGACACCTTTGCTTCTTTCACCACATTCGTCAAGCAAATACAGAATGAATTAGAATGTTTTGTGGTCAAAATCAGAAGTGATCATGGTACAGAGTTCAAGTCTGGAGCTATGACTGAATTTTGTGAAAGCCTAGGTATCTTTCATGAGTTTTCCACTCCCCGTACTCCACAACAGAATGGAGTAGCTGAAAGAAAGAATAGAACACTCATAGAGGCCTGCAGAACAATGTTGAGTGATTCTTCACTACCAGAGTACTTCTGGGCTGAAGGCATCAACACTGCTTGCCACGTGCAAAACAGAGCACTAATCAACAAGAACCATCATAAGACTCCTTATGAACTTTTGAAGGGCAAGAAACCAACCCTGTCTTATTTTAGAATCTTTGGCAGTAAGTGTTTTGTAATTAATAACGGGAAATATTACAAAACTAAATTTATTGAAAAATGTTTTGAAGGTATTTTTGTAGGTTATAGTAGCCATAGTAAGGCATATAGGATTTTCAACAAGAAAACCCTGGTTGTAGAAGAAACTTACAATGTCATATTTGATGAGACGAGTATGCTTCAAAGCAACTCTTCTAGTGTTTTTGTTGAAGATGTAGATGCAAGGTTCAAGGAACTACACCTAGAAGAAACTGTAAAGGAAGACGCTCCAAAAGCTATTGAAGTAAATGCTCCTTCTACATGTGAGGATGATGACCCTCAGGAAGATGAAGATGTACCTGAAGTGCAGGAACCTCATGGTCATCTAAATGTTGGAATGATCAGACATTTGAGAGATCATCCAACTGATCAAATCATCGGAGATCCTTCAAGCAGAGTTCTAATTAGAAGAGGTACAACTAACGAAGTTTTTCATTTAAGTTTTCTTTCACAGATTGAGCCGAAGAAGTTTGAAGAAGCAAACACTGATCCCTCTTGGATCCTTGCTATGCAAGAGGAGCTCAACCAATTCAAGAGATGTAAAGTTTGGAAGTTGGTACCTAGACCCAAAGGACAGAATGTGATTGGAACCAAATGGATTTACCGGAACAAGCTTGATGAAAAGGGCATCATCACCAAGAAAAAAGTAAGACTGGTTGCTCAAGGATACAGGCAAGAAGAAGGGATTGACTTTGATCAGACCTTCGCACCAGTAGCAAGACTTGAAGCCATCAGATTATTTCTGGCTTATGCTGCATATAAGGGCTTTAAGGTTTTCCAGATGGATGTAAAGTCCGCCTTTCTGAATGGAGACCTTAAAGAGGAAGTTTATGTAGCTCAGCCTCCAGGTTTTGTAGATCCTAACTTTTCTGATCATGTATATTATTTACATAAAGCTTTGTATGGTCTCAAACAGGCACCTCGTGCTTGGTATGAGACATTGTCTAAGTTTCTCCTTGAGAACAAATTCACAAGAGGAACAATAGACAAGACATTGTTTCTTAGGGAAGTAAAAGGCGAGATTTTACTAGTGCAAATCTATGTCAACGATATTATATTTGGCTCTACTGATGACAAACTCTGCAAAAAGTTTTCTAACTTGATGCAAGGTAAGTTTGAAATGAGCAGTATGGGAGAGCTGAAATATTTCTTAGGACTCCAGGTGCACCAATCTGAAGATGGAATTTTCATCTCTCAGACGAAGTTCACCAAAGAGCTTATTAAGAAATTTGGAATGGAGAGTGCAACCTCAATGAGGACTCCAATGGGCTCAAGTATGTCTCTGGACAAGGATGAGAAAGGGAAACCTTTTGATGAAACCAAGTACAGAAGCAAAATTGGGTCCTTGCTCTATCTCACTGCTACTAGGCCTGATATAATGTTCTCAACATGTGTTTGTGCCAGGTATCAGGTAAACTGTAAGGAATCTCATTATGCCGCTGCAAAGAGGATTTTGAGATACCTTAAGGGCACACCGAATCTCGGCTTATGGTACTCAAGAAGCAATGATTTTGAACTAATTGGTTTTTCAGACGCTGATTTTGCAGGAAGCAAAGATGATAGGAAGAGCACTTCGGGAACTTGCCAGTTCTTAGGAAAGCGGCTCGTCTCCTGGAGCAGCAAGAAGCAAAATTGCGTTGCAATATCGACTGCTGAATCGGAGTATATCTCTGCCGGCAGTTGTTGTGCACAACTTTTGTGGATGAAAAATCAGCTTGAGGACTATAATTTAAAGCTCTCAGAAATCCCCATGTTCTGTGACTCCTCAAGTGCTATTGCCATAGCAAATAATCCCGTCTCTCACAGCAGAACGAAGCATATTGAGCTTCGCTACCACTTCATCCGGGAACATGTTGAGTGTAAGGACATAAATTTGTTATATGTTAATACTGACAAACAAATTGCAGATATTTTTACGAAGCCTCTGGACGAAACCAAATTCAATTTCTTCAAAATGGAACTTGGAATGCTTAACAAGGAATCTTGAAGTTGGGACTATTGAGATTTCACGAAATTGCATGAGATTTCACTTGTTAACTCAGAAAATTTCATGAAGTTTCACGGGTTTTCATGGGACAAATATTACTCTTCTCAATTCATCTCCCATGGAATCATCTCCCTATTAAATACGGTTTTATCGTCCTACAGGTACGCACTGTACTTCAATTTATATATATATATATATAAATCAAAGAAAACATCACGATTTCACGAGAACTTCCGTGAAACCCTACCCGACCGTTCGTCTCCTTCTATCGCGATTCATCTATTTCTCTTCCGCGGCTTCGACGACATCAATGGCGCCCAAAGCTTCTGGAGGTTTGCATTCAGGGGGAGAGTTGGTAAGAGGCGCCTTCTGCTCAGCTTCAGATGAGTTTCGGAACGTGATTATGATGCTCGATGTCGCCGGGCTCAGTTTTGTCTTAGAAGAGCTGGCTAAAATCCTAGAACAGGACATTCTGGAGTTCTATCGCAATGCCAAAATCTCAAGTCAAGGTAAGAAGATCAAAAGCTCTATTAGGTCTTGCAAAATCATTTTGAAGGCTAGTGGTATCAACCGATTGTTGAGGATGCCTGAAGTTGAATCAGAAGAGTTGTTTGTTGAAGATATTTTCAGAGCCAGAAGATTCTGTGGCATTCTTGATCAAAGCTCCAAAATCAGAAGAAAGTTCATGAATGAAGGAGGTAAGCTTCTGTGTGATATTCTAGGAAAAGTATTATTATGCAAGGTAGGCTCTCATGACTACCTCTCGAAGAAGCTTTCAAAATTCACACCGCTATAATATGTCGGAAAAATTTCAATTTTGGTGAAGTAATCTTTGAGAAGATTAGAGAAAGTTTTCTTGATCCAAATTTTGGAAGAATTATCAGTCTGCTTCTGAATAGTAGTAATCCAGATTTTTTCAATCTTGGAAGAGGCATCCCCATCCACCACACAAAGAAGATCAACTCAACCATTTTCTCCAAATGGGAAAGGGTAATTCCCAAGGGCTTAGGGAATGCTGGAGTTAGGGCTGCTGTAAGTGATGATGAGGCCCCTCTGCTTGATGAGCATAGGTCTATTGAAGCAGGGCAATCCTCCAGGGGGAGTGGACTTAGTCCAGCTCCTGCACAGGGCAGAGATGCACATGTTGAGGGGGAGTTTCCAACCCCAAGAGACATTGATGCAGGAAGTGGTGCTGCAGAAGATGTTCCTCCAAGTGATGTTGATCAAGTACCTCTTGATCCTGTTGATATTGTTGTCCCTGATGCTGATCTTGACATGGAGGGCCCAGAGGATGCTGCTGATTTTGATGAGGCTCCTCAGCTGGAAGATTCAAGGAGATCACCTGCCATGGTTGATTCTCATTCTGAAGATCATGAAATCTTGCCAGACTCTCCTAATGAGCAATCTGATTCTGTGGAGAGGGGCAGCTTTGGTGCCAGGCTGGAGTTGGCTAAGGAGATGTCTCTACTTGAGGGGGAGAAAGACCAGGAAGATATCTTCATGGCTGAATCTGTTCTTCCTGAAGTCTTTCCTTCTCTGCTGCTTTTGCCTCCTCTAGAAGTTCTTGTGGCTAGGAGCACTTCTCCAAGTGCAACTGTGCTTGACAAGCAAGCACAGTCCTCAAGTTTTGTATCGGATAGAATTTCTCCTGAAGAGGTTGAGACTGGTGATAGCTCTCACTCTTCTTTGCTGAATTCCATAGCAGGGCTGCTAAAGGTTCAGACTGATCACTTTGATCAGTCTATCAAGCAAGTCTATAAGAAGATTGACTCTGTTGATAGTTCTCTGAAGCAGGAAATGGCTGAGATCAAGCATGAAATGGGAAGATTCAAGAGTGATCAAGAAGCCTGGATGCTAACTGCAGGGAAAGCTTTGAATCATACAAATAAAGCAGTTGGGCATGCTCTTACCATCTTGCATCAGGTCAGTGAAGATGTTCTTCATCTCACCTCTGCTCATAAAGTTCTTAATTCTGCTCATGATCAAGGGATCTCTTACTTGGATAATCAAGTTGAAACTCAGCTGAAGAAGTTATTTACCCTCCTGCATGAAGATATCATAAAGGGGGAGGAGAGTGTGGTATCCAGGTTAGAAGAAAGTGCAAGCAAAATGAATGATTTGAATGAAAGTGTAGCTACTCAAATGCAAGATCTCAAGGAAAACATCTTACAAAATGTTAAGGATGTGAATTGGTATACTTATGAAGCCCAAAGCTGGCTGTTCAAGGAAGTGGCTGGAATGCTTGGGTTTGCTGTTGTGGATAAAGGGTCAGATTTTCCCTCATCAAGTGCTCCAGGACCCAGGGCTCCTAGTTTCTCTCCAAATCCTGTTGAGGATTCTGTTTTTGCTGATGAAGTCATCCCTGCTTCATCTTATCAAGAATTTTGGGATGATCCATTCCCTGTTCAAGATCCTGACAGCTCCTATTTTGCTGAACCCTCTGAGAAGTCATTAAAAAGGAAGCTATTTGCTGATAAGCCATCTGCTAAGAGGTCTAATCCACATAAGAAGATCAGAGAATTTTATGATAGGCCTCCTCCTAGAAACTTCCAAGAAAGTTGGAGCCCCATCTCCAAGAGTATTGTTCTCTCTGCTTTTGATATAGTCAGCAATCAGAATGAAAAGTCAGTGACCATTATAGTTCAGAAGAATGGAGCAAGTTTGAGAAGAGGACAACTGAAAGAAAAATTCACTTCAAGAATGGTGGATCTAAAGAGTCTGCTCCTGATAAATATTGGCCTAAGCCAAAGGCATTCTTTGAGAGAATGGATTCAGAACTGAAGAAGAAAGCTGAGGCAGTGGACAGAATGTTTGCAAAGAAGAAAGGCAAAGGTCATGAATAAGCTGTGCTTATCTGGAATCATGATGTTTTCTTTGCTTATATATATACATATTTCTTTTGTGTTAAGTTAAAACATTCAGTCCTATTCTGTTTTTCCTTATATAGTACTGCCTGGGTTGTGCATTCTTATTTAGTATACTTTCTGTGCAATTCGAGTTAGTGCCTAGGGTTATGACATCTTCAAATAGGGGGAGATTGTTGGGTATTGTGTCCACAATCACCTAGATTTGAAGATGTCCCCTAGTGAACTAAAATGAATTGAGTATGTATTTGATGATTTCTGTTTAGATGTGTTATGACAGGTCTTAATGCTAAGTGCACACCAAAGTCAGGTTGCAATGGATCACCAAACACAGTTCTAGACAATGTAATCTCTCATTGTATAGAACAAAGTGTTGGTCCATGTGTAATCTCTCTCTTGGGGTGCACTTCATATACGCATAACTGAAGGCTTTCAAGGTTGAGGAGTGGAGCAGGTTTTCAGTAGAAAAGAAAAATTCTGCTGAGTCAATTCGTCGAGATGACTCGGGTCATTCCGACGAATCCAGACAGAAGACCTTTGTCTTGGTTTAGAAGAAAAATCTGCAGCTAAGTCCATTCGTCGAGATGACTCGGGTCATTCCGACAAATCCCGACGAATGCTGACAGAGGTCATTTTGGCTGGGTTGTGAAGAAAATTTTGCAGCTAAGTCAATTCGTCGGATGTTCTCGTGAACTCCCGACGAATGGTAACAGAAAGTGTTTTTCACGGGTTGTTCAGTGTTTCCCTGTGGCCAAGTCAATTCGTCGGATGTTCACGTGAAGTCTCGACGAATGACGGACAGACGGATTTCAAATCTTCATTTCGTTTTCGAAAATTAGGGTTAGCCACCATGAACAGTACACGTGTCGCCTCTCCCTTCATTGTCGCACGAGCCGTTGAAGTCCTCCCTATAAATAAATCCTTATTTTAGGGCAAGGGCATCCAACTTAAAAAGAAATCGATCTAAAAATCTCTCTTCAGCCGACAGTTCAGAAAAGATAAAGCTAAAAGTCGATCTCCTTTCTCTTTTGCTGAACAAGAATTCTGAGACCTAACTTTTGCTACTCACAGATCCTTTCTCTATTGTTGTTAGAGATTTCTCAGAAGAAGGCCTTTGATCTTATTGCTGCTCTCATTATTGAAGATTCTTTCAAGTAAGTCAAAGGGCCTATTCAGATCTGGTTAACCAAGTCTTCTCTCTTCCACATCTTTCAAGTGCCAAGCTTTCTTTCAAGGTTGAGAAGAAGACTCAGTATTCAAGATCTGAAGTTAATCTCTTTAGAGGTTAAGAAGAAGTATTTTGTTTCAATATCTTTTCCTTTGTAAGAGTTTTCACTCCGAGATTATTTGTAGGAGTTGTTTACTCCGAGGTGTAGGAGTTGTTATACTCCGAGTTGTAGGAGTGGTATACTCCGAGTTGTAGGAGTTTTGACTCCGAGGTGTAAGATTAGTTATAATCTGAGATTGGTGAAGTAGCCGAGTCTAGCCTCGAAGTGCTAGATAGGCGAGGCGGGAAAGAGGACTACCCACATTGGGGAACCTCTATAAAATCCTTGTGTCTGTTCTGTGTTTGATTGTTTGTTTTTCTGTGTTAAATTTTTAATTCCGCATAAAGACATAGAATCCACCTATTCACCCCCCCACCCTCTAGGTGATTTAGGCCGCAACTAGATACTTTCAATGATGTACTGAAGCAAATCGCAGCTCAGTTCTGATTTGATTGCAGAAATTTATCAGGTCGGAGTTGTTGAACTGAGGACCGTTGTCAATAATTATCGCTATTGGAATTCCATGTATGCATACGATATCTCCCCAAATAAAATTCTTCAAGATATGCTTGGTAGTTTTAGCTAACGCTTTTGCCTCGATCCGCTTGCTGAAGTAGTCGATCATCACAAGAAAAAATCGGCGTTGTCCACTGGCCAAAGGGAAAGGTCCGATGAGGTCCATTCCCCAAACTGGAAATGGCCATTGAGTTATTATTGACCAGAGCTATTGAGCTGGTTGTTGTTGTAGAGGATCAAACTTTTGGCATTGGACACATTTCTTTGCAAATTTTTCGGCATCTTTCCTCATTTGAGGCCATAAATAACCATGCCTCAAAATCCTTTTTTTCCAAGGTTCTGGCACCTGAGTGGCTACAACACTCTCGCGAGTGAACTTCCCGGAGTATAATTGGAATTTCTTCCTCAGATACACATCTTGCTAGAGGTGAAAGGAAAGTCTTTCTGTACAAAACTCATGTGATGAGGCAGTAATATGCTGTCTTTAATTTGAATATCTTCTTATCTTTCACTGATGGGATGAGAGGTATAGGATAAACGGATCCATCCAAGATGGATGTTGATCAATTTACATAACTTCACTTTCTTCAATAGCTGGATGGAATAATTCTGAGGTAGTTCCCCATGAAAGAAGACCGAACTTTGCTAACTCATCTACTTCCGCGTTCTCTGAACGTGGTATGTGTTGAATGGTGAAGCTTCTGAACTTGCCAATCTCAATTTTTACCATCGTCTGATATTGTTTCAAAATTGAATCCCTAGTCTCGTAGGTTCCGTTTACTTGAGATGCCAATGCTAAAGAATCAGTTTTTACTTTCACATCTTCGATACCCAGCTCTCTTGCAAACCTGAGACATGCAAGCAATGATTCATACTCTACTTGATTGTTCATGGTTGGGAAATAAAATTTTAGAGCTTGATCCAACCTAACCCCATTTGGGTAAATTAATACAACTCTTGCTCCTGAAGAGTTTCTTCCTGAAGCTCCATCAACGAAAACTATCTAGGCTAAAGGTGTTCTGACCTCTTTTTCTGAGCTAGTTTATGTTGCATCAATCATAATCTGCTAGCACTTTAGCCTTAATTGCTATTCTGGGCACATACGAGATATCAAACTCGCTAGCTCTATTGCCCATTTTGCCAATCTGCCTGAATGTTCCGGTTTTTCTAGCACATTTTTTAACGGGAGATCTGTCATGACTTAAATAGAGTGAGCTTGAAAATTAAGTCGAAGCCTTTGAGCTGAAGTGACAAGCATCAGTATAAACTTTTCATGGATTGGATATCAAGTTTCTGCATCTTTTAGTATCTTGCTCACATAGTAAACTGAGAACTGCTTTTTCTTCTCTTCTCTAACCAATAATGAACTTATTGCATTACATCTGACTCTAAGATAAATAAAAAGATCTTCGCCTTCTCGAGGGCTTTGAAGAAAACGAGTTGATGTTAACTATTTTTTGAGCCGGTCAAATGCATCATCACACTCCTTAGTCCATTCAAATTTTGCTCCTCCACAGAGAGTCTTGAAGAATGGAGCACTCTTATCTCCTGAATGAGATATAAATTGGCTTAGGTCTACCATTCTTCCACATAGTTGTTGGACTTCTTTAGATGATCTTGGAGGTGTCATATCTAGGATTGCTTTTACTTTATTAGTATTTGGTTCTAACCCCTCCGGAGTAAGGAGATGTCCAAGGAATTCTCGTTTGCTTGCTCTGAAAACACATTTCAAAGGATTTAATCTCATTATGAAGGTTCGAAGAGTTGCGAATGTCTCAGTGAGATCATCGAGGTGAGCAGAGAAGGGTTTACTTTTTATCAGGATGTCATCGACATAGTCCTACAAATTTCTTCCTTTCTGACTTTTGAAAACTGTATCCATCATTTTTTGATACGTTGCTCTGGCATTTGTCATCCTGAAGGCATTACGAGGTAGCAAAAACATCCTTCATTCGTGATAAAAGAGGTATGAGGGATCTCAGGCTTATGTATTCTAATTTGGTGATAGCCAGGGAATGTATCTAAGAAGCTAATGCATGAATACACCACCGCAGAATCAACTAAAGAATCTATCTGAGGTAAGAGGTAACAATCTTCAGGACATGCTTTCTTGAGCTTGGTAAAATCTACACACATTTGCTATTTTTCACCATCTTCTTTCACCATTACAAAATTTGATACCTAATATGGGTATTGAATCTATCGGATGAATTTGACTTTAAGAAGCTTTTCCACCTCCTCTCGAATGGGTTGAGCTAGAGTCACCACCACCGCTCTTTTCTTTTGCTTGATTGGAATGAATTTTGGATCGATGTTGAGATGGTGGCAAGCAATGTCAGGATTGACTCCTGGCATGTCATCTGCTGACTAGGCAAAGACATTAAGGTTCTTTAGAAGGCAATAGATAAGCTGGCTTTTTTCCTCTTCAGACAGCTCCACTTTGATAGAGAGCTTCTTGCTCCTATCTTCTTCATCAATTGGAAAGGCTTGAGCTGCCTGGGCATGATCCAAGCGAGCTCCATCTCTAGCATCTTTTTCTATTGACTCTTCTTCAACTTGTGCATGATCAGGATCTTGATGTACGGGAGAGATCTCAACCATCTTTGGAGGAGATGATTTAGTCACGTTGACTATCTTTACATAGCATTCATGAGCTTTCTTAGGGTCGCTCCTGATTTGGTATTGCTTTTCGTTTAGAGCAAACTTTACAGCTAAGTGGAAACCATCGCTTGATACTCATTTAGGATTGGCCTTCTGAAGATAGCGTTGTAGCTACTTGGAGCTTCATGATGCGGTTTCGGCAAGTGCACCGGTCGTACAAGTAATAAAATTGGGAGAGTTTCCCTGAATATCATTCTCAGAGGACTGCAAGATGGGGTGTATGATTCCTTGTCAAGGAAATGCTTATATAGATTCTTAAACACGTAATGAAAAAAAGGGTTTTGAAGGTGGTTTTCCAAAGTTAGCAACAGAAAAAGAAAATGCGGGCCTAGAGCTCCGCTTCATTTGGCGGGATGGAGTGCAGGCCGCGATGTCGTGCTTCGGTGAGCGGGTGGACGAGAAGGCTAGCGGATAAGGGTTGCATGCACCTCGTCGCTGAACACACAGCTAGCAATTGCTAGTGCGGAGCATTACAAAGCGGTGGAGTGGATAGTGGACTACGACGCTCCTCAAATCTCATAAACCACAAAGGATCTCAAAGATATGAAATCATATTAACTAAAACATAGAGTTTATGAACATCATCCACAATATCAAGTACATACAAGGAAATCTCTGAAGCAAAACATAGGGGAAAAGAGGAAACCGAAGCTCGAAGACTATGCTGAAGATTCTCGGCCGAAATCGAAGGGTTGTCAGGCCTCGTCCGTGCTCGATCTTCAGTTGCGTCCGGGGTCCGGAGGAGCTGTCACCTTCCTCTACTATTACCGGTCTTCTTCGTGGTCTAGCTCGAGGTAACTCTTGTTTGAATCCTTGAATGCAGTGGAAGCTCTCCGCCTATGGCGTTCTTGAGCTCAAGGATGATGGAGGAGGCCAAGGAGAGAGCTTCAGCGGAAGATTTGCTAGACGATGGTTGTCGGAGCTCCTCCTAGGTTGAACGGTGGTGGAGCGGAAGAAATGGGCAAAAATGGCGGGCTCCCAAGCTTTTCCCGCGGGGGATTTTTTCTTCCAGCAGATTTCCTGCCTTAAATACTGAAAAATCATAAATTTAGTCACGCACGGGCGAACGCACGATCGTGCATTGCCCGTGCATTATTTAACGAATAAATTGGCATGAGGAAGAAGCAGCAGCGCCCGTGCGATTTACTCACGCCCGGGCAAATCCGCCCGTGCCCAAAAATGCACGAACAAATTCAGATTGGCTGAAAAACAGATGAAAGAGGCGATCGTGCGTTTCCTTTGCGCACGGGAAGCCGCCCGTGCGTACAAACGCACGACCAAATTCAGATCACCGGTTTTCTACCCAGAAGAAGGCGCATGACCGCAGCCGTCCGTGAGTCAAGAAAACGCACGACCGTGTCATACAAATAAACATGATTTCTGGGGTAATATAGGGTGATCCAACTACCTGTAAGAACAACAATCTAGCTAGGAATACACCTCCAGCACCAGTCAGACAGAGAAAGAGGATTGGGGAGCACCATGTGCTTACCCCCAATATCATGGAGCGCAAACGCACACCCAAACATGCTTAAAAGGAGCACAAAGCACGCAAGTGCACATGAATGAGCATAAGTGAAATAGATGCAATAATAGCTCGAAAATGATGCACATGAGAGTGAAACTAGCCCGGATGAGTCCATCAAAGTGTATATAAATGGGACTCATCACACCCCCAGACTTAACCATTTGCACGTCTCGGGAAAACTACTTAGCTCTCCCGTCGGAATAATTGGATGTTAGTGCAGATTTGAGTGGTAGAGATCCATGTGAGGTCGCATGCTCACGTGCGTAGAAATGTGTTAGAATAGAATTTAACTCAAGATTATATTTAATTATTTCTAGAACAGTAATTTGAAATGTAGTTTACTCGGATGCTGAATCCCGGTGAGTCTTTCGGTTGCGCACAAGGGACAATAGCGTGACTAATGAGTAGATTATTACTCGAATCAAAATTCGGGACAATCTCCTAAGAAATCCATCAAAGTCGGTGTCCATAGGCTTGCACGTTCACACTCTCTCTACTGCATGAGATGACTCATATCTAAAATCAATAGGACTTATATGTTAAGATTTGGCTTAGGTTGAGTTTAGGTTAGATAAGTAGAAGAACGATGGGCAACGCACTCAACATAACCTGAGTACTCAAGAGTATAAAATCACCAATACAACAATTTCAAGAACCACACAGCACCCCCAGACTTCAACTGGACACTAGGTGCATGCTAAGCCAACCATGCATTGTTTTATCGAGAAATTATACTTGAAAGTTCTTTTTGCACAATTTTTTTTCTTTTTTTTTCTTTTTCTCTTCTCGACAAATAAATCTTTTGTAAGCACTTTATAAACTTCTCCTTTAGCTTTCTCCAAGCTGCCATACACAATATAGATAACACCAAATGTGGTAGATAAATAAACTTCTTTTCAAACTCATATGTTGGTGCGAATATAGGTTTGGCCATATGGCTCTGGTGAAATTTATGTGGAGCTAAGCAAGAAGGATAGGTAGGCTCAAGTGGGTTTGCAAAGGTGATTACATTGGTTAGGATTTCAAAAGCACAAACGGATCAAGAAACGGCCTACATCACGCTTTAAAATGAGTTATTCAACGCAATCGTTTCAAGAGTCGCCTAGTGCAAGTTTTAGCCACCGAGAAAGGTGTAAGACCTCAAATCAGAAAGTTGGATTTCTGGAATCCAGCGCTATCGCTGGCGATAGCGGCTATCACCCGGCGATAGCGTTCTGTTGAGAAGGTTTCTGTCGAGAGGCTATCGCACGGCGGTAAGTCTAACGCTGGCGACACCGTGACACGTGTCATGCACTGTATAAAGTAGTGGCGTTGACTGGTTGGATTCGGTTCTTTAGATCTATCGCCAGGCGATAGCGCTACCGCCCGGCGACAGCTCCAAAATGTACTTTGCGGCCGAAATCGTGGGCATTGATGGCACTTGGACTTTTGGGGCTGGTTTTGGGTTGATTAGCTCTGGAGCTGGCATAGGGAGGCCGAAAACCCCCATGTTTCCTCTTTCCACTAAGGGTTTTATTTAAGAGAGAGGGAGAGCTTTGGAGAAGGAGATCAAAAAGTACAACCAAGCCTAGAGCTTGGATTTGGTGGAGCTACACTCATCGAAATCCCTCAATGTTGGTGGCTACGCGTAGAGGAGGGCTAGACGCTCCTTTCTAACCGTGCCAAAAATCAAGCTATGGCCTCGAAGCGACGTCTAAGGGTAACGATCTTTTCTACCCTCTTTTGGACATGTGATAGTCCATTTCCGTGCATATTTGAGGTCCCTACCCAAAAGGGTGAGGTCGTGACCTCCGACGGGTGGATTCATGTTATCCCCGTCAGATCTTGCATACGTGTAGAGTCCATGCGTGAAATGGATGTAGGGGCGCTGTGTGAAGCCCATCCGAGATGGTTCGTCCGGATTGGTGATGCTTTTTGATAGTATGCGTGCCGAGGAAAACTCCGTGTTGATATCCTGCTTCGTAGGACTAGAGGGTGCTACTGCATGCGCAGCAACGCCTGGGGGTGTGCCCCGGGGAGCACCCGAAGTTAGAAGCAGAAATGGAGTTTCTGTTCACTGTCGCCTGGCGTTAGCGTTATCGCCGGGCGGTAGCTCCCAGACTTGCTTCTGGTGATTTTGTGCGGTCTGAGGCAGTGGGAGTGCTACTGCATGTGCAGCAATGCCTAGGGGTGTGCCCCGGGAAGCACCCATAGGTAGAAGCCAAAATTGGGTTTCTGTTCACTGTCTCCCGGCGTTAGCGTTAACGTCGGCGATAACTCCCAGACTGAGTTCTGGTGATGTTGTTGTGCCCACCTATTGAGAGGACCTGAGGCCTGTGTGCCCGACCTATGAGGGTGTCCTGCTGGATGACTTAGTGGCCCGTAGAGCAGGCTAATTGAGAGTACCTGGGCTGAGGGGACGCCATACCCGCTTTTCGTGTTGTACAACGAGAGCTGTGAACGACGGGCATTTGGCGAACCTGAAACCAAACCATTGCAGCACTTGATTAGTAAGGCTCGTACAGCATGTCGGGAAGTAATGTGAAAGAGTCTTTGGACTATGGGATGTTCACATTTAAAGCATGGGAGAGCCCTGGTATTCGGGCCACCGACTTTAGCATCGAAGGGCAAAGCCATCAAGAGTGGATGGTGGTGGAAGGCGGAGTACACCAAAGAGTGCCTGAGAGCACGAGACGTGGAGGCCATTCCCACGTTTGTGATTGATGCATATGTATGAATTGTTGTGGGCCGTGTCAGCCGCTTCATTCTATTATATATATATATGCTGTGATGCTCTTGCAGGGACAGGAAACTGCCACCCCCTCGAAGGGGTGGGGTCGTTATATTTGGTCAGCTGTTGGTGACCGTTGCCCTATTTTGCCACCGTTTTTGGTGGGCTTGTTGTACAGGTGCTGGACCGAGTGGGAACTCAGCGGGCTAAAGCCCCTGCGTTGCTGCGGCCCTTGAAGGCCTTTTTGTTGTTCTCTTGTTTTCATGCATGGTCGACCTGCGCGCCGATGTTGGTAAATTGTAAGGCCGTCATGCCTAAATTTTGTTGTAAAACATTTACTCCTATTTAGTAAAAGTGGGCATTCCCGGGTACGGGTTTTGGGGTTTATCTTGTCTCTTTTCAGCTTCCGCATAGAATGCTCTGAGTTAGGCTTCGTTGTATAACGTCGTTCGATATTTCAATTAAGTGACGTTCCCGTTTGTTTTGTAGTATATGGCATGGGGCCCCGACCGGACCCTCTGTTATATGCTCCCTAACGGAGGGGGGTGTTACAAATTGGTATCAGCTTCTAGGGTTCCGTGTCCTTCTAAGGAATTCGTGGACGAATTCTTTTAAGGGGTGGTGAGCATGTTTGTGCGCTACCGTCGAGACATAAAATAAACCCAAAAATGTCCACTTAGGAATAAAATGTAACAACAAACCAATAATTATTGCATGATTTTGGAACCTGAGTGTTCCTTTTGTTGTTAGTTGCGACTGTGCTATCGCCTAACTGTGTGTTGCACTCGTGTAGGGCACTCGAAGTGCAGTGGGACCATCGCGTCCCCGTGACGTGGTGGAGAATAGCGGGTCTGCTGAGGCTCCTACACCTCCGTCTGCCGAGATGGTTCGGCTTGTCACATAAGCTGTTCTAGCTGCGTTGAATGGCCAGCCTGGAAGGCAAGGTCAACCGCCGGTGCAGGAAGTGGCCCCAGAGCCACTAAGAGTGGAGAAAGTCCCCGTGAGGCGTGCTGCTGAGCAACAGCTGAAGCACTTCCTGGGATTTCGACCTCCTCCGTTTACCGGGGTTGAATCCCCAACTGAGGCCGAGGACTGGCTGTCGCATATGGAGCGAATTCTGACAGCGACACAGTCAGATGAAGCACAGAAGGTGACCTTCGCTACTTTCTTGTTGGAAAAGGAAGCCAGGCGGTGGTGGGATGAGGTAGAGAGGCGCCAATTTGCGGGAAGGCGACTGGTTGATGTGTTGTTGGAAGAGTTCTCGAGAATCATCCTGGCAAGGTATGTGCCTCCGTCGCAGCAGATCGCGATGGAGAACCAGTTCTTGGCTCTGACGCAGGGTGATAGACTGGTTGATGACTACCTGTATGAGTTCACCCGCCTCGGGCGTTATGCTGGAACTTCTTTCGATGATGAGGGGAGAAGGGTGAGCAGGTTCTACGGAGGCTTGCGTAGTGAGTTGCGGTACCTTCTGACAGGGCTGTTGACGCAGGGTTTCACGACCCTCGTTAGTTCAGCCTGAGCGCTTGAGCAGGACATGCTCAGGGAGAAGGGCAAGGTGGCTGTGGTCGAGGCAGTGCCGGAGGGCAAGACGCCGAGTGCGGCGAAGTTGCGGAGGTTAAATCGCTGGAAGAAGGCTCGATTATCTGGGCCAGCTCCCTCTGCTTCGGGCTCATCGTCTGGACGTGGCCCTCTTATCTGTTTTACTTGTGGCAAGCCTGGCTATTTCTCTCGGGATTGCCGCAGTGGGCTTCCAAGGTCAGAGAAGAAGACTGGGCCACCTTATTCTGAGAATGGGAAGGCGGTTGAGTCCACTGCCTCCCGTATGGCTCCCCCGCAGCCCAGAGTCTTCAATCTTGGTCAGCAGGAGGCTATCAAAGCCAAGGACGTCGTGACAGGTATAATTTAAGCTACAGTCCTTACTGTTTTATATACCTGTTTTAGTGTTCATGCTAACGTTGTTTGGCGGCGTAGGCTTTGTAAATGTTTTAGGCGTTCCTGCGAGAGCGCTTTTTGATACTGGAGCTTCGCACTCCTTCTTATCGTCGGACTTCGTCCAACGTATTGGTGCGTCGTCGATTTCTTCTGCAGATGGACTGGAGGTCCTACTACCTAATGGATATTCGATGCGTGTGGAGAGGAGTTGCTGCGTGAAGGTTCTAGTTGGAAGCCAGGAGTATGACCTGAAAGCATCGTTACTCCCCCTGGTTGATTTCAATGTAATCTTCGGCATGGACTGGCTGTCGGAACAGTGTGCGTGCATCGATTGCACCACCAATGAGGTGAGGTTTGGGCTGTGTGCCGATCGTGAGATGGTCTTTGCAGGCATGCGTGGATCGAGCAAGATGCTGATGTCTGCTCTTCAGGTGTCCAAGGCAGTGTGTTAGGGAGTAGAGTTATTCTTTGCTCTAGTGGAGGCTTCAACGCGGAGGCCCAGCCTAGTGGATGTTCTGATAGTTTCAGAGTTCGCCGATGTGTTCCCGAGCGATCTCCCCGGTGCTCCACCACAGCGGAAGATAGATTTCACGATCGAGTTGGTTCCAGGCGCTAAACCTGTGGCCCGCTCACCTTATCGTATGGCTCCGAAGGAGTTGGCGGAGTTGAAGCTGCAGTTGCAGGAGCTGCTTGAGCAGGGCTACGTGCGTATGAGTTCCTCACCTTGGAGTGCACCGGTCCTCTTTGTCAAAAAGAAGGACGGTAGCCTGCGGCTTTGCATCAATTATCGGGAGCTGAACAAGCTAACCGAGAAGAACAAGTATCCTCTTCCGAGGATAGACGACTTGTTCGACCAGCTCGTTAGTTCGACAGTATACTCGAAGCTGGACTTGAAGTCCAGCTATTATCAGGTGCGGATCAGGGAGTGCGACATCCCGAAGACTGCCTTCAGTACAAGGTACGGGCAGTATGAGTTCACCGTGATGACGTTTGGGCTGTCTAATGCGCCTTCGGTGTTTATGGACTTGATGCACCGGACTTTCTGAGAGTACCTCGACCGGTTCGTGATCGTCTTCCTTGACGACATACTAGTCTACTCTCAGTCCGAGGAGGAGCACGGTGATCACCTTCTAGTAGTCTTGGAGGTTCTGAGGAGGAACCAGCTGTATGCCAAGTTCTCGAAGTGCAAGTTCTCGCTACCTTCCGTGGCATTCTTAGGCCATGTGGTTAGTGGAGCGGGTGTGTCGGTAGATCCGGTGAAGTTTGCTGCCATCAGGGAGTGGCCTGCTCTTTCTACTATAGCGGAGGTCCGTAGCTTTCTCGGGCTGGCCGGCTATTACAGGCGCTTCATGGAGAACTTCTCACGGATCGCGCTGCCTCTTACGACGCTGACGCAGAAGATGCAGGAGTTTATTTGGACGCCCGCGTGTGCGCAGGCTTTCGAGGAGTTGAAGTGGCGGCTTACCACGGCTCCGATCTTATGTTTGCCTTGCGTCACGGAGGGCTTTGAGATCTATAGCGACGCTTCTGGGAGCGTCCTTGGCTGTGTTCTGCAATAGCATGGCCAGGTAGTAGCGTACGGCTCTCGCCAGCTGAAGGTGCACGAGCGGAACTATCCGGTCCACGACTTAGAGTTGGCGGCCGTGATATTTGCCCTGAAGCTTTGGCGGCATTATGTGCATGGCGTGAAGATCGACATCTTCACGGACCATAAGAGCCTGACGTACCTTCTGACGCAGAAAGGGCTGAATATGCGACAGCAGAGGTGGATGGAGTTCCTTGGGGACTACACCTTCGAAATTCATTACACTCCCGGGAAGGGGAATGTTGTCGCGGACGCGCATAGTCGCAGGGTTCCAGCGCATGCCAACTGGATTCAGATGCATGATGAGCACCTGATACGTGACCTGGAGGCCGTGGATATTTCTTGCGTGGAGAAGAGGAGCAGTGCTGATGCTTGCCTCTGTTGGACTGAGTTGCAGTACGACCTCGCAGATAGAGTCCGCCAGGCTTTAGAACTCGATCCGAGTTTAAAGCGCTACGCGGAGGAGGCTGGTGGTGGGCCGGATGCCCAGTTTCAGGTGTGTGTCGGGTTGCTGTGGAGAGGCGACCGTTTGTGCGTCCCCAAGGTGGGTGAGCTGCGCGATGAGTTGATGTACGAGGCGCATCGTACCAGGTATTCAGTTCATCCGGGGAGCACAAAGATGTACAAGGACATGAAGGTCCTTTTCTAGTGGCCGGGTATGAAGAGGGACATCGCTCACTACGTGTCCAAGTGCCACACTTGTGCGCTGGTGAAGGCGGAATGTCAGAAGCCCGGTGGCTTTTTGAAGTCATTACCAGTTCCGGAGTGGAAATTCGATGACGTTTCCATGGATTTCGTGCATGGGCTGCCGAGATCGCAGCGCGGGAACGATGCCATCTGGGTAGTCGTAGACTGGCTGACGAAGGTGGCGCACTTTATCCCCAACCGGAGGGATGACTCGGTGGAGAAGTTGGCGAAGCTGTATGTTGATACATTAGTACGACTGCACGGTGTGCCCCGTAGCATCGTCAGTGATCGAGATGGACGCTTTACTTCGAGCGACTGTAGGCTAGTCAACTGTCTATTGGGTACAAAGCTGCAGTTTAGCACGGCCTTTCATCCTCAGACGGATGGCCAAACTGAGCGTACCAATAGGACGATGGAGGACATGCTCCGGATGTGCGTCCTGGATTTCAGCAAGGGGTGGGAAAATCACCTCTTTCTTGTTGAGTTCGCGTACAACAACAGCTATCAGGGGAGTATTCAGATGGCGCCTTTCGAGGCCCTCTATGGCAGGAAGTGCCGCACTCCCTTAGCTTGGGCGGAAATGGGTGAGACGAAGCTCTTCAAGAGGAAAGACGTCGAAGAGGCGACTTCGACGGTACGTATGATCCGGGAGAGGCTTTTGGTAGCGCAGGATAGGCAGGCGAAGTACCATAATGCGAAGCACCATGGCGTCCAGTTCGCCGTTGGCGATTGGGTTTACTTGAAGATCAGGCCGTTCAAGGGTGTATCTAGGATTCGACGCTTGAAAAAGCTGCGTCCGAGATACCTTGGACCGTTTGAGATCATCGAGCGGATCGGCAAGGCGGCTTATAGGCTTGCACTATCGGCGGAACTGAGCGGGCTACACGATGTATTCCACATCTCCGTGTTGCGGAAGGCAGTGCAAGAGCCTACGCATGTGGTCGCGGCGGATTAGGTGCCCGTGGATAGTGGGCTTAAGACGACGGTCAGGCCCATTAGCATCGAGGATGCTGAGGTGCGTCAGCTGCGGAACAGGGCGATCCGTATGGTAAAGGTCTGTTGGGACAACTGCGGTCGCGAGGAACTCTCATGGGAGCGTGAGCAGACCATGATGGAGGAGTTCCCCGAGCTGTTTCAGTGACGTTTATCTCTCTTCTTCCCCTTTATGTAAAGACCTTTTTGGATTTATATATATATGCCTGTTTTTACAAATTTCGGGACGAAATTTTTATAAGGAGGGGAGGGTTGTAAGACCTCAAATCAGAAAGTTGGATTTCTGGAATCCAGCGCTATCGCTGGCGATAGCGGCTATCGCCCGGAGATAGCATTCTGTTGAGAAGGTTTCTGTCGAGAGGCTGTCGCGCAGCGGTAAGTCTAACGCTGGCGACACCGTGACACGTGTCATGCACTGTTCAAAGCAGTGGCGTTGACTGGTCGGAGTCGGTTCTTTAGAGCTATCGCCAGGCGATAGCGCTACCGCCCGGCGACAACTCCAAATGTACTTTGTAGCCGAAATCGTGGGCATTGATGGCACTTGGACTTTTGGGGCTGTTTTTGGGTTGATTAGCTCGGGAGCTGGCATAGGGAGGCCGAAAACCCCCATGTTTCCTCTTTCCACTAGGGGTTTTATTTAAGAGAGAGGGAGAGCTTTGGAGAAGGAGATCAAATAGTAAACCCTAGCCTAGAGATTGGATTTGGTGGAGCTACACTCATCGGAATCCCTCAACGTTGGTGGCTACGCGTAGAGGAGGGCTAGACGCTCCTTTCTAACCGTGCCAAAAATCAAGTTATGGCCTCGAAGCGATGTCTAAGGGTAACGATCTTTTCTACCCTCTTTTGGACATGTGTTAGTCCATTTCCGTGCATATTTGAGGTCCCTACCCAAAAGGGTGAGGTCGTGACCTCCGACGGGTGGATTCGTGTTATCCCCGTCAGATCTTGCATACATGTAGAGTCCATGTGTGAAATGGACGTAGGCGCGCTGTGTGAAGCCCATCCGAGACGGTTCTGTTGGAACCTTAGTTTTTGATTTGAGTTAGGATCCATCCCTTTGGTCATTGACCATTTAATTACTCAGACCAAATCTCATTAAGATAAGAAAGCTGATAAAAATAATATATATAAAACATCCTAAGAAATTTATATATACATTTGGCTGAGAGAAATAAAGAGAAGGAATTAAAATTTATATATATTCTCTGCGATCGACAAATGTCGATCGGTGCTCGACGAAAGCCAGCCAGCGTTCGACAGTTTTGTTGCCAGCGCTCGACGAAAGCCAGCCAGCGTCCGACAGTTTTGTTGCCAGCGCTCGACAAATCTCTATCAGAACAGCGGTCGACAAATTCCAGTCAGAATAAATCTCAGCGGCTAAGCATTCTCTAAACGGCGCTCGACGAATCCAGAAGAGCTCGACAAATATGTTATCAGCAATACTTTTATTATTATTATTATACAGCTGGACTAACATTAATATATTCATGCTTTTCTAATATAGCCGTTGCAGGCAATAAAGATTATAGCCATTTTCAGAAGAGTAAGAGACGGAAAACTTATCTTCCCAAGGAATCTAATTAAAGAGACTTTATCTCTTTCCTTTTTCCCGGGCAAGAACTCAAATACCTTCTCCAGATTATATATAGAGCAGAAAATATGAGATAGATAAGAAATAGACGGGCATATACAACGGAGATACAACACTGCAAGAAACCTCTCTTTTGCCTAACATCTTCTTGCAGATCATACACATCCTGAGACAACAATCACAATCATTTGCTCAGGATCATCACTGCATAAGAAGAGGTGCTTGTTCAATCAAGAGAAGGAGCCTCCAGAACTGTCACCAAGCTCTATCAGACAGGGGGAGTCTTCTTCAACATCATAATCAGATCCTTTCAACACCATATCAGGATCTTCAAGTGTCTTCCTATACAGAGAAGAACATTATATTTTTCCCTTTCCCTTTCTCCCATCTTGTACAGGGTTATTACTCCCTTCAAAAGTGAACTCTCGGTGACAGGTCACCTTAGCAAAAACCTGACTGTGGTGAATTGGGCACCTGATCAAACCTCCATTGGTTTAAGGGCACCTGATCAAAAATCCTAGTGATTCCTACCAAGGGTGGTAGAAGAGTAGACTACCCAGATTTGGGGAACTACTATATTTCTTTGTGTCACCTGGAATGCTTCTTGTTTATGCTTTGTTTTATTTCCTGTGCTGTGTTTATTTATGCACTCTAGCTATTTGTGTTTATTACTCAGCAAACACTTATATATATATCATTATTTTGAAACTAAAACTTAAGCAAGAGCTTTAAACTTATAATAAGAACTAAACTCACTTTCAATTGGTATCAAAGCAGGTTGATTTTTCACACAGGCTAACACCTGAAATCACAAAGATCACTTAGTTCTTATTTTGTTTCAAAAGGGTTTTTCAAATGGCACAAGCAAATTTTCTATCTTCAGATCCACAAGTTGAAACTGCCTTATCTAACATCATTTTTGATGCAGCACCATCAGTTACTCTAACTGAAGAAGAAGAAAAAGAAGATCAAAAAGCCACAGCTTTCTGCATGTTGGCTATATATGTCTCAGATTACAAATCTGATGCAGAATCTGAATCTGATGAAGAACTTGATAAAGGAAAGGTAAAAGAGGTAACAACATTTCCTATTATTACCTCTGATTTTACATCTGTTTTCAACTCACCATCTACAGATTTGATAATTTCTGAAAACAGAATCAGTAAAAAGCTAATAATAAACAAATTAATTTCTATTGAAATTAAAGAAGATTTTAAAATAACAGCAGAACAATTTGTTTACTTAAAAAATAAGTTCATTAAAGCTGAAAAATTCAAACAGAATTTTAAAGAAAAAGAAATTATGTCTGTTCAGCAACATAAAAGAAAATTTTCAAATTTATATTTCAATAAAATAAAAAGGCTAAACATACTTCAAAATACTAAACCTTTCAACTCTAATAAAAACTCCTTACTTAATTATTAATAAGTTTTTCACCATTAAACTCCATCCCTAAATTAAACAGCAAAACATAAAATTCATTTAAATGTTTATATCATTAAAAGCAATGTCAGAAAACTTCACAGTCTTATAGATTTCTCTAAAAAACATGTTGAGCATTCTACTGTAGTTACATTAATCAGTAATGGTTATGTGACTGAGTGTGAGTCTCTTCTGATTTAAGGGATTCTTTAAGAAGGAAGGTATCAGACAAAGTTTTTCTGACTTCAACATTCAAATGAATCCATTAAAGGTTGCTGCAATTGAAAATTTTAAATCAAAATTTAGGAAAGTAAAGGTCAAAAATAACCTTACAAAGAATAAAAATTGCTAAAAGCCAAGTGAGAGAGAAAAGGAGAATATATAAATTAAAACTGTCGGCATCCTAAACCAAATAGGGGGAGAGTACTGATGGCGCAAATCTCACACACCGCTATTGGCGGTAGCTCGACTGCGACACGAAACGGCAGTGTACCGATCGTTCAAGTAATATAAAACGAGGAGTAAATCCCCGAGTATCGATCTTGGAAGGAACACAGTAAGGTGGAGTTAACTTTCAAGGAAGGACTTGAGATTGAAGTCCTTTAGGTCGGATGGAATGCGGGGAGTTGGGTTGGCTTTTGGAAAATAAAAGAAAACAACTACAACTACTCCTATGCAATGCCGCTATGCAATGCTTCGCTTGGCGGGATGGAGACTAGGCAGGCCTTGAGCGCACTGCTTCGTTAGGCGAATGGATGACACGGGCCGCTATGCCACGCTTCACTAGGCGGATGGACTAGAAGGCTAGCGGATGGAATGGGTCGCACCGGCGGAGTCGGAATGGATTACACGGGCCGCTATGCCTCGCTTCGCTAGGCGGATGGAAGAGTAGGCATACGGATGAGGGTTGCAAGCACCTCGTCGACAAGCACGCCACTAGCAATTGCTAGTGCGGCACATAAACGTGACGGCGGGATGGAGGATGGAATGGCGCGCTCCTCACTTGCACAAACCACTCATATTAATTTCACATTAACATGAAATACAAAAATAACATGAATAGGTTTTTGCAAACATTGTTCATACACCCAAACAATAAAGGAAAACGATACTACAGTGTAAAGGGGGTTTAGATTACAACCAAAGCACGGAGACTCATCGGAGGTTCACGGCCGGAATCTAGGGTTCTCAATCCTTGTCCGGACTCGGGCTCCAACTGCCGTCCGGGGTCCGGAAGAGCTGTCACCTTGTTCTATTATACCCGTCTTCTCCGTCAATCTTCTCTGGCCACGATCTCACCGGAGAACTTCATATATGCAGCAGGAAATCCCTTGAAATGAAGCTTTGGAGATGCACGATCAATGGAGGAGGCCTAGAGGATGCTCCGGCTTGAGATTTGCAAGAGAATGGCGGCCGGAGCTCCTCCCGATGGTGGGCGGCGATGGAGGGGCGAAGTGGGCGATCTCGAGCAAGAAACGGCGCTGAAATAGACCTAAAATGCGGGTTAGGGCGGAAGAATTCGTGAAAATGCGTATTTATAGAAAGCAGAATTTTGAACGGGCACGATCAGTGGCGCACGACCAGTGACCGTGCGTGAAGGAATGCCAGTGATAGTGCGCGAAGAACCTGTAGCATAATCCCAGAGTGCAGAATTATTGCACGATCAGTGGCGCACGACCAGTGGTCGTGCGCACTATCGTCAATGGTCGTGCGATAAGCCAAACAGAACTCATAAAATGGGCGTTAAGTGTGCACGATCAATGGCGCACGACCAGTGGTCATGCGCGATAGAGCTAGTGATCGTGCGTAGTGTTCCTGTACAGATTTGTACCGGGAACACCTGCACGACTCCTGTTCCAGCATACAACACCAGTCTAGCCACTAAAGGTGGCACTTAACGCTGCATGAAAACTAGTAACGAAGATGAACAAGAAATAACATCAAAATGGGCCTAGAAGTGCACTTAGCATGGAGTATTAAATAGGAATGAAAACATGTCTAAAGTGAAGTGCAAAGACTAGAAAATCGGCCCAGATGAGTCCAAAAATGTGTATATAATTGGGACTCATCACACTCCCAGACTTACCTGTTTGCTCGTCCCGAGCAAACTATCTCCCATGTGAAGTAGAAAAATCATAAGCTGGCAAAGTAATTGAATATGCGAAGTACAATGCGAAGTCGCTTACACGTGCGCGTTGAAATTTCAGTAGAAAAACCTTTTAAACATGCGAAATAGATTAGAATTTTCTAGATTGCGTTTCTACTTATTATTGCTACTCATAATTTGAATCGTGGTGAATCCTTCAATCACGTGTAGGGTGAAAGTAGCTCGATCACTAAGTAGAATATTGCCAGAGATCGAGGATCGGGACAAACTCCAAATAAATCCATCAATGACGATGGCCATAAGCTTGCCCGTTCACACTCTCTCCACGGCACTAGTTACGTTCACAGTGCGAATCAATAGGACCTTTAGGTTATGATTTAGGCATAGGCTACGGTGCGGTAGACAATGATAACGTGGGGGCTTAGCACACCTAACCCAAATGAGCTCGCAATAAAAACACTATCCGGCAATAACGAAAAATGTGTACACCACACACCCAGACTTAAACATGAAACTATGGGGTGTGTACACCACCTACTCCCAAATACATTGCTTTACACCTTTTTTTCATTTCTTTTCACATTTTTTTTCTTATCTTTTTTTGTAAAATTATAACTTTGCACATATAATAACAAACACAGCTATATTTTCGATAACGCATTCCCACCACAACCACAAATATGCACAGCCTCAACACCCAACCCTAAAATGCACAAATTGCTTGAGCTCAGAATTTGGTGTGCGATTAGGATAGTCATTTTGGCTTTGGTGAATTGAAGGTGGAGCTGAATCAAATGGTAGGGATTAGGCACAAAGGGGATAAGCAAGGATAGAGCGTTTAGGAATGGTGCAAAGGCTCAACCGGGTCAAAGAATGGTCTATATCACACTTGCACAAATGAAATAACCTATACCCATGCTTCGAGAGTAGCTAGGGGCAAGTTCTTAGCCACCGAGAAAGAATATCCTTCCTCCCTACTCGAGCAATACATCACTAGCAATCGTCTACACACGCACCTACACTATCGTCGGATTCAACTAGATTCACGAAATACGAGTAGAATAAACAGTATTCACACAATTGGAAAATTATAAAACTAAATGCATGAGAAAAAGCTATTTCTACGAGAATTTCAACACGAGACGTGAGCACTCGACTAGGAGCACTGCTAGAGTCAACATGTTACTCTGCCACTCAATCCTATGTCAGCATCATGATCTTTCAATCACACAGAAAAAATAATATTTACCTGAGACGCATAGACAAATAAGCGTGTGCTCAAGTGTGTGTTGTGATGTGCTGTGAAGATGAACAATACAAAATAAATGAGATCAATATACTTCTAGTATGCAAATGATATGTGCACGTGCAGTGGGTACAAAAAAATAGCTCTCCCCCAGACTTAAACTAAACAATCCAACACAATATGTAACTATGGAAATCGAAAACAGAGCTAGGGGAAGAGAGTACCCAATGCTCAGCAAGTGAGCATACCAGAAGATTGGCATGTACTAAAGAATCCACTCCCATATCCGCCAAACGAGAAAATCGCCGCGCACCTGCAGGAAAAAAGTCTCCATGCAAAAAAAAATATATGTAAAACTAAAATATTAGCATGTTAGAGAAAACTAAAAGCACAAAAACTTGGGTTGTCTCCCAGCAACGCTTTTGTTTACTGTCCTTAAGCTGGACTTAATACCTGTATTATGCAGTTATATAAGATTGTCTAATCATAAAAGGCAACAGTTAATAAAGTCTACTAATTATTATTACACAACCAGCAGAGAAATCAACTATCTGTTGATTTAAAGTGATAAATAGAAATGAAAGAAATGGGTCCGAAGACCCAGCAGTAGGGGTAGAAAGAAGGATTTATCCTCCATCCCCAAATCTCTTTCTTTTTCGCCTTCTTCTTCTCTTCCGACATTAGATCAGGATATGAATATCTTTTGCCTCCCTGCAGCCAATCCTTCAAGGGAAACACCATCACATCACTGTATTTCCCCTGCAAGTATTGGTTTTCAACATAACCCAAAAATGGGTCAACATACTCAAAATCCTGCATAGATGGAATAGAATCAGCATTAAAAATATCAGGAAGAGGAGATAGAGGTGGATCAGCAGTGGAGGGTATTTCAGGTTCAGCTTCCCAAAGATTTACCACTACTGAGTCCCCCTACACATGTTCAAGTAAAGAAGGATGGTCAGGAAACAAAATAGAAGAAAGACATAAATAATCTATAATTATAGGAGTGATCCCGGTTTCACTCCCAGCAGGATCCAAGGATAGATCACTATCATCATCGTAAGTATCATGGCGATGGGAACCTAAGAACTCAAGGGCCTCGGTGGTGAGTTGGACCTCCTCGTCCCATGAGGAAGTGCAAACCTCCTCATCAGAAGGAGTATCCTCCTCAACCAACCTTGGAGCATCCTCCGAGTCCGAAGCATCACCCCGCTCCTTTACTTTGATAGGATCAAAAAGAATGTGTGTAGAAAAATCATGCAAAGAAACTGGAGGAACACAAAAATTTGGTTCCTCCGCAAAAAGATCTGCTAAAACCTCCCCGATGGAAAGAATACTTTCCACATCATACTCAGGTGCATCAAGGAGCTCCCATTCCTCTCCTGGTTGGCCAACAGATGAGTGATCATCATCACTGGGAGTGAAGCCATACACAGGGAGTGAGGAGTCCATGCACGAGACAAGCTCGGGGGCAGAGGGCATAATTGCCTCCATGGGTAAAGACTGAGTGATAGGGACAATGTTGTCATGAGTGGAGGAGCGGCGGTCAGGATTGAAAAGACTAGGGCAGTCCTTCAATTCATGACCCTCTCCTCGACACAATAAGCAAACAATGTTCCTACACTGCCCAGCATTCAACTCATTCATTTGGTCTAAATAATAAACCATATTGTCATTAAAGCTAGGTGAAATATCCCATGATGACATATTTGACAATTAAAGCAGATATAACGAGACTGAAATTCTTTGCAAGAAAATTTACACAAACTAATAAAACTTCTTGGATTAGACTTGCCTAAAACTTTTAAAATAAGAGGGACAGAGATAATAACAAGCAGTAAATAAGTAAAAAAGCAAACAAAAAAAAGAAGGCGGTTATACACACTGGAAGAAACTTCTCTCTCTCAGCTCTCCCTCTCAAGAAAACTCACACGTCTGTGTTCCCCGACAACGGCGCCAAAAACTTGATGGCGCAAATCTCACACACCGCTATAGGCGGTAGCTCGACTGCGACACGAAACGGCAGTGTACCGATCATTCAAGTAATATAAAACGAGGAGTAAATCCCCGAGTATCGATCTCGGAAGGAACACAGTAAGGTGGAGTTAACTTTCAAGGAAGGACTTGAGATTGAAGTCCTTTAGGTCGGATGGAATGCGGGGGAGTTGGGTTGGCTTTTGGAAAATAAAAGAAAACAACTACAACTACTCCTATGCAATGCCGCTATGCAATGCTTCGCTTGGCGGGATGGAGACTAGGCAGGCCTTGAGCGCACTGCTTCGTTAGGCGAATGGATGACACGGGCCGCTATGCCGCGCTTCACTAGGCGGATGGACGAGAAGGCTAGCGGATGGAATGGGTCTCACCGGCGGAGTCGGAATGGATTACATGGGCCGCTATGCCTCGCTTTGCTAGGCGGATGGAAGAGTAGGCATACGGATGAGGGTCGCAAGCACCTCGTCGACAAGCACGCCACTAGCAATTGCTAGTGCGGCACATGAACGTGACGGCGGGATGGAGGATGGAATGGCGCGCTCCTCACTTGCACATACCACTCATATCAATTTCACATTAACATGAAATACAAAAATAACATGAATAGGTTTTAGCAAAGATTGTTCATACACCCAAACAATAAAGGAAAACGATACTACAGTGTAAAGGGGGTTTAGATTACAACCAAAGCACGGAGACTCATCAGAGGTTCACGGCCGGAATCTAGGGTTGTCAATCCTTGTCCGGACTCGGGCTCCAACTGCCGTCCGGGGTCCGGAAGAGCTGTCACCTTCTTCTATTATACCCGTCTTCTCCGTCAATCTTCTCTGGCCACGATCTCACCGGAGAACTTCATATATGCAGCAGGAAATCCCTTGAAATGAAGCTTTGGAAATGCACGATCAATGGAGGAGGCCTAGAGGATGCTCCGGCTTGAGATTTGCAAGAGAATGGCGGCCGGAGCTCCTCCCGATGGTGGGCGGCGATGGAGGGGCGAAGTGGGCGATCTCGAGCAAGAAACGGTGCTGAAATAGACCTAAAATGCGGGTTAGGGCGGAAGAATTCGTGAAAACGCGTATTTATAGAAAGCAGAATTTTGAACGGGCACGATCAGTGGCGCACGACCAGTGACCGTGCGTGAAGGAATGCCAGTGATAGTGCGCGAAGAACCTGTAGCATAATCTCGGAGTGCAGAATTAGCGCACGATTAGTGGCGCACGACCAGTGGTCGTGAGCACTATCGTCAATGGTCGTGCGATAAGCCAAACAGAACTCATAAAATGGGCGTTAAGTGTGCACGATCAATGGCGCACGACCAGTGGTCGTGCGCGATAGAGCCAGTGATCGTGCGCAGTGTTCCTGTACAGATTTGTACCGGGAACACCTGCACGACTCCTGTTCCAGCATACAACACTAGTCTAGCCACTGAAGGTGGCACTTAACGCTGCATGAAAACTAGTAACGAAGATGAACAAGAAATAACATCAAAACGGGCCTAGAAGTGCACTTAGCATGGAGTATTAAATAGGAATGAAAACATGTCTAAAGTGAAGTGCAAAGACTAGAAAATCGGCCCAGATGAGTCCAAAAATGTGTATATAATTGGGACTCATCAAGTACCAGGCCACTAGTTTTAATTTGGTTTAGGATCCCAACTCAAATAGGGGGAGATTGTTGGAACCTTAGTTTTTGATTTGAGTTAGGATCCATCCCTTTGGTCATAGACCATTTAATTACTCAAACCAAATCTCATTAAGATAAGAAAGCTGATAAAAATAATATATATAAAACATACTAAGAAATTTATATATACATTTGGCTGAGAGAAATAAAGAGAAGGAATTAAAATTTATATATATTCTCTGCGATCGACAAATGTCGATCGGTGCTCGACGAAAGCCAGGCAGCGTTCGACAGTTTTGTTGCCAGCGCTCGACGAAAGCCAGCCAGCGTCCGACAGTTTTGTTGCCAGCGCTCGACAAATCTCTATCAGAACAGCGGTCGACAAATTCCAGTCAGAATAAATCTCAACGGCTAAGCATTCTCTAAACGGCGCTCGACGAATCCAAAAGAGCTCGACAAGTGTGTTATCAGCAATACTTTTATTATTATTATTATTATACAGCTGGACTAACATTAATATATTCATGCTTTTATGATATAGCCGTTGCAAGCAATAAAGATTATAGCCGTTTTCAGAAGAGTAAGAGACGGAAAACTTATCTTCCCAAGGAATCTAATTAAAGAGACTTTATCTCTTTCCTTTTTCCCGGGCAAGAATTCAAATACCTTCTCCAGATTATATATAGAGCAGAAAATATGAGATTGATAATAAATAGACAGGCATATACAACGGAGATACAACACTACAAGAAACCTCTCTTTTTGCCTAACATCTTCTTGCAGATCATACACATCCTGAGACAACAATCACAATCATTTGCTCAGGATCATCACTGCATAAGAAGAGGTGCTTGTTCAATCAAGAGAAGGAGCCTCCAGAACTGTCACCAAGCTCTATCAGACAGGGGGAGTCTTCTTCAACATCATAATCAGATCCTTTCAACTCCATATCAGGATCTTCAAGAGTCTTCCTATACAGAGAAGAACATTATATTTTTCCCTTTACCTTTCTCCCATCTTGTACAGGGTTATTACTCCCTTCAAAAGTGAACTCTCAGTGACAGGTCACCTTAGCAAAAACCTGACTGTGGTGAATTGGGCACCTGATCAAACCTCCATTAGTTTAAGGGCACCTGATCAAAAATCCTAGTGGATTCCTACCAAGGGTGGTAGAAGAGTAGACTGCCCAGATTTGGGGAACTACTATATTTCTTTGTGTCACCTGGAATGCTTCTTGTTTATGCTTTGTTTTATTTCCTGTGCTGTGTTTATTTATGCACTCTAGCTGTTTGTGTTTATTACTCAGCAAACACTTATATATATATCATTATTTTGAAACTAAAACTTAAGCAAGAGATTTAAACTTATAATAAGAACTAAACTTACTTTCAATTGGTATCAGAGGTAGGTTGATTTTTCACACAGGCTAACACCTGAAATCACAAAGATCACTTAGTTCTTATTTTGTTTCAAAAGGGTTTTTCAAATGGCACAAGCAAATTTTCTATCTTCAGATCCACAAGTTGAAACTGCCTTATCTAACATCATTTTTGATGCAGCACCATCAGTTACTCTAACTGAAGAAGAAGAAAAAGAAGAACAAAAAGCCACAGCTTTCTGCATGTTGGCTATATATGGCTCAGATTACAAATCTGATGCAGAATCTGAATCTGATGAAGAACTTGATAAAGTAAAGGTAAAAGAGGTAACAACATTTCCTATTATTACCTCTGATTTTACATCTATTTTCAACTCACCATCTACAGATTTGATAATTTCTGAAAACAGAATCAGTAAAAAGCTAATAATAAACAAATTAATTTCTTTTGAAATTAAAGAAGATTTTAAAATAATAGCAGAACAATTTGTTTACTTAAAAAATAAGTTCATTAAAGCTGAAAACTTCAAACGGAATTTTAAAGAAAAAGAAATTATGTCTGTTCAGCAACATAAAAGAAAATTTTTAAATTTATATTTCAATGAAATAAAAAGGCTAAACATACTTCAAAATACTAAACCTTTCAACTCTAATAAAAACTCCTTACTTAATTATTAATAAGTTTTTCACCATTAAACTCCATCCCTAAATTAAACAGCAAAACATAAAATTCATTTAAATGTTTATATCATTAAAAGCAATGTCAGAAAACTTCACAGTCTTATAGATTTCTCTGAAAACCATGTTGAGCATTCTACTGTAGTTACATTAATCAAATATGGTTATGTGACTGAGTGTGAGTCTCTTTTGATTTAAGGGATTCTTTAAGAAGGAAGGTATCAGACAAAGTTTTTCTGACTTCAACATTCAAATGAATCCATTAAAGGTTGCTGCAATTGAAAATTTTAAATCAAAATTTAGGAAAGTAAAGGTGCAAAAATAACCTTACAAAGAATAAAAATTGCTAAAAGCCAAGTGAGAGAGAAAAGGAGAAAAATAAAACCAAGTGAGAGAGAAAAGGAGAATATATAAATTAAAACTGTCGGCATCCTAAACCAAATTGGGGGAGAGTACCAGGCCACTAGTTTTAATTTGATTTAGGATCCCAACTCAAAAAGGGGGAGATTGTTGGAACCTTAGTTTTTGATTTGAGTTAGGATCCATCCCTTTGGTCATAGACCATTTAATTACTCAGACCAAATCTCATTAAGATAAGAAAGCTGATAAAAATAATATATATAAAACCTACTAAGAAATTTATATATACATTTGGCTGAGAGAAATAAAGAGAAGGAATTAAAATTTATATATATTCTCTATGATTAACAAATGTCGATCGGTGCTCGACGAAAGCCAGGCAGCGTTTGACAGTTTTGTTTCCAGCGCTCGACGAAAGCCAGCCAGCGTTCGACAGTTTTGTTGCCAGCGCTCGGCAAATCTCTATCAGAACAGCGGTCGACAAATTCCAGTCAGAATAAATCTCAGCGGCTAAGCATTCTCTAAACGACGCTCGACGAATCCAAAAGAGCTCGACAAATGTGTTATCAGCAATACTTTTATTATTATTATTATTATACAGCTGGAGTAACATTAATATATTCATGCTTTTATGATATAGCCGTTGCAGGCAATAAAGATTATAGCCGTTTTCAGAAGAGTAAGAGACGGAAAACTTATCTTCCCAAGGAATCTAATTAAAGAGACTTTATCTCTTTCCTTTTTCCCGGGCAAGAATTCAAATACCTTCTCCAGATTATATATAGAGCAGAAAATATGAGATAGATAAGAAATAGACAGGCATATACAACGGAGATACAACACTACAAGAAACCTCTCTTTTTGCCTAACATCTTCTTGTAGATCATACACATCCTGAGACAACAATCACAATCATTTGCTCAGGATCATCACTGCATAAGAAGAGGTGCTTGTTGAATCAAGAGAAGGAGCCTCCAGAACTGTCACCAATCTCTATCAGACAGGGGGAGTCTTCTTCAACATCATAATCAGATCCTTTCAACACCATATCAGGATCTTCAAGAGTCTTCCTATACAGAGAAGAACATTATATTTTTCCCTTTCCCTTTATCCCATCTTGTACAGGGTTATTACTCCCTTCAAAAGTGAACTCTCGGTGACAGGTCACCTTAGCAAAAACCTGACTGTGGTGAATTGGGCACCTGATCAAACCTCCATTGGTGTAAGGGCACCTGATCAAAAATCCTAGTGGATTCCTACCAAGGGTGGTAGAAGAGTAGACTACCCAGATTTGGGGAACTATTATATTTCTTTGTGTCACCTGGAATGCTTCTTGTTTATGCTTTGTTTTATTTCCTGTGCTGTGTTTATTTATGCACTCTAGCTGTTTGTGTTTATTACTCAGCAAACACTTATATATATCATTATTTTGAAACTAAAACTTAAGCAAGAGCTTTAAACTTATAATAAGAACTAAACTCACTTTCAGGTTCATCCGGATTAGTGATGCTTTTTGATAGTATGCGTGCCGGGGAAAACTCCGTGTTGATATCCTGCTTCGTAGGACTAGAGGGTGCTACTGCATGCGCAGCAACGCCTGGGGGTGTGCCCTGGGGAGCACCCGAAGTTAGAAGCAGAAATGGAGTTTATGTTCACTATCGCCTGGCGTTAGCGCTATCGCCGGGCGGTAGCTCCCAGACTTGGTTCTGGTGATTTTGTGCGTTCTGAGGCAGTGGGAGTGCTATTGTATGTGCAGCAATGCCTGGGGGTGTGCCCCGGGAAGCACCCACAGCTAGAAGCCAAAATGGGGTTTCTGTTCACTGTCGCCCGGCGTTAGCGTTAACGCCGGCGACAGCTCCCAGACTGAGTTATGGTGATGTTGTTGTGCCCACCTGTTGAGAGGACCTGAGGCCTGTGTGCCCGACTTGTGAGGGTGTCCTGGTGGATGACTTAGCGGCCCGTAGAGCCGGCTAATTGAGAATACCTGGGCTGAGGGGACGCCATACCCGCTTTTCGTGTTGTACAACGAGAGCTGTGAACAACGGGCATTTGGCGAACCTGAAACCGCACCATTGCAGCACCTGATTAGTAAGGCTCGTACAGCATGTCGGGAAGTAATAGGAAAGAGTCTTCGGACTACGGGATGTTCACATTTAAAGCACGGGAGAGCCCTGGTATTCGGCCCACCGACTTTAGCCTCGAAGGGCAAAGCCATCAAGAGTGGATGGTGGTGGAAGGCGGAGTACACCAAAGAGTGTCTGAGAGCATGAGACGTGGAGGCCATTCCCACGTTTGTGATTGATGCATATGTATGAATTGTTGTGGGCCGTGTCAGCCGCTTCATTCTGTTATATATGTATGTTGTAATGCTCTTGCAGGGACAGGAAACTGCAACCCCCTCGAAGGGGTGGGGTCGTTATATTTGGTCAGTTGTTGCTGACCGTTGCCCTGTTTTGCCACCATTTTTGGTGGGCTTGTTGTACAGGTGCTGGACCGAGCGGGAACATAGCGGGCTCATAGCGGGCTGAAGCCCCTGCGCTGCTGCGGACCTTGAAGGCCTTTTTGTTGTTCTCTTGTTTTCATGTATGGCCGGCCTGCGCGCCGATGTTGGTAAATTGTAAGGCTGTCATGCCTAAATTTTGTTGTAAAACATTTATTCCTATTTAGTAAAAGTGGACATTCCCGGGTACGGGTTTTGGGGTTTATCTTGTCTCTTTTCAGCTTCCACATAGAATGCTCTGAGTTAGGCTTCGTTGTATAGCGTCGTTCGATATTTCAATTAAGTGACGTTCCCGTTTGTTTTCTAGTATTTGGCGTGGGGCCCCGGCCGGACCCTCTGTTATATGCTCCCGAACAGATGGGGGTGTTACAAAAGGCTATCATTCCTTCCGACCCTAGTAATAAGCTACTACTAATCCTGCTACACTCAACCCTATGCTACCGTTGGATTCACCGGATTCACAACTAGAGTAAAATAAATTGCAACTACTATAATAGAAATAATTAAATTATAACATTGAATTTTATTCTACTCTAATTGAATTTCTAGGCGTGACAGGAGCATTCGACTATAGTACTACTCGAGTCAACATTTTTCGCCACCCCTAACTCCTACACTAACAATCCAATTCTTACGAGCAGGGAACCTCGCAGTAATACCCAATAAGCGCGTGCGATGAAGTACGCGTGAACTAGGTGCAAATGCAAAGTGTGCAACAAAATTGAAAATCCTAACTCAGCACATTCTAACATGCTATACAAAGTGCGTGCACGGGCATAACTCGATCTCTCCCCCAAACTTGATCACAATCCTATCAAATAAAGAATTCATGCATAAGGAAAATAGGGGTAGAGTGGACCTATGCTCACGAGTGAACATGCCAGAAGATTGACGTTAAATTGAAGCTGGTGCCAACATGTATCCGCCACAGAAGTCGCCCTTCCTGCAAAATAACATCTCCATACATGCATAAACAAAGGCAAAACTTCCGGCACTAATATTTATCATGATAAGAGATAAGCGGCAAAGACAAACAATACAATAATGATACAAAGATATATCATAGAAAGAAAGTTGTCTAGAACCACACCCTAGGGACGATGCCCTAACAGAATAATATCAGATACAGGATCAAAATAAGGAAAGCCCAAGATAATTTAAAGGAAATAGAGCTACAAAAACAATAAGATGCCCTGGAGGCCGCAGCGGAACAATCACTGGGGAGATGACGGAGGAGACTGCGAGGGAGGAGGAGGCGTGCGCATCCGCCTAGATTGCGATGTAGAAGCCCGGGAAGGGACAACAGGAGGCACGACTCCCAAATGAGCGCCAATCCGCGAAGAAAGTTCATACTGCATGGCCATAGCATCCTCCATGCATACGAACCTGTCGTAAAAGTCAGGATACTGTTGCTCGATGCTTTGCAGCGGGGCGTACCATTGAGCAGTAGGATGGGCGGAATGGGGAACATCAGGAGTCTGCCTACTCATCCCAGCCGAGGTGCTAGGCTCGGCAGCGTCGGCATGAACATCTCGCTCAACACACCCTGAACCGGCCTCACGGACTTGGTAGCCCCAATTGTCTCCAATCCGCACCTTCTGGATCAGCTTGAATGCTACCATCATGGACAACAACATGTGATAACCCCTGGAGATAACTGTCATGGGCGGAAGCGAATCCCAGATGCCAAGTCCTTTGGCGATACGAGTGATGTACTGCGAGCCTCCAATTTACTTCAGGGGGAGGTAGGTGGCTTGACGAAGAAGATATTGGGCGAGCACTCGCCCGAGATGGAGAGGCACGCCCTGGTGCATGCTGTAGAGGTAGAGGAGATCCTGCCAGCCCGCTACATTCTGGCTCATGGCGTAGGCATTGATGTTGTGCCTGATCAAGTGCTGGACACAGCGGAGCGCAGGGGAGATAATATGGGTAGACTTTGCTGCGCGAGCCTCATACTGCTGATCCCGTCCCGTAATGGACTGCCAGAATTCACTGGGAGACACCCCCTCCGGGAATTCATCCATATGGTTGATAATGTCTGTCTGACAGAGTTCGTCGTGGGTGTAAATCCCGGCGCAAACTGCCAGTCGGCCAACACTCATGGTATGGGTGCGGCCCTTCATACGGAACAAAACTGTAGTGGGCTCTCCGGTATCCTCATCGACATGGTCAATGATGCGGAAGGTGGCAAGGAACTCAAGTGTGAGTTCACGGTAGCCCATCTCTGTGATGGAGAAGAGGTTTCCCCATGATCCCACATTGAGTAGCCTTTCCACCGCCACATCCAAAAAGACGATTCGGAGCTCCGGGACAGAGACAAAATGATGATCAAGGAACATTTTGTTCCGCAGCAAATTATACCTTTCTAAGAACTCCGTCCTCCCGAACTGCAGCATTGTCTCTCCACCAGAACCATCAGACCTTGAAGATGAAGCTCCTCCACCACGGCGAAGCATGCTCACTACCTTCTTGAAACCCATGGAGCTTCACACGGGAGCTACAGAAGGAGTGCGAAGAGGGGTGAGAGAGAAAGCAAAAGAGAAGATGGAAAGGGAAGGAGAAATCGCACACTGGAGAGGGACGTTTGCGACTCGCACGACGGGAGGGTTTAGGGCCAGCGTGCGATTCCATCGGAGAAGAAGACATTTTATAAAAATAAAAATTGCACGGTCGTGCGATTTGAACACGCACGAGCAACCTGATCGTGCGATTGCAAAATTCTCCCAAAATTCCCCATTTTCCATGGGCTGGTAGAACCAGGAAAAAAAACTGCATGCTCCAAAATGAACTAGGAGAATAGAGGAGAAGAGAGTAGAACACAAAGACAGCGAATGCTCAACTACGATCTCCACAGGGCGTGCGGCGCACGAAAAACTCTCAAAAACAAGAGATAACACTTGCAAAATGCAAAATAAAAAGGAAAACTATAATGATGATAAAATTTAAGTTAACTACTCCTATACCTAGATAACTATTGGGTTTTCTGTATTACCAGCACGACATATTTAGCACTAATTACAGCTCTAGCTAATTGGTCTACGAAAAGAGAAGTGAACAGGCAACTGGTCAATTATTCGTGTCGGTAGCGGATACCGATACGGCGAAAAAATAGTTACCCCCGCACTTGAGTATATATACCTGCACTGAACGTTGGGCAGGGGTAAGAAGTATAAAGAAGACGTCTCTATGTATATCTTCATGCGCAGCTGATTCATTCCATCGTTGGTTTGTAGAGTAGGCTCGGCAACTTTCTGAATCAGATCTAATGCAGATTTCTGCGATGAATCGAACACGAGAGTGGGTTAAAGAAACAAATTAGAAGAATGACATAAACGAAATTCATCCTTGGGAGGGATCCCTGTATCACTCCCAATAGGGTGGCCTAAAGAAAAATTATCAGCATCATTGATAATGATGCAGGTTTCGGCAGTATCAATAGTGGTCTCGCCCATGATTTGGGGTTCCGTTTCTGGTGCAAAGGTAGATTCCCCTTCACCTTGATGGCGTTCCCCCTTCATAGGTATGTAATCAATACAAAGATCTCCTGCCTCATCCTGCGAAACACTCTCAATAATGCCGTCAGAAGCAGATGTAGTAATATGCACAAAAGAAGGAGAAATAGAGCTCGCGCAAGGCTTATGCACCACTACTTCATAGAGAATAGAATCATCACACTGTGACGTGAGCACATGAGAGAGGGGCACCGCCATGTCAGAGTCCAGATTAACAACACATCTAGTATCTGTATCCAAATCATTCCCTTCAAAGCATGGAGGTGACACAGATACATAACTAGATGTTGAAGGTGTGCAATCATAAGTAGGAGTTGGGATGATCCGGATGTCCGGCTCATCATCCTCGTCCACTTGGCGAAGAAACTTGGCACAATCCTTCAAAGCATGGTCAGTGCTCTGACAAAACAGCCTTCGTTTTGTATTCTTCTTTGATCTAAATAGGACCGAAGATGAATTCAGAAATGGTATATGTGGGGTAGAAGTATAATCATAGGTCTTAGGCACACTGTAAGGGTTATCGTGTGATTTCGGCGTCCGATACATTGAGTCTAAGGTACTAGGGCCACCATCTCCTGATGGGCATCTATCACTAGCATGGGAGATATCTCCACACCAGCGACAACGGATGTTGAATGCACCCCACATTGCATGAAGATACACAGATCCTATAGAAAGAACCAAGTGCACAATATACTACACCTAGCAATAAACGGTTGCAACACCCTATAATAAAAATAAGAAAAAGGGATAAACAACAAAAACAAACAAACAAAGAAAAATAGAGGAAATCTTTACAAGCAATTTCCCTAACAAAAAATCACAGCGCCCTTTACAGTCCCCGGCAACGGCGCCAAAAACTTGATGCGGTTTTGGCAAGTGCACCGGTCGTACAAGTAATAAAATTGGGAGAGTTTCCCCGAATATCATTCTCAGAGGACTGCAAGATGGTGCGTATGATTCCTTGTCAGGGAAACGCTTATATAGATTCTTAAACACGTAATGAAAAAAGGGTTTTGAAGGTGGTTTTCCTAAGTTAGCAACAGAAAAAGAAAATGCGGGCCTAGAGCTCCGCTTCACTTGGCGGGATGGAGTGCAGGCCGCGATGCCGTGCTTCAGTGAGCGTGTGGACGAGAAGGCTAGCGGATGAGGGTCGCATTCACCTCGTCGCTGAACACGCCGCTAGCAATTGCTAGTGCGAAGCATTACAAAGCGGTGGAGTGGATGGTGGACTACGGCGCTCCTCAAATCTCATAAACCACAAAGGATCTCAAAAATATGAAATCATATTAACTAAAACATAGAGTTTATGAACATCATCCACAATATCAAGTGCATACAAGGAAAACTCTGAAGCAAAGCATAGGGGAAAAGAGGAAACCGAAGCTCGAAGACTATGCTGAAGATTCTCGGCCAAAATCGAAGGGTTGTCAGGCCTCGTCCATGCTCGGTCTTCAACTGCGTCCGGGGTCCGGAGCTGTCACCTTCCTCTACTATTACCCATCTTCTTCGTGGTCTAGCTCGAGGTAACTCTTGTTCGAACCCTTGAATGTAGTGGAAGCTCTCCGTCTATGGCGTTCTTGAGCTCAAGGATGATGGAGGAGGCCAAGGAGAGAGCTTCGGCGGAAGATTTGCAAGACGATGGTTGTCGGAGCTCCTCCTAGGTCGAACGGTGGTGGAGCGGAAGAACTAGGCGAAAATGGCGGGCTCCCAAGCTTTTCCCGCAGGGGATTTTTTCTTCCAGCGGATTTCCTCCCTTAAATACTGAAAAGTCATAAATTTAGTCATGCACGGGTGAACACACAATCGTGCGTTGCCCGTGCGTTATTTAACGAATAAATTGGCTTAAGGAAGAAGCAGCAGCGCCCGTGCGATTTACTCACGCACGGGCAAATCTGCCCGTGCGCAAAAATGCACGAACAAATTCAAATTGGCTGAAAAACAGATGAAAGATGCGATCGTGCGTTTCCTTCGCGCACGGGAAGCCGCCCGTGCGTACAAACGCACGACCAAATTCAGATCACCGGTTTTCTACCCAGAAGAAGGCGCACGACCGCAGCCGTCCGTGAGTCAAGAAAACGCACGACCGTGCGATACAAATAAACATGATTTCTGGTGTAAAATAGGGTGATCCAACTACCTGTAAGAACATCAATCCAGCTGGGAATACACCTCCAGCACCAATCAGACAGAGAAAGAGGATTGGGGAGCACCATGTGCTTACCCCCAATATCATGGAGCGTAAACGCACACCCAAAAAGGCTTAAAAGGAGCACAAAGCACGCAAGTGCGCATGAATGAGCATAAGTGAAATAGATGCAATAATAGCTCGAAAATGATGCACATGAGAGTGAAAACTAGCCCGGATGAGTCCATCAAAGTGTATATAAATGTGACTCATCACTTCAACGACTATGAAATGAACTAGCTTTGTGATTTCACCAAGTGTCACTGAGAGAGTGAAACTTCCTTCTACCTCTTTTTTCTCTCTATAGAAGCCATAGAGTGGCCCTTCAGTGGAAAGAAGAGTCTTTCCAGTCTTCAGGGCCTCATATGTTGGCTTGAACCGAAGATTTATTGAGCTTCCGGTGTCAATCAGAATGCTTTCTACCATATAATTCTCGATCATTGCCTTAATGACAACAACATCATTAAAAGGATTGGCGGTTGGTGGTAGATCATCCTGCCCGAAGGTGACCATCCTTCTAATAGGAGCAGAGGAGGAGGTCGCATGGATCTCTGATCGGTAGACTCTTGCGAGACTAGCTTTCCGGGAGGATTCGAGTCCTGCTTTTCCATGAATGCAGAAGAGGTAGCCCAAGGCACCCTCATCATTGGCTTCTATGCATTCATTTAGATAACCAATGTTGCCAAGGAGGCCAACGTCATCTACTTCTTCACATTCTCAACGAGCTTATGCTACTTCTTTGTTCTTAGAAGTTGAAGCCTTTGCAGATTCACCTTTCAGGACTAAGTCATGTAACTTCAGTTCTTTCAAAAGTTTCTCCACCAGCATGCAGAGAGCTCGCAGTTTTCTGTCAAGTTCCCTCTCTCCCTGTGATGTTCATAGTAAAGGGAGAGATTCTTGGATTTCGGATCAGATTGCAAAGGAGCAGGCCTTTTGTAGAAAGGCTGCTTTTAGCGAATTTGAACAACCTCGCTCATTGATAAGTTGAGCTCGGTAAAAGATTCTTGAGAATCATTGAAGGAAGGTTGTGACAAGGTTGGGAGAGGTGGCTGGCAGAATTGTACCTGGTTGACAGATGTTGTTTGACAGCTGGAGCAACCGGGGTTGGCAGTAGAGGTCCCTTTTGCTGGAACTGTTGATGACCCTGGTATGGACGGTGGTGGCGGAGCTCCTTCCCCTTTGAGCGGGAGGTTGGAACTTTTGGCGTGGAGGTTTCATCGACTGCTGAGCAGGAAAGAAACCAGTAGAGCCCTTTTGGATAACTCTGGATGTCAAATTTGAGATATAGGTGGGGTTACTAATTTCCACATCTATGAATCAGTTGGTAATGCTAATTAGCTTTTGATAAGAGCTAGGTTTTCGAGTGGTGACCTCGTGCTTGAGAGGGCCTTCCTGGAGACGATATACTAAGGCCACCATGTAGAGAGAAGGGTCAACATCTCTTATCACAAGGATCTCTTTTTGAAAATGATCCACCAAGCGAGCTAGAGTCTCTCTTTCCCCTTCCTTGATTCTGAAGAGGGTTGCAGGGCCACTTTTCCTTTTCCAAGAGATTGCAAACCTCAGGATGAGCTCTTTCCTAAGAATGACAAAGCAAGTGATGGACTGGGGAGGGAGCTTGTAGAACCACTCTCGTGCTTGCCCATCAAAGGAGGTGATCAAGAGTTTGCACCTCATCGCATCTGAGAGAGATATCAGAGCGACATCAGACTCAAAAGCCTAAAGATGGGAAATTGGATCACATTCTGCAGTGAACATAGACAATCGATGCTCCCTGAAGCCATTGGGAATAGGCTCCCAATGAACTTTGTCAATAAAAGGAGAAGGATCCTCCGTTTCAATAGCATCAGGAGGAGCAGAAGGAAAGGCAGCAACATCAGAAGCTGGAGAATAAACATAGTCCTCTTGAAAGTTCAGCACTCGAGCTGGAGTTCCCTGAGCTGCTGCTCTGAAAAAATCACGGCGAGCCATGAACTTGTTAAATTTTTTGAAGTCGAAGTGGAAAGGTGCTGGGCGGTCTAACGATTGGAGACCGCAGAGACCGCGCGGCCTGCGGTGGTGCTCTAGCCAGTTTTGTTTCAGTCAGTCAGATGTTCTTCCAGGCGGTCTATTTTGGGGAGACCGCGGTAACCGGGCGGTTTGTACATAACCGTTTATTTCAATAAGGAAGCTGGTTGAGCCTTGTTGAGCTCGGGCGGTCTGTTTTGTGAGACCGCTCGCGATCTGATGGGCAGTTATTGTATCCCAGTTTGTACGGTGATGACATCCGTCTACTCTCCTATAAATAGGGGTGCAGGGCCCGTCATTAATTACGAGAACTATAAGAACCAAAGTTGGCTTGTTAGTGCCAGTCTCATTCTGAGGTCGCGCGGTCTGAGATTTTGACTGACCGATTTGTTTGTTCGTAGGTTAGCAACTAGCAGCTCGCGGTCAGCTTTTCTCCTTTCTTCCAGCTTTGAATAAACCAGTCTGGGCAGACTGTGATTAGGTGTTCTTGGACTGTGCAGCGAACTCAGTTGATCAGGTGATCTTAAGTGGCAGGCAATCTTGAGTTGCTGTCTATAGCAGGAAGCAGTTTCTTTTTTCAGTGTTCACGAGTTCTTCTGTGATCTTAAGACTATGCAGTCTGGGCGATCAAGGAGTGCGAACAGGTTATCTTTCAGCAGTTGAATAAAGCAGTAGGTCGGGCGGTCAATGGTTGCGGTCTGATAGGTGCGGCTTGTGCCTTGTTTGCGCGGCCTCAGGGGCTATCCATCTGACTTGTCTGTTCGCACGGTCTGGCGATCTCAAGTTGTCAACTCTCTAGCAGCTTGTAATCTTTTGTGTTTTGTGCTTCTCTCCTCCGTGATTCTTATGAATCATGTTTTGTCATGTATACCTCGATTTGTAAAGAGATAGTTAATACCATAACACTGTTCGGTCTTCCCATTGTCATTGTTCTGCTATACTTGTGGAAAGTTTTGTGAAGTGTTCCGCATTTTACTTCATCTCCGGACCTCAAATTTTTTAACATGGTATCAGAGGGAGGTTGCTGAGGTTGCTGAGCAGTAATTGTTGTTACTTCTCTCAGGTTCCTCAAGGTGTTTAGCAATCAGTGGGATATCAATGGAAAGAGGGTATGCTAGAGGTCTTGGTATTGATCTTCTTACATAGACTAACTTTAAGAAGTGGAAGTCTTGCATGGAGAGCTATCTTTTGGCGAGAATTTGTGGGAGGTTGTAGGAGGAGAAGAAAGACAAGCTGTTATTCCTGCTGAAGGGAATGCTGAGCTCGTGAAGGCTCGGAAGAAAATGAATGCTAAGGCGGAGTTCACTCTCAAGAGAGCTATCATTCCAGAGTTGTTTGATCACATCATCAGATGTAGGTCAGTTGCTGAAATCTGGACAGCCTTGGATGGCTTGTTCAATAAGAAGAATGTAGCTAGGCTACAGTTCTTGGAGAATGAGTTGGCGAAAGCAACTCAGAGAGATTTGTCTACCTTAACGTTCTTCTTGAAGATGAAGAACCTTTGCGCAGAGATATCAGCAGTGGATTTGTACGAGCCTATCTCAGAAGCTAAGCTGAAGAGGCACATAATCTGCGGCTTGCAGAGGGAGTATGTGGCCTTTGTTACTTCTGTTCAAGGCTGGGCCAATCAGCCATCGTTGATGGAGCTGGAGAACTTACTTGCTTTGCAAGAGAGTTTGGCTAAGCAAATGGCTGGGATGTCAGTCTCTGGGGGAGAAGGTGAGGTTTTCTTCTCTGGCAAGAAGAAGAGATGGGACAAGAAGAAGAAGACATCTGGAGATGATGGTCCGTCTACTTCATATCAGCAGGAGAGGAGCTATGCTCCTAAGCGTGATGGGAATAAGAAGGAAGGAACTAGATACTTCAGGTGCAACAAGCATGGTCACTTCAAAAGAGACTGCCAAATCAATCTTCAGCCAGGGTATGCTACAGGGAAGGAGGAGGCTGGTTCCAATTCTGAAGGTATTTGGGGAGGTGGAGGTGCATTCATGACGGGCACGTGTGTTCGGGCTATGGCTTCCATCAACTATCAGGTTGATTGGATAGTGGACTCTGGGTGTGGGCATCACCTCGCCGGGGATGAGTCAAAGTTCTCCTCATTGCGAGCATATATAGGTAATGACGCTATCATTATGACTGATGATACTATACATGCAGTTGAGAAGGAGGGTGTGGTTTCTTTGAACGATGATAGTGGTACTCTTACATTAAAGAATGTCTATCATGTTCCGGGGTTGAAGAAGAACCTCTTCTCTGTGACCAATGTTGTGGATGTTGGCTATCACGTTCTGTTTGGTCAAACAGAAGTGAAATTTCTTCGAAAGGTTTCAGCGGTGAAAGTTGAGGTCACTCATGTAGGGAGACAGGTGAAGGACTTGTTTGTTCTTTCAACAAGTTCTTATGTTGATAAGATAAGGGCTAACGACAACGCCGCTATCTGGCACGAAAGACTTGGGCATGTTAGGATGGATAAGTTGAAAGATATGGCGGGAAGAGGCCTTGTGAAAGGTTTGCCTAGCTTGTCATCTTTCTGGGATGGTCACGTTTGTGCAGGTTGTCAATTTGGAATGGCTCAACGTCTTCCATTTGACAAATCACAAAGCAGATGTAAAAGACCATTGGAATGTATACATGGTGATCTGTTTGGACCTACCAACACTGCCAGTCTTGGAGGTAGTAGGTATATGCTGATTTTGGTTGATGACTTCACCAGATATACTTGGGTATATTTTCTGAAGGAGAAGTCAGAGGCATCCGAGAGGTTTGTGGAGTTCAAGGAGCTTGTGGAAGGTCAGCTCAACCTGCGGGTCAAGAGGTTCAGAATAGATAATGGAGGGGAGTTCACCTCCAAGGCGTTCTTTAACTTCTGCAGGAAGCATGACATCCAAAGAGAGCTTTCTTGTGCTCACACTCCACAACAGAACGGAGTTGTAGAGCAGAAGATCCATCATCTGATAGAGACCTGCAAATGTTGGCTTCATGCCAAGAGTATTCCAAAGTCCTTCTGGGCAGAGGGAATGTCTTGTGCGGCCTATGTTATCAACTGGATGCCTCTCAGTCCCATCAACATGAAGACGCCTCATGAGTTGATGTTCAAGGAGAAGCCAAGCGTGGAACACTTTCGAGTGTTTGGTTCTACTTGCTACGTGCATGTTGTGGATGCCCTTCGAACAAAGCTAGATGCAAAGGCAAGGAAACTAGTCTTCGTCGGTTATGATGACCAAAAGAAAGGGTGGAGATGTATGAATCCCCAGACACGGAGATATTTGGTCTCTTGGGATGTGGTATTTGACGAGCTGACGTCATACCAAGGTAGCTCTTCTATAGAGTTACAAGGAAGCAGGGTAGATGGTGGACCTGAGGAAGCTGCAAGAGAAGTTCTGGTGGAGGCCTATTTCTCCAGGTGCTCCAGGTATTTCTATCTCTGGGTCAGGTGCTTCGGGTTCTGGAAGCAGGGCGAGCGATGCTCCATATTTACTTGAAAGGAGAGCTAGTCCAAAAGCTGTAGTTGAAGAGGTGGTTCAGAGTCAAGCTCTGAGAAGGTCCAAGAGAACCATTATTCCACCAGATTAGTATACGGGCGGGAACTTGGTGAGCTTTGTCTCATATTTCTTCGCAGGTCCCCTGGATGAGAGAGAGCCATCTTGTTATGAAAATGTCATTGGAGTCAAGGAGTGGGAATGAGCCATGGATGAAGAGATGGCTGCCATCAGGAAGAATGAGACTTGGGACTTGGTTCCTATGGTTGAGGGAGTTACTCCAGCGACTTGCAAGTGGGTTTTCAAACTGAAGAAGAAGGTTGATGGTAGTATTGAGCGGTACAAGGCTCGCCTTGTAGCTCGAGGTTTCTCTCATAAGTATGGGGAGGATTATGAAGAGAAGTTTAGCCACGTTGCCTAGATGACTTCGGTCCGGGTGGTGATCGCATTGGCAGCTTCCCAAGGGTGGAAGATTTGGCAACTTGACGTGAAGAATGCCTTCTTATATGGCGAGATTGACAAGGATATCTTCATGGATCAGCCACCTGGTTATGTATCCGAAGAGCACCCAAGATATGTTTGCAAGCTCAAGAAGGCTCTTTACGGCTTGAAGCAAGCGCCTCGGGCGTGGTACGGGAAGATCGCGGAATACCTCCAGTTCTGCGGATTTTTTGCTTCTGATTCAGATTCAAGCTTATTTGTAAAGAAGACGGGGGAGCTTCAGGTCTTGGTGCTGCTGTACGTTGACGACATGATCGTCATGAGGAATTCTGAAATGGAGGTAGCTAGGCTTCGTGCTGAGCTAGCTATCAGATTTGAGATGAAGGATTTGAGAGAGCTCCACCATTTCCTTGGGCTCGAAATGGAGAGGAAAGAGAGCGGTTTGCTTGTTTCATAAAAAGGCTATGCGGATCGAATCATGAAGAGGTTCGGCATGGAAGGGGGGAATAGCAGCTCTACTCCACTGGAGGTTGGAGTTCATCTTCGACGAGATGAAGGGAAGGTTCTTACCGATCCTTTGGTGTTCCGGGCTTTGATTGGAAGTTTGATATACTTGATGATCATGAGGCCAGATATTGCTTATGCAGTTGGCAGGGTGATTCGGTTTATGGCAGAGCCTCAAAAACCTCATCTTGTGGCGGCTAGGAGTATCTTGAAGTATGTCAGATCCAGCTCAGATTTGGGTCTCTTCTACTAGAGAGATTCGGGCTTTTGCTTGAACGGGTACATGTAAGATGATTATGGAGGAGATTCAGATGATCGGAGATCGACGTCTGGATATGTCTTTATGACAAGCTCTACAACTATATTATGGTGCAGCAAGAAGCAGGATTCTGTGACTGTCTCTACCACAGAAGCGGAGTACAAAGCCTCGGCTTTGGCGGCTCAGTAAGCCATCTGTCTTAGGAGGCTTATGGAGGACATTCATAGGGAGGTGCGAGGTCCTACTCTGCTACGTGGTGACAATGAGAGTGCTCTCAAATTGGTGAACAATCCAGTTTGTCACGCGCATATGAAGCACATAGAGATTCATCACCATTTCATTCGTGAGAAGGTGTTGGAGGGATCTCTGACTGTGGAGCATGTAGAGAGCAAGGAGAACGTTGCTGACATATTTACTAAGCAGCTGTCGAAGGGACCATTTGGTCAATTGCGGAGTTTGCTTGGGTTGACTTCCACTTTTCACTTCAAGAGGGAGTGTTAAATATTTTGAAGTTGAAGTGGAATGGTGTTGGGCAGTCTGACGATTGGAGACCGCAGAGACCGCATGGCCTGTTCTGGTGCTCTGGCTGGTTTTGTTTCAGTCGGTCAGATGTTCTTCCGGGCGGTCTTTTTTGGGGAGACCGCAGTAACCGGGCGGTTTGTACATAACCATGTAGTTCAATAAGGAAGCTGGTTTAGCCTTGCTGAGCTCAGGCGGTCTGTTTTGTGAGACCGCTCGCGATCTGATGGGTGGTTAATATATCCCGATTTGTGCAGTGATGACATCCGTCTACTCGCCTATAAATAGGGGTGCAGGGCCCGTCATTAATAACGAGAACTGTAAGAACCAAAGTTGACTTGTTTGTGCCGGTCTCATTCTGAGGTTGCGCGGTCTGAGATTTTGACTGACCGGTTTGTTTGTTTGTAGATTAGCGACTAGCATCTCGCTGTCAGCTTTTCTCCTTTCTTCCAGCTTTGAATAAACCAGTCCGGGCGGACTGTGTTTAGGTGTTCTTGGAATGTGCGGTGAACTCGGTTGATCAGTCGGTCTTAAGTGGCCATGCGATCTTGAGTAGCGGTCTATAGCAGGAAGAAGTTTCTTTGTTCAGTGTTAGCGAGTTCTTCTGTGATCTTATGACTGTGCGGTCTGGGCAATCAAGGAGTGCGAACAGGTTATCTTTCAGCAGTTGAATAAAGCAGCAAGTCGGGCGGTCTGTGGTTGCGGTCTGATAGGTGCGGCTTGTGCCTTGTTCACGCTGTGTCAGGGGCTATCCATCTGGCTTGTCTGTTCGCACGGTCTGGCGATCTCAAGTTGTCAAGTCGCCAGCAGCTTGTAATCTTTTGTGTTTTGTGCTTCTCTCCTCCGTGATTCTTATGAATCATGTCTCGCCATGTATACCTCGATTTGTAAAGAGATAGTTAATACCATAGCACTATTTGGTATTCCCATTGTCATTGTTGTGTTATACTTGTGGAAAGTTTTATGAAGTGTTCCGCATTTTACTTTATCTCCGGACCTCAAATTTTTTAACAGAACTCTTCAGCCTGAGACCGCAAGGGATCTGCATGCTGAGGGACCGCAAGGTCAGGCATATGACCACTGGCTTGAGAACCTGGGGTAGCAATTAGATCAGACTGAGGAATTATCTTCTGGGAGATTGCCGCTAGGACTTGATTCATCGCTTCGAGCTATCGGGCGGCCTCTCGACGAGCCTGTTCGAGGCAGAGCTCGATGCGGAGCTCGAGAGATTATAAAGAGGTCGCATTGTTTGAGCATGGATGACCGCTGGTGGGCTGACTGGGCTGGTTTTCACAGTCTGACAACTTGTCTTGCCACTGGATTCACCTAACACTCAGATCTGAAGGTCGCGTGTCGTTCTGTTGGCACAAAAATTGTACCTCCAAAACTCACCCTGCAAAGGATGGGGTGAAAACTGCGGAGTGTCGGTTACTTGGGCTAAAGGTTGCCAAAAGATAGGTTACTGAGCAAAGAAGCTTGATCTGATTAATAAAAAAGTGGTTATAGGGGAGTCTAAAATAGATCAAGGAAAGAGGTAGAAAAGTGACATAATTCAAGACCGCTTATACATGTCATAAGCTGGAGGCTCGAATCCAAAAGTATTTTTTCTGGTACCCCTACCCCTCTATTTATAGACGCGGGGGTCTGCCCAAATGGGCAGATCCAAAAATAATCGGCTTCCTGGGGTACAGGAGAACCGGGGCAGGGAAGAGAAGATACATTGGGTGCGAATAGCAAAAAGAGAAAAAACTCCAGACCGCCCGGTCATGCGGTCATGCGGTCTCGCTGGATGCAGACCGCCTGTGCCTTAGGGAATCTGCTGGAGACGAGACAGGTGGTCTGGGTGGTCTCAGAAAATCGTGACCGCTGGGGCCGATAATTCAGATCAAAAAACTGAGGTCGCGGACTTCCGGGCAAACAATGCACATCACCCACATAGTTGTAGTTTTATTTCTCCTTCAAACTTCGAAATATTAAGAGAATACTAATGAATATGTATTTATAGTTAGATGAACAATTATGATACTATTTGTACTTAACAAAAGCTTACAAATCAACAAATTCATCAATAAATCGATAGAGAACAAGCAAACTAAAGCAAGAAAACAACTATAATGGAAGCATACTAGCAACATAATGAGACGACAACAAGGTGTAGTGAAGAAAGTGAACTTACCTTAATGAAAATTGGCATCTTCAGGATGGAACTGTGTAGACGGGAAGAGGGCAAGAGTTTGTGTCGAGGAGTGGAGCTGTGGAGGAGCCAATTTTGTATGTCATCAATTCATCGCCCATCGAGCCGTCGAGGAGTGGAGGAGAAACCCTCTACTCTGTGTCGTCGAATCGAAAGAGAAAGACTGAGAGGCGGAACTTGGAACTACTGAACCAGGGCTAGCATCGACATCAGGTTTAAGCATATTTCACAATTTTCGCACGTGTCTGTGATTGGGTCCACTTGTGCATGTATGCTATAATGCGATATGCGCTAATATAATTAGTTAATTACTATTATTAATTGATAAATTATAAGTTATACTTTTATTTAGATGTATGTGATATGTCGCATATTTATGAAAATTTGAAAATATGGAATTACTCGGTGCGGTGCGGTTTTTGCGTTTTTCAAGATCCAAAAACTTCACTGCACCACGCTCGGTTTGTAAAAGTTCAAAACCGCACCACATCGGAACTACACGGTGCGGTTTACAAATCAGTGCAGTTTGTGCAGTGCGGGTAGTTTTTGCGGCTTGTGATTTTTGCGGTTTGTGGTTTTTGCGGTTTGCGGGTTTTTTATGCTCAACCCTAGTCGAGACAATCTCCCTTAAAACTTTCATGTGATATTGAATGCACTATCGAGGAATGAGTGTCAGTTGCACTTGAGTAACCAAATTTATGATATAACTCTTCCTTATGTGATAGCATTTTCAATTTAAAGAAGTGATCGTGAAACATCCAACAATCTGACTTGTTTAATTAAATTTTTATTTTCTGGGACCGACCAAAATTAGGTTAGTGTCCTCGCCGTAAAGACAAGGCTTTAGAATTGTTGAGAAATAATGTGTGTTATTATTTATGCAATAACAAATTTACAGTTTTGGGGGAAAACCTAAATACCAATTGTTATATAGTATGCAATTTTTCGTTCGCAGTCGACCATTTGAATTGCCGCACGCCTAAGGTAGTTCGCAAGCCAAATAGTTCGTGAATAATCCGGGATCGACTAGTGAAGATTCGATTAAAAAAATTCGTACTTCTCCAATTCGAATCCAAATTCAGATTCGAGTATTATTTGAATAAGAATTCGAACAATATTATCTTTATTGTCAAGATTCATGAATAGCCGTAATATCTATATTATAAAGATGATCATGTTCGTCCGATCTAGGTATTTTTCATCATTTGAAGTGAATTCAATTTCAAATTCATATCTGAATTCGAATCTAAATTTGAATCAATGATTTCGGGACGAATCCGAATCTCTGCATTTTATGACAAATCTAAGATAAATTGAAGAATTATTCGATTCAATCCGGTTCATCAACACCCCTACCTCTTCTCATAACCGTCGCCTTTATGGAGAATTAGAATCCTCTAGTTAATGCATCACATTCTTTTCAGTCCCGATGACTAAAATGTGGTAGGAGTTGCACGACCTGCATGACTCTCATATCCCATGTACGTCTTCCTACGGAACCAATTGCATATGACTCAATCTCTCCTTTTCATTGAAGCAAAATGCGCAGGTCTTGCCATCGGGAGATTTAACAAGAGTCAAGTACTCCAACCGATAGGGTCGACGACTTCATAACCTCTATAATTTGTCTGCTTCGACTAATCTATCATAGTTAGGGTAATGCAAGATATTTCTCTCTGATCTTATGCCTTATCTATTTTCATCCAATTTTAGGTTTCAACCAACCGATTTAACTTTTTCTTGGGGGGGGGGGGGGGGGGGGGGGGGGGGGGTGGCGTGTATTGAAGAAAGATTGTTTAAATTTAATTTTGAACCACCTCTTTGTAAGAAATCATGTCGTCATGCCGTGTTTATGAATGTCTGAATCTTGATGCATGATTTCTCTTGCTTTGGGTTAGACATATCATAAATTGTATAATTTTTATTTTATAGATCCATGCAATTTTATGCGTAAACATAAATTTCCTTAAAGATTCAAGTATAGGTTAATATAAGATACCTTAAGCTAAAAAATGTAGCAAAAGTTACCGATACATATTTTTTCACAAATACAATATTAGATGTAAAATTACAAGTTAATCTTAGATTGGTAAATAAGAGGAATGATATGCTTAGAGTATTTAGTGAGAAATTGGGCCCAATTGCGCTTGATTTCACAGAAATCGGAGAAGAAACATGTAGAAGAAGTCCTAGTTGGATTTCTGGCCACTTTAGGCCGCTGAACCACCACCCATCGACGGACCTCATCGAGAGGAGTGTGGTGGTAGTGGTGGTCGGCCTTGGAGGAGCTCAGGTGATCGTTGGGAGAAGGGCTAATCTCAGCCCTTGGCTGGAGGAAGAAGACAACCAGTTACCCATTGATCTGCTTCAAGATTCAGCTAATTAATGATCCCAAACTATATGATATATGTATTCCATGGTCACACTTGAGTAGTCATCTTTAAATGACTTTTTGAGACACTTCAAGCCACAAGCAGACCAAGGGCCCAACATAAAAGTTGTAGCTCTTGGTCTGGTCTTTCCAAAATGCAGTGGCACATTTTTTGGGGTGTTCGGTAGCTCCATTAAATTAATTCCAAAGAACCTATCACATAAAGCTTAGGAAATTAATATTTTGTGCATTTTCACTACATGTTATTCTGATGGCTACGAAACTTTAATCATGCATGTTAGGGATCATAATACACAACCCCGAAAGATTTATGATCTACGGTGAATATTTTTCTAAAGTTTTTTTGAGAATATTTAATATTTATACACTAGGCATATTTAAGATATTAAATGGGCTAAATCATTATAAAAAAAGCCAAAACAATGTATGACATCAACCTTATGCTATGTAAGGCCCATGATAATTTTTTTGGAGCTTTTAGAGAAGAGGTTATGTGGTTATACACTTAAGATTTTTGACCCTGAAAGGGTCTTGCATACTTGGTATAGCTTTAGTAATATTTTAAACTTGTATAATTCCCTAGATATCACTCTGAATGACTTAAGAATTTGGTCACATGTAATTAGTGACATAAACCTTTCCTGAAAGTTTCGTAATTTTTGGAAGATGTAGGAGGAGAGTGCCTCCTAGGGGCAGAGTTGCAGACTGTAAGAGAGTTAGAGGATATTTTCGTCCGAACATTAGGGTCGAGCAGACAGCCTGAGCTGTACCAGTGCCCCCACCACAACATGTTCAGGCACCCTAGCGACCAAGAGAGCCCTTCAGAGGGAACTGCTTCTTTTGTCATTAGTCGGCCCATCTTCCGAGCAACTGCCCGCAAAGGAATATTCTGAATCATCATGTCGTTCTAGTAGCCCAAAGAGGATGACGATGTGGTCGAGGAGGCAGGTAGAAGGGCAGGAACCCTAGACCTGCTTAGTTACTGGTGTATGTTTGGGATCTGACTCATGAACGCAATCCCCATGGCATCATCACAGGTATAACGTAACTTAAATTTGATTTTCATATTGTTATATCCTTAGTATGCCTTAAACCTGTTTAGTAAACCTTACACATACCCCTGTCCAAGATAAATGAGCTATTTGATCAGCTTCAGGGAGCCCATGTGTTCTCCAAGCTGGATTTGAGATCTAGATACTATCATCTATGGATATAGGAGGAGGATATCCCAAAGACAGCCTTTAGATAGAGATAAGGCATACATGAGTTCATCGGGATGCCATTCAGACTCATGAATGCCCCCTCTGCATTCATAAGCTTGATGAACTGAGTATTCGATCCGTACCTAGACATGTTTGTGATCACATTCATAGATCTTATCTTGGTTTATTCAAGGACAGAGGAGGATCATGCACAACATCTGGTTTTAGTATTGGAGAAGCTGAGGGAGCACCGCATGTACACCAAGTTTAGCAAGTGTCAGTTCCTATATCTCTCAAGAAAGTTGCATTTCTGGGCCACATTATCAGCGGGCCTGGGTTGGCAGTGGTCCCTGCCAAGGTGCAGGTAGTAAAGGAGTGGACACCTTTGAAGTTAGTGTAGAATGCTCGCATCTTTTTGGGACTTGATTATTATTACCGCAAGTTTGTTGAGGTATTTTCGAAGATTGCCCTACCCCTCACCGCATTGAAGAAGAAGGATGTGCCATTTGTTTGGACACCACAGTGCGAGGAAACTTTTCAAGAGCTCAAAGATCATCTCGTGTCTGCACATATCCTTGCACTTCCATCTGGGAAGGAAGCATTTTAGATTTACACAGATGCCTCACTTCAGAGGATGGGAACAGTTTTGATGCAGCACGAGCAGTGATCACATATGCTTCTACACAACTAAAGAAGCAATTGCAGAACTATCTGATACATGACTTAGAGCTGGGAGCAGTGATCTTTGCCCTGATGATCTAGATGCATTATGTTTACAGTGTACACTATGAGATTTTCTCTGATCATAAGAACCTCAAGTACATCCATACACAGAAGGACCTGAATTTGAGGCAGAGGCGGTGGTTGGAGTTCCTATGTGATTACGACTACACGATGCACTACCACCCGGGGAAGGCAAACTTGATATCTGATGCACTGAGTAGGAAAATACCTGTATCCAGTCCAGAGTCTAGATTGATGGCCATGGAGTTGGCCCAGATGCTCGAGCAGATGAACATCAGCTTTGTATCCCGATCTTGCCCAGAGGTTTGTATATTCTTATCTGGATTCACAGTTATCCTTAAACACAACTTTTCATCCTAAGACTGACGACCAGACAGAATGGACCATCCCGACTATGGACGATCTTCTTTGACGATGCATCATGGACTTCAGAGAGTCGTGGGAGAGACTTCTACCCTTGATTGAGTTCTCCTATAACAATAGTCACCATGCGAGCATTGTGGCACCTTATGGGACTCTCTATGGCAGGAGGTGTAGGACACCACTATTTTGGGTCCAAGATGAGGATCCTAAGGCACTAGGTGTGGAGTATATTGACGACATGAATGTGGCGATCAGATTGATTCGAGACCAGATGCTCGAGGCTCAAATCTGGTGGCCAAATACTATGATGCGAGGCACGTTATGGTAGAGTTCTAGGTGGGGCATATGATGTTCTTGAAGTTCAAACTGATGCATGGCGTGTCTCTTATCTGGAGACAAAAGAAGCTCAGTCCTCGATATATGGGCTTTATACGATTTTGGAGCCAATAGACCCCTTGACTTATAGGCTGGAGCTATAATCAGAGTTGGCAAACTTGCACGACGTCTTTCATGTCTCTTCTCTTCGAAGAGCCATGCTTCACCCAGATCATTACATCACTTCTACATCTGGCCCTGTGGCATCTGATAGGTTTGTTCAGTTGGAACATGTGTAGATAGTGGATTCTGAGACTTGAGTACTATTGCGTAATAGGGTTCCTTTGGCGAAGGTCCTGTGGTACAACCATGAGCAGGAGTAATTCACTTCGGAGACGATGGATCTCATGCAGCAACGCTATCCAGGATTGCTCCCTTCAAGTATAACCAGAATTAGTCTTTTATATATTGTGCTTAAGTACCCATTGCCCTAATCTCAATTTTGCCCTCCTGGAAATTGAGCACGGCCAAGGGAAGTCAAATGCCCAGAACAACCGCCTTGTGGTAGAGTCAGCACTCTAGCCAACAACCACTACAAAATGCTTATCATGCAGACAAATTTCATTTAAACAAGCCAACATATAATAATCAAAGTAATGAAAGTCCAAGCATCACAATAGTAATAAAATGTCCACAAAAGAGTACATCATAGTCGGACGCAAAGGACTAAACAATGTCCATAATACATTCCATGATAATAATAATACATCAAATGTATACTCTCTCAGGCCTCATTGTATCAGCTAGCGGGGGTATTCTGTTTACGATCAGCTAACTCAAGCTCGGTCTCCCTGGCCTGCCAGCTCTCTTTACTAGGTTGTAGCTACTCCTGGGTGAACTCCTAAAAAGTATGAAACAATAATCGTTAGTCAAAAAGACTAAGTGGTTTCTACCACGCTTCCCTGACGACTCCTTGGTATCGAGCAGAAGGAAGGAAAATAGAGCTACAAGTTACAGATTATATCAAGCAGATGATATGGTAGGGGAATATAGTTTATACTTATATGTTGGTTGTTCTAGCTAGTATAATAGTTCTCTAACAAGTTCTAAGTTTACTGGCAATTCTAAGTTTTCTAATAGTTCGAATAAGGATCATAATATAATACAACAGAAAGTAACTTAACTTATAAAAATGCACATACGAATTTATATGTTAAGGATTTACAGTAAATAAAGAGCAATTAAATAAAAGAGTTGTTAGTAACTTAACTTATTAAAATGTCCACAAATTTATTAGCCAAGGATCTGAAAATTTTAAAGAACAAATAAAGTAACTCACCATATAAAAGAGTCCATACTAATTTATATGGTGAGGATCTGGTTATGCAATGTTATGTCATGATTGTATGCAACTCACCCATGATTCACACACACACATAGACTCTATGTAATTCAGATCCAATTGCCCTAAATTTTTTACCATAAGTCACTGATAATATGATGAGGGCACCACAAAAATTTGAGATTTTATTTTAACCAGAAAGCCCTAATTAATTCATTGATACACCTCTCCAATAATAATTAAATTATTTTAAAAACTTAGGAAAAATGTGCTCCAAATTTTTTACATTTTTTGAGCCCTTCCTTATACTGATATGCAAAATATGATCAAAATATTTCACTTATATGAAAATCCTAAATTTGTCACACCTACTTAGAAATTAAATTAAGGGATCTAGAGACCTTCTCAGAAAATGTGCAACCCCAATATGTAGAGCTCAGACCAAGGGATATGAAAGAATAGGGATCTATACCACCAAAAGGGGGTGAATAGGTGTTTATCATTTTTAAACTATTTGTAGCATATTGTAAGATTAATCACACACAACACAATCACAATACAGAGAACACATATATTTATAGTGGTTCCCCAAGATGGGTACATCCACTTTCCCCCTACGCCTATCTAGCAGTGTGCTAGCCTCAGCAAAACTCCTTCAAACTCAAATCAACTACCAGAGATCTTACACCTCAGAGCACAGAACTCCTACCTCAGGAACAACAACAAGATCCCTACCTCAGATCCCAAATATAGGATCCTACAACTCAGAGTACACAACTCCTACAACTTAGATTTAACCTTGAATCCTACCTTAGGCTCACACAGAACCCTACATTTAGATCTCATAAAGATCCTACAACAAAAAATTTATTTTGTTTATAGCAATAGAAATAGACTCAAGAAAATATTTCTTGTAAGGATTGAATCTTCTTCGGCTTCTAAGCAGATAGCCTTCACTGGTTCAGCCAAGATCTTGATTAATCTTCTTTTAGAAAACCTGGATCAGACTGACCTTGAGATTTGAGAGCTTTTTTGTTTGAAATGATTGACGATGATGAACCTGGAGCAAGCTAAAAGAACTGGATGTTTCTTGAATAAATCTCCTTTTCTTCTTGTTCTCAGACCGTGAAGATTGACAGTTTACTAGGTAATAGTCTAATTCACCTAGAGGGAGGGGGGTTGAATAGGTTTCTTTGAATTTTCTTAGTCAATGCTAGCTGGTGTTAGAGAGTATATAAAATAAATGCACAACACAGAAAGCACACAGTTGTTTATAGTGGTTCCCAAGACAGTGTGTCTATGGGTAGTCCACTTTCCCCTACACCTTTCTAACAGTGTGTTAGACAAGGCAAACTCCTCCAAATCTCAACTCCAAGAGCTTATAACACAAATCCCTCAGGATTTCTCAGGTCTCCTCCAAGACCCTACCTCAGGCTCAACAACCCTACCTCTCAGAGTGCTCCAACTCCTGCTCCTAAGAAATCCTCCTGATTTCCTACCTCAAGCCTATCAAGAAGCCCTAACTCAGATCTCCTCAGAAATCCTACACTCAAGCTGGGAGTACAACTCTACAAGCTCAGGCTCAATAACTCTACACACTCAGGCTCAACAGCCCTACCAACTCAGGCTCAACAGCCCTACAAACTCAGGCTCAGCAGCCCTACCCACTTAAGCTCAATAAACCTACAAAGTCAGTCTCAACAACCCTACCAACTCAAAACAATAAAGTTTTACAGGGGTTATAATGTTTTCTTACAACAGAGGATTGTAAAGATAAATCCTTCAGTGCGGGTCTTCTATTGTTGATGCACAGCAGGTGCTGTCTTGAAGCAGGACTAAATAACAGTAGCTTCGGTCCTTGCTTCTATCTGATCTTCTTCTTCAGTTGAGGAAGAATGATCTACTTGCTCTTCAGGATTGAATCAGGAAGAGTAATCTTCTCTCAGTTGATTGCATGTAGCATCAGGAAGCAGGCTGAGAGACAACTTGTGGAAGCCGATAATAGAATAGTTGCGGCCATTCCTTTTTGATTGTTCGACGTCTTCTAAAATGACCTAACATCTTCTTTTATACCTTCACCGATCTGCAATGACACTTAGGAATGCCCTGTCATAGCATGGACACATATAGAAAGTATTATCTTTACTTTCAAGCCACTTGCGCCAAAAGTAGATCCCACCAGGCCTTTATTCAAATGTGAATCTATCTCAGTGGTTGGGTTGTCTGTGTCTCAGTGGATCAACTGAGATAGTTAATCTTCTCAGCGGCTCTGGCAGGACTTATCGATGTTGCGTTGATTACTTATCGACGTTGCATCGAATACATTTGCTCTTATCGATGCATCTCAGATTTCTAATCGAAGCTGCTTTGAAATCTTCCTCAGCTCTGAGTTGAACTCTGATCTCAATGTTGCGTCGATTACTTATTGGCGTTGCATCGAATACATTTGCTCTTATCGATGCACATCAGATTTCTAATCGAAGCTGCTTTGAAATCTTCCTCAGCTCTGAATTGAACTATGATATCGATGTTGCGTCGATTACTTATCGATGTTGCGTCTAATTGATGGCGCAACCAAAAACTTGATGCCGCAAATCTTAGCACACCGCTATAGGCGGTAGTAAGACTGCGGCACGAAACGGCAGTGTACCGATCGTTCAAGTAATATAAAATGGGAATGAATCCCCAAGTATCGATCTCAAAGGAACACAGTAAGGTGGAGTTTATTATCGAGGAAGGACTTGAGATTGAATTCCTTTCGAGCGGATGGATGCAGAAATGGGGGATTTGGTTTGTGGAAAATAAAAGAAAACAACTGAAACTACTCCTATGCAATGCCGCTATGCAAAGCTTTGCTCGGCGGGATGGAAGACTAAGTAGGCCTTGAGCGCACTACTTCGTTGGGCGGATGGGTGAGTAGGCAAGCGGAATCGAACTATGCAGGCCTTGAGCGCGCTGCTTCGTAGGGCGAGTGGATTACATGGGCCGCTATGCCATGCTTCGCTAGGCGGATGGACGAGTAGTCTTACGGAATGAGGGTCGCAAGCACCTCTTCGACAAGCACGCCACTAATAATTGCTAGTGCGGCACCGAACACGAAGGCGAAATTGAAATTAGATGGGGGCGCACCTGATAAACACATATGAATAATATAATCTCAAATAAATGAAATAGACATTACATAACAAGATTCATTGTGCACATCATCAAAATATAGAAGAGTCTAACCTAAACAATCATCAACATAAAGAAGGAAAAAGAGGGTAAAGGAGTCGACCACATCCGAAGCCTTGCCGAAGATTCACGGTTGGAATCGCTGGGTTGTCAATCCGCGTCCAAGCTCGATCTTCAACTGCGTCCGAGGTAGAGGAGGGCTGTCACTTCCTCCCAATGGCTCGTCTTCTTCGTGTCACGATCCAATCTACTCCGATACACGATCTCCTTGCTCGACGTTGGCAATCTTTGGGCTAGAAAGCTCTCCTTGAAGCTCTTGGATGATGGAGGAGTCCTAGGGGGGCGGAGAACCTGCGGAAGGGTCGAAAATGGCGGACCTGGGCGGAAGAAATGCGCGATCCCGACCTAATTTGAGAGCAGGTCAATTTATAGGCGCTAGAATAAACAGTGCGCACGATCAGTGGCGCACGACCAGTGGTCGTGCGCACTAGAATCCTGTGATCGTGCGCCTGCCTGGGCGGAGCCTGCAATGTAAGAAATTTATAAAATAACATGTTCGCACGACTAGTGGTTCACGACCAGTGGTCGTGCGCACTATCGTAAGTGGTCGTGCGTTCGGTCAAGACAGAACTCATAAAATGGGGTTAAGTGCGCACGATCAGCGGCGCACGACTAGTGGTCGTGCGCAATAGAAACAGTGATCGTGCGCAGTGTTCTTGTATAGAATTGTACCGGGAACACCTGCATGACTCCTGTTCCAGCATACAACACCAATCTAGCCACTGAAGGTGGCACTTAACAATGCATGAAAACTAATAGCTAAGATAAACAAGAAATAACACCAAAACGGGCCTAGAAGTGCACATAGCATGGAATAACAAATATGAGCTAAAACAAGGCTAAAGTGCAGTGCATAGACTAGAAAATCGGCCCAGATGAGTCCATATATTTGTATATAATTGGGACTCATCACACCCCCAGACTTACCTGTTTGCGCGTCCCGAGCAAACAAATTCCTCAAGCGGTGAGAAAAATACATAGCTGGCATAGAAATTGTAAAGCGGAGTATCATGCGAAATCGCAAGCTCATGCGCGTAGAAATACAGTAGACAAAATTTCTAATTGTACATATTAGTTTATACTTTTCTAGGGGCTTATTTATATATTACATTTACTCAAAAAGTGAATCACGGTGAATCATAAGGTCGTACATAGGAAGAAAGTAAACTGAACGCTGAGGTGAGCATTGCCAAAGATCGGGGCTCGAGACAACCTCCATTGAAATCCATCAATGTCGGTGACCATAAGCTTGCCCGTTCGCACTCTCTCCACGGTACTGGTTTGACTCAAATGCGTGAATCAATAGGACTTAAGGTTTTAGATGAGGCTTGGGTTTAGGTGAGGTAAACAAATATAAGCATGAAGGCTTAGAACACAAAAACCCAAATGAGCAAATGCATAACACTATCCAAGTAGCCAAAAAACACGCGGATGCACCACACCCCCAGACTTAGACTTAGATGCATGGGTGTGTGCACCGCCTATTCCCAAATATAAATCTCAAACAGATTTTTTCAATTAAACTTTTCATTCTTCTTTTTCTTTTCAAATCTTTTTCTTCTTTTCTTTTTCTTTGTTTAGCAATTTCAGCAAATTTTCAAAGATACACATCCACATTTTCACATTGTACTTCCACAATCAACACCACCAATTTAAAATTTAAACAAAATGCTTGCATTTTGGGTGTGCGACTAGGAATTGAGTTTAGGCTTTGGTGAACAATTGTGGAGCTGAACCAAAAGAATGGGGTAGGCACAACTGGCTAGCGAGGAAATGATGATAGGAATGGCACAAAGGCTCAACCGGGCCAAAATGATGGCCTATATCACATTCACGCAATTGACTAACCGTACACCCATGCTTCAAGAATCGCTTGGGGCAAGTTCTTAGCCACCGAGAAAGATAATCCTTTATCCCGACTCAGGCAATACGAGGCTAACGAACGTCTACACACATCCCTATGCTACCGTTTGATTCACACCGGATTCACCAATTTTTGAGTGTAGTAAACAATATTTACGCTAATAGAAAAACATAATCTAAAAGCCTAAGAAGAAATTGAATCTACATGAATTTCTAAGCGAGACATGAGCACTCGACTAGGAGCACTACAGAAGTCAACATTTTACTCTGCCTCATAATCCTAAGCCAGCACAATGATTTTCCAAATCACACGAAAAGAAATGAGTTCGGCTCAAGACGTGCCAACAACTAAGTGCGCGCTCATGTGGGTGCTGTGGTGTGCAATGAAACTGAAAAACAATTTCAAAAAGCTAAAATACAAGTACTTCTAGCATGCTATGCAAGAGTGCACGTGAGTGGGCACAAAAACAGCTCTCCCCCAGACTTAAACTAAACAATCCACAAAATATATGACATGAAAATCAGCAAGGCTAGGGAAAGAGAGTACCCAGTGCTCAGAAATGAGCATACCAGAAGATTGTCGTGTAAGCTAAAATGAGCCGCAGCATCCGCCATCCAGAAAAGATACCTGCAGGGAACACACTAAAAGCAGCAAAAATATATAAAAGCTGAACTAAAACAAGTGATAAAAATAAAAATTAGGAAATCTGGGTTGTCACCCATGGAGGTGAACCTGTTCCTGCGAATAAGATCAAGCACACGCAAACATAACAAGAAGGACGAAATATGATAAATTCTCAAAACGATGCCCAGATGAGCATCCAGAATCATAATGTTATTATTATAGCAAACTAAAATAAGTTCATGCTACCCCAAGAAACATAAAATAAAAAAAACCAGCAACAGGAAAAAGACAAGACTGTGATTGGCTAGAAAGTAGAAACCTAGAATGTGCGCAGATAGCTCGGGCGAATCGGGTTTTATAATAATCTGGGCCGATCGCACGACCAGTGTTCGTGCGCGATAAGTAATGCGCACGACTAATGGTCGTGCGCAAAGCGAATTTTCGGGCAGCCAAATTTGTAGTGAAAACCCAATCCACGGTGCAGTATGCGTACAAATAGGGTTCAGCGCATGCAGCGAGACAATCACAGCCTTATGAACAACTTAATTAAGCTAGAAGAAAAATAAATAAAAATTCAGGAAAATGAAAGATAACTGCTGGGGTTAATGTCATCCCAGCACGACTTATTCAAATTTAAAACAGTTCTAGCTAATGGGTCTATGAAAAGAAAAGTGCACCGGTAATTGTTCTAATATGCGCGTAGGTAGCGGGTACCTATAAGGAGAAAGAATAGTCACGCCTCTACCTGAATAAAGATAAAACCTGCCCATCACAGGTAGAGAGAAAAGAAAGTAAGAAGAGGAGGAGGAGATATCCTCGCTCAAATCACCAAAAACATCTTTGCCCAGCAAGGTATCGTCTTCAGGGAGGCGGCAGGAGGAGAAGGCAAGGAATGAGGCTTCCTCTATGGAGGAGGGATCAACCTCCTCACATGAAAGGATACACTCATCATTGACTTGAGCAGAATGCTCCAAGTCCTCCTGGGGTACCTGTGAAGACTCAACCTGCACAAGCTCAGATGGAGAAAGGGGATTAAGAAATAAACAAGAAGAATGACTTAAATAAAAATCAAGCGGGGGAGTGGTCCCGGTCTCACTCCCATCAGATTGGGAAAGTAAAATAATGTTGTCATTGTCATCAATGCCGCAAAGTTCAGCGAGATCGAAAGTGGCCATGCCCAAGATTTGGACTTCCTCCACCAGTGTTGTGGAAAGCTCCTCTTCACCTAGAAGGTTGTCCTCCTCCATAGGAGCAGGCATAACACATAAATTGCCAGCCTTATCCTGCGACACATCCTCAACAATGTCGTCAGAGATGAATGTAGCATGCACAACAGGTGGAAGAATAGTGCTCGGATAAAGGTCGAGCACCGATTCCTCACAAAGAATCGAATCCACTAGGGGTGGTGGATGCACCGGGAGAATAGGCTCAGCAATATCGGTGCCCAGATCAGCCACACATCTGGTGACTGTGTCAGCGCCATACCCTTCAAGATGTGAAGGTGGCAAAGACACAAAACTGGATGTTGAAGGTGTGCCGCCAGAGTTAGGATTCAGGACGATCCGGATATCCGGCTCGTCATCCTCATCCAATTGGCGAAGATACTCAGCACAGTCCTTCAAGACATGATCAGTGCTCCGACAAAATTGGCACTGCCTTGTGGGCATCTTTGGCACAGCGGGTGTTGAAGACGAAAAGAAGTAAGACGGTAAAGGCTCGGCAGAGTAGCCATAAGACTTACGCGCACCATATGGAGTATCAGACGAAGTCGGTGCTCCATATGCTGGGCGAGAAGAATTATGCCCACCATTCTCCGTAGGGCATTCATCACTAGAGTGGGAGGTAGCTCTACACCAACGGCAATGGATATTAAGATGTGCCCACATAGTGCGAAGATAATACGATTCAAAAAGAAAAACACTATTGTGCGAAATACCACACCTAACAAAAATTATGAAGTATCTAGTTGCCTACCTAAATCACCTAGAGGGGGGTGAATAGGTGATCTCTACGTCTTTTGCGGAATTAAAAAATAAGCGTAAAGCACAGCACACAAAATAAATCACAGCCACAGATAACACCAGGAATTTATAGTGGTTCCCCGTACTTGGGTACTCCACTGCCGGCCTCGCCAATCTAGCACCACAGCTAGACTTGACTACTCACTAAATCTCGGATCAAGAACGATCCTACAGTCTTGGAGTCAAACTCCTACAAACTCAGAGAGAACCTCTCTTACAACTCGGAGAAAACTTCTCCTACAACTCAGAGAACAACCTCTCCTACAACTCGGAGATAACAACTCCTACAATAGATGATAAAAGGTTTTGAACAATGAGATACCAGATCTGAATAACAGAGGTGTTTTCTTCCTTCTTCTTGAATAGCTTTTGAGAATGATGAGGAAGAACAACGATCCTTCAAATCTGTCTTTGGCAATCCGAAACGATCCAATAGAGATTGTAGAATCAGAACACGGATCAATCGAATCCTTCTTGATAGAAATCGGCAACTCCAATGAGTAGATCGATCTCCAATCGTAGATGATGGCGAGGCGGCGCTTTTCTCGTTCTTTTTGATCGGGAGAGAAATTAGGGTTTGAGAACGATTTGAAAACTTGTTATTAATAACTCAAGAGCGATCCTATATATAGAGGCAAGCAATTAAGGGATAAACCGGCCTTAAATGCACTCAATATAGCCGTTAAGATCGGGAGAGAGCGTTTACGAAACGACAAGAACAGAGAAAACAAATTAGATAATATTTCGAACAGAATTCTCGAGACATAAGGGTTCTCTCGAGACATGAGGGATCTCCCGAAATATGAAGCAAAGAGAGCAGGAAAGAGATGTCTCGAGAACTCGATGATCTCTCGAGACATTACAAAGATTTCGTACATAAGGTCTTTCGAGACATGCTTGATCTCTCGAGTCATCAAGAACAGAAATACCGAGATCCAAAGAACTTGCCTCTCGAGACAAGTCAGAACTCTTGAGACATACTTGATCTCTCGAGACATGTCCTTAGGAAAATTGTTTTCAACAAATTTCTTTTCTTCTCTTGAACACTTGCTGCAACCGCACTCCAAAGTCTTCAATAGTCTTGAAAATGAAGTGTACCCCAATAGAGAGATCACACATGAGTCATCACCATGTTTCATATAATGAAGAATTACATTGTATGAAACTGTGTTTGCAGACCCATTGTGACCTGACATTGAGTTACACTTAGCAATGATAATCTGCAAGACAATACTGGAAAAGCATATCAAATACAAATGCAATTCAATCTTAGTTTAAGGCTGACTTCTCACAAATCAAGGTAATTGTGATTACAATTTCCAATAATCTCCCCCTATTTGTAGAAGTCAGAACCCTATATACTAAGTTGAATTACAACAATATAGAATAAATATGCTACACTACACAATGATATGAAAATGAATAAGTAGAGAACATCAAATCAACAATTATATATATATGTCTAAATTGAATTGTTAAGAAGACTTGATGTTCAACAAAATCAGAACCAAAACAGAATATGTCTTGACAGTATCAGCACTATCCTTCAAGATCTTCTTTTCATCTTTTCTTCTTGTCTGGAGAAATAAGCATAAGGCTTGGGATGGTAAAACGGAGGTGGATCCGGAGCATCAGCATTATTATAACCAAAAGCCCTGAAATGAATCCTTCACTTCCTTTGAGCTGTCTCATGTTTCCCCCATTCTTGAGAGCTGTAGAATTCAGATCTATTCATTTTACCTTCATGAACTAACTTATAGGTTTCAAGAATAATGTCTTTTGAGACTGGGCTCCAGATTTCTGGAAAACTCTTCTCAACCTTAGCTTTGCACTGACCTGTAGAGCTAGAACTTGGAACAGATCGACTAGCAGAAGGACCTTCACCAAACATTCTTTTTCTTTTGGTCCCAGCCCTATCTGATTGTTCTTCAACAATAGGAGCCTTCCCAAGTAGTTCTTCTGGCCTTGGAGAAAACTGAGGAACAGGAACATCTGGATCAATTGCTAACTCAGGAAAAATCTGATTATGAAGCCACGTTGCTGTTTTGAAGGAATAAGCATTAATATCAGCAACTTGCTTCAGCACCCTGGAAGAGAAATGATCAAACTGAGATTTCCATGAGCTTTGAAGAGCAGATACGGAGCTTTCAATCAAGTCTGTCATTTGAGCTACTATATTTTCCTCCCCCTTTCTGATTTCTACAGATAGGGTTTGGAGAATATCATCTTTGAAATGGCCCACCTCATCAACAACTCTGAAGGTGTTAGCTTCTGCATCATTACTCATCGATTGTTGAAGTTGGGTTACTATTACATTCTGTTTCAACACTATGCCTACACCTTCAGTTGCATGTTCAATTTGCTTGCTCCCTAGACTCATCAAATCAGAGAGATTTTCATAATTTGATTTGATTTTGGCTAACTCCCTACCAAGATCACTTTCAACTGAGGCAATCTTCCTGTGAACAGTTGTCAAAGAGTTCTCAAACTGTTCACTTTGCTTCTTGAGCATAGCTTCAATCTTGCCCAGAAGAGAATCTGCATCATGGATTGGAGGGGAAGGATGAAGGGATGGAAGAGTAGCAGCAGGGGCAGCACCAGGAGCATCATCAGGGATTTCTTCAATCTCAAGAGAAGAAACCTTATTATCTTCTGCACAACCTAGCTCATCTGGAGCATTCTTGGTTGTGTCAAACTCTGACTCCCCCTCAACATGTACTAGGGGAGGTGATAATTCATGAACTAACATATCATCATCATCTTCAAAAACAAAATCAGCACCAGACCCTGCCTGTTGGCCACTAGGACTGTGCCCTTCAGATAGTTCTTGTTGAATATTCTTCAGAACAGCTGAAACTATCTCATTCGCTAACGAAGTTTCTGCTTCAACAACTAATGGAGAAGGAGGTGGTGGTGGAACTGAATCTGGAGTGTGAACAGGTGAGGGTGATGGGATAGTATCTGACGGATCTGACTGTGTCACTGATGGAATGAGTTCTGTTGGAGCTGAAGAGGGCTGACCTTTTGCTTTAGAACGGATTGGCAGCTTGGCACGACTTGAAGCTTTAGAACGAATCTGAGGAGGAGGAATTTCTACTTCACTTGCAACTGCAGACTGATGAGTCTCCCCCTCAGAAGTAGCAGTAGCCATTCCCGGCTTCTTGATTCGAATGTCCCATCTCTGCATGGAGATGACATCGATCTTCTTAAGGTGATGGATAATTGCACCTTTGGACATGTCAAAGATAGCTGGGTTGAACTGATTCAGGAACAATGAGATGATCCGGGCAAATTTTGGAGAATTAATACAGGCTTTGATATTAGAGAATAAGATTGAGGCCCAATCTCTCTTTTTCCCTGACACGATTCCAGCCATCAACAGAAAAGTCTCTTCAGACACATGCCCTTGTGTGCCTGTCTTGCAGAATAGAACTTTTAATATAATGTCCACCAGAAGCTTCCCCACATCATTCATCTTGTGCCTCTTCACTGCAGAGAAATCTGAATCCAGACCACAATACCTTGTTGTTCTCAACCAGTCATTGTCATCTAGATCTTCTTCAGCATCAAGCTCAGATAGATGCAAGTACTTCACAAGGGTCTTAGGTGAGATTTTTATCTTAATTCCCTTGACGAATGAGACCAACATCCTCCCTTCCTTGATAGGCTTCACATTGATAAAGAATTCTTCCACCTCATCAAACAGCACCCGGCAAGGATGCTCAAGAACGAAAGCAAGACCGGCGGCATCAAGCAAGCAAAACAGGTTTTTGAAATCATCGGATAAACCGGCGATACCTGAGCGAATGACTTCACTGCCGACGCCAATCTTTGGATGAGAAGAAGGAGCCATTGAAGCAAGATATGGAGAACTGTCAAACGGAGAGGATGAAGAATCGAGAGCCACCGAGAGCACTGAGACCTGTCGCTAACCGTCGCCGCTCGAGAGAAAGTCGAATGGTCGGGGAGAACTCGGAAATTGATTTCGTGAACATCAAGTTTTTGATTTCTTATATATATATATGATTTTGATTTGACGTTAAAATGACATTTTGAAGAAAATTAAAAGTGGAAATAGCGCGTACCTGACATTTGGAATTCTTAAAGAAAACTATGTCTCGAGACATCGGGTATGTCTCGAGAACTCAGGAGTTTCAACAGGTTATTTCCTTCATTGATGTCTCGAGAGATAACCCATATCTCGAGACATCACCATATCTCGAGATCTTGAACTTGTCTCGAGAGAACTAGCTTGTCTCGAGAAATCCCAGAAGTTCTTTGGATTTCGATACTTAAAGTGATTTAAGTTTCCGAGAAAAGAGAAAGTTCCCGAGACCATGTGGTTCTCGAGATATATATATCTGATCTTGAGAAAATCATCTGAAAACTTGAACTTCCCTGGAGATTTTCTGGATTTGTAAAGTCTTCAGGTCTTCATGGTTTTGGTTGATGTGATCATTACTCCATGTTGAGCATTCCAAGTTCCGTCTTGAAGAAGGAGAATTTAGTCTCATCCAGAGGCTTCGTGAATATGTCAGCAACTTGCTTATCCGTGGGGACATAACTTAGATTTATATCACCCATCTCCACATGCTCCCGGATAAAGTGATATCGTAGCTCGATGTGCTTTGTCCGACTGTGAGAGACTGGATTATTTGCGATAGCAATTGCACTGGAAGAGTCGCAAAACATGGGAATGTCTTTGATGTTCATGTTGTAGTCTTGAAGTTGATTTCTTATCCATAGAAGTTGTGCGCAACAACTGCCAGCAGAAATGTATTCTGACTCCGCGGTTGATATTGCAACACAATTCTGCTTCTTGCTACTCCAGGAAATAAGTCTCCTTCCGAGGAATTGACACGTCCCAGAAGTGCTTTTCCTGTCGTCTTTGCTACCTGCAAAGTCTGCATCTGAAAAACCAATTAGTTCGCTATCATTACTTCTTGGGTACCATAAGCCAAGATTTGGTGTGCCTTTAAGGTATCTCAAAATCCGCTTTGCGGCAGTATAGTGAGATTCCTTAGAGTTCACCTGATATCTAGCACATACACATGTAGAGAACATTATATCAGGTCTACTGGAAGTAAGGTAGAGCAAAGAGCCAATTATGCTTCTGTACTTGGTTTCATCAAAAGGTTTCCCTTTCTCATCCTTGTCCAGAGACGTAGCTGAGCTCATTGGAGTCCTCATAGAGGTTGCACTCTCCATTCCAAATTTCTTAATCAACTCCTTAGTGAACTTCGTCTGAGAAATGAAGATTCCATCTTCAGACTATTTCACTTGAAGTCCTAAGAAATATTTCAGCTCACCCATACTGCTCATTTCAAATTTCCCTTGCATAAGTTTAGAAAACTTTTTGCAGAGGTTATCATCCGTAGAGCCAAATATGATGTCATCGACATAGATTTGCACTAGCAGAATCTTGCCTTTTACTTCCCTAAGAAATAATGTCTTATCTATCTTTCCTCTTGTGAACTTGTTCTCAAGAAGGAAGTTAGACAGCGTCTCATACCAAGCTCGAGGAGCTTGTTTCAAACCATATAAATCTTTCTGTAATAAATAAACGTGATTAGGATGTTCAGGATTAACAAAACCTGGGGGTTGTTCAACGTATACTTCCTCTTTAATGTCTCCGTTTAGGAAAGCAGATTTGACATCCATTTGATATACGATGAAACCCTTGAAAGCAGCATAAGCAAGGAAGAGTCTGATCGCTTCGAGCCTTGCTACTGGAGCGTACGTCTGATCGAAGTCGATGCCTTCCTCTTGTCTGTATCCTTTAGCTACAAGTCTGGCTTTGTTCTTTATGATTGTTCCTTCTTCATCCAGCTTGTTTCTATACACCCACTTTGTTCCAATGACATTTTTGTCTTTGGGTTTTGGAACAAGTGTCCATACTTTACATCGTTTGAACTGATTTAATTCTTCTTCCATAGCAATTATCCAGGATGGATCTTCATTTGCCTCTTGGAATTTCTTTGGTTCGACCTGCGAGAGAAAACTTAAATGCATATTCTCGTTAAGGGTACCTCGTCTTGTTCTTATTCCTTCATGAGGATCTCCTATGATTTGATCAACTGGATGATCCCTCATGTGTCGTAGCCCGAGGTTCCTTGCATGAATTGAACCAATAGGAGTTTCTTCTGCTGTTGGAGTATCTTCCTCCACTTGGATTGGCTCTTCATCAGGATGATCTTCTTCATAGGTAGATATTGGGGGGATCTTGATGAAGTGTTGAGAATTTTCTTCAACTGGCTGATCCAAGCTTAAGTCCTGCAGCTTTGAACCTGTGTCTACAGAAGAAATGCTAGAGGAGCTGCCTTGTAGCATGCTCGTCTCATCAAATACAACATTAATAGATTCTTCTACCACTAGGGTTTTCTTGTTAAAAACTCTATATGCCCTACTACGGCTACTATAACCTACAAAAATACCTTCAAAGCTCTTTTCACTGAACTTAGTTTTGTAATGCTTTCCATTGTTCAGTACAAAGCATTTACTACCAAAGATTCGAAAATAAGAAATGGTCGGTTTCTTGCCATTTAGAAGTTCATAAGGAGTCTTTTCATGGTTTTTGTTTATGAGCGCTCGGTTTTGCACATGGCATGCAGTATTGACAGCTTCAGCCCAGAAATATTCAGGTAGTGAAGAGTCACTCAACATGGTTCTGCAAGCCTCAATGAGTGTTCTATTCTTTCTCTCAGCTACTCCATTTTGTTGTGGAGTTCGAGAAGAGGAAAACTCATGAAAGATACCAAGGCTTTCACAGAATTCTGTCATTGCTCCAGATTCAAATTCTGTACCATGGTCACTTCTGATTTTGACCACCGAATAGTTAAATTCATTCTGGACTTGCCTGACAAAACTAGTGAAAGTGTCATAGGTGTCTGACTTGTGTTTCAGAAAGAATACCCAGGCAAAATGAGAGTAATCATCTACAATAACCAATGTGTAAGACTTTCCTCCTAAACTTCTAATTTGCAAAGGACCAAACAAATCCATATGGAGCAGGTATAAACACCTGGTTGAATCTTTGCCAATAATGCTCTTAAAGGTAGCTCTTGTTTGCTTGCCTTTTACACATGCATGACAAGGTCTATCTTTAATGCACTTAACATCTGGTGCATCTCGCACTAAGTTTTGAGAAAACAATTTATTAATAGTTTTGAGATTTATATGTGCTAATCTCTTGTGCCATTGGTCAACAAGAGATGCACTATCATTTGCCAAAAGACATACTGGTGTAGAAGATAACATACAAAGAAAATTTAAACAAAATATGTTTCTACAGCGAATGCCTGATAAAATCGTTTCATGATTTCCAGCCGACTTTATCAAACACTTATCTTTATGAAAATCAACAATGTATCCTTTATCACAAAGTTGACTTATGCTTATCAGATTATGTTGTAATCCTTCCACATAAGCTACATCGGAAAACGATATATTACCATTAGAAATCATACCATAGCCTTTAGTTATTCCTCTGTCTGAACCGCCAAAAATAACTTTTGGACCTTTCGCAACTGGAATGTAGTTTTGCAAAAGGCTTCTTGTCCCGGTCATATGCCGAGAGCATCCACTGTCCAAGTACCAGATAGGATTTTTATTGGCCTTTGGACATACCTGCAAAAACAAATCATTTCGCCTTAGGAGCCCAAACAGATTTGGGTCCTTGGTCCCGTGTCAGTTGAGCACCACGATGAATGTTAACATTGCGAGTGGTCTGCCTTGTAACGTTCACTTGTGGTCTCCTAGTATACGTTGTATTAAACCAACAATCAACGGCAAAGTGACCAATTTTGCCGCAGCACCAACAGTCGAATCTGTTGTACCTTCTTTTTACACTCTCCTTCTTAACTTTTTGAACGTTAGCTCTTGCAGGAGCAGCCCTTTTAGATGAGGATGCCTCATGGGGGCAACACACACAAGGTGGTATTGTCTTCTTCGGCTTTGGTGCAACAGCATTCACTTTTGGTGCTTTCTTAGCGCTCGGACAATGAACAAACGGACCGTACCCTTTCCGATTAATCTCTTGATAAGGTGCTTGGAAAGTGCTATCACCAAAGTTTCGGGGAGGAGCCCATTCCTTATGATCATTCACAGGTGAAAAAGGAATTGGTCGTGTGAAATGACCATAGGAACTCTCCATATCATAAGCATTCGTAGGGAATATGACTCTCTTGAATGCTATAGGCTCTTGATGAGCTTTCCCTTTTTCTTTGGTAGTAGCTTTCTTAGCAACCAGACCATTCTTCTTAGCAATTGTATTTTTTGAAGAATTGCTAGTACTAGCTTCATGCCCTATACCGCTTCCTTTTGCCTTAGTGGTAAAAGTACAAATAATTGGCAGAACAGTTTTAGGTTGAGAGAATGCTTCAACCAACTTCTTCTCAGCCACAAGCTGTTCCTCCAAGACATTTATCGAATGATCTCTCAGGGCAAGAGTCTCTTCCGAGCTTTTGATCTTGTCTTTCAAGGCTTGGACTTCCTCTTTGAGAGAAGAAAGTTCTTCAACTTCTTTTCTCAAGTTAGATTCCACCTCCTTGAGAGCCATGATCTCCTTACCCTTAGTTTTGACAACCTTTCGGCACTTGTCAAAGCTTTGGAGCATTTTGGTATATTGAGACATGAGCTCAGATTCATCGTCTGAGGGGTTATCCTTTTGTTCAGCCGAAGCATAATCAGAATCAGATAGGATAGTGTGATCATTTACCTTTCCGGTGTACGGGGGTGCTTCTTCATCATCAGACATGGCCATCAGACCGAAGTAAGCTTCTTCTTCATCACTCGACTCATCGGAGTCACTGTCGCTCAGAGTTTTGGCTTTCTTAGCGACGAAGCTTCTATCTGATTTCTTCTTTCCGTGGATGGATTTCTTGTCTTCTTTCCTTCCACCTTCTTTCTTCTTATAGGGACACTCAGCAATCATGTGCCCTGGCTTATTACAACAGTAGCAAATAATGTCAGAAGAAATGTGTTTGTTCTGTTTGGATTTATACCTGTCATTATTGCTTGAGCCCTTCCTGAGATAGTCGCCATCACGACGAGAATGTTTATGATCCGAGGAAGACGGCTTATTGTTCATGTGCCTTCGCTTGTTCAGCAGTTTCTTAAACTGACGGGAAATTAAAGAGAACTCCCCATCAGACAGTTCGGAACAGGAGGAGCTGGCTTCCGATTCTTCTTCATTATCAGATTCCTTTTCTCTGATCGGTGTCACTGCTTTGCTCTTCTTTGAACTCTCTGCCTTCAAAGCTAATGTTCTTTCTTTGTTTGAAGCTCGAATGACATCCTATTCAGACTTTCGGATGTTCATTTGTAATTCGTGAGACAGCAGCTTCCCGAACAGATTCTGAGGTTCTAGACTTGGCAGTTTTCCAAACTCTCTTATGGCAACAATTTTGCTATCCCAGTCTTTCGTTAGGGAACGCAAGAATTTGTCATTTAGTTCACCGTTTGTGAACTCCCTGTCGTAGTTCCTCAGACCATTGACTATTTTGAAGAATCGCTCGTACGCATCAGCAATGCACTCCTTCTTATTCTGCTTAAACGCCTCGTACTCTTGATTAAGTAGAGACCTTCTATCTTCTCTTACCTCGTCAGTACCTTCCATTAGAACAATTAAGGATGTCCACATCTCTTTGGCTGATTTGCAGTGGATTAAGTTTTGCAACATGGAGTCGTCCACTGCACTAGCAATTATGTTCTTAGCCTTCTTGTCAAGAGCAACAAGAACTATCTCATCCTTAGTTAAATCCATCATTTTCTTAGGTATCTGAACAGTAGGATTTGTTGACGAAGCGGTCATTGGCACATGGGGACCTTCTTCCACGACTTGGAAGATTCTGGGATCTGCAGCTTCCATATAAAAATGGACTCTTTTCTTCCACATATGAAAGTCGGCCTTAGTGCAGATGGGCAATTTCAGAGAGGATTCCTTGACTCTATCCATGGCTTGCTAGCAACTAGAAAGATGGATCCTGTTCAAGGTGTTAACCTAGCAACGAACAGCGACCCTCTGATACCAATTGAAGTATCTAGTTGCCTACTAAAATCACCTAGAGGGGGTGAATAGGTGATCTCTACGTCTTTTGCGGAATTAAAAAATAAGCGTAAAGCACAGCACACAAAATATATCACAGCCACAGATAACACCAGGAATTTATAGTGGTTCCCCGTACTTGGGTACTCCACTGCCGGCCTCGCCAATCTAGCACCACAGCTAGACTTGACTACTCACTAAATCTCGGATCAAGAACGATCCTACAGTCTCGGAGTCAAACTCCTACAAAGTCAGAGAGAACCTCTCTTACAACTCGGAGAAAACTTCTCCTACAACTCAGAGAACAACCTCTCCTACAACTCGGAGATAACAACTCCTACAATAGATGATAAAAGGTTTTGAACAATGAGATACCAGATCTGAATAACAGAGGCGTTTTCTTCCTTCTTCTTGAATAGCTTTTGAGAACGATGAGGAAGAACAACGATCCTTCAAATCTGTCTTTGGCAATCCGAAACGATCCAATAGAGATTGTAGAATCAGAACACGGATCAATCGAATCCTTCTTGATAGAAATCGGCAACTCCAATGAGTAGATCGATCTCCAATCGTAGACGACGGCGAGGCAGCGCTTTTCTCGTTCTTTTTGATCGGGAGAGAAATTAGGGTTTGAGAATGATTTGAAAACTTGTTATTAATAACTCAAGAGCGATCCTATATATAGAGGGAAGCAAATAAGGGATAAACCGGCCTTAAATGCACTCAATATAGCCGTTAGGATCGGGAGAGAGCGTTTACGAAACGACAAGAACAGAGAAAACAAATTAGATAATATTTCGAACAGAATTCTCGAGACATAAGGGTTCTCTCGAGACATGAGGGATCTCCCGAAATATGAAGCAAAGAGAGCAGGAAAGAGATGTCTCGAGAACTCGATGATCTCTCGAGACATTACAAAGATTTCGGACATAAGGTCTTTCGAGACATGCTTGATCTCTCGAGTCATCAAGAACAGAAATACCGAGATCCAAAGAACTTGCCTCTCGAGACAAGTCAGAACTCTCAAGACATACTTGATCTCTCGAGACATGTCCTTAGGAAAATTGTTTTCAACAATTTTCTTTTCTTCTCTTGAACACTTGCTGCAACCGCACTCCAAAGTCTTCAATAGTCTTGAAAATGAAGTGTACCCCAATAAAGAGATCACACATGAGTCATCACCATGTTTCATATAATGAAGAATTATATTGTATGAAACTGTGTTTGCAGACCCATTGTGACCTGACATTGAGTTACACTTAGCAATGATAATCTGCAAGACAATACTGAAAAAGCATATCAAATACAAATGCAATTCAATCTTAGTTTAAGGGTGACTTCTCACAAATCAAGGTAATTGTGATTACAATTTCCAACAAATTACTAACGCAACCTAATTAAAAATAGGAAATAGAATACGAGGAAATAAAACAAAGGAATGCAATTTACAAATGGAAGGGCTTCTCTCTCAGGTTCTCCCTCTCCAGAAAACTCACACGACTGTGCTCCCCGGCAACGGCGCCAAAAACTTGATGGCGCAAATTTTAGCACACCGCTATAGGCGGTAGTAAGACTACGGCACGAAACGGCAGTGTACCGATCGTTCAAGTAATATAAAATGGAATGAATCCCCAAGTATCGATCTCAAAGGAACACAGTAAGGTGGAGTTTATTATCGAGGACGGACTTGAGATTGAAGTCCTTTCGAGCGGATGGATGCGGAAATGGGGGATTTGGTTTGTGGAAAATAAAAGAAAACAACTTAAACTACTCCTATGCAATGCCGCTATGCAAAGCTTCGCTCGGCGGGATGGAAGACTACGTAGGCCTTGAGCGCACTACTTCATTGGGCGGATGGGCGAGTAGGCAAGCGGAATCGAACTATGCAGGCCTTGAGCGCGCTGCTTCGTAGGGCGAGTGGATTACACGGGCCGCTAAGCCACGCTTCGCTAGGCGGATGGACGAGTAGTCTTACGGAATGAGGGTCGCAAGCACCTCTTCGACAAGCACGCCACTAACAATTGCTAGTGCGGCACCGAACACGAAGGCGGAATGGAAATTAGATGGGGGCGCACCTCATAAACACATATGAATAATATAATCTCAAATAAATGAAATAGACATTACATAACAAGATTCATTATGCACATCATCAAAATATAGAAGAGTCTAACATAAATAATCATCAACATAAAGAAGGAAAAAGAGGGTAAAGGAGTCGACCACATCCGAAGCCTTGCCGAAGATTCACAGTTGGAATCGCTGGGTTGTCAATCCGCGTCCAAGCTCAGTCTTCAACTGCGTCCGAGGTAGAGGAGGGCTGTCACTGTTGGAGCATGCGTTTCGCACTCCTCCGGTTTGATAATAACAAAGTCCCGTTTGTATTTGATTCTATTTTTATTAATGGTGTACAGGTAACAGGTATGAGATGTTCACATTTCTGCTGGAGCTCAATTTGAGTGTAGGAAAATTTCACTGTCGGAAAATTCCGACAGCCGATGTCGCCCAGGCGACAGCAGAGAAGTTACAACTACTTCCCCCCACGGCAGCACGACGAAAGGCAGTTTTGAGCTGTCGGAAATCCGACAGCGATGTCGCCCAGGCGACAGCTTGGAGGTTACAACAACTGCCCACGACAGCACCACGACCGGCAGTTTTGCGCTGTCGGAAAATCCAACATCGATGTCGCCCAGGCAACAGCTCGGAGGTTACAGCAACTGCACGCACGACAGCACTACGGCGGCAGTTTAGCGCTGTCGGAAATTCCGACAGTCGATGTCGCCCAGGCGACAGCGAATTTCTATAAATTGACTCCTTGTGTTTGTGCATTCCATGATTTGAGAATTCCAAGTTCCTTCCTGAGTGCATACGAACCAGAGAGCTCCAGAACCTCTTCAACTCCCATTTGTGCAAAGAAGGATTGAAGATTGAAGACGAGATCGGGCGCGCTTCTACATCAACGATCATCTCGAGGCTTCAACCATCCTTTCAGAGATCTGAAATTCTAGGGAGTTGTTCTTTTCATATTTAATTTTCATTTACACACATTTCATTTTGTATTGGTAGAGAAATCGTCGTCTTGCGTGCGACGTCTAAGTCCTTGCGTGGCTTAGGGGAAAATCGCTTCCTTGTGCGGAGCGTCCAAGTCCTTGCGTGGCTTGGTGGGAAATCGTGGCCTTGTGTGCTACGTCTAGATCTTGGGAAGATCTAGAGGATAGGCATGGGCTTGGTCTTGGGAGAGACAAGTGATAGCCTTCCGATCCTTAGGAGAAGGATTGGTAAACCAAAATTGTTGAATTTTTTTTTATTAACATAATTGTGCCTTGATCTTAAGCATTGTTAAGATCATTTTTATTGTATGCAAATTTCATGATTAATATAAATATGTCTTTTTCTTTAATTACTTATTTGGTGGCATAATCCTTATCTTAGAAATTTGTGTTTGGTTTAATACAAAAATTGCATTGGTTTGAAAGTGTTTATAAGTAATTTTTTAAAAGTAAAATCTGTTTAAAAAATTATTAAGTAAAACTTATATTTTAAACACACCCTTATTCACCCACCCTCTAAGGGCGTCATACGATCCAACAAGTGGTATCCGAGGGAGGTTACTTCAAAACGGTTTTACCACCGGGAGTAATGGCGCACAATGATCATGCGTTCGTTGAGGGGCAAGGCATAAGTAGACCACCTTTATTCACGGGCACAAACTATAATTATTGGAAAACACGTATGCGTTGTTTTCTAATTGCGCTAGATATAGAAGTCTGGAATATGGTAGAATCTAGCTACACTTCTCCAACATTTGTTGTAGGAGATGTAACTATGGATAAGCCCAAAGACAAATGGGATGACAATGATAAATTAAAATGTAAGAACAATGCAAAAGCCATGAATGCTTTATTTTGCGAACTAGATCGCACTGAGTTTAATAGAGTTTGTGCTTGTAATACTGCATTTGAAATTTGGAATCTGTTAGAAATCACTCATGAAGGTACTTCGCAGGTAAAGGACTCAAAGCTATTTCAACTGGAATCTGAATTTGAAAGGTTCAAAATGGAGGTAGATGAAGAGATTGATACGATGTACACACGATTCACAAAAATCGTGAACGACTCAAAGGTGCTAGGAAAGGTGTTCTCAAATGGAGACTTAGTAAGGAAAATCTTAAGATCACTTCCCCCGAAGTTCAATCCTAAAGTGACTGCAATTTCCGAGTCACATGATCTTAAGACCTTACAATTGGAGAGCCTCATTGGGAACTTGAAAACTCATGAAGTTGAATTGAAATTTCAACAACAAGAGTATATGGAGCCAAGGAAGAAGGGATTGGCTCTAAGATCTAAGAAGGAAGAAACTAGTGATTCTGAGGAGGAAGAAGAAGATGAGGAAAGTTTATTTGTTAGAAAATTTAGAAAATTTATGAAAAATCCAGAGAGGAGGAATTCGTTTAAGAAGTATTTTAAGAAGGAGACGTTTAGGAAGAAAAAAGGAAAGGAAGGCGATGAGGAGGAAGAGAGACCGCCACCGGAGTGCTATCACTGCAAGAAGTTAGGACACATCCGTAGCAAGTGTCCAAAGTACTTGAAAGAACTTAAAGAAAAGAAGCACAAAGGGTCAAAGAAGGTGTTGAAGGCGGAAACATGGGATGATACTACTTCTGAGGATGCAAGCAGTTCAGACTCAAGTAAAGAAGAGGAGGCCAACATGTGCTTAATGGGAAAGAGCGTCATATCTGATGACGAATGCAGTGTCCAAAGCGACACTGAGGTAACTCCTCCAACCTATGATGAATTATTTTCTGAATTTTTAAAGAATTGCAATTTTTTTGAAAAAAGTTTAAAAGATAATGATCTTCTTAAATCTGAAAATGAAATTTTACTTAAAGAAAACAAAAAATTGTTAAAGGAAATTAAGACTATTGGAAAAAGAGATATTTCTTGCCAAGAGTGTGATCACTTTTTGGGAAGAATTAAAGAACTTGAAGAACCTCTTTCTAAATCTCATTCTACAATAAAAATTCTTACTAAAAAGAATGAGATTTTAGAGAGAGATCTGAAATCTTCAATTTCCAAAATCCATGAGGGAAAGAAATCTTTTGAACGTAGATGTGTAAATCTGGTATCCGAAAATACAAAAATGAGAAACCAGATTCATGACTTAACACTAGCCATGAAAAAATTTGGAATGGGCCGAAGATCACTGGATATGATCTTAGGATACCAACGCCATGGATCTGGAAGGTTTGGACTCGGATACACGTCAGGAAGCTGTCGCCCGGCGACAACCACTGTCGCCGGCGATAGTGAAAAGTCCAGAAAATCTACTTTAAAAAATTCTAAAGTTAATGAATTGTCAAATACTGCATCCTCATCCAGTAAAAGTCCAGAAAAGTTATACTCTCCTAAATACATTACATGTGCCAAATGAAATAGATTTGGCCACACTACGGACTCTTGCTGGAAGGAAGGAAAAAGTAAAATTAAACAAATCTGGGTGCCTAAGGCTTCTACCTATACTATGGGTGGAACCACTTGGGTAACCAGATCTTTACTCACCTCTTCTTTCTAGGTGTGTTGGCAGGCTAAGGACAAAGAAGACGTGTGGTACTTGGATTCGGGTTGTTCAAAACACATGATAGGCAATAAAGAGAAGTTCCTTAGCCTGGAGATGAAGAAAGGAGGAGTTTTTACATTCGGAGACAATGGAAAAGGAAAAATCATCGGCATCGGAGTTGTGGGTAACGAAAATTTTTCAATTTCAAATGTTCTATTTGTAGAAGGATTAAAGCATAATTTGATTTCTATTAGTCAATTATGTGATAAGGGTTTAAATGTTTTATTTGAATCTTCTACAAATTTGTGCAAAATTATTAATTCCAAAACAAATGAAATTGTTTTTACCGCACCTAGATGTCATAATGTATATATGATTAAATTTCTTGATTTTTCAATTTCTACCTTAAAATGTTTTTTATCAAAAAATGATGAATTAGATTTATGGCATAGGCGACTTGGACATACTAGTGCCAAGTTAATTACAAAACTTTCAAAAGATAAATTAATTAAAGGTTTACCATTGTTAAATGGAAATTTATCTTCTTCACTATGTGTGCCTTGCCAAAAAGGAAAATTTTCAAAATCATCTTTCAAAAGTAAAAACATTATTTCTACCACTAGGCCACTTCAATTAATACATATGGATTTATTTGGGCCAATTGGAATTTCTAGCTTAGGAGGTAGAAAATACACATTTGTATTGATTGATGATTATTCTTGTTTTTGTTGGACTTTATTTCTAACCTCCAATTCTGATGCATTTTCAGAATTCTCAAAATTATGTTTGTGTATTCAAAATAAATTTGAGTTAAAAATTAAATGCATACGATCGGATCATGGAGGAGAATTTGAAAATGAAAAGTTTATTTCTTTTTGTACGGAGTTAGGAATTAAACATGAATTTTTCGCTCCACGCACACCACAGCAAAATGGTGTAGTGGATAGGAAAAATAGAACTCTTCAAGAGTTAGCCCGTACGATGCTATCTGAATTTAAATTACCAAAATCTTTTTGGGCTGAAGCGGTTAGTACGGCATGTTATGTAATTAATAGAGTAATGCTTCGCCCTATTTTAAAATTAACTCCTTATGAATTAATTTTTAATAAACAACCAAATGTTTCTTATTTCAAAGTTTTTGGTTGTAAATGTTTTATTTTGAATTCTAAAAATTCCTTAGGAAAATTTGATGAAAAATGTGATGAAGGTATTTTTATTGGCTATTCTTCAACTAGTAAAGCTTATAGGATTTTTAATAAAAGAACAAAAATAGTTGAAGAATCTATTCATGTTAGGTTTGATGAGTTTGCTTCATGTGTAGAAAAGAAAATTATAGGAGAAGATGAACCCCTTCCTTCGGTGGAGAATGATGATGAAGAACTTGGAGAAAATGAAGAAGAAAAAGAAGAAGAAAGAGAAGGAGAAAGAGAAGAAGAAGATAGAGAAGAAGAATAAAGAGAAGAATATGTGCCTCCAAGTGAATTGAAATTTTCAAAGAATCATCCAAAGGAGCTTATCATTGGAGATCCGCAAAAAGGGGTTAGTACTCGTTCATCGTTACATGTTTTATTATCAAACCTTTGTTTTGTCTCTGAAATAGAACCAAAAGATGTTTCCACCGCTTTAAATGATGAATTTTGGTTTTTAGCTATGAATGAAGAACTTAATCAATTTGAACGTAATAAGGTTTGGAATCTTGTAGAACGACCCAAAAATCATCCTATCGTTGGAGTTAAGTGGATTTTCAAAAATAAATTGGATAGTGAATCTAGAATTATTAGAAATTAAGCCAGATTAGTTGCAAAAGGTTATGCACATATTGAAGGGGTAGATTTGGATGAAACTTTTGCACCCGTAGCAAGATTAGAAGCGGTTAGGATATTTCTTGCATTTGCTTGTTTTAAAAGATTTAAATTATATCAAATGGATGTCAAAACCGCATTTTTAAACGGGTATATAAAAGAAGAGGTTTATATAGAACAACCCCCTGGCTTTGTAAATGAGAAATATCCAAATTATGTTTATAAATTAGATAAAGCGCTTTATGGATTAAAACAAGCGCCTAGTGCTTGGTATGATCGATTAACTCAATATTTATTAAAGCACGATTATAAAATAGGAAGTGCGGATTCTACACTCTTCATTAAGCAATTTGATCATGATTTAGTTATTTTGCAAATTTATGTTGATGATATTATTTTTGGAGCCACTAATGAAGAGTTGTGTAATGAAATAGTTCAAATTATGAAAAATGAATTTGAAATGAGCATGGTTGGAGAACTTTCATATTTTCTAGGTTTTCAAATTACACAAAAACATGATGGTATTTTTATATGTCAAACCAAATATATTCATGATATGTTAAAAAGATTTGGATTTGAAAATCTAAAACATGCAAACACTCCTATGAGTACTTCCCTAAAATTAGGAAAAGATGAAAGTGGTGTTTCAATTGAACAAACCCTTTATAGAAGTATGATAGGATCTTTATTGTATTTAACCGCATCTAGACCTGACATTATGTTTGTCGTTTGTTTATGTGCTAGATTTTAAGCTAATCCTAAAGAGTCACATTTAAAAGCGGTGAAACGCATCTTTAGATATCTTATAGGAACATCTAATTTAGGATTATGGTATCCTCATAATGATTCCTTTATTTTGCATGGTTTTTTGGATTCAGATTATGCGGGATGTTCTTTAGATAGGAAAAGCACAAGTGGCACTTGTCATTTTATCGGCCCTTCACTTATTTCATGGTCGAGTAGGAAACAGAATTCTGTTGCCCTCTCTACTACCGAGGCCGAATATATTGCACTAGGTAGTTGTTGTGCCCAAGCTCTTTGGATGTCACAAACGTTAGAAGATTTTGGCATACAACAAAGTCGTGTAGAATTAAAGTGTGATAATAAAAGTGTTATAGACTTAACAAACAATCCCGTATTACATTCTATATCTAAGCATATAGATGTCCGACATCATTTTATAAGGGATCATATTAAGAAGGGAAATATAAAAATCAATTTCATAGGAACGGATTCACAACTAGCGGATATATTCACTAAACCATTACCGGATTCCCGTTTTTCTATGCTTAGGCTAGAATTGGGAATCATAGACATTTCACAATGAATATATCACTACTTCAAAACATATAAATTTAAAAAAAAATCATCACAAAACTTATACATTTTAAAAAGAAAAACTAAAATATTAAATCAAATCATAGAATTTGAAATGACTTAACAAAGATTCACACATCATTAATATTACATAAAATTTGTTCCATAAAACTGTAGAATTCAACAAAAGTTTAAGTTCATTAACAGAATACGAAATCTGAAGAAGTTCACTGTCGCCTAGGCGACAGTGGATGTCGGAAAATTCCGACATCAATCAGAAGCAGCACCCTGATAAAAACTACTCAGAATCCTCATAACCAGCCCCGCTGCTCTCTAGACAGTCTTCTGGAGGTCCTAGTCTTACGTCCTTACCACGTCGAGTCCGCCTCACCGATTGGCGTGGCGGTTCTTCATCTGGAATTTGCCATTCGACCGCTTCCTCCGGTGTAGGCTTTAACTTCAAACCTTTGACCAAAAATTTCATAAACTTTTGCATTCTACTATGATCCTTCTTCACTTCCTTCTTGTGATCCTCTAGTGAATCACGAAGATCATCTATAGACTCTCGTAGTGATCCTGCCCTAGGCATTGGAGGCTCTCTAATCTCAATCCCAGGATGGGCCTTTTTATGCGTCTTCTTCACTTTCATGGTACCCGTATAATATGTCTCAGGAAAACAATCATCAAAATACGAATCTTGAACTATCCATCCATACTTCTTATATAGTATACGCTGAATTATAGACCCCATTGGGAGAGTATGAACCTTCACCCATTTTGGATGCTTTAATCTAAAAGCATACTGAATTTGGGAAAGTATGAAGTCCGCTACATTAAAAGGATCCTCCGCCATAATAAAGTAAGTAATGAGGGTCAACTGTGCCGTGATACTCCTTGTATCTCCACTCTTTAACATAACTGAGTTCCTTAATATATCTTGAACTAAATATGCATCCGGAGTGAGTGACGTAACTTCAGTGGTTAGAGTCTTATTTTGACTCCCATGTAAACTCATGTTTACAAGGGTCCAATCTCTATCCTTTCTATAACTCTCCACTATATCCGGCATATTTTCACTCATAAGAAGACCGAATTCCTCTCTTAGATCAACATGTGTTATTTCCACATGTTGACCCTGGATTCTAGATCTCACTCCCCCATCCAATTCAGTATAACTCGGGTCTTCCAAATGATTATAAAATTCTCGAATCAAAAAGGATGAGAACGAATCTGCTGTGATTACTGAAATTATACCTGCATTCGCAAGACGATCATAGATATGATAGTGCTTCGGCGAATCAAATTCAACATATTTTTCTACTCCGACTATGGCTTTCTCCACCCCAGGGTAAACTTGATACGAACTATGCGCATCTTCAGACGTACTCCTTCGCGCTTTAGAACCTGAAGCCATTCTGCAAACAAAACATAACAAAAATAAATTAATCAAGTCCTGTGCTCTGGAACACTGTCTCCCGGGCGACAGTGACTGTCGGAAAATTCCGACAGTACTCCAGTGAAATTTTCTTGAAATTTTTTTTACGCTTCCAGATCTACTCAAAATCAAGTTTTATTACAACATCAAGTTTAAAAAAAACAATATTTAAAAAAAAAACTACATCTTCTAACATTTCCTTTACTATTCATCTTCTTCACAATCTTCAAAAGGAATGCTTCAGCTTTTTCCAATTCCACCATGTCAAAAATACAAAACTTCAACCACAAGAATCACAAAATCAAAACATTTTTCCCCAAGATCCAACAAGATCCACTTGCTTTACACTAGATCTACAGTTTTAAAACACAAAATTTCAAAGATCTAAACCATTCATCAATATTAAAATGAAAACCACATTTTCCTTCTTCTCTACTTTCAAAAATCACAAATCCATAAAAATTTTTTGAATCAAAAACTTAAAAATCCAAAAACCATACCTTAGATCTAGGTTTTCGCCGAACTCCGACAGCTTTCTCTCGCCCTTCAGACCAGAAAAATGATGCACAATAGGGTTTGACTCGGTCTAAAGCTGTATTTATATTTTTAGCTGTCGCCCAGGCGACAGTGACTGTCGGAAATTTCCGACAGCTCCCGATTTGCTTAATCTTCAATTTTTGGTCCCTTTGATGCTTTCAAATAGTTATATGTCATTATTAATGCTTCAACTCATGACTTGATGACAAACCATGTGCTTTTTATTTTTATTTTTAAAAAGGGCTCTTACATGATTATATGATTTCATTTCCAAGCTATCATCGTGTTGACACTCCTACTTAGTTAATTAGACCATTGGAAATTGTTTTCGCATGCCTCTAAGTATGAGAAATTGTTTATATATCATAATGAACTTTCACGTTCACTTCTTTTGATCAATACGTATGTCTTTCTATTTAATATATACATGAATCATATTTGCTTTAACATAATACAAAAGCACTTAATAAATACTACTTTCAACCTTGATTTGTTAGCACATCAAAATATACACCATCTTTTGCGATTCAAGTGAATTCGGAGATCCTTGGTCAATTAAAAAATTATAAATATCTCAAAATTAAGATATCACAACATATGTGATCAAAATATTTAAAATAAATACAAGGATACTCCACCAAGCACTACTCACCCTCCTGATAAGTCTTAATGAGCATTGTGAGGTTAAGCACCTTGGAAAGAATTGTAAAGTGTCTTGTGCAAAAGAAAAATGGTATTCTATTCTTATTATGCTATATCTTCAAAGTCAAAGTTGTCTTTATAGGCTTATATTATATTCTCCATTTCGATGATCATGTACATTAAATAACTTCATATGTTTGATCTAAGTATCACATGTACACATCATTATGTTATATAAACATTAATCTCATGAGAATTGGACCGAAGATATTCCAAATTTCTATACAATATTGTGTCTTTCTATGATACTTTCAAATGACCTTAATCATGTATAAGTTATTTTATTTTATTACTTCATATATCTATACCATCTCTTCATGAGTTTATTCAATATTATGGCATATTACTATTAATTTGAGACCTTCAATCATTTTCCCAGCAAGTGCTTCCGCTTACTCTTATTTTCTACATCCTATTTCTTCCCTTACGAGCTACTCATTTGTCTCATATTATCTTTTGCTAATACCAAAAGGAGGAGAATTATAAGTATATTCAAGAAATCAAAAAACTATTACACCAAAATATTCCACCTAAACAATACATCATTTCAACTTACTTTAACATTTAGGGGGAGCATACATTTAGGGGGAGCATTCATTTAGGGGGAGCTTTCATCTAAAGGGAGATTATTTATTTTAAGAGAAATATATCATGTTATTTTTGTGCACACACCAAATGTTAAAATCAACAATCTAAATAGACATGATTTCTTTTTATATGGATTTGTTATTATCAAAAGGGGGAGATTGTTGGAGCATGCATTTCGCACTCCTCCGGTTTGATAATAACAAAGTCCCGTTTGTATTTGATTCTATTTTTATTAATGGTGTACAGGTAACAGGAATGAGATGTTCACATTTCTGCTGGAGCTCAATTTGAGTGTAGGAAAATTTCACTATCGAAAAATTCTGACAGCTGATGTCGCCCAGGCGACAGCAGAGAAGTTACAACTACTTCCCCCCACGGCAGCACGATGAATGGCAGTTTTGAGCTGTCGGAAATCCGACAGCGATGTCGCCCAGGCGACAGCTCGGAGGTTACAACAACTGCCCACGACAGCACCATGACCGGCAGTTTTGCGCTGTCGGAAAATCCGACATCGATGTCGCCCAGGCGATAGCTCGGAGGTTACAGCAATTGCACGCACGACAGCACTACGTCGGTGGTTTAGCGCTGTCAGAAATTCCGACAGTCGATGTCGCCAAGGCGACGTCGAATTTCTATAAATTGACTCCTTGTGTTCGTGCATTCCATGATTTGAGAATTCCAAGTTCCTTCCTGAGTGCATACGAACCAGAGAGCTCCAGAACCTCTTCAACTCCCATTTGTGCAAAGAAGGATTGAAGATTGAAGAAGAGATCGGGCGCGCTTCTACATCAATGATCATCTCGAGGCTTCAACCATCCTTTCAGAGATCTTAAATTCTAGGGAGTTGTTCTTTTCATATTGTATTTTCATTGACACACATTTCATTTTGTATTGGTAGAGAAATCGTCGTCTTGCGTGCGGCGTCTAAGTCCTTGCGTGGCTTAGGGGAAAATCGCTTCCTTGTGCGGAGCGTCCAAGTCCTTGCGTGGCTTGGTGGGAAATCATGGCCTTGTGTGCTACGTCTAGATCTTGGGAAGATCTAGAGGATAGGCTTGGGCTTGGTCTTGGGAGAGACAAGTGATAGCCTTCCGATCCTTGGGAGAAGGATTGGTAAACCAAAATTGTTGAATTTTGTTTATTAACATAATTGTGCCTTGATCTTAAGCATTGTTAAGATCATTTTTATTGTATGCAAATTTCATGATTAATATAATTATGTCTTTTTCTTTAATTACATATTTGGTGGCATAATCCTTATCTTAGAAATTTGTGTTTGGTTTAATACAAAAATTGCATTGGTTTGAAAGTGTTTATAAGTAATTTTTTAAAAGTAAAACCTGTTTAAAAAATTATTAAGTAAAACTTATATTTTAAACACACCCTTATTCACCCCCCCTCTAAGGGCGTCATACGATCCAACAGTCACTTCCTCCCAATGGCTCGTCTTCTTCGTGTCACGATCCAATCTACTCCGATACACGATCTCCTTGCTCGACGTTGGCGATCTTTGGGCTAGAAACCTCTCCTTGAAGCTCTTGGATGATGGAGGAGGCCTAGGGGGGCGGAGAACCTGCGTAAGGGGAGAAAACGGCGGAGCTGGGCGGAAGAAATGCGCGATCCCGACCTAATTCGCGAGCAGGTCAATTTATAGGCGTTGGAATAAACAGTGCGCACAATCAGTGGCGCACGACCAGTGGTCGTGCGCACTAGAATCCTGTGATCGTGCGCCTGCCTGGGCGGAGCCTGCAATGTAAGAAATTTATAAAATAACATGTTCGCACGACCAGTGGCGCACGACCAGTGGTTGTGCGCACTATCGTAAGTGGTCGTGCATTCGGTCAAGACAGAACAATAAAATGGGGTTAAGTGCGCACGATCAGCGGCGCACGACTAGTTGTCGTGCGCAATAGAACCAGTGATCGTGCACAGTGTTCTTGTACAGAATTGTACCGGGAACACCTGCACGACTCCTGTTCCAGCATACAACACCAATCTAGCCACTGAAGGTGGCACTTAACAACGCATGAAAACTAATAGCTAAGATAAACAAGAAATAACACCAAAACGGGCCTAGAAGTGCACATAGCATGGAATAACAAATATGAGCTAAAACAAGGCTAAACTGCAATGCATAGACTAAAAAATCAGCCCAGATGAGTCCATATATGTGTATATAATTGGGACTCATCACTAATACATTTTCTCTTATCAACGCACCTTAGATTTCTAATCGAAGCTGCTTTGAAATCTTCCTCAGCTCTGAATTGAATTATAATTTTGACCGTAAAACTAGAGAACTATTCCAATGATTGGAATAACCTAACCCTGCATAGACATGATGCAAAAGATGGTTTATCAAATACAATATTTACTTAGCATTAAGTGTGATGCCTCTTCAAATCTAGGGAACATTGAGGTCAATATTGAAAGTGCACAGTTAACCTCACTAGAATTCTCTAGAGGGGGGGGGGGTGAATAGAGATTTAAAAGTACTTTGTGCAAAGTTAACAAATATATATATATATATGTAATAATCTCAGAGTTAAGCTTCCCACACACACCAACAAGAATTAAGTAAATAAAGAAAGAAATAGCAAAATGAAAATCACAACACGACATTGATGAGATGATTCGGCAAGTGCACCGGTCGCGCAAGTAATAATAATGGGGAAAATCCCCGAGTGTCGGTCTCTTGAGGAACACAGTAAGGTGGAGTTAGGTTTCGAGGAAGGACTTGAGATTGAAGTCCTTAAATCGGATGGAATGCGGGGGAGTTGGGTTGGCTTTTGGAAAATAAAATAAAAGCTATCAACTACTCCTATGCAATGCCGCTATGCAATGCTTCACTTGGCGGGATGGAGACTAGGCAGGCCTTGAGCGCGCTGCGTCGAAAGGGCGGATGGACGAGTAGGCAAGCGGAATTGAACTGTGCAGGCCTTGAGCGAACTGCTTCGTTAGGCGGGATGAAATACGGGCCGCGATGCCACGCTTCGGTAGGCGGATGGACGAGTAGGCTAGCGGAGTGAGGGTCGCAAGCACCTCTTCGACAAGCACGCCACTAGCAATTGCTAGTGCGGCATACGAACGTGACGGCGGGATGGAGGATGGAATGGGGCGCACCTCAAGCACACAAATAAACAAAAAGGGTATTTCACATAGACATGAAATAACTTTAAATAGCAAGGTCTATAGTGTTCTTCATCAAAATACAAAAGATCTAACTATTACAACAATCAATAAGAGGAGAACAAGGCAAGAAATCGACCGAATCCGAAGGCTCGTTGGAGATTCACGGTTGGAATCGCCGGGTTGTCAATCCGCGTCCAAGCTCGGTCCGCAACTACGTCCGGGGTAGAGAGAGCTGTCACGACTCTCCAATGAACCCGTCTTCTTCGTGTCACGATCCGGTAGAGGTTGCAAACTTCCTCTTGCTCGATGGAGATGGCGGCTAGATCTCTCTTTGAAGCTCTTGGATGAAGGAGGAGGCCGAGAGGAAACTCCGGCTCAAGATTGGCGTGAAGAACAAGCCCGGAGCACCTCTAGATGGTGGGCGACGATGGAGGGGTGAAACTCGCGCGGAACGACGGAGCTGGGCGTGAAAACGGCGGACTCCCCGACCTAATTCGCGAGCAGCAGAATTTATAGGCGCTGGAATTAAACAGTGCGCACGGTCATTGCCGCACGACCAGTGGTCGTGCGCACTAGAATCCTGTGATCGTGCGCTCTGCCTGGACAGAGCCTGCAAAGACAGAAATTATAAAATAATATGTTCGCACGACCAGTGGCGCACGACCGGTGGTCGTGCGCACTATCGTAGGTGGTCGTGCGCACTAATTGAAACAGAACTCATGAAATTGATGATAAGTGCGCACGAACAGTGGCGCACGACCGGTGGTCGTGCGCACTATCGTAGATGGTCGTGCGCACTGCACCAAACAGAACTCATGAAAAAGGTGTTAAGTGCGCACGATCAGTGGCGCACGACCAGTGGTCGTGCGCAATAGAACCGGTGATCGTGCACAGTGTTCCTGTGCAGAATTGCACCGGGAACACCTGCACGACTCCTATTCCAGCACAACCACGAATCTAGCCACTGAAAGTGGCACCTAACGGAGCATGAAAACTACTAATGAAGAAAAGCATGAAATCACACCAAAATGGGCCTAGAGGTGCACCTAGCATGGAATATCAAATATAAACAATAACAGGGCTAAAGTGCGGTGAAATGACTGAAAAATGGCCCAGATGAGTCCATAAAAGTGTATATGATCAGGACTCATCACACCCCCAGACTTAACTGTTTGCGCGTCCCGAGCAAACGAATCTGGTGGAGTGTGAAAAAGGTAGTTAGCAAAGAAAATTACGCAAGGGAGTACAATGCGAAGTAACAAAAGCATGCAAATAGAGATTTCGTAAAAAGAGATTCTAACTATGCTAACTAATTTACGAAAGTACTAGAGCGAAAATAAAGATTTATCAATACTCAGTTGGTGATTTGTGAAGAATTTAATGATCATGTCCGGTGTGAAAGTAATAAGCCACTAAGGAGGGTGTTGCAAAAGATCGGGGTTCGGGAATAACTCCGCTGAAATCCATCAACGTCGGGAACCATACGCTTGCCCGGTCACACTCTCTCCACAGCGCTAGCAAACTCGCGAGATAAATCAATAGGACTTTTAGGATTATATTGGGGCTTAGGTTGCGGTATGATAATCAAAGGTAAAAACGAAGGCTACGCAACCAACATGAGTCAACGGGACGCTGCACCAAGCAAAACCAAAAACAAAGCTCATGTGACACACCCCCAGACTTATTGTGAAAACTAGGTGTGCACACGTCCTATCCACAAATACCAACAGATTTTCTAAAACGCTCGGGAGGATAACTTTTCAATACACTTTTTTCAGATTTTTATTTCAATACCATATTTTTCTTTTTCTTTTTCTTATCCTCCGGTTGATTCAAAATCAGCAAATAGAGTTTATTTCTCCTTCACAACACGACAATTCCAAACATCACACCAAATCTAAAACATGAGTGCAGATAACATATACTTGGTTGCGACAGTGGGATAAGCTTTAGGCCTTGGTGTATGGAGGAGGAGCTGAACAAAGGGAGTGGTAGGAACAAGTGTTGGGAAGCAAAGGTGAGTGAATAGGATATGGAAAGCGAAGGCTCAATCTAGCCAAAAGGTGGCCTATATCACATTTATCTCAACGAATCGCCCGCACCCATGCTTCAAGAGTCGCTTGGGGCAAGTTCTTAGCCCACGAGAAAGGTAAACCTTCCTCCCGACTCGAGCAACACACAACTAGCGCTCGTATACACACAACACCGGGCTATCACCAATTTCATTCACATTCACCACTTGAGTAGAATAAATCTAAAACTACGCATAAATACTAATCATAAATTAAAAGCATAGAAATAATCTAATTTTACTCAAATTCTATTGTAGCACGCGGATGCGACTAGAACACTGCTCGAGTCAACATTGCGCTCCCAATAATAATTCCTAAGCTATCATCCCAATTCACATTCCTAACCAAGATAGTTTGTTCAGAACAAAACAAATAGATAAGCACGCGCTCATGTGGGTGTTGTGGTGTGCAATGAAATTAAACAAAACATTTTAAATGAAATCTTCTAGTATGCAGTGCAATAGTGCACGTGAGCTGGTAAACAAACTACTCTCCCCCAGACTTAAACTAAACAATCCGCATAATATATGACAGGAGAATCAAAATAGAGCTAGGGAAAGAGAGTACCCAATGCTCAGCAAGTGAGCATACCAGAAGACGTGTGCAAACTAAGACAACGCTGCAGCATCCGCCATCCAGAAAAAGATGCCTGCAGGGGTCAGCTCCGCAAAAAGAAAATAGAAAACTGAAAAAGAAATACTACTAACTAAACATGATTAGGTGGAATGACAATGCAGAAAAGAAAGATAACTACTGGGGTTATTGTCATCCCAGCACGACTTATTTGGCATTTGTACAGTTCTAGCTAATGGGCCTATGAAAAGAAAAGTGGACAGGTAACTGTTCTAATATGCGTGTAGGTAGCGGGTACCTATATGGAGAAAGAACAGTCACGCCTCTACCCGAATATAGATAAAACCTGCCCATCACAGGTAGAGGGAAAAGAAAGTAAGAAGAGGAGGAGGCCTGGTCCTCACTCATCTTACCAAAACTATCCTTGCCCAGCAAGGTATCGTCTGCAGCAGGTCCGCAGGAGGAGAAGGCAATGAGTGGAGCTTCCTCTACGGAGGGGGAATAAACCTGCTCACATGAGAGGATGCTCTCATCATTGACTTGAGCAAAACGCTCCAAGTCCTCCTGAAGTACCTGTGAAGATTCAACCTGCACAAACTCAGATGAAGGAAGGGGATCAAGAAATAAAGAAGACGAAGAACATAAATAAACATCAATCGGGGGAGTGATCCCGGTCTCACTCCCATCAGGTTGGGGAAGTAAAATAATGTTTGCATTTTCATCAATGCTACATGATTCGGCGGGATCAACAGTGGCCAAGCTAGAGATTTGGACTTCCTCCACCGGTGCTGAGGAAAACTCCTCTTCACCTAGAAGGTTGTCCTCCTCCATAGGAGTAGGCACAATACTAAGATCAACCGCCTCCTCCTGCGACACATCATCGACAATGTCGTCAGAGACGAAAGTAGTATGCATAACAGAGGGAGGAATAGTGCTCGGATCAAAGTCGAGCACCGATTCCTCACAAAGAATCGAATCCACTAGAGGTGGTGGACGCACCGGGAGAATAGGCTCAGTAATGTCGGTGCATAGATCAACCGCACATCCGGTGACCGTGTCCATGCCATACTCTTCAAGATGTGAAGGTGAAAAAGACACATAACCGGATGTTGAAGGTGTGCCGCCAGAGTTAGGAGTTGGGACGATCCGGATATCCGGTTCGTCATCCTCGTCCAATTGGCGAAGATACTCGGCACAGTCCTTCAAGACATGATCAGTGCTCCGACAAAACCGGCACTGCCTAGCGGGCTTCTTTGCCACAGCGGGTGCTGAAGCCGAAAAGAAGTATGACGGTAAAGGCTCAGCAGAGTAGCCATAAGACTTACGCGCACCATATGGAGTACCAGACGAAGTCGGTGCTCCATATGCTGGGCTATAAGAATTATGCCTACTATTCTCCGTAGGGCATTCATCACTGGAGTGGGAAGTAGCTCCACACCAACGGCAACGGATATTTAGATGTGCCCACATAGTGCGAAGATAAAATGATTCAAAATAAAGATGCTATTGTGCAAAATACTACACCTAACAATAATTACTAAAGCAACCTAATTAAAACAGGAAAAAGGAATAAAAAGAAATAAGACAAAGAAATGCAATTTACAAATGGAAGGGCTTCTCTCTCAGGTTCTCCCTCTCCAGAAAACTCACACGACTGTGATTCCCCGGCAACGGCGCCAAAAACTTGATGCGATGATTCGGCAAGTGCACCGGTCGCACAAGTAATAATAATGGGGAAAATCCCCGAGTGTCGGTCTCTTGAGGAACACAGTAAGGTGGAGTTAGGTTTCGAGGAAGGACTTGAGATTGAAGTCCTTAAATCGGATGGAATGCGGGGGAGTTGGGTTGGCTTTTGGAAAATAAAATAAAAGCTATCAACTACTCCTATGCAAGGCTGCTATGCAATGCTTCGCTTGGCGGGATGGAGACTAGGCAGGCCTTGAGCGCGCTGCGTCGAAAGGGCGGATGGACGAGTAGGCAAGCAGAATCGAACTGTGCAGGCCTTCAGCGCACTGCTTCGTTAGGCGGGATGAAATACGAGCCGCGATGCCACGCTTCGGTAGGCGGATGGACGAGTAGGCTAGCGGAGTGAGGGTCGCAAGCACCTCTTCGACAAGCATGCCACTAGCAATTGCTAGTGCGGCATACGAACGTGACGGCGGGATGGAGGATGGAATGGGGCGCACCTCAAGCACACAAATAAATAAAAAGGGTATTTCACATAGACATGAAATAACTTTAAATAGCAAGGTCTATAGTGTTCTTCATCAAAATACAAAAGATCTAACTATTACAACAATCAATAAGAGGAGAACAAGGCAAGAAATCGACCGAATCCGAAGGCTCGTTGGAGATTCACGGTTGGAATCGCGGGGTTGTCAATCCGCGTCCAAGCTCGGTCCGCAACTACGTCCGGGGTAGAGAGAGGTGTCACGACTCTCCAATGAACCCATCTTCTTCGTGTCACGATCTGGTAGAGCTTGCAAACTTCCTCTTGCTCGATGGAGATGGCGGATAGATCTCTCTTTGAATCTCTTGGATGAAGGAGGAGGCCGAGAGGAAACTCCGGCTCAAGATTGGCGTGAAGAACAAGCCCGGAGCACCTCTAGATGGTGGGCGACGATGGAGGGGCGAAACTCACGCGGAACGGCGGAGCTGGGCGTGAAAACGGCGGACTCCCCGACCTAATTCGCGAGCAGCGGAATTTATAGGCGCTGGAATTAAACAGTGCGCACGGTCATTGGCGCACGACCAGTGGTCGTGCGCACTAGAATCCTGTAATCGTGCGCTCTGCCTGGACGGAGCCTGCAAAGAAAAAAATTATAAAATAATATGTTCGCACGACCAGTGGCGCACGACCGGTGGTCGTGCGCACTATCGTAGGTGGTCGTGCGCACTGATTGAAACAGAACTCATGAAATTGATGATAAGTGCGCACGAACAGTGGCGCACGACCGGTGGTCGTGCGCACTATCATAGATGGTCGTGCGCACTGCACCAAACAGAACTCATGAAAAAGGTGTTAAGTGCGCACGATCAGTGGCGCACGACCAGTGGTCGTGCGCAATAGAACAGGTGATCGTGCGCAGTGTTCCTGTGCAGAATTGCACCGGGAACACCTGCACGACTCCTATTCCAGCACAACCACGAATCTAGCCACTGAAAGTGGCACCTAACGGAGCATGAAAACTACTAATGAAGAAAAGCATGAAATCACACCAAAATGGGCGTAGAGGTGCACCTAGCATGGAATATCAAATATAAACAATAACAGGGCTAAAGTGCGGTGAAATGACTGAAAAATGGCCCAGATGAGTCCATAAAAGTGTATATGATCAGGACTCATCAGACATAAAGAAATATAGTGGTTCCCCAAACTTTGGGTAGTCCACTCTTCTACCCTCTTGGTAGGAATTCACTATCTTGTAATGAGTCTTTTGATAAGGAGACTCTTAGAACCAGCCCAAGTCTTTTGATAAGGAGACTCTTAGAACCAGTACAACTGAATTTTTTGAAGAGATATTCTAAAAACTCTTTTACACTGTTTGAAAATGAAATGAAGATAAGAAGAAGAAGTAGAAGAAATAATTAAAACAAGAAAGAATCTTCTTCCTAGCAAGAAGATTAGAAGCACAAGAAATAGTGAATGAAATCTCTCTTCTATAGTGAGAAGGAGATTGTAGGTCTTTTTCTCTTTATCAATGAGAACTTTCAGAAATTGCAGTAGTATGGCTTCAGAAGAAGAAGAAGAAGAAGAGGGCTTGTTGTTTGCTGCAGCACACTTTCACTTCTCTCAGATTTTGTTTTACTTGGGAGATTTTCCTCTATTTCAAATGTATGGAGTGGATCACTTGTCATTTTTCTCTGCCGACTTCCCTCTTATTTATATCTCTGTTTATTCAAAGAATACTATAGGAGAATAATCAATTAGTAGTTAGAGAAATGGTAAGAGAGAAAAGATCCCATAATCAATATTTCTGTAGAAGGTAAGAGATTATTCGGATTTCAAATAATATCCATAATAAACTTAATCAATTTAACCAAGAATCATTTAGAAGGAAAGACTGATTCAAAACGGCTACAAAAGAATAATATCATTCCATAAAATTCAGATCTACAGATAGAAGGAAAGAAATCTAGCGTGTTTTGAATTTGACATAGAAATCGACGTACGTCGATTACTATTCGACGGAAGCGTCGATTTCAGACTGGCTGGACGTCGAGAGGAGAATAGGGAAGGTGCGTCGACTAAGGTACGTCGACTTCCCTAGATGCGTCGACTAGAAATCAGAGTTACGTCGACATGGGTTACGTCGAATTCTGTCTGGAGTTACTTCGACTCATTCTGAGAGGAACGTCGACTATACTTCGACTTTGCGTTGAATACTATTCGACGCATATTTACTTAGACTAATTTTTCATTCTTAGAATTTATATTCTACTCATTTTTAGGGGTTAAGATAAATCATTTCCCCAATAATCTCCCCCTATTTGTCTTAACCATATTGTGGGAGAAATTGTATTAGTTTTTAATCAACACAGCAAGGCATTTATATAGAGGAAAGAAATATGTTAAGTACTCAGAAGAAAGTAGAATCATATACACAGACTTTATAAACAGTATTTAAGCATGGAGGAAGAAAAATATAGAGTATATCAACATTTGTTCAACACATTGTTCAACACATCACTCAGGAGGGGTAGGAGGAGTTTTTCTTTTCCTAGTGAATACTAAGGTTTTTAAAGAAGAGAGGTTATCCTTCTCAGTAACATGTGGTTCACTCAGCTCCCCCCGAGTCACAGCAGTTTGCTCCCCCTGAGATGGAATATCCTTTAAGCCTTCTACTTCTGCCTCTTCAGTTTCTTTCTCAGCTCCAGCTTCAGTTATGTCAGCATTTGGCTCCCCCTTAGCTTCAGCTTCTTTTTCAACAAAAGTTTCCTTTTCAACTTCTCTCTCTGCTCTGCTAGCCTCCCCTTGAAAGAGAACAACTTGTTGTAAAGCTTCTCTTGCTATAGAGAGTACATCTGTTATCTGGTCCTCAGTATATAGCTCTGGGACTAATTCATTCCCAATTGTCTTATCAACTTTTGAAGTAGGAAGGGACTTTTGTGAGAGAGATTTGTGACTTGAGAGCTGCTCTTCATCTAATTTCTCCCCCTTCTTGACCTTCTTAGCCAAGGAGGTTAAGAAAGACTTGGTCACATTGGAGGAAGAGACAAAGGACTTCAAGCTTTGCACAGAGGCATTGACCCCATCTATTTGGGTTTGCATGTGTATGATGGAGGAGTGAAGTTGGGAGCAGTGTGCATCCAGCATTTCTTGAAATTTTTGGGCTGCTGATTGGATACACTGGGTGATGAGAGTGTTAGTGGATGGAGATCGCTCATGGTGTGTTGGAGTAGGAGATATAGGTGGAGGAGGAGGTGATGAAGGTGGAGAGAGAACTATATCATTGTGATGAGGTGAGTTTGATGGAGGAGGTGGAGGAATAGAGGAGGGTTGAGCAGGTGGATGTGAAGATGTAGGTAGGATAGGAGTTGTGATGGTAGTAGAGACTATTGGTGTGGATTATGTATGTAGGGAAGAGATGTCTGTATGCTGAGGAGGAGGTGAGGATGGATGGCTAGGAGAGTTAGGAGGAGAGGGAGTCCTGTCAGGAATGGCACCAGGCTTGGGAATTTGCCTGGTCCATTTTGAGAAGAGGGCAATGGACATCCTTTTTCCAGGGGGAATGGGGATTCCTTTTGACCTACATAGGTCAGGGAAGGAGTGGAGGAGTACCTGACTCATGATCCTCATATAGGGATTCTCTTTGTGAGAATATTTGTAGCCTATCATTTTCAGCCAGCAGCTGGCCCAGTCAACCTTCTTTTTCAGCACAAGGGCCCCATGATGTTCAGTTGCTGCTTGGGCACTGCATCATGGGCAGAGATCTTGCATAATAAAACTTTTCCTACTATGTCTGCCAATAGCCTATATTCCTCAGAAAAAACTATTTTCTTCAGGTGGATGGGTTTATCTTTGGAGAACTTCATGACGAGTAATAGATTCTTGGTTTCCTCAGGGGTGAGGTCCACAGGTTCATCACCTGATAAGGGAATGATGATGAAGATTCATTTAGCTATTCTTAGAAAATAATTTGCTTTCCTTTTGATTTAAAATAGAATAGTGTTGTTGTGTACCTGATGGAAGATCAAAGGTGACTCTAAGGTGTTCTGCAGAGATTGAGACAGGAGTCTCATAGAGTGTTCCTGTGATCTCTCCTTGCTCAGATATCTGAACACGATCCATTAACTCAGTGAGTTCTGTCTCTAGGAGTCTGCATCTTGTGGAAATGAGTTTGTTTAAACCAGCTTCAGTGAAGAGAGCTATGATGCTCTTATAGTTTTCGGCGGCGGCTTGGAAGGATTCAAGATCAATGTCGAAACCAGAGTTGATCTTAGGAGCCATTTAGGTCAGTGAGAGAGAGGAAGAGATAGCTGGACTGAGAAATGAGAGATGCAAGGAGAATGTTGAATTTTAACTAAAGTGTCTATTTAAGTCAGGTGAAACATCGACACGAGATACAACTCAAGGTTTATTCGGTACAACAGTAGATGTGACTGAAAATATTTCAGTATTGCCGTTCTTTTTCATGAAGTCGACGTTGCGTCGAGTGGAAGTCGATGTATATGTCGGTATAGTCTGATAGGGTTTCTTATCGACATATGCGTCGATATGAGTCGACGCATACATCGAGTTTACTAATCATTTTTAGTTGTCGACGATGCGCCGATTAAGGAATCGACTTGATTTTTACTTTGTCTGAAAATTTCAGGTTTTTCTTGAGGGGTTATTTCTTCCTAATCCTAAGGTTTTCTAAGTCACCCTTGGATTAATTTTATAAACAGTTGGATTGATTGTGCCAACATTGTTTGGCAGTGTGGCCAGTTTTATTGCAGATATAACACCTAATTTTCTTTTGACTAAGGAAATTTGAGTTTAGGGAGGAATAGAGATGGTGATTAGGATAAAAGTTTTGATCAGGATAGTAATTTTGATTATGAAAAGATTTTTGATTAGGATAGAAGTTTTGATCAGGATAAATATTTTGATCAGGATGAAAGGGTCCTGAATGGGGGTTAAGATAGAAAGTTTTTGAAGAATACCCATGTCCTGTATTTAAGTTGCTCTGAGGTTTTATGCATCGATATCTATTCGACGTATGTTGAGAGTTGCGTCGATATGTATTCGGCGCTTTATCTAGATTGCGTTGATCTGGAATCGATGCATAGAAGTAGTTGCGTCGATTGTAAGTCGACGTACTGTTATTCATGCATCGATTTGAGATCGAAGCATCTAAGTGATTGCGTCGAGTAGAATTCGACGTACTATCATTCATGCGTCGATATGAAGTCGACGCAATTTTATCTTCACAGATTTTATTATTCCTTTTTTCTGATTGGATTTTGTTTCTTTATAACTTGTTTCTTGTGGCATAGTTGCTTTCTCAGAGGTAGTTTGAGAGTCTTCTTTTGAATGGTATGATGATGATTTATTAAGGTGGTTCATCTCTTTGAAGGTGAGGTCTTCTGTATTTTGTGAGTCTTCATCTAAGTTTGTTGATTTGATGGGTTTAGTGAATTTAACAGGGCTCATCCAAGCAGGTTTGGTAGATGGTATTGAACTAGTTGAAGGATCAGCTCCTAACCCCAGATTCTTATGTCTGATTTTATTTGTTTTTCAGTGATTTCTTTAAGTGTTTGGCTTCTGTTTTTTATAGATTCTTCAAAAGCTTTTGCCTGGGATACCTTCTTCTTAAGGAGTTGATTTTTTATTTTAGCACTATCAATTTGCTTTTTTGTTTTATAGATTTTACACCTTAGTTAATAATTTTTTGAACATGTATCCTCTATTTTTCTCATATTAATTTGTTCTTTTAGATCCTCAATTTCTTGTTTAGATTTTAGTTGATCTAAACAGAGTCTTTCAAAATCCTTTTTAAAATCATCACATAGAAAATCTATTTCATCAAAAATGCTTACCTCATCCTTATCCTCAGATTCCTCTATGAGAATAAGGCTATTTGCTTTTGCTGTTGAAGAGATGCTTCCTTCTGATCCTGTTTCACTCCATGATTCAGCAACACATTCTTCTTCTATGCTTCCAAGAGCCATTAAGCATAGGTCTTCTTGCTTAGACTCTTCATTGTCACTTTTAGATGAAGTGCTGTCTTCAGAATCTGTCTCACTCCAAGCTTCTGCAATGAAGCTTCTTTCTTTCTTCTTCCCTTTCTTCTTGAGATCTTTCTTTTTCTCAACATTTTCTGGACATTCTGGAGCAATATGTCCAGTTTTCCTGCAGGAATAACAAACAATATCTTTGGTAGGAGTCTTATCATACCTTGGTTTTGACTCTTTCCTTCTAGACCCATCTGGCCTGACCCATTTCTTGAATCTTCTGGCCAGGAGGCTGAATAGTTCTTCTTCAGTCACAGAGGTTTCTTCATCTGTTGCTTTTAATGCAATATTTCTATCTTTTGAAGAGGTTGGAGTGTTTTCCCTTCTTTCCATCTCTTCTCTAGTTTTCAGAAGTTGCTCATAGGATTTGAGTTTTCCTAAGAGAGCATCTGTTGAGATTTCCTTTTGTCCTCTTGTATCTCTTATTGCCCATATTCTTGAGTCCCATGAACTTGGGAGACTCATTAACAGTTTGTCATTGATCTTTGTGAGAGAGATCTCTCTATCCAAGCTCCTTAATTGATTGATGATCGGACTGAATCTGTCATACATCTCAGATATGCTTTCTTCATGCTTCTTTTGAAAGTTCTCATATTGGGAGATCAATATAGCCTTTTTATCTTTCCTTTCATCAGCACTTCCTTCTACTATCTTTGTAAGAGCCTCCCAAATTTCTTTGGCTGATTCACAATCAACAACCCTTTGAAAGATTTCGTCTGAGAGGGTTGAGACAAGAATGTTCACAGCTTTTGCATCACATGTTTTTGCCTTTTCTCATCATCTGTCCACTCAACCCTTGGGACAAGTGTTTGTGTCACTTTACCACTTGAGTCCTTCCTATAGGGCTTTGGAAGACCTGTCAAAATAACACTAAACAAATCTTTATCAATAGAATTCATATAGATCCTAATTCTTGTTTTCCAAACTGCAAACTTTTTAAGATTGCACATTGGTGGTCTGGTAGAAGCATAATCTTTGATGTGTGCCATGTGAAAAATAGTTTTTTTTAGAAATATATATATATATATATGAGGTTGGATCTTTTTGATCAAGGAGTTACCCTTTTTAGATCAACCTCGCTTTGATACCAATTGAAAGTGCGCAGTTAACCTCACTAGAATTCTCTAGAGGAGGGTGAATAGAGATTTAAAAGTACTTTGTGCAAAGTTAACAAATATATATATATGTGTAATAATCTCAGAGTTAAGCTTCACACACACACCAACAAGAATTAAGTAAATAAAGAAAGAAATAGCAAAATGAAAATCACAGCACAACACAAAGAAATATAGTGGTTCCCCAAACTTTGGGTAGTCCACTCTTCTACCCCCTTGGTAGGAATTCACTATCTTGTACTGAGTCTTTTGATAAGGAGACTCTTAGAACAAGCCTGAGTCTTTTGATAAGGAGACGCTTATAACCAGTACAACTGAATTTTTTGAAGAGAGATTCTAAAAACTCTAAAACACTGTTTGAAAATGAAATGAAGATAAGAAGAAGAAGTAGAAGAAATAATTAAAACAAGAAAGAATCTTCTTCCTAGCAAGAAGATTAGAAGCACAAGAAATAGTGAATGAAATCTCTCTTCTATAGTGAGAAGGAGATTGTAGGTCTTTTTCTCTTTATCAATGAGAACTTTCAGAAATTGCAGCAGTATGGCTTCAGAAGAAGAAGAAGAAGAAGAAGAGGGCTTGTTGTTTGCTGCAGCACACTTTCACTTCTCTGAGATTTTTTTTACTTGGGAGCTTTTCCTCTATTTCAAATGTATGGAGTGGATCACTTGTCATTTTTCTCTGCCGACTTCCCTCTTATTTATATCTCTGTTTATTCAAAGAATACTATAGGAGAATAATCAATTAGTAGTTAGAGAAATGGTAAGAGAGAAAAGATCCCATAATCAATATTTCTGTTGAAGGAAAGAGATTATTCTGATTCAAATAATATCCATAATAAACTTAATCAATTTAACCAAGAATCATTTAGAAGCAAAGACTGATTCAAACCGGCTAGAAAAGAATAATATCATTCCATAAAATTCAGATCTACAGATAGAAAGGAAGAAATCTAGCGTGTTTTGAATTTGACATAGAAATCGACGTACGTCGACTACTATTCGACGAAAGCGTCGATTTCAGACTGGCTGGACATCGAGAGGAGAATAAGGAAGGTGCGTCGACTAAGGTACGTCGACTTCACTAGATGCGTCGACTAGAAATCAGAGTTACGTCGACATGGGTTACGTCGAATTCTGTTTAGAGTTACTTCGACTCATTCTGAGAGGAACGTCGACTATAGTTCGACGTTGCGTCGAATACTATTCGACGCATATTTACTTAGACTAATTTTTCATTCTTAGAATTTATATTCTACTCATTTTTAGGGGTTAAGATAAATCATTTCCCCAACAAATATTCCCAACAATCTCCCCATATTTGAAGAAGGAAGAACATACACCAATGCTAAGATATATAACCACAAATAACCATATCATGAAAAATAATGAACAATAGTCATGACAACATAACAATAATATTATTAACTAAATAAAGGCACCACAGTAGATATTTAGCATTAATACAGAACAGATATTAAGCTTGACTGTTATTAGCCTATTATCAATTTCATTAATGATGAAATGTCAATACATCTTTCAGTTCACATTTGATTTAAATGAAGATTTAAATACATGTTTTAAATAGAGTTCATATTTGATTTAAATAAATGTTCAATTTCATTAATTATGGATAGTTTTTCTTACTTGGAATGAACTAATAAGTTTTTCTAGTTCCTCTAGATCCTTGCAGTACTTTGAGGGATAGCTCAGAGTTTGTCTCAGCATTAGTCTCCTCCCCCTTTCTGGCTTCTTCAAATACACTTTTTATTCCATATTTTGGGAAGCTACAAACCCAGTATCTGGGTTTGGAAGGCATTCTCTAAGTCTGATTTCAATTCATCCTTCATCTTTGCAGCCTCTCCAACTACTGACTTTTCAGGTAGATAAATAAACCCAATTGGTCATCTTTCTATTAAGGTAAGATGTTTCTTTCTTGATGACTTGAATTTCAGACAGCACCTCACTCTTGACTGGAAAAAAAAAATTTGTCAATATATTCCTTTATAGATGTCATATGACCATCAATAAGAGTACTGAATGAACTTAGGATAAGTTCATTTGAGACTGTAGAAATAGAGGTTTGTACTTCAACTACCACTTCGGGTACATTTATCTCTTTGTGGGCTTGATTATCACACTCATTTAGAGTGGATGGATCCTTTGCATGCTCTTCATGCACCCCCTCAGCCAGAGCAGGGATCTACTCCCCCTCAGCCTGATCATTCATCTTTTCAGCACAATCATTATGCTTAGCAGCATCATTATCTTCATCATCATCATCTGCCTCTTGGCCTTCTTCTCCAGTTGATCCTTCTAGCTCCCCCTCAGATGAAGCATCTTCAGAGTTTAGGTTTAAAACCTTATAATTAATCTTGCTCTATTTATAGAGATTTCAATTTAATTTTAGGTTTGAGATTACCCCTTTTTACAATTATTGATTTAGCTTATTACATTAATTGAATTAATGCCTCTGGATTTTTAATTAGGATTTGATTTTGTTTAAACAGCCTATCTCAGCGGATCTGCTGAGACTGACTGATAAACCACTGGGACTGTGAAAACTTAATCGCTGAGGCGACTTAGCTATCTCAGCGGTTCAGCTGAGACTATCTCAGCTGAACTCACTGCCTAGCAGTGAACCCTTATAAATTGGAATGTCTTTCTCCCTTATCATGTCACTAAGTGTCTTAAAGCATGACTATCTTATAGCAAGGCTTTATGGAATACAACAACAAGCATGATAGTTAAAATGAAATGTTGAAGCCTATTCTAAGTTCAACATTCCTAGCTCAATTTTGAAACAATTAAATTTAGCCTCATCCAATGGCTTGTAAATATATCTGCAACTTGATTGTCAGTGGGGACATGTTCAAGGCAGATATATTTACATTCTACATGTTCTATAATAAAATGATACCTTATCTCTATATGCTTAGTCCTGCTTTGAGAGACATGATTCTTAGCAATAGAGAGAGCATTGGATGAGTCACAAAACAGTAGAGAATTACTCACCTTGAGGTTGTAGTCCTCTAGCTGGTGATGTATCCACATCGATTGTACATAAGAGCTCCCTACAACAATATGCTCAGACTCAGTTGTGGATATTGCAACACTAGTTTGCTTCTTGCTGCTCCAAGAAATCAACCTCTATCCTAGGAATTGACAAGTTCCACGTGTGCTTTTTCTATCTTCTTTGCATCCTGCAAAATCTGCATCTGAAAAGCCAGTTAGTTCAAAATCATTGTTCTTAGGGTACCAAAGGACAAGATGTTGGCTGTCCTTAAGGCATCTCAAAATCCTCTTTGCAGCTGTGTAGTGAGATTCCTTAGGGCATGCTTGGTACCTAGCACAAGCACATGTAGCATACATAATGTCTGGTCTACTACAGTCAAATACAAAAGGGATCCAACAATACACCTATACATGGATTCATCAAAGAGTTTTCCCTTCTCATCCTTGTCCAGGGAAATTTTTGACCCCATGGGAGTTTTTATGATTGAAGCAGATTTCATCTCAAACTTCTTGACAAGCTCTATAGTGTACTTGGTCTGAGAGATGAATATTCCCTCATCAAAATGTTTCACTTGGAGGCCTAAAAAGTACTCGAGCTCTCCCATACTGCTCATCTCAAACTCCCCCTATATAAGGTTGGCAAACCTTTTGCAAAGGTTGTCATCAATAGACCCAAAAATTATGTCATCAACATAAATTTGGACTAAGAGACACCCTTTGTTTCCCTAATAAGCAATGTACTATCTATCTTTCCCCTCAAGAACTTATTCTTGATGAGAAAGTTAGACACGGTATCATACCAAGCCCTAGGGGCTTGCTTTAGACCATATAATGCTTTCCTAAGAAAATAAACATGGGAGGTAAGAGTTGGATGTACAAAACCTGATGGTTGTTCCACATATACCTCCTCTTTCAAATCTCCATTTAGGAAAGCTGACTTGACATCCATCTGGTATACTTTGAACCCCTTGTGGGAAGCATAGGCAAGGAATAGCCTTATTGCATCTGACCTTGCAACTGTGGTACAAGTTTGATCAAAGTCAATACCTTCTTTTTGCATGTATCCAGCTTGGCAAAGGAATAGCCTTATTCTTGATGATGATGCATTCTCATCTAGCTTGTTTGTCATGTGCCTTGAGAACCCACTATCCAAGTACCATATTTCCCTTAGGCTGGTACTTGAACTATCCTACAAAAAGCAATTTATTTTCCCTTAGGAACATGATTGTTTTTGGGCCCTAGGTCCATGTTAGCATAAATAAACTGACTCACATCTGTTGTAGTCTTTGCAGGAAAGCTCTTCTTTACATTACGCACACTAGTGTTGTGCCAACAATCTATGGCAAAATGTCCCACTCTACCACAGCACCAACATTCATGGATGTTGTACCTTCTTTTCTGAACATTTTTTGAGGTGGAAGGAGCATCAAAATGCTTATGTTTAGAGGAGAAGGTAGCAGCATTCTTCCTATTCCTATTAGCAATAACCTGGCTGGTTGGTTGTCTATTGTTAGTCTTAATAGACTTTATCTGAGTGACATCAGCTGGTCTTAGCTTGGCAGCCAAGCAAGTATTGATGGCATCAGATACTGTAATGTTTGACTAAACCGTAGGCTTGACAGCAGCCATGTGTTTTGCTAAGTGGGATTTGGAAGAACCAACTTCCTTATCCTTGAATGAAGGGGATGAAGTGCCAAATACAAATGGTCCAGAATGGGCCATTTGAATTTCCTCATGGGGATCTTTCAAAGCACTCATCCTCATGCCCTTTCTCCTCCTATAGTTAGGACTATTCTCCTTCCTATAGGTGCTTCCATTCTTCTAGTGACCATACATGTTGTCTTGGTCATACCTGTTAGAGGGAAGCAATACCTTTTGAAAGGTGGTATGAGGCTTAGCTTTAGCCTTTCCCTTTCCTCCATTCTCAGCGCCTACTGCCACCCTATTGAAGTCTAGCCCTCTCCTATCAGTTTGGGAGGAGAAGGTGTCAATAATGGGCAATATGGATTTGGGTTTGGAGAATTGAGCCACCAAGCTCTTCTCTTTGAGAAGCTTCTCCTCAATGTCCTAAATGACCTTGTTCTCTTGGCTAATGGTGCATAATTAGAATATTATAATTCCCTTCAGTTGACATATTTCTCTACTCATCTGAGCTATCTAGGTAGATGACTCAGTGCAATCAGGCTTAGCCTGCTAAAGGGAAATAATCTCTAGAGCTTGCCTCTTGGATTGCTTCTTGCTCTTTTTTAGAGCTTCCAAAAGAGCACCATACTTGTCAATCAATTGATTAACATCTGCTTCAGATTCTGAACCACTTTCATCATTTGATGAGCATGCTTCAGATTCTAGAACTGACTCATAATTAGAAGAGGGAAGGAGAGGAGTTGATACCTGATCAGGATGAACCTGATTTTCTTCATCATCAGATATGGCCATTAATCCATAGTATTCTTTGTCATCTTCATCCCCCTCAATGTCCCTATCTGAATGTGATAAATGGGCCCTGATGCCAACCTTAGCAGCTGGATAATCTTCATCTTCTTCAGCTGCAAACATCCTAATGCCCGATTCTTCTTCTTCTTCTTCAGAATCTGAGGATGAAGACTCAGACTCACTCTAGCTTTTCTCCTTCTTTGCTAGAATGGATTTTTCACCTTTCCTTCCTTTCTGGTGATGAGGCTTCTTATCACCTCTTTCCTTTCTCTTGACTAGACAATCAGCTATGACATGTCCAGGCTTACTGTAGAAATAACATATGACATTATTTGAAATATGTTTAACATGTTTAGGGTCATACCTGTCACCCTTGGGGTGCTGCCTTTCTGATCTGTTGTGTTCCTTCTTGGGATGTGAGGAGGAGGAATGTCTGTTCTTTCACTGCTTCCTCCTCATCAACTTATTAAAGTGCCTTTAGAAGGCAGCAAACTCCTCATCAGAGGAGTAGGAGTTGCTGTCAGATGTGTTGGGCTCAAAATTTTCTAAGTCAGCATCCATTCTTAGTGGAGAAGGCTTTCTTTCTTTACTCTTCTTAGAGCTTTCATCTTTGAGAGCCATAGCTCTCTCCCTTGCATGAGGCCTGGTGGATATGTTCTCCTCCTTCCTTGTAGATAGCTGCATCTCATATGAGAGCAGCTTTCCAAACAGTGTATGGGGAGGAGTCTCACCCAGCTTTGCCACTTCTCTGATGGCACATATCATTGTATCCCAATCTCTAGTTAGAGATCTTAAGAATTAATCATTCAGCTCATAATGGCTGAAGACCCTTCCATAGGTCCTCAACTCATTCACCACTCTGAAGAACCTTTCATAGCAATCAGATATGCATTCCATGCTGTGTTGCCTGAAGGCTTCATATTCCTTGTTAAGGAGGGATTTCTTATCATCCCTCACTTCATCAGTACCTTCCATATACACTATAAGTGTATCCCACATCTCCTTGGCTGTCTCACAGTGCACCAAGTTCTGGAAGGTAGAATCATCAATAGCATTTACTATTATGTTTTGAGCTCTTTTGTCCATGGTGGCTAGAGCCATTTCAGTGGTGGACATTTCAGCATAAGTTTTTGCCACTTGCCTTGTTGGATCTATAGTGGAGGACTTTGTGAAGACAAAAGGACCCTCCATGACAATTATATATATCCTAGGGTCTGAGGCTTCCATGAACAACCTTACCCTTTGTTTCCATATGCCGAAGGTCTCCTTTCTGCATATGGGCAACTTCATAGATCTCATCTCCTTCTGACCTCCAGTGGCAGCCATTGGATTCAGACTAGACTACTCCTTGTAGGATCTGGTCAGACTATTAAGTCCTTATTGACCAACCTCCCTCTGATACCACTTGATAGTTTATTAGGTAGTAGTTTAATTCACCTAGAGGGGGGAGGGGGGAATAGGTTTCTTTGAATTTTCTTAGTTAATGCTAGCTGGTGTTAGAGGTATATAAAATAAATGCACAACAAAAAAAGAACACAGTTGTTTACAATGGTTCCCCAAGACAGTGTGTCTATGTGTAGTCCACTTTCCCCTACACCTTTCTAACAGTGTGTTAGATAAGGCAAACTTCTCCAAATCTCATCTATAAGAGCTTCCAACACAAATCCCTCAGGATTTCTCAGGTCTCCTCCATGACCCTACCTCAGGCTCAACAACCCTACCTCTTAGAGTGCTCCAACTCCTAAACCTCAGAAATCCTCATGATTTCCTACCTCAGGCCTATCAAGAAGCCCTACCTCAGTTCTCCTCAGAAATCCTACACTCAAGCTGGGAGAACAGCTATACAAGCTCAGGCTCAACAACCTTATGCTCTCAGGCTCAAAATCCCTACAAACTCAGGCTCAACAGCGCTACCAACTCAGGTTCAACAACCCTACAAACTTAGGCTCAATTTCCCTACCCACTCAGGCTTAACAGCCCTATAAACTCAAGCTCAACAGCCCTACCAACTCAGAACAATAAAGTTCTTACAGGGGTTATAATGTTTTCTTACAACAGAAGACTGTAAAGATAAATCCTTCAGTGCTGGTCTTCTGTTGTATGCACAATAGGTGTTGTCTTGAAGCAGGACTGAATGGCAGTAGCTTCAGTCCTTGCTTCTATCTAATCTACTTCTTCAGTTGAGGAAGAATGATCTACTTGCTCTTCAGGATTGAATCAGGAAGAGCTATATTCCCTCAGTTGATTGCTTGTAGCTTCAGGAAGCAGGCTGAGAGAGAACTTGTGGAAGCTGACAATAGAATAGTAGCGGCCGTTCCTTTTTGGTTGTTCGACGTCTTCTAAAATGACCTAACATCTTCTTTTATACCTTCACCGATCTGCAATGACACTTAAGAATGCCCTGTTGGAACATAGTCTTCCGCATATCCTCGGTTTGAGAATAACAAATCCTACGTGTATTTGATCTTGTGTGATTAAGTGTGCAGGAAAACAAGTCCACATGACTCAAGGATAACATATGAAGGTTACACCCAAATTTGAAGCCAAAATTCCAACATGCCCACTAGAGCCGGCGCTAGCTCTGATTAGAGAAAATTTTGGGAGCAGTTATAGAAGATGCTAGCGCCAGGCAATAGTAGCTAACGCATGTGGTAGCAGCTAGTGCAGGCAGTATCGGCTAGCATAGGAGGTAGCACAAAGCACAAGAGGAAGGTGGCCGTCTTGCCTAAAAATGAAGATTCACATGCGAAGTATATTGCCTAATCGGGGATACCGCCAGAGGTAGCGATAGCGTAGGCGCTAGCTGCAAGTCTATAAAAAGGACCCATTGGCTCCGTCTTCCTCATCCTCTTATAATCCTAAATTCCAGAGCTTCGTGCCACAACATATAGAGGAAGATTCGGAGAGAGACTCCCACAAATCCATGATGGCTTAAGGATATCATTGAAGAAGATTTCAACACACTTCATCGTTATGACAAAAGACTACATCGACTATGATCATGCTCTGTGGGTCTTCATCTAGTTCTCCAAGAGATCCATATAGGGAGTTTTTATATTGGTGTTGTTTCATTTATCCATCTCTTTTAAATCGTGTAGTAAATTCGCCTTGTCTTGGCGACATGGTCTGGGTAGGACTTAGGGCAGAAATTCGCCTCATTTTGGCAACTAGGTCTAGGGTGTAAATCTAGGGGGTGCTCGAGGCCATATCCGGGGAAGGATTAGCTAGAGCGACTTGAGGCTTTATCCGGGGAAGGATAGGCTAAAGCCACCGGTTCGTGGGGATACGAGTCGAGATAGAAAACAAAAAAATGATTTTTTCTTATTCGCCTTTGATTTCTAGCGTCATAGAAATCTAGTTTTGTAATCAATTTTTATCAATAAAAATCATGTCTCTTTTTGTAATTTAATTGATTTACTCTTCATTTCTCTAAATTGTTTATTTCTTACTCCTTCATTATAAAACAATTTAGATCTTCATTCAAAATCACTATTTTAATCTACTTAGTTTTCAATTATATTAAAAATAAGTAAAAGTTTTAAGACCTTTATTCACCCCCCCCCCCCTCGAAGGGCGCCTACAGATCCAATAAGTGGTATCAGAGCTAGGTTATTCCAAATCGGCTTAACAACCGAGAATATATGGCGTCTCATGGTCTCGCTTCTATTAGTGCGGGAAATTTTTATGAAGAAGGAAAATCTCTTGCACCACCTTTATTTAAAGGGACAAATTATAAATGATGGAAAATTTTAATTGAAATTTTTATTAAAACTTTAGATATCGAAGCATGAAATTTAGCAATAGTAAGACCAGCGGATGAATCAAATAAAAAATAACGTCATCTCAATGAAAAAGCCAAGCACTATTTATTTTGTGGTCTATCAAATGAAGTTTTCAAATTAATATATTATTTTTCTAGTTCATACAAAATATGGAAATTTCTTGAAGAAATGTATGATCTTCCTCTTGCAGGTATGGAACAAACACAGGAGGAGAAGGACATACAAGCATCCACAATTATTCAAGAAGATTTCTCTCATAGCAAAACCATGGAAATCATGGAAATTGACTTAGACAAAGAGAGCGATTCATCAAGAGAAAATAAAGATGAAAATTCATCTATAAAGGAGGAAGGCTTAGAAGATGACAAAGGAACTTCATGTTCACATCTTGCCTCTTCTGATAGCGTTGTAAGAAAAATCTAATTCTTCTTCTTATTTCCATATACTAAAAATTGTTAAACGTAAAATGAAGAAATTAAAAATTGCTAATAAGAGATTACGTTTAGAAAATAAAACTTTGAAAGCAAATGTGAATGTAGAATCCAAAAATGATGTGTTTGAATCTCCATCATGCTCTTCATTTGAAAACTATATACCTTGTTTTGATTATAATGATATTAAAGAAAAATTCAAGGATTTTGAAAAAGAACTTTTAATTTCAAAAGAGCATAACAAAAAATTGATAAAAGAAAATAATATTTTATCTCATAAACTAGAATCTTTAAAATCACTCTTTCAAAAAGGATTAAATAATTTTAAATATCTTATCTCTACTTTATCCTCAAAATTATGTAAAGCATCTACTAGTTTTTCAAATTTCATAAAACATACATCTTGTAGAATATTTAATAATAAAAGCATGATGAATGTTGATCCTCATTTGGTATCTCCCAACCTTAACTTAAATGTTCACAAATTTCCTTCTAGTAATACTTATAAAAATCATCATGGAAATATGAATTATAATGATATCAAACCAAAATATGAATGGAGACCCACAATTAAAAAGAACACACTACCCTCACTTAAAATGGCTCATTCATCTTTGTCTTCCCAAAAATCATCATGATGTATTTGGGTACCCAAAGGAACCATCTCTTATGGTCAACTTTGGATACCTAAATCTCTTATCTACTAGTATCATTCATTTGCATGAAGTAGAAATCAATCAAAATGAATTACAAAATACTCTACTTCATGATATGCCTAATGTTCCTTTTTATTTTCCTATTTTTTTGCTTAAGTCATCATGTCATGGTCACCTAATAGAATATTTGAAATGTGACTTTTAAAGCCTAAATGAAGTTTATAAATCAAATTATATCAAAAGTAAAAGTCAGTTTTCTTTCATTTATAAATGACCAATCTTCTATTATTAAAATCATTGCATATATATCTCATATAGTATTCATATAAATTGAACTATAAATTTGCTATAAGATATTTTTATTAAATCAAGTTATTAGGCTATTAAGCACTTTAACCTTCATCAACAAAATTAGAGAAATAACATTATCTAAAAGAAAGTTCAAGATCTACAAGAAAGGTCAATTTTCAATAAGTTCTTTTTCTTTTTCAAAACAAAGATTGTATGGTGCTCACTCCTTGATGTCAAACATGATCTAAACCATCATTATTGTTCACCTATCAAAAATCACATATATAATATTCATAATTCATAATTAAAAAAGGAAATCACTAAAATGTATTGAAAGAATTTACCATCATAATGAATATTGAATTCACGTGCACCACCATGATCTATTGATGTCCTTTGCTAAAATTCTCTAAAATCATATATCATAATTCATATCAAGAATCATCTAAAAACAACTATTTCTATCACATTTATATGAATTATATGATGGCAATTGGTATTATAATTGCATAACATGATTGGTGTATTATGTGTGTATTGTGATTTATTTTAAGTTTAGACCTTAGAATCATCATGATATCAATAAGATCAAATCAAATAGAATCTTCACTTCATTCTAGGTCCATAAATTGAAACACTATCATACTTTGGCATATCAGTAATCTCAAATGTATCATATTAACATTGTCACCTAAAGAATATTTGTGTCTATGTTAGTTTTTATATGTTTGCCAAGAAATACAGGCTGGGTATTCTTATCAAGGGCATATCTACTTTATTCTTTTCTTTAACATCAATTCTTATTAATCATTTAAATCATGCTTATTTGGCTTATTCGAACATGATATCTTGTGCTTACATTTCCTATCATTTTCAACTTACATTATATTGATAAATATAAGTCTTAGAAAAATTAAAATGAAGATATAAGAAAATATATATCATGAGTTGTCAAGTCGTATATGAAATCGCTAAGGTTTCATGCAATTTGCACTATCTAGACATCTCCAAAAATTCTAAAATTTCTGCATGAAACTACTCTCTGGACACTTAATCAAGATTAAAAGAGAAAATTTCAAAATCTCCAACTTTAGTGTACTGTTTGCCGCCGCACTAGCTCTAATGTCTGCGCTAGCTCGAGTGTCATTTTCTATAATTTTAAAATTCTGAAAAATCACTAAAAATATATTATTTTATATGTACTAATCATTTTTGCATTTCTGCCAAAAATTGATTTTAAGAAAAAATACAAAATTACAAAAAAAAAATCTTACTTCCGTCTTTGGTTATTTATTTGATTTCTATTTCTATATCCAAAAATCAAATACAAAAATATAAAACAAAAACAAGTATCAAAAATTGTCTGTTGAACTTAACTTTTTTATTTACATGTATCTTGTGAAAGGGAGATTTGGGCTATCATCCTATCACATCTCCTAGTACCGGGCAAACCCCTCACAATATAGACCTCGGAAAGTCCAAGATCAATTATAAGAGTTCATTTTTAAAATCAAAATTCTTTTTATAAAATATCAAAAAACTGTATGGACTTTATTGTGAAAATCAAGCATGATTTAATATATCATTTAGACCTTCTACAATGTTGCAATTCATCTTTTCAAACTACTTTGAACATTGTTTTGTTTCTCATGCTTTGATATATCTAATCGCATGTGCATCAATTATATTGTAAAAGGTGTGTAGAACTAAGCTTAGCATGCCTCTAAGTATGAGTAAATGTTTTATGATTGATAATGATATTTATTCACTCACTAATGTTGGCTAAGTCTACATGTGCTTTTAATCTAAGAATGCTTGCTAGTGTATTATAATTGTACAATGAATTAAAATTACACCCTTAAATATTAAGAAAAGTGGGTGTGCTTTCAAAATTTCATAGGTTTGCAAAACAAGTGTATTCGGAGAACTTTGTACAAAACAAAAAAATAATGAAATAAATTAACAAAGTTAAACTCCACCAAACACTACTTGAACCTCCTGATAAGTCTTAATATGCATTGTGAGGTTGAGCACCTTGTAAAGAATAGTAAAGTGTCTTGTGCAAACCTTAGTTTTTTTTACACCACTTATTCTTAAGTACAATGGATCACAAAAAAATTCAATATTGAAAAATAAAATTGTGTGATCCCCCAAGCACTACTTTGCACCATGATAAGTATTAATGAGCATTGTGTGTACAAAGCACCTTGGTAGTTGTACATTTTTTATTGTGCATAAAACTGTGTGGAAGTAAATTTATTTGTGTTTTATTGTGCACGTTACTCTACATATGTCTTGTATTTTTGATTAAATCATTTGTTTACTCTATTCAAAATACACTTATCTGCACATAATTATCTTCCATAACACTTCTTCTCATGAGTATTGGATCCTAATAATAATTTTATACTACTCTTTATATATAAATGCACTAGATAACCTAGCAAGATTTCAAAAAGATGTTTCTTGTATTTCTATGAGTCTTCCGCATCATAACCATATAATTGTTTTACCTTGCGCTTGCATGCTTAATTAAAGTCTCTTCTTTTGTGTGCATCATTACTTGAATCTTAAAATTCCTTTCCTTCAGCAAGTGATAGACTTGTTTGGTAAACTTTATATTGGTTGTTCTAAACATGAATATTTTTTATGCTAAAAACTCTGATTTATTTCTATGAAAATATTGTTATGCTAAAAACTCTGATTCATTAATGGATTTCAAAATAGCTATGTGATTTTTTTCAAATATTCAAATAAAAATATAAACCCATAGGCTATGAACTTATCATTAGATTTATATGCTTAATGTCTCCAATGATTATTATCCCATGATTACATGTCTCACCATAGCGAGGGCATAGGGTTGTAGACATTAGATAACCTAACCTCTAAGTCATGTCTTATCCTTAACCGGGGAGGGTTCCAGTGGGTCCTTGCGAGGCACTAGGGGAAAGAGTGCTAGGTTGAGTATTTTCTAGTGTTTGTATATGGGACTAACACCCCAACCTACGGCATGTATGCAGCTCCTCATGACCATCCGTCACTTAGTACGGGGCTAGGGTGTAGACATATTGTCTAAGTAGATTGGTTACTTGGAAATCATTACCTTATTATGCTTAAAACTCTCTATCATTTCATTTCCTCTAAAAAGCTCGATCATGCGTTATCTTTTTTTATCAAAAAACCTCTTTTATGTTTATTGCTTCCTTACCCACTTTTGCTAATAACAAAAGGGGGAGAACTAACATGATAAATAATAATCGCTATCAAAATGGAAAACTAATCTGATTAATAATAGCTTACACTTAAGAGGAGCATTCACATAGGGGGAGCATGTATTTATGGGGAGCAATTCTAAATACCTAAAATAATAATTATCCTAAGTCATCACTCATACACACACACACACACAAGTAGGTCTCATTATGTTTTATATATTAAAGCTCTGATTTATCATTAATGGATTTGTTATTATCAAAAGGGGGAGTTTGTTGGAACATAGTCTTCCGCATCTCCTTAGTTTGAGAACAACAAATCCTATGTGTATTTGATCTTGTGTGTTTAAGTGTGCAGGAAAACAAGTCCACATGACTTAAGGATAACATATGAACGTTGCGCACAAATTTGAAGCAAGAATTCCAAAATGCCCACTAGAGCTGGCGCTAGCGCTAGCGCCGACGCTAGCTCTGATTTGAGAAAATTTCGGGAGCAGTTATAGAAGGTGTTAGTGCCAGGCGATAGTAGCTAACATAGGCGGTAGCAGCTAGCGCAGGCGGTATCGGCTAGCATAGGCGATAGCGCAAAGCACAAGAGGAAGGCAGCCGACTTGCCTTAAAATGAAGATACGCATGCGGAGTATATTGCCTAATCTGGGATAGCGCCGGCGGTAGCGATAGCACAGGCGATAGCTCCAAGTTTATATAAAATGACCATTGGCTCCGTCTTCTTCATCCTCTTATGATCCTAAATTCCAAAGCTTCGTGCCACAGCATATAGAGGAAGATTCGGAGAGAGAATCCCACAAATCCATGAAGGCTTAAGGATATCATTGGAGAAGATTTCGACATGCTACACCGTTATGATGAAAGACCGCATCGACTACGATCATACTCTACGGGTCTTTGTCTACTTCTCCAAGAGATCCATATAGGGATTTTTTATATTATTGTTATTTGTTTCATCTCTTTTAAATCATGTAGTAAATTCGCCTCGTGTTCGCGACTAGGTCTGGGTAGGACATAGGGCAAAAATTCGCCTCGTGTTGGCGACTAGGTCTAAGGTGTAGATCTAGGGGGTTCTCGAGGCCATATCCGGGGAAGGATTGGCTAGAGCAGCTTGAGGCCATTTCCGGGGAAGGATAGGCTAAAGCCACCAGTTCGTGGGGATATGAGTCGGGATAGAAAACTAAAATGGATTTTTACTTATTCGCCTTTGATTTCTAGCGTCATAGAAATCTAGTTTTGTAATCAATTTTTATCAATAAAAATCATCTCTCTTTTTGCAATGAAATTGATTTACTCTTCATTTCTCTAAATTGTTTATTTTTTACTCTTTCATTATAAAACAATTTAGATCTTCATTCCAAATCACTATTTTAATCTACTTAGTTTTCAAGTATATTAAAAATAAGTAAAAGTTGTAAAACCCTTATTCACCCCCCCCCCCCTCTAAGGGCGCCTACGGATCAAACAAGCCCTGTAACAGCATGGACACATATATAAAGTATTATCTTTGTTTTCTAGCCACTTGCACCAAAAGTAGATCCCGCCAGGCCTTTATTCAAATGTGAATCTTTCTCCGCGGTTGGGCTGTCGGCGTCTCAGCAGATTAGCTGAGACAGTTAGTCTTCTCAGCAGCTCTGGCAGGACTTATCGACATTGCGTCGATTTCTTATCGACGTTGCGTCGAATACATTTGCTCTTATCAATGCACCTCAGATTTCTAATCGAAGGTGCTTTGAAATCTTCCTCGGCTCTGAATTGAACTCTGATATTGATGTTGTGTCGATTACTTATCGATGTTGCGTCGATTACTTATCGACGTTGCGTCGAATACATTTGCTCTTATCGAAGCACCTCATATTTCTAATCGAAGCTGCTTTGAAATCTTCCTCAGCTATGAATTGAACTCTGATATCGACGGCATCGACTACTTATCGACGTTGCGTCGAATACATTTGCTTTTATCTACGCACCTCAGATTTATAATCGAAGCTGCTTTGATAACTTCCTCAGCTCTGAATTGAACTCTGATTTTGACAGTAAAACCAGAGAACTATTCTAATGATTGAAATAACCTAACTCTGCATAGACATGATGCAAAAGAAAGTTTATCAAATACATTATGTACTTAGAATTGAGTGTGATGCCACTTTAAATCTAGGGAGCATTTAGGGCAATATTTCCAACAAAGATCTTGTTGGCAGCCTTTTTATTTTTTGATGAGAGCATTATTCTATTACATCTGACACTTAGAACGTTTAGAAGATCTGTGATTCTTATAATTATAATTTGGGTTTTTATCTCATATCTTATCAGTATTTATATGAGAGTCATCCCTTAACGTTCAAAATAAGGAATACTTTATGTCAGATATACTTTTCCTTAAAGGTCTGATTTGATTGGCGCAATCGATGGCAGCAATCTTTGAATCTTTGCAACTTTGAAATGTCTCGATGATATTCATTTTGTCTCGACAACATTTCATTTCTTCTCGGTGACATTTCACTTCTTCAAGCCGATCCTTTCTCTTTTCGGCATTACTTCGATATTAGATCAATGAAACTATAGTCACGATGATACTACTTCTTCACGATGATATATATGTTCTTCATGCCGATATTTAGACTTCAACACAATTTCTATCTTGAGGAAGAAAGCATTATCTTATCAACACGATATGTATACCTTATCAGAACGATATGACTTAACTCTTAGATCTTGAGTTTGTTTTGGCAACTGGGGAGCCATATCTAGACGATATGGAATTAATCATTCTCAACTCAACATGCTTCTAAATTGTCGTGTACGTTTCTCAACGATGATTTACTTGTTCTCGTCGATAATTGACTTAGAGTAATTTCATCAACACGATGTGTATACACTTCAGCTCTTTCAAGACAATAACCATCTTGTTGATCTTCTTCAAGACAATATTTGTATAACTAATCCCTGGCAAAGCGATATTTGTATAACTGATCCCTGGCAAAGACAATATCAAGATGTTATTTGGAGCTTGAACTGCTTTTCCTTGTCAAGACGGTTTGACTAAGATTGAATGTCTTTGAAACGATGTTGGGATGGTCTCAATGATATTTCCAACTTATCAAAATTATGTTGTACTTAGAATAATTTTGTGAATTAATTAACCCTTGAACACCTATTGATCTCTTAACTCACTGAGAGTTATTTATATGATTTCATAATGATCATACACATACCAAACAGGATGATCATCAAATACAAAATGTATTTATCCTTGACTTGATGACTTCTTCAAATCAGGACCATTATGGGCATAGTTCCCAACAATCTCCCCATATTTAATGAAGTCGGAACCTCAACCAATGATAAAATACATATAGAAAATAATAAGCACAGAAACTGAAATCATAACAACATTCATACAAAATAGAGAATTTCATCCAAAATTTTATATATAAGTTTCAGTCAAATGTTTTAACAGGTTACTAAACTACATTTACATTCAGCCCATATTTCATCTAATTTTCATTCATCTTCCTCTTCCCTACCTCCTTGTCTTGTTTCTTTTGCTTTTGTCTGTCAAAATAGCTGAAGGGCTTGGGAATGTATTTGCTAGGCATAGGAGTAGCATTCCTTGGCAGTGTTCCATCTGGTTGATGTTGCATGTGTTGGGTCCACCATTCCTTCACTTGACCCGTAGCGCCCTTTCCTACTTCCTTAAAGAAAAAGTAACGCCCTTCCCATCAGTCTAGGCTTTTGGGATAGTTGGTTGCACTTGATATTACAAGTGGTATCAGAGGGAGGTTGCGGGTTTGAGACCGGGGCGGTGGGGGCACTGATAAATCCTGAAATTTCTCTACCTGTGTGGGTCCCGGTGAGTCAGGCGGTCGCGGCCATATGAAAAACCACCTCTGAACCATGTGGTGCACCACCTCTAAGCCATGTGGAGCACCTCTGATCTTACGGTTCATGCTGGACGCTGGGAGGAGGGGAGAATTCTTTGGTCCAGTGTTCCTTCACTTGACTCGTAGCGCCCTTTCCTACTTCCTTAAAGAAAAAGTAGCGCCCTTCCCATTTGTTCAGGCTTTTGGGACAGTTGGTTGTGCTTGATCCTACAATATGTACAGTTTCCTCCTGGCTTCTGTCTTCTTATATTTATTCATTTCATTAGTGGAGTAGTATTTGTCTGTATCTTTGCCAATGCTCCCAAAGTATCTCCATGTTTGTAATATGATGTTTCTTGACTTTGATCTCCACATTTCAAAGTGGGATCATTTGCCCTTTCTTCTTCTCTTTTCCTCTTGGCAGCCATCTCTTCATCTGATAATCTTTGCCTCTTTCTCTGACTTGACTCAGCTTCCAACTGTACAGTTTCAGTAGTATGCTTAGAATAGGGACTTGTAGATCTTTGGGGGTCTGAAGTTTGTACAGATTCATACACTATGCGATTGAGTCCTAGAGAGTGATGAAGTTCATTTATGATCCATATGGCTTGATTACTTCCAGTCTTCTCCCCCTTTCTGACTTCTTCAACTATGTATTTCTTAATGTCATTTGTGCATGCATCCAACTTCTTAGATAGAGTTTCATTGGTGCACTCTTGAGTGTTCACACACCTATTCATGATTACTTTTTGGTTGCCAGCTTTTCTTTTGGTGATCCAGTCAAGTGCACTTTCCAAGTCCTCCGCTGATATTTGATTGAATTCCAGGGTGGAATCCATCCTCTCACCCAGATATTGAAGAGCATTCATATTGCAGTCTACAACTGTTCCTGCCTTGGTGAACCAGCTGGTGATATGTGCATTTGGGTTTGGGTTAACTGTAGGCTCAATGTTCTCAGATGAGCTTTCTTTTGAGCTAGTTTCCGACTCAACAAATTTCTTGCCTTTTTCTGAACTCTTACCCTTTAGTTTCTTTGGAGACTTTGAGAAGCCTTTCTCCCACCTTCCCAGTGTCTTGATATCTATCTTCTTCATATAATGTAATGGGGTACCTAATTTCTTATTCAGCTGATTAGGTAGAGTATTCAATAGATACAATGACAATATCCTTCCAAAGTTTGGGGCCTTAATATTTTATTAAATTTTCATAAACATGACATGAGCCCAATCAGTCTTTTTGCTCATAATCACCCTAGTCATGAGTTCAAACATGTTCCTTGAGATTCTATCATGGGAGCCTGGTTTACACAAGAGTATCTTTCCAATTATGTCAGCCAATAGTTTCCCTTTCTGATTGAAGTTTACTCTGCTCAAAGACCCATAGGTCTTCTCTGGGTGACCACACCATTTCAGTGCATAACTATAGTCTTGATCAGATACTGTGTCATCTTCCTCATCCATACCAAACCTAGGCATGTGCAAAGCCTTTGCCAAACTCTTGGCACTGAGCTTCAGCTTAGTGCCAGCATTCTTGGCTTTGATAGCCTTTCCTGATGAACTCAGTTTTGCTTTGGAATAAAATTCAAGTACCTCTCTGTGCATTATCACTGTTGGTTCAGAAATCACATACTCAAATCCTGATGTTGTTAGCGAGCCAATGACTATCTTGATTTCCTCATCTGCACGGTTGAATCCTTCTCTAACTAGTTCACAACCAATATTGAAAGAATCTTCACCTTTCTTGGGAGTCATTGTTCAAAGAGAAGAGGGACTGCAAAACCTTGTCGCCGCGTGTGCTCAAGAAAGATGAACTTATCATTGCGATGGTTTAGGGCAAATGTAGTTTGTATCCTAGTTTTAAACATTTGACCTATTTATATATCCTATTTTGGAATGTTAAGAGACGCGTACCTGGGTCCGTATGCTTAGAAAATTGATCCAAGATTCAACGGTTGTGATGAAGGATCCAATATATGCTAATATTTGTTTGTAGAGTTCATCATGATGATACAGATTGTATGTCGGTTTGACAATGCATTGACAAGACCTCTATGTCATTTTAAATGCTCCCCGTCAGAGATGATACTCAGAAATTTCCCTACATTTTCACATTAACTTCCAGTAAGAACATTGTTATCATCCACATACATAATACTTGATAGATATGAGCATCTAAATATGATGTAATAATATTGAAAACATGTGAACATTAATACACTTATTCTAGATTTAGCATGCCAAACTAAAGTTTAAAGAATTTGAATTTTGCTTCATCAAGAGGCTTTGTAAAGATATTTGTCACTTGTCAATCAGTGGGGACATACTCTATGACACCCTCAATTTCTACTGAGTGTGGAGACTGGAAAGTCGAGGCTAGGACTAGTGTAGCAGGAATCTACCGCTGGCGGTAGCTCTATCGCCAAGCGGTAGCCCTTTGAGTTCTGCCCTTTTCATTTAGAATTGAAGCACTATCTAGCCCAATCGCCTAGCCTCATCTAGCCGATTTGACTAGAAGGCCGATCTTCCCCGTTCGACTAGATGCTTGGTTGATTTGGGTAGAAGCATTCAGTTTGGCTGGAGATAGAACTGGGCGTTAGCGCTAATGCTGGTGGTAGTGCATTCGACTAGATAGCTAACTGCTTAACTAGATGTCTGGTTGACTCGAGACAGAGAGCATTTAAGCGATGGAGTTACCACGATGCGGTAGCGCTAATGCTGGTGGTAGTTGACGGAACCAGATCTGTAAAACAACAATTTCTGCGTGTCCAATCTTCTTAAGTCTTGATTTGACGACTGCGAGTGTTGCGCCCGTGAACCCTAAATAGGGAAGAGGGGTTTTACCCTCTCATTCCCAAGTCCTTTTGCCCTTCACGGCTAGTTTGAGCGTGAGTGTTTGGAGGAGGAAAACGACCTAGATCCGACATTGTTGGGGCTTCAGAGCTCCGTTTGATGATCTAAGATCGGCATCGCGGAGAGGGATTGAAGGCACACCTTTCCGTCCATGTTATTCAAGATATCCATGGCAAGGAAGACATTGAACAAGGTAACAATCCTCTTCCTCCAGGTCTTAGAATGCGTGCATGGTATCTTTTCTTATTATGCCTTCCTTTCTTGCAATTTTTGGCACCAATTCTCTCAAGTGAGAGGGATCTGGGTTTCCTTGGTTCAAGAGGAACCACTGGGTCAATTGAGTCCGTCCCCGACATGATTTGCATTAGAGAACCGCTCCATTAGTGGATTAGGCATTATGGGTGAAGCCAAAATCACGACCGGCGGTCCAATTCGGAGATGTTGCTTGACGTGCATAGCAGGGATTTTTGTTAGAAATCTGATTGCAGTGAAGACACTGTTGCGATGCCCTTATTTTCATGTGAGAACGAATGTTGGCTTAGGGCAAAAAAATGTGTGTGATGAATATTTGGGGAAATGTAAGTACCCATGTTATTGTGCCATTGGGGGAAATAAGAGTACCCATTGGGGGAAATGTGAGTACCTATGTTGATGTATCATTGGGAAAATAAGAGTACCCATCGGGGAAATGTGAGTCCCCATATTGTTGTCTCATTGGGCAAATGTGAGTACCTGTGTCATTGATGTGCTGTGATGATGTGATATGTGTGATGATGTGTTAGAATCATACACGTTATAGGGTGTCTTGGGTAAAACTCGGGTTTGCATACTACTGCATTGATAGGCCCTTTTATTTTATTGCTCAACATAAAAAATGATGCTTGTTACACCATTACATGCTTGTTTTTGTGATATTTATGCTTTATTTCATTTGCATACGAAGTGCTGACTTGTAGGGTGATGTAGTTCACCGGGGTCTGCTAGGATGGCCAGAGAAGGCGATGTTGCACGTAGTTTTGTGACCAGCCCTGGCTGACACATGTTATATTGCTTCTTCTGTGATGGTTGCAGGACAAGGATCGCAAGCTGGACCCAGCTCACCGGCCAAAATGGCCTAAGCCTCATGAAGTGCACCTCCTCCCATTTGTTTACTTGTTTCTTTTGTTTTGTTCTGGCTTGTACGCCGAGGTAGCATAGGATTTGCTACTATGTTTTGTTGGAGTATGTGTTGATCGTGTTGAACATTTGCTATGTAAGGTCTTAAGGCCAAAGTACTCCTATAAAAATGTGGACAACATCTTAGTTCTGTTTCTTTGTTCTGTTGTGTTGGGTCTGTGTTTTGAGACGGGTAGAAATTTTTATATCACTTTATAATACTAAATATGTGGCGATTGTATGTTGCGGGGTCACGATCGAACCCATATTATATGGTCATTGTAGAAGAGGTGTCATAATTTAGTATCAGACATAGGTTGGTGCCCAGGTTGAGAAAATGTGGTCAATTTAGTGTAATCGGATCGCGTAAGGAGGTTGTCCACATAGGAGTATTCCGCGGGACCATAAGTGTCCCTGTGTTCTAGTCTTGCAAGTAGGACTTGATTCCTTTGTTGCTTTGCTTATGTTAGGATGGAGGAGATGACGCAGGGACGTCGAGAAGGCAAGAGGACCCCTCGACAAGCAGTGCTACTGCTTCGGGCCTCATGAATATGAGCATGTCCCCAACGGATTTTTGTTGCTTGCTAGCAGAGACGATGGTGGCGGCCCAAGCTGCCGCAAATCCATAGGTTGTTACACCTGTTGTGCATGTTACGGCTCCTGCTACCCTAGTTACGATGCTTGTCACATTGGAGGGAGAATTAAAGCAGGTGGAGGCGTTAAATAAGAGAGTGGTTGGGCAAGGGGGTCGGTAGATGAAGTACTTCCTGATTTTCCATCCTCCGACATTCAAGGGAATTGGCACTCTGACAGATGCCGAGGATTGGTTGGCGAGGATTCAGGAACTTTTAAAAGAGGCTGAGACCCTAGAGGACAAGCAGTCCCGGTTTGTGGTTTTTATGTTAGAAGGTGATGCCAAGCTGTGGTGGGTGAATCAAAACGGTCGTCATTTACCTGGATGTGCCCTGTCCATGGGAGAGTTTTTGAGCGCTTTCTCGAAGCGTTATATCCCTCTTCAATGAGGTTAGTTCTTCAGAGGCAGTTCCAGCACTTAGTGTAGCGCGAGAAGATAGTAGATGAGTACCTGCAGGAGTTTATTTGATTGAGTCGTTACACGGGGACGACCATGGCGGATGATGAGGAGAGGGATAACCTCTTCGATCAAGGATTGAGAGAAAATTTGAGGCAACCACTTATAGCCTTAAAGAATGTGGGTTTTAATGAGCTAGTTGAAGCCGCTCGAATATTGGAGAGTGACATGAAGCGAACTCAGCGCCGTAAAGGTTTTGTGGCAAAGCAAGGAGAAGGGAAACCTTCTCAGTCTCAATGGAAATCGGAAGGGAGCCGGTGGAAGAAAAAGCCCCGTCCCTTTAGGCCTGGTGAGAGAAGCGGTGTATCTTCTAGGGAGTTTCGATCCAAGGGACCTTTAACGTGTTATTAGTGTGGCAAGCAGGGCCATATAGCTTGGAATTATGCTAAGGGTGGTGTTGGGCCAGAGCAGCAGCAGGAACAATCAGTGTGTTCGGGTCCCTATTATGCAGAAAAAGGGACAGCAGAGGAGTCAAGTGCTCAAGCTTCCCTCCAGTGCAGCCTAGAGCATACAACCTTGGGCTGCAAAAAGCGATTCGTCAGCCCGATGTGGTGACGGGTATGAAAAGTTTACGTTTCATTCGGTAGCTTAAAATAGTTTGCAACCTTTCGTGTTTTGTTGTGTGTGTGTTTAGGTTTTGGGCTAGTTTTCGGCTACCTTGCCAGAGTGTTGTTTGATATGGGTGCATCACACTCATTTTTCGCGGAAAGCATTACCCGGAGAATCAGTATTGAGACCATTGAGGCGGAGATGAAGCTTAGCGTGCGCATGCCAAATGGGTCTTTCTTGACCATCAGAAAGAAAGGACACATTGTTTTGAGAATAGGCAATTTTTGTTAAAATTTCTAAAGAAGCGGGAATAAGAAGCAGGAACACTTCAACCATACCAAGCTAAGCAACCAGCAAAAATAGAAGGATAAGACAATCTTATATTAATCTATCTCTTTATAATGCGAGACATACATGACGAGACATGATTTATCAAAATACAAGATGGAGAAAAACAGAAACAGACAAGGAGCTGGTGAACAGAAAAACTGTGACTGCCAGGCCGCTCAAACTGCCAGACCGCACAACAAACGCTGAGAACACATTAACAGTATAGGTCGTCAACCTACTATCTGTCAGACCGCTACCTCAGGCCGTACGAGTTGTTGACTTATTGATTTGCTGAGAAAACTACTTGTCCGCACTTCTTAATTTCCTAACCCTGAGGTCGCATAACCAACGAAGATGCACGCGAACAAAGAATAGAACTGCATAAGTTGTCGCCTGAATACAACTCCTAGTCACATGACCACTAGGTCGCCTGACCGCCGAGCTTGCTACAAACAGCAGAAGAACTTCAACTCGGTCCGCACAGAAGAAGACCGCTGGCGAACTGGTTATTGAAAGCTGGGAAAACACAAGTAAGAAGACTGATGTTGCCCGCCAATGAACTGCCAGCTTCTGCACTACTCCCTCCGACCAAGGTCAGAACCAAGTGTAGAATGCACAATCTGTGAACACAACAAAATGATCAATTACTTCCGAACCGTGCGGTCTCAAGATGTCAAATCTTGAGACCGGCAAAAGCAACCCAATCTTTAGTTCTTATAGTTCTTGTCAATTATGATAGACCCTGCACCTCTATTTATAGGCAAACAGACAGATGTCATTACCGCCCCAAAGAAATACAATCACTATCCACCATGAAGTAGCAAGCAATCAAGACCGTCGCGACAACTAGACCGCGACAAACAAATCGCGCGGACACCACCAGGTCGCGCGGTCACAATAAGCCATCTGCAGAACCCGAATAGCCAAGACCTTGACTAGTCGCCAGAGGGAGACCGCACAGACCACGTGGTATCTGCAGCCTGAATTCTTTCAGACCGCCCAGACCACTTCCACTCCACTTCAAAAAATTCAACACTCCCCCTTGAAGTGGGAATTGGAAGTCAGCCCAAGTAAACCCAACAACCGACCAAATGGTCCCTTTGACAGTAGCTTCATGAAGATGTCCGCGACATTGTCCTCGCTCCATACATACTCATCTATTAGAGATCCCTTCAGCACCTTCTCACGAGCAAAGTGATGCTCGATCTCGATGTGCTTGGTCCGCGAGTGACAAACTGGATTATTAACTAGTTTAAGGGCACACTTATTGTCACCGTAAAGCAGAGTAGGACCTCGCACCTCCTCATGGATGTCTCCCACTAGCCTCCTATGTCAGATGGCTTCCTGAGTTGCCAAGGCCGAAGCCTTGTATTCCGCTTTCGTAGTGGAGACAGACATCGAATCCTGCTTCTTGCTGCACCACGAGATAACTACAGAGCCAGTCCTTAAGACATATCCAAAAGTTGACTTCCGATCATCTGTATCTCCTCCATAATCAACATCCATGTAACCATGCAGACTGAAGCTCGATTCCCTCCCATAAATGAGACCCATATCAGAGGTGTGCTTCACATACTTCAGAATACTCCTTGCCACCATCAGATGAGGTTTTCGTGGCTCCGCCATATACCGACTCACTTGGCACACAGCATAAGCAATATACGGCCTCATAATCGTCAGATATATAATACTTCCAACCAAAGCTTGGAACACCAAGGGATCAGGAAGAACCCTTCCCTCATCCCGTCGAAGTTTCAAACCAACCTCTAGTGGAGTATAGATACTCTTCCCCTTTCCCATGCTGAATTGCTTCATGATCCGTTCAACATATACCTTCTAGGAAATGAGTACACCACTCTCTTTCCTCTCCACCTCGAGTCCAAGGAAATGGTGGATCTCACTCATATCCTTCATCTCGAATCTAATAGCTATCTCATCCTGGAGACTAGCTACCTCCTCCTCAGAGTTCCCCGTGATGATCATGTCATCCACGTATGACAGCACCAAGACTTGCAGCTCCCCTGACTTCTTTACAAACAAGCTTGAGTCGGAATCAAAAGCAAAATAACTACAGAATTGGAGGTATTCTGCGATCTTCCCATACCATGCCATAGGCGCTTGCTTCAATCCATAAAGAGCCTTCTTGAGCTTGCAGACGTGTCCTGGGTGATCTTCAGAAACATACCCAGGTGGTTGCACCATAATGATATCCTTGTCAATCTCGTCATAGAGAAAAGCATTCTTATCGTCGAGTTGCCAAATCTTCCATCATTGGCAATCTGCCAAAGCAATCACCACCCGAACTGAAGTCATCTTGGTAACAGGGCTAAACATCTCTTCATTGTCTTCGTCGTACAGTTGAGAGAACCCTCGAGATACAAACGAGCCTTCTACCTCTCAATACTGTCTTCAGCCTTCATCTTCAGCTTGTAAACCCACTTGCATGTCACAGGAGTAATGCCATCAACCTTGGGAACAAGATCCCAGGTCTTATTCTTCCTGAGGGCAGCCATCTCCTCATCCATGGCATCATCCCACTCATTGACTCCAGTGGCATTTTCAAAACATGACGGCTCTCTCTCATCCAAGGGGCTAACAAAGAAATATGAGACAAAGCTCATCAGATTTCCCCATGTATACCGAGCTGGTGGAATAATGGTCTGCTTGGACCTCTTCATGGCTTTACCATGATCCACCACTTCCATTGCTTCTTCTTGACTAGCTCTTCTCCCAGACACATTTGGAGTGTCGCTTCACCTGATTCCAGAACCAAAAGCACCTGGTGAAACAGGAAACTCCACTAGAAGTTCCTTAGCAGCTTCTCCTTCCCCACCATCTAACCTGCTCTCCTGTAGCTCCATAGATGAGCTACCCTGGTATGACATTAGCTCGTCAAATACCATATCCCTTGAAAGCACAAACCTCTGTGTCTCAGGATCCATGCATCTCCAACCCTTCTTCAGGTCATCATAACCAACGAACACTAGCTTCCTTACTTTCATATCTAGCTTCATTCTAAGGGCATCGGGAACATGCACGTAGCAGGTAGATTCAAACACTCGAAAGTGTTCGACACTAGGCTTCTCCATGAACATCAATTCATGTGGAGTCTTCATGTTAATGAGACTTACAGGCATCCGATTGATGACATAAGCTGCACAAGACATTCCCTCTGCCCATAAAGACCTTGGAATGCTTTTAGCATGAAGCCAACACTTGCAGGTCTCCTTTAGATGATGGATCTTCCGCTCTGCAACTTCGTTCTGTTGTGGTGTATGAGCACAAGAAAGCTCCCTCCGGATGTCATGCTTTCTACAAAAGTTGAAGAACTCATTTGAAGTGAACTCCCCTCCATTGTCAGTTCTCAACTTCTTGATCCGCAAGCCAAGTCGGCCATCGACAAGCTCCTTGAAATCCACAAACTTCCCGAACGCCTCAGACTTCTCCTTCACAAAATATACCCAAGTATATCTAGTGAAATCATCAATCAAGACTAGCATATATCTGCTACCTCCAAGACTGGCAGTTGTGGTAGGTCCAAACATATCACCATGAATACACTCCAATGGTGCTTTACATCTAGTTTGTGACTTGTCAAATGGAAGGCGATGAGCCTTACCAAACTAACATCCTACACAAACATGACCATCACCTAAGGATGATTGTTGAAACCGTCAATCGGTCTCTTGAGTTCGGACCCACCGGGGGTTATAGACTACGCCTACTTCTCCCTAACGAACCAACTTGACTGTTGATGGATAAACTAGAATAGACCCAAGGCTATAGCGAGGAGGTCCCACCACACACCGGAAGATCTTAGAGAGCTTCCCCTCCCTAACCAATGCTCAGCCGGGCACCTTGGAGGGCACTAACAGCCTACCCCAAAACTAGCCTGGAGGAGAGAGCTCAGAAGATCTCGACTCCTCCAAGGTGCCCTTAAGAGTCTATTTATAGATTTTCTAGTTTGATTTGCAAATAGCACGGATCTGCCTTTTGGTTTCACTAATCGCACCACAAATTGGTCTGCTAACAGCCTAACTCCGTTGTTCTGAGGGGCTATTGGCAGCCCACAAGGGGTATCTAGGTCATTTCCCCCTTGAAGCCTTCTGGGAGAGTGGTCTGTGAAGGCACCACTCGCCAGGATTCTTATCACTAGATTCTGCCAGGTGAGTGGATTCTGGGGCTCCACTCGCCTGATACCTCACTCTCCAGGTGTTTGGTGCACTTGCACACCTAACGGAACGAGTTCCTGGCGGAAGGGTCTCGCACTAGTCCGGAGGATCCTCCTGCCTCTCCTGATGTTGGCGAGTGCTCCTTGTCTGCTCTTTCGCCTACCTCGAGTTTGGGCCCCCACTCGACAAATACGTGGTTGCACACAATCCCCACTCTTTGCGAGTGAGGCACTCGCTAGGAAAGAAAGTCCAACCCCATACATTTGGTGAGTTCATGCTGACGTAGAGGGAATCCTTTAGTGGGACCCTCCACTTTGCTATAAATACTTCCTGCCAGGGAGCTCGTCATTCACACTCCTTCACTGCTTTCCTACTTATTCCTCCTTCCCGAGCTCTCGCAACCCATAACTCCCATGAAGCCGCTGCTGAAACCTATCTCCCAGGAGATGATCGATTGTCTCACCGAGACGCAAAAGAGGGATTCTTCTACCACCGACAAATACACCCCTTGGCTTGCGTTTAAGAGGGATCCTACCTCCCCTTACAAGCCGAGGAGTGCCAAAGCTGTCCAGAGGTGCCCGATGAACTATGAATCCACGTCGGCGACCCCGCCCCCTCCTCGCGACTCTCCCAATGCACTGTAGGTACCTCATTCTTTCTCGCCTTGCTGCTGACTGGTTTGATATCTCAAGTGCCAAACTCACTCGCAGGACAAGCCGTCGACGGGAGGCGCCCTCGAGACCAATCAAGTGCGTGATGATGCGCTCCCACCCCCTGCCGATGATGTTCCGCCGATTCTTGGGTCAGGCCCTCCGGTCATCTCTATCTCGCACTTCGCAGCCCCCACCTTTGAGACCACTGGTCTTCCTCCTTTCTCGCGGGAACAAATATTGCAAGATCCTCCTCCAATACCACTCTCCTCAATGGCTCTTGAGACAACATCTCTCGTCCCGCTAGAGGAGTAGCGGCCAACTGCGAGAATCGTGGTGTGCAACCCCCCGGATGCTGGCGAAGCCAATACGTCTGTTGCTAACCCGAACCCCTCTCGTCCCGCGAAGGGAAAATCTCTATACCCCCACGGCCAGCCATTCGTGAGGCAGTCAACCACCTCTCGCCGATGGCCCGACAAGGTACCCGTGCCAGGTTAGTTGCCTTACCTACTGCATTTCTGTATTTTGAGATATCCGACCAACCCTTACCCAAAGCTTGCATTCGCAGAGTATCGAGAGGCCTTGCCGATGGGCCCTTAGTATGAGGAGGAAGGGATGTACCCCCCCCCCCCCCCCCCCGCCGCCTTCTCCTGATGAACTATTGGACTTCTTGGGAGAGCCTGTCGACCAGAAGATGTTGAAGGTGCAAACGGCGAAGGTTCTCGGCAAGCTCACCTGGATACTACGGGACCATGCCGCCCAAATTGATGCGCAATGGGCCACCTTCGAGCGCCGGGTGGGCATTCTCGAGCGAGACTATCAACATCTCATGGGCAAGATGAAACGTCAGGGGGGGTGGGTGTGAGGAGACTTCTCTTTGGAGGCACATCGCGTGGTCGAGGGACCAGATGCATCTGGTTAACCAAGAGCATATTGCAACAAGGTCTTCCGCATCTCCTATGTTTGAGAATAACAAAACCTATTTGTATTTGATCTTGTGTGTTTAAGTGTGCAGGAAAACAAAGTCCATATGACTCAAGGATTACATAAGAAGGTTTCCCCCAAATTTGAGCCATCAAATCCAACATTCCCACTAGCGCCGGCGGTAGCACCTAGCACCCGGCGCTACCGATGATTAGCGCAATTCCGGGAGCACATATAGAAGGAGCTAGCGCCTGGTGGTAGCCTATAGTAAAGGCGGTAGCGCGGAGTATAGAAGGCAAAAGAGAAATGTTTCCTCGGATTGAAGATTCTGCCGCGCAGAATATGTCCTAATATGGGATAGCGCCGGCGGTAGCTCTAGCGCAGGAGCTGGCGCTAAGGCTATAAAATGGACCCTTCTCTTCTCGTTTGGCTTGCTGATTCCTGAGAAATGTCTTGTGCCAGAGTTCCAAAGCCTTATATGGCCGAGAGTTGATCTCCCACCAAACGCTTAGAGAGTTTCTGAAGGAGGACTTCGTCACGCTACATCCGAAGCGGGATCGCTTTAACCTCGCTTATTCTACAGCGATCGTTCATCTCCGACTTCAGAAGTTTCTTAGAGGGAGTTTTTAATATTGTTGTTGTTATTTTATTTCATATCTTTTGTAACCGTTAGAGAATTCGCCTCGTGTTGGCGACTAGGTATGGGTAGGACTTAGGGCAGAAATTCGCCTCATATTGGCGACTAGGTCTCGGGTGTAGGTCTAGGGGGTGCTCGAGGCCATATCCGGGGAAGGGTTGGCTAGAGCGGATTGAGGCCGTATCCGGTGAAGGAACGGCTAAAGCCAACCAGTTCATGGGGATACGAGTCGGTATAGAAAACAAAAAGATTCTTTCATATTTCGCTTTGATTTCTAGTGCCATTGAAATCTAATTTTGTAAACAATTTTATTAATAATAATGATGTCTATCTTTGTGTAATAAAATTAATTTGATCTTCATTTCTTCAAATTGTTTACTACCCTCTCCTTCATTATAAAACAATTTAGATCTTTATTCAAAATCACTATTTTGATCTCTTATCATAAGCAAGTATTTCAAAATATAATATATCCTTTGAAAACCCTTATTCACCCCCCCCCCCCTCTAAGGGCGCCTACCGATCTAACAAGTGGTATCAGAGCTAGGTTATTCCAAATGGCTTAACAACCAGTAATAATGGCGTCTCATGATCTCGCTTCTACTATTGGGGCAAATTTTTATAAAGAAGAAAAATCACTAGCACCACCTTTATTTATTGGGACAAATTATAAAGGGTGGAAAATTTTAATGGAAAGGTTTATTAAAACTTTAGATATCGAAGCATGGAATCTAGCAATATTAAGACCAGCGGATGAATCAAATAAAAAGGAATGTCATCTATATGCAAAAGCCAAACACTATTTATTTTGTGGTCTATCAAATGAAGTTTTCAAATTAATATATTGTTTTTCTAGTGCATACAAAGTATGGAAATTTCTTGAAGAAATGTATGATCTTCCTCTCGCAGGTATGGAACAAACACATGAGGAGAAGGACATACAAGCATCCACCATTATTCAAGAAGATCTCTCTCATAGCAAAACCATGGAGATCATGGAAATCAACCTAGAAAAAGAGAGTAATACATCAAGAGAAAAAGAAGATGAAAATTCATCTATGATGGAGAAAGGCCTAAAAGATGACAAAGGAACTTCATGCTCACATTCTGCCTCTTCCAATAGCGCTGTAAGAAAGTCTAATTCTTCCTTTTGTGTGATAACTTCTATCTCTAGTTTCAATATACTAAAAATGGCTAAACGTAAGATCAAGAAATTGAAAATTACTAATAAAAATTTGCGCTTAGAAAATAAAGATTTAAAAGCAAAAGTTAAAGTAGAATCAAATTCTGATTTACCTAGCTTTACCCATATCACTTCAATTGAAAATACAAAACCTTGTTTTGATTGTAATAATATTAAGGAAAAATTTAAGGAACTTGAAAAGGAAATTATTTGTGTAAAAGAACATAATGAAAATTTATTTTTAGAAAATTCATCTTTGAAAAGTGATTATGCTACATGCCAAAATTATAAAATTAAGATCAAAGAGATGGACGAAACATTTGAGGAATTTAGAAATGACTATCAAAATCATATTGACTCTATTGTTTCTACTCTTAAAAATAGCACAATCGCTTATAATAAAGCTAGACATAATCTAAAGATCAGGAATGATGAATTAAAATCAAAAATCAACTTGCTTATGAAAATTGTAAATACAAATTCACAATATCAAACTATATCTAAAAACAAGTTGAATATGAATATGAACATCTTAACTAAGTTTAATAATGGGAGTAAGGAACACAAAGGATTTGTAAATCAAAATCACCATTATTTACAAAATCATGTTTCTCCCAACTTAAAAATAAAACATCACAAATTTTCTATGAACGATACTTCCAATTATAATTTTCAAAATAAAGATAATCACAATAGAAATTTGATGCATAAGAATAACAATAAACCAAGATTTGAATGGAGGCCCAAAATTAAAACTGAAACATTAACTTCACATGAAATGACCCATTCATCAATATCTACCCACAAACCTACACGTTATATTTGGGTACCCAAAGGAACCTCCACACTTGGTCCTCTTTGGATACCTAAATCTCTCATTCATTAGTAATCCAATCATTTGCATGAAGTAGAAATCAACTAAAAATAAAATATCAATTCTCTACTTCATGATATGCTTAATTTCCTTTTTGTTTTTGCTTTTTATTTCTTTGAGCCATCATGATAAGATCACTTTATATATCATGTGATATGACTTTCACATATTAAACCGAAATTCTTAAATAAATCAAATTGAATAAAGTTGAATAAAAAGTCATATCATTTTTCAAGTGATCTACTTATCCTTTTTATTTTTATCCTTCTAAATCCATTTCCTAAAAGTCTTATAAAATTTGAAAAACTAAATTTGTCATATGATATTATTAAGACTAAATGAAATAAGTGTCAAAATGGATTTAAAAGGTATTTTAGGGGTATTAGGCTAAATTTATAAAATGCGCAAGTTTTTCTTAGGTAGTTAATATATTTACGTCATTTTCAATTACCCCTAGTATGTTTAATCATAATCATGTTAAATCAGAATTGAAAAATTGCATGAATATTATTTCACTTATTTATGATCATTTCACTCATTCATATGTTCTGCAAAACTCAAGAATTAAGGTCTAATGAATATGGAGCTTTAATGAATGTGAAACCCATGTACTAAAATTTTTACTTCCGCAACTTTTTGCGATTTCTTCTCGTCTCTTCACTTCATTAGACAGGCCTTACAATGCACAAACATAATTAAGAAAAATCGGAAGCAAGATCGAAGAAAATCTAGGCTATATGATCAAAATATGCACTCTCAGAGAGCAAACGCAGGCGCTAGTAACTAACGTCGGCGCTAGTAACTAACGCCGGCGCAAGCTCAAGTCTCAGATTTTTTATAATTATAAAATTCTGAAAAATCACTAAAAATATATTATTTTATATGTACTACTCATTTTTGCATCTATGCCTATAATTGATTTTTGAAAAATTAAAATACAAAATTACAAAAACCAAATTACAAAAAAAAAATTTTGGTTATTTGATTGATTTCGATACCTATATGCAAAAACCAAATATAAAAATATAAAACAAAAACAAGTATCAAAATTTATAATTTTGAACTTAACTTTTCTATTTACATGTATCTTGCGAAAGGGTGATTTGGGCTTTCATCCCATCATATCACCTAGTACCGGGCGAACCTCTCACAGGGTAGACCTCGGGAAGTCCAAGATCAAATTATAAGAGTTCAAACTTTAAATTAAAATTATTTCACAAGAATATCAAAAATACTGTATGGACTTTATTGAGAAAATCAAGCATGATTTCTTCTATCATTTAAGACTTTCTACAATGTTGTGATTCATATTTTCAAACTACTTTGAGCATTGTCTTTATCATGCCTTGGTACTTCTAAACTCATGTGCATAAATTCTATTGTAAAAGTTGTGTAGAACCAAGCTTAGCATGCCTTTAAGTATGAGTAAATGTTTTATGTTTGATAATGGTATTTATTCACTCACTTATTTTGGCATTGTCTACATATGTTTTTAATCTAAGAATGCTTGTGTAAGTTTTGTAATAGTACAATGAATTAAAATTGCACAAGTATCTTACCTACACAACCTTTGTTTGCACTTTTAAAAGTTAAGAAAAGTGGTTATGTTTTCATAAATTATATTGGTTTGCAAAACAAGTGTATTCGGAGAACTTTGCACAAAACAAAAATCATAAAATAAAGTGACAAAGATAACTCCACCAAGCACAACTTGAACCTCCTGATAAGTCTTAATAAGCTTTGTGAGGTTGAGCACCTTGGAAAGAATAGTAAAGTATCTTGTGCAAACCATATCTTTCTTTCAAAATAAAAACCACTTACTCTTAAGTACACTGAATCACTAGTCTCAACATTAAAATAAAATAAAATATGTGATCCCCCAAGCACTACTTTGCACCCTGATAAGTCTTAATGAGCATTTTGTGTGCAAAGCACCTTGGTAGTTGTACATTTTTTTGTGCATTGAAGTTTGTGGAATTAAAACTATTTGTGTTTTATTGTGCTCTTTACTTTACATATTTCTTGTATTTTTTATTAAAACATTTGTTTACTCTATTCAAAATACACTTATGTGCACATCATTATCTTCCATAACACTTCTTCTCATGAGTATTGGATCCTAATGCTAATTCTATCATACTCTTAATTTATGAAATGCACTAGATAACCTAGCATGCTTTCTACAATGTTTGGTATGTTTTGAAATTGTGAATTAAAATAACATTGTAGTAATCTCTTTTTGATAACATTATTTCATGCTTGGTTACTTTATTGTTAAACTTTAAGATTTTAATTGAACAATGATTTGCAAAAACATCTTTTTATGAAATTTAACTCATATATCTTTATATGGATCATCATTGATTACAATAAGATGTTTCTTGTATTTCGATAAGTCTTCCGCATCATAACCATATAATTGTTTTACCTTGCACTTTCATGATAATTTAAAGTCTTTTATTTTGTGCATCCTCACTTGAATCTTAACATTCCTTTCTTTCAACAAGTGGTAGACTTGCTTGGTAAACTTTATATTGGTTGCTTTAAACAAGAATATTTTTTATGCTAAAAACTATGATTTATTTCTATGAAAATATTGTAATACTAAAACTCTGATTTATTAATGGATTTCAAATTAGCTCTGTGACTTTTTTATTTAAATAAATTTCAAATAAAAATATAAACCCATAGGCTATGAATGTATCCTTAGAATTAAATGATTAATGTTTCCAATAACTATTATCCATGATAACATATCTCACCATAGCGGGGGCGTAGGGTTGTAGACATTAGATAACCTAACATCTAAGTCATGTCTTGTCCTTAACCGTGGAGGGTTCCAGTGGGGCCTTGCGAGGCACTGGGGGGAAAGAATGCTAGGGTGAGTTTTGTCTAGTGTTTGCATATGGGACTAATACCCCAACCTACGGCATGTATACAGCTCCTCATGCCCATCAGTTACTTAGTACGGGGCTAGGGTGTAGATATATTATCTGGGTAGATTGGTTATTTGGAAATCATTACCTTTTTATGCTTAAAACTCTTATATAAAAGGGAAAACTAACATTATAATATTGATTACTTGGCAAATGTTATATTGTTCATCTTTAATCTTTAAACTCTGATCTATCTCTATAAAAATTATTCTAAAACTCCTTATCATTTCATTCCCTCTAAAAGCTCGATCATGCCTTTATCTTCTAATCAAAACTTTTCTGTGTTTTCTTTCCTTACCCACTTTTGCTAATAACAAAAGGGGAGATCTTCCATGATAAATAAAATCCGCTATCAAAATGAAAAACTAACTTGATTAATTAAAGATGATAGCTTACATATTAGAGGAGCATTCACTTAGGGGGAGCATGTATTTAGGGGGCGCAATTTTAAATACTAAAATCGATAATTATCCTAAGTCATCACTCTCACACACACACAAGAAGTTCATCATGCTTATATATATATTAATGCTCTGATTTATCATTAATGGTTTTGTTATTATCAAAAGGGGGAGTTTGTTGGAACAAGGTCTTCCGCATCTCCTAAGTTTGAGAATAACAAAACCTATTTGTATTTGATCTTGTGTGTTTAAGTGTGCAGGAAAACAAAGTCCATATGACTCAAGGATTACATAAGAAGGTTGCCCCCAAATTTGAGCCATCAAATCCAACATTCCCACTAACGTCGGCGGTAGCACCTAGCGCCCTGTGCTAGCGATGATTAGCGCAATTCTGGGAGCACATATAGAAGGAGCTAGCGCCTGGCGGTAGCTGATAGCGCAGGCGGTAGCGCGGAGCACAGAAGGTAAGAGAGAAATGTTTCCTCGGATTGAAGATTCTACCGCGCAGAATATGTCCTAATATGGGATAGCGCTGGCGGTAGCGCTAGCGCTAAGGCTATAAAATGGACCTTCTCTTCTCGTTTGGCTTGCTGATTCCTGAGAGAGGTCTTGTGCCAGAGTTCCAAAGCCTTATATGGCCGAGAGTTGATCTCCCACCAAACGCTTAGAGAGTTTCTGAAGGAGGACTTCGTCATGCTACATCCAAAGAGGGATCGCTTCAACCTCGCTTATTCTATAGTGATCGTTCATCTCCGACTTCAGAAGTTTCTTAGAGGGAGTTTTTAATATTGTTGTTGTTATTTTATTTCATATCTTTTGTAACTGTTAGAGAATTCGCCTCGTGTTGGCGACTAGGTATGGGTTGGACTTAGGGCAGAAATTCGCCTTGTGTTGGCGTCTAGGTCTCGGGTGTAGGTCTAGGGGGTGCTCGAGGCCATATCCGGGGAAGGGTTGGCTAGAGCAGCTTGAGGCCGTATCCGGGGAAGGAATGGCTAAATCCAACCGGTTCGTGGGGATACGAGTCGGTATAGAAAACAAAAAGAGTCTTTCATATTTCTCTTTGATTTCTAGCGTCATTGAAATCTAATTTTGTAACCAATTTTATTAATAATATTCATGTCTATCTTTGTGTAATAAAATTGATTTGATCTTCATTTCTCTAAATTGTTATTATGGGCTTGGTTCGTTGCCGGATTGTTGGAGGCGGAGATACAAAGGGTAAGCCCTAGAATGGTGGAGGAAGAGATGAGAGAGGATGAAACCCTAGAGGGTGGAGGAAGGAGAGAAGAGCTTAGAGAGAGAGAGAGGAATTTAGAGAGATAAGGGAAATTCTTAATTCATTTCACAATGCACAAATACAAGAGAAGGGTCTATTTATAGAACCCCGGGTGGCATACCCATAAATACATAAAATGCCAACAATATTAAAATAGTTAAACATTACTACGAGTCTAATAACTTTGACTCAATACACACAACGAGGTAAATAAGATAATTGACGGAGGACCATTACACATAACATTCCACCCGTCCTTCTTTTTGAGCTTGTCCTCAAGCTCAAACTCCAGTAGGATGTTCGGTTTCTCTGGCTCCTTGATCTCGCGCCAAAATATCGCCTGGTAGTTTGTCGCGGTGGTAGTGGCGGCGAGGAGTAGCAACGGCGCCTGTGGTAAGACGAGTGGCGGAAGGAATGAGGCCGGTTGGTCTGGCGGAGCTGCGAGAGGCCGGAGTAGCAGGGCCACCGAAGGAGCAATGACCGACAAAATGAAGGGGTCCGGCGGGAACGGCGGTGTGCTGCGCGGCAGCAATGGCCATGCGGACGAAAGGGCCGACTGAGTAGTGGCTGGTAGCAGAGGCAGCGGCGTGGTCGAGGGCGGCAGTGGCGGCAATGGCGGAGGTGGCGGCGACGGCGGCGGCAATGATGGCGGAGGCCGCACAAGTTGTGCGGGCATGGAGAGCAGGACCGGCAAGGCGGGGGCCGGTGGCGTATGCGGCGGTGGAATAGGCCTTGAAAGGCGGTCAGAATGGGCCGAGGAGGCGGCTGAGGTTAGCCGCAAATCAGAGTGTACCGTAGGTGACGGTGGAGCGAGAGGAACCTCGATGAGCGGAGGCGGTACAACTGGTGTAATCGGCGGATGCACCGGTGGGCAAGCGGTGGGAAAAATGATGGTAGAGTGCACGAGCTGGGAGGGCGCCGACACTGGAAGAGGCGAGAGTCTGAAGTGTCCCGACGTCGCCAATTTGTCGAGCGTGGTGTTGAGGCGAGAGGCAGAAGCCTGAAAGGACTTCAACGTTTTCCATAACTTTGCATAAAGGACGGCTTCGTCCGCGGCAGGAGGAGGCATGGGGAACAGGCGCAGATGTAGCAGCAGAGGAGTGGCGCTGGTTTTAATTAGAAAGTAGAATGGCAGCGCAGGGCTCACTGAAAAGATGCGTCTATTGGGGAGGAGAGCGTCGACAGGGGAAAGCGGCCGGCGGACGTGATGTCGTGTGGTAGCTAGAAATGAAGATGATGAAGGAGAGAGTGTGCGCTGGATGGTGCGGCTCTGGAGGGTGCGGCGCAGGAAGGTGCGCAGGAAGGTGCTGCGCTGGCATGGGCGAATGCTGGAAGGAGATGTGCGGAAGCCCGACAGCAGTTTTGGCTCAGGCTTGCGGTCGATCTCTGTTGGAGGTGACGTTGACTGTTCACGAGTGCGGTGGCTGTTGCCGTGAAGCTGGGCAGCAGAGACAGAAAGTAGCAGGATGATGGGATGGAAGGGGACTTCGACAGAGGGGAGGGCTTGGCATGCGGAAGCAGAGGCAGAATACGGTCGGAAGGTTGCGACGGGGTTTCGATCCAGGGAAGCAGAGGTGTGCTGCTTCAATAGTCGGCTGAGAAAGATGAAACTGAGCGGACAGCGGAAGTAAGAAGTCAGGGAAGGACAGCTCTGATACCAAGTTGTTATGGGCTTGGTTCATTGCCGGATTGTTGGAGGCGGAGATACAAAGGGCAAGCCCTAGAATGGTGGAGGAAGAGATGAGAGAGGAAGAAACCCTAGAGGGTGGAGGAAGGAGAGAAGAGCTTAGAGAGAGAGAGGAATTTAGAGAGATAAGGGAAATTCTTAATTCATTTCATAATGCCCAAATACAAGAGAAGGGTCTATTTATAGAACCCCGAGTGGCATACCCGTAAATACATAAAATGCCAACAATATTAAAATACTCAAACATTACTACGAGTCTAATAACTATGACTCAATACACACGATGAGGTAAATTAGATAATTGACAGAGGACCATTACACATAACAATTGTTTACTACCCTCTCCTTCATTATAAAAAAATTTAGATCTTTATTCAAAATCACTATTTTGATCTCTTATCATAAGCAAGTATTTCAAAATATAATATAAGCTTTTAAAACCCTTATTCACCGACCCACCCCCCCCCCCCCCCCCCCCTCTAAGGGCACCTACCGATCCAACAGAGCTTACCGCAGTGATTGGGTACTACTACCCGCGAGTGCCTCCGAGGACAGGGAGGCGAGGCTGGGGTCGATGGCGGTGGGATCAAAACTAATCCTACCGACTCTCGCTTCATGTATCCTCCCACATCCTCGTTATTCCTTTTCTTCTCGCTTATGCACTGAACGATTTGAGACCTACTATGTCTCGTGAATAGTTTATCTGTTTGAATGTTGTATTATTCTGACTTTTATTATTCTGCCGAATGCTTTTTTGTGAATGCATTTACTTTTAATATATTTTGTCTTGCTTTCGCTCGAGGGGTCTCGCGCGCGACACTCGCCTCTCGCTGGAAATTTGGCGAGTTGGTGGGCTGGATTGAACTCCGAAGCGCCGGGACAGCGCAACCGCTATCCGCACCCCGTGTGTGCAAAGTTCCTCTTTTTCCTTACTTTCTCTATAAATAGTTGGGCCACCCACCGCCTTTAATACGCTTCCTTCTTTTTTCTCTCCTGCTCTCACGCCAGCAATCAAGCCTTTCTCTAGACTCTCTCTCTACCACCCTTTCAGGAGATGGCTCCCACACTCGATGGTCGAAGCAAGTGCGCCCAGTCATTCCTCAGCCACAATTTTGAGACATGCGACCTTTCTGAGGTGGATTTTGCCGCGACCGTCGCCGACTACATGCCGCCAGGGTTCACTGCTTGCTACCCTAGTGGCCGCGACCGCATCAACCAGATTTTTCCCGATGCTCTCATAATCCCACTGGACCACTTAGAGGTGGGACTCTAGATCCCCCTCTGGCCTGAAATGAGTCGGTCGTTCTGCTACTACGGCGTAGTTCCCGCCCAGCTGAACCCAAACTCAATCGCAATGTTGGTATCATTCGCCTTCTACCTGCGGGAGGAGGATTGAATTCTCCATCCCCGTCTTCCGCAAGATCTTCAATTTCTGAGTGAGAGCGGTGTGTCATTCTTCTCCGAACAGAGCCTGCTTAAGGTCACTGGTACCGCCAACAAGCTCCATGACTGGACTTGGCGGTTCGTCTTCATGACTGGGAGCTTTGGCAATACCCTCTTCGCGTCGGTGCAGGAGGAAGAGTCGGCCTTCCGGCCTCCAACGCTGGGAGGTCACGAGGCCAAACTCCACGAGTTCATCCAAAAGCAGGGCATGGACGTGGTCTATCTGCGGAAGCACGTCGACTCGCTTCCTCTCATCCTGCTGGGAGAGGGAAAGGCCACTCAGCCTCGCTCTACTTTCCACTCAACCTTTCTGCCTATCCTTTTCTTAAACCTTATCTTACCTTACATGGGTGCGGGATCTGTCTCTCTATCCACCGTATGAAACCACAGAGACCCTCGACGCCTCCTTAGCTCTCGTGAAGACTGTCGCTGAGGCCTGCCATGAAGTCCTCCCTCTCTCCAAGTCCAGCGCCCAGAAGCAGAAGCCCGACGCAGCTCCCAGGACTTCTTCCTCCAAGCGGCCTAAGTCCACCGCCAAGGACAAGGGATTAGCTGCTGATACCCCCAAAGTGAGTGCCCGGACCATGAAGGTGACGGTGGGCACCACCGCAGACGCGGTGGCTGGGACCTCCAGCGCTCCACCTGATCCCCCGGCGGGACCTCTCCCACGATGGCATCGAAACTTCTCCCTAGGGGAGAAGCATGTGGACGAGGTCGGGGCACCTCTACTGCTGTGGGACCAGAAAGACAACCGGGTGTCAATCTCCTTACTCCTGCCCACCTGACTAGAGCAGGACACCACCAGTGGTGAGGCATATGCTCTCGCCTACACGCTCTACGGTAGGGAGGATGCCTCAATCTACAACGCCGAGTCCCCCCGGACCCTCACGCATGAGGTCGCGTGTGCTCAGCTACGCACGCTAGAGCTGTCGCACATGGCTTCTCTTCACTGCATCACCCTCACCCGGAACCTCATCGAGGTAGAGAGGACGTGGTACAAAGATTCCGCGAAGGTCCTCCGCCTGGAGGAGCAGATAGTCGCCCTCAAGGCTCTCATTGTCGAACCCCTCATCCATGTGGTAAGCTCTCCCACCAATACTTGTGCTCTCGCGACTCATAATTTTGCTTTCTTCTTGCTAACCTTGCTTTTGTCTCCCTCCCTTCAGATCACCACCAATGTTGATATCCTGACCGCTCGAGCCAACCAACTCGATGATCAAAACAAGGAGCTGCGGGCCGAGGTTCAGCACTTACGAGACAGGGCAGTCTCGCCGCCTCCTAGTGAGCCTCATACTCATCACTGATACATCAACTACGATATTGAGGTCATGATGCAGGACACGGCTCAGGGAGCAGTAAGACAAGCCATAGATAGGTTGCGCGAGGCCCGAATACTGAGGGAAGGGAGCAAGGGGGTCACCGCTCGCGAGCTTTTTCCCAAGCTCTTCAACCCGATAATAGTTCCGGAGGGCGAGATCGACCTGCAGTGAGAAGATGATGGCTTCCCTTTGATGGATGGGATCCCCAGCGAGAAGTTCGGCGACCTCCCCTGAAGAACCCTTCTTTTTTCTTTCTAATGTACTGCGGGAAACCTTTTGTAACTTCTTTACAATGAAATGAAATGAAATATTTTACCTCTCTGCGATTGTTATTATATATTCTTTTTTGCTTTCCGCATCTCGTTATTATCCGCTGACAGCTCACGCGCTCGTACACCATTTTGCATGTTCTCGCTCCTTCGCGCACTCGCTTATACTTCTTGCCTTCTTTAGCGCCAATGACCCTTAGTTCTAGGCCGCGACCGAGATGCTTCCGCCACATAGGCGCGTCCCAAGGATGTAACCCCTTTGCATCCATGTGTGCCTTTTAGGACTTAGCTGATTTCATTGCTTCCTGCCGGGAACAAAACCACGTTGAGGACCCTCTTTCTCTCGCTTACTTCTCACATATCTCGTGGCCGGCGGATGCCTGTCTCATTTAATACCACTCATCGGCGAGTGACCCTTGTGTTGGACCCCACTCAACAACCTTACACCAAGGCTTACCCTATGTCAATCCCCCTTTATAGGACTTTCATTTCTTACCTTGTCGTTCCCCTGGGTCACCACCGAGTCAGCCTATAGCCCTGCCAGCTAAGTGAGGGCCTAGACAGAGGGTCTGCTCGGGGTCCACCTTCCCTTGTAACCTGTCACTGAGGAGTCTTCAGCCATGCCAGCTAGGTGGGAGCGTGGACAGCAGGTCTGCTCAGGGCCAACCCTTCCTTGTAACCTGCCACTAAGTGAGCCTATGACCCTACCAGCTAGGTGAGAGCCTGGAAAGCGGGTCTGCTCGGGGCCAACCTCTCCTTGAAACCTGCCACTGAGTGATCCTACGGCCCTGCCAGCTAGGTGAGAGCCTAGACAGCTGGTCTGCTCGGGGCCAACCTCTCCTTGTAACCTGCCACCGAGTGAGCATACGACCCTGCCAGCTAGGTGAGATCCTGGACAGTGGGTCTGCTTGGGGCCAACCTTTACTTGAAATCTGCCACCGAGTGAGCCTACGGCCCTGCCAGCTAGGTGAGAGCCTAGACAGCAGGTCTGCTCGAGGCCAACCTCTCCTTGTAACCTGCCACCGAGTGAGCATACGGCCCTACCAGCTAGGTGAGATCCTGGACAGCGGGTCTGCTTGGGGCCAACCTTTACTTGAAACCTGCCACCGAGTGATCCTTCGGCCCTACCAGCTAGGTGAGAGCCTGAACATCGGGTATGCTCGGGGCCAACCCTTCCTTGAAACCTGCCACCGAGTCAGCCTATGGCCTAGCCAGCTAGGTAAGAGCCTGTACAGCAGGTCTGCTCGGGGACAACCTCTCCTTGTAACCTACCACCGAGTGATCCTACGGCCCTGCCAACTGGGTGAGAGCCTGGACAGCAGGTCTACTCGGGGCAAACCTTTCCTTAAAACATGCCACTGAGTGAGCTTACGGCCCTGCCAGCTAGGTGAGAGCCTGGACGGCGGGTCTGCTCAGGGCCAACCTCTCCCTATAATATGCCACCAAGTGAGCCCACGTCCCTGCCAGCTAGGTGAGAGCCTGGACACTGGGTCTGCTCGGGGCCAACCTTTCTTGAAACCTGCCACCGAGTGAGCCTACGACCCTGCCAGCTAGGTGAGAGCCTAGACACCGGGTCTGCTCTGGGCCAACCCTTCCTTGTAACTTGCCACCAAGTGAGCCTACGGCCCTGCCAGCTAGGTGAGAGCCTGGGCAATGGGTCTGCTCGGGGCCAACCTTTCCTTGAAACCTGCCACCGAGTGAGCCTACGGCCCTGCCATCTAGGTGAGAGCCTGGACAGCGGGTCTGCTCGGGGCCAACCCTTCCTGGTAACCTGCCATCGAGTGAGCCTATGGCCATGCCAGCTAGGTGAGAGCCTGGACAGCGGGTCTGCTCGGGGCCAACCTTTCCTTGAAACCTACCACCAAGTGATACTACGTCCCTGCCAGCTAGGTGAGAGCCTGGACAATGGGTCTGCTCGGGGCCAACCCTTCCTTGTAACCTGCCACCGAGTGAGCATTTGGCCCTGCCACCTAGGTGAGAGCCTAGACAACGGGTCTGCTCAGGGCCAACCGATCTATTGAGTTCGGACCCACCGGGGATTGTAGCCTACGCCTACTTCTCCCTAACGAACCCACTTCGTTGTTGATGGAAAAACTAGAGCAGACCCAAGGCTATAGCGAGGAGGTCCCGCCACACACCCGAAAGATCTTAGAGAGCTTCCCCTCCCTAACCAACTCAGTCGGGCACCTTGGAGGGCACTAACAGCCTACCCCAAAACTAGCCTGGAGGAGAGAGCTCAGAAGATCTTCTCTCCTCCAAGGTCCTTAAGGGTCTATTTATAGATTTTCTAGTCTGGTCTGCAAATAGCACGGAACCGCCTTTTGGTTTCACTAATCGTAATATCCTAACTCCGCTGTTCCGAGGGGCTATTGGCAGCCCACAAGGGGTATTATGTCATTTCCCCCTTGAAGCCTTCTAGGCGAATGGTCTGTGAAGGCACCACTCGCCTGGCTTCTTACTCACTAAACTCTGCCGGGCGAGTGGTTTCTTGGGCTCCACTCGCTTGATACCTCACTCGCCAGGTCTTTGGCGCACTTGCACACCTAAGGGAGAGAGTGTCTGGTGGAAGGGTCTCACATTCGCCCGGAGGCTCCTCCTGCCTCTCCTGAACTTGACGAGTGCTCCTTGCCTACTCTTTTGCCTACCTCGAGCCTGGGCCCCCACTCGACAAATACAGGGTTGTACAATGATAGACTAGGCAGGCAATTCACCAGGCCTCTTGTCGTCATAGCCTTCAGCTTATCCATACCAACATGCCCAAGTCTCTCGTGCCAAATTGCAGCACTGTCATTATCTATCATCTTATGAACAAATGATCTTGTTGATAGAACAAACAAGTCCTTCACCCTCCTTCCAGCATGAGTGACGTCAGCTTTCATGCTTGACATATTTTAGAGAAACTTCAGTTCTGTTGGGCCAAACAGAATGTGATACCCCGCATCAACAACATTGGTCACGGGGAAGAGGTTCTTCTTCATACCTAGCACATGATACACACTCCTCAGGGTGAGTGGACCTCTATCACTTCCCAAAGAAATGACACCCTCCTTTTCGACTGCGTGAATATTATCATCAGTAGTAATAATAACATCATTATCTGAGAATGCTTACATAGAAGAGAACTTTGACTCATCCCCAGTGAGGTGATGACAACACCCTGAGTCCAATATCCAATTATCATGGTAGTTAATGGAAACCAAAGCATGAACACAAGTGCATGTCATGAAGGCACCTCCACACTAACTACCTTCACCATTGGAACCAGCCTCATCCTTTCATGCAGAATACCCTGGTTGAAGATTAACTCTGCAGTCCTTTTTGAAGTGACCAAGCTTGTTGCACCTGTAAAACCTTGGTCCTTCCTTCTTCTTCTCATCATGCTTAGGAGCTTAGCTCCTCTCCTGCTAATATGAAGTAGACGGACCATCACCTCCAGGTGGCTTCTTCTTCTTGTCCCTTCTCTTCTTCTTACCAGAATAAAGAACCTCACTCTCTCCCCCATAGACAGATATCCCATCCATCTGCTTTGCCATGCTCTCTTGCAAAACAAGCAAGTTCTTCATCTCCAGCAAAGATGGTTGATTGGTCAAGCCCTGTACAGAAGTAAAAAAGGCCACAAACACCCCTCCGCAAGCCGCGGATTATGTGCCTCTTCAGCTTTGCTTCTGAGATAGGCTCTTCTGGGTCCAATACTGATATCTCAGCACACAGGTTCTTCATCTTCAAAAAGAAGAATGAAATGGACAATTCTCCTTGAGTTGTTTTCACTAACTCATTCTCAAGAAATTGTAGTCGTGCTACATTCTTTTTGTTGAACAGGCCTTCCAAGGCTGTCCATATCTCAGTAGCAGGCCGACATCCTATGATGTGGTCAAAGAGCTCAGAGATGATAGCTCGCTTGAGAGTGAACTCTGCATTAGCATTTGTTCTCTTCCAAGCCTTCACCTGCTCACCATTCCCTTCAGCAGCTACAACGGGTTGTCTTGAACTCCCAGAAATCCAAGCAAGATAATGTGGCTGATCACTGCTCAAACATTCTGTGCCTCTGTACCATGTTAAAATTTCTAAAGAAGCGGGAATAAGGCACGGGAACACTTCAACCATACCAAGCTAAGCAACCAGCAACAATAGAAGTACAAGATAATCTTTTATTAATCTATCTCTTTACAATGTGAGACATGCATGGCGAGACATGATTTATCAAAATACAAGATGGAGAAAAACAGAAATAGACAAGGAGCTGGCAAACAGAAAAACTGTGATCGCCTGACCGCTCAAACTGCCAGACTGTATGGCAAATGCGGAGACCGCGTGAACAGTACAGGTCATCAACCTGCTATCTATCAAACTGCTACCTCAGAACTCACGAGTTGCTTTCTTATTGCTCTGCTGAGAAAACTACCTGTCTGCACTTCTTAATCGCCTGACCACGAGGTTGCATAACCAACGAAGCTTCCCATGAACTGAGAATAGAACTGCATAAGTTGTAGCCTGACCGCAACTCCTAGTCACTTGTTCGCTAGGTCGCCCGACCACCGAGCTTGCTGCGAACAGCTGAAGAACTACAAATCAGTCCGTACAGAAGAAGACTGCTGACAAACTGGTTATTCAAAGCTGGGAAAACACAAGGAAGAAGACTGTTGTTTCCCGCCACCAAACTGCCAGCTTCTGCACTGCTCCCTCCGACCAAGGTCAAAACCAAGTGTAGACTGCACAATCTGCAAACACAACAAAACGATCAATAACTTCCTGACCACGCAGTCTCAAATCTTGAGATCGACAAAAGCAACCCAAGCTTTAGTTCTTACAGTTCTTGTCAATTATGACGAGCCATGTACCTCTATTTATAGGTAGACAGACGGATGTCGTCACTGCCCCCAAAGAAATACAATCACCGACTGCCATGAAGTAGCAAGCAATCAAGACCGCCGCGACAACCAGACCGCGATAAACAGATTATATGGTCACTACCAGGTCGCGCGGTCACCACCAGATCACGCGGTCACCACCAGGTCGTGCGGTCACCACCAGGTCGCGCAGCATAATGAGCCATCTGCAGAACCCGACTTGCCAAGACCTTGACTAGTCACCAGAGGGAGACCGCGTAGTCTCTACGATCTGAACTCTTTCAGACTGCCCAGATGATGGCGCAAATCTCACACACCGCTATAGGCGGTAGCTCGACTGCGACACGAAACGGCAGTGTACTGATCGTTCAAGTAATATAAAACGAGGAGTAATCCCCGAGTATCGAATCTCTCAAGGAACACAGTAAGGTGGAGTTAACGTTCGAGGTAGGACTTGAGATTGAAGTCCTTAACGTCGGATGGAATGCGGGGGAGTTGGGTTGGCTTTTGGAACATAAAATAAAAGCTATCGACTACTCCTATGCAATGCCGCTATGCAATGCTTCGCTTGGCGGGATGGAGACTAGGCAGGCCTAGAGCGCACTGCGTCGCAAGGGCGGATGGACGAGTAGGCTAGCAGAATCGAACTATGCAGGCCTTGAGCGCGCTGCTTCGTTAGGCGGGATGGAATACGGGCCGCGATGCCACGCTTCGGTAGGCGGATGGACGAGAAGGCTAGTGGAACGAACTATGCGGGCCTTGAGCGTGCTGCTTCGTTAGGCGAGATGGAATACACGGGCCGCTATGCCACGCTTCGGTAGGCGGATGGACGAGTAGGTTAGCGGAATGAGGGTCGCAAGCACCTCTTCGACAAGCACACCACTAACAATTGTTAGGGCGGCACAACACAACCAACAATCCACACCACAAGGCACACCTCAAAATAATAAGCAAGTATACTCAAATCACATAGACATAATCAAGTATAAATGCTAATAATCAAGCACGCTTCATCATAATGTTAGATCTAACTACATATACATCAATAAGAGAAGAATAAGGCAAGAAATCGACCGAATCCGAAGGCTCGTTGAAGATTCACGGTTGGAATCGCCGGGTTGTCAATCCGCGTCCAAGCTCGGTCCACAACTACATCCGGGGTAGAGAGAGCTGTCACGACTCTCCAATGGACCCGTCTTCTTCGTGTCACGATCCGGTAGAGGTTGCAAACTTCCTCTTGCTCGATGGAGATAGCGGCTAGGTCTTCCTTTGGAGCTCTTGGATGAAGGAGGAGGCCGAGAGGAAACTCCGGCGAAGATTTGGCGTTGAAAGCTTGCCCGGAGATCCTCCCTAAGGTGGGCGGCGATGGAGGAGCGAAACCAGGCGGACGGGAGCAGAAAACGGCGGAGTCGGGCGAGCGATGCGACCTAAATCGCGAGCAGCGGATTTTATAGGCGCTGGAATTAAACAGTGCGCACGGTCAGTGGCGCACGACCAGTGGTCGTGCGCACTAGAATCCTGTGATCGTGCGCTCTGCCTGGACGGAACCTGCAAAGACAGAAATTATAAAATAAAATGTTCGCACGACCAGTGGCGCACGACCGGTGGTCGTGCGCACTATCGTCGGTGGTCGTGCGCAATACAGCAAACAGAACTCAGAATTTTAATGATAAGTGCGCACGAGCAGTGGCGCACGACCGGTGGTCGTGCGCACTAGCATCGATGGTCGTGCGCACTGCTCCAAACAGAACTCATGAAAAAGGCATTAATTGCGCACGATCAGTGGCGCACGACCGGTGGTCGTGCGCAGTAGAGCCAGTGATCGTGCGCAGTGTTCCTGTGCAGAATTGCACCGGGAACACCTGCACGACTCCAATTCCAGCATACGACACCGGTCTCGCCACTGAAAATGGAACTTAACAGTACATGAAAACTACTAATGAAGATAAGCATGAAATCACACCAAAAATGGGCCTAGAGGTGCACCTAGCATGGAATATCAAATATAAACGATAACAGGGCTAAAGTGTGGTGAAATGACTAAATAAATGGCCCAGATGAGTCCATAAAAGTGTATATGATCAGGACTCATCACACCCCCAGACTTACCTGTTTGCGCGTCCCGAGCAAACAAATTCTAAGCGAACTGGGAAAGAAAAGTAGATGGCTTAAAACTACAATACAGAGTACCATGCGAAGTCGCATGCTCATGTGCATAAGAAAAATAGTAGAAAAGATTTCTGATTATATAAACAGCCTATATATTTCTAAAAGAGTAAAAGCATATTACAGCTACTCAAAATGGTGAACTATGGTGAATCGTTCGGTCATGCATACAGAGAAAGTAAACTAAACGCTGAGACGAGCATTGCTCAAGATCGGGATGCGGGAAAAACTCCACTGAAATCCATCAGTGTCGATGACCATAAGCTTGCCCTGTCACATTCTCTCCACGGCACTGGTTTGACTCAAATGCGTGAATCAATAGGACTTTAGGTTTTAAAATGGGGCTTGGGTTTAGGTGAGGATAAACAAAGATAAAAACGACGGCACAAGCACTAAACCCAAATAAGCTCATGCAGAAATTATTCTCGCTCACCACACAAACTCGCGGGTACATCACACCCCCAGACTTGGACTTAACAACATGGGTGTGTGCACCGCCTACTCCCAAACATATATTTTTTTTACACAGATTTTTCATTAAAGCTCATCTTTTTCTTTTCTTTTCACTTCTCTTCTTTTTCTCATTTTCTTTTCTTTTCTTTTCAAAACATTTTCAACAAATTTATCAAAGATGCACATCCACATTTTCACAAAAGTATCACAACATCAACAACCCAACTCATGAAAATAATAAACAGCTAAAGCTCAGATTTGGGTGTGCGACTAGGATTGGCTTTTGGGCTTTGGTGAAATAAAAGTGGGGCTGAATCAAAGAACGGGTAGGCACAACTGGGCTAGCGAGGATATAGCGGTAGGGATAGGCACAAAGGCTCAACCGGGCCAAAATGATGGCCTATATCACATTCACACAATTGACTAACCGTATACCCATGCTTCAAGAATCGCTTGGGGCAAGTTCTAGCCACCGAGAAAGATTCTCCTTTCTCCCGACTCAAGCAATACGAATCTAGCGATCGTTTACACACATCCCTATGCTACCGTTTGATTCCACCGAATTCACCATTTGAGTAGAGTAAACAACATTTACACTAATAAGAAAAATATAAAACCATAATATAAAGAGAAGTCTAATCTACACAAATTTTTATGCAACCGAGCACTCGACTAGGAGCACTACTAGAGTCAACATTTTACTCTGCTACATAATCCTAAGCCATCACCTAGATTTTCCCAAATAAGCAGAAGAATTAAATTCACTACAGAGCACGCATACAGACGAGTACGCGCTCAAGTGGGTGCTGTGGTGTGCAATGAAAATAAACAAAACATTTTAAAAGAAATCTTCTAGTATGCAGTGCAATAGTGCACGTGAGCGGGTAAACAAAACTACTCTCCCCCAGACTTAAACTAAACAATCCACAGAATATATGACATGAACATCAGGAAAGGCTAGGGAAAGAGAGTACCCAGTGCTCAGAAATGAGCACACCAGAAGATTGGCGTTTAAACCCAGACTAAGCTGCAGCATCCGCCATCCAGAAGAAGTACCTACAAGGGTCAGCTCCGCAAAACAAAAGAAACACAAAAAGACAAACTAAAATAAACTACAGCTAACTAAACATGATTAAATAAAATAAAATGCATGAAAAGTAAGATAACTACTGGGGTTATTGTCATCCCAGCACGACTTATTCAGATTTTGTACAGTTCTAGCTTATAGGCCTATGAAAAGAAAAGTGCACAGGTAACTGTTCTAATATGCGCATCGGTAGCGGGTACCGATACGGAGACAGAGCAGTCACCCCTCTACCTAAATATAGATACCTGCTCCTCACAGGTAGAGGGTAGAGAATGTAAGAAAAGGGGGAGGCCTGGTCCTCACTCATCTCACAAAGCACATCCTTGCCTAGCAAGGTATCGTCAACAGGGAGGCAGCAGGAGGAAAAGGCAATGAGTGGAGCTTCCTCAACGGAGGAGGGGTCAACCTCCTCACATGTGAGGATACACTCATCATTGACTTGAGCACCATGCTCCAAGTCCTCCTGATGTACCTGTGAAGACTCAACCTGCACAGGCTCAGATGAAGAAGGGGGGTCAGGAAATAAAAGAGAAGAATGACATAAATAATCAAAAATCGGGGGAGTGGTCCCGGTCTCACTCCTAGCAGGATCCAAACATAGATCACTGTCAGTATCATATGAGTCGTAACGAGGAGAACCCAAGAGCTCGGGGTCCTTGGTGGTGAGCCGGATGTCCCCATCCAATAAGAAGGTAAATACCTCCTCCTCGGAAAGAGAATCCTCCTCATCCCACCGCGGCGCGTCATCGTGTTCAAAGGTATCAAACTCCCCATTAGAGAGAATAAAATCCTCGTCCCACTTTGGCGCAACCTCAGGCGCTGAATCAGCCACTAGAACGACATCATCAGCCGACTCACTAAAGATTGGAGTAGATGAATTTTGCAAGGAATGCGGAGGAACCGGACTGCTCTCATGATCAGAAAGTAAATGAGCAGTCGCCTCCGCGAAAATATCCACAGACGCCTCCCCGCAGGAAGAACCAGAATCTGCACACCATACTGGTGCATCCATGAGTTCCCAATCCTGTCCCTGTTGACCATCGAATGAGTGCACATCGTCACTCAAGGGAAGCTCATAAAAGGGGATTGAGGGACCCATGAAAGAGCTGTACGCGGCGAGAGATTCCTCAGTAATCTCCAAGGGCAAAGATCGAGCATGATGTGCGATGTCAGTGCAGGGGCCAGGCAACACTCTGGTGGGCCTGTCCGCAGTAGTCTCCCGTAAACGGGGGGATGCTACGTACACGTCCTCAGAGGGGGAAGGATCGCACAGACGAGGGCAATCCTTCAACACATGGCCTATACCTTGACATAACAAACACCTAATACAATGCTCAGCGTTTAAAGCAGTCATGGCGTCGATGTATCGACGCAAAGTGTCAGAAAGATGACACTCGGCTTCAGAATACATCACAGAAGTATGTGGATAACAGAAAATAAAGATTCTTTGCAAAATAATACTACACACACAAGATAAATCTGAAAATCCTGCTTTAGAAAAGTTAAAAACTAGAGAAAACAATAGAGCAAAGAAAATTAAGAGGCTAAAAATTTTTTTTAAGACAAAAACAAAGTTAAAAAAAATGGATATACAAGCGAAAAAGAACTACAATCTCTCGTCTACCTCTCAAGAAAAACTCACACGACCGTGTTCCCCGGCAACGGCGCCAAAAACTTGATGGCGCAAATCTCACACACCGCTATAGGCGGTAGCTCGACTGCGACACGAAACGGCAGTGTACCGATCGTTCAAGTAATATAAAACGAGGAGTAATCCCTGAGTATCGAATTTCTCAAGGAACACAGTAAGGTGGAGTTAACGTTCGAGGTAGGACTTGAGATTGAAGTCCTTAACGTCGGATGGAATGCGGGGGAGTTGGGTTGGCTTTTGGAACATAAAATAAAGCTATCGACTACTCCTATGCAATGCCGCTATGCAATGCTTCGCTTGGCGGGATGGAGACTAGGCAGGCCTAGAGCGCGCTGCGTCGCAAGGGCGGATGGACGAGTAGGCTAGCGGAATCGAACTATGCAGGCCTTGAGCGCGCTGCTTCGTTAGGCGGGATGGAATACGGGCCGCGATGCCACGCTTCGGTAGGCGGATGGACGAGAAGGCTAGTGGAATGAACTATGCAGGCCTTGAGCGCGCTGCTTCGTTAGGCGAGATGGAATACACGGGCCGCTATGCCACGCTTCGGTAGGCGGATGGACGAGTAGGTTAGCGGAATGAGGGTCGCAAGCACCTCTTCGACAAGCACACCACTAACAATTGTTAGGGCGGCACAACACAACCAACAATCCACACCACAAGGCACACCTCAAAATAATAAGCAAGTATACTCAAATCACATAGACATAATCAAGTATAAATGCTAATAATCAAGCACGCTTCATCATAATGTTAGATCTAACTACATATACATCAATAAGAGAAGAATAAGGCAAGAAATCGACCGAATCCGAAGGCTCGTTGAAGATTCACGGTTGGAATCGCCGGGTTGTCAATCCGCGTCCAAGCTCGGTCCACAACTACGTCCGGGGTAGAGAGAGCTGTCACGACTCTCCAATGGACCCGTCTTCTTCGTGTCACGATCCGGTAGAGGTTGCAAACTTCCTCTTGCTCGATGGAGATAGCGGCTAGGTCTTCCTTTGGAGCTCTTGGATGAAGGAGGAGGCCGAGAGGAAACTCCGGCGAAGATTTGGCGTTGAAAGCTTGCCCGGAGATCCTCCCTAAGGTGGGCGGCGATGGAGGAGCGAAACCAGGCGGACGGGAGCAGAAAACGACGGAGTCGGGCGAGCGATGCGACCTAAATCGCGAGCAGCGGATTTTATAGGCGCTGGAATTAAACAGTGTGCATGGTCAGTGGCGCACGACCAGTGGTCGTGCGCACTAGAATCCTATGATCGTGCGCTCTGCCTGGACGGAACCTGCAAAGACAGAAATTATAAAATAAAATGTTCGCACGACCAGTGGCGCACGACCGGTGGTCGTGCGCACTATCGTCGGTGGTCGTGCGCAATACAGCAAACAGAACTCAGAATTTTAATGATAAGTGCGCACGAGCAGTGGCGCACGACCGGTGGTCGTGCGCACTAGCATCGATGGTCGTGCGCACTGCTCCAAACAGAACTCATGAAAAAGGCATTAAGTGCGCACGATCAGTGGCGCACGACCGGTGGTCGTGCGCAGTAGAGCCAGTGATCGTGCGCAGTGTTCCTGTGCAGAATTGCACCGGGAACACCTGCACGACTCCAATTCCAGCATACGACACCGGTCTCGCCACTGAAAATGGAACTTAACAGTACATGAAAACTACTAATGAAGATAAGCATGAAATCACACCAAAAATGGGCCTAGAGGTGCACCTAGCATGGAATATCAAATATAAACGATAACAGGGCTAAAGTGTGGTGAAATGACTAAATAAATGGCCCAGATGAGTCCATAAAAGTGTATATGATCAGGACTCATCACCAGACCACTTCCACTCCACTTCAAAAAATTCAACAATTTTGACTTCGATTTGGTAGCATCAATTCTACCACTAGCAGAGTTCGACATCATCTTGGGTATGGACTGTCTCGCAGAGCAGTGGGCCAATATTGACTGTCTGTTGAAGGTAGTGACCCTGAGGAGTGAAGGTAGAGCGGAGGTCAAGTTTGAGGGCCTTAGTGAAGTGGCCTGCTCTCTGATTTCGGCCATACAGATGGTGTGTGCGGTGAACCAGGGAGGTGTAGCGTTTGTGGCTTTGTTGGAGACTCACTCCGCAAAGTTGGCAATTAGAGAAGTGCAGTCGTGTTAGTGTTCGAAGATGTGTTCCCCGAGGAGCTTCCGGGAGCACCTCCTCAGCATGAGATCGACTTTACGATAGAGTTGATACCATGTGCAAGGCCGGTACCGCACCCTCCATTTAGCATGTCATCGAAGTAACTAGCCGAGCTGAAGGTTCAGTTACAAGAGTTGCTAGAGCATGAGTACATTTGGCCCAACTCTTCGCCGTGGAGTGCGCCGGTGTTGTTCGTAAAGAAGAAAGATGGTAGTATGCAGTTGTGCATAGACTGTCGTGAGTTGAATAAGTTGACGATTAAGAATAAGTATCTGATTCTGTGAATCGATGACTTGTTTGACCAGTTAGTGGGGTCGGTGGTGTACTCCAAGTTGTACTTGAAGTCGGGGTACTACCAGTTGAGGATTCGAGAAGAGAACATTCCAAAGAGAGTGATTGGGATGAGGTACAGTCACTTTGAGTTCTCGATGATGTTGTTCGGTTTGACGAATGCGCAATTAGTGTTCTTGGATCTGGTAACATAGTTTTTCGACAATATCTGGACTCGTTCATGGTAGTATTCATTGACGATATCCTAGTACATTCGAAGTCAAAGTTCGACCATAAGACTCACTTGAGAGTGGTCTTATAGATTTTGAGGGAGAACCAGCTTTATGCTAAGTTGTCAAAGTGCGAGTTTTGGATTGAGAGGCTGGCGTTCTCGGGTCATGAGATCAGTGGCGATTGGTTGGTTGTGGATCCACCAAAGATCGAAGCCATTAAAGATTGGTTGTATTGAGAATTGTGGTGGAAGTCAGGAGTTTCCTTGAACTAGCCGGTTATTACAAAAGGTTCATTGAGAACTTTTCGTGGATCGCATTGCCCCTCACCTCTCTTACTCGCAAGGATCAGAAGTTTGTGTGGACATCGGAGTGTGCCCATGTATTTGAAATCATGAAGGAAAGGTTGATGTCTGCTCTAATTTTGAGATTTCCAAGTGTACTGGGGGTACAGATCTATAACGATGCATCTGGTTGTGGTTATGGTTGCGTGTTGGCGCAGCACGGCCAGGTAATTTCTTATGAGTCAATTCAGTTGAAGCCCCATGAGAGGAATTACCCCATCCATGATTAGGAGTTGGCGGCGGTTATTTTTGCGTTGAAGTTGTGGCGGCACTACGTGTATGGTGCGAAGGTGGAGATTTTCACGGACCACTAAAGCCTGAAGTATCTCCTGGATCAGAAAGATCTAAATATGCAGTAGCGTAGGTGTGTCGAGTTCCTTGGGGACTACGACGTGGCGATTCAGTATATGGCAGGCAAGGCAATGTTGTGGTCGACTCCTTGTGTAGGAAGTATTTCGGGCAAGGGAATTGGATTGAAGCGCATGATGAGCATTTAGGGAGAGACTACGAGTCTCTTAGCATTATTTGTGTGGCTAGAGGAGAGTCTAGCACAGCTCGGTTGAACTGGATCAAGATGCAGTGTGATTTTGCTAATTGGATTCGAGAGAAAACCAGTGTGGATGAAGATTTTCAACCATTAGTGGCGGAAGCTCAGCAAGGTGAAGCAGTGCCTTGGACATGGTCAGTGGAATCTTGAAGAAGAACGGAAGGTTGTGCGTACCGCCCTTTGGCAAGCTTCGTGAGGAGTTAATGTTTGAGGAACGCTTTGAGAAGTAATCCATTCATCCAGGCAATACAAAGATGTACTTGGATATGAAGAAATCCTTTTGATGGTCTGGGATGAAGCAGGATGTAGCTTTGCACGTGAGTCGGTGTCAGACTTGTGCCTTGGTGAAAGCTGAGTGCCAAAGGCCGGGCTGGTTCTTGAAACCTCTTCCTATCCCCGAGTGGAAATTTGACGGCATCTTCATGGATTTTGTGCATGGTTTGCCTCGGTTGCAATAGATTAAAGATGCGATTTGGATGATTGTGGATCTCTTGACCAAGGTGGCTCACTTTATTCTGACTCAGAAGGAGGATAGCGTGGAGAGGCTCGTGGAGTTGTATGTTCGTAACATTGTGCGGCTGCACGGGATTCCAAAGATCATTGTTAGTGGTCGCGATGGATGGTTCACGTCCAAGGACTGGATGTTAGTGCAGAAGAGTTTGGGCATAAAGCTTACGTTCAGTACAGCGTTCCTTCCACAGACCGATGGTCAAACAGAGAGAACGAATCATACTTTGGAGGATATGCTGAGGATGTGTGCACTCGATTTTGGCAAGAGTTGGGAAGATTGCCATTTTATGGTGGAGTTTTCCCACAATAACAGTTTTCAAGATAGTATCAAGATGACGCCATACAAAGCATTGTATGGTAAGCGGTATCGAACGCTGATGTCTTGGAAAGAGGCGGGAGACACCCAGCTTTTGGGTAAGGAGGTAGTGTCAGACGCTTGTGAGTTGGTGCATACAATCCAGGAGCGCATGCAGGTTGTTTAGGATCTCCATCGAAGTATTTCAATGTGCGCCACAGAAATGTGGAGTTTGAAGTGGGCGGCATGGTCTATTTGAAGATCAAGCCATTCAAAGGCATTTCACAAATTCGATGACTCAAGAAGTTAAGGTATTTGGGACCGTTCGAGATTACGGAGCGCAAAGGTGAAGAAGCCTATCGGTTGGCATTGTCTGCAGAGTTGACTGGATTACATGATGTTTTCCATGTCTTGGTGGTGAGAAATTCTTTGGTGGAGCTGAGTGATGTGATTGAGATGACGTCAGTGCCAGTAGAGGAAGATCTGAGGATGATAGTTTGTCCGGTTTGCGTGGAGGATTCAGAGATCCAGCGTTTACGGAACAAAACGGTCAAGCTCGTGAAAGTGCATTGGAGCAATTACGGGCGAGATGAATTTTCTTGGGAGCGCAAGCAAGCGATGCGGGAAGATTTCCCAGAACTGTTTGTGGAAGGTATGCATTTTATGTTTTGGTAACATTTTAAATTTCGAGGACAAAATTATTTTTAAGGGGGGTGGAGTTGTAACACCCCAAATTTCTGCTGAGTGTGGAAGCTGGAAAGCCGAGGCTAGGAGTGGTGTAGTAGGAAGCTACCGCAGGCGGTATCTCTATCATCGGGCAGTATCGCTTTGAGTTCTGCCCTTTTCGTTTAGAATTAAAGCCCTATCTAGCTGAATCGCCTAGACTCATCTAGCCGATTTGACTAGAACCCGTCTGCTCCGTTCGACTAGAAATCTAGTCAATTCTGGTAGAAACTTGCAGTTTGCCTGGTGCTAGCACTGGGAGTTAGCGCTAACACTAGCGGTAGTGCGTTCGACTAGATAGCTACCCGATCGACTTGATGTATGGCCGACTTGAGACAGAGAGTGTTTAAGCACTGGAGTTACCGCGGTGTTGTAGCACTAACGTTGACGGTAGTTGACAGAACCATATCCATAAAACAACGATTTCTAGGTGTCCGATCTTCTTAAGTCTTGATCTGACGACTCCGAGTGTTGCACCTGTGAACCCTAAATAGGGCAGAGGGGTTTTCCACTCTCATTCTCAAGTCCTTTGGCCATTGATGGCAAGTTTGAGTGTGAGTGTTCAGAGGAGGAAGATGATCTAGATCCGCCATTGTTGGAGATTCAGAGCTCCATTCTACGATCCATGACCAGCATCGCGGAGAGGGCTTGAAGGCACACATTTCCATCCATGCTATTCAAGATCTCTATGGCAAGGAAGAGATTGAACAAGGTAAAAACCCTCTTCCTCTTGGTCTTAGGATGTGTGCATGACATTTTTTTCTTATTATGTCTTCCTTTCTTGCAATTTTTGGCACCGACTCTCTCAAGTGAGAGCGATCTGGGCTGCCTTGGTTCAAGAGGAACCACCGGGTCGATTGAGTCCATCCCCGACATGATTTGCATTAGAAATCTGCTCCGTTAGTGGATTAGGCATTATGGGTGAAGCCAAAATTGCGATTGGTGGTCCGATTCGGTGATGTTGCTTGACGTGCATAGTAGGGATTTTTATTAGAAATCTGATTGCGGAGAAGACGTCATTGCGATGCCCTTATTTTTGTGTGAGAACTAATGTTGGCTTAGTGAGGGAAAATGTGTGTGATGAATATTTGGTGAAATGTGAGTACCCATGTTATTGTGTTATTGGGGGAAATGAGAGTACCCATTGGGGGAAATTTGAGTACCCATGTTGATGTATCGTTGGGGAAATGAGAGTACCCATCGGGAAAATATGAGTCCCCATGTTGTTGTGTCGCTGGGGAAATGTGAGTACCCATTGAGGGAATGTGAGTACCTATGTCGATGATGTGTTGTGATGATGTAATATGTGTTACAATCATACATGCTATAGGGTGTCTTGGGTAAAACCCGGGTTTGTATACATGCTGCATTGATAGGCCCCATTATTTAATTTCTCAACGTAGAAACATGGATGATGCTTGTTACACCATTACTTGCATGTTTCTTTGTTATTTATGATTTATTTCATTTTCATATGAAGTGTTGAATTGCAGGGTGATGTAGTTCCTCGGGGTCCGCTAGGATGTCTAGGAGGAGGAGGTGTTGTTATGTAGTTTTGTGGTCAGGCCTGGCTGACCCAGGTGATATCACTTCTTCTGTGATGGTTGCAGGGAAAGGTTCATAAGCTGGACCCAGCTCGCCAGCCAAAACGGCGTAAGCCTCATGAAGTGCACATCCTCCAGTTTGTTTACTTGTTTCATTTGTTTTGTTCCGGCTTGTACGCTGAGGTATTGATGAGTCCCAATTTTATACACATATATGGACTCATCTGGGCCGATTTTCTAGTCTATGCACTACACTTTAGGCATGTTTTCGCTCATATTTGTTATTACATGCAATGTGCACTTCTAGGCCCGTTTTGGTGTTATTTCCTGTTTATCTTCATTATTAGTTTTCATGCATGGTTAAGTGTCACTTTCAGTTGTTTGATTAGTGTTGTATGCTGGAGCAGGAGTCGTGCAGGTGTTCCCGGTACAAATCTGTACAAGAACACTGCGCACGATCACTGGTTTTATTGCGCACGACCACTGGTCGTGCGCCACTGATCGTGTGCACTTACCCCCTGAATTCTGAGTTCTGTCTTCCTTATCGCACGACCACTTACGATAGCGCGCACGACCACTTGTCGTGCGCTACTAATCGTGCGAACTTTGTATTTTATAATTTTCTTCCCTTGCAGGCTCCGTCCAGTCAGGCGCACGATCACAGGATTCTAGTGCGCATTGTTTATTCCAGCGTCTATAAAATGCCCTGCTCGCGATTTAGGTCGGATCCTCGCCGTTTTTCTCGCCCTGCTCCGCCGTTCCGCCCGATTTCGCCTCTCCATCGCCGCCCACCATCGGGAGGTGCTCCGGGCTTGTTCTGCACGCCAATCTTGAGCCGGAGCTTCCTCCCGGCCTCCTCCTTCATCCTAGCGCTCCAAAGGAAGACCTAGCCGCCATTACCATCAAGCAAGGGGAAGTTTGCAACCTCTACCGGATCGTGACACGAAGAAGACGGGCTCATTGGAGAGTAGTGACAGCTCTCTCTACCCCGGACGTAGTTGCAGACCGAGCTTGGACGCGGATTGACAACCCGGCGATTCCAACCGTGAATCTACAACGAGCCTTCGGATTCCGTCGATTTCTTGCCTTGTTCTTCTCTTATTGATGTGTATATGTTTTAGATCTCATTATTATGATGAAGTTGCACTTAAACTAGTTTGTATTTCTATATATTTCATGTCTATATGAAATGTTTGTTGTTTGAGTTGCTTGAGGTGCGCCTCATTCCATCCTCCATCCCGCCGTCACGTTCGTCGCCGCACTAGGAATTGCTAGTGGCGTGCTTGTCGAAGAGGTGCTTACGACCCTCACTCCGTTTGCCTACTCGTCCATCCGCCTAGCGAAGCATGGCATAGCGGCCCGTGTAATCCACTCGCCCTATGAAGCAGCGCGCTCAAGGCCTGCATAGTTCGATTCCGTCTGCCTACTCGTCCATCCGCCCTTGCGACGCAGCGCGCTCAAGGCCTGCCTAGTCTCCATTCCGCCAAGCGAAGCATTGCATAGCGGCATTGCATAGGAGTAGTTGTAATATTTTATTTTATTATTCGCAAAGCAAATCCCCCATTTCCGCATCAATCCGCTCGAAAGGACTTCAATCTCAAGTCCTTCCTCGATAATAAACTCCACCTTACTGTGTTCCTTTGAGATCGATACTTGGGGATTCATTCCCATTTTATATTACTTGAACGATCGGTACACTGCCGTTTCGTGCCGCAGTCTTACTACCGCCTTTAGCGGTGTGCTAAGATTTGCGCATCAAGTTTTTGGCGCCGTTGCCGGGGAACACAGTCGTGTTAGTTTTCTGGAGAGGGAGAACCTGAGAGAGAATCCCTTCCATTTGTAAATTGCATTTCTTTGTTTTATTTCTTTTTATTCCATTTTCCTATTTTAATTAGGTTGCTTTAGTAATTTTTGTTAGGTGTAGTATTTTGCACAATAGCATTTTTATTTTGAATCATATTATCTTCACACTATGTGGGCACATCTTAATTTCCGTTGCCGTTGGTGTGGAGCTACCTCCCACTCTAGTGATGAATGCCCTACGGAGAATAGTAGGCATAATTCTTATAGCCCAGCATATGGAGCACCGACTTCGTCTGGTACTCCATATGGTGCGCGTAAGTCTTATGGCTACTCTGCTGAGCCTTTACCGTCTTACTTCTTTTCGACTTCAGCACCCGCTGTGCCAAAGAAGCCTGCTAGGCAGTGCCAGTTTTGTCGGAGCACAGATCATGCCCTGAAGGATTGTGCTGCTTATCTTCGCCAATTGGATGAGGATGACGAGCCGGATATCCGGATCGTCCCAACTCCTAACTCTGGCGGCACACCTTCAACATCCAGTTTTGTGTCTTTGCCACCTTCACATCTTGAAGGGTATGGCGTTGACACAGTCACCAGATGTGTGGCCGATCTGGGCACCGACATTGCTGAGCCTATTCTCCCAGTGCATCCACCACCTCTAGTGGATTCGATTCTTTGTGAGGAATCGGTGCTCGACTTTTATCCGAGCACTACTCCTCCCCCTGTTATGCATACTATACTCGTCTCCGACGACATTGTTGATGATGTGTCGCAGGATGAGGTGGGTGATCTGAGTATTGTGCCTACTCCTACAGAGGAGGACAACTTTCTAGGTGAAGAGGAGTTTTCTTCAGCACCGGTGGAGGAAGTCCAAATCCTAAGCCTGGCCACCATTGATCCCACCAATTCTTGTAGCATTGATGACAATGCAAACATTATTTTACTTACCCAACCTGATGGGAGTGAGACCGGGATCACTCCCCCGATTTCTGATTATTTTTGTCCTTCTTCTCTTTTATTTCTTGTTCCCCTTCCTTCACCCGAGCCTGTGCAGGTTGAATCTTCACAGGTACTTCAGGAGGACTTGGAGCTTTTTGCTCAAGTCAATGATGAGAGCATCCTCTCATGTGAGGAGGTTTATTCCCCCTCCGTAGAGGAAGCTCCACTCATTTCCTTCGCCTCCTGCTGCCTCCCTGTGGACGATACCTTGCTGGGCAAGGATAGTTTTGGTGAAATGAGTGAGGACCAGGCATCCTCCTCTTCTTACTTTCTTTTCCCTCTACCTGTGATGGGCAGGTTTTATTTATATTCGGGTAGAGGCGTGACTGTTCTTTCTCCGTATATGTACCCGCTACCGACACGGATATTGGGCCAGTTACCTGTCCACTTCTCCTTCCATACTCCCATTAGCTAGATATTATAAAGTTTTGAATAAGTCGTGCTGGGATGACAATAACCCCAGTAGTTATCTTAATTTTTCCTGCATTTTCATGTCTTTTCTAATTTTATTTAGTTAATCGCACTTTATTTCAGTTTTCTATTTTCTTTTATTTTTGCGGAGCTGACCCCTGCAGGTATCCTTCTTCTGGATGGCGGATGCTGTAGCTTTTTCATGGTTTACACGCGTCTTCTGGTATGCTCACTTGTTGAGCATCGGGTACTGTCTTTCCCTAGCTATATTCTGAATTCTACAGTCATATTCTGCATTAGATTGTTTAGTTTAAGTCTGGGGGAGAGCAGTTTTTGTGCCCACTCACGTGCACTCTTGCATAGCATGCTAGAAGTACTTTTATTTTTTGGAAATTGTTGTTCATTCTCATTGCACACCACAGCACCCACTTGAGCGCGTACTCAACTGTTTGCTTGCTCTGTTGTGAATTTAATTCTTCTGCTTATTTGGGAAAGTCTAAGCGATGGCTTAGGACTATGTAGCAGAGTAAAATGTTGACTCCAGTAGTGCTCCTAGTCGAGTGCTCGGTTACATAGAAAATTGTGTAGATTAGATTTCTCTTTATACTATGGTTTTATATTTTTCTCTATTAGTGTAAATGTTATTTACTCTACTCAAATGGTGAATCCGGTTGAATCAAACGGTAGCGTAGGGATGTGTGTAAACGATCGCTAGACTCGTATTGCTTGAGTCGGGAGAAAGGAGAATCTTTCTCGGTGGCTAGAACTTGCCCCAAGCGATTCTTGAAACATTGGCATAGGATAGTTCTAGTGCGTGAGAATGACTTAGGCCACTATTTTGGCCCGGTTGAGCATTTTATTTCATGCCTATCATCTACCCTTGCTAGCCCCTCTGTGCCAACCCTTCCTCTTGATTCAGCCCCACTTTTATCTCACCAAAAGCTTAAAAGCCTAACCTACTCGCACACCCAAATCTGAGCCTTAGTTGTAGTTTTATTTACATTTTGGGGGGTGTTGATGTGGTAATTTTTATAGTGGAAATTGTGGGTGTATTCATTGATATTTTTGCTGAAAAAAAGAAAAAGAAAGAAAAAGAAGAATGAAGTAGAGAAAGAAAAGAAAAAAAAAGGGGGATTGTTATGAAAAAAGTTGAATTGAAAATTTTGAAATTTTGGTATTGGGAGTGGGCGGTGCACACACCTATGTTGCAAAAGTCCAAGTCTGGGGGTGTGGTGCATTTGTTTATTATCATCGTGCGGGTAGCTCTATCTTATGCTCATGTTGGGTTAGGTGTGCTTAGCCTCCATATTTATCTTTGTTTACCTCACCGTAACCCAAGCCCCATCTCTAACCTAAAGTCCTACCGACTCATGCTATGAACCAATCTAGTGTCGTGGAGAGAATATGACCGGGCGAGCTTATGGTCACCGACACTGATGGATTTCAGTGGAGTTTGTCCCGCATCCCGATCTTGAGCAATGCTCGTCTCAGCGCTTGGTTTACTTTCTCTGTATGCATGACCGAATGATTCACCGTTGTTCACCATTTTGAGTGGTTGTAATATGCTTTTACTCTTTTAGAAATATATAAACTGTTTATATAATCAGAAACCTTCTCTACTATTTTTCTTATGCACGTGAGCATGCGACTTCGCATGGTACTCTGTATTGTAATTTTAAGCCATCTACTTTTCTTTCCTCATTCGCGTAGAATTTGTTTGCTCGGGACGCGCAAACAGGTAAGTCTGGGGGTGTGATGAGTCCCAATTTTATACACATATATGGACTCATCTGGGCCGATTTTCTAGTCTATGCACTACACTTTAGGATGTTTTCGTTCATATTTGTTATTACATGCTATGTGCACTTCTAGGCCCGTTTTGGTGTTATTTCCTGTTTATCTTCATTATTAGTTTTCATGCATGGTTAAGTGTCACTTTCAGTGGTTTGATTAGTGTTGTATGCTGGAGCAGGAGTCGTGCAGGTGTTCCCGGTACAAATCTGTACAGGAACACTACGCACGATCACTGGTTTTATTGCGCACGACCACTGATCGTGCGCCACTGATCGTGTGCACTTACCCCCTGAATTCTGAGTTCTGTCTTCCTTATCGCACGACCACTTACGATAGCGCGCACGACCACTGGTCGTGCGCCACTAATCATGCGAACTTTGTATTTTATAATTTTCTTCCCTTGCAGGCTCTGTCCAGTCAGGCGCACGATCACAGGATTCTAGTGCGCACGACTACTGGTCGTGCGCCAACGACCGTGCGCACTGTTTATTCCAGCATCTATAAAATGCTCTGCTCGCGATTTAGGTCGGATCCTCGCCGTTTTTCTCGCCCTGCTCCGCAGTTCCGCCCGATTTCGCCCCTCCATCGCCGCCCACCATCGGGAGGTGCTCCGGGCTTGTTCTTCACGCCAATCTTGAGCCGGAGCTTCCTCCCGGCCTCCTCCTTCATCCTAGCGCTCCAAAGGAAGACCTAGCCACCATTACCATCAAGCAAGGGGAAGTTTGCAACCTCTACCGGATCGTGACACGAAGAAGACGGGCTCATTGGAGAGTAGTGACAGCTCTCTCTACCCCGGACGTAGTTGCGGACCGAGCTTGGACGCGGATTGACAACCCGGCGATTCCAACCGTGAATCTACAACGAGCCTTCGGATTCGGTCGATTTCTTGCCTTGTTCTTCTCTTATTGATGTGTATATGTTTTAGATCTCATTATTATGATGAAGTTGCACTTAAACTAGTTTGTATTTCTATATATTTCATGTCTATGTGAAATGTTTGTTGTTTGAGTTGCTTGAGGTGCGCCCCATTCCATCCTCCATCCCGCCGTCACGTTCGTCGCCGCACTAGCAATTGCTAGTGGCGTGCTTGTCGAAGAGGTGCTTACGACCCTCACTCCGTTTGCCTACCCGTCCATCCGACTAGCGAAGCGTGGCATAGCGGCCCGTGTAATCCACTCGCGAGATGAATTTTCTTAAGGGGCGAGATGAATTTTCTTGGGAGCGCAAGCAAGCGATGCGGGAAGATTTCCCAGAACTGTTTGTGGCAGGTATGCATTTTATGTTTTGGTAACATTTTAAATTTCGAGGACGAAATTATTTTTAAGGGGGGTGGAGTTGTAACACCCCAAATTTCTGCTGAGTGTGGAAGCTGGAAAGCCGATGCTAGGAGTGGTGTAGTAGGAAGCTACCGCAGGCGGTATCTCTATCATCGGGCAGTATCGCTTTGAGTTCTGCCCTTTTCGTTTAGAATTAAAGCCCTATCTAGCTGAATCGCCTAGACTCATCTAGCCGATTTGACTAGAACCCGTCTGCTCCGTTCGACTAGAAGTCTGGTCAATTCGGGTAGAAACTTGCAGTTTGCCTGGAGCTAGCACTGGGAGTTAGCGCTAACACTAGCGGTAGTGCGTTAGACTAGATAGCTACCCGATCGACTTGATGTATGGCCGACTTGAGACAGAGAATGTTTAAGCTCTGGAGTTACCGCGGTGTTGTAGCACTAACGTTGACGGTAGTTGACAGAACCATATCCATAAAACAACGATTTCTAGGTGTCCGATCTTCTTAAGTCTTGATCTGACGACTCCGAGTGTTGCACCTGTGAACCCTAAATAGGGCAGAGGGGTTTTCCACTCTCATTCTCAAGTCCTTTGGCCATTGATGGCAAGTTTGAGTGTGAGTGTTCAGAGGAGGAAGATGATCTAGATCCGCCATTGTTGGAGATTCAGAGCTCCATTCTACGATCCATGACCAGCATCGCGGAGAGGGCTTGAAGGCACACATTTCCATCCATGCTATTCAAGATCTCTATGGCAAGGAAGAGATTGAACAAGGTAAAAACCCTCTTCCTCTTGGTCTTAGGATGTGTGCATGACATTTTTTCTTATTATGTCTTCCTTTCTTGCAATTTTTGGCACCGACTCTCTCAAGTGAGAGCGATCTGGGCTGCCTTGGTTCAAGAGGAACCACCGGGTCGATTGAGTCCATCCCTGACATGATTTGCATTAGAAATCTGCTCCGTTAGTGGATTAGGCATTATGGGTGAAGCCAAAATTGCGATTGGTGGTCCGATTCGGTGATGTTGCTTGACGTGCATAGTAGGGATTTTTATTAGAAATCTGATTGCGGAGAAGACGTCATTGCGATGCCCTTATTTTTGTGTGAGAACTAATGTTGGCTTAGTGAGGGAAAATGTGTGTGATGAATATTTGGTGAAATGTGAGTACCCATGTTATTGTGTTATTGGGGGAAATGAGAGTACCCATTGGGGGAAATTTGAGTACCCATGTTGATGTATCGTTGGGGAAATGAGAATACCCATCGGGAAAATATGAGTTCCCATGTTGTTGTGTCGCTGGGTAAATGTGAGTACCCATTGAGGGAATGTGAGTACCTATGTCGATGATGTGTTGTGATGATGTAATATGTGTTACAATCATACATGCTATAGGGTGTCTTGGGTAAAACCCGGGTTTGTATACATGCTGCATTGATAGGCCCCATTATTTAATTTCTCAACGTAGAAACATGGATGATGCTTGTTACACCATTACTTGCATGTTTCTTTGTTATTTATGATTTATTTCATTTGCATATGAAGTGTTGAATTGCAGGGTGATGTAGTTCTTTGGGGTCCGCTAGGATGTCTAGGAGGAGGAGGTGTTGTTATGTAGTTTTGTGGTCAGGCCTGGCTGACCCAGGTGATATCACTTCTTCTGTGATGGTTGCAGGGAAAGGTTCATAAGCTGGACCCAGCTCGCCAGCCAAAACGGCGTAAGCCTCATGAAGTGCACATCCTCCAGTTTGTTTACTTGTTTCATTTGTTTTGTTCCGGCTTGTACGCTGAGGTATTGATGAGTCCCAATTTTATACACATATATGGACTCATCTGGGCCGATTTTCTAGTCTATACACTACACTTTAGGCATGTTTTCGCTCATATTTGTTATTACATGCAATGTGCACTTCTAGGCCCGTTTTGGTGTTATTTCCTGTTTATCTTCATTATTAGTTTTCATGCATGGTTAAGTGTCACTTTCAGTTGTTTGATTAGTGTTGTATGCTGGAGCAGGAGTCGTGCAGGTGTTCCCGGTACAAATCTGTACAGGAACACTGCGCACGATCACTGGTTTTATTGCGCACGACCACTGGTCGTGCGCCACTGATCGTGTGCACTTACCCCCTGAATTCTGAGTTCTGTCTTCCTTATCGCACGACCACTTACGATAGCGCGCACGACCACTGGTCGTGCGCCACTAATCGTGCGAACTTTGTATTTTATAATTTTCTTCCCTTGCAGGCTCCGTCCAGTCAGGCGCACGATCACAGGATTCTAGTGCGCACTGTTTATTCCAGCGTCTATAAAATGCCCTGCTCGCGATTTAGGTCGGATCCTCGCCGTTTTTCTCGCCCTGCTCCGCCGTTCCGCCCGATTTTGCCCCTCCATCGCCGCCCACCATCGGGAGGTGCTCCGGGCTTGTTCTTCATGCCAATCTTGAGCCGGAGCTTCCTCCCGGCCTCCTCCTTCATCCTAGCGCTCCAAAGGAAGACCTAGCCGCCATTACCATCAAGCAAGGGGAAGTTTGCAACCTCTACCGGATCGTGACACGAAGAAGACGGGCTCATTGGAGAGTAGTGACAGCTCTCTCTACCCCGGACGTAGTTGCAGACCGAGCTTGGACGCGGATTGACAACCCGGCGATTCCAACCGTGAATCTACAACGAGCCTTCGGATTCGGTCGATTTCTTGCCTTGTTCTTCTCTTATTGATGTGTATATGTTTTAGATCTCATTATTATGATGAAGTTGCACTTAAACTAGTTTGTATTTCTATATATTTCATGTCTATATGAAATGTTTGTTGTTTGAGTTGCTTGAGGTGCGCCTCATTCCATCCTCCATCCCGCCGTCACGTTCGTCTCCGCACTAGGAATTGCTAGTGGCGTGCTTGTCGAAGAGGTGCTTACGACCCTCACTCTGTTTGCCTACTCGTCCATCCGCCTAGCGAAGCATGGCATAGTGGCCCGTGTAATCCACTCGCCCTATGATGCAGCGCGCTCAAGGCCTGCATAGTTCGATTCCGTCTGCCTACTCGTCCATCCGCCCTTGCGACGCAGCGCACTCAAGGCCTGCCTAGTCTCCATTCCGCCAAGCGAAGCATTGCATAGCATCATTGCATAGGAGTAGTTGTAATATTTTATTTAATTATTCGCAAACCAAATCCCCCATTTCCGCATCCATCCGCTCGAAAGGACTTCAATCTCAAGTCCTTCCTCGATAATAAACTCCACCTTACTGTGTTCCTTTGAGATCGATACTTGGGGATTCATTCCCATTTTATATTACTTGAACGATCGGTACACTGCCGTTTCGTGCCTCAGTCTTACTACCGCCTTTAGCGGTGTGCTAAGATTTGCGCATCATGTATCATAAGATTTGCTACTATGTTTAGTTGTAGTATGTGTTGATGATTTTCATTTGAATATTTGCAATGTAAGGCCTTAAGGCCAAAGTACTCCTTTGTAAATGTGGATAACTTCTTAGTTTTGTTTCTTTGTTTCCGCTGTGTTGGGTCTGTGTTTTGAGATGGATAGAAATTCTTATATCACTTTATAATACTAAAGTTTTGGTGATTTTATGCTATGGGGTCTTGACTGAACCCATATTATATGGTCATTACAGGGGAGGGTTTACATACTCAAGACAGATATCTTCCTTTTTAACATTCTCCCTGATGAAGTGGTACCTTATTTCAATATGCTGAGTCCTGATGTGTGATACATGGTTCTTAGTAAATGAAATTGCACTGGATGAGTCACAGTACATTGTTATTTTGCTTATCTTGATATTGTAGTCTTCGAGCTGATGTTATATTCAAAGTAGTTGTGCACAATAACTTCTAGCTGAGATGTATTCTGACTCAGTAGTTGAAATGATTACACTGGTTTGCTTTTTGCTGCACCATGAGGTTAGACTCTTGCCCAAGAATTGGCATGTGCCTGAAGTGCTTTTTCTATCCTATTTGCATCCTGCTTAATCTGCATCTGAGCACCCATTCATTTCAAAATCATTACTCCTAGGGTACCATAGGCCAAGATTAGATGTTCCCTTAAAGTATCTTAAGATCCTTTTTGCAAAGGAATAGTGAGATTCCTTAGGGTTCACCTGATATCTAGCACAGACACATATATCAAACATTATATCAGGCCTACTAGCAGTCAAGTAAAGCAGGGAGCCAATAATACATTTCTACATGGTTTCATCCAAAGGTTTCCCTTTCTCATCCTTGTCCAGAGATACATTTGATTCCATGGGAGTCCTCATTATTGAGGCACTCTCCATTCCAAACTTCTTTATCAACTCCTTGGTGAATTTAGCCTGGGATATGAAGATTCCATCTTCAAACTATTTCACTTGGAGGCCTAAGAAGTACTTTAGCTCTCCCATGCTGCTCATTTCAAATTTCCCTTGCATCAAGTTGGCAAACTTTTTGCAAAGGTTATCATCTGTAGAGCTAAATATAATGTCATCAACATATATTTGCACTAGCAATATCTTGCTCTCAATTTCCCTTGGTAATAATGCCTTGTCTATCTTACCCTTGAAAATTTGTTTTTAATGAGAAAGCTGGACAGGGTTTCATACCATGCTCCAGGTGCTTGTTTCAACCCATATAAAGCTTTTCTAAAAAATAAACATGTTCAAAGAAGAATGGATTAATAAAACCTGAGTGATGCTCTACATAGACTTCTTCCTTCAGATCACCATCAAGAAATGCAGACTTCACATCTATTTGATAGACTTTGAATCCCTTGTGGGCTGCATATATAAGGAATAGTTTGATTGCTTCAAGTCTGGCTATAGGTGCAAAGGTTTGATCAAAATCAATCTCTTCTTCTTGTCTGTATCCATTTGCAACCAGCCTTGCTTTGTTCTTGATAATTACATCATTTCATCCATTTTATTCATAGACCCATTTGGTTCCAATCACATTTTGTCCTTAGGGTCTATGAACTAATTTCCATACTCTACATCTTTTGATTTGGTTTTATTCTTCTTACATAGCAATGATCCAAGAGGGATCTCCATTTGCTTCCTCAAACTTCTTGGGTTCTATTTAAGATTGGAAGCCTGGGAACATGGCTTCATTCTGCACTCTACTTCTGGTTTTGGCACATTGGGTTGCATCTCCAACAATTAGATTGCTTGGGTTATCTTTCAAATGTCTGCTGGCAGTTGGAAGCCTTCTTGGTGTCCCCATAACTTTAGTTTCAGCCTACTGAACTTCTTCTACATATTCTTGTACTTCTTCTGGTGACTGATTCTCTTCCTCATCAGCCATATCTGGTGGGGTAGACTCATTGACTTTAGTTTTATCATCAATGGTGAACTCCTTCATCTTTAATTCTGAACCTATAGAATTAGAAGAACTAGAACAGCCCTTGTGTATCAGGCTAGTCTCATCAAATACAACATGGATTGAGTCTTCTATAGCTTGGGTCTTTTTGTTGAACACTATATGCCCTACTATCGCTATTGTATCTAATAAGAATACCCTAATAGCTTTTCTCAGTAAACTTAATTAAATAAGTTTTCCCATTATTCAGGACATCGCACTTGCTCCCAAAGATTCTAAAATAGGATAAAGTTAGTTTTCTGCCTTTCATCAGTTCATAAGGAGTCTTCTTGTGATCCTTGGTGATAGAGGCTCTATTTAGAACATGACAAGCTGTGTTAACTACTTCAGCCCAAAAGTATTCAGGCAATAAAGAGTCACTTAGCACTGTCTTGCTAGCCTCAATTAGGGTTTTATTCTTTCTCTCAGCCACTCCATTCTGTTGTGGAGTTCTGGGAGAAGAGAATTCGTGTAAGATACCTTGACATTTGCAGAATTCTATCATAGATCCAGGTTAGAAATTTGTGTCAAGGTTACTTTTGATTTTGACAATGGTACAATCTATCTCAGTCGGGATTTGTTTGATAAAAGACACAAAGGTGTCCAAAGATCCGTCTTTATTCTAAAGAAGAATACTCATGTGAATTTAGAATGGTCATCAACTATCACAAGAGTGTAATACTTCCCTCTCAAACTATGAATTGACATAGGACCAAATAGTTCCATGTGCAATAGATATAGGCACCTAGTAGAGTCTTTGTGAACAATGCTATTAAAGGCAGTCCTTATTTACTTGTCCATTTGGCATGCATGACATGAGCCATCTTTAATGCACTTGAGATTGGGTCCATCCTGTTGGATCGATAGGCGCCCTTAGAGGGGGGTGAATAAGGGAATAAAATTCATTTTATTTTTTTAGACAATTTTACTAAATTGTTTATAGTAAATTAGGATGAAATAACAATTTAACTTAAAGGAAGAAACAATTGTAATTTGCAATTTTATAAATTATGCCAAATGATAGAAATCAAGTGAACACAAGTAGAGACATGATTGTATTTATATAAAAAAAGGTGTTTACAAAAATTTGATTTCAATATCGCTAGAAATCGGAGGCGTACAAAAGTAAATATCTTTTCCTTTTCTATACCGACTTGTATCCCCACAAACCAGTTGGCTTTAGCCAATCCTTCCCCGGATATGGCCTCAAGCCGCTCTAGCCAATCCTTCCCTGGATATGGCCTCGAGCACCCCCTAGATCTAATCACCTAGAACTAGTCACCAACACAAGGCGAATTCCTCCCTAAGTCCTACCCAGACCTAGTCGCCAACACAAGGCGAATTCTCTAAATGGTTACGAAAATATATAGAATGAAGATAAAGATAACAATAATAAAACTCCCTATATGAGATTTCTGAAGATGAGGATGAAGGATCGCTGTAGTATGAGCTAGGTCAAAGTGATCGTCTTTCGGATGTAGCGTGGCGTAGTCCTCCTCCAGAATTCTCCTTAAGCTTTTAGTGGGAGATCCATCTTCAGCAGCATAACAGCAATAGAATTGTGGCACAAGCAATCTCTCTGGGATGGATAGCCAAAACGAGAAGCAAAGCTCCAATTTATAGAACTTGTCTCTAGCGCCTATGGTAGCTCCTAGTGCCTGCGGTAGCGTTCGTGTGGAGCGGTTGCGAAACCGTCGGCGGCGTGTTGCTGTGCACGAACTTGAGATAGCGCCAGGCGGTAGCGCTAGCGCTGGCGATAGCGTTCGTGTGGAGCGGTTGCGAAACCTTCGGCTGTGTGGCGCTGTGCACGAACTCGAGATAGAGCCAGGCGGTAGCGCTAGCGCTGGCGGTAGCGCTAGCGCCTGCATTAACCCCTAATGTTGACGGTAGTGCTTCAGTTTAGTTTGTTGGTTCCAAGCTGCTTTCTTCCGGTGGAGTATTGCACCTATAGTTCCTGCACACTATAAACACACGACAAGCAAGATCAAATACAATTTGGGATTTGTTATTCTCAAACAAAGGGATGTGACACACATGTCCAACAATCTCCCCCTTTTTGATAATAACAAATCCTCTTAGCAAGAAATCAACAATAGTGTTTATAGGATATGATAAGCAAGATGATAGTGCAACTATAGAATATGATAAGCATGAGAATTGTGCATACTCCCCCTATCTTAATGCTCCCCCTACATAAATGCAATTTATGTTTTACTCCCCCTAAATGATAGATTACATGAATTAGTCTCCCCTTATTCTTTTATATTTCTTCTATATAGATTTCTTCAATTAATCTCCCCCTTTCGGTATTATCAAAAGAAGGTAGGGTAAGGGTAGTAAGGAGGCATTTCTTATAAATGATAAAGCATGATCGAGCTTTTGTAATATAGATAATGATAAAGATTTTAAGCATAGTATATATATAAGAGATTTCAAATAAAAAGATAAGAGTTGTAAGCAAGCGGAAGATTATAAGAAATATCTTTTTGTAAGCATGAAAAGCATAAGTAAAAATATGAGTTTTAGTTCAAAATTGAAAGATGTTTTAACCTTTTTGAAATCTCAAAGTTTTTCATAAAGATACCAAGCATGAAATGAACATATCAAAGAAAGATTATACTACAATGTTACTTAATTTTAAGTTCAAGAGATACCAAAACATTGTAGAGATCATGTTAGGTTATCTAGTGCATTTCTTATATAAAGAGTAGTATAGATAAAGGATTAGAATCCAATACTCATGAGAAGAAGTGTTATGTAAGATAATGTTGTGCATATAAGTGTAATTTGAGCAATGTTAACAATCACAAAATACAAGACATATGTAGAGTAAAGTGCACAATAAAACACAAGTATATTACTTTCACACACTTTTAATGCACATAATTTTTAACAAAGTGGTGTAATAACCAAGGTTTGCACAAGACACTTTACTATTCTTTCCAAGGTGCACAACCTCACAATGCTTATGAAGACTTATCAGGAGGTTCAAGTAGTACTTGGAGGAGTTATATTTGTCTATTTTTTGTTCACTTTTGTGAGACAACATTCTCCGAATACACTTGTTTTGCAAACCCAAACAATATTTTTAAAATCAACCACTTTTCTTAATTTCTTAAGTGCAATTCAAATGTAGTGTAGGTAATAAACTTATGTAGGTTTTAATTCATTGTACAATTACAACACACAAGTAAGCATTTTAGATTTAAACACACATGTTGATTACAAAAATAAGTGAGTAAAATGTATCATTATCAATCATAAAACATTTACTCATACTTAGAGGCATGCTAAGCTTGGTTCTACACATATTTTTCAATAAAATTGATGCACTTAATTAGATATATCAAAGCATGATAAAACAAAACAATGTTCATAGTAATATGAAAAACAAGTTTTAACATTGTAGATAATTTTAAATAATAGAATTCATACATGCTTGATATTAGCAATAAAGATCATACAATTTTTTTTTTTGTTTTGAAAATTTTTAATGAAAAAAAAAACACAAAAAAAAACACAAAAACATATTTTTGTATTTTTGAATTTTAAAGTTTTGTAGTTGATTTTTCAAAATATAAATAAAAACAGAAAACCATAAAAACATATTTTTGTATTTTTGAATTTTGAAATTTTATAATTGATTTTCCATAATATAAATAAAAATAGAAAATCTCAAAAACATATTTTTTGTATATTTGAATTTTGAACTTTTATAGTTGTTTTTTCATAATATGAATAAAACAAAAATAACAAAAGTCAAAAACACAACAAATAAGTAGTACATATGAAGTAACATATTTTTATAGATTTTTAGAAATTTTAAAACACAGAAAAATCAGACACCCATGCTTGCGCCAGCGCTAGTGCTAGCGCAGCAAACAGTACTTAATTTTTTAGGAATTTTAAAAATCTGATTTTTGATATTAATTAAGTGTCCTTAGAGTAGTCTTATGCAAAAAATTTATAATTTTTGGAGATGTCTTGATTGCTCAAATTTGCATAAAACTTTAGCTTTTTCAAATACATGTGTTTTACAAAAATATTTAAGCTCAAAAATATAAATTATGCAAACACAAGATGACATTTTTTTATTAAACAACCCAAAATATGCATGAATTAAGTGATAAGTAAATAAAATGATCATGCAAAGAGTAATATAAGTATGTCCTAAGATTAAAGACTACCCCGACTAAATGTCTACACCCTAGCCCCGTACTAAGTGACGGATGGGCATGAGGAGCTGCACACATGCCGTAGGTTGGGGTGTTAATCACATAAGAACACACTAGAGAATGCTCAACCTAGCACTCTTTCCCCCCAGTGCCTCGCAAGGCCCCACTGGAACCCTCCCCGGTTAAGGACAAGACATGTCTTAGAGGTTAGGTCTCTAATGCATCAAATCCTACGCCCCCGCTATTGTGAGATATGAAGTCATAGGTGAATAATCTTTGGATAACCTATGCTTTTAAACTATGGGTAGATTTATAAACTATGGGTTTTGTTTAAAGTGATGAGTTATGTAAATTCGCATAGTTTTTTCTACTTTTATAAGATGACGATATGAGATAACTAGCACAATTACTAATATTCAATAAGTGATAAAGCTAGTAAGATGAGTTTTGGGTTTAATGTCATGTCATAAGATTAATATTAATATTGCATGTATTCCAAAATAGAGTTTCAAATTATAGATCTAAAACAGAGTGATGATTAAGTTTGATTTATACTTTCATTACAAAGTTGATTCTAGAGTCTACAAATATGAGAGATACATGCAATCACTAGCAAAGCATATTCACACATCAAATAATGTAAGAAAAACATTATTCATAATTTTTATCATAAGATTCATAATTCCTATTATTGATTTGAGATATTTCTTGATAGAACATGAATTATGATTTATGATTATAGAGAATTTTGCATAGAATATATGTTAGATCATCATGATGTATATAAATTCTAATTATTCTAGACTTATGACAATATGATTTGGTGATTTTCTTTTGAATGAGCATGTTTGATTTGTAAGTCTAGAAAAATGATGATCATCCAATCATACCAAAGACAAAGATCACATATATAACGTTTTGAAATTTATAATAAAATTGCATTGGATAATTTAATTTATTGATCTTTGGTTTTGCATGATGATATATAGTTTCATGATATATATACTAATGATCAAACCATGAACTATGTGTTTGTTGGAATTTTAGTATTCTATTTATGATTTCAAACCACATAGTTATCATGATATTTTAATAACATTGTAAATGTTATACCTAGCATAAGTATATAAGCATAGACCAAGAAGTGATGCTAGGATTATGAGTTCGAATGCAATGTTATTATATATAATTTAATGGAGATAATGTTGCATGTAATATGAGAAGTTTTCAAATTAATTTTCTTTAGACCTAGAATGAAATGATTATTCTATTTGATTTCATCTTGTAGATATCAAGTTAATTCTTAGATCTAAATATAATGAGATACATGCAAACAATAGAGATACATATCACACACAAAACAAGATATGAAACTATAATATCAATAGCCATCGCATATTTCATAATTCCTAAGATTGATAATATTAGTTGATTTAAGAGGAATTCTTGTTAGATCATGAATTATGATATATGATTATAGTGAATTTTAGCATATGATATTAATAGATCATGGTGGTGATTATATAGTTCATATTCATCCTTTTTAATATGTAGTGACTGCTTGTAAAGTTAATATTATACTACATATATATAAAGGTCAAACAATGTTTTGGTTATTTTTAATTGTTTTGTAAATTTCCTTTTTAATACAAGGTATCTGAAAGTAGAAGATAACGATACTTAACATAATTTTTCAGAAAAATAATAATTTAGAGAAATCAGAATTTTTTTAAGGAAAATAACCTACCGTCGGCGTTAGTGATAACGCCAGGCGTTAGCAACTCATGGTTTTTTATTTACAATTTTGAGTTACAATTTTTAAAAAACACATGGTTTCTTTTATATCATTTGATTCCAATTTTTATCGATTATGATTTTTCAATATAGGGGCTATCATATGCAACAAAGAAATTAGACAAATATATAATAAGTTGTGCATTTAATATTTTTAGCCTAAGACCCCTAAAAGTCCATTTAAATCCAATTTTGAGAGTAATTTCATTAGTCTTGATAATATCATTTAGCAAATTTAGCATTCAATTTATAATGATAATATAAGACATTTATAAGCAATGGATTTAAAAAGGATAAAACATATAAAAAATGAGAGATAGGTCACTTTTAAAAATATGTGACTTTATGTTCAATTTTAATTCAATATAATTTGTTAAAACATTAGGCTTAAGATTTGTAAGTTATATCTTATGAAATACAAAGAGACCATAAACATGTTGGATCAAAAAAAATACAAAACAAACAAAAGTAAAAGAAATAAAGCACATCATGAAGTAGAGTATTGATATTTCATTTTAAATTGATTCTACTTCATGCAAATGATAGGATACTAATGAATAATAGATTTAGGTATCCAAAGGGGACCAAGTGGGATGGTTCCTTTGGGTACCCAAATACATTGTGGTGGCTTTTGGGAAGATAATGATGAATGGGCTTTTTTAATTAAAGATGATATGTCATTTTTCTTTTTGGGTCTCCATTCATACATTGGTTGTTTATCACTTAAATCCATATAATCATTATGTGACATCTTTATATGATGATAGTTGTTTGAAAAATAATTCATTGGGGGTTTATGTTTATTCAAATTATTTTTCAAAATAGCTTGATGTTGATAATCATAATGAATTTTATTATATGAATTCTTTGAAAGTTTATAAGAGTGATTGTCTTTCTTTAGAAGTGATTGTTGAAAGAGTGGGTTACAATATGTTTTAAAAGATTGATTCTTATTTTGATGATTTTCATTTCCACTCTTTCTTATAGACATACTCTTATAATATGAAGGATAATATTTTGTAGTTTGATTTTCATGTAAAGGAGTTTTTAAATTTGAGTCATGATTGAAAATATATTGAAACTTATAATAGTGACTCTTAAGAATTTTGTTAGGGTCATAATTCTTTTTGAAACTAAACTCCTTTTGAGTTGATGTATGAAAATGGTCCTTTTTAGAAATGATTTTGTAAGTTAATTTATCTTTGTTATTCAAAATCTTATGATGAAAGTCATTACTAGAAATTAGAACTTTTTCAACAAAAGAATTTAATTGTCTTAACTTAGAAGTTAAAGCATCATTTTCAATTATCAATTTTTCATTATGCTTTTTAGAAACTAAGAGCCTTCTTTCAATATCCTTGAATTTTTCTTTTAATAGATTGCAATCAAAACAAGGAATATGAATTTTAACTAAAGAGCATGAAAGAGAATTTAACACATCAATATTTGATTCTACTTTATCGTTTACTTTTAAAGATTTATTTTCTAAACGTAATTTGGAATTAGTAAATTTCAACCTTAAAATTTTACGTTTAGCAATTTTAAGCATACGAGATGTAGAAATAGAATTTGGTATAAAGAGAGAAGAATTTGATTTACTTACATTGCTATCGGGAGAGGCAAGATTTGAACATAAAGTTCCTTTAACATCTTTTTAGCACTCCTCTTCCAAAGGTAAGATTTCTTCTTCTCTTCCACTTGATGTGCTCTCCATGGTTTCATCCTGAGAGATTCTTTCTTGAATGCTTGTGCCAATTTGAATGTTTTCCAATTGTTGTGCATGCTCCAAACCTATACACGGAAGATCAAACATTTCATCAAGAAATTTCCAAACTTTGTAAGCATTAGTAAAATAATAAATCAATTTGGAAATATCTTTTGATAAAGCTCAAAATAAAGTATTCATAGCCTTCGCATTTAAATGACATTCCAGTTTATTTGATTCATCTGCTGGTCTTATAATTGTTGTATTCCAAATTTTGATATCATATGAGTTAAAAAAAATCATTAATATTTTCCACCCTTTATAATTTTTGCCTTCAAATAAAGGTGGTGCCAAAGAATTTTCATTTATATAAAAGTTTTTCCCATTAGTAGAAGCGAGATCAAGAGACGCCATTATTCCCGGTTTTTAAGCAGTTTGGAATAACCTATCTCTGATACCACTTGTTGGATCGATAGGCGCCCTTAGTGGGGGGTGAATAAGGGAATAAAATTCTTTTTAATTTTTTAAACAATTTACTAAATTGTGTTTAGAGTAAATTAGGATGAAATAACAATTTAACTTAAAGGAGGAAACAATTGTAATTTGCAATTTTATAAATTATGCCAAATGATAGAAATTAAGTGAACATAAGTAGAGACATGATTGTATTTATATACAAAAGGTGTTTACATAAATTTGATTTCAATATCGCTAGAAATCGGAGGCGTACAAAAGTAAATATCTTTTCCTTTTCTATACCGACTTGTATCCCCACAAACCGGTTGGCTTTAGCCAATCCTTCCCCGGATATGGCCTCAAGCCGCTCTAGCCAATCCTTCCCCGGATATGGACTCGAACACCCCCTAGATCTAATCACCTAGAACTAATCGCCAACACAAGGCGAATTCCTCCCTAAGTCCTACCCAGACCTAGTCGCCAACACAAAGCGAATTCTCTAAACGGTTACAAAAATATATAGAATGAAAATAAAGATAACAATAATAAAACTCCATATATGAGATTTCTGAAGATGAGGATGAAGGATCGTTTGTAGTATGAGCGAGGTCGAAGCGATCGTCCTTTGGATGTAGCGTGACGTAGTCCTCCTCCAGAATTCTCCTTAAGCTTTTAGTGGGAGATCCATCTTCGGCAGCATAATAGCAATAGAATTGTGGCACAAGCAATCTCTCTGGGATGGATAGACAAAACGAGAAGTAAAGCTCCAATTTATAGAACTTGTAGCTAGCGCCTGCGGTAGCTCCTAGCGCCTGCGGTAGCGTTCGTGTGGAGCGGTTGCGAAACCATCAGCGGTGTGGCGTTGTGCACGAACTTGAGATAGCGTCAGGCGGTAGCGCTAGCGCTGGCGGTAGCATTCATATGGAGCGGTTGTGAAACCGTTGGTTGCGTGGCGCTGTGAACGAACTCTAGATAGCGCTAGGCGGTAGCGCTAGCGTCTGCGTTAACCCCTAACGCTGGCGGTAGTGCTTCAGTTCAGTTTGTTGGTTCCAAGCTACTTTCTTCCTGTGGAGTATTGCGCCTATAGTTCCTACACACTATAAACACACAACAAGCAAGATCAAATACAATTTGGGATTTGTTATTCTCAAACAAAGGGATGTGACACACATGTCCAACACATCCCTAACTAGGTTTTTTTAGATTAACTTGTTAATTGTCTTGTAGTTAAAGTGTGCTAGTCTCCTTTGTCATTGTACACAAAGAGACTCCTTTTCATTTGCTACTAGACATATAGGTGCAGAAGAATCTAAATAAATGAAATTCAAGCAATAGACATTTCCACTCCTAGTGCATGTTAAAACTATCTCAAGATCAATAGACCCTTTGATCAGGCATTTATCCTTGTGGAAACTAATGACATAGCCTAAGTCGCATAGTTGACTTATGCTTATGAGGTTGTGTTGCAACCCCTATACATAAGCTACTTTTTCTATTGAGACAATGTTATTGGTAATCATATCATAGCCTTTTGTTACCCCATTGTCTGATCCACCAAAGATTACTTTGGGTCCATCTTTCATTGGGGTATAGTACTTTAGTTGGCTTCTTGTTCCAGTCATGGATCTGGAATATCCACTATCTAAGTACCATATTGGCATTTGATTGGCCTTTAGACATCCCTGCAAAATGAAATTCCCTTAACTTAGGAATCCAAATAGGTTTGGGTCCTTGGTTCTTGTTAGTCCTAATCACAAGATGCTTCACAATAACATTATTGTCAAGCCTTATATTCTTTGCCCTATGCACTGTTGGATTGAACCAACAGTTTATGACAAAGTGACCAATTTGCCACAACACCATTATTCAAATCTATTGCACCTCCCCTTCTAAGTTGCCTTCTGTGTGGAGTGAGGATGCTGATGATCAGAAGAGTAGGCCATTGCATTCTTAGCATTTCTTAGATAAATCTTATGGTTGTGTGCATGATGGAAGGTGGGCTGCACAGACACATGCTTCACTTAGGGATATGTCTTTGAGGAATAGCTTTTCCCTTTACTTTGATGGTTGGTGTTGTAGAGCCAAACATAAATGATCCATGATTTTTCATCTGGATTTCCTCAAAAGGTGCCTTGAAGGCACTCATGCCAATGTCTGCTATATTGCTTGAATTCTGTGGCTTTGTTCCACTGGTAGAGCACTTATTGGATTGAAATCCATAGGAGAGATCATGATCATAGGTATTGGTATGCAATATGACCGTTTGAAAAACAGTCTGATCTTTGGTGTTGAAATTATTGAACTGAAGTGGAAATTGCCCGGCGGTCTGTTTATTGGTGACCGCAGAGACCGCGCGATCTCTATGTCGGTGCTCTGCCGGTCTGGCTCAGGCGGTCTGCTATGGTTGGCCGGTTTGTTCTAGTTGATCTGGCGACTTTTCTGAAGTCGGCCAGATGTTCTTGGTTTGCTCTATGCGGTCTAAGGAAGGAGTGTTCTGTGTCCACGCGGCTTGTGCGCGGTCTGCTGCTGATTTGCGGTCTTAGACAGGATGTTGTCCAAGTGGTGTGATCGCGCGGTCTGCTCTGTGAGACTGCTCGCTATCTAATGGGTGCTGACTGTACCTCTCTTGCGGTGGTGATGACATCCGTCCTCTCGCCTATAAATAGGGTTGCAGGGCCCATCATTCATAACGAGAATTGTAAGAACTAGAGGCTGGGTTGTTTTGTGCAGTCTCAACTTTGAGGTCGGGCGGTCTCCGAAAGCGAGTTGACTGTTTGTTGTGTTCGCAGGTTTGCGGTCAGTAGGTTGCGGTCTCCTTCCTTGGTGATTTCCAAGTGGATTTAATAAACAGTTCGGCAGCGGCTTGTCTGCGGACTAGTTTATGTTGTTCTTGTGCTGTTCGCAGCGAACTCAGCGATCAGGCGACCTTCTGTGGATAGGCGGTCTGAGTTGCGGTCTGGAAACAGCTTCTGTTCTCTGTTTAATTCAATAAGCTTCAATTCGTGCGGTCTGAGGTGGCGGTCTTGCAGTGCAGGTCATCTTGCCTGCATTCTGTTCGTGCGGTCTAAGGTCAAGTCGGGCGGTCTCTGGAGTGCAGCGGTCTCTGCGGTCTCTGCCTTGTCAGGTCGCCAGATTTTGTGTTTTTGGTGTGTTTTGTTCTTCTCTCCTTCGTTATTCTTATGAATCATGTCTCGCCATGTATGTCTCAAAATGTAATGAAGTTTTGTGATTCAATAAAGACTATTGTGTTGTTGTGTGGCATTGTGGTTGTTTGGCTATAACTCAGTTGATGCAACTCCTGCTTACTCCTAAACAATTCAAATCAAAAAATTTATCATGGTATCAGAGCGAGGTTGTTGGAGTGGATAAGCAGTGTTCAACTTGAGTTGCCATTGTCTTTGTGAAGAAGAAACCACATAGTTTGTCATGGAAGCTGGATACGCAAGAGGGCTTGGTATTGAACACCTCACATCGACTAACTACAAGAAGTGGAAGTCGTGTATGTAGAGTTACTTGCTTGGCGAGGATCTATGAGAGATAGTTGGAGGAGAAGACACACAAGAAGTTCATCTAGCAGGAGATAATATGGCAGAGGTGAGACTTTGGAGGAGGACTAATGCAAAGGCAGAGTTCACACTCAAGAGGGCTATCTCACCAGAGCTATTCGCTCACATCATTGGATGTAAATCTGCTGCTGAGATTTGGACGTCTTTGGATGGGCTGTTTAATAAGAAGAATGTAGCTTGGCTACAGTTTCTTGAAAATGAGTTGGCAAAGGCCTCTCAAGGTGATCTTTCCATCTCTACTTTCTTTCTTAAGATGAAGAACCTCACAGCAGAGATTTCTGCATTGGACCCTGATGAGCCCATCTCGGAGGCAAAACTGAAGAGGCATATCATCCATGAGTTGCAGAAGGAGTATCTTGCCTTTGTGATGTCAGTTCAGGGTTGGGCAAATCAGCCTTCTCTGTTGGAGCTGGAAAACTTACTTGCTTCGCAGGAAAGTTTGGCAAGACAGATGGCAAGGATTTCTATCTCTAGGGGAGATAGCGATGTGTTGTTCTCTGGGAAGAAGAAGAAGATGTGGGAGAAGAAGAAGCTAGGTCATGATGGACCCTCTACTTCAGGTCAGCAGGATAGGGGTTATGTTCCTAAGTCTAATGGGAAGAAGAAGGGAGAGGGACCAAGGTGCTTCAGGTGCAATAAGACCGGCCACTTCAAGAAGGATTGTCGGGTTAATCTTCAGCCGGGACATGCAGCGGAGAAGGAGAAGCCAAAGTCTGATGAAGATGGATGGGAGGAGCCTTTGCGGCCAATATGACGGCGATGACCGTTAAGGCCTTGGCTGCCATCAACTTCGAAGAGGATTGGATCGTGGATTGAGGGTGTGGGCATCACCTCACTGGGGATGAATCAAAGTTCTCTTCTTTGGCGCCTTACTCAGGTAACGATGCAATCATTACGGCTGATAATTCTATTCACGCAGTAGAACAAGAAGGTGTTGTCTCTCTGAGCAGTGATAAGGGTCCACTCACATTGAGGAGTGTTTATCACATGTCGGGTATGAAGAAGAATCTCTTCTCAGTGACCAATGCGGTTGATGTCGATTATCACGTTCTGGCCCAACAGAAGTGAAGTTTCTTAAAACTCAACTGGAGATAAAGGGAGATGTTATTCATGTTGGAAAGCGGGTAAAGGACTTGTTCGTTTTATCGACAAGTACCTATGTTGACAAGATGAGGACCAATGATAGTGCGGCTTTCTGGCATGAAAGGTTGGGGCATGTAGGCATGGACAAATTGAAGGCTATGGAGGTAAGGGGCCTTGTCAAGGGGCTTGCCTAGCTTGTCCTCCTATGGAGACAGTCATGTTTATGCGGGATGTCAGTTTGGTAAGTCTCATCAACTTCCATTTGATAAATCGCAAACAAGATGCAAAGCACCGTTGGAGTGCATTCACGGTGATTTGATGGGACCGACTGCCACCCCAAGCTTTGGAGGCAACAGATATATGTTGGTGTTTATTGATGATTATACCAGATATGTCTGGGTGTATTTTCTAAAAGAAAAGTCTGAAGCTTTTGCGAAGTTCGTGGAGTTCAAGGAGCTGGTGGAAGGTCGGTTAGGCCTGCGGGTGAAAAAATTGAGAACTGACAATAGTGGGGAGTTCACCTCTGGTGAGTTCTTAAGTTTTTGCAGGAAGCACGGTGTTCGGAGAGAGCTCACTTGTGCCCATACTCCACGGAAAAAACGGCATTGCAGAGCGGAAGATCCGTCATCTGACGGAAACCTGCAAATGTTGGCTTCATGCCAAGAGTATCCCAAAGTCCTTTTGGGCGGAGGGAATGTCTTGTGCGGCATACATCATCAACTGGATGCTTCTAAGTCCTATCAATATGAAGACCCCTCATGAACTGATGTTCAAGGAGAAGTCGAGTGTTGCACTGTAACATCCCATTGCGCGCTAGGCCCCTATGATGAAAAAACAAATCAGTGTTAACTCAATGTCGCTAAGAATGTGTTCAAGCTTTTATTCGTCTTGCGGGAATGGGTATATATCACTATATTTATATTTTGATACAGATGGCTTTTGACAAGGATATTGCATACAAATATATGTGTTAATGATCAATGGTATACAGATCTGTTTCAACTATGATGTGCACTACATTTGGCCTTATAAAATGTGACTTATACCTATTGGTGTGCTGATTTTTGATGTTTTAATAGCAATTGCTATTAGGTGTGCGGATAGCACTTACTGCTAGGTGTGTTAATAGCAAGTGCTATTAAGTGGGTTTAAAGTAATACACATTTTTGACTGCCTGTGAAGAGGAGGTGGAGGTTGGGAGAACTAGAATTTCGTGGCTTATTTCCTTCATCTTTATCTTTTACTACTGCCCGACTCTATCTTATTTCTGCCTAAATCGCAGCTAGGGTTCACGAAGCTTTCTTCCTCTTCCTTATCTCCTCCTCTCCCCCTCTCTGAACTTCACAGAAGATTCTGGAAATCAGGGAGTATTGTTGGGAACAGGAATTGCTAGGGCTTCGCTGGATGTAGGTGTAATCGGGTTTGCGATTTGGTACTGGATCAGAGCCCGATTCATGTTAGATTGCTGTAAGCCTTCTTTCTTCCTCTCCCCCTCTTATTTCCTATTTATTGGTGTTGGATTCCACTATAAAGTCATGTGAGGGTTTTAATATCTGGGAACTGGTTTTATTTTGTTTGGTTTTTGGTCGGCTGTATAGATTTTCTGGGAGGAGATTTGAGTTTTTTAACATAAAACATTTGGTAATATTATACCTTTGGGGGTTCTCTTCTTAATAAGCTTAGTCTAACTTGTCCAACTGCTGCTGTTAGTGTTACAATTCTGTTTCCATGAGGATGTGGGCGGTTATTGCTGTATGTGGCCGGTTATTGATGTTTCTCTTTCTAATTTTACATTAAGGCTTGGGATGGCTTGGACTTGTATTCCTTCTCTCATTTTGTCAGCTATAGAGGGATGGTTAACGAAATTGGTGGGAAATATGTTTTCCCTATAGGACCGGCTGCTGCTATTAAGTTTAAAATGGATCCATATGCTTGCTGTGAATTGTCCAGTGACTCTTTTTATATATGATTTGAGAAATCACCATAAATATGACATTCCCTGTTGACTGATTACATATTGGATATTTTTGTGGATCAGGACCCTTTAATCAGTCTTGGCCAACTATCGCCATGCCGCGGAGGAGACAACCGCGAACGTCGGCCGGAAATCAGGTGACTTCCTCCCCTCTCCTTCGGTGCTAGCGTCTTAGATCACAATAGGAGAGACGAAGGCTCAAGAGAACTTCTCGTGTGAGCTTTAATGGAGTTTCCTTAGGAAGACCAAGCCGGAACCTCAAAATTAGGGCATCATTCGCCGCGAGGTTCTAGGGATCATTTCTTCTCTTCAAAAGGAAGAAATGGGATTTGATTTGGGGCAAACCCATGGTCGTTGTGGGAGAGTGAGGGGAATGATATTTAGGGATTTCAAAAAGGGGGTGAAATGATCTAATTCATGTTTGGGGAAGATGATGAATAACCCTCTATTAAATAGGGTTTTAATTATGTATTAAGTGATCACTTCTGTTTAGTTTCAGAATTTTTGGATAGATATTTACCATGAAGATGCTTGTCCTATCATATAAATGCAAAGCACCGTAAATACGTATTGCATAATACAATGAGGTCGAAAATTTGTGGAGACATTTGTGATAATAATATGTACATCCCTGTTGAAATTCATAATTTATGATTAAGTAGAATTAAAGTTATTGTCATTTTATTTGATGATTGAAGGAGATATAAATGCTGAATGTGAAGCCTGTTTGGGCAGAATTTTGTATGAATCATGTATACGCTAGTATTGGCTGGTGATGATAATGTCAGATTTACTTCTGTTAAGACGACTCCTTGGATGAACCTTCAATTATAGATTAATGTGGAATCGTAAAAAGGACATCTATGAATTAATATTCATATCGCTTGATAATATATTGGATGATGTAGATTGGTGATAATATCTCCATAAGCTTGTTAGCTTTAATCGTGTTGAATCACGTTGTGATTTGTACTTAAGGCGATTGAATATTGGCGATATGTTGGGAATTACATATTTAGTAAAATATGAATATGACACCGTACACACAAGTAGTCCCACAGATTTTCATAGAGTAATTTCCATGATATACACTCGCCACCGCAAAAGAGTAATGATAACTCGGTATGGTTAGCATTGATGGCTTGGTGTGGATTATAAGATATTGTTATATCTTGTGGTGAAAAGTGTAGGACCCGGTGGTTGGGGGCCTTGGATGCTAATTAGCATTAGATGAGCTGGTATGATGTGAAAGGTAAGAAGGCTCCATTCGCGAGTCCTTGGGTGCTCGATAGCACGGATTGTGCATGGGAATTACATGAATGTGCGTGGTTTACACATGGTAGTGTAGTGACACTGGTTGGAGGATACTTGTGGTTGGGGGGATTACTTGTGGCGGGTCTACGAGCTTGCTAGTTGTGACACCGACAGAAGCCGGCAGTTAGACTCTAGACCGGTTGGGTTGGACTCTTGGTGCACACCTACCCAAGTCCCCTTCTATGTCCTTGATGGCTTCGCTGTGTGTCCTTAGCGTCGAGCAGTATACGGGGGCTCCGCTATGTGTTCTTAGCATTGAGGCGTACATAGGCCTAGGTCTGGTAGTGTTCATACCCACCTAGTTGTGGAGGAGCCCGGTCCACAGTCTCCGTCTGGCCACGACACGAGGTGTTTGAGTGGTTAGCTACCCTCGAAAAGTGGGAACTACAGGTCTATGTCGAAATAGCAAAAGCTGCTTGGGTGAGTTCATCATATCATAATCATTGCATTGCATTCATTCTGCATAATCATAGCATTGCACCGCATCGGGTCCATCATATAAATTAGTATGGGCTCTTTTATATGATGGGTCCCAAATTGGAAACCTTAACTTATAAGTTTGTATGGGCATTCATATAAGTTAAGGAACAATATGAACTGCTTACTCCTGTACTATTTCATTACTTGCTTACACTCTGTCATTGCCTTAGTACTTGATAGTTGTGCTTATTATACCTGTTACTAGTACTTGCATTTACAACCATTGCTACATATATATTTATTAACAGCTTAGTCAGTGCCATTGCAAGTACTTGGGTACTTAAACAACCGACATATATGAACAACCATTCCTGTCATCTGCTTGTATATATTATTGCTTATATTGCAGCTTTTATTCCTTTCCTTCCGCCCAGTGCCTTGGAGTCGTCGGGGGAGCGGATGTGAAGCCACTTAGTCTTTATGACTAACGGTTACTAAGTCCCTCTGTGTAGGAGTGTTCCTTAGAGCAGCAGTGCACGGTGCTGGAGGAGGATAGTCAGGTCAGGATGACAGGGCCGGAGACCATGATACCTTGGCTACCGTCACTGGCAGAGGCGAGTGAGTGTTTTGAGATGTAGCCCTTGGGGAATTTAGCTGATACTCTAATGATTTGCAGGAGCTTGTGTAGCTTGCTGTCTTTCTTGTACTTACTGTTGGGACTTTATTACTCATTGTGAATCTATGGTTTTAATGCTTTCTTTTATTGATGGGTTGGCGTTGTTTAGTTGGTTTGGCCGGCAGGATAGGCGTCTTGTGGGGGAGGCTAGCTCATGTGCTGGCGCTTCCGCAAGGCGGCTGTCCTGGGCATAAGACTCCCCTCGGCCGTGTCTTGTGTTCTGGGAGGGGGGTCTTACAAATGGTAGCAGAGCTAGGTTTCGATCCTAGGACCTCTTGCTGTCTTTCTTGTACTTACTGTTGGGACTTTATTACTCATTGTGAATCTATGGCTTTTAATGATTTCTTTTATTGATGGGTTGGCGCTGTTTAGTTGGTTTGGCCGGCAGGATAGGCATCTTATGGGGGAGGCTAGCTCATGTGCTGGCGCTTCCGCAAGGCGGCTGTCCTGGGCATAAGACTCCCCTCGGCCGTGTCTTGTGTTCCAGGAGGGGGGTCTTACAAATGGTATCAGCTTGCAACGATCCTGAGATAAAGAAGCCCATTAAACCACTAGGCCACCCCTGCTAGCTAAATCAATTTGAGGACAAACTGATGCAGCGGAAGCGATGGTGTGCCCATGTGTGATTCACATTAAGTATGTCCACTTTTTCCTATAGAAAGTGCCAACCTAAGCCAAACTCGTACCCTTACTTATAGATGCTGGCTCATTCCGAGACAGTAATTGATATTCCCATTCCAACAATTACAGTTGGTCTGGCATAGGATTATGCCAACCTAACTAGGATACCATTTTGGTCGACTTAGCAGGATATGTCGTGACATACCCTAACCTTATACCGATCTCGGGGATGATGTGGCCAAGCAATAAGTGACCGCAAATGATTAAGGGAAGAGTTTAACGTGAGTATAGATGCTAGAGACTCACACCCTGAGATTTCTATCCCAGAGTGGAGTAATATTATCACCTTACCCAAAATATTAGGGCAATTACAATGAGATTGGTGCCTAAAAATCTATTATCAGCTTAGTAAGAGGCCACCAAGCATGTCTTTTATACTGTATGTGGATACCTCTCACTTCTATTTATGTAGAAGGTTTCATATGGAGAAGTTACGATAAGAATTCGGATCTAGAGAAGGCTCATTTTGGGACGAATGTGTTATATTGGTGGCAGAAGAAACTCAGTCGAAGAGATATGGGGGCTTATCTCTTCGTTTATTGGGCTAGTTATGTACCGTCTTGGATCCCTTGAGGAGTTAGAATCTTTGAAATTTTTGACATTGGAAGTTTTGATCCTTGAGAGTTAATTCACCTTAAGCAAAGCAGACTGCTAATGCCATATTTGGGTTGATAGGAATTTTATTAGCGGAATAAGAGAGGAAAGCATTTTGAAGATGATAATTTTCTCTATATTATTCTAAAATTATGTGGATAAGTAACGAGGAGAGTAGTTAATTTACACTTTGGGGATATGCAGCGATGTTGTGATAACATTATAACTGGGGAGTAATGAAATTTTGTGCATGCATTGCGGGTATGATGATACACTACCCCTCTTAGTGAACATTCCCTTAGTGTTGTAATTACTTGACATTGGGAAATTAATAAGAGTTAGGCGGTGGAGTTAACAAGATTAATACGACTTGATTGATGTTCTAAAATTCTAAAGGGTTTTATAAAATAAACATGCATGCCATGGATGATCGTTGGCAGGAATGGTAGGGCGCTTGTAATGGAATTGATTTAGTTTATCACATTGTGAAGTATGCCCTACTTTTTGGTAGTCTGCATATCTCGTGTCGAAGGGAAAATCATCCCGAGCCTTGCACCTTGGTTCATGATTAAGTTCAAACATATATAAATGTACCGGGTGATTGGATGTTAATTGTTCATGATCTCATTACAATGAGTTGCAGCTTGGTCATCGCCGTAAAAATTTAAATTTCTACATCACGGCTGATATATAAGTGCGTCGATACGGGGATCTATAGGGTAAGAACTCTAGTGAAGGAGGATATGCCCCTAAGGTTTGTGCTCATACGTAAGATGAATGTACCATATGGGCAGTGGAAGAAATTTAGTCCAAAAACGTACGGGGGCTTGTCCCTTCGTTTATTGGCCTATTTACGTGCCGACTTCATTTTCCCGTAGATCCTGTTTTTTCGAATAGTACGTGAACGATGATGATTGGATTCGTGATAACCTCTCAATACGGGTGAGAGCGTCAAGGGTGTTGAGACACGCCGTGAATTGAACACGTGAATTGAATATTGAGGATAAGTTGAATTTACTTATCTAAGAAGATATGAATATGTCTCTATACGTACAGGTAGGTGTACGTGTAATTGTATTAAATCGACAAGGCAGTCCTCTAAAGGCTCTATACCGAAACCCAACCATTGGATAAGGTTTATGTTCACAGTTTAGGAGTCCTTAAATGAAATAAATTAAATCACGAGACAAAAGTAACACTTGACTCGAGGTCACATGTTATTAGAAGGGAATGATGTGATTGTTACCCATGCGAGGTATAGAGTCATGGATTCACCTTACTTTGAGCCACGATAACGATTCATAATATCACCAGAACCAATTGATAAGTATTATCGGACAATCATGTGCGGAATTTGGAAACTATTTGGAAACATAAAAGCTTCTTGCGCCTAAACCCTTGAGCTAGTAACATCATTTTTGGTAGTTGATGGATTGAAAGGGCATAATGTCATGGCGAGGACGGTGGGGTGATTGTAGGACTTGACTATTATATGGATTTCAAGTCAAGCGGTAAACATCCATGATGTTTGACCATTGTAATTATCTTGCCATAACTAGATACTGGACTTGGTTGGTGGCTTTTGCATGAATTATTATAAGGTGATCATAACGATTGTTGAAACTTAATATCAAGTGGATGCAGTGCAAGTTTAAAAGATGCGTGTTGTATGAATGATTGCCTCGACAAGATGACATTGATGGAAGCGATTGATAATGATATAGATAATGATGGTTGTACTAGAAGATGAGATTGAGGCTTGCTTCTACATTTTTAAAACATAAGAGAGACGATCTTGCGGGTACAATAACTGTTTGGGTATTTGAGGTTTGACCCAAGGATATGACGTCGTGAATTTTATGGTTGATCACATGTTTGACTTTGAGGCCATCCTCATTTAATGCAAAAAAATTTGGATGCACAGAAGTGATGATGTTGAAAGTGCTACACGTTATTTGGATAACGATGCTTGGGATTGGAAGAATCAATTTATTTTTGCAAATCTAAAGCACGTGACTCCTTTGGTGGAGGATTCTAAATTTTATCCGGAGGCACGAGTAGTAACCTCATGTGTATCGGGGTCACCGATCTTAAGGGGGTTTAGATTAAAGGTGCAATGAAAGTTGGTTTATTAGGGTGAGGGAACAAGGGAGTATGGGTTTTGGTTGTTTCCAACCTGCCCGTAGAGTGGGCGTGGCTACAAACCAAACTATGTCTTATCACCACAATATTTGTGTTTGCATCAGGATGAGAGACACTTAAGATTTCTCTGTGCATAATTTGGATTATAAGTGTCATAAAGTATAACAGAAGTACACTCGGGAGAAATTGGAAGTGAGGTGATGTGAATGAGTTGTGACTCTCACTAGTGGTGAGTGGGATTTAAAGTGTACTCCAGATGACTTTTGTGATCTGAACTTAACCCCCCCCCCCCCATAACTTCAACTTAAATTTCGGGGACGAAATTGTTTCTTTGTTTATTGGATTTGTAATATCCCAGTGCGCGCTAGGCCTCTATGATGAAAATACAAATCAGTGTTAACTCAATATCGCTAAGAATGTGTTCGAGCTTTTATTCGTCTTGCAGGAATGGGTATATATCACTATATTTATATTTTGATACAGATGGCTTTTGACAAGGATATTGCATACAAATATATGTGTAAATGATCAATGGTATACAGATATTTTCAACTATGATGTGCACTATATTTGGCCTCATAAAATGTGACTTATACCTGTTGGTGTGCTGATTTTTGATGTTTTAATAGCAATTGCTATTAGGTGTACGGATAGCACTTAATGCTAGGTGTGTTAATAGCAAGTGATATTAAGTGGGTTTAAAGTAATACACATTTTTGACCGGCTATGAAGAGGAGGTGGAGGTTGGGAGAACTAGAATTTCGTGTATTATTTCCTTCATCTTTATCTTTTACTGCTGCCCGACTCTATCTTATTTCTGCCTAAATCGCAGCTAGGGTTCACGGAGCTTTCTTCCTCTTCCTTATCTCCTCCTCTCCCCCTCTCTGAACTTCACAGAAGATTCCGGGAATCAGGGAGTATTGCTGGGAACAGGAATTGCTAGGGCTTCGCTGGATCTAGTGTAATTGGGTTTGCGATTTGGTACTAGATCAGAGCCCGATTCCTGTTAGATCGTTGTAAGCCTTCTTTCTTCCTCTCCCCCTCTTATTTCCTATTTATTGGTGTTGGATTCCACTATAAAGTCATGTGAGGGTTTCAATATCTGGGAACTGGTTTTATTTTTTTTTTTGGTTTTTGGTCAGCTGTATAGATTTTCTGGGAGGAGATTTGAGTTTTTTTAACATAAAAACATTTGGTAATATTATACCTTTGGGGGTTCTCTTCTTAATAAGCTTAGTCTAACTTGGCCAACTGCTGCTGTTAGTGTTACAATTCCATTTCCATAAGGATGTGGGCGGTTATTGCATTATGTGGCCGGTTATTGATGTTTCTCTTTCTAATTTTACCTTAAGGCTTGGGATGGCTTGGACTTGTATTCCTTCTCTCATTTTGTTAGCTATAGAGGGATGGTTAACGAAGTTGGTGGGAAGTATGTTTTCCTTATAGGACCGGTTGCTGCTATTAAGTTTAAAATGGATCCATATGCTTGCTGTGAATTGTCCAGTGACTCTTTTTATGTATGATTTGAGAAATTACCATAAATATGACATTCCCTGTTGACTGATTACATATTGGATATTTTTGTGGATCAGGACCCTTTAATCATTTTTGGCCAACTGCCGCCATGCCGCGGAGGAGACAACCGCGAACGTCGGCCAGAAATCAGGTGACTTCCTCCCCTCTCCTTCGGTGCTAGCGTCTTAGATCACAATAGGAGAGATGAAGGCTCAAGAGAGCTTCTCGTGTGAGCTTTAATGGAGTTTCCTTAGGAAGACCAAGCACGAACCTCAAAATTAGGGCATCGTTCGCCGCGAGGTTCTAGGGATCATTTCTTCTCTTCAAAAGGAAGAGATGGGATTTGATTTGGGGCAAACCCATGGTCGTTGTGGGAGAGTGAGGGGAATGATATTTAGGGATTTTAAAAAGGTGGTGAAATGATCTAATTCATGTTTGGGGAAGATGATGAATAACCCTCTGTTAAATAGGGTTTTAATTATGTATTACGTGATCACTTCTGTTTAGTTTCAGAATTTTTGGATAGATATTTACCATGAAGATGCTCGTCCTATCATATAAATGCAAAGCGCTGTAAATACGTATTGCATAATACAATGAGGTCGAAAATTGGTGGAGACATTTGTGATAATAATATGTACATCCCTGTTGAAATTCATAATTTATGATTAAGTAGAATTAAAGCTATTGTCTTTTTATTTGATGATTGAAGGAGATATAAATGCAGAATGTGAAGCCTATTTGGGCAGAATTTTGTATGAATCATGTATACCCTAGTATTGGCTGGTGATGATAATGTCAGATTTACTTCTGTTAAGAAGACTCCTTGGATGAACCTTCAATTGTAGATTTATGTGGAATCGTAAAAAGGACATGTATGAATTAATATTCATATCGCTTGATAATCTATTGGATGATGTAGATTGGTGATAATATCTCCATAAGCTTGATAGCTTTAATCGTGTTGAATCACGTTGTGATTTGTACTTAAGGCGATTGAATATTGGCGATATGTTTGGGATTACATATTTAGTAAAATATGAATATGACACCGTACACACAAGTAGTCCCACAGATTTTCGTAGATTAATTTCCATGATATACACTCGCCACCACAAAAGAGTTATGTTAACTCGGTATGGTTAGCATTGATGGCTTGGTGTTGATTATAAGATATTGTTATATCTTGTGGTGAAATGTGTAGGACCCGGTGGTTGGGGGCCTTGGATGCTAATTAGCATCAGATGAGCTGGTATGATGTGAAAGGTAAGAAGGCTCCATTCGCGAGTCCTTGGGTGCTCGATAGCACGGATTGTGCATGGGAATTACATGAATGTGCATGGTTTACACATGGTAGTGTAGTGACACTAGTTGGAGGATACTTGTGGTTGGGGGGATTACTTGTGGCGGGTCTACGGGCTTGCTAGTCGTGACACCGACAGAAGCCGACAGTTAGACTCTAGACCGGTTGGGTTGGACTCTTGGTGCACACCTACCCAAGTCCCCTTCTGTGTCCTTGATGGCTCCGCTGTGTGTTCTTAGCGTCGAGCAGTACGTGGGGCCTCCGCTGTGTGTTCTTAGCGTTGAGGCGTACAGAGGCCTAGGTCTGGTAGTGTTCATACCCACCTAGTTGTGGAGGAGCCCGGTCCACAGTCTCCCTCTGGCCACGACGTGAGGTGCCTGAGTGGTTAGCTACCCTCGAAAAGTGGGAACTACAGGTCTATGTCGATATAGAAAAACTTGCATGGGTGAGTTCATCATATCATAATCATTGCATTGCATTCATTCTGCATAATCATAGCATTGCACCGCATCGGGTCCATCATATAAATTAGTATGGGCTCTTTTATATGATGGGTCCCAAATTGGAAACCTTAATATATAGTTTGTATGGGCATTCATATAAGTTAAGGCACGATATGAACTGCTTACTCATGTACTATTTCATTAATTGCTTACACTCTGTCATTGCCTTATTACTTGATAGCTGTGCTTATTATACCTGTTACTAGTACTTGCATTTACAACCATTGCTACATATATATTTATGAACAGCTTAGTCAGTGCCATTGCAAGTACTTGGGTACTTAAGCAACCGACATATATGAACAACCATTCCTGTCATCTGCTTATATATATTATTGCTTATATTGCAGCTTTTCTTCCTTTCCTTCTGCCTGGTGCCTTGGGTCATCCGGGGAGCGGATGTGAGTCCACTTAGTCTTTATGACTACGGTTGTTATGTCCCTCTTTTTAGGAGTGTTCCTTAGAGCAGCAGTGCACGGTGCTGTAGGAGGATAGTCAGGTCAGGATGATAGTGCCGGAGACCATGATACCTTGGCTACCGTCAGTGGCAGAGGCGAGTGAGTGTTTTGAGCTGTAGCCCTTGGGGCATTTAGCTGATACTCTAATGATTTGCAGGATCTTGTGTAACATGCTGTCTTTCTTGTACTTACTGTTGGGACTTTATTACTCATTATGAATCTATGGCTTTTAATGCTTTCTTTTATTGATGGGTTGGCGCTGTTTAGTTGGTTTGGCCGGCAGGATAGGCGTCTTGTGGGGGAGTCCAGCTCGTGTGCTGGCGCTTCCGCAAGGCGGCTGTCCTGGGCATAAGACTCCCCTCGGCCGTGTCTTGTGTTCCGGGAGGGTGGTCTTACATGCACACCTTCGGGTGTTCGGGTCAACCTGTTATGTGCATATCCCTGATGCTCTTCGGACAAAACTAGATGCGAAAGCAAGGAGGCTAGTCTTTGTTCGATATGATGAGCGGAAGAAGGGATGGAGATGCATGGATCCTGAGACACGGAGATCAGTGGTATCTCGGGATGTGGTGTTCGATGAGGTGACTTCCTACAAGGAGAGTTTAGGAGTTGAACTACCGGAGAGCAGGGTTGATGAAAAAGAGAAAGCTGCGGGAAATCTTCAAGTGGAGTTGCCTGTTTCACGAGGAGCTCCAGCTGTGTCAAGCTCTGAGATGGAGGCTTCAGGTTTTGGAAGCAGGGGGAGCGATGCTCCAAGATCGCCTGGAAGAGGAGCTAGCACAGAAGAAGTAGCTGAGGAGGTGGTTAGTCAGGTGCAACCTCTTAGGAGGTCGAAGAGGACTATCAAGCCACCGGATCGATACACAGGAGGAAACAGGGTGAGCTTTGTCTCATGTTTCTTTGCTGGTCCCTTGGATGAGCGGGAGTAGTCAAGCTTTGAGAAGGCCAAAGGCGTGAAGCAGTGGGATATTGCTATGCAGGAGGAGATGGATGCTCTCAAGAAAAATGAGACTTGGTCTCTAGTGCCCAGGCCCAAGGGAATTACCCCTGTGACATGCAAGTGGGTCTATAAGCTCAAGAAGAAAGCTGACGGCACGATTGAGCGATACAAGGCTCGCGGGTTCTCACAGCAGTACGGAGAAGATTATGATGAGACGTTCAGTCCAGTGGCAAAGATGACTTCGGTTCGATTTGTTATTGCTTTGACGACATCCAGTGGATGGGAGATTTGGCAGCTTGACGTGAAGAATGCTTTCTTATACGGAAAGATTGACAAGGATATCTTCATGATCCAACCGCCGGGCTTCATCTCGGAGGATTGTCCGGACTACGTTTGCAAACTGAAGAAAGCCCTGTATGGGTTGAAGCAAGCGGCTCGGGCGTGGTATGGGAAGATCGCAGAGTATCTTCTATTCTGCGGGTTCTTTGCTTCAGACTTTGATTCTAGCTTGTTCGTCAAGAAGGAGGGGTTACTTCGGGTTGTTGTTCTGCTGTATGTGGATGACATGATTGTCATCGAGAACTCGAAGGAGGCAGTAGCAAGGCTGAGAGCCGAGCTTGCTATCAGATTTGAGATGAAGGATTTGGGTGAGCTCCACCATTTCCTTGGACTCAAGGTTCAGAGGCGAGAGAGCGGAGTGATCATTTCTCAGGATGGGTATGCGGAGCGGATCGTTCAACGATTCGGCATGGAGGAACGGAAGAGCAGCTCTATACCTCTAGAACAGCATCATAAACTTCGGAAGGATGAGGGGAGAGTTCTATCTGAACCGTTGGTGTTCTGAGCTCTTGTTGGGAGCTCTATCTACTTGACCATCACGAGGCCAGATATTGCTTATGCAATTGGCAAAGTGAGTCGGTACATGGCGGAACCACGGAAACCTCATCTTCTTGCGGCTAAAGGAATTTTGAAGTATGTGAAGTCGACCTCTGATCTGGGTCTCCTATATAGGAGAGGGTCAAGCTTGGAGTTGCTTGGATACATCGATGCTGATTACGGGGGAGACGTGGATGATCAGAGATCAACGTTTGGTTATGTCTTTATGGCAGCCCCACAGCTATTTCTTGGTGCAGCAAAAAGCAGGACTCGGTGTCTGTATCTACCACAGAAGCGGAATATAAGGCTTCGGCCTTGGCTGCTTAGGAAGCTGTTTTGCTCAGGAGGTTGGTAGAGGACATTCATGAGGAGGTTTGAGGTCCCACTATGCTACGCGGGGACAATGAGAGTGCTCTCAAGCTGGTTAATAATCCAATCTGTCACGCGAGGACCAAGCACATTGAGATTGAGCACCATTTCATTCGTGAGAAGGTGTTGGGATGATCTCTTATAGTCGAGCATGTTCAGAGTGTGGACAATGTTGCCGACATCTTCATAAAGCCGCTGGCAAAGGGACCGTTTACTCAATTGCGGAGTTTACTTGGGATAGTTTCCACTTCCCACTTCAAGGGGGAGTGTTGAAATTATTGAAGTGAAGTGGAAGTTGGCCGGCGGTCTGTTTATTGGTGACCGCAGAGACCGCGCGGTCTCTGTGTTGGTTCTCTACCAGTCTGGCTCAGGCGGTCTGCTATGGTTGGCCGGTTTGTTATAGTTGATCTGGCGACTTATCTGAAGTCGGCAAGATGTTCTTGGTTTGCTCTAGGCGGTCTAAGGAAGGAGTGTTCTGTGTCCGCGCGGCTTGTGCGCGGTCTGCTGCTGATTTGCGGTCTTGGACAGGATGTTGTCCAAGTGGCGTGATCGCGCGGTCTGCTCTGTGAGACCGCTCACAATTTGACGGTTGGTGACTGTACCTCTCTTGCGGCGGTGATGATATCCGTCCTCTCGCCTATAAATAGGGGTGCAGTGCCCGTCATTCATAACGAGAACTGTAAGAACTAGAGCCTGGGTTGTTTTGTGTGGTCTCAACTTTGAGGTCGGGCGGTCTCGGAAGCGAGTTGACTGTTTGTTGTGTTCCCAGGTTTGCGGTTAGCAGGTTGCGGTCTCCTTTCTTGGTGATTTCCCAGTGGATTTAATAAATAGTTCAGCAGCAGCTTGTCTGCGGACTGGTTTATGTTGTTCTTGTGCTGTTCGCAGCGAACTCAGCGATCAGGCGACCTTCTGTGGTTAGGCGGTCTGAGTTGCGGTCTGGCAACAGCTTCTGTTCTCTGTTCAATTCAATAAGCTCCAGTTCGTGCGGTCTGAGGTGGCGGTCTTGCAGTGCAGGTCATCTTGCCTATATTCTGTTCGTGCGGTCTAAGTTCAAGCCGGGCAGTTTCTGGAGTGCAGCGGTCTGTGCGGTCTCTGCCTTGTCAGGTCGCCAGATTTGTGTTTTTGGTGTGTTTTGTTCTTCTCTCCTTCGTGATTCTTATGAATCATGTCTCGCCATGTATGTCTCAAAATGTAATGAAGTTTTGTGATTCAATAAAGACTATTGTGTTGCTGTGTGGCATTGTGGTTGTTTGGCTATAACTCAGTTGATGCAACTCCTACTTACTCCTAAACGATTCAAATAAAAAATTTTAACAATCTGATCTTTGGTAGTCTTGCTCTTGTCTGCCTCCTCAGTATATCCTACACCACCCTTTATATGGTGCTGAAAAACTATCAATAATTGGCAGCACGGTTTGTGGTTTGGAAAACCTAACCACAAGCTTCATCTTGATGAAGAGCTTATCCTCAATATCTTTGATGATCTTGTTCTTCTAACTTAGTGTATCAATTTGGATCTTTGAGATTCCTTTTAGCTTGCTGAGTTCATCACTCACTTGTGCTAGCTTCTCAGCTTTCTCAAGGATTTCAGATTTAACAAGCCTGAGGGATTCAATCTCTTCAGCTTGTGCCTTGACAAGCTTTTTGCTTATTTTTAGAGCATCCAGCAAGACACCATAATGATCCACTAGATCAGCTTTATCCTCATGATCAGACTTAGATGAGGATGATCTTTCAAAATCTGTCTCATAACAAGATTTTACTTCTGATTCATAATTAGTAGCAGATAAGGGAGCTCTGATTTGTACCTTAGTAGGTGAGTTGGACTCATCCTGACTTTCTTCTGACATAGCCATAAGCCTAATGTAGGCTTCATCAAATTTTGAGGAGCTTGAGTCACTATCACTCAAGGTTTTGTGCTTCTTTGTAATGATGCTCTTCTCAGCCTTCTTTCCTTTATGTGGTCTCCTTTCTTCAGATCTCTTCCCTTCATTTCCCGTGGATGGGCATTCAGCTATTACATGACCTGGTTTCTTAAAGAAGTAGCAAATGATGTTAGCAGAAGAATGTTTACTCTGTTTAGAATCATACCTGTCTTTCTTTGATTTGTGCCTGGACCTGTCATTGTTATGACCAGATCTTCTGGAGTTGGAAGAAGATGGTCTATATTGGTCCAATCTTCTTCTTGACAGTAGTTTATTTAATTGCTTAGAGACAATGAGAGTTATCCATCAGTCGTCGTTGAACCTGAGGTGCTATCCTCAGATTCTTCTTGCTCAGCAACCCTCTCCTGATTGATTGGAGAGTCTTCTCTACTCCTTCTGGAGCTTTCAGCCTTGAATGTAACAAACTTCTCTTTGGAGTATAATCTGGAGGTCTCCTCCTCAGCCTTTCTAGTATTCAGCTGTAGTTTAGGGGACATCAGCTTGCCAAAGGGAATCTGGGGTGCTATTCTTGCCAGATTTCTCATTTCTCTGATGGCACAAATTTTGATATCCCATTCCTTATTGAGGGGTCTCAAGGATTTGTCATTTAGGTCATAATTAAATAATTCTCTTCCATAACTCCTGAGACCATTCACAATCTTGAAGAACTTCTTATAACAGTCTGAAATAGAGTCCTTCTTGTCCTGCCTGAAGGCTTATTATTCCTGGTTCAGCATGGACTTTCTATCATATCTCACTTCTTCAGTCCCTTCCATGAAGACAATAAGAGAATCCCACATCTCTTTTGATGTCTTGTAGTGAATCAGATTCTAGAAGGTAGAGTCATCAATATAACTGACCAGGATGTTCTTAGCTCTCTTGTCCATGGTGACTAAGACAATTTCATCTTTAGTCATTTCATTATATTTCTTAGTGTTGGTGCCAAAAATGGTACCTCCAAAATTCACACTAAAGGGGGATGGGAGAAAACTGCGAAGTGTAGGTTACTGAGACAGAAGATGCTGAGACAAAAGGAAAACGATCACGAAAAGGCGATCACAAAAAAGTGAGACCGCTTACACAGGTTGTAAGCTGGAGCCCCGGAGCCAAAAGTTCTTTCTCTGGTACCCCTACCCCTCTATTTATAGACGAGGGGGCTGCCCAAACGGGCAGAACTGAAAACTACGGGCTGCCCGGGATACAGGAGAGCCAGGGCAGGGAAATGGAAAACAAATAACAAAGAAACAAAAACGATCAGACCGCTTAAGCTGGCGGTCTCACACTGCTCTGACCGCTCGGCACTTAGAAAATTCCAGTCGAGGAGGCAGCTGGCGATCTGGGCGGTCACCGAAACTGAGACCGCTGAGACCGAAAAATTTGAACAGCAAGAGGAGGTCGCGGACTTTCCGGACAAACATAATCCCCGCACATTTTTAAGTTGCTCCTGGAACTTCAAAAATGTAAGCTTTGACCGCTGAGACCGCGATCGCCATCAATGCCCCCCGGGCTATAAATAACCCTCCGATGGTATGTGAAATCATAACTTCCTGAAAAAGTAAACGAGCTTACCTTACAAGCGGTCTTAAAAAAGTAGATAAGTCGAGCTCGATAATGTCAACATTGTTGTCTGTGTTCGACTCTCCGGGAAAGGACTCCTCTGAAAAGAAGAAGAAGAGGAAGACCGCTACTTCGAAAAAGGTTGTGAAAGTTGCTAAGACTTCACCGGAGGCGGGCACGTCCAAGGAGACTGCGCGACCTTCTCCGGAGAAAATCACTGTTCTTTCCGAAAATGAGGTTTCACTACATCGCGTTGCTGCTGTTTCATCATCTAGTTCTTCAGGGCCTGAACTGATCCTTCCTGATTTTTCCATTTCTTTTAATTTCCAGAAAACCGTGGAGGCGCTCGGTCTGACCACCGTTCAACATAATGAGACCGCTTCCACAGAAGTTATCCTGGCTGGGCTGCGGGAGCAAAAGGCTCAAGGATCCTGAGAATGCTCCTTTGAAGGTAAATGATGCGGCCGATCTCCTTTCTTTTTCAGCGATCTCAGCTTTTTCAAGGGAGGCCGATCCTGAACTGATCGCCTACCTTGAAGGAGATTCTTCTAATGATTTTTCTTGTTCTTCCTTACAGGTGCTTGACCCTTTTGAGGCGGAACGTCTTAGAACAGCCGCTGCTGAAAAAGAGATTTTGGAAAAAGAAAAGGAGATCGCCGCTGCTAAAGCGAAGCTGAGAGAAGATAGGGAAAGGAGGGATCGAGAAGAGAGGGAAAGAAAAGAGGCGGAAGCAGGTAGGATCGCCGCCGAACAGGAGGAGAAGAAGAAGATGGAAGAAGAGAAGGCGGCTCAGGTCGCAGCGAAGAAAAAGGAAGAAGAGAGGATGGCAGCCCAGACCGCTGCAAAGAAAGAAGAAGAAGAAAAAGAGGCAGCCCAAGCCGCTGCAAAGAAAAAGAAAGAAGACGAAGAGAGGAAGGCAGCCCAGGCCGCTGCGAAAAGAAAGAAAGAAGAGAAAAAGGCGGCCCTATCGGCCGTCGAGGAACAAAAGAGAATGGCTTCCGAACTAGAGGCAGAAGAAAAAAGCCGGCAGATTGCCAAGGAAAAGGCTGCACTATCAAGCGGTCTTCCAACCCTTTCTGCTGCTCAAGAGGCGGAACTAAACCGAGCAGCAGAAGACCGCGCAAATGCGGTTTCCGCTCTGCGAACTGGTAAGGCGTTGATCATGGCCAGATCGTTAGAAAATCTTCCTCTTCCAATGGTTCGACCTGATTCTCCGGAACGAAAACATGAGGTCATTATCTTTGAAACTGACGATATCCTTGTTAGTAATGCGGAGTTAAAGAGGAGAAGAAAAGAAGGAGAGAGGTCGCAAAAAAGAGAGTTGGAAAGAATGAACCTCGAACGCTTGAGGGGATCAGACCGCCTCGTACTGACCGCAGAACCAACGGTCACAATTAATATTGAAAATATGCTGCATGACCGCGGTCTTGATTCCTTTCCAAGTATTCTTTCTTTACGGACCTTATTATTCTGAGTTTCCGAAAACTGAACTAACCTTTGCTCTTTTGTTCGCAGATGAAAACATTCTTGAGATGGAAGAGGGGGAACTTCCGGCGCGGAGGGTTGCGATCTCCGACCAACTTGCCAATATCCTCAATCCTATGTTTGAGGATGTTCGGTCTATGTTGGTCCGGGAACGCGCCTATCATGATCAGATCCGCGGCCTTGAAGAGAAGCTTCGCGCAGCTTATGACCCAGCCGGCGAGCTCATCCAATCACACCGAAAAGCGGAAGAGGCGAGCGGTCTCAAGATTGGCGAACTTACTCAAGCACTCCGTCGATCTGAGAAAGACGTTGAATATTACAAGGGAAGATCTGCCGCTTTGTCTGCCGAGGTTGCTGCGTTAAGGGGCGGCACTGCGAGAATGCCGATGAGACCGGGACCACCTGGCGATCACCTGGATATGAGGCCGAGCTCCGAGATCATGGTTGTCCCCATGGAAATAGTTGACAAAGAAATGTCAAAGATTCACCGGGCTGCGATGAACGCGAACCAGGGTCTTGCTACGGCCTTCAGCTCTATCAATGAGATGCAGGACATCGCGGCCTTTGTAGGAAGAAAGAGGCCTCATTCGAAATAAACATTTGACGTTCCGCTTTCACATGATTTTGTAATATGATGAACAATTGTTGTATAACACGTTTTTAATTCCTTTTGCTTGCGATCTCCTATTCTGCTGTGATGTTTTGCTATTTTGTATTTCTTGTTTGTACTGTGATCTGAAATGTTGCGGTCTCTCTCTTTTGAGGTTGAAAAGATGCCAGTACCTCATTGGCTTCCTTACAGGTTTTGGCGATCCGAGAGATTTCACTGGGCGGTCTTCGAGAAAAAGTAATGATGACGAAGTCATCATTCGCCAACTATAAATAGCCGCCCTTTTGGATTTTATTTTATATCTTTGTATGAGCCCTAAGCACCGGTCACAGCGATCTCCAAGAATGGTGTCCGCTCGAGCCACTGCTTCCTTAATTTTCCTCAGAGCCGAACGCAAACCTTGCCACCTTTCAAAAGAGGAATATGTTGAGTTCTTGAAGAAGCACATGATCCAGACTCAAATTGTCGTGAGACCGCCAACTGAGACCGAAGGACTCAGTTTCGGGGAGGAGAAGAAGTTCATCATCCCTATTGATCACTTTGAGTGCGGGTTGAGGATTCCTCTCCCTTGGGAGTTTTTGGAGATCATGGATTATTATGGGCTGGTGCTCGCCCAGCTGCCGCCGAACTCGATCGGTCTTATTAGTGTTTTTATAAATTACCTGAGATCGGAGAGGATAAAATTCACGATGGCGCTCTTCCGTGCGTCCTTTACTGCTAAGGTCCTGAAAGAAGGTCAAAAGAAAGAAGAATTCAAAGGGTTAATATACTTTTCTACTGAAGGATTCAAAGTTCTCAATCTTCCAAACAAGGTTCCCTTCTGGACAGAGAGGTTCCTTGTGTTCGAAGGCGATCTTGGCGGTCTCAAGAGTCGCCCTTCTCCGCGACCTGACAAGATCTTTCAGAAGAGCAAATCGATCTCGAAGGAAGAGTTAAGGATTCTGGCATTTCTGGCTGGAAAGCGCCTGGATCTCACTCATTATCTGGCGATCTGGCCTGAGATCGCTGAGATCGTTCCTGAAGAAAGTGAGTTGTTTCCAATGATCCCCCAGTATTGCTTACACGTTTTTCTTTATTTCTCTAACTTTCCATTTTCAGCATCCTTTACGATCCCAACGAAGGACCCGGTAGCACCTGCTGAAGGAGTACTTACCCAAAGGGAAAGAAGATTGAAGAGAGAAGAAAAATTTCAGACCGCTGAGACCGGTAATTCTTCTAAGACCGCTGCGGAGCCATTTCCTCTGCATGGCTATATGCGTCATCAAAAAGACTTAAAAGGCAAACCTTTACTCAAATGGGGCGCCAAAGGAAAGACCGTGAGAGTTTCTACCGATCTCCCCCTCTGGAGCGGGAAACTGACCCACCACGCTACTGCTGTGACCGCGGCCTTATACGGAAAGAACAATACGGCTGAGATTTTTGATATCGAGACCGACCTGCTTCCAGATATCTGTGCTCAAACGGCCCTTTGGAATGTCACTCTTCAGCATCATATGGGGCGAACTCTCCGAAGCGTCTTGAAGGAAAATGAAGATCTGCTGGTATTATATCTCTTACTAAATGTTTTTCCTGAACTCGTTTAGACCGCGCGATCTGATCATCTCTTTTCTTCAGCGGGCGAAGGAAATGGCCTACGACATCCATAATCCTGATTTTAAGAGAGCAATGGCGCACCACGTAAGGGAGACCGCCGAGCAAGTAATCACGGAGCTCCGAAATCGAGGCGGTCTTTCTGAGGAGTACAAAGATACAACCTTTGCTGCTCTTTTCCCTCAGGCGGCAAGAAGAATTGCTGAACAATCTTTGACTACTGAAGAGTCCGCCGACGACGAGGAAGACGTCGTGATTGAAGATGAAGACCAGCTGAGCGGCAGCCAATATGTGGAAGGCCAGGATACGAGCTCAGGAGCGGCCTCAAGCTCTGGGTCAAAAGTTCCAGGAGAGGGCTCGGAAGAATCTTCTGGAGACACTGATTCTACTTCTCTAGACGAGCGATCTCCCAAGAGATCAAAGAAGGAGTGAATTGTAATAACTTCCCTTTTTGGAGACCGAGCGGTCTTGTTGTAACTGAATTTTCGGAATATATATATAAATTTGATATCTGTTGGATTTTGCCTAAGTGAATAAGTTTGTTTTGGATGCATATATTTATTTGTTCTTCTGAATTTAAAATTGGCATTCGATCTCAATGCCTCGAGTTTATCATAATTTTATATCAATCATTTAAAAAACTTGAGCGATCTCTTGGAAAAAACACCAAAGACTTTTAAAAGAAACTGATTCTGCATAAACACAAATTACTCTGCGGTCTCGAGATAACCAGATCGCTGAAAGAAATTCTACAACTTATCTATGATTAGAAAATAACCAACTTATTCACAATAGTCATGCGGTCTCATATTACACAGGTCGCGATATATGAAAACTATATCTTGAATATGATTTGAACTTTATTGAACTCTGGATGATCGGCGCCTAAATGACAGGAAATCCATTTGACGGCCCCTTGATAACCAAGATTGTGAAAAGAATACCCCTTCATAAATCTCCAGATCAGCGATCATATTTTATTCAGACCGCCCTTTCTGAAGAAAAAAAACCCAACTCGACGGGAAACAAAGCATCATGTCTACTCCACGTAACTTTGAATAACAGGGAATATCGGAATCTCGATCTTACTGAGACCGGGCCGAACTCTATCAAGCTGGCATAGGAGATTCCCAAATAGCGACCTCAACTATCCTGAAAAAATTTCATCCGACGATCATAAAAGCCATCGCTCTTTGTAAAAGAGAAGAACATGCGGTCTCATAAACTGCTGACCGCCCGATCCCAATACAAAGGAATGAATAAGACCTTTATGGTAAAAATAGAGGGATGGATCTTGAAAATGACCCAAAGGGATGGTGTGGTCATGCCGCGGAGGCTATACCGACACTCCTTTTCTTAAAGGATTGCTGAGTTTGTTGCAAATTTGCCAATCCAAGGTTCAGGTGACGGTCATAGATGTTTCTTGCCGCCCCTTACCTAACCACGCTTCAACGAGTATTCGAGAGTTACAAACCGAAATGATCGGTAGGGCAGGTGTGGTCATGCCGCGGAGGCTACACCGACATTGCTTTCCCTGAAAGATCATTAAGATTGTAACAATGTCCTTTTCAATGCATGACAGAGCTGAGCCAGCCACCTAGACCTCCTTGAAACGCTGAGGTGTGCCAGATGTCAGCAAGGACCCGGTATCCTAAACTTCCACCGCTCGAGCTTGGCGAGCTACTGCTACACAGATTCGAAATCTCCCCGACATCTGTGGTCCTGGCAGAATTACACGTCGAGCTAACAAGTCAAGGGGGAAGATAGTAGGATCCGTCGATATCTCACTTGACAGGTTTTTGATTTTTCAAAGATCAACTTATTTTTAAGACTTGTCATCTATTACTTACATTACGAATGCTTTGGTGATACCTGTGTGATGTTTAAGAAAAGAAAAGAATTAAGAACAAAGAATGAGTGAATTAGATACGAACATTTAAGAGAAGAAAAGCTTAAGATCATCTCCGCTCCAGGAATGAGGCAACTCTTCTCCTTCATAAGTTTGGAGATGGTAAGCACCATTTTTAAGCACATTCTTTACCACGAACGGCCCTGCCCAATTTGGATTAAGCTTTCCAACTGAACCAGCTCTTGCTGCTGCATCTACTTTCTTCAAGACTAGATCTCCAACAGCGAATTCTTTGGTTCTTACATTTTTATTGAACAACCTTGCCATTCTTCTTTTCACCTCTTCCTGTCTAATGATTGCAGTGTCTCTTAATTCCTCAATTAAATCAAGGCTGCATTTTAACTCATCATTTTCTTCCATCCACTCGATTTGATTTTGTTGTGCCAATAATACTCTTGGGCTCTTCACTTCAAATTCTACCGGAATAAGGGCTTCGGAACCGTGTGATAATTTGAACGGAGTTTCCCCAGTAGCAGAACTCGGAGTCGTCCTCAAGGCCCATAAGACGGAAGGTAGTTGTTCTGCCCAGTTGCCTCTAACGTTTTCTACCTTCTTTTTCAAGAGATTTATGATGAGTTTGTTGGCGGCCTCTACCTGCCCATTGCTTCTAGGATGATGTACGGAAGCGAAACATAACTCAATGCCAATTTGCTTGCAGAAACTAATAAGAGTTGAATTGTTGAATTGAGAACCATTATCCGTGATGATTGCCATTGGAATCCCGTGTCGACATACTATCTCTCCCCAAATAAAGTTTTTCACGGCTTGAGTGGTAATTTTAGCCAATGCCTTTGCTTCTATCCATTTGCTGAAATAGTCAATCATGACTATAATATATCGTCGTTGCCCGCTTGCCATAGGGAAAGGTCCAATCAAATCCATTCCCCAAACTGCAAATGGCCATGGAGTTGCTATTGACTTGAGTTGTTGAGCCGGCTGATTTTGGAGAGGAGCAAACTTCTGGCACTTTACACATTTCTTAGCAAATTTTTCCGCATCTTTCCTCATTTGAGGCCAAAAATAACCTTGCCTTAGAATTCTTTTTTCCAATGTCCTGGCTCCGGAGTGACTTCCACATTCTCCAGAATGGACCTCCTGAAGTACCGCTGGAATCTCCTCCTTCGAAACACACCGTGCTAGTGGTGAAAGGAAAGTTCTCCTATAGAGCACTCCTGCAACAAGATAATAGTTAGCCGCTTTCCGTTTAAACCTTTTCCTATCCTTTATTGAAGAATGGAGCTCTCCAGTTGAAAGATAAAGAACAAACGGATCCATCCAAGACTGATGCTGATCAATCTCCATGACCTCTCCTTCCTCAATTGCCGGGCGAAACAACTCCGAAGTTGTTCCCCCTGAAAGAAGCCCAAATTTTGCCAACTCATCTGCTTCCACGTTCTCACCCCTTGGGATATGATTGATAGTAAAGCTTTTGAACTTCCCAACCTCAATTTTTACCAGAGTCAAATACTGCTTCAAGATACTATCTCTAGTCTCGAAAGTCCCATTTACTTGAGAAGCCATCACCAAAGAATCTGTGAAAACTTCGACATCATCAATCCCCAGTTCCCTGGCAAACTTAAGACCGGCTAGCAAAGCCTCATATTCCGCTTGATTGTTTGTTACTTGAAAATAGAACTTCAGTGCTTGATCCAGCCTTACTCCATTTGGGTTGATTAAGACAACTCCTGCCCCGGAAGAATTTTTCCCTGAGGCTCCATCCACGAAGATTTTCCAGGCAAGGGGTACTCCGACCCCCTTCTGCGACTCAACTTCTTTAGCATCCACCATGAAGTCTGCTAAGACTTGAGCTTTGATTGCTATTCTTGGAACATAAGATATGTCAAACTCACTGAGCTCAATCGCCCACTTTGCCAATCTGCCTGAATGCTCCGGCCTCTCCAAGACACTCTTCAATGGAAGATCAGTGACGACTAAAATTGAGTGAGCTTGAAAATATGGCCTTAGTCTTCTTGCTGAAGTTATAAGCATTAAAGCCAACTTTTCGAGAATAGGATAACGAGTCTCTGCATTCTTCAGGATTCGACTCACGTAATAGACCGGAAATTGTTTCTTTTTCTCCTCTCGAACCAGGACAGAGCTTATGGCGTCGGCTCCGACTCCTAAATATAGAAATAGGTTTTCCCCCTCTCGCGGGCTTTGAAGCAAAGGAGTTGATGTCAATTGCTTCTTCAGCTGAGTGAAAGCATCATCACATTCCTTTGTCCACTCGAACCTACTCCTTCCTCGAAGGGTTTTAAAGAAAGGCGCACTCTTATCTCCTGAACGGGAGATAAAGCGACTTAAGCCCGCCATCCTTCCTCCCAACTGCTGAATTTCTTTTGGGGATTTGGGAGGTGGCATTTCCAGAATAGCTTTCACTTTGTCAGGATTGGGTTCCAACCCTTCTGGAGTAAGGAGATGACCCAGGAATTTTCCTTTACTTGCCCCGAAAACGCACTTCAACGGGTTCAACCTCATATTGAAAGTTCGAAGGGTTGCAAAGGTTTCCGAGAGGTCTCTAAGATGAGAAGAGAATAGTTTACTTTTTATCAAGAGATCATCAACATATACCTCGAGGTTTCTTCCTTTTTGACTTCTGAACACTGTATCCATCATTTTCTGATAGGTCGCTCCAGCATTCTTTAGCCCGAAAGGCATTACGAGATAACAAAAGCAACCATCATTTGTGATGAATGAAGTATGGGGAATATCTGGTTTATGCATCCTGATTTGATGATAACCTGAAAACGCATCTAAAAAACTCATAAAAGAATAACCTACCGCAGAATCTACTAAGGAATCTATCTGAGGCAAGGGGTAGCAATCCTTGGGGCAAGCTTTATTGAGCTTAGTAAAGTCGACACACATCCTCCACTTTCCACCTGGCTTTGTTACCATTACAACGTTTGTCACCCACTCAGGATATTGGATCGGTTTGATGAACTTTGCCCTCAGGAGCTTCTCCACTTCCTCACGGATAGGCTGAGCCAGGGTGGTTGCAACAGTCCTCTTCTTCTGCTGGATTGGGATGATGTTTGGGCTGATGTTGAGGTGATGGCAAGCAACATCTGGATCCACCCCAGGCATGTCGTCTGCCGACCAAGCGAAGATATCTAAATTTTGCAGAAGACAAAAGATGAGCTGGCCCTTGTCAGCTTCAGATAATTCAGCGTTGATGGAGAGGCTCTTGCCCTCATCTTCCTCGCTGATTTGGACCTTCTGAGTTGCTTGGGCAGGTTCCAAGCGAACTCCATCTCTTGCATCCTCCTCAATTTCTTCTGCAACTGGAACTCGTTCAGGAGCTTCGACTAATTCAGCCATCATGATTTCTTGAGGAGAGGATACGATCATGTTGACCGTCTTTACATAGCATTCCCTGGCCTTCCTTGGGTCGCTCCTGATTCGGTGTTGTTTGCCGTTCAAGGCGAACTTCACCGCTTGATGGTAGGTAGAGACGATGGCTTGATAGGCATTTAGGAAGGGTCTTCCAAAGATGGCGTTGTAGCTACTGGGAGCATCAACTACTATGAATTTGACCAACTTCACTATCCCTCCCAGAACCACAGAAAGGGTGACGAGTCCTTCCACCTCTTTCTTTTCTCCTGAAAAACCATAGAGGGGGCCTTCAGTTGAAAGGAGGGTTTTACCTGTTTTTAACGCCTCAAAGGCAGGCTTGAAAAGCACATTGACTGAGCTCCCCGTATCTATTAGAATTTTTTCCACTGTATAATTTTCGATTACAGCTTTGATGACGACTGCATCATCAAAGGGATTCGCGGTCTGAGGAAGATCTTCATCTCCAAAAGTGACCGTCCCTCGAACCGGAGCCGAAGAGGTAGCAGCAACCTCTGACTGGTAAACCCTCTTCAGACTTGCCTTTCTCGAGGACTCCGGCCCTGCACCCCCATGGATGCAGAATAGGTTGCCCAAGGCACCTTCATCATTAGCGTCCACGCATTCACTGGGAAAACCGATGTTGCCCAGATGGCCAACATCATCTACTTCTTCGCACTCCCAGTGAACTTCTGCTACCTCCTTGGCCTTGGAGGTTGAAGCTTTGGCAGAGTCATTCTTTTGAATGAGATCGCGGAGCTTTCCCTCCTTCAATAGCTTCTCTAAAAATAGGCGGAGAGCTCTACAATCCTCTGTCAAATGCCCCCTATCTCTGTGATACTCACAGTAGAGAGTGGGGTTTCTGGTTTTTGGGTCTGAATTCAGCGGAGCTGGCCTCTTAAAAAAGGGCTGCTTCTGAAGGATTTGAAGCACTTCATTCATAGGAACACCAAAGTCTGTGAAGGACTCTTGGGATTCATTATAAAATGAAGGAACGGGTAGAATAGGAGATTGAGCATACTGGATCTGGTGGATGGGGGTGACTTGCGGAGCAGGAGTAGCGGGGGTTTGAAGAAATGAATTTTGAGGTGGGAAAGATTGATTACCTCGGTTGAAGCGGTTGTTTCGGTAATTCTTACCTCTCGGGGCCGGAGGTGGAAGCTCTTGCCGAGGTTTTGAGGAAGATGCCGCAGGATAGAATCCTGCAGAGCCTTTCTGAGTGGCTCTGTTGGTCAGGTTGCTAACATAGGTGGGGTTGTTGATCTCCCCTTCTATGTAGCGATTGGCAATGCTGATCAGCTCCTGATAGGAGCTAGGTTCCTTGGTTGTGACTTTAAACTTCAGAGGACCCTCCTGCAGGCCGCTGATCAAAGCCACCATATAGAGCTCGGGATCCATGTCTCTGACTCCCAAGATCTCCTTCTGAAAGCGATCAACGAAATGCGCTGCAGTCTCGTTGTCCCCTTGCTTAATTTTGAAGAGGGTCGTAGGACCACTCTTCCTTTTCTTTGCGGTGGCGAACCTCAGGAGGAGCTCTTGCCTCAAGGCGGCAAAGCTTGGGATAGATTGACTTGGCAGCTTATAGAACCATTCCATGGCTGACCCATCGAAGGAGGTAACCATCAGCTTGCACCTCACTCCATCTGAAATGGTCCTGAGGGTAACGGCAGACTCGAAGGCTTGGAGATGACACATCGGGTCGGTCTCTCCTGTATACACAGGAAGACGGGGCTCTCTGAATCCATGAGGAATTGGATCCCGACGAATCTCATCAGTAAAGGGGGAAGGCTCCCCAAAAATAGAAGGTCCTGGAGGAAGAAAAGGAGCTGGAGGATCTTGAGGGTAAGCAAACCCTTCTTCAAAATTCAAGGTCTGAGCCGGAGGCCCCTGGGCTGCGGCTCGGAAAGAATTTCGACGGGCGGCAAACTCCTCATGCTGAGATCGCTGAGGAGCTGCGGGCTGGAAAATGGGATGATCGCTAGGGTGACCGCTTGCCATGCGGTCAGGGGTAGCGATCTGAGGGGATTGAGGAAGGATCTTCTGGGAGATCGCGGCCAGAACCTGGTTCATGGCCTCGATCTGCTTCGCGGACTCCTGCTGAGTCCGGACAACTTCCTGCCGATCTCGAGCGGCCTCTTGCTGAGACCGCGCGATCTCTTGCTGAACATCGGCAGCGTCCTGCCTGGCTCGGGCGGCCTCGCGGAGAGCCTGCTCAACGCGAAGCTCGAAGCGGCGCTCCATCGCTTCTAACGGATTGTGATCGGAAGGGGGAACACTGGGAGATCGCAAAGGACTACCTCTACGGCGATCAGCCATCTTGAAAGTCTGAATTTCACCTAACACTTCGAATCTGAAGGTCGCGTGTTCGTTCTGTTGGTGCCAAAAATGGTACCTCCAAAATTCACACTAAAGGGGGATGGGAGAAAACTGCGAAGTGTAGGTTACTGAGACAGAAGATGCTGAGACAAAAGGAAAACGATCACGAAAAGGCGATCACAAAAAAGTGAGACCGCTTACACAGGTTGTAAGCTGGAGCCCCGGAGCCAAAAGTCCTTTCTCTGGTACCCCTACCCCTCTATTTATAGACGAGGGGGCTGCCCAAACGGGCAGAACTGAAAACTACGGGCTGCCCGGGATACAGGAGAGCCAGGGCAGGGAAATGGAAAACAAATAACAAAGAAAACAAAAACGATCAGACCGCTTAAGCTGGCGGTCTCACACTGCTCTGACCGCTCGGCACTTAGAAAATTCCAGTCGAGGAGGCAGCTGGCGATCTGGGCGGTCACCGAAACTGAGACCGCTGAGACCGAAAAATTTGAACAGCAAGAGGAGGTCGCGGACTTTCCGGACAAACACTTAGGGACTTATTTGGATGGATCTATGGTTGAAGCTTTCATAGGGACAAAGGTTCCCTCTTCTATTATGATGAATATCCTTGGGTCAGAGGCTTCCATGAAGAGCTTGACCCACTCCTTCCAAATACCAAAATTTTCTTTTCTACAGATAGATAATTTCATAAAATTTAGTTCCTTATAATTTTCTCCTGAAGTCATGGTGGATGTAGTATATCCCTTGGCAGATCTTGTTCAAGCTGTTAGGCTTCTTTTTAAACAACCTCGCTTTGATACCAATTGAAAGAATAGGGATTTATACCACCCAGGGGGTGAATAGGTGTTTATCATTTTTAAACTATTTGCAGTAGATTGTAAGATTAATCACACACAACACAGAGAGCACATATATTTATAGTGGTTCCCCAAGATGGGTACGTCCACTTACCCATGTGCCTATCTAGCAGTGTACTAGCCTCAGCAAAACTCCTTAAAACTTAGATCTACTACCATAGATCTTTCACCTCATAGTACAAAACTCCAACCCAGGAACAACAACAAGTTCCCTACCTCACATCCTAAATACAAGATCCTATAACTCAGAGTACACAACTCCTACAACTCAGAGTATACAACTCCTACAACTCAGATTCAACCTTGAATCCTACCTCAAGCTCACACAGAACCCTACACTCAGATCTCAAAAAGATCCTACAACAGAAAAGTTTGGTTTGTTTATAGCAATACAGATAGACTCAAGAAAATATTTCTTGTAAGGATTTAATGTTTTTAGGCTTCTAAGAAGATAACCTTCACTGGTTCAGCCAAGATCTTGATTGAATCTTCTTTTAGAAAACTTGGATCAGACTGACCTTGAGATCTGAGAGCTTCTTTGCTTTGAAATGATTGAGGATGAAGAACTTAGAGCAAGCTAGAAGTACCAGATGATTCTTGAATAAATTTCCTTCTACTTCTTGTTCTCAGACCTTGAAGATCTTGTCGGCAACCTTTTTATTTTTTGATGAGAGCATTGTTCTATTGCAGCCGACACTTAGAATGTTTAGAAGATCTATGATTCTTACGATTAAGATTAGGGTTTTCATCTCATATCTTATCAGTAATTATATGAGAGTCAACACTTAATGGTCGAAACGAGGAATACTTTATGTCAGATATACTTTTCCTTAAAGGTCTGATTTGATTGGCACAATCGGCGGCGATAATCTTCGATCTCTGCAACTTTGATTGTCTTGATGATTTTCATGTTGTCTCGATGACATTTCATTTCTTCTCGATGACATTAGCCGATCCTTTCTCTTTTCGACGTTACTTCTATATTAGATCAATGAAACTACAGTCACGGCGATATTGCTTCTTCTCGACGATATATGTGCACCAATATTTAGACTTCAACATGATTTCTGTCTTCAGGAAGAATTCTTAATCTTGTCAACATGATATTTATACCTTATCAAATGATAAGACTTAACTCTTAGATCCTGAGTTTGTTTTGGCAACAGGGGAGCCATATCTATATAATATGGACTATCATTCTCAACTCAACATGCTTCTGAATTGTCGAGTAGGCTTCTCGATGATAATTTACTTATTCTTGACGATAATTGTGTAAGTTTAGGGATGTTTAATCACCTAGGGGTTGAATAAATGTTTAAGTCGTTTTCGGCAACTACAAATATTCAAGCAAATCACCACAGAAAAAGCAAACACATCACAGAGTATACAAATATTTATAGTGGTTCCCCAGTATGGGTACTCCACTTTCCCCCTCCACCTATCTAGAAGTGTGTTAGACTTGGTCAACTCCTCCAAATAATCAAATCTATTATATCTTACACCTCAGAGTCCAAGAATCCGCAACTCAAGAATAGTTGTTGATTCCCTGCCTCAGATCCAGTCACAGGATCCTACAACTCAAAGTATTCCACTCCTACAACTCAGATTCAAACTTGAATCCTACCTCAGGAATTATACAAAGCTCCCTATCTCAGATCCTTAACAAAGGATCCTACACTTAGATATGAAAGACCATACACTCAGATTTCCACATAAATCCTATAGAAGAATGTATATAAATGTTTCACAAAGATATTCTAGACTCAGAGAAATTATCTTGTATAGCATGAGTCTGCTTGAAGCCTGTTGCAGATATGACTTCTTCATAAATCTTCTTGCAAAGAGATGTTTGATCTTTTAATCGGCAAGATGATTGTACTTTTCTTCAGAAGAATAGATTGATTTGCTTCACAGAATATCTACTCTATACTTGAGCTCTTGAATGAATAGCACGTTGATGGCGGTGAGCTCTTTGTTCAGAATGATTGAGAAAATTATTATGATTCTAAAAATTAGGATTTGCTGATTTCTGTCTCATCCCTTTTATAGGGGAATTTAATAACGGTCGATTCCTCGGGCAGCTTTATGTCAGAAATCACCTTTCCATAAAGCACAACTCTGATTGGACCAATTTGCGGCGACAATAAATGATATAACGCCAAAATCACGCCTTAATTTGAATTCAGGCTTTTCCCCAATTTGACTAGATGTCTGGTTGAATGTTCTTGATGTCTAGTCGAATGCAGATCTTCTGGTCAAATTTGAACTCTGCATAACATTAGTTAAAACCTTCTTCATGAATCACCTTGATGACTATTGTACTATACAAGATGATATTTGACTACTTCTATCTTCTAGCTGAATCTTCTGCACAAATCATCTTGATAACTCGTGTAGTCTACAAGATGATATTTGACTACTAGTCGAATGATAAGCCTGTCAGGTCGAATTCTGTGTTTAACACGATATCTTCCTTTTATACTTCTGAAATGTCACGTTGGTTCCTCGACGACATTTCACTTGTTCTTGACAACAATTCACTTGGCCTTGATGACAATTGAGATCACCTCAATGATAAATAACTTAGCCAAATTCTTCCTTCAATAAAGTGCTTCCAAACATCTGTTGAACACCTCCAAGATGATATGAGTATAGTTGAATCTTGTTAAGACGATATCTTCTTGGATAGTATATTACCAAGACAATATTTGGAGATTGACCTTCTTCTTCTAAATAAGACGATATGAGAATAGCTGAAAGTTTACAAGATGATATCGTCTTGTATTGTCTTGAAGCTTAAGGTCTTCAAGCCGATATCGAAAATTTTACTCGACGATATTTAGACTCTCCAAGACAATATTTTACTTAGTCAATTTCTGATCATTATCAACTTAGATCTTTTGCTTTAGCTCACTTGATATACCTTTATTCCTGATGATAATAAGTGAGTGACAAGTCTAGCATAGTGTAGAACATAGGTCGACATGGTGTTTTGCACAATGAGGGATTAAATTGGCAAAACTATGTCTGATGATACTATGTCTAGCCCTATGCTAGGCTTGCACTATCTATTACTTGAAAGCAATATTCTAAAACAAATGCGTCAAATACAAAGTGTATTTATCTTTGAATTGAGGACTTCTTCAAAGTAGGAACATTATAGATAAGGTTCCCAACAATCTCCCCCTATTTGAAGAAGTCCGAACCTTACTCAAAGATAAATTACACATTCAAATATTAAAGTAATGACACAGAGAATAGAGATAACATTCAAAATATCATATATATATATATATATGTGTGTGTGTGTGTGTGTGTATGTGTGTCGAATGTTTTCAAATAGATTAGTAAAAAATACATTTGCCTTTAGCACATCTAAAACTTAAAAGCCCTTCTTCTTTCCTTTTGCTTATGTCTGTCAAAGAAACTCAAAGGCTTAGGAATGTATCTGTTAGGGATAGGAGAAGCATTCCTTGCCAGTGTTCCCTCCTTCTGCTATTTCAGGTAGATTTTTCTCTGGGCTTCAGTTTTCATGAGCTTAGTCCATTCATTACTGGAGTAGTATTTGTTAGTATCTTTTTCAATGCTTCCAAAGTCATTCCATATTTGTAGAGTTATGTGCCATAACTTTGGACTCCATATTAAGAAGCTAGGATCATTTGCTCTAACTTCTTCTCTTCTTCTCTAGGTAGCCAATTCTTCTTCTGAAAGCCTTTGCCTCTTCTGCTAACTTGAACCAGCTTCCACCTATGAGTTTTCAAAAGTATTCAAAGGACTGTCAGGCCTTGGAGGATCAGTCACTATGGTATTGAGTCCCAGGGAGTGATGAAGTTCATTCTCTATTCAAAGGGCTTGATCAGCTCCAATCTTCTGCCCCTTTCTAATTTCTTTAATAATACTTCTTTGAATACCATTTGAGGAGCCTTTCAACTTCTTAGATAATGTCTCATTTATGAACTCTTGGGTGTTCACACATCTGTTCATTATGACCTTCTGACTGTCAGTGATTCTCTTGGTGATCCAGTCAACTGCACTTTCTAGGTCTTGCCCTAATTTTTCATGATATTCCAGAGTAGAATCCATCCTGGTACCTAGGGATTGAAGTGCATTCATATTGCAGTCCACTGCTCTTTCTGCTTTTGTGAACCATCCAGTGATCTGAGCATTTACATGATCAACCTCTCCCTTCATTTCTTTCATATGAATAGATATTTCTTCCTTGAAGTCCTTCACCACATTGTCAACATATGATTGATAATGATTTTTTTTCTTCTGCTAGCAATTTTTTTATTTGAGTAATCAAAGAGCTTGAAGCTTCTTCTTGAGGCTGTGGAGCAAATGTACTTGGGACATCTTGCTCTTTTCCAACCACTCTTCTTTGCAAACTTTGATACATATCAGCCATTGCATCATCATCAAAAAGAATGTCAGGGGAGTCATGTCTTAAAACAGCAACTCCTTGTCCTTCTACTGTTGGAGTTACCATTGTGATCTAGAAGTGGTCAAACATGTAATGTCACTGCCAACGCGATATGAGCCTGCAGGGTCGCACATAAGAGCATGTGGAGAAGTTGGAAGATTGACTATGTTGGTAAAGGTTACCAATCACCATATAGAATGGGGGAAGCCCAGCAAATGTTGCTGTCTGAATTTGTCGGGTTTACACGGATAGAATTCGTAGGATTCGTCGGGATTCGTCGGATTGTTCCGTGGAATCTCGACGAATTGTTACAGAGATCCTTAACTCGGCAAATGTTGCCGTCTGACATGATTCGTCGGATTCGTCGGGATTCGTCGGATTGTTCCATGGAATCTCGACGACTTGTTACAGAGATCCTTAACTCGGCAAATGTTGCCGTCTGACATGATTCGTCGGATTCGTCGGGATTCGTCGGATTGTTCCGTGGAATCTCGACGAATTGTCACAGAGATCATTAACTCGGCAAATGTTGCCGTTTGATGTGATTCGTCGGAATTCGTCGGATTATCCCGTGAAAACTCGACGAATGATGTTCCGTGGAATCCCGACGAATTGTAACAGAAGCCCCTATTTTGTTGTGTGGTCTGCGGATACAGATTCTTCTAGAAGCTGTTTATCCTTTGGGTATAAATAGGACTTCTTATAGGGTTCTCATAACTTACGAAATAGAAGCCGACCGAAGGAGTTCCGCTCCCGCTCGAACCCTAGACAGAAGTGTTCCGCCGTTCTGAATCACCTCCGCCGACTTCCTCTCCGACGATTGTCGCCGGTGTTGTTCTTCCTGAAGTGGATCTAGCAATCCGTGGAAGCGCAAGGTGTAGTCTTCTTCTCCCAGCTCGTGTGGACTGCTGTAGAGACGTAGACATTAGTCTACGTGAGAACTCTTGCAAAGCCGACGAAGGCAATCTTCTTCTTGGAGCATCTAGGTTGGATTTGATCCAATCCCGCCAAGGTAATTTCAAACCTAGCATTTTGATTAACTTCTTGATTCAATATTCATGGTCGATCCGAATCTTTTGGGTTGTTTCTCTTCATTTCCGCTGCGCCTACATTTGATGTATGGTTCTAGAAAAACCCAACAGTGCTATCTGAGCCAGGTTCTGGTCATGAATGTTGTTTCAGAAGTTAGGTTATTCTAGTACGTGCAAATCTAGGTATTTGGAAGCGTTCTAAATGTCAAGATTTCTTCTTGGAATATCACATTTGATGTGATTTTGTGTGGTTTCTGGTGGTGGGATTTCAAAAATTTGGTCAGACCACCGCCAGGGGCGCGGCCCCTTGGAACCCCGCCAGGAACGTCTGGGATTTCGTGGTTATTTCTAATTGTTAGAAATTGTTGTCTCCTTAGCAGTAACCGTCCCTCAAGTGGTTAATGAACCCTATATTGTTTTGGATTTTGAATCCAACAATGAGAGACGAGCTTGTCTACTGCTTTAAGTCGAGTTGTCTTTGCCTTTGTCCAATGCATGTAAATCTGAAGATTTGGAAGAGTTCTAAATGTCCAGATTTAGCCCTTTCGTCTATCAAAGGTTGATAGTCTTATGTTGTGCACATAAGGGATGCGTGTGGATTTTAGAAAGCTTGTTTTTCAGTTGATGTGCACTTTGATCAAATGTTGATCATGGTTAAGTGTTAACCTATTATTTAAAATTAAAATCCCTTCATCAAATATTAAGTGTTCGGATGCCTTCTGATGGATGACACTCTTCCTGCCTCGATCGATGAAGTGTGGGCTTGCCAAAGCAAGGTGCATTAATCTATCTTGGTAAGGGTGCGAGCAGATAATTGTGATATCCCACTGTCGACATCGGGTCTAACTTAACTAGGTGACCTCAAAGGTTGAGTGCCTAGAGGCATAGGGTTGGCATGCACCATATGATGGATGCGAATAAGGAGTTATTCACCAGCCATACAAGAGTTGCATGAGGATGCAATTGGCAAGCGTTGCCTACCTAAATAACCGCATTATGAGAGGAATGCCAAAGCGCACTCGTGGTGTTGGTGAAATACGGATCTTGTCCACTAAGAGAGTAGCTCGCATGGACTCTCTGAATTGATAGTGAGGGCTATCAATTTGAATAAAATAGTGGGAGTATTTAATTGAAGTCCAAATTAAAATAAATTGTATTTTGAAATTAAGGTACTGATTAAATTCTGCATGAATTCTTGTAGAATTCTATGGCAAGTGGTTCACATTCCACCTTGTCCCTGAGAGCTATCCTTGAGAAGGACAAGCTTAGTGGGACGAACTATATGGACTGGTATAGGAACCTGAGAATTGTTCTCAGGCAAGAGCGAAAGCTCTACGTCTTGGAAGAAGAAGCCCCCGAGGTGCCGACCGGGAACTCGTCCCGTGTTGATAAAGATGCTTATAAGAAGTATACCGATGACGCCTTAGACGTCGAGCGCCTTATGCTTTCCACCATGAACTCTGAGCTTCAGAAGCAACACGAGAACATGGGGTGCAAGGAGATTGACGAGCACCTAAAGAAAATGTTTCAAGGGCAAGCTCGTCAAGAGAGGTTCGATGTCACGAAGGCCTTATTTCAGTGCAAAATGGGAGCTCGAGACTCAGTTGGTACTCACGTACTCAAGATGATTGGGTATATAGAGAACCTGGAGAGACTGGGTTTTCCTCTGGGTCAAGAGTTGGCCACAGATCTTATCCTGCAATCGTTGCCGGATAGTTATGAGCAGTTTGTCTTGAACTACAACATGAATGAAATAGACAAGACACTGCCCGAGCTCCTAGGCATGTTGCGAACTGCCGAGATAAACATGAAGAAGGCCAAGCCTGCTAGTCCCATATTGATGGTACATAAAGGCAAGGGTAAGGCCAAGGGCTTCAAGAAGACAAAGGTGGGACCTAAGTCACATCTTGAGCCCAAATCTTCTGCGCTGAAAAAGAAGAGCACCGTGAAGGAAGGGAAATGCCACCACTGTGGCAAGGCTGGTCATTGGAGGAGGAATTGTCCTTCGTACATTGACGGTCTGCGGAAAATGAAGGGAGGTATGACTTCCGCTTCGAATATTTACGTTATAGAGATAAACCTTTCTGCTCCTTCATCTTGGGTATTGGATACCGGATGTGGTTCTCACATTTGTACAAATGTGCAGGAACTGGGAAGGAGGAGATTGCTGAGTAAAGGAGAGGTGGACCTGCGCGTCGGCAATGGAGCAAGAGTTGCTGCTGTAGCCGTAGGGGTTTACCGTCTTTCTTTGCCCAGTGGGCTTGTAATAGAACTTAATAATTGTTATTATGTTTCGGCTATAACTAGAAACATTATATCCATTTCATGCTTAGACATGATTGGATTTTCTTTTATAATTAAGAACAATTGTTGTTCTATATTTAAGAATGATGTTTGTTATGCTGTAGCTCAATTGTTTAATGGTCTTTATGTTTTGAACCTAGACCATCTGATCTATAATGTAGATAATAATAAAAGACTAAGAATAAATGACTCAAATCCTACATATCTCTGGCATTGTCGTTTGGGCCATATAAACGAGAAGCGCATATCCAAGCTCCATAAAGATGGACTATTGGACTCATTTGATTATGAATCATTTGAGCGATGCGAGTCTTGTTTATTAGGCAAGATGACTAAATCCCCTTTCACTGGTTATACTGAAAGGGCTGAGGATCTTTTGGGTGTTGTACATAGTGATGTATGCGGACCCATGAGTTCTGTGGCTAGAGGTGGGTATTTCTACTTCGTTACATTTACTGATGATTTCAGTAGATACGGATATGTGTATCTTATGAAGTGCAAATCCGAAACTTTTGAAAAGTTCAAAGAGTTTAAAAATGAAGTGGAGAACCAATTGGGTAAAAAGGTTAAAGCACTCCGATCTGATCGAGGTGGCGAATACCTGAGTCATGAGTTCCGTGATCATCTGAAAGAGTGTGGTATTGTATCACAGCTCACTCCACCTAGGACACCGCAGCATAATGGTGTGTCTGAGAGGAGAAATCGTACTCTGTTAGACATGGTACGGTCGATGATGAGTCATGCAGACTTGCCTATTTCCTTTTGGGGTTTTGCTTTAGAGACTGCTGCAATGACACTGAATCGCGCTCCGATGAAAATGGTTCTAAAGACACCATATGAGATATGGACTGGGAAGCGTCCTAGTATGTCATTCATTAAAATTTGGGACTGTGAGGCATACGTACGACGTCAAATGTCTGACAAGCTGGAACCCAAATCAGATAAGTGTTATCTGGTGGGATATCCTAAGGAAACGAAAGGATATTACTTTTACCTACCATCTGAGGGCAAAGTGTTTGTCGTAAGGACGGGTGTCTTCTTGGAGAAAGAGTTCTTGTCAAGAAAGACGCAAAAGGTAGAACTTGAAGAAGTTCAAGAACCACAAGTAGTGAATGAATAAGAGTTGGATTCTGAGCCAGGACTACAAGATGTTGTAGCTGGAGAACCTGCTCAAGAGACACAAGTCCTACGTAGATCTGGTAGACCAAGATTTGAGCCTGAGAGATATGGATTTCTCGTGTCTCAAATAGGTAATGTGTTGCTTATGGATCATGATGATGAACCAACGACCTACCAAGAGGCTATGAATGGACCGGACTCTGACAAATGGCTTGAGGCTATGAAATCCGAAATGGACTCCATGTATACAAACCAAGTTTGGAACTTGGTGGAACCACCTGAAGGGGTACGACCCATAGGGTGCAAGTGGGTCTTCAAGAAGAATACCGACATGGATGGGAATGTACAGACATTCAAAGGGCGACTGGTGGCTAAGGGTTTCAAGCAAATTCATGGTGTTGACTATGATGAGACCTTTTCCCCTGTTGCCATGGTAAAGTCCATTAGGATATTGCTTGCTATTGCTGCGTATTATGACTACGAGATCTGGCAGATGGATGTCAAAACGGCCTTCCTAAATGGAAACCTCCTTGAGGAAGTGTACATGACACAACCCGAGGGTTTTGTATCCCCAAATGAAGCCACTAAAATATGCAAGCTGAATAGGTCCATCTATGGATTGAAACAGGCCTCTAGAAGTTGGAATCTTCGTTTTGATGAGAAGATCAAAGAGTTTGGTTTTGTCAAGAACGAGGATGAACCGTGTGTTTACAAGCGAATCAATGGGAGCATTGTTGTCTTCCTGATATTGTATGTAGATGACATACTGTTGATCGGGAATGACATACCTACCCTGAAAGTTGTTAAGAACAACCTAGGGAACTGCTTTTCTATGAAGGACTTAGGTGAAGCGACTTACATACTCGGTATTAAGATCTATAGAGATAGATCGAAGAAGTTGCTGGGTTTGACCCAGAGTACGTACATTGAGAAGGTGTTAAAGCAGTTCAACATGCTTGAGTCCAAGAAAGGATTTTTGCCCATGTCTCATGGTGTAAATCTCTCTAAGGACCAGTGTCCAAAATCTTGCGAAGATAAGGACCGCATGAAGTTGATTCCATATGCTTCGGCAATTGGATCAATCATGTATGCAATGTTATGTACTCGACCCGATGTCTCTTTTGCTTTGAGCATGACTAGCAGGTATCAGTCTGATCCCAGTGAATGTCACTGGATAGCCATAAAGAATATCCTGAAGTACTTGAGAAGGACTAAGGATGTATTCTTGGTGTATGGTGGAGAGGAAGAGCTCGTTGTAAGTGGTTACACGGATGCCGTCTTCCAAACTGATAGGGATGATTCGAAGTCTCAGTCAGGGTTTGTGTTTTGCCTGAATGGAGGAGCTGTGAGCTGGAAGAGTTCCAAGCAAGAGACAGTTGCTGATTCTACAACTGAGGCCGAGTATATCGCTGCGGCAAACGCAGCGAAGGAGGCTGTATGGATTAGGAAATTCATCGGCGAGCTAGATGTAGTTCCTAGCATTGTTGGTCCCGTAGTTCTCTACTGTGATAACAATGGTGCAATAGCACAATCTAAGGAACCTAGATCCCATCAGCGCTCCAAGCACATACTTCGGCGGTTCCATCTTATTCGTGAGATTGTCGACCGAAGAGATGTGAACATTTCAAGAGTGCCGACTAAGGAGAATATTGCAGATCCACTGACAAAGCCTCTCGCGCAGAGAAAGCATGATGGTCATACTAGATCAATGGGTATACGATACCTGAATGATCATCTCTAGTGGGAGTCTTGTGGGTTGCATGTAAAATATATATATTCTGTTGGCTGTTTATTATTCATATGATGAATTGTGTACCAATTATTTCCTTTTACAATTAATGGCAAGTTCTTTTATTACGATATACTGTTTCTATATGATAGAATAAAATTCATGATAAATACCCTTAGAATGTTACCTTCCATAGGACATCAAGTACGTGACTTGAATGTGAGAGCCTATGATTTCGAAGCTTCATTCTTAAAAGGTCCCTGGTCGAGGTATCATCGTAGAAGCTAAGGGTGATGATGATACATTAAGACTAGCATGTGTGTTGACTGATGACCGGTTCTCACAGGTCATGATATTGTGATATCAAGTCATCACGTGGGTACTTGTTAGTGAACAAGTTGTACTGGACTGACCCAACCTGAGACTACTTTGTGGATTGTTACTTAAAAGTGTCACAAGTAGGTCTCATTTGACAATGGTGTTGTGGTCCTTTGACCTAAAGTCACAGCATTCATCGAGTGAGGAAGAGCGTGCTTTGATGTCATCTAAAGTCTTCCTTGAAGAAGGTTGATGATAAGGGTGGTCGTTGGGTACATTACGAATCATTTGGGTGTTTGGGTGTGAGCAGATATGGGATTTGTCCTCCTATATAACAGGAGTTGCATCCATGGGCCCCTTGGTGGAATTGGACTGAGAAATGCATGGCCATGCTTGGTAGAGTCAATATGTGATATTGAGCTCACCATTCTCTGGAAGTCCGTTCTAGATCAAGAAACTTGGATTGAGCTATTATGAGGGTGACACGGTCCATGCCTCTAGTTCTTTCCGGATGTAAGGGACAAAGGGACAAAGACAACGCTGGAACATTGGTCATAAAGGCATATGAGTTATGAACTCTTATTGCTTGGGGAGCAATGATGCATTGCTAGATGTCGTTCATTGTTTGTGAGGTTTTTGTTTGATACTTTCAAGATCAAGTGGGAGACTGTTGGAGTTACCATTGTGATCTAGAAGTGGTCAAACATGTAATGTCACTGCCAACGCGATATGAGCCTGCAGGGTCGCACATAAGAGCATGTGGAGAAGTTGGAAGATTGACTATGTTGGTAAAGGTTACCAATCACCATATAGAATGGGGGAAGTCCAGCAAATGTTGCTGTCTGAATTCGTCGGGTTTACACGGATAGAATTCTTCGGATTCGTTGGGATTCGTCGGATTGTTCCATGGAATATCGATGAATTGTTACAGAGATCCTTAACTCGACAAATGTTGCCGTCTGACATGATTCGTCGGATTCGTCGGGATTCATCGGATTGTTCCGTGGAATCTCAACGAATTGTTACAGAGATCCTTAACTCGGCAAATGTTGCCGTCTGACATGATTCGTCGGATTCGTCGGGATTCGTCGGATTGTTCCGTGGAATCTCGACGAATTGTCACAGAGAGCATTAACTCGGCAAATGTTGCCGTCTGATGTGATTCGTCGGAATTCGTCGGATTGTCCTGTGAAAACTTGACGAATGCTGTTTCGTGGAATCCCGACGAATTGTAACAGAAGCCCCTATTTTGCTGTGTGGTCTGCGGATAGCGATTCTTCTAGAAGCTGTTTATCCTTTGGGTATAAATAGGACTTCTTATAGGGTTCTCATAACTTACGAAATAGAAGCCGACGGAAGGAGTTCCGCTCTCGCTCGAACCCTAGACGGAAGTGTTCCGCCGTTCTGAATCGCCTCCGCCGACTTCCTCTCCGACGATTGTCGCCGGTGTTGTTCTTCCTGAAGTGGATCTAGCAATCCGTGGAAGCGCAAGGTGTAGTCTTCTTCTCCCGGCTCGTGTGGACTGCTGTAGAGACGTAGACATTATTCTATGTGAGAACTGTTGCAAAGCCGACGAAGGCAATCTTCTTCTTGGAGCATCTAGGTTGGATTTGATCCAATCCCGCCAAGGTAATTTCAAACCTAGCATTTTGATTAACTTCTTGATTCAATATTCATGGTCGATCCGAATCTTTTGGGTTGTTTCTCTTCATTTCCGTTGCGCCTACATTTGATGTATGGTTCTAGAAAAACCCAACATCTACCTCAACAACAGTATCATCCAAAACTATCTCAGAAATTTTCAGTTTCTCTTGGACAGCCAACCCAGTGAGGGTTGCTTCCTCAACCTCTAGAGCAAGGAACTCACCTTGAACCTCCCCCTCAACTAGAGCACCTCCTTGAGGAGCACCTTCTCTAACAATTGTTGCTTTAGTAGAAGTAGTAGGAATAACCACTTCAGTGACCATGGGCTCACCCAATGGTTTTGGAGTGAAACTTTGAACTGAGGTCTGACTAGTCTACACGTTAGTTTGTGCACGGGTAGGTCTGTCCACATGTTCCTCTTCTCCAGAAAAGCTTCCTTCAGCTACAAAATCTCTCTTCCACTTCACTGAACTGACTTCTTCGGATTTCATTGAGGCTTTAGAGAACACCTTCTCCCACCTTTCTAGAGTTCTTACGTCCATTTTCTTCATGGAATGAATGGGAGTGCCCAACTTTTTGTTCAGCTTATCTGGCAGACTAGACAGCAGATATAAGGATAATATTCTACCAAAATTTAGGGCACTAAAGCTTTCCCTAATTTTGTCAAATAGAATCTAAGCCCAGTTTATTCTTTTGCTCAGTATGACCCTTATCATTATCTCAAACATTTCACTTGAAATTCTGTCAAGAGATCCAGGCTTACAGATTAAGACTTTCCTGTTTACCCAGAAATCGGCGATCCTCTCCGAGGAGGTTTTTTCTACGTTCCTCCTTCCCGGGTAGGCGGCCTCCTTCAGACCGCGCGGGTAGGCGGCCTCCTCCTTCAGACAACGCGGGTAGGCGGCCTCCTCCTTCAGGCCGTGCGGGTAGGAGACCTCTTCCTTCAGACCGCGCGGGTTTGCGGCCTCCTCCTTCAGATCGCGCGGGTAGGTGGCCTCCTCCTTCAGACCGAAAGGGGTAGGCAGCCTCCTCCTTCAGACCGCGCGGGTAGGCGGCCTCCTCCTTCAGGCTGCGCGGGTAGGCAACCTCTTCCTTCAAACCGCGCGGGTAGGCGGCCTCCTCCTTCAGACTGCGCGGGTAGGCGGCCTCCTCCATCAAACCGCGCGGGTAGGCGGCCTCTTCCTTCAGACCGCACGGGTAGGCGGCCTCCTCCTTCAGACCGCGCGGGTAGGAAGCCTCCTCTTTCAGACCACGCGGGTAGGCAGCCTCCTCCTTCAGGCCGCGCGGGTAGGTGGACTCCTCCTTCAGACCGCGTGAGTAGGCGGCCTCCTCCTTTAGGCCGCGCGGGTAAAACTCCAGTCACCGGCTCACCGGCGGTGACGACATTGACCCAGAGCCTATAAATAGGACCCTCTGTAACGCCCCTGATTTTTCGGTATTTAATTAATTCAGTGATGGCGTGTTTATGACGTCGGGGCGTTACTTTTAACGTCGAGTTAGCGGCGCGTCGCCATTTGCGCATTTTCACGTCCGTTTGGGTCAAATCGACCAATTTTTGAGACGACACGGAATTGGAAAATTTTACGTTAGGAAATTAAATAATTTAATTTTAGACTTGCCCGTCAAGTTTCGTCGCGATCCGAGCCATTTTGGAGGCTCTGCGCATTTTAGAAGTTTTGTATATATTTAAAGTTCGTCGTAACTTCGGACATTGATATCTCGAGAACGGCACGTCGGATTTCGATTCCGACTTCACTGATGGATTCGTAGCGCCGCCGTTCACCTTAGGCAAAGTTTTCGTTGGGTTCAGTGTTCGTTTAATTTTTAGTAATAATATTAAAATATAATTATTATTATAAATTTAATCATATACATATATATGTATATAAACGCATGCGTCGACCTCCCTTCGACAAACAGCCGTCCATGCATCGAGCTCCCTTCAGCAATTCAGCCCTCCCTCCATTCGTCGATCTGTGGCTTTATAAAATCTTTTCTTTATATATTACTGTTATTTTTATCTGTGAGGATTCAGCCCTCCATTCGTCGATCGCCAACCCCTTCGTTCGACAAATTTAAGCAGCGCCGTTCGGCAAATTTAAGCAGCGTCGTTCGACAAATTTAAGCAACGCCGTTCGACGAATTCGGCCATTCGACAAATTTGTCCTGCTCGACAAATCTTTCTGTTCGTCTTTAGCCCCTTCTATTAATAATAATAATAATGATGATATTATTATTAATAATAAAATAATACGTTATGTTGCATAAAAGAAAGCGAACCCAGCCCCCTTTCTTCTTCTTCATTCTGTCCGAACCAGAGAGAAAAACGAGCGACGAGGGTGGCGATTTCTTGAATCTTCCGGACGCCGCCAACGGAGCTCCGGTGGTCGAAATCGCGAGCCGAGCATAGATTCAAAAAGCTCTCGACAAGAGCTTCGTCCTCGTGTTAATTTCCTTCCGTTTCGTGAAACTTTTTCGTTAGGTTTTTCGGCCCTAACCTTCGTTTTGGTCATTTTTTCTGTAGATCTTGCCTCGTCGTGCCTCCTTTTGGACCAAAAATGTTCTGATGGGCCTCTCCCCTATTCCTTTGAAAATGCATGAAAATGTGAAATTCTGTTGGAGGTCGTACACGATGTTGGCGGTGCCACCGGTGTGATGCTCTTTTAAACTAATAAATTCTGTTGGAGGTCGTACACGATGTTGGCAGTTCCACCGGTGCGGTGCTCTGAGGGTCGTGACGATGTGTGATGGAATTATCCCTGCACAGCTTCTCTTTTTCTGATGAGCTGATCAGTCTCTATAATTCTGAACAAGAGTAGCATGATTAATAATATGAATGTTGATGGATATTTGCTGATGGCGAGTTCTGACCTTGCCTGTTTTTCTCACCATTATTTGGTGAGTGGTTTTCTACTGATTATTAGATTCTTCTGCTGTTTCTTTTCCTATTGATTATTTGCTGCTAGCGTTGTCTTCACTAATCCTTACAGCTACTGTTTCCCTCCGTTCTCGCGGAGGTTTGCTTACTTTCTTGTTTTCTGCACCACTTGTAACTTGCTTCTGAGGTGTTCTTTCTTTGAATGCCTCAGGTTCTGGGCAGTAGCAGGTGTTAGTGTGGAGTTGCTTTAGTTGCCGTCTTCTGACTCTCTTGAGGTAGGGTATTCTGTGGACTTGTCGGCCCATGGGTTCGTGTCAGGTGTTGACGCCCGTGGTACCGTTTGGTTAGACATTTGTTTCACTGCGGTTGTTACTTGTTGTTTACTTTTGATCACTTGTTCTGGAATGGTTAAATGTGGGTTGGCTTTATGAGCCCTTTCTTAGATATGCTAAGGCATTTGGAGCAGTGTGCATCATGATTTGAAATGTTAAGCTCACTAACTTCTGCACGGGAAAAATCTACTTTTATATATATTAAATCCATAGATTCGATCTTGCATGGTGCACCTCACTAGGTCTTCATGTACACTTAGGCTACTAAGTAATTAAATCAAGTATTTTTCCGCTGCGTAAAACTATATTTTAAAAGCGTGGACTAGTTGATCCACCTAGCCGAGGGACGCGGCTTGTTAATTTTCTGCATAAATTATATTTGAATTACTTTCAGTTGATAACAATAATTGTTTGAACTGCGAAGAAGGATGTGTTGCCTTAACGTCAGTAGGCGTCCCCTACGTGACGTGGCATCACAACGCGTAGCATTCCCTACTCCGATAGCATTTAACTGTTGGGAAAATGCGGGTTGTGACAGTTGGTATCAGAGGGAGGTTCTGTGAAAAAGGTAGTTGGGTGGTTTGGCGTGTGAGCCAAATGACCGCTATCCTAAGCAGAACCTCATAAGATCATTTCATTGTATACACACACTGATATGTCATCAATATGTCTTGACCGAAGCATGATCACTACACTCATAGCATGATAAGAGGTATACGGGGCATATTATGCAGTATGGGATGCATAATATGTGTTTGTATATGGATCCACCATAGGTGGCAACATGTGACGGTTATGTAGTATGGGATGCATAACCACCATTACATGGATGCCCATTAGCACGTTTTCCTTTTTCGTTACATGTAATGTTATGTAGTATGGGATTCATAACATTACATGTGTACACCGCTCATAACATGCATTAAGTCCTCTTTCTAGAATGCATAGCACTACATACATTCATATCATCGCATAAGCATGTGTGCCAAGTTAAAGACATACCATATGACATATGTACACGCATATTTTGAAAAAGGAATTTAAATGTTCATGCACTCATGTCATAGAACAAGAGTCAATAGGATGATGGTGCATCATCCTAAGTTAATCATTGCATCATTTCATGAAATTCCAGAGCAAGGTAACAGCAATAGCAGGTTGTTTTCTTTCCTGTTCCGAATTGATCCGGGATATTTCCGAGTCTGTTTGGCTTAAGCGTCTTAAGCCTGTTTCTGATTGGATGTCCATCTATCTTGTAGACATGCCTCGTAGGAGAGCGACGCGATCGACTCCCCAGCCTGAGGGAGAGTCTTCTGGTGGTCAGAGTGAGTCTGTGATCGAAAGTCCGCGTCAGAGCAATGAGGCTTTGACGAGATAGTTGGATTGCGTCGGGTTACTCGAGCTTGCTAGTTTATGTGTCTTAAGCGAGGTCATGATGAGTCGTTGTTTGTATTCGTAGAAGATGACCCCAAAACGTTTTGAAATGGGGGGCAATTTCCCAGTTTGAGGGTGAGTCTTCGGATTCTCCTATCGAAGCGATGCTAGATGAACTGCGTCAGAGCATTGAAACATTGTCAAGGCAGGTGTTGGTAATGCAAGCACAGTTGTAGGCATTGCTTACTGCCACCTTGAGGCAGCAGCCTGGTGTGCAGTTTCCTGTGTTGGTTGGGTACCAGAGTGACATCGGTAAATCGAATAGATTTGCTCATGAGTTGATGGCTGCTAAGGAGTGCAAGGTTAGAAATTTCTTGGGTGATCTTCAAGGTAACATCCAGCAGTTTGCTAACGCCTACCAATCTGAGACTGATGTGGAAGCAGTTGAAGCTGCCTTTAAGTTTGAGGCTATTTGAAATGCCAAAGATCGCGGTATGTCCTCATTGCTGGGAAAAAAGGAAGGTTGGGGATGGTGGAAGCCTATGGGCATCTGGCCCTACCCCAAAGAAAGGATGGGAGGAAGTGTGTAGTTTCTGTGGCCGGCCAGGCCATTCCCTCGGAAAATGTTTCAAGAAACTAAAAGCTCGGATGCAGCAACGGGTGATCGTAATTCAAGACACACCTAAAAGTGATTTAGTTTGCACTGCATGTAATAAAGAAGGGCATGATGCGAGCTGGTGTTGGGTGAAGGAAAAGGTCTGCTACCAGTGTGGACAGAAAGGGTAAGTGAAGGCTATTTGACCGCAGTTCCATCCCTCGGTGCAGTCGGTTCCTCCACACTCTCTGCCACCGTTGCAGTTGCAGCCTTTGGATAACAGAAAGGATAAACTGATGGTGGTGAGCGAGGGAGAAGCTCAGTCTTCAACCCCGGTGATCTTAGGTTAGATTCTAATTCAGTTAATAGTTCCTCGCTATCTCGATTTCTGTTCAGCTGGTTATGCGTGCGTTTTTTTTGGAAGTTAAGATAATTAACCGATGAGCACGTGTTCTTTTGATTTTGGTGTTATCCACTTGTTCGTGGCTAGGATCTTTGTAATGGTCATTTCTTGACTCCCGATCAAGTTGGTGATTTGTTTCGTGCTAAGTTTTCCCTCGGGTGACTCGGTGGTGTTGAACCATTCCTTGGGTTTGATTTCTATAGTATGTCGATTGAAAGTGCCAGATTTGGAAGATGTTAGTATGATTTCTTGGGCATGGATTGGAGATCTAGTTTGGCGTTGTAGACCAGTGAGAGGATAAGCGCCTGGACTTCTTGTTGGATGTTGACCAACCCTTGAGTGTTGGATTCCCGTATCAAGATTCTCTGGTTATTTCTGCGGTTCGTGCTCGTCAATCCTTAGAGTCTGGTAGCGAGTCTTTTCTCATTTTTGTTTCTGTTCTGGAAACTGCTCTCGTTGTGCTGCGTGTTCTGTTGTGTGAGGGTTTTCAAATGTTTCTCTAGCTAGTCTTCCCGGTCTTCCCCTTGAGAAAGAGGCGGAGTTTGTTTTTAGGTCTTGAGCCAGATACCTATCTTTTTGCGAGAGCTCCTTGCCGCGTAGTCCTGCGCGAGCTAGAAGAATGTTTCTGGAAGATTATGAGCAAATTGTACATAGTTGAATGAGGTGACTATTGAGGTAAATGTTCATCACCTCGAATAGATGATTCGCTTGATCAGTTGTGAGATAGATCCGTGTTCTCGGAGATTGGCCTTTGTTTAGACTTTTGTCTGTAAAGGATCCGTGAGTCGGATGTTCCATGGACTGCCTGTTCGTTCCCGTTATGGGCTTTACTTTGAGATCTTAGTGGCGACCTTTGATTTAGCTAATGTCTTCACTGCCTTCATGAATTTTATGGATAGAGTGTTAAGAGATTTTCCAAACCATCTTGTGGCCGTCCTTAGAAGTGGTGTTTGATACACTCTAAAAGTGCAGAGGATCATGCTGAGCATTTGTGATTGGGTGCGGTCTGCGTTGTGAGAGTGCAAGTTTGTTTGCCAATATGAGCAAGTACAAGTTCGGATGTCTTTAGTTACCTATCTGGGTCATGTTATTAATGAGGATGAGTTTTCGACGGACCTAGTATAGATCGCTGAGTGATTGGTTTGTAAGAGATTTACAACATCAAGGAAATAGGGAATTTTTGTAGGATTGGCAGGATGATATAGAAGGCTTGTGTATCGATTCTTGTGATTACTCGTGTCTCGGGTTAGGTTTATGTAGGAAAACTTAACTTTTGTTAGGAGTGACTAGTACGCAGGAGCCTTTTTTTTAAAAAAAAATCGAAGAGAAGATTGAACACTGCTCCAGTTTTGATCTTACCTACCGAAGGACTGGTGTCTTGTTTATGTAGATGAGTTGTACGTTGATCCTAAGTATGTCTCGAAAAAAAATGTGATCGCATACGGTCTGAGGAAACTGAAGGTTCATGAAGAGAATTATCATGCGCATGATTTGGAATTTGCCCCAGTAATCTAGACATTGAACCTTGGAGATTATTTTGGTATGACGTGTTGTGTATGGTTTACGGGCCATAAGAATTGAAGCATATCTTCGTTCAGAAGGAGTTGATTCCTCCCCAGAGAAAATGAATAAAATATATTGTGAATTCTGGCATTGGCATTCGTTACCACCCGGATCCTCCAAGGATGTATAGAGATTTGAATCATGTTGTTTGCTAGTATTAGTTTTGTTATCGGTTTGATGAAGTCTCCCCAGAGACACATTTTTTCGTGTGATCTATCGTAAATGGATGGATAAATTATACATTTAAGTCTTGAGTCAGATCGAGACCCCAGGATTTGTTTTTTTGTCGCGTTTCTGGCAGAGCTTGCAAGGAGCTTTGGGCACCGACCTCCGGTATTCTATCGCTTACCATCCACAGACAAATGGTCAAACGGAGAGAGTGAATCAGATCGTGGAGGATATGATTAGGTGTTATACTCTGGATCATGGTGGAGCTTGGGATAAGCGTCTTGGATTGATGTAATTTGCCTACAATAACAGTTATCAGGAAAGTGTTATTATTGGCAATCTCATTATTCATTACTTGTTGTTTGGGTTGAGCCCCAGGAATCTTCGTTTATTAGCAATTTCATTATTGGTTGTTTGGGTTTATGCTCCAGGAATTACATTCGTTAGAAGTATCACCATCTGGGCTATAGTGGTTGTTTGGAATTTACACACAAAAACCTCATCATTTTGGAATGTGTTGGCTGTTGGTGGTGGTTGGTTTACCCTTCCTGAAATTTTATACTTAAAGTTATGCTTGGGGGTTGCTATGCTTAATCAGTTGGGAGTTTAAATCTCTATATAGGAGGCGTAGCCGGACTCCCTTGTTTTGGGCCGAGGTTGGTGAGAGTCCGTTGTTAGACCCAGAAGCTTTGGAAGAGATGAGCGTTGCTGTGACTCATATCCGCGAGAAGCTTCGCATTGCTCAGGAGCGGTATGAAAAGTATGCCAATCAAAGAAGGGCAGATCTGGAGTTTGTGATTGGGGACAGTGTTTTCCTAAAGTTCTCTCCGATGCCGGGCGTTAAAAGATTTGGGAAGAACCACAAGTTGGATCCCAGATATGTTGGGCCATTTCAGGTCGTTGAGCGCATCGGAGTGTCTGCTTATAGATTGGAGTTACCTGCTACCTTCCCTAGCGTCCATGATGTGTTTCATGTGAGTCAGTTAAGGAAATGTGTCCGCAGTAATCATCAATTCCTCGATTCGGTGCCTCAGATTCAGCCCAATTTGTCTTATGTTGAAGAGCCTGTTCTCATTTTGGAGACCCAAGAGCGGGTGTTGCGGAGGAAATCTACTCCCATGGTAAAAGTTCTTTGGCGGAATCATGACGTCGAGAGTGCAACATGGGAGCTGGAATCAGCTATGCGGAAATCTCATCCTCATCTTTTCAATTAATTAGCACAGGTAGATCTACTTTCCTGCACCTTTTATCTTTCATTTAATTAGCTCTGGTGAATTTCCTTTCCTACACCTTTAATTTTTCAATTGATTAGCTTAGGTAAATCTTCTTCCCTGTACCTTTTATCTTTTCATCTAATTAGCCCAGGTCAATTTCCTTTCCTGCACCATTTGATTATCTATCCTAGATTTCTTTTCCTGCACCATGTATCTATTTTAATGTGGTGGTAAATCTCTTTTTCTGCTCTACATCAAGTTTCGGGACGAAACTTTCTTTTAGGGGGAGTGGTTGTAACGCCCCTGATTTTTCCGGTATTTAATTAATTCAGTGATGGCGTGTTTATGACGTCGGGGCGTTACTTTTAACGTCGAGTTAGCGGTGTGTCGCCGTTTGCGCATTTTCACATTCGTTTGGGTCAAATCGACCAATTTTTGAGACGACCCGGAATTGGAAAATTTTACGTTAGGAAATTAAATAATTTAATTTTAGACTTGCCCGTCAAGTTTCGTCGCAATCCGAGCCATTTTGGAGGCTCGATGCATTTTAGAACTTTTGTATATATTTAAAGTTCGACGTAACTTCGGCCATTGATATCTCGAGAACGGCAAATCGGATTTCGATTCCGACTTCACCTTTGGATTCGTAGCGCCGCCGTTCACCTTAGGCGAAGTTTTCGTTGGGTTCAGCGTTCGTTTAATTTTTAGTAATAATATTAAAATAATATTATTATTATAAATTTAATCATATACATATATATGTATATAAACGCATGCGTCGACCTCCCTTCGACAAACAGCCCTCCATGCGTCGAGCTCCCTTCAGCAATTCAACCCTCCCTCCATTCGTCGATCTGTGGCTTTATAAAATCTTTTCTTTATATATTATTGTTATTTTTAACTGTGAGGATTCGGCCCTCCATTCGTTGATCGTCAACCCCTTCGTTCGACAAATTTAAGCAGAGCCGTTTGACAAATTTAAGCAGCGCCGTTCGACAAATTTAAGCAGCGCCGTTCGACGAATCCGACCATTCGACAAATCTGTCCTGCTCGACAAATCTTTTCGTTCGTCTTTAGCCCCTTCTATTATTAATAATAATAATGATATTATTATTATGATTAAAATAATACGTTATGTTGCATAAAAGAAAGCGAACCCAGCCCCCTTTCTTCTTCTTCATTCTGTCCGAACCAGAGAGAAAAACGAGCGACGAGGGTGGCGATTTCTTGAATCTTCCAGACGCCGCCGACGGAGCTCCGGTGGTCGAAATCGCGAACCGAGCATAGATTCGGAAAGCTCTCGATGAGAGCTTCGTCCTCGTGGTAATTTTCTTCCTTTTCGTGAAACTTTTTCGTTAGGTTTTTCAGCCCTAACCTTCGTTTTGGCCATTTTTTTTGTAGATCTCGCCTCGTCGTGCCTCCTTTTGGGCTGATCTACGACGAGGAGTTGTTCGGAGAACGATTCCAGTGATTTGAAGGCAAGTGGTGATCTTGCTCCTTCTCTTTGCTAAAACCCCTTTATTTTTTTCTCGCCTTTGCTTCTAGTATTTGGTATTATGCTGAGTTTTATCATCTGCCTCACTTTTGCTCCTTTTTACTCAATATAATTTTGCTCATCTTGTTAACCAAAAATGTTGCCATATGTTCTGATGGGCCTCGCCCCTATTCCTTTGAAAATGCATGAAAATGTGAAATTCTGTTGGAGTTCGTACATGATGTTGGCGGTGCCACCGGTGCGATGCTCTTTTAAACTAATAAATTCTGTGAGAGGTCGTACACGATGTTGGCGGTGCCACCGGTGCGGTGCTCTGAGGGTCGTGACGATGTGTGATGGAATTATCCCCGCACGGCTTCTCTTTTTCTGATGAGCTGATCAGTCTCTATAATTCTGAACAAGAGTAACATGATTAATAATATGAATGTTGATGGATATTTGCTGATGGCGAGTTCTGACCTTGCCTGTTTTTCTCACCTTTGTTTGGTGAGTGATTTTCTGCCGATTATTAGATTCTTCTGCTGTTTCTTTTCCTGTTGATTATTTGCTGCTAGCTTTGTCTTCACTAATCCTTGCAGCTACTGTTTCCCTCTGGTCTCGCGGAGGTTTGCTTACTTTCTTGTTTTCTGCACCACTTGTAACTTGCTTCTGAGGTGTTCTTTCTTTGAATGCCTCGGGTTCTGGGCAGTAGCAGGTGTTAGTGCGGAGTTGCTTTAGTTGTCGTCTTCTGACTCTCTTGAGGTAGGGTATTCTGTGGACTTGTCGGCCCATGGGTTCGTGTCAGGTGTTGACGCCCGTGGTGCCGTTTGGTTAGACATTTGTTTCACTGCTGCTGTTACTTGTTGTTTACTTTTGAACACTTGTTCTGGAATGGTTAAATGTGGGTTGGCTTTATGACCCCTTTCTTAGATATGTTAAGGCATTTGGAGCATTGTGCATCATGATTTGAAATGTTAAGCTCACTAACTTCTGCGCGGGAAAAATCTACTTTTATATATAGTAAATCCACACATTCGATCTTGCATGGTGCACCTACTAGGTCTTCATGTACACTTAGGCCACTAAGTAATTAAATCAAGTATTTTTCCGCTGCGTAAAACTATATTTTAAAAGCGTGGACTAGTTGATCCACCTAGCTGAGGGACGCGGATTCTTAATTTTCTGCATAAATTATATTTGAATTACTTTCAGTTGATAACAATAATTGTTTGAACTGCGAAGAAGGATGTGTTGCCTTAACGTCAGTAGGCATCCCTTACGTGACGTGGCATCACAACGCGTAGCATTCCCTACTCTGATAGCATTTAACTATTGGGAAAATGCGGGTTGTGACACCCTCGGCATGAACAAGCGGACATGCAGGCTGGGGGGCAAAACCGGCGGCTAGAAACAGCCAGACCGCACCTAGCTGCGGGCTATCTGGGCAACCTCAGCGAACAGTTCGGGCGGCCTTGGCGAACAGTCCGGGCGGCCTCAGCGGACAATCCGGGCGGCCTCGGCAGACAACCCAGGCGGTCTCAGGAAGCAGCCCGGCCAGTCTCAGCAAGCAGTCTGAGCGGCCTCGGCGAACAGCCCGCGCGGCATACTTTTCTTACCTGCTACTCTCTTGTATTCATTCTGTTTCCATGTACTAAAAACAACCAGCTGTGATACAGATTATTAAATAAAGGGAAAGCCCGACGCAGGAGTGGCATTTGCCGCGGAGGGCGAAGTCCGGCCTCGCCGCAAGCTAGCGGCCCTCTCTTCTCTCACTCAGCTCTTCATTTGCGACTGAAGTAACCAGCTGCTCGACCATTACGCCCTCTCCTTCCTCCGGGATCGAGCGTCGAGGACTTGGGGACAATTTTGGATTCAACATTTCTCAATGACATCTGCCAGAAGTTTTCCTTTAGAATTGAAGTTTACCCTTTTCAATGATCCATAGCATTCTACACCATGACCACACCACTTTAAGGCTTCAAAATAATCTTCATTAGAATTGTCATCTTCATCATCATCTTCTTCAAAAGTTGGAAGATGGAGTGCTCTCATCAACCCTTGAACTGTAAGTCTTAACAAGGAATCACTTACCCTGTTTTGATGGCTTTGCTGGAGGAGCTCGTCTGGGGTTTGGATTAAAACTCCACTAATATTCTATGCATAATCACAGTGGGTTCAAATAACACATACTCTAAGCCGATGACTGTTAATAGTCTGATAACTGATTCTATTTCGTCGTCAACTCTATTGAATCCACATCTAATAGCTCGCATCCAATATTTCAATACTCTTCCCCTTTCTTCGGCGCCACGGCAAGAAAATTGGAGAACTGAATGTCGTATATGTCGCAAGTTGTCGAGCGGGACGACGTTTTTGTTTTGAAGGCTTAGGGCAAATGAAGTAGTAATCTATTTCTAAGAATTTGACCTATATATAGTCTATTTTAGGAATGTCAATATGCACGTACCTGGGTGTATACACTTAGGAAATTAATCCACAATTGAACGGCTGCAATTGAAGATCCAGTATATGCTTTAATTTGAGTGTCAAAGATTCACCACGATGATATGGCTGTTGTGTCATTTTGTCAATCCATTGACAAGACCTTTATGTCGTCTTGTATGCTCGATGACATAACATAGATAAAACTTGAGATTTTCCTGCATTTTCTTATTAACTTCCTGCAAGAGCATTGTTAGCATGCACATGCACAATATTTAAAGATAAGTGAGCATTAATATACTCAATCTAAGTTTAGCATACCAAACTCAAATTCAAAGAAATTGAATTTGGCTTCATCAAGGGGCTTTGTAAAGATATCTGCTACTTGGTTGTCAATGGGGACATACTCAAGACAAATATCTTCCTTTTCAACATGCTCCCTAATGAAGTGGTATCTGATTTCAATGTGCTTAGTCCTATTGTGTGATACATTATTCTTATCAATTGAAATTGCACTAGATGAATCACAGTACATTACTGTTTTGCTGGACTCTATGTTGTAGTCTTCCAGCTGATGTTGTATCCATAGTAGTTGAGCACAACAACTCCCTACTGAGATATACTCTGATTCAGCAGTTGAGATTCCCACACTTGTTTGCTTCTTGCTGCTCCATGAGATCAGCCTCTTCCCCAAGAATTGACAGGTGCCTGATGTGCTTTTCCTGTCCTCTTTACAACCTGCAAAATCAGCATTTGAATACCATGTTAGCTCAAACTCATTACTTCTAGGGTACCAAAGGCCAAGATTTGGATTTCCCTTGAGGTATCTCAAGATTCTCTTAGCAGAGGTGTAGTGAGATTCCTTAGAGTTAGATTGATACCTAGCACAAACACATGTAGCAAACATAATGTCAGGTCTACTAGCAGTTAGGTAGAGCAGAGATCCAATGATGCATCTCAAAGCAATAAACCAATTAGTCTCAATGTCAACCTGATATGAGCCTATAGGGTCGCACAAAAGAGTGTTTCGAGAAGTTGGAGGAAGGATTGTGTTGGCCTTACTCATATTGGATATGAGTGAAGGACCAATCCTATGACTCATTGGAGTTAGGTCAAGTCAGCTAAATGTTCCACAGATATTATGAATATTGTATGAAGCAGGTTAGCATGTGTTCAAGACGACATTGCATATAGTGTCAAAGATCATCACGACGATATTGTGAATATCGTCGTGTGGTCACGGCGATATGATGGACTGAGAACCTTAATTGTATCGTTGAGTGTTGTGCAATTTTTTCGTGATTATCACGACAATATTTCAGTCATCACGATGATATCATCGAGATCATCTCGACGATATAGGTCATCACGATGATATCGTCGAGAACGTCTCGACGATATAGATCTTCACAGCGATATCGTCGAGATAGTCTCGACGATATAGATCTTCATGATGATATCATCAAGATCGTCTCGACATTGTTTAGTGATCATGATGATACTTACTAAATACTCCTATTAAATACTCGAGTCTACGGATATCTAATTTATGCCCTTGGGTATAAATAGGGAAGCGATTATGTTTTCCCTAAGAGATTATCTTTTCGAGATTCAGACGAAAGTGTTCCACAAGGATTCCGCGAGACCCAATCTGGCCGACGCCGCCTCTCCCTTGGATGGATCTAGTAATCCATGGGAGACGCCAAGGGAACTCCTTCTCTGACACAAATCATGTTGGACAAGAAGCTTGGGGTTCTCCTTCGCTCATGTGGACTGTTGTAGAGGCGTAGATCTACTTTCTGTGCTTAGAACTCAGTCGCTAGTTTCTGGATCATATTTTGGAGCACCTTGGTTGAGTATTAACTCAATCCCTCTCAGGTATATTGCAATTTGTCGCTTTATTTATTTCTTGATTCATGAAATTGCAAGATCCGAAATTGTTTAGGGTTGTTCTTGTTTATTTATTCCGATGGGCACATGTGATGTGCTGTTCCACTCTTGTTTAGAGAAAACCCAACAGATTTGGAGTTCCATTGAGGTATCTCAAGATTCTCTTAGCAGAGGTGTGGTGATATTCCTTAGGGTTAGCTTGATACCTAGCATAAACACATGTAGCAAACATAATGTACATGGTCTCATCAAAAGTTTTCCCTTTCTCATCCTTGTCTAGAGACACATTGGAGCCCATTGGATTCCTCATTGAGGTTGCACTCTCCATTCCAAACTTCTTTATGAGCTCTTTAGTGAACATGGTCTGAGATATGAATATCTCATCCTCAGATTGCTTTAAGTGGAGACCTAAGAAGTATTTCAGCTCTCCCATGCTGCTCATTTCAAACTTCCCTTGCATTAAGTTTGCAAATCTCTTGCAAAGGTTGTCATCAGTAGAGCCAGAAATTATGTCATCAACATAAATTTGTAATAGCAAAATTTTTCCCTTTACTTCCCTTAGAAATAATACCTTATCTATCTTCCCCCTTAAAAACTTGTTTTCAATGAGAAAGCTAGATAGGATTTCATACCAAGCTCCAGGTGCTTGTTTCAACTCATACAAAGCCATTCTCAAGAAATAAACATAATTTGATAGGTTAGGAACAACAAAACCTGGAGGGTGCTCTATATACACTTCCTCCTTGAGATCTCCATTGAGAAAAGCAGATGACAAGTAGTTTGTATATAACTTTTTAGTAGAAATTTTAGTAATTATTAAATATGAAATTTCATTTTTCATGTCAATCTTAGCTTATAAATAGTTCTTTTATGAAATGTGATTGTAATTTAGCTTATTTGTATTTTTGCAGAATTTTGGGACAGGTTTAGAAAATTTTACATTACACGCCCTAGGTCACTCCCTTGACCAAGGGCGTGTAATCATAATATACGTCCAGAGTTGATGCCACGCAGTTTGAGCTCATCAATAGCAAGTCACGGCCGTGTTCGATTACATGCCCCCCAATCAAGCCCGTGACCGAGGGCGTGTAAACATAAAAAAACTTCCCAGCAGAGTTGTCGTCGAGAAGTGAAGTGTCGTCGAGAAGTTGACTCAAGTCACGCCCGTGACCCAAATGTCATGAACGTGACTTTCCCGCATTAAATGAAGCCGCCCAAGTACACGCCCGTGACCCAAGTTACACGGGGAGTGTAATGTCCTTTTCCGCCGCGCCGTCACGCAAGAACCATGTCGATGTCCCAACTAATATGAATAGTGCTTACACGCCCTTGGTCACGCACGTGACCGAGGGCGTGTCACTTAGAAATTTTTCCTAAATTCCAGAGGTCTCCTTGAGTCCAGGGTTCAGAATTTTGGAGAGGGGGAGGTGCTTCTAGAGCTGATAGTTGCTATTTTCAAATATTTTCATGTTTTTTACTTTCCATGTTCTCTTTCTCTCTTCTCTCTTATTTGCAAGTATGGTTCTAATTTAGCTTTCATGCAATAGTTTCTAGTGAACTTATAATCTTTTCTTGCTAGTGTTGTAATCCTCCTTTAAGCTTGTAATCCCTTTTGTTATCAATAAAATTTAGTTTTGCTCTCTTTCATTCTCTCTTTCTACTTTAGTTAATTTTTCCTTCATGCAACTTTATCTTTCTCTCTTTCTCCCCTCCATCATGATTAACTAATTCTCATTAGTGCTCGATCGAAATGATCTGAGGATGAGATAATCAAGTTATGATCTTCTAGCTCTCTTTTTTCGTTTTTGTAAGCACTTGAATTACCCTTGATTTTAATTAGTGAGGCCATATTTTTGATATATGGTTTTCACTTAAGTTTTCATACTTAGCTAGCCGAGAGGATCAAAGTATGAATCGATCACTCAAGGGTAAAGAGAGTTGCACGCACCCCTCGAGAGAGGATGACGTAAATCTCCCGGATTGGAATCAAATCCAATAGAGGGGTTCATAGCGTAAAGTAAGTTTTAGGTAATCGATTATAGAACAAGAGTTCGGTTGATTTTTCCTAAACTTAGTTGGTAATTTCCCTAAAGAGAGTCATGTTCAAGCTTCGGGAACCTCCACGATCAAGTAGTTTATTTAAATGGAATTTGAATTATTTTTTTCCTCTCTTGATTATTCTCACCCCAAGGTGATTTTAGATTGAGGACTAATCTTTTTTACCATCATCTAAACCTTACTTTTAGTTTGCAAATTGTCTCTTTTAGCTAAGTAAAACAAAACCTTAAAAATTTGTTAGATAAGATAATAGTGATCTCCTCGAAGTAGAAGTAACCAATGAGCCCCGAGGAATACGACCATGGTATTTCTAAAATATCCTATACTATAGACGATAAGCTACACTTGCCTTCATCGGATATAGTTTTGGAAAACATCATCAATCTCTTCGCATTTCCAAATCCCTTAGAAGAAGAATTTTTATATCAAGTTTTTGGCGCCGTTGTCGGGGACTTTGCGTAGATATTTTGAAAAGAGGATAGTTATCTAATTTCGAAAATCATATAGGTGTAATCTAAATCTTGGAAAGGGACATTTGGGCTATCATCCCATCTCATCTCCTAGTACCGTTGAGAACCCTTCACAGGGTTTATCTTAGGAAGTCCAAGACTAACTTAATACGCCTAAAAGAAAAAATAATATATATATATATATAATTACGTTTCCTCATTCTTTCTGTTTACTTTATTATTTTCTCTTTTCTCTTTCTTTTTTCCATTTCTTTCTTTATAGTGTATGGCCCGAGGTAACGCTTCGAAAATTTCTTTTGATCCAGAGATCGAGCGAACCCTTTTGTGGTGCCGCCATTCTCGTGATCAGGATATACACTTAGAATTTGAAGAGTTGATCGGGACACTAACACAACAAATATGGATTCTAATCTTAATCCTCCTAATCCTAACGTGCCCAATCCTAATGAGGCCGCGCAAAGGACCATGTCCCATTATGCGCGGCCAAATTTGGAAGGCACACAGTCGAGTATTGTTCACCTCGCAGTGGAGAACAATAACTTTGAGATCAATTATAGCATCATACAAATGGTGCAACAATCGGTGACCTTCGATGGTCTGCCAGACGAAGATCCAAACTCGCATATTTCTTACTTTCTCAAAATTTGTGATACTTTCAAATCAATGGCATAACCGATGACGTCATTTAATTACGTCTTTTTCCTTTTTCTTTGTAGTCTAAGGCCAAGCAGTGGCTGGGATCCCTACCTAAGGGGTCCATCACTACATGGGCCGAGATGGCGGAAAAATTACTTACTAAATATTTCCCGCCTGCAAAGACCGCCAAATTATGCATAGATATTGCCTCATTTATGCAAATCGACTCGGAGACTCTCTATGATACATGGGAGCGCTTCAAGGAGCTTTTGTGTAGATGCCCTCACCACGCACTTGCCACTTGGCAACAAATGCAAATCTTTTATAATGGCTTGAATATCCAAATGAGGCAAATTATTGATGCGGCCGTCGGGGGAACGTTAAATAGCAAAACCTCGGACTCCGCTCAAGAGCTTTTAGAGGAGATGGCCATGAATGTATATCAATGGAATATGCCCCGAGCGCGGCCTAATAAGCCAACCAGTATTTTTGAAATAGACGCAAATGCAAATTTAGCTTTACAAGTTGAGCGCTTAACAAAGCAAGTGGCAGAGATGTCTGCTTCCTCTGCCACTCCTCCTTGGGCTAATAATGTTTTAATTGAAGAGCAGGTTGACTACATGGGAATTCTGCCTCGGCCTTCCTATAACCTGAACTCTGCTCCGTACAACAACACCTACAATGCGAGTTATAGGAATCATCAGAATTTCTCATGGAGCAACCAAGGAAATGCTCAACGTCCTTTAAATCTGAATCAACCTCTTAATCTAAATCCCACTCTAAATTTTAATCCACTCGGTTTTCCACCGCAACAGCAAAAGCTCTCTCCACATGAAGAGGTCTTTGCAAAATATGTTGCTACAAATGAATCAAACATCTGAAATCTCACCGGATCGATCAAAAATTTAGAGAATCAAGTGGGGCAGCTACCAAAAATATTCTCTGAGCGTCAGCAAGGAGCTCTACCAGGAAATACGGAGCCAAATCCAAGGGAAAGCGCCAACGTGATTACCCTCCGCAGCGGAAAAGAGGTGGTTTCAAAACAAGACGAACCCAAGGTAACTACTTCTCCTCCTCCTACTACTCATATTTTATCATCGAATTTGCCCGCTACGCTAGCTCCGCATGTTTCTAGTTCAAATATTTTGTATCCGTCTAAATTTAGGAGCAAGTGCGTCGAGAAAACTTATAAAAAGTTTTTAGAAATTTAAAAAAAAATCCATATTAATGTACCCTTCTGCGAGGCTATCTCTCAAATGCCAAAGAATATGAAATATCTCAAGGAGTTGCTCTCAAATAAAAAGAAGCTTGAAGATATTTCGCATATATCCTTAAACACAGAATGCTCCACGGTTATACTTTTTAACACCCCAGTTTTTGCTGTTCTGTGAGTTAACGTCAAGCGGTAGGTACTACCGCCGGCGGTAGTTCAATGCGAGAGGTCGACGATCGTCGACGGGGCGCACTTTCGTCGAAGGCACTAGCACGGCGCGGTTGTGCTAGCACGACGCGGTAGAAGGTGGATAGAAAGTGAAAAACGAGGTATGTTGCTAGCGCGGGGAGATAGCGCGGGGCGATAGCACGGGGCGATAGCGCAGGGCGATAGCGAGGGGCGATAGCCCTACCGCTGGCGTTAGGGTTTTCTTCTCAGCTGGGAACCGCTGAGATGGCAAGGGTGTTTGCGGAGCTAGCGCGGCGCATTAGCACTACCGCTGTGCGGTAGCTGACGGAACCAGATTCATAAATAGCTAATCGAGGCATCCGTTTGGCTTAGACCTTGATCGGATGGCTGTGTGGGGTTCGTGGGAGAACCCTAAGTAGGGCTGAGAAGGTTTCCATTCAGGATTCCTTTTCATTTTGTTTTTTAGGGCTTAAGAGAGAGGAGGGGTTTGGAGGAGGAAGAGAGCTAGTTCCCGCCATTGTTGGAGCTTCGGAGCTCCGTTCGCCGATCCGAGACCGGCAACGCGTAGGGGACGTCGAGGCGCTTCTTCTCCTCCATTTGTTTTGCAAGTTTCCCATGGCTAGGAGGAAATCTCAAAAGGTAACGACATTTCTCCTCCCGGTCTTTAGGATGCGTGCATGGCATCCCTTTTTCCTCGTTATTTTTCTGCATTTCGGCATCGGATCCGTCGAGTGAGAGGGATCTTGGTCGCCTTGGTTCGAGAGGAACCATCAGGTCGATTGAGTACGTCCCCGACATGATTTTGCATTAGAGATCCACTCTGTTAGTGGATTAGGCATTGTGGTTGAAGCTGGAATCGCGACCGTTGGTCCGATTCGGTGATGTTGTTTGATGCGCTTTTTCGGGATTTTACTAGAAATCCGATTACGGCGAAAACGTCATTGTGATGCCCTTGTAATTTTGTATGAGAACGAATGTTGGTTTGTGGGTGGGGAAATATTGTGCGTGAGTTATGGCTTGTGATGCCTGTTTGTATTGTGAAGGCGCGGAATTGTCTTATGGTCGGCTGGCCCGCCCGTGATATTGCAAGTCATGTGTGGAGAGTGTCCCGGCAAGACAAGTCCCCCCTTCTGTGTTGATTGAAGTGAAATTGATGAGTACCCTATGGTTGTGATATGATGCGATGATGGAGGCCAGAATAGGTGAGCTGATGGATAAGCCAGATGGCATGGTGGGCCAGGCGCAGTGGGATCACAGCATGAGTTCTTGTCCTTGGGCTATGATGCCCTTTGGGGGAAATGATGAGTACCCTATGGTTGTGATATGATGTGATGATGGAGGCAAGAACAGGTGAGCTGATGGATGAGCCCGATGGCATGGTGGGACAGGCGCGGTGGGATTACAGCATGAGTTCTTGGCCTTGGGCTACGATGCCCTTTGGGGGAAATGATGAGTACCCTATGGTTGTGCTGTAATGGATGATCTATGATGATGTGTTAGATTCATACGCATTAGGGTGCCTTGGGTGAAAACCGGGTTTGCATCCATAGTGCATTTGTGGGCCCCTTTAATTACTTGCTCAACATAGAAACGTGGATGATGGTTGTGACACTCATGCCTGTTGTTTCTGTTGCTTTTCTTTATATACATGTGCATACGAAGTGCTGACTTGCAGGGTGAAGTAGTTCCCTGGGGTCCACTAGGACGGTCGGGAGGAGGGATGTTGTTACACCATTTGTGGTCAGCCATAGCTGACCCTCGTTTACCGCTCTTTGTGATTTGGATGCATGGCAAGGATCACAGGCTGGACCTAGCTCGCCGGACAAAAAGGCCTAAGCCTCATGAAGTGTTTACTTTTGTTTTCCTGCATTTCTGTACTTTTATTTTGATGTTCCGGCTTGCATGTCGAGGTAGCTTAGGGAAATTAGTTTTTCCCCTCTTTTTGGGATTTCATTTTGTGTTGAATGTTTGATGACTTGGACACCGGTTTTGTAAGGTCTTAAGGCCAGTTTACTCCTATGTAGTTATGGACAATCTCTGTGTTTCTTAGTTTTTGTTTCCGCTGTGTTATCTAAGTTTCGAGTTGGGTAGTTATATCATCTTTTAATACTGAAGCTGTGGCGGTTATATGCTGTGGGGTCTCGGCCGGACCTATATTATATAGTCATTACAGGGGAGGTGTTACAATTTTGTATCAGAGGCAGGTTTAGTGTTCTTGCGAGGTCTAGTGTTTTCGGATCGCGTAAAGAGATTGTCCACATAGGAGTATTGTGCGGGATCATGAGTATCCCTGTGTTCGAGTCTCACGAGTTGAGCTTGATTAGTTTGTTTCCTTTCTTGTGCTAGGATGTTGGCGACAATGTAGGGACGTCGAGGAGGCAGGAGGAGCCTCCGAGGAGCAGTGCTACTGCTCTGGGCCTCATGATTGTGGGCATGTCCCCGGCTGATTTCTATCATATGCTAGCAGAAGATTTGGTGTCAGATCTAGCGGTAAGAGTGTCGTCGGTTGCGACGCCTGTCACACCAGATGGAGCTCGAGAGTTGACAGTTCCTAGAGCGTTGGAGAGATATTCTGACCAAGCCCAGAGTCGAAAGGACGTTGGAGCAGAGCGATGTGAAGGGGAACCTTCCAAATCATAGTGGAAATCGGAGGGAAGCTGAGGAAGGAAAAGATTTCGTTCCTTTAAGCCCAGTGGGAGAAGCGGTGCAGCTTCTGGGGAGATCCGCTCCTAAGGACCCATGTCGTGCTTTAAGTGTGGCAAGGTGGGCCACATCGCTCGGTCTGTTTCGAGGGTGGAGCTGAGTCGGAGCAGGGGCTGGAACAGTCGGTGCGTTCCGGTCTTAGTTATGCGGAAAAGGGAAAATCTGTGGAGTCGAGCGCTTCATGCTTTCCTCCGGTGCAGCCTAGTGATTCTGCCCTTGGGAAGCAAGAAACATTTCGTCAACCCGATGTGACGGCAGGTATGAAAAGTTTAGATTTTTGTTTGTAATTTTAAAGCTGTTTGCGATCTTTCGTATTTGTTGTGCGCGTATCAAGGTTTCGTGCTACTCTTTGGTTACCCCTCTCGAGTATTATTCGACACGGGAGGATCACACTCTTTTTTTGCGGGAAGCTTTACCCAGGGGATCAGTGTTGAGTCTGTCAAGGTAGAGGTGGTACTGAGCGTGCGCATACCAAATGGGTCTTTCATGACCACCGTGAGGGAAGGACACATTGTGTTGCAAATTTGCGATTTTGAGTTGGTAGCAGCGAGCTAGTATTGACTTCCAGTTGAAGGTGGTAACCCTGAGAAGCAAGGGTAGAGCAGGGGTCTAGTTTGAAGGCCTAAGCGGAGTGGCTTGCTCCCTGATTTCCGCCATGCAAGTAAGGCGTGCGGCTAACCAAGGAGGCGAGGCGTTCATAGCTTTGTTGGAGACTCACTCCACAAGGTTGGCTATTGGAGATGTTTCGGTGGTGGAGGAGTTTGAGGATGTATTCCCCGAGGAGCTTCCGGGAGCACCTCCTCAGCGTGAAATCGATTTTTCGATAGAGTTGGTACCGGGTGCGGGGCTGGTGTTGCGTCCTCCGTTAGGATGGCACCAAAGGAACTGGCCGAGCTTAAGGTTCAGTTGCAAGAATTGTTAGAGCAAGGGTACTTTAGGCCCAACTCTTCACCGTGGAGCGCGCCGGTATTGTTCGTGAAGAAAAAGGACGGAAGTATGCGGTTGTGCATTGATTACCGTGAATTGAATAAGTTGACCGTCAAGAATAAATACCCGATTCCCCGAATCGATGATTTGTTCGACCAGTTAGTGGGGTCGGTGGTGTACTCTAAGTTGGACTTGAAGTCGGGGTACTACCAGTTGAAGATTCGGGAAGAGGACATTGCCAAGACAGCGTTTGGGACTCGGTATGGCCACTATGAGTTTTCGGTGATGTCGTTCGGACTGACGAACGCGCCATCTGTGTTCATGGATTTGATGAACAGGGTTTTTCGACCGTTTTTTGGATTCATTTGTGGTAGTGTTCATAGATGATATTTTGGTATATTCGAAATCGGAAGCGGAGCACGAGTCTCATCTGAGATTAGTGTTGCAGACGTTGAGGGAGAACCAGCTTTATGCGAAGTTCTCAAAGTGCGAGTTTTGGATCGAGAAGGTGGCATTTTTGGGTCACGTGATCAGTGGAGATGGGGTGGCGGAAGTCTGGAGTTTCCTTGGACTAGTCGATTATTACAGAAGGTTCGTGGAGAACTTCTCGCGGGTGGCATTGGCCCTCACCACTCTTACTCGCAAGGACCAAAAGTTCATGTGGACGCCGGAGTGTGCCCGTTCATTTGAGAATTTGAAGGAAAGGTTGATGTCTGCTCTGATCCTTAGTCTTCCTAGTGGGACAGAATGATTTCATATTTTCAGTGACGCATCAGGTTGCGGTTTCGGTTGCGCGCTGGTGCAGCACGACAATATAATAACTTATGGGTCAAGGCAGTTAAAGACTCATGAAAGGAATTACCCCTTCCATGATCTAGAGATGGCAGCGGTAATCTTTGCGTTAAAATTGTGGCGGCACTAGGTATATGGTGCAAAGGTGGAGATCTTCACGGATCACAAAAGTCTGAGGTATCTCCTAGACCAAAAGAATCTAAATATGCGGCAGCATAGGTGGGTCGAGTTCCTTGGGGACTACAACGTGGAGATTCAGTATACGCCAGGCAAAGCCAACGTGGTGGCGGATGCCTTGAGTAGGAAGTACTCCGGGCAAGGTAATTGGATTGAGGCGCTTGACGAACATTTGGTGCGAGACTTGGAGTCTCTTGACATTGCTTGTGTGGCTAGAGGTGAGTCTAGCGTGGCCCGGTTGAACTGGATTAAAATGCAGTGTGATATAACTGATCGAATCTGAGAGGTGACTGGTGTAGACGAAAAGTGCCAACGGTTGGTGTTGGAAGCTCAGCAAAGCGAAGGCAGTGCTTTGGAGATGGTCGATGGGATTTTGAAGAGGGACGGAAGGGTTTGTGTGCTGCGCTTTTGCAAGCTCCGCGAGGAGTTGATGTTTGAGGCTCACTTTACGAAGTACTCCATTCATCCAGGTAGTAAAAAGATGTACTCGGATATGAAGAAATCTTTTTGGTGGCCTGGGATGAAGCGGGATGTAGCTGAGTATGTAAGCCGGTGTCAGACTTGTGCCTTAGTGAAGGCTGAGTGACAAAGGCCTGGCGGGTTCATGAAGCCTCTTCCTATTCCTGAATGGAAATTCGACGATATCTCTATGGATTTTGTGCATGGTTTGCCTCGACCGCAGCAGGGTAACGATGCGATTTGGGTGATAGTGGATCGCCTGACCAAGGTGGCTCACTTCATTCCGAATCAGAAGGGCGATGGCGTGTAGAAGCTCGTGGAGCTTTATGTTCGAAATATTGTGCGGTTGCACGGGATTCCTAAGAGCATTGTTAGTGATCGCGATGGGAGGTTCACATCAAAGGACTGGAGGTTAGTGCAGAAAAGTTTAGGCACCAAACTCAAGTTTAGTACCGCGTTCCATCCGCAGACCGATGGTCAGACGGAGCGAACAAATCGTACTTTGGAGGATATGTTGAGGATGTGTGCTCTTGAGTTTGGTAGAAGTTGGGAGGACCACCTTTTCATGGTGGAGTTCGCTTATAATAAAAGCTTCCAGGCAAGTATCAAGATGGCGCCATACGAAGCATTATATGGAAGGAAGTGTCGAACGCCGATGTCTTGGGCAGAGGCGGGAGACACTAAGCTTTTGGGAAAGCAAGTGGTGGCAGATGCTTGCGAGATCGTGCAGACGATTCAGGAGCGCATGAAGGTTGCCCAGGATCGGCAGGCAAAGTATTTTAATGCGCGCCATAGTAATGTGGAGTTTGCAGTGGGCGACATGGTCTACTTGAAGATCAAGCCGTGCAAGGGCGTTTCGCATGTGCGGCGACTCAAGAAGTTGATTCCGAGATATTTGGGTATGTTCGAGGTCACGGAGCGTATAGGCAAAGCAGCCTATTGTTTGGCATTGTCCGCCGAGCTGAGTGGATTACATGATGTTTTCCATGTCTCTGTGCTGAGGAAAGCTTTGGTAGAGCCAAGCGTCGTGGTCGAAGCGGTGGTGCCGGTGATGGAGGATCTGAGGACGAGGGTTCGTTCGATCTGCGTGGAGGACTCAGAAGTCCGGCTGTTGCGTAACAAGGAAGTCAGGCTTGTAAAGGTGCGATGGGACAAATGCGGGCGAGACGAATTCTCTTGGGAGCGTGAGCAAGAGATGCGGAAGGACTTCCCGGAACTCTTTGCATCAGGTATGCATTGTGGTTTTCTGTTTCAGTTTTGAAATTTTGAGGACGAAATTCTTGTAAGGGGTGGAGTTGTAACACCCTAGTTTTTGATGTTCTGTGAGTTAACGTCGGGCTATAGGTACTTCCGCCGGCGGTAGTTCAATGCGAGAGGTCGACGATCGTCGACGGGGTGCACTTTCGTCAAAGGCACTAGCGCGGCGCGGTAGAAAGTGGATAGAAAGTGAAAAACAAGGTCTGTTGCTAGCCCGGGGAGATAGCCCTACCGCTGGCGTTAGGGTTTTCTTCTCAGCTGGGAGCCGCTGAGACGGCAAGGGTGTTCGCGGAGCTAGCGCGGCGCGTTAGCGCTACCGCCGCACGGTAGCTGACCGAACCAGATTCGTAAATAGCTAATCGGGGCGTCCGTTTGGCTTAGACCTTGATCGGATGGCTGTGAGGGGTTCGTGGGAGAACCTTAAGTAGGGTTGAGAATGTTTCCATTCAGGATTCCTTTTCATTTTGTTTTTTAGGGCTTAAGAGAAAGGAGGGGTTTGGAGGAGGAAGAGAGCTAGTTACCGCCATTGTTGGAGCTTCGGAGCTCCGTTCGCCGATCCGAGACTGGCAACGCGTAGGGGACGTCGAGGCGCTTCTTCTCCTCCATTCGTTTTGCAAGTTTCCCATGGCTAGGAGGAAATCTCAAAAGGTAACGACATTTCTCCTCCCGGTCTTTAGGATGCGTGCATGGCATCCCTTTTTCCTCGTTATTTCTCTGCATTTCGACATCGGATCCGTCGAGTGAGAGGGATCCGAGTCGCCTTGGTTCGAGAGGAACCATCGGGTCGATTGAGTCCGTCCCCGACATGATTTTTCATTAGAGATCCGCTCCGTTAGTGGATTAGGCATTGTGGTTGAAGCCGGAATCGCGACCGTTGGTCCAATTTGGTGATGTTGTTTGACGCGCATTTTAGGGATTTTACTAGAAATCTGATTACGGCGAAAACATCATTGTGATGCCCTTGTAATTTTGTATGAGAATGAATGTTGGTTTGTGGGCGGGGAAATATTGTGCGTGAGTTACGGCTTGTGATGCCTATTTGTATTGTGAAGGCACGGAATTGTCTTGTGGTCGGCTGGCCCGCCCATGATATTGCAAGTCATGTGTGGAGGGTGTCCCGGCAAGACAAGTCCACCCTTCTGTGTTGATTGTAGTGAAATTGATGAGTACCCTATGGTTGTGATATGATGCGATGATGGAGGCAAGAATAGGTGAGTTGATGGATGAGCCCGATGGCATGGTGGGCCATGCGCGGTGGGATCACAGCATGAGTTCCTGTCCTTGGGCTTCGATGCCCTTTTGGGGGAAATGATGAGTACCCTATGGTTGTGATATGATGTGATGATGGAGGAAAGAACAGGTGAGCTGATGGATGAGCCCGATGGCATGGTGGGCCAGGCGCGGTGGGATTACAGCATGAGTTCTTGGCCTTGGGCTACGATGCCCTTTGGGGGAAATGATGAGTACCCTATGGTTGTGCTGTGATGGATGATGTATGATGATGTGTTAGATTCATACGCATTCGGGTGCCTTGGGTGAAACCCGAGTTTGCATTCATATTGCATTTGTAGGCCCCTTTTATTACTTGCTCAACATAGAAACGTGGATGATGGTTGTGGCACTCATGCCTGTTGTTTATGTTTCTTTTCTTTATATACATGTGCATACGAAGTGCTGACTTGCAGGGTGAAGTAGTTCCCCGGGGTCCGTTAGGACGGCCGGGAGGAGGGATGTTGTTACACCGTTTGTGGTCAGCCATAGCTGACCCTCGTTTACCGCTCTTTGTGATTTGGATGCAGGGCAAGGATCACAGGCTGGACCTAGCTCGCCGGCCAAAAAGGCCTAAGCCTCATGAAGTGTTTACTTTTGTTTTCCTGCATTTCTGTACTTTTATTTTGATGTTCCGACTTGCATGCCGAGGTAGCTTAGAGAAATTAGTTTTTCCCCTCTTTTTGGGATTTCATTTTATGTTGAATGTTTGATGACTTGGACACCAGTTTTGTAAGGCCTTTAGGCCAGTTTTACTCCTATGCAGTTGTGGACAATCTCTGTGTTTCTTAGTTTTTGTTTCCGCTGTGTTATCTGAGTTTTGAGTTGGGTAGTTATATCATCTTTTAATACTGAAGTTGTGGCGGTTATATGCTGTGGGGTCCCGGTCGGACCTATATTATATAGTCATTACAGGGGGAGGTGTTACATACTTAACAAATTGCCTCAAAAAGCAAATGACCCGGGACGGTTCTTCATCCCGTGTCTATTTGGCAATTCGTTAGTAAAACACGCCTTAGCGGATCTTGGAGCAAGTATAAATCTCATGCCTTTTTCGTTATTCAAAAAGTTAGGTCTAGGAAATCCTAGCCCCAACCAAATGAGTATTCAACTCACAGATCGTTCATTAAAATATCTGATAGGGATAGTGGAGGATGTACTCGTTAAGGTTGACAAGTTCATCTTCCCAGTGGACTTTGTCATTCTTAACATTGAAGAGGATGTTGAAGTACCCCTCATACTCGGTCGCCCCTTCCTTGCCACCTCCTGTGCAATTATTGACATAAGTAAGGAAAAGCTCCTCCTACGGGTTGGAGATGATGAAGTTACTTTTAGTATAAATCGCTCGATGCGAAACACCTTAAATAATGACGATTCGTGCATCTATTTAGAAGAATATTTTGAGAAAGAGTTTTATTCACTTCCCGAGTTAGTCTCCACATCGAGTAACGATTCCGAGCTCGCCGAGCTCTTTTGTCTAGAAGAAGAAGTCTCTCGCTCCACACCACCCGAGCCACTATATTTAGAAAAATTAAAAATTAAAATTTCATACGAAGAGCCACCCATTTTGGAGTTGAAACAACTCCTTCCTCGCCTTAAATATCTATTTCTAGAAAAGGATTCTATGCTACCCGTTATTGTATCATCTGACCTGAGCAATTCAGAAATTTCTGAATTTAGTCTAGTCTTAAGCAATCACCGCCACGCAATTGCGTGGGAAATATCGGATATCAAGGGTATTAACCCTTCCTTTTGCACTCACAAAATTTTCCTCGAAGATAATTCCCGCAACACGGTCCAGCCTCAACGACGACTAAACCCCAATATGAAAGAAGTCGTTAAGGCTGAAGTCATCAAAATTTTAGATGTGGGAATCATCTACCCGATCTCGGATATTACTTGGGTTAGCCCAGTACAAGTCGTGCCGAAGAAAGGAGGCGTAATGGTAGTAGCGAATGAAAACAATGAATTGATCCCAACCCGTTACCATTACGGGTTGGCGTATGTGCATAGATTATTGAAAACTAAATGATGCTACCCATAAGGATCACTTCCCATTACCTTTTATCGATCAAATCTTAGAACGCCATTCAGGTCACTCCAACTATTGTTTTCTCGATGGGTTGTCGGGATATTTTCAAATCCCTATTTCACCCGACAACCAAGAGAAAATAACATTCAGTTGTCCCTTTGGCACCTTCTCTTATCGATGGATGCCATTTGGTCTTTGTAACGCGTCAGCTATGTTGATTTTTGAAGTGTAAGTGGAAGGCTGGGCGGTCTATTTTTTGGAGACCGCAGAGCTCGTGCAGTCTGCGAGAGCTCGATGCTGGAGGCCAGATTCAGTTAGCTAGGTGTGGTTTAGTATTCGTTGTGTCCAGGAGGTCTGTAGAAGAGACCGGGCATGTTGTGAATGTTGTTCTGGCGGACTGTCTTGGCTTGTCCGATTTGCTCAAGTTTGATTTCGGTCTTGTTCTGACCGCGCAGTATGATTCTGATGATCGCACGTCCTAATAAGGGAGGTGTCTGTGTCTCTTATGGGCGGTGATGACATCCTTTAGTTTGTCAATAAATAGATGTGCAGGGCTAGTCGTTCATATGCAAGAACTGTAAGAGCCAAGTGTGGATTGATTGTGTCGGGTTGTTTTTTGAGGTCGCTCGGTTTGAAGTTTATTGACTGGTTGTTGTGTTTGCAGGTTAGCGACCAATGGTCTCCGACAGTATTCTTCCTTCTTTCCAGCTTTGAATAAACCAGTTCGCCATCAGTCTGGCTAGGCGGTCTGTGTTTGTGGTTCTTGATCTGTTTGCAGCAAGCTCAGTTGATCAGGCGACCTTCAGCGGTCAGGCGGTCTTGAGTTATGGTCTTGCTGCAGTGAGCAGTTCTTCTTCTTGTGTTCGCGGTTTACTTCTGTGATCTTGAGACCGTTCGGTCTGGGCGATCAAGAAGTGCAGATAGTGTTTGTTTTTCAGCTGTTCAATAAGAAGCAGATTGTGCGGTCTGTGACTGGAGGTCTGGCAGCTTTCAGGTCTGCGACCTGTTCTGTTCTTGCGGTCTCAGGGAAGCCAGTAATCTTGCTGAGTTCGCGCGGTCTGTGCGGTCTCAATTTTCTAGCCACCAGAAGCTTGATTTTGTTGCTTTGTCTTCTCATCTAGTTTCTCTTATAAATCATGTCTCGCCATGTATGCAACGCATTGTAAAAAGATAGTCAATTTGAATAAATATCTTCTTGTCCTTCGTTGTCACTGGTTAACTGTCTTTTGAATTGAATTGATGTCTTCCGCCGTATTATCTTCGATCCTACTTTGAAATTTTAATATGGCATCAGAGCTAGGTTCAAAGCAGTGATCAGCCACAGAATCTTGCTTCAATCTCTGAAAGTTTGTTAACCAATGTGATAGCAATGGAAGGAGGTTATACAAGAGGTCTTGGAATTGAGCTCCCTACGCAGACTAACTTCAAGAAGTGGAAGTCGTGCATGGAAAGCTATCTTCTTGGCGAAGATTTATGGGAGGTAGTCGGAGGAGATGCGAGACAAGCAGTTGTAGCTACTGAAGGGAATGCTGAGCAGGTGAAAGATTGGAAGAGAACAAATGCTAAGGCAGAGTTCACAGTCAAGCGTGTTATCATTCTGGAGCTATTTGACCACATAATTGGATATAGGTCAGCTGCTGAGATTTGGACAGCCTTTGACGGCTTGGTCAACAAGAAGAACGTAGCTCGTCTACAGTTTCTTGAAAATGAGTTGGCAAAAGCAACTCAAGGAGATTTGCCCATTTCATCTTTCTTCTTGAAGATGAATAACTTATGCACAGAGATATCAGCGTTGGACCCGGATGAACCTATTTCAGAAGCAAGGTTGAAAAGGCATATAATCCGCGGCTTGCGAAGGGAATATATGGCCTTTGTCACTTCTGTGCAAGGTTGGGCCAATCAGCCATCATTACTAGAGCTGGAGAACTTGATGGCTTTGTAAAAGAGCTTGGCAAAGCAAATGGCTGGGATGTCTGTCTCTGGGGGAGAGAGCGAGGTTCTCTATTCTGGCAAGAAGAAGAGATGGGACAAGAAGAAGAAGGCATATGTTAGTGATGGACCTTAAACTTCATATCAGCAGGAGAGGAGCAATGCTCCTAAGCATGATGGAAAGAAGAAGGAAGGACCAAGATGATACAGGTGCAATCAGCTTGGTCATTTCAAGAGAGACTGAAGAGTCAATCTTCTGCCAGGGCAAGCTGCAGGAAAAGAAGAAGCTGCTTCCAATGTAGGTGATAGATGGGGTGATGGAGATTTTATGACGGGCACTTGTGTTCGGGCTTTGTCTTCTATCAACTATCAAGATGATTGGATTGTGGACTCGGATTGTGGTCATCACCTAACCGAAGATATACTCAGGTAATGATGTTATCATTACTGCTAATGATATTGTACATGCAGTTGACAAGGAGGGCATTGTTTTATTGAATGGTGATAGAGGTCCACTTAAGTTGAGAAGTGTCTATCATATTCCGGGGATGAAGAAAAACCTCTTCTCGGTGACCAACGTTGTTGATGTTGGCTATCACATTCTGTTTGGTCCAACAGAAGTGAAGTTTCTTCAAAATATGTCAACAGTAAAGGTTGATGTCACTCATGTTGGAAGACGGGTGAAGGACTTGTTTGTGTTATCTACAAGTTCGTATGTTGATAAGATGAGGACTAATGATAGTGTTGCTATCTGGCATGAAAGACTTGGACATGTTGGGATGGATAAGCTGAAAGCTATGATAGGAAGAGAGTTGTAACACCCCAGTTTTGCTGATCTGAGAGTTAACGTCGGGCGTTAGGTCTTCTTCGATGGGAACCGCAGAGACGACAGGTTTTTCATGATGCACGATCGTGCATTTTTCTTGACGCACGATCGATCCGACCGTGTGTGCTCTTCGGCTGGCAAAATGGTGTTCCAACTTTGATCATGCATTTTTACACACGGTCGTGCGTTCGACTGTGCGTTCGCTGACTGACGGAACCAGATCCGTAAACAGCAAAATCTGGGTGTCCGTTTGGCTTATATCTTGATCTAACGGCTGTGAGGGGTTCGTGGGAGAACCCTAAGTAGGGCTGAGAAGGTTTCCATTCATCATTCTTTTCATTTTGGGTTTAAGGGCTTGAGAGGGGGGGGGGGGGTTGGAGGAGGAAGAGAGCTAGATCCCGCCATTGATGGAGCTTCAGAGCTCCGTTCGCCGATCTGAGACCGGCAGCGCGTAGGGGACATTGATTCGCTTCTTCTCCTCCATTCTTTTGCAAGTTTCCTATGGCTAGGAGGAAATCTCAAAAGGTAACGACATTTCTCCTCACGGTCTTTAGGGTGCGTGCATGGCATCCCTTTTTCCTCTCTAATTTTTGCATTTTGGCACCGGATCCATCGAGTGAGAGGGATCCGGGTCGCCTTGGTTCAAGAGGAACCATCAGGTGGATTGAGTCCGTCTCCGACATGATTTGCACTAGAAATCCGCTCCGTTAGTGGATTAGGCAATTGTGGTTGAAGCCAGTTTCGCGATCATTGGTCCGATTCGGTGATGTTGATTGACGTGCATTTTAGGGGTTTTGCTAGAAATCCGAATACGGTGAATTCGTCGTCGTGATGCCCTTGTAGTTTCGTATGGTAATGAATGTTGGTTTTCGGGCGGGGAAATAATGTGCAGATTTTGAGGCGTGTGATGCCTAGTGATGTGCGAAGGTGTGATTTGGTCTTTGTGGTCGGCTGGCTATCCCGTGAATGCTGGAATTCATGTGTGGAGAGTGTCCCGGCAAGACAAGTCCCTTCGGTGTTAACTGACGAGAACGTCTGTGCTACGGACGAGTCCGGTAACGGTCGCCATGAGAGGCAGTCGGTGGACGTTGTCCCGATTGTAAGACCAGGGCCTTGGGACGTTTGCTTGGAGTCTAAGCCAGAGTCCTTAGCATTGGTTTTGTGTGGTTATTGTGGCAAGAACATGTGAGCTGTCTGACAAGCCCGATGGCATGGTGGGCCAGGCACGGTGGGTCACAGCGTGAGTTCTTGGCCTTGGGCAACGATGCCCTTTGGGGGAAATGTCGAGTACCCCGTGTTGTGTTGTTGATGTATGATGATGTGTTAGATTCATACGCTTTAGGGTGCCTTGGGTGAAACCCGGGTTGTATTCATATTACACTTGTAGGCCCCATTTTTTACTTGCTCAACATAGAAACGTGGATGATGGTTGTGACACTCATGCCTGTTGTTTATGTTGCTTTTATTTATATACATATGCATACGAAGTGCTGACTTGCAGGGTGATGTAGTTCCCCGGGGTCCGCTAGGACGGCCGGTAGGAGGGGTGTTGTTACACCGTTTGTGGTCAGCCATAGATGACCCTCGTTTACCACTCTTTGTGATTTGGATGCAGGCCAAGGATCGCAGGTCGGACCCAGCTCGCAGGCCAAAAAGGTCTAAAGCTTCATGAAGTGTTTACTTAGCTTTCCTATTTTTCTGTACCTGTCTTTGGTTATTTCCGGCTTGCACTCCGAGGTAGCTTAGGGAAGCTAGTTTTTCCCCTTTTGGGGATTTCTTATTTGTGTTGAATGTTTGATTACTTGGATACTGGTTTTGTAAGGCCTTAAGGCCGGTTTTACTCCTATGTAGTTGTGGACAATCGATGTGTTTCTTAGTTTTGTTTCCGCTGTGGTATCTGAGTTTTGAGTTGGGTAGTTATATCATCTTTTAATACTGAAGTTATGGAGGTTATATGTTGTGGGGTCCCGTCCAGACCTATATTATATAGTCATTACAGGGGAGGTGTTACAAAGAGGCCTTGTGAGAGGTCTGCCTAGCTTGACATCTTTCAGTGAAGGTCACGTTTGTGCAGGTTGTAAATATGGTAAGGCTTATCATCTTCCATTCGACAAAAGACAAAGCTGCCCCTCCACTTCAGCCTCATCTCCGTCCACGTCAGCGCTCAGCCACCTCCTCTATGCAACTGCAGCGTCACCACCTTGCAACAGTTTTTGGCCATATCTCCAACGCAGCAGCTCCGCCACCTCCGCCATCTCCACGCAGCAGCAGCCCGAAGTCCACGTCAGCGATCCACTCCACCACCCTTGCATGAAGCTGCTGAAGTCCTCCGTACTGCTCTCCCGAGCTCCTCCACACAGATGTCCATGCTCCATAGTAACGCCTCCAGAAATCCTGTCGCCACCTCAAATCACGTTGCTGTCATTTCACCTCCGACAAAGCCACCTATTTTCTCCATTAAATCAGCCATGGGCCCCGCCCATCTATTTATTTCCCTTCTTCAATTGCTTAGGCGGGCAGTTTTTGTTCCCACCTATAAATATGACTTATTGGGAAAGAGTAGGGCGATATATAATTTTTGGAAAAGAAAGTCTTAGTCCAGTTGAGAGTTGTTCTGGTTAAAGAATATGTTTTGAGAGATTAAAAAGAGATAATTTTTCCGTGAGACTCTAGTTTTATTTTATTTGGTATCTTGAATTATTATTTTATAATTCTAGTGTTAATGTTGTTTATCTTTGGACGTTCTAATTTAATCGCGTATTCCTCCCCCTTTCAATTTAGACTTTTCGTGTAACCTCGCGTTTTATTTCTTGTAATCCCTTTGTCCACTAGCAATAAAATTTTATTTCTATTTCACTTAAATTTTGTCATATTTCAATTTTGTTTCTTGTCACTTTCATTCTTTTTCTTGATGTCGCATTTTTATAATAATGATTTTCCCATCTCCATGACTAACTAATCTCTATAGTGCCCGATAGCGATGATCCGAGGATGAGTTAATATTGTTATAACTTGCGTAATTGCTTTTCTCTAATTGTTGAACGCTTACAATTTACCTTTGATTTAACAAATTATTATGAGGCTATATCATTAATATATAGTCTTCATATTGTTTTCGTTCTTTAGTTAGCCGAGAGGCTCGTAAGACGAATTGATCGCTCATTGGTAAAAGGAGTAGAACGCAACCCTCGAGAGAGGACGACGTAACTCTTCCGTATTGGAGTAAAATCCAATAGTGAGGTTCACAACCTAAGGCAAGTCTTAGGCGATGCGATTTGAGAACGAAAGTTCGGTCGATACACCTAAGCTTAGTTGAACCTAAACCTCGAAAGAGGAGTGTTCATACTTTGGGAACCTCCACGGTCAAAGCCTCTTCAACAAGAGAATTGCATTTTATTCTCATTTCAATATTCTCTTTTTTCTGAGATGATTCAAGATTGGGTGCTAGCTTTTAAACCATCAAATTAATTCTTTTAGCATTTCTAGTTTTTACTATTCGCAACCCAACTCCAAATTTCTATTTGATAAGATAATAACGATTTTTCAAAGTAGAATTACTCGACCTCCCTGAGTCTAATATGACCTTGGTTTTTATAAACCAATACCACTTTCAACACGGTAGACTTGTCATTGTATTTTTCGGATATAGCTTTGCGCATCAAGTTTTTGACGCCGTTGCCGGGGACCTTGGTCGATAATTTGAAAAAGAAATAGTTATTAATTTTATCGTTCTCTTTCTTCGCACCCCCTTTCTTTTAAATTTTTTTTTAAATCTTAAAAGGCGTAATCTAAATTCCTGGAAAGGACGCTTTGGGCTTGAATTCCTATCACAGCCTCTAGTACCTTACGAGTCCTTCACCGGATTGACCTTGGGAAGTCCAGGACTAATCTAAATCGCCTAACAAAATTTTATCTTCCTATCTTTTCTTTCTCACCATCCCCACTTCTATTTTAAATTTTGTTTTTCTCATCTCTATTTCTTTTCTCAAACTCCATTCATTCAAATAAAGGTTGTTCAATTTCATTAAACATGTCGTTGGCCAATGTTCTTGCCAAGCTTAGTTACAATCTTAATATTTTGGAAGCGGCGAGAAGGCAAAATTCCTTATGTAATTTTTGTGGTTATAATGGTTATCTTAGTGACGAATGTTATTATTTTTATTCTCAAAATTTTTATAATCAAAATTATTCTTCGATGGGATATGATTTTAATGAAATTTCTTCGTACTCTGATACAAATTATTCAGGGTGGCAAGATCACCCGAATAATTTACGGCGCAATGAAGAAAATTCATTTGATCCTAATTTTTATTCGTCCATTTTAGAACCACAATGCTCTACATCTAATTTTGAGGAGGTCATACCCTATACATTCAATTTCGACTCCCAAAATTTTGATGAGAGCATTCAAAATCCAAGTTTTAATGTTCAATCTTCGACGCCTAATTCAACAATGGAGGTGCATGATTCTTCATGTACTCCCATCGTATCTCGCACTGAAGATCAAAAAAATTTATTACATCAAGATCTCGGAAATTATTCTTCAATAGAATATGACAATAATGCAATTTCTTCCTACTCCGATATAGATTATTCATGGTGGCAAGGCCACCTGGATAGTTTACGGAGCAACGAGGAAAACTCATTTGATCCTAATTTTAATTCGTTTACATTGAAACTGCAATGCTCCGCATCTAATTTTGAGGAGTTCACGCCATATTCCTTCAATTTTGACTCCAAAATTTTGATGAGGACAATCAAAATTACTCTTTTATTGATCAATCTTCACCGCCTAATTCATCAATGGAGGTGCATGATTCTTCATGTACTCCCATTGCTCCTCTCCTAGAAGATCATGAAATTTTATCTTATCAAGATTTTTTTTATAATATGGGTACAACTAACGAACTAGAAGGTGAACATGTTTGTTCTCCTACTATGCCCGATTCCACTCCTATTTTTCTTGAATTCTCGCAATCTCTACCTATTTATTTTGAAAATAAAATTCATGAAAATATTTATCTTAGTACCCCAATTGAATTTTCTAATAACAATTTTGTTTTTGAAATTGAACAATCTGAGCTTGATCATTTATTTTTGCAAGAACCTCCTCCTTGCGAAATTTTTTCTGACGCGCTTATTTGTGATTCTTTTTATAATAATAACTTTCAGGTTGAAGATGAGCCGTTGCCACCACAAATTTTTGATGACCCATAAGCCTCTCATCTTCAAAAATTTGAATCACCTCAGGTGTATATAGGTGATTCAGATTTACATTTTCAATTTCAAGGACAAATGAAGAATCGCATTTTAAGCAGAGGAGTAGCCGAGCAACCGACTTCGGCACATTCACCTACGCGTGAATTAGGGGAGTTGCCTGTTCACTTCTCTTTTCAATTTCCAGTTTCCTAACACTAACCGTCTATCTTAAAGACGGGAAAAAGAAAGCGCTCTTGGGAGGCACCCCTTGCTTATCTTTAATTTTTTGTATTTTTCTTTTAAAAATTTAATTTTCTAGTGTTCTTTCATACTTAGTTTTAAACATTGGGGACAATGTTTAATTTTAAGTATGGGGGTGTAGCTTAGCATTCATAGTATTTTTATTTAAAAATATATATATAAATTATAAAAATATAATTTCTTGGAAAGGGCGCTTTGGGCTTGAACTCCCATCACAGCTCCTAGCCTAGTACCTTGCGAACCCTTCACCGGGTAGCCCTCGGGAAGTCCAAGAAATATTATATAAAAAAAATTAATAAATATGCCTAGTCTTGTTGTTTTTATTGTTCTAGAAATTTAGTTTGAGGTTTGATTATAAGTATTCTTTCATTTTTAATTTAGCTAATATTTTGTTTTATCAAAATTTGTTAAATTTAAATTTGAAGTAATTTGGTTTTAAGAAACATTTTATGTTTTTAATTTGATTAGAGAATTCATTTAGCACTACTTCTCCGTTTAATTTTAAATAGCTTCACTTTGTGGTAAATTGGATAAACATCTCTAGATTTCTATTATATTCTCTTTTAACTCTAAGATCTTAGGAAATTCCATTCCACTAAAAAAGTTGCTCTCAAAATTGTTTAATTTATAAACTAGAAGTATTTCTTTACCCTTGGTAAACATATGTATTTTTCTTTTCACCTATTGTTATATCATATATCATGGGAATAAGGAGATGTTAGTTCTTTATTCTCTGGTAAACATATGCAACCCAAAAATAAAAATGAAGAGAGAAAAAATGTGTATATGTCGTGGAAATGATAGGATAATAGTATCATTCTTTGGTATTACATATACTAAAAAAAGGGGGTTGAGAGGATAAAATTCATCACCCCAATCAAAAACCTCTTCATATCCTTTGTCTTCATTTTGCCATTCCGTTTAAACCCATCCCTAGCCAATTTCATTGTTTCTAGTCCTAAACTAAATTATTAAGAGAGCAATATTTTGGTAGGTGTCTTTTCCTTAAGATTCTTTTATGTTAGAGTGTCTATAATTTCAATCTAATTTTGTTTGAAAATTTCTATAATTTCGGATGCTAAATAGTTATCTTGAGAAGTAGATAGATAAACAAATTTCTCTTTTTAAATTATCAACATAATTTATGACTTAATTCTTGAATTCCAAAAATTTGCTTTTAACTTATTCTTGGTTTAATAAAATTTTAGTCAATTAAAAATAATATCGATATCTTATAATTCTTTCCTCACTCTTTTGCTCTGGAATAGCAAAAGCTCAAGTATGGAGGTATTTGATGACTGATATTTTAGTCATCGTTTTAGGCTAATATCTTATTAGATATTTAAATAAATTATCGCATTTTGTTCGTTGTTCTTATAAATTTTTGTAAAAATAATATTTTATGTTCTAACTCATATATTTTCTATTTTGTAGAAATACGACAGGCCTGAGGTGAAGTCAAGCGCAACGTCATCCCCGCCACCTTTGAATACAACCACTCTTGTCCAAGTAACTTTATGTTGCTGCCGCACCCGTTCGAGCCCCTCACGTGAAATCTATGCAAGGCCTTTGTTCAAATTTATATATATGCATATATATTTATTTATATCTTTATATATACATATATATCTATATATATACATATATATAGACATATATATATATGCTAATGAAAGAAACGCCACCGCCACCTTTGCATGGAGCTCCGGCCACCTCCCCCAGCTGCTCCAACACTTCAGCCTCATCTCCGTCCACGTCAGCGCTCAGCCACCTCCTCTATGCAACTGCAGCGTCACCACCTTGCAACAGTTTTTGGCCATATCTCCAACGCAGCAGCTCCGCCACCTCCGCCATCTCCACGCAGCAGCAGCCCGAAGTCCACGTCAGCGATCCACTCCACCACCCTTGCATGAAGCTGTTGAAGTCCTCCCTACTGCTCTCCCGAGCTCCTCCACACAGATGTCCATGCTCCATAGTAACGCCTCCAGAAATCCTGTCGCCACCTCAAATCACGTTGCTGCCATTTCACCTCCGACAAAGCCACCTATTTTCTCCATTAAATCAGCCATGGGCCCCGCCCATCTATTTATTTCCCTTCTTCAATTGCTTAGGCCGGGAGTTTTTGTTCCCACCTATAAATATGACTTATTAGGAAAGAGTAGGGCGATATATAATTTTTGGAAAAGAAAGTCTTAGTCCAGTTGAGAGTTGTTCTGGTTAGAGAATATGTTTTGAGAGATTAAAAAGAGATAATTTTTCTGTGAGACTCTAGTTTTATTTTATTTGGTATCTTGAATTATTATTTTATAATTCTAGTGTTAATGTTGTTTATCTTTGGACGTTCTAATTTAATCGTGTATTCCTCCCCCTTTCAATTTAGACTTTTCGTGTAACCTTGCGCTTTTATTTCTTGTAATCCCTTTGTCCACTAGCAATAAAATTTTATTTCTATTTCACTTAAATTTTGTCATATTTCAATTTTGTTTCTTGTCACTTTCGTTCTTTTTCATGATGCCGCATTTTTATAATAATGATTTTCCCATCTCCATGACTAACTAATCTCTATAGTGCCCGATCGCGATGATCCGAGGATGAGTTAATATTGTTATAACTTGCGTAATTGCTTTTCTTTAATTGTTGAACGCTTACGATTTACCTTTGATTTAAAAAATTATTATGAGGCTATATCATTAATATATAGTATTCATATTGTTTTCGTTCTTTAGTTAGTCGAGAGGCTTGTAAGACGAATTGATCGCTCATTGGTAAAAGGAGTAGAGCGCAACCCTCGAGAGAGGACGACGTAACTCTTCTAGATTGGAGTAAAATCCAATAGTGAGGTTCACAACCTAAGGCAAGTCTTAGGCGATGCGATTTGAGAACGAAAGTTTCGTCGATACACCTAAGCTTAGTTGAACCTAAACCTCGAAAGAGGAGTGTTCATACTTTGGGAACCTCCACGGTCAAAGCCTCTTCAACAAGAGAATTGCATTTTATTCTCATTTCAATATTCTCTTTTTCCTAGATGATTCAAGATTGGGTGCTAGCTTTTAAACTGTCAAATTAATTCTTTTAGCATTTCTAGTTTTTACTATTCGCAACCCAACTCCAAATTTCTATTTGATAAGATAATAACGATTTTTCAAAGTAGAATTACTCGACCTCCCTGAGTCTAATACGACCTTGATTTTTATAAACTTATACCACTTTCGACACGGTACACTTGTCATTGTCTTTTGCGGATATATCTTTGCGCATCAGGACCTACCGCAACTGTCAGTCTTGGAGGTAGCAGGTATATGTTGATCTTGATTGATGACTTCACTAGATATACTTGGGTATATTTTCTGAAGGAGAAGTCGGATGCCTTTGAAAAGTTTGTGGAGTTTAAGGAGCTTGTTTACCCGGAAAACTGCTTCTCGGGTTGGATCATTCTCGGACCGGGCGAACTGCTGGGTCAGGCCGCTGAGTTCCAGGATCGGTAGCTCTCAGCTCAGGGTAAACCAGATCGGGTGGTCCGAGGTCAGTTTCGGACCGCCCCCAAGAGTGAAAGTCGCCAAAGGCCAAAATAAGAAGGCTATCCGCGGTCTCAGGAAGGAGGCCGCGCGGGTAGTGCCACAGAGATTCAAGATTCAAACTCAGAAGAGCAAGCCGCAGTTTCAGCTCGGGAATTACTTGGGTTATCTTCTGAAGAGCGGCCAAGCTATGTCCAGAAGACAGACCGCGGTCTCAAGCCAGAGGCCGCCCGGTCTGAATCATTGACTTGGTCCCGGTATCTTCAGCCTCAGGCTAGACAGGTCGGAAGAGCAAGCCGCCAAGCCGCGCGGCTTCTTTCTTTTTTCTTCTTTATGCATCCCGTCACCGCCTGCCCGTTTCTCCTGTACCCGGGCAGGCGGTTATTTTATCCCTGCCCATTCGGGCAGGCCCCCAAGCCTATAAATAGGGGGCGGCACTGTTCACAAGGCACGCAGACTCGAATCCAGGAGCTCGCTTGTTTGGGCTGCGGTCTCGAGTTTCACGTCTTGCGGACTGTCTGACCGGCCGGCTTCTCTTTTTCTGCACTTGCAGCCCGCTGTAATCACTTTTCTTTAATCAAAGGAAAGCCCGTCGCAGGAGTGGCATTTGCCGCGGCGGGCGAAGTCTGGCCTTGACCGCTGCTAGCGGCCTCATCTTTCTACACAAAAAGTAACCGGCAACCCGCAGCCTCCGGTTTCCCTCGGAGGTGCATTCTCGGACCCAACAGAAACACGCGACCTTCAGATCGCGGAGTGTCGGTGAAATCCCTTTTCTCCATAATGTCAGACCGACAGTTCCCCCTTGGAGACCGCTCCGATCATAGCGAGGACTCTCTGTGGGAAGCCCTGGAGCAGTCAAAGAGAGAAGCCGAGCGGGCTCAGAGGGCCACTGATCAGCGCCTTGAAGAGATCAGTCGGACTTTAGCAATACTAACTGAGCGGATAGTTCCGCAACAAGCCACGACTAACCGGGCGGTGACCCCGGTCCTTCCTCCACCTCCTCCTTACTCGCTACCGCAGGCCGCTAATTTCCAGCTCCATCAAGAAGACCCTGCGGCCAGGGAAAACTTCTATCAGGAAGCCGCGCACAAAATGTCAGCTCGAGTCCTCGACTTCCAGGGGGCGACTTCTCGCGCTGCCCATCTTTCCTACCCGCAGGAGGGCGCGGCCCGTCTCTCTTACCCGCCTGAAGTTCCTATTCATCACTCCTACCCGCCAGAAGCAGCCGCCCGGTCTTCTTATCAGGCGGCTTGTCCGCGAATAGCCGCAGCTCCAGCGGCTTATTGCTCTACTCCTCTATATGAAGATATGGAAGAGACCTCTCCCTTTGTGGACGAAGTCAGAGGGGAGCCTGCCCCTAATAATTTCAGGGAACCTCGCCTGCCAGCGTTCAACGGGGAGACTGATCCCACGGTTCATTTACAAGCTTTCGAGTCAGCCGTTGCTCTCAGAACCTTGACCGATGCAACCAAGTGCAAGCTTCTTGTAACCTCCTTTGAAGGACAAGCGAGGGAATGGTTTTACGGTTTGCACCCCAGGTCGATTCGTTGTTTCTCGGAGCTGCAAAGAGAATTCCTGCTGAGATTCTCCACCTCAAAGAAAAGAAAGAGCGGCCCGGCGGCCCTTTTCGATATAAAGCAACGGGAAGGCGAGACATGGGCTCGTTTTGTGGATCGATTCCAGAGAGAGATCATTGAAGTCCAAAATGTGGACCCGGAGCTGTATAGGGTAGCCCTCATCCATGGCCTAAGGGAGGGTCCCCTAAAGTTTGAAGCAAATATAAGGGAGCCTAAGACTTATCAGGAGATGATAAGTTTGGCAAATATGTTTATCAGAGGAGAAAAGAGCAATCCAGACTACGTCGCGAAGCTGGTAAGCGACAAGGAGCCATCGAATCCATCCTTCCGTCATCAACCATCAAATCAGTCCCACTTCGAACCCCGCTCCCAAAGGGGGAGGAACTACAAAAACAAGCAACCATTTATGGGCCATCAGCGGTTTCAAGATCAGAAACCACCGTTGGCCATCGCTCCCGCTCCATCCGCTCCCCTTCCACAAATCATGCCGGTATATTTACCACAGTATGCCGCGCAGCCACCTCCAGTCATTCCATCAACCCAATACAATGATTCGCAAGACTCATTCACTCCCCTAAATGTCACCATGGACGAGGTAGTCCAGATTCTGCAAAAGAGGCCAGATTTCAAAAGGCCCGCTCCCCTGAAGTCGGATATTTGTAATCGGAATCCGAACCTTTATTGTGAATATCATAAAGAGGGGGGACATTTAACTGAAGACTGCTGGGCCCTTCGTCTGCTCATAGAAAGACTTCTGGGAGAAGGAAAGCTCCGGGGTCTAATTCGGAAAGATAAAACTGCTGAGCCAACTACCGATAAGAAGAAGGAGAAGGAAACAGTAGAAGTAACCTGGGAATGCGCCGACGTCGAGGACGCCGGCTATTATGGTGACATCCATCCTTCTACCGAATGCATCGAAGTCAATGATGTGCGCCCCTTAGGGGACATCTATTGTATCCATGGGGGAGCTGGAGCAGAATCATCTCGCAAATCCAGCATTGCGAGAGTTCTAAAGCAGGAAGTGACAGCCACTACAAGTTCTCCTCCTGAAAACACTATTGTGACGTTTGGTCAGGATGACCTTCCCCCCAATGCTAATCCTTTCGATGATGCGGTGGTTATCAGGGCCGTTATTGAAAACTATACCGTCCACAAGATTTTGATTGATACTGGCAGCTCCGTCAATCTCCTTTTCCGCCCAACTTTCGAAGCCCTGAAGACTGGAAAGCATTTGCTTCCCACCGATGGGCCCCTCTACGGTTTTTCTGGGGAGAAGAAGGAAGTAGAGGGTTCAGTGAAGCTCCTGGTCTCTCTTGGAGGAGTGATAAAATTGATCAATTTTGTGGTAGTAGATGCTCCAAGTAACTACTGCGCCATCTTCGGGAGGCCGATTCTCAATGCATATAGGGCGGTAGTGTCCACCTTTCATCTTGCCCTCAAGTTCGCTGCTGAAGGAAAACAATATCGGGTTAGGAGCAACCCCAAAGTAGCTCGGGAGTGCTACGTCCGAACTGTCAACATGATCACTGACGTTCCACTTCCCAAGATCATGGATGAGGTGCTGGAGGTAGCTGAGTCTCTAGAGGCCGCCAAGGAAGGAAAAGATCGAGAAGGGGCTCACTTGGAACCTGCCCAAGTGACTCAAGATGTTCCTATCGCTGAGGGGGCAGAAAAGAAGCTGGTCATCAACGCTGAGTTATCAGAGGAGGAGAAAGTGGAGCTAATCTCTTGTCTGTTGGGGAATCTGGATATCTTCGCTTGGTCAGCGGAGGATATGCCTGGAGTGGATCCAGACGTGGCTTGTCATCATCTAAACGTATCTCCTGAGTTCAAGCCCGTCCAACAAAAGAAGAGAGAAGTGGCGACCAAGCTGGCGTTGCCCATCAGAGAGGAGGTTTCCAAACTCCTAAAAGCGGGTTTCATTTCTGAGATTCAATATCCCACGTGGATGTCGAACGTTGTAATGGTTAAGAAATCTGGTGGGAAGTGGCGCATGTGCGTAGACTTCACCAAACTTAATAAAGCGTGCCCTAAAGATTGTTACCCTTTGCCCCGGATAGATGTTTTAGTTGATTCCGCGGTTGGGTATGGTTTTATGAGTTTCCTCGATGCCTTCTCCGGGTATCATCAAATTAAAATGCACAAGCCTGACATCCCGCATACCTCATTTATCACAAACGATGGGTGTTACTGCTATCTCGTAATGCCCTTCGGTCTTAAAAACGCGGGTGCAACATACCAAAGAATGATGGATACCGTCTTTAAACATCAAAAAGGCAGGAATCTCGAAGTTTACGTTGATGACCTTCTTCTCAAAAGTAAAACATTCTCATTGCACTTGAAAGACCTCGTAGAGACGTTCGCTACTCTACGGAAGTTCAAGTTAAAATTGAACCCATTAAAATGTGTGTTCGGGCGAATAAAGGAAAATTTCTTGGACATCTTTTGACCCCCGATGGCCTTGCACCAAATCCAGATAAGGTGAAGGCCATCCTTGATATGACCCCTCCTCGAAATACTAAAGAAGTTCAACAACTTGGGGGGAGATTGGCGGGACTGAGCAGGTTTATTTCTAAATCCGGAGATAAAAGTGCCCCATTCTTTAAAACATTGCGAAAGGGATCAAAGTTCGAATGGAGCGAGGTATGTAACAAAGCTTTCAAGCAGCTGAAGGGACAGTTAACTTCGACTCCACTACTCCAAAGTCCCCGTGAGGGGGAAAAACTATTCCTGTATCTGGGAGTCGGACCAGAAGCGGTGAGTTCTGTCCTCGTTCGGGAAGAGAAGAGGAGGCAGTTTCCAATATACTATGTCAGCCACATCCTTAAAGATGCCGAAACCAGATATTCGATCCTGGAAAAACTGGCCTTGGCTTTGGTTATGTCTGCGCGAAGACTTCGCCCTTATTTTCAGGCTCATTCCGTCCAAGTTGTTACAGATCATCCTCTAAAGAGTATTCTTGAAAAGCCAGATCATTCAGGGAGGTTGGCAAAATGGGCTATTGAACTAAGTGAATTTGAGATATCGTATATCCCCCGAACGGCAATCAAAGCGCAAATCTTGGCAGACTTCCTGGTAGATACAACAGAGCTTAATCCAGAACAGGCGGTACAATCTCCTCTGGCTTGGATCATTTATGTGGATGGGGCTTCTGGCAAAAACTCCGTGGGAGCCGGAGTAGTGTTGATCAGTCCAAATGGCATCAGGCTGGAGCAAGCTATCAAGTTCTTCTTCCCAGTTACGAATAACCAGGCAGAATATGAAGCACTTCTGGCTGGGCTAAGGCTCACAAAAGAGTTGGGTATAGAATATGTACATGTTAGAACTGATTCATTGGTAATGGCTTCCCAGGTCTTGGGAAATTATGAGACAAGGGAGCCGATTCTGCGAAAGTATCTGCTATTAGCCAAAAAGGAAATCGGAAGATTCAAGTCATTTATTATCGAGCACATCCCAAGAACGCAAAATGAGGAGGCAGATGAATTGTCAAAGTTCGGTCTTCCATCAGGGGGAGTGACCTTTGAACTTTTTCATCCGGCAATAGACGAGGCAGAACTCATGCAAATTGATCATAATCCTTCATGGAAGGATCCTTATGAGTTGTTCTTATCAAAAGGGGAGTTTCACCATTCCATCAAAGATCGGAGAAGATTCAAAAGGAAGGCGGCATATTATTATCTGATAGCAGGAGTACTCTACAGAAAAACTTTGATTTCCCCCTCAGCACGATGTGTTTCAGAAGAAGAGATCCATATCGTACTCCAGGAAGTTCACTCTGGGGAGTGTGGCAGCCATTCAGGGGCAAAAACCTTAGAAAAGAGAATTCTGCGGCAGGGATATTTTTGGCCGACCATGAGAAAGGATGCTGAAGCATTTGCCAGGAGGTGTGTGCAGTGCCAAAAGTTCGCTCCTCTTCAGCACCTGCCTGCTCAGTCGCTTAGATCAATAACAGCACCCTGGCCCTTTGCAGTTTGGGGGATGGATCTCATCGGACCCTTTCCAATGGCTAGCGGTCAGCGCCGCTTTATCATAGTGATGATTGACTACTTCAGCAAGTGGATCGAGGCTAAGGCACTGGCAAGAACTACTACCCAAATCATCAGAAACTTCATCTAGGGAGAAATTGTCTGTCGACACGGAATTCCGCTGGCAATCGTCACTGATAATGGTCCACAATTCAATAATCCTGAGATGATAAAATTCTGCGACCAGGTTGGAATTGACCTGCGGTTCTCCTCAGTACATCATCCAAGGACCAATGGTCAGGTAGAAGCAGCCAACAGACGAATCCAGCAGCTCCTGATGAAAAAGGTTTGGAATCAGAAAGGAAACTGGGCAGATCACCTTCCTTCCATCCTTTGGACCCTTCGTACTACTCCATCTTCAGCTACAGGGGAAACACCGTTCAAACTATCTCATGGCTCGGAGGCTGTTGTTCCTGTGGAGTTTGAGGTGGCCACTCCAAGAGTTGTGTACGGAAAAGAAGGAGGAGAAGCATGGATAGAATACAATGACGAGGCTATCAAGTACAATTTGGATCTAATCGAAGAACTTCAGGATGAGGCAACAATCAGACAAGAAGAAGTTAAAAGGAGGATGGCAAAATACTTCGACAAAAATGTCAGGGTAAAGCATTTCGCGGTCGGCGACGTCGTACTAAAAAAGGTTGATGCAGCAGCTCGAGCAGGTAATGTCGGGAAGTTAAATCCTAATTGGGCCGGACCTTTCATCATCAAGGAGGCATTAAAAAGTGGGGCTTATCGCCTCCAGACAAGTGAAGGAGAAGACATCCCGCGCACCTGGAGTGGCGACGATCTCAAACGGTTCTATCCTTGAAATGTCTTCCTTACTTTTCTGCAGTTTTTTGAGATATTTTAATAAGAAGCTCCATACTGACACTTCTCCATGTCTGATGTTTCTTTTCTGCATGTTCTCATACATCAAACTCACTGAACCACGGAGACATCGCCAAGTTTTGCTCGAACCCCCTCGGATTGTAGTCATTAGCGTAAAACCATGAAGATCATGTGTAGCGGGGAGTTTTCGCACACGTGTAGTGGTAGCTTGCCAATTCCCGTGCGGTGGTCTTCAGAACCTTGGATCCCGGCTGATATCCGACACACCCCTGCATCAAGGGAGGTCTAGGTGAATGTTGGCTCTATCATGCCCCGAGGGGGATATAATTACAGCTTCGATGATCCTTCTGAGGAAAGCAATGTCGGTATAGCCCCCGCGGCATAACCACACCTGCCCAACTGATCATCTTAGTCTGTGACTATCGAATACTCCAAGGTACTCTCAAGCGATGCCCAAGCGGGACCCACAACTGAGTTGATCTCTCTGAGGAAAGCAATGTTCGCCGCCTAGGCCCACCTGCCCAATTGATCAACTCGGCTTGTAGCCCTAGGCAAGAGAGCAGTCGAGTCGCTTACAGCCCTTATGACCACTTGAGGAAAGCAATGTTCGCCGCCCAGGCCCACCTGCCCACTTGGTCATCTGGGTCTGTACTTGTTTCTCTTTATTTCTACAGCTCTTATGACCACTTGAGGAAAGCAATGTTTGCCGCCAAGGCCCACCTGCCCACTTGGTCATCTGAGCCTGTAGATTATCCTTTTTTCTTTACAGGAAAGTATTCATCACTTGTGGTTTTTTGTATGAAACCATTCGGGGAAGGTGTTATTAAAGCAGGTACAGGTGCTCTTCTACCTTAATAAAGGGTTGTGATAACTAAACCGGGCGGTCTGAACTTTCAAACCGAACGGTCTGATTGTGTATAAGTTAGGGTATTCCTGGATAATTATATGGTCGCCCGGGTTGTATTCTAACCGGGCGGTCCTGACAATCTTTTATAGGCTGGGCATTCATGGACAATTATATGACTGTCCGGGTTGTATTCTAAACCGGGCGGGTTCATCCATCCATTATAAATTGGACATTTATGGAGCTAATTATATTATCACCCGGATCGTGTTCTGACCGGTCGGGTTTATTTATCCCTCCGTTCTATTGAATTGGATATTACTGGATCTGAATATATTGCTCCGGGTTGTATTCTAACCGGGCGGTCCTGACAATCTTTTATAGGCTGGGCATTCATGGACAATTATATGACTGTTCGGGTTGTATTCTAAACCGGGCGGGTTCATCCATCCATTATAAATTGGACATTTATGGAGCTAATTATATTATCACCCGGATCGTGTTCTGACCGGTCGGGTTTATTTATCCCTCCGTTCTATTGAATTGGATATTACTGGATCTGAATATATTGCTCAGGTTTGTATTCTAACCGGGCGGCCATTACATATCTCTTACAGTTAATTGGATTGGATTCTCAAGATCTAAATATCTGATCGCCCGGATTATTCTTCAATCGATCGAGTTGAACTACTTCTTAAAGCAAAAAGTTATGATTCGTTATTTACATCGGCAAGGATAAAATATATCTGAATGATAAGAAGCCGCCCGGTCTATATTATAGTCGCATGAGTCTATATGTTATGGTTCATATTATCAGAAATCAGACGTGTTGAGACCTAAACGAGTAATCGCACGGTTCGAATATAGATCGTCCATGATCATCAAATCATCACTTATACTCAGATCAGAGTAACCGCACGGCTAGAGCATAGAGAGCAAAAGGTAAAAAAAAAAAAAAAACAAGACATCCGTCACAAGTAAGTAATACTGAAAGGTCGATCAAACAGGTAGAATTTCTATTCATTTCTTTAAATATTTTTGACAAAAGGTAAACCGCCCGGCTAACAAAAAAAAAAGCACCGGCGGTTGTACAAAAATGAAGTTAAAAACAAAGACACTATTCTGCCGACTTCTTCTTCTTCTTGACAGGAGAAATCGAGTCCACATTGATGTCGGGCGAATAGCCTTCACTCGATGTGGAAGAGTAGTCCGATGAATCGCTACCACTTGACCGCCCGGTCTTGCTAGCAGAGCCAGTTGTTCCGGAGGACAAGCTGTCGTCATCATCACCATCATCAGCATCGTCATCCGCGTCGACCTCCTCAGCGGCTTCACCACTTCTATCACCTCCTTGATGGAGTACGATCTCCCTATTCGCGTCGGCTTCAGCCTCTTCGCCGACCTTGGCTTTTCCCTTCTGCCTTCGGCTGATCTCATCGAGCTGAACCTTCAGGGCAGGGAAGAGGTCGGAGAAGGTTGTACCCCCGAACCCTTCACACAGACCGCCCCGGTCTTCCATAAGGCCCAAAGCTTTGTTGATCCCTTGGGCCACGTGAGGCAACACCTCGTCTTGGAAGGCCGGGTTGGTCATCTCATATTGTTTCTGCAAAAAAGAAAAAAAAAAAAAAACATAATAAATCAGGTCGCTCGGTCTGAATAAAAGAAGCCACGTCATCGTTTGTCAAACTCACCGCCACGACTTCTTGAAGCCACGCGTTCTCTTCTTGAAGCCGCGCATTCTCCGCGACCTGCTCCTCGTATTTCTTCTCCAGAAGTTTCTGGACAGAAAACAGCCGCCTGTGCGACAAGGCCATGAAGTGATTGGCCGCGAACCCCCATGCGCCGGCTTGCGCCGCTAGCCGGGGAAGCTCTTCTTCCGGGGTCTTCCTCAGTTTCTTCAAAGTCTTTCGGCCATACATAGCGGCCCCGGCAGCTAGCGCATGGAGGTTAATTTTGTCGCTCCCCCATGCGGGAAGTGCAGTGGGCACCCGGATGCGGCTCCCATCCCTATGCCAGAGGACAGTCGGGTTGCCCTGCAGGTCGGGCGGGTTTCCGCAGGAACGAAGGAGCTCATATTCATCAGAGGACGTCGGGCCCTCTTCCTCTGATGATGATGACCTGTTTCGCCGCTGCCTTTTCTCCCTCTGGGTCAAAACCGGGACGGCCGGAGTGACCGGCTTGTTCGCGGGGACGATGCGGGCAGCTGCAAGGTAAAATAAGAAGAGTAAGCAAAGCAGTCCGCGCGGTCATATGCAAGCGGTCTAGAAGAACTTACTGTGCTCGGGGAGGACATCCTCTAGCTCTGAGAACAGCGGGATGTAATGATTGATGTCCAACCGCTCGTTCTCAAGGAAAGTGAAGGTGTCCTTCTCGATCTGTCCAACCTGAGGGATCTGGAAGGCCTATTCCCCCCCCCCCCCCCCCCCCCCCCGAACTTGCGGGTTGGTTTGCAACAGCCCGAAGTTGCCTTCGAGCATCACGAACCGCTCCGACCAGTCCGAGACCTTGTTCGCCAGATTGACAATTTTCAGTCTGTGGCATCCAAAGTAGAGACGCCCCCTGAAAGTTGAAGTCCCCACGGCGGAAACAGCCCGCACCGAGAAGAACTTCCTGAAAAGGTCAAGAGAAAAACTGGTTCGCTCGAACCGGAGGTAAGATATGAAACTATATATGGAGGCGATGGAGTTCGGTGAAAGTTGGCCGGGTACAACCCCGTAATGGTCGAAGATGGCTATGACTTCAAGAGGCAGCGGAAATTTGAAGCCATATTCGAAGTGGTCGACCGGGACGGCTATTTGGTGCGGATTGGAAGAGTTAATCCGCTCGTCGCGCAAAGGGAGCCACGCGAGCAGGTTACTCCCTGACATGTGTTTCACAATAAATTCGTCCAGTTCGCTCTGGGTGAGTCGGCACTCTGGGTGGTCCGCCGAATGAAAAGCTAATGCCGCATCCGCTCGAACGGCTTTAACCTTAACAGGCCGCTGCGACATGTTCTTAGATCGCGCCATCCGGAAATCGTAAAAATGATTTCGAAGAGTCCCTACTTATAGATTTTTACGATCTGCAAATAGTAAAATTATGCTACGGCTATACATTTCTAAACCGCGCGGTCAATTGCCTGCATGGTTAGACTCACCAGAAAAACAGAAGAAGCAAAGGAAATAAAAGCAAGCACACAACACAGATCGTGCGACCTGAAATCAGTTCGGATGAGGCACAAAAGAGATACAACACAAACACAGCGGCTAAAATAAGAACCCGCACGGGTTATTCAAATAAAAGATAAGATAAAAAGAAGCATTATTCAAATAGAGGCCGAATCAACAAGCCGCATTTACAATACAAATTGTTCTCAAAAGCCGATCACGGCTGACGGTGTTCGGGGGAGACATCTTCTCTGTGAAGTCGCGCGACCTGGTCGCTGGTGGTGTTCAAAAGGGAATAAATCTGGCTGGTATGATAATGGAGATGGTTGATTGTGCTGTGAAGCCGCCCGGCATCCCTTTCAACCCGTGTAGCGAGAATCATGCGAGGGGTTGCGGTGGCCTCGTCAATCATAGGATCAGCCGCCCGGACCGGGGGAGGGTTTGAGCCCACCCCAACAGTTGGGCGGCTAACAATCTGCATCCCATCATTCATACCTCGCCGGCCCGCAGCGACTTCCCTGGTTAACCGCAGGAATTTGTCTTGGTAGTATTTCGAGTCTTCCTCGAACTTAGCCGATATTCTCTTCTCCTTCTCGAGCTGAGCGGTCAGAATGGCGACTTGTGCCACCCTTGCTCTCTTCTCGGCCTCCACCGTAGCTCGTGCGGCCTCAAGCTGAGCCTTCAGCGTCTCTTCAGTCTTCCCCCTCGCCATTCTCTCGGCCTCCAGAGCAATCCGAGTACTGGCCTCCCGGTCTTCCACCTCCTTCAAGCGGGCCCTCAGATTTACCAGATCCTCCTCAAGACGATCGAACAGTTGCGGCCCTTCTTGCGAAGTCGTCACACAGGTTGATATTGGGGGGATTAATGGAGGCAGGCTGGCCTCAAGGTCGCCCGACTTCACAATCTGTTCCTCGCTATCTGTAAGAGGCCGCTCGGGTTATAAAAAGCAGGAGCATACAACGCCATAAAAATACAAAATGAACATAAATATAAGATCAATGTCTGGGCGCACAGGCCACTTAGACCGTTCCGGGACCATCTTCCGACGTTGCTCACGCTAGAGTCTCTCCATTTTCTGCCTAGCGGAAGGGGACCAGGCCGCTAAGGGAAAGGAGCTCGGCGGCGGGGTCAGTAATTTGTTATGACGAGGCCGGGGGATGAAGAAGCGGACAGCTTTATAGTCCGTGGGATGCTTACCTGGTACGAAAGGATCAGGCCGCAGCGGCTTGTCCAAAGCCCGCTCCGCTCCTTCCTTCTTCGCCATCATTATCTCCTCACCGATCATCACCGAGGGGACCTCCGCCTGCACTTTCAGCACTTCTTCGAGTTCCCTCGCTCTTTTTTCGACCTCCAGAGCGGTCCGAGCAGCAGCTTCTTGCTCTTCGACCTCCAGGGCAGTCCGGGCAGCAGCTTCCCGCTCTTCGACCTCCGCCCGAGCGGTCTCCCCGGGATGGGCTGTGTTGTCTGTGGTGGAAACAGCTCGCTTTGAAGACATCGGGCTGTCAAGAAGCTTATCTCGCCCCATCAGCTCGTCCATATCCTGAAAGATCCCATTAAGTGATAAGCTACTCGCCGAGTCCGGAGGCAGGTCGCCCGGTTTCGCATCAGGGGTAGCAGGCGAGTCATTTACCTTAGCGGGTGGAGGGGTCGCTAGGCCAAGCTCTTCTTTTAACCGCGAATTGGTCTGGAGGAGGGATTCGGCCGGTTTCTTAAAGGCAGCCCTTTCCTTGGAGGCTAGCTTTTTGACCCTCTTGGTTATTCGCTCAGTCACTGACTCGGTCTTCTTCCTCTTCCTCTCTTTCTTACCCGGAACTGGGCTAACCTCTTTGGGGGGACTGGGGTAGTCATCCACGGACAAAGGGGCACTCAGTTCGCCCGGCCTTGGAGAATTAACCGCCTCCTCCCCCAAGTCTTTGACTAGCAAATGGGGATTCCCGGATGGGGTGATTTCCATGTCAAACGAGTCGGCCTCGCCGACCTTCTTCGAAGGGCTATTGGAGTCAACTTTACCAGAAGGGGCGGCCTCCCCTTTGTTCAGCAGGCTAGCAGCCGGTTGGCCAAGATCGCTGGGGGGAGGTCCTGAACTGTCCGCTGCGGGCTGCGTAGGAGTCTTGGGAATTGTTGAGCCTACTACGGACTTGGAATTACCCGCCGCGGCTTTCTCAGCCCGCTTCCTCTTTTTCCGGTCTTTCCTGTCCTGCTGTTCTTTTTCCTTCTGTGACCTCTCAGTCGATTCGCGCTTTTTATCTTCCACCTTCTTCTGATCTCCGGCGGGATCCACGCGGTCTAACACGGCGTCCAAGAAGTCCATGATCGAAGAATTACCGGTCTTAAAAATTCCAACCGCTGCTGGCGAGCAATATCCCGAGATTTCAGAAAAAACTCTGCAGAGTGAGTTCTCGGGCTCTCTTATAGAATTCAGGGCAAGACGGAGCGGTCTCCCGGTTAAAGTTTATATTTTTGAAATCCTCTTGAGATTTGAAAATATGCGGGGATTATGTTTACCCGGAAAACCGCTTCTCGGGTTGGATCATTCTCGGACCGGGCGAACTGCTGGGTCAGGCCGCTGAGTTCCAAGATCGGTAGCTCTCAGCTCAGGGTAAACCAGATCGGGTCGTCCGAGGTCAGTTTCGGACCGCCCCCAAGAGTGAAAGTCGCCAAAGGCCAAAATAAGAAGGCTATCCGCGGTCTCAGGAAGGAGGCCGCGCGGGTAGTGCCACAGAGATTCAACATTCAAACCCAGAAGAGCAAGCCGCAGTTTCAGCTCGGGAATTACTTGGGTTATCTTCTGAAGAGCGGCCAAGCTATGTCCAGAAGACAGACCGCGGTCTCAAGCCAGAGGCCGCCCAGCCTGAATCATTGACTTGGTCCCGGTATCTTCAGCCTCAGGCCAGACAGGTCGGAAGAGCAAGCCGCCAAGCCGCGCGGCTTCTTTCTTTTTTCTTCTTTATGCATCCCGTCACCGCCTGCCCGTTTCTCCTGTACCCGGGCAGGCGGTTATTTTATCCCTGCCCATTCGGGCAGGCCCCCAAGCCTATAAATAGGGGGCAGCACTGTTCACAAGGCACGCAGACTCGAATCCAGGAGCTCGCTTGTTTGGGCTGCGGTCTCGAGTTTCACGTCTTGCGGACTGTCTGACCGGCCGGCTTCTCTTTTTCTGCACTTGCAGCCCGCTGTAATCACTTTTCTTTAATCAAAGGAAAGCCCGTCGCAGGAGTGGCATTTGCCGCGGCGGGCGAAGTCTAGCCTTGACCGCTGCTAGCGGCCTCATCTTTCTACACAAAAAGTAACCGGCAACCCGCAGCCTCCGGTTTCCCTCGGAGGTCCATTCTCGGACCCAACAGAGCTAGTGGAAGGTCGACTTAACCTGCAGATCAAGAAGTTCAGAACTGACAATGGAGGGGAGTTCACCTCAAATGTGTTCTTCAACTTCTTTAGGAAGCATGGCATCCGGAGAGAGCTCTCTTGTGCTCACACTCCACAAAAAACGGAGTTGCAGAGCGAAAGATCCGTCATCTGACGGAGACCTGCAAATGTTGGCTTCATGTCATGAGTATTCCAAAGTCCTTTTGGGCAGAGGGAATGTCTTGTGCAACTTATGTCATCAATCAGATGCCTCTTAATCCAATCAACATGAAGACCCCTCATGAGTTGATGTTCAAGATAAAGCCTACGGTGGAACACCTTTGAGTGTTTGGATCTACCTGCTACGTGCATGTTCCTGATGCCCTCAGAACGAAGCTTGATGCAAAAGCAAAGAAGCTAGTCTTCGTCGGTTATGATGACCGGAAGAAGGGTTGGAGATGCATGGATCCAGAGATACGGAGAGATGTTGTCTCAAAGGATGTGGTATTTGATGAATTGACATCATACCATGGTAGCTCTTCTGTTGAGTTACAAGGAAGCAGGTCAGATGTTAGCCTTGAAGAAGCTACTAAGGAGGTTCTGGTGGAGTTGCATATTTCTCCAGGGGCTCCAGGTTGTTCTAGCTCTGGTTCAGGTGCTTCAAGTTCTGGAAGTAGGGGGAGCGATGCTCTAAGTATGCCTGGAAGGAGAGCTAGTCCATAATAGGTAGCTGAAGAGGTGGATCAAAGTAAAGCTTTGAGGAGCTCCAAGAGGGCTATAATTCCACCAGATTGGTACATAGGGGGAAAGTTGGTGAGATTTATCTCATGTTTCTTAGCAGGTCTCCTAGATGAGAGAGAGCCATCTTGTTTTGAAAATGCAATTGGAGTCAAAGTGTGGGAAGAGTCCATGGATGAAGAGATGGTTGCCCTCAGGAAGAATGAGACTTGTGACTTGGTGCCTAAGGTCGAGGGTGTTACTCTAGTGACTTGTAAGTGGGTTTTCAAGTTAAAGAAGAAGGCTGATGGAAGCATCGAGTGATAAAAGGCTCTCCTTGTAGCTCGAGGGTTCTCTCAGAAGTATGGGAGGATTATGAAGAAGCCTTCAGCCCTGTTGCTAAGATGACTTCAGTACGAGTGATGATCGCATTGGCAGCTTGCCAAGGGTGGAAGAAATGGCAACTCGACGTGAAGAGTGCTTTTCTTTACGGTGAAATAGACAAAGACATCTTCATGGATCAGCCGCCTAGGTATGTTTTTGATGATCATCCAATACATGTGTGCAAGCTCAAAAAGGCTCTTTACGGCTTGAAGCAGGCGCCATGGGCGTGGTATGGCAAGATAGCAGAATACCTCTAGTTCTGTGGTTACTATGCTTCTAATTCTGATTCAAGATTATTCGTAAAGAAGACAGGGGATCTTCAGGTCTTGGTATTGTTATATGTTGACGATATGATCGTCACAGGAAATTCTAAGATGGAGGTATCTAGACTTCAAGCTGAGTTAGTTATCAGATTTGAGATGAAGGACTTGGGTGAGCTCCACCATTTCCTTGGACTCGAAGTGGAGAGGAAAGAGGGTGGTATGCTTGTAACCTAGAAAGGCTATGCAGAACGAATTGTGAAGCGATTCAGCATGGAAGGGGGGAAGAGAAGCTCTACTCCACTGGAGGTTGGTGTTCATCTTCGACGTGATGAGGGAAAGGTTCTTTCTGATCCTTTAGTGTTCCGGGCTTTGGTCGGAAGTCTGATATACTTGACGATCACAGGTCCAGATATTTCTTATGTTGTTGTCCGAGTGAGTCAGTTTATGGAGGAGCCTCGTAAACCTCATCTATGTCAGCTAGGAGCATTTTGAAGTACATAAAGTCCACCTCTGATTTGGGTCTCTTCTATGGGAAGGACTCGGGCTTTTGCATGCAGGGATACATGGATGCTGATTATGGAGGAGATTCAGATGATCGGAGATCAACTTCTGGATATGTCTTTATGACAGGCTCTACAGCTATATCATGGTGCAGCAAGAAGCAGGATTCTATGTCTGTCTCTACCATGAAAGCGGAGTACAAAGCTTCGGCTTTGGTACCTCAAGAAGCCATCTGGATTAGGAGGCTTGTGGAGGAAATTCATAGGGAGGTGCGAGGTCTTACTCTGCTACGAGGTGATAATGAGAGTGCTCTTAAATTGGAGAACAATCTAGTTTGTCACGCTCGAACCAAGCACATAGAGATTCAACATTATTTCATTTGGGAGGTGTTGGAGGGATCTCTTATAGTTGAGCATTTGCAGAGCAAGGATAATGTTGCGGACATCTTTATGAAGTTGTTGTCAAAGGGACCATTTGTTCGGTTAAGGAGTTTACTTGGGCTATCTTTCACTTCCCACTTCAAGGGGGAGTGTTGAATTTTGAAGTGTAAGTGGAAGGTTGGGCGGTCTATTTTTTGGAGACCGCAGAGCTCGCAGGGATTGTGAGAGCTCGATGTCGGCGGCCAGTTTCATTTAGCCAGGTGTGGTTTAGTATTCGATGTGTCCGGGCGGTCTGTAGAAGAGACCGGGCGGGTTGTGAATGTTGTTCTGGCGGATTGTCTTGGCTTGTCCGATTTGCTCAAGTTTGATTTCGGTCTTGTCCTGACCGCACGGTCTAATTCTGATGACCGCGCGCCCTAATAAGGGAGGTGTCTGTATCTATTATGGGCGGTGATGACATCCTTTTGTTTGCCTATAAATAGAGGTGTGTGGCTAGCCATTCATATGCAAGAACTATAAGAGCCAAGTGTGGATTCATTGTGCCGGTCTTTTTTTTTTAGGTCGCGCAGTTTGAAGTTTATTGACTGGTTGTTGTGTTCGCAGGTTAGCGACCAACGGTCTCCGGTAGTATTCTTTCTTCTTTCCAGCTTTGAATAAACTAGTTCGCCAGCAGTCTATCTGGGCGATCTGTGCTTGTGGTTCTTGATCTGTTTGCAGCGAGCTCAGTTGATCAGGCAACCTTCAGCGGTCAGGAGGTCTTGAGTTGCAGTATTGCAGCAGTGAGCAATTCTTCATCTTGTGTTCACAGTTTACTTCTGTGATCTTGACACCGTGCGGTATGGCTGATCAAGAAGTGCGGACAGTGTTTGTTTTTCAGCAGTTCAATAAGAAGAAGATTGTGCGATCTGTGACTGGCGGTCTGGCAGGTTTCAGGTCTGCGACTTGTTCAATTTGTGCGGTCTCAAGGAAGCCAGCGATCTTGCTGAGTTCGAGCGGTCTGTGCATTCTCAGTTTTCTAGCCACCAGAGCTTGATTCTGTTGCTTTGTCTTCTCATCTAGTTTCTCTTATAAATCATGTCTCGCCATGTATGCAACGCATTGTAAAAAGATAGTCAATTTGAATAAAAATCTTCTTGTCCTTCATTGTCACTTGTTAATTGTCTTTTGAATTGAATTGAAGTCTTTGGCCACATTATCTTCGACCATCTCTGAAATTTTAACATGCAACATTCCAAAGATGTATGCTGACGATATTCGATGATTTAGTAGAGGAAGTGATGGAAGTTTTCATGGACGACTTCTCCATTTTCGGAAACCCTTTTCAAAGTTGTTTAAAAAATCTCAAGCGTATGCTACAACGTTGTGAGGAAACAAATCTAGCTCTCAATTGGGAGAAGTGCCATTTTATGGTCAAAGAAGGATTAGTCCTTGGCCATAAAATTTTGGGCAAAGGAATCGAGGTCGATAGGGCCAAGATCAAAGTAATCGAAAAACTCCCCCCTCCAATGAATGTAAAAGCTATTCGAAGTTTCCTAGGCCACGCAGGGTTTTATCGGCGTTTTATTCAAAAAAAATCCAAAATCACGAAGTCGTTAACCCATCTTCTCGAAAAAGAATCTTCTTTCCTTTTTAATGATGAATGTCATTTGGCCTTTAAACTTATTAAAGAAAAACTTATAAACTCCCCGATTCTAGTCGCACCAGATTGGTCACTCCCCTTCAAAATTATGTGCGACGCGAGTGACATTGCGGTAGGCGCCGTGTTAGGCCAATGGGTAAGTAAGTATTTTCACCCGATTTATTATGCGAGCAAGACACTCACGTATGCACAAGCGAACTACGCCACTACCGAGAAGGGGCTTCTAGCAATCATTTTTGCTTTTGATAAGTTTAGGTCATACATCACTCTCTCCAAAGTAATCGTCTTCACAGATCACTCTGCTCTTAGATATCTTTTAAGTAAATCGGATGCCAAGCCCCATCTTTTGCAATGGATCCTCCTCTTGCAGGAGTTTGATCTAGAGATCCGGGACAAAAGGGGAGCCGAAAACTTGGCGGCCGATCACCTTTCCCGTTTAGAAAACCCCGCTTCATAAGCGTTAATAAAAGCCAATATTAATAATAAATTCCTTGAAGAGAGCCTCCTTGCTCTCGAAAATTTAATGACATCTTCTACCCTCTGGTTTGTGGATTTGGCTAACTATCTAGTAGCCCGGGTCCTACCAAAAGAATTCTCGAGTCAGCAAAAGAAGAAATTCTTTTCTGATCTAAAGAATTATTTTTGGGAGGACCCCCGTTTATTCCGTGTTTGTGCAGACCAGGTAGTGAAAAGATGTGTCTCGAGTGAGGAAGGTCTAAAAATTTTACAGCATTTTCACGAGGGACCAACCGGTGTTCATTATCAAGCGAACCGAACCACAAGGAAGGCACTAGAGGCGGGCTTTTATGGGCCCACACTCTTCAAAGATGCTTGCACCTTTGTGAGTACTTGCGACAGCTGCCAGCGGTCGGGGAACATCTCCCGCTGGGATGAGATGCCCCCAAAATATTTTCTTAGAATGTGAAGTCTTTGACCTTTGGGTATCGATTTTGTTGGTCCTCTCCCTCCCTCTTATTCAAACAAGAACATTCTCGTTGCGGTCGACTACGTGTCGAGGTGGGCGAAAGCGCAAGCTCTCCCAACCAATGATGCACATGTCGTCGTAACTTTCTTAAAAAAATTGTTTTCGCGATTTGGCATGTCGCGCGCTATAGTTAGTGATCGGGTCACCCATTTTTGCAATAGCCAATTCACAAAAAAATTAGCAAAATATGGTGTCACGCACAAACTCTCCACCGCTTATCACCCACAAACAAGAGGACAAGTCGAAATCGTAAATCGAGAATTAAAGCAAATTTTAGAAAAAACTGTTTCAATTAATTGGAAGAATTATGCACTTAAGCTCGATGATGCGCTATGGTCCTATCGAACGATGTACAGGACCGCTATCGGTTGTACACCGTATTGAATGGTTTATCACAAGGCTTGCCACCTTCCGGTCGAACTAGAACACCGCGCATTTTGGGCGCTTAAATTTTTATACCTCGATTCTACATTAGCGGTCGAACAAAGAAAATTTCAAATGAACGAGCTAGATGAGTGGAGAGCGAATGCGTACGAGAGCAATAAATTCTATAAAGAGCGAACAAAGTTTTACCATGATAAACATATAAAAAATCCAAAAACTTTTTCGCATGGGCGATCTCGTCCTTCTTTATAATTCTCGTCTTCGCCTTTTTCTGAGAAAGCTAAAATCTCGATGGTCTGGACCCTTTATCGTTAAAGAGGTTTGGTCCTATGGGACAATTCTCATTTCCCACCCAAAAAATGGTTACTTCAAAGTAAACGGGCACCGTCTTAAGTTATATCTTCCAGGAGATCTATCGAACGAAATGAGTGATTCAATAATTCTTCCACCAATATCGTGAAATGCCAATTGGGTCAAGTTATGCGACCTTAAACAAAGTGCTTTTGGGAGGCACCCCAAAGTTATCTTTTCTTTGTTTTCTCTTGTTTTTGTTTTTATTCTTAACATATTTTATAGGTAACCGTCGCTTCCCCGCAACTTCAAAAATCAGGGAAGCCCTTATTCCTTCTTTTTCCTTCTCTTTTATCTTGCATTCCTTTTTGTTTTGTCTTGCACATTATTTGCTTTTTCTTTCTTTTTCCTTTTTTTCATCATACTTAGTTTTGAATCTTGGGAACAATGTTTAACTTTAAGTATGTGGGTGTATTTAGTTCTTAAAAATGTAGTTCTTAATTTAGAAAATCTTCAAAAAAAATTATATTTTCTTATGTTTTCTTTTATTCAAGCACTTTCAAAACCCAAAAATTCAAAAAAAAAATAGATAGTCGAAAATTTGAATCTTGGAAAGGGACATTTGGGCTATCATTCCATCATACCTCCTAGTACCGTTGAGAACTCTTCACGGGATATACCTCGGGAAGTCCAAGAGTTAACAAAAAAATGTTAGGATTAAAACTAGTTTCTTTTCTTTTATTACAAAAAATAAAATAAAAATATCAAAAAATTCCAAAAAAAAATTATTAAGAAAAACTTAGAACAAAAAAATTATAAAGCCACTGCTTGTTGTTTCTGTGATTTCTTAGAAATCTAGTTGAGAATGGTTATAAGCATTTTTATGTTTTTAATTGTCTAAAATTTTGTTTATCATAGTTTGTTAAATTTAAATTTTAGGTAATCTTGTTTTAAGAATCATTTTATGATTTGAACTTGATTAGAGAATTTATTTAGCATGACTTCTCTTTTTATTTTTAAATGGCTTCATTTTGTAGTAAATTTGTTAAACCTCTTTAGATTTCTATTATATTTTCTTCTAGCTTTTCAGATCTTAGGAAATTTAAATTTATTAGAATCTGCTCTCAATATAATTTAATCTATAAGCAAGAAATTTTCCCCTACCCAACCCCTTTGTTGACATATAAAAAAATAGAATTTTAAAAGATCATATGTCATGGGAATAAGAGAATAAAATTTATTATTCCCTAAACATATGCACCAAAAATCATTTAAAAGGTTATATGGCATAAAGTAAGAGGATAAAATTCATTACACCTAAACATATACATTTTTGGGTTTTTATTAGAAGAGAATTTTAAAAGATTATATGGCATGGAGTAAGAGGATAAAATTCATTACTCCTAAACATATACAAATAGAAAAACAATTTTAGTAAGGTGAGAAGATAAAATCTATCACCTCCATTCAAAGATCTCTTCTTATGCCAAATTTTGTGAACTCCACCTTAGCCAATTATCATTGATCTAGATTTAGTTTAAATTATGGAGAGAGCAATATTTAGTAAGTTACTTTTCCTTAAGTTTCTTTTAAGATAGAGTTCTTATAATTTTAATCTAATCTGGTTTTATAATTATTATAATTTTATTGGCTAATTAGTTATCTTGAGAAATCCTTGCCTAAACACTTTTCCCTCATTTCAAATTATCATCATAATTTAGGACTTAATTCTTCCTAGAATTTATTCTTAACTTAACTTTTGATTTAAATTAAATTTTAGATTGAAATTAAAAATTATATGAATGTCTTATGAATTATGTCTCATACTTTTGCTCTAGAATAGCAAAACCTCAAGTATGAGGGTATTTGATAAGTAGTTTGTATATAACTTTTTAGTAGAAATTTTAGTAATTATTTAATATGAAATTTCATTTTTCATGGCAATCTTAGCTTATAAATAGTTCTTTTATGAAATGTGATTCTAATTTAGCTTATTTGTATTTTTGCAGAATTTTGGGAGAAGTTTGGAAAAATGTGCCTTACACGCCCTAGGTCACACCCGTGACCAAGGGCGTGTAATTATAATATCATTCTAGAGTGGATTCCGCGCAGTTTGAGCTCATCCACAGCAAGCCAAGGCTGTGTTCGATTACACTCCCCCCAGTCACGCCAGTGACTAAGGGTGTGTAAACATAAAAATCTTCCCAGCATAGCTGCCATCGAGAAGTGAAGTGTCATCGAAAGTTGACTCAAGTCACGCCCATGAACCAAATGTCATGACCGTGACTTTTCTGCGTGATCCCTGCTGCCCGCCACGCCGCAATCAAGCCCACGCTGCATTAAATGAAGTCTCCCAAGTACACGTCCGTGACCCAAGTTACACGGGCATGTAATGTCCTTTTTCACTGCATTGTCACGCAAAACCCACGCCGATGTCCCAGCTGATATGAACAGTGCCTACACGCCCTTGGTCACGCCCGTGACCGAGGGCGTGTAACTTGGAAATTTTTCCAATAAATTCCAGAGGTCTCCTTGAGTCCATGGTTCAGAATTTTGGAGAGGGGGGTGCTGCTAGAGCTGATAGTTGCTATTTTCAAGTATTTTCATGTTTTTACTTTCCATGTTCTCTTTCTCTCTTCTCTATTCTTTGCAAGTATGGTTCTAATTTAGCTTTCATGCAATAGTCTCTAGTTAACTTGTAATCTTTTCTTGCTAGTGTTATAATCTTCCTTTAATCTTGCAATCCCTTTTGTTATCAATAAAATTTAGTTTTGCTCTCTTTCACTCTCTTTTTCTACTTTAGTTAATTTTTCCTTCATGCAACTTTATCTTTCTCTCTTTCTCCCCTCCACCCTGATTAACTAATTCTCATTAGTGCTCGGTCGAAATGATCTGAGGATGAGATAATCAAGTTAGGATCTTCTAGCTCTCTTTTTTTTGTTTTTGTAAACACTTGAATTACCCTTGATTATAATTAGTGAGACCATATTTTTGTTATGTGGTTTTCGCTTAAGTTTTCATACTTAGCTAGCTGAGAGGCTCAAAGTATGAATTGATCACTCAAGGGTAAAGAGATTTGCATGTACCCCTCGAGAGAGGATGACGTAAATCTCCCGGATTGGAGTCAAATCCAACAGAGGGGTTCACAGCGTAAAGCAAGCTTTAGGTAATTAATTATAGAACGAGAGTTTGGTTGATTTTTCCTAAACTTAGTTGGGCATTTCCCTCGAGAGAGGCATGTTCAAGCTTTGGGAACCTCCACGGACAAGTAGTTTATTTAAATGGAATTATAATTATTTTTTTCCTCTCTTGATTATTCTCACTCCAAGGTGATTTTAGATTGAGCGCTAATCCTTTTTACCATCATCTAAACCTTACTTTTAGTTTGCAAATTGTCTCTTTTAGCTAAGTAAAACAAAACCTTAAGAAATCATTAGATAAGATAATAGTGATCTCCTCGAAGTAGAAGTAATCAACGCGCACTGAGGAATACGACCTTGGTATTTCTAAAATATCCTATACTATAGACGATAAGGACACTTGCTTTTATCAGATATAGTCTTGGAAAACATCATCAATCTCTTCGCATTTCCAAATCCCTAAGAAGAAGAATTTTTATATCAGCAGATTTCACATCCATTTGATATACTTTGAATCCTTTTTGAGCTGTATATGCTAGAAATAGCCTTATTTCCTCAAGTCTGACTACTGGTGCAAAGGTTTGATCAAAATCAATCACTTATTCCTGTCTGTATCCCTTTGCACCCATTCTTGATTTGTTCTTGATGTTGACACCATTCTCATCCAGCTTATTCCTATAAACCCACATTGTTCCAATAACATTCTGATGTTGGGGCCTAGGAACTAGCTTTCATACTCTGCATCTTTTAAACTGACTTAGTTCCTCTTGCACAGACATGATCCAAGAGGGATCTGAGTTGGCTTCTTCAAATTTCTTAGGTTCAATCTGAGATAGAAAGCTCATATATAGTGCCTCATTCTGAGCACTTCTTCTTATTCTCACTCCTTGGTATATATCTTCAATGACTTGACTGCTTGGGTGGTATTTAAGGTGTCTCTGAGCTGGTGGCAGTGCTCCTTGATTATCAGCAGTTTTTGTTCCAGCTGGTTGTTGTCCAAGCATTATTTCTTGTGATTGTCCTTGGATTTGTTCTCCATCTTCAATAATCAAGTCTGGAGTTGTAGACAATTATAGGCTTAGATCTTTTAGCTTCAAAGATGTTCCTACAACACTAAGAGAACTAGACATGCCTTCATGAATCATGATTGTCTCATCAAATACAACATTAATTGATTCTTCAACAACATGAGTCTTTTTGTTGAATATCCTATAAGCCTTGTTGTGGCTACTATATCCAACAAGAATCCCCTCAAAACACTTTTCAGGAAATTTGGTTAGATATGACTTACCATTGTTTAGAACAAAAAACTTACATCCAAAGATCCTAAAGTAGGCTAGATTTGGTTTTCTGCCCTTCATTAGTTCATAAGGAGTTTTCATGTGACATTTGGTGATAGAATCTCTATTCTGCACATGGTATGCAGTGTTGACAGCTTCAGTACAAAAATATTCTGACAGTGAAGAGTCACTTAGCATGGTTCTCCCAACTTCTATGAGAGTTTTGTTTTTCCTCTCAACAACTCCATTTTGTTGTGGTGTTCTTGGAGAAGAAATTCTTGAAGGATACCTTGTTCTTTGCATAAATCTATCATGAGTTCAGACTGAAATTATTTGTCATGGTCACTTCTGATTTTGACCACAATATAGTTCTTTTCATTCTGAACTTGCTTAACAAATGATACAATGATGTCCAAGGTATCAGAATTTTTCTTAAGAACACCCATGCATATCTAGAGAAGTCATCAACTATCACAAAAGTGTATAACTTCCTTCCTAAACTATGAACTGGCATGGGACCAAATAAATCCATATGCGATAGATAAAGACATCTTTCAGAATCTTTGGAGCCAATGCCCTTAAAGGTGGTCCTAGTCAGCTTGCCCATCTGGAAGGCATGACAAATACCTTTTTTAATGCATTTGAGATTAGGTTCTTTTCTAACTAAATCTTCTGAAAATATATTGTTGATTGTCTTGTAGTTATTGTGAGCAAGTCTCTTGTGTCATTGCACACAAAGAGAGTCGCTCCCATTTGTTACAACAAACAGGTGTAGAAGAATCAAAACATAAGAAGTTAAAACAATAAACATTTTTACTCCTAGTGCCTGATAGAATTTTCTCAAGGTCAACAGAATTTTTAATCAGACACTTATCTGTGTGGAACTCAATGGCATAGCCTAGATCACATAGTTGACTTATGCTTATAAGGTTATGTTGCAACCCTTCCACATAAGCCATTTTTGTAATTGAGACTTTCATTGGTAATCATACCATAGTCTTTAATGATGCCTCTGTCAGATCCACCAAACATTACTTTGGCTTCATCTTCCATAGGGGTAAAGTTCTTCAAAATGCTTCTTGTTCCATTCATATTCCTAGAACATCCACTGTCCAAATACCAGATAGGCATTTTGTTGGTCTTTGGACCTACCTGCAAACATAAACTAGTTTACCTTAGGAACATAAATAGATTTGGGTCCTTGGTTCTTGTTAGCCTTAACTGCAGAATGCTTGATAACAAAATTACTAGCAAGCTTCACATTCGTTGCCCTAGGCACTGTTGGATGGAACAACAATCCATGGAAAAGTGGCAAATCTTGGCACAACACCAGTAATCAAATTTATTATACCTCCTCTTCTGAGTCACCTTCTGAATGGGGTGAGGATGTTGATGATCAGAAGAGCAGGTTGCAGCATTTCTAGCATTTCTAAGATGAATCTTGTGGTTGTGTGCATGATGGAAGATTAGCCTCATAGTCACATGATTCACTTTAGGGACTGGCCTTTGAGGAGTAGCCTTTCCCTTTCTTTTGGTTGATGGTATTATTGATCCAAGTACAAATGATCCATGATATTTCATCTGGATCTCCTCATGGGGTGCCTTGAGGGCACTTAGTCCAATGTCTGCTCTTTTTTTAGTTATGTGGCTTTGTTCCACTAATAGAGCATCCATTGGTGAGATAACCATATGTTAGATCATTATCATATGTGTTGGATGGAAAAATAACTTTTTGGAAGATGATTTAATCTTTGGAGGACTCTTCCTTTTCCATTTTATAGTCGAGCCCTCCTCTATAGGGAGAGGAGATGTTTTCTATAATATGGAGAACAGTTTTTGGCCTAGAGAAGTTTGCTACAATATTCCTTCTATGAGAAGCTTTTCCTCCAATCCCTTGATGGCTTTTTCTTTCTAATCTAAGCATTTTCTATGAACTTCATACTTCTTTTGAAGTACCATAAGCTCATTGGACATACTAGCTATAACTTTGGTCTTCTCATCCACTTGGGATTTGAGAGGCTCAAGATTTTTTATTTCTTCAGCCTGAGCTTTGACCAATGCTTTGCTCTTCTTTAGTGCTTTTAATAGAGCACCGTACTTATTTATAAGATCATTATAATGATCTGCTAGTTCAGAATCACTCTCACCATTCGCTCATGAGTTTACTTCTGTTCCCGCATAAGATTCAAGATTAGATCCAAAAATAGAAAGAGAGGCTTTGATATGTACCTTATCAGGATAAGAGTTATCATGCTTCTCTTCATCAGTTAGAGCCATCAGTCCATAACTGATTTTTTCTTCTTATGAATCACTGTCACTGTCTGACAGTGATAGAGGTGCCCTTATGCACACCATGGTTGCAGTATAGTAAATCTCCCACTTATCTTCTGAGATTGCGTTGAGCCCAATATAGGCTTCCTCCTCAGATTCAGATGAGCTTGATTCACTTTCACTCAAGTTCTTGGGCTTCTTGGCAATGAAGCACTTCTCAGGCTTCTTGCCTTTGTGAGATCTTTTCTCATCAGTTCGTCTTCCTGCTTTTGTTTTATCAGGACAGTCAGCTATGACATGACCTGTCCTGTTACAGCAATAACAAATAATATCAGATGAAAATTATTTGTTCTTTAGGAGCATACCTATTCCTTTTGGGATTATGATTTGGCATGTCAAGGCTGTTGTAGTTCTTCTTTGAGCTGGAGGAGGATGAGGATCTATTTTTCCATTGCCTCTTCTTGCTTGGTAGCTTCTTAAACTGCTTGGAGAATAAGGACAGTTCTCCATTTGTAAGGTCTGAGCCTGAAGAGCAGGTCTCAAATTCATCTTCTTCAGCAGCTCTCTCCTGGAAAGCTGTGGAGTCTTCTCTACTCCTTTTGGAGCTTACAGCCTTGACGGTTATAGACTTCTCCCTAGAGTGAGATCTGGAGGATTCTTCTTTTGCCTAATTGGTTTTCAACTGCAACTCATGGGATAGCAGCTTCCCATATAGATTTTGGGGTTGGATGTTAGCCAGATTTCTCATCTCCCTTATAGCATAAATCTTGATGTCCAACTCTTTGTTGAGGGACCTCAAGAACTTGTCATTGAGATCATAGTTAGAGAATTATCTCTCATAGTTCTTTAGTCCATTGACTATCTCAAATTACTTCTCATAGCAATCAACAATAGAGTCCTTCTCCTGCCTGAAGGCGTCATATTCTTGGTTAAGAAGAGATTTTCTATCATCTCTTACTTCCTCAGTGCCTTCCATATATACAATAAGTGAATCTCACATTTCCTTAGTAGTTCTGCAATTAATTAGATTTTGGAAAGTGGAGTCATTTATGGTCCTCACAAGTATGTTTTTGGCTCTTTTATCCATGGTGTCTAGAACTACTTCATCTTTAGTCATTTCAGAAAACTTCTTCGATACTTGCAGATTTGCATCAACAGAGGAGACTTTCATGGGTGTGAAAGGTCATTCTTCAATAGTTATGAATATTCTAGGATCAGAAGCTTCCATGAACAATCTGACCCTTTCCTTCCAGATTCCAAAGTTTTATTTTCTGCATATGGGCAGCTTCATTGAACTGGGTTCTTTATAGTTCTCTCCAAAAGTCATGGTTAGTAGACTGATTTCTCTTGCTGAGGTTCTTGTTCAAGTTGTTATGCTCTTTTTGAACAACCTCCCTCTGATACCACTTATAGGGATACGGTGCTACCAACTCTCCCAAAAGCCCGGACTGATGAGGAAGGCGCTACCGCTCCTTTATGGAGCTGGCTACCCTATGTAGGATCCACGGGGCGGCCAGCTAGGCCTAGGGGACATGCCCTTCTATTTGACTAGTGTGTGTTATAGTGCCTCGCGTTGTACCTCCCAACACCAAAGGCATTGTTGAACCCCAACAATCCCCCCAAAAACGACCCCGGGGTGTATATACAACTTGTTCTCGACGACAATTGACTTAGAGTAATTTCATCAACACGATGTGTATATACTTTAGCTATGTCAAGATAATAACCATCGTGTTGATCTTCTTCAAGATGATATTTGTATAACTGATCTCTGTCAAAGCAATATCGTCTTGAACTGTGTATTATCAAGACGATATTTGAAGCTTGAACTGCTTTTCCTTGTCAAGACGGTTTGACTAAGATTGAATGTCTTCAAAACGATGTTGGGATGGTCTCGATAATATTTCCAACTTATCAAAATGATGTTATACTTAGAATAATTATGTGAATTAATTAAGTTACCCTTGAACACCTATTGATCTCTTGACTCACTGAGAGTGATTTATATGATTTCATAATGATCTTACACATACCAAACCAGATGATCATCAAATACAAAATGTATTTATCCTTGACTTAAGGACTTCTTCAAATCAAGAACATTGTGGGCAAGGTTCCCAATAAGATACAACTTTCATGTTGGGCACTTGGTCTGCATGTGATCCTAAGAGGCTTAAATGTTCACTTGAACATTTATGTCTAAGTATGGCAGTATGGTCACATTAAAAAATTAGGGTATAGTTTAATAATTCGTGCATGTGAGTGAATCCTAAGGAATTCAACTCCAAATGCTTGAGATTTTATACATAGGTTATAAACATGCTAATAAAGGTGTCACCTAAGTTTCGTGATTTATTTCCAGCCATAGGGCCTGATTATTTCATTAATTTGTCACATGCACAACATTTAAATGTGTGATGGAAACTATATAAAAATATAATCCAAAAATTTTGAAATTCTCAGGGAATATTATAAATGTCATTACACACATATGGTATTAATTTCATTGCCATCAGAAATAATCAGGGAAATATTCACATAATATGATTTTCGTATAGTTATTGTCACACCAAGTTCAAAATTCATTTCTGGGAGCTACATGCCTCCCTAGAAATGGGGCCACCCCATTTTGGAAAGATCAAACCAAGGGATACAACTTTAAGTTGAGCACTTAGTCTGAATGTGACTATAAGTCACTTAAATATTCATTTGAAGTTTCTGTATATAAGTGTGACATATGAATTTAATTAATTTTTAGGCAAAAGTTCCATGGTTCATGCATTTGAGTAAATCCATAGTAAATTAACTCCAAATGGTCTAAAATTTCAGACAAAGATTAGTGTCATGCTAACAAAGGTTTCACCTAGGTTTCATAATTTAATTCTAACCAGAGGGCCTAAATATTTCATTTATATGTCACATACATATTATGTAAATGTGTGACATAAACTATATAAAAGTAGTTCAAAAATTATGAAATTCTCAAGGAACATTCTAAATATCATCACACATATGTGGTATAAATTTCATGGCCATCAAAAATGAATTCAAGGAAATATACACAATATGATTTTCCAAATGTAATGTCACGCTAACTTCAAAATTAAATTGTGGGGGCTACAGTCCTCCCCAAGAAATGTGCAGCCCCATTTTAGAAAGCCCAGACCAAGTGTAACATCCCGACTTTTATTAGGTCACTAGACCCTAGTGGATCCAAAAAAAGTAACCTTAGGATAGAAAGTAACCAAATCTTATGACTTAGTGATGAGGGAACCCTGAATTGACTTCCGTCTGTTTCGTTAGACTCGTATAAACAATACAAGCGCAAAGGAATTCATTCCATTCCAATCAGAGGTCGTTTAGAGAAAACAGCCATTTTGAGTATCGTAGTGCGTCACAACAACACTGATAAGTAATCAAATATATGTATTTTTAGTATAATTATTAGTATAGTTTTGATTAATATTGTGAATTTTCTATGTAAATTAATGAATAAATTGCTTCTTTATTATTTCTGGTTTCTAACTTAGTTTTATTTTTGTTTTTGCATTTTTTTGCAAAATTTTCCCAGGTCACGCCCTCAGACACGCCCGTGACCAAGGGCGTGTAATTTTAAAGATCAAATATCAACGGGACGGCTCAATGCAGATCAAATCCCGACAAATCGCTCAAGTCACGCCCGAGGTCACGCCCGTGACCAAGGGCGTGTAATTTTAAAAGCCAAATTTCCAGCTGGCAGCCGTTTTCAGGAGAAATCTCGAAGAGTTGACCAAGTCACGCCCGTGACTCTACAAGTCACGCCCATGTTCCAGCAGAGTCACGCCCGTGAGCCGCCAGCGCGTCACGTCTCGAAGCCGCGCCCATGCTGCCGACATCAGCCACCCATAGTCACGCCCGTGACTCACAAAGTCACGCCCGTGACATACCAAGTCACGCCCGTGTGCAGCCATGTTTGACGGCCGGACCTTCCAGAAGACGGCGAATACAGCCGAGCAAATGTCACGCCCTAAGTCACGGCCGTGACATTCAAGTCACGCCCGTGACCTAGGGCGTGTAAAACTCAAATTTTCCCTATAAATAGAGGGGCTCGGCTGAAGTATTTTTCATCCAAATTTTGAGTGCTTTGTAATGTTTTTCTGAGTTCTTTGAGTGAATGCGAGTTTTCTTTATGCAATTAAGTTATGTTCGTTTGTAATTTTCGCCTTTTAGAAATAAAATGTTGTTTTTCTCATTTGGATCATCTTCCTTTTTATTAATGTTAGCGTGTGTGCGTGTATGAGTTTAGCTTTATTGCTTTCATAATTTAGTTTTATTGCTTTTATAGTTAGGTTTATTGCTTTCATAATCTAGGTTTACTGTTTTCATAGCTTAGATTTACAAGCTTTCATAAAATAGTTTTATCGTTTTCTTTTTCGCTTTATGTTATCACTTTCATTTTAAACGCTTTCTTTTCAGTTTTTTTTTGAGTGTGTGCGTGTATGAGATTACATTTTTCTTTTTTTTTGTAACTTAGTTTTATTTCAGTCTTCATATAACTGCTATATACCACCCCCATCTTGAATAAGAGGCTAATTAACTTTAGCATTTATTTAAGTCGGTTGGGACGGATATTATTTCTGCACCTTTATAAGTCTTTTCATTTCTATACCACCCCCTTCTTGAATAAGAGGCTAAGAACTTTTTAGCGGTTGTTTAAGGTGGTTGGGACGGATACTATTACTGTTTTTTATATAAGTCTTTTCATTTCCTTTTTATCCGCTTATATCTGCTTTAATCATTAAAAATGTATTTTTCAACCGACAATGCCGTCTCCATTCCGATGAGTGGCTAATTTCCTTTAGCACACGACGTCGAAGAGCATTGGGACACAAAAATAGTTTTTCTATAAAATTAAAACATCTCTTTCTAAAATAATTAACGCTTAAGGTTTACCCGAGAATCACGTTGAGTGGAGCCACATAATCGATGTGTGGTTTTCATTTCCGTTTTCGTACCTAGTTAGCCGAGAGGCTCGTGCGTACAGATTGATCGCTCACGGGTAAAAAGAAGTGCGCTCTACCCTCGAGAGAGGACGAGGTAATTCTCCCGAATTGGAAATAAAAACCCAATTGCGGGGTTCACAACATAAAGCGAGTATTAAGAACATTCGATTGTAGAACGAGAGTTCGGTCGAATATTCATAATCTCAGGTGGGCGTACCCTCGAGAGAGGAGCGTTCATAATTATGGAACCTCCAATGTCAAGTCATCTTAATATTTTGAAAAGTCATCACTTTTAATTCTACGAAAAAAATCTATTTTCGTCTCAAGGTAATTCGACGTCGCGCGCTATCTTTCTCATCGCTTAGAACTCTAGTTAATCGCTTATTATCGTCTTTCGCATTTTATCACTTAGAATTTTTGTTAAACCAACTAAAAATATTATTCCGATAAAATAATAGTTCATTCCTCGAAGTAGCATAATCAACACGACCCGCGGAAATATACGATCCCGATATTTTCAAAAAAAATATCCTGTATTACTTGCGATAAGGTATACTTGCCTTTATCAAATGATTAATTTGGACTAAGAATTCAAATACAGCTTTCCAAACTCATTTAGTGCAAAACTCTCCTTTTCTACTTTTCAATTCAATAGAAATCGGCGTTGTAGCCGAGGCGTAATTGTCAATATTCCGAAAGAAGAAAAAGACCGTTACTTCTATCCTTCAATAGGATAACGGTTAATTTCTCAAAGTAGGAGTACTTGCAAGACTCTTCGAAAACATCCGCCAATTCTAAACTCTTAATACAAAGGTTATCTTTTATTTATAAAACAAAAGAAGAAGTCCAACCAAAATCATCAAGTTTTTGGCGCCGTTGCCGGGGAGCTTTGTGTTGTTATTTGAAAGTAGGAACTGCTATTAATTTTATTCCTTATCTATATATTTTAAAAAAAAAATTTATATATATATATAATAAAAAATATATATATATATATATATAAAAACTTATATTTCTAAAAATTAACAATAAAACAGAAAATCCAAAAATATTGTTTTTAGTATATGACCCGAGGAAACTCGTCGGACGATTCGACTATTCCTTTTGACCCCGAAATCGAGCGCACTCTTCGTGAGCGCATCCGATCTCGTGATCAAAACTTACTCGAAACCCCCGAAGAGTCAATCGGAGATACTGCAAATATGGGCGATCCAATTCCAAATGCGGCCCCGGCCCGGACCATGGCATATTACGCCCGGCCGAATTTGGACGATACAGGATCAAGTATTACTCGCCCAACAGTTAATAATAATAATTTCGAAATAAAATCCAGCATAATTCAAATGGTACAACAGTCGATTCAATTCGACGGTTTGCCAGATGAGGACCCAAATCAGCACCTTTCAAACTTTTTAGAAATATGCGACACCTTTAAAATTAATGGCGTCACTGATGACGCCATTTGTTTACGCTTATTTCCATTTTCGCTACGGTCAAAGGCCAAATCGTGGTTGACTTCTCTTCCGAGAGGGTCCATAACCACGTGGGCCCAATTGACGGAATTTTTCTTAACTAAGTATTTTCCTCCGTCAAAAACCGCAAAACAACGCACGGATATCACATCCTTTGTGCAATTCGATTCCGAGTCTCTTTATGAGACTTGGGAGCATTTTAAAGAATATTTGCGTAGGTGTCCTCATCACGCGCTACCAACTTGGCTACAGGTCCAGACGTTTTATAATGGTTTAAATTTTTCTACGCGGCAGATGATTGATGCGGCCTCCGGGGGAACGTTAAACAACAAAACCCCGGAGACCGCTCAAGCTCTGATCGACGAAATGGCCATGAACGCGTACCAATGGAACGTGCCACGGTCGCGTCCTAATAAACCGGCTGGTCTTTTTGAAGTGGATGCCACTACCTTCTTACCCTCACAGGTAGAGCGGCTAAGTAAGCAGGTGGCGGAGATGACTGTTTCCTCCTCCCCTCCCGCATGGAATAATAATAATAATAATAACATAATCGAAGAATCGGTGGATTACCTCGGTAGTCCGGTTAGGCCCCCCTTCAACCCTAATAACAACCCGTATAGTAATAATTATAATCCGGGTTGGAGGACCCACCCTAATTTCTCATGGAGCAATCCTAACAATGCTCAGAGGCCCCCAAATATGAATCCTCAAGGATTTCCGCAAGGATTTCCGCAGGGATTCCAGCCTCCTCCTCCAAAACCTTCGCCGCTCGAAGATGTTTTGTCTAAATACATCGCGTCCAACGATTCAAATATCCGGAATCTTACCGGATCGATTAAAAACTTGGAAAACCAGGTTGGACAACTTGCAAAGATGATCTCCGAGCGGCCATACGGAGCTCTACCAGGGAATACGGAGCCGAACCCCAGGGAAAATGCCAACGCTATAACCCTTTGAAGCGGCAAGGAGGTCGTCTCCCCATTGCGGGTTGAGCCTAAGGTATGCATTTCGCCTCCGACCCCTCCACCCTCTTCCTCGATTCTAATTGCTCCGGATTCTCCGGTTGCGCCGAATGTTTCGAGTCCTCGAATTCCTTACCCGTCTAAAATTAATAAAGAGAAGGAGGACGAAAATTATCAAAACTTTCTGCGTATTTTAAAACAAATTCAAATAAACGTCCCCTTCTGTGAGGCACTCTCCCAAATGCCGAAATACGCGAAATATCTTAAGGAGTTGCTTTCTAATAAAAAGCAACTCGAGGATGTTTCGCGTGTTTGCCTTAACGCGGAATGTTCGGCTGTTCTCCTTAACAAATTGCCGCCAAAACTGAACGACCCGGGACGATTCTCCATCCCGTGTCTCTTTGGCAATATGTTAATAAAGTACGCTCTTGCGGACTTAGGCGCCAGCATCAATTTGATGCCTTTTTCTCTTTTCAAAAAACTCGATTTAGGCGTCCCAAGTCCAACAAAAATGAGTATCCAACTCGCGGATCGCTCGGTAAAGTACCCAATAGGTGTAGCGGAGGATGTTCTGGTCAAGGTCGACAAGTTTATCTTCCCGGTAGACTTTGTCATCCTGGACATAGAGGAGGACGTCGAGGTACCCATCATCCTCGGTCGCCCCTTTCTCGCAACCTCCCGCGCGTTAATCGATGTCAGTAACGGTCGCCTCCTCCTTTGAGTTGGAGACGACGAAATTACTTTACATATCAACCCCTCCATGCGGAACTCACTATCGAATGATGATTCCTGTTTCAATTTGGAATCCGCGTTTGTGGACGAGTGTTCTTCTCTTTCGGAATTGCTATCTTTAATGATAGACGATTCGGATCTGGCGAATCAACCTCCTTTAGACGAATTACCACCAAATTCGCCTTTCGAGCCTTTTGATTCGAAAGCTTTAAAAATCTCCACTTCCTATGAAGAACCTCCGGTCTTGGAGCTTAAGCAACTCCCCGACCATTTAAAATATGCTTTTCTAGCCGCGAACTTAAAACTTCCGGTTATAATATCGTCTACTTTAACCGATTCGGAAACATCCGAATTGGTTGAAGTTTTATCTAAACATCGCCGTGCAATTGCATGGCAAATTTCCGATATCAGGGGAATTAACCCCTCATTCTGCTCCCACAAAATTTTTCTCGAAGAAAACCCCCGCAAAACAATTCAGCCTCAACAGCGACTTAACCCGAACATGCGGGAAGTCGTTAAGACTGAAATTATTAAACTCCTTGACGCGGGGATTATCTATCCTATTTCCGACAGCACGTGGGTAAGCCCCGTACAAGTCGTCCCAAAAAAGGGCGGTATAACGGTCGTGGCAAACACGAATAATGAATTAATCCCAACTCGCACTGTTACGGGTTGGAGGGTGTGCATCGACTACAGAAAACTAAATGATGCCACCAGAAAAGACCACTTTTCGTTACCGTTTATTGATCAAATCTTAGAGCGTCTCTCCGGTCATCCTTTTTATTGCTTCCTTGATGGTCTCTCGGGATTTTTCCAAATCCCTATTTCACCCGAGGACCAAGAAAAAATGACTTTTACTTGCCCTTTCGGCACCTTTGCATATCGACGAATGCCGTTTGGCCTCTGTAACGCGCCAGCTACATTCCAAAGATGTATGCTGGCAATATTTGGCGAGCTAGTAGAAGACATAATGGAAGTCTTCATGGATGACTTCTCCGTCTTTGGAGACTCTTTTAAAAATTGTCTAAAAAATTTAGATAGAGTCCTCCAACGGTGCGAGGAGACGAACTTAGTCTTGAACTGGGAGAAATGCAACTTCATGGTCCGAGAGGGCTTAGTCCTCGGCCATAAAATTTCTTCCAAGGGGATGGAGGTCGATAGGGCCAAAGTCGCTATAATTGAACAACTTCCTGTTCCTTCGAACGTCAAATCAATTAGAAGTTTTCTTGGCCACGCAGGTTTTTATCGGCGGTTTATTCAAGATTTTTCAAGAATAACCAAACCGCTAACTCACCTCCTGGAAAAGGATTCCCCATTCATTTTTGACACGGCCTGCGTAGAGGCATTTGATTTTATAAAAAAGCAACTTATCAATTCTCCAATTCTGGTGGCGCCAGATTGGTCCCTTCCGTTCGAGATTATGTGCGACGCGAGCGATATCGCGGTAGGAGCTGTCTTAGGCCAACGCGTAAATAAATATTTTCATCCAATATATTACGCTTCTCGCACACTCAATGCCGCACAGGCTAACTATACAACGACGGAAAAGGAACTTCTTGCCGTCATCTTTGCTTTTAATAAATTCAGGCCTTACGTAACACTTTCCCACGTGATTGTTTTCACTGATCACTCCGCCCTAAAATATCTTTTGGCCAAAGTTGATGCCAAGCCTCGCTTACTTCGATGGATCCTCCTTTTACAGGAATTTGACTTAGAGATCCGGGATAAGAAGGGGGCTGAAAATTTAGCAGCCGACCACCTCTCACGTTTAGAACACCCCGTCGCAGAAGCGCTCGTCGAACCAGAAATAGACGATCGATTTCCTGAGGAGTGCCTTTTAATCATAAATAATACAAAAACTTCTTCTACCCCTTGGTTCGCAGATTACGCGAACTATTTAGTCGCGCGGGTCCTTCCAAAAGATTTTTCGACTCAGCAGAAGAAGAAATTCTTCTCTGACTTGAAAAACTACTTTTGGGAGGACCCCTTTCTCTTTCGCATCTGCGCAGACCAAGTGATACGAAGATGTGTTTCAAGCGAGGAGGGTGCGCAAATATTGCGACACTGCCATGAGGGGCCGGCTGGAGGGCATTATCAAGCCAACTGGACCGCGCGGAAAGCGTTAGAGTCAGGCTTTTATTGGCCCACTCTCTTTAAGGATGCTCACACTTTTGTGAGTATATGCGATAGCTGCCAGCGGTCGGGTAACATCTCTCGTCGTGACGAGATGCCCCAAAACTTTTATTTAGAATGTGAAATCTTCGATTTGTGGGGCATAGACTTTGTAGGCCCCCTACCTCCTTCTTTTCATAATCGCTATATTTTAGTGGCGGTCGACTACGTATCTAGGTGGGCGGAAGCGCAAGATCTGCCCACCAATGATGCGCGAGTCGTCGTCCATTTTCTAAAAAAATTATTTTCTCGCTTCGGCACGCCCCGTGCAATAGTTAGTGATAGGGGCACGCACTTCTGCAACGCCCAGTTTTCAAAAATTTTATCTAAGTACGGCGTCACGCATAAGCTCGCCACCGCCTATCACCCCCAAACGAGCGGCCAAGTAGAGGTAGTGAATCGCGAGATAAAACGCATTTTGGAAAAAACCGTCTCTTTAAATAGGAAGGATTGGTCCTCAAAACTCGGCGACGCGTTGTGGGCGTATCGTACGGCATACAAGACTGCTATCGGTTGTACGCCCTATCGATTAGTCTACGGCAAAGCGTGCCATTTACCGGTAGAGTTAGAACACCGCGCTTTTTGGGCCTTAAAATTTTTAAATCTCGATTCGAACTTAGCCTCCGTGAATAGGAAATTCCAGCTAAATGAACTCGATGAATGGCGTGCGAACGCTTATGAGAGTAATAAATTTTATAAGGAGCGTTATAAGTTCTACCACGATCGAAAAATTAAATTTCCAAAAACTTTCGCGTCGGGCGATCTTGTCCTTCTTTATAATTCACGTCTTCGTCTTTTTCCGGGTAAGCTCAAATCCCGCTGGACTGGCCCCTTTGAAGTCAAAGAGGTTTGGCCGTATGGGACCGTTCTTATCTCTCACCCCGAAAAAGGCAACTTTAAAGTCAATGGCCACCGTTTAAAACTATATCTTGCGGGTGATCCGGTAGACGGACACACGGAATCTTTAACCCTCCCCAATTTATAATCTCACCACGCCAAATGCGTCAAGCTACGCGACGGTAAACAAAGCGCTTGTGGGAGGCACCCCATATTTATCTAATATTTGTATTATGCTTTTTATCTCTTTTTGTAGGGTTTCTTACGACCCCGCCAGCTTTAATTCAGGGAAGCCTTTTTGCTTCCTCTTTCCTTTTGTATATATTGCAATGTTATTTTATCTCCTTCATACTTACATTACAACATTGGGGACAATGTTGGGTTTTAAGTATGGGGGTGTATTTACCGTTTTCATTTAAAAAAAATAAATAAAATAAAAATAAAAATAAAAATTACATTTTCACAAAATATATTCTCAAAAAAAATATATATATATATACATTTTCACAAAATATATTCTCAAAAAAAAACGTTCCAAAAAAATATACCCTACTTTACTTTTATTCTTAAAGCATTTAGTTTCGAGAGTATATGTTTGTGGATTTTCATAATCGCTAGTTTTACTATTTGTTTGTTTATCTAAGATCGATAGATTTAAACGTTCGGGGTTAAGTTTTAAAGAATATCTTGTGTTTTTAATTTAAATAAAGGCTTTGTTATCAAGCACTACTTCTACTAGCTAAAATAGAGACATGTGTATTATGTTGGCAAAACAACTTTAGACTGCAATTATCCCTACTTTATGTCTTCAGGAATCTAGGAATATTCAACTTACTAAGGTTGTTCTCAAAACTTTTTTTTATTATTCTAGAATTTCTCTTGAAAACCCCTTGTATACACCAATTTAGCATGGCAAAAACAAACAAAGGAAGAAAAAAAAAGATCTTATGTCAATGGGAATACAAAAATTCCATAAACATAGGCACCCAATATTTGTTAAAAGAGATCCTATGTCAATGGGAATTGCAAATTCCGTAAACACAGGCATTGGGTTAATTAAAAGGTCAATTTTCCCTCGTACACCAACGATGGGAGTCAAAGGAAACTATATAAGAGGGGTGAGATGATACAATTCATCACCCCTAATTCAAGTACTCTTCTATTTGCCAAGGCTTTTTACCCCCCTTTTCCCTTAACCAAATTATTGTTTCTAGTTTTAATTCAAAAAATCATTTGAGAGCATAATTAGTAACTTATATTTTTTCCTTCATGTTTCTTTAAACAAAGGTTATTATAATTTCGATCTAATCTCGTTTACTAATGATTGCAATTTTGTTTGCTATTTGGTTAATTAAGAAGTCTTTTGGCCAGGACATTTCTTTCTACTTAAATCATTTGCATAATTTAGGACTTAACTCTTATTACTCCGAATTTTTATTTTTCAGTCTCTTATGATTAAAATAAAACGATAGCCAAAAATTAAAACTTATGTTAATCCCGTATAGATCTCTCTTACTTTTGCTCTGGAATAGCAAAAACTTAAGTATGGGGGTATTTGATAAGTAATAAAATATATGTATTTTTAGTATAATTATTAGTATAGTTTTGATTAATATTGTGAATTTTCTATGTAAATTAATGAATAAATTGCTTCTTTATTATTTCTGGTTTCTAACTTTGTTTTATTTTTGTTTTTGCATTTTTTTGCAAAATTTTCCCAGGTCACGCCCTCAGACAAGCCCGTGACCAAGGGCGTGTAATTTTAAAGATCAAATATCAACGGGACGGCTCAATGCAGATCAAATCCCGACAAATCGCTCAAGTCACGCCCGAGGTCACTCCCGTGACCAAGGGCGTGTAATTTTAAAAGCCAAATTTCCAGCTGGCAGCCGTTTTCAGGAGAAATCTCGAAGAGTTGACCAAGTCACGCCCGTGACTCTACAAGTCACGCCCGTGTTCCAGCAGAGTCACGCCCGTGAGCCGCCAGCGCGTCACGTATCGAAGCCGCGCCCATGCTGCCGACATCAGCCACCCAAAGTCACGCCCGTGACTCACAAAGTCACGCCCGTGACATACCAAGTCACGCCCGTGTGCAGCCATGTTTGACGGTCGGACCTTCCAGAAGACGGCGAATACAGCCAAGCAAATGTCACGCCCTAAGTCACGGCCGTGACATTCAAGTCACGCCCGTGACCTAGGGCGTGTAAAACTCAAATTTTCCCTATAAATAGAGGGGCTCGGCTGAAGTATTTTTCATCCAAATTTTGAGTGCTTTGTAATGTTTTTCTGAGTTCTTTGAGTGAATGCGAGTTTTCTTTATGCAATTAAGTTATGTTCGTTTGTAATTTTCGCCTTTTAGAAATAAAATGTTGTTTTTCTCATTTGGATCATCTTCCTTTTTATTAATGTTAGCGTGTGTGCGTGTATGAGTTTAGCTTTATTGCTTTCATAATTTAGTTTTATTGCTTTTATAGTTAGGTTTATTGCTTTCATAATCTAGGTTTACTGTTTTCATAGCTTAGATTTACAAGCTTTCATAAAATAGTTTTATCGTTTTCTTTTTCGCTTTATGTTATCACTTTCATTTTAAACGCTTTCTTTTCAGTTTTTTTTTAGTGTGTGCGTGTATGAGATTACATTTTTCTTTTTTTTGTAACTTAGTTTTATTTCAGTCTTCATATAACTGCTATATACCACCCCCATCTTGAATAAGAGGCTAATTAACTTTAGCATTTATTTAAGTCGGTTGGGACGGATATTATTTCTGCACCTTTATAAGTCTTTTCATTTCTATACCACCCCCTTCTTGAATAAGAGGCTAAGAACTTTTTAGCGCTTGTTTAAGGTGGTTGGGACGGATACTATTACTGTTTTTTATATAAGTCTTTTCATTTCCTTTTTATCCGCTTATATCTGCTTTAATCATTAAAAATGTAATTTTCAACCGACAATGCCGTCTCCATTCCGATGAGTGGCTAATTTCCTTTAGCACACGACGTCGAAGAGCATTGTGACACAAAAATAGTTTTTCTATAAAATTAAAACATCTCTTTCTAAAATAATTAACGCTTAAGGTTTACCCGAGAATCACGTTGAGTGGAGCCACATAATCGATGTGTGGTTTTCATTTCCGTTTTCGTACCTAGTTAGCCGAGAGGCTCGTGCGTACGGATTGATCGCTCACGGGTAAAGAGAAGTGCGCTCTACCCTCGAGAGAGGACGAGGTAATTCTCCCGAATTGGAAATAAAAACCCAATAGCGGGGTTCACAACATAAAGCGAGTATTAAGAACATTCGATTGTAGAACGAGAGTTCGGTCGAATATTCATAATCTCAGGTGGGCGTACCCTCGAGAGAGGAGCGTTCATAATTATGGAACCTCCACGGTCAAGTCATCTTAATATTTTGAAAAGTCATCACTTTTAATTCTACGAAAAAAATCTATTTTCGTCTCAAGGTAATTCGACGTCGCGCGCTATCTTTCTCATCGCTTAGAACTCTAGTTAATCGCTTATTATCGTCTTTCGCATTTTATCACTTAGAATTTTTGTTAAACCAACTAAAAATATTATTCCGATAAAATAATAGTTCATTCCTCGAAGTAGCATAATCAACACGACCCGCGGAAATATACGATCCCGATATTTTCAAAAAAAATATCCTGTATTACTTGCGATAAGGTATACTTGCCTTTATCAAATGATTAATTTGGACTAAGAATTCAAATACAGCTTTCCAAACTCATTTAGTGCAAAACTCTCCTTTTCTACTTTTCAATTCAATAGAAATCGGCGTTGTAGCCGAGGCGTAATTGTCAATATTCCGAAAGAAGAAAAAGACCGTTACTTCTATCCTTCAATAGGATAACGGTTAATTTCTCAAAGTAGGAGTACTTGCAAGACTCTTCGAAAACATCCGCCAATTCTAAACTCTTAATACAAAGGTTATCTTTTATTTATAAAACAAAAGAAGAAGTCCAACCAAAATCATCAAACACCATTGTGGAATATTTACCATATGTACTCCGAATTGACTTCTATCAGTTCTGTTAGACTCGTATAAACAATACGAGCGCAACAGAATTTATTTCATTCCAATCCGAGGTCGTTTAGAGAAAATGACCATTTTGAGTAGCGTAGTGCGTCACAATAACACCGTTGTGGAATAGTGACCATACGTACTCCGAATTGACTTCCGTCAGTTTTGTTAGACTTGTATAACCAATACGAGTGCAACGGAACTCATTGCACTTCAATCCGAGCTTGTACGAGAAATATGTCTGTGTTAGGTTTTGTAGGCCGCCATGACACAGTTTTTAAAACACTAAGCGTATGAACACAGAATCAATCTCAATCAGTCGCAGTGGACTTCTAAAGTCAAAACAAGACCATCAAAGTTTGTTGTAATTAGTTCCGATGTCAGAAAGTCAAACCACAGTCAAATCAAGCTTTATGCCACACCAAAAAGCGTGTGCGCACCCATATTGATTTAACACCCCAGCATTGACCATCCACCGACGAGTTAGATCCACTTGTACTTTGACCTACATGGGGGACCACCCTAGGGTTGACTTTGGCCAACCCCCCCCCCCCCCCCATTCCTATTTTTTGGAACTTCTCTTAATAGGAGCCTTTTCTCCCACCACCGCCAAAGAGGGCGTCCCTTATTCCCTTAGGTGGCTAGCTGGCAAGGAGGTTGTGGAGGGTGTGTATGGGGGGAGAAATATCTCCCCCCCCCCTCCATTTAGTCCCATATCGGGAGGAAGGGAAAAAAGGTCCCCCTCCCTCCCTATAAAGGCATACTAAACCCTATTGGAAGATGGTCTTTCGCATCTCCTAGGTTTGAGAATAACAAATCCTATACGTATTTGATCTTGTGTGTGTTTACGTGTGCAGGAAACAAAGTCCATATGACTCAAGGATAACATAAGAAGGTTGCCCCCAAATTTGAGCCAACAAATCCAACATGCCCACTAGTGTCGGCGGTAGCACCTAGCGCCCAGCGCTAGTGATGATTAGCGCAATTTTGGGAGCACAAATAGAAGGAGTTAGCGCCTGGAGGTAGCGGATAGCACAGGCGGTAGCGCGGAGCACAAGAGGCAAGATGGAAATGTTTCCTCGGATTGAAGATTCCCCCGCGCAGAATATGTCCTAATCTGGGATAGCGTCGGCGGTAGCGATAGCGCAGGCGCTAGCGCTGAGGCTATAAATTGGACCCCTCTTCTCTCGTTTGAGAGAGACATTAGAGAGATAGATTGAGTGCTAGAATTCCAGAGCCTAATTTGGCCGAAAGTTGATGTCCTACCAAAGCTCTGCGAATTTTTGAAGGAGCATCTCTTCACGCCGGATCCAAACGACGTTCGCTTCTACAACGCTTATTCTACATTGGATATTCGTCTCCAACTTCAGAAGTTCTTCACAAGGGAGTTTTTATTATTATCATTTCATATTTCTTGTAAACCGTTGGAGAATTCGCCTCGTGTTGGCGACTATGTTTGGGTAGGACTTAGGGCAGAAATTTGCCTCATGTTGGCGACTAGATCTAGGTTAGGTCTAGGGGGTTCTCAAGGCCATATCCGGGGTTGGATTGGCTAGAGCGACTTGAGGCTGAATCCGAGGAAGGATAGGCTAGGGCCACCGGTTCATGGAGATGCAAGTCGGGATAGAAAACAAAAAGAGTTTACTATTATTCATCACTGATTTCTAGCATTATAGAAATCAACTTTTGTAAAACCTTATTTCATATTAATAAAATATGTCTCCACTTTATTTTAATTGTTTTGTTTGATTTCTCACCTTCGTATTCACGCATTATTTCAAAGATAATCAAAATATAACATAAGTTTTAAAAACCCTTATTCACCCCCCCCCCTCTCAAAGGGTGTCTACCGATCCAACAAGTGGTATCAGAGTGGTTTTATTCCAATCGGCTTAACAACCAGGAATAATGGTGTCTCTTGATCTCGCTTCTATTAGTGGGGTGAATTTTTATGAAGAAGAAAAAACTCTTAAACCACCTTTATTCGAAGGGAGAAATTATAAAGGGTGGAAATTTTTAATGGAAAAGTTTATGAAAAATTTAGATATCAATGCATGGGATATAGCAATAGTTAGACTAGCGGATGAATCAAATAAACAGGAACATCACCTAAATGCAAAAGCTTTAAATAGTATTTACTGTGCTTTATCTCACGAAATTTCAAAATTAATATATTGTTCTTCTAGTGCATACAAAGTATGGAAATTTCTTGAAGAAATGTGTGATGCTCCATCTACAGGTATGGAACAAATGCAAAAAGTGGAGAACATACAAGATTGCACAAATGGTCAAGGAAGCTCCTCTCATGATGGATCAATGGAGTGCACATCAAGTGGAAAAGAAGAAATCCCATCTTTGGAAGAGGAATGCCAAGAAGATGAAGATAACAAAGAAAATCCATGCTCAAATCTCACAGCATCCAAAAGCACTAAAAGGAAATCAAATCCTCTTATTGTTTGCAATTCTATTTCTAAATTACAAAGCGCAAAATTAAGAAATTAAAAAATGCGAATTGCAAATTGCGCTTAGAAAATAAAGATTTAAAAGCAAAAGTTAAAGTAGAATCAAATTCTGATTTATCTTTCTTTACCCATGTCACTTCAATTGAAAATACAAAACCTTGTTTTGATTGTAATGATATTAAAGAAAAATTTAAGGAACTTGAAAAAGAAATTATTTGTGTAAAAGAACATAATGAAAAATTATTTTTAGAAAATTCATCTTTGAAAAGTAATTGTGCTATGTGCGAAAATTATAAAATTGAGATCAAAGAGATGGACAAAACATTTAAGGAATTTAGAAATGGCTATCAAAATCATATTGACTCTATTGTCTCTACTCTTAAAAATAGCACAATAGCTTATAATAAAGCTAGGCATAATCTAAAGATCAAGAATGATGACTTAAAATCAAAAATCAACTTGCTTATGAAAATTATAAATACAAATTCTCAATATCAAGTTATATCTAAAAACAAGTTGAATATGAAGATGAATATCGTAAATAAGCCTAATAATGGGAGTAAGAAACACAAAGTGTTTGTAAATCAAAATCATCATTATTTACAAAATCATGTTTCTCCTAACTCAAAATTAAAATTGCACAGATTTCCTATGAACAATACTTTTAATATTCATTACAATCATAATCATCAATATAATGATTATCACAATGGAAATTTGACATATAAGAATAACATTAAACCAAAGTTTGAATGGAGGCCCAAAATTAAAAATGAAGCATTAACTTTACATGAAAGGACCCATTCTTCACTAACTACCCACAAACATACATGATATATTTGGGTACCCAAAGAAACCACCACACTTGGTCCCCTTTGGATACCTAAATCTCGTATTCAATAAGTATCACAAATGCATGAAGTAGAATATTTTCAAAATGAAATATACAATTTTCTGCTTCATGATATGCTTTAATGTCTTTCTATTTTTCTTTTTGTTTTCTTATTTTTTAAGCTATCATGTTATGGTCATCTTATATATTATAGGAAATATGATCTTATCTCTTAAGACTTAATGAGTTTATAAATCAAATTGATCAAAATTCAAAATCATATTTTATTTTGATGACCTATCTATTATTCTTATTATTTATAAATATCTTATATTAACCATATGAATCAAACTCTAAATTTGTTATGAGATATTTATCTAAATTATAAAGAAAATCACAAAAGACATATTGAAAGATTAATTGTCTTAAATACTGATGCCACACGCACCACCATGATCTATTGATGTCCTTTGATTAAAACTCTCTAAAAATCATATATCATAATTCATATCAAAAATCATCTAAAAATAACTATCTCTATCACATGTATATGAATTATATGATAACAATTGGTATTATAATTGTTTACCATGGTTGGTGTATTATATGTGTATTGTGATTTATTTCAAGTTTAGACTTTAGAATCATCTTGATATCAATAAGATCAAATCAAATAGAATATTCCCTTCATTTTAGTCTATAAGTTAAAACACTATCAAACTTTGGCATAACATTAATCTCAAACTTATCATACTAACATTGTCACCTAAAGAATATTAGTATCTATGTTAGGTTTATATGTTATTATCTAGGGCATATCCATGTTGCTCTTTGCAAAAACATCATCTCGTACTAATCATTCAAATCATGCTTATTTGGCCTATTCAAACTGATATCTTGTGCGTATATTTCCTATTATTTTCAACATACATTATATTGATAAATATAAGCATTAGAAAAATCAAAATGAAGATATAAGAAAATATATATCATGGCATGGTCATCTAATATAATATTTGAAATTTGATTTTGTCCCCTAAAAGCCTAAATAAAGTGTGCAAATCAAATTAAATCAAAAGTAAAAATCAGTCTTTCTTTTATAAATGACCAATCTATTATCAATAAAATCATGCATATCTGTTTTGTTCAATCATGTCTTCTTTGTTTGCATATCCTATAATATTAAGCTTAAATGGTTGTGCAAAACTCAAGAATTAAGGTTTAATGAATATGGAGCTTTACTGAATATGAAACCCATGTTCTAAAATTTTAACTTCCGCAACTTTTGCAATTTCTTCTCGTCTCTTCACTTCATTAGACAGGCCTTACATTGCGCAAACATAATTAAGCAAAATCGGAAGTGAAATCGAAGAAATCTAGGCTATATGATTAAAATAAGCACTGTGAGCTAACGCAGGCGCTAGGACCTAACGCCGACGCTAGCTTGAGTGTCCGATTTTCTGTAATTTCAAAATTCTGAAAAATCACTAAAAATATATTATTTTATATGTACTACTCATTTTTGCATCTATAGCTATAATTGATTTTTGAAAAATTAAAATACAAAGTTACAAAAGCCAAATTACAAAAAATATTTTTCTTACTTCCTTTCTTTGGTTATTTGTTTGATTTCTATTTCTATATGCAAAAATCAAATACAAAAATATAAAACAAAAACAAGTATCAAAAATTATCTTTTGAACTTAACTTTTCTATTTACATGTATCTTGCGAAAGGGAGATTTGGGCTATCATCCCATCACATCTCCTAGTACCGGGCGAACCCCTCACAGGGTAGACCTCAGGAAGTCCAAGATCAATTTTAAGAGTTCAAACTTTAAATCAAATTTTTAAAAAAAAATATCAAAAATACTGTATGGACTTTATTGTGAAAATCAAGCACGATTTAATCTATTATTTAGAACTTCTATAATGTTGCAATTCATCCGTTCAAACTACTTTGAACATTATTTTTATCATGCTTGATATATCTACTCATATGTGCACCAATTATAATAAAAAGGTTGTATAGAACCAAGCTTAGCATGCCTCTAAGTATGAGTAAATGTTTTATGGTTGATAATGATTTTTATTCACTCACTTATTTTGGCAAAGTCTACATGTGCTTTTAATATAAGAATGCTTGCTTGTGTATTGTAACTGTACAATGAATTAAACTTTGCACAAGTATCTTACCTACACCACCTTTATTTGCACTCTTAATATTTAAGAAAAGTGGTTGTGCTTTCAAAATTACATTGGTTTGCAAAATAAGTGTATTCGGAGAACTTTGTACAAAAAATAATCATGAAATAAATTGACAAAGATAACTCCACCAAGCACTACTTGAACCTCCTGATAAGTCTTAATAAGCGTTGTGAGGTTGAGCACCTTGGAAAGGATAGTAAAGTGTCTTGTGCAAACCCTCATTTTTACACCACTTATTCTTTAGTACACCAGATCACAAAATATATATATTGATAAATAAAGAGTGTGATCCCCCAAGCACTACTTTGCACCCTGATAAGTCTTAATGAGCATTGTGTGTGCAAAGCACCTTGGTAGTTGTACATTTTCTTTGTGCATTGAAGTGTGTGGAAGTAAAATTATTTGTGTTTTATTGTGCACTTTACTCTACATATGTCTTGTATTTTTGATTAAATCATTTGTTTACCCTATTTAAAATACACTTATGTGCACATCATTATCTTCCATAACACTTCTTCTCATGAGTATTGGATCCTAATGCTAAAATTCTATACTCTCTTTATATATATAAATGCACTAGATAACCTAGCATGCTCTCTACAATGTTTTGTATGTTTTGAATTTGTGAATTAATATAACGTTGTAGAATCTGTAAGACCCCCCTCCCGGAATACAAGACACGGCCGAGGGGAGCCTTATGCCCAGGATAGCCGCCTTGTGGGAGCGTCAACACACGAGCTGACCTCCCCCACAAGACGCCTATCCTGCCGGCTAATCCAAAATCACCAAGCCAACCCATCAATAATAGATACACCACAAAAGTCACAAACTCACAGTAAGCATAAGTCCATAATATATATATATAAGTGACGTGTCACAGTTGTACAAAATACAGGTAGCTCCGAGAGCTCCTGCAAATATTAGAGTATCAAGAAAATGTCGCAAGGGCTATATCTCAGAACTAACTCTCACATCTGTCACTGATGGCAAAGACGATATCGTAACCTCCGGCCCTATCGTCCTGACCTGGCTATCCGCCTCCAGCGCCATGCGCTGCTGCTCCTGTAGGTGCTCCTAAAATAGTGGTGTAACAACTGTTAGTTATAACGACTAAGTGGCTTCACATCCTCTCCCCCGGCGACTCCAAGGCACCGGGCGGAAGGGAATGAAGAAAAGCTGCAATATAGTCAGTAGTAGCAAAAATAGGTGACAGGGAAGGATGTAGTAACAACAGTGCATCGAATGTATGAAAGAACATCTAACAAGTAATAAGACAGTGACAAGAGTAAAAGCAAGTAGTATAACAGAACAGAGGTAAGCAGTATATAGCAGTTTCACAACGTACCTTAACTTATATGAATGCCCATACAAACTTATAAGTTAAGGTTTCCAATCTGGAACCCATCATATAAAAGAGCCCATACTAATTTATATGATGGACCTGATGCGGTGCAATGCTATGATTATAAATTATGAATACAATACAATGCAATGATTATGATATGATGACTCACCCATACATTTTTGCTATGTCATCATAGACCTGTACTTCCCACTTTTTGAGGGTAGCTAACCACTCAGGCACCTCACGTCATGGCCAGACGGAGACAGTGGAACGGGCTCCTCCACTACTAGGCGGGAATGAACACTACCAGACCTAGGCCTATGTACGCCTGGACGCTAAGAACACACATCGGAGACCCTGCGTATCGCTCGCATCATGCTGAGTCTTCATAACACGGAAGGGGTCTCTAGGAAGTGGGCACCAAGAGTCCATCCCAACCGGTCTAGAGTCTAACTGCCAGCTTCTGTCGGTGTCACGACTAGCAAGCCCATAGACCCGCCACAAGTAATCCTCCAACCAGGATCATCACACCTCTAAGTGTAAACCATGTACATTCATGTAATTCCATGCACCACCCGTACTATCGAGAGCCCAAGGGCTCGCGAGAGGAACCTTATTACATTTACCACCTACAAACACGGCCGATGCTAATTAGCAACCGCGGACCTACCCACCAGGTCCTTCACCTTTCGGGATATAACCATACCCTATAATCCACACCAACCATCACTGCTTAACACACGGAGCTATCATAGCTTACTTGTAGTGGCATGGGTATATAAGGGAATTACTATCTTGATCCTATAGGACTACTTGTGCGTGTAATCCTATGTTTGAGTTCACTATATAGATCTTCCCATACACCTTAACCCTCGCAACCCTTGAGCTTGATTCACAACCTACTTCATCAGCATCATCAATGCCGGAATCATTGCCCTAGGCGTCGGTCGCTTTGCTACGTACATATGGTGCTCTACATTATATGGTCGTTATACCCAAGGCTTCACATTTAGAACTCACCCAAATGACATGGGGAGCCAAGACTCCTACCCCACCAGAGTGGGAGAACCCAAAGTTCTCTGTTTCTAGCGTCGGCGGTAGCACTACCGCCAGGTGCTAGTGCTCCAGTCGACGCACCTTTTTGTCGACATTGGATGTCCACAGGAAATCATGCCTTCCGGTCGACTCATCGACTTGCTAGCGCCGGCGGTATGGCTACCGCCGGGCGCTAGCTATTTCTATCGCACCTCTTTCCCGTCGATCTCAAGGGTCGGCGGAAATTTACCCTTTCCCGTCGCCCTGTCGACTTACTAGCGCCGGCGGTAGGGCTACCGCTGAGTGCTAGATATTTCTATCAAACCTCCTTTTCGTCGATCTCACTTAGCCTTTCCCGTCAGCAATTCGACATGCTAGCATCGGCGGTAGCACTACCGCTGGGAGCTAGCTAACAGGAAGCAGATCACCTGCAATTCCTTTCTAACTCTCTTCTCTGGCAGCCCAGCTCTAATTCATATACCTTTTATTTCTTTCCTAAGAGTTGGACTCCCAGCACTATTAATATCTCTAATATAAATCAAATTAAGTATTTGTTATCTTATATAAATTGAAGCCCTTTTTAACATGGACTATTCATCATCTTCCCCAATTAAGAAAATTAGGGTTTTCATCTTCTCTTCTCCAATACTCCATCATATGACCATGGATTTTCACGAAATCAAATCTTATCTCTTCCTTTTGGAGAGAAGAAATGATTGAGGGAGCTTTCACGGCAATCGGTGCCATAAGTTGAAAGATTCAGTTTGGTCTTTTCCTAATAATCTCCATTAGCTCACAAGCCAAGCTCTTTTGAGCTCAACACCTCTCCTAATTTTCTCTACGATCTAGCACCAAGGGAGAGGGGTCGGAAGTCACCTGATTTCCGGCCGACGTTCGCGGTTATCTCCTCGGCGGCATGGCGGCAGTTGGCCAAGCCCAAATCTCCCTCCTAGCTTGCTCTTCCAAGAATTCCCCCAACTAGTTCCTTGAAGTGAGAGGAAGAAGTTGAAGAAGAAAGAGAGGAAGAAGATGAAGAAGAAGGAGAGGAAGAAGAAGATGAAGATCCTCCTCGGGAGAAATGCTCAGCCCTTGTGTTAAGAGAGAAGAGAGAGTAGTGGGATTAGAATTACATTACTGACATTAATGACAACCCAACTTCCAATGCCGTGTGTTGGAATCCCAAGATTTGGTGTCAGCCCCCTATTGGACAAGGTATCCACTTTTAGCCTAAAAAGATAAGTAATTAAGCTTTACTGGACGATGGCAGAAAAAATTGCCCGGATCCTGCACTGCAACACTTTCATCGAACGGGATACAACTTTGTCGATCGCCGAACAGCGGCAACTTCGTCGAATGGCTACAACTTCATCGATCGTCGAACGGCGGCAACTTCGTCGAACGGCTACAACGTCGTCGATCGCCGAACGGCGGCAACTTCGTCGAAGGGCTACAACTTCGTCGATCGTCGAACGGTGGCAACTTCGTCGATCGCCGAACGGCGGCAACTTTGTCAAAAGAGCTACAGCTTAGTTGATCGTCGAACGGCGGCAACTTCGTCGATCGGCTACAACTTCGTTGATCGTCGAACGGCAGCAACTTCATCAAACGGCTACAACTTCGTCGAACGCTTCCCCTTCGACGATCATCGAACAGTCAGTACCTTAGTCGATCGCCGATCGGCTGCCCCTTCGACGATCGTCGAACGGCAGTAACAGAGACAAACGAGCGGCGGACGGGAATAGAGCGGCGCAAATCGGGATGTTACATAATCTCTTTTTGAAAACATTATTTCATGCTTGGTTACTTTATTGTCAAACTTAAAGATTTACAAAAACTCATTTTTGGAATTTAACTCATATATCTTCTTATGAATCATCATGTTTATAAAAAGATGTTTTCTTGTATTTCTATAAGTCTTCCGCATCATAACCATATAATTGTTCTTACCTTGTGCTTTCATGCTTATTTAAAGTCTTTTCTTGTGTGTGCTTTGTCACTTGAATCTTAAAATTCCTTTCTTTCAACAAGTGGCGGACTTGCTTGGTAAACTTTATATTGGGTGCTCTAAACATGAAAATATTGTAATGCTAAAACTCTGATTTATTAATGGATTTCAAATTAGCTATGTGACCTTTTCTTTAAAATTCAAATAAAAATATAAACCCATAGGCTATGAACTCATCATTAGATTCAAACACTAAATGTTTCCAATTATTATTATCCCATGATTACATATCTCACCATAGCGGGGGTGTAGGGTTGTAGACATTAGATTACCTGACCTCTAAGTTATGTCTTGTCCTTAACCGGGGAGGGTTCCAGTGGGGCCTTGCGAGGCACTGGGGGGAAAGAGTGCTAGGTTGAGTTTTGTGTTTGCATATGGGACTAACACCCCAACCTACGACATGTTTGCATCTCCTCATGCACATCCGTCACTTAGTATGGGGCTGGGGTGTAGACATATTGTCTGGGTAGATTGGTTACTTGGAAATCATTACCTTCCTTTTTTCTTAAAACTCTTATATAAAGGGGAAGAACTAACATGATAATATTACTTGGCAAATGTTATATTGTTCATTTTAAGCTAAAAACTCTGATCTATTTCTATAAAAATTATTCTAAAACTCCTTATTATTTCCTTCTCTCTAAAAGCTCGAACATTCCTTTATCATATTAAACAAAAAATTTTGTGTTTGCTTCCTTTACCCACTTTTGCTAATAACAAAAGGGGGAGAACTAACATGATAAATAAAATCCGCTATCAAAATATGAGTATGTAAGATGATAGCTTACATATTAGGGGAGCATTCACTTAGGGGGAGCATGTATTTAGGGGCAGTAATTATAAACGCTAACATCACTAATTATCCTAAGTCAACACTCTCACACACACACAAGTAGGTTTCATCATGATTTTATATTAATGCTCTGATTTCTCATTAATGGATTTGTTATTAACAAAAGGGGGAGTTTGTTGGAACATGGTCTTTCGCATCTCCTATTTTTTGTATTTGATCTTGTGTGTGTTTAAGTGTGCAGGAAACAACGTCCATATGACTCAAGGATAACATAAGAAGGTTGCAACCAAATTTGAGCCAACAAATCCAACATGCCCACTAGCGCCGACGCTAGCGATGATTAGCGCAATTCCAGGAGCACATATAGAAGGAGTTAGCGCCTAGCAGTAGCGGATAGCGTAGGCGGTAGCGCGGAGTACAAGAGGCAAGACGGAAATGTTTCCTCGGATTGAAGATTCCCCCGCATAGAATATGTCCTAATCTGGGATAGCATCGGCGGTAGTGATAGCGCAGGCGCTAGCGCTGGGGCTATAAATTGTACCCATCTTCTCTCGTTTGAGAGAGACATCAGAGAGAGAGATTGAGTGATAGAATTCCAGAGCCTGATTTGGCCGAAAGTTGATGTCCTACCAAAGCTCTGCAAATTTCTGAATGAGAATCTCTTCACGCCGGATCCAAACGACGTCCGCTTCTACAACGCTTATTCTACAGCGGATCTTCATCTCCAACTTCAGAAGTTCTTCAAGAGGGAGTTTTTATTATTATCATTTCATATTTCTTGTAAACCGCTAGAGAATTCGCCTCGTGTTGGCGACTAGGTCTGGGTGGGACTTATGGCAGAAATTCGCCTCGTGTTGGTGACTAGATCTAGGTTAGGTCTAGGGGGTGCTCAAGTCCATATTCGGGGTTGGATTGGCTAGAGCGGCTTGAGGCCGAATCCGTGGAAGGATAGGCTAGGGCCACCGGTGTTGGTGCCAAAAATGGTACCTCCAAAATTCACACTAAAGGGGACGGGAAAAAACTGCAAAGTGCAGGTTACTAAGACAGAAGATGCTGGAAAAAAGAGAAGGCGATCGTAAAATGGCGATCACGAAAAAAATGAGACCGCTTACACAGGTTGTAAGCTGGAGCCTCCGAATCAAGTCCTTTTCTGGTACCCCTACCCCTCTATTTATAGACGAGGGGGCTGCCCAAACGGGCAGAATGAAAAACTACGGGCTGCCCGGGATACAGGAGAGCCGGGCAGGGAGAAGAGGTGCAAATAACAAAGATAAGGAAAAACGATCAGACCGCTTAAACTGACGGTCTCCACTGTCCTGACCGCTTGATACTTAGAAAATCCTGGTTGAGAAGGTAGCTGGCGGTCTGGGCGATCACACAAACTGAGACCGCTGCAACTGAAGAAATTGGCCAGTAAGAGGAGGTCGCGGGCTTTCTGGGCAAACATAATCCCCGCACATTTTTAAGTTGCGCCTGGAACTTCGAAAATGTTAACTCTGACCGCGGAGACCGCGACCGTCATAAATGCGTCTTGATCTATAAATACCGGTTGATATCTTCATATTCCGAGATACTGTGAAAACCCAATCCTCGAGCGGTCACTGAAGAGTTGCTAGGCGCGATCTCCTACAAAGATGACGATGCTTGACCTCTTAAAAGTTCTTCCATCAAAAACGAACTCTCCTGGGAAAAAGGAAAATGTTAGCTCAAAGAAAGGGAAGAAGGCACCAAAAATTTTGACGAAAGCGAGCGCTTCAAAGGGGACCGCCCGATCTCCGAAGAAATCTGAGCTTCCTGAGAGTTCAGTTGTGCCGGTCTCTGTTATTCCTGAGCCATCTAATGCTTCTTCAGATCCTGTATTGAAATTATCTGACTTTTCCATTTCCTTTGACTGTCAGAAAACCCTGGAAATGCTAGATCAAACAATTTCCAAGCCACCCGAGACCGCTTCTACCGAAACCATTTTGGCCGGTCTGCATCAGAAACAGGCCGAGGCAGAATCTCTAAGGCAAAAAATTGCTGATCGCGTGGAAGCTACTGAGAGCAAGAAGAGAAAAGATTCAAGCCCTTCCAGTTTAACTTATAAAAGAAGCAGAAAAAATGAGGAAGAAAAAGACGTGATCGCCTCGGGGGCGATCACACTGTCTGAATCTACCGATCCGGAGATTATCGTGGAAACTTCTAAGGTGAGCGTTAAGGGCGATCCCTCCTTCCCTCCTGCGATCTCAGTTTTATCAAGAGAGGATGATTCTGAATTAATCGCCTATCTTGATGAAGCTTCTTCTAACAATTCGTCTTTTTCATCGTTGCAGGTGTTGGATCCCCTTGAAGCTTCTGCTCTTAGAAATGCCGCTGTTGAGAAGGAGATCGCTAACAGGGAGAAGGAGATCGCTGACGGGGAAAAGGAGATCGTTGATACGGCGATCAAGGCGAAGGAGGAGGACGGGAAGAAGAAAGAGAAGGAAGAGAAAAGAGAAAAAGGGTAGAAAGAAAGGAAAGAGAAAGAAGAGATGAAGAAAAAGGTTGATGAGAAGAAGAGGAAGGATAAGGAGAGGGAGAAGAGAAGAAAAAAGGAGAAAGAAGAGGAAGAAAAGAAGAAAGAAGCGGCTAAGATCGCCGAGGAGGAACGGGAGAAAGAGGCGCTTAGGGCTGCCGAGGAGAAGGCAGCTCTAATCGCTGAGGAGAGGAGGAAGGAAACGGTCAGGATTGCTGAGGAAAAGGCGGCCTTGATCGCTGAAGAGAGGGAAAAGGCTGCGATCTTGCAGACCGCAGAAAATAAAAATACTGAGGAGGAGATCGCGGAGAGGTTGCAGATCGCCAAGGAGAAAGCTGCGCTTTCTAGCGGTCTCCCAAATGATTCTCTTCAGGGAGACCGTTTGAACAAGGCTGCAGCAGATCGTGCGGCGGCGGTCTCGATTTTGCGAGCTAGTAAGTATAAAATGATTCCTCAGCCGGTCGAGTTCCTTTCATTACCTATAGTTCGCTCTGCTTCTCCTGAAAGAAAACATGAGATCGTTTTTATTGAGACCGATGACATCCTCTTAAGTAATGAAGAATTAAAAAGGAGAAGAAAAGAGGGAGAAAAATCGCAGAAAAGAGATTTGGAAAGAATGGATCTGGAGCGCTTAAGGGGATCAGATCGCCTTTCTCTGACCGCCGATCCCGCGGTCACTAAAGATACCAGAAGAGCTTTACGTGACTGCGGTCTTAACTTTTTTCCAAGTACTCTTTCTGTTCATTTAAAGAGCTTATTTGATTGCATGCTCATGATTGAAATAACCCATCTCTTGTGACCGCAGATAATGAAAATGTTGAGATCGAGGAGGGAGAACTTCCTCGGCATATTGAGATCTCCCCTCAGTTAACCAACATCCTCAACCCCATGTTCGAGGATGTTCGTTCTATGCTGATGAGGGAGCGGACTCAGAACGATCAGATCCGTAATCTCGAAGAAAAATTGCGCAGTAATGAGAAGCGGATTCGTGAAGAATGCGATCTGAGAGTTGCAGAGATCGCTCGAGCTCTCAAGAAAGCCGAAAAGGAGACTGAGTACTATAAGGGGAAGGCTGCGGCGCTGTCTGCGGAGAATGAGAGGCTGAGGGGCGGTCATGGAAAAATGCTGATGCGACCGGGCACCTCCAGCGATCATCCAGCGGAGAGATCGCAGCCTGAAATTGTGTTGATTCCTATGGAGCAGGTGGACAAGGAAATGTCGAAAATTCACCGGTCTGCGATGCTGGCTAATCACAGCTTGGTGTCAGTTATGGCCGCAGTGAATGATATGCAAGATGTCGCAGCTCATGTTGGAAGAAACAGGCCTTCTAGGAGATGATCAATTGTTTTGAGACCGAGCGGTCTCTGAATTTTAAACATTTTGCCTTGTAATATTTTCGATATTAATGTTCCATCTATTTTTGTGACCTTTTCAATTTTATGTCTTGTGCGGTCTTTATTTCTTTGATTTCAATCTCTTTATGCATGGACTGCCTGTCACTGCGTTTATATTTTATTTACTAAGATCGCCAAAATGGAATACCCTCACTTAGCTTTGCATAGATCGAGCGGTCTGAGAGGCTTTTGCTGGACGATCTGCAGAAGGTAATGATTACGAAATGACCCTTCGGCTTCTATAAATAGCTGTCTTCATATTCTTCATTTCATATTCTTTTGTATGCGTGCTAAACACCGATCTCAGCGACCACGCAAAATGGTGTCCGCTCGTGCCTCTTCTGCTAATACTTTCTTGAACGCCGATCATAAGCAAAGCCACCTATCAAAAGACGAGTATATTGATTTCATTAAGAAGCACATGATTCAGACACAGATAGTTGTAAGACCGCCAGCTGAACATGAAAGGCTGAACTTTGGAGAGGAAAGAAAAATTATCATCCCTATCGATCATTTTGACCTAGGGTTGAGAATTCCCCTCCCCTGGGAATGGCTAGAGATCTTGGAGTACTATGGCTTTGTGCTCGCTCAGTTGCCTCCAAAATCGATCGGTCTGATTAATGTCTTCATAAATTATTTGAGATCGGCAAAAGTGACATTTACGATGAACCTGTTCCGCGCAACTTTTACTGCAAAAGTTCTGAAGGAAGGCAAGAAGAAGGAAGAGTTTAAAGGGCTGATGTACTTCTCAGCAGAAGGAATAAAAATTCTTAATCTTCCTAACAAAATTTCTTTCTGGACGAAGAGATTTCTTGTCTTTGAAGGTGACCTCGGCGGTCTCAGGGGCTCTCCCTCTCCGCGACCTGACAGCATCTTTAAGAAGATAAAAGCGGTCTCAGAAGAGGTGCTGAAAATTTTGGCTTTCTTGGCGGGCAAGAGGATCGATCTTGTTCATTATTTAGCGATCTGGCCCGAAGTCGCCGAGATCGTCCCTGCTGAAAGTAAATTTTTCTTGCGATCTCGAACAATTTCCTTTCATGCCTTCTGAATGCATTTCCTAACTTTTTTTTACTTCTAGCGACCTTTGCGGTCCCTACACAAGATCCTATCTCCCCAGCAGCAGAAACTCACTCAGCGGGAGAGAAGGCTGAAGCGCAAAGCCGATGTGTTTGGCACCACCTCTGAGACCGCCGAGCGAGATTTTCCATTGATTGGTTTCAAAAGAAAAATGAAAGATATTAAAGGAAAACCTCTCCTCAAGTGGGCGGCCAAAGGAAGATCTGTGAAGGTTTCCACCGATCTTCCTTTATGGAGTGGAAAAGTGACCCGCCACGCATATTCGGTCACTTCGGCTCTGTATGGAAAAAAGAATACAAACGAAATATTGAATATAGAGACCGATGCTCTCCCCGACCTCTGTGCCCAGGTGACCGCTAGGAGTGCGATCTTAAATCACCATATGGGGCGGTCTCTTCGCAGCGCTCTGGACGAAATAGCTGCCTTGCAAGAAGAAAGAAAAGTGAGAATTTTACTGTGTTTTATGAATGCGTTACCTATGATCGCGCGGTCTAACATATATCTCTTTTGCAGCAATCTGAAAATGCAGCTTATGACCCTGAAAATCCGGCTTTTCAGAGGGCTATGATGCATCACATTAAGGAGACCGCCGACCAAGTGCTAAATGAGGTTCGAGGTCGAGGTGGTTTTACTGAAGAGTATAAGGACATTACATTTGCCAATCTCTTCCCTGATGCGGCTCAGAGGATTGAAGAGCAATCTGCAACTGCTGAAGAGACCGCGGATTTTGTTGACGAGACCACGAGTCAAGATGAAGACGCGGTGATCGAAGATGAAGAAAGCGGAAGCCGCTATACTCAAGGCCGGGACTCAAGCTCGGGTTCTAGCTCTGGATCAAGAATTCCTCTTAGTAAATCGGAAGAATCTTCTGCAGACACTGACTCCACTTCTTCAGATGAGCGATCTCCGAAGAGATCAAAAAAGGAATGAATTGTAGTGATATATTTTTTTTTGGAGACCGAGCGGTCTCGTTGTAACAGATATTTTAGAGTATATATGAAAATTGGATTTTTGTTAGATTCTGGGTGAACTTATTTTTGATGTACATTTATTTATTCTTCTGAGTTCAAAAATCGGCATTCGATCTCAATGCCTTAGGTTTATCACGTAATTTTTATATCAACATTAAAGAACTACAGATGGCGATCTCTTAAAAAAGACATCAAGGACTTTGAAGGAAAAACTGATACTTTTGCATAGATAGAACTACTCTGCGGTCTTGAGATAATCAAACCACTGAAAGAATATTTAGTAATTTAACTGTGATCAGAAAAATAACCAATTTATTTGCAACAGTCATGCGGTCTCATATTACACAGATCGCGATACAAAGAAACTAACTTGAAGATTTGAACTCATTGAACTCTGGGTGATCGGCGCCCAAATGACTTTCAGGAAATCCGTCTGATAAAGATCCCTTGATAGTCAAGGTTATTACTTGAAAAAAGGAAATAACTCTTCATGAATTCAGTTCAGCGATCTCATTATATTCAGACCGCCCTTGAAGAAAAACCCAACTTTCTCTTGATAAGAGACAGCACATCATGATTATTTCGTGTAACTTTGAATAACAGGGAATATCGGAATCTCGTTCTTACTGAGACCGGGCCGACCTCTATCGGGCTGGCATAGAAGATTCCTGAATAGCGACCTCAATTATCCTGGAAAAAATTTCATCTGACGATCATAAGCGACATCACTCTTTGTAGGAAAGAAGAATAGGCGGTCTCATAAACTGCTGACCGCCCGATCTCAGTACAAAAGGGATGAATAAGATCTTTGTGGTAAGAAAATTCAAATAAGGATCTTGAAAATGACCCAAAGGGATGGGGTGGTCATGCCGCGGAGGTTATAATGACATTGCTTTTCTTAAAGGATTACTGAGTTTGCTGTAAACTTGCCAATCTAAGGTTCAGGTGACGGTCATAGATGTTTCTTGCCATCCCTTACCTAACCACGCTTCAACGAGTATTCGAGAGTTACAGACCAAAATGATCGGTAGGGCAGGTGTGGTCATGCCGCGGAGGCTACACCGACATTGCTTTCCCTGGAAGATCATTAAGATTGTAACAATGTCCTTTTCAATGCACGATAGAGCTGAGCCAGCCACCTAGACCTCCTTGAAACGCTGAGGTGTGCCAGATGTCAGCAAGGACCCGATATCCTAAACTTCCACCGCTCGAGCTTGGCGAGCTACTGCTACACAGATTCGAAATCTCCCCGACATCTGTGGTCCTGGCAGAATTACACGTCGAGCTGACAAGTCGAGGGGGAAGATAGTAGGATCCGTCGATATCTCACTTGACAGGTTTTTTAGCTTTTTTCAAAAATCAACTTATTTTTAAGACTTGTCACCCATCACTCATATTGCGAATGCTTTGATAATACCTGCGTGATGTTTTAAGTGAGGAAAAAGAAATGAATGAATCAGATACGAACACTTAAGAGAAGAAAAGCTTGAGATCATCTCCGCTCCATGAATGAGGCAGCTCTTTTCCTTCATAAGTTTGGAGATGGTAAGCACCATTTTTAAGCACATTCTTCACCACGAACGGCCCTGCCCAGTTTGGGTTAAGCTTTCCAACAGAACCGGCTCTTGCTGCTGCATCTACCTTCTTCAAGACTAGATCTCCAACAGCAAATTCTTTGGTTCTTACGTTTTTATTGAACAGCCTCGCCATCCTTCTTTTCACCTCTTCTTGTCTGATGATTGCCGTATCTCTCAATTCTTCAATTAAATCAAGGCTGCATTTTAGCTCTTCATCGTTTCCTTCCATCCAATCAATTTGATTTTGCTGTGCCAATAACACTCTTGGGCTTTTTACTTCAAACTCCACCGGAATAAGTGCTTCGGAACCGTGTGACAGTTTGAACGGAGTTTCTCCAGTAGCAGAACTTGGAGTTGTCCTCAAGGCCCATAAGACGGAAGGTAATTGTTCTGCCCAGTTGCCCCTGACATTTTCTACTTTCTTTTTCAAGAGATTTATGATGAGTTTGTTGGCGGCTTCTACCTGCCCATTGCTTCTAGGGTGATGTACGGAAGCGAAACGTAGTTCGATGCCAATTTGCTTACAGAAATTAATAAGAGTCGAATTATTAAACTGAGAACCATTATCCGTGATGATTGCCATTGGAATCCCATGTCGACATACTATCTCTCCCCAAATAAAATTTTTCACGGCTTGAGTGGTAATTTTGGCCAATGCTTTTGCCTCTATCCATTTGCTGAAATAGTCAATCATGACTATAATATATCGTCGCTGCCCACTTGCCATAGGGAAAGGCCCAATCAAATCCATTCCCCAAACTGCAAATGGCCATGGAGTTGCTATTGACTTGAGTTGTTGAGCCGGCTGATTTTGGAGAGGAGCAAACTTCTGGCACTTTACACATTTCTTAGCAAACTTTTCCGCATCCTTCCTTATCTGGGGCCAAAAATAGCCTTGCCTCAGAATTCTTTTCTCCAAAGTTCTAGCTCCAGAGTGACTTCCACATTCTCCAGAATGGACCTCCTGAAGGATCGCTGGAATCTCTCCTTCCGAAACACACCGTGCTAATGGTGATAGGAAAGTTCTCCTATAAAGTACTCCTGCAACAAGATAATAGTTAGCTGCTTTCCGCTTAAACCTTTTTCTATCTTTTATTGTTGAATGTAAATCTCCAGTCGAAAGATATTGAACAAATGGATCCATCCAAGACGGATGCTGATCAATTTCCATAACCTCTCCTTCTTCAATTGCTGGGCGGAACAATTCTGAAGTTGTTCCTCCCGAGGGGAGTCCAAACTTTGCCAACTCATCTGCTTCCACGTTCTCACCTCTTGGAATATGCTCGATAGCAAAACTTTTGAATTTTCCTACCTCGATTTTTACCAGAGTTAGATACCGCTTTAAAATGCTATCTCTAGTTTCGAAAGCTCCATTTACTTGAGAAGCCATCACCAAAGAATCTGTGAAGACTTTGACATCATCAATTCCCAGCTCTCTTGCAAACTTAAGACCGGCTAACAAAGCTTCATATTCTACCTGATTATTTGTTACTTGAAAGTAGAACTTCAGGGCCTGATCCAATCTTACTCCATTTGGATTGATTAAGACAATTCCGGCTCCGGAAGAATTTTTCCCGGAGGCTCCATCAACGAAGATTTTCCAGGCTAGGGGTACCCCGACCTTCTTCTGAGACTCAGCTTCTTTGGCATCCACCATGAAGTCTGCTAAAACTTGAGCTTTGATTGCCACCCTTGGAACATAGGATATATCAAATTCACTAAGCTTTATTGCCCACTTTGCCAACCTCCCTGAATGTTCTGGTTTTTCCAAGACATTTTTCAATGGAAGGTCAGTGACGACTAAAATTGAATGAGCTTGAAAATACGGTCTTAGTCTTCTTGCCGAGATTACGAGCATTAAGGCTAGCTTCTCTAGGATTGGATATCGAGTCTCTGCATTCTTCAGAATTCGGCTTACATAGTAAACTTGAAATTGTTTCTTTTTCTCTTCTCGGACCAAAACAGAGCTTATAGCATCGGCGCCAACTCCCAAATACAGAAAAAGATCTTCCCCTTCTCGCGGGCTTTGGAGTAGAGGAATTTAAGTTAACTGCTTTTTAAGCTGATTGAAAGCATCATCACACTCTTGAGTCCATTCAAACTTGGCCCCTCCCCGGAGGGTCTTAATGAAAGGTGCACTTTTATCCCCTGACCGGGAGATGAATCGACTCAAGCCTGCCATTCTTCCTCCTAACTGTTGAACTTCTTTTGGATTTTTGGGAGGTGGCATTTCCAAAATAGCTTTTAACTTGTCTGGATTGGGTTCTAACCCTTCTGGAGTGAGGAGATGACCCAAAAATTTACCTTTGTTTGCTCCGAAAACACACTTCAATGGATTCAACCTCATATTGAAGGTTCGTAGGGTTGCAAAAGTTTCCGAGAGATCTTCGAGATGAGAGGAGAAGGATTTGCTTTTCACCAAGAGGTCATCGACATACACCTCAAGGTTTCTTGCCTTCTGACTTTTGAAAACTGTATCCATCATTTTTTGGTAAGTTGCTCCAGCATTTTTCAACCCAAAAGGCATCACAAGATAACAGAAGCAACCATCATTTGTGATAAACGAAGTATGCGGTATATCCGGTTTATGCATCCTGATTTGGTGATAACCTGAAAAAACATCTAAAAAACTCATAAAAGAATAACCTACCGCAGAATCCACAAAAGAATCTATCTGAGGCAAGGGATAGCAATCCTTGGGGCAAGCTTTATTGAGTTTGGTAAAATCGACACACATCCTCCACTTTCCACCCGGCTTGGTTACCATTACAACGTTTGACACCCACTCCGGATATTGGATTGGTTGAATGAACTTTGCCTTCAGAAGCTTCTCTACCTCTTCACGGATAGGTTGAGCCAGAGTAGTTGCAACAGTTCTCTTCTTCTGCTGGACGGGAATGACGTTTGGACTAATGTTGAGGTGATGGCAAGCAACATCCGGATTCACTCCAGGCATGTCGTCTGCCGACCAAGCGAAGACATCTAAATTTTGCAGGAGACAAGAGATGAGCTGACTCTTGTCGGCTTCAGATAATTCAGCGTTGATGGAGAGGCTCTTGCTCTCATCTTCCTCGCTGATCTGAACATTTTGAGTTGCTTGGGCAGGTTCCAAGCGGACTCCATCTCTCACATCCTCCACTTCTTCTGCAACTTGAACTTGTTCAGGAGCTTCAATGGATTCAGTCACCATAACTTCCTGGGGTGGAGAAGACATGATCATGTTGACTGTCTTTACATAGCATTCTCTAGCTTTCCTGGGGTCGCTCCTGATTCGATGTTGTTTGCCATTCAAGGCGAACTTCACCGCTTGATGATAAGTGGAGACAATGGCTTGATACCCGTTTAGGAAAGGTCTCCCGAAAATTGCATTGCAGCTACTGGGAGCATCAACGACTATAAATTTGACCAGCCTTACTATTCCTCCAAGAATCACGGAGAGGGTGACGAGCCCTTCAACTTCTTTCTTTTCTCCTGAAAAACCATAAAGAGGTCCTTCAGTTGATAGGAGGGGTTTACCTGTCTTTAACGCCTCAAAGGCAGGCTTGAAAAGCACATTGACTGAGCTCCCCGTATCTATTAGAATTTTTTCCACCGTATAGTTTTCGATCACAGCTTTGATGACGACTGCATCATCAAAGGGATTCGCGGTCTGAGGAAGATCTTCATCTCCAAAAGTGACCGTCCCTCGAATCGGAGCCGAAGAAGTAGCGGCAACCTCTGACTGATAAACTCTCTTCAGACTTGCCTTTCTCGAGGACTCCGGGCCTGCACCCCCATGAATGCAGAAAAGGTTGCCCAAGGCACCCTCATCATTAGCGTCCACACATTCGCTGGGAAAACCGATGTTGCCCAGATGGCCAACATCATCTACTTCCTCGCACTCCCAGTGAACTTCTGCTACCTCCTTGGCCTTGGAGGTTGAAGCTTTGGCAGAGTCATTCTTTTGAATGAGATCGCGGAGCTTTCCCTCCTTTAATAGTTTCTCTAAAAATAGGCGGAGAGCTCTACAATCCTCTGTCAAATGCCCTCTATCTCTGTGATACTCACAGTAGAGGGTTGGGTTTCTGGTTTTCGGGTCAGAATTCAGCGGAGCTGGCCTCTTAAAAAAGGGTTGTTTCTGAAGGACTTGTAGCACTTCATTCATAGAAACACCAAAGTCCGTGAAGGACTCTTGGGATTCATTATAAAGTGAAGGAATGGGTAGAAGAGGAGGTTGAGTATATTGGATCTGGTGGATGGGGGTGACTTGCGGAGCAGGAGTAGCAGGAGTTTGAAGAAATGAATTTTGAGGTGAGAAAAATTGATTACCTCGGTTGAAGCGGTTGTTGCGGTAATTCTTACCTCTCGGAACTGGAGGTGGAAGCTCTTGTCTAGTTTTCCAGGAAGATGGAGCAGGATAGAATCCCGCAGAGCCTTTCTGAGTGGCTCTGTTGGTCAGATTGCTCACATAGGTGGGGTTGTTGATCTCCCCTTCTATATAGCGATTGGCAATGCTGATCAGCTCCTGATAGGAGCCAGGCTCTTTGGTTGTGACTTTGAACTTCAGAGGACCCTCCTGCAGGCCGCTGATCAAAGCTACCATATAGAGCTCGGGATCCATGTCTCTGACCCCCAGGATCTCTTTCTGAAAACGGTCAACGAAATGCGCTGCAGTTTCGTTGTCCCCTTGCCTGATCTTGAAGAGGGTCGCAGGACCACTCTTCCTTTTCTTTGCAGTGGCGAACCTCAGGAGGAGCTCTTGCCTTAGGGCAGCAAAGCTTGGGATAGACTGACAAGGCAGCTTATAGAACCATTCCATGGCTGACCCATCGAAGGAGGTGACCATCAGCTTGCACCTCACTCCATCTGAAATGTTCCTGAGAGCCACAGCAGACTCGAAGGCTTGAAGATGACACATGGGGTCGGTCTCTCCCGTATACACAGGGAGTCGAAGTTCTCTGAACCCGTGAGGAATGGGATCCCGACGAATTTCATCGGTAAAGGGGGAGGGCTCCCCTAATTCAGAAGGCCCCAGAGGAGGAAAAAAGGAAGTAAGAGGAGCTTGAGGGTAAGCAAACCCTTCTTCAAAGTTCAGGGTCTGAGCCAGAGGCCCCTGGGCTGCGGCTGGGAAGGAATTATGACGAGCGGTGAACTCCTCATGCTGAGATCGCTGAGGAGCTGCGGGATGGAAGACGGGATGATCGCTAGGGTGACCGCTTGCCACTCGGTTAGGAGTAGCGATCTGAGAGGCTTGAGGAAGGATTTTCTGGGAGATCGCGGCTAGAACCTGGTTCATAGCCTCAATCTGCTTTGCGGACTCCTGCTGAGTCCGGACGACTTCTTGCCGATCTCGAGCGGCTTCTTGCTGAGACCGCGCGATCTCCTGCTGAACAGAAGCGGTCTCCTGCCTAGCTCGGGCGGCCTCGCGGAGAGCCTGCTCAACACGAAGCTCGAAGCGGCGCTCAAGCGCTTCTAACGGGTTGTGATCGGAAGGGGGAACGCTAGGAGATCGCAAGGGACGACCTCTACGGCGATCAGCCATCTTGGAAGTCTAAAATTCACCTGACACTTCGAATCTGAAGGTCGCGTGTTCGTTCTGTTGGTGCCAAAAATGGTACCTCCAAAATTCACACTAAAGGGGACGGGAGAAAACTGCGAAGTGCAGGTTACTAAGACAGAAGATGCTGGAAAAAAGAGAAGGCGATCGTAAAATGGCGATCACGAAAAAAATGAGACCGCTTACACAGGTTGTAAGCTGGAGCCTCCGAATCAAGTCCTTTTTCTGGTACCCCTACCCCTCTATTTATAGACGAGGGGGCTGCCCAAACGGGCAGAATGAAAAACTACGGGCTGCCCAGGATACAGGAGAGCCGGGCAGGGAGAAGAGGTGCAAATAACAAAGATAAGGAAAAATGATCAGACCGCTTAAACTGACGGTCTCCACTGTCCTGACCGCTTGATACTTAGAAAATCCTGGTTGAGAAGGTAGCTGGCGGTCTGGGCGATCACACAAACTGAGACCGCTGCAACTGAAGAAATTGGCCAGTAAGAGGAGGTCGCGGGCTTTCTGGGCAAACAACCGGTTCGTGTGGATGCGAGTCAGGATAGAAAACAAAAAGGAGTTTACTATTATTCGCCACCGATTTCTAGCGTTATAGAAATCAACTTTTGTAAAACCTTATTTCATATTAATAAAACATGTCTCCACTCTATTTTAATTATTTTATTTGATTTCTCACCTTCTAATTCATGCATTATTTCAAAGATAATCAAAATATAACATAAGTTTTAAAAACCCTTATTCACCACCACCACCCCCCTCTAAGGGCGCCTACCGATCCAACAAACCCCTCCCTTCTGAGCACACACACCCCCCCAGCCAGTCCCTCCCCTCTGCCAGAGCTCCCTCACCGGAAAGCTTCCCCAAACCCACCACCATCGCCACCTTCCATGGTTGTTCAGCCCAGCGCTGCCCGAGCACCCCCACGCAAGGTGGGATACCTTCCCCTCCCCCTTCCCCACTCCCCCAAACATGGTGCATTCCCCCCCCCCCCCCCACCCCCACCCCCCATCGTTGGAGTGCCGCCGGCACCAGCTGAGCCATGCCCCAGGCTCGGGTGGTGGCCCGGTAGAGTAAGCCTCACTCCAGCGCTGGCGGTAGTGCCGGGGGAGCAATACCCCACCCGGGGACCCCTGCCCCGGAGAGGAGAGGTAGCGGGGCCGCCAGAGAACGCGTCTCTGGCGGCACCCGCAAACCCCTTTCTCCTCTATTTTCATATACCCGTGTTTTAGCAGTTTCTTGTGGAGGCCAGCGGCGCCTGGCCTCCAGACCACCGCCGGAGACAAGGATGACCCCCGGCATGCCGGCCGGGGGAAGTAGACCCGGCCACCACTGAGGGAGGGGCGGCACGGCACCAACAATAATGGCGCAGGCCACGCCACTTGCCCTCGGGTTGCAGTTTTCCGACGGTGGCTGGTGGCGACAAGTCGTCAGACCACCGGCAGGTAGATCTCCGACCCCCGGCGAGTCGATCGGGGGTGGCGCCGGCGCCTGGTCGCTGCTGCCCAGCAGTGGCAGCGGCTGCCATCTCGTGCACCGCCGGTCTTGGCAGTGGCTATCCGATCTCCATGATGAGATCGGACGGACCTGCTATTCTTAATTCCCCCTGCATGAAATTACCCCCACCCCAGTTGGAACATGGCTTTCCGCATCCCTTTAATTTGAGAATAACAAATTCTACTTGTATTTGATCTTGTTTGCCATTGTGTTTTTAGCATGCAGGTTTGGACAAATATGACACCAGGGTGCTGCAATACTGGTCTGGCACTATCCACGAGAAGAAGGATTGAAAGATGTCTAACACCAGGCGTTAAGTCTTAACGCTGGGCGTTAGCGATCGACGGGATGGTCTGCCGATCGACGGGATGGGATGTCGATCGACGGGATGGCTTGCCGACTGAATGAAAAGAGAAAGAAACTCAACGCCAAGCGTTAGTACTTGATGTCGACGTTATTGATCGACGATTATGGAAAGGAAGAAGCAGTCGTGATTGCAGGAGGAACTTTAGGAATGATTTGCCCAACGCCTGCATTAGCCTTAACACTGGCGTTAGTATTGCCTAAAATAAAACTATTCCTAAAGTGCAGAATCTCCTTCCTCTTCTGAAGATCTGAGCCATCAATATGTTGGTGTACATGGTCAACGCCCAGCGTTAGAACTTAACGCCGATGTTAGCTCAAAGTCTATAAATTGGATGATTTCGATGTATCTGACTATTGATTGATTTGAGCCTTACTCCGGTACTCCAGAAACTCAATCAGAGACGTATTTTCCAGAACTTCAACTCCCGCACATATTCGAGCAAAGAATTCAAGGAGAATCGGATCAACGCTTACTCAACGCGAAGAACGCGTGCTTCAACTTCAAGAACATTCAGCGGCCTTCTCCATCTCTGGAATTTTTCAGAGGGAGTTTTTAGTTTATGTGTTCAAATATTTTGTAACCTTTTTGTTATTTTCTTGGAAGTAAATTCGCCTCGTGTTGGTGACTAGGTCTGGGTAGGACTTAGGGAGCAATTCGCCTCGTATTGGCGACTGGGTCTAGGAAGTAGATCTAGGGGGTGCTCGAGGACTTTTCTGGGTATAGGAAGGCTAGAGTGGCTTGAGGCCAGATCTGGGGAAGATCGGCTAAAGCCAACCGGTTCTTGGTGAGAAGAGTCGGTATAGAAAACAAAAGGAAGATTTCATATTTCGCCTTCGATTTCTAGCGGTATAGAAATCACATATTTTGTAATCTTAAATCTTAATGAAATTCACGTTCTTTTTGTTTTGTTTTAAATTGATTCACTCCTCTTAAGTTTTGATTTAAATTGATTTAAAGAAAAACAACAAAAGTTTTATATTAAATAATCAAGTTTTAAAAACCCTTATTCACCCCCCCCCCCCTAAGGGCGCCTCACGATCCAACAAGTGGTATTAGAGCCAGGTTATTCCAAAACGGTCTAACAACCGGGAATAATGGCGTCTCATGATCTCGCGTTTCATGAAGGGCAAGGAATAAGTAGACCTCCATTTTTCACCGGAACTGACTACAATTATTGGAGATCACGCATGCATTATTTTCTAATCAATTTAGATCTAGATGTCTGGGCTAGTGTTGAAACACAGTATACAACTCCTACTTATATTGTTGGAGAAGTAACCATAGAAAATCCTAAAGATAGGTGGGATGATGGAGATAAAAACAAATATAAAAATAATGTGAAAGCAATGAATGCTTTATTTTGCGCATTAGATAGGACTGAATTTAATAGAGTTTGTGCTTGTGAAACTGCTTATGACATTTGGAATTTGCTTGAAATAACTCATGAAGGTACCTCGCAGGTCAAAGACTCAAAGCTATTCCAACTGGAATCAGAATTTGAAAGGTTCAGGATGGATCCAAATGACGACGTCGACTCAATGTATACTCGCTTCACCAAGATTGTCAACGCGTCAAAGATTCTTGGAAAAACTTTCTCAGACAGGTGACTTGGTGCGAAAAATCCTTCGGTCTCTTCCTCCAAAGTTCTATCCAAAGTTGACTGTAATCTCCAAATCGCATGATCTAAGGCGGCTCCAGATCGAGAACCTCATTGGGAATCTCAAAACCCATGAGGTCGAACTCAACATTCAAGATGAAGAATACAATAAGGAGCCAAAGAAGAAAGCCTTGGCACTAAAGTCAGGAAAAGAGGATGACGATGAGGAAGTTGACGAGGAGAGTCTCTTTGTGAAAAACTTCACAAAGTTCATGAAGAATACATAGAGAAGAAATACGTTCTGTAAGTACTTTCGAAAAGGAGCATCTTCCAAAAAGGAGAAAAAGGAAAATCAAGCGATGAAGATGAAGAGCGACCTCCTCCTGAGTGCTTCCACTGTAGGAAGATCGGGCATATAAGAAGTCAATGTCCAAAATACCTGAAGGAACAAAAAGAAAAGCGGCATAAAGGAAAGGAGAAGAAGAAGGTCTTGAAGGCGGCAACATGGGGTGATTCTTCATCCGGATGCTCAAGCAAATCAAGTTCAAGTGAGGATGATGAGGCAAACTTGTGCCTCATGGGGAAGCACCAAGAATCTACTGATGACGAGTGCAGTGTCCAAAGCGACACCGAGGTAATCCCTTCTACTTATGATGATCTTTATGTTCAATATTTAAAAACGTGCAAATCGTTTGGAAGAAATTTAAAAGATCTTGATCTTCTTAAAACTGAAAATAAAATCCTTTTAAAACTAAATCAAAAATTAAATAAAGAAATAATGTCATGCCAAAAGAATGACAATGATTTGACAAAGGCAAAGGAACTTGAAAATGATCTTTCCAAGGCTCTCTTCAACATTGAATCACTCATGAAAGAAAAGGGAGACTTAGAAAGAAGGTTGAAAATATCTCTTTCCCAAATCAAAAATGAAGAGAAAAATTTTGCAAAGCGATGTGAAAATTTAGTAAGTGAAAACTTCGCCTTAAAAGCCCGAATAAATGATCTTAATGAGGCAATAAACAAATTTGGGGTTGGCCAAAAATCACTGGATATGATTTTGGGCAACCAGTGCCATGGATCTGCTAAGTTTGGGCTGGGATATGTCTCTGAAACCTACCGCCCAGCGTTGACTACTAACGCTGGCATTAGCTCTGCTTCCAAAAATAAAAAAACTTTTCATAAAAATATTTCCTTCACTCCCTCTACCTCTGTGTGTACCAGCAAGGGTCAACAAGAGTCTCTGAAAAAGGTCTCAACCCCTTTTGTTGCTTGTGCCAATTGTTTATTGTTTGGGCACACCACTGACTCTTGCAGGAAGAAGGGAAAGCGCACCCTTAAGCAAATTTGGGTACCTAAGGTCTCCACCTACATTATGGGAGGAACCTCTTGGGTATCTGAATCTTCATTAACTTTTTCTTCTTAGGTATGTTGGCAGGCTAAGGACAAAGAAGACATGTGGTACTTGGACTCTGGTTGCTCCAAGCACATGACGGGCGATAAAGCAAAATTCCTTAGCCTCATTAAGAAAAATGGAGGAACGGTGACGTTTGGTGACAATGGAAAAGGAAAAATATTGGGCACCGGTACAGTGGGTAACAACTCTTTCTCTCTTACTAATGTCTTATTTGTAGAAGGCTTAAAACATAACTTAATCTCTATTAGTCAATTATGCGATAAAGGCCTTAATGTGTTATTTGAGTCTTCTATTAATTTGTGCAAAATCATTGATCCTAAGTCTAATAATATAGTACTCACTGCACCAAGAATTCATAACATTTATTTAATTGCTTTTCATGATCTATCATGTGCATCTCTTAAATGTCTTATATCTAAAAATGAAGAACTTGAATTATGGCATAGGCGTCCTGGTCACTCTAGCACCAAGTTGATTTTAAAATTATCAAAAAATCAAAGTATTAGAGGATTGCCAATCCTAAATGGAAACCTTTCTTCCTTATGCTCGCCATGCCAAAAAGGAAAATTTTCAAAAACATCGTTTAAAAGTAAGATTGAAGTGTCCACCTCAAGACCATTGCAACTAATTCATATGGACCTTTTTGGACCAATTAACACTTGTAGCCTTGGTGGTAAAAAGTATACTTTTGTATTAATTGACGATTTTTCAAGATTCACGTGGACTTTATTTCTTACCTCCAAATCCTATGCATTTTTTGAAGTTTCAAAACTTTGCAATCGCATTCAAAATGAATTAGACTTAAAAAAATAAATGCATAGGGTCGGATCATGAAGGGGAATTTGAAAATGATAGTTTCACCACTTTCTGCAATAATCTAGGCATTAAACACGAATTTTCTGCTCCACGCACCCCCCAACAAAATGGTGTGGTGGAGAGGAAAAATAGAACCCTTCAGGAACTCGCACGCACTATGCTATCCGAGTATGGGTTGCCTAGATCTTTTTGGTCTGAAGCGGTAAATACATCTTGTTATGTTATAAATCGTATCATGCTTCGCCCTATTTTGAAATTAACTCCATACGAATTATATTACCAAAAGAAACCCAATGTATCGTACTTTCATGTTTTTGGATGTAAATGCTTTATTTTAAATACCAAAGATGCATTAGCTAAATTCAATGAAAAATGCGATGAAGGAATCTTTCTTGGGTACTCATCAACTAGCAAGGCATATAGGATATATAATAAAAAATCTAAAAAGGTTGAAGAATCTATTCATGTTAAGTTTGATGAACTTATGCCTTGTGTAGACACTAATATTACAGGAAAAGAAGATGAACCCCTTCACATTTGGAGCTTGATGACGATGAACCACTTGGAAAGGACAAAGAAGTAGAGTCGGTGCAAGAAGATTTCGTGCCTCCAAGCGAGCTTAGATTCACAAGAGACCATCCAAGGGATCTTATCATTGGTGAACCGTCAAGAGGGGTAGCTACACGTTCTGCCTTTAATGAATCTTTTTCCAATTTATGTTTTATTTCCTAAATTGAACCCAAAAACATTTCTACGGCTTTAAATGATGAATTTTGGTTTATTGCTATGAATGAAGAATTAAATCAATTTGAGCGCAATAGGGTTTGGAAACTTGTTGAAAGACCATCTAATCACCCGGTCATAGGTGTAAAATGGATATTTAAAAATAAATTAGATGGTGAGTCTAGGATCACTAGGAACAAAGCTAGATTGGTAGCACAAGGTAATTCTCAAATTGAGGGGGTAGACTTTGATGAAACATTTGCACCCATAGCTCGCCTTGAATCGATGAGAATTTTTCTTGCATTTGCAAGTTACAACAGATTTAAATTATTTCAAATGGATGTTAAAAGTGCTTTCTTAAATGGGATAATTAAAGAAGAAGTCTATGTAGAACAACCCCCGGTTTTATAGATGAAAAAATTCCAAATCACATCTATAGATTAGAAAAGGCGCTTTATGGTCTAAAACAAGCGCCCCGTGCATGGTATGAACACTTAACATCATTTCTATTAAAGCACAGTTATAAAATGGGTAGTGCCGACAACACACTCTTCATTAAGCATATTGATAATGATATAATTATTTTACAAATATATGTTGATGATATTATTTTTGGAGCCACTAATGAAGAGTTGTGTAATGAAGTAGTACTAGTAATGCAAAATGAATTTGAGATGAGTCTAGTTGGTGAATTAACTTATTATCTAGGCTTTCAAATAACCCAAAGAAATGATGGAATCTTCATATGTCAATCTAAATACGTACATGATATGCTAAAACGATTTGGATTTGAAAACTTAAAACAAGCTAGTACTCCAATGAGCGCGTCACTAAAATTAGGAAAAGATGAACTAGTTTGAAGCTAGTACTCCAATGAGCGCGTCACTAGAAAAAAGCTAACGCCTGGGATCAAAATTCTGCTTTCACTAGTATATTTCTGGTATTTTTCTATTGATTTTTCTCAGTTTATTTTGTCTGATTTCAAATTATTTTGTTATTAATGTTGTTGTTTTATTCCAAAATACAAAAAAATTAATAATTCAAAATGATCAAAAATATATTCATGTTATTTGTTTTGCTTTAACTCTTTACAAAATTATGGTTTGACTATAAAACTTTACATGAGCAAACATCGTTGCTATCTTTTGTTTCCAATGGTCAAAATTACTTTTGGCATACTCACAAGGATTTTCTTCAATGTCTAATTTTAATTTCAAATTTTCTAAACTTTGTTTTTGTCATGCCTTGACCTTAATCGGATTATGTGCACTGAAATAGTCTATAGAAAATTGTGTATGATTGTCTGGCATGACTCTAAGTATGAGTAATGTTTAATGCTAATCAATGATTCATTCACTCACTATTTTGGTAATCTACATGTGCTCATAATCTTAGTCTTGCATGATTGTGTAGTGTAATAGTTTTAACATATTAAGTTGTATGTCTAAATTACCTACACCGTCTTTCAAAAATAAATTTCATGCACAACATAGAAGTGTTATTTCAATAATATTAATGTTTGCAACAACAAGTGAATTCGGAGACCTTTTGGCCCAAAATAAAAATCTGAAAGAAAAAGCCAAAGATAACTCCACCAAGCACTACTCACCCTCCTGATAAGTCTTAATGAGCATTGTGAGGTTGAGCACCTTGGAAAGAAATGTAAAGTGTCTTGTACAAACATATCTCTTTTTCTCACTTCTATTGGTACACCGGATCATTAAAAATAAAATTTGTATACAAATGCTTATGTGATCCCCTAAGCAATACTTTGCTCCCTGATAAGTCTTAATGAGCATTGTGTGGGCGAAGCAGCTTGGTAGTTGTACTTATGTTTTGTGCTTTGAAATTTTATTCTAAAATATGATGTGTGAAAGTAATTATAAGATTACATTCTTAATGGTGTTGTTACTATTTCATTACATATGTCATGTGTTTTGATTATTTCACTCGTATACTTTTTCAAAACACTTTATGCACGTATCATTGATTTTCATAAAGCTTCTACTCATGAGAATTGGACCCTAAAGCAAATTTACATAATTTTCTCAAAACTAAAGTAAAAGCACTAGATTGCAATGCATAACTTCTACAATGTTTTCTTTACTTGAAATACGAATTGGTTACATTGTAGTTATTATCTTTATGAATATGTTGATTCATGCTTGCTTATTTGTTATGAAAATTTTTAAATTTAAAATGCTCAAATGTGAAGAGTCTAGATATATTGTTGAAATAGTCAAACCATTACAAAAATATTATCTTTACATTTTGTCTTATAACTTTGCTTTATCTTTCCGCATTCCTATTTGATCATGTACCCTTATACCATGTGTTCTCATGCTTATTTCTACATTTTGTTTTCTCTTGTGCTTTGTCAATCAAAATTACATCTCTCTTAACAAGTAGTATCACTCTTACAATAAATTTAAAAAGCAAGTGATTGCATTCCTTTGGTATAATCTTTGAATGATGTTCTTTCACGCTTATCATATTTTTTTTCCGCTGTGCCACTCTCTCCCTTAGCTTGATCATGATTTATCTTATGTTAAACCAAAACTCTTACTTCCTCTCTTAGTTATGTTCTACCTTTTGCCCTCTCATTCTTACTCCACCCTTTTTTGCTAATAACAAAAGGGGGAGACTAAAATGATAAATCACAAGGAGGAATAGGATTCACTAGATTAAGGGGGAGCATAAATTTAGTCTATGGGTGCATACACTAAGGGGGAGCACATATGTAGGGGGAGCACAATGTTAAAAAATTATAACTCTTATTATTATCTCTATGATTACTTTGTGTCACATATCCTTCTAAAAACACATATCATATATATGATTATGATTTATCTCTATTGGATTTGTTATTATCAAAAGGGGGAGATTGATGGAACATGGCTTTCCGCATCCTTTTAATTTGAGAATAACAAATCCTACTTGTATTTGATCTTGTTTGACATTGTGTTTTTAGAATGCAGGTTTGGATAGATATGACACCAGGGTGCTGCAATACTGGTCTGGCACTATCCACAAGAAGAAGGATTGAAAGGTTTCTAACGCTAGGCGTTAGGTCTTAACGATGGGTGTTAGCGATTGATGGGATGGTCTGCCGATCGACAGGATGGGATGTCGATCGACGGGATGGCTTATCGACTGAATGAGAAGAGAAAGAAACTCAACGCCAGGCGTTAGTACTTGACGCTGGCGTTATTGATCGATGATTATGGCAAGGAGGAAGCAGTCATGATTGCAGGAGGAACTTTAGGAATTATTTGCCCAATGCCTGCGTTATCCTTAACGTCGGCGTTAGTATTGCCTAAAATAAAGCTATTCCTAAAGTGCAGAATCTCCTTCCTCTTCTGAAGATCCGAGCCATCAATATGTTATTGTACATGGTCAACGCCCGGCATTAGAACTTAACGCCGGCGTTAGCTCAAAGTCTATAAATTGGATGATTTCGATGCCTCGGACTACTGATTGATTTGAGCTTTACTCCAGTACTCCAGAAACTCAATCAGAGACGTATTTCCTAGAACTTCAACTCCCGCACATATTCGAGCAAAGAATTCAAGGAGAATCGGATCAACGCTTACTCAACGCGAAGAACGTGCGCTTCGACTTCAAGAACATTCAGCGGCCTTCGACATCTCCAGAATTTTTCAGAGGGAGTTTTTAGTTTATGTGTTCAAATATTTTGTAACCTTTTTGTTATTTTCTTGGAAGTAAATTCGCCTCATGTTGGCGACTAGGTCTGGGTAGGACTTAGGGAGCAATTCGTCTTGTTGGCGACTGGGTCTAGGAAGTAGATCTAGGGGTGCTCGAGGCCTTTTCTGGGTATAGGAAGGCTAAAGCGGCTTGAGGCCAGATCTGGGGAAGATCGGCTAAATCCAACCGGTTCTTGGTGAGAAGAGTCGGTATAGAAAACAAAAAGAAGATTTCATATTTCGCCTTCGATTTCTAGCGTTATAGAAATCACATATTTTGTAATCTTAAATCTTAATGAAAATCATGTTCTTTTTGTTTTGTTTTAAATTGATTCACTCCTCTTAAGTTTTGATTTAAATTTGATTTAAAGAAAAACAACAAAAGTTTTATATTAAATAATCAAGTTTTAAAAACACTTATTCACCCCCCCCCCCCCCCCTCTAAGGGCGCCTCACGATCCAACTCCCCCCCCCCCCCTACACACACAGCAGATCGGCTCCAGATTTGTTGTGGGGACTAAAGGACAGAGCGCGGTCCGGCGCCTCTCCCTCTCCCAAAACCCACTATCCGCAGACCACCTTCACATATTTTTGCTGAATTTTCTGAGGGAAACCTATGCTCCTAAGGAAAATCTTTGAACATGAAAAATGGCCCTTATTATGAGGGCTAACTCCAGTAATATTTTGGGAATTTTCTGATGAGTTTTGCTATCTTTAAGGGCCTTTGCAAGATTTATTTGAATGAATTAAATACCTTAACAACCTTGGAAAATTCTTAAAAAAGTATAGGCTCGTATTTAGGGCCTCTTGAAGACATCATCAGAGTTTGGGATTTTTATAAATTGGTTTGATAATTTAAAAAGCCTAATTAAGATTTCTTCGGACAAATTAACCCCCCAAGATGGGCTGGAAAGTCTTGGAATAATTTGTTGACCCTTAATACACTATTTTGAGTATACTATCAAAATATGGGGACATTTGAAGATAAAAGGTGGACTCGCCAATTTTTTGGTAAAAACAATCGAGATTTTGCATTATAGAATTTTCAAAAGAATTGGGAAAAGGAACCGTGGCAGGCAATCGCGTCTAATCGTAGGATGATATTACGAAAAAATAACAACCCGATGAATAAAGGTGGACACTCAAGCTCGAAACGATGTGGGTTCTTTATGAAACATCGAGCTATGTTTAGACTGATTCTCGGGCATTGGAATTCGTCTCTATTTGGAGAAGCTAAGAAACACCTAATTAAGCTATGTTTAAAAGGCACAATTAAAATCCTTGGTCGAACAACGATTAAGAAAGGCAAAATTTGGAAGAAACTCCTAAGAACGGAGATGGAACTGAAGCCTCCTGATTATGGAGTGATGGACTACCAACCTGTTTATTTACTTTACTGTAACTTCTTTGACTCCAGTCTCTTACTGGTCCCGTAATTACTGCTTTTTTTAGTCTCTTCGACACTCCAGTCTCGTACTGGTCAGATGGTTACTTCTTTTGGTTTAGTCTTTTCGATACTCCAGTCTCATACTGGTCCCGTAATTATTGCTTTTATTTATTCTTTTCGACACTCTAGTCTCATACTGGTCAGATGGTTACTGCTCTTGGTTTAGTCTTTTTGATACTCTAGTCTCGTACTGGTCAGATGTTTACTGTGTTTATTTAGTTTTTTTGATACTCCAGTCTCGTATTGGTCAGACGTTTACTACTCGTTAATTAGTTCTTCTCAGTGCTATTCCAGTCTCATACTGGTTCGGTTATTTTGACCCTTAACTTCCGACCTTCCTTTCAAGTACTTTATTATTCAGCACTGCAACTCTACAACTTACTTTGCACCATATTTATTGCACTCAATTACTGCAAATTGTTATACTTATAACCCAGGTTCTGCTCTAACGGAGGCCTATCCTGTTTTGTGAAGCCTTAGTTGGGGATAACTGAGAATTGAGTATCTCCTCCAGGGATAGCCCCAAATAATGTGCCCTCACACCCGTTGCGCTTCCTGGCCAAAAGTTGGGTAGTCGGATGAGTCAAGCAAGTCGTGGCAGACCTGAAGTGTATGTTCATTCCTTTGATTAACTGATTGTAAAATGCTTGCGGAAAATGATGGGTCGATCACGCCCGCAGACCGTTCATACCGGTGCGGGAGCATTGACCACTCATGGCGATAGGGAGATGTGCACCATGGGGAATTACCACTTCATACTCGTTGATTTGTCTCCACTGGTCAGCCTAAATCTCGGGATTGCCGGATGTCGCTCACATCCAAGTAGTACATTAAGTTGTACAGGAGGGCTTGGGTGATAAGGTACGAACACACTCAGAAGTGGCAGGACTGGCCACTATCATTGATGGCCATATTGGTAAGGCCCGTAGAGTTTGCTACCCTGTTGGAAGGAAAGCGGTCCAAACTGTGTCGATACGGGGTTTGGTGAGCGGGTTTTTGAATACCCGCGGTGTGTGTGCAAATTATGATTGTCAGTATTATTATGGTTACTAGCTGAGCATTTCCTTTAATTAAATGTTAATGTTATTAGGGATTCCGGTTATACATATGCTGCTAACCCTTCTTGCTTCGGCTATTTAATTTTTGTTTGGGCGCTTAAGCTCGTCCCCAGGATACGGATCCGGGGAGGAGATGTGTTTTCCACTTAGCTCTCTGACTAACGGTTGTTGTTATAACCATTCATAAGAGATGGGACAGTGTGAAGCCCCCGCACTGCATGATGGCCTACCGGCTCTCGAGATTGCCCGATCAGATACACCGGCCTCACCCCCTGTCTTTCGTGATGTGAGTCCTACAGTATAGGACTAAATAAGGAGTGTAAGAGTTGTAGTAGTTATCCTTAGCCCACAGGGCCGTCCATGTAAACAGTTATCTATGGCCTTTTGCTTATGTATTTATGTATGCCTTGTTAGTCTTTCCTTATGATTGCTTCCGCATTGTATCTGTGATATGATGGGTTGATTCTCTTGCCTGATAAGGCGACCACTTAGTTCTTGAGAGGGTGGGTCGTGGCGACCCGGGAAGCACTAAGTGGCCTCCTTGGGCAGTAAGATCCCTTCTCCCCCGACTTTGGTTCAGTTCTGGGGGGGGTCTTACACCAAGGGCTACAACTTTCATGCTGTGAAATTGGTCTGAATTTGACTGAAAAGGCCTCAAAAAGTCATTTGAAGATGATTGCATAAGTGTGACAATGGAATATATATTCTATAGTTTGATTTCATGATCTGCACAGATCTTGAAGCAGATCCTATGGCCACTGGTTATCTTCTTCCTCAAGCCAAGGGCTGGGATTGAATCGACCTAGAGCCCTTTAAATCTCTTCCCTTTTGCCACCAGGGCCCCTCCATGGCCGGCCACCACCACCACCTTCCTCATGATGAGGGTCTTCGATGGGTAGTGGTCTGACGGCCTGAGGTGATCTATGACCAAAATTTGGCATGGACATGGCCGAAAGATTCCAAGGAGGAATTCTCCATGGATATGAGCTCAATTGAGCTCATTTTCTTCCTAAATGATCTAGATGACTAGCACTAGGGAGAGGATAGGAAACTCACTGAATTGGTGGCCATTGAGCGAGTAGTTCTTCTTGGTGGCAGGTGGTGGCTGTCTCCGGCGGCCTTGCTCCAAATCTTGCTCCTGGGCTCAATTTCTCCAGTAGAAGTGGTGGCTCGACTGCTTAGGGTGTGAGGAAGGAGGAGAGAGTTTCAGATGGGGGGATGAAGGTTGAGGAGGAGAATGCCCATAAGGGGGTTCGGGTATTGCCTTGGATGCTCCTCCCTTGCTCCAAGTAGCCCCTCCTCTGCTACCAGCCGACTGGAGTTAAGTGGAGAACTCTTCTCAATGCCTTGGGGGCATAAGCAAGCTCCAAGTGGCCTCCTCCATGACTCCATTTGTCTCCACATGCAAGGTCAACATTTTCTTCATGCATGTTGACAATGTTGACTATGTTGACCCCTTCTAAATGAGGTGGAAGGCTGATGTGGACCTAAATCTCTCAGAATTAACCTAGGGAATTGATCTAAGGTATGAGGGGTGGAAGAATTAGGCATGATATTGATATAAGCACACATTTGAACATGGTTGACTTGATGTTGACCATGGTCAAAATGCTGATGTGGCATGCCCCACATGAGTGCTATGAACACCATGACTCCTCATGGTGACCAATTGGTTTGGGTGAGGTCAATTTGGTTAAGAGATACCTAACTAGGGTCAATTGAGTAAAGTTGACCTAATGTTGACCAAAGTCAAAATTGATGATGTCATGCCCATTCATATTGGTCATGACCTCATTGATACCCCATGATGTCTATTAAATTATGGTGGGGTCAATTTAATCAAATGAAGTTCAATTGAGGTTAATAAGGCAAGGTTGACCTAATTGACCTAAGTTTGACTTAACCCACTTGATGTTGACTAATCAAGTCAATTAGGGTGCTAGTGATTCATGGTCACCTTAAAGTCCTAAGCCCACTACCTAATCCAAATCAGCCCAATGTGACACATGTCACTCATGGGGTCTAGTTCAAAAAGGGCGGATATTACATATAGACTAACCACTAAATGAAAATTTATTGAGGGTGTCTTCTCCCATGATTGGTCGAAGCACATTGTCATACCTATATGGCCAATAGACCATATGAGCCGCAATGAGGAACTTTGACTCATTCAATTCACATGTTAGATACTTAGATTTGTTTGGATGTGAGTCCACATATGTGCAAAGGGCGCACAGGAGCGTCTAGGCTGGTTGCCGATGACTCAAGTTTAGTGATGTGCATAGTAAATTAAGAAATCAAAGATAAGGCAACATAAAAATTGAACCCTCTCAATATTAAGTATAACTCAGAATATATAGATTTCTAACGTTTAGTGAATATAAAAGTTAACTTAGAACCCTAGATGTTCGAAGTGCTAGCATTCATATTGTGATCATGCTTATAATCATGCATGTTTATTGTCATTTGGAAAAAAATATCCTTACTCATCCGTCAATGACCCATTTTATGGGGTTTTTCCCTTTCCAGAAAACACGGGTCAAAAAATCAAGCCCTCACCACTATTTATTTAATTAAATTTTTTAAAATTGCAAAGAATATATATATATATAAGTGACAGGTACGGGGATCCGCCCCTACTGCCAAGCGCGACAGTACCCGGCCGGCGACGGCGGGCTTCTCCCTCCCCCGACAGAACATATACATATGTGAGTGCCTTTGCCAAATAATCACCTCAAAATAATACCTAATCATATTAGAAATTAGAGCAATCTATGTGAAGTAAAAAAAATCAATGTCTCTACATCTTACAACCATTGATCTTTCCATCCACTAAATATATGCAAAATTACTTATACCGTAATAAGAGAAGGTCTAGGATTGTTGTACAACCCCGTATTCGTCGAGTGGGCCCCCGGACCCGAAAGGAGGGACCAAGGGACAAGAGTCGAGCCCAACGGACCATTCTCCCGGGCCAAGGGAAAGGGCGAACCACAGGGCGAGTGTGGTCCCACTCTCAGAGCACCCGCGCGACGGTGAGGGGTGTTGGCGAATGAGGGCAAGCAATAGGCGAGAAGACCTGCAAGTGGCACCTTCGCGGACCACTCGCCTAGAGCTCAGGAGCGTTCGACGTGTGCGGGGGAGCGCTCGACGAGCGTAAGCAGGCTGGGCATCTCGCGCGCGGGCACTCGCCCGGTCGAACGGGGCGAGAAAGGAGTCTGGCGAGTGGTGCCCTCATAGACCACTCACCCTCAAAGGCTTCCAGGAGGAAATGACCTAGATACCCCTTGTGGGCTGCCAATAGCCCTTCATAACAGCGGTGTTAGGCTGTTAGTAGGCCATTTTGGGGTGCGGTTAGTAAAACCAAAAGGCGGATTCATGCTATTTGCAGACCAGTCTAGAGAATCTATAAATAGACCCTTAAGGGCACCTTGGAGGAGAGATCCAGAGAGAGAATCCTCTCCTCCAGGAAAGTTTTGGTTGGCTGCTAGTGCCCTCCAAGGTGCCCGGCTGAGCTTTGGTTTGGGAGGGGAAGCTCTCTAAGATCTTCCGGGTGTGTGGTGGGACCTCCTCGCTACAGCCTTGGGTCTGTTCTAGTTATCTCATCCACCGTCGGGAGGGTTTGGTGAGAGAGAAGTAAGCGTCGGATATACCCCCCAGTGGGTCCGAACTCAAAGAGACTGGTTGCCGGTTTCAATATTTTTGGTGCGGTGAGCGTGGACCGTAGCCGGTGAAGGAAAATCTCAAACTGGACTCGATGACAGGAGATGGGGGAAATGGTTCTGACTCAGGCCACTCACAGCCACCAGCAACAACGGAGTGGCTGGAGATGTTCGAGAAGTTCAAGCGAGAAGTGCTGCAAACGGTTCTCGCCGGGAGGAGGGATTGCGAGACCCCAGTAGTTCCGGTGGTCCCGCCCCCGCAGATTGGCGAGAATGCCCCGGGGCAGCGATACGGGAAGGAGGTGCCAGCGGAGGCGAGTGCGCGAGATCTCCCCGGGCGGCAGCTGTTCAACTGCCCGGCCAGTGCGGAGGTGTGCGAATTGGCCCCGCCCGAGAGGACCACTCGCCGAGCAAGAGAAGGGAGCCCCTTCTGCGAGTTGATCCTATCGGCCCCAGTGCCAGAGGGGTTCCGAGGGCCGGAGATGTCCTATTATACTGGCAAGGATGACCCAGTCGTGCATCTACAATGGTTTGAAGACATGGTCTCAATTCCTCCCATATCGGACGCCTTTCAGTGCCGACTCTTCGCAACCACTCTAAAGGAGAGAGCTAAGGATTGGTTCCACCAGCTCCCCGTGGGTTCCATCTATGCCTTTGACGATCTACACCGGAGCTTCCGACTGCGCTTCTCGACGTCAAAAAAGAGAAAGAAAGACGCGGAGGAGCTCTTCAAGATCAAGCAGGGGCAAGGAGAATCACTAGCCCATTATATGGACAAGTTCCAGGAGGAGGTCCACCTCGTGCAGGAGGTGCTGGGGTTCACCCTCCAGATGGCATTCATCGTAGGATTGTGGGATGGGTTCTTCAAAATGGACCTGAAGAGAAGGCCTCCTCTTTCCTTTGAGGAGTTGATGGAGCGTGCGGCAGAGGAGATAGAAGGGGAGGCAGCCAATCCGGAGTTTTACAGGTGGTTGGCGAAGATGAGCGAGCCCGAGGTGAGGCAGCAGGAGGGAAGGAGAAGGGAGGAACCCAGGGGCCAGGGGTTCGAAAGGCAGCAGCGAGATTGGAGACGTCAGGAACCCAATAACCGGCTAACCTGGAGGCGTCAGGAGGGACCGGCGAGAGGTCAAGAAGGGGGATACCGAGGAAGGGAGCAGGATGGGGTCAACCCAGGGTGGAGGCAAGGCCCCAGGCCCCCTCACCCTCCCTGGGAGCAAGCCATGGCGGTAGGCCAAGGAAGAAGAGGAAGAGGAGGAAGAGGAGGAAGAGGGGGCCAGGTGGCATGGCCTTACTGTGACTTTCATCAGGAGGAAGGTCATGCAACGGCCACCTGCCGGGAATTCTTGGAGATGAGAGGGGGAGGTCAGCCATGGCAGCAGCCGGTCAGGATCGAGGAAGTGTTCCCAGAGGCGGGGGAGGACATGTGTGAAGACAGGGCAGACGTAGGAGCCAGGGGAGGGATCGGGGTGATCCACGGAGGGGTCGGGATCGAGGCAACTCGCAAGAAGAGCTTCCAAGCGATGTACAGGAGAGGCGTCGCATCGGCTTCCCAGACCCCCACCTCCCTCGGAGAAGCTCACCTTCTCATCAGAAGGCATGCCAGACTACGAGGACCCATTCTGTGACGCCTTGGTGATTCAGACGGCAATAGAAAACTTCACGGTCTCCCGGATCTTGGTGGACAATGGGAGCTCCGTGAACGTTATCTTCAAGAAGGCTTTCGACGCATTGGAGGTGGAAAAGAAAAGGGTGTAGGCCTCCGATGGTCCGTTGTTCGGCTTTTCGGGGGAGAGGAAAGAGGTTGAGGGAGGAGTTGGCCTCCAGGTGTCGTTGGGAGGGGTCCCGAGGAATTGTCGATTCGTCATTGTGGGCGCCCCGAGCAGCTACAATGCAATATTCGGACGTTCCCTCATCAGCGCCTTCCGATGCGTGCCCTTATCTTACCACCAGTGCTTGAAATTCCAAGATGGAGGGGTCCAGGTCCGGATTCGGGGGGATGCAATGGTGGCAAGGCAGTGTTATGTTACTGTCGTCAACACCATCTCCTGGATGGAGGAAGCTGAGAAGATGGATGAGGAGATGAAGGGGCCGGAGGGGCCGGAAGAAGAGGGGATGGAGGGGAGAGTTGAGGGAGAAAGCAGGATCCGAAGAGAAGGGAGGGAGATTGCTCAGGGGGAGCGAGTCGAGCCCATGGAGGAGGAAGCTACAGCAGGAGAGGAGATCCCGGTTGAAGGGAGAAGTGCAGAGGGCAAGTGGGAAGAGCCGGCCCGGCATGAGGCGGCGGAAGAAGTGGTTAAGATGGAGGTCGTCACCCAGGGAGGAAGGGTGGAGAAGGTGCAGATCAGTGGGGGCCTGGGCCCGGAGGACAGGAGGATGATGCTGGAGTGCATCCGAAGGAACGTCGACATCTTCGCGTGGAACGCGGCGGACATGTCAGACATCGATGCGGACGTGGCTTGCCACCGGCTCAATCTCGAGCCAGGGGCCCGCCCCGTCCGACAGAAGAGGAGAACCATAGCCAACAAGCTCGAAGAACCGATCCGCGAGGAGGTGGCCAAGCTCCTCGAAGCAGGTTTTGTATCGGAGATCCAGTATCCAGGCTGGGTCTCCAATGTCGTCATGGTAAAGAAGGGCGATGGCCGCTGGCGTATGTGTATTGATTTTTCCTTATTAAACAAAGCATGCCCTAAGGATTGTTATCCCCTGCCTCGGATCGACGCGCTGGTTGACTCAGCCATCGGTTTTCTGTGATGAGTTTTTTGGATGCTTTTTCAGGTTATCACCAGATCAGGATGCACCCCCAGATGTCAAAGATGTCTCGTTCATCACCAGGGAGGGGTGCTACTGCTATAAGATGATGCCCTTCGGGCTTAAAAATGTGGGAGCAACCTACCACAGAATGATGGACCGAGTTTTCAGGGAGCAAAGAGGAAGGAACTTGGAAGTCTATGTAGACGACCTCATGGTGAAAAGCAAGAGCGTGAGTTCTCACCTCCAAGACCTCGAGGAGACTTTTGCCACCCTACGCAAGTACAAGATGCGGCTCAACCCCCTAAAGTGCGTATTTGGGGCCAGCAAGGGAAAGTTCCTAGGTCACCTTCTCACTCCTTCGGGGGTAGAGCCCAACCCCGACAAGGTGAAGGCCATCATGGAGTTGGGGTCGCCGCGGAACGCTAAGGAGGTCCAACGACTGACCGGGAAGCTCGCAGGGTTGAGTAGGTTTCTTTCTCGGGTGGGGGAGAAATGCTCCCCGTTCTTCAAAGTGTTGCGAGGCAATCAGAAGTTCGAATGGACGGAGGAATGCGAGGGGGCCTTCCAGGCCTTGAAGAGCCAACTCACCAAGGCTCCGCTACTCCAAGGTCCTAAGGAGGGAGAGGACCTGTCCTTATACCTCGGGGTCGGGACGGAAGCCGTAAGCTCCGTCCTGGTCCGGGAAGAGGGTAAAAGGCAGCTACCCATATACTACGTAAGCAAGGTTCTGAAGAAGGCGGAGCTCCGATATCCGATCCTGGAAAAGCTAGCCTTCGCCTTGGTCATCTCGGCAAGGAATCTCAGGCCCTACATCCAGGCCCACTCAATTCAAGTAACAATCGATCACCCCTTACGCAAAATCTTCGCGGGGGTAGAGCATTCGGGGAGGCTCGCAAAGTGGTCGATAGAGTTGAGCGAATTCAACATCACCTTCCTCCCACGATTGTCAATAAGGGCCCAAGCAGTTGCGGATTTCTTGGTGGACTTCATGGTCGAGACGGAAGAGGAGCAAGTCATGCACCATACCTCCTGGAAGCTGCTGGTCGACGGAGCCTCGGGCAAGAACTCCCTGGGAGGAGGGGTAGTGTTGGAAAGCCCTCATGGGGTGAAAATCGAGCAAGCGCTGGTGATACATTTTCCCGTAACCAACAACCAGGCGGAGTATGAAGCGGTGATCGCCGGCCTGCGTCTGGCCCGGGAGCTAGGAGTTCATGATGTGGAAGTTCTCACGGATTCGATGGTGATAGCTTTGCAGGTCAAGGGTGAATCTGAGGCAAGAGAGCCCACGCTTGTCTGGTATCTTGCCAAAGTAAGGGGTCTCATTGGAGCATTCACAACTTTCTCCATCAGGCACGTCCCAAGGGAGGAGAGTGCCTCGGCCGATCGGCTGGCCAAATCTGGTCCTCGGGTTGGGGGGACTTTGGCAGATCTATTCCGCCCTTCGATAGAGGAAGGGGAGCTCATGGATATCGAGCAGCGGCCCTCATGGAAGGACCCTTTCGTGACCTTCCTATCGACAGGAAAATTTCCGGAAGGGATTCCGGATCAAAGGCGCTTTCGATACAAGTCCGTCTACTACGCACTCCATGAAGGGCACTTGTATCGGAAGACCCTCTCGGGATTCCTGGCACGATGTATCTCAGAAGAAGAAGTCCCGAGGATCCTGGAGGAGATCCACTCCGGCGAATGCGGCAGTCATTCGGGGAGCAGGACGTTGGAGGCAAGAACAATGAGGCAAGGATATTTCTGGCCGACCCTGAGCAGGGATGCAGCAGAGTTCGCCAGGAAATGCTGGAAGTGCCAACTATTTGCCCCACTTCAACTCTTGCCCGCTCAGAGGCTAAGGAGCATCACGGCACCCTGGCCCTTTGCCATATGGGGGATGGACCTGGTAGGACCCTTCCCTCAGGCCAGCGGACAAAGAAGGTTTCTCCTGGTCATGATCGACTATTTCACGAAATGGTTGGAGGTCAAGGCGCTTGCCAAGGTCACCTCCCAAGTAATCCGCAACTTCGTATGGGGGGAGATCATCTGTCGATATGGACTTCCGCAATCCATAGTGACCGATAATGGACCGCAATTCGCTAGTGAGGAGTTCATACGTTTCTGCAGTCAGTTGGGGATAGACCTCAGGTTTCCATCCGTCCATCACCCCAGGAGCAACGGGCAGGTAGAGGCTGCTAACAAAATTATAGTGAACCTGCTAAAGAAGAAGGTAGAAAATTTGAAGGGGAATTGGGTGGAGCAACTCCCCTCGGTTCTCTGGGATCTAAGGACTACCCCCAACACCGCCACAGGGGAGACCCCCTTCAAACTCTCTCACGGTTCTGGGGTCGTCATCCCAGTAGAGCTTGAAGTCGAGACGCCACGGGTAAACGCCGCCTCAAACGGTGGTGAAGAGTGGAGAGTTGGGAATGAGGAGGAGCTAAGGCTCTCCTTGGACCTGGTCGAAGAGGTCCGAGACCTCGCCACCATTCGACAAGGGAAGTTAAGGGGCGGATGGCCAAATACTTCGACAAGCACGTCCGGATCAAGCAGTTCGAAAAGGGTGACCTCATGTTAAAAAAGGTCGACGCGGACGGGAGGTCAGCCGCGGTAGGAAAACTTAATCCCAACTGGGAAGGTCCGTATATTGTAGAAGAAGCTTTAAAATCAAGGGGGTATCGCCTCCGGAATGTGGTGGGTGAGCCCATTGGTCATATGTGGAGCGGCGATGATCTAAAGCGTTTCTATCCCTAAGGTCATGTAATAGTAATGATGCCTTGCCTTAAGCTTGATTCTTCTTATACATGTGCATGGTGTAATGGTTTGCGTGATGATTACAAAAACTCTGGAGATTAGCCCCGAGCAGACCCGCTGACCAGGCTCTCACCTAGCTGGCAGGGCCGAAGGCTCACACGGTGGCAGGTTCCATGCTTCAAAGGTTGGCCCCGAGCAGACCCGCTGACCAAGCTCTCACCTAGCTGGCAGGGCCGAAGGCTCACTCGGTGGCAGGTTCCATGCTTCAAAGGTTGGCCCCGAGCAGACCCGCTGACCAGGCTCTCACCTAGCTGGCAGGGCCGAAGGCTCACTCGGTGGCAGGTTCCATGCTTCAAAGGTTGGCCCCGAGTAGACCCGCTGATCAGGCTCTCACCTAGCTGGCAGGGCCGAAGGCTCACTCGGTGGCAGGTTCCATGCTTCAAAGGTTGGCCCCGAGCAGACCCGCTGACCAGGCTCTCACCTAGCAGGCAGGGCCGAAGGCTCACTCGGTGGCAGGTTCCATGCTTCAAAGGTTGGCCCCGAGCAGACCCACTGACCAGGCTCTCACCTAGCTAGCAGGGTCGAAGGCTCACTCGGTGGCAGGTTCCATGCTTCAAAGGTTGGCCCCGAGCAGACCCGTTGACCAGGCTCTCACCTAGCTGGCAGGGCCGAAGGCTCACTCGGTGGCAGGTTCCATGCTTCAAAGGTTGGCCCCGAGCAGACCCGCTGACCAGGCTCTCACCTAGCTGGCAGGGCCGAAGGCTCACTCGGTGGCAGGTTCCATGCTTCAAAGGTTGGCCCCGAGCAGACCCGCTGACCAGGCTCTCACCTAGCTGGCAGGGCCGAAGGCTCACTCGGTGGCAGGTTCCATGCTTCAAAGGTTGGCCCCGAGCAGACCCGCTGACCAGGCTCTCACCTAGCTGGCAGGGCCGAAGGCTCACTCGGTGGCAGGTTCCATGCTTCAAAGGTTGGCCCGGAGCAGACCCGCTGACCAGGATCTCACCTAGCTGGCAGGGCCGAAGGCTCACTCGGTGGCAGGTTCCATGCTTCAAAGGTTGGCCCCAAGCAGACCCGCTGACCAGGCTCTCACCTAGCTGGCAGGGCCGAAGGCTCACTCTGTAAGACCCCTTCCCTCGGACTTCCAAAAACTTGGAAGGACGGAGGGAACATGAAGAGGAATGGGCCCCGATAATAGGCCACATGAAGTAGTCGAGGCCCTTTTAGCCGTACTACGGGTCTTACTGCCCAGAACCGCCGTCTCGTGGTGGGTAGCCACCACTTAACGCCGATTCTGCCGGCCAAATATAGAGGAAGCATCCATAGTTAACATTACATAAGAGATACATATCCATTCAAAAACCAAAAGACATAGAAAGGTAACATCATAGTCTGGTACAATTCATAAGAGAGTACCCGGGAACAAACCAGGTCAAATAAAGCTGAGACTAAAACTCCTCAAAAACTAAAGTGACTAAGACATGGTCCTCATCACCAAGTACTAAGAATCTAGGTCGAAATCTCACGGTAGTACGGTCGCCAACAGGAGGGGCTCTGGGATCTGTAGTTCCTGCCGAATCAGGTCCTCCTGTCCTCTGGTGCTGGGTCTCTTGGTGCTGCCTCCCCTGTGTTAGGTCACAACCGACCGTCAGTCTAAGAGACTCAGCCACAACCTCCCCGCCTCCCCCCGCGACTCCTAGGCACCGGGTGGAGAGGAGGAAAAGGAGGGACACAAGGCAGCATAATTTCAAGCAGATGACAAATGGCAGGTAGATTAATTATAGCACATATTTATACAAATGAGCACGATATAAGAACTGGCGAGTATATAGTAAGGCAAAAACCATAGTACTAGGTTACTAACAACATAACCAGAGTCACAATATATGAGAAATAATAGAAAGAGTAGCAAATTGCAGTAATTGGAGCATCCACCAAAAAGTAAACAAGCCACGGTTCATAGGGCAACAGTGAGGTTTTCATAATTTTAGGTAAGGAAAAACCTTAACTTATCAATTCAAAAGATAAGTTAAGGGATCGTTTTACAAGGCCCATCATATAAGGCATCCCATACTACTTTATATGATGGGGGAAAAAGGGAAAAGATGAGTGATGTGATGTATGCTATGTTATGCAGTGATGCGCATTATTATGAAATGATGATTTACTCACACACACGACTCTGTACGTACAGACTTTGTTAGTTCCCCATTGTTCAAGGTGTAGCTATCCCCCAGGGTCTCACTACCGTGGCCGTAGTGACAGTGGGTCGGGCTCCCCCACTTCTAGGCGGGTACACACACTACCAAGCCTAGACCTCTCCACACTCCCTCCGAGACCCACGCGTGGGCGGACTAGTCGTGCTTTTTGCTGCGCGTCAGACTTAGATAGGTCTAGTGTGAGTTTTAGGGATGGAGGCTTCTCCACAACTTCCACTAAACCAGATCCCTAATCCTCACCACTTGCCTGAGTCAACGTATGTCCGCCGGTGTGCCAGCCCGGACCATACCGAAGACCCGCCACACATTCCAATTATTCATACAAGTTTACCCCGAGCTTATCGCTCGCTAACAATCAAATAAAACATAGGCTCAGCCAGCCTCTCACTAGGCCTTAGAACAAATTCATTTCCAAGGTAGGTATGTGGAAATTGTTCAATAATGTATTCACTTGACTCTAAATTAAAAGTTCTTTCCCCGTTGACCCTTTCCTAGATTAACCTACCAAACTTCACCTTATTAAGTGGGGTTGCTTACGTTGTATCATGATCCGATCGACACGGTGCTCCTACCTTAGCTTAAAATTTTTACCTTGAGCTTCCCGAGGCATAGACCTAAGTGCCTTGGGGTAGGTTAAGTGATGTGGGATCACTTATCTGAGACCTCCTTGGGACTCGAAGTCGTTTTAACTCGACTTGATTATACTATTTGAAGTGATCACCTTAGATCCTCCTCGTATTGCTTAGTTCTTGACCCAACATGGACAAAGTGTTCTGTTTACCCGATGTGACCTCGAGTGATTACCTTCTAATGATTTGAGTCTATTATTTGACGAGTACCCAGAAGATTTATTTTAACTTAAACTCCAAGTTCCAAGAGGTTAAGTTTCTGGAGGAGATTGATTTGTTTAATTGGAATCTTAGTAATTATGAGCCTTATATGAACAAGGTTTGTACCTCTCCCGCTTGTGATGTGCAACGATTTGGATCATTTAACGAGTATTCAATTTATTCTGGTACTAAGGGCATTTGCTATTCACCGGAGGCTTGCCCAATTATATTCTCGATGGGGGAAACCTCCTTTCATTTTACCGGACCAAAGGTTAGGAAACCTCTCCCTACCCCAAAATCCTTACTTAATTAAGTTGCTCACCGAGTTGAGGTGCTTCCGAGGTGTGTATCTTCCAAGTTTTTACCCCTCTTTCAATTTAATCCCCTCGGAGTATCCTAAGGTAAATTATGTCTAAAGCTTATGATTTATGAACCTGGGTTGGGTCTAAGGGTGTCCCTAGTCCTGTGAAATCTTGGGGTCAGTCGGGTGTCTTAATAGTTATGGGGGTCCACCTTAGTGAATTGGCTCATTCTAAATTAGGCCTTGGTGAGAATGAATTTCTGGGGATTCATCAGCTCTTTTTAGTCCTATTTCAATTCTGAACAGTAGAGGGTTGCCTCCACTCTAGTCAAGGCTTGGTGTACCTTTTTTTTTCTTATAGAGGTCCTAACGGAGGTGAACTTTTGTCAAAACTTGTGGTGGTTTTGGGAACCACCTAGGAGTTACCATTTCACAAGTGTATCCTTCTCGTTTTCACCCGGATTAATTAAATAGCCTCAGTGGGGGCTGCTGGTCGTCCTACCATTTTATCACCATGATTTATTTGGTATCATGTATTAAGAAAATTGGTTCATGCCTTCAATTGATAACATCCGCTCACTTGAAATCTCTATGGATATTGGGGTGGACTAAAGTATGATCTTGAGCCTTGGGGCATTTTTAGACTCCTCGGATCTATTCAAGACTTCTGGTCATCCCATGTATGCTCACTAGAATAAGGTGAATCATCGTTGTTTCTAGCTAACTCCATTTTTTTCTATTTAGCGAGGCTAGTTTAACTATATTCCCTCCAGATGCCCTAGGCTAAGTTACTCTCAGGGTTAGTGAACTCCTATCGATCTAAGTTTTTAGTTCATGTAATTCTTATGTTCACTCTATATGTTATACTTGAAGTATGATCGGGAGATCAACTAAATCACAAGGACCATTATACTTAAGACGTCAAAATACTCAGATACATAACCTTATACATGCTTTACTAAAATGGGTCTACAAGGAGCTACACTTCACCAAAAATTCTGTATAACATATCATTAGAAAGGTAAAAACAAGGGCTAAAACTTTTGTATTGACCACATGTTCTGAATTTGAGTGTAAGCTATTCAATTTACTGCTTAAAATTTCAGCTTTGGGATGTGACCTTTTATTATTACAAATACATGGTTTACTAAAAAGGGTCTACAGGGAGCTACACTTCACCAAAAATTCTGTATAACATATCATTAGAAAGGTAACAGCAAGGGCTACAACGTTTGTATTGACCACATGTTCTGAATTTGAGTGTAAGTTATTCAATTTACTGCTTAAAGTTTCAGCTTTGGGATGTGACCTTTTATTACTACAAATACATGGTTTACTAAAAAGGGTCTACAGGGAGCTACACTTCACCAAAAATTCTATATAACATATCATTAGAAAGGTAAAAGCAAGGGATACAACTTTTGTATTGACCACATGTTCTTAATTTGAGTGTAAGTTATTCAATTTACTGCTTAAAGTTTCAGCTTGGGGTGTGACATTTAAATGCTACTTATTTATTCAATCTAGTGATCACAAATTCCAACTTTCCTACCTTCATATCTACTTAGCCAAACCTAATAGATGGCTTATCATGACTTAGGGTGAGACCCCTTGAGATTTCATTGGAAATTGATAATTAACATTCTCCAAACTCACAAAAATTCATAGAATGAAATATCTAGCAAAACCATAGAAAAGTGTCTTACAAAAATTCTAAATTTCTCACCAAGCATAGGCCATACATGGATACATGCATGGCCTGAAAATCATTCATGTTGCATGCAACAATATCCCTAAATTTCAGAAAAATACTAAAACCTAAATCCAAGAACATGAGTTACTAAATATGAACATGAATACCACTATTCACTCCTCTTCCCTTGGAGTAATCAACATGCAAGCCTAGATTACTCGCCCAAATCAAGTCCAAACCTCATGAAACTTTGTACAGAGGTGAGTCATCACATGAATAACATGTCACCACAAATTTGGGCCAAAACTATAAGTTTATGCCCCATAAGCTATTACAATAATGAAATTTAAATTATTCCAAAAACTATAGAAAATTTTTCTCCTAAAATCACCAAATTTGGACAGTGATTTTATATGGCCATCACACACCTTGGGTACAAATTTCACATGCATGCAAAGGATATTGAGAGAAAAATACACATTATGCACATGCAAGAACATATTGTACATCCTGCACTAAAACAGATGCACAGGAGTGTACAGTCATCCAAATCAGTTGATTTCAAGCTCAGATGAAAGTAGACATCAAGGTCTACAAATCTTGTCTCTGGTGAAATTTGCAAATTCGGCCTCTAAGGGCTTCAATTTCCTGCTTGAACATCTTAAATAAAGTGTGACAGATTGAATACTATTCATTTATTAATATCATGTGGTCTGCGTTTAGGGATCTAATCAGATCCGACGGCCAGGGCATCGTCTTCTACCTCTCGCCAAGGGCTGAGAATGAAAGCGCCTGGGCTACCTTCGAGCCTGATTTCCCGGCCACCTACTTGACTCCACGGCCGACCACCACCACCACCACCTTCACGAAGGTGGGGGCTATCGAGACGGCGGTCTTGATCGGCCGGTGGCGGCCGGAATAAGGAAAGAGGGGAGGATGATTTCGACGGAAAAACCTGTGAAAACCAGTGGTGGATCTGGCTCAATTGAGCTCGTCTCACCTCCTAATTGATCTAGATAGCTAGCACGAGGGAAGAGGGAGAGGTACGGGCCTGAGTTTGTGGTCGGAGGCGCGGATTTGCCCTTGTTCCCATGCGTGAGTTATCACCGCCGGAAGCCATGGCCGAATGAGGGTTCTGAGCTCGAAAGCTTCGCCGGAGTTGGGGGTTTGGCCTCGTGGAGCTTACTGAACGTGAAGGTGGCCTCAAATGAGGCTGAGGGGGAGTTTAAAGTAGGGAATTCAAGAGGGGGGTTCGGCCATTATTGCCACCTCTCCAACACCCAATGCATGGCTTCCAGCTCGAGCCAAACCAGCTGGGCATCAAGCCTGAGGTCGGGTGAGGAGAGAGAGGTGGAAGGGAGGTGCCAATTGGCACTCTAAACTCACATTCAAGGTGGGTGAAATCTCTCCTTTGTAAAACACTATTCACCTGATTTTTTACCCCCCCCCCCCCCCCCCCCTCATGGCTATGCATGGTTGCCACCTCAGCTCAAAAAGGGTGGGGTTTTACTCTCCAAGGTCATCTGAATATATTGGGTTAAGGTGGAGTGTGCCATTTGGCATGGTGCTCAAAACTTCCTTTCTTTCTCTCTCTTCCTATTTTGGCTTTTTCCCAAAAATGGCCCCCTTTAATTAACCACCCATTTAATTCATTATTTAAATGTAAATCAGCCATGTCATGGACTGATTGTAGGCTTGAGGTTGAGCTAGGGCCCAAGGGGGAAATCAGTTTAACCATGATGACTTAATGGGTTACTTGAGATTTGGTTTAGCTTAAGTCCTCCTAGGTTAATGTGAGTGATTCAAATGAATCCAATGGACTCTATGGGTCCTAGATTGGTGGAGCTTTGTGGAGGGGGACACAAGGAGGTCTTAAGTTCTCTTATTGAGTTTGGGGGGGCGGCATAATGGGGCCCTTAGGGTTTTGCCCTAATTTTTAGGTTAAAAGGGCTCATTAAATGAAACCCTAGTGGTCAAATCCTCCTAATAAGTTAGTTTCTCTCAACCTTAAGGTTCTGTACATTGGTTAGGGAGTTTTACCCTAGTGACCCCCAATCTCCTGTTGGTCTAGGGAGCTTGTTTAGAGAGGGAGAGTGTCAAAACTTGACTAAGGGGGCCTAGTAGTTTTGGGGATGTTACAATTCCCAATATGCAATAAAAATAATTTTGTCCCCGAAAGTTAAGATTAGTCGTACGGGTGAAGATACTAAGAGACAAACTTAATCTTTAAAGAAGAGTGCGAGGCGTACCTGCACTGAATAGCCTTGGATACTTTTGTTGCATGAGATCCAGGGGCTCCCAGGTATGCTCCTCTTGGCCATGATTAGACCACAACACCTTGACTAGTGGAATTTTCTTTTTTCTCAGGGTTCGGACTGTCGTTTCATCAATTCGGATTGGCTCTAGAAGAGCAGTTCTGTCAGAAGCCACTGGGTTTGAAGCTGAAGTTACATGTTGATCTGGCCGGATTAGCGCCTTCCGGAGGGAGGAGATATGAAAAACGTTGTGCAGGCCGACCAAGTCCGGGGATAGTTCTAGTCTATATGCCACGGGACCGAATCTTTCTAGAATTCTGAAAGGCCCGAGGTACCTGGGGCTGAGCTTCTTCAGTCCCCGTACTCGGGTGATGCCATGAGCTGGTCGGATCTTTAGAAAAACTTGATCACCCACCTGGAATTCTACCTGACGGTGATGCGCGTCATAGTATTTGGCTTGCCTGCTCTGTGCTTCTAACATCTTCTGTCGTATTAAGCGTACTTGATTATCGGTGTCTTCGATGAATTTAGATCCTAAGGCCGAGGGGTCTTCATCTTGCACCCAGGATAGCGGAGTTCTGCACTTCCTTCCGTACAAGGCTTCATAAGGTGCCATTCCTATGGAGGTATGATGGTTGTTGTTGTAGGAGAACTCTACCAACGGTAACAGTCCCTCCCATGGCTCCCCACTATCCAATATGCATAATCGGAGGAGGTCCTCCATCGTCCGAATAGTGCGTTCAGTTTGCCCATCTGTTTGAGGGTGGAAAGCGGTACTGAAGTTCAGGCGAGACCCTAAATAAGCTTGGACGGCCCTCCACTCCTTAGATGTAAATCTTCCGTCTCGATCTGATATGATAGTTTTTGGCATGCCGTGGTAACGTACAAACTGTTCTACGAAGAGTCGAATTAGTACGCTGACCGGGGCTTTCTTTTTCATCGGAATGAATCTGGCCACTTTAGTTAATCTGTCAACGATTACCCAGACCGAGTCATGACCGGAACGAGACCTTGGTAGCCCATGCACGAAGTCCATCGAGATATCTTCAAATTTCCAAACAGGCACTGACAAGGATTGAAGCTGTCCTGCCGGATTTCTGCATTCCGCCTTTACACACTGACAAGTTTCGCAGAGGTTTATAAATTTTGTTATATCCTTCTTCATCCCAGGCCAAAACATGGTTCTTTTTAAATCTGCTGTCATCTTGGTGATTCCCGGGTGCACTGAATACTTGCTATAATGCGCTTCGGTCATGATCTCCTCCCTGCGCTGGTTTGTAGCCGGAATGTAAACTCGGTCCTTGAAGCGAACTAAACCGTCGATGATAGAGAAGTCCTTGGCGGTGCCCGTATTCAGTGCTTCAAAAACTGGTTCCATATCCGAATCTTGTTTTTGACCTTCCCGGATGCGATCCTCGATATCACTCTCGATTGAGATCGATCCCAGATACTCTTCGTATAATTCGGGATCTGCTCGGGAGACTAGAGTAATATTCAAATTTTCCATTTCTCGAAACAACTCCAATGATGACAATCGCATTTCTGGTTCCGATGTGCCGACTGTTCTGCTAAAAGCGTCAGCCACTTTATTCGCTTTTCCGGGGTGATAGTGCATTGTGTACTGATAATCGCAAAGGAATTCCACCCATCTTCTTTGACGCATATTAAGATCCTTCTGTGTGTCTTCGTATTTTAAATTTTTGTGATCAGAGAAGATGTCACAGTGTACTCCGTATAGATAATGTCGCCAAATTTTTAGCGCGAACACTACAGCTCCCATCTCTAGGTCATGCACGGGATAGTTTTGTTCATGCTTTTTCAATTGCCGGGATGCATAAGCAATTACATGACCGTTTTGCATTAGTACAGCACCCATTCCTTGGTAAGAGGCGTCAGTGTAAACTTGGAAGCCCTCCTTTCCTGATGGCAAGGCAAGAATTGGGGCAGATATTAATCTGGCTTTTAAATCCTGGAAGGCTGCTTCACACTTGGGGGTCCAGATGAACGGCGAATCTTTCTTTGTTAACGTGGTAAGCGGTAGTGCGATCCGGGAGAAACCTTGTACGAACTTCCGATAGTATCCGGCAAGTCCTAGAAAGCTCCTTATGTCTGAGGCCGTTTTCGGTTGGGGCCAACCTCGGACTGCTTGGATTTTTGCTGGGTCAACTGCCAATCCAGCGTCGCTGATGATATGGCCTAAGAAGGCTACTTCACTGAGCCAAAATTGGCACTTACTGAACTTTGCGTACAGCTTATTCTCCCGAAGTTTCTGGAGAGTTAAGGATAAATGCTGAGCGTGATCCTCCTTTGTTTTCGAATAGATTAGAATGTCATCTATAAAAACGATGACGAAGGAATCTATGTATGGTTCAAACACTTTGTTTATTAAACTCATGAATGCCGAGGGAGCATTCGTGAGTCCGAATGGCATTACCGTGAACTCGTGTAATCCGTACCTGCTACTGAAAGTTGTTTTTGGGATATCCTCCTCCCGGATCCTCAGTTGGTAATACCCTGATCTGAGATCTAGTTTTGAATACCAGAATGCCCCTTGTAATTGATCAAACAGTTCGTCGATACGGGGTAGGGGATAGGTGTTTCTAACCGTCAAACGGTTGAGCTCTCTGTAGTCAATGCACAGTCTCAAGGTTCCGTCTTTCTTTTTAACGAAGAGAATCGGGGCTCCCCATGGTGACGAACTTGGCCTTACAAAGCCTGCTTCTACTAACTCTTGCAGTTGGCTTCGAAATTCGGTTAACTCCTTTGGTGCCATTCTATAAGGTGCTTTAGATACTGGTTTTGCTCCTGGTACTAGTTGAATTTGAAAGTCGGCCTCTCTGTGTGGGGGCAATCCGGGTAATTTGTCGTGGAAGACATCGGCAAAATCTCTTACCACCGAGATGTCTCCTAAGGGTTCACCTGACTCTTCTATTCCAAAGCAAACTAAAAATAATTCATCTCCCTGAAGATGCGATTTGATGGCCTGGACGGAAGATAAAAGGTTTTTGGAGACTGGTAAGGCACTTTCAAAAGTGATTGTGGTGTCCCCGTGACGAATAGTAACCCTTCTTTGCCGACAATCAATTACGGCATGATACCGAGATAGCCAGCTCATGCCCAACACCAGGTCGTATTTGACAAGCTTCATTGCAGTAGCTGAGGTTTCAAAATTTTTTCCACAGATGGTTATGTCTACGTCACAAGTCGAGGTGACACTGATTACGGATCCATCGGGAAGATGGACTCCCCTAGCAGGACCCAAGCGGCAGCTAAATCCTTTCAACTCCTTAATAAAGTTTTCTGATATAAAAAGATGGGTTGCTCCACAATCGAACAAAGCGAGGGCAGGTTTTCCGTTTACAAAAAGAGTGCCTGTGATTGCGAATTTAAAAGTTATCTAGTTAAGTGATAGTTCTTACGTTACCCATATTTAGGAGAAGATTTTAAGAGAACAAATTAAGCGATATAAAGGAAAGGTAAAACTTGGAATACCTGTAATAGTCTCCTCGGGTTTGCAAGGTTGGGCCAGATCAAGGGCATATAGTTGGTTGCCAGTGAGTTGACGGTTACTTCCTTGGTGTCCTCGTCCTCGACCTCGACCTCGGCCTCCAAAGTGCTGATAAGGGGGCCTTTGGGGTGGAGGAGGGAGTGCTCTCTGAGGACAGAATGCCTTCACATGACCGGGCTGGTGGCAGAAGAAGCATAGCTGAGAAGGAGGGGACCCACCCAACTGCTTAGGTGGCTCCTGGGCTTGCAGTGGTTGTGGTGCCAAAACTGTGTGGGATCCTTGACCTTGATTGAAGTTTGGACGAGGTCTTCCCCCACTCTTCTGATTCCTAATGAACTGATCCTGCTGATGTGGGAGCTGTCCTCTTCATTCCTCGGCAGCAGCTCTCTTCCCCCTGCCCCTGGTCATCAGGTGATCCGCTTCCAATCTCTTTGCTGCTTCAGCAATCTTGGCCAGACTAGTATCTGCTACGAATAAGAGTGCTTGTCTCAGGTCATCTCTCAGTCCCTTAAAGAACTTCTTGGCGAATCCTGCCTCACTGAACTGGTAAGAAACTAGGAATCGGGATAGATGGGCGAATTCTCGTTGATATTCCAAGACAGTCCTATTTCCTTGCCTTAACTGTAAGAATTTCTCCTCTAGCTCGTCTCTTGCCGACTGAGGAATAAAATGCTCCAGTAAAGCTCCTTTGAACTCTTCCCAAGAGATTTCACTGTATTCGTACCCTAAGAAGGTTGTATCCATTGCTGTCTTCCACCAGTGCTTAGCATGAGATCGAAGTGCTGAGACTGCTAAAGCCACTGCTTCGGTTGTTGGGCAGCGGATTCCAGCAAGCATATCTTGAATGGTATCGATCCATTCCTCAGTTTGTACTGCTGATTCTGTACCCGAGAAGGATGGTGGAGAGAGTCCTTTGAACACACTGAGCCAGTTTGAAGTCGGGTTGAGCTCCCTAACTGGGGCTTGATCTCTGAATGCTTGCAGAATGGCCTGCAGTGTCTGCCCCACATTGTCTTCTTGAAATTGGGCGGGGGGCGGAGGTGGAGGGGGAACCCTATTCTCTGGGACAGGATTCTGCAGGATATTGAAAAGTGGTATTAATCTAAGGTGGCTAGATGAGAAATGGTCGGGAGGAAAAAACCCTTATGGGCACACCACGCTTCCGCTGCTAGTTTGTCCGCAAACTAGACTCGAGCGGGGTGTAATAAGGGTTGGACAGAATATGTAGGATCGTTAAGCTCGGATACCCTTTGTAAGACCCCTTCCCCCAGACTTCCAAAAACTTGGAAGGACGGAGGGAACATGAAGTGGAATGGGCCCCGATAATAGGCCACATGAAGTAGTCGAGGCCCTTTTAGCCTTACTACGGGTCTTACTGCCCAGAACCGCCGTCTCGTGGTGGGCAGCCACCACTTAACGCCGATTCTGCCGGCCAAATCTAGAGGAAGCATCCATAGTTAACATTAAATAAGAGATACATATCCATCCAAAAACCAAAAGACATAGAAAGGTAACATCATAGTCTGGTACAATTCATAAGAGAGTACCCGGGAACAAACCGGGTCAAATAAAGCTGAGACTAAAATTCCTCAAAAACTAAAGTGACTAAGACATGGTCCTCATCACCAAGTACTAAGAATCTAGGTCGAAATCTCACGGTAGTACGGTCGCCAACAGGAGGGGCTCCGGGATCTGTAGTTCCTGCCGAATCAGGTCCTCCTGTCCTCTGGTGCTGGGTCTCTTGGTGCTGCCTCCCCTGTGTTAGGTCACAACCGACCGTCAGTCTAAGAGACTCAGCCACAACCTCCCCGCCTCCCCCCGCGACTCCTAGGCACCGGGTGGAGAGGAGGAAAAGGAGGGACACAAGGCAGTATAATTTCAAGCAGATGACAAATGGCAGGTAGATTAATTATAACACATATTTATACAAATGAGCACGATATAAGAACTGGCGAGTATATAAAGGCAAAAACCATAGTACTAGGTTACTAACAAAACCAGAGTCACAATATATGAGAAATAATAGAAAGAGTAGCAAATTGCAATAATTGGAGCATCCACTAAAAAGTAAACAAGCCACGGTTCATAGGGCAACAGTGAGGTTTTCATAATTTTAGGTAAGGAAAAACCTTAACTTATCAATTCAAAAGATAAGTTAAGGGATCGTTTTGCAAGGCCCATCATATAAGGCATCCCATACTACTTTATATGATGGGGGAAAAAGGGAAAATATGAGTGATGTGATGTATGCTATGTTATGCAGTGATGCGCATTATTATGAAATGATGATTTACTCACACACATGACTCTGTACGTACAGACTTTGTTAGCTCCCCATTGTTCAAGGTGTAGCTATCCCCCAGGGTCTCACTACCGTGGCCGTAGTGACAGTGGGTCGGGCTCCCCCACTTCTAGGCGGGTACACACACTACCAAGCCTAGACCTCTCCACACTCCCTCCGAGACCCACGCGTGGGCGGACTAGTCGTGCTTTTTGCTGCGCGTCAGACTTAGATAGGCCAAGTGTGAGTTTTAGGGATGGAGGCTTCTCCACAACTTCCACTAAACCAGATCCCTAATCCTCACCACTTGCCTGAGTCAACGTATGTCCGCCGGTGTGCCAGCCCGGACCATACCGAAGACCCGCCACAGATTCCAATTATTCATACAAGTTTACCCCGAGCTTATCGCTCGCTAACAATCAAATAAAACACGGGCTCAGCCAGCCTCTCACTAGGCCTTAGAACAAATTCATTTCCAAGGTAGGTATGTGGAAATTGTTCAATAATGTATTCACTTGACTCTAAATTAAAAGTTCTTTCCCCGTTGACCCTTTCCTAGATTAACCTACCAAACTTCACCTTATTAAGTGGGGTTGCTTACGTTGTATCATGATCTGATCGACACGGTGCTCCTACCTTAGCTTAAAAATTTTACCTTGAGCTTCCCAAGGCATAGACCTAAGTGCCTTGGGGTAGGTTAAGTGATGTGGGATCACTTATCTGAGACCTCCTCGGGACTCGAAGTCGTTTTAACTCGACTAGATTATACTATTTTAAGTGATCACCTTAGATCCTCCTCGTATTGCTTAGTTCTTGACCCAACATGGACAAAGTGTTCTGTTTACCCGATGTGACCTCGAGTGATTACCTTCTAATGATTTGAGTCTATTATTTGACGAGTACCCAGAAGATTTATTTTACTTAAACTCCAAGTTCCAAGAGGTTAAGTTTCTGGAGGAGATTGATTTGTTTAATTGGAATCTTAGTAATTATGAGCCTTATATGAACAAGGTTTGTACCTCTCCTGCTTGTGATGTGCAACGATTTGGATCATTTAATGAGTATTCAATTTATTCTGGTACTAAGGGCATTTGCTATTCACCGGAGGCTTGCCCAATTCTATTCTCGATGGGGGAAACCTCCTTTCATTTTACCGGACCAAAGGTTAGGAAACCTCTCCCTACCCCAAAATCCTTACTTAATTAAGTTGCTCACCCGAGTTGAGGTGCTTCCGAGGTGTGTATCTTCCAAGTTTTTACCCCTCTTTCAATTTAATCCCCTCGGAGTATCCTAAGGTAAATTATGTCTAAAGCTTATGATTTATGAACCTAGGTTGGGTCTAAGGGTGTCCCTAGTCCTGTGAAATCTTGGGGTCAGTCGGGTGTCTTAATAGTTATGGGGGTCCACCTTAGTGAATTGGCTCATTCTAAATTAGGCCTTGGTGAGAATGAATTTCTGGGGATTCATCAGCTCTTTTTAGTCCTATTTCAATTCTGAACAGTAGAGGGTTGCCTCCACTCTAGTCAAGGCTTGGGGTACCTTTTTTTTTCTTATAGAGGTCCTAACGGAGGTGAACTTTTGTCAAAACTTGTGGTGGTTTTGGGAACCACCTAGGAGTTACCATTTCACAAGTGTATCCTTCTCGTTTTCACCCGGATTAATTTAATAGCCTCAGTGGGGGCTGCTGGTCGTCCTACCATTTTATCACCATGATTTATTTGGTATCATGTATTAAGAAAATTGGTTCATGCCTTCAATTGATAACATCCGCTCACTTGAAATCTCTATGGATATTGGGGTGGACTAAAGTATGATCTTGAGCCTTGGGGCATTTTTAGACTCCTCGGATCTATTCAAGACTTCTGGTCATCCCATGTATGCTCACTAGAATAAGGTGAATCATCGTTGTTTCTAGCTAACTCCATTTTTTTCTATTTAGCGAGGCTAGTTTAACTATATTCCCTCCAGATGCCCTAGGCTAAGTTACTCTCAGGGTTAGTGAACTCCTATCGATCTAAGTTTTTAGTTCATGTAATTCTTATGTTCACTCTATATGTTATACTTGAAGTATGATCGGGAGATCAACTAAATCACAAGGACCATTATACTTAAGACGTCAAAATACTCAGATACATAACCTTATACATGCTTTACTAAAATGGGTCTACAAGGAGCTACACTTCACCAAAAATTCTGTGTAACATATCATTAGAAAGGTAAAAACAAGGGCTACAACTTTTGTATTGACCACATGTTCTGAATTTGAGTGTAAGCTATTCAATTTACTGCTTAAAGTTTCAGCTTTGGGATGTGACCTTTTATTATTACAAATACATGGTTTACTAAAAAGGGTCTACAGGGAGCTACACTTCACCCAAAATTCTGTATAACATATCATTAGAAAGGTAACAGCAAGGGCTACAACGTTTGTATTGACCACATGTTCTGAATTTGAGTGTAAGTTATTCAATTTACTGCTTAAAGTTTCAGCTTTGGGATGTGACCTTTTATTACTACAAATACATGGTTTACTAAAAAGGGTCTACAGGGAGCTACACTTCACCAAAAATTCTGTATAACATATCATTAGAAAGGTAAAAGCAAGGGATACAACTTTTGTATTGACCACATGTTCTGAATTTGAGTGTAAGTTATTCAATTTACTGCTTAAAGTTTCAGCTTGGGGTGTGACATTTAAATGCTACTTATTTATTCAATCTAGTGATCACAAATTCCAACTTTCCTACCTTCATATCTACTTAGCCAAACCTCATAGATGGCTTATCATGACTTAGGGTGAGACCCCTTGAGATTTCATTGGAAATTGATAATTAACATTCTCCAAACTCACAAAAATTCATAGAATGAAATATCTAGCAAAACCATAGAAAAGTGTCTTACAAAAATTCTAAATTTCTCACCAAGCATAGGCCATACATGGATACATGCATGGCCTGAAAATCATTCATGTTGCATGCAACAATATCCCTAAATTTCAGAAAAATACTAAAACCTAAATCCAAGAACATGAGTTACTAAATATGAACATGAATACCACTATTCACTCCTCTTCCCTTGGAGCAACATGCATGCCTAGATTACTCACCCAAATCAAGTCCAAACCTCATGAAACTTTGTACAGAGGTGAGTCAACACATGAATAACATGTCACCACAAATTTGGGCCAAAACTATAAGTTTATGCCCCATAAGCTATTACAATAATGAAATTTAAATTATTCCAAAAACTATAGAAAATTTTTCTCCTAAAATCACCAAATTTGGACAGTGATTTTATATGGCCATCACACACCTTGGGTACAAATTTCACATGCATGCAAAGGATATTGAGAGAAAAATACACATTATGCACATGCAAGAACATATTGTACATCCTGCACTAAAACAGATGCACAGGAGTGTACAGTCATCCAAATCAGTTGATTTCAAGCTCAGATGAAAGTAGACATCAAGGTCTACAAATCTTGTCTCTGGTGAAATTTGCAATTTCGGCCTCTAAGGGCTTCAATTTCCTGCTTGAACATCTTAAATAAAGTGTGACAGATTGAATACTATTCATTTATTAATATCATGTGGTCTGCGTTTAGGGATCTAATCAGATCCGACGGCCAGGGCATCGTCTTGTACCTCTCGCCAAGGGCTGAGAATGAAAGTGCCTGGGCTACCTTCGAGCCCGATTTCCCGGCCACCTACTTGACTCCACGGCCGACCACCACCACCACCAGCTTCACGAAGGTGGGGGCAATCGAGACGGCGGTCTTGATCGGCCGGTGGCGGTCGGAATAAGGAAAGAGGGGAGGATGATTTCGACGGAAAAACCCGTGAAAACCAGTGGTGGATCTGGCTCAATTGAGCTCGTCTCACCTCCTAATTAATCTAGATAGCTAGCACGAGGGAAGAGGGAGAGGTACGGGCCTGAGTTTGTGGTCGGAGGCGCGGATTTGCCCTTGTTCCCATGCGTGAGTTATCGCCGCCGGAAGCCATGGCCGAATGGGGGTTCTGAGCTCGAAAGCTTCGCCGGAGTTGGGGGTTTGGCCTCATGGAGCTTACTGAACGTGAAGGTGGCCTCAAATGAGGCTGAGGGGGAGTTTAAAGTAGGGAATTCAAGAGGGGGGTTCGGCCATTAATGCCACCTCTCCAACACCCAATGCATGGCTTCCAGCTCGAGCCAAACCAGCTGGGCATCAAGCCTGAGGTCGGGTGAGGAGAGAGAGTTGGAAGGGAGGTGCCAATTGGCACTCTAAACTCACATTCAAGGTGGGTGAAATCTCTCCTTTGTAAAACACTATTCACCCGATTTTTCACCCCCCCCCCCCCCCCCCCCTCATGGCTATGCATGGTTGCCACCTCAGCTCAAAAAGGGTGGGGATTTACTCTCCAAGGTCATTTGAATATATTGGGTTAAGGTGGAGTGTGCCATTTGGCATGGTGCTCAAAACTTCCTTTCTTTCTCTCTCTTCCTATTTTGGCTTTTTCCCAAAAATGGCCCCCTTTAATTAACCACCCATTTAATTCATTATTTAAATGTAAATCAGCCATGTCATGGACTGATTGTAGGCTTGAGGTTGAGCTAGGGCCCAAGGGGGAAATCAGTTTAACCATGATGACTTAATGGGTTACTTGAGATTTGGTTTAGCTTAAGTCCTCCTAGGTTAATGTGAGTGATTCAAATGAATCCAATGGACTCTATGGGTCCTAGATTGGTGGAGCTTTGTGGAGGGGGACACAAGGAGGTCTTAAGTTCTCTTATTGAGTTTGGGGGGGCATAATGGGGCCCTTAGGGTTTTGCCCTAATTTTTTGGTTAAAAGGGCTCATTAAATGAAACCCTAGTGGTCAAATCCTCCTAATAAGTTAGTTTCTCTCAACCTTAAGGTTCTGTACATTGGTTAGGGAGTTTTACCCTAGTGACCCCCAATCTCATGTTGGTCTAGGGAGCTTGTTTAGAGAGGGAGAGTGTCAAAACTTGACTAAGGGGGCCTAGTAGTTTTGGGGATGTTACAATTCCCAATATGCAATAAAAATAATTTCGTCCCCGAAATTTAAGATTAGTCGTACGGGTGAAGATACTAAGAGACAAACTTAATCTTTAAAGAAGAGTGCGAGGCGTACCTGCACTGAATAACCTTGGATACTTTTGTTGCATGAGATCCAGGGGCTCCCAGGTATGCTCCTCTTGGCCATGATTAGACCACAACACCTTGACTAGTGGAATTTTCTTTTTTCTCAGGGTTCGGACTGCCGTTTCATCAATTCGGATTGGCTCTAGAACAACAGTTCTGTCAGAAGCCACTGGGTTTGAAGCTGAAGTTACATGTTGATCTGGCCGGATTAGCGCCTTCCGGAGGGAGGAGATATGAAAAACATTGTGCAGGCCGGCCAAGTCCGGGGATAGTTCTAGTCTATATGCCACGGGACCGAATCTTTCTAGAATTCTGAAAGGCCCGAGGTACCTGGGGCTGAGCTTCTTCAGTCCCCGTACTCGGGTGATGCCATGAGCTGGTCGGATCTTTAGAAAAACTTGATCACCCACCTGGAATTCTACCTGACGGTGATGCGCGTCATAGTATTTGGCTTGCCTGCTCTGTGCTTCTAACATCTTCTGTCGTATTAAGCGTACTTGAGCATCGGTGTCTTCGATGAATTTAGATCCTAAGGCCGAGGGGTCTTCATCTTGCACCCAGGATAGCAGAGTTCTGCACTTCCTTCCGTACAAGGCTTCATAAGGTGTCATTCCTATGGAGGTATGATGGTTGTTGTTGTAGGAGAACTCTACCAACGGTAACAGTCCCTCCCATGGCTCCCCACTATCCAATATGCATAATCGGAGGAGGTCCTCCATCGTCTGAATAGTGCGTTCAGTTTGCCCATCTGTTTGAGGGTGGAAAGTGGTACTGAAGTTCAGGCGAGTCCCTAAATAAGCTTGGACGGCCCTCCACTCCTTAGATGTAAATCTTCCGTCTCGATCTGATATGATAGTTTTTGGCATGCCGTGGTAACGTACAAACTGTTCTACGAAGAGTCGAATTAGTACGCTGACCGGGGCTTTCTTTTTCATCGGAATGAATCTGGCCACTTTAGTTAATCTGTCAACGATTACCCAGACCGAGTCATGACCGGAACGGGACCTTGGTAGCCCATGCACGAAGTCCATCGAGATATCTTCAAATTTCCAAACAGGCACTGACAAGGATTGAAGCCGTCCTGCCGGATTTCTGCATTCCGCCTTTACACACTGACAAGTTTCGCAGAGGTTTATAAATTTTGTTATATCCTTCTTCATCCCAGGCCAAAACATGGTTCTTTTTAAATCTGCTGTCATCTTGGTGATTCCCGGGTGCACTGAATACTTGCTATAATGCGCTTCGGTCATGATCTCCTCCCTGAGCTGGTTTGTAGCCGGAATGTAAACTCGGTCCTTGAAGCGAACTAAACCGTCGATAGGGGGAGGAGAGTAGTCAGAAAGGTGGGGGAGTGTCGTGGTTAGCAAGTCCAAGGAAGAGATCATACCTCCCGGACGGGGCGACTAGCGAGTAGGGCCTCGGCGGCATCCAACTTCTCCCTCAACATTCGGGCCTCCGCTGAGGCACTCGCCCGGTTTGCGTCCACCTTGCTGAGGCTTCGCGCGAGGTTGATGCTCCGGCGAGAGGACATGTGGTGATTAAGATTGACTATCAACCCGAAGAGGCAAGTGTACCTATTGAATTGTAGTACCAAGGTCGTATTTAAAACACGGGGCTATCAAATATTACTACTCACGCTTCCAACTATTATCCTACCGTACGATTGTTTGATGATTTTTAGAATTTTTAAATTAAATTACGAGATTACTTAAACGGAAATTCAGAAGAGGAAACTAGCGTTCGATCAAAGAATCACCATGAAAAGAGACGAGAGAGAAATAAAATTTAGTTCTACGATTGCAAAATCATTCTTGACCGTGACGGTTCCGAAAATGAGAGATAGTCTCGCTAGAGCACTAAATCTCCTAACTTAAAGACGGTTTAATCGGAATCTCTTCGCAAATCAAACAGGTCTAAAGTCGCATTAACGAAGTGAACCGCACTATTGGATTTGACTCCAATCCGGAGGATTTACGTCATCCTATCTCTAGGGGTGCGTGCAACTCCTTCCTTCTTTGAGCGATCTTTCAAATCAACGAATCTCTCGATTACTATGAAATGAGATCAAGGGCCTACTACCGTATACCGGAAATACGGAGTCGACGCAAAATATTTCAAAGAAGGATCGAGAATAATTTAAACAAAAGTAAAACTAAGACATAAAAATTATTCTCATCTCAATTCATGGATCATCGTGATCGAACGCTAAAGAAAATTAGCTACGCATAATGGAAGTTGAGAGAAGGATGGAAGGAAAAACTTGCATTTTCATTAATAGATAAAGAAAGAGTACAACAACAAGATTAAAATGATAGTACTATTCTCTAAAAAGAAATACAAGCATGGAAATAAAAACTAGACAATGAAAATAACAAACTCTCTCTTGCTCTCTTGCTTGCTCTCTTCCAAAAGTTCTTTTCAAGCATGAAGGGGGGGGGGCTCCTTTTATAGATGGAGGGGAAGATTCTAGAAATAAGAAGGGAAGAGGGGAGAGCAAGGGTTGGCCGGCCATGCACGGGAGAGGGGAGATGTATGTATTGAATGGGGAGAGAGAGAAGAAGAAAGAGAGGGGGCCACCTACAATGTATTCTTTTTATTAAGAGAGAAAGAGAGAAGGGGAATGTATGGGTATTAAATGGAGAGAATAGAAAATAAATAAAATAAAAGAGAGTGAGAAAGGGAGGGTTCGGCCATATGAAATGGGTGAGAGAGAATGAGATTCATTTAAAATAAAGAAGAGAGAGGAGAGAGGGGAGGTTCGGCTAAGAGAAAAATGGAAGCTTGCATGCAAAGGTGGTGGGTTTGCATGGGGGGGCTGCTCACGGTTTTGACTTGTGGACAGCTAGGGGGGCTCGGTTTTGCATGGGCTGCACCAAATAAAGGGGGGGCTGGTCGGGTTTGAGCTAGGAGAGGGCTGCTCGGGCTTGACCAAGTAGAGGGTTGCATGTATACAGCTAGGGGGCTGCTCCAAATGGAGGTAAGGAGGGGTCGGGTTGCACCAATTGAAGGCTTGGGCTGCTTGGGTAATGCAAGGGCAGCACCATGTCTACTTTTTAACATGATTTGACAAGTCTCGAGCTGAATTTATGCATCACTTGGTGGCCGGGCTGCATCACTTTAACTCCAAAATATTGTTACGACGACGCTTTGACAGCGGGCACTAATGATCCCCCTCAGGCCTGTCAAAATAAAACAAAATATAAATTAGTTATGCGCGTTATAAAATTAAACAAAAAAATACGTTACGTGCATGAAATTAACGTAAACATAAGAGAATATTCTACTAATTTAATCTCTAATATAATGAATAAAAACTAATTATCAAACTCCCACACGCTTAAGTGTTTGCTTGCCCTCAAGCAAAATAGAAATTAAAATATATGAGAGTTATACTACCCAATTTTTTTTTTCATTGCGAAGCCCAAACAAAAATTAAGCTATCAAAATTATTATGCTACCAATGAGTGCGGCGAGAAATCGATGTAGAGGAGAATAGAGAAGAGTTTAAAAACATTACTTAGGCATAGGACTAGATTTCAAATTTCTTACTAACATAACAGAAAGGCATCAAAAGGTTTAAGCTAACAGACATAACATGAATAGCAATTCAACCGAAATAAGTGCATTGAACAAGCAACAAGTTACTGAGACTACGATTATTCTACAAACACTCCAAGGTAACCTCCAAAGAAATCCATCAATGATGGTGTCCATAGGCTCGCCCGGTCACACCCTCTCCACTACACAAGTACATTGTCATGGCTTAAAGATTAATAGGACTTTCATTAGGCATAAAGACTCGGCTTAGGTAAATGATAAGGATTTGGGATTCAAAGATAAACATGATGGCTAAATATCACACTAAACCAAGAGGAGAGTTTTAAATAATTTTCAAAACAAAGTACACGAGAATGAGAAATGACAAGAGACGTACGTCAAATTTCTCAAAATTTAAGAACATAAGGCCATGGATATTTTTTTCTTTTTCAAACTTAGCCAACAATAACTTTTCAAATAATCTTTTTGGATAATAATGATTTTTTTCCATTTTTTTTAACTCATTGCTCATAAGAGCTCCAAAATAAGCTTGAAATAAATTCCTCCTCATTTTCCAAAATAACAACCCAACACAAAATGATGTTCAAATAAAACTCAATAGTAGTTTTGTGTGATAATAGGAAGGGCATTTGGCTTTGGTGAAAATGAGAGGTGGAGCTGACAAAGAAAATAAGAAGAAGGCCCAAAATTGTTTTGCAAAGTGAATGTTTTAGGTGGGCAAAAGAAACACAAACTATCCAAAAGGATGGCCTAAATCATTTCTAAAAACCATGACAAACTTATGCAAATGCTTCGAGGATCGCTAGAGGCAAGTTCTAGCCACCAAGAAAGATTACAATGTGAGTGAGTGTCTAATAATATCATCTAACAAACATATGCACGCTACTACACTTAGATTAGAAGAAAAACTACAACATCATTATGATGATAGAATGAAATTATGATGCCAAAAGTTATGAAAGAGAAAATGCAAAACTAACGTATGCAAAAGTAATATAGTTAAACTAAACTCTATCCTAACATACTACCAAAGATTAAAAATACTACATGAGCCTACACAACACTCAAAGAAACATACTAAAGAAATGATAGAAAATAATTTTTGATGGTGATTTTCAAATAGATACTAAATATTTTTTGGATTTTGGATTTTTTTATTTTTTGGGTTTTTTTGTTTTCTAGTTTTTTTTTGGATTTTTTTTTTATAAAGCTAAAAAAAAAAGATAGTACTATTAAGAGACTTAATAACTACACTAAATTTTTTTTGTTTTTTTTTTTTGAAAGAAAAGAAAAAAGAAAGAACTCAACCCTCCCCCATGCTTAGATCTTTCATTGCCCTCAATGAAAAAGAAAAAAAAAAGAAAAAAAAACGAGAAAGAGAAGGAGAAGAGGAGGAAGAAGACGAGAATGCAGTAAAGTAAAAATAAAAAGAACAAGACTTCCCCAGGTTATTGAGGCTGAAAAGCGGATGTCGCTCCCCCATGCTTGCGCTTTAATTTACTTTATCATCAGCAGGCTTGGCTCGATCATTCTTGAAATCAGCAACGTTGGAGCGGCGATCACGAACTTGCGCTTGCTTGGCCACCGGGAGGACGAGCAAAAATAAACGCAGAAAAAGGAGATTTGGGCAAACTCCCAAGAATGTTCATTATTACAGCAATAGGAATTATTCAAATAAAAAAAAGTCTTATAATAAATTGTCCAAAATAAAAGAGAGTTTCAAAAAAGAAATAAACATTAAGAGATAAAAGAAAGACGCTCCACAGCCGGAGAAACAGAATCATTCGAAAAATACAACTTGGCCATTTACTTTAAAATCACCCTTATCCGGGTGCGAGAGAAGCACAGTGTCATAAGGAAAAACCTGTTTGACCGTAAAAAGTCCAGACCAACGAGATTTAAGTTTGGCAGGAAAAAGACGTAAGCGCGAGTTAAAAAGAAGAACCTGATCGCCTGGTTTAAACGTTTTAGGGTGGCGCAGGTTCTTATCGTGATAGAATTTCGTACGTTCTTTATAAAGCTTATTATTTTCATATGCAAACGCTCGCCACTCGTCGAGTTCATTTAGTTGATTTTTTCTATGCTCGCCGACTGAGTGTGGATCAAAATTAAAAAAATTTAGTGCCCAATATGCGCAGTGTTCTACTTCAACCGGGAGATGACACGATTTTCCATAAACCAATCGGAAGGGGGTACAACTGATAGCGGTCTTGTACGTCGTCTGATAGGCCCAGAGAGCATCGTCTAGTTTTAAGGACCAATCTTTACGAGAAGTAGAAACGGTTTTTTCTAGAATTTTTTTGAGTTCCCGATTGACTACCTCGACCTGACCGTTAGTTTGAGGGTGATAAGCGGTGGAAAGTTTATGCGTAACGTCATATTTAGTTAGAACTTTGGTGAGTTGGGCGTTGCAAAAATGACTTCCCCTATCACTAACAATCGCTCGAGGGAAACCAAAACGAGAAAACATTTTTTTAAGAAATGAAATCACAACGCGGGCATCATTACTTGGAAGAGCTTGGGCCTCCGCCCATCTAGAGACATAATCGACGGCAACTAAAATATATTTATTTCCTAAACTATAGGGAAATGGGCCTACAAAGTCTATGCCCCATAAATCAAAAACTTCGCATTCGAGAAAGTAATTTTGTTCCATTTCATTTTTATTTGAGATGATTCCGGTCCGCTGGCACCGATCACATCCGCCCACAAAGATTTGTGCATCTTTAAATATGCTTGGCCAATAAAAGCCAGCACTAAGCACTTTGTGTGCGGTGCGGTTTGCTTGAAAGTGCCCGCCAGTTGGACCTTCATGAACATGCTTTAAAATTTGGTGACCTTCTTCCCGGGAAACACATCTTCTCACCACCTGGTCTGCACAAATGCGAAATAGAAATGGGTCCTCCCAAAAATAATACTTCAACTCAGAAAAGAATTTCTTCTTTTGCTGAGTCGAGTATTCTTTTGGGATGATGCGGGCCACAAGGTAATTGGCCAGATCGGCAAACCAGGGAGTAGAAGAAGAAATATTTAAAAGTTGTTCATCCGGGAAAGAATCATTAAGAAAATTTTTGTTTAACATACCTATTTCGGGGTTTTCTAATCGAGAAAGATGATCAGCCGCTAGGTTTTCCGCTCCTTTCTTATCCCGGATCTCCAAGTCGAATTCTTGAAGTAAGAGGATCCAGCGTATAAGACGCGGCTTGGCGTCCGGTTTAGAAAGAAGGTACTTCAAAGCGGAATGATCCGTAAAAACGATAACCATAGAAAGAGTAATGTACGGTCGGAATTTATCAAAAGCAAAAATAATAGCGAGGAGTTCTTTTTCAGTTGTTGTGTAGTTCTCTTGTGCCGAATTGAGTGTTTTGGTGGCGTAGTAGATGGGGTGGAAATTTTTAGCTATTCGTTGTCCTAACACCGCACCTACCGCAAAGCTACTCGCATCGCACATAATTTCGAACGGCAAATCCCAGACCGGAGCAATCATAATCGGAGCATTAATTAATTTGGATTTTATTAATTCGAAGGCAGCTAAGCATGATTCGTTAAAGTTAAAAGGAATATCTTTTTCTAGAAGTTGGGTTAGAGGCTTGGTGATTTTTGGAAAATCCTTAATAAAGCGTCGATAAAAACATGCGTGGCCTAGAAAACTTCGAATCGCTTTAACGTTCGTAGGCGGCGGCAGTTTCTCGATCACCTCGATCTTAGCTTGATCGACCTCGATTCCCTTAGCAGAAATTTTGTGACCTAAGACTAGACCTTCTCGCACCATAAAATGGCACTTCTCCCAGTTTAAAATTAAGTTTGTTTCTTCGCAGCGTTGTAAAACTTTTCCTAGATTTTCTAAGCATAAAGCAAAAGAGTCGCCAAAAACTGAGAAGTCGTTCATAAATACTTCCATAATATTTTCTATATATTTATCGAAAATAGCGAGCATGCACCGCTGAAAGGTAGTTGGTGCGTTGCATAAACCGAAAGGCATCCTACGGTAGGCGAAAGTTCCGAAAGGACAAGTGAATGTTGTCTTCTCTTGGTCCTCGGGTGCAATAGGGATTTGGAAATATCCCGAGAGACCGTCGAGAAAACAATAAAAACTATGCCCGGACAAGCGTTCTAAAATTTGATCGATAAAGGGGAGGGGGAAGTGATCTTTACGAGTGGCATCGTTTAACTTACGGTAGTCGATACACATTCTCCATCCCGTCACCGTCCTAGTCGGAATTAAATCATTATTCTCGTTTGCTACTACCGTGATCCCACCCTTCTTAGGTACAACCTGAACTGGACTAACCCACTTACTATCAGAAATTGGATAAATTATTCCCGCATCTAACAACTTAAGAACCTCTCCTTTCACGACCTCTTTCATATTCTGATTAAGACGGCGTTGAGGTTGGATTACAGTTTTAGAATTATTTTCAACGAAAATTTTGTGGGTGCAAAAAGAAGGGCTTATGCCAGAAATATCTGATATTTGCCACGCTATAGCTCGGCGATGCTTTTGTAGCACTTCGATCAGTTGATCATTCTCGGATTGAGAAAGAAACACCGAGATTATAACGGGCAATTTAGAATTGTTCTCCAAAAAAGTGTACTTAAGATGTTCGGGGAGTGGTTTGAGTTCAAGAGTGGGTGGCTCGTCATAAGAATTTTTTAAAACTTTTTCTTTTTCAAAAACGAGATTTTCAAAAAAAATTTGTCGAAAAATTGGTGAATTTTCAACATTTGTTTGCACGGACATAACCGTGTCTTCAAAATCTGTTGGAGAATTATCAGAAAAGGACGCAGAAAATTCATTTGCAGAAATATTTGAAAGAAGAAAAGGAGAATCGTCAATTATCTCATCTACGAAAAAACATGAGTCGTCATTTTTTAAAGAGTTTTTCATGGATTCGTTAATAGAAAACGCGACCTCATCATCTCTTACCCGAAGAAGAAGTTTCCCGTTACTTACATCGATGACCGCCCGAGAAGTAGCTAAGAAGGGACGACCAAGGATAAGAGGGACGTCGACGTCCTCCTCAATATCAAGAATGACAAAATCCACAGGGAAGATGAATTTGTCGACCTTCACTAACACGTCTTCAACGATACCTAACGGATATTTAATTGATCTATCGGCTAACTGAATACTCATACGCGTAGGGCTGAGAGTGCCCAATCCTAGCTTCTTAAATAAAGAAAATGGCATCAAGTTGATGCTCGCACCTAAATCCGCTAACGCGTGTTTCATGAACAGATTTCCAAAAACGCAAGGAATCGAAAAACTACCCGGATCGTTTATCTTTTTCGGAAGATTTGAATTTTTTATGACCGCCGAGCACTCTTCGTTCAACGTTACTTGGGATAAATTTTCTAATTTCTTTTTGTTCGTTAACAAGTCCTTAAGATACTTCGCATACTTCGGCATTTGACTTATCGCTTCATGAAACGGCAAATTTATGTGGATTTGTGTAAAAATTTCGAGAAAGCGTTGGTATTGATCATCTAACTTATCCTTCCTAAGATTAGCGGGGTAGGGAGGCGGCGGAAAATCTTTTGTAGAATCAAGAGCAGCACTTTGAAAATGATCTTTTTCTTTTTCAAAAACAACTTCTTCTTTTTCTTTTCCAAAATCAGTTTCTTTAATGATTATTTGTTCAGTAGCAGGAGAGGCAAAAACCTCGGGCTCTTCCCTGGTGGTGGGCTCGTGGACTACTTTGCCGCTCCGAAGAGTGATCGCTTTCGCGTGTTCCCTTGGGTTTGGTTCAGTATTTGAGGGAAGAGTCCCAGGTGGTCTCTCGCAGATGGCCTTAGCTAGTTGGTCAACCGTGGTTTCGAGATTTTTCATTGATCCTGTTAAATTTCTAATGGTTGCCTCGTTCGAATTTATATATTTCGAAAGCATTTCCTCCAAAGATGGAGGTTTTGGAAAATTTTGATTTTGATTTTGTGGCGGTGGTGGAGTGAAATCATGTGGTGGATGTGCGGCGTTTGCGGGATTACTCCATGAAAAATTAGGATGGTTACGCCATCCAGGGTGATATGAATTAGACGCAGCATTAAAACCAGGAGGAGCAGAAAAAGCAGAAAAATTAGAAAAATTGTTTTGAGCAGGCCTGGGTATGTTCCCCAGATAATCCACCTGCTCGGCAGCAGCAGCATTTGCATGTTCATGTACCTGAATGGCGGAGGCAGCAGTCATCTCCGTTACTTTCTTGTTCAGCATCTCTACTTGAAGCGCCAGTTGGGATACAGAGTCCACTTCGTACATACCTGCAGGTTTATTGGGGAGAGACCTAGGCGTATTCCACTGATAGGTGTTCATCGCCATATCCTCGATAAGCTCAAGAGCGCCCTCCGGAGTTTTTCGGTTCAAAGAACCACCGGATGCGGCGTCTATCATTTGCTTGGTTGCTTGATTTAGCCCATTATAAAATGTCTGGACCTGTATCTATACAGGCGGAGCATGATGAGGGCAGCGTCTCAAAAGTTCCTTGTACCTCTCCCAAGTGTCATAGAGGGTCTCAGAATCGATTTGACTAAAAGTACAAATATTAGTTCGAAGTTTAGCAGTTTTAGCGGGGGGAAGCAAGAAATTTTTCAGTTAAAGTGTCCCAAGTAGTGATTGATCCTCTTGGGAGAGAACTCAACCACTGTTTGGCTTTTGTTCTTAAGGAGAAGGGGAAGAGTCTTAGTCTGATCGCATCGTCTGAGACACCATTAATTTTGAAGGTATCACAGATCTCAAGGAAACTAGCGATATGCAAGTTCGGATCTTCATATGGTGATCCGTCGAACTGCGCATATTGCCGCACCATTTGTATAGTGTCGGGCTTAAGCTCAAAATTGTTGTTCGCTATTGCAGGTCGAACAATACTGGATTCTGTACCCTCCAAGTTAGGCCGAGCATAATAGGACATGGTCCGTTGCTGGTCAACTTCTGGATTGGGATCACCCATAATTTCAGAATTACGATCACAATCACCGTTAGAATCCTCAACCGTATCCTGAGAAGTGGAACCTCCGAATCGTAAATTTCTCCGAAAGGAGCGTTCGATTTCCGGGTCCAAATCAACAAGTAACGACGAATTCGTGTGGGTCATGCACTAGCAAGAAGAAAAGGGAAAGAGGGGAAAATAAACAAAAGTGAGGAAAAAAAACAAGATATAAAAATGATAATGATTTTTTCTCTTTTTTTTTAGCGGATTATATTAGTCCTGGACTTCCCGAGATCTGCCCTGTGAGGGGTTTGCAACGGTACTAGAGGCTAAGATGGGAATTCAAGCCCAAAGCGTCCTTTCAGGATTTTAGATGGAATAGAAAAAATGATGATATGGATTGATTATAATATATAATGGAGCACCGCCAGACTCGCCCCAGCAGGTTCATCGGGGGTCTCCGGTGAGGCCGATGGTGGCTCCGGCGGCGGCGGAGAAGGGAAATGGCGGAGGAGGCGAAGGTTTGCGGGCTGATATCATGGGATTTCGGGAGTGATGGTTTTGGAAAATCCAAGATTGGCTATTTGCAGTTCATCTGCATTTGATCAGACTGCTCCTATATTTTAAAGTCATACCACCATATTTCTTATATACATATGTATATATATATATATATACGTGTATATATATATATCTTTATTATATAAGTAAATATACATATCTTGCCAAGCACACCAAACTTTAAATTTTAGCCACACGATCAAAATGCTACAAAGATTTACCACCGTCAGATTGGTCAGCGCAAAAGCAACGTCAAAAGCAGAGCTTCACATCGCACATCTCCTCCCAAAGCAGCAACAACAGCAGAGCAGCGGCAGCGCCATCAAATCCGCCGAAAGCAGTCGCAGTGGCAGAGCTCTCCATGTAAGTCTCCTCCCATGTCTCCCGCACTCCCTCTCTCACACGCCAAAAGCTCCTCATCTCCCCCGCACGGCAGCAGCGACCCGCCAAAAGCTCCTCAACTCCTCCGCTCCTCATACTTCCTCCCGCAGACGCCTACGGCATCAACTCCCTAAATCATTTACCCCTCCAGCTTCATACTTCCTCCCGCAGCCGATTCAAGCCGTTCCTTCCCACTCCAGGCATTCTGTGCCGTCTCAGCCCATTTCCCTCCACTTCAGGGTTACACAAACCCTAAAACATCTCTACTTCACGCTGACAGGAACTCGCAAGCCGCAACGCAGAAGGAAAACGCCTTCCCGTCGGAGAACGCCTCTGCCAGAGGAAAACGCCGGAGGAAAACGCCGGCCTTGCCGTAGGTACATTGCATTCTCCTCCATTCTCGCCACGACCCTTTCCCTTCGCCGGCTTCGGATCCTTCCCATTCGGGTTTTCCATAATTCCAAACTTACACATCACGAATTTGATCTTATTTTTTTTTATGGATGTCCATCTGCTCTGCAGTGCTAATTTTCTACATGTTGATTTTTAAAGATGGTACTACACAATGAACTCAATATTTTTCTGAAAGCATGGAATTGCAAGGTACCCCCTTCCGACATTTGTATTTTGTTCTGTTCTGCCTATTTTGATAAGGCTGCTATATTTTTACTGAAAAGGGGTCATGGGGTGCCTTATCAAAGTTTTTTCCTTGACAAATATAATGTGCCTTCGGATAAAACCCAAGTAAAATGCTACGCCAAACGGATATGCAAAAAGACATGGACATGCTCAAACAATACAAGGAGATGATGGCTTGATTGATCCAGGTACTAAATCATTTGCACAACCACACTTTGAAGGTTGTTATGAATATTTTGCTTTGAATTGAAAAACTAATCAGTTTTCGTACCTTCTCAATATGCCGTCGGCTTGATATTTAAGAAATTTCATTGTTCAAACTTTTCATCCTCTCGATCTGTGCATGTATATTTATTTATGATCTTCTTATATTATGGATTGAGGAATAATGTGAAAGGTAAGTTTTGTGTTCTCTTGAAAAAATTTTACCTTCTTTTGTAAGGTTAATGCTATGAAAATATTGTTGTTAATAACTTAATATAATATATTTTTTTGTTGCTGGGGTTTGGAAATGCAATTGGCACCGACCGCAAGAAAGAAGTACACTGCTGGTGTCTTTCTTGATGGGCTTTGGAAATGCGGTTGCAGGGGAGAGGTATGATGGCGTCGTTCTTGACGGAGTTCATCTACTGCTCTTTATGGCCACAACCTCGCCTAAGTAACTTCATCCATTTTTATGTAGAAAACTAAATTATTTTTCAGAGGATCGTGTCTATTATAAGTGTCATATCTTTATGTAAATATTGTTGTTGGGGTTTGAAAATGCAATTGGCACCGACCGCAAACAATTCTAAAAGGTATGGAATTACAAGTAGCAGAAGATCGTCAAAAAAGAGTAACCATAAAGATATTGGCATGATGTATATCATGTTTTCAATATTTGCGGGAATTATTGGGGGGGGCATTTTCTCTTATTTTTAGATTACAATTGGCAATGCCTCAGGCCAAATAATCCAAGATTATTAACTATATAACGTATTAGTTACTGCCCATGCTATAATTATGATATTTTTTATGATAATGCCTGCTCTATTTGGAGGATTTGGTAATTATTTTGTTCCCCTTTTAATAGGAGCTCCAGATGTAGCATTTCCTAGACTCAATAATATAAGCTTTTGGCTTTTGGTGCCTGCTTTTATATTATTAATGCTTTCTGCTTTGGTAGATGGAGGACCAGGTACAGGGTGGACGCTTTATCCGCCGTTAAGTAATTTGGTAGGGCATGCAGGAGCTGCAGTAGACATGGCCATTTTAAGTTTACACCTTACTGGCCTTGCTTCAATTCTTGGAGCTATTAATATAATTGTTACCAGCAAAAATAGGAACTCCTTCACCGGAAGTTTTACTAGAAGAAGTAGAAGGAAACGAACAATTGTTAGAAACATGGGACCCAGTAGGTCGTATAGACCAATGTATTGCTCAACTTAAGCAATGGTATCAACAGCAAATTAAAGAGTCAGAAGAAGCAGAAGAATTGAGTGCGAATCTATTCCAATTACACGTAAAAGACACATTAGAAGCAAGTGCAAGCCAAGAAGGGTAGGATCCTGCTCAAGAATCACAAGACCAAAAAGTTCCGTTTTATTAGGACTACCATATCTCTCCATTTTCTTATTTACTTCAGATTTTATATATATTTATCATGGCTTATTATGCAAGTTGTTCATTGCAATGAATAAAATTTTTTTTTTGCTTTAGTGTATTTTTTTCTGCTCGATTTTCTGCCATTCCTTCTCAAAGCCTCGCCTTCACCCTTGCTACTCTTTAATTTTTATGTTGAGAATTGCAATTTCATTTCAATCCTGGATTCACTTTATATTTTATGGATTTGTTGACCAATTTCAAAAGTAGTTCAAACAGGGGTTGATAATGAAATGTTTATTGTGTTGGAATGATGAGATATTACTGTATATGAAATAGTGAGATATGTTTTCGTCCAATTGTGCTTTATAAATTCCAATTAGTGCTCTATAAATTTCATGATTATAATGGAATGAAATGAAGATATGTGTTGATAATGAAATGTTTATTGTGTTGGAATGATGAGATATTACTGATAATGAAATAATGAGATGTGTTTTTGCCCAATTGTATGCATTTTTTCTAATACATTTAGTGACAAATCCACCATGCCTTGGTTGCCCAGTTGTACTTGGGAATCATACATCAAATAATTTCAAAATAAAAAAGAAATGCAAAATGACTTGATTTATTTGGTTAATTTTCTGTATATGATTCAGATTGCTCTTAACTACTACGATCTAATTTAAGCTTGGGTTTTTTGTATGCATAGAGAATGTGGTCGCCCCCACGACGAATGTTGCCCGCACGACGAATGACGCCCCCACGACAAATGTCGCTCCCACGACGAATATCGCCCCCACGACGAATGACGCCCCCACGACGAATGTCGCCCCCACGACGAATGTCGCCCCCACGATGAATGTCGCCCCCACGACGAATGTCGCACCCACGACCAATATCACCCCCCACGACCAATGACACCGCCCACGACAAGTGCAGGCGCAGCCCGCTTGAATGTCAAGCGGGCGAAGCCCGCTTGGTTACGGGCGAAGCCCGCAGCGACGCATCGAGAACGGGCGTAGCCCGTTCGAAGATGCTAGTGTGTTTATATATATATATATATATATATATATATATATATATGTCTATATATATATGTCTATAAATATATATATATATGTCTATAAATATATGTCTATAAATATATGTCTATAAATATGTCTATATATATATGTCTATATATATATATATATCTGTGTAGGGTAAATAACGGGGACCTCCCTTGGGAGTTTGCATAATTACAAGTTACACCCCTCTATCTTTCAAAATTACATTTACCTCCCCTCTTATATATTCACAGTGTACAAAAATGCCCTATCTATTAGAAATATGGATGGAAAATGATAAAATAAGCAAAATTATTTTATGATATTTCAATTTTATCAATAATGATTCTAGATTCATTACAAAGGGTAAAATGTAACGCACCATTTTCAACGTGGAGTTATTATAAAGGTTGTAAAATTTGAATATCATAAAATAATTTGGGATATTTGATCACTTTTCAGTTTTCATCTATATTTCTAAAGAAAAAGGTCACACTTCCAATGTAAACTGGGGAAACTTATTAGAGAGAGGTAAATGTAATTTCGAAAGATAGAGGGGTGCAACCTATAATTATGCAAACTCCCCGGGAAAGTCCGGGTAATTAACCCTATCTATATACACCAAAATGCTGGGGGAAAACAGAAAAAACATAAAGGAAGCTATAGCTGCACACACTCGCACCTGCTCCATAAAAAATTAAGAATATATGAATTACAAACAGCTCTCGGGTCAGACCAAGGAAAACACAATAGCAACAATATGATGAGCAACACAAGGATTGACAAATTCTGTGAAAATAAACAATAGACATATTACATGAAAGCAGAAGAAATAATAGCCCATTAAGCTGCATGATTCCAGGTTTGAGAGAGAATAAAAACAGCAACTTCAGATGAGGAGAGCTTATTTAGTGGTTCCGCGATCAACGATTGAGTCCAGGATTTCAATGCAAGTGTACGGATTAAGATTGCATAAAGCTGGCGTATTTAGATCCGAGGAAAAGTCTCTGGGCACAGAGAAGAGCGTTTTTGGTCACCTCGGCGTTTTCGTGGTTCATGAGCTTCATAACACGCTCCTTCGCCTTGAGATTGGAGAGAATGATCCGGCCAGCCTGGTGGTATTGGATGAACTGAGACAGATCGTAGCAGGCGACTGCCAGTGCCGTGGGATCGTTGGATGCATCGAGGATTGTGATGAGCACGCGCAAGATCTAAGGCAGAATATTATCGAATAGGCATTTAGTTTTAGCTACAAGAATGAGAAGACAAACATGCATTTAGTTTCAATTAGTAATTATGAAGGGCGATTTACATGGACCTCCCCTCTAAGTTTCTTAAATTATAGGTCGCACCCCTTTTACTTCATAAACCTCCCTTGTAAGTTTACATTTCATAACATCCATGCACAGGAAGCCCCACCCCCCTGAAAATTTACTCCAAAAGGGTCTCTTTGTGCATGGATGTTAGGAAATGTAAACTCACAAGGGAGGTTTTTGAAATTTCAAAAGTAAGAGTGCAACCGGTAATTATGCTAACTTTCATGGGAGGTTGGAGTAATTACCTAATTGTGAATGCACAAATAAAGTTGTTGGGAACTAAAGGTGTGATTTTATTTGAGCCTGCTGCAAGAGTGAAGTTCATTGTGTATCAATCCCAAGAAATACAAGATTCTTAAGGGTCCATTTTAGGTAGGGGTGCAAGCGGGGCGGTTTTAGCTTGAGCAAAACCACACTGCACCGAAAACAAACATGCGGCGAGATTTTTTGTAGGCCGGTTGGCGGTTTTTAAAGTGCAGAACACAAACAACAAGTTATATAGAGCGCAAAATTTCGCCATAATTCTTTTTTGGCTCCAGAAAATTTCAAGCATTACAATTGAATCAGTGTTTAGGTATAAATGTAGTTATCATATCTACCGGATAATGAAATGATTTGAGCTTACAATTTCAACAATGAGTTACTTTCAAGCATTAGACATGAATATGTTCATGCAATTTTGAAATGAAATTGAATCCGCTCAAAATTGAAACTTTTATATACATGCTTTGAGAAATAATTTAGTCTATCTGATGCAGAGTAGGATATGAAGGTGACCACTAACAATGCAAACCCTATGTGTAGTGCCAAAGAAATAATTCTTAAATAACCCTAGAATGATGAGCGTGTATGCAAAGAGCGAGGGGTCTAAAAACTATTGCAAGAGATTTATCAAATAATTATAAGCTTACGCAGTAATCAGAAAAAACAATAACAAACTTTAAGTGACGACTTACATGCGCGTACATAGAGGAAGAATAGGTAGAATGAGCCCTAGGTGGAGGCACGACTCAAGGAGGTAGGGTGAGGGTTATGTGCGACCTGGATCTAAATGGGGGGGGGGGGGGGGGGGGGGGGTGTTGTAGCGGCTCTAGATCGAAGGGGCAAAAGGGATGTGGCTATGGATCGGATCAACAAGTACGATTGGGTTTGGGTAGAGGTCGGGAATGGTAGAAACCTGTAGGACAGAGGATGCGGCTGAGCGACTAGAGGTTTGCGGGGAAATAGTAGGAGTAGGCAACTTCGACTGAGACGGGATGGGCGGCAGAAGGAAGGGTACCGGTTGAGGATCGGGACTCCAGGAGGCGGGATATAAGGAGATCGGCTGATAGTTGAGGCTTGTTGGGTTGTGGCCGGGAGACAGGGGAGCGTAGCGACGGGGTATTGTGGAAGTATGGCGATAGGATCTAATAGAAGAAGTATGGCGATGGAATCTAGGAGGGCAATGAGGGGTAGGGGTCAGGGAAGGAGGCAGACCTAGGAGTCATCACCTAGAGGCTCATGGAGTCGCCACCGTGAGGAGAACAAACAACTCTAGAAAATTTGAACCAAAATGTCAATGCCCTCGGCTCTAGCATAAGCTCAAATAAATAGAATATGGTGACTAGGGCAACCAATATGGACGACTTATAATGCACATTCATATTGGTTGTGATCAACTGAATAAAAACACGAAATAAAAAAATGTTACATGATAAAATGTCGAAACGACCATCCGGACGCATCTGCAGACTCGAATTATTCGGATAGGGACTAAATCAACGCCTCCTGTGAGCGTACACGTGAGTGGGCTCACTGGGTACGTCGATCTCCATCAACTCCCCTCGGCTTGAAAGCATTCATCTCTGAAGAATGAAGATGGTCATGCTCTCAGCATAATTAGGGAGCGAGCTTCTCGAGTTTTACAGGTGTCATCATAAGTCGGTATGCCTCTCCAGTGGACGAGATACCTTGGTGTATCTACCTCGGCATGGGCAACAATGCCAGCAATGCCCCATGGTGTCTCTGGGGCCTTTGACTGCAATGTACCAATGGTGTAAAGTGGCCCTCATATGGTGACTCCATCGGCGGTAAACGGGAGGGGATGAGGGTAAGCTGGGGAGGTAGTAGCAAATGGGTAAAAGGCAAAGAAGGGATCTACATACAGACGCTTCTCGTAGTATGGAGTCAAATAATCCGCATTGAGCACCTGATTTATCTCCATATTCATAGGGATGTCGACCACATGTGCATTTGTTCCAATCCATCGTAAGATGATGTAAGAGCCCATTCGACTAACACTTAACTTCTTTGATGTTCCCTGAGGGAACCTCTCAGCTCGAATATGAACCATCGCCTACTCTCCCTCCTTGAAGTTATGCTCCTTTCTATGTTTATCTGCATAAGCTTTATAATTATTATTACTCAAAGCTATTTTCCATCGAACCGACCCATGATGCTCATACAAATGCTGGATGAAAGACCCGACGGACTCACTAGGTCGATACTCAATCAGAATGAGAACTAGGTCAGTGGGTTTTCTTGGTTCGTAACCTAACATGATGTGGAATGGACTTAGACATGTGGTCCTATTGACCGAACTATTATACACAAACTCCGTCATAAGTAATATGAAAACCCATGTTGATAGGCTCTCACCAACCAAACAACACGGGAGGATACCTAAGCTACGGATGATAACATCAGTTTGACCATCCATTTGTGGGTGATAGGCGGTGAAAACTTAAGTGTTATGCCAGCTTTCTTCCACGACCTCTTCCAAAAGTAACTCACAAACTTGACATCACGATCAGAGAAAATAGTCGTCGGCAATCCACGACACTTAAATACTTCCCTAAAGAATAAAGATGTAACATCAGATGCATCAACAATCTTATGACAGTGGATAAAGTGAGTCATTTTCGAAAAACGGACCACAACAATGAAAATGGAATCGTGCTTCTTCAAAGTGCTAGAAAACTCGAGTACAAAGTGCATGGTAACGTCAACCCATGACCAGGGCGGGATGGGGAGGGGTGTGTTTAACCCAATGGACTGATGGGTGCCTTTCGTGGTCTAGCAATCACGACAGTGCGTAACAACTCTGGCTACGTCCTTCTTCAAACTAGGCCACCGAATGAAGTATTCATGGAAGGAGGCTAAGGGTATGCACGGGCGGGAGACGAAGAATAGATAACCGTTATACATCGAGAATCCCTCGATAGGATCAGGAAAATCTCTTGTCAACACGCTACGTATTTCGCTAAAATCTGGACAGCCCGGGTAGTTTAAGACTAAACGCTCGAAGCCCACAATGTGTAAGCTCATTATACGAAGCAGGCTAACCCTGCGAATCCGAGCGTCGGTTGGTTTGGTCTCAACGTCCGCTTTGTGTTTGAGATCATATTGATACTCCTGCATAAACTCAACCCACATCATGTGGTGATGACCTAACTTCTTTCGCGAGTCTAGATGATGCAAGACCTGGTAGTCCGAATACATAACAAACTCCTTAGAGAGGAGGTAGTGACATCAATAATGAAGTGCCCGAACAAAGACATAGAACTCCCGATCATAGTTGGAATACTTATGTCGGCGTCATTTCGTTTTTCACTGAAGCAACTGGGTGACCCTCTTTACTAAGGACACTACCAATACCTACACCCAATGCGTCACACACAACTTCAAATGCTTAAAATCAGTCAATCGTAAGGCGGGGGCGGAAGATAACTTGTCTTTGATTTCCTTGAATGCTTGAGTGGCTGCAACGGTCCATGTGAAATCACCTTTATGCAGACAACTCATGGCGTTGCGATCAAGCTGAAGCCCTTCACAAAACCTTTGGTAGAAGATGGCAAGTCCGTGAAAGCTACGGGGCTCATGTATATTCGTGGGAATGGGAGGATGGACTTGACCTTGTCAAGGCCAACTGATATGCCTAAGGCGGACACGATATAACCTAAGAAATTAACGAACTCAGAAAAAATATGCACTACGTAAGGTTGATATGAAAGTCAACAAATACCAGTCAAATGTGGCTATATATCAAAGTGTCGTCGAAATGCACTACTAGGAATTTACCCATATAGGGTCGTAAGGCCCGAGTCATCACTCTTATAAAATTCCTAGGGGCAGACGATAGCCCAAATGACATCACCATCCACTCTTACAAGTTGTCCTCCATTTTGAAGAACGTCTTCCACTCGTCGCCCTCTCGAACCCTAATCTAATGGTACCCTCTACAAAGGTCGATCTTCGAAAAGATCTGGGCACCAGACATAACATCTAGCGGAAAACAGTACTTCACAATTATTTTATTAATAGCGCGACAATCAATGCGCATGCGTCAACTCCCATCCTTCTTCGGGGTAAGAAGGGATGGAACAATGCACAAGACTCAAACTCTCAGAGATAAAGTTCTTCTAGAGAAGATTATCAGCATGCCGCTTCAACTCGGCATGCTCGATCAGGTTCAAGCGGTAGTGGGAAAGGTTGGGCAAGGACACCCCTGAGACTAGATCTATCACATGTTGAATATCCCTCAGTGGAGAAAGCCCATCGAGAAGCTCCTTAGTATGATATTTGCGTAGTCATCCAACGGGCGACGAACATCTGAATCCATAGCACTCGCATCAATAGGGTCCTCGGAAGCCAAGGTAGCGACTACAACATACACGATCTACAAATCGAGACTCTCATTCACAAACTTCTCCTAAAATATCTAGAGGCTTGGAGGAGCTCGTGCCAATAGACGTCTCAACACCACCCTTGGATGACTCCTTGGGTCGGGTCGAGAGAGTGATTTTTTGACCCTTGGTAAAGAAAACACACGTGTTAGATCTGTCATAACACACGGCATCACAATCATAAAACGAGGATCACCCTAACATAATGTGCGTTGCATCCATCGGAATGACGTCGCACTAAACCTTGTCCTCGAAGGACGCTAGGTGTATGGGAACTAGACAACGTAGGGTCACCTGATTGGCGGTCTTATCCACTCAGTGGACTTGATAAGGATGCAGATGTGGTTCTGCTGCATCATATGCTCTAAACACTTTTGGGCGACAATGTTCATGCAACTACCATTATTAATAACAAGCTTGCAGGGGTCGTATGTGCTAGAGAAATAAGTACAAAAAATGATAGTGCGACGTTGGTCTTCTTCCACACGCAGGGGGGATGTAGAAGACATTGTGAGAATCCTAGCTCTAGCGATCTCTCAGCATCACTCTCCTAACCATCTTCGACGGTAGCTACGCTCTCTACAGGTAAATCCACAATCTTAGTAATAGGTTCACCCTCTTCTTCAATCAACAAGTTTCGCGTAAGACACTATGTAACCATGCGGACACTACTAAAACATATATAGCATTGTATGCCCCTAGGTTTGGGAGTGCCAGGGATAATCGCCTTGCCTTTCTTTTCTACAGGGGCACGAGGAGGTATAGCAGTAGTGGTCGTGGCCGGGGTTGACCACCTAAAGGTGGGGCCATCAGGTCGATAGGTGACCTGTCTCGGGACTGATGAGTGGAGTTATTGCTCGTACTCGAGTACGAGATGAAAATTTTGTTCCACGCTAACGATGTGACGTGGGATCGTTTTTTTGCAAATATCAAATCGTAAGATGGCCTGAAAGCGGGGTGCGATATCAATGGGCTCCTTTATTATGCCACTCCTAACTAGAAGATCGTCAAAACGAGACATATACTCGTCGATAGTGAGTGTCCCCTACCGTAGGGCAAACAACTGGTCGAGAAGCTGATCCATATACGAGGTGGGAAGGTATTTATCCTTCAGTCACTACTTTATATCCAATCATCGGGTGATGAGGTAATAGACGCCTCTATCGAGTGATCTCTCCTAAGCTCGTTCAGAAGATCGTAGCTTGCCCATGCAACTTCATCTTGGCAAACCTAACAGATTGCTCATATCCTTGAAGTAATGGTCCATGTCAAAGAACCAATTGCTAAATCCCTTCGGATCCAGGCGACCGTTGAAGAAAGTTGCATTCACTACTAGAAAATTGAGTATTAGCTACACATTTTTTTGCCAGGGTTCAAAAATCGTGCCTAATACATTAGTATTAGCCACACTTAAAAAACTCGTAGCTAATAGTTAGATTTTAGCCATGGTTGCAAAAGGCATGGCTAATACTTGTGTATTAGCCATGAAAATCATAATCGTGGCAACAAATTATAATATTTGCCATGATTTATTTCTTTTGTAGCAAATACAAGGTTTTAAATGTCGGATGTCGGAGACATGTCGGATTGGGGTTTTAGATGTCGGAAATCGGATGTCGGAGACATGTCGGGGATATTTTAATATGTCGGATTCCTAAAAAATATTTATATTATAAGTTTTACCATATTATCTTAGCTCTATAAACTACATTAATTTGTTCTACTCAATGGACACATTTTCTACTTAGTTGTATTATTTCCAAAATACTCAAATCTATCTTCAATCATTATTATCTTCTAACTATATATCTATTTTCATTGTATGTATATCTCCATTTATTATTTTCATTTTTAAGCACTTAAATGTTGAAAATTATTTTATCATTCTTCTTCATTGTTGGAAACGGAAATGACAAACATTATTTAGATATCAACCTGCATTAAATAATGGTTTTTTTACTTTCATATAAACATGTAAATTAATTGTATAATACTAAGAATAAATGTGATAGACTTGGTGACAATGACAAAACTTGATGGAATAAATTTCAGCAATCAAATACACAACTGATACTCCATACATAAAGCATGCAAGAAGAAAGCATTGGAAGGAGACAAGTGAAAATCAAGAATAATTCATGTGTTCGGAAATGTGCAATCAATAAAATGGGAAAAACCTAGCAAAAAACCCATCCAACGGCGAGGACGGAGAATAAGCGGAGAGAAATTTCTGATCGTGCGACATTTAGAAATGTCGGCGACATTTAGAAATGTCGGTGGCGGCCGATATATCGGATATAATCGGTTATGTCGGCCGACATAATGAAAAACGTCATAACCTTTAAATTTTCATTATGCAAGTCGTTTTTGGTTCAAACAGGACATGTCGGCCGACATGTCGGACATATCGGCCGACATTTAAAACAGTTAGCAAATACCCCTCTTTCAGCCACGGTTATTTTGATTTGGCGCTCCCCATCTTTTTCATTCGCGCTCTCTGCTCTAAACTATCCCATAACATGTCGTCCCTATCCCGTATTTTTCATTTGCGCTCTCTCCTCTACCCAAACCCTACCTCGTCTCTCCTCTGAAAACAAAAAGCAAGAACGAAAGCCCTTGCTCTTGCTGCTCTCTCGCTCTCGCTGCTCTCTCCTCTGCAAAAGCCCTAGCACCAGCGCTCTCCCGATGATGTGCTTCTTCTATCACCCAGCTTAACGCAACCCTAGTGCAGCTGCGCAGCTCGACGAAAAAGGCTTCTCTCCCCCGATCTACGCCGACGATTACTCCTCTCTCTGCAACAGCTCAAGATCTTCTCAGGCCCAGCACAACAACGCAGCATGGCGAAAGGCTCATGTCCCCCGATCTACGCCGACGATTACTCCTCTCTCTGGCAAAAACCCCCGTTCCATGCAGTCATCTTCCTCAGGTTCTCCTGTAGCCCTCTTTCTCAGGATTCCAGTTATTTCTGTATGCAAATCTGAGTTTCGTTGTAGATCTATGTTATTTCTGTCATCCCCATGAAATATTTGCTGCTATGATTCTTCAATGCCTATGATTTTTTCTTGGATCTGATATTATGTGCTACCACTTTTCATTTTTTACTACCTATGATATTACAATAGATCCATAACTGTAATTGGGATGGCTCCTCTCTGTTATATGTGTTGCTGCTTGTTTTCTTTAGTAGCCTTATCAAGTGTTGAAGTTTATCAATAGTGGCTAAATTATTGTATTCCTCCTCAGATTTGTACATCTTGTTAGCCTTGATTTCCACTCATTCGAGCAACCGGCAGAAGATTTCAAAGGAAATATAGAAATTTTAGCAGTAAAAGTTGTGGGTTAGAAGGACGTTTTCTGGCTTCAGGTAAGTAGTTCACCTCTGAATTCCTGTAGGAGGAGCAAACCTGAAGCGACTGCAATCTCTAGTCGCTTTTTCTGGGAATGAGGCGATCTTCGAGAAATCCTTTGAATGAGTACTCGCATATCAAGCATGTGATTTCGGGGCTTATCCCAACAAAGCTAAGAATGTTTGGGGTGGTGCAAGCGACTTAATCTGGCAGCCTGAGAAGTCAGTGCATGCAACATCATGTTACCATGCGTTAGCAAATGTCATGAAAGTGTGCAGCAATTCATGAAATCATAACAAAAGTTCTTGATAATAGATTGTCGGCCGCTTGAAGCTTAAAAAAATTATTGATAAATTTGATCATGTTAAAACTTAGAAATTATTGTATAAAGGTCTCAGTATCATGATTGCTTAAAGGTAAACCCATTGAAGCTTTGTGAGAATTCAGGTGTTACTATGGATCCTACATAATCAGTTTTAACTAATGAACTTATATATTTCATGTATCTCTATATACATTGTACTCATGACATACTTTTCTCTTGTACTTTTGCATATTAAGTAATGTCTTCACAAGCTCAAAATTAGTATCTATTTATATCATCTGAGTTTTTGTAACCTTTGCTTCGGGGTGAGTGCGTTTTTATGGTGCAATATAAATTGGGATTATTTAATACAGGTCTAATAATGTTGTCGGGGGAGAGGTCGGAGGTGGAGGAGATGGCGGCGAAGGAGGATACCGTGGAGCCGGAACCGCGGCTGCCTAAGCGGGGTTGCTCGTTAGAGGGGAGAGCCACCAAGATCTCGCATTCAGAAGATGAGAACTAGAAAACTTCTTGCTTCCTTCATACAACACATTCAATGCTTTTATATAGGCTAAAATATAAAAAAGACAACAATAATAATGACACCTAATACTAGACGCGGAGCTCGAGGCCCCTACATAAAGATAACAACTAGACATTAGATAACAGAGATAATTATAATAATATGCGGCCCATAACGCAGCCCATAACATCACTCTCGTCGTCCAAAAAGAGCTTGTCCCCAAGCTCGAGGGAGATTACGAGAAAAGCGAGCGTCATCTGATGCCTTCCTCGTCCGAGTCCTCGACGTCTAGGTAGAAAAGCTTTTGCATCTGTGTCCACGAATGTACTGCTCGTCGCAATTAAAACATAAACCCTGAGCGCGGAGGTCCAACATCTCGGTCCGAGATAAGCGATGTGCTGGCGTGGTGGGAGGACCCTCGAGACATTCTTGTGGATTGTCGTGGTCGGTGGGCAAGTAGGCCCCCCGGGCCAACTGGAGGCGGCGGTCGCATAGACGGGCCAGACTCATAGCAGCCACTAAGTCTGGCGGGGCCTCAAATTCGACATCCAGTTGGAGGCGAGCTTCGAGTCCGGCTGTGAAGATGGAGACTTGCATTGTTGGGGGAAGTGTGACGTGTGTCAGTAGGAGCTGAAACTGCTCCAGGTAATTATCCATTGTGCCCATTTGACGGAGTGTCGTAAGGGCCCCAAGGGGGTTGCTGCGGATGGTAGGGCTAAAACATAGGTTGCAATACCGCTTGAAGTCGTCCCATGCCAGGCCTGGTTGGTCGGTGAGGAGACGAGCGGCCCAAAGCAGAGCTGAATCAAGTAGGTGAAAGGAGGCGAGAGGAAGTCGATCAGCGGCTGGAATTTGTTGGTGGCTGAAGAATTGCTCACATCTGGTGAGCCAGGCCAATGGATCAGTTTTGCCGTCATAGGTGGGGAAATCCAGCCTGGTGTAGCGCGGTTGTATAACTACATCTTGTTGAAGGAAGGCCCGCGGCTGGTGGAGGATAAGAGGCGGAGGCACCTGACTAGAACTGGCGTGATCCGCAGGTGGGGTGGTGATCATGGGAAGCGCGGCGGTCAACTCATTAAGCTTGAGGGTGAGGGAGGCAATATCGTCCCGATGTCGTTTTCAGTGTCCAGATGGCGTCTTTCAGCGTCCCGAAAGCTAGTCTCGATGGAGGTCCTGAAATCTTGGAGCGCCGCCATGAAGTCTGAGGCGTCGGTCATCGTGCGGCCAGAAGTAGCACGCGAGAGAGAGCGGGTGATGGGACGAGTAAAATCCTCTGATGCGGCTGATTGGGAGTTGCTGCTGGAGCCGCGTCATCGCCCAATATTGAGAACAAGAATAGGTGCGGCTGTTTTCCTTTTAAAATAAAAGAAAATGAAATAATATAAGATTGGAAGAAGGGAGGGTGGCCAGGTGCTGGGCTCAAGAAAATTAAAATAGGCGAGGTCAGGGACGTATAGGTGGTGTGCTGGAAGTAAAACCGTGTGAGGCTCGAGGAATAACAGGCGGTTCACTATCGCGGCATGCGGGATTGGACGGAGCGGCCCTGGCAGATGACGGGACTTGAGAAGTCGCGGGAGATGTCGTCGAACAGAGCGGAGGAGAGGGGAAGAGCAGCGTTGGGGTGCTGGGGTTTCGGAAACAGCGGATGACGGGAGAAGAGTCGACGACGGGAGGGACGCTGGTGCCTGCGCAGGATGGGGACGAGCCCGTTGGAGGCTCTGCTGCGGCGCGGGTTTACGGAAATAACGGAAGATGAAATAGCGTCAGGGCGTCGGTTAGGCTGCTAGAGGGAAAGACACCTCTGCTCCAGGTGATGTCGCAGGAGAGAAGAAACAGCAGTGGTGATACAGCGGGGGCTTGTTGTACAGGAGGATGGCTTGCGAAAGCTCAGTGGCCGGGGAGGAAATGAGGCTCTGATACCAGATGATACAGGTCTAATAATGTTGTCAGGGGAGAGGCCGGAGGTGGAGGAGATGGCGGAGGAGGAGGATACCGTGGAGCCGGAACCGCAGCTGCCTAAGCGGGGTTGCTCGTTAGAGGAGAGAGCCACCAAGATCTCGCATTCAGAAGATGAGAACTAGAATACTTCCTTGCTTCCTTCATACAACACATCCAATGCCTTTATATAGGCTACAACATAAAAAAAGACAACAATAATAATGACACCTAATACTAAACGCGGAGCTCGAGGCCCCTACATAAAGATAACAACTAGACACTTAGATAACAGAGATAATTATAATAATACGCGGCCCATAACATTATTCTGCATTTTATTTTATTTTTGTTTTGCGACTCTATTGCTATTCTCTATTGTGCAAGACCAATGCTCTGGATGCTGAATGAAGGAAGCATGGTTATGTGCACATAAATCAAAATGGATCATTGAGTCTGCCCTTTCTGATGTCTTTGGCTTTGATTTGAGGGCATGATTCCGCAGCAAACGTGACGGTATAGGGGGCCACTATTTCAGTGGTAATCTGTGAGCAGCCACTTTGTGCATCTATTGTCAAAGGTTCGGTCTTTCTCCTCTGAGAGAAGCCACTTTGGGCATAGGGCCAAAGGTTAGGTCTGTTTCCAATCTTCCCCCGCCCATACCCCCAATGATTGGGGACTATATGGGTTCTGTTGTTGTTGTTGTTGTTGTTGACTCTATTGCTATTCTGGATCATGTTTTAACTGTCATTTAGCCCATATTGACACTTTGTTTTCATTACTTTGCCTGCATCTTGATTTCTATCAGGTGTGCTCCTAGATGATCTACTTGCTGCTGAAGACCTAGCTACTGTTGAGACAACAACTGCAACTTCTCATGCTGTTGCTGCTGCTGCTGCTGCCAACATACAACCAGGGAGATCAGCTGGGAGATACACAAACTCAGATGAAAGGGAAATGCAGGTGGTCCCTGAGTCAGTTCCAGTTTCTAAACATTCCTTGTTAAGAAGTGATTATATTGTTCCAACAGTCCTCAATTTCTTTATAACTTCTCTTAGATATTCTCCAATAAATTTGAGAGAGTTTTGCTTATTAACTGGGAACAAATCTTGCAAGGACACCACTTGCAGAAAGCATGTGATTTATCATTAGACTTTTCTCCTTGGCAACAATCCCGTATTTATGCATTTTATTGTCATAAATGTGACCATTAAATACATATTTTGGCTCCGTTTGGGGGGACTTATTTTCACCGGTCAAGCAGTTACGACCGCATGAACCGGACCTTTATTTATTTTCACCGATCAAGCGGTTACGTCAGGTCCGGTTCATGCGGTCGTAACCGCTTGACCGGTGAAAATAAGTCCCCCCAAACAGAGTCTTAGTATAAAAATATCTATTAAAGACTCCAATGCATGCTTTTGAAAGCTGACTAACCATCTTGTCTTCTAATTCCGTTTCTTTCTCCTATTACCTAGAATTTATTTTTATGAACAAATAATTTATACAAGTAAATTGACTTAGATTTAGACCACTCAAGCCGACTGTTTGGTAATTCTTTTCACTAGTGTTAAACTTAGGTAGATTAGACATACAGCTATCTCATTTTATACTTTTTTGTTCAGCTTCATGTAGTTTCTAATGATCCACAAAAAATTCTTGGCTTATATTTCGTTCCCCGATGAGAAAATTAACGATCCACCCGAGGGGGAGATCTTTTCCATAGGGATTGCTGAGAATTATATGCAAGACTGGTCACTCTGATGACGTGAATTTTGCTCTAAAATTTGTGCACTAACATCATAAATGGTTTCCTCTATTATTTTGCCAATACATCTTCGCATGTAGTTTAATTTGGTGATTTCATGGTTAACGGATAGAAATAAATGTATTCTAGTTTAATTTTTTCTTATGTTTACTTATTCCCTTATGAATAGTGACATTTTGCGACTAGAAAAGTGACATTTTGCTACATTTTTATTTACCATGGAACCAAAATCGTGGCTAATACTAAGTGCATTAGCCATAGATGCAAAAAACATGGCTAATAATTAAGTTTTATCCAGGGCCGAAAACATCGTGGCTAATAGTTAAGTATTAACCATGATTAGCCCATATTCATAGCTAAATTATATCACAATTTACCACAATTTAAAAATGTGTGGCTAATAAAAGCTATTGGCTACGGTTTATCCTGCTCACCTCACGAAAATACTCTATATCCCGCTCACACTCACGAAAATACTCTCTATCCCGCTCCCGCTCACGAAAATCCTCCCTTCCGAAAAATTAACCCTCCGCTCTTCTCATGAAAACCCTCTCTGCGCACGCAAAATGCCCCTACTCGACGCCCTCCACGAAGCCTCTTCTCCATTTCCAATGAGCATCAGAGCCATGTTTTCTTATCGGTTACCACACACGACATGAAACATCCTCTTCCGGGCAGAACTCAGTCAGAAGTTTGGCATTCCTTCGAGCTTCTCACTATATGGCCTCTTCGTTCAAGCTTCTAAGGCATCATCAACACCTATATGTTCGAGCTTCTAGGGCATCGACATCGCCGCTCAGTTCGAGCTTCTAGGCCATAGGTAACGCTTCTAATATCTGCTTCCATAAAATCACGATTTAAGGGCTAGGGGGACCGCATGCGCTGCTCCAAAATCCATTTGCAAGAGGCATAATTTTCTTCTGCTCGAATCTCCATCATTTGGACTGTGAAATCAGTAATCTCAAGAGAAAGGAAGAGCTGGACTCTGAAATCCGGTGTTATTCTCCACCGATCGAAAATCCTGTGTTATTCTTCCCCGAATGAAAAAGTTGGACTGCGATATCAGTAAGAATATTGTTCTCTCCTGTAGTTCCCATGCATTTTGTGTCATTATGCCTCTTTCAAATATGACATTTTTTCCACTTGCCAATGTCATTTTGCCTCTTGCAAATAATTGTCCATCTCCTTCCTCTTTGCTCTTAACTATGTGGAAACGGGATATGAGATATGATACGAAACGGATACGGGAAATGTGATTTTTAAAAAAAATAAGGATAAGAGAAACATTTTTTTTAAATTTAATTATTTTAATATAAGTATTAATTAATAACCATACATATGAAAACATTCCATATAATGCTATAAATAAAATTTCATATAATGCTATAAAAATATAGAGAAGATTCAAGGAAACAAGCACCATAGAGCAATATACCGGTGTGAAATATCAAATGAAGAGCAGTGAAATAAGAAATAGAGAAGCAGCACCCCACATTATTCTAGTTCCTCTCCCTCGGTTGTGAATCAAAATATGGATGATACAGGGCTTCATCAACACTAAAATGATCCTCCTGAAATAGTCCTCTCCTCTCTTGCTACCCTTCCTTCGTTTGCCATTTTTAGACGAAAACTAAGGGTGAGCTTAAATCAATCACCATCAAAGTTTTTTCCTAAATCAGATATGATTATATGTATTTACATGATTTTTTTTTCTAGAAACACAATAAAGAATGAAGAGGAGGAAGAAGATGAAGAAATAAAATGTGGAGGAGAACTCACCAGAGAGGAGGGTTGCAGCGGAGGAGAACTCTTTGATGGGCGTGTTGGAGTTTCTGAGGTAATCTCAAAGCAATCAACAGTTAGTCTTACTGCCAATGCAATATGAGCCTATAGGGTCGCACAAAAAAGTGTTTGGAGAAGTTGGAGAAAGGATAGTGTTGGCCTCACTCATATTGGATATGAGTGAAGGACCAGTCCTATGACTGTTCGGAATTAAATTGAGAATGCTCAATAGGAAATCGTTTAAAGTGTTTAAACGAATGCATTTATACTAGATAATTCGGCTAAAGGGTTTAGACAAATTCGGCTAAAGGGATTAGACGAATTCGGCTAAAGGGTTTAGACGAATTCGGCTAAAGGGTTTAGACGAATTCGGCTAAAGGGTTTAGACGAATTCGGCTAAAGGGTTTAGACGAATTCGGCTAAAGGGTTTAGACGAATTCGGCTAAAGGGTTTAGACGAATTTATATATAGTCGAATTCGTCGAAAGGGTTTCGCCGAATCTGAGTCGAATCGGCTAAAGCATTTAGTCGAAATATATTAAATTCGGCGAATGTGTAAATCCAGACAGAAGTCACAGAACTGTTCTGTTTTTCCTCTGGTCTGCGGATAGCCTGTTTTATGTCTTGCGTATAAAAGGAACGAGATTAGGTCTTCTCAAAATAGGATCGAGCCTTTTCGCGATTTCTGTAGAGCCGAAGACGGAAGTGTTCCGATCGCTCTCGCTCCGTTCGCCGACCTCATCGCCGCCGACCGTCGCCGCCTCCCCTTTAACGGACCTAGCAGTTCGTGGGGACGCAGAGGGTTGTTCTTCTCCGACCCATACCTTGTGCGACAAGGCATTGGGGTTCTCCTTCACTTGTGTGGATCTCTGTAGAGGGGCCGATCCATTTCGGTTCTTGGAACTCAAGATTCGTTCTACCAGAAGTCCGTGTGGAGCATCTTGGTTGAGTATTGACTCAATCCCGGAAAGGTATATCGCATTTTGCTTTCCTAATCTCTTGATTCATGAAATCCGCAAGTTCCTTACTCTTTGGGTTGTTCTAGTATTTCTTTCGCTGCGCACATTTTGATGTGTTCATATCATTTTGAATGGTATGTAGAAAACCCAACAGTGGTATCAGAGGCAGGTTACGATTACATACGTACAAATCTAGAAATTTAGAAGCGTTCTAAATGTGTAGATTTCTTCCTGGAACATCAAATTTGATGTATTTTGTGAGGTTTCTGGTGGTGTGTTTGTCAAAATTTGGTCGGGGCTCTGCTCCGCACCCCGCAAGGGCGTTGCCCCTTGGAACCCCGCCAGGAACGCATGTGATTGCGTTGCGATTTCATTGTTTCAGAGATTGTTTCTCCTTTGCAGTAACCATCCCTCAAAATGGTTTGTGAAACCAAATGTCATGGATTTTGAATCTGACATTGAGAGACGAACTTGTATACTGCATAAGTGGAGTTGGTGTTCTTGTGTTCAATGCATGTAAATCTGAAGATTTAGAAATGTTCTAAATGTTCAGATTTAGCCCCTCTTATCAAAGTGTTGATAATTTGTTTTGTGCACATAGGGGATACATTTAGTTTGCGAATATTGTATTTCTATTTTGTGAATGTGCACAGTGATTAAATGTTAATCACGATGAGTTGTTCATCAATTGAATAATAAAATCTCTTATCCAATATTAAGTATACGGATGTCTTCCGATGGATGACACTCTTCCTGCCTCGATCGATGAAGTGTGGGCTTGCCAAAGCAAGGTACATTAATCTATCTTGGTAAGGGTGCGAGCGGATAATTGTGATATCCTACTGTCGACATCGGGTCCAACTTAACTATGTGACCTCAAAGGTTGAGTGCCTAGAGGCATAGGGTTGGCATGCTCCATATGATGGATGCGGATAAAGAGTTATTCACCAACCATACAAGAGTTGCATAGTGATGCAATTGCAAATGTTGTCTACCTAAATAACCGCATTATGAGAGAAACGCCAAAGCGGACTCATTGTGTTGATGAAATACGGATCTAGTCCACTAAGAGAGTAGCTCGCATAAACTCTCTGAATCGAAATTAAGGGTTGTCGATTTGATTAAAATAGTGGGAGCTTTTAATAAAAGTCCTTATTAATATAAAATGTATTTTGAAATACAGTACTAAAAGTTTGGCAAATTTATTGTAGAATTTTCATGGCAAGTAGATCTCACTCCACCTTATCCCTGAGAGCTATCCTTGAGAAGGACAAGCTCAACGGGACGAACTTCCTTGACTGGTACAGGAACCTGAGAATTGTTCTCAGGCAAGAGCGCAAGCTCTATGTCTTGGAAAGGGAAGCCCCTACAGAGCCGACCGGGAATGCTCCGAGAGTAGACAAAGATGCTTACAAGAAGTATCAGGATGATACCTTGGATGTGGAATGCCTCATGCTTGCTACCATGTCCTCTGAGCTTCAGAAGCAACACGAGAGCGTGTGTGGTTATGAGATAATCGAGCACCTCAAGAAAATGTTCGAGGGGCAAGCTCGGCAAGAGAGGTTTGACATATCCAAGGCATTGTTTCAGTGCAAAATGGGAGCTCGAGACTCAGTAGGGACTCACGTACTCAAGATGATTGGGTATATAGAGAACCTTGAAAGACTGGGTTTTCCCTTGGGCCAAGAGTTGGCCACAGATCTGATCCTGCAATCGTTGCCGGACAGTTATGAGCAGTTCGTCTTGAACTATAACATGAATGAACTAGACAAGACACTGTTCGAGCTCCTAAGCATGTTGAGAACTGCTGAAAATAACATGAGGAAGGTCAAGTCTGCTAGCCTCATACTGATGGTGCATAAAGGCAAGGGCAAGACTAAGGGATCCAAGAAAACGAAGATAGGATCTAAGTCTCATCTTGATCTCAAATCTTCTGCACTGAAAAGGAAAGGTCTGGCGAAGGAAGTAAAGTGCCACCACTGCGGTAAGGCAGGGCATTGGAGGCGGAACTGTCCCCTCTACATTGAGGATCTGCAAAAGAAGAAGGGAAGTGTGCCTACCACTTCAGGTATTTACGTTATAGAGATAAACTTTTCTGCTCCTTCATCCTGGGTATTGGATACCGGATGCGGTTCTCACATTTGTACAAATGTGCAGGAACTGAGAAGGAGAAGAATGTTGGGTAAAGGGGAGGTAAACCTACGCGTCGGAAATGGAGCAAGAGTTGTTGCCGTCGCCGTTGGTGTCTATTGTCTTTCTTTGCACACTGGGCTTGTAATAGAACTAGATAACTATTATTTTGTTCCAGCCATAACTAGAAACATTATATTTATATCATGTCTTGACATGAAAGATTTTTCATTTATAATTAAGAACAATTGTTGTTCAATTCTTATGAATGATGTTTGTTATGGTGTAGCCCAATTGTTTAATGGTTTATATGTTTTAAACTTAGACCATCCGATCTATAATGTAGAAAATACTAAAAGATTAAAAACAAATGACTCGAATCATACGTACCTTTGGCATTGTCGTTTAGGCCATATAAACGAGAAACGCATATCCAAGCTCCATAGAGATGGACTACTGGACTCATTTGATTATGAATCATTTGAGAGATGCGAGTCATGTTTATTAGGCAAGATGACGAAAGCCCCTTTCATTAGTTGTAGTGAGAGGGCCGATGATCTTTTGGGTATAATATATAGTGATGTATGCGGACTCATGAGTTCTATGGCTAGAGGTGGGTTCTACTACTTCGTTACATTTACTGATGATTTCAGTAGATACGGATACGTGTTTCTTATGAAGAACAAATCTGAAACCTTTGAAAAGTTCAAAGTGTTTAAGAATGAAGTAGAGAACCGACTGGGAAAAAGGATAAAAGCACTCTGATCTGATCGAGGTGGCGAATATCTAAGTTATGAGTTTCGTGATCATCTGAAAGAGTGTGGAATTGTATCACAGCTCACTCCGCCCGGAACACCTCAACATAATGGTGTTTCTGAGAGGAGAAATCGTACTTTGTTAGACATGGTGCGGTCGATGATGAGTCGTGCAGATCTGTCTGTTTCCTTTTGGGGTTTTGCTCTAGAGTCTGCTGCTTTCACACTAAATCGAGTTCCAACGAAAACGGTTCAAAAGACACCATATGAGATATGGACTAGGAAGCGTCCTAGTATGTCATTCATTAAGATTTGGGGCTGTTAGGCATACGTACGACGTCAAATGCCTGACAAGCAGGAACCCAAATCAGATAAATGTTATCTAGTGGGGTATCCTAGGGAGACCAAAGGATACTACTTCTACCTGCCGTCTAAGGGCAAAGTATTTGTCGCAAGGACAGGTGTCTTTTTGGAGAAAGAGTTCTTATCCAGAAAGACTGCAAAGGTAGCCCTTGAAGAAGTTCAAGAACCACAAACAATGAACGAACCGGAATTGGAACATGAGCAAGGACTACAAGAAGTTGTAGCTGGAGAGCCTGCTCAAGAAACACAAGTCCTAAGTAGATCTGCTAGACCAAGATTTGAGCCTGAGAGATATGGATTTCTCGTGTCTCAAATAGGTAATGTGTTGTTTATGGATCATGATGATGAGCCTGCAACCTACCAAGATGCTATGAATGGACCTGACTCCGAGAAGTGGCTTGAGGCCATGAAATCTGAAATGAAATCCATGTATGCAAACCAAGTTTGGACCTTGGTGGAACCACCTGAAGGGGTACGACCCATAGGGTGCAAGTGGGTCTTCAAGAAGAAGACCGACATGGATGGGAATGTACAGACATTCAATGGCCGGCTAGTGGCTAAAGGTTTCAGGCAAATTCATGGTGTTGACTATGATGAGACCTTTTCCCCTGTGGTCATGGTCAAGTCCATCAGAATTCTACTTGCTATTGCTGCGTATTATGACTACGAGATCTGGCAAATGGATGTCAAAATGACTTTCCTTAATGGAAACCTCTTTGAGGAAGTGTATATGACACAACCCGAGGGTTTTGTATCTCCAAGTGAAGACACTAAAATATGCAAGTTGAATTGATCCATTTATGGATTGAAACAAGCTTCTCGAAATTGGAATCTTCATTTTGATGAGAAAATCAAAGAGTTTGATTTCATCAAGAACGAGGATGAGCCTTGTGTTTACAAGAGGATTAGTGGGAGCGTTGTTGTCTTCCAGATATTGTATGTAGATGACATACTGTTGATCGGGAATGACATTCCGACCCTGCAAGTTGTTAAGAACAACCTAGGGAGCTGCTTTTCTATGAAAGACTTGGGTGAAGCGACTTACATACTTGGTATTAAGATCTATAGAGATAGATCGAAGAAGTTGCTGGGTTTGACCCAAAGTACATACATTGAGAAGGTGCTGAAGCGGTTCAGCATGCTTGAGTCCAAAAGGGGATTCTTACCCATGTCTCATGGTGTGAGTCTCTCTAAGGACCAGTGTCCTAAATCTTTGGAAGATAAGGACCGCATGAAGTTGATTCCATATGCTTCGGCAATTGGATCAATCATGTATACAATGTTATGTACGCGACCCAATGTCTCTTATGCTTTAAGCATGACGAGCAGGTATCAGTCTGATCCCGGTGATGCTCACTGGATTGCTGTCAAGAATATCATAAAGTACTTGAGAAGGACTAAGGATATGTTCTTGGTGTATGGTGGAGAGGAAGAGCTCGTTGTAAATGGTTACACGGATGCAAGCTTCCAGACTGATAGGGATGATTCAAAGTCCCAATCAGGTTTTGTGTTTTGCCTTAATGGAGGAGATATAAGCTGGAAGAGTTCCAAGCAGGAAACAGTTGTCGATTCTACGACTGAGGCCGAGTATATCGCTGCTGCAAATGTGGCGAAGGAGGCTGTGTGGATTAGGAAATTCATCAGCGAGCTTGGTGTAGTTCCTAGCATTGTTTGTCCCGTAGTTCTCTACTGTGACAACAATGGTGCAATAGCCTAAGCTAAGGAACATAAATCTCATCAGCGCTCCAAGCACATACTTCGGCGGTTCCATCTTATTCGAGAGATTGTCGGTCGAGGAGATGTGAACATTTGCAGAGTACCGACTAAAGAGAACATAGCGGATACACTGACAAAGCCTCTTGCGCAAAAGAAGCATGATGGTCATGTTAGATCAATGGGTATTAGATACCTGAATGATCGTCTTTATTGGGAGCCTTGTGGATTGTATGTTTGTTGGGTGTTTATTTATTTGATGAATTGTAATATATACTGTGTTTTTCATTTTACATTTATGGCAAGTTCTTACTGATAATGTCAATAGTTTCTATTTGATAGATTAATTAACATAATAAAAGCTCTTAGAATGTTTGTTTCCATAGGAATTCAAGTACGTGACTTGAATGTGAGGGCCTATGTATAGCAAGAAGCTTCATTCTTAAATGGTCCCTAGTCGGAGTATCATCTTAGAAGTTGAAGGGCAATGATGATACGTTAAGACTAGCATGTGCGTTGACTGATGACCGGTTCTCACAGGTCATGATATTGTAATATCAAGTCATCACATGGGTACTTGTTAGTGAACAAGTTGTACTGGACAGACCTACCTTGAGACTACTTTGTGGATTGTTATATGAACGTGTCACAAGTAGGTCTCAACTGACAATGGTGTTTGTAGTTCCTTGACCTGAAGTCACAGCATTCATCAAGTGAGGAAGAGCGTACTTTGATACCATCTAAAGTCTTCCTTGAGAAAGGTTGATGATAAGGTGGTTATTGGGTATGTTACGATTCATTTGGGTGTTTGTGTGTGGACAGATATGGGATTTGTCTTCCTTTATGACAGGAGTTACATCCAAGGGCCCCTTGATGGAATGAGACCGAGAAATGCATGATCATGCTGGGTTGAGTCAATATGTGATATTGAATTTACCACTGTCTTAAGGTATATTCTAGATCAGGAAACTAGGATTGAACAATTATGAGGGTGACACAGTCTATGCATCTAGTTCTATCCGGATGTAAGGGACAAAGGAACATGACAACACTGATACATTGGTTAAGACAGGCTTATTGAGTTATGAACTATTTGTTGAATCCGGAAATGCACCTCCGAAGGAAATCGAAGGTTGTCGGCTGTCGGTTACTATTTGGCTAGAGAAAGTTAGACCGTTGGCAGCGGTCGAGGCTAGACTTCGCCCGTCACGGCGAATGTCACTCCTGTGACGGGCTTTCTTTTGATTCAAATGAAGAAGTTACAGCGGGTTACAGAACCAGGAAAGTAGAAGTCGGCCGGTGCTGATGGACCTTGTTGAATCCGAACCGGGCGACTTGCCTCCTCAGACCGCCCGGTCTGCGATAAGTGTTACTCGGAGGCGGTCTTCTGGGTAAACATAATCCCCGCATATTTTCAAATCCCGAAGAGATTTCGAAAATATTAGTTCTAGCCGGAGACCGCGCCGACCTTGCCTCGTAAGTTATAAAATGTTCTGGAAGCTTCCTTTTCCGCATAATTGCAGCGTTATCACGGGTCACTACTCGCCCCTTGCGGTTAGAACTTTCCGGCTACCAGTCCGATTAAGATGGTGAATCTCATGGCTAAGTTCGAAGGCCGCCAAAAGAATGATAGAGACCGCGGGGGAGACCGCTCGAAGAAGAAGAAAAAGAAGCCTCATCAGCCTGAGAAGGTTGATTTGACCGTTACAGTTGCTTCTGTAGGGAAGCCGCCCGAACTCCCCCCCCCCCCCCCCCCCCCCCCCCCCCCCCCCCCCCCCCCCCCCCCCCTGCTAACAGGAGATCTGTCAACCAAAGGAGAAGCGGGTTGTTCCAACCCACCGCCAGCTAATCCGCATGCTCCTTCTAACAAGGCGATCGATCCGCCCGCCCTCTTGGACAAGACGAACTCTGAAGTCATTCCTTCGAAGACCGATGGCGACTCTTTCAATATGGTGGTTACTCCTTCTGGGGTATTTCATCTGAAGATAAGTGATGATGGAGGAGAGGCGGTTGATTCTCCCAAGCCGACCGAACAGCAAAGCCCGGTGGTAGATGTCGAGGACAACCCTATCCCTTAGCAACAAGCCGACCAGGAGTCGGCTAAGAAGAGGAAAAGGGCTGAGACGACAACAGATAGACTCTTGAAGAAGGCCAAGAGTTTGAAGGCCAAAAATAGAGCGGCGTCATGGAAACCGGGAGCGGGCAGCCTTCAAAACAAGGCGCATGAAAGAGAAGTCTCTGAGGGACTGATAACTCCTTCCTCCAAGTCGGGCGACCAGGTTTCTACCTCTGCACATAGCATGTCTGTGAGCGAGATTATCAAGGACATTGACACTCTCATGAAGCAGGACGAACTACTTGATACTCCTGTCGATTTGAATGTGGTTGACCGTCCTGGCGAGGACGCGACCAGAATTGAGAAGGCCGAGCCGGCCTCTGAGGACCTTGTGATGGCCGGAATGCGGATTATGAAAGTGAAGGCGGAGAGGGCGAGAGAGCTTCTGGACAAGCCACCACCGCCGCCGCTCAGTCCTCTTGCACAAGGTAAAGGAGTCGCGGGTTACCGCCCTGTCCGTTTTTTCCAAACGCGGTCTCGAAAAAAGCTGAGCGACTTAACACTGAACCGTCCACCGAGCTACTTTCCCTCCGCCGCTCAATTTTCTGCTGCTAGGCGGAGGCAGAATGAGAGGTCGTGGAGAGAGCAGCGTCGAAGGATGGATTCTGAACAAGCGAGGCGATCTGTCATTCCAAACTTTAATCCCACTGTTGCGGCTAGTAAGCGAGGAGAATTCGGAATGAGCGATCTTCATTTAGTAATGCCCCTTTTGTATAAAATTATATTCGCTCAATCTTTCTAACCGTGTCTTTTTTGTTGCAGTCTGCAGACGATCAAGAATCCATTCCAAAGCCGGGCGACTTGGTGGCCTGCCTTCCTCCATTGACTTCATGCATTCCAAGCTCTTTATCGAACCCGGATACCCGGATGGAGGAGGAGCTAGCCGCTCTTCAAGGCAACTTTGAGATCCTTAAGCAACAGGTGAAGATCCTCGAGGAGCGGGAGAAGGCCACCCAAGATGAAAAGACTGCAATGCGGGTTGCGCTAGAGGCCGAAAGGAAAGAGAGACGGGAGAAGGAGAGGGCGCAGCAGGACCAGGTCGCTGCTTTGACCGCCCGCCTTGACAAAGTGAAAAAGAGAATCGAAAGCTCGAGGATGACTGCGCATACTATAGGGACAAGTACCTCCATCTGACAAGGGAAGTCGGCGGAAACCGGCGACCTTTTAATACGACTGATGAAGGACGTCGTGGATCAAACCGCCCGGCTGTTGGGATGAGTTCAGCTCTTCCAGCGGCTGGGATGGCTGATCCCGTTGCTAATGTAAGTGAGACTGCAGCGGCCTTGCCTGCTCGCATGATTCCGGCCGCGGGAGTAGAGCTAGATGCTGTGCGGCTTCACAGCATTATTAACCACCTTCACCATAGTATCAATCAGATGCATGGTACTGTTCTTCAGGTCGGCGATCATGTCGCCCGACTTCATCGAGAGGATGCTCAGAATGATGCCCCCCAGTAATGAGCGGTTTTAAACAATGCTTGTAATATTATTTTATTCGGTCCTTTGGACAACTTTGAATATTGAACTCAACTTTATGATATCTGATTTGCTCTGCATACCAAGCAGTCTGTTATTTGAATGCTTATATTTTCTTTCTTAGAATATTTAGACGTCTGTGAATTGCTCTGCAAGTCGAGCGGCTTGTTTCTGCTGTTCTTTAAACCGCTTGCCTTAATTTTGTTTTTTGTGGTTTGCTGTTCATGAACTGGCTTAGCTATGTGATTCTGCCCGCGCGGGTTGGTTATGCTAGCCGCGATTTGACCTTGCTAAATGCAGATCACTGACTCTATAAGTAGCGGCCCTTCCGAAGACTCATTCAACAGAATCTTAAGATGGGAGCTAAGCGCCGGCCGAAGCGACCTGAAAAGGTATCCGCCACGCGGTCTGATGCGGCCTTAGCTTTCCATTCAGCCGACCATGAGGAATGTCGTTTAACCAAGATAGAGCTGGACGAGTTTGTGGAAAAACATATGGCAGGGAGTCCGCTGCTCGCGCGGCTTCCACTCCGCGACGAGCGGATAAACTCTTCCGCTCCCAATCAAATCGCCATCCCAATCGACCACTTTGACTGCGGCTTCAGGATCCCAATTCCTATTGAACTCGTCATGGTTTTCGACAATTATGGGGTTGTTCCCGGGCAACTCTCACCCAACTCGATAGCGGCCATATGTAGCTTTATCTCCTACCTGCGGTTTGAGAAAGTCCGCTTTTCAATGGACCTTTTCAGGAAGATCTTCTCGGTGCGGGTTATCCCTGATTCTGAGACGAAGGTGTTTAAGGGCCACTTGTACTTTGGTTGTAGGGGATTGAAGATGGTCAACCTTGCGAACAAGGTTACGAACTGGTCAGAGAGGTACTTGATATTTGAATGCCGACTTGGCTTGTTAAATCCCAACCCGCAGGTGTGGTCAGAGGAAGTTTTCAACAAGTCGCTGTCAACAAGATCGAGATGGAGACCTACACGCTCCTTGAAAATGAGCGGCTTAATGTAGATCACTTCATTCCGCTTCTCTCTGGGTTGGAGAACGTCCGGCCTGAAGACAGTAAGTCTCTTTCAACCTGCTTCCTGCTCTGATATTGACCGCACGGCCTTTTGTTCTGATTCCTTTACTCCTCTTTTACAGCTGAAGCCATCGTTCCTAAGAACAAGTCGGTCAGTCCGGCCGGCTTGATCCTGACTCAAAGGGAGAAGAGGCAGAGGCTGGGAAAAAACAAGTCGCTGATGTCTGATGGCGAGGAATCGGCCTCTTCTGGCGACTTCTCTTCTCTCCGTTCTTTCAGCAAGGTGAAGGACTTGAAAGGCCGCACGGTCTTGTCCTGGCACCCAGATGGTGATGGTGTTCAAGTCTCCACCGCGCTCCCCCACTGGGCGAACGAAAAATCTGGTCGACACGCAGAAGCCGCCGGCATTGCCCTATATGGCCGGCAAAACTTCAGTTGGTTAAGGAAGGTCCCTGAGGAAGAGCTCGCTCGGCAGGCTGCGCGGGTTGGTGCTGGGAGCTTCATCGCCAATCATTTCATGGGTATGACCTTCAAAAGATTGATCAGGGCAAATGATCATCTGGAGAAGGTGAATATCGAATTGAAAAAAGAGGTCGCGCGATTAAAGGAGGCGGAGTTGGTAAGTTATCACCTTGTTAGCCGACTCTCTCGTTCCTCAAACCGTGCGGTCTAACGTTGTAATGGTGAAAAAATCTGGTGGGAAGTGACGCATGTGTGTGGATTTTATAAAACTTAATAAAGCTTGCCCCAAAGATTGCTACCCTCTGCCTCGGATAGATGTTTTAGTAGATTCCGCGGTTGGGTATAACTTCGTGAGCTTTCTCAATGCATTTTCGGGGTATCATCAAATCAAAATGCACAAACCTGATATCCCGCACACTTCTTTCATCACGAACGATGGGTGTTACTGTTACCTCGTAATGCCTTTCGGCCTTAAAAATGCGGGTGCAACGTATCAGAGAATGATGAATACGGTTTTTAAACATCAAAAAGGCAGGAACCTTGAAGTGTACGTCGATGATCTCCTCCTCAAAAGCAAAACATTTTCAATACATTTGAAAGACCTCGTAGAGACATTGCTACTCTGCGGAGGTTCAAATTAAAATTAAACTCATTAAAGTGTGTGTTCGGAGCAAATAAGGGGAAATTTCTCGGGCATCTCCTCACTCCTGATGGCCTTGCACCGAACCCAGATAAGGTGAAGGCCATCCTCGATATGACTCCTCCTCGTAATACTAAGGAGGTCCAGCAACTTGGAGGAAGGTTGGCGGGGCTGAGCAGATTTATTTCCAAATCAGGAGATAAAAGTGCTCCATTCTTTAAAACACTCCGAGGAGGATCAAAGTTTGAATGGAGCGAAGAGTGCAACAAGGCTTTCAAACAGTTAAAAGTACAGTTGACTTCGACCCCTCTACTTCAAAGTCCCCGTGAAGGGGAAATATTGTTCTTGTATTTGGGGGTCGGCCAAGATGCAATGAGTTCTGTCCTCGTCCGGGAGAAAAGAAGAAACAGTTTCTGATATACTATGTCAGTCATATCCTCAAGGATGCAGAAACAAGATACTCGATCTTGGAAAAGCAAGCTTTGGCTTTGGTTATGTCATCACGAAGGCTTCGCCCTTACTTTCAAGCTCATCCTATCCAAGTAATTACAGATCATCCTCTGAGAAGTATTCTTGAAAAGCCAGATCATTCAGGGAGACTGGCCAAATGGGCTATCGAGCTGAGCGAGTTCGAAATATCCTACATTCCCAGAACGGCAATCAAAGCGCAGGTCTTGGCAGATTTCCTGGTTGATACAACGGAATCCAGTCATGAACAAGTGGAGAAATCCCCTTTGGCTTGGGTTGTTTATGTGGATGGGGCTTCTGGAAAAAAACTCCGTGGGAGTCGGAGTAGTTTTAATCAGCCCAAATGGCATCAAGCTTGAACAGGCCATCAAGTTCTTCTTTCCAGTCACAAATAATCAGGCAGAATACGAGGCACTTCTGGCTGGTCTAAGACTTGCAAAAGAGCTGGGGATAGAACACGTGCATGTCAAAACTGATTCGCTAGTCATGGCTTCTCAAGTTTTGGGGAATTATGAAACAAGAGAGCCAATGCTGAGGAAATATCTGTTGCTAGCTAAGGAAGAGATCGGGAGATTCAAATCATTCATCATCGAGCACATTCCCAGAACACAGAACGAAGAAGCAGATGAGTTGTCAAAGTTCGGTGTTCCATCAGGGGGAGTGACCTCTGAACTTTTCCATCCGGCAACATAAGAAGGAGAGCTCATGCAGAGTTATCAGAATCCTTCCTGGAAGGATCCTTACGAGCTATTCTTATCAAAAGGGGAATTTCATCAATACATTAAAGACAGAAAAAAATTCAGAAGAAAGGCAGCCTATTATCACTTAATAGCGGGAATCCTGTACAGGAAAACTTTGATTTCTCCCTGGGCGCGGTGTGTTTCAGAGGAAGAAATTCCGATCATATTTCAGGAGGTTCACTCTGGAGAATGCGGTAGTCATTCAGGAGCAAAGACCTTGGGAAAAAGGATCTTGAGGCAGGGATATTTTTGGCCAACTATGAGAAAAGATGTCGAAGCATTTGTCAAACGATGCGTTCAGTGTCAGAAATTTGCTCCTCTTCAACATCTGTCCGCTCAATCGCTTAGATCAATAACTGCACCTTGGCCCTTCGCAGTTTGGGGAATGGACCTCATCGGACCCTTCCCAATGGCTAGCGGCCAGCGTCGTTTCATAATTGTGATGATTGATTATTTCAGTAAGTGGATTGACAAAGACTACGACGCAGATCATCAAAAACTTCATCTGGGGAGAAATAGTTTGTCGGCATGGAATCCCTCTGGCAATTGTCACTGACAATGGCCCACAGTTCAATAATTCAGAAATGATAAACTTCTGCGACCAGGTTGGAATTGATCTTCGATTCTCCTCAGTACATCATCCCAGGACTAATGGTCAGGTGGAAGCAGCAAATAGGCAAATCCAGCAGCTTTTGATGAAGAGAATTTTGAATCAAAGAGGAAATTGGGCAGAACAACTCCCTTCCATCCTTTGGACTCTCCGTACTACTCCGTCTTCAGCTACGGGGGAGACACCGTTCAAATTATCTCATGGCTCGGAGGCAGTCTTTCCTATAGAATTTGAGGTGGTCACCCCCAGAGTTGTATATGCAAAGGAGGGAGGAGAAGCATGGATAGATGATAATGATGAAGCTATCAAATACAGTCTGGATTTGATTGAAGAGCTTTAGGATGAAGCAACAATCAGGCAGAAGGAAGTGAAAAGAAGAATGCTCAAATACTTTGACAGGAACGTCAGGGTTAAACACTTTGCAGTTGGTGATATTGTGTTAAAGAAAGTTGATGCCGCAGCCAGGACATGCAACGTCGGAAAACTAAATCCCAACTGGGCAGGGCCTTTCATTATCAAGGAGGTATTAAAGAGCGGGGCTTATCGCCTCCAGACAAGCGAAGGAGAGGACATCTCACGCACCTGGAGCGGTGACGATCTTAAACGGTTCTATCCTTAAAATGTTTTCTTCATTTCTTGCATTTTTTGGATATTCAATAAAAAGCCCCATACTGACACTTCTCCCTGTCTGGTGACTTTTTTATATTTTTTATATATATCCCTCACTGAACCGCGGAGACATCGTCAAGTTCTGCTCGAACCCCCTCGGAGTGTAGTCATTAGCGTAAAACCACGAAGATCATGTGTAGCAGGGAGTTTTCGCACACGTGTAGTGGTAGCTTGCCAATTCCTGTGCGGTGGTCTTCGGAACCTTGGATCCCGGCTGATATCTAAGACACCCCTGCATCAAGGGAGGTCTAGGTGATTGTTAGCTCTATCATGCCCCGAGAGGGATATAGTTACAGCTTTGAAGATCTTTCTGAGGAAAGCAATGTTCGCCGCCTAGGCCCACCTGCCCAACTGATCATCTTAGTGTGTGACCATCGAATACACTTAGGTACTCTCAAATGATGCCTAAACAGGACCCACAACTGAGTTGATCTCTCTGAGGAAAGCAATGTTCGCCGCCTAGGCCCACCTGCCCAATTGATCAACTCGGCTTGTATCCCTAGGCAAGAGAGCAGTTGAGTCGCTTACAGCCCTTATGACCACTTGAGGAAAGCAATGTTCGCCGCCTGGGCCCACTTGGTCATTTGGGTCTGTACTTATCTTTTTCTACAGCTCTTATGACCACTTGAGGAAAGCAATGTTCGCCGCCTAGGCCCACCTGCCCACTTGGTCATCTGAGTCTGTAGCCATTTTTTACTTCGTTACAGGAAGTTATCTCATCTCATATGGTCCTTCAGGACCATTTGGGAGAAAACAGGATTTTTCAGATATACAACAGACCGGGCGGTTTGACCTTTTAAACCGACCGGTTTGAGATAAGCAGGTACAGCATTATACGACAGGCGGTTTGAAATCCTCAAACCAATCGGTTCGGTATAAGCAGGTACAGCATAATGTATCAGGCGGTTTTAAATCTTTAAACCGATCGGTTCAGTTATATCAGACGATTATTTTTATATATCAAGCGGTTTTAAACCGATCAGTTTTAGAACGGGTTATCATAAAATGTCATAAGGCAGGAATCAGGATATCAAGTATAACCGTGACCGGTCGGTCTTTTCATTCGATCTGTAATTCTATTATCCTTATGGGTATCAGTTCTATCCGCTCGGTTAAAAAACAGGCTTTTCACAGAAAAGTGATTATGGTTCTTATGGGGATGGAAATCATTACCAAGTATCAAGTCACTGACCACCCGAGTTATATATAGGCCGCACGGGCTTATCAATTAATGTTTATACTCACAAAGATAGACCTTACAGAAATCTGAATTACAGGTCGTTCGAATTGAATACCAACAGCACGACCTGTTGGTTATTTTCTTATGACTTGGTATTCTCTAGTTTGCGAAGCAATTATATAAAGCCGGGTAATAATCGCGCGACTTGGTCTCAAATATATGGAGTCATCTAATCGCACAGGACACATTCAAATCGCATAAACCCATAATAGGGATTTTATAGCGGCTTAAAATTGCGTTCGGTTTCTGGTTATCTCGAGACATTCATAACAAGATCCTTCAGAGCTTGAATTTCTATTCGCTCAAATATATATTAAAACGGCATCGATTATTCATCAAGATATCATGATTGATGTTTTGTCGGGTTATATCGAATTCGCCGAATCAGGATCGAAGAGACAAGCCGCCCGAACAGGCTTTACAGTGTTCGAGTGGCTAATGGCTATCGAATTGGAATTCTAAAAGTTCAATATTCTGACCGACCGGGTTGTTATTAAACCGCACGACCTGGTTAAAAGAGAAGGAGACCGCAACGATCACAAGTAAGTCGCAGAAAAATGAATAGCTAAAGAGGTAAAACTTTTCATTCATTGTCAAAATATCTTTACATCATTTTATAACCGACCGGCTAACAAAATCAAGCCGCCGGTTATTTAAAATAAAAAGCAAAGTACAAAGGACAACAATTATGATTGTTCGTCCGGCTTGAGCTTTTTTGACGCAGGCGAGCTTGAGTCTTCGCTACCATCAATCACAACGTCAGGAGAGTATCCTTCGCTACCCGACGAGGATGAACTGCTCAGGTCGCCCGACTTACGCTCGTGGTCTCACTTACATTAGCAACGGGATCAGCCATCCCGGCCGCTGGAAGAGCTGAACTCATCCCAACAGTCGGGCGGTTTGATCCACGACGTCCTTCATCAGTCGTATTAAAAGGTCGCCGGCTTCCGCCGACTTCCCTTGCCAAATGGAGGTACTTGTCCCTATAGTATGCACAGTCATCCTCGAGCTTTCGATTCTCTTTTTTCCCTTTGTCAAGGTGGGCGGTCAAAGCAGCGACCTGGTCCTGTTGCGCCCTCTCCTTCTCTCGTCTCTCTTTCCTTTCGGCCTCTAGCGCAACCCGCATTGCAGTGCAGTCTTTTCATCTTGGGCGGCCTTCTCCCGCTCCTCGAGGATCTTCACCTGTTGCTTAAGGATCTCAAAGTTGCCTTGAAGAGCGGCTAGCTCCTCCTCCATCCGGGTATCCGGGTTCGATAAAGAGCTTAGAATGGATGAAGTCAATGGAGGAAGGCAGGCCACCAAGTCGCCCGGCTTCGGAACGGATTCTTGATCGTCTGCAGCAAAAAAGACACGGTCAGAAAGATTGAGCGAATATAATTTTATACAAAATGGGCATTACTAAATGAAGACCGCTCATTCCGAATTCTCCTCGCTTACTAGCCGCAACGGTGGGATTAAAGCTCGGAATGACAGATCGCCTCGCTTGTTCAGAATCCATCCTTCGACGCTGCTCTCTCCACGACCTCTCATTCTGCCTCCGCCTAGCAGCAGAAAATTGAGCGGCGGAGGCAAAGTAGCTCGGTGGCGGGTTCAGTGTCAAGTCGTTCATCTTTTTTCGAGACCGCGTTTGGAAAAAACGGACAGGGCGGTAACCCGCGACTCCTTTACCTTGTGCAAGAGGATTGAGCGGCGGCGGTGGCGGCATACCCCAGAAGGAGTAACCACCATATTGAAAGAGCCGTCATCGGTCTTCGAAGGAATGACTTCAGAGTTCGTCTTGTCCAAGAGGGCGGGCGGATCGATCGCCTTGTTAGAAGGAGCAGGCGGATCGATCGCCTTGTTAGAAGGAGCAGGCGGATCAGCTGGCGGCGGGTTGCAACAACCCGCTTCTCCTTTGGTTGACAGATCTCCTGTTAGCAGGGGGAGTTCGGGCGGCTTCCCTACAGAAGCAACTGTAACGGTCAAATCAACCTTCTCAGGCTGATGAGGCTTCTTTTTCTTCTTCTTCGAGCGGTCTCCTCCGCGGTCTCTATCTTTCTTTTGGCGGCCTTCAAACTCAGCCATGAGATTCACCATCTTAATCGGACTGGTTAGCCGGAAAGTTCTAACCGCAAGGGGCGAGTAGTGACCCGTGATAACGCTGCAATTATGCGGAAAAGGAAGCTTCCAGAACATTTTATAACCTACGAGGCAAGGTCGGCGCTGTCTCCGGCTAGAACTAATATTTTCAAAATCTCTTCGGTATTTGAAAATATGCGGGGATTATGTTTACCCAGAAGACCGCCTCCGAGTAGCACTTCTCGCAGACCGGGCGGTCTGAGGAGGCAAGTCGCCCGGTTCAGATTCAACAAGGTCCATCAGCACCGGCCAGTACAAACCGGGCGGTCTGATGGAATTCAGGTCGCCTCTATGGATTGAAGATTGTCAAGGCTCAAGTCCAGAAGGCAAGCCGCGGTCTCAGGTTAGAGGCCGCCCGAGTTGCATCATTGCCTTAAGCGCAGCGACTTTGGTCTCCAGCCAGGACAGATCGAAAGCGCAAGCAGCCAAGACCGCGCGGCTTCTTTCTTTTCTCCTTTCTGTATCCCGTCACCTCCTGCCCGATTCTCCTGTACCCGGGCAGGCGGTTATTTTATCCCTGCTCGTTCGGGCAGGCCCCCGAGCCTATAAATAGGGGGTGGCGACGTTCCCAAGACACGCACACTCGAATCCTAGAGCTCGCTTGTTAGAGATGCGGTCTCGAGTTTACTGTCTTGCGACCTGTCTGACCGGTCGGCTTCTACTTTCCTGGTTCTGTAACCCGCTGTAACTTCATTTGAATCAAAGGAAAGCCCGTCACAGGAGTGGCATTCGCCGTGACGGGCGAAGTCTGGCCTCGACCGCTGCCAGCGGTTTAACTTTCTCTAGCCAAATAGTAACCGACAGCCCGTAGCCTCCGATTTCCTTCGGAGGTGCATTTCCGGATTCAATACTCTTATTGCTTGAGTGGCAATGATGTATTGCTAGATGTCGCTCATTGTTTGTGAGACTTTTGTTGACACTTTGTGATCAAGTGGGAGACTGTTGGAGTTTCTGAGGTGATCTCAAAGCAATCAACAGTTAGTCTTACTGTCAACGCAATATGAGCCTATAGGGTCGCACATAAAAGTGTTTGGAGAAGTTGGAGAAAGGATGGTGTTGGCCTCACTCATATTGGATATGAGTGAAGGACCAATCCTATGACTGTTCGGAATTAAATTGAGAATGTCTCAATAGGAAATCGTTTAAAGTGTTTAAACGAATTAATTTATACTAGATAATTCGGCTAAAGGGTTTAGACGAATTCGGCTAAAGGGTTTAGACGAATTCGGCTAAAGGGTTTAGACGAATTCGGCTAAAGGGTTTAGACGAATTCGGCTAAAGGGTTTAGACGAATTCGGCTAAAGGATTTAGACGAATTTATATATAGTCGAATTCGTCGAAAGGGTTTCGCCGAATCTGAGTCGAATCGGCTAAAGCGTTTAGTCGAAATATATTAAATTCGGCGAATGTGTAAATCCAGACAGAACTGTTTTGTTTTTCCTCTGGTTTGCGGATAGCCTGTTTTATGCCTTGCGTATAAAAGGAACGAGATTAGGTCTTCTCAAAATTAGGATCGAGCCTTTTCGCGATTTCTGTTGAGCCGAAGACAGAAGTGTTCTGATCGCTCTCGCTCCGTTCGCCGACCACATCGCCGCCGACCGTCGCTGCCTCCCCTTTAACGGACCTAGCAGTTCGTGGGGACGCAGAGGGTTGTTCTTCTCCGACCCATACCTTGTGCGACAAGGCATTGGGGTTCTCCTTCGCTTGTGTAGATCTCTGTAGAGGGGTCGATCCATTTCGGTTCTTAGAACTCAAGATTCGTTCTACCAGAAGTCCGTGTGGAGCATCTTGGTTGAGTATTGACTCAATCCCGGAAAGGTATATCGCATTTTGCTTTCCTAATCTCTTGATTCATGAAATCCGCAAGTTCCTTACTCTTTGGGTTGTTCTAGTATTTCTTCCGTTGCGCACATTTTGATGTGTTCATATCATTTTGAATGGTATGTAGAAAACCCAGGGCGCACGAAGAGTAGCAAGAGAGGAGAACTTCGGGACGGGCTTTCGACGCAGAGAGGAGCGAGCTTGATGTCGAAGAGCTTCAACGCAGAGACCTCTCCTCTCGACGGTGGCGTGATGCGGGAGAACTTTGAGACGCACGAAAGGAGATTTCATAAACCTAAAGCGTTGCGTGAAATGAATAGACCGCGTGAAATGAAATGAATAAGCCACGGGAGGGGTCCGCACGGGAATCGCGTATCCCGCTTGTGGGATACGTTATTCTGAAATAAAATATTTTTTTTATTTAAAAATTATGTTTCCATCATTTCGAATACGCGTTTCCGAGCGTTTCCAGGCGTTTCCCGTATCCAATACGGGTTCGACCCGATACGCAGAACATTTTTATGTATTCGTGCTTTGTAGGCTCTTAGTTGGCACTGGATACTCCCTCTGCCTCTCTAGATATTTCGCTCCCCAAACTTAGCGCATACATGCTTTATTTTATTTTATAGTATCTACCAAAAAAAACTCATTGAAATAGACACACTTAGTATACATAATTTCAAGCAGATAGCATGGAGAAATCAATTTTGGAATAGACACGCTTAGTATTATTTGATTAGTCACATTTTCAGCTCATTTGGATTTACAATAAACCCATATGTGTTGATTGATAATTGGAGACTTTTTGTCCAATCTTTGCTTATAGAAAGCATCATTATGTTTGGCGCATTTTGAATATTACATTCATAAAATTACTGTTGCAGAAGTATATATATAGCATCTCTAGAAAAAAAATAGTTGCTCAAATATGTACATTATCTGTCATTACCTTCTTGTTTGGTAACTGAAAAAGGTGGCGAAACATAAATGTTAGTGTAGGATGTGTTAAAATGTCCCTGAGTGCTTTCAGACATGATAAAGACTAGTCATACACACATGTTTTGCAAGGATGAATCAAATTAATTGTGAGTTATATGAAATAGTTTTTACTACAAAGTCCCGCAATAATGGCTAAAGTGTTTAAAGGTTGGAAAAATAATGTTGAATTCATTATAGTGTATGTCATTTGTATTTTGACAGGTGGTTGTGAAGTAATAAAGTTGATGAATAAATGTAAATGTACATAAATTTTGATCTAATTTAATTTGAATTCTCATTAAAATTAATGCCATGTATTATGTTGTAGTTTATCATTACAATAAATGGTTTTATATTTTTTAATTTAATATTAATAATGTCATTGTTGATCCTCGATTTGTTCGCAGAGTGCTAATTTTGTGTTGCTCGTCCCTCTCAATCGTTCATGCTGAGGAAGCAGATAAAGAGAAGAGAATGATTAAAAAACTGGGTTCCAAATCCCTTTCCTTTGGTTTTACATCTATTTATAAGCTTTAGGGAGCGCACTTTGCGCTTAGTGTTTCCTTCAATGCAGGCATCAACTAGTTGATTGAGATAGTTGGCTAATGGATTTTGTTTTCGATCCAGACTTGAAAGCGTTCTCGAGTAAAGGAATCGTCTTCCTTGAAAATTGTCCTGTCTTTATGAGCACTTCTTGGGTCGAGCCTTGCAGATAGACTCTCAAACTTTACTTCTCTAAGAAAGTCTTCCCGAGATGATAACTTCCTATATGGTAATCCATATTGTAAATTTTTCTTTGAAGTTGGATTGATTATTGTAATTTTCGCTGAAGTTGGATTTTCATGGAGGTTTCTATTACCAGCCAATGATATCATCAATGATATCACTGCATATTTACTTGGGTTCTTCTTTGGGAGAACGCCATTGATTAAAGTGTCCCCAAAGAAAACATGGGAAAGCTTTATTGGTGCATATGTGACAACCATTTTCTCTGCTTTTGTGTTAAGAACTACTTACTTATTCTTGATTTCACCCAACTTTATTTTCATTTTGTCCACTGGCATGCATCTAGTCAGTTTTTTACCGTTTACACATCAGTTCATGGGTAATTAAGCATTTGATTCTCTCGTTTTGAAGCATTTTCCTCTCTTATATCTAATACGAGAGATGTAACTTAGTTAAAATTTATCATTCCAAATGCATAATTCAGATGCGGTGTCTGTTTGATGTAGACCGGGAGGTCCAATATGAATTTCGCTCGCTTAATCACGCTCGACGTTTGAACTTCGAAAATTAGTTAATCGTTATTTGGAAAGAGATTTTCAAGTTTTTACAATTTGAATCGAAGCGGCACTTATATTTTCCTGCAAACTTAATCACAAACAGTAATTTATGAGTAAACGACAATTAAAATTAGAGAGAGACGGAGACAAGCTTTGATCATGAAACGTTGGAATGAAGGAAGCAAGAATTGAGTCTCTCCTTGTCCTCTATTACAAGGTGTAGAAGATCTCCTTTCGCAAGGACACCTTGCTTAGGCAGCCGTGTCAAGGCTCAGATTCGCAGTCACCTCCACCTACTCCACCTCTGGCCACCTCTGGCCACCTCTTGGTGAAGGTTCCGACACATTACGGCCATGTCCATAACAAGATTATCTGGTTTTCCTTTTAAATGTCTTGTCTATTTAAAGATACACTTTATTTATTTGTTAATCTTATCGTTATTCTTAAGCATTTTATTCATTGATGAATGTTGAAACTGTAATGGCTTTGCCCCACTTTTTCCTCCTGGTGTTCTGAAACCTTCTCTCTCGCTACATCTTCATTTACGTGAGGCATTCTTTCATCTCTGAACCTTTTCGTCTAGCCAAAGTCTGTTGATCGTATTTAAAGTTTCTGTTGTTTCATGTTCTTGAATGGATGGAGGTTTAATTTGTATGGAAAGTTTAAATTTTCTTTTGTTATTTAGGTTTTGACAAAGGCTCCAAAATTTGGTGGATCTCACTTTCTTGGCAATAACTGAAACAAGTACAAGTCAATGCTTATTAGGACATATTCATCAATTTTGATGATAGGGTGCTTCATATTCACCGTCTACATGAGCTATCTATACATTTGGGCTTTGTAATTGTCATCCAAATCTTTATGGCAAGAGAGTTTAATCTCCTCAGAAGAGCTAATGAAGACAGACAACTTCCAAGATTCAAAAATTTAAATTGGTGTTATATCCCGTTTCCGTGGTTATTAGTTTGTCATATTTTGTTTTTTGATATACGTACTAATTTAATCATACATTTTCACCAAATATTAATAGACGGTTAGCTTTACTTCTTCCATCACTACTTTGCAGGAATTTCGTTTTCAACGATGGGTTAGTGATCAATTTGATCGCTTGGATGTTCATTTTGATGACATAAAGAATGCCTCAAAGAGAACCCGTAGGAAAAAACTCAAGGATTTAGGTCAAGCCACCGAAGTGTCTAGTAGTGCTCCACCGAAGTGTCTAGTAGTGCTCTCACTGACATGAGAGACCCGGTGCTAGATTTTGATTCCTCTCATATTGAGGAGATTCAGTGCTCACTTGATTTTGGAGTCGGGTCCGATCTTGATCATGTGATATCAGTGGAGAGCGACACTAGTATGATTAGTAAACATGGTCACGAGAGCGAGGACGAACGGCTCAGTGACACAGTGATGGTATATCCATTCTCCGCACCTCACTTAGGTCTAGTGTCCCCTCGGCTAGAAAGCCAATCCTCAACATTACTATCGGGAGCCGAGAGCCTAGTGTTGACCTCGTGGTAACCATCCCACCCCTCGTTAGGAACACTGCCCCTTGCGGTGGTTTGCATCTGGAGGACCATCACCCAGTTGATGGGTTCTTTGGGAACCCCCCTGTAGAGCCTCCTGTTGAACCACCACACCCTTGTGAGGATGAGATTCTGATGAGTGATTCAATTCTGAGTTCAAGATTCTTGACACCTCTTCTAGTCAGATCTTCGAGTCACCCCATCTATGTGGTTCTCGAATCTAGTGTTGTGTACTCAGTGATAGCTCCTCTTATATTTAAGGTCACTCTTGATATTCCAGGAACCTATGTTGGTATTCGTCGCATTTGCGATGAATTTCATTATAGCCCTCCTGGTGAGCCACTTGAAGAATTTCTACTTTATGGAAGCATTCTACACATCATGAAGTGGTATCTCAATGTCAAAGTCTCGCATAGCCTTCTGGGTGTTTATCCCACACTCGACGAGTGAGAGTGCTCTCTTTGAGTTAGTCGAGGGTGAGAGTGCTCTCGATGATCTTGGGTTTAGTTCCATCATTGTTAGTACAGACATTTCAAGTGTTTATTTAGATGATTATCGTGCTCACGATGAATTTTTTTACACCCCACCCACTGATCCCCCTGATCATGTGCCCCTCTAGTATGACACCTGGAGGGATGCAGAGTCTCTACATAGGCGTTCTGTTATGTTTGTCGACCATCATTCATTGTAACTGTGTAGCATGCATGAGTCACTCCGACGTAAGAGTACTTGCAATAAAATTATTTATAAATCTTATGATGATAGACACGGGAGATTGCAAAGCTTCAAAGAAGGAGAAGAAGTGTTGATTTGTATATGTGCTGAGAGGTTCCCCAAGGAACTGCTCGAAAATTGAATGTTAAGTGAATGAGTCCTTACACTGTGCTTAACAAATTGGAGCAAATGCTTATGAGTTGGATATCTCGCCGAGTATGGGGATTTCACTTGTATTATACGTTAAAGATCTGACTCCACTCTTTGAGTTGCATGACTGCTTGTACCCTTCGCCCCCTACCACCACATCCTCTCAGCCTCTGTCTACATCCGCTACTCCACCACAGTCCCAGCTACCACCATTGTCTCCTTCCACTTCACCGCATCAGCAGTAGCCTTCGCCTACCACCCAGCCCCCTCCTCAGCTCGAGTCCTCAACACTGATTGATCATACGGCTTCTTCCACAGCAGTACTACATTCTACGACATAGACAGCATATCGACTTCTTCCACAGCAGTACCATACAGTGTTCGACGTCGACGACAGCAGTAGTACCTTCTTCAGCATTGATGACTAGTACTCCGTCCCCGACATCTACAGCATCCCTTTAGCAGCAGCCCCAGTTACAGTACCATCGTCAGCTTCAGCAGTACCATCCTCGGTTCCATCTACAACATCAGCTTCAGCGGCCTACGAGTTCAGAGCTACAAGATTTCCCTTCGCCTTCAGACGAGAGCACGCTCATCTTCATTCACGGAGATGAATGCTTTCAAGACAGGCGGAAATGATGGGGAATCGGAACCGTGCATTTTATGAAGATCGACGATCGTCACATTATTTGTTCTTTTCATTTTTCGTTTCGAGTTGTATTTTTATGTATTTTTGAGTCGGGATGATCGGTCAATCATAGTCGTTCGTTGCCCCCTAGAGTCTATAAATAGAGGGTGAGGGCTCTCATTTTAGGCATTGAAAAATGGAGGATTGAAGCTCATTCTTTGGTCATTCGGTGCCGAAGCCGACGTTCCTGGTTCGAAGCCTTGGAACCCCTACCTTGCCATCCATCACCAACCACCCCTCCCTCATCTCCTCTCCAATTGGCCGGCCCCTTCCTCATCCCCTCCCAAAACTGCCGGACAGCCCTCTAACTCCTCCCCCATCCTTGCAGCAGCCAGCCTAAGGTACCTCCGTCCTCATCATTACAACTGCCGGCCACCAGTCCCTCTTCCTCCTCCCACAGTTGCAGCAGCCAGCCACCACCAGGTCTTCAACTTCCCCCCACTGAAGACATCAGCTGGCCAAACCTTACCCACCTCAATAAGCAACAACAGGACTCCCCTCCTCCCCTCCGTTGGAAGCAGCCAACCAACCCATTTTCCTCCCCTCCAATGGAAACAGCCAACCAAACTTCTTCCTCCCCTCCACTGGAAGAAACCAACCTATCTTCCTCTTCCTCCTCCACAAGCAACAGCTAACCAATCCTCCCCTCCTCCACAAAACAGCCCCCTCCCTAAAGACCCTCACAAAAATACCCCATACATTCCTTCTTCGGCGATCACCGGAGTACGTCTCCGGTCACCTCCGGTGGTCCTACAATACCTCCCATACCTATTTTCATCATTTAGAGTTTTCCGGCGATCGCCGAAAAACATCTCTGGCAACCACCACCACCGGCTGCCACCTCCGGTCACCACTAACCTCCACCCAGCCGGCAATCACCAAACCACCCATTAACCACCTCCCCACTACCTCCTAACTACCCACTAACCCACTTCCTCTTATTTAGGAACCACCTCCTAAATTTAAGCCACCCCCCCCCCCCCTCTTTTCCCTCACAATCAACCCCTTAATCCCCTCTCTCATTCACACGTGGAGCGGAGCCACTCCCTCAAACCCCCTCAACAGCAGCCCATTATATCCCAACATTCCCGCACACTCTCACGTGAAAAGAAACCCCCACTTCCTCCAAATAACTAATCCCCAACCTTCCTCTAACTGCTGGCCGAAACTCTCTTCCTTCCCAGCTCTCAATCTCACGTGAAGTCCTGGATTGCTGGGTCCACCATCTACTGCCATCAACTGCAACCTCCCTCCCAATTGAATCCAGCCAACTGCAGTCCCTTCTCACTTGAGCCACTCGTGGAACCACCCTCTGCCATCAACCAGCAGCCCAAATCCAGCCAACTGCAGCCCCTTCCCACTTGATCCACTCCTGGAACCACCCTCTGCCATCACCCAGCAGCCCAAAGCCTCCCCGGAATTGCTTCCTGAGTGCTGTCCAGCCACCCTACAGCCATCCAAAGCTCCAGCCAAGCCTCCACACCTTCCATACAGCCACCTCCATCATCCCAATTGCTGTCCAGGCCTCCAGCACAGCAAACTCCAGTTGTTTATTGTGGAAAAAAACCAGCCCCGGCAGCCTTCAAAAAGCGCATCCAGCCCTCCGCTCTCCATCGTTTGCAAAGTTCAAGGTGTGTTGTTATTTCTTTAAATGTTGGGTCTTGTGTTTATTCTCTACTTGAGAGATTGTGGTTCATAGACTTTGTTTTCAATTGCTTTGATCTTTGTATTTGCTTGTTCAATTAGATATTTGATTTCGCGCACGTTCGCGCTTGTACTATCTCTCTTGTTTCTTTTTGTGTATGCTTTAATTACTGTGGTTATCGTTCATATTTGATTTTATAAGGAAAAATTATTGCAAGTTAAAAAATTGTCTGATATGTATGGTTGCATGTAGGAGTTCACACAATTATTTCACCATCACATAAGAACGTCCTGCGTCATGTTAGTTACACGTATAACATATAGTTAAAACCAACTCTCTAAGATTTTGTTGTTTAGAGAACTTGTTCTGTTTTAGCTTGATATGATGTTATTGTCTTGTATGATATGGTAGTCAGTTATTGCTCAGATGACTTGTAGGTTATCTGTAGCTTGGAAAAATGTTCAAAATAATTCTACAAAGATGCGTCTGATCTTTTGAATATCACAGCTAGTAAAGGGTTTTAGTTTGTCTTTTGTTGGAAACTTTGTTAATTGATATACTTTTGACGATATCTGAATTGAAGAAAATTTTAAAGAACTACGTCTACAGCTGTTAAATGATGAGCCAGTTGTGTATCAATAAAGTTCAATGTGCAGGAAAATTTAGTTTCTGCTATGTTAGAATCAATCAGCATGTTAATTGATTTTATGACGAGGATGAAGCATCGAGCCTGCTAGCGCATATTTGATTAATATCTGATCAAATATGGAACTTTTTTTTTACATTTTTACATATGCTGCTTCGCCATATGTTCAATTTTTTGCCATTGAATGGTTGTAGTGACAAACATGCATGTTTATGCATTCTTTCTTCAAAATTTGTGTGAAAAGAAATGAGAAAAAAAAAGATTCAAAACCTCAAATCAAAGTTTAAGATTGTGATCAGAAACAAATTGTTGAGCTTCCATTTCATTTCCTTCAATTTCCTGTAATCACTTATCAACATTAAAAACTAGAAATGAAAAAGACTTATTTTTTTATTCTATTGGCCATTCGTAGCTTTTCCTATTTGTAAAACTAATAGTGCTCATTGATGCATAGACTTTTACACTTTTGTGTATTGTTTTTGGAGAATATTGATTTTGTGTATTAAGAAAGTCAATTTGTGTTCTAAATTGTTTCCGTTAACTTGGAACGCACAACCTCGTTGATTTTTTATTTGCCCATCTTCTAGCTAGCCTATCCATTGAGAATCAAGACTTCACTCAAATCATCTCACTAACAGGCCCATATGGAGCATCTCCTTCATGAATGTTTAGCACAAAACAAAGCTCAAGATAAATTCTGCCCAAGACTTTTTAGCACTTCTCTAGTATATATTCTCAAATTTTGTTCTCATTTTATAGACTGTTGCAATAATCTCTCAGCCTGGATTAGGAGGGATTCTATTTGGTTCCACGCAAAAGGTTAGTTCTTGAGATTCTTAAAGCTGTTATTCAAAAAGTTTGAAAGAGCAATTATGATAATAACTATTCACGTGGTTTATTTATGCAGTTTATCAGTCATCTTCCTGTTGAAAAAAAATCTTGCCTAGTTATGACATTTTATTGATGCTTTAACTATGGTCCTGGAGTTTCAATTCCAGCTTCTTATTTCAGTGGCTTCTGGTCATACTCATCGATACATTTGGAGTCCTCAGGTACTTCATTTTCCCAATGTATTTTGATATGAATGAAACATCTTCATATGATAAATAATAGGTTCCTATATGGCAGAGGCCATTTTTTTGCTCTCTCCCTTTACATAAACTTTGATTTAGAGGTTTATGGAGGGAATTGAGTTTCTGAATTCTAATATGACTTGTGCTAACTTTTTCACTCATTTTTGTTGAGAATAATCCCACGTTGGGAAACTAACAAAGTTTAGCACACTTAGGGTGTGTTTGGCGCGGATTCAAGGAATCCACGCCACCGCATTTCCCGCTACTGCGATGACAGTGGAGATTGTTGGACATGTATGTCAATCCATTTGCTTGAGAATAACAAATCCCAAATTGCATTTGATCATGTTTGTCGTGTGTTTATAGTGTGCAGGAACTATAGGTACAATACTCCACAGGTAGAAAGCAGCATGAAACCAACAAACTGAACTTAAGCACTACCGCTAGCGCTATGGGTTACCGCAAGCGCCAGCGCTAGCGCCTGGCGCTAGCTCGAGTTCGTGCCACAACGCCACGCCGCCGACGGTTTCGTAACCGCTCCACACGAACGCTACCGCAGGCACTAGGAGCTACCGAAGGCGCTATCTCCAAGGTCTATAAATTGATGGCTTCTCTCTCGTTTTGTAGAGAGCTTCCAGAGAGATTACTTGTGCCAAAATTCCAGTGTTGTTACTCTGCCGAAAGTTCATCTCCCACTCAAAGCCAAAGAAGATTTCTGGAGAAGGAAGTCGTCACGTTGCATCCGAAGAACGATCGCTTCAACCTCGCTTATGCTACAGCGATCCTTCATCCTCATCTTCAGAAATCTCATAGAGGGAGTTCTTGTTATTTACTTTATTTTATTATTGTGAATTTTTGTTGTAAAATCGCCTTGTGTTGGCGACTAGGTCTTTGCGCGGCTTAGGGGGTAATTCGCCGCGTGAGTTGGCGACTAGGTCTAGGAGATTAGATCTAAGGGTGCTCGAGGCCATATCCGGGGTTAGGATTAGCTAGAGCGGCTTGAGGCTATATCCGGGGAGGATAGGCTAAAGCCAACCGGTTTGTGGGGATACAAGTCGGTATAGAAAAGGAAAAGATATTTATTCTTGTACGCCTCTGATTTCTAGCGATTTTGAAATCAAATTTATGTAAACACTTTTTATATAATACAATCATGTCTCTATTTGTGTTTACTTGATTTCTTTCATTTGGTGTAAATTTTATTATTGCAAATTATTTTTTGCTAAATTATTATTTTGCTCACATTTATTCCTAATCAATTTAGTAATTTCCATAAAATTATAAAAATAATTTTTATTCCCCAAAGGTTAGGTCTTTCTCCTCTGAGAGAAGCCACTTTGTGCATAGTGCCAAAGGTTAGGTCTGTTTCCAATCTTCCCTCGCCCATACCCCCAATGATTGGGGACTATATGGGTTCTGTTGTTGTTGTTGTTGTATTCACCCCCCCCCCCCAAGGGCGCATATCGATCCAACAAGTGGTATCAGAGGTAGGTTTTTCCAAACGGTTTAAAAACCAGGAATAATGGCCTCTTATGATCTCGCTTTTTCCGAGGGTCAGGGAATTAGTAGACATCCACTATTTACTGGGTCAGATTATAATTATTGGAAAAATAGGATGAGATGTTTTCTTATGACCCTAGATATTGAGGTATGGAATATGGTAGAAGAGGAATACTCTCCTCCTACAATTGTAGTTGGAGAGATAACATTAGAAAAACCAAAAGATAAATGGGATGATAGGGATAAACTCAAATGCAAAAATAACGCCAAGACCATGAATACTTTATTTTGTGCGTTAGATAGAAATGAATTCAATAGAATTTCCGCATGTACTACTGCATATGAAATTTGGAATCATTTGGAGATTACTCATGAATGTACATCGCAGGTTAAAGATTCAAATCTTTTCCAACTGGAGTCGGAATATGAAAAGTTCTGGATGGATGAAGTTGAAGATGTTGATGCCAAGTACACGCGCTTCACCAATATCGTCAAGGCCTCCAAAGCTCTTGGAAAAACCTTCTCCAACGGCGACTTGGTCCGAAAGATTCTTCGTTCCCTTCCTCCGAAATTCAATCCAAAGGTAACGGTTATCTCGGAGTCGCACAATCTAAGAACGCTCCAAGTTGAGATCCTCATTGGGAATCTCAAAACCCATGAGGTAGAACTCAAGATCCAACATGATGAATACAACAAGGAGCCAAAGAAGAAGGCGTTGGCACTAAAATCAAAGAAGGTGTGGCAAGAGGATGAGGATGAAGATGAAGAAAGCCTTTTGGTAAAGAACTGCTGAAAGTTCATGAGGAATCCGGAAAAGAGAAACACCTTCCGGAAATATTTCCAAAAGGAAGGAAGATGGAAAGGGTCATCTTCGAAGAAGGAAAAGGAGAGTGACGATGAAGAAGAAAGACCGTCACCGGAATGCTATCATTGCAGGAAGACCAGGCATATTCGGAGCCAGTGCCCAAAGTTTTTGAAGGAGAAAAAGAAAAAGCGGCACAAAGGGAAGGAAAAGAGGAAGGTGCTAAAAGCTAAAACTTGGGATGACTCCTCCTCCTCCGAAGGATCAGCAGGTCTTCATCAAGCGAAGAGAGGAATCCGGAAAAGAGAAACACCTTCCGGAAATATTTCCAAAAGGAAGGAAGATGGAAAGGGTCATCTTCGAAGAAGGAAAAGGAGAGTGACGATGAAGAAGAAAGACCGCCACCGGAATGCTATCATTGCAGGAAGACCAGGCATATTCGGAGCCAGTGCCCAAAGTTTTTGAAGGAGAAAAAGAAAAAGCGGCACAAAGGGAAGGAAAAGAGGAAGGTGCTAAAAGCTAAAACTTGGGATGACTCCTCCTCCTCCGAAGGATCAGCAGGTCTTCATCAAGCGAAGATGAGGAAGCAAACATGTGCCTCATGGGACAAGAAAACGGCGACGACGACGCCAGTGTTCTTAGCGACACTGAGGTAACTCCTCCCACTTATGATGAACTTTTCAATAAATTTCTTGAAACTTGCAAAGCTTTTGATGAAAATATGAAAGATAGTATTTTATTAAATCGGGAAAATGAATCCTTAATTAAAGAAAATCAAAATCTTTCCAAAAAATTAATTATTTTAGAAAAGAGAAAGGCTTCTTGCCAAGAGTGTGATCACTCCACTAAAATGGCAAAAGATATTAAAAAGTCATTTTCTAAAGCTCTCTCTCATGCCAAAACTTTTACAAAAGAGAAGGGGGAATTAGAAACGAAATTAGAAGCCTCTCTTTTGCAAATCAAAAATAATAAAAAAGGTTTTGAAAATACGTGTCATGCTTGTGAAAGAAAATTCTTCACTTAAAGCACAAGTTCATGATCTCACCATGGCCATTAAAAAATTTGGAATGGGCCAAAAATCTCTGGATATGATTTTAGAGAACCAGTACTATGGTTCTGGAAAATTTGGGCTCGGATATCAAGGAGAGGACTACCGCCCGACGCTAGCCACTAACGTCGGGGCTAGCACCTCATACAAGAAGCCTTAATTTTCTTTTTCAAAATATTTTTCCTCTACAAAATTGATTCCTTCCAGCAAGAAAATATTCCAGAAAAGGGTCTCAACCCCCTTTATTTCGTGTGCAAACTGTTATAGGTTAGGTCACACATCTAGTTCTTGCAGAAAAATAAAACAAAATACTTTAAAGCAAATCTGGGTACCTAAGGCTTCCACTTATTCTATGGGTGGTACCACTTGTGTATCCGGATCTTTACTCTCATCTTCTTTCTAGATGTGCAGGAAGGCTAAGGACAATGAAGACGTGTGGTACTTGGATTCTGGATGCTCCAAGCACATGACGGGCAATAAAGCAAAGTTTCTTAGCCTAGAAAGGAAGAAAGGATGGATCGTGACATTTGGCGATAACAGAAAAGGAAGGATCATAGGAAGTGGTACAGTTGGTAACGATTCTTTTACGATATCTAATGTTCTTTATGTTAAAGGGCTAAAACACAATCTAGTTTCTATTAACCAATTATGCGATAAATGATTAGATGTTTTATTTGAATCTTCCACTAATTTATGCAAAATATTCAATCCTACTGCAAAAGATATTTTACTAACTGCACCAAGAATACATAATGTTTATATTGTTTCTTTTCATGATCTTTCTAAATCATCTATAAATGTTTTATCACAAAAAATGATGAATTAGAACTTTGGCATAGACGGCTAGGACATGCTAGCACAAAGCTTATTGTTAAACTTGCCAAAAGTGATTCAATTAGAGGATTGGCTAGGTTAAATGGAACTTTACCTTCACTTTGTTCACCATGTCAAAAAGGTAAATTTACTAAATCCTCTTTTAAAAGTAAAAAATTTCATTTCTACAAGACCCTTGCAATTAATGCATATGGATCTTTTTGGTCCCGTTAGAACCGCAAGTCTTGGTGGTAGATTATATACATTCGTTTTAATAGATGATTTTTCAAGATATTGTTGGACATTATTTCTCTCTTCCAAATCCGATGCGTTTTGCGAATTTGCAAAATTATGTACTCGTATTCAAAATGAAAGTGATTTAAAAATTAAATGCATTCGCTCGGATCATGGAGGAGAATTTGAAAATGAAAAGTTTACATCTTTTTGTGATATGTTAGGTATTAAACATGAGTTCTCCACACCACGCACACCACAACAAAATGATGTTGTAGAAAGAAAGAATAGGACACTTCAAGAACTAGCACGCACTATGTTATGTGAATATAAATTGCCTAAGTCTTTTTGGGCCGAAGTAGTAAATAGATCATGTTATGATATAAATAGAATCATGCTTCGCACATCTCTTAATCACACACCATATGAACTTTATTTTTAAAAGAAACCTAACGTATCTTACTTCAAAGTTTTTGGTTGTAAATGTTTCATTTTAAATACTAAAGATAACTTGGGAAAGTTTGATGAAAATGTGATGAAAGAACTTTTCTTGGATATTCTTCAAACAGTAAAGCTTATAGAATTTTTAATAAAAGAACTAGAAAAGTTAAAGAATCAATTAATGTGAAATTTGATGAACTTGTTCCTTGTATAGAAAGACTTTTCGCAGGTAAAGAGGATGATCACTTACCATCTTTGGAGCATGGTGACGAGGAACCTTCCAAAGAAGAAGAAGAGAAGGCCAGGGAAGATGAATATGTACCTCCAAGTGCCTTGAAATTGACAAAAGATCATCCACGGGAATTAATAATTGATGAACCATCCATCGGGGTAAGAACTCGCTCTTCTCTTCATGAATCTTATTCAAATATTTGTTTTGTTTCCGAAATTGAACCAAAAAATGTTTCAACCGCTTTAAATTATGATTTTTGGTTTTTGGCTATGAATGAAGAGTTAGAACAATTTGAGCGGCATAATGTTTAGAAATTAGTAGAAAGACCATCTAATCACCCGGTTGTAGGTGTAAAATGGATTTATAAAAACAAATTAGATGGTGAGTCTAGAATCATTAGAAATAAGGCACGCTTAGTAGCACAAGGATAGTCACAAATTAAGGGGATAGATTTTGATGAATCTTTTGCACTCGTTGCTAAATTAGAGTCTATAAGAATTTTTCTAGCATTTGCAAGCTTTAAAAGAATAAAACTATTTCAAATGGATGTGAAAAGTCCTTTTCTAAACGGGTTTGTAAAAGAAGTTTATGTTGAACAACCCCACGGTTTTATTAGTGAAAAATTTCCAAATCATGTTTATAAACTAGAAAAAATGCTTTATGGTTTAAAACAAGCGTCTCGTGTATGCTATGAAAGACTTACATCATTTTTATTAAAGCACGGTTATATTATGGGAAGTGCGGATAATACTCTCTTCATTAAGCAAAACAATGATGATATGATTATTTTACAAATATGTGTTGATGATATTATTTTTGGATCTACTAATGAAGAGTTGTGTAATGAAGTTATTTTAGTGATGAAAAATGAATTTGAAATGAGTCTAGTAGGAGAACTTTCTTATTTCCTTGGTTTTCAAATATCACAAAGAAATGATGGTATTTTTATATGTCAAACTAAATATGTCTTTGATATGCTTAAACGCTTTGGATTTGAAAACCTTAAACAAGCTTCTACTCCTATGAGTACATCACTAAAATTAAGAAAAGATGAATCAAGAATTTCTATAGATCAAACTTTATATAGAGGTATGATAGGATCACTACTTTATCTAAGTGCAACTAGACCCGATATTATGTTTGTCGTTTGCTAATGTGCTCGATTTCAAGCCAATCCAAAAGAATCTCATTTAAAAGCGGTAAAACGTATTTTTAGATATCTAATTGGGTCATCTAGATTAGGATTATGGTACCCGCACAATAATTCATTTACACTTCACGGCTACTCCGATTCGGACTAGACCGGATGCTCACTTGATAGAAAAAGCACTAGTGATACTTGTCATTTTCTAGGACCTTCATTAGTTACATAGTCTAGTAGGAAACAAAATTCGGTTGCACTCTCCACCACGGAGGCCGAATACATTGCATTAGGGAGTTGTTGTGCACAAGCACTATGGATGAGTCAAACTCTAGAGGACTTTGGTTTTCATCTAAAACATATTGAATTAAAATGTGACAACAAAAGTGTCATTGATCTTACAAATAATCTGGTACATTATTCTAGATCCAAACATATAGATGTACGTCATCATTTCATAAGGGATCACATTAAAAAGAAAAATGTTAGGATAAGTTTTATTGGCACGGACTCTCAACTTGCTGATATTTTCATTAAACCTCTTCCCGATGCAAGGTTTCAAATGTTAAGGTTAGAATTAGGAGTCTTAGACATCTTAGGATGAGTTATTTGAAAAACGCTAAAGTTTTATGCAATTTGAGCAATCAAGGCATCTCCAAAAATTACAAAATTTCTGCATAAGACTACTTTAAGGACTCTTAATCAAGATCAAAAAGTGAAAATTTAAAATTCTCAAAAAATCAAGTACTGTTTGCGCGCTAGCACTAGCGTCGGCGCTAGCGTGGGTTTCTGATTTTTCTGTTTTCCAAAATTTCAAAAAATCTTTAAAAATGTGTTACTTTATATGTACTACTTAGTTTTTGTATTTCTGACTTTTGTTATTTTTGTTTTTATCTTATATTATGAAAAATAACTACAAAACTTCAAAATTCAAAAATACAAAAATATGTTTTTGTGATTTTTTTTTCTTTCATTAAAAATTTTCAAAACAACAAAATTGTATAATCTTTATTGTTAATATCAAGCATGTATGAATTCTATTATTTAAAATTATTTACAATGTTAAAACTTATTTCTTCAAATTACTATGAACATTGTTTTGTTTATCATGTTTTGATATATCTATTTAAAGTGCATCAATTGTATTTAAAAATATGTGTAGAACCAAGCTTAGCATGCATCTAAGTATGAGTAAATTTATTGTGATTGATAATGATACATTTACACTCACTTATGTTTGGTAATGTACATGTGTGTTTAAATCTAAAATGCTTGCTTGTGTATTGTAATTGTACAGTGAATTAAAACTTGCATAAGTTTATTACCTACACTATATTTGAATTGCACTTAAGAAATTAAGAAAAGTGGTTGAGTTTAAAAATTGTGTTTGGGTTTGCAAAACAAGTGTATTCGGAGAATGTTGTCTCACAAAAGTGAACAAAAAAATAGACAAATATAACTCCCCCAAACACTACTTGAACCTCATGATAAGTCTTCATTAGCATTGTGAGGTTGAGCACCTTGGAAAGAATAGTAGTTTCTTGTGCAAACCTTGCTTATTACACCACTTTGTTAAAAATTATGTGCATTAAAAGTGTGTGAAAGTAATATACTTGTGTTTTATTATGCACTTTACTCTACATATATCTTGTATTTTGTGATTTAAATCATTTGTTAACATTGTTCAAAATACACTTATGTGCACTTCATTATCTTTCATAACACTTCTTCATATGAGTATTGGATTCTAATGTTTTATCTATACTACTCTTTATATAAGAAATGCACTAAATAACATAGCATGTTCTCTACAATGTTTGGTATCTCTTAAACTTCAAATTAAATAACATTGTAGTATAATCTCTTTTTGATATTTCATTTCATGCTTGATATCTTTATGAAAAACTTTGAGATTTCAAAAAGATTAAAACATCTTTCAATTTTGAACTTAAACTCATATTTTTACTTCTGCTTTTCATGCTTACAAAAAGATGTTTCTTATAATCTTCCGCTTGCTTACTACTCTTATCTTTTTATTTGAAATCTCTTATATATACTATGCTTAAACTCTTTATCATTATCTATATTACAAAAGCTCGATCATGTTTTATCATTTATAATGAGTGCCTCCTTACTACCCTCACCCCACCTTCTTTTGATAATATCAAAAGGGGGAGATTAATTGAAAAAATCTAGAGGAGAAATCTAGAAGATTAAGGGGAGACTATTTCTTGTAATTTAGGGGGAGTAAAACATAAATTACATTTATGTAGGGGAGTATGCATTATTCTCATGCTTATCATATACTATAGTTGCACTTTTATCTCACTTATCATATACCATAAACATCTTTGTTGATTTCTTACTAAGAGGATATGTTATTATCAAAAAGGGGAGACTGTTGGACATGTGTGTCACATCCTTTTGTTTGAGAATAACAAATCCCAAATTGTATTTGATCTTGCTTCTCGTGTGTTTATAATGTGCGGGAACTATAGGTGCAATACTCCACAGGTAGAAAGCAGCATGAAACCAACAAACTGAACTTAAGCACTACCGCCAGCGCTATGGGTTACCGCAGGCGCGAGCGCTACCGCCAGCGCTAGCTCGAGTTCGTGTCACAACGCCACGCCGCCGACGGTTTCATAACCGCTCCACACGAACGCTACCGCAGGCGCTAGGAGCTACCGCAGGCGCTATCTCCAAGGTCTATAAATTGATGGTTTCTCTCTTGTTTTGTAGAGAGATTACTTGTGCCAAAATTCCAGTGATGTTACTCTGCCGAAAGTTCATCTCTCACTCAAAGCCAAAGAAGATTTCTGGAGAAGGAAGCCGTCACGTTGCATCCGAAGAACGATCGCTTCAACCTCACTTATGCTACAGCGATCCTTCATCCTCATCTTCAGAAATCTCATAGAGGGAGTTCTTGTTATTTACTTTATTTTATTATTGTGAATTTTTGTTGTAAAATCGCCTTGTGTTGGCGACTAGGTCCTTGCGCGGCTTAGGGGGTAATTCGCCGCGTGAGTTGGCGACTAGGTCTAGGAGATTAGATCTAGGGGGTGCTCGAGGTCATATCCGGGGTTAGGATTGGCTAGAGCGGCTTGAGGCCATATCCGGGGAAGGATAGGCTAAAGCCAGCCAGTTTGTGGGGATACAAGTCGGTATAGAAAAGGAAAAGATATTTACTCGTGTACGCCTCCGATTTCTAGCGATATTGAAATCAAATTTATGTAAACACTTTTTATATAATACAATCATGTCTCTATTTGTGTTTACTTGATTTCTTTCATTTGGTGTAAATTTTATTATTGCAAATTACTTTTTGCTAAATTATTATTTTGCTCACATTTATTCCTAATCAATTTAGTCATTTCCATAAAATTATAAAAAGAATTTTTATTCCCTTATTCACCCCCCCCCCCCTCTAAGGGCGCCTATCGATCCAACAGAGATCACAGGTCTCCTTCCGCAATCCATTTTCGTATTGCAAACAGCGGGCCACAACAGCAACCATCATGTTGCGGCACTTCCCAAACAGCAGGCAGGGGACAGTGGTGGTGGAATAAAGATGTAAGTATTTCCATAAACTTTGATATGATATTGGGAATTTCACTTAGTGAGAATAAAGATGCAAGTATTTGATCCTTTCTTAAACTGAATTTGGAGTTAATTATGTTAATTTAAAAAGTGCTTTATTATCTAGGCACATTCTTTTTTTCTCAGCATTTAAATGTTGCTTGTTCTTTACCTTTTATGTCTCAGGATTATGATAAATTTTGGGATAACTTCAGCAAAAGTTTTGAAGTTGGGATGCATTGAAGATCATGAAAACCACAAGCGCATTGACCCCTTCTTTGATTTTTCTCATCTCAAAGCAAGGTCGAGTTGATTAGCTTAGACGAATATGTGGAGAGTATGAAGCAAGAACAGAAGGATATCTACAATATTGCTGCGGATAGCTTGACCAATGCAAAAAATGCTGATTTTCTAGAGAAAATAACTCAGAAGGACTTTGAAGTAAATTCCAACTTGAATGAGTTTCATTATTGGTAAAAATTGTGTGAAGCCATTAAGATAATTTCCATTATCTTAACAGTATCTTCCTTGAATCTGTTCTTTGTTGTAGGTCCTATTTTTAGTTGATCCCATGGATGAGCTTGCTATCCAGAATCAAAAGTCCTACAAGGAAAATAATTATCATAACATGGAGCGACCTCAAGTCAATTCACTGGACAACCAGCGCAGTACTCTCTAATAACTTTCTGTCTTTTACACACATCCAAGCATGCATTTTTGGCTTACTTAAGATCCCAACTTAATTTTGCAGAATACATATAAGATTAATTCCAAAAAATTTAGAAGTAGTTGCATTAATCCTTTAACTGTTCAAAACCTCTTTGCATGCTTTTATGATTTAAGTCGAAAAGCCTTTTTTATATATGTTCTTGCTTTGAAGATGTTCTCCAGTCTCCATTTTTCTGCAGCTTTTCTTTATATTTTTACTATCAAATGTGGGTGAATCACCGTTTTAATTTTGTAGCTTTGATTTAAATGTTTTCTCTACTTTAATCATAGAACTGATAATCTAATATGATTTTGCGTGAGATATGTATGTTCCATATAATTATCACAGGAAGAGAAACTAAGAGATAAACCTGGATATGAGCACCTAAATGAGCCTACGCACGTGCTGGTTGAAGCTGAGTTCTCAGGCGACATGATCGATGCACAGTTGAACAAAGCCATAGAAATATTGGAGGATCTGTTGAAGCCCGTGGTATGTTGCTCGCAGATTCTATAGTTATATAGTCATTTGGATATATCCGGTAAATGAAATAACTTGGTTTGTTTCAGTAGGATGAATCGATGGACATGGACAAGAAGCAGCAGTTGAGAGAACTGGCCATGATGAATGGAACTCTAAGAGAAGAAAGTCCTTATAATATGAGCCCCAGTGCTTCCCCTTTCAATTCCACAGGTGGTATGAAGCGAGCTAAAACTGGATTATAAGTTATGAGATTCAATATAATATCAGTCCTGTTTAGTGTTCTTGTGTTTCAGAATATAACCAACCACCTTTTTTGTTTGATTTTTTTTTTAAATTTATTATTTGGTTATTTTTCCCATTGTATGTTCATGATACGGTGTAATAAAGTGGATTTTGGGGATAATGTGGATTTTGGTGTTTCTGAATAAGCTAGTATTAAATGGGCAGCAAATAGTATTATAAAAAATTTTATGGTGTAGATATAATATTGGATCACTATTAAATTTTCTGGACTACAAATAGTTTTTAAAAAAATGCATAATTTATTATTTGCCACAGTTTCAGTTTGAAACCGTGGCAAATAGTTTTTTTTTTTAAAACGAATTAACTATTAGTCTGGGTTTCAAACCGTGGCTAATAGTCAATTATTTGCCACGGCAGAAAGTCGTGGCAAAAAACTCCATTTTAACGTTATTTATAACTTTTGCGAGGACCTAAAACCGTGGCAAAAAGTGAAGGTATTAGCCACGGCAATATTTTTCTGTGGTTAATACTATTTGCCACGACCAATTCGTGGCTAAAAATCTTTTGCCGCGCGACCTTTGGCCACGAATTTTTCCGTGGCTACACCGTGGCAAAAGATCTTTAGCCACGGTTTTAGACCTTTTGCCAGAACAAATTGCTCTGGCCAAAACTCTGTTTTCTTGATGCGGATGCGTCGGGTAATATCGTCATCCTAAGGTGGGACACCTCTCCGGAGCTCTTGATAGTCTTCGTAGTAATCCTCTAGATCGTAATTGTGTGGATAGGGTGGGGGACCTCGCCCTCTATAGCCCGGCTCGTAAAAGTCCCCATGATCATAGTTGTGGCGATCGGGTCGGGGTCCTCGATCTCTCCGGTCATGTGGAGGTGGATGGGGCCATCATGGGGAGGCTGGTGCCTAACATAAGTAGGGACCCGTCGTCGCTCGAGGGTGTGTTCAGGGTTCCACCTCACTGGAGGGGTGGGACCCCGAAGGGGATCATCCTGTGGTGTCGATCGAGGGGGGAGGGGCGGCTTATTCTCTCTCAACCTTTGCATGACACTCATATATAGGAGTGTTCATGAATTGAATCAATTCAGATAGCACATTAATTAAATTTGAATATTTTATATTTTTTAGGTATTATTTGTTTTGATATTATGACTCAAATTCATCTTAAAATCTAATATTTGGATTCGAATTTGACTTCAGATTCAGATTTACTATAAAATTATTTAATATGAAGAATATGACAATAGGCCCACAATTTTATTTTTATTTTTTCTTCATGAAACTAAAGCTAAAAGGTAGTAATGAACTACTTTATTAAAAAAAATGATTGTTCACGAAGTATTCACGAATCCTACGAACAGATACATGATTATTCCGATTCAGATTCAACTTGGAAAATTCAAACTTCAATCAAATCTTTTCAAATCAATCCTCAGATTATTCACAAATTATTTGGTTCATAAAATCTATATATAGACTCCCTACGAACACAAAATAAGACATATGGACTAATTAATTAGTACATTAAAGAAGCCAATTTAATATTGTAGTGGACCCAACTTTCATCTGAAGCAGATTCATAGCAGATTCACTTTAAGAAATAATTTTCTCTTAACCAAACTTAGCAGTGTTTTGTTGTTGGCATCGAGACAATGAACAACCCAATTAAGGTACTGATTAAGATTTAAGCATGGATTAATTACTTATATAAAAGAATCAAATAGGGTGGTTAGATTTCGAATTTGAATTACTTGACTTGTCAAACGTTTTCACAGTTCTTTGTCATAGTATCTAGGTTATGCATTTCAGAGATATCAGCACCGGTAAAAGACATCGACTTTTCCTAGGATAAGTGATTGTTACCATGTGAAGAAAAATAAAAAATGTCACAATACCTGGAAATCATTCTCCTCAAATTTAGTAATATTATCCCTCCAAAATCCTGGATCCTTGTGCATAGGAGACCAGTCAGGCTGACCAACAAGGACTTGTTGCTTGTATATGTCAAAGGAACTCAATCTTTTGATGTTGTCTTTAAGTTGTTCATCTAGCAGATTCAATGCCTCTAGTAAGTCCTACACCAATTTGACAATAAAATAATGTCTCTTGTCAGAAGATATTCCTAGTCAGGAAACTATGTGAAAGTATCCACTGCAGTAGTGCAATGAGCTCCTCAATGATTATCCAAAATCATGAAACATAATCAGTTTAAAAAACACACAATAGTAGAAGTTTATGATAGATGATCCGAGTAAACAGTGATACCTTAAAATTGAGATCCCTTTAAAGAAAAACTATAAAAAATTCCCATAGGAATATGAAATGGCAATATGAAACACAGTCCCAACTTATGCTCTGTTTGCGAGCTGGAGCTTCGGTGAGAAATGAAGCTCCCAATCTTCAATGGGAAATGGAGCTCCCACTCCTCAGTGAGAAATGAAGCTCAAATAGGAGTTTTTGCACTTTACACCGCAACCGAGATTCAAAATAGAGGTTTACCAAACACATATTTCTCCAGTGACATTTTTGTCCCATTGGAATGGAGTTAAACTGTTCAACAAGCAGAGCCTTGCTCTTTCCTGGAAGCTAAACTTCTCATATCGGCTATAATATATCTTTAACATAAACAGCAGATTAAGTATTTTCAGTAAATTTGATTCCCAATAAGTACTCCACAACACAAGTATAGTTGTGGAATGTACATTCCTTCATATATACAGTACAAGGATTAAAAGCCCATAGTCAATGGCATTAATGAAATGATGAATTATGTCATAGTAATAATGCCATTATGAAGTACACTTCTACTGAAAAGTTTGTGTAAAGACTGAAGAGCAATATGCCAATAATTTATACGAGAATTGCTCCATGACTATCATTTCCATCAACTTCTATCATTTGTTTTTGGTCTTAAAAGTAAGATGGGCATAACTCTGTTAAGATAGTCCTATCCACAACCCGCATAATCAATAGTTTTAGAGTCTGTTTGCCTAAGATTTTCTAGCGCAGCAGGACGCCCTCTGACCGCCTTCGCACACCCGCCCTGTTTTGGGTGGGCGACACCGCTATTTTGTGCCCCTTTCATGCTGCGTCGGGAGGTGGGGCGTGGTGGTAGTGGGGAGGTTTTTGAGAAATGCCAACCAAACAAATATTTTAAAAAAAATGGTTCATACAAAAAAAGGGCAGCCCGGTGCACAAAATATCCCCGTGCAGCGAGGGTCCAGGGAAGGGTCCCACCACAAGGGTGAAATGTAGGCAAACCTTACCCTGCATTTTTGCAAGAGGCTGCTTCCAGGACTCGAACCCGTGACCTCAAGGTCACATGGCAACACCTCAACCGGTGCATCAAGGCTCCCCTCCTGGGTTCATAAATTTACCAAAATTTTAAACTTCCTACTGATTCTCTTGGTGATCTTACCTCATCACTCCAGGACTGTGCTTTTAGACTATGAACAATTTGTGTCAATCCAAGGTCCACCATTTGAGCTCCACATGACCCCTTCGAAAGCATGTTTCTGAAAGTCAAGATGATGACCCTCACAACCTACACCGCACACGAAAATAATAATAATCTGACACCATAACATAGATGGAACTAGGTTGTCAGTTATCAAAAAGATAGTATAAAAACTATCACCTTCTCCTTAGTAGAACCCTTGACAACCTCAACTAGTCTTGGTAAAACCCTAGTAGAAGCCAGGTAATCAGCTGCCGCATCATAGTGCAACCTTGCATCCGGATTGTAGAACGACAAAAGCCAAACACACAGGCAAGTTTCATAGAGAAGCTGCAAGAGAGAATACCACCCAAAATTTGTTGCTTCCGTATTAACATGGAAGTGCTTAAGAAAGTAAAAATAAAATCTGAAATCTCCAAATTTTCAAATAACAATTTTACCAAAATAATAAAATTAACAACTTGATTAAGGACATGGTCAGATAGGAATCCACTTAGAAAGTTATAGTTGTGGAGCAAAATAGTGCAATATGCAGATAAAATTAAGTTGACTCTTTTTTTGTGACTTCTGTTTTTAAAATGTACTTTAAGTGAGACTAATGAAGCAGCACACGAAGCAAATCAAAACCAGGCAAATCAAAAAAAATTTAGCCACAAAAAAATTTTTTTGCCTCACCTAGGCGCCCGCCTTATCGCCTAAGCGTCCAGGCGCCCGAAGCTCGCATTGGTTCGCCTTGACGCCGTGACAAGAATAATATATATATATATATATGCATGTGTGTGTACAAGGTTATTTAAAGGGACTTCCTCTCCAACTTTGCGTAATTACAAAAACATCCCCTCCGCTTTTTAAAATTGCCAACACCTCCCCTCTGAGTTAACACACATCAGAGGGATTGTGTTGGTAATTTTAAAAAGTGGAGTGGATGTCCTTATAATTATGCAAAGATTGTGAGAGAGGAGACTTGTATTACGATTCTCAGCCTCACCCCTAATGTTTGAGGTTCATAAGTAAATCAACAAGCACCAATAAGACAGATTACCTGAATTGATTGTTGAGTGGATGCAGGAGAAATCAAAGGAAGTAGCAACTCCACACCATCTTCTCGCACAAAGGAAGCTCTCACAGAAGGTTGTCTTAGCAAAGTGGAAAGGCAATTGATGGCAATTGGAACAGCTCGTTGAGGATGAGATGGTTTTTTAAGCTGCAAGTTTAATATAAATTGTCGCAACATACAAAGCAAGCTATAACCTTCCAATGAAAATATACAGGGGATGATGGAAATCTCTAAATTGACATAATAATCATTAACATTATAAGTTGTTAGTAGACGACTTGTTAGCTAACATATTTAACTAATAAAATATAGTATCACACACACACACTACATATATATATATATATATATATATATCAGTATGAAAATGAAGCCAATATTACATGTTCTCTCCCAATCTCCTCTTCTTCTTTCTAACATGGAATCAAAGCTCTAATTTTCATTCCAATATCTCTTCCTTAAAGCATAGTATTTGTAAGGTAATTTCCATTTCTATGACCAGTTTTATCCCTATTTCCACTTTACTACAAAATTTTATCCCTATTTTTACCCCCCTTATTTTATAAAATAGATTCAAGTTACATAAACCTACCTAAGTATTACTTGATCATACACATATCTGATCTCTTTAACATACTTTTAACACACCTTTTTTCGTATGTTAATGCTCACAAAAAATCAGCTTTGAAACGGTGAAATAAAATGTTCTGAACCAGTGAAATAAAATGTCAGGCCATTACCATTAGACATGTATTACATGCGTACCCTCGATTTAAGTTCAGCGCACTCTCTATACCTTGCAAACTTTGTCTAAAACCCTAAACTGAATTTGTTGTGTTCTACCATTAATCTGATGTAAGTTTCTAATTAATTAATATGATCGAATGCCGAATATCATTGTTAAATGAATCATCTAGTTGCATTCTACTACTGTTATGTTAGTCGGTGCATCATTTGTGCTGGTTGTGTGATTGCTTGCATGTTTCATATTAAATTAGGCTAGTATCGAACCCTGCAGCCTCGTGCTGTCAGATCTGATATTAGTTTCCTAGGTTTGTGGCTTAGTTTATGTTATCAAGTGGTATAGTCTATAGGTTATTCATGGCAAGTTCTAGTAGCTCCGCAACCCAAGTGACTTGTTCAATTGCAAAGATGTGGAATGTGGACTTCCAAAAACTCTTGCCAGATCTGATTGGTCATATAGATACCCATTTGGATTATATGTACACTCACTTAGACGACCTTAGTATCCAACTAGGGACGTTAACCACTAGAGTCGATGATTAAGACGCTCCTAGGAGCTCCAGAAACACTACCCCTCATTTGGCTAGGCCCTACCCTGACTCCCTACTGAACAATTAGAAGAGACTCGCAGTCTAGAGGATCATGAAGACAAACCTTTTAGGAACATTACGACTCAGAACTCTCTTCCACCAGTAGGGGATCCCTGCAGATCCTCGTTGAACCCCTCTAATTGAGAATTCTGAACCTACTTACACTCGACACCAAAGATCCTCTCATGAGAGACCTCTATATCATTACGTAAATCATTCAAGCCCTAGCCACTCGCACGCAGGTAGCGTGTTGATCCACCAACACGATTTGATTTTGATGGAGATGACTACTAAAAGTTTAGGGATAGTCTAAATAAACCTAGGGGGTGAATAGATGTTTTCACTTTTTCTTTTTAGCAGCAGATATAAAAATAAAGCACAAGCACAACCAATCACACATCACAAGGACACAGAGATATGTAGTGGTTCCCCAATATAGGTACTCCACTTTCTCCATTCACCTATCTAGCAGTGTGCTAGCCTAAGCAAACTCCACCAAAACTCAGATCAACAGATCTTACAACTCAGAGACAAAGCTCCTGCCTCAGGAACACAATCTTGATCCCTACCTCAGATCCCCTAGCTCAGGATCCTACCTCAGATTCTATTCAAGAATCCTACCTCAGATTCTATACAAGAATCATACCTCTGGTTCACCACAAAACCCTACCTCAGATTCACCACAGAACCCTGCCTCAGATTCTATACAAGAATCCTACCTCAGGCTCACCACAGAACCTTACCTCAGGCTCACAAAGAACCTTATAACAGTAGTTTTACAAATATTATTTACAAGTATTTCTAGACTCAAAAAGATTGATCTTTAAAGCTGTTGAGTCTTCTTGAAGCTTTGATAAGAATAGCTTCCTCTTCATCAACAGTCAGATCTGAAAAGCAGTCTTCTCTGAAAATAATGTCTTCTTGAATCGGAGAGAAGAATCTTTGACCTTAAAGAATAAAATTTGATCTGTTGCTTCCAATCAGGGAGCTTCCTTGCTCTTTGGAGAGATTGAGAAGATTGAATATCTTGAGCAAACTTGGAGCAGATGAATGTATTAATTGGAATAGTGATCCTTCTTTAATTAGCTCACTGAACTTAGAATAGTTGTCAACCGCACGAAAAGATTTCATAATGAATAGTACGATTAGGGTTTGTTGTACAAGACTCATCAATATATATGATTGAGAGTCATAACGGTCTGATTCGAAATCTTTAATGCGAGAAATTTGATTACTTAAACGTCTCTTCTAATTGGTGCAATCAGCGGCGGTAGAGATTTGAATTTATGAACTTCTGAACTGTCTCGACGACATGGGACTAGTCTCGACGACATTTGAAAGTTTCTAGCTGATATGAACTCCTTCAAGTCGATAACAGAACTTCAACACGATAATTCTTGTCAAGTCGATATAAGACCTATCAAATCGACACATCCATCAAGTCGATATGACTTAGAATAAATGATCTGAGCTTGGTCTAACAGATGTGGGTCATATCTAGTCGATATGAACTTAAGTTGCTTCAAGTTGATATGCTTCTTGAAATGTCGACTAGTCTTCTAGACGACATTTCTACTTTGTCTGTGAAATGTCTCGACGACATTTAACTTAACCTTATCTAGTCGACATGTTGACTTTTCCTTATAGTCTTCTAGCCGATTTCGTTAAGACTTTTAGATGATCAAGCTGATATCTAGAGCATTAACAATATGTTAAGTATCATCTAGACGACAGGCTCAATGTATCAATTAGGCTTCTAGTCGATATGAAGTATATCGGCGGATAGTCAAGCCGAAATTTGAAATTTGTCTGACCTTGTCTAGCCGATATTTGTCTTAGAATATTTCTGAGATTTCTTCATAAATGCTCTAAGTCTTCTAGCAAATCCAAGTGTTATTATAGATGAATTATATATGTAAGTGACAGACCTAAAAACACATCAACACAGATAATCATCAAATACAAGGTGTGTTTATCTTTGACTTGAGGACTTCTTCAAATCAGGAACATTGTGAGCAATGTTCCCAACAACTATTATGATGACTATAAAGAGCAATGCATATGTCACCATCCTAAGGATGACATCAAGCGTAGGGTCCGAGTGGAAGTGCCTCCATTGATGGTCAACTAGACCTGAAGGCATTCACTGATTGGTCATGCAAGATCTATTGTAATGTCCTGGAGCATAAGATTGAACACGAGAGTTTTGCCTTATATCTAGATGGGCAAACATGAACATAAACTAAAAGTGAAGTATCCTTCGACGTTATGTAGGGATTAGCTCGTCGACCAACTAAGTAATGGACTATGTCCATTGCCAAATCATATGACTCGATTTGATGAGTTAGTGATTAGGAGGGAAATCTAAGAGGGGCCCATTGTGGCTGCCTCGAGATGTCGAATTGTGCTTCGAACTGAAATACGATGGGTGTTGACTCCCTACCGGCTTGAGTCTGTTGAATAGGTATTTCATCTAGCACTAAAGTACGTGCATTATCTGAGGTTAATGGGGACGATGCAAGTTGCCCTTCAGCCTGAGAGATCTGTGATCTGAAAGCCTCCCCAACCTGGGGTCCCTACTGTGTCTGGTCATGTCCCTTGGACAAGAAAGGCAAGGCCCCAATCGTAGGACCATCCCGTCCTAGTGGGATCCAGTGTCATAGATGTCAGGGTAAAGAACATAGCATACTAGTGCCCAACGAGGAATGTACTTCTGAACGGTGAGAATGAGGTGGATCCCGAACAAGGGAGCCTATTCAGGATGTTATGATTGCATCTACGGAGGATGGTTCAGGGAGTGATGCCAATATAGCCCTTCAGCTGGGTGTGATAATGTCTCTCTTATCTACACCCAGCATAGATGAGGACTGGATGCGCACTACAATCATCTATGCCTATTTTCCTAGTGCGGGAGGTCCCTACAAGTTAGCCATTGAAAGTAGAATGTGTGTCAATGTAGTAACCTCGAAGGGCCTCAAGCGTATGGATTTGAAGGTTAAGCCTCAACCCCACCCTTATTGTATAGTGTTTGGAGTGATGTCCTCCCAATAGGCGTTGCCCACGCATTATTAGGTAGCCATGGTTATACAATCTTAACGTCACATGTTATGGGCGATCAAACACCGTGAATTCTTCGACAATGGCCGCAAGATCCATCGAAGGACAAGATTGTTTTGAACTCAACTTAGCGTGCAAGCTCCTCGAAGTCTCTCCACATTATAAAGCCAAATTATTAGGGAGAGTCAAAAGTTTGGAGTTGTGTAGGCAGCGGTCACCTTGTATCTTAAGATGCTACTGATGTCTTGGTGATTCCCTTAGATGTTTGTCACTCTCCCTTAGATGTTTGTCACTCTCCCTTAGATGTTCTTCACTCGCTCGACGAATTTTCTGACATCATATATGGTTCTGATCGAGTTGCCACTCATAATAGACATCCAACACTTTATCGGAGTAATGCCAAGTGCATCATTTTTGAATCTCCCTGATTATCAAATGAAGTAAACTGCTGGCATGCCGAGCTGAAGCGACAAGTATATGAGTTATTGTGGAAGGGGTTCTTTTGCGCATATGTATTGATAACACAGAGATCACAATCAGAGGACCTTTTGAGAACGATGGTTGGTGCCCAGATCTTTTCGAAGATCGATTTGCATTGTGGATATCACCATATCAAAGTTCGAAAGGGTGATTGTGATGAGTGGAAGACAGTGTTCAAGACCAATAACAGGTTGTATTAATGTCGAGACATGCCATTTGGGTTGTCAAATGCCCCCAATACCTTTATGAGGACCATGGCGCAGACATTATACATTTACATAGGTAAATTCCTAGTAGTCTATTTGATGGCATCCTCATTTTTAGTCTAACGCACCCCAACCATCTTCTTCATCTTTGACTTTTATTTGGCGTTCACCGGAAGGAACACTTGTAAGTCAATTTGAAAAAAAAGGTACCTTCATGTTGACATATATGCATTTTATGGGGTATATCATGTCCGCCTATAGGATTTCTATTGACCATGAGAAGGTTTGTAAACGGGGCCAGGAAGGCGCTAAATACCTCGACAAACTTTCTATTTTAGGCGATAAGTTTTTTAAAATTGTGGGCCTCGTGAATGGTCGAAGGATGTCTTCTTAAAAGGGAATTAACATGGACCAAGGTGATAACTAGAGCAGTCAAGGGAGTGAAGCTATCCACTGCTCCAACCACACTTTAGTAGGGTATTTGATGTTGTCTGTGATCGAATGTAGGCATAGGAGGGGTATTGACTCCAATATACCAGTTATTGAGTCACATGGACCCAAAACCTAATAACCTCACTTGATAAACCTCACCCTCCGCCTCTACTCAACAACAGTTTACTTCTTAGTGGCAGTCTACACCTCAGCAGTGGATTGCTCCCCCAGAGAGATCATTAGCACTGTCAACAACACACCAACTTTTAGAGGACGTCGCAAAGATCATGGCCCATGACATCACAGAGTCGCCAGATGAAGTTGCCACCCATATTTGATATACTAGAGAGGATAGTCATTCATCAACGACACCTGAGTGATGTCTGAAGAGCTTGATCGACTCGTACCTAGATTGCATCGGGAGTATGGCAGTCTCTATTCATTGGAGATGAATACATCCATGACAAGGAGAATTGATGGGGATCAGACAGTTTGAGTAAAGCACAAGGGTCAAAACCCCACCAAAGTTTCATGGATAGGAAGACATTTATCATGAGTGTGAGTGTCGAAGCCTAGGCCTGGATGCAAAACCTGCAACTATCCACTACTTACTGATATCGTAGTCCACTTCCGGCCGGCGCCTCCTTCTAACCATCTCTAATGCCACTTATCCTCTTATTCGACATATTTTCCCCTCCCCAACCCGCGTCGAGTAGACCAACCAACTACAACTCATTTGTTCCCCTATCCATCCACCTATCCTCTCCCCCCCCCCCACTGAGTAGTGCATACCCCACCAAGAAACCCTCATCCATCCACCATCCCACCACTCCTCTTTCATTGTCCACATCCTTCTCCCGCCACTCTTCGCCGAGCATCCCCACTCCCATCAACAACCCCCACTTCGCCCAAAAAATCCCAACCTCGTTGATTCCTCCTGCCCCCACTCCCCAACAACGAATGGATGCACCCCACCTCCTCCCCCCCTTTTCCGCCCTTGTACTCAGTGAGAGTCCCAATTATTTGTATTTCGTTTAAATTGTGCATATACCTCTTGTATTCATTTACTATTATTGCTTTGTCTTTTTATTTTATTAAAGACTATATTGCTTGTGTTGATGCAGAAATCACCAACTACCTTTTCTCGCTCAAATGGGTCTGCTTCGACGTGGAGGATCACAACTCGAAAAAGAGACTGCATGACACAGGATAAACTATGTAGGTTCACTATAAATGGTCGGAAGTACTACAACTGAAGAACACTTTGCTAAACCAGGAGTGTTATGATACGGCCCTTCGACTGTGACCTAGTTCGGCCGGGAAGAAGAGGGAAGTCACGTAGAGGGTTGGCGTTGCGCTTGCGAGATCCAATGGTGTCGGGGAGGATTCCACGAGGAAGGAGGAGGCCGCATGGGGGAAGATCGCCGGATCGAGAGCCGGACGGAAGCAGGTGTGCGGTGCGGAAGCGGGAGGAGCAGCGGCGGGCGCGAGCAGACGCGGTCGGGTTTCGGCGGGCGTGGAAAAGTTACGGAAAGGGTTTTAGAGAGAGAGAGAGAGAGAGAGAGTTTTGGGGATTAATTTTGCATCCTTTCATAAAAGCCCTCAACCCCATATATGATTGAGCCCAAACCAAACTCAAGGTTCATACAAACTAAGCATAAAAAAAACAACACATAAAAAGATACAAAGCCACCCAAAATGAGCGACTAATCGGATCGTGTCGGGGCGCGGCGCTTGTATGTTAACCCCCAACGTGGGTCCGTAACATCTCCGTCGGCGTCCTCATCAAGCTTGTCCTCAAGCTTATCCTGCAGCTGTGGTGGTATGTCAACCAATGGCTCCTGGGGAGGCGCACCCACGAACGGTTTCAACTGGGATACGTGGAAGACATCATGGATCTTGGCCTCGACTGGTAGGTTGAGACGGTATGCCACCTCTCCAATGCGCTCTGCAACCGGGAATGGCCCATAGAACTTGGGCCCCAACTTGTTGTAGGCTCTTTGTGTGATGGACGTCTGTCGGTATGGGAGGCGTTTCAGCCAATCTCCTGGGGCAAAGAACAACTCACGGTGCCCCCTGTTGTAGGTCGTCTCCATACGGCCCTGATCCTGGAGCAGCCTCTCCCGAGCCATCGCAAGGACCTGGTCACGCGTGGCCAGCTCGGTGTCGACCGTCTGAGAACGAGCGGAGGCACTAGTGTAAGTAAGGAGGCGCGGCGGTTCGCGACCGTAGATCAGACGGAACGGCGTAGTCTGCAAGGCTGAATGGTAGGACATGTTGTAACAATACTCCACCCAAGGGAGCCATCGGACCCAATCCTTGGGGTTGTCCCCCGTGATACAGCGCAAATACATCTCTAGGGTCCGGTTGACCACCTCCGTCTGGCCATCCGACTGCGGGTGGTAGGAGGACGACATCACCAACTTGGTACCGCACAGTGCAAACAACTTCTGCCACAATAGGGACGTAAACACCTTGTCCCTGTCGAACACGATGCTCTCTGGGATGCCATGCAGACGGAACACCTGGTTGAAAAAGATGCGGGAGACCACATCCCCTTCTACGGGGCGGCACATCGCCATGAAGTGAGCGCCCTTGGACAGGCGATCGACCACCACAAAAATAACTGATCGACCCCTCGACTTGGGTAGTCCCTCAATAAAATCCATCGATATGTCGGCCCAAATCTGTGTCGGAACGGGAAGGGGCTGAAGTAAACCGGCGGGTGAGAGGTTGTCGGTCTTGCTGCGCTGGCAGACGGGGCAGAGTGCGATGAAGTCTTGTACCCCCCTTTTTAGTTTCCTTCCAAAAGAACTCGGCTCGAACCCGCTGAAGGGTCTTATGAACCCCTTCATGTGTGGTGCCATGTAAACCTGTCAGAATGTCTGATATCAAGGGCGAGGTGTCCAAAAGGTAGAGGCGGCCCTTGTACCAAATGAGGCTGTCCCGAGCTGTCCAGTGTGAAGGAGCACGTCCCTCCTCAATACGGTGTAGTAGCTCGCAGAGAGCCGGTGTGTCTTGGATCTCCTGCTGAAGGCGGTGATGGATGGTCGATGTCGGGCAAGAAATGGCTAATACGGACCCCTCCTGATGGTCGCGGCGGGAAAGTGCGTCTGCGGCGCGATTCAAGGCGCCCGCCTTGTATTCCACACGGAAATCGAACCCCAACAGCTTGCTGATCCAACGCTGTTGCGGTGTAGTGATGAGGCGTTGCTCCAAGAGGTACTTGAGGCTGAAATGGTCGATGCGAATAGTGAACGGCCGCCCCCATAAGTACGATCGCCAGTGTTGGACGGCCTTTGCCAATCCGATAAGCTCCTGCTCATAAGCCTGCAGCTTCTGATGATGTACGGCAGTGCGCTGGTTGAAATAAGCCACTGGGTGGCCCTCCTGTTGGAGCACCGCACCGTATCCCTGCCCGGAGGCGTCACACTCTATCTGGAACTCCTGGTCAAAGTCTGGTAAACGCAGCACTGGGGCTGACACCAGGGCCTGCTGGAGAGCGTGAAAGGCCCCCGTCGCGATGTCTCCCCACACAAAAGAATGCTTCCTCAGTAGAGCGAATAGTGGTGCGGCAATGATGTTGTATCCCTGAATGAAGCGTCTGTAATAGCCCGCCAGTCCGAGCAAACCCCGCAGTTCCCGCAAGGTCTGGGGAATAGGCCACTCCATCACGCCCTGGATCTTGAGAGGGTCCGCCGACACCCCTGTGCTATCCACCACATGCCCCAAGTAGGACACACGTTCAGTGCCAAAGGAACACTTGGCACGCTTCAAGAAGAGCCTGTGTTGTCTGACTAATTGGAGAACGGCTCGGAGGTGGCCAAGATGGGCCTCCCAAGTCGCGTTGTACACCAATATGTCGTCAAAGAAAACAAGGACGCAACGACGCAAAAGGCCATGAAATACCTCGTTCATCAATGCCTGGAAGGTGGAGGGGGCATTGGTGAGCCCGAACGGCATCACCAAAAACTCGAAGTGGCCGTGATGGGTGCGGAACGCCGTCTTTTTCACATCCTCGGGAGCCATGCGCACCTGATGGTACCCGGAGCACAAATCCAGCTTGGAGAAAAAGCGGGAGCCATATAGCTCGTCCAAGAGCTCCTCCACGACCGGGATGGGGAACTTGTCCTTCACTGTCCACGCATTCAGCTCGCGGTAATCGACACAGAAGCGTCATGTGTCATCCTTCTTGCTGACCAATAAGACCGGAGAGGAGAAAGGAGATACGCTGTGGCGGATGATGCCCTGCTGCAGCATGGTGTCGCACTGCCGCTCGATCTCATCCTTCTGCCTGAATGGGTAGCGGTAGGGGCGTACCACCACCGGGGCCGTTCTGGGAAGGAGACAAATACGGTGATCCCACCGTCGAACGGGAGGAAGACTTTATTGTATTGTGATTCCTCAAGTGCCATCTCAATTGCCAAGAATTCAGTGGCACACAGCAGAACCAAACAAATAGAGATCAGGCATCACTTTATTATGGAGTATGTGGAGAAAGAAGACATTTGCTTGGAATATATACCAACAGACAAGCAAGTGGCTGACATCTTCACTAAGCCCCTTGATGAAGCAAAATTCAATCAATTCAAAATTGAGTTTGGTATGCTTAATATGAATTGATATACTTCTCATAGAATTATATTAATTATATTTTATTATATCTTCTCATTTAAATGAAGAGAACTGGTCAATACAAAGGTTATCTAATCATTTTTTGGAAGTGTGCAGAATTTTTGCTAAGTACAGAAAAATTTCGTAGAGACGATCTAGACGACATAAAAAAATGTCATCGAGACGATCTGGACGACACAGAAGAATGTCATCAGTAAGCAATATTTATCTACCGGCACATCAAAATAAATATTTTATTGGATAAATTTTCTCGAAATTGTCGCCGAAACAGGTGCGCGCCTATATATGTTCTTATTTTATATTAAAATTAGAATCTCTGTAAACATTAGGGTTTAAATACATCATAAATCCTTGAGTCGTTTGCGCGACCTTTGAACTTCATTTATCTAGCCGACAAAGATTTCTTCTACTCTCTGCAACTTAATCCCTAATGGCTCCCAGGATCATCTCTTCCATCAGGATGAACATCGGAAATGAAATCGTGTGAGACGGATTCTAGAACGCGTCGAAAGAAATCGAGAATGTCATCTATCTCCTAAGTGCGTCAGGATTAGAGTATGCTCTATCAGAACCGACATTTATCTGGTTAAAAGAAGTACAGGAATTTCTCCAAAATGGAGAGGTAAGTTCAACAGGAAGATACATCAAAACTTCTGTAGGAGGCAAAGATTTGAAAATATCTGCAAGAAGTATTGGCAGAATCTTTCACTTACCAGTCCTAAATGAAATTGAAAAAAAAAAGAGGAAATTAACCAGGAAGATCATGAATTAGCCCTAGAATGGTGTGACTATTCAGATAAGGCATATGGATCACTATACAGTATGAAGATGAATTCTCCGGGTAAATTGCTATCTGATATTGTACAAAAGGCTATACTGTGTAAGTCAGGTTCACATGATCGAATTTCCAAAGAAATCTTCAAGGTAATGACTACTATCATATTAACCAAGAAGACTGATTGGAGTCAGTTCATGTTTGAGAAATTCAAAGCATGTTTAAATACCCCAAATTGTGGAAGGATAATTTCTCTGTATCTGACATGCTATGAATTTCTCAAACATGAACTGACTCCAAGCAGTCTTCTTGGTTAATATGATAGTAGTCATTACCTTGAACATTTCATTGGAAATTCTATCATGTGAACCTGGCTTACACAGTATAGCCTTTCCTACAATATCGGATAGCAATTTCCCTGGAGAATTCATCTTCATCTTGTATAGTGATCCATATGCCTTATCTGAATAGCCACGCCATTCTAGAGCTAATTCATGATCTTCCTGGCATAGCCAGAATCTAGAATGGATCTGAATTGGGAACCAAGTTCCAGACTTTGCATCTTTGGAATTGGTTCAATTCCTCTTGCATAGCCAGAATCCAGAATGGATCTGAATTGGCTTCTTCAAACTTCTTTGGCTCCACTTATGAAAGGAAGCTCAAGTAGAGAGTCTCTTCATGGTGCTACTTCTTGTTTGAAATCCTTGAATGATGTCCCCAATGATTTGTTCTTGTGGGTGATCTCTCTGGAACTTGGTGGCAATAGTCAATCTTCTATTCCTTTCAGGTACTGCTTCTTTAGTAGGCTGAATGACTTCTACTTGAGGATTTGTGTCTTGTTCTTCAGCTTCTTTTATAATACTGATAGGATCAGAAGAGATCACTTCTTGTACTTCTTCAGTGTCAGCAATCTTCAAATTCTTAAGCTTTGAGCTTGTACCTGCATCTGGACACCTTGGAGAATTCTCAAGTAACATGTTAGATTCATCAAAGATAACATGTATTGATTCTTCGACCAACTTAGATTTAGGATTATAAATCCTATAATCTTTGCTATGAAGACTGTATCCTACAAAGATGCCTTCATAGGAAAGAAAAACTCCTGAAAGATGCCTAGACTTTCACAGAATTTGGTCATAGCACCTGACTGAAATTCTGTACCATGGTCACTTCTGATTTTTACCACAGTGCAGTTCATTTCATTTTGAATTTGCTTGACAAATGTAATGAATATGTCTATTGTATCTGACTTGTGTTTTAGAAAGAACACCCAAGCAAATCTAGAGTAATTATCAATGATCACAGGTGTGTAGATTTTTCCTCCTAAGCTATCAACTAACATTGAACCAAACAAGTCCATGTGCAGCATGTATAAACACTTAGTCTAGAGTTGGCGGAAGACACAAATGTTCCTACCCTCGAAAGCAACCATCGCAACTGCCCTAGTCCTACAGCTCCCGGACCTCACACAAGACTTTTTGTAAAGTCTGATGAGTTTGGACGGGGGATTGGTGCGGTCATTTAGCGGAGGGAGACCTGCATTGCTTTTTCCAACAACAAATTGAAGGCACGCAAAACGAAGTTGTCCTCCTACGAGTGGGAACTGATCAGTCTCATTAAGGAAGTGTGACACTAAGAGACATATTTGTAGAGTGATCATTTCATCATCCAGATGAATCAGTATAGTCTCAAATACCTCTTGGAGCATAAGGTGCTCATAACTACAGTGTTGGATTAATAGGCTTATGTGGTTTGGCTTCATCGTGGAGTAATGGGTTGGGAAGTGGCACGAAGAGATTGATGTTCTTTCCCATCGTGACGAGGAGGAAGGCACCTTGTTGGACATTTCAGAGCCACACTTGGCCTTGTTTGAGGCCATTTGGAATAAGGGGTGTTCAAACCCCATTTTAACAATTGACACAGATATTGGCTGGAGTTGTAGAAGGGTTGATTCAATACAAAAGGAAGATCTAACTCCTCCCGACATCCCCATTAATTCGACTCATCAACAACACTGCTCACAAACTGATTCATGAGCGTGTGGAGATGACCCTACAGAGGGTGCGAGCATACTTCTTTTGGAAGGATCTGCAGGGCATAGTTAAGGAGGCGACGCGCATACGCACTTGCCAATAGATCAAGACCCTACAAACATAATCGACAGGGCAATTGCAGCCCCTACACATTCCTACATAGATTTGGGCCAAAGTCTCCATGGACTTCATCGAGTCGTCTCATTCACATGGCAAGAATGTCCTTTGGGAGTGCAGACCGCTTCTCGAAGGGAGACTACTTCATTCCCTTGATTAACCCATACAAAACTGTCAGTGTCATGCACGCTTTCTTCGAGTATATAGTCCGCCTCCATGAAATTCTTGAGACGATCGTGTCCAACAGAGACGAAGTTTCCACAGACAGAGCGCGAGTTGTTCCGCCTTAGCGGGACGTTGGGACTAGGGCTATTCACAAATAGTATAGTTCGTGAATAGTTCGAGATTTGATTCGTGAAGATTCGATTAAAAATGTATTTTTCGAATTCGGATTCGAATCCGAATTCAGATTCGAATCGTTATAAAATTATATAAAACATTATAAAATTATATTTAAACATTATAATTTGAATTTAAAATTATATTTAAACATTATAAAATTATATTTAAGCATTATAAATATTAAATATAATTATAATTAAACATTATAAAATTAGAATTCGAATTCAAATCCATGTTCAAATCCGAATCGATTCGATTGAATAGTTATTCGATTAGTTATTCGATTCGATTCGATTTCGGTTCGAATTCGAATTGATTGGATTCGATTGAATAGTTATTCGATTCGATTCGGTTCGTGAACACCCCTAGTTGGGACCAAGCTGGCCATTTCATCCACTTAACACCCAGAAACTGACGGCCAGACAGAGGCTATCAACAAAATTATAAATATATAATTGAGATGCCTCTGTATGGGACCAACCCTAAATATTGGGTGACCCACCCTAGCATGGGCCAAGTATTGCCTGGAGGAGATGTTCTTGTGCTGCAGCTAAGATGTTCTTTGCTTTGGAGTTGTTGATGAACTCCATCCACTTTGTCCCCCGATGATGTGTACGATAAGATGAGCGGCGGGTTACGATTGTAGATCAATCAACAAATATTATGATGGCAAGCAAGCATCGATGGAGTTGGAGGTGCATGCCTAGGTGTGGCTGAAGCTGCTGCAAAATAGACAACCGACAATCGTGAGATTCCTGAGCAACAAGCTCTCGCCTCGCTATTATGGGTCATTCCAAGTGCTTGAGAAGATTAGCTCAATGGCTTACCACCTGACACTTCCAACAAGGTGGAGGATACATAGTGTCTTCCATATCTCTCGTTTGAAGGCGTTCATGGGAGATCTCGTGACCACCATTACAAACTTACCCTCATTGTTTGACACGAAACTCATGCCTGGGCCACAATGAAGGGCATAGACACGTTGTGGCCATATTTATTCCTGCATTTAATTTAATTTTAGCAATTTTGCATTTTCATTATGTCACAATTATTTTTAGGTTCGTGTTTGTCTGAACTACTCATTATTCCTTTAATTTGTACTTATGTATTTATACCCGACTTGGATTGAGAATCGAGCATGCTAAAATTAATTTAACCCTTTTGGCATCAAGAGGTTAGGGCCGAACCCCCTCTATTTTCCCTCTCACGTTACACCCAACCTATCGGATGTCGCTCCCATGCACAGTCGCGCTCCCTCCAGTAGTTGCAAGGGTTGTTGATTGCATCAGCTGCAAGCGGCTGCTTGCTAAGCGCCTCCCATCGCAGCTTCTTAGTGCTGGGCCACTAGGTTTCGATGCCCAGGAGGTCCCTTAGTTGTCCCTCGAGTTCTCCCTCTCCTCTCTCCTATTCACCACCACCCACGTCATCCCCACTCGGGACGTCGCGAAAAGACTCTAACCCTTGTTCCACCATAGGTCGACCGAGGGGATCTAGGGGCAGCAATCGACCTAGACACCCAACTTCATCTTCCTTCGTCGCATCCTGCCCAGTAACCCGATCCTTCGCATAAGCTAGTAGGGTACTTTGGTGTGTGTGAGAGTTATATCCCTATATAAGGGAGGTCTCTTCATATTTTTTGGCTTCTAGGGTTTGGAATCAAACTGTCTACCCGAGAGAATCATCCCGCTTGTATCTTTGTGGGAGTATATCTCTCATTGTTTAATACTAGTGCTCTCCTTCTCCATGCAATCTTGTTCTAAAATTCAACATGAAAGACTTACCTAGATTTAACTTTAATTAAATAAATAATTATTTAAAATAAGATTTATGATTTCTTGTATATTTAATTTTTTTAGTATAAATAAGATGAAGGGCTAATTATGGATTCATTCGGATTAAATGACACATGTATTCTATGAAAGTAATATTATTTCCACCATGGGGTTGTGTCTCTCTCTTGCTCTAAAAGTGTCGGCGAGGTGAGAGAAAAATTGAATCTGAGATTTCTAGAGAAAATCAAATCCCCACCTCCATCACAAACAAAAATTATGTCAAAAATTACATACAACATGGTCGAACGAATACATTTATACAATAACATATCAAGTGAGAAGCTTGAATGCTTCAAATATCAGTCAAGTAGAACCAGTGAGTATATTGATAAAGATCAAATTTATGACAACGTCGAGCCCAGTGCATCTATTCTCTAACCTATAAATGATCACACTATCAATTTAGGCTTTCTTTTATTTCAATTCATTGTTCCATGTGCCCTAATTCTATATTCATTAGAAAGTCAAAAAATCTAACAATTTCTTCATACTAACATTCACTGGGCACAAATGCTGACCTGAGAACAGAGCCATTCAACCAGGCCTTTCAACACATCATCGGTGCTTGTAAATATACTTTTTGAATTTGTTGTTTTCCCATTTGCAAAAATGCCAGCCTGAGCTTTAGGGCAAACACTAAAAGTACAAAAAGGTGTCAACTTACAGTAATAATGTAAATTTCATAGTCAGTTAAGTTGAATCTTTACCTCACAATGAGAGACAATATTTTGCAAGTCTTCTCCTGTATGAACCAATTTCCTTTCCAAAGCCATCTAAAATCAATATAAAACTGATTCTCCAACCATATAAAGTGAAAATATTTAATGCAGAACTGAAATTAAGGTCTGATTGTACGGCTTGTACATGATTACCAAGTTTTATCCATATTCATAATACAAGTTGAAGACAAGTAATTGGAAAATTAAGAACCCTAGGACTGCTTGAAACTTATACAAACATATTCATGGAATGTGAGGTAATGTTTCACCTTTGCTCTAGATGAATTTAATTCCATAATCTTAAAATTATGAGAAAGAATATCAGACAAGTATTGATGAGGATTCATCATGGGCTCTCTTCTTATGGAGAACCGGGCGGCGGTTACTCTAACCAACCACTTCATCCACTACTCTAGTAGGGAGTTTAAAGCGGAACCGCCATTCCCTCCATTCAAAACCGTGCATTAAGCGCGCCAACCACCGCGTAAACACCAACACCACCCGCTCCCGCCGGCGAGCGGAGCGCGCCGGACCGCACCCCACACGGGGTGCGGCCTCCGCCGGGCAAGCCGCACCCCTCACGGGGTGCGGCCAAGCCGCACCCCCCCCCCCCCCATGGGGTGCGGCCGGGCCGCACCCCCCTTGGGTGCGGCCGCTCGGCCGCCCCCCTTGTGGTGCGGCCAAGCCGCACTTTTCCAGGTGCGGCCGGGCCACCCTCACTCAGCGCGAGGGACGGTCGGCCTTCCTCTTCCGCAGATGTTCCTCACCTCCAAGGTGCTTTCACGTTCGTTACGCGCTCAGAACGCCCCCAAGCGTATTCAAAGCGCTTCCATGTTCGTTGCGCGCTCAGAACGCTTCTGAGCGCGCTCTGAGCATTCTCACTTTTTCGCCTCACCTCGCTCGCTTTTCAGCCCCGCTCACTTTTACGCCTCGCCTCGCTCACTTTTTGTCTTTTCAGTTTCTCACTTTTCAGGAACAGTTTGTCGCCTTTCCTCAAAGGGCAAGACGGTCATTTATGAAAAATGGTGATCCGAGTGCCCCAAATCGAGAAATATGATTCGTCAGCCAAGGTGATTATGGTGGTTACGACGGCGAAATTACCGGGCTACCCCCGGCAAAAGCTATAAAAAGGCCCCCAAGGCTTCATTTAAAGGGGCCGGACTTGGAGACCAGAGAGAGCTCCTTGAAGATTTCCACGGATTTCTCCTTCGGCGCTTGAAGATCATCTTCGAGGACTTAGAGAAATCCTTATTCGCGAAAGCGGACAAGGTTCTCGCTTTCGTTCCCAAGAAAGCGGACAAGGCTCCCGCTTTCGTTCTCGAAAGCGGGCAAGGCTCTCGTTTCCGTTCTAAGGAAAGCGGGCAAGACAGTCTCACTTCTGTCCTCTCGAAAGCAGACAGGGCTGTCTCACTTCTGTCCTCCGGAAAGCAGGCACGGCCTTCTCACTTTAGTTCACTGCTATGCTCGTAGGAAAAGTACTTAGTTTTTCCGAGGGGTGGCCTGTCACCCTCGGAGTGCTCTCCCTCTTTCTCTCTATTATTGTAACGAGTAGCGGCCTGTCGCACTCGATCTCTTAGCATCCAGTTGTAACCTCTCAAGAGATAGTGAAATTTGGTCGGCACCGCTCCGACCACGTGGTTTTTCACCCTTTCCGGGTTTTCCACGCTAAAAAGTCTCAGTGTACTCAACAATCTCAAATTGACTGTATGCGCGCTTAGATTGCTCTCGAGCTAAGGCGGTTCAGTTGAACCGGTCTACCAAGAGCCCTAAGCGACCCGCAACAAGTATATATAGCCAACAAATTTAAATTGCAGACAATGCCCTGCATACTTATCCTTGTATATGAATTTATCAGAATTACACTTTTGGCAAGTACGAAGCCTATAAAGTTCATCGATTACACTTAACAAAAATAAAAATACTTAACCATGTTAATAGATAACAGAACAAAAAATCCACTTCAGTGCTACTCCATGTCACTTTGAACATACTTGTAAGCAACAGATAAATAAGCTAGTTCTGCTCCACTAAAGTACATATATCCATAAATATCCCGAAATAAAAAAATTTTCACCTAATCGCACATTTAAGACATTTATCACCGTGATGATTTGAAGATGATAATGTTTTCCCACAAGGAACAGAGAACCATTAAATAAGTGAAGTAAACAGTGATATCTATTGATTCTAATAATTATATGGTTCTTCATCTCCCTGCAAGTATATCTCCTGTACTAATATAGGTCATGGATACTCGTTCTTATAATATAGTGTTGGATTATTCCAGATATGTGTGCAGAAGAGGATATGTGAGCAGAAGCAGAAAGATCAAGGTGTCCAATGAAACTTCCACATGCAAAACAGAGAAAATATTTCCATTCTTCATACAGATGTGTGCACGGGCGTTTGGGGCTAAATCAGGAAAGGGTAAAAGGTATAGCATCTGGGGCAAATTAGTCCTTGCCACCAAATCCATCCTATCACAAACGTTGTTGGGAAGAGAGACTTAAAACAACCAAAAAGGAATCCATACTCTGTGAAAGAGAGCAAAATTTAATATGATAGAAGTAGCTCCTTACCCAAAAAAAGAAATCTAGTCCTACAGAAAACTGGAGATTCCAAACCCGAGGAAAAAAATCCTCTTGAATTGCACATTAGTGATTGTGTAAACAGGGGACTAGAAGACAGTTTTTAGTTTTTTCATAAGAACTTAATGTTAAAATCATGTTAACATATCGATCAGCACATCTAACTGACCAGATATTTATTTTTAAGAATATTAAGGTAAGAAGTATTTTCCATGATTATTTGTGCTGAATGACGAATTAATAAAACATTAAAGCTCTTAAGGATTTCGAAGTAAATGTAGAAGTGTTTGTTCTTAACTTTCCGTAGGTTCGTCTCTTTTATTTATGACCAAGATAAGAAAAAATTCAATACAATCTTTTAAATAAAACCACTAGACAATGAAATTAAATATTTTACACTAGTATACTGGGCAGGTGAGAATGATTTATGCTACACTAGTATATTAGTCGTAGTGTTAAATAAGCAAGAGTCCTCGTCATATGGTCTGAATGTGGTGTCTTGGCAAGGACCGTTGCACCTCCAAGAGGACTTGGGTGTAGTGTTAAATAGGCAAGAGCCCTCATCGTAGGATTTGTGACCGACTTAGGTTTGGAAGTTGGAATATAGGTACGCTAACGGAAAAATCGAAGGAAGTAGTGGATACGATGATTAGGAGAAGGATAAATATTTTATGTCTGCAGAGACTAGATGAGTGGGTGAGAAAGCTAATTTTTTAGACATTTCATGTTTTAAATTATGGTACACAGGAATAAAAAAACAAGCAATCGAGTAGGTATTATTGTGGATACTACTTGGAGGGATGGAGTTGTTGGGGTAAGTAGAAAAGGTGATAGAATATTGGCTCTTAAATTGGTCATAGAAAAGGAAACTATTAATGTGATCAGTGCTTATGCGCCACAAATAGGATTAAGTGAAGCTATAAAGTGCAATTTTGGGAAGACTTAGATGAATTTGTAAGGGAAATCCCACAAAAAGAGAAGATTTCCATAGGAGACTTAAATAGACATATAGAGAAGGAAAATACATATTACACAGCCGTTCATGAAGGATTTGGGTATGGAGAAAGAAATGAAGAAGGAAGAATAATTTTAGACTTTGTCATAGCACATGAGCTAATTGTAACAAATACGTTTTTCATGAAGAGAGAAGAATATTTAATTACGTTTAAAAGCAGACCAAATAAGTCACAAATTGATTATTTTATGACTCGCAAAATGGATAAAATGATTTGTAAGGATTGCAAAGTCATACCAAGAGAAAGATTGACAACACAACATAGATTAGTGGTGTTGGACGTGCAAATTAAATATAATAAATTTAAGACAGACAAAAGTGTTGCCAAAAATTCGGTGGTGAAAATTGAAGATGGAAAAACAAGTTGCTTTCAAGACAGCAGTTATGGAACAATTAATTGATGACCTTTATGTCGATCCTAGTGTCTCATGGGAAGTTATGTCTTCACATTTAAGGATAAGTGGAAAGAACGTACTTCAAGGAATCAAAAGGTCGTGTGCCCTCAAATAAAGAATCTTGGTGGTGAAAAGATGAAGTGCAAGACAAAGTGAGGGCAAAGAGGGTCAGCAATAAAACACTGTACACTTGTAGGAATGATGAAAATTTGACAAGATATAAAGTCGCCAAGAAAGAAGCTAAACATGCAGTAATTAAAGCAAGAAGTCAAGCTTATGAAATTTTCTATAAGCGACTAGATACCAAAGATGGAGAGCGTGATATATATAAAATTGCCCAAACTAGAGAGAGGAAAACAAGAGATTTAAGTCAAGTTAAATGCATAAAGGATGAAACAGATATAGTTTTGACAGATGATGTGGTTATTAAAGAGCGATGAAAAAGATATTTTTACTAACTCTATAATGAAACAAAAGACAATGAACTGAACTTGGAAGAGTTAAGTAAATCAGAGAAGTATAGGAACATAAAGAAGATGAAAAATAGAAAAGTGGTTGAGCCAGACAATATACCCATCGAAGTATGAAAATGTCTAGGGAAAGAAGGAATTTTGTGGCTTACATGTTCCTTCAATAAGATACTGAAGTCAAAGAGTATGCCGGACCAATGGAGAGAGTATTTTGGTACCTTCGTATAATAACAAAGGAGATATACAAAATTGTGTTAATTACAGAAGAATTAAATTAACGAGTCATACCATGAAACAATGAGAACGAGTAATAGAAAGAAGAGTAAGACGGGAGACTAGCATCTCGGAGAATCAATTTGGATTCATGTCAGGGCGGTTGACCATGGAAGCTATACATCTCTTGAGGAGACTCATTGACAACTATCGAGAAAGAAAACAAGAATTGTATATGTTGTTTATCGATCTTGAGAACACTCATGATAGGGTTCCAAGAGAGATCTTATGGAGAGCCTTAGAAAAGAAAGGTGTAAATTTATCATACATTGACATAATCAAAGATATGTATACAAATTCAGTGACGATGGTGAGGACATCTGGAGGATTAACATAGGAATTCCCTATTGGCTTACATCAAGATTAAGCCTTAAGCCCTTATCTCTTTACCCTTATCTTAGATGAGCTCACCGGACATATCCAACAAGAAATACCTTGGTGTTTATTATTTGCGGATGATATCATTTTGGTCGATGAGACGCGCGCGGATGTAAACGTGAAACTTGAATCTTGGCGAGACACTTTAGAAAAGAAGGGTTTCCGGTTGAGCAGGGCAAAGACGGAGTATATGGAGCTTAAATTTAACAGTGCAAGGACAGATGACTTTGTTATTAAATTGGGTGATCAAGATATTTCCCGCAGTGAGTGCTTTAAATATCTTGGATCGATAGTTCAAAAAGATGGAGGTATTGATAAAGATGTGACACATAGGATCCAAGCAGGTTGGTTGAAGTGGAGAGGCGCGTCAGGGATCTTATGTGATCGTAAAGTACCATTAAAACTTAAAGGCAAATTTTACCGTACTGCAATTAGACCAGTGATGCTCAATGGTTCTGGCAGTGAATTGTGTACATGAGCAAAAAATGGGAGTTGCGGAGATGAGAATGCTTAGGTGGATGTGTGGACACACGAGACTAGATAAAATTAGGAATGAATGTATCAGGGATAAGACAGGAGTGACACCAATTGCAGAGAAGATGCAAGAAACTCAACTAAGATGGTTTGGGCACGTACAAAGGAGACCATTAGAGACACCTGTTAGGCGTTGTGAGAGTTTAGTCACTAGGCATGTTAAACGGGGGAGGGGTAGACCAATAAAGACTTGGAATGAGACTATAAGGAAAGACATGATGTACTTAGGCATTAGTGAGATTATGACTAAAGATAGGCACAATGGCGACAAAGAATCCATATAGCCGACCCCACTATAGTGGGATAAAGGCTTGAGTGTTGTTGTTGTATACTGACTAGGTGAGAATGATTCATGCCACACTAGTATACTGAGCAATTGAGCAGGTGAGAATTAAGAATCTGAATGTAGAAGAGCTTTTTCTCATTTTTTGTGGATTCAACTGTCATCTTTACTAGATAGAGAAAAACTAATAAACCTTCCTAACCAAACTACTACAAAAAATGAAATAAATTATTCTAAAACAGTATATTGATTAAGTTCCAGGTGGTCAAGTTCTTTTCTTACCAAATTTGAACTACTTTCATGCATGCTCTTCTATAGTCCAAGTTTTGTCAACTTCGAGAAAGTATAAAGACATTTCAAAGAAATTATGACTGCATTTGTCACATGATACGAAGATGACTCCTCGGGCCAGCCATGGGGCCCCCTATTACCTATGTAGTCTTAGAGCATTTATGTAATTATGCATGTCCCACTCCCACCTATATAAAAGAGTGATAATGAGTCTTTTAGAGTTAGCTTACATCATTTTGGTTGTTTAGGCTCTCATAGGAGAGAAGAGCTCTTAGAGAGATTCTGCCCTCAAGAGTTGGATATCGAGTATACCTCGATATATTGTATCTTAATTTTGATTAATCACCTTGTTTGGTTTGACAGTGGCAAGAGTCTATCAACTGATCCAACTTGCCACTCAATTAGGGTTACATTGGAACCCTAATTTTTCCATCTCTTCCCTGTCCACGCCTGAATAGCATGACATCTGCCGCTCTCTTAGCCGCGGTTTCAGCCTACGACTATGTCGCGCTCCTATGACCACTGGACACAACCTTCATCATCGGGCATACGAGGTCCTCTCCTTCCACAAGATTGACAGAGAGGAACACCGGCCTCTCGGCCTACTGTTGCAGTTCACGGCATCCCCACACCCACTATGTTGCACAACACTCTCCAACAGCCGCAATCTGTCTACATTAAGGCAGTCGTAGTCCACTCCCTTCGGTGTTTCCGTTATTCCATTCTCCTCTCTGGCTCACTAGTTATATGCCTCAGACTCGTTCCATGGCCCTCCATGCCGACGAGGATACCGCCGCTTCAGCCTTCATTGATTCCTCTTGCTTGGATCGGCTAGAAAATCTCACTCTCCTCCACGAGCTTGCGTCACCCCTTGTCCACCGTCCACAGACACCTCAGTCACCTCCGCCGCCGCCCCCACTTGGCTCATCACTAACTACATGGGGTTCCTCCACCCTGTTGTCGGCAACCACCCCGCCCACCTCCGCCAGATTTCGTTGTTCAAAGGCACTGATTCCCTAAGTTAGATTCCGAGCCGAACAATTTTTCAACCTCCAATCTACCCTAGGAGATTCTCATGGAGACTATTTATACAAAGGGCCTGCACTCCACTGGGTGCGTTGGACGCGCCACCATGTCCCTGATCTCTCTTGGCTCACATTGAAGGAGGAACTCCTCTGCCACTATGACACGCGTCAAGTGGGTAATTCCTATGCGTGCCTCGGCTCAGTTTGCCAATCCAATTTCATCACCCCCTATATCACTAAGTCCAGCGAGGTCGTTGTGCCCATCAACGGACTATCCCTGACCATTATCTGGGGTATTTTCTCGCGGGCCTGCAGCCCCAAATCCAGGTGCGCTTTCCTATCCACAACCAGGCTACTCTCTCTCGCGCCATGGAGCAAGCTCGATGCCTCAACGAGAAACTCTATGCGACCCAGCCATCCTCCTCTACTCGGGCACCCCACCAGCCGCTGCCACCGTCGAAACCTCACCCACCTCTTCATCGCTTGGATTAGCCACCTCTACTTGGAACCCCGTTGATCGACACGCTGCCACCGCTGTCAAATCTGCTAGAAAATCTCACTCTCCTCCACGAGCTTGCGTCCCCCGTTGTCCACCGTCCACAGACACCTCTGTCACCTCCGCCGCCGCCCCCACTTGGCTCGTCACTAACTACATGGGGTTCCTCCACCCTGTTGTCGGCAACCACCCCGCCCACCTCCGCCAGATTTCGTTGTTCAAAGGCACTGATCCCCTATGTTAGAGAGCCGAACAATTTTTCAACCTCCAATCTACCCTAGGAGATTCTCATGGAGACTATTTAATTACAAAGGGCCTGCACTCCACTGGGTGCGTTGGACGTGTCACCATGTCCCTGATCTCTCTTGGCTCACATTGAAGGAGAAACTCTGCCACTATGACACGCGTCAAGTGGGTAATTCCTATGCGTGCCTCGGCTCAGTTTGCCAATCCAATTTCATTACCACCTATATCACTAAGTTCAGCGAGGTCGTTGTGCCCATCAACGGACTATCCCTGACCATTATCTGGGGTATTTTCTCGCGGGCCTGCAGCCCCAAATCCAGGTGCGCTTTCCTATCCACAACCAGACTACTCTCTCGCGCCATGGAGCAAGCTCGATGCCTCGACGAGAAACTCTATGCGACCCAGCCATCCTCCTCTGCTCGGGCACCCCACCAGCCGCTGCCACCGTCGAAACCTCACCCACCTCTTCATCGCTTGGATCAGCCACCTCTACTTGGAACCCCGTTGATCGACACGCTGCCACCGCTATCAAATCTGTCGATCCTGCCTCTGTCGGTAACCCCAATGTTTATCCTACCAGCAGTACCTCAAACTACATCGAAAGGGCCTCTGTTTTTGCTGCCACCACCTGTACTCGCCCATCCACAAATGCCCTCTCAAGGACTTGTGCTTGCTTGACGACGATCTAACTTCGCTGACTTGGATCCTCTAATGCTCGTTGACGACCCTTAAGGGCCTCGACCATTTGAATAGGGTCAATTTTCGGGAGGGGACTGTTGATACAAAGACTACTCCACGGGTCAGTGGCGCGTCCCCTTATCTACTTATGTAGCCTTAGGGCATTTACGATATTATGTATATCCCACTCTCACCTATATAAGTAGTGGTAGTGAGTCTTTTAAAGTTATCATAGATCATTTTAGTTGTTTAGGCTCTCATAGGAGAAAGGAGCTCATAGAGGGATACCCTCAAGGATTGGATATCGAGTATACCTCAATATATTGTATCTCGATTTCGATTAATCTTAGCGAGCGTCTATCATGATAATAACTTTCAATGTTCTTCAATCAGATTAAGGTGATGAGGCAGCTTTCATGTTAGCTTGACTTATTGTTTTTGTTGGAGTTTGGGGTTGAGTTGTGGTGCTTTAATGGAAAATAATTAAAGCAGTCTAGCATCAATCTGCTTCTACTTGTATGAAGAAAGTAAATTTAAAGGTGCCAAGGACATTATCCTATAACTCAATTAAATATTTTTTCAAAAGTGCTAATTGAGAAATCCCATCATGCAACTGTAAGACATGCATCAACCTCATCGTTGGCAAGGACCATTATGAACCTGTACAAAGGCTTATGCAAAATTTATAAGGTTACAAAGAACTCCTAACTCAATAAAACCATAGGAGCTTGCCTTAAAAATGGGCTATAGGTGTCTGAGCCAGACAAAGTGCTGTCATGAAATAATATAGCCCGTTTAGGATTCGCTGCAAAACATAAATAATAAAATTTTAGCAATTTCACTTCAAAACAACGAATGGCAACTTAGCAAGCATATTGCCAACACCTGAAAGAATTTCATCCATCAGGGCAAGGACATATTCTATCGTTTCTTCATTAGAAATGTCACGTAAAATATTTACAAACACCCCAACATAAGCAGGCCCATCCTGCAATAAATTTTGTATTGAAGTATCAAGAATAGCTTCATTTAAAATGAAAAATATGCTCTATAAATACTAATATAGAAGGTGTGCCAAATATCATGATCGCTAAAGAAAAATAAACCTGAAGAATACAGAACTCTAAGAATCTAAATTAGAACTATCAGAATACAGCTGATAACAATGAACTGAAAAAATGGTTAAAACTCACTCTAGTAGTGCAGAATTTTTTTACTACTAACTCATTTAAAATAAACATTCAATGCACAGTATTTTATCCAGTATTGTTTCCTTTTCTATTTTTTAAACTTATTAAACAGACTTAAAACTTATTCAAATTTTGAAGTGATTTTACAATGACTGGCAGAAAAATGTTCAACTTTGTACAATCATGCTAAGACCATTAAAAATTCATCAAATTTGTCATTCTTAAAAACAGAAAAATAAATACAATGCTTCCAATGCACAAGAGTCCAAGTCTTTACATAAGATTATAGGGACTCAATTTACTGACTGACAAGACACCGTAGTTCAAATATACATACTATAGGTTTTATAAACAAGAAGGATAATTGTGAATAAAAATTAATGCTACAGAACTCCACCTCATCAAGTGATAAAAGATGTTAAAATAATGTCAAACAAACTATTGGAAATAAACTTAGGTGCTTATCATGAAGAAAACAAAGAAGTGCTAAAATCATAAATCTTAATGAATAATAATATGACATGAAAAAGAAATCAAAATTATTTAAGAGAACTGCTTAAGAAATATGATAAAAATGCTCAAAATAAAATTATCAAACAAAAGAAAATAAAGATTATTTCATGGGAGAGGCAAGCTTACATCATCCAGCAAAGCAGCACGTTGGCTTTCAGATTTATTGTCATATCGTCTCAAAAGTTGCAGGCCTGTTCCTGTGATCAACTTTGTTGTCATATATGTTTCCCATGGTATATCCTTCTTCAACACCTTCAAAAATATTTGAACCATCTAAATTAAATACAACCAAAGCATAAACCTAAGGTTGTAGATATCGGATATCGGGGACTCGTCGGTTTAGGTTTTTCATGTCGGTTTTAATATGTCGGGAGATATATCGGGGATATTTCATATATCGGGTTTTAATATTTAATTATTTATGTGTAATTATATATAAATTTAAATCATTTTTTAATTTATATATATTAATATATTAATAATTTGATATTTATTGAACTCCTAAATTTATCAAACTAATATAAACATTTTGTGCTACATAAGTAATAACGGCATAACGCGTGAAATAAAGTAAGAGGAAGCAGAAAGTCAGGAAGTTGTCAATGACAATGGAAGATAAGGAACTTTTAGTCCATAATTCAAAGACCATGCATAATTGAAGTCGATGAAAAACTTGAGTAAGGAAGAAAATCAGCGGAAGGAAAAAAATAACCTAAACAATGAAACAATTTTGGTTTATTGTCTATTAGACCATAGACAATAATTAAAATAAATTGAAACAAATCAGTCGATAAAATGTCGGGATATATCGGCGAATATATTGGTCAATAGCAGATATATTAGAGGATATATGACAAAATGATATTTTGCAAAAAAAAAAATATCGGAAACGTGTCGTTTTGTCCATGAAACTTTTATGTCGGTCGACATGTCGGCTATGTCGGAGGATATCCACAACAAAATAATATAAACACCTCAAGCATCCATCACTAACTCAACAAGTCAATTAAGTTTTCGCAAATTCCATTAATAGAACACCGCAGCACTCAATGTACCTATTCACAATACCAGAACTAAAGCACAACAGCCCTGTTGTTATACCCTAAGACTTGAGGAATAAGGTTGGCAAGTTGAGTAATTTTACTAAAAGAAATTCCAAAAATGCAATAAACAGCGCATCACATTCTTCACACTATTAAACGTGGTAAAGTGTAACACTCCAAAATTGCAAACGCCGCATTCCATGGGTCAGGCCGGGCCCCGCATTATACAACTTATACAAAAAGGGAATGTTAAACAATAAACCAATCATCTCAGAGTGCGCATAAATAAAACTTAAGCGGATGCTAGAAAACTATATACTAGTAACTAATATCCACGTCTATAATGTCCATTTAATAAACATTGTTTATTATATAAAATACAATCATTCATTACAACCACATACAATACATAGAGGCGCACAAGCCCAGTGCATCAAAGTACTACACTATGTAAAGAAGTACAACAAAAAGGAAAAGGCGGCTATAAAAGCCATCACCAGCTTGATTTCTTATTTGCCAGCAAGCAGCTCCAAGCGCGCGCAAGCTCCTATAACCAAACACAAATAAGCGGAAAACGAGGGCCAGACGGAGCTGACCAAACATTGTGTAACAATCTCCCTCCCCCCGGGCATTCTAGCGGATCCCGGAGAGTACAAATCTCTGCAAATCAGCATATCGCAACATAAACAATAAAGCAGTAAAACAAGCAACAGAGTGGGGTGTCACAAGCATCAAACATGTCTCTATGTTGAGCAATAAGAAAAGGGCATACTATGCAAACACGAGCTAGAGAATGAATGTTCTATTCATGCACTCTACTCCTAGCAGCGGATTATCATGTCCTACACTACTACAACCATAGCAAGCAACATCATTCACCGCATACAAGGCAGTAACCAACTATACATGTGAAGGTCATACTAATGGCACAAAAATATGACCCTAAGCACAACATTAACGTGTGATGGCGCTCTCTCGCTAAGTTAACGACATGTCATTCTACAAGTCCTTCTCATGTCACACTGCAAAGTTGCGGGTATGGTAAGGTATGCCTATATTAAATGTCCCTTCAGCTTGTGCTCGTTCTCAAGTGGGGGCATTCTCCCTTAGGTTAATCAACAGCCCTAGCACTCAAGGCACGTAAAAAAAGAGAGTATACGACCCAAAACAGTCTGAGCCTTTGCTGGTCTTGACGAATACGCCTGACACACATCCTAACCCATGATCCATCAACATTCATGAGGATTTTACCTCGTGCCGAACTGCAGGATGCGGGTTCGGTTCAGTCTTTCCCCGTTGCTCAAGTCGTCGTGATCACCTACACGATGCGGGTACGGCTTTACCTTCACCTGTGTTACGTTCATCATAAGCCAACTCATAAGAATAAGAAAGTGTAAACACGTATGTATTTAAAAGTAAACATGCTAACACATCACTCATATCTACTACGCACTCCAGGTGAAGATGTAAACACTTTCATCAAGGTCCTACATGAACATTCTGATGGGTTTCAAGGGGTATCAAATGCGCAGCGAAAATACAGGAAACTCTCGACAGGATCCATGTGAAACACACTAAATCAAGAAAGAAGTTTATACCTGCGTCGAAATCAAATTTCGAGAAGAATGACTGGCGTTTGAGTCCAAACGCAGAATAGTATGCGCGTCTCTAGAGGTATCCACACGAACGTTGGAAACACCACGCACTCTGTCCAACGAACTCGGGCTGGAAGATGATCGCTCTTCTCTCCTTCGAAATGCTAGTTCCGATTTGGTAGAGATATGTTCTTAGCGGTTTTACAGTATGAAGAACTCCGAGAACGACATTCATTCTTCAGGATAAGTTGGCATATTTATAAGCACAAACCCGTGCGTGAAATTTGGAGTGCACACGCCCTTGGCACATTGGCGTGTGCCTTGGGCGTGTGTCCCAAAAGTCGTGTCGGTTTTGCAGACACGACTCCTCGTGACTCTGAAACAAAAAACAGCACACACGCCCTTGGCACAAGAGCGTGTGCCGCGGGCGTGTGCCTTCAAAAGTCGCGCTTTTTGGTCCAGAACTGATGCCAACCGTTATCCCGCCATTTTGAGCACACACGTCCTTGGCACACAGGCGTGTGCCTCGGGCCGTGTGCCTTGAATACTGTGCAGCATATTATATATGCCCATTCATAACTTGATTTCACAAACCAATACGATCAAACACTCCAATTTCCACACGTTCTTATGTGCGACCCTTTAGGCTATCACGTTGGCAGTAAGACTAAATCATTGACTACTTCTAGATCACAAGATTCCAACACATTCATCATTACTAGGCCAATAGGCAGCATACAACTACAAGCGAGCTCAAACCCGACGTCCAATGAGTAGCCCCACCAAGTGTACTCACTTATCACAAGTTATTCACAATCCAAAGTCTATCCCACATCAGGGTAATCGTTCCCTTTTTCCAACATAGCCAAGATCAATATAACAAGAATATTGATATTACATCACAAATCATTGACTACTTCTAGATCACAAGATTCCAACACATTCATCATTACTAGGCCAATAGGCAACATACAACTACAAGCGAGCTCAAACCCGACGTCCAATGAGTAGCCCCACCAAGTGTACTCACTTATCACAAGTTATTCACAATCCAAAGTCTATCCCACATCAGGGTAATCGTTCCCTTTTTCCAACATACCCAAGATCAATATAACAAGAATATTGATATTACATCACAAAGGCGTAATCGTATAATGAAGATGGCAATACACGCATTGATTCAAATCACAATTCATGTCAACACACTCCATTTCGGGGAGTTTATCAAACTAAGATCAATACTCATGGGTAGAGATTGACCACCGCTATCGGCGTCGTGCGTTATTACTCGAACATGAATCTACCTCAAGTCGGGGGGTATGCACCCAACTCGTTAGTTGTGACGTTGATTCCCGTAACCCAATTTCACACGAACTGAATTACTCAACAATCTCATTTTATTCCGGTATTTTCATCATAATAATATTCTACTACGGGTAGCAACCTCCAATCAACATAATTCCAAGAAATACCTAAATCCTACAAGGATTCTTACGGCACTAACCACAATCGATTCTCATCCCGTGAACCAACACCGCAATGAAAAATACGAATAATTATCTGATAACATATGCAATCAACATCACTGATTCAAGCTTAACGCCACAGGTAGGCTTTACACAACATGCCTAATCCGAAATCGCTCATTGGACATTTTTAATGTTATTCATGTCTGGGACGGACACAGTCGACCCGATGGTTCGCAATGAACCATAGCCCCAACCTCTCTAATTAGAGATATCGGGTACCACACAATCACAGCATAACAAGCATACAAACAATTGAGTCCTAAACTCGGGGAAAAGACATCGTTACCTTCGACGCTTCCTTCCCGACCATGAAGGCCTCAAGAAAGTGAATGGAGGAGAAACGCAAAGGGATTTCCTACGCAATGGTTGACGGAGACGGATCGCCGATCGGAGCTCCGAATCTCCTCCAATGGAAGCTTCTTCCTCCTTAGCTCCATCCTCCTCTTGAGTAGCTCCCTCCTCTCTCTAAGGTTAAGAGAGAGGGTAACCAAAAGGAAATGAGGTTGAAAAGCCTTCATTCTCGACCTAAAGCCCCAAGACAAGTCCCAACCATCAGATCTTACCCACGACGAACGGTCCAATCTCGAGATCAAAACGAGTTCACGGAACCGATCATACGATCGTGCGGTTTAGGGGTACGAACGTGTGTGAGTAACTCATGTCAAACCAGTTTACTGAAGATGGTCGTGAGGTTTTGGGCACGCACAACCGTGTGTGCTTTAAGTCATACGTGCGGTAATTCGCACGATCTTGCGGTTTACCACGTGACGATCGTACGCGTGATAGAACCGACCCAAACCAAAACTCTGAAGACGATCGTATGGTTTGGTCACACCCGGCCGTGCGTGACTAATTCACATGACCAGAAGCCAGCTAGCCTCCAAAACACCGCCAAACAGTCCCCAATTTTCGCGGGACTTCCCTAGGCCCCTTAAGAGCCTAAAGCTCTCAAACAAAAGGGGAAATTGGGGTGTTACACAAAGGCAAGCACCAAATGCAAGAAATTGATAGCAAAAATTGGAAAACAGAATTTGCAGTTTTTTATTAAAAAGAATTGGGAAAGAGAAATCCAAGAAAAAGTAGGTTGACCATAAAAACAACCTGAGACACTAAGCAAAATCGTTGAGAACATAAACAGATTTTCCCCAACTAAAGTACTACCGGCATAATGTAAGTGCACTATCTGAATATTTTGGATCATATTTTTCTACAATAATTTCAGTGCTAATCTAAATTTATGATTTAGGTAACCATTAATTTGGGAATTTAGCATGGCATATTATTAATTTTTACTGCATATAATAATTAATCAGAATTAATAGACATTTAAATACAGTTTTTGGATTTTGCGGGCAAATTTTGAAAAGATTAAACAGATAATTATGAGAAAAAGAGAGCAGAAAAGAAATCTCCACATTTACTTATCCAAGTGGGGGAGTCGGTGGCTCCAAGAGAAAGCAACTGTATATCTCTCAAAAGTCCCCACTTCCTTTCATTCTAACTCCTTCCAATTTTCTACAGATGCCTAGAAACAGGGACGCCGAGTTGTCGATCATATGGTGGGTATACCGAGGAAAAAGTACCTTTTTGCTCCAAGAAGGAATCCAGATTTCAGCAATGGCACCGAGAAGAAATTATAAGGTAACAAATCTCATCATCATGAGTATAATTTTGTTTAGATCCTTGTTTATTTGCATAATGGTTCTAAGTTGCTTGACCACTTCTAACATATGGCTGACTTACCAAATTCATGGAAGAATATACCCAGGCGGAATTGATGTAGAAGAACAATACTCAGAACCCAGTAAGAGCTCATGCAGAGCATTGGGTGGGGATTGAACTTTATTTTAATTTTTGATTTGGAAAACCTTATGATTATTAGGTAAAATTAGAGTTTCAAACACATTGAGAAATCTTTATTAATATAGTAGTGATCTCAATCAGGGGCCAATAATTAAATATAAAATGTTAAATTGATAAGGAGTTATGTAAAATGGAGTTTACAACATGTATAGTTAAGCATCAGAGTGAAGCACAGTATCACGATCTTAGCACAACAGACTCCATAAACTTGTTGTAAGATGGAGAAATTTTGTTGATAAAGTTAGGATTGATTAATGATCATATATGTGTTGTTAGCATGCGAGCATCATTTCAGGTTGGATCATGGAAGTGATCTATACATAAAACCTATATCCTCATTATAAAAGTATCAGCATTAAAATTAACTTATTTGTTTTGATATTAAGAAATAAAGATCTCTATGGATGGGAGAAATACAATGTGTTTGCCGCCTGATTTACTTGCCGGAGTAATGAGGTTAAGTGTAGTTCAATGTAAATCCCACAGAATGATTTTCGCTCAAATAATGTAAAACGACAATTGGTGACCGAAAAATGCCCCATAATTGGTATTTAGTCAGGACACAGGGTATGGATTGCACCTTTCATGTATGCTGACACAACAAATAAGGTATGTTATTGCATGGAAACTTAATGATGAAAATTATGTTAATACATATAATAAGGCTAAATATTTTATATGCCAAGTCTTGCATTTTATTCAACTTCTCAGCTTCATCATTATATGTCGCAGTCATACTTATCTTCCACTTTACATGAGATTTACAAGATATTATTTAGATTTGGTCATGTGCAAGTTTCATTTTTGGATTAAGCAAATCCGTAGAAACTGATTACGGTACTTGAGGGATGGAGGTGCTACTTAGTCACATTGACTGACCCTCATTAGTTAATTTGTATGCAGTAAATGAGCTTATTGATTGACCATTCAAAGATTTCTTTTATAGCGTTTTAGGTTATAGATGTACTTTACCTTAGCTATCTATGTGGCTCAAACTCTATGTATTCGAGTATATTGTTTCCTTTTAGTTATGTGATATGTAAATTGAAACCATCAGTTTAAGTATTATCTCAATTATTTTCATTGCAAGACGTTGTGGTTGTGAGAATATAGGGAAGTTGACAGTTAAGGTCGTGTTATTAACACTTGGGCTGATATCCCTAGGCCTTTCTTTCGTCCAGGCTTAGCATGCCAGAGGAGGATGTCGGTGCACTGGGACTCCTCATTGAAGTCACCCAAGAGAACCTGAAACCAGTACCACCCACAGGTAATTTTGATAGGAGGAAAGACAAGCTTGGACTAGATAGAAAGAGGACCTATTCCGGAAGTTTGTTGGTTTTATTGATGTATATCATTCTTGCACTCCAATTGTTTCTAAGACCCACTATGGGCATCGGCCGGCCCCAAAGTATCTTGTGGGACTTGTTGAGGTGTTACTGTAGGATATTTGTATGTTAGAGATTTGTCGAAGACATTACTACTTCACCAGAATTTTGCCTTATATAGAATTGTGATTAAATAATCATCCGTTACAGTCAGCACGGTTACGGAAACAGATGATATTCCGTGCATAAGCATGTTCTATTAATCAATTATAAAATAGAGAGTTTAAATCTATTTCTTGTCTGAGATTTATCCCTGCTCTGTCTGATAGCATACCTGATAAAAACCCATAATCAATGAATGCTCTTCGTAAACATTTAGTAGATGTATAATAACACTAAAATAAAGGTTAACAGATTGCTGCATTTGACTGTTAACTCATAGCAAAATCATAATCTACACAAGCATACAAATAGAAGGTGAATCCATCAATACCTCAGAAAAATCTCAAGTTCGTTAAATAAGCTCTGAAGGTCGACAAGAAGAAAAAGAAGAGACTTATGTCTCTCTCTCTCTCTCTTGCACAACCAAATTAACGCACCATAGAGAGCATGTCATTTTATTTTCACGCACCATTATCTTATGTCTTTTATTTTCGCGCACCGTTATTTTTATGTCGTTTCAGTTTGATTATGTTTTCATTTTCGTAGTTCGACGCGTGAGCTTGACCGCATCATGTGACCTTAAATAAATAGGTCTGGTATGTGGTGTGTGGGGCGGAGAGTGTTGGTCACTGAATTAAGTTTAATGATTGCTGAAATATTTTTAGGAATGATGAAATATTTTTAGGAATGCTGAGTTATTAAAATTAAATTTAAATAAAAACTGCTGAAGTTTCTAGAATCAAAATTGAAGGAGGGAAAATCTTATAAATCCCCTTCTTACTCATCCTTTTGCCCTAGACCGGTTGAATGAGCTAAAAGGGCTATCCTTTTGGTTAGGTCTCAGACGCTTCCCCCCCCCCCCCCTCTCCCGATCTTTGTCGCCTGTTCCGAGCGGAGCCCTCGCCGACCCGTTCGCCAGACGCGATCCGTCTGCCGCAGCCCGCCGGTCCTTCCTCTTCGGATCTCGCCGGCGACTTCCACGCCGGATTCCGTTTCCCTCCTCCACCTGTCTCTCCCGTGGAGCCACCCCTGCACTGTCGTTCCCTGTGCCACCGCCTGACAGCGCCCTTCCCCTCTTTCTCCCGTGAAACCACCTCATTACCCCTTTTCTGCTGGAGTTCTACGTGGAACCACCTCCGTCCCGGATCAACTACGTCGGCACCGCCTCGCTGCACCAGCCGCCCCCGTAACCGCATCGAGAAGGGGCAAACGGCGCCTCCGGCCCTGTTGGTGAGATCTTTCCTTCCCCTTCGTTCATTTCCTAGTTTACTTCAGCTTATTGTTACTTTATTTTCAGCAAGCTTAAATTTAAATCCAAGTGTCGCGCTCCACGTTCCATCCATTGTATACCGTTGCATTTCTATTTTATCTCTTAGTGTGCGCCGTGCCGCTATCAAATCAACATTGTCTAAATTCGGTACGGCGGAAGCGAGTATCTTTCGTTTGATCGGTGGTATTCCCGCTAAGAGAGTTTTAAAATTTGTGCCAAGTTAATTGTTCGTTAACAATTTAAGGGTTCGCACAGTGATAGTTTGCATCACAAATCAAAGCCAAGTCAAGTGATTATCATGGCGTAAGCTCTAAAAAGCAGAATACTTGTTCATACTTCTAAATGAAGACGAAGTCCTAGAAACTGCCCAATGAGTAGTTACAGAAAGAGAATATAAATGGAAGAATAAAGAGAAGTACCTCTTCTGTAGTTAGCTCCGTGCGATCCATCGACATTGTGGGCTGCAAGAAAATGAAGTATTAATCCTGTACTGGTATAAATAAGATCTAATAAACCACAAAATGTTAAATTCAACAAGAATGCTAGCATTTTTCTGGGAGTCCGAGCTTGGAACCCAAAAAAATTTAAAATATCCACTTGAATGAGAGAATAGAATGACCAATTTGATAGAAATGAAATCAACTGCAATTCAATTTTTTACAACAGCTGGAAAATCCAATCCATATGTGTGTGTATGTGCGCACGTGCGTGTGTGCGTGTGTGTGTGCGTGAATTCGCATGACGGGTGTCTATAGTTTTGTGGAGCCATAGAGGGATATGTGAATTCCCAGGATGGATGCCTATGGTTTTGTGGGAGCCATAGATGGATATGTGAATTCTTAGGATAGATGTATATGGTTCTGTGTGAACCATATGTAGTGGCGAAACTAGGATTTTGGGACAGCCCAAGCACAATAAATTTGAACTAAAAATAATTGTTAAAAATGTTGCTCGTTATGTGGATGGGTTCAATGATACATTTATTGCTATTACTGGAGCCCTATCAAAGTGGAGGTATGTGAGGTTGTTCTTCACTTCTTCTCTACTGAGGTCATGTATGCTGAATGGAAGAAGACTAGTGTTATTTTGATTCTCAAGAATTCTCATCCTTCCAGACCTGAACATTTTCGCCATATTAGCATGCAACCCTTTGTACAAGATTGTTGCTCGCATTCTGGACACCAGGCTGAAGAACGTCATCCACAAGTTGGTTTTTGAGGAGTAGGGTGCTTTCATTGGTGGTCGGAACATCTCGAACAATTTGTTAACTGCTCAGGAGATTCATCACTCTATGGAGATCACTTGTAGATCTAACAATCTTATGATACTTAAGCTCATTTTTGAGAGGGCTTATGACAGAATTCAGTGGAATTATGTTGAGCGAGTTCTCTCCAACTATGGCTTCTCGCCCAGATGGTTCTGGTAGATTATAGTGTTGGGAAAAACACCCTCTTGATTTACCTTACAAATTCTGTAAAAGTGATTTCATTCTCTAGGATTCATTACCCAAGTTGTATAGTGAGGGTAATATGGTCTTCAGATATCCTAGGTTGTCATATCCACCTAGGTGTGTCAAAACCTAGTCAAAAGGAGGTCAAAAATCAGTTGAGTTAAACTTGCGTCGAATAGAAGTCGATGCAACTTCGATTAGAAGTCAAAGCAACTTCGAATAGAATTAGAAGTAACTCAGACTGGCAGTCGACGCTTCACTCAATTGGTAGTCGACGAAACATCGAATTGTAGTCGACGCAACTTCGACTAGATGTCTACGTTCTTCATCTCGACGGATACGTCGATAAGGAATCGACGCAACGTCGATAGCAGAGTTTAATTCAAAGCTTAGGAAGATTTCAAAATTGCTTATAGTAGAACTCAAAGGTGCGTCGATATGAAGGCAGAAGTTATTCAACGCAACGTCGAATACAGTCAAAGATTTGGAAAACTTCCTGGAATGAATTCTGATAATTATTCAGAAGATATATATGAAAGATATTTGAATTATAACGGGTCGCACATATACAAGAAGAGAAAGAATAAATCCAGAGATTCAAAAGTGATGAATTTGGAAGTTATACAAAAGGATATTGACGGGCTGTCAATGTAAATAAAAAGAGAGTAATCCTGCTTGGGCATTCCAACTAGAGAAGGATCATAAAAGGAAAGTCATTCATCTCTATACGACAGAAGAATATACATACCGAATTCATAAAGGACAAGGCTAACAATTCTTCTTTTGCTGCTTGGTTGATCTCTCTCTCTCTCTCTCTCAGCCTACACGGCAGATCTCTGTTTAGTTCTTCTTCTTCAAGCTGCAGAAAGCTTCTTCTTCCTCTCTCTGAAAGAAGCTAATAAAAGTTACAGAGATCAATCTGAAAAGGCTGGATCAGTGCTTATAATCCTTGCATCTTCTTCTAAGCAAGGATTCATCATCTTACAAAGGATTCAGATCACTTAGTGCCTAGAATCCTCAGTGATTGCTAAAAGAGGATTCATATCAGAAGATTACACTTCATCTTCTTCTTCTTATTATTCTTACTCTAATTCTCATTTCTGTAAATTGAGTAAAGAGTTTTAAGAATCCCTCTTCAAAGGATTCAATCTTGGTTCAAGATCTCCTTATCAAAAGATCTGGTTTGGTTCTAAGAGTCTTCTTATCAAAAGACTCAGTCCTTGGTTCTAAGAGTCTCCTTATCAAAAGACTCAGTGGTTCTAAGAATCTTCTTATCAAAAAACTCAGGCACTGTGATAGTGTATTCCTACCAAGGGGTAGAACAGTGGATGTACCCAGATTTTAGAGAACCGCTATAGCTTTTGTCTCTTCTGTGTTGTGATAATTTTCTGTGTTTGTCTCGTATATTTAGTTTTGTTATTCTGTGATTATTTTATTCTGGTTTGAATTCTGGATGCTCAGTAATTAGGACTTAATTTTTCTGTGCACATTTTATTGAAAAGTTTTAATTCTATATTCACCCACCCCCCTATAGAGAATACTCAGGGGATTCACTGTGCACTTTCATATAGGGTATATCACTGATCCTCAGTTCTCTATGCTGGTTAATGGTGCTCAGACCCCCCCTTCTTTCGGTCCTCGAGGGGTTTAGGCAGGGATATCCTTTATCTCCCTATTTTTTTCATCCTCTGCTCTGAGATGCTCAGCCAAAAATTGAAGAAAAGAGAGTAGGTGGGTCTTCTTGAGGGATTTCACTGCTCTCCTGGTGCCAGACCCATATCGCACCTCCTTTTCACTGATGACAGTCTAATAATTGTTGATCGAATAGAGCTGTCAGAAAAACAATGATGAGAAAGTTGCAGACTGTTTAGAGAGTCTGTGCTTAAGTGTTGATCGAATAGAGTTTTTTCAATTAAACTATTTGGTAGAACAGCTGTTTGGAAGCTGTTTTTTTAAACAAAAAACAAACATGATTATATAGTAGAAACACAACACAATTAAGTTTGTAATCGAATTAATGCACTTGGATAATTGAAAAAGCTTAACATTAGTTCATACTTGTTTGTTGTTTAACCAATAGCCATCATTCTCATGAATAAAGCCAACAGCATTCAGAGGATTCGAACATTTTTATTAACATCATTCTCATGAATAAAAGCCATCAGCATTCAGAGGATCGTCACCAAATTTGAAAATAACTTGGGTTCACAAGCATAGATGTTACGAGCACAGAAGACGACGACCTAGCGGAAGGAGCATCGTCGACGTGGCGCATATATTCTCGAAGGAGTAGGCCTGCGGATAGCATTACAGCAGTGTGACGGGACACCGGCGATTTATGTTATCTTTATTTACTGTCTTTTTTCGTATGTTGTTATAATTGCCGGGAGATGTTATATAACTCCCGGCTCTTTTGCTGTGAGGGTATCTTGTATCTTGGAATTGAAAAGTGAGGAGCCTAGGGCTGGCCAAGTGGGAACTTCCCCTTGGAGTTCATCTTCCCCATATTAGTAACATCGGTCAGACCTGCCTCCCCGCCTGCTCGCGTGCCGTCGGGTTCCGTCCGCATCTGTCTCGTCGAAGCTCTTCCGCGGGATCAGCCTCCATCTATCGTCGTTCGATTCGCGTTGCTCCGGGTCACTGGTGTCGCAACCCTACTCAGCGGGTTCCGTCGCTCCCAGTCGCATCCTCCAGTCGCTCGCGTCGCAACCCTCTTCAGCGGGTTCCGTTCGAAGCTCCGTCCGCTCGCCGCCCCCCCACCCCCCCCCCCCCCCACTCTCCAGCTCCCGACTCGTCGAAGCCTTCCAGCAACCTCCTTCGACTAATCGAGCGTTCCGCTCGAAGCTTCCGCTCGTCTACACCAGCATTGTTCCGCTAGCCTGCTACAGCACCCCTCCTGCTTGCCTTCTACAGCACATACAGCAGCTATTGGCGCCCCCATCGACAGCGCCCGGGCACTCGCGCAATGACGAACGCCCGCCTCGACGCCGTCGAGCGTCGCCTCGACGACCAAGCCAGTACTCTCGCATCGATTCAAGCGATTCTGCAACGCTTGGAGGCACGTGATGCCCAATTGGACAGCCGCTCTTCTACACCACCGACCGCGGAGGATCCCTCCTCTTTTACCGGCCGGCACGCATCCCCGTCGACCCACCCTTCATTCTACGTGCTGGCCTCAGCACACGCCCAGCGCACTCTCGAAGTTCCTTACTTCAACGGCACTGACCCCCAGGGCTGGATCGCGAAGGCGGAGCAATTCTTTGATATTCATGACACCCATGAGGAACAAAAAGTGCCCCTAATGACCCTCGCCATGGAAGGCTCTGCCCTCCACTGAGTTCGTTGGCTACGCCAGTCGACCCCCCTCCTGTCATGGGCCAATCTGGCCACAGAGCTGGTAAAGCGCTATGACCGCTGGCACTCCGGCAATGCGGTGGAGAGCTTATGTGCCCTTCGCCATACCTCTTCAGTGGAGCAGTACATCGACGAGTTCATCGAGCTCGTCAACCACGTTCCCGGACTTCCCCCAGATCATTACCTCGGCTTTTTTCTTCAGGGCCTCCAGCCCCACATTCACTCCCGCTTGCTCACCCATCACCCGCACGATCTCTCTGAGGCGATGGAGGGTACTCAGTTGGTGGAAGCTGATTTCTCGGTGCGTGTGGGAGACCGACCCCGACTACCTCCAGCGGCCCCTCCGCCTCCAGCTCGCACCACGTTCATTCCTACTCCAAACCGACTTCCAGCAGGCGAACCGCAGCAGGCAGCCGCCCCACCCAGGCCCGCCTTTCCACCTAGGCCGCCACGACCGCCTGCTGTCGGTCGTCTTTCCACACAGGAGTACAATGATCTGCGCGGGAGGAGTTTGTGCTTCCGTTGTAAGGAACCCTATTCCCCGGCACACGTCTACCCGCTGAGGCAGCTTCGGGACCTCATCGGTGCGGAGGATGAGGACGTCATGGCCGCCGATTTTGATGCCCTGCTACTGGACGACGATCCTCCTGAGGAGCCGACGCCACTTGGGCTGCAGTGTTTGGAGCTTTCATATTCTTCTACTGGGGGTATTTCCGGGCCCCGCACGATGAAGCTCCAGGGACGGTTACAAGGAACACCGGGGGTGTTTATGATTGATAGTGTCGTCAGTCACAACTTCATCTCCCACGACTTCGTGACGCGCCTACAGTTGCTTGTCGATCCGACGCGGAGCTTTGTAGTCCACCTTGGTGATGACCGTCGATCGCCGACTCGAGGCCTCTGCCACGACCTCTCTCTACAGTTGGGCGAGTATGCGGCTTCCGCAGATTTCCACGTTTTTCCCTTGGGCGGAGTCGATGCCATTCTGGGCATCACTTGGTTGTAATCCTTGGGCGACAGCCATCACAATTGGACTTCCATGCGCATGACCTTTCAATGGGCCAATTAGCCCTGCGAACGAGTCGAGCTCATCAAAAAGAGCCGGCTCGAGCTCGAGCTGTTTTTTTTAGCTCGAGCTCGAGCTCGACGAGCTCGTTTTAAATGGCTCGAGCTCGTCTCTCTCGGATCAAGCTCGACTCGAGCTCGGCTCGAATTATACAAAGAATTCCTTAAATTCTTTTTCCTATCTTCTTGAAAGTCCAGCTCGGCTCGGCAGATGCTTCTATGTGAGGAGGTATCCTTCTATCCTAGGCCTTTGCTTGACTAAACGATTGATTTCAAGGTATTATGTTATGCAACTTATCATGGAAAGGGATTTTTTGAAGAAAAAAATTAATATATATCAATTTGCATCAATTTCTGAGAGGAAGTTTCTGCTTCTGCAGGCTAGTTTTTGTATTAGAATTGTTATTTTGAATGAACAAGTAGAGGAATTAGTATTGTTTTGTATAATAAAATTCATATTGACTTGCTGAAGATGATCTCTCTCCCTCTCTATGCAACATTATATTGTGGGTGCGCCCCATACGTTTTTTAAAACAGGCTTCAAATGTCTGTGGTTTGGAATGCATTAAAGCAGTTCTCTACTGTGGAATCATGAAGAAAAAAATGAGCTAACCTGCAGCAAAATCTGTAGTAGAATCTATACAGGTTTTGTTCTTTTGAAGCATAATGAAATTATGAATATAACAATAAGAAAATCTCAAGTCATCATCAATCAATCTAACTATGATTTAAACAAATTTGACCATATCCAGTTTACAAAAATATCTCTTACGTTAAAAATATGGATGGACACAAAGTAAAACTAATATTTATACATTAAATAACAGGCATATAAATTTTTGAAATCTATAATATGAGGACCCTTCCTGTGAGATTACAATAACAGCCATTTGATCACGTCTAAAGCAATAAAGATTAAAGCTTATGGTAAGTGTTTTCTGTTACCTTAGCTTTGTATTTTTCCTCCTGTGGGACAACAGTGAATAATAGTTCCCTTCCAGGCCTCTACATTAGATAAAAAATTAAGAGATATAATGGAGTATATAAATAAGTTTATAGAAGCTAATCTAAGTAGTATATAAATAAGTTTATAGAAGTTATTAAACCAATCTAAGCAGTATATAAATAAGTTTATAGAAGCTATTAAACCAAACTAAGCAGTATATAAGCAGTACTTGAACAAAAGCTAATCTCCATAGTATGCTAACAAAAGCTAATCTCCACAGTGCATAAATAAGTTGATCTGCATTCTGCAGTATGCTAACACAAGTTTCAATTTTCAAAACGGTCTAAATAAACGATCACAATTCGAGAATGGTAGGACCATTCGTAGAATCATTGATATAATTATCCTTTCAACGAGTCGTCGTCAAATGGAAGAAGTACTTGCACCGCTTTTTTCTCGTTCTGCAATGCAATACATAACTTTTAAAAAATGTAATTAGAGATAAGTTTTTTTACAAAAACAATAGCATAGTTGATTAATTTACCTTGGTCTTCTTTTTAACCCCAAAACGTTTTCTCAACCAATCTCCTCCACACATCAGAACCTGAATTGTGTCTGTCTTTAACGATGCACGATATTTATCAATAACTCTACTACCGGCACTAAAAGTAGCTTCAGAAGCAACTAATATAATGGGAATTGCTAAAATATCTCTTGTCAATGTCGATAAAATCTTGTAATTTAGAGCATGGACCCTCCACCATTCCAAAACATCAAAATTTCTTTCACCTCTAATTTGATCCTTCTCAATCATATAGCAATTTTCGTCAAGATAAATGTCAAGTTCAGATTTCTGAGGCTGAACGGATTCTACGGACTTCACATAATTAAAGTACTCTGACCAATCAGAATAAGTTTGAACATGTCTATTAGATTGACTTGAAATACTACTCCCCTCAATTTCCCCAATCTCCTCACCTTCAACCAAATGGTCTTCCACATACTCTGCATAAAGTTTGTGCATAGTCACCTTAACCAAGTTAATTTCTACCTCGGCTCTTTGTGCTGAATATAATTTTGGGAAAAAAAATCAAGAGCTCACATTTTACACCTTGGATCCAAAACAGCCGCAACAGACATTAACAAATTGGAATTCCCCCAATATTTATCAAACTTCATCTTCATTTTGACAACCATGCCATGAATAAAGAAATCATTATCCAATGATTTCTTATCCAACACAACCTTCACTCTGCTTACCTCATTAAGAAATAAATTTGAGGTTGGATACTCGCTTCCAGAGATAATGTGTGTGGCACTCCAAAAAACCTCCAACAATGAGCATATTTTCTCAATTTTAACCTAATCTTCTTCAGTTGGACAACTCTCATAATGCGGATCCCGTTATGCATACCTTGGAAATACATCTTTAAATTTACTTGCAGCTGCCAACATTTCATATGTGGAGTTCCACCTAGTCCGGCAATCATCAATTAGCTTTCTTTCAGGTAAATTCAGCTGCTTAACAATCTCTGAAAATATTTTAACTCTCGCATCTGATCATCTAATATACTCGACACTATCACGTATAATAACAACAATGTCTTTAATTTCGGAGATACCATCCTGTGCTATAAGATTGAGAATATGTGCACAACATCTAACATGAAATAATTTTCCATCACAAAGCAATCTTTTGGTGCTTCTTATGTAAATTTTTAAATTCTCTATAGCAGAAACATTAGCAGATGCATTATCAACTGATATTGTCTGAATCTTACTCTCTATTCCCCAATCTTTCAAGCATCGTCATATAGCATTTGCAATCTCAAGACCTCGACGAGGGGGTGGAATGTGAACATAGTTGAGCACACGTTTTTGTAGCTGCCAATTTTGATCAATCCAATGTCCAGTGATTACCATATACTCGATCCATTGATTTTTTTTATTTCCAACAATCTGTAGTGAGGCTGATTTTAGTCACATTTTGCAATAAAGCTTTCAACTTCTTTTTCTCCATCTCATACACGTTCACACAATAATTTGTCGCAGTTGTCCTTGAAATGCTTTTCCACTCTGGTATTCCCCGTCTTTGCATCAAATTGAATCCCTCTTCCTCTACAATAGAGAATGGGTGCTCATGCATCATTATCCAATTAGCTATTAACTCTTTCATGATTTTCATATCAACTTTCCCATCATGTAACGCAGGGAAAGAAGATGGATCCACTGTAGATGACACAAAACCTAATTGTGTTTGAGTTTGTGCATATCTCTCCTTCTCGACCTTTGCTCTACGATGTGCAGCACAATTTTGAAGAAGTCTATGAAACTGAGTTGTTGGAGTGGTTTTTGATTTGGCAAATTTTTTGTTGCAGTGATTGCAGGATATCCTTATTAAGCCGTCTTTATCCTTATCTTCTCTAAATTCTGACTAAATGGATGATTTCTTCTGTCTTTTTGCCTTCTGTAGTACGTCTTCATTGCCCTCCAGCCCCTCCATTTCAGAACTTGTTGGAAGAGTATCAACACTAGTTTTGTTTCCCACTTCATCTGCAATTGAATCCATATCACCAACTACTCTTTCAACTACTTCCTCGTGACTCTGCATAATCGGACTAGTAGAATCTCCTACAGAGTCCATATCTAAAAAAATAAAAATAAACAATAAGCTGTTATATTCACAAGCAAGCATAGTTAATCAATGAACTTGAAAATTTTAAAAGAAAAAGAATACTCACAGGAGTATTCACTAGCAATAAAGTGGTTTGAACAAGCATATGGATGTAGAATTGCAAGTTTGCAACCATTATACAGGTAGCTACAATTAATTTTCTGAAGATCATGAAGCATAAAGTATCCAATATCCATTAATGTGAAGGCTATTTGCTAATCCAGCTACTATTTATTTGATACAAAGATAAAAGGAGAAAGTTTGGATTTAGCTAGTACAAACTGCAACTACTGAAATGAGCGAGGACTTTTATAAACCATCACAAACCTCTAAATGAGAAATCCAAATAACATCCTTCAAAATGGTAAAATACAAATACAAACAAAGAGTATAAATGAATACGGGGAATACAAATATACCGGTGAATGAACCTACAGGAAAAGGATTAAAATAATTGCATTTGCCAACTTCAAAATCATTTCAGCAATCACACGACTCACTATAGTGAAGAGGTATGAGAATCCAAAATTGCAAAATTTATAGTTGATAACTACTGTCATATCCTAGTAGATTATTAAAATTGGGAATGATATATTCCTATAGCATAATCATCATACAAAATTTTGATAGATATATGGTAATAAATTAGTCAATCACCATCAGGACTCCCTAAAGGGGGTACTCCATGACCACCAGATCCCATATGAAGAACTATTGTTATTGCTGGATTGAAGAAATCCTACAAAATATAGAACTAAGAGGATCGCAGAAACCCTAAGAAATATCTATCGAAATGAAGAGGAAGATGAAATAGTACAGACGGCGGCGGGAAACGCTTGATTACGTGAAGAAATGAAGAATAAGGCCCTTCTCTGCTATTAAGTGAAGAAATGAAGAACGGCTGCAAGTACAACAGACCTGACGCTTCGCCTGGAATAGGCTTGTGACGGCGGCGAGGAGAAAGACGGCGGTAGAGGAGAAATACGGCGTCGAGGAGCGGCGGAGGCGAGGAGACGAGGAGCGGCGGAAACCCTATCTGGCTACCTCTGCGGTCGAGCGGAGCGCGGCAATGGAGAACCAGCGAAAAAAAAACGGGAGTGGTAGGCGCTAAGAGGAGATAATATTTAGAAAGGATTTTCGGTACCTATGCGCACCTCGTGGAGGTGCACCTCCACATTTTCGGTACCTATGCGCACCTCGTGGAGGTGCACCTCGTGGAGGTGCGCGTGGACTTGAACTTTAGGATCGTGAGATTCAATGGTGCAGATTAATATTTGCACTGTATTACAGGAGTATTAGAGAAGTATTAGAGGATCTTGACCGTTGATCGTGAAATCCTACGGTGGATCTTCTCGCGCGGGAGGTGCGCATACGTACCCAAAAAATTTTGCTCCCGGAGTGGGATATGGTGGTTGGTGGGTGCGATGCGGACCTGCGGTGGGAGGCCTGGTAGCGGATCGAACACTGAAGCAAAGGCCTTCAAGAGGCGAGCCAGCTGTGGCGGAGGAGAAGCCGGTGGCGAGGGTAGGTGCTCAGTTCCTGATGTCGTGATCTGCCATAGGAGGGCAAATAAATCCCCGAGTCAGTGCGCTGGGCCGCGCGAGAAGAGATGGCGATCCGCTGGAGGGATGCCTCGCCCTGAAGTGTGCATGGCCGATTGACCCTAGACCTGCAAGTTGAGTTGAGCCGACTTGAAAAAAACTCTGCTCGAGCTCGAGCTCGAGCCTGCGTTTGAGCCGAGCTCGAGCCTAATTAAACTTGTCACTCGCGAGCCAGTTCGCAACCTTTTTTTTTAAATAAATAATATATTATATTATTAAATTATTATTAGTAAATAATATTTAATACTATATAATATTAATCTGCACCGTTGGATCTCGCGATCCTAAGGTTCCAAGTGCACGCGCACCTCCACGAGGTGCACATACGTACCCAAAATCCTTTCCTCCGGGAGGGCATCCAGGCAATCTCAGTTCGCCCTTATCGCTATGGCCACATTCAGAAGGATGAGATTGAGCTCTTGGTCACCGATATGTTGGGCGTCGGCCGGATCCGGGCGAGTGCAAGCCCGTTTTCTAGTCCGGTCCTTGTCCGAAAAAAGGACGATAGTTGGAGATTCTGCGTGGACTATCATGAGATTAACAAAGCCACGGTAGCGGACAAGTACCACATTCCAGTGATACAGGAGCTTCTTGATGAGCTGAGTGGAGCTGCTTATTTCTCCAAGATCGACCTGCGTTCCAGTTATCACCAGATCCTGGTCTGTTTGGAGGATGTTCCGAAAACCTCCTTCCGCACACATGGCGGCCACTATGAGTTCTTGGTTATACCTTTCAGCCTAACCAACGCTCCGGCGACATTTCAGACCACAATGAATGACCTCTTCAGGACGGTGCTTCGTAAGTATGTTCTGGTTTTCTTTTACGACATACTTGTTTACATCTTGACATGGCAGGATCACCTCCGACATCTGGAATCCACCCTTGAGACCCTACGACAGCATTCATTGGCCGCCAATTTGAAGAAATGTGTGTGTTCGCTAAACGTGAGATCTCCTACCTGGGTCACACTGTCTCCGCACAGGGCGTGGCAATGGATCCGGACAAGGTCGTGGCGGTTCTACAGTGGACGCCTCCGCACTCCTTACAGGAGGTCCGAGGGTTCCTCGGCTTGACCAGCTACGACCGCCAATTTATCCGCAACTACGGCAAGTTAGCACTACCTTTCACACGTCTTCTGCACAAGACAACCGACCCGACCTTTCGGTGGTCCCCTGAGGCAGCATCCGCCTTCCAGCCCTACAACAGGCCTTGGTGACTGCCCCGGTTCTAGCAATGCCAGACTTCACTCGGCCTGTCTTCGTGGAGTGCGATGCTTCCAGCTCGGGCATTGGCGCGGTACTTATGCAGGTCGGGCGACCTGTTGCCTACTTCAGTCGATCCTTCTCCTCCACCATTCGGTCCCGCTCGGCGTACGAGAACGAGTTGATGGCACTCGTATTGGTGGTTCAGCATTGGCGACCGTATCTTTTGGGGCGGCACTTCATCGTCTGTACGGATCATCACAGCCTTCAGTACCTCCACAGTCATTAGATGACCACACCATCACAGCAGCTTTGGGTGGCAAAGTTATTGGGCTACGACTTTACAGTGGAATTTCGCTCCGGCAAGTCCAACTTAGTCGTCGACACCTTATCCCGCCAAACGACGTCCACAGAGTTGGAGGCTATATCGCACCCGGTTTGGCAGGAGGCAGAGACGTTGTGAAGGGAGGTGGAATCCGACCCGACCTTGAGAGCCATCATGGAGCGCTTACGAACGGACGCTGATGCCCTTCCCACGTACACTCTCCTTGGAGATCGCATGTTCTATAAGGGTCGGCTAGTCATTTCTTCCTCTTCTGCCAGCATTCCGTGGCTCCTCACTAAGTTTCATACCACACCGGCGGCGGGCGATTCCGGAGCGTTTCATACTTTCCGTCGCCTCGCAGCTGCACTGTATTGGAAGGGAATGATGCGTCATGTGGACGAGTTCGTGGTGGCATGCCTAGTCTACCAGCAATCGAAATACGAGGCCGCCTTTCCGGGAGGCCTTCTACAACCTTTACCCATTCCCGACCTCATATGGGAGGGCTTGGCGATGGAGCTCATTACACGCCTTCCTCGATCCTCGGGGAATGACTGCATCCTGGTGGTGGTGGACTTTTTGTCCAAATACAATCACTTTATTCCTTTACGCCGCCCATTTACAGCTCCAATGGTGGCCGAGGCGTTCATCTCTGACATAGTCCGCCTTCACGGCTTCCCATGTTCCATCGTCAGCGATCGCGATCCGGTCTTCATGAGTTCTTTCTGGTAGGAGTTTTTCAAACTCCAGGGCACACAGCTACGGATGACTTCCGCATACCACCCTCAGACGAACGGACAGTCTGAGGTTCTGAACCGCTGTTTAGAGACATATTTGCGTTGTTTCACCTCCGCCCGCCCCGGGACTGGAGCAAATGGTTGGGTTGGGGCGAGTTCTCCTACAACACCTCCTTTCATTATTTGGGCGACATGAACCCCTTCCAGGCCGTCTACGGCCGCCCACCGCCCACCGTGATTCAGCATCTTCCGGGTGAATGCCTGGTTAGGGTAGTGCGCACTCAGCTCATGGACCATGATGAGATTCTCAAGATCTTGAAGGCCCACCACCGCGCTCAGCAGAAGATGATCCACCACGCGAACAAGCGTTGGAGGGATATCCAGTTTCAAGTGGGGGATGCGGTATTTGTCAAGCTTCGACCCTACCACGAGACGTCTGTGGCGACCCGCTCTCATCCCAAGCTATCTGCTCTTTTTTTGGCCCATTCGAGGTGATCGGACGCATCGGAGAAGTGGTATACCGCCTCCACTTCCCTCCCACAATCGCATCCACCCAGTCTTCCATGTCTCCCAGCTCAAGAGGGTGGTAGGCGACCACACGGTCAAGGAGACCCTTCCTCCGAACATGGCTTCTGACGGCTCCACCTTTTTTCTTCCGGAGGTGATCATGGACCGCAAACCCATCACCGTGGAGGGTAGGGTCCGGGAACAGGTCTTGGTCGCATGGCGACAACGCCCTTACTATAACATGACGTGGTTGGATTACGTTGACTTTCGCAGCCAGTTTTCGAGTTATTGCCTTAAGGACAAGGCAAATTTTTCAGATGGGGGTATTGTTACGAGCACAGATGACGACGATCGCGTATATTCTCGAAGGAGTAGGCCTGCGGATAACACTACGGCAGCGTGACGGGACACCGGCGCTTTATGTTATCTTTATTTACTGTTTTTTCCGTATGTTGTTCTAATTGCCGGGAGAGGTTATATAACTCCCGGCTCTTTTGTTGTGAGGGTATCTTGTATCTTGGAATTGAAAAGTGAGGAGCCTAGGGCTGGCCAAGTGGGAACTTCCCCTTGGAGTTCATCTTCCCCCTATTAGTAACAATAGACTCCTTTCATGTTGCAAAGGAGAAAACTATAGCAATAAAAAAATTAAAATTACAAATGCACTGCTTAACGAAAGCTTCTAGTTACTAAAAACACAATTTCGATGCATTTGAATGATGCAAAAAATGGAGATATGGAATCCATTTCCTAGTGAAAATAGGCAACCTTCAGCTGAAGAAGGCGATGATGTGACAAGTGCGATGAAATAACCTTCTGTGGAGGAGGGCATAGAACAACGTGGCAATGAGGAGGTAAAAACCCTTACGGTGCTCGGCAAACGGAGGAGAACTGTATAAAGATTCTGATGATCCGACTCTCAGCGTCGGGGAGTGACTAAAGAAGCTTATGCGGCGGATGGCACTGCGAGCCGTGAGAATGAAGAGGTTGGAACCCTAGCGACGCTCAGCAAGTGTAGAGAACAAGGATCGTGGAGCAAAAATTTCAGACGGCATCGGGAAGGGACTAGGGACGGGATTAGGAATTTGGGATAGCTCTCTTGGGCAGGCAAAATTTACGGCTCCGCCGCCCGTTCCGAAATCATGGTAAGGAGGCGTTAGTATGTGGCAAAATCCTGTGTATTGAATATTTTGTGCGGGAAAGAAAACTAAAATGCGCCTTCGGCTAGGAGTGTAAATTTGGCACGTGCTTGCCCGACCCGGGTCTGCCTGGGTCTGAGCCCTGTTAGGTCTAGGCCTGGTAAGGCCCAGGCCAGGTCCAAGTGGGCTCCCCTGACCCCTACAAGTGGTCAGGGCCTGACAAGGTGCCTGGCCCGGGCCGGGCCCATGCCCGCCCTGGCATTAAAGCCTGTTGGGCAACCATCAAAATAATGTTGGCCGCCCAACATAATGTTGCATTAAACGCTGGCTGCCAGCATTTCGCGGCCAGCATTAAATGCTGATCGTACATCATTTTTGTTGGGTTACCAATGCTGGCGGCCCAGCAGAAATGTTGGGCTGCCAGCATTTTAGGCCTGATTGGGCCCGGTCTAAAGGGCTCAATCAGGACCCCTTCTTTTATTAATGTTCGGGCCCGGTATGGGCCCGACAGCAAAAAAACCCGGGCCCAAGGGGCCCGAACCTGGCCTGGGCCCGCAGGGCCTTTTTTGCACCCATACCTTTGGCTGCTTTAATAAAATTAATTGCATAAGTTTTTTTCCTTCACCACTATCGCCATCGAGTTCCGCTTGTAAGACCCCCCCCCCTCCCGGAACACAAGGCACGACCGAGGGAAGTCTTATGCCCAGGGCAGCCGCCTTGCGGGAGCGCCAGCACACGAGCTAGCCTCCCCCACAAGACGCCTATCCTGCTGGCCAAACCAACTAAACAGCGCCAACCCATCAATAATGTAAAAGCAAGAAGCCATTTGAATATATTCACATAAGTAAGAGTTCAAATAAGTACAAAAGACAAGAAGCTCTGAGAGCTCCTGCAAAAGTATCAGAGTATCAAGCTAAATGCCCAGGGGCTACATCTCAAACTGTGCTCGCATCTGTCACCGACGGTAGCGAAGGTATCGCAGTCACCGACCCTGTCATCCTGACTATCCTCATCCAGCGTCGTGCGCTGCTGCTCTAGGATGCGTTCCTAAAAAGAGGGACGTAGCTACTGTTAGTCATAAAGACTAAGTGGCTTCACATCCGCTCCCCCGACGACTCCAAGACACCGGGCGATAGGAAAGGAAGAAAAGCTGCAATATAAGCAATAACATACAAGCAGGTGACAGGAATGGTTGTTCATATATGTCGGCTGTATAAGTATCCAAGTACTTGCGATAACTCTAACTAACAAGTTCATAAATGACAGCGGTTATATAAGCAAGTACTAGTAACAAGAAAGCATGAGCATAGTATCAATAAACCGAATTGAACTTAACTTATAAGGATGCCCATACAAGCTTATAAGTTAAGGATCTGAACATGAAGCTAACTCATCATATAAAGGTGCCCATACAAGTTTATATGATGAGGATCTAATGCGGTGCAATGCAATGATTATGAAGGATGAATACAATGCAATGATTATGATATGAAGACTCACCCATGCAAAGTTGCTATGTCGACATAGACCTTTAGTTCTCGCTTTTTGAGCGGTAGCTAACCGCTCAGGCATCTCCCCTCGTGGCCAGACGGAGACAGTGGAACGAGCTCCTCCACTACTAGGAGGGTATGAACACTACCAGTCCTAGGCCTCTATACGCCTCGACGCTAAGAACACACAACAAAGACCCTACGTACTGCTCGACGCTAAGAACACACAGCGGAGCCTCCAAGGTCTAGAGTCTACTGCCGGCTTCTGTCGGTGTCACGACTAGCAAGCCCGTAGACCCGCCACAAGTAATCCTCCCCAGCGGGGTCCATTTGTATCTGTGTATCAACATACACCAGGACTTCTAATCCAAGTTCTTCTATACAATCCGTGTATCTACGTACACTAGGACTTCTAATCCAAGTCCTTCTATACAATCCGTGTATCTACGTACACCAGGACTTCTACTCCAAGTCCTTCTATTCAATCCGTGCATCCACGTACACCAGGACTTCTAATACAGCCCTTCTATTCAATCCGTGCATCCACGTACACCGGGACTTCTAATACAAGTCCTTCTAAACAATCCGTGTATCTACGTACACCAGGACTTCTCATCCAAGTCCTTCTATACAATCTGTGTGTCCACGTACACCAGGACTTCTAATCCAAGTCCTTCTATACAATCAGTGTATCTACGTACACCAGGACTTCTACTCCAAGTCCTTCTATTCAATCCGTGCATCCACGTACACAGGACTTCTAATACAAGTCCTTCTAAACAATCCGTGTATCTACGTACACCAGAACTTCTCATCCAAGTCCTTCTATACAATCCATGTATCCACGTACACCAGGACTTCTAATACAAGCCCTTCTATTTCAAGACAACACTTTGTTCTCCTGAGCCCAACTTGGTTATTCATTTTCAGTCTCTACGGAGTTCAGCAGCATAATATTTTACGATAATATATTTAATTAAGAACCCATATCAAATCGATCCTTGCTGAAACTTCTACCGTGGTTCCGCTAGCTTGTTATGGCCATTCTCACCAAATGTTAGCCTCATCGGCATTCCCAATTATTATTTACGGAGCAATGCGGGAAAGAACTGTGATCGGCAAAATGACAACGAATATCCTCCCAAAACTCATGAAATTCAATAGAGGTCAGCACAATATCATCAATTTGATTTCTACCAATTGTTGAGAGCATCAGACCAGTATTATAAGAGATATCCCAAAAATTATCGCAATTCAAACTACAACGACGCTGATTAACAAAACTGAGTTTCTGGGAGTTCTACTCCACCCCAAATTATGTGCCACCCCATTTTGGAAAGCTCTCACCAAGGGCTACAACATTCATGTTGAGTCCTAAACCCAGATCTAAGCGGATCCTACATAAAATCTGCTATGAAGTCCACAACTATAATCTGGACAGCAAAACAACACACCTTAACCACAATCCTGCTTTATGGGCAGTCCACTCGACTGGACCTATAGGGAGCTACATGTCACTTACGAAAATTAGTAACCTATCGTCGGAAAGCTCTTTCCGAGGGCTACAACATTCATGTTGAGCCCGAAGTCTAATTCCAGTGGGATTAACTTGAACCCAGCTGCGCACAAATTTTCCTTAATAACCAAGTGCAAAGTTATGAAATGACAACTTCTTTAGCAAGGGGGCTATCATCACATTTATCACACAATTATATAATTAAAAATCCTAATTAACAGAGGATTATTCATCATCTTCCCCAAACAAAATTAGGTTAAACCCCTAAATGTCATTCCCCTCACTCTCCCTCAACGACCATGGGTTTGCCCAAAATCAAATCACATCTCTTCTTCTTGAAGAGAAGAAATGACTCTTAAAACCTTGCGGCGAACGATGCCCTAAATTTGAGGTTCCGGCTTGGTCTTCCTAAGGAAACTCCATTAAAGCTCACACGAGAAGCTCTCTTGAGCCTTCATCTCTCCTATTGTGATCTAAGACGCTAGCACCAAGGGAGAGGGGAGGAAGTCACCTGATTTCCGGCCGACGATCGCGGTTGTTTCCTCGGCGGCATGGCAGCGGTTGGACGAGCTGAAATTCTCCTCCAAGCTTGCTCCTTCAAAACCCTAGGTCAAAACCTTGAGGGGAGGTTGGAAAATGAAGAGGAAGTAAAAGAAGAAGAAGAAGAGAGGAAGGAGAAGATGAACAATCCCGTCTGATTGGGAGGGTTCAACTCTTTTGGGAGAATGAAGTAGTGGGATTAGTTTAGGGTTGCATTAATGGTAAACATATCCCCAAGCATAATCTTGAAACCCTACCAATAAATGTCAGCTTCCTATTGGTCCTAAACTCCACCATGAGCTTTATCCTATGCATTTTAAGCCACCACCAAATAGAAATCCCATGACTCTTACACGGCCGCTAGCGCCGGCGGTAGCACTACCGCCGGGCGCTAGCCCTTCTCAGCCATCTCGACGGCACCGCTAAGACAATTCGGTCGTCTCGACGGCCGCTGAGACGATTCGCTAGCGCCGGCGGTAGTGATACCGCCGGGCGCTAGCCCTTCTCAGCCATCTCGACGGCACCGCTGAGACAATTCGGTCGTCCCGACGGCCGCTGTGATGATTCGCTAGCGTCGGCGGTAGCGATACCGCCGGGCGCTAGTGATAGAGATCAAAATATAGCAGTTTTGATTTTAATCCTAGGGAGCTACACAGCTCTCCAGAAAACGCACAATCAGTCGTTGGAAAGGTATTTTCGAGGGCTACAACTTTCACATTGAGCCCGAGGTATGAATCTAGTCAGATCATGCCTAAAAAGTGCCTTTAACCCAGCTGCGTGCCTAACACAGATTCAAAATTTAATAAATTTCTAGTTCATGCAACTCCAAGCGACACATGTCACCTAAGGGATCTAGCGCGGACGGGGATGTTACAAATCCAATAAACGAAGAAAAAATTTCGTCCCCGAAATTTAAGTTGAGGCTAGGGGGGTTTAAGTTTAGATCACAAAAGCCATTGGTGTACACTTTAGCACATACTCCAGGAATTCATAAATCAGGAGATTTATTTTAGCATGAAACTAGGGAAATTCACTAACACTAAAACCTGACAGTCACCAACATATTTCCCAAAAAGTTTCTAGCATAAAAGATAAAACAAAGAAAACCTGGAAGAAACCCGTAGGCAATGTAGATCATGTATCTGGAAGGACTTTCTAGCACAAATATCGGGTAGTGCCTTGACAACACCAACATGATGAGATTTTTAATGAAAGAAATTTCCTGGAGCTAACCTATACAGCCGCTAGCCATGAATTTCCAAATAAATTCCAAATACTTAAGCATACCCCAACAGAATTTATAAAAGGCAGCCCAAACAGAATAATCCAAACAGGAATGTTATATAGCAGCCCCTAACTGGGATTATACAAACCAACCCCAAATAAAATTTCATATAGCAGCCCCCAAACAAAATTTCATAAGACTATATGCAACAACCCAATGTGAATCCAACCTAGAATAACAAATCATAACCATCTCAAACAAGGAACGAAGGGGAAGAAGGAGAGGCGGTTTTCTTGCTTTAATAAGCCAACTCTCATTGCACCTTTGATCTAAACCCCTTAAGATCGGTGACCCCGATACACATGAGGTTACTACTCGTGCCTCCAGATAAAATTTAGAATCCTCCACCAAAGAAGTCATGTGCTTTAGATTTGCAAAAATGAATTGAATCCTCCAATCCCAAGCATCGTTATACAAATAACGTGTAGCACTTTCCATATCACCACTTCCATGCATCCAAAAATTTGCGTTAAATGAGGATGGCCCCAAAGTCAAATGGGTGATCAACCATAAAATTCACGATGTCATATCCTTGGGTCAAACCTCAAATACCCAAACAGTTATTGTACCCGCAAGATCGTCTCTCTTATGTATAAAAAAAGTAGAAGCAAGCATTTATCTCATCTTCTAGTACAACCATCATTATCCATATCATTATCAATCGCTTCCATCAATGTTATCTCGTCCGAGGCAATTGCCCCCATCGTACTTGCCATGACATTATGCCCTTTCAACCCATCAACTACCAAAAATAACGTTACCAGCTCAAGGGTTTAAGCTCGGAAAGCTTTTATGTTTCAAAATAGTTTCTAAATTCCGCATGCGATCATTCGATAATGCTTATCAATTGGTTCTGGTGATATTATGAATCGCTAACGAGGCTCAAAGTAAGGTGAATTCATGACTCTACACCTCGCATGGGTTATAATCACATCATTCCCTTCTAATAACGCATGACCTCGAGTCAATTGTTACTTTTGTCTACTCCCAGCTCTACTTAGATTTGCACCGGATTCAAAAATTTGTGCTACTTTTATCTCGTGATTTAATTCATTTCATTTAAGGGCTCCTAAACCGTGAACATAAATCTTATCCAATGGTTGGGTTTCGGCACAGAGCCTTTAGAGGACTGCCTTGTCGAGGCAATACAATTACACGTACACCTACCTGTACGTATAGAGACATTCATCTCTTCTTAAATAAGTAAATGCAACTTATCCTCAATATTCAATTCACGTGTTCACTTCACGACGTGTCTCAACACCCTTGACGCGCTCACCCGTATTGAGAGGTTATCACGAATTCAATCATCATCGTTCACGTACTATTCGAATAAATAGGATCTACGGGAAAATGAAGTCGGCACGTAAATAGGCCAATAAATGAAGGGACAAGCCCCCGTACGTTTTTGGACTAAAATTTCTTCCACCGCCCATATGGTACATTCATCTCACATATGAGCACAACCTTAGGGACATATCTTCCTCGACTTAGAGTTCTTACCCTATAGATCCCCGTATCGACGCACTCATATACCAGCCGTGATGTAGAAATTTAAATTTTACGGCGACGACCAAGCTGCATCTCATTGTAATGAGAGCATGCACAAATAACATCCAATCACCCGGTACATTTATATATGTTTGAACTTAACAAGAGCCAAGGTGCAAGGCTCGGGATGATTTCCCTTCGACACGAGTTATGCAGACTACCAAAAGTAGGGCATACTTCACAATATGATAAACTAAATCAAATCCATTCCAAGCGCCCTACCATCCCTGCCAACGATCATCCATGGCATGCATGTTTATTTTATAAAAACTTTTAGGATTTTAGACCATCAATCAAGTCATATTAATCTTGTTGACTCCATCGCTTAACATTTATTAATTTCCCAATGTCAATTAATTACAACACTAAGAGAATGTTCACCAAGAGGGGTAGTGTATCATCATACCCGCAATGCATGCACAAAATTTCATTAACTCCCCAGTTATAATGTTATCACAACATCGCTGCATATCCCCAAAGTGTAAATTTTCTACTCCCCTCGTAACTTATCTACATAATTTTGGGACAATATAGAGAAAATGATCATCTTCAAAAATGCTTTTCCTCTCTTATTCCGCTAATAAAATTTCTATCAACCCAAACACGACCTTAGTAGTCTGCCTTGCTTACGGTGAATTAACTCTCAAGGATCAAAACTTCCAGTATCAAAAATTACAACAATTTTAAATCCTCAAGGAACCTAAGACGGTACATAACTATCCCAATAAACGAAGAGATAAGCCCCCGTATCTCTTCGATTGAGTTTCTTCTACCACCAATATAACACATTCGTCCCAAAATGAGCCTTCTCTGGATCCGCATTCTTATCATATCCTCTCCATATGAAACCTTCTACATAAATGGAAGTGAGAGGTATCCACATACAGTATAAAAGATACGCTTGGTGGTCTCTTACTAAGCTGATAATAGAATACAGACACCAATCTCATTGAGATTGTTCTAATGTTTTGGGTAAGGTGATAATATAACTCCATATCTGAGATAGAAGTCTCAGGGTGTGAGTCTCTAGCATCTACACTCACATTAAACTCTTCCCTTAGTCACTTGAGGTCACTTTTTGCTTGGTCACATCATCCCCGAGATCGGTATAAGGTTAGGGTATGTCACGACATATCCTGCTAAGTCGACCAAAACGGTATCCTAGTTAGGTTGGCATCAATCTTATGCCAAACCAACTCTAATGGTTGGAATGGGAATACCAATTACTGTCTCAGAGTGAGCCAACATTTGTACGTAAAGGTACGAGTTTGGCTTAGGTTGGCACTTCCTATAGGAAAAAGTGGACATACTTAATGTGAATCACACATGGGCACACCACCGCTTCCGCTGCATCAGTTTGTCCTCAAAACTGATTTAGCTAACAAGGTGGCCTAGTGGTTTAATGGACTTCTTTATCTCAGGATCGTTGTAAGCTGATACCATTTGTAAGATCCCCCCCTCCCGGAACACAAGACACGGCCGAGGGAAGTCTTATGCCCAGGACAGCCGCCTTGCGGGAGCGCCAGCACACGAGCTAGCCTCCCCCACAAGACGCCTATCCTGCCGGCCAAACCAACTAAACAGCGCCAACCCATCAATAATGTAAAAGCAAGAAGCCATTTGAATATATTCACATAAGAGTCCAAATAAGTACAAAAGACAAGAAGCTCTGAGAGCTCCTGCAAAAGTATTAGAGTATCAAGCTAAATGCCCCAGGGGCTACATCTCAAATTGTGCTCGCATCTGTCACTGAAGGTAGCGAAGGTATCGCAGTCACCGACCCTTTCATCCTGACTATCCTCATCCAGCGTCGTGCGCTGCTGCTCCAGGATGCGCTCCTAAAAAGATGGACGTAGCAACCGTTAGTCATAAAGACTAAGTGGCTTCACATCCGCTCCCCCGGCGACTCCAAGACACCAGGCGGTAGGAATGGAAGAAAAGCTGCAATATAATAAATAACATACAAGCAGGTGACAGGAATGGTTGTGCATATATGTTGGTTGTATAGGTACCCAAGTACTTGCGATAACTCTAACTAACAAGTTCATAAATGACAGCGGTTATATAAGCAAGTACTAGTAACAAGAAAGCATGAGCATAGTATCAATAAACCGAATTGAACTTAACTTATAAGGATGCCCATACAAGCTTATAAGTTAAGGATCTGAACATGAAGGTAACTCATCATATAAAGGTGCCCATACAAGTTTATATGATGAGGATCCAATGCGGTGCAATGCAATGATTATGAAGGATGAATACAATGCAATGATTATGATATAAAGACCACCCATGCAAAGTTGCTATGTCGACATAGACCTTTAGTTCTCTCTTTTTGAGCGGTAGCTAACCGCTCAGGCATCTCCCGTCGTGGCCAGACAGAGACAGTGGAATGAGCTCCTCCACTACTAGGAGGGTATGAACACTACCAGTCCTAGGCCTCTGTACGCCTCGATGCTAAGAACACACAGCGGAGACCCTGCATACTGCTCGACGCTAAGAACACACAGCGGAGCCTCCAAGGACACAGAAGGGGACTTGGGTAGGTGAGCACCAAGAGTCCAACCCAACCGGTCTAGAGTCTACTGTCATCTTCTGTCGGTGTCACGACTAGCAAGTCCATAGACCCGCCACAAGTAATCCTCCCCAGCGGGGTCCATTTGTATCCGTGTATCAACATACACCAGGACTTCTAATCCAAGTCCTTCTATACAATCCGTGTATCTACGTACACCAGGACTTCTAATCCAAGTCCTTCTATACAATCCGTGTATCTACGTACACCAGGACTTCTACTCTAAGTCCTTCTATTCAATCCGTGCATCCACGTACACCAGGACTTCTAATACAACCCTTCTATTCAATCCGTGCATCCACGTACACCGGGACTTCTAATACAAGTCCTTCTAAACAATCCGTGTATCTACGTACACCAGGACTTCTCATCCAAGTCCTTCTATACAATCCGTGTATCCACGTACACCAGGACTTCTAATCCAAGTCCTTCTATACAATCCGTGTATCAAATCGAGCCTTGCTAAAACTTCTACCGTGGTTCCGCTAGCTTGTTATGGCCATTCTCACCAAATGTTAGCCTCATCGGCATTCCCAATTATTATTTACGGAGCAATGCGGGAAAGAACTATGATCGGCAAAATGACAACGAATATCCTCCCAAAACTCATGAAATTCAATAGAGGTCAGCACAATATCATCAATTTGATTTCTACCAATTGTTGAGAGCATCAGACCAGTATTATAAGAGATATCCCAAAAATTATCGCAATTCAAACTACAACGACGCTGATTAACAAAATTGAGTTTCTGGGAGTTCTACTCCACCCCAAATTATGTGCCACCCCATTTTGGAAAGCTCTCACCAAGGGCTACAACATTCATGTTGAGTCCTAAACCCAGATCTAAGCGGATCCTACATAAAATCTGCTCTGAAGTCCACAACTATAATCTGGACAGCAAAACAGCACACCTTAACCACAATCCTGCTTTCTGGGCAGTCCACTCGACTGGACCTATAGGGAGCTACAGGTCACTTCCGAAAACGGGTAACCTATCGTCGGAAAGCTCTTTCCGAGGGATACAACATTCATGTTGAGCCCGAAGTCTAATTCCAGTGGGATTAAGCCAAAATATTGACTTGAACCCAGCTGTGCACAAATTTTCCTTAATAACCAAGTGTAAAGTTATGAAATGACAACTTCTTTAGCAATGAGGCTATCATCACATTTATCACACAATTATATAATTAAAAATCCTAATTAATAGAGGATTATTCATCATCTTCCCCAAACAAAATTAGGTTAAACCCCTAAATGTCATTCCCCTCACTCTCCCTCAACGACCATGGGTTTGCCCCAAATTAAATCCCATCTCTTATTTTTGAAGAGAAGAAATGACTCCTAAAACCTCGCGGCGAACGATGCCCTAAATTTGAGGTTCCGGCTTGGTCTTCCTAAGGAAACTCCATTAAAGCTCACACGAGAAGCTCTCTTGAGCCTTCATCTCCCCTATTGTGATCTAAGACGCTAGCACCAAGGGAGAGGGGAGGAAGTCACCTGATTTCCGGCCGACGATCGCGGTTGTCTCCTCGGCGGCATGGCGGCGGTTGGAAGAGCTGAAATCCTCCTCCAAGCTTGCTCCTTCAAAACCCTAGGTCAAAACCTTGAGGGGAGGTTGGAAAATGAAGAGGAAGTAAAAGAAGAAGAAGAAGAGAGGAAGGAGAAGATGAACAATCCCGTCTGATTGGGAGGGTTCAACTCTTTAGGGAGAATGAAGTAGTGGGATTAGTTTAGGGTTGCATTAATGGTAAACATATCCCCAAGCATAATCTTGAAACCCTACCAATAAATGTCAGCTTCGTATTGGTCCTAAACTCCACCAGGAGCTTTATCTTATGCATTTTAAGCCACCACCAAATAGAAATCCCGTGACTCTTACACGGCCGCTAGCGCCAGCGGTAGCACTACCGTCGGGCGCTAGCCCTTCTCAGCCATCTCGACGGCACCGCTGAGACAATTCGGTCATCTCGACGGCCGCTGAGACGATTCGCTAGCGCCGGTGGTAGCGATACCGCCGGACGCTAGCCCTTCTCAGCCATCTCGACGGCACCGCTGAGACAATTCGGTCGTCTCGACGGCCGCTGAGATGATTCGCTAGCGCCGGCGGTAGCGATACCGCCGGGCGCTAGCGACAGAGATCAAAATATAGCAGTTTTGATTTTAATCCTAGGGAGCTACACAACTCTCCAGAAAACGCACAACCAGTCGTTGGAAAGGTATTTTCGAGGGCTACAACTTTCACGTTGAGCCCGAGGTATGAATCTAGCCGGATTATGCCTAAAAAGTGCCTTTAACCCAGCTGCGCGCCTAACACAGATTCAAAATTTAATAAATTTCTAGTTCATGCAACTCCAAGCGACACATGTCACCTAAGGGGTCTATCGCGGACGGGGATGTTACACTGCTAAACAGCTCGTCGGCACACCGCCGACAGCAATCTCTATTCCTTGGGATGCAAATAACTCGACCGTTTTCTAGTTTCTAACTTTCATCTTCGAGGAGCTACCCAATGGAGGATCAGACATGATCTTTATTTCCATGATGATATTTGTGTACTTGCAAAAGTATTTCGTCTTGGTGTGGTGAGTGGCCGTCATTTCTATTATTTTGATTAAAATTTTAAAAAAGTAGTAGCAAGGTCAGGGATGATATCGGTTGAGAACACTGCCCATATTGTTCTTGATTTGGAGAAGTCCCTAAGTCAACGATAAGTACATTTTGTATTTGATGTTCATTTGATGTGACATGAGCAGGTTAAGACATCATACATTATAAGTATAATATCTTAAGATCAAGCAAAAATGACTAAAAACATATATCGTCATTGAGATCACTAGTAGAAGACAGCAAAAGAAATCAATCAAGAATCATCGTGACAATAAGAAGAACACAATGATATCGTTGTGTCAACAAAGTACATACGACGATATCGTTGTGAGAACAAGAAGAAATAACTAAGTCAAGATATCGTCCAAACAACAAGTATACTACGACAATGTCGTTGTATCAATAAAGTACACACGATGATATCGTTGTGAGAACCAGAAGAAACAACTAAGTCAAGATATCATCCAACAAGTATAACACGACGATATCGTCATGTCAATAAGGTACACACGACGATATCGTTGTGAAGTCTCAAGAAGGGCTAGCTGAGACAAATATCCTCGTGAAGGAGTTATATCATCGTAAAGGCTATTAGATATCGTGGAGACAGAGGATGCAATCGAGATAGTCTCTCATATCGTCGAGATATCTATTCGAGAGGAATATCTCAGAAAAATTGAAGAGTTGTCTATGTTGGATAGCTGAGACGACAAGTTCTGTCGTCGAGATGGTGTTCATATCGTCGAGACAGACCGAGATTTTTTGAAATGCGCTGTCTGCATTTAATGTCGTCGTCTAATGGTCCAATCAGTGTACGTTGTTAAGGAATGAGCTTCTGACATTAAAGAGACCTCAGAATATACCGTTAGACATTCCTATCATATAAAAGGATAATCTGATTGCCCTAATTAAAAAAACAGAGAATAGAGAACAAGAAAAGAAAGAGGATTAATCGAACAGTGGAACAACTTTCAGAAGATGGAACATTCTCGAGAACATTGCTCTCTGTTCTCCAAGGCTCAGTCAGGTATCATCGACTGATAAGTTCGTTCCAAATTGAAGAAAAGGATCAAAGAGAACCTTCTGTGCATTAGTGAATTTATCTTCAGATCTAGTGGATGTCTCCTTCAGGCCTACGAAGACTCTTCAGGATAATTCTATTCCCTATTTTGTACAAGTGTTCTTCATTTGTGTAAACAAAATACTTTTTTCTGTAGGACTCTTTGAGTCTGAGCTATAGGGTATTTGTGCATGAGTTGTAGGGTTCTGAGAACCTGAGGTAGGATCCTGACTGGATCTGAGTTGTAGGGACTGGAGTGCTTGAGTTGTAGGGCTTTTGTGCATGAGGTGTAGGATCTATGAAAGAGATCTGAGATTTGATGGAGTTGGTCGAGTCTAGCATACTGCTAGATAGGTGAAGGGGGACAGTGGAGTACCCATACTGGGGAACCACTATAAATATTGTTGTGCTTTCTGTGATGTGATTTCTGGTTGTGATTCTCTCAAGTTGATTTAGCCCTAAACTCTAAAAGACCAAAATAATTTGAAAACACCTATTCACCCCCTCCAGGTAATTTGACTACACCCTAAACTAACAAGTGGTATCAAAAGGAGGTTGTTCAAAGAAAGCTTAGCAGCTTGAACATATCTGCTTTTGGGTGTGTTAAGTTATAACAATGGCTCTTGGAGAAAACTGTTGAAAATGTTGAAGTGAAAGTTTGTGGAGTTGGCGGTCTGGGGGGGGGGGGGGGGGGGGGGACCGCGCGGTCTGGTCTGACCGCATGGTCTTGCGGTCTCCTCTGGCAGTCTGACCTCTCTAGACTAGCCGCGGGCTTTTCGGCGTGACCGCCGTTCTTCTGTCCAAGGGTGCCGAGGTGAGGCCGCGCGGCCTGGTCGTGTGACCGCGTGGCTAGCTGTCTTTCTGTTCGGTGTAACCGCGCGATCTGGTGCTTGTGACCGCATGGTGGGGGCAACCTGGTCTGCTTGTTGGAGTTTCTGAGGTGATCTCAAAGCAATCAACAGTTAGTCTTACTGCCAACGTAATATGAGCCTATAGGGTCGCACATAAAAGCGTTTGGAGAAATTGGAGAAAGGATTGTGTTGGCCTTACTCATATTGGATATGAGTGTGAAAGTGGAGGTTTAGTTCTTATTCTTCTTATTAAAAGATCTTGTTTTAAGTTTTACTTCAAAGTAATGATGTTTATTATATATATATGTGGATGTGCTGAGTGAGTAATTAAAACAAGCAGTATAGATGCATAAAAGAAATCAGCACAGCAACAATAAACAAACAACAAACAACCAGAAGACACAAGATGTATAGTAGTTTCCCTCAACTGAGTACATCTACTCTTCTACCCACTGGTAGGAATCCACTAGGAGGTTGTTGATAAGGTGCCCTCACACCAAGGTTTTTTTGATAAGGTGTCCACACACCAAGTGAGCTGTTGATAAGGTGCTCTAACCAAGATGCAGGTTTTTGCTAAGGTGCCCTGTCACCGGGATTAACTTTTGAAGGGAGTTATAACCCTGTACAGGATGGGGTAAGGAAGTAAAATGAAAAACAGAAATTGTAATGTTCTTCTCTGTATAAGAAGACTCTTGAAGATCCAGATGTGGTGTTGAATGGATCTGATGTTGAAGAGCTCCCCCTGTCTGATATGGATTGATGACAGTTCTGGAGGTCTCTCCTTTCAAACACTTCTTTCTTCTGGTGCAGTGATAATCCTGAGCAAGTAGTTGTGATTTATGTCTCAGGATGTTTGTAATCTGCAGGAAGATGTTAGCAACCAAAAGTGTGCTATTTTTGTTGTGTCTCTTATTGTTTTTTTTGCTTTCTTTGTTTCTGTCTCTTTATAATCTGAGAGCCTTTACTTTTAATTTGAATTCTTCTCTCGGGAAGAAGGAAAGAGCTAAGGTCTCTATCAATGCTTTGACTCCTCGAGAAGTTAACCTGCCGTTTCTTTTCATTAAAGCTATTCTGCAACGGCTAAAATATTAATTGATCTGCAACGGCTAAGAGGAATAGTCAAAACAAAAGAAAGATTGTGATATGAGATATTAAAATGATTCAGAGAGAAATTCATCGATCTCAGCTTGACATTCGTCGGCCTGAGCTCGCCGTCTGATGTACTGAACGATTGTCTCTATCTTGAAATTCGTAGACCGCTGAGATGGCTGGATTGAGTTTGTCGAGCGCCGTTCAGAGAATGCCTCTCCGCTGAGATGGCTGGATTGAGTTTGTCGAGCGCTGTTCAGAGAATGCCTGGCCGCTGAGATTATTCTGACTGAATTCGTCGAGCGCTGTTCTGATAGAGATTTGTCGAGCGCTGTCTAACTTGAATTTGTTGAGCGCCGTTCGACATTCGTCGAACGCAGAGAGCTTATATTATTTTCTTATGTATATTCTCCGATTCGATCGCATCATATTTAATTTATGTTTCCTTAGTTTTCTTACTTAACAAAATTTGATCTGAGTTATTGGATGACTTATTGTCAAAAGGGATGGATCCTAACTCAAATCAAAAGCTAAGGTTCCAACAATCCCCCCCTATTTGAGTTGGGATCAAGATTCAAGTTAAAACCTAGTAGTCTGGAAATCTTTTTTTTAGTCTAAACAACTTTTGATTGATTATAATTAAAATTTGCAAGTGCAGCAGCTTATTTCTTGATTTAAAATTTTCAATTGCAGCAACCTATGTAATCAGAGAGATTAAATCTTGTGGTCTGGTAATCTCCTCTATTTGGTTAGGATGCTAGCAGTTTTAATTTATAGGTTCTCCTTTTCTCTCTCACTTGGTCTTTTTATTAAAATTATTTGTGCAACTCTACACTCCTAGATTTTAATTTAATAGGATTGTAATTTTGTGAGTTGCTACAGCTTTTAAGGAATTTTATCTTAGATCAGAAAATCATTATCTGATACCTTCCTTCTATAGAATCTTGTAAATCAGAAGAGACTCACACTCAGCCACATGATCATTTCTGATCAATGTAACTTCAGTAGAATGCTCATCAAGATCTTTAGGGAAATCTTGATAGAATATGAAGTTATCTGACAATCATTTCCTAATTAGTTTATTAAAGAATTTGTTTGATTAGGGATGGAGTTTAATAAACAAAAATCTTTTTAACTGAGATGGAGTTTAATGGTGAGAAACTTTTTAATTGCATTTGAAAATACATGTTTTAAAAACTTTAGAATTTGATTCTTAATATTTATTGAAAGTTTTCTTTTATAGTCATTAAAGTATATGTTTGATATTATTTTGAAGTTATCTTGACAATTATTAAGCAATTTATCCTTAATTGATTTATTTTGTGCTTTTGGTTTTTCTTCAGTTTTATTATTTTCAGAGGTTAGATAATTTATGTTTGTTAACTTCCTTTTAATTTCTTTGTCTATTGTTATTGAATCTGTGAGTGTTATTTTAAAAACAGTTTTAGAGGTAGAGTTATGATTTGATTTTACCTCATTTAACTTTCCTAACTCTGCTTCTGCATCTGGATTTTGGTATGATCCATTTATGGCCATCATGCAGAAAGCTCTAGCTCTGTGCTCTTTTTCTTTTTCTTCTTCACTCAGATTTATTGATGGTTCTGTATCATAAATACAATTAGTTAAAGTAATGGAAGAAGAGGGTTCATTTACCATCCTAGAGAGGGAGTTCCAAATGCTTCTTGCTGAGGAGCAATCATCAATATTTTTGAAAAATGTCTTTTGACATTGATTGGGCCAATATCTGCATAGCTTTTGCATTGGCACTTTTCAGTTGTTCTTGATCAGATGAAGAGATTTGGGAAGAAAGTCCTGTCAAAACAGATTTGTAAATATCTTCATCTATGGCATTCATATATAGCTTAATTCTAACTTGCCATAAAGAAAAATTATCCAAATTAAATATGGGTGGATCTGAAAATAGAAAGGTTACTTGTGCCATTTTAGAAAACTATCTTTAACACAAATTTAAGAACTAGGTGATCTTTGTGATTCAGGTGTTAGCCTGTAAAGAATCAACACCCCTCTGATACCAATTGAAAGTGGAGGTTTAGTTCTTATTCTTCTTATTAAAAGATCTTGTTTAAGTTTTACTTCAAAGTAATGATGTTTATTATATATATGTGGATGTGTTGAGTGAGTAATTAAAACAAGCAGTAGAGATGCATAAAAGAAATCAGCACAGCAACCATGAACAAACAACAAACAACCAGAAGACACAAGATGTATAGTAGTTCCCCTCAACTGGGTACATCTACTCTTCTACCCACTGGTAGGAATCCACTAGGAGGTTGTTGATAAGGTGTCCTCACAACAAGGGGTTTTTGATAAGGTGTCCACACACCAAGTGAGCTATTGATAAGGTGCTCTAACCAAGATGCAAGTTTTTGCTAAGGTGCCCTGTCACCGGGATTAACTTTTGAAGGGAGTTATAACCCTGTACAGGATGGGGTAAGGAAGTAAAATGAAAATCAGAAATTGTAATGTTCTTCTCTGTATAAGAAGACTCTTGAAGATCCAGATGTGGTGTTGAATGGATCTGATGTTGAAGAGCTCCCCCTGTCTGATATGGATTGATGACAGTTCTGGAGGTCTCTCCTTTCAAACACTTCTTTCTTCTGGTGCAGTGATAATCCTGAGCAAGTAGTTGTGATTTGTGTCTCAGGATGTTTGTAATCTGCAGGAAGATGTTAGCAACCAAAAGTGTGCTATTTTTGTTGTGTCTCTTATTATTTTTTTTGCTTTCTCTGTTTCTGTCTCTTTATAATCTGAGAGCCTTTACTTTTAATTTGAATTCTTCTCTCGGGAAGAAGGAAAGAGCTAAGGTCTCTATCAATGCTTTGACTCCTCGAGAAGATAACCTGCCGTTTCTTTTCATTAAAGCTATTTTACAACGGCTAAAATATTAATTGATCTGCAACGGCTAAGAGGAATAGTCAAAACAAAAGAAAGATAGTGATATAAGATATTAAAATGATTCAGAGAGAAATTCGTCGATCTCAGCTTGACATTCGTCGACCTGAGCTCGCCGTCTGATGTACTGAACGATTGTCTCTATCTTGAAATTCGTAGACCGCTGAGATGGCTGGATTGAGTTTGTCGAGCGCCGTTCAGAGAATGCCTCTCCGCTGAGTTGGCTGGATTGAGTTTGTCGAGCGCCGTTCAGAGAATGCCTGGCCGCTGAGATTATTCTGACTGAATTCGTCGAGCGCTGTTCTGATAGAGATTTGTCGAGCGCTGTCTGTCTTGAATTTGTTGAGCGCCGTTCGACATTCGTCGAACGCAGAGAGCTTATATTATTTTCTTATGTATATTCTCCGATTCGATCGCATCATATTTAATTTATGTTTCCTTAGTTTTCTTACTTAATGAAATTTGATCTGAGTTATTGGATGACTTATTGTCAAAAGGGATGGATCCTAACTCAAATCAAAAGCTAAGGTTCCAACAGAGTGGAGGACCAATCCTTGTGACTGCTTGGAATTAAGTTGAGAATGTCTCAACGGGAAATCATTTAAAGGGTTTAAACGAATGGGTTTATACTTGACAAATTCGGCTAAAGGGTTTAACCGAATTGTGTCAAATTCGGCTAATGTGATTAACCGAATAATGTTGTTTTCGACTATTGAGATTCGGCTAATGTGTTGGGGAAATGATTTATCTTAACCCCTAAAAATGAGTAGAATATGAATTCTAAGAATGAAAAATTAGTCTAAGTAAATATGCGTCGAATAGTATTCGACATATTCTCCTCTCGACGACCAGCCAGTCTGATATCGACGCTTCCGTCGAATAGTAATCGACACACGTCGATTTCTATGTCAAATTCAAAACACGCCAGATTTCTTTCCTTCTTTCTGTAGATCTGATTCTTATGGAATTATATTATTCTTTTATAGCCGTTCTGAATCAGTCTTTCCTTCTAAATGATTCTTGGCTAAATTGATTAAGTTTATTATGGATATTATTTGAAATCAGAATAATTTCTTTCCTTCTATAGAAATATTGATTATGGAATCTGTTCTCTCTTACTATTTCTCGGTCTGCTAATTGATTATTCTCCTATAGTATTCTTTGAATAAACAGAGCTATAAATAAGAGGGAAGTCGGCAGAGAAGCAAAATGAGAAGTAATCCACTCCATCCATTTGAAAAAGAGGAAAATCTCCCAAGAGAAAAGAGAGAAAAATTGAGAGAAGTGATAGTGTGCTGAAGTCAATAACAAGCCTTCTTCTCCTTCTTCTTCTGAAGCCATACTGCTGCAATCTCTGATAGTTCTCATTGAAAGAGAAAAAGGCCTACAATCTCCTTCTCACTATAGAAGAGAGATTTCATTCACTATTTCTTGTGCTTCTAATCTTCTAGCTAGGAAGAAGATTCTTTCTTGTTTCAATTACTTTTTCTACTTCTTCTTCTTACTCTTATTTCATTTTCCAATTGTGTAAAAGAGTTTTTAGAATCTCTCTTCAAAAAATTCAGTTGTACTGGTTCTAAGAGTCTCCTTATCAAAAGACTCAGGCTGGTTCTAAGAGTCTCCTTATCAAAAGACTCAGTGCAAGATAGTGAATTCCTACCAAGGGGTAGAAGAGTGGACTACCCAAAGTTTGGGGAACCACTATATTTCTTTGTGTTGTGCTGTGATTTTCATTTTGCTATTTCTTTCTTTATTTACTTAATTCTTGCTGGTGTGTGTGGGAAGCTTAACTCTGTGATTATTACACATATATATATATATATATATTTGTTAACTTTGCACAAAGTATTTTTAAATCTCTATTCACCCACCCTCTAGAGAATTCTAGTGTGGTTAATTGTGCACTTTCAATTGGTATCAGAGCTAGGTTGATCAAAAAGGGGTAACTCCTTGATCAAAAAGATCCTACCTCATATATATATATATATATATATATATATTTCTAAAAACTATTTTTCACATGGCACAAATCAAAGATTATGCTTCCACCAGACCACCAATTTGCAACCTTGAAAAGTTTGCACTTTGGAAAACAAGAATTAGAATTTATCTAAACTCTATTGATGGAGAATTATTTGATGTTATTATGACAGGTCCTCCCAAGCCATTCAAGAAGGACTCAAGTGGAAAGGTCACACAAACACTTGCTCCAAAAGCTGAATGGACAGATGAAGAAAAGAAATCTCATGCATGTGATGCCAAGGCTATGAATATCTTAGTCTCAACCCTCTCAGATGAGACCTTCCAAAAGATTGCTGAATGTGAGTCAGCTAAGGAAATATGGGAAGCTCTCACTAAGATGGTAGAAGGGAGTGCTGATGAGAGAAAAGATAGAAATGCATTACTCATCTCTCAATATGAAAACTTCCAAAAGAAAGACAGTGAAAGTGTTGCTGACATGTATGCCAGATTCAGCCTCATAACAAATGAGTTAAGAACACTTGAGAAGGACATATCTCTCACTGAAATAAATGACAAATTGCTAACTTGCTTCCCTAGCTCTTGGGACTCAAAAATTTGGCCAATTAGAGACTCCAGAAGCCAAAATGAAATCTCAACAGATGTTCTGTTGGGTAAATTAAGATCCTATGAATAGTTGTTGAAAATAAGAGCTGAGAAAGAAGAGAAAGAAAAGAATCCTTCACTCTCAAAGGAAAAGAGTATTGCCTTAAAGGCCACTACAGATGAACCCTCTACAAGTGATGAGGAACTGATCAGTCTACTGGCCAGAAGGTTCAAAAAGTGGATCAAAACAGAAGGGTCCAGAAGGAGAGACTCAAAAACCATGTATAACAAAACTCCTACTAAAGAGATTATATGTTACTCTTGTAGGAAACCTGGACACATTGCACCTGAATGTCCTAAAGAACTCAGCTATAAGAAAGATCTGAAAAGAACAGATCTAAAGAAAAAGAAGAAAGAGAAAGGATTCATTGCTCAATCATGGAGTGATTCAGAATCTGAAGGAAGTACCTCATCTGAAAATGATCAAGATGAGGCTAAGCAAGAGGAAACCTGTTTGATGGCCACTAAGAAGCATGATGATAAATCTCTGGTACATATATCTGATGATATAGATTTTTCTTCTACCGATTTCAAAAATAATTTCAAAGAATTCTGTTTAGATCAAGTCAAATCCGAGAAAGAAATAAAAAGGCTATGAAATGAATTAAACAATCTCAAACAAATGGATACACAATATAAAAACTATGAGCTCAGTCAAGAACTCTCTAGATCAGAGGTGCAACTAGATAACATAAATACTGAAAATCAAACACTGAAAAATGAGCTAGCAAAGGCAAAAGCCTTTGAAGATTCTCTAAATGGCAGGAGTCAAAAACTCAAGAAAATCTCTGAAAATCTCACTGATAGATTTAGACAACTAGAGTTTAATGCTGACTTAGAACAGAGGCCTCAGTCACCCAGCAAACTTGTCTGGAGACATCCTATCCACTTCACTAGGAAGAATAATCTCATAGGAGAAGAATCACAAGAAAATCCAGAAACAACTACTGTTTTCAATAAAAATAATTTCACTATGTATGAAGGAATCCTAGGTAAATATCCTCTGAAAAGAAACAAATTTGTGTCGAATCAGTATCGACGTGCGTCGAATTCTACTCAATGCAACTCAAATAATACGTCGACTCCCAATCAACGCAACTCTCAACATACGTCAAATAGATATCGACACATAAAACCTCAGAGCAACTTAAATACAGGACATGGGTATTCTTTAAAAACTTTCTATTTTAACCCCCATTCAGGACCCTTTCATCCTGATCAAAATTTCTATCCTAATCAAAAATCTTTTCATTATCAAAATTACTATCCTGATCAAAACTTTTATCCTAATCACCATCCCTATCCCTCCCTAAACTCAAATTTCCTTAATCAAAAGAAAATTAGGTGTTATATCTGCAATAAAATTGGCCACACTGTCAAACAATGTTGGCACAATCAATCCAACTATTTATAAAATTAGTCCATGGGTGACTTAGAAAACCTTAGGATTAGGAAGAAATAACCCCTCAAGAAAAACCTGAAATTTTCAGACAAAGTAAAAATCAAGTCGATTCCTTAATCGACGCATCGTCGATAACTAAAAATGATTAGTAAACTCGACGTATACGTCGACTCATATCGACGCATACGTCGATAAGAAACCCTATTAGACTATACCGACGTATACATCGACTTCCACTCGACGCAACATCGACTTCATCAAAAAGAGCGGCAATACTAAAATATTTTCAGTCACATCTACTATTGTACCGAATAAACCTCGAGTTGTGTCTCGTGTCGACGTTTCACCTGACTTAAATAGACTCTTCAGTTAAAATTCAGCACGCTCCTTGCATCTCTCATTTCTCAGTCCAGCTATCTCTTCCTCTCTCTCACTGACCTAAATGGCTCTTAAGATCAACTCTGGTTTCGACATTGATCTTGAATCCTTCCAAGCCGCCTCCGAAAATTATAAGAGCATCATAGCTCTCTTCACTGAAGCTGGTTTAGACAAACTCATTTCCACAAGATGCAGACTCCTAGAGACAGAACTCACTGAGTTAATGAATCATGTTCAGATATCTGAGCAAGGAGAGATCACAGGAACACTCTATGAGACACCGGTCTCAATCTCTGCAGAACACCTTAGGGACACCTTTGATCTTCCATCAGGTACACAACAACACTATTCTATTTCAAATCAAAAGGAAAGCAAATTATTTTCTAAGAATAGCTAAATGAATCTTCATCATCATTCCCTTATCAGGTGATGAACCTGCGGATCTCACCCCTGAGGAAACCAAGAATCTATTACTCATCATGAAGTTCTCCAAAGATAAACCAATCCACCTGAAGAAAATAGATTTTTCTGAGGAATATAGGCTATTAGCAGACATAGTAGGAAAAGTTCTATTATGCAAGATCTCTGCCCATGATGCAGTGCCCAAGCAGCAACTGAACATCATGGGGGCCCTTGTGCTGAAAAAGAAGGTTGTCTGGGCCATCTGCTTACTAAAAATGATAGGCCACAAAATGCTGTGCCTATATGAGGATCATGAGTCAGGTACTCCTCCACTCCTTCCCTGACCTATGTAGGTCAAAAGGAATCCCCATTCCCCCTGGAAAAAGGATGTCCATAACCCTCTTCTCAAAATGGACCAGGCAAATTCCCAAGCCTGGTGCCATTCCTGACAGGACTCCCTCTCCTCCTAACTCTCCTAACCATCCATCCTCACCTCCTCCTCTTCATACAGACACCTCTTCTCTACCAACATCATCCACACCTATAGCTTCTACTACCTTCATCACCTCCACCTCCACCATTATCTCCTACTCCAACACATCTTGAACCATCTCCATCCACTAAAACTCTCATAACCCAGTGTATCCAGTCAGCAGCCCAAAAGTTTCAAGAAATGCTGGATGGACACTGCTCCCAACTTCACTCTTCCATCATGCACATGCAAACCCAAATAGATGGGGTCAATGCCTCTGTGCAAAGCTTGAAGTCCTCCGTCTCTTACTCTAAGGTGACCAAGTCTTCCTTGGCTAAGAAGGTCAAGAAGGGGGAGAAATTAGATGAAGAGAAGCTCTCAAGTCACAAATCTCTCTCACACAAGTCCCTTCCTACTTCAAAAGCTGATAGTCTTGCACTGCTTAAGACAATTGGGAATGAATTAGTACCAGAGCTATATACTGAGGACCAGATAACAGATGTACTCTCTATAGCAAGAGAAGCTACACAACAAGTAGTTCTCTTTCAAGGGGAGGCTAGCAGAGCAGAGAGAGAGAAGTTGAAAAGGAAACTTTTGTTGAAAAAGAAACTGAAGAGGCAGAAGTAGAAGGCCCAAAGGAAGTTCCATCTCAGGGGGAGCAAACTGCTGTGACTCAGGGGGAACTGAGTGAACCACCTGTTACTGAGAAGGAGCAACTCTCTTCTTTAAAAACTTTAGTATTCACTAGGAAAAGAAAAACTCCTCCTACCCCTCCTGAGTGATGTGTTGAAAAATGTTGATATACTCTATATTTTTTCCTCCATGCTTAAATACTATTTATGAAGTCTGTGTATATGATTCTATTTTCTTCTGATTACTTAACATATTTCTTTTCTATATAAATGCCTTGCTGCGTTGATTAAAAGCTGGTACAATTTCTCCCTGAATAGAGTTAAGACAAATAGGGGAGATTGTTGGGGAAATGATTTATCTTAACCGATAAAAATGAGTAGAATATGAATTCTAAGAATGAAAAATTAGTCTAAGTAAATATGCGTCGAATAGTATTCGACGCAACGTCGAAATATACTCGATGTTTCTATCAGAATGAGTCGAAGTAACTCCAAACAGAATTCGACGTAACCTATGTCGACGTAACTCTGACTTCTAGTCGACGTATCTAGTGAAGTCGACGTATCTTAGTCAACGCACCTTCCATATTCTCCTCTCGACGACCAGCCAGTCTGATATCGACGCTTCCGTCGAATAGTAATCGACGCACGTCGATTTCTATGTCAAATTCAAAACACGCCAGATTTCTTTCCTTCTTTTTGTAGATCTGATTCTTATGGAATTATATTATTCTCTTATAGCCATTCTGAATCAGTCTTTCCTTCTAAATGATTCTTGGCTAAATTGATTAAGTTTATTATGGATATTATTTGAAATCAGAATAATTTCTTTCCTTCTATAGAAATATTGATTATGGAATCTTTTCTCTCTTACTATTTCTCTGTCTGCTAATAGATTATTCTCCTATAGTATTCTTTGAATAAACAGAGCTATAAATAAGAGGGAAGTCGGCAGAGAAGCAGAATGAGAAGTAATCCACTCCATCCATTTGAAAAAGAGGAAAAGCTCCCAAGAGAAAAGAGAGAAAAATTGAGAGAAGTGATAGTGTGCTGAAGTCAACAATAAGCCTTCTTCTCCTTCTTCTTCTGAAGCCATACTGCTGCAATCTCCAATAGTTCTCATTGAAAGAGAAAAAGGCCTACAATCTCCTTCTCACTATAGAAGAGAGATTTCATTCACTATTTCTTGTGCTTCTAATCTTCTTGCTAGGAAGAAGATTCTTTCTTGTTTCAATTACTTTTTCTACTTCTTCTTCTTACTCTTATTTCATTTTCAAATTGTGTAAAAGAGTTTTTAGAATCTCTCTTCAAAAAATTCAGTTGTACTGGTTCTAAGAGTCTCCTTATCAAAAGACTCAGGCTGGTTCTAAGAGTCTCCTTATCAAAAGACTCAGTGCAAGATAGTGAATTCCTACCAAGGGGGTAGAAGAGTGGACTACCCAAAGTTTGGGGAACCACTATATTTCTTTGTGTTGTGCTGTGATTTTCGTTTTGCTATTTCTTTCTTTATTTACTTAATTCTTGTTGGTGTGTGTGAGAAGCTTAACTCTATGATTATTACACATATATATATATATTTGTTAACTTTGCACAAAGTATTTTTAAATCTCTATTCACCCCCTCTAGAGAATTCTAGTGTGGTTAACTGTGCACTTTCATAATGTGATTAACCGAATTATAACAGATTCGACTAAAGGGTTTAACCGAATCATGTCAGTTCGACGAAAGGGTTTCGACGAATTGATATAACCGAATTTATATAGACAAATTCGTCGAAATGGTTTCGCCGAATCTGAGTCAAATTCGGTTATATGGTTTAGTCGAATTCGGTGAATGTAAATCTGGACAGAAATGTTTTGTTTTTCCTCTGGTCCGCGGATAGCCTATTTTATTCCTTGCGTATAAAAGGAACGTGATTAGGGCTTCGAGAGATATGGTTTTGAGATCGAGCCTTTTCGCGATTTTCTGGAGAGCCGAAGACGGAAGTGTTCCGATCGCTCTCGTTCTTTCCGTCCGCCGATCGCCTTCCGCCGCCGCTAGTCGCCGCCGTCGGTCGCCGCCTCCCCTAGATCGGATATAGCAGTCCGTGGGGACGTTGGGAGCATCCTTCTATGACCTAGTTCTTGTACGACAAGAAGCTAGGGTTCTCCTTTGCTTGTGTGGACTTCTATAGAGGGATCGATCCATTTCGATTCTTGAAGGACTCAAGGGCAGATCTTTGGATTTCTCTTTGGAGCACCTTGGTTGAGTGTTGACTCAATCCCGCAAAGGTATTTTGTACTTCAATTTGCTCATTCTCTTGAATCATGAAAACCACAAGATCCATTAACTTCTTTTGGGTTGTTCTTGTTATTTCCGCTGCGCATATTTGATATGTCATCCCGTTCGAGGGGTATAGAAAACCCTACACTAGTGGCTGTCCGGTTTCTTTGTGGTGCACGCGGACTAAGGTCTTCTTAGTCGCGCGGTCTCCGGTGTGTGTTCGCATGGTTGGTCTTTCGGCGATCAGCTGGTATGTGCGGTCACTGATGTTTGGTCGATTTGGCGGGCTGTTGCCCTTGTCGACATGGTGTGTTCGCGGTCTCTGGAGGAGGTCGGGTGGCGAACACTGGTGGTGGGCGGCTTCTTGGAGGAGTGGCGATCTCCTTATCCATGTTGAAGCTGACGAGTCCACTAAGCAGAATGATCTTTTGCTGATCACGCGGGTTGACCAGTCTGGTCACGCGATCAAGGGTGGTGACCCTATCTCATAGGGTGGTGACTGGATCAGGTCTCCCGCCTATAAATAGGAGCCACTATAGCAGCAAAATTAATCGCACCAAGTGTAAGCAGAACTCACGGATAGTTCTTGCAGTCTCATTTCTTGTGACCGGTCGGTCTTGCTGATTGAACTTCTTTTGTGCAGCTTCAGCAGATTGTGCGGACAACAACGGTCATCTCCTTTTATGAAGGTGTTCGGGCGGTCTCGCGGCTTGCAGTGCGGGTTGCTGGAGTTCGGGAGGATCAGTGGCAGGCCGCGGGGTTCTCAGTTGGTGTTGTTCAAGTCGCAGGCAGGCAGTTCGGGCGGTCTCATTTCCTAGTCGCGCGAACTCGCAGGTCGGGCGGTCAGGCGGTCTCAGGATTTCAGACCGCTGGTTATCCTTCAGCTTTGTATTTTTTCTCCTGTTTTTGTGTACTGGCGAAATCATGTCTCGCCATGTATACCTCGCCTTGTAATGAAGTTTTATGCTAGCATCAATTAAGATTGAAGTTGTTTTTCATGTGCTTCTGGTTGTTGGTTTGAACTTTGAGTTATACTATTCCTGCTCACTCCTAGATCTTGGAAAATTTCACATGGTATCAGAGCTAGGTTGGAGTGGATAGAGCAGTGATTAACTCATAGTTGCCATCGCCTTTGTGAAGAAGGAACCAGTGGTAGAGCCATGGAAGCAAGGGGTCTTGGAATTGAGATGCTCAACTCGACTAACTTCAAGAAGTGGAAGTCGTGTATGCAGAGTTATCTTCTGGGTGAGGACCTCTGGGAGGTTGTTGGAGGAGAGAGCACGGAGGAAGCTATCCTGATTGGGGATAAAGGTCATGAGGTGAGGAACTAGAGGCGGATTAATGCCAAAGCAGAGTTTGCTCTGAAGAGGGCAATATCACCTGACCTATTTGATCACATCTTGGGGTGTGGATCAGCTGCAGAGATCTGGAGAGCCCTAGATGGGTTGTTTAACAAGAAGAATGTAGCGAGGCCACAGTTTCTAGAGAACGAGCTGGCTAGGTCGGCTCAGGGTGATCTTTCTATCTCAACGTTCTTCCTGAAAATGAAGAACCCGTGAGCCGAGATTTCAGCACTGGATCCTAATGAGCCAATTTCTGAGGCGAAGCTGAAGAGGCACGTCATCCGTGGCTTGCAGAAGGAATATGTTGCCTTTGTGACGTCCGTGCAGGGTTGGGCAAATCAGCCATCTCTGCTGGAGCTAGAAAATCTGCTTGCATCGCAGGAGAGTCTGGCAAGGCAGATGGCGGGGGTGTCAGTGTCTGGGGGAGATGGCGAAGTTCTCTTCACAGGGAAGAAGAAGAATTGGGATAAGAAGAAGAAGACCGCTGGAGGCAACGGGCCTTCAACTTTGGGACAGCAGGAGAGGGGCTATGCTCCCAAGGCTGAAGGGAAGAAGAAGGGAGAAGGTCCCAAGTGCTTCAGGTGCGGAAAGCTTGGTCACATCAGGAAGGATTGCCGGGTGAATCTTCAGCCGGGGCATGCTACTGCAGGAAAGGAGGAAGCTGAAGCCAGGCAGATTGATGGAGGATGGGGAGGAGCTTTCTCGGCTTCTGTTGGAGCTGCGGCTCCTATCAACTATCAGGAGGACTGGATCGTGGACTCTGGGTGTGGTCATCACCTCACCGGGGATGAGTCGAAGCTTACTTCAGTGCAGCCCTACTCAGGTAATGATGTCATTATAACTGCTGATAACCGTGCATAGTGTCGAGAAGGTGGGGGTTGTTTCCTTGGGCAGTGATAGAGGGCCACTGACCTTGAAGAGTGTCTATCATGTGCCCGGAATGAGGAAAAACCTCTTCTCCGTGACCAACGCTGTAGACGCTGGGTATCACGTTCTGTTTGGCCCAACAGAAGTGAGGTTTCTTCGAAATGTTGAAGCGGTGAAAGCGGAGGTCGTTCATGTGGGGAGAAGGGCAAAAGAAGAGCGGGGAGCTTCAAGTCATCGTGCTGCTTTACGTCGACGATATGACCGTGACGGGGAATTCGAAGGAGGAGGTTGCAAAGCTTCGGGCTGAGCTATCTATCAGGTTCGAGATGAAGGACTTGGGTGAACTTCACCATTTCCTTGGACTCGAGGTGCAGAGGAAGGAAAGTGGAGTGCTGGTGTCCCAGGCTGGATATGCAGAGTGAATCGTGGAGCGGTTCGGCATGAAGGAAGGGAAGTGCATTTCCACACCTCTAGAGAAGGCCATGAAACTTCGCAAGGATGAGGGGAGGATTCTGGAAGATCTGCTGATGTTATGGGCTCTAGTTGGGAGCTTGATCTATCTGACGATTACCAGGCCGGACATTGCGTATGCAGTTGGCAGGGTGAGCCGTTATATGGCGGAACCACGGATGCCTCATCTTCTAGCGGCCAAGAATATATTGAAGTATGTCAAGGCGACCTCGGATATGGGTCTCCTTTACAAGAGGGATGCAGGCTTCGAGGTTCATGGGTACATGGATGCTAATTACAGGGGAGATTCGGATGATCGGAAGTCGACGTCTGGATACGTCTTCATGGCGGGCCCCACAACTATATCATAGTGCAGCAAGAAGCAGGATTCCGTGTCTGTCTCAACCACGGAAGCGGAATACAAGGCTTCGGCCTTGACAGCTCAAGAAGCCATCTGGCTTAGGAGGTTGGTAGGAGACGTCCATAAGGAGGTTCAGGGTCTGACTCTGCTCCGCGGCGACAATGAGAGTGCTCTCAAACTGGTTACTAATCCAGTTTGTCACGCGAGGACCAAGCATATCGAGATCGAGCATCATTTCATTCGTGAGAAGGTGCTGGAGGGGTCTCTTTCGATCGAGCATGTTCGGAGTCAGGACAACATTGCTGATATATTCACAAAGGCGCTGGCGAAGGGTCCGTTCACTCGGCTAAGGAGTTTACTTGGGCTGTTTTCAATTTCCCACTTCAAGGGGGAGTGTTGAAAATGTTGAAGTGGAAGTTTGTGGAGTTGGCGGTCTGGAGGGGAGACCGCGCGGTCTGGTCTGACCGCACGGTCTTGCGGTCTCCTCTGGCGGTCTGACCTCTCTGGTCTAGCCGCGGGCTTTTCGGCGTGACCGCCGTTCTTCTGTCCAAGGGTGCCGAGGTGAGGTCGCGCGGCCTGGTCGTGTGACCGGGTGGCTAGCTGTCTTTCTGTTCGGTGTAACCGCGTGGTCTGGTGCTTGTGACCGCGTGGTAGGGGCAGCCTGGTCTGGTGGCTGTCCGGTTTCTTTGTGGTGCGCGCGGACTAAGGTCTTCTTAGTCGTGCGGTCTCCGGTGTGTGTTCGCATGGCTGGTCTTTCGGCGATCAGCTGGTATGTGCGGTCACTGATGTTTTGTCGATTTGGCGGGCTATTGCCGTAGTCGTCCTGGCGTGTTCGCAGTCTCTGGAGGAGGTCGGGTGGCGAACACTGGTGGTGGGCGGCTTCTTGGAGGAGTGGCGATCTCCTTGTCCATGTTGAAGCTGGCGAGCCCACTAAGCAGAATGATCTTTTGCTGATCGTGCGGGTTGACCGGTCTAGTCGCGCGATCAAGGGTGGTGACCCTATCTCATAGGGTGGTGACTGGATCAGGTCTCATGCCTATAAATAGGAGCCACTATAGCGGCAAAATTAATAGCACCAAGTGTAAGCAGAACTCGCGGCTAGTTCTTGCGGTCTCATTTCTTGTGACCAGTCGGTCTTGCTGATTGAACTTCTTTTGTGCAGCTTCTACGGATTGTGCGGGCAACGACGGTCATCTCCTTTTCTGAAGGTGTTCGGGTGGTCTCGTGGCTTGCAGTGCGGGTTGCTGGAGTTCCGGAGGATCAGTGGTAGGTCGCGTGGTTCTCAGTTGGTGTTGTTCAAGTCGCATGCAGGCAGTTCGGGCGGTCTCGTTTCCTAGTCGCGCGAACTCGCAGGTCGAGCGGTCAGGTGGTCTCAGGATTTCAGACCGCTGGTTATCCTTCAACTTTGTATTTTTCTCCTGTTTTTTTGTACTCGCGAAATCATGTCTCGCCATGTATACCTCGCCTTGTAATGAAGTTTTCTGCTAGCATCAATAAAGATTGAAGTTGTTTTTCATGTGCTTCTGGTTGTTGGTTTGAACTTTGAGTTATACTATTCCTGCTCACTCCTAGATCTTGGAAAATTTCACAAAAAACTACAAAAAGTTAAATTCCATGAAGAAAGAAAGAAGCTCTAACATCAAGAAGTTCAAATTTCTATGTGAAAACAGTTGTTGCCCCTCCTACTCTGAAGAAGAAGCCTATATAGGGCTAACTACAGAAAGAGTAAGAGCATTCATTACTCTCTCAGACAGTGAGTCTAAAAATAAAGGCTGCTCAGCGGCTAAAAGAGAGATAAGAGCACCTCTCACTCTCTCAGACAGTCAATCTGAAGATGATAGTTCTATGGGCTTGTAGCTCTATCTAATGAAGAAGATCAGGATGATTCTCATCCTGCTCAGGTATGCACTCCTTACACATTTTCTTTATCTGTTCCAATTGAGAAGGGCAAGAGTACATCAGATGATTGCTCATCATCTGATGATAACAATGTTGATGATAAATCAGAAGACTGCTCATCATGCAATAATGAGAATTATACTGATCTAATGGAACAATTTGGTATTCTCTTGGCTGTAAGAAGAGCAAAAAGTTGGTCAAATCTCAAGCTGAGTAAATAAGGATCCTCAAGCCATTCAAATCTCAAATAGATGAGAAAACCAAGGAGGTGACTAAATTGTCCAATGAGCTAATCCTACTCCAGAAGAGGTCTGAAGCTCAGGATAAGACAATTAAGTCTCTGGAGAACAAGCATAATTTAGAAAGAAGGCTTGTGGCTAACTTCTCTAAGCCCAAAATTGTTCTCCCTATTATAGATAACTTCTCCACTCAATGTAGAGGAGGATTATGCTATAATAAGGAAGTTGGAGAGACTTCTCAAGCTAGAACTGTCTTCCAAAAAGTTGTTTCTTCACAAGCACCATCAGTCAAAGAAAAGGAAAAAAAGCTCACCTCAAAGGGCTATTCCTAAAGTAAAATTCGTGACTGTGCAACCAACTCCCAAGTCAATGCACAACCACAGAATTAGTAGAATTTCTTACTATAAAGCAGCCTGCTCTTCCAGTCACCTGCCCTCCATTCAGAAGGTGACTCAGAAAAGGTGATATAATAAATTTGAATGCTGGTGCTGTGGGAAGGTTGAGCACTTTGCTATAGACTATTGGTTTAACCCAACAATGCCTAGAGCAAGATATGAGAAGCATGCTAGTAGTTTAGCTGTCAACTTTCCAGTAGTTAAGGGTAACAAGAACCTAGGACTCAAATTCATTTGGGTTCCTAAGGAATACTAATCTTTATCTTGCAGGTTTGTCCAATGGCCAGCCAAAGGCAAATGTGGCTGTTAAACAATAGATAATCCAAGCATAAGTCTAGATGAAGAAGCTTTCTATTAAAGAAAAATAGTATTTTTAAGAAGTATATTGGATCTTGCAATCACAGCCGTTGATTCTAAGATCAATACCGTATGTTTGACAACCCAGGTACGTGCATCTTCACATTCTAAAGTAAGACATATAAATAGATCATATGTTTACAAATAAAGTACCACCTACATTTGCTCTAAGCCCTTACTACGAGTTCTCGAGTTCTCACGACGACGAACCTCTGCAAACTTGACGATTCTAAAGAAATGGCACCTATGAAGAATGATGACACTTGCAATTCTGGATGTGAGCTGGTGCGCGGTGGGTTCATCAACGCCGATGAGGAGATAAATTCTGTGATCGGGCAAATTGATGTCGCGGGGCTAGAATATGTGCTCTCAGAGCCAAATGCCATCATGCATAGAGAGCGTCTGGAGTTCTGTGCCGAGTCCAAGAAGAGTACCTCTGGAAATACCATTAAAACTAGGGTTGGAAATACCCTATTGAGAGTAACGACAAAAGGACTCTCCAAGGCACTTCGTCTGCCCAGACTTTCAGGGGACGAGATAGAGTACGAGATCTCAGAGGAAGATTTTTCGACAGCAAAGAAGTGCAGCAACCACATAGGACAATCTCATGGCACATTAAAGAAGGCCGATTTCAATGTAAAAGGAAAACTCTTAGTTGATATTGTTGGCAAAGCACTGATGTGCAAACATGGATCTCACGATAGAATATCCAAGGACATGTTCGAGACAATGACCGGAATAATTCTCTGCAAGAAAACTGACTGGGATCAATTACTTTTTAAGAGGATCAAGGGAAGTCTTCATGCACCAAACTTCGGAAGAATCCTATCCCCATATCTCATTAACACTCTTCAGCTGAATGAAAAGATGGGATCACCCATCCATCACATGAAGAAGATAGACTTGAATATTCTAGGGAGATGGGAGAAAGTTGTAAGACCCCTTCCCCCGGACTTCCCCAAAACTTGGAAGGACGGAGGGAACATGAAGAGAAATGGGCCCCGAAAATAGGGCAACAAGTAGTAGTCGAGGCCCTTTTAGCCTTACTACGGGTCTTACTGCCCAGAACCGCCGTCTCATGGTTGACTGCCACCACTTAACGCCGATTCTGCCGGCAAAATCTAGAGGAAGCATCCATAGTTAACATTTCATAAGAGATACATATCCATCCATAAACCAAATGTCATAGAAAGGTAACATCATAGTCTGGTACAATTCATAAGGGAGTACTCGGGAACAAACCCGGTCAAATAAAGCTGAAACTAAAACTCCTCGAAAACTAAAGTGACTATAACACAACCCTCATCACCAAGTACTAAGATTCTAGGACGAAATCTCACGGTAGAATGGCCGCCAACATAAGGGGCTCCGAGATCTGTAGCTCCCGCCGAATCAGGTCCTCCTGTCCTCTGGTGCTGGGTCTCCTGGTGCTGCCTCCCCTGTGTTAGGTCACAACCGACCGTCAGTCTAAAAGACTCAGCCACAACCTCCCCGCCCCCCCCCCCCCCCCCCCCCCCCCCCCCCCCCCCCCGCGACTCCTAGGCACCGGGCGGAGAGGAGGAAGAGGAAGGACACAAAGCAGTATAATCTCAAGCAGATGGCAAATGGCAGGTAAATTAAGTATAACACATATTTATATAAATGAACACGGTAACTAAATAAGAACAGGCGAGTATATAGTAAGGCAATAACCATTGTACAAGGACACTACCATCACAAGCAGTATCACAATATAAGAGAAGCGATGGAAAGTGTAACATGACGCAGTTTAAGGAGCATCCACTAAAAGTAAACAAACCACGGTACATGGGGCGATAGTGAGGTTTTCATAATTTTAAGGAAGGAAAACCTTAACTTATCAATTCAATAGATAAGTTAAGGGGTCGTTTTGCAAGGCCCATCATATAAGGCATCCCATACTACTTTATATGATGGGGGTATAAAGGGGGAAGATGAGTGATATGATGTATGCTATGTTATGCAATGATGCACATTATTATGAAATGATGATTTACCCACACACACGACTCTGTACGTACAGACCTTATTAGTTCCCCATTGTTCAAGGTGTAGCTATCACCCAGGGTCTCACTACCGTGGCCATAGTGACAGTGGGTCGGGCTCCCCCACTTCTAGGCGGGTACACACACTACTAGGCCTAGACCTCTCCACACTCCCTCCGAGACCCACGCGTGGGCGAACTAGTCGTGCTTTTTGCTGCGCGTCAGACTTAGATAGGCCAAGTATGAGTTTTAGGGGTGGTGGCTTCTCCACATCTTCAACTAAGCCTGATCCCTAACCCTCATCACTTGCCTGAGTCAACGTATGTCCACCGGTGTGCCAGCCCTGACCATACCGAAGACCCGCCACAGATTCCATTTGTTCATAAAAGTTTTACTCTGAGCTTACAACTCGCTATTAATCGTATAAAACACAGGCTCAGCCGGCCTCTCACTAGGCCTCAAGACAAATTCATTTCCAAGGTAGGCATGTGGAATTGTCTAATAATGTATTCACTGGACTCTAAATTACAAGTTCTCTCCCCGTTGACCCTACTCTTGTAAATTTGAAAGGCGAACCTAGATTATCCTACCAATCCTCACCTATCATGTGGGGTTGATTACGTTGTAGCATGATCCGATCGACACGGTTCCCTTACCTTAGCTTATAGACTTAGGGGTTTAGAATTTTACCTTGGACTTCCCTAGGCATAGACCTAAGTGCCTTGGGGTAGGTTAAGTGATGTGGGATCACATATCTGAGACCTCCTCGGGACTCGAAGTCATTTTAACTCGTCTCGATTATACTACCTTAAATGATCACTTTAGATTCTCCTCGTATTGCTTAGTTCTTGTTCCAACATGGGCAAGGTGATCTATTGACCCGATGCGTCCTCGAGTGGTTATCTTCTAATGATTTGAGTCTATTATTTGACGAGTACTCAGAGGATTTAACTTAAACTCCAAGTCCCAAGAGGTTAAGTTTCTGGAGGAGATCGATTTGTTTAATTGGAATCTTAGTAATTATATGCCTTAGAGAAGGCATCAGTCGACTCCTGAGTATACGAGCTTTATTAACGAGCCTTATAAGAACAAGATTTGTATCTCTCAAGTTTTGTGATATGCAACGACTTGGATCATTTAATGAGTATTCAATTTATTCCGGTTACCGAAGGGCATTTTACTATTCACCGAAGGCCTACCCAACTCTATTCTTGAAGAGGGGACTTCCTTTCATTTTGCTGGTCCAAAGGTTATGAAACCTCTCCCTACCTAGAGTCCTTACTTAATTAAGTTGCTCACCAAAGTTGAGGTGGTTCCGAGGTGTGTATCTTCCTAGTTTTACTCCTCTTTCAATTCAATCCCCTAGGGGAAATCTAAGGTAAATTAAGTCTAAGGCTTATGATTTTTTTGAACATGGGTTGGGTCTAAGGGTGTCCCTAGTCCTGTAAAAGTTTGGGGACAGTCGGGTGTCTCAATAGGTATGGGGGTCCATCTTAGTGAATTGGCTCATACTAAACTAGGCCTTGGTAAAGATGAATTTCCGGGAGTTCTACAACTCTTTTTAGTCCTATTTCAATTCTGAACAGTAGAGGGTTGCCTCCTCTCTAATAAAGGTTTGGGGTACCCCTTTGATGAGTCCTGATCATATACACATTTATGGACTCATCCGGGCCGTTATTTAGTCATTTCTCCGCACTTTAGCCTTGTTTTAGTTTATATTTGATAATCCATGCTAGGTGCACATCTTGGCCCACTTTGGTGTGATTTTCGTGCTTTTTGTCTTTAGTAGTATTCTTGTGCTGTTAGGTGCCACTTTCAGTGGCTAGATCTGTGGTTATGCTGGAATAGGAGTCGTGCAAGTGTTCCCGGTGCAATTCTGCACAGGAACACTGCGCACGATCACCGGTTCTATTGCGCACGACCACTGGTCGTGCGCCACTGATCGTGTGCACTTAACCCTTTTCACGAGTTCTGTTTGGTGCAGTGCGCACGACCACCAACACCAGTGCGCACGACCACCAACACCAGTGCGCACGACCACCGGTCGTGCGCCACTGCTCGTGCGCACTTACCATTTAATTTCCGAGTTCTGTTTGCTCCAGTGCGCACGACCATCAACTCCAGTGCGCACGACCACCGGTCGTGCGCCACTGGTCGTGCGAACATTCTATTTTATAATTTCGTATCTTGCAGGTTCCACCCAGGCAGTGCGCACGATCGCAGAATTCCAGTGCGCACGACCACTGGTCATGCGCCAATGATCGTGCGCAGTATTTAATCCAGCGCCTATTTAAACGCCTGTTGCGATTTTAGGGCGGATGGTTCATGCCGGGAGCGGGATTCCTGTTCCGTACGCCGCTGATTTCCACCTTGGGACGCCTCCACTTCATCTTCTATGCAAAGGGAAGCCTCCTCCATCCATTCTAAGACCTCCTCCATTGTCCGTGAGTGTTCTCCATCGTCCGCAAGCCTCCAAGCAAGCATTCTTTCATTCCGCTCGGTGAGAAGAAGAAGAAACCTAAAGTCGAAGACGACGGAGCACGTAGGGAGATCGTGACAGCTCTTTACGCCGGAAGCATTGTCCGTCCGAGTCCGGAGGTAGCCCGACAACCTACCATTCCGGCCGTGAACGGCCGCTAGTCTTCAACATCGGTTATTTCTTTCCTCTTTCCTCGTTGTACTCTTTGAACCTTGTAAAACTCGAATATTGAGATGTTATTTGTTTAAATGAATGTGTCTTTGTTATTCTTCATGGTTTGGTTGTGATTCACTCCGTTCTCATTCACTCACTCGCGCCCGCACGCAAGGTGTTTGACCCGCGTTAGCAAGAGCTAACGGCGGTTGTGAAGAGGTGTTTGCGACCCTCACCCTCTCGCACTTGAGTTCACTTCATCCGCCTCACGAAGCACGGCATCGCGGCCGTTGCATCCACTTCACTTTGCGAAGCGGTGTTTTTCGACCCGCATTTCTTTTGTTATTGCTAAGATTAGGAAAACCAACCAAAAACCCCTCTTTGTGTTTGTTGAACGCTTGTGTAACAATCATCACTGCGCGATTCGTTCACCCATCCTGCATTCCTCAAGAGACCGACATCCGGGGAATTTATTCTCCACAATTATTACTTGACAGCGACCGGTGCACTTGCCGACACGCATCAAGTTTTTGGCGCCGTTGCCGGGGAATGCAGGCGTGTTTCGTCTTGTGTTGTGACTTTCGTTATACGAGCAGTTGTTTTTCTTTGTTTTTCTTTTTGTTTTTGACAGTTCATGCAGAGGCAGGTCGCAGGTGAACTCGCACCTTTTGATCCAGAAATCGAACGAACTGCTCGCGCGCGAAGGCGCGCTGCGGCTGTACAAGCGGCCATGGGTGATCAGGTAGACCCAAATGATGTTGATCCGAGAATGCCCGGCGTGGGGGAACATCAGCCTGGGATTGAGCAGGAGGCAGTCAGGCCTCGACCCCGCACGATGAGGGACTACACCACTCCAACTGCTGGGAGTGTGTATCCGGGGTTCGGGCCAAACATTATGAATAATCAGTTTGAGATCAAGCCAGCGATCTTAAACATCATCCGGAACAACGCTCAGTTCTCGGGGTTGGCCAGTGAAGATCCGCATCTGCATCTGGCGGAGTTTTCTGATATTTGCGGAACCTTCCGCTACGCAGGGATTGCTGACGACACGGTCAAGCTTAGACTGTTTCCCTTTTCACTCCGCGACAAAGCAAAGGTGTGGCTCCACTCCATTCCGCCCGGGACTGCTGCAACTTGGGATGCCCTCGCATCCAAGTTCCTTGCTAAATTCCACCCTGTGGATAAGATTGTAAGCTTGCGGCGGGAGATCGCCACATTTCGCCAACTTGACCAAGAGACCCTTGCTGAAGCATGGGAGCGCCTCAACGATCTCCTTCGCCGTTGCCCTGGCCACGAGCTCCAACCATGGAATGTGGTTGAATTGTTCTACTTCGCGATCGAGCCCAACTACAGGGCAATGATCGATGCTGCGGCGGGTGGCACCTTGATGAACCACACTCCTAAAGAAGCCCTTCGAATTCTGCGCGACACTGCCTCCCACAGTACATTCTGGACTGCAGGGAGAAATGCTCCAAGAAGCGGCCGAGGTCTTTTCATGGTCGACTCTCTCCCCTCACCATCCGCTACTGCTGCTGTCATTACCTGCGAGGGATGTGGAGGCGGAGGCCACCACGCGTATGAGTGTTCGGGGAACAACGTGGCAGGTGACTTCGCACACTTGAACTTGAACGAATCTGTTAATTATGTAGGAAATCAGCCTAGGGGGGGCGCCTTTCAATAATGCTTATAATCCGGGAGCGAGAAGTCACCCGAACTTCTCGTGGAATCCAAACACACCTGGCCAACGATGGGCACCGGGGCAGCATCAAAACGATGCTTACGCCTCCGGGAGCCAACCGAGGCCGCCGCACCCGGATTATAACCAAGCACCCCCTACCCAAAAGAAGAGTAATTTAGAAGAGATGATGGAGAAATTCATGCTAGCAGCTAATTCAAATATGGTAAATCAAACTGCATCTATGAGAAACTTGGAGACGCAGTTGGGCCAATTGGCCCAAGCGCTAACCGAGCGTTCGCAGGGGACCCTTCCCAGCAACACGGAGAAGAACCCCATTGATCAAGGGAAGAGTCTGGGGGATGTGGTAGATGCCAATCCGAGTGAGCTGGTAATCTCTTGTTCCATCAATAAGGTTGAAACAAAAGCTTTATGCGATTCCGGTTCCTCCCGCAACGTTATTGCGTTGCAAGATGTAGCCAAATTACAACTGGATTTGAACACGGAAGAAAGGAAATCCCTTGTGCTTGCCAATGGTACTATTATTCAATCCGAGGGGGAAGTAAAGAATGTGGAGGTGACGGTTGAGGGGACAACTGTAGTTGCTGATTTTCAGGTTTTGGGGCCGCGGGAAAACCAGTCCATTCCTATCTTGGGCGTACCGTTCTTGAAAGAGAGCGGTGCTGCCCTTGATTTTGCTACGGGGTGCATTTCCCTAACCAATATGTTGCAGCAGCCCACTTGTCCCGAAGCCACAACTGAAACATTCACTCCGCCCCCTCTCGTTATTTCTGATGAATTTCTAAGCTGTGCAGGAAAGATACATGTTCGAGAAACAGGTGAAGGAGGAATGGAGGAGCTCCAATCGGATGAGGAAGAAGAGGTCGACCTCCGGAAAGAATTCGACTCCGAAAAGGAGGAAGACGACAGTTCGGGAAACGTTGACGTGAATGTAGTTAGGGTTGCTGATTATTTATCTTCTTATGGTGAATCATGTTATAAACTATCTAAGCGCTCCATCTCCTGGGCCGATCCGGTAGTCACCACGATGCCGGAAGTGACGCCACCTGATTCTAAGGAGGAAAAATCTGAGAACTCTCAACGGTGGCAGTCTCCGACTGTCACCAAACTTAAAAAGGAAAAACTTCTGCGCGACGCTCGTGCTGCCGCTCTCCGTGGCAAGGTGGCGGAGGTTAGGGGAGCATTGGGTAATACCAGTGCTGGCCCTAAAGCCTTCACCTCCCGCCTACGTGCTACGGGAGAAGCACACCATAAGAGCGCTTTTAGTTGATGTGTGTTTTATTTGCTGTGGTGAACTACTTTTGAGAACTCTTTCTTTTTAATTCTTGCACTTTATAAACACTGCTAATACAGGTATTTGGTCCAGCTTAAGGACGTTAAATGAAAGCGCTACTGGGAGACAACCCAGATTTCCTGTTTTCGTATTTCTTTTTATCTAAATTCTTTTAGTTCAGCTTTTGTATCTGCTTTTGTTGCTTTGAGTTTGTGCTTGCAGGTTTTGTGTTCGATGGAGCGGATGCTGCGGACTATTCTTGATTATTTACGCCAATCGTCTGGTATGCTCATTTCTGAGCATTGGGTAACACTTCCTCCCCTCTTGTTGCTTCAAATTTCTAGAGATATTGTTTAGCTTAAGTCTGGGGGAGCGGTTGTTGTTATCCACTGTGCACGAGTGCACCGCATACTAGAAGGTTGATTCTTATTTATCTTATCATTATCGTTGTTTTCCATGTTTCACACACCCTTTCACCCACTTGAGTGCGCGCTTATCTTTTTGTTGTTGTTCCGTTGTAAACTATCTTGGTTGGAGTATGAAATAGGTTATTAACGTAGGAATTATTATTTGGAGTGCGATGTTGACTCATGTAGTGTTCTAGTCACTTCGCATGCTATGGTAGAATTTGTGTAGAACAAGATTTTCTTTATGCATCTAATTTATGTTTAGTATTTCTGCGTAAATTTAGATTTAATATACTCAAGTGGTGAATTTGTATGGAATTGACGATAACCCGGTGTTGTGTGTGTGCGATTGCTAGTCGTGTGTTGCTCGAGTCGGGAGGAAGGTTTATCTTTCTCGTGGGCTAAGAACTTGCCCCTAGCGACTCTCGAAGCATGGGTGAGAGCTACTCGTTGAGTCAAACATGATGTAGGCCACCCTTTGGCTAGTTTGAGCTTTGTTATTCCATGTCCATTTCATTCACCTTTGCAAGCCAATTTTGTGCCTACCAATCCTTTGTTCAGCTCCTCTTCATCCACCAAAGCCTGAAGCCTATCCTACTCCCGCAACCAAAATGTTTTTAACTGCGCTCATAATTCTAAACTTGTGTGGAGTGTGGAATCCTTGTGTTATGAAGGAAAAATAAATTCTGTCTGCTGATTTTGAACCAACCGGGGGTTACATAAAAGAAGTAAAATATGTAAAAGAAAAAAAAGAGTATTTTGAAAAAAAAATCCTCCCGAGCTAAAAACAGAAAATCTGTTGGTATTTGTGAAGTAGGCCGTGTGCACACCTGGTTTTCATGATAAGTCTGGGGGTGTGTCACACGAGCATTGTTCGTTGGTCTTGTATGGTGCAGCGTTCCGTTAGCTCACTTGGGTTGCGTAGCCACCGTGTTTAACTTTGAATATCATACCGTAACCTAAGCCTCGTTTTAATCCTATAAGTCCTACTGATTTGATTTGCGAGTTTGCTAGCGCCGTGGAGAGAGTGTGACCGGGCGAGCGTATGGTTCACGACGTTGATGGATTTCAGCGGAGTTATTCCTAAGCCCCGATCTTTTGCAACACCCGCCTCAGTGTCTCGTCACTTTCATACCGGGCATGATCGTCAAATTCTTCATAATTCACCAATTGAGTACATCTAAATCTTTAATTACGCTTTAATACTCTTGTAAATTATTTAGCATATCTAGAATCTCCTTCTACTAAATTCTCTACTTGCATGCGTATGTTACTTCGCACCGTACTCCTTTGTGTAATTCTCTATGTCAATTATCGTTTTCACGCTCCGCCGGATTCGTTTGCTCGGGACGCGCAAACAGTTAAGTCTGGGGGTGTGATGAGTCCTGATCATATACACATTTATGGACTCATCCGGGCCGTTATTTAGTCATTTCTCCGCACTTTAGCCTTGTTTTAGTTTATATTTGATAATCCATGCTAGGTGCACATCTTGGCCCACTTTGGTGTGATTTTCGTGCTTTTTGTCTTTAGTAGTATTCTTGTGTTGTTAGGTGCCACTTTCAGTGGCTAGATCTGTGGTTATGCTGGAATAGGAGTCGTGCAAGTGTTCCCGGTGCAATTCTGCACAGGAACACTGCGCACGATCACCGGTTCTATTGCGCACGACCACTGGTCGTGCGCCACTGATCGTGTGCACTTAACCCTTTTCACGAGTTCTGTTTGGTGCAGTGGGCACGACCACCAACACCAGTGCGCACGACCACCGGTCGTGCGCCACTGCTCGTGCGCACTTACCATTTAATTTCCGAGTTCTGTTTGCTCCAGTGCGCACGACCATCAACTCCAGTGCGCACGACCACCGGTCGTGCGCCACTGGTCGTGCGAACATTCTATTTTATAATTTCGTATCTTGCAGGTTCCACCCAGGCAGTGCGCACGATCGCAGAATTCTAGTGCGCACGACCACTGGTCGTGCGCCAATGATCGTGCGCAGTATTTAATCCAGCGCCTATTTAAACGCCTGTTGCGATTTTAGGGTGGATGGTTCATGCCGGGAGCGGGATTCCTGTTCCGTACGCCGCCGATTTCCACCTTGGGACGCCTCTACTTCATCTACTACGCAAAGGGAAGCCTCCTCCATCCATTCTAAGACCTCCTCCATTGTCCGTGAGTGTTCTCCATCGTCCGCAAGCCTCCAAGCAAGCATTCTTTCATTCCGCTCGGTGAGAAGAAGAAGAAACCTAAAGTCGAAGACGACGGAGCACGTAGGGAGATCGTGACAGCTCTTTACGCCGGAAGCATTGTCCGTCCGAGTCCGGAGGTAGCCCGACAACCTACCATTCCGGCCGTGAACGGCCGCTAGTCTTCAACATCGATTATTTCTTTCCTCTTTCCTCGTTGTACTCTTTGAACCTTGTAAAACTCGAATATTGAGATGTTATTTGTTTAAATGAATGTGTCTTTGTTATTCTTCATGGTTTGGTTGTGATTCACTCCGTTCTCATTCACTCACTCGCGCCCGCACGCAAGGTGTTTGACCCGCGTTAGCAAGAGCTAACGGCGGTTGTGAAGAGGTGTTTGCGACCCTCACCCTCTCGCACTTGAGTTCACTTCATCCGCCTCACGAAGCACGGCATCGCGGCCGTTGCATCCACTTCACTTTGCGAAGCGGTGTTTTTCGACCCGCATTTCTTTTGTTATTGCTAAGATTAGGAAAACCAACCAAAAACCCCTCTTTGTGTTTGTTGAACGCTTGTGTAACAATCATCACTGCGCGATTCGTTCACCCATCCTGCATTCCTCAAGAGACCGACATCCGGGGAATTTATTCTCCACAATTATTACTTGACAGCGACCGGTGCACTTGCCGACACGCATCACCCTTCTTATAGGAATCCTAACGGAGGTGAATTTTTTGTCAAACTTGTGGTGGTTTTGGTGACCACCTAGGGGTTACTATTTCACAAGTGTTTCCTTCTCGTTCTCACCCAGATTAATTTAATAGCTTCTGTGGGGTCTGCTGGTCGTCCTACCATTTTATTACCATGATTTAATTGATATCATGTATTAAGAAAATTTGTTCTTGACTTCAATTGATAACATCCGCTCACTAGAAATCTCTATGGACATTGGGGTGGGCTAATGTATGATCTTGAGCCTTGGGACATTTTAGACTCCTATGATTTGTTCAAGACTTCTGGTCATCCTATGTAAGCTCACTAGAGTAAGGTGAATCATCGTTGTTTCTAACTAACTCTATTTTTACTATTGAGTGAGGCTAGTTTAACTTTATTCCCTCTAGATACCCTATGCCTAGTCACTTCCAGGGTTAGTGAACTCCTATCAATCTAAGTTTTAAAAATCATGTAGTTCTTAAGTTCACTCTATATGTTATACTTGAAGTGTGATTAGGAAAATCAACTAAATTACATGGACCATTTTACCTAAGACATCAAAATACTCAGATACGTAACCTTATACATGCTTTACTAAAATGGGTCTATAGGGAGGTATACTGCACCAAAAATTCTGTATAACATATCATTAGAAAGGTAAGAGCAAGAGCTACAACTTTTGTGTTGACCACATGTTCTGAATTTGAGTGTAAGTCATTCAATTTACTGCTTAAAGTTTCAGCATGGGGTGTGACAATTAATTACTAAAAATACATGCTTTACTAAAATGGGTCTACAGGGAGCTATACTACACCAAAAATTCTGTATAACATATCATTAGAAAGGTAAGAGCAAGAGCTAAACCTTTTGTGTTGACCACATGTTCTGAATTTGAGTGTAAGTCATTCAATTTACTGCTTAAAGTTTCAGCATGGGGTGTGACAATTAATTACTAAAAATACATGCTTTACTAAATTGGGTCTACAGGGAGCTATACTACACCAAAAATTCTGTATAACATATCATTAGGAAGGTAAGAGCAAGAGCTACAACTTTTGTGTTGACCACATGTTCTGAATTTGAGTGTAAGTCATTCAATTTACTGCTTAAAGTTTCAGCATGGGGTGTGATAACTAATTACTATTCATTTATTCAATCTAGTGATCGCACATTCCAAACTTCATATCTTCATTTCTACTTAGCCAAACCTCATAGATGACTTAATCATGACTTGGGGAGAGAACCCTTGAGATTTCATTAAAAATTAATAATTAATATTCCCTAAACTCACAAAATTCATAGAATGAAATATCTAGCAAAACTATAGAAAAGTGTCCTATAATAATTCTAAATTTCTCACCCAGCATAGGTCATACATGCATGGCCTGAAAATCATTCATGTTGCATGCACCAATATTTTAAAATTTCAAAAATACCAAAATCTTAAACCATGTACATGTGTTACTATATATGGACATGGATGCCACTATTCACTTCTCTTCACTTAGAGCAATCAACAAGCATGCCTAGATTACTCACCCAAATCAAGTCCAAATATCATAAAATTTTGTACAGAGGTGGGCCAACACATGATAAACATGTCACCAAAATTTGGGCCAAAACTATAAGTTTATGCCCCACAAGTTATCACATTAATGAAATTTAAATTATTCCAAAAACTATAGAAATTTTTCTCCTAAAATCACCAACTTTGGACAGTGATTTTATATAGCAATCACACACCTTGGGTATAAATTTCACATGCATGCAATGAATATTAAGAGAAAAATACACATTATTCACATGCATGGACAAATTGTACATCCTGCACAAAAACAGATGCACAGGACTGTACATTCATCCAAATCAGTTGATTTCAAGCTCAGATGAAAGTAGACATCAAGTTCTACAACTCTTGTCTCTGGTGACATTTGCTAATTCAGCCCCTAAGGGCTTCAATTTCCTGCTTGAACTTCATGAATAAAATGTGACAGATTTACTATTCATTTATTAAATCTAGGTGGTCTGCGTTTAGGGATCTGATCAGATCCAACGGCCAAGGCATCGTCTTCAACCTCCCGCCAAGGGCCGAGAAAGAAAGTGCCTGGGCTACCTTTGAGCCCGATTTCCCAGCCACCTACTTGACTCCACGGCCGACCACCACCACCACCACCTTCACGGAGGTGGGGGCTATCGGGACGTCGGTCTTGATCGGCCGGTGGCAGCCGGAATAAGGAAAGAGGGGAGGGTGATTTTGACGGAAAAACCCGTGAAAACCAGTGGTGGATCTCGCTCGATTGAGCTCGTCTCACCTCCTATTTGATCTAGATAGCTAGCACGAGGGGAGAGGGAGAGGTACGGGCCTGAGTTTGTGGTCGGAGGCGCGGATTTGCCCTTGTTCCCATGCGTGAGTTGTCGCCGCCGGAAGCCATGGCCGGATGGGGGTTCTGAGTTCGAAAGCTTCGCCGGAGTTGGGGGATTGTCCTCGTGGAGGACACTGAACGTCAAGGTGGCCTCAAATGAGGCTGAGGGGAGTTTAAAGTAGGGGATTCAAAAGGGTGGTTCGGCCATTAATGCCACCTCTCAAACACCCAATGCATGGCTTCCAGCTCGAGCCAAACCAGCTGGGCATCAAGCCTGAGGTCGGGTGAGGAGAGAGAGGTGGAAGGGAGGTGCCATTTGGCACTCTAAACCCACATTCAAGGTGGGTGAAATCACTCCTTTGTAAAACACTATTCACCCGATTTTTCACCCCCTTTATGACCATGCATGGTTGCCACCTCAGCTCAAAAATGGTGGGGGTTTACTCTCCAAGGTCATCTGAATATATTGGGTTAAGGTGGAGTGTGCCATTTGGTATGGTGCTCAAAACTTCCTTTCTTTCTCTTTCTTCCTATTTTGGCTTTTTCCCAAAAATGGCCCTTTAATTAACAACCTATTTAATTCATTATTTAAAGGTAAATCAGCCATGTCATGGACTGATTGTGGGCTTGAGGTTGGGCTAGGGCCCAAGGAGAAATCAGTTTAACCCATGATAACTTAATGGGTTACTTGAGATTTGGCTTAGCTCAAGCCCACCTAGGTTAATGTGAGTGATTCAAATGAATCCAATGGACTCTATGGGTCCTAGATTGGTGGAGCTTTGTGGAGGGGGACACAAGGAGGTCTTAAGCTCACTTATTGAGCTTGGGGGGGGGGGGGGGGGGGGGGGGCATAATGGGGCCCTTAGGGTTTTGCCCTAATTTTTAGGTTGAAAGAGCTCATTAAATGAAACCCTAGAGGTCAAATCCTCTTAATAAGTTAGTTTCCCTCAACCCTAAGGTTCTGTACATTGGTTAGGGAGTTCACCCTAGTGTCCCCCAATCTCCTGTTGGTCTAGGGAGCTTGTTTAGAAAGGGAGAGTGTCAAAACTTGTACTAAGGGGGCCTAGTAGTTTTGGGGATGTTACAAAAGTCATCCCTAAAATTGTAAGGAAAGCAAAGAAGATTAGTGAAATTGAGGACAACTCATCTACAAGTGGTGACAACACACCAAATCAAGAGCCACAGGTAAATTCCTTGATTGCTACTGTGACAATGCCTGAAGACTCTTCTGCTAGGGAGAGAAGTGCTCCAATTGAGGGGGAGACTCATGTCGAGTCCTCAACGCAAGATCCTGTATTGCCTGACAAGGATGTGGCTGCTGTTGAGGGGGAGTCTCATAATGAACTCCTTGCTCCAGAGGTTGAGGAAGCAACTCACACTCAGGTTGTTGTCCAAGAAGACCTAGGAAGTTACAGGATGGATGCTGAGGATACTGTCCTTGAGAAGGGAAGCATTGAGCAAGAGAATCTATGCACAGATTTCATCTTAATTTCAGACAAAGAAGTTACAAAAGAGCCTGAAGATGTTGATCAAAGACAAGATTCCCATAATCATCCTCTTGATGATGAGATCATAGTTAATGTGGATGAGACCTGCAAGGGAAAGTAGCTGGGAAATAACAAGATCTTCTAGGAGCATCTACACTACCATATCATGAGCAAGCTCCAAGCTCATTGGTTTATCAAATAAAGAACTTGCTTACTGAGGAAAGACAAAGCTATCAAGAATATGTGGACAGGGCAATTAAGGGAATCAGAGATGACATGTCAGCCAAAATGAATGAGATAAGAGCATACATTGATCACATCAATATTCAGATCACCAGCTGGTTCACCAGAGCAGGAACAACTGTGGACAATAATATGAATGCACTGTAATCTCTGGGTGAAAGAGTGGACACCTCCCTCAACAAAATCAATAGGCAGATGAGAATCTGGAAAGTGCAGTGATGCGTATCCGGCAAGTGCACCGGTCGCTGTCAAGTAATAAAATTGGGAATAGCTTCCCCGAATATCGTCTCTTAAGGAATGCAGGTTTTGGTGAACGAAACGTGTGGTGAATCGGTTGTTATACGAGTGAACAAAGGAAAAGCAAGGGCATTGATTTTGGGTTTCCTAAGCTAGTGCAAAAAAGAGAGATGCGGGTCAAAATTCTGCTTCGCAAGGCGAGGTGGATGCAACGGCGCCGATGCCGTGCTTCGGGAGGCGCGTGGATGGAAAGTAACTATGACGGGTGAGGGTCGCACACACCTCTTCTCCAAGCATCACCACTAGCAATTGCTAGGGCTTCACACACAACGAATCACAGAAAATCACAGCAAAGAAAGTGCTATTCTCGCACTACCACATCATTGCACAAGAATATCACAAAGGATTTATAACATTAAGCTAAATGATAGTTCATTACAACAACACAAGGAAAAGCACAAACATAAAGTTCGAGAAGACCAATAGGAAGAAATCACCGCGTCTTGGGTTCTTGGCCGGAATGAGAGGTTGTCGGGCTCTCTCCGGGCTCGGCCCTCAGATGGTGTGCTGATTCGATGGAGGCTGTCACCGCTCCAACAACCTACAACTCTTCTATGGCTTCCCACGACAAGGAATGCTTGAGTACTTGGCGGAGGATGCTTGCTACCACTCCCAAATGGAAGGATGGTGGTGGAAAACGCCGGAAAATGGCCTCTTTGGTGGTGGAGGTGAAGGAGAAGCCCTCAGACCTCAAGAACAGCGGGAAGGACCTAATTTCCCGCTCCCCTCCCTGATCTCCTGTCTGCCTGCGATGTAACCTGCATTTTATACTAAACAGGCAGAAAAATGGTCACGCACGGTCGATCGCACGACCGTGCGTGAACCATGCATTATTAAATGATAAAACCAGCCTTGAGGGAGACGCTGCGCCGCCCGTGCGATTTACTCACGCACGGGCAAATCCGTCCGTGCGTCAAAACACACGGGTAAATTCAGAAATGACAAAAACCAAGAGAACACAGGCCAACCGTGCGTTAAACGCACGCACGGGCAAATCTGCCCGTGCGTCAAAACGCACAGGCAAATTCAGATCGCTCGTTCTCTGCACAGAAGATATCGCACGACTGCAATCGTCCGTGCCTCAAGGAAAATGCACGACCGTGCATTTCACACAGTCATGAATTCTGGGAGAAAATTGGATACAAGATAATCCGGTCACCTGCATACAAGATAGAAATAGCTGGGAATACACCTCCAGCACCAGATAAACATAAAGAAATGGAAGGGGAGCACCATGTGCTTACCCCCAATAACAAGGAGCACAAATGCACACCGAAACGGGCCTAATAGTGCACCTAGCGAGGAATAACAAATATGAATGAAATTATGCCTAAAGTAGTGTGCAAAGACTAGATAATCGGCCCAAATGAGTCCATAAATGCGTATATAAATGGGACTCATCACACCCCCAGACTTACCCGTTTGCACGTCTCGGGCAAACACTTAATCCTATGGTAGAAAAGTGCACGTTAAAGAAGCAACTGCGCAGGCAAAACACGATGGGAAGCAAAAAAATAACGATCGTAAAAAATAAAGTAGAAAAGATTTTAAAACAAAGACTATATCTTAAGAACTTCTACAAGTGTAAAATACAAAATACTACTACTCTGAGGTGAATTATTGGTAAATCGAACAGTCGCGCCCTAGGGAAAATAGCGTGAACTGCTGAGGTGAACGTTGTTCAAATTGGATCTCAAGAAAGAGCTCTCCAAGAAATCCATCAAGGTCGATGGTCATATGCTTCCCCTTTCACACCTTCTCCACTGCATGAGACGATCTTATCAAGAATCAGTAGGGATTCTAGGCTAGACTTAGGCTTGGGTTGAGGTACGGTAATGAAGTAGAAGAACGTAGGCTAAACGCACCCAACCTCCTGTAAATAAGCAAAATTCAACCTTAACATCTTCACCATAAAACACACTCCCCCAGACTTCAATTAAGCACTATGGTGTGCGCGAGACTACCATACTTATGGTTCTATACTTTTTAGAGTTCATTAACTCTTTTTTTTTCTAGATCCAAAATAACATAAGTTAGGATCAATCAATTTTTTTTTTCATTTTTCTGCGCGCACACAACACATCACACCACCAAATTTTTATTACTCCGCATCGCACAATCATCAACAAAATGTATAAGATTCAAAGCTGGGCTCAAGTGCGTTTTAGGTTAGGATATGTGGTCTTGGTGAAAGTTTGGTGGGGTTTAACAAATAGGAAAGGTAAGGCTCAACGAGGCTAGCAAGGGTGATATTAGGTTGGGAAATCAAAGCTCAATCGGATCAAAGGATGGCCTACGTCATGCTCCCAACAAGATCATTCAACGCACTCGTTTTGAAAATAGCTAGGGGCAAGTTCTTAAACACCGAGCGAGGTCTCCTCTCCTTCCAACTCAAACAACACGAGGCTAACAGCTCTTCTACACTCGACCTAGGGCTACCGCTAGATTCACCAAATTCACCGTTCGAGTAGAGTATTTTATAGTTACACTACAGAAGTAAATAAAACTATAATTTTGTAATAAAATCTACTATACAAGAATTTTTTAAGCCACATTAGCGCTCTACTAGCAGCACCGCACGGGTCACAACTTGTTCTGCCACAAAATCCTAAATCAACGAACAGACTTCCAAACATACAAATTAAGCACTTACACGATAAATGCGCACGAATAACAAGAAAACGAATGTGGTGCGTGGTATGCAATGCGACAATACATTTGAACATTCCTAACTCAGCACATTCTAGCATGTATGTGCGTGTAGCGTAAGCAAAGGCCCACTCCCCCAGACTTGATTTGAAAACACACATCAAATATAACATTTCATAGCAAAAATAAAGCTAGGTTAGGGGTACCTATGCTCATCAGAGCATGCCAGAAGAGCGGTATAATCCTTCTTTTAAAGATCTCCTCCTCTTCATCCAATCGAGTTCACACCTGCATTGTTAGCACCAAAGCAAAAACAAACAAAACATAATAGAAATTAAAGCAAGCAAACAGAACTGGGTGGGTCCCATGGGTTGTCTCCCAAGAAGCCCTTTTGTTTAACGTCCTTAAAGGTGGACCAAATACCTGTATTAAAGTTTTTCAGGGACAAATAGTTCTCACAAAGTTGTTAGGAATTTGCTCAGAATATCTCAAAAATACAACATATAACCAAAGGCATGGAGATAAAAAATTAAGCAAGATTATACAAATCACATATTCGAATACTGCATAGGGACAAAAGAGAAAATCACCCTAACACATTTGACTCCGCTAGATACAATTTTTTACAGTCCTTCAAAACTGTGCCGCCCTCATAGATTTTCAATCGATGACCATTCACCTTGAACGTCCCATCTTTTTCTCCACAAATTTTGATTGCGCCGAATGGAGAAACACCAATCACAGTGAACGGCCCACTCTACCGTGACTTCAGCTTTCCAGGGAATAAGCGCAGACAAGAATTGTAGAGGAGAACGCTACCTCCCGGGTTGAATTCTTTTGGCCTAATATGTCGATCGTGCCACTGCTTTGTCTTTTCTTTATATATGCGAGAGTTCTCATAGGCAAAATGCCGCAGTTCTTCAAGTTCATTCAACTGAGAAAGACGCCGTTCCGCCGTTGCTGCGATGTCCATGTTTAGGAACTTGGTTGCCCACAAGGCTTTGTGTTCTAATTCCACTGGTAGGTGACATGCCTTTCCAAAAACAAGCTGGAAAGGTGTCATTCCCAAAGGGGTTTTGAAGGCAGTACGGTAGGCCCACAAGGCATCATTCACTTTCGTCGCCCAATCCTTTCTGTTCGAGTGGATCGATTTTTCTATTATTCTTTTGAGTTCTCTATTTGAAACTTCCACTTGTCCACACGTTTGCGGGTGGTAAGCTAAAGAGACTTTATGATGCACGCCAATTTTTTTTAGTAATTTCAAAAATAGTCCGTTGCAAAAATGACTACCACCATCACTTATGATTGTTCGCGGAGCTCCGAATATAGAAAAGATATTTGTATGAATAAATTTCAAGACTGTACGGGCATCATTAGCAACAACAACCTCCGCCTCCACCCATTTTGAAACGTAATCCACTGCCACTATTATATAATGTTTTCCGTGAGACATTGGGAATGGACCCATGAAATCGATTCCCCAAACGTCGAACAGTTCACAAACTAACATATTATTAAGCGACATCTCATCTTTCCGCGAAATGTTGCCAGTTCTCTGGCATTCATTGCATTTTGAGACGTACGCGTGAGCATCCTTGAATAGCGTTGGCCAAAATAATCCACTTTGCAGCACCTTGCGTGCTGTCCTAGCAGCGCCCATGTGTCCTCCAGCCTCCCTATCGTGGCAATGTTCGAGAACGGATCTGTACTCAGATTCCTGGATGCAACGTCTGATTATACCATCGCTACAAGTACGAAACAACAATGGATCTTCCCAGAAATAATACTTTAAGTCCAAAAAAAGCTTGTTCCTCTGCTGAGGCGTAAGATTGGGCGAAACAGTTTTACACTCAAGATAGTTTGCGATATCGGCGTACCATGGGGTTGTTGACGGATGCGTAGTGATGGCGAATAGCTTCTCGTCCGGAAAATAATCAGTCATTTCCTCCTCTTTGTTGTTGGAAGCATCAGCCGTCACGTCATTCTCCAGCCGCGATAAGTGATCTGCGATTACATTCTCTACCCCCTTCTTATCTTTGATTTCCAAATCATACTCTTGCAGCAGTAGGATCCAGCGGATTAAACGTTGCTTGGCCTCCTTCTTGCTGAATAGGTACCTCAGTGTGGCATGATCTGTGTACACTATTACTTCGGAAAGCACCAAGTAGGAGTGAAATTTCTCGAAGGCGAAGATCACGGCTAGCATTTCTTTCTCCGTGGTGGTGTAGTTTGCTTGAGCGTTTTTTAGAGTTCGACTGGCATATGCAATGGTGTGAAAGGTTTTGTCTTTCTTTTGACCAAGCACTTCACCCACGGCTACATCACTAGCATCGCACATGATCACAAAAGGTAAACTCCAGTTAGGTGCCACCAAGATCGGAGCAGCGATAAGTTGCCCCCGTAGGGTTTCAAATGCTTGCATACAAGCTTTATCGAAATAGAATGGGACATCTTTGCCTAGTAAGTGAGAAAGAGGTTTTGAAATAGATGAGAAATCCTTAATAAATCTCCGATAAAATCCCACGTGTCCGAGAAAGCTGCGGATACCCTTCACAAAAGACGGCGGAGGAAGATTCTTGATGACACTAATCTTCGCCTGATCCACCTCAAGCCCTTGGCGGGATACCTTATGCCCCAACACTATTCCTTCGCGCACCATAAAATGTCATTTTTCCCAATTTAAGATGAGGTTGGTGTCCTCACACCGCTTCAAGGTCTTATCTAGATTGGCAAGGAACGAGTCGAAGCTGCTGCCGAATAACGTGAAATCATCCATGAATACTTCGAGAAAATCGCCCACCATGTCAGCAAAGATTGCAAGCATGCATCGCTGAAAGTTGCAGGAGCATTGCAAAGTCCAAATGGCATTCGCTTGAGCGCGAAGGTACCAGAAGGGCAGGTAAATATCGTCTTGTCCTGATCAGCAGGGTCAATTAAGATTTGATTGTACCCGGAGTACCCATCCAGGAAACAGTAGTAGTCTTGCCCTGCCAACTTTTCCAACATCTGATCAATGAAAGGAAGTGGAAAGTGGTCCTTGCGCGTAGCATCATTTAGTTTGCGGTAATCGATGCAGACCCTCCATCCGGTGATCACACGGGTAGGTAGTAACTCATCTTTCTCGTTGAGGACAACAGTAATCCCTCCCATCTTTGGCACAACCTGAACTGGGCTGACCCACTTGCTGTTGCTAATTGGATAGATGATGCCTGCATCCAAAAGCTTTATCACTTCTGCCTTCACTACCTCTTGCATCTTCGGGTTCAACCACCTTTGGGGTTGAACCGATGGCTTGTACTGATTTTCAAGAAGGATCTTATGCATGCAGACGGTGGGGCTAATTCCTTTAATATTGGCAAGGGAACGTCCAAAGACTTTTTGGTATCTTCGTAGCAACCTCACCAACGCAGCTTCGTCGTCCACAGATAGAGTTGCAGAAATAATCATCGGATGCATGGTATTTTCCCCCAGGAAGACATATTTCAGAGAGTTTGGTAATTGTTTGAGAGCTGGAGAGGTGTTTGAATCCGATGGCACAATAATTGATTCTCTGATCGGATGCAGATCCTCAGACTTGTCCGAGGATGAACCTCCATTGCCCACAAGGCTTTCCTGCTGCCAAAAAGTCTCGCAATCCCCCGGGCTCATATCAAACTGATTATCCAATTCCTCGGTTGGCTCCGCTGGTTCGCCGTCTGTGAACTCAAACAGTTGCGCTGGATTGTGAACATTAAAAGATATGGCATCCTGCCCCAATCTGAGAGTGAGCTCTCCTTGCTCCACATTAATGATGGCGCGTGCTATTGCGAGAAAGGGGCCCCCCCAAGATAATAGGGACTCTAGCATCGGCTTTCATGTCAAGGATGACGAAATCAGCTGGAAAGGCGAGGTCATTTACCACTATGGTAAGGTCTTCCACAATCCCGACCGGCTTCTTAATTGTTCTGTCGGCTAGCTGCAGCATCACTTGTGTCGGCTTCAAGATCCCCGCACCTAACTCTTGAAAGATGGAGAGCGGCATTAGATTGATGGAGGCTCCTAGATCACAAAGTGCCTGATCGAATCGGTGGTGACCGATTCTGCAAGGGATAGTAAAGATGCCAGGGTCCTTTCACTTTGTAGGGACGTCGGTGATGAGGGCGGAGCACTCCTCAGTGAGATCAATGGTTTTGAGGTCCTCCAGGTCCTTTCGCTTTGAAATCAGCTTCTTCAAGAATTTTGAGTAACCCGGTATCTGGGAGATGGCCTCAATCAGCGGTATGCTAACTTGTACTCCCTTCATCATTTCCAGGAATCTACGAAATTGCTTCTCTAACTTCTCATTCCGTAACCTGTGAGGAAATGGAGGGCTAACAATACTTTTCTAGGGTTGTGCCACGCTCGCCGAATCCGCCATAGTAGGCATAGGAGTCGGCTCCCCTGTCATATCTGCATCAGGCCTGTTCGTAGGATTCGTAAGTGGTTCCTGTAGCGCAGGTGCTGGAGGTGTTTTCTGACATGGGGGGTTTTTTACACTCCTGCCACTTCTTAACTTCATGGCGTTCACAGACTCGGGCTGCTGACCCACAATCCCAGAGACAGCATCTGTGAGAGTATTAATAATGGAGTCGAGCTGCTGGATTGCTGCGGAATGTTCATTCATTTCGTGCAGCATATCGCCCACGAGAGTAACTAACCGCTCTGTTTGATCTAAAGTAAGGCATTCCTCTGCTCCATTCAGTGTTATTGCGTTAACTTCGCTAGTACTCGGAGGATGAGTAGAGTGGCTCCAATACTGGCTGGTCTGCACTATATTCATCACTATTTCCCAGGCGTCCTTCCCTGACTTATTAAACAGGGCACCTCCAGCTGCGACATCAAAAAGCAAACGGAACCTGTCCATTACGCCAAAATAGAAAACCTGAATTAAAAAGTCTTCTGACAAATCCCATGGTAACAGTCCCTGTGTAAGGATTGAAAACCCTCCCATGCGTCTACTAATGTCTCGGCCTTTCTCTGACCGAAGGCAATAAGTTCCTTATGCCCATTCACACCTCGCATGCGATGTTGAAATCAAACAGGAACTTCCCTTCAAATTGCTTCCAAGAAGTTATCTCACTCTTGCGGGTATCCCAGTACCATCTTTTAGCTTTATCATGCAGAGAGAATGAAAATGCCAGGATATTTTGTTGGTCGTTTTCAACTCCATTGAATATACACGTATAATAGACTTCTAAGAATCCCTGCACGTGATGTACTGCATCTTCATGTGTATCCCCGCTGAATTTGCAATTCTCAGATATAAACTCAATAATATCAGTGGAGATCTCGGACGCAAGATTGTTTATTCGTGCCTGATCTCTAAGATTGTTTAAACTTCCCTGATAGATATGTTGCTGGATAGAAGTCATGATAGATTTACTTGCAAGACAATGGATCAGCGCACGACAATAAAAACAAAAATACCTTAAAACAAATTCACAAAGAAAGACAAAAAAAATCAAAAACAACTGCTCCTATAACAAGGATTCGCAACACAATGTGTTACATGCCTGCATTCCCCGGCAACGGCGCCAAAAACTTGATGCATATTCGGCAAGTGCACCAGTCGCTGTCAAGTAATAAAATTGGGAATAGCTTCCCCGAATATCGTCTCTCAAGGAATGCAGGTTCTGGTGAACGAAACGTGTTGCGAATCGGTTGTTATACGAGCGAACAAAGGAAAAACAAGGGCATTGATTTTGGGTTTCCTAAGCTAGTGCAGAAAAGAGAGATGCGGGTCAAAACTCCGCTTCGCAAGGCGAGGTGGATGCAACGACCGCGATGCCGTGCTTCGGGAGGCGCGTGGACGGAAAGTAACTATGACGGGTGAGGGTCGCACACACCTCTTCTCCAAGCATCACCACTAGCAATTGCTAGGGCTTCACACACAACGAATCACAGAAAATCACAGCAAAGAAAGTGCTATTCTCGCACTACCGCATCATTGCACAAGAATATCACAAAGGATTTATAACATAAAGCTAAATGATAGTTTATTACAACAACACAAGGAAAAGCACAAACATAAAGTTAGAGAAGACCAATAGGAAGAAATCACCGCGTCTTGGGTTCTCGGCCGGAATGAGAGGTTGTCGGGCTCTCTCCGGGCTCGTCCCTCAGATGGTGTGCTGATTCGATGGAGGCTGTCACCGCTCCAACAACCTACAGCTCTTCTATGGCTTCCCACGACAAGGAGTGCTTGAGCACTTGGCGGAGGATGCTTGCTACCACTCCCGAATGGAAGGATGGTGGTGGAAAATGCCGGAAAATGGCCTCTTTGGAGGTGGAGGTGAAGGAGAAGCCCTCAGACCTCAAGAACGGCGGGAAGGACCTAATTTCCCGCTCCCCTCCCCGATCTCCCGTCTGCCTGCGATGTAACCTGCATTTTATACTAAACAGGCAGAAAAATGGTCACGCACGGTCGAACGCACGACCGTGCATGAACCGTGCATTATTAAATGATAAAACCAGGCTTGAGGGAGACGCTGTGCCGCCCGTGCGATTTACTCACGCACGGGCAAATCCGTCTGTGCGTCAAAACGCACGGGTAAATTCAGAAATGACAAAAACCAAGAGAACACAGGCCAACCGTGCATTTTACGCACGCACGGGAAAATCTGCCCGTGCGTCAAAACGCACAAGCAAATTCGGATCGCTCATTCTCTGCCCAGTAGATATCACACGACTACAATCGTCCGTGCGTCAAGGAAAACGCATGACCGTGCGTTTCACACAGTCATGTATTCTGGGAGAAAACTGGATACAAGATAATCCCGTCACCTGCATACAAGATAGAAATAGCTGGGAATACACCTCCAGCACCAGATAAATATAAAGAAATGGAAGGGGAGCACCATGTGCTTATCCCCAATAACAAGGAGCACAAATGCACACCAAAATGGGCCTAATAGTGCACCTAGCGAGGAATAACAAATATGAATGAAATTATGCCTAAAGTGGTGTGCAAAGACTAGATAATCGGCCCAGATGAGTCCATAAATGCGTATATAAATGGGACTCATCATGCAGTTAGATGGCTAACTACACAAATTTCTGAGAGTCAAAAATTGATCACAACTAAGTGCATTTGTTGGATCTATAGACGCCCTTAGAGGGGGGTGAATAAGGGTTTTAAAAAAACTTTTAATATACTTTGTTTGACTTGAGAAACTAAGAGATCAAAATAGTGATTTTGAATAAAGATATAAATTATTTTATAAAGAAAGAGGATAATAAACAATTTAGAGAAATGAAGAACAAATCATTTTCATTACACAAAGAGAGACATGATTACTATTAATAAAAATGATTACAAAACTAGATTTCTATGACGCTAGAAATCTAAGACGAAGAAGTAAAATCTTTTTATTTTCTATCCCGACTCGTATCCCTATAAACCGGTGGCTTTAGCCTATCCTTCCCTGGATACGGCCTCAAGCCGCTCTAGCCAATCCTTCTCCGGATATGGCCTCGAGCACCCCCTAGATCTACACCCTAGACCTAGTCGCCAACACGAGGCGAATTTCTACTCTAAGTCCTACCCAGACCTAGTCGCCAACACGAGGTGAATTCACGAACCGATTACAAAGATAAATATAAAAGACAGATATAAAACTCCCTATAAGGTAATCTGAAGGAGACGACGAAGAATCGCTGAAGATCGTTGAAGTCCAAGCATGCGTTCTTTGTGTTGAGTTAGCGTGTTGATCCAAGCCTCCTTTGATTCCTCATATTGAAATTGAGTGGGAGATGTAGTCTGGAAATATGGCCCTCACAGAGTTTCTGAAGTGCTGGAATAGATCCCTCTAAAATCCATCATTGAAGAAGAAAAAATCCACCAATTTATAGGACTGGAGGCTAACGCGGACATTAAGGATAACGCCTGGCGTTGACCCAGTATAGAATTGTATTGATGACTCGGATCTTCAAAGCAGGAAGGAGATACTGCACTTTAGGAAACATTCATTTAGGCAACCCTAACGCTGGCGTTGAGGCTAACACTGGCGTTAGGTCAGATCATTCCTAAAGTGCAACTTCCCTCCTTGCCACATTCGTCTTGGTGGGAACGGGAGTCAATGCCTGACGTTAAGTCCTAACGCCTGGCGTTAGACATCATTCCACTTTTCAGCTTGTGGGCAAGTCCAGACCAATAATATAGCATCCTAGTGTCATATCTGTTCAAGACTGCATGCTAAAAACACAATGACAAACAAGATCAAATACAAGTAGGATTTGTTATTCTCAAATCAAAGGGATGCGGAAAACCATGTTCCAATAATCTCCCCTTTTGATAATAACAAATCCAATAGTGATAAATCAGAATCGTTAATAAGAGATGTGCTTTTAGAAGGATATATGACACTAAGCAACATATATGTAAGAGTTATAATTATAGTTTGTTAAACTATGCTCCCCCTACTTAAGTGCTCCCCCTTAGTGTATGCACCCATAGAGTAGATTCATGCCCCCCCTTAATCTAGTGAATTCTACTCCTTTAATCATTATGATTTATCATTTTATTCTCCCTTTTTTGTTATTAGCAAAAGAAGGTGGAGCGAAACAAAACTAGAAGAGAGAAGACAAAAGTTGGGACATAACTAAGAAAGGATTAAGAGTTTTGTTTAAACATAAAGTAAGTCATGATTGAGCTAAGAGAGAGTAGCACAACGGAAAAAAGGATATGACAAGCGTGAAAGAATAAGAAAGACAACATTCCATGTTTTTGACCAAAGTTGTTCTACCACTTGTTGTTCAAAGAATTAAAAAAAACTTGCTGAAAGAGATGCAATATAGTTTGACAAGCACAAGTGAAAAAACATCTTTTAAAAATAATCATTATAAGGCATGGTAAAAGAAATACATTATCAAATTAGAAATGCAGAAAACAAAAACAAAATAACTAAGAGTAGTATTTTTGTTATAGTTTGACCATTCCAATATGTCTAGAATCTTCACATTTGAGCATTAACATTGGAAATTTTCATAACAAATATGCAAGCATGATTTAACATATTCAAAAAGATAAGGACTACAATGTAACGAATTCATATTTCAAGTAAAGAAAACATTGTAGAAATCATGCATTGCAATCTAGTGCTTTTACTTAAGTGTTTATAGAATTATATAATTTTGCATTAGGATTCAATTCTCATAAGTAGAAGCTTTATGAAAAACAATGATGTGTGCATAAGGTGTTTTGATAAAAGTATACAAGTGAAATAATCAAAACACATGACATATGTAATAAAATAGTAAAAACAATATTAAGATTGTAATCTTATAATTACTTTCACACATCAATTCTAGAATAAAATTTCAAAACACATAAAAGGAGTACAACTACCAAGGTGCTTCGCCCACACAATGCCCATTAAGACTTATCAGGGAGCGAAGTATTGCTTGGGGGATCACATAAGCATTTTTATAAATTTTTTATTTTTAGTGATCTGGTGTACAAATAGAAGTGATAAAAAGAATGTGTTTGCACAAGACACTTTACAATTCTTTCCAAGGTGCTCAACCTCACAATGCTCATTAAGACTTATCGGGAGGGTGAGTAGTGCTTGGTGGAGTTATCTTTGACATTTTATTTCATTTTTTTAAGTTTGGGCCAAAGGTCTCCGAATTCACTTATTTTTGCAAACACTAAAAAATATTGAAATAACACTTCTATGTGTGCAAGAAATATATTATTTGAATGAAGGTGTAGATAATTTAGACATACAACTTAATGTGTTAAAACTATCACACTACACAATCATGCAAGACTAAGATTATGAGCACATGTAGATTACCAAAATAGAGAGTGTATGAATCATTGATTAACATAAAACAATACTCATACTTAGAGGCATGCTAGGCAATCATACATGATTTTCTACATACTATTTCATTACACATAATAAGATTAAGGTCAAGACATGACATAATAAAACAATGTTTAAGAAACTTGAAATTAAAATTAGACATTGAAGACAATCTTTAAGTGTATGCCAAAAATAATTTTGACCATTTGAAACAAAATGACTAAGATGTTTGCTCTTGTGAAGTCTTATAGTCAAACCATAATTTTGTAAATATTTAAAACAAAATAAATGGCAAAAGCATATTTTTGAGCATTTTGAATTATTTTATTTTTTGTATTTTGGAATAAAATTAACAATTTAATTACAAAAGAATTTTAAAGCAGAAAAAATAAACTAAGAAAATGCATTAAAAATACCAGAAATAGTTAAAAAACAGAATTTCAATTTGGCCAAAAGAGCTAATGCCTAGCTTCAACTACTCAACGCCCAAACAGAACACTATTTCTTGAGTTTTTTTTAAAAAAAATTCTTTGAAATAAGGAGTATGTATATAAACCTTCTTAGTGAAGAAATTTCAGAGAATTTAGAGATCATTAGAAAGCTCATTAAGCATGTTGTCTTTGTTCAAAAAAGATTTTATATTTTTATTTGGTTTTCAAATATTTGTGTTTTACAATATCATTAAAGCTCAAAAATGATAAAATATGCAAAACACAAGAGAAGCATGTTCAATCACCCAAGACTGCATAAAGAGTATAATCATAAAGAGTGCATGCAAAACATATGATATAGGTATGTCCTAGATTATTATACCCTAACTATATGCATGCATACACACTAGCCCCGTACTAAGTGACAGATGAGCATGAAGATGCACACATGCCGTAGGTTGGAGTGTTAATCCCATATGCACACACTAGAGAATGCTCAACCTAGCACTCTTTCCCCCTAGTGCCTCGTAAGGTCCCATTGGAACCCTCCCCGATTAAGGATAAGTTATGACTAAGAGGTTAGGTTATCTAATGCATGCAACCATACGCCCCCGCTATTGTAAGACATATTATGTGGGTAAATGATCATGGACATCCTAAGCATTTTGTCCTATGGATTGACTGATAAACTTTGATTTTATATTTAGGAATTTTAAGAATAGTTATTGTAGTTAAGATAGATGATTTTATTGATTTTAAAGCCAAGTAATTTTCATCATTTTTAAAATTTCATTATTCAATTTTATCTTATCACATATGACATGATATAACTAGCCTAGAAATTGATTTCCACCTATAGTAAAAAATGGTGCTAGAATGATTAATTTGAATGCCATATGATTAATAGTGATGATGTTGCATGTATTCAATAAATAGAATTCCAATTTATAGACCTAGAATGAAGTGATTCGATCTTGTAAATTATTTTCAATGAGTATAAGATTGATTCTAAGGTCTAGACAATAATGAGATACATATAAATTCAAGACACAATTCATACGTAAAAACAAGTTATGTAAACAATGAAATCAATTCCAATTGTGCTTATTATATGAATTTTTATAAGATCATTAATTCTTATGATGAGTTAAAAAATTTAAACATGAGATAAATAAATTGTCTTTTGCTTCATCATATGATAAATTATTCATATTTATTTTACTCATTTATATTGAAAAATTAATTGTGAAGATGTTATTGGTCATTTGCAAAGAGTATTACACTTTCTCTTCGTTTCTGATTTTTTGTGAATATGACAAAAACATACATAAGTTTTTTTTCAATTCTGTTTTTTCATGATTATGGTTAAACATGATAGGGTCTATCAAGAGATACAAGGATATTCAATAAATAAGCCAATTTTTTTCGCATTTTATACTTCTAGCCTAAGACCCCTATTACTCCTTTTAAATCCATTTTGACAACTATTTTATTTACCTTGATAATATCATATAGCCCCTCTGTCACATTCAGATAGTGAAAATGGGGAGGATGAAGATGACAAAGAATACTATGGCTTAATGGTCATATCTGATGATGAAGAAAATCAGGATCATCCTAACTAGGTATCAACTCCTCTCCTTCCCTCTTCTGATTATGAGTCAGTTCCAAAATCTGAAGCATGCTCATCAAATGATGAAAGTGGTTCAGAATCTGAAGTGGATGTCAATCAATTGATTGATAAGTATGGTGCTCTCTTGGTTGCTCTGAAAAAGAGTAAGAAGCAAGCCAAAAAGCAAGCTAGAGAAATTGCTTCTCTTCAGCAGGCAAAGCCTGATTGCACTGAGTCATCTACCCAGATGGCTCATATGAGTAGAGAAATAAGTCAGCTGAAGGGAATTACAATATACCAATTAAGCATCATTAGCCAAAAGGACAAGGTCATTAAGGACCTTGAGAAGAAGCTTCTCAAAGAGAAGAGCTTGGTGGCTCAATTCTCCAAACCCAAATCCATACTGCCCATCATTGACACCTTCTCCTCTCAAACTGATAGGAGAGGGCTGAGCTTCAATAGGGTGGCAGTAGGTGCTGAGAATGGAGGAAAGGGCAAGGCTAAAGCTAAGCCTCATACCATCTTTCAAAAGGTGTTGCTTCCCTCTATTAGGTATGACCAGGAAAACATGTATGGTCAATGGAACAATGGGAGCACATATAGGAAGGAGAATACTCCTAACTATAGGAGGAGAAAGGGCATGGGGATGAGTGCTTTGAAAGCTCCCCATGAGAAAATTCAAATGGCCCATTTTGGACCATTTGTGTTTGGTACCTCAGCCCCCTCATTCAAGGAAAGGGAAGCTGGTTCTTCCAAATCCCATTCAGCGAAACCCATGGCTGCTGTGTAACAGTACTGGATAGCCTGACCCGGGCCCCTAGCCCAGTACTGCCGGCACCGACGGCCCAGGCCCAGCCCCCTAACAGGGACCGACTGGGACCCAACTGGCACCGCCGGTTCAGCCTCACCCCGAAGGGTTAACCACAAGCCTGCAGGCCATGCACCCCAACCCCTCTCTGGCCCACCACAAGGCCCAGCGGGTTGTTGGAGACATACAGTCTCCCTTCGGTGAGAAGTGAGCCAGTTAAGCGGCGGCACGTGGACTTCCCAGGAGGTCACCCATCCCGTGACTACTCCAGCCCGAGCACGCTTAACTACGGAATACTTTCACTTCTCATCACCAACTGAGCTAGTGGCGCAGCGGAAGCGTGGTGGGCCCATAACTCACAGGTCGGAGGATCGAAACCTCATTCTGATACCATTTGTAAGACCCCCCCCCCCTCCGGAACACAAAACACGGCCGAGGGAAGTCTTATGCCCAGGACAGCCGCCTTGCCGAAGCGCCAGCTCACGGGCTAGCCTCCTCCACAAGACGCCTATCCTGCCGGCTAACAAATATCATCAATGCCAACCCATCATATAAAATACAACAAGAAGCCACCAGATATATATATCCGCATAAGTACAGTCCAAATACACACCAAACGAGTGTATAATATCAGAGTAACAAAAGGAAGGGCCCCAAGGGCTACAACAAAACTCGCTCACATCTGTCACTGACGGCTGCGATGGTATCGTAGTATCCTGCCCTGTCGTCCCGGCCGGACTATCCGTCTCCTGCGCCGTGCGCTGCTGCTCCAGGTTGCGCTGCCGCGCCAGGATGCGCTCCTAAAAAAAGGGGACGTAGCAACCGTTAGTCATAAAGACTAAGTGGCTTCACATCCGCTCCCCCGGCGACTCCAAGGCACCGGGCGGAAAGGAAGAAAAGGAGCTGCAATATTAGCAATAATAAACAAGCAGGTGACAGGTAATAGTTGTTCATATGTGTCGGTTGTTTAAGTGCCCACGCACTTTCCATTGCACTATCTAATATGTTCGTAAGCATAAAAGTAGCAGTGGTTATGTATATTTGCAAGTGTAAGTAGCACAGACATAAGCAGAGTATTAGAGAACTGAATTGAACTTAACTTATAAGGATGCCCATACAAGTTTATAAGTCAAGGGTCTGCGTATAAAGGTAACTCATCATATAAGGATGCCCATACAAGTTTATATGATGAGGTTCCAATGCGGTGCGATGCAATGATTATGATATGAATGCGGTGCAATGCAATGATTATGATATGAGGACTGACTCATGCACGATTGCTATGTCGACATAGACATTTAGTTCCCACTTTTCGAGGGTAGCTAACCACTCAGGCGCCCCCCGTCGTGGCTAGACGGTGGCAGTGGCACGGGCTTCGCCACTACTAGGAGGGTATGAACACTACCGGTCCTAGGCCTATGTACGCCTCGACGCTCTTGCTCATAGCGGAGTCCCTGCGTACTACCCGCATTCATGCGGGGTCTCCAAGACGCAGAGGGGATCTATTGGGTAGATGGACACCAAGTCATTCCAACCCAACCGGTCTGAGTCTAACTGCCGGCTTCTGTAGGTGTCACGACTAGCGAGCCCGTAGACCCGCCACAACTTATCCTCCCACGAGGATCTATACTCCATGCGCAATTATGTTTACCTACGTAGTTTGAACACACCATGCGTGCCATCGAGCACCAAGGACTCGCTCCATGAGCCCTATCACCTTCCGCCTCGCGCGGCAACAATCGATGCTAATTAGCATCCAAGGCCCACAACAACTGGGTCCTTTCCTTTTTACCACCGGCTATAACTATAACTTGTGACCCGCACTAAGTTAACCGTGCCGCCCGTTCCGAGTTGATTACTCGTGTGCCGTGGTGTGCGTATAAAATGGACATTATTAAACCAACTCATAGGACTGTGGACTACTTGCACACATGAGGGCATACATATTATTTAACTATGGAATCTATTCGAGCCAAGCTACTGGACTTCCCCCATTGGTCATAATTACTTAACAATCCTATACAGAGGATTATTTATCATCTTATGCAAGTTATGATTAACAAATCCTATAACAGGAAAACTATTTCTCAATTCTCAACCTTTAATGACATATATATATATATATATGTGTACATATAATTTGAAATCCATAACAGGAACTATTTCTGAATTCCCCTAAATCCATAACAGGAACTATATATATACATATATACAAGGCAAGGGCCACCTTCTTCATCCTGGTTGAACATATTTATATAAATGAGGATTCTTCATCCTTGTTGAACATATATTTAAATATATATATAACTGAAATCCTATTGACAGGGAACGTACATATATATATAGTAAAGCAAAGGTCACCTTCCTCATCCTTGTTGAACACATTTATATATATATAAATGAAATCCCATTTACAGGGAATTATTCATCGTCTTCCCAAATGGAATTTAGGGCAAAACACCTTCTCTCCTCCCATGCTCCCTCACAAGGCCACCACGTCTCACGAAACCAACGTCCCACATTCGTATTGAAGCGGGGAGTCGATTGGGGGCATTTTCGCGGCGAACGACGCCCTACGGCGAAAACCCTAACGCGGCCTCAACCTACAGAACTTCATTTCGCTCCCAAATCGACTCAATTGAGTTCGATATCTCGCCTAGGGGGTCTAAGATACTAGCACCAAAGGAGAGGGGTCGGAAGTCACCTGAATTCGGGCCGACGATCGCGGCGGCATGACGGCGCTTGGACGAACTCAACTCTTTCCAAGCTAGCTCTTCTTCCAACGGACGCACGAGCTTCTCCACGAATTTTCTTGGCCAAAACCCTTAGTGGGGTGGGGGAGAGGTGGAGACGGAGAATGAGAAAGAGAGGGAGCAAGATGGAGTTCTGGAAGAAGACGATGAAGAAGAAGAAGAGAAAATGAGATGGCTCGGCCCTTTCTTTTTGGTTTGCATTAATAGGCCTTGGGACTCCAAACATAAGTGTCATCTCCTTATTGGACTCTATTCCACTGGCTCCCCAAAGATAAAATAAACAAAGAGCAGCCAGGCTCTTTTCTTTTTCTCTCGGGAATGATAAGCCTTCCCGTTCGACGTTCGTCGAACGGGAGCAGCTCCCCGTTCGTCGAACGACGAACGGGAGCTGCTCCTTAGCTGAGCGCTCCCCGTTCGTCGAACGACGAACAGGAGCTTCTCCTTAGCTGAGCGCTCCCCGTTCGACGTTCGTCGAACGGGAGCAGCTCCCCGTTCGTCGAACGACGAACGGGAGCTTCTCCTTAGCTGAGCGCTCCCCGTTCGACGTTCGTCGAACGGGAGCAGCTCCCCGTTTGTCGAATGACGAACGGGAGCAGCTCCCCGTTCGTCGAACGACGAACGGGAGCTTCTCCTTAGCTGAGCGCTCCTAATGTTGAACGGGAGCGCTCCCCGTTCGTCGATCGACGAACGGGAACAGCTTGCGTTCGACGAATTCGACGAATTCGTCGAACGGGAGCTGCTAGCCGAGAACTCTCCAAAAATCCACAGGATCCTGATCTGCTCCTCCAGGAATGGGATGTTACAAATCCTATAAACAAAAAAAAAACAATTTCGCCCCCGAAATTTAGGTTGGGGTCACGAGGGTCGCATAAACCATTGCAGCAGGTCTATTCTGAACACAAACAGAAGTTGTCAATGGTGAGAACTATAACAGCTCCATCATTGAAGTTAATAAGAAAGAAAAGAAAAACCAAATCCTTTCCTGGAGCATAACCGCAACACACAATTTCTCATTTTGAAAATCAATAAAAGAGAGAGAGAGCCCAGGTAACAAAATTTCACATATATATGTGTACATACACATGTACATGCCCCAAACCAAATGCCCTAACAGCAGAAAAAGTAGCTGCTACAGCTAATAACTTTTACCTGTATGTATATATATATATGTTTAATCCCAAACCTGAAGGGGCATAGCAAAACCAGGGAGGAGCATAGCACCTACCCTCAATTCCAAAGGAAGAACTCCCAATATAAGAACATCAGAAAACATATTATAACATATCCGACACACAGTTGTAACATATTTGTGCCTATCAAAGAAATTCTCCGCGACTCAGTTCAAAGCATTTCGAACCTCTCGCCGTTCGTCGCCGCGGGTTTTGTTCACCTAGGAGGGAACCCGAACCTAACAATAATAAGGGATCCTATGATTCGAGCTAGTACTAAGTAACGAGGTTGTCGCTCTCGAGGGAAAAGAAGAAAATTTTCTGAATTGACCCTCCTACAACCACCATAAATTTATATACGCCGTCCGATGCATCGACACATGTGTCTCCCAGACCACGCGTCGGACGAGATGAATAGCCAACAAGGCTTCTACATGGGTTTAGTGCATATTAGTATGATACTAAGTTTAGGCTATGGTATTAAATCAAGAGATGACAGACTAGTTTGGGCCATACCTGGGGAAAACAATCCCGGGTAATGCTGCCGCATAAGGTCCATCGGCTCCCAAGTGTATTCCTCCCGTCCATGGTTGGACCACAACACTTTCACCAACGGAACCCTCTTTCTCCGCAGCACTCTGGTCTCGGTGTCTACTATCCGCAAAGGCTCCAGCCGGACAGACCTGTCGGTCTCCACAGGACCAGACGTAGCTACCACATGCTGATCAGGGCGAAGCAAGGCCCTCCGAAGGGAGGACACGTGGAAGACGTCGTGTAAATTCTCCAATTCTGGCGGTAACATCAATCGATAAGCTAAGGGGCCAATCCGCTCCAGGATGGTATAAGGCCCCATATAAAGAGGCCTGAGCTTTTTCCTTCCCCGAACCCGAGACACACCGTGCATCGGCCTGATCTTCAAGAACACTTTGTCCCCAACATGGAACTCCACGGCCCTGTGCTTTTTGTCATAGTATTTTGCCTGCCGGCTCTGCGCTTCAAGCATACGGTCTCGTATCAGTCTGACCATCTCATCGGTATCATCGATGAATTTCACCCCTAGCGCCTTCGGGTCCTCATCTTGGACCCAAGACAAAGGTGTCCTACACCTTCTTCCATACAATGCCGCATAAGGAGCCATGCCAATGCTCGCCTGGTGGCTGTTATTATACGAGAACTCCACCAAGGGCAGGAGTCTCTCCCATGGCTCCCCTCGATCTAAAACACAAAGGCGCAACAAATCTTCAAGGGTCCTGATCGTCCGCTCTGACTGACCATCCGTCTGAGGGTGGAAGGCCGTGCTAAAGGTCAGACGGGAACCCAAATAAGCTTGCACCGCTTTCCACTCCCTGGAGGTAAAGCGACCGTCACGGTCCGAAACGATCGTTTTGGGCACCCCATGATAGCGAACAAACTGCTCGACGAAGAGTCTTACCAACACATCGACATGCGAATCCTTCCTCATCGGTATAAATCTTGCGACCTTCGTCAGACGGTCCACGATCACCCAAACAGAGTCACTCCCGGAGCGGGAACGAGGCAGCCCGTGAACGAAATCCATGGATATGTCTTCAAACTTCCACTCAGGAATGGACAACGGCTGCAGCAACCCCGCCGGACTCCTACACTCTGCCTTTACCTTCTGGCACGCCTCGCAGTGAATGACGAAAAAAGTGACATCCTTCTTCATCCCAGGCCAAAACATCGTCCTTCGCAGGTCAGTGTACATCTTGACAATCCCGGGGTGCACCAAGTATTTTGTGCAATGAGCTTCCTTCATAATGTCCTCTCAAATTCCTCCACCTGCGGGTATGTATAACCTGCCACGGAAGTGAACCAGATCCTCCTGCATGGTGTATTCCTCCGCAGAACCAGCCTCCACTGCTCGAAGAATAGGTTCCAGGGCAACATCTTTCCTCTGCTCTGCTCGAATGCGATCTCGGATATCACAAACTATGCTCATCGCGGACAGGTACTCGGCGAAAACCTCTGGATCGGCTTTAGACACGAGCGTGATCTGCATTTCCTCGAGCATCCTTACCAACTCCATGGCCATCAGCCGTGACTCCGGACTGGATGTTCTCCTGCTCAAAGCATCGGCCACCGAATTTGCCTTCCCTGGGTGATAGTTTAGCGTGTAATCATAGTCACACAGGAACTCGATCCACCGCCGCTGCCTCAAATTCAGATCCTTCTGGGTGTGTATGTACTTCAAATTCTTGTGGTCAGTGAATATCTCGCAGTGGACCCCATATAGATAGTGTCTCCAAATCTTCAAAGCAAATATCACTGCACCCAGCTCCAGATCATGCACCGAATAGTTTACCTCGTGCTTTTTAAGCTGCCTCGACGCATAAGCAATCACGTGGTCGTACTGCATCAGTACGGCACCCATCCCCTGCAAGGACGCATCCGTGTATATTTGAAATCCTTCTTTACCAGACGGAAGAGTAAGGACCGGGGCTGAGGTGAGGCGATCCTTCAGCTCCTGAAATGCGGCCTCACACTCAGGCGACCACACAAACGGCACCTCCTTTCTGGTCAGCTTAGTGAGTGGGAGAGCGATCTTCGAGAACCCCTCGACAAATTTGCGGTAGTACCCGGCAAGCCCCAAAAAGCTGCGCACATCTGCGGCTGACTTCAACGGCTGCCATTCCTTCACAGTACGAACCTTAGCAGGATCTACGGCCAATCCCGCACCGCTGATAACATGACCCAAGAAAGCCACCTTGCGGAGCCAGAACTCGCACTTGCCAAATTTTGCGAACAACTGATGCTCCCTCAGATTTGCCAACACCAGCTCTAGATGCTTCCAATGGTCCAGTAATGACTTCGAATAAACCAAGATGTCGTCGATGAATACGATCACGAAGTCGTCCAAATAAGGCGCAAACACCCTGTTCATCAGGCTCATGAACGCAGAGGGCGCATTGGTGAGCCCAAAGGGCATAACCGTAAATTCATACAACCCGTACCTCGAGCTGAAAGCAGTCTTCTGGATATCCTCCTCCTGAATCCTCAACTGATAATAGCCAGAGCGCAAGTCGAGCTTGGAGAACCATTGCGCTCCTTCCAACTGATCAAAGAGTTCGTCGATTCGCGGCAGAGGATAAGTGTTCCGGACCGTCAGTCGGTTGAGCTCCCGATAATCTATGCACAAGCGGAGCGAACCGTCCTTCTTCTTCACGAACAGAACCGGGGCTCCCCAGGGTGACAAGCTAGGACGAACGAACCCTGAGTCCACCAATTCTTGCAGTTGTACACGGAACTCTGCTAGCTCCTTGGGCGCCATTCTGTACGGGGCCCGTGAAACAGGCTTAGCTCCTGGTACCAGCTTAATTTGGAAGTCTACCTCCCTAGGTGGGGGTAATCCGGGTAGTTTTTCGGGGAAAACATCTGGAAAATCCCGGACTACCGGTACATCCTTCAATTCAGGCCCTATCTCCTTCATCTCAAAACAGATCACGAACACCTCATCGCCTTGCTCGTGAGCCTTCACAACCTGTATAGAAGACAACAAGTTTCGTGATACAGGTCTTATACCTTGAATTACCACCTCTGAGTCATCCTGCCTCAGCGTAATCCGCTTCGCCACACAGTCGATCTTCGCGTGATTCCAGTGCAACCACGTCATGCCCAATATTAGATCAAGGTCGGGCATCCGCAACACTGTTGCCGGTGTCTCAAATTGCTTCCCACCGATGGATATTACCAAGTTGCACCTGGAGGTAGATCGTATCTCCGAGCCATCCGGAAGGCGCACCCTCCTGAGGGCTCCCCTGAAGCACTATACTGCATCCAGTTCATTCACAAATTCTTCTGATACGAACGAATGAGTGGCACCCGTGTCAAAAAGAGTAAGAGCGGGTTTACCGCAAACGAGCACGGTACCTGGGGTTAAAATCATGCGAACTTAAGCACCTTAGTTATGAAACGAGGAAAATACAAACATAAATACCTGTGATGACCTCCTGCGGGTCTCGCTCCTGAGCTAGATCCAAAGCGTATACCTGCTCCCGAGCAGGTCTGGGGTTCCTACCCTGCTGACCCTGGCCTCGACCTCGGCCTCTTCCTCGCTGCGCTGCCGGAGGAGCCATGGGGCGATTCGGAGCGTTTCCTTGCAGCTGCGGGCAGTATCTCCGAATGTGGCCGGGCTGGTTGCAATGATAACACACCACTCGAAAGTGCTCTCTCGGCGGCTGAAGCGCCTGACCCTGGTGTGGTCGGGGCAATGGTAGCGGTCGCGCTGGCTGCTCCAACCTGAAGTTTGGGCGAGGACGCCCGCCATCTCTCCGCTGGCCTCTGTCTCTGCCCCTGGTGTTCTGCCTCCTCCTGAAGTTGGGCCCCGCCTCCATCACTTCCTCTGCGGGCCTCTTATTCCTGGCCTGGACCCCCAAGTGATCCGCCTCCAACTTCTGTGCCATCTCTATAATCGGCGACGAAGAGGAGAGCCTGCCTCAGAGGATCTCGCAGGCCCTTGTAGAACCGCTTCACGTACCCGCGATCATCTAAATCATAAGAGTCTGCGAATCTGGCTAAGTGCTGAAATTCCCGTTGGTACTCGACCACCGATCTCGACCCCTGCTTCAGCTGCAGAAATCTCTCCTCAAGCTCGTCCCTGGCCGTAGAAGAGACAAAGTGCTCCAGGAACGCGTCCGCAAACTCGTCCCAGCTTATGTCCAGGTGGTTGCGTCCTTCGAAGGTGGAGCCCATCAAGGACTTCCACCACCTCTTCGCATGTAGATCCAAGGCCGTGACTGCCAATGTGACTGCCATGTTGCTCGGGCAACGGATCCCTGCCAGTAACTCCTGCACTGTATCCAGCCACTCCTCCGTCTGAACTGCGGACTCCGTCCCATGGTAGGTGGGAGGGGAGAGAGCACGGAAGGTGCTCAACCAATTTGAGCTTGGGGCCTGTGGCTGCACCGGCATCTGCTGAGACCTGAAGGCATCCAGGATTGCCGTCAGAGTCTGGCCTAGCTCTGATTGTTGAAAAGGAGTAGGTACTGGAGGCACGGGAGTGGCCGTCGCCGGTTCTGAATGTACCGGAATCTACGTGCAAGATAGATGTTGGGTTTAGGTTTGCTATTCGAAAGAAGGTAATAGACATACTTAATGCGAATTACACATGGGCACACCACTGCTTCCGCTCATTCAGTTTGTCCTCAAACTGAAGAGGTGAGAGGGGTGCACCATGCGGAAGTGGACTTCTTGACCTCAGGATCGTTGCAAGCTGATACCATTTGTAAGACCCCCCCCCCCCTCCGGAACACAAAACACGGCCGAGGGAAGTCTTATGCCCAGTACAGCCGCCTTGCCGAAGCGCCAGCTCACGGGCTAGCCTCCTCCACAAGACGCCTATCCTGCCGGCTAACAAATATCATCAATGCCAACCCATCATATAAAATACAACAAGAAGCCACCAGATATATATATCCGCATAAGTACAGTCCAAATACACACCAAACGAGTGTATAATATCAGAGTAACAAAAGGAAGGGCCCCAAGGGCTACAACAAAACTCGCTCACATCTGTCACTGACGGCTGCGATGGTATCGTAGTATCCTGCCCTGTCGTCCCGGCCGGACTATCCGTCTCCTGCGCCGTGCGCTGCTGCTCCAGGTTGCGCTGCCGCGCCAGGATGCGCTCCTAAAAAAAGGGGATGTAGCAACCGTTAGTCATAAAGACTAAGTGGCTTCACATCCGCTCCCCCGGCGACTCCAAGGCACCGGGCGGAAAGGAAGAAAAGGAGCTGCAATATTAGCAATAATAAACAAGCAGGTGACAGGTAATAGTTGTTCATATGTGTCGGTTGTTTAAGTGCCCACGCACTTTCCATAGCGCTATCTAATATGTTCGTAAGCATAAAAGTAGCAGTGGTTATGTATATTTGCAAGTATAAGTAGCACAGACATAAGCAGAGTATTAGAGAACTGAATTGAACTTAACTTATAAGGATGCCCATACAAGCTTATAAGTCAAGGGTCTGCGTATAAAGGTAACTCATCATATAAGGATGCCCATACAAGTTTATATGATGAGGTTCCAATGCGGTGCGATGCAATGATTATGTTATGAATGCGGTGCAATGCAATGATTATGATATGAGGACTGACTCATGCACGATTGCTATGTCGACATAGACATTTAGTTCCCACTTTTCGAGGGTAGCTAACCACTCAGGCGCCCCCTGATGCGATGATTCGGCAAGTGCACCGGTCGCGCAAGTAATAATAATGGGGAAAATCCCCGAGTGTCGGTCTCTTGAGGAACACAGTAAGGTGGAGTTAGGTTTCGAGGAAGGACTTGAGATTGAAGTCCTTAAATCGGATGGAATGCGGGGGAGTTGGGTTGGCTTTTGGAAAATAAAATAAAAGCTATCAACTACTCCTATGCAATGCCGCTATGCAATGCTTCGCTTGGCGGGATGGAGACTAGGCAGGCCTTGAGCGCGCTGCGTCGAAAGGGCGGATGGACGAGTAGGCAAGCGGAATCGAACTGTGCAGGCCTTGAGCGCACTGCTTCGTTAGGCGGGATGGAATACGGGCCGCGATGCCACGCTTCGGTAGGCGGATGGATGAGTAGGCTAGCGGAGTGAGGGTCGCAAGCACCTCTTCGACAAGCACGCCACTAGCAATTGCTAGTGCGGCACACGAACGTGACGGCGGAATGGAAATGGACGGTGGCGCACCTCAAGCAACTCAAATAGATAAATTACACAATCACATAGACATGAAATATATATGTAAATGTAACTAATTCAAGTGCCACTTCATCATCATGATTAGATCTAGCTACTAATACATCAAAAAGAGAAGAACAAGGCAAGAAATCGACCGCATCCGAAGTCTCGTTGTAGATTCACGGTTGGAATCGCCGGGTTGTCAATCCGCGTCCAAGCTCGGTCCGCAACTACGTACGGGGTAGAGAGAGCTGTCACGACTCTCCAATGGACCCGTCTTCTTCGTGTCACGATCCGGTAGAGGTTGCAAACTTCCTCTTGCTTGATGGCAATGGCGGCTAGGTCTTCCTTTGGAGCTCTTGGATGAAGGAGGAGGCCGAGAGGAAACTCCGGCTCAAGATTGGCGTGAAGAACAAGCCCGGAGCACCTCTAGATGGTGGGCGACGATGGAGGGGTGAAACTGGCGCGGAACGGCGGAGCTGGGCGTGAAAACGGCGGTCGAAAATCGGGGCTTGACCTAAAATCGCGAGCAGGTCATTTTATAGGCGCTGGAATAAACAGTGCGCACGGTCATTTGCGCACGACCAGTGGTCGTGCGCACTAGAATTCGGTGATCGTGCGCTCTGCCTGGACGGAACCTGCAAAGACAGAAATTATGAAATAACATGTTCGCACGACCGGTGGCGCACGACCGGTGGTCGTGCGCACTATCGTAGGTGGTCGTGCGCACTGGTTGAAATAGAACTCATGAAATTGATGCTAAGTGCGCACGAACAGTGGCGCACGACCGGTGGTCGTGCGCACTAGCGTAGATGGTCGTGCGCACTGCACCAAACAGAACTCATAAAAAGGGTTAAGTGCACACGATCAGTGGCGCACGACCAGTGGTCGTGCGCAATAGAACCGGTGATCGTGCGCAGTGTTCCTGTGCAGAATTGCACCGGAAACACCTGCACGACACCTGTTCCAGCGTACGACACCAGTCTAGCCACTGAAAGTGGAACTTAATCAGCACAAGAAAACTAATAACGAAGAAAGATACGAATTTACACCAAATAGGGCCTATAAGTGCACCTAGCATAGAATGACCAATATGAGCTAAAACAGGGCTAAAGTGCAGTGAAAAGACTAAATAGATGGCCCAGATGAGTCCATAAAAGTGTATATGATCAGGACTCATCACACCCCCAGACTTAACTGTTTGCGCGTCCCGAGCAAACGAATTCTAAGCGAACTAGGAAAGAACAGTAGATGGCTTAATGATCACACTACAGAGTACCATGCGAAGTCGCATGCTCACGTGCATAAGAAAAATAGTAGAAAAGATTTCTGATTATAAAAACAGTTTATATATTTCTAAAAGAGTAAAAGCATATTACAACTACTCAAAATGGTGAACAACGGTGAATCATTCGGTCATGCATACGGAGAAAGTAAACTAAACGCTGAGACGAGCATTGCTCAAGATCGGGATGCGGGAAAAACTCCACTGAAATCCATCAGTGTCGGTGACCATAAGCTTGCCCGGTCACATTCTCTCCACGGCACTGGTTTGACTCAAAGGCGTGAATCAATAGGACTTTAGGTTTTAAATGGGGCTTGGGTTTAGGTGAGGTATACAATGATAAAGACGTTGGTTCAAATACTAAACCCAAATGAGCTAATGCAGGAAACTATCCTCATTCACCACACAAACACGCGGGTACACAACACCCCCAGACTTAGACTTAACAGCATGGGTGCGTGCACCGCCTACTCCCAAACATAAATCTATACATAAAGATTTTCACTTAAACACTCCTTCTCTTTCCTTTCTTTTTAACTTCTTTTCTTTTTCTCATTTTTTTTTCTTTTCTTATCATTTTCAGCAAATAAACAAAAGGACACATCCACAACTTCACAAACATATTACCACATCAACAACCCAACTCATGAAAATAATAAACAGCTAAAGCTCAGATTTGGGTGTGCGACTAGGATTGGCTTTTGGGCTTTGGTGAAATAAAAGTGGGGCTGAATCAAAGAACGGGTAGGCACAACTGGGCTAGCGAGGATATAGCGGTAGGGATAGGCACAAAGGCTCAACCGGGCCAAAATGATGGCCTATATCACATTCACGCAATTGACTAACCGTATACCCATGCTTCAAGAATCGCTTGGGGCAAGTTCTAGCCACCGAGAAAGATTCTCCTTTCTCCCGACTCAAGCAATACGAATCTAGCGATCGTTTACACACATCCCTATGCTACCGTTTGATTCCATCGAATTCACCATTTTAGTAGAGTAAACAACATTTACACTAATAAGAAAAATATAAAACCATAAGTATAAAGAGAAGTCTACTCTACACAGATTTCTATGCAACCGAGCACTCGACTAGGAGCACTACTAGAGTCAATATTTTACTCTGCTACATAGTCCTAAGCCATCACCTAGACTTTCCCAAATAAGCAGAAGAATTAAATTCACAACAGAGCAAGCAAACAGATGAGTACGCGCTCAAGTGGGTGATGTGGTGTGCAATGAAAATAAACAAAACATTTTAAATGAAATCTTCTAGCATGCAGTGCAATAGTGCACGTGAACCAAACAAAACTACTCTCCCCCAGACTTAAACTAAACAATCCGCATAATATATGACATGAAAATCAGCAAAGGCTAGGGGAAGAGAGTACCCAATGCTCAGCAAGTGAGCATACCAGAAGATTGGCGTTTAAACCAAGACTAAGCTGCAGCATCCGCCATCCAGAGAAGATACCTGCAGGGGTCAGCTCCGCAGAAACAAAAGAAAATAGAAAACTGAAAAGAAATATTACTAACTAAACATGATTAGATGAAATAAAAATGCAGAAAAGAAAGATAACTACTGGGGTTATTGTCATCCCAGCACGACTTATTCTAAATTAAAACGGTTCTAGCTAATGGGCCTATGAAAAAGAAAATGGACAGGTAACTGCTCCATTATCCGTTTCGGTAGCTGGTACCGATACGGAGATAAGGCAGTCACCCCTCTACCTAAATAATAATACCTGCTCCTCACAGGTAGAGGGAAAAGAAAGTAAGAAGAGGAGGAGGCCTGGTCCTCACTCATCTCACCAAAACTATCCTTGCCCAGCAAGGTATCGCCCACAGCAGGTCTGCAGGAGGAGAAGGCAACGAGTGGAGCTTCCTCTACGGAGGGGGGATCAACCTCCTCACATGAGAAGATGCTCTCATCATTGACTTGAGCATCATGCTCCAAGTCCTCCTGATGTACCTGTGAAGACTCAACCTGCACAGGCTCAGATGAAGAAGGGGGGTCAGGAAATAAAAGAGAAGAATGACATAAATAATCAAAAATCGGGGGAGTGGTCCCGGTCTCACTCCCAGCAGGATCCAAGGATAGATCACTATCATCATCGTAAATATCATAGCAAGGGGAACTTGAGAACTCAGGAGCCTCAGTGGTGATTTGGACCTCCTCGTCCCATGAAGAAGTGCAAACCTCCTCATCAGAGAGAGTATCCTCCTCATCCCACCGAGGTGCATTATCGTGTTCAAAGTATTCATTCTCCCCCTCAGGGAAAATGACATCCTCATCCCACTTTGGATCACCCTCCGAGTCAGAAGCATCACCCAGCTCCTTTACTTCGATAGGATCATAAAGAATATGTGTATAAAAATCTTGCAAAGAAACTGGAGGGACAAAAAGATTCGGTTCCTCCGCAAAAAGATCTGCTAAAGCCTCCCCGATGGAAAGAATACTTTCCTCATCATACTCAGGTGCATCTAGGAGCTCCCATTCCTCTCCTTGTTGGCCAACAGATGAGTGATCATCATCACTGGGAGTGAGGCCATAAACAGGGAGTGAGGAGTCCGTGCACGAGACAAGCTCAGGGGTAAAGGGCACAATTGCCTCCATGGGTAAAGAATGAGCGATAGGGATAATGTTGTCCTGAGTGGAGGAGTGGCGGTCAGGCTTGAAAAGACTAGGACAGTCCTTCAATTCATGACCCTCTCCTCGACACAACAAGCAAACAATGTTCCTACACTGCCTAGCATTCAACTCATTCATTTGGTCTATATAATAAACCATCTTATCATTAAAGCTAGGCGAAATACCCCATGACGACATTTTCAAAATTCAAAGCAGATAAAAAGAAACTGAAATTCTTTGCAAGGAAATCTACACAACTAGAAAAACTCCTTGAATAAAACTTGCCTAAAACTTTAAAATAGGGGAGGAAAAAAAAAAAACAAACAAAAGATAATTAAAAGGCAAACAAAAATAATAAAGCGGCTATACACACTGGAAGAACTACTATCTCTCGGCTCTCCCTCTCAAGAAAACTCACACGACTGTGCTCCCCGGCAACGGCGCCAAAAACTTGATGCGATGATTCGGCAAGTGCACCGGTCGCGCAAGTAATAATAATGGGGAAAATCCCCGAGTGTCGGTCTCTTGAGGAACACAGTAAGGTGGAGTTAGGTTTCGAGGAAGGACTTGAGATTGAAGTCCTTAAATCGGATGGAATGCGGGGGAGTTGGGTTGGCTTTTGGAAAATAAAATAAAAGCTATCAACTACTCCTATGCAATGCCGCTATGCAATGCTTCGCTTGGCGGGATGGAGACTAGGCAGGCCTTGAGCGCGCTGCGTCGAAAGGGTGGATGGACGAGTAGGCAAGCGGAATCGAACTGTGCAGGCCTTGAGCGCACTGCTTCGTTAGGCGGGATGGAATACGGGCCGCGATGCCACGCTTCGGTAGGCGGATGGACGAGTAGGCTAGCGGAGTGAGGGTCGCAAGCACCTCTTCGACAAGCACGCCACTAGCAATTGCTAGTGCGGCACACGAACGTGACGGCGGAATGGAAATGGACGGCGGCGCACCTCAAGCAACTCAAATAGATAAATTACACAATCACATAGACATGAAATATATATGTAAATGTAACTAATTCAAGTGCCACTTCATCATCATGATTAGATCTAGCTACTAATACATCAAAAAGAGAAGAACAAGGCAAGAAATCGACCGCATCCGAAGTCTCGTTGTAGATTCACGGTTGGAATCGCCGGGTTGTCAATCCGCGTCCAAGCTCGGTCCGCAACTACGTCTGGGGTAGAGAGAGCTGTCACGACTCTCCAATGGACCCGTCTTCTTCGTGTCACGATCCGGTAGAGGTTGCAAACTTCCTCTTGCTTGATGGCAATGGCGGCTAGGTCTTCCTTTGGAGCTCTTGGATGAAGGAGGAGGCCGAGAGGAAACTCCGGCTCAAGATTGGCATGAAGAACAAGCCTGGAGCACCTCTAGATGGTGGGAGACGATGGATGGGTGAAATTGGCGCGGAACGGCGGAGCTGGGCGTGAAAACGGCGGTCGAAAATCGGGGCTTGACCTAAAATCGCGAGCAGGTCATTTTACAGGCGCTGGAATAAACAGTGCGCACGGTCATTTGCGCACGACCAGTGGTCGTGCGCACGGTCATTTGCGCACGACCAGTAGTCGTGCGCACTAGAATTCGGTGATCGTGCGCTCTGCCTGGACGGAACCTGCAAAGACAGAAATTATGAAATAACATGTTCGCACGACCGGTGGCGCACGACCGGTGGTCGTGCGCACTATCGTAGGTGGTCGTGCGCACTGGTTGAAACAGAACTCATGAAATTGATGCTAAGTGCGCACGAACAGTGGCGCACGACCGTGGTCGTGCGCACTAGCTTAGATGGTCGTGCGCACTGCACCAAACATAACTCATAAAAAGGGTTAAGTGCACACGATCAGTGGCGCACGACCAGTGGTCGTGCGCAATAGAACCGGTGATCGTGCGCAGTGTTCCTGTGCAGAATTGCACCGGAAACACCTGCATGACACCTGTTCCAGCGTACGACACCAGTCTAGCCACTGAAAGTGGAACTTAATCAGCACAAGAAAACTAATAACGAAGAAAGATACGAATTTACACCAAATAGGGCCTATAAGTGCACCTAGCATAGAATGACCAATATGAGCTAAAACAGGGCTAAAGTGCAGTGAAAAGACTAAATAGATGGCCCAGATGAGTCCATAAAAGTGTATATGATCAGGACTCATCACCCCCCGTCGTGGCCAGACGGTGGCAGTGGCACGGGCTTCGCCACTACTAGGAGGGTATGAACACTACCGGTCCTAGGCCTATGTACGCCTCGACGCTCTTGCTCATAGCGGAGTCCCTGCGTACTACCCGCATTCATGCGGGGTCTCCAAGACGCAGAGTGGATCTATTGGGTAGATGGACACCAAGTCATTCCAACCCAACCGGTCTGAGTCTAACTGCTGGCTTCTGTCGGTGTCACGACTAGCTAGCCCGTAGACCCGCCACAACTTATCCTCCCACGAGGATCTATACTCCATGCACAATTATGTTTACCTACGTAGTTTGAACACACCATGCGTGCCATCGAGCACCAAGGATTCCGCCTCGCGCGGCAACAATCGATGCTAATTAGCATCCAAGGCCCCCAACAACTGGGTCCTTTCCTTTTTACCACCACCTATAACTATAACTTGTGACCCGCACTAAGTTAACTGTGCCGCCCGTTCCGAGTTGATTACTCGTGTGCCGTGGTGTGCGTATAACATGGACATTATTAAACCAACTCATAGGACTGTGGACTACTTGCACACATGAGGGCATACATATTATTTAACTATGGAATCTATTCGAGCCAAGCTACTGGACTTCCCCCATTGGTCATAATTACTTAACAATCCTATACAGAGGATTATTTATCATCTTATGCAAGTTATGATTAACAAATCCTATAACAGGAAAACTATTTCTCAATTCTCAACCTTTAATGACATATATATATGTGTACATATAATTTGAAATCCATAACAGGAACTATTTCTGAATTCCCCTAACTCCATAACAGGAACTATATATATATACATATATACAAGGCAAGGGCCACTTTCTTCATCCTGGTTGAACATATTTATATAACTGAGGATTCTTCATCCTTGTTGAACATATATTTAAATATATATAAGTGAAATCCTATTGACAGGGAACGTACATATATATATATATAGCAAAGCAAAGGCCACCTTCCTCATCCTTGTTGAACACATTTATATATATAAATGAAATCCCATTTACAGGGAATTATTCATCGTCTTCCCAAATGGAATTTAGGGCAAAACACCTTCTCTCCTCCCATGCTCCCTCACAAGGCCACCACGTCTCACGAAACCAATGTCCCACGTTCGTATTGAAGCGGGGAGTCGATTGGGGGCATTTTCGCGGCGAACGACGCCCTATGGCGAAAACCCTAACGCGGCCTCAACCTACAGAACTTCATTTCGCTCCCAAATCGACTCAATTGAGTTCGATATCTCGCCTAGGGGGTCTAAGATACTAGCACCAAGGGAGAGGGGTCGGAAGTCACCTGAATCCGGGCCGACGATCGCGGCGGCATGACGGCGCTTGGACGAACTCAACTCTTTCCAAGCTAGCTCTTCTTCCAACGGACGCACGAGCTTCTCCACGAATTTCTTGGCCAAAACCCTAAGTGGGGTGGGGGAGAGGTGGAGACAGAGAATGAGAAAGAGAGGGAGCAAGATGGAGTTCTGGAAGAAGACGATGAAGAAGAAGAAGAGAAAATGAGATGGCTCGGCCCTTTCTTTTTGGTTTGCATTAATAGGCCTTGGGACTCCAAACATAAGTGTCATCTCCTTATTGGACTCTATTCCACTGGCTCCCCAAAGATAAAATAAACAAAGAGCAACCAGACTCTTTTCTTTTTCTCTCGGGAATGATAAGCCTTCCCGTTCGACGTTCATCGAACGGGAGCAGCTCCCCGTTCGTCGAACGACGAACGGGAGCTGCTCCTTAGCTGAGCGCTCCCCGTTCGACGTTCGTCGAACGGGAGCAGCTCCCCGTTCGTCGAACGACGAACGGGAGCTTCTCCTTAGCTGAGCGCTCCCCGTTCGACGTTCGTCGAACGGGAGCAGCTCCCCGTTCGTCGAATGATGAAAAGGAGCAGCTCCCCGTTCGTCGAATGACGAACGGGAGCTTCTCCTTAGCTGAGCGCTCCTAATGTCGAACGGGAGCGCTCCCCGTTCGTCGATCGATGAACGGGAACAGTTTGCGTTCGACGAATTCGACGAATTCGTCGAACGGGAGCTGCTAGCCGAGAACTCTCCAAAAATCCATAGGATCCAGATCTGCTCCTCCAGGAATGGGATGTTACATGCTGTCAGGCCTAAAATTAAGTCAAATAGCACAATATCTGATGCCATCAACTCCCGCTTAGCTGCCAAGCTGAGACCAGCTGATGTCATTCAGATAAAGTCTGCTAAGACTAACTATAGGCAGTCAACAGGCCAAGTTATTGCTAATAAGAATAGGAAGAACGCTGCTACCTTCTCCTCTGAACATAAGTATCTTGATGTTCCTTCCACCTCAAAGAATGTTCAGAAAAGAAGGTACAACATCCATGAATGTTGGTGTTGTGGTAAAGTTGAACACTTTGCCATAGATTGTTTGATGCAGGCTACGCTCTCCGACATGATCACTACGAACAAACACGCGTTCCTTCTCAACGTTCCAATTTATACGTTCGCACAAAAACTAATCGCAGCTTACACACAACACAATATTTATCAATCCAACGTTTACGAAGGGTAGCCACACCGCAATAGATCGAATAAGGACTATAGGCCAATATTCTTTCTAGCCAAAAGAGATCCACCAAAAATACGATTTCGGAAAAGGTAGATCTCTCCCAACAAAAAGAAAATGAGGTTCGCCAATCCTCACGAACTTAAGTAAATAAAGATCAACAACAATTTCAATCGAAGAAAACAACGATAAATCAACGCAATCGAAAGTCACGCCAAAATTAATCCACCATAAGATTATCTAGAGAGAAATCACAAAAAAAGAAGAAATTTTCATTACCCACTCGGAGAGAGATCTCAGAAAAAGATCTACACAAACTTTGATCGCTCTTCAACGGATCCATCGGAGCCGCGCTGAATGGAGCGAAACTCGTCTGCCTTCTTCCCGTCACGCCGGAATTTTGTTCAACGAGATCAACACCTTAGTTTCTTGTCCTTGGCCAAAATTTCAATGGAGGAGAAAGGATGAATGGAGGCGGCTATGGAGAGGAGAAAGAATGGGGGGGGGGGGCAGCTAATCCAAGGCTTGGATGAAATTTTCAAAAAGGAGGGAGAGAGGGAAATTAAGAAAGAAAGAGGAGAGAATAAGGAGAGGAGGAGAATTCCAACTTTGGAGTTATAATTCAAATTTCAATATATTTCTTAATGAATCAAAATCCTTCTACATCATGGCCTATTTATAGGCTTACAAATAAAAGAGGCTACATGCAGCCCAAATTAAAAACAAAACAAAACATTGTCTAAATGCACACCAACATAAAATAAAGTCCAAACAATACAACTAATAATAAAGAAAACATGACAATAATTAATTAATAATTATAATAGAATAATTATAATTATTAATTAAATATTCATGCGTCATGGGCGAAGTTTGTAGCGGCGATGGCGTTCTTCACACTGGTGCGGCGATGACGTTCTTCAAAATGGTTGTCGCAACGATGTCGTGCACCATGATTGTTGTCGCGGCATCGTCCATCAGATTCTTCAAATGTAATGTTGCGGCAGCGATCAAAATAATGCGTCGAGTCAGCATCGTCAAGGAACTGGTCACGACCATGGTCACGAACATATGGTGGGGCGTCGTCGCCATCAATCCTCCCCCACTCAAAATCACTCATCACCGATGAGTGGACCATCAGCCAACACCTGTAAGACAAAGAAAAAGTCTGTGGAACCCTTGGAAATGCGTTAGGCCAATAAGGAGAAAAAGTTTCATCATCAACATTTGATGTACCTCCAATGGATACCGATGGAGAGAGTGATCCAGTAACAAGCTCACCCCCAAACCCATTGGAAAACTCCGTGGAACTAAATGGCCAGACAAACAATTCAAGCGGTGGAGAAACATAAGGCGTTAAATCCGAAACATTGAAAATAGGGGGAATTCCCCAATCAATGGGTAACTCCAAAAGATATGCATTTTCTCCTAATTTCTTTAAGATTCGAAATGGACCAGCTCGCCGATTCGCCAACTTTTTTATGGTGCCCGAAGGCAACCGTTCAGGAATGAGATGTACCAAGACTAAATCGCCAACCTTCAAGTGAGAGACTCTCTTATGTGCGTCAGCATGTGATTGATAAGATGTGTTGGGAATATTGCCCTCAATATTCCTTTGATTTGAAGAGGCATCACTCACAATGCTAAGTACAAGATGTATTTGATAAAGCCACATTTTTGTAAGATGTACAGGCTCAGGTAACTCAAGAGAAAGGGCCAATCATGCCCTTAGATCAGGAGAAATCATCTCCTAAGAGATGAATATTTGTCTCAGCTGAACCGCTGAGATGAGGTCAGGAGCCGCTGAGAAGGCTTCTGGTCAAGATGAGCTGCAGATAGGAGAAACCGCTGAGACGACTGTCTATCTTAGCGGATCCGCTGAGATGGGAAGAAGCAGCAAAAATCCACTAAGACTTGGGAAGTTCGTCGAACGCTGAGACGAGACAGAAGAAACCGCTAAGACTTGGTGAGTTCATCGAGCGCAGAATGCTATTCGTCGAATGCAGAACTAAGGTCATCAAACGCTGAGACGAGACAGAAGAAACCGCTAAGACTTGGCGAGTTCGTCGAGCGCAGAATGCTGTTCGTTGAACGCAGAACTCAGTTCGTCGAATGCTGAGACGAGATAGAAGAAACCGCTGAGACTTGGCGTGTTCATTGAACGCAGAACTCAGTTCGCCAAACGCTGAGACGAGACAGAAGAAACCGCTGAGACTTGGCGTGTTCGTCGAACGCAGAACTCAGTTCTTCGAACATAGAGACGGGACAGAAGCAAGCGCTGAGACTTGGCATGTTCGTCGAATGAAGAATGAAGTTCGTTGAACGCAGAATGCTGTTCGTCGAATGCAGAATCTTCTCTGCAGATCGACAAAATTCGCTGAGAAGAGGAAACCATCTCAGCCCAACTGCTGAGACAGTTCAAACATGAAATGGCGAGTTCTGCCTGTGGCGCAAGCTGCAGAAAGGCATTGTGGGGTCCACCAATCTCTCCCAGATCTGTCAGAAGGACGGCTGAGAGCCGTTGAAGATCAAGGGTGTATAAAAGAAAGAGTTAGGGCACTTTTGAAGGGATGGTCGAGTGCTAACATCTTCACTATTCCATTGACGGCCCAGTTCTCGTCATTCTCCTACTGCTCACTGAACAAGCAAGAATAATCTGAGAGATAAAGATAGCTCCTCTACAAGAAGGATCAAGGTGATCTTCCATCCTTCAACTGAAGAGGAAGATCAGGTTGTAGCTTCCATCATCATCTCTAGCTACAAGAAAGCACAAGCTGTGCTGGAACTACATGAGACTTCTTCTCTGTGCTGTCTGCTGTAGTAAGCTTAAAATCTATTTTACTGTAGGGCTTTTTGCCTGAGTTTGTAAGGCTGTTAGGCCTGAGCTTGTAGGGCCATTTGTCCTGAGGTTGTAGGACCAGGAGGTGGTCTGAGTTGTAGGAGGTGGAGTCCTCTGAGGTAGGATCTGTGAGATCTGAGGTAGGGCTGAATAGCCTAAGTTGTAGAGCTGAGAGATCAGCTTGAGGTAGGACCTGGAGGTGGTCTGAGCGGTAGGAGGTGGATTCCTCTGAGGTAGGGCTGCTGTGCCTGAGGTAGGGTTTGTGCAAACCTGAGATATCCTGAGGGATCTGTGTTGTAAGCTGTTGGAGCTGAGTTTGGAGGAGTTGACCCTGTCTAATACACTGTTAGAAGGGTGAATGGGGAAAGTGGACTACCCATAGACACATTGTCTTGGGGAACCACTATAAACACTTGTGTGTTTTCTGGTTGTGCTTGATTTCTTGCTTAGAATAATTTTAAATATTTATATCAAACAAGTAGAACTCAAAAGAAACCTATTCACCCCCCTCTAGGTGATTTATACTACATCCTATATAAACCTACAAGTGGTATCAGAGCCAGGTTGGTCAAGAAAGACATAACTGTCTGACCAGATCCTATAAAGGAATAGTCTAATCTCAATCCAATGGCCTCCTCTGGATTGAAGAAGGAAATGGGATCCATGAAGTTGCCCATATGCAACAAAGAAAACTTTGGCATATGGAAGCAAAGGATTAGAATATTTATGGAAGCATCTGATCCAAGGATTTACATTACAATTGAGGAAGGACCTTTCATCTTTCAAACTGCCTCCACTATAGATCTAATAAGAAGAGTGGACAAGGCATTCAAGGAATTGACCAAGGATGAACTTGAATTGTTCACCATGGACAAAAGAGCCCAGAACATCATAGCTAATGTTATTGATGATTCCATATTTCAAAACTTGGTTCACTGCACTACTGCCAAGGAAATGTGGGATACATTAGTAGTATATATGGAAGGGACAGTTGAAGTAAGCGATGATAGAAAGTCACTCCTTAACCAAGAGTATGAAGCCTTCAGGTAGTAGAGCCAGGAAAGCATCTCCATGTGCTATGAGAGGTACTTCAGAATAATCAATGAGCTAAGAACCTATGAGAGAGTGTTCACCAATTATGAGCTGAATGATAAGTTCCTCAGATCTCTAATAAGGGATTGGGACACAAAAATCTGTGCTATCAGGGAAGTGGACAGGCTTGGTGAGACCCCCACTCACATATTGTTTGGAAAGCTGCTCTCTTATGAGATGCAGCTGTCTGTAAGAAAGGAAGAGGACACCTTAACAAAGGCTCAGGCAAGAGAGAAATCTGTAGCTCTCAAAGCTGACAACTCCAAGATAAGCAAGGGCAGGATGGTGTCTCCTCCAAGGAGAAGTGCTGAATCTGAAACCAGCACCTCAGATAGCTCTTCCTCTGATGAAGAGTTTGCTGCCTTTTTAAGGCAGTTCAAGAAGATGATGAAGAGGAAGCAATGGAAGAACAAGCCCTCCTCCTCATATCACAATAAGGAGGACAACAAGGAGTCAAAGCACCCAAAGGGTGACAGGTATGATTCCAAATCTTGTAAACATATTTCTAATAACATAATTTGCTATTGCTATAGCAAGCCAGGGCATGTCATTACTGACTGCCCAGTCAAGAGAAAAGAGAAGGATGAGAAGAAGGCTCATCAGCCAAGAGGCAAGAAAGGAGAAAAATCCTTTCTAGCTAAGAAGGAAAGGAACTATAGTGAATCAGACTCCAGCTCATCAAAATCTGAAAAGGAAGATGCCCTCATTGGGCTGGTTGCTGTTAAAGAACCTGCTGTAACACCCTGCCAGTACGAATAGTATAACAGTAGGTCCGGCCGGGACCCCACGCCATACAAACCACACTAGCTAGAAGTTAAAAGGTGATAAACAGAAGGAACTACAACAGAGTATACTAAACACTAGCAGAAGCATAATGATTTAACATTTCATTTAGAACTGTCCACTATCATAGGAATGAAACCATAAAATAGAGTTACGGCCTTAAGGCCTTACATTCACCAATGTACAAAACTCAGAACATACTTCGGCACGCAGGCCGACAATACATGAGAAAGCAGAAAAGGGAGGCTGGCCTTCAAGGGCCAACTCAGCAAAAGGGCCACTGCCCGCTATTTCCCACTAGGCTCACCTGCACCTGCATAAGAACATTCCACCAAGCTGTGGCAAACAAAGTAATGGTCAGCACAGCTGACCAAATTATAACGACCCCACCCCTTTCCCGGGGTGGCGGAGCTTCTACCCTGCAAGCAAGCCATACTAGCACAAGTACTAATATTAAGAAAGTGCAACTACACAAGGTGAGGTTTCAAGCACAATCAATCTTCTAGGTTGAGCATCAAAAAGGAGGGAACCTAGGTATGCACATGATGTTGGTTGGGTTCACCCAAAGGTTCCCCACAACCGCCTAAACAACCGCACGAGGCTAACAACATCAATTCCACAAAACACTCCACCGTAAGGGCCATCGCCTTAGGTGGGAAAAAGAGCTTTTGGTCAGTCTAGGTAAATCACCTTCCACGACCTCTCCCATGATCACACGGCTACATGAGGTAGGGACCTCTTACCGATCTGCATGGAAACGGGTTCGGTTTAGCTTTGCCCGTGCTCTAATCGTCGCGATCTAACGCACGACGCGGGTACGGCTTCACCTCAGCCCGTAAGGGTTTAGCACTTTCAAGTGCTACACAATTTAAAAGCTACGCACCTAACCCCTTCGCAAGGATCTAGGCTTCACAAATACTCAACAAGGGAGGTACAATACGCTCCGCATCAATTTCGTGGTGAAGGTTTGCCTTCATCCAATCTCAAAGCATGGGGCTTTCGTTAGGATCTTCACAAGACGCCTACACTTAAATCCCGCAATACTATAGATGATTTCACGGAGTCATTCTCCGGCACGCATTCTAGGTTTAACCTAAATGCAACGTTGCAAATCAAGCATCACCGATTCGGGCTCACGACCACGAATAGGCTTCACACAAAATGCCTAAATCCGCACGACTACCGGATTTCTAAATGCAATATGCCGGGGATGGACACAATCGACCAGGAGTTCCGAAGAACTTGAGGAAAATCCTACACTTCACCCATTTGGTGAAAGGGATTCCTCATGAAAGCATAGAGAAATGAAAGAGAGGGAAAATGACAAGTCCAAATATCGGGAGGAAGAATCGTTACCCTAGGAGAGTTCTTCTTAGCCATGGATCTAAGATTTTACACGGAGGGATAGGACCGCACCGGGCTGCACTCTCCAGATCTGGAAACAGCTCACGAAACAGAGCTTCGGAGCTCCGTCAATGGAGGGATCTCTCCTTCTTCTTCCTTGCCTCCTTCTTCTTTCTCTAACCTTGGAGAGAGAAAGGCCTTGGATTAATGAGGGATTAACCCCTCTCCAAAGACCTAAGACCCTCCATCAACTAATTCTAGCGTCGGATCGGATTCCAATAGATTTGATCGGCCCGATCTTCTTCTCCGCTGAAATTCGCGGAGCAGAATAAACAGGGCGCACGAGCATCGACGCACGGTCAGTGGTCGTGCGCAAGCACTTCCCCTGATCGTGCGCACTTACCACAACAGAACTCTGAATCCTTGTGAATTAACGCACGATCGCTGGCGCACGATCACTAGTCGTGCGCGAAGAGGGACAGTGGTCATGCGCGAAGAGCTGCTATGAAATTTCCAGCCTATTCCGAGCGCAGCACTACCTCTCCGCCTAATTCGCTGAACTATGAATTTTGGGGTGTTACAACTCCACCCCCCTTAAAAGAATTTCGTCCCGAAATTTCGAAAACAGTAATAGCAGGAATTACAGTTATAAATTACCTGAGAGAAATAGCTCGGGGTACTCCGCAAGCATCGTTTGCTCTCTCTCCAAAGAGAGCTCCTCTCGGCCGCAATTGTCCCACCGGACTTTCACCATCCGAATGGACTTGTTCCGCAACTGCTTTACTTCGGTATCTTCGATGCGTAAAGGCTTGACTTTCGTCGACAACCCACTATCAACCGACACTTTGCCGACCGCAACGATATGAGTAGGCTCTTGCACTGCCTTCCTCAAAACTGAAATGTGAAACACGTCATGTAGACCGCTCAGCTCTGTAGATAGTGCGAGCTGATAAGCCGCATCACCAACACGCTCCACAATCTCAAACGGTCCCAAGTACCTTGGACTGAGCTTCTTCAAGCGTCGAATCCTTGATACCCCTTTGAACGGTTTGATCTTCAAGTAAACCCGGTCGCCAATGGCGAACTCTAGGTTCCTATGCTTGGCGTTGTAATATTTTGCTTGCCTATCCTGGGCAATCAATAGCCTTTCACGTACAGATCGGATCGTCGAAGTTGCTTCCTCAACGTCCTTTCGCTTTAATAGCTTAGTATCGCCCGTTTCCGCCCAAGACAACGACGTACGACACTTCTTACCATAGAGGGCCTCGAAGGGAGCCATATGTATACTGTCTTGGTAGCTATTATTGTAGGCGAACTCGATCATATAGAGATGATCTTCCCACTTCTTTCCAAAATCTAGAGCGCACATTCGGAGCATATCCTCCATAGTCCTGTTGGTCCTCTCGGTCTGTCTATCCGTTTGCGGGTGGAAGGCCGTGCTGAACTTCAATTTAGTGCCCAACAATTCATGGATAAGCCTCCAATCTTTCGATGTGAAACGCCCGTCACGATCGCTGACGATGCTACGAGGGACACCGTGCAGCCGCACAATACTATCAACATAGAGCTTCGCTAGCTTTTCTACAGAATCATCCTTTCGGTTCGGAATAAAATGCGATACCTTCGTCAATCGGTCCACGATCACCCAGATGGCGTCGTTTCCCTGTTGTGATCTCGGCAATCCGTGCACGAAATCCATCGAGATATCATCAAACTTCCACTCCGGAATCGGCAAGGACTTCAAAAATCCACCGGGACGTTGACATTCCGCCTTCACCAACGCGCAAGTATTACACTTGGCCACGTAGAGGGCAATGTCTTTCTTCATACCCGGCCACCAGAAAAGTTTCTTCATGTCCATGTACATTTTCGTGCTCCCCGGGTGGATAGAGTACTTGGTATGATGAGCCTCATACATCAACTCCGCCCGTAGAGTGCCAATGTTTGGGACGCACAATCTGCCCTCTTTCCACATAAGGCCATCTTCGAAGGAGAAATCAGTGTTTAACCCATCAACGGTTTCCGCTTTATAGCGTTTCATGCTCTCATCCAGCTCCAATGCCTGTCGAACTCGGTCGGCAAGGTCGTATTGAACCTCCGTCCAGTTCAAGCATGCTGAAGTAGACGCTCTTCTATCAACGCAAATGATCTCCATTTCTTCCAGCTCGCAGATTAGACGCTCATCGTGCATCAAAATCCAATTTGCTTGAGCGGGAGCCCGACAACTCAACGCGTCCGCAACTACATTTCCCTTTCCAGGAGTATATTTGACGTCGAAGGTGTATTCCCCAAGGAACTCCATCAACCTCCTCTGACGCATATTCAACTCCTTTTGATCCAGCAGGTACTTGAGGCTCTTGTGGTCGGTAAAGATATCGATCTTCACGCCATACAAATAATGCCTCCAAAGCTTAAGAGCAAATACCACGGCCGCTAGCTCCAAATCATGGACCGGGTAATTCCTCTCATGAACCTTCAGTTGCCGGGAGCCGTAGGCAATTACTTTTCCGGACTGCACTAGGACACAACCCAAGCCACTCCCCGAGGCATCGCTATAAATTTCGTAGCCTTCTGTACCACATGGCGAGCATAGAATGGGCGCCGTGGTCAGACGGCTCTTCAGCTCTTCAAAAGCTCGTGCGCACTCGGGCGACCAAATGAACTTATGATCTTTCCTAGTCAGTTTAGTGAGAGGGAGTGCAATCCTCGAGAAGTTTTCCACAAAGCGCCTATAATAGCCGACAAGTCCTATGAAACTTCGGACTTCCGCTACGTTTTTCAACAAAGGCCACGCTCGGATCACTTCTATCTTCGACAGATCAACTGCAATTCCTTCTTCACTAACAACATGACCAAGGAATGCTACTGACGGTAGCCAAAACTCGCACTTGGAGAACTTGGCGTATAGCTGACTCCTCCTCAAGGTGCTCAGAACTGCGTGCAGATGCCCTACATGCTCCTCTTTCGACTGAGAGTATACCAAAATGTCGTCGAGGAAGACGATCACAAATTGATCCAAATACTCTCGGAACGTCCTGTTCATTAAGTCCATGAATACCGACGGTGCATTAGACAGACCGAACGACATCACTGTGAACTCATAGTGCCCAAAGCGGGTACTGAACACTGTCTTTGGAATGTCACATTCCCTTATCCGTAGTTGGTAATAGCCGGACCTTAGGTCCAGTTTGGAGTATACTGTCGACCCAACCAGTTGGTCGAATAAATCATCGATTCTTGGAATCGGATATCGGTTCTTCTCGGTCAACTTGTTTAGCTCTCGATAATCAATACATAGACGCAAGCTCCTGTCCTTATTTTTCACAAAGAGGACCGGTGCACTCAAAGGCGATGAACTTGGATGTACGTAGCCTTGCTCTAGCAGCTCTTGCAATTGGACCTTCAGCTCTGCCAGTTCCTTTGGCGCTATCCGGTACGGTGAGCGGGCCACAGGTTTGGCACCTGGCACCAACTCGATACAGAAATCAATCTCCCGATGAGGCGGAGCCCCAGGGAGTTCGTTAGGAAACACGTCGGCGTACTTCGCTACAACTGGGACATCACACAACCTGGGCTTTGGCTCCGAATCCTCCAACAAAGTGAAGAACAACTCAGCCTCTTTTCTCACCGCCTTAACCACTTGGAGAGCAGACATCAGCGTCTTGCTCGCTACTCGCATACTGGCAAATGTGGTTTCTCCTTCGGTGTTCTTTCCCAGAGTGATCTCCTTTGAATTGCAATCTATGCATGCTCGCTGCTCCGAGAGCCAGTCCATGCCGAAGATCACATCGAATTCAGCTAACGGTAATAACGATGCTTCCAAATCGAAATCCTGATTTCTGATCCGCACCTTCACACGGCTCTTCCTATCCGCACTCATGCGAGATCCATTGGGTAGAATTACTTCCAATCTATCCTCTACCAAGGTAGACGGCACTCCGATTCGCACCACGAAGTCCTTGGACAGAAAAGAGTGCGATGCACCCGTATCAAATAGAGCTCTCGCCGGATAGTTGAAAATTAGGACGAAACCTAATTGTACACAAATAAAGCATATAGTCGTACAACAATATGAAGTTTATATATAGCTATAAAAGCTAGATTCTAATTTGTACCTGTGACGACATCAGTTTGTCGTATGGCTTCTTGTTGGCCAAGCGAATAGACTCTCGGCTGAGTCGGAATGTGCTGGGAAGCCGAAGACTCCGTAGCTTTACCCTTTTCCGCAGCACGAGCATAGTCCAACGCTCGGTTCTTTGCCTTCGGGGGACCACTTCGACACACCGCGGCCTTGTGTCCCACCTCCCCGCAGGTGAAACACGTGATAGGACCCCGCACAGTCGTTGCTCCCGAAACATTTGAGCGAGTTTGCTCTGCCGATTTGAACTTCCTTTTGTTCTTTCTGAACTCTGACTTGGACTGAGAGGCCGGCACATGAAACTCACATTTCTTTGCCACGGCTTTTGCTTGTACCCTCTTCATGTCCAACTCTAGGGATCTGGCAGCTTGGACCATCACATGGAAACCTAACTTCATTGGGCCTGCAAGGAGCAGCCTCAACTCGTCCCGAAGACCTTCATAGAACTTGTTCGTCTTTGTCTCTTCATCTTCCATCATAGGCCCCGCATAACGACCCAGTTTAGTGAACTCGTGCAAGTACTCATCCACCGAGCTGTCGCCTTGAGTTAACTTCAGAAACTGGTTCTGCAATGCGATGCGTTGGGCAGAAGGAATATACCCTTGAAGAAATGACTTTGAGAACTCCGCTATCGTGATCTCGGTAATCTCCTTTCCTCCAAACTTGTGCACTTCCTGTTCGGCCCACCAACGCTCTGCCTCTCCATTAAGGAGGAAGGTGGCTAAAGTGACCATCATAGCTTCTTCTGTTGCTGTCGCCTTTAGAGTTTTTCTAACCGTTGACAGCCAGTCCTCCGCCTCCGTTGGGGATCCGGTCCCCGAGAAAGTTGGAGGGTGGAAGCTTAGAAAGTAATGCAGTTGTTGATCACGTGCTCGCGCAACGGCTACACGCTCTACAGGATGCTCCACCCTTTGCACCACCACAGGTTCCACTGCAGCCACTGGCACAGGTGTCTCAACCCTTGGTTCCACCGCAGGTTCCGCTGCAGGTTCGATCACCGGGGCCGCATCTGTAATAGGCGTAGCAGGTTGTGCAAGCCTTTGCGGTTGAGCATTGATCATCGCGAAGACAGCTTCTGCGATTAACCTGATCATCTCAGCAGGAGGAGTGGTCGCTGACACTTCAGCCGACCCAGTACTTTCAGCAGTGTTACGGGGTTGAGACGGCCCCGCACCACTCCTAGTCACCTATAATCATGTAAGGCATAATTTAATGACTGAAAACATAGCAAACAACAATCATGGAACGCTCAGGTTCCGCAAACAAGTATGTTTTTCCCTTCCTAAGTGGACATTCTTATTAGTTTTTATCGTTTTAGGTGAATGCACATCCCGTGCACACCACCCCTTAAAAGGAATTCGTCCCGAATTCGCTAAACTACGGATCGACGCCTTAAGTCTGATACCAAATTGTAACACCCTGCCAGTACAAATAGTATAACAGTAGGTCCGGCCGGGACCCCACGCCATACAAACCACACTAGCTAGGAGTTAAAAGGTGATAAACAGAAGGAACTACAACAAAGTATACTAAACACTAGCAGAAGCATAATGATTTAACATTTCATTTAGAACTATCCACTATCATAGGAATGAAACCATAAAATAGAGTTACGGCCTTAAGGCCTTACATTCACCAATGTATAAAACTCAGAACATACTTCGGCACGCAGGCCGGCAATACATGAGAAAGCAGAAAAGGGAGGCTGGCCTTCAAGGGCCAACTCAGCAAAAGGGCCACCGCCCGCTATTTCCCACTAGGCTCACCTGCACCTGCATAAGAACATTCCACCAAGCGGTGGTAAACAAAGTAACGGTCAGCACAGCTGACCAAATTATAACGACCCCACCCCTTTCCCGGGGTTGCGGAGCTTCTACCCTGCAAGCAAGCCATACTAGCACAAGTACTAATATAAAGAAAGTGCAACTACACAAGGTGAGGTTTCAAGCACAATCAATCTTCTAGGTTGAGCATCAAAAAGGAGGGAACCTAGGTATGCACATGATGTTGGTTGGGTTCACCCGAAGGTTCCCCACAACCGCCTAAACAACCGCATGAGGCTAACAACATAAATTCCACAAAACACTCCACCGTAAGGGCCATCGCCTTAGGTGGGAAAAAGAGCTTTTGGTCGGTCTAGGTAAATCACCTTCCACGACCTCTCCCATGATCACACGGCTACATGAGGTAGGGACCTCTTACCGATCTGCATGGAAACGGGTTTGGTTTAGCTTTGCCCGTGCTCTAATCGTCGCGATCTAACGCACGACGCGGGTACGATTTCACCTTGGCCCGTAAGGGTTTAGCACATTCAAGTGCTACACAATTTAAAAGCTATGCACCTAACCCCTTCTCAAGGATCTAGGCTTCACAAATACTCAACAAGGGAGGTACAATACGCTCCGCATCAATTTCGTGGTGAAGGTTTGCCTTCATCCAATCTCAAAGCATGAGGCTTTCGTTAGGATCTGCACAAGAAGCCTACACTTAAATCCCGCAATACTATAGATGATTTCACGGAGTCATTCTCCGGCACGCATTCTAGGTTTAACCTAAATGCAACGTTGTAAATCAAGCATCACCGATTCGGGCTCACGGCCACGAATAAGCTTCACACAAAATGCCTAAATCCGCACGACTACCGGATTTCTAAATGCAATATGCCGGGGATGGACACAATCGACCCGGAGTTCCGAAGAACTTGAGGAAAATCCTACACTTCACCCATTTGGTGAAAGGGATTCCTCATGCAAGCATAGAGAAATGAAAGAGAGGGCAAATGACAAGTCCAAATATTGGGAGGAAGAATTGTTACCCTAGGAGCGTTCTTCTTAGCCATGGATCTGAGATTTTACACGGAGGGATAGGACTGCACCGGGATGCACTCTCCAGATCTGGAAACGGCTCGCGAAACGGAGCTCCGGAGCTCCGTCAATGGCGGGATCTCTCCTTCTTCTTCCTTGCCTCCTTCTTCTTTCTCTAACCTTGGAGAGAGAAAGGCCTTGGATTAATGAGAGATTAACCCCTCTCCAAATACCTAAGACCCTCCAGCAACTAATCCTAGCTGTCGGATCGGATTCCAATAGATTTGATCAGCCCAATCTTCTTCTCCGCTCAAATTCGCGGAGCAGAATAAACAGGGCGCACGAGCATCGGCGCACGGTCAGTGGTCGTGCGCAAGCACTTCCCCTGATCGTGCGCACTTACCGCAACAGAACTCTGAATCCTTGCGAATTAACGCACGATCGCTGGCGCACGATCACTAGTCGTGCGCGAAGAGGGACAGTGGTCGTGCGCGAAGAGCTGCTATGAAATTTCCAGCCTATTCCGAGCGCAACACCACCTCTCCGCCTAATTCGCTGAACTATGAATTTTGGGGTGTTACACCTGCTGCTGGGAGAATTGCAATAAAGGCCCCTCTATCTCACTCTGAAAGTGATGATGAGGTGGATGAAGATGTTGCAGAATATATTGGCCTAATGGCCATAACATCAGATGATAAAGATTGTCAGGACACACTTGACCAGGTACCTACTCCTCTCCCTTCCTCTAAGTATGAATCAATTCCAGAATCTGATGCACACTCATCAACTGATGATTATGATTCAGAATCTGAAGTAGATGTCAATCAATTGATTGACAAGTATGATGCTCTCTTGGAAGCTCTAAAAAGGAGCAAAAAGCTAGCCAAGAGGCAAGCCCAAGAGATAGATTACCTTAAGATGGAAAAACAAGAATGCACTGAATCTTCTAACAAGATGAATCCGATGTATAGAGAAATTTGCCATCTGAAGGGGATAACTATCACCCATCTGAGCACCATATCCCTGAAGAACAAGGTCATCATGGATCTTAAGGAGAAGCTTGTGAAAGAAAGAAGCCTAGTGGCTCAATTCTCCAAGCCTAAATCTGTGCTTCCTATTATTGACTCATTCTCTTCTCAATCCAATAGAAGAGGACTAGGATTCACTAAAATAGAAGCAGGAGAAGGGAGTGGAGAAAAGAGCAGGGGTAAGGCTAAGCCTCAAACCACCTTTCAAAAGGTATTACTTCCTTCCAACAGGTATGACCATGAAAGCATGTATGGTCACTGGAAGAATGGAAGTAACTATATGAAGGAAAACAATCCTTCCCATAGTGGAAGAAAGGGAATGGGATTGAGTGCCATGAAGGCTCCCCATGAGGAAATTCAAATGGCCCAACATGGACCATTTGTATTTGGTACATCATCCCCTTCATACAAGAATAAGAATGCAAGCTCTTCTAAATTTATTTCAGCTAAGAACATGATAGCTATCAAATATGTTGACGAGGCTTATTGCTCAGTGTCAGATGCCATCAGATCTTGTATGGGTTCCAAGCCAAAGCAAGCTGATGCCATCAGGACAAAGAGCATCAAGACAACACATAGATTGACATTCAGTCAAATCATTGCTGAGAGAAACAGGAACTGCAGCTGTCTCCCCTCCTGAACACTAGCACAGTAATGCTAATTCCTCAAGAAATGTTCAGAAGAGGAGATATAACATTCATGAATGTTGGTGCTGTGGTAAAGTGGGACACTTTGCCATAGATTGTTGGCACAATCCTAATGTGCCATGGGCAAAGATAGCCTTCCTGCAAAAGGTGCAGCTAGTGTAAGGTCATTTTATTATGCTAACAAGAACCTAGGACCCAAGTCACCTTGGGTTCCTAAGGGATATTAAAATCTGTCTTGCAGGGTAGTCCATTTGGCCAATAAAAAGCAAACAAGGCTAATGGACAATAAGTGCTCCAGGCTCAACTTTGGACTAAGAAAAACCTCACCACATGCCAAGATGTACTGGTCAAGGGGGAGCTAAAAGTAAAGATAAGTGGACATCCCATCAAGGGGGAGCTACTAGCTCAAGAAGATATTAAAGCTAAGGTGAAGATGCAGATTTTGCAGGCTGCAAAGAAGACAGGATTGGTGCCTTATATCCATGCACAAGTACAGGCGGCGCCAAACCGGTAAAATGATTTGGAGGATTGTTATCAACGAGTTGGCATGTGAGATAGTCTTTAATTATCTTATGAATGAGTACGTGTAAACAGGACAAACAAAATGTTTTCTCCACTAACATATTAGTCTTATTACCACTAAGAAAAGATTCATGAATAATCTCTCTATTCTCCATCAAACTTAGCGCGGTTTTCAAAATGATTTGCTTGCCATTAAAGTTTATCTCATAAATATTAGCTTTTCCAAAAATTGTCACATTATGATCATAAAACCATGGACGTCCAAGCAACACATGACAAGCGTCCATCAGAATCACACAACACCGCATACTAGTCATAACAAGTTCGTGTCCAAAATTATAATCCGCTAATCGCGTCAAAGGTTTAGGAGGGAGGGTTGGTGAATGTAACACCCTGCCAGTACGAATAATATAACAGTAGGTCCGGCCGGGACCCCACGCCATACTAACCACACTAGCTAGGAGTTAAAAGGTGATAAACAGAAAGAAACTACAACAGAGTATACTAAACACTAGCGGAAGCATAAAGATTTAACATTTCCATTAGAATTGTCCACTATCATAGGAATGAAACCAAGAAAGAGAGTTATGGCCTTAAGGCCTTACATTTAGCAAATGTACCGAAAACTCCAAAACATACATCGGCACGCAGGCCGGCAATACATGAGAAAGCTAAAAAGGAGGCTGGCCTTCAAGGGCCAACTCAGCAAAAGGGGCCACCGCCCGCTATTTCCCGCTAGGCTCACCTGCACCTGCATAAGAACATTCCACCAAGCGGTGGCAAACAAGGTAACGGTCAGCACAGCTGACCAAATTATAACGACCCCACCCCTTTCCCGGGGTGGCGGAGATTCTACCCTGCAAGCAAGCCATACCAGCACAAGTACTAACATAAGAAAGTGCAACTACACAAGGTGAGGTTTCAAGCACATTCAATCTTCTAGGTTGAGCATCAAAAAGGAGGGAACCTAGGTATGCACATGATGTTGGTTGGGTTCACCCGAAGGTTCCCCGCAACCGCCTAAACAACCGCATGAGGCTAACAACATCAATTCCACAAACACTCCACCGTAAGGGCCATCGCCTTATGTGGGAAAAAGAGCTTTTGGTCGGACTAGGTAAACCACCTTCCATGACCTCTCCCATGATCACACGGCTACATGAGGTAGGGACCTCTTACCGATCTGCATGGAAACGGGTTCGGTTTAGCTTTGCCCGTGCTCTTATCGTCGCGATCTGTCGCACGACGCGGGTACGGCTTCGCCTCGGCCCGTAAGGGTTTAGCACCTTCAAGTGCTACACAAAAATAAGCTACGCACCTAATCCCTTCACAAGGATCCAGGCTTCACAAATACTCAAAAAGGGGAGGTATAACACGCTCCGCATAAATTTCGCGGTGAAGGTTTGCCTTCATCCAATCTCAAAGCATGGGGCTTTCGTTAGGATCTTCACAAGACGCCTACACTTAAATCCCGCACTACTATAGATGATTTCACGGAGTCATTCTCCGGCACGCATTCTAGGCTTAACCTAAATGCAACGTCGCAATCCAAGCATCACCGATTCGGGCTCACGGCCACGAATAGGCTTCACACAAAATGCCTAAATCCGCACGACTACCGGATTTTCTACATGCAATATGCCGGGGACGGACACAATCGACCCGGAGTTCCGGAGAACTTGAGAGAATCCTACACTTCACCCATTTGGTGAAAGGGATCCCTCATGCAAGCATAGAGAAACGAAGGAGAGGACAAAAGACAAGTCCAAACAACGGGAGAAGAAATCGTTACCCTAGGAGCGTTCTTTTTCGCCATGGATCCGAGATTCTAGACGGAGGGAAATGACCACACCGGGCTGCACTCTCCAGATCTGGAAACGGTTCGCGAAACGGAGCTCCGGAGCTCCGTTAATGGCGGAATCTCCCTTCTTCTTCCTTGGCTCCTCCTTCTTTCTCTAGGGTTTGGAGAGAGAATGACTTAGAGAATATGAGGTTTAACCCCCTCTCATCAGCCCTAAAGGTCTCCCGCAACTAAACCTAGCCGTTGGATCAAATCCCAAAAGATTTGGACGGTCCGATCTTCTTCTCCGCTCAAAATCGCGGAACAGAATAAACAGGGCGCACGATCACAGGCGCACGATCACTGGTCGTGCGCGAAGAGGGGAATGTTCGTGCGCACTGTCCGAGACAGAACTCGAGTTTCTTCTGAGTTAACGCACGATCGTTGGCGCACGATCACTGGTCGTGCGCGAAGAGGACGATGGTCGTGCGCATACGCCGAGACAGAACTCCGATTCTTTGCGGGTTACGCACGATCATTGGCGCACGCTCACTGGTCGTGCGCTAAGAGGACAATGGTCGTGCGCATTGACCTGATCTGGAATCTTGAGCCTATCCCGAGCGCAACACCACCATTCTGCCTACCTCGCTGAAATATGATCTTTGGGGTGTTACAGTGAAATTGCATAAATCTAACCCAGGAGAAAATTTAAGTCTTATTGATTTCCCTGTAACGGTGGCAACCTCAAAACAAGTTCCTCTGGGTTTGCACCATTTATGCGTATTTTTATTATAGTATTTAAGTTAATTTTTATATAATTTTGTAAATATTATTTATATTTTGGTTAAAAATCACTTCTTTTGCAACTTCTGTTTTAATTATAGTTGTATTTTTGTTCTGCAGATTTTCTGGAGATTTTTGTCAAAATTCATAATACACGCCCTAGGTCACGCCCGTGACCAGGTGGCGTGTAACTTTAAGATCAGCCCAGAAGCTATTTCCGTGCATTTGAGCTAGTCCACAGCAAGTCACGCCCCTGGTCACGCCCGTGACTCAAAGCCACGCCCGTGACCAGGGGACGTGTAAAAATAGAATCTTGCCAGTAGTGATGCCGTCGAGATGAGGAGTTGCCGCCGAGAAGTTTACATGAGTCACGCCTGTGACCCATAGGTCACGCCCGTGACTTTTGCGCGTGATCCCTGCTTTCTGCTGCGCCGAATTCAAGCCCATGATGCATTGATTGAAGCCATCCAAGTACACGCCCGTGACCCATAGGTCACGCCTGTGACTTTCACGCATGATCCTTGCTTTCTGCTGCGCTGAATTCAAGACCATGCTGCATTGATTGAAGTCATCCAAGTACACGCCCGTGACCAAAGTTACACGGGCGTGTAATGTCCAACTTTCTCTTGCCATCACGCAAGCTCCATGCCGCCGTCCCAACCGATGCAGAACAGTGATTACACGCCCCAGGGTAATGCCCGTGACCAAGGGCGTGTAACTTGGAAAATTTTCCTATAAATTCAGGAGCTCATTTCCAGCAATCCTCCCTCCTGCCCCCTGCCCATTTGGGATGTTCTTGTATAGTTTTTCTTATTTTTCATATTTTAGTTAGTTTTTAACTAATGCAATTTTCTTTAGCTTAGTTTAATTTTTGTATTTTCATTCCATGCAAGTTAGTTTAGATTTACCTTCTTGCAATGTAATGCAGCTTTCAATTTATGTAATCTCTTTTATTTATGAAATGAAATTTTAAGCTCTTTCTATTACTTATGCAAAAATCTCATTGAAAGTGAGGTTAGAACTTAAAGTCACTCTAGAGGGGGGGGGGGGGGGGTGAATAGAGTATTAAAAAGTTTTTCACTTATTTTTATAGTGGAATTAAAATAGTGATATATATATGTGTACTGAGTGAGTAATAAAAACAAACACAAAGAGAGCACACAACACAATACAGAAAAATAAACAAGACACAGAGGACACAAGGATTTTATAGTAGTTCCCCAATAAACCTGGGTACGTCTAATCTTCTACCACCCTTGGTAGGATTCCACTAGGTTTTTGATCAGGTGCCTGATGAGTCCCAATTATATACACATTTTCGGACTCATCTGGGCCAATTTTCTTTCACTTGCACTTCACTTATTGCTCATTTATGCTTCAATTGAACACATTTCATATTTCCACTCTTAGTGCACATTTATGCCCATTTTGGTGTGATTCCTTGTATTCCAGTGGTCCTGGATGTTTTCATGCAGGTTCAAGGGTCGTGCGATGCTCAGAGTTTGATTGGGGGCAATTTCTACCTAAAAAGCCACTGATTGTGCGTTTTCCTTCGCGTACGATCAGGCGCACGACCACTCGTCGTGCGTTAATTGCCCTTACCAAACAGAGAAGTTTGCATGTTCATTGGCCTTCTTCTCGCACGACCACTGGTCGTGCACCACTGATCGTGCGCTATTTTTGTCATTCTGGATTTTGCTACAGGTTGTTCCCGCACGCTCACAGGCATTTCTTCGCGCATGACCACTGGTCGTGCGCCACTGACCGTGTGTAAGATCCCCCTCCCGGAACACAAAACACGGCCGAGGGAGATCTTATGCCCAGAATAGCCGCCTTGCGGAAGCGCCAGTGCACGAGCTAGCCTCCCCCACAAGATGCCTATCCTGCCGGCCAAACTAACTGAACATCGCCAACCCATCAACGAAAGAAAGCATTAAAATCCAAAGATTCACACTAAGTAAAAATGTCCAAATCAAAGTACAAGACAGACAGAAAGCTACACAGGCTCCTGCAAATCATCAGAGTACCCAGCTAAATGCCCCAAGGGCTACATCTCAAAACACTCACCTGCCTCTGACACTGACGACAGCTAAGGTACCATAAACCCCAGCCCTGCACCCCTGACCTGGCTGGCCTCCGGTGTTGAACGCTGCTACACCACTGATACTCCTAAAAAGAGGGACGTAGCAACCATTAGTCATAAAGACTAAGTGGCTTCCCATCCGCTCCCCCGGCGACTCCAAGGCACCGGGCGGAAGGAAAGGAAGAAAAGCTGCAATATACAAAGCAGGTGACAGGAATGGTTGTAAATATATAAATGAAGCTGTAAGTGAAGCATAGCAAAGAGCATGTAAAGAGCAGTAAATATAATGGCAGGTAAAGTAATTTAAAAGTAACCATTGATTTATAGGAATGCCCATACAAACCTATAGACCAAGGGGTCGTTTAGCAGGGCCTATCCTATAAAAAGTCCCATACCAATTTATACGATAGGGGTAGGGGTTGTAATGCAATGATTATGCCATGACATGCAAGGTATGTTGTTATGCTATGCTCATACAAGTGCAACTCACTCACTATGACTCTATGCGCATAGACCTTTAGTTTCCCCTTTTTGGAGCTAGCAAGACTCCCAGGATACTCCCGTAGTGGCAAACGGAAGCGGTGAGTTGGGCCTCGCCCACCTCTAGGTTGGTATTCACACTACCTCACCTAGACCTATCGTACGCCTCAACGTAAAACCGCGGAGCGTCTGCGTACTCTTACTGGCTGGACCACCAGACTTTCAAGGCTAAGTGTAAATACCACACTTGCCGAGTCAACGTATTGACGTCGGTGTGAACGACCGTCCAATACCGAAGACCCACCACCTTCGTGCACATGCAACATGTCCTACTATTTATCTCTGAGCCATAAGCTCCCCGGGCTGACCTGCCCGTCATTAGTAACCATCCGAGCCACCGGCTCGCCGAACCAACCCGTCCGTACCGACAAACACTACTGTGTCGCAAGCTCACCTGACTTATCAATCCGCTCTTACAACCACCGAACCTACTGCTCGGAGCACCAAACCAACTAAACTCCCGTAACCACGGGGTGTGGGTGAGCGTGTTATTAAATTATTCTTGTATAACATCTTACTCTTACAGCTTATGGTTAATCTTGGACTTCCCGAGGGTTACCCTGTGAGGGGCTAACTACGGAACTAGGAGATAAAGTGGGATGATAGCCCAAGGCTCCCTTTCTCAAGAAACTTAGTATTATTAGTTACTACCCATAAGAATACCCTCTTATCATTTCACTTGAATCAAACCTAAGTGCTTTATGACCCTCTAAGGGAAAAGACAATCTTTCGTCAATCCCGAGCACAGTCTTACCCTTAGCTCACCAAGCATTCTCATCACCTAAACTCCTTTTTGGTGACCTCAACCTCTTCATCCAAATCAGGTACACCAACTAACTCTCATTCCAACCTAATGGTCTACAAGTTATCTCCATTCTACTATGTGTCCCATACACGCACATGTAATTCCCTGTTACCTGCATTGCCCACTACAAGGACTACATAATCTGACCTCAGCATCCACCCTGGGATTTCACTACTTACCTTGCATGTTTATCAATCGTATTACTTGTTATATCACATTTAAGTATGATGCCTACTCGTTTAGGGGACTCATATCCTCAACCCCGCACAGGACTGCTTGTGCATTTGTCATAATCTCACACATGATTCCAAGGATCTTGCACGTGATCCCTCCGATATACTACAATCATTACCGACGTCTTCTTATTCAATTACGGATGATAAATCACCTTAAATCCGTACGAGAATACACATTATATTTATTGTAATCATAAACAATCAGCATTAATGACAAATACCTTCAATGAATGTCACAACATCAGTTCAACTATATTTCTTGCGATCATAAAGGATTAAGCATTTATAACAATACTTTAATTTGTTATCGCATCATCGAGGTGCACATTCGATCATCAACCACAAAGTATTAAGTCTATGATCTGTCCGCTAACATTTTATTAATAAATCACAATTTCAGAATGATGTACCCAAACAGGATAGCCCTCGAGAATCGGATTTCGGGAAGCTACACTCCTCCGAAAATATCGTGTCGCCCCATTTTGGAAAGGTCTCTCCGATAGCTACAACTTTCATGTTCGCTCCAAGAACTGAGAAATCGGCCACTAGTAATCCCACCATATGCAATCATGAACATCAACTCACCCATGCAATACCATGTAATTACCTTGTGCTATCAAGCACCCTTGGACATCAACTTAGACCCTTCTTATCATGCTTCGCAAAACATCTCAAGGCATCCCTGACCTTGGCATAAACATTTCAAAGCACCACCGGCCTGCGCATAAACATTTCAAGGCATCACCGGCCTGTGCATAACGTTCAACAACGTTCCAACAAAAGTAGGGCGATAGCGTGTTCGAACATGGTAATTCTCTATCATGATTCTACGGGACTACTAGTGCGCATTTCCAATCATACACATTCCCTTAAGAATTTATCCCAACATCAATATCTCTAAAATCACTGTCACCGTGCCTCATCATCTATAACATGATTCGTATATGACTTTAATTTATCCGAGCTTCCGACTTAGCATTTACACCACAATTAAGACATTCAACGGAAGATTAATAACTTTAAAATGACGCACCCAAAAATTACAAAACTTCACAAGGATGCTTATAATCATGATAATAAACACTCCACCAATTTTCATGAGCGTCGAAGCAATATTTTGGGAGATATTCATAAATTATCGTAATCGAGTAAGATACGACACTGTTCAGTAAAACAGACATTCAGAAAGCTCTACTCAACCAAAAAATATGATTAACCCCAATCTGGAAAGCTAAGAAGAAGAGCTACAACTTTTATGTTTACCACAAAACCCAGAACTTAGTGTTTCATACCCAAAATCCTCATTGAAGTCAACAGCCCAAATCTGGACAGAAAACAGAGCACAAAAAAAATCCTGATTTAATTCTCTGGACAGTCCACTCGACTGGACATCTAGAGAGCTACAGGTCACCCTAGAAAACGTGTAACCTATCGTTGGAAAGCTCTCTTCAAGGGCTACATCTTTCATGTTGAGCCCGGGACTTAATTTCAGTGGGATCTTGCCCATAAATGGGCTTGAAGCCGACTGTAACCAGTTTTACCTTAACAAGGGTGCACCTAGCGCTTATACAAAATCATTATGACCCTTCATGAAGTAACATAACTCCACCCTCCTCCAGAAAACCAGGTTTCACAAAATCCCTAAATATTTCTCATCCAAAATCAAATCCTAACACCATTTCTTCCAAAAATACCAAATCAAAATTGTCTTTTGTCATAGGAGCAAACCTAGCACCTTCCTCATCGATCTCACTCCATGGACCTCGACCATGCACAAAATCAGATCCTATCTCCACCTTTTGGTGAGAAGAAATGATTCCAAGGAACTTCGCGGCATGCGGTGCCCTAAATCGGAAGTTCCATGTGGTGACCTAAGAGAAAACTCCAATAATCTCTCATGAGAAGCTCTTTTGAGCCCTCATCTCACCTAGTGTAACTAGGATTCTAGCACCAAGGGAGAGGGTAGGAAGCTCACCAGTGTCCATGCATGCAACCCCATAGCCGCATATGCGGCATTTGTCCGCCGTTCCCGGTCATGGCCGGATCTTGCCGATCCGGACCTCGCCGAATCGGATCTCGAAGAGGTGCCGACCTTGTTGAGTGGGCTGTTTTGGCTTGGAGAGCGAGGCTCGCTGTTTTGGGTCTTCGAAGGAGGAGATCTCGCCAAAGACGAAGAAGAGAGGAGCTCTATCTCAGATCTAGAGCTAGATATCTCAGATCTAGAGCTAGCTCACCGGAATGGTGAAGGGGCTGCGGCGGTTTGAAGAGAGCTCGCCGGAAAAGAAGGAGCTCGGATCGGAGGTGAAGAAGGAGAGCTCAACTTGTTGGAGAGGGGGCGGCCATGGAGGAGAGTAGGAGGGCTAGCTTGGATCGGCCATGGCTGGAGAGAAACAGAGAGAGCTTGAGAGAGAGAGAAAGGGGGGGGGGGGGGGGAGAGCTGACGGCGCACTGCTGGGAGGTATCGGGCAAGGTAAGTTTTTCTAACCTGTTTATGTATATATATATATTTATTATAATAATGTTATTATTAATAGTAATAGTAATATTATTAATATTAGAGTTTAAATGCTCGTACTCTGCCCTAGAGAACTCGGAATTCATCCCGGATGAACTCGTTACGACCGTCTCGTCGACACGCATCCAACGAAACGATCCAAAATTTATTCCGAGTTCGTTTGGTCATTTTATGCTTGTCGGAGCGTTTGCGGCCAAATTTGACTTAAACGTGAAAACTGTCCAAATGACGTCGGAATCGCAAACGGATAAATTCGTTGAATTCATGCTATCGTTACGAGTCTAACAAGACTGATTGGGGTTAATTGTGAGGTCGTTTCGCATATTTCACCATTTTGGATAAATACGCTATTCGCAGACCACATTAATAAATTCGCCGATTCTCATCAGAATCGAGCGCGGACAGTCTTGTTGAACTCGTATAGGCTTCACGAGTCTAACAAAACTGACTGGGGTGAATACCGAGACCGTCTGCTGCATATCGCCTTTCGGATAAATATGCTATTCGCAAACCGCGTCATTTGAGCTAACGTACGCACTATAATTCCTTCAAGGCGGTACGCCTCCTTCGAGTTTTATTGCTCAAATTATACTCTCCGGACAGCTCGGATCCCAATACAGCAAACATCGAGACAAGGAATATAAATGGTATTCGCCGCGTTCGCCGAGTGCACTTCCCCGGCTCAGGTGCAAGCCTGGCCCTCAGTACACCCCGAGCCTGAGTCAACTCGCGTGACTCAAAAACGCGCACAAGGGGTCTAGCTCGAATCGGGATGTTACACCGTGCGCGTTCAAAATTCTGCTTTCTATAAATACGCATTTTCATGAATCCTTCTGGGAGAATCTGTATTTTAGGTCATTTCCAGCCCCATTTTCTCGCTCCAGAGTGCCATTTTCGCCGCTCCATCACCGCCCACCTTCGGGAGGAGCTCCGACCGCCATTCTCTTGCAAATCTCAAGCCGGAGCATCCTCTAGGCCTCCTCCATTGATCGTGCACCTCCAAAGCTCCATTTTGAGGGATTTCCTGCTGCATATATGAAGTTCTCCGGTGAGATCGTTGCTAAAGAAGATTGACGGAGAAGACGGGTACAATAGAAGAAGGTGATAGCTCTTCCGGACCCCGGATGGCAGTTGGAGCCCGAGCCCGGACGAGGATTGACAACCCTAGATTTCGGCCGTGAACCTCCGATGAGTCTCCGTGCTTTGGTTGTAATCTCAACCCCCTTTATACTGTAGTATTGTTTTCCTTTATCATTTGGGTGTATAAATAATGTTTGCTAAACCTTGTTATGATATTTAGTATTTCATGTCAATGTGAAATTGATATGTGTGGTTTATGCAAGTGAGGAGCACTCCATTCCATCCTTGATAGCGCATATTTTGACTTAAATATGCTTATTATTATTATTATTATTATTATTATTATTATTATTATTATATTTTAATATAAACTATATATATATTCCTCTAAATTATATTATAATTATCTTCTTATTATTATTTTTATATTATTCACACTAATATTATCTTGTTTTATTTTATGGCAGGCCTGGGGGGAATCTCGGCACGTTTCGATGTAAAAGCCCGCTGCAGAATATCGCCATTGCTGCTATCAACATCATCGCATCCACGCCATTGCCGCCAACTGTTTAAGCTACACTCGTTAATGTAATGTCATATCGCCGCCACGTGCGCGGCATGGCCGCCGCCCTCTCCATGCGGTCACATTCAATATCATGTGGCTGATTCATTTCTTCCAATTCCATGCAACTCCATGTGAATTTCATGCAACCTTCTCTTCTTTTTGGAATGCCGCCACCTATAAAATATTTCTCCATATTTCTTAATGCTGCCAGCTAGCATATTGCATGCACGCCACTTTTAATCTCATTTAAATATGGCTGCCATTTATTCTTACATCCCTTGGCTTTTAGTGAACTCTTCATTGGCCACCTTCCAACTCTTCGTTTCCCCTCCCCTCCACCCCAATTAATTCATCCAATTAATTCATATGGCCGGCCATCCTTTCGCTCTACATTTCCTTCTCTCTTCTAGATCCTTCCATTTGGCTATAAAAAGGGCAGGCTCCATGGCATCAAGGGGAAGGAAGAAAGAAAGGAGTTGAAGAGAGAAAGAGAGTAGTGTGAGGAATTTTCATCTTGAGCGCTACATGTTTTGAGATTTCATGTTTATGTTGGAGAGTTTTTGAAAGTTTATATTTTTGTAAGCTTGTTTTCAGGTTATTGTTATAGTTCGTCTTGTTATATTTTGTAATCGTTCTTATCTTCGATCAATGAAATTTATGTCTTTTTTCTCTCTTGTTCTTGTCTCTTATTTCACTATGAGCAGCTAATCTCTTTCTTAGTACTTGATTGGTTAGTATTGGGATGAGGATTAAATCATAATCCGTCGTCTCTAATTTTTGAAGTTTCATTTCGATTTATTTCCGATTAATAGTTGGATGCGAGTTTATATTGCTAGTATATAAATTTCGTGATCTGATTGGCGTCCTAGTAGTCGAGAGGCTCGTGGGTACCTTAGATCTCTCGGAAATAAGAAGTTTGTTATATTTTCTTTGAGAATTGAAAATATAACTTCTTTTGGAAATTTGGATTAATTTTTATGCGATTTTAATTTATTTCAAGTTTAAGAGATTCAATTTGAAGTATTTTAAAATTAGGCGATAATCGTCTCTAGCGAGCTTCTATCATTTTTTTTAATCCTCCAATCGAAATGGAATTTTAAGAATTAGAACGTATCTTTTATAATCGGATTCCCAAGAACACTTAATCAAGTGCTAAGTTTTTTTTTAAGTCGTGATATTTTTCCCTCTAGTAATTTTCAATCTGCAACTTTTAAATCTCCAACCAAATCCAATTTTCCACCGATAAATTAATAGGAATTTTGCGTGAGTAAGATTACTTGACAGGCCTCGGGCAAATACGACATCCTTCCTATACTATATTTCGATAGGTATACTTGCCTACATCGAGATATTAGTTGGAATTATTTTAAAACTATAAAATCTCTATCAAGTTTTTGGCGCCGTTGCCGGGGAGTTTTTCTTTTGTCGATATTTTGAAAATGCAAAACTATTATATTTATCATTTATCTCTAAAATCTTGGATCCATATAGCCGACCCCACTATGGTGGGATAAAGGCTTGAGTGTTTTATCTCTAAAATCTTTAAGGGTGTAACTAAATTCCTGGAAAGGACGCTTTGGGCTTGAATTCCCATCACAGCCTCTAGTACCGCTGCAAACCCCTCACAGGGTAGATCTCGGGAAGTCCAAGACTAACATAATCCACCTAAAAAGAAAAAAAAATCATAAATTTTTCTTTTTTAATCTTGGTTTTCCTTCACTTTCGGTTATTCTCCCTCTTTCCCTTTTCTTCTTTCTATTGCATGACCCGTAGTAGCTCTTCGAGTAATCCTGATATTCATTTTGATCCAGAGGTCGAGCGCACCCTTCGACAGCGCCTCTGAACTCGTGATCAGGATTTACATATAGATCTCGAAGAGTCGATCGGAGACACAACCACAGAAATCATGGGTGATCCCAATCCAGAAGTTGACCAGCAAAGGACAATGTCCTATTATGCTCGGCCAAACCTGGAGGGTACAGAAACAAGTATCGTTCGCCCTACTATTGCGAACAACAATTTTGAACTAAAATCTGCTATAATTCAGATGGTGCAGCAGTACGTGCAGTTCGATGGACTACAAGATGAGGATCCTAACCTTCATCTTTCTAGTTTTATTGAAATTTGCGATACCTGTAAGATTAATGGTGTGACTGATGATGCGATTAGGCTAAGACTTTTTCCGTTTTCTTTACGCAATAAGGCCAAACAATGGTTAAATTCTCTCCCCAGAGGATCTATCCATACTTGGGCCGAGCTTTCTGAAATTTTTTTGTCAAAATATTTTCCTCCTTCGAAAACTTCGAAATTGCGAAACGAGATTACTTCTTTTGCGCAAATCGATTCTGAAACGTTTTATGACACCTAGGAACGTTTTAAAAATCTTCTAAATCGCTGCCCACACCACTCACTGCCCGTATGGCTTCAAGTTCAAACTTTTTATAACAGATTAAACGTGAGTACTAAGCAAATGATCGATGCAGCTTCCGGTGGTACTTTAAACCACAAAATACCGGAAGCCGCAATCGAAATTTTTGAAGATATGGCTATGAACTCTTATCAATGGAGTACACCCCGGGCACTTCCAAATAAGCCGGCAGGGTTGTACGAAATCGATAATATAGCCCAGCTCACGTCTCAAATAGATCTTTTAAATAAAAAGTTCTCTGCTATGTCTCCTTCTTCCTCTGCGAACGCTATTTTGGAAAATAATTATAATAATAATATTTTTTCGCGGAAGAACAAGTGGATTTTGTTGCAAATCCGCCTTGGCCTTCCGCAAATTTGGGCACAACTATGTTTGGAAACACTTACAACCCAAATTTGCGGAATCACCCGAACTTCTCATGGAGTAATCTGGGGAATGCGGTCCGCCCTCCTAATGTTTTTCCACCTGGTTTTCCACCTCCCGCACCTCGTGCACCTTCTTTCAAAGAAAACTTTTCTAAATATGTTGCTAACACTGATGCTACTCTACGTAACTTGACCGGCTCAGTCCGGAATCTCGAAAATCAAACGTGCAGCTCGCCAAACTTTTAAATGAACGCCAACCTGGAACTCTACCAGGAAACACGGAGGCGAACCCGCGGGACTCGGTCAACGCTATCACGCTTAGGAGTGGCAAGGAGGTAAGTGAACCCACCCCTGTAGAAGAAAAGGAAACTTCTGTAAAAGGTTTTGAAAAAACTTTGCCTTCTTTTGAAAAAGGTTTTGAAAATGTTTCTTCTCCTCCTCCACCACTTTCTTCTTCTTCAAATATTCCAAAAACATCTCTTCCTTATCCCACAGTGTTAAAAAATCAAAATGATGAAAATTATCACAAATTTTTAGAAGTTTTCAAGCAAATCCAAATCAACCTGCCATTTTGTGAGGTCATCTCACAAATGCCCAAGTATGCGAAATATTTAAAAGATTTGCTAACTAACAAGAAGAAACTAGAAGAATTTTCTCGTGTAACGCTTAATGCTGAATGCTCGACGATTTTGCTTAACAAATTACCGAAAAAACTAAACGATCCGGGAAGTTTCTCTATCCCGTGCCTCTTCGGTGATTTGCTAGTCAAACATGCATTGGCAGACTTAGGAGCGAGCATCAACCTCATGCCCTACTCATTATTTAAAAAGCTAGGATTAGGTACGCCAAGTCCAACTAGGATGAGTATTCAACTCTCCGATCATTCAATCAAATATCCAATGGGCGTTATCGAGGACGTTTTAGTGAAGGTCGATAAATTTATCTTTCCCGTTTACTTCGTCATATTAGATATCGAGGAAGACGTTGAGGTACCCCTTATCCTCGGTCGTCCCTTTCTAGCCACTTCTAAGGCTATTATTGACGTAAGCAATGGAAAGCTTGTACTTAGAGTCGACGATGAGGAAGTCACGATTTCAATCAACTCTTCTTTAAGAAATTCACTTTCAAATGATGACGCAGTTTATTTCTTAGAAACCTTTTCTGAAGAACAATCAAGTATGGATTTTATAACACCTTCTAACGATTCACTCAAAGTTTTAAACACCTTATCCAATGATACACCTATTTTAAATGCTCAAAATTATGAAATTATTGAAAAAAAGGAGATATTTTATCTACTTCTTATGAAATTCCTCCCAAACTCGAATTAAAACAATTGCCCGAGCATTTAAAATATGCTTACCTAGAAACTGGTTCTCAACTTCTGGTTATTATTTCTTCTTCTCTTTCTGATTTTCAAAGCGAAAAATTAATTAAAGTTTTAAAAGAGCACCGTCACGCCATCGCTTGGCAAATTTCTGACATCCGCGGTATCAGTCCACATTTTTGTACGCATAAAATATTTTTGGAAGAAAATTCACGTCGTTCCATTCAACCCCAACGCCGACTTAATCCAAATATGAAAAAAGTAGTTAAGGCAGAGGTTATAAAATTACTCGACGCAGGAATTATCTATCCGATTTCCGATAGCTCGTGGGTTAGTCCAGTCCAGGTCGTGCCAAAAAAAGGCGGAGTGACGGTAGTTTTTAATGATAATAACGAACTAATTCATACTCAAACCGTAACGGGTTGGCGTATGTGTATAGACTATAGAAAACTAAACGACGCTACTCGGAAAGATCACTTTCCTCTCCCGTTTATGGATCAAATCTTAGAACGACTTTCCGGACACGATTTTTATTGCTTCCTCGATGGTCTATCGGGTTATTTTCAAATACCCATCGCTCCCGAAGACCAAGAGAAGACTACTTTCACGTGTCCTTTTGGAACTTTCGCTTATCGTAGAATGCCTTTCGGTTTATGTAACGCGCCGGCTACATTTCAAAGATGTATGCTGGATATTTTCGATGAACTTGTAGGAGATATAATGGAAGTATTCATGGACGATTTTTCGGTTTTTGGGGATGATTTTGATGTTTGCTTAAATAATTTAAAAAGGGTTTTAACAAGATGTGAAGAGACTAGCCTTGTCCTAAACTGGGAAAAATGTCACTTTATGGTCAAGGAAGGGTTAGTTCTCGGTCACAAGGTTTCTAAGAATGAAATCGAAGTCGATCGCGCTAAAATTGAAATTATTGAAAAGCTTCCTCCCCCTTCTACGGTTAAAACGATTAGAAGTTTTCTCGGTCACGCCGGTTTCTATCGACGTTTTATAAAAGACTTTTCAAAAATTTCAAAGCCGCTGACCCATCTGCTTGAGAATGATGTTCCATTCTCTTTTAATGATGATTGTCTTTCTGCTTTTAACAATATTAAGGAAAAACTTGTTAACTCTCCGATTTTAATTGCTCCTGATTGGAATTTACCTTTTGAATTGATGTGTGATGCGAGTAATTATGCTGTAGGTGCTGTGTTAGGACAACGAATAAACAAACATTTTCATCCTATTTATTATGCTAGTAAAACTTTAAACTCCGCTCAAGCGAATTACTCCACTACGGAGAAATAACTTTTAGCAATAATTTTTGCTTTTGATAAATTCCGCTCGTATTTAACTTTATCTAAAGTCATAGTTTTTACGGATCACTCGGCGCTTCGTTATTTACTTGCCAAAACCGACTCCAAGACACGTTTAATCAGGTGGATTTTGCTACTCCAAGAGTTCGATTTGGAGATCAAGGACAAGAAGGGCGCGGAGAACCTAGCTGCTGATCACTTATCCAGACTTGAGAGCCCGGATGTTGATGCTGCTGAAGAGATCGATGACACTTTCCCTGAAGAGCACCTTCTTTCCTTGGTGAAGGTAAATTCTCTCCCTACCCCTTGGTTCACAAACTTTGCTAATTTTCTTGTAGGAAAGGTAGTCCCAAAATCTTTTTCAACTCAGCAGAAGAAGAAATTCTTCTCTGATTTGAAATTTTATTTTTGGGAGGACCCTTTCCTCTTCCGGATTTGTGCAGACCAAGTGGTAAGGAGGTGCGTCGGCCAAGAAGAAGGAGTGCAAATCTTGAAGCACTGTCATGAAGGACCAACTGGTGGCCACTACCAAGCAAGCAGCACTGCAAGGAAAGTACTGGAGGCCGGCTTTTATTGGCCAACAATTTTCAAAGATGCACACCAATTTGTAAGTTCTTGCGATGCTTGCCAAAGAACAGGTAATATCTCCGCCACCTCTGAAATGCCTCAAACTTACTTCTTAGAATGTGAACTGTTTGATCTTTGGGGAATAGACTTCATAGGACCTTTTCCTCTTTCTTTTGGTAATCGCTATATTCTAGTTGCGGTAGATTATGTTTCTAGGTGGGCGGAAGCCCAAGCTTTTCCAAAAAATGATGCTAGAGTCGTCCTAGGATTTTTAAAGAAATTATTTGCTAGATTTGGCACTCCACGAGCCTTGATTACGATCGGGGGTCGCACTTTTGTAACGCCCAACTTAACAAATTACTCACACGTTATGGCGTTACACACAAACTATCGACTGCCTATCACCCCCAAGCTAACGGTCAAGTGGAAGTCATAAATAGGGAACTAAAATGAATCCTAGAAAAACTATTTCTGCGAATAGGAAGGACTGGTCGGTCAAGTTAGATGATGCGCTTTGGGCCTACCGTACTGCTTATAAGACGGCGATTGGTTGTACACCATATTGTTTAGTCTATGGCAAAGCGTGTCATCTACCAGTAGAGTTAGAACACCGTGCCTATTGGGCACTTAAGTTTTTAAATCTTGATCCGACCATATCTGCTGACTTGAGACGATTCCAACTGAATGAGTTAGACGAGTGGCGAGCAAATGCTTATGAAAGTAATTTTATTTATAAAGAAAAAGTAAAATTATATCACGATCAACGACTTAAACACCCTAAAAATTTCAAGCCGGGTGATCTAGTGCTTCTATTTAATTCACGATTGCGACTTTTTCCGGGCAAACTTAAATCCGGGTGGTCCGGCCCCTTCGTTGTTAAGGAGGTTTGGCCATATGGGACGGTGCTTCTAACACACCCAGAAAAAGGCGAATTTAAAGTAAATGGCCACCGCTTAAAGTTGTACTTTCCGGGAGAGGAGTTCGAGCGCGAGAATATTTCGTTTCATTAGCTAGTAGTTAAAAAAAATATATCGTTAAAATATATATATATATATTATCTATTTCTATAAATCTATATATTAAAAGTTTCTTCTATTTAGTTTCTTCCCTTTTTTTTTAAATAAAACATCGAGGACGATGTTTTCCTCAAGTTTGGGGGAAATATTGGTCTCCTTGCCCTCTTTCTTATTTTTACTACCTTCCTTTATGTTTCCCCAAAAAAAAAATCATATTATATATATATATATAAAATTAGGAATTTTAAGCTAATCTTTGGAAAATCATTAGTACCCAACTTGTGTTTTGTTATTTCCAATCACTTTTATGCAAATTTAGCTAGTTTAAATTTTCCTAATCCTGCCTTTTGGTTATCTTTCACGGGTAATATGTTGACTCGTGCAGTGTTCTAATTCCAGGTAGCATGCTAGTTCTGAATTGTTTATCAAAAATTAGCACTTCTTCGTGATTTTTATATTTTATTCTCTCACTAATTTTAAAATTTTCATCCACTGTTTTTCTTCTGTCTTTAAAGAATCTCTGTAATGTTAACTCATGTCTAGTGTAGTAGATGTGAACAATTCTAGACGCTCATTATGTTTATTTTCATGTTAATTTCAATCTTCTTTATTTGCTATCTAAGACTTGTACCTTTTGAATTTTGTTCAAAGTCTAGCTTTAGATAAATTTAGGAGCATGAAGATGATTTAGGCCATTTTTGAATCGTTTGCGCTTTCTTGCCTACCAAAAAATTTAATCCCTAGTTAACCACTTTTGGGCCTTTCCATGTTTTCTTTGCTACCTCCACCTTCTTTTTCACCAAAGCCAACATTCCCAACCTTGTTATCACACTAAACTTTTGAGTTTTATTGAAAATTTCATTGTGTAAGAGGTTCATCTTGTGAAAATGTGGAGAATTTCAAAAGGAAAAGCAAGCTGCAAAAGAAGAATGTAAAAGAAAGAAAAAATTATTATGTGAAAATGATCATTTGGCCAAAATTTTCAAAATTCTTATGGCCTCATGTTTAAAAGAAAAAAAATGTTATGTTATGATTGAAAAAGTTTGAGTATTTCTTATGTTGGATTTTTATAAAACTCTTATCTTGGTTTAGTGTGATCCTTAGCCATCATGTTTATCTTTAAATTTTCAATTCCTAATATTATACCTAAGCCAAGTATCAGTCCTAATGAAGCCCTTTTGATTCATGCTCCTGAGTTTATTTTTAGTTAGATAGTGAAGAAAAATAGATTGGTTAAGTTTTTGGATAGAAATTTAGATTTTTGATTTTAGATTGAAGTAAGTATAATTTGTCTCTTAGAGTTTAGTAACAACTCAATGCATTTTTTTTTCATTTGTTACATTGCTAGATTTCTTTACAGAATTTTTGCTAAAACCTTGGATGATCATTTTTGTTAGTGAAGTTTATAAAGTTTTAAATCATGATCAAGTAAAAAAATTTTCGGTTCACTTTTCATTGTTTTCCCTACTTGGAATTTCGCATCGTACTTGTGTTTAGCATAACCAAGTCGTTTGATTAGCTATTTTTAAGTTTGCTAACTTGCATGTCTTTGCTTGGGGACAAGCAAAATACTAAGTTTGGGGGAATTTGATAGCGCATATTTTGACTTAAATATGCTTATTATTATTATATTTTAATATAAACTATATATATATTCCTCTAAATTATATTATAATTATCTTCTTATTATTATTTTTATATTATTCACACTAATATTATCTTGTTTTATTTTATGGCAGGCCTGGGGGAATCTCGGCACGTCTCGATGTAAAAGCCCGCTGCAGAATATCGCCATTGCTGCTATCAACATCATCGCATCCACGCCATTGCCGCCAACTGTTCAAGCTACACTCGTCAATGTAATGTCATATCGCCGCCACGTGCGCGGCATGGCCGCCGCCATCTCCATGCGGTCACATTCAATATCATGTGGCTGATTCATTTCTTCTAATTCCATGCAACTCCACGTGAATTTCATGCAACCTTCTCTTCTTTTTGGAATGCCGCCACCTATAAAATATTTCTCCATATTTCTTAATGCTGCTAGCTAGCATATTGCATGCACGCCACTTTTAATCTCATTTAAATATGGCTGCCATTTATTCTTACATCCCTTGGCTTTTAATGAACTCTTCATTGGCCACCTTCCAACTCCTCGTTTCCCCTCCCCTCCACCCCAATTAATTCATCCAATTAATTCATATGGCCGGCCATCCTTTGGCTCTACATTTCCTTCTCTCTTCTAGATCCTTCCATTTGGCTATAAAAAGGGCAGGCTCCATGGCATTAAGGGGAAGGAAGAAAGAAAGGAGTTGAAGAGAGAAAGAGAGTAGTGTGAGGAATTTTCATCTTGAGCGCTACATGTTTTGAGATTTCATGTTTATGTTGGAGAGTTTTTGAAAGTTTATATTTTTGTAAGCTTGTTTTCAGGTTATTGTTATAGTTCGTCTTGTTATATTTTGTAATCGTTCTTATCTTCGATCAATAAAATTTATGTCTTTTTTCTCTCTTGTTCTTGTCTCTTATTTCACGATGAGCAACTAATCTCTTTCTTAGTACTTAATTGGTTAGTATTGGGATGAGGATTAAATCATAATCCGTCGTCTCTAATTTTTGAAGTTTCATTTCGATTTATTTCCGATTAATAGTTGGATGCGAGTTTATATTGCTAGTATATAAATTTCGTGGTCTGATTGGCGTCCTAGTAGTCGAGAGGCTCGTGGGTACCTTAGATCTCTCGGAAATAAGAAGTTTGTTATATTTTCTTTGAGAATTGAAAATATAACTTCTTTTGGAAATTTGGATTAATTTTTATGCGATTTTAATTTATTTCAAGTTTAAGAGATTCAATTTGAAGTATTTTAAAATTAGGCGATAATCGTCTCTAGCGAGCTTCTATCGTTTTTTTTAATCCTCCAATCGAAATGGAATTTTAAGAATTAGAACGTATCTTTTATAATCGGATTCCCAAGAACACTTAATCAAGAAATCGTGATATTTTTCCCTCTAGTAATTTTCAATCTGCAACTTTTAAATCTCCAACCAAATCCAATTTTCCACCGATAAATTAATAGGAATTTTGCGTGAGTAAGATTACTTGACAGACCTCGGGCAAATACGACATCCTTCCTATACTATATTTCGCTAGGTATACTTGCCTACATCGAGATATTAGTTGGAATTATTTTAAAACTATAAAATCTCTATCAATCCTCTATCCCGCCGTCACGTTCGTGTGACACACTAGCAATTGCTAGTTGCGTGCTTGTCGACGAGGTGCTTGCGACCCTCATCCGTAAGATTACTCATCCTTCTGCCAAGCTAAGCGGTGCTAACGGCCCGTGTAATCCACCTTGACTTCGCCGTTGCGAACCATTCCATCCGCTTGCCTTCTCGTCCATCCACCTAGTGAAGCGTGGCATAGCGGCCCGTGTAATCCATTTGCCTAAAGAAGCAGTGCGCTCAAGGCCTGCACAGTTCGATTCCGCACTTATCCACCTCATTCGCTTGCCTACTCGTCCATCCGCCCTTGCGAAGCAGTGCGCTCAAGGCCTGCCTAGTCTCCATCCCGCCAAGCGAAGCATTGCATAGCGGCATTGCATAGGAGTAGTTATAGTTGTTTTTCTTTATTTTCCACAAACCAAATCACCCACTTTCGCACCCATCCGACTTAAGGACTTCAATCTCAAGTCCTGCCTCGATAGTAAACTCCACCTTACTGTGTTCCTTGAGAGATTCGATACTTGGGGATTTACTTCCTCATATTATTACTTGACAATGACCGGTACACTGCCGTTTCATGCCGCAGTCTTACTACCGCCTATAGCGGTGTGCTAAGATTTGCGCATCAAGTTTTTGGCGCCGTTGCCGGGGAACACGGTCGTGTGAGTTTTCTGGAGAGGGAGAATCTGAGATTAAAGCCCTTCCATTTGTGTATTGCATTCTTTTGTTTTATTTCTTCTTGTTCTGTTTTCCTGTTTTTATTAGGTTGCTTAGTAAATTTTTGTTGGGTGTATTATTTTGCACAATTGTGTTTTCTATTTGAATCATTTTATCTCCACACAATGTGGGCTTCGTTTAATTTTTGTTACCATTTTTGTGGAGATACATCTCATGCCAGTGATAGATGTCCAAAGGGAGATAGTAGCCCTAGAACTCAAGGCCCAGTATATGGAGCACCGACTTCGTCTGCTACTCCATATGGTGCGCGTAAGTCCTATGGCTATTCTGCCGAGCCTTTACCGTCATACTTCTTTTCGGATTCAGCACATGCTGTGCCAAAGAAGCCCGTAAGACAGTGCTTGTTTTGTCAGAGCATAGATCATGCCTTTAAGGATTGTGCTGCTTATCTTCGCCAAGTGGACGAGGATGACGAGCTGGATATCTGGATCGTCCCGACTCCTACTTCTGGCAGCACACCTTCAACATCCGGTTATGTGTTTATGCCACCTTCACATTTTGAAGGGTATGGCGTGGACACAGTCACCAGATGTGTGGCTGATCTAGGTTCTAACATGACAGAGCCCGTCTCCCTTGTACATATATCACCATGCATGGATTCGATTCTTTGTGAGGAATCGGTGCTTGACTTTTATCCAAGCCATATTCCTCCCCCTATTGTGCATTCTACTACATTTATTTCTGATAACATTGTTGAAGGTGCGTCGCAAGAAGAGATGGGTGATCTCTGTGTTGTGCCTATTCCTATGGAGGAGTACAACCTTCTAGGTGAAGAGGATTTTTCCTCAGCACCGGTGGAGGAAGTCCAAATCCTGGGGGAGGTCACCATTGATCCCACCGAACCTTACGACATTGTCAACAATGCCGACATTATTTTACTTTCCCATCCTAATGAGAGTGAGACTGGGATCACTCCCCCGATTGATTTTTATTCATGTTCTTCTTCTTGTTTATTTCTTGATCCCCTTTCTCTATCTGAGCCTGTGCAGGTTGAGTCTTCATAGTTACACCAGGAGGACTGGAGCATGTTACTCAAGTCAATGATGAGAGCATCCTCTTATATGAGGAGGTTGATCCCCCCTCCGTAGAGGAAGCTCCACTCATTGCCTTCTCCTCCTGCTGCCTCTTTGCAGATGACACCTTGCTAGGCAAGGATTTATTTTGTGGTAAGATGAGTGAGGACCAGCTCTCCTCCTCTTCTTACTTCCTATTCCCGCTACCTGTGTTTAGCAGGTATTTTTATTTAGGTAGGGGAGTAACTGTTCTGTCGCCATATCGGTACCCGCTACCGACATGCGTATTAGAACAGTTACCTATTCATTTCCTTTTTCATACGCCCATTAGCTAGAACTGTTATGTTTTTGAATAAGTCGTGCTGGGAGGACAATAATCCCGGTAGTTATCTTACTTTTTCTGCATTTTTTATTTCTTTTAATCATGTTTAGTTAGCTGTAGTTTATTTTAGTTTGTCTTTTTCTTTTGTTTTTGCGGAGCTCACCCCTGCAGGTCCTTCTTCTGGAATGCAGACGCTGCAGCTTTGTCTTGATTCACACGCCAACCTTCTGGTATGCTCACTTGCTGAGCATTGGGTACTCTCTTTCCTTAGCTTTATTCTGAATTCTATAGTCATATTTTGCATTAGATTGTTTAGTTTAAGTCTGGGGGAGAGTAGTTGTGTTTACCCGCTCACGTGCACTATTGCACATCATACTAGAAGCTTCTATTTAAGTTTTTTTTGTTCATTTTCATTGCACACCACTACACCCACTTTAGCTCGCACTCGCTTGTTTGTATGCGCCTGTAAATTCAATTCTTGGTTGTGATGTAGAAATTACTGTATTAGCCAAAAAATTGCAAGGTGGAGTAGCATGTTGACTCGTGTAGTGCTCTAGTTGAATACTCGTGTCTTGCCTAGGAATTTGAGTAGAATTAGTTTTTATTTATGCTTCTAATTTATAATTAGTAGATTTGTATAGATTTTAATTTATTTTACTCAAAATGGTGAATGTGGTTGAATCTAGCAGTAGCGCGGTATTGTGTGTAGGCAAGCACGAGGTTCGTGTTGCTCGAGTCGGGAGAAGGATTACCTTTCTCGGGGGATAAGAACTTGCCCCAAGCGACTCTCGAAGCATGGGTGTGAATGACTTGCAAGTTGAGTGTGACATAGGCCATCTTTTTGGCAAGCTTGAGCTTTGTTCTACCATTCCTACACGCTAACCGTTGCTCGCCCATTTTGTGCCTACCCGATCTTTTGGTTCAACTCCACCATACTTCACCAATGCCTAAAAGCTAATCCTATTATCGCAACCAAAATTAAGTTAAAGCATTTGTGAATAGTAATTTTCCAATGCGGTGCGGTGATGCGAAACTTTAGTGTTGATGTGGAAGTTTTCAAAATTCCTGTGTGCTGAGCTTGTTGCGAAGAGACATGGGGATGAAAAGAAAAGAAAAAGAAAAAGCAAAGAGAAAAGAAAAAAAAGTATGTCCCTAGCATTTTAATTGAAACATCTATATAGTATTGATTGTTGTAGGCCTTGTGCACACCCAGTTTCAAAGTCAAGTCTGGGGGTGTGTTACATGTGCATTATTGGGGGGCTGCTTTGAAGTAGCACTTTTGTGAGCTCTTTTGGGTTGCGATTAGCCATCATGTTTATCTTTGCATTCCAAACCGTAACCTAAGCCTCGTGTATACCCAAAGTCCCATCGATTCGTCTTGTGAGTTCACTAGCGCCGTGGAGAGAGTGTGACCGGGCGAGCTTATGGTCCTCGACGTTGATGGATTTCAACGGAGATAATTCCGAGTTCCGGTCTTGGGTAACATTCACCTTCGCGACTTGCTTACTTTCATACTACGCGTGACCACGAGATTCACCAACATTCCATTTTTGAGTAAAAATAAGTTCCTTTTTACGCATTTACACTTTTATAAATTAGATAGCATATTTAGACACTTCTTCTAATGAAGTTCTATGCACACAAGTAGGCAACTTCTCATTTTACTCCATGTTCGCAATTATTTGGCTACCAATGTTTTTTCCCACTCCGCTGGATTTGTTTGCTCGGGACGCGCAAACAGGTAAGTCTGAGGGTGTGATGAGTCCCAATTATATACACATTTCCAAACTCATCTGGGCTAATTTTCTTTCACTTGCACTTCACTTATTGCTCATTTATGCTTCTATTGATCACATTTCATATTTCCACTCTTAGTGCACATTTATGCCCATTTTGGTGTGATTCCTTGTATTCCAGTGGTCCTGGATGTTTTCATGCAGGTTCAAGGGTCGTGCGATGCTCGGAGTTTGATTGGGGGCAATTTCTACCTAAAAGCCACTGATCGTGCGTTTTCCTTCGCGCACGATCAGGCGCACAACCACTGGTCATGCGTTAATTGCCCTTACCAAACAGAGAAGTTCGCACTTTCATTGGTCTTCTTCTCGCACGACCACTGGTCGTGCGTCACTGATCGTGCGCTATTTTTGTCATTCTGGATTTTGCTACAGGTTGTTCCCGCACGCTCACACACATTTCTTCGAGCATGACCACTGGTCATGCGCCACTGACCGTGCGCGTTCAAAATTCTGCTTTCTATAAATACGCATTTTCACGAATCCTTCCGGGAGAATCCGTATTTTAGGTCATTTACAGCGCCATTTTCTCGCTCCAGAGCGCCATTTTCGCCGCTCCATCACCGCCCACCTTCGGGAGGAGCTCAGGCCGCCATTCTCTTATAAATCTCAAGCCGGAGCATCCTCTAGGCCTCCTCCGTTGATCGTGCACCTCCAAAGCTCCATTTTGAGGGATTTCCTGCTGCATATATGAAGTTCTCCGGTGAGATCGTGGCTAAAGAAGATTGACGGAGAAGACAGGTACAATAGAAGAAGGTGACAGCTCTTCCGGACCCCGGACGGTAGTTGGAGCCCGAGCCCGGACGAGGATTGACAACCCTAGATTCCGGTCGTGAACCTCCGATGAGTCTCCGTGTTTTGGTTGTAATCTCAACCCCCTTTATACTGTAGTATTGTTTTCCTTTATCATTTGGGTGTATGAATAATGTTTGCTAAACCTTGTTATGATATTTAGTATTTCATGTTTATGTGAAATTGATATGTGTGGTTTATGCAAGTGAGGAGCGCCCCATTCCATCCTCCATCCCGCCGTCACGTTCGTGTGCCGCACTAGTAATTGCTAGTGGCGTGCTTGTCGACGAGGTGCTTGCGACCCTCATTCCGTAAGACTACTCATCCATCCGCCAAGCTAAGCGGTGCTAACGGCCTGTGTAATCCACCTCGACTCCGCCGGTGCGAACCATTCCATCCTCTTGCCTTCTCATCCATCCGCCTAGTGAAGCATGGCATAGCGGCCCGTGTAATCCATTCGCCTAATGAAGCAGTGCGCTCAAGGCCTGCACAGTTCGATTCCGCACTTATCCACCTCATTCACTTGCCTACTCGTCCATCCGCCCTTCTGAAGCAGCGCGCTCAAGGCCTGCCTAGTCTCCATCCCGCCAAGCGAAGCATTGCATAGGGGCATTGCATAAGAGTAGTTATAGTTGTTTTTCTTTATTTTCCACAAACCAAATCACCCACTTTCGCACCCATCCGACTAAAGGTCTTCAATCTCAAGTCCTGCCTCAATAGTAAACTCCACCTTACTGTGTTCCTTGAGAGATTCGATACTTGGGGATTTACTTCCTCATATTATTACTTGACAACGACCGGTACACTGCCGTTTCGTTCCGCAGTCTTACTACCGCCAAAAACTTGATGCGCAAATCTCGCACACCGCTATAGGCGGTAGCTAGATTGCGGCACGAAACGGCAGTGTACCGATCGTTCAAGTAATATAAAATGTGGGAGTGAATCCCCAAGTATCAATCTCGAAGGAACACAGTAAGGTGGAGTTTACTTTTGAGGAAGGACTTGAGATTGAAGTCCTTAATTTGGATGGGTTGCAGAAAGGGGGGTTTTGGTTGGTGGAAATATAGAGAAAATACTACAACTACTCCTATGCAATGCCGCTATGCAAAGCTTCGCTAGGCGGGATGGAGACTACGTAGGCCTTAAATGCACTACTTCGCTAGGGCGGATGGACGAGTAGGCAAATGGAATGAGGGTCGCAGGCACCTCTTCGACAAGCACTGATGAGTCCCATATATATATATATATATATATATATTTATATATATATATATATATTTGGACTCATTTGGGCTGATATTCTCGTGTTTGCACCACATTTTAGGCACGTTTTCATTTATATGTACTAGTCCATGCTAGGTGCACCATTAAGCCCATTTTAGAGGAGCGATTCTGAAAAGTTTTTAGCGCAGCAAGTTTTTCAGAATCGTGCGTTTCCTTGACGCACGGTCTGTGCGGTCGTGCGTTTGTGTCTGGGAAGAAAATGGAGCGTCGGAGTTTACTCGTGCGTTTTAACGCACGGGCGAATTCGCCTGTGCGTGAGTAAAACGCACGATCGACCTGTGTCTTTGTGATTTCAGAGCGTCAAAATTTACCCGTGCGTTTGAACGCACGGGCGGTGTTGGTCATGCGTGAACAAATCGCATGGGCGGTGCAGCGTATTCTACAAGCCATATTTTATCCGTTAATATCGCACGGTCTGCGCACGATCGTGCGTTCGACCGTGCGTGACCAATTTTCAGCCTGTTTCCTATAAAAAGCAGGAATCGAGGCAGTCCAAAGAGGAGGGCGATAGAGGACGACCGAGAGCGATTCAGAGAGCGGGAAATCTCTTCCTTCCCGCTGCTCTTGAGGGCTGAAGGCTTCCCCTTCATTTCCTCCATCATCAAGGCCATTTCCGGTGATTTCCACCTCCGTCCTTCCATCCGGGAGCATTAGGAAGCTTCATCCACCATTAGCTCAAGCATTCCTCGCCAAGGAGACCAAGGAAGCGCAGAAGATCATAGGAGCGGTGACAGCCTCCTTCGAGCCATGCTCACCATCTGAGGGCCGAGTCCGGAGAGAGCCCAACAACCTCTCACTCCGGCCGTGAACCCAAGCCGTGACTTCTTCTTTGTGGTCCTCTCTAACCTTGAATGCTTATACTTCATTTTTGTGTTGTATGAATGCGTGTTAAGCTAATCTTAAGGAGTTTTGCTTTCCTTCATATGCACTGATGTTGTGGTGGCGTGAATAGCCCCTTGTTCCTAGTGATTTTCTGTGATTCGTTGTGGGTGAAGCCACTAGCAATTGCTAGTGGTGATGTTTTAAGAAGAGGTGTGTGCGACCCTCAACCGTCATAGTGATTTCCCGTCCACACGCCTTCCGAAGCACGGCATCGCGGCCGTTGCACCCATCTCGCCGTGCGAAGTGGTGTTTTGACTCGCATCTTTCTTCATTCTGCAATAGCGTAGGAAACCAAATCAAACTCCCCGTTGTTACTCATTACTCCTTTTAACTGATTTCCTGTTTTGAGCAAATCGTACTACCCAACTTGCGGTCCTTGAGAGATCGATACTTGGGGATAACTTCCCATTTTTATTACTTGAGCGACCGGTGCACTGCCGTCGTATCGCATTTCGTGCCTGCTAATTAGCAGTGCCAAAATAGCGCATCAAGTTTTTGGCGCCGTTGCCGGGGACTGCAAACGTGTGTGATTTGTTTTTATTTGGAAATTTGTTTTAAGGTATTTTGTTTTTCTTGTTGTGCGCTAATCCATTGTCTTGCAAGCAAGTCTACCATGACTTCTATCCAGCAACGTATGTATCAGGGAAGTTTGGACGATCTTAGAAATCAGCCACAACTAAATAATCTTGCATCCGAGATCTCCACTGATATCATTGAGTTTATTTCTGAGAATTGCAAATTCAGCCGGGATACACATGAGGATGCAGTATGTCATGTGCAGGAATTCTTAGAAGTCTATTATACATGTATTTTCAATGGAGTTGAAAATGACCAACAAAAGATCCTAGCATTTTCATTCTCTCTGCATGATAAAGCTAAAGGATGGTACCGGGATACCCGAAAGATTGAGATAACTTCTTGGAAGCAATTTGAAAGGAAGTTCCTGTTTGATTTTCAACACCGCATGCGAGGTATGAATAGGCATAAGGAACTTATTGCCTTCGGACAGAGAAAGGACGAGACATTGGTGGACGCATGGGTGCATTTTCAATCCTTACATAGGGATTGTTACCGTGAGGATTTGTCAGAAGATTTTTTAATTCAGATCTTCTATTTCGGCGTAACGGACAAGTTCCGTGTGCTTTTTGATGTTGCAGCTGGAGGCGCCCTGTTTAATAAGTCGGGGAAGGAAGCCTGGGAGATAGTGGCGAATATAGTGTAGACTAGTCAGTATTGGAGCCACTCTACTCACACTCCGAGCACTAGCGAAGTTAATGCAGTAACACTTAATGGAGCAGAGGAATGTCTTCTTGCAGACCAAGCAGAGCAGTTAGTTACTTTCGTGGGCAATATGTTGCTCAAGATGAATGAACAGTCCGCAGCAATTCAGCAGCTCGATTCTGCTATCAGTGCTCTCATAGTTGTTTTCTCTGGGATTGTGGACCAGCCGCCCGAGTATGTGAATGCCATGGAGTTAAGAAGTGGCAGGAGTGTAAAAAACCTCCCACATCAGAAAACCCCTCCAGTACCTGCGCTACAGGAACCGCTTGCGAATCCTACGGACAGGCCTGATGTAGATGTGACAACGAAGCTGACTCCTATCCCTACTGTGCCGGATTCTGCGAGCGCGGCAAAACCCTCAAAAAATATTGTTAGCCCTCCTTTTCCTCACAGGTTACGGAATGAGAAATCAGAACAGCAATTTCGCAAATTCCTGGAAATGATGAAGGGAGTACAAGTTAGCATCCCGCTGATTGAGGCCATCTCCCAGATACCGGGTTACTCAAAATTCCTGAAGAAGCTGATTTCAAAGCGAAAGGAACTGGAGGACCTCAAAACCATTGATCTCACCGAGGAGTGCTCCACCATCATTGCCGACATTCCTACAAAGCGTAAGGATCCTGGAAGCTTTACTATCCCTTACAAAATCGGTCGCCACCGATTCGGTCAGGCACTGTGTGATCTAGGAGCCTCCATCAATCTAATGCCGCTCTCCATCTTTAAAGAACTAGGTGCGGGGATTTTGATGCTGACACAAGTAATGCTGCAACTGGCCGACAGAACGATCAGGAAACCGGGCGGGATTGTGGAAGACCTTACCATTGTGGTGAATGACCTCGCCTTTCCAGCTGATTTCATCATCCTTGATATGAAGGCCGATGATAAAGTTCCTATTATCCTGGGACGGCATGTTCAGGTTTGCTGCAGCAATAGCAAATAATGTTATATGAAACATGTTTACTAGATTTGGAATCATACATGTCACCCTTTGGGTGCTGTCTTTCAGGTTTCCTGTGGAGAGTAATAAAAAAGTTCATGCTGATCTCTTTTCTCCATGCAGCCTTGTGTAACCTCAGTTCTTGGCTGCCGATAATGGAACAGTATTGTTCTTGAGTTTGTGTGTTGGAGAGTAATAAAAAAAAGTTCTTTGCTCAACCCTAACTTATTCCTTTTATACACCACTGACCCTCAACGGCTCTTAGCTGTCCTCCTGACAGGTAAGGGAGTGATTGGTGGACCCCAATATGCATTTCTGCAGCTTGCGCCAAAAGCAGAACCCGCCAGATCACTTTTGAATTTGTCTCAGCGGTTGGGCTGAGATGGTCAGCCGTCTCAGCGGTTGCTTCTGTCCCGTCTCAGCGGATCCGCTGAGACAGACAGTTGTCTCAACGGTTTTCTTCTATCTGTAGCTCAGCTTGTCCAGACACCTTCTCAGTGGCTCCTGGTCTTGTCTCAGCGATTCAGCTGAGACAGAGAGCTCGTCTCAACTGATCATACATTACACCATGGTGTGCCCTTATCCTGCATACTTATGAGATAGAAATAAGGTTTATCAAATACAACTTGTACTTAGCATTGAGTGTGAGGTCTCTTCAAATCAAGGGAACATTGAGGGTCATTTTCCCAACAAGAAGGATTTTGATTCATTAAGAAATATATTAAACTTTGAATTATAACTCCAAAGTTGGAATTCTCCTCCTCTCCTTATTCTCTCCTCTTTCTTTCTTAATTTCCCTCTCTCCCTCCTTTTTGAAAATTTCGGCCAAGCCTTGGATTAGCCGCCCCCCCCTTCTTTCTCCTCTCCATAGCCGCACCCATTCATCCTTTCTCCTCCATTGAAATTTCGGCCAAGGATAAGAAACTAAGGTGTTGATCTCGTGGAATCAAGTTCCGGCGTAACGTGAAGAAGGCGGACGAGTTTCTCTCCATTCAGCGCGGCTCCGGTGGATCTGTTGAAGAGCGATCAAAGTTTGTGTAGATCTTTTTCCGAGATCTCTCTCTGAGTGGGTAACGAACATTTCTTCCCTTTTTGTGATTTCTCTCTAGATAATCTTGTGGTGGATTAATTTTGGCGTGACTTTCTATAGCGTTGATTTATCGTGGTTTTCTTCGATTGAAATTGTTGTTGATCTTTATTTACTTAAGTTCGTGAGGATTGACGAACCTCGTTTTCTTTTTGTTGGGAGAGATCTACCTTTTCCGAAATCGTATTTTTGGTGGATCTCTTTTGGTACAACAATCGCTCGATCGGATCGGGTGGATCCATTTGGCTAGAAAGTATATTGGCATATAGTCCTTATTCGATCTATACTGGTGTGACTACCCGTCATAAACGTTGGATTGATAAATATTATGTTGCGTGTATGTTGCGATTAATTTTTGTGCGAACGTATAAATTGGAACGTTGAGAGGGAACGCGTGTTTGTTCGTAGCGATCGTGTCGGAGAGCATAGCCTGCATCAATTTGGTATCAGAGCGAGTTTCGTGTCAATTTATTAATTGACGCATTCCTAAAGTTTTCTTAGAATGTCGGCACACACAATCATCACACGATTTCGTGTTCAAAATATCAAAACTTTTAATTGGTGGTCTGCGAATAGCGGCCTAAAATATTTATTTTTCTGCAAAAATAAAAAAAAATAAAATTCTAGAAATTCTCCATATTTTTCTCAGTAATTTAAAATTTCTGGTCTGCGAATAGCGGCCTAAAATTTTAATTTTCCTGCGAAAATCAAAAAAAAAATCTGGAAATTCTCCATATGTTTCTTAGTAAGAAAATCAAAAAAAAAATTAATTACCCTAGTTATTAAGGGGCAATAAAATTATCTTTCAGAAAATTTTGGCTTATTTAAAATTTCTGGCCTGCAAATTGCGGCCTAAAATTCTCATTTTTCTGCGAATAATTAAAAAAATATTGGAAATTCTCTATACGTTTCTCAGTAAGTAAATCTTAAAAAAATCCTTACCCTAGTTGTTAAGCGGAAATAAAATCATCTTTTATAAATCTGTCTAGTTCAGATTCAAAATTTTTCTATCATTGCATGTCCACTAGTTCTGGTCCCGAGCACATATCTACTCATCGGGTATGGCTCATGACGTTTATGTTTCCCGATTAGACTATTTGTATTTTAAAGCTGTAGCTAATCGCACCCCAAATTTGCATACATGCCATAGGAAAACCAACCGTCAATGCACTCTTCCTCACACGAGAAAACAGACACCCACTTATGATGGTTATGGGAATCCACAATTTTTTTGGGATTGGCTTAAGGAAATGGAATATTATGTTGATTGTCACGATTGGGACAACCACCAAAAGGTTGTTATCGCCCGAGAGAGGTTAGTAGTCGAGCCCAGGTGTTTTGGCTAAACGAAGAGCGTCATGTGGGTGATTATCAATATGTTTGGCCGCAAATGCGTAGCCTTCTCACTTCTCAATATGACCCTGGCTACCTACGTACTACTGGCACAAAGTCCGCGAGTGCGTACAACTCCAAGCCCGCGTGTGGGTATAGCACCACAACCGTGAGCGAGTATAATTACGGCACTAGACCCATATCTGCTTATAGGAGTGACCATATGCCTCAGGCTAGATCCTTTCCCCCCAAAGGTAGGACTATCCAAAGTGTGTCTACTTCCACCTTTAGGGAAAATAAGCAGTTTAGGCCCTAAGTTTCAGACTCGATTAATGTTACTGCTGGGGATGTCAAGAGCCCGAGGGGTGAGAGTATTCCAGTCAGTGAGGGTTGTCCCATGATTTTTACACACAATGCATCGGGAATGACTCCTCCCGAACTTCCTGATATAGTTTTTGAATCTTCTGACAATGCTGAATTTGTGCCCTTGACTGAGCCTACCGCTGAGGGCGATGTCGTTATTAAGGAAGATCTTAGCGACGATGAGGAGTTTGGTTATCCTAGTGATATGGAAGAGGACCTCCCATCTGATCCAGTTTTAGAATTGTCTGATGATTTTGATTTGGAGGGCGTACCTAGTGCATTGGAAGAGTTGGTGATATAAAAATATAATTATGTTTACGGATTTTGTGAATTTAAGAGGAGCGAATGTTGTTTATGTTCTCCAATTCTATTTCCGACAAAGGCAAGCGTACCTTATCGTTTAGAGCATAGGATATTAAAGAAAAATATCAAGGTCGTATTAAAACACGGGTCTGTCGAGTACTTCTACTTCGAGAAAGCTAACTATTCTTTTATCGGAAATAAAATTGGAAAAGAGCAATAATTAAAACTAAATAAAAGAGAACCAAAAGAAAATAAAATAAAAACTAAACATGATTAGAACTTGCTTTGAAATGGAATAGAAAGATACAAATTATCATTCTACTCTAAACCTTGACCATGGAGATTCCTAGTTTATGAACGCACCTCTCTCGAGGAATACGCCCAACTGAGATTAAGTTGATCGATCGGACTCTCGTCCTATAACCGAAATGCCTAATACTCACTTTAACGAGGTGAATCCCACTATAGGATTTGACTCCTATCTAGAATATTTACGCCATCCTCTCTCGAGGGGTGCATGCAACTCTTTTTATTCTCAAGCGATCAATTCGTACGCACGAGCCTCTCGGCTAACTATAGTACAAAAACAAATACCGAAATTCATAACCGTCATATGAACTCGATATCGTTATTTTTCGAGAATAAATGGAAGGAGAGACGATACGATAATAAGGTGAAGATAATTTCGAATCAAAGCTTGCAAAAATCAAGAATAACTTAATCCTAGCTAAAGGTAAAATAAGAAAAAGAGAAAATGAGAGAAGATGAGATTTTTGCATAAGTAATAGAAAGAGCTTAAAATTTCATTTCATAAATAAAAGAGATTACATAAATTGAAAGCTACATTGCATTGCATGAAGGTAAATCCAAACTAGCTTGCATGGAAAGAAAATAGAAAAATTAAACTAATCTAAAGAAAATTGCATTAATTAAAAACTAACTACAACATGAAAAATAAGAAAAACTATACAAGAACTGCCCAAATGGGCAATGGCGGGAGGGAGGATTGCTGGAAATGAGCTCCTGAATTTATAGGAAAATTTTCCAAGTTACACGCCCTCGGTCACGGGCGTGACCCTGGGGCGTGTAATCACTGTTCTGCATCGGCTGGGACGGCGGCGTGGAGCATGCATGACGGTGGGAGAAAGTTAGACATTACACGCCCGTGTAACTTTGGTCACTGGAATGTACTTGGACGGCTTTAATCAATGCAGCATGGGCTTGAATTAGGCGCAGCAGAAAGCAGGGATCACGCTCGAAAGTCACGGACGTGGCCTATGGGTCACGGGCGTGTACTTGGATGGCTTCAATCAATGCAGCATGGTGTCACGGACTAGTCCCCTTGACTATGTCGCGCACGGCCTTAGCTCCTCTTGCCACCCCTCGCGGCTAGCTAAGTCAGCCTCGCTCTAAGAAAACTGTGGTGGAAATGGGAACGAGAACAAGAACACAAGAGCACAAGTGCACAAGAGAAGAAGTAAGCAAGAGAACTCAAAAGCTTATTCCAAACTTGGATGGTTACAAATGAGGGGGTTTTCCCCTTTTATAGGCCCCAAAGAGGTTTCCCTCCAAACCAAAGAATATTCTAGATCCCTACTATTCTAGAGTATTCTATACAATTCCGGTATGTACAAGAGTCATGGACTCTCTAGATTGTTCTACTGCCTTCCTATGTACAAGACTCCAGATTTCTCTAGAATCTTCTCATGTATTAACCCCAAAAGTGAGGGGATCGTAACATTCTCCCCCACCTATCCTGGCATCGTCCTCGTCGCCTCGTACTGCTAAATAAAGTCCTTGAACTGCCACAAGTCTTCTAATGTCTCCCAAGTCGCATCGGACTCTGGCAATCCCTTCCATCTGACTAAGTACTGTATACTTGGCGGGACTCCGCGTCGCCGTACCACCCTCTGAGATAGTACCCGATCAATCTCCTTCTCGAATGATTTGGTCATGATCGGAGGCGCTCTATGTGATTCTCCTCGCCTCGGGTCTTCTTGATCTTCATGATAAGGCTTCAACATGCTTACATGGAAGACCGGATGAATCTTCAACGAGTTGGGTAGATCAAGGCGATATGACGCCTTTCCTACCTTGCCAATCACCTCGAACGGCCCTTCATACCTCCTTATCAACCCCTTATGCATGCTCCGCGTTACTTTGAACTGTTGGGGTAGGAGTTTTACCATCACTTTATCTCCTAGGTCAAACTCCTGTGGCCTTCTCTTCACATCCGCCCATTTCTTCATACGCTTCCTTGCTTTCTCTAGGCAGACTTTGGCCAAGTCATTTTGTTCCTCCCAAGACTTTGCCAACTGAAGTGCTCCTGGGCTCTTTCCTTCTCCATGGTTGATGGCTAGTGCATGCGGTGTGAGCGGTTGATGCCCGGTCGCCAGCTCGAAGGGACTCCTTCCCGTAGACTCACTCCTCTGCAAGTTGTAGGAAAACTGAGCAACATCCAAGATCTTTGCCCAGTCCCGCTGGTTAGCACTCAAAAAGTGCCGCAAGTAGCACTCCAATAAGCCATTTACTCTCTCGATCTGCCCATCGGACTGCGGGTGGAAACTTGTGGACAAGTTTAGTTGTGATCCCATCATCCTGAACAACTCCGTCCAAAGTTTCCCCGTGAAGCGAGGATCCCGATCGCTCACAATATTTTGTGGAAGCCCCCAATGCTTTACCACTTGCTTGAAGAATGCTTGGGCCGCTTCCTCCGCTGTGCAGTCCTTTGTACATGGGATGAACGTCCCATATTTGGAGAATCTGTCCACGACCACCATAATCGATCCAAATCCCTCTGATTTGGGAAGAGCGCTGATGAAGTCCAACGTCACGGTGTGCCATGGATGATCTGGAACTGGAAGAGGCTCTAGCAATCCCGCTGGTTGCCGATTCTCCACTTTGTCTTGTTGGCACACAAGACATGTCTTCACATACAAGTCCACGCTTTCCTTCATCTTCGGCCAGTTGTACAAGATCTCCACTAGCGCCATGGTTCTCTTTTGGCCCGGATGACCTGCCCATCGAGTGTCATGACACTCCTTGATCAATTCCCTCCGTAGGTTGTCCCACTTTGGGATGTATAGTCTCTTCCCCTTGGTGTAAAGAAGTTCATCCTCTACCCAAAAGTGTTTGGCTGTTCCTTCCCTTGCCGCCTTCATTAGCTCGATTGCCAATGGATCTTGTTACAACCCTTCCTTGATCCTGGTTAGCAACTCCCCTTTCACCGTGGATATAGCAGCAAGTTCCTCCTTGCGGCTCAAGGCATCCTCAACAACGTTCTCCTTCCCGGGCTTGTACTCCATCGAATAGTCGAACTCTGCTAGAAAATCTTGCCACCTTGCTTGCTTTGAAGACAACTTCTTTTGCGTCTGGAAGTAACTTGTGGTCACATTGCCCGTCTTGACCACAAACTTCCCCCCGAGCAAGTAGTGTCTCCACACCCATAAGCAATGTATGATAGCAGACATTTCCGTCTCCTGGACGGTGTACCGCCACTCCGTCTCGTTCAGCTTTCGACTTTCATATGCAATAGGATGTCCATCCTGCATCAATACTCCACCAATGGCAAAGTCGGAAGCATCCGTCTGGACCTCGAACTCCTTTCCAAAGTCCGACAATGATAACACCGGCTCGGTGCTCACTGCTTGCTTTAGATCTTCAAAGGCTTGTTTGCATCCATCATCCCAAGCCCACGATCTCTCCTTCTTTAGCAAGTCCGTTAATGGGGCTGTTCTCCTTGAATAGCCCTGGATAAACCGCCGATAGTAATTTGCAAGTCCAAGAAAGGATCTTAGCTCGGTTACCTTAGTAGGTGGCTCCCAATCTATGATCGCTTGGATCTTGGCTTCATCCATCTTCAACTGGCCATGTCCAATGACATGTCCAAGGAATGAGACCTCCTTCGTGCCGAACGTACATTTTGACTTCTTTATATATAATTTGTTCTCCCGCAAGACTCGAAAGATAGTGCGGAGATGTTCTGCATGCTCCTCCATTGAGTTGTTGTAGATCACGATGTCATCCAGATAAACCACCACAAATTGATCCAGGTAGGGATGGAATATCCTGTTCATCAAAGTGCAAAATGTGGCTGGTGCGTTAGTCAAGCCAAATGGCATGACCAACCACTCGTAAGACCCATAACGAGTGATGCACGTCGTCTTCAGCTCGTCTCCTTCTGCAATTCAGACTTGATAATAGCCCTTCTGCAAGTCCATCTTGGTGTAGACCTTGGCTTTCCCCATCCTATCAAACAAGTCAGCGATCAAAGGAATAGGATACTTATTCTTGACCGTTACCTTGTTGAGTGCCCGATAGTCCACACACATCCGCAAAGATCCGTTTTTCTTCTTCTGAAACAGCACCGGTGCGCCGTATGGTGCTTTCGATGGACGAATCTTCCCTGTGTCTAGTAGCTCCTTCAGCTGCTTACGGAGTTCCTCCAATTCGGGCGGAGCCATGCGATATGCCGCCATCGTAGGTGGCTTCACCCCTTGTTCCAGCTCAATCTCATGGTCCACCTCCCTCCGAGGCGGTTGCTTGTTCGGAAGCTCGGTTGGCATAACGTCTTGATTCTCCTCCAAGACTTGCACAATGAATGGATGTACCTCCTCATCCTTTGCCGCAACTTCCTCCTTCAAGGTGGCTAAGTAAGTCACCTCTCCTTTCTTGACACCTTTGGCTATTTGCATAGCCGATAGCTGCTTTCCCTTCGTTGGTGGCCCTTCCACCGCTGGGATCATGCATGGAGACCCTTTCTCCATAATGCACATGGATCTACAAAAAGGCATGGTGATAGCTCGTACCTTCTCGAAGAAATCCATCCCGAGTACAACTTGAAAATCATCCATCGGTGCAATGGAGAAGTCCACTTGGCCCTTCCAAGTTCCCAACTGCAACTCCACTCGCGTGACACTCCTTGCAGCGGCCTCGCCTTCCCATTCACCGTCTTCAACCATCCTTCACCCTTAGAGACAAGAAGACCAAGTCTCTTGGCTTCCTCCTCGTTCATGAAGTTATGCGTTGCTCCTGTGTCAAGCAAGGCCTTGGTGACCTTCCCGTTTGCATACGCCTCCACGAACATCAATCCTTTTAGTGATGCGGCTGGAGCAGGTCTAACATTCAAAGCATTAAGTAATTGTAAAGATCCTATTTGAGCAGAAGTACCTTCTCCAGAATTTCCCGCATCATTGCCTTCCATAATTGCTGAAAGCGTTCCCATCTTTGGACAGCTGCTCATGGCATGCGGTCCCATGCATAAGAAGCATCCCCCTTTCGGAATAAAGGCCTTCTTCTTCTCTTCATATTCCTTCCGAGTGTCATGCCGCTGGAAGTTGGGCTTCTTGCCATCACGCTTCTCTCCCCCACCTTTCCCGTAATCCTTATCCTTCTTTGGCTTTGCTGCATCTGTGTTCCGTTGGTACTCAATAAGGGACTCAGCTGTGGCAATAGCTTCATCCAACGTCTTGACATCTCGCCTTTGTAATTCTTGCTTAGCCCAATGCTGAAGAACATCCACGAAGAAGAATCGCAAGTCTTCATCAGACATGCTAGGAATTTGCAGCATCAAGGTGGTAAATTCTTTGACATACTCCGCAATGCTCCCCTTGTGCTTCAACTCCCTAAGCTTTTTCTTAGCTTCATAAACGATATTTTCTGGATAGAAATGCCGTTTGAGTTCACGCCTGAACTCCTCCCATGTATCAATACGATACAAGCCTTTCTCGATGTCGGCATGCTTTCTTCGCCACCAAAGAGAAGCAACATCCGATAAGTAATAAGAGGCTTGCCGTACCTTAACAGCTTCATCGACGAGGTTACACCCCTCGAAGAACTGCTCCATCTGCCAAATAAAGTTCTCTACCTCCTTTGCATCTCGCTTGCCCACAAATGGCTTGGGCTTAGGAACCTCCATCCTTGGATTGCCCATTGCCATGTTTCCTCCACCATTAGCCACGGCTCGGCGACATAAGGTGAGTTCCTCTTTCATATCCTCGAATCCAATCCGCATTGCTTGAATGGCATCTTCCATCCTAGCGAGGCGTTCCTCCAACGCCGGCTGAGCATCAAGACAAGTCTGGGTAGACTCCTTGATGGACTCGAATTCTTCTAGCACATGGGCCTCAAGAGCTTCGAAGTTACCTTCCACCTTCTCAACTCGATTGGCCAGCATCATAACAGCCTGATCCACATAAGTTCCTTCACACGTCTTGCTATGATCCCTCTTCTTCCTGCCTTGTTGATCTACGACCTCCCTGCCGCGCTCATCAACAACGCTTGAGTTGTTTGCCTCATTCGCCATAGCAACACCACAAATTGAACCTGAGTGAACCTGGGTCAACCTAGGTCAACCTAGCTTTGATACCAACTGTCACGGACTAGTCCCCTTGACTATGTCGCGCACGGCCTTAGCTCCTATTGCCACCCCTCACGGCTAGCTAAGTCAGCCTCGCTATAAGAAAACTGTGGTGGAAATGGGAATGAGAACAAGAACACAAGAGCACAAGTGCACAAGAGAAGAAGTAAGCAAGAGAACTCAAAAGCTTATTCCAAACTTGGATGGTTACAAATGAGGGGGCCTTCCCCTTTTATAGGCCCCAAAGAGGTTTCCCTTCAAACCAAAGAATATTCTAGATCCCTACTATTCTAGAGTATTCTATACAATTCCGGTATGTACAAGAGTCATGGACTCTCTAGATTGTTCTACTGCCTTCCTATGTACAAGACTCCATATTTCTCTAGAATCTTCTAATGTATTAACCCCAAAAGTGAGGGGATCCTAACAATGGGCTTGAATTCGGCGCAGCAGAAAGTAGGGATCACGCGTGAAAGTCATGGGCGTGACCTATGGGTCACGGGCGTGACTCATGTAAACTTCTCGATGGCAGCTCCTCGTCTCGACGGCATCAGCGCTGGCAAGATTCTATTTTTACACGCCCCTGGTCACGGGCGTGGCTTTGGGTCATGGGCGTGACTGGGGCGTGACTTGCTGTGGACTAGCTCAAATGCACGGAAATAGCTTCTGGCCTGGTCTTAAAGTTACACGCCCCCAGGTCACGGGTGTGACCTAGGGCGTGTACTATGAATTTTGACAAAAATCTCCAGAAATTTGCAGAACAAAAATACAACTATAATTTGAACAGAAATTGCAAAAGAAATGATTTTTAACCAAAATATAAATAATATTTACAAAATTATATAAAAATTAACTTAAATACTATAATAAAAATACGCATAAATTCTACTCATCAAATACCCCCATACTTAAGCTTTTGCTATTCCAGAGCAAAAGTATGAGAAATATTTATAAGACATTAATAAGGTTTTTTAATTAAGGCTAAAATTCTATTTAAATCAAAAGAAAGCTAAAAATAAAACTTTAGGGATTCAAATAATAAGTCCTAAATTATAATAATAATTTGAAAAGAGAGAAGTGTTTAGCCAAGTCTTCTCAAGTTACTTAATTAGCAAACAAAATTGGACTAACTAGCAAACAAGTTTAGATTTAAAATTATTAAAAAAACCATTACTTGAAAGAAACTTAAGGAAAAAGTAACCTACTAAATATTGCTCTCATTATAATTTAAATTAAATCTAGATCAAAGATATTGGTTATGGGGGTTCACAAAATTTGGCATAAGAAGAGATCTTAGAAAGGAGGTGATGAATTTTATCCTCTCACCTTACTTAATTTTTTTTGTATATGTTTAGGAAAATGATGAATTTTATCCTTTCATTTTCCATGCCATATAATCTTTTAATAATTATCTTCTAATAAAATCCCAAAATATATATGGTTTAGGAGTAATGAATTTTAACCTCTTACTCCATGCTATATAATCTTTTAAAATATTTTGGGTGCATATGTTTAAGGAATAATGAATTTTATCCTCTTATTCCCATGACATATGATCTTTTAAAACACTTTTTTTATATGCCACAAAAAGGGGTAGGGTAAAGAAAATTTCTAGCTTATAAATTAAATTATTTTGAGAGCAAATTCTAGTAAATTAAACTTTCCTAAAATTCTAAAAGTATGAGGTAGAAATAATTTAAATCTAAATGTGTTAAGCACAATTACTACAAAATTGAAACTATTTAAAATAAAAGAGAATAAAGTGCTAAAGAAAATACTCTAACCAAATTAAAATCATAAATTATTTCTTAAAACTAAATCACCTAAAAAATTAAATTTAACAAACCATGATAAAATAAAAGTTAGCAAATTAAAAAGACAAATACAAATGCTTATAAATAAACTCATAAAACAAAATTGATTTTGTAAAAAAAAAAAAAAAAAACAAAAGTAAGGTTTTATTATGTTATTTTGATTTTTCTAAGTTTTCTTCATTTTTTTTGAAGTTTTGATATTATCTTTTTTTTTATAAGAAATAAAAAAATGCAAAACATAAACTAAAAAGCCGAAAGATTTTTTTTGTTAATTCTTGGACTTCTCGAGGTATGGCCCGTGAAGGGTTCTCAACGGTACTAGAATGTGTGATGGGGTGAGGTCCCAAACGGCCCTTTCCAAGAAATTAATTTTCTATTTTCTAAATTTTTTTTTGAATATTTTGGGTTTTCAAATTTTTTTGAAAATGCTAATTTTTTTTTTAAAAGACAATAAAAAGGAAATACACTATGTACAAAAAGAAAATAACTATGTACAAACCAAATATTGTTGGAATTTTAGGATTTTTTTAAAAAAAATTGGAAATTCTCTACGATTTTATAATTTAAAAGAAAGAGAAATACACCCTCATACTTAAAATTCAGCATTGTCCCCAATGTTGAAAGCTAAGTATGAAGAACAAATAAAATACAAACACCATATTATGAAAGAAAAAGAACAACGAGGGGGAAAGAAGCACGTCCCTGATTTGGAGACGGACGATTACCACGATCACCTGCAAAATTATTTTTAAAATAAAACAAAACACAAAATAAAAAGGGAAAAGGAAAAAAACATAAAAGTTACTTTTTTTTTGAATTTTTGATAAAAGTAATAGCGCTTTCTCTTTTCAAAATATCGACAAAATATTCTCCGACAACGGCGCCAAAAACTTGATATAAAAATATAATTATGTTTACGGATTTTGTGAATTTAAGAGGAGCGAATGTTGTTTATGTTCTCCAATTCTATATCCGACAAAGGCAAGCGTACCTTATCGTTTATAGCATAGGATATTAAAAAAAATATCAAGGTCATATTAAAACGCGGGTCTGTCGGGTACTTCTACTTCGAGAGAGCTAACTATTCTTTTATCAGAAATAAAATTGGAAAAGAGTAATAATTAAAACTAAATAAAAGAGAACCAAAAGAAAATAAAACAAAAACTAAACTTGATTAGAACTTGCTTTGAAATGAAATAGAAAGATACAAATTATCATTCTACTCTAAACCTTGACCGTGGAGATTCCTAGTTTATGAACGCACCTCTCTCGAGGAATACGCCCACCTGAGATTAAGTTGATCGGCTGGACTCTCGTCCTATAACCGAAACGCCTAATACTCGCTTTAACGAGGTGAATCCCACTATAGGATTTGACTCCTATCCAGAAGATTTACATCATCCTCTCTTGAGGGGTGCGTGCAACTCTTTTTATTCTCAAGCGATCGATTCGTACACACGAGCCTCTCGACTAACTAGAATACGAAAACAAATGCCGAAATTCATAATCAGCATATGAACTCGATATCGTTATTTTTCGAGAATAAATTGAATGAGAGAAGATACGATGATAAGGTGAAGATAATTTCGAATCAAAGCATACAAAAATCAAGAATAACTTAATCCTAGCTAAAGGAAAAATATGAAAAAGAGAAAAGGAGAGAATATGAGTGTTGGAACAACCCTATTACTGATTTGGGCTAGGATCACTATATGTTGACTAGGACTAAGTTGACCCCCATTGTATAGTCTAAGGGTCAAGGTTTTATGCTGTTAAGTTAGCTAGAACATAAGGAAAAGTTAAGATTCTGCGTTCGACGAACTCCATCCTGCGTTCGACGAACGTCTTGTTAAGGGGAGATGCTCTCCTTTTTGATAGGGGGAGATGCTTTTTGAAGATGCTCAAGTTTCAAGGGGAGATGTTGTATGAAAAAGAAAAAAACAGTTCATGATGAAGAAGCTCACAGCAGCTTTGATTCAGAAATTCAGATATGACAGATTCAAATGCAGATTGGTAGCAAAGCAAGATTCAGTTCAGATAAACAAAGAAAAATGTTGAAGGCAAAGATTTCTAAGCAAAGCAAAAGATGCAAATGCAGATTCAGAAATATTGTTTGATATAGCAGATACAGCTCAGATAATCAAATTCAGAAAGCTGAAGGCAATGTCAGAATTCAGAAAGCAAAAGGTTCTGATTATTTGTTTTTATTATTTCTGTTTTCATTGTAAAATTTCAAAACTCAGAGTATCATATTTTATATCTGCTGAAATGTTTAAAATCTGTCAGGTATATTTGCTCTGTTGTTTTGTTGTTTATTTTATTATTCAATTTTTGTCAAATAGTGTCCTAACCCAAATAGGGGGAGATTGTTGGAACAACCCTATTACTGATTTGGGCTAGGATCACTATCTGTTGACTAGGACTAAGTTGACCCCCATTGTATAGTCTAAGGGTCAAGGTTTTAGGCTGGTAAGTTAGCTAGAACTTAAGGAAAAGTTAAGGTTCTGCGTTCGATGAACTCCATCCTGCGTTCGACGAACGTCTTGCTCCAGGTCGACGAATTGAGGCTATCTCAGCGTTCGACGAATTGAGGATATCTCAGCATTTGGAAAATTGAGGTTGTCTCAGCGGTCGATGAAATTGCTCAGTCTCAGTGGTCGACGAAATTGCTCAGTCTCAGCGGTCGACGAAATTGCTCAGTCTCAGCGGTCGACGAAATTGCTCAGTCTCAGTGGTCGACGAAACTGTCCAGTCTCAGCGGTCGATGAATTTGTCAAGTCTCAGCGGATGATGATTTTGCTCAGTCTCAGCGGTTGACGATTTGCTCAGTCTCAGCGGTCGACGAATTTGCTCAGTTCAACGGTCGACGAATTTGCCAAATCTCTGCGTTCGACGAAATATCATTCAGATCGACTAATTCAATTCTTCCAGCTAGATTCAGTTGTTTATCATTCAGGTCGACGAACTCAACATTCTGTTCGACGAATTCAGTATTTAGATCGACGAAATTTCTTATTTCAATTCAGTATTTCAGACAGATTATTTACATTCTATTCTCCGAACTCAGATCTTTCAGCAACGGCTCTATTATATCAGATAAGTAAGGATTATATCCTTCCTTTTATTATTCTCTTATTTCGAGAATATAGTCGTTGACATATAGGTGAAAAGGACACTTTCATGGAAAAGGAAAAAGATATAAAGCTTATCAGATTTGTAGTACCAAATATATCTCTTCTGAATATTTTATTCCTTAAACTAAGGGATTTGAATTTCAAATCAGTCAGAGATTTCAAAAAGGAATAAGGAAGAAGATTTACAGGACATTATTACAGAATAGCAAGACAAGAAAAAGAGAGCAAGAATACAGTCGACAGAAAAGTAACAGGAAGAAAAGAAAGAAAGAAATCATTCACAGATCATCTTCATCTTCCTCAAACAGTACCTTTCATTCTCTGAGAACATCAACACCTTCTCTCAGTTTCTGCTGCTAGATCAGATCTTCAAGAGCAACAACAAATCTGAGAAACTTCTGTCTCTCATATTCATCAGCTATCAAGGAAGATATTTGTTTCAAGTGAAAGCTCCATCCTCAAACTGTCAAGAATTTCAATCAAACAGGGGGAGCTTTACAACATCAACACATTCCACTAGTCTTCTCTCAGATTATTGACAGAGAAGAACATCTAAACCCTCTTTATCCCATTATGTACAAGGTTATAACTCCCTTCAAAATTAACCCCTTTAGTGGCAGGGCACCTGATCAAAAACCTATGGTTGGTTTGAGCACTTGATCAAAAGCTCATTGGTGTTTGGACACCTGATCAAAAATCCATTGGTCGTGCGCTATTGGCTGTGCGCTATTTGTGCAGATTCAAGACTATCCTATAGGTTCTTCGTGCACGATCAGAGGCATTTCTTCACGCCCGACCACTGGTCGTGCGCCTGACCGTGCGCGCTATTAATTTCTGCTCCGCCTATAAATAGGCATGCGCGATTTTAGGTCAGGGATCGACTTTTCCAGCGCCGTACAACTGCGCCATTTTTGCCCCTTCCACTAGGTTTCGCCCCCTAGGCCTCCTCCATCATCCTCAAGCTCTAAGGAGAGGGATTCAACACTACATCCACCAAGATCCAAGGAGAAGGAAGCTAGGTCATTTCCGGATCGTGACACGAAGAAGACGGGCCATTGGAGGGTAGTGACAGCCTTCTCTACCCCGGACGCAGTTGAGGACCGAGCTTGGACGCGGATTGACAACCCAGCGATTCCAACCGTGAATCTTCAACAAGACTTCGGATTTGGTCGATTCCTTGCTCTCTCTCTATCTTTGTATTGGTAGTTGTAGTTAGTAGATCTCTTATATTTTGATGATGAGCACTATAAACCTTGTTTTATAAGTTATTTCATGTCTATGTGAATGTATCTTTTTGTTTATATGTGTGTATGAGGTGCGTCGCCATCCATTTTCCATCCCGCCATCATGTTCGTGTGCCGCACTAGCAATTGCTAGTGGTGTGCTTGATGCGCTATTTCGGCACTGCTAATTAGCAGGCACGAAATGCGATACGACGGAAGTGCACCGGTCGCTCAAGTAATAAAAATGGGAAGTTATCCCCAAGTATCGATCTCTCTGTTGAAATTGTTGAAGTGTAGTGGAAGGGAGTCCGGCCGGTCTGAAGGCTGGAGACCGCAGAGACCGCGCGGTCTGCGCTGGTGCTCTGGCGGTTTGGTTTTGGCGATCTGGTGAGATCTGCCAGCTTGCTTCTTGGGTTTGGTCGTTGGCGACTTGTTGCGGGTTGTTTCCGGTCTTCTTCTGGGCAGTCTGCTCTTGGTAGATGCGGGTTGTTCCCGAGTAGATCTGCTGGTTTGCCCGATTCCCTTATTGGAAGACCGGGCGGGTTGTTCCTATATGACCGTCTACCCGGGCGGTCTATCTTGGCGATCTGGCGACTTGTCTGAAGTCGTCCAGATGGTCCTTGCTTGCTCCTGGTGTTCTCAGGAAGGAGCGTTGTTGGGACCGCACGGCTTGTGCGCGGTCTCGTGTTCGCGCGGCCTGTGCGCGATCTTGTCTGGTGATCTGCGTCTTGGTTGGGTGATCGTCCAAGAGGTCTGTTCGCGCGGTCTGTCTTTTGAGACCGTTCGCGATCTGATGGGTGGTGACTGTATCCCGGTTTGTGCGGTGATGACATCCGTCCACCCGCCTATAAATAGGGGTGCATGGCCCGTCATTCCTAACAAGAACTGTAAGAACCAGATCCCGGATTGTTTCCTGCGGTCTCAAGTTTGAGTTCGCGCGACTTGGATGCGAGTTAACTTTTGTTGTGTTCGCAGGTTTGCGGTCAGCAGGGTGCGGTCTCCTTCCTTGGTGATTTCCGGTGGCTTGAATAAACAGTTCGTCTGCGGTCTGTCAGCGAACTGGGTTATTGTGTTCTTATGCTGTTCGCAGCGAGCTCAGTGATCAGGCGACCTTCAGCGGTTAGGCGGTCTGAGTTGCGGTCTGGCGACAGCTTCAGTTCCTTATTCCAATAAGCTTCAGTTTGTGCGGTCTGGGGTGCGGTCTTGCAGTGCTGGCAGTCTGTCCAGTTTCTGTTCGTGCGATCTCAGGGCAAGCCGGGCGAGTTCTGGAGTGGTGCGGCTTGTGCGGTCTGAGCTTGTCTAGCCGCCAGCTTTACCTTTTTGGTGTGTTTTGTTCTTCTCGTCTCCGTGATTCTGATGAATCATGTCTCGCCATGTATACCTCGCATTGTAAAGCAGTTCTGTTTCAATAAAGATTTCTTGTGTTGCTTTTTGGCATTGTGGTTGTTTGGCTATAACTCTTGTTGATACAACTCCTGCTTACTCCTAAACGGTACAATCAAAAATTTTAACTTGGTATCAGAGCGAGGTTTCTGGAGTGGATAAGCAGTGATCTGTACAACCCGTATTCGCCGAGTGGGCCCCCCCAGCCAACTGGCGAAACCTGGGTCGTCCGGATCATTCGCCGGGTCACTCGCTCAGGCTAAGGAAGGTAAAAATGCCCCCGGGTTGGTGGGGGTAAGCTGTAGGAGAGAAGGTGCTAGGCGAGTGGTGCCCTCACGGACCACTCGCCCAGAAGCGTGGGCATTCGCCCAGCCAGGCGGGTGCCCAGCGAATGGTGCCCTCACGGACCATTCGCCCAAAGGGCTGCGAGGGGAAAATGACCATAATACCCCTGGTGGGCTGCAAATAGCCCTTCGGAACAGCGGAGTTAGGCTGTTAGCAGACCAATTTGGGGTGCGGTTAGTAAAATTAAAAGGCGGATTCAGGCTATTTACAGACCAGCCTAGGAAAACTATAAATAGACCCTTAAGGGCACCTTGGAGAGGATCCGATTTTAGAGAGTCCTCTCCTCTAGGCTAGTTTTGGTTGGCAGCCAGTGCCCTCCAAGGTGCCCGGTTGAGCTTTGGTTTGGGAGGGGAAGCTCTCTAAGATCTTCCGGGTGTGTGGCGGGACCTCCTCGCTTCAGCCTTGGGTCTATTCCGTTTCCAGCATCCACCGTCAAGAGAGTCTAGTGAGGGAGAAATAAGCATCGGCTACACCCCCAGTGGGTCCGAACTCAAGAGACCAGTTGCTGGTTTCAACATTTTTGGTGCGGTGAGCGTGGACCGTAGCCGGTGAAAGAAAATCCCAAGCTGGTTTCGATGACGGGAGATGGAGGAAATGGTTCTGACTCAGGTCACTCGCAGCCACCAGCGGCAGGGGAGTGGCTGGAGATGTTTGAGAAGTTCAAGCGAGAGGTCCTGCAGACAGTTCTCGCGGCAAGGAGCGAGTGCGAGACCCCGGCGGTCCCAGTGGTCCCGCCTTTACAGATTGGCGAGAACGCACCGGGGCAGCGGCCGGGGAAGGAGGTGCCAGCAGAAGGAAGCGCGCGAGATCTCCCCGGACGGCAGCTGTTCAGCAGTCCGGCGAGTGCTGAGGTGTGTGAGTTGGTCCCGCGCGAGAGGACCACTCGCCGAGCAGGGGAAGGGAGCCCCTTTTGCGAGATGATCCTCTCGGCCCCAGTGCCAGAAGGGTTTCGTGGGCCGGAGATGTCCTACTACACCGGCAAGGAGGATCCAGTTGTGCACCTGCAGTGGTTCGAGGACATGACATCAATTCTTCCCATGTCGGATTCTTTTCAATGCCGGCTCTTCGCGACCACCCTGAAGGAGAAAGCAAGGGACTGGTTCCACCAACTTCCCACAGGTTCCATCTACGCGTTCGATGATCTGCGCCGAAGCTTCCGACTGCGTTTCTCGACGTCAAAAAAGAGGAAGAAGGATGCGGAGGCTCTCTTCAAGATCAGACAAAGGGAGGGGGAATCCCTGGCCAAGTACGTGGACAGGTTCCAGGAGGAGATACACCTAGTGCAGGAGGTGCCAGGATTCGCCCTCCAGATGGCATTCATCGTAGGGCTGCGAGAGGGGTTCTTCAAGATGGACCTGAAGAGAAGACCTCCTGTATCCTTCGAGGAGTTGATGGAGAGAGCCGCGGAGGAGATTGAAGGGGAGGCAGCCAACCCCGAATTCTACAAAAGGTTGGCAAAGATGAGCGAGCCCGAGGCGAGGAAGCTAGAGGGAAGAAGGCGAGAGGAGCCCAGGGGCCAGGGGTTCGAAAGACCACCTCGGGTTTGGAGGAACCAAGAGCCCAACAACAGGTTGGGCTGGAGGAACCAGGAAGGACCGGCGCGAGGTCAGGATGAAAGGTACCAAGGAAGGGAGGCAGGAGGAGTGAATCAGGGGTGGAGGCAGGGTCCCAGACCCCCTCACCCCCCGAGGGAGCAAGCCATGGCGGTAGGCCGAGGGAGAAGAGGTAGAGGAGCGAGAGGAGGAAGAGGAAGAGCGGGAAGGGAGGACAGGGTGGCGTTGCCTTACTGTGACTTTCATCAGGAAGAAGGTCACGCGATCGCCACCTGCCCGGAGTTCTTGGAGATGAGGGAAAGAGGACAGCCACGGCGGCGGCAAGCCAGAATTGAGGAAGTGCTCCCAGAGGCAGAAGAGGATCAGTGCGAAGATAGGGCAGATACAGGAACCAGGGGGGAATCGGGGTGATTCACGGTGGGGTTGGGATAGAGGCCTCTCGCAAGAGAAGCTTCCAGGCCATGTTCCGAAGGGACGTCGCGTCGACTTCCCAGACCCCACCCCCCTCTGAGAAGCTCACCTTCTCCTCAGAAAATATGCCAGATTACGAGGACCCATTCTGCGATGCCCTGGTGATCCAGACAGCGATAGAAAACTTCACGGTCTCTCGGATCCTGGTGGACAACGGGAGCTCGGTGAATGTGATCTTCAAAAAAGCTTTCGACGCGATGGAGGTAGAAAAGAAGAGGGTGCAGGCCTCCGACGGACCACTGTTTGGTTTCTCGGGGGAGCGGAAGGAGGTTGAGGGAGGCGTAGGTCTCCAGGTGACGCTTGGAGGAGTCCCAAGAAACTGTCGGTTCGTCATTGTGGACGCTCCGAGCAGCTATAACGCCATCTTCGGACGACCCCTCATCAGCGCCTTCCGGTGCGTGCCCTCATCGTACCATCAGTGCTTAAAGCTCCATTGTGGAGGAGTCCAGATCCGCGTCCGAGGAGATGCTAAGGTGGCGAGGCAGTGCTATGTGACCGCCGTCAACACCATTTCATGGATGGCGGATGCCGAGAAGATGGATGAAGAGATGGCGAGGCCGGAGGGGCCAGGAGAAGAGGTGGAGAAGAGAGAAGTAGGGGGAGAGGGCGATGCCCGAGAGGAGAATATGGAGGTCGCTCGTGAGGAGCATGAGGTCGAGTTGTTGGAGGTCGCTCGGGAAGAGCAGGAGGTCGAGCCGGTGGAGGCGGAAGGAGCTGCAGAGGAAAAGGCCCGGGAGGAGAGGCGAGAAGCAAAAGGCCAATGGGAAGAGCCAACCCGGCTCGAGGCGGCAGAAGAGGTGATAGAGATGGAGGTTACCACCCAGGCAGGAAGGGTGGAGAAGGTGCGGATTAGCGGGGGCCTCGGCCCAGAGGACCAGAGAAGGATGCTGGAGTGCATCCAGAAGAACGTGGACATCTTCGCATGGAGCGCAGCGGACATGCCAGGCATCGAGGCGGACGTGGCTTGCCATCGTCTCAACCTCGATCCAGAAGCCCGCCCCATCCGGCAGAAGAGAAGGACTATAGCTGACAAGCTCGAAGGACCGATCCGCGAGGAGGTGGCGAAACTCCTCGAAGCAGGTTTTGTAACGGAGATCCAGTATCCAGGCTGGGTCTCCAATGTCGTAATGGTAAAAAAGGCCGATGGCCGCTGGCGTATGTGTGTGGACTTTTCATTGTTAAATAAGGCCTGCCCTAAGGATTGTTATCCCTTGCCTCGGATCGACGCGCTGGTTGACTCAGCCGTCGGTTTTTCTGTGATGAGTTTTTTGGATGCTTTTTCAGGTTATCACCAAATAAGAATGCACCCCCCGGACGTCAGAGATGTCTCGTTCATCACCAGGGAGGGATGCTACTACTATAAGATGATGCCCTTCGGGCTGAAAAATGCAGGAGCAACCTACCAGAAGATGATGGATCGGGTATTTAAGAAGCAAAGGGGAAGGAACCTTGAGGTCTACGTGGATGACCTTATGATAAAGAGCAAGTGTGTGAGCTCTCACATCCGGGACCTCGAGGAGACCTTCGCCACCCTACGCAAGTACAAGATGCGCCTGAACCCCCTGAAGTGTGTGTTCGGGGCCAGCAAAGGGAAGTTCCTGGGGCACCTTCTCACCCCCTGGGGGCTCGAACCTAACCCGGACAAGGTTAGGGCTATAATGGAGCTGGGGTCGCCACGGAACGCCAAGGAAGTTCAACGCTTGACCGGAAGACTCGCCGGGCTGAACAGGTTTCTCTCTCGGGCCGGGGAAAGATGCTCCCCCTTCTTCAAAGCGTTACGAGGCAACCAGAAATTTGAGTGGACAAGAGAATGCGAGGAGGCCTTTCAGGCCTTGAAGAGCCAACTCACCAAGGCTCTGCTACTACAAAGTCCCAAAGAGGGGGAGGATCTACATCTATATCTCGGGGTCGGGGTGGAGGTCGTAAGCTCCGTCCTGGTTCGGGAGGAAGGCAAGAAGCAGCTGCCAGTCTACTACGTAAGCAGGGTCCTGAGGGAAGCGGAGCTCAGGTACCCAATTTTAGAGAAGTTGTCCTTTGCCCTGGTCATCGCAGCAAGGAAGCTTAGGCCATACTTCCAGGCCCATTCGATCCAAGTAGTGACGGATCATCCTCTCCGCCAGATCTTCGAAGGATTGGAGCACTCAGGAAGGCTCGCAAAATGGTCAATAGAGCTAAGTGAATTCAACATTACCTTTGTCCCTCGATTATCTATGAAGGCGCAGGTGGTGGCTGATTTCATAACAGATTTCGTGGCCGAGATGAAAGAAGACGGAGCCCCTCGTCACGTTCCGTGGAAGCTGCTGGTGGATGGGGCTTCGGGCAAAAATTCTCTCGGAGGAGGGGTGGTGCTGGAGAGTCCCCACGGAGTAAAGATAGAGCAGACACTAGTGATACACTTCCCAATCACCAACAACCAGGCAGAGTATGAGGCTGTAATCGCCGGCCTGCGGTTGGCCGGGGAGCTCGGGGTCCATGACGTGGAGGTCCTCACTGACTCCATGATAATAGCTTCTCAGATAAGGGGAGAGTTCGAAACAAGGGAACCTGTGCTCATGAGGTACTTAGCAAAAGTCAAAGGTCTCGTGGGGACGTTCAAAACTTTCTCCATCCGGCACGTCCCTCGAGAGGAGAGCACCCCGGCAGATCGGTTGGCAAAATCTGGTCCTCGAGCCGGGGGAACCCTGACGGACCTATTCCGTCCTTCGATCGAAGAGGGAGAGCTCATGGAAGTAGAACAGCGGCCCTCCTGGAAGGATCCCTTCGTCACCTTCCTTGCAATGGGAAAATTTCCGGAAGAAGTTCCGGACCAGAGGCGCTTCCGGTATAAGTCTGCCTACTACGTGCTCCATGAGGGTGACTTGTATCGGAAGATCCTCTCGGGCCTCCTGGCCCGATGCATCTCGGAGGAAGAGGTCCCAAGGATCTTGGAAGAAGTTCACTCCGGCGAGTGCAGCAGCCACTCGGGGAGCAGGATGCTGGAAGCAAGGATAATAAGGCAGGGGTACTTCTGGCCAACCCTAAGTAAAGACGCGGCAGCCTTCGCCAAGAGATGCCAGAAGTGCCAAATGTTCACCCCGCTTTAGCTCATGCCAGCTCAGAGGCTAAAGAGTATCACGGCGCCCTGGCCATTCGCCATATGGGGAATGGATCTGGTAGGACCCTTCCCCCAGGCTAGTGGACAGAGGAGATTTCTCCTAGTCATGATTGACTACTTCACAAAGTGGTTGGAGGTCAAGGCGTTGGCTAAGGTCACCTCCCAGGTAATCTGCAACTTCGTATGGGGGGAGATCATTTGTCGACACGGGCTTCCGCAGGCCATAGTCACAGATAATGGACCGCAGTTCGCAAGCGAGGAATTCATCGGCTTCTGTGGCCAGTTGGGGATAGACCTTAGGTTTGCGTCCGTTCACCATCCCAGGAGCAACGGGCAGGTGGAGGCGGCGAACAAGGTCATCGTGAACTTACTCAAGAAGAAGGTGGAAAATCTCAAGGGCAATTGGGTGGAGCAGCTCCCCTCGGTCCTATGGGCTTTAAGAACCACCCCCAACACCGCCACGGGAGAGACCCCTTTCAAGCTCTCTCACGGCTGCGAGGCCGTCATCCCCATAGAGTTCGAGGTTATGACACCACGGGTAAAGGTCGCCACAAATGGTGAGGAAGATTGGAGAGCCGAGAACGAGGAGGAGTTGCGGCTCTCCCTCGACCTCATCGAAGAAGCTCGGGATCGAGCAGCCATCCATCAAGAAGAGGTCAAGCGGCGGATGGCCAAGTATTTCGACAGGCACGTCAGGATCAAGCAGTTCGAGAAGGGAGATCTGGTACTCAAGAAGGTCGACGCTGCTGGGAGGTCCGCCGCGGTGGGAAAACTTAACCCCAACTGGGAAGGCCCCTATGTCGTGGAAGAGGCACTAAAGTCTGGGGGGTATCGCCTTCAGAACGTGGAGGGCCAACCCCTCAGCCACACATGGAGTGGCGACGACCTTAAACGCTTTTATCCTTAATACCATGTAGCAATCGTGGTTTTTGAATAAAAACATTTTGTTTAAACTATGTGTATAAAAATGATGCTACAGCTCGCAGGAGAGATCCTAAAAGTTCAAGAGGTTGGCCCCGAGCAGACCTGCTGTCCAGGCTCTCATCTAGCTGGCAGGTCCGAAGGCTCACTCGGTGGCAGGTTCTATGTTCCAGAGGTTGGCCCCGAGCAGACCCGCTGTCCAGGCTCTCATCTAGTTGGCAGGTCCGAAGGCTCAATCGGTGGCAGGTTCTATGTTCCAGAGGTTGGCCCCGAGCAGACCCGTTGTCCAGGCTCTCATCTAGCTGGCAGGTCCGAAGGCTCACTCGGTGGCAGGTTCTATGTTCCAGAGGTTGGCCCCGAGCAGACCCGCTGTCCAGGCTCTCATCTAGCTGGCAGGTCCGAAGGCTCACTCGGTGGCAGGTTCTATGTTCCAGAGGTTGGCCCCGAGTAGACCCGCTGTCCAGGCTCTCATCTACCTGGCAGGTCCGAAGGCTCACTCGGTGGCAGGTTCTATGTTCCAGAGGTTGGCCCTAAGCAGACCCGCTATCCAGGCTCTCATCTAGCTGGCAGGTCCGAAGGCTCACTCGGTGGCAGGTTCTATGTTCCAGAGGTTGGCCCCGAGCAGACCCGCTGTCCAGGCTCTCATCTAGCTGGCAGGTCTGAAGGCTCACTCGGTGGCAGGTTCTATGTTCCAGAGGTTGGCCCCGAGCAGACCCGCTGTCCAGGCTCTCATCTAGCTGGCAGGTCCGAAGGCTCACTCGGTGGCAGGTTCTATGTTCCAGAGGTTGGCCCCGAGCAGACCCGCTGTCCAGGCTCTCATCTAGCTGGCAGGTCTGAAGGCTCACTTGGTGGCAGGTTCTATGTTCCAGAGGTTGGCCCCGAGCAAACCCGCTGTCCAGGCTCTCATCTAGCTGGCAGGTCCGAAGGCTCACTCGGTGGCAGGTTCTATGTTCCAGAGGTTGGCCCCGAGCAGACCCGCTGTCCAGGCTCCCATCTAGCTGGCAGGTCCGAAGGCTCACCCGGTGGCAGGTTCTAAGTTCTCAAGAGATGATCTCAAGAGCATCCGCATAGACCACGCGCCGGAGAGAGGATCACACCCCACTCTCTTGACTACCTAAGCGAAACCCCGTGATACGCGAATGGTAAGGTTCACTTGGTAGCGAGAGATCGAAGGGGAACGACCGACCTAAGTCATCTTCGAGCATTCGCGGGGTGGCCAAGACAGTCGCATCACGACCTAACGTCCTAATGAGCCTAACGAGGTGTGGCGGCGAATAAGAAGAATCAACGTCCTAATGAGCCTAACGAGGTATAGCGGCGAATGAGAGGAAAGCTTAGAATAACACAAATTGTAGTCAATATATACATCTTTTAAAGGCACTCGCCCGTTCAAGATTACAGTCAAAAGGATAAATGCAAAAAGAGAAAATACAAGAGGCCCTTCTCAAGGATCAACAGATTTCTCTCTTGAAGATTCGTCGCTCTCGCCAGAGTCTGGGATGAGGGCGTCTTCTCGCGGCTCGACGTGGTCGTCCTCAGGAAAGGGGATTGGAATGTAAAGCTCGGGGATGACTTGGCGAGCGGAAAGGCGTTCGGCTTCCGCCTTCAGGTATCCCGCTCGCCGCAGCACCTGCAGCGCATGCTTGACGGCATTCTGCGCGTTCTCTTGCATCAGCTGCTCCAACTCGTGATGGGGATAAAAATGGCCCCCGCTCCCCGGGTCGAGTGCTGACGCACCAGCCTCTCGCAATCGCTGGACTTCGGCTTTGGCCAGACGGATTTCATCCTCAAGGCCGGCCACCCGAGCGCGGAGCATCTCGGCAACCGTGGTATCCTGAAAATAATAACAAAGGTAGTAAGAATAAAGTTTGTCAATCGGCAACAAGTCACTCGCGGGAAAGGAGAAAACATACCTCTACGACAGGGCGGTTGGCGAGAAGAGTCTCCGCAGCCGCCAGCTTAGTCCTAAGCTCCATCGCCTCAGTAGAAGCAACGTACCGGGACTCCTCAACCGCCGCCAAGTCCCGCGCCAGTTTGATGCTCCGGCGCGAAGACATGTGCGCGAGCTCGAGCGCCCGCAGCATGGCCCTGGCACTCTCATGAGCGAGAACCTGGGTCGTCTCGGCATCATAGACTTCGGCGTCTTCTTGTCCATAGAGGGCATACGCGATGGCGTAAGCCTCACCGCTGGCGAGATCGCTCTCTATCCACGACGGATGGAGGGTGGAGAGCGAGACCCGGTTAGCATTCCTGTCCCACTTGACCAGGGGAGCCCCCGAGGGGTCCCTGTACTTCTTGCCGCTGGGGAAGTTCCGATGGTCCCTGGGAAGTGGGGGCGGCGGCAACGACGGTTCCGCGCGAGGGATTGTCTCTCCTGGCACACTCGTCCCCAGGACTTGGATCTGAGCACCCGCCCCAAGGGTCTCGTCCAGGACTCCCTTCCCCTTGGCGGAGGGGGGGTTTTTGGGCTTCTTGGAAGAGGAAGAGGTCAGCACCGCTGGCTTGCGCTTCTTTCCGCCAGGCTTGGAGGAAGAAGGTTCCTCCCGACAGGCATCCGCGGCGGCCTGTGCGAGAGAGAGGGTAGATCCGGAGGGACGCGGAGGATGAAGGGGGAAGTGGCGCACACCTGCATAATATAGCCAATGGTTCTAGCGAATGATGTAAAAATCACAAAGCGAAAGCGAATGAAGTCTCGAACACTTACCCTCGCCCTGCGGAATGGGTGGAAGCGAGTTGACGTTTCGCCGGAGATGGACGAGATTCATCCCGTGCTCCAGGATGTATTGGTGAAGTTTGGCCTCGTGCCCCCTAGGGTCGGGGGGCGGAAGGTTGACTCCTCCTCCTGCACCGGCGCGAGAAGAGTGTTCCCCAGGTTCCCGCTTACAAAAATAAAGCGGCGAACCCAGTCATGGTTCTTGTTCGGGAGCCCGTAGTGCTTTAGGGGGCTCAGTCCTGAGAAGAACGAGATACCATGGGTGCAGCGGAAGGTATAGAGCTTGCAGAAGACGGGCAGCGAGAACTCGATTCCCTCCTCTCGCAGGTAGCTCGCGTACCCAACCAACATAGCGATGGAGTTGGTGTTGAGCTGGCCAGGCACGACCCCGTAGTACCTGAAGGTCTGGCGGAGTTCCGGCCAGATCGGGAGGCGAAACCCCACCTCGAAATGCTCTAGCGGGATCGCGAGAGCACAAGGCGAGATGGAATTCAGGCGCTCATCCGGCCTGGGCTTTCGCGCCTCGAAACCCGGCGGGACGTAGTCGGCGACGGCAGTCAGGTAGGCCTCCTCAGAGAGGTCGCAGGAATCGAAGACGTGGTTGGCAAATGCGCAGGCGCACTTGGCCCTGCCTTCCGCATCGCCACCCATTTTTGCGAGTGAAGAAGGAAAGGGGAGCAACAGATAAGGAAGAAGCACGAGTGCTAGCGCAAGGAAAGAGAGCGGATGGTTAGGTATTTAATACGGTGGTTGAAAGACCTATTTATAGAGGGACTAAACGACGTTTGGACTTTCGAGACCACGGGTGTGCGGATAGCCATCGCGCCTTCCCGACACCTCGAAGCCCGAGCCGGTCCCTCTCGCCCATTAATGGCAAATGCCCTATGTCTATTCATTCCGCGGCTACGCAACAAGGTTGGAAGAGCATCCGGCTATAAGTTATCACTCGGCAATATCCAAGCAAAGCTATGAGATACGAAAAATGAATAAAGAAGCATTTGCAAAGCATAGAGAAATTATTACAGACAAAAATAACGTTCAACATTCGCAGCATAAAGTAAGAAAAGAAAACAATAAGAGGGGTGGACGTTGGGTAGGTCAGATCTCCTCCCAGATCCACCGACCTCGCTTTCGCGACCCAGCTTCCATGGGCATTCGCGGGCGGTAATAAGCGAGTATATTAGTGATCTCATGGGAAGCCAGTTGGAGTTGGTCCCGGGCTCGCGCGGCGTGTGTTTCGGGAGACAACTCCCCTCCCTCACCCCCTAGCCACTCCACCTCCGCGAGAAGATGCGAGTGACTTTGTCGAAGGTCCTTCAACTCACGCGCGACTCTCAGCCGCACGTCGTCCACCTGGTCGGCTACGTTTCGCTGGATATGGATGAGCTTCCCCAGGACCTCCGAGATCCGATCCTTCAGGGTCGCGTGATCAGAGGAATCACCCAGGAAGTCAGCGAGATCCCCAGGGGAAGGGAGAGGCGAGAGCATTCCCTCTCCCCCCTCATAGTAGGAGTCGAAGGGGGAGGCTTCTCGATAGCCTGCGGAATCACAACTAGGTTAGTGGTGATAAAATATGCGAGTACGATAGAGGCGGGTGAGTGAACTGACCTGGGGTGGGGTCCGGGTGACCCGAAGGATGAGACGAATGGGGGTGCGTTCCAAACAGCCAGGCGGGAGGTAAGACCTTTCCCTTTCCTGGACGGTAAGGCTGTGAAGAAGGAGCCGGAGCATCCGCACGGTCATCAGCACGGAGATGCTGATCCAGCTCTCGCTCAGGGGAGACCCTCCGTTCATTCGCGGTGACAGAGGGGTTCACCTGAGCAGGGGGACTGGGAGGAATGGAGTCCCGCAGCGGGACTTCAGGGTTGAGGGCTGCGAAAAGGTAATGATTAGTAGCCGACAACATAAAACAAAAAAGCGAGAAGGTTCACAACTCACGGGATTGGGGTACAGTCTCCCCAGGAGGAGGCGGAGGAGCAAGATCCAGATCGGGAGGAGGTACCTCGTCCGCGGGAGGTGGCACCACCACACTGCTCAAAACGGCCCCATGGCCGTCCTCAGGTACCAAAGCCCCCTGCGAATGGTCAGAATAAACGCAGGGTAAGGGACAGGAACTAAATGGAGACGGGAAGAATCCTCATAACAGCACCGCGGGGTCCGGAAGGGCATCCACCAGCGTGTTCGCCGGTGGAGTATCCGCCGGAGACTCCGAGGCAGTCTCGCCTCTCTGACGATTCAGCCGAATCGCCTTGGCTCGACGCGAGACATAGGGGGCGCTCGGATCCCGTTTAGACATCAGCCAGGGAGCAAATTTGGATGCCCTGGGGGCAGTTGCAGCTTGGGCCGCAGCTAGCCGGTCGATCATCTCTCGCGAGAGGGGTTTCACGGAAGGTTTGTGGAAAGACATTTGGAAGTGGAGAAACTCCGAGCCGAGATGAGAGAGTGGTCCAGAGAAACCTGACATGAGGGTATATATATAAGGTGGCGGTGGGACCCACGGAATCTTATGGATCCAGTCAGCAAGCACTCACCGAATATAGGGTTGGACTGTTCCTTACGACCGTAGGAACCGCTCGTAAAGAGCGGGGATTGTGTACAACCTGTATTCGCCGAGTGGGCCCCCCCAGCCAACTGGCGAAACCTGGGTCGTCCGGATCATTCGCCGGGTCACTCGCCCAGGCTAAGGAAGGTAAAAATGCCCCCGGGTTGGTGGGGGTAAGTTGTAGGAGAGAAGGCGCTAGGCGAGTGGTGCCCTCACGGACCACTCGCCCAGAAGCGTGGGCATTCGCCCAGCCAGGCGGGTGCCCAGCGAATGGTGCCCTCACGGACCATTCGCCCAAAGGGCTGCGAGGGGGAAATGACCATAATACCCCTGGTGGGCTGCAAATAGCCCTTCGGAACAGCGGAGTTAGGCTGTTAGCAGACCAATTTGGGGTGCGGTTAGTAAAATTAAAAGGCGGATTCAGGCTATTTACAGACCAGCTTAGGAAAACTATAAATAGACCCTTAAGGGCACCTTGGAGAGGATCCGATTTTAGAGAGTCCTCTCCTCTAGGCTAGTTTTGGTTGGCAGCCAGTGCCCTCCAAGGTGCCCGGTTGAGCTTTGGTTTGGGAGGGGAAGCTCTCTATGATCTTCCGGGTGTGTGGCGGGACCTCCTCGCTTCAGCCTTGGGTCTATTCCGTTTCCAGCATCCACCGTCAAGAGAGTCTAGTGAGGGAGAAATAAGCATCGGCTACACCCCTAGTGGGTCCGAACTCAAGAGACCAGTTGCTGGTTTCAACATGATCAACTAGAGTTGCCATCGTCTTTGTGAAGAAGAGACCACACAGATTGCCATGGAAGGTGGATACGCAAGAGGTCATGGTATTGAACTCCTCACATCGACTAACTTTAAAAAGTGGAAGTCGTGTATGGAGAGTTACTTGCTTGGCGAGGATCTATGGGAGGTAGTTGGAGGAGAAGACACCCAAGAGGTGTTTCCAGCAGGAGATAATATGGCAGAGGTGAGACTTTGGAGAAGGACGAATGCTAAGGCTGAGTTCACTCTCAAGAGGGCTATCTCACCGGAGCTGTTTGATCACATCATCGGATGTAAATCTGCTGCTGAGATTTGGACATCCTTGGATGGATTGTTCAATAAGAAGAATGTAGCGAGGCTACAGTATCTTGAAAATGAGTTGGCAAAGGCCTCTCAAGGTGATCTTTCTGTTTCTACTTTCTTCCTCAAGATGAAGAATCTCACGGCAGAGATTTCTGCATTGGACCCTGATGAGCCAATTTCTGAGGCAAAACTGAAGAGGCATATCATCCGCGGGTTGCGGAAGGAGTATCTTGCTTTTGTGACTTCAGTTCAGGGTTGGGCAAATCAACCGTCGTTGTTGGAGCTGGAGAACCTTCTTGCTTCGCAAGAAAGTTTAGCAAGACAGATGGCAGGGGTTTCAATCTCCGAGGGAGAAAGTGATGTGATGTTTTCTGGGAAGAAGAAGAAGAAATGGGAAAAGAAGAAGCCGGGGCATGATGGACCCTCCACTTCAGGTCAGCAAGATAGGGGCTATGCTCCTAAGTCTGATGGGAAGAAGAAAGGAGAGGGACCGAGATGCTTTAGATGCAACAAGACCGGGCACTTCAAGAAAGATTGCCGGGTGAATCTTCAGCCGGGACATGCAGTGGAGAAGGAGATGCCAAAGTCTGGTGAAGTTGGATGGGGAGGAGCCTTTGCGTCTAATATAATGGCGATGCCCGTTAAGGCCTTGGCTTCCATCAACTATGATGAGGACTGGATTGTTGATTCAGGGTGTGGGCATCACCTCACCGGGGATGGATCAAAGTTCTCTTCTTTGGCGCCTTACTCAGGTAACAATGCTATCATTACGGCTGATAATTCTATTCATCCAGTAGAGCACGAAGGAGTCATCTCTCTGAGCAGTGATAAGGGTCCACTCACGTTGAGGAGTGTTTATCACGTGCCTGGTATGAAGAAAAATCTCTTCTCTGTGACCAATGCGGTCGATGCCGGTTATCACATTCTGTTTGGCCCAACAGAAGTGAAGTTTCTCAAAACTCAACCGGAGATAAAGGGAGATGTTATTCATGTCGGCAAGCGGGTGAAGGACTTGTTCATTTTATCGACAAGTACCTATGTTGATAAGATGAGGACAAATGATGGCGCGACCATCTGGCATGAAAGGTTGGGGCATGTAGGCATGGACAAATTGAAGGCTATGGCGGTAAGGGGCCTTGTCAATGGCTTGCCTAGCTTGTCCTCCTATGGAGACGGTCATGTCTGCGAAGGATGTCAGTTTGGTAAGTCTCATCGACTTCCATTTGACAAATCGCAAACAAGGTGCAAAGTGCCGTTGGAGTGCATCCACGGTGATTTGATGGGACCGACTGCCACCCCAAGCCTTAGAGGCAACAGATACATGTTGGTGTTGATTGACGATTACACCAGATATGTCTGGGTGTATTTTTTGAAGGAGAAGTCAGAAGCCTTTGCAAAATTTGTGGAGTTCAAGGAGCTGGTTGAAGGCCGGCTTGGCCTGCGGATTAAAAAACTTAGAACTGACAATGGTGGGGAGTTCACCTCTGGTGAGTTCTCAAGGTTTTGCAGGAAGCAGGGCATCAGGAGAGAGCTCACTTGTGCACATACTCCACAGCAGAATGGCGTTGCGGAGAGGAAGATCTGTCATCTGACGGAAACCTGCAAATGCTGGCTTCATGCTAAGAGTATCCCAAAGTCCTTCTGGGCGGAGGGAATGTCTTGTGCAGCTTATGTCATCAACAGATTGCCTCTGAGTCCTATCAACATGAAGACCCCTCACGAACTAATGCTCAAGGAGAAGTCGAGCGTTGCACACCTTCGGGTGTTTGGATCAACCTGCTATGTGCATATTCCTGATGCTCTTCGGACAAAGCTAGATGTGAAAGCAAGGAAGCTAGTCTTTGTTGGGTATGATGAGCGGAAGAAGGGATGGAGATGCATGGATCCTGAGACACGGAGGTCAATTGTCTCTCGGGATGTGGTGTTCGATGAAGTAACTTCCTACAAGGGGAGTTCAGGAGTTGAGCTACCGGAAAGCAGGGTTGATATAAAAGAGAAGGCTGCTGAAGATCTTCAAGTGGAGTTGCCTGTTTCACCAGGAGCTCCAGCTGTGTCTAGCTCAGAGGTGGAAGCTTTAGGTTCTGGAAGCAGGGGGAGCGATGCTCCAATTTTGCCTGGAAGAGGAGCTAGGTCTGAAGAAGCAGCTGAGGAGGTGGTTAGTCAGGGGCAACCTCTTAGGAGGTCGAAGAGGACTATTCAACCACCAGACCGATACACAGGAGGAAGCATGGTGAACTTTGTTTCATGTTTCTTTGCTGGTCCCTTGGATGAAAGGGAGCCGTCGAGCTTTGAGAAGGCCAGAGGCGTGAAGGAGTGGGACGTTGCGATGCAAGAAGAGATGGCAGCTCTCAAGAAGAATGAGACCTGGTCTCTTGTGCCCAAGCCCAAGGGCACCACTCCTGTCACTTGCAAGTGGGTTTTCAAGCTGAAGAAGAAAGCTGACGGCAGTATCGAAAGATACAAGGCTCGCCTTGTAGCTCGCGGGTTTTCACAGCAGTATGGAGAAGATTATGATGAGACGTTTAGTCCAGTGGCAAAGATGACTTCGGTTCGGTTTGTTATTGCCTTGGCGGCTTCGTGTGGTTGGGAGATTTGGCAACTCGACGTGAAGAATGCCTTCTTATACGGCGAGATTGACAAGGATATCTTCATGATCCAACCGCAAGGCTTCATCTCGAAGGAGTATCCGGACTACGTTTGTAAATTGAAGAAGGCCATGTATGGGTTGAAGCAAGCACCTCGGGCGTGGTACGGGAAGATTGCAGAGTATCTCTTATTCTGCGGATTCGTTGCTTCAGACTCTGATTCTAGCTTGTTCATCAAGAAGGAGGGGGTGCTTCGGGTGATTGTGCTGCTGTATGTGGATGACATGATTGTCACCGGAAACTCGAAGGAAGTTGTTGCAAGACTCAGGGATAAGCTTGCTATCAGATTCGAGATGAAGGATCTGGGGGAGCTTCACCATTTCCTTGGACTCGAGGTGCAGAGGCGGGAGAGCGGAGTGCTCAATTCTCAGGCTGGCTATGCGGAGCGGATTGTTCAGCGATTCGGCATGGAGGAAGGGAAGAGCAGCTCTATACCTCTGGAGCAACATCATAAGCTTCGGAAGGATGAGGGAAGAGTTCTATCTGATCCGTTGGTGTTCCGAGCTCTGGTTGGGAGCTTGATCTATTTGACCATCACGAGGCCTGATATTGCCTATGCAGTTGGCAAAGTGAGTCGGTACATGGCGGAACCACGGAAACCTCATCTTCTGGCGGCAAAAGGCATCTTGAAGTTTGTGAAGTCGACCTCTGATTTGGGTCTCCTATATAGGAGAACGTCAAGCTTGGAGTTGCATGGTTTCATGGATGCTGATTATGGGGGAGACGTGGATGATCGGAGATCAACGTCTGGTTATGTCTTTATGACGGGCCCCACAGCTATTTCTTGGTGCAGCAAGAAGCAAGACTCGGTGTCTGTATCTACCACAGAAGCGGAGTACAAGGCTTCGGCCTTGGCAGCTCAGGAAGCCGTTTGGCTCAGGAGGTTGGTAGAGGACGTTCACCAGGAGGTTCGAGGTCCCACTATGCTACGCGGGGAAAATGAGAGTGCTCTCAAGCTGGTCAACAATCCAGTCTGTCACGCGAGGACCAAGCATATAGAGATTGAGCACCATTTCATTCGTGAAAAGGTGTTGGGAGGATCTCTTATGGTCGAGCATGTTCGGAGTGCGGACAATGTCACAGACATCTTCACAAAGCCGCTGGCGAAGGGACCGTTTACACGGTTAAGGGAGTTGCTCGGGCTAGTTTCCACTTCCCACTTCAAGGGGGAGTGTTGAAATTGTTGAAGTGTAGTGGAAGGGAGTCCGGCCGGTCTGAAGGCTGGAGACCGCAGAGACCGCGCGGTCTGCGCTGGTGCTCTGGCGGTTTGGTTCTGGCGATCTGGTGAGATCTGCCAGCTTGCTTCTTGGGTTTGGTCGTTGGCGACTTGTTGCGGGTTGTTTCCGGTCTTCTTCTGGGCAGTCTGCTCTTGGTAGATGCGGGTTGTTCCCGAGTAGATCTGCTGGTTTGCCTGGTTCCCTTATTGGAAGACCGGGCGGGTTGTTCCTATATGACCGTCTACCCGGGCGGTCTATCTTGGCGATCTGGAGACTTGTCTGAAGTCGTCCAGATGGTCCTTGCTTGCTCCTGGTGTTCTCAGGAAGGAGCGTTGTTGGGACCGCACGGCTTGTGCGCGGTCTCGTGTTCGCGCGGCCTGTGCGCGATCTTGTCTGGTGATCTGCGTCTTGGTTGGGTGATCGTCCAAGAGGTCTGTTCGCGCGGTCTGTCTTTTGAGACCGTTCGCGATCTGATGGGTGGTGACTGTATCCCGGTTTGTGCGGTGACGACATCCGTCCACCCGCCTATAAATAGGGGTGCATGGCCCGTCATTCCTAACAAGAACTGTAAGAACTAGAGCCCGGATTGTTTCCTGCGGTCTCAAGTTTGAGTTCGCGCGACTTGGATGTGAGTTAACCTTTGCTGTGTTCGCAGGTTTGCGGTCAGCAGGGTGCGGTCTCCTTCCTTGGTGATTTCCGGTGGCTTGAATAAACAGTTCATCTGCGGTCTGTCAGCGAACTGGGTTATTGTGTTCTTATGCTGTTCGCAGCGAGCTCAGTGATCAGGCGACCTTCAGCGGTTAGGCGGTCTGAGTTGCGGTCTGGCGACAGCTTCAGTTCCTTGTTCCAATAAGCTTCAGTTCGTGCGGTCTGGGGTGCGGTCTTGCAGTGCTGGCAGTCTGTCCAGTTTCTGTTCGTGCGATCTCAGGGCAAGCCGGGCGAGTTCTGGAGTGGTGCGGCTTGTGCGGTCTGAGCTTGTCTAGCCGTCAGCTTTACCTTTTTGGTGTGTTTTGTTCTTCTCATCTCCGTGATTCTGATGAATCATGTCTCGCCATGTATACCTCGCATTGTAAAGCAGTTCTGTTTCAATAAAGATTTCTTGTGTTGCTTTTTGGCATTGTGGTTGTTTGGATATAACTCTTGTTGATACAACTCCTGCTTACTCCTAAACGGTCCAATCAAAAATTTTAACACTCTCAAGGACCGCAAGTTGGGTAGTACGATTTGCTCAAAATAGGAAATCTGTTAAAAGGAGTAATGAGTAACAACGGGGGGTTTGATTTGGTTTCCTACGCTATTGCAGAATGAAGAAAGATGCTGGTCAAAACTCTGCTTCGCACGGCGAGATGGGTGCAACGGCCGCGATGCCGTGCTTCGGAAGGCGCATGGACGGGAAATCACTATGACGATTGAGGGTCGCACACACCTCTTCTCAAAACATCACCACTAGCAATTATTAGTGGCTTCACCCACAACGAATCACAGAAAATCACTAGGAACAAGGGGCTATTCATGCCACCACAACATCAGTGCATATGAAGGAAAGCAAAACTCCTTAAGATTAGCTTAACACGCGTTCATACAACACAAAAATGAAGTATAAGCATTCAAGGTTAGAGAGGACCACAAAGAAGAAGTCACGGCTTGGGTTCACGGCCGGAGTGAGAGATTGTCGGGCTCTCTCCGGACTCGGCCCTCAGATGGTGAGCTTGGCTCGAAGGAGGCTGTCACCGCTCCTATGATCTTCAGCACTTCCTTGGTCTCCTTGGTGAGGAATGCTTGAGCTAATGGTGGATGAAGCTTCCTAATGCTCCCGGATGGAAGGACGGAGGTGGAAATCACCGGAAATGGCCTTGATGATGGAGGAAATGAAGGGGAAGCCTTCAGCCCTCAAGAGCAGCGGGAATGAAGAGATTTCCCGCTCTCTGAATTGCTCCCGGTCGTCCTCTATCGCCCTCCTCTTTGGACTGCTTCGATTCCTTCTTTTTATAGGAAACATGCTGAAAATTGGTCACGCACGGTCGAACGCATGATCGTGCGTAGACCGTGCGATATTAACGGATAAATTATGGCTTGTAGAATACGCTGCGCCGCCCGTGCGATTTGTTCACGCACGACCAACGCCGCCCGTGCGTTCAAACGCACGGGTAAATTCCGACGCTCTGAAATCACAAAGATACAGGTCAACCGTGCGTTTTACTCACGCACGGGCGAATTCGCCCGTGCGTTAAAACGCACGAGTAAACTCCGACGCTCCATTTTCTTCCCAAACACAAACGCACGACCGCACAGACCGTCCGTCAAGGAAACGCACGATTCTGAATAACTTGATGCGCTAAAAACTTTTCAGAATCGCTCCTCTGAAATGGGCTTAATGGTGCACCTAGCATGGACTAGTACATATAAATGAAAACGTGCCTAAAATGTGGTGCAAACACGAGAATATCAACCCAAATGAGTCCAAAATATATATATATATAAATGGGACTCATCACACCCCCAGACTTAACCATTTGCACGTCTCGGGCAAACTACTCAGCTCTCCTGTCGGAATAATTGAATGCTAGCATGAGTTTGAGCGGTAGAGAATTATGCAAAGTCGCATGCTCTCGTGCGTAGAAATATATTAGAACAGAATTAAACTCAAGATTGTATCTAATTATTTCTAAAACAGTAAACTGAAATTTAATTTACTTGGATGGTGAATCCTGGTGAATCTTTCGGTCGCGCAAAAAGGGAAAATAGTGTGACTAATGAGTAAAGTATTACTCAAATCGAAGCTAGGGACAATCTCCTAAGAAATCCATCAAAGTCGGTGTCCATAGGCTTGCACATTCGCACTCTCTCTACTGCATGAGACGACTCGTATCTAAAATCAATAGGACTTATAGGAAATTGTTGGGCTTAGGTTGAGTATAGGCTAGGTAAGTAGAAGGACGATGGGAATCGCACTCAACACAACCATCGCACTCAAGAGAATAACAATCACCAATACAACATTTTCAGTTTTTACACGACGCCCCCAGACTTCAACTGAACATTAGGTGCGTGTTGAGCCAGATATACAAAAAATTTTACCGAGAGAAAATTATTATTGCACAACTCTTTTATTTTTCTTTTCTTTTCTTTCTTTTCTTTTCTCTTTTCGGCAAAAGAACATTTTTAAGCGCAATAAAACGACTCCTTTAGCTAAATTAAAGCTGTCATACACAACATAGATGACACCAAATGCGATCGAGAAAGAAATTTCTTTCAGCTCAACGGTTGGTGCGAACATAGGTTCGGCTGTATGGCTTTGGTTTCATTATTAGTGGAGCTAAACAAGGAGGAAGAGTAGGCTCAAATGGGCTTGCAATGGTGATTATGTAGGTAAGGATTTCAAAAGAACAAACGGATCAAGAGATGGCCTATATCACATTTCATGACGAGTACTTCAACACAATCGTGTCGAGAGTCGCCTAGTGCAAGTTCTAGCCACCGAGAAAGGTTGTCCTTCCTTTCGACCCTAGTAATAAGCTACTACTAGTCTGCTACACTCGACCTATTGCTACCGTTGGATTCAACTGATTCACCACTAAAGTAAAATAAATTTCATCTACTATAACAGAAATAATTACATTACAACTCTGAATTTTATTCTATCCTAATTGAATTTCTAGGCGCGACGGGAGCACATGACTAGAGCACTACTCGAGTCAACATTTTTCTCTACTCCTCACTCAAACACTAACAATTCAATTCTTATTAGCGGGAAAACCTCGCAGTGATACCCAATAAGCACGCGTGATCAAGTGCGCGTGAACTAGGTGCAAGTGTATGCAACAAAATATAAATCCTAACTCAGCACATTCTAGCATGTCATGCAACGTGCGTGCACGTGCACAGCTCGCTCTCTCCCCCAGAATTGATTAAGAACATCTAAAATAAGTAATTCAAACATAAGTAAGAGAGGGGAAGAGTTGACCTATGCTCACAAAGGAGCATGCCAGAAGTGCGGTAATCCCAATTTCTTTAAAAATAAATCTCCTTCCACGCGAGAGCATAGCTTCACCTACATTGTTAGTAAAACTGAAATAACAATACGCAAAAGGATTAAAAAGATAGACGGAACCGGGTGGTTCCCATGGGTTGTCTCCCAAGAAGCCCTTTTGTTTAACATCCTTTAAGGTGGACCAAATACCTATATTAATCATTGTTCAAGGCAGAAAGTAAAATGAAAATTTCGCAGAATTATCCCAGAGATACAATCATGTAACCAGCAGAAAAGAGATATGGGTTCAGCAAGATTATACAAATTACGCGATCGAATACAACAAAGTGACAAAAGAGAAAATCACTCTAACACAATTGACTCCGCTAGATACACTTTTTCACTGTCCTTCAAAACTGCGCCGCCCTCATAGATTTTCAAGGGATGTCCATTCACCTTGAACTTCCCTTCTTTTTCACCAGAAATTTCAATAGCGCCAAACGGAGAGACACCAGTCACAGTGAGAGGTCCACTCCATCGTGACTTCAGCTTTCCGGGGAAGAGGCGTAGACGAGAGTTGTAGAGGAGAACACTATCTCCCGGAGTGAATTCTTTTGGTTTAATATGCCTATCATGCCACTGCTTTGTCCTTTCTTTATATATGCGGGAGTTCTCGTAGGCAGAATGATGCAATTCTTCAAGTTCATTCAACTGAGTGAGACGTCGTTCCGCGGTTACTGTGATGTCCATGTTTAGGAACTTAGTTGCCCACAAAGCCTTGTGTTCTAATTCCACTGGTAGGTGGCATGCCTTTCCAAAAACAAGCTGAAAGGGTGACATTCCCAAAGGAGTCTTGAAAGCTGTATGGTAGGCCCACAAGGCATCATCCACTTTCGTTGCCCAATCCTTTCTGTTCGAGTGGATTGATTTTTCTATTATTCTTTTAAGTTCTCTATTCGAAACTTCCACTTGTCCACACGTTTGCGGGTGGTAAGCTAAGGAGACTTTATGATGTACGCCGAATTTTTTTAGTAATTGCAAAAATTGTCGGTTGCAAAAATGGCTACCACCATCACTTATGATTGTCCGTGGAGCTCCGAATCTAGAGAAGATATTTGTATGAATAAATTTCAAAATTGTACGGGCATCATTAGCAGCAACAGCCTCCGCCTCCACCCACTTTGAGACGTAATCCACCGCCACTATTATATAATGTTTTCCATGAGACATTGGGAAAGGACCCATGAAGTCGATTCCCCAAACGTCGAAAAGTTCACAAACTAACATATTGTTGAGTGGCATCTCGTCTTTCCTCGAAATGTTACCAGTTCTCTGGCATTCATTGCATTTTAAGACGTATGCGTGAGCATCCTTGTGCAGCGTGGGCCAAAATAGTCCACTTTGAAGCACCTTGCGTGCTGTCCTAGCAGCGCTCATATGTCCTCTAGCCTCCCTATCGTGGCAATGTTCGAGAACGGATCTAAACTCAGATTCCGGGACGCAACGTCTGATTACACCGTCGGTACAAGTACGAAATAACAACGGATCTTCCCAAAAACAATACTTTAAGTCAGAAAACAGCTTATTCCTCTGCTGACGCTTAAGATTGGGCGAGAAAATTTTACATGCGAGATAGTTCGCTATGTCAGCATACCATGGAATTGCTGACGGATGCGTGGTGATTGCGAATAGCTTCTCATCCGGAAAATAATCAGTTGTTTCCTCTTCTTTGTTGTTTGGAGAATCAGCCTCCATGTCGCTCTCCAACCGCGATAAGTGGTCTGCGATAACATTCTTTACCCCCTTCTTATCTTTAATCTCTAAATCATACTCTTGCAACATCAGGATCCAGCGGATCAGACACGTCTTGGCCTCCTTCTTGTTGAATAGATACCTCAGTGCGGCATGATCTGTGTACACTATTACTTCAGAGAGCACCAAGTAGGAGTGAAATTTCTCGAAGGCGAAGATCACGGCTAGCATTTCCTTCTCCGTGGTGGTGTAGTTTGCTTGAGCATTATTTAGAGTTCGACTGGCATATGCGATGGTGTGAAAGGTTTTGTCTTTATTTTGACCAAGCACAGCACCCACGGCTACGTCACTAGCATCACACATGATCACAAAAGGCAAACTCCAGTCAGGTGCCACCAAGATCGGGGCAGAGATCAGTTGCCCCCGCAGGGTTTCAAATGCTTGCATACAAGCTTTATCGAAATGGAATGGGACATCTTTGCCTCTCCTTTGAGCTCTCTTTAGGGCTGCTACAAAGGGAGATGCAAGCCGCAACATAAGCTTGGAGCGTCGTTTAGCGACTCGAAGCATCGAGTGGAGGCCGGATCTGCAAAGAGGACAGCCATCTTGAACGTGCTCCATGGTTCAGAAGCGCACTTTAAGGGAAACGATCTCTTCTACCCTCATTTGGACGTGTCCTAGTCCTTTTCCGTGCATCGTTGAGGCCCCTACCCAAAAGGGTGAGGTCGTGGCCTCCGACGGCTCGATTCGTGTTATCCCCATCAAATCTTGCATACATGTAGAGTCCATGCGTGAAATGGACGTAGGCGCGCTGTGTGAAGCCCATCCGAGACGGTTCGTCCGGATTGGTGATGCTTTTTGATATTATGCGTGCCGGGGGAAAACTCCGTGTTGATATCCTGCTTTGTAGGACTAGAGGGTGCTACTGCATGCGCAGCAATGCCTGGGGGTGTGCCACGGGGAGCACCCGAAGTTAGAAACAAAAATGGAGTTTCTGTTCACTACCGCCGGCGTTAGCGTTATAGCCGGGCGGTAGCTCCCAGACTTGGTTCTGGTGAATTTGTGCGTTCTGAGGCAGTGGGAGTTCTACTGCATGTGCAGCAATGCCTGGTGGTGTGCCCCGGGAAGCACCCACAGCTAGATGCCAAAATAGGGTTTCTGTGCGCTATCGCCAGGCGTTAGCGTTAACGCCGGCGATAGCTCCCAGACTGAGTTCTGGTGATGTTGTTGTGCCCACCTGTTGAGAGGACCTGAGGCCTGTGTGCCCGACCTGTGAGGGTGTCCTGGTGGATGACATAGAGGCCCGTAGAGCCGGCTAATTGAGAATACCTGGGCTGAGGGGACGCCATACCCGCTCTTCGTATTGTACAACGAGAGCTGTGAACAACGGGCATTTGGCGAACCTGAAACCGCACCATTGCAGCACCTGATTAGTAAGGCTCGTACAGCATGTCGGGAAGCAATGGGAAAGAGTCTTCGGACTACGGGATGTTCACAAGTAAAGCACGGGAGAGCCCTGGTATTCGGGCCACCGACTTTAGCCTCGAAGGGAAAAGCCATCAAGAGTGGATGGTGGTGGAAGGCGGAGTACACCAAAGAGTGCCTGAGAGCACGAGACGTGGAGGCCATTCCCACGTTTGTGATTGATGCATATGTATGAATTGTTTTGGGCCGCGTTAGCCGCCTCATTCTACTATATATATATATATATATATATATATATATATATATATATATATATATGCTGTGATGCTCTTGCAGGGACGAGAAACTGCCACGCCCTCGAAGGGGTGGGGTCGTTATAATTTGGTCAGCCGTAGCTGACCGTTGCCCTATTTTGCCACCGTTTTTGGTGGGCTTGTTGTACAGGTGCTGGACCGAGCAGGAACATAGCGGGCTGAAGCCCCTGCGCTGCTGCGGCCCTTGAAGGCCTTTTGATGTTCTTTTGCTTTTCATGTATGGCCGGCCTGCGCGCCGATGTTGGTAATTTGTAAGGCCGTCGTGCCTAAATTTTGTGTTGTAAAACATTTATTCCTAAGTAATAGAAGTCGACATACCAGGGTTCGGGTTTTGTGGTTTATATGTCTTGTCTCTCTCTTTTGCTTCCGCATAGAATGCTCTGAGTTAGGTTCGTTGTTTAGGGTCGTTCGATATTTCAATTAAGTGACGTTCCCATTTGTTTTGTAGTATATGGCGTGGGGCCCCGGCCGGACCTTCTGTTATATGCTCCCGAACGGATGGGGATGTTACAAATTGTTATCAGATTCTAGGGTTCCGTGTCCTTTTAAGGAATTCGTGTACGAATTCTTTTAAGGGGTGGTGAGCACATGTGTGCGTTACCGTCGAGACGTAAAATAAACCCAAAAATGTCCACTTAGGAATAAAATGTAACAACAAACCAATAATTATTGCATGATTTTGGAACCTGAGTGTTCCTTTTGTTGATAATTGCGACTGTATTGTCGCCTAACTGTGTGATGCACTCGTGTAGGGCACTCGAAGTGCAGCGGGACCGTCGCGTCCCCGTGACGTGGTTGAGAGTAGCGGGTCTTCTGAGGCTCCTACACCTCCGTCTGCTGAGATGGTTCGGCTAGTTACATAAGTTGTTCTAGCTGCGTTGACTGGAAGGCAAGGTCAACCGCCGGTGCAGGAAGTGGCCCCAGAGCCACTAAGAGTGGAGCAAGTCCCCATGAGGCGTGCTGCTGAGCAACATCTGAAGCACTTCCTGGTATTTCGAATTCCTCCATTTACCGGGGTTGAATCTCCAGCTGAGGCCGAGGACTGGCTGTCGCATATTGAGCGAATTTTGACTGCGACACAGTCGGATGAAGCGCAGAAAGGGACCTTCGCTACTTTCTTGTTGGAAAAGGAAGCCAGGCGGTGGTGGGATGAGGTAGAGAGGTGCCAGTTTGCGGGAAGGTGACTGGTTGATGTGCCGATGGAAGAGTTCTCGAGAATCTTCCTGGCAAGGTATGTGCCTCCGTCGCAGCAGATTACGATGGAGAACCAGTTCCTGGCTCTGATGCAGGGTGATAGACTGGTTGATGACTACCTGTATGAGTTCACCCGCCTCGAGCGTTACGCTGGAACTTCTTTCGGCGATGAGGGGAGAAGGGTGAACAGGTTCTACAGAGGTTTGCGTAGTGAGTTGCGGTACCTTCTGACAGGGTCGTTGATGCGGGGTTTCACGACCCTCGTTAGTACAGCCCGAGCGCTTGAGCAGGACATGCTCAGGGAGAAGGGCAAGGTGGCTGTGGTCGAGGCAGTGCCGGAGTGCAAGGCGCCGAGTGCGGCGAAGTTACGGAGGTTGAATCGCTGGAAGAAGGCTCGATTATCTGGGCCAGCTCTCTCTGCTTCGAGCGCGTCGTCTGGACGTGGCCCTCTTATTTGTTTTACTTGTGGCAAGCCTGGCCATTTCTCTCGGGATTGCCGAAGTGGGCTTCCAAGGTCAGAGAAGAAGACTGGGCCATCTTATTCTGAGAAGGGGAAGGCGGCTAAGTCCACTGCTTCCCGTATGGCTCCCCCGTAGCCCAGAGTCTTCAGTCTTGGTCAGCAGGAGGCTATCAAAGCCAAGGATGTCGTGACAGATATAATTTAAGATACAGTCCTTACTGTTTTATATACCTGTTTTAGTGTTCATGCTAACCTTGTTTGGCGGCGTAGGCTTTGTAAATGTTTTAGGCGTTCCTGCGAGAGCGCTTTTCGATACTGGAGCTTCGCACTCCTTCTTATCGTCGGACTTCGTCCAACGTATTGGTGCGTCGTCGATTGCTTCTTCAGATGGACTGGAGGTCCTACTGCCGAATGGATATTCGATGCGTGTGGAGAGGAGTTGCTGCGTGAAGGTTCTAGTTGGAAGCCAGGAGTATGACCTGAAAGCATCGTTACTCCCCCTGGTTGAGTTCGATGTAATCTTTGGCATGGACTGGCTGTCGGAACAGCGTCCGTGCATCGATTGCACCACCAAGGAGGTGAGGTTTGGGCAGTGTTCCGATCGTGAGACGGTCTTTGCGGGCATGCGTGGATCGAGCAAGATGCTGATGTCTGCTCTCCAGGTGTCCAAGGCAGTGCGACAGGGAGCAGAGTTATTCTTTGCTCTAGTGGAGGCTTCAACGTCGAGGCCCAGCCTAGTGGATGTTCCGGTAGTATCAGAGTTCCCCGATGTGTTCCCGAGTGATCTCCCCGGTGCTCCACCGCAGCGGGAGATAGATTTCACGATTGAGTTGGTGTCAGGCGCTAAGCCTGTGGCCCGCTCACCGTATCGTATGGCTCCGAAGGAGTTGGCGGAGTTGATGCTGCAGTTGTAGGAGCTGCTTGAGCAGGGCTACGTGTGTCTGAGTTCCTCACCTTGGAGTGCACCGGTCCTCTTTGTCAAAAAGAAGGACGATAGCCTGCAGCTTTGCATCGATTATCGGGAGCTGAACAAGCTGACCGAGAAGAACAAGTATCCTCTTCTGAGGATAGACGACTTGTTCGACTAGCTCGTTGGGTCGAGAGTATACTCGAAGCTGGACTTGAAGTCCGGCTATTATCAGGTGCGGATCAGGGAGTGCGACATCCAGAAGACTGCCTTCAGTACAAGGTACGGGCAGTATGAGTTCACCGTGATGTCGTTTGGGCTGTCTAATGCGCCTTCGGTGTTTATGGACTTGATGCACCGGACTTTTCGAGAGTATCTCGACCAGTTTGTGGTCGTCTTCCTTGACGACATACTGGTCTACTCTCAGTCCGAGGAGGAGCACGGTGATCACCTGCGAGTAGTCTTGGAGGTTCTGAGGAGGAACCAGGTGTATGCCAAGTTCTCAAAGTGCGGGTTCTGGCTACCTTCCGTGGCGTTCTTAGGCCATGTGGTTAGTGGAGCGGGTGTGGCGGTAGATCCGGTGAAGGTTGCGGCCATCAGGGAGTGGCCTGTTCTTTCTACTGTAGCAGAGGTCCGTAGCTTTCTCGGGCTGGCCGGCTATTACAGGCGCTTCGTGGAGAACTTCTCACGGACTGCGCTGCCTCTTACGACGCTGACACGGAAGATGCAGGAGTTTATTTGGACGCCCGCGTGTGCGCAGGCTTTCGAGGAGTTGAAGTGGCGGCTTACCACGACTTCGATCTTATGTTTGCCTTGCGGCACAGAAGGCTATGAGATCTACACCGACGCTTCTGGGAGCGACCTTGGCTGTGTTCTGCAGCAGCATGGTAATGTAGTAGCGTACGGCTCTCGCTAGCAGAAGGTGCACGAGCGAAACTATCGGGTCCACGACTTAGAGTTGGCGGTCGTGATATTTTCCCTGAAGCTTTGGCGGCATTATGTGTATGGCGTGAAGATCGACATCTTCACAGACCATAAGAGCCTGAAGTACCTTCTGACGCAAAAGGGGCTGAATATGCGACAGCAGAGGTGGATGGAGTTCCTTGGGGACTACACCTTCGAGATCCACTACACTCCCAGGAAGGGGAATGTTGTTGCAGATGCACTCAGTCGCAGGGCTCCAGCGCATGCCAACTGGATTCAGATGCATGATGAGCACCTGATACGTGACCTGCAGGCCTTGGATATTTCTTGTGTGGAGAAGAGGAGCAGTGCTGGTGCCTGTTTGAGCTGGACTGAGTTGCAGTACGACCTCGCAGATAGAGTTCGCCAGGCTTTAGAACTCGATCCGAGTTTAAAGCGCTACGCGGAGGAGGCTGGTGGTGGGCCGGATGCCCAGTTTCAGGTGCGTGACGGGTTGCTGTGGAGAGGCGACCGTTTGTGCGTCCCCAAGGTGGGTGAGCTGCGCGATGAGTTGATGTACAAGGCGCATCGTACCAGGTATTCAGTTCATCCGGGGAGCACGAAGATGTACAAGGACATGAAGGTCCTTTTCTGGTGGCCGGGTATGAAGAGGGACATCGCTCACTACGTGGCCAAGTGCCACACTTGTGCGCTAGTGAAGGCAGAATGTCAGAAGCCCGGTGGCTTTTTGAAGTCATTATCGGTTCCAGAGTGGAAATTCGATGACGTTTCCATGGATTTCGTGCATGGGCTGCCGAGATCACCGCGCGGGAATGATGCCATCTGGGTAGTCGTAGACCGGCTGACGAAGGTGGCGCACTTTATCCCCAACCGGAGGGATGACTCGGTGGAGAAGTTGGCGAAGCTGTATGTTGATACAATAGTAGGATTGCACGGTGTGCCCCGTAGCATCGTCAGTGATCGAGATGGACGCTTTACTTCGAGCGACTGGAGGCTAGTCAACCGTCTATTGGGTACGAAGCTGCAGTTTAGCACGACCTTTCATCCTCAGACGGATGGCCAAACTGAGCGTACCAATAGGACGATGGAGGACATGCTCCGAATGTGCATCCTGGATTTCGGCAAGGGGTGGGAAGATCACCTCTTTCTTGTTGAGTTCGCGTACAACAACATCTACCAGGCGAGTATTCAGATGGCGCCTTTCGAGGCCCTCTATGGTAGGAAGTGCCGCACTCCCTTAGCTTGGGCGGAAACGGGCGAGACGAAGCTCTTCAAGAGGAAAGACGTCGAAGAGGCGACTTCAACGGTACGTATGATCCGGGAGAGGCTTTTGGTTGCGCAGGATAGGCAGGCGAAGTACTATAATGCGAAGCACCGCGACGTTCAGTTCGTCGTTGGCGATTGGGTATACTTGAAGATAAAGCCTTTCAAAGGAGTGTCGAGGATCCGACGCTTGAAGAAGCTGAGTCCGAGGTATGTAGGGCCATTCGAGATCACCGAGCGCATCGGCCAAGCAGCTTACCGACTTGCTTTGTCGACGGAGCTGAGTGGGCTGCATGATGTCTTCCATATCTCTGTGTTGAGGAAGGCGGTGCGAGAGCCTGATTCTGTGTTGGAGGCTGTTAGTGTGCCAGTGGAGAGTAGCCTAACTTCCAGGGTGACTCCGGTTTGCATTATCGATGCTGATATTCGACAATTGCGGAGAAAGGCCATCAAGATGGTGAGGGTCCGTAGGGACAATTGTGGCCGCGAGGAGCTCTCTTGGGAGCCAGAAGAGATCATGCGCGAGGAGTACCCTGATCTGTTTACTCAGGTATGACAAGTTTTCATTTCGTTGTTTGTGCTTTAAATTTCGGGACGAAATTTCTTTAAGGGGGAGAGAATTGTAACGCCCCGAATTGATTTAATTCGGATTTTGGTGTGCGTTTGGATTGTTTTGGGGTGCGGGTATGGGTGTGGTCTGCGAATAGCAAAGTGGGGTGCGTATAGGCTTAGGTTTTTATAAAACCTCCTCCCCCTCTCAACCCTAAACACCCGACCTCCACTCTATTTCTCTTGCTCTCGTTGCCAGTCGCAAAGCCCCCTCCCGATCTCCCGTCGCCCTTCCTCTTTCTGTTCGCGTGAGGCAACCCGAGCTCCTCCCCGACCTCCCTATCCCTTTCATCGGCCTGGAACAGGGAAGCGCCACCCCCGATCTTTCCTCCTCCCTCTCTCGCCGTCGGTCTGGAGTAAGGAGGAGCAGCGCCCCCGTCTCCCTTCCTCACTCTCTTTCCCGTCGCCGACTAGGGCAAGGAGGGCCTGTCTCCCTCCTCTCCCTCTCGTTTGCACAGGGAGGCCGATCCCTTCCCTCTCCCTCTCCTTTGAGCTCTCTTTAGGGCTGCTACAAAGGGAGACCACAAGCCGCAGCGTAAGCTTGGAGAGTCATTTAGCGACTCGAAGCGTCAAGTGGAGGCCGGATCTGCAAAGAGGACAGACATCTTAAACGTGCTCCATGGTTCAGAAGCGCACTTTAAGGGTAACGATCTCTTCTACCCTCATTTGGACGTGTCCTAGTCCTTTTCCGTGCATCGTTGAAGCCCCTACCCAAAAGGGTGAGGTCGTGGCCTCCGACGGGTCGATTCATGTTATCCCTGTCAAATCTTGCATACATGTAGAGTCCATGCGTGAAATGGACGTAGGCGCGCTGTGTGAAGCCCATCCGAGACGGTTCGTCCGGATTGGTGATGCTTTTTGATATTATGCGTGCCGGGGGAAAACTCCGTGTTGATATCCTGCTTCGTAGGACTAGAGGGTGCTACTGCATGCGTAGCAACGCCTGGGGGTGTGCCCCGGGGAGCACCCGAAGTTAGAAACAAAAATGGAGTTTCTGTTCACTACCGCCGGCGTTAGCGTTATCGCCGGGCGGTAGCTCCCAGACTTGGTTCTGGTGAATTTGTGCATTCTGAGGCAGTGGGAGTGCTACTGCATGTGCAACAATACCTGGGGGTGTGCCCCGGTATGCTATACCCGCTCTTCGTGTTGTACAACGAGAGCTGTGAACAACGGGCATTTGGCGAACCTGAAACCGCACCATTGCAGCACCTGATTAGTAAGGCTCGTACAACATGTCGGGAAGCAATGGGAAAGAGTCTTCGGACTACGGGATGTTCACAAGTAAAGCACGTGAGAGCCCTGGTATTCAGGCCACCGACTTTAGCCTCGAAGGGCTAAGCCATCAAGAGTTGATGGTGGTGGAAGGCGGAGTACACCAAAGAGTGCCTGAGAGCACGAGACGTGGAGGCCATTCCCACGTTTGTGATTGATGCATATGTATGAATTGTTTTGGGCCGCGTTAGCCGCCTCATTCTGCTATATATATATGTTGTGATGCTCTTGAAGGGACGAGAAACTGCCACCCCCTCGAAGGGGTGGGGTCGTTATAATTTGGTCAGCCGTAGCTGACCGTTGCCCTGTTTTGCCACCGTTTTTGGTGGGCTTGTTGTACAGGTTCTGGACCGAGCGGGAACATAGCGGGCTGAAGCCTCTGCGCTGCTGCGGCCCTTGAAGGCCTTTTGATATTCTTTTTCTTTTCATGTATGGCCGGCCTGCGCGCCGATGTTGGTAATTTGTAAGGTTGTCGTGCCTAAATTTTATGTTGTAAAACATTTAATCCTAAGTAATAGAAGTGGACATACCCGGGTTCGGGTTTTGTGGTTTATATATCTTGTCTCTCTCTCTTTTGCTTCCGCATAGAATGCTCTGAGTTAGGTTCGTTGTTTAGGGTCGTTCGATATTTCAATTAAGTGACGTTCCCGTTTGTTTTGTAGTAAATGGCGTGGGGCCCCGGCCGGACCTTCTGTTATATGCTCCCGAACGGATGGGGATGTTACAAGATGAGGCGGCAGGCTTCTTCAGCAATGTGATTCTCTCAGCTGGTGCTCCATAGGTGCATACAAAAGTCCTCTTGCATTCCTTGGGGTGTTTCGTCCTGCAGTCCAGAATGAGCTATGAGTCGCGGTGTCTTGTAGAATCCGCAGTGCTTCTTCAGGAGTGTGGTTAAGAATGGTTCCACCAGCAGCAGCATCAATCATAGCCCTATAGTTAGGCTCGATTGCGAAATAGAAGTTCTCCACCAAATTCCATGGTTGAAACTCATGATGGGGTCATTTCCGCAGAAGGTCCATGAACCTTTCCCACACTTCCGCCAGGGTTTCCAGATCATTTTTCTGGAAGGTTGCAATCTCCCTTCTCATGCTCACTATTTTATCAACTGGGTGGAACTTGGAGAGGAATTTTCCTTGCAGTGCATCCCAGGTGGTAGCTGTGCCCGGCGGGATTGTATGGAGCCATGCCTTCGCCTTGTCATGGAGGGAGAATGGGAATAACCTCAACTTCACCGTGTCATTCGCTATTCCGGCGTACCGGAATATTCCGCAAATCTCTGAGAATTTTGCCAAGTGAAGATGGGGGTCATCACTTGCCATCCCCGAAAACTTGGCATTGTTGCGGATAATGTTCAGGATCGCAGGCTTGATCTCGAACTGATTGTTTGTGATAGCTGGGCCGAAACTGGGATACACACTCCCCACAGTGGGAGTGGTATAATCCCGCATCATTCTAGGCCTCGCTCGAGCCACCTCATTCTCATCATCAACATGACCTGCAGCGGGTGCATTCTCACCCCCGGGGTTAATCTCATTCCTGTTGATGTTGAGATCCATGGCCGCAGCAGCACAGCGACGTGCGTGCAACGTCCTCTCGATTTCAGGGTCATACTCCAAGAACTCTTCAGGGCCTTGCCCCTGCATAAACTAGCTTACACACACAAAGAAAACAGAAAAAGAAATAAAAAACAACTAAGAATCTTTATAGTAGCCTCCTGGAAGAATAATTCATAACACGCTCGCAGTCCCCGACAACGGCGCCAAAAATTTGATGCGATTACGGCAAGTGCACTGGTCGTACAAGGAATAAAATTGGGAGAGACTCCCTGAATATCGTTCTCAGAGGACTGCAAGTTGGGTTGTATGAATCCTTGTTAGGGAAGCGCTTATATAGATTCTTAAATACTCAATAAAGAGAGGGGTTTTGATGGTGGTTTTCCTAAGTTAACAACAGAGAAAGAAAATGCGGGCCAAGAGCTCCACTTTGTTTGTCGGGATGGAATGCAGGCCGCGATGCCGTGCTTCGGTGAGCGGCTGGACGAGTAGGCTAACGGATGAGGGTCGTAGGCACCTCGTCGCGGAACACGCAACTAGCAATTGCTAGTGCGGAGCACTACACAGCGATGGAGTGGATGACGGACTACGACGCTCCTGAAATCTTATAAACCACACAAGATCTCGACAATCATGAAATCATTTTACTTAAAACACAATGTTTATGAACATCATCCAGATTTACACACATATAAGTAAAACTTTTAAGCAATGCGCAAGGGGAAAGGGAAAACCAAAGCTCGAAGACTGTGCTGAAGATTCTCGGCCGGAATCGTAGGGTTGTCAAGCCTTGTCTGTGCTCGGTCTTCAGTTGCATCCGGGGTCCGGAGGAGCTGTCACCTTCCTCTACTTTCGCCCCTCTTCTTCGTGGTCTAGCTCGAGGTAACTCTTGTTCAACACCTTGAATGCAGCGGAGACTTTCCGTCTATGGCGTTCTTGAGCTTGTAGATGATGGAGGAGGCCAAGGAGGGAGCTTTGGCAGAAGATTTGCAGGACAAGGGTTGCCGGAGCTCCTCCTAGGTTAACGGTGGTGGAGAGGCAAAAAATGGGTGAAAATCATGGGCTTCTGAGTTTTTCCCGCGGGAGGCCCCGATTGCAGTTCCTGCTTTAAATACCAAACGGTCAGAAATTTAGTCATGCACGGTCGAACGCAGGACCGTGCGTTGCCCGTGCATTATTAAACAAGAAAAATTGACTTGGGGAAGAAGCAGCAGTGCCCGTGCGTTTTGCTCACGCACGGTCGAAGCCGCCCGTGCGTAAAAACGAACGACCAAATCTAGATGGGCTAAAAATTGGTCGAAACAAGCGATTGTGCGTTTCCTACGCGCATGGGCAACTGCCCGTGCGTAAAAATGCACGAACAAAGTCAGATCACCCGTTTTCTACCCAGATGAAGGCGCAGGACCGCATCTGTCTGTGCGTTAAGAAAATGCACTACCGTGCGATATACACAGTCATGATTTCTGGGCAAAAGGGGATGGTCCAACCACCTCCAAGCACAGAAATCCAGCTGGGAATACACGTCCAGCACCAATCAGACATAGAAAAAGGATTGGGGAGCACCATGAGCTTACCACAATAACATGGAGCGCAAACGCACACCAAAATGGGCCAAAAACGAGCACAAAGCACGTAAGTGCGCGTAAATAATCATAAGAGAAATATAAGCACTAATAGCTCGAAAACGACGTGCACGAGAGTGAAAAGTAACCCGGATGAGTCCATAAAAGTGTATATAAATGGGACTCATCGAGTGTTCCGTGAGGCGGGGATCGCCTCAAAATGTTTGGTAGCCGCCATGTTCAGCTGTCTCGTTATAACCACTTGACTTATATATTTTCCATTCGATATCGCTTTTCATTTTTGTGTGAGTGAGCCCGGGGCTTGCCTAGCCTAGGCCTCGCATTGAGAGATGCTGCGAGCCAGGACTAGCATAAGCCATCTCCTTGCCAGCCTCTCTGCGAGATCGACCTGACCCACCGGCTAGTGAGAGCCCGGCAGCAGGATTGTCCGGGGCATTCCAGCATGAAACACTTGATACTTTGCAAGCCTCTCTGCGAGACCACCCTGACCCACCAGCTAGTGAGAGCCCGGCACCGGGATCATCCGGGGCATTCCAGAATGAAACACTTGATACTTAGCCAGCCTCTACGCGAGATCAGCCTGACCCACCAGCAAGTGAGAACCTGGAAGCGGGATCGTTCGGGGCATTCTAGTATGATACACTTGATACTTTTCCAGCCTCTCCGCGAGATCAACCTGACCCACCGGCTAGTGACAGCCCGGCAGCGGGATCGTCCTGGGCATTCCAGCATGAAACACTTGATACTTTGCCAGCCTCTCCATGAGATCAACCTGACCCACCGGCTACTGAGATCCCGATAGCGGGATCTTCCGGGGCATTCTAGCATGAAACACTTTGAGAACCCATGCTTAGAAGAAAAATTGAAATCAACACATGATGAGTCAAATATATAATAAATCAACACGAAGAGTTTAAGGGTAGAAATGCTTTAGGTCGTCCCCACTCCGAGCCCGGCCGTGAGGTACCCCTTCCACATCTTGGAGGTGGTACCCTCCTGACTTGAGCACTTCATCTATAATGTACGACCCTTTCCAGTTGGGATCGAGCTTTCCAACCGCGGCTGTAACGGCCCGACCTCTTTGCCCGAACCGTTAGACGCCTGACCCTATTGTCCAGGACGCCCGGGATGCAGCCCGCTTAGTCGCGCCCCACCCATGGTTGAGCCTGTTTCTCAGCTATAGTGGGATGTTGAAGGAGGGACTTGAACACCCGACCTCCCTTGATGAGCAACCTTCAACAGTTCTCATCACCAACGCAGCTCAGTTGGTGGTGAGAACTGTCGAAGGTTGCTCATCAAGGGAGGTCGGGTGTTCAAGTCCCACCTTCAACATCCCACTGTAGCTGAGAAACAGGCTCAGCCATGGGTGGGGTGCGACTAAGCGGGATGCAGCCCAGGCGTCCTGGACAATGGGGCCAGGCGTCTAACGGTTCGGACAAAGAGGCCGGGCCGTTACAAAAAACAGCTCAGTTGGTGATGAGAACTGTTGAAGGTTGCTCATCAAGGGAGGTCGGGTGTTCAAGTCCCGCCTTCAACATCCCACTGTAGCTGAGAAACAGGCTCAGCCATGGGTGGGGTGCAACTAAGCGGGCTGCAGCCCGGGCGTCCTGGACAATGGGGCCAGGCGTCTAACGGTTCGGAAAAAGAGGCCGGGCCGTTATAGCGGCCCCTCTCCCGGCCGCGTCAACCTTCTTCAGGACTAGATCTACTTTCTCAAATTGCTTTACTTGGATATGTTTGTCAAAGTACCGAGCCATCCGCCGCTTGACTTCCTCCTGCCGGATGGTGGCTAAGTCCCAGAGCTCTTCCACCATGTCCAAGGATAGCCTTTGCTCCACCTCATTCTCCACTAGCCATTCTTCATCCCCTTCACCTGCAGTGACCACCCTGGGTGATTTCACCTCAAACTCTATTAGAAGGACGGCCTCGAACCCGTGGGAGAGCTTGAAAGGAGTCTCCCCTTGATGATAAAAATTTAATCGCCGCAGGAAAAGCTTTTGTTGATGAGGATAGAATTCGGCGGGCGCTTTCGAGGCGTCTCGCGACTACTCCTACTTTGAGAAACTAACCATTATCCTACTTCGATGAATAGAAGTAATGGTCTTTCCTTGTTTCGGAATATCGACGATTACGCCGCAGCGGTGGCGCCGAAAACTTTATAAAGAAAAGAAAAATAAGAAAATGGAGAGGAAAAGCTTCCTGCGGAGTTTTTGTAAGAGTTTTTCCAAACAACTCATTTGATAAAGGCAAGTATACCTTGCGTATAGTATAGGATACTTTATAGAAAATATCAAGGTCGTATTAAACTCGGGGCTGTCGAGTACTTGTACTTCGAAAAAGCTATTTTATCGGAGAATAAATTAGAGAGCGGTAATTAAAACTAACTAAAAAGAGAACAAAAAAAATAAAATAAAGAAGACAAGACTAAATTAAGAGGAAGAAAGAGAATTTGCAAAAATTAAAGGAAGCTTAAATTTTCATTGCATAAAAAGAGAGATTACATGAAATAAACCCTACATTACATTGCATGAAATTGAAACTAAACTAGCTTGCATGAAATGAAAACAAAAATTAAACTAAGCTTAAGAAAGGAAATTGCATTAATTAAAAACTAACTAAAACATGAAAAATAAAGAAAACTATACAAGAACAACCCAAATGGGAAGGGGAAAGGGAATGGAATGCTGGAGTGGAACCTCTGAATTTATAGGAAAAATTTCCAGGTTACACGCCCTCGTTCACGGGCGTGACCTAGGGCATGTAATACATGTTCTGCACAGCTGCGACATCGGCATGGGTCTTGCATGATGGTGCGGCGAAAAAGGACTTTACACGCCCGTGTAATTTTGGTCACGGGCATGTACCTGGGCGGCTTCAATCAATGCAGCGTGGGATTCAATTCGGCGCGGCAGAAAGGTCAAGGCACGCGTGACATTTTGGGGCACGGACGTGACTTTGGACGGATTTATTAAATGCATCATGGGCTGGATGGCAGAGCGCGTTCGTCGAACTCAGCGGCAGAGCACGTTCGTCGAACTCAGCAGTAGATCGTGTTCGTCGAACTCGGCGGCAGAGAGCGTTCGTCGAACTCAGCGGTAGAGAGCGTTCGTCGAACTCAGGGGCAGAGCGCATTCGTCGAACTCAGGGGCTGAGCGCGTTCATCGAACTCAGCGGCAGAGCGCATTCGTCGAACTCAGCTCGTGTTTTGTCGAACGCAGGGGCTGAGAGCTTTCGTCGAACTCAACTCCAATTTCATCGAACGCAGGGGCAGAGAGCTTTCGTCAAACTCAGCTCCAGTTTCGTTGAACGCAGGGGCAGAGAGCTTTCGTCGAACTCAGCTCCAATTTTGTCAAACGCAGATCTTTAGGCTACACGCCCTTAGACACGGGCATGACTGAGGGCGTGTACTATGGAATTTGTCCAAAAACACCAGAAAATATGCAAAACAAAAGTAAAACTACATTTAGAATAGAAATTATAAAAGAAGTGATTTTAAACTAAAATATAAATAATATTTGCAATTTTAAATTAAAACTAAACTAAATACTATAATTAAAATACGCATAAATACTACTCATCAAATACCCCATACTTAAACTTTTGTTATTCCAGAGCAAAAGTATGAGAAATATTTATAAGACATTTAATAAAATTTTTAATTAAGTCTAAAAATTTACTGAATCACAAGTAAGCTAAAAAGAAAATTTAAGGATTGAAGAATTAAGTCCTAAATTATGAAATTAGAATAATAAGAGAAAAATATTTAGCCAAGAGTTCTCAAAAATATTAACTAGTTAACAAAATTGAGTAATAAGTAAACAAAATTAGATTTAAAATTTATAAAAAACATAACTTTGAAAAAGCTAAAGGAAAAAGTAACTTACTAAGTATTGCTCTCTCCATAACATAATTTAAACCTAGATCAAAGATATTGGGTTGAGGTGTTCATAAAATTTGGCATATGAAGAGATCATTGAATGAAGGTGATGGACTTTATCCTTTTCACCAAAGTGTTTTTTTTTTTAATTTGTAAAATGATAAACTTCTCTTCTAATAAAAACCCAAAATGTATATGTTTAGGAGTAATGAATTTTATCCTCTTACTCCATGCCATATAATCTTTTAAAAATCATTTTGGGTGCATATGTTTAGGGAATAATGAATTTTATCCTATTATTCCCATGACATATGATCTTTTAAAATACCTTTTTGTATGCCATCAAAGGGGTGGGTAGAGAAAAGATTTCTAGCTTATAAATTAAATTATTTTGAGAGCAAATTTTAGTAATTTAGACTTTCCTAAGATTTTAAAAGCTTGAGGTAAAAATAATTAAAATCTAAAGGTGTTTAAGCAAGATTACTAAAAAATTGTAACTATTTAAAATAAAAGAGAAGAAGTGCTAAAGAAATATCTCTAATCAAATTAAAATCATAAAATATTTCTTAACACTGAATCACTTAAACAAAAATTAGATTTAGCAAACCATGATAGAATAAATGATTAGCAAATTTAAAACACAAAAAAAAAAAATTCTTATAAAAAACTCAAAAATGGCTTGGAAATAACAAAAACCAAAGTAAGGGCTTATTATATTTTTGGGATTTTTCTATGTTTTTAATATTAAAACTTTTTTTGAACTTTTTAAATATCATCTTTTTTGGATTTTTGATATTATCTTTTTTGGATTTTTGATATTAAGTAAACAATAAACATGTTAAACATAAACTAAAAAGCCTAAATTTTTGTGTTAATTCTTAGACTTCCCGAGGTATACCATGTGAAGGGTTCTCAACGGTACTAGGAGGTGAGATGGGGTGAGGTCCCAAACATCCTTTTCTAAGATATTAATTTTCGATTTTCTAATAATTTTTTTTTAGATTTTGGGTTTTCTAAATTTTTTTTTGAAAAAACTAATATTTCTTTTTGTAAAAGACAACATAAAAGGAAATACACTATGTACAAAAAGAAAATAACTTAGTACAAACAAAATATTTTTGGAATTTTGGGTTTTTTTAAAATTTTTTTTGGAAATTTTCTACGATTTTATAATTTAAAAAAAAGGAAAATACACCCCCATAATTAAAATTCAACATTGTCCCCAATGTTGAAAGCTAAGTATGGAGAAGGAAAATAAAATACAAGCACAATATTATGAAAAAAAAAAAAAAGAAAAAGGAGGGGAGAAAGAAGCACTTCCCTGATTTTGAGATAGACGACTACCACGATTAGACCATGATCATCTGCAAAATTATTTTTAAAAACCCTAAAACAAAACACAAAATCAAAAGAAATAAACATAAAAGTTACTAATTAAAATTTTTTTTCTTTAGCTTTTTTTTTGAATTTTTGATAAAAGTAATTGCGCTTTCTCTTTTCAAAATATCGACAAAAATAGTCCCCGGCAACAGCGCCAAAAACTTGATGAGAAAAATTTAATCGCCACAGGAAAAGCTTTTGTTGATGAGGATAGAATTCGCCGGGCGCTTTCGAGGCGTCTCGCGAGTACTCCTACCTTGAGAAACTAACCATTATCCTACTTCGTTGAATAGAAGTAATGGTCTTTCCTTGTTTCGGAATATCGACGATTACGCCGCGGCGGCGGCGCCGAAAACTTAATAAAGAAAAGAAAAATAAGAAAATGAAGAGGAAAAGCTTCCTGCGGAGTTTTTGTAAGAATTTTTCCAAACTACTCATTCGATAAAGGCAAGTATACCTTATCGCGTATAGTATAGGATAATTTATAGAAAATATCTAGGTTGTATTAAACTCGGGGCTGTTGAGTACTTGTACTTCGAAAAAGCTAACTATTATTTTATCGGAGAATAAATTAGAGAGCGGTAATTAAAACTAACTAAAAAGAGAACAACAAAAATAAAATGAAGAAGACAAGACTAAATTAAGAGGAAGAAAGAGAATTTGCAAAAATTAAAGGAAGCATAAATTTTCATTGCATGAAAAGAGAGATTACATGAAATAAACCCTACATTACATTGCATGAAATTGAAACTAAACTAGCTTGCATGAAATGTAAACAAAAATTAAACTAAGCTTAAGAAAGGAAATTGCATTAATTAAAAACTAACTAAAACATGAAAAATAAGGAAAACTATACAAGAACAGCCCAAATGGGGAGGGGGAAGGGAATGGAATGCTGGAGTGGAGCCTCTGAATTTATTGGAAACATTTCCAGGTTACACGCCCTCGGTCACGGGCGTGACCTAGGGCGTGTAATACTTGTTCTGCACGGCTGCGACATCGGCGTGGGTCTTGCGTGACGGTGCGGCGAAAAAGGACTTTACACGCCCGTGTAACTTTGGTCACGGTCATGTACCTGGGCGGCTTCAATCAATGCAGCGTGGGCTTGAATTCGGCGCGACAGAAAGGTCAAGGCACGCGTGACATTTAGGGGCACAGGCGTGACTTTGGACGGCTTCATTAAATGCAGCATGGGCTGGCTGGCAGAGCGCGTTCGTCAAACTCAGCAGCAGAGCGCGTTCGTCGAACTCAGTGGCAGAGTACGTTCGTCGAACTTAGCGGCAGAGAGCGTTCGTCGAACTCAGCGGCAGAGAGCGTTCGTCGAACTCAGGGGCAGAGTGCGTTCGTCGAACTCAGGGGCTGAGCGCGTTCGTCAAACTCAGCGGCAGAGCGCATTCGTCGAACTCAGCTCGGGTTTCGTCGAATGCAGGGGCAGAGAGCTTTTGTCGAACTCAAATCCAATTTCCTCGAACGCAGGGGCAGAGAGCTTTCGTCGAACTCAGCTCCAGTTTCGTCGAACGTAGGGGCAGAGAGCTTTCGTCGAACTCAGCTCCAATTTCGTCAAACGCTGATCTTTAGGCTACACGCCCTTAGACACGGGCGTGTACTATGGAATTTGTCCAAAAACACTAGAAAATCTGCAAAACAAAAGTAAAACTACATTTAGAATAGAAATTATAAAAGAAGTGATTTTAAACTAAAATATAAATAATATTTGCAATTTTAAATTAAAACTAAACTAAATACTATAATTAAAATACACATAAATACTACTCATCACCCCTGTAGCTGTGTTTGGAGTGGTTCTCAAGGCCCAGAGGACCGAGGGTAACTGCTCTACCCAATTGCCCATGAGGTTCTTGACCTTCTTCTTTAGCAAGTTCATGATTATTTTATTTTCCGCCTCCACTTGCCCATTGCTCCTCGGATGGTGGACCGACTCAAACCGGAGATCTATGCCGAGCTGGGTACAGAAGCCGACGAACTGGTTGCTGGCAAACTGCTGTCCATTATCTGTGAATATGGCCAATGAGAGTCCGTGCCTGCAAATTATCTCACCCCATACAAAATTTCCTGGGACGTTACCTTGGCCAGCGCCTTCACCTCCAGCCACTTAGAGAAATATTCGATCATCACTGGTAAGAACTTTCTTTGACCACTTGCTTGAAGGAAAGGACCGACCATGTCCAAACCCCATATTGCAAAGGGCCAAGGGGTCGTGATGGTTCTAAGTCTTTTGGCTTTCAGGGGCTGTAGAGGGGCGAACAGTTGGCACTTCGATCACTTCCTTGCAAACTCCACCGCGTCCTTGCTGAGGGTGGGCCAAAAGTAGCCTTGCCTCATCACTCTTCCCTCTATGGTTCGGCTCCCGGAATGGCTACCAAACTCCCCCGAGTGGATCTCCTCCAGGACCCTCGGGACCTCCTCCTCCGATACACAACAGGCTAGGAGCCCCGAGAGCCTCTTCCGTTATAGTCCTCCTGCATGCAAAGAATAGTATGTCGACTGATACCTCAACCACCATTTGTCCATGCTGTAACACGTCCCCTATAATGACTATATAATCTGGGTCCGACCGGGACCCCACAACATATAACCGCCACAGTTTCAGTATTAAAAGATGATATAACCACCCAAATCAAAACTCAGATAACACAGCGGAAACAAAAACTAAGAAACACAGAAATTGTCCACAACTACATAGGAGTAAAACCGGCCTTAAGGCCTTACAAAACCAATGTTCAAGTCATCAAACATTCAACACAATTATGAAATCCCCAAAAGGGGAAAACTGGCTTCCTTAAGCTACCTCGGCATGCAAGCCGGAAATAACAAAAGACAAGTACAGAAATGCAGGAAAGCAAAGTAAACACTTAATGAAGCTTTAGACCTTTTTGGCCAGCGAGCTAGGTCCAGACTATGATCCTTGGCCTGCATCCAAATCACAAAGAGCGGTAAATGAGGGTCAGCTATGGCTGCCCACAAATGGTGTAACAACACCCCTCCTCCCGATCGTCCTAGCGGACCCCGGGGAATTACATCACCCTGCAAGTCAGCACATCATATGCACATGTATAAAAGGAAAAGCAACATAAACAACCGGCATGAGTGTCACAACCATCATCCACGTTTCTATGATGAGCAAGTAATAAAAGGGGCCTACCAATGCAATATGAATGCAAACCCGGGTTTCACCCAAGGCACCCTAAAGCGTATGAATCTAACACATCATCGTACATCAACAACACAACTCGTCCGTTAGCACAGACGTTCTCCTCAGTTAACACCGAAGGGACTTGTCTTGCTGGGACACTCTCCACACGTGAATTCTAGCATTCACGGGATAGTCAGCCGATCACAAAGACCAAGTCGCACCATCGCACATCACTAGGCGTCACACGCCTCATAATCCGCTCATTATTTCCTCACCCAAAAACCAACATTCATTACCATACGAAACTACAAGGGCATCACGACGACGAATTCGCCGTGTTCGGATTTCTAGCAAAACCCCTAAAGTACGCGTCATTCAACATCACCGAATCGGATCAACGGTCGCGAATCCGGCTTCAACCACAATGCCTAATCCACTAACAGAGTGGATTTCTAGTGCAAATCATGTCGGGGATGGACTCAATCGACCCGATGGTTCCTCTTGAAAAAAGGCGACCTGAATCCCTCTCACTCAACGGATCTTGTGCCAAAATGTAGAAATTAAGGAGGAAAAAGGGATGCCATGCACGCATCCTAAAGACCGGGAGGAGAAATGTCGTTGCCTTTTGAGATCTCCTCCTAGACATGAGAATCTTGAAAAAGAATGGAGGAGAAGAAGCGCCTCGGCGTCCCCTATGCACTGTCGGTCTCGGATCGGCGAACGGAGCTCCGAAGCCCCAACAATGGCGGAAACTAGCTCTCTTCCTCCTCCAAACCCTCTCTCTCACTCAGCCCTCCAAGCCAAAAGAAATGAAAGATCAAGAGGGAAAACCCTCTCAGCCCTAATTAGACCCCTCCCACGAACTAATCTGAGCCGTTAGATCAAGATCTAATTTAAACGGATGCCCAGATTTAGCTGTTTACGGATCTGGTTCCGTCAGCTACCACACGGCGGTAGCGCTACCGCGTCGCGCTAACTCTGCAAACACACCTGCCGTCTCAGCGGCTCCCAGTGAAGAAAGCCTAACGCCATCGGTAGAGCTACCGCGCCGCACTAACTCTGCAAACACACTTGCCGTCTCAGCGGCTCCCAGCGAAGAAAGCCTAATGCCAGCGGTAGAGCTACCGCCTCGCTCTAGCAACAGAGCTCATTTTCCACTTTCTAGCCACTTTCTACCGCGCCGCGCTAGCGCTACCGCGTCGTGCTAGTGCCTTAACGAAAATGCTCTCATTCGACGCCAAGACGATTTTGCTACCACCGGCGGTAGAACCTACCGCCCGACGTTAGCTCGCAGAGCAGCAAAAACTGGTGTGCTACAACTCCACCCCCTTAAAAGAATTTCGTCCCCGAAATTTCAAACCTGAAACAGAAATCCACGATGCTTACCTGATGCAAAAAGTTCCGGGAAGTCCTTCCGTATCTCTTGCTCACGCTCCCAAGAGAATTCGTCTCGCCCGCAATTGTCCCATCGCACATTTACAAGCATGTCTTCCTTGTTACGCAACTGTCGGACTTCTGAGTCCTCCACGCAAATCGGACGAACCCTCATCCTCAAATCCTCCATCACCGGCACCGCCGCCGCTTCGACCATGACGCTTGGCTCTACCAAAGCTTTCCTCAGTACAGAGACATGGAAAACATCATGTAATCCACTCAGCTCTGCGGACAATGCCAAACGATAGGCTGCTTCGCCTATGCGCTCCGTAACCTCGAATGGACCCAAATATCTCGGACTCAACTTCTTGAGTCGCCGCACGCGCTAAACGCCCTTGAATGGCTTGATCTTCAAGTAGACCATGTCGCCCACTGTAAACTCCACCTTTCTATGGCGCATGTTAAAATATTTCGCTTGCCGATCCTGAGCAACCTTCATGCGCTCCTGAATCTACACGATCTCGCAAGCATCTGCCACCACTTGCTTTCCCAAAAGCTTAGTTTCTCCCGCCTCTGCCCAAGACATCAGCGTTCGACACCTCCTTCCATACAATGCTTCGTATGGCGCCATCTTGATTCTCGCCTGGAAGTTATTATTATAAGCGAACTCCACCATGAAAAGGTGGTCTTCCCAACTCCTACCAAAGTCAAGAGCACACATCCTCAATATATCCTCCAATGTATGGTTCGTTCGCTCCGTCTGACCATCGGTCTACGGATGGAAAGGGGTACTAAACTTGAGTTTGGTGCCTAAAATTTTCTGCACTAACCTCTAGTCCTTCGACGTGAACCGCCCATCGCGATCACTAACAATGCTCTTAAGAATCTCATGCAACCACACAATATTTCGAACATAAAGCTCCACGAGCTTCTCCACGCCATCGGCCTTCTGAATCAGAATGAAGTGAGCCACCTTGGTCAGGCAATCCACTATCATCCAAATCGCATTGTTACCCTGATGCGATCGAGGCAAACCATGCACAAAATCCATGGAGATAAAGTCGAATTTCCATTCAGGGATAGGAAGAGGCTTCCAGAACCCATTGGGCCTTTGGCACTCAGCCTTCACTAAGGCACAAGTCTGACACCGGCTTACATACTCAGCTACATCCTGCTTCATACCAGGCCACCAAAAGGATTTCTTCATATCCGAGTACAACTTTGTACTACCCGGATGAATGGAGCACTTCATAAAGTGAGACTCAAACATCAACTCCTCGCGGAGCTTGCCAAAGCACGGAACACAAACCCTTCCGTCTCTTTTCAAAATCCCACCGACCATCTCCAAAGCATTGCCTTCGCTTTGCTGATCTTCCAACACCAACCGTTGGCACTCTTTGTCTGCACTAGTTGCCTCTCGGATTCGATCCGTTATATCACACTGCATTTCAATCCAGTTCAACTGAGCCACGCTAGACTCACCTCTAGCAACACAAGCAATGTCAAGAGACTCCAAGTCTCGCACCAAACGCTCGTCATGCGCCTCAATCCAATTACCTTGCCCGGAGTACTTCCTACTCAAGGCATCCGCCACCACGTTGTCTTTGCCTGGCGTATACTGAATCTCTACATCGTAGTCCCCAAGAAACTTGACCCACCTACGCTGCCGCATATTCAAATCCTTTTGATCCAGGAGATACCTCGGGCTTTTGTGATCCGTGTAGATCTCCACCTTTGCACCATATACGTAGTGCCGCCACAATTTTAGCGCAAAGATTACCGCCGCCAACTCCAGGTCATGGACGGGGTAATTCCTCTCACGAGTCTTTAACTGCCTTGACCCATAAGCTATCATATTGCCGTGCTGCACCAGCACGCAACCCAAACCGCAACCTGACGCGTCACTGAAAATCTGAAATCCCTCCGTCCCACTAGGAAGACTAAGGATCGGAGCAGACATCAACCTTTCTTTCAAATTCTCAAACGCACGGGCACACTCTGACGTCCACACAAACTTTTGGTCCTTGCGATTAAGAGTTGTTAGGGGCAAGGCCATCCGCGAAAAGTTCTCCACGAACCTTCTGTAATAACCGGCTAGCCAAAGGAAACTCTGGACTTCCGCCACGGTTCTCAATACAGGCCAATCTCTAATGGCTTCAATCTTCGCCGGATCTACAGACACCCCATTTCCACTGATCACGTGACCCAAAACTGCCACCTTCTCGATCCAAAACTCGCATTTCGAGAACTTAGCATAAAGCTGGTTCTCCCTTAGAGTCTACAGTACTAGCCTCAAGTGAGACTCATGATCCGCTTCCGATTTCGAATATACCAAGATATCATCTATGAACACCACCACAAACGAATCCAAAAACGGTCGAAAAACCCTGTTCATCAAATCCATGAACACAGATGGCGCGTTCGTCAGTCCGAATGGCATCACCGAAAACTCATAGTGGCCATACCGAGTCCCAAACGCTGTCTTGGCAATGTCCTCTTCCTGAATCTTCAACTGGTAGTACCCCGACTTCAAGTCCAACTTGGAGTACACCACCGACCCCACTAACTGGTCGAACAAATCATCAATTCGCGGAATCGGATATTTACTCTTAAAGGTCAACTTATTCAGTTCACGGTAGTCAATACACAACCGCATACTTCCGTCCTTTTTCTTTATGAACAATACCGGCGCGCTCCACGGTGAAGAGTTGGGCCTAATGTACCCTTGCTCTAACAATTCTTGCAACTGAACCTTAAGCTCGGCCAGTTCCTTTGGTGCCATCCTAAACGGAGGATGCGACACCAGCCTCGCACCCGGTACCAACTCTATCGAAAAATCAATTTCACGCTGAGGAGGTGCTCCCGGAAGCTCCTCGGGGAATACATCCTCAAACTCTTCCACCACCGGAACATCTCCAATAGCCAACCTTGTGGAGTGCGTCTCCAACAAATGCCTCGCCTCCTTGGTTTACCGCACGCCTCACTTGCATGGTGGAAATCAGGGAGCAAGCCACTTCGCTTAGGCCTTCAAACTTGACCTCTGCTCTACCTTTGCCTCTCAGGGTTACCACCTTCAACTGGCAGTCGATAATAGCTCGCTGCTCTGCAAGCCAGTCCATACCTAAGATAACGTCAAATTCGGCTAGTGGCAGAGTCGCTGCTACCAACTCGAAATCAAAATCGCAGATTTGCAACACAACGCGTCCTTCCCTCACGGTGGTCATGAAAGACCCATTCGGCATGCGCACGCTCAGCTCCATCTCTGCCTCGACGAACTCAGTGCCAATCTTCCGGATAAAGCTTTCCGCGAGAAACGAGTGTGACGCTCCTGTGTCGAACAACACTCGAGAGGGGTAGCGCGAAACTAGCACGAAACCTAACCACATGCATAATAAACATGAAAGCCACAAACTACATTATGGTAACAAAGGAAAACATAAACTTTTCGAACCTGTCACCACATCAGGTTGACGAATCGCTTCCTGCTGCCCAAGATTATACACTCTAGGCTGCACCGGAGGGAACCGCGAAGCACTCGACTCTGCCGCCTTCCCTTTCTCCCCAACACTAGGGCCGAAACGCACCGATTGTTCCTGCCTCGGCTCTGGCTCAGCTCCTCCCTCGGTACAAAACCGACTTATGCGACCCACCCTGCCACACTTGAAACAAGTCAACGGACATTTGGAGCCGAAATCTCCCGAAGGTGCGCCACTTCTCTCCCAAGGCCAATTAGGATGGGGCTTCTTCTTCCATCGGTTGCCCTCGGACTTCCACTGAGACTGAGACTGAGAAGGCTTTCCTTCTCACTGCTTTGCCGCAAAACCCTTTCGTCGCTGGGTTCGCTCCATGTCGCTTTCTAATGTGCGAGCGGCTTCGACCAACTCATTAAATCCTGCGTTCTTTAAGGCTATCAATGGCTGCCTTAAATTCTCTCTCAGACCTTGATAGAAGAGATTGTCCCTCTCTTCATCGTCTGCCATAGTCGTTCCCGCATAACGACCCAACAGAGTGAACTCCTGTAGATACTCGTCCACAGTCTTCTCACACTGCACCAAATGCAAGAACTGCTGTGCAGTGCTAACCTCGTCGAAGACGGAATATAACGCTTGAGGAAGGCGTTCCCAAACTCCTCCAGGGACGGAACGCGCCCCAGGAAATGGCGACCGCTATGATTTACCCACAACAGCTTCACATCACCCTCTAACATGAAACTCGGGAAGTGGGACAGCCTCTCCGCTGGGGTCTCTGTTGCCTTCAAAAGTTCCTGGATCCTCGAAAGCCAATCTTCGGCATCCGTTGGAGTACCAACTCCCTTGAATGTCGGAGGATGGAAACTTAAGAAGTACTTCATAAATCGATCACCCATCCCATAAGCTCTCTCCGCTAATGGCCCTTCTTGCCTCACTCCAACCTCTGGTGTATCTGGTGTAGCCGCCAGAGTAACATGGGTCGTAACATGCACAACAGGCGTCGGAACCCCTGGCATCACCGCAGCTTTAGCCGCTACCATTGCTTTCGCAAGCATGCGACAGAAATCAGTCGGGGACATGCCCATATTCATGAGGCCCGGAGCAGTAGCACTGCTTCCCAAAGGCTCCTCTTGCCTTCTCGACGTCCCCGCATCGTCGCCAACATCCTAGCATAAGTAAGGAAAATAAACTCATCAAGTTCTACTCGCAAGACTCGAACACAGGGTTACTCATGATCCCGCAAAATACTCATATGTGGACAACCTCTTTATGCGATCCGAATACACTAGACCTCGCAAGACTACCCAAATCTCGCTTTGATACCAAATTGTAACACCTCCCCTGTAATGACTATATAATATGGGTCTGGTCGGGACCCCACAACATATAACCGCCACAGTTTCAGTATTAAAAGATGAGATAACTACCCAACTCAAAACTCAGATAACACAGCGGAAACAAAAACTAAGAAACACAGAGATTGTCCACAACTATATAGGAGTAAAACCGGCCTTAAGGCCTTACAAAACCAATGTTCAAGTCATCAAACATTCAACACAATTATGAAATCCCAAAAAGGGGAAAACTGGCTTCCCTAAGCTACCTCGGCATGCAAGCCGGAAATAATGAAAGACAAGTACAGAAATGTAGGAAAGCAAAGTAAACACTCCATGAAGCTTTAGACCTTTTTGGCCAGCGAGCTAGGTCCAGACTGTGATCCTTGGCCTACGTACAAATCACAAAGAGCAGTAAATGAGGGTCAGCTATGGATGACCACAAACGGTGTAACAACACCACTCCTACCGGCCGTCCTAGCGGACCCCGGGGAACTACATCACCCTGCAAGTCAGCACTTTGTATGCACATGTATAAAATGAAAAGCAACATAAACAACAGGCATGAGTATCACAACCATCATCCACGCTTCTATGTTGAGCAAGTAATAAAAGGGGCCTACCAATGCAATATGAATGCAAACACGGGCTTTACCCAAGGCACCCTAAAGCGTATGAATCTAACACATCATCATACATCAACAACACAACCACGGGGTACTCGACATTTCCCCCAAAAGACATTGTAGCCCAAGGCCAAGAACTCGCGATGTGACCCACCGCGCCTGGCCCACCATGCCATCGGGCTTGTCTGACAGCTCACATGCTCTTGCCGCCAACATCACGCAAAACCTATGCTAAAAACTATGGCTTAGACTCCATGTAAACGTCCCAAGGCCCTGGTCTTACAATCGGGACAACGTCCACCGATTGCCTCGCCTGTCGACCGTTACCGGACTCGTCCGTTAGCACAGACGTTCTCGTCAGTTAACACCGAAGGGACTTGTCTTGCCGGGACACTCTCCACACGTGAATTCTAGCATTCACGGGATAGCCAGCGGACCACAAAGACCAAGTCGCACCTTCACACATCACTAGGCGTTACATGCCTCATAATCCGCATATTATTTCCCCGCCCTAAAACAAACATTCATTACCATACGAAACTACAAGGGCATCACGACGAAGAATTCGCCGTATTCGGATTTCTAGCAAAACCCCTAAAATGCGCGTCATTCAACATCACAAAATCGGACCAACGGTCGCAAATCCGGCTTCAACCACAATGCCTAATCCACTAACGGAGCAGATTTCTAGTGCAAATCATGTCAGGGACGGACTCAATTGACCCGATGGTTCCTATTGAACCAAGGCGACCCGAATCTCTCTCACTCGACGGATCCGGTGCCAAAATGCAGAAATTAAGGAGGAAAAAGGGATGCCATGCACGCATCCTAAAGAACGGAAGGAGAAATGTCGTTACCTTTTGAGATCTCCTCCTAGCCATGAGAATCTTGAAAAATAATGGAGGAGAAGAAGCGCCTCGGTGTCCCTTATGAGTTGCCGGTCTCAGATCGGCGAATGGAGCTCCGAAGCTCCAACAATGGCAGAAACTAGCTCTCTTCCTCCTCCAAACCCTCTCTCTCACTCTAGCCCTCTAAGCCAAAAGAAACGAAAGATGAAGAGGGAAAACCCTCTCAGCCCTAATTAGACCCCTCCCATGAATTCATCTGAGTCGTTAGATCAAGATCTAATCCAAATGGACACCCAGATTTCGCTGTTTACGGACCTGGTTCTGTCAGCTACCGCGTGGCGGTAGTGCTACCGCGCTGCGCTAATTCTGCAAACACACCTTCCGTCTCAGCGGCTCCCAGCTCAATTGGTGATGAGAAGTGAAAGAACAATATAGTTAAGCGTGCTCGGGCTGGAGTAGTACTGGGATGGGTGACCTCCTGGGATGGCCCAGTAGAGGCACTTAACTGGATCACTTCTCACCAAAGGGAGGTTTTGGCCACCAACAACCCGCCTGTGGGATGGAGAGGGGTTCGGGTGCTTAGGCTGTAGCCCGGTAACGGTCGCCAGGCGAGGCTGTCGGTGGACGTTGTCCCGATGGTAAGTCCAGCACCTTGGGACGTTACACATGCCCCCATCAGGGAACTTCCCCGACGCTAGGAAGGTGATGTAGGGGTCCATCCATGATGCCTGCTGGTCCACCTCCATCAGTTCCCCCTCCTCAATGGATGGTAGGAAGAGGTCTGACACCTTGCCTCTGGCCCTAGGACCAAACTTGGCCAGGAGATCCACCGCGATACTCTCCTCCCTTGGCACATGATGGATCGAGAAGGTGCGGAACTGCCCTATGAGACCCTTGACCTTTTCCAAGTATCGCTGATGAGTCGATTCATTCACCTCAAACTCCCCCCTGACTTGTCAAGCTACCACCTTGGAGTCCATCGAGACCTCCACATCTTGAATTCCCAACTCCTGGGCTAGGCAGAGCCCTGCTATCACGGCCTCGTACTCGGCCTGATTATTGGTGAGTGGGAAGTGGATGTTGATTGCCTACTTGATCCTTGTCCCTTGGGGCTTACTAAAATCACCCCTCCTCCAAAGGAATGCTTCCTTGAGGCCCCATCAACCAGTATTCTCCAGGCCACCATGTCGGGTAGCTCCGATTCATCTACCTCGGTCACGTAGTCTGCAAAAAAGTCTGCCACCGCTTGGGCTTTTATGGAGAACATGGCAACATACGAGATATCAAACTCACTCAACTCTACTGACCACTTGGCCAGGAGATCCACCGCGATACTCTCCTCCCTTGGCACATGATGGATCGAGAAGGTGCGGAACTGCCCTATGAGACCCTTGACCTTTTCCAAGTTTCGCTGATGAGTCGATTCATTCACCTCAAACTCCCCCCTGACTTGTCAAGCTACCACCTTGGAGTCCATCGAGACCTCCACATCTTGAATTCCCAACTCCTGGGCTAGGCAGAGCCCTGCTATCACGGCCTCGTACTCGGCCTGATTATTGGTGAGTGGGAAGTGGATGTTGATTGCCTACTTGATCCTTGTCCCTTGGGGCTTACTAAAATCACCCCTCCCCCAAAGGAATGCTTCCTTGAGGCCCCATCAACCAGTATTCTCCAGGCCACCATGTCGGGTAGCTCCGATTCATCTACCTCGGTCACGTAGTCTGCAAAATAGTCTGCCACCGCTTGGGCTTTTATGGAGAACATGGCAACATACGAGATATCAAACTCACTCAACTCTACTGACCACTTGGACAGCCTTCTGGAGTGCTCCAAGCCCTCCATGATGTTGCGAAGGGGGTGATCGGTCACCACCTTGATCGAGTGTGCCTGAAAGTAGGGCCGAAGCTTCCTGGCCGACACCACCAAGGTGAAGGCGAGCTTCTCCAAGGTGGGATATCTGAGCTCAGCCTTCCTCAACTCCCGATTAACATAGAAAATCGGGAGTTGCTTTTTTCCTTCTTCCCGGACCAGCACCTAGCTTACCGCCTTAGGTCCTACCCCCATGTATAGGGACAAGTCCTCTCCCTGTCTCAGCCCTTGCAGCAATGGTGCTTGGGTCAACTGTTCCTTTAGTGCCTGAAAAGCCCTTTCACACTCGGGAGTCCACTCGAACTTTTGGTTCTTCTGGAACACCTTGAAGAAAGCGGAGCACTTCTCCTCTGCCCTGGAGAGAAACCTGCCTAGTCCGGCCAACTTTCCTGTGAGATGCTTGACCTTCATTGCACTCCTCGGAGACCCCAGCTCCATGATTTCCTTTACCTTATCTGGGTTAGGCTCCAACACACCTGGGGTGAGTGGGTGACCTAGGAACTTCCCACGGCTGGCTCCAACAACACACTTCTAAGGGTTGAGCTTCATCTTGAATTTTCTCAAAGTCCCGAAGGTTTCTTCAAGGTCATAGAGGTGGGACTCGAGGTCCCAACTTTTTTTATAAGGTCATCCACATAGACTTCCAGGTTCCTTCCCTTTTTCTCTCGGAAGACCCGGTACATCATCCGTTGGTAAGTCGCCCTTGCATTCATCAGCCCGAAAGGCATCATTTTGTAGCAGTAGCACCCATCCCCTATGATGAAGGAAACATCCTTGATCTCGGGAGGGTGCATGCGGATCTGATGGTAACCTGAGAAAGCATCTAAGAAACTCATTAGAGAAAAACCGATGGCCGAGTCAACCAGCGCGTCGATTCGAGGCAAGGGATAACAATCCTTAGGGCATGATTTATTCAACAAGGAAAAGTTAACACACATTATCCATCTACCATCACCCTTTTTTACCATCACCACATTGGAGACCCAGCCTGGATACTGGATCTCTGATACAAAACCATCCTTTAGGAGCTTTCCTACATCCTCCTGAATGGGTGCCTCCAGCTTGTCCGCGATGGACCTCTTCTTCTGGCGGATGGGGAGAGTGCTAGGGTCGAGGTTGAGGCGATGGCGTGCCACATCCTCATCGATCCCAGGCATCTCCACGACACTCCAGGCGAAGATGTCCACGTTCTCTTGGACGCAATCCAGGATCTTCCTCAGTTCCTCGGGGCTGAGCTCCCCACTGATCTTGACCTTCTCGATCGCCCCTCCCTTGGTGACGACCTCCAGCTCCACCACCTCCTACACGGCTTCCAGTCTTGACTGCTCTGACCAGTCATTCTCCCTCCTCTCGCCGCAAACAAGTGCTTCGGCTCCTTCTTCCGTCTCCTCCTCCCTGATCACCATCAGCTCCTACGCCCCTCCTTCCTGGGCCTGACCTTCTACTCCTCCTTCCTCTTCTCCTACCTCTTTGAGCCCCGTCGTCTCCCCCATCTCCTGATCCCAATCCTCCGCTTTCACCATCCAGGAGATGGTGTTCCTGGCAGTTACATAGTACTGCCTTGCCACCTTTGGGTCTCCCCTCACTCGGACCTGGACTCTCCCTGCTTTGAAATTGAGGCATTGATGAAAGGTGGAGGGGATGAAGCGGAATGCACTGATGATAGGTCGTCCGAAGATGGCACATTAGATGTTGGGGGCATCCACAATGACAAAGCGACAGTTCCGGGGCTGCTCCTAGGACCACATGGCGTCCCACTCCGCCTTCTACCTCCTTCCTCTCCCCCAAAAACGCAAACACCGGGCCATTTGAGGCCAACACCCACCTAGCTTTCACCTTCATCTCATCAAAATCCTTCTTGAAGATGACATTGACCGAGCTCCCGTTATCCATAAGGATCCGAGAGACGGTGAAGTTCTCGATGGCTGTCTGGATGAACATCGCATCGCAGAACGGGTCCTCATGGCCCAACATGTCCTTATGGGTGAATGTGATCTTTTCTAGTGGGGGTGGGGCTTGGGAGGTCGAAGTTATGTTCTGACGATACATGGTATGGAGGCTCGCCTCGATCCCCACTCCTCCATAGATCACCCCGATCCCTCCTCAGGTCCCCGCATCAACCCGGTCCTCGCATATTTCATCCTCCTCTTCCTGAGAGAGGACTTCCTCAATCCTTACCAGCTGCTACTCCCGCTGGGCCGGGGCTCCGGCCTCTCTCACCTATAAGAACTCTGGGCAGGTGGCCGTCTCGTGACCTTCCTCCTGGTGGAAGTCACAATAGGGTAACGCCGCCCCCTCCTCTCGGCCTCCGCCCCTGTTTTCCTCCACCCAGGTTCGGCTCTTCCGGCTCCCGCTCCTCTTCCTTTTCCTGCTCTTCCTCTCCCAACTGCAATCGCCTGCTGAGGCGGGGGAGGAGGTGGCCTCGGTCCCTGCCTCCACCCTAGCTGATGGGGTCTTCCTTGCCCTCCTGGGTAGTTTCTCCCTCCCTGGTGGAAACCCTTTCCTGGGCCTTGCAATCCTCCTCCTTGCTACATCCACCCCAACTATGGGGCCCTTCATTCTTCTCTTCTCCTCGCCTCTGGTTGCTTAACCTCAGGCTCGCTCAGCTTCGCCAACCTTTTTGTGAACTCGGGGTTAGCCGCCTCCCTATCTATCTCCTCTGTCGCTCTCTCCATCAACTCCTCAAAAGACAAAGGAGCCCTCCTCTTGAGGTCCATCTTGAAACCCACCCCCCCCCCCCCGTAGCCCTACTATGAAGGCTAGCTGAAGGGTATACCCTGGAACCTCCTGGATGAGAAGGATCTCCTCTTGGAACCGATCCACGTAGTAGGCTAGTGACTCCCCCGACCTTTGATTGATGTTGAAGAGCTCCTCGGGGTCCTTCTTCCTCTTCTTTGAGGTTGATAAGCGCAGTAGAAAGCGACAACACTGATCCTCAAAAGCGTAGATCGACCCCGAAGGTAACTGGTGGAACAAGTCCCTTGCCTTTTCCTTCAGGGTGGTGGTGAAGAGTCGGCACTTGAAGGTGTCCGACATAGGTCTGATAGAGACCATGTCTTCGAACCACTGCAGGTGCTGAGTGGGGTCATCCTTGCCGGTATACAACATCATGGCCGGCTCACTGAACCCCTCAGGGAGTGGTGCCGAGAGCACCAACTCACAGAATGGGCTCCCCCCTTCACACACCTGACCTGCTCCACTCGCACCGCGAGCTCCCCAAGAGACCCGGCTCCAACCGGTCTCGCACTCGCCGAGGAGCCACTTATCGGGACCCAATTGGCCGGGATGCCTCCTCCCAGGACGCCGCTAACTAGGACTCTGCTTATACTCACCGGCCTGTGGAAAAGCTCTCGCCCCGCGAGATCTCACTCTACCGCCTGGGACACCGCCTCCTTTCCTGCGCTCTGCCCAGGGGCATTCTCGCCCACTCCAGCTGGAAGGGCCACCTAGGGTGCAGGTGTTGCGAGCCTCCCAAGTGCCATGGCGAGAGTGCATTGAAAAGCCCCGAGCAGGTCCCTCCTAATGTCTGCCAGCATTTCCACCATCGCTGATGCGCCGGGTGGTGGTGAACCTTCGAAGCCCGCCTCTCGCTCGTCGTCTCCCGCCATGTCTCTTCCTCAAAACTTTCTTGTACTACCTGCACTCCACGCTCACCGCACCAAAAATGTTGAAACCAGAACTTGGTCTCTTGTGGTGCTCGGTCCCCCGACAGGTTGAGGGGAAGCTAGCACTTACTGATTCCTTGGAGAGAAACAGAGTGAAGACTCAAAACTAGACACAGACTCTTAGTCGCAGAGAGGAGGTCCTACCACACACCCGAAAGATCTTTGAGCGCTTCCCCTCCCAAGCCAAAGCTGAGACTGGGCACCTTGAAGAGCCTGAGAGCTAAGTCAAGATAACCTAGGGAGGAGGATGCTCAGAGTACTGAGATTGGAATCCTCTCCTAAGGTGCCCTTCAAGGTCTATTTATAGTTTTTCCAGTCTGGTCTGCTAATAGCAGGATTCCGCCTTACACTTTTACTATGCGCAGCCCCAAATGGTCTGCCAACAGCCAAACTTCACTGTTTGGAGAGGCTAACTGCAGACTGCTAAGGGTTTCTAGGTAAAATCACCCAAGGACCCTTACTGGGTGAGCCGCCCACAAGGGCTCCTCTCGCAAACTGAGAGGCCAGACTCGCCTCCTTCCCGCGAGTGGCTGACGAGTGGCCGACCCGCTCGCCTTCCTGCGAGCAGCAGGCGAGAGCCCGGCTTGCCTGCCTCCTTGCGAGCGGACCCTGAGCACCTGGCTCGCCTTCCTTCCCATCCTTCTTGCCTACTGATCCCTTGGCCTCCACTCACCTCTTGGCGAATACCGGGGTTGTACAAGTACGAAACTTTTTATCATAAATGGCCTCAAAGGGCGCCATTTGTAGACTCGTTTGATAGTTGTTGTTATAAGTGAAATTGATCATATAGAGATGGTCCTCCCACCTCTTGCCGAAATCAAAAGCGCACATTCGGAGCATATCCTCCAATGTTCTATTGGTCATTCAGTCGGCCCATGAGTTTGAGGGTGAAAGGAAGTGCTAAACTTCAGCTTGGTACCCAGTAGTTAGTGGATTAGCATCCAATCATTTGAAGTGAAACACCCATCTCGGTCAATTATGATGCTACGGGGCACACCGTGTAATCATACTATTTTATCAACATATAACTTTGCTAACATTTCCACTGAATCGTCTCGCCGGTTCAGAATGAAGTGTGTGACTTTCATCAATCAGTCCACAATCACCCAAATGGCATCGTTCCCGGGCTGCAAACACGGCAAACCATGCACAAAATCCATAGATAAATCATTAAACTTCCATTCCAGAATCGGTAACGACTTCAGAAAACCACCAGGTTTTTGACATTTGGCCTTCATGAGCGCGCAAGTGTTACACTTGGCCATGTATAGGGCTATGTATTTCCTTAAACCCGACCACCAAAATAACTTCTTCATGTCCTGGTACATTTTTGAGCAGCCGAAGATCACATCAAACTCAGATATCGGTAGCATTGACACTTCAAAGTAAAACTCATGACTTCATATCCGCACCTGAACACAACAAACTCTGTCTACATGAATTCGACACCCGTTTGGTAGCACAACATCCTACCTGTCTTTTGGCATGATCGACGGCACTCCAATACGCAGTATGAAGTCCTCAGACAAAAAGGAGTGTGATGCTCTAGAGTCAAATAAGGCTCTTGCCGGGCAGTTATGAATTAGGACAAGGCCTAATACAAATAGGGTATACTAGCAATCGCACATAATGTATAAAGTACATAAAGCAATAAATTCTATATACTAAACCATACCTGACACGATGTTGATTTGCTTAATGGTCTCTTGCTGGCCAAGATTATATACCCGTGGTTGAGCTAGAGTATATTGGGATGTAGACGACTTCACTGCTTTCCCTTTCGCCGTATACGACACCACTGCCTTTTTCTTTGATTTTTGGGGGCCGCTGCGACACTCTCGGGCTATGTTTCCCTGCTTTTCACAAGTGTAGCAAATCACCGGACCTCGCCTAGTCGCCGATCCTGAAGTAGAAGAGGAAGCCGATTCCAAAAACTTGGACTTTTTTCTGAATCATCGGGACCCAGACTTTGCAGAGCTCGGTACATTAAACTCTGACTTTGTCACCGCTCGGTCCGTGTTAGCTTGGACCCTCTCATATCTTTTCTTCATCGTCAAAGGAAGAGCCAGAATACCTTCCAAGTCGTGTAAACTCATGGAAGTACTCATCCACCATCCTATCCCCTTGAGTTAACCTTTGAAACTGGTTTTCCATTTCTATGTGTTGAGCAGAATGGAGATACCTCGCCAAGAACACTCTCAAAAATTCTTCAATCGAGATGTCTGTCAGTTTCCTGTCGGCATACTGAAGCACTTCCAACTCTTCCCACCACAACTTAGCCGCTACATCCAACAAATTGGTAGCTAGGGTCACCTTTTGCCTTTCCTCCGCCTCCGACGTCATTAGGGTTCTCTTCACCCGAGACAGCCAATCTTCCGCCTGAGTTGGCATTCCTACCGCCTCAAATGTAGGATGGTGGAAACTCAGAAAGTGCTTCAAGTAGTGGTTTGTCACTCGTGTCGCCTCAACCAGTACTATAGGTACTGGTCTCTCCACAATAAGCTCAATTGCGGCAACCGGCACCGGGGCCACCCCAAGGGTAGGAGGCTGTACATGCCTTCTTGGTTGCGCATTGATCATGATAAACACAGATTCAGCTACCAACCTTATCATTTCAACAGAAGGAGGAGGTATAGGCACCTCATCAGATGCACTAATCTCCACAGTGTGTCGGGCTTGGGATTGCCCCACACCATGATGATTAGTAAAATATGTGTATTTTTAGTATAATTATTAGTATAGTTTTAATTAATATTATAAATTATTATGTAAATTAATAAATAAATTGCTTCTTTTATTATTTTTGTTACTAACTTAGCTTTATTTGTCTTTTTCAGAATTTTGACAAAATTTCTCAAGTCACGCACCCAAGTCACGCCCGTGACCAAGGGCGCGTAACTTTAAAGTGCGATCTCGACGGTCCCGGCCAAATACAGACCAAATTCTGACGAATCGACCATGTCACTCCCGTGACGTTATGGGTCAGGCCCATGAACTGCTCTTCCCGACGGATAAGTGAGTCGTCCCATTGTCCCGACTGATTTTCTACAAGTCACGCCCGTGATCAAGCAAATTCACACCCGCGATCCAGCAAAGTCACGCCCGTGTACCACCAGCGCATCACGCCCCAAAGTCGTGCCCATGCTGCTGACGTCTGCCGTCCATAGTCACGTCCGTGACTCGATGAGTCCCGCCCATGACAATCCAAGCCACGCCCATGTACAACCTTATTTTGGCGGAGGATCCTTCGAGAAGGAGGCCGTTAAGCTGGAGAAAATGTCACGCCCCAGGGATACGCCCGTTACCACAAGACATGCCCGTGACCCATGGGCGTGTAAAAATAAAATTTTGGTTATAAATAGAGGGGCTTGGCTGAAGGAATTTTCATCCAAATTTTGAGTTCTTGTTAGTGTTTTTTGAGTTCTTTTGAGTGAATATGAGTTTTGTTTATGCAATTAAGTTTAAGTTCATTTGTAATTTTTTGCCTTTCTAGTCTAGTTGTAATGCTTATTTTAGAAATAAAATGTTGTTTTTCTCATTTGAATCATCTTCCTTTTCAGTTAATGTTAGTGTGTGTGTGTGTGTATATGAGAATAGTTTATTGCTTTCATAACTTAGGTTTATTGCTTTCATAACTTAGGTTTACTGCTTTCCTAATTTAGGTTAAAAGCTTTCATAAAAATAGTTTATTGCTTTTCTTTCAACGCTTTATCGCTTTTGTTTAAACGCTTTTTTTTGTTTTTTCTTTTCCTTTTTTAACATAGCTTTATTTCAGTCTTTATGTAACTGTTATATACCACCCCATCTCATCAAATAAGAGGCTAAGTACTTTTAACACTTGTTTAAGACGGTTGGGATGGATATTATTTCTGCACTTTTATAAGTATTTCATTTCTATACCACCCCCGTCCTGGATAAGAGGCTAAGAACTTTTTAGCGCTTATTTAAGACGGTTTGGATGGATACTATTACTGCTTTTATATAAGTCTTTTTATTTCCATTTTTATCCGCTTATATCCTCTTAAATTATTAAACATGTATATTCTAATTATTAATGCTGTCTCCATTCCGATGAGTGGCTAATTCCCTTTAGCGCACGATGTTGAAGAGCATTGGGACAAATAAATAGTTTTCTAAAAAATAAAACATCTCTTTCTAAAATAATTAACGAGCTTAAGGTTTACCCGAGTATAATGTTGAGTGGAGCCACATAATCGATGTGCGGTTTTCATTTCCGTTTCTGTACACTAGTTAGCCGAGAGGCTCGTGCGTATGGACTGATCGCTCATGGGTAAAGAGAAGTGCGCTCTACCCTCGAGAGAGGATGAGGTAAGTCTCCCGAATTGGAAGTAAAAACCCAATAGTGCGGTTCACAACATAAAGCGAGTATTAAGGACATTCGATTAAAGAACGAGAGTTCGGTCGAATATTCATAATCTCAGGTGGGCGTACCCTCAAGAGAAGAGCGTTCATAATTATAGAACCTCCACGGCCAAGCCGTTTTAATGTTTTGAAAAGTCATCTATTTTATTTCTAAAAAGGACTATTTTCGTCTCAAGGTAATTCGACATCGGGCGCTATTTATTATCATCGTTTAGAACTCTAGTTATACGCTTATTATCGTTCGCTTTTAAAAACCCACACAAAAAACTTATTTCGATAAAATAATAGTTCGTTCTCCAAAGTAACTATAATCAACACCACTCGCGGAAATATATGACCCCGATATTTTCTAAAATAAAATATCCTGTATTACTCGCGATAAGGTATACTTGCCTTTATCATATGATTAATTTGGATTAAAATTTAAACAAACGCTTTTCAAATCGAAAACTTGCAAAACTCTCCTTTTCTATTTTAAAAATCAATAGAATTCGGCGTTGTAGGCGAGGCGCAATTGTCAATACTTCGAAGAAGGAAAAGACCGTTACTTCTATCTTTTGATAGGATAACGATTAATTTCTGAAAGTAGGTGTACTTGCGAAACTTCTCAAAAACACCCGCGTAATTCTAAACTCGTCATATAAAGGTTAACCAAAAGAAAAAAAAGAAGAATCCAAAGAATAATCACCAAGGTTTTGGCGTCGTTGCCGGGGAATTTAGTGTTGTTATTTTGAAAAAAGGAATTACTATTAATGTTATTATATATATATTAAAAATATATAATATATAAATAATAATAATAATAAATAAATAGAAAATTAGAAAAAGCCAAAATATAATAATTTTTATTATTAGTATATGACCCGAGGAAATTCCTCGGAGGATTCGAATATTCCTTTTGACCCTGAAATCGAGCGCACTCTTCGCGAGCGCCTCCGACTTCACGATCAAAACTTACTCGAATTTCCCGAAGAGTCTATCGGAGATACTTACGCTGAAACTATGGCCGATCAAATTTCAGATGCGGCCCCACCACGGACCACGGCATATTATGCCAGGCCAAATTTGGAAGATACCGGATCGAGTATTACACGCACAACAGTGGCTAATAATAATTTTGAAATAAAATCTAGCATCATTCAAATGGTACAACAGTCAGTACAATTTGACGGTTTGCCAGATGAGGATCCAAACATACATCTTTCGAATTTTTTGGAAATCTGCGATACTTTTAAAATTAATGGCGTTACTGATGACGCTATTTATTTAAGCTTATTTCCATTTTCGCTGCGGACGAAAGCCAAGGCGTGCTTAAGTTCTCTCCCCAGAGGATCCATAACCACGTGGGTACAATTGACGGAGAAATTTCAAACAAAATATTTTCCTCCGTCTAAAACCGCTGAACTACGCACATATATCATCTCTTTCATTCAATACGATTCTGAGTTTCTCTACGAGACTTGGGAGCGTTTTAACGAGTTCTTGCATAGGTGTACTCATCACACGTTGCCGTCCTGACTACAGGTCCAGACATTTTATAATGTTTTAAATTTCTCAACGCGACAGATGATCGATGCAGCCGTCGGGGGAACGTTAAACAACAAAACCTCGGAGGCCGCTTAAGCTCTATTTGAAGAAATGGCCATGAACTCCTATCAATAGAATGCGCCTAGATCACGCCCTGCTAAACCAACTGGGATATATGAAGTGGATGCCACTTCTCACTTAGCATCTCAATTCAAAAGGTTAAGTAAGCAAGTGGTAGAGATGACTACTTCCTCCTCCACTCCGGCTTGGCTTAATAATAATAATAATAATAATAATTTTGTCGAAGAAACTGTAGATTACTTAGGCAACACAGTTAGGCCCACCTTCAATACTAATAACAATCCGTATAGTAATAATTATAATCTGGGTTGGAGGAACCACGCAAATTTTTCCTGGAGCAATCCTAATAATGCTCAGAGGCCCCCAATTGTGAATCCACAAGAATTTCCGCAAGGATTTCTGAATGGATTCCAGCCTCCACCTCCAAAACCTTCTCTGCTCGAAGATATTTTTGCTAAATACGTCGCATCCTCCAAGTCAAATATCCGGAATATTACCGGATCGATTAAAAACTTGGAAAATCAGGTTGGACAGCTGGCAAAGATGGTCTCCGAGCGGCCATATGGAGCTCTACCAGGGAACACAGAGTCGAACCCCCGAGAAACTGCCAACGTCATAAATCTTCGCAGTGGCAAGGAGGTAACTCCCCAAAACGGGTTAAGCCTAAGGTACATGTTTCGACACTGATCCCTACACCCTCTCCTTCGATAGATAAATCACTAAGTATTTCGACAGTGCCGAACGTTTATAGCTCACATCTTCCTTATCCTTCAAAATTAAATAACGAGCGGAAGGACGAGCATTATAAATTTTTTTTACAAATTTTAAAACAAATCCACATAAGCATTCCTTTATGTGAGGCACTCTCCCAAATGCCAAAATACGTGAAATATCTTAAAGAGTTGCTTTTTAATAAAAGCGACTCGAAGATGTTTCACGTGTTTCCCTTAACGCGTAATGCTCGGCTGTCCTCCTTAACAAATTGCCGACAAAACTGAATGACCCGGGACGATTCTCCATCTCGTGCCTCTTCGACAATATATTAATAAAGTGCGCTCTAGCGGACTTGGGCGCTTGCATCAATTTTATGCCTTTCTCCCTTTCAAAAAACTCGATTTGGGCGACCCAAGCCCGACAAAGATGAGCGTCCAACTCGCGGATTGCTCGGTAAAGTACCCGATAGGGGTAGTGGAGGATGTTCTGGTCAAGGTCGACAAGTTTTTCTTCCCGGTAGACTTTATCATCATGGACATAGAGGAGGACGTTGAGGTGCCTATCATTCTAGGTCGCCCCTTCCTCGCAACCTCCCGCACATTAATCGATGTTAGTAATGGTCGCCACCTCCATCGGGTCGGAGACGACGAAGTTACTTTACTTATTAACCCCTCGATGCGGAACTCCCTGTCGAACGATGATTCCAGTTATAACTTGGAACCCGCGTTTGAAGAGAAATGTTATTCGCTTACTGAATTTCTCTCTTTAGCACTAGATAATTCAAATTTGGCGAATCTATCTTGTCTTGATGACATGCCAACAAATTCGCCATTTGAACCCCTCGATTCAGAAGCCTTAAAAGTTAAAACATCTTACAAAGAACCGCCACTCCTTGAGTTAAAACAGCTCCCTGATAATCTAAAATATGTTTTTCTTGAAAAAGATTTAAAACTTCGCGTTATCATCTCCGCTACGTTAAGTGATTCAGAAACATCCGAATTAGTATAAGTTTTAAAAAAACATCGTCGTTCAATAGCATGGAAGATTTCAGATATCAGGGGAGTAAACCCCTTGTTCTGGACCCATAAAATATTTTTAGAAGATACCCCCGCAAAACGATTCAGCCTCAATGACGCCTTAACCCGAATATGAGGGAAGTTGTTAAGACTGAAATTATAAAACTCCTTGATGCAGGGATTATCTATCCTATATCCGATAGTACGTGGGTAAGCCTCGTACAAGTCGTCTCTAAAAAGGGCGGTATAGCGGTCGTGGCCAACGAGAAAAATGAATTGATCCCAACTCGTACTGTCACAGGTTGGAGGGTGTGCATCGATTATCGATAACTAAATGATGCCACAAGAAAAGACCACTTCCCGTCACCATTTATTGATCAAATCTTGGAGCGTCTCTCCGATCATCCTTTTTATTGCATTCTTGATAGTCTCTCAGGATTTTTCCAAATCCCTATTTCCCCCGAAGACCAAGAAAAAACAACTTTTACTTGCCCGTTCGGCACCTTCGCATATCGAAGGATGCATTTTGTCCTCTGCAATGCGCCAGCTACATTCCAACGATGTATGTTGGCGATATTCGGCGAGCTTGTAGAAGATATAATGGAAGTCTTTATGGATGACTTCTCTGTCTTTGGAAACTCTTTTCAAAACTATCTGAAAAATTTATATAGAGTTCTCCAGCGGTGTGAACAGACAAACTTAGTTTTAAACTGGGAGAAATGTAACTTCATGGTCTGAGAGGGTTTAGTCCTCGGCCATAAGATTTCTTCCAAGGGGATGGAGGTCGATAAGGCCAAAATTGCCATAATTGAACAACTTCCCATACCTTCGAATGTAAAATCTATTCAAAGTTTTCTCAGCCATGCGGGTTTTTACAGGCAGTTTATACAAGATTTTTCTAAAATAACGAAACTGCTAACCCACCTCCTGGAGAAGGATTCTCCATTTATTTTTGATACCGCCTGCGTAGAGGCATTTAATTTTATAAAAAAGCAACTTATCAATTCTTCAATTCTGGTGGCGCCAGATTGGAACCTTCCGTTCAAGATAATGTGCAACCCGAGCGATATCGCGGTAGGAGCCGTACTAGGACAACACATTAATAAATATTTTCACCCAATCTATTACGCTTCTCGCACACTCACAGCTGCACATGCTAACTACACCACAACTGAAAAAGAACTTCTTGTCGTCGTATTTGCCTTTGATGAGTTCAGGCCCTACGTAACACTTTCATAATTAATCATTTTCACTGATCACTCCGCCCTAAAATATCTTTTGACCAAAATAGATGTCAAGCCCCACCTGCTTCGATGGATCCCCCTGTTACAGGAATTTGATTTAGAGATCCGGGATAAGAAAGGGGTTGAAAATTTGGCAGCCGACCACCTCTCACGTTTAGAACACCCCGCCGCAAAAGTACTCCTCGAACCTGAAATAGACGATCGATTTCCTGAGGAGCGCCTCTTATTTATAAATAATATAAAAACTTCTTCCACCCCTTGGTTCGCAGATTACGCGAACTATTTAGTTGCGCGGGTCCTTCCAAAAGATTTTTCGACTCAACAAAAGAAGAAATTCTTTTCTGACTTGAAAAACTACTTTTGGGAGGACCCCTTTCTCTTTCGCATCTGCGTGGACCAAGTGATACGAAGATGTGTTTCAAGCGAAGAGGGTGCGCAAATATTGCGACACAGCCATGAGGGGCCGGCTGGAGGACATTATCAAGCCAACTTGACCACGCGGAAAGCGTTAGAGGAGGCCTTTTATTGGCCCACACTCTTTAAGGATGCTCACACTTTTGTGAGTAAATGCGATAGCTGCCAGCAGTTGGGTAACATCTCTCACCGTGACGAGATGCCCCAAAACCTTTTTCTCGTGTGAGAAATCTTCGATTTGTGGGGCATAGATTTTGTAGGCTCGCTACCTTCTTCTTTTAATATCGCTATATTTTAGTGCCGGTCGACTACGTCTCTAGGTGGGCGGAAGTGCAAGCTAGACCCACCAATGACACGAGAGTCGTCCTCCATTTTCTGAAAAAACTATTTTCTTGCTTCGGCACGCCCCGCGCAATAGAAAGTGATTGGGGTACGCACTTCTGCAATGCCCAATTTACAAAAATTTTATCTAAATACGGCATCACACACAAGCTCGCCACTGCCTATCACCCCCAAACGAGCGGCCAAGTAGAGGTAGTAAATAACAAGATTAAACGCATTTAGGAGAAAACACTTTCTTTAAATAGGAAAGATTGGTCCTTAAAACTCGAGGACGCACTGTGGGCATATCGCACGGCATACAAGACCGCTATCGGTTGTACATCCTATCGATTAGTCTACGACAAAGCGTACCATTTACTAGTAGAGTTAGAACACCGTGCCTTTTGGGCCTTAAAATTTTTAAATCTCGATTCGAACATAGCCTCCGAGAATAGGAAATTCCAACTAAATGAACTCGATGAATGGCGTGCGAATGCTTATGAGAGTAATAAATTTTATAAGGAGTGTTCTAAGTTCTACCATGATCGCAAAATAAAATTTCCCAAAACTCTTACACCGTGCGATCTTGTCCTTCTTTATAATTCGCGCCTTCGTCTTTTTCCGGGTAAACTAAAATCCCGATGGTCCGACCCATTTGAAGTCAAAGAGGTTTGGTCGTATGGGACCGTTCTTATCTCTCACCCCGACAGAGGCGAATTTAAAGTAAACAGGTATCGTTTAAAACTTTATCTTGCGGGCGATCTAGTGGACGGAAAAACCGAATCCTTCACCCTCCCCAATTTATGATCTCACCACGTTTAAATTTTTTTTTTCGTCAAGCTGCGTGACGGTAAACAAAGCGCTCATGGGAGGCACCCCATATTTATCTAATATTTTATTATGTTTTGTTCTTTTATATGTTTATGCAGGGTTTCGTTTGCCCCGCCAGTTTTAATTCAGGGAAGCCTTTTTGATCTCTCTATCTTTTTTTTGTACATACAACATATTTTATTATTTCTCGTCTTCATACTTACATTACGACAATGGGGAACAATGTTGGGTTTTAAGTATGGGGGTGTTTTACCATTTTCATTTAAATAAACAAAAATTTTTCAAAAAAATGTTTTATTTCATCTTGCCTACTTTTGTAAAAACTACAAAAAAAAGTTTAAAACCACAAAAAATTTCAAAAACATGTTTTTCCTTTTTTTTACTGTCGTAGTCCAAAAATGCAAAACTCCAAAAAAATAATAATAAACCCTACTTTACTTTTATTCTTAAAAGCATTTAGTTTCGAGAATATCTATATGTGGCTTTTCATAATCGCTAGTTTTACTATTTGTTTATTTATCTAAAATCGATAGATTTTAACATTCGGGGTTAAGTTTTAAAGAATATCTTGTGTTTTTAATTTAAATAGAGGCTTTGTTTTCAAGCACTACTTCTACTAGCTAAAATTGAGGCATGTGTATTATGTTGGCAAAACAACTTTAGACTGTAATTATCCCTACTTTATGTCTTTAGGAATCTAGGAATATTCAAATTACTAAGGTTGCTCTCAAACCTTTTTTTTATTATTCTAGAATTTTTCTTGAAAACCCCTTGTATACACCAATTTAGCATGGCAAATAAAAAATTAAAATAAGAAAAAGATCTTATGTCAATGGTAATAAGAATTCGTTCCGTAAACATATGCACCCAATAAATACTACTTTTTCACTCGTGTTGCCTCAACCGGTACTGCAGGTACTGGTCTCTCCATAATAGGCTCAACTGGGGCAACCGGCACCGGGGCCACCCCAAGGGTAGGAGGCTATACAGGCCTTCTTGGTTGCGCATTGATCATGACAAACACAACTTCAGCTACCAACCTTATCATTTCAACAGAAGGAGGAGGTGTAGGCACCTCAGCAGATGCACTAATCTCCACAGTGTGTCGGGGTTGGGATTGCCCCGCACCATGATGAGTAGTAAAAGATGTGTATTTTTAGTATAATTATTAGTATTGTTTTAATTAATATTATAAATTTTCTAAGTAAATTAATAAATAAATTGCTTGTTTTATTATTTTGTTACTAACTTAGCTTTATTTTTCTTTTTCAGATTTTTGACAAAATTTCTCAAGTCACGCCCCCAAGTCACGCCCGTGACCAAGGGCGTGTAAATTTAAAGTGCAATCTTGATGGTCCCGGCCAAATCCAGACCAAATTCCGACGAATTGACCATATCATGCTAGTGACATTACGGGTCACCCCCGTGAACTGCTCTTCCCGACGGATAAGTGCGTCGTCCCATCGTCTCGATGGATTTTCTACAAGTCACGCCCGTGATCAAGCAAATTCATGTCTGTGATCCAGCAAAGTAACGCCCGTGTACCACCAGTGTGTCACGCCCCAAAGTTGACCATGCTGCTGACGTTTGCCGTCCGTAGTCACGCCCGTGACTCGATGAGTCACGCCCGTGACAATCCAAGCCACGCCCGTGTACAACCTTATTTTGACGGTGGATCCTTTGAGAAGGTGGCTGTTAAGCTGGAGCAAATGTCACGCCCCAAGGACATGCCCGTGACCACAAGACACGCCCGTGACCCATGGGCGTGTAAAAATAAAAATTTGGCTATAAATAGAGGTGCTCGACTGAAGGAATTTTCATCCAGATTTTTTCTTGTTAGTGTTTTTTGAGTTCTTTTGAGTGAATGTGAGTTTTGTTTATGCAATTAAGTTTAAGTTCGTTTGTAATTTTTCACCTTCCTAGTCTAGTGGTAATGCTTATTTTAGAAATAAAATATTGTTTTTCTCATTTGGATCATCTTCCTTTTCAATTAATGTTAGTGTGTGTTTGTGTGTGTGTGTATGAGAATAGTTTATTGCTTTCATAACTTAGGTTCATTGCTTTCATGACATAGGTGTACTGTTTTCATAATCTAGGTTAAAAGCTTTCATAAAAATTGTTTATTGCATTTCTTTCAACGCTTTATCGCTTTCGTTTAAATGCTTTCTTTTGTTTTTCCTTTTCCTTTTTTTAACATAGCTTTATTTAAGTCTTTATATAACTGTTATATACCACCCCCATCTCAAATAAGAGGCTAAGTACTTTTTAGCACTTGTTTATGACGATTGAGATGGATATTATTTCTGCACTTTTATAAGTATTTCATTTCTATACCACCCCCATCCTGGATAAGAGGCTAAGAACTTTTTAGCGCTTGTTTAAGACGGTTGGGATGGATACTATTACTGCTTTTATATAAGTCTTTTTATTTCCCATTTTATCCGCTTATATCCACTTAAATTTTTAAACATGTATTTTCTAATTATTAATGCCGTCTCCATTCCGATGAGTGGCTAATTCCCTTTAGCGCACGATGTCGAAGAGCATTGGGACAAATAAATAGTTTTCTAGAAAATAAAACATCTCTTTCTAAAATAATTAACGAGCTTAAGGTTTACCCAAGAATAACGTTGAGTGGAGCCACATAATCGATGTGCGGTTTTCATTTCCGTTTCCGTACACTAGTTAGATGAGAGGCTCGCGCGTGCGGACTGATCACTCATGGGTAAAGAGAAGTGCACTCTACCCTCGAGAGAGGATGAGGTAAGTCTCCCGAATTGGAAGTAAAAACCCAATAGTGGGGTTCACAACATAAAGCGAGTATTAAGGACATTCGATTAAAGAAGGAGAGTTCAATCGAGTATTCATAATCTCAGGTGGGCGTGCCCTCGAGAGAGGAGCGTTCATAATTATGGAACCTCCACGACCAAGCCATTTTAATGTTTTGAAAAGTCATCTCGTTTATTTCTAAAAAAGTCTATTTTTGTCTCAAGGTAATTCGACATCGGGCGCTATTTATTATCATCGTTTAGAACTCTAGTTATACGCTTATTATCGTTCGCTTTTAAAAACCCACACTAAAAACTTATTCCAATAAAATAATAGTTTGTTCCTCAAAATAGCTATAATCAACACGACCCGCGGAATTATACGACCTCGATATTTTGTAAAACAAAATATCCTGTATTACTCGCGATAAGGTATACTTTCCTTTATCATATGATTAATTTGGATTAAAATGTAAACAAACGCTTTTCAAATCCAAAACTTGCAAAAACTCTCCTTTTCTATTTTAAAAATCAATAGAATTCGGCATTGTAGTCGAGGCGCAATCGTCAATACTTAGAAGAAGGAAAAGACCGTTACTTCTATCTTTTGATTGGATAACAGTTAATTTCTCAAAGTAGGAGTACTTGCGAAACTTCTCAAAAACACCCGCCTAATTCTAAACTTGTCATATAAAGGTTAACCAAAAGACAAAAAGAAGAATCCAAAGAATAATCACCACACCACTTCTAGTCACCTAAAATCATGACAGACACAATTTAGTGACTAAGAGCGCAACAAACTAGCAAGTAAAGAACACACAGGTTCCACAATCATGCTATAAACATATATATAATGCATTCCTAAATGGATATTCTAGGTATTTAAATGAGTTAAACGGCGACGCACACACGTGCTCACCACCCCTTAAAAGAATTCGACCACGAATTCAGATGGAAAGGGAACGAGACCCGTAGGGAATACCAAATTATAACACCCCACCCGTTGCACAGTATATAATAGTAGGTCCGGCCAGGACCCCACGCCATGTAAAGAGAACAAGCTAGAGGGTTACGTATTCAGTTACCCAACCAATGATATCTCAGAGTTACACATAAGCGGAAGCATACATTATTAAATCTTGAACCAGAATACATGTCCACAACACAAAACATGAATGACTGATATATATATATAAATATATATAAGTATTTGGCACTACAACCATACATAACAAAGTGTTTATCAGTTTACATGGTTTACAGCATCGACACGCAGTCCGGCAATACATGAAATATAAAACACTCAAAAGGGCCTTCGAGGGTCAGCTAGCACAAGGGATCCATCCAGCTACTACCCTCTCAACTCGCCAGGACCTGTACAACCAAAATCCACCAAGTAGTGGGAAAATAGGTAACCGACCAGCTTTATCTGAACAAAACTTATAACGACCCCACCCCATTCCCGAGGTGGTGGTACTCCTTCCCTGCAAGGAAGCATTAATAACATATATATCACGGTTTGTCTACGCACCATATACATACTATCATCACAAACGTCGGCAAGCAAGGCCACACATCTCGTGCTCACATGACACACTTTCAGTGTACTCCCCGAGTCCACTTCCATCATTAGTACTTTTTAAATTTAGATGGCAATTGAGCTAAGTCGTACTAGCCTACGCTTTCCAACAATCCTTTCCATAAGACGGTGCACTGAGGGGTGACCTCTTCACTGACCAATATGGATGGGTTCGGATCCACCTTGCCCAGCTCAATTATCGCAAACAACCATCATGATGCGGGTACATTTTCACCTCAGCCCGAGTCATCAATATAGCCTCACAGGAAAATTCAATCAACCACGCGACAATGAGTGCAACTGGCACTAACCCCTCGCATTAGCTAACATAACATGATTATGTCATCTTTTTTGGGTATTTTCTGGAGATCGCCTCCAGAAATCCCTGCAGCACATCACAACACCCAGAACCCGAAACAAGCATACATATGCGGAGTCTTCTACGGAGCGCAATAAAGCGATATCAGCATCACCAATCCAGACCAACATGTGTAGATGGGCTTCACACAGTATGTCTATGTCCGTACAGTGATCCGGACTCTATATGCAATTTCTACGAGGATATACCCTATCAACCCATCAGAAGAAACCTATCCACTAATTAGTGGAAATCTTCCTGTTACTTTTGCAAATTAACAGACAATCATGTCCAAATATTCAGGAGGAGAATCATTACCCTTGACGATTTCTTCGGCGCCATGAACATGAAATCACTCCAGATGGAAAGGTTTGCAGCACGCTTTCCTTTACGAAGTTGAGCTCGACATGATGAACTGTTAGCCAAAAGGATCTCCTTCCTCTTCCTGACCTATACTACCTTGCCTTAGGAGAGAAAGGACAAGTGAGAAATAATAAGAGAAATCCACATTTTGCTGCCTTTATAAATATAAGAGCTACCGCCGACGTTAACTTCTTAATGCCAGGTGTTAGCCCAAAGTTGGTTTAGCCAAACTTATCGAGAGCCGCTTACTTCTATTAGCTGGAGCCCTAACGCGGCATGTTAACTTCTTAACGCCCAACGTTAGCCATCTCATTGACCAATGAGACCACTCGTCGATCGTAGGAGCTTCATGATGACTCAATAGTCATTCTATCGAATCACTACCGCCGACGTTAACTCTAATGCCCATCATTAGCTCTCGACGAATCATTGAGTCTTCTCAATGAGAATATGAGCATTACTATGACATGAGTCATTTCGTCGAATCACTACCACCGACGGTAACTCTAACGCCCAACATTAGCTCTCTACAAATCGTCGGATCTTTTCGATGAGAACAGAACCTTTACGATGAAAAGGGAAATCCGCCGAGTTATCGACTTAACGCCCAGCGATAGCACTAACGCCTGGCATTAGCTCCTGATACTAGAAACCTTCTTTCTTCTGCTAGGGAAAACTGGGGTGTTACAACTTAATGGACTGATGCTGAGAAGAAGGTGAAAGTCTGTGATGCAAAGGCCATGAACATATTGGTGTCAACTATGCCATATGACATATTCCTAAAGGTGTATGCTTGTAACTCAGCAATGGAAATCTGGGAATCACTATCTAGGCTAGTTGAAGGGAGCTCAGATGAAAGAAAGAATAGGAAGTCCCTTCTCATATCCCAATATGAGAACTTTCAAAAGAAATCTAAAGAAAATGTTATTGAGATGTATGAAAGATCAACATCATCATCAATGAACTCAAGGGTCTACATAAAGAGATCCCATTAACTAAGATTAATGATAAACTTCTCATGTTCTTCTCAATCACTTGGGACTTATGGATCTGGGCCCTTAGACAGTCCATATGACAAAGATAAATCTCCATTGATGTCTTACTTGGCAAGCTCAAGTCTTATGAGTTGTTATTGAAATGTAGAACTGAGACTTTATCCAAGAAAAAGTCTCTACTCCGAAAGAAAGGAAAATAGCACTGAAAGAAGCTGAAAGAGAGCCTTCTACTTATAAAGAAGAGATGCTCAATCTCTTGTCCAGAAGATTTAGAAGACGGGTCAAGGCTGAAGACTCAAGAAGGAAGGAAAAGTTTTTAAACAAACCTATGTTTGATAAGACTCCAAGGCAGGAAGTAATCTGTTTTGCATGCAGAAAACCTGATCACATTATCCCTGAATGTCCTGAAGATCAAAAAGACAAAAGAAGCAAGAAGAAACACAAGAAGAAGTCCATTAGAAAGAAGGACAAGAAGAAGAGAAAAAGTTTCATAGCTGAAACCTGGAGTGACTCAAAATCTGAGTCAATCTCCTCTTTTGAAAGTGATGAAGAGTCTGCTGCTGAAGAAGCCTGTCTAATGGCTTTAGAAGATTCAAATGAAGAAGATCATGTATCTCTTTTTGATGAAATTAATTTTACTTCAGAAGTTTTTAAAATTTGTTTTAGTGAATTTTGCCAAGATTATCTTATGGTTCAAAGATAAATTAAAATAGATAGAGAAGCATTACAAGATCTTAAGAAAGATAATTTATATTCTTTTAACTATGAATTAAGAAATCAGATATATAAAAAGAAAACAGATAAATGAATTAATTAATGAAAATTCAACTCTAAAAGAAGAGCGTACAATGGCAATACCTTTGAAGACTTACTCAAAGGGAGGAGTCAAAAGCCAAGGGATATTACAATGAATCACTCTATGAGATCTAGATATCTTGGTCTAGGAGAAGATTCATTAACTAGCATATCAACCACTAACAAACTAGCTTGGAAAAATCCAGTAATATTTGTTAGACCTAGTGAATATAAAACAAATGAAAACAACCAAGTGTGTAAAGAACAAAACAACCATCCTAATAAAAATACTATATTTAATAAGGTGAATCTTAATGTTGAAACCAATACTTGGTCTCTTGTGGAGTTTGGGGTCCCCAAAAAGGGGGTGACCTCACACTTACTTCTCTCAAGGGAGAGCGCTAGGCTGAAGACTTAAGGAATTAAGAACAGGACCGAGGGCTCCGCGACGAGGTCCTGCCACAGACCCGGAAGATCTTAGAGATCTTCCCCTCCCAAGCCAATGCTGAGCTTGGGCACCTTTGGAGGCACTCTCCCCACCAAAGAAACCTAGGGAGAGAGTAGCCCAAAGAGAGTCATCTCCAAAAGGTGCCCCCTTGGTCCTATTTATAGATTTCCGAGCTTGGTCTGCCAATAGCCAGATTCTGGCCTAAGAGATTACAAAAGTAACCCCAGGTTTGGCCTGCCAAAAGCAAAATCCGGCCATTTCGAGATGCTAAATGCATACCCCCTCTAGGGCGGGCGAGTGGGGGTCGGATGCCTCCCAGCTCGCCCCCACTGGGGCTGGGCGAGCAGGTGGCAGGCCGCCTCGCTTGCTCGCCACCTTACTGGGGCAGGGCGAGCAGGGGGCAGACTGCCTCCCTCGCTCGCCCCCTTACTGGGGCCGGGTGAGCAGGGGGCAGGCCGCCTCCCTAGCTCGCCCCCTTACTGGGGCCGGGCAAGCAGGGGGCAGGCCGCCTCCCTCGCTCACCCCCGTACTGGGGCCGTGCGAGCAGGGGGAAGGCCGCCTCCCTCGCTCCCACCTCTACTAGGGTCGGGAAAGCAGGGGGCTGGCCGCCTTCCTCTCTCATCCCTTACTGGGCTGGGCGAGCAGGGGGCAGGCCGCCTCCCTCTCTCACCCTCTTTTTGGGGCAGGGCAAGTAGGGGGCAGGCCACCTCCCTCGCTCGCCCCCTTACTAGAGTCAGGCGAGCAGGGGGCAGGTCGCCTCCCTTGCTCACCCACTTACTGGGGTTGGGCGAGCTGGGGGCAGGCCGCCTCTCTCGCTCAACCCCTATTGGGTCCAGGCGTGCAGGGGGCAGGCTGCCTCCCTCGCTCACCCCCAACTAGGGTCGGGTGAGCAGGTGGTAGGACGCCTCCCTCACTCTCCCCCCTACTAGGGTCGGGCGAGCAGGGGGCATGCCGCCTCCCTCGCTCGCCCCGTACTAGGGCCGCGCGAGCTGGGGGCAGGCCGCCTCCCCTGTTCACCCCCCTTCCTGGGTCCACCCAAAAACAATCCCGCTCCCCTCCTTGCCTGGGGCAATGCTAAAAAATACTGGACCAAAAGACCTCTGGGCCCTGGGGGCCCACTCGGCGAATACAGGGTTGTACACAATCCCCTCTCTTTTCGAGCGGGTCACACGCTCGGAAAGAAAAGTCCAACAATGCATATTTGGCGAGTGCCTCCCTGAGAGGTCAACCTGCCCTACCAGCTAGTGAGAGCCCAGTCTGCAGTACCACCTCGGGAGAAAAATTACTTGGCTTCCCCGAGAGGTCAACCTGTCCTGCCGGCTAGTGAGAGCCCGGTCAGCGGAACCATCTCGGGACAAAAATTACTTGGCTTCCCCAAGAGGTCAACCTGCCCTGCCGGTTAGTGAGTGTCCGGTCAGCAGAACCATTTGGGACAAAAATACATAGCCTCCTGATGAGTCCCATTTATATACATTTTTATGGACTCATTTGGGCTTATTTTCATGCATATGCATTTCACTTTTAGTCCTTTATTGCTTATATTTCACTTGAACACATTTCTTCACAAAGTGCACTCTTTGATCCCGTTTTGGTGTGCAATTGTGCGCTATGTTTGTTGGGGGTAAGCACATGGTGCTCCCCAACCCTTTTTCTGTATTTGGGTTGAGCTGGAAGGGTATTCCCAGCTGTGTGATTGCTGTTTGGTGCTGTGCAGGTGGGTAGAACATCCATTTTGACCAAATTTCATGTCTGCATGAATCGCACGGTCGTGCGTTTTCTTGATGCACGGTTGGATGCGATCGTGCGCTCTCATCTATGGCCCAAAGTAGCATTCTGAATTTGGTCGTGCGTTTTTACGCACGGTCTGTTTTGATCGTGCGCGAGTAAAATCGCACGATCTCCTATTTTGTCTAAAAAATTATGTTTTGTTTTGTTCATGCGCGGTCGTGCATTTCTAAAATGCACGGTCGTGCATGAACAAAATTCTGCAACTTTTCTATTTAAACTGCGATTTTTTAGGTTTTCATCCGATTCTGTTCCGCGATTTCTTCTGCCGGAAGGGGCGACTGCTCCGTTTTTGAAGGTTTCTTCCTCCCCCTTTCACCCGAGGCCACCTCGCATCATCCAAGCACTTCAAGGGAGAGATCCTAGCCCTACTCTCATCAACGGAGGAAGGAGTACACAGCTTTTGTGGTGGCCAGATCATGACACGGAGAAGACTGGTATATTGGAGGGAAGGTGACAGCTCCTCTGGACCCCGGAAGCAGTTGAGCACCGAGCTTGGACGCGTATTGACAACCCAACGATTCCTACCATGAATCCCAACAAGTCTCTGGATGTGGTTGTATTTCTAGCTTTTCCGCCTTTCCTCCTTATGATTGTAGTTAGTTTCTCTTATGTTGATGATGTTGCACTCTATATTTGTTGAACTTCATGTTATATATTATGAAATGTTTTCATGCTTATGAGTGCTTGAGGTGTGCTTTCGTGGTGATTATGGTGTGTGTGTCCCGTGTGCCGCACTAGCAATTGCTAGTGGCGTGCTTGTTGACGAGGTGCTTGCGACCCTCATTCCGACGGTGTGACCCACTACATCCACAAGCCTTCTCGTCCATCCGCGCAGCGAAGCGGTGCATAGCGGCTCGTGTAATCCATTCGCTTAACAAGGCATCACGCTCAAGGCCTGCACAGTTCGATTCCACCTTCCTACTCGTCCATCCGCCCTTGCGAAGCAGCGCGCTCAAGGCCTGCCTAGTCTCCATCCCACCAAGCGAAGCATTGCATAGCGACATTGCAGAGGAGTAGTTTAGTTATTTTCTTTTATTTCCACCAACCAAATCACCCCCTTTCGCACCCATCCGACCTAAAAGACTTCGATCTCAAGTCCTTCCTCAATAGTTAACTCCACCTTACCGTGTTCCTTCGAGATTCGATACTCGGGGATTCAGTCCTCGTTTTATATTACTTGAACGATCGGTACACTGCCGTTTCGTACCGCAGTCTTGCTACCGCCTATAGCGGTGTGCTAGATTTGCGCATCAAGTTTTGGGCGCCGTTGCCGGGGAACACAGATGTGTGAGTTTGCTGTAGAGGGATAAAAGAGATAGTAGTTCTTCCAGTGTTTATAGCCGCCTAATTATTTTTGTTTGCTTTTTAATTATATATTGTTTGTTATTATTTCTCTCTCCTATTTTAAAGTTTTAGGCAAGTTTAATACAAGGAGGTTTCTTTAGCATGTGTAAATTTCCTTGCAAAGAATTTCAGTTTCTAAAACGCACGGTCGTGCATGAACAAAATTCTGCAACTTTTCTATTTAAACTGTGATTTTTTAGGTTTTCATCTGATTCTGTTCCGCGATTTCTTCTGCCGTAAGGGGCGACTGCTCCGTTTTTGAAGGTTTCTTCCTCCCCCTTTCACCCGAGGCCACCTCGCATCATCCAAGCACTTTAAGGGAGAGATCCTAGCCCTACTCTCATCAACGAAGGAAGGAGTACACAGCTTTTGTGGCGGCCAGATCGTGACACGGAGAAGACGGGTATATTGGAGGGAAGGTGACAGCTCCTCTAGACCCCAGACACAGTTGAGGATCGAGCTTGGATGCGGATTGACAACCCGACGATTCCTACCATGAATCCCAACAAGTCTCTGGATGTGGTTGTATTTCTAGCTTTTCCTCCTTTCCTCCTTATGATTATAGTTAGTTTCTCTTATGTTGATGATGTTGCACTCTATATTTGTTGAACTTCATGTTATATATTATGAAATGTTCTCATGCTTATGAGTGCTTGAGGTGTGCTTTCGTGGTGATTGTGGTGTGAGTGTTTCGTGTGCTGCACTAGCAATTGCTAGTGGCGTGCTTGTTGACGAGGTGCTTGCGACCCTCATTCCGCCGGTGTGACCCACTCCATCCGCAAGCCTTCTCGTCCATCCGCGCAGCGAAGCGGTGCATAGCGGCCCGTGTAATCCATTCGCCTAACGAAGCAGCGCGCTCAAGGCCTGCACAGTTCGATTCCGCTTTCCTACTCGTCCATCCGCCCTTGCGAAGCAGTGCGCTCAAGGCTTGCCTAGTCTCCATCCCACCAAGAGAAGCATTGCATAGCGACATTGCATAGGAGTAGTTTAGTTATTTTCTTTTATTTCCACAAACCAAATCACCCCCTTTCGCACCCATCCGACCTAAAGGACTTCGATCTCAAGTCCTTCCTCAATAGTTAACTCAACCTTACTGTGTTCCTTCGAGATTCGATACATGGGGATTCACTCCTCATTTTATATTACTTGAACGATCGGTACACTGCCGTTTCGTGCCGCAGTGTTGCTATCGCCTATAGCGGTGTGCTAGATTTGCGCATCAAGTTTTTGGCGCCGTTGTCGGGGAACACAGACGTGTGAGTTTGTTGTAGAGGGAGACAAGAGATAGTAGTTCTTCCCGTGTTTATAGCCGCCTAATTATTTTTGTTTGCTTTTTAATTATATATTGTTTGTTATTATTTCTCTCTCCTATTTTAAAGTTTTAGGCAAGTTTAATATAAGGAGTTTTTTCTTAGCTTGTGTAAATTTCCTTGCAAAGAATTTCAGTTTCATTATATCTGCTTTAATTGTCAAAAATGTCTTCATGGATATTTCTCCTATCACATACGACAAGATGGTCTATTATATAGACCAAATGAAGGAGTTAAATGCTATGCAGTGTAGGAACTTTGTTTTATTGATGTGTCAAGGAGAGGGTGTTGAATTGAAGGACTGTCCTAGTCTTTTCAATCCTGACCGCGGTTCCTCCACTCATGACAACATTTTCCCTACCACTCATTCTTTACCCGTGGAGGCAATTGCCTACTCACTGATGCGCAAATCTTAGCACACCGCTATAGGCGGTAGTAAGACTGCGGCACGAAACGGCAGTGTACCGATCGTTCAAGTAATATAAAACGAAGAGTAATCCCCGAGTATCGAATCTCTCAAGGAACACAGTAAGGTGGAGTTAACGTTCGAGGAAGGACTTGGGATTGAAGTCCTAAGGGTCGGATGGAATGCGAAAACGGGGTGATTTGGCTTTTGGAAAATAAAAGAAAACAACTACAACTACTCCTATGCAATGCCGCTATGCAGTGCTTCGCTTGGCGGGATGGAGACTAGGCAGGCCTTGAGCGTGATGCGTCGCAAGGGCGGATGGACGAGTAGGCAACCAGAGTCGAACTGTGCAGGCCTTGAGCGCACTGCTTCGTTGGGCGAATGGATTACACGGGCCGCTATGCCACGCTTCGCTAGGCGGATGGAAGAGTAGGCAAGCGGATGGAATGGTTCGCACCGGCGGAGTAGGAATGGATTACACGGGCCGCTATGCAACGCTTCGCTAGGCGGATGGAAGAGTAGGCATACGGATGAGGGTCGCAAGCACCTCGTCGACAAGCATGCCACTAGCAATTGCTAGTGCGGCACACGAACGTGATGGCGGAATGGAGGATGGATGGTGGCGCACCTCAAGCAACTCAAACAGTAAAGTATTTCACATAGACATGAAATGTATAGAAATGCAAATAAAGTTAAGTGCTACTTCATCATAATGTTAGCTCTAACTACATATACATCAATAAGAGAAAAACAAGGCAAGAAATTGACCGAATCTGAAGGCTCGTTGTAGATTCACGGTTGGAATCGCCGGGTTGTCAATCCGCGTCCAATCTCGGACTGCAACTACGTCCGGGGTAGAGAGAGCTGTCACTACTCTACAATGAGCCCGTCTTCTTCGTGTCACGATCCGGTAGAGGTTGCAAACTTCCTCTTGCTTGATGGCGATGGCGGCTAGATCTTCCTTTGAAGCGCTAGGATGAAGGAGGAGGCCAAGAGGAAGCTCCGGCTCAAGATTAGCGTGAAGAACAAGCCCAGAGCAACTCCATATGGTGGGCGGCGATGGAGGGGCAAAATTGGGGCTCTGTCGCGAGAAAACGGCGGACTGGAATCAACTCCCGACCTAATTCGCGAGCAGGTCTTTAAATAGGCGCTGGAATAAACAGTGCTCACGGTCATTGGCGCACGACCAGTGGTCGTGCGCGCTGGAATCCTGTGAACGTGCGCCTGCCTCGGCGGAGCCTGCAATGTAAGAAATTTATAAAATAAAATGTTCGCACGACCAGTGGCGCACGACCAGTGGTCATGCGCATTATCGTAAGTGTTCGTGCGCATTGGTCGAGACAGAACTCATAAAATGGGGGTTAAGTGCGCACGATCAGCGGCGCACAACCAGTGGTCGTGCGCAATAGAACCAGTGATCGTGCGCAGTGTTCCTGTACAAAATTGTACCGGGAACACCTGCACGACTCCTGTTCCTACAGAAATGCTAATCAGGCCACTGAAAGTGGCACTCAACAATACGATAAGGCTATCAAAAGAGAATAAACATAAGAACACACCAAATCAGGCCAAGAAGTGCACCTAGCATTGAATATCAAATATGAATGAAAACATGCCTAAAGTGTAGTGCATAGACTAGAAAATCGGCCCAGATGAGTACATAAATGTGTATATAATTGGGACTCATCACACCCCCAGACTTATATGTTTGCGCGTCCCGAGCAAACAAATTCTAAGCGAACGGGGAAAGAAAAGTAGATGGCTTAAAATTACAATACAGAGTACCATGCGAAGTCGCATGCTCACGTGTATGAGAAAAATAGTTGAGAAGATTTCTGATTATATAAACAGTTTATATATTTCTAAAAGAGTATAAGCATATTACAACTACTCAAAATGGTGAACAACGGTGAATCATTCGGTCATGCATACGGAGAAAGTAAACTAAGCGCTGAGACGAGCATTGCTCAAGATCGGAATGCGGGACAAACTCCACTAAAATCCATCAGTGTCGGTGACCATAAGCTTGCCCGGTCGCATTCTCCCCACGACACTAGATCGGTTCAAGGCGTGAGTCAGTAGGACTTTCAGGTTTTAATTGAGGCTTGGGTTACGGTGAGGTAAACAATGATAAACAAAATGGCTTATAACACATAACCCAAATGAGCTTTAAAAGTAACTACCCGCGCACCAAAATCGAATGCAAATGCACCACACCCCCAGACTTGGACTTTTGCAACATAGGTGTGTGCACCGCCTACTCCCAATACATAATTTTCTACATGATTTTTCAATAAAACTCATTTTTCTTTTTTTTCTCTTTTCCTTTTCATTTTTTTTTCTTTCTATCTTCTTTTTCTTGTCTTTTTTTTCTTTCAGCAAAATTTTAAAATGAGCATATCCACAGATTCATATAATAAACACCACAATCAACACCCCCCACAGTGTAAATAAAACTACAACTAAAGCTTAGATTTGGGTGTGTGACTAGGTTAGGCTTTTAGGCTTTGGTGAGATATATGTGGAGCTGAATCAAGAAAAGGGTAGGCACAAAGGGGCTAGCAAGGGTAGACGAAAGGCGTGAAATAAAGGTTCAACCGGGCCAAAATAATGGCCTACGTCATTCTCACGCACTAGAACTATCCTATGCCAATGCTTCAAGAATCGCTTGGTGCAAGTTCTAGCCACCGAGAAAGATTCTCCTTTCTCCCGACTCAAGCAATACGAGTCTAGCGATCGTTTACACACATCCCTATGCTACCGTTTGATTCCACCAGATTCACCATTTGAGTAGAGTAAACAACATTTACACTAATAGAAAAAAAATATAAAACCATAAGTATAAAGAGAAGTCTAATCTACACAAATTTCTATGCAACCGAGCACTCGACTAGGAGCATGATGAGTCCCAAATATATACACATTTATGGACTCATCTAGGCCAATTTTCTAGTCTATGCACTTCACTTTAGACATGTTTTCACTCATATTTGATACTCCATGCTATGTACACCTCTAGGCCCGTTTTTGGTGTTATTTCATGTTCTTCATTTTTAGTAGTTTTCATGGATTGTTAAGTGTCACTTTCAGTGGCTGGATTCGTGGTTGTGCTGGAACAGGAGTCGTGCGGGTGTTCCCGGTACAATTCTGTACAGGAACACTGTGCACGATCATTGTTTCTATTGCGCACGACCACTGGTCGTGCGCCGCTGATCGTGTGCACTTAACCCTATTTTTTTGAGTTCTGTCTCGGACAGTGCGCACGACCACCTACGATAGTGCGCACGACCACTGGTCATGCGCCACTGTGCGTGCGCACTTAACATCAATTTTATGAGTTCTGTTTCGACCAGTGCGCATGACCACCTACGATAGTGCGCACGACCACCGGTCGTGCCCCACTGGTCATGCGAACATGGTATTTTATAAATTTCTTACATTGCAGGCTCCACCAGGCAGGCGCACGATCACAGGATTCCAGCGCGCATGACCACTGGTCGTGCACCAATGACCGTGCGCACTGTTTATTCCAGCGCCTATAAATATTCCTGCTCGCGATTTAGGTCGGATGATCCGCATTTTCTTCCGCCAGTCTGCTGTTTCCTGCTCCAGAGCACCCGATTTTGCCCCTCCATCGCCGCCCACCATCGGGAGGTGCTCCGGGCTTGTTCTTCACGCCATTCTTGAGCCGGAGCTTCCTCTTGGCCTCCTCCATCATCCTAGAGCTTCAAGGAAGGTTTAGCCGCCATCGCCATCAAGCAAGACGAAGTTTGCAACCTCTACCGGATCGTGACACGAAGAAGACGGGCTCATTGGAGAGTAGTGACAGCTCTCTCTACCCTGGACGTAGTTGCGGACCGATCTTGGATGCGGATTGACAACCCGGCGATTCCAACCCGGAATCTACAACGAGACTTCAGATTCGGTCGATTTCTTGCCTTGTTCTTCTCTTATTGATGTATATGTAGCTAGAGCTAACATTATGATGAAGTAGCACTTAACTTTATTTGCATTTCTATACATTTCATGTCTATATGAAATATTTTACTGTTTGAGTTGCTTGAGGTGCGCCCCATTCCATCCTCCATCCCGCCGTCACGTTCGTGTGCCACACTAGCAATTGCTAGTGGCATGCTTGTCGACGAGGTGCTTGCGACCCTCATCCGTATGCCTACTCTTCCATCCGTCTAGCGAAGCGTGGCATAGCGGCCCGTGTAATCCATTCGCCCTACGAAGCAGTGCGCTCAAGTCCTGCACAGTTCGACTCCGCTTGCCTACTCGTCCAACCGCCCTTGCGATGCAGCGCGCTCAAGGCCTGTCTAGTCTCCATCCCGCCAAGCGAAGCATTGCATAGCGGCATTGCATAGGAGTAGTTATAGTTGTTTTCTTTTATTTTCCACAAACCAAATCCCCCATTTCCGCATCCATCCGCTCGAAAGGACTTCAATCTCAAGTCCTTCCTCGATAATAAACTCCACCTTACTGTGTTCCTTTGAGATCGATACTTGGGGATTCATTCCCATTTTATATTACTTGAACGATCGGTACACTGCCGTTTCGTGCCGCAGTCTTACTACCGCCTATAGCGGTGTGCTGAGATTGGCGCATCAAGTTTTTGGCGCCGTTACCGGGGAACACGGTCGTGTGAGTTTTCTTGAGAGGGAGAGCTGAGGGAGAGAAGTTTCTTCCAGTGTGTATAGCCGCTTTATTATTTTTGTTTGCTTTCTGATCATTTTCTGCTTGTTTGTTTATTTCTCTTCTGTTTTAAATTTTTTTGGCAAGTTTTATTCAAGGAGTTTTATTAGTTTGTGATGATTTCCTTGCAAAGAATTTCAGCTTCATTATACCTGCTTTTAGTATTGAAAATGTCGTCAAGGGATATTTCACCTAGCTTTAATGACAAGATGGTTTATTATATAGACCAAATGAATGAGTTGAATGCTAGGCAGTGTAGGAACATTGTTTGCATGTTGTGTCGAGGAGAGGGTCATGAATTGAAGGACTGTCCTAGTCTTTTCAATCCTAACCGCTGCTCCTCCACTCATGACAACATTGTCCCTATCGCTCATTCTTTACCCATGGAGGCAATTGTGCCCTTTACCCTCGAGCTTGTCTCATGCATGGACTCCTCACTCCCTGTGTATGGCTTCACTCCCAGTGATGATGATCACTCATCTGTTAGCCAACAAGGAGAGGAATGGGAGCTCCTAGATGCACCTGAGTATGATGAGGAAAGTATTCTTTCCATCGGGGAGGCTTTAGCAGATCTTTTTGCGGAGGAACCAAATCTTTGTGTTCCTCCAGTTTCTTTGCAAGATTTTTCTACACACATTCTTTATGATCCTATCAAAGTAAAGGAGCGGAGTGATGCTTCTGACTCGGAGGATGCTCCAAAGTGGGATGAGGAGTTTGTTTTCCCCGAAGGGGAGAATGAATACTTTGAACACGATGGTGCACCTCGGTGGGATGAGGAGGATACTCTTTCTGATGAGGAGGTTCACACTTCCTCATGGGACGAGGAGGTCCAACTCACCACCGAGGCCCTTGAGTTCTTGGGTTCCCCTCGCCATGATACTTACGATGATGATAGCGATCTATCCTTGGATCCTACTGGGAGTGAGACCGGGACCACTCCCCTGATTTTTGATCATTTATGTCATTCTTCTCTTTTATTTCCTGACCCCCCTTCTTCATATGAGCCTGTGCAGGTTGAGTCTTCACAGGTACATCAGGAGGACTTGGAGCATGATGCTCAAGACAATGATGAGTGTATCCTCATATATGAGGAGGTTGACCCCTCCTCCATAGAGGAAGCCTCATTCATTGCCTTCTCCTCCTGTCTCCTACCTGAAGATGACACCTTGCTGGGCAAGGATGTTTTTGGTGAGAATAGTGAGGAGGACTCCTCCTCCACTTCTTACTTTCTGCTTCCCCTACCTGTGAAGAGCAGGTATTTTTATTTAGGTAGGGGAGTGACTGTTCTATCACCGTATCGGTACCTGCTACCGACACAGATATTAGGCCAGTTACCTGTCCACTTCTCCTTCCATACTCCCATTAGCTAGAACTGTACAAATGCCAAATAAGTCGTGCTGGGATGACAATAACCCCAGTAGTTATCTTACCTTTTCCTGCATTTCTTATTTCATCTTGTTTAGTTTAGTTAGTTGTATTCATTTTAGTTTGTCAATTTTCTTTTGTTTTCGCGGAGCTGACCCCTGTAGGTTCATCTTCAGGATGGAGGAAGCTGCTCTTTGTCTTGGTTTTCATGCGTCTTCTGGTATGCTCATTTCTGGGCATGGGTAACTTTTCTTCCCCTAGTCTTTTATTCAATTTTCATGATTACATCATTTGTATCTGTTGCATAGATTATGTCTGGGGGAGAGCTGCTATATGTTACCCACTGCACGTGCACATATCATTTGCATACTAGAAGTATTTTAATTTCAGTTATTTAGTGTTGTTTCATTTGCACCGCACACCACTGCACCCACTCGAGCGTGCACTTAGCTGTTGGCACGTCTTGAGCTGAACTCATTTCTTTTTGTGTGATTTCGAAAATCATTGAGCTGGCTTAGGATTGTGAGTCGGAGTAAAATGTCGACTTCTATAGTGCTCCTAGTCAAGTGCTCATGTCTCGCATATAAATTTGTGTAGATTCAATTTCTTTTTATGCTTTTTGTTTATATCTTTCTATTAGCGTAGATATTGTTTACTTTACTCAAAAATTGGTGAATCCAGTGTGAATCAAACGATAGCATAGGGATGTGTGTAAACGATCGCTAGCCTCTTATTGCCCGAGTCGGGAGAAATGGTTATCTTTCTCGGTGGCTAAGAACTTGCCCCAAGCGATTCTTGAAGCATGGGTATACGGTTAGTCAATTGCGTGAATGTGATATAGGCCATCATTTTGGCCCGGTTGAGCCTTTGTGCCATTCCTATCATCATTTCCTCGCTAGCCCAGTTGTGCCTACCCCATTCTTTTGGTTCAGCTCCACTATTGTTCACCAAAGCCTAAACTCCAATCCTAGTCGCACACCCAAAATGCAAGCATTTTGTTTAAATTTTAAATTGGTGGTGTTGATTGTGGAAGTACAATGTGAAAATGTGGATGTGCATCTTTGAAAATTTGCTGAAATTGCTAAAGAAAGAAAAAGAAAAGAAGAAAAAGATTTGAAAAGAAAAAGAAGAATGAAAAGTTTAATTGAAAAAAATCTGTTTGAGATTTATATTTGGGAGTAGGCGGTGCACACACCCATGCGTCTAAGTCTAAGTCTGGGGGTGTGGTGCATCCGCGTGTTTTATGGCTACTTGGATAGTGTTATGCATTTGCTCATTTGGGTTTTTGTGTTCTAAGCCTTCATGTTTATATTTGTTTACCTCACCTAAACCCAAGCCTCATCTAAAACCTTAAGTCCTATTGATTCACGCATTTGAGTCAAACCAGTGCCGTGGAGAGAGTGCGAACGGGCAAGCTTATGGTCACCGACATTGATGGATTTCAATGGAGGTTGTCTCGAGCCCCGATCTTTGGCAATGCTCGCCTCAGCATTCAGTTTACTTTCTTCCTATGTACGACCTTATGATTCACCGTGATTCATTTTTTGAGTAAATGTAATATATAAATACGCCCCTAAGAAAAGTATAAACTAATACGTATAATTAGAAATTTTGTCTACTGTACTTCTACGCACATGAGCATGCGACTTCGCATGGTACTCCGCTTGATAATTTCTTCGCCAGCTTATGTTTTTCCTATCCGCGAGAAATGGTTTGCTCAGGACGCGCAAACAGTTAAGTCTGGGGGTGTGATGAGTCCCAAATATATACAATTTTATGGACTCATCTGGGCCGATTTTCTAGTCTATGCACTTCACTTTAGACATTGATGTAGCACGTTCCTATGAGCCTACACGGGTGACGTTTGGGATAACCTCGACACCTTACACTCTCTCGACTCGGCACAATAACTAAACGCAGCGGTACAATTGGGTTATTTATTTCTCGCGCTAACGTGCGGATAGCCAACCCGCTAGAGATCGTATCACGGCTAGAGGCCAAGATCCGATCAAGCTAAAAGGACGAATATTTGCGTCCGAACGAGCGTTGTTGTACCAAAGAAAGATCCACCAAAATAAAACCGATTCGCAAACGGTTGATCTTTCCCCAACAAGAAAATAACAAGGTTCGCCAATCCTTTCGATAGTTTCCGGAAGATCAAACAAAAAAAAAACAAATCTATCAAAGAAAACACCGCGAGCAATTTTCTTGCTTCGAGAAATCACGCTAAAATCGTCCACCACAAAAACGATCTAAGAAAAGAGATCTCTTGAGTAGAAATTTCGTTACCCCTCTCGGAACGTAGATCCGAGATATTGGATCCACTAGAAAAATAATCGCTCTCCTTTGGATCACGGAAGGGGCTCCAAATGATGAAGAAACTCGTTCGTCTTCTCGCCTTTGCACCGGAGAGATTCACCCACACCGTAGACTCTTGCACTTGTTACCTTCTCCTCCGATAGTGGTCGGTTAGGGAAAATTCGTTGAAGGAGATCTCGTAGGGAGGATGTAATATGAGGGAGTAGAAGTAACGAAAAGAGAGTTGGAGAGAAAGAGATTGAGAGAGAGGGGGAGAGAGGAGGCCGAAATCTTGGAAGACCCAAGAGGGGGGGCGGCGGCAAGATGAGAGGGAGAGGAGAGGAGGAAAGAAATTAGGTTTAGGCAAATTTCAAAGCAAATAATATTCTACCTTTTTAGTTCAATACTTAGCCTTATATAGGCCTTACAACATAAGTGCTATTAGCACTCCAAACATAGCGCTATACGCACACCAATAGTTCAAAAATAAAACACATAAATGCAATGTCATATTTAAATTAAAATAAAAACATAACTTAGCAAAATATTATAATTAATTAATTCTTGCGGCGTGGACGAAGGTTGTAGCCGTGGCCGCCTCGGCGCCGAATGTCTTTAGCCGGTGGGCCGTCATCATCGTCTTCCGTCGCAATTCCATGACCAACCATGCCGTGTCCGTCATCTTCGTCTTCAAGTTGGCCGTCATGGTGGCAGTCGTCATCAATCCTCCCCCGCTCGAAAGAACTCATCACCGATGAGTGGGCTGGAACATAACGGTGAAAGAGATCCGCATCAAGTAGCTTCACCTCCGACGCGGAGAGCCAAGAGTCGTCCGAGGCAGGACGGCCAATCCATCGAACCAAGAATCTGTGAACATCACCGTCAGAAGTTGGGAACACAGCATCCTGCAAAATCCTGTCAGGCAAGAAAACGGTCCGGGAAAACCTCGGAAATGCATTAGGCAAAGAAGAAAAAGAAGTTTCAACATCAACAGGTGGCTTACCTCCCGTAGAATCCGTAGGAGAGGGCGATCCAGAAACAATCTCACTACCCACCCCATTAGAATTTTTAGTGGAAATATTGAACGGAGAGGCAGAAAGTTCAGGTGGTGGAGCGACATAAAGCGTTAAATCCGAAACGTTAAAAACAGGGGAAATTCCCCACTCAGCGGGTAACTGTAATAAATATGCATTTTCGCCCAACTTCTTTAACACTCGAAAAGGACCGGCTCTCCTATTTGCTAATTTCTTTATAGTGCCCGAAGGCATCCGTTCAGGGGTTAAACGCACCATTACCAAATCACCAATATTCAAGTGGACCGCTCGCCTATTTTCGTTAGCATTCGATTGATAAATAGCATATTGTTTAGCTAGCGTCTCGCTAATGTGCTTATGGAGATTGTGAACGTGCGAGGCAAAATCCTGGGCGAAATGACTAGTTTTGAAAGATGGGGGTAGTGGTACTAAATCAAGAGGCACGGGTGCCTTATAACCATGTACAATTTCATTTGGAGACAATCCAGTGGACCTATTCCGCGAATTGTTATAAGATATTTGAGCATGAGGAAGAATAAGGTCCCACGTACCTTTATGATCGCCTATTAAACAACGAAGTAATCCACCCAAACTTCGATTGACCACTTCCGTTTGCCCATCCGTTTGGGGATGATAGGCCGACGAAAACATAAGTTTTGTACCCATAAGCTTCCAAAGCGTCTTCCAAAAGTAACTAGTGAATTTGACGTCCCTATCAGATACTATCGTTTTTGGAACGCCCCGATGCGCCACGACCTCTTTGAAATACAATTTAGCAACATGGGATGCATCGTTGGTATTGTGACTAGCGATGAAATATGCCATTTTAGAAAATCTATCAACGACGACAAGGATGGAATCGTGTCGCCGACATGTCATAGGTAAACCCAAAATAAAGTCCATACTAACGTCCTCCCAAGGAACCGACGGAATAGGAAGAGGAGTATAAAGACCCGCGTTGGTCTTGTTACCTTTTGCTAATTGACACACACGACAACTTCCAACGATCTTATTAACCATTGGCTTAAGTCCCGGCCAAAAGAATTTATCTTCCACTAGTGTTATCGTTTTATCTCGGCCGAAATGTCCCCCTAGCCCTCCACTATGTAGCTCCCATACAATGAAATGGCGTAGTGAAGAGCGGGGAATACACAATTGCGTATGCCTAAATAAATAACCGTCACGAATGTAGTAGGCCGAAATAGTAGAGGGTGCCTGTTCCTGAGCGGATAAATAAATGTCCTTAAAATCCGGGCATAGGACGTACTCGTCTTTAATGCGTTCAAATCCTATTACCGTCACTTCCATTTTAGATAATAATAACGTGACACGACTAAGGGCGTCCGCCACACGATTTAACGTACCCTTAAGGTGCTTAATAATGAATGTGTACTCCTGAAGATAGGAGACCCATTTGGCGTGCCGAGGGCTGATTTTACTTTGAGAGTTTACGAATTTTAGTGCTTCATGATCCGAGAGGATTACAAATTCTTTCGATATAAGGTAGTGTCGCCAATGTTGGAGACAACGTATTACAGCATAAAACTCGCGATCATAATTGGAATAATTTAATTTTGGGCCCGCAAGCTTCTCGCTAAAGTACCCAACCGGATGTCCCTCTTGGCTTAACACTCCTCCAATTCCTATCCCCGAAGCGTCACATGATAGTTCAAACACCTTATCAAAATCTGGCAACCGTAGTAGTGGGGCTTCAGACATCCGATCCTTAATCATTTGAAACGCGCTAGTGGCCGATTTGGTCCATTTGAAATCACCTTTCTTCATACATTCAGTAATTGGTGCCATGATGCTACTAAAATTGCGAATGAATCGTCTATAAAATGTGGCCAAGCCATGAAAACTCCGAACCTCCCTAATATTTTGTGGCTCCGGCCATTCTTTAATCACTTGGACCTTTTTAGGGTCAACATGTATACCCTCGGCACTCACTATGTATCCTAAAAATTCCACGGAAGTTACACCGAATGCGCACTTCTTAAGATTAATGAATAAGTTCTCTTGGCGCAATGTAGTAAGGATTGTTCGCAAATGAGTTTCATGATCGATCGGCGAAATACTAAACACCAAAATGTCATCGAAATAGACTACGACAAATTTTCCCATGTATGGCTTGAATACTTGAGTCATTAATCGTGAGAAGGTACTAGGTCCATTGGTGAGGCCCTCTCCTAGCACTAACCACTCGTAAAGCCCGTCCTTAGATTTAAAGGCCGTCTTCCATTCGTCTCCCTCCCGAATTCTTATTTGGTGGTAACCACTCTTTAAATCCAATTTTGAAAACACGGTGGCACCGGATAACATATCCAATAGATCATCCAAACGGGGAATGGGAAACCTATACTTGACAGTTATTTTATTAATGGCCCGGTAATCTACACACAACCTCCAAGATTTATCTTTCTTCGGGACCAACAAGGCAGGGACGGCACAAGGGCTTTTACTATGGCGGATAAATCCCTTTGCTAATAAATCGGAAATTAATGTTTGTAGTTCATTATGTGCGGAGGGATTAAGTCGGTAATGGGGTTGATTAGGCAAGGATGAGCCCGGGACGAAATCAATTTCGTGTTGAATATCCCGGATGGGTGGCAATTTGGAAGGCAAATCTAACGGATAGACGTCCTTATATTCATCCAATAACGTGCGCAGAGATAACGGTAGATCCTCTAAAGATGGTGACTCTTCCTTAGCTTGCAGACATACTAACGCATAAATGACGCCATCCAGAAAGGTCTCGCGTTCTAACTCCTTCCTGCTTATAAAACTTATGGTTTTTCTTTCCGCAGGCACTACTGTGTCCTTGGAAGCATTCGACGGATCCTTAGGTGGTGTGGGTTTCAAAACAATGGTCTTACCATTGAACTTGAACTCATAAGTGTTGGCTTTGCCAAAATGGGTCACGTCATAATCATAAAGCCATGGACGTCCTAATAAAACGTGACATACATCCATAGGGATGACATCGCACCATACCTTATCAACATAGCTCTTCACCGTGAGCGGTACCAAACATCGTTTAGAAACTGCGATAGACGTTTTGTTCACCCATGCTATCTTATACGGATGTGGGTGCGGCTCAGTGACCAAGTGCATTCGAGTGATGGCATTCTCCGAAACGACGTTCATACTACTTCCACTATCGATTATTAACTTACACCACTTGTCACCGTTTTTAAAATTTACCGAAAAGATATTCGTTCGATTGTAATCGTCCGTCGCACGTGGTGTATTCAGAATACATCTCATAACCATCATAAAAGAGTCATCATCAATATCACTTGGCTCGGCATCAGACTCGGTACCGGCTTCATAAACAATCTCGGCGGGGTCAGACGTGGAGTCTAACAGGGCTAGGGGCTTTCCCTTAGTGGGGCACTCACTAGAGTAGTGCCCTTGGATCCCGCAAGTGTAACAGGTGGCGTTAGTCTTATTAATACGCCCTATGGGAACTCTCTCACCAGTGGGATTTTTGATGTTCCTAGCAGTAATGACCACGGAATTCGAATCTGTGGATCGATACCTTCCTTTGTCTCGCACTGAGGATGAGGGTGGGGATCCTAAGATGGATTTTCCCTTTTGGATAGATCGTCCCTTGGACTTATAGGCATTGTGCTTTTCAATATCCAAAGCGGCATTAAACGTTGCGTTAAGATCCGTGTGACCATAGCGCAGAAGCTTGCCTTGGATATCCGGCCTGAGTCCCTTACGGAAACGTGATAGTGTTACCTCGGGCATTTCCCGGACGTCACATCTCACCATCATATCCTTAATGAGTCCCATGTACTCCGATACTGACTTATCCCCTTGGCGAAGGGTGGCTAACTCGTCGAACATTTGGGTTCGGTGATACGCGGGGACATATTGGTCTGTCAACAGTGCTTTCATGGCAGTCCACCCAATTGGGGGTACTCCATTCACGGTACCCATTCGCCTCTCTTCGTTCAACCAGAATGTTTTGGCCCTACTCAGAAGCTTCATTCGTGCCACTCGCACCTTATCAACGTCAGACAGATTGTGCCACTCAAAGTAGCACTCGATCTCCATGATCCAATCTAGGAAAACTTGAGGTTCTCCCATTCCATCGTAGGATGGTGGATTTAGTCGCACGGCCTTAGTTAAATTGAAATCGTCGTCCTGATCACGATGATGATTTTGTCGTTCATTTCGTTGGTTGGCAGGCTGTGGTGGTGGCCCCTGTCGATTTATCCCAACACCGGGATTTTGAGGCGCCGCCTGATTTACGGCCAACCCTTGTATTAACTGGGTGAGGGCATCGAACCTAGCGTTGAACTCTTCCCCAAGCTCCGCAATCGCTGCTGGAGTGTGCTCATCATCATGGTGGTCGGCCATGGGTGAGGTGGATGGAAAATATTCCGTACCAAACCTAGTGCGCATGAACGGCCGGACAACCAAAACCTTGACCAGATATTTTTTTTTAAAAATGATTTTTTTCGGGGACTATTAAGTAGGAAAATGAAAATGATTTTTTAGACTTTTTTTCTTAGAAATATAAGAAGAGCTTACAGAATTCTTTTTATAATTTTCTGGAAAAATTTTTTTTCTTGAAATTTTGCTAATCGCAGACCAACGTAAAGAAAATTCAGATTTCGTTGTCTAGTACGAAACGTGCACGACCAAGTGTGGGTCGACGTCCTAAAACTGAAAAACGTAAGGATGGTGTCGATTGAGAAATCAACACAACCTAGCTCTGATACCAAATTTGATGTAGCACGTTCCTATGAGCCTACACGGGTGACGTTTGGGATAACCTCGACACCTTACACTCTCTCGACTCGGCACAATAACTAAACGCAGCGGTACAATTGGGTTATTTATTTCTCACGCTAACGTGCGGATAGCCAACCCGCTAGAGATCGTATCACGGCTAGAGGCCAAGATCCGATCAAGCTAAAAGGACGAATATTTGCGTCCGAACGAGCGTTGTTGTACCAAAGAAAGATCCACCAAAATAAAACCGATTCGCAAACGGTTGATCTTTCCCCAACAAGAAAATAACAAGGTTCGCCAATCCTTTCGATAGTTTCCGGAAGATCAAACAAAAAAAAACAAATCTATCAAAGAAAACACCGCGAGCAATTTTCTTGCTTCGAGAAATCACGCTAAAATCGTCCACCACAAAAACGATCTAAGAAAAGAGATCTCTTGAGTAGAAATTTCGTTACCCCTCTCGGAACGTAGATCCGAGATATTGGATCCACTAGAAAAATAATCGCTCTCCTTTGGATCACGGAAGGGGCTCCAAATGATGAAGAAACTCGTTCGTCTTCTCGCCTTTGCACCGGAGAGATTCACCCACACCGTAGACTCTTGCACTTGTTACCTTCTCCTCCGATAGTGGTCGGTTAGGGAAAATTCGTTGAAGGAGATCTCGTAGGGAGGATGTAATATGAGGTGGGAGTAGAAGTAACGAAAAGAGAGTTGGAGAGAAAGAGATTGAGAGAGAGGGGGAGAGAGGAGGCCGAAATCTTGGAAGACCCAAGAGGGGGGGCGGCGGCAAGATGAGAGGGAGAGGAGAGGAGGAAAGAAATTAGGTTTAGGCAAATTTCAAAGCAAATAATATTCTACCTTTTTAGTTCAATACTTAGCCTTATATAGGCCTTACAACATAAGTGCTATTAGCACTCCAAACATAGCGCTATACGCACACCAATAGTTCAAAAATAAAACACATAAATGCAATGTCATATTTAAATTAAAATAAAAACATAACTTAGCAAAATATTATAATTAATTAATTCTTGCGGCGTGGACGAAGGTTGTAGCCGTGGCCGCCTCGGCGCCGAATGTCTTTAGCCGGTGGGCCGTCATCATCGTCTTCCGTCGCAATTCCATGACCAACCATGCCGTGTCCGTCATCTTCGTCTTCAAGTTGGCCGTCATGGTGGCAGTCGTCATCAGACATGTTTTCACTCATATTTGATACTACATGCTAAGTGCACCTCTAGGCCCGTTTTTGGTGTTATTTCATGTTCTTCATTTTTAGTAGTTTTCATGGATTGTTAAGTGTCATTTTCAGTGGCTGGATTCGTGGTTGTGCTGGAACAGGAGTCGTGCGGGTGTTCCCGGTACAATTATGTACAGGAACACTGCGCACGATCACTATTTCTATTGCGCACGACCATTGGTCGTGCGCCACTGATCGTGTGCACATAACCCTATTTTTTTGAGTTCTGTCTCGGACAGTGCGCACGACCACCTACGATAGTGCGCACGACCATCGGTCGTGCGCCACTGTGCGTGCGCACTTAACATCAATTTTATGAGTTCTGTTTCGACCAGTGTGCACGACCACCTACGATAGTGCGCACGACCACCGGTCGTGCACCACTGGTCATGCGAACATGGTATTTTATAAATTTCTTACATTGCAGGCTCCACCCAGGCAGGTGCACGATCACAGGATTCCAGCGCGCACGACCACTGGTCGTGCGCCAATGACCGTGCGCACTGTTTATTCCAGCGCCTATAAATATTCCTGCTCGCAATTTAGGTCGGATGATCCGCATTTTCTTCTGCCAGTCCGCCGTTTCCTGCTCCAGAGCGCCCGATTTTGCCCCTCCATCGCCGCCCACCATCGGGAGGTGCTCCGGGCTTGTTCTTCACGCCATTCTTGAGCCGGAGCTTCCTCTCGGCCTCCTCCTTCATCCTAGAGCTTCAAGGAAGGTTTAGCCGCCATTGCCATCAAGCAAGAGGAAGTTTGCAACCTCTACCGGACCGTGACACGAAGAAGACGGGCTCATTGGAGAGTAGTGACAGCTCTCTCTACCCCGGACGTAGTTGCGGACCGAGCTTGGACGCGGATTGACAACCCGGCGATTCCAACCGTGAATGTACAACGAGACTTCGGATTCGGTCGATTTCTTGCCTTGTTCTTCTCTTATTGATGTATATGTAGCTAGAGCTAACATTATGATGAAGTAGCACTTAACTTTATTTGCATTTCTATACATTTCATGTCTATGTGATATATTTTACTGTTTGAGTTGCTTGAGGTGCGCCCCATTCCATCCTCCATCCCGCCGTCACGTTCGTGTGCCGCACTAGCAATTGCTAGTGGCGTGCTTGTCGACGAGGTGCTTGCTACCCTCATCCGTATGCCTACTCTTCCATCCGCCTAGCGAAGCGTGGCATAGTGGCCCGTGTAATCCATTCGCCCTACGAAGCATCCATTCGCCCTACGAAGCAGTGCGCTCAAGGCCTGCACAGTTCGACTCCGCTTGCCTACTCATCCATCCGCCCTTGCGACGCAGCGCGCTCAAGGCCTGTCTAGTCTCCATCCCGCCAAGCGAAGCATTGCATAGCGGCATTGCATAGGAGTAGTTGTAGTTGTTTTCTTTTATTTTCCACAAACCAAATCCCCCATTTCCGCATCCATCCGCTTGAAAGGACTTCAATCTCAAGTCCTTCCTCGATAATAAACTCCACCTTACTGTGTTCCTTTGAGATCGATACTTGGGGATTCATTCCCATTTTATATTACTTGAACGATCGGTACACTGCCGTTTTGTGCCGCAGTCTTACTCCGCCTATAGCGGTGTGCTAAGATTTGCGCCATCAGAGCACTACTGGAGTCAACATTTTACTCTGCTACATAGTCCTAAGCCATCACCTAGACTTTCCCACATAAGCAGAAGAATTAAATTCACTGCAGAGCACGCATACAGACGAGTACGCGCTCAAGTGGGTGCTGTGGTGTGCAATGAAAATGAACAACAATTTCCAATAAGCTAAAATAAAAGTACTTCTAGCATGCTATGCAAGAGTGCACGTGAGTGGGTACAAAAACTGCTCTCCCTCAGACTTAAACTAAACAATCCACAAAATATATGACATGAAAATCAGAAATGGCTAGGGAAAGACAGTACCCAGTGCTAAAAAATGAGCACACCAGAAGATTGGCGTGTAAGATAAAATGAGTCGCAGCATCCGCCATCCAGAAAAGATACCTGCAGGGGTCAGCTCCGCAGAAACAAAAGAAAATAGAAAACTGAAAAAAAATACTAACTAAACTTGATTAGATGAAATAAAAATGCAGAAAAGAAAGATAACTACTGGGGTTATTGTCATCCCAGCATGACTTATTCAAAAACTGAAGGTTCTAGCTAATGGGCGTATGAAAAAGGAAATGAACAGGTAATTGTTATAATATGCGTGTCGGTAACGGGTACTGATACGGTGAAAGAACAATCACGCCTCTACCCGAATATAGATAAAACCTGCCCATCACAGGTAGAGGGAAAAGAAAGTAAGAAGAGGAGGAGATATCCTCACTCAACTCACCAAACACATCCTTGCCTAGCAAGGTGTCGTCAACAGGGAGGTGGCAGGAGGAAAAGGCAATGAGTGGAGCTTCCTCAACGGAGGGGGAATCAACCTCCTCACATAAGAGGATGCTCTCATCATTGACTTGGGTACAATGCACCAAATCCTCCTGGGGTACCTGTGAAGACTCAACCTGCACAGGCTCGGATGAAGAGGGGGGATCGAGAAATAAACAAGACGAAGAACATAAATAATCAAAAATAGGGGGAGTGGTCCCGGTCTCACTCCCATCAGGTTGGGTAAGTAAAATAATGTTCGCATTGTCATCAATGCTACAAGGTTCGGCGGGATCAACAGTGGCCATGCCTAAGATTTGGACTTCCTCAACCGGTGCTGAGGAAAACTCCTCTTCACCAAGAAGGTTGTCCTCCTCCATAGGAGTAGGCACAATACTAAGATCAACAGCCTCCTCTTGTGACACATCATCGACAATGTCGTTAGAGACGAATGTAGTATGCACAATAGGGGGAAGAATAGTGCTCGGATAAAACTCGAGCACCGATTCCTCATAAAGAATCGAATCCACTAGGGGTGGTGGATGCACCGGGATAGGCGGTAGTAAGACTGCGGCACGAAACGGCAGTATACCGATCGTTCAAGTAATATAAAATGAGGAGTGATCTCCGAGTATCGAATCTCTCAAGAAACACAGTAAGGTGGAGTTAACGTTCGAGGAAGGACTTGGGATTGAAGTCCTAAGGGTCGGATGGAATGCGGAAACGGGGTGATTTGGTTTTTGGAAAATTAAAGAAAACAACTACAACTACTCCTATGCAATGCCGCTATGCAGTGCTTCGCTTGGAGGGATGGAGACTAGGCAGGCCTTGAGCGCGCTGCGTCGCAAGGGCGGATGGACGAGTAGGCAAGCGGAGTCGAACTGTGCAGGCCTTGAGCGCACTGCTTCGTTGGGCCAATGGATTACACGGGCCGCTATGCCACACATTGCTAGGCGGATGGAAGAGTAGGCAAGCGGATGGAATGGATCGCACCGGCGGAGTCGGAATAGATTACACGGGCCGCTATGCCACGCTTCGCTAGGCGGATGGAAGAGTAGGCATACGGATGAGGGTCGCAAGCACCTCGTCGACAAGCAAGCCACTAGCAATTGCTAGTGCGGCACACGAACATGACGGCGGGATGGAGGATGGATGGTGGCGCACCTCAAGCAACTCAAACAGTAAAGTATTTCACATAGACATGAAATGTATAGAAATGCAAATAAAGTTAAGTGCTACTTCATCATAATGTTAGCTCTAACTACATAAACATCAATAAGAGAAGAACAAGGCAAGAAATCGACCGAATCCGAAGGCTCGTTGTAGATTCACGGTTGGAATCGCCGGGTTGTCAATCCGCGTCCAAGCTCGGTCCGCAACTACGTCCGGGGTAGAGAGAGCTGTCACTACTCTCCAATGAGCCAGTCTTCTTCGTGTCACGATCCGGTAGAGGTTGCAAACTTCCTCTTGCTTGATGGCGATGGCGACTAGATATTCCTTTGAAGCGCTAGGATGAAGGAGGAGGCCGAAAGGAAGCTCCGGCTCAAGATTGGTGTGAAGAACAAGCCCGGAGCAACTCCAGATGGTGGGCGACGATGGATGGGCGAAATCGGGGCTCTGTAGCGAGAAAATGGCGGACTGGAATCTACACCCGACCTAATTCGCGAGCAGGTCTTTAAATAGGAGCTGGGATAAACAGTGCGCACGGTCATTGGCACACGACCAGTGGTCGTGCGCGCTGGAATCCTGTGATCGTGCGCCTGCCTGGGCGGAGCCTGCAATGTAAGAAATTTATAAAATAAAATGTTTGCACGACCAGTGGCGCACGACCAGTGGTCGTGCGCATTATCGTAAGTGGTCGTGCGCATTGGTCGAGACAGAACTCATAAAATGGGGGTTAAGTGTGCACGATCAGCGGAGCACGGCCAGTGGTCGTGCGCAATAGAACCAGTGATCATGCGCAGTGTTCCTGTACAGAATTGTACCGGAAACACTTGCACGACTCCTGTTCCTATAGAAATGCTAATCAGGGCACTGAAAGTGGCACTCAACAATACGATAAGGCTATCAAAAGAGAATAAACATAAGAACACACCAAATCAGGCCAAGAAGTGCACCTAGCATAGAATATCAAATATGAACGAAAACATGCCTAAAGTGTAGTGCATAGACTAGAAAATCGGCACAGATGAGTCCATAAATGTGTATATAATTGGGACTCATCACTCACCCCTTGAGCTTAATTCTCGCATCGGTTCTTCTCTCCCTGTGTATGGCTTCACTCCTAGTGATGACGATCACTCATCTGTTGGCCAACAAGGAGAGGAATGGGAGCTCCTAGATGCACCTGAGTGGGATGAGGAAAGTATTCTTTCCATCAGGGAGTCTTTAGCGGATATTTTTGCGGAGGAACCAAATCTTTTTGTTCCTCTAGTTTCTTTGCAAGATTTTTCTACACACATTTTTTATGATCCTATCAAAGTAAAGGAGCGGGGTGATGTTTCTGACTCGGAGGGTGCTCCAAAGTGGGATGAGGATGTTGTTTTCCCCGAAGGGGAGAATGAATACTTTGAACACGATGGTGCGCCTCGGTGGGATGAGGAGGATACTCTCTTTGATAAGGAGGTTTGCACTTCTTCATGGGACGAGGAGGTCCAAACCACCACTGAGGCCCTTGAGTTCTCTAGTTCCCCTTGCTATGATATTTATGATGATGACAGTGATCTATCCTTGGAACTTACCGGGAGTGTGAAAGTGGAGGTCAGATCTTAAATTACTCTAGAGGGGGGGGGGGGGGGGGGGGGGTGAATAGAGTATTAAAATTTTTAATACGTTTTATAGCGGAAATTAAACTACTGTTTAGGTATATATGTATTTAGTGTGAGTTATAGACAACTACAGAATTAATAAAAAGGACACACAGCACAAGCATAAGCACATAGAAATAATCAAGCACAGAAGACACAAGGAGCTATAGTAGTTCCCCAATAAATCTGGGTACGTCTACTCTTCTACCACCTTTGGTAGGAATCAACTAGGAGGGTTGATAAGGTGCCCAGGCACCAAGTGATTTTTGATAAGGTGTCCACACACCAATAAGCTTTTGATAAGGTTGTTAAAAACCACACTAGGATTTTTTGATAAGGTGTCTTCCACCACTGGGTAAACTTTTGAAGGGAGTATTAACCCTGTACAGAATGAGATAAAAAGGTATAGAGTGTTCTTCTCTGTCAATGATCTGAGAGAAGGCAAAAGATGTTGAAGCAGAAAGCTCCCCCTGTCTGATGATAGTTAATGACAGATTTTTTTTTGGACAGAGCTTTCTCAAGTAGATGTCTTTGTAGCAGATGATCTCGATGAAGAAGAAAACTGAGAAAAAATAGTGTATTTGCTTCTTCTTCTTCTGAAAGACTTCTTCTATCCTCCTTGTTCTATGATCACAGATTAGAGAAAGTGATAGTCAAGTTTTTCTTTATGTTTCTCCCAGAAGACCACTATCTCAGTTCTTGCTATTCTCTATCTCTTTCTTTTTCTCTTCTGATAACTGTATGTATATATCTTTTCAAATTCAAATCTTTTTGTCTCTTTAAGGAATGTCTTTTTCTGACTTAAATCCTTCTTGGAACCAGGCAGCCACCCAAAAGGATTTTGGCAGGTCCTTTTAATTCCTTTTGTCGAGAAAGATGCCTTTGGCATTAAATGTCAACGGCTATTCTTCTTCTTGGAATAGAAGGAATATAAGGATATAATAAATGAGAAAGATATCCTTACTTGGCTGTCTGAATACGTCCAAGGAGAAATAAATATCTCCGTTATTTTGCTGATTTGAGTTCAGAGAACTGACATCCACTGAGAATATAAATTTGAATGTCAGAAAGCAATTTGTCGAGCGCTGGCTAGAATTCGTCAACCACTGCTAGTCATTTGTCGAGCGCTGGCTTAGAATTCATCGACCACTGCTAGTCATTTGTCGAGCGCTGGCTTAGAATTCGTCGATCGCTGCTAGTCATTTGTCGAGCGCTGGCTTAGAATTCGTCGACCGCTGCTAGTCATTTGTCGAGCGCTGGCTTAGAATTTGTCGACCGCTGCTAGTCATTTGTCGAGCATCATTTGCCATGTGTTCACCTTGAATTTTCCAAGTTCTGCCAATCAAATCAGCCTAAAACTTGACCCTAAGACTATACATTGGGGTCAATACAAATCCTAATCAACATATAGTGATCCTAGCCCAAATTAGTAATAGGGTTGTTCCAACAATCTCCCCATATTTGGGTTAGGATACTATTTGACAAATAATTAATTAAATACAACAGAAAGTATAAACAACAGAGCAACAATGAAATGAAATATATCTGATAGATAAAAATAGATCATCAGATAAGATAGAAAATAAATGCTCTGAGTTTAGAAACTTTGCATTCATAATCAAGCAATTGATTTAAGACTTTTTGTCCTGAGAAGGTGGCTTGAATATGATTTTCCTGTTGGGGTCTTCTGATTCCTTTTTGCTGATATACAAATCTTGAGCTCCAATGATTTTCTGCTCTTTGACATGAGGGATAAATGCTTCTGGGTGCATATCACTATATTCCTCAGCATTGAATGTTTTAACAGATTTGTATTTTTCAAGTTCTTTTCTTCTGTATTCTGACATGGTTGATAAACCTGAGAAATCTTTGCCTTCTGCTTTAGCCTTTTTAATCTGTGCATATGCAATTGTTTCTTTCAGTCTTGCCATCTGACAGATTTTCTCTTCTTCTGGATCTGGAAAGTAATAGATATCTTCTGAATCATTTTTGTCTTGAGTGACCTTTTGAGGTACTCTATCTCTGTGAAGAGATCCATCAGATATGTGAAATTTGTATTCTGAAGATATTTTAGAAGAGGAAAAGGTTTGACTTTCTTGAAGGATAGGTGCTGATCTTTTAGAGAAAGGAGCACTGGCTGATCCAAAGGCTTGAGGACCACTAGAATTACCAGGTCTCCTAGAATGTTGAGAGCTTGGCTTCTGAGAGAGAGATGAAACACCTGATAATCCTGTTGCACCAGCTGCTGGAGGAGGAGGAGGAGGATGATTGTGCTTGACTGGTTTGTCAGGGATGTAGCCAGTCTTTTTGAATTTCTTCCTCCTATTGTTCTCATTTCTGGAGAGCTTCATCCAGTGAGGAGTTTTCTCATCAAGAGGAACATTATATAAAATATACAGAGGAATGTCATTATTTGGATTTGGGGGCTTGGGAGCAGCTTTTGACTTAGCTGTTCTTTTCTTTCTTTTCTTTGAAAGTGTATCATCAGAATCACTGTTGTCATCATTATCATCAGAGTCAGAAGATGAGATTGGCTTATTGTATAAATCATCAATTCTCTTGATTTCTTCACGAGCCTTTAATCTTTCTTCTTCAGCTTTGTCAAACTCAGCATCTGCTTCTTTCCAAATTTCATCAAAGCTTGGCATTGGTTCTTCATTCCATACAGGATTTGGAGGTGAAGAAGTAAATTGTGAGGCTGTTGAATCATCAAGAGATTCTGCAAGATCATCTTCATATTCTGCAGAGTGATCCTTTATTTGAATGTCTTGAACAGTGGATGAAGGAATAGAAGAGATGTAATTTTGTATAAAATCAGAATGAGTCTTCTGAGGAAGGCATATCAGAGCCTTTGATAGGTCCTCTATGTATACCTTTGGTGATACCCTTGAAGTATATGTGACATCAAATTTCGATAATAAGCTGTATAGATCACGGGATGGATGAATGCATATATTATTTATTTCTTCTATAACTTGTGTAGCTGAATCAACTATATCGGTATCAAAAATTGTTACTTCTGTATCTTCTTCTGGAGGTTCTTCTGTTCCTGGAACTTCTTCATAGGACATCTCCCCCTGCCTAGCTTCAGGGCAGCCTGAATCTAGGCCCCTTGAAGAAGGGACAGCAGTGGAGGAGGGAAGAGAAGCTATTTTAACAGATAAAGTAGAAAGTGCCTGAAGAACTGGAGCAAGTTTTGCATCCAGGAGCTGGCTTATTTTAGGAAGGATAAGATCAAAAACTTGATCAGCAATAGAGGAGAGGTTGAGGGATGTATAATCTGGAGGATTACTAAAGGATGGTTGTGAAGTGGATGGAAATGATATTGGAGGAATGATATTGCTGATGATAGTGGTATATGTGGGAATTTCTAGATGGATTGGACTAGGAGAATGAATAGGTGAATGATATTCATTGTGTATTGGAGAGGGAGTTGTGGTTGGTAGTGGTTCTGAAGATAGAGGAGGAGGTGTAGCATTACTGATATGGGCAGTTGAGAGGGGGATATCATTGATGGGTGTTATTTCAGTTGAAGGAGGGGATGAAGAATAAGGGTGTGTAGGAGAAAGTTGAGCAGGTGGAGAGAGAGTATGAGAGGAAGGAGGAACTGAGGAAGGATCTTCTAGAAGGGTAGAGGGAGTGACTTGATCAGTCCTTGTGTCCTCAGAAGCTTTCCTTTTTCTGGATGCCTCAGCTCTTGTATTCTTCTTGGGAATTACTCTATCCCATTTAGCAAAGAGAGATGAGGTCAGCTTCTTGCTGGCATTTATTGTTACTTTTGGTGACACTAGAAGCTCTGGATGCCTTTCCTGCAGAAAAATCCCTAAGATTCTTCCAAAGCATACATTGTCTGTAGAGTTTTTCTTTTTAATCAATTCAAAAAGAATTGATCCCCAGTTGACTTTCTTCTTCTCCATTAAGGCCACCATTAACAGAAATTGGTGCCTACTGATATAGTCGTGCCCAGAAGTCTTGCTCAGCAAGACTTTTCCAATAATATCTGTTAAGAACTTGTAGTCCTGAGACAGATTCTTTTTCAGAAGGTGGCTAGGGTTTCCAGTCAGATGCCCCATTTTGACTAAAGCTTCATCAAATTCATTTGAGCTTATGTCTAAATCATCTTCACCATTTTCGAAGCCAAAGATTTCAGAAAGGATGGTGGGAGAGAGAGAGACATGATGACTTGAGATTGTTCCCGACAGGCTTTCATCGACTGGTTTTGCAGTGTAAACCCATTCCTTTATCTCTGCAATAGCTATCTTCTGCCTGGTGCTTAGAAGCTTCCTTAGATGTTGTTCATCCAGCGTTTGAAGAATGTCCTTGAAGATTTGGTCTGACTGTGCAAACAAGTCCATGTCAATATCGAAGTCTGCGTCAAACTTCATTAGATGCAGTGAGGCCTGAGGAGTCGCCATTGTTCCTGCAAAGAAAGTTGAAGATCAAGTGCAAAGGGGAACTGGAGGGAAAGACGATTTCTGTAGGCACAAAGCTTAGAATAAGATAAAATAAAGCTTATATAGAAGGGTCGAAGAATGAGGGCGCATTCGTACACCACTGTTCGACAAAACCTAATAAAATTAGAAGTCGAAAAGGCTTTATTTCTTTGTCTAGAAGCGTTCGACGAAAGCATCTTTTTCGTCGACCGACGTTCGACAAAAGACATTGCCTTAACTGACTCTGCCTTTAAGAGGTTTCATAGCCCATCGTTTGACAAATGATTAAAATTTGTCGTTCTTCGTTCGACAAATTTGTGAGAAAAATAGAAATACTTAATTTTTAGCAGATTGAATCTCCATCTATCATTCCTAGTTGATTTATAAAGAAGATGTGCTTCTTTTCATCCAAGGGCTTGGTGAAAATGTCAGCTCTTTGCAAATCAGTAGAAATGAACTGTAGGCAAATTTTGTTTTTATCCACATTGTCCCTGAGGAAGTGGTGCCTAATTTCTATGTGTTTAGTCCTACTATGGAGAACATGATTTTGTGCTATAGATATTGCACTAGTGTTGTCACAAAATATTACTGAATTATTTAAGTTGACACCATAGTCTAGGAGCTGATTTTGTATCCACAATATCTGTGAGCAGCAGCTGCCAGCAGCTAAGTATTCAGCTTTAGCTGTTGATGTAGACACAAATGTTTGTTTCTTACAAAACCAAGATACAAGTCTATCACCAAGAAACTGACAAGTTCCTGATGTGCTTTTCCTATCTACCCTGCATCCAGCATAATCTGAGTCTGAGAATCTAGTTAATTCAAATTCAGATGTTGTTGGATACCAAAGTCCCAGATTAGGGCAACCCTTTATATATCTTTAAATTCTTTTTATAAAAGTAAGATGAGATTCTTTAGGATCAACTTGAAACCTAGCACAAATGCATGTAACAAACATTATGTCTGGCCTACTGGCTGTTAAATAGAGTAGAGAGCCAATAATTGCCCTGTATAGTTTCTGATCAACAGGTTTTCCTGATTCATCAGTATTAATAACAGCATTAGAGGCCATGGGTGTTTTCATAGTAGAGGAGTCAGACATCCCAAATCTTTTCACTAATTCCTTAGCATACTTAGATTGAGAGATGAAGATTCCTGATGGGGTTTGCTTTACTTGAAGACCAAGAAAGTAGGATAATTCACCCATACTACTCATTTCAAATCTTGATTGCATTAGATTGGAAAATCTTTTGCACAAATTTGAATCAGTAGATCTAAAGATAATGTCATCTACATATATTTGAACTAGTAGAGTTTGATTTTTATGTACTTTGTAAAATAATGTTTTGTCTACCATGCCTCTATAGAAATTGTTTTCCAAAAGAAAGTTAGCTAAAGTCTCATACCATGCTCTGGGAGCTTGTTTGAGACCATAGAGAGCTTTATTAAGTTTGAATACATAGGAGGAATGAGTTGGAGAGATGAAACCTGGTGGTTGTTCCACATAGACTTCTTCTTTGATGTCTCCATTGAGAAAAGCACTTTTCACATCCATTTGATATACCTTAAGCTTCTTGAATGCAGCAAAGGCCAAGAAAATCCTTATAGCTTCAAGCCTTGCAACAGGGGCAAATGTCTGATCATAATCTATGCCTTCTTCCTGTGAATATCCTTGAGATACCAATCTTGCTTTATTTCTCACAATATTTCCTTGTTCATCAAGCATGTTCCTGAAGACCCACTTGGTGCCAATGATTGGATGGCCTCTTGGTCTTGGAACCAAATCCCAAACTTTGTTTCTTTCAAACTGGTTGAGTTCCTCTTGCATTGCAAGAATCCAATTTGGATCTTGTTCTGCATCTTTTATGGTTTGAGGTTCAACTTGTGATAGAAAATAAGTATGCATCTGATTTTGGTGTAGTTGATGCCTTGTTTGAACACCTCCTGTGATATCACCAATCACCTGTGAAATTGGATGATCTCTGACTGTGATATGGTCAGCAGTTGGAGTTGGTTCAGCAGCATTATCTTCATTGGGAATTTGTTCAGCTATTACATCCTGTGGAGGATGTTCTGTTGTTTCTTGATTTAGGTAATCAACACGATCTGGATGATCTTCTTCTTCACTATCTTCAAGAGTTTGAGGTAATGGATGCAATGAATCTCCTGTCTGTAGATTTATTCCTTTAAGCTCTTCACATAGAGCTGGTACCTGCAAAGTGTTCTTGGTAGAAGAGTTCTTCTCCTTGTAAAACATGTTAGTTTCATCAAAGGAAACATGCATAGACTCTTCTATTTTAAGAGAGGATTTATTAAATACCCTATATGCTTTGCTAACTATTGAATATCCTAAGAAGATTCCTTCTTCAGATTTTGGTTTAAATTTCTTAAGATATTTCTTATCATTGTTATGAACAAAACATCTACATCCAAAAGTTATAAAATAATCAATTTTGGGTTTCTTCCCTTTAAGCAATTCATAGGGGGTTTTACCCTTAAGTTTGTGTATCAAACTTCTATTCAGAACATAATTTGCTGTGCTGACAGCCTCAGCCCAAAAGGATAGGGGCAGGTTAGCATCTGCAAGCAATGTTCTTGCCGATTTAATTAGAGTTCTATTCTTCCTTTCAACTACCCCATTTTGTTGAGGAGTTCTAGGAGCTGAGAAGCAATGCCTGATACCTTCCATCTCACAGAATTCTTGCATGAGAAGAGACTCAAACTCAGTGCCATGATCACTTCTGATCAATGCAACTACAATAGAGTACTCAATCTGTATGCTCTTAAGAAAGTCTGTAAGAACTTTAAAGTTATCTGATTTTTCTCTCAAAAAGAACACCCAAGTGAATCTAGAGAAGTCATCCACAATAACTAGAGTATAAGACTTCCCCCCTAAGCTCTTTATTGCAATAGGTCCAAAAAGGTCCATATGTAGAAAGTATAAGATTCTAGGTGAATCACTTTTAGATAATGATTTAAAGCTGTTTTTGGTTTGCTTACCTAATTGACATGCCCTACAAAGACCTTCTTTCTTATATGATCCTGATGGTAAGCCTCTAACAAGATTATCTTTAGCTAATTTAGCAATGGTTGTCAGGTTTACATGTCCTAATCTTTTATGCCATAATTCACTAGATTTGCTTAACTCATTAAATAAACAAATTTCTGATTTAGATGAGTTGAAGTTTACTAAATATATATTTCCTTGTCTAATTCCTGATAGAACAGTAACATTATCAGATGATTTAATGATGCATTCTGATTTATTAAATGTTACCTGATAACCTTCATCACATAACTGACTTATGCTGATGAGGTTGTGCTTTAAACCCTTGACATAGGTTACTTCCTTGAATGTCACTTTTCCAATTTTAATTTGACCATAGCCTTTGGTTTGTCCACAGTTGGAATCTCCAAAGATCACCTTGGGTCCAAGTTTTGCCTTGTAGTTGTTCAGGTTAGCCTTGTTCCCTGTCATATGCTTTGAGCATCCACTGTCCAAGTACCATTTTTGATTTAGTCTTGGATGGCTGTGTACCTGCAAAGACAAAAACATAAACTAGTTGTTTTTGACCCAGACTACCTTGGGTCCTTTTATGTTACCACAAAATTCAGAGATAAATGTCATTTCAGGCTGATCCTTGTAGCCTTGTGGATGATATCTCCTTGGAGGTATAGTCCACTCAGTAAAAGGATTTTTGGTATATTTAGGATTAGAATTCTTAGAGTTTTCTGTATAGTGCTTGTTCAAAGAATTTGAATAAATTCGTCGATCGTTATTCATTTTATAACTATACTGAAAGTCAATTTTCAGTTTTCGTCGAGCCTCGTTCGGCAAATTTGAATCCTTTTGTCGAATGTCGTTTGACGAATTCTTCTGAATTCTTTTATCCTTAACAAACTTCCTTGAAATGTCTTTATTTCTTTCTGCAGCTTCTTTGCTTTTAGCAGAAATGAATTTTATGGGTGTGGAGAGGATGTTTTTCTTAATCAGAGATGGCTCTCTTGATGAGGCACCCAAGCCCAGTTTGCTATTATTAAATCTAGCATTGACAGTGCTTGTGATGTCCATCATCCTGATACTTCTCCCATTGAGGGATTCTTCAAGCTTTTTGTCTTCAGATAACTTACTCTCAAGAGTAGTAATGTGTTCTTTGGAGGCAGCCAAATCTTTCTTAAGATTTCCATTCTCTTCACTTATATTGTTCATTTCAACTAACTTAGTTCAGAGAGAGATTATTTCTTTCTCAGATTTTATTAAGTCTTGGCAAAGAGTTTTGAAATCATCTTTGAATTCAACAGAAGTGAAATTAAAGTCAGATAATACCTGATCAATGTCATCTTCTGCTTCTGATTCTGATTTCTCTTCATCAGAATTATTAGTTGAGGCATTGATTGCCATCATGCAAAAACTTTTTTCTTCTTCATCATCACTGGAGCTGGATGATGATGCTGATTGTGACTCATTGTCTGAGTCATAAATAGCCATTAAGCATTGGCTATCTTCTTTTGTTTCTTCTTCATCAGAGGAGGAAGATGAAGAATCTGATTCAGATTCTGTTTCACTCCAGGATGTTGCTACAAATCCTCTTCCCTTCTTCTTGTGAGAGTGGGAGGAAGATTTGCTGGAGCCCTTCTTTTCTTCCTTTTCTTTTCTTCTTTCCTTCTTGTCCTTTTTGTGTTGAATCTCTGGACATTCAGGAGCTATGTGTCCTGGTTTTCTGCAGCCAAAGCATATGATTTCATTAGAATGTTTTTGTCATACTTTGGCTTGTCATGACTTCTGGATAGCTATTTTCTGAAGTCTTTCTTGGCCATCTTATAGAATCTTTTGGTAATCAGACTCATAAACTCCTCTTTGTCAGGAGCTTTTCCTTTATCTTCTGCAGCCTTTAAGGCTACGCTTCTTTCCTTCTTGGGTGCTGGGGATGAAGTGGATTCTTCAGTTTCCCTGGTTTTGATGAGCTGCTCATAAGATTTGAGCTTGCCCAACAGGGCTTCAGTGGCGATCTCATTGAAACTTCTGGCTTCTTTGATTGGCCAGATTCTGGAGTCCCATGTGCTGGGAAAGCACATAAGAATTTTGTCATTGATCTCTGTGAGTGAGATCACTTTGTCCAGAGACTTCAGCTCATTTATTATGAGGCTGATCCTGTTGTACATGTCAGCTACATTTTCTGATTCTCCCTTCTTGAAGTTCTCATATTGAGAGATCAGGTGAGATCTTCTATCTTTTCTTTCATCTGCTGAGCCTGCCACCATGTTGTTGAGAGATTCCCAGATTTCTTTTGCTGAGGTGCATTCAACTACTTTCTGGAATATGTCATCAGACATAGTTAGGGCCAGAATGTTCATGGTCTTTGCATCTGCATTTCTCAGCTTCTTCTGAGCCTCAGTCCACTCAGGAGGTGGAACAGCAGTGTTGTCTGTTGTTGCAGCAGTACTAGCTGATGCTGTAGGTGCTGGAGGTCCTGTAAGGATGACATTAAAAATCTCCTCATCAATGGAGTTCATATAAAGCCTAATCCTTGCTTTCCATAGTGCAAACTTATTGAGATTGCACATAGGAGGTCTTGTGCTGGAATACTCCTTGTTTTGTGCCATGAGTTTTAAATAAGATAAGATTTTAGAGAAGGAAACTCTTAGAAAAATTAAGATCTGGTTGATCTTTGTGATTCAGGTGTTAGCCTGTAAGGAATCAACCTTCCTCTGATACCAATTGAAAGTGGAGGTCAGATCTTAAATTACTCTAGAGGGGGGGTGAATAGAGTATTAAAATTTTTAATACATTTTATAGCGGAAATTAAACTACTATTTAGGTATATGTGTATTTAGTGTGAGTTATAGACAACTACATAATTAATAAAAAGGACACACAGCACAAGCATAAGCACACAGAAATAATCAAGCACAGAAGACACAAGGAGCTATAGTAGTTCCCCAATAAATCTGGGTACGTCTACTCTTCTACCACCTTTGGTAGGAATCAACTAAGAGGGTTGATAAGGTGCCCAGGCACCAAGGGATTTTTGATAAGGTGTCCACACACTAATAAGCTTTTGATAAGGTGCTTAAAAACCACACTAGGATTTTTTGATAAGGTGTCTTGCCACCACTGGGTAAACTTTTGAAGGGTGTATTAACCCTGTACAGAATGAGATAAAAAGGTATAGAGTGTTCTTCTCTGTCAATGATCTGAGAGAAGGCAAAAGATGTTGAAGCAGAAAGCTCCCCCTGTCTGATGAGAGTTAATGACAGATTTTTTTTTGGACAGAGCTTTCTCAAGTAGAAGTCTTTGTAGCAGATGATCTCGATGAAGAAGAAAACTGAGAAAGAATAGTGTATTTGCTTCTTCTTCTTCTTCTGAAAGACTTCTTCTATCCTCCTTGTTCTATGATCACAGATTAGAGAAAGTGATAGTCAAGTTTTTCTTTATGTTTCTCCAAGAAGACCACTATCTCAGTTCTTGCTATTCTCTATCTCTTTCTTTTTTCTCTTCTAATAACTGTATGTATATATCTTTTCAAATTCAAATCTTTTTGTCTCTTTAAGGAATCTCTTTTTCTGACTTAAATCCTTCTTGGAACCAGGCAACCACCCAAAACGATTTTGGCAGGTCCTTTTAATTCCTTTTGTCGAGAAAGATGCCTTTGGCATTAAATGTCAACGAATATTCTTCTTCTTGGAATAGAAGGAATATAAGGATATAATAAATGAGAAAGATATCCTTACTTGGCTGTCTGAATACGTCCAAGGAGAAATAATTATATCCGTTATTTTGCTGATTTGAGTTTAGAGAACTGACATCCACTGAGAATATAAATTTGAACGTCAGAAAGAAATTTGTCGAGCGCTGGCTAGAATTCGTCGATCGCTGCTAGTCATTTGTCGAGCGCTGGCTTAGATTTCGTCGAACGCTGCTAGTCATTTGTCGAGCTCTGGCTTAGAATTCATCGACCTCTGCTAGTCATTTGTCGAGCGCTGGCTTAGAATTCGTCGACCGCTGCGAGTCATTTGTCGAGCGCTGGCTTAGAATTTGTCGACCACTGCTAGTCATTTGTCGAGCATCATTTGCCATGTGTTGACCTTGAATTTTCCAAGTTCTGCCAATCAAATCAGCCTAAAACTTGACCCTAAGACTATACATTGGGGTCAATACAAATCCTAATCAACATATAGTGATCCTAGCCCAAATTAGTAATAGGGTTGTTCCAACAGAGTGAAACCAGGATCACCCCCATGATTACCGATTATTTATGTCTTTTCGTCTATTTTGTTTCCCGACCACCCTTCTTGGCTTGATCATGTGCAGGGGGATTCAGTAGTGGCAAATCTTTGGGAAGTTGAATCTGAAATGCTCTCCACTGCTGATCCACCTCTTTCTCCTCTTCCTGATATTTTTAATGCTTATTCTTCTTTTCCATCCATGCAGGATTTTGAGTATGTTGACCCATGTTTGGGCAATGTTGAAAACCAATACTGGCAGGGGAAATACAATGCAGTGATGGTGTTTCCCTTGAAGGATTGGCTGCAGGGAGGCAAAAGATATTCATATCTTGAGCTAATGTCGGAAGAGAAGAAGAAGGCGAAAAAGAAAGAGATTTGGGGATTGAAGATAAATCCTACTTTCTGCCCCTACTGCTGGGTCTTCGGGCCCATTTCATTCATTTCTAGTTACTACTTTAAATCAACGTATAGTTGATTTCTTTGATGGATGTGTAATAATAATAAGTAGACTTTATTATTATCTCTTTTATGTTTAGACAATGTTATTAAAACTGCATAATACAGGTATTAAGTCCAGCTTAAGGACGGTAAACAAAAGCGCTGCTGGGAGACAACCCAAGTTTTTGTGCTTTTAGTTTTCTCTAACATGCTAATAGTTTAGTTTTACATATATATTTTTGCGTGGAGTCTTTTTCCTGAAGGTGAGCGGCGATTTTCTTGTTTGGTGGATATGGGAGTGGATTCTTTAGTACATGCCAATCTTCTGGTATGCTCATTTGCTGAGCATTGGGTACTCCCTTCCCCTAGCTCTATTTTCGATTTCCATAGTTACATATTGTGTTGGATTGTTTAGTTTAAGTCTGGGGGAGAGCTATTTTTTGTGCCCGCTCACGTGCACTATTGCATAGCATACTAGAATCTTCTATTTAAGTTATTGTTCATTTTCATTGCACTTCACTGCACCCACTATGCACACACTTACTTGCAAGTGCTACCGTGCCAAATTTCCTTTTGGAATGGAGCCTGGAAGTCAATTGTGTTAGCTAAGAAATGTAGTTTGGAGTACGATATTGACTCCAGTAGTGTTCTAATCGAATACTCATGTTTTGCATAGAATTTTGTGTAGAAGTTATCTCTATTTTCATGCCTTGTACCTTTCTTCTTATCTAATCTAGTAATTAGTGTTTTATTTTACTCAAATCATGAACCTATGTCGATCTACCGGTATTGTAGGTGAGTTGGTATCGAAGGCTAGATTCGTATTTCTTGAGTCGGGAGAAAGAGTTATCTTTCTCGGTGGCTAAGAACTCGCCCCTAGCGACTCTCAAAACATAGGCACCGGGTAGTTCTAACGCATTAGCATGATGTAGGCCATTCATTGGACCGTTTGAGCTTTGAGCCAAAACCAGAAATTCACCCTTGCTAACCAATTTTGAGCCTATCCCTCCTTTTCTATTTAGCTCCATCGCTCTCGCTTAAGCCAAGATTACCAAACCTGTATGTGCACGTGTTTCGAGCTTTATAGTATAACTGATTATTGTGCGGTGCTGTTATTTATGGATACACATTTGGATTGCTTAAGTTGAAAAAAAGGTATTAGTGAGCTAAAAAATTGAAAAGATTAGCGCTTCAAAAGAAAGAAAAAAAATACTGAGCTTTATATTCTAATTCAGAAATTCTGAATTGTTTGATAGGAATTACTTTATATTGGGTGTTGGCGATGAACAAATCAGCTTTATTTGTTGTTGGGGTTTACAAATGGTATTGCTCAAATGTGTTAGGTGCGTTAGCCTCCGAGTTTATCATTGTATATCCTACCGCAACCTAAGCCACATATTTACCCGAAAGCCCTATTGACTTGTGTGTAGTTTTACCTAATGCTATGGAGAGAGTGTGAAAGTGCGAGCTTATGGCTCCCGACACCGATGGATTTCGGTGGAGTTAGTTCCGTATCCCATATTTTTCGAAATACTCGACTGAGCGTGTCTCTACATTCTCCCTACACGCGACTGGCAGATCACACTTGGTTCAGCTTTTGAGTAAACTAATCTCTTATTTACTATTTTAGATATTTGTAAATTACTTTGCATAGTAGAAATTTCTTCTACGAGAGTTTTTTGCACATGATTATTTGATTTTGCATATTACTCCTAGCCACAATCACATTTCTAACCCTTGTTTTTCCCGTCCGCCGAGAGTAGTTTGCTCGGGACGTGCAAGCAGGTAAGTCTGGGGGTGTGATGAGTCTCATTTATATACATTTTTATGGACCCATCTGGGCTTATTTTCATGCATATGCACTTCACTTTTAGTCCTTTATTGCTTATATTTCACTTGAACACATTTCTTCACAATGTGTACTCTTTGATCCCGTTTTGGTGTGCAATTGCACGCTATGTTTGTTGGGGGTAAGCACATGGTGCTCCCCAACCCTTTTTCTGTATTTGGATTGAGCTAGAAGGGCATTCCCAGCTGTGTGATTGCTGTTTGGTGTTGTGCAGGTGGGTAGAACATCCATTTTGCCCAGATTTCATGTCTGCATGTATCGCACGGTCGTGCATTTTCTTGATGCACGGTCGGATGCGATCGTGCGCTCTCATCTATGGCCCAAAGTAGCATTCTGAATTTGGTCGTGCGTTTTTACGCATGGTCTGTTTTGATCGTGCGTGAGTAAAATCGCACGATCTCCTTTTTTGTCTAAAAAATTATGTTTTATTTTGTTCACGCACGGTCGTGCGTTTCTAAAATGCACGGCCATGCATGAACAAAATTCTGCAACTTTTCTTTTTAAACTGCGATTTTTTAGGTTTTCATCTGATTCTGTTTAGCGATTTCTTCCGCCGGAAGGGGTGACTGCTCCATTTTTGAAGGTTTCTTCCTCCCCCTTTCACCCGAGGCCACCTCGCATCATCCAAGTACTTCAAGGGAGAGATCCTATCCCTACTCTCATCAACGGAGGAAGGAGTACACAGCTTTTGTGGCGGCCAGATCGTGACACATATAAGATGGGTATATTGGAGGGAAGGTGACAGCTCCTCTGGACCTCGGACGCAGTTGAGGACCGAGCTTGGACGCGGATTGACAACCCGATGATTCCTACTGTGAATCCCAACAAGTCTCTGGATGTGGTTGTATTTCTAGCATTTCCTCCTTTCCTCCTTATGATTGTAATTAGTTTCTCTTATGTTGATGATGTTGCACTCTATATTTGTTGAACTTCATGTTATATTATATGAAATGTTTTCATGCTTATGAGTGCTTGAGGTGTGCTTTCGTGGTGATTGTGGTGTGAGTGTTCCGTGTGCCGCACTAGCAATTGCTAGTGGCGTGCTTGTTGATGAGGTGCTTGCGACCCTCATTTCGCCGGTGTGACCCACTCTAGCCGCAAGCCTTCTCGTCCATCCGCGCAGCAAAGTGGTGCATAGCGGCCCGTGTAATCCATTCACCTAACGAAGCAGCGCGCTCAAGGCCTGCACAGTTCGATTCCGCTTTCCTACTCGTCCATCTACCCTTGCGAAGCAGCGCGCTTAAGGCCTGCCTAGTCTCCATCCCACCAAGCGAAGCCATGCAAAGCGGCATTGCATAGGAGTAGTTTAGTTATTTTCATTTTTTTCCATAAACCAAATCACCCCCTTTGCACCCATCCGACCTAAAGGACTTTGATCTCAAATCCTTCCTCAATAGTTAACTCCACCTTACTGTGTTCCTTCGAGATTCGATACTCAGGGATTCACTCCTCATTTTAAATTACTTGAACGATCGGTATACTGCCATTTCGTGCTGCAGTCTTGTTACCGCCTATAGCGGTGTGCTAGATTTGCACATCACCTCCCTGAGAGGTTAACCAGCCCTGCCGGCTAGTGAGAGCTCGGTCAGCGCAACCATCTCGGGAAAAAATTACTTGGCTTCCCCGAGTGGTCAACCTGCCCTGCCGGCTAGTGAGAGCCCGATCAACGGAACCATCTCGGGACAAAAATTACATAGCCTCCCCGAGTGGTCAACCTGCCCTCCCGGCTAGTGAGAACCCAGTCAGCGGAACCATCTCGGGGCTAAGTACTTTTTAAATCTTCCTGCTTCTGAGCGATCCTCAGCCCTGCCAGCTTGGTGGGAGCCTGGTCAGCGGGACAGCATCCGGGCTAAGTACTTTTGAAAACTTCTTGCCACCGAGCGATCCTCGGCCCTGCCAGCTTGGTGGGAGCCTGGTTAGCGGGCCAGCATCGGGGCTAAGTACTTTTGAAAACTTCTCGCAACCGAGCGATCCTCTACCCTGCCAGCTTGATGGGAGCCTGGTCAGCGAGCCAGCATCGGGGCTAAGTACTTTTGAAAACTTCTTGCCACCGAGCGGTCCTCGGCACTGCTAGCTTGGTGGGATACTGGTCAGTGGGCCAGCATCGGGGTTAAGAACTTTTGAAAACTTCTTTCCACCGAGCGATCCTCGGCCCTGCTAACTTGGTGGGAGCCTGGTCAGCGGGCCAGCATCGGGGCTATGTACTTTTGAAAACATCTTTCCACCGAGGGATCCTCGGCCCTGCCAGCTTGGTAGGAAACTGGTCAGCGGGCCAGCATTGGGGCTAAGTACTTTTGAAAAACTTTTTGCCAACGAGCGGTCCTCAGCCCTGCCAGCTTGGTGGGAGCCTGGTCAGTGGGCCACCAACGGGGCTAAGTACTTTTGAAAACTTCTTGCCACTGAGGGATCCTCAGCCCTGCCAGCTTGGTGGGAGCCTAGTCAGCGGGCCAGCATCGGGGCTAAGTACTTTTGAAAATTTCTTGCTACCGAGCGATCCTCGGCCCTGCCAGCTTGGTGGGATCCTGGTCAGCCGGCCAGCATCGAGGCTAAGTACTTTTGAAAACTTCTTGCCACCGAGCGATCCTCAGCCCTGCCAGCTTGGTGGGAGCCTAGTCAGTGGGCCAACATCGGGGCTAAGTACTTTTGTAAGCGTCTTGCCACCGAGTGATCCTCAGCCCTGCCAGCTTGGTGGGAGCCTAGTCAGTGGGCCAGCATCCGGGCTAAGGACTTTTAAAAACTTCTCACCACCGAGCGATCCTCGGTCCTGCCAGCTTTGTGGGAGCCTGGTCAGCGGGCCAGCATCGGGGCTAAGTACTTTTGAAAACTTCTTGCCTCCGAGCGATCTTTGGCCCTGCCAGCTTGGTGGGAGTCTGGTCAGCTGGCCAGCATCGATGCTAAGTACTTTTGAAACTTCTCGCCACCGAGCGATCCTCGGCCCTGCCAGCTTGGTGGGAGACTGGTCAGCGGGCCAGCATCGGGGCTAAGTACTTTTGGAAACATCTTGCCACCGAGCGATCCTCGGCCCTACCATCTTGGTGGGAGCCTGGTCAGCGGGCCAGCATCGGGGCTAAGTACTTTTGAAAATTGCTTGCCACTGAGTGATCCTTGGCCCTACCATCTTGGTGTGAGCCTGGTCAGTAGGCCAGCATCGGGGCTAAGTACTTTTGAAAAACTTCTTGCCACCGAGCGGTCCTCGGCCCTGCCAGATTGGTGGGAGCCTGGTCAGCGAGCCAACATTAGGGCTAAGTACTTTTTGAAACCTTTCATCACATTAGTTATCATATTACATGCAAGAAAAAACTAAATATCGAAGTAAGCCATCATACTGCATGGACTTAAGGGTAGAAAAAACTAAGTATGGAAACCAGAACTTGGTCTCCTACTCCCAGGCATGGTCCTCCTTGATCCCCTTCAGTTTCTGCTGTTGCGGCACCGGACATCTTGTCCCCCTTATTTCCAAAAACACAGGGAAGGCAGACGTCGCGTGACCTTCTTCCTAGTGGAAGTCATAGTAGGGCAACGCCACCCTATCCCCTCTTCTTCCTATTCTTTCTATTTTCCTGGCTCTCCTCCTTCTCCCCCATCCAATCTCCATGGTTTGCTGAGGTGGTGGAGGGAGTGCCCTTGGTCCTTGCCTCCACCTTGGGTGGTCGGGTCTCTCCCCTTGGAAGTTCCACTCTCCTTGGCCAAACTTTCTTTCGGGATCTTCCATGCTCCCTCCCTGCTGCCTTGCCTCCGGCTCACTTAGCTTGGCCAACCTCTTTGCGAACATCGTGTTGGCCTCCACTCCCTCAATTTCTTTCGCCGCCCTTTCCATCAATTCTTCGAAGGATAGGGTGTCTTCTACTTTCAGCTCATCTTGAAGAACCCCTCCCGCAGTACCACTATGAAGGCGAGCTGGAGGGTGAACCCAGGCACTTCCTGGGTGAGTAAGACCTCTTCCTGAATCCTATCAATGTAGCGAGCCAACGACTCCCTTGCCCCTTGCTTAATCTTGAAGAGTGCCTCAGCATCCTTCTTCCTCTTCTTCAACGTCAAGAAGCGCACCAGTAAACCTCGACGCTGATCCTCGAAGGCATAGATAGACGCCACAGGGAGCTGGTGGAACTAGTCCCTTGCATTCTCCTTTAGAGTGGTGGCAAAGGGCCGACACTAGAAGGCATCTGACATAGGTCTGATAGTGACTATGTCCTTGAACCACTGCAGGTGCAGGACTAGGTCATCCTTACCGGAGTAGTAAGATATCTCCGGTCCCCTAAACCCCTCTGGAACCGGGGCCTTCCCTCCTCTGCTCGACGAGTTGTTTGCTCTCGCAAAGTAAGCTCGTAGGCCTCTACGCTTGCCGGTCTACTGGATAGCCTCTGCCCGGGGGGGGGGGGGGGGGGGGGGGGGGGGTGTCCTCGCTCACCCACATCTGCTCGACCTCTTTTGGGGTGGGGCAAGTGAGGGCCGGATGCCTCCCCGCTCGCCCACTTTTCGGGCTGGGCGAGTGGGGCCCTGACGCCTCCTCACTCCCACCCCCTTGGAGCTGGGCGAGTGCGGGCAGGCCGCCTCCCCACTCGCCCCACTTTGGAGGCCAGGAAAGTGTGGGCCGGATGCCTCCCCACTCACCCCCGCTGGTCGGGAGTGTTCTCGCCCATCTCCTGTAACATCCCCCAAATAACTAGACCGCTAGAGTGGTTTTGTCATGACTAGGTCATGACAAAACCCTAGGAAGCTTGAAGAGACCACTTGGCTTTAGCCAAGAAGAAGGAAACCACAGTGGTCTGCAAATAGTAATTTCCAGCTAACAAGCATAATGTTTGACTTAAGGTCCCCAACTTGACCCTTTGATCCTACCATAGCATTCCTAACCCTTTAGGAGTCCCCTTAGAGCACCAAGGACCCATTGGGGTCAACCAAATAGGTGAAGTTGACCAAAGTCAACCCTAACCTTAAATTGGTCAAAGTAGCCTAATTAGGGTCAATTGACCTCCACCATGTCAAATTGACCATACCCCTACCCTTATAAGGTTATTAGGGACCCAATGGACCAAAAAGCCACATCATGGGGCCACCAATTTGGCCAATTTGACCTACATCAACTCTAGCCCTATTTTGGTCAAATTGCCCTATTGTGGGTCAATTGGCCTCCACTTTGCCAAATTGACCCTACCTAGACCTTCCTAACCCTTAGGGGAGGCCAATGGGTCATTACCCACCCATTGGGGTCAACCCAAATGGTCAAATTAACCAAAGTAAACTCCACCCTAAATTTGGGTCAAAATGACCTATTTTGACCTAATCAAGCCCAATCCACTTGGGCTAGACCCAATTGGAGTGGCCCAATAGCTTCATGTGCCTGATATATACTTAAGGGGCCATACAATATTTGTAAATGATGAGTAGGAGAGAGAAAGTGCAAATTCCCCAATTTTGGAGAGAGAGAAAGAAGAGAGAGAAGGCCATTAATGGCCATATATGGGAGGCCAATGGCCTCCCCTCTTCATCTCCAGTGGCTTTGTAACTCCACCCTAATCAATTTTGAGGAGTTTAATAGCCATGGCCGACCACGCAAGTGCTGAATTTGGGGGATTTCAAAAATTACTTTAATGGCCATTAACGATTTTCAAGGTTGTAACCTCCCCCTCTCCCAATTGATGCCTTTAACACCTTCAGAAGACTGAGAGGAATGAAACCCCCCTTCTTCCAGAGAAAATTGTGCAGTGGAGGCTCAGATCGGCATGCCTTCCAAGCTCTAAGGTCGGCCATGGTGATGGGCCAAATGGCAAGGCTTCAAGGCTCCAGGAAGGTCTAGTTCTCCTCCTCCTCTCTCTCTATGGATATATCTTAGATCAAAATAGGTGAGAAATCGGGCTAAATTGAGCCCGATCCAAGTGAGAAAAATCTGAAAATTTCCATCAAAAAGACTTGGTCGAGTTCGCCGGAAACCGCCCCTCCGGCGGCCGTGCCGCCGCCCGGCGATAGCCACCACCTCAGCGGAGGTGGTGGTGGTGGCTGGCCAGGGAGGTAGCCGCATGGCCAGGAAAATGAGGGAGTAAGTGCTACAGGTCGGTGCAATCCTGGCCCTTGGCTCATTGAGGAAGATGATGGGATGCCACCCGTTTTTGCTTTAAGATCTGTGCACAGATATGGTAATTAGTTTATTTGGTATTTTTTTTTGTGCCTTTAATGTCAGGACTTAGAATTAATTATTAAAAATACTTAGGCCCCTATACAGAGAAGGTGTTCAACACGAAAGTTGTAGACCTTGGAGTCTACTTTAATTTAAAATTTGTTTCAGCCCAAAAAGAGTACAGTAGCTCTCTGTAGAGCCATTTTGGTGGTACTGGTCCTTAGGGTAGGACAACCACTAATTTTAGAATAACTTTTGATTGGGTCATGGGCTTGACTTGAAAATTGAAACATAGGCTATTTGTACCTACACCCTTGACATATCCAAAGATGGGAATTTTAAAAGAACATTGTTCTAAGGTTTTTGTAATAATTTAATAATCCATATATTATTTAATTATAGGCTCTAATGACCTCCAGTCCCATCCCAATTTTGGTGGGTTTTCTTTAGGGTTATTATATGACCCTGGTAAAATTTGCAGTCCAATTGGGACTGATTTGGTTGGGTAATTAGTTAACCCAAGTTTGGTCAAAGTAGGTCAAAAGTGTACATGATGAAATTAGGTGGTCAAATATCATCAAAGTGATGTGAAACCTTGGCCACTGGTTTAGGATCACATAATACACCGCCATGAGTAATTTGGGGTGATGTGGGTGTATATGCCCTAGGACCCTAGATCTAACCTTAGGGTTGCACTTTAATCCTTGTGAAGGACATAGAGGCATATGTCTTTGAATGATCATAAAACTTGGTAGATAAGTTCATAGGGTGTAAATATTCCCTTGGAAATTTTAAGAGAATTTTAGGACCACTTATCCCCTCTGACTTAGGTTATAATCATTTTTGGGAACCTCCTAATAAGAGAAATTTACAGGCTCAAATGATCTTGGATGTTGATTAAAGTTTGGTGGTGCCCTCATAATCATGTAATAGATCTCTGGTAATTTTTGTGTAATTATTGAATTAATTTAATTAGCACTTCATTCACAAGTAATCTATTTGGCCTTAAGAATATAAAAAAAATTAAGGGTCAAATAACCTCTGGAAAATTATGAAACTTTGTGGTAGGACATTTTAGGGCTATATAGAGCTATGTGAATTTTTGTATAATTTTTGGAATTATTCATCAGTAGGTTCCTTCACAATTTCCCCTAGAATGAGTTTACTTGGAATATTTATTTATGTAATTAATTTGCCTTGATAAATTCTGAAATTTGACCAGTATACTTTTCTTATTATTATTAAGGTCTGGTAATTTTCCCATAATTTTTAGGCAAGTATTTTTGGTGGTTCTTTCTTTAAATTCCAATTTGGGGTAATTGTTCAATATTATAATTAGAGGTCAACCCCTTACTGAAAAATTGTTATATTATGTATTTACTGTTATTTTGACATCATAGAATTTCCATAATTTTATGGGGGCCATATCATAAGAAGATCTTACACTTCCTGTTCAATTTCATGCTTGGCTAATGTTGGAGAAATTATAATAAATGCCAAATAATTAAGGAAAAATATGATTCTCTGGATATAGTCTTAAAACATCATGATAGACCTCAAGTAAATAGATTGAGTTAATTGAATGAATATTTGGAGTACCTCCTCTTATGCAACTCGTGTAAGTCATTTGGTCTGCGTATAGTAAAACAGTAAAACTTGAGTAATTTGTGGATCATTAGCTGGGAATGGAAGGTAGAGGATGTACCTAGACTGGTTGAGAAGATGTGAGGTCACCAAAAGGAGTCTACATGTTGAGGGTGGCCGATAAGCTAAGAGGCAAGGTTTTGTTCGGGACCGATAAAAGATCGTCTTTCCCCTTAGAGGGTCATAAAGTACTTAGGGTATTTTGAGTGTAATGACAAGAAGGGTATTCTTATGGGTAGTTACAAATAACCTTAAATGCCTTGGAAAGGGAGCTTTGGGGTGTCATCCCATTATTGTTCCTAGTATTGTAGCGAGCCCCTTACGGGGTAATCCTCGGGAAGTCCAAGATTAACCATAAATTCTAGGAATAAGTTGATGTACAAGACAAACTTCATAATGCACACACCCACACCCCATGGTTACGGGAGGTTAGTTTGTTTGGTCTTACGAGCGGTAGGCTCGGTGGTTGTAGCAGTAAACTATTAGTCTGGTGAGATTGTGACTCAGTAATGCTTGTTGGTGCGGACGGGTTGGTCTGGCGAGCTGGTGGCTCGAAAGGTTATGGTGACGGGCGGGTTAGCCCGAGGAGCTTATGGCTCGGAGATGGATGGTAAACATGCTTGCATGTGCATAAAGGTTGGTGGGTCTCTGGTATTGGACGGTCGTTCACACCGACGTCAATACGTTGACTCGGCAAGTGTGGAATTTGCACTTAGCCATGAAAGTCTGGCGGTCCAGCTAGTAAGAGTATGTAGATGCTCTGCGGTTTTGCGTTGAGGCGTACGATAGGTCTAGGCTAGGTATCGTGAATACCAACCTAGAGGTGGGCGAGGCCCAACCCACCGCTTCTATTTGCCACTATGGGAGTATCCTGGGAGTCTTGCTAGCTCCAAAAAGGGGAACTAAAGGTCTGTGCGCATATAGTCAAAGTGTGTGAGTTGCACTTGTATGAACATATCATACAATTGCATAACTTTGCATGTCATGGCATAAGTATTGCATTTCAACCCCTACCCATATCGTATAAATTGGTTATGGTAATTTTTATACAATAGGCCCTGCTAAACGACCCCTTGGTCTATAGGTTTGTATGGGCATTCCAATAAATCAATGGTTACATTTCTATTGTGTACTTATCTTTACATACTATTCGTTACTTGCTCTTTAACATGCTTTATATTACTGCTTCAATTATTTATATACACATATGTAGTTGTAGACATTTCCTGTAGAGAAGATCCACCGTCAACTGCTTTGTTGTATACCCCTTGCTGACCTCCGCTTCATCCTCCCACACGGTGCCTAGGAGTCATTGGGGGTGGGGTGGGGAACATAAGGCTTAGTCTTTTTGACTAACGGTCGGTGGACCATATCATTTTAGGGGACCGAGGAGATGCAGCAGCACCAGAGGCCGGTGTAGACGGAGGCGTGCCAGTCTAGTACAGGAGCACCAGTTTCAGGATCAGTGAGTGATTAGTAGTTAGCTTCCGCGAGTGAAATTGTAGTGAGAAATTGATGTACAGGGCATGAGCCCTTTTATTAGTGTAACCCTGGTTATTTTAGTTATATCATGTGAACATTTATTATATATTGCAGGTGATTGTGGACTTGAACTTCTATTTGTTCGTTTATACTTTTCTTCTTCTGTGATAGATATGGCCGGCAGGATCGGCGTTTTGTAGTGGTGACCTTCCCTAGTGATGGTGTCACCGCAAAGCGGCGGTTCTGGGCATAAGACCCAGTTTTGTAGCGAAAAAATGGGGTCTTACAAACTGGTATCAAAGCAAACCCCGATCCGAAGAAAAGAAGTCCACAAACCCTGGGCCACCCTACGCGAGTTCAGTTTGAGGACAAACTAAGCAGCGGAAGCAATGGTGTGCCCATATGGGGGAAGTTACCTGAAAAAGTCCACTTTTAACTGAATCTTTTTGACAAGATTTCTTTTGTACCCTGCGGCGATCCCTGCCCCCAGCAGGGAATACCTCCGGCTACAAAGATCTCTTTAGATAGTCCTTTAGTCAACGAGTTAGATTTAAACTCCACTAGGACATGTGACTTACCATGACAATTTATACAATGCCTAATCTGAAATAGACCGTAGGTATAACTTTGGTGAAGGTACAAGGATACCCCAAAGATGCTAGAGAAAGAGAGATTGACACATAAGAAGAATGGTATGGTACTTGTAGACTCAACCCTCATACCAGTGACATGATTACATTGAGACAACCACTACGACAAACACAGAGGGTCGGTTGAGATTTCAAGTTCAGAAGAGACCCATTTGGGATTGTGAAAGTGCACAGTTAACCACACTAGAATTCTCTAGAGGGGGGGGGGGGGGGGGGGGGGGTTGAATAGTGATTTAAATAAATTTTGTGCAAAGTTAACAAATATATATATATATATATATATGTGTGTAATAATCACAGAATTAAGCTTCCCACACACACCAACAAGAATTAAGTAAATAAAGAGCGTACCCAGGACGATTGTCTCAGATCACAATGGTCGGTTCACCTCTAGGGAATGGAGGGCGGTGCAGGCATACCTAAGATCTCAGCTTATGTTCAGCACCGCTTTCCACCCACAGACCGACGGACAAACAGGGCGGACCAACCGGACCTTGGATGAACTGCTACACTTGTGCATTCTATATACTGGAAAGCCCTGTGAGAGGTTGTTGCCCATGATAGAGTTTTCATATAACAACCTCTACCAGGCAAGCATTCAGATGGAACCATATGAGGCACTATACGGTAGGAAGTGCCCGACACCGCTTTCATGGGTCCAGGATGCAGACCAGAAGGCACTCGAATCAGAATTTGTTAAAGATACGGACGCTACGGTTCAGATGATCAGGGACAGGATGCTAGAGGCTCAGAGTAGGCAGGCCAAATATTATGATGCGAGACATCGGAAGGTGTGTTGGAAATATTGAAGTGGAAGTTTGTGGAGTTGGTGGTCTGGGGGGAGACTGTTGGGAACAGTGCCCAGCAATGTTCCTGATTTGAAGAAGTGCTCAGCTCAATAATAAGTGCAAGCTGTATTTAATGCTCCATCTAGCTCATGCTTGCAGAGATCGACAAATGTCAAGTACTTTAACTATTTCTGTAAGTACGATATATATCGTCAAGAAGGACAAGATTCGTCGAACGCAGAAGGGAGTTCGTCGATCTCAGAAGGAACATCGACAGTCGCTGAGACTTGGCGTGTTCGTCGAACGCAGAGTGCCATTCATCGAACTCAGGACTTAGTTCGTCGATCGCTGAGATGAGACCATAGAAGGAGCTGCTGAGAAGGCACAAAAGGCGTGTTGGTCGAACGCAGAGAGCCGTTCGTAGAATGCAGAACAAAGTTCGTCGACCGCTGAGATGGGATAGAAGAAACATCTGATAATAGCGTGTTCGTCGAATGCAGAGTTCCATTCGTCGAATGCAGAGACAAGGCAGATCGTTGAACTCAGAAGGAAGATCGTCGACCGCTGAGACTCGACAAGATCGTCGAACGCAGAGAAGACGCGGTATCATTGACTTCACCAAAGTGGTCTTGTCGTCGAGAAAGAACAAACATCGTCGTAAAGAAGGCATGTCATCGAGAGAACAACATGATTACGACGACAGACATCAAGATAGAAGATCTCAACGACACAGTCAAAGATAGCATATCGTCGTATATGCAGAATCGCCAGTATGTCTCATATCGTCGAGAAACCTACTTCAGAAGCAGAAGCCAGAAGAGTTGAAGATCTTCTAAGGTCAAAGGGATCGACAAAGTTCGGTCGTCGAGATAGTTTCCATATCACCGTAATAATGGAAATATCGTCGAGACAGATTCAAATGTTGCGTACGCACTGTCAGCATTTAATGTCGCCGCCTGATTGTCTAATCAGCGCGTGCTCTTAAGGAAAGGAGCGTCGGACACTTAAGGCACTTTTTCAGAAGACCGTTGGGGACCTCGTAGTCTTATAAAAGAGATAAGAGGTTGCCCTAACACGGCATCGATCAATCAATCAATCGATCGAAAAATAAGAGAAAGGAAAAGAAAAATAAAGAATCCCGCCGCTACACATTAATTGAACGGTACTCTCGGCGGAGAAGAAGAAGATCAAGTAGAGAGCAAGCATCAAGTGCTCTCTGAAGAATCAGTCATCATCATCGACTGAAAAGTAGCCGATCAACACCAGGCAAAAAGAAGTGAAGGCTGAAGAAGATCCAATGCTGAATCTCCAGATCAAGAAGAATCTTCTTCAACCTAAAGAAGCCAATCTTCATCAGGCTAAAGTTGCCAATCTTCATCCGGCAGAAGTAACAGTCTTATTACTGTAATCTCTTGTAAAGGCTTGTGAGCCTATTTGTCTAGCTTGAGTGCTGGAGAGCTGTGAGGCTTGAGGGCCATGGCAGTGGACTTGCGGGTCCGACACCGTCTAGCATGAGGGCTGGTGAGCTGTGAGGCTTGGGGGCCAGGGAAGTGCACTTGCGGGTGCGATTTGTCGAGCTTGCGGGATCGGGGGTAGCAGGGGCTTGCGGGCCTAGGCTGTTGGGACTTGAGGGTCCGTACTGTAGGGCTTGAGGGCCTAAGTGTCGAGCTTGCAGGCTCGGGGGCAGTAGGGGCTTGCGGGCCTAGGCTGTTGGGACTTGCGGGTCCGTGTTGTAAGGCTTGAGGGACTGAAGCTTTTTGGCGGAGATTGCCGATCCTAGCACACTGCTGGGTAGGCGCAGAGGGACAGAGGACTACTCAAGACACCCAGTCTTGAGGAACCTCTATAGATCTTTTGTCTGCTTTCTGTGGTTTGCTCTTTACTTTACAGATCTAATAACCAGAAATCAAGAACACCTAAAAGGGGATAACATAATTTGAAAAACCTATTCACCCCCCCGCGCCCCCCCCCCCCCCCCCCCCCCCCCCCCCCCCCTCTAGGTGATAAAGTCGACACCCTATAAACAACAAGTGGTATCAGAGCTAGGTTGTTCAAAGAAAAGCTTAACAGCTTGAACAGATCTGCCATTGGGTGTCCAAGTATCACAGCTATGGAGTCAAGGATAGCTGTCTGTTCCAGAGAACTTTGCCCTTTGGAAAATTAGAGCAAGAACTTACATGGAGACAATGGATCCCAGAATGTTTCTAATTACTCAAGAGGGACCCTCCATAATAAAAGATGAGAGTCTCCTAGCCAGCCTAGGCAAAGAAGTCAAATATATTCTTGCCGATGCAGTTGACATCTCAATATTTCAGAAACTGGCTCACTGCATAACAACAAAAGAGATGTGGGACTCCCTATCAATCCTTATGTAAGGATCGGAAGAAGAAAGAAGCAAAGCAGCTAAGAAAAAAATCAGAACACCGAATGACAGTGGCTCAAGCTGTTCAGACTCAGAAGAGAAAAATCAGTTTGGACTGACTGTCCTATCTGAGTCAGAGGAAGAAGTCAAGGATGAAGTCTCACCTGAACAAATATGCATAAGAGCTCCTATATCTACTTCAGACTCAGAATCAGAGACGAGCTCATCTGGTAATGATGACTGGCCCAAGTCATACAATGACCTCTTAGAAGATGTCAAGATGCTCAAGATGTTGTGCAAGGAGCAGGATGCAAAAATCTCCTCTCTTCAAGCAAGAAATCTTGATCTCTCAGAGAAAGCAGAAAGGCTAACTCTAGAGAATGCAGAGTTTTGTCAACTCAAAAAGGACTTCAAGGCAAGCTCCAACCTTGACTTGATAGACAAATTTGGAAAAACTCTGAAGGCATTGATTGAAAGCAAAGAGCTGTGCTGTTCACTAACCAGAGAAGTAGTTGTTCTGAAGAAGGACAAATTTCATCCCAAAGTTTTGAAATCTAAAAATGACAACATCAGAAGGGTGGAGAGTAAACTCCCCTTTATGGTAAAGCCTATGTCAAGCTCCTCCAAACCAGAGACCTCTCCTCTACTGGTAAATGGTTGATGCTCCACTCAGAAAAATGAGCAGGTATGATTTAAGGAAAACAGATCAGGCAGACCCTGTGGGAAGAAGGCTAACTTGAGGAAGGTAAGCTCACCATCCAACAAGTATTCTGGGCAATCCAATCTTGGGTATTTCAAATTTGGGAACTCCACAAGTGGAGCAAATATCATGCAAAAAACAACAAAGGTACCTCAAGAAGTCATGAGGAGGCAGAAACTTGCTAAGCCCAGAGAAGAGAAGAAATTCTCAGAAAAGACTAAATCTAGATGGAAAACAGTGAATGGTGACAACAAACATCATATCTACCATCAGCACAGTTCACCTTCTCTGCCTCATTCATTCATTCACACACAAAGAACTACGACTCATACAGTCAGACAGAAAAGAAGATATAATAGGTATGAATGTTGGTGCTGTGGAAATACTGGGCACTTTGCAATTGATTGTTGGTACAATCCAATTGCTCCAAGGGTAACAAATGCTAAACTGGCAAATAATCTTTTTCATAATCACTATGCATACCCTAGGGCAGTTATATCCAGTATGCCCATCAAAGCTAACGATTTCCTAGGACCCAAATTCACTTGGGTTCCTAAGGGCGTGTAATCATATTTTGCAGGTAGTCCAAGTGCCCACCAGAAGCAAATCTGGGCCCTAGACAAGGTTGCTGTTGTGACCCACTGTCAGAACAACAAAGTTTATTTACCAACAAAACTAATGCAGGTATCTTAATAAAAGAGGGCCAAAAGCTGGATAGGTTTGGTGCTAAAGGATAACTCCTAAGCAGAGCGAAAGAATGTCTTAGGCAGACATGTAAGGAAGAATTGACTCGTCAATACAAGAAGTTATTACGACGACACAATAGACATGACTACGACAAAGATTTGAGCTGGGAGGATAAGAATCCAAGGAGCATTTCGACAACAATAACCACGTCGGCAAAATATAATTGAGCTATTTTTATCAGGATTGGATGGGTCCATCGGAGCCGTCTGATCGGATTTTTAAGGTACGCGCCTCTTCATCTACCGACACTATAAATAGAGTGAATGCTTGAAAATAAAAATTACGCTATCAGTTGCCCTAAGCCACTCCGTCGAAAAACCCTCGCCTCCTTTGTCGTGCTGCTTTCTCTCTCACTCCGAATCAATGGCTCCCAATAAAGAAGAAGTGATCTCAGGTTGTGAACTTCAGCGAGGAGGCTTCAATGCCTGCTCCGACGAAATCAGATCAGTAATAGGATTGCTGGAGGCATCAGGACTAGAGTATGTCCTATGTGAACCCTCGGTTCTTCTCCACCGGGAATTGGGCAAGTTCTTTTCTGAAGCAAAACTCGACTACACTAAAACTCGGATAAGATCCATGGTGGGAGGCAAAAAGGTCAAGATATCCGCAAAGAGCCTTGGAAAAGCACTGAATCTGCCAAGCATCCACGGGGAAGAGAGAAGAGCTGACCTCCGAGGAAATTTCCACAAGCTACACATGGTGCGGACACACCGGGAAGACCTACGGGTCTATCAAGAGAGCTGAATTCAATCAGAAGGGGAAGCTGCTGGCCGACATTGTTGGCAAACTGTTATTGTGCAAACCTGGTTCCCACGACCGCATATCCAAAGACATGTTTACTGTCATGGCCAGAATAATCCACTCTAAGAAAACCAATTAGAGTGAATTCCTCTTCTTGAGAGTGAAGAACACCCTGAAGACCCCCTCGTATGGAAGAATAATTTCCCTTTTTCTTCTAAACAACCAGGGTGATTCATTGCATAAAAGAATGGGAGTACCACTTCATTACTCCAAGAAATTGGATGCTAAGATGCTGGATCGATGGGATAGGTCCATCCCCAAACCATCCTCTGATGACCAGCCCGCTCCCAAGAAACAGAAGAAACCAGCAACCCAAATTAACCCCTCCAAAGAAGAAGAGTCATCAAGCAGCTCTGATGACACTGAACCCCACCCACACCATTCCACTCCATCCGGAGGAGAAACATCCACCAAAGAAAATGCTCCTGTGTCAATCCATGAACCCGCTCCCACAGAAGTTATAGAAAATGCTGGAAACCCCAACTTGGGGAGTGTTCCTACTGAGGGGGAGTTCCAACTTGAGAGCTCAGCCCAAGACGCAGAGAAGTATGATGGAGAGCTCTCAGCTGGAGACTCACATCAGGAGAATGCACAGGTTGAGGGGGAGTCTCAACTGGGGTACTCTGCCCTAGAAGATCAAGGAAATGAGCCAACAACATACATCACTCTCTCAGACTGCCGAGAGCTAACTGTAGCAAGCAAAGTAGTGCTGGTAGCTCCAAGTGAGCCCCTGCCAGAAAGTTTTAAAGGGAAAGCCAAGGTCACAGCGCACATCAGTGAAGAGTCTTCTAAAGATGTCAGTAAAGCAGATCCACTGTGAGAAGGAGATCAAGAAGGAAAACTGCTGAGCCATCTTCGACTCAGGCAAGATCTCTCTTCCATATGCTATCAACCCTACTATCTGCTCAGCGAAAACATCTTAAACAATTCATTGTAAAAACTGTGGATGATATACGAAAAGTGATGAAGGGGGAAATTTAGAAAGTAAAGAGCGACATACACAACCTCAACACCAGTGCGCTCATTTCTATATTATGGCAGCTCCCGCAATTGATAAAATGAGTGGGGAAGTTAATAAAGTGGGACATCACACCCACAAAATCCTGAAAGAGCAAGGAAAATTCTCAGATAATTTATACTATGGTCTTAAGCAGATCGAGACAGATGCTGAAAATAACCGAAATCAAATTCTGAATAAAGTTAATGAGAACGCTCATACTTTAGACTCACATTTGTTGGAGGTAAACAACAATCTGGATGCAACTGAACAATCCCTGCATAACAAGCTGAATCAAGTCAGAGAAGGACTCGAGGAAAGGGTATTTGAACAAGCCCTAAAGGGGGAGAAAGAAATAATCAATGCCAGTTCACATCAGGCGATGTGGATAACAAACCAAATAAAACAGTCGTTGCAACAACCCCCATCAGTCTATGATGATGCCAATCCTTCTGCAAGCACTGACTCTACTGAATATGGGATAGAATTTGGAGGATCAGCCACTTCCAGGAAAAGGAAGAGAATTCAAAGCCACCAGTACAGGCAAAAGAGACTAAGGGAAATTCAGTTGGATCCACAATCCGGAAGGTGGAGTCCAGAATCAAGAGAAATAATAACAGAATCGTGGATTCAATTTGGATACCCTCAAGAGGATTATCAGAAAGTATATCAATCAGTTGAATGGAAGAAGCATATGAAGCAGCTGGAAAGGACGAAGAACCACGAGCACGCATTCCCACAAGGTCCTCCTCCTTCTCCTAAGAGAATTCCCCTGACCATCAACTACCTTCAGAGGCAAAGGCAGAAAAACAAAGGAGCAAACAGTAGCAGACGCTGATGGGGCAACAAATTATAATCTTAATTTGTTTTGATGGGACAAATGAATGCTAATGCTTATTATTGAACATTTAATCTATCTATAAGCTTAAAGGACATCTCATTCTTTATATGATTACTACTTTAAGTATGATGCTACTATTTGAAATGATATATTTTTTTCATGTGTGGCATTTATCATTGAGGTAAGTTAGGGCTTCTTCAAATAGGGGGAGATTGTTGGGAACAGTGCCCATCAATGTTCCTGATTTGAAGAAGTGCTCAGCTCAATGATAAGTGTAAGCTGTATTTAATGCTCCATCTAGCTCATGCTTGCAGAGATCGACAAATGTCAAGTACTTTAACTATTTCTGTAAGTACGATATATATCGTCAAGAAAGACAAGATTTGTCGAGCTCAGAAGGGAGTTCGTCGAACTCCAAAGGAAGATCAACGACCGCTGAGATTTGGCGTGTTCGTCGAACACAGAGTGCCGTTCGTCGAACTCAAGACTCAGTTCGTCGATCGCTGAGAAAAGACCAGAGAAGGAGCCGCTGAGAAAGCACAAAGGGCGTGTTCGTCGAACGCAGAGAGCCGTTCGTCGAACGTAGAACAAAGTTCATCGACCGCTGAGACGAGATAGAAGAAACAGCTGATAATAGCGTGTTCGTCGAACGCAGAGTGTCGTTCGTCGAACACAGAGACAAGGCAGATCGTCGAACTCAGAAGGAAGATCGTCGACCGCTGAGACTCGGCAAGATCGTTGAACGCAGAGAAGATGCGGTATCGTCGACTTCACCAAAGTGGCCTTGTCATCGAGAAAGAACAAACATCGTCGTAAAGTAGGCATGTCGTCGAGAGAACAACATGATTACGACGACAGACAGCAAGACAGAAGATCTCAATAACACAGTCAAAGATAGCATATCGTCGTATATGCAGAATCGCCAGTATGTCTCATATCGTCGAGATACCTGCTTCAGAAGCAGAAGCCAGAAGAGTTGAAGATCTTCCATGGTCAAAGGGATCGACAAAGTTCTGTTGTCGAGATAGTTTCCATGTCATCGTAACAATGGAAATATCGTCGAGACAGATTCAAATGTTGCGTACGCGCTGTCAGCATTTAATGCCGCCGCCTGGTTGTCTAATCAACGCGTGCTCTTAAGGAAAGGACCGTCTGACACTTACGACACTTTTTTAGAAGACCGTTGGGGACCTCGCAGTCTTATAAAAGGGATAAGAGGTTGCCCTAACACGACATCGATCAATCAATCGATCAAAAAATAAGAGAAAGGAAAAGAAAAAGAAAGAATCCCGCCGCTACACTTCAATTGAACGGTACTCTCGCTGGAGAAGAAGAAGATCAGGTAGAGAGCAAGCATCAAGTGCTCTTTGAAGAATCAGTCATCATCATCGACTGAAATGTAGCCGATCAACACCAGGCAAAAAGAAGTGAAGGCTGAAGAACATCCAGTGCTGAATCTCCAGATCAAGAAGAAACTTCTTCAACCTAAAGAAGCCAATCTTCATCAGGCTAAAGTTGCCAATCTTCATCCGGCAGAAGTAACAGTCTTATTACTGTAATCTCTTGTAAAGGCTTGCGGGCCTATTTTGTCTAGCTTGAGGGCTGGAGAGCTGTGAGGCTTAAGGGCCAGGGCAGTGGACTTGCGGGTCCGACACCGTCTAGCTTGCGGGCTGGCGAGCAGTGAGGCTTGAGGTCTAGGGCAGTGCGCTTGCGGGTGTGATTTGTCGAGCTTGCGGGCTCAGGGGCAGTAGGGGCTTGCGGGCCTAGGTTGTTGGGACTTGCGGGTACGTACTGTAGGGCTTGAGGGCCTGAGTGTCGAGCTTGCAGGCTCAGGGGAAGTAGGGGCTTGCGGGCCTAGGCTGTTGGGACTTGAGGGTCCGTGTTGTAAGGCTTGAGGGCCTGAAGCTTTTTGGCGGAGTTTGCCAATCCTAGCACACTGCAGGGTAGGCGCAGAAGGACAGAGGTCTACTCAAGACACCCGGTCTTGAGGAACCTCTATAGATATTTTGTCTGCTTTCTGTGGTTTGCTCTTTACTTTACAGATCTACTAACCAGAAATCAAGAACACCTAAAAGGGGATAACATAATTTGAAAAACCTATTCACCACCCCCCTTCTAGGTGATAAAGTAGACACCCTATAAACAATAGAGACCGCACGGTCTGGTCTGACCGCACGACCTTGCGGTCTCCTCTCGCGGTCTGACCTCTCTGGTCTAGCCGCGGGCTATTCGGCGTGACCGCCGTTCTTCTGTCCAAGGGTGCCGAGGTGAGGCCGCACGATCTGGTCGTGTGATCGCGTGGCGAGCTATCTTCTGTTCGGTATAACCGCGTGATCTATTGCTTGTGATCGCATGGTGGGGGCAGCCCGGTCTGGTGGCCGTCCGGGTTCTTTGTGGTGCGCGCGGACTAAGGTCTTCATAGACGTGCGGTCTCCGGTTTGTGTTCGCATGGCTTGTCCTTCGGCGATCAGCTGGTATATGCGGTCACAGGTGTTTGGTCGACTTGGTGGGCTGTTGTCCTAGTCGGCCTGGTGTGTTCGCGGTCTCTGGAGGTGGTCGGGTGGCGAACACAGGTGGTGAGCGTCATGACCTGGCGAGTTGTCATGATCGCGCGGCGTCTTTTGAAGTCGGCGAGCTCACTAAGCAGGAGGATTTTTTGCTGATCGCGCGGGTTGACCGGTCTAGTCGCGCGATTAATGGTGGTGACCCTATCTCATAGGGTGGTGACTAGATCAGGTTTCACGCCTATAAATAGGAGCCACTGTAGCAGCAAATACATCGCACCAAGTGTAAGCAGAACTCACGGCTAGTTCTTGCGGTCTCATTTCCTGTGACCGGTCGGTCTTGCTGATTGAACTTCTTTTGTGCAGCTTCTGCGGATTGTGCGGGTAGCAGCGATCACCTCCTCTTCTGAAGGTGTTCGGGCGGTCTCGCCGCTTGCAGTGCAGGTTGCTGGAGTTCGGGAGTATTAGTGGAGTTCGGGAGTTCGCGGGGTTCTCAGTTTGTGTTGTTCAAAGCGTAGGCAGGCAGTTCGGGCGGTCTTGTTTTCTAGCAGAGCGGACTGTCAGGTCGAGCGGTTAGGCAATCTCGGTTAGCAGACCGCTGGTTATCCTTTCAGCTTGTTCTTCTCTTCTATTTTTGTGTACTAGCGAAATCATGTCTCGCCTTGTATACCTCGCCCTGTACTGAAGAATTTTGCTTGATCAATAAAGATTGTGTTTGCTTCATGTGCTTCTGGTTGATTGGCTATAACTTTTAGTTGTACAATTCCTGCTCACTCCTAGATCTACAGAAAATTTCACAAGGTGTAGTTCCAGTTGGGAGACAAGGTTTATTTGAAGATACGTTGGGTGCATGGTGTCTCGCGGGTACTAGGACACAAAAAACTCAGCCATCGATTTATGGGGCCATACAGGATCCTGGAGCGGATCGGTCCCTTGGCTTATAGGCTGGAGCTGCCAATTGAGTTGGCAAACTTGCATGACGTCTTTCATGTCTCTTCACTATGGAGAGCTCTTCTTAGACCGAAGCAGCACATCACCTCCCCCCCTCGGGCCCGGTGGAGTCCAATAGATCAGTCCATCAAGAGCCAGTCTGAATTGACGATACAGTAGTCCGAGTCCTGCGTAAGAAGAAAGTTCCTTTGTTCAAGGTGTTGTGGTCCAACCATGGATAGGAAGAACACACATGGGAGCCTAGGGATCTCATGCAGCAACGGTATCCGAAACTTTTCTCTTCAGGTACACCCTAACCTTACTCAAGATTTACTTATCTTTCGTTGCATAAGGAACCCTGTAGACCCGAACTTAAATTTTGAGGACGAAATTATTCTTTTATTTATTGGGATTTGTAACATCCCATTTCCTACTAGACCCCTTAACTTCAACTATGATAGGACATGTGGTGAGTGAGGTGAGTTTGAGCTAGGTAGTAACCATAGCCCACCTTGAGTTGAGAGAACTCAAGTGTGATCCCCTATATTGGACAAGCCAGTTTAGACCAATTTAGCTCAAATTGAACCTACACATTTGAATTAACCCCACCACCATGTTCCTAATCCCAAAGGAGGCATAGTAGACCAAAAGCCCCATCATTTGGTTTTCAATTAGTCCAAATTGACCAAAGTCAAACCTAGGTCAACATAAGCCAATCCTTCCCCAATATGTTCAATTGAACCCCAAAGCATGAAATTGACTTCACCCATAGTCTTAGAACATCATGGGGGACCTAATTGACTCAAAAGCCCCATCAGGGGATCATCAATTTGACCAAATTGAACAAAGTCAATTTTTCCCAATTTTGGTCAAAATCACACTTATTGGTTAAATTGGCCCAATTGGGGCACAACCATGACCCAATTAACATTGAGGGATGTTAAGGGACTCAAGAACAACACATTGGACCAGTCAACCCACCCAATTGACCAAGTCAACATCAACAGTCAACATTTGGTCAAATAGGCCAAAATTGGGCTTAAATGAAATTAAATCAAATCTCCATGGGTTAAGGCCCTTCATAGAATCTCATCCTGAAGCCCAAATGCCTAATTACCATCCATGCCCCCTGGTTCCAACATGCAAGGGGGTAAACTTGAGATTTCCCCAAAATCCATTAAGACAAGAGGATTTTGAGGAATGGAGGCCACTTGGCTCTCCATTCCTCTGCCCAAAGCCATATATGACCTCTTCAATGAGTACCCAGACGGATTTGTGCTGAATGGGTGCCACTTGGCTGCTGGGAGTAGCAAACAAAGCATGGCCGACCACCCCAAGTCTCAAAACCATATAACCAGCCCTCCTCAGGCCATTTCAACATTTCCACCAGCTTCAGAAGGAGGAGAGGAGTCGGAATAGCCACCTAGAGTGAAGATTTTGCTGGAGAATTGGAGTTTTGAGCAGCCTCGCCAGAGATCGCCGTCACCATGCCGCACCGCTACAATACTTGCCGCCAAGCACCAACACAGGTTGGTTTCTCCCCCTCTCCCTCTGTGCTAGTATCTAGGTCCAATTAGGAGAGAAATTGGGGCTCAGTTGAGCCCTATCCCATGTGAGCATGAGGTAGAATTTCCAAGCTTTTGCTCTAACTCGGGTTCACCAGAGAAGCAATTTCTAGCAGCCGTGCCGCCGCTTGGCGGTAGCCACCACCTCAACGGAGGTGGTGGAGGTGGTGGCCGGCAGTGGTGTGCCGTGGATTGTTGGGAAATCAAGGTGGAAGATGGTCCAGGTCGGGCAAATCACAACCATTGGCTGGTGGAAGGAGATGAAATCATATCCATTGATCTAATTTGATAGCTATCTGCAGACCACTTCTTAATTAAATGAAAGAAATGTCACACTTTATCTTGCATGTTCATGCTGAATTTTGAGGCTCTTAAAGGCCTTTTTAGGAAAAGTTACCTGATTTAGTTGTTGTAGGTCTTGATGTCTACTTTTATTAGGAACTAAAATCAGCCCATTTGGGGCACTGTAGAAGCATCAGCTTCCATTTTAGTGAGGCTGGTCCAAATAGAGGCCAGAAATTATTTAGTGAATATATTCTAAAATATAAGTCTGAGGGACATGAAATTTTGGCCATGCATGCATGTGACCTGTATCTAGCTTGCACCCAAAAATTAGATTTTTAGGTGATGATTTTTCTAAGGTTGTATCTAAAATATGTAAAATCAAATAAGTGACATTTTGGATGTATATAGCTCCAACTGACCCCAAACTTAGGTGTCAGCCTCATTTAGACAATATTGACCCATGGTTAAAATTTGAGGTCCATTGGACCTCTGTATGTAGGGTAATTTCCATTGCATGTCTTTACTTAAGAGAGGTATATGGTGTGCCAATAACGAAATAAGTGTTTTGTGTATTTAGCCCAAATGGCTTAGAGTAAGCTTCTGAAAATTTGCACACACCTCCTTCATGATATAATACACCACTTTAGAAATCTTGGGAACCCTAAGATCAAGAATGTTGTGAATGTGATCAAATTGACATATTTTACAATTTCGTATATATGAAATGTTCATTGTTGGTATTTGGAGCTAAATTGTTGAAACTTTAGAAAATAGTTAAGAACCCAATTATGAGTCTCTGTGAATTTTATTAGAATTTTTGGAAATGTTATTTATGGAAGAATTTCAATTATTTATTTTGTCACCAATCTTAAGTTGTGCAATATCTATGATAAAACCTTCCTGTAAAATTATGAGGTTTTGGATTTAATGTTTCCTGTTCATTATAGTGCCACAGTAATTTTCTCAGAATTTTTGTAAGTCAAAATCTTGTACTTGAAGTGTAAAGTTATCTTGTCACCCTTTTTATGAAAAATAGAAATTATGGATATAATTCTGCTGGAAAATTATGAAATTCTGGATTTGGTATTTTTATGTAAGTATAGTGCCACTGTAATTTTCTCAGAATTTTTGGAAGTCAAAATCTTGTACTTGATGTGTAAAGTTACCTTGTCACTCTTTTTATGAAAAATAAATATTATGGATATAATTCTGCTGGAAAATTATGAAATTCTGGATTTAGTATATTTATGTCACCATAGTGCCACAGTGATTTTGTCAGAAGTCACTACAACAAAATACACTTTTAGTAAGGACTAAATTGTAACGAAGAAAAAATTTGTTACTAATAGTTATATTTAGAAACGAAATTTCGTTATCATTACAAAAGCTTAATTTTTTGTAACAAGTATTTTATGATTCCTTACAATAACTAAATGATTGTTACAATAAGAGCAGGTATTTATAACAAGACTAGTTTTACGTTACGAATAGTAAAATATCCTCACAATAAGTAGCAATTGTGACAATACCATGAAAGTATTTGTAACAATTAGAATTTTCTTACAATTAGTATTTTTTGGTAACCAAAGTTTTGTTACAATAAATATATTAATTAAAATTTAAAACATGAGCGCGCATTTTAGGCCCTAGAGCGTATTTTTTCGCCCGTGCATGTGTTTTTCACTTGTGCGTGCGTTTTTTGTCTGAGGAAATTTTGTTTGCGCACAATTTATTCGCTCATGAGCATTTTCTTCAAAAACACATTTTTTCGGGCGCGCTTTTTTTGTCCTGATGCTTTTTCTCACCCGGACACATTTTAGCCTAGCTAGTTACGCATTTTTTCACGGGCACGCATTTTCAACTGGGTGTAAGTAAGTACGTACTGTTAGCCCAAGCATGCATTTGTCCTACGGGCGCGCGAAAGATGACTATTAATTAAATATCGTAACATAAAAAATATCTAATGTATCTTTTAAATTTTTGTATAAATAGAAATATATTATTACTAAAAAATAATTTTATTTATTTATTATCACCACTTATAAGGAAACGTTTACGACGACGTTTTTTTGTAGCGGTTAAAAAACCAAGACAAAATATTTTAAATTTTGGGTATTTTCGTGCGCATGGGTTTGCGAGCTGCATGAGCGTCGTCGCACTGCGACATTATGGAGGCGGGGTAATTAATGTCGTGTGGGGGCATGTGCGCTTTTCCTATGCATGCACTGTTAGTTATTGATTGATCGAGCGTTTGAGAGTGGGAGAGTACAGTTTTGGCGGAGGTACCGTCGCTGCCGGGGTACTGTCACAGCAGAAAGTATCGAGCACGGGCGTACCTCTATAATTTATATATATATATATAACCGGTTACATATATAATAAATTATAATTATAATTTTAATTATATATAAACTACCGCGTATAAAATTTTATATAAAAGTTTATTAAACGCTTTTATAAAAATTTCATATAAAGTTTTTATATAAAACTTTACGAGCAGCTCCGCACGGGCTTCGCCCGTGCTCGCTCGCTCTGAGCGGGCTGAGCCCGCATTCGAGCGGGGTGCACCAATATATATATTACAGTACTCGGCCGACGACGGCGGGCTTCGCCCGCCCCCTGGCGGGCTTCGCCCGCAACATATACATATGAGTATCAAAATGATCGTAAAAAAATATACATCAAAATTTTATAATTATTTTTTTCTAAAAAATTTATATTTTAACAAAAAAATTCTTTTAAAGTTTCTTTATATATAGCAGTTAAAGATATATAAAGTTGTATAAAGTTTTTTTAAAACTTTGAAAATGTTTTTATAAAAGTTTTTCTTCCTCTCCCCCTCTCTCTTACATGAATGAAATATACGGAGAAAAATTTCTCTCCATAAAATTTTGAAAACAAAATTCAAAAATCTAAAAACATTAAATTTAAAAATGCATGCAAATTTGACATTAATTTATTAACATAATTTTAGATTAAAAATAACTACGCGCACGGGCCCTGCATGCACGCAAAGACACGTGGTTTAATGAAAATAGATATAAAGAAAGTCATAAATACATGTCATATCGATAAGTGGTACTATTGTGACATGAGTATTTTCGCGTGCGTGGGGTTAGCAAGTTGCATGAGCGTCGTCACATTGGGACAGTAGTACTATTGAGGTGGGGTAACGTCAGAGTGGCACAGACGACACAGACAAACACAGACACACACACAAACACCGACACACACACACCGACATAGATAGATGACACAGACAGACATAGACACACAAACAAAGACATAAACACAGACACACATGCATGCAAACACATACACAGACACACATACACCGACACACACACACACACACATAAAGACATAGACACAGACACAGATACAGACAGACACAGACACATAAACACAACCACAAACACACACATGCACAAACACACATAGACACACAGACAACACAAACGACACAGACATAGGCATACAAACAGATATAGATATGCATAAACACTGATACACTACACACACAAACACAGATACACGTACACATACACATGCATGCATAAACATGCACAGACGACCCCAACACAAACACAAACACATACAGACAAACACATACACACACACACACAAACACACAAACATGCACACACACACACACACACACACACACACACACACACACACACACACACACACACACACACACACACACACACACACACACACACCGACATAAATAGATGACACAGACAGACATAAACACACAAACAAAGACACAAACATAGACATACATGCATGCAAACACATACACATGCACACATACACCGACACACACACACATACAGACATAGACACAGACACAGATACAGACAGACACAGACACACAAACACAACCACAAACACACATACACAAACACACACATGCACAAACACACATAGACACACAGATGACACAAACGACACATACATAGGCATACATACAGATATAAATATGCATTAACACCGATACACTACACACACAAACACAGATACATGTACACGTACACATGCATGCATAAACATGCACAGACGACCCCAACACAAACACAAATGCACACAGACAAACACACAAACACACACACACACACACACATATTATTTATAAGCAATGTGACTTGCGGTGGCTCAAAAGCTCGACGAACCACCTTGAAAAAAGCTCGATTCTGAGTCGATATCGAGTTTGTTGAGCTCGAGCTCGATTACGAGTCCAGCTCGAGTTCAATGAGCTCGAGCTCGCGTTCAGATATTAAAAAAATTGTTTCATTTTCTAACTTCAAATTATATCATGTGAAATATTGGAGGGAAATTTCAATAGATCATACATGCATGCATGAAATATTTGGTGGGAAATTTCCCTCCAATAAAATAATTAATTAATACATTAATTAGTAAAACAATACTAAGATCCCTCTCGATCGACCCCATACGCCATTCTCAAAACCCTCAGTCGCGACTGGCAGCTTCTTCAAATCCTCCGATGAATTGGCGCCACTCTTCGTCGATAACCCCTCCGGCATCTCGTATTTCATTCTCCGGTATCTCATTTTTCACGATGGAGAGGTGGGCTTCGGTTCTGCTCAACCGCTGATCTATGCTAGGGTTCTCTCATCGTTGGGGCTGGAAAGGCTCGTGAGCTGCTCGGTTACTTTCCTCCACCGTGAGCCTCCTCCATCTTCCCCCTTTTTCTGTACCCTAATTGAGTAGCTAATTAGAGATGCCTTGTAGAGGCTAGGGTTTCCATTTTGAGATGGACTAGTGAGTCTACGAAAGGCTCATGAGCTGGAAAGGCTTATGAACTCCTTGGCTAGGATTTTGTAGACTGTGGCATTGCTTAAATATGTAGTATGAAACATAGCTAGATTACATATGTATATGCTCATTGGTAGTTGTTTAAATTAAATTTTTTTTAACTCACCTCTCAAGTTCTCACATAGAGGCTCTTTAGGTGAGGTGTAATAATACCAAAAAAATATCTCAATGTTGCATGTCCAAGAACATATTTGTGTGTGACAATCACTACCTCATGTTTGGATTTTTAACTCTTACCCCATATTTTTCATTTTCATGAATTTATAACCTAATTAATCTCCAATCTTCTTCTTCCACCGCAGCACACATTCTGCCGGGATTGTTTGGGAAAGCCTCAAGATTGGATTTTCAACTCTTCCCTTGCACCATATAGTGGTATAATTTTGAATCACTTCTATTTTAGATATTTTTTAGATTTTTGTGGATTGAATTCAAGTTATGGATCTATTTTAAATATTTTTCTCCTCTAGGCGGCTTCATGTTATGGATAAAGATTGGATTTATGAACAAGATAGGTTTAGTTCCACTTATATAGAAGGCGTGGACTTATTTCTGGAGTTTGCACGGGAAAACGCTATTTATTATGGAGATAAAATTCTTTGCCCATGCAATGTATGTCGAAACACTAAACCAAAGAATTTTATTGAAGTTAAAGCAGACTTGCATGTGAAAGAATTTTATAAGTACTATACAGATTGGATACATCATGGAGAAACTAAAAAGACTAAAAGATGTGATGCCAGTAGTGAATCTTCTCAAAATCCTAGAAATAATTTTGAGGAAATGATGATATTGAAGCCATTGATGAATTAGTAGATATGATACAAGAGATTGGAGATGTAGAACTTCCTGAGAATACTAAAGAAGAAAATAGTGGTTCTTTTTCAAGTCTATTATGTAACGCCAGACGTGGACTATACCCAGGTTGCAAAAAATATTCTTTGTTATCATTCATTGTTAAATTGCTTCATATCAAAGTAATGAACAAGATGTCAGATAAATCAGTAAACATGCTTCTTGAATTACTAAAAGATGTGATGCCAGAAGGTAATCTTATTCCAACTTCTCTTTATTGGACTAGGAAACTTCTTTCTGGTTTAGATTTGGGGTACAAGAAGATTGATGCATGTAAATATGATTGTGCACTATTTTGGAAGGAGAATGAGAAGAAAGATGCATGTCCTGTGTGTGAAGAACCACGTTGGAAATACAACGATGGAAAAGGAAAATTGATTCCTCAAAAGGTTTTGTGGCATTTTCCCTTAAAACCAAGACTACAAAGAATTTATATATCTTCTAAAACTGCATCTTACATGAGGTGGCATACTGAGAAGCATATAGAGATAGAAGGTACTTTAAGTCATCCCGTGGATTCACCTGCATGGAAGATTTTTGATGCAAACTATCCTAGTTTTGCCGCAGATCCACGTAATGTTAGACTTGGATTGGCGACTGATGGGTTTAATCCATTTGGAAATATGTGTAAGACCCCAAAGCAGGAAGGTAAATTTCTGGAGTTCTTAACGTTGTCGCCCAGGCGACAGTGGCTGTCGCCCGGCGATAGCATTGTCGGGTGGCGGCTAACACTAACGACAAGGTGACTGGGGTCATGCAGCAGTGTTGCTGGCTGGTCAAAGTCGGTTCATAACGCTGTCGCCCAGGCGACAGTGGCTGTCGCCCGGCGACAGCTCAAAGTTGGACTTTGTGGCCGAAATCAAGGGCGTTGATTTCTTATTGACTTTGGGGGCTGGTTTTGGCTTGGGAGGCTCGGTGGCAGCTTAGAAGGCCAAAAATCCTCCTCTTTTCATTATTTCCTTAAGGCTTTACTTTGGAGAGAGAGAGAGAGAAGCTTGGAGAAGAAGAAGGAATAGTAAACCCTAGCTTGGAGCTTGGGTTTGGAGGAGCTACACTCATCCGATCCCTTCAAAGTTGGTGGCTACGCATAGAGGAGGGCAAGGCGCTCCTTTCCATCCGTGTGGAACGTCGAGTTATGGGCTCAAAGCAGCGTTTAAGGGTAACGAACTTTTCTACCCTCTTTTGGACATGCCTTAGTCCTTTCCCTTGCATCGTTGAGGCCCCTACCAAAAAGGGTGAGGTCGTGGCCTCCGACGGGTCGATTCATGTTATCCCCTTCAAAGCTTGCATTCATGTGGAGTCCACGTGTGAGATGGACGTAGGCGCGCTGTGTGAAGCCCATCCGAGACGGTTCATCCGGATTGGTGATACTTTTTGGTATTGTGCGTGCCGGGGAAAAACCCCGTGTTGTTATACTTGCCTCGTAGGGCTAGAGGGTGCTACTGCATGCGCAGCAACGCCCGGGGGTTTGCCCCGGGGAGCACCCAAAGTTAAAAGACAGAAATGGAGTTCTGTCCAGCTGTCGCTGGCGCGACAGTGACTGTCGCCTGGGCGACAGCTCTCCAGAATTGGGTTCTGGTGAATTTGGGTGTTTTGAGGCAGTGGGAGTGCTACTGCATGTGCAGCAATGCCTGGGGGTGTGCCCCGGGAAGCACCCAGAGCTAAAAGCCAAATTAGGGTTTTGTGCACTATCGCTGGCGATAGTGAATGTCGCCAGGGCGACAGCTTCCCAGACTGAGTTCTGGTGATGTTGTTGTGCCCACCTGTTGAGGGGACCTGAGGCCGGTGTACCCGACCTGTGGGGGTGTCCTGGTGGATAACTTAGCGGCCCATGGAGCCAGCTAATTGAGAATACCTGGGCTGAAGGGACGCCATATCCGCTTTTTGTGTTGTACAACGAGAGCTGTGAACAACGGGCATTTGGCGAACCTGAAACCGCACCATTGCAGCACCTGATTAGTAAGCCTCATTCAGCATGTCAGGAGGCAATGGGACAGAGTCTTCGGACTATGTTATGTTCACAATTAAAGCACGGAGGACCCTGGTATTCGGGCCGCCGACTTTATCCTCGAAGGGCAAAGCCATCAAGAGTGGATGGTGGTGGAAGGCATAGTACACCAAAGAGTGCCTGAGTGCACGAGACGTGGAGGCCATTCCCACGTTTGTGTTGTTGCATATGTATGAAATGTTGTGGGCTTTGCTAGTCGCACTCTTATATATATATGCTGTTGAGACTGTTTTGCAGGGACGTTTAGAACTGCCACCCCCTCGAAGGGGTGGGGTCGTTATAACTTGGTCAGCTTTAGCTGATCGTTGCCCTGTTTTGCCACCGTCTTTGGTGGGCTTGTTGTACAGGAGCTGGACCGAGCGGGACCTTGGCGGGCTGAAGCCCCTGCGCTGCTGCGGCCCTTGAAGGCCTTTTGTCCTTTCTTCTATTTTCATGTATGGCCGGCCTGCGCGCCGATGTTGGTAAACTGTAAGGCCGTCGTGCCTCTTTTGTGTGTTGTAAAACATTTTATTCCAAGTTAATAGAAGTGGACATACCCGAGTTCGGGTCTTGTGGTTAATAATTCTGTCTCTCTCTTTTACTTCCGCATAGAATGCTCTGAGTTAGGCTTCATGGTATAGTGTCATTGTATATTCAATTAAGTGACGTTTCCGTTTGTATTGTAGTACATGGCGTGGGGCCCCGGCCGGACCTTCTGCTATATGCTTTTTAACGGATGGGGGTGTTACAAATTGGTATCAGCTTCTAAGGTTCCGTCTCCTTCTAAGGAATTCGTGGACGAATTCTTTTAAGGGGTGGTGAGCACGTGTGTGCGCTACCGTTGAGATGTGAAATAAACCCAAAAATGTCCACTTAGGAATAAAATGTAACAACAAACCAACAATAATTGCATGATTTTGGACCTTGAGCGTTCCTTTTGTTGTTAGTTGCGACTGTGTTGTCGCCTAACTGTGTGTTGCACTTGTGTAGGGCACTCGAAGTGCAGCGGGACCGTCACATCCCCGTGATGTGCATGAGAGTAGTGGGTCTGCTGAGGCCCCTACAGCTCCGTCTGCTGAGTTAGTTCGGCTAGTTACTGAAGCCGTTCTAGCTGCGTTGAATGGCCAGCCTGAAGGGCAAGGCCAACCGCCAGTGCAAGAGGTGGCCCTTGAGCCACTAAGAGTGGAGCAAGTCCCAGTGAGGCGTGCTCCTGAGCAACAGCTGAAGCACTTTCTGGGATTTTGACCTCCTCCGTTTACCGGGGTTGAATCCCCAGCTGAGGCCGAAGACTGGTTGTCGCATGTGAAGCGAATTCTGACAGCGACACAGTCAGAGGAAGCGCAGAAGGTGACCTTTGCTTCTTTCTTGCTAGAAAAGGAAGCTAGGAGGTGGTGGGATGAGGTTGAGAGGCGCCAGTTCGCGGGAAGGCGACTGGTTGATGTGACGATGGAAGAGTTCTCGAGAATCTTCCTCGCAAGGTATGTGCCTCAGTCGCAGCAGATCGCGATGGAGAACCAGTTCTTGGCTCTAACACAGGGTGGTAGACTGGTTGATGACTACTTGCATGAGTTCACCCGCCTCGGGCGCTATGCTGGAACTTCTTTCGATGATGAGGATAGAAGGGTGAACAGGTTTTGTGGAGGTTTGCATACTGAGTTGCGGCATCTTCTAATAGGGCCGTTGACGCAGGGTTTCACGACCCTCGTTGGTTTAGCCCGAGCCCTTGAGAAGGACATGCTCAGGGAAAAGGGCAAGGTGGTTGTGGTCGAGGCAGTGCCGGAGGGCAAAGCGCCGAGTGCGACAAAGTTGCGGAGGTTGAGTCGCTGGAAGAAGGCTCGAGTATCTGGGCCAGCTCCCTCTGCTTCGGGCGCATCATCTGGACGTGGCCCTCTTATTTGTTTCACTTGTGGCAAGCCTGGCCATTTCTCTCGGGATTGCCGAAGTGGGCTTCCAAGGCCAGAGAAGAAGGCGGGGCCAGCTTATTCTAAGAAGGGGAAGGCTGCTGAGTCCACTGCTTCCCGTATGGCTCCCCCACAGCCCAGAGTTTTTAGTCTCGATTAGCAGGAGGCTATCAAAGCCAAGGACGTCGTGACAGGTATAATTTAAGATACAGTCTTTACTGTTTTATACACATGTTTTAATGTTCATGCTAACTTGTTGGCGGCGTAGGCTATGTAAATGTTGTAGGCGTCCCTGCGAGAGCGCTTTTTGATACTGGGGCTTCGCACTCCTTCTTATCGTCGGACTTCGTCCAACGTATTGGTGCGCCGTCGATTGCTTCTGCAGATGGACTGGAGGTCCTACTGCCGAATGGATATTCGATGCGTTTGGAGAGGAGTTGCTGCGTAAAGGTTCTAGTTGGTAGTCGGGAGTATGACCTGAAGGCATCGTTACTCCCCCTGGTTGAGTTCGATGTTATCTTCGGTATGGACTGGCTGTCGGAACAGCGTGCGTGTATCGATTGCACCACCAAGGAGGTGAGGTTTGGGCAAGGTGCCGGTCGTGAGACGGTCTTTGCGGGCATTCGTAGATCGAGCAAGATGCTGATGTCTGCTCTCCAGGTGTCCAAGGCAGTGCGACAGGGAGCGGAGTTATTCTTTGCTCTTGTGCAGGCTACAACGTCGAGGCCCAGCCTAGTAGATGTTCCGGTAGTAGCAGAGTTCCCCGATGTGTTCCCGAGCGAGCTCCCCGGTGCTCCACCGCAGCGGGAGATAGATTTCACGATTGAGTTGGTGCTAGGCGCTAAGCCTGTGGCCCGTTCGCCGTATCGTATGGCTCCGAAAGAGTTGGCGGAGTTGAAGCTACAGTTGCAGGAGCTGCTTGAGCAGGGCTACGTGCGTCCGAGTTCCTCACCTTGGAGTGCACTGGTCCTCTTTGTCAAAAAGAAGGACGGTAGCCTGCGGCTTTGCATCGACTATCGGGAGCTGAACAAGCTGACTGAGAAGAACAAGTATCCTCTTCCGAGGATAAATGATTTGTTCGACCAGCTCGTTGGTTCGACAGTATACTCGAAGCTGGACTTGAAGTCCGGCTATTATCAGGTGCGGATCAGGGAGTGGATATCCCAAAGACTTCCTTCAGTACGAGGTACGGGCAGTATGAGTTCACCGTGATGCCGTTTGGGTTGTCTAATGCGCCTTCGGTGTTTATGGACTTGATGCACCAGACTTTCCGAGAGTACTTCGACCGGTTTGTGGTCGTCTTCCTGGATGACATACTAGTCTACTCTCAATACGAGGAGGAGCACGGTGCTCACCTGCGAGTAGTTTTGGAGGTTCTGAGGAGGAACCAGTTGTATGCCAAGTTCTCGAAGTGCGAGTTCTGGCTTCCTTCCGTGGCGTTCTTGGGCCATGTGGTTAGTGGTTCGGGTGTGGCGGTAGATCCAGTGAAGGTTTCGGCCATCAGGGAGTGGCCTGTCCTTTCTTCTGTAGCGGAGGTCCGTAGCTTCCTCAGGCTGGCCGGTTATTACAGGCGCTTCGTGGAGAACTTCTCCCGGATCGCGCTGCCTCTTACGACGCTGACACGGAAGATGCAGGAGTTCATTTGGACGCCCGCGTGTGCGCAGGCTTTCGAGGAGTTGAAGCGGCGGCTTACGACGGCTCCGATCTTATGTTTGCCTTGCGGCACGGTGGACTACGAGATCTACACCGACGCTTCTGGGAGCGGCCTTGGCTGCGTTCTGCAGCAGCATGGCAAGGTTATAGCGTATGGCTCTCGCCAGCTGAAGGTGCACGAGCGGAACTATCTGGTCCACGACTTGGAGTTGGCGGCCGTGATATTTGCCCTGAAGCTTTGGCGGCATTATGTGTATGGCTTGAAGATCAACATCTTCACGGACCATAAGAGCCTGAAGTACCTTCTGACGCAGAAAGGGCTGAATATGCGGCAGCAGAGGTGGATGAAGTTCCTGGGGGACTTCACCTTCGAGATCCACTACACTCCCGGGAAGGGGAATGTTGTTGCGGATGCACTCAGTCGCAGGGCTCCAGCGCAGGCCAACTGGATTCAGATGCATGATGAGCACCTGATACGTGACCTGGAGGCCTTGGGTATTTCTTACGTAGAGAAGAGGGGCAGTGTCGGTGCCTGTTTGAGTTGGACTGAGGTGCAGTACAACCTCGCAGATAGAGTCCGCTGGGCTTTTGAACTCGATCCGAGTTTAAAGCGCTACACGGAGGATGCTGGTGGTGGGCCGGATGCCCAGTTTTAGGTTCGAGACGGGTTGCTGTGGAGAGGTGACTGTTTGTGCGTCCCCAAGGTGGGTGAGCTGCGCGATGAGTTGATGTACGAGGCGCATCGTACCAGGTATTCAGTTCATCCGGGGAGCACGAAGATGTATAAGGACATGAAGGTCCTTTTCTGGTGGCCGGGTAGGAAGAGGGACATCGCTCACTACGTGGCAAAGTGCCACACTTGTGCGCTAGTGAAGGCGGAATGTCAGAAACCCGGTGGCTTTTTGCAGTCATTGCCTGTTCCGGAGTGGAAGTTTGATGACATTTCCATGGATTTCGTGCATGGACTACCGAGGTCGCAGAGCAGGAACCATGCCATCTGGGTAGTCGTTGACCGGCTGACGAAGGTGGCGCACTTTATCCCCAACCGGAGGGATGACTCGGTGGAGAAATTGGCGAAGTTGTATGTTGATACTATAGTGCGACTGCACGGTGTGCCCCGTAGCATCGTCAGTGATCGTGATAGACGCTTTACTTCGAGCGACTGGAGGCTAGTCAACCATCTTTTGGGTACGAAGCTGCAGTTTAGCACGACCTTTCATCCTCAGACGGATGGCCAAACTGAGCGTACCAACAGGACGATGGAAGACATGCTCCGGATGTGCGTCCTGGATTTTGGCAAGGGGTGGGAAGATCACCTCTTTCTTATTGAGTTCGCGTACAACAACAGCTATCAGGCGAGTATTCAGATGGCGCCTTTCGAGGCCCTCTATGGCAGGAAGTGCCGCACTCCCTTAGCTTGGGTAGAAACGGGCGAGACGAAGCTCTTCAAGAGGAAAGACGTTGATGGTGCAAATCTCACACACCGCTATAGGCGGTAGCTCGACTGCGACACGAAACGGCAGTGTACCGATCGTTCAAGTAATATAAAACGAGGAGTAATCCCCGAGTATCGAATCTCTCAAGGAACACAGTAAGGTGGAGTTTATTATCGAGGAAAGACTTGAGATTGAAGTCCTTTCGAGCAGATGGATGCGGAAATGGGGGATTTGGTTTGCGAATAATAAAATAAAATATTACAACTACTCCTATGCAATGCCGCTATGCAATGCTTCGCTTGGCGGAATGGAGACTAGGCAGTCCTTGAACGCGCTGCGTCGCAAGGGCGGATGGACGAGTAGGCTAACGGATCGAACTATGCAGGCCTTGAGCACGCTGCTTCGTTAGGCGGGATGGAATACACGGGCCGCTATGCCACGCTTCGGTAGGCGGATGGGCGAGTAGGCTAACAGAATGAGGGTCGCCGGCACCTCTTCGATAAGCACGCCACTAGCAATTGCTAGTGCGGCACAAGACACGGTGGTGGAGTGGAAAATGGATGGCGGCGCACCTCATTCACACATATGAATAATATGATTCCATAAACATGAAATAAACATTAATAAACAAGATTCATAGTGTCATCATCTAAATATAGAGATTACAAACAAATACAACCACACAAGTAGAAGAAAGAGGCAAGAGATACGACCGAATCCGGAGTCTCGTTGTAGATTCACGGTAGGAATCGTCGGGTTGTCAATCCACGTCCTAGCTCGGTCCCAACTGCGTCCGGGGTAGAGGAGGGCTGTCACACCTCCCAATGGACCCGTCTTCTCCAGCGTTTTACAATCCGGCCACGTCCGATGCGAGGAACTCCTTCCTTGGCGATGAAGATGAGTGTAGAATCTCTTCCTTGAAGCCCTTGGATGATGGAGGAGGCCTAGGGGGCGAAAACCTGCGGAAATGGGCGGAACGGCGGAGCTGGGCGGAAAAAACGGCGAGCGTCCCGGCCTAAATCGCGAGCAGGGCATTTTATAGGCGCTGGAATAAACAGTGCGCACGATCGTTGGCGCACGACTAGTGGTCGTGCGCACTATCACCCTGTGATCGTGCGCCTGCCTGGACGGAGCCTGCAAGGGAAAGAAAATTATAAAATACAATGTTCGCACGACCAGTGGCGCACGACCAGCGGTCGTGTGCGTTATCGTAAGTGGTCGTGCGATAAGGGGAAACAGAACTCAGTTTTCAGGGGTTAAGTGCACACGTTCAGTGACGCACGACCAGTGGTCGTGCGCAGTAGAACCAGTGATCGTGCGCAGTGTTCCTGTACAGATTTGTATCGGGAACACCTGCACGACACCTGCTCTAGCATACAACACTAATCAAACCACTGAAAGTGACACTTAACCATGCATGAAAACTAATAATGAAGATAAACAAGAAAAAAAACACCAAAACGGGCCTAAAGGTGCACTTAGCATGGAGAATCAAATATAAGTGAAAACATGTCTAAAGTGAAGTGCATAGACTAGAAAATCGGCCCAGATGAGTCCATAAATGTGTATATATTTGGGACTTATCACACCCCCAGACTTAACTGTTTGCGCGTCCCGAGCAAACCATCTCTCGCGGACAGGAAAAACATAGCTGACAAAGAAATTAACCAGCAGAGTATCATGCGAACTCGCATGCTCACACGCGTAGAAATACAATAGATAAAATTCCTAATTGTACATATTAGTTTATACTTTTCTAGGGGCGTATGTATATATTACATTTACTCAAAAAGTGAATCACGGTGAATCATAAGGTCGTACATAGGAAGAAAGTAAACTGAACGCTGAGGCGCGCATTGCCAAAGGTCGGGGCTCGGGACAACTCCATTGAAATCCATCAATGTCGGTGACCATAAGCTTGCACGTTCGCACTCTCTCCAAGACACTGGTTTGACTCAAATGCGTGAATCAATAGGACTTAAGGTTTTAGATGAGGCTTGGGTTTAGGTGAGGATAAACAAATATAAACATGAAGGCTTAGAACACAAAAACCCAAATGAGCAAATGCATAACACTATCCAAGTAGCTGCAAAACACGCGGATGCACCACACCCCCAGACTTAGACTAAACAACATGGGTGTGTGCACCGCCTACTCCCAAACATATATTTTTACACAGATTTTTTTCAATAAAGCTCATATCTTCTTCTTTTCTTCTCGCTTCTCTCCTTTTTCTTATTTTCTTTTTCTTTTCACATATTTTCAGCAATCTAAACAATGATGCATATCCACATTTTCACAAACATAACACTACATCAACAACCCAATCATGAAAGTAATATACTAGAGCTCAAATTTGGGTGTGCGACTAGGATTGGCGTTTAGGCTTTGGTGAGACAACAGTGGGGCTGAATCAAAGAAAGGGTAGGCACAACTGGGCTAACGAGGATAAAGCGATAGGAGTGGGCACAAAGGCTCAACCGGGCCAAAATGATGGCCTATATCACATTCACGCAATTGACTAACCGTATACCCATGCTTCAAGAATCGCTTGGGGCAAGTTCTAGCCACCGAGAAAGATAATCCTTTCTCCCGACTCGGGCAATACGAGGCTAACGAGCATCTACACACATTCCTATGCTACCGTTTGATTCACACCGGATTCACCAATTGAGTAGAGTAAACAATATTTACGCTAATAGAAAAAAAATATAAACTAAAAGCATAAAAAGAAATTGAATCTACACGATTTTCTAAATGAGACATGAGCACTCGACTAGGAGCACTATCGGAGTCAACATTTTACTCTGCCTCATAATCCTAAGCCAGCACAGTGATTTTCCAAATCACACGAAAAGAAATGAGTTCGGCTCAAGACGTGCCAACAGCTAAGTGCACGCTCGAGTGGGTGTAGTGGTGTGCAATGCAATTGAACATAACTAAATAATTGAAATTAAAATACTCCTAGTATGCAAATGCAATAGTGCACGTGCGTGGGCACACAGAACTACTCTCCCCCAGACTTAAACTAGATAATACACACAATATATATCTATGATATTCAGAAAAGAGCTAGGGGAAGAGAGTACCCAATGCTCAGAAATGAGCATACCAGAAGATTGGCGTGTAAGCTAAAATGAAGCTACAACATCCGCCATCCAGAAGAAGGATACCTGCAGGGGTCAGCTCCGCAAAACAAAAGAAAAAGAAAAGGAAAAACTACAATAAACTATAGCTAACTAAACATTATTGAATAAAATAAAATGTATGGAAAGAAAGATAAATACTAGGGTTATTGTCATCCCAGCACGACTTATTCGGATTTTATATAGTTCTAGCTTATAGGCCTATGAAAAAGAAAATGCACAGGTAACTGTTCTAATATGCGCATCGGTAGCGGATACCGATACGGAGACAGAGCAGTCACCCCTCTACCTAAATATAGATACCTGCTCCACACAGGTAGAGGGTAGAGAATATAAGAAAAGGAGGAGGCCTGGTCCTCACTCATCTCACAAAAAAAATCCTTGCCGAGCAAGGTGTCATCTTTAGGGAGGCGGCAGGGGGAGAAGGCAATGAATGAGGCTTCCTCTATGGAGGAGGGGTCAACCTCCTCACATATGAGGATACACTCATCATTGACTTGAGCATCATGCTCCAAGTCCTCCTGAAGTACCTGTGAAGACTCAACCTGCACAGACTCGGATGAAGAGGGAGGATCGAGAAATAAACAAGACGAAGAACATAAATAATCAAAAATCGGGGGAGTGGTCCCGGTCTCACTCCCATCAGGATCCAAGGATAGATCGCTATCATCATCGTAAGTATCATGGCGAGGGGAACCTAAGAACTCAAGGGCCTCGGTGGTGAGTTGGACCTCCTCATCCCATGAGGAAGTGCAAACCTCCTCATCAGAAGGAGTATCCTCCTCAAACCACCTTGGAGCATCCTCCGAGTCCAAAGCATCAGCCCGCTCCTTTACTTTGATAGGATCATAAAGAATGTGTGTAGAAAAATCTTACAAAGAAACTGGAGGAACACAAAGATTTGGTTCCTCCGCAAAAAGATCTGCTAAAGCCTCCCCGATGGAAAGAATACTTTCCTCATCATACTCAGGTGCATCTAGGAGCTCCCATTCCTCTCCTTATTGGCCAACAGATGAGTGATCATCATCACTAGGAGTGAAGCCATACCCAGGGAGTGAAGAGTCCATGCACGAGACAAGCTCGGGGGTAGAGGGCACAATTGCCTCCATGGGTAAAGAATGAGCGATAGGGACAATGTTGTCATGAGTGGAGGAGCGGCAGTCAGGATTGAAAAAACTAGGACAGTCCTTCAATCCATGACCCTCTCCTCGACACAACAAGCAAACAACGTTCCTACACTGCCTAGCATTTAATTCATTCATTTGGTCTAAATAATAGTCCATCATGTCGTAAGTGCCAGGAGAAATATCCCATGAAGACATTTTCAATAATAAAAGCAGATATAAAGAGGCTGAAATTCTTTGCAAGGAAATCTACACAAACTAATAAAACTCCTTGGATTAAACTTGCTTAAAACTTTAAAATAGGAGAGAAGAAATAATAACAAACAATATAAATTTAAAAAGCAAACAAAAATAAAAAGGCGGCTATAAACAATGGAAGAACTACTATCTCTCGGTTCTCCCTCTCAAGAAAACTCACACGTCTGTGTTCCCTGGCAACGGCGCCAAAAACTTGATGGCGCAAATCTCACACACCGCTATAGGCGGTAGCTCGACTGCGACATAAAACGGCAGTGTACCGATCGTTCAAGTAATATAAAACGAGGAGTAATCCCCGAGTATCGAATCTCTCAAGGAACACAGTAAGGTGGAGTTTATTATCGAGGAAGGACTTGAGATTGAAGTCCTTTCGAGCGGATGGATGCGGAAATGGGGGATTTGGTTTGCGAATAATAAAATAAAATATTACAACTACTCCTATGCAATGCCATTATGCAATGCTTCACTTAGCGGAATGGAGACTAGGCAGGCCTTGAACGCGCTGCGTCGCAAGGGCGGATGGACGAGTCGGCTAACAGATCGAACTATGTAGGCCTTGAGCGTGCTGCTTCGTTAGGCGGGATGGAATACACGGGCCGCTATACCACGCTTCGGTAGGCGGATTGGCGAGTAGGCTAACGGAATGAGGGTCGCCGACACCTCTTCGACAAGCACGCCACTAGCAATTGCTAGTGCGGTACCGGACACGGTGGTGGAGTGGAAAATGGATGGCGGCGCACCTCATTCACACATATGAATAATATGATTCCATAAACATGAAATAAACATTAATAAATAAGATTCATAGTGTCATCATCTAAATATAGAGATTACAAACAAATACAACCACACAAGTAGAAGAAAGAGGCAAGAGATACGACCGAATCCGGAGTCTCGTTGTAGATTCACGGTAGGAATCGTCGGGTTGTCAATCCACGTCCTAGCTCGGTCCCAACTGCATCCGGGGTAGAGGAGGGCTGTCACACCTCCCAATGGACCCGTCTTCTCCAGCATTTTACAATCCGGCCACGTCCGATGCGAGGAACTCCTTCCTTGGCGATGAAGATGAGTGTAGAATCTCTTCCTTGAAGCCCTTGGATGATGGAGGAGGCCTAGGGGGCGAAAACCTGCGGAAATGGGCGGAACGGCGGAGCTGGGCGGAAAAACGGCGAGCGTCCTGACCTAAATCGCGAGCAGGGCATTTTATAGGCGCTGGAATAAACAGTGCGCACGATCGTTGGCGCACGACCAGTGGTCGTGCGCACTATCATCCTGTGATCATGCGCCTGCCTGGACGGAGCCTGCAAGGGAAAGAAAATTATAAAATATAATGTTCGCACAACCAGTGGCGCACCACAAGTGGTCGTGCGCGTTATCGTAAGTGGTCGTGCGATAAGGGGAAACAGAACTCAGTTTTCAGGGGTTAAGTGCACACGATCAGTGGCGCACGACCAGTGGTCGTGCGCAGTAGAACCAGTGATCGTGCGCAGTGTTCCTGTACAGATTTGTACCGGGAACACCTGCACGACACCTGCTCCAGCATACAACATTAATCAAACCAATGAAAGTGACACTTAACCATGCATGAAAACTAATAATGAAGATAAACAAGAAAAAAAACACCAAAACGGGCCTAAAGGTGCACTTAGCATGGAGAATCAAATATAAGTAAAAACATGTCTAAAGTGAAGTGCATTGATGAATAGTAATTATACGTGTTTTTCTGTATAGTTTTTAGTGTATTTTTTCTTAGAATTATAAATAATCTATGTAATTAAATAAATAAATTGTTTGTTTTTGTTATTTTAAACTTTTAACTAAGTTTTATTTTAATTTAATAAACTTTTTGTCTTTTTGTTAAGACACGCCCTTGGACACGCCCGTGTCCAAGGGCGTGTTCACTAATCCCTAACATTTTCTTCTCTCCCTTCTTTTTCCAGCTCAAACATCAAGTCACGCCCTCGGTCACGCCCGTGACCGAGGCCGCGTACTTGGTCACGCCCGTGTTGGATATCCATCCCAGATTCCAGCCACTTGAAGCATTTCATCCAAAAAGTCAAAGTCACGGTCGTGACATTTCAGCCACGCCCGTGACATTTCAGACACGCCCGTGACCCATCAATCCCTTCCAGAAGAACAAAGGACACGCCAGGTGTCACGCCCAGTTCAAGCTCCAGCCAACCGACCTAGGTCACGCCCGTGACCTAGGCCGTGTACGATGGTCACGCCTGTATACTTCCAAAGTCGCCGGTCAAGCCTTCCAGATGCCTGCCTGGATCCAGCTGTTCTGGCTATTCGCACCCCAAGCCGTGTCACGCCCTCAGACACGCCCGTGTCCGAGGGCGTGTAATTCCAAAATTTTTCCTATAAATAGCCAGATTCAGCTGAGTGTGGGGTTCAGAATTTTGAGACCTCTTCTTAAGATTGTGGACCAATTTTTGTTGTTTTCATGTATTAGCTCTCTTTTTGCATTTTCTCTCTCTTGTTTTGTAACCTCTTTATGTTGGAAATGAAATAGATTTGCTTCTTTGTAATTCTCTTATCTTTGTTTTGGTTAAAGTGTGTGTGTGTTTGTGTTCTCTCTTTTTTTTAGTTTTTGTAATTTTTGTTATTATAATTAGTTGTCCATTTTAATTTGGGTGTGTGTGTGTATGAGGCTAATTTTCATGTTTTTAGCTTTTTTGTAATTTTTAGATGGTTTCATAATTTGTGTGTGTGAGTGTATGAGTTTAGGTTAATTTTTCTCTTTTTTGTATTTTAATTTTTCTTTTTAGTTTTTTAGTGCTTTTGTAGTTTTTATTAAAGTAAGTGTGTGTGTGTGTGTGTGTGCTAGTATAGATTTTGTTTTATTTTAACTTAGATTTCTTTTTTAGTAAGGGTGTGTGATTGTAGGAGAATAGATTTTATTTTCTTTTAACTTAGTTTTCAATTAAAGTAAGTGTGTGTGTGTGTGTGTGCTAGTATAGATTTTTGTTTTCTTTTAACTTAGATTTCATTTCAAGTAAGGGTGTGTGTGTAGGAGGATAAATTTTGCGCCTTTTTTGTAATTCAATAGCTTTTATTTCTGTCACGCATTTATTTCCCGCCTATCCATTTGGATAGGACTTGTCACGCATTTATTTCCCGCCTATCCATTTGGATAGGACTTGTCACGCATTTATTTCCCGCCTATCCATTTGGATAGGACTCGCTCACGCATTTATTTCCCCTCTACATATTTGGGTAGGGATTGCATTTTTTAATTTCTGCAATTTACGGCTTTCATTTTAATTTCGTAGAGTGTGTGCGTTTTCAATTAGTGCGTCTTTTGTTTTTAATATAATTGCTTTTTGCTAATTCCGCTAACCGCTCAATCACTTAAAATCACCGTAGTTATCATTATCGCTTTATAAAACTCTAAAAAAAATCTAAGCAAAACTACTTTCTAAATTAACGTTTTCGTGTTTTCTCGCTTTTTATCGCAATTATCATTAAACGCACGCCAACCTTAATTTTTGTCATTAGTTTTTCTATAAAATTATAAAAATCAATTCAAAACTCTTTTCGATAAAATAATAGCGCGCTCCTAAGAAGTAGAAATAATCGATACGACCTTGGAAAAATACGACCTTGATATTTCAAAAGAAATATCCTATACTACTATCGATAAGGTCCACTTGCCTTTATTGATTTTAGTCCGGATAATTATATAAACCCAAAAGCCTTCTCTCAAATGCAAAAATTAAAACTCTCTTTTAAGAACAATTAGAAAATTGTTGCAACAAACCTTTGGTTGTTGCAACTAGCTCAAGGTAAAAGGAGTTTTAAAACTATCATTTACAAAGTTGTTGCAACAACTCACAAAATTGTTGCAACGACATATTCAAAAAGCTTTCAACTTTCATTTCAAACATAAGCCTTTCAAATCCCCTAATTAGCTTTTGGCGACGCGGCCAAAGAGTAATTCTCGATATTTCGAAAGAGGAAAAGGCCGTTACTTCTATCTTTAGATAGGATAACGGGTAATTCCTCGAAGTAGAATTACTCGCGGGACTCTTCGAAAACGTCCGCCTAAGGTTAAAGTTAAAGAAAGAAAGGGCTTTTCTAAAAAGATAAATATTTTTCTATCAAGTTTTTGGCGCCGTTGCCGGGGAACAAACCCGGGTCAGCGAGGAGGGTGCGCAAATTTTGTGGCACTGCCACGAGGGGCCGGCCGGGGGGCATTATCAAGCCAACCGGACCGCGCAGAAGGCGCTAGAGGCAGGCTATTATTGGCCCGCTCTCTTCAAAGACGCTCACACTTTTGTGAGCGCATGCGATAGCTGTCAACGGTCGGGTAACATCTCTCGTCGCGACGAGATGCCCCAAAATTTTTATTTAGAATGCGAGATTTTCGATTTATGGGGCATAGATTTCATAGGCCCCCTACCTCCATCATATACAAATCGCTACATTTTAGTGGCGGTCGACTACGTATCTAGGTGGGCGGAAGCGCAAGCTCTCCCCACCAACGATTCGAGAGTCGTCGTCAAATTTCTTTAAAAAAAATTTTCTCGCTTCGGTACGCCCCGTGCGATAGTTAGTGATAGGGGTACGCACTTTTGCAACGCCCAGTTTGTAAAAACATTAACCAAATATGGCGTTACGTATAAGCTCGCCACCGCCTATCACCCCCAAACGAGCGGCCAAGTGGAGGTAGTAAATCGAGAAATTAAACGCATATTAGAAAAAACCGTTTCAATAAATAGGAAGGATTGAGCGATTAAATTAGACGACGCGCTGTGGGCATATCGTACGGCGTACAAGACCGCAATCGGTTGTACGCCTTATCGATTAGTCTACGACAACGCGTGCCATTTGCCCGTAGAATTAGAGCACCGCGCTTTTTGGGCGTTAAAACTTTTAAATCTCGATCATAATTTAACCGCCGAAAACCGGAAATTCCAATTAAACGAACTCGATGAATGGCGTGCGAACGCCTACGAGAGTAATAAATTTTATAAGGAACGCTCGAAATTTTACCACGACCGAAAAATTAAATTTCCAAAATCATTTGCGCCGGGCGATCTCGTCCTCCTATATAATTCGCGTCTTCGTCTTTTTCCGGGGAAACTAAAATCCCGCTGGTCCGGCCCCTTTCAAGTGAAAGAGGTTTGGCCATACGGGACCGTCCTTATCACCCACCCGGAAAAAGGCGACTTAAAAGTTAACGGTCACCGACTAAAACTCTACCACGCGGGGGATCAACTGGGAGGGAAGCTAAATTCCATACCCCTCCCCCACCTCTAAAAAGATCGTACCCCGCCAATGCGTCAAGCTACGAGATGGTAAACAAAGCGCCCGTGGGAGGCACCCCCATATTTATCCAATTACGCTCTTTTATTGTTCTTATTTACAAAAAAAAAAATGATGAAATAAATTTTCATTTCAAAAAAAAATTAAAAAACTTAAACAAAAATATAATTAATAATTATAATAAAACAAAATGAAAAATATTATTAATAACTATGCATATTTTAAATTATCATTCTTTTTTAAAAAAGGAAACATAAAACAAAATAAAATAATGCAAAAACTTTAAAACAAAAATCAAAAAGAATTTTGGGAATTTTAAGATAGGACAATAGGAAGTTTCTCAAAGTAGGATTACTCGACAGACCCGAGAGGGGATTTTTGTCGATATTTCGAAATGAGAAAACCCCGTTGCTTTTACCTTTTTATTTCTCTTATTTCTTCCTTGCTTTTTATCTTAAAGCTTTTTCTTTATTTACTTTATTTTATCTTTCTTAAAATTTTGATATATTTTAAAACATGCATATTTCAAAATTAAAACCAAAACAAAAAAAATATAATATAACATAAATAATAAAATAAAAATGATGATAAAAATTTATTTTTATCATACCCAAAAAAAAATATGATCACATATATACTTTTAACTTCTTTTATACGTATTTTATTCGTGTTTTGTACATTTCGGAAAACTAAAACAAACCAAAAAAACAATTTTGTATATATTCGTGGAGTTCCTTTTTATTTGTAACTATTCTTGTATATATTTTTTCTATCTTGTAATTAAATCTTCACATTTTTGTAAATATTTTTGTTCCTCACACTTTGCTTTAAGTATGGGGGCGTGTTTTCCCTCTTTTTGTAATTATTTTTGCCCCTCCCATATTAGAAAAAACAAAAAAAATTTATATGAAAAATTTGTTACAACATAAAACTTATTTGTTATAACATAACAAAATTTGTTATGACATAAGAAAATTATGTTGCAACAGCTTTGTCCCTCTTTTCATTTTTCTTTTCTTTTTGTAAAAACAATTTAATATGTAAATAGGAAATCAAATGAAAAATCCAAAAAAATCATTAATTAACTTAGAAAAAAAAACACAATTTTTTTTTATATATAAATGTTTTATTTTTATGTCTTTTATTTGTATATAAAAATCCTTATTTATAATAATAAATCAAAATCCAAAAAAAAATGATGAAAAATGTACTTAAAAATTTGTTATAACAAAATTCATTTTGTCATAACACCAAAAATGTTTTTCATTCTCTCTTTTCTTTTTTTTTCCCTTTTTTTATTAATGTACATATTTTTAACAAAATAAAAAAATAAAAAAAAATATATGATGAAAAAAATTTCTTAGAAAAAATCAAAAATATTTTGTATGTATTTTTACTTTTCTTAATTTTCTTCTTTCTTTGTTTTTTTAGTATTTATATATGCATTTTGTTATAAAGAAAATCAAAAATCCCAAAAATATCATATCTTAAAAACTTCAAAAAAAAATATTTGAAAAACTTATTAAAAAATCCAAAAATAAAATAAATCCCCTACTTAGCTTTTTGTTATTTCCAAGGCTAGGTTAGTTTTATCTTTAAGCTTTTTTCATTATTTTTGATTTACTAAAACAATTTTATTTATTTCATAGTTTGAAAAATTTAAATCGAGGAATTTTCAGTAGTAAAGAAAATCTTGCGATCTTAATTTAATTTGAGAACAGAATTTTTGGCACTACCTCGGGTTTACCCTAAATAGATTCCTTTTTGTATTATATTGGCAAACCATCTTTAGATTCAATTATTCTAACTCTAAACTTGTGAAACTTTAGGAATGTTTTTAATCTACTAAACTTGCTCTCAAAAATCTTTTTTTATTAATCTAGAATTTCTCTTGAAACCCCCCTTATAAACACCCCTTAGCTTGGCATAAAAATAATAAAAGTAGGAGTTTTAAAAGAAATCCTGTGTCAATGGGAATAAAGAGATTCCGTAAACACAGGCACCCAATATTGTTAAAAGAAATCCCGTGTCAATGAGAATAAAAAAATTAATAATTCCGTAAACACGGGCATTGGGTTAAGTTGAGAAAAGATTTCAATTATCCCGCGTAAACCAACGCTGGGAATCATAGCAAAGCCACCAAAAAGGTGGGGTAAGAGGATAAAATCTGTCACCCCTAAATCCAAGCACTCTTCTTTTTGCCAAGGCTACCTTTTTTCCCCTACCCCTTAGCCAATAAAATTGTACCTAGATTTTAATTTAAAAAAGTTTGGGAGAGCATAATTAGTAGGCTTTATTTATTCTTAAAAACTTTCTTAAAAAATGTTAAAGTTTTATATAATTCTATTCTAATTAAAAGGTACCAAAGACTGCAATAATCGACGCTATTTAGCTGACTTTAGAAGTCTCGCTAAAAATTTTTCGCTCTTTTTTAATTACTTTCATAGTTTTGGACTTACCTCTTTAAATACCCTAAATTTATTTCGATCTTACTTTTGATTTAATAAAAACGTTAGTAAATTAGAAATTTTATTAAACGTCTTATAGGTATCCCTTACTTTTGCTCTGGAATAGCAAAAGCTTAAGTATGGGGGTGTTTGATGAATAGTAATTATACGTGTTTTTCTGTATAGTTTTTAGTGTATTTTTGCTTAGAATTATAAATAATCAATGTAATTAAATAAATAAATTGTTTGTTTTGGTTATTTTAAACTTTTAACTAAGTTTTATTTTAATTTAATAAACTTTCTGTCTTTTTGTTAAGACACGCCCTTGGACACGCCCGTGTCCAAGGGCGTGTTCACTAATCCCTAACATTTTCTTCTCTCTGTTCTTTTTCCAGCTCAAACATCAAGTCACGCCCTCGGTCACGCCTGTGACCGAGGCTGTGTACTTGGTCACGCCCGTGTTGGATATCCATCCCAGATTCCAGCCACTTGAAGCATTTCATCCAAAAAGTCAAAGTCACGGCCGTGACATTTCAGCCACGCCCGTGACATTTCAGACACGCCCGTGACCCATCAATCCCTTCCAAAAGAACAAAGGACACGCCAGGTGTCACGCCTAGTTCAAGCTCCAGCCAACCGACCTAGGTCACGCCCGTGACCTAGGCCGTGTACGATGGTCACGCCCGTGTACTTCCAAAGTCGCCGGTCAAGCCTTCCAGATGTCTGGCTGGATCCAGCTGTTCTGGCTATTCGCACCCCAAGCCGTGTCACGCCCTCAGACACGCCCGTGTCCGAGGGCGTGTAATTCCAAAATTTTTCCTATAAATAGCCAGATTCAGCTGAGTGTGGGGGTTCAGAATTTTGAGACCTCTTCTTAAGATTATGGACCAATTTTTGCTGTTTTCATGTTTTAGCTCTCTTTTTTGCATTTTCTCTCTCTTGTTTTGTAACCTCTTTATGTTGGAAATGAAATAGATTTGCTTCTTTGTAATTCTCTTATCTTTGTTTTGGTTAAAGTGTGTGTGTGTGTTCTCTCTTTTTTCTTCTTTCTTTCTCTTTTTTTTAGTTTTTGTAATTTTTGTTATTATAATTAGTTGTCCATTTTAATTTGGGTGTGTGTGTGTATGAGGCTAATTTTCATGTTTTTAGCTTTTTTGTACTTCTTAGATGGTTTCATAATTTGTGTGTGTGAGTGTATGAGTTTAGGTTAATTTTTCTCTTTTTTGTATTTTAATTTTTCTTTTTAGTTTTTTAGTGCTTTTGTAGTTTTTATTAAAGTAAGTGTGTGTGTGTGTGTGTGTGTGTGTGTGTGTGCTAGTATAGATTTTGTTTTATTTTAACTTAGATTTCATTTTTAGTAAGGGTGTGTGAGTGTAGGAGAATAGATTTTATTTTCTTTTAACTTAGTTTTCAATTAAAGTAAGTGTGTGTGTGTGTATGCTAGTATAGATTTTGGTTTTCTTTTAACTTAGATTTCATTTCAAGTAAGGGTGTGTGTGTGTAGGAGGATAAATTTTGCGCCTTTTTTGTAATTCAATAGCTTTTATTTCTGTCACGCATTTATTTCCCGCCTATCCATTTGGATAGGACTTGTCACGCATTTATTTCCCGCCTATCCATTTGGATAGGACTTGTCACGCATTTATTTCCCGCCTATCCATTTGGATAGGACTCGCTCACGCATTTATTTCCCCTCTACCTATTTGGGTAGGGATTGCATTTCTTTAATTTCTGCAATTTACCGCTTTCATTTTAATTTCGTAGAGTGTGTGCATTTTCAATTAGTGCGTCTTTTGTTTTTAATATAATTGCTTTTTGCTAATTCCGCTAACCGCTCAATCACTTAAAATCGCCGTAGTTATCATTATCGCTTTATAAAACTCTAAAAAAATCTAAGCAAAACTACTTTCTAAATTAACGTTTTCGTGCTTTCTCGCTTTTTATCGCAATTACCATTAAACGCACGCCAACCTTAATTTTTGTCATTAGTTTTTCTATAAAATTATAAAAATCAATTCAAAACTCTTTTCGATAAAATAATAGTGCGCTCCTAAGAAGTAGAAATAATTGATACGACCTTGGAAAAATACGACCTTGATATTTCAAAAGAATTATCCTATACTACTATCGATAAGGTCCACTTGCCTTTATTGATTTTAGTCCGGATAATTATATAAACCCAAAAGCTTTCTCTCAAAAGCAAAAATTAAAACTCTCTTTTAAGAACAATTAGAAAATTGTTGCAACAAACCTTCGGTTGTTGCAACTAGCTCAAGGTAAAAGGAGTTTTAAAACTATCATTTACAAAATTGTTGCAACGACATATTCAAAAAGCTTTCAACTTTCATTTCAAACATAAGCCTTTCAAATCCCCTACTTAGCTACTCTGTATGTCTTTTGATTAAATGACTTACCTTTCCATCTCTATCCAATACAGTATTGCTATCCATGAAGGTTTTCATGACAGGCATTTTTCATCCCACACCTCTTGGTAAGCTTTTTTTTGTATACTTGGATTGAGATATAAAAATGCCATCAGCATTTTGCTTAACTTGGAGGCAAGAAAGTATGACAGTTCCCCCATGCTACTCATTTTAAACTTAGATTGCATTAGGTCAGCAAACCATTTGCAAAGTCTTTGGTCTGTTAAGCCAAATATTATATCATCTACATATATCTATATTAGTGAAAAGTGTTTTATTCACCTTACCTCTTACAAAAGTGTGTTTTAGGAAGAAGGTGGATAAAGTCCCATACCAAGCCCGTAGAGCTTGCTTGAGACCATACAGTTCTATTTCTAGTCTATAAACAGAAGAGGGATGTGATGGATTGATAAAACCTTTGGGTTGCTCCACATATACTTCTCCCTGAAGAGTTCCATTTAGGAAGGAACTCTTCACATCCATTTGATATACCTTGATCTTCATATGTGTAGCATAGGCAAGGAACATTTTGATTGCTTCCATTCTGGCCACTGGAGCAAATGCTTGATTGTAGTCAATACCCTTCTCTTGCCTATATCCTTGAGCAACAAGTCTTGCTTTGTTCATGATTATGACTCCATTTGAGTCCATCTTGTTTTTATACACCCACTTTGTTCTTATGATTTGGTAATTTCTTGGTCTTTCAACTAGAGACCAGACTTTGTTTCTTTCAAACTATGCAAGTTCGTCTTGCATGGAAGCAATCCAGTGGGGATCATTATCTGCTTCTTCAAACTTCTTGGGCTCATATTGTGAGAGGAAGCACTACAACATAGTTTTATTTGTGATCTTATTCCTGGTCTTCACTACCATTGTTAGTGTTGGATCCGACGGCGGCCTTAGAGGGGGGGGGGGGGGGGGGGGGGGGGGGTGAATAAGGGGTTTACTATTTTTTGGAATAAACTTAGAAATTTTACCAAAACAGAAAATCTGTTTTTTCTCTATTTCTAACACCTGGCGTTAAGAGTTAACGCTGGCGTTAACTCTCCAGAAAAAATATTTTTGCAGAAATATTCAATATGATTTTCTTTATGAAATACAATTCCAGAAAAATTTGATATACTGAAAAAAAAATTTATATTTCACAAAAATGATTACAAGGATAATATTTCAATAACGCTTGAAATTGGCGGCGACAACTTGAAAAATCTCTTTTTGTTCCTTCACCGGTCCTTCTCCCAAGGACTGGTTGGCTATTGCTTCTCTATCCCCAGATAAGGCCTCTAGCCACCCCCTAGATATACCCTTGACCTAGTCGCCACGCACACGGCAGCGAATTACCCCCTAAGCCGCACAAGGACCTAGTCGCCACACGCAAGGCGGTGAATTCACTACCGTTACAATAAAATATAAAAGGATAAAGATAAAATTAGAACAAATGACTCCTTAGAATGAAGAGCGTTGAAGGAGATGTTGAAGATACGCCATGACCACGTCGGAGTTGAAGCGAGCGTCCTTCTTCAAATTTTCCATTTGAAATCTCCTTCTCACTCTTGTTCCTCAATGTTGGTGTTGGGAATTCTATTTGAATTCTGAATGAAATGCTCTCTCAGATCTCTGGAATGAAGGCTTCAATACTTCTCATCCTTGAGCAAACAAAATCAGATCATTAAATAGAAATGGGAGCTAACGCGTGGCGTTAAGGGTTAACGCCAGCGTTAGTGAACATGCACTGTCGTGGCTGAAATCGTGCAATCCATCGGGATCGTGGCAGAAACCAATTTTGTCGAACGAAACTCATTTCGTCGAACGCGATGTAATTGAACAGAATAAAAGTTCGTCGAACGCCATCAAAGTTTGTCGAACGCAAGTTCGTCAAGCGAACTTTCATCGAGCGCAGGTTCATTTCTTCGAACGAAATCTCCTTTCGTCGAATGCCTTCAGAGTTCATCGAACGCAGTTTTGTCAGGCGCAATTTCGTCGAGCAAAAGTTTGTCAAACGGCTACCGCCCAGCAATAAGACCTAACATTGGCGTTGTCTCTGGCTTCTCGACGGATTCGTTCTCTAGCCACCCCCTAGATCTACCCTTGACCTAGTCGCCACACACAAGGTGGCGAATTACCCCTTAAGCCGCACAAGGACCTAGTCGCCACATGCAAGGCGGCGAATTCACTACCGCTACAAGAAAATATAAAAGGATAAAGATAAAATTAGAACAAATGACTCCCTAGAATGAAGAGCGCTGAAGGAGATGTTGAAGATATGCCATGACCACGTCAGAGTTGAATCGAGCATCCTTCTTAAAATTTGTCGTTGGAAATCTCCTTCTCACTCTTATTCCTCAATGTTGGTGTCGGGAGTTCTCTCTGAATTCTGAATGAAATGCTCTCCCAGATCTCAAGAAGAAGGCTTAAATACTTCTCATCTTTGAGCAAATGAAATCAAATCTTTAAATAGAAATGGGAGCTAACGCGTGGCGTTAAGGATTAACGCTAGCGTCAGTGAACGTTCACTGTCATGGCTGAAATCGTGCAAACCGTCGTGATCGTGGCAGAAACCAATTTCATCGAACGAAACTCATTTCGTCGAATGGAATCAAAGTTCGTTAAACGCCATCAAATTTCGTCGAACGCAAGTTCGTCAAGCAAAATTTCATCGAGCGCAGGTTCATTTCGTCGAACGAAATCTCCTTTCGTCGAACGCCTTCAAAGTTCATCGAACGCAGTTTCATCAGGCGCAATTTCGTCGAGTGAAAGTTCGTCGAATGGCTACCGCCCAGTGATAAGACCTAACGCTGGCGTTGTCTCTGGCTTCTCGACGGATTTGTTCTCGACAGCATCCTTCTCAGTGGTTTCCTACTCAGCAGTTTTTAACGCGGGGCATTAACAACTAACGGAAGCGTTAGCTCTCTTTTCAGAGAATCATCATCAATCAACATCCTGTTCATAGGGTTATATAACTATAGTACCTGCACACTATAAACACAAGTAAGATCAAATACATAGTGTGATTTATTATTTCTCAATATAAGAGAAGTGGAACATAAGCTCCAACAATCTCCCCATTTTGATAATAACAAATCCACTAATAAGAAATAAAATATAATTAAAGTAGTGTTTATAGTATATGTTAAGCATTATAAACATGCCTACTCCCCTTATGTTGATACTCCCCCTACATGAATGCATTTCCTAATGAACTCCCCCTAAATAAAAGATTTCTTTACTTCTTCAATTATTCTCCCCCTTTTGTTATAATCAAAAGAAGGTGGGATATAGTTATAGCAACATAAAATAATATGCGTTTAGTAGAGATAAGAGCAACTTGAATCTAAATAGTGAACACGGCGAAAGCAATTTGTAACATCTGGTAGAAATATAATATGCATTGCACTCAATTAAGTAGATGTTTTGAATTTAGATACACAAGTTGCAAGTTCATTTATAATTTGTAATAAAAAGTAGCAAGCAAGATTGTAAAAATATCAAGTAAGATATGTTTACAATGTAAATAAATTTGCATTTCAAGTATACAAAAACATTGTAAGGATCATGCGTTGCTACTAGTGCATTTACTCATGATTGTAGAAATTTGTATAGAGAAATTTTTAGTCCAATTCTCATGAGTGGAAGTATTATAAATGATAATGATGTGTTCAATAAGTGTGTTTTGATAAAGTATACAAGAGTATAAATCAAACCACATGAAACTATGTAGTGTAAGAACATAACTTAAATTGAACATAAACAACTTTACTTCCACAAATTTCAATGCACATATAGATTTTCATTTTTATTTTTAAAGAGAAGTGGTGAAAATTTTGTTTGCACAAGACACTTTACAATTCTTTCGAAGGTGCTCAACCTCACAATGCTCATTAAGACTTATCAGGAGAGTGAGTAGTGCTTGGTGGAGTTAACCTTGTCATTCATTATTTGCTTTTTAGATTAGTGACTAAGGACTCCGAATTAACTTGTTTTTGCAAACATAGAAAATTTATTTTATATACCATATTTCTCTAATCACAAGTGCATGAAGAACAAAGAATTCAAGAAAGAATTCAATGTTGTGTAGGTAAACTATTTATGAGATTCAAAAATAAGTTCTTATACTACACAATTATGCAATAAAATTTAAAACACATGTATATTAACAAAAAAGGTGTAAGTGACAAAATCATTATCAAAGATAAAAACCTTACTCATACTTAGAGGCATGTAAAAACATTTCTACACATGTAATCTATAACCAATTTTGGTTTTGCACATTTGAAGATGATATTCAAGGCATGAGAAAATCAAAACAATGTTTTTTATGAAACTTGAAGGTTTAAATTAAACATTATAAAGAATCTTTAAGCAATATATATAATCATCCTTGAATTAAACATTTAAGCATATAATAATTTTTTATTTTTTTTATTTTTGAAGTAAATAACAACAAACAAGAAAGAAAAAAATTAAAAATTTTGAGCATAGAGGCTAAGGCCAGGCGTTAGCTTCTTAACACCTAGACAGAACACCAATTTTTGACTTTTTGAAAAATCTTTTTCATGATAAATTTGTAATATAAATAAGCCTTCTTACAGTTGAAATTTCAGACATTATAAAGTTGATATGAAGGCTCTTTTAGCGTGTTTTTGGCGGTTTGTCTATAGTTTTTACATTTTTATTGATTTTTGAATTTTTTTTAAATAATGCAAACAAATATAACAAAGTACATAAGATAATTTTGATAGCCTTTTATAAGGGTTAAATAGACATTTCTAAGACACCTAATTCTAACCTAAGCATATGAAAATGAGCATCGGGTAGAGGTTTGGTAAAAATGTTGGCAAGTTATGATTCAGTCTCTATAAAGCTAATTTTAACATGTTCCTTCTTTATATGATCTCTTATGAAATGATGTCGGACATCTATATGTTTAGATCTAGAATGATGTACAGGATTGTTTGTGAGATCTATAGCGCTCTTGTTGTCACACTTTAATTCTATGTTATTTAGATGAACACCAAAGTCTTCCAATGTTTGGGTCATCCACAAGGCTTGTGCACAACAACTACCTAGTGCGATATATTCGGTCTCGGTGGTGGAGAGGGCAACATAATTCTGTTTCCTACTCGACCATGATACGAGTGAAGGGCCTATAAAATGACACGTGCCACTTGTGCTCTTACGATCTAATGAACATCCCGCATAGTCCGAATCAGAAAAACCGTTGTTTGCCCGGAAAGCCCGCGATCTAGTCTTTACGATGCAAAAAGGTGGTCTCAGCGGTCTTCAGAATCAGTGATCGCGCAGATCGCCAGCCTTCAGCCTAATCAGTTTTCCTATGTTCCAAGCAGCTGAAGTTGTTCGAGACCGCCAGTCCGAGCGGTCTGGGCTTTTTTCCTGTTTTTACTATTCGCACCCCATTTCACTGCCCCGGCTCTCCTGTATCCCGGGCAGCCCGTAGTTTTTCAGTTCTGCCCGTTTGGGCAGCCCCCTCGTCTATAAATAGAGGGGTAGGGGTACCAGGAAAGGGACTTTTGGCTCCGAGGCTCCAGCTTACAACCTGTGTAAGCGATCTCATTTTTTTGTGATCGCCTTTTCGTGATCGCTTTCCTTTTGTTTCAGCATCTTCTGTCTCAGTAACCTACACTTCGCAGTTTTCTCCCATCCCTTTTTTAGTGTGAATTTTGGAGGTACCATTTTTGGCACCAACAGAACGAACACGCGGCCTTCAGATTCGAAGTGTTAGGCGAAGCTCAGACTTTTAAGATGGCTGATCGCCGCAGAGGTCGTCCTTTGCGGTCTCCCAGTGTTCCCCCTTCCGATCACAATCCGTTAGAAGCGATGGAACGCCGTTTCGAGCTTCGCGTTGAGCAGGCTCTCCGCGAGGCCGCCCGAGCTAGGCAAGATGCTGCCGCTGTTCAGCAAGAGATCGAGCGGTCTCAGCAAGAGGCCGCTCGAGATCGGCAGGAAGTCGTCCGGACTCAGCAGGAGTCCGCAAAGCAGATCGAGGCCATGAACCAGGTTCTGGCCGCGATCTCCCAGAAGATCCTTCCTCAATCCTCTCAGATCGCTACCCCTGACCGCATGGCAAGCGGTCACCCTAGTGATCATCCCGTTTTCCAGCCCGCAGCTCCTCAGCGATCTCAGCATGAGGAGTTCGCCGCCCGTCGTAATTCTTTCCGAGCCGCAGCCCAGGGGCCTCCGGCTCAGACCTTGAATTTTGAAGAAGGGTTTGCTTACCCTCAAGATCCTCCAGCTCCTTTTCTTCCTCCAGGACCTTCTATTTTTGGGGAGCCATCCCCCTTTACTGATGAGATTCGTCGGGATCCAATTCCCCATGGATTCAGAGAGCCCCGTCTTCCTGTGTATACAGGAGAGACCGACCCGATGTGTCATCTCCAAGCCTTTGAATCTGTCGTTGCCCTCAGGACCATTTCAGATGGAGTGAGGTGCAAGCTGATGGTTACCTCCTTCAATGGGTCAGCCATGGAATGGTTCTATAAGCTGCCTTGTCAATCTATCTCAAGCTTTGCCGCCTTGAGGCAAGAGCTCCTCCTGAGGTTCGCCACCGCAAAGAAAAGGAAGAGTGGTCCTGCGACCCTCTTCAAAATTAAGCAAGGGGACAACGAGACTGCAGCGCATTTCGTTGATCGCTTTCAGAAGGAGATCTTGGGAGTCAGAGACATGGATCCCGAGCTCTATATGGTAGCTTTGATCAGCGGGCTGCAGGAGGGTCCTCTGAAGTTCAAAGTTACAACCAAGGAGCCTAGCTCCTATCAGGAGCTGATCAGCATTGCCAATCGCTACATAGAAGGGGAGATCAACAACCCCACCTATGTTAGCAATCTGACCAACAGAGCCACTCAGAAAGGCTCTGCAGGGTTCTATCCAGCGGCATCTTCCTCAAAACCTCGGCAAGAGCTTCCACCTCCGGCCCCGAGAGGTAAGAATTACCGAAACAGCCGCTTCAACCGAGGTAATCAATCTTTCCCACCTCAAAATTCATTTCTTCAAACTCCCGTTACTCCTGCTCCGCAGGTCACCCCCATCCACCAGATCCAGTACGCTCAACCTCCTCTTCTACCCATTCCTTCACTTTACAATGAATCCCAAGAGTCCTTCACAGACTTTGGTGTTTCTATGAATGAAGTGCTTCAAATCCTTCAGAAGCAGCCCTTTTTTAAGAGGCCAGCTCCGCTGAATTCGGACCCGAAAACCAGAAACCCTACTCTCTACTGTGAATATCATAGAGATAGGGGTCATTTGACAGAGGATTGTAGAGCTCTCCGCCTATTTTTAGAGAAACTATTAAAGGAGGGAAAGCTCCGCGATCTCATTCAAAAGAATGACTCTGCCAAAGCTTCAACCTCCAAGGCCAAGGAGGTAGCAGAAGCTCACTGGGAGTGCGAAGAAGTAGATGATGTTGGCCATCTGGGCAACATCGGTTTTCCCAGCGAATGCGTGGACGCTAATGATGAGGGTGCCTTGGGCAACCTATTCTGCATCCATGGGGGTGCAGGGCCGGAGTCCTCGAGAAAGGCAAGTCTGAAGAGGGTTTACCAGTCAGAGGTTGATGCTACCTCTTCGGCTCCGGTTTGAGGAACGGTCACTTTTGGAGATGAAGATCTTCCTCAGACCGCGAATCCCTTTGATGATGCAGTCGTCATCAAAGCTGTAATCGAAAATTATACGGTGGAAAAAATTCTAATAGATACAGGGAGCTCAGTCAATGTGCTTTTCAAGCCTGCCTTTGAGGCGTTAAAGACAGGTAAAACCCTCCAATCAACTGAAGGCCCCCTTTATGGTTTTTCAGGAGAAAAGAAAGAAGTTGAAGGGCTCGTCACCCTCTCCGTGATTCTTGGAGGAATAGTGAGGCTGGTCAAATTTATAGTCGTTGATGCTCCCAGTAGCTACAACGCAATTTTCGGGAGACCCTTTCTGAACGGGTATCAAGTCATTGTCTCCACTTATCATCAAGCGGTGAAGTTCGCCTTGAATGGCAAACAACATCGAATCAGGAGCGACCCCAGAAAAGCTAGAGAGTGTTATGTAAAGACGGTCAACACGATCGTGTCTTCTCCACCTCAGGAAGTTATGATGACTGAATCCATTGAAGTTCCCGAACAAGCTCAGCTTGCAGAAGAAGTGGAGGATGTGAGAGATGGGGTTCGCTTGGAACCTGCCCAAGCAACTCAAGCAATTCAGATCAGCGAGGAAGATAAGAGCAAGAGCCTCTCCATCAGCGCTGAATTATCTGAGACAGACAAGAGTCAGCTCATCTCTTGTCTTCTGCAAAATTTAGATATCTTCGCTTGGTCGGCAGACGACATGCCCGGAGTGGATCCGGATGTTGCTTGCCATCATCTCAACATCAGCCCAAACGTCATCCCAATCCAGCAGAAGAAGAGAACTGTTGCAACCACTTTGGCTCAGCCTATCCGTGAGGAAGTAGAGAAGCTCCTGAGGGCGAAGTTCATCCAGGCGATCCAATATCCTGAGTGGGTGTCAAACGTTGTAATGGTAACAAAGCCAGGTGGAAAGTGGAGGATGTGTGTCGATTTTACCAAACTCAATAAAGCTTGCCCCAAGGATTGCTATCCCTTGCCTCAGATAGATTCTTTAGTGGATTCTGCGGTAGGTTATTCTTTTATGAGTTTTTTAGATGCTTTTTCAGGTTATCACCAAATCAGGATGCATAAACCGGATATACCGCACACTTCGTTTATCACAAATGATGGTTGCTTCTGTTATCTCGTGATGCCTTTTGGGTTGAAAAATGCTGGAGCAACTTACCAAAAAATGATGGATACAGTTTTCAAAAGTCAGAAGGCAAGAAACCTTGAGGTGTATGTCGATGACCTCTTGGTGAAAAGCAAATCCTTCTCCTCTCATCTCAAAGATCTCTCGGAAACTTTTGCAACCCTACGAACCTTCAATATGAGGTTGAATCCATTGAAGTGTGTTTTCGGAGCAAACAAAGGTAAATTTTTGGGTCATCTCCTCACTCCAGAAGGGTTAGAACCAAATCTAGACAAGATAAAAGCTATTTTGGAAATGCCACCTCCGAGAACCCCAAAAGAAGTTCAACAGTTGGGAGGGAGAATGGCGGGCTTGAGTCGATTCATCTCCCGGTCAGGGGATAAAGGTGCACCGTTCTTTAAGACTCTCCGGGGAGGAACCAGGTTTGAATGGACTCAAGAGTGTGAAGATGCTTTCAATCAGCTCAAAAAACAGTTGACTTCAATTCCTCTACTCCAAAGCCCGCGAGAAGGGGAGGATCTTTTTCTATATTTAGGAGTCGGGGCCGATGCCATAAGCTCTGTTTTGGTTCGAGAAGAGGGAAAGAAACAATTTCCAGTTTACTACGTAAGCCGAATTCTGAAGAATGCAGAGACTCGCTACCCGATCCTAGAGAAGTTAGCTTTAATGCTCGTAATTTCAGCAAGAAGATTAAGACCGTACTTTCAAGCTCATACAATTATAGTAGTCACTGACCTTCCATTGAAAAGTGTCTTGGAAAAACCAGAACATTCAGGGAGGTTGGCAAAGTGGGCAATAGAGCTTAGTGAGTTTGATATATCCTACGTTCCAAAGGTGGCAATCAAAGCCCAAGTCCTAGCAGATTTCATGGTGGATGCCAAAGAAGCTGGGTCTCAGAAAGAGGTCGGAGTACCCCTTGCCTGGAAAATTTTCGTTGATGGAGCCTCAGGAAAAAACTCTTCCGGAGCAGGAATTGTCTTAATCAACCCAAACGGAGTAAGATTGGATCAGGCCCTGAAATTCTACTTTCAAGTAACAAATAATCAGGCAGAGTATGAAGCTTTGCTAGCCGGTCTTAAGTTTGCTAGAGAGCTAGGGGTTGATGATGTCAAAGTCTTCACAGATTCTTTAGTGATGGCTTCTCAAGTAAGCGGAGCTTTCGAAACAAGAGACAATATTTTAAAGCGGTATCTGACTCTGGTAAAAATCGAGGTAGGGAAATTCAAAAGTTTTGCTATTGAACATATTCCCAGAGGTGAGAATATGGAAGCAGATGAGTTGGCAAAGTTTGGACTTCCCTCGGGAGGAACAACTTCGGAATTGTTCCGCCCAGCAATTGAAGAAGGAGAGGTTATGGAAATTGATCAGCATTCGTCTTGGATGGATCCATTTGTTCAATATCTTTCAACTGGAGATTTCCATTCAACAATAAAAGATAGAAAAAGGTTTAAGCGGAAAGCAGCTAACTATTATCTTGTTGCAGGAATACTTTATAGAAGAACGTTCCTTTCACCATTAGCGCGATGCGTTTCGGAAAAAGAGATTCCAGCGGTCCTCCAAGAAGTCCATTCTGGAGAATGTGGAAGTCACGCTGGAGCTAGAACTTTGGAGAAAAGAATTCTGAGGCAGGGCTACTTTTGGCCCCAGATGAGGAAGGATGCGGAAAAATTTGCTAAGAAATGTGTGAAGTGCCAAAAGTTTGCTCCTCTTCAAAATCAGCCGGCTCAACAACTCAAGTCAATAGCGACTCCGTGGCCGTTTGCAGTTTGGGGAATGGATTTGATTGGGCCTTTTCCTATGGCAAGTGGGCAGCGACGATATATTATAGTCATGATTGACTATTTTAGCAAATGGATAGAGGCAAAAGCATTGGCCAAAATTACCACTCAAGCCGTGAAAAACTTTATATGGGGAGAGATAGTATGTCGACACGGAATTCCAATGGCAATCATCACGGATAATGGTTCTCAATTCAACAATTCAACTCTTATTAGTTTCTGCAAGCAAATTGGCATTGAGCTTCGTTTCGCTTCCGTGCATCATCCTAGAAGCAATGGGCAGGTAGAGGCCGCCAACAAACTCATCATAAATCTCTTGAAAAAGAAGGTGGAAAACGTTAGGGGCAACTGGGCAGAACAACTACCTTCCGTCTTATGGGCCTTCAGAACAACTCCGAATTCTGCTACTGGGGAAACTCCGTTCAAATTATCACACGGTTCCGAAGCCCTTATTCCGGTAGAATTTGAAGTAAAAAGCCCAAGAGTATTATTGGCACAACAAAATCAAATCGAGTGGATGGAAGGAAATGATGAAGAATTAAAATGCAGCCTTGATTTAATTGAGGAATTGAGAGATACTGCAATCATCAGACAGGAAGAGGTAAAAAGAAGAATGGCGAGGTTATTCAATAAAAATGTAAGAACCAAAGAATTCGCTGTTGGAGATCTAGTCTTAAAGAAGGTAGATACAGCAGCAAGAGCTGGTTCAGTTGGAAAGCTTAATCCAAATTGGGCAGGGCCGTTCGTGGTAAAGAATGTGCTTAAAAATGGTGCTTACCATCTCCAAACTTATGAAGGAGAAGAGTTGCCTCATTCCTGGAGCGGAGATGATCTCAAGCTTTTCTTCTCTTAAATGTTCGCATCTAATTCACTCATTTCTTGTTCCTCACTCTTTTCTTTCTTAAACATCACGTAGGTATTACCAAAGCATTTGCAATACAAGTGATGGATGATGAATCTTAAAAATAAATTGATCTCTGAAAAGCCAAAAACCTGTCAAGTGAGATATCGCCGGATCCTACTATCTTCCCCCTCGACTTGTTAGCTCGACGTGTAATTCTGCCAGGACCACAGATGTCGGGGAGATTTCGAATCTGTGTAGCAGTAGCTCGCCAAGCTCAAGCGGTGGAAGTTTGGGATACCGGGTCTTTGCTGACATGTGGCACGCCTCAGCGTTTTAAGGAGGTCTAGGTGGCTGGCTCAGCTCTGTCATGCATTGAAAAGGACATTGTTACAATCTTAATGATCTTTCAGGGAAAGCAATGTCGGTATAGCCTCCGCGGCATGACCACACCTGCCCTACCGATCATTTTGATTTGTAACTCTCGAATACTCGTTGAAGCGTGGTTAGGAAAAGGGGCGGCCAGGAACATCTATAACCGTCACCTAAACCTTAGATTGACAAATTTGCAGCAAATTCAATAATTCTCCAGAGAAAAACAATGTCGGTATAGCCTCATCGGCATAACCACACCAACCCTGCAAACTTTTTTGAAATTCTCTTTTTCTATAACCTCAATTATTTCATAATATTGAGATCGGGCGGTCAGATCTTACGAAGACCGCATACTTTCCTCTCTTCAAAGGGTGATCGACATTGTTCATGATTCATGGCTTGATATTCTCCAGGATCCGAATAAAAGTGATCGCCGGTATCAGTTTTTTCATGATCGCTAGGCGAGATTTTTTCTAAAGAGGCTTGGTTTTCAGAAATGATTGTTATTGGAAGAAGTCGAGTTGCTTATAGTCATCAGCTATATTTTCTCCAGGATTGGGCAGAAGCGATCGTCAGGCAAGGCTTTTTTCATAAAAGATTGGAATCGTTATTCAGGAATCTCTTAAATTGTCTTGATAACGATCGGACTGATCATATTGGGATCGCGATCTAAATTGTTCTTATTCAAAAATTACGTGAGAATGCTCATGATCCTTCAATCCCTATCGCTTGATGGTTGGGTCTTTCCCTCGAAATGGCGGACTGAATATTGTTTAGATCGCCGCAATGATATTCATAGAGATTCATCTCTTTATAGATTGTCCGATTATTCGAAGATCGCAGAATTATTCTTTTTATACAGTTGGATTTGTCGAATTTCTGATAGCCATAAATTAGAAACGCCGAAACCTAGAGCATTGAGATCGAATGCTAAATTTATTATGCTATGATCGCATATAATAGAAGTTGTGATCGATTTGCATGAATAATATAGCAAAAACAAATACAGAAAAGAATCATTCACGAACAAAAATAACTTTCCATTTATCTCAAAAATTACAATATCGGGCGCGGTCATTAACCGGCAATTACATCGTTTGTTTGGAAAAGGTAAGTCTAGTTCTTCTGTTTCTTCTTTCGCGGAGATCGCTCCTCTGAAGAAGAAGTTGAACTCTCCGAGGACTCACTCTCACTATCAGTCTCCCTCGAACCAGAATCTGAGGCCGCTGCTGAGCTTATTTCCTCGCCAAGAAAAACACTTCCACTAGGGGAAGCGTGATCGTCTTGACTTTCAATGATCTCGACGGATTCATCTTCAATGGTCTCGGCAGTTTTCGTTCCTTTAACTTTTTTCTTTTCTGCCTCCTCGATCATTTCAGCGATCTCAGGGAAGAGATCGGCAAACGTCGTATCCCGGAAATCAGCAGTAAGGCCATCCTTTTCACGAAGAATAGCAATTGTTTTGTTCGAGGCATCCCTGACATGAGTATATAGGGATTTGAGATAGTCGGGATTATGGATATCATATGCGGACTTCTTGAAATTCTGTAAAAGGCAATATATCAGATCGAAGCGGTCAAGGTAAGTATTTAAAAGTTGCATTTCTTTTGAATACTTACATCAAAACGATCTTGCAGACGCTCCGCATGCTGCAAGGATGCGCGAAGAGATCGCCCCATGTGGTGGTTCAGAACCGTGCTTCGGGCGGTCACCTGAGCGCATACATCAGGGAGATCGTCAGTCCTGATCCTCAGTGCTTCATTAGCATTCTTTTTTCCATAAAGGGCAGAAGTGACCGCGAAAGCATGATTCGAAAACCTCCCTCCCCAAAAAGGAAGATCGGTTGACACTTTCAGAGACTTTCCGGTCTCGCCCCATCTCAGTAGAGATTTTCCTTTAATGTCCTTTACTTTCTTTCCAAAACCCAATAAGGGAAATGGTCCCTCCTCCAGATCGCCCTCCTCGGCGATCTCTTTCGCTTTCCTTTGACGATCTTGCTTCAGACGTTTTTCGCGCTGGGTAAGAACTTCCCCACTTGGCGTCACCGGGCCGACCTTTGGGATCGCGAATCCGGCTGTAAGAAGAAAACAGGTAAGAAATTTCCAAATTCTACTAGAGAGGCCGAAGAAAAAAAAATTGTTGTTGTAGCTTACTTTCTTCCGATAAGACCGCAGCAACATCGGGCCAGATCGCCAGGTAATGATTCAGGTCGAATCATTTCCCCGCCAGCCATTCCAAAACTGCAAGTTCTTCCTCCGAAACAAATTTTTCTTTTCTAAATATTTTCTCTGCTCGCGAAGAAGGACGGCTGGCGAGACCGCCGAGATCGCCTTCAAAGATTAGATACCTCTCGGTCCAGAGAGGGATTTTATTTGGAAGATTTAAAACTTTTATTCCATTACCACTGAGATACAACAATCCTTTGAACTCTTCCTTGTTCAGACCCTCTTTTAAAACCTTTACAGAAAATGTACCTCGGAAGATTGACATTGTGAATTTTAACTTCACCGATCTCAAGTAATTGATAAAGACGCTCATCAGACCGATCGAGTTCGGCGGAATCTGGGCGAGAACGAGACCGTAATAATTCATCACTTCCAACATTTCCCAAGGGATGGGAATTTGAAGACCATAAGCGAAGTGATCAATCGGGATGACATATTTATCTTCATCCCCAGAGTTCAAGCCTTCATCTTCGAATGGAATTCTGATCGTAATCTCATCATCGATCTCATATTTTTCAATAAAGGAAGAGTACTCTGTCTCCGAGATTTGACCATATTTGTGATCGGAGTTCAAGAAGACCTCAGCAGCTTTGGAGCGCGCGGACACCATTTTATGAGATCGCAGGAGTCAGTAAATTAAAGAATACTCAAGAAGAATAAAATAATGATCCAGAAGAGAAGCTATTTATAGAAGGAAGGAGATGATTATGCAATGATAGTACTCCTTGAGATCGCCCTGCAGATTGCTCAGACCGCCAAAAGCTATTTAGACTCGAAGATAACTAATACGCATAAAATTGTCCTCAGATAGATCACATAATCCTTAGTTTTTTAGGGTGTCACCAAATAGCTCGCATGCAGATCGCAATACACATGATCCACAATAAAAATACTATTAAAAATGATCGCATTTATGAAAGCTAGAGATCGTAAAATGAGTACCACAATACTAAATACCATAAAGAAAAACCAAAAAATATCTTACAGACCAGAAATTAACTAAACAGGGTTTTTAAAGAGATCGCTAAATAAAAGAAAGAAGGGCTGCGGTCTCATCGCCTTGGATCCTTTCTCCTTCCAACGAATGCCGCCACATCCTGCATCTCGTTGACCGCAGTCCAGGCAGAAGCTAGGCTGTGATTGGCAACCATGGCAGCCCTATGGATTTTAGACATTTCGCGGTCTACTTGCTCCATAGGGATTACCACGATTTCCGCCGATCTCTTTTCCGCGAGACCGCTGGAAGTGCCCGCTTTCATCGACATTTGAGGCCCGCCCCGGAGATTGGCGATCTCCGCAGCAAGTGCCGCGACCTTCCCTCTATAATAATCGGCGTCCTTTTCGGCTTTTCGAAGCTTTTCTTCAAACTCGCCTCGAACCTGCTTTTCTTTGACTTCAAAGCTTGAAAGAATTTGCTTCTCCTTAGCTTCAAAATTCGCGGTCTGGATTCGGAGGCGGTCTTCTAGCATCCTCTCGCGATCTCGCATGACCCTCATGTCGTCAAGCATCGGCTTAAGGAGATCGGCGAACTCTGGAGGAATTGAAACCTTTTTTGGTATCTCACCTTCTTCAGAAGCTGAGCTCACAATTTCATCTGCAATCAGGAGAGAAAACGGTCAAGTAATCAGCATTTATTATCAAATAGAAAGTAAGGTTTTCGTGTGAAATACTTGACAGTGTAGAAAGACCGCAGTCAAGTAAGTTCTTTTCAGCATCTTTTGAGACCGCAGCATTGGCGGTCAACAAAAGGCGGTCAGATCCTCTTAGGCATTCTAAATTGATTTTTTTAATTGTCTTTTTCGCGACCGCTCGCCTTCTTTTCTTCTTCTTTTTAATTCAGCATTACTAATAAGAATGTCATCAGTTTCGATAATGACAATCTCAGGTCGCTTTCCAGGAGATGCAGGACGGAAAGCAAGTTTGGGAAGTGAATCAATCGGTCTCGCGATCATCTTCGCCTTACCAGCCTTAATAAAGTCTAACGCAGCTGCGCAGTCTGCCGCCTCCGCATCCAGCTCTTTTTCCGCTTCTAACAAAGCATCGCCGTGATCATTAGACGCAGCGGTCTCATTTTTTCCTTTTTTGACCGAGACCGCATCTCCAGCGATCTTCTTTTTCTTTTCTTTCTTCCTCTTCTTTTTCTCCTTATCCTTCTCAGCAGCTAGAACTTCCTCTTTTTCTTTCCTTTCTTTCTCCGCGGCCATAGAAATCTTTTCTTTTTCTTTTCTCTCCCACTCTGCTTTGGCGATCTCCTCCTGCTTTCTTTTCTCTTCTTCTCTCTTCTTTAAATTCTCAGTGATCGCCGCAAGCCTGGCAATCTCATCCTCTTTTACTTTTCTTTCCTCCTTTTTCCTCTCTTCTTCCTCTTCTTTCTTCTTTCTTTCTTCTTCCTTTCTCCTCTCTTCTTCCTCTTCTCTCTTCTTTCTCTCTTCTTCTTTTCTTTTTTCTTCAGCAGCTTCTTCCTCGGCGATCACTCTAAGTCGTTCAACCTCAAAAGGATCTGTTGACTGAAATAATCAAGGAAAAAATTAATAAAAGTCAATTTTGAAGTATGTATAAAATTTGAAGTATGATTGCTTACGCTTGAAAGATTCTCAACAGGGTTATCTCCAGAAAGATAAGTCTGAAGATCGATGTCGCCGGCGGTCATAATTTGTCCAGTTTTCACCCTCTTAGCGATCCGATCAGGAGAACTAGCTTCTTTTCTTTTTAAGTCTCTAGCGGCTTTTTCTTTATCAGCGATCTGACTTCTAAGATTCTCAGCTGAAGCCTTCACCTGCAACATAGCAGCCCTGATCGACTCCACAGAAGCGGTCTCTCCAGAACAATCGGCAGGTTGATTGACCATTTCCGAAGTCATCTTAGCAGCAGCTTCTGCGATCGTTAAATCAACAAGGACCTTGGAAGCAGGATCATCTTTTTTCTTTGAACTCTTGATCGATTTTTCTTTGCTAGAATTGACGGTCTTCTTCGAAATAATTTTCTTTGTTTTCGACGCAGATCCTGGCGATTTTCGAGATTGCGCTGATATTTTCATCAAGTCCAAAGCATCCATCTCAAAGGAAAAATTCTTTCACGATCTCAGTAAACAGCGACCGCTCAAGGATCAGGATCTCACAATGGTGTGGAATCTGAAAATCTGGGGTGGTATTTATAGCTCAAGCCACATTTATGACAGTCGCGGTCTCGGCGGTCAAAGTTTACATTTTCGAAGTTCCAGCGTAACTTAAAAATGTGCGGGGATTATGTTTGCCCGGAAAGCCCGCGATCTAGTCTTTACGATGCAAAAAGGTGGTCTCAGCGGTCTTCAGAATCAGTGATCGCGCAGATCGCCAGCCTTCAGCCTGATCAGTTTTCCTATGTTCCAAGCAGCTGAAGTTGTTCGAGACCGCCAGTCCGAGCGGTCTGGGCTTTTTTCCTGTTTTTACTATTCGCACCCCATTTCACTGCCCCGGCTCTCCTGTATCCCGGGCAGCCCGTAGTTTTTCAGTTCTGCCCGTTTGGGCAGCCCCCTCGTCTATAAATAGAGGGGTAGGGGTACCAGGAAAGGGACTTTTGGCTCCGAGGCTCCAGCTTACAACCTGTGTAAGCGGTCTCATTTTTTTGTGATCGCCTTTTCATGATCGCTTTCCTTTTGTTTCAGCATCTTCTGTCTCAGTAACCTACACTTCGCAGTTTTCTCCCATCCCCTTTTTAGTGTGAATTTTGGAGGTACCATTTTTGGCACCAAAAACCGTGTAGAATAAAATAATCATTATGATGATACCATAAGCCTAATCTAGATGTTCCGATTAGATACCTAAAAATATGTTTCACCGCTTTTAAATGTGATTCTTTTGGGTTAGCTTGAAATCTAGCACATAAGCAAAAGGAAAACATAATATCGGGTCAAGATGCGCTTAAATATAGCAATGTGCCTATCATTCCTCTATATAATGTTAGATCAATAGAAATACCGGCTTCATCTTTTCCTAATTTTAGTGATGCACTCATTGGTGTATTAGCTTGTTTTAGGTTTTCAAATCCAAATCTTTTAAGAATATCATGAACATATTTAGTTTGACAAATAAATATACCATCTTGTTTTTGTGAGATTTGAAATCCTAGAAAACAAATGAGTTCTCCTGCCAAGCTCATTTCAAATTCATTTTTCATCACTAAAATTACTTCATTACATAACTCTTCATTAGTGGCTCCAAAAATGATATCAACAACATAAATTTGTAATATAATCAAATCATTATCTACATGCTTAATGAAGAGTGTATTATCCGCACTTCCCATTTTATAATCATGCTTTATCAAAAATAATGTCAATCTATCATACCAAGCACGAGGCGCTTGCTTTAATCCATAAAGCTCTTTTTCTAACTTATACACATGATTGGGAAATTTTTCATTCACAAAACCGGGGGGTTGTTCTACATAAACTTCTTCTTTTATAATCCTGTTTAAAAAAGCACTTTTAACATCCATTTGGAATAATTTAAATATTTTAAAACTCGCAAATGCAAGAAATATTCTAATAGACTCAAGGCGAGCAACGGGTGCAAAAGTTTCATCAAAATCTACCCCTTCGATTTGTGAATATCCTTGTGCAACTAGTCTAGCTTTATTCCTTGTAATTTTAGAGTCACCATCTAGTTTATTTTTGAAAATCCATTTGACTCCTATAACCAGATAATTAGATGGCCACTCTACTAAATTCCAAACCTTGTTACGTTCAAAGTGATTTAATTCATCATTCATAGCTAAAAACCAAAATTCATCATTTAAAGCGGTTGAAACATTTTTTGGTTCTATTTCGTATACGAAACAAAGGTTTGAAAAAGACTCATGTAAAGAAGAACGAGTACATACCCCTTTTGATGGTTCTCCTATCACAAGCTCCTTTGGATGATCCTTAGTAAACTGCAGTACCCTTGGAGGAACATATTCCACTATCTCATTTTCTTTCTCCTCTTTTTCTTCTTCTTTTTCTCCAAGTGATTCATCATCCTCATGCTCCAAAGGGGAAATAGGTTCGTCTTCATTTCCTGTATGATTAGAATCTACACAAAGAACAAACTCATCAATCTTACATTTATAGGCTCTTCAACTACTTTAGTTCTTTTATTATATATTCTATAAGCCTTGCCAGTTGAAGAGTAACCAATGAAAATTCCCTCATCGCATTTTTCATGAAATTTTCCTAGTGCATCTTTAGTGTTTAAAATGAAATATTTACAACCAAACACATGAAAATAAGATACATTAGGTTTTCTTTTAAAGTAAAGCTCATAAGGTTTCAATTTTAAAATAAGACGAAGCATGACACGATTAATTATATAACAAGAAGTATTAACCACTTCGGCCCAAAATGATTTTGGCAACCCATATTCACAAAGCTTAGTATATGCTAGCTCTTGAAGGGTTCTATTTTTCCTCTCCACTACACCATTATGTTGTGGGGTGCGAGCAGCAGAAAATTCATGTTTAATTCCTAAATCATCACAAAAAGAAGAAAATCTATCATTTTCAAATTCTCCTCCATGATCTGGAAGTATGCATTTAATCTTTAAATCAAGTTCATTTTGAATACGAATGCATAGTTTAGTAAATTCAAGGAATGCATCGGCTTTGGAAGATAGAAATAATGTCCAACAAAATCTAGAATAATCATCAACTATTACAAAAGTATATTTTCTACCTCCTAGACTAGAAGTGCTAACCGGTCCAAATAAATCCATATGAATTAATTGAAGAGGTCTAGTTGTAGAAATTACATTTTTGCTTTTAAAAGAATTCTTTGAAAATTTTCCTTTTTGGCAAGGCGTACAAAGAGAAGATAAATTTCCGTTAAGCATAGGTAATCCCTTAATTAATTTATCTTTTGATAATTTCAAAATAAGCTTGGTGCTAGAGTGACCAAGATGTCTATGCCAAAGTTCTAATTCTTCATTTTTAGAAATAAAACATTTTAAAGAAGAATTTGAAAGATCATTAAAGGCAATCATATAAACATTATGCATCCTAGGTACGGTGAGTACGACATTTGTTTTAGAATTTATAATTTTGCAAAGATTTGTAGATGATTCAAATAATACATTTAAGCCTATATCACATAATTGACTAATTGGAATTAAATTATGTTTTAAGCCATCTACAAGTAAAACATTTGAGATTGAAAAAGAATCGTTACCCATTGTGTCGATGCCCATGAACCTTCCTTTTCCATTGTCACCAAATGTCACCATCCCTCCTTTCTTCATTTCAAGGCTAAGGAACTTTGATTTGTTTCCAGTCATGTGTTTGGAGCATCTCGAGTCTAAATACCACACGTCTTTTTTGTCCTTAGCCTGCCAACATACCTAAAAAGGGGATGAGAGTAAAGATCCAGATACCCAAGAGGTTCCTCCCATAGAGTAGATGGAAACCTTAGGCACCCAGATTTGCTTTATAGCACTACTGCCCTTTTTCTTACAAGAGTTTGAGGTGTGTCCAAATAAATGACATTTGGCACACGATATAAAAGGGGATGAGACCCTTTTTAAAGTTTGGGATAAACTCTTGTTGGAAAATGAGGTAACATTTGAATTTTTGAAATTATTAATAACAAAATTAGTGTTTCTGGAATTATAGCTAACAGCAGCGTTAGTAGTTAACGCCTGGCGATAGTTTCCATAGCTATATCCAAGGCCATATTTGGCACTTCCATGGCGATAGTTTCCAGCGTTAGTAGTTAATTTGAAGGAGGCCGCCCGCCTTGGGCGGTCTGAAGGAGGAGGCCGCCCGCCTTTGGCGGTCTGAAGAAGTAGGTCGCCCGCCTTGGGCGGTCTAAAGGAAGAGGCCGCCTGCCTTGGGCGGTCTGAAGGAGGAGGCCTCCTATATTGGGCGGTCTGAAGGAGGAGGCCGCCCGCTTTGGGCAGACAGGAGATCCCTTGCCGCATTACCTGCAGGAGAAACGCAGAAAAACCTCCTCTGAGAGGATCACCGATTTCTGGGTAAACAGTAGGGAGAGTTACCTCAGTGCCGCTTTGGACACTGCTTTCATCCTCGGATGTCTTGTCACCTTTTCCCAAAAGGAACATATTTTCCTCTTCTTCATCGCTAGTGGATGAGCCGCTTGAATCCTCGGAGGAGGAGTCATCCCATGTAGCCGCTTTTAGGACCTTCTTCTTCTCTTTTCACTTGTGCCCTTTTTATTTACTCTCTTTCAGATATTTTGGGCACTGGCTCCGAATATGTCTGGTCATTCTACAATGGTTGCACTCCGGTGGTGGTCGTTCATCATCCTCCTCGTCGCTACCTCTCTCTTTCTTTGATGAAGATCCCTTTTTGATGAAATATTTCCGGAAGGTGTTTCTCCTTTCCGGATTCTTCATGAACCTTTTGAACTTCTTCATAAAAAGGCTCTCCTCGTCCTCTTCCTCATCATCTTCATTTGCCTCCTTTTTTGATTTTAAGGCCAAACTCTTCTTCTTTGGCTCCAAGTTGTACTCGTGTTGTTGAATTTTGAGTTCAACCTCATGGTTCTTTAGGTTCCCAATGAGGCTCTCAATTTAGAGCTTCTTCAAATCGTGCGACTCCGAGATAGCCGTCACCTTTGGATTGAACTTTGGAGGAAGATACCTTAAAAATTTTCTCACCAAGTCGCCGTTGGAGAACACCTTTCCAAGTACTTTTGAGTCGTTGACGATCTTGGTGAACCTTGTGTACATTGAATCTACGTCTTCATCCGCCTCCATCCGGAATTTCTCATACTCGGATTCAAGTTGGAAGAGCTTTGAATCCTTAACCCGCAAAGTACCTTCATGAGTAATTTCTAATAAATTCCATATATCATAAGCTTTTTCGCAAGCACATGTTCTATTAAATTTCATTCTATCCATAGCACAAAATAACGCATTCATTGCTTTAGCGTTATTCTTACATCTCAACTTATCATTGTCATCCCATCTATCTCTAGGTTCTTCCATAGTGACTTCTCCAACAACAAATGTTGGTGGAGAATAACTTTGTTCCACCATACCCCAAACGTCATTATCTAACGTAGTTAAAAAACAAAGCATTCTAGTTTTCCAGTAATTATAATCAGTTCCGATAAAGAGTGGAGGTCTACTAATCCCTTGACCCTCAGGGAAAGGATGATCATTATGCGCCATTATTCCCGGTTGTGAAACCATTTTGGAATAACCTAGCTCTGATACCAAGTGTTGGATCTGACGGCGCCCTTAGAGGGGGGGATGAATAAGGGGTTTACTATTTTTTGGAATAAACATAGAAATTTTACCAAAACAGAAAACCTTTTTTGCTCTGTTGCTAACGCCTGGCGTTAAGAGTTAACGCTGGCGTTAACTCTCCAGAAAAAATATTTTTGCAGAAATATTCAATATGATTTTCTGTATGAAATACAATTCCAGAAAAATTAGATATACTGGAAAAAAACTTTATATTTCACAAAAATGATTACAAGGATAATATTTCAATAACGCTTGAAATTGGAGGTGACAACTTGAAAAATCTCTTTTTGTTCCTTCACCGGTCCTTCTACTAAGGACCAGTTGGCTATTGCTTCTCTATCCCCAGATAAGGCCTCTAGCCACCCCCTTGATCTACCCTTGACCTAGTCGCCACGCACAAGGCAGCGAATTACCCCCTAAGCCGCACAAGGACCTAGTCGCCATATGCAAGGCGGCGAATTCACTACCGTTACAATAAAATATAAAAGGATAAAGATAAAATTAGAACAAATGACTCCTTAGAATGAAGAGCGCTGAAGGAGATGTTGAAGATACGCCATGACCACGTCAGAGTTGAAGCGAGCGTCCTTCTTCAAATTTGCCATTGGAAATCTCCTTCTCACTCTTGTTCCTCAATGTTGGTGTTGGGAGTTCTCTCTGAATTCTGAATGAAATGCTCTCTCAGATCTGTGGAATGAAGGCTTCAATACTTCTCATCCTTGAGCAAACAAAAATAGATCATTAAATAGAAATGGGAGCTAACGCGTGGCGTTAAGGATTAATGCCAGCGTTAGTGAACATGCACTGTCGTGGATGAAATTGTGCAAACCGTCGGGATCGTGGCAGAAACCAATTTCGTTGAAGGAAACTCATTTCGTCGAACGCGCTGTCGTTAAACAGAATCAAAGTTCGTCGAACGCCATCAAAGTTTGTCGAACGCAAGTTCGTCAAGCGAACTTTCGTCGAGCGCGGGTTCATTTCGTCGAACGGAATCTCCTTTCGTCGAACGCCTTCAGAGTTCGTCGAACGCAGTTTTGTCAGGCACAATTTCGTCGAGCAAAAGTTCGTCGAACGGCTACCGCCCAACAATAAGACCTAACGTTGGCGTTGTCTCTGGCTTCTCTGCGGATTCGTTCTCGACGGCATCCTTCTCAGCGGTTTCCTTCTCAGCGGTTGTTAACGCAGGGCATTAACAACTAACACAAGCGTTAGCTCTCTTTTCAAAGAATCATCATCAATCAGCATCCTATTCATAGGCTTATATAACTATAGTTCCTGCACATTATAAACACAAGCAAGATCAAATACATAGTGTGATTTGTTATTTCTCAAACTAAGAGAAGTGGAGCACATGCTCCAATAGTTATATCTCCTATAACTTGAGTTGGAGGATGATCCTTGAGGGTCATCCTATTTCTTGTTATGTTATTTAGTGGATTGATATCCTCATGGATTTCCACTTCTTCATTGATTGTGGGAACACCAATTTCATTCTCTAGAATTATTTCTGTATCTAGCAGAGCAGGTGCCTGAATGTCATTATAATCTGAAGTAGAGTCTTCATCTAACCCATTATCAATTGGATGTTTGCCTATGTCTTGGCTACCTGATAGGTAATTTGTGATGTTGATCCTTTCCACTTGATCAGACAACTGGTCTTCTTCCTGCATGATGTCATTGGTTGAAGTTTCCTTCCCCTTCGAGAACATGTTAGTCTCATCAAACACTACATGAATTGACTCCTCAATTTTGAGATAGCTCTTTTTATAACACATATAGGCCTTACTTGATGAGGAGTATCCCAAGAATATCCCATCATCAGTCTTTTTTGTCAAATTTGGCAAGTTGGCTCTTTTCATTATTCATAATGAAGCAAGTACACCCAAAAAATCTGAAGTATGTGACAAAAGGTGTCTTTCCCTTCAATAACTCATAAGGAGTCATTAACTTGTTTTGTGGATGAGACTTCTATTCAGAACATAGTTAGTTGTATTCACTGCCTCAACCAAAAAAGTCTTTGGCATATTGGATTCAGCTAGTAATGTCCTTCCATATTTAATTAGAGTTCTATTTTTCCTTTCAGCCACCCCCATTTTGTTGGTGGGTTCTAGGAGTTGAAAAGCTTTGTATTATCCCTTCATTCTCACAAAATCTACAAATTAACTGGTTTTCAAACTCATTACCATGATCACTTCTGATTACAGCAACCCGAGTGTTGAATTCAGATTGAATCTTTCTAATGAATCTTGAGAGGATCTTGAAGGTTTCTGACTTAGCTCTAAGAAAGAACACCAAGCTGAATCTAGAAAAGTCATCTACAATGACTAATGTATAAAACTTGTCTGCTATAGTTTGAGTGGAGATAAGACCAAATAGATCCATGTGCAACAGGTAAAGGGTTCTAGGAGAATCATTCTTACCAATTGGTTTGAATGATAATTTGGTTTGTTTTCCTAGTTGGCAAGCTCTATAAGGACGATCTTTCTTAGACATACCAATTGGTAAGCCTCTTACTAAATTATGTTTGGATAGTTTAGCTATTGTTTTAAAGTTTATTTGAATGAGTCTCCTATGCCATAACCCATTATTTTCTAAGTTTGATTTAAACAGACAGATTTCAGATTTATTGTAGTCAAAGTCTACTACATATACCTTACCTTTTTTGAGTCATGTTAATAATATTTAATTAGTTGCAGAACTAATTATATGACATAAGGACATAATGAATATAACTTTGTATTCACCATCACATAATTGACCAATACTAATTAGATTATGTTGAAGTCCTTCAACATAAGCTACCTTAGAAAAAGAGATTTCTCCAACTCTGAGCACACCATATCCTCTGGTATGTCTAGAGTGGGGATTACCAAAAATTATCTTAGGGCTTTCCTTGGCCTTGTAGTTTTCCAGCACCTCTTTTGCTCCAGTCATATGCATGGAGCATACACTGTCCAGATACCACTGCTGGTTAGTGGTATAACAGCCTCCTTTCTGCACATAAATTTAAACATTTGAATAAACACTCACTTGTCGGGTCCCTTCCTTCTAGCATCATATAGGGTCATGAAAGAATAGGTTGGTCTTTCGGGATAACCCCTAAGTTGTAGAAGTGCTAGTTTATTATGCCATCACTGTTTGGCCTTGTGTCCATACTTAAAATAGTATAAACATCTCAAATTATAATGAGGAGTAAGATAGAGGTCTAGATATTTTATAATTGCTTGTTGGAAACATGCGTCGAGAAGAATTCGACGCATTTCTAGAGTTGCATCGATTGTTATTTGAGGTGTTTGCATAGTTACGTCGATAATAAGTCGATGCAGAGTAGTGGTTGCGTCGAGTGTAATTCAACACACCTTCATACCTGCTTCGAATTGATGTTGAATCATATACAGAGATCCGTTGAGTTGTATTCTACGCATCTTTAAAAGTGTGTCGAGTTCTATTCGATGCATAATGCCTTTTATTAGTAATTTGATAATCTTTGATTGGGGTTTCTGAGGGCTGCTTACCTAAAATACCTTTTTGATCAGTACTAATTACCCAATTGAATACAGTGATCTTATTAGGGTTGTTATTAGATTATTCATTAGATTCTAAGTGGTTATTAGATTGTTTCTCACTAAATCTAATGAACACTATAGGATTTTCCCATGCAGGTTTGCTAGGGATCACTGTTGGTGGATGGATCAGCTCCTAAACCAAGGTGATTGAAACTCATAGAAAGATTTTGTGTAATATCTTTGAGCTTTTGACTCCTCCCATTGAGTGAGTCCTCAAAGGCTTTTGCCTTTGTAAACTCTTCTATTAAAGTTGAATTTTCATTAGTTAGCTCAGTTAATTATGTTCCCTTTTTATAAATTTGACTCCTTAAATCATAATTTGCTAAATACAAATCATTTTTCTTAAAGTCTTCTAATTCTTCCTTAACTATTTCTTATACAACCAGTGTTCGCCAAGGGGAGAAAAAGGGGAAATCGACTATAGGATGGTCAAAGAGTACTCGCCGACTCGCGGCGAGCAACTGACCAAGGCGAAGCGAGGCGAATCAGAAAGCCGATCTCACGAGTGGCGCATGGCGAGGCGAGACAGCTTCGCATCGCTCTATGGTGCATTTAGCCAGAGCGAGTCAAGTGAGGTCTTGCAGTACCAGTTTGGTGAGGTGAGTGGGGGCTCGCCTCCACTCGCAAGAGAAGATCTCGCGAGCCCAGCTCTCAGGGAGAAAGGCGAGTGGCGCCTTAACGGGCCACTCACCCAGCAAAGGTCTACAAGTGAATTTACCCTGATACCCTTGATGGGCTGCCAATCGCCCTCCAGAACAGCGGAGTTTGGTTGTTAGCAGACCAATTTGGGGTGCGTATAGCAAAACTAAAAGGCAGAGTTGCGCTATTAGCAGACCTGTATAGAAAAGCTATAAATAGACCCTGAATGACACCTTTGGAGAGCATTCCAGATCTTTTTGCTTCTCCTTAGGACGCCTTTGGTTAGCTCCCTCAGCTCTCCAAGGTGCCCGACTACTATTTTGGCTTAGGAGGGGAAGTGCTCTAAAGGTCTTCCTGGTGTGTGGTGGGACCTCCACACTATAGCCAAGAGTCGGTTACTAGCTCTAAGACTTCTGTCAGGTTCTTTCGTGGGATCAGCAAGTGCTAGCTTCCCCTTTCAAGAGTCCAAACTCCTCGTTGGGCTGATTCTCGATTCCAACATTTTTGGTGTGGTGAGCGTGGATTGCAGCAGGTACAAGACATTCCTAAAGAAGTAACATGGCTGGAGAGGGTGAGTGAGAGGCCGGTTTCAGCGATTCGCCACCATCTGGTCCATCGGTGACAACATGGATGCTCGCAGATCTCCGGAGGGAGATGCTCGAGACCATCCACCTTGCCTTCGCCACAGCACGAAGTGAGTTGGCAACCCCAGCAACTCAAGTCATCCCACCGTCGGGGGTCGGCGAGAATGCCCCAGGGTAGAGAGAAGGTAAAGAGGTGACTGGCGAGGAACCGGGGCGAGATCTCATCGTGTGAGAGCTTTTCCCAAGCCCGGCGGGCCCTAGCCCGGCGAGAGCACTCCCGGCTAGCGCTAGTCTGGCGAGCGCCATTCTGGTGAGCCCGGGACCGGTCAGAGAACTTGTAGGGCGAGTTGAGCAGGCAAGAGTGGCAAGCGGGTGAAGCCCATTTTGGGAGTTGGTGCTCTCGGCACCACTCCCGGAAGGGTTCAGGGAGACGAATATGAAGTATTACATAGGCAAGGATGACCCCGTCCAACACCTGCAGTGGTTTGAGGATATGGTCTCCCTCAGGCCCATCTCGGACGCCTTCAATTTTCGACTCTTCGCAATGACCTTGAAGGAGAAGGCAAGAGACTGGTTTCACCAGCTCCCGAGTGGGTCGATCTATGCATTCGATGATTTGCGTCGTAGATTCCTGCTTTACTTCTCAACCTCAAAAAAGAGGAAGAAGGATGCTGAGGCGCTCTTCAAGATCAAGCAGAGGCCCGGGGAGTCGTTGGCTCACTATGTAGATTGTTTCCAGGAGGAGGTCCTCCTCATCCAGGAGGTACTCAGATTCACCCTCCAAATTTCCTTCATGGTAGGGCTGCGGGAGAGGTTCTTCAAGATGAGTCTGAAACAGAAGGCCCCCTTGTCCTTCGAGGAGTTGATGGAGAGGGAGGCAGAGGAAATTGAGAGCGAGGCAGCCAACCCGGAGTTAACGAGAAGGTTGGCGAGGTTGAGCGAGACGGAAGTCATACAACAAGAGAGTAGGACAAGAGATAAGCCGAGAACCCCGGAGTTGGGGTGGAGGCAGCAGGGAGGAGCCGTGCATGGCCCAGGGAGAGGCTTCGCCCAAGGAGGGGGTAACTTCCAAGGAGGTCAAGGGAGACCTCATCAGTTAGGATGGAGGAAGGGTCTGAGGCCGATGCCTCCCCCACCTCAACAAGCTATGGTGATCGGGCGCGAAAGAGGAGGAAGAGGTGTCAGACCGGGGGTAAGGAGGAGGAATAGGGTCACGGAGGCCGAAAGAAGGTGGTGGCATTTCCCTACTGTGACTTCCACCAGGAGGAGGGTCACGCAACGACCACCTGCCCAGAGTTCTTGGAGATGAGGGGGCAAGAGTTCTGGCCCAGCAGCAGCAGCGTCTGATGAGGTAAGAGAAAGTTCTGCCCAGATATGGGGAGGAGGAAAGATGTGAAGATTGGACTGATGTAGGCAGTCTAGGAGGGATCAGAATGATAAATGGGGGGGGGGGGGGGTAGGGATCGAGGAAACCCAGAAGGCGATCCTCCACACCATGTACCTTCGGAGCATAACTTCGACTTCTCATGCCCCACTCCCAGAAGAAAGGATCACCTTCTCTCAGAAGGATATGTCGGGTCATGAGCACCCATTCTGCGATGCGCTGGTCATCTAGATGGCCACCGATAACTTCACCATTTCCCGGATCCTCATGTATAATGGGAGATCAGTCAATGTCATCTTTAAGAAGGCATTCGACGAGATGAAGGTGGAGGCAAGAAGAGTGATAGCCTCGGACGGACCCTTGTTTGGGTTATCAGGAGAGAGGAAGGAGGTGGAGGGAGGAAGGAGGAGAAGGGAGGAGTAGGACCCCACGTGAGCTTGGAGGGACAGTCCTGTAACTGCCGGTTCGTCATCGTTGACACTCCGAGCAGCTACAATGCTATCTTCGGGCGGCCCCTCATTAGTGGATTTTGATGTGTCCCCTCCTCATTCCACCAGTGCTTGAAGTTCAGCATGGGCGGAATATAATTCATGTCCGGGTGTGAGGGGACCCCAAGGTGGCAAGGCAGTGTTACGTCACCTCGGTTAACACCGTCACCTGGCATGCTGAGGCAGAGGAGATGAATCGGGAGCTGGAGAGGTGGAGTGTAGAGGAGGGGGTCGTGGAAGGGCCTGATGCAGAGGAGAGGGAATAAGAAGGGGAAGAAGGAAGTCAAGCCCAGGAAGAAGGGGCGAGGGAGCTGTGGGAAATCCGATAAGAGAAGATGGAGGAGGAAGAGACCGAAGCTTTAGGTTGTGAAGGAGAGGAGGGCCATTGGGGGATCAATCCAGGCTGGAGGCCGTGGAGAGAATGATGGAGCTGGAAGCCATCTCCCAGGGGGAGCTATGGAAAAGGTGAAGATCAGTGGGGAGCTCAGCCCCGAGGTCCAGAGGAAGATCCTAGCATGCTTCCAAGAGAATGTGGACGTCTTCGTTTGAAGTGCGACAGAAATTCCAGGGATCGATGCAGATATGGCGTGCCACGGTCTCAACCTTGACCAAGGCACTCGCCCCATCTGGCAGAAGAAGAGGTCCAACGCCAATAAGCTAGAGGTGCCCATCATAGAGGAGGTGAGCAAGCTCCTCGAAGCAAGTTTTGTATCTTAGATCCAGTATCCAGGCTGGGTCTCCAATGTGGTGATGTTAAAGAAGGGGGACAGCAGGTCGAGGAGATGTGTCAACATTTCTTTATTGAATAAATCATGCCCCAAGGATTGCTACCCTCTGCCTCGAATCGACGCGCTGTGAAAGTGGAGGTTAGATCTTAAATTAACTCTAGAGGGGGGTGAATAGAGTTTTAAAACTTTTCCCTTAGTTTTATAGCGGAATTAAAATAGTGATATATATATGTGTATAGAGTGAGTGATTTATAAAAACTAAATAAAGAAATCAACACAGCACAAGCATAGAAAAGTAATGCAATTACAAAAGACACAAGGAGCTATAGTAGTTCCCCACTAAACTTAGGTACGTCTACTCTTCTACCACCCTTGGTAGGAATCTACTAGGATTTTTGATCAAGTGCCCTCACACCAATGAGCTTTTGATAAGGTGCCCAAAAAGCAAGCATAATTTTTTGATAAGGTGTCTTTCCACCAAGAGGTAAACTTTTGAAGGGAGTTTTAACCCTGTACAAGATGGGATAGAGAGGGGTTTAGATGTTCCTCTCTGTCAAGATGCTGATAAAAGACTCTAGTGGATGTATGTTGAAAAACTCCTCTGTCTAATATGAAATGTGTGACAGTTGATTTGTTGGAGCTTTCTCTTGAAAGAAATTATCTTCATGTAGCTTAAAAATTGAGAGAACAAGTTCTCCAATTTGTTGTTGCTCTTTTGAGATCTGTGCTTGCAGCTGATGACTGAGAGAGTATTGTTGATGAAGATGTTCTCAGTAAGTAAGTGCTGCTAGAGGAAGAAGATGAAAATCTGTGTGATTTTGTTCTTCTGTTCTTCCTGTATATTTCTCTCTTTCTTTTCCTGTTCTTTTTCTCTGTACAGCAAATGCGCCGTAAATCTCTTTCCTTTTCCATGAAATGTCCTTTTCCGAGGAATGTCAACGGCTATAATCTTTAAATAATAAAAGGAAATATATTTTCCTTACTTGATCTGATAGAAAGAGCTGTTGCTGAAGTCGATCTGAGTTCAGAGAATGAAATAAATATAATTCTTCTGAAATTTCTGAACTTAAATAAGAATTCATAGATCTGAGTAAAATTCGTCGATCTCAATAAATTTCGTCGAACGCAGATTCGTCGATCTCAAGATTTTCGTCGAACACAAAATTTACTTCGTCGACCTCAAATGAATCTTGCTGGAATAATTAATTTTGTTGATCTGAGGAGAACTTTTGTCGATCTGAAGTTATTCGTCGAACGGAAGAATTCGTCGACCGCTGAGCCTGGATAAATTCGTCGACCACTGAGCTTGAGCAAAATCGTCGACCGCTGAGATGGGATCTGTTCGTCGACCGCTGAATCAATCAGTTCGTCGACCTCTAATCCAATCTGTTCGTCGACCTCTGAACCGCTGAGACGGGATCATCGACCGTTGAGACGAGCTTGAAGAAAGCCGTTCGTCGAATGCAGAATGTAATTAGTTAAGCACTGCACTTAGACAAATTCTTCAACCGCTGAGATTTGAGTTGTTCGTCGAACGCAGAATATAAGACGTTCGTCGAACGCAGAGAGCTTGTCGTTCGTCGAATGCAGAGAGCTTGCCGTTCGTCGAATGCAGAGAGCACGCCGTTCGTCGAACACAGATAGCCGTTCGTCGAACACATTGTGGAGTTCATCGAACACAGAATCTGAATGAATTCTTGAGTTCTAACTGCCTAAACTCTTGACCCATAAACTATACATTGGGGTCAACTTTGTCCTTAGTCAACATATAGTGATCCTAGCCCAAATCAGAAATAAGGTTGTTCCAACAATCACCCCCTATTTGGGTTAGGACACTATTTGGCAAAAATTGAAAATAAACAAACAATAATACAGCAAAAACAACAGAGCATAAATATATCTGATATATTTTAAATATTTCATCATATATAAAATGAATAGTACTCTGAGTTTTGAAATTATATTTCAATAAAAACTAATAAAAAGAACCTTTGTCTTTCTCTGAAATCTGACATCTGAATATTTTTGAATTCTGATCTGATGATTCTGAATTATGATTTTGTCTGCACTATATCTGCTATGTAAATCAGCTTTCTGAATTTGTTGAACTGAATCTTTATAATCTGAATATGCTATTTGCTTCTTCTTTTAAATCCAAAACTGTATTCTGAATCTGCATGCAAATACAGCAATCTGCTTTCTAATCTGAACAGCTTTATAATTCGATTAGTTGTGCTTGTCATCTTGCCCTTTCTGAAAGCATCTCCCCCTGAGAGTGTCTCCCCCTGAGACTGGAGGTTCTTCAGCTTTCTCCCCTTGCTTAGTTTATAGAACAACTCCCCCTGAGTAACTGCATCAAATGGAGCTTGTTCATAAAAACTTCTCCCCCTGCCTAGTTTCAGGAAGGTTGAAGCTAGGCCCCTTGAAGAAAGGACATTTGATGGAGGTAGGGAAGGATGCAATATTGTCATTGATATTGTTCCTGCACAATAAAATAGAGATCAAGTGCAAAGGGAACTAGAAAGAGAAACAATTATGTAGGCATTCAGCTAAAATAAAAAATTTGATTAATGATGACAGGCTGAAATAAAAAGAAGCTTCAGAAAACCGTGTTCGACGAAAAATGAGTTTTCGTCGATCTCAGTTCAACGAACTTGATGACTTCGTCGATCTCCGTTCGACGAAAAACTTGATTTTGTCGATGTCAGTTAGATGAAGAGATGGGTAAGTAGAAAACTTAATTTTTTAACAGATTGAATCTCCATATATCATACCTAGCTGGTTTATAAAGAAAATATGTTTCTTTTCATCCAAGGGCTTGGTTAAAATGTCAGCTCTTTGCAAATCAGTAGAGATGAACTGTAGGCAGATTTTGTTTTTATCCACATTATCTCTGATAAAGTGGTGCATAATTTCTATGTGTTTAGTCCTACTATGGAGAACTGGATTTTGTGCTATAGATATTGCACTAGTATTATCACAAAATATAATTGAATTATTTAAGTTGACACCATAGTCTAGGAGTTGATTTTGTATCCACAATATCTATGAGCAGAAATTACCTGCAGCTATATATTCAGCTTCAACTGTTGATGTAGACACAGATGTTTGTTTCTTACAAAACCAAGACACAAGCCTATCACCAAGAAACTGGCAAGTTCCTGATGTGCTTTTCCTATCTACTCTGCATCCAGCATAATCTGAATCTGAGAATCCAGTTAATTCAAATTCAGATGTTGTTGGATACCAAACTCCTAGATTAGGCAACCATTTATATATCTCAAAATTCTTTTTAGTAAAATTAGATGAGATTCTTTGGGGTTAACTTGGAACCTAGCACAAATACAGGTAACAAACATTATATCAGGCCTACTTGTTATTAAATAAAGTAATGAGCCAACAATTGCTTTATATACTTTTTGATCAACAAGTTTCCCTGATTCATCAGTATCAACAACAACATTAGAGGGCATGGGTGTTTTCATGGTGGAAGAATCAGACATACCAAATCTTTTCACTAATTCCTTAGCATACTTAGATTGGGATATGAAGATTCTATTTGGATTTTGCTTCACTTGAAGACCAAGGAAGTATGATAGTTCACCCATACTACTCATTTCAAATTTAGATTGCATTAGATTAGAAAATCTTTTGCATAAGTTTGAATCAGTAGAACCAAAGATAATGTCATCTATATATATTTGAACTAGTAGAGTTTGATTTTTATGTATCCTGAAAAATAAAGTTTTATCTACTATGCCTCTACAGAATTTATTCTCTAAAATAAAACTAGCTAAGGTCTCATTCCATGCTCTGGGAGCTTGTTTAAGACCATAGAGAGCTTTATTAAGTTTAAATACAAAAGAAGAGTGAGTTGGAGAGATGAAACCTGGTGGTTGTTCCACATAGACTTCTTCTTTCATTTCTCCATTCAAGAATGCACTCTTTACATCCATTTGATAAACCTTGAATTTCTTGTATGCAGCAAATGCAAGGAACATCCTGATTGCTTCTAACCTTGCAACTGGTGCAAAAGTCTGATCATAATCTATTCCTTCTTCCTGTGAGTATCCTTGAGCTACTAGTCTAGCTGTGTTTCTCACAATATTGCCATCTGCATCTAGCTTGTTCCTATAGACCCATTTAAATTCAATGACTGGATGATTCTTTGGTCTAGGAACCAATTCCCAAACTTTGTTTGTCTCAAACTGATTGAGCTCCTCTTGCATAGCAATGATCCAGTTGGGATCTTATTCTGCATCTTGTAGGGATTGAGGTTCAATCTGAGAGAGAAAACAAGTATGCATCATATTCTGATTTGCTTGATGCCTTGTTTGCACACCTGCTGAAATATCACCAATAATTTGAGATATTGGATGATCTCTAACCGTTATGTGATCAACAGTTGGAGTGGGTTCAACAATGATTTTCACTTGGGGAAATTGTTCAGCTGTTATATCCTGTGGAAGATGTTCTGCTGTTATCTGATTTGAACTGTCAGCAAAATCTGGATGATTTCTTCTTCACTTTCTTCAGCATTCTGCTGTAAAGAATTTAGAAATCCTTCTTTCTGTAGAGCTAATTGATCTAGCTGCTCACATAGTGTAGGTACCTGTATATTTTCTATGGTAGAAGAATTCTTCTCCTTGTAAAACATATTAGTTTCATCAAAGGAAACATGCGTAGATTCTTCAATTTTAAGAGAAGATTTGTTATAAATCCTATATGCTTTGCTGACTAATGAATATCCTAAGAAAATTCCTTTTTCAGATTTTGGTTCAAATTTCCTAAGATATTTTTTATCAATATTGTGAACAAAACATTTACAACCAAATGTTCTATAATAGTTAACTTTATGTTTCTTCCATTTAAGTAACTCATAAGGAGTCTTACCATTAAGTTTGTGTATAAAACTTCTATTCAACACATAGTTTGTTGTGCTAACAGCCTCTATCCAAAAAGATAGGGGCAAATAAGCATCTGCAAGTAATGTTGTTGCTGATTCAATTAGAGTTCTATTTTTCCTTTCAACTACCCCATTTTTTTGAGGAGTTCTAGGAGATGAGAAGCAATGCCTGATACCTTCCTTCTCACAGAATTCTTGCATGAGAAGAGACTCAAACTCAGTGCCATGATCACTTCTGATCAATTCATTATGAGTAGAGTACTCAATCTTTATGCTCTTAAGAAAGTCTGTAAGAACTTTAAAGTTATCTGACTTTTCTCTCAAAAAGAATACCCAAGTGAATCTAGAGAAGTCATCTACAATAACTAGAGTGTATGACTTCCCCCCTAAACTCTTTGTTGTTATAGGTCCAAAAAGGTCCATATATAGCAAATATAAGATTCTAGGTGAATCACTTTTAGATAATGATTTAAAACTACTTTTAGTTTGCTTGCCTAGTTGACATGCCCTGCAAAGACCTTCTTTCTTGTATGAACCTAAAGGTAAACCTCTAACAAGATTGTCCTTAGATAATTTAGCAATGGTCCTAAGGTTTGCATGTCCTAATCTCTTATGCCAAAGTTCACTAGGTTTGCTTAATTCATTAAATAAACAGATTTCTGATTTAGATGAATTGAAATTTACTAAATAAATATTACCTTGCCTAATACCTGATAAAACAATAATATTATCAAAAGATTTAATAAGGCATTTTAATTTATTAAAAGTTACCTGATACCCTTCATCACATAATTGACTTATGCTGATGAGGTTGTGCTTCAGTCCCTTGACATAAGCTACCTCTTCGAAGGTGACTTCTCCAACCTTGACTTTTCCATACCCTTTTGTTTGTCCACAGTTGGAGTCTCCAAATATTACTTTTGGTCCAAGCTTTGCCTTGTAGTTGTTCAGGTTGGCCTTATTTCCTATCATATGCTTTGAACAGCCACTATCCAAATACCATTTTCATTTATTCTTTGACAGCTGTGTACCTGCAAAAACAGAAAAACAATATATTTGTTCCTGACCCAGACTACCTTGGGTCTATTTGAATTTCCACAAAAATCTAAAATAAAAGACATTTCAGGTTGGTCTTTGTAACCTTGTGGATGATATCTCCTTGGAGGTATTATCCATTCAGTGAAAGGATTCTTAGAATGTGAAGAATAAGAATTGTTCAGATTTGCTGTATAGTTTCTGTTTGACGAACTAGGCTGAGTTCGTCGAGCGCCGTTCGACGAATGACTGAGATTTCATCGAGCGTCGTTCATATATTGACTATATTGAAAATCTGTCTTCAGAGTTCATCGAGCTCCGTTCGACGAAGTGGGTACATTTCGTCGAGCTCCGTTCGACGAATTCTGCTGAATTCTTCTATTCTCGACAGTCTTACTTGAAATGTTTTTATTTATTCCTACAACCTCTTTGCTCTTAGTAGAGATGAATTTTATAGGTGTAGATAATATGTTCTTCTTAATCAGATGTGGCTCACTTGATGAAGCACCCAAGCCTAGTTTGCTATTAAGTCTAGCATTAACAGTGCTTGCAATGTCCATCAGTTTGATGTTTCTCCCATTTAGGGATTCTTCAAATTTCTTGGCCTCACAAAGTTTATTCTGAATGAGAATAATTTGTTCTCTAGAGGAAGCCAAATCTTTCTTAAGATTAGCATTCTCTTCACTTAAATCATTCATTTCAGTTAGCTTATGTCTGAGTGAGATTATTTCTTTCTCAGATTTTATTAAGTCTAAGCAAAGAACCTTGAATTCATCTTTGAATCCAACTGAATTGAAATCAAAGTTAGATATTACCTGATCAGCATCATTTTCTGCTTCTGATTCTGATTCTTCTTTATCAGACTTGTTGGCTGAGGCATTGATTGCCATCATGCAGAAGTTCTTCTCTTCTTCATTATCTTCATCATCACTGGATGATGATGCATTCCTTGACTCACTGACTGAGTCATAAATGGCCATCAAACATTGGTCATTTTCTTTTGATTCTTCTTCATTATCTGAAGAACTGGATGACTGTTCTGATTCAGTTTCACTCCAGGTTTCTGCTACAAATCCTCTTCCTTTCTTTTTATGCTTGTGGGAGGAAGACTTGCTGGAGTGTCTTCTTTCCTCTTTTTCAGTTCTCTTCTCTTTCTTGTCCTTCTTGTTTTGATTCTCTGGACAGTCAGGTGCAAAGTGTCCTGGTTTCCTGCAACCAAAACATATAACTTCTTTAGATGGAGCTTTGTCATACCTTGGTTTTTCATAGCTCCTGGATGACTTTCTCCTGAAATCTTTTCTTGCCATCTTGTACAATCTTTGGGCAAGTAGGCTCATGAACTCCTCATCTCATGGAGCTTTTTCTTCTTCTTCAGTTGCTTTGAAAGCAATGTTCCTTTCCTTCTTTGTTGCAGGAGATGAAGTGGACTGTTTAGCTTCTCTGTACTTGACAAGCTGCTCATAGGATTTGAGCTTTCCCAACAATGTTTCAGTAGTAATCTCATTGAGGCTTCTGGCTTCCTTGATTGGCCAGATCCTAGAGTCCCATGTGCTGGGGAAGCACATTAGGATCTTGTCATTGATCTCAGTTATAGAGATCAGTTTATCCAAAGATTTCAGCTCATTAATTATGAGACTGAGTCTATTATACAAATCAGCAACACTTTCAGATTCTCCTTTCTTGAAATTCTCATATTGAGAAATAAGATGGGATCTTATGTCCTTTCTTTCATCAGCAAATCCTTCAACCATATTGTTGAGATAGGTCCATATCTCTCTTGCTGAGGTGCATTCCACCACTCTCTGAAAAATGTCATCACACATTGTTTGAGCCAAAATGTTCAGGGCTTTTGCATCAGCACTCCTTTGCTTCTTTTGTTCTTCTGTCCACTCAGAAGGTGGGACAACATTGTTGGTAGTGGTGGTTTCAGCACTAGTTGTTGTTGTGGGAGCTGGAGGTCCTGTCAAAATCACATTGAATATTTCGTAATCAATAGAGTTCATATATAACCTAATCCTTGCTTTCCATAGTGCAAACTGATTGAGATTGCACATAGGAGGTCTTGTACTTGAATACTTTTTGTTTTGTGCCATGAGTTTTAACAGAAAAATAAATAGAATAAAAACTCTGAAAGAATTTAAGATCTAATTGATCTTTGTGATTTAGGTGTTAGCCTGTAAATAATCAACAACCCTCTGATACCAATTGAAAGTGGAGGTTAGATCTTAAATTAGATCTAGAGGGGGGGGGGGGTGAATAGAGTTTAAAAACTTTTCCCTTAGTTTTATAGCGGAATTAAAATAGTGATATATATATGTGTATAGAGTAAGTGATTTATAAAAACTAAATAAAGAAATCAACACAGCACAATCACAGAAAAGTAATGCAATCACAGAAGACACAAGGATCTATAGTAGTTCACCACTAAACTTGGGTACGTCTACTCTTCTACCACCCTTGGTAGGAATCCACTAGGATTTTGGATCAGGTGCCCTCACACCAATGAACTTTTGATAAGGTGCCCAAAAACCAAGCAGGATTTTTTGATAAGGTGTCTTGCCACCAAGAGGTAAACTTTTGAAGGGAGTTTTAACCCTGTACAAGATGGGATAGAGAGGGGTTTAGATGTTCTTCTCTGTCAAGAAGCTGAGAGAAGACTCTAGTGGATGTATGTTGAAAAACTCATCTGTTTGTTATGAAATGTTTGACAGTTGATTTGTTGGAGCTTTCTTTTGAAAGAAATGATCTTCCTGTAGCTGCTAAATTGAGAGAACAAGTTCTCCAATTTGTTGTTGCTCTTTTGAGATCTGTTCTTGCAGCTAATGACTGAGAGAGTATTGTTGATGAAGATGTTCTCAGTAAGTAAGTGCTGCTAGAGGAAGAAGATGAAGATCTGTGTGATTTTGTTCTTCTGTTCTTCCTGTATATTTCTCTCTTTCTTTTCCTGTTCTTTTTCTCTGTACAATAAATGTGTTATGTTCTGTATATTTCTTGTCGTGTAAAACTGAAGATAATAATCTGCTGTATCTTCTTCCTTATTTTCTTTTGAAATCGCTGACAGACATTAATTGCAGATCCCATATATTAAGGAATAAATATATCTGAAAAGCTATTTTGAAAACACAAATTTGTTGCGCCATAAATCTCTTTCCTTTTCCATGAAATGTCCTTTTCCGAGGAATGTCAACGGTAATAATCTTTAAATAATAAGAGGAAATATTTTTTCCTTACTTGATCTGATAGAAAGAGTCGTTGCTGAAGTAGATCTGAGTTCAGAGAATGAAATAAATATAATCCTTCTGAAATTTCTGAACTTAAATAAGAATTCTTCGATCTGAGTAAAATTCGTCGATCTCAATAAATTTCATCGAACGCAGATTCGTCGATCTCAAGACTTTCGTCGAACACAAAATTTACTTCGTCGACCTCAAATGAATCTTGCTGGAATAATTAATTTTGTTGAGCTAAGGAGAACTTTCTCGATCTGAAGGTATTCGTCGAACGCAGACTTGAGTTCATCGAACGGAAGTATTCGTCGACCGTTGAGCCTTGATAAATTCATCGACAGCTGAGCTTGAGCAAAATCGTCGACCGCTGAGCTGGGATCTGTTCGTAGACCGCTGAACCAATCAGTTCGTCGACCTCTGAACCAATCTGTTCACCGACCTCTGAACCGCTAAGACGAGATCGTCGACCACTGAGACGAGCTTGAAGCAAGCCATTCGTCGAATGCAGAATGTAATTAGTCGAGCGTTGCACTTTGACAAATTCTTCGACCGCTGAGATTTGAGCTGTTCGTCGAACGCATAATATAAGCCGTTCGTCTAACGCAGAGAGCTTGTCGTTCGTCAAACACAGAGAACTTGTCGTTCGTCGAACGCAGAGAGCACACCGTTCGTCGAACGCAGATAGCCATTCGTCGAACGCAGTGTGTAGTTCGTCGAACGTAGAATCTGAATGAATTCTTGAGTTCTAACAGCCTAAACTCTTGACCCATAAATTATACATTGGGGTCAACCGTGTCCTTAGTCAACATATAGTGATCCTAGCCCAAATCAGAAATAGGGTTATTCCAACACGCTGGTTGACTCAGCCGTCGGTCTTTCTCTAATGAGTTCTCTAGATGCTTTTTAGGTTACCATCAGATTCGCATGCAGCCACCCGACATCAAGGATGTTTCGTTCATTACAGGTGATGGATGCTATTGTTACAGGATGATGCCCTTCAGGTTGAAAAATGCATGAGCAACATACCTATGAATGATGGACATGGTCTTCCGCGAGCAAAAGGGGAGGAACCTTGAGGTGTATGTGGATGACCTCATGATCAAAAGCTGAGATCTCGAGTCCCACCTTCGGAACCATGAAGAGAACTATGGAACCCTGAGGAAGTACAAAATGAGGCTCAACCCCCAAAAGTGTGTCTTCGGGGCAAGTCAGGGAAAATTCTTAGTCCACTTGCACACCCCGGCTGGGGTGGAGCCCAACCCCGACAAGGTGAAGGCCATCTTGGAGCTGGGGTCACCAAGGAACGCGAATGACGTCTAGCACCTCACAAGAAAACTAGCCAAACTAAGCAGGTTCCTCTCCAGTGTAGGAGAGAATTGCTCGCCATTCTTCAAGGCACTCTGAGGAAACCAGAAGTTTGAATGGACTCCCGAGTGCGAAGGGGCATTCCAAGCGATAAAGGAGCAGCTGACCCAGGCCCCGCTGCTCCAGGGACCGAGGCAGTGTGAGGATTTATCCCTGTAACTCAGGGTAGGGGCCGAGGCGGTAAGATTTGTGTTGGTCCGGGAAGTAGGTAAGAAGCAACTCCCAATCTATTATGTCAGCAGGGTGTTGAGGAAGGTGCAGCTTAGATACCCCATCTTAGAGAAGCTAGCCTTCTCCCAGGTGGTGTCAGCCCGGAAGCTCTGACCCTACTTCCAAGAAAACTCCATCAAGGTGGTGACCGACCATCCCCTTCGCAACATCATGAATGGGGTGGAGCATTTAGGTAGGTTGGCCAAGTGGTCTATGAAGATGAGGGAGTTCGACATCTCATTTGTTCCTAGGCTATCCATCAAGGTGCAAGCGGTGGCGGATTTCTTGGATGACTAAGTGACAAAGGTGGAGGAGTTCGCGCCACCTCCCTCGGTGGCATTGAAGATATTGGTTGATGGTGCATCTGGGAAGAATTCCTTTTGGGGGGACATATCCTAGTAAGCCCCCACGGAATAAGGATCGAGCAAGGAATTAGCATTCATTTCCCTTTCACAAACAACCAGGCTGAGTACGAGGTGGTAATAGCAGGACTTCATCTGCCCTGGGAGCTGGGTGTGCAGGATGTGGAGGTCTCGATGGACTCCATGGTGGTGCCATGTCAAATCAAGGGAGAGTTTGAGGTGAAGGAACCAACTCTCCTGCAGTGCCTAGAGAAGGTCAAGGGAATCATCGGACAATTCAAAATCATCTCGATTCAACATGTGTTGAGGGAGGAGAGCTTCCCGACGGATCTCCTGGCCATGTACGGTCCCAAGAAAGGGGGAACGGTGTCGGAACCCTTTTGACCATCCATCGAAGAAGGTGAGTTGATGGAAGTGGACCGACGAGTCTCGTGGATGGATCCCTTCATCACCTTCCTAACATCGAGGCAGTTCTCGGAAGGAGATATGTATAAGCGGCGGTTCAGGTATAAATTGGCATATTATTCTTTGCATGCAGGAGGATTATATCGGAAGACTCTCTCGGGGATCTTGTCCCATTGTGTGTCGGAAGAGGAGGCCCCAAGGGTTCTAGAGGATATCCACTCCGGTGAATGTGGTAGCCACTCGGGGAGTAGGACCCTAGAAGGATGGGTGTTGAGGCAAGGTTACTTTTGGCCTACCCTTAGCAATGATGCGACAGAGTTTGCAAAGGGGTGCTCCAAGTGTCAGCTATATGCTCCCCTCCAACTACTACCAGCCCAGAGGCTTCAAACCATCACAGCTCCTTGGCTATTTGCAATATGGGGGTGGGAATTGGTGGGTCCGTTCCCCCAGGCCAGTGGTCAAAGGAAGTTCCTACTGGTTATGATTGACTATTTCTCCAAGTGGCTGGAGGTGAAGGCGTTGGCTAAGGTAACTTCTCAGGTGGTGAGAAATTTTGTGTGGGGGAAAATAATTTGCCGACATGGGCTCCCGTTAGCCATGCTCACGGACAATGGGTTATAGTTCGCCAGTGATGAGTTTGTCAGTTTCAACAGTAGCTGGGTATAGACCTTCGCTTTGCGTCGATCCACCATTCAAGGAGCAATGGACGGGTGGAGGCCGCGAACAAGGTGATCGTGAACTTGCTAAAGATGAAAGTTGAGAATCTGAGAGGTAGCTGGGTGGAACAGCTGCCCTAGGTCCTATGGGCCCTAAGAACAACGCCAAACACCACCACGGGGGAGAACCCTTTTAAACTCTCTCATGGGTCCAAGGCCATGCTTCCCAAAAAGTTCGAGGTAAAATCACCCTGGGTGGTCATCGCGGGTGAGGGAGACGAGGAATGGAGAGTGGAAAATAAAGATGAGTAAATGTTGTCTTTGGACTTGGTGGAAGAACTCTGAGACGTGGCAACAATTCGACAAGAGGAGGTCAAGCGACGGATGGCCCGGTACTTTGACATGCATATCCGGGTAAAGCAGTTCTAAAAGGGGGACTTGGTCCTGAAAAAGGTTGATGCGGCCGGAAGGGGAGCCGCGGTTAGAAAGCTCAATCCCAACTGGGAAGGTCCTTATATTGTAAAGGAGGCACTCAAGTTGGTGGGGGGTGTATCACCTCTAGGATGTGGATGGGGTACCCCTCAGCCGAACTTGGACCGGGGATGATTTGAGACGTTTCTACCCTTGAACTTATTTATTAACTCATTTTGTGTCGAAAATTGTTCTTTTCTAATGTTGGGCCCATTTAAGGTTTCTTAATGTGCTGGAGTGCCCCAGATCGATTACGCTATCGGGGTCTCACTAGCTGGAGGGTTCAGGTTGATCTCAGGTGAGGCTGGCAAGGTTTCTTGAGGTGCTGAAGTGCCCCAGATCGATTCCACTGCCCGACTCTCACTAGTCGGTGGGTTCAGGTTGATCTCTAGAAGGGCTGGCAAGGGATCGTAAAGCGCTCGACTTCCTCAGGTCGACCCCACTATCGGGCTATCACTAGCCGGTGGGCCGGGTTGATTCCTGGATAGGAGGAGGCAAGTGAAAGTGTATGAGTTGGATCGTCTCAAACGGGACCCTCGACTAGGCTCTCACTTAGTTGGCAGGACCGTAAGCTATCTCGGTGACAAGAAAAGAAATATTCAGAAAGAGGTTCTAACGGCTAGGGTTTGCGAGTGTGCCTACAGAAATAGGTACTCGCTCGGCGAAAGCACCCAGGCGAGAACCGACCGAAAAGAATGCAACAAAAATCGACAAGGCACTCGGTCAGTTTATGTGAGTGGGCCTACCAAAATAGGTACTCGCTCGGCGAGAGCACCCAGGCGAGAACTTATCGGAAAGGATGCAAGAAAAAAATTCGGCAAGTCTCTCGGTCGTGGCCTGCGATTAGGGTGGAAAGGCTTTGGCCATTGCCCAAGACTTAGCACCGAGGCTTCGCGCCCAGAAGAGGCGCGAGCATGCCAGCACTCGTGCGAACGATTGTGCGAGTGCGTGAATACGCGAGTGCTCGAGCAAGGCGCGGATGCGCATGTGATATGTGTCGTCAAGGCGTGAGCACGCGAGCGAGTGCATGAGAACGCGAAGGAGTGAGAGTGCAAGCGAGTAAGAACATTAAAAACAAGTATAGTAAAGGAAACTTAAGGGAAAAATCATCTTTTATTATGTTCTCCAAAAGGGTTACACAGAAGGGGCGATTCTCGCCTTACAAAATTTTTTGATTTATAAGAAAAGTTTACATCAAAGAATCATCAGCGGACTGCTTGCTCTCGCTATCTTCGTCGAGAGGGATCAGCTCGAACAGCTCCAGGACCACCCCCTCGATGGTGAGCTGCGCCGCGTTGGCGGAAAGAAGCCTGGCCCCCTTGAGAGTGGTGAAGATGTTCCTCGCCACCCTGATCGCGTTGTCCCGCATCGTCTCCTCCTATGTACGCTTCTCGCTCCTCTTGGTCCTGGGGATTCGAGTAGGCGGAGGGAGAGCAGCCAGAAACAGCTCTTGATTCTGGTCCTTCAGCACCGCGACCTCCTTCTCTAGGTCCGTCTTGCGGGCGATCAGCTGGTTTGCGGTCTCAGGGTCCTGTAAAATGTGAATGGGTTAAGAAGACATTGCAAAAAGTAGTAGGCAAGTTCTCGGCAAACTTACCATCCAATCCTTGAGACTAGCGAGGAGGCCCTCGTAGACCACTTGCTTCTCCTTCAGGTTGGTGAGCACCTAGGTTGCCTCCTTCAGCTCGCGCTTCAGGTCCTCGGAGTTACTCTCCACCTAGAGTCAGTGACGACCAGTCATGTGGGCGAGCTCTAGAGCATGATGTTGGGCTCGCGCACTCTTAGCGCGAGTGCCCGGGAGGTGAGGGCATTGAAGTCGTCGGCATCCTCATGACCGTAGATACCAAATGATAAGGCGAAGGCCTACCCTCTGATGGTCTCCTGCTCCACCCATGACTGGAGAAGGGTGGAGACCAAAGCCCTTTTGTACTCCATGTCCCAATCCAACAGTGGCTCGCCGGCCTCATCTCGGTGTTTGGTGCCGACACTAAAATTCTGGTGCTCCAACGGGCCGGGTGCGGCCGACATGTCGGCAGCCACCTCGGTGACCTCTCCGACTCCCTTATTGGCGGCCGAGGCCACTAGGTGTTTAGCCCTGGTCAGACCTTCGGTGTGTCCTTTCCAATTTGTAAGGGGCAAGGGCCGCTTCTTCTTTGGCGGCGGAAGCGGAAGGGATGACCCGCGGCTCACGGGTGCGGGCCGTTTCTTGGGGGAGGTAGAGGAGTTGGGGGTCTCCCGACAGGTGGAAGCAACGACATAAGTGAGTCGAAGGCTGGGGGAGATAGTCCTGGCCCTACCATAAGGGGGGTGCAGCGGAAGATCTCGCTCCCCTACGAAGGGTAACAATCGAGGTTAGAGAAAGAAGAAGAGAAACATGAGTAAGAAAGTGAAAGCGAGTCAAACCTGCTCCGGGAGGCACGAGGAGTAGTGAGTCGACATTCCTTCAGAGGTAGGCGACCTCAAAGTTTATTAACATGTATTTGAAGAGTGTGGCCTCGTGGCCGCCGAGCACCGGAGGGCGGTAGGTGGGTTTGTTGCACTGAAGAGGTGAGAAGGGGACATTACTGAAGGGCCCCTTCACAACACAAAATTCTGTGGCCAATAATGGCTTTTGTTGACCGTCTCGCAGATTTTTGTGTGTTGGCTGGCGAAGACGGAGGTCCCGTCCTTATTCGCCCAGAAGGAGAACAGCTTGCGGAAGACCGGCAAGCTGAATTTGATCCGCTCCTCACGCAGGTAGCAGGAGAACCCTACCATGACAGCGATGGAGTTGGGGGTCATCTGACCCGGGATCATGCCATAATATTTGAGTAGCTGATGGGTTCGCAGAAAGCTGTTAGAAAGAAATCGTCGACAAATGCGAGAAAGGAAAAAAAGTAGCAAGAGAGTACCTGGTTGATCTCTGGCTAGAATGGGAGTCGTAGACCCACCTTGAAGTGGGCCACAGGGATGGCGAGATCTTTTGGGTGGAGGTTATTGATGGCCTTGGTCTTCGATGGGTGGCGAGCTGAGAACCCCGGCGAGATGTAATTTGCTACGGCGGAGTGGTACTCACTCACTATAAGCGAGCAGTTGAAGAAAGAGTGGTCGCAGAACGTCCACGCACACTTGGCCTGGCCTTCCGCATCACCTCCGTCGCCACCCATGGTCTTGGAGAAAATGGAGTGCGAGAGCGAGAAAGAAAAGAAGGTGAGAGCGAGAAGGAGCGAGAATGAAAACGGCAGAGGTCGAGAGCGATAAATTTTGTGGTTAGCTTTGGTAACGAGGCCTATTTATAAAAAAACTAAAGGCGTCGGGGTGGAATTGAGGCATCAGGGGTGCGGTTAGCAGAATCTCTGAGTGATGCTCCTAGGTATTTGAACAAACCCACCCCGTGTGCACTCGCAGCGATGCAGCAGGGATGGTTCGCTGTCAGGCGTGGCGAGTCCCAGGCAAGCCGCGAGAAAAAGGCATTGAATAAAAGAACTAGCGAGTATAATACAGACAACAATTACATAGAGCGAGTAATAATAAAGAATGAAAAATCCCGTGATTAGTCGGGTGCATCAAATTAGCAGAATAGTTCGCAGACTGTCAAAGAAAGAATAAAAATGGAATTATTACATGGTTCGCTAGGAGGGTACGAGCGTGAGAAGGATCAATACTGGATCCATCTCCATCGGCCTCACCTAGGAACCCTCGAGCTCAACAGTATGCACGGATAATGATACGCATGGCCCGCACAGAGCTCACGCTGCAGCAGGCGGACTTGGTCCTCCGCCCACGAAAGGTGCACCCCGGGAGAAGTGACCTTGCGGCGAGCGTCCATCTGCAACTCGGCGAGAAGTCTCGCTAGCTCATCATCAATCAAGGCGAACCGCTCCTCGAAATCCGCTCTGTCCTATCACACCGGGTTGTACAGGTCCCACATCATGTTCCCATACTTCTGGAGCACCTCCTTAGTCCGCCGCTTCATCACTTTGGGGTACAAGAGATCGCCGAGGAAGTCAGCAATCTTGTCTGGTGAGGGTGGGGGCGACATCTCCTCCTCCCCAAGGTCCAGCTTGGCAAAAGACTTCTGGACACCTACGAGAAGGAAGTTAGGGAAGAAGGGGAGACATAATCTATCAATAGGAAGTGACTAACCTGACAGGGCCATGGCCGCTTTAACAAGGCACTGGCGAGAGGAACTTGGTTGCCACTAGTGTCGGCCAGAAGCGGTCCGTCGGGGATTTGACGGCCTAGAAGACGAGACCCAGGGATGGAGATGGATGCATCCGGAGGGGGCTGCGAGTCCAGTAGGGGCTGCGAACCTGGTGTGGTGGCACGCCTCCCGGGCATCGCGAGGAGGGTCTCTGCAAGGGACATCTTGAATTCAGATAGGGAATCTGCGAATAGGATAATACAATAATCTTACCAGGCAGCGTCGAAGGACACAGGTTGTTGACGCCCACATTGGCGGCCATCGAGTCGATTCTTCTGAGAGAGGGGAGGCGAGCACCATCCAAGGTCTCGCTCACAATGATGCCCACCGGGAATGCGCTATGAAAAAGGATATGTTACCTCAAAAATATGGGGGAATGACTTGTGAATCCATGTACCTATTCAGTAAGCACGGGGTCAAGCAATAGGTCCATGAGTGAGGATTCATCCCCCCCCCCCCCCCCCCCCCCCGAGGTGTCGCTGCACCGTCTTTGCCTTCTTCAGTTTAGGGAAGAGCGGAGGGGTTCATCGGGCAACCCAAGGGGCGAGACGGGTTGCGACAATATGCTGGCTCGCCCGGGATGCGTCCAAACGGGCTTGAGCTTCTTCCGAAAGAGGCATTTTTGGCGAGTACAGTAGCGAGTAGTGGAGGAAAATGAAGAATGAATGGGTCACCCATCACCCAAAGACGTTTGAATTTATAGCATTGGGTATGCGTCCCACCAAAGATTCCTACCAGCTCAGCAGCCATCCGGTGAACACGGAGGGTTGGTTGTTTCTTCGTGAGCTTAGGGTAATCTTGCAAAGAGCGGGGATTGTGTACAATCCAGTGTTCTCCATGGGAGAAAAAGGGTAAATCGACTATAGACAGATCAAAGAGTACTCACAGACTCGCATCGAGCATCCGGCCAATGCGAAACGAGGCGAATCAGAAAGCCAATCTCACGAGTGGTGCATGGCGAGGCGAGACAGCTTATCATCGCTCTGGGGTGCATTTAGCCTGAGCGAGTCAAGTGAGGTCTCGCAGTACCAGTCTGGCGAGGCGAGTGGGGCTCGCCTCCACTCGCAAGAGAAGATCTCGCGATCCCAGCTTGCAGGGAGAAAGGCGAGTGGCGCCTTCACGGTCCACTGACCAAGCAAGGGTCTACAAGTGAATTTACCTTGACACCCTTGCTTGGCTGCCAATTGCCCTCCAAAACAACGGAGTTTGGTTGTTAGCATACCAATTTGGGGTGCATATAGAAAAACCAAAAGGCGGAGTTGCGCTATTAGTAGACCAATATAGAAAGCTATAAATAGACCCTGAAGGGTACCTTTGGAGAGCATGCCAGATCTTTTTGCTTCTCCTTAGGATGCCATTGGTTAGCTCCTTCAGCTCTCCAACGTGCCCGACTTCAGTTTTGTCTTATGCGGAGAAGTGCTCTAAAGATCTTTCAGATGTGTGGTGGGACCTCCACACTGTAGCCAAGGGTCGGTTTCTAGCTCTATGTCTTCAGTCAGGTTCCTCGGTGGGATCAGTAAGTGTTAGCTTCCCCCTTGTAGGGGTCCGAACTCCTCGTTGGCCGATTCTCGGTTCCAACATTTCTATTTCATTTTGGACCTTAAGATAATCATTGCAAAATTCCTTAAAATAATTTTTAAATTCTTCTAAAGTAAAATCAAAGTCATGAAAGAGTGATACCTGATCTTCCTTAGAGGAATCATCCAAATCCATTAGGCAGGCTTCTTCTACAGCAATTTTGTCAGCACTTTCAGATGAAGAGGAGCTTGACTCAGTTTCTGAGTCACTCCAGGTTTCAACAATGAAACTTTTTCCCTTCTTCTTATCCTTCTTCCTGAAGGACTTCTTCTTGTGCTCCTTTTTATTACTGCTTCTGTCCCTTTGCTCCTTAGGAAACTCAGAGGCTATGTGCCCTGGCTTTCTGCAGGCAAAGTGATGCGTATTCGGCAAGTGCACCGGTCGTTGTCAAGTAATATATTTGGAAATAGCTTCCCCGAATGTCGATCTCTTGAGGAATGCAAGTTGTGGTGACAAGAAAATAGAGTGAGGTGGTTGTTACGACGAGTAAAAGAAGGTAAAAACAAGGGGCGTTGTGATTGGTGTCCTAAGATATTGCAGAAATAAGATGCGGGTCAAAACTCCGCTTCGCAAGGCGGGATGGATGCAACGGTCGCGATGTCGTGCTTCGGAAGGCGCGTGGACGGAAAGTAACTGTGACGATTGAGGGTGGCATACACCTCTTCGCAAAGTGGGGGTGAATGCAGCGGCCGCAATGTCGCGCTTCGGTAAGCGGGTGGAATGGCCGCAATGCGAGGTTTTGTGAGGGTCGTATTCACCTCTTCGCCAACATCATCACTAGAAATTGCTAGATGGATAACTAGAATGTGTGTGTGGAAGTGGAGTGGGGGCGGAGCGCATCACAGCAAAGCATTAAGCGAGAAATAAAACAAGAGTATACTTCCATTCATAGACAAATAGAGATCACTCTAGTTCAATACAATAGTTAAACATACATTTCCAAAAGAGAGAGGGTAGAGGAAACCACGAGATTAGAAGCCTCGCCGTAGATCTTGGCCGGAATGGGGGGTTGTCATGCCTCCTCCGAGCTCGGTCCTTGGTTGCTTCCGGAGTTCAGAGGCTGTCACTACCTCCAAACATCATCCGTCTTCTTCTCAGAGCTGGGTCTCTTCCACTTAGCCCAATGGAGATGCCACGCCTTGAAATACTTGTTGTAGATGGCGGGGAATGCTTCCGGAACCCTTGATGGAGCTTAGGATCGATGGAAGAAGCTTTCCCAAGGAAGGGGATGGATGGATGGAGATTGGAGAGGGAAAACGGCGGAGCTTGCGGAAGAATTCGCGCCAAAAACAGTGCCCGCCGACCTAAGATTGCGGACTGCATATTTATAGAAAACAAGGCGCACGAGCAGTGGCACACGACCAGTGGTCGTGCGCACTGGAAGTTGGTGGTCGTGTGCGCTGTGCCAGAAAACCTGCAAGACAAAACTGCAGAAAAATATAAAGTGCACGATGGAACGCACGACCGTGCGTAACAACGCACGACCAAATTCAGAAAGCAACTTTGGGCTGCAAATGAAAGCGCACGGTCGGCGGCGCACGATCAGTGATCGTGCGCAGTAGAACCAGTGATCGTGCGCAGTGTTCCTGTACAGATTTGTACCGGGAACACCTGCACGACCCCTGTTCCAGCATAACACTAATCAAAACCACTAAAAGTGGCACAAAACACAGCATGAAAGAAAGTAAAGAAGATAAACAAGAAAATACACCAAGAATGGGCCTAGAAGTGCACTTAGCTTGGAATAATAGACGGTTATTAAATATGCACGAAAACATGTATAAAGTGTAGTGCATAGACTAGATAATCGGCCTAGATGAGTCCTAAAATATGTATATAATGGAGACTCATCACACCCCCAGACTTACCTGTTTGCGCGTCCCGAGCAAACTACTCTCGGCGGACGGGAAAAACAAGGGTTAGAAAGGTGATTGTGGCTAGGAGTAATATGCGAAATCAAATAATCATGTTCATAAAACTCTCGTAGAAGAAATTTCTATTATGCAAAGTTATTTACAAATATCTAAAATAGTAAATAAGAGATTAGTTTACTCAAAAGCTGAACCAAGTATGATATGCCAGTCACGTGAAGGGAGAATGTAGGGATGCTCTCAGACGAGTATTTCAAAAAATACGGGATACGGAACTAACTCCACTGAAATCCATCGGTGTCGGGAGCCATAAGCTCGCACTTTCGCACTCTCTCCACAGCATCAAGTAAAACTACACACAAGTCAATAGGGCTTTCGGGTAAATATGAGGCTTAGGTTGCGGTAGGATATACAATGATAAACTCGGAGGCTACCGCACCTAACGCATTTGAGCAATACAAATTGTAAACCCGGGCAACCAATAAAGCTGATGTGTTCATCGCCAACACCCAATATAAAGTAGTTCTTATCAAACAATTCAGGATTTCTGAATTAGAATATAAAGCTCAATTTTTTTTTCTTTTGGAGCGCTAATCTTTTCAATTTTTAGTTACTTTTTCATTCAATTTTTTTTTCTTCTCCCTTTTTTTTCAACTTAAGCAATCCAAAAATGTATCCATACATAACAGCACAGCACAATAATCAGTTATACTAAAAAGCTCGAAACACGTGCACAAATAGGTTTGGTAATCTTGGCTTAAGCGAGAGCGGTGAAGCTAAATAGAAAAGATGGGATAGGCACAAAATTGGTTAGCAAGGGTGAATTTATGGTTTTGGCTCAAAGCTCAAACGGTCCAAAGAATGGCCTACATCATGCTAATGCGTTAGAACTACCCAGTGCCTATGTTTCGAGAGTCGCTTGGGGCGAGTTCTTAGCCACCGAGAAAGATAACTCTTTCTCCCGACTTGAGAAATACGAATCTAGCGTTCGATGCCAACTCACCTACACTACCGGTAGATCGACAAAGGTTCATGCTTTGAGTAAAGTACAACTCTAATTACAAAATTAGATAAGAATAAAGCTACAACGCATGAAAATAGAAATAACTTATACACAAAATTCTATGCAAAACATGAGTATTCGATTAGAACACTATTGGAGTCAACATCGTACTCCAAACCACAATTCCTAGCTAACACAATTGACTTCCCGGCTCCATTCCAAAAGGAAAATTGGCACGGTAGCACTCGCAAGTAAGTGCGTGCATAGTGGGTGCAGGGTGTGCGTGCCACATAAAAATTGATAAACTGAAATAAACGGAAAGCTAAAATAATAACACTACCGGAATGCATGCGTGCGTGCTCGTGCATGGTTCTCACTCTCCCCCAGACTTACATGAAAGTATAATCTAAGATATGATTCTTTAAACATTAAACTAAGGAGAAAAGAGAGAGTGTACCCCGTGCTCAGAAGTGAGCATACCGGAAGAATTGGCGTTTTGTCCTTAATGCGGTTGTTCCGCCTTGCTCCAAGAAATACGGACCTGCGATTAAAGAGTACCCAGGCACAACAAAAATATAATAAGGAAAATAAAGAAGAACGAAGGAGCGGAACCAAGCAGTCCCCAATGGGTTGTCTCCCAAGAGCCCTTTTGTTTACCGTCCTTAAGGTGGACCAAATACCTATATTAAGTAATTTATAAAGTCTAGGAATACGCAAAAGTTAATAAATCCTAATTATTATTACATGCTCAAAATAAATCAGCTATAAGCTGATTTGAAGTAGTAACAACTGATGAAAGAGAAAGGTCCAGGGACCTGGTAGTAGGGGTGGAAATTAAGTAGGATGCTCAGCCTCCAACCCCAAATCTCCTCCTTTTTCGCTCTCTTCTTCTCCTCCAGTATTATGTCTTCAAAGAAGAACCACTTGCCCCTTGTAACCAATCCTCATGGGGAAGCACCAACGATAATGAGGAAACAAGATGTTCCTTCACTGTACCTTCCTCATCCCGCCAGGCTTTCGGCTCCTCCATGCATAAGATCTGATCAACCATAGGAGGGACATCCTGCATCCTTGTACAAAAAGAAAGGGGGTCAGGAAATAAATTAGAAGAAAAACTAAAAGAAATCTCATCTGAGGGGATAATCCCGGCTTCATCCCCCATGTGGTGCGGCAATGATAAACTAATGAGATCATCGAAGATTTCACTAGACTCAACAGCGCACGCAATGGCCTCCTCTATAACTTGGACTTTCTCGCACTGGACCGAAATGGTTGCTTCAGCACAATCGATACTGTCCTCCTCCATGAGAGTGGGAACGACACAGCGCAGGTCTGTTACATCCTGCATGTTGACCTCAACGATAACATCAGAAATTGATGTAGTTTCGTATGTAGTGGGAGATGACGCGCTTCTTAAGAGTTCGGGCTCACTCTCCACACAAGGGCACAAATCCACGCAAAGTGGTACATGAACCAAAGAGGTATGGGGGGTCGCATCAGAAACAGGGTCTTGAGGGACACTGATGCACGTGTCGATTCCAGAGCCTTCAAAAAGTGAAGGTGGAAGTGACACGTAACCAGAGGAAGGAGCTGTGTTCGCCGAATTTGAGGATGGGACGATCCGAATATCCAGCTCATCGTCATCCGCCAATTGGCGAAGATAATCCGCACAGTCCTTCAAGGCGTTCTCTCTACTTTTACAAAATAAACACTGCTTTACCAGCTTTGCCGGCACCCAAGGTGCGGCAGCCGAGTAAAGATGCGAAAACAAAGGCGCAGTAGAGGAGCCAAAAGATTTATGGGACCCGTACGGTTTCTGAACGACACCATACTCTTTGGGACACCTATCACTAGAGTGGGATGTGTCCCCACACCAATGACATCGGATATTCAAATGCACCCACATGATATAGAAGAAGAAAATAACATGAAAAAGAGTAAATTAAAAAGGAATAAAAGACTCAATCGCAAACAATCGATTCACAACCAAAATCTCATCACGCCTGCATTCCCCGGCAACGGCGCCAAAAACTTGATGCGTATTCGGCAAGTGCACCGGTCGCTGTCAAGAAATAAATTTGGGAATAGCTTCTCCGAATGTCGATCTCTTGAGGAATGCAAGTTGTGGTGACAAGAAAATAGAGTGAGGTGGTTGCTACGATGAGTAAAAGAAGGTAAAAACAAGGGGGCGTTGTGATTGGTGTCCTAAGCTATTGCAGAAATAAGATGCGGGTCAAAACTCTGCTTCGCAAGGCGGGATGGATGCAACGGCCGCGATGCCGTGCTTTGGAAGGCGCGTGGACGGAAAGTAACTGTGACGATTGAGGGTCGCACGCACCTCTTCGCAAAGTGGGGGTGAATGCAGCGGCCGCATTGCCGCACTTCGGTAACCGGGTGGAATGGCCGCAATGTGAGGTTTTGTGAGGGTCATATTCACCTCTTCGCCAACATCACCACTAGCAATTGCTAGATGGCTAACTAGAACGTGTGTGTGGAAGTGGAGTGGGGGCGGAGCGCATCACAGCAAAGCATTAAGCGAGAAAAAAAACAAGAGTATACTTCCATTCGTAGACAAATAGAGATCACTCTAGTTCAATACAATAGTTAAACATACATTTCCAAAAGAGAGAGGGTAGAGGAAACCACGAGATGAGAAGCCTCGCCGTAGATCTTAGCCGGAATGGGGGGTTGTCAAGCCTCCTCCGAGCTCAGTCCTTGGTTGCTTCCGGAGTTCAGAGGCTGTCACTACCTCCAACCATCATCTGTCTTCTTCTCAGAGCTGGGTCTCTTCCACTTAGCCCAATGGAGATGCCACACCTTGAAATACTTGCTGTAGATGGTGGGGAATGCTTTCGGAACCCTTGATGGAGCTTAGGATCGATGGAAGAAGCTTTCCCAAGGAAGGGGATGGTTGGATGGAGCTTGGAGAGGGAAAACGGCAGAGCTTGAGGAAGAATTCATGCCCAAAACAGTGCCCGCCGACCTAAGATCGCGGACTGCATATTTATAAAAAACAAGGCGCACGACCAGTGGTCGTGCGCACTGGAAGTTGGTGGTCGTGCGCGCTGTGCCAGAACTCATGCAAGACAAAACTGCAGAAAAATATAAAGCGCACGACCGAACGCACGACCGTGCGTAACAATGCACGACCAAATTCAGAAAGCAACTTTGGGCTGCAAATGAAAGCGCACGGTCGGCGGCGCACGATCAGTGATCGTGCGCAGTAGACCCAGTGATCGTGCGCAGTGTTCCTGTACAGATTTGTACCGGGAATACCTGCACGACCTCTGTTCCAGCATAACACTAATCAAAACCACTGAAAGTGGCACAAAACACAGCATGAAAGAAAGTAAAGAAGATAAACAAGAAAATACACCAAGAACGGGCCTAGAAGTGCACTTAGCTTGGAATAATAGACGGTTATTAAATATGAACGAAAACATGTATAAAGTGTAGTGCATAGACTAGATAATCGGCCTAGATGAGTCCTAAAATATGTATATAATGGAGACACATCACACCCCGAGACTTACCTGTTTGCGCGTCCCGAGCAAACTACTCTCGGCGAACGGGAAAAACAAGGGTTAGAAAGGTGATTGTGGCTAGGAGTAATATGCGAAATCAAATAATCATGTTCATAAAACTCTCGTAGAAGAAATTTCTATTATGCAAAGTAATTTACAAATATCTAAAATAGTAAATAAGAGATTAGTTTACTCAAAAGCTGAACCAAGTATGATCTGCCAGTCACGTGTAGGGAGAATGTAGGGATGCGCTCAGACGAGTATTTCGAAAAATACGGGATACGGAACTAACTCCACCGGAATCCATCAATGTTGGGAGCCATAAGCTCGCACTTTCGCACTCTCTCCATAGCATCAAGTAAAACTACACACAAGTCAATAGGGCTTTCGGGTAAATATGAGGCTTACATTGCGGTAGAATATACAATGATAAACTCGGAGGCTAACGCACCTAACGCATTTGAGCAATACAAATTGTAAACCCGGGCAACCAATAAAGCTGATGTGTTCATCGCCAACACCCAATATAACGTAGTTCTTATCAAACAATTCAGGATTTCTGAATTAGAATATAAAGCTCAATTTTTTTTTCTTTTGGAGCGCTAATCTTTTCAATTTTTAGCTCACAAATACTTTTTCATTCATTTTTTTCTTCTCCTTTTTTTTCAACTTAAGCAATCCAAAAATGTATCCATACATAACAGCACAGCACAATAATCAGTTATACTAAAAAGGTCGAAACACGTGCGCAAACAGGTTTGGTAATCTTGGCTTAAGCGAGAGCGGTGAAGCTAAATAGAAAAGATGGGATAGGCACAAAATTGGTTAGCAAGGGTGAATTTCTGGTTTTGGCTCAAAGCTCAAACGGTCCAAAGAATGGCCCACATCATGCTAACGCGTTAGAACTACCCGGTGCCTATGTTTCGAGAGTCGCTAGGGGAGAGTTCTTAGCCACCGAGAAAGATAACTCTTTCTCCCGACTCGAGAAATACGAATCTAGCGTTCGATACCAACTCACCTACACTACCGGTAGATCGACACAGGTTCATGCTTTGAGTAAAGTACAACTATGATTACTAAATTAGATAAGAATAAAGCTACAACGCATGAAAATAGAAATAACTTATACACAAAATTCTATGCAAAACATGAGTATTCGATTAGAACACTACTGGAGTCAACATCGTACTCCAAACCACAATTCCTAGCTAACACAATTGACTTCTCGGCTCCATTCCAAAAGGAAATTTGGCACGGTAGGACTCGCAAGTAAGTGCGTGCATAGTGGGTGCAGCGTGTGCGTGCCACATAAAAATTAATAAACTGAAAGCTAAAATAGTAACACTACTTGAATGCATGCGTGCGTGCTCGTGCATGGTTCTCACTCTCCCCCAGACTTACATCAAAGCATAATCTAAGATATGATTCTTTAAACATTAAACTAAGGAGAAAAGGGAGAGTGTACCCCATGCTCAGAAGTGAGCATACCCGAAGAATTGGCGTTTTGTCCTTAATGCGGTTGTTCTGCCTTGCTCCAAGAAATACGGACCTGCGATTAAAGAGTACCCAGGCACAACAAAAATATAATAAGGAAAATAAAGAAGAAAGATGGAGCGGAACCAAGCGGTCCCCAATGGGTTGTCTCCCAAGAGCCCTTTTGTTTACCGTCCTTAAGGTGGACCAAATACCTATATTAAGCCATTTATAAAGTCTAGGAATACGCAAAAGTTAATAAATCCTAATTATTATTACAATTTCAAAATAAAACAGCTATAAGCTGATTTGAAGTAGTAACAACTGATGAAAGGGAAAGGTCCGGGGACCTGGTAGTAGGGGTGGAAATTAAGTAGGATGCTCAGCCTCCAACCCCAAATCTCCTCCTTTTTCGCTCTCTTCTTCTCCTCCAGTATTATGTCTTCCAAGAAGAACCGCTTGCCCCTTGTAACCAATCCTCAAGGGGAAGCACCAGCGATGATGAGGAAACAAGATGTTCCTTCACTGTACCTTCCTCATCCCGCCAGGCTTTCAGCTCCTCCATGCATAAGATCTGATCAACCGTAGGAGGGACATCCTGCATCCTTGTACAAAAAGAAAGGGGGGTCAGGAAATAAATTAGAAGAAAAACTAAAAGAAATCTCATCTGAGGGGATAATCCCGGCTTCATCCCCCATGTGGTGCGGCAATGATAAACTGATGAGATCATCGAAGATATCACTACACTCAACAGCGCACGCAATGGCCTCCTCTATAACTTGGACTTTCTCGCACTGGACCGAAATGGTTGCTTCAGCACAATCGAGACTGTCCTCCTCCATGAGAGTGGGCACGACACAACGTAGGTCTGTAACATCCTGCAAGTTGACCTCAACGATAACATCAGAAATAGATGTAGTTTCGCGTGTAGTGGGAGATGACGCGCTTCTTAAGAGTTCGGGCTCACTCTCCACACAAGGGCACAAATCCACGCAAAGTGGTACATGAACCGAAGAGGTATGGGGGGTCGCATCAGAAACAGGGTAATGAGGGACACTGATGCACGTGTCGATTCCAGAGCCTTCAAAAAGTGAAGGTGGAAGTGACACGTAACCGGAGGAAGGAGCTGTGTTCGCTGAATTTGAGGATGGGACGATCCGGATATCCGGCTCATCGTCATCCGCCAATTGGCGAAGATAATCCGCACAGTCCTTCAAGGCGTGCTCTCTACTTTTGCAAAATAAACACTGCTTTGCCAACTTTGCCGGCACCCAAGGTGCGGCAGTCGAGTAAAGGTGCGATAACAAAGGCGCAGTAGAGGAGCCAAAAGATTTATGGGACCCGTACGGTTTCTAAACGACACCATACTCTTTGGGACACCTATCACTAGCGTGGGATGTGTCCCCACACCAACGACATCGGATATTCAAATGCGCCCACATGATATAGAAGAAGAAAATAACCTGAAAAAGAGTAAATTAAAAAGGAATAAAAGAGTCAATCGCAAACAATCGATTCACAACCAAAATCTCATCACGCCTACATTCCCCGGCAACGAAGCCAAAAACTTGATGCGTATTCGGCAAGTGCACCGGTCGCTGTCAAGTAATACATTTGGGAATAGCTTCCCCGAATGTCGATCTCTTGAGGAATGCAAGTTGTGGTGACAAGAAAATAGAGTGAGGTGGTTGTTATGATGAGTAAAAGAAGGTAAAAACAAGGGGGCGTTGTGATTGGTGTCCTAAGCTATTGCAGAAATAAGATGCGGGTCAAAACTCTGCTTCGCAAGGCGGGATGGATGCAACGGCCGCGATGCCGTGCTTCGGAAGGCGCTTGGACGGAAAGTAACTGTGACGATTGAGGGTCGCATGCACCTCTTTGCAAAGTGGGGGTGAATGCAGCGGCCGCAATGCCGCGCTTCGGTAAGCGAGTGGAATGGCCGTAATGTGGGGTTTTGTGAGGGTCGTATTCACCTCTTCGCCAGCATCACCACTAGCAATTGCTAGATGGCTAACTAGAACGTGTGTGTGGAAGTGGAGTGGGGGCGGAGCGCATCACAGCAAAGCATTAAGCGAGAAATAAAACAAGAGTATACTTCCATTCGTAGACAAATAGAGATCACTCTAGTTCAATACAATAGTTAAACATACATTTCCAAAAGAGGGAGGGTAGAGGAAACCACGAGATGAGAAGCCTCGTCGTAGGTCTTGGCCGGAATGGGGGGTTGTCAAGCCTCCTCCAAGCTCATTCCTTGGTTGCTTCCGGAGTTCAGAGGCTGTCACTACCTCCAAACATCATCCGTCTTCTTCTCAGAGCTGGGTCTCTTCCACTTAGCCCAATGGAGATGCCACACCTTGAAATACTTGTTGTAGATGGCGGGGAATGCTTCCGAAACCCTTGATGGAGCTTAGGATCGATGGAAGAAGCTTTCCCAAGGAAGGGGATGGATGGATGGAGCTTGGAGAGGGAAAACGGCGGAGCTTGCGGAAGAATTCGCGCCCAAAACAGTGCCCGCCGACCTAAGATCGCGGACTGCATATTTATAGAAAACAAGGCGCACGAGCAGTGGCGCACGACCAGTGGTCGTGCGCAGTGGAAGTTGGTGGTCGTGCGAGCTGTGCCAGAAAACCTGCAAGACAAAACTACAGAAAAATATAAAGCGCACGACCGAACGCACGACCGTGCGTAACAACGCATGACCAAATTCAGAAAGCAACTTTGTGCTGCAAATGAAAGCGCACGGTCAGCGGCGCACGATCAGTGATTGTGCGCAGTGTTCCTGTACAGATTTGTACCGGGAACACCTGCACGACCCCTGTTCTAGTATAACACTAATCAAAACCACTGAAAGTGGCATAAAACACAACATGAAATAAAGTAAAGAAGATAAACAAGAAAATACACCAAGAACGGGCCTAGAAGTGCACTTAGCGTGGAATAATAGATGGTTATTAAATATGAACGAAAACATGTATAAAATGTAGTGCATAGACTAGATAATCGGCCTAGATGAGTCCTAAAATATGTATATAATGGAGACTCATCACAAAGCAGATTACTTCATTCTTTGTAGTCTTATCAAACCTTGGTTTGCTTGAGCTCCTATCCTTCCTTTTGGAGGCTTTAGATTTTACCCGTCTTTTGAATCTTTTGGCCAAGAGGTTGAATATTTCTTCTTCAAAAGTGCAAGGCTCTCCTTCAGCAGCCTCCAGAGCAATGGTCTTTTCTTTAGGATCTGAGATTTTCTCCTTTGCTAAACCAAAATTATTGATGTATTTCAATTTCTAAGAATACTTAGCCTCTTCCAAAAATTATGAAATTTTTACTGCAAGTAGCCCTTGCCAAGATGAGCAAGTTTCATGTTTATGGTTTTCTAATTTGAGGGCAATAAGAGGCACAGAAAAAAAATTTTCCCCTGCCCTCAATTTATATATACACAACACATATGTTGGTGTGGATCTGCGGCTGAGATCGAGCCGGAAATCCCGCGCTAATGCCCCGCAGCAGATCCTGCATTGATCCACTGCAGGGCTGTAATGATTACCGAGGTAATCAGGACCGTCTGAACTCTTCCCTAAGATCAGATGGCATCTGCATCCCGACGGGTCGTAGAGCCTTACGGGCCTCTGCCTCCGCCGGATGGCCAATAGATTGTCGCGCCTCCTCCACTGGCTAATTCATTGGTGGTCGGCGGAACCTACGGAGGTGGTCCGGAGGCCTGACTCTGTCGTCCTCCACAGGTGAGGTGCTCCACGTGTGCTGAACTTCTAGGCACCATGAAGAGTCCCATTTATACACACTTTTATGGACTCATCCGGGCTAGTTTTCACTCTCGTGCACGTCGTTTTCGGGCTATTAGTGCATCTAATTCTCTTATGCTCATTTACGTGCACTTACGTGCTTCGTGCTCTTTTTAGGCCCATTTTGGTGTGTGTTTGCGCTCCATGTTATTGGGGGTAAGCACATGGTGCTCCCCAATCCTTTTTCTATGTTGATTGGTGCTGGAGTTGTATTCCCAGCTAGATTGTTGTACTTGCAGGTGGTTGGATCATCTCCTTTTTCCCTGAAATCATGATTGTTTATATCGCATGGTCGTGCATTTTCTTAACGCACGAATGGCTACGGTCGTGCATCTTCATTTGGGGAGAAAACCGGTGATCTGACTTTGTTCGTGTGTTTTTACGCACGGGCAGTTGCCCGTGCGTAAAGGAAAGGCACGATCGCCTGTTTCGACTGTTTTTAGCCAATCATGATTGTTTATAACGCACGGGCGCTTCTGCTTCTTCCTCAAGTCAGTTTATTCATTAAATAATGCACGGGCAACGCACGGTCGTGCGTTCGCCCATGCGTGACTAAATTATTAACCGTTTAGTATTTAAGGCAGTAAATCTGCTGCAATCGAGAGCCCCCATGGGAAAAGCTTCAGAAGCCCGCCATTTTTGCCCAGTTCGCCTCTCCACTACTGTTTGACCTAGGAGGAGCTCCGGTGACCTTCGGCTTACAAATCATCCGCCAAAGCTCCCTCCTTGTCCATAGACGGAGAGCTCAAGAATGCCATAGAAGGAGAGCTTCCGCTGCATTCAAGGTGTCGAACAAGAGTTACCTCGAGCTAGACCACAAAGAAGACGGGTAAAAGTAGAGGAAGGTGACAGCTCCTCTTGACCCCGGACGCAACTGAAAACCGAGCACGGACGAGGCTTGACAACCCTAGGATTCTGGCCGAGAATCTTCAGCATAGTCTTCTGTTGGACATGTGTGTCACATCCCTTTGTTTGAGAATAACAAATCCCATATTGTATTTGATATTGCTTGTAGTGTGTTTATAGTGTGCAGGAACTATAGGTGCAATACTCCACAGGTATAAAGCAGCTTAGAACAATCTTTTGAAAGGAGTAGCGCTACCGCCAGCGCTATCGCTAACGCCAACACTAACGCCAGCGCTATCGCTAACGCCCGGCGCTAGCTCAGTTGGTTTCATCTCAGCGGTTTCCTTAGCGCTACTGCCAGCGCTAGCGCTACCGCGTGGCGCTATCTCGAGTTCATACACAGCGCCACGCCTTCGACGGTTCCGCAACCGCTCAACACGACCGCTACCGCCAGCGCTATCGCTACCGCAGGCGCTATCTCAAGTTCGTGCAGAGAGCCACGCAGTCGATGGTTTTTGCAACCGCTCCACACGAACGCTATCGCAGGCGCTATCAGCTACCGCAGGCGCTAGCTCCAAGATCTATAAAACGATGTGTTCTCTCTCGTTTTGGGCTAGAACTTCTAGAGACATTACTTGTGCCAAAACTCTCGTGCTGCTACTCTGCCGAAACATCATCTCCCACTCAAGGCCAAAGAAGAAAATCTGGAGAAGGAAGCCATCACGCTGCATCCGAAGAACGATCGCTTCGACCTCGCTTGTGCTTCAGCGATCCTTCATGCTCATCTCCAGAAATCTTAAGAGGGAGTTTGCTTGTTATTTACTTCACTTCTTTATTTGTATCTTGTAGTGAAATCGCCTTGTTTTTGGCGACTAGGTCCTTGCGCGGCTTAGGGGGACTTCGCCGCGTGAGTTGGCGACTAGGTCTAGGGGATTAGATCTAGGGGGTGCTCGAGGCCATATCCGGGGAAGGATTAGCTAGAGCGGCTTGAGGCCTTATCCGGGGAAGGATAGGATAAAACCAACCGGTTTGTGGGGATACAAGTCGGTATAGAAAAGGAAAAGAAATTTACTTTTGTACGCCTCCGATTTCTAGCGATATTGAAATCAAATTTTGTAAACACCCTTTTTATATAATACAATCATGATTATATTTGTGTTTATTTGATTTCTCTCAATTGGCGTAAAATTTCATTATTGCGAAATTGTTATTACTAAATTGTCATCTAATTTCCTATTAATCAAAAACAACTTAGTAATTATCTAGAAAATTATAACAAGAATTTTATTCCCTTATTCACCCCCCCCCCCCCCCCCCCTCTAAGGGCGCTGTAAGATCCAACAAGTGGTATCAGAGGAAGGTTATTCCAAACGGTTTAAAAAGCAGGAATAATGGCGTCTTATGATCTCGCTTTTTCTGAGGGCCAGGGAATTAGTAGACCTCCACTATTTACTTGGTCGGATTATAATTATTGGAAAAATAGGATGCGTTGTTTTCTAATGACCCTAGATATTGAGGTTTGGAACATGGTAGAAGAAGAATACACTCCTCCTACATTTGTAGTTGGAGAAGTTATGTTAGAAAAACCCAAAGATAAATGGGACTATCGGGATAAACTCAAATGTAAAAATAATGCAAAAGACATTAATGTTCTATTTTGTGCGTTGGATAGAAATGAATTTAATAGAATTTCTGCATGTACTACTGCTTATGAAATTTGGAATCATTTGGAAGTTACTCATGAAGGTACATCGCAGGTTAAAGATTCCAAGCTTTTTCAACTAGAGTCGGAATATGAAAAATTTTGAATGGATGAAAGCAAAGATGTTGATGGTATGTACACGCGCTTCACCAAGATCGTCAACGCCTCAAAAGCACTTGGAAAGACTTTCTCAAATGGCGACTTGGTCCGTAAGATCCTTCGTTCTCTTCCTCCAAAATTCAACCCGAAGATGACGGCTATTTCGGAGTCGCACAACTTAAGGACGCTCCAAGTTGAGAGCCTCATTGGGAATCTCAAAACCCATGAGGTAGAACTCAAAATCCAACATGATGAATACAACAAGGAACCAAAGAAGAAGGTGTTGGAATTAAAGTCAAAGAAGGAGTGCCAAGAGGATGAGGATGAAGATGAAGAAAGTCTTTTGGTGAAGAACTTCTGAAAGTTCATGCGCAATCCGGAAAGGAGGAACACCTTTCGAAAATATTTCCAAAAGGGTGAAAGATGGAAAAGGGTCATCTTTAAAGAAAGAAAAAGAGAGCGACAATGAAGAAGAGAGACCTCCACTGTAATGCTATCATTATAGGAAGACGGGGCACATTCGGAGCCAGTGCCCAAAGTTCTTGAAGGAGAAGAAAGAAAAACGACACAAAGGGAAGGAGAAGAAGAAAGTACTTAAAGCTAGAACATGGGATGACTCTTCCTCCTCCTCCTCCGAAGAATCAAGTGGATCTTCATCAAGCGAAGATGAGGAAGCAAACATGTGCCTCATGGGACTTGGAAACGACGACGATGACACCAGTGTTCCTAGTGACACTGAGGTAACTCCTCCCACTTATGATGAATTGTTTAATGAATTTCTTGAAACTTGCAAAGCTTTTGATAAAAATATGAAAGTTAGTATTTTATTAAATCGAGAAAATGAATCTCTTATTAAAGAAAATCAAAATATTTCCAAAAAGGTAATTGTTTTATAAAAGAGAAAGGTTTCTTGCCAAGAATGTGATCACTCCACTAAATTGTCAAAAGATATAGAAGAGTCACTTTCTAAAGCCCTCTCTCATGCCAAAACTCTTACAAAAAAAGGGGGAATTAGAAAGGAAATTAGAAGCCTCTCTTTTGCAAATCAAAAATAATAAAAAGGGTTTTGAAAATAGGTGTGTCATGCTTGTGAAAGAAAACTTTTCACTTAAAGCACAAGTACATGATCTCACAATGGCAATTAAAAAATTTGGAATAGGCCAAAAATCACTGGACATGATTTTAGGGAACCATTGTCATGGTTCTGGAAAGTTTGGGCTCGGATATCGAGGTGAGGGCTACCGCCCGGCGCTAGCCACTAACGCCGGCGCTAGCACCTCATACTAGAAACCTGAAATTTCTTTTTCAAAATGCTTTCCTTCTGTAAATCAAATTTATTCCAGCAAGAAAATATTCCAGAAAAGGGTCTCAACCCCCTTTATTTCGTGTGCAAACTGTTATAGTTTAGGTCACACATCTAGTTCTTGCAGGAAAATAAAATGAAATACTTTAAAGAAAATCTGGGTACCTAAGGCTTCCACTTATTCTATGGGTGGTTCCACTTGGGTATCCGGATCTTTACTCTCATCTTCTTTCTAGATGTGCAGGCAGGCTAAGGATAATGAAGACGTGTGGTACTTGGATTCAGGATGCTCCAAGCACATGACGGGCAATAAAGCAAAGTTCCTTAGCCTATAAAGGAAGAAGGGAGGGATCGTAACGTTTGGTGACAACGGAAAAGGAAGGATCATGGGAATTGCTACAGTTGGTAATGAATCCTTCACTATATCAAATGTTCTTTATGTAAAAGGACTAAAACACAATCTTATCTCAATTAGCCAATTATGTGATAAAGGATTAGATGTTTTATTTGAATCTTCTACCAATTTATGCAAAATATCTAATCCTATTACAAACAATATTTTACTAACTGCACCAAGAATGCACAATGTTTATATAGTTTCATTTCATGATCTTTCAAAATCATCTTTACAATGTTTTATTACCAAAAATGATGAACTTGAACTTTGGCATAGAAGGCTAGGACATGCTAGCACAAAGCTTATTGTAAAACTTGCCAAAAGAGATTTAATTAGAGGATTGCCTAGATTAAATGGAAATTTACCTTCACTTTGTTCACCATGTCAAAAAGGTAAAATTACTAGATCCTCTTTCAAAAGTAAAAATGTTATTTCTACTACAAGACCTTTGCAATTAATTCATATGGATCTTTTTGGTCCCGTTAGCACCGCAAGTCTTGGTGGTAGATTATATACATATGTTTTAATAGATGATTTTTCTAGATATTGTTGGACAATATTTCTATCATCCAAATCCGAAGCGTTTTGTGAATTTTCAAAATTATGTACTCGTATTCAAAATGAAAGTGATTTAAAAATTAAATGCATTCGCTCGGATCATGGAGGAGAATTTGAAAATGAAAAATTTACATCTTATTGTGATATGTTAGGCATAAAACATGAGTTCTCCGCACCACGCACACCACAACAAAATGGTGTTGTAGAAAGAAAGAATAGGACACATCAAGAGCTAGCACACACTATGTTATGTGAATATAAATTACCTAAGTCCTTTTGGGCCGAAGCTGTAAACACATCATGTTATGTTATAAATAGAATCATGTTTCGCCCATCTTTAAATCTCACACCATATGAACTATATTTTCAAAAGAAGCCTAATGTATCTTACATCAAAGTTTTTGGTTGTAAATGCTTTATTTTAAATACAAAAGATAGCTTGGGAAAGTTTGATGAAAAATGTGATGAAGGAACATTTCTTAGATACTCTTCAACTTGTAAAGCTTATAGAGTTTTTAATAAAAGAACTAGAAAAGTTGAAGAGTCAATTAATGTGAAATTTGATGAGCTTGTTCCTTGTATAGAAAGACTTTCCACAGGCAAAGAGGATGATCTATTACCTCCTTTGGAGCATGGTGATGAAGAACCTTCCAAAGAAGAAGAAGAGGAGGCCAAGAAAGATGAATATGTACCTCCAAGCATCTTAAAATACACAAAGGATCCTCCACGGGAACTTATAATTGGTGAACCATCCATCGGGGTAAGAACTCGCTCTTCTCTTCATGAATCTTATTCAAATGTTTGCTTTGTTTCTGAAATAGAACCAAAAAACGTTTCTGCTGCTTTAAACGATGAATTTTGGTTTTTGGCTATGAATGAAGAGTTAGAACAATTTGAGCGACATAATGTGTGGAAATTAGTAGAAAGACCATCTAATCACCCGGTTGTAGGCGTAAAATGGATTTTTAAAAATAAATTAGATGGTGAGTCTAGAATATCTAGAAATAAAGCACGCTTAGTAGCACAAGGATATTCACAAATCGAGGGGATAGATTTTGATGAATCTTTTGCACCCGTTGCTAGATTGGAGTCTATAAGAATTTTTCTAGCATTTGCAAGCTTTAAAAGAATAAAACTATTTCAAATGGATGTGAAAAGTGCGTTTCTAAACCGATTTGTAAAAGAAGAAGTTTATGTTGAACAACCCCCCGGTTTTATTAATGAAAAATTTCCAAATCATGTTAACAAACTAGAAAAAGCGCTTTATGGTTTAAAACAAGCGCCCCGTGCAAGGTATGAAAGACTTACGTCATTTTTATTGAAGCACGGTTATATTATGGGAAGTGCGGATAATACTCTCTTTAATAAGCACAACAATGATGATATAATTATTTTACAAATATATGTTGATGATATTATTTTTGGATCTACTAATGAAGAGATGTGTAAAGAAGTTATTTTAGTGATGAAAAATGAATTTGAAATGTGTCTAGTAGGAGAACTTTCTTATTTCCTTGGTTTTCAAATATCACAAAGAATTGATGGTATTTTTGTATGTCTAAATATGTCCATGATATGCTTAAACGTTTTGGATTTGAAAACCTTAAACATGCTTCTACACCAATGAGTGCGTCACTTAAATTAGGAAAAGATGAATCGGGAATTTCAATTGATCAAACCTTATATAGAGGTATGATAGGATCCCTACTTTATCTTAGTGCAATTAGACCCGATATTATGTTTGTCTTATGCTTATGTGCTCGATTTCAAGCCAATCCAAAAGAATCTCATTTAAAAGCGGTAAAACGAATTTTTAGATATCTCATTGGGTCATCTAGATTAGGATTATGGTACCCACATAATGATTCATTTATATTGCATGGCTATTCCGATTCGGATTATGCCGGTTGTTCACTTGATAGAAAAAGCACTAGTGGTACTTGTCATTTTCTAGGACCCTCATTAGTTGCATGGTCTAGTAGGAAATAAAATTCGGTTGCACTCTCCACCACGGAGGCCGAATACATTGCATTAGGGAGTTGTTGTGCACAAGCACTATGGATGAGCCAAACTTTAGAGGACTTTGGTTTTCATCTAAAAAATATTGAACTAAAATGTGACAACAAAAGTGCCATTGATCTCACAAATAATCCGGTACACCACTCTAGATCCAAACATATAGATGTGCGTCATCATTTCATAAGGGATCACATTAAAAATGAAAATGTAAGGATTAATTTCATTGGCACGGACTCTCAACTTGCTGATATATTTACTAAACCTCTTCCCGATACAAGGTTTCAAATGTTAAGATTGGAATTAGGAGTCTTAGACATCTTAGGATGAATAACATGTAAAATGCTAATGTTTTATGCAATTTGAGTTATCAAAACATCTCTGAATATTATACAATTTCTGCATAAGACTACACTTAAGACCCATAATCAATATCAAAAATCAAAAATTTAAAATTCCTAAAAAATCATGTACTGTTTGCCGCGCTATCACTAGCACCGGCGCTAGCGTGGGTTTTGGAATTTTCTAATTTTCAAAATTTCTAAAAATCACTAAAAATATTTCAGTCTACATGTACTACTTTGTTTTTGTATTTCTGACATATGTTATTTTTGTTTTATTCATATTATGAAAAATCAACTACAAAAATTCAAAATTCAAAAATACAAAAATATGTTTGTGTGATTTTTCTGTTTTTTATTAAAAAAAAATTCAAAAAAAAAAAATTGTATGATCTTTATTGCCAATATCAAGCATGTATGAATTCTATTATTTAAAATTATTTACAATGTTAAAACATATTCTTTCAAATTACTATGAATATTGTTTTGCTTATCATGCTTTGATATATCTATTTAAAGTGCATCAATTGTATTGAAAAATGTGTAGAACCAAGCTTAGCATGCCTCTAAGTATGAGTAAATGTTTTATGATTGATAATGATACATTTCACTCACTTATTTTGGTAATCAACATGTGTGTCTAAATCTAAAAAATGCTTGCTTGAGTATTGTATTTGTACAATGAATTAAACCTTGCATAAGTTTATTGCCTACACTACATTTGAATTGCACTTATGAAATTTAGAAAAGTGGTTAAGTTAAAAATTGGGTTTGCAAAACAAGTGTATTCGGAGAATGTTGTCTCACAAATATGAACAAAAAAATATATAAGTAGACAAATATAACTCCACCAAGCACTACTTGAACCTCCTGATATGTCTTCATAAGCATTGTGAGGTTGAGCACCTTGGAAAGAATAGTAAAGTGTCTTGTGCAAACTTTGGTTATTACACCACTTTGTTAAAAATTATGTGCATTAAAAGTGTGTGAAAGTAATTTACTTGTGTTTTATTGTGCACTTTACTTTACTTTTGTCTTGCATTTTGATGATTTAAATCCATTGTTAACATTGCCCAAAATACACTTATGTGCACATCATTATCTTTCATAACACTTCTTCTCATGAGTATTGGATTCTAATGCTTTATTTATACTACTCTTTATATAAGAAATGCACTAGATAACCTAGCATGATCTCTACAATGTTTTGGTATTTCTTGAATTTACAATTAAGTAACATTGTAGTATAATCTCTATTTGATATCATCATTTCATGCTTGGTATCTTTATGAAAAACTTTGAGATTTCAAAAGGTTAAAACATCTTTCAATTTTGAACTAAAACTCATATTTTTACTTATGCTTTTCATGCTTACAAAAAGATGTTTCTTATAATCTTCCGCTATGCTAAAACTCTTAACTATTTATTTGAAATCTCTTCAATACTATACTTAAATTCTTTATCATTGTCTATATTACAAAAGCTCGATCATGATTTATCTTTTTAAAATGCCTCCTTACTACCCTTACCCCACCTTCTTTTGATAATACCAAAAGGGGGAGATTAATTGAAGAAATCTATAGATTAATTGAAGAAATCTATATAGGAGAAATATAGATAAATAAGGGGAGTAACACATAAATTCATGAAATCTATCATTTTGGGGGAGTAACACATAAATTGCATTTATGTAGGGGGAGCATTAAGTTAGGGGGAGTATGCACATTATCATGCATATCATTTACTATAGTTGCACTTTTATCTTGCTTATCTTATCTATAAACACTATTGTTGATTTCTTGCTTAAAGAATTTGTTATTATCAAAAGGGGGAGATTATTGGACATGTGTGTCACATCCCATTATTTGAGAATAACAAATCCCATATTGTATTTGATATTGCTTATAGTGTGTTTATAGTGTGCAGGAACTATAGGTGCAATACTCCACAAGTATAAAGCAGCTTGGAACAATCTTTTGAAAGAAGCAGCGCTACCGCCAGTGCTATCGCTAACGCCAGCACTAACGCCAGCGCTATCGTTAATGCTCGGCGCTAGCTCAGTTGGTTTTGTCTCAGCGGATTCCTTAGCACTACCTCCAGCGCTAGCGTTACCGCCAAACACTATCTCAAGTTCGTACACAGCGCCACGCCTTCGACGATTCCACAACCGCTCAACACGACCGCTACCGCCAGCGCTATCGCTATCGCAGGCGCTATCTCAAGTTCGTGCAGAGAGCCACACAGTCGACGGTTTTTGCAAACGATCCACACGAACGCTACCGCAGGCGCTATCAGCTACCGCAGGCGCTAGCTCCAAGATCTATAAAATGATGTGTTCTCTCTCATATTGGGCTAGAACTTCCAGAGACATTACTTGTGCCCAAACTCTCGTGCTGCTACTCTGCCGAAACATCATCTCCCACTCAAAGCCAAAGAAGAAAATCTGGAGAAGGAAGCCATCACGCTGCATCCGAAGAACGATCGCTTCGACCTCGCTTGTGCTTCAGCAATCCTTCATCCTCATCTCAAGAAATCTCAAGAGGGCATTTGCTTGTTATTTACGTCACTTCTTTATTTGTATCTTGTAGTGAAATCGCCTTATTTTTGGCGAATAGGTCCTTGCGCGGCTTAGGGGGAATTCGCCGCGTGAGTTGGCGACTAGGTCTAGGGGATTATATCTAGGGTAGCTCGAGGCCATATCCGGGGAAGGAGTCGCTAGAGCGGCTTGAGGCCTTATCCGGGGAAGGATAGGCTAAAGCCAACCGGTTTGTGGGGATACAAGTCGGTATAGAAAAGGAAAAGAAATTTACTTTTGTATGCCTCCGATTTCTAGCGATATTGAAATCAAATTTTGTAAACACCCTTTTTATATAATGCAATCATGATTATATTTGTGTTTATTTGATTTCTCTCAATTGGCGTAAAATTTAATTTTTGCAAAATTGTTATTACTAAATTGTCATCTAATTTCCTATTAATCAAAAATAACTTAGTAATTATTTAGAAAATTATAAAAAGAATTTTATTCCCTTATTCACCCCCCCCCCTCTAAGGCCGCCGTAAGATCCAACATCTTCGAGCTTCGGTTTCCTCTTTTCCCCTGCGCTTTGCTTCAGAGCTTTCCTTGTATGTGTTTGTTATTGTTGATGATGTTCATAAACAATGTGTTTTATTTAATATGATTTCATGTTTTTGAGATCTTTTGTAGTTTATGAGATTTGAGGAGCGCCGTAGTCCGCCATCCACTCCACCGCTTTGTAGTGCTCCGCACTAGCAATTGCTAGTTGTGTGTTCCGCGACGAGGTGCCTACGACCCTCATCCGCTAGCCTTCTCATCCACCCGCTCACCGAAGCACGGCATCGCGGCCTGCATTCCAATCCGCTGAGCGAAGCAGAGCTCTAGGCCCGCATTTTCTTTCTCTGTTGCTAACTTAGGAAAACCACCATCAAAACCCCTTTTTCATTAAGTGTTTAAGAATCTATATAAGCGTTTCCCTAACAAGGATTCATACAACCTAACTTGCAGTCCTCTGAGAACGATATTCGGGGAGTCTCTCCCAATTTTATTACTTGTACGACCGGTGCACTTGCCGAAATCGCATCACACAGTCGGAGTTCCTTTCTACGACAGTGCCATCGCCTGATCCCACTCTAGAGAGGGCAGTCGCCCCCTCTCTAGCTATTGGTTGCTCCCCAGCAAGCCCAGAGGTGCTGTGGAGCCTCGTCCATGCTCTACACTTGTATTGCCCATATGATTCTAACGCAACTGACTGGGGTCCATTCTAAGTTCATATGCTCAAATTATAAAAATAGCATTGACGTGACGCGCTACGACACTCAAAATAGTTGTTTTCTCTAAATGACCTCAGATTGGAATGAAACGAGTTCCATTGTACTCGTATTGATTATACGAGTTTAATGCAAACTATGAAAGTCGAATCGAAGTAAATATGGTCATTATACCAAAATGGCATCGTCGTGACGAGCTACGACACTCAAAATGGTCATTTCCTATAAATGACCTAAGATTTGAATGAAATGAGTTTCGTTGTACTCATATCAATTATACGAGTCTAACACAACTGATGGAAGTCAATTCGGAGCACGTATAGTCACTATACCAAAATGGAATCGTCGTGACACGCTACGACACCAAAAATTGTCATTTTCTCTAAATGACCTCAGATTGGAATAAAATGAGTTATGTTGTACTCATATTGATTATATGAGTCTAATGCAAATAACGGAAGTCGATTCAGAGCACGTATAGTCACTATACCAAAATGGCATCGTCGTGATTCGCTACGACACTCAAAATGGTTATTTTCTCTAAATGACCTCGGATTGGAATGAAACGAGTTCCGTTGTACTCATATCGATTATACGAGTCGTACCCAACTGACAGAAGTCAATTCGGAGCATGTATAGTCTTTATACTATCTTATAGGTGATTGGGTCACTTTTACTGGGTCATGTATGGTCTTAGTGGCCCAATAAAAGTCAGGATGTTTCACCTTGTCTGCTCTATTCTGTAAGTTTTGTGGCTTTATTCCACTGGTAGAGAACTCATTGGACAGAAATCCATAGGAGAGATCATGATCATAGGTATTGGTAGGCAGTGTGACCTTCTAAAAAATAGTTTGATCTTATATAGCCTTGCTGTTGGAACACTGCCCACAATGTTCCAGATTTAGAGATGTCCCTAATTTAATGATAAGAACATTTTGTATATAATATTTATCTGATGTAACATGAGCAGAATGAGACATTACTTATCCTACATAATGTTTGGAGATCAAGCACAATATCTCTAAGTACAATATCATCGTGTATGAGACACTCACACGATGATATCATTTTGATCACTCACAGGAGGAGCAAAAGAAGTCATTCAGCAATCGACATGATAATAAGAAAAACAAGCGACAACAAGCTTCACACGACGATATTGTTGTGAGAGCTCAATGAAATTCTGCTAAGTTATTTATCATCGTGTCAACAAGCTTCACACGACGATATCATTGTAAAATCTCAAGAAAAGGTTTCTAAGTCATTTATCGTCGTGACAATAAGTTCCACACGATGATATCATTTCAAGATCTCAAGAGAAATTTGCTAAGTCATTTATCATTGTGTTAACTAACTTCACACAATGATATCATCTTGTCAAGCTCAGAAGATGGAATTTGAATTGACAAAGATGATAAAACCAGATGTCAAATCAATCACTTCTGAAAAGTGATCTGAGATAAAACATTTTTGTACAACCCCGTGTACGCCAAAGGAATAAAAGGGGCGAGTCAGGAGAAAGCAAGGAGAGCAAGGAGTCATCGCCCCGCGACAAGCGAGCTGTGAAGGTAAGGGGAGGGTGAATCAGTCTTATCCCCCTGAGAAGAAAGTGATGCGAGAGCGAGGCTAGTGTGTACTCACCGCTTTGGGGTGCATTTAGCAATGGCAAGGCGAGCGAGGGCTCGCCGCCTCACATAGGCAGTGCTGGTCAGTATTTATAGTGACAGGGGGTGAGCGAGCTGCGCCCTCACGAGCCACTAGCATGGGGAGAACTCGCGAGCCCCGCACAAGAGAGGGCTGGCGAGTGACGCCTTCATGGACCACTTGCCCAACAATGGTCCATGGGTCAATTTACCCAACTACCCTTGGAGGGCTGCCAATAGCCCTTCAGAATAGCAGAGTTTGGCTGTTAGCAGACCAGTTTGGGGTGCGATTAGTAAAACCAAAAGGAGGAGTTACGCTATTTGCAGAGCAGTGGATAAAAGATGTATATAGACCATGAAGGGCACCTTTGGAGAGGATCCACTTCTTTGCCTTCTTCCTCCTTAGGACATTCTAGGTTAGCACCTCAGGCTCTCCAAAGAGCCCGACTTCAGTTCTGGCTTAGGAGGGGAAGCACTCTAAAGATCTTTCGGGTGTGTGGTGGGACCTCCAACTGTAACCAAGGGTCGGTGTATAGCTCTAAATCTTCGGTCAGGTTCTTCTGTGGGATCAGTAAGTACCAGCTGCTCCCTTTCATGGGTCTGAACTCCTCGTTGGGCCGATTCTCGGTTCCATCATTTTTGGTGTGGTGAGCGTGGAGTGTTGTTGGTACAAGAAATTCTCAAAGAAGCAACATGGCTGGAGAGGATGAGCGAGAGGCCGGCTTTGGCGATTCGCCGCCATCTGGGCTGCCAGTGATAACAGGGATGCTGACAGATCTCCAAAGGAAGGTTCTCGAAATGATAAAGATCGCCTTCTCTATGGCGCGAGGCGAGTAATCGATCCCAGTACAACAAGTCATCCCTCCACCGGAGGTAGGCGAGGCTGCCCCGGGGCAGAGAGCAGGCAAGGCGACGGTTGGGGAGGCTTCAGTGTGAGATCTCACTGGGCGAGAGCTCTTTCCCTGCCCGGCGAGTGCTTTCCTGGAGAATGCCTATCCATCGAGCGCTGGCCCGGCGATAACAAGGCCGGTTAGAGAGCTCATGGGGCGAGTCGATAAGGCGACAGCAGCGAATGGAGGAAGCCCGTTATGTGAGTTGGTGCTCTCGGCACCACAACCCGAGGGATTCAGAGAGCCGGACATGGTGTATTACACCAGGAATGATGACCCCATACAACACCTGCAATGGTTCAAAGACATGGCCTCCCTTAGGCCCATGTCAGACGCTTTTAAGTGCCGACTCTTTGCCACCACCCTGAAGGAGAAGGCGTGGGACTGGTTTCACGAGCTCCCGGGAGGATCGATCTATGCATTCGAGGATCTGCGTTGTAGCTTTTCGTTGGCTCACTATGTGGACTGATTCTAGGAGGAGATCCTACTCACCTAGGAAGTGTCTGGGTTCACCCTCCAGCTCGCCTTCACGGTGGGGCTGCAGGAGGGATTCTTCAACATGAGCATGAAGCAGAAGGCCCCCGTTTCCTTCATAGAGTTGATGGAAATGGCAGTAGAGGAGATCATGGGTGTAACATCCCTAATCCTACTAGACCCCATGGAGGTGTTAGGACATAACATGAGGAGAGAAGGGTGAGTGGAGGCAAGAGATGACATTGGAGTTCATTAATTGGGGTGAACTCACATAGTGCTCACTAGTGAGCACAAGATAACTTAGGTCAAGTTAACCAAATTGAACTCACAAACACTAATGGACCTCACCACTATGTTCCTAACCCTAAGGGAGGCTCATTTGACAAGGAACCTTAACAATTGGTCAAACAAATAGGCCAAATTGACCAAAGTCAAACCTAGATCAACATAACACTATTCAACACAATTACACTCAATTGACATTCAATACCTTAAAGTGACCTTACCTAGGTTACTTTAACCACTAATGGAGATCATTAGGCCAATAATCACTAATTGGTGTCACCAAATTTCCAGGTATTGACCAAAGTCAACTTTTAGTCAACATGGCCCAAATCAACCCAATCAAGGACCAATTGGCTTTCAATTTAGCAAATTGACTTAACCCCTAACCTTATAACCTCATTAGGAATCTAATAGACCCAAAAGCCCCATCATGTGGTCAACCAATCCATTTCAATTTGACCAAAGTCAACCTTAGGCTAAATTAGGTCAAACTCACACCATAAGGAGCAATTAACCAAATTGAAGCCACACTGAAAGTCCTCTGATACAAATGAAAGTAAGGTTAGATCTTAGATTTACTCTAGAGGCGGGGGGGGGGGGAGTGAATAGAGTATTAAAAGTTTTTAACTTATTTTTATAGCGGAATTAAAATACTGATATATATATTTGTATAACAAAGTGAGTGTAAAAATAAAACAAGAAATCACACAGCACAGTACAGAAAATAAACAGAAACACAGAAGACACAAGGATCTATAGTAGTTCCCCAATCAACCTGGGTTCGTCTACTCTTCTACCACCCTTGGTAGGAATCCACTAGGTTTTTGATCAGGTGCCCTATCACCAATGGAGTGTTGATCAGGTGCCCAAACACCAATGGAGTTTTGATCAGGTGCCCAAACACCAATGGAGTTTTAATTAGGTGCCCAAACACCAACCACAGGTTTTTGATCAGGTGCCCTGCCACCAAAGGTTTAACTTTTGAAGGGAGTTAGAACCCTGTACAAGATGAGATAAAGAGGGTTTATGAAGTTCTTCTTTGTCAACAAGCTTAGAGAAGACTAGTGGATTTATTGTTGTGAAGCTCCCCCTGTCTGATAGGATTTCTTGACGGATAATAGATGTAGCTTCCTCTTGAATGTAGAGTATCTTCCTTGATAGCTGATGAATCTGAGAGACAAAAGTTTCTCGGATTATTGTTGCTCTTTGAAGATTAAGAAACTTGCAGCTGAAAACTGAGATAAGATTTGTGTTGTTGTTCTCAGAGAATGAGATTGCTGTTGTAGAAGATGAAGATCTGAAAAGCTTTTTCTTTCTTTATTTCTTTCGAATGTTTCTTTTTTCCTTTTCTTCCTATCTTACTGTGTTGCTGTAAATCTTCTTCTTCCTTTTTCCTTAGAGAAATTTGACTGACTTGAAATCAAATCTTTTAATTAAGAAATATAGTATTCTGAAAAGATATTCTTGGAACTGCTGTCCTATTCCAAAATGTGTCAACGGCTACTTTCTCAAAATAAGAGAATAATAAAAGGAAAGGAATAAATCCAGACTTATCTGATAGGAATAGATCCGTTGCTGATTAGTTGATATGAGTTCATAGAATAATATAACTGATCCTTCTGAAATTTTGAGCTGAGGAGAAAATTCGTCGATCTGAGAACTGAGTTCGTCGAACAGAATGTTGAGTTCGTCGAACTGAATCTGGAGTTCGTCAAACTTAATTAATTCGTCGAACACAATCTGGTGTTCGTCGATCTCAAACTGGATTTTGTCGAATTGAGAGATAAACTGCTAAATCTGGGTGGAAGAACTGAGTTCGTCGATCTTAGAAGCACTTTGTTCGAACTAAACATCTTGATTCTTATTCGTCGAGCGCAGAGCTATGTTTGTCGATATCAAACTAGAGTTCGTCGAAATGGAGAATAAACTGCTGGACTGGCTGAAGTACTGAGTGCGTAGAGGTGGAGAGCAAGTTCGTCAAAAGCAGAATAAAGTTCATCGACCGCAGAGACAACAGATAGTGATCCTAGCCCAAATCTGTAATAGGGTTGTTCCAACAATCTCCCCCTATTTGGGTTAGGACACTATTTGACAAAAATAAAACAAATAAAACAACAGAGCATATATATCTGATAGAAATTAAATCATTTCAGCAGATAGAAAATATATTATCCTGAGTTTAGAGAAAATTTACACTTTCAAAAACATGATTTCTGAATTCTGACATTGTAGACAACTGATAAATATCCTTATCTTCTGCTTTTGCTTTGTTGATCTGAACTGAATCTATCATATCTGAATCTGTCATATCTGAAACTGAAACAAAAACTGCTGGAGCTTCTTCATCAAGAACTGAAACTGCTTCTTAATAAAGCATCTCCCCCTAAAACTAGAGCTTCTTCATAAAGCATCTCCCCATGCCTATGTAACATCACCCAAACAACTAGACCACTAGAGTGGTTTTGTCATGTCTAGGTTATGACAAAACCCTAGGAAGCTTGAAGGGATCACTTGCCTTAGGCTTGAAGGAGAAGAGCCCCTTGGTTTGCAAATAGCAATTTCCAGTAACCAAGCTTAGGGTTGGAATTTAGGGCCTCACCTTGACCCTTTGACCCCACCATGGCACACCAAACCCTTTGGAGGGTACCTTAGAGCATTTAGGACCCATTGGGGTCAACCAAAGAGGCCAATTTGACCAAAGTCAACACTTGGTCAACCTTGCCCGAAAAGGGGGGAAAGGTTAACTCAAGCCCAATCCACTTGGGCTAGGCCTAATTGGAGTAGCCCATTAGCTTAGGAGGCTGATAATCACCAGGAGTTATTACTCAATTTCTGTAAATGGTGATTAGGAGAGAGAAATCTCATTTTCTCCAAGAATGGAGGAGAGAGAAAGAGAGAGATTAATGGCATTCATGGCTTAGGAAGATCAATAGCCACCAAAATGTCCCCATTCAGTTTCCCCGATCAATTTGGAGGAGTTTAATGGCCATTCCCGACCACATAGAGGGGGGAATTTGAGGAGTTTTCACTTGGGCCAAAATTAGCCATTAATGGCCATTCATGGCAATTAGGAGTTACACCCTCCCTCTCCCCCGATTGAACCATAAAACTCCTTCAGAGGAATGGGAGGATCAGTTTCCCCACCTTACCTGAAGAATTCGAGACCCCAAGATAGGAGATTGCAAAGGTGCCAAAGCTTCAAGGTCGTCCATGGCCAACAGGAAATTGGCAAAGAGTCACCCCTCCACAGAGGTTTGATCTGCCTCCTCTCCCTTAGTGCAAGATCTTTTCATAATTTGGGGTTTGATCCGAACTCAATTGGGCTCGAATCGTGCTTCCAAAACAGCTCATTTTGAGCTATCTTTCCCCTCCTCTAAACTCTGATTCCGATCACCTCCGGCCGTCCAACCACCCCCTATCGCCGGCCACCACTTCAATGGTGGTGGTGGTGGCATTGGCTGGCCGGGAAGCGACTTAGGTGGCTGGGAAATCATCCCGCAAAGGAGCCCAGGATGGGCTGTCGCGCATCGTCCGTCCAACGGGGACGATGACCAAGAACTGTCGGATTTGCCGTGATCAGCAAGATTCACGTTATTATGTTCTATGATATAATGTTATTTCATTTGAATCCGGAGTAAATAGTTATGCTTTATTCTTATTTAATTAATTCATCAAACAAATTAATGCGTCGAACGGAATCAAGGCACCGAACTAATTGTTGAGTTCGTCGAACGGAACCCGGAGTTCGTCGAACGGAACCCAGAGTTCGTCGAACGGAATTCATTCGTCGAACACACTCTGGTGTTCGTCGAACTGATTGTTGAGTTCGTCGAACGGAACCCGACGTTCATCGAACGGGGTTAATTCACCAAGGAAATAAAATAAATTAGTTGAGTTCATCGAACGGAGACCAGAGTTGGTCGAACGGAATGTCGTTTGTCGAACACACTCTAGAGATCATTGACTGTTAGTTGAGTTCGATGAACTGAACACAAAGTTCGTCGAACGGAGTTAGTTCGTCGAACTTAATCAATTCGTCGAACAAAGATCGGCTTTCATCGAGCGCGCTAAAGCAAGGCGTTCATCGAACACAGAACATAGTTCGTTGAACGCAGATCATATTTCGTCAAACGCAGAATTTTAGTTTAATTAATTATTCCTGCAGTATTTTGTTATAATTATTAAAAATACTAGAACCGCTCAAATGAAAAAGTGCCCAACATGAAAGTTGTAGCCCTTGGAGTCTAGTTTATTTTAAAATTTATTTCATCTCAAAAGGAGTTATGTAGCTCTCTGTAGGTCCATTTTGGTGGGACTGGTCCCTAGTGTAGGGCAACCACCATGTCTTGAATAACTTTTAATTTGTTTATGGGATTGACTTGAAAATTGAAACATAGGCTACTCATACCTACCCACACATTATACCCCAAAGATGGGAATTTTAGGAGAACCGTTTTCTAAGGTTTTTGTAATAATTTCATAAATTAAACAGTAATTAATTATTGGGTCAAATGACCTCCAATGCCCTCCAAATTTTGGTGGGTACTTCTTAGGGTTATCTCATGACCCTGGTAAAAATCCATCCCAATTGGGACTGATTTGGTTGGGTAATTTGTCAACCCAAGTTAGGTCAAATTGGGTCAAAGTTAGGGCATGGTGTTTATCTTGGGGTATGGTGGTTAGAACTCATCACCATGAGTTGAAGTCTTGGCCACTGGTTTAGGATCACCTAAAACACCTTCATGAGAAAGATGGGGTGTATATATGCCCTAGGGATGTATACATAACACCTTCATGAGTAAGATGGGGTGTATATATAACACATTCATGATAAGTTCATGGGATGTATATATGCCCTAGGGAATTTTGAGAGGATTTTAGGAGAATTTATTCCCCCTAAATTAGGTCATAAACCCTTTAGGGTAATTTCTTATAAGAGACATTTACATGCTCAAATGGTCTTGGATGATGATGAAACCTTGGTAGTGCCTTTGTAATCATATTATAGACCTCTGTTATTTTTTGTGAAATTTATTAGATGATTTAACCAGTACTTCATTTACAAGGCACTTATTTTGTCTCAATCTTAAGAAATATAATTAAGGGTCCAAAACTCTCTGGAAAAATGTGCAACTTGGTGATATGACATTTCAGAGCACTAGGAAGCTCTGTGAATTTTTATTGAATTTTTGGAAATAGTTATCAGTAGGCTACTTCACAACATGTGCAAATTAGGAATTACTTGGATTAATTATTTCAGTGAAGAAATGATTCCCATAAATTGGGAAACTCTGTAATTAAGCTTTTCTAGACACAATAGAGGTCTGGTAATTTTTCCCTAATTTTGGCGTAAGTATTCTTGGTAGTTCCTTCATAAATCTTCAAGTTTGGATAGATGATAAATATTAAAAACAGAGGACATTTCCTTACTTTAAAATTGTGATATTCATTACTTACTAATGTTTTGGCATAATATATTTATCTTAATTTTATGAGAGCCATATCATAAGAATTCCTTACACTTCATGTTCATATTCATACTTGGCAAATATTGGAGAAATTTAAATAAATGCTAAATGTTGAGGAAAATTATGAATCTCTGAAGTTCGTCTGATAATGCCATGATAGCCCTCCAGTAAATATTTTGAGTCAGTTGGATGAATATTTGGAGTACCTCTACTTATAAGCTTCATATAGTTAGTTTGGTCTGCGTATAGTAAAAATGTGAAACTTGGGTATTTAGCGGCCTACCAAGTGGAAGTGACATGTAGTTGGTGTACATGGTCAGGTTAAAGAGATTGAAGGTCACCAAAATGGATTAGATGGTGATAGTGTGCTTGGTGAGTTAAGGGTAAGTTATGCTCGGGATAGACGAAAGTTTGTCTTTCCCCTTAGAGGGTCATAACACAATTAGGGTAATCGAAGGGTAAAGATAAGAAGGGTAATCTTATGGGTAGATAGTAACAACACTAAGTGTCTTGTGAAAGGGAACTTTGGGGTGTCATCCCATTATAGTTCCTAGTACCGTAGCGAGCCCCTTACAGGGTAATCCTCGGGAAGTCCAAGATTAACCATAAACTTTAGGAGTAATATGTTGTACAAGATTAACTTAATAACTCACACACCCACACCCCGTGGTTCCATGAGGTTAGTTAGTTTGGTCTTACGATCGGTAGGCTCGTGGTTGAAGCAGCGGACTAGTTACTCCGGTGAGCTTGTGAATCAGTAATGCTTGTTGATGCAGACGGGTTGGTCCGGCGAGCCGTTGGCTCGGAAGGTTATTATGACGGGCAGGTTAGCCCGGGAGTTTATGGCTCGGGATATAGTAGAACATGTTTGCATGTGCATGAAGGTGGTGGGTCTCCGGTATTGTATGGTCGTTCACACCAACGTCAATACGTTGACTCGGCAAGTGTGGAATTTGCACTTAGCCATGAAAGTCTGGTGGTCCAGCCAGTAAAAGTACGCAGATGATCCGCGGTTTTGCGTTGAGGCGTACGATAGGTCTAGGTTAGGTTGTGTGAATACCAACCTAGAGGTGGGCGAGGCTCAACCCACTGCTTCCGTTTGCCACTATGGGAGTATCCTGGAAGTTTTGCAAGCTCCAAAAAGGGGGGAACTAAAGGTCTGTGCATATAGAGTCGAGGTGTGTGAGTTGCACTTGTATGAACATAGCATAAACTGCATAACTCTGCATGCCATGGCATAAACATTGCATTTCAACCCCTACCCCTATCGTATAAGTCGGTTATGGGACTTCTTATACGATAGGCCCTGCTAAACGACCCCTTGGTCTATAGGTTTGTATGGGCATTCCTATAAATCAATGGTTACTTTCTATTATATACATGTATTTACTTACTGCACTTTACTTATTCTTTACCTGCTTTTACTATGATCTTTTACTGCTTCAATTATATATATATACATGTGTAGTGTATACATTCCCTGTACCCTCTGTCACCTGCTATTGTTATACCTCTTGTTGTCCTCCGCTTCATCCTTCCGGCACGGTGCCTAGGAGTCACTTGGGAAGTGGAGGGGGATTGGCTTAATCTTTTTGACTAACGGTCGGTGGACCTTATCATTTTAGGGGACCGAGGACTTGCTACAGCACCAGAGGCCAGTGCAGAAGGAGGCGGGCCAGTCTAATACAGGAGCACAAGCTTTAGGATCAGTGAGTAATTAGTAGTTAGCTTCCGCGAGTGATCTTGTAGTGAGGACATGATGTACAGGGCATGAGCCCTTTATTATTATTATCTTTTTATTTCAGTTACTCTCTGTGGACATTTACCATTTATGGTTTTATATTTTTCCTGTGATGTGGACTTGAGCTTTTCTATATGTTCAAATATACTTTTCTTCTTCTGTGATCGATATGGCCAGCAGGATCGGCGTATTGTAGTGGCGACCATCCCGAGTGAGGGTGTCACCGCAAAGCGGCGGTTCTGGGCATAAGACCCGGGTTTTTGAAAGAAAAAGAAATGGGGTCTTACAAAGTGGTATCAAAGCAAACCTCGGTCTGAAGAAAAGAAGTCCACAAACCCTGGGCCACCCCGCGCTAGTTTAGTTTGAGGACAAACTAAGCAGCGAAAGCAATGGTGTGCCCATATGGGAAATCACATGGAAAAGTCCACTTTTAACTGAATCTTTTGGCAAGTTTTCTTGTGTAGCCTGCGGCAAACCCTGCCCCCAGCAGGGAATAACTCTGGCTACAAAGATCTCTTTAGATAGTCCTTTAGTCAATGAGTTAGACTTAACCCCACTAGGACACTTGACTTGCCATGACAATTTATTCCATGCCCTAGTCTGAAATAGACCGTAGGTATGAATTTGGTGAAGGTATAAGGATACCCCAAGTGGATAGAGAAAGAGAGATTGACTTATAAGCAGAATGGAAAGGGGACTCGTAGACTCAACCCTCATACTAGTGACATGTTTACATTGAGACAACCACCATGACAAACACCGAGGGTCAGATAAGAGTCCAAGTGCAGAAGAGACCCGTTTGGGATTGTCACATGTTGACCCTGATAAGGTTGTCGTAGAAGGTACCTTGAAGAGTCTAAAGCATGGAGTATACCAACAATTTTCAGATAGAACCCCAAGTCTAAGATTGTGTGCCCAGCTCGGACGAATATAACACAATGATATAGAAGATACTTAGCCCAAAATAGATAGAGGCTTATCTTTTGTTTATTGGGGCTTACCTTTTTTTAATTGGGCAAATTGGTTACTGACTTGGGTATTCCTCTGGATTTAATTTAGAAGATGTTGCGTCGTAAACATAGTGATTTTGAGGTCGATCATATTCGACGTTACTCGGGCAAAGGTGAGATGGTGTAACAGTGGGTATGGAATGATGATCTGAAGTATTACCAGGACAATGAAAGGACATTGTAGATCGAGCAATGACTTGACCTTAGTTGAAGCATTAGAAATGTAAAGTTGCTAGGTTTAGTCACTTAGGGATGCAGATGGCTTTCTAGAAGTTGGGAACTGAAATTAGGTCGTGCAAGCTTTAGTTATAATTGAAAGTTCTAGTAGTTTGGGGCTTTCGGAAGTGATTAATTTATGATTTGTTAAAAATCACGCCCTGTCATGGTTGAAAATTTTAACTACAATAATAGCCCTTATACCTTGGGAGCTATGATGATGAATAACCAAAGATCTTAGACGATGACTATTTGGAATTATAATATAGTGTTTGAGTTTACTATGATATGAACGATCTACGTTTATCTTACTTTGGATCATCCGAAAGTGATCAAGACTAGCATATGTGGAAGTGATAGGATTTTGGTGAAATAAACGTGATGATATTTCTGTGATGAAATTGACTTGTGAAAAATCTTAAGGTTTCAAAAGATTTTACCCGTATACCTTATGAATCAAACTCCACATAGAGAGTGATCGGGAGTCATCTTATAAACTATGACACTAGTGTTGTTTGTTTAACATATGTTCATAAGATTCACAAGTGCACGCTGTAAATTTTGAGGATAATTGGGATGCTTGATGATCTGATCAGTTCCATCAATGGTAAGAACTGGATAAGTTATAGAGTTGAGTTGTTTGAGTACTCGGACGCATGTGAAGAAATAAGAATCAGAACGTGTAGAGAAAACTTTTTAGAGGCGTTGTCTACCCTTACAAACAATAACTTTAGTCACCGGAAAAATGGTGTTTTCCGGACCATGTAGTTTCCCGAAATAAAGAAAGACGTCATAAGTTTCGTCATGCATGGTGAAGGATAAGTGCAAAGTCTTTGGAGAACTACAACAGTCACGACCTGGGTTAGAGTGGAAGTTTGAGGACATAATTATAAATTTCATACACAGGTTACCGCTGTAAGACCCCTTTTTTTTCAAAAACCTGGGTCTTATGCCCAGAACTGCCGCTTTACGGTGACACCATCACACGGGAAGGTCTCCATTACAAAGCGCCGATCCTGCCGGTCATATCGATCAGAGAAGAAGAAAAGTATAAACGAACAATAGAAGTTCAAGTCCACAAATCACATGCTATATATATATATGTCCACATGGTATAACTGAAATAACAAAGTTACAATAATAAAGGGATCATTCCATATACATCATGTCCTCACTACAAGATCACTCGCGGAAGCTAACTACTAATCACTCCCTGATCCTAAATCTGGTGCTCCTGTAATAGGCTGGCCCGCCTCCATCTGCACTGGCCTCTTGTACTGCTGCGTCTCCTCCGTCCCCTATAATGATATGGTACACCGACCGTTAGTCAATAAGACTAAGCCTCATTTCCCACCACCCATCCCCCAGTGGCTCCTAGGCACCGTGTGGGAGGATGAAGCGGAGGACAACAAGGGGTATAACAAAGAGCAGGTGACAGGGGTACAGGAAATGTTTCTACCTTACACATGTGTATATATATAATTGAAGCAGTAAAAGAGCATAGTAAGAGCAGGTAAAGAATAAGTAAAGTGCAGTAAGTAAAGACATTTATATAATAGAAAAGTAACCATTGATTTATAGGAATGCCCATACAAGGGGTCGTTTAGCATGACCTATCGTATAAAGAGTCCCATAACCAATTTATACGATAGGGGTAGGGGTTGAAATGCAATGTTTATCCCATGACATACAGAGTTATGCAGTTTATGCTATGTTCACACAAGTGCAACTCACACACTTCGACTATATGCGCACAGACCTTTAGTTCCCCCTTTTTGGAGCTAGCAAGACTCCCAGGATACTCCCGTAGTGGCAAAAGGAAGCGGTGGGTTGGGCCTCGCCCACCTCTAGGTTGGTATTCACACTACCTAACCTAGACCTATCTTATGCCTTAACACAAAACAGCGGAGTATCTGCGTACTCTTACTGGTTGGACCACCAGACTTTTATGGCTAAGTGCAAATTCCACACTTGTCGAGTCAACGTATTGACATCGGTGTGAACGACCGTACAATACCGGAGACCCACCACTTTCATGCACATGCAAGCATGTTCTACTATATCTCGAGCCATAAACTCCACGGGCTAACCCGCCCGTCACTATAACCTTCCGAGCCACCAGCTCGCTGGACCAACCCATCCGCACCAACAACATTACTAAGTCACAAGCTCACTAGACTAACTAGTCTGCTGCTACAAACAATGAGCCTACCCCTTGTAAGACCAAACCGACTAATATACGCGTAACAACGGGGTGTGGGTGAGTGTATTATTAAGTTAATCTTTTATAACAACTTAGCCTTACAATTTATGGTTAACCTTGGACTTCCCGAGGGTTACCCTATTAGGGGCTCGCTATGGTACTAGGAACTATAATGGGATGACACCCCAAAGTTCCCTTTCTCAAGGCACTTAGTGTTGTTGGTATCTACCCACAAGATTACCCCTTTATTTGGGCAAGGTTGACCAAGTGTTGACTTGAGGTGTTGACTTCGTCAACTGATGGGTTGACTGGTCCAAGTGGTGTGTCTTGAGTCCCTTGACACTACCCAAAGTTGGTTGAGCAATGGTGGTGCCCTAATTGGGCAAATTAATCGAAAAGGTGTTGGTTTGACCAAAACAGGGCTTGAGTTGACTTTGGTCAATTTGACCATTTGGTTTGACCCCAATGGGTGGGTAGTGACTTATTGGTCTCTCTTAAGGGTTAGAAAGGTGTAGGTAGGGTCAATTTGGAAAGGTGGAGGTCAATTGACCCTAATTAGGCTACTTTGACCAATTTGGGGTTAGGGTTGACTTTGGTCAATTTGGCCTCTTTGGTTGACCCCAATGGGTCCTTGGTGCTCTAAGGGGACCCCTAAATGGTTAGGTATGCTCTGTTGGGGTCAAAGGGTCAAGGTGAGGCCCTAAAGTCCAACCCTAAGCTTGGTAACTGGAAATTGCTAGTTGCAGACCAAGGTGCTCTTCTCCTTCAAGCCTAAGACCAAGTGATCTCTTCAAGCTTCCTAGGGTTTTGTCATGACCTAGTCATGACAAAACCACTCTAGGGGTCTAGTTATTTGGGGGATGTTACAAATCCCAATAAAAAAAATATTAATTTCGTCAGCGAAATTCAGGTTAGGTCTGCGGGGCTTCTACCGCAAGTGCTTGAGCGTAACATCCCCTAAGAATGGAAGTTATTCCTGACTCGAAGAGCACCGACTATCTCTGCTACATCAGTTCTAGAGGCTCCATGATAAGCTTCTCCTATCCATGATTTCTCCATTGGACCTTGATCAGCGGGACCTTCTTGCGCCGCAAGACCCGCATCTTCGTGCCATCTAACCGGACCGGCTCCAGGTGAATTAATCAATTGGAGGCTACCGAGCCATCTATAGTAGAAATTTGCTGCTCTGACCGTCGTAGAGCTCTCCTAAAGGAGGAGACATGGAAGACGTCGTGCAATCCCACTAACTCTGGTGGCAACTCCAATCTATAAGCCAACGGGCTGATCCACTCCAGGATCCTGTAGTGCCCCATCTATCTCAGACTGAGCTTCTTCCGCCTGCGAACCCGTAAGACCCCCTGCATCAGACGTATCTTCCGGAACACCCGGTCTCCAACCTGGAACTCTACTTGACGATACCACGCATCGTAATACCTGACCTGGCAGCTCTGGTCTACAACATCCTAACTCAAATCAGTCGCACCTGGGTATCTGTGTCCTCCACAAATTCAGAGCCAAGTCTCCTTAAATCCTCATCCTGGGTCCAAGATGGTGGAATTCTGCGCCTCTATATTTCTGAGGGTGGAAAGTTGTGCTGAACGCCAACCAAGAGCTGAGATAAGCCTGGACAGATCTTCACTCTTGGAGATAACCTGTTCATCCCGATCCGACACGATCGTCCTGGTCACACCACAAAAACGGACAAACTGCTCAACAAATCTCATCAAACACCAACGAGAGCATCCTTCCAGTCCAGGGTGACCCTAGCTACCTTGGTTAATCTATCCTCGTTGTTCCAAATAAGACTGTGTTCAGAGTGGTAACCTGTGTGTGAAATCCATAGTTATGTCCTCGAACTCCACTCTAACACGGGCAGTGACTGTGGTAGTTCTCCAAAGACTTTTGCACTTGGCCTTCACCGTGCAAAACAAAACTTACGATGTCTTTCTTCATTTCGAGGAAATATACATTCCGCAATACACCATTTTCCGGTGACTATATTTCTCATCTACGTGGGTAGGCAGCGTGTTGGGGAAATGATTTATCTTAACCCCTAAAAATGAGTTAAATATAAATTCTAAGAATGAAAAATTAGTCTAAGTAAATATGCGTCGAATAGTATTCGACGCAACGTTAAAGTGTAGTCGACGTTCCTCTCAGAATGAGTCGAAGTAGCTCTAAACAGAATTCGACATAACCTATGTCGACGTAACTCTGACTTCTAGTCGACGTATCTAGTGAAGTCGACGTATCTTAGTCGACGCACCTTCCATATTCTCCTCTCGACGTCCAGCCAGTCTGAAATCGACGCTTCCGTCGAATAGTAATCGACGTACGTCGATTTCTATGTCAAATTCAAAACACGCCAGATTTCTTTCCTTATATTTGTAGATCTGAATTTTATGGAATGATCTTATTCTTTTCTAGCCGTTTTGAATCAGTCTTTCCTTCTAATTGATTCTTGGCTAAATTGATTAAGTTCATTATGGATATTATTGGAAATCAGAATGATCTCTTTCCTTCTACAGAAATATTGATTATGGAATCTTTTATCTCTTACTATTTCTCTGACTGCTAATTGATTATTTTCCTATAGTACTCTTTGAATAACCAGAGCTATAAATAAGAGGGAAATCGGCAGAGAACAAGATGAAGTGATTCACTCCATCCATTTGAAAAAGAGGAAAAGCTCCCAAGTGAAAAGTGAGAAAATCTGAGAGAAGTGAAAGTGTGCTGCAGCAAACAACAAGCCCTCTTCTTCTCCTTTTTCTGAAGCCATACTGCTGCAATCTCTGATAGCTCTCATTGAAAGAGAAAAAGGCCTACAATCTCCTTCTCACTATAGAAGAGAGATTTCATTCACTATTTCTTGTGCTTCTAATCTTCTTGCTAGGAAGAAGATTCTTTCTTATTTAAATTACTTATTCTACTTCTTCTTCTTATCTTCATTTCATTTTCAAACAGTGTAAAAGAGTTTTTAGAATATCTCTTCAAAAAATTCAGTTGTACTGGTTCTAAGAGTCTCCTTATCAAAAGACTCGGGCTGGTTCTATGAGTCTCCTTATCAAAAGACTCAGGCTGGTTCTATGAGTCTCCTTATCAAAAGACTCGGTACAAGATAGTGAATTCCTACCAAGGGGGTAGAAGAGTGGACTACCCAAAGTTTGGGGAACCACTATATTTCTTTGTGTTGTGCTGTGATTTTCTTCTTGATATTTTCCTTCTTTACTTGCTTAATTCTTGTTGGTGTGTGGGAAGCTTAAATCTATGATTATTACACATATATATATATATATATATTTGTTAACTTTGCACAAAGTATTTTTAAATCTCTATTCACCCCCCCCCCCCCCCCTCTAGAAGATTCTAGTGAGGTTAACTGTGCACTTTCAATTGGTATCAGAGATAGGTTGATCAAAAAGGGGTAATTCCTTGATCAAAAAGATCCTACCTCATATATATATATATTTCTAAAACTATTTTTTTTCATGGCACAAATCAAGGATTATGCTTCCATCAGACCACCAATGTGCAATCGTGAAAAGTTTGCAGTTTGGAAAACAAGAATTAGGATCTATTAGAATTCTATTGATGAAGAATTGTTTAATGTTATTTTGACAGGTCCTCCCAAGCCTTATAGAAGAGACTCAAGTGGTGAAGTGACTCAAACAATTGTCCCAAGGGCTGAGTGGATAGTTGAAGAGAAGAAGGCAGGAACATGTGATTCAAAAGCTGTGAACATTCTTGTCTCAACCCTCTCAGATGAAATCTTTCAAAGGGTTGTTGACTGTGAATCAGCCAAAGAAATCTGGGAGGCTCTTACAAAGATGGTAGAAGGAAGTGCTGATGAAAGGAAAGATAGGAAGGCTCTATTGATCTCCCAATATGAGAACTTCCAAAAGAAGAATGAAGAAAGAATATCTGAGATGTATGACAGATTCAGTGTGATTATCAATCAATTAAGAGACTTGGACAGAGAGATCTCTCTCACAGAGATCAATGACAAAATATTAATGAGTCTCCCATGTTCATGGGACTCAAGAATATGGGCAATAAGAGATACAAGAGGACAAAAGGAAATCTCAACAGATGCTCTCTTAGGAAAACTTAAATCCTATGAGCAACTACTGAAAACTAGAGAAGAGAAGGAAAGAAGGGAAAACACTCCAACCTCTTCAAAAGATAGAAACATTGCATTAAAAGCAACATAAGAAGAAACCTCTGTTACTGAAGAAGAACTGTTCATCATCCTGGCCAGAAGATTCAAGAAATGGGTCAGGCCAGATGGGTCTAGAAGGAGAGAGTCAAAACCAAGGTATGATAAGACTCCTACTAATGATATTGTTTATTATTCCTGCAGGAAAACTGGACATATTGCTCCAGAATGTCTAGAAAATGCTGAGAAGAAGAAAGATTTGAAAAAGAAAGATCTCAAGAGGAAGGAGAAGAAGAAAGAAAGAAGCTTCATTGCAGAAGCTTGGAGTGAAACAGACTCTGAAGACAGCACCTCATCTAAAAGTGACAATGAAGAGTCTAAGCAAGAATACCTATGCCTAATGGCTCTTGGAAGCACAGATGAAGAATGTGTTGCTGAATCATGGAGTGAAACAGGATTAGAAGGAAGCATCTCTTCAACAGCAAAAGCAAATAGCCTTATTCTCATAGAGGAATCTGAGGATAAGGATGAGGTAAGCATTTTTGATGAAATAGATTTTCTATGTGATGATTTTAAAAAATATTTTGAAAGACTCTGTTTAGATCAACTAAAAGCTAAACAAGAAATTAAGGATCTAAAATAACAAATTAATATGAGAAAAATAGAAGATACATGTTCAAAAAATTATGAACTAAGGTGTGAAATCTATAAACAGAAAAGGAAATAAATAGTGCTAAAATAGAAAATCAACTCCTTAAGAATAAGGTATCCCAGGCAAAAGCTTTTGAAGAATCTATAAATGTCAGAAGCCAAATAACTTAAAGAAATCACTGAAAAACAAACAATCAGACATAAGAATCTGGGGCTAGGGGCTGATCCTTCAACCAGTTCAACACTATCTACCAAACCTGCTTGGATGAGCCCTGTAAAATTTACTAAACCCATTAGATCAACAAACTTAGAAGAAGACACACAAATAAAAGAAGAAGACTTCACCTACAAGGAGATAAACCACCTTGATGAATCATCATCATACCATTCAGAAGAAAACTCTCAAACTACCTCTGAGAAGGCAACTAGGCCAAAAGAAACAAGTTATAAAGAAACAAAACTCTAATCAGAAAAAGGGAAAAATAAAATCTGTGAAGATAAAATTGCGTCGACTTTATATCGACGCATGAATGATAGTACGTCGAATTCTACTCGACGCAATCTCTCAGATGCTTCGACCTCAAATCGACGCATGAATAAAATTACGTCGACTTACAATCGATGCAATTATTTCCATGCATCAATTCCAGATCAATGGAATCTAGAGAAAGCGCCGAATATATATCGACGCAACTCTCAACATACGTCGAATAGATATCGACGCATAAAACCTCAGAGCAACTTAAATACAGGACATGGGTATTCTTCAAAAACTTTCTATCTTAACCCCCATTCAGGACCCTTTCATCCTGATCAAAATTTTTATCCTAATCAAAACTTCAATCCTAATCAAAACTCTTATCCTAATCCATAACTCTATCCTAATCACCATCTCTATCCCTCTCTAAACTCAAATTTCCATAATCAAAAGACAATTAGATGTTATATCTGTAATAAAATTGGCCACACTGCCAAACAATGTTGGCACAATCAATCCAACTGTTTATAAAATTAGTCCAAGGGTGACTTAGAAAACCTTAGGATTAGGAAGAAATAACCCCTCAAGAAAAACTTGAAATTTTCAGACAAAGTAAAAATCAAGTCGATTCCTTAATCGACGCATCGTTGATAACTAAAAATGATTAGTAAACTCGACGTATGCGTCGACTCATATCGACGCATACGTCGATAGGAAACCCTATCAGACTATACCGACGCATACATCGACTTCCACTCGACGCAACGTCGACTTCATGAAAAAGAGCGACAATACTAAAATATTTTCAGTCACATCTACTGTTGTACCGAATAAACCTCGAGTTGTGTCTCGTGTCGACGTTTCACCTGACTTAAATAGACTCTTCAGTTAAAATTCAGCACGCTCCTTGCATCTCTCGTTTCTCAGTCCAGCTATCTCTTCCTCTCTCTCACTGACCTAGATGGCTCCTAAGATCAACTCTGGTTTCGACATTGATCTTGAATCCTTCCAAGCCGCCGCCGAAAACTATAAGAGCATCATAGCTCTCTTCACTGAAGCTGGTTTAGACAAACTCATTTCCACAAGATGCAGAATCCTAGAGACAGAACTCACTGAGTTAATGAATCATGTTCAGATATCTGAGCAAGGAGAAATCACAGGAACACTCTATGAGACACCTGTCTCAATCTCAGCAGAGCACCTTAGGGACACTTTTGATCTTCCATCAGGTACACTATCCTTGTTCAAATCAAAAAGGGGAAGCAAATTATTTTCTAAAAATAACTAAATAAATCTCTATTACCATCCCTTATCAGGTGATTAATCTGTGGAACTCACCCCTGAGGAAATCAAAAGTCTGTTAATCACCATGAAGTTCTCCAAAGATAGACCAATCCACCTGAAGAAAATAGATTTTTCTGATGAATATAGGCTATTGGCAGAGATAGTAGGAAAAGTTTAAATATGCAAAATCTCTGCCCATGATGCAGTGCCCAAGCAGCAACTGAACATCATGGGGGCCCTTGTGCTGAAAAAGAAGGTTGACTGGGCCAGTTGCTTACTAAAAATGATAGGCTACAAATATTCTCACAAAGAGAATGCCTATATGAGGATCATGAGTCAGGTACTCCTCCACTCCTTCCCTGACCTATGTAGGTCAAAAGGAATCCCCATTCCCCCTGGAAAAAGGATGTCCATAGCCCTCTTCTCAAAATGGACCAGGCAAATTCCCAAGCCTGGTGCCATTCCTGACATGACTCCCTCTCCTCCTAACTCTCCTAGCCATCCATCCTCACCTCCTCCTCTTCATACAGACACCTCTTCTATACCAACATCATCCACACCCATAGTTTCTATTACCTTCACACCTCCTATCTTACCTACACCTTCACAACTACCAATTCAATCACCTGCTCAACCCTCCTCTATTCCTCCACATTCTCCATCAAACTCACCTCATCACAATGATACAATCCTCTCTCCACCATCATCACCTCCACCTCCACCATTATCTCCTACTCCAACACATCTTGAAACATCTCCATCCACTAAAACTCTCATCACCCAGTGTATCCAGTCAGCAGCCCAAAAATTTCAAGAAATGCTGGATGGACACTGCTCCCAACTTCACTCCTCCATCATGCACATGCAAACCCAAATAGATGGGTTCAATGCCTCTGTGCAAAGCTTGAAGTCCTCTGTCTCTTCCTCTAAAGTGACCAAGTCTTTCTTAACCTCCTTGGCTAAGAAGGTCAAGAAGGGGGAGAAATTAGATGAAGAGCAGCTCTCATCTCACAAATCTCTCTCACACAAGTCCCTTCCTACTTCAAAATCTGACAGTCTTGCACTGCTTAAGACAATTGGGAATTTAGTACTAGAGCTACATACTGAGAATCAGATAACAGATGTACTCTCTATAGCAAGAGAAGCTACACAACAAGTTGTTCTCTTTCAAGGGGAGGCTAGCAGAGCAGAAGTTGAAAAGGAAACTGATGCTGAAGTTGAGAAAGAAAAAGAAGCTGAAGCTCAGGGGGAGCCAAATGCTGAAATAATTGAAGCTGGAGCTGAGAAAGAAACTGAAGAGGTAGAAGTTGAAGGCTTAAAGGAAGTTCCCTCTCAGGGGGAGCAAACTGCTGTGACTCAGGGGGAGCTGAGTGAACCACTTGTTACTGAGAAGGAGCAACTCTCTTCCTTAAAAACTCTAGTATTCACTAGGAAAAGAAAAACTCCTCCTACCCCTCCTGAGTGATGTGTTGAAAAATGTTGATATACTCTTTCCTCCATGCTTAAACACTGTTTATGAAGTCTGTGTATATGATTCTATTTTCTTCTGATTACTTAACATATTTCTTTTCTATATAAATGCCTTGCTGTGTTGATTAAAAGCTGGTACAATTTCTCCCTGAATAGGGTTAAGACAAATAGGGGGAGATTGTTGGGGAAATGATTTATCTTAACCCCTAAAAAGGAGTAGAATATAAATTCTAAGGATGAAAAATTAGTCTAAGTAAATATGCGTCGAATAGTATTCGATGCAACGTCGAAGTGTAGTCGACGTTCCTCTCAGAATGAGTCGAAGTAGCTCTAAACAGAATTCGACGTAACCTATGTCGATGTAACTCTGACTTCTAGTCGACGTATCTAGTGAAGTCGACGTATCTTAGTCGACGCACCTTCCATTTTCTCCTCTCGACGTCCAGCCAGTCTGAAATCGACGCTTCCGTCGAATAGTAATCGACGTACGTCGATTTCTATGTCAAATTCAAAACACGCCAGATTTCATTCCTTCTATCTGTAGATCTGAATTTTATGGAATGATATTATTCTTTTCTAGCCGTTTTGAATCAGTCTTTCCTTCTAATTGATTCTTGGCTAAATTTCTTAAGTTTATTATGGATATTATTTGAAATCAGAATGATCTCTTTCCTTCTACAGAAAAATTGATTATGAAATCTTTTCTCTCTTACTATTTCTCTGACTGCTAATTGATTATTTTCCTATAGTACTCTTTGAATAACCAGAGCTATAAATAAGAGGGAAATCGGCAGAGAACAAGATGAAGTGATCCACACCATCCATTTGAAAAAGAGGAAAAGCTCCCAAGTGAAAAGTGAGAAAATCTGAGAGAAGTGAAAGTGTGCTGCAGCAAACAACAAGCCCTCTTCTTCTCCTTTTTCTGAAGCCATACTGCTGCAATCTCTAATAGCTCTCATTGAAAGAGAAAAAGGCCTACAATCTCCTTCTCACTATAGAAGAGAGATTTCATTCACTATTTCTTGTGCTTCTAATCTTCTTGCTAGGAAGAAGATTCTTTCTTATTTAAATTATTTCTTCTACTTCTTCTTCTTATCTTCATTTCATTTTCAAACAGTGTAAAATAGTTTTTAGAATCTCTCTTCAAAAAATTCAGTTGTACAGGTTCTAAGAGTCTCCTTATCAAAAGACTCAGGCTGGTTCTAAGAGTCTCCTTATCAAAAGACTCAGGCTGGTTCTAAGAGTCTCCTTATCAAAAGACTCAGTGCAAGATAGTGAATTCCTACCAAGGGGGTAGAAGAGTGGACTACCCAAAGTTTGGGGAACCACTATATTTCTTTGTGTTGTGCTGTGATTTTCTTCTTGTTATTTTCCTTCTTTACATGCTTAATTCTTGTTGGTGTGTGGGAAGCTTAAATCTGTGATTATTACACATATATATATATATATTTGTTAACTTTGCACAAAGTATTTTTAAATCTCTATTCACCCCCCCCCCCCCCTCTAGAGGATTCTAGTGAGGTTAACTGTGCACTTTCACAGCGACTCTATAAAATCTTCTCTACACAATCAGCTTCTTATTCCTACGAGTATGTCCGAGTCATCAACCAACTCAACTTAATGATTTTAAATGATTCTTATCATTTAGTGGGACTGATCGCATCATCAAGCGTACCAATTATCCTCAGAATTTAAGGGGGTGTACACATGGATCTTATGATCATATGTTAACTAACCAACACTAGTATCAATGTTTGAAGATGAATCCCAATCACTTTCTATGTGGAGTTTGATTCATAAGGTATACAGGTAGAATCTTTTGAAACCCTAAGATTTTTCACAAGTCAATTTCATCAAGAAAATATCTTCACATTTATTTCACCAAATTCCTATCACTTCTGCATATGCTAGTCTCAATCACTTTCGAATGGTCTAAAGTAAGATAAACTTAGATCATTCTTATCATAGTAAACTCAAACACTAGATTCTAAATCCAATAAGTCATCGTCTAAGATCTCTGGTTATTTATCATCAAAGCTCCCAAGGTATAAGGCTATTATTGTAATTAAGATTCACTACCATGATAAGGTATGATTTTTAACAAACCATAAGTTGATCACTTCCGAATGTCCCAAACCTCCAGAACTTCTGGATATATCTATAATTTGTAAGATCTAATTTCCATCCTCAACTTCTAGAATAGGACATCGACATCCCTAAGTGATTAATCCTAGCGACTTTACATTTCCAATTATTCAACTATGGTTAAGTCATTGCTTGATCAACGATGTCTATCCATTGTCCTAGTAACACCACAAATTATCATTTCAAACATACTGTTACACAATCTCATCTTCATCCAAGTAACATTGAATAGGATCGACTTCAAAATCATTATGCTCACGACGCAGCACTTTCTAAATTAAATCTAAGGGAAACCTAAGTCAGTAACTAATTTGCCCAATAAACAAAAGGTAAGCCCCAATAAACAAAAGATAAGCCACTATCTATTTTGGGCTAAGTATCTTTAATATCACCAAGTTATATTCATCCCAAGTTTGCAAACAATTCTTAGGGCACACAACCTTAGACTTGGGGTTCTATATTGAGTCTCATTGGTATACTCCACGCCTTAGACTCTTCCAGGTACCTTCTACGACAACCTTCTCAGGGTCAACTTGTGTCCCAATCCCAAACGGGTCTCTTCTAAACTTGAATTCTTATCTGACCCTCGGTGTTTGTCATGGTGGTTGTCTCAATGTAATCATGTCACTGATACGAGGGCTGAGTCTACGATCCCACTAGCTTCTGGTTATGTGTCAATCTCTCTTTCTCTAGCCTCTTTGGGGCATCCTTGTACCTTCAAGAAAGTTATACCTGTTAGAACATGGTCTTCCGCATCTCCTAGGTTTGAGAATAATAAAACCTATGTGTATTTGATCTTGTGTGTTTAAGTGTGCAGGATAACAAAGTCCACATGACTCAAGGATTACATAAGAAGGTTGCCCCCAAAGTTGAGCCATCAAATCCAAATCTTCCACAAGCGCTGGCGGTAGCACTAGCGCAGGCGCTAGCTGTCGTTCGATGAACTGTTAGCGGCTAAGTCTATTCGTCGAATGTTCTCGTGAACTCCAATGAATATCGACAAACGAAGACAGAAGTCAAAAAGGCAGACTTGTGAAGGAAATTGTACGGCTAAGTCAATTCGTCGAATGTTCTCGAGAACTCCCGACGAATTCCGACGAATGAAAATAGAAGACAGTACTCCCACTAGCACCGGCGGTAGCACTTAGCTCCTAGCTCTAGCGATGATAGCGCAATTCCTGGAGCACATATGGAAGGAGATAATGCCTGGCGGTAGCCGATAGCGCAGGCGGTAGCGACGCACACAGAAGGCAAGGGAGAATTGTATCCTCGGATTGAAGATTCTGCCGCGCAAAACATGTCCTAATTTGGGATAGCGTCAGCGGTAGCTGATAGCGCTGGCGATAACGCGAAGTAATAGAGGAAGGCGGCCGGCTTGCTTAAAATGAAGGATTCTCACGCGGAGAATATTTCCTAAACTAGGATAGCGCTGACGGTAGCGATAGCGCAGGCGCTAGCTCCAAGGCTATAAAAAGGACCCCTTGGATCCGTATTCTTCATCCTCTAGAGATCCAGAATTCCAGAGCTTCGTGCCACAACATAGAGAGGAAGTTTCAGAGCGATACTCCCACAAATCCATAAAGACTAAAGGAGATCCGTGGAGAAGATTTCAACACGCTTCATCATCGTGACGAAAGACCGCATCGACTACGATCATACTCTGCGTCTTCGTCTACTTCTCCAAAAGATCCACATAGAGGGAGTTTTTATTATTGATGTTTTTATTTTCACATCTTTATTCTTATAATCGTTAGTGAATTCGCCTCGTGTTGGCGACTAGGTCTGGGTAGGACTTAGGGCTTAAATTCGCCTCGTGTTGGCGACTAGGTCTCGGGAGTAGGTCTAGGGGGTGCTCGAGGCCATATCCGAGGAAGGGTTGGCTGGAGCGGCTTGAGGTCGTATCTGGGGAAGGATCGGCTAAAGCTAACCAGTTCGTGGGGATACGAGTCGGTATAGAAAACAAAAAGAGTCTTTCTATTAGCTTTGATTTCTAGCTTCGATAAGAGATCAAGTTTTGTAATCATGCTTCTCAAGTTAATAAAATCATGTCTTTACTTTTACTTCACTTGATTTGTCTTGATCTTCTCTAGTTTAATAATCAAAGCTTTTTCAAAGTTATTCAAAATATACTAAAGTTTTTAAAACCCTTATTCACCCCCCCCCCCCCCTCTAAGGGCGCCTACCGATCCAACAAGTGGTATCAGAGCCAAGTTATTCCAAATCGGCTTAACAACCGGGAATAATGGTGTCTCATGATCTCGCTTCTACTAGTGGGGTAAATTTTTATGAAGAAGAAAAATCTCCTAAACCACCGTTATTCGAAGGAAGAAATTATAAAGGATGGAAAATTTTAATTGAAAATTTTATTAAGACTTTATATATCGAAGTATAGAATTTAGCCATTGTAAGGCCTGCTGATGAATTAAATAAAAAAGAACGTCAACTAAATGCAAAAGCCAAACATTATTTATTTTGTGCTCTATCAAATGAAATTTTCAAATTAATATATTGTTTTTCTAGTGCATACAAAGTTTGGCAATTTCTTGAAGAAATGTATGATTTTCCTCTCGCAGGTGTAGATCAAACACAGGAGGAGAAGAACATACAAGCATCCACTACTATTCAAGAAGATCTCTCTCGTAGCAAAGCCATGGAAATCATGGAAACTAACTTGGAAAAAGAGAGCAATACATCAAAAGAAAAAGAAGATGAAAATTCATCTGTGATGGAGGAAGGCCCAAAAGATAACGAAGGAACTTCATGCACACATTTTGCCTCTACCAAAAGCGCTGTAAGAAAGTCAAAATCTTCTTCTTATGTGATAACTTCCATTTCTAGTTTCAATATACTAAAAACTGCTAAACGTAAGATCAAGAAATTGAAAATTACTAATAAAAATTTATGTTTAGAAAATAAGAGATTAAAAGCTAATGTTAATTTAGAATCAAATTGTGATGTGGTTTCACAATCTTGTCCTTTACTTGAAAACACAAAACCTTGTTTTGATTGTGATAATTTTAAGGAAAAACTTAAGGAACTTGAAAAAGAAATTATTTGTATAAACGAACAAAATGAAAAATTATCTTTAGAAAATTCATCTTTAAAAGGTGATTGTGCTAAATGCAAAAGTTATAAATTTGAAAATAAAGAGATGGATGAAACATTTGATGAATATAGAAATAACTATCAAGATCATATAGATTCAATTGTTTCCACTCTTAAAAATAGCACAATCGCTTATAATAAAGCTAGACATAATTTTAAAATTAAGAATAATGAATTAGAAGCTAAAATCAACTTGCTTAAGGAAATCATAATGAAAAATTCTCAAAACATACACTCTCAATATAAAGCAAAATTCAAAAGCAAGTTGAATATGATTTCTCAAAATGTGAATAAGCTAAACTATGGAAATAAAAAACATCAAAAAATTGTAAATGAAATTCCAAAACACTATCATCATCATCATTTACAATATCAATCTTCTCCCAACTTAAAATTAAATGCAAACAAATTTCCTTTAAATGATAAATTCAAAAGTCATTTTTATCCAAACATACAAGAAAAGGACTATGGAAATTTGAAAAATAAAAATAGTATTTGTCCAAGGTATGAATGGAGACCCATACTTAAGAATGACGCACTAATGTCAAAAGAAAGGGTCCATCCATCCTTGCCTCCCCAAAAGCCATCTCGCTATATTTGGGTACCCAAAGGAACCATCCCATATGGTCCCCTTTGGATACCTAAAATTTTTATTCGTTAGGTATCATCAAATGCATGAAGTAGAAACTTTTCAAAATAAGATATACAAATTTCTACTTCATGATGTGCTTTAATGTTCTTTTTATTTTTCTTGTTATTTTTCTTTTGAACTATCATGTCATGGTCATCCTATATAGTATTGAAAATATGATCTATCTCTTAAAAGCTTAATATGTTTATAGAATCAAATCGATCAAAATTCAAAAGTCATATCTAATTTTGATGACCTATCTATCTCTCTCATATTCATTATCTATAAATATCTTTTATTATTCATATAAATCAAATTCAAAATTTTCTATAAGATATTTTAAAATTAAATCAAGTCATTAGGCTATTAAGCTTTTTATCCTTCACCAACAAGTGGTTTAGAGAAATAACATAATCCACAAGAAAGTTCAAGATCTAAATAAATGCTCAACTTTCAATATGGTTGTCTTTGTTCACAACAAACAATTATATTGTATTCACTCCTTGATGTCAAACATGATCTAAACCATCACTATTGTTCACCTATCAAAAATCACATATTCAAAATTCTTAATTAAAAGAAAATCACTAAAATATTGAATGAATTTATCTTCATAATGAATATTGATGTAACACGCACCACCATGATCTAGTGTTGTCCTTTTGATAAAATTCTCTAAAATCGTATATCATAATTCATATAAAAAAAATCATTAAAAAAAACAACTATCTCTATCACATGTATATGAAATATATGACAACAATTGGCATTATAATTGTTTACCATGGTTGGTGTTATGGTGTATTATGTGTGTATTGTGACTTATTTCAAGTTTAGATCTTTGAATCATTTTGATATCAAATCAAATAGAATTTTCACTCCATTCTAGGTCTCTAAGTTGAAACACAATTAAACTTTGGCATAACATTAATCTCAAATTTATCATACTAACATTGTCACCTAAATAATATTTATATCTATGTTAGGTTTTATATGTTAGGGCATATCCATGTTACTTTTTGCGTGAACATCACTCTTTGTTCACCGAAACCATGCATATTTGATTTGTTCAAACATGATATCTTGGGTTTTCCTTTCCTATCTTTTTTCAAGTTATAAGCACAAGTTTTTAGAAAAATCAAAATGAAAACATAAGCAAATATATCTCATGCAATGATTATTTTGTCAAGTCGTATAAGAAATCGCTAACGTTTCATGCAATTTGGACCATCCAAAACATTTCCTAAAATTCTAAAATTTCTGCATGAAACTACTATTGGGATAATTAATCAAGATCAACAAGTAAAATTTTCAAAATCACTGAAAATCATGTACTGTTTTCAGCGCTAGCGCTAACGCCGGCGCTAGCAAACCTGTCCAGTTTTTTGTATTTTTAAAGTTTTGAAAAATTCCTAAAAATATATTATTCTATATGTACAATTTATTTTTGCACTTCTGATTCCATTTTATTTTTGAAAAATCAAATACAAAAATACAAAAGACAAATTACAAAAAAAATTAAATGTTTTGCCTTTGTGTTTTTTGTCATTTGTTTGAATTCTATTTCTAAAAGTAAAAATCAAATACAAAAATATAAAACAAAAAAATTATCAACAATTGTTATTTTTGAACTTAACTCTTTACTTGTATCTTGCGAAAGGGTGATTTGGGCTATCATCCCAACATATCACCTAGTACCGGGCGAACCTCTCACAAGGTAGTCCTCGGGAAGTCCAAGATCAATTTTATGAGTTCAAACTTTAAATAAAAATTATTCTTCAAAAATATCAAAAATATTGTATGGACTTTATTGAAAATCAAGCATGATTTAATCTATTATTTAGAACTTCTATAATGTTGCAATTTATCTTTTCAAACTACTTTGAACAGTGTTTTCATCATGCTTTGATACATCTATTAATATGTGCATCAATTATATTGTAAAAGTTGTGTAGAACTATGCGTAGCATGCCTCTAATTATGAGTAAATGTTTTATGTTTGATAATGATCGCTATTCACTCACTTATTTTGGCATTGTCTACATTTGTGTTTAATCTAAGAATGCTTGTGTATGTTTTGTAATAGTACAATGAATTAAAATTGCACAAGTATCTTACCTACACTCCTTTATTTGCACTTGTAAAAATTAAGAAAAGTGGTTATCTTTCTTATAAATTATATTGGTTTGCAAAACAAGTGTATTCGGAGAACTTTGTACAAAATAAAATCATAAAATAAAGTGACAAAGATAACTCCACCAAGCACTACTTGAACCTCCTGATAAGTCTTAATAAGTGTTGTGAGGTTGAGCACCTTGGAAAGAATAGTAAAGTATCTTGTGCAAACCATAACTTTCTTTCAAAATAAAAACCACTTATTCTTAAGTACACCGGATCACAATAAAAATCAATATTGAAGAATAAAATTGTGTGATCCCCCAAGCACTACTTTGCACCCTGATAAGTCTTAATAAGCATTGTGTGTGCAAAGCACCTTGGTAGTTGTACATTTTTTTATGCATTGAAGTTTGTGGAAGTAACATTATTTGTGTTTTATTGTGCTCTTACTTTACATATTACTTGTATTTTTGATTAAAACATGTGTTTACTCCACTCAAAAATACACTTATGTGCACATCATTCCATAACACTTCTTCCTATGAGTATTGGATCCTAATGCTAATTCTATAGTACTCTTCACTTATGAAATGCACTAGATAACCTAGCATGCTTTCTACAATGTTTGGTATGTTTTGAAATTGTGAATTAATGTAACATTGTAGTAATCTCTTTTTGATAACATCATTTCATGCTTGGTTACATTATTGAACTTAAAGAGTTTAATTGAACAATGATTCACAAAAACATCTTCTTTTTGAAATTTAACTCATAGATCTTTCTATGGATCATCATTGATTACAATAAGATGTTTCTTGTATTTCTATAAATCTTCCGCATCATAACCATATAATTGTTTTACCTTGCGCCGGCGGTAGCGATAGCGTAGGTGCTAGCTCCAAGGCTATAAAAAGGACCCCTTGGATCCGTATTCTTCATCCTCAAGAGATCCAGAATTCCAGAGCTTCGTGCCACAACATAGAGAGGAAGTTTCAGAGAGATGCTCCCACAAATCCATAAAGACTAAAGGAGATCCGTGGAGAAGATTTCAACACGCTTCATCATCGTGATGAAAGACCGCATCGACTACAATCATACTCTGCGTCTTCGTCTACTTCTCCAAAAGATCCACATAGAGGGAGTTTTTATTAATGATGTTTTTATTTTCACATCTTTATTCTTGTAATCGTTAGTGAATTCGCCTCGTGTTGGCGACTAGGTCTGGGTAGGACTTAGGGCTGAAATTCGCCTCGTGTTGGCGACTAGGTCTCGGGAGTAGGTCTAGGGGGTGCTCGAGGCCATATCCGGGGAATGGTTGGCTGGAGCGGCTTGAGGTCGTATCTAGGGAAGGATCCGCTAAAGCCAACTGGTTCGTGGGGATACGAGTCGGTATAGAAAACAAAAAGAGTCTTTCTATTAGCTTTGATTTCTAGCTTCGATAAGAGATCAAGTTTTGTAGTCATGCTTCTCAAGTTAATAAAATCATGTCTTTACTTTTACTTCACTTGATTTGTCTTGATCTTCTCTAGTTTAATAATCAAAGCTTTTTCAAAGTTATTCAAAATATACTAAAGTTTTTAAAACCCTTATTCACCCCCCCCCCCCCTCTAAGGGCGCCTACTGATCCAACAATAACTATGGTCTATTTCAGACTAGGGCATACATGGTATAAATTGTCATGGTAAGTCACGTGTCCTAGTGGAGTTTAAATCTAACTCTTTGACTAAAGGACTATCTAAAGAGATCTTTGTAGCCGAAGGTATTCCCTGCTGGGGGTAGGGTTCGCCGCAGGCTACAAAAGAAAACTTGCCACTCGTAAGGAGATTTGGCTAAAAAGATTCAGTTAAAAGTGGACTTTTTCATGTGATTTCCCCACATAGGCACACCATTGCTTCTGCTGCTTAGTTTGTCCTCAAACTAAACTCGTGCGGGGTGGCCCAGGGTTTGTGGACTTCTTTTCTTTGGATCAAGGTTTGCTCTGATACCATATTGTAAGACCCTTTTTTTTCAAAAACTTGGGTCTTATGCCCAGAACCGCCGCTTTGTGGTGACACCATCACACGGGAAGGTCGCCACTACAAAGCGCCGATCCTGCCGTCCATATCGATCACAGAAGAAGAAATGTATAAACGAACAATAGAAGTTCAAGTCCACAAATCACATGCTATATATATATATATATATTTATATATATGTCCACATGGTATAATTGAAATAACAAAGTTACAATAATAAAGGGCTCATGCCCTGTACATCATGTCCTCACTACAAGATCACTCGCAGAAGCTAACTACTAATCACTCCCTGATCCTGAATCTGGTGCTCCTGTAATAGGCTGGCCCGCCTCCGTCTGCACTGGCCTCTGGTACTGCTGCGTCTCCTCCGTCCCCTAAAATGATATGGTCCACCGACTGTTAGTCAAAAAGACTAAGCCTCGTTTCCCACCACCCATCCCCAATGGCTCTTAGGCACCGTGTGGGAGGATGAAGCGGAGGACAACAAAGGGTATAACAAAGAGCAGGTGACAGGGGTACAAGAAATGTTTCTACATTGCAAATGTGTATATATATAATTGAAGTAGTAAAAGAGCATAGTAAGAGCAGGTAAAGAATAAGTAAAGTGCAGTAAGTAAAGACATGTATATAATAGAAAAGTAACCATTGATTTATAGGAATGCCCATACAAACCTATAGACCAAGGGGTCATTTAGCAATGCCTATCGTATAAAGAGTCCCATAACCAATTTATACGATAGGGGTAGGGGTTGAAATGCAATGTTTATGCCATGACATACAGAGTTATGCAGTTTATGCTATGTTCACACAAGTGCAACTAACACACTTCGACTCTATGCACACAGACCTTTAGTTCCCCCTTTTTGGAGCTAGTAAGACTCCCAGGATACTCCCGTAGTAGCAAACGGAAGCGGTGGGTTGGGCCTCGCCAACCTCTAGGTTGGTATTCACACTACCTAACCTAGACCTATCATACGCCTCATCGCAAAATCGCGGAGCATCTGCGTACTCTTACTGGCTGGACCACCAAACTTTTATGGATAAGTGCAAATTTCACACTTGACAAGTCAATGTATTGACAGCGGTGTGAATGACCATCCAATACCGAAGACCCACCACCTTCATGCATATGCAAACATGTTCTACTATATCTCGAGCCATAAACTCCCTCGGCTAACCCGCCCGTCACTATAACCTTCTGAGCCACCACCTCGTCGGACCAACCCGTCCGCACCAACAACATTACTGAGTCACAAGCTCACTAGACTAACTAGTCTGCTGCTACAACCACCGAGCCTACCGCTCGTAAGACCAAACCGACTAATATACCCGTAACAACGGGGTGTGTGCGAGTGTATTATTAAGTTAATCTTGTATAACAACTTAGCCCTACAGTTTATGGTTAACCTTGGATTTACCGAGGGTTACCCTGTTAGGGGCTCGCTACGGTACTAGGAACTATAATGGGATGACACCCCAAAGTACCCTTTCTCAAGACACTTAGTGTTATTGGTATCTACCCATAAGATTACCCCTCTTTTTGGGCAAGGTTGACCAAGTGTTGACTTGAGGTGTTGACATGGTCAACTGATGGGTTGACTGGTCCAAGTGGTGTATCTTGAGTCCCTTGACACCACCCAAAGTTGGTTGAGTCATGGTGGTGCCCTAATTGGTCCAATTAATCCAAAAGGTGTTGGTTTGACCAAAACAGGGCTAGAGTTGACTTTGGTCAATTTGACCATTTGGGTTGACCCCAATGAGTGGTTAATGACCTATTGGTCTCTATTAAGGGTAAGTAATGTCTAGGTAGGGTCAATTTGGCATGTTGTAGGTCAATTGACCCTAATTAGCTACTTTGACCAATTTGCGGTTAGGGTTGACTTTGGTCAATTTGGCCTCTTTGGTTGACCCCAATGGGTCCTTGGTGCTCTAAGGGGACCCCTAAAGGGTTAGGTATGCTATGTTGGGGTCAAAGGGTCAAGGTGAGTCCCTAAATTCCAACCCTAAGCTTGGTAACTAGAAATTGCTATTTGCAAACCAAGCTGCTCTTCTCCTTCAAGCCTAAGGCCAAGTGATCTCTTCAAGCTTCCTAGGGTTTTGTCATGACCTAGTCATGACAAAACCACTCTTGCGGTCTAGTTGTTTGGGGAATGTTACAACTGCATCCCCACTCCGGGCACAAGTTTATTTGGAACATCGAGGATATATTGACCAAGGTAGCTAGGGTCACCTCGGGACAGAAGGACGCTCCCGTTAGTATTTGATGGGATTTGACGAGATGTTTGTCCATTATCGTGGTGTACCCAGGACGATCGTGTCAGATCAGGATGAACGGTTTATGGCCAAAAAGTGAAGATCAGTCCAGGTTTATCTGGGCTCTTAGTTGACGTTCAACACAGCTTTCCACCCTCAGAGGGACAGAGGCACATAACTCCACTGTCTTTGATCCAAGATGAGGATCCCAAGGCACTCGGCTCGGAATTTATGGAGGACATAGATACCCAGGTGCGACTGATTTGAGTTAGGATGCTGGAGACCCAGAGAAGCCAGGTCAGGTATTACGATGTGCGACATCGTGCAGTAGAGTTCCAGGTTGGAGACCGGGTGTTCCGGAAGATACGTCTGATGTAGGTGGTCTTGCGAGTTCGCAGGAGGAAGAAGCTCGGTTCGACATAGATGGAGCTTTATAGGATCCTGGAGTGGATCGGCCCATTGGCTTATAGACTAGAGTTGCTGCCGGAGTTAGCAGGAGTGCATGACGTCTTCCATGTCTCCTCCTTTAGGAGAGCTCTACTACGGCCGGAGCAGCAAATTTCTACTATAGATGGTCTGGTAGCCTCCGATCGATTGATTCACCTGAGAGCCACTAGAACTGGTGTTGTAGTAATAGTCGGTGCTCTTCGAGTCAGAAATAACTTCAATTCTTATGGGATGTTACGTTCAGTCACTCTCGGTGAAAACGTCGCGAGCCTAGCCTGAATTTCGAGGACGAAATTATTTTTTTGTTTATTGGGATTTGTAATATCCCCCAAACAACTAGACCCCTAGAGTGGTTTTTTCATGACTAGGTCATGACAAAACCCTAGGAAGCTTGAAGGGATCACTTGGCCTTAGGCTTGAAGGAGAAGAGCACCTTGGTCTGCAAATAGCAATTTCCAGTAACCAAGTTTAGGGTTGGAATTTAGGGGCTCACCTTGACCCTTTAACACCACCATGGCACACATAACCCTTTGGAGGGTCCCTTAGAGCATTTAGGACCCATTGGGGTCAACCAAAGAGGCCAATTTGACCAAAGTCAACACTTGGTCAACCTTGCCCAAAAAGAGGGGAAAAGGCTAACTCAAGCCCAATCCACTTGGGCTAGGCCTAATTGGAGTATCCTATTATCTTAGAAGGCTGATAATCACCAGGAGTTATTGCTCAATTTCTGTAAATGGTGATTAGGAGAGAGAAATCTCATTTTCTCCAAGAATGGAGGAGAGAGAAAGAGAGGGATTAATGGCATTCATGGCTTAGGGAGATCAATAGCCACCATTTCCTCCTCTAATGTCCCCATTCAGTTTCCCTTATCAATTTGGAGGATTTTAATGGCCATTCTCGGCCACATAGAGGGGGGAATTTGAGGAGTTTTCACTTGGCCGAAAATGGACATTAATGGCCATTCATGGCAATTAGGAGTTACACCCTCCCTCTCCCCCGATTGAACCTTATAACTCCTTCGGAGGACTGGGAGGATCAGTTTCCCCATCTTACCTAAAGAATTCGAGCCCCCAAGATAGGAGATTGCAAAGGTGCCAAAGCTTCAAGGTCGGGCATGGCCAACAGGAAATCGGCAAGGAGTCACCCCTCCACACAGGTCTGATCCGCCTCCTTCCCTTAGTGCTAGATGTTTTCATAATTTGGGGTTTGATCCGAACTCAATTGGGCACAAATCGTGCTTCCGAAAGGGCTCATTTCGAGCTCTCTTTCCCCTCCTCTAAACTCTGATTCCGACCACCTCCGGCCGGCCAACCACTCCCTATCGCCGGCCACCACTTCAACGGAGGTGGTGCTGGCATTGGCTGGCCGGGAAGCGACTCAGGTGGCCGGGAAATCATCCCGCAAAGGAGCCCAGGATGCGCCATCCGTCCAATGGGGACGATGACCAAGAACCGTCGGATTTGTCGTGATCAACAAGATTCACGTTATTATGTTATATGATATAATGTTATTTCATTTGAATTCGGAGTAAATAATTATGTTGTATTCTTATTTAATTAATTCGTCAAATGAATTAATGCGTCGAACGGAATCAAGGCACCGAACTAATAGTTGAGTTCGTTGAACGGAACCCGTAGTTGGTCGAACGGAATTCATTCATCGAACACACTCTAGTGTTCGTCGAACTGATTGTTGAGTTCGTCGAACATAACCCGGCGTTCGTCGAACGGGATTAATTCACCAAGGAAATAAAATAAATTAGTTGAGTTCGTCGAACGGAAACCAGAGTTCATCGAACGGAATGTCGTTTGTCGAACACACTCTGGAGATCATTGAAATGTTAGTTGAGTTCGACGAACTGAACACGGAGTTCGTCGAACGAAGTTAGTTCGCCGAACTTAATCAATTCTTCGAACAAAGATCGGCTTTCATCGAGCGCGTTGAAGCACGGCGTTCGTCGAATGCAGAATTTTAGTTTAATTAAATATTCATGCAGTATTTTGTTATAATTATTAAAAATACTAGAACCCCTCAAAGGAAACAGTGCCCAACATAAAAGTTGTAGCCCTTGGAGTTTAGTTTTTTTTAAAATTGACTTCACCCCAAAAGAAGTTCTGTAGCTCCCTGTAGGTCCATTTTTGTGGGACTGGTCCCTAATGTAGGGCAACCACCATGTCTTGAATAACTTTTAATTGGGTTATGGGAATGACTTGAAAATTGAAACATAGGCTACTCACACCTACCCACACATCATACCCCAAAGATGGGAATTTTAGGAGAACCTTTTTCTAAGGGTTTTGTAATAATTTCATAAATTAAACAGTAATTAATTATTGGGTCAAATGACCTCCAATGCCCTCCAGATTTTGGTGGGTACTTCTTAGGGTTATCACACGACCCTAGTAAAAATCTCAGTCCAATTGGGACTGATTTGGTTGGGTAATTTGTCAACCCAAGGTAGGTCAAATTGGGTCAAAGTTAGGGCATGGTGTTTATCTTGGGGTATGGTGGTCAGAACTCATCACCATGAGTTGAAGCCTTGGCCACTGGTTTAGGATCACCTAAAACACCTTCATGAGTAAGATGGGGTTGGTGTAGAGGTGGATATGCCCTAGGACCCTAGTTTTAACCTTAGAGTTGCTCTTTGAACCTTGTGAAGGACATGGGGTCAAATGTTCTTGAATCGTCATGGAACTTGGTGGATAACTTCATGGGATGTATATATGCCCTAGGGAATTTTGAGAGGATTTTAGGAGAATTTATTCCCCCTAAATTAGGTCATAAACCGTTTAGTGAAAATTCTTATAAGAGACATTTACATGCTTAAATGGTCTTGGATGATGATGAAACCTTGGTAGTGACTTTGTAATCATATTATTGACCTCTTGTATTTTTTGTGAAATTTATTAGATGATTTAACTAGTACTACATTTACAAGGCACTTATTTTGTCTCAATCTTAAGAAATATAATTAAGGGTACAAAACTCTCTGGAAAAATATGCAACTTGGTGATAGGACATTTCAGAGCACTAGAAAGCTCTGTTAATTTTTATAGAATTTTTGGAAATTGTTATCTGTAGGCTACTTCACAACATGTGCAGATTAGGAATTATTTGGATTAATTATTTCAGTAAAGAAATGATTCCCATAAATTGTGAAACTCTGTAATTAATCTTATCTGGACACAATAGAGGTCTGGTAATTAATCCCTAATTTTGGCATAAGTATTCTTGGTAGTTCCTTCATAAATCTTCAAGTTTGGATAGATGATAAATATTAAAAACAGAGGACATTTCCTTACTTTAAATTTTTAATATTCATTACTTACTGATATTTTGGCATGATAGATTTATCTTAATTTTATGAGAGCCATATCATAAGAATACCTTACACTTCAAGTTCATATTCATACTTAGCAAATATTGGAGAAATTTAAATAAATGCTAAAATGTTGAAGAAAATTATGAATCTCTGGTGTTCGTCTTATAATGCCATGATAGCCCTCTAGTAAATATCTTGAGTCAGTTGGATGAATATTTGGAGTACCTCTACTTATAAGCTTCATATAGTTAGTTTGGTTTGTGTATAGTAAAAATGTGAAACTTGGGTATTTAGGGGCCTACCAAGTGGAAGTGACATGTAGTTGGTGTACATGGTCAGGCTGAAGAGATTGAAGGTCACCAAAATGGATTAGATGGTGAAAGTGTGCTTGGTGAGTTAAGGGTAAGTTATGATCGGGATAGACAAAAGATCGTCTTTCCCCTTTGAGGGTCATAACACACTTAGGGTAATCCAAGGGTAAAGATAAGAAGGGCAATCTTATGGGTAGATACCAACAACACTCAGTGTCTTGAGAAAGGGAACTTTGGGGTGTCATCCCATTATAGTTCCTAGTACCGTAGCGAGCCCCTTATAGGGTAATCCTCGGGAAGTCCAAGATTAACCATAATCTGTAGGAGTAATATGTTGTACAAGATTAACTTAATAACGCACACACCCACACCCTGTGGTTCCGTGAGGTTAGTTGGTTTGGTCTTACGAGCGGTAGGCTCTTTATTGAAGCAGCGGACTAGTTAGTCTGGTGAGCTTGTGACTCAGTAATGCTTGTTGGTGCGGACGGGTTGGTCCGGCGAGCCGTTGGCTTGGAAGGTTATTGTGACGGGCAGGTTAGCCCAGGGAGTTTATGGCTCGGGATATAGTAGAACATTTTGCATGTGCATGAAGGTGGTGGGTCTCCGATATTGGATGGTCGTTCACACCGACGTTAACACGTTGACTCAACAAGTGTGGAATTTGCACTTAGCCATGAAAGTCTGGTGGTCCAGCTAGTAAGAGTATGTAGATGCTCTACAGTTTTGCGTTGAGGCATACGATAGGTCTAGGTTAGGTAGTGTGAATACCAACCTAGAGGTGGGCGAGGCCCAACCCACCGCTTCCGTTTGCCACTACGGGAGTATCCTGGGAGTCTTGCTAGCTCCAAAAAGGGGGAACTATAGGTCTGTGTGCATAGAGTCGAGGTGTGTGAGTTGCACTTGTATGAACATAGCATAAACTGCATAACTCTGCATGTTATGGCATAAACATTGCATTTCAACCCCTACCCCTATCGTATAAGTCGGTTATGGGACTTCTTATACGATAGGCCCTGCTAAACGACCCCTTGGTCTAAAGGTTTGTATGGGCATTCCGATAAATCAATGGTTACTTTCTATTATATACATGTCTTTACTTACTGAACTTTACTTAATCTTTACCTGCTTTTACTATGATCTTTTACTGCTTCAATTATATATATATACATGTGTAGTGTAGACATTCCATGTACCCCCTGTCACCTGCTATTGTTATACCCCTTGTTGTCCTCCACATCATCCTTCCTGCACAGTGCCTTGGAGTCACCGGGGGAGTGGAGGGGGATTGGTTTAGTCTTTTTGACTAACGGCCGGTGGACCTTATCATTTTAAGGGACCGAGGAGATGCTGCAGCATCAAAGGCCGGTGTAGACGGAGGCGGGCTAGTCTAGTACAAGAGCACAAGTTTCAGGATCAGTGAGTGATTAGTAGTTAGCTTCCGCGAGTGATCTTGTAGTGAGGACATGATGTACAGGGCATGAGCCCTTTATTATTATTATATTTTTATTTTAGTTAATCTCTGTGGACATTTACCATTTATGGTTTTATATTTTTCCTGTGATGTGGACTTGAGCTTTTTCATATGTTCAAATATACTTTTCTTCTTCTGTGATCGATATGGCTGGCTGGATCGGCGTTTTATAGTGACGACCTTCCCGAGTGAGGGTGTCACCGCAAAGCGGCAGTTCTGGGCATAAGACCCGGGTTTTTCAAAGAAAATAATGGGGTCTTACAGCCTAGTTTCAGGAAGACCTGAAGCTAGGCCCCTAGAAGAAGGGACATTTGAAGAGGAGGTAGGGAAATATGCAATTTTTAGAAGAAAGATTTCCATTGTTCCTGTAAAAGAAAAAGAGAGATCAAGTGCAAAGGAACAGGAAGGAGAAGCAGATTCTGTAGGCATAAAGATAAAATGAAATAAAAGTTTGATTATATAGAGAGATCAGAAGTCGAAAAGACTTAGCCTTCGTCAGACTACGTTCGACGAAAAATTAATTTTCGTCGATCTCAGTTCGACGATCGAGCTTGTCTTCGTCGATCCCTGGATCTAATAGGTATCATCTCAGCGGTTGGGATGAGACAGCTTCTAGTCTCAGCGGATTCTTCTGTCCCATCCCATCAGATCCAGATAACTTCTCAGCGGCCCTAGGCCTTGTATCAGCGGTTCAGCTGAGACTGAGAGCTTGTCTCAGCTGTTTAGTTGAGACTGAGAGCTTGTCTTAGCTGTTCAGCTGAGACTGAGAGCTTGTCTCAGTTATCTTGATAGCAAACCGACTGAACTTACTTCACACATTGAGGGATAAATAAAAGATATAAATTTTTTTAATTGATTGAATCTCCATCTATCATTCCTAGCTGATTTATAAAGAAAATATGCTTCTTTTCATCCAATGGTTTGGTGAAAATATCAGCTCTTTGTAAGTCAGTAGGAATAAATTTTAGGAAAATTTTATTTTTATCCACATTATCTCTGATAAAGTGGTGCCTAATCTCTATGTGTTTAGTCCTACTATGGAGTACTGGATTTTGTGCTATAGATATTGCACTAGTATTATCACAAAATAGAATTGATTTATTTAGATTGATACCATAATCTAGAAGTTGATTTTGTATCCACAATATGTGTGAGCATCAACTGCCTGCAACAATATATTCTGCTTCAGCTGTTGATGTAGACACAGATGTTTATTTCTTACAAAACCAAGACACTGATGTGCTTTTCCTGTCTACTCTGCATCCAGCATAATCAGAATTTGAGAATCCAGTTAATTCAAATTCTGAAGCTGTTGGATACCAGAGTCCTAAATTTGGACAACCCTATATATATCTCAAAATTCTTTTTAGTAAAATTAGGTGAGATTCTTTGGGGTTAACTTGGAATCTAGCACAAATACATGTAGCAAACATTACGTCAGGTCTACTAGCTGTTAAGTAAAGTAGTGAGCCAACAATTGCTCTATATACTTTCTGATCAACAGGTTTCCCTGATTCATCATTGTCAACAACAGCATTAGAGGGCATGGGTGTTTTCATGGTAGAAGCATCAGACATACCAAATCTTTTCACTAATTCCTTAACATACTTGGATTGTGATATGAATATGCCATTTGGAGTTTGCTTCACTTGAAGACCAAGGAAGTAAGATAACTCACCCATACTACTCATTTCAAATTTAGATTGCATTAGGCCAGAAAACCTTTTGCATAGATTTGAATCAGTAGAGCCAAATATAATATCATCTACATAAATTTGAACTAGTAGAGTTTGATTTTTATGTATCCTGAAAAATAAGGTTTTATCAACAATGCCTCTACAGAATTTGTTCTCCAAAAGAAAATTAGCTAAGGTCTCATACCATGCTCTGGGAGCTTGCTTGAGACCATAGAGAGCTTTATTAAGCTTAAAGACATAGGAAGAGTGAGTTGGAGAGATAAAACCTGGTGGTTGTTCCACATTGACTTCTTCTTTGATATATCCATTCAGAAAAGCACTCTTCACATCCATCTGATATACTTTGAATTTCTTGAATACAGCAAAAGCAAGGAATATCCTTATATCTTCAAGTCTAGCAACAGGAGCAAAGGTTTGATCATAATCAATTCCTTCTTCCTGAGATTATCCTTGGGCTACCAATCTTGCTTTATTTCTGATTATTATGCCTTGATCATCTAGCTTGTTCCTAAAGACCCATTTAGTGACAATGACTGGATGGCCCTTTGGCCTTGGAACCAAAACCCAAACCTTGTTCCATTCAAATTGGTTGAGTTCCTCTTGCATTTCAAGAATCCAGTTTGGATCTTGTTCTGCATCTTTTATGGATTGAGGTTCAACTTGTGATAGGAAACAAGTATGCATCTGATTTTGGTGTAGTAGATGCCTTGTTTGAACACCTGCTGAAATATCTCCAATGACTTGAGATATTGGATGATCTCTAACTGTGATGTGGTCAACAGTTGGAGTGGGTTCAACAATAGTTTCTACTTGAGGGATTTGATCAGCTGTCACTTGATTTGAGTTATCAGCAAGATCTGGATTATCCTCTTCTTCACTGTGTTCAATAGTTTCATTTGATGGAATTAGAGAATCGTTACTCTGTAGATCTAATCCATTGAGCTCTTCATATAGAGCTGGTACCTGCAAAATATCTTTGGTAGAGGTGGTATTCCTCTCCTCATTTAACATGTTAGTTTCATCAAAAGATACATGCATGGACTCTTCTATCTTAAGAGTTGATTTGTTATAAACTCTATATGCTTTACTAGAAAGAGAGTATCCAAGGAATATACCTTCAGCAGCTTTTGCTTCAAATTTCCTTAGATATTTCTTATCATTGTTATGCACATAGCATTTACATCTAAAAATCTTAAAATAGTTAAACTTAGGCTTTTTATTCTTAAGTAATTCATAGGGAGTTTTACCCTTAAGTTTATGTATGAAACTCCTGTTCAACACATAATTTATTGTGTTCACTGCCTCTACCCAAAAAGAGATTGGCAAGTGAGCATCAGCAAGCAATGTAGTTACTGATTCAATTAATGTTCTATTTTTCCTTTTCAGCTACCCCATTTTGTTGAGGAGTTCTAGGAGCAGAGATTCAAACTCAGTGGCATGATCGCTTCTGATCAATGCAACTAGAGTAGAGTACTCAATCTTGATGGACCTGAGAAAGTTTGTCAGAACAGTGAAGGTGTCAGACTTGTTCCTAAGAAAGAACACCCAAGTCAATTTTGAGAAGTCATCTACAATAACTAAAGTCTAATGCTTCCCTCCTAAGCTCTGTATTGTAGTGGGTCCAAAGAGATCCAAATGCAGTAAGTACAGAATCCTAGGTGAATCACTCTTGGATAAAGATTTAAAACTACTCTTGGTTTGCTTTCCTAGTTGACAAGCCCTACAGAGTCCTTCCTTCTTGTATGAACCCGAAGGCAGCCCTCTAACAAGATTGTCCTTAGAAAGCTTAGATATAGTTCTAAGGTTAATATGTCCTAGCCTTTTATGCCATAATTCATTTGTTTTACTTATTGAATTAAATAATCAAATATCTGAGTTGGCAGAGTCAAAATTGACTAAATAAATATTTCCATGTCTAATACCAGATAACACATTAATGTTTATATTATTGGTAATATGACATAAGGAATGGTTAAAATTTACCTGATAACCTTCATCACATAACTGGCTTATGCTAATGAGGTTATGCTTGAGACCCTTGACATATGCTACCTCTTTGAAGGTAACTACTCCAACTTTGATTTGTCCATATCCTTTGGTTTGTCCACAGTTGGAGTCTCCAAAAATCACTTTGGGTCCAAGCTTTGCCCTGTAATTGCGTAAGTTGGCCTTATTTCCTGTCATATGCTTTGAGCAACCACTATCCAAATACCAATATTCTTTTATGTTTGGATAGCCTTGTACCTGCACAACAGAAAAAATAAACTAGTTGTTTTTGACCCAGACTACCTTGGGTCCTTTTGTCTTTCCATAAAATTCTGAAATATAAGAAATCTCAGGTTGATCCTTATAGCCTTGTGGATGATATCTCCTTGGAGGATATATCCGCTCAATGAATTGATTTTTAGTATATTGAGAATAAGAATTCTTCTGACAGTCAGTATATTTTTGTTCGACGAACTTGGCTGAGTTCGTCGATCGCCGTTCGACGAATTGGAGTAATTTCGACGAGCGCTGTTTGAATAATAACTATACTGAAAGTCTATCTTCAGAGTTCGTCGATCGCCATTCGAAGAATTGAAGTAATTTCATAGAGCGTCGTTCGATAGATAAATATACTGAAATTCTGTGCTCAGCTTTCGTCGATCTCCGTTCGACGAAATGAAGTGATTTCATCGAGCTCTGTTCGACGAATTTGGTTGAATTCCTTTATTCTTAACATCCTTGCTTGAAATATTCTTATCAACTACTGCTGCCTCTTTCCTCTTGGCAGAGATGAACTTTCCTGGTGTTGATAAAGTATTCTTCTTAAGAAGATGTGGCTCACTTGATGATGCACCCAAGCCCAATTTGCCATTAAGTTTGGCATTCACTGTGCTTGTGATGTCCATCAGTTTGATACTTCTCCCATTTAGGGATTATTCAAATTTCTTAGCCTCAGATAACGTGTTCTTAATGAAAACAATATGTTCTTTGGAGGCAGCCAATTCTTTCTTAAGATTTGTATTATCTTCAGTCAGTTGATTCATTTCAACCAACCTATTTCTGAGAGAGATTATCTCCTTCTCAGATTTAATTAAATCTAGACAAAGAGTTTTGAATTCATCTTTGAACTCATTTGAATTAAAATAGAAGGTAGATAATACCTGATCACTGTCATTTTTGGATTATGATTCTTCTGAATTACTTCCCGAGGCATTGATAGCCATCATGCCGAAGTTTCATTCATCTTCATTATCTTCATCATCACTAGAGCTGGATGATGATGCATGTTCTGATTCACTGCTTGAGTCATAGATAGCCATCAAGCATTGATCTTTGTCATTTGCATTCTCTTCATCAACAGAAGAGCTGGATGAAGATTCTGAGTCTGTCCCACTCCATGTTTCAACTACAAAGCCTCTTCCCCTATGTTTGTGTTTGTGGGAGGATGACTTGCTGGAGTGCCTCTTTTCTTATTTCTCTTTTCTTTTGTCCTTCTTTTGATTCTCTGGACACTCAGGTAGAATGTGTCCATATTTCCTTTAACCAAAACAGATAATTTCTTTAGAATTTGATTTGTCATACCTTGGTTTTTCTTTGGATCTTGAATACTTCTTTCTGATATCCTTTTTAGCCGTCTTGTAAAATCTTTTGGCTAGGAGACTCATAAACTCCATTTCTCCTGGAGCTTTGTCTTCCTCTTCTGTTGCTTGAAAAGCAATACTTCTCTCCTTCTTGATGGATGGAGAGGAGGTAGACTATTCAGCTTCTCTGGATTTGATAAGCTGCTCATAGGATTTTAGCTTGCCTAACAAGGTCTCAGTAGAGATCTCATTAAGGCTTCTAGATTTCTTGATTGGCCAGATCCTAGAGTAGGGGTGTGCGCGGTGCGGTTTGGTGCGGTTTTGGCCCAAACCGCAACCGCACCGCAAGGGCGCGGTTTTGGCCCGAGCAAAACCGCACCACACCAAAATTATGCGGTGCGGTTTCGGTTTGGTGCGGTTTTTTGCGGTGCGATTGCGGTTTCGGTGCGGTTTTTAGCATGTGATATGCATATACACCAAAAGGATAATGTGAGGCAAAATAAGTTGTAAAATTTGGGCAAAAACATAGTTAAATGAGTTATATTTTCATGAAAAATATGTAATACATATATTTTTAAAATACAAATACTACAAAATTAACCACGAGCTAAAAATAGATCTTTATATAATACAATGCTCATGATATTAAGTCCTAGATATGCATAACACTCACATAATTGCAGTTTTTTTATCCTTCAAACATTGAAACATTAAGAGAAATCTAGTGAATACGCATTTACAGTTAGATGAATCATTATGATACTATTTGCACTTAACAAAAGCTTACTAATCTTCAAATTCATCAATAAATCGATAAAGAACAAACAAACTAAACAAAAAAAGTAACTATATGCGCTAATATAATTAGTTAATTACTATTATTAATTAATAATTTAAAAGTTATACTTTTATTTATATGTATGTGATATGTCACAAGTTTATTAAAATTGAAAATATGTCATTAGTCAGTGCGGTGCGGTTTTTGCGGTTTTCAAGATCCAAAAACCGCACCGCACCGAACCGCGCTCTGTTTGTAAAAGTTCAAAACCGCACCGCACCGAAACTACGCGGTGCGGTTTAAAAATCGGTGCGGTTTGTGCGGTGCGGGCAGTTTTTGCGGTTTGCGGTTTTTATGCTCACCCCTATCCTAGAGTCCTATGTGTTGGGGAAGCACATTAGGATCTTATCATTTACTTCAGTGATTGAGATCACTTTGTCCAGAGACTTCAGTTCATTAATTATGAGACTAAGTCTATTTTACATATCAACAATTATTTCAGTTTCTCCCTTTTTGAAATTCTCATATTGAGAGATAAGGTGAGATCTTCTGTCTTTTCTTTCATCTACAGATCCTTCAACCATATTGTTGAGTGAAATCCAGATATCCCTTGCTGAGGTTCATTCCACAATCTTTTGGAAAATGTCATCAGACATTGTCTGTGCCAAGATATTCATTACTTTGGCACCTGCACTTCTTTGTTTCTTCTGGGCATCTGTCCACTCAGGAGGTGGAATATCATTATTATTTTTTGCTGCTTCAGCACTTGTTGTTGTTGTAGGAGTAGGGGTCCTGTCAAAATAACATTAAAAATATCCTCATCAATAGAATTCATATATAATCTGATCCTTGCCTTCCATAATGCAAACTTATTTATATTGCACATAGGAGGTCTTGTGCTTGAGTATTCTTTGTTCTGTGCCATGAGTTTTTAGAAAAAAAAAACTCTAGAGGAAATTAAGATCTAATTGATCTTTTGATTTAGGTGTTAACCTGTAAAGAATCAACCAACCTCTAATACCAATAGAAAGTCCTCTGATACAAGTGAAAGTGAGGTTAGATCTTAGATTTACTCTAAGGGGGGGGGGGGGGGTGAATAGAGTATTAAATATTTGTAACTTATTTTTATAGCGAAATTAAAATACTTATATATATATATGTGTATAACAAAGTGAGTGTAAATACAAAACAAGAAATCACGCTGCACAGTACAGAAAATAAACAAAAACACAGAAGACACAAGGATCTATAGTAGTTCCCCAATCAACCTGGGTACATCTACTCTTCTACCACCCTTGGTATGAATCCACTAGGTTTTTGATCAGGTGTCCTATCACCAATGGAGTTTTGATCAGGTGCCCAAACACCAATGGAGTTTTGATCAGGTGCCCAAACACCAATGGAGTTTTGATCAGGTGCCCAAACACCAACCACAGGTTTTTGATCAGGTGCCCTGCCACAAAAGGTTTAACTTTTGAAGGGAGTTAGAACCCTGTACAAGATGTGATAAAGAGGGTTTATGAAGTTCTTCTCTATCAACAAGCTTAGAGAAGACTAGTGGATTTGTTGTTGTGAAGCTCCCCATGTCTGATAGGATTTCATGACAGATAATGGATGGAGCTTCCTCTTGAATGTAGAATATCTTCCTTGATAGATGATGAATCTGAGAGACACAAGTTTCTCAGATTATTGTTGCTCTTTGAAGATTAAGAAACTTGCAGCTGAAAACTGAGATAAGATTTGTGTTGTTGTTCTCAGAGAATGAGATTGCTGCTGTAGAAGATGAAGATCTGAAAAGCTTTTTCTTTCTGTATTTCTCTCGACTGTTTCTTTTTTTCTTTTCTTCCTATCTTGCTGTGTTGCTGTAAATCTTCTTCTTCCTTTTTCCTTAGACAAATCTGACTGATTTGAAATCAAATCTTTTAATTAAGGAATATAATACTCTGAAAAGATATTCTAGGAACTGCTGTCCTTTTCCAAAATGTGTCAACGGCTACTTTCTCGAAATAAGAGAATAATAAAAGGAAAGGATTAAATCCTGCCTTATCTGAAAGGAATAGATCCGTTGCTGATTAGTCGATCTGAGTTCAGAGAATAATATAACTGATCCTTCTGAAATTTTGAGCTGAGGAGATAATTCATCGATCTGAGAACTGAGTTCGTCGAACAGAATGTTGAGTTCGTCGAACTGAATTTGGAGTTCGTTGGACTTAATTAATTCGTCGAACACAATCTGAGTTCATCGATCTCAAACTGGATTTCGTCGAACTGAGAGATAAACTGCTAAATCTGGCTGGAAGAACTGAGTTCGTCGATCTGAGAATCACTTTCGTCGAACTAAACATCTTGATACTTATTCGTCGAGCGCAGAGCTGAGTTCGTCGATCTCAAACTGGAGTTCGTCGAACTAAAGAATAAACTGTTGGACTGGCTGAAGAACTGAGTGCGTTGACCTGGAGAGCAAGTTCGTCGAACTAAAGCATGATGTTCCTCGAACGTAGAGAGAAGTTCATCGAACGCAGAATAAAGTTTGTCGAACGCAGAGACTTAGAGTTTTCCTAAGTTCTAGCTAACTCAGACAACCCAAAACCTTGACGCTTAGACTATACATTGGGGTCAACTTAGTCCTAGTCAACAAATAGTGATCCTAGCCCAAATTAGTAATAGGGTTGTTCTAACACACACCATAACCCAATGGAATTTGGGTAAGGTCATAGGACTCATGACCACCAAGTGGTGCTAACCCACCCATCAATTTGACCAAGTCAACCCAAAAGTCAACCATGGTCAACATAAGGCCTTAAGGTAGAAATTGAAAGAACAAGTGAAACCCAAGTGAACCAAGAGCCCACCCCATGACTAACTAGCATGACACAAGCCTATTAGCACCCCACATTTGAATTTGGAGAGAGAAGGTGAGCATGGTGGGAAAAATGGCATTTTTCCCCAAAAAGCATAAAGGGAAAGAGCTTTTGGAGTAAAGGAGCTTCCATGGCCCCCACCATCTCTTCCCAAGCCCCCAACCATCTTCATTAGTCCATGAACTGTCATTTCAAGCATGACAGCCTCTCAAACAGTAGGGTGGAGGCTGTAAAAGTCATGGCCGAACACCCCACTTCCCATTCTCTCTATACAGCTACCCTCTCCCTTAATTGAGCCTTCCATCATATTTAGAAGGTCCTAAGTAGTCGAGCTAGCCTCCTGGAGCAAAGCTTTTGGTGGATAATTGACAGATCAAGCAAGCTCGTCGGAGATGGAGAGATCCATTGGTCGCTCGTCAGAGCACCCGCCGCCGAGCCACGATTGAGGTCCGTTTCTCCTCCCCTCTCTCTGTGCTAGCTCCCTAGCTCACTAGGATGAGAAATCGAGCTCAATTGAGCCACGATCCATGTGAGATGTGTGAAAATTTGTCGAGCTCTTCACCCCGCTCGTGATCGCCGGAGACACATCCTTTGGTGGCCGTGTCGCCGCCAATCGACAGCCACCACCTCAACAGAGGTGGTGGTGGTGGTGGCCGACAGTGGTGTCCTTCAGGTGGACGAGAATTGCCAAGAGAAAAGCTACAGGACGGTTCAATCCTGGCCGTCATCCTATCGGGCACGATGAGCCAGAGCCGTCTGATCTGGCTGAGATCTCTGCCCGCAGACCACTCTAATTTAAATGAAATTATTTGTCACACTATATTCAGATTTTGAATGAATATTTAGACTACTTAGATGCCATTTCATGAAAAGTTGCCTGAGACAAATTTTGTAAATCTATGTGTCTACTTTAATTTGGAACTAGCATCAGCTCTTTTGGAGCACTGTAGCACCCTTAGCATCAATTTTAGTGAGACAGGTCCTAGTGTAAATCAGAAATTAGATTGTGAATATCATTTAAATGGTAAGCCCAATGGAGCTAAAACTTGGGCCATGCATGCATGTCCCCTAGTACTAGCTTATGCCAAAAACCAGATTTTTGGGAAAACATTTCTCCATGGTTTTGTCCATTATTTGATTTATCAAATTAATGACATTTAAGGAGTTATATAACTCCAAATAACCCCAAATTTGGGTGACATGCTTATAAGGTCACTACCTGACCCTAGTTAAAATATGAGAGCAATTTGACCACTGCATGTTAGGGTATTCCACTTGCATGTCTTTGCATGATATGTGTCATGGAGTGCAAATAGACAAAAAGGGGAATTTGTGTATTTGACATATATGGCTTGATACTAGCCTCTGGTATTTTTGCCAAATCTTTATTATGGAATAATGCATCACCTTAGTGGAAATTAGGATTTTTGGGATTAAAAATACTAATTAATTGATTTATTTGAAATGTGTCACCTTCAAGCATTAATGAAATGTTTGTGGTTAAAACATCTTGGAAAATTTAGAAAAACTGAAAAATCATTTGTAATATTAATGGGAACCTCTGAAAATATTTGTAGAAATTTTCAGAGATTAATTCATTAAATATTGTCAAAATCATCATTTGTCACATTTCAAAATAATTGAAATTTTATTAAGGAAAAAGAGTTGAAATTTTTTGAAACTTTGGAAAAACATTTGGGATCTAGTTATATATCTCTAGAAAGTTTGATAGAATTTTTGGAAGTCATTCACACTGAAAATTACCAAAAATGCCCTTTGTCAAACTTATGTATTAATGGAATTTGTATGGTCAATATTATCTGGAAATTTCTGAAAATTTGGCTAGACTTTATTTTGATCATTATAAGTCTATGGTAATTTTTGTAGAAAATTTAAATCAATTATTTTGGTACTTACTGTGTAATGTCTCCAATTGCCATAAGTGTTTAAATATTTAAATGGTAGTCATAATCATTATGAAAAATTTAGAATTCCAGTCAGCCATCATGATTATACATTAAATGTCACTGATAATTTATCTGGAGCATTTCGACTTCAGGAAGTTGTACATCATGTGTAAAGTGAGGGGTACATTGTCATTAAAGTATTTTTATAAATGGATAAAATAAATGGGAAAATTATGAATTTTTGGCCATCTTATAATTAGGTCATGGTTAACATATGGTAAAAAGTTTAGGGCATTTGGACAGGTTTTAGTGAAGTTCACCTCATAGAGATCAATCTAGTTCAATGTTGAGTTGGTCTGCGGATAACAGAAACTTTGGGTAGTGTTTAGGCTCGCCAGAACATGTAAGAATGGAATGGAATTTGGAACACAATATTAGGGTATACATAACAACAGTTCACACAAGTTGTAGTCTAATTGGAGGACTTCTACCTTATAGAGAATAGTAAACGAGAAGCACGTCTCGGTGATAAATTGAAGTATTATTGGGAGTTTCCTATACGAGGCACTTATACTGACACTTAGAGTGTTAAGGTGATCATTATGTACTTAAGGTTAATGATGAGCATATAGGTGAGCATCTAAGAACTTGCTCCACTCATCGTCAAGAGGTCGTCAAGTTACCTAAGTGAAGTCTAAGCCATGAAGGTAGCCTTAAGAAGGGTAGTTACCAATACAAGTAAATATTCGGAGAAAGGAAGGTCTGGGATATCACCCCCAGAATACCATCTAGTACGGCTGCGAGCCCTTAACCGGGTACACCTCAGGAAGTATAGAATTCACCTCAAATTGTTAGTAACCCTAAATGAGACAAGTTGGGAAAAGTAAACCCCATCCTATTAGAGAGGACGGAACGGTTCAAGAGTAATTAGTCCTGCGAGCTGAAGGCTTGGGTGACGTGATAAATCTTGCATGTGCATAAATTAGTGGTAGGTCTTCGGTACGAGTCCATTTATCACACCAATGATGCTACGTTGACCTTGGCGGGGTGTGGTGAGTTAAAGGGCCAGTAGATTACTTTACTGCGGTCTAGCACACAATCCCTAGTAACCCACCTTGACCTTCAAAGTTTGGCTGGATGCGAGTAAGAGTACGCAAAAGCTCACGAAAGTGCACATAAGACGTGTACAACATCATACGTAAGGTCTAGGTCTAGTCGTGTGTATACCCACCTAGAAGTGGAGTGCCCGATCTACTGATTCTATTGCCATGGCAGAAGTACGTGAGAGGCTACTACCTCCAAAAACCGGGAACTAAAGGTCTGTGTGTGCAAAGTTGTGTGAGTGAATTGCACTGTATGAACATAGCATTGCATATCATAACATTCATAACATCATAATGACATATACATTTGCTGACCCTTATCATATAAATTAGTATTGGCTCTTTTATATGATAAGTTATAATTCCGGAAATCTTAACTTATAAGTTTGTATGGGCATTCATATAAGTTAAGGTACTCTAGATTATAGTGTGGTAGTCTTCCTTATTACTTCACTTGCGCTGCTTTTACTTACTTACTGCTCGTTATTTACCTACTAATGTAGTTCTATTTACTACTATTCTTACTGCTTACTCATTCATTATACTGCTAGTATACTCCATGTCACCTATACCTTCTTTTACCCCTTGTTGTCCTCCACTTCATCCTCCCGCTCGGTACCTAGGAGTCGTGGGGGGAGGCAAGGAAAAAGTGGCTTAGTCTTTTTGACTAACGGTTGGATGTGGCCGTAACACCAGAAGATCGAGGAGCAGGAGCCACAGTACGTCAGGTCGGACGTGATAGCATAGCCTTAGGAGCAGATGTCGCGCATCACTACTTCCACACGCAGATAGGTTGGAGAGTATTTTGTGTTGCTTCCGCATTGTGTAGAGAGAGTGATTTACTTTTATTAGTTACTTTTGGATCTGTACCGGGCTTAAGCCCTTGCACTCTATTTAGTTTGTTTTCATTGTGGATTATTTGCACTCTCTTACATATATACATATATATGTGTTGTGGTTGTGGAGTGGTCTTATTTTTACTTATTACTTCTTGCAATTGGTCTGTGATATGATCGATTTAGCAGGCAGGATCGACGTGGAATGGTGACAGCTAACCCTTGAGTTGGGGTCACCGTAAGACGGTGGTTTAGTTCATAATATCTGGGAAACTCTCAGGTAAGGAGGAGGGGGATCTTACAGAAGGGGAGACGGCCAACCCAGAGTTCGCAAGATGGTTGAAAAAGTTGAGTGAGCCAGAGGTTAGGCAGCATGATGTGAGGAGGAGAGAGGAGCTGAGAGCCCCGAAGTTTGGGTGGAGACAGCAGGGAGGAGGCGCGCAGGGCCCGGCCTCTCCCTAGGAGGGTGTAATTTCCAAGGGGGCCAAGAAAGACTCTACCAGTGTGATAGAGGCAGGGTCCTTGGCCACCCCCTCCCCTGCCGCAATAAGCCATGGCGATCGGATGAGGGAGAGGAGGAAGAGGAGCAGTAGGGCCTGAAACTTGAAGAAGGAACCGTATGGCGGAGGGCAAGAGAAGGGAGGTGGCATTGCCCTATTATGACTTCCACCAGGATAAGGGTCATGCAACGACCAACTTCCTGGAGTTCTTGGAGATGAGAGCAGCGAGAGGCCCAGCGCAGCCACAGCAGTGGCCGGTAAGGATCGAGGAAGTACTACCTAGAGAGGGGGAGGAGGAAAGGTGTGAGGATCGGACTGACATGGGGAGCCAAGGAGGGATCAGGGTTATCTATGCGGGAGTGCGGATTGAGGCAACCCGAAAGGTGAGCCTCCATACCATGTACCGTCGGAGCGTAGCTTCAACTTCTCAGGCCCCACCCACAGTGGAAAGGATCACCTTCTCTTAGAAGGATATTCCGTGTCATGAGGACCCGCTCTGCGATACACTGGTTATGCAGACAACCATCGAGAACTTCAGCGTCGCCCGGATCCTCATTGACAACGGGAGATCAATCAATGTCATTTTCAAGAAGGTATTCGACGAGATGAAGGTAGAGGCGAGGAGAGATCAGATGGCCCTCTGTTCGAATTTTTGGGAGAAAGGAAGGAGGTGGAAGGAGGAGCAGGGATTCATGTCGTGTTGGGGGGACAGTCCCGCAACTATCGGTTCGTCATCATTGATGCTCCAAGTAGTTATAATACTATCTTCGGACGACCCCTGATCAGCTCGTTCTGATGTATTCCATCCTCATTCCACCAGTGTCTCAAGTTCAGCGTGGGTGGAGTTCAAATCCAGGTGAGGGGGTATCCAAAGGTGGCGAGACAGTGTTACATCACTGCGATCAATGTCGTCACCTGGCTGGCTGGGGGGTAAGAGATGGATAGGGAGCTGGAAAGGCGGAGTTTAGGGGAAGGGGTCGTTGAAGGGCCCGAGCCGGAGGAGATGGGAAAGGAAAGGGGAGAAGAAGACCAATCCCAGGAGAGGGGTGCGAGGGAGCTGCTAAAAGTCCGGGAGGAGAAGTTTGTGGAGCGATAGTCCGATGCATTCGGTGGCAGAGGAAAGAAAGAAGGTACTCAAGGGGAACAATCTAGGATGGAGGCCGTGGAGAAGGTCATGGAGATGGAGGTCGTCTCCCAAGCAGGAGCGGTAGAAAAGGTGAAGATCAGTGCGGAGCTCAGCCCCGAGGACTAGGGGAGATTCCTGGCTTGGGTCTAAGAGAACGTGGACGTCTTTGCTTGGAGCACAGCATAAATGCCACGGATTGATGCAGATGTGGCTTATCACCACCTCAACCTTGACCTTTGTACTTGCTCCATCCGGTAGAAGAAGTGGTCCATCGCCGACAAACTAGAGGTGCCCATAAGGGAGGAGGTGAACAAGCTCCTCAAAGCAGGTTTTATATCTGAAATTCAATATCCAGGTTGGGTTTCCAACATGTTGATGGTAAGGAAGGGGGATGGGAGGTGGAGGATGTGTGTCGATTTTTGCTTGTTGAATAATCATGCCCTAAAGATTGCTACCCTATGCCTCGAATCGACGCGCTGGTTGACTCAGCCGTCGGTTTTTCTCCAATGAGTTTTCTAGATGCCTTTTCAGGTTATCATCAAATTTACAAGCATCCACTCGACATCAAGGATGTTTCGTTCATTACAGGGGATGTATGCTACTTCTACAAGATGATGCCCTTTGGGCTGAAGAATGCAGGAGCAACATACCAGCAAATTATAGACAGGGTATTTCATGAGCAGAATGGGAGGAACCTTGAGGGTATATGTGGATGACCTCATGATCAAAAGCTAAGATCTCGAATCCCACCTTCGGGACCTTGAAGAGACCTTCGGTACTTTGAGAAAGTTCAAGATGAGGCTCAACCCCTAGAAATGTGTCTTTGGAGCTAGTATAGGGGAAGTTCTTGGGTCATTTACTCACCCCCATTGGGGTAGAGCCTAACCATGACAAAGTAAAAGCAATCTTGGACCTGGGGTCGCCAAGGAACGCAAAGGAGGTCCAGCGCCTTACGGGGAAATTATTCGGGCTAGGCAAGTTTCTCTCCAGGGAAGGGGGCGAAGTGCTCGTCTTTCTTCAAAGTACTCTGAGGGAGCCAAATGTTTAAATGGATGCCTGAGTGTGAAGGAGCATTCCAAGCGCTAAATGAGCAATTGACCCTAGGCCCCGCTGCTCCAGGGACCTAGGCAGGGGGAGGAATTGTCCCTATACCTGGGGGTGGGGGCCGAAGCAGTAAGCTCTATTTTGATCAGGGAAGAGGGCAAGAAGCAACTCCCAATCTACTACATCATTAGGATGCTGAGAAAGGCGGAACTCAGATACCCCATCTTAGAGAAGCTGACCTTCGCCCTGATGGTGTCGGCCCGAAAGCTCCGACCATTTTTTCAAGCACATTCTATTAAGGTGGTGACTGACCACCCCCTTTGCAACATCATGGAAGGGGTAGAGCACTCAAGAAGGTTGGACAAATGGTCAGTGGAGCTGAGCGAGTTTGACATCTCATTTGTCCCCAGGCTTTCTATAAAAGGCTCAAGCGGTGACGAAGTTTTTGGCCGACTACGTGACCGAGGTGGAAAAGCCCAAGCCGACCCTCTCAGTAGCATGGAAGATGTTGGTCAATGGGGGCGTCGGGGAAACATTTCTTCGGGGGAGGAGTAATCCTAGTAAGCCCCCAAGGGACAAGGATTGAGCAGGTAATTAACATCCATTTCCCACTCACCAACAACCAGGCCGAGTATGAGGTTGTGATTGCAGGGCTCCGTATAGACAGGGAGCTAGGGGTACAATATATGGAGGTCTCAACGGACTCCATGGTGGTGGCTTTCCAAATCAAAGGGGAGTTCGATGCAAAGAAGCCGACTCTCCAGCGATATCTAGAGAAGGTCAAGGGAGTCATCGGGCAATTCCATACTTTCTCAATCCGGCATATCCCATAGGAGGAGAGCATCCAGACCGACCTCCTAGCCAAGTTCGGTCCCAGGACAGGGGGAATGGTGTCAGAGCTCTTCCGACCATCCATTGAGGAAGGAGACTTGATGGAGGTGGATCAGCGAGCGTCATGGATGGACCCCTTCGTCACCTTCCTAACATCGGGGCAGTTTCTAGAAGGAGAGGTGGACAAGAGGCGGCTTAGGTACAAATCGGCATATTATTCTTTGCATGCAGGAGGATTGTACTGGAAGACCCTCTTGAGGCTCTTAGCTTGTTGTGTGTCGGAGGAGAAGGCCCCGAGGGCCCTGGAGGAGATACACTCCAGAGAATGTAGCAGCCATTCTGGGAGAAGGACCTTGGAGGGGAGGGTGTTTATGCAAGTCTACTTCTGGCCAACCCTCAGCAAGGATGCGGCAGAGTTCGCAAAGAAGTGTTCCAATTGCCAACTATATACCCCTCTGCAACTCCTTCCAGCACAGAGGCTTCAGACCATCATAGCTCCATGGTCGTTCGCAATATGGGGGCTAGAGTTGGTGGGTCCCTTTCCCCAAGCTAGTGGCCAAAGAAAGTTCCTGCTCGTAATGATTGACTACTTTTCTAAGTGGCCAGAGGTGAAAGAGCTGGCCAAGGTAACCTCTCAGGTAGTAAGAAATTTCGTATGGGGAGAAATAATTTGCCAACATGGGCTCCCACTACCCATCGTTACAGATAATGTGCCGCAGTCTGCCAGCGATGAGTTTGTTAGCTTCTGCACCCAGCTGAGCATAGACCTTCGCTTCGCGTCGGTCCATCACCCAAGGAGCAATGGGCAGGCAGAAGCAGCAAACAAGAAAATTATGAACTTGTTGAAATAGAAGGTCGAAAACCTAAGGGGTTACTCGGTAGAGCAGCTACCATCGGTCCTCTGGGCCTTGAGAACCACACCAAACATGGCCACAGGGGAGACTCCGTTCAAGCTCTCCCACGGGTCCAAGGTCATCCTCCCAATTGAATTTGAGGTAAATTCACCCAGGGTGGTCGTAACATAAGAAGGAGATGAGGAATGTCGAGTGGAAAACGATGAAGAGCAGAGGCTATCCTTGAAACTGGTGGAAGAACACCGGGACCTGGCGACCATCCAACAGGAAGAGGTCAAACGACAGATGGCTCATACTTTAACAAGCACATCCAGTGAAGGAGTTCGAGAAGGGGTCTTAGTCCTTAAAATGATCGACGCAACCGGAAGGGGAGCAGCAGTGGGAAAGCTCAATCGCAACTAGGAAGGTCCTTATATTGTTGAGGAACCACTCAAGTCGGGGGGGGGGGGGGGGGGGTATTGTTGGAGCTTGCTTTCCGCATCTCTTGGTTTGAGAATAACAAATACCATTATGTATTTGATCTAGTCTTTTGTGTGTTTATAGTGGCCAGGTTGTACAGGTTCAATGAGGAGACAAGTCCTCGTTCATGGGCATGATCCGAGAACGACAAGTCTCAGGTTGGATGAGTTTTGTGTGCTGATCTTAAAATGGCCATAACTTTCAATCTAGGAAGAGTTACAGAACGTGTCACCCCATTTCGGAGATGAGAACGACTCAATCTACAGGCTGGAGCTAAATTTGAATATGGGAAATTTCACTGTCGGAAAATTCCGACAGCCGCTGTCGCCCAGGCGACAGCAGGGAAGTTACAACTATTTCCCTCCACGGCAGCACGACGAAAGGCAGTTTTGAGCTGTCGGAATTCCGACAGCGATGTCGCCCAGGCGACAGCTCGACGGTTACAGTAACTGCCCGCACGACGCCACTCCAGCGGCAGTTTAACGCTGTCGGAAATTTCCGACAGTCACTGTCGGAATTTTTCGACAGCGATTTTCTATATATTGACTCCTTGTGTTCATGCATTTCACCAATTCAGAATTTCAAGTCCCTTCCTGAGTGCATTCCATCCAGAGAGCTCCAGAACCTCATGAACTCCCATTTATGCTGAGAAGGTTTGAAATTGAAGACGAGATCAGATGCGCTTCTACATCAAGGATCATCTCGAGGCTTCAACCTTCCTTTCAGAGATCTGAATTTCTCGGGAGTTCTTATTTTATCTTGTATTTTCATTTATATACATTTTACTTTGTATTGGTAGGGAAAATCGCTTCCTTGTGCGGAGCGTCTAAGTCCTTGCGTCGCTTAGGGGAAAATCGCTTCTTTGTGCGGAGCGTCCAAGTCCTTGCGTGGCTTGGTGGGAAATCGTGGCCTTGTGTGCTACGTCTAGATCTTGGGAAGATCTAGAGGATAGGCTTGGGCTTGGTCTAGGGAGAGACAAGTGATAGCCTTCCGATCCTTGGGAGAAGGATTGGTAAACGAAAAGAAATTTACATTTGTACGCCTCCGATTTCTAGCGATATAGAAATCAAATTTATGTAAACACTTTTTCATATAATATAATCATGTCTCTTTTGTGTTTACTTGATTTCTATCATTTGGCGTAATCTCTATTATATTGTGTTCTAAGTTTTCAATTCTAAATCTAAATTGTTTATTTCAATCTCCTTCATTATAAAACAATTTAGTAATTATCTTGAAAATTATAGAAAGAATTTTATTCCCTTATTCACCCCCCCCCCCCTCTAAGGGCGCCGTAAGATCCAACAATTGGTATCATAGGAAGGTTATTCCAAATCGGCCTAACAACCGGGAATAATGGCGTCTCTTTATTATGATCTCGCTTCTACTAGTGGGGAAAATTTTAATATAAATGAAAAAATATTATCACCACCTTTATTTATGGGCAAAAATTTTAAAGGGTGGAAAATATTAATGAAAAATTTTCTTAAGGCCTTAGATGAAAAAGTTTGGAATATTACTATTAAAAAGCCATCTAGCGTACTAACTAGAAACGAAATTATTTTAAATGCAAAATCTATGAATAGTATATTTTGTGCGTTAGACCAAAATATTTTCAAACTTATTTATACTTTACCTACCGCATATGAAATTTGGAGTTTTCTTGAAAGAACTTATGATTCTCCTTCTACAGGTACGGAACATTCACAAGAACCGGAGAATATGCAAGCTTATGCAAATATTCAAGAAAGCTACACAAAGGATGGATCCATAGAATGCGCATCAAGCGGAAAGGATGATGGACACTCTTGTTTGGAAGAGAAAGATGAAGAAGACAACGTCACAATATTGGACTCAGTTGATGGCAAAACATCAAGCAAAAGAGAAGACGAAAACTATAGCGAGGTAAGAAAATCTAAATCTTCTCTTTTAGTAACTAATTCTATTTCTACATTTCGTGTGCTTAAATTTACTAAACGTAAAATTTCAAAGTTGAAACATGCTAATTCCAAATTACGTTTAGAAAATAAAACTTTAAAAGCAAACACTAAAGTAGAATCTTATATTGATGTTTCAAATTCTTGTTCATGCTCTTTAATTGAAAATGCTAAACCTTGTTTTGATTATAATTCTTTTAAAGAAGAACTCAAGGATTTAGAAAATGGACTTTTAATTTCAAAAGAACATAATGAAAATTTGATAAAAGAAAATGATAATTTAAAGGATAAACTAGAATCATTAAAAATGTTTATTCAAAAATTTTCATATAATGAAAAATCTCTTTTTTCTAGTTTATCAAATTTTCAAAAGTCTAAAAGCTTAACTTCATATTATAAGAGTAGGTCTATAAGAAAGAGTGGAAATGAAAATCATCTAAATAAGGACCAATCATTTAAAACATTTTGTAATTCACTCTTTCAACATTCAATTCTAAAGAAAGACAATCACTCTTATAAAATTTCAAAGAATCCATATAATAAAATTCATTACGATTATCAACATCAATCTATTTTGAAAAAAAATTTGAATAAGCATAAATCTCAAATGAATTATTTTTCAAACAAATACAATCATATAAAGATGTCACATAATCATAATATGAATTTTAAAGATAAACAACCAAGGTATGAATGGAGACCCTTAAAGAAAAATGACACATCAACTTTAATAGAAAGGGCTCATTTATCCTTGTCTCCTGAAAAATCATCATGTCGTATTTGGGTACCCAAAGGAACCATCCCTCATGGTCCCCTTTGGATACCTAAATTTCTTATTCATTGGTATCCTATCATTTGCATGAAGTAGAAACAATTAAAAATGAAATATCAATTCTCTACTTCATGATATGCTTAATTGTTTTTTCTTTTGTTTGTTTTCTTATTTTTGAGCCAACACGCTAAGGTCACTTAGATATATTATGAAATATGACTTTTACATTTTAAGCCTAATGTTTATCAAATCAAAATTGAATTAAATTAAACATAAAGTCATAATTTTTAAGTGATCTATCTTTTCTTTTTGTTTTATCCTTTTTAAATCCTTTGCCTATAAATGTCTTATATTATCATTATAAATTGAATGCTAAATTTTCTAAATGATATTATCAAGACTAATGAAATTACTTTCAAAATTGGATTTAAATGGATTTTTAGGGGTCTTAGGCTAAAATATTAAATGCGCAACTAATTGCATATTTGTCTATTTTTCGTTGCTGCATATAATAGCCCCTATATTGAAAATCATAATCGAGAAAAATCAGAATCAAATAATATCAAAAACAATGTATTTTAAATCAAATATAGTAACTTTGTTGCTAATGGCAGGCGTTATCACTAACGTTGGCGGTAACATATTTTCCTAAAAAAAATTCTGATTTCTCTGAAAAATTATTTTTACTATCATTATTGTCAAATACCTTGTATTTGTTTAGTCTAATTTCTAAAAATTAAAATCAAAAGAAAATTTTCAAAAATGATAAATATGATTTCACAATCACCACCATGATCTATTAATATCCTATGCTAAAATTCACTATAATCATATATCATAATTCATGATCCATCAAGACCTATCTTAAATCAACTAATTCTATCAACCTTAGGAATTATGAAATATATGATTGCAATTGGTATTATAGTTTCATATCTTATTTTGTGTGTGTGATGTGCATCTTTATTGTTTGCATGTATATCATTATCTTTAGACCTATGAATTAACTTGGTATCAACAAGATGAAATCAAATAGAATTGTCACTTCATTCTAGGTCTATAAATTTTCAAAACTCTAAAATTGATTACATGCAAACCAATTATATAAATTTAGCATATTTTGCATAACATCCAAATTCATTATCCTAGCCGCACCTCTTTGTATATGCTCAATTTAGTGTTTATGTTAGGATTATCAATATAGTGACATGCTAAAGGTAGAGAAATTTGAACTTTAAAATTCATGAGTACATTGTGATTTCAAAATCTACTATATGTTCTAAAACTAAAACAAACTCATGTTTTATGAATCAATCCTTAGACTAAAATGCTTAGTATATCCATAATCATTAACCTATGACATGTGTCTCATAATAGCGAGGGCGTAGGATTGTGTGCATTAGAGACCTAACCTCTAAGTCATGTCTTGTCCTTAACCGGGGAGGGTTCCAGTGGGGCCTTGAGAGGCACTAGGGGGAAAGAGTGCTAGGTTGAGCGTCGTCTTTTGTATGCATATGGGATTAACACCCCAACCTACGGCATGTGTGCAGCTCCTCATGCCCATCCGTCACTTAGTACGGGGCTAGAGTGTAGTCAAGTAGTTAAGGTATCTTGATCTTAGATATACTTATATTATATTCATTGCATGAACATTATCTCACTCTTTATACATAAATCATGCATATTTTTTTTATTCTAACATTGCATCATGTGTTTGCATATTTTAATATTTTGAGCTTTAATGAGTTTACCAAACACAAGTATTTGAAAAATCACCAAATACATGCTAAAAGAGCCTTCAAATCTAATCAATATACTCTGAAATTTCAACTGAAGGAAGGTCTCTTTATAATACAAATGAATTGAGAAAAATATTTTTCAAAACATCAAGAAATGCAGTTTTGTTTTGGCGTTAAGAAGTTAATGCCTATCGTTAGCTCATTTGCTCCAAAATATTTTTTTTGTTTTGAATTATTTCTGGTATTATTTTAATATTTTGTGTGTTTGTACAAAGTTTTCTATCTTTTTATTCCTTTTAAAACAAAATTTTATTTCTTTAAAAAATATATATATATGTATTTTCTCATACATTATTTTTGTTTATTTCTCTGGCATAGAATATCATTTACTGAAAGGGCTACTAAAGACTTCTATGATTTCCAGAGAATATATATATAAATTTTTTTTTTTACAAAATTACAAAACAATTTTAAAGAACAAAAATATGTTTTTCTTTATGTGTGTTTATTGTTTTGTGCATATATAACAAAAAATTCATAACTTTATAAAAAAAAACTGATTGTTATTCATTGTCATTGTCAAGGATGGATGATTAATTATATCAATTAAAGATTAAATACAATGTTTAATTTGACTTTCAAGTTTCTTAAAAAACATTGTTTTGTATTTGATATACCTTGAAAATTATCTTGTTATGTGCAATGAAATTGATTGTAGATAAACATGTGTAGAAATGTTTTGCATGCCTCTAAGTATGAGTAATGTATTATGTTTGATAATGATTCATTCACTCACTTATTTTTGATAACCTACATGTGTTTACAATCTTATTCTTACATGATTGTGTAGTGTAATAACATAAATAATTAAAATGCCTAAATAGATTACCTACACAACATTGAATTGGTTATTACAATTCTTTGTCTTTCATGCACTTATTCTTTAGAGAAATGTGGTTTAAAATGCTATGTTTGCAAAACAAGTGAATTCGGAGTCCTTAGTCACTACACTAAAAAGCAAATAATAAATGACAAGGAAAACTCCACCAAGCACTACTCACCCTCCTGATAAGTCTTAATGAGCATTGTGATGTTGAGCACCTTGGCTAAGAATTGTAAAGTGTCTTGTAGCAAACAATTTATACACCACTTCTCTTTTGTACACCGGATCACAAAAAAATTGAAAATAAAGCTAATAAGTATAAAAGTGATCCCCCAAGCACTACTTTGCACCCTGATAAGTCTTAATAAGCATTGTGTGTGCAGAGCACCTTGGTAGTTGTACTATTTATTCATGTGCATTGAAATAGTGTGGAAGTAATATTATTTGTGTATTTTAATGTTGTGTTATTTCATTATATATGTCATGTGTTTTTGATTGATTCACTTGTATACTTTATCAAAACACTACTTTGTACACATCATTATCTTTCATAAAACTTCTACTCATGGTGGGAAATCGTGGCCTTGTGTGCTACGTCTAGATCTTGGGAAGATCTAGAGGATAGGCTTGGGCTTGGTCTAGGGAGAGACAAGTTATAGCCTTCCGATCCTTGGGAGAAGGATTGGTAAACAAAAAGAAATTTACATTTGTACGCCTCTGATTTCTAGCGATATAGAAATCAAATTTATGTAAACACTTTTTCATATAATATAATCATGTCTCTTTTGTGTTTACTTGATTTCTATCATTTGGCGTAATCTCTATTATATTGTGTTCTAAGTTTTCAATTCTAAATCTAAATTGTTTATTTCAATCTCCTTCATTATAAAACAATTTAGTAATTATCTTGAAAATTATAGAAAGAATTTTATTCCCTTATTCACCCCCCCCCCCCTCTAAGGGCACCGTAAGATCCAACAGGTATCACCTCCGGGATGTGGAACGGGTACCCCTCAGCTGAACTTGGAGCGGTAACGATTTAAAACGCTTCTACCCATGAATTCGTGTGTTGATTTATTATAAGTCAAAATTGTTGTCTTTTCTGATAATCGGCCCATGCAAGGTGATGCGGTGTTGGAATGACCTAGATCGATTCCGCTGCCGGGCTCTCACTAGCAGGTGGGTTTAGGTTGATCTCTGGAGAGGCTGGCAAGGTGGCATTGTGCTGGAATGCCCTAAATCGATTTCGCTGCCGGGCTCTCACTAGCCAGTGGGTTCAGGTTGATGTCTCGAGAGGCTGGCAAGGTGACATGGTGCTGGAGTGCCCCATATCGATTCTCTTGTCGGGATCTCACTATCCGGTGGGTTCAAGTTGATCTCTAGAGAGGCTGGCAAGGTGACATGGTTCTGGAGTGCCCAGATCGATTCCATTGCTGGGCTCTCACTATCCAGTGGGTTCAGGTTGATCTCTGGAGAGGTTGGTAGGGTGACATGGTGCTGGAGTGCCCCAGATCAATTCCGCTACTGGGCTGTCACTAGCCGGTCGATTCAGGTTGATCTCTGGAGAGGATGGCAAGGTGACATGGTGCTGGAGTGCCCCAGATCAATTCTGCTGTCGGGCTCTCACTAGTCGGTGGGTTCAGCTTGAACTCTAGAGAGGCTGGCAAGGTGACATGTTGTTGGAGTGTCGTAGATCGATTCCGTTGTTGGGCTCTCACTAGTCGATGGGTTCAGGTTGATCTCAAGAGAGGCTTGCAAGGTGACATGGTGTTGGAGTACCACAGATTGATTCTACTACCGGGCTCTCACTAGCTGGTAGGTTCAGGTTGATCTATGGGGAGGCTGGCAAGATGACATGGTGCTGAAGTGCCCCAGATCGATTCCGCTTTCGGGCTCTCACTAGCCGGTGGGTTCAGGTTGATCTCTGGAGAGCCTGGCAAGGTGACATGGTGCTAGAATGCCCTAGATCAATTCTGCTGTCAGGATCTCATTAGCTGGTGGGTTCAGGTTTATATCTGAAGAGTCTGGCAAGGTGATTTGGTAATGCGACTCAGTAACTCCACTATCGGGATCCCACTGGCCGGCAAGACCATCATGCTATTCAGATGCCGAAAAAATGTTGCGCTCGCTGGACAACAGGTCGACAGAGAAAATCACTTGTAAGGCCTCCCTCAGTGGTGGGGGGCTCACTCGCTGGTACATAAGCAAAAGTGAGTGCCGGCATACCTGAAATGACGAGTCAGGGGGGCTCGCAGGTGTCAGATATGATCAAAATCGATCGATCAAGGTAGGTGGTACATAAGGAGATATGGATGGGGCTCCGCTCGCGACTCCCTAGTATGAGAAAGTGAGGTCCTATGCGAACAAAGGGTGCGTCGAACGAGGACACCGCCACTATGTGGGAGTCAAAGGTAATGGGGAAACAACACTCGCGATGTTTCGAAGGAGGGTAAGTGGCCGTTCATAAAGAAAGGAAAATGAGTTCTGCGAGGAAGGTGAGCGAGTGCAATGTGATGGGTGTGCGAATGCTTTATGATAGTAAAATCAGAAGACATGAAAACATAACAAAACTCTATTTTATTTCATCAAAGGTTCTATTACAAGATACGACAATCTCGCCAATCAAAAAAAACCAAAAAAGAAAAGGGATTACAATAAGGGGTTATTGTAACGCCCCAGGTTTTCTCTTATAATTAATCTAAGCGGGTATGTGAGTGATGATAGTGGTAAAATGTTTGGTATTATTGTTGCAAAGTTTTGGGGCAAAACTTTTTGTTAGGAGGGGTGATTGTAACGCCCCAGCTTTTCTTATAGTCTTCTACGTAGGGTTATGGTAATATTGATAGTTTAAATATTAAAGCTATCGTTGCGTAGTGTTAATGCGAGAGGGCGTTACCGTTTCATGTGCGTCGTCGTCCTGTGAGTTTAATGCTAGGTTGCTGCATATATGTGCGTATAGGTTTTCGTTATCATTCCTAAAAGAAAATATGTATACATATATATACATGTATGTATATATGCAAATATATATATATACACATACACATATATATATACTGAGGGGTTTAATGCTGCAGAAAAAATTTTCTTTTCATTCTCATTCCTCCCCTTTCCTCGATGACCCCCGACCTCTCCGAGTGCGCGCTAATGGCGGGCTAGGGTTTGCGCTGGAATCACCGGGCATCGGTGGCTTGGGTCATCGGAGGGAGCTTGGTGTCGCCGGAAATTCATTCTCGTCGCTGGGGCTAGGGCTTTGCTCGGCTCTCAGCGTGTTGGTCGCGACCCGGCGAGTCGCCGGTTGAATCCGAGGCAAAGAAACCCTTCCCCTACCTCCCTTTTGACTTCTTTATTTTCTTTAGACTTGATAAAGGGCGGTGCTGCTTCCTCTGTTGCTCGATCTATTCTTATATGCTAGCTGTTATGGTTGGGTGAATTCTTTTATGTTGCCCTCTCTTTTATACTAGCTGCTTTATGTTTGGGTGAATTCTTTTATGTGGCCCTCTCTTATATGATGGCTGCTATGTGGCTGGGTGAGTTCTTTTTGGGCTTTCATGAGGAAACCTCCTCCTTGGTTTGGTTGGCAGCTGGTATAACCCTTGGTTTATCATGGCAGCCATTAGTTTCTTTGTGTTCCCCTTGGATTATGATGGCAGCTAGTATGCCCCTTGGGTTATGATAATAACTGCTTGGAAACTCATTATTCTAGGCTAGCAGCTAATTGATATTTTTTTCCTTGGCTGCATGATTGTCAGTTATTTGATTTTCCTTCCTTAGTCTCATAATTTGCAACTATGTTGATTATGTTGGGAGTTTTTGTAAGTTGCCTTGGTTAGGCTAGTGATGATATACTTAAGTCAATTACCCGGTTCTTGATTTTCTTTTTTTGATTTAAAGGCTAGGTATTTATTTGGGTATATGCTTAGTTAAATTTTCTGTGCAATATGCTAGAGATTTCATTCTTTTTGGGAAGGTTAAGCCTATCAGCTATTCGTTTTAAGTTGGGATTTTTAATTCTGGAGGCTGCTATACTTGGTTCCCGTCTGGAGTTTTGGGGCGGCTGTAGTTAGATCTGTCGGAAATTCCATTCCTTTTGGGGGCTGCTTTGCATCATTCTTGGATTTAGAGGTTGCTATATACCCATTCTGTTTGGTTTTATTTTAGGGTTGTTTTATGTAGTACCAGTTGGTGGCTGCTATATGTCGTTCCAGTTTGGATTATTTTATTTGTGTCAGCTATGTGTAGTTTCTATTAGCTATATATAGTTCTATTCTAAAATTTTATGGGGGCAGTCATATATTATTCTATCATCGATATTATGTTCAATTGTTGTTATATGACTGGTGGACCACCTTCGGGTTGTAAGTCTCGATAATTCAAGTTGCGTAGTCGACTCAAAGCCCAAGCTTATTCTTATTATATGGCACTCAGTTGCTTTGGTTATATGGCCCTGGGTATAAGAAAATACGGTTGGCATGTTCGGCATTTATATTTAGATGTTGGTTAAATTATAAATTCACTCATAGTCTCACGCTAGTAGCCTAGCTGTTGAGGTCTCTATTTGCCTTTTTCCTTCTCTTTTAATCTTTTTCCTGGTTTTGCTTTTCTTCCCCTTTAATGATTGTTTCTCCCCCTTTTCTGCAAGTGAAGTTCTGTTTGTGGTCTTCCTTGTTGTTCTGGTAGATTCTCTCAGAAAAGTCGTTTCCAGTGTATTCTCGAAAATCAAGTTTCTTCTTGTGCATTTTGATTCCTGTTTATACCATAGACTTGTTTAGAAGTTCTCTCTGTGTAGTTCTAGAATTCTCTAGCCTTTTCGTCCAGAATTTTTTAGAACTACTGTCCTGAACTTATTAGTCTTTCCGTCCAGAGTCTCTATCCAGAACTCTCAAGTTTTATTTGTAGTCGACTTTCTTGTGTTCTTCCCGTCGAGTTTATCGACCTTTCCCGCCGACTTTGACATAAAGTCCTCCAGTCAATTTTGATTAAGATTTTCTTGTCGACTTTGGTAAAGTCTTTTCTATCGAATTTTGTTAAGTCTTTCTCGTCGACTTTTGTTAAGTCTTTCTCGTCGACATTTGTTAAGTCCTTCTCGTCCACTTTGATATAAGTCTTTTCCCATCAACTTTTGTTAAGTTTCCCTGTCAACTTTTGGCAAGTTTTTCTGTCGATTTTATCGCTTATTCTGAATTGTTTCCTCATATATTTATATGTTCTTTCGTCGGGTGTTCTCGGGTATCTTAAGCGATGTTATCAAGCATTTTAGTCTTTTCGTTGAGACTTTTTAGATAAAGCTATGCTTTATTCCTTGAGTTGTCCTGTATTTGGTTAGTGATCGCTTACGGTGTCTTGTCGTGCCTTATTCATCGTGCGGTTACAAGAACTTTGTTGGGACTCACCAAGTGTTTTCTTTTGACCTTTGAGTGTTGTTCTGGTGTTTGGCCTTTGTGTTAAGTTTACCTTCGTCTTGTTCCGACACCAAGCCATGCATGGTGTCGTCTTTCTGAAATTTTTGACCTTGTTGTAGGTTGAATGTTGATATATTGATTAATTGCTGAACCTGGTGCTTACTGATCCTTTTGTCTTGAGTTGTGGTTACAACTACCTGAAATCTTGTTTTCCCATCTGGCACTCCTCTGCTTGCTATGTTGGATTTATGAGCTAAGTATGCTATGTTGTCTAATTCTCTGGGATAGTTTTGGTGAGTGGTTCTTGATCTCTATGATCTTCATGCCTAATGTTCTGAGTGTTCTCTAGGGAACTGCACTGTGGTTTATTTATATACTTCTATATATATACATATACTGATATATATATGGTTATGCACCCCTGATCCCGGTGCTATGTGTGAGTCTGTTGAGTGTGTGAGCTAAAAATCACCGCCACAGTGCCGCTTTTGGGCTCTTGGTTTGTGTGGATTGGAGCCACCGCCACAGCACTCCTGTATGGTTTTTGGGCTGCGGGCGTTAGTGGAAGATACCACCGTCGCAGTGCCTTCTTTTGGGGGATGCTCTTCCCTCGAGCTGATCAGTCTCAAGTGCTTTGAAAGGAGAGTTTTAGTTCTTATTCTTATTATTTAAAAATCTTGTTTAACTTTGTTTATTTCAAAGTAAATGATATATATTTATATATGTGAGTTTGCTGATTGATGTATGAGTAATAAATACAAACAGTAAGTAAGCATAAATATCACGGCACATAAACAAGAAATAAAATAAAGCAAACCAAAGCACAACCAGATGACACAAGATATATAGTAGTTCCCCTCAACTGGGTACATCTACTCTTCTACCCACTGGTAGGAATCCACTGGAGGTTGTTGATCAGGTGCCCTCACACCAAGGTGTTTTTGTTCAGGTGTCCACAAACCAAATGGAGGTTTGATCAGGTGCCCAATTCACCTATAAGCTTTTGATCAGGTGCTTATAAACCAACTAGATTTTGTCTTGCCACCAACAGGTAAACTTTTGAAGGGAGTTTTAACCATGTACAAGATGGGAAGGAGAAATGGAAAATATATATTGTTCTTCTCTTTTTGCTGAGAAGACTTTTGATGATCCTGATTGGATGTTGTGTTTGGATCTTGATGATGATGATGAAGGAAGCTCCCCCTCTCTGATTTAGAATAGATGACAGCCTTGTGAATGGAGCTCCTTCTCTAGGTTGTGATACTTTTTTTCTTCTTCTTCCTGAGCAAATGATGTTGATTTGGTGTCTCAGGTTGTAGAAAATCTGCACGAAATATGTTAGCAAAAAGAAGATAATAATATATGATCTGCTTCTTCTTTTTCCTCCTCTGTATTTCTCTTCTTCATTCTTTTCCTGTACAACAATGTTAATATGTTCTGTTCTATCTTCTGTCGAGAGATAGCAGCTATATATATATATTCTCATATATATTATCTGCTGTATATTTATCTGTTTGAATTCTTGCCGACCAGAAAAGAATATAATAAATATATCCTTTATTTCCCAGATCCTCGAGAACATAAGTTGTCGTCTTTGGCTTCTGCAACGGCTATATTAATTAATGCTGCAATGGCTGGATTGTTAAATCAACAATATATATATAGCAATATATAAAATAGAATAATAAAATATTGCTTTAATAAAGTCTGAGAGCAAATATATATTTTAGTCAAGCTAAATAATATAAAATATTACTGGAAGAAATTCATCGAGCGGAGCTCTACGTTCATCGAGCTCATCATTTGATTCGTCGACCGGATCATTAAATTTGCTGTTTCTGAACATCTGTAGGAATTCGTCGACCGCTGTTCGGAATTCGTCGACCGCTGTTCTGCTTGGAATTCGTCGACCGCTATTCATCATTCGTCGGCCGCAGCTTCCTTGCAAAAAATGTCGAGCGCTGCTATAATACAATCTATTCGTCGGGCGCCGTCCGACGAATGCTGAGCGCCGTTCGACGTTCGTCGAACGCAGCAAGTATATGAAATATATTCATTCTCTTATTTTCTCTTATATTAATTTCTCTTATAATATTTTCTCTTATATTATTTTCTCTTATAATATTTTCTCTTATATTATTTAGCCTATTATTATATATATATTTTTCTTAGTATATTATTTATATATATATTATTTTCAGCCTTTTATTTATATGTCTATTTGTAGCCTTCTTTCTTAATGATAATTAATCTAAGTTATAATATGAGTTATGATATAAACTTAGATACTAAAGGTGGATCCTAACTCAAATCAAAACTAAGGTTCCAACAATCTCCCCCTATTTGAGTTGGGATCCTAATCCAAATAAACTAGGTTCTAACAATCTCCCCCCATTTGGTTTAGGATTCCTAAGCATAAAAAGTCTTTAAAGCTTAAGGGGCAGAGATTATTTTTAAATTTCTTTTATAACTAAGCAATTTCTGATTTCCTAAATCTTGATAATAAATAGGAATTTTAATATGTGAATTGCTAGCTGTTATAGATTCTAAGAATTTGAAAATCATAAATACAAAGTCTGATAGCTTCTTTCTATAGAATCCCCTTTAATCAGAAGAGACTCACACTCAGTGCCATTATCATTTCTGATCAATGCAACTACAGTAGAATGCTCAACATGATTTTGGAGAAAATCTGTAAGAATGTGAAGTTTATCTGCCATTGTTTTAAGATAGAAAAATTCAAACAAATCTTAAAACTGCTATTTAATTTAAGTTATAATTTAAGTAAAAACATTAAACAGTTAAAACAAAATTGTTTTATAGATAGATATCTTGGCCTTTTTATTTCATTGAAGTATAAATTTGTAAACATATTTTTATTTTGCTGAACAGAAGAAATTTCTTTTTCTTTAAAAGTTTGTTTAAACTTATCAGCTTTAATAATTTTATTTTTTAAACAGATAGTTTGTTCTACAGAAATTTTGAAAGGAGTTAAATCAATTATTTTTGTTAACTCTTCTCTAATGTTATTTTCAGAATTGTAATTTCCAGATGTTATTAAATCTGTACATAATGAACTAAAAACAGATTTAAAATCAGATTTTATTAAATTTGGGCATGATGAAGTGAAAACAGATTTATCATCAGAGGTAGAAATAAAATGTGAAGATACCATTTTTACCTTTTCTGAATCAGATTCATAATTTATTAAATCTGATATGTAATCTGAACCACATATAGCCAACATACAAAAAGCTTTGGCTTTTTGTTCTTCCTTGTTTTCTTCTTCAGTTAGAGTAACTGATGGTTCTGCATCAAAAATGATGTTAGTGGAAGAGAAAGAAGACGGTTCATTTACCATCCTTGAGAGGGAATTCCAAATGCTCCTTGTTGAAGTGCAATCAGCCACTTTTTGAAGAATGTCATCAGACATTGATTTAGCCAATATCTCCATGGCTATGACATCATCACTGATCAATTTTTCTTGATCATCAAATGAAGAGATTGAAGATTGAGTTCCTGTCAAAACAGATTTGTAGATATCTTCATCTATTGCATTCATATATAATCTGACTCTAACTTGCCATAAATTAAAACTATCCAAAAAACATAAAGGTGGATCTGAAAAAGTAAAATCTGCTTGTGCCATTTAGGAAAAATATTTTAGAACAAATAAGAACTAAGTGATCTTTGTGATTTCAGGTGTTAGCCTGTGTGAAAAATCAGCTTCCTCTGATACCAATCAAAAGTGATAATTGATATGCTCTGATGAGGGCGATTAATATAATCAACCTGCTTTGATACCAATTGAAAGGAGAGTTTTAGTTCTTATTCTTATTATTTTAAACTCTTGTTTAACTTTGTTTATTTCAAAGTAAATGATATATATATATGAGTTTGCTGATTGCTGTATGAGTAATAAATACAAACAGTAAGTAAGCATAAATATCACAGTACATAAACAAGAAATTAAACAAAGAAAACCAAAGCACAACCGTCCAACGAATGCTGAGCGTCGTTCGACGTTCGTAGAACGCAGCTAGTATATGAAATATATTCATTCTCTTATTTTCTCTTATGTTAATTTCTCTTATAATATTTTCTCTTATATTATTTTCTATTATAATATTTTCTCTTATATTATTTAGCCTATTATTATATATATTTTTCTTAGTATATTATTTATATATATATTATTTTCAGCCTTTTATTTATATATCTATTTGCAGCCTTCTTTCTTAATGATAATTAATTTAAGTTATAATATGAGTTATGATATAAACTTAGATACTAAAGGTAGTTCCTAACTCAAATCAAAACTAAGGTTCCAACATGCTTGTAAATTTACAGGCTTATATATGTGTATTATGATATTATATGTATAACCACCACTTTTGAGCCGCAATGGCGGACACGTGGTTGGCTTTGATTGTTTTGGCTATTACCTTCTGGTGCAGGCTTTTCCTCTTACCGAGTGCACTCGTTTGAGCTGGCTCGAGTTTTTGTAAGGTTATTGATGTTTATCTGCTTAGTTCTCCTTTCTGAAATCTTCTATTTCTGATTGCTGCTAATCTTGGTTTTCTTGCACCCTTTGGGCTGAGGCATTCTTTTCTTATGAATGTCTCAGGTTCAGGTCTTTAGCTGCCGCAGGAGTTAGAGCGGTGTCGTTCAGTTTTCCTGTCGAGGCCCTTCCTCTCTTCTAGGTAAGGGGCAGTTCTTTAGTCGTTGCCCTCTTTTGGATGTTTTCCTTCTTTTCTATGGGCACATGTCAGTTGTTGACGCTCATAGCTCTAGTTTTCTTATGCTAGTTTACTTGTTAGTGGTTTTGATGTTACTTTAAGGTTGTTTACCTACTTGCTCTCTGGGAAGCTTTATGCAAGGATGCATTAGTTACTTTATTAGTATAAAAATGTCATTCTTGCATTTCATGATTTTAAATAAATGTCATTCTTGCATATCATGATTTTAAATAAATGTCACGTACTTTGAAGATCGTAGAAAATCTTTTCTTACTATACTAAACATAGATATATGCATATCATTTCTGGGATGTTGACCTTCATGCTCATGTATGCTAAAAAAAAACCTATTTTTCGCTGCGTATGTATAGTTTTCTACTTGTGGACTAGATGATCCACCGGACCGAGGACACGGTCTTAAGCTAAAATGTAAAATTCTCTTTTTAATCCAAGCACATATATGTCTTTTATAAATTTATCGTAAAGAGTGTTTGCCTGAGCGTCTGTAGTCGTCCCCTGCATGACGTGGCATCACGACGCGTATTTTCCCCTTGCTCTGATATTACATATTAAATTTGTGGGAAAATGATGGTTGTGACAGTTGGTATCAGAGGGAGGTTAGTCTGGTTGCTATGATAGTCTAGTTTGCCCGGTTAACCGCCTGGTGAGAATCGTCATTCATTGCATACACACACCGAAGGGTCATCAGTATGTCTTGGCTGAAGCATGAACACTACACTCATAGCACGATAAGAAGTATATTGGGCATATTATGTAGTATGGGATGAATAATATGTGTTTGTATATGGATCCTCATAGGTGACAACATAAGACTGTTATGTAGTATGGGATGCATAACGTATGTCGCATGTGTGTCTATTAGCTCGATTTTCTTTTTCGTTACGTGCGATAATATGTAGAATGGGATGCATAAGATCGCATGTGTACGCCGCTCATATCATGCATTAAGGCCTTTTTAGATTGCATAGCACTGCATGCACATCATAACATAACATTAGCACACGTGCCAAGTTAAAGACATACATGATGACGCTCGTACACACATGATTTGAAATAAAATTTGGCATTCATGCATTTATATTATATGCACAGGAGTCGATAGGATGATGGTATATCATCCTAAGTTAAGCATAACATCATTTCATGAATTCCCAGAGCAAGGTAGCAACAAGAGCAAGTATCTACACTTTTCTGGTCTGTATCGAGTTAGGAAATTCTAGTTCCTAGTTGTTGTGTCTTAAGCTAGGTGTTGAGGTGTTTGTTCGTAATTGCAGTCGATGACTCCATAGCGTAGTGTGTTGGAGTCGACTCCCCAGTTATAGGGCGAGTCTTCGGTTGCGCGCAAGGTAAAACGTTTGGTCCTTTAGCTGGACACCGGTCTTTCCACGAGTACGTTGGCTTTTTACGCTAGGTTTTTCCTCTGATTCTTTCCATGGCGTGTGCTTGTAATCTTTTAGTTCCCGGTGGGTTTGCTTCCTCATTTCTATGCTATATACCATTATCAGTTTGCCGTGTATCAAGGTTTTTCCTGTGGTGCGGGAGTTCCCTGATGTCTTCCCAGTTAATCCCCCTGGTTTTTCTGCCTGTGAGAGTTGAGGAGTTTGTTTCTGACCTTAAACCGGGTACCCGTCCTATTGCTAAGGCAATGTACCCTTTGGCCCCATGAGTGTTGCGAGAGTTGTGCACTCAGTTAGATGAGTGGTTGCAGTGTGGCTTTTTCCTGGCCTAGTTCCTTGCCCTGGAGTGCTCTCATCTTGTTCGTAAAGAAGAAAGTTAGTTCAGTGAGATTGGGTGTCGATTATCGAGAACTGATCAAGGTGACCGTCAAGAGCAGATAATCGTTGCCTCAACTTGATGTTTTGCTTGACCAGTTGCGTGGTAGTTTAGTGTTTTCGAAGGCTGATCTTCGTTTAGGCTTCCTTTAGTTGGGGATCCATGAGTCAGATGTTCCACGATCTGCTTTCTGTTCTCGGCTTGAACATTTTGAGTTCTTGGTAATGTCCTTTTCCTTTTGGGTAATCTTACCAGTATCCGTTTTCCTAGCCCTCTTCGGTTAGCGTTTCTATCTAACGAGTGTGGGCTTACCTCTCCCTTTGCTCTTTTCATTCGTTGTTTTCTAAGTTTCGGTTCTAAGTTTCGGGGCGAAACTTCCTTCTTGGTGGGGTGACTGTAACGCCCCAGGTTTTCTCTTATAATTAATCTAAGCAGGTATGTGAGGGATGATAGTGGTTAAATGTTTGGTATTGTTGTTGCAAAGTTTCGGGGCGAAACTTTTTGTTAGGAGGGGTGATTGTAACGCCCCAGCTTTTCTTATAGTCTTCTAAGTAGGTTTATGGTAATATTGATAGTTTAAATATTAAAGCTATCGTTGCGTAGTGTTAATGCGAGAGGGCATTACCGTTTCATGTGCGTCGCCGTCCGATGAGTTTAATGCTAGGTTGCTGCGTATATGTGCGTATAGGTATTCGTTATCATTCCTAAAAGAAAATATGTATACATATATATACATGTATGTATATATGCAAATATCTTTATTATATAAGGAAACCTAAAAGGAGTCATGGTGAAACATTCAGCGGGCAATATTACCCTCACAAAAGACCCTAATGCTATCATCATCCTTGGTTTTTTGGTAACTTCAAAGCTTTTTGATTTAGTGCTTTATTATAATAAATGCACGACATGCAAGATGCTTTATTATATTATATTTTTTCAAAACCTCCCACACCTCTCTCTTTTCCCACATTATAATAAATGCACCATCATGCTTATACTATATTATATTAGAAATGCACGGCATGTTGATTACTACGTTATTCTTGGTTTCCCGGCATGTTCTTTTTTACAAAACCTTCTTTCAATGCATTATCTTTTTATTCAATACTTTATTAACTTCAACCCCTTTTTTCAAGCTCACTTTCAACGCCACAATTCAACTCAGCCGAAACCCCTCTCCCTACCTGCAACTCTTCTCCCACACGACAAGTAACCTCCCACACCTCGCTCTTCCTCGACTGCTACCCGCCGAAAGCTGCCTCCTGCTCCCCCGCCGAAAGCTATCGCCAAAAGTCACAGCTAAAGCTTCTCAACATTAGCCTCCTGCGGTCTTCTCTTCTACAAAGGCTCGCCTGTTTCATTCCTGCCCAGTTATTTCTACAATTTCTGCTCGATTGCTCCATCACTCAAGCATCCATCTCCACTCAATTGTTCGCCGGACGTTCTTCCTTCCTCCGCCAAACAAGGTAAGATGCTGATCTCCTTCAAATTGCTTTCAGCTTTCCATCCTCTCTACCTACCTCGATCTTAATTTTTTTTCTCTCCGCTTCATTGCATCAGCTCCACTGTAACTCTGTCTTTTTCATTCACAGTCATGTCTTAATGTTAGCTCTTTGGAATTTTTGGACAATGTATATATGCAAGTTCTGTGTTTTTCATTCGCAGTCAATCTAATGGAATTGCCAAATATTTTGTTTTCTCTTCGAACTATCCACTCTTTTTTGTGCCATAAATGGTCATAGATGCTGCTCCTATATAATATGTTTTCATAGCAAATATTCTAAATGTGTTTTAACAACAAATTTGCTAAATAAACTGTAAAGTTCGGACCCATTTTCTTATTCTCTGCACATTTCAAAAAATGAGTTGTATGTTTTGCTCTACCATTTTTAATGTTATTTCCAGTACATAGTTATTTGGGTTTATCTTGCACCATGCTTCAAATAATTTTTTAGATGTGTTTTTTGGACTTTACTCGATTTGCTTTATTTGTTAAAAGGCTATAAAACTAACATGGGTTCTTACATAATTATTGTTGGAATGTGAACCGGTGGTGCGACAAGATGCAATGAACCAGGTTAATACCTCCATCGAGAATCAGCGCATTAATGCTTCAGAAATGGCGGAAGACGAAGCAAGCAGTTCAATGAGAGAGGAAGACGAAGCAGCTGGGTGTCTCGTAACTGTGCCTAATTAATGATGTCCTTTTGTAAACCTGCACTTATATATATGTTGTTGTTTTGTATTCTGTTAGAATTTGATAGCAGTATTGGTCTCAGCGGATCAGAGAATAATAGAATGCGAGAAGTAGAAAATGGGGAGATAAGGAGTTTTACTGATGGTTTTTTACTTTGACTAATCCTTCATACATTCCACGGCAACACAAAACAATAACATATATATAAATGCAGATTTACAAAAGGACATCATTAATTAGGCACAGTTACGAGACACCCAGCTGCTTCGTCTTCCTCTCTCATTGAACTGCCTACTTCGTCTTCCGCCATTTCTGAAGCATTAATGCGCTGATTCTCGATGGAGGTATTAACCTGGTTCATTGCATCTTGTCGCACCACCGGTTCACATTCCAACACCCTCCCTTGAACTGAGCGGGGTGCGACCTTTAGGTTAGCTTTCTTCTCCAGGAGATGGCGCTCTTTCTCGGCACACAGGTGGAGGAAGCTCCTGGCGCAATTTCCCTGCGTTCGACGAAAATGGCCCTGAGTTCGACGAAGTGTCTTCCCTTCTAAATCTCTCTTCTTCTTTGATCTTCCTGGGATCGACGAACGAGGTCCCGGGATCAACGAAATTTCCTTTGGACCTCTGAGTTCGGCGACTTTATCTGAGTTCGACGAAGTGCCGCCTGGGTTCGACGATTTTACTTCTGAAACTTTCTTAACGCTGAGTTCGACGATCTTCCCTGGGTTCGACGAAGGCGCCACGGGAGCTTGCTTTGTTCTGAGTTCGACGACCACCTCTGGGATCGACGAAACTAATTCAGAATTCGATGGTTTTGCTGAGTTCAAAAAATCTCCCCCTTCTGAGTTCGACGAAAATAACCCTGCGTTCGACGAATTTAATTCTGGGCCTTTCTTTACTCCGATCTGTAACCCAGCTGATTTCAGACTTAGCTTAAACATATTGCTGCTATTCATATGTGCCTCCACAACTATAGTATTACCCTTAGGTTCTACTATTACACAAGTTTTATGATTAAAAATGACCTTGTATCCCTTATTTAAAAGCTGACCTACACTCAATAGGTTCTGAGTAAGTGTAGGAACAAACAGAACATTTGCTATAGGATGTCACAACATGGGTAATATTTTGTGCTCTCAAAAGCAATCAAGATTTCCAACGTTCTTATATTCATCTTTCATAGTCTTGGTGTTTGAGGCACATAATTTCAAATGAGATGACAATCGCATACATATATTTCATTCTTCCTTATGTGCAATAATTATGGTGGTGTAGAATAATTTTATTTTAATGCATCATCTCATCATTTTATACCTTTAAGATCTCTTATTTTTTGTTTATTGTTAGATCTCCACTTTTTAACATCTACTTTAAGATCTCTTATTGCTTTAATCAGTCGTGCACTGCTTTAATTAAGTGGTTGTTTTAGCAAGGAAAAAACAACTACTGCATGTTATTTTAGCAAGGAAAAAAAACTCAGATCTACCCCTATTTTACTTAGCCAAGAGAAGAGAAGAATTATACTATGTTAAATATGATTACATAAAGATATGAGACTTATAATAGAAGAGAAGAATTATACTATGTTAACCTTATTCCAATGTTTAGGTTGATCCTATGAATTGGCATTCTCCATGCATTTTTTCAGTTCTTTCATTGTGGATTGACTATACTTTTTGAATGTTAGTAATGTAAACATAGAGTGTTTTTCTTTGAAAGATAGAAAGAAGGTTATTATAATTACATGAAATTAGAGGGAGGACCCAGTCAATGACCCAGAAAAAAACATTTATATGATGCTAAAAGAGCTCACAAATGTCTTGGTAGTAGATGTCTATGAACCAACTCCCAGGTGATGCCTTTGTCCTTAAGGATTGCTTCAGGCTTGCTTCAGGATTGCATGTGATTGGTCACCAAGCACATGCCATCCACTAAATTCATGCTTTCATGCCCAATTCACATATTAGCTTAATAGTATTCAGATTTTCTGTTCATGACAAAATTTTTGCAACTTTGTTTAGGACAAATTTTCTGTTCAGTGTTTTGGGTAAATGAGAAGTTTTTCATGGACTATTATTTCCTAGAAATGAGAAGTAGGAAAACATGCAGTTGATTTATATAGCCAAAACAAAAAAGAAACGACCATAAGCTGATTTATATATGCGGCGTGATGAATATATTGCAGGTCTCAGCTTCTACGAGACTCTTCTACTGATCCTCGCCTCAACTGCTCATCGTCTATCCTCTTCCACAGGTTAATATGTCACTATGCTACTCATTCTCCTCTTCACTGCGTGATTGTTCCCTCTTCCACAGGTTAATACCACTCCTCGACAGATCCCTCGCCGAAAGATGCAAGTATACCTCGAGAGAGCCTGCAAGTCTCCTCCTCCACTGAGCCCTTCTGCAAGTCTCCTTCTCGACAAAGAAGCCCTTCGCCTCTTCAAAAACCACTGTCCCGCCGTGCTCTGTGCCATCGTGTTGTCGTGCTGCCGTGTTAACTTTGATCTGTTGGTTACAAATTCACCTCAAACCCCAATACTTGAGCCAGGAAAAGCAAGGAGATCATATTTTGCATTGCTTATCATCCAACCTCCTATTCTTTTTTATTTTTGAAATGATTATGGACCCATTTTTATACCATTTATTTATAACATAAATATTTTCTATGGATGCAGGCTACAATGAGTTTATCTTGAGTGTTATTTATGTGACTACAATGAGTATATAATAATTTTATCATTATCACTAATTATATTGTTTAGTAGATGGAAGAACCATAAATGAGAAGAAAAACTAATGTTGTAATAAATGTTTAGTAGATCAATAATTACTAAAATCTATTTAAAATGTTCCTGCATTGTGATAAAAAGAGAAAATAGGTATCGGAATTCAAGCTTATTTAAGCAGCATATAATCAAACTCATAATAATCTGAAGACTTAAATCAATCTGTTAATTTTAGGAGAAACAAAATAGGCTTTAGCTTAGTGGCCATATAAATTTGTGCAAGATTTTCTGCACAATGCAATACCGTAGGTGAAACTGGACAACTCATTCTACACTTCAACAACATTGAATTATATACTTTCTAATTAATGAAATAACCATTGCATGCAGGTTATTTATAGCACGTTTTTAAGCTGTTTTTTTGTAGCATTTAGTATCAGTTTACTGTCATGAATGCATTTGGGTGCAGATTTTTGGAAGCTGCAGATAGAATTTTTTTTTAGCAACTCTGTTTCCAGCATATATTGTTCAAGTTCTAGATTGTGTTCTTCTGTCGATGTTCTCAGATTTTCTGTTTCCAGCTCCTCTTCATGGTGTTTTCGAATATGATTACTGTTTCAGAATTTGATTACTGTGTGTTGCAGATAGAATTTGATTATTAGATGGTGCAGAATATGATTACTAGACGGTGCAGGATATGATTTCTGTGTGGTTTTCGAATAAGATTTTTGGAAGCTGCATATAGAATTTGATTACTAGATGGTGCAGAATATGAATAATATTTCAGAATAAGAAAAATTACCATTCTTTGCATATTTCAGATATTAACTTCATTTCCATTCTAAATTTTTCCATTCTTTGCATATTAATGAAATAAATCCAACAGCTACTACTGTATTTTGTATTCTTATATAGTACCCATTTAATATGTTCTTTGATTAAAACATATAGGAACATGAAAATACAAATGCAAAAATATCCATAACATTTATTCCTATTTAGTTGCAGTCTACCATTATTTTTTGAACAAGGATGTTTTAATCTGAATAATTATTCTAACACAAGGGGTCAATTTTTGGCAAAATTTAAATCTGATTCTAACACAAGAGGTCACTTATTTTTGAATAATTATTCTAACACAAGATGTCACTTTGAATTCAATTTAAATCAGTTTAGTGATACATTTTCTCTTACTAGAAAAAGACAATTACCAATTTAAGACACTGAATCCAATTTGACTGTTGTCGCCGCCACGACCAGTGTCACCCCCCGACCAATGTCTCCCTGAATACAAATGTCGCCCCCTGACCAATGTCTACCCGAAGACCAATGTTGCCCAACTTGACGATCATTGTCAACCCCACAACCAATGTTGCCCCGACGACCAATGTCGCCCCCACAACAATTGTCGCCCCCCCCCCCCCGACCAATGTCACCCTGACGATCAATGTCGCACCCACGATCAATGTCGCCCCCACGACCAATGTCTCCCTCACGATTAATGTCGCCCCGACGACCAATGTCGCCCCTACGATCAATGTCGCCCTTAGGAGCAATGTCGCCCCGACGATCAATGTCGCCCCCACGACCAATGTCACCCTCACAACCAATGTCGCCCCCACGATCAATGTCGCCCCCCCCCCCCCCCCCCCCCCCCCGCACGGGGTCCGCCGTGCACGACTGCTCGTATATATATACACATACACATATATATATATATATGTTGAGGGGTTTAATGCTGCAGAAAAAATTTCTTTTCATTCTCATTCCTCCCCTTTCCTTGATGACCCCTGACCTCTCCGAGTGCGCGCTAATGTCAGGCTAGGGTTTGTGCTGGAATCGCCGGGCATCGGTGGCTTGGGCTGTCGGAGGGTGCTTGGTGTCGCCGGAAATTTGTTCTCATCGCTGGGGCTAGGGCTTTGCTCGGCTCTCAGCGTGTTGGTCACGACCCGGCGAGTCGCCGGTTGAATCTTTGGCAAGGAAACCCTTCCCCTACCTCCCTCTTAACTTCTTTATTTTCTTTAGACTTGATAAAGGGTGGTGTTGTTTCCTCTGTTGCTCGATCTATTCTTATATGCTAGTTGTTATGGTTGTGGTCTTCCTTGTTGTTCGGCAAGTGAAGTTCTGTTTGTGGTCTTATTTGTTGTTCTGGTAGATTCTCTCAGAAAAGTCATTTCCAGTGTATTCTCGGAAATCAAATTTCTTCTTGTGCATTTTGATTCCTGTTTATACCATAGACTTATTTAGAAGTTCTCTCTGTGTAGTTCTAGAATTCTCTAGCCTTTTCATCTAGAATTTATTAGAACTGCTGTCCTAAACTTATTAGTCTTTCCGTCCAGAGTCTCTATCCAAAACTCTTAAGTTTTATGTGTAGTCGACTTTCTTGTGTTTTTCCCGTCGAGTTTATCGACCTTTCCCGCCAACTTTGACATAAAGTCCTCCAGTCAATTTTGATTAAGATTATCTTGTCGACTTTGGTAAAGTCTTTTCTATCGACTTTTGTTAAGTCTTTCTCATCGACTTTTGTTAAGTCTTTCTCGTCGACTTTTGTTAAGTCCTTCTCGTCGACTTTGATATAAGTCTTTTCCCGTCAACTTTTGTTAAGTTTCCCTGTCAACTTTTGGCAAGTTTTTCTGTCGATTTCATCGCTTATGTTCTTTCACCGAGTGTTCCCGGGTATCTTAAGCGATGTTATCAAGCATTTTTGTCTTTTCGTTGAGACTTTTTAGATGAAGCTATGCTTTATTCCTTGAGTTGTCCTGTATTTGGTTAGTGATCGTTTACATTGTCTTGTCGTGCCTTATTCATCGTGCGGTTACGAGATGTTCGTTGGGAGTCATGTTTGGACTCACCAAGTGTTTTCTTTTGACCTTTGAGTGTTGTTCTGGTGTTTGGCCTTTGTGTTAAGTTTACCATCGTCTTGTTCCGACACCAAGCCTTGCATGGTGTCGTCTTTCTGAAATCTTCGACCTTGTTGTATGTTGAATGTAGATATATTGATTAATTGCTGAACCTGGTGCTTACTGATCCTTTTGTCTTGAGTTGTGGTTACAACTACCTGAAATCATGTCTTCCCATCTGGCACTCCTCTGATTGCTATGTTGGATTTATAAGCTAAGTACGCTATGTTGTCTAATTCTCCGAGATAGTTTTGGTGAGTGGTTCTTGATCTCTATGATCTTCGTGTCTAAGGTTCTGAGTGTTCTCTGGGGAACTGCAATGTGGTTTAGTTATATACTTAAAAATATATTTATACATATACTGATATATATGGTTATGCACCCCTGCTCCTGGTGCTATGTGTGAGTCTGTTGAGTGTGTGAGCTAAAAATCACCGCCACAGTGCCTCTTTTGAGTGTTGGTTTGGGTGGATTGGAGCCACCGCCGCAGCACTCTTGTATGGTTTTTGGGTTGCGGGCATTAGTGGATGATACTACCATTGCAGTGACTTCTTTTGGGGGACGCTCTTCCCTCGAGCTGATCCGTCTCAAATGCTTGTAAATCTACAGGCTTATATATGTGTATTTTTGTATTATATGTATAACCACCACCTCTGAGCCGCAATGGCGGACACGTGGTTGGCTTTGATTGTTTTGGCTATTACCTTCTTGTGCAGGCTTTTCCACTTACAGAGTGCACTCATTTGAGCTGGCTCGAGTTGTTGTAAGATTATTGATGTTTATCTGCTTAGTTCTCCTTTCTGAAATCTTCTATTTCTGATTGCTGCTAATCTTGGTTTTCTTGCACCCTTTGGGCTGAGGCATTCTTTTCTTATCAATGTCTCAGGTTCAGGTCTTTAGCTGCCGCAGGAGTTAGAGCGGTGTCGTTCAGCTTTCCTGTCGAGGCCCTTCCTCTCTTCTAGGTAAGGGGAAGTTCTGTAGTTGTTGCCCTCTTTTGGATGTTTACCTTCTTTTCTATGGGCTCGTGTCAGTTGTTGACGCCCATAGCTCTAGTTTTCTTGTGCTAATCTACTTGCTAGTGGTTTTGTTATTACTTTCAGGTTGTTTACCTACTTGCTCTCTGGGAAGTTTTATGCTAGGTTGCATTAGTTACTTTATTAGTATAAAAATGTCATTCTTGCATATCATGATTTTAAATAAATGTCACATACTTTGAAGATCGTAGAAAATCTTTTCTTACTATAGTAAATATAGATATATGCATATCATTTTTGGGATGTTGACCTTCATGCTCATGTAGGCTAAAATGAACCTATTTTTCGCTACGTATGTATAGTTTTCTACTTGTGGACTAGATGATCCACCGGACCAAGGGACACGGTCTTAAGCTAAAATGTAAAATTCTCTTTTTAATACAAGCACATATATGTCTTTTATAAATTTATCGTAAGGAGTGTTTGCGTGAGCGTCTGTAGTCATCCCATGCATGACGTGGCATCACGAAGCGTATTTTCCCATTGCTCTGATAATACGTATTAAATTCATCGGAAAATGATGGTTGTGATAGTCATCCTCGTATTGCTCGCTCTTGTTGTGCGCTGATGTTGGAAATGGCTCGAATAGCTCAGGGACCACCTCTTCAAAGGTCAACTGCGCCGCTTCGGCAGAGAGAAGTCTCGCCCCCTTCAGGGTTTGGAAGATATGTCAAGCTTCCGCGACCGCGGTCTTCCGCATCTCCTCCTCATGCCCGCGCAACACATTCCTCAGGTCCCTGGGGCTGCAAGGAGGCAAGGGGGGGGGGGGGGGGGGGGGGGAGGAGGGCGTCCCAGGCCAACTCATGGTTCTGGGCTTTCAACACAGCAATCTCCTTCTCTAGCTTGGAGGTGCGAGCGAGGAGATGGTTGGCAATCCCAGCATCCTGCAAAAAGCAATTTATTAGCCAAGGGAAAGAACGACAAGGACAGTAGGAGAATCCTCAATAACTTACCATCCTGCCCTGAAGGCTGGCGAGCAGGCCCTGAGAAATGTCCTTCTCCTTCAGGTTGGCGATCTCCTCAGTCACGGCCTTTAGCTCACTTTTGAGCTCCTCGGAGTTCCTCTCCACCTGGAGGCATCGCTGACCAGTCATGTGGGCGAGCTCCATAGAGTGAAGCTAGGCTCGTGCACTCTCATGGGCGTGCACACGGGACGTCAATTATTCGAAATCCATGGCGTCCTCTGGCTAGTAGAGCCCAAAGGAGAGGTAAAAGGCTTAGCCCCCGATGGTCTCTTGCTCCACCCAGTAGTTGAGGAGGGTTGATATGGAGACCCAATTGGACCCCTAGTCCCAATACAGCAGTGGCTCGTCAGCCTCGTTCCGATGCCTCATTCCGAGGCCAAAGTTTCGGTGGCTTGTCGGGCCGGGCTTGTCCGTCACATCGGCGACAACCCCAGAGGCCTCGCCGGTACCCTTATCGGCAGACAGGCCCGCCGAAGGATTGGCTACTGGGAGGTCCCCGATTACCTCTTTATCCTTAGCCAGGGGGTCTTTCTTTTTCTTTGGTGGCCGCATGGTGAGCAATCCACGACTCACGGGTGCAGGATGCTTCTTGGAAGAAGACGCGGAGGTGACGGGAATCTCTCAGCACACGGTGGCGGCGGTGGTAGCGAGCGCTAGGCCGGGGAGATAGTCCCGGCCCTCGCATAGGGGGATGGAGCAGAACGTCTCACTCCCCTACAAGTGAGAGGAGTACAAGGTTAGAGAAAGGAAAAACGCAAAACATGAGGCAAGAGGCGAATGTGAGTCGAACCTGCTTCGAGCGGCACGGGGAGTAGCGAGTCGACATTCCTTCGGAGGTAAGCAACCTCGAAGTTCTTCGTTGATAAGTAGGTGCAGATTTTGGCTTTGTGGCCGCCAAGCGCAGGAGGGCGGTAGGTTGGCTCGCCGCACTGGATGGGTGAGAAGGGGACGTTGCCAAAGGGCCCCTTTACGAGCATGAACTTCTAGAGCTAGTAGTGGCTTTTATTGACGGTCTCGCAAACTATGGTGTGTTGGCTTGCGAATTAGGCGGTCCCATCTTTATAGGCAGAGAAGGAGAAGAGCTTACGGATAACCGACAAGCTGAACTCGATTCTCTCCTCCCTCAGGTAGCAAGTGAAGGCTATCATGACAGAGATCGAGTTAGGGGTCATCTGACCCGAGATCATGCCAAAGTACTTGAATATATGGGAGGATTCATAACAAACAGTTAGGGGCCTCTAGCGAGTGCGAAAAAGAAAAAATAAAACCAAAGTGTGAGCCATTACCTGGCTGATCTCTGTCCAGAAAGGCAGCCGCAGGCCCACATCAAAATGGGCCACCGGAATGGCGAGCTCCTCCGGGTAGAGCTGGTTGATGACATCAGATTTCACGGGCCAGCGAGCCGAGATTCCCGGTGAGATGAAGTTCGCGACCACAGCCTGGTACTCGCCCTCGGTGAGCGAGCAGCTGAAGGAGTGGTAGCGGAAGGTCTAGGCACACTTGGCCCGGCTCTCGACATCGCCACCATCACCACCCATTCTAAAGTTTGTTGAAAAGCTGAGGAAACGAGCGCGAGGAGTGTGCAAGCTCGCGTGAATGAAAGGGGCAGGGAGTCAAGAGTGATAAATACGGTTGTTGACTCTGACGACGAGATCTATTTATAGAAGAATAAAGGCGGTGGGGAGGAATCGAAGTGTCGGGGGTGCGGTTAGCGGAATCCTGCTACGATACTCCTCGGTATTTGGGCAACCCTCTGTCCCACCCGCTCGCAGCAATACGGTAAAATCGGCTTGCTATAAGCAGAGCGAGTGAAGAATAAACGAGCAGAGCCCAATACAGATCACATGCAAGATCGTTAAGAAAAAAAATGCAGAAAGTAGCGGGCACAGTAATATCATAGTTTGAGTAAGTAAAAGAAGCCCGAGAACGGGCGAGAAATATCCAGCTAATAGTGGAGATGGAGTTCGCAGATTGTTTTAAGAAATAAAAATAAAAAGAATAAAAATAAACATTCACAATATTTGGTTTGCGAAAAAGAGGGGGGAGCCGGCGCGAGCAGGATCTGTATTGGATCTATCTCCAATGACCTTCCACCCGCGCGGAGCTCGCATTGTATCAAGCGTACTTGATCTTCCACCCGCGGGAGGTGCACCCCTAGGGAGGTGACCTCGCCGGTAGTATCCAGCTACAACTCGGTGCAGAGCCACGTATAATCATCGTCAAAGGCAGCGAGCCGCTTCTCGGTCGCAGCCCTGTCCTCCCGCACCTGACAGTACATGTCCCGCAACATGTGCCCATAATTCTGGAGCACCTCGGTAGTTTGTCTCTTCATCACCTAGGGGTCCCGGGGAGGGATCGCCTAGGAAATCAGCAATCTGGTCCGTGGAGAGCGTGGGGGACATATCCTCCTCCCCAAGTTCCAACTCGGCGAAGGACTCCTGGACACATGCAAGGGAAGAGTCTGTGATGAGCGGGATACAAATGATTGATATTACGGACCAACCTGGCTGGGCCACGATTGCTTTGCCAAGTCGCTGGAGAGAAGAGCTTGGCCTCCCCTGGAAGGCTTCCGTATACTTCAACATGAAAGATTTCCCCATTCCCGGGGGGTGAGGCACATTGCTCAGAAATCAGACCACGGCGGGGAGCGAGCCACCAGGGCTCGGGTGGCGGAGAGGACAAAACCCCAGGGTGAGGATGGTTGCATCTGGTGGACACGTCGAGCCCGACAAAGTGGCGCACCTTCCAAGCATTGGGAGTGGAGACTCTACAAAGGGTAGCGACATCAGGAGGACAAGTCAAGGAACTCATCAATAAGGATAAAGAAAACTCACCGGGTCACGGCGAGGGGACGCGCATGTTGCTGGCGTCTAGTTCTGCGGCTGCCAAGTCGGTCCTCCCGGGGGATAGATGGAGAGTGCCCGCCAAGGCTTCGCTCGCGATGGTCTTCTACAGGAGCGTGCTCTGTAAAAGAGATAGTGTAAGCAGGATTACATGGGGAACCAACCTGTCAACCTGAGTACCTCCTCGACGAGCCTGAGATCGGGCGACAAGTCCCAGTGTGAGGACCCGTTCTCCCCGGGATGATGTCGGACCGTCTTCGCATTCCTTATCTTGGGTAGGGGGAGGGGTCCGCCGATCGAGCCAAGGGGCGAGCTAAACCATGATCAAATGCTCATTTGACCGCGATGCATCCAGGCGGGCCTTGGCTTCTTCCGACAAAGGCATTTTAAGGGCTACTGAATCAGGTGGCGAGAGAAGACGAGAGGTAACAGGGTTACCCTTAGTCCATGATTGGTGGTATTTATAGCAATGGTGATGGACCCACCATAAGATTACTCCCAGGTCAGCATCGGCTGGCGAACACTAGGGGTTGGATGTTTCATTACTAGCTTAGAATAATCTTGCAAAGAGCGGTGATTGTGTGCAACCCCATGTTCGCCGAAGGGAAAAAAGGGGCGAGTCGGGAATAGGCGAGGCGAGCAGGAGGTAGTCGCTCCACAATGAGCGAGCCGCGAAGGTACAGGGAGGGCGAACCAATCTTATACCCTTGAGAGGAAAGTGATGCGAGAGCGAGGCAAGTGTGTACTCACCGCTTTGCGGTGCGTTTAGCAATGGCAAGGCGAGGGAGGGCTCGCCGCCACGCATAGGCGGCCCTGGTCGGTATTTATAGTTCCAGGGGGCGAGCGAGCAGCGCCCTCACAAGCCGCTTGCATGAGGATATCTCGCGAGGACCTCTCGCGAGAGGGATGATGAGTGACACCTTCATGGACCACTCGCCCAGCAAAGGTCGAGGTGTCCAATTACCCAACTACCCTTGTAGGGCTGCCAATCGCCCTTTAGAACAATGGAGTTTGGCTGTTAACAGACCAATTTGCGGTGCGATTAGTAAGACCAAAAGGCAGAGTTACGCTATTTGCAAACAAGTAGAGAAAAGCTATACATTGACCCTGAAGTGCACCTTTGGAGAGGATCCACTTATTTGGCTTCTTGCTCCTTAGGACATTCTTGGTTAGCTCCTCAGGCTCTCCAAGGTGCCCGACTTCAGTTCTGGCTTAGAAGGGGAAGCACTCTAAAGATCTTTCGGGTGTATAGTGGGACCACCACACTATAGCCAAGGGTTTGAACTCCTCCGTGGGATCAATAAGTACCGCTGCCCCCTTTCAGGGGTTTGAACTCCTCATTGGGCCGATTCTCGGTTCCAACACATTTAGGGTCTCTACCATTTGAGGTGTTAGGGCTATAAAAGGATAAGAGAGGGTCAACAAACCCTAACTATTGATCTTGAACATTTTGTAAAGTATGAAAGAGAAGAGCCTGCCGGCCATTAAAAGCAATAGAATAGTAAAGAGCAAGCTTACTCGAGAAGAAGAAGTCAAGTCTCAAGAAATTGAAAGCTCTCATTCTAGATAGCAAGAAGACTTCTATTCTTAAGGAAGCTCAGCAATGATCCTCGCTCAAAAGCATTTTTGTTGATTGATTCAGTGTTGCTGCTGAAGAAGACTTTCTTTTGAGAAAGATCTACGAAGACTAAAGATGCAAAAAGAATATTTTCTAGAGTCAAAATATTGTAAACAAAATTTTCTATCTTCTTTGTTGAAAGATTTATCTAACATCAGAGGTAGGGTTGTGCTGTCAACATGAATGTAGGGTTGGAGAGAAGACCTATGTGTAAGTGATGAGTCCTGATCATATACACGTATTTGGACTCATCTAGGCCGGTGTTCTCGTCGTTTCACTGCACTTTAGCCCTGTTTCAGCTCATATTTGTCTTTCTATGCTAGGTGCACTTCTTGGCCTAATTTGGTGTGTTTTATGCTTATTCCCTTTTGATAGCCTTATCATTTTGTTGAGTGCCACTTTCAGTGGCCTGATTAGCATTTCTGTAGAAACAGGAGTCGTGCAGGTGTTCCTGGTAAAATTCTGTACAGGAACACTGCACACGATCACTGGTTCAATTGCACACGACCACTGGTCGTGTGCTGCTGATCGTGTGCACTTAACCCTTTTTTCTGAGTTCTGTCTCGGACAGTGCGCACGACCACCTACGATAGTGCGCACGACCACCAGTTGTGCGCCACTGTTCGTGCGCACTTAACATCAATTTCATGAGTTCTGTTTCGACCAGTGTGCACGACCACCTACGATAGTGCGCACGACCACCGGTCGTGCGCCACTGGTCGTGCGAACATGGTATTTTATAAATTTCTTACTTTGCAGGCTCCACCCAGGTAGGCGCACGATCACAGAAGTCCAGCGCGCACGACCACTGGTCGTGCGCCAATGACCGTGCGCAGTATTCTCGCCAGTGCCTATATAATGTTCTGATCTGCAAAATTAGGTATCGAGGGGTTCCGGGAGCGCGATTTGCCATCCGTACGCCGCCATTTTCCACTTCCAGCCACCTCCACCTCATCTTCTCTGCAAGGGGAAGTCATTTCCAGCCATTCTAAGCAATCCTGCATCGTCCGGGAGCATTCTCCGCCCTCCGCAAGCACTCAAGCAAGCTATCTCCAGTTCGGTCCGGTGAAAAGAATAGTCATCCTGAGGTAGAAGATGACGGAAGCACGTGGAGAGGTCGTGACAGTCTCTCAACGCCGGAAGCACAGTCCGCCCGAGTCCGGAGGTAGCTTGACAAACTACAATTCCGGCCGTGAACGGCCGCTAGTCTTCGTCCATTGGTTGATTTCTTCCTCCCCTTGTTGTACTCCTTTGAATCATTTAAACTTGAATATCATGATGTTTAGTTTAAATGCAATGGTTGTTTCTTATCCATTCTTCAGTATTTGCTTGTGATACGTCTCACCTTCACTCACTCACTCACGCACTCATCGTGTTCGATTCGCGTTAGCAAGAGCTAACGGCGAGTTATGAAGAGCTGTTTGCGACCCTCACTCCCCGCACTAGTGATCACTTCATTCGCACGCGCACCGTCCATCCGCCTCACGAAGCTCGGCATCGCGGCCGTTGCATCCATCTCACCATGTGAAGCGGTGATTTCGACCCGCATTTCTTTTATTGTTGTTAACGGTAGGAAACCAAATAAAACCCCCACTTTCTGTGATTGTTCCCGCTTGTGTAACAATTGTCACACAACGCAATTCGTTCACCCAACCTGCATTCCTCAAGAGACCGACACTCGGGGATCCTATTCCCAACATTTATTACTTGCACGACCGGTGCACTTGCCGAACATCGCATCAAGTTTTTGGCACCATTGCCGGGGAATGTTCAGGCATGTAACGTCTTGAGTTGTGAACTTTTGTTACATGAGCAGTTGTTTTTTGATTTTCCTTATTTTGTTTTCTTTAGGTTGTGATTGTGCATGCAGAGACACACCGCGGGGGAACTTGTACCCTTTGATCCCGAGATCGAATGGACCGCTCGCGCACGAAGGCGCGCAGCAGCCGTACAAGTGGTAATGGGTGACAACATAAACCCAGATGATGCTGAACCAAGAGTACCCAACGTGGAGCAGCACCATCCTGGAGATGAGCAAGAGGTAGTTAGACCTCGTCCCCAAACGATGAGAGATTATACCACTCCGACAGCTGGGAGTGTGAATCCTGGGTTTGGTCCCAACATTATGAACAACCAGTTTGAGATCAAACCTGCGATCTTGAACATCATCCGGAACAATGCTCAGTTTTCCGGGATGGCCAGTGAAGATCCACACCTGCATCTGGCAGAGTTTTCTGATATCTGCGGAACCTTCCGCTACGCTGGGATTCCTGACGATACAGTCAAGCTGCGACTGTTCCCCTTCTCACTTCGTGACAAGGCCAAGGTGTGGCTCCATTCCATTCCTCCTGGGACCGCTGCGACTTGGGATGTTCTCGCCTCCAAGTTCCTGGCCAAATTCCACCCCGTTGATAAAATTGTGAGCCTGTGGCGGGAGATCGCTACCTTTCGCCAAGCTGACCAAGAGACCCTTGCCGAGGCGTGGGAGCGCCTTAATGATCTTCTCCGCCGCTGCCCGAACCACGAGCTCCAAACTTGGAACGTGGTAAAGACATTCTACTTCACGATCGAGCCCAACTACCGGGAGATGATCGATGCTGCTGCGGGTGGTACTCTAATGAACCATACTCCAGAGGAGGCTCTTCGAATTCTGCGAGACACCGCCTCCCACAGCACATTTTGGACTGCCGGGAGGAATGCACCAAGAAGCGCCCGTGGTCTCTTCGTGGTCGATTCACTCCCACCTACATCCGCACCGGCTGCTGTCATTACGTGTGAAGGATGTGGAGGCGGCGGACACCACGCGTATGAATGTTCGGGCAATGATTTATCAGGTGACTTCTCGCACTTTTCTTTAAATGAATCTGTTACTTTTGTTGGTAATCAACCTAAGGGGGTGCCGTTTAATAACACGTATCATCCGGGAGTGAGAAGTCACCCAAACTTCTCATGGAACCCCAACGCATCTGGCCAACGATGGGCACCGGGGCAGCATCAAAACGATGCCTACGCCTCCAGGAGCCAAACAAGGCCACCTCACCCGGAATATAACCAAGGCCCCCCAGCTCCCAAAGAGAGTAACTTGGAGGAGATGATGGAAAAATTTATGCAAGCGGCTAACTCAAACATGGTTAACCAAACCGCCTCCATGCGGAACTTGGAAACACAGCTGGGCCAATTGGCCCAAGTGCTCACCGAGCGGTCGCATGGAACTCTCCCTTGTAACACCGAAAAAAATCCAATAGACCAAGGGAAGAGTCTTGGCGATGCGGAAGTGGGTCAGCCGCGTGAGTTAGTAATCTCCTGTTCCATTAATAAAATTGAAACTAAGGCTTTGTGTGATTCCGGCTCCTCCCGCAATGTCATTGCTTTGCAAGACGTTGATAAATTTCAACTTGAAATTAACACGGAGGACCGGAAATCTCTTGTGCTTGCAAATGGAGCCATCATACAATCGGAAGGGGAAGTTAAAAATGTAGAGGTTATAGTTGAGGGGACAATGGTGGTTGCTGATTTTCAAGTGTTAGGACCCCGGGAGAATCACTCCATTCCTATCTTGGGTGTACCGTTCTTGAAAGAGAGCGGTGCCACCCTTGATTTTTTTGTGGGTTGTGTACTCCTACCCAATAAGGTGCCTTTGCCCACTTGCCCCAAGACTATAACTGAAACATCCATTTGCCCCCCTTCTTTTATTCTTGATGAATCACTGAGTTGCGCAGGGGATAAGAAAGATGATGGATCATCTGAAGGAGAAAAGGAAGAGTACCAGTCAAGCGGAGAGGAAAAAGTAGATTCTCGAAGAAGCTTTGCTTCCAAGAGGGAGGAGGACAGCAGTCCTGAACTTATTGAGCTGAACTTGATTCGGGATGACATCCCATTATTCTCTCACATTGAATCGTGTAATAAACTAGTTAAGCATTCCATCTCTTGGGCTGATCCGGTCGTCACTGCGGCGACGAAAATGACGCCACCCACTGCTCGATTGGGAGAATCTGAAAACATTCAACGTTGGCAGTCTCCGACTGTCGCTAAACTTAAACAAGAAAAGCGTCTGCGCGATGCGCGCTCTGCCGTTCTCCATAGCAAGAGGGCGGAGGTTAGGGGAACACTGGGTGACACCATTGTTGGCCCTAAAGCCTTCACCTCCCGCCTACAAGCTACGGGAGACGGGCACCATAAAAGCGCCTACAGCTGATTTTCTTTTTATCTCTTATTTTGTGAATCTCTCTGCTTCATGCACTTTTTATTTTATTTCTGCGCTCTATAAACAATTATAATACAGGTATTTGGTCCAGCTTAAGGACATAAAATAAAAGCGCTGCTGGGAGACAACCCAGATTTGCTGATTTCTATTTTTCTAACATGTTTCAATTCAGTTTTTATACATTTTTGCTTTTGTTTTGTGGAGCTCACCCACCTTGCAGGTATTCAGTGCACATCTTATAAGGTGGTGGTTGTGATTCTTCGTATGGTGGTGGGGCGGCCTCGGTCAGTCACGCGTCTTCTGGTATGCTCAATAGCTGAGCATGGGGTAACCTCTCTCCTCGTCTCTTTCTGATTTTCATTTTAATATCATGTGATGTACTTCTTGGGTTAAGTCTGGGGGAGAGCTAGTATTTGTTACCCAATGCACATGCACACTGCATTTGCATACTAGAAGCTTTTATTGATTTATTTCGTTTAGATCATTGCATCACACACCACTTGCAACCACTTGAGCGCGTGCTTAGCTGTGTGTTCCGCGAGTTTAACTCATTTCTTGAGCAAGATTCGGGCAAATCATCGTGCTGACTTAGGATTGTGAAATGAAGTAAAATGTTGACTCCTGCAGTGTCCTAGTCGAGTGCTCTCGTTTCATATAGAAATTTGAGCAGATTTAATTTTTCTGTATGCTTATAGTTTTATATTTTTCTATTTGCGTCAATATTGTTTATTCTACTCAAAAATGGTGAATTCGGTGTGAATCAAACGGTAGCTTAAGGATGTGTGTAGCCGAGCATTAGGTTTGCATTGCTCGAGTCGGGAGGACGGATAGTCTTTTTTGTTGGCTAAGAACTTGCCCCAAGCTATTCTCGAAGCATGGGTATAGGTTAGTTCAGTGCACGAACGTGATGTAGGCCTTCATTTTGGCCCGGTTGAGCTTTGTACCAATCCTAATGTCTTATCCTCGTTAGCCCCGTTGTGCCTACCCCTTCTTTTGATTCAGCTCCACCATTATTTCACCAAAGCCTCATAATCGATCCTAGTCGCGCACCCAAGTCAGGGTGTTGATGTGGTGAATATTTTTGTGAAAATGTGGTTGTGCTTCAATGTTTAATCTGCTGATTTTGTTGTGAAAAGAAAGGAAAAGAAAAAAAATAGAAAAGAGAAAAAGAAAATTGAAAAAAAAAGGATAAAGAAAGAAAAAGTTTAATTGAAAATAATTGTTGATTTGTATTTGGGAGTGGGCAGTGCACACACCCATTGTTACAAAGTTAAGTCTGGGGGTGTGGTGTACTCGCATATATTTGGGTTAGCGGATAGATTATTTTTTTTGTTTATGCTAGCTCATTTGGGTTTGGTGCGTAGCCTCCATGTTTATCCTTGTTTACCTCACTGAAACCCAAGCCCCATCTTCACCTAAAGTCCTATTGATTCGTGAGTGAGCCAAACCAGTGCCGTGGAGAGAGTGCGAACAGGCAAGCCTATGGTCACCGACATTGGTGGATTCCTTTGGAGGTTGTCCTGAGCCCCGATCTTTTGCAATGCTCACCTTTGTGATTAGTTTATTTTCTCCATACGTGTGACCGGATGATTCGCCATGATTCTATTTTTGAGTAGTAATAAATTTTTGATACGCATTTGAGAAAAGTAGAAACTGTTATGCATACTTAGAAATTTCCTCTGTTATTTTTTTATGCGTGCGAGCACGCGACTTCGCATGGTACTCGGTGTCGCAATTTCTCTGTTAGCTAGTTGTTTTTCCCCGTCTGCTTAGATTTTGTTTGCTCGGGACGTGCAAACAGGTAAGTATGGGGGTGTGATGAGTCCTGATCATATACACGTATTTGGACTCATCTAGGCCGGTTTTCTAGTCGTTTCACTGCACTTTAGCCCTGTTTCAGCTCATATTTGTCTTTCTATGCTAGGTGCACTTCTTGGCCTAATTTGGTGTGTTTTATGCTTATTACCTTTTGATAGCCTTATCATTTTGTTGAGTGCCACTTTCAGTGGCCTGATTAGCATTTCTGTAGAAACAGGAGTCGTGCAGGTGTTCTTGGTAAAATTCTGTACAGGAACACTGTGCACGATCACTGGGTCAATTGCGCATGACCACTGGTCGTGCGCCACTGATCATGTGCACTTAACCCTTTTTTCTGAGTTCTGTCTCGGACAGTGCGCACGACCACCTACGATAGTGCGCACGACCACCAGTCGTGCGCCACTGTTCGTGCGCACTTAACATCAATTTCATGAGTTCTGTTTCGACCAGTGCGCACGACCACCTACGATAGTGCGCACGACCACCGGTCGTGCGCCACTGGTCGTGCGAACATGGTATTTTATAAATTTCTTACTTAGCAGGCTCCACCCAGGTAGGCGCACGATCACAGAACTCCAGCGCGCACGACCACTGGTCGTGCGCCAATGACCGTGCGCAGTATTCTCGCCAGCGCCTATATAATGTTCTGATCCGCAAAATTAGGTATCGAGGGGTTCCGGGAGCGCGATTTGCCGTCCGTACGCCGCTGTTTTCCACTTCCAGCCACCTCCACCTCATCTTCTCTGCAAGGGGAAGTCATTTCCAGCCATTCTAAGCAATCCTGCATCGTCCGGGAGCATTCTCCGCCCTCCGCAAGCACTCAAGCAAGCTATCTCCAGTTCGGTCCGGTGAAAAGAATAGTCATCCTGAGGTAGAAGACGACGGAAGCACGTGGAGAGGTCGTGACAGTCTCTCAACGCCGGAAGCACAGTCCGCCCGAGTCCGGAGGTAGCTTGACAAACTACCATTCCGGCCGTGAACGGCCGCTAGTCTTCGTCCATTGTTTGATTTCTTCCTCCCCTTGTTGTACTCCTTTGAATCATTTAAACTTGAATATCATGATGTTTAGTTTAAATGCAATGGTTGTTTCTTATCCGTTCTTCAGTATTTGCTTGTGATACGCCTCACCTTCACTCACTCACTGACGCACTCCTCGTGTTCGATTCGCGTTAGCAAGAGCAAACGACGAGTTACGAAGAGGTGTTTGCGACCCTCACTCCCCGCACTAGTGATCACTTCATTCGCACGCGCACCGTCCATCCGCCTCACGAAGCTCGGCATCGCGGCCGTTGCATCCATCTCACCTTGTGAAGCGGTGATTTCGACCCGCATTTCTTTTATTGTTGTTAACGGTAGGAAACCAAATCAAACCCCCACTTTCTGGGATTGTTCCCGCTTGTGTAACAATTGTCACACAACGCAATTCGTTCACCCAACCTGCATTCCTCAAGAGACCGACACTCGGGGATCCTATTCCCAACATTTATTACTTGCGCGACCGGTGCACTTGCCGAACATCACATCAGTAAGTCCTTACTGTAAGCCTGAGGTAGGGTCTTGTGAGGACCTGAGATAGGATTCAAAGGAGAATCTGAGTTGTAGGAGTGTTATCACTCTGAGGTAAGGATGTTGTTCGCATTTGTGGTAGGATCCATGGAGTGGATCTGAGGTAGGGAACATGTTGGGTTCTTGAGTTGTAGTAGTCAAGAACTCTGAGGAGTATGATCTGTGATCTGAGTTATTGGAGGAGTTGGCCAAGTCTAGCACACTGCTAGATATGAGAAGAGGGACAGTGGAGTACACATCATCTGGTGAACCACTATAAATATCTATGTGCTTTTCTGTGTTGCTTGTTTTCCTTTTTCTGAGCTAGAACAGTCCACATTTTAAAAGGGACTAAAAATTTTGAAACACATATTCACCCTCCCCCTCTAGGTTATTAGACTACTGATTAAACTTTCACTTGCCCTTGCCTGCCTCTTCAGCATATCCTACACCACATCTATATGGTGCAGAAAAACTGTAAATGATTGGTAGCACTATTTGTGGTTTGGAAAACCTAGCCACAAGCTTCCTCTCAATGAGAAGCTTCTCCTTAATATTCTTAATGATCTTGTTTTTCTAACATAATGAGATCACTTGGGATTTTGAGATTCCTCTAAGCTTGAATAATTCTTCACTCACTTGAGATAACTTTCCAGCCTTCTCTAGGAGTTCAGATTGAGTCTGCTTGCGGGATTCTATTTCCTCAGCCTGTGCTTTTGCAAGCCTCTTGCTTATCTTTAAAGCATCTAGCAAGGCTCCAAACTGACTCACTATGCCAGCCTCATCCTCATGATCAAACTCTGATGAGGATGTTCTTTCTGACTCACTACCATGCAAAAATTCTACTTCTAATTCAAAATAAGCAGCAGAAAGAGGAGCTCTGATTTTTACCTAAGCAAGTGAGTTGGACTCATCCCGGCGATCTTCTGTGAAAGCCATGAGCCTAATAAGAGCATCTTCATCAGATTCACTGTCTGACATGGCAAGGGTGCCCTTATGCACACCTTGGCAGGAGAGTAAGCAGTCTGCCCCTTTATCTTCAGACAGTGCAGTAAGCCCAATGTGGACTTCTTCTTTAGAAGAAGAGCTACTGCTACTGTCACTTAGAGTCTTGGTATTCTTGGAAATAAAGCTCTTCTCACGCTTCTTGCCCTTGTGAGATCATTTATCACCATACATGGTATTCTTCTTCTCTTTTCTCCTAACTGGATAGTCTGTAATTATGTGACCTAGTTTTTGAAAGCCATAGCAAACAACATTAGTAGAAATATGTTTGTCATGTTTAGAGTCATATCTATCCTCTTTGAACTTATGCTTTGGTATGTCATAGCAGTGACCAGACTCCCTAAAACTTGAATAAGAGTCTATGTGCTTGTACTGTCTTTTCTTTAAACAACATTCTTCTAACTCCTTTGTTGAGATGATATAACTCTTCATTAGAATGTTCACATCATGAAGTGTTGGCTTCAGATTCATCATAATCAACATTTCTCTCTTGATGACTTAAATAAGCCCTCCTGCATCTTCTTGTGTTGTCAGCTTTGAAAGCTACTGACTTGTCCTTACTGCATTCCTCTTCAGCCTCCCTTGTGTTTAGCTGCAGCTCATAGGACATCAACTTTCCAAATAGATTTTGGGGCTCCATTCTTGCAAGGTTTCTATCTCCCTTATATCACATATCTTGATATCTTATTCTTTAATTAGTGATTTGAGAAATTTATCTTTCAAATCATAGTTGGAGAACTCTCTCCCATATGTTCTCAGCCCATTCATAATTTTGAAGAATTTCTCATAACACTCAGAAATGAAATCCTTCTTTTCTTGTCTAAAAGCCTCATACTCCTGGTTAAGAAAGGACTTTCTATCATCCCCAACTGTAGCAGTCCCTTACATATATATACTACCAAGGAATCCCATATCTACTTTGTTGTTCTACAGTGAACTAGATTCTGGAAAGTAGAATCATCAATATCACTTACCAAAATGCTCTTGGCCCTCTTGTCCATGGTGGCAAGTACCATTTCATCTTTGGACATCTTAGAATTTTTCTTGGGAATACGGGCTTCACTGTTCATAGTAGATGTTGTCATAAGAACGAAAGGCCATTCCTCTATGATAGTGAAAATTCTTGGGTTTGAAGCCTCCATTAAGTGTTTCACTCTCTCCTTCCAGATAGCAAGATTCTGCTTCTTGCATATGGGTAACTTCATAGAGTCAAGCTCTTTGGATTCTCACCAGCAGACATGATTCTTGATCCTAAGTCAACTGAATTTATTCTTGTTTTGTAGTTGTTAGGCTTATTAGAAATCAACCTCCCTCTGATACCAATTGTTATTTTACTTTGGGTCACCTAGATCACACCTAGGGGGGGCGAATAGTGTGACAGGTGCTTTTTTGAATCTTTTTCTAGTTTCAGCAAGATGATAAGAAAATGCAAGCACAGAAAGCACACAATGATTTATAGAGGTTCCCCAAATATGATTAAGGTAGTCCTCTCTCCACATCACCTATCTAACAATGTGCTAGACTACTTAAACTCCTCCAAATCTTAGTCTTCTTCTCTAAGACTTACACTCAGGCCACCAATGTCCTACCTCAATCTCTTCAACCAGAGATGTTGGGAAAAACACCCTTTGATTTATTGTACAAATTAGCTTAAAGTGATTTCATAATCTAGGATGTATTACCCATGTTGTATATTGAGGGTAATTTGGTCATTTGATGTCCTATGATATCACACTCACACTAGGGTATCAAGACCTATCCAAAACAAGCACAAAATTTAGTTGAGTTAAACTTGCGTCGAATAGAAGTCGGTGCAACTTCAACTGAAAGTGGAAGCAACTTCGAATACAAGTAGAAGTAACTCAGACTGAATTCAAAGTATAAGTGAAGTCGATGCAACATCGAAATGCTCTCGACATAGAAGATAGTGGCTATCAAAGCAATATCAGAAGTCGACGCAACTTCGATTTCAATTCGACGAAGAAGTTGTATTTCAAAGTCCAAATCTTCAACTCGACAGATACGTCGATAAGTATTTGACGCAACATCGTCATCTGAGTTTAGTCAGAGCTAAGAAGGATTTTGAATCTTCTTCTATAATAACCTAGAGGTGCATCGATTAGAAGTAAGATGAATTCGACGCAACGTCGAATACAGATAGAAATAGAATGTTTTCTACTACTTTTCCATAAGGTATGCAAGGCTAAAATCAGATTTCTAATGGCTCGTTTATTGCCAAGAATGGAATGGAGTACTCCAGAAAGAAAACAAATACATTCTTGGAACTTTATTCAAATTAAATTAACGAGTCGTGAAATAGAAATAGAAAGAAATACGTTTTGTCCAATGGATATTCCTTCTGAGGAAACAATTTCAAACACTATTCGACAAAGAATAAGTATACAAAAGAAAGGAGAAAACAACAACAATTGAATCATTCAGTCTTCTCTCTGTTTGTTGAAGCTCTCTTTCAGAAAAAACAAAGAAGAACATCGCTGTATAGGAATACAAAAAGGCTCTGCTTCTTCTACATCTACAGTAAAAAGCCATCAAGAGTACAGAGAGATTCTCAGGATCACAAGCTCAGAACCCTTGCAGTCATTTCTAACTAAAGCAAGGGTTCATTCAAAACAGATCCTGAAGAACACTAACAGAAGAAATAATTCAACAACTTCTTCCTCTACTTATCATCTTCAATTATTCTGTAACTGTATAAAGAGTCCTTAGAATCCCTCTCCAAAGGATTCAGAGGTATTAAGAGTCTCCTAATCAAAAGTCTCAGTGGTTCTAAGTAATGGTCTTTCCTTCTTTACAAATATCAAGAGAAGCTCCCCGGCGATGGCGTCGAAATTCTTTTTATTAATTTTATAGAAAAGGCTTCTGCAGAGTTTTTGTATTATTTATCCAAACTAATCCTCGATAAAGGCAAGCATACCTTATCGCGTATAGTATAGGATATTTTTAGAAAATATCAAGGTCATATTTTTCCAGATCGTGTTGATTATTTATACTTTTAAAGAACGCGTTATTATTTTATCGAAGAAATGAGTGATTAATTTTGCAAATTTAAAAGAGCGATGACGATAATAATTAAATTATTACGCGTGTTTAGCAAAAACAAAGCAAAACAATTAAAAAGAAATAAAGAGCTCAGTAAATTAAAAACTCACGCACTCTACGGGAATTGAAATGACTGAAATGGAAGAAAGCGGAAAATCTATCTCCTACACGCATGCACTCTACAATAATTAAAGAAAGCAGAAAAATCTAATCTAGCAAAAAGGGAAAAATCTATCTCATGCACGCACCCACTCTACGATAATTGAAAGCTAAATTAAAAGAAAGCAAAAATATTAACTCTTACACACACACACAACATAATTGAAAGCTAAGTTAAAAGAAAAGAAAATCTAGACTCATACACACACACACACACAACTTTAAATTGAAAACTAACTAACAAAAACAAAAACAAAATCTAAATCTCCTACACACACACACACACTTACATAAAGAAGAAATAAAAAGAAAAATAAAAGGAAGAAAAAAGAAAAAAACTAACTACCACACTCGCACACACAACTTTTAAGAAAAGAAGAGACAATATTAGGAAATAAACTATTTCATTATCAAAAAAGGAATTACAACCCTAGGAGAGAGAAAGTGCAAGAAAATGAAAATACATGAAAGCAATAAAATGGCTCACAACTCCACAAAAAGACAAGAAATTATGAACCCCCGCCTTCAGTTGAGTCTTGGTATTTATAGAAAAAATTTGAATTACACGCCCTCGGTCACAGCCATGATCGAGGGCATGACCAGCTGTGTGTTGAAGAAACCAGGACAGCTAGCATGGTTATGGAATGATTAACTAAAGAGGTGGCTGAACACGGGCGTGACCCAAATGTCACGGGCGTGACTTTGATTGGCGGGTGGCAGCATCAGCTGGGCATGACAGCTGGTGTGTATGTTTTCTTCTAGAAGATTTTTTGGCACGTCACGGGCGTGACTTTGCAAATTCGTCGAGGAATCAAGTCGTTCGTCGAGAAGGCGCGGTCGGCCGTCGAGATGTGGAGTACACGGGCGTAACTTTTTTGACATGGGCATGACTTTGCAATTCCGTTAAGACGTTGAGCCGATTGTCGAGAAGGCGCGGTCGACCGTCGAGACGAGGTGTACACGAGCGTGACCATGTAATTTCGTCGAGACATCAAGCCGATCGTCGAAAAAGTGCGGTCTTTTGTGTTGATCATAAGTACATGAGCGTGACCAAGTACACGGCCTCGATCACGGGCGTGACCGAGGACGTGACCTGACAAAATTTTTAGAAAATATTGAAAAAGAAAGAAATATTAGGTTAGAAATAAAAAAGAATAAAAAAGCATTTTATTCATTAATTTACATAGATTATTCACAATTTTTAGGTTAAAGCTATATAAAAACTGTACTAAGAATATGTGTAAATACTATTCAGCAAACACCCCCATACTTAAGTTTTTGCTATTCCAGAGCAAAAGTAAAAGAGATCTATACGGCATTAACATAAGTTCTAATTTTTTGCTATCGTTTTATTTAATCAAAAGAGACCGAAAAATAAAAATCTGGGGTATAAAGAGTTAAGTCCTAAATTATGTAAATGATTTAAGTATGGAGAAATGACTTATAAAAGACTTCTTGATTAATCAAATAACAAGCAAAATTGCAATCGTTAGTAAATGAGATTAGATCGAAATTATAAAAAACCATGCTTTTATGAATTTTTGAGGAAATAGTACAAGTTACTAATTATGCCCTCAAAAGATTTTAAATTAAGTCTAAAAACAAGAAATTGGTTAAGGGAAAAGGGGTACAAAGCTTTAGCAAAAGAAGAGATTTGAATTAGGGGTGATGAATTTTATCCTCTCACCCCTCCTTTTGAATTTTTTTTTGTTTTGCGCCCGCCGTGGTTTACGAGGGGAAACAAACTCAAATAATTCTTTATTAACCCAATGGTTATGTTTACGGAATGAAATCTTATTCCCATTGACCTAAGATCTTTTAAGTTTTTATTGGGTGCTTATATTTGCGGAATGAAATCTTATTCCCATTGATATAAGATCTTTTTGATTTTTTGAATTGAAATTTTCTTCTTCTATTTTTATGCCAAGCTATATGGGTGAATAATATGGGGTTTTCAAGAAAAATTCTAGAGTTTAATAAAAAAGTTTTGAGAGCAACCTTAGTAGTTTGAACATTCCTGAACTTCTAAAGGCGTAAAGTAAAGATAATTAAGGTCTAAGGTTGTTTTGCTAACATAATACACATGCCTCTATTTAGATAAATTAGAAGTAGCATTTGAAAACAAATCCTCTATTTAAATTAAAAGCACAAGATATTCTTTAAAACAAAACCCCGAACATTTAAATCTATCAATCTTTGATAAATAAACGACTAGCAAATAGGAATTATGAAAATCCGCAAATAGATACTCTCGAAACTAAATGTTTTAAGAATAAAGACAAAGTAGGGTTTTATATTATATATATATATATATTTAGATAAACTCGAAACTAAATGTTTTAAGAATAAAGACAAAGTAGGGTTTTATTATATATATATTTATTTATTTATTTTATTTTTATATATATATTTTTTTGTTTTTTCTACTACGAAATGAACAATACAAATATGGGCAATGTTATAAGCACACCAATTTTGGCTATTGGCACACCAATTTCTATGAGTTATTACGCGCCTTTTGAAAATACATCTTGTATATGTATTTTTAGGAAAAGTGTTTAACACGAAAATTGTAGATCTCGTCGAGATCTACAACTTTGTGTTGAACACTTTTCCTAAAAATGCACGCACAAGGCGTATTATCACCTTGATCGTAACTATAGCAAATTTTTGAAAATACGGCTTGTACATGCATTTTTAGGAAAAGTGTTCGACACGAAAGTTGCAGATCTCAACGAGATCTACAATTTTCGTGCTGAACACTTTTCCTAAAAATACATGTACAAGGCTTATTTCAAAAGGCGCAAAATAACTCATAGAAATTGGTGTGTGAATAGCTAAAACTGGTGTGCTTATAACACTGCCCTATAAATATATATTTTTGGGGGGGAAATTTTGTGGTTTTGAATATTTTGGGGATTTTTCTAAGTTTTATACTGCAAAATAAACTTTTTTTATTGAAAATTTTTGGGTTTTGCAAATTTGTTTTTGAATATTTCTAAGTTTATAAGTTATGAAATAAACTATATTATTATTTTTTGGATTTTGGGGGGTTTTTAATATTTTTTTTTTGGGTTTTCAAGGTATTTATGTACAAAATAAACTAATTTTTTCATTTTGGGCTTTTTTAGAATTTTTTTGGATTTTCTAAATTATTTATTTACAAAGTATAATTTTTTGGATTTTGGTGGTTTTTAAAAGTTTGTTCTATTTTCTAAGTTATTTATTTACAAAGTATAAACTGTTTGGATTCTCTCTCTCTCTCTCTCTCTCTCTATCTATCTATATATATATGTATATATATTTATTTGAAGAACTTAAAACTACCCTCATACTTAAAACCCAACATTGTCCCCAATGTTATAATTAAAGTATGTAGAAACGAAAACAAAAAAGCGGATTGTACAAAAATAAAAGACGAGAAAATGCATGGAACCCTGCAGAAATATATTAGAGGCAGAAAAGTAATTAAAGTATTAGATAAATATGGCGTGCCTCCCACGAGCGCTTTGTTTACCGTCGTGTAGCTTGATTTATTTAGCGTTTAGATTTTTTTAGAAGTGGGGGAGGGGTATCGAATCGAGTTTACCGTCCACTAGATCGCCCACAATATAGAGTTTTAAACTGTGACCGTTGACTTTAAGCTCGCCTTTTTTCGGGTGGGAGATAAGAACGGTCCCAAATGGCCAAAACCGCTTTGACTTCAAAGGGGCTGGACCATCGGGATTTTAGCTTACCCGGGAAAAGACGAAGGCGTGAATTATAAAGAAGGACAAGATCGACCGGCGCAAATGATTTTGGAAATTTAATTTTTCGATCATGGTAGAACTTAGAGGGCGCCAATAAAAATTATTACTCTCATAAGCGTTCACACGCCATTCGTCGAGTTCGTTTAATTGGAATTTTCTACTCTCAAAGGCTAAGTTCAGATCGAGATTTAAATATTTTATAGCACAAAAGGCGTGGTGCTCTAACACCACCAACAAATGACACGTCTTGCCATAGACTAATCGATAGGGCATACAATCGATACTGGTCTTGTATGTCGTACGATACACACAGAGCGCATCGTCTAGTTTAAAAAACCAATCCATCCTACTCGTTGAAATGGTTTTTCTAAAAGTCGCTTGATCTCTCGATTTACTATCTCGACTTGGCCGCTTGTTTGGGGGTGATAGGCGGTGGCGAGCCTGTGAGTGACTTTGTATTTATATTAAGTTTTTGCAAACTGGGCGTTGCAGAAGTGCGTACCCCTATCACTCACTATCGCGCGGGGTGTACCAAAGTGAGAAAATAATTTTTTTAGAAATTTGACGACGACTCTCGCATCGTTGGTGGGGAGAGCTTGCGCCTTCGCCCATCTAGATACGTAGTCTAGAATAAATAGATTAATAAATGAAGGAGGTAGGGCGCCTACGAAGTTTATGCCCCATAAATCAAAGATCTCACATTCTAAAAATAAATTTTGGGGCATCTCATCACGAGGAGAGATGTTACCCGACCGCTGGCAGCTATCGCACTTACTCACAATATTGTGACCATCTTTAAAGAGAGTGGGCCAATAAAAGTCGGCCTCTAGCGCCTTCCGCACAGTCCAGTTGGCTTGATAATGCCCCCGACTGACCCCTTGTGGCAGTGCCACAATATTTGCACACCCTCCTCGCTTGAAACGCATCTCCGCACTACTTGGCCCGCGCAGACGTGAAAATGAAAAGGGTCTTCCCAAAAGTAAATTTTCGAATCAAAAAATAATTTCTTATTTTGCTATTTTGAAAAGTCTATTGGAAGGACCCGCGCAACTAGATCTGCGAACCAAGGAATGGGAGAATTTTTTAAATTAGAAAGAGTTAAGAGGAGCTCCTCGAGAAATCTATCATCTATGTCAGGTTGGACGAGCGCTTCCGTGACGGGGCATTCTAAACGAGAGAGATGGTCGGCTGCTAAATTTTCAGCCCCCTTCTTGTCCAGGATCTCTAAGTCAAATTCCTGTAGAAGGAGGATCCATCGAAGAAAGCGGGGCTTGGCATCTACTTTGGCCAAAAGATATTTGAGGGCGGAGTGGCCAAAAGATATTTGAGGGTGGAGTGATCAGTAAATATGATGACTTTAGAAAGCGTGACGTAGGGCCTGACCGTATAGAAGGCAAAGACGACAGCGAGAAGTTCCTTTTCTGTCGTAGTGTAGTTAACCTGTGCGGCTGTGAGCGTGTGAGAGGCGTACTAGATGGGATGAAAATACTTATTAACATGTTGGCCTAGTATGGCACCCACCGTGATATTGCTCGCATCGCTTATTATTTCAAATAGAACAGACCAATCAGGCGCCACCAGAATGGGAGAATTGATAAGTTTATCTTTTATAATATTAAAGGCCTCTACGCATGCGTTATCAAAAACAAAAGGGGATTCCTTCTCCAGGAGGTGGGTTAGTGGTTTCATTATTTTGGAAATTTTTTGAATGAACCGTAGGTAAAAACTCGCGTGGCCAAGAAAACTCCTTATAGATTTTATGCTAGAAGGCGTGGGAAGTTTTTCAGTAATTTCGGCCTTGGCCTTATCTACCTCCATTCCCTTGGCGAAAATCTTGTGGCCGAGAACTAAACCTTCCCGGACCAAAAAATTAAACTTTTTCCAGTTTAAAACTAGGTTCATGTCTTCGCATCTTTGGAGGACTCGATCTAAATTATGTAGGCAATTAGAAAAGGAGCTCCCGAATACAGAGAAGTCATCCATAAAGACTTCCATTATGTCTTCTACGAGCTCGCCAAAGATGACCAGCATACATCGTTGGAATGTAGATGGCGCATTGTAGAGGCCAAATGACATCCTTCGATAAGCAAAGGGGGCACATAAAAATTGTTTTCTCCTGGTCTTCGGGAGAGATAGGAATTTGGAAAACCCTGATAGACCATCGAGAAAACTATAATATGGATGACCCAAAAGTTGCTCCAAAATCTGATCGATAAACGACAATGGGAAGTGGTCTTTTCGGGTGGTATCATTAAACTTTCGGTTGTCGATGCACACCCGCCAACCCGTAATAGTACGTGTTGTGATTAATTTGTTGTTCTGATTGTCCACTACCGTTAAACTGCCCTTTTTTGGCACGACTTTGTACAGGGCTAACCCACGTACTATCCGATATTGGGTAGATAATCCCCACATCCAGGAGTTTTATTACTTCAGCCTTAATGTCAACCCGCATATTTGGGTTAAGTCGTCGCTGAGGCTGGATGGTTTTGTGGAAATTATCTTCCAGAAAAATTTTGTGTGTGCAAAAAGAGGGGTTAATCCCCCTTATATCAGAGATCTGCCATGCAATTGCAAGGCGATGCTTAGACAAACATCCACCAATTCGGATGTTTCCAAATCGGTTAAAGTAGAGAAATAATAATTGGAAGTTTTGAATTTGCGGCGAGAAAAGCGTATTTTAAATGGTTAGGGAGTTGCTTAAGTTCTAAGACCGGGGGTTCTTCTTAAGATGTGATTTTTAATTCTTTTGAATCGAATGGATCGAAAGGAGAATCTGGCAGCAATACGTCTAAAGAAGTTTGATTTGCTAGATCTGAATCGTCTAGCATTAATGATAACAATTCTAAAAGAGAAGAACACTCATCCTCAAATGCGGATTCCAAATTAAAACAGGAATCGTCATTCGATTAGGAGTTCCGCATGGAGGGATTAATGTGAAGAGTAACTTCATCGTCCATGACACGAACGAGGAGGCGACCATTCCTAACATTAATTAATGCTTAGGAGGTCACAAGAAAAGGGTGACCGAGGCTGATTGGTACCTTGGCGTCCTCGTCGATGTCGAGGATGATGAAGTCTACCGGGAAGATAAACTTGTCAACCTTGACCAGGGCGTCCTCCACAACCCCGATCAGATACTTCATCGATCGATCCGCGAGTTGGATGTGTTGGAACACGGTTTTCTGCATCCCTTTGATTTGAGAATAACAAATCCTTCTTGTATTTGATCTTGTTTGCCATTGTGTTTTTAGCATGCAGGTTTGAACAAAATTGACACTAGGATGCTACATTGTTAGTCTGGACTTGCCCTAAAGCTGAAATGATGAAAGTGGCACTACAACATTTTTGGTCTTTAGCAACACTTGAAAATGTTGCCTAAAACTGCAAAATGTTGCCAAAACATTGAAAACTGTTGACATACGATGTTGAGTATAACTATGTTACCAAAGGTCAAAGGCAACAGTTTTCATACATTTAGGCAGCACTATACAAAAACTGTTGCCTATAACCTTAGTATAGGCAACAGTTCTTCGTGTTGAAACTGATTTCTCGGTCTCGTGTGGAGCTCGGGGCCCTCACCGAAATGAGGGGCAGCTAGCCCTTACCGGTCCCTCGGGAGAGGTAAGGCCGACGATTCGAGCAAAGAACAAAGACCCTAGTCTCAGCGAGGAGGTCCCTCCACTAACCCGGAAGATCGTTGAGCGCTTCCCCTCCCAAGCCAAAGCTAAGACTCAGGCACCTTGGAGAGCTAGAGAGCCCAAACCAAAGCGACCTAGGGAGAGAAGAGCTCAAAGATAATGAACCGGTCCTCCTCCAAGGTGCCCTTTGAGGTCTATTTATAGATTTTAGTTTTGTGGTCTGTCAATAACCAAATCCCGCTGTCCATTCTCACTATCCGCACACCGGATTGGTCTGCTAACAGCCAAACTCCGCTGTTCGGAGAGGCTAAACGCGGACCACCGGGGGCCTCTTGGTAAAAATCCCTTCCTGGACTTTTACGGGGAGAGCCAGCCCGCTTCGCGACCTCCCTCGCGAGTGGAGCTCGCGAGCCTCTGGGTCGGCGAACCCCAGAGGTATTATCGGCACATTACATGGCTCGCTCGCCTGCACTACCTCGGCGAGTCCCCGGATGACTATCTGCTCTTCCTCTAGGCGGGCTCGCCTAGCGAACCCCTTCCTCGACTGGTTGGGCTCGCCAATAGCGACCCGGCCAAGCCGACCTCCCTCGCAAGTGGAGCTCGCGAGCCTCTGGGTCGGCGAACCCCAGGGGTATTATCGGCACATTACATGGCTCGCTCGCCTGCACTACCTCGGCGAGTCCCAAGACGACTATCCACTCTCACTCTAGGCGGGCTCACCTAGCGAACTCCTTCCTCGACTGGTTGGGCTCGCCAATAGCGACACGGCCAAGCCCCAAAATGGCTATCCGCACCCCAAAATGGCTAACTGTACCCCAAAATGGCTAACTGTACCCAAAAATGGCTAACTATACCCCAAGGTTCCGGGCTCGCCTAGCGAACTCCTTCCTCAACAGGTCGGGCTCGCATGCACTACCCTTGCCGAGCCTCAAAGGAGCCGGTTACCTTCCCTCCGCCGGGATCGCTCGCCTGCGCAGTCTCTTGCTCTTCCTTGGCCTGCCTCGCCGGAGTTCAGGGTTCGCCCCCCTTGGCTCGCCTCCTTGAGCGCGAGCTGCTGATTTCTTCCTGGCGAACATCGGGGTTGTACACAATCCCCGCTCTTCGCGAGGTTGCCCTAAGCTCGCGAAGATACATCCAACCCCTGGTGTTCGCCGATTCTGCTGACGTGGCGGGAATCTTTTGGTGGGTCCCCTGCCCGAAACTATAAATATTGTCCACCGTGGCTAGTGATCAAGCCTTCCCTTTCGCTCCTTTCTCGCCGAAATCGTTCTCTCTTCAGAATGTCTACCAAGCAGAGCGCGTTGGAACGACTGAAGGCTTCTAGGGAGATGGCGAAAGCTCGGGCCGCCGAGCGCAACGCCTGGATGTTCAACCCTGCCACCTCTCCCCAGACCAAGAAAGCCATGACGGTTAGGAGGTCGCCGGGGGAGGACATGACATTGCCTCCTGATTCCCCCCCTCCGCCGAATACCGTGCTCGCACAATAGGTATCCTCCGTCTAAATTCTTTACATCGGCCCCTTGCTCATTTCCTTTCTTCTCGCAGAATCCTCCACCTGAGGACCGCCTGGAGAACCTTACGCTGACAACTTTCTGCGCTCCGTCCCCCGCGAGGCTGGGATTGCTAGATGCTGGGGTCGGGACTTCATCCCAACAGGCACCTCTCTCGCAACCTCGTAAGTCACTCGCACCCTACTTTATCTCCGCTTAAGTCTGTGATATCTACACGTTGGTGGCCTATGCAGATACCCCATCGTCGAGTCCCAAGGAGAAAGTCTCCACCCCGGTGAACTCGCCGGTCCCGCCTAAGGTTAACGTGGCGACCCCTGGCTTCGGTCTGATGGGCAGGCGAAGTCCAGGCGGCTCGCTTCTCGACGGCGCCCAAGTCGCGGAGAGATTGGTATACCCTCCTGGTCTGGGGAAACCCCACGTCTCGGGATTCCGTGAAAACTTCCAGGGTCGGCCGGAGTCTTCGCGCAAGCCCCGTCGCGAATCCCCCTCCTTGCTAGGTTAGCATGTTTTCGCGAGCTCCCATCTCTTGCTCGCCCTCGGACCCTACTAACTCTTCCTTCGTTGAAATCCCAGGAGCCACCCCTGAGTCAGAGCACGGGAGGATGGAGATGTCACCACCGCCTTCGCCTAGACAGATTGAAGACTTCTTGGGTGACCCTGGCGACCCTGTGCGGATGAAGAGTCGGGTGTCCGAGGTGCTTCAGAAGCACGGCATGATGTTACGCGAGTTGGAGGAGCGGTATGACGCGGACCGGGCTGCCTTTGACGAGAGATTCGCCGTGTTGGAAGACGCGAATGCGCGCTTGATCGCCGAGGCGGAGCCGGTGCCTCGGGCAGATGTTACCTCGCCCGGCGTGCACATCTCGCGGGGCGAGGATCAAGCGCACCTAATCCTGCGCGAGTTTAAAGCGCTTCGCGAATACCATTATCCGAGAGTGCCGCCGCGTGGGGGCAAGCGGGGTCGGGGTCGCTGGAAATGGCTTCCTTACCCCTGAGGCTGCAGCGAGTTTAATCCTACTACTCTTTTGCTTTTATTTCTTTCATGACGTCTGTTGAACAATACCTGGTGTGGTAATATTCGTGAGTCCGTCGCGACTCGCCTTTTATCGTTTTTCCTCTTTAATTTTTCCCTTTATTTCTGTGGTGTGCATGTGGTTTATTTGGCTCGCCCGCTGTGTTTGATATGATCGCCCTCGCGGAGCGCTCGCGAGCTTATGTGCGGCGCTATGCCCGGACCTCTTTTCCTCGCGGGCCGGCCTTGGGCGGGACTCAATTACCGCGCGACGGCGAGCCCTGGCTCGCAAGACTGCAGTCCCTTTGAGCAGAAATCCACTTTATTTTAGCTATCCGCACTCCTGACGCTTCGATTCCCGTGCCCATCCGAATTTCTTATTAATAGTCCGGATTCACTCTCCTACCTGTCGCATTTATTTCTCCAGTCTTCTCGCATCCGAGGAATATAAACTCGCTGTGGACCGCTATCTCCCGGAGGGTTATTCGGCTCGCTGTCCGAGTGAGAGATCCACATTGAACGAGACCGGGGCTGACGAGCTCGCGATCCCCATCGCGTACTTCGAGAATGGGTTGCGACTCCCTTTGTGGCCTGAAATTCGTCAGGTACCTCGCCCAGCCTTCTCGCCGCTTCGTGCCCGCTATCGCAACTTTCTCATCGTTCTTTGTAGGTGTTGCGGTATTATGGGGTGTTACCGAGCCAGTTGACCCCAAATGCGATCGCGGATATTGTCGCGTTCGCCAGTTACCTGCGGGAGGAGAGGATCGAGTTCAGCCTCCTTGTCTTCCGCAAGGTATTTTCCTTCCGCGCCTTCCGAGACGGGACTACCTATTTCGCGAGTCAGCACGTCACCGTCTGCGAGACGGTGAACAAGAGTCACTATTGGACCCAGAAGTTCCTCCTGGTGAAAGGACCTTTCGGCAACCTCCACTTCACCCCCCTCCAGCGGGATGACGCCACCTACCGCCCTCCGAGCTCGCTGAGCGGCGCCGACGCCAAACTCCTCCAATATCTCTCCGGCAAGAACTTCGAAGTCGCCTATCTGCGGCGCAACGTCGATTCGTTACTCGCCGTTCCTCAAGGGGAAGGTAGGGCTCGCTCGCGTCCCACTCTCCTTTCCTCTCTTCGTTGTATAACGCTCTTACTCTACAGGCGAGCGTGAGATCCCTGTTAATCCCCCGCACGCGCAAGGCATCGCTCTCACGGCGGACACTCTCGCGACCGCAGCGGCAGAGGCTTGCCGCGACCTTCCTGTCGTCGGGTCCGGCAAGAAGCGGCCCCCTTCTGCGAGTCAGCCGGGTTCGCGGTCCTCCAAGAAGCTGAAGGGAAAGACCCTCGCTACTAAGGATAAGAGCGCGATCGTCTATCTAAGCGAGACCGATGGCTCGCCTCCTTCCCCTGCGAAAAAGCCTGACCCCCCGGCGGACCAGGGCGCTGGGAGTTCTTCCGTGACCCCTCAACCCAAAGGCCACAGGAACTTCGGTCTGGGTGAGAAAGTTTCTGACATCCTCGGCGTATCCCTGCTCGCTTGGGACCCCAATGCCAACCGGATTTCCTGCTCCACCCTCCACCCCTCCTGGGTGGAGCTTGGTAAGGCCGGGGAGGAGGCGTTCTCTCTCTCCTTCGGCTTATATGGCCGCGAGGACGCCGCTGCTTATAGAGATATGGGGCTACGGCAACTGGTCTATGAAGAAATGCGAGCCCAGTTCCGCTCGACAGAACTCGCGCATATGGCGGGGCGCCGCTATCTGCAGGCAGATAGGGACATCCGCGCGTACCGGGAGGAGCTCAAGAGAGCTCGCGAAGAGATCAAGGGTCTTAAGGAGAAGGAGAAGGTGACGGAAAGCCTTCTCGCCGGGATGCAGGGCAAGATGGTAAGTGATCCTTGGGTCTCTTTTCTTTACCGTTCGCGACCTCTAGCCTTCTCCTAACTCGTTTGACGCTCAGGATGCCGACGTAGCTACCAAGCTTCTCGCTCGCAACGGCGAGCTGGAGTTGGAGAATACTATGTTGAAGGCTCGAGTGGATGAGCTGGTTCGCAGCGTGCTACCTCCCTCTCCTGGGCGAGTCGGCCCCCAACAGAAGGCTGCCGAAAGTGAGGAGCAGAGGCGGCGAGATGCACAGAAGGTCGCCAACCTTGTCTTCACGACCCTTAAGGATGCGAGCCTGCTGGCTGAGGACGCGATGGAGTTCACAGCGGAAGACGTCTGCCCGGACCTCTTCGCGTTGGCTCCATGGTTGGGGGCTTGCAAAGATGGCGAGGGCCCTCCGGAACGACCTCCCTTTTTCCTTCCCCTCTTCTTGCGAATGTATATTATTCTTTTTGGGCTGGCGAGGTCGCCGCCGAACATAGAGGGACCTTGTGATAGTTTTTCTTTCGTTAACATTTATGATCATGCTTGTGTTCATTTCTTTCCTCGCATTGAGTTTCTTTTCAACCTCTCCTAGCTAATTGTTACGCGATAGTGTTCTCGGAGGGCTCGCGAACAGGCATGTCTGGGCTCGCCTCGCCAAGGTTTTCTTCTCACGGACCGCGTGAGCCCTGGTTGTCGTTGCCCGCGGACACTGCCCGGTGAACCTAACCTTGGCGAGCATGGACACTGGCATCCCGCGAGCTGAACTTCTCTGACTATAGTATTTCAACACGCTACCTTAGGCTTCACCTGCCTCGATCCAAACCCTTCTGGCTCTAACACCTCAACCTATTAACATAGCCCTTGACCTTTGTTAGTAGCCTCTCCAGAGATAAACCAGAACCCCCCGTCTAGGTGAGAGCCCGGGGGCGGAATCGATCTGGGGCATTCCAGCACCAATGTGTCCGACCTTGCCAGCCTCTCCAGAGATCAACCAGAACCCCCCGTCTAGGTGAGAGCCCGGGAGCGGAATTGATCTGGGGCATTCCAGCACCAATGTGTCTAACCTTGCCAGCCTCTCCAGAGATCAACCAGAACCCCCCGTCTAGGTGAGAGCCCGGGAGCGGAATCGATCTGGGGCATTCCAGCACCAATATGTCCAACCTTGCCAGCCTCTCCAGAGATCAACCAGAACCCCCCGTCTAGGTGAGAGCCCGGGAGCGGAATCGATCTGGGGCATTCCAGCACCAATGTGTCCAACCTTGCCAGCCTCTCCAGAGATCAACCAGGACCCCCCGTCTAGGTGAGAGCCCGGGAGCGGAATCAATCTGGGGCATTCCAGCACCAATATGTCCAACCTTGCCAGCCTCTCCAGAGATCAACCAGAACCCCCCGTCTAGGTGAGAGCCCGGGAGCGGAATCGATCTGGGGCATTCCAGCACCAATGTGTCCAACCTTGCCAGCCTCTCCAGAGATCAACCAGAACCCCCCGTCTAGGTGAGAGCCCGGGAGCGGAATCGATCTGGGGCATTCCAGCACCAATATGTCCAACCTTGCCAGCCTCTCCAGAGATCAACCAGAACCCCCCGTCTAGGTGAGAGCCCGGGAGCGGAATTGATCTGGGGCATTCCAGCACCAATGTGTACAACCTTGCCAGCCTCTCCAGAGATCAACCCGAACCCCCCGTCTAGGTGAGAGCTCGGGAGCGGAATCGATCTGGGGCATTCCAGCACCAATATGTCCAACCTTGCCAGCCTCTCCAGAGATCAACCAGAACCCCCCGTCTAGGTGAGAGCCCGGGAGCGGAATCGATCTGGGGCATTCCAGCACCAATATGTCCAACCTTGCCAGCCTCTCCAGAGATCAACCAGAACCCCCCGTCTAGGTGAGAGCCCGGGAGCGGAATCGATCTGGGGCATTCCAGCACCAATATGTCCAACCTTGCCAGCCTCTCCAGAGATCAACCAGAACCCCCCGTCTAGGTGAGAGCCCGGGAGCGGAATCGATCTGGGGCATTCCAGCACCAATGTGTCCAACCTTGCCAGCCTCTCCAGAGATCAACCAGAACCCCCTTCTAGGTGAGAGCCCGAAAGCGGAATCGATCTGGGGCATTCCAGCACCAATGTGTCCAACCTCGGCACCGCAGCAGTTAAAAGCATAACAAACGAAAGTAAGATATTGATTGAATAACATAATAAAGTTTTCAAGGGTAGAATCGTTTCAAATCATCCCCACTCCAAGCCCGGTCAAGAGGTATCCCTTCCACATCCTGGAGGTGATACCCCCCCGACTTGAGCACCTCGCTTACAATATATGGGCCTTCCCAGTTGGGGTTAAGCTTACCCACTGTGGCCCCTCTGCCGGCCGCATCGACCTTCTTCAGGACTAGGTCCCCTTTCTGAAAGTGCTTGATCCGGATATGTTTGTCGAAATATCGAGCCATCCGCCGTTTGACCTCTTCCTGTCTGATGGTGGCCAAGTCCCGGAGTTCTTCCACCAGGTCCAAAGACAGCCTCTGCTCCGCGTTGTTGCCCTCTAGCCACCCTTCATCCCCCTCGCTTGCGGCGATCACCCGGGGGGTCTTCACCTCAAACTCTATGGGGAGGACGGCCTCGGACCCGTGAGAGAGCTTGAATGGAGTCTCCCCGGTGGCGGTATTTGGAGTAGTCCTCATTGCCCAGAGGACGGAGGGTAGCTGTACCACCCAGTTTCCTCGAAGGTTCTCCACTTTCTTTTTTAGTAGGTTGACGATTATTTTGTTTGCCGCCTCCACCTGCCCATTGCTCCTCGGGTGGTGGACCGATGCGAACCTGAGATCAATGCCGAGCTGGGTGCAAAAACCGACAAACTCTTCACTAGCAAACTGCGGCCATGCCTGCAAATTATCTCCCCCCACATAAAATTCCTTACAACCTGAGAGGTTACCTTAGCGAGTGCTTTTACTTCTACCCACTTAGAGAAGTAATCGATCATGACCAGCAGGAACTTCCTCTGGCCGCTGGCTTGGGGGAAGGGACTGACCAGATCCAGCCCCCATATGGCGAAGGGCCAGGGAGCCGTGATGGTCCGGAGTCTTTGGGCCGGGAGGAGCTGGAGTGGAGCATAGAGCTGGCATTTTGGACATTTCCTTGCGAACTCAGCCGCGCCTTTGCTGAGAGTGGGCCAGAAGTAGCCTTGCCTCAACACCCTCCCTTCCAGGGTCCGACTCCCGGATTGACTGCCGCACTCCCCGGAGTGGATTTCTTCCAGCACTCTCGGGACCTCCTCCTCGGAGACACAACGGGCCAGGAGTCCCGAGAGAGTCTTTCTATATAGCCCCCCCCTGCATGTAAAGAGTAATAGGCGGACTTATACCTGAAGCGTCTTTTATCCACATCATCTTCAGGGAACTGCCCAGAGGATAAGAAGGTGATGAACGGATCCATCCATGAGGCTTGTTGATCTACTTCCATCAATTCTCCTTCCTCGATGAAGGGCCGGAAGAGTTCCGAAGTTGTCCCCCCGCTCGGGGACCGAACTTGGCTAGGAGGTCCGCCTGGGTGATCTCCTCCCTCGGCACGTGCTTGATTGAGAAGGTGTGGAACTGCCCGATGACTCCCTTAACCTTCTCCAGGTATAGTAGGAGGGTTGGATCCTTTGCTTCAAATTCTCCTTTGATCTGGCATGCTACCACCATGGAGTCCGTGGAGACCTCCACGTCCTGCACACCCAGTTCCCGGGCTAGCCGAAGGCCCGCTATCACTGCTTCGTACTCCGCCTGGTTGTTGGTGATCGGGAAACGGATGTTTAAGGCTTGTTCAATCCGAGTCCCCTGAGGACTCACCAGGACTATTCCCCCTCCATAGGAGCATTTTCCCGACGCTCCGTCCACCAACATCTTCCATGCTTCTGGGGGAGGTGGCTCGTGCTCCCCCACTTCGGCCGCGTAGTCGGCCATGAAGTCTGCCACCGCTTGAGCCCGGATGGATGTCCTGGGTGCGAACGTGATGTTGAATTCGCTTAACTCCACGGACCACTTCGCCAACCTTCCTGAGTGCTCCACCCCTTCCACGATTTTGCGGAGCGGATGGTCCGTCACTACTTTGATTGAGTGGGCTTGAAAGTAAGGCCGGAGCCTCCGGGCCGACACCACCAATGCGAAGGCTAACTTTTCTAGGATCGGGTACCGGAGTTCCGCCTTCTTCAGCACTCGGCTGACGTAGTAGATTGGGAACTGTTTCTTCCCCTCCTCCCGGATCAGCACGGAACTTACTGCTTCGGATCCTACCCCTAGGTATAGGGACAGGTCCTCCCCTGGCTTCGGTCCCTGGAGCAGAGGGGTTTGAGTGAGCTGTTCTTTCAGAGCCTGGAAGGCTTTCTCGCATTCTGGGGTCCATTCAAACTTCTTGTTTCCCCGCAGTACTTTGAAAAAAGGTGCACATTTTTCTCCCGCCTTGGAGAGGAATCTGCTGAGCCCAGCCAATTTCCCCGTAAGGCTCTGAACCTCCTTCGGATTTCTCGGCGACTCCAACTCCATCACCGCTTTAACTTTGTCTGGGTTGGGCTCCACTCCCGTGGGGGTGAGCAAATGGCCCAGGAACTTCCCTCGGCTCGCCCCGAAGACACACTTCAAGGGATTGAGCTTCATCTTGTACCGCCGCAGGGTCCCAAATGTCTCTTCGAGGTCACGGAGGTGAGTCTCGAGGTCTCGGCTCTTAACCATGAGGTCGTCGACATAGACTTCTAAGTTTCTTCCTTTCTGCTCGCGGAAGACCCTATCCATCATCCTTTGGTACGTAGCCCCTGCGTTCTTGAGCCCGAAGGGCATCATCTTATAGCAATAACATCCATCCCCCGTGATGAAGGAAACATCCTTGATGTCCGGGGGATGCATGCGGATTTGATGGTAACCTGAAAAAGCATCTAAGAAAGACATTACGGAAAAACCGACGGCTGAGTCAACCAGCGCGTCGATTCTGGGCAGGGGGTAGCAATCTTTCGGGCATGATTTATTAAGAAGTGAAAAGTCGATACACATACGCCACTTACCTCCTCCCTTCTTTACCATAACGACGTTGGAGACCCAGCCTGGATACTGGATCTCCGATACAAACCCGGCCTGCAGGAGTTTGCCCACCTCTTCGCGGATGGGTCCCTCCAGCTTGTCCGCGACGGCCCTCCTCTTCTGACGGATGGGGCGGGCATCGGGGTCGAGGTTGAGGCGATGGCACGCCACATCCGCGTCGATCCCGGGCATTTCCGCGATGCTCCATGCGAAGACGTCCACGTTCTTTTGTATGCAAGCCAGAATCTCCGCTTGATCTCCTGGGCTGAGTTCTCCGCTGACCCGGACTTTTTCCACCATCCCCAGCCGGGTGGTGACCTCGAGCTCTACGACCTCGTCCATAGCCTCCAACCGGGACTGTTCTCCCCAAGCCCTTTCCTCTTCGGCACAAGCGGGAGCCTGGGTCTCTTCCTTGACTTTCTCCTCTACCACCACAAGCTCTTCCGCCCTTCCCTCCTGGGCCTTCTCCTCTTCTTCCTTTCTCCCCGCCCGGGGTACCTCAGCTACCCCTTCCTGGGTATGAACTTCATCTCCCTCCTTCTCTTCGGCTACCTCCAAACCTCCAGCTTCGGCCGCCTCCTCCATCACCTTATCCCACTCCTCAGCTTCTCCCATCCAGGAGATGGTGTTGACAGCCGTCACGTAGCACTGTCTTGCCACTTTGGGATCCCCCCTGATCCGCACCTGGACCCCTCCGTCATTGAACTTGAGGCACTGATGAAAAGTGGAAGGGACGCAGCGGAACGCGCTGATGAGTGGTCGTTCGAAGATGGCGCTGTAACTGCTCGGGGCGTCCACTATGACAAAGCGACAGTTCCGAGACTGCCCACCCAGGGTCACATGGAGCCCCACCCCTCCTTCTACTTCCTTCCTCTCCCCTGAAAATCCGAACAGAGGGCCATCCGAGGCCAACACCCTTCTGGGTTCCACCTCCATCTTGTCGAATGCTTTCTTGAAGATGACATTGACCGAACTCCCGTTGTCCACTAGGATTCGGGAGATGGTGAAGTTCTCGATCGCCGTCTGGATGACCAGCGCGTCGCAGAATGGGTCCTCGTAGCTCGGCATGTCCTTCTGGGTGAAAATAATTTTTTCGGCCGGGGGTGGAGCGGTGGATGTTGACGCTACGCTCCGGCGGTAGATGGTATGGAGACTAGCCTTGCGGGTTTCCTCCACCCCTACCCCCCCATGGATCACTCCGATCCCTCCCCTATTCCCCAGATCTGCTCTATCCTCACACCTTTCCTCCTCCTCCTCCCGAGGTTCCACCTCCACGATCCTTAATGGCTGCTGCTGTGGTGGCGCGGGCGCTCTGCCCCTCTTCACCTCCAGGAACTCCGGACAGGTGTCCGTTGAGTGGCCTTCCACATCGTGGAAGATGCAATATGGCACCGCCACTTCCCTTGCCCCGGTCTCTGCTATCCTGTTCCTTCTTCTCCTAGCGGCCGCTATCTCCGCTTCTCCTCCCCTTCCCCTTCCTCATCCCCGGCCAATTGCCATGGCCTGTTGAGGTGGGGGAGGTAACTGCATCGGGCCCTGCCTCCACCCCAACTGGGGGGGTCTCCATTGTCCTTCGAAACGGTTACCCCTTCCTGGGCCGTAACCCCTTCCCTGCCCCTGCATTCCTCCACCTTGCGGCCTCCATCCCCCCTCCGGGGCCCGGGGCTCTTCCCTTCTTCTGACCTCTTGCTGCCTCATCTCCGGCTCACTGAGCTTTGCTAGCCTCTTGGTGAGCTCGGGGTTGGCTTCTTCGCTTGATACTTCCTCCGCCACCCTCTCCATCAGCTCCTCATAGGAGACGGGGGCCTTCCTCTTCAATGCCATCTTGAAGAAACTTTCCTTCAACCCGACCGTGAAGGCGAGTTGAAGTGCAAACCCAGGCACCTCCTGAGTGAGCTGCACTTCCTCCTGGAACCGATCCGCGTACTGAGCCAACGTCTCCCTGGACTCCTGCTTCACCGCGAAGAGGGAATCAGCGTCCTTCTTCCTCCTTTTTGAAGTTGAAAATCTCAACAAAAAACTTCGGCGCAGGTCCTCGAACGCGTAGATAGAGCCTGCCGGAAGTGAATGAAACCAGTCCCTGGCGTTATCCTTGAGAGTGACGGCGAAGAGCCGACACTTGAAGGCATCGGACATCGGCCTGATGGAGACCGAGTCCTCGAAAGATTGCAGATGCTGAACGGGGTCATCTCTGCCATTGTAGTACACTCTATCCCATTCCCCGAATCCCGCTGGAACGGGTGCAGACAACACCAACTCGCAGAAGGGACTTCCCCCTCCTGCCATCTTTTCTCGCTCGGCTCGCGGACCTAGCTCGCTCGCCAAGCTTGGGATCGCACTCGCGAGGGCGACGTTCGCCTGAACCACCCCGACTGTCGCCGCATCCTCCTGGCGCGCGCTCGCCTGCGCCGCGCTTGCTGGGGCAGAGCTTGTCGGCACCGAACTCGCCGGCGCGGAGCTCGCCAACACCGGGCTCGCCGGACTGGCGAACAACACTCGCCCTTCCCTGTCACGCCCTGGTTCGACGGCAACTTCTTTTCCAGCCCTTCCTCCTGGTTCCCTCTCGCCGACTGCGGTTGGGGGAGTGGTCACCTGAGGTGTTGGGGTCGCAAACTCATTTCGCAGGGCCGTGACCGTGAACCCCAAGGTGTCGAGCACCTCCTTCCTGAAATCCGCAAACATCCTAGCCATTGCTTCCTGAGGGGTCTCGCCGAACTCCTCGCCCTGCTCTTCATCTCCAACCATAACTCTTCTCTGGGACTTTCTTGAACCAGCCGCGCTCCACGCTCACCGCACCAAAATGTTGAAATCGATTTCTCGGTCTCGTGTGGAGCTCGGGGCCCTCACCGAAATGAGGGGCAGCTAGCCCTTACCAGTCCCTCGGGAGAGGTAAGGCCGACGATTCGAGCAAAGAACAAAGACCCTAGTCTCAGCGAGGAGGTCCCTCCACTAACCCGAAAGATCGTTGAGCGCTTCCCCTCCCAAGCCAAAGCTAAGACTCGGGCACCTTGGAGAGCTAGAGAGCCCAAACCAAAGCGACCTAGGGAGAGAAGAGCTCAAAGATAATGAACCGGTCCTCCTCCAAGGTGCCCTTTGAGGTCTATTTATAGATTTTAGTTTTGTGGTCTGTCAATAACCAAATCCCGCTGTCCATTCTCACTATCCGCACACCGGATTGGTCTGCTAACAGCCAAACTCCGCTGTTCGGAGAGGCTAAACGCGGACCACCGGGGGCCTCTTGGTAAAAATCCCTTCCTGGACTTTTACGGGGCGAGCCAGCCCGCTTCGCGACCTCCCTCGCGAGTGGAGCTCGCGAGCCTCTGGGTCGGCGAACCCCAGAGGTATTATCGGCACATTACATGGCTCGCGCGCCTGCACTACCTCGGCGAGTCCCCGGATGACTATCTGCTCTTCCTCTAGGCGGGCTCGCCTAGCGAACCCCTTCCTCGACTGGTTGGGCTCGCCAATAGCGACCCGGCCAAGCCGACCTCCCTCGCGAGTGGAGCTCGCGAGCCTCTGGGTCGGCGAACCCCAGGGGTATTATCGGCACATTACATGGCTCGCTCGCCTGCACTACCTCGGCGAGTCCCAAGACGACTATCCACTCTCACTCTAGGCGGGCTCGCCAATAGCGACCCGGCCAAGCCCCAAAATGGCTATCCGCACCCCAAAATGGCTAACTGTACCCCAAAATGGCTAACTGTACCCCAAAATGGCTAACTATACCCCAAGGTTCCGGGCTCGCCTAGCGAACTCCTTCCTCAACAGGTCGGGCTCGCATGCACTACCCTTGCCGAGCCTCAAAGGAGCCAGTTACCTTCCCTCCGCCGGGCTCGCTCGCCTGCGCAGTCTCTTGCTCTTCCTTGGCCTGCCTCGCCGGAGTTCAGGGTTCGCCCCTCTTGGCTCGCCTCCTCGAGCGCGAGCTGCTGATTTCTTCCTGGCGAACATCGGGGTTGTACACTTCGATAAACTTATTGCAACATTTTAGAAATGTTGACTTGTCGTGTTATGGTTAAAAACTGTTGTCAAAAGTTACAAATGCAACACTTGAAAAATGTTGCCAAAAAACTGCAACATTTTTTTAAAAAAAATTGGCTAAGGCAAAAGCATATCAAAAATGTAAATCGATGCTCCTAGCAAAATGAAAAGCATGAAATACAAGTCGCACATCCAAAAAGTACACGAAATACTAAATTAATCAAGATATATAATTTTTTATTTCAATTGTATTAATAAAGTAATAAGAGGGTGGGAGATAGCTCAATCCCCTCAATATAGACCAATAGAGATATCATCTCTAATTAAACTTAATACATGAAAAAAATTCTATAATGACCAAAAAAGACAGATATTCGCAATCGGAGAGTCACATGAAGTCATAGTCATCTCCTGCGTTATTATATTTGCCGAAAATAATGTTGTCATCCGGCTTATCCACCATCAGCTGCTTCTTCTTTGCTCCTGGAAGAAGATCAACATTGATCAGTTGAAAATGTTGAAAGGTTATCATTAGAAAGACTACTTACTAATATCAATTATAATTCAAGGAATATAAGAAAAAAATGTACTTTCACCATTTACTAATATACTTACTGGAAAATAAGTGCACATGCTTCTAGGGACATATCTGCTCTCCTCCTGGATGTAATTCAATTTCTGTTTTGTCCACATGAGCATCAACTCCAACCTAGGAACATAGAAAATGAGTAGTATGCTAAATAAAATCTGCACAGAGAACAAATATGGCAAGAAGTTACAACATACTCATACACAAAATCAATATAAAAAATTTTAAATGGAGCACATCTTGCCGGAAATTATAGGCTTATTGGTTTTCCTTTAGATTAACAATGCAGAATATAAAGCGACAGACGAAACCATCCCCCCCCCCCCCCCACCCCCACCCCCGAGAAGAGAGAGAGTATCAATCTTTCCGTTTTTTGACACAGATGAATGAAAAAGAGAGGAGCCAAAATATGATCACCTTCTAAGAGAATTTTGTGGATTATGTTTGTCAATTTCAGTATTGAATTCAAAACTATCTTATTATATATCCTTAAAAGTAATATGAATGAAGCAGGACAAAAATAAAATTATTTATCTACCTCAAGATCTGTTGCTCCATCTCCAATCATTATAAGAGATTTATGCCCATGAACCTGCAACATCCAGTGCATTTAAAATAATCATTGAGGACAATTAACATCTTATCAAAATTCAATATCATGTTATATGACCTTCCATATATGCTGCACAACAACAGCCTTCCCGCCACTCCTTAAAGTAAACTTGGTTGCGTTAAACCCAATGAACTTGCCAGCACTTCCAAAAAGGAACCGATTGGCAAAGATATCTTCGGACAGAATTCCCAGTTGCAATGCTACAGGCTTCTCAACAAGTCAACAACAAAGATGTTAAATTGCAAATTCAAGAAGGTTCAGAAAGACTGTATAATTAAAATGTAGAGTTGATAATTTGTTATATAGAAAGTTTTAAAATAGACATCTTAGCTTCATATAATAATTATATTCTGCAAATATAAGTTTTAAAATGGATGACAAGGTGAACCGGAAAATATTATCAATAAAGACGAGCACATCTTGCCCTTCAGCATCACGAAAGTATTCTGCTATAGTCAACCCAGTTAAACCAACACGAGCACGAGCACTGGGTAGGTCATTCATTTGACCATACACGAGTGCACACTTGCTCTCATTCTAGTAATCAAACAGTTAAATCATGTCAGTATGATTTAAGAAACTTAAAAAAATGTAAACCTATAATTAGATAGATTAAAGTATAGCTGGATTGTATGCCTGCTTATCTCCGAGCTTAATCACCCCACTTTCAATCATCTCTTTGAACAAGTCATTGCCTTCACGGGTGCGTTCTCCAACACTAGCAAAAATAGAGAAACCACCTAGAAAACAAAAAAAATCCAAGGAATTGAAGATTCATGCCCTAGGAAATAAAAAGAATACCATGATTCGCTACCACAACTCTAACCATGAGCTTTAGAAAAATTGTTGATCAATTCCATGATAAGCACAGTTTTTCCTACACCAGCCCCACCAAATAGCCCAATCTTGCCACCCCTTTGATAAGGTCCAAGAAGATTCACAATCTAAAAGAAGATGAGAAAGGCATGTTACAATGCAGGATAAATAATGCTTCATCGAAATGCTTCTAATGCATTATACATGAAGAAAATTTGATACATAATTGAAAAATGATGAAGAATGAGTACCTTAATACTAGTAGCAAGGATTTGCTGCTCTGTAGCCTGCTCAACAAAGGCAGGTGCTTCGCGATGGATAAGAAGGAAATGATTTGTCTCTGTAAGAATGAAGAGGTATGAAAATCATGATTAAGTAACAAAATAAAATCAAACTGAAGTCTGATAAATATGACATTATTACAACTCAACTAAATTGATACAGGCTACGCTCCCCGGCACAATCGCTACAAACAAGCACGCATTCCCTCTCAACGTTTCCAAATTTTATGCTCGCACAAAATTACTCGTAATGTACACGCAACACAACATTTATCAATTAGATGCAAACGTACGGGTAGTCACGCCGCTAGAGGTTGAATAGATATCTATAGGCCAAAATTTTTCCTGACTAAAAGGACACACCCGGTCCGAACGAGCTTGATTTGTACCAAAAGAGATCCACCAAAAAATAGGATTTCAAAAGGGTAGATCTCTCCCAACAAAAAGTCGAGGTTCGCCAATCCTCTTCGAAAAATTAAAAGAAATAAGAAGTGCGCACAAATTGATCGAAGAGAACCATGAATATTCAAGTGATTCGAAGATCACGCCAAAATTACCACCACAAGAAATTAACAAGAGGGAAAATCTCACGAGTAGAAATTTCGTTACCCCGCTTGAGATGGGATTATCCTCAAGCATGCACTCGTCCGATTCGTTCTTCAATGGATCCACTAGAACCGCATCGAATGGAGAGAAACTCATCTGCCTTGATTTCTTCACGCCGAATCTTGGTTCCACGAGATCACCAACTTATTTCTCCTTGGCCGAAATTCCAAAGTAGGAGAAGGATGAAAGGGTGGGGCAGGTAAGGGGTTTGGCCGAACCTTTGGAGAGGAGAAAAGGAGGGAAGGAGAGGAGGGAGAGGGGGCGGCCAAGAGGATGAGGAGAGAGGTGGCCAAAATTTCAAGAGGGAGGGGAGGGATTTCGGCTAGAGAGAGGGAGGAGATTTTAGGGTTCAAATTTCTTATCATTCAATAAATATTAAAATGTAATACAAGATGGCCTTTTATAGGCTAGCCAACAAACATGGCTAAACACAGTCCGAAATTAAAATAAATTATGAGCATGACTAAACGCAGTCCAAAATTAAAAATAACGCATGGACATAAACAAGTCCAAAAATAACGACAAAGCTAGATAAAATTTTAATTAATAATTCTAATAAAATAATTATAATTTTTAATTTTTAATCTTGCACCGCGGACGAAGGTTGTAACGGCGATGGCGTTCTTCATGACGTAAGTCTTTGGTTGGAGAGACGCCGTCATCCATAAGCGCGCCGATACCAACATCTTCATGTTGAGGGTCGTCGTCGCCATGATGATTAAGTAATAAAAAAAATCAAACTGAAGTCTGATAAATATGACATTGTTATAACTCAACCAGATTTAAACTTACTTATTTCTCCTCTCTCATCTATAGGTTCTCCAATAACGTTCATGATACGGCCTAGAGTACACCTACCCACAGGAACCTACAATATACCACAAGAAGTTGAAAGACTGCATTAATGATCAAATATAATAAGGGAATAATCATAAAAGTCTGCAAAGCACTAGACCGTTATTCAGTTTGTACCAAGGTTCCATTCCCATAACAATTTATGGGCATTTAGCCCTTTCGGTTCTCTGTAAAAGTAAAAAAACAGTGCATAAACACCTTACTTGGTTTTAGGCTGTTGTATAGAACATAAGTAATTATTGCTACGATTAAAAATAGGAGCAAACATCCCTAGTGTGAGCACAGATAAGATCTGACATGTTGAATGTAAAGTACAAATGTGAGTCTTGTTATTTTCTTAAAATAGCATATACAAGCAATCATGGATAAAGGTTAATTTCATGCCAACAACGATCAAAAACCATAGCTTAGATATGTCTCAATTGATTATTACATAACAATATTATGGTGCTTGCCCACGCATCGAAGTAGTTATCATTCTATTTACTTACGATAGTTCAGATAAAGCCATGAAAAGTAAAATCAATGAAAAGAATTCAATTACAAAAATTAATTATGAATTAGCTGATTTTATCTCTTTTGTGGAATAATCATAAAAGTCTTTCCATGCTTGTCCATCAGCAGGATGTCTTAACTTACCATCCTTTGAGCGCTCTTCTGCATGCCACCTCATTGAATCAGCAATCTTTGAACACGTATAGAGACTTTTTAGTCTTGGAATTAAAGTAAAATGTCTTAGCACTTTTGCAAAAATTTTATGAGCTTTCTTAAATACCTCAGACTCACAATTCACTTCGAGATATACAATCCACCGAGATTCACCACAAATATAGCATTTGTCATCTTTCTCGTGCTCTTTCCAAAATAACATGCAATTATTTGGACAAGCGTCAATCTTTTTATAATCCAAGCCTAAGTCAGTTATCATAGATTTTATTTTATTGAAAGAGACAGGGATGTTCAAGTCGGGTATAGCCTCTTTCAATAACTCTAAGAGAGATGTAAATGATGCATTGCTCCATCTATGAAGACATTTCAATAAATACAACCGAATAGTAAAAGATAATGTAGAAAATTTTTGACAACCGGGATATAATTCCTGATTTGCTTTCTCAACAGGTTTATAAAACTTCTTTGCATCATCATTTAAGCCTTCATGTGCTTCTTGAACTGCATCTTTAAATATCTCAAACAATAAGCCAACAATATCATCAGATGAGACAATGTCATTGGTATCTTGATCAAGATCCAAACGTTTAATCTCCTCCGCATGATAAATCCAATCTGTATAGCCTTTTTACAAAACCCTTACTTATCAAATGATCAAACACCATGTCTCTTTTACCCCTATATCATTACAACAAATAGCACATGGACATAAAATCTCTTCTCCTTCGACAAACCCTATACTGAATGCAACATCCAAGAAATAATTAACACTGTTATAATATTCTTCACCATAGCGAGGCAATTAATCCACTCCTTTCTCATCATATTTTGTTTTCAAATCTTGAATAATGAAAATACCTACACAAGATAAATACACATCATTTTATATGTTTGTTGCATGGATATTAAAGATGAAAATACTTGTATTATTTTTCCAATATGTGAAGAAATAAAATATTTATCGACTATGCATTCTATTTCTCTATAATAGCTACACAAGATAATAGTGCACATCATTTGATATACCTGGAATCAAAGGAGAATTGAAATACCAAACAACCAACTCAATCCTTTGAATTCCTTTGGCTCCAAATCTAGTGGCAGAGCAAATACCCAATACTTCTCCTAATCTAAAAACCTGAAAGAGGAAAAAGGAAAAGCCTGAATGGATTTCCTTAAAGCCGACTGCTAGTAATCGAAAAAACTATCATTCTTCAAATAAAAAATCCAAACTAAAAAACTATCAAGTCACTAATAATGACAATTACTCGATTATAATGATCTAAGAACTTTGCACTTCGACGCAAAATTGAAGGATTATTAAAAGGAATTTTAGTTTAATGCGCGTCTCGCAACACTTTTCTTATACAAGTGTCGCTATGTTTTTTTTAAATAGGCATTGAATTAGAATATGTTGCATCGATATTATTCCATCTTACTTTAAGAACTCATCATTTGATAATCAAATCATTAAAATAAACATAACCAACAACTTAAAAAAGTTGCATGCTACCATTCACATTAAGCTTAACAGAATTAAATATGATTTGTCAATACACCCCACAACAAAATCATCTATTACACATTTATAAGTAGCTCAACAACATCTAAAATCTGATTATGCTACCCAAAAAAACATTTGTTAAAATTTTTGATTTGAATCGTTTAGGAGTAAGCAGGAGTTGCATCAACTGAGTTATAGCCAAACAACCACAATGCCATACAGCAACACAAGAAACTTTATTGAATCACAAACTTCATTTACAGTGCGAGACATACATGGCGAGACATGATTCATTAGAATCACGAAGGAGAAAAGAACAAAACACACCAAAACAAATCTGGCGGCTAGACAAGCTGAGACCGCACAGACCGCTCGACTCCAGAGGTCGCCCGGCTTGACCTGAGACTGCGCGAACAGAAAACAGACAGACCGCCTGAATTGCAAGACCGCCACCTCAGACCGCACAAACTGGAGCTTTATTGGAATGAAGAACTAAAGCTGTTGCCAGACCGCAACTCGGATCGCCTAACCGCTGAAGGTCGCCTAATCGCTGCGAACAACACAAGAACAAACATAAACCAGTTCGCAGATAGACCGCTTCCGAACTATTTATTCAAGCCGCTGGGAATCACCAAGGAAGGAGACCGCAACTTGCTGACCGCAAACCTGCGAACACAACAAACAGTCAACTCGCTTCCGAGACTGCCCAACCTCAAAGTTGAGACCGCACGAATAAACCCAGGCTCAGTTCTTAAGTTCTCGTTATGAATGACGGGCCATGCACCCCTATTTATAGGCGGGTAGACGGCTGTCGTCACCGCACAAACCGGGATACAGTCACCACGCGTCAGATCACCGCCGGTCTCACAAGGGCAGACCACGCGATCAAAAAACTTGCACAACCATCCATCCAAGACCGCAGATCAGCAGACAGATCGCGCACAAGTCGTGCGAACACGAGACCGCGCACAAACCGCTCGGGCACACGAACGCTCCTTCCTTTGAACACCAGGAGCAAACCAAGAACCATCTGGCCGACTTCAAATAAGTCGCCAGATCGCCAAGCACAAACCGCCCGGTCACAGGGGTTACATGACAATAGACCGCCCGATCTTCTGCAAAGATGATAGACAATCCAAGCAGAACAACCTGGGACGAGACCGCAACCACCAGGAACAACCCGGTCAATAAGCAGACCGCCAGAACAAACCGGTAGAACAGACCGGCAGTGCACAAGCACAGACTGCGCGGTCTCTGCGGTCTCCCAATTTCAGACCGCCCGGTCACATCCACTTCACTTCAACAAATTTAACACTCCCCCTTAAAGTGGGAAGTGAAAACTAGCCCGAGTAAACTCCGCAACCGGGTAAATGGTCCTTTTGCCAGCGGCTTTGTGAAGATTTCTGCGACATTGTCCGCACTCCAAACATGCTCGACCATAAGAGATCCTCCCAACACCTTTTCACGAATGAAATGGTGTTCAATCTCAATATGCTTGGTCCTCGCGTGACAAATTGGATTATTAACTAGCTTGAGAGCACACTCATTGTCCCTGCGTAGCATAGTGGGACCTCGAACCTCCTCATGAACATCCTCCACCAACCTCCTGAGCCAAACGTCTTCCTGAGCAGCCAAGGCCGAAGCCTTGTATTCCGCTTCTGTGGTAGATACAGACATCGAGTCCTGCTTTTTGCTGCACCAAGAGATAGCTGTGGGGCCCGTCATAAAGACAAAACCAGACGTTGATCTCCGATCATCCACGTCTCCCCCGTAATCAGCATCCATATATCCAAGCAACTCCAAGCTTGACCCTATCCTATATAGGAGACCCAAATCAAAGGTCAACTTTACATACTTCATAATTCCTTTTGCCGCTAGAAGATGAGGCTTCTGTGGCTCCACCATGTACCGACTCACTTTGCCAACTGCATAAGCAATATCAGGCCTCGTGATGGTCAAGTAGATAAAGCTCCCAACCAGAGCTCAGAACACCAACGGATCAGATAAAACTCTCCCCTCATCCTTCCGAAGTTTATGATGTTGTTCCAGAGGAATAGAGCTGCTCTTCCCTTCCTCCATGCCAAATCGTTGAACAATCCGCTCCGCATATCCGGCCTGAGAAACGAGCACTCCGCTCTCCCATCTCTGAACCTCGAGTCCAAGGAAATGGTGAAGCTCACCCAGATCCTTCATCTCAAACCTGATAGCAAGCTCAGCTCTCAGCCTTGCTACCGCCTCCTTCGAGTTCCCGGTGACAATCATGTCATCCACATACAACAAGACAATGACCCGAAGTGCCCCCTCCTTCTTGACGAACAAGCTAGAATCAGAGTCTGAAGCAAAGAACCCGCAGAATAGAAGATACTCCGCAATCTTTCCATACCACGCCCGAGGCGCTTGCTTCAAACCATACAGGGCTTTCTTTAGTTTGCAGACGTAGTCCGGACGATCCTCCGAGATGAACCCCGGTGGCTGGATCATGAAGATATCCTTGTCAATCTCTCCGTATAAGAAAGCATTCTTCACATCGAGCTGCCAAATCTCCCATCCACAAGATGCCGCCAAAGCAATAACAAATCAGACCGAAGTCATCTTTGCCACTGGACTAAACGTCTCATCATAATCTTCACCATACTGTTGTGAGAACCCGCGAGCTAGAAGGCGAGCCTTGTATCGCTCGATCGTACCGTAAGCTTTTTCTTGAGTTTATAGACCCACTTGCATGTCACAGGGGTAATGCCCTTGGGCCTGGGCACTAGAGACCAAGTCTCATTCTTCTTGAGAGCATCGATCTCCTCTTGCATAGCAATATCCCACTGCTTCATGCCTTTGGCTTTCTCAATGCTCGACGGCTCCCTTTCATCCAAGGGACCAGCGAAGAAACATAAGACGAAGCTCACCATGTTTCCTCCTGTGTATCGATCTGGTGGCTTGATAGTCCTCTTCGACCTCCTAAGAGGTTGCTCCTGACTAACCACCTCCTCAGCTGCTTCTTATGTGCAAGCTCCTCTTCCAGATGAACTTGGAGCATCGCTCCCCCTGCTTCCAGAACCTGAAGCCTCCATCTCAGAGCTAGACATAGCTGGAGCTCCTGGTGAAACAGGCACCTCCACTTGAAGACTTCCCATAGCTTTCCCTGCTTCATCAACCCTTCTCTCTAGTAGTTCAACTCCTAAACTGCCCTTATAGGAAGTCACCTCATCAAACACCACATCCCGAGATACAAATGATCTTCGATTCTCCGGATCTATGCATCTCCATCCTTTCTTCCGCTCATCATATCCAACAAAGACTAGCTTCCTTGCTTTCGCATCTAGCTTTGTCCGAAGAGCATCAGGAATATGCACATAAGAGGTTGACCCGAACACCCGAAGGTGTGCAACACTTGGTTTCTCCTTGAACATGAGTTCGTGAGGAGTCTTCATGTTGATAGGACTTAGAGGCATCCTGTTGATGATGTAAGCCGCACAAGACATTCCCTCCGCCCAGAAGGACTTTGGGATACTCTTAGCATGAAGCCAACATTTGCAAGTTTCCGTCAGATGATGGATCTTTCGTTCTGCAACGCCATTCTACTATGGAGTATGGGCACAAGTGAGCTCTTTCCGAACGCCGTGTTTCCTGCAAAAACTTGAGAACTCACCAGAGGTGAACTCCCCACCATTGTCAGTTCTCAATTTTTTCACCCGCAGGCCTAACCGACCTTCCACCAGCTCCTTGAACTCCACAAACCTCGCAAAAGCTTCCGACTTCTCTTTCAAAAATACACCCAGACATATCTGGTATAATCGTCAATCAACACCAACATATATTTGTTGCCTCCAAGGCTTGGGGTGGCAGTCGGTCCCATCAAATCACCGTGAATGCACTCCAATGGCGCTTTGCATCTTGTTTGCGATTTATCAAATGGAAGTCGATGAGACTTACCAAACTGACATCCCGCACAAACATGACCATCTCCATAGGAGGACAAGCTAGGCAAGCCCTTGACAAGGACCCTTACCGCCATAGCCTTCAATTTTTCCATGCCTACATGCCCCAACCTTTCATGCCAGATAGCCGCGCTATCATTGGTCTTCATTTTATCAACATAGGTACTTGTCGATAACACGAACAAGTCCTTCACCCTCTTTCCAACATGGATAACATCTCCCTTTATCTCCGGTTGAGTTTTAAGAAACTTCACTTCTGTTGGGCCAAACAGAATGTGATAACCGGCATCGACCGCATTGATCACAGAGAAGAGATTCTTCTTCATACCCGGCACGTGATAAGCACTCCTCAAGGTGAGTGGACCCTTATCACTGCTTAAAGAAACAACTCCTTCTTGTTCTACTGAATGAACAGAATTATCAGCCGTTATGATAGCATCGTTACCTGAGTAAGGCGCCAAGGAAGAGAACTTTGATTCATCCCCGGTGTGATGATGTCCACACCCTGAATCAACAATCCAATTTTCTTCGAAGTTGATGGCAGCCAAGGCCTTAACGGGCATAATCCGTCATATTAGCCACAAAGGCTCCTCCCCATCCAGCTTCATCAGACTTTGGCTTCTCCTTCTCCGCTGCATGTCGCGGCTGAAGATTAACCCGTCTATCTTTCTTGAAGTGGCTGGTCTTATTGCACCTGAAGCACCTTGGTCCTTCTCCCTTCTTCTTCCCATTAGACTTAGGAGCATAACCCCTATTCTGCTGACCTGAAGTAGAGGGTCCAACATAACCAGGCTTCTTCTTCTCCCACTTCTTCTTCTTCTTCCCAGAGAACAAAACATCACTCTCTCCCCCAGAGATAGAAGTCCCCGCCATCTGTCTTGCCAAACTTTCTTGCGAAGCAAGTAAGTTCTCCAGCTCCAACAGAGATGGTTGATTTGCCCAACCCTGAACTAAAGTCACAAAGGCAAGATACTCCTTCCACAACCCGCGGATGATATGCCTCTTCAGTTTTGCCTCCGAGATGGGCTCATCAGGGTCCAATGCAGAAATCTCTGCTCTGAGGTTCTTCATCTTGAGAAAGAAGGTAGAAATAGAAAGATCACCTTGAGAGGCCTTTGCCAACTCATTTTCAAGAAACTGTAGTCGAGCTACATTCTTCTTATTAAACAACCCGTCTAAAGACGTCCAAATTTCAGCAGCAGATTTACATCCAATGATGTGATCAAACATCTCTGGTGAGATAGCCCTCTTGAGTGTGAACTCGGCCTTAGCATTAGTCCTCCTCCAAAGTCTCACCTCTGCCATATTATCTCCTACTAGAAATACCTCTTGTGTATATTCTCCTCCAACTATCTCCCATAGATCCTCGCCAAGTAAGTAACTCTCCATACATGACCTCCATTTCTTATAGTTAGTCGATGTAAGGAGTTCAATACCAAGTCCTCTTGCGTATCCACCTTCCATGGCAATCTAAGTGGTCTCTTCTTCACAAAGAGGATGGCAACTCAAGTTGATCACTGCTTATCCACTTGATGAGTCCTGATCATATACACATATATGGACTCATCTGGGCCGTTTTTCTAGTCTTTTCACTGCACTTTAGCCTTGTTTTAGCTCATATTTGTCATTCTATGCTAGGTGCACTTCTTGGCCTAATTTGGTGTGTTTTTATGCTTACTCTCTTTTGATAGCCTTATCGTATTGTTGAGTGCCACTTTCAGTGGCCTAATTAGCATTTCTGTTGGAACAGGAGTCGTGCAGGTGTCCCCGGTACAATTCTGTACAGGAACACTGCGCACGATCACTGGTTCTATTGTGCACGACCACTGGTCGTGCGCCGCTGATCGTGCGCACTTAGCCCCCATTTTATGAGTTCTGTCTCGACCAGCGCGCACGACCACTTACGATAGTGCGCACGACCACTGGTCGTGCGCCACTGGTCGTGCGAACATTATATTTTATAAATTTCTTACATTGCAGGCTCCTCCCAGGCAGGCGCACGATCACAGGATTCTAGTGCGCACGACCACTGGTCGTGCGCCAATGACCGTGCGCACTGTTTATTCCAGCGCCTATAAATATTCCTGCTCGCGATTTAGGTTGGAGCTCCGCATTTCTTCCGCTTCAGCTCCGCCGTTTTCCGCCCTTTTTGCAGGGTTTCGCCTCCTTCTTCACCGCCCACCTTAGGGAGGAGCTCCGGGCAAACTTTCAACGCCAAATCCTCGCCGGAGCTTCCTCTCGGCCATCTCCTTCATCCAAGAGCTTCAAGAAGGGAATCAACCTAGCCTTCTTCTTCAAGATCGGAGCAGCTTGTGTGATCATTCCACCGGTTCGTGACACGAAGAAGACGGGTCCATTGGAGAGTAGTGACAGCTCTCTCTACCCCGGACGCAGTTGAGGACCGAGCTTGGATGCGGATTGACAACCCGACGATTCCTTCCGTGAACCCTCAACAAGACTTCGGAGTCGGTCGATTTCACACACTCACCTCCCCTTGTAGTGATAGCTTAGTTGGATTTCCTATATGTTTGATGAAGTGTGTTTTGATTATTAGCATTTATACTTGATTATGTCTATGTGATTTGGGTATTCTTGCTTATCATTTTGAGGTGTGCCTTGTGGTGTGTATTGTTGGTTATGTTGTGCCGCCCTAACATATGTTAGTGGTGTGCTTTGCGAAGAGGTGCTTGCGACCTTCATTCCGCCGTTCTCTCCATTCCATTCGTATGCCTACTCTTCCATCCACCTAGCGAAGCGTGGCATAGCGGCCCGTGTAATCCATTCCGACTCCGCCGGTGCGAACCATTCCATCCGCTTGCCTACTCTTCCATCCGCCTAGCGAAGCGTGGCTTAGCGGCCCGTGTAATCCATTCGCACTATGAAGCAGTGCGCTCAAGGCCTGCACAGTTCGAATCCGCTTGCCTACTCGTCCATCCGCCCTTGCGATGCAACGCGCTCAAGGTCTGCCTAGTCTCTATCCCGCCAAGCGAAGCATTGCATAGCGGCATTGCATAGGAGTAGTTGTAGTTGTTTTCTTTTATTTTCCAAAAGCCAAACCAACTCTCCCGCATTCCATCCGACCTTTAGGACTTCGATCTCAAGTCCTTCCTCGATAATAAACTCCACCTTACTGTGTTCCTTTGAGATCGATACATGGGGATTCATTCCCATTTTATATTACTTGAACGATCGGTACACTATCGTTTAGTGTCGCAGTCTTACTACCGCCTATAGCGGTGTGCTAAGATCTGCGCCATCAAGTTTTTGGCGTCGTTGCCGGGGAACACAGACGTATGAGTTTTCTTGAGAGGGAGAGCTGAGAGAGAGAAGTTTCTTCCAGTGTGTATAGCCGCCTTATTATTTTTGTTTGCTTTTTACTTATTTACTACTTGTTATTATTTCTTTCCCTCTTATTTTAAAGTTTTAGGCAAGCCTAATCCAAGAAGTTTTATTAGTTTGTGTAAATTTTCTTGCAAAGAATTTCAGTCTCGTTATATCTACTTTAATTGTCAAATATGTCATCATGGGACATTTCTCCTAGCACTTACGACAAGATGGTCTATTATATAAACCAAATGAATGAGTTAAATGTTAGGCAGTGTAGGAACGTTGTTTTCTTGTTGTGTCGAGGAGAGGGTCATGAATTGAAGGACTGCCCTAGTCTTTTCAATCCTGACCGCCGCTCCTCCACTCATGACAACATTGTCCCTATCACTCATTCTTTACCCATGGAGGCAATCGTGCCATCTGCCCCCGATCTTATTTCATGCATGGACTCCTCACTCCCTATGTATGGATTCACTCCTAGTGATGATAAACACTCATCTGTTGGCCAACAAGGAGAGGAATGGGAGCTCCTAGATGCTCCCGAGTGGGATTTGGAAAGTATTCTTTCCATCGGGGAGGCATTAGCAGATCTTTTTGCGGAGGAACCTGATATTCTACTTTCTGATTCTGATGTTCCTCCAGTTTCTTTGCATGATTTTTCTACACACATTTTTATGATTCTATCGAAGTGAAGGAGTGGGGTGATGCTTCTGACTCGGAGGATGCTCCAAAGTGGGATGAGGAGTTTGTTTTCCCCGAAGGGGAGAATGAATACTTTGAACACGATGGTGCACCTCGGTGGGATGAGGAGGATACTCTCTCTGATGAGGAGGTTTGCACTTCTTCATGGGACGAGGAGGTCCAAACCACCACTGAGGCCCTTGAGTTCTTGGGTTCCCCTCGCTATGATACTTACGATGATGATTGCGATCTATCCTTGGATCTTGCCAGGAGTGAGACCGGGATCACTCCCCCGATTTATTTTTATTTATGTTCTTCTTCTTTTTTATCTCTTAATCCCCTTTCTCTATCTAATCCTGTGCAGGTTGAGTCTTCACAGGTACTTCAGGAGGATTTGGAGTATTCTGCTCAAGTCAATGATGAGTGTATCCTCTCACGTGAGGAGGTTGATCCCTCCTCCGTAGAGGAAGCCCCACACATTGCCTTCTCCTCCTACTGCCTCCCTGGAGATGATACCTTGCTGGGCAAGGATAGTTTTGGTGAGATGAGTGAGGACCAGGCCTCCTCCTCTTCTTACTTTCTTTTCCCTCTACCTGTGAGGAGCAGGTATTTATATTCGGGTAGAGGCGTGACTGTTCTTTCTCCGTATAGGTACCCGCTACCTACACGCATATTAGAACAGTTACCTGTCCACTTTTCTTTTCATAGGCCAATAAGCTAGAACTGTATAAAATCCGAATAAGTCGTGCTGGGATGACAATAACCCCAGTAGTTATCTTACTTTTATTGCAATTTTATTTTCCTAGTTAGAGTAGTTCGTTAATTTATGTTCAGTTTTAGCATTTATGCTTCCTTTTGTTTTTGTGGAGCTCACCCCTGCAGGTACTCATTGCAAATTTTGAATGGCGGGTTTGCTTCAGATTTTCATGCATCTTCTGGTATGCTCACTTGCTGAGCATTGGGTAACTTCTCCCCCAGCTTTCTATTTTAATTTTCAATGCTCTATCATTATGATGTATTGCGTAGATTAAGTCTGGGGGGGAGAGCCACATGTTGTTACCCGCTCACGTGCACCTTTTATTTGCATACTAGAACCATTAATTGTGTAATGATGTTCATTTGCACCTTACACCACTACACCCACTCGAGCGTGCACTTAGCTATTGGCACGTCTTGAGGTGAACTCATTCTTTTTGTGTGATTTGGGAAATCATTGTGCTGGCTTAGGATTGTGAGTCGGAGTAAAATGTTGACTCCTATAGTGCTCCTAGTCGAGTGCTCATGTCTCACATAAAAATTCGTGAAATTCAATTTTTTTTATGCTTTTAGTTTATATTTTTCTATTAGCGTAAATATTGTTTACTACACTCAAAAATTGGTGAGTCCGGTGTGAATCAAACGGTAGCATAGGGATGTGTGTAGACATTCGTTAGCCTCGTATTGCCCGAGTCGGGAGAAAGGATTATCTTTCTCGGTGGCTAAGAACTTGCCCCAAGCGATTCTTGAAGCATGGGTATACGGTTAGTCAATTGCGTGAATGTGATATAGGCCATCATTTTGGCCCGGTTGAGCCTTTGTGCCATTCCTATCATCATTCGCTCGCTAGCCCAGTTGTGCCTACCCCATTCTTTTGGTTCAGCTCCACTATTGTTCACCAAAGCCTAAACTCCAATCCTAGTCGCACACCCAAAATGCAAGCATTTTGTTTAAATTTTAAATTGGTGGTGTTGATTGTGGAAGTACAATGTGAAAATGTGGATGTGCATCTTTGAAAATTTGCTGAAATTGCTAAAGAATGAAAAAGAAAAGAAGAAAAAGATTTGAAAAGAAAAAGAAGAATGGAAAGTTTAATTGAAAAAATCTGTTTGAGATTTATATTTGGGAGTAGGCGGTGCACACACCCATGCGTCTAAGTCTAAGTCTGGGGGTGTGGTGCATCCGCGTGTTTTATGGCTACTTGGATAGTGTTATGCATTTGCTCATTTGGGTTTTTGTGTTCTAAGCCTTCATGTTTATATTTGTTTACCTCACCTAAACCCAAGCCTCATCTAAAACCTTAAGTCCTATTGATTCACGCATTTGAGTCAAACCAGTGCCGTGGAGAGAGTGCGAACGGGCAAGCTTATGGTCACCGACATTGATGGATTTCAATGGAGGTTGTCTCGAGCCCCGATCTTTGGCAATGCTCGCCTCAGCGTTCAGTTTACTTTCTTCCTATGTACGACCTTATGATTCACCGTGATTCACTTTTTGAGTAAATGTAATATATAAATACACCCCTAGAAAAGTATAAACTAATATGTACAATTAGAAATTTTGTCTACTGTATTTCTACGCGCATGAGCATGCGACTTCGCATGATACTCCGCTTTATAATTTCTATGCCAGCTGTGTATTTTTCTCAGCCGCTTGAGGAATTCGTTTGCTCGGGACGCGCAAATAGGTAAGTCTGGGGGTGTGATGAGTCCTGATCATATACACATATATGGACTCATCTGGGCCATTTTTCTAGTCTTTCCACTGCACTTTAGCCTTGTTTTAGCTCATATTTGTCATTCTATGCTAGGTGCACATCTTGGCCTAATTTGGTGTGTTTTTATGCTTACTCTCTTTTGATAGCCTTATCGTATTGTTGAGTGCCACTTTCAGTAGCCTAATTAGCATTTCTGTTGGAACAGGAGTCGTGCAGGTGCCCCCGGTACAATTCTGTACAAGAACACTGCGCACAATCACTGGTTCTATTGCGCACGGCCACTGGTCGTGCGCCGCTGATCGTGCGCACTTAGCCCCCATTTTATGAGTTCTGTCTCGACCAGCACTCACGACCACTTACGATAGTGCGCACGACCACTGGTCGTGCACCACTGGTCGTGCGAACATTATATTTTATAAATTTCTTACATTGCAGGCTCCACCCAGGCAAGCGCACGATCACAGGATTCTAGTGCGCACGACCACGGGTTGTGCGCCAATGACCGTGCGCACTATTTATTCCAGCGCCTATAAATATTCCTGCTCGCGATTTAGGTTGGAGCTCCGCATTTCTTCCGCTTCAGCTCCGCCGTTTTCCGCCCTTTTTGCAGGGTTTCGCCTCCTTCTTCACCGCCCACCTTAGGGAGGAGCTCCGGGGAAACTTTCAATGCCAAATTCTCGCCGGAGCTTCCTCTCGGCCATCTCCTTCATCCAAGAGCTTCAAGAAGGGAATCAACCTAGCCTTCTTCTTCAAGATCGGAGCAGCTTGTGTGATCATTCCACCGGTTCGTGACACGAAGAAGACGGGTCCATTGGAGAGTAGTGACAGCTCTCTCTACCCCGGACGCAGTTGAGGACCGAGCTTGGATGCGGATTGACAACCCGACGATTCCTTCCGTGAACCCTCAATAAGACTTCGGAGTCGGTCGATTTCGCACACTCACCTCCCCTTGTAGTGATAGCTTAGTTGGATTTCTTATATGTTTGATGAAGTGTGTTTTGATTATTAGCATTTATACTTGATTATGTCTATGTGATTTGGGTATTCTTGCTTATCATTTTGAGGTGTGCCTTGTGGTGTGGATTGTTGGTTGTGTTGTGCCTCCCTAACAATTGTTAGTGGTGTGCTTTGCGAAGAGGTGCTTGCGCCCCTCATTCTGTCGTTCTCTCCATTCCATTCGTATGCCTACTCTTCCATCCGCCTAGCGAAGCGTGGCATAGCGGCCCGTGTAATCCATTCCGACTCTGCCGGTGCGAACCATTCCATCCGCTTGCCTACTCTTCCATCTGTCTAGCGAAGCGTGGCATAGCGGCCCGTGTAATCCATTCGCCCTACGAATCAGTGCGCTCAAGGCCTGCACAGTTTGACTCCGCTTGCCTACTCATCCATCCTCCCTTGCGACGCAGCGCGCTCAAGGCCTGTCTAGTCTCCATCCCGCCAAGCGAAGCATTGCATAGCGGCATTGCATAGGAGTAGTTGTATTTGTTTTCTTTTATTTTCCAAAAGCCAAACAAACTCTCCCGCATTCCATCCGACCTTTAGGACTTCGATCTCAAGTCCTTCCTCGATAATAAACTCCACCTTACTGTGTTCCTTTGAGATCGATACTTGGGGATTCATTCCCATTTTATATTACTTGAACGATCGGTACACTGCCGTTTTGTGTCGCAGTCTTACTATCGCCTATAGCGGTGTGCTAAGATCTGCGCCATCACCACTCCAAGAACCTGCCTCTGATACCATGTTAAAATTTTTGATTTGAATCGTTTAGGAGTAAGCAGGAGTTGCATCAACTGAGTTATAGCCAAACAGCCACAGTGCCAGACAGCAACACAAGAAACTTTATTGAATCACAAACTTCATTTACAGTGCGAGACATACATGGCGAGACATGATTCATAAGAATCACGAAGGAGATAAGAACAAAACACACCAAAACAAATCTGGCGGCTAGACAAGCTGAGACCGCACAGACCACTCGACTCCAGAGGTCGCACGGCTTGACCTGAGACCGCGTGAATAGAAAACAGACAGACTGCCTGAACTGCAAGACCGCCACCTCAGACCGCACGAACTGGAGCTTTATTGGAACGTAGAACTGAAGCTGTCGCCAGACCGCAACTCAGATCGCCTAATCACTGAAGGTCGCCTGATCGCTGAGCTCGCTGCAAACATCACAAGAACAAACATAAACCAGTTCGCAGACAGACCGCTGCGGAACTGTTTATTCAAGCCGCTGGGAATCACCAAGGAAGGAGACCGCAACCTGCTGACCGCAAACCTGCGAACACAACAAACAGTCAACTCGCTTCCGAGACCGCCCGACCTTAAAGTTGAGACCGCACGAATAAACCCAGGCTCAGTTCTTACAGTTCTCGTTATGAATGACGGGCCATGCACCCTTATTTATAGGCGGGTAGACGGATGTCATCACCGCACAAACTGGGATACAGTCACCACCCGTCAGATCGCCGGCGGTCTCACAAGGGCAGACCGCGCGATCAAACAACTTGGACAACCATCCGTCCAAGACCGCAGATCAGCAGACAGATCACGCACAAGTCGCGCGAACACAAGACCGTGCACAAACCGCGCGGGCACACGAACGCTCCTTCCTTAGAACACCAGGAGCAAACCAAGAACCATCTGGCCGACTTCAGACAAGTCGCCAGATCGCCAAGCACAAACTGCCCGGTCACAGCGGTTACATGAAAATAGACAGCCCGGTCTTCTACTAAGGAGATAAACAATCCAAGCAGATCAACCTGGGATGAGACCGCAACCACCAGGAACAACTCGGTCAATCAGCAGACCGCCAGAACAGACCGGCAGAACAGACCGGCAGAGAACAAGCGCAGACCGCGCGGTCTCTGCGGTCTCCCAATTTCAGACCGCCCGGTCACATCCACTTCACATTAACAAATTTAATAATATTTAAAGTTAAAATTATCATCTTTATTTTTTACATCTCCATCTTCCAAGAAACAAAACTTTTCTTGTAGGTTCTCATAAAACTTCGCCAAAGTACAAAAATTATACCTACAAGTATTACAACATACATATACATTGATCCATTCCCTCACCACCCAAAGAAATATGCATTAATTTGTAGAGGATGATAAATTTTTTGGTTAAAACTGAAATAGAAAAGTAATTCACCGCATTAAGCCAAAATAAAGCAGAAATTGAGCAGAAATAGATAAAAAATGAAGCAGAAATCAAGGAAAAACTATCACAAACCAAGGAAATAATAGGAAGAAACAGATATGTGGAAAATTTACCAATGTTGATGCAAGATGGGATCTGGAAGATGGGATCGAGCAAAAATATGTCAATGCCAGACCTTTAAGATGGTGATCTAGAAGAATGGAAGATCGATCGCTACTACACTTGTAGAATCGACGTCGATGCCAGATTTTTAGAGGGAATAGAGGAGACGACGTTAGACCAATCGAGAAATTACCTTCAGTTATCATTGTTACGCGAAGAGAAGGTGAAGTCTGCTCGCGATCGCGATTTGAAGTGGGAGGTCGATGCCGAATTTGGAGCGGGAGAAGAGGAGACAACGTGAAACCAGGCGGAACTGAGATCGTAAAAAGCAAGGGTTTGAGCGGAATAGTTTTATAAAAGATGGGAGTAGAGCGCCAAAATGAATTCTCCTGGAGGGAAAAAATATTAACTCCCTCCGCTTTAGTAAAAATGTCTTAAAAATATAATATATTTCATTACGAGGAAAAAAGTATTAACTCGTTCCTTGTTAGTAAAACATAAACAGATATTTATTTCCATTGCAATTTAATAAAAATATCATAAAACATATTATCTTTCGCTGTGTTTTACAGAAAATATCGCAAAATTAATATTCAACGGCAACGCTTTCTAAAACACCGCAAACAAAGCATGATTATAGTTGATTCTTCTTGTAGTGCAATTAGAATTCGTGGAAATTTGCCAATTTGGCTATTTAGAGACCTGAGATTGATTATAAGTTTAATTTTAATTATAACTTTATGGTTTGTGAATAACTATTTTGGGTGTGCAAATAGTCATAGAAAGCTATAGGAACATTTTTAATGTGATTCATAATATTATTTTAAAAGGTAACACCGCACAATTATTGCATAAAGTGCGTCGACAAAAACAACAATTTGAAATTGTTCCCAATAATTGATAAGAGAACATTTATTGCATGTTGCATCATAAATGTTGTCAAAAACTACTATTTAATGAGAACATTTATAAATTGTTCTCTATTCAATGTTTTGACATCATTTTTTGATTGTTGGCAAATAAAGTGTTGCTAAAGGCCAAAAATGTTGTAGTGTTAGTCTAACCACAGTCCTTAGGACTTAACGTCAGCGTTGACATTCGACGAATATGGAATGAAGTTGTTGTGATTGTAGGAGCATTTTTGGAATGATTAGGCTTAACGCCAGCGTTAGCCTCAACACCAGCGTTAAGGTTGCCTAAAATAAATATTTCCAAAGAGGCAGAATCTCCTTCTTGTTTTGAAGATCCGAGCCATCAAATTATTTCTATACTGGGTCAATGTCTGGCATTATCCTTAACGCAGGCGTTAGCTTCCAGTCCTATAAGTAGGTGGCATTCGTTCTCTTCAATTTAGATTCTAAGAGTCCCTATTCCAGCACTTCAGAAACTCTGCGATGGCCGTATTTTCAGACCACCATCTCCCACACAAATTCAAGAGAAGAATTTGAAGGAGGATCGGCTCAATGCTCACCCAACGCGAAGAACACTCTCTTCGACTTCGACGATATTCAGCGGATCTCGCCGTCTCCAGAATTCTTCATAGGGAGTTTTTACTTGTGTTTTATATTTTGTTGAACCTCTTTCATTGTGATCGTGTAGTGAATTCGCCTCATGTTGGCGACTAGGTCTGGGTAGGACTTAGGGAGGAATTCACCTTGTTTTGGCGACTAGGTCTAGGGAGTAGATCTAGGGGGTTCTCAAGGCCTTTCTGGGGATAGAAATGCTAGATTGGCTTGATGTCGTATCTGGTGAAAGATCGGCTAAAGCCAACCAGTTTTTAGTGAGAAGAGTCAGTATAGAAAACGAAAATAGTATTTCTTATTCTCCTTGATTTCTAGCGTCATAGAAATCAAATTTTGTAATCAAATTTTATAAATGATAATCATGTCTTTTCATGTTAATTAAAATTGATTTCAATTCATATTTCTAGATCTTTACTTTTGTTTCAATTTACTTATTAGAAAATCACAAAAGTTTTTCTTAAAATTGTAATGTTTTCTAATACCCCTATTCACCCCCTCCCCCCTCTAAGGGCGCCTCAATATCCAACAAGCGGTATCAGAGCGAGGTTTTTCTAATATAGTCTAACAACTGGGAATAATGGCGCTCCGTGATCTCACTTTCCATGAGGGGCAATGAATAAGTCGACCTCCACTTTTCACCGGAACTTACTATAATTACTGGAGAACGCAAATGTGTTACTTTCTAATTAATTTAGATCTAGACATCTGGGCTAGTGTTGAAACACTGTATACCACTCCTACTTATGTTGTTGGAGAAGTAACCATGGAAAAGCCTAGAGATAGATGGGATGATGGGGATAAAAATAAATGTAAAAATAAAGCTAATGCAATGAATGCCTTATTTTTTGCGTTAGATAGGATTGAATTTAATCGAGTTTGTGGTTGCGAAACTGCTTATGACATTTGGAATTTACTAGAAATAACGCATGAAGGTACTTCTCATGTTAAAGAGTCAAAGCTCTTCCAACTGGAATCAGAGTTGAAAGATTCAGAATGGGTCCAGATGAGGACGTTGACTCGATGTACACACGTTTTACCAAGATCGTGAATGCCTCAAAGATTCTTAGAAAAATCTTTTTGAATGGTGACTTGGTGAGGAAGATCCTTCGATCTCTCCCTTTGAAGTTCAATCCAAAGGTGACATCTATTTCTGAATCGCATGATCTAAGACCGCTCCAGATTGAGAGCCTCATTGCGAATCTCAAAACCCATGAGGTAGAACTCAAAATTCATGATAAAGAATACAACAAAGAGCCAAAGAAGAAAGCCTTAGCACTAAAGTCAAGGAAAGTGGATGACGATGAGGAAGAGGACGAGAAGAGTCTCTTGGTGAAAAAATTCACAAAGTTCATGAAGAATCTAGAAAAGAGGAACTCCTTCCGTAGGTACTTCCGAAAAGGCTTATCTTCCAAAAGAGAGAAAAAAGGAGAAATCAAGAGACGACGATGAAGAGCGACTTCCTCCCGATTTCTTCCACTACAGGAAGACCGGGCATATAAGAAGTCAATGCCCAAATTACTTAAAAGAACAAAAAGAAAAGCGGCATAAAGGAAGAGAAAAGAAGAAGGTTTTGAAAGATGCAACGTGGGATGACTCTTCATCTAAAAGTTCAAACGAGTCAACTTCAAGAAATAGTGATGAGGTAATTTGTGCCTCATGGGGAGGAGCCATGAATCAATAGATGATGATTGTAGTGTCCAAAGCGACACTGAGGTAACTCCTACCACTTATGATGATCTTTAGATTGAGTACATGAAAACATGCAAATTTTTTAGTAAAAGTCTAAAAGATATTGATCTTCTAAAAAATGAAAGTAAAATTTTTATAAAACAAAATCAAAAATTAAATAAGGAAGTAAAAGCTTTGGGAAAAGAGATAGGGTCTTGCCAAGAAAATGATCATAACTTAGCAAGGACAAAAGAACTAGAAAATGATCTTTATAAGGCTCTATCCAATATCGAATCTCTCACAAAACAAAAGGGAGACTTAGAAAGAAGTTTAAAAATCTCTCTTTCTCAAATAGTAAATGAAAAGAAAAATTTCGCAAATAGGTGTCGAAATTTAGTAAGTGAAAACTTCACCTTAAAAGCCCGAATCAATTATCTTAATATGGCAATAAACAAATTTGGGGTTAGCCAAAAATCACTGGACATGATTTTGGGCAACCAGTGCCATGGTTATGCAAAATTTGGGTTGGGGTCTGGTTCGGGAATCTACCACCCAGTGTTAACTTCTAACAAAAACGTTAGCTCTGGTTCCAGAAACCAAAATTCTATTTATAAAAATAATTCTGTCACCCCTTCTACCTCCTTGTCTACCAGCAAGGGTCAACAAAATTCTCTGAAAAAGGTCTCAACCCTTTTTGTTGAATGTGCCAATTGTTTGTTTTTTGGCCACACCACAGACTCCTGCAGGAAGAAGGGAAAGCACACTTTACAAAAAATCTTGGTACCTAAGATCACCAACTATATTATGGGAGGAACCTCACGGGTATCCAGATCTTCACTAACATCTTCTTTTTAGGTGTGTTGACAGGCTAAGGACAAGGAAGACATGTGGTACTTGGACTCAGGTTGTCCAAGCACATGACCGGTGATAGAACAAAGTTCCTTAGCCTCACAAAGAAGAAAGGAGGAACGATGACATTTGGTGACAATGGAAAAGGAATAATCTTAGGAACCGGTACAGTGGGTAACGAGTCCTTCTCTCTTACAAATGGCTTATATGTAGAAGGCTTACAACACAACTTAATTTCTATTAGTCAACTATGTGATAAAGGTCTTAATGTTTTATTTGGTTCTTCTATAAATTTGTGCAAAATTATAGATCCTAAGACTAATGATATTGTACGCACTGCGCCAAGAATTTACAATGTCTATTTAATTTCTTTTCATGATCTATCACGTGTATCACTAAAATGTCTAATCACAAAAAATGAAGAACTTGAATTATGTCATAGGCATCTTGGTCACACTAGCACTATGTTGATCTTAAAATTGTCAAAAAATAAAATAATAAGGGGTTTACCAATGCTTAATGGAAACCTATCTACTTTATGCTAGCCATGCCAAAGAGTAAAATTCCCTAAAACATCTTTTTAAAAAAATATGAAATGTCCAACAATAGACCCCTACAACTAATTCACATGGGAATATTTGGGCAAATTAGCACTTGTAGTCTAGGTGGTAAAAAGTACACATTTGTATTGATTGATGATTACTCTAGATTTACTTGGACACTATTTCTTACCTCCAAATTCAATGCTTTTTCTGAAATTACAAAACTATGCAATCGCATTCAAAATGAATTAGATTTAAAAATTAAGTGCATTCGATCGAATGATGGAGGGGAATTTGAAAACGATAGTTTCACCATTTTTTGTAATAATCTAGGTATTACATATTAATTTTTCGCTCCACGCACCCCCTAAAAAAAATGGTGTGGTGGAGTGAAAAAATATAACCCTTCAAGAACTTGCATGAACTATGCTATTTGAGTATGGGTTGCCTAAATATTTTTGGGCCGAAGTGACAAATACATCTTGTTATGTTAAAATTGAGTCATGCTTCGCCCAATCTTGAAATTAACTCTGTATGAATTATATTACAAAAGGAAACCTAATGTAACTTACTTTCATGTTTTTGGGTGTCAATGTTATATCCTAAACACCAAAGACACATTAGCAAAATTTGATGATAAATCTGATGAAGGAATATTTCTCGGCTACTCTTCAACTAGTAAAGCATATAGGATATAGAATAAAAAGTCTAACAAGGTTGAAGAGTCTATTCATGTGAAGTTTGATGAATTTGTTCCTTTTGTAGATTCTAACACTGCAGGAAAAGAAGAGGAACCCCCTTCACCCTTGGAGGATGTACCACTTGGAGTTGACAAAGAAATAGAGGCGGTGCAAGAAGAGTTTGTGCCTTCAAGCATGCTTAGATTCACAAAAGGTCATCCAAGGGAACTTTTCATTGGAGAACCGTCAAGAGGGGTAATGACACGCTCTTCCATTCTTGAATCCTTCTCTAATTTATGCTTTGTTTCTGAAATTGAACCCAAAAACATCTCTACCGCGCTAAACGATGAATTTTTGTATTTAGCTATGCATGAAGAATTAGAACAATTTGAACATAATAAGGTTCGGAATCTTATAGAAAGACCATCAAATCATCCGGTAATAGGCTTAAAATGGATTTTCAAAAAAATTTAGATAGTGAATCTAGGATTACTAGGAACAAAGCTCGCTTAGTAGCATAAGGTTATTCACAAATCGATGAGGTAGATTTTGATGAAATCTTTGCACCCGTAGCTCACTTAAAATCCATTCGAATTTTTCTTTCCATTGCAAGTTTGAAAAGATTTAAACTATTTCAAATGGATGTTAAAAGTGCCTTCTTAAATGGAATTATTAAGGAAGAAGTTTATGTTGAACAACCCCCGGTTTCATAAATGAAAAAATACCCAAATCATGTTTTTAAACTAGATAAAGCACTTTATGGTTTAAAACAAGCGCCTCGTGCTTTGTATGAAAGATTAACTTCTTTTTTTTATTAAAACACGATTATGTAATGGGACGTGACGATAATACACTCTTTATCAAACATGTTAATAAGGATCTAATCATATTACAAATTTATGTTGATGACATCATTTTTGGAGCCACTAATGAACAATTATGTAATGAAGTTGTAAGTGTGATGCAAAAAGAATTGGAAATGAGCTTGGTAGGAGAACTTACTTATTTTCTTGGTTTTCAAATCAAACAACAAAATGGTGGAATATTTATAAATCAATCTAAATATGTTCATTATAGGTTGAAAAGATTTGGATTTGAAAATTTAAAACAAGCCTCCACTCATATGAGTGCCTCTCTAAAACTAGGAAAAGATGAAGCAAGAATCTCTATTGATCAAACACTCTATAGAGGAATGATAGGGTCGTTATTATATCTAAGTGTGTCTAGACCCAATATTATGTTTGTCATTTGCTTATGTGCTAGATTTCAAGCTAATACTAAAGAATCTCATTTAAAGCGATCAAATGAATTTTTAAATATTTAATCGGAACATCTAATCTAGGCCTATGGTATCCTTATAATGATTCATTTATATTACATGGATATTCTGACTCTGATTTTGCAGGGTGCTCAATAGATCGTAAAAGCACAAGCGACACATGTCACTTTTTAGGCCCCTCACTAGTTGCTTGGTCGAGTAGGAAATAGAATTCTATTGCCCCCTCCACCACCGAGGCCGAATATGTTGCACTAGGAAGTTGTTGTGCACAAGCCTATTGGATGAGTCAAACACTAGAAGATTTTGGGGTGCATCTAAATAATTTTGAATTAAAATGTGACAACAAAAGTGCAATAGATCTAGCAAACAATCTCGTTCATCATTCATGATCCAAATACATATATGTGTGTCATCACTTTATTAGGGATCACAATATGACATAACATGTGAGAGTTAACTTCATAGGCACGGAATCCCAACTTGCGAACATCTTTACAAAACCTCTCCGCGATGCTCATTTCAACATGCTTAGAATAGAATTAGGAGTCTTAGATATATCAAATTGAAACCCATCAAAATCTATTTCTCCTCAAAATAAACTTTTGTACTACTCTATTAATCTTATCGAGTCTCATCACATTTGATATTACATGAATCTATTAACATCAAAATTATCAAAGTTGAACTAAACATCGTAACGCTCAGCGCTATCTTTAACGCCCAGTGTTATCATATCTCTCTGAACTTAACAACTCTTTCTGCCAATCCAACTATATACATCTATATATTTATGTTTACACCTTAGTTAATTTTTCATTTCTAGAAAAAAACAAAATCAAATATAAAAACCATTTTAAGACAACCAAAAATATTCTTAAATAACCGTCTAATCATCTTCAAATTCTCTGAAATTTCTACATTAAGAAGATCTATATACATAAAATCTAATCAAATGAAAAAAATTCAAAAACCTATGAAAACAGTGTTCTCTTTGGGCGTTAAGAAGTTAACGCCAAGCGTTAGCTCCTTTGGATGAATGTTCATTCCTTATTTTCTAAAATATTTCTGGTATTTTTCTCTTGCATATTCTCTATTATTTTTATTTGAATTGTTTCTTATTTGTCTTATTTCAAAAATACACAAAAATAATAATCCAAAAATGTAGAAAAATATGTTTGTCATTTGTGTGTTTTCAATATTTACAAAAATATGATTAGCTTATAAAAATTTCACTTGAGCAAAATATCTTAGTATTTTCACTACTAATGGTCAAAATTGATAAGACATACACTTAAAAGATTTTCTTCAATGTTTATTTTTCATTTCAAATTTCCTAAACATTGTTTTATCTTGTCATGCCTTGACCTTAATCTTATTATATGCAATGAAATGGTCTATAGAAAATTGTGTAAGATTGTCTAGCATGCCTCTAAGTATGAGTAATGTTTTATGTTAATCATTGATTCATTCACTCACTATTTTGGTAATCTACATGTGCTCCTAATCTTAATCTTGCATAATTGTGTAGTGTTATAGCTTTAACTTATTTAGTTGTGTGTCTATATTACCTACACCATCTTTCAAAAAAATATTTCTTGCACATATAGAAGTGTTATTTCAATATTGTTTTTGTTTGCAAAAACAAGTGAGTTCGGAGACCTTTGTCCCAAAATTAACAATATGAAATAAAATGATAAAGATAACTCCACCAAGCACTACTCACCCTCCTGATAATTCTTAATGAGCATTGTAAGGTTGAGCACCTTGGAAAGAATTGTAAAGTTTCTTGTGCAAACACATTTTCTTTATCACTTCTATTCTTACACCGGATCACTTCAAATAGAAATTTATTAAAAATGCTTATGTGATCCCCCAAGAAATACTTCGCTCCCTGATAATTCTTAATGAGCATTGTGTGGGCGAAGCACCTTGGTATTTTTAATCTTTTTTCGTGCTTTGAAATTTTCTTCTAGAATTGATGTGTGAAAGTAATTATAAGATTACAATCTTAATATTGTTTTACTATTTCATTATATATCTCATGTGTTTTGATTATTTCACTTGTATACTATTTTCAAAACACTTTTATGCACACATCATTGTTTTTTATAAAGCTTCTACTCATGAGAATTGGATCATAATGCATATTTATATGATTCTCTAAAAACTTAAGTAAAAGCACTAGATTGCAATGCATGATTTCTACAATACTTTTTTTACTTGAAATACGAATTAGTTATATTGTAGCTCTTATCTTGTTGAGTATGTTAAATCATGCTTTCCTATTAGTTATGGAAAATTTTCAAAGTTAATGCTCAAATATGAAGAATCTAGACATATTGTTAGAAGAGTCAAACCAAAACAAAAATATTCCTTACAAAAATATTAATCTTAGTAAGTTTGTTTTGCTTTTCCGCATTGTTGATCATGTATTTTTATCATGCTTTATCATGCTTATTTTTAAGATCTATCCTTCACTTGTATCTTTCAAACTCTTTTGTTCATTATTTTCTAACAAGTGGAATAATGCCTTGTTAATATACATGAGATATTATTACTCACGCTTATCATATTATTTTTCCGCTGTGCTACTCTCTCTTAGCTCGATCGTGACCTACTTAATGATTAAAACAAAACTCTTATCCTCTCTTAGTTTGTCCCAACTTTTGCCTTCTTTATTTTGGTTTTGTTGTCACTCCACCCACTTTTGCTAATAATAAAAGTGGGTGAATAAAATGAAAAATCTTAATGATTAAAGGAGTAAGATTCACTAGTTTAAAGGGGAGTCACTAGTTTAAGGGGGAGCATGAAACTAGATTATGGGAGCATACACTAAGGGGGAGCAAAGTTTAGCAAACTATAATTATAACTCCTACCTCTATGTTGCTTAATGTTATATGTCTTCCTAAAAACACATCTCTTATATATGATTATGATTTATCACTATTGGATTTGTTATTATCAAAAGGGGGAGATTGTTGGAACACAGTTTTCCGCATCCCTTTGATTTGAGAATAACAAATCCTACTTGTATTTGATCTTGTTTGCCATTGTATTTTTAACATGCGGGTTTGAACAAAATTGACTCTAGGATGCTATATTGTTGGTCTGGGCTTGCCCAAAAGCTGAAATGATGAAAGTTGTCTAACGCCAGACGTTAGAATTTAACGTCGGCGTTGACATTTGATGAATATGGCATGGAGGGAAGCTGTCGTGATTGTAGGAGCATTTGGGGAATGATTTGGCTTAACGCTAGCGTTAAGGTTGCCTAAAATAAATGTTTCCAAAGATGCAGAATCTCCTTCATGTTTTGAAGATATGAGCCATCAAATTATTTTTATACTGGTTCAACGCCTGGCATTAGTCTTAATGCCGATGTTAACTTCCATTCCTAAAAACACGTGGCATTCGTTCTCTTCAACTATGGATTCTAAGGGGCCATATTCCAGCACATTAGAAACTCTATAAGGGTCGTATTTTCAGACCACCATCTCCCACACAAATTCAAGAGAAGAATTCAAAGGAGGATCGGATCAATGCTCACCCAATGTGAAGAACGCTGGCTTAGACTTCGACGATATTCAGCGCATCTTCGCCATCTACAGAATTCTTCATAGGGAGTTCTTACTTGTGTTTTATATTTTGTTGTGCCTCTTTCATAGTGATCCCATAGTGAATTCGCCTCGTGTTGGAGACTAGGTCTGGGTAGGACTTAGGGAGGAATTCACCTTGTATTGGCGACTAGGTCTAGGGAGTATATCAGGGGGGTGCTCGAGGCCTTTCTGGGGATAGAAAGGCTAGAGCTGCTTGAGGCCGTATATGGGGAATGATCGGCTAAAGCCAACCGATTCTTAGTGAGATGAGTCGGTATAGAAAACAAAAAGAGTATTTCTTATTCGCCTTGATTTCAAGTTCCATAGAAATCGAATTTTGTAATCAAATTTTATTAATGATAATCATGTCTTTTCATGTTAATTAAAATTGATTTCAATTCTTATTTCTAGCTCTTTACTTTTGTTTCAATTTACTTATTAGAAAATCAGAAAAGTTTTTCTTAAAATCATAAAGTTTTCTAAAACCCTTATTCACGTCCCCCCCCCTCTAAGGGCACCTCAAGATCCAATAAGATGCTCATTTTTGTTGGGCTAGGAGTGCCCAAATCAAGTTTCTTAAAGATGGAGAATGGCATTAAATTACCACTCGCGCCTAGGCCCGCTAGGGAGTATTTTATTAACAAATTGCCAAAAAGGCAAGGGATGGAAAACCTTCCCGGGACGTTCAACTTTGGCGGCAATTTTTTAAGTAGGACCTCCGAGCATTCCGCATTAAGGGAAACACACGAAATACCCTCAAGTTTCTTTTTTTTAGAAAACAATTCTTTTAGGTATTTCGCGTATTTTGGCATCTGAGAGAGTGCCTCACAGAAGGGGACATTAATTTGAATTTCTTTTATAATGCATATATATTTTTGATAATGTTCATCCTCCTTATCCTTATTAATCTTTGACGGGTAAGGAATTTGCGGGCTCGCAATGCTCGGCGCAAATGGAAAATTGAAGCTTCTAAAATCGAAGAAGAAGAGGGTGGAGGTGTTGGAGTCGAAACAAGTACCTTAGGCTCAACCCGCGATGGGGAGACGACCTCCTTGCCGCTACGAAGGGTTATAGAGTGGGAATTTTTGCGGGGGTTCAGCTCTATTTTCCTTGGCAAAGCTCCAAGTGGCCGCTCCGAGATTATTTTCGCAAGCTGTCCAACCTGCATTTCTAAATTTTTAGCGATACGGTTATATTCCGGATATTTGTATCGTTGGAGGCAATGTATTTGGCAAAAACTTCCTCGAGCGGAGAAGGTTTGCAAGGAGGAGGATGATAGCCCTACTGAAATCCCTGGGTGAATCCTTGCAGAAATCCCTGGGGACACGCATTTGGGGGGCGTTGCGCGTTGTTTGGGTTATTCCAGTAGAAGTTCGGGTGATTCTTTCAACCCGGATTATAATTATTACTATAAGAATTATTATTAGGGTTGATGGGGGCCGAACTGGATTGACGAGGTAATCCACCGTCTCCTCGACTAAGTTATTATTATAATAATAATTATTATTATTAGCTCATGCGGGAGTGGAGGAGGAAGCAGTCATCTCTGCCACTTGCTTACTTAGTCGCTCTACCTACGAGGCAAAGTGATCAGTGGCATCCACATCATAAATCCCAGCTCGTTTATTAGGACATGACCTAGGCACATTCCATTGATATGCATTCATGGCCATTTTCTTGAAAAGATCTTGGCACATTTCCGGGGTTTTGTTGTTCAACGTCCACCTGGCGGCCGCCTCGATCATTTATTGGGTTTGGAAATATATACCATTGTAGAATGTTTGGACCTGCAGCCAAGATGGTAGCGCCTAATGAGGACACCTACGCAATAAATATTTAAAACACACCCAAGTCTCATATAGAGACTCAGAATCGAATAGTACAAAGGGAGTGATATCTGTGCGCAGTTTGGCGGGTTTTGACGGAGGAAAATACTTAGTTAAAAAAAAATTCGTCAACTCGACCCACGTGGTGATACATCCTCTCGGAAGAGAACTCAACCAGGCCTTAGCCTTCGTCTGCAAAGAAAAAGAAAATAAGCGCAAGAGAATGGCGTCATCGCTGACGCCATTAATTTTAAAGGTGTCGCAATTTTCTAAAAAATTAGAAAGGTGTAGATTTGGGTCCTCATCTGGCAAACCGTCAAATTGAACTGACTGTTATACCATTTGAATAGTCCTAGATTTTATCTCGAAATTATTATTGGCTATTGCAGGGCGAGTGAAACTTGACCCAGTATCTTCCAAATTTGGATTGGCATAGTAGGCCATGGTCTGCTGCGGGGCCGCATTTGGAACGGGATCTGTCATGTTCTCCATTATAGTATCGCCGATTAACTCTTCGAGATTTAAGGGTGGATTTTGATCATAAGATCAGAGGCGCTCATGAAGGGTGCACTCGATTTCGGGATCAAAAACAATTTTTGGATTACCCGAAGAGCTTCCTCGGGTCATGTACTTTTGTAATAGAAATTTTTCTTTTTTGAATTTTTTTTTGGGTTTTTTGAAGAAAAATAAACAAGAGAAAGAGAAAAAGAGAGAGCTTTTATATATAATAAAAAATTTGAGTTTAAGTTTTTTAGAAGATAATATATTTAAGAGGAAAAGAGCTTTTATAAATTTTTTAATGATAATATAAACAAAAGAGAGAAAGAAAGAAATTTTATAATAATTTTTTTTTATTTCTGAGTTTTTAGATTGAAAATAAACAAGTGAAAGAGAAAAAAAGAACTTGCATAATAATTTTTTATTTGGTTTTTGGGCTTTTTGAGTTTTTTGTATATATATATATTTTAGCATTTTTGGGTTTTTGTTTAGAAAATATATTTACGAGAGAAAAAAGCAGGAGGAAGAAGTAAAAGATAAAATTAATAGCGGTTCCTTTTTCAAATTAACAACACAAGGTCCCCAGCAACGTCGCCAAAAACTTGATGAATAAATTTTAGATTTCAAAGTTCTTTTTGCAAAGAGCCTGTGTGCGATTAGATTTAGGCGAACATTTTCAAGGGGTCTGACGAGTAATCCAACTTCGAGGAACCAACCATTATACTATCGAAGGATAGCAGTAATGGTCTTTCCTTCTTTCGAAATATCAAGAGAAGCTCCCCAGCGATGGCGCCGAAATTCTTTTTATTAATTTTATAGAAAAGGTTTTTGCAGAGTTTTTGTATAATTTATCCAAACTATTCCTCGATAAAGGCATGTATGCCTTATCACGTATAGTATAGGATATTTTTAGAAAATATCAAGGTCATATTTTTTTGGATCGTGTTGATTATTTCTACTTTTTAAGAACGCGATATTATTTTATCGAAGAAACGAGTGATTAATTTTGCAAATTTAAAAGAGCGACGACGATAATAATTTAGCGATTACACGTGTTTAGCAAAAAGAAAGCAAAATAATTAAAAAACAAAAAAAACACACTAATTTAAAAACTCACGCACTCTACGGGAATTAAAATGGCTGAAATGGAAAAAGGCAAAAAATCTATCTCCTACACGCACGCACTCTACAATAATTAAAGAAAGCAGAAAAAGCTAATCTAGCAAAAAAGGAAAAATCTATCTCATGCACGCACCCACTCTACGATAATTGAAAGCTAAATTAAAAGAAAGCAAAAATATTAACTCTTACACACACACACAACATAATTGAAAGCTAAGTTAAAAGAAAAGAAAATCTAGACTCATACACACACACACACAACTTTAAATTGAAAACTAATTAACAAAAACAAAAAAAAAACAAAAACAAAATCTAAATCTCCTACACACACACGCTTACATAAAGAAGAAATAAAAAGAAAAATAAAAGAAAGAAAAAAAGAAAACAACTAACTTACCACACTCGCACACACAACTTTTAAGAAAAGAAGAGACAATATTAGGAAATAAACTATTTCATGATCAAAAAAGGAATTACAACCATAGGAGAGAGAAAGTGCAAGAAAATGCAAATACATGAAAGCAAGAAAGAAAAGCAATAAAATGCCTCACACCTCCAAAAAAATAAGTAAAATTGTGAACCCCCACCTTCAGCTGAGTCCTGGTATTTATAGAACAAAATTTGGAATTACACGCCCTCAGTCATGGCCGTGACCAAGGGCATGACCAGTTGTGTGTTGAATAAGCCGGGACAGTTAGCATGGTTCTGGAAGGCTTGACTGAAGAGGTGGCCGAACACGGGCGTGACCCAAAAGTCATGGGCATGACCCAAAAGTCATGGGCATGACCCAAAAGTCATGGGCGTGACTTTGATCGGCGGGCGGCAACAATAGCTGGAAGTGTCGGCTGGCGTGTACGTTTTCTTCTAGAAGATTTTTTGGCATGTTACGTGCATAACTTTGCAAATTCATCGAGACATCAAGTCGATCATCGAGAAGTCATGGTCGGCTGTCGTGACGAGGAGTACACAGGCGTGACTTTTTCGACACGGGCGTGACTTTGAAATTTCGTCGAGACGTTGAGTCGATCGTCGATAAGGCGCAGTCGGCCTTTGAGATGAGGAGTACATGTGCGTGACCAAGTAATTTTGTCGAGACATCAAGCTGATCATCGAGAAAGCACGGTCTTTCATCTTGATCCTAAGTACATGGGCGTGACCAAGTACACGGCCTCGGTCACGGGCGTGACCGAGTGTGTAACTTGACAAAAATTTTAGAGAATATAGAAAAAGAAAGAAATATTAAGTTAGAAATGAAAATAAATAATAACAAGCATTGTATTCATTAATTTACATAAATTATTCATAATTTTTAGGCTAAAGGTATATAAAACTATACTAAAAATATGTGTAAATACTATTCATCAAAAGCGCGCGCAATCTTTCTCTAGAAGCTATTTCGACATGTTTTGACGCGATGAATATCAACCATTTTCGACGTTGCTTTGAATTCAACCCAATGTTGCGACAAATCATCTTCTTTTAAGCAATTTAGACATTGGATTTAATCACGCTTTCGAATTCTCTCTCTCTCTCTCTTGCTCTTGTGCTTCCTTGTTCTCTAGCTTTCATGTGTTCTTGCTCTCGCCCCTCTCTTTCTTCTCTCTTGTCTTCTTTTTTGCAGGAACTACAACAAGATTCTTTGGCACCTCCTAAAGTTAACTCTAGATTTGATGTGGATGTCAATTCTTTCAATGCAACATCTGAAAACTTCAAGGTTCTTAGCCTATTTTGAACTGCTGGGTTGACAAAGCTGATTTCACTAAGGTGCAAGATCTATGATGTCAAGTTAACAGAGATTAAAGATAATATTCACATTGGAGATGATGGTTCACTCCATAGAAGAATCTCTGTGAATGACATCAACATTATAGAAGAGATGTTATGCCAAACTTTTGATCTACCAGCTAATAGTGTGTCAGATGAACTTTTAATGGAAGAGACAAGCAGGGCAGTATAGATTATAAAATTCAGTAAGGGAAGACAATAAATTTGAAGAATAATGATGTATCTGAAGAGTACAAGTCCTTGGCAGATATTGTTGGAAAGGGGTTTCTATGCAAAATCTCAGCACATGATGTTATTCCTAAGCAGCAACTGCAGATCATGGGTGTTCTAGTCTTCAACATGAAAATTAACTGGGGAAGATGCCTCCTGAAACTAATTGTCCACAACTCTTCACATAAAGAGAATGCCTATATGAGAATTATGAGTCTGGTGTTGTACCACCATTATCCAATGGTGTGCAAGTCAAAAGGAGTGTCAATTCCTCATGGAAATAGAATGAACATAGGCATCTTTTCTAGGTGGAACAGACAGATTCTGAAGCCTATTCAAGCTCCAACCTCTCCTCCTCCATCTCCACCTCCAGCACCAGCCTCTTAGGATCTTGATAATGTCATACCAGATGACATATATGAAAATCCAGCTAAACACTTCCAGTCAAGTATACCTTCTATAACATCAGAGCCTGCATCACAGATTCACACCCCACAACAACAACCAACCTCCAACACCACTAATGTTGAAAATCCCCTAGAATTACATTCTTTTCCCCTACCACAACAATCACATATCACCCCTCTTGAAGAAAACCTCACAGTCATCCATCTTGATACCTTGGAACAAACATATATCTCATCACCTCCTCCAATTATCATATCCACACTCATAGTTGACACACCTTCTGCCTCTAACTCTCCTCCATTTAATGTTGATCAAATAATCTCTAAAGAAGCAGGGCTAGCCACTAGGACATTTGCTGATTTGCTAGTAACTCAAGCCAGAAAATTCAACAGAAAGTATTCTTAGATGGAGACTGAGCTTTAAGAATCAAAAGAGATACTCCCGGCATTCAAAACTTTTTTGTCCTCCTCAATGGTGACCAAATATTTCTTAACCTCACTTTTCAGTAAGGTTCAGAAGGGGTAGAATATGCATGAGGAGGAGTTGCTTGTTCAAGAAAATGTGGGTGGCCAGGAGAAGGAACAAGAAACTGCTCAAAATGCCCCAGATGCTGAAGTTTCTGATCCCAACAGAATTACTATATTTCAGACAGGAGTAGTCCAGGGGGAGCTTCCTGCACAAAATTAGGGGGAGATGCTTGCATCAACCTAGGGGGAGCCCTTAGAAGTTGATCAGCTTTTGGATGAAGTTTCAAATATTGCTAAGGAGGCTGCCCAGACTGCTGAAAAGGATGACAAACTCATGGAGAGCCTCCCAAAGAAGATGTCATTCATCAAAAACCAACAGGACTGCTGAAGAGGAAGATGAGCCTCTGGTGTTTGCACCTAGAAAAGTAACACAACAATTTTTCTCAAGGAAAAGGAAAACTCCTCCAATGGAATAGAACAATACAAGTGAACAATTTCTATAATAACTTCTCAGTAAACATATTTGAAGTTATATAATTATGGAAGATAATCTGATCATTTGGAAACTTATCATGTTGATCTATGCTTCTGTGCAATGATGTCATTTTATGTCTATTTCATATTTGTATGTACTTTGTTTTTATTCAACTACATGTTTGAAATCACGTAAATTATTTGTAAATTAGTGAAAATAAATATAGGGAGATTGTTGGGAAAACACCCTTTGATTTATCTTACGAATTATCTTAAAGTGATTTCATAATCTAGGATGTATTACCCATATTGTATAGTAAGGGTAATTTGAACATTAGATGTCCTAGAATATCACACTCACACTAGAGTATCAAGACCTATCCAAAAAAGCACAAATCTTAGTTGAGTTAGACTTGCGTCGAATAGAAGTGGATGTAACTCCGACTGAAAGTCGAAGCAACTTCGAATACAAGTAGAAGTAACTCAGACTAAAGTTGAAGTATAAGTGAATTCGACGCAATGTCAAAATGTTCTCGACGCAGAAGACAGTATCTATCAATGCAATATTAGAAGTCGACGCAACATTGACTTGATTTCGACGCAGAAGATGGAGTACAAAGTCCAAGTCTTCAACTTGATGAATCGTCGATAAGTATTCGACGCAACGTTGGCATCTGAGTTCAGTCAAAGCTAATAAGGATTTCAAAGCTGCTTCTACAAGAACTCAGAGGTGAGTCGATTAGAAGTAAGATGAATTCGATGATACGTTGAATATAGACAAAAAATAAAAGGTTTTCTGTTGTCTTTTCTGATGCTTTTCCAGAAGGTATCCAAGGATAAAATTTGATTTCTAATGACTCGTTTATTGCCAAGAAAGGAATGGAGCACTCTAGAAAGACAACAAAGACATTCTTAGAAGTTTATTCAAATTAGATCGACGGGTCGTGAAACAGAAATAGAAAGAAATACTTTTTCTCCAATGGATATTCCTTTTGAGGACAGAACAGAAGAGGAAATAATTTCAAACACTATTCCACGAAGAATAAGTATACAGAAAAATGGAGAAAACAACAACAATTGAATTATTCGGTCTTCTCTCTGCTTGCTGAAGCTCTCTCTCAGAAAGACCAAAGAAGAACATCTATGTACATGAATATAAAAATGCTCCTCTTCTTCTTCTTCTACATCTACAACAAAAAGCCATCAAGAGTACAGAGAGATTCTCAGGATCACAAGATCATAACCCTCACATTCATTTCAAACTAAAGCAAGGGTTCATTCAAAACAGATCCTAAAGAACACCAACAGAAGAAATTATTCAATAACTTCTTCTTCCTCTTCTTATCTTCTTCAACTACTCTGTAACTGTATAAAGAGTCCTTAGAATCCCTCTCCACAGGATTCAGTAGTTCTAAGAGTCTCCTTATCAAAAGACTTAGTGGTTCTAAGAGTCTCCTTATCAAAAGACTCAGTTAGTGGTTCTAAGAGTCTCCTTATCAAAAGACTCAGTGGTTGGTTCTGAGAGTCTCCTTATCAAAAGACTCAGGAACTTATAGAGCATTCCTACCAAGGTGGTAGAAGAGTGGAGTAAACACATTTTGGGGAACCACTATAAGTCTTGTCTTCTCTGTGTTTGTGATTTTCTGTATTGTCCCCTTTTATTATTTCTGCACATCGTGTTTAAATTTATTCTGTGCTGGGTTTTTCTGATTGCATCGTTGTTAGAAGTTTTATTGTGTGTGCATATTTAGTGTAAAATTTTAAATCTCTATTCACCCCCATCTAGAGAATACTTGGAGGTTACACTATGAACTTTCAAGAGATCTACACTCAAATCTTTTCCAAGTTCCTACACTCAAATTCCCAAAGGAATCCTACAACAAACTCAAATTCTCACAAGAATCCTACCACTTAGATACAAAGGATCCTACAGCTCAGGCTCCAAGGGACAAATCAGGCTTACACAAAAGTCCTATAACTCCATTCTCAAAAGATCCTACAGCTCATGCTCCAAGAGCCATAAAACTCAAGCTTACACCAAAGCACTACAACTCAGATCTCAAAAGATCCTACAGCTCAGGATCCAAGAGCCTTACTACTCAGGCTTACACCAAAGCCCTACAACTCATATCTCAAAAGATCATACAACAATAGTTTATAATTTCACTGTTCGCAATAAAACATAGCCTAAAAAATGAATAAGTGAATAAACTTGAGTCTTCTGTAGAAGCACAATAGAGACGATTCTTCTTCCTTGATCAGATCTCTGAAATAATCTTCTTGAAGAATTTGATCTTGATCAAATAAACTTTCATGCAGAATAAAAACTTCTTACTCAGATAGATAATCTTCTGGGAGAATTTGAATTGCAGAGTAATTCTTGAGCAATATGATGAATCAGATCTTGATTGTATAGGCTCTGAAGTTTTTGCAAGAATACTGGAGAACGAATAGTAGCAGCACCATAAGGTTCTTCCTTGAGAAATTTTGTTGCTCCCTCCAATGGATTTGCGTTCTCGTTCTGGTCGCAGACGATTCACAAAAGCTTAATATAGAATGTAAGAATTAATAATAATCATCTCATAATTGTGATCCCTCAATGCCTTTTTATAGAAACATCTGCCAACAGCTAGGAATCAAGAAAGATTTATTTAATCAAGACCTTCCAAAAGAAATCACCTGATTGGCGCATGAGATAGTGGAATTCAAATTGACATTTAAGCTATGGAAAAATTGCCGGCTTTCTCCCACGCCTATCATATATAGAAAATCTTCTGGAAGATATACTCTTCTAGACGATTAAGCCGTCTGGATGATATAAGCCTTATGGACAATATAGACCTTCTGGACGATACATGCCTTGTTGACGACATAAGGCTTCTGGACGATATAGGCCTTATGGACGATACAACTCTTTTAGGTGACACAACTCTTCTAAAGGACACAGAATTTCTAGATGACATTGGACTTGGCCAATATTAAAAGATAAATCATATCTGACTGATGTGGTCATGATCTAGCCTATATAGAATTTTTTTTCATCGAGATCGTTTAGACGATACGGCAGTGGTATATACGACATAGAATCCTTGTCGTCTAGATTATCTAGCCGATATTTTCCTTAGCCAATTTTAGGCATAATCCAACTTATTGGCTATCTTTGAAGCTTCATTTCCAGACCTTTTCCAATTGAGTTTTCCCTGATAGTGACAACTCTAATATAGTGTTAGGCATAAATCAACATGTGTTTGGCACCATGAGGGATTACATATACAAAACACTGTTTGAGTGACCATAAGCCTAACCCTACATTAGCAATGCACTTTTGTTATACCTATCACATCAAAACTAGAATATCGCCTCAAATATAGAGTGTGTTTATCCTTGACTTGAGGACTTCTTCAAATCAGGAAAATTGAGGGCAACGTTTCCAATAGTGAGCTACCTCTTAATGCTCTTGACCACAATCCAGTAGCTCGCACCAAGGTAACCCTCGCACCAATCCAGCAAAAGCTCGACCAACATCCGAGAATCGTGCTCTTAGAAGAAACTGGCAAGCCCCATAATTCTCTCCTGGGCCGTCGAGGAGAACTGTGTGACTCGCCGCAAAACATGAATATCTCCGCGAACTCCTCAGAAGGAGAAATCTGGAAACCCACCCTAAGGCATCCCTCTGAGATCATGATGTAACCCTCTGGAGGAGTTTGAGCATGCTCATTAGAGAGTGGAATCTTCATCTTCTAGTTCGCTAGAATATCAAAGCAATTTGGCCAAATGTCAGAGTTGAAAGCAAGTGCATGGACTTCACTGGAGCAGCTTATTTCGGGGACTGGAAAACAACATAAACAAGTTAGCACAAAAAACTACAAAAATCCAAAACCGCGCGCACCAAATTATTTATAACACCTACGTGGAATGCCACACCCAGCCGCACTGTGCAATCCAGCATGTGCCCGCACAGGGCGACGTGCCCCCATTCAGTGCCAGGCGCACCCATGTAGTGTTGCATGCACGCCAGTGCTTTGCCCACCATGGCGCATGCTTATCAATCTGTGTCGTCTTCATTGTCTCGCCGGAGAACCTACCCCAGCTGCTCGGATTAATGGGGTAACTTGGAGGCACGGTCGTCATTTTTCTGAAATTGGTGATCTAGGTGGCCGACATCATGCATTCTAATTCGCCCGTCCAGAATCCAAAAATGCACACTCACTAATGCGCCCCCTAGAAAAACTATACAAAGCCGCTCATACCTTCATTTTCAAGGACACAGAAACAAGTGGAGAAAATAGAGCTCTAAGATTTTTTGGCGGACACTTAGTTCTCTGTTGGATTTCCTGCTTAACATTCTCTCTACTTATAGCGGAGACTACTTACAGCAGAGACTATTACAATGAAGACTTCTATAGAGACCATTACAGAGACCGTCCTGCGAGTGATGCTGAAGACTTTACTTTTTCCTCAAGATACTTGCACATGGAACGGTGGTCTTTCACCCTCCCAAGAACTCAAACTCTTGTAACCGCCTACAATTAGTAGATTTATTCAAAGCTGGGCATACTGCCCTTTGTTTTTTTTACTTTCTGGGTTTTCCATGTAAAATGTCTTGTTGTCCTGCTGTTGGTTCTATATTTGAATGTTTGTACGCTTGGCTCACTCTTAAGCTAAGACGGTATGATTTGCCCAGTCCGTGGGAGGTCTATGTGACCCGTAACTATTTGGCGTCATCTGTGGGAATGTGTTCCCAATGTTCGGAAGAATTCTGAAGATAGTGCTTGCTTTACGCAAGTGCTCCCAACTAATTACAATTGCAAGAACAAGTGCTCGCTCAGCCAGTGAAGGAGTTCCCAAAGAACATGTTAATCATGCCTCCAACAATTCACCTATCAACAGCGTACCTGCCAGGCACAAGCACTCGCAATGCTGGAGGATTTAGGATCCCTCGAGCCCCCAACTCATATTTCGCACCAGGCAGCCAGCCGTCACTATATTTGTACCATGCTTGGTCTGAAGGGATTGCTCGTATCAAGGGCTCTGCCGAGAGCAAGTTATTCAATGCCGCAAAAATTGAGAGAAGGATTATTCATGAAGAATCACATCAATGACAGAACAAGAAAAAGAAGGAAGGGCCCAACTCCGATGTCTAAGAAGAATGATGTATCGCATATGATTCCCTGTGAAGGGTGGCACCAATGATATCAACGCTTCAACAACCCCCCCCCCCCCCCCCCCCCCCCCCCTGCCCCCCCCCACCACACACACACACAAACACCGCCAAGACCACTGGGGCAGATGGAGGAAAACGACACCCACGAAGCCTGCAAAGCAGTAGGCGAGTCAACTCCCTCTGTGTACACACACCTCATCGAAGCCATCTATGCATCAGCCCAGCCATGAGGGATCCCCCCACTGAGGTAATTTGATATTAGTCATGGGGACATAACCACCAACACCATATTCATGTCAACTCTACTTCATCTCAAGATCGCTAACGGAAACATGAAACTGGAGATGGGCAATGCACGCTATTTGAACCAAAAATGTTCTAAGTCCACACTTGCTCAAGATGGAGAAGGAGGGGGGAAAATGTTGGGTGGTCGGTTACTTTGAGCTACGAGTGAAGGAGTGAGAGAGGAGAAAAAGAAATGAAGATTGGTTGTCTTCTGAAGGGAGATGGCGAGGTATCCTAAAGGGAGATCCTTCGGAAGAGGCTGCAATGAAGAGGTCTCCGCGGTCTCAAAACTGGAGATCGCTCAAGCCACTGGCTGAAGGTTGGAAACTCTCAAAAGTCACCAAATTGGTACCCCTGCACCCGTATTTATAGGCCCTGGAGCTGCCCGAACGGGCAGGTCCAGGAAAAATGGGCTGCCCAAACCACGAGTGACCGGCAGAAGCGAGACCGCCTAGGAGATGGAAGATTGCTTGGGCTAGGCGAGCTGGCGAGATCGCTCAGGAAGGAGCGAGACCGCTTGGTGGTGGGAGACCACTGCGAGCGAGCTACTAGGGGCGAGACTGCTGGGAGAGAGCTGCTGGGGGCAAGACCGCTGGGAGCGAGTTGCTGGGGGCGAGCTGCTGGGAGTGAGCTACTAGGGGGAGAGACCACTAAGAGCGAGCTGCTGGGGGATAGACCGATGGGAGCGAGCTGCTGGGGGCGAACTGATGGGAGTGAGCTGCTGGGGGAGAGCTGATTGGAGCAAGCTGCTAGGAGCGAGCTACTGGGAGCGAGCTGTTGGCGAGACTGTCTTGGGAGAGTCCACCCGGGGCGAGATCACCGAGGGCGAGATAGCCTATGGTGAGTCTGCCTAGGGCAATACTGCTGGGGTCGAGTCCTCCTGGGGCGAGTCCGCTTGGGGCGTGACCGCCTGAAGGGCGAGCTCTCCTGGAGGTCGAGACCGTCTCGGCAATACGAGACCGGAGGTCGAGACTATCTGGGTACTGCGAGACCGCCTCGATGGTGAGCTAGCCGGAAGGGGGAGCTCGCCAGACTGAAGGGGGAGCTCGTCAGGCTGAGAGGAGCTCACCCTGCTGAAGGGGGAGAACGCCTGGGATCTCTGAAATTTCTTGGGCACATGAAAGAGGTCATCTTGGAGAGGATCGCCAATTTCTGGGTAAAAAAAATCCCCGCATTTAAAACTTTGAAAAAATAGAACTTAGCCATGAGAATCGAGATCCACTTTTTCTATTAGGATAAAAACATGGGTATAAAAGAGTACAAGTACATGTGGGAACTTGCCAGTGCCTGAAGATAACTGGAGAACACCTGCTTATCTCTGCAAAAGAGTAATCAAAGTAGGTATAAAAGAAACATATTACGCGAGTACCTGAAGAGAACTCGCGAGCGCATGCTTAGCTCTACAAAAGAGTAGTCTAAGCAGGTATAAAAGAACCATACTGCACGAGTACCTGAAGAAAACTCGCAAGCACCTTCTTTTCTCTGCAAAAGAGTAATAAAGCAGGTATAAAAGAAAAACATAATGCACGAGTACCTGAAGAGAACTCGTGAGCACCTGCTTACTATCTGCAAAAGATATGAGAATAGATATATGAATATATTGTTGGATCTTGTGGCGCCCTTAGAGGGGGGGATTGAATAAGGGCCTTTTTAAAAATTACGATTTTTACATAGGAATTTTAAAACAAATTTTACTTTTCTAAAAATTACTTATAAAAGTTTCAAACCAATGTAATTTTTGAATTAATTCAAACACAAATTTCTAATTTAAAGATTAAATAGCCATATTTGCAATTACAGAAAAAGTAATAATTTTATAATCATGAAATTCACATACAAATAATATGATCTTAACAATGCTTAAGATCAAGGCACAAATATGATAATAACCCTTTTACAATTTGTGTTTACCAATCCTTCTCCCAAGGATCGGAAGGCTATCACTTGTCTCTCCCTAGACCAAGCCCAAGCCTATCCTCTAGATCTTCCCAAGATCTAGACGTAGCACATAAGGCCACGATTTCCCACCAAGCCACGCAAGGACTTGGACGCTCCACACAAGGAAGCGATTTTCCCCTAAGCCACGCAAGGACTTAGACGTCACGCACAAGGAGACGATTTTCCTACTAATACAAAATGAAATGTATATAAATGAAAATACAAAATGAAAAGAATAACTCCCTAGAAATTCAGATCTCTGAAAGGAAGGTTGAAGCCTCGAGATGATCGTTGATGTAGAAGCGCGCCCGATCTCATCTTCAATCTTAAACCTTCTAAGCACAAATGGGAGTTGATGAGGTTCTGGAGCTCTCTGGTTCGTATGCACTCAGGAAGGGGCTTGAAATTCTAAATGCTTGGAATGCACGAACAAAAGGAGCCAATATATAGAAATTCACTATCGCCTGGGCGACATCAGCTGTCGGAATTTCCGACGGAGCTAAACTATCGCTCATAGTGCTGTCGTGCGGCAGTTGCTGTAACCTCTGAGCTGTCGCCTGGACGTCATCGGTGTCAGATTTCCGACAGCGCAAAACTGCCGCTCGTAGTGCTGTCGTGCGGGCAGTTGCTGTAACCTCCGAGCTGTCGCCTGGGTGACATCGCTGTCGGATTTCTGACAGCTCAAAACTGCCATTCATCGTGTTGCCATGGGGGAAGTTGTTGTAACTTCTCTGCTATCGCCTGGGCGACATCAGTTGTCGAAAAATTCCGACATCGAAATTTTCATACACTCAATTTGAGCTCCAGCAGAATTGTGAACATCTCATACATGTTACCTACACACCATTAATAAAAATAGAATCAAATACAAACGGGACTTTGTTATTATCAAACCGGAAGAGTGCAAAACGCATGCTCCAACAATCTCCCCCTTTTGATAATAACAAATCCGTATAAAAGGTAATCATGTCTGTTTAGGTTGTTGATTTTAACATATGGTGTGTGCACAAAATTAACATGATATATTCCTCTTAAAAGTAATCTCCCCCTAGATGAATGCTCCCCCTAAATGAATGCTCCACCTAAATGAATGCTCCCACTAAATGAATGCTCCCCCTAAATGTTAAAGTAAGTTGAAATGATGTATTGTTTAGGTGGAATATTTAGGTGTAATAGTTTTTTGATTTCTTGAATATACTTATAATTCTCCCCCTTTTGGTATTAGCAAAAGATAATATGAGATGAATGAGTAGTTCTTAAGGGAAGAGATAGGATGTATAAAATAAGAGTAAGCGGAAGCACTTGTTGGGAATGATTGAAGGTCTTGAAATAGTAGTAATATGCCATAGTATGGAATAAACTCATGAAGAGATGGTATAGCCATATGAAGTAGTAGAAAAAACAAAATAACTTAAACATGATTAATGTCATTTTAAAGTATCATAGAAAGACACAAGTGTGTATAGTAATTTGGAATCATTTCGGTCCAATTCTCATGAGATGAATGTTTATATAAAATAATGATGTGTACAGGTGATGCTTGGATCAAACATATGAAATTATTTAATTGGCATGATCATTGGAGTAGAAAACATAATATAAGCATATAAAGACAACTTTGACCTTGAAGATATAGCACAATAAGAATAGAATACCAGTTTTTCTTTTGCAGAAGACACTTTACAATTCTTTCCAAGGTGCTCAACCTCACAATGCTTATTAAGACTTATCAGGAGGGTAAGTAGTGCTTGGTGGAGTATCCTTGTCTTCAATTTAAACCATTTTATCACATATTTTGTGATATCTTAATTTTGAGATATTTATAATTTTTATTTTTAATTGACCAAGGATCTTCGAATTCACTTGAATCGCAAAAGATTGTGTATATTTGGTTGTACTAACAAATGAAGGTTGAAAGTAGTATTAATGAAGTGCTATTGTATTATGTTAAAGCAAATATGATTCATGTATATATTAAATAGAAAGACATATGTATGGATCAAGAGAAGTGAACGTGATAGTTCATTATTATATATAAACAATTTCTCATACTTAGAGGCATGCGAAAACAATTTCCAATAGTCTAAACAACTTAGTAGGAGTGTCAATACGATGATAGAGTAGAAATGAAATCATATAATCATGTAATAGCCATTTTTAAAAAAAATAAAAAGCACATGGTTTGGCATCAAGTCATGAGTTGTAGCTTTAATAATGACATATAACTATTGGAAAGCATCAAAGGGACCAAATCTGAATTTTAAACAAATCGGGAGCTGTCGAAAATTTCCGACAGTCACTGTCGCCTGGGCGACAGTGAACTTGCCCAGATTTCATTTTCTGTTAATGAACTTAAGCTTATGTTGATTTCTACTGTTTTTCTGGAAAAAATTTTATGTAATATTAATGATGTGAGAATTTTGTCTTAAGTCATTCAAATTCTATGGTTTGATTTAAAATATTGTTTTTCTTTGTAAAGTTTATAGGTTTTGTGATTTTTTTTAATTTTATAGGTCATAAGTAGTGATATAATCATTGTGAAATGTATAGGATTCCCAATTCTACCCTAAGCATAGAGAAATGGGAATCCAGTAACGGTTTAGTGAATATATCCGCTAGTTGATTATTCGTGCCTATAAATGAAATTTTAATCTGATTATTTTTAATGTGGTCTCTTATTAAATGATGCCTAACGTCAATATGTTTAGACCTAGAGTGATGAACCAGGTTGTAAGTTAAATCAATTGCACTTTTGTTATCGCACCATAGTTCTATTTTTTATTGTTTAATGTTAAAGTCTTCTATAGTTTGTTTCATCCAAAGAGCTTGTGCACAACAACTACCAAGTGCGATGTATTCGGCCTCGGTGGTTGAGAGGGCACAGAATTCTGTTTCCTACTCGACCATGAAATGAGTGAAGGGCCTAAAAAGTGACAAGTGCCACTAGTGCTTTTCCTATCTAGTGAACAACCGACATAATCAGAATCAGAATAGCCAAAAAGAGTAAAATCATCGCTATGAGGATACCACAAACCAAGTTTAGATGTGCCAATTAAATATCTAAAAATTCTTTTTACCGCTTTTAAATGTGATTCTTTGGGATCGGCTTGAAATCTTGCACATAACCAAACTGAAAACATAATATTCGGTCTAAAAGCAGTTAAATATAAAAGTGAACCTATCATGCCTCTATATAAAGTTTGATCTATTGATATTCCATTTTCATCTTTTCCTAATTTTAAAGATACACTCATAGGAGTATTTGCTTGTTTTAGATTTTCAAATCCAAATCGTTTTAAAACATCATGAATATATTTTGATTGGTTAATAAAAATTCCATCATGTTTTTAAACAATTTGAAATCCTAAGAAATATTTTAATTCTCCTACCATACTCATTTCAAATTCACTTTCCATCATTTTTACGACATAATTACACAACTCTTCATAGTGGCTCCAAAAATAATATCATCAACATAGATTTGTAAAACAATTAAATCATCATCTACTTGCTTAATGAAGAGTGTACAATCAACACCACCCATTTTAAAAGCATTTTGTAATAAATATATAGTCAATCTATCATACCATGCCCGTGGTGCTTGTTTTAAGCCATACAAAGCTTTTAACAATGTATATACGCGATTAGGAAATTTTTCATTTATAAATCCTGGGGGTTGTTCAACATAAACTTCTTCTTTAATCAACCCATTTAAAAATGCAGTTTTAATATCCATTTGCAATAATTTAAATCTTTTATGACTAGCAAATGCAACAAAAATTCTAACTGCTTCCAATCGTGCTGTGGGTGCAAATGTTTCATCAAAATCTACCCCTTCAATTTGATTATATCCTTTCGCTACAAGCCTAGCTTTGTTTCTAGTGACCCTAGAGTCGCTATCTAATTTGTTTTTGAAAATCCATTTGACTCCCACCACAGGATGATCACTAGGTCTATCTACAAGAATCCAAACTTTATTTCTTTCAAATTGGTTAAGTTCTTCATTCATAGCTAGAAACCAAGATTCATCATTTAAAGCGGTGGCAACATCTTTTGGTTCTATATTTGAGACAAAACATAAATTTGAAAAACTCTCAAGTAAACTAGAACGTGTACGTACCCCACTTAGTGGTTCTCCAATAACAAGTTCTTGCGGATGATCTTTTGAGAACCTTAGCTCGGTTGGAGGTACATATCCTTGTTCTTCTTCTTCTTCACCATCTTTTTCGTCTTCTTTCTCCACTTTTTCTTCATCATCATTATCATCATCATTTTTCCTCAGATTTTGTTCCACATCTTCTTCATTTTTCTCATTACCTGCAACTTTAGTATTTTCTACACAAGAAATGTTTTCATCAAATTTTTCATGAATAGATTCTTCAACCACTTTAGTATGTTTATTATAAACTCTATATGCCTTGCTAGTTGAAGAATAACCAATGAAAATTCCTTCATCACATTTTTCATCAAATTTGCCTAAGTTATCTTTTGTATTCAAAATAAAACATTTACAACCAAAAACTTTAAAGTACGATACATTTGGTTTTCTTTGAAAATAAATTTCATAAGGAGTTAATTGTAATGTAGGATGAATCATGACACGATTAATAATATAACATGCAGTACTAACCGCTTCGGCCCAAAAATATTTTGGCAATTTAAATTCACAAAGCATAGTACGACCTAATTCTTGAAGTGTTCTATTTTTCCTCTCCACTACACCATTTTGCTGTGGTGTGCGAGGAGCAGAAAATTCGTGTTTTATCCCAAATTCATTACAATATGAAATAAATTTTTCATTATCAAATTCTCCTCCATGATCTGATCTAATGCATTTTACTTTTAAATCAAGTTCATTTTTAATACGTGAAATTAGTTTTATAAATTCATCAAAAGCATCAGATTTTGAATTTAAAAACAATGTCCAACAAAATCTAGAATAATCATCAATAATAACAAACATATATTTTCTACCTCCTAGACTTTGTGTAGAAATTGGACCAAACAAGTCCATATGTAATAAATGTAAAGGTCTAGTAGTAGAAATAACATTTTTGCTTTTAAAAGATGATTTTGTAAACTTTCCTTTTTGGCATGGTGAACATAATGAAGAAAGCTTTCCATTCAAATTTGGCAAACCTTTTATAATTTTATTTTTAGAAAGCTTTACTATACGTTTGGCACTAGAATGTCCTAGTCTCCTATGCCATAATTCAAGTTCATCATTCTTTGAAATAAAACATTTAAGTGTAGAATGAGATAAATCATGAAAAGTGATTGTATAGACATTGTTTATTCTTGGTGCAGTAAGTAAGATTTTGTTTGTTTTAGAATCAATAATTTTGCAAAGGTTTGAGCTAGAGTCAAATAAAACATTGAGATTTTTATCACATAGTTGACTAATAGAAATTAAATTATGTTTCAAACCTTTAACATATAAAACATTTGAAATTTTAAATTCTTCGTTACCTACTACTCCAATGCCTTTGACTTTACCCTCGCTATTATCTCCAAATGTCAATGTTCCACCTTTCTTCATTTCCAGGATAAGGAACTTTGATTTATCACCCGTCATGTGTTTTGAACATCCAGAGTCCAAATACCACACATCTTCCTTGTTCCTAGCCTGCACGCACACCTAAAAAGATGATGAGAGTAAAGATCTTGTTACCCAAGTGGTCGATCCCATGGTATAGGTGGACGCCTTATGTACCCAGATTTGTTTAACATTAACTTTTCCTTTCTACCATCATGAGTCCGAGATGTGACCAAACCGATGACATTTGGCACATGCAATGAATAGTGAGGAACCATTCTTTAATGGTTTCTCTGGACTCTTGCTGGAGGAAACATCTTTATGTGTGGATTTAGAAAAAATTTCATTTTGAGAAATAGGTTTTCTGAACCTAGAGCTGTCGCTGGTTCCGACAGCAGCTGTCGTAAATTTCCGTTAGCTTCCAGAGCTTCCAAAAACGTATCCTAGCCCAAATTTTGCTGTCCCATGGCATTGGTTGGCTAAAAGCATATCCAGAGATTTTTTTCCAACACCAAATTTTCCAATTGCCATGTTCAACTCATTTACTTTGGACTTTAAAATTGAATTTTCTTTTACTATCATGCCACATCTATTTGCAACACTTTTCTTATAATTCTCTAATTGAGAATGAGAGGTTTTAACAACTTTTTCTAAGTCCTTTTTCTCTTTTAGAAGTTTATCAATTTTTTGATCGGACTTAGAAATAGTGTTTTCAAGTTCTTTTATCCTTGTCGAAGAGTGATCACACTCTTGAAAAATTTCCTTCTCGTTCCCAATAGATTTCAAATCATTTGATAACTTTTTATTTACTTTCAAAAGAACTTTGTTTTCACATTTTAAGAAATCGACTTCCTTTAGACTTTTATCCAAAAATTTGCAAGTTTTCATAAATTCAGAATATAAATCATCATAAGATGGAGGAGTTACCTCAGTGTCGCTTTGGACATTGCAGTCGTCATCAGATGACGCATTTCCTTTCCCCATCAAGCAGACATTTGCCTCCTCTTCCTCCTGTGTTGAGGAATCACTTTCTTCACCAGACGAAGAATCATCCCAAGTCTCTGCCTTTAACACTTTCTTCTTGTAACTTTTATCGTGCCTCTTTGCTTTTTGCTCTTTCAGATACTTTGGACACTTGCTTCTGATATGACCAATCTTCTTGCAATGGTAGCACTCCTGTAGCGGACGCTCCTCTTCATTCTCCATTTTTCCTTTGCCTTTTTGGTAGGCAAAATCGTTCTTTTTGAAAAATCTTTTAAATGAATTTCTCCTCTCCGGATTTCTCATAAACTTCTTAAGGTTCCTCACAAACAGTCGTTCTTCATCTTCCTCACTTTCTTCAGTCTCACTTTCAATTTCCTTTTTAGATTTCAACGCCAAGCTCTTCTTTTTGGGCTCCAAATTGTACTCTTGGCTTTGAATCTTCAACTCCACTTCATGGGTTTTTAGATTCCCAATGAGACTCTCCAATTGTAAGGTCTTAAGATCATGTGACTCAGAAATTGTAGTCACTTTAGGATTGAACTTCGAGGGAAGTGATCTTAAGATTTTCCTTACTAAATCTCCATTGGAGAAAACCTTACCCAACACCTTTGAATCGTTCACGATTTTAGTGAATCGTGTGTACATTGTATCAATTTCTTCATCCACCTCCATTTTGAATCTTTCGAACTCTGACTCCAGTTGAAATAGCTTTGAATCTTTTACCTGCGAAGTACCTTCATGACTGATTTCTAAAAGATTCCAAATTTCATATGCAGTATCACAAGCACAAACTCTATTAAATTCAGTGCGATCTAGTGCGCAAAATAAAGCATTCATGGCTTTTGCATTGTTTTTGCATTTAAATTTATCATTGTCATCCCACTTGTCTTTGGGTTTGTCCATTGTTACATTTCCTACATCATATGTTGGGGAAGTATAACTCGTCTCGACCATATTCCAAACTTCCATGTCGAGAGCTATTAGAAAACACCGCATTCGGGTTTTCCAATAGTTATAGTCCGTGCCCGTAAAAAGTGGTGGCCTACTAATTCCTTGCTCCTCAACGAACACGTGATCGTTGTGCGCCATTACTGTCGGTGGTAAAACCATTTTGGAGTAACCTCGCTCTGATACCACGTGTTTGATCTTGTGGCGCCCTTAGAGGGGGGGGGGGGGGGGGTGAATAAGGGACTTTTTAAAAATTACGATTTTTACTTAAGAAATTTAAAACAAATTTTACTTTTCTAAAAATTACTTATAAAAGTTTCAAACCAATGTAATTTTTGAATTAATTCAAACACAAATTTCTAAGTTAAAGATTAAACAACCATATTTGCAATTAAAGAAAAAGTGATAATTTTATAATCATGAAATTCACATACAAATAATATGATCTTAACAATGCTTAAGATCAAGGCACAAATATGATAATAACTCTTTTACAATTTGTGTTTACCAATCCTTCTCCCAAGGATCGAAAGGCTATCACTTGTCTCTCCTTAGACCAAGCCCAAGCCTATCCTCTAGATCTTCCTAAGATCTAGACGTAGCACATAAGGCCACGATTTCCCACCAAGCCACGCAAGGACTTGGACGCTCCACACAAGGAAGCGATTTTCCCCTAAGCCACACAAGGACTTAGACGTCACGCACAAGGAGATGATTTTCCTACCAATACAAAATGAAATGTATATAAATGAAAATACAAAATGAAAAGAACAACTCCCTATAAATTCAGATCTCTGAAAGGAATGTTGAAGCCTCGAGATGATCATTGATGTAGAAGCGTGCCCGATCTCGTCTTCAATCTCAAACCTTCTAAGCACAAATGGGAGTTGATGAGGTTCTGGAGCTCTCAGGTTCGTATGCACTCAGGAAGAGACTTGAAATTCTCAATGATTGGAATGCACGAACAAAAGGAGCCAATATATAGAAATTCACTATCGCCTGGGCGACATCAGCTGTCGAAATTTCCGACAGCGCTAAACTGCCGCTCATAGTGCTGTCGTGCGGGCAGTTTTTGTAACCCATGAGCTGTCGCCTGGGCGTCATCCATGTCGGATTTCCGACAGCGCAAAACTGCCGCTCGTAGTGCTATCGTGCGGGCAGTTGCTGTAACCTCCGAGCTGTCGCCTGGGCGACATCGCTGTCGGATTTCCGACAGCTCAAAACTGCCGTTCGTCGTGTTGCCGTGGGGGAAGTTATTGTAACTTCTCTGCTGTCGCATGGGCGACATCAGCTGTCGGAAAATTCCGACATCAAAATTTTCATACACTCAAATTGAGCTCCAGTAGAATTGTGAATATCTCATACCTGTTACCTACACACCATTAATAAAAATAGAATCAAATACAAACGGGACTTTGTTATTATCAAAAAGAAAGAGTGCGAAACACATGATCCAACATATATAATATGCGCGAGTACCTGAAGAGGACTCGCAAACACCTGTATATCTCTGCAAACGATATGAGAAACAGGTATATGAAACTTAGAATGCACGAGTACCTGAAGAGGACTCGTAAACACATGTATATCTCAGCAAAAGATATGAGAAATAGGTATATAAAACATAGAATATTTCAGGTACCTGAAACAATCTTGCTGATTGTTATTTTTATTCCTGAACGACATGTATAAGAAGGAACATCTTCTTTATAGAGGGTATGAATGCTTATTAATCACTTGCTTTGATGTTGCTGAAATAATATCTCTATGTGAAGAAAGGAGGCAGTTCCCATGTATACGAAAAGAGAAAACCAACATTCTGATATCCTCATTTTCACATATTCTAGAAAAATAAGTGTGAAGCCAGCATGACTAGATAATTTTGACTTGCCGATAATAATGTTGCTAATGATATTGTGTCAGTTGATGCCCAACTCAGTATATGATTTGAGAGATCTGAATTTATAAATAGATTAATCATGAAATCCAGAAATCCTGACAGGATGCACATGAGATTTTATGGTCCATAAAAATTATTACCCAACAAATAATTGCATAATTAATTGGTGATGCATTGTGGTACATACTAAAATTAGTTTGTTTCTCTTGGAAATAATATCACATTAACCTATCACCAGTTGTTATCAATCTTTCACAACCAATCCATCATCAAATGAAATCATCTTCATTTAAGCAAAGTAAGTCGTTTAACTAGACAAAATGTCATGGCAATTGATGACAATCATTATAGAGAAGGAGATTTTGGGCTACCACTGCACATATGCGAGTAAGTCAAGTGAGATGTGGTCTTAGTGGGTCTTACGACCTGAAAGAGTAATCAGAGGTTGTATTTCCACCCTTCATAGCAAACAACAGGTGACGGTCTTAAATGCTCCATGACGCTCCTTAAAAAACCTCAGGTGACGGTTTTAAATGCTCCAGACCGCCACTTAAAAAACCTCAGAAGACGGTCTTAAATGCTCTAGACCGCCCCTTAAAAAACCTCAGGCGGCGGTCTTAAATGCTCCACACCGCCCCTTAAAAAACCTCAGGCGACGGTCGTAAATGCTCCAGAATGCCCCTTAAAAGACCTCAGGCGGCGGTCTTAAAAGCTCCAGACCGTCCCTTTTAAAGACCTCATGGGGCGGTCTTAAATGCTCCAGACTGCCCCTTACAAAACCTCAGGCAATGGTCTTAAATGCTCCAGACCGCCCCTTAAAAAACCTCAGGCGATGGTCTTAAATGCTCCAGACTGCCCCTTATAAAATCCCAGGCAGCGCTCTTAAATGCTCCGGACCGCCCCTTAAAAAACCTCAGGCGACGGTCATAAATTCCCCAGGCCGCCGCTTAAAAAACCTCAGATGATGGTCTTAAATGCTCCAGACCGCCCCTTAAAAAACCCCAGGCAACGACCTAAAATGCTCCAAACGTCCCCTTACAAAATCCAGGCGACGATCTTAAATGCTCCATACCGCCCCTTAAAAAACCCCAGGCGGCGGCCGTAAAAGCTCCAGGCCGCCCCTATTAAAAGCAGAAAGTAATGTAAAGAAAGAGCTTAAGACATAACTGAATAAACGTATGCAGTGAAAGGTATGGCAGTGAATCTGGATATGACGTCTGATATATCTGACTACTGAGAGGATCTTCATGACGATAGGTGCTTGGTAGGACTTGGTTACTGCTAAACTTATTGCAAGTAAAGCTAAAAATGAAGAGATGTAGAAAAACTCCAACCAAATGGGAGTTATATGAAACAAGAAATAAAATGACATTTTATCTCATCTCTATTCTATGCACTTCTTTTATTGAATGAAAAACCATTTGCTTGTAAAATTGCTTCTGGTGGAGGACAAATTTTCATATTATTGAGCAAGATAGTTTTGTAACTTTCGTGCTTCTCATAGTTCATCTACTAGCTTCCGGAGAGCTTGACAATGTTTGAGTGATATTTGCAGAAGAGTTATCCATGACGATACTTGGCCTTTGATCTCATAGTGCGAGGAACTCTAAACTATGGCATATACTGAATGGTTATAAGAACTTTTTCCATGGGAATATTAAGCTGAGTGTACCCTCCTGGATATTTCTCGGTTTTAAGTGTCCTCGGATTGAAATACTGAATAGGACATGCTTCCACAAATTCAGGTGATGAATTTTGTTGTGAATGCTGAGTAGATCTATTCTGAGAAAAGGAGTAAGATCTGAAGCCTTTATCTTGCGGGATATTTCATGATGAAGACATATGTTGATAATTAGAATTCCTTTTCTGTTGTTGGGTTCTTTGATTCAGAGAAGAAGCGTGATTAGGATTTGTTGTCTCTCCTTCAATAAATTGATTTGTTATTCTGATAAGATGCCCATAAGTCTCGGGTTCATTTTGGGTGACTTCAAAATTGAGAGGACCTTCTTGTAATCCATTTATCAAGGCAATTTTATACAAGTCATGATTAACATCAACAATTTCAAGAATTTCCTTTTGGAACCTGTCAACAAATTGAGCAAGAGTCTCATTATCTCCTTGCTTGATTTGAAAAAGTGATGCTGGGCCTCTCTTTCGCTTCCTCAAGGTAGCAAACCTCGAGAGAGGTTCTCTTCGAAGATCCATAAAGTAGGTAATTGATCAAGGTGGTAGTTTGTAAAACCATTTTCTAGCTTGACCATCAAAGGATATAACTAATAATTTGCACTTAATCCCATCTGATATAGTCCTCAATGAGATAGCAGATTTGAAAGCTTGAAGATGGCTGACGGGATCTTCTCCTCCCGAGAAGACAGGAAGATGGGGCTCTCTAAACTCATTAGAAACATACTCAGAATGAACTTTATTTGAGAATGGGGAAGGATCTTCCATTTCAACAATAATGGAAGGAGCTAAAGGATAAGCAACATCATCAGGGGCTGGAAAATAAGCATAGTCCTCAAAGTTCAGCACTTCTGCTGGATCTTTCTAGGCAGCTGATCTGAAATGGTCATGGCAAGTTGTTGTGAACTCCTTAGATTGAGATGGGAGAGGAGTGATTGGATGTTCAAAACTTGCAGGAGGAGGAGGAGCCTCCTCAAAAGGAGCTTGGGTGAACTCGCGGTCAACCATTGCTAGTTTATGACACAAAAACAAAAATTGCTGAAATGGCCAAAAGAGAAAAATTGCAATAACTTATAAATGGAGTTGAATTTGAGCAATCTGAGGGCACAAAATGGATTGGAATAGTTAAACCAGTTCTCCATTGGATGGACGGCTTTGAGCCAGACCCGAAAAGCTATTGTGGAATGAAAATGGACAAATGGATAAGATGTTATGGCTGTTTTAAGTTTGGATGTCATTCTTGGAAAAATCTCACATCTTCATCGCAACTGTTGTTCATCAACCACTCAAGATCTGAAGGTCGCGTGTTAAAGGTTCGAACCAAAAATGTTCGAAGTCCACACTTTCTCATGATGGAGAAGGAGGAGGAAAACTGTTGGGTGTTCGGTTACTTTGAGCTACGAGTGAACGAGTGAGAGAGGAGAAAAAGAGATGGAGATTGGCGGGCTCCCGAATGGAGATGGCGAGGTCTCCTAACGGGAGATCGCCCGAAAGAGGCTGCTGCGAAGAGGTTTGTACGGTCTCAAAACTGGAGACCGCTCAAGCCACTGGCTGAGGGTTGGAAACTCTCAGAAGTCACCAAACTGGTATACCTGCCCCTCTATTTATAGGCGCGGGACCTACCCGAATGGGCAGGGCCAGGAAAAATGGGCTGCCCGAACCGCGAGTGACCGGCAGAAGCTAGACCTCCCGTGAGATAGGAGATCGCCCGGGCTAGGCGAGCTGGCGAGATTGCCCGGGCAGGAGCGAGACCGCCATACAGTAGGAGACCGCTGGGAGCGAGCTGCTGGGGGAGAGACCACTGGGAACAAGCTTTTGGCGGCGAGACTGTTGGGTGCGAGCTGCTGGGAGCGAGTTGTTGGGGGCGAGACCGCTGGGAGCGAGCTGTTGGTGGCGAGATGCTGTGAGCGAGCTGCTGGGGGCGAGCTGCTGGGAGCGAGCTGCTGGGAGTGAGCTGCTGGGAGCGAGACCGCTTGGAGAGAGTCCTCCTGGGGCAAGATCACTGGGGGAGAGACCTCCAGGGGAAAATCCACCTGGGAAGAGACCACCTGGGGTGAGTCCGCCTGGGGCAAAACAGCCTGGAGGGCGAGCTCGTCGGGAGGTCGAGACCGTGTGGGCCCTGCGAGACTAGAGGTCGAGACCGCTTGGGTATTGTGAGACCGCCTGGAGGGCAAGCTCATCAGAAGGGGGAGCTCGCAGGCTGAAGTGGGAGCTCGCTAAGAAGAGAGGAGGTCGCCCTGCTGAAGGGGGAGACCGCCCTGAATCTCTTAAAATGCTTGGCTACCTGAAAGAGGTCATCTTGGAGAGGATCACCGATTTCTGGGTAAACACACGCATCGCAGACAACCCCCTTGTCCCATTCCAGGGGAGCATCGTTCTTCCTGTGACTCTATGGGAACATCCCATGTAAGTAACCTACAACGTACAGTTCAAAACTAGTTTTTTTCCTTGGCGGCAGTCATAACCATTGTATTGCCAAACATGAATTCTACGACGGTGAAGTTTTTGTCTAGACTCACGGGTGCAAAAACGTCGCGCCAAATGAGGCCTTAGTTAACACGTGCTTTATATTATTTCATAAAAAAGAATAATTAAGTTATCCCGGATACACATTTTTGCTAGTAGTGATATAACAATCGTAAGATATTTTACACAAGTATTTTTAGATTTAAAATTTTCTATGCCAATGACATTTTGATATTACTACTAATAGAGTAATAAACTAACTTTTTCCCTTTTTTTTAATAATTACTAACATTATATTTCGTCCTTGAGAAACCCAAACTCTAGTAATAATTATAATGAAAATATAGCAATTGGAGACATACTTGTTTGCCATTCAATAGGGGGTCCGAATTGTATGCACCCAACCACAACAAGCTTGGTGGGTTGGACCTGTTTTCCTCCTCTAAAATCTATTTTTCAAGATTCAAATCATCAATTTTGGCCAAAAAAAATTGGGGAATATAAATTATAGGATTTTTACAATTGCCCTTATTTTAAGTAGTCATATGCCCATATTTTGCATAGTTTGAAAAAAATCCAATCTGAAATTTGTCACGACAGTCGGAATTTTCGATTGGATTTTCTTCGATTAAATATTTTCGGCGGAAATTTTTTCACACTAATTAGAATATCAACTTATGAGTACTTTAAATGATTGTAAGAATATCATTATTTATAGGTCGTATATTATTTGGTAAAAAATTATAATTACAAGCAAATAAATGCAATTTAGAGGAGGAAATATGGCATGGTGAGAGGCAACATAAATTTTACCTTCAATAGGAGAGCATGTCAGGACTTCTAGAAAATTTAATGTGTGTCCAACGTACCATAAGCATGGTGCGAGTGAACTATTTTTCTTCTATTAATCACATTTTTGAGTGTCCCAAAATCAATTTTTCCAAAAACAATTTATGGAATATACATTATGGTGTTTTTACAATCATTTTAAATACTCATTTGTCCATATTGCTTACGACTGGAAAATTCCAGTCAAAATTTTCTGTTACTACTGAAATTTCTTACAGATGCCCGAATTGAGCTAATCACAACCCAATTTAAGAGAACTATGTTTTTTAACCTGTAATCGCACCTTCATTGATACATTCATTTTTTCCCCACAAATTTTCTACTAAGCGTAGCACGTAATTAATGCAAGTATGTAATATTGCCAATCTACCTTATAGTGATCAGATCAAACTATCATTACACATTTTAAATGGAACACATTTTGAAACCTATATAAAAATCACAAAGAGATAATAAAAAGCATAAAATTAGAGAGAGAACATGAATCATAATATCACACAATTAACAAAATCACACAATTAACAAAATCACAACCTCAATGCTCTATGCACATTAGAGGGAGAACATGAATTTGAGGCTACAACATCAACATGAATATGAAAAGGGAAAAAGGGGAAATGTATCAGAGAAGATAGAAAACAATACGCCAATATTTTGAGGTCCTTCTCTCCACAGTTTGACCATGTATACAAGCCACCTTGTCGTCTTAAACCATATTTTTTAGTATCTAGCTCATCATGTTCCAATCTTCTAGCATGACTCTTCAGTCTTCCAAACTTCTTTTGCTTTGCAAACCAAGGAACTATTGGATTAAGGTTGGAGTTGGGCCACTCTAGTTGACCTTTTATCGGGCTTAGCATATGTTTGTATGCCTTTAAAATGTGGGTTTTTTGAACTAATATTCTACATAAAATTCTACATTCTCTCGTTTGAAGAAAATGCATGCAATGCCATGCACACATAGAATACCATTGAGGTCCCATTTATTGCAACTGCATGCATGTATTGATAGCTAGATAACCAACCCATTTATCACCAAACCATCCCTTTACCTCAAATTTGTTATTTCCATTCCACCCCAAAATGTGGTCTTGAACTCCTTTTTTATTTTTCTCCAAAATCCTCTGTATCGCAGGAGAAATGTCTCCATTATATTTAATCAACTTATCCCTCTGTGTATGAACTCTCCTCATCAAAATGCCGCTTATAATCTCAAGTAACGTTATTATAGGCTTGCCTCTAGCCTTTAAAATAACGTTATTGAAGCATTCACATAAATTGTTTAGTAAAATATCACATTTCGGCTAAGTGCTAAAATGAGATCTTGCCAAATTTTTAGGATGTCTTTGTATAATCCAATTGTAAGCAGCTAAATCTTGGGGCATCATCTTTTTAATCTCACTATTAAAATCAACTGCTCTTGTAGCTGATATGACTTTCCATATCACAGATTTAAGATGTATACCCTTATGCTTGAGTTTCAAATTAGTGTACATGTGACACAAACAAAACCTATGTTCAGCATTGGGTAGCAACTCCTCAAATGCTCTAAGAAGACCCTTTTGTTGATCAGATATGATGGTCCATAGATAGTTATTTTCAATATTCAAATCTTGAATTAGTAGGCTAACAAACCACTCCCATGATTTCCTATTTTCTTTCAACACTATAGCATATGCAATGGGAAACATGACATTATTCCCAACACACAACAAAACTCCCTCATTAGATGTCTTACGGTGGGTTCCATCTAAGCCCAGAACTGTCATGCAACCATCAACAAACCCTTTTTGTAAATCACCCTAACAAATATATAACTTCTTGAAAATGCATGTAGGAGAATCTAACACTTATTTATACTTCACTTTAATAGTTGTGTTGGGGTTGGTTCTATGAATTTCCTCGCAGTAATCCCATAACCTAGAACATTGTTCTAGCTCGGTGCCATGATTTAGTTTGTTACATGTTTCTTAGCTCTGTACATTTTCCTAAGAGATAGTGAAGTTTTATTTTCTATTTGCAACATTTCTTGCATTGAAGATACCGGCCAATCTAGGTTACTCCTAAGATGATGTTGGTACTTTTTGGCAAGTACATTGGAAGTGCAATGTTTGGAACTGGAGGTTCTATAACATACGTGTTCTCCTCTAATTGACTTGACTTGAAAACTTTTATCTTCCTTTGATATGAATGAAGCATACATAAACCAACCACAATCACAACTAACCTGAATTTTATCACTGTAGTTTCTGGTGAATTTTATAGGCCATTCTTGCATGTTTCATATGTGCACACATCATCATTAAATTCTACAGTAGAATTATAGCACATACCCACTTCAAAACCAAAGTTTGAATCATTTGCGTTACCCTAATATACTTGGTAATGAGAAGTCTTACAATTTTTTTCCTTTATAAGTTTATGATGTTCTATAACTTTGTTAGGTGGATAGACTTTACCTTCTTTTGAAACATTAAAACCAACCCATTCAATGTCTTCATCAATGTTATCATCGAATTCTTTGTCATCATACTCATACTCACTGATAAGTAGTTCTTATATAACCTTTTTAGTATAAATTTAGTAATTATTTAATATGAAATTTTCTTTTTCATGTCAATTTTAGCTTATAAATAGTTCTTTTGTAAAAATTGTTTCTAATCAAGCTTATTTGTATTTTTGCATAATTTTGGGACATGTTTTGAAAGATTTGAATTACACGCCCTAAGACACCCCCGTGACCAAGGGTGTGTAATCATAAGATCAGTCCAGAATTGCTGCCGCGCAGTTTGAGCTAGTCTACAGTAAGTCACGCCCTCGGTCATGCCCGTGACCCATGGTCACGCCCGTGACCAAGAGCGTGTAAATTTAAAAGATGCTCCCAGCGATGTCGTTGAGACGCGGAGATGCCATCGAGATGTCAAGTCAAGTCATGCCCGTGACCCATATGTCACGGTCGTGACTTTCCCGCATGATCCCTTCTCGCTGCCACGCTGCAATCAAGCCCACGCTGCATTAAATTATGTCGTCCAAGTATACGCCCGTAACCCAAATGTCACGTCCGTGATATGTCCTTTCTGCCGCGCCGTCACGCAAGACCCACACCGCTGTCCCAGCTGAGATGAACAGTGGTTACACGCCCGTGACCGAGGGCGTGTAACTTGAATTTTTTTCTATAAATTCCAGAGCTCTCCTTGACTCCAGGGTTCAAAAATTTGGAGAGGGGGAGGTGCTGCTAGAGTTGTTAGTTACCTTTTTCATGCTTTTGTTCATGTCTTTCCATTTTATGTTTTCTCTCTTTTCATGTCAAGTAATGTTATAATTTTCTTTCTTGTAATATCCTAGTTTAAGCTTATAATCTTTTCATTTCTAGTGTTGTAACCTTTCTTTAAGGCTTGTAATAGTTTTTATTTCAATAAAATTTGTTTTTCTCTCTTTCTTTCTCTCTGTGTACTTTAGTTAATTTCTCCTTAATGCACTCTTATTTTTCTCTCTTTTTCTCCTCCACTATGATTAACTAATTCTCATTAGTGCTCAATCGAAATGATCCGAGGATGAGATAATCAAGTTCTGATTTTCTAAAGCTCTCTTTTTCCATTTTTGTAAACACTTGATTTACTCTTGATTTTTAATTAGCGAAACCATATTTTCGATATATTGTTCTCGTTTAAGTTTAAATACTTAGCAAGCTGAGAGACTCAAAGTATGGATCGATCACTCAAGAGTAAAGAGATTTGCACACACCTCTCGAGAGAGGATGACATAAATCTCCCGAATTAGAGTCAAATCCAATAGAGGGGTTCACAACTTAAAGCAAGTTTTAGGTAATCGATTATAGAATGAGAGTTCGGTTGATTTTTCCTAAACTTAGTTGGGCATTTCCCTCGAGAGAGACATGTTCGAGCTTCGGGAACCTCCACGGTCAAGTAGTTTACTTTGAATTAGAATTATTTTTGCCTTCTCTTGAGTATTCTCTCTCAAAGGTGACTTTAGATTGAGCACTAATATTTTTTACCATCATTTAAAACCTTCTTTAGTTTGCAATTTGTCTCTTTTAGTTAAGTAAAACAAACCCTAAAAAAAGCATTAGATAAGATAATAGTGATCTTCTCGAAGTAGAAGTAATCAACGCACCCCGAGGAATATGACATTGGTATTTTCAAAATATCATATACTATAGACGATAAGGTACACTTGCCTTCATCGGATATAGTTTGGAAAACATCATCAACTTCTTCGCTTTTTCATTTCCAAATCTCTAAGTGGCTAAGCGATCAATTTTTATTTCAAGTTTTTTGGGTCGTTGCCGGGGATTTTGCATAGATATTTTGAAAAGATGATATCTATTAATTTTATCGTGTTTCTTTTTATTTTATTTTACTTTTTCTAAATCCAAAAAACATCTTAAAGGTGTAATCTAAATCTTGGAAAGAGACGTTTAGGCTATCATCCCATCTAATCTCCTAATACAGTTAAGAACCCTTCATAGGGTATACCTCAGGAAGTCCAAGACTAACTTAATCCGCGTAAAAGAGAAAAAAATATATATAATAATATAGTTTTCCCTTTTCTTTCTTTTCTTTTCATTATTTTCTCTTTTCTCATTTTCTCTTTCTTCTTTCCCCTTCTTCCTTTTTAGTGTATAACCCGAGGTTGCGCTTTAAATATTCCTTTTGATCTAGAGATCGAGTAAACCCTTTCGCGGCACCGCCGTTCTCGTGATCAGGAAATACAATTATTATTCAAAGAGTCGATCGGGGCACTAACGCAGCAAATATGGATCCTAATCTTAATCTTCCTAATCCTAACGCACCAATTTCTATTGAGGCCCAGCAAAGGACCATGTCCTATTATGCGTGGCTAAATTTGGATGGCTCACAATCGAGTATTGTTCGCCCTGCGGTGGTGAACAATAACTTTGAGGTCAAGTCCAGCATCAAACAAATAGTGCATCAATCAGTGGCCTTTGATGGTCAGCCGGACGAAGATCCAAACTGTCATATTTCTAATTTTCTTGAAATCTGCGACACGTTTAAAATCAATGGCATCACCGTTGACGCCATTCGATAATGTCTTTTTCCTTTTTTGTGGTCTAAGGCCAAGCAGTGGTTGGGCTCACTTCTTAGGGAGTCCATCACTACATGGACCGATATGGCGGAAAATTTTCTTACTAAATATTTCCCGCCTGCAAAGACTGCCAAAATGCGAATAGATATTGTGTAATTTATGGAAATCGACTCGGAGACTCTCTATGACCCATGAGAGCGCTTAAAGGAACTTTTGCGTAGATTCCCACACCACGCACTTCCCACTTAGCAACAAGTGCAAATCTTTTATAATGGCTTGAATTTTCAAACTAGGCAAATAATTGATGTGGCCGCTGGGGGTACTTTAAATAAAAAGACCCTAGAGGCCGCTCAAGATATTTTTAAGGAAAGGGCCATGAATGCTTATCAATAAAATTTGCCCAGAGCACGGACTAACAAGCCAGCCGGTATTTTTGAAATATAAGCTACTTCTAATTTAGCTTTACAAGTTGAGTGCTTAACAAAGAAAGTGGCAGATATGTCTGCCTCCTCCGCCACTCCTCCATAGGCTAATAATGTTTTAATCGAAGAGCAGGTTGACTACATGGGAAATCCACCTTGGCCTTCCTATAACCCGAACTCCGCTCTATACCACAACACCTACAATGCGGGTTATAGGAACAATCCAAATTTCTCGTGGAGAAACCAAGGAAATGCTCAGCGTCCTTTAAATATGAATCAACCTCCTAATCAACTTCTTAACTTAAACCCCCCTCAAAATTTTAATCCACCCAGTTTTCCACCGCAATAGCAAAAGCCCTCTCCGCTTGAAGAGGTCTTTGCAAAATATGTTGCTACAAATGAAACGAACATCCGAAACCTCACCGGATCGATAAAAAATTTAGATAATCAAGTGGGGCAGCTAGCAAAATTGTTCTCCGAGCACCAGCAAGGAACTCTACAGGGAAATACGGAGCAAAATCCAAGGAAATGGGCGAACTTGATTACTCTCCACAGTGGAAAAGAGGTGCTTTCAAAACAGGCCGAACATATGGTAACTACTTCTCCTCCTCCTACTCCTATTTTATCTTCGATTTTGCCCTCTACGTTAGATCTGCATGCTTCTAGTTCAAATATTTGGTATCCGTCTAAGCTTAGGAGCGAGTGCGCCGAGAAAAATTATAAAAAGTTTTTAGAAATTTTAAAACAAATTCATATTAATGTACCCTTCTGCGAGGCTATCTCTTAAATGTCGAAGTATGTGAATTATCTTAAGCAGTTGCTCTCCAATAAGAAGAAATTAGAAGATATTTCTCATATTTCCTTAAATGTGGAATGCTCCGCGGTTATACATAACAAAATGCCCCAAAAAGCAAATGAACCGGGACAGTTCTCCATCCCGTGCCTATTTGGCAATTCGTTAGTAAAACACGCTTTAGCTGATCTTCGAGCAAGTATAATTCTCATGCCTTTTTCATTATTCAAAAAGTTAGGTCTAGGATATCCTAGCCCCAGCCGAATGAGTATTCAACTCACAAATCGTTCATTAAAGTATCTGTTAGGGATATTGGAGAATGTGCTCGTTAAGGTTGACAAGTTCATCTTCTCGATGGACTTTGTCATTCTTGATATCGAAGAGGATGCAGAAGTACCCCTCATACTTGGCCGCCCCTTCCTTGCCACCTCTCATGCGATCATCGATGTAAGTAATGGAAAGCTCCTCCTACGGGTGGAGACGATGAAGTTACTTCTAGTATAAATCCCTCGATGCGAAACACTTTAGAGAATGACGATTCGTGTTTTTTACTTAGAAGAATGTTTTGAAAATGATTTTTATCGTCCCAAGTTAATCTCCACATCGAGTAACGATTCTGAGCACGTCGAGCTCTTTTGTCTAGAAGAAATCTCTCACTCCACACCACCCGAGCCGTTAGAAAAATTAAAAATTAAAACTTCATATGAAGAGCCACCCGTGTTGGAATTAAAACAACTCCCCCTCACCTAAAATATCTATTTTTTGAAAAAGTCTCTAAGCTACCCGGTATTGTATCATCCAAACTGAGTGATTCAAAAATTTCAGAACTGACTCTAGTCCTAAGCAATCACCGTCACGCAATTGCGTGGCAAATTTCGGATATCAAGGGTATTAACCCTTCCTTCTGCACTCACAAAATCTTCCTCGAAAATAATTCCCGCAACACAGTCCAGCCTCAATGACGGCTAAACCTAAATATGAAAGAAGTCGTTAAAGCTGAAGTTGCAAACTTTTAGATGCGAGAATCATCTAGCCGATCTCGGATAGTACTTGGATTAGCCCAGTACAAGTTGTGCCTAAGAAAGGCGGCGTAACGGTTGTAGAAAATGAGAATATTGAATTGATCCTAACCCGTACCGTAATGGGTTGGCGGATGTGCATTGATTATCAAAAACTAAATAATGCCACCCATAAGAATCACTTCCCGTTACCTTTTATCAATCAAATCTTAGAACGCCTTTCAAGTCACTCCTACTACTGTTTTCTCGATGGTCTGTATGGATATTTTCAAATCCCTATTTCGCCCAACGACCAAGAGAAAACAACATTCAGTTGTCCCTTTGGCACCTTCGCTTATCCAAGGATTCCATTTGGTCTTTGTAACGCGTCGACTACATTCCAAAGATGTATGTTGGCGATTTTCGATGAGTTAGTAGAGGAAGTGATGGAAGTTTTCATGGACGACTTCTCCGTCATCGGAAACTCTTTTGAAAATTGTTTAAAAATCTCGAGCGTGTGATACAACATTGTGAGTGTTTGTCCGGAAAGCCCGCGACCTCCTCTTGCTGGTAAAATTTTTCGGTCTCAACGGTCTCAGTTTTGGTGACCGCCCAGATCGCCAGCTGCCTCCTCGACTGGAATTTTCTAAGTGCCATGCGGTCAGAGCAGTGTGAGACCGCCAGCTTAAGCGGTCTGCTCGTTTTTCTTTTTTGTGTTATTTGTATCCCATTTCCCTGCCCTGGCTCTCCTGTATCCCGGGCAGCCCGTAGTTTCCAGTTCTGCCCATTTGGGCAGCCCCCCGTCTACAAATAGAGGGGTAGGGGTACCAGAAAAAGGACTTTTGCTCTGAGGCTCCAGCTTACAACCTGTGTAAGCGGTCTCATTTCTTTGTGATCACCATTTCGTGATCGTTTCTCTTTGTTCCAGCATCTTCTGTCTCAGTAGCCTGCACTTCGCAGTTTTCTCCCATCCCCCTTTTTAGTGTGAATTTTGGAGGTACCATTTTTGGCACCAACAGAACGAACACGCGACCTTCAGATTCGAAGTGTCAGGTGAATTTCGTAGACTTTTAAGCTGGCTGATCGCCGCAGAGGTCGTCCCCTGCGATCTCGTAGCGTTCCCCCTTCCGATCACAACCCGTTAGAAGCGCTTGAGCACCGCTTCGAGCTTCGAGTTGAGCAGGCTCTCCGCGAGGCCGCCCGAGCTAGGCAGGACCCCGCCGCTGTTCAGCAGGAGATTGCGCGATCTCAGCAAGAGGCCGCCCGAGACCGGCAAGAAGTCGTCCGGACTCAGCAGGAGTCCACGAAGCAGATTGAGGCTATGAACCAGGTTCTAGCCGCGATCTCCCAGAAGATCCTTCCTCAATCCTCTCAGGTCGCCACTCCTGACCGCATGGCAAGCGGTCACCCAAGCGATCACCCCGTCTTCCAGCCCACAGCTCCTCAGCGATCTCAGCATGAGGAGTTCGCCGCCCATCATAATTCTTTCCGAGCCGCAGCCCAGGGGCCTCCGGCTCAGACCTTGAATTTTGAAGAAGGGTTTGCTTACCCTCAAGCTCCTCCTGCTTCCTTTCTCCCTCCTCCGGGACCTTCTGAATTAGGGGAGCCTTCCCCCTTTACTGATGAGATTCATCGGGATCCGATTCCTCACCGATTCAGAGAGCCCCGCCTTCCTGTGTATACAGGAGAGACAGATCCAATGTGTCATCTTCAAGCCTTCGAGTCTGCTGTTTCCCTCAGGACCATTTCGGATGGAGTGAGGTGTAAGCTGATGGTCATCTCCTTTGATGGGTCGGCCATGGAATGGTTCAATAAGCTGCCTTGTCAGTCTATCTCGAGCTTTGCTGCCCTGAGGCAAGAGCTCCTTCTAAGGTTTGCCACCGCGAAGAAAAGGAAGAGTGGTCCTGCGACCCTCTTCAAGATTAAGGAAGGCGACAACGAAACTGCAGCGCATTTTGTTGACCGCTTTCAAAAAGAGATCTTGGGAGTCAGGGATATGGATCCTGAACTCTATATGGTAGCTTTGATCAGTGGCATGCAGGAAGGCCCTCTGAAGTTTAAAGTCACAACCAAGGAGCCTAGCTCCTATCAGGAGCTGATTAGCATTTCCAATCGCTAAATAGAAGGGGAGATCAACAACCCCACCTATGTGAGCAATTTGGCAAACAGGGCCACTCAGAAAGGCTCTGCGGAATTTTATCCGGCTCCGTCTTCCTCGAAGCCTCGACAAGAGCTCCCACCTCCGGCTCCGAGAGGTAAGAATTATCGCAACAATCATTTCAATCGAGGTAATCAATTTTTCCCGCCTCAGGGTTCATTTCTTCAAACCCCTGCTACCCCTGCTCCGCAAGTCACCCCAGTCCACCAGATCCAGTACGCCCAACCTCCTCTTCTGCCCATTCCTTCACACTACAATGAATCCCAAGAGTCTTTTACAGACTTTGGTGTTTCTATGAGTGAAGTGCTCCAAATCCTTCAGAAGCAGCCCTTTTTCAAGAGGCCAGCTCCGTTAAACTCTGATCCGAAGGCCAGAAATCCCACTCTCTTCTGTGAGTACCATAGAGATAGGGGATATTTGACAGAGGATTGCAGAGCTCTCCGCCTGTTCTTAGAGAAGCTTCTGAAGGAGGGTAAGCTCCGAGATCTCATTCAGAAGAATAATTCTGCCAAAGCCTCAACCTCCAAGGCTAAGGAAGTAGCAGAAGTTCACTGGGCATGCGAAGAAGTGGACGATATTGGCCATCTTGGCAATATCGGATTTCCCAATGAATGTGTGGATGCTGATGACGAAGGCGCCTTGGGCAATCTTTTTTGCATCCACGGGGGTGCGGGTCCGGAGTCTTCAAGAAAGGCAAGTCTGAAGAGGGTTTACCAATCAGAGGTTGCGGCCACCTCTTCAGCCCCGGTCCGAGGAACGGTCACTTTCAGTGATGAAGACCTTCCTCAGACCGGGAATCCCTTTGACTACGCGGTCGTCATTAAAGCTGTAATTGAAAATTACACAGTGGAGAAGATTCTGATAGACACGGGGAGCTCAGTCAACGTGCTCTTCAAACCTGCCTACTAGGCGTTGAAGACAGGTAAATCCCTCCTATCAACTGAAGGCCCCCTTTATGGTTTTTCAGGAGAGAAGAAAGAAGTAGAAGGGCTCGTCACTCTTTCCGTAATTCTGGGAGGGATAGTGAAGCTGGTCAAATTTATAGTCGTTGATGCTCCCAGTAGCTACAATGCCATCTTTGGAAGACCCTTCTTGAATGGATATCAAGCCATTGTCTCCACCTATCATCAAGCGGTGAAGTTCGCCTTAAACGGCAAACAACACCGAATCAGGAGCGACCCAAGGAAAGCTAGGGAATGCTACGTAAAGACGTTCAACATGATTGTATCCTCTCCTCCCCAAGAAGTCATGATGACTGAATCAATTGAAGCTCCTGAACAAGTCCAAGCTACAGAAGAAGGTGAGGAGGATGCAAGAGATGAAGTTCGCTTGGAACCTGCCCAAGCAACTCAAGATGTTCAGATCAGCGAGGAATATGAGAGCAGAAGCCTCTCCATCAACGCTGAATTATCTGAAGCTGACAAGGGTCAGCTCATCTCTTGCCTTCTCCAAAATCTAGATATCTTCGCTTGGTCGGCAGATGACATGCCTGGAGTGGACCCGGATGTTGCTTGCCACCATCTCAATCTTGACCCAAACTTCATCCCGATCCAGTAGAAGAAGAGGTCTGTTGCAACTACTCTAGCACAGCCTATCCGTGAAGAGGTAGAGAAGCTCCTGAAGGAAAAGTTCGTCCAACCAATCCAATACCCAGAATGGGTGTCAAACGTTGCAATGGTAATGAAGTCGGGTGGAAAGTGGAGGATGTGTGTCGACTTTACCAAACTCAATAAAGCTTGCCCCAAGGATTGCTACCCCTTGCCTCGGATAGATTCTTTAGTAGATTCTGCGGTAGGTTATTCTTTTATGAGCTTTTTAGATGCTTTTTCAGGTTACCATCAAATCAGAATGCATAAACCAGATATACCTCATACTTCATTTATCACAAATGACGGTTGCTTCTGTTATCTCGTAATGCCTTTTGGGTTAAAAAATGCTGGAGCAACCTATCAGAAAATGATGGATACAGTTTTTAGGAGTCAAAAGGGAAGAAACCTTGAGGTATATGTTGATGACCTCTTGGTAAAAAGCAAATTATTCTCTTCTCATCTTAGGGACCTCTCGGAAACTTTCGCAACCCTTTGAACTTTTAATATGAGGTTGAATCCGTTGAAGTGTGTTTTCGGGGCGAGTAAAGGAAAATTTCTGGGTCACCTCCTTACTCCAGAAGGGCTGGAACCCAATCCGTACAAAGTAAAAGCTATTCTGGAGATGCCACCTCCCAAGCCCCCAAAGAAATTCAGCAGCTAGGAGGGAGGATGGCAGTCTTAAGTCGCTTCATCGCCCGATCAGGGGATAAGAGTGCACCTTTCTTTAAGACCCTCCGGGGAGGGAGTAGGTTCGAGTGGACGAAGGAATGTGATGATGCTTTCACTCAGCTTAAAAAGAAATTGACATCAACTCCTTTGCTCCAAAGCCCGCGAGAGGGGGAAAATCTTTTTCTATATATGGGAGTTAGAGCCGATGCCATAAGCTCCGTTTTGGTTCGAGAGGATAAAAAGAAGCAGTTCCCAGTCTATTACGTGAGTCGAATCCTGAAGAATGCAGAGACTCGCTATAAGATTCTCGAAAAGTTGGCCTTAATGCTTATAACTTTAGCAAGAAGATTAAGACCATATTTTCAAGCTCATTTGATTCTAGTCGTTACTGAGCTTCCATTGAAGAGTGTCTTGGAAAAGCCAGAGCATTCAGGCAGGTTGGCAAAGTGGGCAATAGAGCTCAGTGAGTTTGACATACCTTATGTTCCAAGGATGGCGATTAAAGCTCAAGTTTTAGCAGACTTCATGGTAGATGCCAAAGAAGTTGAGTCGCAGAAGGGGGTCAGAGTGCCCCTTGCCTGGACAATCTTCGTGGATGGAGCCTCAGGAAGAAATTCTTCCGGAGCTGGAGTTGTCTTAATCAACCCAAATGGAGTAAGGCTGGATCAGGCGCTGAAGTTCTATTTTCAAGTAACAAATAATCAGGCGGAATATGAGGCTTTGCTAGCCGGTCTTAAGTTTGCCAGAGAGTTGGGGATTGATGATGTCAAAGTCTTCACAGATTCTTTGGTGATGGCTTCTCAAGTAAATGGAACTTTCGAAACTAGGGATAGTATTTTAAAGCGGTATCTAACTCTGGTAAAAATCGAGGTAGGGAAGTTCAAAAGCTTTACCATCGACCATATTCCAAGGGGTGAGAACGTGGAAGCAGATGAGTTGGCAAAATTTGGACTTCTCTCGGGAGGAACAACTTTGGAATTGTTTCGCCCAGCAATTGAAGAAGGAGAGGTCATGGAGATTGATCAGCATCCGTCTTGGATGGATCCATTTGTTCTATATCTTTCAACTGGAGAGCTCCATTCATCAATAAAGGATAGGAAAAGGTTTAAACGAAAAGCGGCTAACTATTATCTTGTTGCAGGAGTGCTTTATAGAAGAACTTTCCTTTCACCATTAGCACGGTGTGTTTCAGAGGAGGAGATTCCAACGGTCGTTCAGGAGGTTCATTCTGGAGAATGTGGAAGTCATTCTGGGGCTAGAACTTTGGAGAAAAGAATTCTGAGGAAAGGCTACTTTTGGCCTCAAATGAGGAAGGATGCGGAAAAATTTGCTAAGAAATGTGTAAAGTGCCAGAAGTTTGCTCGTCTCCAAAATCAGCCGGCTCAACAACTCAAGTCAATAGCAACTCCATGGCCGTTTGCAGTTTGGGGAATGGATTTGATTGGGCCTTTCCCTATGGCAAGTGGGCAGCGTCGATATATTATAGTCATGATTGACTATTTCAGCAAATGGATAGAGGCAAAAGCATTGGCCAAAATTACCACTCAAGCCGTGAAAAATTTTATTTGGGGGGAGATAGTATGTCGGCACGGAATTCCAATGGCAATCATCACGGATAATGGTTCTCAGTTCAATAATTCAACTCTTGTTAATTTCTGTAAGCAAATTGGCATTGAGCTACGTTTCGCTTCTGTGCATCATCCTAGAAGCAATGGGCAGGTAGAGGCCACCAACAAACTCATCATAAATCTCTTGAAAAAGAAGGTAGAAAATGTCAGGGGCAACTGGGTCGAAAAACTACCTTCCGTCTTATGGGCCTTGAGGACAACTCCATGTTCTGCTACTGGAGAGACTCCATTCAAATTGTCACACGGTTCCGAAGCCCTTATTCCGGTGGAATTTGAAGTAAAAAGCCCAAGGGTATTATTGGCACAACAGAATCAAGTTGATTGGATGGAAGGAAATGATGAGGAGTTAAAATGTAGCCTTGATTTAATTGAAGAGCTGAGAGATACCGCGATCATCAGACAAGAAGAGGTGAAAAGAAGAATGGCGAGGCTGTTCAATAAAAATGTAAGGACCAAAGAATTCGCTGCTAGGGATCTAGTCCTGAAGAAGGTAGATGCGGCAGCAAGAGCCGGCTCAGTTGGAAAACTTAACCCAAACTGGGTTGGGCCTTTTGTGGTAAAGAGCGTGCTTAAAAATGGTGCTTACCATCTCCAAACTTATGAAGGTGAAGAATTGCCTCATTCATGGAGCGGAGATGATCTCAAGCTCTTCTTTTCTTAAATGTTCGTATCTGATTTACTCATTCTTTTTCTCACTTTTCTTCTCTCAAACATCACGCAGGTATTGTCAAAACATTCGCAATACAAGTGATGGACGACAAGTCTTAAAAAAAAAGTTGTTTTTTGAAAAGCCAAAAACCTGTCAAGTGAGATATCGACGGATCCTACTATCTTCCCCCTCGACTTTTAGCTCGACGTGTAATTCTGCCAGGACCACAGATGTCGGGGAGATTTCGAATCTGTGTAGCAGTAGCTCGCCAAGCTCGAGCGGTGGAAATTTAGGATACCGGGTCCTTGCTGACATCTGGCACACCTCAGCATATCAGGGAGGTCTAGGTGGCTGGCTCAGCTCTATCATGCATTGAGAAGGACATTGTTACGATCTTAATGATCTTTCAGGGAAAGCAATGTCGGTGTTGCCTCAGCGGCATGACCACACCTGCCCTACCGATCATTTTGATCTGTAACTTTCGAATACTCGTTGAAGCGTGGTTAGGTAAAGAAGGTCGGAAACATCTATGACCGCCACCTGAATCTCAAAGTATAATCTATCAGAGAAAGCAATGTCGGTATAGCCTTATCGGCATAACCACACCTGCCCTACGGATCATTTAGAAATTCTCCTTCTCTCCTCTTCCCACTTCCCTTTTATACAAGGTCCTATTTATCTCCTAATACTGAGATCGAGCGGTCAGAGGTTTGATGAGACCGCATTTTTCCTCTCTTCAAAGGGTGATCTACATTATTCATGATTAATGGCTTGAATCTTCTCCAGGATCTGGGTGAAAGTGATCGACAATATTAATTTTTTTGAAGGAAGTTGGAATCGGCCTTGGTTCGCTGTGATCGCCAGGACTTGGGAAGAAGTGATCGTCGGGCAGGACTCTCCAAAGATGATTGAAATTACAACTCAGGAATCTCTTATGTTGATAGAAATCGGTCTGATCATAATGAGATCGCAATCTAGATGTTTCTTATTATTCAAAACTATATGAGAATGCTCTTAATCCTTCATTTCCCATCAAGTAATAGTTGGGTTTTCTTCAAAGTAGCGGTCTGAGTACATTGAGATCGCCAGATTGATATTCAAGAAGATTTATTATCAAGTTAATCTAACCAAGTGTTTTAATTTTCTAGCAAGCGGTCTAATTATGCTGAGATCGCATAATTGTCATTTTTATGCGAGGTTCAGGATTTCTGTCAAGTTTTCAAACATCATCATGAACTAGAGATCGACGAAATCTAAAGCGTTGAGATCGAGTGCTAAATCTATTTTAAGAAGAACGTGATCGCGTACGAAAGAAGCAGTAGAAGAAACAGTTAAGATTAAATTATTTAGAAGCCACAGGAGACCGTCGGTTTATCTCCTCCAAGATTTGGTTGTTTGAGATTGCCGGTCGGGACCTCCATTTCTTCAGTGGTATTCTTTTCAGCGATCTCCAAAAAGGCTGGAATTGACTATCGTCACCCCAAGAAAAGGCTAAGGATAAAACTACAAGGCATCAAGAGTATTCTTTCCAACGCTACGAGCGGTCAGAAAGAAGTAAGACCGCACTCTGTCCAGTCAATAATATTTAAAGATCACAATCTGGTATAATGAAGATCGCTAGTGATGACCGCCACGAAGAGAGTACTATCGATAAAGTTTGAATGCATTGAGATCGAATGCCAATTTCACCTTAAAGTGAAGAGACCGCATAAGGTATAAACAACATAGAAGAAGTATAAAAGCAGAAATCGGATCGCAAGAGGTAAGAAAGACATAACAATACTATTCTTCATATTCATTCAAAATATTTAGGTACATCGGACTGGCCGGTCTCAAACAAAAATAAGAATTACATATTATCTACTCATTTCTTCGATCTCTTGGGAGACCGCTCATCTGAAGAGGAGGACGAGCCGGCCTCGCCAGAAGATTCTTCCGAGCCCTCTCCTGGAACTTTCGACCCAGAGCTTGAGGTCGCTCCTGAGCTCGTATCCTGGCCTTCCACATATTGGCTGCCGCTCAGCTGGTCTTCATCTTTCATCACGACTTCTTCCTCGTCATCAGCGGTCTCTTCAGTAGTCAGAGATTGTTCAGCAATTCTTCTTGCCGCCTGAGGGAAAAGAGCAGCAAAGGTTGTATCTTTGTACTCCTCAGAAAGACCGCCTCGATTTCGGAGCTCCGTGATTACTTGCTCGGCGGTCTCCCTTACGTGGTGCGCCATTGCTCTCTTAAAATCAGGATTATGGATGTCGTAGGCCATTTCCTTCGCCCGCTGAAGAAAAGAGATGATCAGATCGCACGGTCTAAACGAGTTCAGGAAAAACATTTAGTAAGAGATATAATACCAGTAGATCTTCATTTTCCTTCAGGACGCTTCGGAGAGTTCGCCCCATATGATGCTGAAGAGTGGCATTCCGAAGGGCCGTTTGAGCACAGATATCTGGAAGCAGGTCGGTCTCGATATCAAAAATCTCAGCCATATTTTTCTTTCCGTATAAGGCCGCAGTCACAGCAGTAGCATGGTGGGTCAGTTTCCCGCTCCAGAGGGGGAGATCGGTAGAAACTCTCACGTTCTTTCCTTTGGCGCCCCATTTGAGTAAAGGTTTGCCTTTTAAGTCTTTCTGATGACGCATATAGCCATGCAGAGGAAATGGCTCCGCAGCGGTCTTAGAAGAATTACCGGTCTCAGCAGTCTGAAATTTTTCTTCTCTCTTCAATCTTCTTTCCCTTTGGGTAAGTACTTCTTCAGCAGGTGCTACCGGGTCCTTCGTTGGGATCGCAAAGGATGCTGAAAATAGAAAGTTAGAGAAATAAAGAAAAAATGTATAAGCAATAATGGGGGATCGTTGGAAACAACTCACTTTCTTCAGGAGCGATCTCAGCGATCTCAGGCCATATCGCCAGATAATGAGTGAGATCCAGGCGCTTTCCAGCCAGAAATTTCAGAATCTTTAACTCTTCCTTTGAGATCGATTTGCTCTTCTGAAAAATCTTGTCAGGTCGCGGAGAAGGGCGACTCTTGAGACCGCCAAGATCGCCTTCGAACACAAGGAACCTCTCTGTCCAGAAGGGAACCTTGTTTGGAAGATTGAGAACTTTGAATCCTTTAGTAGAAAAGTATATTAACCCTTTGAATTCCTCTTTCTTTTGACCTTCGTTCAGGACCTTAGCAGTGAAGGACGCACGGAAGAGCGCCATCGTGAATTTTATCTTCTCCGATCTCAGGTAGTTTATAAAAACACTACTAAGACCGATCGAGTTCGGCGGCAGCTGGGCGAGCACCAGCCCGTAATAATCCATGAGCTCCAAAAGCTCCCAAGGGAGAGGAATCCTCAACCCACACTCAAAGTGATCAATAGGGATGATGAACTTCTTCTCCTCCCCAAAACTGAGCCCTTCGGTCTCAGTTGGCGGTCTCACGACAATTTGAGTCTGGATCATGTGCTTCTTCAAGAACTCAACATACTCCTCCTTTGAAAGATGGCAGGATTTGTGATCGGCTTTGAGGAAAACTAAGGAAGCAGTGGCTCGAGCGGACACCATTCTTGGAGATCGCTGTAACCGGTGCTTAGGGCGCATACAAAAAATATAAAGTAAAATTCAAAAGGGCGGCTATTTATAGTGAGCGAAGGATGATTTCGTCATCATTACTTTTTCTCAGACCGCCTAGTGAAATCTCTCGGATCGCCAAAACCTGCAAGGAAGACAATAAAGTACTGGCATCTTTTCGACCTCAAAAGAGAGAGACCGCAATATTTCAGATCACAGTACAAACAAGCAATACAAAATAGCAAAAACATCACAGCAGAATAGGAGATCGCAAGCAAAAGGAATTTAAAAACGTATTATACAACAATTGTTCATCATATTACAAAATCATATGAAAGTGGAACGTCAAATGTTTATTTCGAATGAGGCCTCTTTCTTCCTACAAAGGCCGCGATGTTTTGCATCTCATTAATAGAGCTGAAGGCCGAAGCAAGACCCTGGTTCGCGTTCATCGCAGCCCAGTGAATCCTTGACATTTCTTTGTCAACTATTTCCATGGGGACAACCATGATCTCGGAGCTCGGCCTCATATCCTGGTGATCGCCAGATGGTCCCGGTCTCATCGACATTCTCGCAGTGCCGCCCCTTAGCGCAGCAACCTCGGCAGACAAAGCGGCATATTTGCCCTTGTAATATTCAACGTCTTTCTCAGATCGACGGAGTGCCTGAGTAAGCTCGCCAATCTTAAGACTGCTCGCCTCTTCCGCTCTTCGGTGTGACTGGATGAGCTCGCCGGCTGGGTCATAGGCTGAACGGAGCTTCTCTTCAAGGCTGCGGATCTGATCATGATAGGCTCGTTCGCGAATCAACATAGACCGAACATCCTCAAACATAGGATTGAGTATATTGGCAAGTTGATCGGAGATCGCAACCCTCTGCGCCGGAAGTTCCCCCTCTTCCATCTCAAGAATATTTTCATCTGCGAACAAAAGAGCAAAGGTTAGTTCAGTTTTCAAAAACTCAGAATAACAGGGTTCGCAAAGAAAGGATACTTGGAAAGGAATCAAGACCGCAGTCATGCAGCATATTTTCAATATTAATTGTGACCGTTGGTTCTGCGGTCAGTACGAGGCAGTCTGATCCCCTCAAGCGTTCGAGGTTCATTCTTTCCAATTCTCTCTTTTGCGACCTCTCTCCTTCTTTTCTTCTCCTCTTTAACTCCGCATTACTAACAAGGATGTCGTCAGTTTCAATGATAACGACCTCATGTTTTCTTTCCGGAGAATCAGGTCGAACCATTGGAAGAGGGAGATTTTCTAACGATCTGGCCATGATCAACGCCTTACCAGTTCGCAGAGCGGAAACCGCATTTGCGCGGTCTTCTGCTGCTCGGCTTAGTTCCGCCTCTTGAGCAGCAGAAAGGGTTGGAAGACCGCTTGATAGTGCAGCCTTTTCCTTGGCAATCTGCCAGCTCTTTTCTTCTGCCTCCAGTTCGGAAGCCATTTTCTTTTGTTCCTCGACGGCCGATAGAGCCGTCTTTTTCTCTTCTTTCTTTTTCTTCGCAGCGGCCTGGGCTGCCTTCCTCTCTTCGTCTTCTTTCTTTCTCTTTGCAGCGGCTTGAGCTGCCTCCTTTTCTTCTTCTTCTTTCTTTGTAGCGGTCTGGGCTGCCTTCCTCTCTTCTTCCTTTTTCTTCGCTACGATCTGAGCCGCCTTCTCTTCTTCCATCTTCTTCTCCTGTTCGGCGGCGATCCTACCTGCTTCCGCCTCTTTTCTTTCCCTCTCTTCTCGATCCCTCCTTTCCCTATCTTCTCTCAGCTTCGCCTTAGCAGCGGCGATCTCCTTTTCTTTTTCCAAAATCTCTTTTTCAGTGGCGGCTGCTCTAAGACTTTCCGCCTCAAAAGGGTCAAGCACCTGTAAGGAAGAACAAGAAAAATCATTAGAAGAATCTCCTTCAAGGTAGGCGATCAGTTAAGGATCGGCCTCCCTTGAAAAAGCTGAGATCGCTGAAAAAGAAAGGAGATCGGCCGCGTCATTTACCTCCAAAGGAGCATTCTCAGGATCCTTGAGGTCGCCACCCTCGGATTGAGCGATCGTCTTAGAGGCGGTCACCCCTTTGACATCGTCATTTTTTGGTTTCTTAGCACTTTGAGTAGAAGGATTTGAATTTTTTCTTTTACTCGCTTTGGAAGCATCCAGAGAATTGCCTAACTGTGGCATAATTTTTTCAGCTTCAGCCTTTTTTTCCCGCAGCCTAGCCAGGATAACCTCTGTGGAAGCGGTCTCATTATGCTGAACGGTGGTCAGACCGAGAGCCTCCATGGTTTTATGGTAATTAAAAGAAATGGAAAAATCAGGAAGGATCAGTTCAGGCCCTGAAGAACTAGATGATAAAACAGCGGCAACGCAATGTAGTGAAACCTCATTTTCGGAAAGAACGGTGATTTTCTCCGGAGAAGGTCGCGCGGTCTCCTTGGACGTGCCCGCCTCCGGTGAAGTCTTAACAACTTTCACAACCTTCTTCGAAGTAGCGGTCTTCCTCTTCTTCTTCTTTTTAGAGGAGTCCTTTCCCGGAGAGTCGAACGCGGACAGCAATGTTGACATTATAGAGTTCGACTTATCTACTTTTTTAAGACTGCTTGCAAGGTAAGCTCGTTTACTTTTTCAGGAAATTATGATTTCACAGACCATCAGAGGGGTATTTATAGCCCGGGGGTCATTGATGGCGATCGCGGTCTCAGCGGTCAAAGCTTACATTTTCGAAGTTCCAGATGCAACTTAAAAATGTGCGGGGATTATGTTTGTCCGGAAAGCCCGCGACCTCCTCTTGCTGGTCAAATTTTTCGGTCTCAGCGGTCTCAGTTTTGGTGACCGCCCAGATCGCCAGCTGCCTCCTCGACTGGAATTTTCTAAGTGCCAAGCGGTCAGAGCAGTGTGAGACCGCCAGCTTAAGTGGTCTGCTCATTTTTCTTTTTTGTGTTATTTGTATCCCATTTCCCTGCCCCGGCTCTCCTGTATCCCGGGCAGCCCGTAGTTTCCAGTTCTGCCCATTTGGGCAGCCCCCTCGTCTATAAATAGAGGGGTAGGGGTACCAGAAAAAGGACTTTTGCTCCGAGGCTCCAGCTTACAACCTGTATAAGCGGTCTCATTTCTTCGTGATCGCCATTTCATGATCGTTTCTCTTTGTTCCAGCATCTTCTGTCTCAGTTGCCTGCACTTCGCAGTTTTCTCCCATCCCCCTTTTTAGTGTGAATTTTGGAGGTACCATTTTTGGCACCAACAGTGAGGAAACAAATCTAGCTCTCAATTGGGAGAAATGCCATTTTATGGTAAAAGAAGGATTAGTCCTTGGCCATAAAATTTCGGGCAAAGGTATCGAGGTCGATAGGGCCAAGATCGAAGTGATCGAAAAACTCCCCCCTCCAACGACTGTAAAAGCGATTAGAAGTTTCCTAGGCCACGCAGGGTTCTATAGGCGTTTCATTCAAAACTTTTCAAAATTCAGAAAGTTGTTAACCCATCTTCTCGAAAATGAATCTTCTTTCCTTTTTGATGACGAATGCCATTTGGCCTTTAAACTTATAAAAGATAAGCTTATAAACTCTCTGATTCTAGTCGGACCGGATTGGTCGCTCCCCTTTAAAATTATGTATGCCACGAGTGATATTGCGGTAGGTGCCGTATTAGTGATGGCGACGACGCCCCGCCATATGTTCATGACCAGTTCCTTAATGACGCCGACTCGACGCATTTTTTTGATCGCTGCCGCAAAACTACATTTGAAGACTCGGATGGACGATGCAGCAACAATATTCATGGTGTACACCATCGCCGCAACAATCATTTTGTAGAACGTCATCGCCGCACCGTCACGACAAACGCCATCGCCGTTACAACCTTCATCCGCGGCGCAAGATTATTAATTAATAATTATAATTATTTTTATTAAAATTATTAATTAAAATTTTACCAAGCTTTGTCATTAATTTTGGACTTTGTTTATGTCCATGATTTATTTTAATTTTGGAGTGCGTTTAGCCATGTTTATGTTTTATTTTAATTTCGGACTGCGTTTAGACATGTTTGTTGGCTAGCCTATAAAAGGCTATCTTGTATTATAGTTTGATTATTGAATGTTTAAGAAAAAAACCCTGAATTTGATTCTCCTCTAATTGTTCCCCCTCTCCTAGCCGCCCCTCTCTCTCCATTCATGGCAGATTTCGGCCAGCCCCTCCTTCCTCCTCTTGGCCGCCCCCTCTCCCTTGTCTCCTTCCACTTGGCCGCCGGCCACTACCTCTTCTCCCCTCCCTTTCATCTCTCTATTGGAACGACTCTCTCTTTTGCCGCCCCTTCTCATTCTTCCTCCTATTGGGAAGTTTTTGGCCAAGGTGAAGAAAGAAGAAGAAAGTGTCGTGGTTTCGTGGAATCAAATCCGGCGTGAAGCAACCAAGGCGAACGAGTTTCTCTCCATTCGACGCAGCTCCGGTGGATCCGTTGAAGAATGATTTGGGCGAGTGCATGCTTGAGGATAATCCCATCTCAAGCGGGGTAACGAAATTTTTACTCGTGAGATTTCCCTCTTGTTAATTTCTTGTGGTGGTAATTTTGGCGTGATCTTCGAATCACTTGAATAATCGTGGTTTTTCTTCGATTGATTTACGTTCATCTTAATTAGTTTAAATTCGTGAGGATTGGCGAACCTTGTTTTCTTTTTGTTGGGAGAGATCTACCATTTCCGAAATCGTTATTTTCAGTGGATCTCTTTTGGTACAACACTTGCTCGACCGGATCGGGTGGATCCATTTGGCTAGAGAGAATTTTGGCCTATAGTCAATATTCGATCTCTAAGGGTGTTGCCGACCCATACTAACGAATGATAATATTGCATAACGTGTTTGCTGCGATTAATTATTTGTGCGAACGTAGAATTGGAACGTAGAGAGAAAATTCAAGTTTGTTCGTAGCGATCATGTCGGAGAGCGTAGCCTACATCAATTTGGTATCAGAGCCAGGTTCGTGTCAATTTCATAATTGACGCCGTCCTAAAATTTTTTTAGAACGCCGATACACACAATCGTCAAACCATTACGTGTTCAAAATTTCAAAATTTTAATTGCTGGTCTGCGAATAGCGGCCCAAAATTTTTATTTTTCTGCGAAAATCAAAAAAACTAAATTCTGGAAATTCTCCATATTTTTCTCAGTAAGAAAATCAAAAAAAATATTTTAATTACCCTAATTATTAAGCGGGAATAAAATTATCTTTCATAAAAGTTTGACCTGTTAAAAATTTCTGGTATGCGAATAGCGGTCTAAAATTATTTGTTTTCTGCGAAAAAAAATAAAAATTTAAATTTTGGAAAGTCAAATTCAAATTTTTGAAACTTAAATTCAATTTTTGAAATTGAAATTCAAAATTCAAAATTTTGAAATTCACAATTCAAATTCAAAATTCAAAATTTTGAAATTCAAATTCAAAATTCAAATTTTTGAAATTCAAAATTCAAATTCAAAATTCAAATTTTTGAAATTCCAAAATCAAATTCAAAATTCAAATTTTTGAAATTCACATTCAAAATTCAAATTTTTTGAATTTCAAATTTTTTATATTAAAAATTCAAATTTTTTGAATATCAAATATTTCTGGAAATTCAAAATTCAAAATTTGAATTTTTTTTAATGTTTTCTAGTTAGAACGTTTGTGCACTTAGACTCGTATTATCACTCGCCTCACTATGAGTATGGCCTCTGACGTCAATGTTTCCCTTAGACAAAGGAATCGTTCAGTTGCTGAATACATGTGCCTTTTTGAGGACACGATGGTTAGCTGTGATATTAAGGAGATGCCTGAGATAACCCTCTCACAGTTTTGTAGGGGGCTCAACCCCGACATTCAAGGTAAACTCATCCGCTACTGTCACACTAACCTAGACACTTGCTATAACGTCCCGTTAGAAATTGAGAAGCACCTAGCTCACAAGTCTAAGACTCGTTCGTTTGAGAAGGGAAATGCCATCTTAGGACCTTCCCCCCTTTTTACCCCTGAGAGATAAGGACACGTTCCGGTCTGCTGACTCGAACTCCGTAGCCATTACAGTTAGGGATGCCAAGAACCCGCGCGGTGAGAGTATTCTGGTCTGTGAAGGTCGTCTCACAAATGTTATACATGATGCGGGGGGCATGTCTGACCTCTATACTGTCGAGTGCCCTGCTCCGTCAGCGACCTCGGTCTTAGTAAAGTCTCCTCCAAAATGTTCTGATCTAGTTGTTGACTTTTCTGAAAATTCCGAGTTAGTGTCGTTGATTGCGTGGACCACTGACGGTGATGTCATTATTCAGGAAGACCATAGCGGTGATGAGGAGGTAGGTTACCCTAATGATAGGGATGAGGATCTCCCCTCTGATCCAATTTTAAAATTGTCTGTTGATTCTGATATTGATGAGGATCTCCCCTCTGATCTCACATGTCCGCGCGTTTCTAACGAACCACCAAATTGATTTACCAGTCTAGCACCGAATGGAATCGTGTATAGTTATAAGGCACCAGTGCAACTTGACTTGATTCTGTTGCCTTTATCTTATAAGTCAAGTCAATTTGCACAAGACTTTGCCTCTTACGTTCATAATTTACACAAGCACATTAAGGACACGCTAGCTACTCAATACGCATATTATCAATCTTATGCTAACGTACATAAGAGAGCATCTCACTTGAAAGTTGGCGATTTGGTTATGGTACGTCTCATCCCTAAACGGTTGCCTTCGGGCACCATAAAAAAGTTTGCAAATCGGCGAGCGGGTCCTTTTCGAATCTTAAAGCGATTAGGAGAAAATGCTTTTCTTTAGAGTTACCCACTGATTGGGGAATCTCCTCTATTTTCAATGCTTCGGATTTAACGCCATATATTTCTCCACCACTTGAATTAATCGACTGTCCGTTTGGTTCCTCTACATTTTCTAATGGGTTGGGGAGTGAGCTTGTGCCCGGTTCGCTCTCTTCTTTGGTTCCTACTGGGGGTACGTCTAATGTTGATGATGAAACTTTTTTTCCTTATTTGCCTAACGCATTTCCATGGGTTCCACGGACCTTTGCTTTGTCTAACAGGTGTTTGTTGATGTCCCACTCATCGGTGATGAGTGATTTTAAGTGGAGGAGGATTGATGACGATGATGCCCCGCCATATGTTCGTGACTAGTTCCTTGACGACGCCGACATGACGCATTTTTTTGATCGCTGCCACAACACTACATTTGAAGACTCGGATGGACGATGCTGCAACAACAATCATGGTGTACGTCATCGCCGCGACAATCATTTTGTAGAATGCCATCGCCGCACCGTCACGATAATCGCCATCGCCGTTACAACCTTAGTCCGCGGCGCAAGATTATTAATTAATAATTATAATTATTTTTATTATAATTATTAATTAAAATTTTACCAAGCTTTGTCATTAATTTTGGACTTTGTTTATGTCCATGATTTATTTTAATTTTGGACTGCGTTTAGCCATGTTTATGTTTTATTTTAATTTCGGACTGCGTTTAGCCATGTTTGTTTGCTAGCCTATAAAAGGCTATCTTGTATTAGAGTTTGATTATTGAATGATTAAGAAAAAACCCTGAATTTGATTCTCCTCTAATTGTTCCCCCTCTCCTAGCCGCCCCTCTCTCTCCCTTCTTGGCAGATTTCGACCAGCCCCTCCTTCCTCCTCTTGGCCGCCCCCTCTCCCTTGTCTCCTTCCTCTTGGCCGCCCCCTCTCCCTTGTCTCCTTCCTCTTGGCCACCGGCCACTACCTCTCCTCCCCTCCCTTTCTTCTCTCTATTGGAACGACTCTCTCTTTAGCCGCCCCCTTCTCATTCTTCCTCCTATTGGGAAGTTTTCGGCCAAGGTGAAGAAAGAAGAAGAAAGTGTCGTGGTTCCGTGGAATCAAATCCGGCGTGAAGCAACCAAGGCGGACGAGTTTCTCTCCATTCGACGCGTCTCCGGTGGATCCGTTGAAGAACGATTTGGGCGAGTGCATGCTTGAGGATAATCCCATCTCAAGCGGGGTAACGAAATTTCTACTCGTGAGATTTCCCTCTTTTGGTAAGTTCTTGTGGTGGTAATTTTGGCGTGATCTTCGAATCACTTGAATAATCATGGTTTTCTTCGATTGATTTACGTTCATCTTAATTGGTTTAAATTCATGAGGATTGGCGAACCTTGTTTTCTTTTTGTTGGGAGAGATCTACCGTTTCCGAAATCGTTATTTTCGGTGGATCTCTTTTGGAACAACACTTGCTCGACCGGATCGGGTGGATCCATTTGGCTAGAGAGAATTTTGGCTTATAGTCAATATTCGATCTCTAAGGGTGTTGCCGACCCGTACGTTAGCCTTTGAATGATAATATTGCATAACGTGTTTGCTGCGATTAATTATTTGTGCTAACGTAGAATTGGAACGTAGAGAGAAATTTTGAGTTTGTTCGTAGCGATCGTGTCGGAGAGCGTAGCCAACATCAATTAGGCCAATGGGTGAGTAAGTATTTCCACCCGATATATTATGCTAGCAAAACACTCACGTCGGCACAAGCGAATTACACCACTACCGAGAAGGAGCTTCTAACAATTGTTTTTGCTTTTGATAAGTTTAGGTCGTACATCACTCTGTCCAAAGTCATCGTTTTCACAGATCACTCTGCTCTTAGATATCTTTTAAGTAAATCGGACGCGAAGCCCCGTCTTTTGCGACAGATCCTCCTTTTGCAGGAGTTTGATTTAGAGATTCGTGGCAAAAGGGGAGCTGAAAACTTGGTGGTCGATCATCTTTACCGTTTATAAAATCCCTCTATGGAAGCATTAATAGAAGCCGATATTAATGATAAATTCCGTGAAGAGCACCTCCTTGCTCTTGAAAATATACATACATCTTCCACCCCCTGGTTCACGGATTTGGCAAACTATTTAGTAGCTCGGGTCCTGCCAATAGAATTCTTGAGTCAGCAAAAGAAGAAATTCTTTTCTGATTTAGAGAATTAATTTTGGGAGGAGCCCTTTCTATTCCGTGTCTGTGCGGATCAGGTAGTGCGAAGATGCGTCTCAAGTGAGGAAGGACTAAACATTTTACAGCATTGTCACGAAGGACCAACTGGTGGTAATTATCAAGCGAACCGAACCACGAGGAAGGCGCTGGAGGTGGTCTTTTATTGGCCCACGCACTTCAAAGATGCTCACACCCTTGTAAGTACTTGCGACACCTGTCAACGGTCAGGGAACATCTCCCGCCGGGATGATATGCCCCGAAATATTTTCTTAGAGTAAGAGATCTTTAACCTTTGGGGTATCGATTTCGTTGGTCCTCTCCCTCCCTCTTATTCAAATAAGTATATTTTAGTTGCGGTCGACTATGTGTCGAGGTGGGCAGAAGCGTGATGAGTCCTGATCATATACACTTTTATGGACTCATCTGGGCCATCTATTTAGTCTTTTCACTGCACTTTAGCCCTGTTTTAGCTCATATTGGTCATTCTATGCTAGGTGCACTTATAGGCCCTATTTGGTGTAAATTCGTATCTTTCTTCGTTATTAGTTTTCTTGTGCTGATTAAGTTCCACTTTCAGTGGCTAGACTGGTGTCGTATGCTGGAACAGGAGTCGTGCAGGTATTCCCGGTACAATTCTGTACAGGAACACTGCGCACGATCACTGGTTCTATTGCGCACGACCACTGGTCGTGCGCCGCTGATCGTGTGCGCTTAACCTTATTTTTCTGAGTTCTGTTTCGAGCAGTGCGCACGACCATCTACGATAGTGCGCACGACCACCGGTCGTGCGCCACTGTTCGTGCGCACTTATCATCAATTTTATGAGTTCTGTTTCGGCTAGTGCGCACGACCACCTACGATAGTGCGCACGACCACCGGTCGTGCGCCACTGGTCGTGCGAACATGTTATTTTATAATTTCTGCCTTTGCAGGTTCCGTCCAGGCAGAGCGCACGATCACCGAATTCTAGTGCGCATGACCACTGGTCGTGCGCCAATGACCATGCGCACTGTTTACTCCAGCGCCTATAAAATGACCTGCTCGCGAATTAGGCCGGGATCCCGATTTTCTTCCGCCATTTTCTCGCTCCAGGGCTCCGATTTCGCCCCTCCACCGCCGCCCACCATATGGAGGTGCTCCGGGCTTGTTCTTCACGCCAATCTTGAGCCGGAGCTTCCTCTCGGCCTCCTCCTTCATCCAAGTGCTCCAAGGAAGGTTTAGCCGCCATCGCCATCAAGCAAGAGGAAGTTTGCAACCTCTACCGGATCGTGACACGAAGAAGACGGGCTCATTGGAGAGTAGTGATAGCTCTCTCTACCCCGGACGTAGTTGCGGACCGAGCTTGGACACGGATTGACAACCAGGCGATTCCAACCGTGAATCTACAACGAGACTTCGGATTCGGTCGATTTCTTGCCTTATTCTTCTCTTATTGATGTGTATGTAGCTAGAACCAACATTTTGATGAAGTATATTTTTACTTGTTAACATTAGTATGAAATCATGTCTATGTGATTGAGTAATCTTGTTATATTTTCATTTGAGGTGTGCCCCGTGGTGTGGATTGTTCGTTGTGTTGTGCCGCCCTAACAATCGTTAGTGGTGTGCTTTGCGAAGAGGCGCTTACAACCCTCATTCCGTTAGCCTACTCGCCCATCCGCCTACCGAAGCGTGGCATCGCGGCCCGTACTCCATCCCTCCTAACAAAGCAGCGCGCTCAAGGCCTGCATAGTTCGATCCGCTTGCCTACTCGTCCATCCGCCCTTACGAAGTAGCGCGTTCAAGGCCTACGTAGTCTTCCATCCCGCCGAGCGAAGCATTGCATAGCGGCATTGCATAGGAGTAGTTGTAGCTTTTTCTCTTTATTTTCCATAAACCAAATCAACCCCCGTGTCCGCAATTCATCCGACCCAAAGGACTTCGATCTCAAGTCCTTCCTCGAACGTTAACTCCACCTTACTGTGTTCCTTGAGAGATTCGATACTTGGGGATTTACTTCCTCATATTATTACTTGACAACGACCGGTTCACTGCCGTTCGGATCGCAGTCTCGCTACCGCCTATAGCGGTGTACAGGATTTGCGCATCAAGTTGTTGGCGCCGTTGCCGGGGAACACAGTCGTGTGAGTTTTCTTGAGAGGGAGAGTTGAGAGAGAGAAGTTTCTTCCTGTGTTTATAGCCGCCTTTTTATTTTTGTTTGCTTTTTAAATTTATATTGTTTGTTATTATTTCTTCTCTCCTATTTTAAAGTTTTAAGCAAGTTTAATCCTAGGAGTTTTATTAGTTTGTGTAGATTTCCTTGCAAAGAATTTCAGCCTCTTTATATCTGCTTTTATTATTGAAAATGTCTTCATGGGATATTTCTCCTGGCACTTACGACATGATGGACTATTATTTAGACCAAATGAATGAATTAAATGCTAGGCAGTGTAGGAACGTTGTTTGCTTGTTGTGTCGAGGAGAGGGTCATGAATTGAAGGACTGTCCTAGTCTTTTCAATCCTGACCGCCGCTCCTCCACTCATGACAACATTGTCCCTATCACTCATTCTTTACCCATGGAGGCAATTGTGCCCTCTACCCCCGAGCTTGTCTCGTGCATGGACTCCTCACTCCCTGTGTATGGCTTCACTCCCAGTGATGAAGATCACTCATCTGTTGGGAAACAAGGAGAGGAATGGGAGCTCTTAGATGCACCTGAGCATGATGAGGAAAGTATTCTTTCCATCGGGGAGGCTTCAACAGATCTTTTTGCGGAGGAACCAAATCTTTGTGTTCCTCCAGTTTCTTTGCAAGATTTTTCTACCCACATTTTATTTGATCCTATCAAAGTGAAGGAGTGGGGTGATGCCTCTGACTCGGAGGGTGCACCTCGGTGGGTTGAGGAGGATACTCTTTCTGATGAGGAGGTTTGCACTTCCTCATGGGACGAGGAGGTCCAACTCACCACCGAGGCCCTTGAGTTCTTGGGTTCCCCTCGCCATGATACTTACGATGATGATAGCGATCTATCCTTGGATCCTACTGGGAGTGAGACCGGGACCACTCCCCCGATTTTAGATTATTTATGTTCTTCGTCTTCTTTATTTCTTGATCCCCTTCCTTCATCTGAGTCTGTGCAGGTTGAATCTTCACAGGTACTTCAGGAGGACTTGGAGCTTCAAGTCAATGATGAGAGCATCCTCTCATGTGAGGAGGTTTATTCTCCCTCCGTAGAGGAAGCTCCACTCATTGCCTTCGCCTCCTGCTGCCTCCCTGTTGACGACTCCTTGCTAGGCAAGGATAGTTTTGGTGAGATGAGTGAGGACCAGGCCTCCTCCTCTTCTTACTTTCTTTTCCCTCTACCTGTGATGGGCAGGTTTTATTTATATTCGGGTAGAGGCGTGACTGTTCTTTCTCCGTATAGGTACCCGCTACCTACACGCATATTAGAACAGTTACCTGTCCACTTTTCTTTTCATAGGCCCATTATCTAGAACTGTACAAATGCCAAATAAGTCGTGCTGGGATGACAATAACCCCAGTAGTTATCTTTCTTTTCTGCATTTTTATTTCATCTAATCATGTTTAGTTAGTAATATTTCTTTTCAGTTTTCTATTTTCTTTTGTTTTTGCGGAGCTGACCCCTACAGGTATCTTTTCTGGATGGCGGATGTTGCAGCTTCATTTTAGCTTACACGCCAATCTTCTGGTGTGCTCATTTCTGAGCACTGGGTACTCTCTTTCCCTAGCCTTTCCTGATTTTCATGTCATATATTCTGTGGATTGTTTAGTTTAAGTCTGGGGGAGAGTAGTTTTGTTTACCCGCTCACGTGCACTATTGCACTGCATACTAGAAGATTTCATTTAAATTGTTGTTCATTTTCATTGCACACCACCGCACCCACTTGAGCACGTACTCGCCTGTATGCATGCTCTGTAGTGAATTTAATTCTTCTGCTTATGTGGGAAAGTCTAGGTGATGGCTTAGGACTATGTAGCAGAGTAAAATGTTGACTCCCGTAGTGCTCCTAGTCGAGTGCTCGGTTGCATAGAAATTTGTGTAGGTTAGATCTCTTTTTATACTGTGGTTTTATATTTTTCTCTATTAGTGTAAATGTTGTTTACTCTACTCAAATGGTGAATCCGGTGTGAATCAAACGGTAGCGTAGGGATGTGTGTAAATGATCGCTAGACTCGTATTGCTTGAGTCGGGAGAAAGGAGAATCTTTCTCGGTGGCTAGAACTTGCCCCAAGCGATTCTTGAAGCATTGGCATAGGATAGTTCTAGTGCGTGAGAATGACGTAGGCCATTATTTTGGCTCGGTTGAACTTTTTATTTCATGTCTATCGTCTACCCTTGCTAGCCCCTTTTGTGCCTACCCTTTTCTTGATTCAGCTCCACATTTATCTCACCAAAGCCTAAAAGCCTAGCCTAGTCACACACCCAAATCTGAGCTTTAGTTGTAGTTTCATTTACATTTTGGGGGGTGTTGATTGTGGTGTCTATTATGTGAATCTGTGGATGTGCTCATTTGAAAATTTTGCTGAAAGGAAAAAAAAAGACAAGAAAAAGAAAGATAGAAAGAAAAATGAAAAAAAGAGAAGAAAGAAAAATGAGTTTTATTGAAAAATCATGTAGAAAAATTATGTATTGGTAGTAGGCGGTGCACACACCTATGTTGCAAAAGTACAAGTCTGGGGGTGTGGTGCACCTGCATTCGATTTTGGTGCGCGGGTAGTTATTTTAAAAGCTCAATTGGGTTATGTGTTTTAAGCCATTTTGTTTATCATTGTTTACCTCACCGTAACCCAAGCCTCAATTAAAACCTGAAAGTCCTACCGACTCACGCTATGGACCAATCTAGTGTCGTGGAGAGGATGTGACCGGGTGAGCTTATGGTCACCGACACTGATGGATTTCAGTGGAGTTTGTCCTGCATCCCGATCTTGAGCAATGCTCGTCTCAGCGTTTAGTTTACTTTCTCCGTATGCATGACCGAATGATTCACCGTTGTTCACCATTTTGAGTAGTTGTAATATGCTTCTACTCTTTTAGAAATATATAAACTGTTTTTATAATCAGAAATCTTTTCTACTATTTTCTTATGCACGTGAGCATGCGACTTCGCATGGTACTCTGTAGTGTAATCATTAAGCCATCTACTGTTCTTTCCTAGTTCGCTTAGAATTTGTTTGCTCGGGACGCGCAAATAGTTAAGTCTGGGGGTGTGATGAGTCCTGATCATATACACTTTTATGGACTCATCTGGGCCATCTATTTAGTCTTTTCACTGCACTTTAGCCCTGTTTTAGCTCATATTGGTCATTCTATGCTAGGTGCACTTATAGGCCCTATTTGGTGTAAATTCGTATCTTTCTTCGTTATTAGTTTTCTTGTGCTGATTAAGTTCCACTTTCAGTGGCTAGACTGGTGTCGTATGCTGGAACAGGAGTCGTGCAGGTATTCCCGGTACAATTCTGTACAGGAACACTGCGCACGATCACTGGTTCTATTGCGCACGACCACTGGTCGTGCGCCGCTGATCGTGTGCGCTTAACCTTATTTTTCTGAGTTCTGTTTCGAGTAGTGCGCACGACCATCTACGATAGTGCACACGACCACCGGTCGTGCGCCACTATTCGTGCGCACTTATCATCAATTTTATGAGTTCTATTTCGGCTAGTGCACACGACCACCTACGATAGTGCGCACGACCACCGGTCGTGCGCCACTGGTCGTGCGAACATGTTATTTTATAATTTCTGCCTTTGCAGGTTCCGTCCAGGCAGAGCGCACGATCACCGAATTCTAGTGCGCACGACCACTGGTCGTGCGCCAATGACCGTGCGCACTATTTACTCCAGCGCCTATAAAACGACCTGCTCGCGAATTAGGTCGGGATCCCGATTTTCTTCCGCCGTTTTCTCGCTCCAGGGCTACGATTTTGCCCCTCCACCGCCGCCCACCATATGGAGGTGCTCCGGGCTTGTTCTTCACGCCAATCTTGAGCCGGAGCTTCCTCTCGGCCTCCTCCTTCATCCAAGTGCTCCAAGGAAGGTTTAGCCGCCATCGCCATCAAGCAAGAGGAAGTTTGCAACCTCTACCGGATCGTGACACGAAGAAGACGGGCTCATTGGAGAGTAGTGACAGCTCTCTCTACCCCGGACGTAGTTGCGGACCGAGCTTGGACACGGATTGACAACCCGGCGATTCCAACCGTGAATCTACAACGAGACTTCGGATTCGGTTTATTTCTTGCCTTATTCTTCTCTTATTGATGTCTATGTAGCTAGAACCAACATTTTGATGAAGTATATTTTTACTTGTTAACATTAGTATGAAATCATGTCTATGTGATTGAGTAATCTTGTTATATTTTCATTTGAGGTGTGCCCCGTGGTGTGGATTGTTCGTTGTGTTGTGCCGCCCTAACAATTGTTAGTGGTGTGCTTTGCGAAGAGGCGCTTACAACCCTCATTCCATTAGCCTACTCGCCCATCCGCCTACCGAAGCGTGGCATCGCGGCCCGTACTCCATCCCGCCTAACGAAGCAGCGCGCTCAAGGCCTGCATAGTTTGATCCGCTTGCCTACTCGTCCATCCGCCCTTACGAAGTAGCGCGTTCAAGGCCTACGTAGTCTTCCATCCCGCCGAGCGAAGCATTGCATAGCGGCATTGCATAGGAGTAGTTGTAGCTTTTTCTCTTTATTTTCCATAAACCAAATCAACCCCCGTGTCTGCAATTCATCCGACCCAAAGGACTTCGATCTCAAGTCCTTCCTCGAACGTTAACTCCACCTTACTGCGTTCCTTGAGAGATTCGATACTTGGGGATTTACTTCCTCATATTATTACTTGACAACGACCGGTTCACTGCCGTTCAGATCACAGTCTCGCTACCGCCTATAGCGGTGTACAGGATTTGCGCATCAAAGCGCAAGCTCTCCCCACTAATGATGTGAGAGTCATCGTAAATTTCTTTAAAAAATTATTCTCTCAATTTTGCACGCCGCGCAATACCCAATTCACGAAAATCTTAGCAAAATATGGTGTCACGCACAAACTATCCACTGCTTATCACCCGCAAACGAGCGGCCATGTCAAAGTCGTAAATCGAGAATTAAAGCGGATTTTAGAAAAAATTTGTTTCCTTTAATCGGAAGGATTGGGCACTTAAGCTCGATGACGCGTTATGGGCACTTAAGCTTGCCACCTTCTGGTCTAATTAGAGCACCGTGCATTTTGGGCGCTTAAAATTTTTAAACCTCGATTCTATGTTAGCGGTCGGGCAAAGAAAGTTTCAAATGAACAAGCTAGATGAGTGGAGAGCGAATACGTATGAGAGCAACAAATTATATAAGGAGCGAATGAAGTTTTATCATGATAAACACAAAAAATTTCCAAAAACTTTTTCGTCTGGCGATCTCGTCCTCCTGTATAATTCTCGTCTTCTCCTTTTTCCGGGAAAGCTAAAATCTCGATGGTCCGGACCCTTTATCATTAAAGTGGTTTGGTCATACGAGATAATTCTAATTTCCCACCCTGAAAAAGGCTCCTTCAAAGTAAATGGTCATCGTCTTAAGTTGTATCTTCCAGGGGATCTAGCTAACGAGATGAGTGAATCTATATTTCTTCTGCCTACCATCTGAACGCCAATTGGGTCAAGCTACGTGACCTAAAACAAAGCGCTTTTGGGAGGCACCCCAATGTTATCTTTTTGTTGTTTCTCATTTTCTTCTAACATGATTTTGTAGATAACCGCCGCTTCCCCCACAACTTCAAAATCAGGGAATCCCTTCTTCCTTCTTCTTTTAATTTGCATTCCTTTTTGCTCTGTCTTGCACTTTAGTTGCTTTTTATTTTTCTTTTACTTCATACTTAGTTTTAAACATTGGGCATAATGTTTAACATTAAGTATGGGTGTGTAAATATTTCTTAGTTTTTAAATTAGAAAATCATTCAAAAAAATATTTTCTTATGTCTTCTTTTACTCAAGCACTTTCAAAACTCAAATATTCAAAAAAAAAAAATTTAGAAAATCGAAAATTTAAATCTTGGAAAGGGACGCTTGGGCTATCATCCCATCTCACCTCCTAGTACCATTGAGAACCCTTCATGGGGTATACCTCGGGAAGTCCAAGAGTTAACAAAAAATTTTAGGTTTAAAGCTAGTTTCTTATCTCTTATTACTAAAAATACAAAAAAAAAAGATAATATCAAAAATTCAAAAAAAAATGAGAAACTTAGGACAAAAAACCAAAAAATTTATAAATCCCGTACTTGTTGTTTTTGTGATCTCTTAGAAATTTAGTTGAGAATATTTATAAGCATTTGTTTGTTTTTAATTGGCTAAAATTTTGTTTATTATAGTTTGCTAAATCTAAATTTTAGGTAATTTTGCTTTAAGAATCATTTTATGATTTGAGCTTGATTAGAGAATTGTTTTTAACATGACTTCTCTTTTTTATTTTAAATGGCATCATTTTGTAGTAATTTGATGAACTTCTTTAGATTTCTATTATATTTTCTTCTAGCTTTTTAGGTCTTAGGAAATTTAAATTTATTAGCATTTGCACTCAATATAATTTAATTTATAAGCTAGAATTCCTTTTTCCATACCCTACCCCTTTTGATGGCATACAAAAAAGAGAAGTGTTTTAAAAGATCATATGCATGGGAATAAGTGGATAAAATTCATTATTCCCTAAACATATGCACCCAAAATCGTTTAAAAGATTATATGGTATGGAGTAAGAGGATAAAATTCATTACTCCTAAACATATACATTTTGGGTTTTTATTAGAAGAGAATTTAAAAGATTATATGGAATGGAGTAAGAGGATAAAATTCATTACTCCTAAACATATACATAAAAAAAATGGAGGTGAGAGGATAAAATTTATCACCTCCTTTCTAAGATATCTTCTTATGCCAAGCTTTGTAACCCCCCCCCCCCCCCCCCCCCCAATATCTTTTATCTAGATTTAATTTAAGTTATAGAGAGAGCAATATTTAGTAGGTTATTTTTCCTTAAAGTTTCTTTTAAGATAGAGTCCTTATAATTTTAATCTAATTTAGTTTTATAATTTCTACAATTTTGTTTGCTAATTAATTATCTTGAGAAGTCCTTGCCTAAACACTCCTCCTCTTTTCAAATCATCATAATTTAGGACTTAACTCCTCCTAGAATTTATTCTAAACTTAACTTTTGATCTTAATGAAATTTTAGTTTAAAATTAAAAAAAAATTATATGAATGTCTTATACTTTTTCTCTGGAATAGCAAAACCTCAAGTATGGGGGTATTTGATAAGTAGTTTTTATATAACCTTTTTAGTATAAATTTAGTAATTATTTATAATGAAACTTTCTTTTTCATGTCAATTTGTGCTTATAAATAGGTCTTTTGTAAAAATTGTTTCTAATCTAGCTTATTTGTATTTTTGTAGAATTTTGGGACAAGTTTGGAAAATTTTGCATTACACACCCTAAGACACGCCCGTGACCAAGGGTGTGTAATCATAAGATCAGTCCAGAACTGCTGCCGCACAGTTTGAGCTAGTCCACAGCAAGTCACGCCCGTGACCCATGGTCACGCCCGTGACCAAGGGCGTGTAAATTTAAAAGATGCTCCCAGCGATGCCGTCGAGATGTGGAGATGCCGTCGAGAAGTCAACTCAAGTCACACCCATGACCCATATGTTACGGTCGTGACTTTCTCGCGGGATCCCTGCTCGTTGTCGCACCGCAATCAAGCCCACGCTGCATTAAATGAAGCCATCAAAGTACACGTCCGTGACCCAAATGTCACAGTCGTGACATGTCCATTCCGCCGCGCCGTCACGCAAGACCCATGCCACTGTCCTAGCTGAGATGAATAGTGGTACACGCCCTTGGTCACGCCCGTGACCGAGGGCGTGTGACTTGAATTTTTTTTATAAATTCCAGAGCTCTCCTTGAGTCTATGGTTCAAAAATTTGGAGAGGGGGAGGTGCTGCTAAAGATGTTAGTGACCTTTTTCATGCTTTTGTTCATGTCTTTCCATTTCATGTTTTCTTACTTTTCATGTCAAGTAATATTATAATTTTCTTTCTTGCAATAGCCTAGTTTAAGCTTGTAATCTTTTCATTTCTAGTGTTGTAACCTTACTTTATGGCTTGTAATAGTTTTTACTTCAATAAAATTAGTTTTGCTCTCTTTCTTTCTCTCTTTGTACTTTAGTTAATTTATCCTTAATGCACTCTTATTTTTCTCTCTTTTTCCCCTCCACTATGATTAACTAATTCTCATTAGTGCTCGATCAAAATGATCCGAGGATGAGATAATCAAGTTATGATTTTCTAAAGCTCTCTTTTTCTGTTTTTTTAAACACTTGATTTACTCTTGTTTTTTAATTAGCGATACCATATTTTCGATATATGGTTCTCGTTTAAGTTTTCATACTTAGCTAGCCGAGAGGCTCAAAGCATGAATCGATCACTCAAGAGTAAAGAGAGTTGCACGCACCCCTCGAGTGAGGATGACGTAAATCTCCCGGATTGGAGTCAAATCCAATAGATGGGTTCACAACGTAAAGCAAGATTTAGGTAATCGATTATTGAACGAGAGTTCGGTTGATTTTTCCTAAACTTAGTTGGGCATTTCCCGAGAGAGGCATGTTCGAGCTTCGGGAACCACCCCGGTCAAGTATTTTACTTAGAATTAGAATAATTTTTGCCTTCTCTTGATTATTCTCACTCCAAGGTGACTTTAGATTGAGCATTAATCCTTTTTTACATCGTTTAAAACCCTCTTTAGATTGCAATTTGTCTCTTTTAGTTAAGTAAAACAGACCCTAAAAAATCATTAGATAAGATAATAGTGATCGCCTCGAAGTAGAAGTAATCAACGCGCCCCGAGGAATATGACCTTGGTATTTTCAAAATATCATATACTATAGACGATAAGGTACACTTGCCTTCATTGGATATAGTTTGGAAAACATCATCAACTTCTTCGCTTTTTCATTTCCAAATCTCTAAGCGACTAAGCGATCAATTTTTATATCACTCACTATCTTCAAAGTCATCACTGAAATTATAATCATTCTCATCACTATCATCTTCGTTGCAATCACTATCACTATCAACATCCATTATTTTTATATCTGCGACATGTTCACTTCCCTCCAAGTCGTTCTTGTCAAGTTCAGTTATGGCATGATCATCAGCTTCAATTGTCTCAACGTACACATCAACTAATCCTTCATTGTTGCAATAGTTTATCATATTTTGGCATCACTGTCATTAATGATAAGAATTAAATGATCATAATCGTGAAGCCCAACTAAACTGCAATAAAATCTAACCCATCCCTCTTCACCCAATAGTATGACCATCTCATGCAGATCCTTCAACGTAAACTCTGTGACATTGCAATTGTCATAGTATCTTATCTTATCAGGCCGATAAATTAATCTATTGCAAACATTGAATGACCCAGAATAATGCATCCTTATATAGTAAATAACAAATCAGGACTTTCTGTATTTACAAAAATGATGTTATATAAAATGACTAACAAGCTAGGATAACAACCATAATATAATATAGTGCTTACAAGTAGATTACCATACGATGGAGCTTAAAATGTATAATCAAAAACATTAATGGGTCTTTGAATCCATACCAATTCAGCGAACCCAATACCCAATGTAAAAAAAGAACCTAATAAAATTATCTAGACATTAAACATTGCAGTAAACCCTGAACTAGGGTGCTCAACATTGAAGTGGGGTGCTTACAGTGAAAAACATTTCAGCAATCTTAATATAGTGCTTGAAATAAATGCTGAAATGGGGTGCTCAACATTAAAGTGGGGGTGCTCAACATTTACCGGAACAAGAACAGTTTTTGTTTAGGGCTTACAGTGGATGCTAAGAAGGGATGATGTCCTTCAGCAGGACCTGCAGCAAGATCGGGATGTCTCTTCTGCCAAAAATGCAGGGGGGGTCTCTTCCACCAGTAAATCGGGATGTATCTTTGATGGCGCAAATCTCGCACACCGCTATAGGCGGTAGCTCGACTGCGGCATGAAACGGCAGTGTACCGATCGTTCAAGTAATATAAAACGAGGAGTAAATCCCCGAGTATCGATCTCAAAGGAACACAGTAAGGTGGAGTTAACGTTCGAGGAAGGACTTGAGATTGAAGTCCATAACGTCAGGGTTATGATGGGTGGTTGAATTGGTTTCTATTTCTAATGCAGAAAAATAAATGCCCTAATATGCAGGCCTTGAGCGCACTGCTTCACTTGGCGGGATGGAAACTATATAGGCCTTGAACGCACTACTTCGCAAGGGCGGGTGGACGAGTAGGCAAGCGGATGAGATGGTTCGCACCGGCGGAAGTGAGGTGGATTACACGGGCATTTAGCGCCACTTAGCTTGGCGAATGGAAGAGTAGGCTCACGTAGTGGGAGAGTAGTTAAGCGGAATGGAATGGAGGGTAATGGCGGATGGAAGATGAATGATAATAGCGCACCTCATACACATGGATAAATCAAAAGGAATTTCATAAACATGAAATTCTATAGATCCATACATTATTCTATAGATCAATAAGACTTTTGCACTTTTACTAAATTTTAAGAAATCTCTATATCTAGAAATTCATTTCGTACAACTGAACCTTTTCAAACTGTTTCTTTTTCAGAACCAAAACGATTTGTGCCAAAATCACAGATGCCAAGAAGAACAGAAGGCCTTGGACTCGTAATGGATCTTGAAGCACTATTTCTGCATCTCCCTGACCAAACCCTCCTATATTTGGATTACTTGTTAATGGTTGATCAAGCTTGATGGATTCACCTTCTGAAACAAGAAGTTCTGGTCCTGGAGGTATAGTATCAACCACTTGACGTCCATCTGATGTATCAACTATGGATATTTCATATCCCCCCTTTTCTTTACGTACTATTCTGCTTACTATACCAGCTGATGTAGCATTATAAACTGTATTATTACTCTTGCTACCATCAGGATAAATCTGACCCCTTACTCTGTTCCGACCGACATATATGGGATATTTTAAGAAGTGAATGTCTTTTTTCGTAGCAGGGTCGGGGGAAAGAATAGGAAAAACGATTTCACTATATTTCTGACCGGGAACAGGACCTATCACAATAATATTTCTTTTATTAGGACGATAACACTGAAAAGAAAGATTGCCCATCTTTTCTTTCATTTCGGGAGAAATACGATCGGGGAGGGGCTAATTCGAAGCCCTCGGGTAAAATAAGAACAGCTCCTACATTCAAAGCTCCCTTTTTACCATTAGCAAGAACTTGTTTCAGTTGCATATCATAAGGAATTCGAACAACTGCCTCAAATACAGTATCTGGAAGTACAGCTTGCGGAACTTCAATATCCACGGGCTTATTAGCTAAATGGCAATTGGCACATACAATTCGCCCAGTTGCTTCTCGTGGATTTTCATAACCCTGCTGCGCAAAAATGGGATATGCATTTGAAATAGATGCTCGAGTTATTACATATATCATGATCGATACATAAACGGATCGAGTCATATGTTCTTTTACCCAAGAAAAAGTCTTTCTATTTTGCATGGTCCAATCATTGATCCCGGAATTTCTACAATAAATTCGATAGGTAGTGTTAAAATTTTTGATTGGACCGTTTAAGAGTAAGCAGGAGTTGTATCAACAAGAGTTATAGCCAAACAACCACAATGCCAAAAAGCAACACAAGAAATCTTTATTGAAATAGAACTGCTTTACAATGCGAGGTATACATGGTGAGACATGATTCATCAGAATCACGGAGACGAGAAGAACAAAACACACCAAAAAGGTAAAGCTGGCGGCTAGACAAGCTCAGACCGCACAAGCCGCACCACTCCAGAACTCGCCCGGCTTGCCCTGAGATCGCACGAACAGAAACTGGACAGACTGCCAGCACTGCAAGACCGCACCCCAGACCGCACGAACTGAAGCTTATTGGAACAAGGAACTGAAGATGTCGCCAGACCGCAACTTAGACCGCCTAACCGCTGAAGGTCGCCTGATCACTGAGCTCGCTGCGAACAGCATAAGAACACAATAACCCAGTTCGCTGACAGACCGCAGACGAACTGTTTATTCAAGCCACCGGAAATCACCAAGGAAGGAGACCGCACCCTGCTGACCGCAAACCTGCGAACACAACAAAGGTTAACTCGCATCCAAGTCGCATGAACTCAAACTTGAGACCGCAGGAAACAATCCGGGCTCTGGTTCTTACAATTCTTGTTAGGAATGACGGGCCATGCACCCCTATTTATAGGCGGGTGGACGGATGTCGTCACCGCACAAACTAGGATACAGTCACCACCCATCAGATCGCGAACGGTCTCAAAAGACAGATCGCGCGAACAGACCTCTTGGACGATCACCCGACCAAGACGCAGATCAGCAGACAAGATCGCGCACAGGTCGCGCGAACACGAGACCGCGCACAAGCCGTGCGGTCCCAACAACGCTCCTTCCTTAGAACACCAGGAGCAAGCAAGGACCATCTGGACGACTTCAGACAAGTCGCCAGATCGCCAAGATAGACTGCCCGGGTAGACGGTCATATAGGAACAACCCGCCCGGTCTTCCAATAAGGGAACCAGGCAAACCAGCAGATCTACTCGGGAACAACCCGCATCTACCAAGAGCAGACTGCCCAGAAGAAGACCGGAAACAACCCGCAACAAGTCGCCAACGACCAAACCCAAGAAGCAAGCTGGCAGATCTCACCAGATCGCCAGAACCAAACCGCCAGAGCACCAGCGCAGACCGCGCGGTCTCTGCAGTCTCCAGCCTTCAGACCGGCCGGACTCCCTTCCACTACACTTCAATAATTTCAACACTCCCCCTTGAAGTGGGAAGTGGAAACTAGCCCGAGCAACTCCCTTAACCGTGTAAACTGTCCCTTCGCCAGCGGCTTTGTGAAGATGTCTGCGACATTGTCCGCACTCCGAACATGCTCGACCATAAGAGATCCTCCCAACACCTTTTCACGAATGAAATGGTGCTCAATCTCTATATGCTTGGTCCTCGCGTGACAGACTGGATTGTTGACCAGCTTGAGAGCACTCTCATTGTCCCCGCGTAGCATAGTGGGACCTCGAACCTCCTGGTGAACATCCTCTACCAACCTCCTGAGCCAAACGTCTTCCTGAGCTGCCAAGGCCGAAGCCTTGTACTCCGCTTCTGTGGTAGATACAGACACCGAGTCTTGCTTCTTGCTGCACCAAAAAATAGCTGTGGGGCCCATCATAAAGACATAACCAGACGTTGATCTCTGATCATCCACGTCTCCCCCATAATCAACATCCATGAAACCATGCAACTCCAAGCTTGACCTTCTCCTATATAGGAGACCCAAATCAGAGGTCGACTTCACATACTTCAAGATGCCTTTTGCCGCCAGAAGATGAGGTTTCTGTGGTTCCGCCATGTACCGACTCACTTTGCCAACTGCATGGGCAATATCAGGCCTCGTGATGGTCAAATAGATCAAGCTCCCAACCAGAGCTCGGAACACCAACGGATCAGATAGAACTCTTCCCTCATCCTTCCGAAGCTTATGATGTTGCTCCAGAGGTATAGAGCTGCTCTTCCCTTCCTCCATGCCGAATCGCTGAACAATCCGCTCCGCATAGCCAACCTGAGAAATGAGCACTCCGCTCTCCCGCCTCTGCACCTCGAGTCCAAGGAAATGGTGAAGCTCCCCCAGATCCTTCATCTCGAATCTGATAGCAAGCTCAGCCCTGAGTCTTGCAACAGCTTCCTTCGAGTTTCCGGTGACAATCATGTCATCCACATACAGCAGCACAATCACCCGAAGCACCCCCTCCTTCTTGATGAACAAGCTAGAATCAGAGTCTGAAGCAACGAATCCGCAGAATAAGAGATACTCTGCAATCTTCCCGTACCACGCCCGAGGCGCTTGCTTCAACCCATACAGGGCCTTCTTCAATTTACAAACGTAGTCCGGATACTCCTTCGAGATGAAGCCTTGCGGTTGGATCATGAAGATATCCTTGTCAATCTCGCCGTATAAGAAGGCATTCTTCACGTCGAGTTGCCAAATCTCCCAACCACACGAAGCCGCCAAGGCAATAACAAACCGAACCGAAGTCATCTTTGCCACAGGACTAAACGTCTCATCATAATCTTCTCCATACTGCTGTGAAAACCCGCGAGCTACAAGGTGAGCCTTGTATCTTTCGATACTGCCGTCATCTTTCTTCTTCAGCTTGAAAACCCACTTGCAAGTGACAGGAGTGGTGCCCTTGGGCTTGGGCACAAGAGACCAGGTCTCATTCTTCTTGAGAGCTGCCATCTCTTCTTGCATCGCAACGTCCCACTCCTTCACGCCTCTGGCCTTCTCAAAGCTCGACGGCTCCCTTTCATCCAAGGGACCAGCAAAGAAACATGAAACAAAGTTCACCATGTTTCCTCCTGTGTATCGGTCTGGTGGTTGAATAGTCCTCTTCGACCTCCTAAGAGGTTGCCCCTGACTAACCACCTCCTCAGCTGCTTCTTCAGACCTAGCTCCTCTTCCAGGCAAAATTGGAGCATCGCTCCCCCTGCTTCCAGAACCTGAAGCTTCCACCTCTGAGCTAGACACAGCTGCAGCTCCTGGTGAAACAGGCAACTCCACTTGAAGATCTTCAGCAGCCTTCCCTTTTATATCAACCCTGCTTTCCGGTAGCTCAACTCCTGAACTCCCCTTGTAGGAAGTTACTTCATCGAACACCACATCCCGAGAGACAATTGACCTCCGTGTCTCAGGATCCATGCATCTCCATCCCTTCTTCCGCTCATCATACCCAACAAAGACTAGCTTCCTTGCTTTCGCATCTAGCTTTGTCCGAAGAGCATCAGGAATATGCACATAGCAGGTTGATCCAAACACCCCAAAGGTGTGCAACGCTCGGCTTCTCCTTGAGCATTAGTTCGTGAGGGGTCTTCATGTTGATAGGACTCAGAGGCAATCTGTTGATGACATAAGCTGCACAAGACATTCCCTCCGCCCAGAAGGACTTTGGGATACTCTTAGCATGAAGCCAGCATTTGCAGGTTTCCGTCAGATGACGGATCTTCCTCTCTGCAACGCCATTCTGCTGTGGAGTATGTGCACAAGTGAGCTCTCTCCTGAAGCCCTGCTTCCTGCAAGAACTTAAGAACTCACCAGAGGTGAACTCCCCACCATTGTCAGTTCTAAGTTTTTTAACCCGCAGGCCAAGCCGGCCTTCAACCAGCTCCTTGAACTCCACAAATTTTGCAAAGGCTTCTGACTTCTCCTTCAAAAAATACACCCAGACATATCTGGTGTAATCGTCAATCAACACCAACATGTATCTGTTGCCTCCAAGGCTTGGGGTGGCAGTCGGTCCCATCAAATCACCGTGGATGCACTCCAACGGCACTTTGCACCTTGTTTGCGATTTGTCAAATGGAAGTCGATGAGACTTACCAAACTGACATCCTTCGCAGACATTACCGTCTCCATAGGAGGATGATGAGTCCTCATCATATACACTTTTATGGACTCATCTGGGCCGTTTAGTTAGTCATTTCACTGCACTTTAGCCCTGTTTTAGTTCATATTTGATATCCCATGCTAGGTGCACCTTTTGGCCCATTTTGGTGTGATTTCATGTATATTTTCATTAGTGGTTTTCATGCACTGTTAGGTGCCACTTTTAGTGGCTGGATTTGTGGTTGTGCGCTAGAACAGGAGTCGTGCAGGTGTTTCCGGTGCAATTCTGCACAGGAACACTGCGCACGATCACAGGTTCTATTGCGCACGACCACTGGTCGTGCGCCACTGATCGTGTGCACTTAACGCCTTTTTCACGAGTTCTGTTTGGTGCAGTGCGCACGACCACTAATGCCAGTGCGCACGACCACCGGTCGTGCGCCACTGCTCGTGCGCACTGACCATTAATTTTTAAGTTCTGTTTCATCTATTGCGCACGACCACTAACGCTAGTGCGCACGACCATCGGTCGTGCGCCACTGGTCGTGCGAACATGTTATTTTGTAATTTCTGTCTTTGCAGGTTCTGTCCAGGCAGAGCGCACGATCACAGGATTCCAGTGCGCACGACCAATGGTCGTGCGCCACTGACCGTGCGCACTGTTTAATTCCAGCGCCTATAAATTCCCTGCTCGCGATTTTAGGTCATGATCCCTCGCTTCCAGCCGCCGTTTTCCGCCCGGTTCCGCCCAGTTTCGCCCCTCCACCGTCGCTCACCATATGGAGGTGCTCCGGGCTTGCTCTTCACGCCAATCTTGAGCCGGAGTTTCCTCTCGGCCTCCTCCTTCATCCAAGTGCTCCAAGGAAGGTTTAGCCGCCATCGCCATCAAGCAAGACGAAGTTTGCAACCTCTACCGGATCGTGACACGAAGAAGACGGGTCCATTGGAGAGTCGTGACAGCTCTCTCTACCCCGGACGTAGTTGCGGACCGAGCTTGGACGCGGATTGACAACCCGGCGATTCCAACCGCGAATCTCCAACGAGCCTTCGGATTCGGTCGATTTCTTGCCTTGTTCTCTTCTTATTGATGTATATGTAGCTAGAACCAACATTTTGATGAAGTATATTTTCACTTGTTAACATTAGTATGAAATCATGTCTATGTGATTGAGTAATCTTGTTATATTTTCATTTGAGGTGTGCCCCGTGGTGTGGATTGTTCGTTATGTTGTGCCGCCCTAACAATTGTTAGTGGTGTGCTTTGCGAAGAGGTGCTTACGACCCTCATTCCGTTAGCCTACTCGCCCATCCGCCTACCGAAGCGTGGCATCGCGGCCCGTATTCCATCCCGCCTAACGAAGCAGCGCGCTCAAGGCCTGCACAGTTCGATTCCGCGTGCCTACTCGTCCATCCGCCCTTTCGACGCAGCGCGCCCAAGGCCTGCCTAGTCTCCATCCCGCCAAGCGAAGCATTGCATAGCGGCATTGCATAGGAGTAGTTGATAGCTTTTATTTTACTTTCCAAAAGCCAACCCAACTCCCCCGCATTCCATCCGACTTAAGGACTTCAATCTCAAGTCCTTCCTCGAACGTTAACTCCACCTTACTGTGTTCCTTGAGAGATTCGATACTCGGGGATTACTCCTCGTTTATTATTACTTGAACGATCGGTACACTGCCGTTTCGTGTCGCAGTCGAGCTACCGCCTATAGCGGTGTGTGAGATTTGCGCCATCAAGTTTTTGGCGCCGTTGCCGGGGAACACAGTCGTGTGAGTTTTCTGGAGAGGGAGAACCTGAGAGAAAAGCCCTTCCATTTGTAAATTGCATTTTCTGTTATTTTATTTCTGTTCTTTTTATTCCATTTTCTTGTTTTATAGTAGGTTGCTTTAGTAAATTTTTGTTAGGTGTAGTATTTCGCACAATAGTGTTTGTCTTTTTGAATCGTTTTATCTTCACACTATGTGGGCACATCTTAATTTCCGTTGCCGTTGGTGTGGAGCTACCTCCCACTCTAGTGATGAATGTCCTACGGAGAATAGTAGGCATAATTCTTATAGCCCAGCATATGGAGCACCGACTTCGTCTGGTACTCCATATGGTGCGCGTAAGTCTTATGGCTACTCTGCTGAGCCTTTACCGTCATACTTCTTTTCGGCTCCAGCTCCCGCTGTGCCAAAGAAGCCTGCTAGGCAGTGCCAGTTTTGTCGGAGCACAGATCACGCCCTGAAGGATTGTGCTGCTTTTCATCGCCAATTGGATGAGGATGACGAGCCGGATATTCGGATCGTCCCAACTCCTAGCTCTGGCGGCACACCTTCAACATCCGGCTATGTGTCTTTGTCACCTTCACATTTTGAAGGGTATGGCATGGATACGGTCACCGGATGTGCGGCTGATCTATGCACCGACATTGCTGAGCCAATTCTCCATGTGCCTCCACCACTTCTAGTGGATTCGATTCTTTTCCCTGTTGTGCATACTACACTCGTCTCAGACGACATTGTTGATGATGTGTCGCAGGAGGAGGCGGTTGATCTGAGTGTTGTGCCTATTCCTATGGAGGAGGACAATCTTCTAGGTGAAGAGGAATTTTCCTCAGCACCGGTGGAGGAAGTCCAAATCCTAAGCCTGGCCACCGTTGATCCCGCCGAATCTTGTAGCATTGATGACAATGCAAACATTATTTTACTTCCCCAACCTAATGGGAGTGAGACCGGGACCACTCCCCCGATTTTTGATTATTTATGTTCTTCATCTTGTTTATTTCTCGATCCCCCCTCTTCACCCGAGCCTGTGCAGGTTGAATCTTCACAGGTACTTCAGGAGGACTTGGAGCTTTGTGCTCAAGTCAATGATGAGTGTGTCCTTTTATGCGAGGAGGTTGATCCCTCCTCCATTAAGGAAGCCTCATTCGTTGCCTTCTCCTCCTGCGGACCTGCTGTGGACGATACCTTGCTGGGCAAGGATAGTTTTGGTGAGATGAGTGAGGACCAGGCCTCCTCCTCTTCTTACTTTCTTTTCCCTCTGCCTGTGAGGAGCAGGTATTTATATTTAGGTAGAGGGGTGACTGCTCTGTCTCCGTATCGGTACCCGCTACCGATGCGCATATTAGAACAGTTACCTGTGCATTTTCTTTTCCATAGGCCCATTAGCTAGAATCGTTAAGATTTTGAATAAGTCGTGCTGGGATGACAATAACCCCAGTAGTTATCTTCCTTTTCTGCAATTTTTATTTTTATCTAATCATGTTTAGTTAGTAGTATTTTCTTTTCAGTTTTCTATTTTCTTCTGTTTTTGCGGAGCTGACCCCCTGCAGGTATCTTTTCTGGATGACGGACGCTGCAGCTTAGTCCAGGTTTACACGCCAATCTTCTGGTGTGCTCATTTCTGAGCACTGGGTACTCTCTTTCCCTAGCATTATTCTGAATTTTATAGCTGCATTTTGCGCATATTGTTTAGTTTAAGTCTGGGGGGGAGTGTACCGAGTGTTCACTACACGTGTACACGTTTTTGCATATCAGAAGTGTATTTTTATTATTGCATACACCACAACACCCACTTGAGCGCGTACTCATCTGTTTGTTCGCCCTGTTGTGAATTTAATTCTTTTGCTTATTTGGAAAAGTCTAGATGATGGTTTAGGATTATGTAGCAGAGTAAAATGTTGACTCTAGTAGTGCTCCTGGTCGAGTGCTCAGTTGCATAGAAATTTGTGTAGATTAGACTTCTTTTTATACTTATGGTTTTGTATTTTTTCTATTAGTGTAAATGTTGTTTACTCTACTCAAATGGTGAATCCGGTGTGAATCAAACGGTAGCATAGGGATGTGTGTAAACGATCGTTAGACTCGTATTGCTTGAGTCGTGAGAAAGGAGAATCTTTCTCGGTGGCTAGAACTTGCCCCAAGCGATTCTTGAAGCATTGGCATAGGATAGTTCTAGTGCGTGAGAATGACGTAGGCCATTATTTTGGCCCGGTTGAACTTTTTATTTCATGCCTATTGTTTACCCTTGCTAGCCCCTTTGTGCCTATCCTTTTCTTGATTCAGCTCCACATCTTTCTCGCCAAAGCCTAAAAGCCTAACCTAGTCGCACACCCAAATCTGAGCTTTAGTTGTAGTTTCATTTACATTTTGGGGGGTGTTGATTGTGGTGTTTATTATGTGAACCTGTGGATATGCTCAATTGAAAATTTGCTGAAAGAAAAAGACAAGAAAAAGAAGATTTAAAGAAAAAAAAAAAAAATGAAAAGAAAAAGAGAAAAAGAAAGGCGTGTTTTATTGAAAATCTTGTAGAAAAATTATGTATTGGGAGTAGGCGGTGCACACACCTATGTTGCAAAAGTCCAAGTCTGGGGGTGTGGTGCACTTGCATTCGATTTTGGGTGCACGGGTAGTTATTCTTAAAGTTCATTTGGGTTAGGTGTTTTAAGCCGTCCTGTTTATCATTGTTTACCTCACCGTAACCCAAGCCCCATCTCTAACCTAAAGTCCTACTGACTCACGCTATGAACCAATCTAGTGTCGTGGAGAGAATGTGACCGGGCAAGCTTATGGTCACCGACACTGATGGATTTCAGTGGAGTTTGTCCCGTACCCCGATCTTGAGCAATGCTCATCTCAGCGTTTAGTTTACTTTCTCCGTATGCGTGACCGAATGATTCACCGTTGTTCACCATTTTGAGTAGTTGTAATATGCTTTTACTCTTTTAGAAATATATAAACTGTTTTTATAATCAGAAATCTTTTCTATTATTTTTCTTATGCACGTGAGCATGCGACTTCGCATGGTACTCTGTAGTGTAATCATTAAGCCATCTACTGTTCTTTCCTAGTTCGCTTAGAATTTGTTTGCTCGGGACGCGCAAACAGTTAAGTCTGGGGGTGTGATGAGTCCTCATCATATACACTTTTATGGACTCATCTGGGCCGTTTAGTTAGTCATTTCACTGCACTTTAGCCCTGTTTTAGTTCATATTTGATATCCCATGCTAGGTGCACCTTTTGGCCCATTTTGGTGTGATTTCATGTATATTTTCATTAGTGGTTTTCATGCACTGTTAGGTGCCACTTTTAGTGGCTGGATTTGTGGTTGTGCGCTAGAACAGGAGTCGTGCAGGTGTTTCCGGTGCAATTCTGCACAGGAACACTGCGCACGATCACAGGTTCTATTGCGCACGACCACTGGTCGTGCGCCACTGATCGTGTGCACTTAACGCCTTTTTCACGAGTTCTGTTTGGTGCAGTGCGCACGACCACTAATGCCAGTGCGCACGACCACCGGTCGTGCGCCACTGCTCGTGCGCACTGACCATTAATTTTTAAGTTCTGTTTCATCTATTGCGCACGACCACTGACGCTAGTGCGCACGACCATCGGTCGTGCGCCACTGGTCGTGCGAACATGTTATTTTGTAATTTCTGTCTTTGCAGGTTCTGTCCAGGCAGAGCGCACGATCACAGGATTCCAGTGCGCACGACCAATGGTCGTGCGCCACTGACCGTGCGCACTGTTTAATTCCAGCGCCTATAAATTCCCTGCTCGCGATTTTAGGTCATGATCCCTCGCTTCCAGCCGCCGTTTTCCGCCCGGTTCCGCCCAGTTTCGCCCCTCCACCGTCGCTCACCATATGGAGGTGCTCCGGGCTTGCTCTTCACGCCAATCTTGAGCCGGAGTTTCCTCTCGGCCTCCTCCTTCATCCAAGTGCTCCAAGGAAGGTTTAGCCGCCATCGCCATCAAGCAAGACGAAGTTTGCAACCTCTACTGGATCGTGACACGAAGAAGACGGGTCCATTGGAGAGTCGTGACAGCTCTCTCTACCCCGGACGTAGTTGCGGACCGAGCTTGGACGCGGATTGACAACCCGGCGATTCCAACCGCGAATCTCCAACGAGCCTTCGGATTCGGTCGATTTCTTGCCTTGTTCTCTTCTTATTGATGTATATGTAGCTAGAACCAACATTTTGATGAAGTATATTTTCACTTGTTAACATTAGTATGAAATCATGTCTATGTGATTGAGTAATCTTGTTATATTTTCATTTGAGGTGTGCCCCGTGGTGTGGATTGTTCGTTATGTTGTGCCGCCCTAACAATTGTTAGTGGTGTGCTTTGCGAAGAGGTGCTTACGACCCTCATTCCGTTAGCCTACTCGCCCATCCGCCTACCGAAGCGTGGCATCGCGGCCCGTATTCCATCCCGCCTAACGAAGCAGCGCGCTCAAGGCCTGCACAGTTCGATTCCGCGTGCCTACTCGTCCATCCGCCCTTTCGACGCAGCGCGCCCAAGGCCTGCCTAGTCTCCATCCCGCCAAGCGAAGCATTGCATAGCGGCATTGCATAGGAGTAGTTGATAGCTTTTATTTTACTTTCCAAAAGCCAACCCAACTCCCCCGCATTCCATCCGACTTAAGGACTTCAATCTCAAGTCCTTCCTCGAACGTTAACTCCACCTTACTGTGTTCCTTGAGAGATTCGATACTCGGGGATTACTCCTCGTTTATTATTACTTGAACGATCGGTACACTGCCGTTTCGTGTCGCAGTCGAGCTACCGCCTATAGCGGTGTGTGAGATTTGCGCCATCAGAGGACAAGCTAGGCAAGCCATTGACAAGGCCCCTTACCGCCATAGCCTTCAATTTGTCCATGCCTACATGCCCCAACCTTTCATGCCAGATGGCCGCGCCATCATTTGTCCTCATCTTATCAACATAGGTACTTGTCGATAAAACAAACAAGTCCTTCACCCGCTTGCCGACATGAATAACATCTCCCTTTATCTCCGGTTGAGTTTTGAGAAACTTCACTTCTGTTGGGCCAAACAGAACGTGATAACCGGCGTCGACCGCATTGGTCACAGAGAAGAGATTTTTCTTCATACCAGGCACGTGATAACACTCCTCAACGTGAGTGGACCCTTATCACTGCTCAGAGAGACGACTCCTTCGTGCTCTACTGGATGAATAGAATTATCAGCCGTAATGATAGCATTGTTACCTGAGTAAGGCGCCAAAGAAGAGAACTTTGATCCATCCCCGGTGAGGTGATGCCCACACCCTGAATCAACAATCCAGTCCTCATCATAGTTGATGGAAGCCAAGGCCTTAACGGGCATCGCCGTTATATTAGACGCAAAGGCTCCTCCCCATCCAACTTCACCAGACTTTGGCATCTCCTTCTCCACTGCATGTCCCCGCTGAAGATTCACCCGGCAATCTTTCTTGAAGTACCCGGTCTTGTTGCATCTAAAGCATCTCGGTCCCTCTCCTTTCTTCTTCCCATCAGACTTAGGAGCATAGCCCCTATCTTGCTGACCTGAAGTGGAGGGTCCATCATGACCCGGCTTCTTCTTTTCCCATTTCTTCTTCTTCTTCCCAGAAAACATCACATCACTTTCTCCCCCGGAGATTGAAACCCCTGCCATCTGTCTTGCTAAACTTTCTTGCAAAGCAAGAAGGTTCTCCAGCTCCAACAACGACGGTTGATTTGCCCAACCCTGAACTAAAGTCACAAAAGCAAGATACTCCTTCCGCAACCCGCGGATGAAATGCCTCTTCAGTTTTGCCTCAGAAATTGGCTCATCAGGGTCCAATGCAGAAATCTCTGCCGTGAGATTCTTCATCTTGAGGAAGAAAGTAGAAACAGAAAGATCACCTTGAGAGGCCTTTGCCAACTCATTTTCAAGATACTGTAGCCTCGCTACATTCTTCTTATTGAACGATCCATCCAAGGATGTCCAAATCTCAGCAGCAGATTTACATCCGATGATGTGATCAAACAGCTCCGGTGAGATAGCCCTCTTGAGAGTGAACTCAGCCTTAGCATTCGTCCTTCTCCAAAGTCTCACCTCTGCCATATTATCTCCTGCTGGAAACACCTCTTGGGTGTCTTCTCCTCCAACTACCTCCCATAGATCCTCGCCAAGCAAGTAACTCTCCATACACGACTTCCACTTTTTAAAGTTAGTCGATGTGAGGAGTTCAATACCAAGACCTCTTGCGTATCCACCTTCCATGGCAATCTGTGTGGTCTCTTCTTCACAAAGACGATGGCAACTCTAGTTGATCACTGCTTATCCACTCCAGAAACCTCGCTCTGATACCATGTTAAAATTTTTTATTGGACCGTTTAGGAGTAAGCAGGAGTTGTATCAACAAGAGTTATAGCCAAACAACCACAATGCCAAAAAGCAACACAAGAAATCTTTATTGAAACAGAACTGCTTTACAATGCGAGGTATACATTGCGAGACATGATTCATCAGAATCACGGAGACGAGAAGAACAAAACACATCAAAAAGGTAAAGCTGGCGGCTAGACAAGCTCAGACCGCACAAGCCGCACCACTCCAGAACTCGCCCGGCTTGCCCTGAGATCGCACGAACAGAAACTGGACAGACTGCCAGCACTGCAAGACCGCACCCCAGACCGCACGAACTGAAGCTTATTGGAACAAGGAACTGAAGCTGTCGCCAGACCGCAACTCAGACCGCCTAACCGCTGAAGGTCGCCTGATCACTGAGCTCGCTGCGAACATCATAAGAACACAATAACCCAGTTCGCTGATAGACCGCAGACGAACTGTTTATTCAAGCCACCGGAAATCACCAAGGAAGGAGACCGCACCCTGCTGACCGCAATCCTGCGAACACAACAAAGGTTAACTCGCATCCAAGTCGCGCGAACTCAAACTTGAGACCGCAGGAAACAATCCGGGCTCTGGTTCTTACAGTTCTTGTTAGGAATGACGGGCCATGCACCCCTATTTATAAGCGGGTGGACGGATGTCGTCACCGCACAAACCGGGATACAGTCACCACCCATCAGATCGCGAACGGTCTCAAAAGACAGACCGCGCGAACAGACCTCTTGGACGATCACCCGACCAAGATGCAGATAAGCAGACAAGATCGCGCACAGGCCGCGCGAACACGAGACCGCGCACAAGCCGTGTGGTCCCAACAACGCTCCTTCCTTAGAACACCAGGAGCAAGAAAGGACCATCTGGACGACTTCAGACAAGTCGCCAGATCGCCAAGATAGACCGCCCGGGTAGACGGTCATATAGGAACAACCCGCCCGGTCTTCCAATAAGGGAACCAGGCAAACCAGCAGATCTACTCGAGAACAACCCGCATCTACCAAGAGCAGACTCCCCAGAAGAAGACCGGAAACAACCCGCAACAAGTCGCCAACGACCAAACCCAAGAAGCAAGCTGGCAGATCTCACCAGATAGCCAGAACCAAACCGCCAGAGCACCAGCGCAGACCGCGCGGTCTCTGCGGTCTCCAGCCTTCAGACCGGCCGGACTCCCTTCCACTACACTTCAACAATTTCAACACCCTAATATGCAGGCCTTGAGCGCAATGCTTCACTTGGCGGGATGGAAACTATGTAGGCCTTGAACGCACTACTTCGCAAGGGCGGGTGGACGAGTAGGCAAGCGGATGAGGTGGTTCGCACCGGCGGAAGTGAGGTGAATTACACGGGCAGTTAGCACCGCTTAGCTTGGCGAATGGAAGAGTAGGCTCACGTAGTGGGAGAGTAGTTAAGCGGAATGGAATGGAGGGTAATGGCGGATGGAAGATGAATGATAATAGCGCATCTCATACACATGGATAAATCAAAAGGAATTTCATAAACATGAAATAAAAGTTATAGATCTGGATTTATCATGTTCTTCATCCACAAAATAGAGAGTTTAGCATACAAACATCATTTCAAAAGAATAAAGAGTAAGAGATTCGACCGACTCCGAAGCCTTGCTGGGATTCACGGTTGGAATCGCTGGGTTGTTAATCCACGTCCAAGCTCGGTCCTCAACTGTTTCCGGGGTAAAGGAGGGCTGTCACTTCCTCCCAATGGCCCGTCTTCTTCGTGTCACGACCCGGCAATGTCCAAATGCTCATTAACCCTTCCTTGATGATGACACTAATATCCAATCTCTTCCTTGAAGTCCCTAGATGAATAGAGGAGGCTTAGAGCAAAAAAACGCAAAAAACGGCGCTGGAAAAGACCTAGAAATGAAGAAGATGCGGCTGTTTTCGCAGAGCAGCTATTTATAGACGGGTGCAGAATTTCAATGCACACGATCAGTGGCGCACGACCACTGGTCGTGCGCACTATGTCCCGTGGTCGTGCGTATTACCTGGCAGCCCATTTTTAAGTGGGAATTAATGCACGGACAGTGGCGCACGACCAGTGGTCGTGCGCACCATGTCCAGTGGTCGTGCGCAGTGTTCCTATGCAGTTTTTGCGCACCGGAACACTCGCACAACCCCCGTATCAACATGAAAGATCGTCGGGCCACATATATGAACATGAAAATACACCGAAACGGGTCTAAAAGTGCACTTAGCATGGAATGAAGTATAGAGAGCAAATATGAATGAAAATACGTCTAATGTGTAGTGCAAAGACTAGATAATCGGCCCAAATGAGTCCGAAAATATGTATATAATTGGGACTCATCACACCCCCAGACATACCTATTTGCTCGTCCCGAGCAAATCATCTCAGGGCGAAGAAAAAGAGAACAAGTTGGCTAGGCAATTGTACGAACGAAGTACCATGCGAAGTCGCATCCTCATGCACAAAGAGAAATAGTAGAAAACAATTCTACGTATGCACGGTAATTTTTATTTTCTAGAAACGTAGAAGACATATTACTCATACTCCTAATGTGAATCACAGTGAATCATCCGGATACGCGTAGAACGAAAGTAGACAGACAGTGAGGTGAGCATTGCCAAAGATCGGGTCTCGGGAAGATCTCCAAAGGAATCCACCAATGTCGATGACCATACGCTTGCCCGTTCACACTCTCTCCACGACACTGGTTTGACTCAAGCGCGCAAATCAATAGGACTTTAGGATAAAACAGGGCTTGGGTTTAGGTGGGGTATAACAACGGTAAACAAGAAGGCTAAGCACACCAAACCCAAATGAACAAGTACAAACACAGATAAATCACTCTATGCCCAAACATAATCAAATGGGTGCACACACCAACAGGCTTAGATTTGATAACATCGGTGTGTGCACCGCCTACTCCAAAATACAAAACATTTTTATATATTTTCCATTTTTTCTTTTCTTTTTCGTCTCCCTTTTTTTAAACATTGCATTCATTTTTTTCACATAATAAATCCAGCATAAATACCATTTGGTCACAACCACATATCACGATATGAACACCACTTCAACACCCCACATTCAAAATATAAATAATAAAGCTCAATCATGGGTGTGCTAATAGGGTTGGCTATTTGGCTTTGGTGACGTATAGTGGAGCTGAATCAAAAGGAGGGGTAAGCACAACTGGGTAGCGAGGGTAATGTGGTAGGAACGGGTACAAGGCTCAACCGGGCCAAAATGAGGGCCTACATCATATTTGCGCGCTTGACTAACCATATACCCATTCTTCGAGAGTCGCTTGGGGCAAGTTCTTAGCCATCGAGAAAGATTAACTTTCCTCCTGACTCGAGCAATACGAGGCTACTGAACGCCTACACACAATTCTACGCCACCATTTGATTCATAACCGGATTCACAACTAGAGTACAGTAAACAAAATTTAAGCTAATAGAAAAATAGAAACTAAAAGCATATAAAGAATTTTAATTTACACAAACTCTAAGTGAACATGAGTGTACGACTAGGGACACTCTTGGAGTCAACATTTTACTCTGCAGTACAATCCTAAGCCAACACAGCATTCTTTACTTAGCGCACAAGTGATAAAAAAAGCTCGGCATGTGCAAAAATTTAAGCACGTTCTCAAGTGGGTGATGCGGTGCGCGATGCAAATGAACAAAACCAAATATCATAATAAAAGCTTCTAGCATGCAAAAGATGTGTGACCGTGAGTGGGTAACGAAGCGCGGTTCTCCCCCCAGACTTAATCTAAGCAATACATCATAATGATATGACAGTGAAAATCAAAATCGAAAGCTAGGGAAGAAGTTACCCAATGCTCAGCAAGTGAGCATACCAGAAGATGCATGAAAATCTGAAGCAAACCCGCCATTCAGAATTTGCAATGAGTACCTGCAGGGGTGAGCTCCACAATAACAAAAGAAAGCAGAAATGCTAAAACTGAACAGAAATTAACTAACTACTCTAACTAGGAAAATGAAAATGCAATAAAAGTAAGATAACTACTGGGGTTATTGTCATCCCAGCATGACTTATTCAGGTTTTGTACAGTTCTAGCTTATAGGCCTATGATAAGAAAAGTGCACAGGTAACTGTTCTAATATGCGCATCGGTAGCGGGTACCGATACGGAGACAGAGCAGTCACCCCTCTACCTAAATATAGATATCTGCTGCTCACAGGTAGAGGGTAGAGAATGTAAGTGGAGGAGGAAATATCCTCACTCAACTCACCAAAAACATCCTTGCCCAACAAGCTATCGTCTCCATGAAGGTGGCAGGAGGAAAAGGTAATGAGTGGAGCTTCCTCTACGGAGGGGGGATCAACCTCCTCACATAAGAGGATTCTCACATCATTGACTTGAGCAAAATGCTCCAAGTCCTCCCGGGGTACCTGCGAAGATTCAACCTGCACAAGCTCAGATGAAGAAGGGGGGTTAGGAAATAAAAGAGAAGAATGACTTAAATAATCAAAAATTAGGGGAGTGGTCCCGGTCTCACTCCCAGCAGGATCCAAACATAGATCACTGTCGGTGTCATAAGAGTCATAGCGAGGGGAATTCGGGAGCTCAAGGTCCTCTGTGGTGAGGTGGACCTCCTCATCCAATAAGGAAGTACAAACCTCCTCATCAGAAGAGGAATCCTCCTCATCCCACTTCGGCGCATCATCGTGGGCCAAGGAGTCACACTCCCCATCGGAGAGAATAACATCCTCATCCCACTTTGATGCAACCTCAGGCTCCGAATGAACCTCCTGCACAACATCATCAACCAACTCAAAAGGAATAGGAAAAGAAAATTCTTGCAAAGAAAGAGGAGGAACAACGGTACTAATATCAGGGAATATATAAACAGGTTCCTCAGGGGGTGAATCCAAAAGAGGAGATGAACGCAAAGGGAGAGGAATCTCCACCACGTCATCACACTGAGCAGTTGAAAGTCTGATGGGAATATCTGCAGCAGTCCCCCATAGACAAGGTGGTACTGTGAACTCATCATCAGAATCAGAATGGGCAACCAAATGAGAGGTGGATGGACAAACACGGACATTCGATTCATCATCCATCTCCAACTGGCGCTGGAATTCTGCACAGTCTTTCAATGAATGCTCAGTGCTATGACAACACAAACATAATTTTCTATTCCTCGTCAGTCCTTGCGGGGCCGGTGAGGAATACAAAAATGATGGAAGTTGCGAAGAAGAGTGACCATACGACTTGGGTACAGTGTATGAAGTGTCGTAGGAAAACGATGCTTCATGCACTGAGCCATGAGAATTATGCCCACCATCTTCAGTGGGGCACTCATCACTAGAATGCCTAGCATCCCCACACCATTTGCAACAGATATTTAGATAAGCAAACATGGTGCAAAGGAAGATTATTCACCAATAGAAATATTCTAAGCAAGAATTAACTATACACACACAATAAAATTGAAAACCTGCTTTTGAAAAATTGCAAATAAAGATTAGAAACAAAAAATTAAAAGATGCTACTTATATAACAAGAAATACAAAATATGGTATAAACAAAGGGCACAAGGGCTTCTATCTCTTGTCTCGCTCTCCAGCAAACTCACACGTCTGTGTTCCCCGGCAACGGCGCCAAAAACTTGATGGCGCAAATCTCGCACACCGCTATAGGCGGTAGCTCGACTGCGGCACGAAACGGCAGTGTACCGATCGTTCAAGTAATATAAAACGAGGAGTAAATCCCCGAGTATCGATCTCAAAGGAACACAGTAAGGTGGAGTTAACGTTCGAGGAAGGACTTGAGATTGAAGTCCATAACGTCGGGGTTATGATGGGTGGTTGAATTGGTTTCTATTTCTAATGCAGAAAAATAAATGCCCTAATATGCAGGCCTTGAGCGCACTGCTTCGCTTGGCGGGATGGAAACTATGTAGGCCTTGAACGCACTACTTCGCAAGGGCGGGTGGACGAGTAGGCAAGCGGATGAGGTGGTTCGCACCGGCGGAAGTGAGGTGGATTACACGGGCCGTTAGCACCGCTTAGCTTGGCGAATGGAAGAGTAGGCTCACGTAGTGGGAGAGTAGTTAAGCGGAATGGAATGGAGGGTAATGGCGGATGGAAGATGAATGATAATAGCGCACCTCATACACATGGATAAATCAAAAGGAATTTCATAAACATGAAATAAAAGTTATAGATCTGGATTTATCATGTTCTTCATCCACAAAATAGAGAGTTTAGCATACAAACATCATTTCAAAAGAATAAAGAGTAAGAGATTCGACCGACTCTGATGTTGGGATTCACGGTTGGAATCGCTGGGTTGTCAATCCGCGTCCAAGCTCGGTCCTCAACTGCGTCCGGGGTAAAGGAGGGCTGTCACTTCCTCCCAATGGCCCATCTTCTTCGTGTCACGACCCGGCGATGTCCAAATGCTCTTTAACCCTTCCTTGATGATGAAAGAAAGATCCAATCTCTTCCTTGAAGTCCCTAGATGAATAGAGGAGGCTTAGAGCAAAAAAATGCAAAAAACGGCGCTGGAAAAGACCTAGAAATGAAGAAGATGCGGCTGTTTTCGCGGAGCAGCTATTTATAGACGGGTGCAGAATTTCAATGCACACGATCAGTGGCGCACGACCAGTGGTCGTGTGCACTATGTCCCGTGGTCGTGCGTATTACCTGGCAGCCCATTTTTAAGTGGGAATTAACGCACGGACAGTGGCGCACGACCAGTGGTCGTGCGCAGTGTTCCTATGCAGTTTTTGCGCACCGGAACACTCGCACAACCCCCGTATCAACGTGAAAGATCGTCGGGCCACATATATGAACATGAAAATACACCGAAACGGGCCTAAAATGCACTTAGCATGGAATGAAGTATAGAGAGCAAATATGAACGAAAATACGTCTAATGTGTAGTGCAAAGACTAGATAATCGGCCCAAATGAGTCCGAAAATATGTATATAATTGGGACTCATCAATCTTCCCCTAGTAAATCGCGAATAGTAGTGGGTAATCGCCACTAGTTGCTGGAGGACCGCCGATAGTCACCATTGAGGGATGTTATGCTCTTCGCCAGGAGATCGATAGGTGATCGCCAATAGTCGCCAATAATAATTGCTGGAAGAACGCGGACGGGTACGATATGGGAAATAAAACCTAATTCCTCTAAGTAGGTTTTTGTAAAGGGTATAGCTAATGACATAATTGCTCCCAAGCAATTTTCATAATGAATAAAAAAAATAAAACAATTCGGGTAATGGTGCAATAAGCAACACTTAACCAATTTGGGGCGTGCAAAGTGCTAAAACTAAATAGTTATGGTACAAAGTTTAAGATCCCCTCCCCCCAAACTATGAACCCGTGTTGGAGGGAGAGGGTATTACAACCCAAGACGGCCACCCAACGCTCTTCAAGTGGCAATGACCCACTTAAGCGCTGGATGATCATCCTGTTAGGAAAAGAAAACAACACATCACATCAGATCACAATGTGGAAGCAATAATATGGAAAACCAACCAGACAAACATACATACATACATACATATATATATATAAACGAAAGACCGTAGCCAACTGTTTACATACGTAGCCCTGTGGGCTAAGGGTAACTACAACAGCCATACATTCCTCACATAGTTCTATACCCTAGGAATCACATCTCAAAAGATGGGAGGTGAGACCGATGTATCTGCTCGGGTGGCCTCTAAAGCCGGTACACTGTCACGCGGTGTGGGGTTTCTCGCTGTCCCATCTCCTGTGAATGGTTATATAAACAAACATTAGTCACGGAGCTAAATGAAAACACATCTCCTCCCCGGATCCATATCCTGGGACGAGCCTAAGCACGTACACAATAAATAAATAGCTGAACCAAAGTGTTGGCAACATATAAATAACTGGAAGCAATAGTAATATCAATTGTTATTTAAGAGAATAACATAACTAGTAGATGTAATATCTACTAGTACCCACATCTTGTGATTACGTCGCATGTGTTCATAACCTACTAACACACCCTGTGTCGACACAGTTCGGACCGCTTCTCTTCCAGCAGAGTAGCGAACCCCACAGGCCTAACCGATGTGGCCATCGGTGACAGTGGCCAGTCCTGCCACTTCTAGGGGTGGTCATACTACACTACCTAGGCCCCATCGTACAATCAGGTGTACTCATTGGATGTGCGCGACATACGGAGATTTCCAAAATATAGGCCGACCAGTGGAGGCAATCCACCGGGGTATAAAGTGGTGCTCACCCGCAGTACACATCTCCATGTCGTCGAGAGTCGTCAACCCTCCCACACCAGTACGAACGGTCTGCGGGCGTGACTGACCCGCCACTTTTATCGCAAACAATTTACAAACATTTTATTTAAATAATAATTAGCACAGTTTGGATCTACGACGACTTGCCCTACTTGATGTTTAAATGGTCCGAGCAAGAGACCTACTTAAATCAACATACAACTCATTTTTTAGTCGAGAGGCGCAGCGAGCGTGAGATCACATTATTTGGAGCTAACCCTAGAGGGAATGCTCAATATCTCGATTATCCCCAACTAATGTTTTACTAGGAAGCCAACCACACATTAGAGCAGGACCAGAGCTAGAAATGCAGAAACTATAAATTGCATTAATTGAGTGCGGTAAGGGAAAGTGCTGCTAAAATATGTTACCGAAATGAATGCTGAATTATAAAGATATTGAACTGAATAGACAGAAAAATAGTAGTGAAATGAATTGGACCAGTACGAGACTGGAGTAGTATTAATAATAACGGAAAGCATTGTAAATAAAATACTAAAAGAAACTAGACCAGTACGAGACTGGAGTAGTACTATCGAGAAGGTGCAATAAAATAGTTAGTATTCCTTCACTCCATATTTAGGAGGCTTCAGTTCCGTCTCCGTTCATTGGAGGCTTCTTTTTGAATTTCACCAATTATTAAGGTTCAATAATATGTGCGATTGCGCCTCTTAAACGTGGCTAAAGCGGGCATGAGGAGCTTGTTATGAGTTCCTTAACTTCTCAAACTGGAGGCAACTTCCAATGTCTGAATCGAGGTTGGGAGTCGACAATATTAACACTCGTATCTTTCATTTTCCCGATGTACTCGAAATATTCGAGAATTATTCCTAATGAAGAACTTGATGATTCGCACAAACCCTGTATCGCTTTGAGCTTGAGATTTCACTTCTATAGATCGGGTCATTATTTATTTCTAAAATTAATTCATAACATATCGCGATTGCGAGCTACGATTCCCTCTCCCAATATTTGAAAAACCAAAATTTAAAAGGCGTGACCCTTTATTAAAAAAATTGGAGAATCATAATTTTTTTACACAAATGTTCAAAATATTTATTAATATACCAAAGAGGGCCTATCATGAGCCTATTAATGTTTCCAAAATTTTCTAACCACTTTGGGGTGTTTAATTTAGCCAAACAAATCTTATTTAGGATTTTAAAAATACCAAATTAATTTATAAAAATCCCAATAAAATTGTGGAGATAGCCCTCAGAAGAGGGAACAACTTTCATGTTCAGACATTTTTACCTAGGAGCATAAATTATTCCCAAAAATTTGGAAAGATTGTTGTGCATGTTTGGGGTGCGGATAGTCATTTCCCGAATAAGATATGGAGCCGATCCGCACCAACAACAGATATGGAGCCGATCCGCTGTGGGGGCGCGGATGCTGAAGCGGGAGTGGGGATTAAGAATTCCCTAGTCTTCCGATCTCATCGTGGAGATCGGATGGCAGTTGCTGCTCCCCGGCGGTGCAGAAGGTTGTGACCCTTGCCACCGCCGGCCAATAACCTCCATTCATCAGTGCTGCCTGACGCCACTGGCCACCGCCAAATTTTTCCATCCCAAGAGCTGGGTGGCGCGATCCCCATCGTTCCCATCAGTTCAGCATCACCCTGCATCTCGAGTGGCCACACCACTGCCCCGGTTGACTCACCGAGGGTAGGCCCTTCCCCGTTAGTAGTCCGGCGGCCTGGCGCTGTAGGCCACTGCCGAAAAACATGGAACAGAGCTCCCCTAGAAAATAATGAAAAACGGGTGCCCCCGAAGACGAGTTCTTTGGCGGAACCACCTCCCTTCACCATCGGGGTGGGGAGTCTCTAGTGGAGTAAACTATCCCAGTTCCACCACCAGCACTGTGCGAGTTTACTCCATGCGTCCATTACCCAAGCCTAGAGCTTGGTTCGGGTGGTGCTGGTGGCACTCCGGTGGCCAAGGGGTGCATGCAGCATGTCAGGATTGAGAGTTGATTAATATACACCTAGAGGGAGATTATTAGGTGTTTATAAGGTTATTTAGTCTTTTAAAATATTTACCACAACACCCAAGCAAACCAGAAAACACACAGAGATTTATAGTGGTTCTCTTCAAAACAATATGTCAAGAGGTAGTCCACTGTCCCTCCCACCTATCTAGCAATGTGGTAGACTAGACAAATTCTCCAATAACTAAGATCTCTCTTACAATACAGCAGATCTTAAAACTTAGATCGCAAAGGATCCTACATCAGCCCTTACACAGAAAAGCTTACTCTCAGGTTAAAAAAACTTCCAATAACTCAGACTTGACAAGTTCTGCCAAACACTAAGATCTTCACCAAAATCCTACCAAACTCTGATCTTCACCAAGATCCTACCAAACTCAGATCTTCACCAAGATCCTACCAAACTCAGATCTTCACCCAGATCCTACCAAACTCAGGTCTTCACAAAGATCCTATGAAACTCAGGCTCACACAGAACACTACAAAATGAGAAGGTTGTTTTGATGTTGAAGAAGAGAAGGCTTCAAAGATAGAGCTTTTAATTGAATAGACTTCTTCTTCTTCTAGCAGATGTAGCCTCAGAGATCTTCTGGATTACCAAATCTTTCTTGAGAATCCTCTTTTGAAAATATCAGATTATCTTTTCTAACCAGGAAGAAGATTCATTCTTTGATCTTCACAGCACAATAATGAAGACTTCTTTTCAGTACTTTTCTCCTTTCTGAATGTAAGTCTGTGAGTAAGATAGTAAGAGCAAAAGAACTGTTTATAGATTTCGAAATTCTCTCTATTTATATTTCTCTGCACTTTAGCATAATGGCCCTCAATAATTTATTTCATAATTAATTGGGCCATTCAGGAATATTGTTTGAAATGGCAGAATAATATGCCATAAATGCTTTGCCATTTTAGGAACTTCCACAATATAGAAGTATTTGATATTCTACTTTAATTATTGTGTAACGGCTAGATCTGCAGAGAATATATCATTTAATTTTTCTTTGATTAGTGCACAAGATAGGAGGCGTGTATATTCCATGTATATCAATTTCCAAGATAGATCAGTGCATTAAATGTAGCTCTGCACTGTCAAGATGACAAACTTCCTTCAAGGCGATATCGTCTTGATCATCAACACGATATATGTTCTTCGTGATGATGTCAACGACATACTTCTACCTTCACAACTTATTAAGATATATAGACGATATACTTCCTTCTATACGATATCGTCTTGATGTTTCAGTCTACACGATGTATATTTAATCTTCAAGCCAATATGACTACTTCAAGACGATATCGTATGAACCTTGTCTGCATGACCTTTACATAGCCATTTCAATGATAAAGCTTCTTCAAGATGATATACTTCTGTCTAGATGATATAATGGCTCAGCATCAAGACGATATTTGACTTAGTGGTTTTTTCACTTCTATTATAGTCTTGATACTAAGAATATAGCTTTGATACATCTGTCACATCATGAACTTAATATCAAAAATAATTTTGCTTATCTATACTTGTGTTCCTTCTTTAAATCTAGGAACATTGAGAGCTTACTTCCCAACAATCTCCCCCTATTTGATGAAGCCAGAACTTACAATTATAGATAAGCCTGACTAATAAATATATTAAATAAAGATCAAACAAAACTTAGAACACTTGATTTATTGATTAAATATTGTCCCAGAAGCATAAAGAAATATTAAACAAGAATGTAAAACATAGAAATGTAGTGCAGTGTTCCTAGGGTCCTTTTCCTTTATCAATCCTCCTGAATAGCTTTCCCATTTTCAGATGATCCAGCCTTCTTAGATTTCTTTGCTTCAGCCAGGTTTTCCTTTTGCATTTCAAAATAGTTGTATGGTTTGGGATGATATCTGAGAGGAGCATGAGTAAGCACTGAAAGATCCCCCATCTTAACTTCATTCCAATAATCTCTTCTGCAAGCTTCACCCAATTCATATTTGTGCCATTCTTCAGAGCTATAGAATTGGCCTTTATCATGCTTTCCTTGCTGGAACAGTGTCCAAGTATTTATGATAATATCCCTTGAATAAGGGCTCCATTCTTCAAATTTTGGATTCTTCTTGACTTCCTCCTTTCTCTTTCTCTTGGCCTCCTACTCTGCTAGATTTTTATGACGTCCTTTTCTTCTTTTAGCTTGGTTCTCATCAGTGATTTTATTTTGATATGATTCAGGATGTAGATTTTGCTCTGGAAGATCTTCTGTCATTGGCACATTATAGGGTCCTAATAAGGATTTTATATAGTTTTAAAAATAATTCCAACTAATATCCCGATGTAGGCAAGTATACCTATCGAAATATAGTATAGGACGGATGTCGTATTTGCCCGAGGCCTGTCGAGTAATCTTACTCACGTAAATTAATATTATTTTATCAGAAAAATATTTAAAAGGTTTTTATAAAAGAAATAATAAAAGAAAGGAAACATTTGATCGAGAATCCTTCTTAAGTAAAATACTTAGTAAATCTAGAGTTCATAAGAAATGGATTTAGACAATCTTAACCGTGGAGATTCCCAAACTATGATAGAGCCTCTCTCGAGAGAACTACCACCTAACCTTAGGTTGATCGATTAAGACCCCTCGGCCAGTCAAAACCCCTAAGCTTGCTTTAAGCGGCGAGCCCCACTATTGGATTTGACTCCAATCCGAAAGATTTGTGTCACCCTCTCTCGAGGAATGCATATAAATCTTTTTATCTTTGAGTGATCTCCTCGTTTGCCTGGTTCTCTCGATCACTAGCATACGAATCTTAGATCGAGAAACATATTCGCGACATATGAATTCGAAGCAATTTAATTCAAAGCTAAATCCTAGTTTTCGAAAACCAAACTAGGAAAAAGAGATTACTAAATACCACTACTTAAGAATTTATCCGATCAAATGTAATAAAATTAGCTACTCATAATTGAAGAAAAAGAACATTTTTATAACCATGAAAAGAGAAGTACAAGTCTGAGTAAAGTAAATCTGAGCTATGAATTGGAATTGCAAAGCATAAAATAAATTGCATAAATAAAATTACACTAATGAAATGCAGAAAAACTACTCTAAAATTGACCCAATCGAAGCAAGGACTGGATTCCCATCACTTTGGCAGCAGCTGGCTGTTATAGGCAGAAAATTGGTGAGTCGCGCCCTTGGTCACGCCCGTGACCAAGGGCGTGTAAGCCGCATAACTGCGTGTTGAATGCTCGGGAACATTAGGGGAGAGAAACCGCCAAAATTGATCATCTGGATGGGTCACAGCCTAGGTCACGCCCATGACCTAGGGCGTGTGTTGACTGAGTCAGGAAACGAAGGGAAACGATGCGATCTGGAGTTAATCTAGCAGTTGCGGGAGAGGTCACGCCCCTTGGTCACGCCCGTGACCTGAGGCGTGTAAGTTGAAATGGCTCGACGGCGGAAATTGCATGTATTGAATGCATGTCAGGTGAGTCATGCCCGTGACCTGAGTGTCACGCCCCCGGTCACGCCCGTGACCTGGGGCGTGTAATTATAATCCGATGTGGCAGCGATTTCTGGGAGTTGAAAGTGGAGCACGGTCGTGACCATGGTCACGCCCCCAGGTCACGCCCGTGACCTGGGGCGTGTACTTTGGGAGTTTTGCAGAAATATCCCAGAATTTCCCCTGAACACGACTGTGGACTTTTAAATTGCTATTAGCAGCCCAAAGTTCCTGAAAACACAAAACAAAGCAAATTAGATATATATTAAACTAAAATTATATAAAAACTAATTTATTACTACTAAAATATTATAAAACAATAACTATAAATAATGCACTATCAGGTCCCTCAGGGATGATAATTCCTTCTGGAATAGGTTGTTGATAAGCAATCCCATAATCTATTGGATCAAGATCCATGGAGAATCTTACTTCATTGGATGGCCAAATGTCATGATGTCTTGACAAGATCTTCGCCTTTCTGGCCTCTAAAAATATTTCTTTAGAAAGTGAGGCCATGGAATTCTGAAGTTGTCTAGAGAGAAGGGCATTAAGATTTCCAACTACATCCATAAGAGTGCCTTGAGTCGTTCTGAGAGATTGAGTGAGAAGTTAGGAGAGTTGATTTTTGGTGACTTGAAGCTGTTGGAGTAGATTTTCACCAACATTATCTATTAGCTTATGAGAGACTTGAGCACCAGAGGATATTCTTTGAAGGATAGTATTAACAGCATCTTCTAAGTCATTAAAGGTCACATCCTGATTCTGAATAATTGCTTGCTGATTATCTCTAAAAGTATTCATTATATCAAGCACTATGCTAAGTTGTTGTCCAATCATCAAGGTTGCTTCATTGATAAGGGCTATTTCATTTCGTGTGTTAGCAAAAGCATTTGCAGTTGTATGATACACATTTGCATTTTGATGATTTATATATTGAATTTCCTCTTGCAAAACATGTATCCTGGCAGATGATGAGTCCCATAATTATACGATTTTATGGACTCATCCGGGCTTGTTTTTTCTCTTGCGCACGTCTTGGTTTGCTTTGGTGATTCTTGTTGTTGGGGGTAAGCACATGGTGCTCGCTAACCTTTTATTATGTATTTGTATTGATCTGGAGGGGTATTCCCAGGTGTGTTGATGTTTATGCAGGTGGATGGTTCATCCTATTTTACCCAGATTTCATGTCTGCGTGTATCGCACGGTCGTGCGTTTTTTTTTACGTACGGTCGGCTGCGGTCGTGCGCTCTCCTCTAAGGTGAAAACGATGTTCTGTCTTTGATCGTGCGTTTTTACGCACGGGAAGTTGCACGTGCGCGAAGAATTCACACGATCACATGTTAAGCCTGGTTTTTAGGCCATCTGGATTTGTTCGTGCGTTTTTACGCACGGGCGGCTTCAACCATGCGTGAGTAAAATGCACAGGCACTGCTGCTTCTTCTTCCAGGTCTTTCTTCTTCGTTAATACTGCGCAATCTACGCACGGTCGTGCGTTCGAACGTGCATGACTTAATTTCTGATATTTTAGTATATAACCCAGGAAATCTGCTGGCTTAGTGAGGAATTCGGAAAAAGACTTTGGAGCCCGGCATTTCTGGTCCAGTCCGCCCATTTTGCCTCTCCACCACCGCTCTACCTAGGAGAAGCTCCGGCTACCGCTTTCTTGTGAATCTTCTGCCAAAGCTTCCTCCTCGGCCTCCATCATCCACGAGCTCAAGAACGCCATTGACGGAAAGTCTCCTCTGCATTCAAGGTGTGTCCAACAAGAGTTAGCTTGAGCTAAACCACGAAGAAGACGAGTAAAGTGGAGGAAGGTGACAGCTCCTCTGGACCCCAGACGGCAACTGAAGATCGGGTACAGACGAGGCTTGACAACCCTACAATTCCGACCGAGAATCTTCAGCAAAGACTTTGACCTTCAGTTTTCTCTTTCCCCAGATGTATTGCTTCAGAGTTTTCCTTTGTATGTGTGTTATTTTGGATGATATGCATAAACCCTTTATTTAGTTAATGTAATTTCATGTTTATGAGATTCAATGTGGTTTATGTGAGTTGAAGAGCGCCCCATCCCACCGTCCACTCCCCCACTGTGTTGTGTGTCATACTAGCAATAGCTAGTTGCGTGTTTTCTGATGAGGTGCTTACGACCCTCACTATGCCAGTTATGAATCGTCCATTCGCGAGCATTCTCGTCCACCCGCTCACGGAAGCACGACATTTCGGCCTGCATTCCATCCCTCCAGCGATCGGTGCTTTAGGCCCGCATTTTCTTTCATTGTTGTTAATTTAGGAAACCCAATATCAACCCCCCATTTTTATTATTAACATTGTAATCTTTATAATCAATTTCCCTAACGAGAAATCATACACCCCAACTTGCAATCCTCTGAGAACGATATTCTCGGAGTCTCTCCCAACTTTTATTACTTGTACGACCGGTGCACTTGCCGTAAGCATGTCAAGTTTTTGGCATCATTGTCGGGGATTATAAGCGTTGTATGAGTTTTTCTTCCAGGAAGCTATTATAAAGGTTCTTTGTTGTTTTTGATTTTTCTTTTTGTTTTGTGTAAGTTTATGCAGGGGAAAAACCCTAAAGAGCTAGTAGAGTATGACCCTGAGATAGAGAGGATGTTGTGCGCGCGTCGCGGTGCTGCTGCTGCTATGGATCTTAATATCAACAGAAATAAAATTAACCCCGGGGGTTAGAATGCACTCGCTGCTGGTCATGTAGCCGATGAGAACGAAGTGGCCCGGGCGAGGCCCAGAATGATGCGAGATTACACCACTCCCACTGTGGGGAGTGTGTACCCTAGTTTTGGCCCAGCCATCATGAATAACCAGTTCGAGATCAATCGGTAGTCCTGAACATCATCCGCAACAATGCCCAGTTCTTTGTGATGGCTAGTGAAGATCCCCATCTTCACTTGGCAGAGTTCTCAAAAATCTGCGGAACGTTCCGGTATGCCGGTATAGTGGACGACACGGTGAAATTAAGATTGTTCTCATTCTCCCTCCATGATAAAGCCATAGTGTGGCACCATTCGATCTCACCAGGCACAGCAACTACATGGGAGTTTCTTTCCTCCAAATTCTTAGCAAAGTTCCTCCCTGTGGACAAAACTGTGAACCTAAGGAGAGAGATTGCAACCTTCCAGCAGCATGCTCAGGATACCCTCACGGAAGCTTGGGAGAGATTTATGGAACTCCCCCGGAAGTGTCCTCACCATGAGATGCAACCCTGGAACCTTGTGGAGTATTTCTACTTCGCAATAGAGCCAAATTACTGGGACATGATTGATGTTGTCGCCGGCGGAACCCTCTTAAATCATACTCCAGATGAAGCTTTGCGAATTTTGCAGGATACCATGATTCATAGCTCTTTGTGGACTGCAGGGCGGAACACCCCGCGGAATGCAAGAGGACTATTAGAAGTGAACACCTCTGGTCCATCTCCATCACCATACGACAACATAGCATTGTTGAAGAGGCCTGCCTCTTCTCCGGCTCAGGTGATGGCTATATCTTGTCAAGCATGCAGGAACTCCGGTTTCATACCTATGAATGCCTCTCATGTGAAATCTCCACTGACTTTTCTAATCTCAATATGGATGAAAATGTTAATTTTATTCAAAATCAAAATCGCACTACACCATATTCAAATACTTTTAATCCGGGTTTGAGAAATCACCCAAATTTCTCATGGAATCAAAACACTGCGGGCCAACATTGGCAACAGGGCTAGTATCAATTTGATGCTGAAGCATCCGGAAGCCAATAAATGTCGCCTCAACCCAGAAATAATCAAGGCACTCAGGTGCAGCCAAGAGTGCGTCAGAAGAGATGATGGAGAAATTTGTTGATGTGGCCCAAGCAAATATGTCCAATCAAACGGCCTCGATGAGGAACTTGGAAATGCAACTTGGCCAATTGGCTCAAGTGCTTTGTAAGCGTAATCAAGGTGCTCTCCCCAGCATGACGGAGAAGAATCCTCGTGAGCAGGGAAAGAGCATAATCGAGGTTTCATGGATGCCATGAGGGCGATCTGATTGTGAAATGTGAAATTAATAACGTTGAAACCACCGCTCTGCACGACACTGGATCATCACGCAACGTTCTTGCATTGCAAGACATTGAAAATCTAAACATAAAAATTAATGCCGATGATTGAAAGTCACTTGTCCTGGCTAATGGAATGGTGGTAGAAACGGAAGGAGAAATTATGGATGTCGAGGTAATTATAGATGGAACATTGGTTATCATGAACTTTTATGTTTTGGGCCCCTTGGAAAACAACTCCATGCCTAATTTGAGTGTCCCATTCTTGAAGAAGAGTGGTGCCACCATTAACATTTCTAGTGGGTGTATCACCTTGTCACCCAAGGTGACACACCACACTCACCCATCTACAATAACCAACGACATCAATTTTATGCCTATTATTTCTGAAGAGCTTGCTACTGAATCGAATGCAGTTGTGGAGATGGCTGAGAACGAGAAGGAAGGAGAAGACATAGCAAAGAAATACACGTTGAGGGAAGAGGATGATGTCAACAAAGGCGGCGAGGATGAGAAGTTTGAAGTCACCGTGGCCAACTTGCCAACAAACTCTTTAAATACTTTTATTCAAATAGGAGTCAATTATAAACACTTAAAATAGGTTAGTTGGGCAGATCTATCACCTGTAGGGGGTGAAGAAATGAAGCCCTTGGATGCTCCAAAACTGCTAGACAATGATTAGATCGAGCTCTTATTGCTCGTTGGTGCTCTCCTACTGTGGAGAGATTGAAGCAGAATGAGTTATTGCGCGCAACACATTTTACTGCCCACCGGCATGAAAAAGAAGAGGTTAGGGGCAAGGGATAGAAATCTCCTTTATGCCCTAAATCCTTCACCTCCTTCCCATCTCGTGTGGCTGGGGAGAATCATCACAAATCAGCCTATAGCTGGGTCGTGATGGAGTCTCTGGGCTTATGTTTCTGCGGTTTTATTTTGCTTCATTCTGTTTCTTTGAACTTTGCTTGTGAGGTTATCTTGGTAAATTTTGGACAATTGCTAGAATTTTGCTTGAACTCTATTGCTATAATGTTAATACAGGTATTTGGTCCACTATAAGGACGGTAAATAAAAGGGCTCTTGGGAGACAACCCATTGGGACCGCTTGGTTCCGCTCTTTTTTTCCATTTTATATTCAATATATTAGTTTATCTCTATTTTGTCTGGAGAAATGTTGTAATCGCAGGGCCAAACATCTATTTTGAGCATGTGGGACTGCTGCCTTTGAAAAAGAGTCACTGATCTTCTGGTAGGCTCATTTATGAGCCTAGGTACCTTCTATCCTTAGCTCCTTTTTATTATGCGAATGTTTTCTTTTGATTTGCTTGACTTTAAGTCTGGGGGAGAGTCGTGCCTAGTGCCAACTTGCACGTGCACACAAGCACAATATACTAGAAGTTACAATCTTATTTTTATTTTCATTTTCATAGCACATCACAACACCCAATAGAGAGCGCACTTAATTGTAGGCGCGTAACGAGTCTAACTCGTTTCTTTTGTAGGATTGGGAAAATTGTTGTGCTAGCTTAGGGTTGTAAGACGGAGTAAAATGTTGACTCCTGTAGTGCTCTAGTCGAGTACTCACGTCTTGCATAGAATTGTGTGTAGAATAAATATTTCTTTGTGCTTATAGTTTTATAATTTTTCTAATTGCGTAATAATTGTTTATTCTACTCAAAAGTGGTGAATCCGGTGTGAATCCGACGGTAGTATATGAATGTGTGTAAACGGTTGCTAGGCTTGTCTTGCTCGAGTCGGGAGGAAGAATCATCTTTCTCGGTGGCTAAGAACTTTCCCCAAGCGACTATTGAAGCATTGGTATAAGTTAGATCAAAGCGTGAGCATGATGTAGGACTTTGTTTTTGCCAGGTTGAGCTTTGTATACCAACCCTATCATTATCCTTGCTAGCCCTTTGTGCCTACCCCGTCTCTTGATTCAGCTCCACTTATATTACACCAAAGCCTACAAGCTAATCCTAGTCGCACACCCAATCCGAGCTTTGGTGTTGTATTAATTTTAATTGAGGGTGTTGATGCGGTATAAAGTTTGTGAAAGTGTGGTTGGCACTTCCTCGGATTATTCGCTGAAAAAGTGGTGAGAAAAGAAAAATAAAGAAATTATAAAAAGAAAAGAAAAGAAAAGAAAAAAATGTTTGGTTAAGAAAATAGCCTAATTGAAAATCTTTTTAAGAGTTGTTTTGGGAGTAGGCGGTGCACACACCCACGTTTTCAGGTTCAAGTCTGGTGGTATGGTGCACCCGTGTTCTTATTGTGGTGCTTGGATAATTTCCTTGTCGTAAGCTCTTTTGGGTTAGGTGTAGAAACTTTCGTGTTTATCCTTATAAACCCTACCGAATCTCAAGCCCCATTTTTATCCTAAAGTCCTACTGACTCACCTAATGAATCATACTAGTGTCATGGATAGAGTGTGACCGGGTGAGCATATGGTCACCGACATTGATGGATTTGAATGGAGGTTGTTCCGAGCACTGATCTTGAGTAATGTTCACCTCAGCGATCAGTTTACTTTCTTCCTACGCATAACCGGATGATTTGCCGTGATTCAACTTTTGAGTAGAAATAATATATAATTACGCTCTCAGATTATTACAAAGTATTTGTATAATTAAAATTTCTTCTATTGCATTTCTATGCGCGTGAGCATGCGACTTCGCATGGTACTCCAATTTTGCAATTATTAAGCCAACTAATCCTTTTTCCGGTCCGCATAAGGGATGAATTTCTCAGGACGAGCAAATGATTAATCTGGTGGTGTGATGAGTCCAATATTTATACGATTTTATGGACTCATCCGGACTAGTTTTCACTCTTGTGCACATCTTATTCGAGCTTGAATTCCTTGTATTTCTCTTATAATCACTTCTGCGCTATGTGCACTATTTAGGCCCATCTTGGAATGCTTTCGTGCTTCTTGTTGTTGGGGGTAAGCACATGGTGCTCCCTAACCTTTTATTCTGTATTTATATTGAGATGGAGGGGTATTCCCATCTGTGTTGGTGTTTATGCAGGTAGATGGTTCATCCTATTTTACTCAGATTTCATGTCTGCGTGTATCGCACGGTCGTGCATTTTCCTTGATGCACGGTCGGCTGTGGTCGTGCGCTCTCATATGAGGTGAAAATGATGTTCTGTCTTTGATTGTGCATTTTTACGCACGGGCAGTTGCCCGTGCACGAAGGAATCACACGATGAACTGTTAAACCTAGTTTTTAGGCCATCTGGATTTGTTCGTGCATTTTTACGCACGGGCGATTTCAACTGTGCGTGAGTAAAATGCACGGGCGCCGCTGCTTCTTATTCCAGGTTTTTCTTCTTCGATAATGTTGCACGATCTACGCACGGTCGTGCGTTCGACCGTGCGTGACGTAATTTCTAATATTTTAGTATATAAGCCAGGAAATCTGCTGGCTTAGTGAGGAATTCGAAAAAAGACTTTGGAGCCCGCCATTTCCGGTCCAGTCCACCCATTTCGCATCTCCACCACCGCTCGACCTAGGAGAAGCTCCGACCACCGCATTCTTGTTAATCTTCCTCCAAAGCTTCCTCCTCGGCCTCCACCATCTTCCACGAGCTCAAGAACTCCATCGACGAAAAGTCTCTGTTGCATTCAAGGTGTGTCCAACAAGAGTTAGCTTGAGCTAAACCGCGAAGAAGAAGGGTAAAGTGGAGGAAGGTGACAGCTCCTCTGGACCCCGGACGATAACTGAAGACTGAGCACAGACGAGGCTTGACAACCCTACGATTCCGACCGAGAATCTTTAGCAAGGACTTCGATCTTCGGTTTTATCTTTCTCCTTGTGTATTGCTTCAGAGTTTTCCTTTGTATGTGTGTTATTTTGGATGATATGCATAAAATCTTTATTTAGTTAATGTAATTTCATGTTTATGAGATTCAATGTGGTTTATGTGAGTTGAGGAGCGCCCCATTCCACCATCTACGCCACCAATGTTTTGTGCGCCATAATAACAATTGCTAGTTGTGTGTTTTGTGATGTGGTGCTTACAACCCTCACTCCGCCGGTTACGAATCGTCCATCCGCGAGCCTTCTAGTCCACCCGCTTACAAAAGCACGACATTGCGGCCTGCATTCCATCCCGCCAAGCGAAGCGGTGCTTTAGGCCCGCATTTTCTTTCGTTGTTGTTAATTTAGGAAACCCAAAATCAACCCCCCTTTTTATTATTAACATGGTAATCTTTATAATCAATTTCTCTAACGAGAAATCATACACCCCAACTCGCAATCCTCTGAGAATGATATTCGGGGAGTCTCACCCAACTTTTATTATTTGTACGACCAGAGCACTTGCCGTAAGCGTGTCAGTAGACAACTAATCTTTACAACTTGTGACAGCATTATTGACATATGCTTCAAAGTGTATTCTTTGCCTTTCAAACAGGATTTCCATTTGAGACATGAATTCAGTAAATATGGCTGTAAGGGCTATGTAGATTGGATAATGTTGCTCATTGACTATCCTTGGAGGTGAGGGTTGTAGTGTGATCTGAATAGTAGACTCCCCCTCCATTGTTGCAGGGATATCAAAGGGTTGCTCATCTTTATTTCTTGGAGCACTTTGATGCATATCAACATTTAGAAAGTCATCCAAGGAACTGTCAGAATCTATCATGTGACTCAACCTTGCACAATAGTACTTTCCCAATAATATCTGATAATTGTTTACCTTGCACATTCATCTTATTTCTTTGTATGCTTTTATATGGTTTACCATCAAGCCCACACCATTTATATCCTTCTAGGAAGTCCTCAGGACTGGCTAATTCTTCTTCTTCATTCTCATCCAAAATAGTTAGTTTAAGTGCATTGGTTAGGCCTATGGCAGTTATACTTATATATTCTCCAGACACAGTGGTGAGAATGGCTTTTCCTACCTTGCTAATTTGGGCATTTGCATATATTTTAGACAATGCAATGTAGTATAGTCGAGTAGGCTCAGTGAGAACATACTCTAATTCTGAAGTATATAGCATGGTAATTACCATGTCAAGATCTTCATCAGCACCTTTAAATCCATCTTTTAATAACTCTCCTCCATATAGAACTTTCTAATCTGACATCTTTGGCGCCATTACTTGTTGTAGGATGTTGTCGAGAGGAAGAAGATGAAGTCGGGATTCTAGAGTTTTGTGTGTGCAAATTCTATGCTTTCACATTGTCTAATATATACTATTATGCTTTTGGAAGGTAAAATGGCGCGTATCTGATGAAATCTTGTCGAATCATTTTAAAAAGCCCAAATTTGCGGCGTAATTATGACGCTCATGTGACCCGTGATGTCATCTTCTCGTCGAGATGGTCTATTCACTATTTTCTTGATTACAAAAGCATTGTCGTCGAGAGTATAATATCGTCTTGATTCATTAAGATGATTTTTATAATTTCTAATATTTTCTAGATGATTCTATTGTATTCCTCAGTCAATATGTTGTTGTTGTCTTTCAAAAACTGAAAATGTTAGTCTTCTTTAGGGTGGATCTTGTGAAAGATCCACCCCATCAACATTATAAGTTAATCACTACTATAAATGAAGGATGGAATTCAACATACCCAAATTTTAAGAACTTAGCATTCCTAATTCAATTTTGAATTGATTAAACTTAGACTCATCAAGGGGCTTAGTAAAAATGTTAGCTAGCTGCCTATCTGTATGGACATACTCAAGGAAGATGTCCTCCTATTTCCACATGCTCCCTAATGAAATGATATCTAATTTCTATATGCTTAGTTCTACTATGTGCCACAGGATTTTTAGCCATAGAGATGGCACTAAGGGAATTACAAAAGAGAGGTGTTCTCTTTATTTGCAAATTGTAGTCCTCTAATTGGTGTTGAATCCAAAGAAGTTGTGCAAAACAACTACGAGCAGAATTGTATTTTGATTCAGTTGTAGAGATAGCAATTCTATTTTGCTTTTTGCTACTCCAGGGCACAAGCCTTCTCACCAAGAACTGACGAGTTCCTGAAGTACTTTTTCTGTCCTCTTTGCACCCAGCAAATTCTGCATCAGAATACCCACACAGCTCAAAGTTGTTTGACTTAGGATACCAGAGTCCTAGATTGGGAGTACCCTTTAGATATCTCAAAATTCTTTTGACTACTGAGTAATGAGATTCATTGGGGTTCACTTGATATCTTGCACAGACGCATGTAACAAATATGATGTCTGTCCTACTAGCAGTGAGGTAGAGCAATAAGCCAATTATGCTTCTATACATAGACTCATTATAGGGTTTCCCCTTTTCATCCTTGTCTAGTGACATATTTGATCCCATAGGAGTTCTCATAGGGGTGGAGTTCTCCATTCCAAATTTCTTTATGATATCTAAGGTAAATTTGGTCTGAGAAATAAAAATTCCTTCCTGAGATTGCTTTGCTTGAAGACCTAAGAAATATTTGATCTCTCCCATACTGCTCATTTCAAATTTTCTTTGCATTTGCTTGGCAAATTTCTTGCAAAGATTCTCATCAGTTGATCCAAATATAATGTCATCAACATATATTTGGACCAAAAGGATCTGGCACTTCAATTCTCTAAAGAAAAGAGTCTTATCTATTTTCTCTCTTAAGAACTTATTTTCAAGAAGAAAGATAGACAGTGTCTCATACCAAGCCCCTGGTGCTTGCTTCAAGCCCTACAGGGATTTCCTTAGAAAATAAACATAATTAGGATAGGTAGGAGAGATAAAACCTGGTGGTTGAGCTACATAGACCTCCTCCTTCAAGTCTCCATTCAGAAATATTAATTTGACATCCATTTTAAAAGTGCATAGTGTGCCTCTAAGTATTCTCTAGAGGGGGTGAATAGAGTTTTAAAACCTTTTACCCTAACTATACACACACAATAAAACTACTAAGTACTATGCAGTCATCAACACCAAAATAGAATAAAGTAGGCACAAGAAATATAAAATAGAAAATAGTAAACTGGGACAACACGGAAAAGCAACACAGAAGACAGAATTTTTATAGTGGTTCCACAAAATGTGGGTAGTCCACTCTTCTACCACCTTGGTAGGATTGCACTAAATGTGCCTGAGTCTTTTGATAAGGAGACTCTCAGAACCAGCACTGAGTCTTTTGACAAGGAGACTCTCAGAACCACTGAGTCTTTTGAAAAGGAGACTCTTAGAACCACTGAGTCTTTTTATAAGGAGACTCTTAGAACCACTGAGTCTTTTGATATGGAGACTCATGGAACCAACTGAATCCTTTGAAGAGGGATTCTTAGGACTCTTTGTTAGTTACAATATAAGAACAATGGAAAGAAGAAGAATAAGAAGAATATGATTCTGCTGTATAAATCCTTCAGTAGTTGTGAGTTTATATTCTTCAAGATCTATATAAGATGAGCCTTTTCTTATGATAGTGATGAATGCAAGAGTTATGAGCTTTTGATCCTTGTGATCTCTGTACACTTGTTTTTCTTGTTGCTGTTTGATTTAAAGAAGAAGAAGAAGCAGCAGCCTTATGTCTGTGCAGAGCAGTTCTTCTGTATCTGTCTTAGAGAGATTGAGGAAGAAGGAGAAGACAGAATAATAAATTAGTTATATATCTCTTCCTTCTTATGAATACTTATTCTTTGTCGAATACTGTTTGATTTCTTTCCACTTTTGTTCTGTCCTTTAAAGGAATATCCATTGGTCATTTAGTATTTCCTTCTATTTATGTTTACCGACCCGTCCATCTAATTTGAATAATCTTCCAAGAATGTTTTTGTTGTACCTCTGAAATACTCCATTCCATTCTTGGTAATTAACGAACTGTTGTAATTCAAATTTCATCTTTGAAAGAATTTGGAGAAGGATTAGAAAGGACAGTAGAAAATATATTATTTTTGTCTGTATTCGATGCTGCATTGATTTCATTATCTGCATATCGACGCACCTCTGAGTTCAAATAGAAGCAGCTTCAAATTCCTTCTTAGCATCGAGTACTTATCGACATATCCGTCGAGTTGAAGACTTGGACTTGAACTTCAACTTCTGCGTCGAATTGAAATCGAAGTTGAGTCGAATTCTAAGATGGCTTCGATAGGCTCTTCCTTCCGCGTTGAGTTCATTTCAACATTGCGTCGAATTCACTTGATACTACAACAAGTAGCCTGAGTTACTTCGACTTTCAGTCAACATTGCATCGACTTCAAGTCAAAGTTGCGTCGACTTCTATTCGACGCAAGTTTAACTCAGCTATATTTTGTGCTTATTTTGACATGGTCTTGACACTCTAGTGTGAGTGAGATATCCTAGGACAATTAATGAGCAAATTACCCTTTATATACAATGTGGGTATTTCATCTTAACTGATGAAATCACTTATATTTAATTTGTTTAGATAAATCAAAGGGTATTTTTCCCAATAATCTCCCCTTATTTATCTCAACAAATTTTATAGTTTGTTTAAGTAATTTTAGTCATACATAAATGAAAAACATAGTACAAACATACAAATGTATCATACACATAATATATCATCAAGACACAAAAGCATAGATCAACAAGATAGGCTTACAATTGATCAAATTTTCTTCCATAAATATATAACTCCAATTATGTTTACCGAGAAGATATTATATGGATTGTTCACCTGTATTGTTCTACTTCTTTGGTGGAGTTTTCCTCTTCCTTAAGAAAAATTGTTGTTTCCTCTTTGATGACTGGAAGTCGACTACTTTCTGGAAGATGTCATCAGACATTATAGACACCATAATGTTCATTTCTTTTGCACCACATGCCTTCTACTTCTTTTAAGCATCTGTCCATTCATTTCTAGGCACAACTTGCTGTGACATAGATCCACTGGCATCTTATCTGACTGGAGCTAGGGGACCTGTAATAATGACATTGAAAATGTCTTCATCAATCGAGTTCATATAAAGCTTTATTCTGGCCTTCTAGAGTGTAAATTTATTTAATTTACACACTAGTGGTATTGTTGAAGCAAAGTCCTTAGAACTCATAATTTTGTTTGAAATAGTTTTAAATAAAGAAATATAAGTGAGGATATCTTTTGATAAAGGTGTTAACCTTTTAATGATCAATCTCCCTATGATACCTATTAAAAGTGCACAGTGTGCCTCTGAGTATTCTCTAGAGGGGGGAGGAATAGAGTTTTAAAACCTTTTACCCTAATTATGCACACACAATAAAATTACTAAGTACTATGCACTCATCAACACCAAAACAGAATAAACTAGGCACAGGAAATATAAAACAGAAAATAGTAAACTGGGACAGCACAGAAAAATAACATAGAAGATAGAATTTTAATAGTGGTTCCCCAAAATGTTGGTAGCTCACTCTTTTACCACCTTGGTAGGATTGCATTAAATGTGAATAAGTCTATTGATAAGGAGTCTCTCTGAACCAGCACTGAGTCTTTTGACAAGGAGACTCTCAGAACCACTGAGTTTTTGATAAGGAGACTCTTAGAACCACTGAGTATTTTGATAAGGATACTCTTAGAACCAACTAAATCCTTTGAAGAGGGATTCTTAAGACTCTTTGTTAGTTAAAATATAAAAACAGTGGAAAGAAGAAGAAGCGGAAGAATATGATTCTGCTGTATAAATCCTTCAGCAGTTGTGAGTTGATATTCCATAGGATCTGTATAAGATAAACCCTTGCTTATGATAGTGATGAATGAAGGGTTATGAGCTTTTAATCCTTGTGATCTTTGTTCACTTGTTTTGCTTGCTGCTGTATGATTTAAAGAAGGAAAAGCAGCAGCCTTGTATCTGTGCAAAGCAGTTCTTCTGTATCTATCTTAGAGAGCTTGAGGAATAAGGAGAAGACAGAATAATAAATTAGTTGTGTTTCTCTTCCTTCTTCTGAATACTTATTCTTTGTTGAATACTGTTTGATTTCTTTCCACTTCTAATTCTAGGACAACTAATGACCAAACTACCCTTACTATACAATATGGGTAATTCATCCTAACTGATGAAATCACTTGTATATAATTTGTTTAGATAAATCAAAGGGTATTTTTCCCAACACATTTGGTAGACTTTGAAGCCCTTGAATGCATCATATGCTAGAAAAAGTATGATGACCTCCAATCTAGCTACATGAGCAAATGTTTAATCAAAATCTATGTCTTCCTCCTGGATGTATCCTTGGGCTACTAGCCTTGCTTTATTCTTTATGATCACTCCAGCTTCATCCATCTTATTTCTATAGACCCACTTTGTCCCAATGACATTATGCCATTATGGTTTTGGAACAAGCTTCCAAATTTTGCATCTCTTGGATTGGTTGAGCTCTTCATGCATGGTCGTAACCCAGAATTGGTCCTGTTGGCTTCCTGAATATTCTTTGGTTCAAGTTGCGATAGAAAACAAAGCTGCAAGCTTTCATTTAGAGCATTACTTTTGGTTCTATCACCATGATTAAGCTCAACAATTATATGGTCAGCTGGATGATTTTTAAGATGTCTTCCTGTTATGGGAAGCACCCTTTGAGGTTCTTCTACTTCAATAAATTCTTCTTCAACTGCTGTTTTAGGATTACCATTCTGAGAATTTGTTTTTTCAGTAGCTTCTTCTACTCTTTCTGGAATAGAGTTCTGTGGAGAGAGTTCCTCCTTCACATTAGTCTCCTCTTCTCTGATTTTCGGATTTTCCAGTCTAGCTTCAGTTCCTGCACTGCATGAATTAGATAGAGGGTTATGCAGCATGCTGCTCTCATCAAAAACTATATGAATAGATTCTTCAATTATAAGAGCATTCTTATTGAAGACCCTGTAGGCTTTGTTATGCTTACTATATCCAATAAAGATACCTTCATAACTCTTTTCAGAGAATTTGGTAATGTAATGCATATTGTTCTTCAGCTCATAGCATTTACTTCTAAAAATGCTGAAGTAAGTTAGTATTGGCTTTTTTACCTTTAATCAACTCATGATGAGTTTTGTTATGGTTCTCAATGATGAGTACTCTATTTTGCACATGACATGCAGTATTAACTGCCCCAGCCCAAAGGTATTCTGGGAGTGAGGACTCGCTTAGCATGGTCCCACTAGCTTCAATGAGTGTTCTATTTTTCCTATCAGCCACCCCATTCCGTTGGGGAGTTCTGGGAGAAGAAAAATCTTGTATGATACCTTTTTCTTCACAAAATTTGGTCATTAAATTAGATTGAAATTCAGTCCAATGATCACTTCTGATTTTGACCACAGAGCTGTTTACTTCATTCTGAATTTGTCTGAAAAAATTCTTGAATGTACCTAGGTTATCAGAATTGTGTTTTAAAAAGAACACCCCAAGCAAAACCTAGAGTGATCATCAACAATAATTAATGTATAATACATTCCTCCTAAGTTGTGCACTGTCATAGGGCCAAATAGGTCCATGTGGAGAAGGTATAAGCACCTTGTGGATTGTTTGTCATGTATGCTTTTAAATAAAGTCCTTGTTTGTTTGCCCATTTGGCATGCATGACAAGGACCCATTTCTAGACAATCCAACTTAGGTGCTTCTCTTACTAAATTTTCTGTCATTAATTTCTTACGAGACTTGTAATTAATGAGGGCTAGTCTCTTATGCCATGTTACACAAGCAGACACTCCATCATTTGCTACAAGGCATACATGTTCATTATTCCTAATACAAATGAAATTCAAGCAATAAATATTGCCACAACTAGTACCTGTTAGAATAGATTTAGCCTTCTTAGAATCCTTTATTAGGCACTCATCCTTGTGGATGGCAACCGTACATCCCAAGTCACAAAGTTGACTTATGATTATAAGGTTATGTTGTAACCCTTCAACATAAGATACCCTTGTGATAGTGATACTACAATTAGTGATCTTACTATAGCCTTTGACTACACCTCTGTCAGATCCTCCAAATTTGACTTTGAGTCCATCTTCTACAAGTGTAAACTCCTTCAAGAGGCTTCTAGTTCCATTCATGTGCCTAGAGCAACCACTATCCAAATACCACATAGGAGTCTTGGCTGTTTTTGAACATACTTGCACAATAGCTAAACCTCCTTAGGAACCCATGCTTTCTTGGGTCCCAGGTGCTTGTTAGAAGCCTCTTGTTGGTTTGATATAATATCATGCACAATAGCTACATATGAGTTTTGGGGTTTATTATATCTAGATTTTCATGTTGTGCTTGATCTGGTTGGGTTAAGCTGTTGTTTGGCAGCTAAGCCTCCATTCATGGGAGCTGAGGAATTTCTCCCACCATGTGAATTTCTAGTGGTCTCACAGGAAAATTCTTTTGGGGTGCAGATAGTGCACTCTTCCCAAGGAAAATCTGCCTTTTGCTCAACTAAGTAGAAGGGAGCTTAAGACCACTCTCAGTCTTCTTGCTCTCTTTGCATCCATAGATACTACTGTGATCATAGGAATTTGTGGGTATGATCACCTTTCTGAATATTATCTTTCCTTGGGGAGATTTCCCTCTGTCCTCACCTTGACCATATCCTAAACCCGTCTTGTTGGTTTGAGAAAAGCCATCAATCAAGGGAAGAACAGTTTGTGGCTTGGAGTAATTAGCCACAATCTTCCTTTCCACTAGGAGCTTATTATCCAACTCGTTGATTCTTTGATTCTTATGCTTAATGACTTCAGTTAAAGTGCTAGTGCTCAGTGTGGACATTAATAATTTGGTATTTTTCTGAGTAAGTTCATTAACTTTCTCAAGCAACTCATCTCTCTTATTATTTTAGGAGGTAATCTCACCTGATTGAGCCTTACGGAGAGCTTTCTTAAGTGCCTCAAGTAGTGCATCAAATTTCTCAATGTATTCAGAGTAAACTTCTCTTACTGATGAAGATGAACGGGCAACTAAATCAGTGTCAGAAATGATTGGAGAGACTTTAGGAATTACCTGGTTGTGTTGGGATTCATCACAACTTCCTTCATCTGAGAGATCCATAACTGCTATAAGACTATTTGATTCTGATGAGGATGACTCAGTGTCACTGTCACTGAGTGTTCTCACATTCTTGGCTATAAAGCTTTTCTCCACCTTCCTACTCTTTGAGTACATCATGTCTTCACAATTCTCTTTTCTCTTATATGGACACTCAGCTATGATGTGTCCATGATTCTAATAGCTATAACAAATAATATTAGAAGATTTTTTTTGTTGGGTTCAGAACCATACCTGTCTGATTTGTGTCTGCTCCCAGATTTGTCTTCTCTCCTTGAACTGGAGGGAGAAGCTCCCTGCCTCCTGTTCCCTCTTCTTATGTTTCTTAGTAGTTTCTTGAACTGCTTGGTGAACAAGGAGAGTTCTTCATCTGAGAGATTAGAACTTTAATTACTGATGATCTCATCTTCTGAGATGCAAGCAATCTCCACAGACTTGTGCTTTCTTGAAGTGTAAGATTTGAAATCCACTGCCCATTCTCTGTAGTGAGCTGTAGAGTTCTCCTATTCTGATTTTCTAGTTTTCAACTGCAGCTCATAAGATAAGAGTTTGCCAAACAGCTGCTGAGCCTCCATGTTTCCAAAATTTCCAACCTCTCTGATGGCACAAAGCTTCATATCCCATTCCTTATTCAGGGATCTCAGGAACTTATCATTGAGCTCATAATTTTTGAACTCTCTTTCATAAGTTCTGAGCCCAACAAAATTTTGAAGAATTATTCATAACAGGTGGCTATGTTGTCCTTCTTGTCTTGTGTGAAGGATTCATACTCCTGATTCAGAAGGGATTTTCTGTCATCCCTTACTTCTTATGTTCCTTCCATGTAGACAACTAGGGAATCCCACATTTCTTTTATTGTTTTGCAATGGATCAGATTCTAAAAGGTGGAATCATCAATTGCATTAACATTTATATTTTTGGCACTCTTGTCCATAGTGACCAAGGCAACTTCATCCTTGGTGAACAGAGACAAGGTCTTGGGAACAGGGAATGTTGTTGGGTCACAAGGAATGGTCATGGGGACATAGGGTCCCTCTTCTACAGCCAAGTAGACTCTAGGGTCTGAGGCTTCCATGTATAGTTTGACTCTTTGCTTCCAAATTGGAAAATTCTCCTTGGTGCAGATGGACAGCTTCATTGAACTCATCTCCTTGTGATGCTCACAAGACATTGTTTGCTAATAACCCAATATGGTTTAGGGATCTTGTTCTAAGCTATTAGGCCTTTGAACTTAACACCCCTCTGATACCAATTGAGAGATTTGGATTTGATTAATATACACATAGAGGGGGTGATTAGGTGTTTACAAGGTTATTTAGTCCTTTACAATATTTAAAATATCACACAAGCAAACCAAAAAACACACAGAGATTTATAGTGGTTCCCTTCAATATAATATGTCAAGAGGTAGTCCACTGTCCCTCTCACCTATCGGAAATGTGCTAGACTATGCAACTTCTCCAAGAACTCAAATCTCTCTTAAAATACAACAGATCTTACAACTCAGATCACAAAGGATCCTACCTCATCCCTTACCCAGAAAAGCTTACTCTCAGGTAAAAAAACTACCAATAACTCAAACTTGACAAGTCCTGCCAATCACTCAGATCTTCACAAAGATCCTACCAAACTCAGATCTTCCCCAAGATCCTTCCAAACTCAGATCTTCACCAAGATCCTACCAAACTCAGGTCTTCACCAAGATCCTACCAAACTCATGCTCACACAAAACCCTACAAAATGAGAAGGTTGTTTTGCTATTGTAGAAGAGAAGGATTCCAAGATAGAGCTTTTCACTGAATAGACTTCTTCTTCTAAAAGATATAGCCTTAAAGATCTTCTTGATCACCAAAGCTTTCTTGAGAATCTTCTTCTGAAATTATCAGATTATCTTTTCTAACCAGGATGATGATTCTTTCTTTGATCTTCACTGCACAGCAATGAAGACTTCTTGTTCAGCACTTTTCTCCTTTCTGAATGTAAGTGTGTGAGTAGGAGATTAAGAGTAAAAGAACTGTATATAGATTTCGAAATTCTCTCTATTTATATTTCTCTGCACTTTTGCATAAAGGCCCTCAATAATTTATTTCATAATTAATTGGGTCATTCAGAAATATAAACGGAAACGACAGAAAAATATGACATAAATGCTTTGCCATTTTTGGAATTTGCAAAATATTGAAGTATTTGATATTATACTTTAATTCTTGTGTAACGGCTAGATCAGTAGAGAATATATCCTTTAATTATTCTTTGGTTAGTGCAAAGATAGACGACGTGTATATTCCCTGTATATCAATTTCCAAGAAAGATCAGTGCATTAAATGCAGCTCTGTAATTGTCAAGACGACAAACTTCCTTCAAGACAATTTCATCTTGATAATCAAGATGATATATGTTATTCACGTCGATATCGTCAACATACTTCTACCATCACAACTTATTAAGATATATATACTATATACTTCCTTCTAGATGGTATCGTCTTGATGTTTCAGTCTACACCATGTATATTTAATCTTCAAGCCGATATGACTACTTCATGATGATATCGTCTAAACCTTGTCTGCACGATATTTACTTAACCATTTCAATGATAAAGCTTCTTCAAGACAATATACTTCTGTCTAGATGATATAATGGCTCAGCATCAAGACAATATTTGACTTAGTGATTTTTTCACTTCTATTATAGTCTTGATACTAAGAATGTAGCTTTAATACATCTGTCACATCATGAACTAAAACATAATATCAAAAACAACTTTTCATATCAATACTTGTGTTCCTTCTTCAACTCTAGGAACATTGAGGGCTTACTTCCCAACAGGGATGATGAGGAAGGGAGAGGGGAAGAATTTCCCCTGGAGTTAGGGCCGGCGGGAGCTTTCATGGAGGTTGTCCATGAGAGGGTGGCGAGGGTGGTGGAGCTCGGGTTGGGTGTTTCCGGCAGGGGGATACTCTAGTGAGGGTGGGGCTAGGCTAGACTGAGTTGGGGAAGATATGTGAGGGGAAGGGTCCTGTATATATAGAATGGAGAGATACCCCTCCCCCTCTTTGTCGATATGGGACTAATCTCTCTTTAAAGAGGGATTAGCTGCATCCCCTTGTGGCTCAAGTCAAACATCCAGCTGATGGGTGTGCTTCCATGTGGCATGTGCATGAGGAAGACTTTTGGGCTTGGGGAAAAGGGAGGAGAGGGGTTTTGGGCTTTCTATTGGCCCATGGCCCATTCCTTATAGGGGGGTTGCTGAAGTATAAGTTTTCCCAAGGCTATAAGGTGTGGCTTAATGATCTTTATGATGGGGGAGGTGAAACCCCTCTTGAAGAAGTCAAGTAGTTAGTCTCACTGCCAACACGATATGAGCATACAGGATCGCACATAAGAGCGTTTGGAGAAATTGGAGAAAGGATTGTGTTGGATTTGCTTATATTGGATATGAGCGACAGGACCAATCCTATGACAATTTGGAGTAGAGTTGGTTCGGGAAAATGATCCTTAGATATTGTGAATATTGTATGGAGCATGTCAAAAAGGCTTCAAGATGATATTATGAATATCATCAAGAAGAATTCAAGATGACATTGTGAATGTCGTCGTGACAGACAGTTTGTCGTCGGATCACAAGCCGATATTGTAAATATCGACTCGTGATCAATGTCATCGAGAATGTCTCGATGACATAAACTCACAGCTATTTTATCGAGTTGTCTCGACGAGTTCGTTGAGACTGTCTCGATAAATGATCAATGTTGTCAAGACTATCTTGATGATAGATAGTCACTGGTTATTTCATCGAGACTGCCTCGATAAATGATTGATTTCATCGAGATGTCTCAACGATTTCGTCGAGATTGTCTTGACGATTTCGTCGAGATGACTCGACGAATGTGGTCATCCCGACGAAACTGTTTATACTTTGTTTTAGTTTGGTCTGCGGATAGTGGAAACTTTTTTCTGTGTTTCACCCCTGGTGTAAAGCACCAGAGACATTAGGTTTTCTTAGATCTCTCTCGACAGAATGAGTAACCCGTACTCGTGCAAGTGTGAATCCTGTTCGAGAAGAACCGGAAGCAGACTTTGGAGATTGAGGAAGGAAGAGTTCCTGTCGATCTCACCGCAGTCCAGAAGACTCATCGAATCCTCTCCTTAGATGAATCTAGCAATCCGTGGAGATGTAGAAGGCATTCCATCTTTGACCTAGTACTGGTTCGACATGTTCTTAGGGTTCTTCGATGCTTGTGTGGACTTCTGTAGAGGTGTAGATCTAATTCTACACTAACTCCTTCAGACGATCTTGCAGATCTCGACAGAGCCGCTAGAACTATAAGAAGGCTCGAAATAGGATTCCAATTCCGGGAAGATTTTGTGGATCAATTCGATCGAGTCTCTATATGATTCAGCACTGGTAATTTATTTATTGCTTCAATTTCTTGATTTATGGTTTGAGCAAGATCATATTATCTCTTTTGGGTTGTTCTTGAATATTTCGATACACATATGATGTGTCTAATCCTAAGGAAAACCCAATAGTGGTATCAGAGTGAGGCACCTGCAATTTCCATGTTTCAGAAATTGTTCCCTTTGTAGTAACCATCATTATCTATATTAGTTTGTAAAACTAAAGCATAGAGAGAGACGAGCATATCTACTACCATTATGGTGTTTGCTTGTGCTAGCATCTGGTACATGTAAATATGAAGATTTAGAAATGTTCAAAATGTTCAGATTTAATCCATAACATCAATTGTTGATGGTTTTGTGCATCTAGAATGTATCCGGGTTATACTTGTTGTGTCTTTCATGATTGTGAAAATGTGTGCACATTGATTAAATGTTAATAAAGATTTAGTGTTAATCAAACATCATAAAATCCCTTAAAATTAATATTAAGTGTTCGGATGCCTTTCGATGGTGACACGCTTCCTGCCTCGATCGATGAAGTGTGGGCTTGCCTAAGGAAGGTGCATTAATCTATCTTAGTAAGTGTGTGGGCGGATAATTGTGATATCCCACTGTCGACATTATGTGAAACTTAGTTAGGTGACCTCAACGGTTGAGTGCCTAGAGGCATAGGGTTGACATGCACCATTTGATGGATGTGAATAAGTGTTATTCACCAACCATACAAGAGTTGCATGGTGGTGCAATTGGCAAACGTTGTCTAACTAAATAGACACATTGTGGGTGATCAGCCAAAGCGGACATATGATGCCGGTGAAATACGGATCTTGTCCACTAAGAAAGTAGCTTGGATAAAGTCTCTGAATTGGTATTAATGGTTATCAATTCGATAAAACTAGTGGGAGCTTTTAATAAAAGTCCTTATTAAAATAAAATGTATTTTGAAATATAGTACTAAAACTATTTTGCAAATTTATTGTAGAATTTACATGGCAAGTGGATCTCAGTCCACCCTGTCCCTGAGAGCCATCCTTGAGAAGGACAAGCTCAACGAGACGAACTTCTTTGACTGGTATAGGAACCTAAGGATTGTCCTCAGGCTAGAGCGCAAGCTCTATGTCTTAGAAGAGGAATCCCCTACAGAGACAGCCGGGAATGCTCCCCGAGCAGACAAAGATGATTACAAGAAGTATCAATATGATACCCAAGATGTTGAATGTCTCATGCTTGCTATCATGTCCTTTGAGCTTCAGTAGCAACACGAGAGCATGTGTGGTAATGAGACAATGAAGCACCTCAAGAAAATGTTCGAGGGGCAAGCTCAGCAAGAGAGGTTTGACATATCAAAGGCATTATTTCAGTGCAAAATGGGAGCTCGAGACCTAGTAGGGACTCATGTACTCAAGAAGATTGGGTATATTGAGATCCTTGAGAGACTGGGTTTTCCCTTGGGCCAAGAGTTGGCCATTGATCTGATCCTGCAATCATTGTCAGACAGTTATGAGCAGTTTGTCTCGAACTACAACATGAATGAAATAGAAAAGACACTGCTCGAGCTCCTTGGCATGTTGAGAACTGCTGAGAATAATATGAAGAAGGCCATGCCTACTATCCCCATACTGACTGTGCATAAAGGCAAGGGCAAGGTCAAGGTATCAAAGAAGACGAAGATAGGAACTAAGTCTTATCTTGATCCCAAGTCTTCAGCACTGAAAAATAAAGGTCTGGCTAAGGAAGTGAAGTGCCATCACTGCGGTAAGGCAGAGCATTGGAGGAGTAATTGTCCCCTCTATATTGAGGATCCGCATAAAAAGAAGGGAAGTGTGACTTCCGCTTCTTGTATTTTCATTATAGAAATAAACCTTTCTGCTCCATCCTGGGTATTGGATACCGGGTGTGGTTCTCACATTTGTACAAATGTGCAGGAACTGGGAAGGAGAAGAATGCTGGGTAAAGGAGAGGTAAACCTATGCGTTGGAAATTGAGTAAGAGTTGTCATCGTTTCCGTAGGAGTTTATCACATTTCTTCATTATATCCATTTCATGCCTTGACATAAAAGGTTTTTCATTTATAATTAAGAACAATTATTGTTCTATTTTTATGAATGATGTTTGTTGTGGTGTAGCTCAATTGTTTAATGGTTTATATGTTTTGAACTAAAACCATCTGATCAATAATATAGAAAATACTAAAAGACTAAGAACAAATTACTCGAACCCTACGTACATTTGGCATTGTCGTTTAGGCTATATAAATGAGAAATGCATATCCAAACTCCATAGAGATAGACTGGTAGACTCATTTGATTATGAATCGTTTGAGAGATATGAGTCTTCCTTGTTAGGCAAAATGACTAAAGCCCCTTTCACTGGTCATACTGAGAGAGTTGATGATCATTTGGGTGTCATACGTAGTGATATATGTGGACACATGAGTTATATGGGTAGAGGTGGATTTCACTACTTCATTATGTTTACTAATGCCTTTAGTAGATACTGATACGTGTTTCTTATGAAGAACAAATCTGAATCCTTTGAAAAGTTCGAGGAGTTCAAAAATGAAGTACAGAACCAACTAGGAAAAATAATTAAAGCACTCTGATCTAAACGAGGTGGTGAATATTTGAGTTAGGAGTTTCGTGATCATCTGAAGGAGTGTGGTATTGTATCACAGTTCACTCCACCTAAAACACCACAATATTATGGTGTTTCTGAGCGGAGGAATTGTACTTTGTTAGATATGGTATGGTCGATAATGCATCATGCTAATTTGCTCGTTTCCTGCTGGGGTTTTGCTCTAGAGACAGCTGCTTTCACACTAAATCAAGTTTTGACATAAACAGTTCAAAAGATACCATATGAGATATGGACTGGGAAGCGTCCTAGTATGTCGTTCATTAATATTTGGGGTTGTGAGGCAAACATGCGATGTCATATGCCTGACAAGCTGGAACCCAAGTCAGATAAGTGTTATCTTGAGGAATATCCTAGGGAAACCAAAGGGTATTACTTCTACCTGCGATCTGAGGGCAAAGTGTTTATCGTAAGGAGTGGGGTTTTTATAGAGGAGTTTCTGTCTAGAGAGAACACCAAGTTCGAACATAAAGAGGTTCAAGAACCACAAATAATGAATGAACAACAATTGGAACATGTGCAAGGACTACAAACCATTATAGCTGGAGAACCTGCTCAAGAAACACAAGTCCTACATAGATCTCGTAGACCTAGAGTTGAGCTTGAGAGATATGAATTTCTCATGTCTCAAATAGGTAGTGTGTTGCTTATGGATCATGATGTTGAGCCTGAAACCTACCGAGAGGCTATATGTGGACCAGACTCTGAGAAGTGGCTTGAGGCCATGAAATCTAAAATGGACTCCATTTATGCAAACCAAGTTTGGACCTTGGTGGAACCACCTGAAGGGGTACACCCCATAGGGTGTTAGTGTGTCTTCAAGAAGAAGACTAACATGGATGGGAATGTACAGACATTCAAAGGGCGACTGGTGGCTAAAGGTTTCAAGCAAATTCATGGTATTGACTATGATAAGACTTTTTCCCCTGTTGCTATGGTTAAGTCCATCAGAATTCTACTTGATATTGATGTGTATTATGACTATGAGATTTCACAAACGGATGTCAAAATGGCTTTCCTTAATGGAAACCCCCTCGAGTAAGTGTATATGACACAACCCGAGGGTTTTGTATCTCCAAGTGAAGGCACTAAAAGATGCAAGTTGAATCAATTCATTTATGGATTTAAACAAGCTTCTTAAAGTTGGAATCTGCATTTTGATGAGAAAATCTAAGAGTTTGGTTTCATCAAGAATGAGGATGAACTTTATGTTTACAAGAGGATTAGTGGGAGCATTGTCGTATTCCTGATATTGTATGTGGATGACATACTATTGATTGGGAATGACATTCCAACACTACAAACTATTACGAAAAGGCTAGAAGACTACATTTCTATGAAATACTTGGGTGAAGCGACTTATATACTTGTTATTAAGATCTATATAGATAGATCGAAGAGGTTGCTAGGTTTAACCCAGAGTACATACATTGAGAATGTGTTGAAATAGTTCAACATGCTTGATTCCAAGAAGGGATTGTTACCCATGTCACATGGTGTGTGTCTCTCTAAGGACCATTGTCTTAAATGCTTGGAATATAAGGTCCACATGAAGTTGATTCCATATGCTTCAGCAATTGGATCAATCATGTATGCAATATTGTGTACTCGACCCGATGTCTCATATGCTTTGAGCATGACGAGAAGATATCAGTCTGATCCTAGTGATGGACAGCAGTCAAGAATATCCTAAAGTACTTGAGAAGAACTAAGGATATGTTCTGGGTGTTTGGTGGAGAGGAAGAGCTCGTTGTAAAAGGTTACACAAATGCTAGTTTCCAAACTAATAGAGATGACTCAAAATCCAAGCCATGTTTTGTATTTTGCCTTAATGGAGGGGTTGTGAGCTGGAAGAGTTCCAAGCAAGAGACATTTGCCGATTCTACAACAGAGGCCGAGTATATTGCTGCTGCAAATGAGGCAAAGGAGGATGTATGGATTAGGAAATTCATCGGCGAGCTTGATGTATTTCCTAGAATTGTTGATCCTGTAGTTCTCTACTTTGACAACAACATTGCATTTGCAGAAGCTAAGGAACCTAGATCTCGTCAGTTCTCCAAGCACATACTTCGGCGGTTCCATCTTATTTGAGAGATTGTCGATCGAGGAGACATGAACAATTGCAGAGTACCGACTGAAGAAAATATAGCAGATCCACTAACAAAGCCTCTTGCGCAAAGGAAGCATGATGGTTGTTGGGAACTTGCCCTCAAATTCCCTTAATTTGAAGAGGGGTCATTGATGCGCAAAACTATATCCGCAAATGACAACGGCAAGTGTACCGTATCGAATGTAGTATAGGTTATAAAAACCAAGGTCGTATTAGACTCGGGGCGGTTGAGTACTCTTACTTTGAAAAATCTCTATTATCTAATCTAATAAAACTAGTTGTTGGTTGGTTGTAATAAAGAGAAATAGCTTATTTTAAATTGATGGGTTTAAAGAATAGTACTCAACCTTGAATCACCTTGGAAAATAAAATATAAAGGGACAACTTCTAAATCTCTTAAGAAATTACTTGACCATGGAGGTTCCCGATTTATGAACACACCTCTCTCGAGGATACACTCAACTGAGTTTAGTTTGATCAATCGAAATTTCGTTCTAAAATCAAAATCCCTAAAACTCGCTTTATCGTAGTGAACCCCTCTATTGGATTTGACTCCAATCCGGGAGAATTATATCATCCTCGCTTGAGGAGTGCATTCAACCCTCTTTATCCTTAAAATGATCGATTCAAATTCAAAACCTCTCGGTTATAAGATTATGAAAACAAGAATGAGAATTATATATCGACAATATAATCTCAATCAAATAAAGTTCAAGGATAAATCTTAAGTATTCTAAGGAAGAGAAAGAGAAGCTAGAATTTAAATCATGAATTATATTTCCCTTGGATCATCTCGGTCAAGTAGTAATAGAATTTAGCTACTCATAGAGATGGAGGAAACTATGAAATAAAAGAAGTGCATGGTGAAAAAGTGAGAGTAGAATAAGAGAAAAGTAACTATTTTATTAATTTGCAAATGAAATTACAACTAGAAATTGAAAGTTACAAGCTTGGAAATAAAAGTACAAGAAGGAAAAGACATACAAGAGTAAGAAAACAGTGCAAGAAAATAAGCTAGAACTCTAAAACTTCATCCCTAAATATCTGGAAAAGCTCCCTTTAAATAGCTGAATTTTTGGTATTACACGACCTTGGTGACGGCCGTGACAAAGGGCGTGTAAGGGGCGTGATCGAAACAGCAGCGGAGAGGGCGCCTTCTGGAGTAAATGCGAGCGTTTCAGCCATGTCACGCCCTAGGTCACGCCCGTGACCTGGCGCGTGTAATCTTAAAATTCGGCTTCTGGTGGGAAACTTCGGCGGGAAATGGCTCTGGATGAGTCACGCCCGTGTGCTGGATGCCACGCTCCATGGTCACGCCCATGACCTGGGCCGTGTAATTTTAATTGACATGGCAGGATTGATCTTAGCGGTTCTGATTCGTCTCAGCGGGTCGCGGCCGTGACATTGGGTCGCGCCCTTGGTCACGCCCGTGACATGGGGCGTGTAATTTTGAATATTCGTCGAACTCTCGCCTGTTCGTCAATCTCCTGAATTTTCGTCGAACGCAGCAGCCAGGGGTCACGCCCTTGGTCACGCCCGTGACCTAGGGCGTGTACTTGGCGAATTCTTCACGAAACGACTCCGGGGTGGCAGAAGCAGGTCTGGAACACCGCGCAGGTTACACGCCCATTGGTCACGGCCGTGACCTGGGGCGTGTAAATGTAATTTTTGCTCCAAATGTCCAGAAAACCTGAAAAACACAAAATAAACTTAAGTTAGCTTATGAAATTAAAATAGGAAAGATGTATATGATATAAATTAAATAAATAACATAATTTCATATTAAAATAATAAAAAACTATACTAAAAGATGAGTAAATAAATTACTCATCAAACACCCCCATACTTGCTCGTCCCGAGCAAACCATTCTTCATAAGGGTAGGAAAAACTAATGCTAGAAAGAATTATGAAAATTAGAGAGTAAAATGCAAAGTATTATGCTGGCATGCGTAGGTATTTTAGTAAAAAGACGTTCTTGGCATAAATACCAATTTATGAAATAATTTAAAAATCCGTTATAATTATTTATTATCACTTTTAAAAAGAGTCGACGGTTAATCAAAAAGTTATGAAAAGGGAGAAAATAGCATGATTGCTGAGATTTAAATTACTAGACGTAGACGCTCGGGGTGACCTCCAAAGAAATCCATCAATGTCGAAGGCCATAGGCTTGCCCGTTTGCACCTTCTCCACTACACTTCAAACTATATTAACGTTATGGATCTGTAGGACTTGAATAGGGTGAAATATAAGGCTTGGGTTTAAGTGCGAGGTAAACAATGATAAACATGAAGGCGTATTCCACTTAAACGAAAAGTTTTGAGCTAAAAGAAAATAATGACTACCACAAAATAGAGAAGCTTTACCCCCATACTCATGTTTTGCTAAGGGAAACACTCTCATTCACCAATATTTATATCACAATTCTTCATAATTGGGATCATTACAAGTATGCATGTGCATACCTAGGCCGCATATCATTATGAGATTTTTGCATTTTGATATAAGAATATTTCTTTTGAATTGATACCCAAAATTTTTTTCTTTTTAAACAACACCCAAATATATTCAATCCTTTAGCTCAAAACTACAAGTGTTCTTTTGGGGTTTTGGGATTTTTGGTTTTGGTGACGAAATGGTGAGGGTGGTTTAAATAAAGGTGCAAAGCTCAAAATTGTGTGAACAATGGTAGTAAATTGAGGTTGGGTGCAAAGACTCAAACTATCCAAAGAAAGACCTAAATCATTTCCGTAAGGTTAATTTTGACTAGAGTGCACATGCTTTGAAAATAGCTTAGGGCAAGTTCTAGACATCGAGAAAGGACACCCTTTTTGTTCAATTCGAGTAATATCTTTCTAACAATCTTCTACACACTCACCTAAACTACTTTTGGATAAGACCGGATTCGAATTAAAAGTAAAATAAATTATTACTACGCAAATTAATTAAAACATAATTTTAGATCTATGCCAATAATTTAATTTTACACTAACACTACTCAAAGACATGCATATGACTAGGAGCACTACATGAGTCAACAATTTTAATCAAAAGGTTCAAAAAAAACTATTCTGGCACAAAAAATTCTTAGTGCCTATGAAAAATAAGTCTACTTTAGAACTTACAATTTTAGCAAGCATGAATGTTTTGATAAAAATTAAAAAAATTGAACATTAATATATATATATATATTTAGTTCTTGGACTTCCCAAGGTCAACCCGGTGAAGGGCTCGCAAGGTACTAGAGGCTGTGATGGGAATTCAAGCCCAAAACGTCCTTTCCAAGAAATTTACTTTAGATTTTTAAAATTTTTGTTTAAAAAAAATAATAATACAAAGGAAGCTATGCTACACCCCCATACTTAAAATTGAACATTGTCCCCAATGTTTTAAACTAAGTATGAAAGATGAAACTAAAAATGTCAATAAAGAAAATAATGATAAATGACTAAATTGTAAAGAGGGCTTCCCTGGTTGGTAGTCGGGGTTGCCGGTCGAACACCTGTAGAATTAAAGTAGAAAAACAAACAAGAAAAGAGAAAAATAAAAAATTAAAAGGGTAACATTGGGTTGCCTCCCAAAAGCGCTTTGTTTATAGTCGCGTAGCTTGACTAAGTGGATTTTTCTTAAATATTTGGTAAGTGCATTGTTTCGATGTTTCCGGTCACTGGGTCGCCGGGTGGTATAATTTTAAACGTTGTCCGTTAACCTTAAAATAGCCTTTTTCCGGGTGCTCTATGTCACAACCCGCATTTTTCCCAAAATATAATACGTAATATCAGAGCAAAGGAAAAATACGCGTCGTGATGCCACGCCTACAGGAGATGACTACAGACGCTCAGGCAAACACTCATTACGATAATTTTATAAAAGACATATATGTGATTGGGTTAAAAGAGAAATTTTCATTTTAGCTTAAGACCGCGTCCCTCGGTCTGGTGGATCATCTAGTCCACAAGTAGAAAACTATACATACGCAGCAGAAAATAGGTTTATTTTTAGCCTACATGAGCAAGTAAATAAGCATTCCAGAAATGATATGCACATATCTAGGTTTAGTATAGTAAGAAAGGATTTTCTTCGATTTTCAAAATATGTGACATTTGTTAAAAATCATGATGTGCAAGGATGACATTTTTATATTAATAAAGTAACTACTACATCTTAGCAAAAAGCTTCCCAGAGAGCAAGTAAGTAAGGTACTCAGAAGTAACAGCAAAGCAAGCAGCAAGCACTCTAAACAAAAAAAGTCATACGGGCGCCAACAGCTGACACGAACCCGCAGGGAAGAAGGAAAAACAGCTAAAGGAGAGACAACAACTAAGCAACTGCCCCTTACCTAAGAGGGGAAGGGCCTCGACAGGAACACTGAACGACGCCGCTCTAACTCCTGCGGAGGCTAAAAACCTGAACCTGAGACATTCATATGAAAAGAATGCCTCAGCCCAAGAGGGTGCAAGAAAACCAAGATTAGCAGTAAGAGAAATAAGAGAGTGCAGAAAGGAAAACTAAGCAGGTAAACATCTATAATCTTACAACAACCCGAGCCAGCTCAAACGAGTGAACTCGGTAAGAAGAAAAGCCTGCACCAGAAGGTAATAGTCAACACAATCAAAGCCCACCACGTGTCCGCCATTGCGGCTCAGATGAGATAGTCATACATATACTATCATAATACACATATATAAGCATATGTGCTTAAGAACTTGAGACTGATCAGCTCGAGGGAAAAGCGTCCCCCAAAAGAAGGTACTGCGACAGTGGTATCTTCCACTAACGCCCACATCCCAAAACCCGGGTCGTGGTCCTCTATCCACTGCCACCCAAAAACCAAATCCGGGTGGTGGTACTCTATCCACTGCCACCCAAAACTACCCACCGTGCAAGGCTTAAGACAAAGGTTCTAAATAATCAAATTAAGTTTCAATTAAGACACGGGACGTAACCCGAGATATCAGCACCAAAACACCCTAAGGATAGGGTCACAAAGAAATAAACACTACTCAACGATTCATTTGAAAACACTTGGTGAGTCCAAACTTGACTCCCAATGAACTTCTCAAAACCGTGCAATGAATTGGGCACGACAAGACACCACAAAAGATCACCTTCCTGTAAGGATGAAATTGTCAACGATTGGAACGGGTGAAAAGCTCGAATCCAAAAATGCAACTACAAGACATTCCTCAATAGCAAATAATGGTTTCGTTGAATCATCGAGCACTAGCAATGGAAATTCTCAGGGAGTTTAGGATCTAATTCCCCGTACCCGCCGGGAATTAGGAAACAAAATCCCAGGGAATTTAACCGGGTAGACCATCAGAACATAGCCAACAAAACCATCCAGATCTCACTCGAGGCGGCAATGTGGTTCAATACAAGAGCAAAAAGATGAACACAACAGCTAGCCGACCCACAACTAATATGGCAGCCACAAAACAAAAAGAATCTTATATTCAATACGGGGAAATAAACGTTAGCATTTGCACTAAAAGTGCGTAGTCGCTTAATAGCAATTGATAGAGTTACTAAAAGAATGAAGCTGCCCTTAAGTGAAGAGGATATATGGCTCGAACAAAACAAAGCATCCATATTTTAGCCAAGTACATATAATCAGGAATTAAAATGATTCGGAGTTGAGCCATGCGGTTATAATCAGGAAATAAGCTATTTAGGGTTTAGCCATGAAATTAAAATCGGAATCAAGCTATCCAGATGTTAGCCGAGCAAGACCATTTATGCTTAACTAATTAAATAAGCCCAAGAGTTAACCAACAACATATAGACCAAGGAGAACCCCTCATAAAACCAAGAGCTGACAGGCTCAAACTCCCCCAAGAGAACGAAATCTCTAGCACATAGCCTAGGAAATTTAACATAGCATACACCCAAGTAAATACCTAGCCCTCAAATTAAACACGGAAAATTCACGAACTGGGTAATTGACTTAAGTTTAAACCAAGAAATTTCCTAGCGTATAGGTGCACAGTTCATATATCAAGAGTTTAAACTAGGAGGAAGACAATGGAAAATAAAATGAATCAATAGCTACCATGCTAAAATCAATGAGGAGACAGCCACAAAGATATTATAAGGAACCTTGCCCACAACCAAGAAGATCACCACAACATAATACTATTAGGTAGGACTATGAATAAAGCATCCCCAAAATGACAGGTTTTATAAAGCGGCCCCCAAACTGAGTTCTATAAGGCAATCCCCATGATAAAATTTATTAAAGCAGCCCCCGAAATAAAATGCTATAAGGCAACCCCCGATCTAGTAAATCAAATAAAACAGCCCCCATTTAACCATTCCTTAAGAAGCAGCCCCCGACAAATCCCAACTAGAATTTTATATATATAACAGCCCCCATTTGAAAACCCGATTAGACGATATATATAAAGCAACCCCAATTAGAATATGCATAACAACACCCCATAATAAATTATATAACAGCATCCCCCTCCACAAATCAGAACATATGCAAGGCAGCCCCCAATTATGGAATATGATAATGTTAAGCCAGATGAGACAATCAATATTCCGATAATTGAAGTACAGAAAGATGGCAAGTTTACTTATAAACCAAATACTCCTATTACTGTCAAGGTTGAAGGACAAAAAATAAATAAATTTATTAACTGGGAAGAAGTTAATGAATCTGAATTTAATCTGACAGGGTTGTGAATAACTAAACATTTTGATGCTACAGATAACGGAAGCAATCCTGATCAAGATAACTCAGGAAAAAAAATATATCCCCCATTGAACAAAACGTGAGAAGAACAACCCCAATCAGAGTAAACAATCAGCAGCCCCCAACATATTAACATTAAATAACCGCAGCCACCAGCCCTTAATTTCCAAGAAAAGAAGGGGGCCTACCTCCAGATCATATCCTGGAAGGACAACCAGCCCAATTTCCCCACAAAATCAACATAAAAACATCTCAATTATGCAATCAGGAAAGGTTTCTAATTAATGCAAAACCTTGGGACACAAAACCCACACAGCAACCAAAAACAAAGATGAAGGGGGGGGGGGAGGGGGGGGGAAGAGGAGGAAGAGTTTTCTTGCCTTGATTCGATCGAAGATCCGCCGATCCCGGCGATGGCTCACCGAAAGGGCTGCCCCGGCGACGACAGACAGGGTCCGGCAACCTCCCGAGACCACTCGAACGGCCAAGCCCCCGACCACCGGCGCCACCGACGAAGCCCTAGATCGTTCTCTCGCTCCAGCTCACTCGGCAGAGAAAGAAATCGGGAAAGGGGAGGAGCAGGGTTTATCGGGGAACGGGAGAGCAGGGGGGAATAATGGCTGCCAGCAATATATAACCTAATAATAATTATTATTATACTAATAATAATAATATTAATATTAATAACAAAAACTTTTATACATAAGTATTATTTATAATTTATACACATATATAATATATGATTGTACACATATATCCACTTACCTGAATACATGCCTAATGAAACCCACATTTTATACATATATTCATGTATATATATTGTATTTATGTTTGTATAAATCTTTATACGCCACTATACGCACAAACATATACCCTTATACGACTCCTTGCACAAATACGAATACATATATACACTTATATATTTTTCCTACTTGCGTAACCCCTTCCCATAGGAAATTTTATCACAATCAATTGGGTTGCTTATGCACGCATAAAACATCATACGTAACATCATAAATGTATATAAAACATCATACGTAACATCATAAATGTATATATGCACATCTATACACCTACCCGCACGAACTTTCATACATGCAAATAAATACTTATGCCCGCGTAGATGGTTCAATCTAGGATTAACCCGCCAGACAATGACGACGATGTTTCTGAAACGGTAACGCCTCTCTCATTACACTAAACTACGGTAATTTCGTATTTAAACGGTTGATTTTATCGTGACCCCACTTAAAAGACTAAAAGAAAACCTGGGGCGTTACACTCTATAAGCACGGTCCCGTATGGCCAAACTTCTTTTACTCTGAAGGGACCGGACCATCGGGTTTTTAATTTGCCCGGAAAAGCCTAAGTCGCGAATTAAAAAGAAGGACATAATCTCCCGGTGAAAACATTTTTGGATGTGAAATTTTTTAATCATGATAGAACCTAGTTCGCTCCTTATAAAATTTATTATTTTCATAGGCGTTTGCGCGCCATTCGTCTAGTTCATTAATTTGTATTTTTCTTTTTTTGGAGGCTAAGTCTAAATCCAAATTTAAAATTTTAGCGCCCAAAAAACACGATTTTCTAGTTCTACCCGCAAATGGCAAGCATTACCATAGACTAACCGGTATGGTGTACATCCGATGGCGGTTTTGTACGCAATCTGATAGGCCCATAGCGCGTCGTCTAATTTTAATGCCCAATCCTTCCTAATAACGGACACGGTTTTTTCTAAAATTCTTTTTAGTTCACGATTCACCACCTCCACTTGGTCATTTGCTTGTGGGTGGTAGGCGGTTGATAGCTTGTGTGTAACTCCATATTTTGCCAAAATTTTAGCAAGTTGGTTTTTACAGAAATGTGTGCCCCGATCACTAATTAGTGCTCGGGTGTGCCAAATCGTGAAAAAAAAAAATTTAAAAATTGTACGACGACTCTCGCGTCGTTGGTGGGAAAAGCTTGTGCTTCCGCCCACCTTGACACGTAATCGACCGCTACAAGAATATATTTATTATTAAAGGAAAAGGGTAAAGGACCTACGAAATCTATTCCCCACAAATCAAAAATTTCGCATTCTAAAAATATATTTTGGGGCATTTCATCCCGGTTAGAAATGTTACCTGACCGTTGGCACCGATCGCAATTTCTCACAAAATTGTGAGCGTCTTTGAATAAGGAGGGCCAATAGAAGCCCGCCTCTAGCGCCTTCCTTGCGGTTCAGTTTCCTTGATAGTGACCACCGGTTGGTCCTTCGTGGCAGTGCCACAAAATTTGGACGCCTTCTTCGCCCGAAATGCACCTTCTTACCACTTGGTCCGCACAGACACGAAATAAAAAGGGGTCCTCCCAAAAATAATTTTTCAAGTCCGAAAAGAATTTCTTCTTTTGCTGACTTGAAAAATCTTTTGGTAGGACCCGGGCAACTAAATAGTTGGCCAAATCCGCGTACCAAGGGGTGGAAGAAGTCGTTACCTTTACGATGGCGAGAAGGCGCTCTTCAGGTAATTTTTCGTCAATTTCGGCCTCCACTAGTGCTCCTGCAGCCAGATTTTCTAACCGTGAGAGGTGGTCGGCTGTAAGATTCTCCGATCCCCTTTTGTCCTAGATCTCCAAATTGAATTCCTGTAGTAGGAGGATCCACCTTAGCAGTCGAGGTTTTGCTTCTCCTTTTTGTAGTAAATACCGGAGAGCGGAGTGATCTGTAAAAACAATAACTTTTGAAAGTGTTAAATAGGATCGAAATTTATCAAATGCAAAAATTATTGCCAACAATTCTTTTTCTGTTGTTGTATAATTTGCTTGCGCGGATGTTAGCGTTTTGCTTGCGTAATAAATCGGGTGAAAATATTTATTCACCCGTTGGCCTAAGACTGCACCTATAGCAAAATCGCTCGCATCACACATGATTTCAAATGGAAGAGACCAATTCGGTGCGATTAAAATGGAGAATTGATAAGTTCATTTTTAATTTTATTAAACGCCTTTAAACATTCATCATAAAAATTAAATGCGGATTCTTTTTCTAAAAGATGAGTTAGCTGTTTTGTAATTTTTGAAAAATCTTTAATGAACCGCCTATAAAAACCCTCATGTCCTAGGAAACTCCTAATAGATTTTATATTAGTAGGAGGGGGGAGTTTTTCTATGACCTCGATCTTGGCTCTATCGACCTCGATCCCTTTACTTGAGATTTTATGCCCAAGGACTAAACCCTCTTGGACAATAAAATGGCACTTCTCTCAGTTGAGTGCCAAATTCGTATCTTCTCAGCGTTGAAGAACACGATCAAGATTATTTAAACAGTTTGTAAAAGAATCGCCAAAAACAGAAAAATCATCCATGAAAACTTCCATGACATCTTTTAAAAGTTCATTAAAAATTGCCAACATACATCGTTGAAATGTAGCTGGCGCGTTACAAAGACCAAATGGCATTCTTCGATATGCGAAGGTGCCGAACGGACAGGTGAAGGTGGTTTTCTCTTGGTCTTCGGGCGCAATTGGGATTTGTAAATATCCCGAAAGACCATCGAGAAAACAATAGTGTGAATGACCGGATAAGCATTCTAAGATTTGGTCAATAAAGGGTAACGGAAAGTGATCCTTGCGGGTAGCATCATTTAATTTTCTGTAATCGATGCATACTCGCCAACCCGTAACAGTACGGGTCGGAATCAACTCATTATTTTCATTAGTGATTACCGTTATTCCACCCTTTTTAGGCACGACTTGCTCTGGGCTAACCCAAGTGCTATCAGAAATTGGGTAAATAATCCCCACATCTAATAATTTTATAATTTCTGCCTTAACGATGTCCTTCATATTTGGATTAAGCCGTCGTTGAGGCTGAATAGCACTGCGAGGATTATTTTCTAAATTAATTTTGTGCATGCAAAATGAGGGGTTAATCCCCTTAATATCCGAAATTTGCCATGCAATTGCATGGCGGTGATTATTTAATATTTTAATTAATTCAGAAATTTCCGAATCGTTAAGTGCAGAAGATATTATTACGGGAAATTTTGTATCTTTTTCTAAAAATATATATTTTAAATGTTCCGGCAATTGTTTTAATTCTAAACTCGATGGCTCCTCGTAAGATATTTTTATATTAGAAATGTTCAATTTTACTTCTTCAAATTTGAGCGGCTGAATTATTTCTTTTAGACAAAATAAATTTTCAATTTCCGGATTTTCAAATAGTGGTGAAATTATTTCAGAAAATGACGTTATTTCCTCTTCAAAATTCGATTCTAAGGTAAAACAAGAGTCGTCATTAGAAAAAGAATTTCTCATAGTGTTGTTTATACTAAAAGTTACTTCTTCATCCCCAACTCGTAGGAGAAGTTTGCCATTACTAACATCAATAATTTCCCGAGAGGTGGCGAGGAAAGGACGTCCGAGTATAATAGGGACTTCAACGTCTTCCTCAATGTCTAGGATGACAAAATCTACCGGGAAGATAAATTTGTCAACCTTGACAAGCACATCCTCAATGACCCCTATCGGGTATTTTATTGATCTGTCCGCTAGTTGGATGCTTATATTGGTTGGGCTTGGGGTGCCCAAACCAAGCTTTTTAAATAATGAAAATGGCATCAAATTAATATTAGCGCCCAAATCTGCCAAGGCGTGTTTTATTAAGAAATTACCGAGCAAGCACGGGATGGATAATTGTCCCGGATCATTTAATTTTTGAGGTAATTTATTTAATAAAACTGTCGAGCAATCTGCGTTTAGAGATATACGCAAAAAGTTTTTAAGTTTCTTTTTATTAGAAAGTAAATCATTTAGATATTTAGCGTATTTGGGCATTTGGGCGATCGCATCGCAAAATGACACGTTTATTTAAATTTGTTTTAAAATTTCAATAAATTTCTTATATTCCTCCTCATTGCGTTCATCTTTAAATTGTGAAGGATAAGGAATAGAAGGATTTTTAAGAATACGCGGAGCTAAAGTAGAAGAAGGTAGAGTAGAAGAAATAACTTGCGGAGTTGAAGTTGAAACGTTTACCTCGGGCTCGACCAATTTTGAAGGAGTTACCTCCTTTCCGCTACGGAGGGTAATTGCGTTGGCGCTCTCCCGTGGGTTGGGCTCAGTATTGCCGGGCAGAGCTCCTTGCTGGCGTTCGGATAACATTTTGGCGAGCTGTCCAATTTGATTTTCCAAGCTTTTTATGGATCCGAAAAGGTTTCGGATATTGGAATCAGTAAAGGCGACATATTTGGTGAAGACCTCTTCAAGTGAAGGGGCCTTTGGTGGTTGTGGTGGAGCGAATCCTGGAGGATTCGCTTATGGGGGGCGTTGAGCATTAATGGGGTTGCTCCATGAAAAATTTGGGTGGTTCCTTAAACCTGGATTATAAATATTAGGTAGATTATTATTTGGGTTATAAGGAGGACGGTAAGAGTTCCCCATATAATCTACTTGCTCTTGATTAAAATTATTATTATAATAATTATTATTATTATAGTTATTAGCCCAGTTAGTGGAGGAGGAAGCAGACATCTCCTTCATTTGCTTAGTGAGACATTCTACTTGATATGCTAAATTCGGGGTGCCCTCGACTTTAAAGAGTCCGGTCAGTTTCTTAGGACGCGACTGTTGCGTATTCGACTGATAAGCATTCATGGCCATCTCCTCAAAAAGCTCTTGAGTGGCATCTGGGGTTTTGTTATTTAGAGTTCCCCCAGTTGCCGCATCAATCATTTGCCTCGTTTGGAGATTCAAACCATTGTAGAATGTTTGAACTTGTTGCCATAAAGGAAGGGCGTGGTGAGGACATCTCCGCAATAATTCCTTGAAGCGCTCCCATGTGTCATAGAGTCACTCCGAGTCTATTTTTATAAATGAGAGAGTGTCCGTACATAATTTAGCGGACTTCGCTGGAGGAAAATATTTCGTTAAGAATTTCTCCGTCATCTCGGCTCATGTAGTGATGGAACCTCTAGGAAGAGATCCCAATCATTGTTTGGCCTTAGTCCGCAAAGAGAATGGAAACAAACGCAAACGAATGGCGTCATCGGTGACGCCATTGATTTTAAATGTATCGCAAATTTCCAAAAAATTTAATAAATGTAAATTTGGATCTTCATCTGGTAAGCCGTCAAAGATGACTGTTTGTTGTACCATCTTAATGATACTCGTTTTAATTTCAAAATTATTATTCGCCGCCGCCGGGCGAATAATACTAGATTGTGTTCCCTCCCAATTTGTCCTCGCATAATAGGACATAGTTCGTAGCGGGGCCTTAATATGGTCGGGGTTATCCATTAAGCCTTCGTTAGTTTCTCTGATTGACTCTTCTTGAATTACTGTTAGATCACTAAATCGGAGACGACGTCGCAAGGTGCGCTCGATTTCCAGATCAAAATAGAATTCTAGATTGACTGAAGAGTCTCCTCGGGTCATAAACCAAAAAATAAAGGAGGAAAAGATGCGAAAAAGATAAAAAAAATAAAATAAAATTTTAGATAAATATTTTAATTATATTTTTTTATAATAATTTTTTTATGAAGATTTTTATTATTATTATTATTATTATTTTAGGTGAATGAAATTTAGTCCTGGACTTCCCAAGGTCAACCTGGTGAAGGGCTCGCAAGGTACTAGAGGTTGTGATGGGAATTCAAGCCCAAAGCGTCCTTTCCAGAAATTTAGTTGCACCTTACAAATAAGAAAAGAAAAGATAAAATTAATAAATATTTCATTTTTCAAAATATCAACCGTAGTCCCCGGCAACGGCGCCAAAAACTTGATGCGCAAAACAATATCCGCAAACGACAACAACAAGTGTACCGTATCGAATGTAGTAGAGGTTATAAAAACCAAGGTCATATTAGACTCGGGGCGGTTGAGTACTCTTACTTCAGAAAATCTCTATTATCTTATCGAATAAAACTTGTTGTTGGTTGGTTGTAAGAAAGAGAAATAGCTTATTTTAAATTGATGAGTTTAAAGAATAGAACTCAACCTTGAATCACCTTGGAAAATAAAATATAAAGGGACAACTTCTAAATCTCTTAAGGAATTACTTGACCGTGGAGGTTCCCGATTTATGAACACACCTCTCTCGAGCATACACTCCACTGAGTTTAGTTTGATCAATCGAACTTTCGTTCTAAAATCAAAATCCCTAAAACTCGCTTTATCGTAGTGAACCCCTCTATTGGATTTGACTCCAATCCAGGAGAATTATGCCATCCTTGCTTGAGGAGTGCATTCAACCCTCTTTATCCCTGAAATGATCGATTCGAATTCAAAACCTCTCGGTTATAAGATTACGAAAACAAGAATGAGAATTATATATCGACCATATAATCTCAATCAAATAAAGTTCAAGGATAAATCTTAAGTATTCTAAGGAAGAGAAAGAGAAGCTAGAATTTAAATTATGAATTATATTTCCCTTGGATCATCTCGGTCAAGTACTAATAGAGTTTAGCTAGTCATATAGATGGAGGAAACTATGAAATAAAAGAAGTGCATGATGAAAAAGTGAGAGTAGAATAAGAGAAAAGTAAATGAAATTACAACTAGAAATTGAAAGTTACAAGCTTGGAAATAAAAGTACAAGAAGGAAAAGACATACAAGAGTAAGAAAATAGTGCAAGAAAATAAGCTAGAACTCCAAAACTTCGTCCCTAAACATCTGGAAAAGCTCCTTTTAAATAGCTGAATTTTTGGTGTTGCACGCCCTTGGTCACGCCCGTGACAAAGAGCGTGTAAGGGGCGTGATCGAAGTAGCAGCGGAGAGGGCGACTTCTGGAGTAAATGCAAGCATTTAAGCTGTGTCACGCCCTAGGTCACGCCCGTGACCCGGGGCGTGTAATCTTAAAATCTGGCTTCTGGTGGGAAACTTCGGCGGGAAATGGCTCTGGATGAGTCACGCCGGTGTACTGGATGCCACGCCCCATGGTCACGCCCGTGACCTAGGGCGTGTAATTTTAATTGACGTGGCAGGCTTGATCTCGTCGGATATGATTTGTCTCAGCGGGTCGCGGCCGTGACACTGGGTCACGCCCTTGCTCATGCCCGTGACATGGGGCGTGTAATTTTGAACATTCGTCGAACTCTCGCCTGTTCGTCGATCTCCTGAATTTTCGTCGAACGCAGCAGCCGGGGGTCACGCCCTTGGTCATGCCCGTGACCTGGGGCGTGTACTTGTCGAATTCTTCACAGAATGACTCTAGGGTGGCAGAAGTAGGTCTGGAACACCACGCAGGTTACACGCCCATTGGTCACACCCGTGACCTGGGGCGTGTAAATGTACTTTTTGCTCCAAATATCCAGAAAACCTGAAAAACACAAAATAAACTTAAGTTAGCTTATGAAATTAAAATAGGAAAGATGTATATGATATAAATTAGATAAATAACATAATTTCATATTAAAATAATAAAAAAACTATACTAAAAGATGAGTAAATAAATTACTCATCAGTCATCATGCAATGCTGAGTGCATATTGTATTTGATAAAGCCATATTTCTGTAAGAAATACAGCTTCAGGTAATTCAAGAGAAAGGGCCAATCATGCCTTTAGTTCAGGAGAAATCTACTCCTGAGAGATGAAGAATTGTCTCAGCAGAACTGCTGAGACGAAGGGTCAAATCCACTGAGACGAGCTCACTGTCTCAGCAGATCCGCTGAGACGGGAAAGGAACTGTAGATAGAAGAGATCTGGCATGTTCGTCGAACTCAGAAGGAAGTTCGTCGAACACAGAGACAGAACAGAAGCAAGCGCTGAAACTTGGCGTGTTCGTCGAACGGAGAATGGAGTTCGTCAAACGCAGAGCATGACGAGTTCGTTGAGCGCAGAGTATGCTGAGTTAGTCGAACTCAGAGCTTGGCGTGTTCGTCGAACACAGAGTTGGGCAAGTTCGTCGAACCCAGTATGGCGAGTTAGTCGAACTCAGAGTGCGAGCTCTGCCCATGGCGCAAGCTGCAGAAAGGCAGTATGGGGTCCACCAGTCTCTCCCATACTTGTTAGAAGGCCGGCTAAGAGCCGTTGAAGATCAGAGATGTATAAAAGAAAAAATTAGGGCACTTATGAATGCTCTTGGTTGCGTGCCAAAAGAAATCAACTATTCCATTGACGGCCGAAGCTCTCATTTTTCTCCTCCTGATCACTGAAGAAGGAAGAAGAAACAGAGAGAGAAAGTTAGCTCCTTTACAAAAAGGATCAAGGTGATCTTCCATCCTTCATCTGAAGAGGAAGATCAGATAGTAGCTGCCATCAACATCTCCAGCTACAAGGAAGCACAAGCTGTGAAGGAACTATATGAGACTTCCTTCAATTGCTGTCTGCTGTAGTAAGATTTAAACTCACTTTTCTATAGGGTAACTTGCCTGAGTTTGTAGGACCAATTGGTCTGAGATTGTAGGAACCTTTAGGTTCTGAGTTGTAGGGCTGAAGGCCTGAGTTTGTAGGATTTGTTGATCTGAGTTGTAGAGCTGTGAGGACATCTTGAGGTAGGATCTGTGAAGATCTGAGGTAGGGATGTTTAGCCTGAGCTGTAGGGCATTATTGCCTGAGCTGTAGGAAGTGGATTCCTCTGAGGTGGGGCTTGTTGGCCTGAGATTGTAGGACCTGGTGTGGTCTGAGTTGTAGGATCAGTGGTTGATCTGAGGTAGGGCTGATGTGCCTGAGGTAGGGTTGGGAAATCCTGAGAGATCCTTAGGGATCTGTGTTGTAGGCTCTTGGAGCTGAGTTTGTTGGAGTTGGCCTTGTCTAACACACTGTTAAAAGGGTGAAGGGGGAAAGTGGACTACCCAAAGACACACTGTCTTGGGGAACCACTATAAACACTTGTGTGTTTTCTTGTTGTGTTTGATTACTTGTTTAGAATAATATTAAACATCTAAATAAAACAAGTAAAAATCAAAAGACCTATTCACCCACCCCCACCACCTCTAGGTGAATTAGATCACATACATATATAAACTTACAAGTGGTATCAGATGTAGGTTGGTCAAGAAAGACTTAATAGTCTGACCAGATCCTAAATAGGTATTGATTAGTCTGAATCAGATGGCCTCTAGTGGAATGCAGGAGGAGATGGGCTCCATGAAATTGCCCATATGCAACAAAGCCAACTTTGGCATATGGAAGCAGAGGGTTAGATTGTTCATGGAAGCATCTGACCCCAGAATCTTTATCACTGTTCAGGAAGGCCCCTTCATTAACAAAGCCCTCCACCATTGATCCTACTAGGTAGGTTGGCAAATCTTACACTGAAATGACAAGGGATGAGATAGCATTGGCTACAATGGATAAAAGGGCTCAAAATATTATTGTTAATGCTATTGATGATTCAACTTTCCAGAATTTAGTGCACTGTGAGACTGCAAAGGAGATGTGGGATACACTGATTGTGTATATGGAAGGAACTGAAGAAGTGAGGAATGATAGGAAATCCCTCCTCAATCAAGAGTATGAAGCCTTTAGGCAACTAAATCAGGAATGCATAGCTGACTGCTATGAAAGATTTTTCAGAATAGTTAATGAGTTGAGGACCTATGAAAGGACCTTCACTCATTATGAGTTGAATGATAAATTTCTAAGATCTCTAACTAGAGACTGGGATACAAAAATCTGTGCCATCAGGGAAGTGGCAAAGCTGAGTGAAACTCCTCCTCACACTCTGTTTGGAAAGTTTCTCTCATATGAGATGCAACTATCTGTAAGAAAGGAAGAAGGCACCTCCTCCAGGCCTCATGCTAGGGAGAAGTCTGTGGCCCTCTGATGAGTCCCATTTATATACACATTTATGGACTCATCTGGACCGTATTTCTAGTTGATGCACCACACTTTAGGCATGTTTACGATCATATTTGTTATTCCCTGCTAGGTGCACTCTTAGGCCCATTTCAGTGTGCATTTGCGCTCCTTGTTATTGGGGGTAAGTACATGGTGCTCCCCAATCATTTTTCTGTGTTTATTTGGTGCTGGAGGTGTATTCCCAGCTGGTATGCCTTATGTGCAGGTGGCCGGATCGTCCCATTTTCCCCCAAAATCTAGTCTGTGCATATTGCACGGTCGTGCATTTCCTTGACGCACGGACGGTAGCTCGGGCACATACGAGCTTTCTGCCCTTGGGCAATAGGTAGGCCCGGCCTCGGAGCAGTGCAGGGAGCCGCGGAGAGAGGACGAGGACAAGGTGGACGCAGAGGATGACCTGCTGGCAGGAGGGGCCAGACCATACAGGGTAGAGCAGCACCGCTCGAGGCATACGCTTTCGATCTCCACCACGGCCCTGCACCATATGTAGTGATAGGTATCTATTTTCATTAGCCGCGATATCCTAGGAGGATGATATAGTAGAAATATATGATGTAGTCTTTTGTTTAGCTTGTGTGATTACTACTCATGTATAACTGTAAAGAGCTTGTGATCATTGTACATATATATATTATCAGGTTTACTTCTAGTAGAAGGTCAACCCGCTAAAACGCTGTTCGATACCGGTGCCACGCATTCCTTCATTGCACAGAACTTCATCACAGACAAAGGAAACTCCATACGATCATTTGGAATATCGATACGAATACGACTCCCGGATGGATCAGACATGATGTCCACGGAGAAGTGCTCCTTCCAAGCAACGCTAGGAGGCATAGAATTCGAAATCAATGCAACCATTCTAGCGATAACCGGATTCAACATCATTTTAGGAATGGATTGGTTGGCCGAGCACAGCGCCCAAATCAATTGTTTGACTCAAGCGATCCACCTCCGGAACCCGAATGGGCAGTCTATCGAACTAACATGCATACCCTCTGTCACCCGCATTATCTTAACATCCGCGCAAACAGTCAAAGAAGTTCGGCGAAAGGACGAGGTGTCCCTAATTTACTTCGAGATGGAAGACAAGACGCAAGTGCTCTCTAGAGTACCCATAATTCGAGACTTCCCAGACGTCTTTCCAGAATCCCTTCCCGGGTTGCCCCCGCAACGGGAAGTGGACTTTCAGATTGAGCTTGCGCTTGGAGCTCGACCAGTATCCTGAGCACCGTACCGGATGGCCCCAAGGGAACTAGCCGAGCTCAAGATACAATTACAAGAGCTAATCGATGCAGGTTTCGTTCATCCGAGTACCTTGCCCTGGGGAGCTCCAGTACTATTTGTCAAGAAGAAGGATGGATCCCTGCGTCTCTGTATTGATTACAGGGAACTAAATAAGCTCACTATCTGAAATACCTATCCACTACCCAGGATAGATGAATTATTCAATCAATTACAAGGTGCGTCCGTCTTCTCCAAGATGGATTTAAGGTCTGGCTATTATCAACTCAGAGTACGAGAAGAAGACATCCCCAAGACCGCTTTCAGCTCCCGCTATGGACTTTACGAATTTATGGTAATACCGTTTGGGCTGACCAATGCCCCGTCTGCCTTCATGGCTCTAATGAATAAAGTGTTTGAACCCTTCCTAGACCACTTTGTGATCATCTTTATAGACGATATACTCATCTATTCGAAGAGTAAGACCGATCATTCCAGGCATCTCCAAATTGTTTTGCGCAAGTTAAGGGAACATTCGCTCTTCGCGAAGTTTAGCAAGTGTGAATTCTGGATGGAGGAAGTTGGTTTCTGTGGGCATACGATCAAAAAGAACGGGGTAGTGGTAGACCAAGACAAGGTGCAAGCAGTGCAAGACTGGCGCCACTTAAGTCAGCAGCAGATATCAGAAGCTTCCTTGGCCTCGCCGGCTACTACCGCAAGTTTGTAGAAGGTTTCTCTAAAATTGCCTTTCCCCTCACCTCCCTAACCAAAAAGGATGCAATGTTCCGGTGGACTCCCTAATGCGAAGCAGCGTTCGAAGAACTAAAGATCCGACTAATATCGGCTCCGACTCTGACACTCCCCTCAGGCACTGAGGGCTTCCAAATCTACGCTGATGCATAGCTGAAAGGGTTGGGAGCCGTACTGATGCAACATGGCTGGGTAGTCGCCTACGCCTCACAACAGCTGAAGCCTCACGAACTAAACTACGCAACCCATGACTTGGAATTTGGTGTGGTAGTATTCGCACTAAAAGTCTAGAGGCATTACCTCTACGGAGTAAGATGCGAGATCTTCTCTGACCACAAGAGCCTCAAATATATCTTCACCCAGAAAGAGCTAAATCTCCAACAGCGCCGGTGGTTGGAATTCCTGTGCGATTACAACTTCGCCCTCCAATACCACCCCGACAAAGCCAATAAGGTTGCAGATGCCCTAAGTCGGCAACCTCCGATAGCCGGAAATTGGCTATAGATGATACCGGAAGAGTTAGTCAAGTCCTTGGCAGACTTGGATACCATCCTCATCACGAATTGGAACCCGATAGATTACCAGGCCCAGCTCTACTGGATGGAGTTACAGTGTGACATCAGAGACAGAATACGAGAGGCCCAGAAGATCGATGTAGAAGCGGCCCCAATCATTCAGGCTCTACAATACGGCGCTCAGGAAGACTACAATCTATATGACGGCATCCTGCAGTACAAGCACTGCATATTCATTCCCTCTACCGAAGGAATCTGGGAAGAGATACTCCGCGAAGCAAATCAATCAAGGTATTCAATACATCCGGGAGTAGTGAAAATGTATACAGATCTACGAAGAACGGTATATTGGCCAGGTATGAAGAAGGATGTCACCGATTATGTAGCACACTGCCAGACCTATCAAATGGTCAAGGCAGAATGTCGTAGACCAGGAAGTTTACTACAACCCCTGCCCATCCCAGAATGGAAGTTCGAAGATATTTCCATGGACTTCGTCCATGGCTTACCCCGATCTCGTGCAGGGAACGACTCCATATGGGTAGTTGTAGATCAAAAGTGGCCCGTTTTATCCCAAATAGACAAGGCGACGGCGTCGACATATTAGACCGACTATTTATAGAGCAAGTGGTCCGATTTCATGGGGTACCCAAGTTAATCGTGCCTGACCGCGACGGACGCTTTGCATCAAAAGAATGGAGGAGAGTGCAAGCTTATCTGGGAACCAGATTGGCTTTTAGCACCGCCTACCACCCCCAGACCGACGGGAAAACAGAAAGGACGAACCGGACGATCGAAGACCTCCTCCGATTATGCATAGTAAAACACACTGAACCTTGGGAGCAGTTACTACCTTTGGTAGAATTCTCATACAATAACAGCTTCCAGGCAAGCATCAAGATGACACCGTACGAGGCCCTCTACGGAAGACGCTGTCGAACACCACTATCATGGGCACAGGATGAGGACCCCGAAGCTTTAGGAGTCACCTACATAGATGATACCACAGTATCTATAAGGTTAATTCGAGAACGAATGCTGGAGGCACAGAGCCGTCAGGCCCAATATTACGAGGCACGTCATCGACTGGTGGAATTCAAGGTAGGAGACATGGTATTCTTCAAGATTAAACCAATGCATGGGATATCCCGAATAAAGAAGCAGAAAAAGTTGGATCCCTGCTACCTAGGCCCATATCAAGTCATAGAGAGGATTGGCCCTGTTGCATATAGGCTAGCTCTGCCATTTGAACTGGGAAATATTCACGACGTATTCCATGTCTCCTCGCTAAGACGTGTCCATCGCCAACCAGAGCAGCATCTTCCCGTACCACCAGCGACAGTGCAATCTGACCGATCTGTCCAACTCGAACCAGTAAAGATAATAGACTCTAAGGTCAAGGAACTGTGGAACAAAACCATCACGATGGTCAAGATCTTATGGTCAAACTGTGGACGCGAGGAGTTTACCTGGGAACTAGAGACGCTCGTTCGGGAAAAATACCCGACACTCTTTCCCCAGGTATGTCCTTGTAACCCCCTAATTTAGGCAATTTTCGAGGATGAAAATCTCTTTATTTTTATTGGATTATAACATCCCAACTTTTTTTGGGTCACTAGACCCTAGTGAGCCCAATAAAAGTAGGCCCTGGTTATAGAAAACGACCATTTTGGGTATTGTTGCGCACCGCAACTAAGTCATTGGGGTACAGTGACCAAATGTACCCCGAATGGACTTCTGTCAGTTCCGATAGACTCGTATAACTGATACGAGCGTAACGGAGCTCATCCCTTTCCGATCCGAGGTCGTTTGGAGAAAACGACCATTTTGGGTATTATTTTGCGCTGCAACTAAGTCATTGGGGTACAGTGACCAAATGTACCCCGATTTGACTTTTGTCAGTTCCGTTAGACTCGTATAACTGATATGAGTGTAATGGAGCTCGTCCCTTTCCGATCTAAGGTCGTTTGGAGAAAACGACCGTTTTGGGTATTATTGCGCACTGCAACTAAGTCAGTGGGGTACATTGACCAAATGAACCCCGATTTGACTTCCGTCAGTTCCGTTAGACTCGTATAACCGATACGAGTGTAATGGAGCTTGTTTCTTTCCGATCCGAGGATGTTTGGAGAAAACGACCGTTTTGGGTATTGTTGCGCACCGCAACTAAGTCGTTGGGGTACGGTGATCGAACGTACTCCGATTTGACTTCCGTCAGTGTCGTTAGACTTGTATAGTCCACACGAGCGTTATGGAACTAGTTTATCATCAATCCAAGGTCATACGGAGAATATGCCCATATTGGATTATGCATACTGCCTTGGCACAACTCACGAAATACGGAATGCGCAAACTCGAAATCGGCCCCGGTAAATCTTGGTGGACCCTCGGGCCCATGGAGGACCCTGTTGAAAATGTTGAAGTGGATGTTTATGGAGTTGGCGGTCTGGGGGGAGACCGCGCGGTCTGGTCTGCCTGCATGGTCTTGCGGTCTCCTCTGGCGATCTGACCTCTCTGGTCTAGCCGCGGGCTATTCGGCGTGATCGCCATTCTTCTGTCCAAGGGTGCCGAGGTGAGGTCACGCGGCCTGGTCGTGTGACCGCGTGGCTAGCTGTCTTTCTGTTCGGTGTAACCGCGCGGTCTGGTGCTTGTGAACGCGTGGTGGGGGCAGCCCGGTCTGGTGGCTGTCTGGTTTCTTTGTGGTGCGCGCAAACTAAGGTCTTCTTAGTCGCGCGGTCTCCAGTGTGTGTTCGTATGGCTAGTCTTTCGGCGATCAGCTGGCATGTGCAGTCACTGATGTTTGGTCGATTTGGCGGGCTATTGCCCTAGTCGGCCTAGTGTGTTCGCGGTCTCTGGAGGAGGTCGGGTGGCGAACACTGGTGGTGGGCGGCTTCTTGGAGGAGTGGCGATCTCCTTGTCCATGTTGAAGCTGGCGAGCCCACTAAGCAGAATGATCTTTTGCTGATCGCGCGGGTTGACCGGTCTGGCCGCGCGATCAAGGGTGGTGACCCTATCTCATAGGGTGGTGAGTAGATCAGGTCTCACGCCTATAAATAGGAGCCACTGTAGTGGCAAAATTAATCACACCAAGTGTAAGCAGAACTCGCGGCTAGTTCTTGCGGTCTCATTTCTTGTGACGGGTCGGTCTTGCTGATTGAACTTCTTTTGTGCAGCTTCTGCGGATTGTGCGGGCAGCAGCGGTCATCTCCTTTTCTGAAGGTGTTCGGGCAGTCTCACGACTTGCAGTGTGGGTTGTTGGAGTTCGGGAGGATCAATGGCAGGTCGCGGGATTCTCAGTTGGTGTTGTTCAAGTCGCAGGCAGGCAGTTCGGGCGGTCTCGTTTCCTAGTCGCGCGAACTCGCAGGTTGGGCGGTCAGGCGGTCTCAGGATTTCAGACCGCTGCTTATCTTTCAGCATTGTATTTTCTCCTATTTTTGTGTACTGGTGAAATCATGTCTCGCCATGTATACCTCGCCTTGTAATGAAGTTTTCTGCTAGCATCAATAAAGATTGAAGTTATTTTTCATGTGCTTCTGGTTGTTGGCTTGAACTTTGAGTTATACTATTCCTACTCACTCCTAGATCTATGAAACATTTCTCCTGGTAGCAAAGCTAGGTTGGAGTGGATAGAGCAGTGATTAACTCATAGTTGTCATCGCCTTTGTGAAGAAGGAACCAGTGGTAGAGCCAGGGAAGCAAGGGGTCTTGGAATTGAGATGCTCAACTCGACTAACTTCAAGAAGTGGAAGTCATGTATGCAGAGTTATCTTCTGGGTGAGGACCTGTGGGAGGTTGTGGGAGGAGAGAGCACGGAGGAAGTTATCCTGATTGGGGATAACGGTCATGAGGTGAGGAACTGGAGGTAGATTAATGCCAAAGCAGAGTTCACTCTGAAGAGGGCAATATCACCTGACCCTATTGATCACATCTTGGGGTGTGCATCAGCTGCAGAGATCTGGAGAGCCCTGGATGGGCTGTTTAACAAGAAGAATGTGGCAAGAGTTCAATTCCTGGAGAATGAGCTGGCCAGATCGGCTCAAGGTGATCTTTCTATCTCTACGTTCTTCTTGAAGATGAAGAACCTGTGCGCTGAGATTTCAGCACTGTATCCTAATGAGCCAATTTCTGAGGCGAAGCTGAAGAGGCACATCATTTGTGGCTTGCGGAAGGAATATGTCACCATTGTGACGTCGGTGCAGGGTTGGGCAAATCAGCTATCTCTGCTGGAGTTGGAAAATCTGCTTGCGTCGCAGGAGAGTCTGGCAAGGCAGATGGCGGGGGTGTCAGTCTCTGGGGGAGATGGCGAAGTTCTCTTCACGGGGAAGAAGAAGAATTGGGATAAGAAGAAGAAGACCGCAGGAGGCAATAGGCCTTCAACTTCTGGACAGTAGGAGAGGGGCTATGCTCCCAAGGCTGAAGGGAAGAAGAAGGGAGAAGGTCCCAAGTGCTTCAGGTGCGGGAAGCTTGGTCACATCAGGGAGGATTGCAGGGTGAATCTTCAGCCAGGGCATGCTGCTGCAGGAAAGGAGGAAGATGAAGCCAGACAGATTGATGGAGGATGGGGAGGAGCCTTCTTGGCTTCTGTTGGAGCTGCAGCTCCTATCAACTATTAGGAGGACTGAATCGTGGACTCGGGGTGTGGTCATCACCTCACCGGGGACGAGTCGAAGCTTTCTTCAGCTCAGCCGTAAATGATGCCATTATAAATGCTGATAATATCGTGCATAGTGTCGAGAAGGTGGGGGTTGTTTCCTTGGGCAGTGATAGAGGACCGCTTACATTGAAGAGTGTCTATCATGTGCCTGGAATGAGGAAAAATCTCTTCTCCGTGACCAATGCTGTTGACGCTGGGTATCACGTTCTGTTCGGCCCGACAGAAGTGAAGTTTCTAAGAAATGTTGAAGCAGTGAAAGCGGAGGTCGTTCATGTGGGGAGAAGGGCAAGAGACTTGTTCATTTTATCGACATGTTCTTATGTCGACAAGATGCGGACGAATGATAGTGTTGTCATATGGAACGAGAGGTTGGGGCATGTAGGGATGGATAAGCTGAAGGCTATGGCGGTGAAAGGTCTGGTCAATGGCCTGCCTAGTCTATCCTCTTACGGAGACGGTCATATGTGCGTGGGATGTCAGTTCGGCAAGTCTCATCGACTACTATTTGATAAGTCGTAGACAAGGAGTAGTGTGCCATTGGAATGCATCCACGGTGACCTGATGGGACCGACTGCTACCCCAAGTCTCGGAGGCAGCAGGTATATGCTGGTGTTGATCGATGATTACACCAGATATGTCTGGGTATATTTCTTGAAGGAGAAGGCGGAGGTGTTTGCCATGTTCGTGGAGTTCAAGGAGCTTGTGGAGGGTCGGCTTGGCCTGTAGGTTAAGAAGCTGAGGACTGACAACGGAGGGGAGTTCACCTCTGGTGAGTTCTCTACTTTTTGCAGGAAGGCAGGCATCCGGAGGGAGCTTACTTGTGCGCATACTCCACAACAAAACGGAGTTGCAGAGAGGAAGATCCGTCATCTGACGGAGACCTGCAAGTGTTGGCTGCATGCCATGAGTATCCCAAAGTCCTTTTGGGCGGAGGGAATGTCTTGTGCTGCCTACGTCATCAACAGGATGCCTCTCAGTCCCATCAACATGTTGACCCCGCATGAGATGATGTTCAAGGAAAAGCCAACCGTGGCGCACCTTCGGGTGTTTGGTTCCACCTGCTATGTGCATGTTCCAGATGCGCTTCGGATGAAGCTAGATGCGAAAGCAAGGAAGCTAGTCTTCGTGGGTTATGATGATCAGAAGAAGGGCTGGAAGTGCATGGACCCGAAGACACGGAGATTGTTGTATCTCGCAACGTCGTGTTCGACAAGGTGACGTCTTACAAGGGAAGTTCTGGTGTTGAGCTACCAGAAAGCAGGGTGGAGGAGCCGGAGAAAGCTGTGGAAAATCTTTAGGTGGAGCTGCCTGTGTCACCAGGTGGTCCATCAATATCTAGTTCTGAGGCGGAGGCTTCTGGATCAGGAAGCAGGGGGAGCGATGCTCTGAGTACGTCTGGAAGGGGAGCTAAGGAAGAAGCAGCTGAAGATACTGCGAGTCAGGGGAAGACGTTGCGGAGATCGAAGCGAATAATCATTTCCCCTGATCGTTATACAAGAGGAAACATGGTGAGCTTTGTCTCGTATTTCTTTGCTGGTACCTTGGATGAGAGGGAGCCGTCGAGCTTTGAAAAGTCCAAAGGCGTGGAACAGTGGGATTCTGCTATACAGGAAGAGATGAGTGCTCTTGAGAAGAATGAGAATTGGCCTTTGGTGCCCAGGCCCAAGGGCATTACCCCTGTGACATACAAGTGGGTCTGCAAGCTCAAGAAGAAGGCAGACGGCAGTATCGAGCGATACAAGGCTCGCCTTGTGGCTCGGGGATTCTCGCAGCAATACGGTGAAGACTATGAGGAGACATTCAGTCGGGTGGCAAAAATGACTTCAGCTCGGGTTGTGATTGCCTTGGCGGCATGTTGGGGGTGGGAGATTTGGCAGCTCGACGTAAAGAATGCGTTCTTGTACGACGAGATTGACAAGGACATCTTCATGGTCCAGCCACCAGGCTTCGTGTTTGAAGATTTTCCTAACTATGTCTGCAAGTTGAAGAAGGCCCTGTATTGGTTGAAGCAAGCGCCGAGGGCGTGGTATGGAAAGATAGCAGAATATCTCCTATTTTGTGGATTTGGTGCTTCAGACTCATACTCAAGATTGTTCGTCAAGAAGAGCGGGGAGCTTCAAGTCATTGTGCTGCTTTACGTCGATGATATGATCGTGACGGGGAATTCGAAAGAGGAGGTTGCAAAGCTTCGGGCTGAGCTATCTATCAGGTTCGAGATGAAGGACTTGGGTGAATTTCACCATTTCCTTGGACTCGAGGTGCAGAGGAAGGAAAGTGGAGTGCTGGTGTCCCAGGCTGGATATGCGGAGCAAATCGTGGAGCGGTTCAGCATGAAGGAAGGGAAATGCATTTCCACACCTCTGGAGAAGGCCATGAAACTTCGCAAGGATGAGGGGAGGATTCTGGAAGATCCGCTTGTGTTCTAGGCTCTGGTTGGGAGCTTGATCTATCTGACGATTACTAGGCCGGATATTGCGTATGCAGTTGGCAGGGTGAGTCGTTATATGGCGGAACCACGGATGCCTCATCTTCAAGCGGCCAAGCATATATGAAGTATGTCAAGGCAACCTCGGATATGGGTCTCCTTTACAGGAGGGATGCGGGCTTCGAGGTGCATGGGTACATGGATGCTAATTACGGGGGAGATTCGGATGATTGGAAATCGACGTCTGGATAAGTCTTCATGGCGGGCCCCACGGCTATATCATGGTGCAGTAAGAAGCAGGATTCCGTGTCTGTCTCAACCACAGAAGCGGAATACAAGGCTTTGGCCTTGGCAGCTCAAGAAGCCATCTGGCTTAGGAGGTTGGTAGGAGACGTCAATAAGGAGGTTCGGGGTCCGACTCTGCTCCACGGCGAAAATGAGAGTGCTCTCAAACTGGTTACTAATGTAGTTTATCATGCGAGGAGCAAGCATATCGAGATCGAGCATCATTTCATTTGTGAGAAGGTGCTGGAGGGGTCTCTTTCGGTCGAGCATGTTCAGAGTCAGGACAACATTGCTGATATATTCACAAAGGTGCTGGCGAAGGGGCCGTTCACTCGGCTAAGGAGTTTACTTGGGCTGTTTTCTACTTCCCACTTCAAGGGGGGGGGGGGGGTGTTGAAAATGTTGAAGTGGAAGTTTATGGAGTTGGCGGTCTGGGGGGGAGACCGCGCGGTCTGGTCTGACTGCACGGTCTTGCAGTCTTCTCTGGCAGTCTGACCTCTCTGGTCTAGCCGCGGGCTATTCGGCGTGACTGTCGTTCTTCAGTCCAAGGGTGCCGAGGTGAGGCCGCGCGGGCTAGTCGTGTGACCGCGTGGCTAGCTGTCTTTCTGTTCGGTGTAACCGCACAGTCTGGTGCTTGTGACCGCGTGGTGGGTGCAGCCCGATCTGGTGGCTGTCCGGTTTCTTTGTGGTGCGCACGGACTAAGGTCTTCTTAGTCGCGCGGTCTCCGGTGTGTGTTCGCATGGCTGGTCTTTCGGCGATCAGCTGGTATGTGCGGTCACTGATGTTTGGTCGATTTGGCGGGCTGTTTCCCTAGTCGGCCTGGTGTGTTCGCGGTCTCTGGAGGAGGTTGGGTGGCGAACACTGGTGGTGGGCGGCTTCTTGGAGGAGTGGCGATCTCCTTGTCCATGTTGAAGCTGGCGAACCCACTAAGTAGAATAATCTTTTGCTGATCGCGCGGGTTGACCAGTCTGGTCACGCGATCAAGGGTGGTGACCCTATCTCATAGGGTGGTGACTGGATCAGGTCTCACGCCTATAAATAGGAGCCACTGTAGCGGCAAAATTAATCACACCATGTGTAAGCAGAACTCGCGGCTAGTTCTTGCGGTCTCATTTCTTGTGACCGGTCGGTCTTGCTGATTGAACTTCTTTTGTGCAGCTTCTGCGGATTGTGCGGGCAACAGCGGTCATCTCCTTTCTGAAGGTGTTCGGGCGGTCTCGCGGCTTGCAGTGCAGGTTGTTGGAGTTCGGGAGGATCAGTGGCAGTTCGCGGGGTTCTCAGGTTGTGTTCTTCAAGTCGCATGCAGGCAGTTCGGGCAGTCTCGTTTCCTAGTCGCGCGAACTCGCATGTCGGGCAATTAGGCAGTCTCAGGATTTCAGACCGCTGGTTATCTTTCAACATTGTATTTTCTCTTATTTTTTGTGTACTAGCGAAATCATGTCTCGCCATGTATACCTCGCCTTGTAATGAAGTTTTCTGTTAGCATCAATACAGATTGAAGTTGTTTTTCATGTGCGTCTGGTTGTTGGCTTGAACTTTGAGTTGTACTATTCCTGCTCACTCCTAGATCTACAAAAAATTTCACAGACCCTTCCCTGAGTTGACCTTGGTCAACCCCCCCCCCCCCCCCCCCCCCCCCCCCAGCATGAAAACCTTGGGAAAAGAAAGGAAAAGTGGGGAGGAGAGAGAATCTCCTCCCCCAAGGAGGGAGGGGGTTGCCCATGAATAGGCAGCCCCCAGTTAGGGTAAGGGAGGGGGGAGAAAATATCTCCCCCCACCTATCCCTCCCTTTAACCCACATGGGATAAAGGGAGGGAGAGGGGAGGCCTCCGTCTTCCCTTATAAAAGGAAGGGCCCAACCACCTCCTCCCCTGCCAGCACCTCCTTCCCCTGCCGGCCAGCCTTCCCCCACCCCTGTCGTAGCTCTTCCAAGCCGAACCGCTGCCACCACCTCCTCTCCATGGTGAGCCACCCTCTACCTCCTGAGCCCCTCCCCTATAGGTAGAACCCTTCTCCTCCCCCTTCCCCCTCCTCTGGAAGAACACCCGCCGCCCTCTCCCATCACCGGAGCGCCGTATGCACCACCCCGAGCCTTGCCCAGGCACGGGTGGAGGTGCTGGTCATGAAAGCTGCACCCCCAGCGTCGGTGGTGGCGCTAGGAGAGCAAGTCCCCATCGGGGGACCTCTGCTCCGATGAGGGTCGGCGGTAGGGCCGCCGGAGGATGCGCCTCAGGCGGCACCCGCACTCTCCCCCTCCCTCCATGCATTTCCAGTATGTGAAAAAGCTCTCCCCCGACGGCGGCCGGCGGCGCCAGGCCGCCGGACCCCTCCGGAGGATTGCCCCTCCCCGGCGCCCCGGTCATGGGCAGCAGGGGAGGCTCCCCCAGCAGGGGGCGGCGGTGCAGCAAGCCTGCATGGTGCGCAGCCTGCACCACCGCCCCGCCCCCTTTCCTTCTATATCCCGGTGATGGCCGATGGCGCCAGGCCGCTAGACCATCACCGAAGTGCTCGCCGGCGCACCAAACGAGGGTCGCGCTGACACCCTCCGAGCGGAGACGGCGGCGCAGCGAGCCTGCTTGGCTCATGCAGGTTGCGCCATCATCTCCCGCCCCCTTTCTTTCTATATTCCGGTGGTGGACGGCGGCGACAGGCCATCGGACCACCACCAGAGTGCTCACCGGCTCCCGGCGCACCGACCGGGGGAAGAGCCTGCACCAGCCGGCCGCTGCCCGGCGGCGGCAGCGGTCGCCTCCCGTTGAGATAGCGGGAGCCCTCCGATCTCCCCCAGGAGATCGGGAAGCTCCTCTATCCTATCCCCCCCCCCCCCCCCCCCCCGCCTCAACATATGTGCCCCCCACAGCGGATCCACCGCAAATCCGCTGTGGGGACCCCAGGAGGGCGCCCGGTGCGGCCCCCCTGCTCTCTCTCCCTTTCCTATATTTGCACCCCAAATGCCTCTCCCCCTTCCTCATTTTTCTGAAGGAAAATGGGGCATTTTTGGTAGAAATTTCCAACATGGAAATTGTTCCCCACTCAGAGGGGCATCTCCTGTAATTGTTTGGGATTTTTAGGAGATGTGTTGATATTTTTGAACCCCTATGCAAGGTTTATTTAAAGGAATTAAAGGCCTAAATAAGTTGGGAAAATTCCCCAAAAATTATAGGCTCTAATATAAAGTATTTTGCAATTACTATAAATGTTTGAAAGTGTAATCTTTCCTTTTGGTTCTTTAAAGGTCTTTTACGAGCAAAATAAACACCCGAAAGTGAGCGAAATTAATTGGGATAAATCGGCGGACTCGCGACGCGTATTCTAGCTACATAACGAAGTAATGATTAATGATTCAAGAAATCAATTAAGTAAAAGTGTCGACACGCATTTCGGGTCGCAATCATGAGGCGATAACACCAATTCATTAAGCATCCAAATATTTAAAATATGAACCCAAGACACACAGAAATAAGGAGTTTCATGAAATATAAGTAAGCTCTTATGAACGGAGAAAAGACCCATATGAACGGGGATCGAACGTATCATCCTCCTAAGAACGGAGTCGACATTGAAGCCTCCTGTTATGGAGTGATTGGACTACTAACCCTTTATTTATTATGATCTCCAGTCTCGTACTGGTCCTTCTTTCACTTTTAGCATTTATTCTTTAAATCCAGTCTCGCACTGGTCCCCCTGCTTTTACTTTCGGCATTTATTCCTTAAATCCAGTCTCGCACTGGTCCCCCTGCTTTTACTTTAGATATTTATTCTTTAAATCCAGTCTCGCACTGGTCCCCCCTCTTTTTACTTTCGGCATTTATTCTTTAAATCCAGTCTCGCACTGGTCCCCCTGCTTTTACTTTCGGTATTTATTCTTTAAATCCAGTCTCGCACTGTCGCCCTGCTTTTACTTTCGGCATTTATTCTTTAAATCCAGTCACGCACTGGTCACCTTGCTTATATTTCTGTTCGTTCATTTCCAATAATCCAGTCTCGCACTGGTCCTTTATTTACTGCTTTCTGCACTTTCAATTCTCCAGTCTCATACTGGTCCTGATATTTCGGCCCCTGCTTCCGGCCTTTCTTTCTGCCTATGTTGCACTTTAATTATATTTAGTGCTAACCACAGTCCGATGCTGGCAAGCGGTGCTTCTCCTCCTTTCTGTGAGGCCTTAGTTGGGGAAAACCTGGAGTTGAGTCCCTCCTCCTAAGTTAACCCCAAATAAGGATCCCTCCTACCGCCGAGCCTCCCGATCAAGAGTCGAGTGACCGGTCGAGTAAGAATGCAGCGTCAAGTTTTAAAGCGCTTGCTCCTGTGTTTAAGCTTTTGAAGATTGTTTTGGAAGTGGCGGGTCGGTCACGCCCGCAGACTGTTCGTACTTGTGCGGGTGGGTTGACGACTCATGGAGACAGGGAGATATGCACGGCGGGTTATCACCACTCCGAACCTGCAGTTTTGCCTCCGCTGGTCGGCCTAAATCTCAGAATCGCCGGATGTCGCTCACATCCAGTTAGTACACAAAGTTGTACTAGAGGGCCTGAGTAATACGGTACGACTACATTCAGAAGAGGCAGGACTGGCCACTGTCACCGACGGCCACATCGGTGAGGCCAGCGGGGTTCGCAACCCAGCTTGAAGCAAAGAGGTCCAAGCTGTGTCGACACAGAGTTTTGTGTGTACAGGTTTGAATACCTGGTTGCGGGTATGCGTGAGTTAGTGTTGTTTGTCATTTCGTACCACACGTCCATGTCACCTCATGGAAATAATGGTTGGTACGCATTATAGATATATATACGTATATATGTTTTACCTGCTGCTAACCATCTACCTTGCTTCGTCTATTTACTCTTGTCCTTTAGTGAACGTGTCTAGTTGCGGCCTAAATCACCTAGAGGGGGTGAATAGGTGGATTTTATGTCTTTACGCGGAATTAAAATATAACACAGAAATGAACACAATAAAGCACACCACAGACACAAGGATTTTATAGAGGTTCCCTGATGTGGGTAGTCCTCTCTCCCGCTCCGCCTATCTAGCACTTCAGGCTAGCATCGGCAACTTCACCAAAACTCGGATTTATCAACAAATCCTACACTCGGAGACAACGGCTCCTACAAGCTTGCAGACTACACTCCTACAACTCGGAAGATAAACTTCCTACAACTCGGAGTAAACAACTCCTACAACTCGGAGTAAACAACTCCTACAAAATAACTCGGAGTAAACAACTCCTACAGAAATAACTCGGAGTAAACAACTCCTACAGAAATTAAATAAAGTTTAAAATGAAACTTCTCTTGAATCTCAATAGAGATTAACTTCAGATCTGAAGAGACTGAATCTTCTTCTTCCTTTAGAGTGGAAGCTTGGATCTTCAAGGATTAGGAAGAATGAAGAATCGGCAAACCTGATCTGAGTAGGCCCTTTGATTAAATCGAAAAGATCTTCAATATTGAGAGCAGCAACTTGATCAAAGGCCTTCTTATCTAAGAAATCTTTAGCACCACTGAAGAACGAAACTTGAGAGGCGCAGAAGTTAGATCTCAGAAAACATCTCCAGCACGCAAGGAAGAAGACGGCTGGCTTCTTCTTTTTCTTTTAACAATCGAGAGATATCTTGTATTTGCCCTAAAATAAAAGACTATTTATAGGGAAATCTCCAACGGCTCGGGCGACAGACAAGAAGGGGTCGCCACGTGTACTGTACATGTCGGCCAACCCTAATTTTGGAAAACGAAACTGAAATTTGAAATCCGTCTGTCCGTAATTCGTCGAGACTTCACGTGAACATTCGACGAATGGACTTAGCTGCAGATTTTTCTTCACAAGACTGTCTTTTTGACTTCTGTCTGGATTCGTCGAGATTCGTCGGGAGTTCACGTGACATCTCGACGAATTGACTTAGCCACAGAAATTTCTTCTTCAGACTGGAAATTTGGCTTCTGTCTAGATTCATCGAGATTCGTCGGGAGTTCACGTGACATCTCGACGAATTGACTCAGCAAAAATTTCTTTTCTTTTCCTGAAAACCTGCTCCACTCCTCAAGCTTGAAAACCTTCAGTTATGAGTATATGAAGTACACCCCAAAAGAGAGATTACACATGGACCAACACTTTGTTCTACACAATGAGGGATTACACTGTTTAGAACTGTGTTTGGTGATCCATTGCAACCTGACTTTGGTGTGCACTTAGCATTAAGACCTGCAAACACATAACTAGAGAACAACATCAAATACATCTCAATTCAACTTAGTTCACAGGAACACTTCTTCAAATCAAGGTAATTGTAGCTACAATACCCAACAATCTCCCCCTATTTGAAGAAGTCAGAACCTATGTACTGAGTTGAATTGCACTTAAATAAATATATATCAAATAGATAAGGAGAGTTAAAAACTTAACTTTTTCAACTTTCTCTCCCTTTCAACTTTCTCTTTCAACTTTGACAATTCTAACTTTGCCAATTTCTCCCAACTTCAAATTCTCTTACAAATTCAACTTCTCTCCCCCTTTCTGACTACTTCAGATAGGGAAGAAAAAGCATGAGAGCTCAAAGCTCCCCTCAGCAACTGCATAGGAGTACACATTTGGGAGTATATGTAGAATCAGCTCCCCCTCAATCTTTTCTCCCCCTTAGTCTTATCTCCCCCTTAGAGTTTCAATGTCTGGACTGATTTCCTAAGCTTTTCAGCAACCATACTATATTTCTTCTATGTTCTGGTCATGTACCATGAACATCCACTTGTCCAAATGCCTGATCAGAGTTTTGGTTGGCCTTTGGACATACCTGCAAACACAGATTAATACCCCTTAGGAGCCCAAAAGGATTTGGGTCCTAGGTTTCTAGGTAGATCAACACCACCCGGAGTGTTAACATTGCAAGGGGTCATTCTTACATTGTTAACCCATGGAGTCTTGACGTTCCTGGGGTTAAACCACCAATCTATGGCGAAGTGACCAATCTTGCCACAACACCAACAATCAAATCGATTGTATCTTCTCTTGTTATCCTGTTTTAACTTTTGAACGGGGAGTTTAGCAGGAGCAATATTCTTAGAAGTAGAAGCCTCATGGTTGCAACACACACATGACTCCTTCTTCTCTTCATGAGATTTAGCAACAATTGATTTAATCATTGGTGCTTTCTTAATAACTGATCCATGTACAAATGAACCATAATCCTTGGGGATTACTTTTTCATAAGGTGCCTTGAAAGCAGTTGTTTCGAAGCATCGGGGACTGGTTTGATTTTGGTCAACCTTGCCCTTACCTTTAACAGCTCTTTTCCTAGCAGCCTTACTACTATCAGCCTTATGACCAAGGCCACTTACCTTCGCAGGAGCAGAAAATCTTTCAATGATTGGAAGAATAGTTTTTGGTTTGGAGAAGCTTTCAACTATCTTCCTTTCCACCACTAACTTTTCTTCTAATTCATTTATAAACTTCTCCTTAAGATTTAATAATTCAGTATAGCTTTGAAGTTCATCTTTCAAGATTTGGACTTTATCTTTAAGAGGAGTTAATTTTTCAATTTCCTCCCTCAAATCTGATTCCATCGTCTTGAGAGATTTAATCTCTTTTGCTTGAGATTTGACTACCTTGCGGCATTTGTCAAATCCTTCCAAAACGGCTTTGTACTGAGTCATTAAATCTGAATCTTCCTCTGAAGAATAGCATTCATTTGCATTGGAGTCAGTTTCAGATGCAGAAAGAGGAGTGTGCGAGTTTACCTTCCCTTTGTGTGAGGAGACACTTCCTTCCTCATCTGAATGTGCCATAAGCCCAAAATAGGCTTCTTCATCTGAGCTTGACTTCCCTGAGTCACTGTCACTAAGAGTCTTGGTCTTCTTTGCTAAGAAGCTCTTTTCTTCTTTCCTTTTCCCCTTGAAGGATTTCTTCTCTTTCTTCTTTTTGTATGGACATTCCGTACTTATATGCCCTGGCTTATTACAACAATAACAGACAATATCAGTCGAAACATGTTTATTCGGTTTGGTTTTATACCTGTCGTTGTTGTGTTCTTTCTTGTGATGTTCATCATCACGCCTTGACCTTCTTTGGCTCCTTTTTTGAGCAATTTCTTGAATTTCTTGGCGAGTGAAGAGAACTCTCCATCGGACATGTCTGAGCTTGATGAACAATCCACAGACTCATCGTCTTCATCTGACGGCTGTGTCTTTTCAAATGATCTAGCTTTACCTCTTCTTGACTCTTTGGCCTTCAGTGCCACAGAGTTCTCCCTTCCAGAAGTGGAGCATCCTTCTTCTTCAGCTTTTCTAATACTCAGCTTTAGTTCATGTGAGAGAAGCTTGCCAAACAATATTTGTGGCTCCATCGTAGCCAACTTTCCGAATTCCCGGATAGCAATAGCCTTGGTATCCCATTCTTTCGTTAGGGATCTCAAGAACTTGTCATTTAGTTCTCCAACAGTGAATTCCCGATCATAGTTCTTAAGACCGTTGACGATCTTAAAGAACTTCTCATAAGTATCAGAAATGGAGTCTCTTGGATCTTGCTTGAATGCTTCGTATTCTTGGTTCAGCAACGATCTTCGGTCATCCCTCACTTCTTCAGTACCTTCCATAAGAACAACTATGGAGTCCCACATTTCCTTGGCAGACTTGCAGTGTATAAGATTTTGTAGCATTGAATTGTCCACTGCACCAGCAATAATGTTCTTTGCCTTCTTATCCAAGATGACGAGGGCAATCTCATCTTTGTCTAGCTCCAACATTTTCTTGGGAATCATAATAGCTGAATTTATTGACGATGGCTTCATAGGAACATGGGGACCTTCCTCTACTATCTGAAAAATTCTTGGGTCGGTGGCTTCCATGTAGAACTTCATTCTTTCCTTCCACATAGGGAAGTTCTCCTTAGAACAGACGAGCATCTTGAGAGAATCCTTGGATTTTTCCATTTCAGACAAACTTGCTCTTGCAACTAGATTTAAAGATCTTGTTCAAGGTGTTAACCTTTTAACGAACAACCTGGCTCTGATACCAATTGAAAGTGTCTAGTTGCGGCCTAAATCACCTAGAGGGGGGGTGAATAGGTGGATTCTATGTCCTTACGCGGAATTAAAATATAACACAGAAATGAACACAATAAAGCACAGCACAGACACAAGGATTTTATAGAGGTTCCCCGATGTGGGTAGTCCTCTCTCCCGCTCCGCATATTTAGCACTTCGGGTTAGCGTCGGCAGCTTCACCAAAACTCAGATTTATCAACAAATCCTACACTCGGAGACAACGGCTCCTACAAGCTCGGAGACAACACTCCTACAACTCGGAAGATAAACTTCCTACAACTCGGAGTAAACAACTCCTACAACTCGGAGTAAACAACTCCTACAAAATAACTCGGAGTAAACAACTCCTACAAAAATAACTCGGAGTAAACAACTCCTACAGAAATTAAATAAAGTTTAAAATGAAACTTCTCTTGAATCTCAATAGAGATTAACTTCAGATCTGGAGAGACTGAATCTTCTTCTTCCTTTAGAGTGGAAGCTTGGATCTTCAAGGATTAGGAAGAATGAAGAATCGGCAAACCTGATCTGAGTAGGCCCTTTGATTAAATTGAAAAGATCTTCAATATTGAGAGCAGCAACTTGATCAAAGGCCTTCTTATCTGAGAAATCTTTAGCACCACTGAAGAACGAAACTTGAGAGGCGCAGAAGTTAGATCTCAGAAAACTTCTCCAGCACGCGAGGAAGAAGACGGCTGGCTTCTTCTTTTTCTTTTAACAATCGAGAGATATCTTGTATTTGCCCTAAAATAAAAGACTATTTATAGGGAAATCTCCAACGGCTCGGGCGACAGACAAGGAGGGGTCGCCACGTGTACTGTACATGTCGGCCAACCCTAATTTTGGAAAACGAAACTAAAATTTGAAATCCGTCTGTCCGTCATTCGTCGAGACTTCACGTGAACATTCGACGAATGGACTTAGCTGCAGATTTTTCTTCACAAGACTGTCTTTTTGACTTCTGTCTGGATTCGTCGAGATTCGTCGGGAGTTCACGTGACATCTCGACGAATTGACTTAGCCACAGAAATTTCTTCTTCGGACTGGAAATTTGGCTTCTGTCTAGATTCGTCGAGATTCGTCAGGAGTTCACGTGACATCTCGACGAATTGACTCAGCAAAAATTTCTTTTCTTTTCCTGAAAACCTGCTCCACCCTCAAGCTTGAAAACCTTCAGTTATGAGTATATGAAGTACACCCCAAAAGAGAGATTACACATGGACCAACACTTTATTCTACACAATGAGTGATTACACAGTTTAGAACTGTGTTTGGTGATCCATTGCAACCTGACTTTGGTGTGCACTTAGCATTAAGACCTGCAAACACATAACTAGAGAACAACATCAAATACATCTCAATTCAACTTAGTTCACAGGAACACTTCTTCAAATCAAGGTAATTGTAGCTACAATACCCTACATTTAGCCCGCCCCTAGGATAGGAATCTGGGGAGGGGATGTGTTATCTACTTAGTTCTGTGATTAACGGTTATTTTTATAACCAATCATAGGAGATGGGATAGCGTGAAGCCCCCGCGCCGCAGGATGAGTTACCGGCCTTAGAGATGGCCCGATCAGATAATCCGGCCTCGCCCCTTGCCTTTCGCGACGTGAGTCCTAGAGTGTAGGACTAGTTTAAGAGCACTTTGTTATAGTCATGTGTAGCCCCCGAGGCAGATGTACTAAACAATAGGCTTCGACCTTTCCGCTTTATGTATATATCAGCTGTGTGCTTAGTTTTCCTGTTCTATTGCTTCTGCTTTGTGAATCTGATGTGTTGTTGTGATTCCTGTGCCTGACAAGGCGACCACTCAGTGCTTGAGAGGGTGGGTCGTTGCCACCCGGGAAGCGCTAGTGGCCGTCCTTGGGCAGTAAGGTCCCCCCTCCTTGAACTGGGTTCAGTTTTGGGAGGGGGGGTCTTACATTTAGTACCTTTGATCACTACTTCTGAATCTTCACGTCGCAGCACGATTTTCTTTGCCTGGCAGTCAATCTTGGCATGGTTCCAGTATAGCCAGTTCATGCACAAGATCAGATCGTAGCCCTTCATCTTCAAAAGTGGTGTAGGTGCTTCGAACATCTTTCCTCCAATTTCTACATTCATATTGCACTTGGCGCAAGTTACTATCTCTAACCCGTCTGCAAGTCGCACCTTCCTTTCGACGCCCTTGAAGTGTTGTACTTGGTCTAAGTCATCTACAAATTCGTCTGAGACGAACGAGTGGGAGGCACCCATATCAAATAGGGTGTATGCGGGCTTTTTGCAGACTAGTACTATTCCTGGGTGGTTTGTTGTTTGGGTATAAGTTAAAGTGTGACTAAAGTTAAAATTTACTACGTAAATGTAATGAAAAATAAACAATAAAGTACCTGTAATGACTTCTTTGGGGTTCCGAGGCTCTGCGAGATATAGAGCATACATCTGCTCTGGCCGTCGTCCTCTACCGTGGAGTCCACGGCCCCGACCTCGTCCTCGGCCTCGGCCTCGGCCCTACTATACTGGAGGGGCTCCTGGAGGGGGAGGAGGAGGAAGAAACTGCCGAGGGCAGTTTGCTCTGATGTGCCCCAGCTGGTGGAACCCATAACATATCACCTGCTGGCATCCTCGATCGTCTTGCCTCCCCGACTCCCGGATCTATAGTGGTCGAGGGGCCATTACTGCAGGAGGCTGCTGTTCTGGCCTGAAGTTGGGATGAGGACGTCCCCTCACCTCTTCTGTGACTCATCACCATGCCCCGCTGCGGGCGCCTGCTGCTCTCTCCATGGTATGATCCGTCTACCAGTCTCTTTGCGCTACTCTGCACCATCAGTTGGTCTGCCTCCAGCTGTATGGCCATCTCTATGATCTGGGTAGACGTGCCATGCAATACGAATAGTAGAGCCTGCCTCAATGAATCCCTGAGGCCCCAATAAAATCTCATGGCGTACTTCCTGTCATCCACGTCCTGTACCACTGCAAATCTGGCCAGATGGGAGAACTCCCTCTGGTACTCAATCACTGATCTGGTCCCCTACCGGAGGTTCAAGAACCTCTCTTCCAGCTCATCCCTATCTGTGGCATAAACGAAGTGCTCTAGGAAGACGTTGTTAAACTCATCCCAAGAGATGTTTGACATCTCCCGATCTGCAAAAGTGGAGTCCATCACCGAATTCCACCAATTTTTGGCATGCGCATCCAGGGCAGATGTTGCCAAGGAGACAACTCTGTTGATCGGGTAGCTCCTAAATGGAGTCGAGCCATTCCTCCATCTTCACAGCATTTTTTGTTTCGTGGTACACTGGGGGAGACAGACTTTTGACGGCATTTAGCCAATTCGATCCTGGGTTCGACTGAGCGGTCGGTGCTTGCTGAGCTCTGAAGGCATCTAGAATAGCCGTCAGGGTTTGCCCCAGCTCCGTCTGCTGAAAAGGTGTGGCAGTCGGAGGGGGGGGGACAACATTTCGTGAATCAGCGAACTGCGGGGACTACACAAGGTAAGGTTGTATTAGAATTGGCCTAACTCAATGCTTAAATGGACTATTTTCTGTAATTTTTACACATGGGCACACCATAACTTCCGCTGCTTAGTTTGTTTGCAAACTAAAGCTCGAGCTTGCCCAGTGTTGTGGACATCTTTCTCTTATGATCGATTATTCAAGTGATACCAGTTTGTAAGACCCCCTCCCCCTTACTAGGAGGCTTACACGGGTCTTATGCCTAGAACCGCCGCCTTACGGATGAAACCAACACACGGGTTAGTTGTAACCACAAGACGCCAATTCTGCCAGCTATTATGATGATTTACTTAGGCCAATAGAGAAAAGAATGACAAAGGAAAATAAGGCAAGTCCACATCACAGATTTCATAGATGATAACAAGATAGTCCAGCAATGAGTACAAAAAGCGAGAAGGACTTATGCCCGATACATATCCAAAATAGTACAATAAATAACTCTCTCTCTCTCTCACTCTACACAACATGCGGAAGCTAAACACTCATAACACTCAACACCTGTCTCATAGTGGTAGTAATGCGCGACATCTGCTCCTTAGTTCCTTCCTCCTCTTCTAGCTGGGGCTCTATCACCTTGGGCACCTACGCTCACAACCGACCGTTAGTCATAAAGACTAAGACGATTTTGTCCCCGCCTCCCCCCGCGACTCCTAGGCACCGAGCGGGAGGATGAAGCAGAGGACAACAATGTGGAGTAAACAAAAGCATGTGATAGGGAAATCTATGCTAGCAAGTATATATATATAAGACAAGTACTACTCTAGCAGTATAAACAGATGAGCAGTAATGAACAGTAAAAGAAGTAAGTAGAAAAGCAGTGCGCGCAAGTATAGTAAACAAGTAAAGCATTCTACCATACATAAGCATCTTAACTTATATGAATGCGCATACAAACTTATAAGTTAAGATATCCAGAATTATAACTTATCATATAAAGAGACCATACTAGTTTATATGATAAGGGTCTAAATTCAATGTTCTATGGATTGTGTATGTATGATATGCATGTTAAGATATGAGTCACACAAGTGCAACACACCCATGCGACTCTGTGATCACAGACCTTTAGTTCCCAATTTTTGGAGTTAGCTACACTCTCTGGTACCACCGTTGTGGCTACGGCAGCAGTGGAGCGGGCAACTCCACTTCCTAGGCGGGTATACACACTACCAGGTGCACATGCAAGTTATCACACCCGAGCCTTCAGCTCGCAGGACTATTCCATCCTGATATACTATTCCCATCCCCTTGCTAAGGGTGGATTTCACCATGTCTCTATTCATTTAGTTGGCCTACTCTTATATACTTATTAATATACTAGAAATTTAAGGTAAATCCTGAACTTCCTGTGGACTACCCGGTGAAGGGCTCGCAACGGTACTAGGGAATACAATGGTGGTTGAAACCCAAATTCCCCTTTCCAGGATATTTACTTTTATTGATGACTACCCCTTTCGACGTCCCACTCTCCCTATTACCCTATATGGCTTACATGTTTTATGACTTATCTTTCATCCTATCCCTAAGCAGACATCCTCTTGAACTATGCTTGACACTTATGAATCTCTCCTATTCTAAGTGGTGTACACCTTGTATACTATTATATATCAAATCCCATTAATTTCCTAAGTGATCTCACCGATCAAATCATCACAATAAGCTTTTCCCTATTCACAGACCAAAGTGAGATTAACCCAGGTCAGATCCTTATGATGTAAGTTTAACCATAGTTGTCCATATGGGCTCTAATTTTTACCAAGGATTCATAATGGATAGTTTAAGGGTTGACCAGAATTTTGATGTGTTCCCCTTTGATTTGACCTTTAATTAAAATTCCTAAATCAATTGGCATCTTCTAAAATGTGAAGGTGGTACCAAGTTAATAAGTTCAATATTGCTAAATAATTTTCCATAGGTAACTTATGACATAAAAATAGGGATTCCAAAATCCCATGCTTTTCCAGTAGCTTTATAATCATAATTTTTATTTATCAAGAAAAGTGTGCATGGTAACTTTACACATCAAGTACAAGATTTTGACTTCCAAAACTTCTGAGAAAATCACAGTGGCACTATGATGACATAAATATACTATATCTAGAATTTCATAAATTTCAGGCAGAATTATATCCTTAATTTCTATTTTTCATCAAAAGGGTGACAAGGTAACTTTACACATCAAGTACAAGATTTTGACTTCCAAAAGTTCTGAGAAAATTACAGTGGCACTATAATTACATACAAACACCAAATTTAGAATTTCATAATTTTCTAACAGAATTATATCCATAATATCTATTTTTCAGAAAAAGGGTGACAAGGTAATTTTACACATCAAGTACAAGATTTTGACTTCCAAAAAGTCTGAGAAAATTATAGTGGCACTATAATGAACAGGAAACATTAAATCTAAAACCTCATAATTTTACAGGAAGGTTTTATCATAGATATTGCACAACTTTAGATTGGTGACAAAATGAATAATTGAAATTCTTCCATAAATAATATTTCCAAAAATTCTAATAAAATTCACAGAGACTCATAATTGGGTTCTTAACTATTTTCCAGAGTTTCAACAACTTAGCTCCAAATACAAACAATGAACATTTCATATATACAAAATTGTGACATAGGACAATTTGATCACATTCACAGCATTCTTGATCCTAGGGTTCCCAAGATTTCTAAAGTGGTGTATTATATCATGAAGGAGGTTTGTGCAAAGTTTCAGAAGCTAACTCTAAGCCATTTGGGCTAAATACACAAAATACTTATTTGGCTATTGGCACACCATATACCTCTCTTAAGTAAAGACATGCAAAGGAAATTACCCTACATGCAGAGGTCCAATGGACCTCAAATTTTAACCATGGCCAATATTGTCAAAATGAGGGTGATACCTAAGTTTGGGGTCAGTTGGAGCTATATACATCTAAAAATGACACTTATTTGATTTTACATATTTTAGATAAAACCTTAAAAAATCATCACCTAAAGATCTGATTTTTGGGTGCAAGCTAGATACAGGTCACATGCATGCATGGCCAAAATTTCAAGTCCCTCAGATTTATATTTTAAAATATATTCACTAAGTAATTTTTGGCCTCTATTTGGACCAGCCTCACTAAAATGGAAGTTGAGGCTTCTATAGTGCCCCAAATGGGATGACTTCAGTTCCTAATAAAAGTAAACATCAAGACCTACAACAGCTATCTCAGGTAACCTTTCCTAAAAAGGCCTCTAAGAGCCTCAAAATTCAGCATGAACATGCAAGAGAAAGTGTGACATTTATTTCATTTAATTAAGAAGTGGTTTGCAGATAGCTATCAAATGAAATCAATGGCTATGATTTCATCTCCTTCCCCCATCCAATGGTTGTGATCTGCCCGACCTGGACCATCTTCCACCTTGATTTCTCATCCATCCACGGCTCAACACTGCCGACCACCACCTTTGTTGAGGTGGTGGCCACCGCCAGGCGGCAACACGGCCGCCGAAGGTGGCTTTGTTGGATCTGATGGTGCCCTTAGAGGGGGGTGAATAAGGGGTTTACTATTTTTAAGATAAACTGACAGATTTTAAAGAGACAGAAAACTTTTTAGCACTGATGCTAACGCCTGGCGTTGATTAGTTAACGCCTGGCGTTATCCCTCCAGAAAATATTTTGGTAGAAATAAACAAAGAGATTTTACTTGCACAATTTCAAATGAAATACAAATCCAGAAAAATAGATATACTGAAAAAAAAATTTATATATCACAAAATGATTGCAAGGATAATATTACAATAACGCTTGAAATTGAGGTGACAAGTTGAAGATCTCTTTTTTGTTCCTTCACCGGTCCTTCTCCCTAGGACCGGTTGGCTATAGCCTATCTATCCCCAGATAAGGCCTCTAGCCACCCCCTAGATCTACCCTTGACCTAGTCGCCATGCACAAGGTGGCGAATTATCCCTTAAGCCGCACAAGCACCTAGTCGCCACACAAAAGGCGGCGATTTCACTACGGTTACAAGTAAATGAAAAGATAAAGATACAAATTAGAATAAAAGACTCCCTTTATTGAAGAGTGCTGAAGAAGATGTTGAAGACACGCTTTGATCATCATCGGAGTTGAAGCGAGCGTCCTTCTTCAAATTGACCATTGCAAATCTCCTTCTCACTCTTGTTCCTCTGTAACATCCCCCAGACAGCTAGACAACCCAGGTGAATCTGTCCTGACAAGGTCATGACAAGGCCTTGGTAGAGTAGAAATCCCTTTAACTTAGGCAAATTAGGGTTGAAAGTGCCTTGGACTGCAAATAGCAATTTCCAGTGACCAAGCTTAGGGTTGGACTTTAGGGCCTCAACTTGACCATTTGACCCCACCATAGTATCCCTAACCCTTTAAGGGCCCCCTTAGGGCACCAAGGGCCCATTGGGGTCAACCAGGGAGGTCAAATTGACCAAAGTCAACCCTAACCCTAAAATGGTCAAAGTAGCCTAATTAGAGTCAATTAACCCTCACCATGCCAAATTGACCACTCATCTAGGTCTAGAATATCATGAGAGACCTAGTGGACCTAAAAGCCCCATCATGGGACCCCCAATGGTGCAAATTGACCAAGATGCCCCTTTAGGTCAAAAATGGCAATTCTTCACAAAGTACCCTAATTGACCATCACCATAGTAAATTGACCTTACCCATAGTGTTATCATATCATAGGGGACCCAGTGGACCAAAAAGCCCCTTGACTGGGTCAACCCTAGGGCTCAATTTGACCAATGTCAACTTAGCCTGTTTTGGTCAAATTAGCTTAAATTGGGTCAACCAAGACTCATGTGACCAAATTGACCCCACCAATAGTTTCTAAACTTGATTTGGAGTCCAATGGACCCAAAAGCCCCATCCTAGGGTCACCCAATTGGTCAATTGGACCAAAAGTCAAATTTGCCCAAATTAGGTCAAACCTCTTGAACCTAGCCCAATCCCTTTGGGCTAAGCCCAAATTAACCACTTGACCAGCACCCTTGACTGTTAAATTAACCCAGGAGAGAGAAGAAATTCGGCCATGTTGAGTAGGAGAGAGAAAAGCCCAAGTTTAATGGAGAGAGAAGGGGCATTCATGGAGATTGAATGCTTTGACTCCTCATTCCTCCCCCCAATTGATGATCCTTCATCTCCTCTAGGGGAGAGGAGGAGTTTCCAACAGTTTCCAAGGCTGAAGGGGGGCTGATTAAGAGAGGAATTAGAGGTGGCCGAAATCACCTTTAATGGTGAAAATGGCATTGAAGCCATGACCCTTCCTCTCCTCAAATTGAAGCCTTTAAAAGCTTCCCTAGGTTTAGAGCATCAGTTTCCCCTGTTTAGTCGAAGGAGTCAGGCACCTCTATGTGGTGGTTGCAGAACTCGGAAGGCTTGGAGGTCGGCCATGGTAATTCCCCTATCGACAAGGTTTCAAGCTCCAAGCAAGGTCCACTTCTTCATCTCTTCCCCTCTGGATAGATCTCATCTATTCCTGTTTCAAAATCGATTAAGATTGGAGGCCCCTCCATTCGGATTTTCTAATGTTCTTGGCCGAAAAAACGAGAGATCCGGGGGGCCAAATCCGGCCACCCCCGGCCACACCGACACCGGCAATCGGAAGCTGGGTGTCGGGTGGTACTTTCTGCGGCGGCGATACGCCGGAGGTGGCGCCGTCTCGCCGGAATCGGGCCCGCAAAACCGCCCAGGCGCGACGATCCCAGCCGTTAGGCTATCGGGGACGAAGGCCAGCAGCCGTTGATCCAGCGTGTTTTGTTTTATTAATGTATTATTTAATATTAATACTCCTATTAATGAGTTTTAAAGGCTGAATCTAATTTTAAATATAGAAAATACTAGATGCCCTCTACAGAAAAAGTGTCCAACATGAAAGTTGTAGGCCTTGACCCCTAGAGTCATACAAAATTGACTTCACTCAATTTGGAGCCCTGGCTTGACCTCAGCACTCATTCTAGTGCAAAGTTTGACTAAACTTTGAATGGGTGCCCACACCAAACCACTTGTCCAAATGACTTGAGATTTGGACCAGTGGTGAGTCATACCTAGGGCTATGTCATATCCAAAAATGAGAATTTTTGGAGAAATTTTTCCTAAAGTTTTTGTAGAAATTTAATAATCCTTGCACAATTTAATTGGAGGGTCAAATGACCTCCAATCTCCACCAAACTTTGGTGGGATGTTATTAGGGACATGTAAAGCCCCTGGTTAAAATATCAACTCATTTGGAGGTCTTTTGTTTAGGTAATCATTAGGCCAAAGTTTTGTCCTTTAAGGGGAATTTTTTTGAATGAGGGCTAATTGGAATGTTTCATGGTCAAATTACCTCCTAATGGAGTGGGACTTTAGCCACTGCCCTTTTGGCACCCAAATCACCTTTGAGAAAGTTATGAAGTCATGAGGAGTTGGTTTGCCCTAGGACATGGAGTAGGAGCAATTTGGGGTGCATTTAGCCAAGTTATGGTTCATTGGCCAATTAGGTTCTTTGAGTCTTGAGACTTCTTATGAAGGTCAGTGGGATGAAGTTGAGACCCCATGAGGAGTTTGGGGAGCATTGGAGTTGTTTTGCTCAAGGTCATAGGGTTGATCCCTATGGGGTGGAATTTGGGGTTGTGAAGGACATAGGGGAGTTTGTCCTTGGAGAGGGGTGTGTTGGACTCCTCTGTCTTTTATAAGTGATATGATACCCTCACAAGAGGTTTGGGAGGATTTGGATAGGTTTAGACCCTAACCCTAGGATAAACCCTAATGGGGTGCAATTAGAGGCTAATGAAGGAAGTAGGGGCAAACCTTAATGGTTTGACCTAAAATTTTGGAGGGAAGGTCATAGTGACCAAAGGAACCTCCCCTGTTAATTTGAAGAGGTTTGGAGTTGTCAAACCTAGCTAATTAATTCTTGGGTAGATTTGTAAATGTTTAAGTTTTTGGGTTGTAGGAAGAAATATTACTTTGTGGTTAATCATCTTCTGTCACCCACTTAGTTTTGATGTTTTAAATCTCTGGAGTTCCTACTAGAGCCATTGGAGAAATTTAGATCCTAACCCTAGGCTAAACCCTAATGGGGTGCAATTAGAGGTTAATGAAGGAAGAGGGGTCAAAACTTAACGGTTTGACTTGAAATTTTGGGGAGGTGGTCTTGGTGACCAGAGTATGCTACGGTGAGAAATTGGAGGGATTTGGAGTTGCAAATCCTAAGTAATAAACCCTTGGGTAGATTTGTAAATAATTAGGGTTTGGGGTTTTAGGAAGAAACAGTACTTATTGATTTACCATCTTCTGTCATAAACTTAGTTTTAATGTTATAAATCTCTGGAGGATTTGGTTAGACCAGGAGAAAACTTTTGGAGGTCCAAATTGTAATATTTCACATTGTGGACAACTTTTGGGAGGATCAATTTTAGGGTGTTGAATTACTGTAATTGCATGAAACTTTGCAAGATGTCTTTTCATACCAATATGTACCCACTGTAATTTTCTCATAATTTATGGATTAATATTTTTGGTATCTCTAGTTCATTTTGGAATTATTTACAAATATATCCATTGAGGAATTTACAAATGTAACCTCTGTGATATGTGGTCAAACTTGGTAGACCTGAATATTTTAGTAGGAGACACCTCTCTATAAATTTGCATAAGGTTTAGAGATCATATGAGGGTACCTCCTTTGGAATTTATTGGTAATAAATGAGTTTTGGAATTTTTTTAAAAATAGTAAATCTTGCTGGTTTTTCCTACAGGTTTATATCTACTGATGTTTAGGTACTCTTGATTTATGTAAAAATTGGGGTAGGCACTGGAAGTCAGAAAAGTGCACTTGTAGTTCAAACTTGAGAAAATTGCCCTTTGAGAAATTGTTTAAAAATATTAATATTATGGGAAAAATTAGGAAACCCTGGATTTGATCTGATTTAAGTAGCATGGACTCCTAATAAATCCAGTAGGTCCTAGAGTTGAGTATTTAGAGTACCTCCCTTCTTGAGAATCAAAACGTTAATGGTGGTCTGCGTTTAGTAAATTGGCAGTTTTGGAGTTACAGGCCAATTTGGAATACATTGATTGGAGATGTGGGAATTGAATGGTGATTGTATGGTATGAGAGGACCATTGGAGAGATTTAAGGTTGATGAGTTCTGGGATGGTGGGGTGCCTCCCTTGGGGTGGGTCATCTTGGGACTTGGCGAAAGATCGTCTTTTCCCCTAAGTGTCTTAAAGCACTTAGGTTTAGACCAGGTGAAATGTTAAGAGGGTTTCCTAAGGGTAGTAACTAATAAAATTAAGTGTCTTGGGAGTGGGAACTTTGGGGTGTCATCCCATAGTGGTTCCTCGTACCGTAGCGAGCCCCTCACAGGGTAACCCTCGGGAAGTCCAAGACTAACCCTAACTCATAGGAGTAAGACATTGTACAAGATTCACTATAACACACTCATCCACACCCGGTGGTTTCGGAAGTTTAGTTGGATTGGTTGTCCGAGCGGTGGGCTCGGTGGTTGATGCAGCAGACTAGTTAGTCTGGGGAGCTTTTGGCTCGGAAGGTTACTGATGACGGGCAGGTTAGCCCGGGGAGCTTTTGGCTCAGAAGGTTATTGATGGCGGGCGGGTTAGCCCGGGGAACTCATGGCTCAGAGATAGAAAGTAGAACATGTTGCATGCGCACTGAAGGTGGTGGGTCTTCGGTATTGGACGGTCGTTCACACCGACGTCAATACGTTGACTCGGCAAGTGTGGTTTTACACTTAGCCTTGATAGTCTGGCGGTCCAGTCAGCAAGAGTACGCAGACGCTCCGCGGGTATAGTGGAGGCGTACAATAGGTCTAGGTTGGGTAGTGTGAATACCAACCTAGAGGTGGGCGGGGCCCAACCCACCGCTTCCGTTTGCCACTACGGGAGTATCCTGGGAGTCTAGCTCGCTCCAAAAAGGGGGAACTAAAGGTCTATGCGCATAGAGTCGTGGTGTGTGAGTTGCACTTGTATGATCATAGCATAACAGCATACCTGCATGTCATAGCATAAACATTGCATTCAACCTACCCCTAACGTATAAGTCGGTTATGGGACTTCTTATACGGTAGGCCCTGCTAAACGACCCCTTGGTCTATAGGTTTGTATGGGCATTCCTATAAATCAATGGTTACTTTTATATTACTTTACTTGCTGCTTACTGATCTTTTTATACTTGTTACCATGCTTCATATTTATGTATACACCTGTGTAGCTCTAGTTCCGCTGTCACCTGCTCTTGTTTTTACCCCTTGCTGTCCTCCGCTTCATCCTCCCGCACGGTGCCTAGGAGCCATTGGGGGAGGGGTGGGGAATTGGCTGAGTCATTTTGACTGACGGTCGGTGGACCTTATCATTTTAGGAGTTCGAGGAGATGCAGCACCCTTCAAGGAACAGGTACAGCAGGATCCGACGTGGTGGATCCCACGGCCATGCTACCATTGTCACCAGCCAGGACATACACGGGTCAGATGTCCCATGATGAGTAGAACCCCTCCGGCACAGCGATCAGGAGACCGACGGCGAAGACGTAGACGTGGATTGCGAGGCAGCAACCGCAGGCCAAAAGAGAAGAAGCATCCAGTGATGCAGCACCATTGGAGCCCGGAGTCTGCAGGGATGGGTCAGTCAGGTCAGAGTGCTCCCGTTTCAGTGTCGGTGACGATTAGCTTTAGTTTTGCTTAGGAGTTAGCTTCCGCGAGTGATTTTTGTAGTGAGGAAATGTTGTACAGGGCAAGAGCCCCTTTTATTATTTGTAACCCTTGTCTCTTTATTCAGTTAATATATGTGGACATTTATAATTCCTGTGATTCTGTGGACTTGTCTTACTCTTTATTGTACTTTTCTTCGTGATCGATTCGGCCGGCAGGATCGGCGTTTTGTGGTGGCGACCTTCCCGAGTGAAGGTGTCACCGCAAAACGGCGGTTCTGGGCCTAAGACCCGGTGGTTTTTGCAAAAAAAAAATGGGGTCTTACAAGTGGTATCAGAGGCACCTCGATCCGAAGAAAAGAAGTCCACAAACCCTGGGCCACCCCGCGCAAGTTTAGTTTGAGGACAAACTAAGCAGCGAAAGCAGTGGTGTGCCCATATGGGAATCACATTGAAAAAGGTCCACTTTTAACTGAATCTCTTTACGAGTGTTAAGTTTTCTTTTGTAGCCTGCGGCGAACCCTGCCCCCAGCAGAGAATACCTCCGGCTACAAAGATTTTTTTTAGATAATACCTTAGTTAATGAGTTAGACTCAACCCCACTAGGACACGTGACTTACTAGGACAATTTATACCATGACCTAGTCTGAAATAGACCGTAGGTGTAGCTTTTGGTGAAAGTACGAGGCTACCCCAAAGAGGCTAGAGAAAAAGAAATTGACACATAAAGCAGAATGGTATGGGACTCATAGGCTCAATCATCGTATTTGTGACAAGATTATGTTAAGACAACCACTGTGACGAACACCCAGGGTCGGATAAGAATTGAAGTCCAGAAGGGACCCGTTTGGGATTGGGTGACATATTGACCCTGATAGGGTTGTCGTAGAAGGTACCTAGAAGAGTCTAAGTTGTGGAATACACCATTGAGCCCCAAGATAGAACCCCAAGTTTAAGGATTTGTGCCCTAAGAATTGTTTGCATACTTGGGATAAATATAACTTGGTGATATCGAAGACACTTCGCCCAAAGATAGATAGAGGCCAATCTTTTGTTTATTGGGGGCTTGTCCTTTGTTTATTGGGGCTTACCTTTTGTTTATTGGGCAAGTCAGGGTCGGACTTAGCTTTCCCTTAGACTTAAGTTAGAAAAATTTTATGTCGTGAACACTATGATTTTGAAGTCGATCTTACTCGATGTTACTTGGAAGAAGGTGAGATGGTGTAACAATATGTTTGGAATGATGATCAGCAGGAATTACCAGGACAACAACTTGGCCTTAGTTGAATCATTGGAAATGTAAAGACGTCAGGATTAATCAATTAGGGATGTTGATGTATAGAAGTTAAGAGCGGAAAGTAGATCTTATAAGTAGTAAGTAAATTTGAAAGCTCCTGTGGTTGGGGGAATTCGGAAGTGATTAACTTACGATTTGTTAGAAACCACGCTCTGTCATGGTAGAAAATTTTATCTACAATAATAGCTTTATACCTGGTGAACTTGGATGATAAATAACCAGAGATCTGAGACGATGACTTGTTAGTTGTGGAATATAGAGTTGATTTCATTATGGCAAGAATGATCTGAGTTTGTCTTGCTTAAGACCATTTGAGAGTGATCAAGACTAGCATAAGTGGAAGTGACAGGACTTTGGAGAAAGGAACGTGATAATATTTCCTTGATAAAAATTGAATTGTGAAAAACCCCAAGGTATCAAAATTTTGTCGTTATGAATAGAATTTCATGAAGAAAGCGATTGAGAGTCATCTTATCATCGTGATTGGTTAGCATATACTCATAAAAGTTCACAGGTGCACCCCCATTAATATTTAAGGATGGGATTGGGACGCTAAACGATTTGATTAGATCCGTCAATAGTAAGAACCAGAAAAGTTGTAGATTGGAGACGATTGATTACTCGGACGTACCTGAAGGAGTAAGAATTTGAATGCGAGAAGAAAACTTTAAAGGCATAAGAGTCTGCCCAGGTTAGAGTGGAAGTTCGAGGATAGATTGACCAAGGTAGCTAGGTCACCCCAGTCAGGATAGATGATGCGACGGTGCGAGTCTTGCGGCGCAAGAAGATTCCAGAGGTTAAGACTTGTGGTAAAATTAGGGTCAGGAGGAGCACAACTTGGAGCCACTAAAGTTGGTGTGGCATAGATAGTCGGTGCTCTTCGAGCCAGGAATAACTTTGACTCTTAGGGGATGTTACGTTCAGTCACTCGCGGTGAAAACCCCGCAAGCCTAACCTGAATTTCGAGGACGAAATTATTTTCTTTGTTTATTGGGATTTGTAACATCCCCCAGACAGCTAGACCCCCCAGGTGAATCTATCCTGACAAGGTCATGACAAGGCCTTGGTAGAGTAGAAATCCCTTTAACTTAGGCAAATTAGGGTTGAAAGTGCCTTGGACTGCAAATAGCAATTTCCAGTGACCAAGCTTAGGGTTGGACTTTAGGGCCTCAACTTGACCATTTGACCCCACCATAGTATCCCTAACCCTTTAAGGGCCCCCTTAGGGCACCAAGGGCCAATTGGGGTCAACCAGGGAGGTCAAATTGACCAAAGTCAACCCTAACCCTAAAATGGTCAAAGTAGCCTAATTAGAGTCAATTAACCCTCACCATGCCAAATTGACCACTCATCTAGGTCTAGAATATCATGAGAGACCTAGTGGACCTAAAAGCCCCATCATGGGACCCCCAATGGTGCAAATTGACTAAGATGCCCCTTTAGGTCAAAAATGGCAATTCTTCACAAAGTACCCTAATTGACCATCACCATAGTAAATTGACCTTACCCATAGTGTTATCATATCATAGGGGACCCAGTGGACCAAAAAGCCCCTTGACTGGGTCAACCCTAGGGCTCAATTTGACCAATGTCAACTTAGCCTGTTTTGGTCAAATTAGCTTAAATTGGGTCAACCAAGACTCATGTGACCAAATTGACCCCACCAATAGTTTCTAAACTTGATTTGGAGTCCAATGGACCCAAAAGCCCCATCCTAGGGTCACCCAATTGGTCAATTGGACCAAAAGTCAAATTTGCCCAAATTAGGTCAAACCTCTTGAACCTAGCCCAATCCCTTTGGGCTAAGCCCAAATTAACCACTTGACCAGCACCCTTGACTGTTAAATTAACCCAGGAGAGAGAAGAAATTTGGCCATGTTGAGTAGGAGAGAGAAAAGCCCAAGTTTAATGGAGAGAGAAGGGGCATTCATGGAGATTGAATGCTTTGACTCCTCATTCCTCCCCCCAATTGATGATCCTTCATCTCCTCTAGGGGAGAGGAGGAGTTTCCAACAGTTTCCAAGGCTGAAGGGGGGCTGATTAAGAGAGGAATTGGAGGTGGCCGAAATCACCTTTAATGGTGAAAATGGCATTGAAGCTATGACCCTTCCTCTCCTCAAATTGAAGCCTTTAAAAGCTTCCCTAGGTTTAGAGCATCAGTTTCCCCTGTTTAGTCGAAGGAGTCGGGCACCTCTATGTGGTGGTTGCAGAACTCGGAAGGCTTGGAGGTCGGCCATGGTAATTCCCCTATCGGCAAGGTTTCAAGCTCCAAGCAAGGTCCACTTCTTCATCTCTTCCCCTCTGGATAGATCTCATCTATTCCTGTTTCAAAATCGATTAAGATTGGAGGCCCCTCCATTCAGATTTTCTAATGTTCTTGGCCGAAAAAACGAGAGATCCGGGGGCCAACTCCGGCCACCCCCGGCCACACCGACACCGGCAATCGGAAGCTGGGTGTCGGGTGGTACTTTCTGCGGCGGCGATACGCCGGAGGTGGCGCCGTCTCGCCGGAATCGGGCCCGCAAAACCGCCCAGGCGCGACGATCCCAGCCGTTAGGCTATCGGGGACGAAGGCCAGCAGCCGTTGATCTAGCGTGTTTTGTTTTATTAATGTATTATTTAATATTAATACTCCTATTAATGAGTTTTAAAGGCTGAATCTAATTTTAAATATAGAAAATACTAGATGCCCTCTACAGAAAAAGTGCCCAACATGAAAGTTGTAGGCCTTGACCCCTAGAGTCATACAAAATTGACTTCACTCAATTTGGAGCCCTGGCTTGACCTCAACACTCATTCTAGTGCAAAGTTTGACTAAACTTTGAATGGGTGCCCACACCAAACCACTTGTCCAAATGACTTGAGATTTGGACCATTGGTGAGTCATACCTAGGGCTATGTCATATCCAAAAATGAGAATTTTTGGAGAACTTTTTCCTAAAGTTTTTGTAGAAATTTAATAATCCTTGCACAATTTAATTGGAGGGTCAAATGACCTCCAATCTCCACCAAACTTTGGTGGGATGTTATTAGGGACATGTAAAGCCCCTGGTTAAAATATCAACTCATTTGAAGCTCTTTTGTTTAGGTAATCATTAGGCCAAAGTTTTGTCCTTTAAGGGGAATTTTTTTGAATGAGGGCTAATTGGAATGTTTCATGGTCAAATTACCTCCTAATGGAGTGGGACTTTAGCCACTGCCCTTTTGGCACCCAAATCACCTCTGAGAAAGTTATGAAGTCATGAGGAGTTGGTTTGCCCTAGGACGTGGAGTAGGAGCAATTTGGGGTGCATTTAGCCAAGTTATGGTCCATTGGCCAATTAGGTTATTTGAGTCTTGAGACTTCTTAGGAAGGTCAGTGGGATGAAGTTGAGACCCCATGAGGAGTTTGGGGAGCATTGGAGTTGTTTTGCTCAAGGTCATAGGGTTGATCCCTATGGGGTGGAATTTGGGGTTGTGAAGGACATAGGGGAGTTTGTCCTTGGAGAGGGGTGTGTTGGACTCCTCTGTCTTTTATAAGTGATATGATACCCTCACAAGAGGTTTGGGAGGATTTGGATAGGTTTAGACCCTAACCCTAGGATAAACCCTAATGGGGTGCAATTAGAGGCTAATGAAGGAAGTAGGGGCAAACCTTAATGGTTTGACCTAAAATTTTCGAGGGAAGGTCATAGTGACCAAAGGAACCTCCCCTGTTAATTTGAAGAGGTTTGGAGTTGTCAAACCTAGGTAATTAATTCTTGGGTAGATTTGTAAATGTTTAAGTTTTTGGGTTCTAGGAATAAATATTACTTTGTGGTTAATCATCTTCTGTCACCCACTTAGTTTTGATGTTTTAAATCTCTGGAGTTCCTACTAGAGCCATTGGAGAAATTTAGATCCTAACCCTAGGCTAAACCCTAATGAGGTGCAATTAGAGGTTAATGAAGGAAGAGGGGTCAAAACTTAAAGGTTTGACTTGAAATTTTGGGGAGGTGGTCTTGGTGACCAGAGTATGCTACTGTGAGAAATTGGAGGGATTTGGAGTTGCAAATCCTAAGTAATAAACCCTTGGGTAGATTTGTAAATAATTAGGGTTTGGGGTTTTAGGAAGAAACAGTACTTATTGATTTACCATCTTCTGTCATAAACTTAGTTTTAATGTTATAAATCTCTGGAGGATTTGGTTAGACCAGGAGAAAACTTTTGGAGGTCCAAATTGTAATATTTCACATTGTGGACAACTTTTGGGAGGATCAATTTTAGGGTGTTGAATTACTGTAATTGCATGAAACTTTGCAAGATGTCTTTTCATACCAATATGTACCCACTATAATTTTCTCATAATTTATGGATTAATATTTTTGGTATCTCTAGTTCATTTTGGAATTATTTACAAATATACCCATTGAGGAATTTACAAATGTAACCTCTGTGATATGTGGTCAAACTTGGTAGACCTGAATATTTTAGTAGGAGACACCTCTGTATAAATTTGCATAAGGTTTAGAGATCATATGAGGGTACCTCCTTTGGAATTTATTGGTAATAAATGAGTTTTGGAATTTTTTTAAAAATAGTAAATCTTGCTGGTTTTTCCTACAGGTTTATATCTACTGATGTTTAGGTACTCTTGATTTATGTAAAAATTGGGGTAGGCACTGGAAGTCAGAAAAGTGCACTTGTAGTTCAAACTTGAGAAAATTGCCCTTTGAGAAATTGTTTAAAAATATTAATATTATGGGGAAAATTAGGAAACCCTGGATTTGATCTGATTTAAGTAGCATGGACTCCTAATAAATCCAGTAGGTCCTAGAGTTGAGTATTTAGAGTACCTCCCTTCTTGAGAATCAAAACGTTAAGGGTGGTCTGCGTTTAGTAAATTGGCAGTTTTGGAGTTACAGGCCAATTTGGAATACATTGATTGGAGATGTGGGAATTGAATGGTGATTGTATGGTATGAGAGGACCCTTGGAGAGATTTAAGGTTGATGAGTTCTGGGATGGTGGGGTGCCTCCCTTGGGGTGGGTCATCTTGGGACTTGGCGAAAGATCGTCTTTTCCCCTAAGTGTCTTAAAGCACTTAGGTTTAGACCAGGTGAAATGTTAAGAGGGTTTCCTAAGGGTAGTAACTAATAAAATTAAGTGTCTTGGGAGTGGGAACTTTGGGGTGTCATCCCATAGTGGTTCCTCGTACCGTAGCGAGCCCCTCACAGGGTAACCCTCGGGAAGTCCAAGACTAACCCTAACTCATAGGAGTAAGACATTGTACAAGATTCACTATAACACACTCATCCACACCCGGTGGTTTCGGAAGTTTAGTTGGATTGGTTGTCCGAGCGGTGGGCTCGGTGGTTGATGCAGCAGACTAGTTAGTCTGGGGAGCTTTTGGCTCGGAAGGTTACTGATGACGGGCAGGTTAGCCCGGGGAGCTTTTGGCTCAGAAGGTTATTGATGGCGGGCGGGTTAGCCCGGGGAACTCATGGCTCAGAGATAGAAAGTAGAACATGTTGCATGCGCACTGAAGGTGGTGGGTCTTCGGTATTGGACGGTCGTTCACACCGACGTCAATACGTTGACTCGGCAAGTGTGGTTTTACACTTAGCCTTGATAGTCTGGCGGTCCAGTCAGCAAGAGTACGCAGACGCTCCGCGGGTATAGTGGAGGCGTACAATAGGTCTAGGTTGGGTAGTGTGAATACCAACCTAGAGGTGGGCGGGGCCCAACCCACCGCTTCCGTTTGCCACTACGGGAGTATCCTGGGAGTCTAGCTCGCTCCAAAAAGGGGGAACTAAAGGTCTATGCGCATAGAGTCGTGGTGTGTGAGTTGCACTTGTATGATCATAGCATAACAGCATACCTGCATGTCATAGCATAAACATTGCATTCAACCTACCCCTAACGTATAAGTCGGTTATGGGACTTCTTATACGGTAGGCCCTGCTAAACGACCCCTTGGTCTATAGGTTTGTATGGGCATTCCTATAAATCAATGGTTACTTTTATATTACTTTACTTGCTGCTTACTGATCTTTTTATACTTGTTACCATGCTTCATATTTATGTATACACCTGTGTAGCTCTAGTTCCGCTGTCACCTGCTCTTGTTTTTACCCCTTGCTGTCCTCCGCTTCATCCTCCCGCACGGTGCCTAGGAGCCATTGGGGGAGGGGTGGGGAATTGGCTGAGTCATTTTGACTGACGGTCGGTGGACCTTATCATTTTAGGAGTTCGAGGAGATGCAGCACCCTTCAAGGAACAGGTACAGCAGGATCCGACGTGGTGGATCCCACGGCCATGCTACCATTGTCACCAGCCAGGACATACACGGGTCAGATGTCCCATGATGAGTGGAACCCCTCCGGCACAGCGATCAGGAGACCGACGGCGAAGACGTAGACGTGGATTGCGAGGCAGCAACCGCAGGCCAAAAGAGAAGAAGCATCCAGTGATGCAGCACCATTGGAGCCCGGAGTCTGCAGGGATGGGTCAGTCAGGTCAGAGTGCTCCCGTTTCAGTGTCGGTGACGATTAGCTTTAGTTTTGCTTAGGAGTTAGCTTCCGCGAGTGATTTTTGTAGTGAGGAAATGTTGTACAGGGCAAGAGCCCCTTTTATTATTTGTAACCCTTGTCTCTTTATTCAGTTAATATATGTGGACATTTATAATTCCTGTGATTCTGTGGACTTGTCTTACTCTTTATTGTACTTTTCTTCGTGATCGATTCGGCCGGCAGGATCGGCGTTTTGTGGTGGCGACCTTCCCGAGTGAAGGTGTCACCGCAAAACGGCGGTTCTGGGCCTAAGACCCGGTGGTTTTTGCAAAAAAAAAAATGGGGTCTTACATCCTCAATGGTGGAGTTGGGAGTTCTCTCTGACTTCGGGGATGAAATGCTCTCTCAAAAGATTGGAGTGAAGGCTTCAGAAAGACTGTTGAACACCGAAATCAGATCTTTAAATAGACACGGGAGCTAACGCCTGGCGTTAGATCTACTGCCAGCGTTAAGCATCGTGTCTGGCTGTTGTTGAAGTCGTGCAAAAAATCGAGAGCGTGGCAGATCGAAATTTCGTCGAACGAAACAAACATCGTCGAACGCGCCTTCGTCGAACGGAATTAACTTCAATTCGTCGATGGCAATTCCGTTCGTCGAACGCTCCAAATCGTCGACCGCAGTTCAGTTCATCGAAAGCAATAAGCCAAGCACAGTTATCTTTAAAGCGTCGAGAGCAGTTCAGTTCGTCGAGCGCAGGAATTCATCAAGCGTGGTTCTATTCGTTGAATGCGATAAGTCGAGCTCAAGTTCGTCGAACACTTTTAGTCGTGCGGCAGCTCATTCGTCAAACGGCTAACGCCAGCGTTAAGTCCTAACGCCTGGCGTTGACTCTGGTTTCTCGACGGATTCCTTCTCAACGGTATTTCATCTCAGCGGATTCTTTTCTAGATGGATGTTAATGCGGGGCTTTAGCTCTCTTTCCAGAGAATCCTCATCAAACAGCATCCTGTTCATAGGATTATTTAACAATAGTACCTGAACACTTATAAACACAAGCAAGATCAAATACATAGTGTGATTTGTTATTCTCAAACTAAGAGATATGGAACACAAGCTCCAACAGGCTTCTCCTGCGAACCCAAGCTTGAGCAAAATCTCAGAAATTCTCCATCAAGCTCACATGCGATAGGGCTCAATTGAGCCTTATTTCTCTCCTAATTGGACCTAGATACTAGCACAGAGGGAGAGGGGGAGAAACCAACCTGTGTGGGTGCTTGGCGGTGATTATTATAGCGGTGCGGCATGGTGATGGCGATCTCCAGCAAGCTTGCTCAAAACTCCAATTCTCCAGCAATAGCTTCACTTCTGGTGGCTATTCCGACGCCTCTCCTCCTTCTGAAGCTGGTGGAAAGGTTCAAATGGCCTGAGGAGGGCTGGCTATATGGTTTTGAGACTTGGGGTCGTCGGCCATGCTTTGTTTGCTCCTCCCAGATGCCAGGTGGCACCCATTCAGCACAAATTCGGCTAGGTACTCATTGAAGAGGTCAGATATTGCTTTGGGCAGAGGAATGGAGAGCAAAGTGGCCTCCATTCCTCAAAATCCTCTTTTGTCTTAATGGATTTTGGGGAAATCTCAAGTTTACCCCCTTGCATGTTGGAACCATGGGGCATGGCTTGTAATTAGCCACTTGGGCATCAGGATGGGCTTCTATGAAGGGCCTTAACCCAGGGGGATTTGATTAATTTTCATTTAAGCCCAATTTAGGCCTATTTGACCAAATGTTGACTTTTGATGTTGACTTGGTCAATTGGGTGGGTTGACTGGTCCAATGTGTTGTTCTTGAGTCCCTCAACATCCCTCAATGTTAATTGGGTCATGGTGGTGCCCCAATTGGGCCAATTTAACCAATAAGTGTGATTTTGACCAAAATTGGGGAAAAGTCTACTTTGTTCTATTTGGTCAAATTGATGATCCCCTGATGGGGATTTTAAGTCAATTAGGTCCCCCATGATGTTCTAAGACTAGGGGTGAAGTCAATTTCATGCTTTGGGGTTCAATTGAACCTATTGGGGAAGGATTGGCTTATGTTGACCTAGGTTTGACTTTGGTCAATTTGGACTAATTGAAGACCAAATGATGGGGCTTTTGGTCTACTAAGCCTCCTTTGGGATTAGGAACATGGTGGTGGGGTTAATTCACATGTGTAGGATCAATTTGAGCTAAATTGGTATAAAATGGTGAAAGTGCACAGTTAACCACACTAGAATTCTCTAGAGGGGGAGTGAATAGAGAATTAAATAAATTTTGTGCAAAGTTAACAAATATATATATATATGTGTAATAATCACAGAATTAAGCTTCCCACACACACCAACAAGAATTAAGTAAATAAAGAAAGAAATAGCAAAATGAAAATCACAGCACAACACAAAGAAATATAGTGGTTCCCCAAACTTTGGGTAGTCCACTCTTCCACCCCCTTGGTAGGAATTCACTATCTTGCACTGAGTCTTTTGATAAGGAGACTCTTAGTACTAGCCTAGTCTTTTGATAAGGAGACTCTTAGAACTAGTACAACTGAATTTTTTGAAGAGAGATTCTAAAAACTCTTTTACACAATTGAAGTTGAAATAAGAATGAGAAGAAGAATTAGAAGAAAAAATTAAAACAAGAAAGAATCTTCTTCCTAGCAAGAAGATTAGAAGCACAAGAATAGTGAATGTAATCTCTCTTCTATAGTGAGAAGGAGATTGTAAGCTTTTCTCTCTTTTGTGAGAGCTTTCAGAATTTGCAGCAGAATGGCTTCAGAAGGAGGAGAAGATGAAGGCTTTTTCTTTGCTGCAGCACACTATCTCTTTTCTCAGCTTTCTCACTCTTCACTTGGGAGCTCTTCCTCTTTTTAAAATGTATATGGTGGATCACTAGTCACTATTCTCTGCCGATCTCCTCTTTATTTGTAGCTCCGTTTCAAAAGATGTTGCTAAAGGGGAATAATCAATCAGCAATTAGAGAGAAAAAGTTTCCATAATAATTAAATCTGTAGAAGGAAAGAATTCATTCTGATTTCAAATAATATCCATAATAATCTTAATCAAATTAGCCAAGAATCAAATAGAAGGAAAGATTGATTCAGAACGGCTATAAAAGAATAATATCATTCCATAAAAATCAGATCTACAGAAAGAAGAAAAGAGATCTGGCGTGTTTTTGAATTTCCTATAGAAATCGACGTGCGTCGATTACTATTCGACGTAAACGTCGATTTCATCCTGGCTGGACTTCGAGAGGAGAATAAGGAAGGTGCGTCGACTTTATTAAATGCGTCGACTAGAAGTCAGAGGTACGTCGACAAAGATTACGTTGAATTCTTCTTAGAGTTACTTCGACTCATTATGAGAGAAACGTCGACTACATTTCGACGTTGCGTCGAATACTATTCGACGCATATTTACTTAGCCTAATTTTTCATTCTTAGAATTTATATTCTACTCAATTCTAGGGGTTAAGATAAATCATTTCCCCAACAATCTCCCCCTATTTGTCTTAACCCTATTTAGAGAGAAATTGTATCAGCTTTTAATCAACACAGCAGAACATTTATATAGAGAAGAAATATGCTAAGTAATCAGAAGAAGGGAGAAATCATATAAACAGACTTCATAATAAGTATTTAAGCATGGAAAGAAAAAAATATAGATTGTATCAATATTGTTCAACACATCATTCAGGAGGGGTAGGAGGAGTTTTTCTTTTCCTAGTGAATACTACTGTTTTTGGAGAGGTGGGTTGCTCCTTCTCAGTAACAGATGGTTCACTCAGCTCCCCCTGAGTCACAGCAGTTTGCTCCCCCTGAAATGGAACTTCCTTTTCTTCTATATTTACCTTTTCAGTTTCTTTCTCAACTCCAGCTTCAGTATTTGGCTCCCCCTGAGCTTCAACTTCTTTTTCTTTCTCTCATATAGCTTCTTCAGCATCAGTTTCTTGTTCAACTTCTTTCTCTGCTCTGCTAGCCTCCCCTTGAAGGAGAACTACTTGTTGGGCAGCTTCTCATGCTATAGAGAGTATACCTGTTATCTGTTCTTCAGTATGTAGCTCAGGTACAACTTCATTCCCAATGGTCTTGAGTAGATCAGTTTTTGAAGTAGGAAGGGACTTTTGAGAGAGAGATTTGTGACTTGAGGACTGCTCTCCATCTAATTTCTCCCCCTTCTTGACCTTCTTAGCCAAGGAGGTTAAGAAAGACTTGGTCACTTTAGAGGAAGAGACAGAGGTATTCAAGCTTTGCACAGAGGCATTGACCCCATCTATTTGGGTTTGCATATGCATAATGGAGGAGTGAATTTGAGAGCAGTGTCCATCCAGCATGTCCTGAATTTTTTGGGCTGCTGACTGGATACACTGGCTGATGAGGTTTTTAGTGGATGGAGATGGTTCATGTTGTGTTGGAGGAGGAGGAGACAATGGAGGAGGAGGTGTATGTGATGAAGGTGGAGAGGGGACAGTATCATTTTGATGAGGTGTATGTGATGGAGAAGGTGGAGGAATAGAGGAGGGTTGAGCAGGTGATTGAGTTGGTATTTGTGAAGGTGTGGATGATGGTGGTACAGAAGAGATGTCTGTATGAGGAGGAGGAGGAGGTGAAGATGGATGAGCAGGAGAGTTAGGAGGAGATGGAGTCCTTTCAGGAATGGCACCAGGCTTGGGGATTTGCCTAGTCCATTTTGAGAAGAGAGCAATGGACATCATTTTGCCAGGAGGGATGGGAATTCCTTTTGACCTGCATAGGTTAGGGAAGGAGTGGAAGAGGACTTGACTCATAATCCTCATGTAGGCATTCTCTTTGTGAGAATATTTGTAGCCTATCATTTTGAGTAAGCATCTGCCCCAGTCTACTTTCTTCTTCAGCACAAGGGCCCCCATGAGATTCAGTTGCTGCCTGGGCACTGCATCATGGGCAGAGATCTTATATAGTAGTACTTTTCCTACTATGTCTGCCAGTAGCCTATACTCATCAGAAAAATCTATTTTCTTCAGATGGATTGGTCTATCTTTTGAGAACTTCATTGTGATTAGTAAATTCTTGATTTCATCAGGGGTGAGTTCCACAAGTTCATCACCTGATAAGGGAATGGTAAAGGAGATTTATTTAGTTACTCTTTTAGAAAATAACTTGCTTTCACTATTTGATTTGAACAAGGATAATATTGGAATGTACCTGATGAAAGATCAAAGGTGTTCCTAATGTGTTCAGCAGAGATTGAGACAGGTGTCTCATATATTGTTCCAGTGATTTCTCCTTGTTCAGATATCTGAACATGAGCTATTAGCTCTGTGAGTTCTGTCTCCAGGAGCTTGCATCTCTTAGAGATGAGCTTATCTAGGCCAGCTTCAGTGAAGAGAGCTATGATGCTCTTATAATTTTTGGCGGCGGCCTGGAAGGATTCGAGGTCAATGTCGAAACCAGAGTTTATCTTGGGAGCCAATTTAGGTCAGTGAGAGAGAGGAAGAGATGGCTGGACTGAGAGGTAAGAAGGATGAAAGATGCAGAGTGCGAGAGGGTTTCTAACTGAAGAGTTTATTTAAGTCAGGTGAAACGTCGAAACGAGACACAATTCGAGGCTTATTCGGTACTACATTAGATGTGATCAAAAAATATTTTAATATTGCCGCTCTTTTTCATGAAGTCGACGTTACGTCGAGTGGAATTCGACGTAAGCGTTGATACAGTCTGAGTTAAGATGTTAGGGTTTCCTATCGACGTATGCATCGATCGAAGTCGACGCATGCGTCGATTTTATTTATAATTATTGGTTATCGACGGTGCGTCGATTAATAAGTCTACATGACTTTCATTTTGCCTGAAACTTCTTGGTTTCTCTTGAGAGATTATTTCTTCCTGCTCCTAATGTTTTCTAAGTCAGTCTTGGACTAATTTTTATAAACAATTAGATTGATTGTGCCAACATTGTTTGGCAATGCGGCCAGTTTTATTGCAGATATAACATCTGACTATCTTTAGATTATGGGAATTTGAGTTTAGAGAGGGATAGTGGTGTTGATTAGGATAGAAATTTTGATTAGGATAGAAATTTTGGTTAGGATAGAAGTTTTGATTAGGGTAGAAATTATGATCAGGATGAATGGGTCCTGAATGGGGGTTAAGATGGAAAGTTTTTGGAGAATAGACATGTCCTGTAATTATGTTGCTCTGAGTTTTTATGCGTCGATATCTATTCAACGTATGTTGATAGTTGCGTCGATTTATATTCGGCGCTTTCTCCAGATTGTGTTGATCTAAAATCGTCGCATGTAAGAAGTTGCGTCGATTGGAAGTCGACATACTTTTATTCAAGCGTCGAGTCGAGGTCGAAGCATCTGATAGATTGCGTAGAGTAGAATTCGACGCACTATCATTCATGCGTCGATATGAAGTCGACGCAATTATGTTTTCACAAATTTTATTTTTCCCTTTTTCTGATTTTATTTCTTTATGAGTTGTTTCTTTTGTCTTAGTTGCCTTCTTAGAAGTAGTTTGAGAGTCTTCATCTGTATAGTATGATGTTTCATCAAAATGGTTTATCTCATTAAGAGAGTCTTCTTCTTGTTTTATTGATTTAGTGGGTTTAGTGAATTTAACAGGGCTCATCCAAGCAGGTTTGTTGGATGGAATTAGACTAGCTGAGGGATCAGTTCCTAGCCCAAGATTTTTATGTCTTCTTCTTTGTTTTTCTGTGATTTCTTTAAGTGTTTGGCTTCTCATTTTTATTGATTCTTCAAAAGCTTTTGCTTGGGATACCTTATTCATAAGGAGATGGTTTTCTATTTTAGCCCTCTCTATTTCTTTTTCTCTGATGTTAGCCCTTAACTCATAATTTTTAGAACAAGTATCCTCTATATTTCTCTGGTTTTTAATGACATTAATTTGTTCTTTTAGATTCTTATTTTCTTGTTTAGCTTTTAGTTGATCTAAACATAATCCTTTAAAGTCATTTTTGAAATCATCACACAGAAAATCTATGTCATCAAAAATGCTTACCTCATCCTTATCCTCAGATTCCTCTACGAGAATAAGGCTATTTTCTTTATCATCTTCAGAAGAGATGCTTCCTTCTGATTCTGCCTCACTCCATGATTTAGCACCATGTTCTTCCTTTGAGCTTTCAAGAGCCATTAAGCATAGGTCTTCTTGCTTAGAATCTTCATTGTCACTTTTGGATGAGGTGATGTCCTCAGAATCTGTTTCACTCCAAGCTTCTGCAATGAAGCCTCTTTCTTTCTTCTTCCCCTTTTTCTTGAGATCTTTCTTTTTCAGATCTTTCTTTTTCTCAGTATTTTCTGGGCATTCTGGTGCAATGTGTCCAGTTTTCCTGCAGGAATAACAAATGATTTCTTTAGTAGGAGTTTTATCATACCTTAGTTTTTATTCTCTCCTTCTAGACCCATCTGTCCTGACCCATTTCTTGAATCTTCTGGCCAGGAGGTTGAATAATTCTTCTTCAGTGACAGGGGTCTCTTCTTCTGTTGCTTTCAAAGCAATGTTTCTATCTTTTGAGGAGGTTGGAGTGCTTCCTCTTCTTTCCTTCTCTTCTCTGGTTTTCAGCAGTTGCTCATAGGATTTGAGTTTTCCTAAGAGGGCATCTGTTGAGATTTCCTTTTGTCCTCTTGTATCTCTTATTGCCCATATTCTTGAGTCCCATGAACTTGGGAGACTCATTAACAGTTTGTCATTGATCTATGTGAGAGAGATCTCTATATCCAGGCTCCTTAATTGATTGATGATCAGACTGAATCTGCCATACATCTCAGATATGCTTTCTTCATGCTTCTTTTGAAAGTTCTCATATTGGGAGATCAATAGAGCCTTTCTATCTTTCCTTTCATCAGCACTTCCTTCTACCATCTTGGTAAGAGCCTCCCAGATTTCTTTGGCTGATTCACAGTCAACAACCTTTTGAAAGATTTCATCTGAGAGGGTTGAGACAAGAATGTTCACAGCTTTTGCATCACATGTTCCTGCCTTCTTCTCTTCAACTGTCCACTCAGCCCTTGGGACAAGTGTTTGAGTCACTTCACCACTTGAGTCTCTTGTATAAGGCTTGGGAGGACCTGTCAAAATAACATTAAATAATTCTTCATCAATAGAATTCATATAGATCCTAATTCTTGTTTTCCAAACTGCAAACTTTTCAAGATTGCACATTGGTGGTCTGGTGGAAGCATAATCTTTGATTTGTGCCATGTGAAAAATAGTTTTTAGAAATATATATATAAGAGGTAGGATCTTTTTGATCAAGGAGTTAACCTTTTTAGATCAACCTGGCTCTGATACCAATTGAAAGTGCACAGTTAACCACACTAGAATTCTCTAGAGGGGGGGGTGAATAGAGATTTAAATAAATTTTGTGCAAAGTTAACAAATATATATATATATGTGTAATAATCACAGAATTAAGCTTCCCACACACACCAACAAGAATTAAGTAAATAAAGAAAGAAATAACAAAATGAAAATCACAACACAACACAAAGAAATATAGTGGTTCCCCAAACTTTGGGTAGTCCACTCTTCTACCCCCTTGGTAGGAATTCACTATCATGCACTGAGTCTTTTGATAAGGAGACTCTTAGAACCAGCCTGAGTCTTTTGATAAGGAGACTCTTAGAACCAGTACAACTGAATTTTTTGAAGAGAGATTCTAAAAACTCTTTTACACAATTGAAGTTGAAATAAGAATGAGAAGAAGAATTAGAAGAAACAATTAAAACAAGAAAGAATGTTCTTCCTAGCAAGAAGATTATAAGCACAAGAATAGTGAATGTAATCTCTCTTCTATAGTGAGAAGGAGATTGTAAGCTTTTCTCTCTTTTGTGAGAGCTTTCAAAATTTGCAGCAAAATGGCTTCAGAAGGAGGAGAAGATGAAGGCTTTTTCTTTGCTGCAGCACACTATCTCTTTTCTCAGCTTTCTCACTCTTCACTTGGGAGCTCTTCCTCTTTTTCAAATGTATATGGTGGATCACTAGTCACTATTCTCTGCCGACCTCCTCTTTATTTATAGCTCTATTTCAAAAGATGTTGCTAAAGGGGAATAATCAATCAGCAATTAGAGAGAAAAAGTTTCCATAATAATTAAATCTGTAGAAGGAAAGAATTCATTCTGATTTCAAATAATATCCATAATAATCTTAATCAAATTAGCCAAGAATCAAATAGAAGGAAAGATTGATTCAGAACGGCTATAAAAGAATAATATCATTCCATAAAAATCAGATCTACAGAAAGAAGGAAAGAGATCTGGCGTGTTTTTGAATTTCTTATAGAAATCGACGTGCGTCGATTACTATTCGACGTAAACGTCGATTTCATCCAGGCTGGACGTCGAGAGGAGAATAAGGAAGGTGCATCGACTAAGGTGCATCGACTTTATTAAATGCGTCGATTAGAAGTCAGAGGTACGTCGACAAAGATTACGTCGAATTATTCTTAGAGTTACTCCGACTCATTCTGAGAGAAACGTCGACTACATTTCGACGTTGCGTCGAATACTATTCGACGCATATTTACTTAGCCTAATTTTTCATTCTTAGAATTTATATTCTACTCAATTCTAGGGGTTAAGATAAATCATTTCCCCAACAAATGGCTTGTCCAATATAGGGGCTCACACTTGAGTTCTCTCAACTCAAGGTGGGCTAAGGTTACTACCTAGCTCAAACTCACCTCAGTCACCAAATATGCTATCCTAGTTGAAGTTAAGGGGTCTAGTAAGAAATGGGATGTTACAAATCCCAATAAAAAAAAGAATAATTTCGTCCTCGAAATTTAAGTTCGGGTCTACGGGGTTCCTTATGCAACGTAAGATAAGTAAATCTTGAGTAAGGTTAGGGTGTACCTGAAGAGAATAGTTCTGAATACCATTGCTGCATGAGATCCCTAGGCTCCCATGTGTGTTCTTCCTATCCATGGTTGGACCACAACACCTTGACCAAAGGAACTTTCTTCTTCCGCAGAACTCGGACTGCTGTATCGTCAATTCAGACTGGTTCCAGACGGACTGATCTATCGGACTCCACCGGGCCCGAGGGGGAGGTGATGTGTATCTCCAGTCTAAGTAGAGCTCTCCGCAGTGAAGAGACATGAAAGACGTCATGCAAGTTTGCCAACTCAATTGGCAGCTCCAGCCTGTAAGCCAAGGGACCGATCCGCTCCAGGATCCTATAAGGCCCCATAAATCGAGGGCTGAGTTTTTTGTGTCCTCATACCCGCGAGACACCATGTGTAACATCCCCCAAACAACTAGACCCCTAGAGTGGTTTTGTCATGACTAGGTCATGACAAAACCTTAGGAAGCTTGAAGAGATCACTTGGCCTTAGGCTTGAAGGAGAAGAGCACCTTGGTCTGCAAATAGCAATTTCCAGTTACCAAGCTTAGGGTTGGACTTTAGGGCTTCACCTTGACCCTTTGACCCCACCATGGCACACCTAACCCTTTGGAGGGTTCCTTAGAGCATTTAGGACCCATTGGGGTCAACCAAAGAGGCCAAATTGACCAAAGTCAACCCTAACCTTAAATTGGTCAAAGTAGCCTAATTAGGGTCAATTGGCATCCACCATGACAAATTGACCTTGCCCCTACCATTATAATGATATTAGGGACCCAATGGACTAAAACCCCCCCCATCATGGGGCCACCAATTTGGCCAATTTGACCTAAGTCAACTCTAGCCCTATTTTAGTCAAATTGACTTATTGTGGGTAAATTGGCCTCAACCTTTCCAAATTGACCCTACCTAAACCTTCCTAACCCTTAGGGGAGGCTAATTGGTCACTAACCACCCATTGGGGCCAACCCAAATGGTCAAATTGACCAAAGTCAACTCCACCCTAAATTTAGGTCAAAATGACCTATTTTGACCTAATCAAACCCAATCCACTTGGGCTAGACTCAATTGAGGTGGTCCACCACCTAATGGGGCTGGGAATTACTAAAATTGCCATTAAATTTTTGAGATTTGGCCTGGAGACTGAGAATCCCATTTTCCCCAAAAATGGAGGAGAGAGGTAGAGAGAAATAATGGCATTCATGCCAAGGGGAGGTGATTTTCATGGGAGTTTCACATGGCCAAAATTTACAATTAATGTCCATTAAGGGCATTCAACTTTGTAACCCCCCTCTCCCTCAATTGAGCCCTTTATCACCTTAAGAGGTTTGAGGGAAATGAAACCACCATCTTTCCAAGAGTATTTCGTGCTCCCTAGTAGGTGGTTGTCATGGCCCCCAAAGCTCCTTAAGCAACCATGGCGGACCGGAGATCGGCAAGGCTTCAAGGCTCCACTCAGGTCTGGTTCTTCTCCTCTTCTCTAGTGGATAGATCTACATCTAAAATTGGCAAGGATTGGGGCCAATTGGTCCTCAATCAACATGGCCGAAATCTCCATTTTTGGAGGTTTTTCTTCTTGTCTAAACCACCGGTTCAGGCCACCACCGGCCGGCGGAGACCTCCTATTGCCAGCCACCTCCTCAAGGAAGGTAGTGGTGGCATTGGCCGGCCGGGGAGGAGTGTGGGTGGCCGGGAAAATTGAAAGGAGAGTTAGTTCTTAGTATATTAAAGTTCTTGTTTAAGTTTTACTTCAAAATAATGTTATGTATATATATAAGTGTGCTGAGTGCTGTATGAGTAATAAACACAAACAGTAAGAGTGCATAAGTAATCACAGCAAGAAATAAGAAATAAACTAACAAGCAAATCACACATCCAGATGACACAAGATATATAGTAGTTCCCCTCAACCTGGGTACATCTACTATTCTACCCACTGGTAGGAATCCACTAGGAGGTTGTTGATCAGGTGCCCTCACACCAAGGTGATTTTGATAAGGTGTCCACACACCATAGAGCTTTTGATCAGGTGCTCAAAACCTAGATGCAGGTTTTTGCTAAGGTGGCTTGTCACCGGGAGTTAACTTTTGAAGGGAGTTATAACCCATTACAAGATGGGAGGAATAAAAGAAAACAAAAAGATATGTTGTTCTTCTCTTTCTAAGAAGACACTTGAAGATCCTGATTGGTAGTTGAGTTGGATCTTGATGATGATGATGTTGAAGAGAGCTCCCCCTGTCTGATTTAGTTTGATGTCAGCTTGTGGATAGAGCTTCTTCTCTAGAAAGCAAATACTCTTCTTCTTCTTCTTGCAGTTTTGATCCTGAGCAAATAATGGTGATTGGTGTCTCAGGATGTAGATGATCTGCAAGAGAAGAGTTAGCAAAAAGCAAGATATAAATGTATTGTTCTTTGTATCAAGAACTTTGATATGTTCTTCTTTCTTTTTGCTTCTCTGTTTCTCTCTTCCTCTTTCTTTTCCTGTACAGCAATATTGATATGTTCTGTCTATTTTCTGTACAGCAATATGTTCTCTTCTATCTTCCTACTACTTTTCTCTGCTCTTCTCTGTATATTTATTCTGGAGAGCTTTCGGCTGTTTTGAATTCTTGCCGACAGAAGAGGAAATTGATAACGTCTCTTTTACTTCACAGATCCTCGAGAACAAAACTTGCCGTGTTTAGCTTGCTGCAACGACTACAACATTTATTGTTTCTGCCAACGTCTATAGCATTTAATGCTTCAACAGCTGTAATGTTAAATCAACAATATATATATAAATAATAAATATTGCTTTAATAAAATCTTGACAGCATATATATAATATTTTAGTCGAACTGAGAATGATATAAAACAATGCTGCAGATATTTCGTTGAGCTCAGCTTCAAGTTCGTCGACCTCATCATTTGATTCGTCGACCTGAACATTTGATTCACTATTCTGAACTACTGCTGAATATTCGTCGAACGCAGACTGGAGTTCGTCGAACAGAAGGATTCGTCGACCGCTGAGCCTGGATGATTTCGTCGACCGCTGAAGTATTGAGTTGTTCGTCGAACGCAGACTTGAGTTCGTCGAGCGCAGGATTTCGCCGACCGCTGAGATGGGGTGTTGGGTATATTGCCCTCAATAGTACCTTGATTTGAAGAGGCATCACTCTCAATACTAAGGACATATTGTATATGATAAAGCTTTGTTTTTGTAAGTCAAACAGGCTTAGGTGAATCAAGAGTAAGGGCCAAACAAGCCCTTAGATATGAAGATATCATCTACAAGGAGATGAAGATTTGTCTCAGCAGAACCACTGAGACTAAGGGTCAAAACCGTTGAGACGAGGAGCCGTCTCAGCGGATCCGCTGAGAAGAAGGTGTCTCCGCTGATAAGTTTATTAAACGCTGAGAATCAGCGTGTTCGTCGAACGCAGAATGCCATTCGTTGAACGCAGGACTAAGTTCGTCGACCGCTGAGACGAGATTGAAGAAACAGCTGAGAGTTGGCGTGTTCGTCGAACGCAGAGTGCCGTTCGTCGAACACAGAAAACTGTTCGTCGACCGCTGAGATGAGATTGAAGAAACAACTGAGAGTTGGCATGTCCATCGAACTCAGAGTGCAGATCGTCGAACGCAGAGATAAGACAAGTTTGTCGAACGCAGAGACAAGACAAGATCGTCTAACACAGAGCTTAGTAAGATCGTCGAACGCAGAGTTTGACAAGATCGTCGAACGCAGAGTTTGACAAGTTTGTCGAACGCAGAGTGCAGCGCGTTCGTCGAGCGCAGACCTTCTCTACGGAAAAGTAGGGCGGCGGGACCTGCGGCTAGGGCAAGTTGCAGAAAAGCTACATGGGACCACCGATCTCTCCCATACTTCTTGGGAGATAAATTAGAGCCGTTGAAGATGAAAAGAAGTATAAAAGAGAGTGTTTGGGCATTTTATATGCCCCGGGCCGATTACGTGCAAAATCTCCATTCGCCATTGACGGCTGCTGGTGCTCTCGACTTTCTTCCTGCTCCCTGAAAGAGAAGAAGAAGCCGAGATGAGAAGATAGCTCCTCCACCAGAAGGGGCAAGGTGATCTTCCGTCACTCTATTGAAGAGGAAGATCAAGTTGTGGATGTATTCAACATCTTCAGCTACAGGAAGCACTGTCTGTGCAGGAACTACAGGAGAGTACCTCTACTATAGAATAATTCTAAATCAATTTTCTGTAGGGCATTTTTCCTGAGCTGTAAGACCATTTGGTCTGAGTTTGTAGGAACCTGAGGGTTCTGAGTGTAGGGCTGAAGGCCTGAGTGTAGGATCTGTTGATCTGAGTTGTAGGGCTTCATTGCCTGAGCTGTAGGAGGAGGAATCCTCTGAGTTGTAGGACCTACTGAGGTCTGAGTTGTAGGATCAGGAGCTGATCTGAGGTAGGGCTGTTTAGCCTGAGGTAGGACCTGTTGTGGTCTAAGTTGTAGGACCTGCTGAGGTCTGAGCTGTAGGATCAGGAGCTGATCTGAGTTGTAGGGCTAATGTGACTGAGGTAGGGTTTGAGAAAACCTGAGAGATCCTGAGGGATCTGTATTGTAAGCTCTTTTGAGCCGAGTTTGGAGGAGTTGGCCTTGTCTAACATATTGTTAGAAAGGTGAAGGGGGAAAGAGGATTACTCAAGACACCCTGTCTTGAGGAACCTCTATACATACTTGTGTGTTTTTTCTGTGTGGTTTATCTTTTGCTTAAACCAGAAATCAGAAATAAGCTAGGGGTCTTAGAGGAAAATCAAAAAGACCTATTCACCCCCCCCCCCCTCTAGGTGATTTAGACTACAAACCTAATATTCTTTAAGTGGTATCGGAGGTAGGTTGGTCAAAAAAGACTTAACAGCCTGACCAGATCCTATACGGTTTAGTCAAATTGAATCCAATGGCCTCCTCTGGATTACAAAAGGAAATGAGGTCCATGAAGTTGCCCATATGCAACAAAGAGAATTTTGGCATATGGAAGCAAAGGATCAGGTTGTTTATGGAAGCATCTGATCCAAGGATCTTCATTACAGTTGAAGAAGGACCTTTCACCTTTCACACTGCATCCACTATATATCCAACAAGAAGAGTGGCCAAACTATTCAAAGATCTGACCAAGGATGAACTTGAGTTGTTCACCATGGACAAAAGGGCCCAGAACATCATTGTCAATGCTATTGATGATTCCACCTTTCAAAACTTGGTACATTGCACTTCTGCCAAGGAAATGTGGGATACTTTGATAGTATATATGGAAGGGACAGCTGAGGTTAGGGATGACAGGAAGTCACTCCTAAATCAGGAGTATGAAGTCTTTAGGCAACTGAACCAGGAATGCATAGCTGATTGCTATGAAAGATTTTTCAGGATAGTGAATGAGTTGAGGACCTATGAAAAGAACTTCACCATTTATAAGCTGAATGATAAGTTCCTTAGATCCCTCACAAGAGACTGGGACACAAAGATTTGTGCCATCACGGAAGTGGCCAATCTAGGTGAGACCCCAACTCACACACTACTTGGTAAGCTGCTCTCCTATGAGATGCAGATGTCTGCAAGGAAGGAAGAGGGCACCTCTGCAAGGGTTCAAGCAAGGGAGAAATCTGTTGCTCTCAAAGCTGACAGCTCCAAGAAAAGCAAAAGCAGGATGGTGTTTCCTCCTAGGAGAAGTGCTGAACCTGAAGTCAGCACCTCAGGATGCTCTTCCTCTGATGAGGAGTTTGCTGCCTTCACAAGGCAGTTCAAGAAGATGATGAAGAGGAAGCAGTGGAAAAACATGCCCTCCTCATCTTCACACAACAAAAAGGACAGCAGCAAATCAGAAAGACATCACCCAAAGGGTGACAGGTATGACTCTAAACTGAGTAAACATTCTTCTAACAATATAATCCGTTATAGCTGCAGTAAGCCTGGGCATGTCATTGTTGACTGCCCAGTCAAAAGGAAATAAAGAGGTGAAAAGACGCATCATCACAAGAAGGGGAGGAAGGGAGAACAATCCCTTCTAGCCAAAAAAACAAGAGCTGGGGTGAATCTGAATCTTCATCTTCAGATTCAGAAGAAGAAGAGAAAGTCTAAATAGGGTTGTTTGCTGTTCGGGAGGATGAAGACTATCCTGCTGCTAGAATAGGAATCAGGGCCCCTCTTTCACACTCAGATAGTGATGAAGAGGAGGATGAAGAAGACACTATTCAGCTAGGCCTTATGGCCTTCACTGATGAGGAAGGGAGTCAGAATGCTTCTGACAATGATCAGGTACTATCTCATTCCACTGCAATTTCTGATTTTGAGATTAGTCCAGAATCTGTTGCACCTTCATCAATTGATGGAAGGGGTGTGGATGCTGAGGAAGAACTCAATCAATTGATTGATAAATATGGTGTTCTTTTGGAGGCTCTGAAGAAGAGCAAGAAGCTTGCCAAGAGGCAAGCCCAGGAAATTGTTTCCCTCAAAATGATTAAGGATGTCAACACTGAACCTACCACCCTGGTGGCTTAGATGAGTAGACAAATTAGCCATTTGCAGGGGATAACTGTTGTGCAATTAAGCACTATTTCCCTAAAGAACAAGGTCATCAAGGACCTTGAGGAAAAACCAAAGAAGGAGAGGAGAAGCTTACCAAGCTAAATGCTAAGCTGAAAGGTGCTCATATAAAGCTGTATAACAGCATGGAGTCTGCCCACCAGCTGATACTCTCCAATCAGGCAGAAGCCAGCAAGCAAGTGGTGGAAGTGGTCAACAATGCTTCCAATGCTATTCAAGAAAATATCCAAACCATGGTCAAACAGGTTAATGAAACTCAGTGGGACTCAAGCTTAAAGGTACTGCAAGGAACAAGGATTGCTTTGAATCTTCCAATCTTGAATCCAAGCAGAAATGAAGACTTTGACTTCCAAAGTCAATCAAATCTGATTCAAGATGAGAGAGCAGCAAAGAGGAGAAGGGCAGAGGGTATTCAAACAGCTGAAGAATATATGGCCCAGAAAAGAATGGAAAAATTAGAGGATCCACTCCTTGAAGATGACAATCTGGAGTTGGATACAATTGTTGTCAATACCTGGGTGAGCCATGGTAATCAAATGAAGGACATTGATCATGTCTATTCAGCTGCTGAATGGATCAAGCACCTTGAGAGGGAATCCTTAAGGGAAAGGATTCTCAAAGAGAACATGGTGAGAAGGGAAACTCCTTTAAGGATTCCCACAAGATATCTTCCCAAGCCACTTCTGTACTTCAAAGTAAAGGAGAAGATCAAGGCTGCTGTTGGAGCTAGGAAGAGAAAGTCTGAAGATGGAGAAAGCTCTTCCTAGGGATCTTTTATTGCAATATGTTTTTGCTGTTAATGTACCTTAGCATTGGGAATGTTCTGCCTTCTTCAAATAGGGGGAGATTGTTGGGTATATTTCCCTCAATAGTACCTTGATTTGAAGAGGCATCACTCTCAATACTAAGGACATATTATATTTGATAAAGCTTTGTTTTTGTAAGTCAAATAGGCTTAGGTGACTCAAGAGTAAGGGCCAAACAAGCCCTTAGATATGAAGATATCATCTACAAGGAGATGAAGATTTGTCTCAGCAGAATCACTAAGACGAAGGGTCAAAACCGCTGAGACGAGGAGCCGTCTCAGCGGATCCACTGACAAGAAGGTGTCTCCGCTGATAAGTTCATTAAACGCTGAATATCAGTGTGTTCATCGAACGCAGAATGCCATTCGTCGAACGCAGGACTAAGTTTGTCGACCGCTGAGACAAGATTGAAGAAACAACTGAGAGTTGACGTGTTCGTCGAACGCAGAGTGACGTTCGTTGAACACAGAACACTGTTCGTCGACCGCTGAGACGAGATTGAAGAAACAGCTGAGAGTTGGTATGTCCATCGAACTCAGAGTGCAGATCATCGAACGCAGAGACAAGACAAGTTTGTCGAACGCAGAGACAAGACAAGATCGTCGAACGCAGAACTTTGCAAGATCGTCGAACACCGAGTTTGACAAGATGGTCGAACACAGAGTTTGACAAGTTCGTCGAACGCAGAGTGTAGCGCGTTCATCGAGCGCAGACCTTCTCTATGGAAAAGTAGGGCGGCGGGACCTGCGGCTAGGGCAAGTTGCAGAAAAGCTACAGGGGACCACCGATCTCTCCCATACTTCTTGGGAGATCAAATTAGAGCCGTTGAAGATGAAAAGAAGTATAAAAGAGAGTGTTAGGGCATTTTCTATGCCCCGGGCCGATTACGTGCAAAATCTCCATTTTCCATTGACGGTTGCTGCTGCTCTCGACTTTCTTCCTGCTCCCTTAAAGAGAAGAAGAAACCGAGAGGAGAAGATAGCTCCTCCACCAGAAGGGTCAAGGTGATCTTCCATCACTCTATTGAAGAGGAAGATCAAGTTGTGGCTGTATTCAACATCTTCAGCTACAGGAAGCACAGTATGTGCAGGATCTATAGGAGAGTACCTCTACTGTAGAATAATTCTAAATCAATTTTCTCTAGGGCATTTATCCTGAGCTGTAAGACCATTTGGTCTGAGTTTGTAGGAACTTTAGGGTTCTGAGTGTAGGGATGAAGGCTTGAGTGTAGGATCTGTTGATCTGAGTTGTAGGGCTTCATTGCCTGATCTGTAGGAGGAGGAATCCTCTGAGTTGTAGGACCTGCTGAGGTCTGAGCTGTAGGATCAGGAGCTGATCTGAGGTAGGGCTATTTAACCTGAGATAGGACCTGGTGTGGTCTGAGTTGTAGGACCTACTGAGGTTTGAGCTGTAGGATCAGGAGCTAATCTAAGTTGTAGGGCTTTTGTGCCTGAGGTAGGGTTTGAGAAAACCTGAGAGATCCTAAGGGATCTGTGTTGTAAGCTCTTTTGAGCCGAGTTTGGAGAAGTTGGCCTAGTCTAACACATTGTTAGAAAGGTGAAGGGGGAAAGAGGATTACTCAAGACACCCTATCTTGAGGAACCTCTATACATACTTGTGTGCCTTCTGTGTGGTTGATCTCTTGCTTAAACCAGAAATCAGAAATAAGCTAGGGTGCTTAGAGGAAAATTAAAAAGACCTATTCACCCCCCCCCCCCTCTAGGTGATTTATAGTATAAACCTAATATTCTTTCACGGGGTCTGTTCGTCCACCGCTGAGATAATCTGTTCGTCGACCGCTGAACCACTAAGACGGGATCGTCGAACGCTGAACCGCTGAGACGGATCGTCGAATGCTGAACCGCTGGATTTCGTCGAGCACAGAATGAACGCCATTCGTCGAGCGCAGAGCGCCATTCGTCGAATGCAGGTAGACGTTCGTCGAACGCAGAGAACTTATGTTATTTTTATCTTTCTCTTATTTTTCAGCCTATTAATTATATCTCTTTTCAGCCTTCTTTCTTAATAGGATTTGATCTAAGTTATAAGATATGTTATGATAGAAACTTAGACACTAAAGGTGGATCCTAACTCAAATCAAAACTAAGGTTCCAACAAAAACCAAGATAAAGGGGCTACAGATCGGAGCAATCTCCACCGTCGGCTAGAGGAGGAAGATGAGTGGATGCCCTCCAATCTTGCATCAAAATGTGTGCTTTTGATTTAATTCGTATTTCTGTCTTTTTTTGTTGTACCTAGATTTATTTATTAAAAATACTTAGGTCCCTCTACAGAAAAAGTGGTCAACACCAAAGTTGTAGCCCTTGGAGTCTAGTTTAATTTAAAATTAATTTTAGCCCAAAGGGAGCTCTGTAGCTCCCTGTAGGTCCATCTTGGTGGGACTGATCCCTAGTGTAGGACAACCACCATTTCTTGAATAACTTTTGATTGGGAAATGATATTGACTTGAAAATTGAAACCTAGGCTAGTTGTGCCTACACACTTAACATATCCAAGGATGGGAAGTTTAAGAGAAAAGTTTTCTAAGGTATTTGTAAAAATTTAATAATCCATACATTAATTAATTATAGGGTCTAATGACCTCCAATCCCTCCAAATTTTGGTGGGTGCCTCTTAGGGTTATTATATGACCCTGGTAAAAATTTCAGCCCAATTGGAACTGATTTGGTTGGGCAATTTGTTAATCCAAGTTTGGTCAAACTAGGTCAAACTATATCAAAAGTGCACATGATGGAATTAGGTGGTCAAATCTCATCCTAGTTGTGTGAAACTTTGGCCACTGGTTTAGGATCACATAAGACACCCCCATGAGTAATTTGGGGTGATGTGGGGTGGATATGCCCTAGGACCCTAGTTCTAACCTTAGGGTTGCACTTTAAGCCTTGTGAAGGACATAGGGGCATATGTCCTTGAATGGTCATGAAACTTGGTAGATAAGTTTATAGGATGTGAATATGACCTAGGAATTTTTATGAGTATTTTAGGAGCACTTATCCCCTTTGATTTAGGTTATAACCTTTTTGGGGATCCTTCTTATAAAAGGAATTTACATGCTCAAATTATCTTGGATGTTGATTAAAGTTTGGTAGATTACATAAAATCATGATATAGACCTCTGGTAATTTTTTTCTAATTATTAAGTTAATTTAATTAGCACTTCATTCACAAGCCATCTATTTTGTCTTAGGAATATGTTAAATAAATGAGGGCCAAATATCCTCTGGAAAATTATGAAACTTGGTGGTAGGACATTTTAGGGCTATAGAAAGCTCTGTGAATTTTTGTATAATTTTTGGAATTATTCATCAGTAGGTTCCTTCACAATGATCACTAGAATGGGTTTACTTGGAATATTTATTTATGTGATTAATTGGTCTTGCTAAATTCTGAAATTTGGCTAGTGGACGTTTCTGATTATTATGAAGGTCTAGTAATTTTCCCATAATTTTTAGACAAGTATTTTTGGTGGTTCCCTCTTTAAATTCTGAATTGGGGTAATTGTTCAATATCATAATTAGAGGTCAGCCCCTTAATGCAAAATTTTGATATTATGTATTTGCTGTTATTTTGACTTCATAGATTTTCCATAATTTTGTGGAGGCCATATCATAAAAGGATTTTATACTTCATGTTCAATTTCATACTGGGTCAATGTTGAGGAAAATTATAATAAATTCCAATTAAATAAGTAAAAATATGATCCTCTGGATTTAGTCTTAGAATATCATGATAGACACCCAGTGATAATCTTGAGTCAGTTGGATGAATATTTAGAGTACCTCCTCTTATGCAACTTATATATCTCATTTGGTATGCGTATAGTAAAACTGTAAAATTGATTAAATTGAAGACCAGTAGGTGGGAATGGAAGGTAGTTGGTGTGCCTAGCCTAGTTGAAGAGATTGAAGGTCACCAAAAGGAGTTTAGGTGATGAGAGTGTACCCGATAAGCTAAGGGGTAAGGTTGTGTTCAGGACCGACGAAAGATCATCTTTCCCCTTAGAGGGTCATAAAATACTTAGGGTAATCCAAACGTATTGACAAGGAGGGTATTCTTATGGGATGTTTCAAAGACAAAGAGGCATTGGGGTGTTTCAAAGCGGGCTGCAGCCCGGGCGTCCTAGACAATGGGGCCAGGCGTCTAACGGTCCAAGACAAAGAGGCTTGGTCTATTACAAAGGACGTGGCATCACGACGCGTATTTTCCCCTTGCTCTGATAATATGTATTAAATTCCTGGGAAAATGCGGGTTGTGACAGGGTAATGCTCGGGAAGTCCAAGATTAATCATAAATTGTAGGGATAAGTTGATGTACAAGATTAGCTTAATAATACACTCACTCACACCCCGTTTTATGGGTATATTAGTCGGTTTGGTCTTACGAGTGGTAGGCTCGGTGGTTGTAGCAGCAAAGTAATTAGTCTGGTGAGCTGGTGACTCAGTAATGTTTATTGGTGCGGATGGGTTGGTCCGGCGAGCCAGTGGATCGGAAGGTTATTGTGACGGGAGGGTTAGCCTGGGGAGCTTATGGCTCGGAGATAGATGGTAAACATGTTTGCATGTGCATAAAGGTGATGGGTCTTCGGTATTGGACAATCATTCACACCGACGTCAATACGTTGACTCGGCAAGTGTGGAATTTGCACTTAGCCAAGAAAGTCTGGTGGTCCAGCCAGTAAGAGTACGCAGATGCTTCGCGGTTTTGCGTTAAGGAGTACGATAGGTCTAGGTTAGGTAGTTTGAATACCAACCTAGAGGTGGGTGAGGCCCATCCCACCACTTCCGTTTGCCACTACCGGAGTATCCTGTGAGTCTTGCTAGCTCCAAAAAGGGGGAACTAATGGTCTGTGCGTATCGAGTCAAAGTGTGTGAGTTGCACTTGTATGAACATAGCATAAACTGCATAACTCTGCATGTCATGGAATAAGCATTTCATTTCAACCCCTACCCCTATCGTATAAATTGGTTATGGGACTTTTTATACGATAGGCCTTGCTAAACGACCCCTTGGTCTATAGGTTTGTATGGGCATTCCTATAAACCAATGGTTACTTTTCTATTATGTACCTACTTTACTTACCGTTCTTTACTTTCTCTTTACCATGATTTATATTATTGCCTCAATTATTTATATACACATGTGTAGTTGTAGACATTTCCGGTAGACAAGATTCATCGTCATCTGCTTTGTTTTATACCCCTTGCTGTCCTCCGCTTCATCCCCCCGCACGGTGCCTAGGAGCCATTGGGGGTGGAGTAGGGAACATAAGGCTTAGTCTTTTTGACTAACGGTCGGTGGACCATATCATTTTAGGGGATCGAGGAGACGCAGCAGCACTAGAGGCCGGTGCAGACGGAGGCAAGCTAGTCTAGTACAGGAGCACAAGTTTCAGGATCAGTGAGTGATTAGTAGTTAGCTTCCGCGAGTTATCTTGTAGTGAGGACATGATGTACAAGGCATGAGACCTTTATTATTGTAACCTTTGTCATTTCAGTTATACCATGTGGACATTTATTATATATAGCATGTGATTGTGGACTTGAACTTCTTTTTGTTCATTTATACTTTTCTTCTTCTGTGATCGATGTGGCCGGCAAGATCGGCGCTTTGTAGTGGCAACCTTCCCGTGTGTTGGTGCGACCTCAAAGCGACGGTTCTGGGCATAAGACCCTGGTTTGAAAGGAAAAAAATGGGGACTTACACCATTCACCGGGCGTATCTTCAAATAAACCTTGTCTCCCACCTGGAACTCCACCTTCCGATGTCTCGCATCATAATATTTGGCCTGCCTACTCTTAGCCTCTAACATCCTGTCCCTGATCATCCGAACCATAACATCCGTGTCTTCAACAAATTCTGATCTGAGTGCCTTCTAGTCTGCATCCTGGACCCAAGAAAGCGGTGTCCGGCACTTCCTATCATATAGTGCCTCATATGGCGCCATCTGAATGCTTCTCTGGTGGCTGTTGTTATATGAAAACTCGATCATGGGCAACAACCTCTCCCAGGGCTTTCCAGTATCAAGAATGCACAAGCGTAGCAGGTCCTCCAAGGTCTGGTTGGTCCGCTCTGTTTTTCCGTCGTTCTATGGGTGGAAAGCGATGTTGAACGCCTGCACCGCCCTCCATTCCCTAAAGGTGAACCAGCCATTGCGATCTGAGACAATCGTCCTGGGTACTCCATGGTACTTGACGAACTTCTCCACAAATAAGCTTACTAGCACTGCAACTGAATCGTCCTTTCGGACCGGTATAAACTGTGCTACCTTGGTCAATCTGTCTACTATTACCCAAATAGAGTCGTTCCCGGAGTGGGAGCGGCGCAACCCGTGTATGAAGTCCATTGCTATATCCTCGAACTTCCATTCCGACACCGACAGTGGCTATAGTAGACCTGCTGGGCTTTTGCATTCTTCCTTCACTAGTTGGCAAGTTTCGCAGTGTGAGACGAAATCTACGATTTCTCTCTTCATTCCAGGCCAGTATAAGCTCCTCCGCAGGTCTGCCGTCATCTTGGAGATCCCGGGGTGCACTGAATAATGAGTGCAATGTGCTTCCCTGAGTATTTCTTCCCGGATCCCACCTCATGCGGGAATGTAGACACGACCCCAAAAATGAATGATGTCATCACGTAGCAAGTAATCCTCTGACTTGCCCTCTTCTAAGGATATGATTATAGGCTCTAAGGCTGAATCTTTCCGTTGTTGTGCCCTGATGCGGTCCCATATATCACATGTGATGCTCAGAGATGCCAGGTACTCTCTATGGGCTTCGGGCTCCGCCTTAGAAACCAAAGTAATGTGCATATCATCTAACATCTTCACCAGCTCCATGGACATCATCTGGGGATCCAATCTTGAAGTGCCGGCTCTCCTGTTCAAGGCATCTGCTACCGTGTTCGCCTTCCCCGGATGATAGTGTATGGTATAGTTATAGTCGCACAAGAACTCTAGCCATCTCTGCTAGCGTAGATTCAAATCCTTCTGGGTGTCGATGTACTTGAGATTCTTGTGATCGGAGAAATTCTCATAATGAATCCCATACAGATAATGCCTCCAAATTTTTAAGGCGAAGACCACCGCTCCGAGCTCTTGGTCGTGTACCGGATAATTTTGTTCGTTCTTCTTTAGCTGTCTCGAAGCGTATGCAATTACGTGGGCGTGCTGCATGAGAACTACACCCATCCCCTAAAAAGATGCGTCAGTGTAGATCTAGAATCCCTCCTTCCCAGATGGGAGGGCAAGGATGGGGGATGTGGTGAGTCAGTTCTTCAGCTCCTGGAAAGCTGCCTCACACTTTTCATCCATGTGAAAATGGCATCCTTCTTCGTCAAGGACGGGAGGGGAAGTGCAATTTTTTAGAATCCCTGCACGAACTTATGGTAATATCCAGCCAGTCCCAAGAAACTATGGACATCTGATGCCGACTTTGGTTGTGGACAATCTCTCACTGCTTGCACCTTGGTTGGGTCAACTGTCAACCTAGCCCCGCTGATGATGTGTCCCAGAAATGCCACTTCCTGTAGCCAGAATTGACACTTCGAGAATTTTGCGTACATCTGGTGCTGCTGTAACTTACCCAAGACTTGAGCCAAGTGTTGTGTGTGCTACTCCTTCATCTTGGAGTAAATTAAGATGTCATCGATGAATACTATGATGAATCTGTCTAGGTAGGGCTCGAATACACAGTTCATCAAGCTCATGAATGCAGAGGGAGCATTCGTGATCCCGAAGGGCATCACCGTGAACTCATACAACCCATAGTGGGAACTGAAGGCCGTTTTTGGGATGTCCTCTTCTCGAATCCACAACTGATAATATTCGGATCTCAGATCGATCTTGGAGAACCAGAAGGCTCCCTGCAGTTGGTCAAATAATTCGTCGATTCTGGGTAACGGATATGTGTTTCGCACTGTCAGTCGGTTCAACTCCCGATAGTCTATGCAGAGTCGTAGCGACCCATCCTTCTTCTTCACGAATAATACTGGTGCTCCCCATGGCGGTTAACTTGGCCTGACAAAACCAGAGTCTACCAGCTCCTGAAGTTGGGTCCTGAACTCTGCTAGCTCTCTCAGTGCCATCCTGTACGGTGCTTGAGACACCGGCCTTGCACCTGGTACCAACTGGATTGGAAAATCCATATCTCGGGATGGGGGTAGTCTGTGTAATTTACCTGGAAATACATCGGTGAAATCCCTAACTATCGGAATATCCTCTATAGATACTTCCATTTCTGCCATCTCGAAACAGATTAGGTACACCTCATCTCCCTGTTCGTGGGCTTTGACAACCCATTAAGATGATAATATACGGCGGGAGGTGGGTTTAGTACCTTCGATCACTACTTCAGAATCTTCATGTTGCAGCACGATTTTCTTTGTATGGCAGTCAATCTTGGCATGGTTCCAGTATAGCCAGTTCATGCCCAAGATCAGATCGTATCCCTTCATCTTCAAAAGCTTCATTGGTTCTTCGAACATCTTTCCTCCTATTTCTACATTCATATTGCGCTTGCGCAAGTTACTATCTCTGATCCGTCTGCAAGTCGCACCTTCCTCTCAACGCCCTCGAAGTGTTGTACTTGGTCTAAGTCGTCTACAAATTTGTCTGAGACGAACGAGTGGGAGGCACCTGTATCGAATATGGTGTGTGTGGGCTTTTTGCAGACTAGTACTATTCCTAGGTGGTTTGTTGTTTGGGAATAAGTTAAAGTGTGACTAAAGTTGAAAGGTACTATGCAAATGTAATGAAAAACAAACAATAAAGTACTTGTAATCACTTCTTCAGGTGTCCAAGGCTCTGCGAGATCTAGAGCATACATCTGCTCTTGGCTTCATCCTCTACCGTGGGGTCCTCGGCCCCGACCTCATCCTCGGCCTCGGCCTCAGCCCTGCTGTGCTGGAGGTGCGGCTGGAGGGGGAGGAGGAGGAAGAAACTTCCGAGGGTAGTTAGCTCTGATGTACCCTAGCTGGTGGCACCCATAACATATCACCTGCTGGTGGACTCGATCGTCTTCCCTCCCCGGCTCCCGAATCTGTAGTGGTGGAGGGGCTATTACTGCAGTAGGTTGTTGTTCTGGCCTGAAGATGGGACAAGGACGTCCCCTACCTCTTCTGTGACTCATCACCCTGCCCCGCTGCGGGCCCCTACTACTCTCTCCATGGTATGATCCGTCAGCCGGTCTCTTTCCCCTGCTCTACACCATCAGCTGGTCTGCCTCCTGCTTTTTGGCCATCTCTATGATACGAACAGTAGAGCCTGGGCGGAAAAATGCACACCTTGGCAAAAAATGCGCGCCCGGGCAAAAAATGCTCGCCCGGGCAAAAAATGTGTGCCCGAGCAGAAAAATGCACGCATGGGCAAAAAATTCTAATATGCAACTGAACAGTGGAATTACTAATTTCAATTCATGTGATAGAATTCCTGCATTCAGCCGAACAACATAATTTGAATTGACTTCAATTCCAATTCTTGTGGGAATTGGAATTGAAGTCAATTCCAATTCCTCCATCTCACTTCTGACGTAACGAACGGACCCTCAAAGATTTATAGTGGTTCCTCAAAATAGAGTGTCTTGAGTAGTCCACTATCCCTTTGCGCCTATCTAGTAGTGTGCTAGGGTTAGCAAACTCTGCCAAAACCTTAGGCCCGCAAGCCCTACAATCTTAGGACCTCAAGCACTACACCTCAGTCCCTGAAGCCCTACAACTCAGATCTGAAACAGATCTTACAATAATCAGGCTTGCAAGCCCTACAGCTCAGGCCCTCAAGCACTGCAACTCAGATCTGAATCAAATCCTACAAACTCAGGCCCGTAAGCCCTACAGCTCAGGACCTCAAGCCGTATAACTTAGATCTGAAACAGATCCTACAAACTCAGGCTTGTAAAAGCCCTATAGAGAAAGAATGAGAAAAACTTTCTTTAGCTGGATGAAGATTGTCTTCTGGACTTGAAGAGAATGCTTTTGATATTACCTTGGACAGCACAGATTCCTCTTCAATCCCTTCTTCAATCTGGAACAGTTCTTATCAGCCAATGTTGCTGGACTGAAACAAGGAGAACACTTTAAGAAGATCATTTTGTTCTCGGGTTCTTGTTCCTTCTTCACGCAACCTTGTTACTATTCTATTGATTCGTGTATATTCCCTGTGTCGCTTCACTTCTAAATTAGGGAAGATACTTATTTCTTTTATATGACTGAGGAGCTGACTAACAGTCTCCTATGATGTCCTTTAAGTGTTAGAGGCCCATTCCTTAAAGGCACACGCTGATTGGACCATCAGGCGGTGACATTAAATGCAGACAGCGCGATTTGAAATAACTTAATCTATCTCGACGACATTAGCAATGTCTCAATGACAGAACATGTCGTTACGCCGATCCATCTTGGACTTGGACAATTCTTCAAGTCTTCTTAACTCTTCCTTAAAGAATGGTATCTCGACGATACAAGATATCTCAGCTGCACTTGCACTCACGACGATATAAAGTCATCTTAAAGATGTCGTCGTAAACTTTTTGTCGACTTGCAGTCTTCTCGACGATGTCATTGAACCCATACTGTCTTATCGACGATATTGTCGTGATCACTCTGACTTCTCATCGATATCGTTTTGATCATCTTGACGACAAGCGATTCTTCTTCTGTAAGCTGTCTTCATGAGTTCTCACTTAGCCTTCTCGATGACTAGGCTTCTTTACGACGATGTTGTCAACATTCCCGAGCACTTCAACTTAGGTCTTCAGAGACCTTACAACGATATCGTTGTGTGATTCCGGTTGACATAAGATACTTGACTTGATCGATTCTTCTTGTTCTTACGACGATAACTGACATGAACCTTCTGCTTACCTCTAAGAGTTATGCGTACTTATTCGACGATATGTCCAGTCCTTCTCGATGATTTTATACTTAGTGAGATTGGAGAAGTACAGGACACAGTCTATACTTTGCAGTATTCTTTGATTCCTCGCGAGTCTTCTCAACTATGTTGCTAGACACTTCAGCAATATCATAGTGTGTATATTGTTAACACGATGATATTTGCCTTATATGTTTTTACTTCAGCATTATTATATGTTATACTTAGTGAATGTGATATTTTGACCTATTCATGTCACATCAAATACAAATTGTACTTATCATTGATCTGAGCACTTCTTCAAATCAGGAACATTGTTGGGCACTATTGTCAGAACCCGCACTTTCCCAATAATTAATAAATAATATCAGAACAAGGGGAAAATTCGCGTCATGATGTCACGTCGTTCAGAGGACAACTACAAACGCTCAGGCAAACACTCCTTAAGAAAAATTATAAAAGGTATAAATATGCTTGAGTTTAAATATAGAATTTACATTTTTAGCTAGAGGTTGTGTCCCTCGGTCCAGTGGATCAACTAGTCCGCGAATAGAAAACTATACATACGCAGCGGAAAAATAGGTTCATTTTATCCTACATGAGCATGACGATCAAACATTCCATCAATGATATACACCTCTCTAAATTTAGCCACAAGTCTAAGCTAAGGAAAGAGAAACAACAAAAGAAATACTGCAACATGCATACCCTTAAAGAAAGTTTTTGCTTATACTTCCACCAGATGAATTTAGGCAAACTTTTCAACGAAGTAAGCGAGAACACTCCAAGAAAGTTACATAACTCACTTGACAATATTATCGAAAGCATAAGGCGATTGATGCGAAACTACTCGACAAAATAAGGTTCACTCGACGAATTGAACTTAACCTCACGAGTTCACTCGACGAATTTTGATCACTCGACGAATTTAACATAGCCTCTCGAGTTCACTCGACGAATTTAGATCACTCGACGAATTTAACTTAGCCTCTCGAGCTCAATCGATGAATTGGACTTAACCTCACGAGTTCACTCGATGAATTGGACTTAACCGCACGAGTTCACTTGACGAATTGATTTAACCTCACGAGGTCACTCGACGGATTGACTTAACCTCACGAGTTCACTCGATGAATTGGACTTAACCTCACGAGTTGACTCAACGATTTGACTTATACTCAGCGGATTACATGAATTCACTCGACGAATCTAACTTCACTCAACGAATTAACTTATACTCAGCGGATTACACGAATTCACTCCACGAATCTAACTTAACTCGATGAATTAATTAAACTCAGCGGATTACACGAATTCACTCGACGAATCTAACTTCACTCAACGAATTAACTTAAACTTAGCACGAATTCTGCTATAGACAAAGCCAAAATTTCCTAACGGGTCTACCCTTTAATTTCTTGCCTAAATAAATAAAAGAAGAGGAAAAGAATAGAAAAGGTGCATAAAAATAGGCAAGGGGAGAAGAAATCAAACCGCCACTTGCCTTAACCTCAAGCCACCAAAATTCGGCCTTACAAGCCCTCCACGCCAAGGATCGACTCATACACGAGCTAAGCACGAAGGATCTACGAAGATTTGGCAAGAAACGAAGGTTAGGGTTGCTAACTCTAGTGCTAAAATTCCACGGAACAGACAAAACTTACCATGCACGCGAAGAGCACGATGAGAGCTTTCCAGATCTATGCTCCGGCGAAGATTTCATGCACCGGAGCTCTGGGGTTGGTGGTCAGAAGCTCGCCCTTCTCTCTTTCTCTCGCGACGTCTCAAGCTCGGCGATTCAAGAAAGAAGAAGAAGTATATAATCTTTAACTACTAAATGCAAGAAGTTGCCTTTGGTGCAACATTCAAAATTGCCCAAATATAACCTCATTCTTTTACTCCAATGACTTAACGTATATGATAAAAAAATTGAAATTTATAAAATATAAAGGCTATTTGTGTAATAACACTATATCCCAATAATAATAAAAAGTATACAAATTCAGAAAATCAAAAAGTTCATACTAGACCTCCTAAACCTACTATGATAGCTTATGATTACATTCTAAAATCTACTTTAAACCGATTTTTTGTTAAAATATATATATTTTTTTGAATTTTTTTTATAAAATAGTAATTAAAAATTTTTTGCGGTCATTTTGAGTACTCATATGTATATGTTCTGGGCCCCAGTCGGCTGAGACGAAGCCTATCCGCACCACAGCCTGCCAGTCCAACCGACGAAGCCTATCCGCACCCAGCCTGACCGTTCGTCGAACGCAGGTGGGCCGCCGTTCATCGAACGTAGGCGTGCCGCAGTTCGTCGGACGACGGCACGTGTTCGTCGAACGCAGGAGGCACTCCTGCGTTCGACGAATAACGATCGACGAGGGCTGGACTTCGTCCTAGCGGTTGGGTCTCGGCGTTCGTCAAACGCAGGAGTGCCGCCGTTCGTCGAACGACAACACGCATTCGTCGAACGCAGGAGTGCATCCGTTCGACGAACGGCGGCACTCCTGCGTTCGACGAACAGAGGCACTCCTGCGTTCGACGAACGGCGACCCCCCTGCGATCGACGAGGGCTGGACTTCATCCCAGCGGTTGGGTCTCAGCATTCGTTGAACGCAGGAGTGCCGCCATTCATTGAACGGTGCCACGCATTCGTCGAATGCGGGAGTGCCACCGTTCGACGAATGGAGGCACTCCTGCGTTCGACGAACAGCGGCACTCCTGCGTTCGACGAATGGTGGCCCCCCTGCGATCGACGAGGGCTGTACTTCGTCCCAGTGGTTGGGTCTCAGCGTTTGTCGAACGCAGGAGTGCCGTCGTTCGTCGAACGCAGGGGTAGCGTCGTTCGTCGAACGCAGGGGTAGCGTCGTTCGACGAATGGCGGCACGCGTTCGTCGAACGCAGGCGTCTCAGCGGTTGGCAGTAGAGTCTCAGCGGGGGGTGGGCTCCGGGCCGGCTTGGCGGGTCGCTTTGGCGTAGCCTGTGCGGAGGCGGCTGAAGGCCGCCGTCGTGGAGCAGCGAGCACGAGCGAAGCCCGTGCGGAGCTGTTAGTATATATATATAGTTATAGTGGATGAACAGTACTAATAATAATAAGAATAAGAATAAGAAGGGTCGAACCAGAGGATGTCGATTCCAATGAAATTCGCACCGAAGACGAAGGTCGGTGCTACGAATCCAACGAAGAAGTTGAAATCAAAATCCGACGGGTCATTCTCGAGATATAAATTTCCGAAGTTTACAGCGAAAGATAATTCTACAAATCTTTGAAAAATCACTGGGGCTCTAAAATCGCTCAGATCGCAACGAAACTTCGACGAGCCTTTCTAAAATTAATTAATTTAATTTTCTAACGTAAAATTTTCCATATCCGGTACACTTCAAAATTTGGTCGACTTGACCGAACGGGCGCGAAAATGCACAAACAACGACGAACCTATAACTCCTTACGTCATTATAATGTCATAGAAGGATTAAAATAATTCTTGAAAATTCAGGGGCGTTACAGTCACCCCACCAAAAAAGAAGTTTCGTCCCAAAACTTAGAACGCAAACGAATCACAAAGTGCAAAGGGAGAGATATGCTAACACTCGTTGGATAGAAATGCTAACCGAAGAGGACTAAGAGAACAGATGCGGATAAGATTTCTTTTCAGCACTCAAAAATAGATTACCCATTCCCTGATCAAAATTCATGACAAATTCTCCTAAATCCAACACCTCTCAATTAACCTAAGAGAGAGAATCAACTAAAAGGAAAAGGACATCCATGAATGCCCTGACTCGACATCACCGAATCTCTAGGGGAAACTTAGCACTAAGGGGATCCGCTAATCGATCGACAACCTAACGATGACTGTCTACGAAACTCTCTAGCCATAAAGGATCAGTAGAACATGACTCGAAAAGAATGCATGCTCAAAAACCTCTACCTTAAACTCACCTGTAAAATCTCGCATATTATCTATATAATGAAAATCTAAATCCACAACCGCGAGCCAAAAGAATTAGGTCAAACCTTAACCTGAAGTCACCTGAGCAAATAAATTGGGATTCTTCCTTGGTCAGCACATCTACCTCTTCCTCTTCCATGCCCAGTTGTTGCGGCTATGGCAGTAGAGTCTACAAGGGAACCGCCTGCAGCATAGGCTGGGATGGCGGGCAATCAACCTTCCTATGCCCTTTCTGACAACACCGGAAGCAAGCAATAACCTTTCTGAAGCAACGGGTCACATCGTGACCCTTCTTCTGGCAGTGGGTGCAAACAATGTCTCCCTTAGGGGCACTCTGAATCCCACATGCCTGAAGCTTCTTCTGAGAACCCAATCTCTTAAACCACTTCGCAATAGGGTGACCTAGTCGACCACAAAAATTGCATGCTTCTTTTCTCCCTTTCTTCGAAGCAGGGTTGGATACCGAGAGCTTCCACCATCCACAGCTTTCCTCCTTTCCTTCCATGACATCGTAGCCAGACCCACAATAGGGTTCTGCACCCTAGGTTGCTGCCCAAGAGTAGCAGCAATCAAAATCTGAATCTGCTCCTGCATCATGACCATTTCCCTCAACAACGCCTCACTACACCTATACAACTCCTCAATCACTGCCTCACTGCGTGAACCTAAGGATTCATCCTCTAACCAGAGAGTCTACTCTTGCGTACTATGCTCTGGAGTCATCTACTACAATTACGAATGAACACCTCATCTACACCTAGCTTAAGACACACCAGTTAGCAAACTAGAATCCTAACTTGATATAGATCAGAAAAGTGTAGATACTTGCTGTTGTTGTTACCTTGCTCTAGGAATTCATGAAATTATGTTATGATTTCAACATAGGATGATATTTCAACATCCTATTGACTCTTGTGCATATGATATAAATGCATGAATGCTTAAAATATTCCTTTTAAATCATGTGTGTACATATGTCATCACATAGATCTTTAACTTGGCACGTGTGTTGATGCTATGTTATGATGTATATGTCGTGCTATGCATTATAATTAAGGCCTTAATGCATGTTATGAGCTGTGTACACATGAAATATTATGCATCCCATAATACATAATATCGCATGTAACAAAAAAATTAAAATCTAATGGGCATCCATATGATGATTGTTATGCATCCCATACTACATAATAGTCACATGTTGCCTCCTATGAGGATCCATATACAACCACATACAATGCATCCCATACTACATAATATGCCCCGTATACTTCTTGTCATGCTTATGAGTGTAGTGTTCATGCTTCCATCAAGACCTATTGATAACATGTCGGTGTGTGTATGCAATGAAAATGCACTATTAGAATTTTGCTTAAGGAAAGTGGTCATCCGGCTTACTTGCCAAACCAACTAACCCTCTTACAAAACCTGCCTCTGATACCAACTGTCACAACCAGCACTTTCCCAATAATTAATAAATATTATCAGAGCAAGGGGAAAATGTGCGCCTGATGCCACGTCGTGCAGGGGACAACTGCAGACGCTCAGGCAGCCAGTCCTTAAGAACAATTTTAAAAGGTATAAATATGCTTGAGTTTAAATATATAATTTTCTTTTTTTAGCTTAAGGTTGTGTCCCTCAGTCCAGTGGATCAACTTGTCCACAGGTAGAAAACTATACATACGCAACGAAAAAAATAGGTTCATTTTATCCTACGTGAGCATGAAGATCAAACATTCCAGCAATGATATGCACCTCTCTAAATTTAGTATAAGTAAGGAAGGATTTTTCTATGTTCTACAAAGTAGGTGACATTACATAAAATCATGTTATGCAAGAATGCCCTTTTTTGTACCTAAATAACTCATGCATCCTAACATAAAACTTCTGAGAGAGAAAGTATGTAACTTAACCAGTAAGTAACAGCAGAAAATTTAGCAAGTGATCTAACACCAGAAAACTAAAGTTATGGGTGTCAACAACAGAGACGAACCCATCAAAAACAAGCCACAAGTCTAAGCTAAGACAAGAGAAACAACAAAATAAATACTGCAACATGCATACCCTTGAAGAAGGTTTTTGCTTATACTTCAACCAGATGAATTTATGCAAACTTTTCGACAAACTAAGCGAGAACACTCGATGAAAGTTACATAACTCACATGACAACATTATCGAAAGCATCTGGCGATTGACACAAAACTACTCGACGAAATAAGCTTCACTCGATGAATTGAACTTAACCTCCCGAGTTCACTCGATGAATTTAGATCACTCGATGAATTTAACTTAGCCTCTCGAGTTCACTCGACGAATTTAGATCACTCGACAAATTTAACTTAGCCTCTTGAGCTCACTCGACGAATTAGACTTAACCTCACGACTTCACTAGATGAATTGGAATTAACTTCACGAGTTCACTCGACGAATTAACTTAACCTCACGAACTCACTCAACGAATTGACTTAACCTCACGAGTTCACTCGAAGAATTGGACTTAACCTTAAGAGTTTACTCGACGAATTTACTTATACTCAGCGGATTACATGAATTCACTCGACGAATATAACTTCAATTGATGAATTAACTTATACTCAGCGGATTGCATGAATTCACTCGACAAATCTAATTTCCCTCGACGAATTAACTTATACTCAGCGGATTACATGAATTCACTCGACGAATCTATCTTCACTCGACGAATTATCTTAAACTTAGTAGGAATTCTGCTAGAGACAAAGCCAAAATTTCCTAATGGGTCTACCCTTTAATTTCTTGCCTAAACAGATAAAAGAAGAGGAAAAGAATAGAAAAGGTGCAGAAAACAACAGGCAAGGGGAGAAGAAAGCAAACTGCCACTTGACTTAACCTCAGGCCACTAAAATTTAGCCTTACAATCCCTCCACGCCAAGGATCGGCTCATACACGAGCTAAGCATGAAGGATCTACGAAGATTTGGCAAGAAACGAAGGTTAGGGCTGCTAACCCTAGTGTTAAAATCCCACGGAACAGACAAAACTTACCACGCACGCGAAGAGCACGACGAGAGCTTTCCAGATCTATGCTTCGGCGAATATTTCGTGCACTGGAGCTCCGGGAGTGGCGGTCGGAAGCTCCTTGGAAGCTCGCCCTTCTCTCTTTCTCTCGCGATGTCTCTGGCTCGGCGATTCAGGAAAGAAGAAGATGAATAAGAAGAAGTATATAATATATATATAGTTATAGTTATAGTTATATTGGATTAATATTACTAATAATAATAAGTAGAAGAAGTATAATTAGAAGGTTCGAACCAAAGGTCGCCGATTCCAACTAAATTCGCACCGAAGATGAGATCTGGCGCTACGAATCCGACGAAGAAGTCAAAATCAAAATCCGACAGGTCGTTCTCGAGATATAAATTTCTGAAGTTTATGGCGAAAGATAATTCTACAAAATTTTGAAAAATCACCGGGGCTCTAAAATTGCTCGGATCGCAACGAAACTTCGACGAGCCTTTCTAAAATTAATTAATTTAATTTTCTAACATAAATTTTCCAAATCTGGTACACTTTAAAATTTGGTCGACTTGACCGAATGGACATGAAAACACGTAAATAACGGCGCACTGATAACTTCGCACTCACGTAACGCCCTTACGTCATTTTGACATCATAGAAGGATTAAAATAATTCCAGAAAATTCAGAGGCGTTACAATTGTTCCCAACAATCTCCCTCTATTTGAAGAAGTCATAACTCATTCAATGATAAAGTACATATAAAGGAAATTAACATATAATAGTGACATTTCAGTTTAGTTTATGTGATCATAGAATGAGATGGTTTGACACATATCATTTCAATGAGAAATTATAAGTAGTGACATATGTTTTGAAGTTTTCAGCATTGCTACATATGACCACAATGACTCAGCCATCTATGTCTCTGGTTCCCTCATAGCTATTTCATTCCTCGCTTTCTTGGCAGCAACTTCATGTTCCTTCTCTGATTGCCTGGTGAAATATTCATATGGTTTAGGATGATATTTTAGTGGTTCTGGAGCATCTGCTGGGATTCTTCCTGCTAGCATGTCTCTTCTGTGGCTTCTTCTTGACTCTTCCTGATCTTCATATTTAGTCCACTCTTGAGAGATATATAACTTATATCTTTTAACTTTGTTTACTTTTATGAGCTCCCATGCATTTAAAATTATTGCTCTAGATTTGGGAATCCACTTCTCATATTCATCCTTCTTCTCCATTTCTTCTCTATATCTTTTCTTTCTCAGCTTTACCTCATCTTCCTCTGATATCTCCTTTTCCTTACTCTGATCAGCAGTAGTAGCAGGAATATCAGCAGGTTGATCAGCAGGGTAATCATAGTTCAGGGGAGGGAGATTCATTGCTTCCCTGATAGTATTTGAGGTCCAGATGGCATGCTCACCACTGGCCTTTATCATTGATCTATCCCCCTTTATGACTTCTTCTGATATTTCCCTCTGGATATTCCCCTGAAGATTCAGTATCTTATCTTTAAGCATGTGAATTCCCTTTTCCAGATGATTCTTTGTCTCAAGTAGATGATTCTTTGTGTTCATTCATCCACCCATTAGTGGCTATGTAGGCTTTCTCTATGTTGTTGCATATCATGCTTTGATTTTCCAGAACTTCAGTTATACCCTGGTGAGTAAGTGCTAGCTTTTTGGCAGTGTCATCTTGTAGACTCTTCATATCAGTTCTTAGATTTACAGTCTCATTTGATAGGTCCCTTCTTATCTCATTGATAATAGTGTCAACATATCTTCCAATTTTGATCCTTTGCTCTTCCAAGAGCATCTTATTTGAGGCAGCAATGAGGAGTCTTCTTATCTTTGCTCTGGGGAAGAGTTGGGCTTGTTAGGTTGTCCTTTAGTATTTTTCTGCATTATGTTGGAGAGATAGATGCCCATCCCTTCAGCCTCATCAAACATGGGGGATGGAGATATTCTAAGAGGTATTTGTCTTGGTTCATCCTGAGGCACACTTGACTTTTCAGAAATAGATAGGTCTCTGCTAGTCTCATCAGCAGGATTTTCTGGCTTCCTAGTGAGCTTCACTTGGATTCTCTTGGACTGCTAGTCTAGAATGGATAGCATCCTCACCCATAGTGAGATTGTGGATGACATTTTCCACATGAGCAGGGAGCTCAGTTTCCTGCTCCCCCTCAGTCTCAACCTCCCCTTGATCTGTTCCAGCAGTGGTCCTGGACCCCAAGCTTAGTGCTAAGGTTTGAAGGGAGGCATTCCTCTGCTCCATATTCTCTTTAGAGCTAGACAGTTCTGGATTATGGATGGGCTCACTTTCTTCTGATGAACTTTCTTCTTCACTCACCACATTCTCTTCAGCCTGTGACCTATTGGGAGACCTTGTTATTACCTTTTCCCACCTCTCCAGTACCTTAATATCCATTCTTATCATATGATTGATTTTTACTTCAAATTTCTTGTTGAAGTTTTCAGGATATAATAGTTGCAGATAAAGAGATAATATTCTTCCCAGATTGGGCACTTGAAAGCTCTCTTGTATTCTCTTGAAAATGATTTGAGCCTAGTTGGTTTTCTTGCTTAGGATTATCCTTGTCATCATATCAAACATCTGTTTGGATATCCTGTCATGAGACCCTACCTTGTAGAGAAGGGTCTTTCCCACTATATCAGCCAGTAGCTTTCTGTGATGATTAAAGTTCTTCCTTTCCAGAGACCCATAAGTCTTCCTGGAATGCTCACACCATTCAAGAGCTTTATCTAGGTCCTCCTGGGTGTCCTCTTCATTCTCCTCCTCTTTGGCAAAGGTCGGCAGTTGTAGTACTCTATCCAATCTCTTCGAAGTTACCTTAACTCTTATCATATTTACTTGACTTTTGATGGACGTTTCTTTAGAGCCACCCCTGGCATTCGAGTACAATTCCAGAACTTCCCTCTTCATTATTACTGTTGAGTCCAAATAGCAAACTCCAAGTTGACGGAGTCGGGCATACTTATGGTGCTTTGAATTTCTTCTGGATCCTTCGTTAAGCCATTCTTTACTACTTCACTTCCTTCATACAGATATCCTTCCTTCTTCAGTGCCATTTCTTGGTTAATCAAAGGAGGGTTCACCAATAACGATTTGTTCACTCTCCAAAGTTAAGGAGTACACGATGGCTTTTTAGGGCAAATGTAGCAAGTGCTTTTAATTCGAGACAACTGACCCTATTTATAACTTATGGTGTGGAGGGCTGATGAAGCTAAACTATGCTTGCAAACGACAATGGCAAGTGTACCGTGTCAAATGTAGTATAGGCTTATAAAAACTAAGGTCATATAAAAATTCGGGCGTGTTGATTACTCTTACTCAAGAAGATCTCTATTATTCTATCAAAAAGTACTTTGATTTGGTTGCAACAAGAAAGGTAACTCAACTTAAAGATTATAACTATTGAAAAGAGGGGTGGACAAACTTAAGAGAATGGAAGAACAAAACAACAACAAATTTTATTAATTCAAGAAAAGGAATTACTACTATTGAAAGGGAAATTACAAGTGCAAGAAAAAGTAGAGCTAGAATACTTAAAAACACGGAAATAAAGCAAAGAAATGGAGGCTTGGACTCCAATCCAATGTCCTTGATCATCTGAAGGAGCTTCCTTTTTATAGCTGAGAATTTTTGGGTTACACGCCCTTGGGTCACACCCGTGACCCTGGGGCGTGTAAGGGGCACGATCTGCTGGGTGCGGGAAAGACGTCGTCTGGCTTCAATGCAGGCATTACGTGTATGTCACGCCCCTAGGTCATGCTCGTGACCTGGGGGCGCGTAATCTTTAAATCTGTTGCTGGCGGGAAAACTTCGGCGAGAAGGAGCGCGGGGCGAGTCACGCCCGTGAACTGATGTCACGCCCCATGGTCACGGGCATGACCTGGGGCGTGTAACTTTAATTGACGTGGGAGGCTGATCTAGATGCTTGTGGCTGATCGTGGCCGTGACACTGGGTCACGCCCTTTGGTCACGCCCGTGACCTGGGGGCGTGTTCTTGGCGAAACTCCACGGAATGCCCCCGCGGTGGTTGAAACAAGTCTGGAACACCTCTGGGCTGTCACGCCCCTTGGTCACGCCCGTGACCTTGGGCATGTACTTGAATTTTTGGTCCAATGTGTCCAGAAAAACCTGAAATCATAAAATAAATTTAAGTTAGCTCATAAAAATGTAAGGAAGCAATTTATGTAGGAAAATACATATAATTTAAATAGATTTATATAAGAATTATAATTAAATTAAACTAAAAGATGAGTGAATAAACAACTAATCAAATACCCCCATACTTACTCGTTTGCTAGTCCCGAGCAAACAAATTTTCAAAGGAGTAGAGAAATTTAAATACTAGAAAAAGAAATTTGAACTCAAGGAATAAAAATGCGAAGTCTTACGCCTACGTGTAGAGATCCTAGTTGAAAGACCTATTCAACATAACGATTAGCTTATAATTTTCAAAAATGCGATTTAACATATTGCTTTTACTTTTAAGTTGAAAGTTCGGTAAATTCTCGAATGCTATTCAGGGAGCGGGTAGCGTGTGTTCTAAGATCAATATTACCCCAAATCAAGTTTCGGGATAGCCTCCAAAGAAATCCATCAATGACGATGGCCATAGGCTTGCCGGTCGCACTCTCTCCACTACACAAGTATAATGTCATAGCTTAAAGATCAAAAGGGCTTTCATTAGGAGTGAAACTTGGCTTAGGTATATGATTTGGAATTGGAAATCAAAGAGATCAAACATGACGGCTAAGGATCACACTAAACCAAGGTGAGAGTTTCCCAAAATTAACAAAATTTAAACCTCGCATAAGAGTTGTCATGAAGCAAAACATACAAAAACTCTCATATTTTTCAAACATAACGACATGAATAATTTTCTTTATTTTTCATAATTGGCCAACAAAATAATTTTTCACATTTTTTTTTCATTATAGCTCCATAAGAAGTTGCAATTTCCTCATTTTCACAATAGAACCCATTGCAACATTTTAATAAATCTCAAAGATTTAGTGTGATCATGGGGTGGATGTTTTGGATTTGGTGAAAATGAAAGGTGGAGGTAGCAAAGGAAATAAGGAAAGGCCCAAAGTGTTTAAACAATGAAAAAAAATTTAAAGGTGGGCAAACAGGCACAAACGATCAAAAGATGGCCTAAATCACTTCTAAATACTATGACAAACCTATGCAAATGCTTCGAGAATCAGTAGAGGCAAGTTCTAGCCATCGAGAAAGAATACCCTTCCGTTCAAAATGTGTAATATTTCTTTAGTAAGCTTCTACATACTCACTTGAATTATTCTCAGATTCTACCGGATTCAAGGTAAGAGTAAAACAAAGATTATTTTCTCGCAGTTAGAAAATCATAAATCCAATTCTATGTTGAATAGTTAATTTGACATAGAATTCTACTAATGTGTGCGCTTAACTAGGAACAATATATGAGTCAACAATTTTATTCCAAAATTCAAAATCTAATGAACTATAAAAATTCCCTACGACACTATACAAAAAGAAAATCTACTAAGGATTTTGAATATGAGTAAGTATAAAAATTCAGCCTAATAAAAAAATTCTTCTTGGACTTCCCAAGGGCAACCCGATGAAGGGCTCGCAAGGTACTAGAGGCTGTGATGAGAATTCAAGCCCAAAGTATCCTTTCCAAGAAATGAGATTTTTATTATAAAATATTTTTTTTTATTTTTATTTTTAAAAAAAATACAAAGAACGCTATGCTACACCCCCATACTTAAAGTTAAACATTGTCCCCAATGTTTAAAACTAAGTAATACAGAAATAAGAAAACAAATGAAGTGATTAAAGGGTGAAGAGGGCTTCCCTGTTTAGTAGACGGGGTTGTCGGACAAAAACCTGCAAAAATAAGTAAAACAAGACAAATAAAACAAAAAGGATAACGGTGGGGTGCCACCCAAAAGCGCTTTGTTTACCGTCGCGTAGCTTGACTAAGTGGTGTTCTTCTTAAAAGTTGGTGAGGTTAATATTTTAATTTTGTCGGGAGCTGGGTCGCCGGAATGATATAATTTTAACCGGTGCCCGTTAACTTTCAAAGGGCCTTGATCCGGGTGTTCTATTTGCACGGTCCCATCTGGCCAAACCTCTTTTACAACAAAGGGGTCGGACCATCGAGATTTTAATTTGCCCGGAAAAAGTTTTAGTCTAGAATTATTTAGAAGGACTAAGTCCCCCGGTGAAAAAGATTTTGGAAATTTTATTCTCTTATCATGGTAAAACTTAGTGCGCTCCTTATAAAATTTATTATTTTCATAGGCATTTGCGCGTCATTCGTCTAATTCATTAAGTTGAAACTTTCATTGATCGGAGGCTAAGTTTAAATCTAAATTTAAAAATTTAAGCGCCCAGAATGCGCGATGTTCTAATTCCACTGGTAAATGACATGCTTTTCCATAGACTAATCGGTATGGTGTACATCCGATGGCGGTTTTGTACGCTGTCCGATAAGCCTATAGTGCATCGTCTAATTTTAATGAGCAATCCTTCCTATTAACAGACACAATTTTTTCTAAAATTCTTTTTAATTCATGATTTATTACCTCCACTTGTCCATTCGCTTGTGGGTGATAGGCGGTAGAAAGTTTGTGTGTAACTCCATACTTTGCTAAAATTTTAGCAAGTTGGTTGTTACAAAAGTGTATGCCCCTATCACTAATTAGTGTTCGGGGTGTGCCAAATCGTGAAAATAATTTTTTTTAAAAATTTACGACGACTCTCGCATCATTGGTGGGAAGGGCTTATGCTTCCGCCCATCTTGACACGTGATCGACCGCAACAAGAATATATTTATTATTATGGGAAGAAGGTAGCGGGCCTACGAAATCTATTCCACATAAATCAAAAATTTCGCATTCTAGAAATATATTTTGGGGCATTTCATCTCGGTTAGAAATATTACCTGACCTTTGACAATTATCGCATTTACTCACAAAGGTGTGAGCATCTTTGAATAAGGTGGGCCAGTAGAAGCCCGCCACTAGCACCTTTCTTGCGGTCCGGTTTGCTTGGTAGTGTCCACCGGTTGGACCTTCGTGGCAGTGCCACAGAATTTGTTCACCTTCCTCATCTAAAATACACCTTCTTACCACTGTGTCCGCGCAGACACGAAATAAAAAGGGATCCTCCCAAAAATAATTTTTCAAATCCGAAAAGAATTTCTTCTTTTGTTGACTTGAAAAATATTTTGGAAGGACCTGTGCCACTAAATAGTTAGCAAGATCCGCGTACCAAGGGGTGGAAGAAGTTATTACCTTAGTGATGGCGAGGAGGCACTCTTCAGGGAATTTATCATCTATCTCGGCCTCCACTAGTGCTCCTACTGTCGGGTTCTCCAATCTTGAGAGGTGGTCGGCCGCCAAGTTCTCCGCTCCTTTCTTGTCTCGGATCTCCAAATCAAATTCTTGCAAGAGTAGGATCCATCTCAATAGTCGGGGCTTGGCGTCCCCTTTATCTAGCAAGTACCGGAGGGCAGAGTGATCTGTAAATACAATAATTTTAGATAGCGTTATGTAAGAACAAAATTATTCAAAGGCGAAAACAATCGCTAGAAGTTCTTTTTCCGTCGTTGTATAATTAGCTTGGGTGGATGTAAGCATTTTGCTTGCATAATAAATTGGGTGAAAGTTTTTATTCACCCTTTGGCCCAAGACCGCACCTACGGCAAAATCGCTTGCATCGCACATGATTTCGAACGAAAGAGACCAATTTGGCAAAATTAAAATAGGCGATTTGATAAGTTTGTTTTTAATTTTAATGAATGCCTTAGAACATTCTTCATCAAAGATAAACGTGGTTTCTTTTTCTAAAAGATGCGTTAACGAATTTGTAATTTTTGAAAAATCTTTAATGAACCGTCTATAGAAATCCGCAAGTCCTAAAAAACTCCTAATAGATTTAATATTAGTAGGCGGAGGGAGTTTTTCTATGACTTCAATCTTGGGCCTATCGACCTCGATCCCTTTACTAGAAACCTTATGTCTGAGGACTAATCCCTCACGGACCATAAAGTGACACTTCTCCCAATTGAATGCCAGATTCGTGTCTTCGCAGCATTGAAGAACACGATCAAGATTTTTTTAGACAATTTTGAAAGGAATCATCATAGACTAAAAAATCATCCATGAAAACTTCAATGACGTCCTCAACTAATTCATTAAAAATTGTGAGCATACACCTTTGAAATGTAGCTGGCGCGTTACAAAGACCAAACGACATCCTCCGATAGGCGAAGGTGCGGAAGGGGCAAGTGAAGGTGGTTTTCTCTTGGTCTTCGGGTGCGATTGGGATTTGAAAATATCCCGAAAGACCATCAAGGAAACAGTAGTGCGAGTGACAGGATAGACGTTCTAAGATTTGGTCAATGAAGGGTAACGAAAAGTGATCCTTGTGGGTGGCATCATTTAATTTTCTATAATCGATGCAGACCCGCCAACCCATAATAGTACGGGTTGGAATCAACTCGTTATTTTTGTTTTCAACTACTGTCATTCCGCCCTTCTTAGGCACGACTTGCACCGGGCTAACCCAAGTGCCTTCAGAAATTGGGTAAATAATCAACGCTTCCAATAATTTTATAATTTCGGCCTTAACGACGTCCTTCATATTGGGGTTAAGGCATCGTTGAGGCTGAATAGTGCCGCGAGAATTATTTTCTAGATTTATTTTATGCATGCAGAATGAGGGATTTATACCCTTAATATCCGAAATTTGCCATGCGATTGCATGGCGGTGGTTATTTAAAATTTTAATTAATTTGGAAATTTCCGAATCATTAAGCGTAGAAGAAATAATCACGGGTAATTTTAAATTTTCATCTAAAAAACATATTCTAGATGATCCGGCAGTTGTTTTAATTCTAGACTCGGTGGCTCTTCATAAGTTGTTTTGATTTTAAAAATATTTAAATTTGTTTGTTCAAAATTTGCCTGCCGAGTCGTTTCTTCAAGACATAATAAAGTTTGTAACTCCGGATTTTCATAAAGAGGAGAAATTATTTCCGCAAAATTTGATAATTCTTCTTCAAAATTTGATTCTAAAATAAAACAAGAATCGTCGTTAGTAAGTGCATTTCTCATTGATTGATTAACATTGAAAATAACTTCTTCCTCTCCAACTCGCAGGAGAAGTTTTCCGTTACTTACATCTATTATAGCTCGAGCGGTGGATAGGAAAGGTCGGCCAAGTATTAGGGGTACTTCGGCGTCCTCTTCAATATCGAGGATGACAAAGTCTACCGGGAAGATAAACTTATGAACCTTTACTAGCACATCTTCAATGACCCCTATTAGGTATTTAACTGACCGATCCGCTAGTTGGATGCTTATGTTAGTTGGGTTTGGGTTGCCCAAACCAAGCTTTTTAAATAACGCAAAAGGCATTAAATTTATGCTAGTTCCTAGATCGGCTAAGGTGTTCTTGATTAATAAATTACCAAACATACACGGGATGGAGAACCGTCCCGGGTCGTTTAATTTTTGTGGTAATTTATTTAATAAAGCTGCTGAACACTCTGCGTTTAAAGAAATACGCAAAAAATTTCCAAGTTTCTTTTTATTTGAAAGCAACTCCTTTAGATATTTAGCGTACTTGGGCATTTGAGCAATTGCTTCGCAGAATGGTACATTTATTTGGATTTGTTTCAAAATTTCAATAAATTTTTTGTATTTCTCCTCATTGCGCTCATCTTTAAATTTTGAAGGTTAAGGAATAGAAGGGTTTTTAATAATGCGCAGAGCTAAAGTAGAAGACGGTAAAGTAGGTGAAGAAAGAACTTGCGGGGGAGAAGATGAAACATTTACCTCGGGCTCTACCAAATTTGAAGAAGTTACCTCATTTCCACTGCGGAGGGTGATTGCGTTGGCGCTCTCCCATGGATTGGGCTCAGTGTTGCCCGAAAGTGCTCCTTGCTGGCATTCGGAGAACATTTTGGCGAGCTGTCCAATTTGATTTTCCAAATTTTTGACCGATCCGGTGAGATTCCAGATATTGGACTCATCGGAGGCAATTTACTTAATGAAGACCTCTTCAAGCGGAGAGGGCTTTTGTGGTGGTGGTGGAGGAGCGAATCCGGGAGGATTCACTTGTGGTGGTCATTGAGCGTTATTAGTGTTGCTCCATGAAAAGTTTTGGTGATTCCTTAAACCCGGATTAGAACTATTGTTAAACGGAAGAATATTATTCGGGTTATAAGGAGGGAGATAGGAGTTCCCCATATAATCTACTTGCTCTTGAATGAAATTATTATTCAAATTATTAAAATTATTATTCTTAGCCCAATTTGTGGCGGTGGAAGCAGATATCTCCGCCATTTGCCTTGTGAGCATTTCTACCTGATGCGCTAAGTTAGGGGTGGCCTCGACTTCAAAAAGTCTGGTCGGCTTATTAGGGCGCGACCGTGTCGCATTCCACTGATAGGCATTCATGTCCATCTCCTCAAAACGCTCTTGAGCAGCTTCGAGGGTTTTGTTATTAAGGGTCCCCCCCCCCCCCCCCCCGCGGCTGCATTAATCATCTGCCTCGTTTGGAGATTCAAACCATTCTAGAAAGTCTGAACTTGTTGCCATATTGGAAGGGCATGGTGAGGACATCTCCGCAAAAGTTCCTTGAAGCGCTCCCATGTGTCGTAGAGAGACTCTGATTCTATTTGCATGAACGAGAGAATGTTCGTACGTAATTTAGCGGACTTTGCTGGAGGAAAATATTTCGTTAAGATTTCTGTGTCATCTCGGCCCACGTAGTGATGGAACCTCTCGGAAGAGAGCCAGACCATTGCTTGGCCTTAGTCTGCAAAGAAAAAGGAAATAAGCGTAAACGGATGGCATCATCGGTGATGCCATTTATTTTAAATGTGTCGCAAATTTCCAAAAAATTAAGTAAATGTAAATTAGGATCTTCATCCTGTAAGCCATCGAAAACGACGGTTTGTTGTACCATCTGGATGATGCTCATTTTAATTTCAAAATTAGTATTCGTCACTGCTGGACGAATAATACTAGATTGTGTACCCTCCCAATTTGGTCTCGCATAATAGGACATCGTCCGTAGCGGGGCCTCATTATGGTTGGGATCACCCATTATTTCATCGTTAGTTTCTCTGACCGACTCTTCGTGAATTATAGGTAAATTGCTAAATCGGAGACATCGCCGCAATGTGCGCTCGATTTCCGGATCAAAACCAAATTAAAAATTAGCTGGAGAGTTGTCTGGTCATAAACAAAAAAGAAAAGAAAAGAGAAAAAGAGGTGAAAAAAGGTAAAATTTTAGATAAATAATATTTATTATATATATATATTTAAATATTTATTATAAATATATATATATATTTTTTTAATTAGGTGATTTTAGATTAGTCCTAGACTTCCCAAGGTCAACCCGGTGAAGGGCTCACAAGGTACTAGAGGCTGTGATGGGAATTCAAGCCCAAAGCGTTCTTTCCAGGAATTTAGTTGCACCTAGTACAAATGAAAAATAAAAAAAATAAGAGGAGAAAGGAAACGATAAAACCAATCAATATTCTCTTTCGAAATATCAACTCAGATTCTCGGCAACGGCGCCAAAAACTTGATGAAGCTGAACTATGCTTGCAAACGACAACGGCAAGTGTACCGTGTCGAATGTAGTATAGGCTTATAAAAAGCAAGGTCGTATAAAAATCCGGGTGTGTTGATTACTCTTACTCAAGAAGATCTCTATTGTTCTATCAAAAAGTACTTTGATTTGGTTGCAACAAGAAAGGTAACTCAACTTAAAGATTATAACTATTGAAAAGAGGGGTGGACAAACTTAAGAGAATGGAAGAACAAAACAACAACAAATTTTATTAATTCAAGAAAAGAAATTACAACTATTGAAAGGGAAATTACAAGTGCAAAAAAAAGTAGAATTAGAATACTTAAAAACACGGAAATAAAGAAGGAAATGGAGGCTTGGACTCCAATCCAATGTCCTTGATCATCTGAAGGAGCTTCCTTTTTATAGCGGAGAATTTTTGGGTTACACGCCCTTGGTTCACGCCCGTGACCCTGGGGCGTGTAAGGGGCACGATTTGCTGGGCGTGTGGAAGACGTCGTCTGGCTTCAATGCAGGCATTACGTGCATGTCACACCCCTAGGTCACGCCTGTGACCTGGGGGTGTGTAATCTTTAAATCTGCTGCTGGCGGGATGGAGCGCGGGGCGAGTCACGCCCGTGAACTGATGTCACGCCCCATGGTCACGGGCGTGACCTGGGGCATGTAACTTTAATTGACGTGGCAGGCTGATCTGGATGCTTATGGTTGATCGCGGCCGTGACATTGGGTCACGCGCTTTGTCACGCCCGTGACCTGGGGGTATGTTCTTGGCGAAACTCCACGGAATGCCCCCGCGGTGGCGGAAACAGGTCTGGAACACCTCTAGGCTGACACGCCCCTTGGTCATGCCCGTGACCTTGGGCGTGTACTTGAAGTTTTGGTCCAATGTGTCTTGAAAAACCTGAAATCATAAAATAAATTTAAGTTAGCTCATAGAAATGTAAGGAAGCAATTTATGTAGGAAAATACATATAATTTAAATAGATTTATATAAGAATTATAATTAAATTAAACTAAAAGATGAGTGAATAAACTACTCATCAAAGGCAAAGTGTCGCTTGCCTAATGTTCAATTAAATCAGATTGAATGGTCGTGATCGATTTATTTCAGAATTCTGAATTCTCGAGTAGACACTTAGGTATCATCGTGACTTTACGATGAAGTCATAGAGTCATTTCGATGACACACACTGTTGTTACGACGATATCATTTTGTAGACGCAATGATATTGTCATTGTTTGTTCTTTTGCATCATCAATGTGTTGCTGGTTAGCTTCACATTTATATGCTAAAGTAGTTGCATATTTATGAGTGTCACTACTTTATTGTCATTTTACAGTTAAGCTAAATATTTTCAAAATAGAATTTCAACCACATTTGCTTTTAGCTATCACATGGGCCAGTTCATTTCCTTTTATTCTTTGCACCTTTCTCCTTCCTTTGATCCTCCTGCTCTTGACTTTCTAGACCATCACACTTAGAAAAATTGGAAGTCTTAGCAGATGGGGTGGAAGGATCCATCTTATCCTACACCGGGATCCTTATATGCTCCCTCTCAACTATTGTATTGTTCCTGATTGGCAGCATAGTTTCTTGTGCTGAGAGCTCAACATGAGTCTCCCCCTCAACTATTGCACTAATCTTTCTGGCACACACAAGTCTTCATGTACTGTCATCCAGCAACCACTCTTTTTCATGTGATGACTTATAGCAAATGTGTGTTTTACTCTATTTTTAAACATGTGATTTATTTGAATATTTCTTGCTTTAGACTATGAAGGGACCCATACCTGGGTTGTTGGACTAATTGTGAGATCCAATAATTATGTCAGGCATGATACCTTTGGTTGTGATGAATTTCTTCTTATTCCAGATGTATACCTGGATTACTTATTGTCCATTGGCCATATTTACTTTTGGTTGGCTACTTGGACAAACCTGCAAGACAGAGATTTAATATCACTTAGGAACCCAAATGATTTTGGGTCCTAGGTTCTTGTTAGCACAGTAAGAAACATCTCTACCTATTGTAGCTTTTGCAGTCAACCTACTGACTAGCTTCTCATACCTTGCTCTAGGTACTGTTGGGTTGAACCAGCAAGCCATAGCAAAGTGTCCAACCTTGCCACAGCACCAACATTCAAATCTATTATACCTCCATTTCAGAGTCACCTTTTGAGTGGAGGACATGTGACTAGATGAGCAGGCTGCTTTACAACATGCATTTCTGCTGATCATGTTATTGTTCCTTGGTTATGGAATTGGTTTCATAGTCAATGATCTTTCCTTGGAAATAGGTTTTTGATGTAATGCCTTTGCCTTCTTGTTGGTTGATGGTGCTTGTGGAGAGACAACTTTTTGAAAGACAGTTCTAGCTTGGGAAGTCTCTCCAACTTCCTTATTATATCTCAGCCCTCCTTTGTCTTGAGTGGAGAAGCAATTTATAATAGAGAGAACCGTTTTGGGCCTAAAGAAGCTAGTCACAAGCTTTATCTCTACTATAAGCTTGTTCTCAAGAGACTTAATTGTCCTATCCTGAGCATCAAATATCTTCTGAAGTAGGAAGAGCTCATTGGACAATCTAATCTCCTCCTTGGTCATCTCATCAATTTGAGATTTGAAGGGCTTGAGGAATCTAATTTCCTCAGCTTGAGATTTGACAAATTTCTTGCTATTTTTAAGAGCTGCCAAGAGAATGCCAAACTGTTCTATTAGTTCAATATGGTTCTCATTATTTCATGATGAGCAGTCTTCTACATCATTTTCAGATGATGAGCAATCATCTGGTGCAATCTTGGTCTTTTCAAATGAAGCAGGTACTGGAAATGTGTGAGTAGTGCATACCTGAGCAGGATGTGAATCATCATGACGTTCTTCATTTAATGAAGCAACCAAACCATAGATCCCCGCATCCTCAGAGTCACGGTCTGAGAGAGTGAGTGGAGCTCTTATCCCTTCTCTAGCCACAGAGCCTTCTTCATCCTCAAATTCACTATCAGAGAGAGCTAGGGGTGCTTTGATTCCTTTCTCATCGAGCCCTATATATCTTTATTCTTCAGAATAAGAAGTGATGCAGCTGCTTTCACTTATAGATCTAAACTTCTTAATATTAGATCTTCTCATTTTCTTCATAAAACTTTAATCTTTTTGACCTGATGGATTGACACACCCAATGGCAGATCTGTTCAAGCTGCTAGGCTTCCTTTGAACAACCTACCTCTGATACCACTTGTTAGTTATGGATGATGTCAAATCACCTAGAGGGGGTGAATAGGTATTTTAAAAACTCTTGACCCTCTTTCTTTTGAGTCAATTTCTATGAAGGTTCTACAATAAGGCTTTAAAGATTAAGAGCACATCACAAAAAACACTCAAAGATTTATAGTAGTTCCTCAAGACAGAGTATCTTGAGTAGTCCACTGTCCCCCTACACCTATCTAGCAGTGTGCTAGGTTCGGCAAACACCACCAAAAACTCATGCCTACAAGCCCTACAATCTCAGTCCCTCAAGCCCTACACCTCAGGCCCTCAAGCCCTACAACTCAGATCTAAAACAAATCCTACAATACTCAAGCCCGCAATCTCTACAGCTCAGGCCCTCAAGCCTTACAACTCAAATCTGAAATTGATCCTACAAACTCAGGCCTGTAAGCCGTACAGCTCAGGCCCTCAAGCCCGACAACTCAAATCTAAAATAGATCCTACAAACTCAGGCTTGTAAAAGCCCCACAGAGAAAGAATTAGAAAAATCTTCTTTAGCCGAATGAAAATTGGCTTCTGGACTTGAAGAGAATGTTTTTGATGTTATCTTGGGCAGCGCAGATTCCTCTTCAATCCCTTCTTCAATCTGGAACAGTTCTTATCAGCCGATGTTGTTAGACTGAAACTTGGAGAACACTTCATGAAGATCATTTTGTTCTTGGGTTCTTGTTCCTTCTTCGCGTAGCCTTGTTAATGTTCTATTGATTCGTGTGTATATTCTCTGTGTCGCTTCACTTTTGAATTAGGGCAGACACTCATCTCTTTTATATGACTGAGGAGCTGACTAACGGACTCCTATGATGTCCATTAAGTGTCAGAGGAACATTCTTTAACGGCGCGCGCTAATTGGACCATCAGGCGGAGGCATTAAATGCAGACAACGCATTTTGAAATAACTTGATCTGTCTCGATGACATTAGCAATGTCTCGATGACAGAACTTGTCGTTATGCCGATCCATCTTTGACTTGGACAATTCTTCATCCTTCTTAACTCTTCTTTAGAGAATGATATCTCGACGATGCAAGATATCTCAACTGTACGTGCACACACAATGATATGAGTTTATCTTAAAGATGTCATCGTATACTTGTTGTCGACTTGCGGTCTTCTCGACGATGTCATTGAAACCAAACTGTCTTCCCGAGCACTTTAACTTAGGTCTTCAGAGACTTTACAGCGATATCATCGTGTGATTCCGGTTGACACGACGATACTTAACTTGATCGATTCTTCTTGTTCTTCCGACGATAACTGACATGAATCTTGTGCTTATCTCTGAGAGTTATCTTGATGATATATGTGTGCTTATTCGATAAAATGTCCAGTCCTTCTCGACCATTTTAGACTTAGTGAGATTGGAGAAGTATTGGACACATAGTCTATACTTAGCAGTATTCTTGGATTCCTTATGAGTCTTCTCAACGATGTTGCTAGACACTTCAGCAATATCATAGTGTGTATATTGTTAACATGACGATACTTGCCAGGGATGCATTTACTTGAGCCTTATATGTTATACTTAGTGAATGTGATATTCTGACCTATTCATGTCACATCAAATGCACATCAAATACAAATTGTACTTATCATTGATCTGAGCACTTCTTCAAATCTGGAACATTGTTGGGCACTGTTCCCAACATCTATCACTGTTATTAGCTTAATATTCCTCGCCTGATATTGGGCTTTCTTTATTTATTTGTGTTGTGATATTACTGCTAGTGTCGCGCTCGCTAGTTTCTATTTTTATTTCTTAACGCTCTTGCACGTGATTTATATTGGGTTCGCCCCTCCTGTTCTGCGCTTGCTCCACCTATAGCGAGCTGGCATTGTTGTATTGTTTCAAGCGGGTGGGGAAGAGGGTTGGCTCAAATACCGAGGTGTATCGTAACAAGGTTCTACTAACCGCACCCCTGACGCTTCGATTCCTCCCCGCGGCCTTTATTTTTCTATAAATAGCTCTCGTCGACAGATCCAACTACAACATTTATTGCTCTAGACCTTCTGCCCCCTTTGTTCTCGCGAGCTCACACATTATCCATCACGTTTGCTTCCTCTTTTAAAAGATCTCATGGGTGGCGATGGAGGTGATGCCGAGGGCCGGGATAAGTGTGCCTGAACCTTCTGCGACCATTCCTTCTTCAACTGCTCGCTCACCAAGGGTGAGTACCACGATGTGGTTGTGAACCACATCTCGCCGAGATTCTTGGCACTCCAGCCTGTGAAAACTGATACCATCAACCAACTTTTCCCGGACGAGCTTGCCATCCTCGTGACCCATTTTGACGTTGGCATGCGACTCCCTCTCTGGCCAGAGATCAGCCAGGTATTCATTCGTACTTTTGTTTTATTTTTTGCACTCGCATAAGACCTCTAACCTCTTGTTGTGAACCCACTAGATACTCAAGTACTTCGGCGTGATCCCGGGTCAGATGAACCCTAACTCGGTCGCCGTCATGGTAGCTTTCGCCTGCTACCTAAGAGAGGAGCAGATCGTATTCAGCTTGCCGGTTTTTTGCAAGCTCTTCTCCTTCTGGGCCTACAAGGATTGGACTGCCAACTTCGCAAGCCAACATGCCAAGGTTTGCGAGACGATCAACAAAAGCCATTATTAGCCACAGAAGTTTGTGATCGTGAAGGGCCCCTTTGGCAACGTCCCCTTCTCACCCATCCAACGCGACGAGTCCACCTACCGCCCTCCCACGCTCGATAGCCACGAGTTCACGCTCTTCAAGTACTTATCGACGAAAAACTTCGAGGTCATCTTCCTCTGAAGAAACGTCGGCTCACTACTTCTTGTGCCGCTCGGAGCAAGTATGGCACATGTTCGCCCCTACATTGCATTCCACCTTTTCTTTTTCTAACCTCTAATCACTGTCACTTATAGGGGAGCAAGACCTTCCACTCCACTCCCTTATGCGAGGACCGGGACTATCTCCCCCGACATCCTGCTCACTACCTCTACTGATGCTGCATGTCGGGAGATTCCCAGCACCTTCGCACCTTCTTCCAAGAAGCGGCCGCACCTATGATCCGCGGATCACTTCCTTTGCCACCACCGCCAAAGAAGAAGAAGGCCTCGCCCCTAGCCAAAGGGAAAGAGGTCCTTGAGGACCAGTCAAAAGATGACCCCTCGGTGGGCCTGCCATCAGATAAGGGGAACGACATAGTCGTTGAAGTGGTCGCGGACGTGTCAGGCATGCCGACCGAGCGAGCCATCAAAACTTCTGCCTCGGCACAAGGAATTGGGATGAGGATGACAAGACTCTCCTGGATTGGGATCAGGGGGCCAACAGGGCCTCTATATCAACCCTCCTCCCCTCTTCGGTGGAGAAAGAGACCTTCGGAGGCCAAGCCTTCGCTCTCTCCTTCGGGCTCTACGGGCGAGAGGACGTCGCAGACTTTTACGAACTGACGTTCTGGGCGCTCGCCCATGAGAGTGCTCGAGCCCATCTCCGCTCCCTAAAGCTCTCCCATATTACAGGTTGGTGATGCCTCCAGGTGGAGAGGAATTCCGAGGAGCTCAAGCATGACCTGAAGGCCGCGACCGAGGAGATCGCAAGCTTAAAAGAGAAGCAGGACAACTCTGAGGGCCTCCTCGCCAGCCTTCAGGGCGGGATGGTAAGTTGTTGAAGAACCCCCCCAACCCCACCCCCCCCCCCCCCACCCCCCACCCCCCCTTGTGATTGCTGATTCTTTTCACTAACTCGCCTTTTCTTCCGTTGGATGTCAAAACCGCCAGCCAGCTCCTCGCCCGCACCTCCGACTTGGAGAAGGAGAATCTCACATTGAAGGCTTAGAACATTGAGTTGACCTACGCCGTCCTTCCTCTGCCTCCTCACAGTGGCAAAACTCAGACACTCATGGAGCATTAGTTGGAGGAGATGATGCAGAAGCATGCGATCGCAGCGGCGAAGCACATCTTCAATACCTTGCGGGGGGATCTCCTATTTGCGGAGGCGGCGCAGCTGATGGTAGAGGAGGTGGGTCTAGAGTTTTTCATGCCACTGTCGGAATCTGAAGATGGAGACAGTGAGCGGTCTGGGGACCATCCTTAAATTTTGTTGTATTTTTGCATTCTGATTTTTTGGCCGGCGAGAAGGTCGCGGCATCTATAATAGAATTTTATGGAATGAAATGAAATCTCCTTTTTCTTCACTCTTTTTTTGCCTCACCATAATGTACTCGCACATCCCCCTCGCGACACTCACGCACCTTTTATTCATAGGTATTCCTTAGCATGTTCACTGACCCCCCATCTGAATCTCGCAAGTGTCATTGCTCTGCCGCCTTTTGTACCCTTATGACATCGACTTCCCTAGCCATCTGATGCATCTCACTCCCGCGTCTGGCCTGGCTCGCTCGCCCTTGGTTATCATGAGTGGGTCTTTCATTGCTCTGCCTCGCATGAAACGTGCAACTTGGTGGATTTCCCTCGACCTTGCCTACCAACTTTGCGCCTGCGAACCCCATGACCGGACACGTCTGGGAATATTACCCACTTGCCTCGCCTAGATTAAAGCGGGCGAGATCCTCCCCCGTGGTAGGCCTTGTCAATGATGTGTTCTGCCGAAGCCCTGCAAGGAGAGCTCTGTTTTGCCTCGCTTTGGGTGGCATGTTGGTCCTCCCGACTTGTGGGAGCCCGATAGCCGAGTTTCCTGGGTTGTCACCAAATCCCCTTGCCAGCCTATCCAAAGATCAACCTGTACCCTCCGGCTAATGAGAGCCCAGCAGTAGAATCGATCTGGGGCACTCTAGCACCAAATTACCTTGCCATCCTTTCCAGAGATCAACCTGAACCCATCGGCTAATGAGAAACCGACAGCGAAATCGATCTGGGGCACTCCAGCACTACATTACCTTTTCAGCCTCTCCAGAGATCAACCTAAACCCACCCGCTAATGAGAGCTTGGCAGCGAAATCGATCTGGGGCACTCCAGCACCACATTACATTGCTAGCCTCTCAAAAGTTCAACCTGAACCCACCGACTAATGAGAGCCCGGCAGCGGAGTCGATCTGGGGCATTCCAGCACCACATTACCTTGCCAGCCTCTCTAGAGATCATCCTAAACCCACTGACTAATGAGAGCCTAGCAGTGGAATTGATCTGGGGCACTCCAGCACCACATTACCTTTCCAGCCTCTCCAAAGAACAACCAAAACCCACCAGCTAATGAGAGCCCGATAGCGAAATCGATCTGGGGCATTCCAGCACTACATTACCATGCCAGCCTCTCCAGAGATCAACCTGAACCCACCGGCGAATGAGAGCCCGGCAGCGGAATTGATTTGGGCAATCCAGAACCACATTTCCTTACCATATGAACCTATAATCCAAAGAAAGCAACCATATCAAGGGAAAACTATATTAGTGGTACCAATTTATCACAACACCATAGTTCAAGGGTAGAAGCATTTCAAATCATCCCTGCTCCAAGTTCGGCTGATGGATACCCCTTCCACATCCCGGAGGTGGTCCCCCCCCCCCCCCCCCCCACACACACACACTTGAGTGCTTCCTCTACAATATAAGGACCTCCCTATTTGGGATTACGCTTTCCAATCGTGGATCCCCTTCCAGCCGCATTGACCTTTTTCAGTACCAAGTCCCCCCTTTGCGAACTGCTCACCCGGATATGCTTGTCGAAGTACCGAGCCTTTCGTCGCTTGACCTCCTCCTATCGAATTGTTGTCAAGTCCAAGATTTCTTCTAACAAATACAAAGACAGCCTTTGTTCCTCTTCATTTTCCACTCGTCATTTCTCATCTGCCTCACCTGCGGTGATCACCCTGGGTGATTTTACCTCGAACTCTTTAGGGAGCACAGCCTCGGATCCATGGGAGAGCTTGAATATGGTCTCCCCTATGGATGTATTTGGCATTATTCTCAGGGCCCATAGGACTGAGGGTAGTTGTTCTACCCAGTTACCCCTTAGGTTCTCGACCATCTTTTTTATCAAGTTCACGATTATTATGTTTGCTGCCTCCACCTGCCATTTACTCCTTGGGTGGTGGACCGACGCAAAGCAAAGTTCTATACCCAGTTGGCTGTAGAAGCTAACAAACTAGTCGCTGGCAAACTGCGGCCCATTGTCTGTGAGGATGGCTAATGGAAGCCCATGTCGACAGATTATTTCCCCCCCCCCCCCGCCCATACAAAATTTCTTACTACCTGAGAAGGGGGTGATTAGGTGTTTTCAATATTCTTTGTTACTTTAAATTTAACTATCACATCACAAGAGCAATCACAGAAAATACACAAGAATTATAGTGATTCCCTACAAGACAATGTGTCTAGAGGTACTCCACTGTCCCTCCCACCTATCTAGCAATAAGATAGACTAGGCAACTTATCTAACTCAGATCTTTTCTCAATAAATAGATCTTACAACTCAGGTTCACACAGAACCCTACCAAGCTCAGACTTTGGAAGTCTTACAATAACTCAGATCTTTACTAAGATCCTACAAAACTCAGGCTCACAAAGAACCCTACCAATCTCAGGCTCACATATAACCCTACCAATCTCAGATCTATCATAAGATCCTACAAGCTTAGGCTCACACAAAACCCTACAGAAAAATATAGAAAAGTTTGATGTTGTAGAAGAAAAGACTTCAAGATGAAAGCTTTGAAATAGCCGTTCTTCTTCTTCTTGCAACAGTAAGCCTAGAGATCTTGTGAATCACTAAACCTTTCTTTAGAATCTTCTCTAGACCTTCACAGCACAATAGTGAAGTCTTCTTCTTGTTGATTATTTTCTTTCTCTTCTGGAAGTATGTATGAGAATAAACTTGAGAGAGAATACTTAAGCAACCGTGTGTTCTGAAAAAAAATGTCTCTTTTATATTGCTCTGTCATTTTGTATAAAAGCCCTTATTAATTATTCCATAATCAATTTGCCCGTTTGAAATGTTTGACATAATTGGCATAATATTTCATCATAAATGACTTGTCGTTCTTAGAACTTGTAGAATATGGAAGTAATAATATTTTTCATTAAATACTGTGAAGGCCTGGAAGGCCTGAACTTGCAGAATCTCTCTATTGGGAATATTGCAATCAATAATCCCTTAATTTGAAGAGACATCACACTCAATGATAAGTACATATTGTATTTTATAAACCTTATTTTATATCATGCTAAAGCAGGGTTAGGTTATTCCAAAATGTGGAATATGTTTAGAGGTCTAAATGTCAAAACCGCTGAGATGACCTCTCAGTCTCAGCTGAACTGCTGAAACAAGCCCAGGTGTCGTCGAGAAGGAGTCAGGATCTGCTGAGCTGCAGATAGAGGAATACCGCTGAGATGACTGTCTGTCTCAGCAGAGCCGCTGAGACGGAGACAAAATCTGTCGCTGAGTCTAGAGGTTGTCTCAGCCCAACCGCTGAGACAGATTCAAATATGAATAACGCACTAGCGGGATCTATTTTTGGCGCAAGTGGCAGAAAAGCAAGATACACTTTTGTCAGATGTCCATGTTGTGTTAGGGGATTCTAATAGCCATTGAAAGTAAGGAGGAATTATATATATCACAATATATTTATCTGTAAGGCCCTTGTGCCTGAGTTGTAGGGCTGATTAGTCTGAGTGTAGATCTGTACTTCTAGCTTGAGTGTAAGATCTTTTTGAAGATCCGAGGTAGGACTTCTTGATAGGTCTGAGGTAGGAAATTAGGAGATTTCTGAGTTGTAGGAGTTAGAGAACTCTGATTTTGTAGGGTTGTTGAGCCCGAGGTAAGGTTTAGAGAAAACCTGAGAGATTCTGGGGAATCTGAGTTGTAAGCTCTTGAAGCTGAATTGGAGGTGGTGGCCCTGTCTAACTCATTGTTAGAAGGGTGAAGGGGGGAAGAGGACTACTCAAGACACCCTGTCTTGAGGAACCTCTATATATGCTTGTGTGCTTTATGTGTGTTTGCTTATAATCTTTATACTCACTAAAAATTGCTAGGATAAAGAAGCAAGAAAAGAAAGTGACCTATTCACCTCCACCCCCCCCCCCCCCCCCCTCTAGGTGATCTAGACTACTACCTATAAACTATCAAGTGGTATCAGAGATACGTTAGTCAAAAGGACATAACTGTCTGACCAGATCCTACAAAAGAGTACTCATATCTGAATCCAATGGCTTCCACAGGATTGCAGAAGGATATGGGGTCTATGAAGTTGTCCATATGCAACAAAAAAACTTTGGCATATGGAAGCAAAGGGTAAGGTTGTTCATGGAAGCCTCAGACCCTAGGATCTACATTATTGTGAAGCAGGGTCCTTTCACTTTTCAAACAGCCTCCACCATAGATCCAACTAGGAGAGTGGCCAAGCCTTTTGCTGACTTGACCAAGGATTGACTTGCACTATTCACAATGGATAAAAGAGCCCAAAATATTATTGTGAATGCAATTGATGATTCCACCTTCCAGAACTTGGTGCACTGCACAACATCCAAGGAGATGTGGGATACACTTATGGTGTATATGAAAGGGACTGCTGAAGTGAGGGATGATAGGAAATCTCTCCTCAATCAAGAATATAAATCTTTCAGGCAGCTCAGCCAGGAAAGCATATTTATCTGTTATGAAAGGTTCTTCATGATAGTTAATGAACTAAGAACCTATGAAAGGGTATTCAGTGGCTATGAACTAAATGACAAGTTCCTAAGATCTCTAACTAGAGACTGGGACACAAAGATATGTGCCATCAGGGAAGTGGCCAAGCTGGGTGAAAATTTTACCCATATATTGTTTGGGAAACTGATCTCTTATGAGATGCAGCTGTCTGCAAGGAAGGAGGAGGATACATCCACCAGGCCTCATGCAAGGGAGAAAATTGTGGCTCTCAAAGCTGACAGCCCCAAAAGGAGCAAAGCCAGATTGCTGTCTCCTCCAAGAAAAGCTGTTGATTAAGAAAATTCTGAGAATTGCACTTCTGATAGCACCTCATCTGATGAGGAGTTTGCTGCCTTCTCTAGGCACTTCAAGATGCTAATGAGGAGGAAGCAATGGAAGAACAAACCTTCCTCCTCCTCACATCTCAAGAAGGACCATGGCAGATCTGAGAGGCGGCACTCCAAAGGTGACAGGTATGACCCTAAACATGCTAAACATATTTCATCTAATGTTATATGCTACTGATGTAGCAAGCCTGGGCATCATTACTGAATGTCCAGTCAAGAGAAAGGAGAAAGGTGATAAGAAACAGCACCACCAAAAGGAAAGGAAAGGTGAAAAATCCTTCCTAGCCAAGAAGGGGAAGAGCTTGAGTGAATCTGAGTCCTCAACCATAGATTCAGATGAAGAGGAGAAAACCTACATTTGGCTATTTGCTGCAGAAGAGGATGAAGACTTTCTCACTCCAAGGATTGAAATCAAGGCCCCTCTGTCACATTCAGACAGTGACATAGAGGAGGATGAAGACATCCTAGAAGACCATGGGCTGATGGCTCTAACAGAAGATGAGGACAGTCAAAACAATTCAGACAATGAGCAGGTACTAATCCACTGCATTTCTTTTTCTGAATATGTAACAAGCCCAAAATCTGAAGCACCTTCATCTAATGGTGGAAGTGATTCAGAATCTAAGGAAGATGTCAATAAATTGATTGACGGGTATGGTGCTCTCTTGGAATCTCTAAAAAAGAGCAAGATGTTAGCAAAGAGGCATGCTCTAGAAATTGCTTCCCTAAAGCAGGCAAAAATTGATTGCACTGAACATGCTAACCAGCTAGCTCATATGAGCAAAGAAATTGCCAAGTTAAGGAAATTTCAATTATCCATATTGGCACCATAAGCCATAAAATCAAGATCATCAAGGATCTTGAGGAAACGCTTCTCAAGGAGAGAATGCTAGTGGCTCAGTTCTCTAAGCCTAAGACAGTAGCTGGTAACACAAATGGTAAAGTCACCTATAATTGACACCTTCTCCTCTCATGATAAAAGAGGATTGGGATTCAATAAAGAGGAAGCAGCTGGTAACACAAAGGGTAAAGTCAAGGATTCAATTGAACCAAAGTCTTCCTTTGTGAAGTTAATGATACCATCCAACATATATGACAAACAAATCATTCATGGTCACTTGTTGAATGGTAGTTCCAATAGCTTGAACAAAGATGTTCACACCTATAGGATAGAAAGGAGTTAGGCTTGAGTGCCTTAAAGGCTCCACATGAGGAAATTCAAATGGTCCATCATGGACCAATTGTTTTTGGAACCTCAACCACTACACTCAAGATAAAGAAGGCTGCATCTTCCTACTCCCATCCAACAAAAATTGGGGCTGCTGTCAGACCTATAACCCAGCCTAACAGTCCAGTTTTTGCTGCCATCAACACTTGCTTAGTAGCCAAGCTAAAATCTTTTGATGTCAATCAGATAATGGCTGCCAAGTGATTGCTGAAAGGAACAAGAAGAATGAAGTTGTATCCTTTCTTGAACATAAGAAGGAAGCCTCAACTTCTAAATCTGTACAGAAAAGAAGATACAACATATATGAGTGTTGGTGTTGTGGCAAAGTGGGTCACTTTGCAATTGATTGTTGGCACAACCCCAATGTGCCAATTGCAAGAAAGGGCACTCCAGTCAAACAAATCCTTTCCAGGAATATTTCATATGGTATTAACAGGGACCTAGGACCCAAAATCAGTTAGGTTCCTAAGGTATAGTAAATTTATCTTGCAGGATAGTTCATGTACTAGCCTTAAACAAATATGGTACTTGGACAGTGGGTGATCAAGGAACTTGACAGGTAGCAGAAGTCTTCTACAGGACTATATAGTTGTGAGGAACGGACCTAAAGTTACATTTAGGGGATCTGAAAGGGGAATCACCAAAGGATATGGTTTGATCTCCAATGGCATAGTCTCAATCACAAGGGTAGCTTATGTTAAAGAGTTGCAACACAACCTTATAAGTATAAGTCAACTATGTGACTTAGGCTATGTCATTGAATTCCACAATGACAAGTGCTTGATCAAAAAGTCAAATAACTTAGAGACCATTCTCTCAGGCACTAGGAGTGGGACTGTATATTGTTAAAATTTTATTTGCTATAATTCCCTATCTCCTGTGTGTCTTGTAGCTAATGAAAGTGAGTCTCTTTGTGTTCAATGGAACAAGAGACTTGCTCACATTAACTACAAGACAATGTATAGACTATTTTCTAAAAACCTTGTAAGGAATAGTCAAAATCTAAAATCTATTAAAACTGGTCCTTGTCATGCTTGCCAAATGGGTAAGCAAACTAGGGCCACATTCAAAAGTATTGGCTCCAAAGACACTGGAAGATGTCTATATCTATTGGATATGAACTTGTTTGGTCCTTTACCAATTCAGAGCCTAGGTGAGAAATTGTATACCTTGGTGATTGTTGATAATCACTCAAAGTACACATGGGTATTCTTCCTACAGAAGAAATCAGATACCTTAAATGTCTTTATAAATCATGTCAAGACCATTAAGAATGATCTACAATGTACTATGGTCAGTACTAGGACTGGCCATGGCACATAATTTTAATTTGAAGCTATGACATGGTTTTGTCAAGAATTTGGTATCACCCAAGAGTTCTCCTCCCCAAGGACTCCACAGTAAAATGGTGTGGCTAAAAGGAGGAATAGACCTTGATAGAAGTTGGGAGAACATTGTTTAGTGACTCCTCACTTCCAGAATATTTATGGGCTGAGGCCTTCAATACTGCTTGTTATGTTCTTAATAGAGCTTCCATCAATAAGGTCCTTGGAATTACCCCATATGAGATTCTGAAAGGCAAACAACCAACAATATCATACTTTAGAATCTTTGGTTGCAAATGCTACATTTTAAACAATAGAAAATCTCATTTGACAAAGTTTGCAGAAAAATGCAATGTGGGAGTTCTTGTGGACTATAGCTTATAGAGTATACAACAAGAAAACTCATGTTGTAGAAGAGTCTATGCATATAGTGTTTGATGAGACCATCCTTCTTTATAAAGGCTGGTCTAGTTCTTCTGTTTTGACAGGAAATGAACAGAAATTGGAAGAGATGTCTATCCAAGACATTCCCAGCAACAAGAAAGATTATATAGATGTTGTTATTCCTGAAGATGAAGTGCAGGATGCTGAAGTTCATGCTGTTCCAGAAGAAGACTTGCAAATTGCTGCCAGGATGCCTGCAGCAACAAGACACTTGAGAGATCATCCAAGAGAACAGATAATTGGAGCTGAGAATCAAAGGGTGATCACAAGAAGTAGGGCTCACAATGAAGCTTTATTCCTATGCTTCCTGTCACGGTTAGAGACCAAGAAGTTTGAAGAGGCCAATCAAGATACCTTCTGGATTCAAGCCATGCAAGAAGAGCTTCTTCAATTCAAGAGATGCAAAGTATAGAAGTTGGTGCCAAAACCTCAAGGACACAACATCATTGGCACCAAATGGATATACAGAAACAAGTTGGATAAAAGTGGAATCATCATCAAGAACAAAGCAATATTAGTAGCCAGGGGCTATAGACAAGAAAAAAGTATAGGCTTTGATCAAACCTTTGCCCCAGTTGCAAGGTTAGAAGCAATTAGGCTATTTCTTGTCTATGCTGCCCACAAGGGGTTCAAAGTATACAAGGTGGATGTCAAGTCAGCCTTCCTCAATGGTAACTTGAAGGAAGAGGTATATGTTGAACAACCATCAGGTTTTATACATCCTACCCTTACTTCTCATGTTTATTTACTTAGGAAAGCCCTATATGGTCTAAAGCAAGCCCTTAGGGCTTGGTATGAGACCTTGTCTAGCTTTCTCATCAAGAATAAGTTCTTTAGGGGAAAGATAGATAGAACATTATTTCATAGGAAAAAAGGGCAAGTGTCTTCTAGTCCAAATTTTCGTTGATGACATAATCTTTGGGTCTACAGATGACAACCTCTGCAAAAGGTTTGCTAACCTTATGCAGGGGGAGTTTGAGATGAGCAGTATCTGAGAGCTCAAGTACTTTTTTGGCCTCCAAGTGAAACAGTCTGAAAAGGGGATATTCATCTCTCAGACTAAGTACACTAGAGAGATTATCAAGAAGTTTGGGATGGAATCAACTTCCACAATGAAAAATCCCATGGGGTCCAACATTTCCCTAGACAAGGATGAGAAGGGTAAGGCCTTTGATGAATCCATGTACATTTGCATTATTGGATCCTTGTTGTATCTAATTGCTAGTAGACCAGACATTATCTATGTTACATGTGTTTGTGCTAGGTACCAAGCATGCCCTAAGGAATCTCATTACTCAGCTGCAAAGAGGATTTTGAGATACCTTAAAGGCAGTCAACATCTTGGCTTTTGGTACCCTAAGAACAATGATTTTGAACTGACTGGCTTTTCAGATGCAGATTTTGCAGGATGCAAAGAAGATAGGAAAAGTACAAGTGGAACTTGTCAATTCCTAGGAAGGAGGTTGATATCATGGAGCAGCAAGAAGCAAACCAGTGTGGCTATTTCCACTGCTGAGTCAGAATATATAGCTGCAGGTAGCTGTTGTGCATAACTCTTGTGGATACAACATCAGCTAGAGGATTACAACCTCAAGGTAAGTCAATCTCTTATATTGTGACTCATCCAATGCTATCCCTATTGCTAAGAATCCTATTTCTTATAGCAGGACTAAGCACATAGAGATAAGATATCATTTTATTAGAGAACATGTTGAATGTAAAGATATCTGCCTTGAATTTGTCCCCACTAACAATCAAGTTGCTGATATCTTTACAAAGCCATTGGATGCGGGCAAATTTAATGCTTTCAAGATTAATCTTGGTATGTTAAATATTGAATAATCATTAAATTGTCTTGTTATCAGTCCTCTATGAAAGGTTGAATGTTATGCTCTAGTACAATATGTTGTCACACCAACACACTTAGTGACATGATTAGGACATCAACCAATCCAATCAAAATAGATAATTATTAGTCTGTAAGATCAGTTAAAACAGAAGACTTGTTTTAGCTGAGCCGCTAAGATAGATGGGAAAATTCCAGTTGAACCGCTGAGACAGCTAACATGTCCCAGCGGTTGACAGTTCTCTGCCCCAGGGGTTTAGATCATCGTCTCAGTGGTTCCATTGAGACGGGTTGCCTAAATTGCTATTCGTCAAAATTTAACATAAAATGATCTAAAATCACTTAAACTAATAAGTCCAATCAACTTTAATCATTAGGGCTAATCAAAACATAACCCAAACCTATATCAATAGACCAATGTGATAAAAGATAATTACACAACCCTTACTCCTCAACCGTTGAGACGAATCATCTTCCCTTCCATCTCAGCGTCTCATTTTCTCTGAAATAATGGCACCAAAGAGTTCTAAGGATCTTCTGGAAGGGTATGAAGTAGTAAGAAATAGATTTGCTCATGCTCCAGAAGAAATAAAGGAGGTGATTCAACACTTAGAAGCTCAAGGTCTGGAATACCTTCTGTCTGAACCCACTGTCATTCTCAGAACTGAAGTTCTGGAATGGTACAGCAATGTAATGATCTCCCCACCCAAGTCCATCTTGATGTCAAAGGTTGGAGATGAAAAGATTAAAGTCTCCTCCAAAAGAATCGAAAAAGGCCTGCAGTTAACTTCATGTAGTCTTGATGAGGAAGAAGATATCTCAGATAAGGACGAGAAGAAAGCTCTAGCATGGTGTAACTATGGTGATGCCCAAAAAGGCTCACTGAAGGGAAAATTCTTCAATCAGAGAGGAAAGCTCCTCTCTGACATAGTTGGGAAGGCCATTCTTTGTAAACCAGGCTCCCATGACACCATCTCCCAGTTCATGTTTGAACTGATGACAAGGATTAACTTGAAGAAGAAGACATCCTGGGGAAATGTGATCTTGCAAAGACTGAAAGAGCGCCTGCAAGCCCCCAATTTGGGAAGAATTCTGTCCCTATACCTTCTGAACACCTATCTAGAGAAGTTTGAGAGCTCAAAAGGGTTAAATCTCTACTACCTCAAAATGATGGATATAAAAACTTTCGATAGGTTCACCAGGGTGCTCCCCATGAGCCAGCCCTCAGTGGCAAAAGGACAAGAAAAAGAAGATGTCAAAAGAACCCAAGAAGTCCAGAATGATTGTCTCAAGTTTTGAGTCAAAATATTCTGATGAGAATGAGGATGCTTCATCTGATAAAGGTGATGAAGATGCACAGAACATGCCTATTGATTCTATAAAGACAAATGACATGGAGAAAATTAACACCCCAGGTAATTGATGCATCACGGCAAGTGCACCGGTCGAGTGCAAGTAATAGTTGGGAGGCAACTCCCCAAATATCGATCTCTCAGGGAATGCATGTTGTGGTGACAAGAAAATAGAGTGAGGTGATTGTTACGACGAGTAAAAGAAAGTAAAAACAAGGGTGTTGTGATTGGTGTCCTAAGCTATTGCAGAAATAAGAGAAATGCGGGTCGAAAGCATCGCCTGGCAAAGTGGGGGTGAGTGCAGCGGTCGCGATGTCGCGCTTCGGTATGTGGGTGAAATGGCCACAGTGCGGGGTTTTGTGAGGGTCATATTCACCTCTTCGCCAACATCACCACTAGCAATTGCTAGATGGCTAGCTAGAACGTGTGTATGGAAGTGGAGTGGGGGCGGAGCGCATCACAGCAAAGCATCAAGGGAAGAATAAAACAAGAATAAGCTTCCATTCATAGACAAATAGAGATTAATCCAGTTCATTACAATAGTTAAGAATACATTTCCAAAAAGAGAGAGGGTAGAGGAAACCACGAGATGAGAAGCCTCGCCGTAGATCTTGGCCGGAATGGGGGGTCATCACGCCTCCTCCGAGCTCAGTCCATGGTTTCTTCCGGGGTTCAGAGGCTGTCACTACCTCCAAACGTCATCCATCTTCTTCTCAGAGCTGGGTATCTTCCACTTAGCCCAATGGAGATGCCACACCTTGAAATACTTGCTATAGATGGCGAAGAATGCTTCCGGGATCCTTGATGGAGCTTAAGATCGATGGATGAAGCTTTTCCAAGGAAGGAGGTGGATGGAGCTTGGAGAGGGAAAATGGCGGAGCTTACGGAAGAACTCGGGCCCAAAACTGTGCTGAATGCCCTAGAATCGCGGAGCCGGTCTTTAAATACGGAGCAGAGTAAACACTGCGCATGATCAGTGGCGCACGACCAGTGGTCGTGCGCGAAGGAATGCTTGTGATCGTGCGCGGTCAACCTGTAGCAGAGGAGAAGATAGGAAAATAACGCACGGTCAGTGGCGCACGACCAGTGGTCGTGCGCGAAGAAGTCCTATGATCGTGCGAACTTCTCTGTTTGGTAAGGGGAATTAACGCACGACCAGTGGTCGTGCACCTGATCGTGCGTGAAGGAAAATGCACGATCAGTGGCTTTTTAGGCCAAAATTCGCCCCAATCCATTCTGAGCGTTCACATGATCCATGTACCTGCATGAAAAACATATTAGACCACTGATCCGTGCACACCACAGGATCCACAGAACAGGCGAAAAGTAATATATAACAAAATCACGCCACGAAGAGGGTAGGGAATGCACTATAGTTGAGAATATGAAATGTTATCAATATAAGCATAGATGAGCAGTAAATGAAGTGCAAAGGAAAGATAAACAACCCAGATGAGCCCGGAAATCACTATATAAACCGGACTCATCAGTAATTAATCCTTCAACCTCAAATTACTAATAATGATATCTAATCTTGAACAGTAAATTAGTTAATAACTAATGATTCCACAGTAATCTCACCTTCAGACCCTCAAGACCATTTGGATGCCCTATCTGAGGGGGAGCAACAACAAGAGCCATATGAAATGAAAGGTGCTGATAAAAATAACAGTGCTGAAGATGTCCATGTCAGGATTGATGAGGACAAAGTGCATTCTCCTGAGGATATGCAAAGTAAGATTGACAACATCCTCTTAAATCTTGAAAGAAGAATCAAATTTAATCATGATAATCTACCAGGTCTTTGGGATTCACCTGTTCAAAGACAAACGGGTGCTCCTTCTGAGGGGGAGGAGCAAGGAAAATCTGATGATAATGATAATAATAATGATATTTTTGATGTTGGAGATGATGAGGATGATGATGGAGTCATTCCTGACCAAGTACAAGGGCAGATAACCCCCCAAGTGAAATCAATCCCTCCTCCAAATCTCCCTAAAGAGCTCAAAGAATCTAAAGTGATTTATCAGCAAGCTTCATCCTCCATCCCTTCACAGTCAAATGAGAACATTATTAGTGCTATTCAACTTATGCTAGAAACTCATTTGGAATCCATGAAGGATTATGTTGAGAGGTCAGCCTCTACAGTGAAGGAGTATGTAGATCAGTGCATCTCCAATGTAAAGTCTGAAGTTATGGCTGCAATAAAAGCCATCAAAGATGAAACCATCTATCTGAATCAACAAATTACCAAGTGGTTTGTCATGGCTGAAAAGATTGTAAATTCTCAATATGAAATATTCAGATCCATCAACAATGTCACTAAAATGGCAGAATCTGATATGAGATATGTCAAAGACTATGTCAGCAAAGCAGATCAGGTGCTTCAGAATACATCAAAACATATTGATGAATATGTGTGGTCAACTGCTACCCAAATGGATGTTGAGGCAGTAAAGCTGAAGGATGAGCTAAAAGTTGACATTGAAAATGTCTTCCAAACCCTATCTGGCACAATTACAACTGCTAAACAAGACATTAATCAAATAATATTTGAAGATGCCAGAAAGGGGGAGAATACCAATGCTATCACCAACTCTGAGCTAGTCCTCAAAGTTCTATAAGGAACAAGGCTAGCCTTAAACCTTCCCCTCCTGGACAGGCGGAGAGCAGAAGATTGGGACTTCTCTAAACAAGAGCAAATTGCTCAGAATGTCAGATTGGCAAAGAAAAAAGAGAGAGAACATATGATGCTAGCTGAAGAATTCATGGCTAGGCAAAGGGATGAACAAAGCAAAGACCCAGATCTTGAATATTGGAGTGAGGACACCAAAAACATAATCATGAATGCATGGCTAAGTCATGGACAAGTCTGCAAAGACATTGATAGAATATATCCCTGTGAAAATGGATAAAGCATTTGGAAAGAAACACAAAATGGGAGAGAATATTCAAAGAAAATCTGGTGAGGAAGGACAACCCAAGGAGGATGCCTTCTAGGTACATTCCAAAGTCATTCTTATACTTCAAAAGGCAAGAGAACAAGAAGAAGCTGGCTGAAATTGTAGTAGCAAATGCTGAAAAGGGCACTGCTACAACTACTACTGAAGACAAGGAGGCCTCAACAAAAGGGAAAGAAATTGTTGCTGATAATGTTGAATGCTCATCATCCTCTAAGAAGAGAAAACTTAAGTCAATGTATATAACTTTTTGTTGAAAATCAAAATGTAATTTAACCAATGTATCAACATTTTGACAGAAATGAAAATGAAATTTGGGCTATATCTATTGGTTTATGTTAAAGGCTAATCGTAGTTAAAGACTAGTATTAGTCAGTATCATTGCTATAAAGATTCTGTGATATCTGAACATGATGAATTACCAATGTTACTGTTTTGATAAACCATGTTGTTATTACGATTGTCATAAATGTAATCTGTATTGACATGATCTGTAATGCCTTATTTATGTCAACTTTTATTTGATGGGGTATCATGAATGCTATATATCTCATTACATGATAAGTTTTCTCTTGTAATGTACCTTAGCATTGAGGATGTTCTCCCTTCTTCATATAGGGGGAGATTATTGGGAATATTGCCCTCAATGTTGCCTTAATTTGAAGAGGCATCACACTCAATGCTAAGTACATATTGTATTTGATAAACCCTATTTTGTATCATTCTAAAGCAGGGTTAGGTTATTCCAAGAAGTGGAATATGTTCAGAGGTCTAAATGCCAAAACCGCTGAGATGACCTCTCAGTCTCAGCTGAACCGCTGAGACAATCCCAGGTGTCGTCGAGAAGGAGTTAGGATCTGTTGAGCTGCAGATAGAGGAAATACCTGAGACGGCTGTTTGTCTCAGCGGAGCCACTGAGATGGAGACAAAATCTGTCGTTGAGTATGCAGGCTGTCTCAGACCAACCACTGAGACAGATTCAAATATGAATAAAGCACTGGTGGGATCTGTTTTTGGCGCAAGTGGCAGAAAAGCAAGATACACTTTTTCAGATGTCCATGTTGTGTCAGGGGCTTCTAATAGCCGTTGAAAATAAGGAGGAAGTATAAAAGAAGATGTTAGGTCAAAAATAAGAGTATTGTTCCATTGGAAGAGTTGTATTGTGTGTTGCAAGGCCGATCTTCTTCAAGCCTCCTGAAAGGGCATTCTCTCAAGCTAAATCTCAACTCTGCTGGGAGATATGTTAGTTCTTCCTGAATCATTCAAGAAGAACAAGTAGATCTTCAACTTTACTGAAGGAGAAGATCAAGGAGAAACAAGACATGTAGCTGCTGCTTCACAGTCCTGCTTCAGACAACAAAGACAAGATCTGAAGTTTAACTTTATATAGTCTTCTGTTGTATCTCTCACAATATATTTATCTGTAAGGCCCTTGTGCCTGATCTGTAGGGATGATTAGCCTGAGTGTAGATCTATACTCCCATCTTAAGTGTAGGATCTTTGTGAAGATCTGAGGTAGGACTCTTGATAGGTTTGAGGTAGGAAATTAGGAGATTTCTGAGTTGTAGGAGTTGGAGAAGTCTGAGTTTGTAGGGTTGTTGAGGCTAAGGTAAGGTTTGGAGAAAACCTGAGAGATTCTGAGGAATCTGAGTTGTAAGCTCTTGAAGCTGAATTGGAGGTGTTGGCTCTGTCTGACTCATTGTTAGAAGGGTGAAGGGGGAAAGAGGACTACTCAAGACACTCTGTCTTGAGGAACCTCTATATATGCTTGTCTGCTTTCTGTGTGTTTTCTTATAATCTTTATACTCACTAAAAATAGCTATGTTAAAGAAGCAAGAAAAGAAAGTGACCTATTCACCCCCCCCCCTAGGTGATCTAGACTAGTACCTATAAACTATGACTCTCCCTTTCTGGCTTCAGAAAATATGTCTTTCGAGAGGGCTGCCTGGAAGTCCTGAAGTTGTCTAGCTAGAAGATTATTCAGATTTCCAATAGCATCCATAAGAGTGCCTTGAGATGCACTGACAGTTTGATTGAAGGAATTTGAAAGTTGATCTTGGGTGATTTGAAATTGGTGAAGTAAAGTTTCACCAACATTGTCCACTAGCTCTTGAGAGACCTGAGTAGAATATGATATTCTTTGAAGTAAGATATTGATTGCATCTTCAAAGTCATTAAATGCCACATCTTGGTTTTGTATGATGGCCTGCTGATTTTCTCTTAGAGTAGACAGTCTATCAAGAACGATGTTCAGTTGATGTCCAATTAGATAAGTAGCTTTATTGATGTTGGCTATTTCAGTTCATGTATTAGATACAGCATTGGCAGCAGTCTGATACACATTTATGTTTTGATGATTGAGATGTTGGATGTCTTTTTGCAATACATCTATTCTGGCAGATAGTTCATTCTTGCAACTGGTAACAGCATGATTTACATATGCTTCAAAATGTTCCCTTTGTCTATTTAATAGAGTTTCCATTTGGGACTGAAATTCAGTTGATGGGATTGTAGGAACTATGTTGGTTGAAGGATGTTGCTCATCTTCTTTCCTTTGAGGTAAGGGCAGCACTGTGAATTGACCAGTAGGCTCCCCCTCCATTATTGTAGGGATTTCAGAGCGGTGCTCATATTCTTCTTCTTCTTCTAAATTTATATGCATTTCATCATTAAGAAGTTCATTCAAGGATCTGTCAGATTCATCTAGTTTTTCAACAATTTCATGTCCACCACTTGGACCTTTCTTATATTCTTCTAATTTCACATTCAAAACAGCTTCTGGATCAGGTAGCTGCTCAATTGGTGATGAGGAGTGGTTTGAAAACTCCTTATCAAGGAGGTTGCGGGTTCAAGACCCGGCCTCAACAATGCGCCGTTGCTGAGAAATAGTGGCGCAGAGAGGCTTTGGGGTGCTTGGGCTGCAGCCCAGTAGCGGCCTGGCTGGGTCCCGCTGGATCTCGTGTTGACGAGTCGGGCCTGGGTCGTTACAAAAAAAAGTGCACTTTTTTGTAACGACTCAAGACCCGACTCCGCCTTTCGGCCGGAGGGCATGATGGATCGTTAGGGCTGTAGCCCAAGACACACCCCAACCCATCTGCGTGCTTGTTTCTCAGCAGCGCCAGGTTATTGAGGCCAGGTCTCGAACCCGCAACCTCCTGGATAAGAACTCCTTCAACCGAGTCTTATCACCAACTGAGCTGAATTGTAACACCCTGCCAGTACGAATAATATAACAGTAGGTCCGGCCGGGACCCCACGCCATACTAACCACACTAGCTAGGAGTTAAAAGGTGATAAACAGAAAGAAACTATAACAGAGTATACTAAACACTAGCGGAAGCATAAAGATTTAACATTTCCATTAGAATTGTCCACTATCATAGGAATGAAACCAAGAAAGAGAGTTATGGCCTTAAGGCCTTACATTTAGCAAATGTACCGAAAACTCCAAAACATACATCGGCACGCAGGCCGGCAATACATGAGAAAACTAAAAAGGAGGCTGGCCTTCAAGGGCCAACTCAGCAAAAGGGGCCACCGCCCGCTATTTCCCGCTAGGCTCACCTGCACCTGCATAAGAACATTCCACCAAGCGGTGGCAAACAAGGTAACGGTCAGCACAGCTGACCAAATTATAACGACCCCACCCCTTTCCCGGGGTGGCGGAGATTCTACCCTGCAAGCAAGCCATACCAGCACAAGTACTAACATAAAGAAAGTGCAACTACACAAGGTGAGGTTTCAAGCACATTCAATCTTCTAGGTTGAGCATCAAAAAGGAGGGAACCTTGGTATGCACATGATGTTGGTTGGGTTCACCCGAAGGTTCCCCGCAACCGCCTAAACAACCGCATGAGGCTAACAACATCAATTCCACAAACACTCCACCGTAAGGGCCATCGCCTTATGTGGGAAAAAGAGCTTTTGGTCGGTCTAGGTAAACCACCTTCTACGACCTCTCCCATGATCACACGGCTACATGAGGTAGGGACCTCTTAACGATCTGCATGGAAATGGGTTCGGTTTAGCTTTGCCCGTGCTCTAATCGTCGCGATCTGTCGCACGACGCGGGTACGGCTTCGCCTCGGCCCGTAAGGGTTTAGCACCTTCAAGTGCTACACAAATATAAGCTACGCACCTAATCCCTTCACAAGGATCTAGGCTTCACAAATACTCAAAAATGGGAGGTATAACACGCTCTGCATAAATTTCGCAGTGAAGGTTTGCCTTCATCCAATCTCAAAGCATGGGGCTTTCGTTAGGATCTTCACAAGACGCCTACACTTAAATCCGGCACTACTATAGATGATTTCACGGAGTCATTCTCTGGCACGCATTCTAGGCTTAACCTAAATGCAACGTCGCAATCCAAGCATCACCGATTCGGGCTCACGGCCACGAATAGGCTTCACACAAAATGCCTAAATCCGCACGACTACCGGATTTTCTACATGCAATATGCCGGGGACGGACACAATCGACCCGGAGTTCTGGAGAACTTGAGAGAATCCTACACTTCACCCATTTGGTGAAAGGGATCCCTCATGCAAGCATAGAGAAACGAAGGAGAGGACAAAAGACAAGTCCAAACAACGGGAAAAGAAATCGTTACCCTAGGAGCGTTCTTTTTCGCCATGGATCCGAGATTCTAGACGGAGGGAAATGACCGCACCGGGCTGCACTCTCCAGATCTGGAAACGGTTCGCGAAACAGAGCTCCGTCAATGGCGGAATCTCCCTTCTTCTTCCTTGGCTCCTCCTTCTTTCTCTAGGGTTTGGAGAGAGAATGACTTAGAGAATATGAGGTTTAACCCCCTCTCATCAGCCCTAAAGGTCTCCCGCAACTAAACCTAGCCGTTGGATCAAATCCCAAAAGATTTGGACGGTCCGATCTTCTTCTCCGCTCAAAATCGCGGAACAGAATAAACAGGGCGCACGATCACAGGCGCACGGTCAGTGGTCGTGCGCGAAGAGGGGAAAGGTCGTGCGCACTGTCCGAGACAGAACTCGAGTTTCTTCTGAGTTAACGCACGATCGTTGGCGCACGATCACTGGTCGTGCGCGAAGAGGACAATGGTCGTGCGCATACGCCGAGACAGAACTCCGATTCTTTGCGGGTTACGCACGATCATTGGCGCACGCTCACTGGTCATGCGCTAAGAGGACAATGGTCGTGCGCATTGACCTAATCTGGAATCTTGAGCCTATCCCGAGCGCAACACCACCATTCCGCCTACCTCGCTGAACCACGATCTTTGGGGTGTTACATTGGATCACTGTCCATCATAGTGGTATCTTCTCTCAGAGGCTCCCCCTCAATAGGAGTCAGGGGTTCCTGGGCAGCTATAGGAACTACGGCATGGGTTTTGAATCTTTATCACCTTGAAGTGAAGACTCACCTACTTCCTTCTTGGTGAACTTCTTCTCCCACCTACTTACTATCCTGACATCTATCTGTTTGAGATAGTGGAGAGGCGTAGATTATGAATCTTTGAGGTTAAGAGCGATGCAATTTCTTAGATACAGAGATAAGATTCTGCCAAAGTTTGGAGATCTTATGTGTTCTGTAATCTTTTCAAACACAAGTTTCCCCAGTCAGTCCTCTTGTTCAGGTCAATTTGACCATTACTTCAAACATCCCTTTAGATACTCTATCATGTGAGCCTGTTTTACACAGCAGCACTTTCCCAATAATGTCTGTAAGTAATTTTCCTTGTCTGTTCATATGCATTCTATGTAAGCTTCCATAAGGTTTATTTTCAAAACCACACCAACTCAAGCTGATTTCGCGGCCCCTCCGACACTTCTTGATGATGACCCGATTGCCGAGGCGCTACGACACAAAGATCTGAGGTGCCATGATGATACTGAAGGAAGTCAGCGTTACAATCTCCGCCCGCGGCGTGTCAAAACTGCTGTGAAAATTTAAAGTTTATTTATGCACTTTTATTTTATATTAATGAATATAAAATTATTTCATGCTTGATGATAATTTTATATTCATTAAAATGGTTGTAATTTTAATTTTGAACTCTTTATTTTATCTTGGTGTGTATTTAACCATACGGGTGGATGAGATTTCATCTCCATCTTTGATGGTTAAAATTTTGTTGTAACTCCTATTTAAGGAGGCCTTGATGAGAGGGAATAGAACATTGAAGATTACAAACCCTAATTTCTCCCTTGAGAATTTCGGCCATGCTTGGAGCCTCCTCCTAGCCGCCCCCTCCCTTGGTGTGACTCCAAGACCGCTTCCTCCATCCGCTTCGGTGCGACTCCGACGTAGCTTCCTTCGGTGCGACTCCAAGGAAGAAGGTTGCAACCCCATTCGGTGTGACGCCGGTGGATCCGTGGAGAGAGTGAATCTCCCACATTATCTTGTGTGTGTTCATCTTCTTGGTTGGGTAATCCCTTCTCATTTTGTGATTTCTTTCTGTGAGATTTGTGGAGGCTTATGAGAACCGTCTTTTCCGCGATTTTAAAGCGCATCGCTTGCAACTTCTGATTTCGATTCGTTGTTATTGAATCTCTTGTGATCCGAATTGGGAAGATCCATTGCGGGAGCAAAACTCGGCCTTGCCTTGACTTGCTCTCCAAGATTGGCACAATTTGTGCTAACAAGGGAATTAATCTCAACTAGAATTTTGACCGCTACTAATCGTTTGCGCCGCTTCGAAATAAATTATTTGCTGCTTTTGAAACGGCTCAAGTTGAAGAATAGATGCTTGTGTAGGTGCGGTAAGTTGTGTGCTTGTTGGAGAGGTAGGTCTTGTCTAAAGACGTTGTATCGAGTCCGGCTTACGGTGAGTTGTGTGCTTGTTGGAGAGGTAGTTCCTAAGGACGTTGTATCGAGTCCCGCATTTTTTTATCTATCGGATTTGGAGAGCCAACCGACCCCTTTTCGTTCACTTTTGGTCGGAGCCCTCCTATGCTATTTTAATTTCTGTGTTGAATGTTTTTCCGCTAGCGTAACACCCAGGTAGTCACGGTAACCCCTACATCAATTTGGTATCAAAGCCATTCGTTTCAACTCCCACGTTGCAAACATCCTCGCTGCAATCCTTGTTGGTCATTCTAATCAATAGGAAAATCTGAAAATTTTCGGATTGGTCTGCGTTTAGTAAAATCTCAGAAATTTAAAACTTGTCAAAAAAAATTTGAAACCTTTTCTGTAGCTTCCTGCATGTATTTCCAGCAACATTAAAACTGAAACTTTTTCGATTCGTCCTCGTTAGGTTGGCCTGAGAATTGGAAACGTCGTAATTCTGTCCAGGTGGTATGCGAATAGCGGTCTGAAATCTGAAATTTTTGTCGAAAATCAATAAAAAAAAAAAATTTCTGGACAATCCTCACTCTATTGTCAGCATTAAAATAAAAAAAATATCTTAATTTACCCTAGTTAACAGGCGGGAATAAAATTACATTTCTATAAAATTGTAGTCAGATTTGCCTTCCCCTAGCCTATGAGCACAACTTTAGGAATGGGGTTGTCCCCGCACTACTCCCATATGGGTTCGGACCTGATGGAGTTCACTAAATTCCGTCATGGGACTAGAGACCCATTCCATGAACCTACAACGACAAGGTTTAGCCGTGATCCAGCAAATCAATTTCGTTTAAACTTTAAGCACGGTGAGAAGTGGTGCAGGTTGGTCGTTGATAGCGTCTGTCATACAAACGCTATAATGGAGAACGCGGTGTCAAGGATGTTGGTGACCACCGAGCCACATCCTTGCCCATACCACCTTGTGTGTCCTGATGAGAGTGTTACTTTTGTGTCCCAACGATGTTTGGTGCCCCTCACCATTAAAGCCTATTCTGAGCATATTTAGTGTGATGTTCTTCCTATGAAGGACTTCCATGTGTTGTTAGGACACCCTTGGCTTGCTAGCCATGATATTATATACGATGATCGCGATGACACCTTATACTTCATGCATCACGGTTGGCTTATATCTCTTAGGTCCACTCCGCCTACGAAGCCATCGGTCCCATCTGGGGACATTTGTAGCCCTGCTGAGTCGACACCCCTATGCTTAGCAACGAAAAGGGATGTTGACGCCACTAGTCAAAATCAGCCTATTGACTGTATTAGTCACTCAGAAACGAACACGTTATGCCTAGCCGTTAAACCCGAGGCTGATCCAGTTAGTCCTAGCCTGCCCATAGGCCATATTGTCCATATTGACACTCCCATGATTGGCTTGGAGTCTGAGACTGAGGTTGCCCTAATTAGTCAACCTTTACTTGATCCCATTATCTTTAGGGAGCCTCCAGTTGGTCATCCCGAGATCATGCCGGAGGTTCTTAAAAATTCTGAGAAAGAGCCGAGTGATTCTGCTGATGTTGGTGAGAAAGCCGAGGAGATGGGGCGACCCTTTCTAGCCCCTCACACTCTTGATAGCGGGATTAGGGCTAGTGAGTTTCCTGTGTCTTCTAGTGGGGAGGACAAGTGGTCCAATCCGTTATCTGTTGGTAGTAGTTGTGTGGGTACACTCTCTGCACTAGTGGACGACATGCTAGTGTTAGCTCCCCCGTTGAACCGTCACCCATTTATGGTTTCTTGGGTCCCCCCTTGTAACGCCCCAGGTTTTTTTTTATTGTAATTAATCTAAGCGGGTATGTGAGGGATGATAGTGGTAAAATGTTTGGTATTATTATTGTTGCAAAGTTTCGGGGCGAAATCTTTTTGTTAGGAGGGGTGGTTGTAACGCCCAACTTTTCTTATAGTCTTCTAAGTAGGGTTATGATAATATTGATAGTTTAAATATTAAAGCTATCGTAGTGTAGTGTTAATGCGGGAGGGCGTTACCGTTTCGGAAACGTCGTCGTCGTCGTCCGGCGAGTTAATTCTAGGTTGAGTTGAATATGCAGACTTATATATATATATATATATATATATATATATATTCACGTGTATAAGGTTCATACGGGTAGATGTATGTAAACATACATATTTAAGTGTACATAAATGAAGACTTATGCTTGTATAGGCAAACTTATTCAATCATGTATTCATGTAGGTAGGTATATGCATAATTATATGTATGTATATGTAAAAAGATTTGTATAAAAGTATATATATATATGCTTATACATTATATAATTGCATGTCCAAAGGTTATATATAAAAATTTATACATACATACATACATAAATGCAATATATATATAAGTATAAGATTTAGTATACATTAGGTTGAATTACATATATGTATGTAATATAATATATATATATATAATAAAGTTTTTTTTTAATATTATTATCATTATATAATGTTTCCTGATGAGGTGGAGTGGCAGATCAGCGATTTCTTTTTTTTCCTTTCCCCGATGCCGCTGGTTCCGTCGAGCGGGAGTGGAGATGAGCTAGGGTTTACGCCGGGCGTCGGTGGCGTTGGCCGTCGGAGGGGTTTTGGAGGTTGTCGGGGCTTGTCTTCGTCGTGGCGCAAGGGGATCGGGCGGCTCTCGTCAAGTTTGTCGCGATCCGTCTGGTCGCCGGTTGAAATCAAGGCAAGGAAACCCTTCCCTCTTCTCTATCTTAATTTCTTATTTGCCTAGTCTTGATAAAATGGGGGGGGGGGGGGGGTGTGCTGCTTCTTCTGTTGCTCGATTTATGCTTGGCTCTCTCGTACCAGCTAGCTGCTTGGTTTTGGTTAGATGAATTCTTTTTGTGGGCCTTTCATGAAGAAATATCCTCCATGGTTTATGTTAGCAGATATCTTGGCAATCCGTAGTTTATGTTAGCAGCTATCTCGTTATTCCCTTGGGTTATGCTAGCAGCTAACTTGGTATTCCTTGGTTTCATGTTTGGCAGCACCTTGGTTTGTGTTAACGGCTATTTTGGTATTTCCTTGGTTTATGGTTAATAGCTATTTGGAATTTTCCTTGGTTTCATGTTAGTAGCTATTTTGGTTATGTGGGAAGCTTTGGTAAATTCGCTTGGTTATGCTAGTAATGATCCGATTATGTGTTGAAGTTTGGTGAATCCTTCCAGGAAATTTCATTGATAAGAAATGTCATCACTTTGGGCTTGCATATATTCTAATTAGAATTACTTAGGGGTGGTCTTACAGCTCCATTTCTGAATTTCTGTTGGCGATTTTCCTGCTTGAATCTCTGTTGGCAAATTGTTTGGATCATTATAGGGGGCTGCCTTGCGCTTGAAAATTCTGTTGGCAAATTTCTTGGATCGTCATTGGGGCTTGCCCCTCTAGTTGTTGTTCTGTGTTAGCAAAGGAATTCGGTTGGTTTTGTTAGGGGCTGCTCCTTATATGCTTTTCTTTCTAATTGGGGCTGCTGTAATTATGATCCTACCTATTAGGTTATGTGTGGTGTTCCTCTTGGTTGTTGGAAAGGTTCCTTATAGTTTCTTTGTGCCTGTCTTCTCCTTGATTTACCATGGCAGCTTTTGATATATCTTATTTTTTCCCTTGTTCCCCCTAATTTGAACTAGAGGTTTTGTCTCGTGGGGAAGTTGTGCATGTCAGCTATTGGTTTTATGCGGGGTTTCTCCTTGGTCTTTATGTTATTGGTTAAATCTTGGACTTATCTGTTTAGTTAAGCATAAGTGGTCTTGCTCGGTAAATCTCCAAATCCTGCGCTGTTCTTTTGTTGGCTATGTTCTGATGGTCTAGCCGGTTAAATTCCCTGGGATTTTGTTTCCTAATTCCCGACGGGTACGGGGAATTAGATGCTAAACTCCCTGGGAATTTCTTTTGCTAGTTCTCGATGACACAACGAAATCATTTATTGCTAATGTGGATAGTTGTGTGGTTGCATTTTGGGTTTCAAGCTCTTCACCCGTTCCAATTATTGAAACTTTCATTCTTACAGAAAAGTGATCATTTATGGTGTCTTGTCGTGCCCAATTCATTGCACGGTTCCGAGAAGTTCGTTGGGAGTCAAGTTTGGACTCACCAATTGTTTTCAATGAATCATTGAGTAGTGTTTATTTCTTTGTGACCCTATCCTTTGGGTGTTATGGTGCTGATATCTCGGGTTACGTCCCGTGTCTTAATTGAAACTTAATTTGATTATTTAGAACCTTTGTCTTAAGCCTTGCACGGTGGGTAGTTTTGGGTGGCAGTGGATAGAGTACCACCACCCGGATTTGGTTTTGGGTGGCAGTGGATAGAGTACCACCACCCGGATTTGGTTTTGGGTGGCAGTGGATAGAGGACCACGACCCGGGTTTTGGGCTGCGGGCGTTGGTGGAAGATACCACCGTCGCAGTACCTTCTTTTGGGGGACGCTTTTCCCTCGAGCTGATCAGTCTCAATTTCTTAAGCACATATGCTTATATATGTGTATTATGATAGTATATGTTTGACTATCTCATCTGAGCCGCAATGGCGGACTCGTGGTGGGCTTTGATTGTGTTGACTTACCTTCTGGTGCAGGCTTTTCTTCTTACCGAGTTCACTCATTTGAGCTGGCTCTGGTTGTTGTAAGATTATAGATGTTTACCTGCTTAGTTTTCCTTTCTGCACTCTATTATTTCTCTTACTGCTAATCTTGGTTTTCTTGCACCCTCTTGGGCTGAGGCATTCTTTTTTTATGAATGTCTCAGGTTCAGGTCTTTAGCTACCGCAGGTGTTAGAGCAGCGTCGTTCAGGTCTCCTGTCGAGACCCTTCCCCTCTTCTAGGTAAGAGGCAGTTTCTTTTTTTGTTGTTCTCCTTCTTTCCTGCGGGTTCGTGTCAGTTGTTGGCGCCCGTATGACTTGTACCTTTAGATTACTGGCTAGTAGTATTGCTGTTACTTTTGGGTACTTTACCTACTTGCTCTCTGGGAAGCTCTTTGCTAAGATGTAGTAGTTACTTTATTGATATAAAAATGTCATCCTTGCACATCATGATTTTTAACAAATGTCACATATTTTGAAAATCGAAGAAAAATCTTTTCCTACTATACTAAACATAGATATATGCATATCATTTCTGGAATTGCTTATTTTCTTGCTCATGTAGGCTAAAAACAAACCTATTTTCCGCTGCGTATATATAGTTTTCTACTTGTGGACTAGATGATCCACCGGACCGAGGGACGCGGTCTTAAGCTAAAAATGAAAATTTCTCTTTTAATCCAATCACATATATGTCTTTTATAAAATTATCGTAAAGAGTGTTTGCCTGAGCGTCTGTAGTCGTCTCCTGCAGGCGTGGCATCACGACGCGTATTTTTCCCTTGCTCTGATATTACGTATTATATTTTGGGAAAAATACGGGTTGTGACAGTTGGTATCAGAGCTAGGTTAGCCGGGTTGCTGTGATAGTTTGGTTGCCCGGTTAACCGCCTGGTGAGAATCGTCATTCATTGCATACACACACCGAAGGGTCATCAGTATGTCTTGGCTGAAGCATGAACACTACACTCATAGCATGATAAGAAGTATACGGGGCATATTATGTAGTATGGGATGCATAATATGTGTTTGTATATGGATCCTCATAGGTGACAACATACGACTGTTATGTAGTATGGGATGCATAACGTAGGTCGCATGCGTGTCCATTAGATTTTCCTTTTCGTTACATGCGATAATATGTAGTATGGGATGCATAAGATCGCATGTGTACGCCGCTCATAACATGCATTAAGGCCTTTTTAGATTGCATAGCACTGCATAAACATCATAACATAGCATTGCACACGTGCCAAGCTAGAGACATACATGATGACGCTCGTACACACATGATTTGGAATAAAATTTGGCATTCATGCATTATTTTATATGCACATAAGTTGATAGGATGATGGTGTATCATCCTAAGTTTAGCATAACATCATTTCATAAATTCCCAGAGCAAGGTAACAGCAAGAACAAGTATCTACTCCTTTCTGATCTGTATCGAGTTAGGAAATTCTGGTTCCTAGCTGTTGCGTCTTAAGCTAGGTGTTTTGAGGTGTTTTCAGGTTAAGGTTTTGACCTAGTTTATTCGTTGTCTTGCGAATGTGGATTTGGATTTTTGTTATCTCAATTCTGTGCGAGTTAAGGTAGAGGATGTTGAGCGTGCCTTCTTTTTGATTTGAGTTTTACTCGATGTTTTGGCTATAGAGCTTTGCAGGCGGTCATCGTTAGGTTGATTTAGAAGTGTTGAATTTAGAAGACCTTGTCGTGAATTTTGATCATGGTTTGGGTGTTCTGTTCTGGCGTAGACAGGGATTGTGCTTGCGAATGGTTCATGGAATTTGAAATTTTATAGGAAGAATTACCCTACACTCATCATTAGTGTTCTAGTGTAGTAGCTGGTAGAGAGAATTTCATTGGCAACCGTTGGAAGCAATATTATTGTTGACCAGCTTAGGGTTGGGAGAGTTTTTCTTTATAAATTGGAATTGTGTTTCATTCGGGGTTAATCCTAATGCAAAAATTTTCTGGACTTCTGGAGAAAGATATGATCACGTAGAAATTTAGAAGTAAATATTATATTCCTGCTATTGAGGATATTCGGGCAAGGATTTGTGGCGAAGCATAAAGTTCTAGCGTTGCCTACCATTTTGATTTCAAAAGGAATGTATCGTGATCTGAAGGAAATGGTTTGGTGGTATCGTGATCTGAAGGAATGTATCACTTATCCGTAGAGAGCTACTGTTGGCTCAGGTGTGTTATGAGAGATTTGCAATTAGCGGAGTGCTAATTTAGAGCTCGTAGTTGGGGGCATGGGTTTCTTGATGGTTTCTCTGATGCCAGAGTTGAGTGCATCAGAACATCTGCAGTTAAGCTGTATTTTCCTGCTTCTTTCCCTAGTGTTCACGGTGTGTTTCACGTGAGCCAGTCGTGAAAGTTTGTGTTTTGGTTATCTGGCCCCTAGCTCGATATTTATGTTCGGCCTAATCTTTTCTATGTCAAAGAGTCTGTTTATGTTCTGGAGACGTAAGATTGAGTACTGAGTAAGCATCTTATCCTCATTTGGGCCTTCGTCGTGATTTTTTTTTGGGTTTGGGCTGGTTGTCCAGGTTTGATGTTGTTATCCAACGCAAGGTAAAGCGTTTGGTCTTTGAGCTGGACATCGGTCAACCCTCGAGCGTGTTTGGTTTACCGCGCTATGTTTTCCCCGGTTATTTCCGCGGTGTGTGCCAGGAGCCTTTAGTTTTAATGGCGTTGCTTACCTTGTTTCTATGCTAGAAACCTTTTTCAGTTTGCCGGGTATCGAAGATTTTCTTCCCTGTGGTGCGAGATTTCCCTGATGTCTTCCCAGTTAATCCCCCTAGTTTTTCTGCCTGTGAGAGTCGAGGAGTTTGTTTCTGACCTTGAGCTGGGTACTCGTCCTATTACCACGGCACCTTACCCTTTGGCCTAGTGTGAGCTGGAAGAGTTACGCACTCAGTTGGATGAGTGGATGCAGTGTGGCTTTTTCCTAGCCTAGTTCCTGTCCCTGGAGTACTCTCGTCTTGTTCGTAAAGAAGAAAGTTAGTTAGGTTTTTTTTTGAAAGTTGATCTTCATTTAGGCTTCCTTTAGTTGGGGATCCGCGAGTCGGATGTTCCACGATTTGCCTTCTGTTCTCGGCTTGGACATTTCGAGTCCTTGGTATCGTCATTTTCTTTTTTGGGTGATCTTATCCGCATTTGTTGTCCTCGCCCCTTTCGGATAGCGTTTCTAGCTAGCGAAAGTGAGCTTACCTCTCCCATTGCTCTTTTCATTCGTTGTCTCCTAAGTTTCGGTTCTAAGTTTCGGGACGAAACTTCTTTTTTGGTGGGGTGACTGTAACGCCCCAGGTTTTTTTTTTATTGTAATTAATCTAAGCGGGTATGTGAGGGATGATAGTGGTAAAATGTTTGGTATTACTATTGTTGCAAAGTTTCGGGGCGAAATCTTTTTGTTAGGAGGGGTGGTTGTAACGCCCAACTTTTCTTATAGTCTTCTAAGTAGGGTTATGATAATATTGATAGTTTAAATATTAAAGCTATCGTAGTGTAGTGTTAATGCGGGAGGGCGTTACCGTTTCGGAAACGTCGTCGTCGTCGTCCGGCGAGTTAATTCTAGGTTGAGTTGAATATGCAGACTTATATATATATATATTCACGTGTATAAGGTTCATACGGGTAGATGTATGTAAACATACATATTTAAGTGTACATAAATGAAGACTTATGCTTGTATAGGCAAACTTATTCAATCATGTATTCATGTAGGTAGGTATATGCATAATTATATGTATGTATATGTAAAAAGATTTGTATAAAAGTATATATATATGCTTATACATTATATAATTGCATGTCCAAAGGTTATATATAAAAATTTATACATACATAAATGCAATATATATATATATATGTATAAGATTTAGTATACATTAGGTTGAATTACATATATGTATGTGCGTTTGTTATATGAATATATAATATATATATATATATAATAAAGTTTTTTTTTAATATTATTATCATTATATAATGTTTCCTGATGAGGTGGAGTGGCAGATCAGCGATTTCATTTTTTTCCTTTCCCCGATGCCGCTGGTTCCGTCGAGCGGGAGTGGAGATGAGCTAGGGTTTACGCCGGGCGTCGGTGGCGTTGGCCGTCGGAGGGGTTTTGGAGGTTGTCGGGGCTTGTCTTCGTCGTCGGCGCAAGGGGATCGGGCGGCTCTCGTCAAGTTTGTCGCGATCCGTCTGGTCGCCGGTTGAAATCAAGGCAAGGAAACCCTTCCCTCTTCTCTATCTTAATTTCTTATTTGCCTAGTCTTGATAAAATGGGGGGGGGGGGGGGGTGTGCTGCTTCTTCTGTTGCTCGATTTATGCTTGGCTCTCTCGTACCAGCTAGCTGCTTGGTTTTGGTTAGATGAATTCTTTTTGTGGGGCTTTCATGAAGAAATATCCTCCATGGTTTATGTTAGCAGATATCTTGGTACCCCTTGGTTTATGTTAGCAGATATCTTGGCAATCCTTAGTTTATGTTAGCAGCTATCTCGTTATTCCCTTGGGTTATGCTAGCAGCTAACTTGGTATTCCTTGGTTTCATGTTTGGCAGCACCTTGGTTTGTGTTAACGGCTATTTTGGTATTTCCTTGGTTTATGGTTAATAGCTATTTGGTATTTTCCTTGGTTTCATGTTAGTAGCTATTTTGGTTATGTGGGAAGCTTTGGTAAATTCGCTTGGTTATGCTAGTAATGATCCGATTATGTGTTGAAGTTTGGTGAATCCTTCCAGGAAATTTCATTGATAAGAAATGTCATCACTTTTGGGCTTGCATATATTCTAATTAGAATTACTTAGGGGTGGTCTTACAGCTCCATTTCTGAATTTCTGTTGGCGATTTTCTTGCTTGAATCTCTGTTGGCAAATTGTTTGGATCATTATAGGGGGCTGCCTTGCGCTTGAAAATTCTGTTGGCAAATTTCTTGGATCGTCATTGGGGCTTGCCCCTCTAGTTGTTGTTATGTGTTAGCAAAGGAATTCGGTTGGTTTTGTTAGGGGCTGCTCCTTATATGCTTTTCTTTCTAATTGGGGCTGCTGTAATTATGATCCTACCTATTAGGTTATGTGTGGTGTTCCTCTTGGTTGTTGGAAAGGTTCCTTATAGTTTCTTTGTGCCTGTCTTCTCCTTGATTTACCATGGCAGCTTTTGATATATCTTATTTTTTCCCTTGTTCCCCCTAATTTGAACTAGAGGTTTTGTCTCGTGGGGAAGTTGTGCATGTCAGCTATTGGTTTTATGCGGGGTTTCTCCTTGGTCTTTATGTTATTGGTTAAATCTTGGACTTATCTGTTTAGTTAAGCATAAGTGGTCTTGCTCGGTAAATCTCCAAATCCTGCGCTGTTCTTTTGTTGGCTATGTTCTGATGGTCTAGCCGGTTAAATTCCCTGGGATTTTGTTTCCTAATTCCCGACGGGTACGGGGAATTAGATGCTAAACTCCCTGGGAATTTCTTTTGCTAGTTCTCGATGACACAACGAAATCATTTATTGCTAATGTGGATAGTTGTGTGGTTGCATTTTGGGTTTCAAGCTCTTCACCCATTCCAATTATTGAAACTTTCATTCTTACAGAAAAGTGATCATTTATGGTGTCTTTTCGTGCCCAATTCATTGCACGGTTCCGAGAAGTTCGTTGGGAGTCAAGTTTGGACTCACCAATTGTTTTCAATGAATCGTTGAGTAGTGTTTATTTCTTTGTGACCCTATCCTTTGGGTGTTATGGTGCTGATATCTCAGGTTACGTCCCGTGTCTTAATTGAAACTTAATTTGATTATTTAGAACCTTTTTCTTAAGCCTTGCACGGTGGGTAGTTTTGGGTGGCAGTGGATAGAGTACCACCACCCGGATTTGGTTTTGGGTGGCAGTGGATAGAGTACCACCACTCGGATTTGGTTTTGGGTGGCAGTGGATAGAAGACCACGACCCGGGTTTTGGGCTGCGGGCGTTGGTGGAAGATACCACCGTCGCAGTACCTTCTTTTGGGGGACGCTTTTCCCTCGAGCTGATCAGTCTCAATTTCTTAAGCACATATGCTTATATATGTGTATTATGATAGTATATGTTTGACTATCTCATCTGAGCCGCAATGGCGGACTCGTGGTGGGCTTTCATTGTGTTGACTTACCTTCTGGTGCAGGCTTTTCTTCTTACCGAGTTCACTCGTTTGAGCTGGCTCGGGTTGTTGTAAGATTATAGATGTTTACCTGCTTAGTTTTCCTTTCTGCACTCTATTATTTCTCTTACTACTAATCTTGGTTTTCTTGCACCCTCTTGGGCTGAGGCATTCTTTTCTTATGAATGTCTCAGGTTCAGGTCTTTAGCTGCCGCAGGTGTTAGAGCAGCGTCGTTCAGGTCTCGTGTCGAGACCCTTCCCCTCTTCTAGGTAAGAGGCAGTTTCTTTTTTTTTTGTTCTCCTTCTTTCCTGCGGGTTCGTGTCAGTTGTTGGCGCCCGTATGACTTGTACCTTTAGATTACTGGCTAGTAGTATTGCTGTTACTTTTGGGTACTTTACCTACTTGCTCTCTGGGAAGCTCTTTGCTAAGATGTAGTAGTTACTTTATTGCTATAAAAATGTCATCCTTGCACATCATGATTTTTAACAAATGTCACATATTTTGAAAATCGAAGAAAAATCTTTTCCTACTATACTAAACATAGATATATGCATATCATTTCTGGAATTGCTTATTTTCTTGCTCATGTAGGCTAAAAACAAACCTATTTTCCGCTGCGTATATATAGTTTTCTACTTGTGGACTAGATGATCCACCGGACCGAGGGACGCGGTCTTAAGCTAAAAATGAAAATTTCTCTTTTAATCCAATCACATATATGTCTTTTATAAAATTATCGTAAAGAGTGTTTGCCTGAGCGTCTGTAGTCGTCTCCTGCAGGCGTGGCATCACGACGCGTATTTTTCCCTTGCTCTGATATTACGTATTATATTTTGGGAAAAATGCGGGTTGTGACACCCCTACTTTGGTCCCGACCTTGAAGTATGGTATGGAACCCGTTACCACCTCGGGACGAGATGAGTGGTTTCGTTGGGTTGTCCTTCCTATGCTAGTTGACCATAAATTTTGGGATCGTCCTAGGCTTCGTGCCCCCGATACCACTCCCTTTGGGAGTGCTAGCATTTTTGAATCTAGTCTTGGGAAAGAAGTTATGAACTTTTTAACATTCTTATCTCCCAAAGACCCCGCTGCTATAGTTCGTGCGACTACCCATCCTACGATGAACTTGGATTTAAAATTTTATAATGCATTAGTGGGTGTTCCGAACGAGATTGTTCACGAGTACAAGGCCCATGTGCCTCTTGACTTGGTTTCGTTGCCCCCAACGTACAAGATAAGTCATTTCGCACAATCATTTGCCCAACATATTCATGACTTACATGCACGTATACGAGCTACCTTGACCGATCAGTACGAGTCTTATCGAACGCACGCTAATTTACATAGGAGGGTGTCATACTTTAAAGTCGGCGATCTGGTTTTAGTACGGTTAGTTACCGAACGAATGCCAACTGGCACGGTTAAAAAGTTAACACCAAAGCGTGCCGGCCCTTTTCGGATTATAAAGAAGCTAGGTGACAACGCTGTGGTGTTAGATTTGCCGGTTGATTGGGGTATATCCCCTATTTTTAATGTTTCGGACTTGACGCCATTTGTTTTGCCTCCGCATGAGTTGGACTCTTTGTCGTCTTCTCCCTCCACTAAAAATTCTAATGGGTTGGGGAGTGGTAGTTCGGATGATCTCTCTCCTTCGGTCCCCGCAAGTATAACATCGGATGGTACGTTGTCTTCTTTTATTCCTACTGCTGACGTGTTTCCCAGGTTCCCCAAGACGTTGCTCACTCCAGATGTGATTCTTGCTGCTGAGCCACTTGCTACTCCTGATGGTGCTACCTATCGCTTCCTCATCCATTGGCGTGACCGCCCTCCCTCAGACGACTCTTGGGTACACGCGACAGAGCTTCAACGTTTGGACGCCGAGCTTATCCGCCGCTATCTCTCGGACCACGCATCGGAGATACGTGATTTTGAGTGGGGGAGGATTGATGGCGCGGCCCCTCCGACACTCCTTGATGATGACCCGGTTGCCGAGGCGCTGCGACACAAAGATCTGAGGTGCCATGATGATGCTGAAGGAAGTCCGCGTTACAATCTCCGCCCGCGGCGTGCCAAAACTGCCGTGAAAATTTAAAGTTTATTTATGCACTTTTATTTATGCACTTTTATTTTATATTAATGAATATAAAATTATTTCATGCTTGATGATAATTTTATATTCATTAAAATGGTTGTAATTTTTAATTTTGAACTCTTTATTTTATTTTGGTGTGTATTTAACCATACGGGTGGATGAGATTTCATCTCCATCTTGGATGGTTAAGATTTTATTGTAACTCCTATTTAAGGAGGCCTTGATGAGAGGGAATAGAACATTGAAGATTACAAACCCTAATTTCTCCCTTGAGAATTTCGGCCATGCTTGGAGCCTCCTCCTAGCCGCCCCCTCCCTTGGTGTGACTCCAACCGCTTCCTCCATCCGCTTCGGTGCGACTCCGGCGTGGCTTCCTTCAGTGCGACTCCAAGGAAGAAGGTGGCAACCCCATTCGGTGTGACGCCGGTGGATCCGTGGAGAGAGTGAATCTCCCACATTATCTTGTGTGTGTTCATCTTCTTGGTTGGGTAATCCCTTCTCATTTTGTGATTTCTTTCTGTGAGATTTGTGGAGGCTTATGCGAACCGTCTTTTTCGCGATTTTAAAACACATCGCTTGCAACTTCTGATTTCGATTCGTTGTTATTGAATCTCTTGTGATCCGGATTGGGAAGATCCGTTGCGTGAGCAAAACTCGGCCTTGCCTTGACTTGCTCTCCAAGATTGGCACAATTTGTGCTAATAAGGGATTTAATCTCAACTAGAATTTTGACCGCTACTAATCGTTTGCCGCCGCTTCGAAATAAATTATTTGCTGCGTTTGAAACGGCTCAAGTTGAAGAATAGATGCTTGTGTAGGTGCGGTGAGTTGTGTGCTTGTTGGAGAGGTAGGTCTTGTCTAAGGACGTTGTATCGAGTATGGCTTACGGTGAGTTGTGTGCTTGTTGGAGAGGTAGGTCCTAAGGACGTTGTATCGAGTCCCGCATATTTTTTATCTATCGGATTTGGAGAGCCAACCGACCCCTTTTTGTTCGCTTTTGGTCGGAGCCCTCCTATGCTATTTTAATTTCTGTGTTGAATGTTTTTCCGCTAACGTAACACCCACGTAGTCACGGTAACCCCTACATCACAAGCCTTCATAGATATCTGCCTCAGTGACTTCTTCTTCTTTCTCATCCTGTTCAAAATCAGTGAGTTGTAAGACTTTGGATAAAATTACTGCAGTCGCTTTTATATGTTGTCCAGCCTTAACAGTGTGAATTGCTTTTTCAGATTTATTAAAGTCGGCGTTTTGATAAAATGCAGAGACGGCAGAGTTGTAGAGACGGGTTGGCTCAGTTAGGATGTACTCTAACTCAGATGCGTACAGAAGGGTTATTACCATATCCATATCTGCTTCAGTCTTTTCAAAACCACCCTTCAAAAATTCTCCACTAGATGGAATTTTCTCTTCTTTTTCGGCGCCATTGCTTTAGCAGAGAGTCATCGGGAGAAAGAAAATGAAAAAGGGATTCTAGGGTTTTGTGTGTGCATGATTCCTATGCTTACACAATGTCTAATCTATATAATAATGCATTGGGAAGATAAAGAGGCGCGCACCTATTCAAATCCTCCCATATCATTTTGAGAACCCTGGAATTGCGGTGCAATAATGATGATGTCGTGTCCTATGATGTCATTTTGTCAGTCTAATTGAGTTTTGTCGTCGAGAGTGTTGTCGATATTTCTTTATCCTTGTCGTCGAAGTTGCTTCAGCTTTGTCGTTGAGACGCCAGTACTGTATCGAGACTTAGATTTTGTCGTCAAGACTTCGTCAATGTCGTTGTTACCATCAAGACGATATTCTTTGTGTAAGCTATTTTCCTCTAGATGACTTTAAGTTATGCCTTATTTAAGCTTTCTGGCTTTCCTGTCTTCAAAAACTAAAGTTGTCAGATCACTTTAGGGTGGACCTTGTGTGAGATCCAGACCATTATCAAAATATTTCACATCTACTAACAGAAGATATAATGAATTCAACATGCCCAATTTATGAACTCAACATCCTCAATTCAATTTTGAATCGATTGAACTTTGATTCATCAAGGGGCTAAGTAAAGATGTCAGCTATCTGCCTCTCTGTATTAACATACTCAAGACAGATGTCCTCCTTTTCTACATGCGCCATAATAAAATGATATCTAATTTCAATATATTTTGTTCTACTATGTGCCACAGGATTTTTAGCAATGGAGATGGCAGTTGAGGAATCACAAAAGAGAGGTGTTCTCTTTTTGTGCATATTGTAATCCTCTAGTTGGTGTTGAATCCAAAGGAGTTGTGCACAACAACTACCTGCTTAAATATATTCTAATTTAGCTGTGGAGATAGCAATGTTGTTTTGTTTTTTACTACTCCAGGACAAAAGCCTTCTCCCCAAGAACTGACAAGTTCCTGAAGTGCTTTTTCTGTCTTCTTTGCACCCAGCACAGTTTGCATTCGAATAGCCACACAACTCAAAGTCATCTGACTTAGGGTACCATAGCCCAATATTTGGAGTACCATTTAGATATCTCAAAATTCTTTTCACGACTGAGTAATGAGATTCTTTGGGGTTTACTTGATATCTTGCACAGACACATATAGCAAACATGATGTCTGGCCTACTAGCAGTGAGGTAGAGCAATGAGCCAATTATGCTTCTATACATGGACTCATTATAGGGTTTCCCCTTTTCATTCTTGTCTAGAGACACATTTGAACCCATAGGAGTTCTCATAGGGGTAGAGTTCTCCATACCAAATTTTTTTATGATATCCAAGGTAGATTTTGTCTGAGAAATGAAGATTCCTTCCTTAGATTGCTTTACTTGGAGACCTAAGAAATACTTAAGCTCTCCCATAATGCTCATTTCAAATTTACTCTGCATATGTTTGGCAAATGTTTTGCAAAGACTCCCATCTGTTGATCCAAATATAATGTCATCAACATATATTTGGACCAATAGGATCTGGCCTTTCAACTCTCTCAAGAAAAGAGTCTTATCTATTTTCCCTCTTGAGAACTTGTTTTCAAGGAGAAATGTAGACAGTGTCTCATACCAAGCCCTTGGTGCTTTCTTCAACTCATACAAGGCTTTCTTAAGAAAATAAACATGGTCAGGAAAGGTTGGAGAGATAAAACCTGGAGGTTGAGCTACATAGACTTCTTCTTTTAAATCTCCGTTTAAGAATGCTGATTTTACATCCATTTGGTAGACTTTGAATCCCTTGTACGCAGCATAAGCTAGAAAGAGTCTAATGGACTCCAATCTAGCAACATGTGCAAATGTCTGATCAAAATCTATGTCTTCCTCCTGCATGTATCCTTGAGCTACCAGCCTTGACGTATTCTTTATAATCACTCCAGCTTCATCATTCTCATTTCTGTAGACCCATTTTGTCCCAATAATATTGTGCCCTTATGGCCTTGGGACAAGCTTCCATACTTTGCATCTTCTGAATTGATTGAGCTCTTCTTGCATAGCCATAATCCAGAATTGGTCTTTGTTGGCCTCCTCAAATTTCTTGGGCTCAAGTTGTGATATAAAACTGAGGTGCAAGTTCTCATTTAGAGCATTTCTTTTAGTTCTAACTCCATGAGTGAGCTCACCAATTATCTGATTTGCGGGATGACTTCTAAGATGTCTCATAACTGTAGGAATCACTCTTGATGGTTCTCATATTTTAGTAACTTCTTCAGCTCCTGCTTCATGATTCTCAATTTGGAGAGTTGGTTCTTCAGTAAACTCTTCTACTATTTGTATAATAGATTGCCGTGTGCAAGGCTCATTCTTCTCGATTGTTTCTTCTTCTCTGATTTTGAGGGTCTCTAATCTTTCTTCAATTCTTGCACTAGATGAACTAGAAGAACGATTATGCAGCATGCTGCTCTCATCAAAAATAATATGTACAAATTCCTCAATTGTAAGAGCATCCTTATTGAAGACTTTGTAGGCTTTGCCATGCTTGCTATATACTACAAAGACACCTTCATAGTTCATTTCAGAGAATTTGGTAATGTAGTGCTTATTATTTTTCAGCACATTGCATTTACTTCCAAAGATTTTGAAGTAAGCTTGTGTTGGCTTCTTAGCCTTAATCAGATCATAAGGAGTCTTATTATGGTTCTTATTGATGAGTGCTCTATTTTGCATATGACATGCAGTGTTGATTGCCTCAGCTCAAAGGTATTCTGGGAGTGAGGTGTCACTTTGCATGGTCCTACCAGCTTCAATAAGTTTTCTATTTTTCCTCTCAGCCACCACATTCTGTTTGGGAATTCTAGGAGAAGAAAACTCTTGTAAGATACCTTCTTCTTCAAAAAATTTGGTCATTGACCCAGACTGAAATTCAGTTCCATGATCACTTCTGATTTTGACCACAGAACTGTTTATTTCATTCTGAATTTGTTTGACAAAATTCTTGAATGTACTTAGGGTATCAGACTTATGTTATTACAAGAACACCCAGGCAAAACTAGAGTGATCATAAACAATAACTAGTGTATAAGCCATTCCTCCTAAGTTGTGCACTGTCATAGGACCAAATAAGTCCATGTGCGGTAGGAACAAGAACCTTATGGATTCTTTGTCCTCTATGCTTTTGAATGAAGTTCTTATTTGCTTGCCCATTTAGCATGCATGACAAGAACTCATCTCTAAGCAATCCAACTTAGGAGCATCCCTTACCAAGTTTTCTGTCATTAATTTCTTGAGAGACTTGTAGTTAATGTGGGCTACTCTCTTTTGCCACTTTACACAAGAAGATATTCCATCATTTGCTACAAGACATACGTGCTCATTCTTTCTAATGCAAATGAAATTTAAACAATAAATATTGCCACTCCTAGTGTCTGTTAGGATGGATTAATTCTCAGAATTCTTCATCAGGCACTTATCCTTGTGGAAAGAAACAGCATATCCCAAGTCTCATAGTTGACTTATGCTTATAAGGTTATGTTGTAACCCTTCAACAGAAGCTACTCTTGTGATTGTGTTACTACCATTTGTGATCTTACCATAGCCCTTGACTATACCTCTATCAGATCCTCCATATTTAACTTTAGGTCCATCTTCTACAGGTGTAAACTCCTTCAATAGGCTTCTTTTTCCAGTCATATGCTTGGAACATCCACTGTCCAAGTACCACACAGGAGTCTTGGTGGTTTTTAGACATACCTGCAAGATAGCTACACTTCCTTAGGAACCCAGTCTTTCTTGGGTCCTAGGTGCTTGTTAGAGAATGATTTAGCAGCCTGCTTTCTAGTTGTTATGTGGGAATGTTCTGGACAGTTAGGTTGAACCAACAGTCTAGGGCAAAATGCCCTACTTTTCTATAACACCAACATTCAAATCTATTGTATCTAGATTTTCCTGTATTGTTTGGTCTGTCTGGGTTAAGTTGTTACTTGACAGCCAGCCTTCCCTTCTTGGAGGCTGAAGGGTTTTCCCCAACATGACAATTTCTGGAAGCCTTCACTGGAGGATTCTTTTGGGGTACAGATAGTGTACTCTTCCCAAGGAAAGTTTGTCTCTTGCTTAGCCAGGTAGAAGGAAGCTTATGACCATTGTCTATCTTCAGGCTTTCTTTGCATCCATAGATGTTATTGTGATCATATGAATTTGTCGGTATGATCACTTTTCTAAGGATTGTCTTTCTTGGGTAGATTTCACATTGTTCTCACCTTGAGAGTAGCCCAAACCTTGCTTATTTGTTTGTGAAAAGCTATCAATCAAGGGAAGAACTGTTTGTGGCTTGGAATAACTAGCCACAATTTTCTTTTCCTTTACGAGCTTATCCTCCAGCTCTTTGATTCTAATGTTCTTATGCTTAATAACTTCAGTCAAAGTGCTAGTGCTCAGTAGAGAGATTGATAATTTGGTCTTATCTTGAGCCAGCTCAGTTACTTTCTCAAGCAGTTCATCTCTCTTGCCACTCAAGGAGATGATCTCTGCAGCTTGTGCTTTATATGGAGCTTTTGCTTTCTTAAGAGCATCAAGCAAGGCACCAAATTTCTCAATATAGTCATTGTCAACTTCTCTTACTGTTGAAGAGGAGCTAGCATCTGAATCTGTGTCAGATATGGTGGGAGAGACTTTAGGAATTACCTATTTGTGATGAATTTCATCACAACATTCTTCATCTGAAAAGGTCATGGATGTTATTTGGCTGTCTGATTCTGATGAAGAGCATTCAGTGTCATTGTCACTGAGTGTTTTCACTTTCTTTGCCACAAAGCTTTTCTCTGACTTCCTATTCTTTGAGTGCTTTCTTTCTTCACTCTTCTCTTATCTCTTGAATGGACATTCAGCAATGACATGTTTAGGCTTTTTACAGTTGTAACAAACAATGTTAGAAGAAGTATGTTTGTTATATTTGGAGTCATATCAGTCTGATCTGTGTTTACTCCCAGACTTGTCTTCTCTCCTGGAACTAGAGGGTGAAGCTTCATATCTTTTGTTCCCTCTTCTTCTGTTTCTCAGCAGTTTCTTAAACTGCTTGGTGAACAATGAGAGATCTTCATCAGAGAGTTCTAAGCTAGAGTTTCTTGAGGTCTCTTCCTCTGAGACATAGGCAGGCTCCACTGCATTTTGTTTTCTGGAAGCTTCAGCTTTAAAGGCCACTGGCTTTTCTTTATTGTAAGCCTTAGAGTTTTCCTCTTTAGTCTTTCTAGTATTCAGTTGCAGCTTATATGATAGGAGCTTGCCATACAGTTGTCTATGCTCCATTGCTCCCAGATTGTCAACTTCCCTTATTGCACACAGCTTCATGTCCCATTCTTTGTTTAGAGATCTCAAGAATTTGTCATTTAGCTCATAGTTAGTGAACTCTCTTTCATAGGTTCTGAGCCCATTGATAATCCTGAAAAACTTCTCATAGCAGGCAGCTATGTCATCCTTCTTGTCTTGCCTGGAGGATTCATATTCTTGATTCAGAAGGGATTTTTTGTCATCCCTGACCTCTTCAGTTCCTTCAATGTAAACAACCAAGGAATCCCACATTTCCTTTGTTGTTTTGCAATGAATCAGATTCTGAAATGTGGAGCCATCAATTGCATTTATAATGATGTTCTTAGCACTTTTGTCCATGGTGACCAAGACAACTTCATCCTTGTTGAACTGAGATAAGGTCTTAGGTGTCGGAGTTGTTGTTGGATCCACAGGGATGTTCATGGGAACATAGGGTCCCTCTTCCACTGCCAAATAGACTCTAGGGTCTGAATCTTTCATGTACAACATGATTCTCTGTTTCCAGATAGTGAAGTTCTCTTTGGTGCAGATGGGCAGCTTTATTGAGCTCATTTCCTTATGAACCGGCCATTGATTTATCACAACACACTAAACTTGTAGATCTTGTTCTAAGCTGTTAAGCCTTTGAACTCAACCTACCTCTGATACCAATTGAAAGATATGGGTTGCTATAAACTACACCTAGAAGGGGGGAGTGATTAGGTGTTTTCAATATTCTTTGTTACTTTAAAATTTAACTATCACATCACAAGAGCAATCACAGAAAACACACAAGATTTATAGTGGTTCCCTGCAAGACAATGTGTCTAGAGGTACTCCACTATCCCTCCCACCTATCTAGCAATGAGCTAGACTAGGCAACTTCTCCAACTCAGATCTTTTCTCAATTAACAGATCTTACAACTCAGGTTCATACAGAATAGTACCAAGCTCAGACTTTGCAAGTCTTACAATAACTCAGATCTTCACCAAGATCCTACCAAACTCAGGCTCACAAAGAACCCTACCAATCTCAGGCTCACACAGAACCCAACCAATCTAAGATATATCACAAGATCCTACAAGCTCAGGCTCACACAGAACCCTACAGAAAAATACAGAAAAGTTTGTTGTTGTAGAAGAAAAGACTTCAAGATGAAAGCTTTGAAATAGCAGGTCTTCTACTTATTGCAACAGTAAGCCCAGAGATCTTGTGAATCACTGAATCTTTCTTTAGAATCTTCTCTAGACCTTCACAACACAGCAGTGAAGTCTTCTTCTTGTTGATTCTTTTCTTTCTCTTCTAGAAGTATGTATGAGAATAAACTTGAGAGAGAATACTTAAACAACCGTGTGTTCTGAAAACAAAATGTCTCTTTTATACTGCTCTGTCATTTTGCATAAAAGCCCTTATTAATTATTTCATAATCAATTTGTCTGTTTGAAACATTTGACAGAATTGGCATAATATTTCATCATAAGTGACTTGCCGTTCTTGGAACTTGCAAAATATAGAAGTAATAATATTTTTCATTAAATATTGTGCAACGACTATATTCTGTGGAGAAAATATCATTTAATACTCCTTGATTGGTGTGCATGATAGACAGCGTGCACATTCCCTGAATACCAATTTCTAAGAATATCTGCACATTCAAGGCGGCTCTGCAACTGTCAAGATGATAATATTCCTTCAAGACGATATCATCTTGATCAATGTAAACGACAAATATTCTTCACGATGATATCGTTGACATACTTTCTTCTTCAAGACTGTACTTGATATCTCAACGATATTGCTTCTTCTAGACGATATCGTCGAGATTTTTCTTTTTATAAGACTTAGAATTATTCATCAGGCTGATAGTCTTTCTTCAAGATGATATCGTCTTGATCTTCTAGACGATATAAGGTCTTCAAACCGATGTCTGTCTACATGAAGCTTTCTTCGTGACTTAATGAGTTATGTCTTTAATCTTCAAGGCTATACCTCTTCTTCAAGACGATATCGTCGAGACATTTGAACTTAGCTTTATCCATGATAAGCGTTCTTCAACCTTCAAGACTATACATCTTCTTCAAGACGATATATTCGATACATCTGAACTTAGTTTTATCAACGATAAGCTTTCTTCAATATGATATCGTCGGAACTGTCTCGACGATGTGTTTCCTTTCTCAACGATTCATCTGTTGAGTCTTAAGACAATATTTTACTTACTGAATTTTCATTGCTTTTATCGTCTTGATACTAGTGATGTAGCTTTGATGCATCTATCACAACATGAACTTTAACATAACATCAATTACAACTTAGCTTATCTGTACTTGTGTTCCTTCGTCAAATCTGAAGACATTGAAGGCATAATACCCAACAGAACTCTGTCGCATCCTTGCTGAGTGTAGGCCAGAAGTAGCCTTGCCTCAACACCCTGCCCTCCATGATCCTGCTCCCTGAATGGCTGCAACATTCTTCAGAGCGGATCTCCTCCAGGACCCTTGAGGCCTCCTCCTCTGACGCACAACGAGCTCAGAGCCCCGAAAGGGTCTTCCGGTACAATCCTCCTACATGCAAAGTATAATATGCCAATTTGTATTTGAGCCACCGCTTGTCCACATCTTCTGGGAACTACCCCGATGTTAGGAAGGTGATGAAGGGGTCCCTCCACGATGCTCGCTGATCCACCTCCATCAACTCCCCTTCCTCAATGGATGGTCGAAAGAGCTCTAACACCGTTCCCCCCTCCGTGGGACCGAACTTGGCTAGGAGGTCTGGCGGGGTGCTCTCCTACCTTGGCACATGTTGTATGGAGAAAGTACGGAATTGCCCAATGATTCCCTTGACCTTCTCCAGATATCGCTGGAGAGTTGGCTCATTTGCTTAAAACTCCCATTTGACTTGGCAAGCCACCACCATGGAGTCTGTTAAGACATCCACATCCTGCACCCCTAGCTCCCTGGCTAGACAGAGCCCTGCGATCACGGCCTCATACTCGGCCTGGTTGTTGGTGAGTGGGAAATGGATGTTAATTGCCTGTTCGATCCTCATACCTTGGGAGCTTACTAGAACTACCCCTCCCCCAAAGGAATGCTTCCCCGACGCCCCATCAACCAACATCTTCCATGCCACTGAGTGGGTTGGTTCAAGCTCTTCTACCTCGGTTACGTAGTCGGACAAGAAATCCACCACCGCTTCTGCCTTTATAGAAAGCTTGGGTACAAATGAGATGTCGAACTCGCTTAGCTCCACCGACCATTTGCCCAACCTCCCTGAGTGCTCTACCCCTTCCATGATGTTGCGAAGGGGGTGGTCGGTCACCACCTTGATAGAATGCGCTTGAAAGTAAGGTCGGAGCTTTCGGGTCGACACCACCAGGGCGAAGTCCAACTTCTCTAGGATGGGATACCTGAGCTCTGCCTTCCTCAACACCTTACTGATGTAGTAGATTGGGAGTTGATTCTTTCCTTCCTCCTAGAACAAAACCAAACATACCGCCTCGGCCCCTACCCCTAGGTAGAGGGATTGGTCCTCACCCTGCCTCGACCCCTGGAGCAGCGGTGCTTGGGTTAATTGCTCTTTTAGAGCTCGGTATGCCCCTTCGCATTTGGGGGTCCACTCGAACTTCTGATTTCCTCGCAGCTCCTTGAAGAAGGATGAGCATTTCACCCCCACCCTGGAGAGAAACCTACTTATCCCGGACAACTTCTCAGTGAGGTGCTGGACTTCCTTTGCACTCCTTAGCGACCCTAGCTCCATTATCGCACTCACCTTGTCAGGGTTAGGCTCTACCCTAGTGGGGGTGAGTAGATGACCCAAGAACTTCCCCTTACTGGCCCCGTAAACACACTTCTGGGGGTTGAGTCTCATCTTGAATTTTCTCAAGGTGTCGAAGGCCTCTTTTAGGTCCTGGAGATGAGACTCGAGGTCCCGAGTCTTGATCATGAGGTCATCCACGTAGACCTCCATATTCCTCCCCTTCTGCTCACGAAAGAACCCTACCCATCATCCGCTGCTAGGTTACTCCCGCATTCTCTAGCCCAAAGGGCATCATCTTGTAGCAATAGCACCAGTCACCAGTGATGAATGAGACATCCTTAATGTCGGGGGGTGCATGCGAATCTGGTGATAACCTAAAAAGTCATCTAGAAAACTCATTAGAGAAAATCGACTGCGGAGTTAACCAGCGCGTCGATTTGAGGCAATGGGTAGCAATTCTTAGGGCATGATTTATTTAATAAAGAAAATTCCACACACATCCTCCACTTTCCATCACCCTCCTTTCCCATTACCACGTTGGAGAGCCATCCTAGGTACTGGATCTCTGATACAAAACTTGCTTTGAGGATCTTGCTCAACTCCTTCCAAATAGGCTCCACTAGCTTGTCAGCAATTGATCTCTTAATCTGCTGGATGGGGCGAGTGTCGGGTTCAAGGTTGAGGCAGTGGCACACCACATCTATATCGATCCCTATCATTTCCAGCGCGCTCCAAGTGAAGACGTCCACATTCTCCTGGACGCACGCCAGGATCCTCTTCTGGTCATCGGGGTTGAGCTCCTCGTTGATCTTTACTTTCTCTATCACCCCCACACGGGAGATGACCTCCAGCTCCACGACCTCCTCCATGGCCTCCAGCCTAGATTGCTCCCCCCCCCCATCTTCCTTCTTCTCCCCATAAGCGAGCGCTTCGGCTCCCTCTTCCTCCATACTCTCCTCCCGAACCTCCAGCAGATCCTCCACCCCTTCTTCCTGAGCCTGGTCCTCTTCTGCCCTTCCCTCCTCTATTTCCTCCGCCTCAGGCCCTTCGATGACCCCTTCCACCACATCTTGCCTCTCCATCTCCCGATCCATCTCCTCCTCCTCTGCTTGCCAAGTGATAGTGTTGACCACGGTAACATTGAATTGCCTTGCTACCTTGGGGTATCCTCTCACCCGGATCTGGACTCCGCCCACGCTGAAATTGAGGCATTGGTGGAATGAGGAGGGGACACAACGGAATGCACTGATGAGGGGCTGCTCGAATATGACGTTGTAACTGCTCAAAGCGCCAACAATGACGAACCGGGAGTTGCGGGACTGTCTCCCCAAGATGACATGGAGTCCCACTCCCCCTTCCACCTCCTTCCTTTCCCCTGAGAACCCAAATAGTGGGCCATCCGAGGCCAACACCCTCCTTGCCTCCACCTTCATCTTGTCAAATGCCTTCTTGAAGATGACATTGACCGAGCTCCCATTGTCCACGAGGATCCGGGAAATGGTGAAGTTCTTAACGGCCTTCTGGATGACCAGCGCATCGCAGAATGGGTCCTCATGACCCGGCATATCCTTTTGAGAGAAGGTAATCTTTTCTTCTGGGGGTGGCGCTTGAGACGTCGAAGACATGCTTCAACGATACATGGTATGGAGGCTTGCCTTTTGGGTTGTCTCGATTCTCACTCCCATGTGGATCACTCTGATCCCTCCTCGGCTTCCCACATTGACTCTGTCTTCACACCTTTCCTCCTCCTTTTCCTGGGGTAGAACCTCCTCCATCTTCACTGGCCACTGCTGCTACTGTACCAGACCTCTTTTCTCCCTCATTTCCAAAAACTCTGGGCAGGTGGATGTTGTGTTACCTTCCTCCTGGTGGAAGTCACAGTAGGGCAACGCCACCCCCCTCATTTCGGCCTCCGCGACCCTGTTCCTTCTCCTGGCCCCTGCTCCTCCTCCTGCTCCTGCTTACTCCCTCTTGCTCCTCTCCCTCACCCAATCTCCATCGCTTGCTGAGGCGGGGGAGGGAGTGGCCTTGGGCCCTGATTCCACCCCAATTGATGGGGTATCCTCTGACCTCCTTGGGCGAAGTCTCTTCCCGGTCCATGCATGCCCCCTCCCTGCTACCTCCACCCAAAATCTGGGGCCCTCAGCTCTTCTCTTCTCCTAATCTCTAGCTATCTGACCTCTGGTTCACTCAGCTTTGTCAGCCTTCTTGTGAACTCTGGGTTGGTCGCCTCCCACTCTATCTTCTCCGCCGCCCGCTCCATCAGTTCCTCGAAGGACAGTGGTCCTTCTGCTTCAGAATCATCTTGAAGAACCCCTCCCGCAGCCCCACCATGAAGGCAAGCTAGATGGTGAACCTGTGCACCTCCTGGATGAGCAAGACCACTTCCTGAAATTGGTCCACATAGTGGGCCAGTGAATCCCCTAGTCCTTGCTTGATCTTGAAGAGTGCCTTGGCATCCTACTTCCACTTCTTTGAGGTCGAGAAATATAGCAGAAAGCCACGACACAGATCCTTGAATGCGTTGATTGACCCTCCCAGGAGCTGGTGAAACCAGTCCCGCGCCTTTTCCTTCAAGGTGGTGGCGAAGAGTCGGCACTTGAAAGCGTCTAACACAGGAATGATGGAGACCATGTCCTCAAACCAATGCAGGTGTTGGATGGGGTCATCCTTGTCGGTGTATTACATCATATCCGGCTCCCTGAACCCCTCTACGAGTTATGCCGAGAGCACCAGCTAACAGAACGGACTTCCCCCGCTCACAGCTCTCACTTGTTCAACTCACCCCATGAGCTCTCTGACTTGGCCCACTCTCGTCGGGCTAACACCCACAGGACTGACACTTGCTAGGCTGGGAAAAATCTCCCGCCCAGCGAGATCTCGCCCTAGCACCTCGCCAGACGCCTCCTTGTCCGCTCTCTACCCTAGGGAATTCTCACCTACCTCCGGCGGCGAGATGGCCTGGGGCGCTGGGATTGTGAACTCGCCTCGCGCCACGGCGAAGGAGAGATTGATCATCTCGAAGACCTCCCTTTAGAATTCTACCAGCATCTCCACTATTGTTGGCGTGCCAGATGGTGGCAAACAGCCATAGTCGGCATCTCGTTCACCCTCTCTAGCCATGTTGCCTCCTTGGGACTTTCTTGTACTAGCTGCGTTCCACGCTTACCGCACCAAAAATGTTGGAACCGAGAATTGGCCCAACAAGGAGTTCGGACCCTTGAAAGGGGGCAGCTAGCACTTACTGATCCCACAGAGGAACCTGACCAAAGACTTAGAGCTAAATACCGACCCTTGGCTACAACGTGGAGGTCCCACCACACACCCAAAATATCTTAAAGTGCTTTCCCTCCAAAACCAAAGCTGAAGCCGGGCACCTTGGAGAGCCTGAGGAGCTAACCAAAGATGTCCTAAGGAGGAATAAGACAAAGATTGGAGTCCTCTCCAAAGGTACCCTTCAGGGTCTATATATAGATTTTTTTCTTCTGGTCTGCTAATAGCGCAACTCTTCCTTTTAATTTCACTAATCGCACCCAAAACCGGTCTGCTAACAGCCAAACTTAGTTGTTCTGAAGGACTATTGGCAGCACACAAAGGGTAATTGGGTAAATTTTCCCTTAGGCCCTTACTGGGCGAATGGCCAGTGAAGGCGCCACTCGCCAGTCTTCCCACGAGCGGGGATCACGAGGTATCCCTATGCGAGCAGCTTTTGAAGGCACCACTCGCTAGCCCTCACTCACCTGGGTCGCTTATGTGAGGCGGCGAGCCCTCACTCACCTCGCCTTTGCTAAATGCAACCCAAAGCGACGAGCCTACACCTTCCTTGCCATTGCACTACGCTCCTCGCAAGGAGGTAAGTCTGGCTTGCCTCGCCCTTGCGACTCGCTCATCGCGAGTCGGCGACCTCCATACTGGCTTCGCTTATGACTGATTCTCCATTTTAGCCTTCGGCGAACATGGGGTTGTACACCTCAGATGCCTGGTTGCTGCAGACAATGTGTCAGCATCCTGCTGTACTTCATCTGCAGAAGCTACTTCTTCAGCAACTTGATCATCTACATCTTGAAGTACCTCAATATCTGAATTGGCTCTGCTTGAGCTGAGTTTGTCTTGAATAGACAGCTCTTGCATTTTCTGAACATTTCCCATCAAAATAGGAGAACTGTACCAGCCCTTGTAAAGTTGGCTAGTCTCATCAAAAACAGCATGCATAAATTCGTCAAATACATGAGTCTTCTTGTTTAATACTCTATATGCTCTACTATGTGAGTTATATCCAACAAGAACACCAACATTGCATCTTTCAGCAAACTTTGTGAGTTGAGTTTTTCCATTATTTAGAATGTAGCATTTGCACCCAAAGAATCTAAAATATGAAATTATTGGTTGTTTGCCTTTCATAATTTCATAGGGGTTTTTCCCTTGGGCCTTACTAATAGATTCTCTATTCAGAACATAACAAGCTGTATTGACTACCTCAACCCAGAAATATTCTGGGAGTGAGGAGTCGCTAAGCTTTGTTCTGCCAGTCTCTATTAAGGTCATATTTCTTCTCTCAGCCACTCCATTTTGTTGTGGAGTTCTGGGAGAAGAAAATTCTTGGGTGATGCCAAGATCTTGACAAAACTTTGTCATTGCACCAGATTGAAACTCTGTACCATGGTCAGTTCTAGTTTTGGCCACAGTACATTGTATGTCATTCTGAATTGCTTTGACAAAATTTATAAAGACATCTAAAGTATCAGATTTTTTCTTAAAGGAGAATACTCATGTATACTTTGAGTGATCACCAACAACAACTAGACTATACAACTTCCCACCTAGACTCTGAATGGGCATAGGACCAAATAATTTCATATGCAACAGATATAGACATCTTTTAGTGTCTTTGAAGTCAATGCTTTTAAAGGTGACCCTGGTTTGCTTACCCATTTGGCAAGCATGACATGGACCAGTTTTAAGACATTTTAAATATGAACTATTTCTAACCAAATTATTAGAAAATAATCTATACATTATCTTATAGTTAATGTGGGCAAGTCTCTTGTGTCATTGAACACAAAAAGAATCACTCTCATTAGTTACAAGACACACATGAGAGAAAGAACTATTGCAAATAAAATCTAAGCAATAAATATTCCCACTCCTAGTGCCTGAGAGAATGATCTCTAAGTCAGTTGACTTTTTGATCAAGCACTTGTCATTGTGGAATTCAATAACATAGACCAAGTCACATAGTTGACTTATGCTTACAAGGTTATGTTGCAACCCTTCAACATAAGCAACCCTTGTTACTGAAACTATGCCATTGGTAATCATACTATAGCCTCTTATGACCCCTTTGTCAGATCCACCAAAGATCAACTTTGGTCCATTCTTTGTTGGTATGTATTCCTTGAGTAAGCAATTTATTCCAGTCATATGTCTGGAACAACCACTGTCCAAGTACTATATCTGATTTAGATGGGTACTTGAACTATCCTGCAAGAGAGATTTTACTTAGCCTTAGGTGCCCAATTAATTTTGGGCCCTAGGTGCTTATTAGCATGGTAAGAAACATTTCTACCTACAACTGCTTTTGCAGTAAAGCTCTTCTTTGCATTAGGCACATTGGGATTGTGCCAACAATGAATGGTAATGTGTCCCACATTACCATAGCACCAACATTCATGGATGATGTATCATCTCTTCTGAACATTTCTTGAAATGGAGGGATCATTAGGAAGTTTATGTTCTGTGAAGAAGGTACCAGCATTCTTCCTATTCCTGTCAGCAATCACATGGCTTATTGACTTTTTATAATTTTTCTTTGCGACCTTTATCTAATTGACATCAACTGGTCTTAGTTTGGCAGCTAAGCATGAGTTGATGACATCAGATATTGTGTTGTTAGACTTGATAATAGGCCTGACAACATTCATGGGTAGTGTTGGATGAGATGTAGGAGAAGCAGCTTTCTCACCCTTGAATGTGGTGGCTGGAGCACCAAACACAAATCGTCCATGATGGGCCATTTGGATTTCCTCATGGGGAGCTTTCAAATCACCCATCCTCATGCCCTTTCTACCACCATAGTTAGGAGAATTCCCCTTACAATAGAAGCTTCCATTCTTCCAGTGACCATAAATACTATCATGGTCATACATGTTGGAAGGGAGCACAACCCTTTGAAAGGTGGATTGAGTCTTGGCTTTAGCCTTGCTCTTTCCTCCATTTCCAGCTCCTACTGCCCCTTCTTTGAAACCCAAACCCCTCCTATCAGTTTGGGAGGAGAAGGTGTCAATGATGGGCAATACAGATTTGGGCTTAGAGAATTGAGCCACCAAGCTTTTCTCCTTGAGAAGATTTTCTTCAAGATCCTTTATGATCTTGTTCTTCTGGCTTATGGTGCTCAATTGGACAATTGTGATTCCCTTCAATTGACTAATTTCTCTACTCATATGATCTAGCTGGGTAGAAGACTCAGAATATTCAAGTTTTTCCTGCTGAAGGGAAGCAATATCCATAGCTTACCTCTTGACTAGCTTCTTGCTCTTTTTAGAGCATCCAAGAGGGCATCATAATTGTCAATCAATTGATTAACATCCACCTCAGTTTCTGAACTACTTTCATCACTAGATGAAGCAGATTTAGATTCTGTAATTGACTCGTAATTTGAAGAGGAAATGGAATGAACTAGTGCCAATTCAAGATCAGAATTGTCCTGATTGTTTTCTCCTTCATATATGTCCATCAAGTCACATCAATCCTTGATATCTTCATCCACCTCTATGTCACTGTCTGAATGTGACAGAGGGGCCCTGATGCCAATCCTTGCAACTGGATAGCCCTCATCCTCATCAGCTACAAACAGCCCTATGTAGGCTTCTTCATCTTTACCAGAGACTGATGATGAAGATTCAGATTCACTCCAACTTCTTTCTTTCTTGGCCAGGAAGGACTTTTCACCTTTCTTGCCTTTTTGGTGATGCTTCTTATCACCGTTTTCCTTTCTATTGACTGGACAATCAGCTATAACATGTTTAGGTTTGCTGCAACAATTGCAAACAATATTATTAGAATTATGTTTAACAGGTTTAGATTCATACATGTCACCCTTGGAGTGCAGTCTCTCAGATCTGTTGTGCTCCTTTTTGGGTTGTGAAGATGAGGAAGGTTTGTTCTTCCAATGCTTTCTCTTCATCATCTTCTTGAAGTGCCTTGAGAAGGCAACAAACTCTTCATCTGAATATGTGCTATCAGAAGAAATGGCATCAGAACTTTCTAATTCAGCAGGACTTCTTGGAGGAGATGGAATTCTCTCCTTACTCTTCTTAGATCTCACAGCTTTGAGCGTCTCTGATCTCTCCTTTTCATGAGTTCTAATGGTGGTCTCCTCCTCCTTCCTTGCATATAACTGCATTTCATATGATAGCAGCATTCCAAAGTGGGTGTGGGTAGGATTCTCAGCAAGTTTGGCCCCTTCTTTGATGGCATGGATCTTTGTGTCACATTCTCTTGTTAAAGTCCTTAGAAACTTATCATTCAGTTCATAATTACTGAAAACCCTTTCATAATTCTTCAGCTCTGTTGGGAAAAACTCCTTTTGATTTAACTTAACAAATTATCTATAGGTGATTTTACTTTCTAGGAATATTACCCTCATTGTATAGTAAGGGTAAATTTATCATTAGATGTCTTAGGATGTCACACTCACATTAGAGTGTCAAGACTAAGTCAAGACAATCACAAAATCAGTTAATTTAAGACTTGCATCGAATAAAAGTCAACGCAACATCGACTTGAAGTCAACGCAACTCTGGCTAGAAGGCCAAGCAACTTGATCAGTTTGTCGAAGTATAAGTCAGGTCGACGCAACGTCAAAAAGGACTCGACGTAGAAGGAAGAGCTTGTCGAAGCCATCAGTGAAGTCGACACAACTTCGACTTTAACTCAATGCAGAAGATGATGTCCAAGTTCAATCCTTCAACTCGATGGATACGTCGAGAAGTATTCGACGCTACGTCAACATTTGAGTTCAGTAAGAGCTAAGAAGGAATTCGAAGCCTACTCCGATAAGAACTCAGAGGTGCGTCGATAAGAAAGAAATTTAATTCGACGCTAAGTCGAATACAGTCTGAAAAAGGAAACTTTCTCTGCTGTCCTCATAACACCTTTTTTGAAGGACCACCAAGCAAAAGACAGTTCTCCAATGGCTCGATTATTTCCAAGAATAGAATGGAGCTTTGAAGGACACAGCAAAATCATTCTTGGAACGTATTCAAAATTGATGGACGGGTTGGGAACAAAAGAAGAAAGGAAAATTAGGTGTCCAAAAGAATTTCTTTTTAGGACAGCCCAAAAGAAGAAGGGATTTGAAATCCCAATCATACAGCATAAGTATGCAAAAGAGAAGACGAGAACACACAGTTATTATATCATTATTATCTGCCGAATAGGGGTGTTTTCTTCTTCCTCCTGAAACCCTAAGGCAAGAATAACTATTCTCTCAGCACAGTAAAAAGAAAAGAGATGCTTCATACTCTTCATCTTACAGCAGCCAGTCTTCAAGAAGTATTCATAGAGAAGGATCAAATCAAATAACCCTTGAAATCATCACTATCATAAGCAAGGGTTGATCATTTCAGATCCTGTGAAAGACAGAAGCAGCAGAAGTTCTTCTGAAGAATTTTGAAACACAGAATTTTATCAAACGACTCAGTGGTTCTAAGAGTCTCCTTATCAAAAGACTCAGTGATTCTAAGTGTCTCCTTATCAAAAGACTCAGGCACAGGTTCTGCAATCCTACCAGGGAGGTAGAAGAGAGGACTACCCACATTTTGGGGAACCTCTATAAAATTCCTATTTTTTTGCGTGTGATTTTTTGTGTTGTCCATACTTTAGTATTTCTGTGTTTTATTTTCAGCGATTTGTTTATACCTTATTCTGTCTTTGGTTTTGCTTGGTGCATAATACTTAAAGTTTTTATTGTGTGTGCATAATTAGGGTAGAAAATATTTTAAACTCTATTCACCCCCCCCCCCCCCTCTAGAGAATACTCAGAGGCACACTGTGAACCTTCAATTGGTATCAGAGATAAGTTGATCATCAAAAGGTTAACACCTTGATCAAAAGATCTCCTCCTCTCATTTATTTATTATAAATCAGTTAAAACTATTTTTAAAGAAAATGAGTTCTAAGGATTATGCCTCAACAAGAACACCAGTGAGTAATCTGAATAAGTTTACACTCTGGAAGGCAAGAATAAAGCTATATATGAACTCTATTGATGAAGTCATTTTAATGTCATTATTACAGGCCCCCCAGTCCCAGTGAGAAAAGATGTTAGTGGGACAGTAATACAAATTGCAGTCCCCATAGCAGAATGGACTGATGCTGAGAATAAGGTGAAGGCATGTGATGTCAAAGCCATGAATATTCTAGTGTCAACCATGTCAGATGACATATTTCAAAAAGTTGTTAATTGCAACTCTGCCAAAGAAATCTGGGAATCTCTTTCCAGATTAATTGAAGGCGGCTCTGATGAAAGAAAGGACAAGAAGTCCCTTCTCATATCTCAATATGAGAACTTTAAGAAGAAGGCTGATGAAAGCATAGCTGAAATGTATGACAGGTTCAGTCTTATCATAAATGAGCTGAGAGGGCTTGATAAAGAAATTTCTCTGACAGAAATTAATGATAAGCCTCTCATGTGCTTCCCAAGCACATGGGACTCAAGAATCTGAGCTATCAAAGATTCCAGATGCCTCAGAGAAATATCAATATAGGCTTTGCTAGGGAAGATCAAGTCCTATGAGCTTTTACTAAAATGCAGGGCTGAGTTAGAGGCCCAGGAGAGAATCTCAACTCCTAAAGAAAGGACTCTTGCACTTAAGACTATTGAAACAGAGCCCTCCACCTCAAAAGAAGAGATGTTCAATCTCTTGGCTAAAAGATTCAAGAGATGGGTCAGGACAGAGGACTCCAGAAGGAAAGAGATGAGTTCAAGCAAGTCAAGGCATGACAAATCTCCTAAACAGGAAATTATCTGCTTCTCTTGTAGAAAACTAGGCCACTTTGCCACTGAATGACCTGAGGAAGAAAAAACAAAAGAAATAAGCAGAAGGAGCACAAGAAGAAATCCTTCAGGAGGAAGGATAAGAAAGGAGGGAAGGGTTTCATGGCTGAAACCTGGAGTGATTTAGAATTTGAGTCATGCTCCTCCTCATCTGATAGTGATGAATAGTGTGGAAATGAAGAAGCCTGTTTAATGGCTCTTGAAGACTCTACTACTGAGAATGAGGTAACAATCTTTGATGATTTTGACTTTTCTTCAGAATTTTAAAGATTGTGTCAAAGAATTCTGTCAAGATTACATTAATAGTCAAAAGGAACTTAACATAATCAGAACAGAACTAGAAGACCTTAGGAAAGATCATCTGTACTTAGTTAACTTTGACTTGAGAGGTCAATTGTTTAAGAAAGAAAAAGAAATATACACATTAGGGCTCCGTTTGGAAGGACTTATTTTCACCGGGCAAGCGGTTACGACCTCATGTCCCGGATCTTAATTTAGGCCTGGTTCATGCGGTCATAACCGCTTGACCGGTGAAAATAAGTCTCTCCAAACGGAGCCTAGGTAATGAAAATTCTGACTTAGAGAAAGAACTTACGAAGGCAAAAGCCTTTGAGGACTCCCTGAATGGAGGGGTCAAAAGACAAAATCTCTCCAAGAGATTTGATTATCTTGATCTAGAATCACTACCATCCACTATCTCACTAATCCCTAGCAAATATGCTTGGAAAACTCTTATAACATTAGTTAGGTCTAGACCTAAAAACAACTTAGAATCATGTGATGAACATAATAATAACCCTAACAAACTCACTATATTCAATAGGGTAAACATTACTATCAACTAGGGATTTTAGGTAAACACCCCCTTAGAAAAGCCAAATAAAAATAATAAAAAGAATAATACGTCGAATAGAACTCGACGCAATTTTAAAGATGTGTTGAATGCAACTCGATGGAGTTCAGCATATGCGTCGACATCAATTCGAAGAAAGTATGTGGGTGCGTCAAATTGTATTCGACCCAACCAATATTCTGCATCGAATTATTATCGATGGAACTATGCAGACACGTCGAATTACACTCGACGCAACTCTAAAGATGCGTCAATTTCTTCTCGATGCCTGTTTCCTGCAAGAATCTATCAAACATCTAAACCACCCTCTACTTATGTCCCTAGATGTTTCTGTTATTCTAAACTTTGGCATATAGCCAAACATTGGTGGCATAATAATGCATCACTTCTTCACCTTAAGGGGTATACTGAAAGTCAATCATATTCTTTCATAACTCCATATGATGATAGAAGAAAGAGACCCCAACATGTGAGGGTATATACTAATGTTTGATTTCATGTGTAGAACGGAGACTGTTCAACCACATACCAGCAGTGATATCTGGTCAGTGGATGCTCCATGCATATGACTGGAGTAAAAGAACTGCTGGAAAACTACAAGGCCAAGGAAGGGCCAAAGGTAATTTTTGGGAATTCCCACTCTAGATAAACCAATGGATATGGTTTGCTCAGGATTGGAGAAATCTAATTTTCTAATGTAGCTTATGTTGAAGGACTTCAACATAATCTAATTATTTTTAGCCAGCTGTGTGATGGTGAATACAAAGTTGTATTCACTAAATCTTTGTGTCATATAGTTAGTTCTGTAACTAACCAAATAGCATTGACTGGTCTTAGGAAAGGTAAGGTCTATGTTGTAGACTTTAAGTATACAAAGTCAGAGATCTACTTATTTAACTCCCAGTTAGAAAACAATGAGTTGTGGCATAGGAGACTTAGTCACCTTAACTTTAAGACCATTGCCAAACTGTCTAAGCTTAACCTAGTAAGGGGCTTACCAACAGGTAAGTTCATTAAAGACCATCCATGTAGAGCATGCCTACTAGGAAAGCAGATCAAATCATCATTTAAACCAATTGGTAAGAATGATTCCCCCGGAATCCAATTTCTATTGCACATGGACCTATTTTGTCCTATCTCCACTCAGAGCTTAGCAGGTAAGTCCTATACTCTAGTCATTGTCAATGACTTTTCTAGATTCAGCTGGGTGCTCTTTCTAAAAGCTAAGTCAGACATCTTCAAGATCCTCTCAAGATTCATTAGACAGATTCAATCTGAATTCAATACTTAGGTTGTTGTGATCAGAACTGATCATTGTACTAAGTTTTAAAATCAGTTAATGTGTAGATTCTATGAGGATGAAGGGATAAGATAGAGCTTTTCAGCTCCTAAAACACCCCAACAAAATGGGGTGGCTAAAAGGAAAAATAGAACTCTAATTGAATCAGAAAGGACATTATTGACTGAATACAACTTGCCAAAGTCCTTTTGGGCTGAGGCAGTGAATACTGTCAACAATGTTCTGAATAGAAGTCTCATCCACAAGACAAAGTTGAAGACTCCCTATGAGTTACTGAAGGGAAAGGCACCTATAGTCACATACTTTAGGATATTTGGTTGTACTTGCTTTATCCTCAACAATGGGAAAAGTCATCTTGCCAAATTTGACAAGAAGGATGATGATGGAATATTTTTGGGATATTCCTCATCAAGAAAGGCCTATAGGTGCTATAATAAAAGCTCTCTCAAGATTGAGGAGTCTGTGCTTGGGTTCTTTGATGAAGCTAACATGTGTTATAAGGGGAAGGAAGCTTCCACCAGCACTGTTCTGCAGGAAGAAGACCAACTAGCAGAGCAAGTTGAAAGGCTTGGCATTATGGATCATTCATCAGTGTTTCAAGATAAAGGAAAATAGAAAGTGGACACTGATTCAGATGAAGACACTGTAGCTGATGAAGAGGAACTTACAGCACCTGAAAAACCAAGAACTGAGATCATTCTAGAGAATGAAGTTGGTGTTCCCACTATCACTAAGCAAGTGGTTTTTCAGGAAGAAAAGAATCTCCTAAATAACTCAACAAGATCTAGGATGACTCTAAAGGATCATCCTTCAACACAAGTCATAGGAGATTTGACAGTTGGAGTCAAGACAAGGAACCAGCTCACAAATGAAATAATGTTGCAATGTTTCCTCTCCCAATATGAACCTAAGAAGTTTGAAGAAGCAGACAGTGATCCTCACTGGATATATACAATGTAAGAGGAGCTATCACAATTTGAGAAGAATAAGGTCTGGATATTGGTTGAGAGACCAAAGAATTTCCCAGTCATTGGCACCAAATGGGTATTCAAAAACAAAATGGACTCAACAGGAGTCATAATCAGGAATAAGGCCAGACTTGTGACCCATGGATACAGACAAGAGGAGGGGATTGATTTCAACCAAACATTTGCTCCAGTAGCAAGGCTGGAGGCCATCAGAATGTTCATTGCATATGTTGCTCACATGAAGATTAAAGTCTATCAGAAGGATATGAAGAGTGCATTCCTAAAGGGAACTCTTTAGGAAGAAGTGTATGCGGAGCATCCCCCAGGTTTCAATCCATCTTTTCCCTCTTTTGTATATATTTTAGATAAAGCACTATATGGCCTTAAGCTTGGTATGAGACCTTATCCACCGTCCTTCTGGAACACTCCTTTGAATGAGGGAAGGTGGATAAAACTCTCTTCACAAGAGCACATAAGAATCAGCTCTTACTAGTTCAAATATATGTAGATGATATTTTATTTGGGTCAACAGATCAATCACAATGCAAAAGGTTTGCTTACCTAATGCAGTCAAGGTTTGAAATGAGTAGCATGGGGGAACTATCATATTTCCCAGGCCTTCAAGTGGGGCAGAATGCAGATGGCAGATGACATTTTCATATCCCAATCCAAGTATACCAGAGAACTCATTAAGAGGTTTGGGATGGAAAATGACTCTATCATGAACCCCCATGGCTACTAATATTGTTTTAGATAGAGATGAAAAAGGTAAGTCCCTTGATCAGAAGACTTATAGAGCAACCATTGGCTCTCTTCTCTACCTAACAGCTAGGAGACCAGATATAATGTTTGCTACCTGTATATGTGCTAGGTTACAGGTTGACCCTAATGAATCCCACATGAGTTCTGTAAAAAAGGATACTCAGATATCTAAATGGTACACCTGAACTTGGTTTGTGGTATCTAGCAGAATCTGGTTTTGAATTAGTTGGCTATTCAGATGCAGACTATGCTATATGTAGGCTGGAAAGAAAAAGCACCTCAGGAACATGTCAATTTCTGGGTGCTAGACTAATCTCATGGTTTAGCAAGAAGCAAACCACAATCTCCACTTCTACAGCTGAAGTTGAGTATATAGCTGCAGGAAGCTACTGCTCACAAATACTGTGGATGCAAAATCAGTTGTTAGACTACAACTTTTATCTTGTCAATTCCACAATATTTTATGATAGCTCTAGTGCTATTTCTAGAGCTTCCAATCCTATTCTCCATAGCAGAACTAAGCACATAGAGATAAGGCACCACTTTCTCAGGGACAATGTTGAGAAGGGTAAGATCAACCTTCAATACATTTCTACTGATATTCAAAGGGCTGACATCTTCACTAAGCCACATGATGAAAGTAAGCACAAGTTCTTCATCAATGCACTGGTAATGCTTGATGGAGCCCTCTAGGACACCTCTAATATGTATTCACACTTATTTTTATAGAAAGGTATTGCTGGGAAAAACAGCAAAAAATTTCAGCAAAATATAAGGTTTATTCAGAGCTGTGTGGAATACAAATTGATGCTCCGTCGATTTCTATTCGACGCCAGCTTTAAGAGAAGATTGGGATAGTTCCTTTGAATAGAACTCGACGTAACGTCGAATATATATCGATGCTTACATCGACATCATGGTTGATGGCTATATTCGGAGCCACGTCGAATTCTTCTCGACGCTACGTCGACTTTGCAAAGCGCGCATAGATGCGACATCAACATGTTTTGGCGCACTGAATTCATTTCCTTTCGACATTGCTTTAAATATAACCCTAAGTTGCGACGATTCATCTACTCAAAGAAACCCAGGCATTCGACCTTATTGTGCTTTTCGACTCCTCTCCCTTTCACTCTCCTCCATTTTCCTTTCTACTTCTCTCTTTCTGTTTCAGTGCAGGTACTCTTAGGATATCAATGGCATCTCCTCCAACTCAAAGAGATATTTTCGAAGCAGTTGATCTAGCTCTAGAGACCTTACTCTCTCAATCCAATGCTCTCTACCTTGAATTCTTGAAGGAATGCTATCGCAAGTTGTGTGCTCAACATAGAAGGTTGTGAGACCTAACGGCTGAAATCAAGGCCATTGATACAGAAATAAGATCGTCAGTATTGCATGTTGATGTCTTTATATCTTTCATCAATGATATAAAGCAGGGGGAGAAGTATACCAGCAGGCCACCTTAAGACTCAGTATACACTACATCTCTCCCTCTGTCCTTTGCTTCTAAAGGAGAACCTGTTGTTACCTCCAAGTTTCTTCCACTCCCTGAATCTTCCTCTCCTCCAAGAACCCTACCTCAAATACAGGGGGAGTCATCAAGATAAGGGGAGAGTGGCCAATTCTCAGAAGACAGAGCCTACTTAAAGAGTGTACAATAGCACAGTGACTCCACTGAACCATCAATTCTTGATACACAAGGCTTCTGAACTTATTCTGACGAATTTACAACAACACCATCTACAGTCAAACCTACTCCATCATCTCCCCCACCAGCTCAACTCACTCCATCATATTCCCCGCTAGCTCAACTCATTTCTTCTTCTTCTCTAGCACCCACTCCAATTCTCCAAACACCAGTCTTCAGAGGAAGGGGACATGGAAGGAGTTACAGAGGAAGGGGAAGAAACATACCCATATGGTAAAGATATACAAAGGAACAGAGGAAGCAATTCATACAGGATATATAAATCCTATTACAAAACCTATGAGAAGGTAGATATGCATGAAGATAAATGGAATGAATATCATGATCCAAAGATGGATAAAGTCCTGGAAGAGATTAGAAGAAGAGAGCAAGATGATCTCAAAGGGAACAGGAAGAAAAGAGAAGGCTATTCATTGAAAGGCTATTCATGGGTAAAGAGGCTGTTGAAAAAGAGCAATTAAAAAAGGCAATCCAGATTCCCAGCACTCTATTTGACCTCTCTAAATATACTGCCAAGAACCCTCAGGATAAATTCAGGGATGAGAAAGGGCAACAAGGTACAAAGGGTCTTGGAATCAGTCAAGATTTAGCAGACCTGCCTTATCAGAAAAAAAAAAGATCACTTTTAAAACAACTCCAGTGTCAAGCATTCCTCAGTCTACCTTTATAGTACCAGATCCTGATGCAGAGGATTTTGACTTGGAAGAAATCAACCTGTTGACTGCTAAAGTCATCAATATGGGATCCAAGCTCAGTGATGTGTATCCTGAAATATAAACTGATCTGGAAAAGCATTTCAAGGGACAAGAAAGAGTTCAGAAGAACCCAGAGAAAGCCATTCCAGCAAACTTCAAGTAGGTGGAGAGGAAATCTAGGAAGGTCTATGAGGCCTTGACATCTTTCCTCAGGAAGAAAATAATTCTTGACTTGGGTAAATTACTTTGATAAACATTCAGTTATATCAATCAGATTATACTTATCTGTTTTATGTATAATTGCTTGTATTTTGAATTGATGTCAAAGTATGAGTAAAATTACTTTAAACATTCTGTAAATTTTGTTAAGATAAATAGGGGGAGATTGTTGGGAATAATTCATTTTGATTTTAACAAATTATCTATAGGTGATTTTACTTTCTAGGAATATTACCCTCATTGTATAGTAAGGGTAAATTAGTCATTAGATGTCTTAGGATGTCACACTCACATTAAAGGCACACTGTTTACTTTCAAGCTCATTAACAACCCTAAAAAAATCTTTCATAGCACACAGTTATACTTTCCAAACTGTGTTGCCTGAAGGATTCATATTCTTGGTTCAGGAGGGATTTCCTATCATCCCTCACTTCAGCAGTACCCTCCATGTACACAATGAGGGTATCCCACATCTCCTTGGTTGTTTCACAGTGCACCAAGTTTTGGAATGTGGAATCATCAATTGCACTTACTATGATATTTTGAGCTCTCTTATCCATAGTAGCAAGGGCAATTTCATCCTTGGTCATTTCAGCATAGGTCTTGGGCACCTGCCTAGTTGGATCTATAGTGGAGTCCTTTTGGAATACAAATGGACCTTCCTTTACTGTGATATAGATCATATGGTCTGAGGATTCCATAAATATCCTTACCATTTGCTTCCATATGCCAAAGGATTCTTTCCTGCATATGGGTGGCTTCATGGAGCCCATCTCCTAATGAACTCCCGGGGCAACCATGAAGATGTAGTAGACTACAACAAGTACGATCTGGTCATACTATTAAGTCCTTTTTGACCAACCTCTCTCAGATACCTCTTTATAGCTTACTTGGTGGTAGTCTAACTCACCTAGAGGGGGTGAATAGGTTCCTTTGCTTGTTCTAATTATATATACTCTTTTTAAATGTTTTAGCAAGATGGAATAATGCACACAGAAAACACAAAGCAATTTATAGTGGTTCCCCAAGGCAGTGTGTCTACTTTCCCTCTACACCTTTCTAATAGTGTGTTAGACAAGGAAAACTTCTCCAAAACTCAGCTCAATGAGCTTACAACACAGATCCCACGGGATCTCTCAGGTTTCCTCCAAAACCCTACCTCAGGCCAGCAGCCCTACTTCTTAAAGTTGTCCAACTCCTATAGCTCAAAAACACTTCTGGTTTCCTATCTCAGGCCTATCAAGAAGCCCTACCTCTTACTGGGAGTATAATCCTACTCTCAGGCTCACAGCCCTACAGTCAGGCTTACAGCACTACACACTCAGAACACAATGTTCATACAGAGTTGAATGAGATTAAGTTTCTATAATCAGAAGATGAAATATAAAGACCTTCAGCTTTGGGCCTTCTGATGTAGTATTACAGCAGATGCTGTCTTTGAGCAGTACAGAATCTTTTGCTATCTCTCCTCCACTTGATCTTCCACTTCAGCTGAAGGAAAAGATCTTCTTATTCTTCCGAGCTTTAATCAGCAAGAACAGCGGGTTGAGCTTGCCTTTGGTCACGGTCAATGTCTTTTTCTTTTTAGTTGTGCAAGCTTACTGTTATATTGACCTAACATAAGCTTTTTATACCTCCAATTGGCATCAACTGCTCTTTCCATATCCTAGTCATAGCATGGAAGGAATAGAATACTTTATCCTCCTTTCTGGCCACATGCGCCAAAAGTAGATCCCGTCAGGCAACATTTATATTTGAATCTGTCTCAGCAGATAAGTTGAGACTGTCTCCAGTCTCAGCGATAGATTGGACTTCGTTTCAGTGAATCCACTTAGACAAATAGTCTTCTCAGCGGATTTTCTCTATCTGCGGCTCAGCTGAGACTGACTCTTTCTAAGTGGTTAACCTGAGACCAGATTATTGCCTCAGCAGTTTTGACAGTGAAATCAAAGACCTATTCCAATATATGGACTAACTTAAGCCTGCATAAACATAAAATAGAAAGGCTTATCAAATACAATATGTACTTAACATTGAGTGTGATGCATCTTCAAATCTAGGGAACATTGAGGGGGAATATTCCCAACAAGGATGATGGGCTCTTGCCAAGACTCATTCCAAGACACCCTTGTTGACTTTTGAGGCCCTAGGAATGGAGGGGGTGGGGCCCAAGTGTTTGTTGATCGGGTGGTGAAGCCTCCTTTTGGGGAAATAAATCCAAAAATAGGAATTTTGAGGTTTTGACCAAAGTCAACCCTAGGATGGGTCCCTCATGTTGGTCAAAGTCCAAGTCACCGAAAATGGGTCAATGTTGGGGTATTGTGGCGGGATTGGTGTGCGCATGTTTTTCGATGCATAATGAAGTTCAATTTGACAATTAGTTTGACCACTTGGCATCGAAATTGATTGCAACGGACTTTGTTGGTCTTGTTTTGACTTTAGGAGTCTGATGAAATTGATCATGATCGATTCCGAGTTTATTTGCATAATATCATAAAATGGTGTTGTCGTGATGCGATATGATACTCAAAATGGTAGTTTTCTCAAATTACCTCGGATTGGAATGAAACGAGTTCTGTCTCACTCGTATTGATTATACAAGTCTAACGCAACAGATGGAAGTCTATTCGGAGTACGTATGGTCATTATATCAAAATGGCGTCGTCGTGACGCGCCATGATACTCAAAATGGTCGTTTTCTCTAAACGACATCGGATTGGAATGAATGAGTTCCGTTGCACTCATATTGATTATATGAGTCTAATGTAACTGGCGGAAGTTGATTCGGAGTACGTATGGTCACTATACCAAAATGGTGTCATCGTGATGTGCTACGGTATTCAAAATGGTTGTTTTCTCTAAACGACATCAGATTGGAATGAAACGAGTTTGGTTGCACTCGTATTGATTATACGAGTCTAACGCAACTGACGGAAGTCGATTCGGAGTATGTATGGTCATTATACCAAAATGGCGTCATCGTGACGCGCTACCGTACTTAAAATGGTCATTTTCTCTAAACGACCTCGGATTGGAATGAAATAAGTTCCATCACACTCATGTTGATTATATGAAGCTATAGGAACTGATAGAACTCAAATCAGAGTTCTCTAGCACAATATTCAAAAATCAGGTTATTTCCTAACATCAAAGTTTTGGGGTGGGAGATTGAGTTACTTTTACTAGGTCTACTAGGGTCTAGTGACCAAATAAAAGTCGGGATGTTACATCAGCCTTCTTCCCCCACAACGGATCTGGAGCTGATCCATTGTAGGGGGCACGGATGCTGAGGCGGGAGCGGGAATTAAGTATCCCCTAGCAGTCCGATCTCATCGTGGAGATCAGATGACAATTGCTGCTCCCCGGCAGTGCAGAAGGTGGCGGTCCTTGCCACCACTGGCCAGCAGCCGCCATTCGTTGGTGCCGCCCCTGGTCGACTCGTCGGGGCCGATGAATCATCTAGCGGTGGTCTGGTGGCCTGACGCTGCCGGCCACCACCGTATTTCTCCATCCTGAGAGCTGGGTGGCGCACCCATCATCGTTCCTTATGGTGTCGCGCCACCCTGCGTCTAGGGTGGCTACAACACTGCCCCTGGTCGACTTGTCGGGGGTCGGCCCTTCCCAAGCGGTAGTCCAGCGGCCTGGCGCTGCCCGCCTCCACCAGAAAACATGAAACAGAGCTTCCCCAGAAAATAAATAAAACGCGGGTGTCGTCGGAGACGCATTCTCCGGCGGCACCACTGCCCTCCACCGACAGGGAGGGGAATCTCTAGTGGAGTAAACTGTCTCAGTGCCACCACCGACGTGGGCGAGTTTACTCCACACGACCATTACCTAAGCCTGGAGCTTGACTCAGGTGGTATAGGCGGCGCTCCGGTGGCCGAAGGGTGCATGCAGCACGTTGGGATGATCACTACAAGAAAATTGACCTTTGTCCAGGGCAAATTGCCCTGGCAAAAAGTCCAAAATCGTGGCTAAAGAGCTTTTGCCACTGTCTAGCCGCGGAAATAATTTGTGGCTATCATCGATGGACTTTGGAAATGGAGAAGGTGAGTCCCAGAACGAGGGCATCGAGGTGAAGAGGGCTCATTTTTGTAAGAACATGTTTGCTGAGCGCGATATTGATACGAAGAGACGGACATCTGTAGCCAATAGTGTTTAATATTAGCCGCTATAAGCCATTTACCATGGAAAATACTCAAACTTTTGCCACAATTACAGTTTATCATGGCTAATACTTATGTATTAGCCATGTTATTTTAAGTCATGGCTAAAACTAAACTATTAGCCATGTATTTTGCAGTCGTGGCTAATACCCCAATATTAGTCATGAATTTGGCTCCCTGGTAAATAAAAGTGTAGAAAAAAGACACTTTTGTATTAGTGTGAGGAAGGGGGAGGGGAAGGATTTCCACCTGGAGTTGGGGCCAGCGGGAGCTTTCAGGGAGGTTGGCCATGATAGGGTGGCGAGGATGGTGGAGCTCGGGTTGGGTGTTTCCGGCAGGGGGGGGGGGGGGGGGGGGGGGGGGCTCTGGTGAGGGTGGGGCTGGGCTAGCCTGAGTTGGGAAAGATGTGTGAGGTGAAGGGGCCTGTATATATAGGCTGGAGAGATTCCCCTCCCCCTCCTTGCCGATGTGGGACTAATCCCTCTTTAAGGAGAGATTAGCTGCCTCCCCTTGTGGCTCAATTCAACCATCCAGCTGATGGGTGTGCTGTCATGTGGCATGTGCATGAGGATGATTTTTGGGCTTGGTAATGGGCTTGAGAAAAAAGGAGTAGAGGGGTTTTGGGCCTTCTCTTGGCCCGTGATTCATTCCTCCGGGGGGGTTGTTGAAGTTTAAGTTTTTCCCAAGGCTATAAGGTATGGCTTAATGATCTTGATGATGGGGAGGTGAAACCACTCTTGAATAATTCCAAAAAATAAGTTTTTAGGGGAGGTTGACCAAAGTCAACCCTAAGGTGGGTCCCCCACGTCGGTCAAAGTCAAAGTGGGTCCAAGTCACCGGGGATGGGTCAATGTTGGGGTATTGGCGTAGGATTGGTGTGTGTATGCTTTTCAGTGCACAATTAAACTTAGTTTGACCACCCATTATCAAAATTGACCTGTAAGAACTCCATTGACTTCATATTAACCATACAAATCTAATGTCATTGACCGGGGTCAAATCAGAGTTTAATTGCTCTATATCAGAAAATTTTGCGCTACGACGCGCTACGAAACTCAAAGCGCTCATATTTGTCATATGACTTCGGATTATAATACAACGGGTCTTATCACACTCATATTGGTTATATGAGTCCATTGGAACTGACAGAACTCAAATCGGATTTCTCTAGCTCAATTCAAATTTCTCGTAATCGTGACGTTCCACAAGAAACAGACATATTTACCATATGACCTTAGACTGAAACGAAACAAGTTCCATCGCACTCATATTAACTATATGAGGTTATAGGAACTGACAGAACTCAAATCGGAGTTCTCTAACTCGATATTCAAATTTTGGGTCACCGCCAGCCTTCTAAGGTCTAGGGTGGGAGATTAAGTTACTTTTATTTGGTCCACTAGGGTCTAATGACCCAATAAAAGTCGGGATGTTACACAAAGTGTCAAAATTCCCTATTTCAGGAGAGTGGGTGCTTAGTGTCAAAAGTCCCTCATATTTATTGGGTGTTGTTACTAGCAAACCATTACTACTAGCAAACCATTACTACTAGCAAACCATTAAATTTGAAAATCCTTTTGTTACTAGCAAACCGCCATAAGAAATTTAAATTTAGATGCATTCATAAAAAACAAATCACTAAGCATGTTAACATTACAAAAGATTTCAAATCAATTACATATGTTTGCATTACCAATGATTCCAAATGCCGCAAAATATTGTCAAGTGCACCAAAACTCTTAAGTTCAAGTGTTACAAACTTTCTTCATATTCCACAAAATTTTCATGTACCCCAAAATATGTAACACCAAATTCTGCACACAAAAAAACAATTAATTAGCAATGTTATGTAATTGAATAATTTAGAGAAATTAAAAATATTCACTTACATTTCTATGAAACATTTTATCATATATCTTGAATGCATATATTATAGTATAAAATGAAGGCTTGAAGTGCCCAAGCAAAATGCAGTAATAACAAGTTTGCTGAAACTGAAAACCCTTGATGATAACAGTAGTAACAAGTTTACAAAATGCAGTAATAACAGTAATAACAAGTTTGCAAAATGCATTCTTAACAGTTAAGCAGTAAGAACGCAGTAAAACCATACACCCTTGATGATTTTTACCTCTCCTCATTTCGATGACCAAAAAAATGCCCTAGATCTACGTAATTGTCGGAGAAAATGCCCTAGATCTACAGGGACACCAGAAAAAATGCCCTAGATCTACGTGTAACATCCCCCAAACTACTGGACCCCTAGGAAATTTTTTTCATGACAAAGTCATGACAAAAATAGAACAAGAGACCAAGGATACCTTGATGATAAGTTGAATGCACAAAGTGAGCCAAAGAGGCCCCATAAACGTAAGAGAACTTGTAGTATTGCACTTGGGGTGCATTTAGCAAATCTTAATTTCTTAGCCTAAGAGTGGCCAAAAGGCTTCAATAAGCCAAATTAACCTCACCTTGACCTTTTGATCATTCTAGAGTAGTAAGTAAGTCACTAGGGACCCTTGTGGACAACCAATTTGGTCAAAATTGGTTAAAGTCAACTTTAGCTCAATCTAGGTCAAACCTCCATAAATAAGGACAATTGGACTCCAAATGATCAAATTGGACCCACCATAATGTGGCAACCTTCCTAGGGGACCTAATGGACCCAAAATCCCCATCATGGGGCCATCAATTAAGTTCAATTGGGCCAATTACTAAAAAGCCCCAATTTGATCTAAATGTGCTAAAACCCTAAATTGATCTTCAATTGACCCATTGTGTTTAAATTGATCACCCCTAACACTCTTAGATCACTTATGGAGCCTAATGGTCCCACATTGGACCCTTGGGAAGAGCCAATTTTGGGGAATTGGGCAAAATTACCAAATTGCCCAAATTACAACTTATACCCTTTATGGTTCAATTGGCCCCCAATTGGTCAAATTGACCTAGCACAACCTTCCCTTACCACTAAGGGAAATAAATGAGACCTAAGAAAAACAAAGTGCACAATCAATTTTGCAAGATTAGGACAAAATCACCCAAATGCCCAAATTGCTCCTGTATGCAATTTTGTGCAATTAATCCCCATATGACCCCACCATGACTCAATTCCTCTTGGAGTGAGTCCATAGTGCCTAAGAGAGCAATGTGGGTCAGTCACATTGAAAGGTGTGAGCTTGGATCAAGCCCAAACCCAAAATTCCCAATTTGGTCTATTTTGATTAAGTGAGCTCAAACCCAACTCAAGCCTATTGGAGTTGGCCCAACCTTAGACCCATTAGGCTCAACCCCACCTAATCAAGCCCATGAGGGGGCTGATTTGCCTTGGACCCAATTGGGCCCAAGAAAAGGGTCCACCAAGGTGGAGGTCGGCCACAACCAAGAATGAATTCAAGAAGAATTCTTGGAGGGGTGGCCACTTGGCCACCAATCCCTATTTCCTGGATTGCTCTCAGCCTTCCCAAGAAATTCCAGCAGAAATGAGCTGACATGGCAGCTATTGAGAGGGGGGAGGAGAGAGCTTAACTTCACCTTGTCGGCCACCATAATGGCACTTCACCTATTCCAATGCAATAGAGCTAAACCTTCTCTCCCCTGGCTCAAATTCGAGCTCAGGATTTGAATTCCCATGAGCTGGAGGCCTGTGGTTGGCCGGCTGAGAGGTTAACCTTGTTGAAATTTCAACCCTTAATGGCTACTAACAAAACAGCCACCCCCAGCTGAAACCACACAAACCACTAGCTTCAAAATCGAGAGAGGAGAGAAAGCCCTCTATTTGCTGAAGGAATCGAGCTCTGTGCGACTGTGATCCAAGGAGATCGTCCGCGAGGATCAAATGGCACCCAAGAGGAATACATACGCAATCGCTAGGGCGCAGGCAAGTTTCCTTCCGCTCTCCTCCTGTGCTAGAGATCCTTCTCTTCTCCCATCGATTCGAGCTGTGTAATGGCATTTCCAAGTTTGATTTTTCTTGTTCCTAGACGCAAAAATGAAATGTGTCGGAGACCTCCTCCGCCACCCCAGGAAAAACGGCCACCACCAGTCGAAAGCCCTATGTCGACTGGTGGTGGTGGCTTGGCTGTTTTGCCGAAGCTCGTCGGAAATCTGCCCACAAAATAGCCCAGGAAGAAGGAATCCTGGCCTTTGATTTCATCGAGGATGATGAACAGCCGCCGTTGGATCTCCCGTGACCTGATAACCGCAGGCCTTAAATGATTCATTATATATAAATGTATTTCTGTCACATTTAATTCTGGACTTTGCACAAATTATTTGAGGCCCTTAGAGGCCTCTACAGAAATTGTGACCTAAATGAAAATTGTAGATAAATGTCTTAACAAAATTTAGAAATTTGTTTGGAGTCATTTGGGCCACTGTATCTCCCTGTACACCCATTTTGGTGTAGGGTGTCTATCATGAGCCCTAGGCACAAGTTTGATTGCCCACCTCATTTGGTTAGTCCAAATGAGCTAAAAATATATTCATGCATGAGTCCTACCATGGCCTACACCCTGTCCAAAAATCAAGATTTTTGGACACACTTGGTCCTAAGGTCTTGAAAATATTTCATTTTGCATGCATGGCATGAATATAGGGTTTAGAGATGTCAAATCCTCTCAAAACTTTGGTGGATGGTAGATCTAATCATGGAAGGCCTCTGGATAAAAATTATTGTAATTTGGACTTGTGCATGTTTAACTATCCCACATGCAAGTTTGGTTAAGGATAAGGGATGGTGTGCTTATAGCACATATTCATGCCTTTGGGATTTTCTATAATCCCCTTGCCTAGAAGTTGAATCAGTGAAACTCATTAATATTAAAGTTGTAAATCTTGGTGTCTACTTTATTTAGAAATTCTAATCAGCTCGTTTGGAGCATTGTAGAACCCTCAGCATCCATTTTAGTGGGACTGGTCATAATAAAATTCAGAAATAAAATTGTGTATAACTTTTAAATGGTAAATCTGATGGAGCTGAAATTTAGGCCATGCATGCATGTGCCCTAATTCTAGCTTGTGTCCAAAAATTAGAATTTTTGGAGATAATTTTCCTTAGGTTTTACTCAAAATGTGATAAATCAAATAAATGGAACTTTTGGAGTTGTGTAATCCCAAATGACCCCAAATTTGGGTGTCATACCTACTAGGACATTATTAGACCATGATTAAAATATGATAACATTTGGACCTCGACATGTTGGGTAATTACACTTGCATGTCTCTATTTAAAAGGTGTTATGGTGTGTCAATAGCCAAAAGAGTTATTTTGTGTATCCAACACATATGGCTAAGTGTTGACTCCTGAAATTTTGGCCACACCCCCTTTATGGTATAACACATTACCTCAGAGAAATTTAGGATTTTTGGGATCAAAATTCTTAGTTATATGATTAATATGGTATTTGTCACACTTTTGTATTTATGGAATGATCATGGCTAATACCTTATAGAAAATTGTGAAACTCTGGAGAATTACTTGTTATACTTTTTAGAATCTCTGCAAATATTTTTAGAAAATTTCAGAGATTATTTCCTTAGGAATTATCAAATTTACCTTAAGTCACATTTTTTTAATAATTGACAATTCACTGAGCAAAATGTTTGTGAAACTTTTGAAACTCTGGAGAATGATTAGGAACCTGATTATGAACCTCTGAAATTTTTGGTAGAATTCTTAGATATAATGTTCAGGATAAAATTTCATATATTCAGTTTATCACACTTCTTATATTATGAAATATTTGTGGTCAAACATGTTTGGAAAATTATGAAACTTTGGATATGATGTTTTTAGATCACTATTGTGCTATAGTAATTTTCTCAGAATTTTTGGAAGGCCTGAACTAGTACTTGGTGTAAAGTCATATTTTCACACCTTTTGTATTAAATAAAAATTATGGTTATAAATTCTCTAGAAAATTATGGAATTCTGGGAATCAAGTTATTATGTTAATTACTATCTCTGGAAAGTTTATCAGCAGAATTTAACTTACTGTTAGAGTACTTCCTTTGTAATTTAGATGATGACAATTCAGTAATTGATTTTAAATGGAAGTCAAATTTATTTGAAATATGTCGAAACTCTGGTCAACCCATAAGTTACTCATTATGAACCTATGGTAAAAATTGGAACTCATTTGGACATGATAGGGTCAAGATTGCATCTTAAGAGTCAAACCTAGTTCAATCCCATCTTGGTCTGCGGATAGTAAAAATTGAAGTATTTAATTTAGACCCAATTGATCCCCACACACTCAGGTATTAATTCCTGGAACATTGGGTGCATTATAGAGAGTGTTTAGTGGTTGATTCCAATTTGGGACGACACATAATGTGGACTTGGGGTGCGTTTAGTAATTCATCGATTCGGGGTTTACAACGATATGATAAGGGGACGGAACCATAGCAAGTAAGGGTGTGATGGTATAAAGATTGAGACCTTCAGTTGTAATTGAGAGTTAGCACTATGAAATAGTCGGCCCCGAGGAGAGGTAGAGTTTCAATGTTCAATTGAACACCGACGCTCGTCAGTTCGAGTCAAATGTTAATCCACCCTGGGATTTAGAGCAATTGGAGAGAAAATAGGTATATCAGAATGGGTAGTCACTAATAAGAGTAAATATCCTGGAAAGGGTAATTTGGGCTTCACCCACAATCGTATTCCCTAGTACCGCTGTGAACCCTTCACCGGGTAGTCCACGGGAAGTCCAGGATTCACCCCAAGCTTCTAAGGCCAACTAACAATAGGCAAGAGTAGTAAAATAGGAGAGCTTGAAGTATAATCCCCCTCCCATATTTGGGGTGGAATGAAATAAGGAATGGCATGGTCCTGTGAGCGGTAGGCTTGAGATATAAGGTAGGACAAGGATAGTCCTGTGAGCAGTAGGCTCGAGGTATAAGGAAGGACTAGGATAGTCTTGCGAGCGGTTGGCTCAATTTTTATAAATGTTGGTTTAGAATTATGAGCTGGAGGTTCGGTGGTAAGAGATAATACATAATTGAATATGCATAAGATGTGGTGGGTCTTCGGTTCTGGATTAGTCGTCACACTGACAACATTTCATTGACTCGGCAGTGTTAGTGGTTTAAAAAGGGGCCAGGTTGTTTTACTGCGCGTCCGACGGGACGGATTCCCTAAACCCTGCCTGGCCAAATCCAGCAGAGTACACAGGAGCTCGTGTGTACTGGGTACCGGTATCACAGCGTACGTTAGGGCTTAGGTCTGGTAATGTGACATACCCACCTAGGTGAGGAGACGCCCGCTCCTCTGTTACCCTTTGACCATGATGGGAGGTGCCCGAGAGGTTAGCTACCTCCAAAAAGTGGGAACTAAATATCTGTACATACATAGTCGTGTGTGTGAGTTGCACCATTGCATTGCATATCATAGTATAACATTCTTGCATGAAACAGAGACCTCATCGTATAAATTAGTATGGGCTCTTTTATACGATGAGTTTACCTTAGTGCTAGATCCCTTAGATTATGTGCTTTTGTGTGTGCATATAAGTTAAGGTTACATTTGTAGTTGCTCTCTATTTATTATACCTGCTTCATTTACTTGCATTGCCTTTTTCTTATTGCTATCACACTATACTCTGCTAGCATAGAACTGTTATCCTTACTTGTTTAGTATTTATATACCCTGCTAGTCTAGCCACTTGTCACATGCTTGATTCATTACCCCTTGATGTCCTCCGCTTCCTCCTCCCGCATGGTGCCTAGGAGTCGCGGGTGGAGGTGGGGAGGAGTATGCTGAGTCTTATAGACTGACAGTCGATGGACCTCATTATTACAGAAGAACCAAGAAGGGCAGGACCTCCACCAGAGGGAGGCACATGAGACGGTGACTAGACCAGGAGTCAGACTCTCTGCTGTTGGAAGAGCACCGGTAAGCAACACACGTCGTTTACCTACTCTGCACATCTACCCAGGACAGAGGGAAGAGTTATATCTTATTGAGGGCATCGAGTCATGTAAGTGTTTAGACTACTACATCTTTGCCAGGAGAGAGCCAAAGAAGAGACAGATAGATCGGGCTTAAGCCCTTGTTGTACTTCTTTACTAGTTTCTGCACTCTGATTTGAATTATGCTTATTATTTTATCTCATTTGGATATGTATTAATCTTATAGTGTGATTGTTGTGGACATGTGTTTCTTGTTTAGTCAATATATCTGTGATTATGGTTGGCCTGGATGATGTTGAATAGTCGGCAAGATCGGCGTATTGTGGCGGAGACCATTTGGTGTAATGGTGCCACCGCAAGACGGCGGTTCTGGGCGGTAAGACCCGAGAAAGGATACAAAAAAGGGTCTTACAAACTGGTATCATCTTAGCTAATTTCGATCCAAGGTAAGGAAGTCCACAACCCAGGGCAACCCCGCTCGAATTAGTTTGAGGACAAACTAGCAGCGGAACCAATGGTGTGCCCATATGAAAAATCACATAAATTGTCTACCAAAATGAGATGCTTTAGACCAATCTTTCTAACCAAACCCTTTTCTTATGTAGCCTCCGGTGAACGTCCCCACCCGAACGACGATTATTCATGTACAAAACATAGTCCCCCCACTGCAAAACGAAGTTCCTCCCGTCAAGCTGTGGTTCCTCCCCCACTGTCTCCCACCCAATTCCAACAGTCGAAGTTGGGTCAGACTCTGGTCGCCATTCTGCAGGCCTTCTCTCAGCAACAGGCCCCGGTCCAGGCCCCCAACCCAGGGGCAAATTGGTTGAGTGTCTTCCGAGGCCTCTCCCCAACGTCTTATACAGGGACAGAGTCAGTAGTGCAGATAGAGGAATGGTTGGACGCAATCTAGGAATTGCTGGCAGGGATTTGTTGTCCAATGGACGTGGCGGTGTCCTTGGCCATTTTCTCTTTGAAATCTCATGCCAAGATATGGTGGAAGTCGGACCTATACGCCACATTTGTCGGCTTGGAGTATGCCGACATCACATGGGAAGAATTCAGGGAGGCACTGCTGGAGCACTTCGTGCCGCAAATTGCAAGAGATGACTTGGAGGAACGGTTCCTGCACATGAAGTAGGGAAACCTATCGGTACTGGAGTATCAGTGGGAGTTCTCGCACCTAGCCCGCTTCACCATGACCCATCAGTTGAATGAATCTGGATACGCCAAGAGATTCTTTAAGGGACTCCGGGATGACCTCAGGCATGCCTTGCAGTACATAGCAGATTCTGGAATGGCCCCGATCATCAAAGCAGCAAGGAGGCTGGAAGAAGATCAGTTGATGGTGAAAGGCCGAGGAAAAAGGCTAGTAGAAGGTGTAAACAGGAATAGAGGTTGAGACCACCAACAAGAGCAGAGGCCCCCGGCTGTACTTGCACCTCAGCCATTGCGGATCTAGGAGCCCGAAGGATAGGCAGGTGGGGTACATCCTCCACCGGTGTGCTTCTGGTGTCATCAACCTGGTCATGTGCAGGCCCATTGCCCTCAGAGATGGTGTAACCCCCCACCTCTACCTCTAGAAGCACCACCAGCATAACAATTCAGGAGCCGAGGCCGAGGACCACACTGTAGTGGTCGGCAGCCAGAACAAATGTATGTGTTGGACCTTGCTGAACCCAAAAATCCTGAAGACGTGATTACAGGTACTTTAATGTTTTTATTTTATGTTTACTTAAGTACCTTGCCGACCCTTAGTTTACTTCAACAATAAACCAAACCATAAATCACTCAGGTATAGTGCTAGTTTGCAAAAAGCCCGCTTACACCCTGTTCGATACGGGTGCTTCTCACTCATTTGTATCAGCGGAATTCGTAGATGACCTTGACCAGGTGCAACATTTTGATGGCATCGAAAGGAAGGTGCAACTTGCAGACGGATCAGAGATAGTAACGTGCGCCAAGTGCAACATGAATGTAGAGATTGGAGGAAGGATGTTCGAAGCACCGACGACGCTATTGAATATGAAGGGATACAATCTAATCTTTGGCATGAACTGGCTATACTGGAACCATGCCAAGATTGATTGCCAGATGAAGAAAATTGTGCTGAAACACGGGGACTCTGAGGTGGTAATCGAAGGTATTATACCCATCTCCCATCATTTAATTTCGTCGACTCAGGCCGTCAAGGCCCACTTACAAGGAGATGAAGTCTACATGATATGTTTTGAGATGAAAGAGGAGGAGAATTCCCTGACTAATATCCTTGTAGTCCATAATTTCCCCAACGTATTCCCAGAAAAGCTACCCGGACTACCGCCGCACAGGGAGAAGAATTTCCAGATTCAACTAGTGTCGGGAGCTAGGCCCGTATCTAGAGCACCATACCGAATGGCCCCGAGGGAGTTAGCAGAGTTCTGCACCCAACTGCAGGAGTTAGTAGACTCTGGGTTCGTCCGGCCAAGCTCATCGCCATGGGGAGCCCGGGTGCTCTTTGTGAAGAAGAAGGACGAGACCCTTTGGTTGTGTATCGACTACCGGGAAGTCAATAGGCTAACAGTGCGTAACACTTATCCTTTACCCCGGATTAACGAGTTGTTTGATCAGCTAGAAGGGGCGCACTGGTTCTCAAAATTAGATTTGAGGTCAGGGTACTATCAATTACGGATCCAGGAAGAAGACATCCCAAAGACGTCCTTTAGCAGTCGGTACGGCCTCTATGAGTTCACGGTAATGCCCTTTGGGCTCACGAATGCCCCCTCCTCATTCATGAGTCTAATGAACCGCGTGTTCGAAGCCTACCTGGATGTCTTCATCATCATTTTCATAGATGACATATTGATCTACTCAAGGACGAAGGAGGAACACGCTCAGCATCTGACGCTAATATTGGGAAGGCTTGGAGAGCACAAGCTATATGGCAAATTTAGCAAATGCCAGTTCTGGCTTAACGAGGTAGCCTTCTTAGGGCATATCATCAGCGGGGCCAGATTGACAGTAGATCCGGCAAAGATCCATTTAGTGCGTGACTGACCTCAATTGAAAACAGCGTCGGATGTGACGAGTTTCTTAGGACTTGCAGATTATTACCAGAAGTTCGTGGAAGGGTTCTCCCGGATTGCCCTTCCTCTCACATCTCTAACTAAGAAGGATGCACTATTCGTATGGATGCCGAAATGTGAAGCAGCCTTCCATGAACTGAAGAGCAGACTTATCTCTGCCACGATCCTTGCCATTCCATATGGGAAGGAAGGATTTCAAGTATATACAGATGCATCCTACCAGGGAATGGGTGCAGTGTTAATGCAGAACGAACATGTGATCGCATACGCCTCTCGACAGCTAAAGAAGCATGAGCAGAACTACCCAGTAAACGACTTAGAGATGGGAACCGTAGTCTTCGCGCTGAAAATCTGGAGACACTACTTATATGGAGTTCATTGTGACATCTTTTCAGATCACAAGAACTTGAAGTATGTAGACACTCAGAAGGATCTAAACATCCGACAGAGGAGATGGATAGAGTTTATGTGCGATTATCAATATACGATTCACTATCATCCTGGGAAGGCAAACACGGTGGCAGATGCACTTAGTAGGAGGGATGGTACGTCCGATCAGGAACTGATGCGTGTTCGGCAAGTGCACCGGTCGCTGTCAAGTAATAATTATGGGAATGGTTTCCCCGAATGTCGATCTCTTGAGGAATGCAGGATATGGTGAATGAATTGCATTGTGAGTCAATTGTTACGCGAGCGACGAAAGTAAGAACAAATGGCATTGTGATTAGTGTCATAAGCTATTGTAGAAATGAAATAAATGCGAGTCGAAAGCACCGCTTCGCAAAGTGGGGGTGAGTGCAGCGGCCGCGATGCCGCGCTTCGGTAAGCGGGTGAAATGACCACAGAGCGGGGTTTTGTGAGGGTTGTATTCACCTCTTCGCCAACATCACCACTAGTAATTGCTAGATGGCTTCACACGCAAGCAACTCAGAATATCACAACGAAAAGCAAAGCGATTCTCACAACCATAGCATCATTGCACATGAACATCAAACAAAGGATCTATAACATTAATCTAACAAGAGTTCATTACAACAACACTAAAAGAAGCACAAGCTCAAGGTTTAGAAAGGACCCAACAGAAGATGTCACCGAATCCTGGGTTCTCGACCAGAATAAGAGGTTGTCGGGCTCTCTCCGGGCTCGGCCCTCAGATGGTGTGCAGACTCGAAGGAGGCAATCACTTCTCCAGCGATCTACAACACTTCTATGGTCTCCAAGTCTAACAATGCTTGAACTTGTGGTGGAGAATGCTTGCAAACTATCCCAGATGGAAGTATGGTGGAGGAGATCACTAGATGTGGTCTCCTAGGGTGGAAAAGGAGAAAATGGCAGGCTTCTCTGGTTTTTCCCGCGAGGGGAATCGTCCTCCAAGACTGCAGCTGAATCCCTGCCTCAAATACTAAACAATCAGATTTTTGGTCACGCACGGGCGAACGCACGACCGTGCGCTGCCCGTGCATTATTTACGATAAAAATAGACTTGAGGAAGAAGCAGTCGCGCCCGTGCATTTTACTCACGCACGGGCAAACCCGCCCATGCGTAAAAATGCACGGACAAATTCAGATTGGCTAAAAACAAGGCTAAACAGGGTGATCGTGCGATTCCTTCGCGCACGGGCGAATCCGCCAGTGCGTAAAACGCACGATCAAAATCAGATCACTGGTTTTCTCACCAGATGAAAGCGCACGACCGCAGCCATCCGTGCGTCAAGAAAATGCACGACCGTGCGATATACACATTCATGAATTCTGGGCAAAAAGGAGATGATCCAACCACCTACAAGCACAGCAATTCAACTGGGAATACACCTCTAGCACCAATCAAACAAAGAAAAAAGATTGGTGAGCACCATGTGCTTACCCCCAATAACATGGAGCGCATACGCACACCAAAATGGGCCTAAGAGTGCACTTAGCATGGAATAACAAATATGAATAAAAACATCCCTAAAGTGTAGTGCATAGACTAGATAATTTGCCCAGATGATCCCATAAATGTGTATATAATTGGGACTCATCACACCCCCAGACTTAACCATTTGCACGTCTCAGGCAAACTACTCAGCTCTCCATCTAAACAATTGGGTGTTATAGTGAGTTTGAGCAGTGGAGACCCATGCGAAGTCGCATTCTCACGTGCGTAGAAATACGTTAGAATAGAATTTAACTCAAGATTATATTTAACTATTTCTAGGACAGTAATTCGAAATCTAGTTTACTCGGATGGTGTATCCCGGTGAATCTTTCGGTCGCGCACAAGGGAAAATATCATGACTAATGAGTAGAGTATTACTCGAATCAAAGCTCGGGATAATCTCCTAAGAGATCCATCAAAGTCGGTGTCCATAGGCTTGCATGTTCGCACTCTCTCTACTGCATGAGATGACTCATATCAAAAATCAATAGGACTAATAGGTTAGGATTTGGCTTAGGTTGAGTTCAGGTTAGATATGTAGAAGAACGACGGGCATCGCACGCAACATAGCCTGAATACTCAAGAGTGTAAAATCATCAAAACAGGAAAAATTAAGAACCACACAACACCCCCATACTACAGCTAGACACTAGGTGTGTGCTAAGCCGATCATACATTGTTTTGCCGAGAGATTGCATTTGAAAGTTCTTTTTGTACCAATTTTTTTCTTTTTCTTCCTCTTTTCTTTTTCTCTTCACGACAAACAAATCTTTTAAGTCACAATATAAACTTCTCCTTTAGCTTTCTCAAAGCTACCATACACATCAAAGATAACACCAAACGTGATAGATATATAAATTTCATTCAAACACAAATGTTGGTGCGAATATAGGTTTGGATGTATGGCTTTGGTGAAATTTAAGTGGAGCTAAGCAAGAAGGATAGGTGGGCTCAAGTGGGCTTGCAAGGGTGATTACATTGGTTAGGATTTCAAAAGCACAAACGAATCAAGGAACGGCCTACATCACGCTTTATAACGAGTTATTCAACGCAATCATTTCAAGAGTCGCCTAGTGCAAGTTCTAGCCATCAAGAAAGGTTATCCGTCCTTCTGATCCTAGTAATAAGCTACTACTAATCTTGCTACACTCGTCCCTATGCCACCGTTGGATTCTCCACTAAAGTAAAATAAATTGCAGCTACTATAATAGAAATAATTAAATTATAACATTGAATTTTATTCTACTCTAATTGAATTTCTAGGCGTGATGGGAGCATTCGACTAAAGCACTACTCGAGTCGGGCATTTTTCTCCACCCTTCACTCCTACACTAACAATCCAATTATTATGAGCGGGGAACCTCGCAGTAAGACCCAATAAGCGTGTGTGATCAAGTACGCGTGAACTAGGTGCAAATGTGTGCAACAAAATTAAAAATCCTAACTCAGCATATTCTAACATGCTATGCAAAGTGCGTGCACGTGCATAACCGATCTCTCCCCCAGACTTGATCAAAACCAAATAAAAAAGAGAATTCATGAGTAAAGATAATAGGGGTAGAGTGGACCTATGCTCACGAATGAGCATGCCAGAAGTGCTGTAATTCCTTCTTTAAGGTTCTCCTTCCTCTTCCTCCAAGCGAGTTCACACCTGCATTGTTAGCATAAAAATAAACGAACAAAACATAATAGAGATTAAATAAGCACATGGAACCGGGTGGTTCCCATGGGTTGTCTCCCAAGAAGCCCTTTTGTTTAACGTCCTTAAAGGTGGACCAAATACCTGTACTAATGTTTGATAGCAGCAGTTATGAAAAAAAAAGTTCCAAACTAAATTGAAATACAACACAACATAGCAGATTAACGAAGCACAAAAATCAGAGCAGAAGACACAGCACAACCAAAAACCCGGAGACCCCATCACGTATCAACTATATGCTGATTTGTGGTGGTTCTCCCCAGCCACGCCAGATGGAAGGGAGGTGAAGGCTTTATGGCCCAAGGAGGATGTCTCCCCCTTGCACCTAACCTCCTTCTTGCGTCGGAGGGCAGCGGAGCGTGCACCACGCAATAGTCGTTCTTGCTTAAGCTTCTCCACTGTTGGAGAGCGCCAACGTTGATAGACTTCAGAATTTCCCACCTTGGTGGTGGGTGGCATCACTTTCGTTGCCGCCGTGGCGACTGGATCAGCCCAGTGGATCTGTTTAAATTGTTTACATATCCCATTACGACTAAGAAAATTGTTTGTAAGGCGCATCGCTCCGCCTTCTCCCTTATCGTTCCAAACTTCAGTCTCGGTTCTTTCCATTGCCGTCTTCACCTCTTCTCTTCTCAATTGATCCTCTTCCTTTTTTTCATCAATCAATCTTTTGTCTCCCCTGTTTTCTGCATCACTAAATGATTCATCAATAATAAAGCGGGGAGAGTGAATTAATGTTTCAGTTGCAATCTTGGGGCGAGTAGGGGGTGTCACCTCACCAGGTAAGATAACACACCCCGTAGAGATATCCAAGGTGGCACCGCTCTCTTTCAAGAACGGCACTCCCAAGATGGGAATGGATTGATTTTCACGGGGTCCCAATACTTGAAAATCAGCGACCACAACCGTCCCTTCGACTGTGACTTCAACATTTCTCACTTCTCCCTCTGCCTGAATGACAGTCTCGTTAGCAAGCACTTAGGACTTCCGTTCATCTGTATTCATTTCAAGTTGCAATTTAGCAACATCCTGCAATGCAAGAACGTTGCGGGATGAACCGGAATCACACAAGGCAGTAGTTTCAACATTATTGATGGAGCATATGATTACCAACTCACTTGGGTCACTCACTTCTGCATCGGCGAGACTCTTCCCTTGATTGATTGGATTCTTTTCAGTGTTGCTGGGAAGGGTCCCTTGCGAACGCTCGGTCAGCACTTGAGCCAATTGGCCCAATTACGTCTCCAAGTTTCACATGGACGCGGTTTGGTTAGCCATATTAGAGTTGGCAGCTTCCATAAACCTCTCCATCATTTCTTCTAGATTACTTTTCTTGGGGGCTGGGGCGCCTTGATTATAACCCAGATGAGGCGGCCTCGGTTGACTTCCGGAGGCAAAAGCATCATTTTGATGCTGCCTCGGTTGCCATCGTTGGCCTGCCGTGTTTGGGTTCCATGAGAAATTCGGGTGATTCCTCACACCCGGAGTATAAACATTGTCGTAGGGTGCCCCCCTAGCTTGATTTCCAACATAATTAACAGATTCATTTAAATTAAAATGTGAAAATTCACCTGACAGCTCGCTACCTGGGCATTCATATGCGTGGTGACCACAACCTCCGCATCCTTCACAAGTAATGCTAGTAGCGGGAGCAGCTGCAGGAGGTAATGAATCCACCACAAAAAGTCTACGAGCATTTCTCGGTGCATTTCTCCCCGCAGTCCAGAAGGTTCTGTGAGAGGCGGTGTCTTGCAGAATCCTAAGAGCTTCCTCCGGCGTATGGTTCATCAGTGTCCCTCCAACAACAGCGTCAATCATTGCCCGGTGGTTGGGCTCAATGGCGAAGTAGAAGGTTTCCACAATGTTCCATGGCTGGAGCTCGTGATTCCGGCATCTGCGAAGAAGGTCACTAAGACGCTCCCAAGCCTCTGCGAGAGTTTCTTAATCTGCTTGACGGAAAGTGGCGATCTCCCACCGAAGGCTCACGATTTTCTCTACCGGGTGGAATTTAGCGAGAAATTTGGATGCGAGAGCATCCCATGTTGCAGCAGTTCCTGGGGGAATAGTGTAGAGCCAGACCTTTGCTTTGTCACGCAACGAGAATGGGAACAGTCTCAGCTTGACTGTATCATCAGGAATTCCTGCGTAACGGAAGGTCCCGCAAATATCGACGAACTCCGCCAAGTGAAGATGTGGGTCTTCACTAGGCATCCCAGAGAATTGAGTATTCTTGTGGATGATGTTCAGGATGGCCGGTTTGATCTCAAACTGGTTGTTTATGATGTTAGGCCCGAACCCTGGATACACACTCCCAACTGTTGGAGTGGTATAATCTCTCATTGTTCGGGGTCTCGGTCTAACTTCCTCTTGTTCATCCCCCAGATGATTTTGCCCCACATGGGGCATTCTATGATTCACATCCTCTCTATCATTGGGTGCTCTCGGTTCATCTCCGGGGTTCAGGTTATCTCCCATTGCCGCTTGCACGACTGCAGCACGCGTTAGTGCGCGAGCAATCCGTTCAATTTCAGGATCGAAGGGTACTACTTCCCTTCCGGCTGGCCTCTGCATGCACAAAAAGAAGACAAAAAGAAAAACAAAAATAAAAAACAATTGCTCCTATAACAATGATTCACAACACAAAACATTACACGCCTGCATTCCCCGGCAACAGCGCCAAAAACTTGATGCGTGTTCGGCAAGTGCACCGGTCGCTGTCAAGTAATAATTATGGGAATGGTTTCCCTGAATGTCGATCTCTTGAGGAATGCAGGATATGGTGAATGGATTGTGTTGTGAGTCAATTGTTATGCGAGCGAAGAAAGTAAGAACAAATGGCATTGTGATTGGTGTCCTAAGCTATTGCAGAAATGAAATAAACGCGGGTCGAAAGCACCGCTTCGCAAAGCGGGGGTGAGTGCAGCGGTCGCGATGCCGCGCTTCGGTAACTGGGTGAAATGACCACAGAGCGGGGTTTTGTGAGGGTCGTATTCACCTCTTCGCCAACATCACCACTAGCAATTGCTAGATGGCTTCACACGCAAGCAACTCAGAATATCACAACAAAAAGCAAAGTGATTCTCACAACCATAGCATCATTGCACATGAAAATCAAACAAAGGATCTATAACATTAATCTAACAAGAGTTCATTACAACAACACTAAAAGAAGCACAAGCTCAAGGTTTAGAAAGGACCCAACAGAAGATGTCACCGTATCCTGGGATCTCGGCCGAAATGAGAGGTTGTCGGGCTCTCTCCGGGCTCGGCCCTCAGATGGTGTGCGGACTCGAAGGAGGCTGTCACTTCTCCAGCGATCTACAACACTTTTATGGTCTCCAAAATGAAGAATGCTTAAACTTGTGGTGGAGAAAGCTTGCAAACGATCCCAAATGGAAGTATGGTGGAGGAGATCACTATATGTGGTCTCCTAGGGTGGAAAAGGTGAAAATGGCGGGCTTCTCTGGTTTTTCCCGCGAGGGGAATCGTCCTCCCTGACTGCAGCTGAATCCCTGCCTTAAATACTAAACAGACAGATTTTTGGTCACGCACGGGCGAACGCACGACCGCGCGCTGCCCGTGCATTATATACGATAAAAATAGACTTGAGGAAGAAGCAACCGCGCCCGTGCGTTTTACTCACGCACGGGCAAACCCGCCCGTGCGTAAAAACACACGGACAAATTCAGATTGGCTAAAAACAAGGCTAAACAGGGTGATCGTGCGATATACACACAATCAAATTCAGATCACCGGTTTTCTCACCAGATGAAAGTGCATGACCGCAGTCGTCCGTGCGTCAAGAAAACGCACGAACGTGCGATATACACATTCATGAATTCTGTGCAAAAAGGAGATGATCCAACCACCTGCAAGCACAGCAATCCAGCTGGGAATACACCTCCAGCACCAATCAAACAAAGAAAAAGGATTGGGGAGCACCATGTGCTTACCCCAATAACATGGAGCGCATATGCACACCAAAATGGGCCTAAGAGTGCACTTAGCATGGAATAACGAATATGAATAAAAACAACCCTAAAGTGTAGTGCATAGACTAGATAATCTGCCCAGATGAGCCCATAAATGTGTATATAATTGGGACTCATCCGGAACCCAAGTTGATGGTCATGGAACTGGCACAGATGCTGGATAATATGCATATCACCCTAGTGTCCAAAAGCGACCCAGATGTTTACCAAGAATACTTATCCGCGATGAGCTTAGTTTGTGACATCTGAGAACGGATCAAGGCTGCACAAAGGAGCGATGCGGAACTAGAACCGGTCTTCAGGGACCTAGAATCAGGCACCGCGGGGGACTATACGCTAAAAGATGACATTGTGCATTTTCGGGGTAGAACTTATATACTGGTAGGGGATAACCTCTGGGAAGATGTTCTGACAGAAGCTCATCACAGCAGATACTCAGTACACCTCGGGATCACCAAGATTACCGCGGATGTAAAGAGAACAACGTATTGGCCAGGGATGAAGAGAGATATTGTCCGCTTTGGACCCACTGCGAGCCATGTCAACTAGTAATGGCCGAGTGCAAAAGACCGGGAGTGCTATTACAGCCATTGCCAGTGCCGGAGTGGAAGTTCGAGGATATCTCCATAGACTTTGTACACTGGTTACCTTGCTCCCGCTCTGGGCATGACTCTATCTTGGTCATAGTGGATAGATTAACAAAGGTAGCCAGGCTCATTCCCACCAAAAAGGGTGGCCCCGTCAGTGTCCTAGTCCGATTGTTTGTGGAGCAGTTTGTCAGATACCATGGAGTACCAAAATCGACCATGTCAGATCGAGATGGCCAATTTACATCGAGTGAATGGAAGGCGGTTCAGGCATATCTGGGGTCACGGCTGAAGTTCAGCACCGCATTCCACCCTCAGACAGACGAACAAACAGAGCGAACTATCCAGACCATGGAGGACTTGCTGAGGTTGAGCATATTTGATAGTGGGGAACCGTGGGAGAGGCTACTGCCACTTGTCGAATTCTCCTACAACAATAGCCAGCAGTCCAGCATTGGCATGGCCCCTTTCGAATCCTTATATGGCAGAAAGTGTAGAACCCCTCTATCTTGGGTTCAGGGCGAAGATCCGAAGGCGCTGGGGTCGGAGTATATTGAAGACACAGATGCCCAAGTACGAATATACGTGATCGGATGCTAGAGGCGCAGGGCAGGCAAATTAAATATTACGATGCGTGGCATCGTAAGGTGGAGTTTCAAGCAGGAGATCGAGTATTCTTGAAGATACACCCAGTACACGGGGTCACATAGGTGCGGCAACTAAAGAAGCTTAGTCCAAGATACATGGGGCAATATAGGATCCTGGAGCAGATCGGCCCCTTGGCCTATAGACTTAGAGCTACCACAGGAGTTGGTCGGTTTACACGACGTCTTTCATGTCTCCTTGCTTAGGAGAGAACTTCTTCGGCCAGAGCAATTGATTTCTGCTACTGATGAGTCCAATTTATATACTGTTTTTCGGACTCATCTGGACTGCTTTTCCTGCTTTTGTTCTTCAGTTTTTGTTCGTATTTGTTTATTTTCACCTTGTTCATACTTGTGCTTGAATTGCCTGTTGTAGTGTGCAATTGCACACTATGTTGTTGGGGGTAAGCACAGTCTGCTCCCCATCGTGTAGTTTCTATTTTTATGCTGGTGCTGGATGTGTATTCCCAGCTGGGCTGCGATGCTCATAGTTGGCTGATCCATCCCCTTTTGCCCAGAAATCATGACTGTGTACAATGCACAATCACGTGTTTTATTAACGCACGGATAGACGTGGTCGTGCGCCTTCATCTGGGTAGAAAATGATAATCTAATTTTGATCGTGCGTCTTTACGCACGGGCAGTTGCCCGTGCATGAAGGAATCGCACGATCAGCCTGTTTAGCCTTGATTTTAGCTTTTCTGAATTTACCCGTGCGTTTTGACACACGGGCGGATTTGCCCGTGCGTGAGTAAATCGCACGGGCTCTCCAGGTCATCTTCCTGCACTGTTCGCTATTATTAATATCGCACGGTCTACGCACGGTCGTGCGTTCGACCGTGCGTGACCTATTTTCTGATCTTTCTCTATAAAAGCTGCAGCTTTCGACCTAAATTGGGTTAAATCGTACACGCCGTACAGCTGCACCATTTTCGCCATCTCCACTGTGGTTTCGCCCCTTTGGGCCTCCTCCATCATCCTCAAGCTCTAAGGAGAGGGATTCAAACCTACATCCACCAAGATCCAAGGAGAAGGAAGCTAGGTCGTTTTCAGATCATGACACGAAGAAGACAGGCCATTGGAGGGTAGTGACAGCCTTCTCTACCCTGGACGCAGTTGAGGACCGAGCTTGGACGCGGATTGACAACCCAGTGATTCCAACCGTGAATCTTCAACAAGACTTCGGATTCGGTCGATTTCTTGTTTTCCCTATCTTTGTATTGGTAGTTGTAGTTAGTAGATTCCTTGCATTTTGATGATGAGCACTATAAACCTTGTTATTTAAGTTATTTCATGTCTATGTGAAATTATCTTTTGTTTATATGTGTGTATGAGGTGCGCCACCATCCATTTCCCATTCCGCCGTCACGTTCGTGTGTCGCACTAGCAATTGCTAGTGGCGTGCTTGTTGACGAGGTGCTTGCGACCCTCATTCGGTAAGACTACTCGTCCATCCTCCTAGTGAAGCGTGGCATAGCGGCCCGGGTAATCCATTCGCCTAACGAAGTAGTGCGCTCAAGGTCTGCATAGTTCGATTCCGTTTGCCTACTCGTTCATCCGCCCTTTCGAAGCAGCGCACTCAAGGCCTGCCTAGTCTCCATCCTGCCAAGCGAAGCATTGCATAGCGGCATTGCATAAGAGTAGTTGTAGTGTTTTATTTTATTTTCCACCAACCAAAACCCCCATTTCCGCAACCCATCCGACTTAAGGACTTCAATCTCAAGTCCTTCCTCAATAGTAAACTCCACCTTACTGTGTTCCTTCGAGATTGATACTTGGAGATTCACTCCCACATTTTATATTACTTGAACGATTGGTACACTATTGTTTCGTGCCGCAGTCTTGCTACCGCCTATAGCGGTGTGCTAAGATTTGCGCATCAAGTTATAGGCGCCGTTGCCAGGGAACATAGACGTGTGAGTTTTCTGGAGAGGGAGAATCTGAGAGAGAAGCCCTTCCATTTGTGTATTGCATTCTTTTACGTTATTTCTTCTTGTTCTGTTTTACTGTTTCTATTATGTTGCTTTAGTAAAAAAAATTTGGGTGTATTATTTTGCACAATAGCATGTTTATTTTGAATCTTTTCATCTTCACGCTATGCGGGCTTCGTTTAATATTCGTTGCCGCTTTTGTGGAGATATATCTCATGCTAGTGATAGATGTCCAAAGGGAGATAGTAACCCTAGCACTCAACGCCCAGTACATGGAGCACCAACTTCGTCTGGTACTCCATATGGTGTGCGTAAGTCCTACGGCTACTCGTCCGCTCCGTACATGCCCTTTTCGCATTCATCTCCGGTTCAATTTAAGCCAAAGAAAAATGCAAAACAGTGCTTGTTCCAAAACAGTGCTTGTTTTGTCGGAGCATGGATCATGCCTTGAAGGATTGTGTTGCATTCCTTCGCCAAATGGACGAGGATGACGAGCCGGATATCCGGATCGTCCCGACTCCTACTTCTGGCAGCACACCTTCAACATCTGGTTATGTGGCCATTTCACCTTCAAGTTTTGAAGGGGATGATGTGGACACAGTCACCAGATGTGTGGCTGATCTAGACACTGACATTTTGGAGCCCATCTCCCTTGTACATATATCAACGTGCATGGATTCGATTCTTTGTGAGGAATCGGTGCTTGACTTTTATCCAAGCACTATTCCTCCTCCTATTGTGCATTCTATTACATTTATTTCTGATAACATTGTTGAAGATGCATCGCAAGAGGAGGTGGGCGATCTTTGTGTTGTGCCTATTCCTATGGAGGAGGACAACCTTCTAGGTGAAGAGGATTTTTCTTCAGCACCGGTGGAGGAAGTCCAACTCCTGGGGAAGGTCACCATTGATCCCACCGAACCTTGCGGCATTGTCAACAATGCCGACATTATTTTACTTCCCCAATCTAATGGGAGTGAGATCGGGACCACTCCCCCGATTTTTGATTGTGTATGCCATTCTTCCCTTTTATTTCTTGACCCCCCTTCCCTTTCTGAGCCTATGCAGATTGAGCCTTCACAGGTTATGCAGGAGGTGGTGCAAACTGCACCATTCAGTGTTGCGCACATCTTCTTGTGTGAGGAGGTTAATTCCCCCTCCATAGAGGATATGCCATGTATTGTATTCCCCTCCTGCTGCCTCCCTGAAGATGACACCTTGCTAGGCAAGGAAATTTATTTTGGTGAAAGTAGAGTGGAGGACTCTCCCTCCACCTCTTTCTTTCTCTCTCCTCTACCTGTGTCTAGCAGGTATTATTATTTAGGTAGAGGAGTAGTGGTTCTATCACCGTATCGGTACCCGCTACCGACACGGGAATTAGAACAGTTACATGTCCACTTCTCTTTCCATACTCCCATTAGCTAAGACCCTTGCCTTCCTGAATAAGTCGTGTTGGGATGACAATAACCCCAGTAGTTATCTTACTTTTCTTGTCTTTTACTTTATCGCCTACTCTAACTAGTTAGTTAGATTTTATTTTAGTTTGTTTTTGCGGAGACAACCACTTGCAGGTATTTTCTATTTGTGAAGGCGGTGGTTGTGATTCTTCGTAGAGCTTCACTCCAGGCATCCGACATGCTTACTTGCTGAGCATTGGGTACCCTCTTCCCCTAACTTTGTTTTAGAATATCTTAATGCATAGTTTAAGTCTGGGGGAGACCATTTTGTGTACCCACTCACGTGCACATTTATTTAGCATGCTAGAAGTCTTTATTTAATTACTTTTGTTCATTTTGTCTGCACACAATGCACCCACTTGAGCGCGTACTTAACCTTTAGTGCGTCACGAGTATAACTCATTCCTTTTTGTAGTTTGGAAAATGATTGTGCTAGCTTTTAAAATTATGTAGTGGAATAAAATGTTGACTCCGGTGTTTCTAGTCAAATACTCATGTGAGTATAGGGATTCATGTAGATTAGATTTCTCTTTTTTACTGCTAGCTTTATGCATTCTTGTTAGCATAAATATTGTTTACTCTACTCAAATGGTGAATCCGGTGTGAATCAAATGGTAGCATAGGGATGTGTGTAAATGATTGTTAGATTCGTATTGCTCGAGTCAGGAGGAAAGATAACCTTTCTCAGTGGCTAAGAACTTGCCCCAAGCGATTCTCGAAGCATAGACATAGGATAGTTCTAGTGCGTGAGAATGACGTGGGCCATCATTTTGGCCCGGTTGAGCTTTTGAGCCAATCCTATCATCTTATCCTCATTAGCCCAGTTGTGCCTACCCGTTCTTTGTTCAGGCCCACCTTTATCTCACCAAAGCCTAAAAGCCAATCCTAGTCGCACACACAAATTTGAGCTTTAGTTGTTTATTATTTTCATGATTGGGGTGTTGATGTTGTGATATTTTTTGTTGGTGAGAAAAAAAATGAGAAAAAGAAAAGAAGTAAAAAGAAAAAGAAAAAGAAGAAGTGCTTAATTGAAAAATCTCTGTACAAATTTATGATTGGGAGTAGGCAGTGCACACACCCATGTTGCAAAAGTCTAAGTCTGGGGGTGTGGCGCACTTGCATTCGATGTTGGTATGCGGGGAGTTGTAATAAAGCTCATTTGGGTTTCGGTGTATCAAGCCTTCCTGGTTATCATTGTTTACCTCACCATAACCCAAGCCCCATTTAAAACCTAAAGTCCTACCGACTCACGCTAGGAACCAGTCTAGTGTCGTGGAGAGAATGTGAATGGGTGAGCTTATGGTCTCCGACGCCGTTGGATTTCGGTGGAGTTTGTGCAGAATCCCAGCTTTGGCAATGCTTGTCTCAGCGATTCTTTTACTTTCTCCATATGTGTGACCGGATGATTCACCGTGATTCCCATTTTGAGCAGAAGTAATATTTATTTACTCTTTTAGAAGTTTATAAACTATGTGTATAAATTAGAAATCTTCTTTAGTATTTTTTCTATGCACATGGGCATGCGACTTCGCATGGTATTTAACTTTGTAATTTTGAGTTAGCTATTTCATTCTCCTGCCTGCTTAGGATTTGTTTGCTCGGGACGTGCAAACAGGTAAGCCTGGGGTGTGATGAGTCCAATTTATATACTATTTTTCGGACTCATCCGGGCTGCTTTTCCTGCTTTTGTTCTTCAGTTTTTGTTCGTATTTGTTTATTTTCACCTTGTTCATACTTGTGCTTGAAGTGCCTGTTGTAGTGTGCAATTGCACACTACGTTGTTGGGGGTAAGCACACTCTGCTCCCCATCGTGTTGTTTCTATTTTTATGTTCTTACTGGATGTGTATTCCCAGCTGGGCTGCGATGCTCGCAGGTGGCTGATCCATCCCCTTTTGCCCAGAAATCATGACTGTGTACAATGCACGGTCATGCATTTTATTGACGCACAGATAGATGTGGTCGTGCGCCTTCATCTGGGTAGAAAACAATGATCTGATTTTGATCGTGCGTCTTTAACGGGCAGTTGCCCGCGCGTGAAGGAATCGCACGATCAGCCTGTTTAGCCTTGATTTTAGCTTTTCTGAATTTACCCGTGCATTTTGACGCACGGGCGGATTTGCCCATGCGCGAGTAAATCGCACGGGCGCTCCAGGTTGTCTTCCTGCACTGTTCTCTATTATTAATATCGCACAGTCTATGCACGGTCGTGCGTTCGACCGTGCGTGACCTATTTTCTGATCTTTCTCTATAAAAGCTGCAGCTTTCGACCTAAATCGGGAAAGATCGTACACGTCGTACAGCTGTGCCATTTTCGCCATCTCCACTGTGGTTTCGCCCCTTTGGGCCTCCTCCATCATCCTCAAGCTCTAAGGAGAGGGATTCAACCGTACATCCACCAAGATCCAAGGAGAAGGAAGCTAGGTTGTTTTCGGATCGTGACACGAAGAAGATGGGCCATTGGAGGGTAGTGACATCCTTCTCTACCCCGGACGGTTGAGGACCGAGTTTGGACGCGGATTGACAACCCAGCGATTCCATCCGTGAATCTTCAACAAGACTTCGGATTCGGTCGATTTCTTGCTTTCCCTATCTTTGTATTAGTAGTTGTACTTAGTAGATCTCTTGTATTTTGATGATGAGCACTATAAAACTTGTTATTTAAGTTATTTCCTGTCTATGTGAAATTATCTTTTGTTTATATGTGTGTATGAGGTGCGCCACCATCCATTTCCCATTCCGCCGTCACGTTCGTGTGCCGCACTAGAAATTGCTAGTGGCGTGCTTGTTGACGAGGTGCTTGCGACCCTCATTCCGTAAGTCTACTCATCCATCCGCCTAGTGAAGCGTGGCATAGCGGCCCATGTAATCCATTCGCCTAACGAAGCAGCGCGCTCAAGGCCTGCACAGTTCAATTCTGTTTGCCTACTCGTCCATCCGCCCTTTCGAAGCAGCGCGCTCAAGGCCTGCCTAGTCTCCATCCCGCCAAGCGAAGCATTGCATAGCGGCATTGCATAGGAGTAGTTGTAGTGTTTTATTTTATTTTCCACGAACCAAAACCCCCGTTAAGACTTCAATCTCAAGTCCTTCCTCAATAGTAAACTCCACCTTACTATGTTCATTCGAGATCGATAATTGGGGATTCACTCCCACATTTTATATTACTTGAACGATCGGTACACTGCCGTTTTGTGTCGCAGTCTTGCTACCGCCTATAGCGGTGTGCTAAGATTTGCGCATCAGCTACTACGGGCCCGATAGCATCCGTCCGAACAGTCTGTTTGGAGCCAATCCGAATTGATGACACAGCAGTCTGGGTCGTGCGTCGAAAGAAGGTACCGCTAGTGAAGGTCCTTTGGTCCAACCACGGGGAGGAGGAGCATACGTGGGAACCAATGGATTTGATGGAGCAAAAATATCCAAAACCTTTCAAACCAGGTAACGCTTAACTGCTTAAATTTCTCATGATTAGAATAACTCGATCTAAAACCCCTACACCAGATCATAATTTCGGGGACGAAATTGTTTTCTTTTGTATTGGGATTTGTAACATCCCCCAAACTACTGGACCCCTAGGAAATTTTTGTCATGACAAAGTCATGACAAAAATCGAACAAGAGACCAAGGATACCTTGATGATAAGTTGAATGCACAAAGTTGGCCAAAGAGGCCACATAAACCTAAGAGAAACTGTAGTATTGCACCTGGTGGGGCATTTAGCAAATCTTGATTTCTTAGCCTAAGAGTGACCAAAAGGCTTCAATAAGCCAAATTAACCTCACCTTGACCCTTTGATCATTCTAGAGTAGTAATTAAGTCACTAGGGACCCTTGTGGTCAACCAATTTGGTCAAAATTGGCTAAAGTCAGATTTAGGCCAATCTAGGTCAAACCTCCATAAATAAGGACAATTGGACTCCAAATGATCAAATTGGACCCACCATCATGTGGAAACCTTCCTAGGGGACCTAATGGACCCAAAAGCCCCATCATGGGGCCATCAATTAAGCTCAATTGGGTCAATTACTAAAAAGCCCCAATTTGATATAAATGTGATAAAACCATAAATGGATCTTCAATTGACCCATTGTGATCAAATTGATCACCCCTAACACTCTTAGATCACTTAGGGAGTCTAATGGTCCCACATTGGACCCTTGTGAAGAGCTAATTTTGGGGAATTGGGCAAAATTACCATATTGCCAAAATTACAACTTATAACCTTTATGGTTCAATTGGCCCCCAATTGGTCAAATTGACCTAGCGAAACCTTCCCTAAACACTAAGGGAAGTAAATGACACCTAAGCAAACCAAAGTGCACAATCAATTTTGGAAAATTATGACAAAAGCACCCAAATGCCCAAATTGACCATATATGCAATTTTGTACAATTAAGCCCCATATGACCCCACCATGACTCAATTCCTCTTGGACTGAGTCCATAGTGCCTAAGAGATCAATGTGGGTCAGTCACATTGAAAGGTGTGAGCTTGGATCAAGACCAAACCCAAAATTCCCAATTTGGAATATTTTGATCAAGTGAGCTCAAACCCAACTCAAGCCTATTGGACTTGGCCCAACCTTAGACCCATTAGGCTCAACCCCACCTTATCAAGCCCACAAGGGGGATGATTTGCCTTGGACCCAATTGGGTCCAAGAAAATGGTTCACCAAGGTGGTGGTCGGCCACCACCTAGAATGAATTCAAGAAGAATTCATGGAGGGGTGGCCACTTGGCCACCACTCCCTATTTCCTGGATTGCTCTTAGCCTTCCGAAGAAATTCCAGCATAATTGAGCTGACATGGCAGCTGTTGAGAGGGGGGAGGAGAGAGCTTAACTTCACCTTGCCGACCACCTTAATGGCACCTCCCCTATTTCAATGCAATAGAGCCAAACCTTCTCTCCCTGACTCTAATTCGACCTCAAGATTTGAATTCCCATGAGCTGGAGGCCTGTGGTTGGCCGGCTGAGATGTGCTACCTTGTTGAAATCGCCACCCATTATGGCTGCTAACAAAACATCCACCCCCAGCTGAAACCACACACACCACTAGCTTCATAATTGAGAGAGGAGAGAAAGCCCTCTGTTTGCTGGAGGAATCGAGCTCTGTTCCACTGTGCATCCAAGGAGATCACCATCGAGGATCAAATGGCACCCAAGAGGAATACACGTGCAATGGCTAGGGCACGGGTAAGTTTCCTTCCCCTCTCATCCAGTGTTAGAGATCCTTCTCTTCTCCCGTCGATTCGAGCTGTGTAATGGCATTTCCAAGTTTGATTTTTCTTGTTCCTAGGCGCAAAAATGAAATGTGTCGGAGACCTCCTCCGGCCACCCCAGGCCAAACGGCCACCACCAGTCGAAAGCACTATGTCAGCTGGTGGTGGTAGCTTGGTCGTTTTGTCGTAGATGGCCGGAGCTCACCGGAAATTCGCCCGCAAAATGGCCCAGGAAGAAGTTATCATGGCGTTTGATTTCATCGGGGATGATGAACAATCGTTGTTGGATCTCTCGTGATCTGATAGCTGCAGGCCTTAAATGATTCATTATATATAAATGTATTTCTATCACATTTAATTCAGGACTTTGCACAAATTATTTGAGGCCCTTAGAGGCCTCTACAGAAATTGTAACCTAAATGAAAATTGTAGATAAATGTCTTAACAAAAGTAGAAATTTGTTTGGAGTCATTTGGAATACTGTAGCTCTCTGTGCACCCATTTTGGTGTAGGGTGTCTATCATGAGCCCTAGGCACTATTTTAAGTGAACACCTCATTTTGTTTGTCCAAATGAGCTAAAAATTTAGGCATGCATGAGTCCTGTCATGGCCTACACCCTGTCCAAAAATTAGGATTTTGGACACACTTGGTCCTAAGGTCTTGAAAATATTTCATTTTTCATGCATGGCATGAATCTAAGGTTTAGAGAAGTCAATTCCAGTCAAAACTTTTGTGGATGGTAGATCTAGTCATGGAAGGTCTCTGGAAAAATTTTTGTGTAATTTGGACTTGTGCATGTTGAACTATCCCACATGCAAGTTTGGTTAAGGATAAGGGATGGTGTGCTTATAATACATATTCATGCCTTTGGGATTTTCTATAATCCCCTTGCCTAGAGGCTGAATCAGTGAAACTCATTAATATGAAAGTTGTAAATCTTGGTGTCTACTTTATTTAGAAATTTGAATCAACTCATTTGGAGCATTGTAGAACCATAAACATCCATTTTAGTGGGACTGGTCATAATAAAATTCAGAAATAAAATTGTGTATAACTTTTAAATGGTAAATATGATGGAGCTGAAATTTAGGCCATACATGCATGTGCCCTAATTCTAGATTGTGTCCAAAAATTAGAATTTTTGGAGATAATTTTCTTAAGGTTTTACTCAAAATGTGATAAATCATATAAATGGAATTTTTGGAGTTGTGTAATCCCAAATGACCCAAAATTTGGGTTTCATACCTATTAGGACATTATTAGACCATGATTAAAATATGAGAGCATTTGGACCTCTGCATGTAGGGTAATTACACTTGCATGTCTCTACTTAAAAGGTGTTATGGTGTGCCAATTGCCAAAAGAGTTAGTTTGTGTATCCAGCACATATGGCTAAGTGTTGACTCCTGAAATTGTGGTCACACCCCCTTTATGGTATAACACATTACCTCAGAGAAATTTAGGATTTTTGGGATCAAAATTCTTAGTTATATGATTAATATGATATTTGTCACACTTTTGTATTTATGGAATGATCATGGCTAATACCTTATAGAAAATTTTAAAACTCTGGAGAATCACTTGTTATACTAATTAGAATCTCTGCAAATTTTTGTAGAAAATTTCAGAGATTATTTCCTTAGGAATTATCAAATTTACCTTAAGTCACATTTTTGAATAATTAACATTTCACTGAGCAAAATGTTTGTGAAACTTTTGAAACTCTAGAGAATGACTAGGAACCTGATTATGAACCTCTGAAATTTTTGGTAGAATTTTTAGATATAATGTTCATGATAAAATTTCATATATTTAATTTATCACACTTCTTATATTATAAAATATTTGTGGTCAAACATGTTTGGAAAATTATGAAACTTTGGATATGATGTTTTTAGATCACTATTGTGCTATAGTAATTTTCTCAGAATTTTTGGAAGGCCTAAACTAGTATTTGGTGTAAAGTCATATTTTCACACCTTTTGTATTAAATAAAAATTATGGTTATAAATTCTCTAGAAAATTATGGAATTATGGGAATCAAGTTATTATGTTAATTACTATCTCTGGAAATTTTATCAGCAGAATTTAACTTACTGTTAGAGTACTTCCTTTGTAATTTGGATGATGACAATTCAGTAATTAATTTTAAATGGAAGTCAAATTTATTTGAAATATGTCGAAACTCTAGTAAACCCCTAATTTACTCATTATGAACCTTTGGGAAAAATTGGAACTCATTTGGACATCATAGGGTCAAGATTGCATCATAGGAGTCAAACCTAGTTCAATACATCGTCTGCGGATTGTAAAAACTGAAGTATTTGATCTAGACCCCAATTGATCCCCACACACTCAAGTATTAATTCCTGGAACATTGGGTGCATTATAGAGAGTGTTTAGTGGTCATTCCATTTTGGGATGACACATAATGTAGAGTTGGGGTGCGTTTAGTAATTCATCGATTCAGGGTTTACAACGATATGATAAGGGGAAGGACCATAGCAAGTAAGGGTGTGATGGTATTAGGATTTAGACCTTCAGTTGTAATTGAGAGTTAACACAATGAAATAGTCGGCCCTTAGGAGAGGTTGAGTTTTGATGTTCAATTGAACACCGACGCTCGTCAGTTCGAGTCAAATGTTAATCCACCCTAGGATTTAGAGCAATTGGAGAGCAAATAGGTATATAAAAATGGGTAGTCACTATTAAGAGTAAATATCCTGGAAAGGGGAATTTGGGCTTCAGCCACCATCGCATTCCCTAGTACCACTGCGAGCCCTTCACCACGTAGGCTACGGGAAGTCCAGGATTCACCCCAAGCTTCTAAGGCCAACTAACAATAGGCAAGAGTAGTAAAGTAGGAGAACTTGAAGTATAATCCCCCTCCCAAATTTGGTGTGGAATGAAATAAGGACTGGCATGGTTCTGCGAGCGGTAGGCTCGAGATATAAGGTAGGATAGGATAGTCATGGGAGCGGTAGGCTCGAGGTATAAAGAAGGACTAGGATAGTCCTGAGTGCGGTTGGCTCAATTTTTATAAATGTTGGTTTAGAATTACGAGCTGGAGGCTCGGTGGTAAGAGATAATACATAATTGTATATGCATAAGATGTGGTGGGTCTTCGGTTCTGGCTTAGTTGTCACACCAAAAGTAGTTTTTTGACTCGACAGTGCTAGTGGTTTGAAATGGGGCCAGGTTATTTTACTGCGCGTCCGACGGGATGGATTCCCTAAACCCTGCCTGGCCAAATCCAGCAGAGTACGCAGGAGCTCGTGAGTACCGGGTACTAGTATCACAACGTACGTTAGGGCCTAGATCTGGTAGTGTGACATACCCACCTAGGTGAGGAGACGCACGCTCCTCTGCCACCATTTGACCACGACGGGAGGTGCCCGAGATGTTAGCTACCTCCGAAAAGTGGGAACTAAAGATCTGTACATACATAGTCGTGTGCGTGAGTTGCACCATTGCATTGCATTGCATATCATAGCATATCATTCTTGCATAAAATAGAGACTTCATCGTATAAATTAGTATAGGCTCTTTTATACGATGAGTTTACCTTTGTGTCAGATCCCTTAGCTTTTGTGATTTGTGTGTGCATATAATTTAAGGTTACATTTGTAGCTGCTCTCTATTTATTATACCTGCTTCTTTTACTTGCATTGTCTTTTACTTATTGTTGTCACACTATACTCTGCTATCATAGAACTGTTATCCTTACTTAAATAATTGACAATTCACTGGGCAAAATGTTTGTGAAACTTTTGAAACTCTGGAGAATGACTAGGAACCTTATTATGAACCTCTGAAATTTTTGGTAGAATTTTTAGATATAATGTTCATGATAAAATTTCATATATTCAGTTTATCACACTTCTTATATTATAAAATATTTGTGGTCAAACATGTTTGGAAAATTATGAAACTTTGGATATGATGTTTTTAGATCACTATTGAACATTCATGTGGATCCAAAAGTTGTTCCCACACCTAAGAAATTATGTGACTTCACCAAGGATGAAGTTGCCTTGGTAACCATGGAAAAAAGGGCTAAGAACAACATTGTGAATACAATTGATGATTCAACATTTCAAAATCTAATTCATTGCAAAACAGCTAAGGAGATGTGGGACTCCTTGGTTGTCTACAATTGATGTGTAAAGTCATATTTTCACACCTTTTGTATTAAATAAAAATTATGGTTATAAATTCTATGGAAAATTATGGAATTCTGGGAATCAAGTTATTATGTTAATTACTATCTCTGGAAATTTTATCAGCAGAAATTAACTTACTGTCAGAGTACTTCCTTTGTAATTTAGATGATGACAATTCAGTAATTAATTTTAAATGGAAGTCAAATTTATTTGAAATATGTCGAAACTCTTGTAAACTCCTCATTTACTCATTATGAACCTTTGGTAAAAATTGGAACTCATTTGGACATGATAGGGTCAAGATTGCATCATAGGAGTCAAACCTAGTTCAATCCCATCTTGGTCTGCGGATAGTAAAAACTGAAGTATTTGATCTAGACCTCAATTGATCCCCACACACTCAAGTATTAATTCCTGGAACATTGGGTGCATTATAGAGAGTGTTTAGTGGTCATTCAAATTTGGGATGACACATGATGTAGAGTTGGGGTGCGTTTAGTAATTCATCGATTCAGGGTTTACAACGATATGATAAGGGGACGGAACCATAGCAGGTAAGGGTGTGATGGTATAAGGATTGAGACCTTCAGTTGTAATTGAGAGTTAACACGATGAAATAGTCGGCCTTTAGGAGAGGTTGAGTTTCGATGTTCAATTGAACACCGATGCTCGTCAGTTCGAGTCAAATGTTAATCCACCCTAGGATTTAGAGCAATTGGAGAGCAAATAGGTATTTAAAAATGGGTAGTCACTAATAAGAGTAAATATCCTGGAAAGGGGAATTTGGGCTTCAACCACCATCGCATTCCCTAGTACCATTGAGAGCCCTTCACCGCGTAGTCCACGGGAAGTCCAGGATTCACCCCAAGCTTCTAAGGCCAACTAACAATAAGCAAGAGTAGTAAAGTAGGAGAACTTGAAGTATAATCCCCCTCCCAAATTTGGGGTGGAATGAAATAAGGACTGGCATGGTCCTACGAGCGGTAGGCTCGTGATATAAGGTAGGTCTAGGATAGTCATGGGAGCGGTAGGCTCGAGGTATAAGGAAGGACGAGGATAGTCCTACGAGCGGTTGGCTCGATTTTTATAAATGTTGGTTTAGAATTACGAGCTAGAGGCTCGGTCGTAAGTGATAATACATAATTGCATATGCATAAGATGTGGTGGGTCTTCGGTTCTGGCTTTGTTGTCACACCGAAAGTAGTTCTTTGACTCCACTACACCATATCATGCCTATGGTAACACTTTTTTTGTAGCGGTTTAGTAAACGCTACCAAAAGAAATTTATGGCAGCGTTTAGAACCGCAACTATAGATAAATAAACGCTACTATAGAATAACATACCTACAGTGTCAGTTATTTTGTCGCGGTCAGGAGAACGCTATCATAGGAACTGTAAGGTCGCGTTTACAGCCGCTACTATATATTATAAACACTGCCATACCCTAATTATCCCCAAACTACTACATATTAACTTAATTTTTGATTTTGTTTTCTCCTTATATTTTTCATCCGCCGCTCATTTGCCTCCGTGCGGGACGAAAAGCGCAGAGGAAGCGCTAGGGCACCGCTCGACGATCCCGTCGTTTCTTCCTTCGTCGCCAGCGAGTGGCGTGCCAGTAGCAGTTTGCACAAGCAAACTGCGGCAGCAACAAACTGCTGCCAGCAGCAGTTTGCGCAAGCAAACTGCAGCAACAAACTGCTACCAGCAGCAGTTTGCTTGCGCAAACTGCTGCTGCAGTTTGTTTGCGCAAACTGCTGGCTGCAGTTTGCTTGCGCAAAGTTGGATGAGAGGTTCTAGGAAATGACCATATATACACCACCACCAATTTTCACACGTTACCCAATCTTTCTTTTTACCTTTTTTCCCATTCACTATATACTTGCATGATTAATAAAAATCATTATGGATGTAGGGTTGAGTTCTTCAAAAAAGCTGGAGAAGTGATTGAGGTGCAACTTGCTGCAAAAGAAGATGGTAGTTTTCGTGGTTTTGGGCATGTGAAGTTTGCCACTGTAGCAGATACTCAAAGGGTAGCAAGCCGCCTGTCTTATTTTATTTTTCTATTCTTATACCCATGTAGAAGGAGGCATTAAAGGAGTCACCGAAGAAGGAAGAATACAAGGACGATCCCGTGAAGAAGAAAGCGATTAATTTTCCTGAACAGATTGTTTATTATGATTTTTTTAATGTATATATTGAGTTTAATATAGATATATAAGTGCACCATTGATTTGTATTGAGGGGTTTGGGCTATCTCCCACCTTTTTATATTAATAAAAATATTTTTTTCACAAAATAGATTTTATATCTATTATTGTCTATATTCTTTATTCAATTTAATGGCAAATAAATAAATTTATTAAAATTTATTTTGTGATCAAATACAAGAATAAACGATATCATGCATAGAAGATCATAAATGTTGCCAAATACAAGCATAAATGCTGCCATAGAAAATCATATATGTTGCCATATGCAAGCATAAACGCTACCATAGAGTATCTTAAATGTTGTCAAATATAAGCATAAATGCTACCATAAAGTATCTTAAGTGTTTCCAAATATGAGCATAAACGCTACCATAGAGTATCGTAACCTTTGCTCTAAAATGAAATAATCGCTACCATTGGATATCATAAACACTACAATAGATGTACCTATAGTAGCGGTTGCAAAAACGTCACAATACATTGGGTAACCGCTACCATACCCTACGACCACGGCGGCGGATGTAGTGCGCGCGCAACCGCTACCGTAGACCTACAGTAGCGGTTTTTTCACCTACAGTAGCGGTTTTTGAGCGCTACCATATGCATGATATGGTGTAGTGCTCGGTAGTGCTAGTGGTTTGAAATGGGGCCAAGTTGTTTTACTGCGCGTCCGACGGGATGGATTCCCTAAACCCTACCTGACCAAATCCAGCAGAGTACGCAAGAGCTCGTGAGTACTGGGTGTTGGATCTGATGGCGCCCTTAGAGGGGGGGGGTGAATAAGGGGTTTACTATTTTTAAGATAAATTGACAGATTTTAAAGAAACAGAAAACTTTTTAGCACTGTTGCTAACGCCTGGCGTTGACTAGTTAACGCCTGGCGTTATCCCTCCAGAAAATATTTTGGCAGAAAAACACAAAGTGATTTTACTTGCACAATCTCAAGTGATTTTAATTGAAAATCTCTTTTTTGTTCCTTCACCGGTCCTTCTCCCAAGGACCGGTTGGCTATAGCCTATCTATCCCCAGATAAGGCCTCTAGCCACCCCTTAGATCTACCCTTGACCTAGTTGCCACGCAAAAGGCGGCGAATTACCCCCTAAGCCGCACAAAGACCTAGTCGTCACACGCAAGGCGGCGATTTCACTACGATTACAAGTAAATGAAAAGATAAAGATACAAATCAGAATAAAAGACTCCCTATATTGAAGAGCGCTAAAGGAGATGTTGAAGACACGCTTTGATCATCATCGGAGTTGAAGCGAGCGTCCTTCTTCAAATTTACCATTGCAAATCTCCTTCTCACTCTTGTTCCTCAATGGTGGTGTTGGAGTTTTCTCTGAATTCGGGGATGAAATACTCTCTCAAAAGATTGGAGTGAAGGCTTCCAGAAAAAGCTCCCTTGAATAATGAAATCAGGTCTTTAAATAGACACGGGAGCTAACGCTTGACGTTAGCGTTAACGCCAGCGTTAAGCATCGTGTCTGGTAGTTGCTGAAGACGTGCAAACCATCGGAAGCATGACAGAACCAAATTTCGTCCAACGGGACTGATTTCGTTGAACACGCCTTCGTCGAACGCACCCTTCGTTGAACAGAAAAACCGTAACCGTCAGGATTGTGCAAACCGCCGGGATCGTGACAGAACAAACTTTCGTCGAACGGAAGCAATTTTGTCGAACGGAACTTCAAGTTCGTCGAACGCAGTTGTCGGGCCCAATGTCGTCGAGCACAGGCTCAGTTCGTCGAACAGAACTCCTCGTTTATCGAACGCAGCTTGTCGAGCCCAAGTTCATCGAGCGCAGGAAATTTTGTCGAACGGAACCCCTCGTTCGTCGAACGCAGCATGTCGAGCTCAAGTTCATCGAGCGCAGGAAATTTTGTCAAACGGAACTCCTCGTTCATCGAACGCAGCTTGTCGAGCTCAAGTTCGTCGAGCGCAGGAAATTTCGTCGAACGGAACTCCTCGTTCGTCGAACACAGCTTCCTTCATATTTCGTCGAGCGCCTTCAGAGTTCGTCGAACGCAGGTTCCATTCGTCGAACGCAGTTTCTTTCTCAGCGGTTTTCATCTCAGCGGTTGATAACGCTGGGCGTTAACTACTAACGTGGTGCGTTAGCTCTTTTTCCAGAGAATCTTCATCAAACAGCATCCTGTTCATAGGGTTATTTAACAATAGTACCTGCACACTAATAAACACAAGCAAGATCAAATACATAGTGTGATTTGTTATTCTCAAACTAAGAGATGTGGAACACAAGCTCCAACAATCTCCCCCTTTTGATAATAACAAATCCACTAATAAGAAATAAAAATTGAGTAGTGTTTATAGTATATGATAAGCGTGATAATAATGCATACTCCCCCTATGTGGATACTCCCCGTACATGAATGCATGTCATAATGTACTCCCCCTAAATAATAGATTTCTCTAAGTTATTTCTTGAAGTTAGGCTCTTCTCCCCCTTTTGTTATAATCAAAAGGAGATAGGGATGAGTAGTAGAGAACAGTGTAGGTAAGCTTTAAGTCCAATTCTCATGAGTGGAAGTATTATAAATGATAATGATGTGTACAACAAATGTGTTTTGATAAAGCATACAAGTGTAGAAATCAAACCACATGAAACTATGTAATGTAAGAGCATAACTTGAATTGAACAAAAACAACTTTACTTTCACAAATTTCAATGCACTATAGATTTTTTTTATGAAAAGTGGTGAAAATTTTGTTTGCACAAGACACTTTATAATTCTTTCCAAGGTGCTCAACCTCACAATGCTCATTAAGACTTATCAGGAGGTTCAAATAGTGCTTGGTGGAGTTATCCTTGTCATTCATTTGTTGCTTTTTAGACTTAGTGACAAGGGACTCCGAATTCACTTGTTTAGCAAACATAGTTTATATTTTGTTTTGAATTTTATTTGCCACATTTCTCTAAATACAAGTGCATGAAAAACAAAAAAATCAAGAAAGAATTTAATGTTGTGTAGGTAAACTTGTTTATGAAATTCAAAATAAGTTCTTATGCTACACAACCATGTAAAAATAAGATTTAAAAACACATGTATATTAACCAAAAAGTGTAAGTGAGAAAATCATTATCAAATATAAAAAACTTTACTCATACTTAGAGGCATGTAAAAGCATTTCGACATATGTTATCTATTCTCAAACTCTTTGCACATTTGAAGATAATTAATTTTGAAGGCATGATTAAATCAAAACAATATTTTTAATGAAACTTGAAGGTTTAAATTAAACATTGTAAATAATCTTGAACCAATATCTATATATTCATCCTTGAAATCAACATTTAAGCTTATAGTAATTTTTTTGTTTTTAAGTTTTGGAAGAAAACACCAAAAATACCAACACAGTTGTCAAAACACACCAAAAACATTTTCTGAGCATAGAAGCTAACGCCAGGCGTTAACTTCTTAACGCCGAGACAGAACACCAATTTTTGACTTGTTGAAAAATATTTTTCATGATACATTAGTAATATAAATAGGCCTTCATACAGTTGAAATTTCAGACATTATGGAGTTGATATGATGGCCTCTTTAGCGTGTTTTTGATGATTTTCCCATAGTTTTTAAATTTTTATTGATTTTTAATTTTTTAAGAGAGAAAAAAAAATATCAATGTACATAGAATAATTTGATAGCTTTTTATAAGGGTCAAAGTGACATTTCTAAGACACATAATTCTAACCTAAGCATGTGAAAACGTGCATCGGGTAGAGGTTTGCTAAAAATGTCGGCAAGTTATGATTCCGTCCCTATAAAGCTAATTTTAACATGTTCCTTCTTAATATGATCTCTAATGAAATGATGTCGGACATCTATATGTTTAGATCTAGAATGATGTACGAGATTGTTTGTGAGATCTATAACGCTCTTGTTGTCACACTTTAATTCCATGTTATTTAGATGAACACCAAAGTCTTCTAACATTTGGGTCATCCATAATGCTTGTGCACAACAACTATCTAGTGCGATATATTCGGCCTCGGTGGTGGAGAGGGCAACAGAATTCTGCTTCCTACTCGACCATGATATAAGTGAAGGGCCTATAAAATGACACGCGCCACTAGTGCTTTTACGATCTAATGAACATCCCGCATAGTCCGAATCAGAAAAACTGTGTAGAATAAAACAATTATTATGAGGATACCATAAGCCTAATCTAGATGTTCCGATTAGATATCTAAAATACGTTTAACCGCTTTTAAATGTGATTCTTTTGGGTTAGCTTGAAATCTAGCACATAAGCAAATGGAAAACATAATATCGGGTCTATATGCACTTAAGTAAAGCAATGAGCCTATCATTCCTCTATATAATGTTTAATCTATTGAAATACCGGCTTCATCTTTTCCTAACTTTTATGATGCACTCATAGGAGTATTGGCTTGCTTTAGGTTTTCAAAACCAAATCTCTTAAGAATATCATGAACATAATTAGTTTGACAAATAAATATACCATCTTGTTTTTGTGAGATTTGAAATCCTAGAAAATAAGTGAGTTCTCCAATAAAGCTCATTTCAAATTCATTTTTCATCACTAAAATTACTTCATTACATAACTCTTCATTAGTGGCTCCAAAAATGATATCATCAACATAAATTTGCAATATAATCAAATCATTATCCACATGCTTAATAAAGAGTGTATTATCCGCACTTCCCATTTTATAATCGCGCTTTATCAAAAATAATGTCAATCTATCATACCAAGCACGTGGCGCTTGCTTTAATCCATAAAGCGCTTTTTCTAACTTATACATATGATTAGGAAATTTTTCATTAACAAAATCGAGGGGTTATTCTACATAAACTTCTTCTTTTATAATCTCGTTTAGAAAGGCACTTTTAACATCCATTTGAAATAATTTAAATCTTTTAAAACTCGCAAATGCAAGAAATATTCTAATTGATTCTAGGCGAGCAACGGGTGCAAACGTTTCATCAAAATCTACCCCTTCGATTTGTGAATAACCTTGTGCAACAAGTCTTGCTTTATTCCTTGTTATCCTAGAGTCACCATCTAATTTATTTTTGAAAATTCACTTGACTCCTATAACCGGATGATTAGATGGCCTCTCTACTAAATTCCAAACCTTGTTACGTTCAAATTGATTTAATTCATTATTCATAGCTATAAACCAAAATTCATCATTTAAAGCGGTTGAAATATTTTTGGTTCTATTTCGGATATAAAACAAAGGTTTGAAAAAGACTCATGTAAGGAAGAACGAGTACTTACCCCTTTTGATGGTTCTCCTATCACAAGCTCCTTTGGATGATCCTTAGTGAACTGCAACACGCTTGGAGGAACATATTCTATTATCTCATTTTCTTTCTCCTCTTGTTCTTCTTCTTTTTCTTCTTCTTTTTCTCCAAGTGATTCATCATCCTCATGCTCCAAAGGGGAAATAGGTTCGTCTTCATTTCCTGTATGATTAGAATCTACACAACGAACAAACTCATCAAATCTTACATGTATAGACTCTTCAACTACTTTAGTTCTTTTATTATATATTCTATAAGCCTTGCTAGTTGAAGAGTAACCAATAAAAATTCCCTCATCGCATTTTCAACAAATTTTCCTAGTGTATCTTTAGTGTTTAAAATGAAACATTTACAACCAAACACATGAAAATAAGATAAATTAGGTTTTCTTTTAAAGTAAAGCTCATAAGGTGTCAATTTTAAATTAGGACGAAGCATGACACGATTAATGATATAACATGAAGTATTAACCGCTTCGGCCCAAAATGATTTAGGCAACCCATATTCACAAAGCATAGTGCGTGCTACCTCTTGAAGGGTTCTATTTTTCCTCTCCACTACACCATTTTGTTGTGGGGTGCGAGGAGCGGAAAATTCATGTTTAATTCCTAAATCATCACAAAAAGAAGAAAATCTATCATTTTCAAATTCTCCTCCAAGATCCGAACGTATGCATTTAATTTTTAAATCAAGTTCATTTTGAATACGAATGCATAGTTTAGTAAATTCAAGGAATGCATCGGATTTGGAAGATAGAAATAATGTCCAACAAAATCTAGAGAAATCATCAATTATTACAAACGTATATTTTCTACCTCCTAAACTAGAAGTGCTAACCGGTCCAAATAAATCCATATGAATTAATTAAAGAGGTCTAGTGGTAGAAATTACATTTTTGCTCTTAAAAGATTTTTTTGAAAATTTTCCTTTTTGGCAAGGCGTACAAAGAGAAGATAAATTCCCATTAAGCATAGGTAATCCATTAATTAATTTATCTTTTGATAATTTCAAAATAAGCTTGGTGATAGAGTGACCAAGACGCCTATGCCAAAGTTCTAATTCTTCATTTTTAGAAATAAAACATTTTAAAGAAGAATTTAAAAGATCATTAAAAGTAAACATATAAATATCATGCATCCTAGGTGCGGTGAGTACGACATCATTTGTTTTAGAATTTATAATTTTACAAAGATTTGTAGATGATTCAAATAATACATTTAAACCCTTATCACATAATTGACTAATTGAAATTAGATTATGTTTTAAACCATCTACACATAAAACATTTGAGATTGAGAAAGAATCGTTACCCACTGTACTGATGCCCATGATCCTTCCTTTACCGCTGTCACCAAATGTCACCATCCCTCCTTTCTTCATCTCAAGGCTAAGGAACTTTGCTTTGTTTCCCGTCATGTGTTTGGAGCATCCCGAATCCAAATACCACACGTCATGTTTGTCCTTAGCCTGCCAACAAACCTAAAAAGGAGATGAGAGTAAAGATCCGGATACCCAAGAGATTCCTCCCATAGAATAGGTGGAAACTTTAGGCACCCAGATTTGCTTTATAGCATTGCGACCCTCTTTCTTACAAGAGTTTGAGGTGTGTCCAAATAAATAACATTTGGCACACGCTATAAAAGGGGATGAGACCCTTTTTGAAGTTTTGGGTAAGCTCTTGCTAGAATATGAGGTAACATCTAAGTTTTTGAAATTATTATTACCAGAATTAATGTTTCTGGAATTGCAGCTAACGCCGGCGTTAGGGGTTAACGCCTGGCGATAGCTTCCAGAGCTATATCCAAGGCCATATTTGGCACTTCCATGGCATTGGTTGGCCAAGATCATGTCCAGAGATCTTTGCCCAACTCCAAACTTTTTAATAGCCAAATTTAAATCATGAATACGAGCTTTGAGAGCGGTGTTTTCCGTTACCAACATAACGCATCGATTCACAAAACTCTTCTTTCCATCCTCTATTTGAGAAAGAGAGGTTTTTAAAGTTCTTTCCAAATCCCCCTTCTCCTTAGTAAGAAGTTCAATAGTGGAGTGGGATTTAGAAAGAGCTTCTTCAAGTTCTTTCAATCTTGTCAAGGAGTGATTGCACTCTTGGCAATATACTTTTTCTTTCCCCAATTGCTTAGATAATTTTTTATTTTCTTTTAACAAAAGTTTATTTTCAAAATTTAGAAGATCAATATCTTTTAAACTTTTATCAAAAAATTTGCATGTTTATAAATATTCAATATATAAATCATCATAAGAAGTAGCGAGAGTTACCTCAGTGTCGCTTTGGACACTGCATTCATCTTTGGATATCTTGTTACTCTTTCCCATTAGGCACATGTTTGCCTCTTCTTCATCACTAGTGGATGAGCCGCTTGAAACCTCGGAGGAGGAGTCATCCCATGTAGCCGCTTTTAGGACCTTCTTCTTCTCATTTCCCTTGTGCCCTTTTTCTTTACGTTCTTTCAGATATTTTGGGCACTTGCTCCGAATATGTCCGGTCTTTCTACAATGGTAGCACTCCGGTGGTGGTCGTTCATCATCGTCCTCGTCGCTACCTCTCTCTTTCTTTGACGAAGATCCCTTTTTGATGAAATATTTCCGGAAGGTGTTTCTCCTTTCCGGATTCTTCATGAACCTTTTGAACTTCTTCACAAAAAGGATCTCCTCGTCCTCTTCATCATCTTCTTCATTTGCCTCCTTCTTTGACATTAAGGCCAAACTCTTCTTCTTTGGCTCCAAGTTGTACTCTTGTTGTTGAATTTTGAGTTCAACCTCATGGGTCTTGAGGTTCCCAATAAGGATCTCAATTTGGAGCTTTTTCAAGTCGTGCGACTCCGAGATAGACATCACCTTTGGATTGAACTTTGGAGGGAGAGACCATAGAATTTTTCTCACCAAGTCGCCGTTGGAGAACACATTTCCAAGCACTTTTGAGTCGTTGATGATTTTGGTGAACCTTGTGTACATAGAATCCACGTCTTCATCTGTCTCCATCCGAAATTTCTCATACTCAGATTCAAGTTGGAAGAGCTTTGAATCCTTCACCTGTGAAGTGCCTTCATGAGTAATTTCTAAAAGATTCCAAATATCATAAGCTGTTTCGCAAGCACAAGTTCTATTAAATTACGTTCTATCCAAAGCACAAAATAACGCATTCATTGCTTTAGCGTTATTCTTACATCTCAACTTATCATTGTCATCCCATCTATCTCTAGGTTTTTCCATAGTGACTTCTCCAACAACAAATCTTGGTGGAGAATAACTTTGTTCTACCATACCCCAAATGTCATTATCTAAAGCAGTTAAAAAACAACGCATTCTAGTTTTCCAATAATTATAATCAGTTCCAGTAAATAGTGGAGGTCTACTTATCCCTTGACCCTCCAAAAAGGCGTGATCGTGATGCGCCATTATTCCCAGTTGTGAGACCGTTTTGGAATAACCTCGCTCTGATACCAAGTGTTGGATCTGATGGCGCCCTTAGAGGGGGGGGGGTGAATAAGGGGTTTACTGTTTTTAAGATAAACTGACAGAGTTTAAAGAAACAGAAAAGTTTTTAGCACTATTGCTAACGCCTAGCGTTGACTAGTTAACGCCTGGCGTTATACCTCCAGAAAATATTTTGGCAGAAATAAACAAAGTGATTTTACTTGCACAATCTCAAATGAAATACAAATCCAGAAAAATAGATATACTGAAAAAGGAATTTTATATATCATAAAATGATTACAAGGATAATATTTCAATAATGCTTGAAATTGAGGCGACAAGTTGAAAATCTCTTTTTTGTTCCTTCACCAATCCTTCTCCCAAGGACCGGTTGGCTATAGCCTATCTATCCCCAGATAAGGCCTCTAGCCACCCCCTAGATCTACCCTTGACCTAGTCGTCACGCACAAGGCGGCGAATTACCCCCTAAGCCGCACAGGGACCTAGTCGCCACACGTAAGGCGGCGATTTCACTATGGTTACAAGTAAATGAAAAGATAAAGATACAAATCAGAATAAAAGACTCCCTATATTGAAGAGCGCTGAAGGAGATGTTGAAGACACGCTTTGATCATCATCGGAGTTGAAGCGAGTGTCCTTCTTCAAATTTACTGTTGCAAATCTCCTTCTCACTCTTGTTCCTCAATGGTGGTGTTGAGAGTTTTCTCTAAATTCGGGGATGAAATGCTCTCTCAAAAGATTGGAGTGAAGGCATCCAGAAAAAGCTCCCTTGAACAATGAAATCAGGTCTTTAAATAGACACGGGAGCTAACGCCTGGCGTTAGCGTTAACGCCAGCGTTAAGCATCGTGTCTGGCAGTTGCTGAAGTCGTGTAGACCATCGGAAGCGTGATAGAACCAAATTTCGACGAACGGGATTGATTTCGTCGAACACGCCTTCGTCGAACGTACCCTTCGTCGAACGGAAGCAATTTCGTCGAACGGAACTTCAAGTTCGTCGAATGCAGTTGTCGGGCGCAATGTCGTCGAGCGCAGGCTTAGTTCGTCGAACGGAACTCCTCGTTCGTCGAACGCAGCTTGTCGAGCCCAAGTTCATCGAGCGCAGGAAATTTCGTCGAACGGAACCCCTCGTTCGTCGAACGCAGCTTGTCGAGCTCAAGTTTGTCGAGCGCAGGAAATTTTGTCCAACGGAACCCCTCGTTCGTCGAACGCAGCTTGTCGAGCTCAAGTTCTTCGAGCGCAGGAAATTTCGTCGAACGGAACTCCGCGTTCGTCGAACGCAGCTTCCTTCAGATTTCGTCGAGCGCCTTCAGAGTTCGTCGAACGCAGGTTCCATTCGTCGAACGCAGTTTCCTTCTCAGTGGTTTTCGTCTCAGCGGTTGATAACGCCGGGCGTTAACTACTAACGCGGGGCGTTAGCACTTTTTCCAGAGAATCTTCATCAAACAGCATCCTGTTCATAGAGTTATTTAACAATAGTACCTGCACACTTATAAACACAAGCAAGATCAAATACATAGTGTGATTTGTTATTCTCAAACTAAGAGATATAGAACACAAGCTCCAACACCGGGTATCGGTATCACAACGTACGTTAGGGCCTAGGTCTGGTAGTGTGACATACCCACCTAGGTGAGGAGACGCACGCTCCTCTGCCACGGTTGACCACGACGGGAGGTGCCCGAGAGGTTAGCTACCTCAGAAAAGTGGGAACTAAAGATCTGTACATATATAGTCGTGTGCGTGAGTTGCACCATTGCATATCATAGCATATCATTCTTGCATAAAATAGAGACTTCATCGTATAAATTAGTATGGACTCTTTTATACGATGAGTTTACCTTTGTGTCAGATCCCTTAGCTTATGTGATTTGTGTGTGCATATAAGTTAAGGTTACATTTGTAGCTGCTCTCTATTTATTATACCTGCTTCTTTTACTTACATTGTCTTTTACTTATTGCTGTCACACTCTACTCTGCTAGCATAGAACTGTTATCCTTACTTGTTTAGTATTTATATACCCTCCTAGTCTAGCCACTTGTCTTCTGCTTGATTCATTACTCCTTGATGTCCTTCATTTCCTCCTCCCGCACGGTGCCTAGGAGTCGCGGGTGGAGGCGGGGAGGAATATGTTGAGTCTTATAGACAGACGGTCGGTGGACCTCATTATTACAGGAGAACCAGGAAGGGCAGGACCTCCACCAGAGGGAGGCACATGAGACGGTGACCAGACCAGGAGTCGGACTCTCTGCTGCTGCTGGGAGAGCACCGGTAAGCAACACACGTCATTTACCTACTCTGCAGATCTACCCAGGACAGAGGGCAGAGTTAAATGCTATTGAGGGCGTCGAGCCGTGTGAGTGTTTAGACTGCTACATCTTTGTCAGGAGAGAGGCAAAGAAGAGACAGATTGATCGGGCTTAAGCCCTTGTTGTACTTCTTTACTAATTTTCGCACTCTGATTTGAACTATGCTTATTATTTTATCTCATTTGGACATGTATTAATCTCTTAGTGTGATTGTTGTGGACATGTGTTTTTTGATTAGTCAATATATCTATGATTATGGTTGGCCTGGATGATGTTGAATAGTGGGCAGGATCGGCGTATTGTGAAAGCAACCATTTGGTGTAATGGTGCCGCCGCAAGACGGAGGTTCTGGGTTGTAAGACCCGGGAAAGGATGCAAAAAAAAAGAGAGTCTTACACTATGTAGTCCCGAAAACCCTTCCCGGAACCTGAAAACGAAATGGAGGTCGACCGGATGGAGATCTACCTTAATCAGCTAAGTCGCCGGAGTTCGGAGGGAAGGCAGCAAAAACGCCGGAGTCTCCGGAGTCGCCGGAGCCTTTTCCTGAAACCCTTTTCCTTAAACCCTTTTCCTGAAAATTCAAAATGCGACGCGAGAGATTGGAGCGCGTGGTTTGCTAGAAGTGTTGATGCTGAATTTGCACCTCCGCGATCGACGCTAGGGAAGTGAAGGAAAAGAGGAGGCCGCAAGCTATCAGTTACTAATGACAAAGAGAAGTTAGACTGCTAGCAGCGGTCGAGACCGGACTTCGCCCGTCACGGCGAATGTCACTCCTGTGACAGACTTTCCTTTGAATTAAGAAGTGTTTTGCAGCGGGTTACAAGGCTAAGCAGGAAATAAGTCGTCCGGGCAGCAAACCGCAAGACAGTGAACTCGAGACCGCAACTCTAACAAGCGAGCTCCTGGATTCGAGTGTGCGTGTCTTGGGAACGTCACCCCCTCCCGTATTTATAGGCTCGGGGGCCTGCCCAAACGGGCAGGGATAAAATAACTGTCTGCCCGGATACAGGAGAATCAGGCAGAGGGTGACGAGATACAGAATGAAAAGAAAAGTGAAGCCACACGGCCTGACGGCTTAATCTCCGACCTGTATTAAGCCAGGGTTGAGATGAGTTGTGTGTAGAGTAGAGAAGCAGCTCGGGCGGTCTACAATCTGAGACCATATTTTGCCTTCTGGACTTGAGCCCTGAATGTAACCCTCTTCGATGGCGCCCTGTCGGTTGGCAGACCGCGCGGGATGGTTTTGATGAACTGAGAGACTTGTGCCAATAGTCAAAAAATAGAGTTAGGCAGTTAGCATAGCAGACCGCCCGGTCTGATAGGTCCATTATGTCAGTAGCCATCTTCTTGGTAAACAAGAAGCATAATTAGATATTTTAAAATAACATAAAATATTAACTTTTGACCAAATTTAGGTTGGCTAGAAGTCAAAATAACAGCACCATATTTATTTGGGAAATATATCTACTCAATAAAGCAGCATCATGCTCAAACGAGACCCATCGTTGACCCACAGCCATTTGGAGACACATTGCCAATTGGCCCACAAATTATCGAAGCAACCACAAAACTCACCCATGACTGACCAATACATTGCGCGCTCTTTCGTGTTTCTTCCCACCGCCCAGAAAAATACCCGGCCATAAGATACTAGAAAAAGAGACCCGAAGTTCCAACCCGCCCTTTTCACACACCTATCCCGCCCTCCGATCGGCGATTTCCGGAATTCACCGGAGGACTGCGATGGACGGAAGCAGCGGGCCGGCGAAGAATCCCAGGAGAGCTCGCATCATCCGCCGGGATCTCAACTCACAGGTGCGGCCTCACCGACCTCACTCATCTCTAGGGTTCATCGCCATTCCGTTCTCATCGCACACATCCGATTACCAGTTATCTTCCCCGCTCATATGCACGACTGTATTTTCCCTGAAAACGTTTTTACCTAGAATCCCTTTTCACCGTAGATTCAGGAAATATCCAAGGAAACGGCCATGGAGTCCGGCGACATGGACTTGGTGGACGACGACGACCCGAACGTCGACAACTCGAATGTTTGCGGCGGCTACGAGGGAGTACCCGAGGTAGGCATGGTGTTCAAAACCCACCAGGAAGTCTCCAAATTCTACAAGTCTTATGCACGCCGGGTGGGATTCGGAGTCTCCGTGAGGCGATCATCGTTCACGAAGGAAGGTCTCTGTTTGTATCTCGAGCTCATGTGCTGCAAAGGAGGCGGCAACAAGCGCGCAGAGCCCAAGTTCCGGAAGAGAACCAGCGCAACCACCAATTGCCTTGCAAAAATCCGGGTGAAACTCTGGGCGGATGGTCTCCTGCATTTGGAGCTCGCCAACCTCGATCACAACCACCCGGTCAGCCCTTCCATGGCTCGATTCTTGAGTCACAATCGACATTTGTCTGGATTTGCGAAGAAGCGCTCCAGACTCGATGAATCGGACGCAATTCAAATCGAAGACGAGCAGGAACGATCTCAAGCCCCAGCCAATGGTTTAAGCGCCCTGGAGGAGTTGCTCTTTGGCGAGAGCGATCGCCGGAGCTCCTCTGAAAGAGGGCGGCTGAAGCTTGGAGAAGGAGACGCGGAGGCTCTCCGGCTGTTCTTCACCCGGATGCAGGCCAGAAACTCAAACTTCTTCAACATCATGGATTTGAACGACGAAGGCTGTCTCCGGAATGTCTTCTGGGCTGATTCAAGATCCAGGGCCGCGTACCAGTATTACAATGACGTTGTATCACTCGATACAAACTATGTCACTAACAGATACGATCTTCCACTGGCATCGTTTGTAGGAGTCAACCACCATGGCCAGCCTGTTCTTCTCGGCTGTGCTTTACTTTCAGATGAGACCCCCGAAACCTATCTCTGGTTGCTGAAAGCATGGATAGCTTGCATGTCCGGCCATATCCCCAAGGCCATGATTACCGACCACTGCAAAAGCATTCAGATTGCAGTATCCGATGTTCTTCCTGGAGTTCGCCATCGATTTTGCCTGTGGCAGATCATGAAGAAGGCTCCGGAGAAGTTGGGCGGACTCGCTGAATATAGAGCTGTACACAAAGCAATGCAGAAGGCGGTTTATGATTCCTTAAGCGTGGAGGAATTCGAAATCGAATGGGGGAAGATGATTGATATCTACGGACTCCGAGGAAATGATTGGATGAGCTCGCTGAACGAATGCCGCCATTTTTGGGCTCCAGCCTACCTAAAGGACGCATTTTGGGCAGGCCTGTCACCTACACAGAGGAACGAATCCTTGACTGCCTTCTTTGATGGGTATGTGGATGGGAAGACCTCTTTGAAGCAGTTTGTTGGTAAGTATGAAATGGCTTTGCAGAGCAAATATGAGAAGGAAGCACAAGCAGATTTCGAAACATTCCATAAGCGGCGCCCCTCTGTGTCGAAATTTTTCATGGAAGAACAACTCTCCACAGTCTACACCATGGACATGTTTAAGAGGTTTCAGGACGAGATTGAGGCAATCATGTATTGCCATGTTTCAGTTATCAAGGTGGAGGGAGCAATCTCCATCTTCGATGTTAAAGAATGCATTTTTCTCGAGGACGGGAAGAGGACAATGAATAAGAATCACGGGGTCCTCTACAATTCGGACGAGAAGGACGTTCAGTGCATCTGCGGTTCCTTTCAGTTCACCGGAATTTTATGCCGGCACGCTCTGTCCGTCTTCAAGCTTCAGCAAGTTCACGAAATTCCGACCCAGTATGTTCTTGACAGGTGGAAAAAGGATTTCAAGCGCCTGCGTGCTTTGAACAGATCTTCGGAAGATGTGGTTTCTAGCAATAGGATCGCTCGATATGATTACTTGTCGATCCGGTGTCTTCAGCTGGTTGAGGTTGGGATTTTGTCTGACAAATATCAGCTGGCTCTGAATTTGATGAGGGAGATGGAGAAGTTTCTCCTCAGTGATGGCACACATGAAGGGACACAGCCGAATATTATTGCTCACATAAATAGGCCGGATTGTGTTACCAATGAAAACTCGGGAAGTGCTGTTCCTTTTGATAAGGGAGCTGAAATGAGGAGAAGGCGGGGTCGACCTTTGCAGGTGAAAGATTCTATGATATAGAACTTATTACTACTAATAAATCATATGCTCCTAATTTAAGTATTGAACTTTGAGGATCTGACTCTGGTCTCTTTGATGACATAATTGTCCTTTTAGGATGCGCCAAGACCTCTCGGAACATCGAAGGTTTGTCACCTCTAACTTATAATATTTTCATTGTAGTGTTCCTTGTATGAGGCCTTGTTTGGGACAACCATGATATTTAAGTGGTGACAGTGTGAAGCTATAGTAGTACATTGAACGATGACATTGACGCTCGACCATGCCTTTTACCACTACTCTCACAACCACCACGTTGTCTTATATTTTATTTGGAAAGATTTAGCGCCTGAGCGGTGGTAATCCAAGATTCCAAGTTTTCACCATTGGTTTTACAATTGCCACCGTTCCCCCATCACACTCCCAAACCTGCTTTTAACTATTGTGTATTGGCTCAAATGCTTTGCAGGAGCAAATTGGCTCAAATGCTTTGCCTCTTGCCAGCCGGCAGGCTTTGCAGATGAACCCTCAACAGTTTGTTGGCAATCAACCAGCAATTAGGCCAAGCATTGTTTATATGTTTCCGGTTTGTGATTCAACTTCTTTAGAACATAATAAAAGTAGGCGAATGTTACTTTTCTTCTCACAGTCCAAGAGCTCATACAGCAAATTCTTATGACAGGGAGGGTTCAATCCTCATATGTTTGGCAGCGGGGCCATGATGCCATGGATGTATCATCAAATGCACCAGGTTTGATTTTGTTTCTCAATCAGTTATATCACCACTTAACCATGAAACTTTCCATTTGTCTTCCTCCGGTCCGATTAATATTACTTTTCGTCAAATAAAATGATGCGCAGTCTGTTCAAAAGACTCCCAAGGATCCTTCGTCCTTCGCCACCGCCCAAGCCAGGAGAAAACGGAAGATATCGCGTCGCCTGAAGACAGCACAAGCCTGCGAAAACCCGCATTGCCCACCTCTGGCCCTACCTCCTATGCCATAGAGCAGGCTCTACATTGTATCCACTTCACATCATTGCTTCTGATGCCAAAATCAACCCAGAATCGGGTCCTCCGCATCTGTAAGCAAAGCCAGGGGATTCAAATTTCCCCCCAAAACATGGTTGCTTTGCCTTGGGGGGGGGGGGGGGGGGGGGGGGGGGGGGGGGCGAAGATGTTGATCTCAGATGTCCAAAAAATGGTTTCAGATCTAAAAAAAGTCCAAATTAACATCTTCTTGTAGACTTTCAAACATCAACGGAGAGAACGGTGCAGAAATCAGCAAGAACCAATTTTTATGATTGAATTTTGCTCCGAAGCTTGTTTCCTGAGCATGTTCCCAGGTTACCATTATGCGCGGGAAATCTACCTGAAGACCAAACCAACGTCGAAGTAGAGATACGATCTCAAGGCGTAGAAGTATGCCAAAAATCGAGCAAACTAACATCGAAGCAGGGAGGAGCGTCATTAGCTTGCTTGTGGCAGAGAGTTGGTGGTGTTGTCCAAACACTGTACTTTGACTTTAACTTTTGTAGTTCTGAATGTAATGAGGGTTCTGATGAGGCTGGGAAATCATAGTCCACAAGTTAAAGCTTGGTTGCTAGCAGTTTTCTCATTTGTCTTGCTCCACATTACATTGATTTTCTTCTTCCTTTTGTTCAGGTGGCTTCTTGGTATATTTGCAAAGAAGATGATGTAAGACCCTTTTTTTTTTCTTTCAAAAACCCGGGTCTTATGCCCAGAACCGCCGTTTTGCGGTGACACCAACACACGGGAAGGTCGCCACTAAAAAGCGCCGATCCTGCCGCCCATATCGATCACAGAAGAAGGAAAGTATAAACGAACAAAAAGAAGTTCAAGTCCACAATCACATGTTATATATAATAAATGTCCACATGGTATAACTGAAATAACAAAGTTACAATAATAAATGGCTCATGTCTTGTACATTTTGTCCTCACTAAAAGATCACTCGCGGAAGCTAACTACTAATCATTCGCTGATCCTGAAACTTGTGCTCCTGTATTAGACTGGCCCGCCTCCATCTGCACCGGCCTCTGGTGCTGCAACATCTCCTTGGTCCCCTAAAATGATAAGGTCCACCGACCGTTAGTCAAAAGACTAAGCCAATCCCCCACCCCTCCCCCAGTGACTCCTAGGCACCGTGCGAGAAGGATGAAGCGGAGGACATCAAGGGGTATAAACAATTGCAGGTGACAGGGGCATAATCTACAGTAAATGTTTCTACAACTACACATATGTATATAGGTAATTGAAGCAGTAAGTAAAACATGGTATAGAACAAGTAATGTGCAGTAAGTAAAGACATGTATATAATAGAAAAGTAACCATTGATTTATAAGAATGCTCATACAAACCTATAGACCAAGGGGTCATTTAGCAAGGCCTATCGTATAAAGAGTCCCATAACCAATTTATACGATAGGGGTAGGGGTTGAAATGTAATGTTTATGCCATGACATGCAAGGTTATGCAGTTTATGCTATGTTCACACAAGTGCAACTCACACACCTCGACTCTATGCATACAGACCTTTAGTTCCCCCTTTTTGGAGTTAGCAAGACTCCTAGGATACTCCCGTAGTGGCAAATGGAAGCGGTGGGTTGGGCCTCGCCCACCTCTAGGTTGGTATTCACACTACCTAACCTAGACCTATCGTACGCCTCAACGCAAAACCACGGAGCATCTGCGTACTCTTACTGGCTGGACCACCAGACTTTTATGGCTAATGCAAATTCCACACTTGCTGAGTCAACGTATCGATGTCAGTGTGAACGACCGTCCAATACCGAAGACCCACCACCTTCATGCACATGCAAACATGTTCTACTATATCCCGAGCCATAAACTCCCTGGGCTAACCTTCCCGTCATCATAATCCTTCCGAGCCAACGGCTCGTCGGACCAACTCGTCCGTACCAACAAGCTTTACTGAGTCACAAGCTCACTGGACTAACTAGTCTGCTGCTTCAACCACGAGCCTACCGCTCGTAAAACTAAACCCACTAACCTACCGTAACCACGGGGTGTGGGTGTATGTGTTATTAAGTTAATCTTGTATATCAATTTATCCCTACAATTTATGATTTATCTTGGACTTCCCGAGGATTATCCTGTAAGGGGCAAGCTACGGTACTAGGAACCACAATGGGAAGAAACCCCAAAGTTCCCTTTCTCAAGACACTTAATGTTATTGGTATCTACCCATAAGAATACCCTTCTTATCATTACACTTGGATAACCCCTATGCATTTTATGACAGGCTAAGGGAAAGACGATCTTTCGTCAATCCCGAGCACAACTGTACCCTTAACTCACCAATCACACTCTCATTGCCTAAACTCCTTTCTGGTGACTTTCAATCTTCTTAACCAGTCTAGGTACAACCTCTACATCCTGACCTTGCACACCAACTACATGTCACTTCCACTTGGTAGACCCCTAAATATGAAAATTTCACATTTTCACTATACGCAGGCCAAACTAACTATATGAAGCTTATAAGTAGAGACACTCCAAATATTCACCCACATGACACAAGATTTTTACTGGAGGACTACCATGGTATTTTAAGACTAAATCCAGAGAATCATATTTTCCTCAACATTTTAGCATCTATTTCAATTTCTCCAATATTTGCCAAGTATGAATATGAACATGAAGTGTAAGGTATTCTTATGACATGACTCTCATAAAATTAGGATAAATCTATCATGCCAAAATAGCAGCAAATACAGAGTGTCACAATTTTACAATCAAGAATTGTCCTCTAATTATAATATTGAACATTTAACCAAAATTAGAAATTAAAGAAACAACCACCAACAATATTTGTCCAAAAATTATGGGAATATTACCAGACATTTATATGGATCAGAAAAGTTCTCAGGCCAAATTTTAGAATTTATAAAGGCATATTAACCACTTAAATAAATATTCCAAAGAAATCCTAATATGAGCATGTTGTGAAGTAGCCTACTGATAACAACATCCAAGAATTATACAAAAATTTACAGAGATTCCTAGTGCTCTGAAATGTCCTATCACCAAGTTGCACATTTTTCCAGAGAGTTTTGGAGCCTCAATTATATTTCTTGGGATTAAGGTAAAATAAGTGCCTTGTGAATGAAGTGCTGGTTAAATCACCTAATTAATTACACAAAAATTACCAGAGGTCCATCATATGATTATAAAGGCACTACCAAGGTTTCATCACTATCCAAGGCCATTTGGACATGTAAATATCTCTTATAAGAACTTTCCCTAAAGGGGTTATGGCCAAATTTAGGGGAAATAAGTACTCCTAAAATTCTCTCAAAATTCCCTAGATCATAATCACACCCCATGAACATATCTCCTAAATTCCATGGCCATTCTAGGGCTTTTGACCACATGGCCTTCACAAGGTTCTATATGCACCCCAAGGGGTAAAACTAGGGTCCTAGGGCATATCCACCTCTACACCACCCCATCTTACTCATGAAGGTGTTTTAGGTGATCCTAAACCAGTGGCCAAGGTTTCAACTCATGGTGATGAGTTTTGACCACCACCCAAGATAAACACCACCCCCTAACTTTGACCCAATTTGACCTAACTTGGGTTGGCAAATTACCCAACCAAATTAGTCCCAATTGGGCTGAGATTTTTACCAAGGTCATACAATAACCCCAAGGAGCACCCACCAAAATTTGGAGGACATTGGAGGTCATTTGACCCAATAATTAATTAATATTTAATTTATGAAATTATTACAAAGTCCTTAGAAAAAGGTTCTCCTAAAATTCCCATCTTTGGGTATGATGAATGGGTAGGTGTAGATAACCTAGGTTTTAAATTTCAAGGCCATACCATTTACCAATAGAAAGATTTTCAAGAATTTATGACTGTCCTACCCTATGGACCAGTCCTAGAAAAATGACTCCACAGGGACATATAATGCCCCTATTGACCTGAAACAAATTTTCACTTAATCTAGACACCAAGTGCTACAACATTCATGTTGGGCACTTTTTCATTTGCGGGGTCCTAGTATTTTTAATAATTAAAATGAAATACTGCAGGAAGTATGACAAAATGTGTTGGAACAAGTCTCTGCGTTCGACGAAATCCGATCTACATTCGATGAAATCTGTTCTGCGTTCGACGAACGTCGTGCTTCAGTTCGACAAAATCAGTTCTCCAACCAGTTCAGCAGATTATCTCTCAGTTCGACGAACTCCAGATTCAGTTCGACGAATTAATTTAGTTCGACGAATTAATTCCGTTCGACGAACTTTGGACTCAGTTCGACGAACTCAACTATCAGTTCGACGAACTCCAGAGTGTGTTCGACGAATGAATTCCGTTCGACGAACTCCGGATTCAGTTCGACGAACTCAACTATCAGTTCGACGAACTCAGCATACGGCTCGACGAATTTCTTCTACTCAGATCGACGAATTAATGAAATAACGTTATAACATAATCATTTAAATCTGCGAATAGCTGATCACGACAAATCCGACGGCTCATAGTCATCGTCCCCGAGGGGTGGAGGACGCACGACAGCCCGTCCTGGGCTTCTTTGCGGGACGACTTCCCGGCCACCTGTGCCTCTTCCCGGCCGGCCAATGCCACCACCACCTCCGTTGAGGTGGTGGCCGGCGATAGGGGGTGGTTGGCCGGCCGGAGGTGGTCGGAATTGGGGTTTAGAGGAGGGGAAAGAGAGCTCGAATCGAGCCCTTTTGGAAGCACGATCTGAGCCCAATTGAGCTCGGATCAAGTCCCAAATTATCATAATATCTAGCACTAAGGGAGAGGAGGCGGATCGGACCTGTGCGGGGTCTTGGTGGCGAGAATTCTGGCGAGTCGCTATGGCCGGAGGTGGAGCTTTCGGCGCCATGTCGATCCTAGCTTCTGGTGCTCGATTTCTTTGGGGAAAGTGGGGAAACTCCTCATCTTCATCCACTAAAGGTGTTATAAGGTCCAATTGGGGGAGGGGAAGAGCCAAATCACCAATCACAATTATCACCATTAATGGTGAATTTTGGCCAATTGAATTCCTCTTGAATACAGCCACCTATGTGGCCGTCCATGGCTATTAATCTTCTCCAAATTACTGAGGGGAGGAGTACCAAGCCATGAGAGGTGAAGAGGGGAGGCCTTTGACCTCCCAAGCCATGAATGACCATTAATCCTCCTTTTCTCTCTCTCCAAATTGGGGGAAACTCCCAATTTCTCTCTCCTAGTCACCCCCTCTAGAAATTGGATGGCATTCTATGTAATTTCAGCCTCATGAGACTAGAGTGTCACTTCAATTGGGCCTAGCCCAAGTGGATTGAGCTTGAGTTAGCCTTTTCCCCTTTTTTGGGCAAGGTTGACCAAGTGTTGACTTGAGGTGTTGACTTGGTCAACTGATGGGTTGACTGGTCCAAGTGGTGTGTCTTGAGTCCCTTGACATCACCCAAAGTTGGTCGAGTCATGGTGGTGCCCCAATTGGGCCAACATATCCAAAAGGTGTTGGTTTGACCAAAACAGGGCTAGAGTTGACTTTGGTCAATTTGGCCTATTTGGTTGACCCCAATGGGTCCTTGGTGCTCTAAGGGGACCCCTAAAGGGTTAGGTATGCTATGGTGGGTTCAAAGGGTCAAGGTGAGGCCCTTAAGTCCAACCCTATGCTTGTTAACTGGAAATTGCTATTTGTAGACTACTATGGTTTCCTTCTTCCTGCTAAGGCTAAGTGGTCTCTTCAAGCTTCCTAGGGTTTTGTCATGACTTAGTCATGACAAAACCACTCTAGGGGTCTAGTTGTTTGGGGGATGTTACAGATGAATTCTCAAATTTTGGAACTTTTTCCATTTGAGAGAGAGCGGGGGCTGGTGGCTCCGGTGAGAAATGAAGGTTCTATTTGTTTGAGGGTATTTTCTTCCGTTACTTTTTCTAGAAAACATGAACGCTATTTTTTGTCTTTTGAATAACATTAATTTGGAACCACCGATCCTTCAAAACATCATTTTTCACTTCAGCTCTGATAGGCACCCCCTAATCCGGGCTGCGAATAGCCAAAACACCCGCCTCATTCGGTGGAGGAAATGAGGTTAACCAAAGTAAACCCGACTAGCCCCGTAACCACCCAACATGAGGTGCAAATAGTAAAATCCTCCATCATGGGGTGCAAATAGTAAAATCCCACAACATGGGGGTGTAAATAGTAAAATCCCCCATCATGTGGTGCAAATAGTAAAATACTCCAACATGGGGGTGCAAATAGTGAAATACTCCAACATAGGGGTGTAAATAGTAAAATCCCCCATCATGGGGTGCAAATAGTTAAATCCCCTCATCATGGGTGCAAATAGTAAAATCCTCTAGCATGAGGTGCAGATAGTAAAATCTCATATTGTAGGATGTATATAGTAAAATACTTCAATACGGTTCGCGTATAGCAAATAATATGGTTATGGTGTGCGCATAATCATATATGTCATATGAATACATATCATCACAAAACTATACAAAGGGGTGTGCATATAACGCATAAATTGGTTGTGGTGTGCGTGTAGCCGCATAACCACCATAACCACCCATTATGGCTGGGTGTAAATATTCGAAATCATATCTGTAACGCCCCTGATTTTCGTTAATTATTTTGCATAGCCGCTGTGACATAATTTTGGCGTAAGAGCGTTACATCAGCTTGTCAGGTTTAGTTTTGGGTCTTAGCTTAGTTAAAGTATGTAATTTAGATCGAGCGTGCAAAACTTCATGACGTTTCGAGTTAAAGGGATTACTTTGTGTAGTTATTGAGATCTTAGCTTCGGGAAGCTTTATCCCGAGGTTGGCTCGTCGGAATTGAATTCTGACTTCGACGTTGGATTCGTAGCGCCATTTTTCAGTTGGGGTGCGAATTTCGTAGAAATCCGAGGTGATCTAGTCACCCTCGCAGTTTTAAGTGAAATGGAGTATTATTTAATTAATTAAATATAAAATTAGGTTTTTATTATAAAACCTAAAATGTTGGAACAACCCTATTACTGATTTGGGCTAGGGTTACTATGTGTTGACTAGGATTAAGTTGACCCCCAATGTATAGTCTAAGAGTCATAGCTTTAGGCTGATAAGATAGCTAGAACTTAGAATTTCTCTAAGTTTTTGCGTTCGACGAACTCAATACCGCGTTCGACAAATTGCTCTCTGCATTCGACGAACGGCTTACACTCTGCGTTCGACGAACGTCTTGCTTCAGTCTCAGCGGTCGATGATCTTCAATACTCAGAGGCTCAGCGGTCGACGAATCCTTCAGTTCGACGAACTCTAACTTGAGATCGACGAACTCCAGCCTGTGTTCGACGAATCTTTATCAGATGTTCAGTTCGACGAACTCATCCTTCAGGTCGACGAATTCTTATCTCAGCTCGACGAATTTTCTCTCAGTCTATTCAGATCAGTTATTCTAATTCTCTGAACTCAGTTCAACTATCAGATTCAGTTCTATTCTTCATTTGGAGTTATTCTTCCAGATAAGACAAGTTTTATCCTTCCTTTATTTTATTGCCTTTCCATTTCCTTCTCTCGAGAAAAATAGCCGTTTGGCTTATTGGAAAAGGATATCATTTATTGTTGAAAAGGAAAAGAATTAAGATTTGCTGAATCAGTTGAAGTTCCAAGGAAATAATTAATGCAGATTATTCTATTCCTATTTAGAGATTTGAATTTCAAATCAGTTATCTTCTCTCTAAGAAAAGAGGATACTATCAAGAAAGAAAACTGTAACAGAGATAGAAAATATCAGAGCATCAGTTGAGAAAGAATTCTTTCAGAAAGAAAAAGAAAGATCATCTTCCTCAAGCAGCCCATCTCATTCTCCGAGAACTTCTTCAAGATCAATCTCTCAGTTTTCTACTGCAATTTTCAAATCTTCAATAGAACAACAATAATCTGAGGAACTTCTGTCTCTCATATTCATCAGCTTATCATGGAAGATATCTTCATTCAAGAGAAAGCTCCATCCTCAAGCTGTCTAGAATTTCAATCAGACAGGGGGAGCTTTACACCATCAATCCACTAGAGTCTTCTCTCAGATTGTTGACAGAGGAGAACTTCTTAACCTCTTTATTCCATCTTGTACAGGGTTCTAACTCCCTTCAAAAGTTAACCCCTTGGTGGCAGGGCACCTGAACAAAAACCTGTGGTTTGGTCAGAGCACCTGATCAAAAGCTCCTTGGTGTGTGGACACCTGATCAAAAACCCCTTGGTGATAGGGCACCTGATCAAAAACCTAGTGGATCCTACCAAGTGTTGTAGAAGAGTAGACGTACCCAGATTTATTGGGGTACTACTATAAAATCCTTGTGTCCTCTGTGTTGTGATTTTCTGTGTACTGTGCTTTGTGCTTTGTTTTCTTTATTTAGTTTTTATAAATCACTATGCTATATAAATATATATCACTATTTTAATTCCGCTATAAAATTAAGTGAAAACTTTTTAGTACTCTATTCACCCCCCTCTAGAGTAACTTTAAGATCTAACCTCACTTTCAATTGGTATCTAAGCATATCAATTGACTTTCAATTGGTATCAGAGGGTAGTTGATTATTTACAGGCTAACACCTGAATCATAAAGATCAATTAGATCTTAATTTATTTTAGAGTTTCTTTTTCTAAAAACTCATGACGCAAAACAAAGAATATTCAAGCACAAGACCTCCTATGTGTAATCTAAGTAAGTTTGCACTATGGAAAGCAAGGATTAGATTGTACATGAATTCTATTGATGAGGATATCTTTAATGTAATTTTGACAGGACCTCCAATACCCACAACAACAACAAGTGCTGAAGCACCAGTAAACAACAATGTTGTTCCACCACCTGAGTGGACAGAGGCCCAGAAGAAGCAAAGAAGTGCAGATGCCAAAGCTATGAATATATTGGCACAAACAATGTCTGATGACATTTTCCAGAAAGTGGTGGAATGCACTTCAGCCAGGGAAATCTGGATCTCACTCAACAACATGGTTGAAGGATCAGCAGATGAAAGAAAGGATAGAAGATCTCACCTAATATCCCAGTATGAAAATTTCAAGAAAGGAGAATCTGAGACAGTTGCTGATATGTACAACAGGCTCAGCCTCATAATCAATGAGCTGAAGACCTTGGACAAAGTGATCTCTATCACTGAGATAAATGATAAGATCCTAATGTGCTTCCCCAGCACACGGGACTCTAGGATCTGGCCAATCAAGGAAGCCAGAAGCCTTAATGAGATCTCCACTGAGAGCTTGTTAGGCAAACTCAAATCCTATGAGCAGCTTATCAAAACCAGAGAAGCTGAACAATCAACTTCATCTTCAACATCCAAGAAGGAGAAGAATATAGCTTTCAAAGCTACTAAAGAAGAAGAAAAGGCTCTAAGAGATGAGGAGTTCATGAGCCTTCTAGCCAAAAGGTTCTACAAGATGGCTAAGAAGGACTTCAGAAAGAAGGACTCCAGATCCAGAGAAAAGCCATGGTATGACAAATCAAATTCTAAAGAAATTATTTGTTTTGGCTGCAAGAAACCTAGACATATTCTGCCAGAATGTCCAAAGAATCAGAAGAAAGAAAAGAAAAAGGACAAAGAAGACAAGAGACACTCCAGCAAATCTTCCTCCCAAACACAAACACAAGGGAAGAGAATTTGTAGCAGAAACCTAGAGTGAAACAGATTCTGAATCTTCATCCAGCTCTTCTGAAGATGAAGATAAATCAAATGAGAATGACCAATGCTTGATGGCCATTTATGACTCAAGCAGTGAGTCAGGAAATGCACCTTCATCCAGCTCTAGTGATGATGAGGATGATGAAGAAGAAAAGAATTTCTGCATGATGGCTATCAATGCCTCAACAAACAACTCAGATGAAGAAGAGTTAGAATCAGAAGCTGACAATGATGCAGACCAGGTAATCTCTAATTTTGATTTCAATTCAATTGAATTCAAAGATGAATTCAAAGTTCTTTGCTTAGACTTAATAAAATCTGAGAAGGAAATAATCTCTCTCAGAAATAAGCTTGCTGAAATGAACAAATTAAGTGAAGATAATGCTATTCTTAAGAAAGAATTGGCTGCCTCTAGAGAACATATTATTCTCATTGAGAATAAACTATCTGAGGCTAAGAAATTTGAAGAATCCCTAAATGGGAGAAGCATCAAACTGATGGACATTACAAGCACAGTAAATGCCAGATTAAATATCAAACTAGGCTTGGGTGCATCATCAAGTGAACCACCTCTTATTAAGAAGAACATACTTTCTACACCTATAAAATTCATCTCTGCTAAGAGCAAAGAGGTTGTAGATGCCAGTAAGAACAATTCACGCAAGAATATTAAGAATAAAGGAATTCAGCAGAATTCATCGAACGGAGCTCGATGAAGTCACTTGAATTCGTCGAACTCAGATCGACGAAAGCTGAACTCAGAGTTTTAGTATATACATCCATCGAACGGTGCTCTATGAAAGCACATCACTTCGTCGAATGGCGATCGACGAACTCAGCCCAGTTCGTCGAACGGAAAATGTACAGAAAATCTGAAGAATTCTTATTCTAAATATACTAAGAATCCTTTCACTGAGTGGATAATTCCTCCTAGGAAATATCATCCACAAGGCTACAAGGATTAGCCTGAAATGTCTTACATTTCTGAGTTTTGTGGTAATACAAAAGGACCCAAGGTAGTCTGGGTCAAAAACAACTAGAATGTTTTATGTTTTGTAGGTACACATCTATCCAAGCAAGAATGAACAATGGTATTTGGATAGTGGCTGTTCAAAACACATTACAGGAAACAAGGCCAACCTGAGCAACTACAAGGCAAAGCTTGGACCCAAGGTGATATTTGGAGACTCCAACTGTGGACAAACCAAAGGCTATGGATAGATCAAAGTTGGAGCAGTTACCTTCAAGGAGGTAGCTTATGTCAAGGGTCTGAAGCACAACCTCATCAGCATAAGCCAGTTATGTGATGAAGGTTATCAGGTAACTTTCAATCATTCCTTATGTCTTATTACCAATAATAAAAACATTAATGTGTTATCTGGTATTAGACATGGAAATATTTATTTAGTCAATTTTGACTCTGCCAATTCTGATATTTGCTTATTCAATTCTATAAGTAAAACAAATGAATGATGGCATAAAAGTATTGGACATATTAACCTTAGAACTATATCTAAGCTTTCTAAGGACAATCTTGTTAGAGGACTGCCTTCTGGTTCATATAAGAAGGAAGGACTATACAGGGCTTGTCAATTAGGTAAGCAAACTAGAAGTAGTTTTAAATCTTTATCCAAGAGTGATTCACCTAGGATTTTGTATTTACCGCATTTGGACCTTTTTGTACCTACTGCTATACAAAGTCTAGGAGGGAAGCATTACTCTCTAGTTATTGTAGATGACTTCTCAAGATTCACTTGAGTGTTCTTTCTTAGGAACAAGTCTGACGCCTTCAGTGTTCTGACAGACATTCTCAGGTCCATCAAGATTGAGTACTTTACTCTAGTTGCATTGATTAGAAGTGATCATGGAACTGAGTTTGAATCTCTTCTGATGAGAGAATTCTGTGGAAAAGAAGGGATCAGGCAGTGTTTCTCTGCTCCTAGAACTCCTCAACAAAATGGGGTAGCTGAAAGGAAAAATAGAACACTTATTGAATCAGCAACTACATTGCTTGCTGATGCAAACTTGCCACTCTCTTTTTGGGCAGAGGCAGTGAACACAACAAATTATGTTTTGAATAGAAGCCTGTTACATAAACTTAAGGGTAAAACTCCCTATGAATTACTCAAGAATAAAAAGCCTAAGGTTAATTATTTTAAGATATTTGGCTGTAAATGCTATGTGCACAACAATGATAAGAAGTATCTCAGGAAGTTTGAAGCAAAAGATGCTGAAGGCATATTCCTTAGATATTCGCTTTCTAGTAAGGCATACAGAGTTTACAACAAATCTACTCTTAAGATAGAAGAGTCCATGCATGTATCTTTTGATGAGTCTAACATGTTAATTGAGGAGAGGAGTACCACCTCTACCAAGAATATTTTGCAGGCACCAGCTCTATGTGAAGGGCTCAATGGACTAGATCTATAGAAAAAAGAATCTTTACTTCCATCAACACAAAATCTTGAAGACAGTGAAGAAGAAGATCATCCAGATCTTGCTGACAGTTCAAATCAAATGACAGCTGAACAAACTCCCCAAGTGGATATCATTGCTAAACCAACTCCAACAGTTGACCACATCACAGTTAGAGATCATCCAATATCTCTCAAGTGATTGGAGATATTTCAGCAGGTGTTCAAACAAGGCAACTACACCAAAATCAGATGCACACTTGTTTCCTATCACAAGTTGAACCTCAAACCATAAAAGATGCAGAACAAGATCCAAACTGGATTCTTGCAATGCAAGAGGAGCTCAACCAATTTGAAAGGAACAAGGTTTGGAATTTGGTTCCAAGACCAAAGGGCCATCTAGTCATTGGCACCAAATGGGTCTTCAGGAAGAAGCTTGATGATCAAGGCAACATAGTAAGAAACAAAGCAAGATTGGTAGCTCAAGGATATTCAAAGGAAGAAGGAATTGACTATGATCAGACCTTTGCTCCTATTGCAAGACTTGAAGCCATCAGGATCTTTCTGGCCTTTGCTGCATTCAAGAAATTCAAGGTATATCAAATAGATGTGAAGAGTGCATTTCTTAATGGAGACATCAAAGAAGAAGTTTATGTGGAACAACCACCAGGTTTCATCTCTCCAACTCACTCCTCTTATGTATTTAAGCTTAATAAATCTCTTTATGGTCTCAAACAAGTTCCCAGAGCATGGTATGAGACCTTAGCTATTTTTTTTTTTGGAAAACAAGTTCGGTAGAGGCATAGTTGATAAAACCCTATTTTTCAGGATACATAAAAAATCAAACTCTACTAGTTCAAATATATGTAGATGATATTATTTTTGGCTCTACTGATTCAAATTTATGCAAAAGGCTCTCTAACCTAATGCAATCCAAATTTGAAATGAGTAGTGTGGGTGAATTATCATACTTCCTTGGTCTACAAGTGAAGCAAACTCCCAATGACATATTCATATCACAATCCAAGTATGTTAAGGAATTAGTGAAAAGGTATGGTATGTCTGATGCTTCCACCATGAAAACACCCATGCCCTCAAATGCTGTTGTTGATACTGATGAATCAGGGAAACCTGTTGATTAGGAATTATATAGAGCAATTGTTGGCTCATTACTTTATTTAACAGCAAGTAGGCCTGATATAATGTTTGCTACTTGTATTTGTGCTAGGTTTCAAGTTACCCCAAAGAATCTCACCTAATTTTATTAAAAAGAATTTTGAGATATATAAAGGGTTGTCCTAATCTAGGACTCTGGTATCCAACAACATCAGAATTTGAATTAACTGGATTCTCAGATTCTGATTATGCTGGATGCAGAGTAGATAGGAAAAACACATAAGGAACTTGCCAGTTTCTTGGTGATAGGCTTGTGTCTTGGTTTTGTAAGAAACAAACATCTGTGTCTACATCAATAGTTGAGGCTGAATACATAGCTGCAGGCAGTTGCTGCTCACATATATTGTGGATACAAAATCAGCTCCTAGACTATGGTGTCAATCTAAATAATTCAATTATATTTTGTGACAGTACTAGTGCAATATCTATAGCACAAAATCCAGTTCTTCATAGTAGGACTAAACACATAGAAATTAGGCACCACTTTATCAGAGATAATGTGGATACAAATAAAATTTGCTTACAATTCATCTCCACTGATTTGCAAAGAGCTGATATTTTCACCAAACCCTTGGATGAAAAGAAACATATTTTCTTTATAAATCAGCTAGGAATGATAGATGGAGATTCAATCTGATAACAAAAATTAAATTTTCTATTTATCCCCTCATTTCGTCGAACGGAGAACGACGAAATGCTATCGTTCGTCGAACGGAGATCGACGATACTTAATATGGCAGGATCGGCAAAGACAAGCGCGATCGTCGAACGGAGATCTACAAAAATTATTTTTTCGTCGAACGCAGTCAGACGAAGCCCTAAGTCCTTTCGACTTATGATTCTATTAGGTTTAGCCAAATCCTGTTCTACGAAATTGTGCTCCCTTCTCCGATCTCTCTATATAATCAAATCTTTCATCATATTTTATCTTTGCGCCTACAGAACTTGCTTTTCCCTCCAGTTCCCCTTTGCACTTGATCGTTCTCTCTTTTGCAGGTAACAATGGCGATTTCTCAAGCAGTTCTTACGTCAATTAAGTTTGACGCCGGGTTTGACATTGCCATCGAGTCGTTTGCACAATCTGATCAAGTATTCCAGGACATTCTTCATCTATTTGAAGAACAACAACTTAAGAAGATTATGGCAACAAGAATCAAATTACCAGTTGCAGAAACTAAAGAATGGGCTTATACGACAAAGGGAGAGAATAATACATTATCAGGAAGCATATCAGGAAACCAGGTTCTTCTAACCCCAGTAGCACTATCTGAAGTTTTTGGTTTAGTGAATGGAAATGATGATTTGGATATATCTTCTTCTGAGTTCGATAATGCTTTGGCCTCAAGCCGCTCTAGCCAATCCTTCCCCGAATATGGCCTCGAGCACCCCCTAGATCTAATCACCTAGACCTAGTCACCAACACAAGGCGAATTACTCCCTAAGTCCTACCCAGACCTAGTCGCCAAAACAAGGCGAATTCTCTAAATGGTTACAAAAAGTATGGAATGAAAATAAAGATAACAATAATAAACCTCCCTATATGAGATCTCTAAAGATGAGGATGAAGGATCGCTGTAGTATGAGCGAGGACGAAGCGATCGTCCTTCGGATGTAGCGTGACGTAGTCCTCCTCCAGAATTCTCCTTAAGCTTTTTGTGGGAGATCCTTCTTTGGCAGCATAACAACAATGGAGTTTTGGCACAAGTATTCTCTATGGAAGCTCTCTCAGATTTCTGGAATAAATGCTTCAATAATCCTCCCCGCCCTTAGCAAAAATGAAACCAGATCTTTTAAATAACCACTGGAGCTAACGCGTGGCGTTGAGGTTAACGCCAGCATTAGAGAACGTGTACGGTTGCTGAGATCATGTATAGCGTCGGGAGCGTGACAGAACTAAATTTCGTCGAACTCAAACATTTCATCGAACGTGCCTTCATCGAACGGAAACCCATTTCGTCAACCGCAACCATCAAGATCGTGGCAGAAACCAAGTTCGTCGAACGGAATCAATTTCGTCGAACGGAACTCCAAGTTCGTCGAACGCAGTTTGCCGAGCGCAATGTCGTCGAGCGCAGGCTCATTTCATCGAAAGGAACTCCAAGTTCATCGAACACAGCTTGTCGAGCGCAATTTCGTCGAGCGCAGGCAATTTCATCGAACGGAACTCCAACTTCGTCGAACGCAGCTTGTCGAGCACAATTTCGTCGAGCGCAGGAAATTTCGTCGAATGCTCCAATTCGTCGAGCGCAGTTCAGTTCAGATTTCGTCGAACGCAGGTTCCTTCAGGTTTCCTCGAGCTCCTTCAGAGTTCGTCGAATGCAGTTGCCTTATGATTTCGCCGAACGCAGTTTCCTTCAGATTTCGTCAAACGCCATCTCATCGGTTTCCTTCTCAGCGGTTGTTAACGCTGGGCGTTAACAACTAACGCGAGCGTTAGCACATTTTCCAGAGAGTCATCTCCAATCAGTTTTCTACCTGTGGAGTATTGCACCTATAGTTACTGCACAATCTAAATACACGACAAGCAAGATCAAATACAATTTGGGATTTGTTATTCTCAAACAAAGGGATGTGACACACATGTCCAATAGGTTCCGGCACTCTGCCTTCACGAGTTGGCAAGACTCGCAGTGGGTCACAAAATAGGTGATGTCCTTCTTCATACCCGACCAGTACATAGTCCTCTTCACATCCGCCATCATCTCAGTGATGCCCGGGTGCACAGAATATCTACTACAATGAGCCTCTGTCATAATGTCCTCCCGAATCTGGCTCCCTGCCGGTATATACACTCGACCTCTAAAACTCAACAGGCCATCCTTCAACGAATAGTCTCCAGCTGAGCCTGCCTCCAAGGCTCTGAAAATCGGTTCTAGCTTGGCATCCTGCCTCTGCCCATCCCTGATGCGGTCTCAAATGTCATATGTGGTACCCATCGCTGCTAAATACTTCTCGTATAGCTCCGGATCGTCCTCAGATACTAAGGAGATCTGCATGTCTTCGAACATCCTTGCTAGCTCCATGGCCATCAACTTGGGCTCTGCTCCTGACATGGTAGCTCTCCTGCTTAGAGCGTCTGCTACCACATTCGCCTTCCCTGGGTGGTAATGCATCGTGTACTGGTAGTCCGATAAAAACTCCACCCATCGTCTTTGTCAGATGTTCAGCTCCTTCTGCGTATCTACGTACTTCAGGTTCTTGTGATCTGAGAATATGTCGTAGTGGACACCGTAGAGATAGTTTCGCCAGATCTTGAGAGCGAACACAACTGCTCCCATCTCCAAGTCATGCACTGGGTAATTCCATTTGTGATTCTTCAACTGGCGGGAGTCGTATGCTATCACGTGCCCGTTCTGCATCAGAACGGCACCCATCCCCTGATATGACGCATCAGTGTACACCTGAAATCCTTCCCTACCCGATGGAAGGGCAAGGATGGGGGCCATAGTAAGTCGACCCTTCAGCTCCTGGAAGGCTGCCTCACACTGCGGCGTCCATGTAAAAGCAACATCCTTTTTCGTCAGGGATGTGAGCGGGAGGGCTATCTGGGAAAACCCCTGCACGAACATCCGGTAGTAGCCGGCAAGTCCCAAGAAACTCACATCGGTGGCCGTCTTCAACGGCGGCCAATCCCGCACTGCCTGGATCTTGGCTGGATCTACTGCTAGGCCAGCTCCATTGATGATATGGCCTAGGAAGGCCACCTCCTTCAGCTAAAAATGGCACTTGCTGAACTTTGCATACAGACGATGCCTCCAAAGCTTCTCCAATGTTAGTGCCAAATGTTGCGCCTGCTCCTCCTCTGACTTTGAAAAGATGAGGATGTCGTCGATGAACACGATGACAAAGATGTCGAGATAAGGCTCAAACACCCCGTTCATCAGGCTCATAAATGCTGAAGGTGCATTTGTGAGTCCAAATGGCATCACCGTGAACTCATATAATCCGTATCGGCTGCTGAAAGCTGTCTTCGGGATATCTTCCTCCTGGATCCGCAGCTGATAATACCCTGATCTCAAATCCATCTTCGAGAAGCAGTGGGCTCCCTCCAGCTGGTCAAAAAGCTCGTTGATCCTTGGTAACAAGTACGTATGCAAAATCAGAGCGTCTCATCCTTCTTCTTCACGAACAACACCGGAGCTCCCCAAGGTGAGGAACTCGGCCTAACGAACCCTGCTTCCACCAGCTCCTATAGCTGGCTCCGAAACACCACTAGCTCCTTTGGGGCTATCCGGTAGGGGGCTTTAGATACCGGCTTAGCCCCTGACACCAGTTGGATTTGGAAATCCTTCTCGCGGTGCGGAGGTAGTCTGGGTAGCTTCTCCGGAAATACGTCGGCAAAATCCTGCACGACCGGGATATTTGATGTTGGGTTTTTCTAGAACCATACATCACATGTAGGCGCAGCGGAAATAAACAGAATAACCCAAAAGAATATGGATCGGGCCATGAACATTGAATCAAGAAGTTAATAAAATGCTAGGTATGAAATTACCTTTGCGGGATTAGATCAAATCCAACCTAGATGCTCCACGAGTTGAGTCCTGTCGTCGGCTGTGCGAGTCCTCATGTAGAATAATGTCTACGTCTCTACAGCAGTCCACATGAGCCGGGAGAACGCCAAGTCATGTCGCACGCAACTCGGAAGGGAGAACAACTGCACCTTGCACTTCCACGGATTGCTAGATCCGCTTCAGGAAGAACAGCACCGGCGACAATCGTCGGAGAGGAGGTCGGTGGAGGCGAACGGGGCGGCGGAACTCCTTCCGTCTAGGGTTCGGGCGGAACACCTTCCGTCGGCTAGGGCGGAACTCTTTCATCGATTGGATTCCTTCGTTAGTCTTTAGAACCCTAAAAGAAGGTCTATTTATACCCAAAGTATAAACAAGCTTCTAGAATAATCGCTATCCGCAGACCACACAGCAGAATTGGAGTTTCTGTTACAATTCATCGGGATTCCACGGAACAGCATTCGTCGAGTTTTCACGGGACAATTCGACGAATTCCAATGAATCACATCAGACGACAACATTTGCCGAGTTAAGGATCTCTGTAACAATTCTTCGGGATTCCACGGAACAATCCGACGAATTCCGATGAATTCTGACGAATCATATCAGACGACAACATTTGCCGAGTTAAGGATCTCTGTAACAATTCGTCGGGATTCCACGGAACAATCCGACGAATCCAACGAATTCCGACGAATCATATCAGACGGCAACATTTGCCGAGTTAAGGATCTCTGTAACAATTTGTCGGGATTTCACGGAACAATCCGACGAATCCGACGAATTCCGACGAATTCTATCAGGGTAAACCCGATGAATTCAGACAGCAACATTTGATGGACCTCCCCATTCTATATGGTGATTGGTAACCTTTACCAACACAGTCAATCTTCCATCTTCTCCACATGCTCTTATGTGCGACCCTGCAGGCTCATATCGCGTTGGCAGTGACATTACATGTTTGACCACTTCTAGATCACAATGGTAACTCCAACAGTCTCCCACTTGATCTTGAAGTATCAAACAAAAAACCTCACAAACAATGAGCGGCATCTAGTAATGCATCATTGCTCCCCAAGCAATAAGAGTTCATAACTCATAAGCCTTTAAGACCAATGTTCCAGCGTTGTCTTTGTCCCTTTGTCCCTTACATCCGGAAAGAACTAGAGGCATGGACCGTGTCACCCTCTTAATAGCTCAATCCAAGTTTCTTGATCTAGAACAGACTTCCAGAGAATGGTGAGTTCAATATCACATATTGACTCAACCAAGCATGGCCATGCATTTTCAGTCCACTTCCATCAAGGGGCCCATGAATGCAACTCCTGTTATATAGGAGGACAAATCCCATATCTGCTCACACCCAAACAACCAAATGATTCATAACGTACCCAACGACCACCCTTATCATCAACCTTCTTCAAGGAAGACTTTAGATGACATCAAAGCACGCTCTTCCTCACTCGATGAATGCTGTGACTTCAGGTCAAAGGACCACAACACCATTGTCAAATGAGACCTACTTGTGACACTTTTAAGTAACAATCCACAAAGTAGTCTCAGGTTGGGTCTGTCCAGTACAACTTGTTCACTAACAAGTACCCACGTGATGACTTGATATCACAATATCATGACCTGTGAGAACCGGTCATCAGTCAACACACATGCTAGTCTTAATGTATCATCATCACACTTAGCTTCTACGATGATACCTCGACCAGGGACCTTTTAAGAATGAAGCTTCAAAATCATAGGCTCTCACATTCAAGTCACGTACTTGATGTCCTATGGAAGCGAACATTCTAAGGGTATTTATCACGAATTTTATTCTATCATATAGAAACAGTATATCGTAATAAAAGAACTTGCCATTAATTGTAAAAGGAAATAATTGGTACACAATTCATCATATGAATAAATAATAAACAGCCAACAGAATATATATTTTACATGCAACCAACAAGACTCCCACTAGAGTCGATCACTCAGGTATCATATACCCATTGATCTAGTATGACCATCATGCTTTCTCTGAGCGAGAGGCTTTGTTAGTGGATCTGCAATATTCTCCTCAGTCAGCATTCTGCAAATGTTCACATCTCCTCGTTCGACATTCTCACGAATAAGATGGAACCGCCGAAGTATGTGCTTGGATCGCTGATGGGATCTAGGTTCCTTAGATTGTGCAATTGCACCATTGTTATCACAGTAGAGAACTACGGGACCAACAATGCTAGGAACTACATCTAGCTCGCCGATGAATTTCCTAATCCATATAGCCTCCTTCACTGCATTTGCCGCAGCGATATACTCGGCCTCAGTTGTAGAATCAGCAACTGTCTCTTGCTTGGAACTCTTCCAGCTCATAGCTCCTCCATTCAGGCAAAACACAAACCCTGACTGAGACTTCGAATCATCCCTATCAGTTTGGAAGCTGGCATCCGTGTAACCACTTACAACGAGCTCTTCCTTTCCACCAGACACCAAAAATACATCCTTAGTCCTTCTCAAGTACTTCAGGATATTCTTTACGGCTATCCAGTGACATTCACCGGGATCAGACTGATACCTGCTAGTCATGCTCAAAGCAAAAGAGACATCGGGTCGAGTACATCACATTGCATACATGATTGACCCAATTGCCGAAGCATATGGAATCAACTTCATGCGGTCCTTATCTTCATAAGATTTTGGACACTGGTCCTTAGAGAGATTTACACCATGAGACATGGGCAAAAATCCTTTCTTGGACTCAAGCATGTTGAACCGCTTCAACACAATCTCAATGTACGTACTCTGGGTCAAGCCCAGCAACTTCTTCGATCTATCTCTATAGATCTTAATACCGAGTATGTAAGTCGCTTCACCCAAGTCCTTCATAGAAAAGCAGTTCCCTAGGTTGTTCTTAACAACTTTCAAGGTAGGTATGTCATTCCCGATCAGCAGTATGTCATCTACATACAATATCAAGAAGACAACAATGCTCCCACTGATTCGCTTGTAAACACATGGTTCATTTTCATTCTTGACAAAACCAAACTCTTTGATCTTCTCATCAAAACAAAGATTCCAACTTCTAGAGGCCTGTTTCAATCCATAGATGGACCTATTCAGCTTGCATATTTTAGTGGCGTCATTTGGGGATACAAAACCCTCAGGTTGTGTCATGTACACTTCCTCAAGGAGGTTTCCATTTAGGAAAGCCATTTTGACGTCCATCTGCCAGATCTCGTAGTCATAATACGCAGCAATAGCAAGCAATATCCTAATGGACTTTACCATGGCAACAGGGGAAAAGGTCTCATCATAGTCAACACCATGAATTTGCTTGAAACCCTTAGCCACTAGTCGCCCTTTGAATATCTGTACATTCCCATCCATGTCGGTCTTCTTCTTGAAGACCCACTTGCACCCTATGGGTCGTACCCCTTTAGGTGGTTCCACCAAGTTCCAAACTTGGTTTTTATACATGGAGTCCATTTCGGATTTCATAGCCTCAAGCCATTTGTCGGAGTCCGGTCCATTCATAGCCTCTTGGTAGGTTGCTGGTTCATCATCATGATCCATAAGCAACACATTACCTATTTGAGACACGAGAAATCCATATCTCTCAGGATCAAATCTTGGTCTACCAGATCTACGTAGGACTTGTGTCTCTTGAGCAGGTTCTCTAGCTACAACATCTTGTAGTCTTGGCTCAGAATCCAATTCTGGTTCATTCACTACTTGTGGTTCTTGAACTTCTTCAAGTTCTACCTTTTGCGTCTTTCTTGACAAGAACTCTTTCTCCAAGAAGACACCCCTCCTTGCGACAAACACTTTGCCCTCAGACGGTAGGTAAAAGTAATATCCTTTCGTTTCCTTAGGATATCCCACCAGATAACACTTATCTGATTTGGGTTCCAGCTTGTCAGGCATTTGACGTCGTACGTATGCCTCACAACCCCAAATTTTAATGAATGACATACTAGGACGCTTCCCAGTCCATATCTCATATGGTGTCTTTAGAACCATTTTCGTTGGAGCGCGATTCAGTGTCATTGCAGTAGTCTCTAAAGCAAAACCCCAAAAGGAAACAGGCAAGTCTGCATGACTCATCATCGACCGTACCATGTCTAACAAAGTACGATTTCTCCTCTCAGACACACCATTATGCTGCGGTGTCCTAGGTGGAGTGAGCTGTGATACAATACCACACTCTTTCAGATGATCACGGAACTCATGACTCGGGTATTCGCCACCTCGATCAGATCGGAGTGCTTTAACCTTTTTACCCAATTGGTTCTCCACTTCATTCTTAAACTCTTTGAACTTTTCAAAAGTTTCAGATTTGCACTGTAACACCCTGCCAGTATGAATAGTATAACAGTAGGTCCGGCCGGGACCCCACGCCATACAAACCACACTAGCTAGGAGTTAAAAGGTAATAAACAGAAAGAACTACAACAGAGTATACTAAACACTAGCGGAAGCATAATGATTTAACATTTCATTTAGAACTGTCCACTATCATAGGAATGAAACCATAAAATAGAGTTACGGCCTTAAGGCCTTACATTCACCAATGTACAAAACTCAGAACATACTTCGGCACGCATGCCGGCAATACATGAGAAAGCAGAAAAGGGAGGCTGGCCTTCAAGGGCCAACTCAGCAAAAGGGCCACCGCCCGCTATTTCCCACTAGGCTCACCTGCACCTGCATAAGAACATTCCACCAAGTGGTGGCAAACAAAGTAACGGTCAGCACAGCTGACCAAATTATAACGACCCCACCGCTTTCCCGGGGTGGCGGAGCTTCTACCCTGCAAGCAATCCATACTAGCACAAGTACTAATATAAGGAAAGTGCAACTACATAAGGTGATGTTTCAAGCACAATCAATCTTCTAGGTTGAGCATCAAAAAGGAGGGAACCTAGGTATGTGCATGATGTTGGTTGGGTTCACCCGAAGGTTCCCCACAACCGCCTAAACAACCGCATGAGGCTAACAACATCAATTCCACAAAACACTCCACCGTAAGGGCCATCGCCTTAGGTGGGAAAAAGAGCTTTTGGTCGTTCTAGGTAAATCACCTTCCACGACCTCTCCCATGATCACACGGCTTCCATGAGGTAGGGACCTCTTACCGATCTGCATGGAAACGGGTTCGGTTTAGCTTTGCCCGTGCTCTAATCGTCGCGATCTAATGCACGACGCGAGTACGGCTTCACCTCGGCCCGTGAGGGTTTAGCACTTTCAAGTGCTACACAATTTATAAGCTACGCACCTAACCCCTTCGCAAGGATCTAGGCTTCACAAATACTCAACAAGGGAGGTACAATAAGCTCCGCATCAATTTCGTGGTAAAGGTTTGCCTTCATCCAATCTCAAAGCATGGGGCTTTCGTTAGGATCTTCACAAGACGCCTACACTTAATTCCCGCAATACAAAGATGATCTCACGGAGTCATTCTCCGGCACACATTCTAGGCCTAACCTAAATGCAACGTCGCAAATCAAGCATCACCGATTCGGGCTCACGACCACGAATAGGCTTCACACACAATGCCTAAATCCGCACGACTACCAGATATTCTACATGCAATATGCCGGGGACAAACACAATCTACCCGGAGTTCCGAAGAACTTGAGGAAATCCTACACTTCACCCATTTGGTGAAAGGGATTCCTCATGCAAGCATAAAGAAATGAAGGAGAGGACAAATGACAAGTCCAAATATCGGGAGGAAGAATCGTTACCCTAGGAGCGTTCTTCTTCGCCATGGATCCGAGATTCTAGACGGAGGGAAACGACCGCACCGGGCTGCACTCTCCAGATCTGGAAACGGCTCGCGAAATGGAGCTCCGGAGCTCCGTCAATGGCGGGATCTCTCCTTCTTCTTCCTTGCCTCCTTCTTCTTTCTCTAGGTTTGGAGAGAGAAAGGTTTAGAAATTATGAGGATTAACCTCCTCTCATCAGCCCTAAAGACCTCCAACATCTAATCCTAGCCATTGGATCGGATTCCAAAAGATTTGGACGAACCGATCTCCTTCTCCGCTCAAATTCGCGGAGCAGAATAAACAGGGCGCACGATCACAGGCGCACGATCACTGGTCGTGCGCGAAGAGGAGAAATGGTCGTGCGCACTACCCGAGACAGAACTCCGATTCCTTGCGAATTAACGCACGATCATTGGCGCACGATCACTGGTCGTGCGCGAAGAGGAGAAATGGTCGTGCGTAGAGAACTGCTATGGAATTTTTTTAGCCTATCCCGAGCGCAACACTACCACTCCGCCTACCTCGCTGAACTACGATTTTTGGGGTGTTACAACTCCACCCCCCTTAAAATAATTTCGTCCCAAAATTTCAAAAACAGTAATAGCAGGAATTACAGTTATAAATTACCTGAGAGAAATAGCTCGGGGTACTCCGCAAGCATCGCTTGCTCTCTCTCCCAAGAGATCTCCTCTCGGCCGCAATTGTCCCACCGGACTTTCACCATCCGAATGGACTTGTTCCGCAACTGCTTTACTTCGGTATCTTCGATGCGTAAAGGCTTGACTTTCGTCGACAACCCACTATCAACCGGCAAATTGCCGACCGCGACGATATGAGTAGGCTCTTGCACTGCCTTCCTCAAAACTGAAATGTGAAACACGTCGTGCAGACCGCTCAGCTCTGCAGATAGTGCAAGCCGATAAGCCGCATCACCAACACGCTCCACGATCTCAAACGGTCCTAAGTACCTTGGACTGAGCTTTTTCAAGCGTCGGATCCTTGATACCCCTTTGAATGGTTTGATCTTCAAGTAAACCCGGTCACCGACGGCGAACTCTAGGTTCCTATGCTTGGCGTTGAAATATTTTGCTTCCCTATCTTGGGCAATCAATAGCCTTTCACGTACAGTTCGGATCGTCGAAGTTGCTTCCTCAACATCCTTTCGCTTTAATAGCTTAGCATCGCCCGTTTCCGCCCAAGACAACGGCGTGCGACACTTCTTACCATAGAGGGCCTCGAAAGGAGCCATCTGTATACTGGCTTGGTAGCTATTATTGTAGGCGAACTCGATCATATAGAGATGATCTTCCCACTTCTTTCCAAAATCTAGAGCACATATTCGGAGCATTCCTCCATAGTCCTGTTGGTTCTCTCGGTCTGTCCATCCGTTTGTGGGTGGAAGGCCGTGCTGAACTTCAATTTCGTGCCCAACAGTTCATGGATAAACCTCCAATCTTTCGATGTGAAACGCCCGTCACGATCGCTGACGATGCTACCAGGGACAGCGTGCAGTCTCACAATACTATCAACATAGAGCTTCGCTAGCTTTTCTAAAGAATCATCCTTCCGCTTCGGAATAAAATGCGATACCTTCGTCAATTGGTCCACGATCACCCAAATGGCGTCGTTTCCCTGTTGTGATCTCGGCAATCCGTGCACGAAATCCATCGAGATATCATCAAACTTCCACTCCGGAATCGGCAAGGACTTCAAAAATCCACCGGGACGTTGACATTCCGCCTTCACCAACACACAAGTATTACACTTGGCCACGTAGAGGGCAATGTCTTTCTTCATACCCGGCCACCAGAAAAGTTTCTTCATGTCCATATACATTTTAGTGCTCCCCGGGTGGATCGAGTACTTGGTATGATGCGCCTCGTACATCAACTCCGCCCGTAGAGTGCCAATGTTTGGGACGCATAATCTGCCCTCTTTCCGCATAAGGCCATCTTCGAAGGAGAAATCAGCGTTTAACCCATCAACGGTTTCCGCTTTATAGCGTTTCATGCTCTCATCCAGCTCCAATGCCTGCCGAACTCGGTCGGCAAGGTCGTATTGAACCTCCGTCCAGTTCAAGCATGCTGAAGTAGACGCTCTCCTATCAACGCAAAAGATCTCCATTTCTTCCAGTTCGCGGATTAGACGCTCATCGTGCATCGAAATCCAATTTGCTTGAGCGGGAGCCCGACGACTCAACGCGTCCGCAACTACATTTCCCTTTCCAGGAGTATATTTGATGTCGAAGGTGTAGTCCCCCAGGAACTCCATCCACCTCCTCTGACGCATATTCAACTCCCTTTGATCCAGCAGGTACTTGAGGCTCTTGTGGTCGGTAAAGATGTCGATCTTCACGCCATACAAATAATGCCTCCAAAGCTTAAGAGCAAATACCACGACCGCTAGCTCCAAATCATGGACCGGGTAATTCCTCTCATGAACCTTCAGTTGCCGGGAGCCGTAGGCAATTACCTTTCCGAACTGCACTAGGACACAACCCAAGCCACTCCCCGAGGCGTCGCTATAAATTTCATAGCCTTCCGTACCACATGGCGAGCATAGAATGGGCGCCGTGGTCAGACGGCTCTTCAGCTCCTAAAAAGCTCGTGCGCACTCGGGCGACCAAATGAACTTATGATCTTTCCTAGTCAGTTTAGTGAGAGGAAGTGCAATCCTCGAGAAGTTTTCCACAAAGCGCCTATAATAGCCGGCAAGTCCTAAGAAACTTCGGACTTCCGCTACGTTTTTCAACAAAGGCCAGGCTCGGATCGCTTCTATCTTCGATGGATCAACCGCAATTCCATCTCCACTAACGACGTGACCAAGGAATGCTACTGACGGTAGCCAAAACTCGCACTTGGAGAACTTGGCATATAGTTGACTCCTCCTCAAGGTGCTCAGAACTGCGTGCAGATGCCCTACATGCTCCTCTTTCGACTGAGAGTATACCAAAATGTCGTCGATGAAGACGATCACAAATTGATCCAAATACACCTGGAACGTTCTGTTCATTATGTCCATGAATACCGACGGTGCATTAGACAGACCGAACGACATCACCGTGAACTCATAGTGCCCAAAGAGGGTACTGAACGCTGTCTTTGGAATGTCACGTTCCCTTATCCGCAGTTGGTAATAGCCGGACCTTAGGTCCAGTTTGGAGTATACCGTCGACCCAACTAGTTGGTCGAATAAATCATCGATTCTTGGAATCGGATATCGGTTCTTCTCGGTCAACTTGTTTAGCTCTCGATAATCAATACATAGACGCAAGCTCCCGTCCTTATTTTTCACAAAGAGGACCGGTGCACTCCAAGGCGATGAACTTGGACGTACGTAGCCTTGCTCTAGCAGCTCTTGCAATTGAACCTTCAGCTCTGCCAATTCCTTTGGCGCTATCCAGTACGGTGAGCGGGCCACCGGTTTGGCACCTGGCACCAACTCGATACAGAAATCAATCTCCCGATGAGGCGGAGCCCCAGGGAGTTCGCTAGGAAACACATCGGCGTACTCTGCTACAACTGGGACATCACATAACCTGGGCTTTGGCTTCGAAGCCTCCAACAAGGTGAAGAACAACTCGGTGCCTTTTCTCACCGCCTTAACCACTTGGAGAGCAGACATCAACGTCTTGCTCGCTCCCCGCATACCGGCAAACGTGGTTTCTCCATCGGTGTTCCTTCCCAGAGTGATCTCCTTTGAATTGCAATCTATGCATGCTCGCTGCTCCGAGATCCAGTCCATGCCGAAGATCACATCGAATTCAGCTAACGGTAATAACGACGCTTCCAAGTCGAAATCCTGACTTCCGATCCGCACCTTCACACGGCTCTTCCTATCCGCACTCATGCGAGATCCATTGGGTAGAACTACTTCCAATCTATCCTCTACGAAGGTAGACGGCACTCCGATTCGCACCACGACGTCCTCAGACAGAAAAGAGTGCGATGCACCCGTATCAAATAGAGCTCTCGTCGGATAGTTGAAAATTAGGACAAAGCCTAATTGCACACGAATAAAACATACAGTTGCACAACAGTATAATCACAAATAGCTATGTAAAAGCTAACTTTTAATTCATACCTGTGACGACATCAGTTTGTCGTATAGCTTCTTGCTGGCCAAGCGAATAGACTCTCGGCTGAGTCGGAATAATGTGCTGGGAAGCCGAAGATTCCTCAGCTTTACCCTTTTCCGCAGCACGAGCATAGTCCAACGCTCGGTTCTCTGCCTTCGGGGGACCACTTCGACACACCGCGGCCTTGTGTCCCACCTTCCCGCAGGTGAAACACGTGATAGGACCCCGCACAATCGTTGCTCCCGAAACATTTGAGCGAGTTTGCTCCGCCGATTGAACTTCCTTTTGTTCTTTCTGAACTCTGACTTGGACTGAGAGGCCGGCACATGAAACTCAGGTTTCTTTGCCACGGCTTTTGCTTGTACCCTCTTCATGTCCAACTCTAGGGATCTGGCAGTTTGGACCATCACATGGAAACCTAACGTCATTGGGCCTGCAAGGAGCAGCCTCAACTCGTCCCGAAGACCTTCATAGAACTTGTTCGTCTTTGTCTCTTCATGTTCCATCATAGGCCCCGCATATCGAACCAATTTAGTGAACTCGTGCAAGTACTCATCCACCGAGCTGTCGCCTTGAGTTAACTTCAGAAACTGGTTCTACAATGCGATGCGTTGGGCAGAAGGAATATACCTTTGAAGAAATGACTTTGAGAACTCCGCTATCGTGATCTCGGTAATCTCCTTGCCTCCAAACTTGTGCACTTCCTGTTCGGCCCACCAACGCTCTGCCTCTCCGTTAAGGAGGAAGGTGGCTAAAGTGACCATCATAGCTTCTTCTGTTGCTGTCACCTTTAGAGTTTTTCTAACCGTTGACAGCAAGTCCTCTGCCTCCGTTGGGGATCCGGTCCCCGAGAAAGTTGGAGGGTGGAAGCTTAGAAAGTGTTGCAGTTGTTGATCACGCGCTCGCGCAACGGCTACACGCTCTACAGGACGCTCCACCCTTTGTACCACCGCAGGTTCCACTGCAGCCACTGGCATAGGGGTCTCAACCCTCGGTTCCACCGCAGGTTCCACTGCAGGTTCGATCCCCGGGGCCGCATCTGTATTAGGCGTAGCAGGTTGTGCAAGCCTTTGCGGTTGAGCATTGATCATCGCGAAGACAGCTTCTGCGATTAACCTGATCATCGCAGCAGGAGGAGTGGTCGCTGGCACTTCAGCCGACCCACTACTTTCAGCAGTGTTACGGGGTTGAGACGGCCCCGCACCACTCCTAGTCACCTATAATCGTGTAAGACACAATTTAGTGGCTGAAAACATAGCAAATGTACAACCCCGATATTCGCCGGATAAAGAAATCAAGCGAGACGGGAGTGGCGAGATCCAGACCTCGCTGAGATTGACCCCCAGCCGACGAGACCTCAGCAGACCACCAAAATGGGCTAGCGCGGTCCTCGCAAGGCAACCCTCCAAAGGGGATGCCGCTGGCGGTATTCGCGAGAGGGCTCGCGAGAGCTCCTTCAGCGGGGTTCTCGCAACGCTACCCCCTTGAGGAGGGGTCGCGGACAGGATCCGCGAGAAGGCAGGCGAGAGCTCCAATAGTAATGTTCTCGCAATCCCTTATCCATAAATCAGTAGGGTCAATTTACCATTTTACCCTCGGTGGCCTGCCCTTAGCCTCCTCAAACAGCGGAGCTTGGCTGTTAGCAGACCCACCTGGGGTGCAGATAGTCAAATCTAAAGGCGGAATCCTGTTATTTGCAGACCACAAAACCAAAATCTATAAATAGACCTCAAAGGGCACCTTGGAAGAGGACCGGTTCATTATCTTTGAGCTCTTCTCTCCCTAGGTCGCTTTGGTTTGGGCTCTCTAGCTCTCCAAGGTGCCCGAGTCTTAGCTTTGGCTTGGGAGGGGAAGCGCTCAACGATCTTCCGGGTTAGTGGAGGGACCTCCTCGCTGAGACTAGGGTCTTTGTTCTTTGCTCGAATCGTCGGCCTTACCTCTCCCGAGGGACCGGTAAGGACTAGCTGCCTCTCATTTCGGTGAGGGCCCCGAGCTCCACAAGAGATCGAGAAATCGGTTTCAACATTTTGGTGCGGTGAGCGTGGAGCGCGGCTGGTTCAAGAAAGTCCCAGAGAAGAGTTATGGCTGGGGATGAAGAGCAGGGCGAGGAGTTCGGCGAGACCCCTCAGGAAGCAATGGCTAGGATGTTCGCGGATTTCAGGAAGGAGGTGCTCGACACCTTGGGGTTCACGGTCACGGCTCTGCGAAGTGAGTTTGCGACCCCGGCACCTCAGGCGACCACTCCCCCAACGGCAGTCGGCGAGAGGGCACCAGGAGGAAGGGCTGGAAAAGAAGTTGCCGTTGAACCAGGACATGACAGGGAAGGGCGAGTGTTGTTCGCCAGTCCGGCGAGCCCGGTGTTAGCGAGCTCCGCGCTGGCGAGTTCGGTGCCGACAAGCTCTGCCCCAGCGAGCGCGGCGCAGGCGAGCGCGCGCCAGGAAGATGCGGTGACAGTCGGGGTGGTTCAGGCGAGCGTCGCCCTCGCGAGTGCGATCCCAAGCTTGGCGAGCGAGCTAGGTCCGCGAGCCGAGCGAGAGAAGATGGTAGGAGGGGGAAGCCCCTTCTGCGAATTAGTGTTGTCTGCACCCGTTCCAGCGGGATTCGAGGAATGGGATAGAGTGTACTACAATGGCAGAGATGACCCAGTTCAGCATCTGCAGTCTTTCGAGGACTCGGTCTCCATCAGGCCGATGTCCGATGCCTTCAAGTGTCGGCTCTTCGCCGTCACTCTCAAGGAGATGACCAGGGACTGGTTTCATTCACTTCCGGCAGGCTCCATCTACGCGTTCGAGGACCTGCGCCGAAGTTTTTTGTTGAGATTTTCAACTTCAAAAAGGAGGAAGAAGGACGCTGATTCCCTCTTCGCGGTGAAACAGGAGTCCAGGGAGACGTTGGCTCAGTATGCGGATCGGTTCCAAGAGGAAGTGCAGCTCACTCAGGAGGTGCCCGGGTTTGCACTTCAACTCGCCTTCACGGTCGGGTTGAAGGAAAGTTTCTTCAAGATGGCGTTGAAAAGGAAGGCCCCCGTCTCCTATGAGGAGCTGATGGAGAGGGTGGCGGAGGAAGTAGCAAGCGAAGAAGCCAACCCAGAGCTCACCAAGAGGCTGGCAAAGCTCAGTGAGCCGGAGATGAGGCAGCAAGAGGTCAGAAGAAGGGAAGAGCCCCGGGCCCCAGAGGGGGGATGGAGGCCGCAAGGTGGAGGAATGCAGGGGCAGGGAAGGGGTTACGGCCCAGGAAGGGGTAACCGCTTCGAAGGTCAATGGAGACCCCCCAGTTGGGGTGGAGGCAGGGCCCGATGCAGTTGCCTCCCCCACCTCAACAGGCCATGGCAATTGGCCGGGGAAGAGGAAGGGGAAGGGGAGGAGAAGCAGAGACAGCGGCCGCTAGGAGAAGGAGGAACAGGATAGCAGAGACCGGGGCAAGGGAAGTGGCGGTGCCATATTGCATCTTCCACGATGTGGAAGGCCACTCCACGGACACCTGTCCGGAGTTCCTGGAGGTGAAGAGGGGCAGAGCGCCCGTGCCACCACAGCAGCAACCATTAAGGATCGTGGAGGTGGAACCTCGGGAGGAGGAGGAGGAAAGATGTGAGGATAGAGCGGATCTAGGGAATAGAGGAGGGATCAGAGTGATCCACGGGGGGGTAGGGGTGGAGGCAACCCGCAAGGCTAGTCTCCATACCATCTACCGCCGGAGCATAACGTCAACATCCACCGCTCCGCCCCCGGCCGAAAAAATTATTTTCACCCAGAAGGACATGCCGAGCTACGAAGACCCGTTCTGCGACGCGCTGGTCATCCAGACGGCGATCGAGAACTTCACCGTCTCCCGAATCCTAGTGGACAATGGGAGTTCGGTCAATGTCATCTTCAAGAAGGCATTCGACAAGATGGAGGTGGAACCCAGAAGGGTGTTGGCCTCGGATGGCCCTCTGTTCGGATTTTCGGGGGAGAGGAAGGAAGTAGAAGGAGGGGTAGGGCTCCATGTGACCCTGGGTGGGCAGTCTCGGAACTGTCGCTTTGTCATAGTGGACGCCCCGAGCAGTTACAGCGCCATCTTCGGACGGCCACTCATCAGCGCGTTCCGCTGCGTCCCTTCCACTTTTCATCAGTGCCTTAAGTTCGATGACGGAGGGGTCCAGGTGCGGATCAGGGGGGATCCCAAAGTGGCAAGACAGTGCTACGTGACGGCTGTCAACACCATCTCCTGGATGGGAGAAGCTGAGGAGTGGGATAAGGTGATGGAGGAGGTGGCCGGAGCCGGAGGTTTGGAGGTAGCCGAAGAGAAGGAGGGAGATGAAGTTCATGCCCAGGAAGGGGTGGCTGAGATACCCCGGGCGGAGAGAAAGGAAGAAGAGGAGAAGGCCCAGGAGGAAAGGGCGGAAGAGCTGATGGTGTTAGGGGAGGGAGTCGAGGAAGAGATCCCAGCCCCCGCTGGTGCCGAAGAAGAAAGGGCTTGGGGGGAGCAGTCCCGGTTGGAGGCCGTGGACGAGGTCGTGGAGCTCGAGGTCATCACCCGGCTGGGGGTGGTGGAAAAAGTCCGGGTCAGCGGAGGACTCAGCCCAGGAGATCAAGCGGAGGTTCTGGCTTGCGTGCAACAGAAAATGGACGTCTTCGCTTGGAGCGCCGCAGAAATGCCCGGGATCGACGCGGATGTGGCGTGCCATCGCCTCAACCTCGACCCCGGTGCCCGACCTATCCGTCAGAAGAGGAGGGCCGTCGCGGACAAGCTAGAGGGACCCATCCGCGAAGAGGTGGGCAAACTCATGCAAGCCGGTTTGTATCGGAGATCCAGTATCCAGGCTGGGTCTCCAACGTCGTTATGGTGAAGAAGGGAGGAGGTAAGTGGCGTATGTGTATCGATTTTTCACTTCTTAATAAAGCATGCCCGAAAGATTGCTACCCCCTGCCCAGAATCGACGCGCTGGTTGACTCAGCCGTCGGTTTTTCTGTAATGTCTTTCTTAGATGCTTTTTCAGGTTACCATCAAATCCGCATGCATCCCCCGGACATCAAGGACGTTTCCTTCATCACGGGGGATGGATGTTATTGCTATAAGATGATGCCCTTCGGGCTCAAGAACGCAGGGGCAACGTACCAAAGGATGATGGATAGGGTCTTCCGCGAGCAGAAAGGAAGAAATTTAGAGGTCTATGTCGACGACCTCATGGTTAAGAGCCGAGACCTCGGGACTCACCTCCGAGACCTCGAAGAGACATTTAGGACCCTGCGGCGGTACAAGATGAAGCTCAATCCCTTGAAGTGTGTCTTCGGGGCAAGCCGAGGGAAGTTTCTGGGCCATTTGCTCACCCCCACGGGAGTGGAGCCCAACCCGGACAAAGTTAAAGCGGTGATGGAGTTGGAGTCGCCGAGAAATCCGAAGGAGGTCCAGAGCCTCACAGGGAAATTGGTTGGGCTCAGCAGATTCCTCTCCAAGGCGGGAGAAAAATGTGCACCTTTTTTCAAAGTACTGCGGGGAAACAAGAAGTTCGAATGGACCCCGGAATGCGAGAGGGCCTTCCAAGCCCTGAAAGAACAGCTCACTCAAACCCCCCTGCTCCAGGGACTGAGACCAGGGGAGGACCTATCTCTATACCTAGGGGTAGGATCCGAGGCAGTAAGTTCCGTGCTAATCCGGGAGGAGGGGAAGAAACAGTTCCCAATCTACTATGTTAGCCGAGTGCTGAAGAAGGCAGAACTCCGATACCCAATCCTAGAAAAGTTAGCCTTCGCATTGGTGGTATCGGCCCGGAGGCTCCGGCCTTACTTTCAAGCCCATTCAATTAAAGTAGTGACCGACCATCCGCTCCGCAAAATCATGGAAGGGGTGGAACACTCAGGAAGGTTGGCAAAGTGGTCCGTGGAGTTAAGCGAGTTCAATATCACCTTCGTACCCAGGACATCCATCAGGGCTCAAGCAGTGGCAGACTTCATGGCCGACTACGCGGCCGAAGTGGGGGAGCACGAGCAACCTCCCCCAGAAGCATGGAAGATGTTGGTGGACGGGGCGTCGGGAAAACACTCCTTCGGGGGGGGGGGGGGGGGGGGGGGGGAATAGTCCTGGTGAGTCCTCAGGGGACTCGGATTGAGCAAGCTTTAAACATCCGTTTCCCGATCACCAACAACCAGGCGGAGTACGAAGCAGTGATAGCGGGCCTTCGGCTGGCCCGGGAACTGAGTGTGCAGGACGTGGAGGTCTCCACAGACTCCATGGTGGTAGCATGCCAGATCAAAGGAGAGTTTGAAGCAAAGGATCCAACCCTCCTACTATACCTGGAAAAGGTTAAGGGATTCATCGGGCAGTTTCGCACCTTCTCAATCAAACATGTGCCGAGGGAGGAGAGCACCCAGGCGGACCTCCTAGCCAAGTTCGGTCCTCGAGCGGGGGGAACGACTTCAGAACTCTTCCGGCCCTCCATCGAGGAGGGAGAGTCGATGGAAGTGGATCAGCAGGCCTCGTGGATGGATCCATTCATCACCTTCCTATCCTCCGGACAGTTCCCTGGAGAGGATGTGGACAAGAGGCGCTTCAGGTATAAGTCCGCCTATTACTCTTTGCATGCAGGGGGGCTATATAGAAAGACTCTCTCGGGACTCCTGGCTCGTTGTGTCTCCGAGAAGGAGGTCCCGAGGGTGCTGGAGGAAATCCACTCCGGGGAGTGCGACAGTCATTCCGGGAGTCGGACCCTGGAAGGGAGGGTGTTGAGACAAGGCTACTTCTGGCCCACTCTCAGCAAGGATGCAGCAGAGTTCACAAGAAAGTGTCAGAAGTGCCAACTCTATGCTCCGCTCCAACTCCTCCCCGCTCAAAGGCTCCGGACCATCACGACCCCCTGGCCCTTCGCCATATGGGGGTTGGACCTGGTCGGCCCCTTTCCCCAAGCCAGCGGCCAAAGGAAGTTCCTGCTGGTCATGATCGACTACTTCTCCAAGTGGGTAGAGGTGAAGGCACTAGCTAAGGTGACCTCTCAGGTTGTAAGGAATTTTGTGTGGGGAGAAATAATCTGCAGACATGGACTCCCTCTAGCTATAGTAACGGACAATGGGCCACAGTTTGCGAGTGAAGAGTTTGTCGGCTTTTGCACTCAGCTCGGCATTGACCTTAGGTTTGCTTCAGTCCACCACCCGAGGAGCAATGGGCAAGTGGAGGCGGCAAACAAGATAATCGTCAACCTGCTAAAAAAGAAAGTGGAAAACCTACGAGGAAGCTGGGTGGAACAACTACCCTCCGTCCTCTGGGCCATGAGGACTACTCCGAATACCGCCACCGGGGAGACTCCATTCAAGCTCTCCCACGGGTCCGAGGCCGTTCTCCCCATAGAGTTCGAGGTAAAGACCCCCCGGGTGACCGCTGCATGCGAGGGGGATGAAGAGTGGCTAGAAGGTAACAATGCCGAGCAGAGGCTATCCTTGGACCTGGTGGAAGAACTCCGGGACTTGGCCACCATCAGGCAGGAAGAGGTCAAGAGGCGGATGGCTCGATATTTTGACAAACATATCCGGATCAAGCACTTCCAGAAAGGGGACCTAGTCCTGAAAAAGGTCGATGCGGCCGGCAGAGGGGCCATAGTGGGTAAGCTTAACCCCAACTGGGAAGGCCCATATATTGTAAGCGAGGTGCTCAAGTTGGGGGGGGTATCACCTCCAGGATGTGGAAGGGATGCCCCTTGACCGGGCTCGGAGTGGGGATGATTTGAAACGATTCTACCCTTGAAAACTTTATTTTGTTATCCAATCAACATCTTACTTTCATTTGTTATGCTTTCAACTGCTGCGGTACTAAGGTTGGAAATATTGGTGCTGGATTGCCCCAGATCGATTCCGCTCCCGGGCTCTCACCTAGACGGGGGGGGGGGGGGGGGGGGGGGGGGGTTCTGGTTGATCTCTGGAGAGGCTGGCAGGGTTGGAAATATTGGTGCTGGATTGCCCCAGATCGATTCCGCTCCCGGGCTCTCACCTAGACGGGGGGTTCTGGTTGATCTCTGGAGAGGCTGGCAGGGTTGGAAATATTGGTGCTGGATTGCCCCAGATCGATTCCGCTCCCGGGCTCTCACCTAGACGGGGGGTTCTGGTTGATCTCTGGAGAGGCTGGCAGGGTTGGAAATATTGGTGCTGGATTGCCCCAGATCGATTCCGCTCCCGGGCTCTCACCTAGACGGGGGGTTCTGGTTGATCTCTGGAGAGGCTGGCAGGGTTGGAAATATTGGTGCTGGAGTGCCCCAGATCGATTCCGCTCCCGGGCTCTCACCTAGACGGGGGGTTCTGGTTGATCTCTGGAGAGGCTGGCAGGGTTGGAAATATTGGTGCTGGATTGCCCCAGATCGATTCCGCTCCCGGGCTCTCACCTAGACGGGGGGTTCTGGTTGATCTCTGGAAAGGCTGGCAGGGTTGGAAATATTGGTGCTGGATTGCCCCAGATCGATTCCGCTCCCGGGCTCTCACCTAGACGGGGGGTTCTGGTTGATCTCTGGAGAGGCTGGCAAGGTTGGAAATATTGGTGCTGGAATGCCCCAGATCGATTCCGCTCCCGAACTATCACCTAGACGGGGGGTTCTGGTTGATCTCTGGAGAGGCCGGAAGGAGAACAGGTCTTTGCAATGGGCAACTCCTTCTCGCTCGTTGGGCCGGCTCGCTCGGCTAAAAAAGGTCGCGTACAATACTATGTGAGCGGCGAGGATCAATATCATGCATCTGGTCCTCGGCAAAAAGGTTGCCGGCACTAGTAAGGAGGGAGCCCTCGCCAAGGGGAAAATGCCTTGCGAAGCCTAGAGAAAATACGTAGGACTAAACGGGTAATAATCCTAAGGCAACCAACGAAAGGCCCGAGTAGCCAAAGTACCCTATACCTATCTATTCAATAACGCGTGGAGCGAAAATAATCATGGCGAGAATAACCTCCGCGAAGACTGATGATGAGATAAACAAGGGCGAGACATTCAATGCATGAAAATAACAAGACAGAAAAGGCGAGGCAAGATGAGCAAAGCAAAATTTGCATTCAACACTTTATAGTTCGGTTACAATTTGTGGCGACCTCGCCAATCAAGAATTACAACACAAAAGGGGATGTAGCGGCGAGATTCAGGAATCGTCCGCGGATCCTTCTTCTTCGTCACTATCCTTCACTGGCGGAAGAGGGAGGAAGAGCTCCGGGACGATGTCTTCTAGAGTCATGTCGGCCACATCATCCGCCGAAAGGCCGATTGCCTTCGCCACCGAGAAAATGTAGCGAGCCGACTCTATCGATCCCACACGGATTTCTTTGTCTCGCGCTCGCCGGTCTTCTTTCAAACGGCGAGGCGAGGGGGGAACAACGGCGCGGGTAAGGTCGCTGTTTAGGGTCTTCAACCCGGCCACCTCGCTCTCCAAATCCTTGATGCGAGCGTTGGCCCTCCCGGCGACCTCGGCATCCTGCGAGCAAGTCCAGTTAGAGAGATGAAAGGGCTAGGGGAAAAAGGAAGTGGGGACTGTAGGTGACTCACCACCCTACCCTCCGCGGCGAGCAACTTCTCCTTCAGCTGCGTATTCCCGGCAAGAATTCCCTGGTAGGCCCTTGCGAGCTCCACATTCTGAAGCTCAAGTTGTAAGCAACGCCTCCCCGTCATATGGGCGAGCTCAGCAGAACGCAGTTGGGACCTCGCGCTCTCATAAGCAAGGGTCCTCGCGGTCTCATCCTTGTAAGATCCCGCATCTTCGCGACCATAGAGTGCGAACGAGAAGTCGAAGGCGTGGCCGCTGACGGTCTCCTTCTCCACCCAGGAGGGGAGGATAGAAGAGATGTCCACCCTGTTGGTCTCTGGTTTCCAAGTAACAAGGGGCTCGCCAGTCTCATCTCGACGCCTCTGGCCGAGCCCGAAGTTGTAATGATTCACCGGGATGGGGGGGACCGAGGTCCTGACCACCTCCTGGCCAGGCTCTTCGTCCTCGCCCACCGAGAGACCGGTGAGGTCAAACTCGTCGAAGGAAGCCTCGCGAGGCTCCTTACCTTTTGACGGAGCGAGCGAGGCCGCGCTTTTCTTGCTTCTCTTTTTTGGCGGAGACTTTGCGGGGGCACCATGACCGCCGGAAGCTCCCTGTCTCTTGCGAGAGGAGGGCTCGGCGGGGGTAACATCGCCTCGGCAGGCTTCCGCCCCCATGGTAGCGAGAGACATGGTAGCATCGGACTTACGGTTGCTCGCGTAAGGAGGATGGAGGGGGAGATCTCGCTCGCCTATAAACAGATACGGATGAGTATGAGGCTAGCGAATTGAGACAAAATGTTAGGCAGGGATCTTTACCTTCTCCGGCGAGGACCGGAAGCAGCGAGTCCAGGTTGCGGCGGAGGTAGACGACTTCGAAGTTCTTCTTACTGAGGAACTGATGGAGGAGGGCTTCATGGCCGCCGAGGACGGTGGGCCGATAGGTGGTCTCGCCATGTTGGATCGGCGAGAAGGGAATGTTGCCAAAGTTCCCCCTGCCGATGATGAACTTTTGGGCCCAGAAGTGGGCCTTGTTGACGGTCTCAACCACTTTCGGGCCCGTACCCACGAAATAGGCTGTCCCATCCTTGTAGGCGCGGAAGGAGAATACTTTTCTGAAGACGGGGAGGCTGAACTCGATTCGCTCCTCGCGGAGGTAGCAAGCGAAAGCAGTGATCACCGCCATGGCGTTGGGTGTGAGCTGGCCGGGAACCACGCCGTAATGCTTGAGCACCTAACAGGCAGCGAAAACAGGATTAATCCACGCGGTGAGCGAGACTCGAATGGCAAAATAAATAGGAAGTGAGCGAGAGCAGTGGTTACTTGGCGAACTTCCGGCCACAATGGAAGGCGCAAGCCAACCGCGAAGTGAGCGATGGGGATGGCCAACTCGTCGACCAACGGATCGTTGATCACGTCGTCCTCGCTAGGGCGGCGTGCCTCGAATGGGGGGGGGGGGTGACGTAATCAGCAACCGCGCTGAAGTACTCCTCATCGGTTAAGTTACAATTAAAAAAGCCATGCTCGGCGAAGGCCTTCGCAACCCTTCGCCGGCCCTCCGATTCCGCATCACCACCCATCTAGTAAACCTGCGAGAAGTAGAAGAAGGCGAGAACGAGAAACAGCGAGAGCTCTGCAACAGAAGAAGAAGAAGATCGAGAATAAATGCGGTGGTTGGCTCGATAAAGCGCTTATTTATAGCCAAAACAAAAAAGGCGGGAAGAAGTCCAAGCGTCAGCGAGCACGCGTATCAACAAAAAACATCACATCATGTCCGCAAGCGGGAAAAACCTGCGGGGTCAGTATAAACGACACTTTCGAGAGATATATTTGGCGAGAACAGAGGGTCCGCACGCGAACAATATGATACGAAAATGAAGTAGACTTGCTAGCACCACGCGAGAAATAATAAAAAGCGGGTACCACTTATTGTCAGTAGAAATAAAGCCAACATATGAATGGCAAATATGCGAGTTGCGAGCCATGGCGAGATTGTCTAAAACAGCCACACCCGTTAATAATGATTCCACAACAAAACAGTTAGCGAGAATCGTGGGGGAGCCATTTCCACCGGCCGCCACCCCGCGACCCGGACCTCGGCGGTACCCTGGAATTATAGTATTCTTCCGCCAAACGACCCTCTCGATCCGTGAGATAAGCGTAATCCCTCATCCTCGCTATATGCACTTCCGGCGTCGTAGCGCTCTCATCTTGATCGCGCTGTCTCGCTTGCCGGAGCCTCGCACATTCCTCCATCAGGACCGCATGTCTATCCTCGGCAGCTTCCCTGTCCCGTCTCGCCTGCATGTTGAGGTCCATCAGCATTCGCCCATGCTTTCGCAAAAGCTCCGCGGCCCGCTGTTTCATCATCTCAGGATCTCGCGGATCCCCTAAGAAGTCCTCCACCTGATCAGGAAGGGGGGGACATTTCGTCGTCGCCCATTTCGGAATCGGTGTGCGGGTTCTCGGCAGTATCTGCGAGATCTCCCAAGGTCAGATAGTGAGCGAAAGATCACGTAAGTTGTCGGCGAGGTCATAACAATTACCTAGAGGGGGGCGAGAACCCGAAGGACGGCCCTGAAACACGTTTCCATAATGGGGGTAGAGGGATTTGCCCAGTCCGGCAGGATAGGCTGTACTGTTGGTCGGGGGAATCTTTGGCGGTACGGAGCCACCCGTCTCCTCGCTCGTGAGGAGCTGGAACCCGGGCTTCCCTACGATTTTATCTGGAGGAGGCGGAGATGGAGGTCGCGACGACGGGCGGATCGGGGACTTCAGTGGCGGGACTGTAAGAAAATAGTAACAGAGATCATATGTTTAGACATAAATATTACGGCATGCGAGATCCAGATCGTACCAGTGGTGTCTTTTCCTGCGAGATTCATGTCCACCTGCGGGCTTTTCCGAGACCCCTCAGCACGTTCCTCACAAATCTCGCTCGGCAAAGTATCCTGCGAGTAAAAATGAATGAAGAGCAATTTATAGACGTGAATTCGAACAACTCATACCTTCTCGGGGCGGCGATCATCCGGGGAGGAGTCCAGCGTCACGGAGTCGTCTCCAGAGAGGCGAACCGCCTTTGCCTTCTTGGTTTTTGGCGACTGGGCGGGAGGCTGCCGGTTCATCCAGGCGGGTACCCTGGTCGTGGGAGGTAGCCCGCCGGCTCTCATCGCCCTCAGGCGAGCCTCTGCCTCTTCGGAAATCGGCATCTCCCGGCAGCTAGAACGGGAAAGGAAGGAAAAGAAGCGACGCGCACCCATGGGGGTTCGGGATGATATTTATAGCCTGCATGGTGGGTCCCACAAAAGATTCCTGACAGGTCATCAAGGAGCGGTCGAATATTAGGGGTTGGATGATTCTTCGCGAAGACATTAGTCCTCGCGAAGAGCGGGGATTGTGCACAACTCCGATATTCGCCGGATAAAGAAATCAAGCGAGACGGGAGTGGCGAGATCCAGACCTCGCTGAGATTGACCCCCAGCCGACGAGACCTCAGCAGACCACCAAAATGGGCTAGCGCGGTCCTCGCAAGGCAACCCTCAAAAGGGGATGCCGCTGGCGGTATTCGCGAGAGGGCTCGCGAGAGCTCCTTCAGCGGGGTTCTCGCAACGCTACCCCCTTGAGGAGGGGTCGCGGACAGGATCCGCGAGAAGGCAGGCGAGAGCTCCAATAGTAATGTTCTCGCAATCCCTTATCCATAAATCAGTAGGGTCAATTTACCATTTTACCCTCGGTGGCCTGCCCTTAGCCTCCTCAAACAGCGGAGCTTGGCTGTTAGCAGACCCACCTGGGGTGCAGATAGTCAAATCTAAAGGCGGAATCCTGTTATTTGCAGACCACAAAACCAAAATCTATAAATAGACCTCAAAGGGCACCTTGGAAGAGGACCGGTTCATTATCTTTGAGCTCTTCTCTCCCTAGGTCGCTTTGGTTTGGGCTCTCTAGCTCTCCAAGGTGCCCGAGTCTTAGCTTTGGCTTGGGAGGGGAAGCGCTCAACGATCTTCCGGGTTAGTGGAGGGAGCTCCTCGCTGAGACTAGGGTCTTTGTTCTTTGCTCGAATCGTCGGCCTTACCTCTCCCGAGGGACCGGTAAGGACTAGCTGCCTCTCATTTCGGTGAGGGCCCCGAGCTCCACAAGAGATCGAGAAATCAGTTTCAACAGCAAACAACAATCATGGAACGCTCAGGTTCCGCAAACAAGTATGTTTTTTCCATTCCTAAGTGGACATTCTTATTAGTTTTTGTCGTTTTAGGTGAATGCACATCTCGTGCACACCACCCCTTAAAAGGAATTCGTCCCGAATTCGCTAAACTACGGATCGACGCCTTAAGTCCGATACCAAATTGTAACACCCTGCCAGTACGAATAGTATAACAGTAGGTCCGGCCGGGACCCCACGCCATACAAACCACACTAGCTAGGAGTTAAAAGGTGATAAACAGAAAGAAATACAACAAAGTATACTAAACACTAGCGGAAGCATAATGATTTAACATTTCATTTAGAACTGTCCACTATCATAGGAATGAAACCATAAAATAGAGTTACGGCCTTAAGGCCTTACATTCACCAATGTACAAAACTCAGAACATACTTCGGCACGCAGGCCGGCAATACATGAGAAAGCAGAAAAGGGAGGCTGGCCTTCAAGGGCCAACTCAACAAAAGGGCCACCACCCGCTATTTCCCACTAGGCTCACCTGCACCTGCATATGAACATTCCACCAAGCGGTGGAAAACAAAGTAACGGTCAACACAGCTGACCAAATTATAATGACCCCACCCCTTTCCCGGGGTGGCGGAGCTTCTACCCTGCAAGCAAGCCATACTAGCACAAGTACTAATATAAAGAAAGTGCACCTACATAAGGTGAGGTTTCAAGCACAATCAATCTTCTAGGTTGAGCATCAAAAAGGAGGGAACCTAGGTATGCACATGATGTTGGTTGGGTTCACCCGAAGGTTCCCCACAACCGCCTAAACAACCGCATGAGGCTAACAACATCAATTCCACAAAACACTCCACCGTAAGGGCCATTGCCTTAGGTGGGAAAAAGAGCTTTTGGTCGGTCTAGGTAAATCACCTTCCACGACCTCTCCCATGATCACACGGCTTCCATGTGGTAGGGACCTCTTACCGATATGCATGGAAACGGGTTCGGTTTAGCTTTGCCCGTGCTCTAATCGTCGCGATCTAACGCACGACGCGGGTACGACTTCACCTCGGCCCGTAAGGGTTTAGCACTTTCAAGTGCTACACAATTTATAAGCTACGCACCTAACCCCTTCGCAAGGATCTAGGCTTCACAAATACTCAACAAGGGAGGTACAATACGCTCCGCATCAATTTCGTGGTGAAGGTTTGCCTTCATCCAATCTCAAAGCATGGGGCTTTCGTTAGGATCTTCACAAGACGCCTACACTTAATTCCGGCAATACTAAGATGATCTCACGGAGTCATTCTCCGGCACGCATTCTAGGCCTAACCTAAATGCAACGTCGCAAATCAAGCATCACCGATTCGGGCTCACGGCCACGAATAGGCTTCACACACATTGCCTAAATCCGCACGACTACCGGATATTCTACATGCAATATGCCAGGGACGGATACAATCTACCCGGAGTTCCGAAGAACTTGAGGAAATCCTACACTTCACCCATTTGGTGAAAGGGATTCCTCATGCAAGCATAGAGAAATGAAGGAGAGGACAAATGACAAGTCCAAATATCGGGAGGAAGAATCATTACCCTAGGAGCATTCTTCTTCGCCATGGATCCGAGATTCTAGAAGGAGGGAAACGACCGCACCGGGCTGCACTCTCCAGATCTGGAAACGGCTCGCGAAAAGGAGCTCCGGAGCTCCGTCAATGGCGGGATCTCTCCTTCTTCTTTCTCTAGGTTTGGAGAGAGAAAGGTTTAGAAATTATGAGGATTAACCTCCTCTCATCATCCCTAAAGACCTCCAGCATCTAATCTTAGCCATTGGATCGGATTCCAAAAGATTTGGACAGACCGGTCTCCTTCTCCGCTCAAATTCGCGGAGCAGAATAAACAGGGCGAACGATCACAGGCGCACGATCACTGGTCATGCGCGAAGAGGAGAAATGGTCGTGCACACTACCTGAGACAGAACTCCGATTCCTTGCGAATTAATGCACGATCATTGGCGCACGATCACTGGTCGTGCGCGAAGAGGAGAAATGGTCGTGCGCAGAGAACTACTATGGAATTTTTTTAGCCTATCCCGAGCGCAGCACTACCACTCCGCCTACCTCGCTGAACTACGATTTTTGGGGTGTTACATGCACTTCATAAGATACACGTATCCGTATCTACTGAAATCATCAGTAAATGTAACAAAGTAGAAATACCCACCTCTAGCCATAGAACTCATGGGTCCGCATACATCACTATGTACTATACCCAAAAGATCCCCAGCCCTCTCAGTATAACCAGTGAAAGGGGCTTTAGTCATTTTGCCTAATAAACAAGACTCGCATCGCTCAAATGATTCATAATCAAATGAGTCCAATAGTCCATCTTTATGGAGCTTGGATATGCGCTTCTCGTTTATATGGCCCAAACGACAATGCCAGAGATATGTAGGATTTGAGTCATTTGTTCTTAGTCTTTTATTATTATCTACATTATAGATCGGATGGTCTAGGTTCAAAACATAAAGACCATTAAACAATTGAGCTACAGCATAACAAACATCATTCTTAAATATATAACAATAATTGTTCTTAATTATAAAAGAAAATCCAATCATGTCTAAGCATGAAATGGATATAATGTTTCTAGTTATGGCCGGAACATAATAACAATTATTAAGTTCTATTACAAGCCCACTGGGCAAAGAAAGACGGTAAACCCCTACGGCTACAGCAGCAACTCTTGCTCCATTGCCGACGCGCAGGTCCACCTCTCCTTTACTCAGCAATCTCCTCCTTCCTAGTTCCTGTACATTTGTACAAATGTGAGAACCACATCCGGTATCCAATACCCAAGATGAAGGAGCAGAAAGGTTTATCTCTATAACGTAAATATTCGAAGCGGAAGTCATACCTCCCTTCATTTTCTGCAGACCCTCAATGTACGAAGGACAATTCCTCCTCCAATGACCAGCCTTGCCACAATGGTGGCATTTCCCTTCCTTCACATTGCTCTTCCTTTTCAGCGCAGAAGATTTGGGCTCAAGCTGCGACTTAGGTCCCACCTTCGTCTTCTTGAAACCCTTGGCCTTACCCTTGCCTTTATGTACCATCAATATGGGACTAGCAGGCTTGGCCTTCTTCATGTTTATCTCGGCAGTTCGCAACATGCCTAGGAGCTCGGGCAGTGTCTTGTCTATTTCATTCATGTTGTAGTTCAAGACGAACTGCTCATAACTATCCGGCAACGATTGCAGGATAAGATCTGTGGCCAACTCTTGACCCAGAGGAAAACCCAGTCTCTCCAGGTTCTCAATATACCCAATCATCTTGAGTACGTGAGTACCAACTGAGTCTCGAGCTCCCATTTTGCACTGAAATAAGGCCTTCGTGACATCGAACCTCTCTTGACGAGTTTGCCCTTGAAACATTTTCTTTAGGTACTCGTCAATCTCCTTGCACCCCATGTTCTCGTGTTGCTTCTGAAGCTCAGAGTTCATGGTGGCAAGCATAAGGCACTCGACGTCTAAGGCGTCATCGGTATACTTCTTATAAGCATCCTTATCAACACGGGACGAGTTCCCGGTCGGCACCTCGGGGGCTTCTTCTTCCAAGACGTAGAGCTTTCGCTCTTGCCTGAGAACAATTCTCAGGTTCCTATACCAGTCCATGTAATTCGTCCCACTAAGTTTGTCCTTCTCAAGGATAGCTCTTAGGGACAAGGTGGAATGTGAACCACTTGCCATGGAATTCTACAAGAATTCATGCAGAATTTAATCAGTGCCAAAATTTCAAAATACAATTTATTTTAATTTGTAAATCAATTAAATACTCCCACTATTTTATTCAAATTGATAGCCCTCACTATCAATTCGGAGAGTCCATGCGAGCTACTCTCTTAGTGGACAAGATCCGTATTTCACCAACACCACGAGTCCGCTTTGGCGTTCCTCTCATAATGCGGTTATTTATGTAGGCAACGCTTGCCAATTGCATCCTCATGCAACTCTTGTATGGCTGGTGAATAACTCCTTATTCGCATCCATCATATGGTGCATGCCAACCCTATGCCTCTAGGCACTCAACCTTTGAGGTCACCTAGTTAAGTTAGACCCGATGTCGACAATGGGATATCACAATTATCCGCACGCACCCTTACCAAGATAGATTAATGCACCTTGCTTTGGCAAGCCCACACTTCATCGATCGAGGCAGGAAGAGTGTCATCCATCGGAAGGCATCCGAACACTTAATATTTGATGAAGGGATTTTAATTTTTAATAATATGTTAACACTTAACCATGATCAACATTTGATCAATGTGCACATCAACAGAAAAACAAGCTTACTAAAATCCACATGCATCCCTTATGTGCACAACATAAGACTATCAACCTTTGACAGACGAAAGGGCTGAATCTGGACATTTAGAACTCTTCCAAATCTTCAGATTTACATGCATTGGACAAAGGCAAAGACAACTCGACTTAAAGCAGTAGACAAGCTCGTCTCTCATTGTTGGATTCAAAATCCAAAACAATACAAGGGTTCATTAACCTCTTGAGTGACGGTTACTGCTAAGGAGACAACAATTTCTAACAATTAGAAATTACCACGAAATCCTAGACGTTCCTGGCGGGGTTCAATCTTTCAAAATCACCACCGATTTCCCTTGGAAAATTCATCAACTTTTGATGTTCCAGGAAGAAATCTTGACATTTAGAACGCTTCTAAATACCTAGATTTGCACGTACTGGAATAACCAAACTTCTGAAACAACATTCATGACCAGAACCTCCCTCTGATACCACTGTTGGGTTTTTCTAGAACCATACATCACATGTAGGCGCAGCAGAAATAAACAGAATAACCCAAAAGAATATGGATCGGGCCATGAACAATGAATCAAGAAGTTAATAAAATGCTAGGTATGAAATTACCTTTGCGGGATTGGATCAAATCCAACCTAGATGCTCCACGAGTTGAGTCCTGTCGTCGGCTGTGCGAGTCCTCACGTAGAATAATGTCTACGTCTCTACAGCAGTCCACACGAGCCGGGAGAACGCCAAGTCACGTCGCACGCAACTCGGAAGGGAGAACAACTGCACCTTGCACTTCCACGGATTGCTAGATCCGCTTCAGGAAGAACAGCACTGGCGACAATCGTCAGAGAGGAGGTCGCCGGAGGCGAACGGGGCGGCGGAACTCCTTCCGTCTAGGGTTCAGGCAGAACACCTTCCGTCGGCTAGGGAGGAACTCTTTCGTCGATTGGATTCCTTCGTCAGTCTTTAGAACCCTAAAAGAAGGTCTATTTATACCCAAAGTATAAACAGGCTTTTAGAAGAATCGCTATCCGCAGACCACACAGCAGAATTGGGGTTTCTGTTACAATTCGTCGGGATTCCACGGAACAGCATTCGTCGAGTTTTCACGGGACAATTCGACGAATTCCGACGAATCACATCAGACGGCAACATTTGCCGAGTTAAGGATCTCTGTAACAATTCGTCGGGATTCCACGGAACAATCCGACGAATTCTGACGAATCATATCAGACGGCAACATTTGTCGAGTTAAGGATCTCTGTAACAATTCGTCGGGATTCCACGGAACAATCCGACGAATCCGACGAATTCCGACGAATCATATCAGACGACAACATTTGCCGAGTTAAGGATCTCTGTAACAATTCGTCAGGATTCCACGGAACAATCCGACGAATCCGACGAATTCCGACGAATTCTATCCGTGTACACCCGATGAATTTAGATAACAACATTTGCTGAACCTCCCCATTCTATATGGTGATTGGTAACCCTTACAAACACAGTCAATCTTCCATCTTCTCCACATGCTCTTATGTGCGACCCTGCAGGCTCATATCGCGTTGGCAGTGACATTACATGTTTGACCACTTCTAGATCACAATGGTAACTCCAACATTTGATACCGTGTCTTTGACTTCCATCGCCTCGAAGAGCACCTAATATACACTGTCTCCCTGCAGGTGGGCCTTGACGGCCTGAACTGATGATAAAAAGATACGAGAGGCGGATTTAGTACCTTCGATCACTACTTCACCATCTTCAGGCTTTAGAATGACCCTCCTTGCCGGACAGTCAATCTTTGCATGGTTACAGTGCAGCCAGGTCATGCCTAAGATCAGATCAAAGTCCTTCATCTTCAAGCGTGTCACCGGCGCTTCGAACAGTTTCCCTCCAATCTCCACATTCATGTTGCACTTTGCATTTGTTAGAATTTCTGATCCATCCAGGAATCGCACTCTCCTGTAGATACCCTCGAAGTGTTGGACTTGGCACAGATCATCTACGAACTCTTCCGAGACAAACGAGTGAGAGGCACCCGTATCAAATAAGGTATATGCGGGCTTGCCGCCGACGAGTACTATACCTGGGTGGTTTTTGTTTGTTTGGTTTAATGCTAGGGTAAAGCTAAGGTTTACTACGTACTAATGAATCATAAAATAAAAAAGGCCTCAAAAGTACCTAAAATGACCCTTGCCGGGTCCCGGGGCTGTGCTAGGTCCAGGGAATACATTTGTTCCCTTTTCTGTCTCCGGTCTCCGCCCTGAAATCCACGGCCTCGTCCACTTCCCCGGCCCCTGAAATGCTGGGCCTGAAGGGCAGCCTGTAGTGCTGGTGGCATTTCTCTGAGGGCAGTTCCTCCGGATGTGGCCAGTCTGGCGGCAGTTGTAGCACTCCAGAGGTGGCCCACCTCCTCCAATCCTCGGCATCTCCCGCATCTGCAGAGGCTGAGGATCCAACACTACCGGCTCCCTCTGGTCCTGTCTCTGCTCCTGGCGGGGTCAGACCTCCGTCCTTCCTTCCTAGCATCTCGACCACTCGGCTGGTCCCTTCTGCCTCCCCTTCCCTGGTCTTCTGCCGGCCTCTTCCTTCCTCGAACAAGGTGCTGGTCGGCTTCTAGTTTCTTGGCCATCTCCAGGATCTTAATCATACTGCCATCGGAGACGAAGAGGAGGGCCTGCTTAGTTCATCACGAAGGCCCTTGTAGAACCTCTTTGCGTACCCTGCATCATCCAGCTGATACAAAACTGCAAACCTGGATAGATGGGTAAACTCCCGGTGATACTCTAGGACTGTCCTGCTCCCCTGCCTCAACTGCAGGAACCTGTCTTCCAGCTCGTCTCTTGCAGACTGCAGTGCAAAATGCTCCAGTAGTGCTGCCTTGAACTCATCCCAAGAAACATCCGCAGCCTCCAGTACAGCAAATGCTGTGTCCAGGAACCTCTTCCACCATCTCTTTGCATGGGACTCCAAGCATGAGACTACTAGTGACACCTCCATATCTGCCGGGCACTGAATCCCTGTCAGCATCTCCTCCATGATGTCCACCCACTCATCAGTCCTCACAACTGCCTCCGTATCGAGATATGATGGGGGGGGGGGGGGGGGAGAGGCCTCAGAAGACGGTGCCTGTTTTGCTGAGGAGCCGGTGCCTATTATGCCCTGAATGTCTCCAGTATGGCTGTGAGTGTTTGTCCCATATCTGTCTGCTGGAATGGAGTAGGAGACGGTGGTGGTGGAATGACGTTTGGAGTCGGTGGAACTCCATGCTGCGGTGTAGGGTTCGTCGCGGGCTACACAAGAAAATTACACTCGTAAGGGACTTAGCTAAAGAATATTCAGTTAGAAGTGGACTTTTCATATGATTTCCCTTATGGGCACACCATTGCTTCCGCTGCTAGTTTGTCCTCAAACTAAGCTTACGCGGGGTGGCCCAGGGTTTGTGGACTTCTTTTCTTTTCTCCGGATCGAGGTTTGCTCTGATACCACTTTATAAGACCCCATTTTTTTCTTTTACAAACACGGGTCTTATGCCCAGAACCGCTGCTTTGCGGTGACACCCTCGCTCGGGAAGGTCACCACTACAAAACGCCGATCCTGTCAGCCAATTCGATCACAAAGAAGCAAAGCTTAAAGAATCTTTATAGAAGACAAGTCCACATCACATAAAAGTAAATCATCATAAAGAGATGTCCACATAAACATAACTGAAATAAAAGATAGAAATAACAAGGGCACCTGCCCGATACATCAAATCCTCACTACATAAACACTCGCGGAAGCAAATCAACTAGTAGTAACACTCACAGATCCCGACACTGTTGCTCCTGTGCTAGACTGCCCCACCTCCATCTGCACCGGCCTCTGGTGCTGCTCCGTCTCCACAGTCTCCTAAAATGATAAGGTCCACCGACCGTTAGTCAAAAGACTAAGCCAATCCCCAACCCCTCCCGTGGTGACTCCTAGGCACCGTGCGGGAAGGATGAAGCGGAGAACAACAAGGGGTGTAACAAAAGCAGGTGACGGGAACAAAATGTACAAGGAATGTTTCTACGCTACACATGTGTATATAATTAATTGAAGCAGTAAAAGAGCATAGTAAGAGCAGGTAAAGAATAAGTAAGGGTAGTATATAAAGATAGGTAAAAGGAATGAAACCATTGATTTATAGGCATGCTCACACAAACCTATAGACCAAGGGGTCATTTAGCAAGGCCTATCGTATAAGAAGTCCCATAACCAACTTATACGATAGGGGTAAGGGATGAAATGCAATGTTGATGCTATGACATGCAAGGTATGCAATTAAATGTTATGTTCACACAAGTGCAACTCACACACTACGACTCTATGCGCATAGACCTTTAGTTCTCTCTTTTTGGAGCTAGCAAAACTCCCAGGATACTTCCGTAGTGGAAAAAAGAAGCGGTGGGTTGGGCCTCGCCCACCTCTAGGTTGGTATTTGCACTACCTAACCTAGACCTATCGTACGCCTCAACGCTAAGAACAAAATAGCGGAGTCCCTACGTACTCTTGCTGGTTAGACCACCAGACTTGTCTTGGTAAAGGGTTACCCTCACTTACCGAGCCCAAGTATTAAAGTCGGTACAATGACCATCAACACTAAGGACCCACCACCTTACGCACATGCAAACATGTTTACATCTACCTCCGAGCCATAAGCTCCCCGGGCTAACCTGTCCGGCACAACAAACATGGTTGAGTCACAATTGACTAATAAGTCTATTACTACAACCACCGAGCCTACCGCTCGTAAGACGAAACCGACTAAGCACCTGTGACAAATATATTACTTAGTTAATCTTGTATAACAACTTAGCCCTACAGTTTATGGTTAACCTTGAACTTCCCGAGGATTACCCTGTTAGGGGCTCGCCACGGTACTAGGAACTATACTGGGATGACACCCCAAGGCTCCCTTTCTCAAGGAATTTAATATTATGGGTATCTACCCATATTCCTAAGTCTCTTATCTTTTCACTTGTATTAACCCTAGGTGGTTTATGACACGCTAGGGGAAAGACGATCTTTCGTCAATCCCAAGCACGACCTTACCCTTAGCTCACCTAGCACTCTTATCTCCTAAACTCCTTTTTGATGACCTCATCCTCTTCATCCTGACCATGCACAACAACTACATGCCACTTCCACTTGGTAGGCCCCTAAATACCCAAGTTTCACATTTTTACTATACGCAGACCAAACTAACTATATGAAGCTAATAAGTAGAAGCACTCCAAATATTCAACCACATGACACAAGATTTTACTGGAGGACAATCATGGCATTATAAGACTAAATCCAAAGACTCATATTTTTCCTCAACATTTTAGCATTTATTTAAATTTCTCCAATATTTTTCCACGAATGAATATAAACATGAAGTGTAAGGTATTCTTATGACATGACTCTCATAAAATTAAGATAAATCTATCATGCCAAAATAACAGTAAATACAGAGTGTCACAATTTTACAATCAGGAATTGTCCTCTAATTATAATATTGAATATTTAACCAAAATTAGAAATTAAAGAAGCAACCACCAACAATACTTGTCCAAAAATTATGGGAATATTGCCAGACATTTATATTGATCAGAAAAGTTCTCAGGCCAAATTTTAGAATTTATAAAGGCATATTAACCACTTAAATTAATATTCCAAAGAAACCCCATCTAGGGAAAATTGTGAAGGAACCTACTGTTAAATAATTCTAAAAATTATGAAAGAAATAATAGATCTCCAATATGTTTATAAAGGCTTGCTGACCGAGTTTCACAATTTATGGAAATCATTTTCTCACCTAAATAAATATTCCAACCAAATCCTAATTTGAGCATGTTGTGAAGTAGCCTACTGATAACAATCTCCAAAAATTATGTAAAAATTTACAGAGCTTCCTAGTGCTATGAAATGTCCTATCACCAAGTTACACATTTCTCCAGAGAGTTTTGCAGCCTCAATTATTTTTCTTAAGATTAAGACAAAATAGGTTCCTTCAGAATGAAGTACTGGTTAAATCATTTAATAAATTACACAAAAAATACCAGAGTTCTATAATATGATTATAAAGGCACTACCAAGGTTTCGTCATCATCCAAGACCATTTGAGCATGTAAATATCTCTTATAAGAAATTTCCCTAAAGGTGTTATGACCTAATTTAGGGGAAATAAGTACTCCTAAAATTCTCTCAAAATTCCCTATAGCATAATCACACCCCATGAACATATCTCCTAAATTCCATGGCCATTCTAGGGCTTTTAACCACATGGCCTTCACAAGGTTCTATATGCACACTTAGGGCTAAAACTATTGTCCTAGGGCATAACTACCTACACACTGTTGAAAATGTTGAAGTGGAAGTTAGAGGGCTTTTGGACCTGGGCGGTCTGGGAGAAGGTCGGGCGGACTGGCGAGGTCGCGCGACCTGGCGGGTTGTCTGGGCGGTCTGGCTGGTATCAGCCTAGCTGTGGTCTCCTGGAATGACTGCTGGTATCTGGTCCAAGGCGGCAAGGTGGAGCCGCGCGGTCTGCCTCTGACCGCGTGGCGGGTTGTCCTCTTCTAGGCTGTGGCGGTCTGGTGTGACCGCACAGGGTAGTCCAGGTTCTCTGGTAGTATTCGCGGACTAAGGAAATTAGTCGCACGGTCTCAGTGCGCAGTCTCAGGAGGAGGCTGGTATGCGAGCTGATTGCTGTTCGCGGTCTCAGGAGGAGATCGGCATGCGGACAGGAGTTCGCGATCTGATGGCGAACTGACTGTGTTCGCGGTCTCGGGCGAACACAGGTGGTGAACAGCTTCGGGCGGTCTGGCGAGCTCCTTGTGGAGTCGCGGTCTGCTGTGAGAGTGGCGGTCTCTCATGGTTGATGTTGAAGCTGGCGTGTTCACCAAAATGAAGCAGGAGTCCTGTTGCTGATCGCACGGGTTGACCGGTCTGGTCGCGCGGTCTGGAGGGTGGTGATCCTATCTCATAGGGTGGTGACTGGATCAGGTCCCGCGCCTATAAATAGGAGCCACTGTAGCAGCATAAAGAGAGACACCAACTGTAAGCTGAGTCCGGCTTGTTCCTGCGGTCTATTTTATTTTGACCTTGCGGTCTGCTGATTGAATTCCTTTTGTGCAGCTTCTGCGGATAGTGCGGGCAGCAGCGATCACCTCTTCCTCTGAAAGTGTTCGGGCGGTCTACAGCTTGGAGTTGTGGTGCTGGAGTTCGGGAGAATCAGGAGGTCGGAAGAAGTGGGCGGCTTGATCAGCGAGTTGGTGGGGTTCTGTGATCGTCAAGTTGCCGCGGTCTGGCAGTGTGTTGAAGTCGCAGGGAGGTCGCGCGGTCTGGAGCGGTCTCAGTTATCTGCATTTCCTTGTTTTTTCCCTTTTTTGGTGTTTGTGCTGGCGAAATCATGTCTCGCCAAGCATGTCTTGCCCTGTAATGAAGTTTTATGCTATCAATAAAGATCACATATTTGCCTGAAGATTGTTTCTGGTTGCTTTGGCTAGTATCTCTTAGTTGCATAATCGATTCCTGCTTGCTCTCACAAGGTCCTTACAGAAATTTTCACATGGTATCAGAGCGAGGTTGGAGTGGATAGAGCAGGTTGCAACTTAGAGTAGCCATCGCCTTTGTAAAGGAGGAACCAGTGGAGAGCAATGGAAGGTGGATATTCAAGAGGTCTTGGTATTGAGATGCTTACATCGACTAACTTCAAAAAGTGGAAGTCGTGTATGCAGAGCTATCTTCTGGGTGAGGACCTATGGGAAGTTGTTGGAGGAAATGAGACAGAAGAGGTGAAGGCAACGGAAGCTGGTGATAACGGTCCGACTGTAAGGGCATGGAGGAAGACCAATGCCAAGGCCGAGTTCACCTTGAAGCGTGCTATTTCACCTGATCTCTTTGATCACATCTTGGGGTGTGGATCGGCTGCAGAGATCTGGAGAGCCCTGGATGGGCTGTTTAACAAGAAGAATGTAGCAAGACTACAGTTCTTGGAGAATGAGCTGGCAAGGTCGGCTCAGGGTGATCTATCTATCTCAAACTTCTTTCTGAAGATGAAGAACTTGTGTGCTGAAATCTCAGCACTGGATCCTGATGAGCCTATCTCTGAGGAGAAGCTGAAGAGGCACATCATACGCGGCTTGCGGAAGGAATATGTTGCCTTTGTAACGTCGGTACAGGGATGGGCAAATCAGCCGTCTCTGTTGGAGCTGGAGAACTTGCTTGCTTCGCAAGAAAGCTTGGCAAGACAGATGGCTGGGTTGTCAGTGACTGGGGGAGATGGCGAAGTGCTCTTCTCGGGGAAGAAGAAGAAGTGGGATAAGAAGAAGAAGACCACCGGAGGTTTTGGGCCTTCAACTTCTGGGCAACAGGAAAGGGGATATGGTCCCAAGGCTGACGGGAAGAAGAAGGGAGAAGGTCCGAAGTGCTACAAGTGTGGCAAGTTTGGCCACATCAGGAAAGATTGCAGAGTGGTCACTCAAGCAGGGCATGCTGCGGAGAAGGAGGAAGCTGAGGTCAGACATATAGATGGAGGATGGGGAGGAGCCTTCTCGGCTTCTGTTGGAGCTTCGGCTCCTATTTTCTATCTGGAGGACTGGATCGTGGACTCGGGGTGTGGTCATCACCTCACCAAAGACGGGACCAAGCTTTCTTCTGCACAGCCCTACACAGGTTACAATGCTATCATTACTGCTGATAATACTGTGCATCCAGTAGAGAAGGTGGGGGTTGTTTTTTTGGGCAGTGATAGAGGGCCACTTACTTTGAAGAGTGTCTATCATGTGCCCGGAATGAAGAAAAACCTCTTCTCCGTGACTAACGCTGTAGACGCTGGGTATCACGTTCTGTTCGGCCCAACAGAAGTGAAGTTTCTACGTAATGTAGAGGCCGTGAAGGCCGAGGTCGTTCATGTCGGGAGACGGGCAAAGGACTTGTTCGTTTTATCGACAAGCTCCTACGTCGACAAGATGAAGACGAATGATGGTGCCGTTATATGGCATGAGAGGTTGGGGCATGTAGGGATGGACAAACTAAAAGCTATGGCGGTGAGAGGTCTGGTCAAGGGCCTGTCAAGTCTATCTTCCTACGGAGAAGGTCATGTTTGCGCGGGATGTCAGTTCGGCAAGTCTCATCGACTACCGTTTGACAAGTCGCAGACAAGGTGTAGTGTGCCGTTGGAGTGCATCCACGGTGACTTAATGGGACCGACTGCTACCCCAAGCCTCGGAGGCAGCAGGTATATGCTGGTGTTGATCGACGATTACACCAGATATGTCTGGGTTTATTTTCTAAAGGAGAAGGCGGAGGCGTTCGCCAAGTTTGTGGAGTTCAAGGAGCTCGCGGAAGGTCGGCTGCGACTGCGGGTGAAGAAGCTGAGGACTGACAACGGAGGGGAGTTCACCTCTAGTGAGTTCTCTAGTTTCTGCAGGAAGGCGGGCATCCGGAGGGAGCTTACTTGTGTGCATACTCCACAACAGAACAGAGTTGCGGAACGGAAGATCCGTCATCTGACGGAGACCTGCAAGTGTTGGCTGCATGCCAAGAGTATCCCAAAGTCCTTCTGGGCGGAGGGAATGTCTTGTGCTGCTTACGTCATCAACCGGATGCCTCTTAGTCCCATCAACATGTTAACTCCGCATGAGATGATTTTCAAGGAGAAGCCACGCGTGGCACACCTTAGAGTGTTTGGTTCCACCTGCTATGTGCATGTTCCAGATGCTCTTCGGACGAAGCTAGATGCGAAAGCAAGGAAGCTAGTCTTCGTGGGATACGATGAGCGGAAGAAAGGATGGAAGTGCATGGACCCGGAGACGCGGAGATTTGTTGTATCTCGCGATGTTGTATTTGATGAGGTGATATCTTACAAGGGGTCTTCTGGAGTGGAACTACCAGAGAGCAGGGTGGAGGAGCCGGAGCAAGCAGTGGAAGATCTTCAGGTGGAGCTACTTGTATCACCAGGTGGTCCATCTCCTTCTAGTTCCGAGACGGGGGCTTCTGGTTCAGGGAGCAGGGGGAGCATTACTCCTAGCACGTCTGGAAGGGGAGCTAGGGAAGAAGCAGCTGAAGACAATGCGGTTCAGGGGAAGGAGCTGAGGAGGTCGAAGCGATCGATCGTTTCCCCTGATCGCTATACAGGAGGAAACGCAGTGAGCTTCGTCTCATGTTTCTTCGCTGGTCCCTTGGATGAGAGGGAGCCGTCGAGCTTTGAGAAGGCCAAAGGCGTGAAGGAGTGGGACGTTGCGATGCAAGAAGAGATGGCAGCTCTCGAGAAGAATGAGACCTGGTCTCTTGTGCCCAAGCCCAAGGGCACCACTCCTGTGACATGCAAGTGGGTCTACAAGCTGAAGAAGAAAGCTGACGGCAGTATCGAGCAGTACAAGGCTCGTCTTGTAGCTCGGGGGTTTTCGCAGCAATACGGTGAAGACTACGATGAGACATTCAGTCCGGTGGCAAAAATGACTTCAGTTCGATTCATCATTGCCTTGGCGGCGTTCAGTGGATGGAAGATCTGGCAGCTCGACGCCAAGAATGCCTTCTTGTACGGCGAGATTGACAAGGACATCTTCATGGCTCAGCCACCAGGTTTCATGTCTGAAGATTTTCCGGAGCATGTCTGCAAGCTGAAGAAGGCCCTGTATGGGTTGAAGCAAGTGCCGAGGGTGTGGTACGGGAAGATCGCAGAGTATCTCTTATTCTGTGGATTTGTTGATTCAGACTCGGACTCAAGCTTGTTCGTCAAGAAGAGCGGGGAGCTTCATGTCATCGTGCTGCTGTACGTCGACGATATGATCATGACGGGGAACTCAAAGGTGGAGGTAGCTAGGCTTCGGGCTGAGCTATCTATCAGGTTCGAGATGAAGGATCTGGGGGAGCTTCACCATTTCCTTGGACTTGAGGTGCAGAGGAAGGAAGGTGGAGTGCTGGTGACCCAGGCCGGGTATGCGGAGCGGATCGTGGATCGATTCGGCATGAAGGAAGGGAAGTGCACCTCCACACCTCTGGAGAAGGCTATGAAGCTTCAGAAGGATGAGGGGAGGATTATGCAAGATCCGTTGGTGTTCCGAGCTCTGGTTGGGAGCTTGATCTATCTGACGATCACAAGGCCGGATATTGCATATGCGGTAGGCAGAGTGAGTCGGTATATGGCGGAGCCACGGGTACCTCATCTGCTAGCGGCCAAGAACATTTTGAAGTATGTCAAGGCGACCTCGGACTTGGGTCTCCTGTACAGGAGGGATGCGAGCTTCGAGGTGCATGGATACATGGATGCTGATTACGGGGGAGATTCGGATGATCGGAAGTCGACATCTGGATTCGTCTTCATGGCGGGCCCTACGGCTATATCATGGTGCAACAAGAAGCAGGATTCCGTATCGGTCTCCACCACAGAAGCGGAATACAAGGCTTCGGCCTTGGCAGCTCAGGAAGCCATCTGGCTTAGGAGGTTGGTGGGAGACGTCCACAAGGAGGTTCGGGAGCCGACTCTGCTACGCGGTGACAACGAGAGTGCTCTCAAACTGTTAATCAATCCAGTTTGTCACGCGAGGACCAAGCATATCGAGATCGAGCACCACTTCATATGGGAGAAGGTGCTGGAGGGATCTCTTTCGGTCGGGCATGTGCGGAGTGCGGACAATGTCGCAGACATCTTCACAAAGGCGCTGGCAAAAGGGCCGTTCACACGGCTAAGGGAGTTACTTGGACTGGTTTCAACTTCCCACTTCAAGGGGGAGTGTTGAAAATGTTGAAGTGGAAGTTAGAGGGCTTTTGGACCTGGGCGGACTGGCGAGGTCGCGCGACCTGGCGGGTTGTCCGGGCGGTCTGGCTGGTATCAGCCTAGCTGCGGTCTCCTGGAATGACTGCTGGTATCTGGTCCAAGGCGGCAAGGTGGAGCCGCGCGGTCTGCCTCTGACCGCGTGGCGGGTTGTCCTCTTCTAGGCTGTGGCGGTCTGGTGTGACCGCACAGGGTAGTCCAGGTTCTCTGGTAGTATTCGCGGACTAAGGAAATTAGTCGCACGGTCTCAGTGCGCAGTCTCAGGAGGAGGCTGGTATGCGAGCTGATTGCTGTTCGCGGTCTCAGGAGGAGATCGGCATGCGGACAGGAGTTTGCGATCTGATGGCGAACTGACTGTGTTCGCGGTCTCGGGCGAACACAGGTGGTGAATAGCTTCGGGCGGTCTGGCGAGCTCCTTGTGGAGTCGCGGTCTGCTGTGAGAGTGGCGGTCTCTCATGGTCGATGTTGAAGCTGGCGTGTTCACCAAAATGAAGCAGGAGTCCTGTTGCTGATCGTGTGGGTTGACCGGTCTGGTCGCGCGGTATGGAGGGTGGTGATCCTATCTCATAGGGTGGTGACTGGATCAGGTCCCGCGCCTATAAATAGGAGCCACTATAGCAGCATAAAGAGAGACACCAAGTGTAAGCTAAGTCGGGCTTGTTCCTGCGGTCTGTTTTATTCTGACCGTGCGGTCTGCTGATTGAATTCCTTTTGTGCAGCTTCTGCGGATAGTGCGGGCAGCAGCGTTCACCTCTTCCTCTGAAAGTGTTCGGGCGGTCTACTGCTTGGAGTTGTGGTGCTGGAGTTCGGGAGAATCAGGAGGTCGGAAGAAGTGGGCGGCTTGATCAGCGAGTTGGTGGGGTTCTGTGATCGTCAAGTCGCTGCGGTCTGGCAGTGTGTTGAAGTCGCAGGGAGGTCGCGCGGTCTGGAGCGGTCTCAGTTATCTGCATTTCCTTGTTTTTCCCTTTTTTGCTGTTTGTGCTGGCGAAATCATGTCTCGCCAAGCATGTCTTGCCCTGTAATGAAGTTTTATGCTATCAATAAAGATCACATATTTGCCTGAAGATTGTTTCTGGTTGCTTTGGCTAGTATCTCTTAGTTGCATAATCGATTCCTGCTTGCTCTCACAAGGTCCTTACAGAAATTTTCACACACACCACCCCATATCACTCATGGAGGTGTTTTAAGTGATCCTAAACCAGTGGCCAAGGTTTCACCTCATGGTGATGAGATTTGACCTCAATACCCCAAAATGATCATTATACCATATTTTGACCTAGTTTGACCCAATTTGGGTTAGCCAATTACCCAACTAAATCAGTCCCAATTGGGCTGAGATTTTTACCAAGGTCATACAATAACCCCAAGGAGCACCCACCAAAATTTGGAGGGCATTGGAGGTCATTTGACCAAATAATTAATTAATGTATGAATTATTAAATTATTACAAAAACCTTAGAAAAGGATTCTCCTAAAATTCCCATCTTTGGGTATGATGCGTGGGTAGGTGTACATAGCCTAGGTTTTAAATATCAAGGCTATACCATTCACCAATAGAAAGATATTCAAGAAAAGGTGATTGCCCTACCCTAGGGACCAGTCCCACCAAATGGGATCTATAGGGAGCTACATTGCCCGTATTGGGCTGAAACAAATTTTTAAATAAAGTACACTCCCAGAGCTACAACTTTGATCTTGGGCACTTTTTCATCAGAGGTGATCTATTATTTTTAATAATTAAAATAAAACACTGCTAAATGTGTGACAATAATTCACATAATATTAAATCATATATATAATGATCTGCGCACGAATCTTGGCGCACATCAGACGGCGCCTAATCATCTACTTCCTTCAGCCAAGGGAAGAGATGAGGCCATCCTGGGCACCTTTGCGGGGTGATTTCCCGGCCACCTGTGCCTCTTCCCAGCCAGCCAATGCCACCACCACCTCCGTTGAGGTGGTGGCCGGAGATAGGGGGTGGTTGGCCGACCGGAGGTGGTCAGAATTGAGGTTTAGAGGAGGGGAAAGAGAGCTCAAAACGGCTCCTTTTGGAAGCGTGATCCAAGCCCAATTGAGCTCGAATCAAGCCCCAACTCAGTCGAGGATCTAGCACTAGGGGAGAGAGGGAGGAGCCTTGGCATCAATTGCCATTAGTGGAGATTTCGGCCACATCTATTTCTCCCATAATTCAGCTCCCCTGGCCATAGAAACTCCAAAAATCTGTTTGTAACTGAAGGGGGAGGTGAATGCTCATCAATTGGGGAGGAATTGAACGATCCAATGCATTGATGACCATGAATGCTCTCCTTCTCTCTTCAATTTGGGGGAAATCTCCCTTTTCTCTCTCCTAATCACCAATTACAAAAATTGAGTGGTGATTTCAGTAATTACCAAGCCCACCAGGTGGTGGACCACTTTAGTTGGACTAGCCCAAATGGATTGGGTTTAATTTAGGCAAATTAGGTTATTTTGACCTAATTTAGGACAAGGTTGACTATGGTCAAATTGACCAATTGGGTTGACACCAATGTGTGTCTTAGGCTCCAATGGCCTCCCTTAAGGGTTAGGAAGGTCTAGGTAATGTCAATTTTGCTAGGTGAGGGTGAATTGTGTTGGATCTGTAGGCGCCTTTAGAGGGGGGGGGGGGTGAATAAGGGTTTTAAAAACTTTAAACTTTAATAGAAAACTTTTGATATTTTGGTCGAAGTAAGTTAAATCAAAAGTAAAGAGATAATGAAATTAGAAATGAAATCAATTTTATTAAACAAGAAAAGGCATGATTATTATTTATAAAATTGATTACAAAATCTGATTTCAATGACGCTAGAAATCGAAGCGAATAATATGAAAACTCTTTTTGTTTTCTATACCGACTCGTATCCCCACGAACCGGTTGGCTTTAGCCGATCTCTCCCCAGATACGGCCTCAAGATGCTCTAGCCTTCCTATCCCAGAAAGGCCTCGAGCACCCCCTAGTTCTACTCCCTAGACCTAGTCGCCAACACGAGGCGAATTACTCCCTAAGTCCTACCCAGACCTAGTCGCCGTGTGGCGAATTCCCCCTAGTCCCCGGAAGGCCCTAGTCGCCGTGTGGCGAATTCCTCTACCGAACAAAAGATACAAAGGTTATAATTAGAAAATAAAATAAACCACTAACTAGAAACTCCCTCAAAAGTAGAACTTGATGTCGATGTAGATGCGATCGTATTGGTCTTCAAGTTCTTTGCGTTCACGAACGTTAACGGAGTTCTTTGGGCTGCTTGGGAAGGCTCTCACGAGTGCTCTGAAAATATGGCTTCAAATCATTCTCGAACAGCAAGCAACAAGGGAGAAGGCGCGCGTCTTTTTGTAGAATCAGCCACTACCGCCCTGCGGTATCCACATTAGGTAATGAAGCACACAGATCGTGGTAGTTTAGGCAACATTTTGAGCGCCAAACACTAGCGCACCGCGGTAACGCTAACGCCCCGCGATAGCAAGATATCCTTCCTTCAATCACAATCTTCTTCCAAATCTGCTCCTCAATCAACTGCAGACGAGAAGTTTCCAAAAGGTTACCGCCGGGCGGTATACATAACGCGCCACGCTAGAGCATGTATTTCATCAACATGCATTATATTTTGTCGATCGAATTTTCGTCGAACGGGATTCCGCTTTCGTTGATCGCAAATTCGTCGAACGCAGTGATAAGCATTTGGTCGAGCGCAACCTTCATTTCGTCGAATGAATACTAGCGCCAGCGGTAGTTCTAACACACCGCGGTAGAGCACTTCGTCGGGCGCAACTTCGTCGAACGCCGCTTTCATTTCGTCGAACGCCGCTTTCATTTCGTCGAACTCCATTTCGTCGAACGTCGCTTTCATTTCGTCGACCTCCATTTCATCGATCGCTGCTTTCATTTCATCGACCTTCATTTCGTCGATCGCTAGCGCCAGCAGTAGTTCTAATGCGCCGCAATAAAGCATGCACTTCGTCGAGCGCCGTGGTAGAGCATGCAGTTCGTCGAACGCAGGTTTCATTTCATCGAACGCCAGTTTGTCGAACGCAACTTCCATTTTGTCGAACGAACACTAGCGCCAGCGGTAGTACTGACGCTACGCGGTAGCAACAACAAAACACATTTCCATGGAGATTTGAAAGCACAGAATCCTGCATACTATAAACACAAAACAAGTATAATCAAATACAATAGGATTTGTTATTGTCAAACCAAGAGATGCAGAAAGCATGTTCCAACAAACTCCCCCTTTTGATAATAACAAATCCCCTTCGAAAGAAATAATTCAATTGATAGGAATTTGTGTTTATAATAGAGAACCAACATAGATAACATGAAAATTAGGCATGTTCAAATGCTCCCCCTAAATGAATTCTCCCCCTAAGTGAATGCTCCCCCTACAACAAAACTTCCAATGAACTTAACTCCCCAAAACATGTTAATTTCTTTCAAATTTATTCTCCCCCTTTTGGTATTATCAAAAGAGGGTGGAGAGGTAGTCCAACAAAAAGTGTGCAATAACTGCGTAGAGAGGGAATGATCATGATAAAGAGTGAAACGCTTAGGAAAAAATATAATAGATAGGAGAGAAAAAGGAAGGAATGTGAAGAATGTTTCATAAAGAAACCACTTGTTAGGACAACGTATGCATGATCGAGCGTACAAGTAGTAAAGAGGTGGAAAGCATGACGAAATACTTGTTGAAGTGAACATCTATATAGGAATTGTGAAGCATAGTAGGTGATTAAGAATTTGAGACATAACAAAATAGATGTTGTAGAATTTTAAGTACACAAAATAATTTCAGTTGTAACATAGCCATATACTAGTTTTGAAAGGTATACAATACATAGTTCTCATGGCGTAGCGGAAAAAAAAAATGTAAGCATGATACAAGATATCAAGTCAAGATGGAAGAATACAATGCTCTAAATTGAGAAAACAAGTATACTTATACATTGTATTGATCATGTAAGGCTATCTAATGCATTTACTTAAAAATTTAGAGAATACATGTAGATATGCAATAGACTCCAATTCTCATGAGTAGAAGGCTTACAAGTGAAAATGATGTGTACAAAATAGTGTTTTTGATAAAAGTATACATATGAGTTAATCAAAACACATGACATGTATAATGGAAAAAACACAATATTATTGAACAAGCATTTTTAGAGTTACCTCGTCCCACAAAGCTATATAAAATTTTCAATGCACATAGAAAAATAGTACAACTACCAAGGTGCTCTGCACGCACAATGCTTATTAAGACTTATCAGGGTGCAAAGTAGTGCTTGGGGAATCACAATTACTATTTTGAATTTTAGTTATTTGTGATTCGGTGTACAAGAAGAATTAGTGTAAAAGGAAAATGTTTGCAACAAGGCACTTTACAATTCTTTCCAAGGTGCTCAACCTCACAATGCTCATTAAGACTTATCAGGAGGGTGAGTAGTGCTTGGTGGAGTTATCTTTGTCAATTATTCATTTGAATTTTTGCTTAACGATAAAGGTCTCCGAATTCACTTGTATGTGCAAACAAAAGATTTTTGAAAAGACATACTTCTTCAAAAATAGGTGCATGAAAAAGATTTTAACATGTGGTGAAGGTAAAACTAAGCATGCCTAACAATAATATTAAGTTGTTACACTACACAATCATGAAGGAGAAGATTAAATTCATATGTAGTATATCAAAAGATGTGAGTGAAAAAAATCATTTGCAAATATAAGCCATTTACTCATACATAGAGGCATGCTATGCAATACTACACACGATTTCTATAATCAGTTTCAAAGCACTCATAAGATAATGATCAAGGTAAGATACAAAAACAATGTTATTAAGATACTTGAAAAAGAGAATAAAATATTGTATACAAAACTTGGCAAGATAAACCATATCATCCTTGAAACATAGAAAATTACATCAGTTTTTATAAATTTTAAGTTTTCAAAAAACAAAAATAAAACAAATAAAAAGCATGTTTTTGTTGTTTTAATTTGTTTTTCAATTTTGTAGTTGGTTTTGATATATAGAAAAGCAAAGCATGTTTTTGGTTGGATTTTGATTTGTTTTCTAGTTTTTTTATTTGAGGTTTTCGTGAAGAAAATATTAGAAAATAAATAAATGCATAAAGGTAAATAAAAAGAAAGCAGCAGAGAAAAGAAAACATGAAAGACAAAAATAAAGAACGAAAGAGATTTACTAACGCCAGTGCTAGAGTTACTGCGCCGCGGTAGCTCGCGTGAAATAAAAGGGTTTGACCCGGTCAGATTTCATTTGGTCAAGGGTTTTGGATCTCGTATTTTCCTTCAGCTTCCGCCGGCGTTAGTAAGAGGTAAGGATTTTCTTTTGTTATTTTACTTTCATTTATGCTTCATGTTAGTGATTCAAGCTAGGATCTAGCGGATTTGAAGAAATGTCATGGCAATGTAGTCATAGGAGGATTTTTGACAAATTTTTCAAGTCATTTTGGTAGATCTATGAGTTATTGTTTGAGTATTCATGTTTGATTAGTTGAGATATCTCAGATCTGGAATTTTCAATCATTTTCGAATGATTTGGAGGATTATTTGTGTGAAATCGGAGGAGGAAGACGAGCAGTAGTTTCGTCAGCTACCGCTCGGCGGTAGAAGGTACCGCGCCGCGGTAGACCTCTTGTCCATATTTTTGATGTTTTTCCTTCAATTTTATTTTGGTTCAGATTTGAGAATGGCTGCCTCCAGTAGTCGCGCTCGACGATCAAATGTAGATAGGAATCGAGAGGGTGGTAATATATTTCCCGGTATTGAGGATGCTATCATCGGAGTGGCTATGATGGTGGGGGTAGAATTACCTGTTCATGCGCATATATACGAATATTTGGCTGCTGCAGGTGTTCTTTCAGTGATCATAGATGATAACTTTTCTTCAGTTTTAGTAAGGGAATTTTACATGAGATTGGAGTATCCGGCTTGGACTGATCTCCAAGGAGGAGTACGTTCCTATGTCCAGGGTCATGAGGTAGTAATAACTCATGAAGATTTACATGAGGAGTTTGGTCTAGAGTGGAGTAGTAATCTCTTGGATATTGTAGAGAGGTTTCGAACACTTGAGAACTGGACTCGAATAAATGAAGTGTTGCATGGTCAAGAAGGTGTGGAGGATTTGATTTCATCGGTTGCAACACTAACTCCTGAAGCATATATTATCCAAGAGATCCTACGACGTTCGATCATCATAAAGGGGGGATACAAGGATGATCACATCGCAATTGAGTATGGTCACTTACCATATTTTAGAAAAAATTTAGTTTGATATGGCAGATCTCCAACTATCAATGATCCGATATACATATAAATTGAAAGATCCACGGCGACAGCGATTGAATACTCTTCCGTTGGGAGGAATAATTCAACGAATTGTATACAAGAAATGCCGGTCTCTAAATAGGGAGGTTTATCATCTTGATTATCGACCAACCAGATTATCTACCCTATCAATTCATCCTCCTCGATAAGAAAGGGCTCCATCTCCACAACCTCCAGTTTGATGAGGTGGGTCAATGAGAGAGACCCAGTGAGAACTATAGGAGCTAAGGGAGCAGGGAGCGGACATAAATAGTAAAGTGACACGAATGTCGAAGAAGATATCCAGTGTTGAGAAGATGGTACGCAAGATAATGGTGGCACTCAAGCTAACTCCATTACCGACAAGAGAGGAGAGTCCTGAGGAGGAGCACCCACGACGATTGGTTCGTCGGAGATGACGTGGAGGTGATGAAGGGGAGAGCTGCAGTATGGGAGCTGGAGATTGAATAATTTGATTTTATTTTTGTAATAATACATGTTTCAGAAACAGAAAGACACACTTCTGTTACTACTGCACCGCGATAGTTCTAGCGCTGGCGGTAGTACCAGCGTACTATCTGGGTTCATGTTTTTCATTTTGAACTAATTTCTGTATTATTTTAAGTGTTCTTTTATGCTTATCTTGCTGAAGTAGTTTACAGATATCCTGCCTGGTTATGAATTTTTTTTCTTACTTCATAGTTTGATAATGATTTTGGTTAAGCATGATAGGGGCAAACAAATTACGTAAGTATAATAGATAAGCAAAACTTCAGCATTTTATAAATTTAGCCTAATACCCCTTAAACACCTTTTAAATCCATTTTGACACTTATTTCATTTAGTCTTAATAATATCATATGACAAATTTAGTTTTTCAAATTTTATAAGACTTTTAGGAAATGGATTTAGAAGGATAGAAATAAAAAGGATAAGTAGATCACATGAGAAATGATATGACTTTTTATTCAACTTTATTCAATTTGATCTATTTATGAATTTTGGTTTAATATATGAGAGTCATATCACAAGTTATATAAAGTGATCATATCATGATGGTTCAACAAAAAGGAAAATAAACAAACAAAAAGAAAAAGGTTAGGCATATCATGAAGTAGAATAATGATATTTCATTTTTAGTTGATTTCTACTTCATGCAAATGATTGGATACTAAAGAATGAGAGATTTAGGTATCCAAAGAGGACCGGGTGTGGCGGTTCCTTTGGGTACCCAAATATATCGTGTTTGCTTTTAGGGAGATAGTGATGAATGGGCTTTTTTGAGTGGAGTTAGTATTTCATCTTTAACTTTGGGCCTCCATTCAAACCTTGGATAAACATTATTTTTAGTTTTCAAATTTCCATAATCATTTACTTGAATATTTGGATCAAAATGATTTTTGAATTTATAATTTGAAGGAAATTTGTTTGCATTTAATTTTAGGTTGGGAGAAACATGATTTTGTAAATAATGGTGATTTTGATTTTGATTTACAAATCCTTTATGTTTCTTACTCCCATTATTAAACTTAGTTAAGATGTTCATATTCATATTCAACTTGTTTTTAGATATAGTTTGATATTGTGAATTTGTATTTACCATTTTCATAAGCAAGTTGATTTTTGATTTTAATTCATCATTCTTAACTTTAAAATTATGTCTAGCTTTATTATAAGCGATTGTGCTATTTTTAAGAATAGAAAGAATCAATATGATTTTGATAGTTATTTCTATATTCATCAAATGTTTCATCCATCTCTTTAATTTTAATTTTATAGTCTTTACACTTAGCACAATCATTTTTCAAGGAAGAATATTCTAAACATAATCTTTTATTTTGTTCTTTTATAAAAAGAAGTTCCTTTTCAAGTTCCTTGCATTTTTCTTTAAAATCATTAAATTCCATACAAGGTGTAATGTTTTCAACTAAGGAGCCATGAGTAGAAATAGATAAATTAGAATTTGATTCTTCATTAATTTTTGCCTTAAAATTTTTATTTTCTAAGCGCAAATGTTTATTAGCATGTTTTAATTTCTTAATTTTGCGCTTTGTAGTTTGAAGTAATTGTAATGTAGAGATAGAAGTACAAAAAATGGAATTTGATTTCCTTACATTACTTTCGGGAGAGGTACGATTTGAACATATCGTTTCTTTGACATCTTTTTGGCACTCCTCTTCCGAAGGTAGTATTTCTTCTTCTCTTCCATTTGATGTGTGCTCCATTGATTCGTCATGAGAGGAGCATTCTTGAAGACTTGTGCAAGCTTGCATACTCTCCGGTTCTTGCGATTGTTCCATACCTGTAGAAGGAGAATCATAAGTTCTTTCAAGAAAATTCCAAATCTCATATGCGGTAGGTAGCGTATAAATAAGCTTGAAAATATTTTGGTCTAACGCACAAAATACACTATTCATAGATTTTGCATTTAAAACAATTTCGTTTCTAGTTAGTACGCTAGGTGGCTTTTCAATTGTAATATTCCAAACATTTTCATCTAAGGCCTTAAGAAAATTTTTCATTAATATTTTCCACCTTTAAAATTTTTGCCCATAAATAAAGGTGGTGATAATACCTTTTCATTTATATTAAAATTTCCCCCATTAGTAGAAGCGAGATCATGATCAAGAGACACCATTATTCCCGGTTGTTAAGCCGATTTGGAATAACCTACCTCTGATACCACTTGTTGGATCTGTAGGCGCCCTTAGAGGGGGGGGGGGGTGAATAAGGGTTTTAAAAACTTTAAACTTTAATAAAAAACTTCTGATATTTTGGTCGAAGTAAGTTAAATCAAAAGTAAAGAGATAATGAGATTAGAAATGAAATCAATTTTATTAAACAAGAAAAGACATGATTATCATTTATAAAATTGATTACAAAATCAGATTTCAATGACGCTAGAAATCGAAGCGAATAATATGAAAACTCTTTTTGTTTTCTATACTGACTCGTATCCCCACAAACCGGTTGGCTTTAGCCGATCCCTCCCCAGATACGGCCTCTAGCCGCTCTAGCCTTCCTATCCCCAGAAAGTCCTCGAGCAGCCCCTAGTTCTACTCCCTAGACCTAGTCGCCAACACGAGGCAAAATACTCCCTAAGTACTACCTAGACCTAGTCGCCGTGTGGCGAATTCCCCCTAGTCCCCGCAAGGCCCTAGTCGCCATGTGGCGAATTCCTCTACCGAACAAAAGATACAAAGGTTATAATTAGAAAATAAAATAAACCACAAACTAGAAACTCCCTCAAAAGTAGAACTTGATGTCGATGTAAATGGGATCGTATTGGTCTTCAAGTTCTTTGCGTTTACAAACATTGACGGAGTTCTTTGGGCTGCTTGGGAAGGCTCTCACCAGTGCTCTGAAAATATGGCTTCAAATCGTTCTCGAACACAAGCAACAACGGAGGAGGCGCGCGTCTTTTTGTAGAATCAGCCACTGCCGCCTGCGGTAGTACTACCGCACCGTGGTATCCACATTAGGTAAAGAAGCACACGGATCGTGGTAGTTTAAGCAACATTTTGAGTGCCAAACACTAGCGTGCCGCGGTAATGCTAACGCCCCGCGATAGCGAGATATACTTCCTTCATCCACAATCTTCTTCCAAATCTGCTCCTCAATCAACTACAGACGAGAAGTTTCCAAAATACTACCGCCGGGCGGTATACATAATGCGCCACGGTAGAGCATGTATTTCGTCGAACAGGCATTATATTTCGTTGATTGAATTTTCGTCGAACGGGATTCCGCTTTCGTCGATCGCAAATTCGTCGAACGCAGTGATACGCATTTCGTCGAGCGCAACCTTCATTTCGTCGAACGAATACTAATGCCAGTGGTAGTTCTAACGCACCGCGGTAGAGCACTTCGTCGGGCGCATCTTAGTTGAATGCCACTTTCATTTCGTCGAACTCCATTTCGTCGAACGCCGCTTTCATTTCGTCGACCTCCATTTTGTCGATCACTGCTTTCATTTAGTCGACCTTCATTTTGTCGATCGCTAGCTCCAGTGGTAGTTCTAACGCGCCGCAGCAAAGCATGCACTTCGCCGAGCGCCGTGGTAAAGCATGCAGTTTGTCGAATGCAGGTTTTATTTTGTTGAATGCCAGTTCATCGAACGCAGCTTCCATTTCGTCGAACGAACACTAGCGCCAGCGGTAGTACTGACGCTACGTAGTAGCAACAACAAAACACATTTCCATGGAGATTTGAAAGCACAGAATCCTGCATACTATAAACACAAAACAAGTATGATCAAATACAATAGGACTTGTTATTGTCAAACCAAGAGATGCGGAAAGCATGTTCCAACAAATTGCCCCTTTATAGGGCACTTTGACCAAAATTAGGGCTAGGGTTGACTTAGGGTAAATTGGCCAAATTAGAGGTCCCATGATGGGGATATTTGGTCCATTAGGTCCCTAGTGACCCTATGAGGTTAGGGGCAGGGTCAATTTGGCATGTGGAGGCCAATTGGCCCTAATTGAGCTAGTTTGACCAATTTAGGGTTAGGGTTGACTTTGGTCAATTTGGCCCCTTTTGTTGACCCCAATGGGTCCCTGGTGCTCCAAGGAGGCCCCTAGTGGGTTATAAACACTATGGTGGGGTCAAGGTTCAAGGTGAGGCCCCTAAGTCCAACCCTAGGCTAGGTATCTAAAAATTACTATTTGCAGACCACTTGGGTTTTCCCTTTCTCACCCAAACTCACATGGTCTTAAGCTCTTCCTATGGTTTTTTCATGACCTAGTCATGACAAAACAAACTTGGGGGTCTAGTTGTTTGGAGGATGTTACACCATTAATGGGTGAGATTGAAGGTTTCTTCTTCCTCCCCATTAATCCCCCCTCTCTATCTCTTTCAAATTGGGGCTTTCTCTCTCCTGGACGAATTTCATGAATTTGAATGGTCAATTCAGTATCCCCCAACACCATTAGCTAGTGGACCACCTCAATTGGGTCTAGCCCAAGTGGATTGGGCTTGATTAGGTCAAAATAGGTCTTTTTGGCCTAAATTTAAGGTGGAGTTGACTTTGGTCAATTTGACCACTTGGGTTGGCTCCAATGGTTGGTTAGTGACCCATTGCCCTACCCAAAGGGTTATCAAGGTCTAAGTAGGGTCAATTTGGCAAGGTGAGGGTCAATTGACCCTTAATTGGCCACTTTGACCAAAACAGGGCTATGGTTAACTTAGGTCAAATTGGTGGCCCCATGATGGGTATTTTAGGTCCATTGGGTCACTCATATCCTCATAAGGGTAGGGGGAAAGGTAAATTTGCCATGGTGGAGGCCAATTGATCCTAATTAGGCCACTTTGACCAATTTAGGGTTAGGATTGACATTGGGCAATTTTACCTTTTTGTTTGACCCCAATGGGTCCTTGGTGCTCAAAGGGACCCCTTAAAATGTTAGGGATGTCATGGTGGGGCTAAAGGGTCAAGGAGAGGCCCTAAAGTCCAATCCTACGCTTGGTTACTGGAAATTGCTCATTGTAGACCACTGTGGTTTTCCTCCTTGCCTAAGTTCACATGGTCTTTTGTGCTTCCTAGTGTTTTGTCATGACCTAGTCATGACAAAACCAACTTAGGGGTCTAGTTGTTTGAGGGATGTTTCAAATCCCAATACATAAAAATAAAAATTTCATCACTGAAATTCAGGTTAGGCCTGCGAGGTTTCTACCGCAAGTGAATAAGTGTAACATCCCAAAAAGTTTAATTATAACTGTCGCAAAGAGCTCCAGATAATTTTGCTGCATCAAGTCCAGTGGCTCCCCGGTGTGCTCCTCCTGTACGTGTGTTTGCCCGGAAAGCCCGCGACCTCCTCTTGTAGGTCAAAATTTTCGGCCTTAGCGGTCACGACTTCTGGTGATCGCCCAGACCGCCGGATGCCTTCCCAGCCGAATCTTTCCAAGTCCCAGGGGGTCATGACCGAATGAGATCGCCAGTCTAGGCGATCTGGCAACTTTCTTATTTTCTCTTTTTTGCACTTCTCATCACTGCCCCGGCTCTCCTGTATCCCGGGCAGCCCATAGTTTTTTGTTCTGCCCATTTGGGCAGCCCCCTCGTCTATAAATAGAGGGGTAGGGGTACCAGAAAAAGGACTTTGACTCCGAGGCTCCAGCTTACAACCTGTGTAAGTGGTCTCATTTTTTTATGATTGCTTTTCTGTGATCGTTTTCCCTCTTTTCCAGCATCTTCGGTCTTAGTAACCTGCACTTCGTAGTTTTCTCCCATCCCCCTTAGTGTGAATTTTGAAGGTACCATTTTTGGTATCAACATATGTTTGCCCAGAAAGCCCGCGACCTCCACTTGCAGGTCAAATTTTTCGGCCTCAGCGGTTACGACTTCTGGTGATCGCCCAGACCGCCGGATGCCTTCCCAGCCAAATCTTTCCAAGTCCCAGGCGGTCACGACCGAATGAGATCGCCAGCCTAGGCGATCTGGCCACTTTCTTATTTTCTCTTTTTTGCACCTCTCATCCCTGCCCCGGCTCTCCTGTATCCCGGGCAGCCCGTAGTTTTTGGTTCTGCCTGTTTGTGCAGCCCCCTCGTCTATAAATAGAGGGGTAGGGGTACCAGAAAAAGTACTTTGACTCCGAGGCTCCAGCTTACAACATGTGTAAGCGGTCTCATTTTTTCGTGATCGCTTTTCTGTGATCGTTTTCCCTCTTTTCCAGCATCTTCGGTCTTAGTAACCTGCACTTCGCAGTTTTCTCCCATCCCCCTTAGTGTGAATTTTGAAGGTAACATTTTTGGTATCAACAGAACGAACACGCGACCTTCAGATCCGAAGTGTCAGGTGAAATCCATAGACTTTCAAGATGGCTGATCGTCGTAGAGGTCATCCCCTGCGATCTCCTAGCATTCCTCCTTCCGATCATAATCCTTTAGAAGCGCTTGAGCACCGCTTTGAGCTTCGTGTTGAGCAAGCTCTCCGCGAGGCCGCCCGAGCTAGGCAGGACGCTGCCTCTGTTCAGCAGGAGATCGTGCGTTCTCAGCAAGAGGCCGCTCGAGATCGACAAGAAGTCGCCCAGACTCAGCAGGAGTCCGCGAGGCAGATTGAGGCTATGAACCAGGTTCTGAATGCAATATCCCAGAGGATCCTTCCTCAACCCTCTCAGGTCGCCACTCCTGGCCGCATGGCTAGCGGTCACCCGAGCGATCACCCAGTTTTCCAGCCCGCAGCTCCTTAGCGATCTCAGCATGAGGAGTTCGCCGCCCGTCGTAATTCTTTCCGAGCCGCAGCCCAGGGGCCTCCGGCTCAGACCCTGAATTTTGAAGAAGGGTTTGCTTACCCTCAAGCTCCTCCTGCTCCTTTTCTTGCTCCTCCAGGACCTTCTGAGTTTGGGGAGCCTTCTCCATTTATCGATGAGATTCGTCGAAATCTGATTCCTCATGGATTCAGAGAGCCCCGCCTTCCTGTGTATACAGGAGAGACCGACCCAATGTGTCATCTTCAAGCCTTCGAGTCTGCTGTTGCTCTCAGGACCATTTCGGATGGAGTAAGGTGCAAGCTGATGGTCACCTCCTTTGATGGGTCGGCCATGGAATGGTTTTATAAGCTGCCCTATCAATCTATCCCAAGCTTTGCTGCGCTGAGGCAAGAGCTCCTCCTAAGGTTTGCCACCGCTAAGAAAAGAAAGAGTGGTCCTGCGACCCTCTTCAAGATTAAGCAAGGGGACAACGAGACTGCAGCACATTTCGTTGACCGTTTTCAAAAGGAGATCTTGGGAGTCAGAGACATGGATCCCGAGCTTTATATGGTATCGTTGATCAGCGGTCTGCAGGAGGGCCCTCTGAAGTTTAAAGTCACAACCAAGGAGCCTGGCTCCTATTAGGAGCTGATTAGCATTGCCAATCGCTACATAGAAGGGGAGATCAACAACCCCACCTATGTGAGCAATTTGACCAACAGAGCCACTCAGAAAGGCTCTGTGGGATTCTATCCGGCTCCATCTTCCTTAAAGCCTCGACAAGAGCTCCCACCTCTAGCTCCGAGAGGTAAGAACTATCGCAACAACCGCTTCAATCGAGGTAATCAATCTTTCCCGCCTCAAGGTTCATTTCTTTAAACCCCCGCTACTCCTACTCCGCAAGTCACCCCAGTCCACCAGATCCAATACGCCCAACCTCCACTTCTGCCCATTCCTTCACTCTACAATGAATCCCAAGAGTCTTTTACAGACTTTGGTGTTTCTATGAGTGAAGTGCTCCAAATCCTCCAGAAGCAACCCTTTTTCAAAGGGCCAGCTCCACTAAACTCTGACCCAAAAACCAGGAATCCTACTCTCTACTGTGAGTACCATAGAGATAGGGGCATTTGACAGAGGATTGTAGAGCTCTCTGCCTATTCTTAGAGAAGCTACTGAAGGAGGGTAAGCTCCGAGATCTTATTCAGAAGAATGATTCTGCGAAAGCCTCAACCTCCAAGGCTAAGGAGGTAGTGGAGGTTCACTGGGCATGCGAAGAAGTGGACGATATTGGCCATCTTGGCAATATCGGCTTTCCCAATGAATGCGTGGATGCTAATGACGAGGGTGCCTTAGGCAACCTTTTCTGCATCCACAGAGGTGCAGGTCCGTAGTCTTCAAGGAAGGCAAGTCTGAAGAGAGTTTACCAATCAGAGGTTGCTGCCACCTCTTCAGCTCCGGTCCGAGGGACGGTCACTTTCGGGGATGAAGACCTTCCTCAGACCGCGAATCCCTTTGACGACGCGGTCGTCATTAAAGCTGTAATTGAAAATTACACAGTGGAGAAGATTCTGATAGACACGGGAAGCTCAGTCAACGTGCTCTTCAAACCTGCCTTTGAGGCGTTGAAGACAGGTAAACCCCTCCTATCAACTGAAGGACCCCTTTATGGTTTTTCAGGAGAGAAGAAGGAAGTAGAAGGGCTCGTCACTCTCTCCGTAATTTTGGGAGGAATAGTGAAGCTGGTCAAATTCATAGTCGTTGATGCTCCTAGCAGCTACAACGCAATCTTTGGAAGGCCCTTCCTGAATGGATATCAAGCAATTGTTTCCACCTATCATCAAGTGGTGAAGTTTGCCTTGAATGGCAAACAACACCGAATCAGGAGCGACCCAAGGAAAGCTAGGGAGTGCTACGTAAAGACGGTCAACATGATCGTGTCATCTCCTCCCCAAGAAGTCATGATGGCTAAATCAATTGAAGTTCCTGAACAATTCCAACCTGCAGAAGAAGTTGAGGAGGATGCAAGAGATGGAGTTCGCTTGGAACCTGCCCAAGCAACTCAAGATGTTCGGATCAGCGAGGAAGATGAGAGCAAGAGCCTCTCCATCAACCCTGAATTATCTGAAGCTGACAAGAGTCAGCTCATCTCTTGTCTTCTGCAAAATCTAGATATCTTCGCTTGGTCGGCAGATGACATGCCTGGTGTGGACCCGGATGTCGCTTGCCATCATCTCAATATTGACCCAAACTTCATCCCGATCCAGCAGAAGAAGAGGTCTGTTGCAACCACTCTAGCACAGCCTATCCGTGAAGAGGTAGAGAAGCTCCTGAAGGCAAAGTTCATTCAACCAATCCAATACCCTGAGTGGGTATCAAACGTTGTAATGGTAAAGAAGTCAGGTGGGAAATGGAGGATGTGTGTCAACTTTACCAAACTCAATAAAGCTTGCCCCAAGGATTGCTACCCCTTGCCTCAGATAGATTCTTTAGTGGATTCTGCGGTAGGTTATTCTTTTATGAGTTTTTTGGATGCTTTTTCAGGTTTCCATCAAATCAGAATGCATAAACCGGATATACCTCATACTTCATTTATCACAAATGACGGTTGCTTCTGTTATCTCGTAATGCCTTTTGGGCTAAAAAATGTTGGAGCAACCTACCAGAAAATGATAGATACAGTTTTCAGGAGTAAAAAAGGAAGAAACCTTGAGGTATATGTCGATGACCTCTTGGTAAAAAGCAAATTATTCTCTTCTCATCTTAGAAACCTCTCGAAAACTTTTGCAACCCTTTGAACTTTTAATATGAGGTTGAATCCGTTGAAGTGTGTTTTCGGGGCAAGTAAAGGAAAATTTTTGGGTCACCTCCTTACTCTAGAAGGGTTGGAACCCAATCCTGACAAAGTAAAAGCTATTTTGGAGATGCCACCTCCCAAGTCCCCCAAAGAAATTCAGCAGCTGGGAGGGAGGATGGCAGGCTTAAGTCGCTTCATCTCCCGGTCAGGGGATAAGAGTGCACCTTTCTTTAAGACCCTCCCGGGAGGGGGTAGGTTCGAATGGACGAAGGAGTGTGATGGCGCTTTCGCTCAGCTTAAAAAGCAATTGACATCAACTCCTTTGCTCCAAAGCCCGTGAGAGGGAGAAAATCCTTTTTTGTATATGGGAGTCGGAGCCGATGCCATTAGCTCCGTTTTGGCTCGAGAGGAGAAAAAGAAGCAATTTCCAGTCTATTACGTGAGCCGAATCCTGAAGAATGCGGAGACTCGCTATCCTATTCTTGAAAAGTTAGCCTTAATGCTCGTAACTTCGACAAGAAGACTAAGACCATAGTTTCAAGCTCATTCGATTCTAGTCGTTACTGATCTTCCGTTGAAGAATGTCTTGGAGAAACCAAAACATTCAGGAAGGCTGGCAAAATGGGCAATAGAGCTCAGTGAATTTGACATATCTTATGTTCCAAGGGTGGCGATCAAAGCTCAAGTTTTAGCAGACTTCATGGTGGATTCCAAAGAAGTTGAGTCTCAGAAGGGGGTCAGAGTACCCCTTGCCTGGACAATCTTCGTGGATGGAGCCTCAGGAAGAAATTCTTCGGAGCTGGAGTTGTCTTAATCAACCCTAACGGAGTAAGGCTGGATCAGGCACTGAAGTTCTATTTTCAAGTAACAAATAATCAGGCGGAATATGAGGCTTTGCTAGCCGGTCTTAAGTTTGCTAGAGAGTTGGGGATTGATGATGTCAAAGTCTTCACAGATTCTTTGGTGATGGCTTCTCAAGTGAATGGAACTTTCAAAACTAGAGATGGTATTTTGAAGCGATATCTAACTCTGGTAAAAATCGAGATAGGAAAGTTCAAAAGCTTTACCATCGAGCATATTCCAAGGGGCGAGAACGTGGAAGCAGATGAGTTGGCGAAGTTTGGACTTCTCTCCGGAGGAACAACTTCGGAGTTGTTTCGCCCAACAATTGAAGAAGGAGAGGTCATGGAGATTGATCAGCATCCGTCTTGGATGGATCCATTTGTTCTATATATTTCGACTGGAAAGCTCCATTCAGCGATAAAGGATAGGAAAAGGTTTAAACGGAAAGCAGCTAACTATTATCTTGTTGCAGGAATGCTTTATAGAAGAACTTTCCTTTCACCATTAGCACGGTGTGTTTGGGAAGAGGAGATTCCAACGGTCCTTCAGGAGGTCCATTCTGGAGAATGTGGAAGTCACTCTAGGGCTAGGACTTTGGAGAAAAGAATTCTGAGGCAAGGCTATTTTTGGCCGCAAATGAGGAAGGATGCGGAAAAATTTGCTAAGAAATGTGTAAAGTGCCAGAAGTTTGCTCCTCTCCAAAATCAGCCGGCTCAGCAACTTAAGTCGATAGCAACCCCATGGCCGTTTGCAGTTTGGGGAATGGATTTGATTGGGCCTTTCCCCTATGGCAAGTGGGCAGCGTCGATATATTATAGTCATGATTGACTACTTCAGCAAATGGATAGAGGCAAAAGCTTTGGCCAAAATTACTACTCAAGCCGTGAAGAATTTTATTTGGGGGGAGATAGTATGTCGGCACGGAATTCCAATGGCAATCATCACAGATAACGGTTCTCATTTCAATAATTCAGCTCTTATTAATTTCTGCAATCAAATTGGCATTGAGCTACGTTTCGCTTCTGTGCATCATCCTAGAAGCAATGGGCAGGTAGAAGCCGCCAACAAGCTTATCATAAATCTCTTGAAAAAGAAGGTAGAAAATGTCAGGGGCAACTGGGCAGAACAACTACCTTCCGTCTTATGGGCTTTGAGGACAACTCCAAGTTCTGCCACTGGAGAGACTCCTTTCAAATTGTCACACGGTTCCGAAGCTCTTATTCCGGTGGAATTTGAAGTAAAAAGCCCAAGAGTATTATTAGCACAACAGAATCAAATTGATTGGATGGAAGGAAATGATGAGATGCTAAAATGTAGTCTTGATTTAATTGAGGAGCTAAGAGATACGGCAATCATCAGACAAGAAGAGGTGAAAAGAAGAATGGCGAGGCTATTCAATAAAAATGTAAGAACCAAAGAATTCGCTGTTGGGGATTTGGTCTTGAAGAATGTAGATACAGCAGCAAGATTTGGTTCAGTTGGAAAGCTTAACCCAAACTGGGCGGGGCTGTTCGTGGTAAAGAATGTGCTTAAAAATGGTGCTTATCATCTCCAAACTTATGAAGGAGAAGAACTGCCTCATTCATGGAGCGGAGATGATCTCAAGCTCTTCTTTTCTTAAAAGTTCGTATTTGATTTACTCATTCCCTTTCTCACTTCTCTTCTCTCAAACATCATGCAGATATCATTGAGACATTCACAATGCACATAATGAATGACAAGTCTAAAAAATAAGCTGTTTTTGGAAAGCCAAAAACCTGTCAACTGAGACATCGACGGATCCTACTTCTTTCCCCCTCAGCTTGTTAGCTCGACGTGTGATTCTGCCAGGACCACAGATGTCGGGGAGATTTCGAATCTGTGTAGCAGTAGCTCGCCAAGCTCGAGCGGTGGAAGTTTAGGATGCCGGGTCCTTGCTGACATCTGGCACACCTCAGCGTATCAAGGAGGTCTAGGTGGCTGGCTCAGCTCTGTCATGCATTGGGAAGGACATTGTTACGATCTTAATGATCTTTCAGGGAAAGCAATGTCGGTGTAGCCTCCGCGGCATGACCACACCTGCCCTACCGATCATTTTGGTTTGTAACTTTCGAATACTCGTTGAAGCGTGGTTAGGTAAGGGGCGGTCAGAAACATCTATGACCGTCGCCTGAACCTTAGATTGGCAAGTTTGCAACAAACTCGATGATCCTTTAGGGGAAGCAATGTCGGTACAGCCTTCGCAGCATAACTACACTTACCCTGCTGATCATTTTTGAGATCCTCTTTCTCCTCCTTTCTTTCTACTCTAAAGGCCCTGTTTATCCCTTTGTACTGAGATCGGGCGGTCAGACATTTACGAGACTGCATATCCTTCTCTTTCTTCAAAATGCCGGTCTGTGCTATTCATGATTGATGGCTTGATCTTCTCCAAGACATGGATTGAAGTGATCGCCAATATGGATCTTTTAAAAGAAGTTTAAAATCGGTCTTGATTTGTTGTGATCGCCAGATGGATTTTCATCCAAACGCCTTTTATGAGAATCAGGGGATTCATTAAAACCTGGGTTATCTTCAGCTCGCGGCGGTCTGAATGCTATAAGATCGCTGGATTATCATGAATAAAAGCCTGTCAAAAGGGGAGGATCCGAATTGCCAAGAATTCTTTAAGAGCTCGTCGAATTCAGATCGTTGGAAGATCGCCAATCTCAAATCGTCTTCAGTTGGCCAGCTCTTCTGTAAATTGCGATCTGTATGATTTTAGACCGCTTAACTGTTATAAATATCTCTTGTTTTCTGATTAAGTGGTAACTTGAGCAATTGACAAGTTGATTAGCTTTCTTTCTATTGGCGGTCTGATCGTCCTGAGACCGCAAAATTGTCTTATCAATAAGAAGTTGTTTTTCCCAGTTTTTAATGTCTTTCTCAGAGACCGCCACCTAAAGCTCTTCAATCATAAAAGAAAAATATTTGATAAACCTAAGGCATTGAGATCGAATGCCAGATCTAACTTAGAAGAACAAATAAATCAAACATCAAAAACAGATTCATTCATTTAGACAGAGCTAACAAAAATTCATTTTTTATATATTCTGAAATATCTATTACAACGAGACAGCTCGGTCTCCAAGAGAAAAAGAGAAAGAAAAATTACAATCTATTCTCCCTTTGATCTCTTAGAAGACCGCTCATCTGAGGGAGAGGAATCGGTCTCCGCAGAAGGCTCCTCCGATTTACTCGAGGGAATTCTTGATCCAGAGCTTGAAACCGAGCTAGAATCCCGGCCCTGAGTATAGCGGCTTCCACTTTCTTCATCATCTTCAATCTCGACATCCTTTTCAAGATCGCCTGTCTCATCTACGGTATCAGCGGTCTCTTCAGCTGTTTCTGATTGTTCTTCAATTCTTCGCGCGGCATCTGGGAAGAGATCGGCGAATGTTATATTTTTAAATTCTTCTGTGAAGCCTCCGCGACCGCGAACTCCATCCAACACCTGGTCAGCGGTCTCCCGGATATGATGCATCATAGCTCTTTGGAAAGCTGGGTTTTCAGGATCATAAGCCGCCTCCTCAATTTGCTGCCAAAAGGAAAAATTTAGACCGCGCGATCACAAGAGGTTGTTCATATAATACAGGTAAAATTCTTACCCTTTGTGCTTCACGAAGAGCAATATTTTCATTCAGGGCACTGCGGAGAGACCGCCCCATATGGTGGTTCAGAATGGTGCTTCTGGCGGTCGCCTGAGCGCAGAGATCGGGGAGCACCTCGGTCTCGATATTGAAGGCTTCCGCCGCATTCTTTCTCCCATACAAAGCGGAGGTGACCGCGTGAGCATGACAGGTCAGCTTCCCACTCCATAAAGGGAGATCGGTGGAGACCCTCACAGTTTCCCCTTTAGCACTCCATTTAAGGAGGGGCTTTCCTTTAATATCTTTCAGTTTTTTCGAAAAACCGATCAAGGGAAAATCTTGATCGGCGGTCTCAGCGGCGGTACCAAACGCAGTAGCCTCGCGCTTCAACCTTTTCTCCCTATGGGTAAGTACTTCAGCTGCTGGGGAGATTGGATCTATTTCGGGGACCGCAAAGGTCGCTGAAATAAGGAAAAACGTTAGGAAGAAGTTATGAGAAATATATAGAAGAAGATCACAAGAGACCGCAAGAAAGACTTACTTTCAGCTGGGGTGATCTCAGCGATCTCGGGCCAGATCGCTAGATAGTGAATGAGATCGATCCTCTTGCCCGCCAAGAAAGTCAAAATTTTCCGCTCCCCAGCCGAGACCGCTTTTATCTTCTTGAAGACGTTATCAGGTCGCGGAGATGGTGAACTCCTGAGACCGCCAAGGTCACCTTCAAAAATGAGAAATCTCTCTGTCCAGAAAGAGACTTTGTTGGGAAGATTCAGGATTTTTATACCTTCTGCTGAAAAGTACATCAACCCTTTAAACTCTTCCTTCTTCTTGCCTTCCTTCAGAACCTTCGCAGTAAAGGTCGCACGAAACAGATTCATCGTAAACTTTATCCTCGCCGACCTCAAATAATTGATGAAAACGTTGACCAGACCGATTGAGTTCGGGGGCAGCTGGGCGAGCACCAGGCCATAATATTCCAAAATCTCTAGCCATTCCCAAGGAAGAGGAATCCTTAACCCATGATCGAAGTGATCGATGGGGATGACAAACTTCTTCTGCTCTCCGAAGTTCAACCTTTCTTGTTCAGCTGGCGGTCTCACAACTATCTGAGTCTGGATCATATACTTCTTTATAAAATCAATGTATTCATTCTTTGATAAGCGACCTTTCTTGTGATCGGCATTCAGGAAGATGTTAGCAGAAGAAGCACGAGCGGACACCATTTTGAGCGATCACTGAGATCGGTGCTTAGAGCGCATTCAAGAGAGCATAAAATGAAGGTTATGAAGGCAGCTATTTATAGAAGTCGAAGGGTCATTTCGTAATCATTACATTTTGCAGACCGCCCAGTAAAAAATGTTCAGACCGCTTGACCTGTGCAAGGTTATGTGAACACATGCTATGATTGGCGGTCTCAATTAATAAAACTCATACACATAAAGCAACAACAACATAGGCAACCCAGGCATAAAGAGATCGAAATTATAAAAATCAGGACCGCATAAAATATAGAATTGAAAGGAATCACACAAAAATATATGGAACATTAGTAGTAAAATATTACAAGATAAATTGTTCAAGTCCGGAGACCGCTCGGTCTCGAATTAATATCTACTTCCTAGGGGGCCTATTTCTCCCTACGTGAGCCGCAACATCTTGCATATCATTTACTGCGGCCATAACAGATACCAAACTATGATTTGCCAACATTGCAGCTCGGTGAATCTTTGACATTTCCCTATCCACCTGCTCCATGGGGACTAATACAATTTCAGGCTGCGGTCTCTCTGCCGGATGATCGCTGGAGGTACCCGGTCTCATCAGCATCTTTGCGTGACCGCCCCTCAGCCTCTCATTCTCCGCAGACAGCGCAACAGCCTTCCCCTTATAATATTCAGCATCTTTCTCCGCTCTCTTAAGGGCTCGCGCGAGCTCTTCGACCTTCAGGTCGTACTCCTCTCGACTCCTTTTCTCATGGGCGCGCAGTTTCTCCTCGAGATCGCGGTCTGGTCATTTTGAACCTGCTCCCTCATCAGCATAGAGCGAACATCCTCGAACATTGGGATGAGGATATTGGCAAGCTGAGGAGGGATCACATGTTGAGGAAGCTCACCTTCTTCGATCTCAGCATTGTCATCATCTGCGGTCACAAGAGATGAGTTACTTCAACTATCAATAAACGGACTGATATAATTTCGTGAGCAGAAAGAGTACTTGGAAAGAAATCGAGACCGCAGTCACGTAAAGCTTCTTCGACATCTTTAGTGACCGCAGAATCTGCGGTCAGAGAAAGGCGATCTGATCCTCTTAAGCGCTCTAAATTCATTCTTTCCAACTCTCTTTTCTGCGATCTTTCGCCCTCTTTTCTTCTTCTTTTTAACTCTTCGTTACTTAAAAGAATGTCGTCGGTCTCGATAAGAATGATCTCGCGTTTTCTTTCTGGGGGAACAGGTCGAACCACAGGTAATGGAAGGAAAATCGACTGAAGAATCATTTTACCCTTACCAGCTCGTAAAGCTGAGACCGCCGCAGCGCGATCTGCTGCAGCCTTGTTCAGACGGTCTTCCTGAAAAGAATCACCTGGGAGACCGCTAGAAAGTGCAGCTTTCTCCTTAGCAATCTGCAGTTTCTTCGCGATCTCCTCTTCAGTGGTTCTCTTCTCCGCGGTCTGCGAGACCGCCTGCTTCCTCTCCTCCTCAGCAGTCAAAGCCTCCTTCTCCCTCTCCTCCTCAGTGATCAGAGCCTCCTTCTCCCTCTTCTCCTCAACGGTCTTAGCCGCTCTTTTCTTCTTTTCTTCCTCCTCTCTTTCTTTTTTCACTTTCTTCTCCCTTTCCTCCTTGTCCTTCTTCCTCTTCTCCTCATCCTCTCTCTTTTTCTTCTCTTTCTTCTCTTTCTTCTCTTTTTCTTCTTTCTCCTTCTTCTCTTTCTCTTCTTTTTCCCTCTTTTCCTCTCCTCTTTCTCTTTCTTCTTCTTCATCACCTCTTCCATCTCCTTCTTCTTTCTCTCTTCCTCCTCCTTTGCCTTGATCGCTGCATCAGCGGTCTCCTTCTTCCTGTCCGCGATCTCCTTCTCAACGGCGGTATTTCTGAGAGCTGAAGTCTGAAGGGGATCTAACACCCGCAACGATGAAAAAGATGAATTATTAGAAGAAACCTCATCAAGATAAGCGATTAATTCAGAATCAACATCTCTTGATAAAGCTGAGATCGCGGGAGGGAAGAAGGGACCACCCATAGCACTCACCTTTGAAGTCTCAGCAGAGTCCTCCAGATCGATACCATCAGAAAGTGTGACCGCCTCCAGCGCGGTCACGTCTTTTCCCTCTCCATTTATTTTATTTCTCTTATAAGTCAAGCTGGATGGACTTGAATTTTTTCTTTTCTTGTCCTTCGTAGCGACCTCCTGATCAGCGATTTTCTGCCTTATGGATTCAGCCTCGGCCTTCTTCTGACGCAACCCAGCCAGAACAACCTCAGAAGAAGCGGTCTTGGCAATCGTTTGATCAAGCACCTCCATGGATTTCTGATAATTAAAGGAAATAGAAAAATCAGGAAGTTTCCAAACAGGATCTGAATCAGTATTAGACAAGTCAGAAACGATGGAGACCGGCACAACTGAACCCTCAGGGAGTTCAGATTTCTTTAGCGGAGATCGGGCGGTCTCCATTGAAGCGCTCGCTTTTGTTATAATCTTTAACGCCTTCTTTCCTTTTTCGAGCTGACACCCCCTTTCTTCCCAGGAGAGTTCACTTTCGGTGGAAGGGCTTTTAAGAGATCGAGCATAGTCATCTTTGCGAGAGATCGCGCCTACCTAATTTTCAGAGACCGCTCGAGGATTGGAATTTCTCAACGTCTTGGGATCTGAAGATTTCAACTGGTATTTATAGACCAAGCCGCATTTATGATGGTCGCGGTCTCAGCGGTCAAAGATTACATTTTCGAAGTTCCAAGTGCAACTTAAAAATGTGCGGGGATTATGTTTGCCCGGAAAGCCCGCGACCTCCTCTTGTAGGTCAAATTTTTCGGCCTCAGCAGTCACAACTTCTGGTGATTGCCCAGACCGCCGGATGCCTTCCCAGCCGAATCTTTCCAAGTCCCAGGCGGTCACGACCGAATGAGATCGCCAGCCTAGGCGATCTGGACACTTTCTTATTTTCTCTTTTTTGCACCTCTCATCCCTGCCCCGGCTCTCCTGTATCCCGGGCAGCCCGTAGTTTTTTGTTCTGCCCATTTGGGCAGCCCCCTCGTCTATAAATAGAGGGGTAGGGGTACCAGAAAAAGTACTTTGACTCCGAGGCTCCAGCTTACAACCTGTTTAAGCGGTCTCATTTTTTCGTGATCGCTTTTCTGTGATCGTTTTCCATCTTTTCCAGCATCTTCGGTCTTAGTAACCTGCACTTCGCAGTTTTCTCCCATCCCCCTTAGTGTGAATTTTAAAGGTACTATTTTTGGTATCAACAACATGATTTCTCCATGGGACTTTGACCAGCGGGACCTTCTTGCATCGCAGGACTCGCATCTCCGTATCATCTATTCGGACCGACTCTAGGTGAATCGATTGGTCAGTAGCTACTGACCCCTCTATGGTAGATATTTCCTGCTCTGGCCATAGTAGAGCCATCCTAAGTGAGGACACATGGAAGATGTCGTGCAATCCCACTAACTCCGGCGTTAGCTCCAGTCTGTAAGCTAAGGGGCCGATTCGCTCCAGGATCCTATAGTGCCCCATATATCTCGGACTAAGCTTCTTCCGAACGTGTACCCGCGAGAATCCATGCATCGGACGTATCTTCAAGAATACCCGATCTCCCACCTGGAACTCTACCATACGATGTCACGCATTGTAATACTTGGCCTGCCTGCTCTGGGCCTCTAGCATCCTATCTCGTATCAGCCACACCCGAGCCTTCGTGTCCTCCACAAACTCTAAGTTGAGTGCCTTGGGATCCTCATTATGGATCCAAGACAAAGGGGTCTGATGAAGCTGAAACTATATCTGCAAAGGACAACGGCAAGTGTACCACGTGGAAAGTAGTAAAGGTTGATAAAACCAAGGTCGTATTAGACTCGGGGCGGTTGAGTACTCTTACTTCAAGAAAGTCTCTATTACTTTATCAATAGCACTTTGATTGGTTTTGCAGAAGAGATATTAAAATAATAAGAACGATTAACACTCGATCTTTGAATCACCTCGGAGATAAAAAAAAACAAGAAAGAACAAAATCACATTCTCTTAATAAAATAGCTTTGACCGTGGGGATTCCTGAATTATGAATGCACCTTGGGTCGAGGATACACCCAAATAAGATTAGGAAATATCAACCGAATTCTCATTCTATAATCGATAACCTAATACTTGCTTTACGAGGTGAATCCCGCTATTGGCTTTTACTCCAATCCGAAAGGGTAACATCCCTCGAGGATTGCATTCTACTCTTTTTTATCCTTGAGTGATCGATTTGCATTACGAGCCTCTCGGCTAACTAAAGTACGAAAACAAGAACAAGAATTATATATCGAAAATATAATCTCGTTATCTTAAAATCAAGGATAAATCTTAAGCATTTTAGAAAAGAGAAAGAGCAACTATGAATTATTTCATGACTTATATCATTCCTTGGATCATCTCGATCGAGTACTAATAGAAATTTAGCTACTCATTGAGATTAAGGAATTAATAAAAATAAAAGAGTACATGCAAAATAAGAGGGGAAAATGAGAGAACAAAGGAACTATTTTATTAAATTGCTAAAGAAAAGTTACAAGATAGGAATTGAAAGCTATAGACTATTTAATTGAAAGTACAATTGCAAGAAAGAAATAAAACTACAAGAAATGCTAAAAACAAGAAAATAAAACAAGAAAAGGAGAATTGAACTCCCCAAAATTTGTTTTTCGATCATCTGGAGAAGCCCCCTTTAAATAGCTGAAAATTTAGTGTTACACACCCTTGGTCATGCCCGTGACCAAGGGCGTGTAAGGGGCATGATCGAAGTAGCAGCGGAGAGGGTGCCATCTGGAGTAATTGCGGGCGTTACGTGCGCGCCACGCCCTAGGTCACGCCCGTGACCTAGGGCGTGTAACATTAAAATAGGCTGCTGGCGGGAAACTTCGGCGGGAAGAAGCGCGGGGCGAGTCACGCCCTCGGTCATGCCCGTGACCGAGGGCGTGTAATTTTAATTAACGTGGCAACTTGTTCTGGCTGAAGGAGGTGGGTCATGGCCGTGACCATTGGTCACGCCCCCAGGTCACGCCCGTGACCTAGGGCGTGTACTTGGCGAATCTTCATGGAATGATCCCAATGAGGCGGCATCAGGTCTGGAGCATGTCTTTGGCTGTCACGCCTTTGGTCACGGGCTTGACCTTGGGCGTGTACTTACACATTTCGCTCATAATGTCCAGAAAACCAAAAACATAAGATAAGTCTAAGTTAGATTATAGAATTGAAAAGATAATAAATTAAATAAGAAAAAGCATGTAAACTATATAATTTCATATTAAAAATATATTAAACTTGTACTAAAAGATGAGTATATAAATTACTCATCAAACACCCTCATACTTGAGCTTTTGCTATTCCAGAGCAAAAGAATGAGAGAAGAATTACAAGACATCTATATTATTTCTAATTAACTAAAATTTCATTAAACCAAGAGTAAGTTAAAAGTAAATTCTAGGAATTCAAGAATTAAGTCATAAGTTATGGTGATAATTTAAAAAGAGAAATACATTTAACTAGATACTTCTCAAGATAACTATTTAGCAACCGAAATTATAGAAATTTTCAAAAAAAATTAGATTGAAATTATAGACACTCTAACATAGAAGAAGCTTAAGGAAAAGACACCTACTAAAATATTGCTCTCTGAATAATTTTATTTAGGACTAGAATCAGTAGAATTGGCTAGGGATGAGTTTTAACGAAATGGCAAAATGAAGAGATACTAAAATAAAGGTGATGAATTTTATCCTCTCACCTTATTTGAATACGAAATTGTATATGTTTAGGAAAATAATGAATTTTTTCCTCATATTTTCCATGCCATATAATCTTTTTAAAATTTCTCTTCAATCAAAAACCCAAAATGTATATGTTTAGATGTAATGTATTTTATCCTCTTACTTCATGACATATAATCTTGTAAATGATTTTGGGTGCATATGTTTAGGAAATAATGAATTTTATCCTCTTATTCCCATGACATATGATCTTTTTTTTTTCATTTTTTATTTGCCAACAAAGGGTAAGAGTAAAGAAATACTTCTAGTTTATAAATTAAACTATTTTGAGAGTAACTTTTTTAGTGGAATGAAATTTCCTAAGATCTTAAAGTTAATAGAGAATATAATCAAAATCTAGAGATGTTTAGTCTATTTACCACAAAGTGAAGTTATTTTAAATGAGAAGTGGTGCTAAATAGATTCTCTAATCGAATTAAAAACATAAAATGTTTCTTAAAACTAAATTACTTCAAATTTAAATTTAACAAATTCTGATAAAACAAAATATTAGCCAAATCAAAAATGTAGGAATACTTATAATCAGACCTCAAACTAGATTTCTAGAAAAATAAAAACAACAAGTAAAAGAGATATATATCTATAAATATATTAATAATTTTTTTTATTCTTGAACTTCCCAAGGTCTACCCGGTGAAGGGTTCGCAAGGTACTAGGAGGTGCGATGAGAGTTCAAGCCCAAACCTCCCTTTCCAAGATATTAGATTTTTTATGATTTTTTTAAATATTTTTTTCTTTTTATAAATTGAAAAGAAAGCCTAGAAAGCAATTCTACACCCCCATACTTAAAATTAAACATTGTACCCAATGTTTAAAACTAAGGATGAAGAGTACGTGTGTAACGCCCTGCCAGTACGAATAGTATAACAGTAGGTCCGGCAGGGACCCCACACCATACAAACCACACTAGCTAGGAGTTAAAAGGTGATAAACAGAAAGAACTACAACAGAGTAAACTAAACACTAGCGGAAGCATAATGATTTAACATTTCATTTAGAACTGTCCACTATCATAGGAATGAAACCATAAAATAGAGTTACGGCCTTAAGGCCTTACAATCACGAATGTACAAAACTCAGAACATACTTCGGCACGCAGGCCGGCAATACATGAGAAAGCAGAAAAGGGAGGCTGGCCTTCAAGGGCCAACTCAGCAAAAGGGCCACCGCCCGCTATTTCCCACTAGGATCACCTGCACCTGCATAAGAACATTTCACCAAGCGGTGGCAAACAAAGTAACGGTCAGCACAGCTGACCAAATTATAACGACCCCACCGCTTTCCCGGGGTGGCGGAGCTTCTACCCTGCAAGCAAGCCATACTAGCACAAGTACTAATATACAGAAAGTGCAACTACACAAGGTGAGGTTTCAAGCACAATCAATCTTCTAGGTTGAGCATCAAAAGGAGGGAACCTAGGTATGCACATGATGTTGGTTGGGTTCACCCGAAGGTTCACCACAACCGCCTAAACAACCGCATGAGGCTAACAACATCAATTCCACAAAACACTCCACCGTAAGGGCCATCGCCCTAGGTGGGGAAAAGAGCTTTTGGTCGGTCTAGGTAAATCACCTTCCACGACCTCTCCCATGATCACACGGCTTCCATGAGGTAGGGACCTCTTACCGATCTGCATGGAAACGGGTTCGGTTTAGCTTTGCCCGTGCTCTAATCGTCGCGATCTATCGCACGACGCGGGTACGACTTCACCTCGGCCCGTAAGGGTTTAGCACTTTCAAGTGCTACACAAATTATATGCTACGCACCTAACCCCTTCGCAAGGATCTAGGATTCACAAATACTCAAAAAGGGAGGTACAATACGCTCCGCATCAATTTCGTGGTGAAGGTTTGCCTTCATCCAATCTCAAAGCATGGGGCTTTCGTTAGGATCTTCACAAGTCGCCTACACTTAAATACCGCAATACTATAGATGATTTCACGGAGTCATTATCCGGCATGCATTCTAGGCTTAACCTAAATGCAACGTTGCAAATCAAGCATCACCGATTCGGGCTCACGGCCACGAATAAGATTCACACAAAATGCCTAAATCAGCACGACTACCGGATTTCTACATGCAATAATGCCGGGGACGGACACAATCTACCCGGAGTTCCGAAGAACTTGAGGAAATCCTACACTTCACCCATTTGGTGAAAGGGATTCCTCATGCAAGCATAGAGAAATGAAAGAGAGGACAATTGACAAGTCCAAATATCGGGAGGAAGAATCGTTACCCTAGGAGCGTTCTTCTTAGCCATGGATCTGAGATTTTACATGGAGGGATAGGACCGCACTGGGATGCACTCTCCAGATCTGGAAACGGCTCGCGAAACAGAGCTCCGGAGCTCCGTCAATGGAGGGATCTCCTCTTCTTCTTCCTAGACTCCTTCTTCTTTCTCTAGCCTAGGAGAGAGAAGAGCCTTGATATTACGAGGATAGAACCCCTCTCAAAAGCAATAATACCCTCCAGCCAATCATCACAGCCGTTGGATCAAATTCCAAGAATTTTGAACAACCGGATCATCTTCTCCGTTCATTTTCGCAGAGCAGAATAAACAGTGCGCACGTTCACAGGCGCACGGTCTCTGGTCGTGCGCGAAGAACCTCTGGTCGTGCGCGTACACCCTTTCAGCCGACCTCTATTCCTCTCAATTAACGCACGATCACTGGTCATGCGCGAAGAAAGCCACTGGTCGTGCGCGTACACCCTTTCAGCCGACCCGTATTCCTCTTAATTAACGCACGATCATGGCGCACGATCACTGGTCGTGCGCGAAGAAAGACACTGACAGTGCGCGAGGAGCAGGTAGGGAAAATTCAGCCTACTTCGAGCACCGCACTACCATTCTGCCTACTTCGACAAATTACGACTTTTGGGGTGTTACAACTCCACCTCCCATAAAAGTATTTCGTCCCGAAATTTCGAAAACCGTAGTAATAGCAAATACCGTTAAAAATTACCTGAGGGGAATAGTTCGGGGTACTCCGCGAGCATCGCTTGCTCTCTTTCCCAAGAGAGTTCCTCTCTTCCGCAATTATTCCAACGGACTTTCACCATCCATATGGACTTGTTCCGCAACTGCTTCACTTCAGTGTCTTCAATGCAAATGGGCTTGACTTTCGTCGTTAGCCCACCATCTACCGACACTTCGTTGACAGCAACAACCACATTAGGCTCTTTAACAGCCTTCCGCAACACAGAGATGTGGAATACATCATGCAGCCCGCTCAACTCCAAAAATAGAGCAAGCCGGTAAGCAGCTTCACCGATGCGCTCCAAGATCTCGAACGGTCCTAAGTACCTCAGACTTAGCTTTTTCAAGCGTCGGATCCTTGATACTCCTTTGAACGGTTTGATTTTGAGATAGACCCAGTCGCCAACGGAAAACTCAACGTTTCGTTGATTTGCGTTGTAATATTTTGCCTGCCGATCCTGGGCAATGAGCAAGCGCTCCCGAATAGCCCGGATCGATGTATTCGCCTCATCCACGTCTTTGCGTTTTAACAACTTAGTGTCGCCCGTTTCAGCCCAAGACAACGGTGTGCGACATTTCCTACCATAAATAGCCTCGAAAGGGGCCATCTTTATACTCGCTTGGTAGCTGTTGTTGTAAGCAAATTCGATCATAAAGAGGTGGTCTTCCCATCTCTTTCCGAAATCCAGGGCGCACATCCTCAGCATGTCTTCCATCGTCCTATTGGTCCTTTCGGTCTGTCCATCCGTTTGCGGGTGGAAGGCCGTGCTAAACTTCAGCTTGGTACCCAATAGTTGATGAATTAGCTTCCAATCATTCGATGTGAACCGCCCATCACGATCACTGACGATGCTACGGGGAATCCCGTGCAACCATACGATGTTATCCACTTACAACTTTGCCAGTTTTTCAGAATCATCCTTCCGGTTCGGAATGAAGTGTGATACCTTTGTCAGTCTGTCCACGATCACCCAGATGGCATCGTTTCCATGCTGTGATCTCGGCAAACCGTGCACGAAATCCATCGAAATATCATCAAACTTCCATTCCGGAATCAGCAAGGACTTCAAAAATCCACCGAGACGTTGAAATTCCACCTTCACCAACGCGCAAGTATTACACTTGGCCACGTAGAGGGCAATGTCCTTCTTCATACCCGGCCACCAGAAAAGTTTCTTCATGTCCATGTACATTTTCGTGCTCCCCGGGTGGATCGAGTACTTGGTATGATGAGCCTCGTACATCAACTCCGCCCGTAGAGTACCAATGTTTGGGACGCACAATCTGCCCTCTTTCCACATAAGGCCATCTTCGAAGGAGAAATCAGAGTTTAACCCATCCACGGTTTCTGCTTTATAGCGTTTCATGCTCTCATCCAGCTCCAATGCTTGTCAAACTCGGTCGGCAAGGTCATATTGAACCTCCGTCCAGTTCAAGCATGCTGAAGTAGACGCTCTTCTATCAACGCAAATGATCTCCATTTCTTCCAGTTCGCGGATTAGACGCTCATCGTGCATCAAAATCCAATTTTCTTGAGCGGGAGCCCGACGACTCAACGCGTCCGCAACTACATTTCCCTTTCCAGGGGTATATTTGATGTCGAAGGTGTAGTCCCCCAGGAACTCCATCCACCTCCTCTGACGCATATTCAACTCCCTTTGATCCAGCAGGTACTTGAGGCTCTTGTGGTCGGTAAAGATGTCGATCTTCACGCCATACAAATAATGCCTCCAAAGTTTGAGAGCAAATACCACGGCCGCCAGCTCCAAATCATGGACCGGGTAATTCCTCTCATGAACCTTCAATTGTCGGGAGCCGTAGGCAATTACCTTTCCGAAATGCACTAGGACACAACCCAAGCCACTCCCCGAGGCGTCGCTATAAATTTCGTAGCCTTCCGTACCACATGGCGAGCATAGAATGGGCGCCGTGGTCAGACGGCTCTTCAGCTCTTCAAAAGCTCGTGCGCACTCGGGCGACCAAACGAACTTATGATCTTTCCTAGTCAGTTTAGTGAGAGGGAGTGCAATCCTCGAGAAGTTCTCCACAAAGCGCCTATAATAGCCGGCAAGTCCTAAGAAACTTCGGACTTCCGCTACGTTTTTCAACAAAGGCCACGCTCGGATCGCTTCTATCTTCGACGGATCAACCGCAATTCCTTCTCCACTAACAACATGAGCCAGTCTATGCCGAAGATCACATCGAATTCCGCTAACGGTAATAACGACGCTTCCAAGTCGAAATCATGACTTCCGATCCGCACTTTCACACGGCTCTTCCTATCCGCACTCATGCGAGATCCATTGGGTAGAACTACTTCCAATCTATCCTCTACCAAGGTATACGACACTCCGATTCGCACCACGAAGTCCTCGGACAGAAAAGAGTGCGATGCACCCGTATCAAATAGAGCTCTCGCCGGATAGTTGAAAATTAGGACGAAACCTAATTGTACACAAATAAAGCATATAGTCGTACAACAGTATGAATTATCTATATAGCTGTAAAAGCTAGCTTCTAATTCGTACCTGTGACGACATCAGTCTGTCGTATAGCTTCTTGCTGGCCAAGCGAATAGACTCTCGGCTGAGTCAGAATAATGTGCTGGGAAGCCGAAGACTCTGCAGCTTTACCCTTTTCCGTAGCATGAGCAGAGTCCAACGCTCGGTTCTCTGCCTTCGGGGGACCACTTCGACACACCGCGGCCTTGTGTCCCACCTTCCCGCAGGTGAAACACGTGATAGGACTCCGCACAGTCGTTGCTCCCAAAACATTTGAGCGATAATGCTCCGCCGGTTTGAACTTCCTTTTGTTATTTCTGAACTCTGACTTGGACTGAGAGGCCGGCGCATGAAACTCAGGTTTCTTTGCCACGTTTTTTGCTTGTACCCTCTTCATGTCCAACTCTAGGGATCTGGCAGTTTGGACCATCACATGGAAACCTAACGTCATTGGGCCTGCAAGGAGCAGCCTCAACTTGTCCCGAAGACCTTCATAGAACTTGTTCGTCTTTGTCTCTTCATCTTCCATCATAGGCCCCGCATAACGACCCAGTTTAGTGAACTCGTGCAAGTACTCATCCACTGAGCAGTCGCCTTGAGTTAACTTCAGAAATTGGTTCTGCAACACAATGCGTTGGGCAGAAGGAATATACCTTTGAAGAAATGACTCTGAGAACTCCGCTAACGTGATCTCGGTAATCTCCTTGCCTCCAAACTTGTGCACTTCCTGTTCGGCCCACCAACACTCTGCCTCTCCGTTAAGAAGGAAGGTGGCTAAAGTAACCATCATAGCTTCTTCTGTTGCTGTCGCCTTTAGAGTTTTTCTAATCGTTGACAGCCAGTCCTCCGCCTCCGTTGGGGATCCGGTCCCCGAGAAAGTTGGAGGGTGGAAGCTTAGAAAGTGTTGCAGTTGTTGATCACGCGCTCGCACAACGGCTACATGCTCTACAGGACGCTCCACCCTTTGCACCACCGCAGGTTCCACTGCAGCCACTGGCACAGGGATCTCAACCCTCGGTTCCACCGCAGGTTCCACTGCAGGTTCGATCACCGGGGCCGCATCTGTATTAGGCGTAGCAGGTTGTGCAAGCCTTTGCGGTTGAGCATTGATCATCGCGAAGACAGCTTCTGCGATTAACCTGATCATCTCAGCAAGAGGAGTGGTCGCTGGCACTTCAGCCGACCCACTACTTTCAGCAGTGTTACGGGGTTGAGACGGCCCCGAATCACTCCTAGTCACCTATAATCGTGTAAGACACAATTTAGTGATTGAAAACATAGCAAACAACAATCGTGGAACGCTCAGGTTCCGCAAACATGTATGTTTGTCCATTCCTAAGTGGACATTCTTATTAGTTTTTGTCGTTGTAGGTGAATGCACATCCTGTGCACACCACCCCTTAAAAGGAATTCGTCTCAAATTCGCTAAACTACGGATCGACGCCTTAAGTCCGATACCAAATTGCAACGCCCTGCCAGTACGAATAGTATAACAGTAGGTTCGACCGGGACCCCACGCCATACAAACCACACTAGCTAGGAGTTAAAAGGTGATAAACAGAAAGAACTACAACGGAGTAAACTAAACACTAGCGGAAGCATAATGATTTAACATTTCATTTAGAACTATCCACTATCATAGGAATAAAACCATAAAATAGAGTTACGGCCTTAAGGCCTTACATTCACGAATGTACAAAACTCAGAACATACTTCGGCATGCAGGCCGGCAATACATGAGAAAGCAGAAAAGGGAGGCTGGCCTTCAAGGGCCAACTCAACAAAAGGGCCACCGCCCGCTATTTCCCACTAGGCTCACCTGCACCTGCATAAGAACATTCCACCAAGCGGTGGCAAACAAAGTAACGGTCAGCACAGCTGACCAAATTATAACGACCCCACCCCTTTCCCGGGGTGGCGGAGCTTCTACCCTGCAAGCAATCCATACTAGCACAAGTACTAATATAAAGAAAGTGCAACTACACAAGGTGAGGTTTTAAGCACAATCAATCTTCTAGGTTGAGCATCAAAAGGAGGGAACCTAGGTATGCACATGATGTCGGTTAGGTTCACCCGAAGGTTCCCCACAACCACCTAAACAACCGCATGAGGCTAACAACATAAATTCCACAAAACACTCCACCATAAGGGCCATCGCCTTAGGTGGGGAAAAGAGCTTTTGGTCGGTCTAGGTAAATCACCTTCCATGACCTCTCCCATGATCACACGGCTTCCATGAGGTAGGGACCTCTTACCGATCTGCATGGAAACGGGTTCGGTTTAGCTTTGCCCGTGCTCTAATCGTCGCGATCTATCGCACGACGCGGGTACGACTTCACCTCGGCCCGTAAGGGTTTAGCACTTTCAAGTGCTACACAAATTATATGCTACACACCTAACCCCTTCGCAAGGATCTAGGATTCACAAATACTCAACAAGGGAGGTACAATACGCTCTGCATCAATTTCGTGGTGAAGGTTTGCCTTCATCCAATCTCAAAGCATGGGGCTTTCATTAGGATCTTCACAAGACGCCTACACTTAAATCCCGCAATACTATAGATGATTTCACGGAGTCATTATCCGGCACGCATTCTAGGCTTAACCTAAATGCAACGTTGCAAATCAAGCATCACCGATTCGGGCTCACGGCCACGAATAGGCTTCACACAAAATGCCTAAATCCGCACGACTACCAGATTTCTACATGCAATAATGCCGGGGACGGACACAATCTACCCGGAGTTCCGAAGAACTTGAGGAAATCCTACACTTCACCCATTTGGTGAAAGGGATTCCTCATGCAAGCATAGAGAAATGAAAGAGAGGACAATTGACAAGTCCAAATATCGGGAGGAAGAATCGTTACCCTAGGAGCATTCTTATTAGCCATGGATCTGAGATTTTACACGGAGGGATAGGACCACACCGGGCTGCACTCTCCAGATCTGGAAACGGCTCGCGAAACGGAGCTCCGGAGCTCTGTCAATGGCGGGATCTCCTCTTCTTCTTCCTAGACAACTTCTTCTTTCTCTAGCCTAGGAGAGAGAAGAGCCTTGATATTATGAGGATAGAACCCCTCTCAAAAGCCCTAATACCCTCCGGCCAATCATCACAGCCGTTGGATCAAATTCCAAGAATTTTGAACGGCCGGATCATCTTCTCCGTTCATTTTCGCGGAGCAGAATAAACAGTGCGCACGTTCACAGGCGCACGGTCTCTAGTCGTGCGCGAAGAACTTCTGGTCGTGCGCGTACACCCTTTCAGCCGACCCCTATTCCTCTCAATTAACGCACGATCATGGCGCACGATCACTGGTCGTGCGCGAAGAAAGCCACTGGTCGTGCACGTACACCCTTTCAGCCGACCCATATTCCTCTCAATTAATGCACGATCATGGCGCACGATCACTGGTCGTGCGCGAAGAAAGCCACTGACCATGCGCGAAGAAAGCCACTGACCGTGCGCGAGGAGCAGGTAGGGAAAATTCAGCCTACTTCGAGCGCCGCACTACCATTCCGCCTACTTCGACAAATTACGACTTTTGGGGTGTTACAACGTGAAAGGAAAGTGCATTCAAAAAATGCATGAACATTTAAAGATAAGCAAGGGGTGCCTCCGAAGAGTGCTTTCTTTTTCCCGTCTTTAAGCTAGACGGTTATTGTTAGCTAAACGGAAATTGAAAAAAGAAGTGCACAGGCAACTCCCTTAATTCACATTTAGGTGAATGTGCCGATATCAATTGCCCGGCTACTCCTCCGTTTAACATGTGATTCTCCTTTTGTCTTTGGACTTGAATATGCAAATCCAAATCACCTATACATACCTGAGGTGATTTGGATAAATAAAAATGAGCGGCATATGGATCATTAATGATTTGGGGTGGCAACGACTCATCTTCAACCTAAAAATTCTTAGAGTACAGAGAATCATAAATAATGGAGTTAGAAAATTTTTCGCAAGGAGGAGGCGCTTGCGAAAATATATGATTAAGCTCCGGTTGTACATTTTCTACAAAAAGTTTTTCCTTAGATGAATTTAGTGCAATATCAAGCGGAATTAAATTTTCGGACACAACGATTTCATGAAATTTTGGTGGAACAGAGGAATTTTGCGAAAATTCTTGACAAGCAAAAGATGATTCGGGTGCAATAGGGGAAGAAACTTGTTCTTCTTCTATTTCATCCGAGGTGCCCGTAATATTAAGAAATTCTTGGAACAATAATTTTTCTTCATTTTCGGTAAAAGAAATTATGGGATTACATGAAACCACATGTTCGTCCATAAATAAATTATCCAAAGATAGAGAAAAAGCACTAGACAAAATAATGTTCTCATCTAAATTTTAGGGTAGAGGATCGAATTGAATTGGTAAAAATTCCCTAAAATTAGAGTACGAAACTTGCGGCGCAAAAGAGGGATAAAAAAAATTCGGATCTAAAGATTCATTGTTCTGAAAACTATCCGGGTGAGCTTGCCACCAAGAATAATCTACTTCAGAGCTAGAAGAGAAATTACTAAAAACCGAAAAATTATTCTCGTGAAAATTAGAAAAAACATTTTTATCAAAGTTGGAAAAATTATTTTCTTGAATAGAAGAAAAATTATAATCGTAATTATTATCAAAATTATCTGCATAAGATTGAGAAAAATTATTTTTATAATATAAATTTTGAGAATAAGAATGAAAATCACTTTGATGAGGCGCACCACAATAATTGTGACTAATTTGGCACTTTCGTGCGGCTTCCAAAAGATTAACTTGGTTTTGAAGCTCGGCAACTTTTACGGACAATTCAGATAACCTCATTTAATAAAAAGAAAACAACCTTCACTTAAATGAATGGAATTTTTTAGAGGGGGAATAGAGAACAGAAATAATTTATATAAAATAATTTTTTTCTTTCAAAAAGCAGGTTAAATTAGTCCCGGACTTCCCGAGGTCTACCCTGTGAAGGGTTCGCAAGGTACTAGGAGATGCGATGGGAGTTCAAGCCCAAATCTCCCTTTCCGAGAATTTAAATTACGCCTCTTAAGATTTTTAAAATTTTTAAAGAGAAGGGGGAGAAGAAAGAGGACGATAAAATTAATAGATATTTCTTTTTTCGAAATATCAACCTAAATTCCCCAGCAACGGCGCCAAAAATTTGATGAAGCTGAAACTATATCTGCTAATGACAACGACAAGTGTACCGCGTTGAAAGTAGTATAGGTTGATAAAATAAAGGTTGTATTAGACTCGGGCAGTTGAGTACTCTTACTTCAAGAAAGTCTCTATTATTTTATCAATAGCACTTTGATTGGTTTTGCAGAAGAGAAATTAAAATAATAAGAATGATTATCACTCGATATTTGAATCACCTCGGAGATAAAAATAAGAAGAAAGAACAAAATCACATTCTCTTAATAAAATAGCTTTGACGATGGGGATTCCCAAATTATGAACGCACCTTGGGTCTAGGATACACCCAACTAAGATTAGGAAATATCAACTGAATTCTCATTCTATAATCGATAACCTAATACTAGCTTTACGAGGTGAATCCTGCTATTGGCTTTTACTCCATTCGGAAGGGTTTTATCGTCCTCTCTCGAGGATTGCATTCTACTCTTTTTTATCCTTGAGTGATCGATTCGCATTACGAGCTTCTCGGCTAACTAAAGTAAGAAAATAAGAGCAAGAATTATATATCGAAAATATAATCTCGTTATCTTAAAATAAAGGATAAATCTTTAGCATTTTAGAAAAGAGAAAGAGCAACTATGAATTATTTCAAGACTTATATCATTCCTTGGATCATCTCGATCGAGTACTAATAGAAATTTAGCTACTCATTGAGATTAAGGAATTAACAAAAATAAAAGAGTACATGATAAAATAAGAGGGAAAAATGAGAGAACAAAGGAACTATTTAATTAAATTGCTAAAGAAAAGTTACAAGATAGGAATTGAAAGCTACAGACTATTTAGTTGAAAGTACAATTGCAAGGAAGAAAGAAAACTACAAGAAATGCTAAAAACAAGAAAATAAAACAAGAAAAGGAGAATTGAACTTGTTGGGAATATTGCCCTCAATATTCCTTTGATTTGAAGAGGCATCACTCACAATGCTAAGTACAAAGTTGTATTTGATAAAACCATATTTGGGTAAGATATACAGGCTCAGGTAACTCAAGAGAAAGGGCCAATCATGCCCTTGGATCAGGAGAAATCACTCCTAAGAGATGAAGAATTGTCTCAGCAGAACCGCTGAGACGAAGGGTCAAATCCGCTGAGACGAGCTTACTGTCTCAGCGGATCCGCTGAGACGGGAAAGGAGCAGCATGTAGTTGGGAAAGATTTGGCATGTTCGTCGAACGTAGAACACAGTTCGTCGAACGCAGAACTCAGTTCGTCGAACGCTGAGACGAGATAGAAGAAACAACTGAGACTTGGCATGTTCGTCGAACGCTGAACACAGTTCGTCGAACGCAGAACATAGTTCGTCGAACGCAGAGCTCAGTTCGTCGAACGCTGAGATGAGACAGAAGAAAATAACTAAGACTTGGCGTGTTCGTCGAACACAAAACACAGTTCGTCGAACGCAGAGACAGAACAGAAGAAAACAGCTGAGACTTGGCGTGTTCGTCGAACGCAGAACACAGTTCATCGAACGCAGAGACAGAATAGAATCAAGCGCTGAGACTTGGCATGTTCGTCGAATGAAGAACGAAGTTCGTCAAACGTAGAGCACATCGAGTTCGTCGAATGTAGAGTATGGTGAGTTCGTCGAACGCAGAGTCTGACGAGTTCGTCGAATGTAGAGTTTGGCAAGTTCGTCGAACACAGAATGGCGCAAGCTGCAGAATGACATTGTGGGGTCCATCAGTCTCTCCCATACTTGTTAGAAGGATGGCTGAGAGCCGTTGAAGATCAAGGGTGTATTAAAGAAAGAGTTAGGGCACTTTTGAAGGAGCCGGAGAGAACCAACCTATTCACCATTCCATTGACGACCCAGTTCTCAGCATTCTCCTCCTACTCACTGAACAAGGAAGAAGAAACTGAGAGAGAAATATAGCTCCTTTATGAGAAGGAGCAAGGTGATCTTACATCCTTCATCTGAAGAGGAAGATCAGTTTGTAGCTGCCATCAACATCTCCAGCTACAAGATAGCACAAGCTGTGCAGGAACTACAGAAGACTTCTACACTCTACTGTCTGCTGTAGTAAGCTTCAAAGACTCTTTTACTGTAGGGCTGAAGGCCTGAGTTTGTAGGGCTTCACTGCCTGAGTTATAGAGCTGTGAGGACAGCTTGTGGTAGGATTTGTGAAGATCTTAGGTAGGGCTGTTTAGCCTGAGTTTGTAGGGCTTCACTACCTGAGTTGTAGAGCTGTGAGGACAGCTTGAGGTAGGATCTGTGAAGATCTGAGGTAGGGCTGTTTAGCCTGAGTTTGTAGGGCATTATTGCCTGAGCTGTACGAGGAGGATTCCTCTGAGGTAGGACCTGGAAGGGGTCTGAGTTGTAGGAGGTGGATTCCTTTGAGGTAGGGATGTTTAGCCTGAGTTGTAGGGCATTATTGCCTGAGCTGTAGGAGGAGGATTCCTCTGAGGTAGGACCTGGAAGGGGTCCGAGCTGTAGGAGGTGGATTCCTCTGAGGTAGGGCTGCTGAGCCTGAGGTAGGGTTGGGAAAACCTGAGAGATCCTGAGGGATCTGTGTTGTAAGATCTTGGAGCTGAGTTTGGAGGTGTTGGCCCTGTCTAACACACTGTTAGAAGGGTGAAGGGGGAAAGTGGACTACCCATAGACACACTGTCTTGGGGAACCACTATAAATGATTGTGTGTTTTCTGTGTGGTTGATTACTTGTTTAGAATAATCTTAAACATCTGAATAAAACAAGTAAAAACAAAAGAGACCTATTGACCCCCCTCTAGGTGATTTAGACTACAACCTTTATAAACTTACAAGTGGTATCAAAGTGAGGTTGGTCAAGAAAGACATAACTGTCTAACCAGATCCTACAAAGGAATAGTCAAATCACAATCCAAATAGGGAAGTGGCCAAGCTTGGTGAGACCCCCACTCACACACTGTTTGGAAAGCTGCTCTCCCATGAGATGCAGCTGTCTGCAAGAAAGGAAGAGGACACCTCAACAAGGGCTCAGACAAAGGAGAAATTTGTAGCTCTCAAAGCTGACAACTCCAAGATAAGCAAGGGAAGGATGGTGTCTCCTCCAAGGAGAAGTGCTGAATCTGAAACCAGCACCTCAGATAGCTCTTCCACTGATAAAGAAAATGATGAAGAGGAAGCAATGGAAGAACATGCCCTCCTCATCATCACACTACAAGAAAGATAGCAGGAAATCTGAAAGACAACACCCAAAGGGTGACAGGTATGATTCCAAACTTAGTAAACATATTTCTAATAACATAGTTTGCTATTGCTGCAACAAGCCTGGACATGTCATAGCTGTCTGTCCAGCCAAAAGAAAAGAGAATGGTGATAAGAAACATCATCACCAAAGAGATAGGAAGGGTGAAAAATCCTTCCTAGCAAAGAAAGAAAGAAGCTGGAGTGAATCTGATTCCTTATCATCAGATTCAGAGAATGAAGAAGAAGCCTACATTGGGCTGTTTGCTGCAGAAGAAGATGAAGATTACCCAGCTGCCAAGGTTGGAATCAGGGCCCCTCTATCACACTCAGATAGTGATATAGAGGAGGATGAAGAAGACAATGTTCAGCTAGGCCTAATGGCCATCACTGAAGAGGAGGACAGTCAGATCATCTCAGAAAATGAATAGGTATTAATTCATTCCATATCCTCTTCTGAATATGAGACTGGTCCAGAATCTGAAGCTCCTTCATCAATTGGTGGAAGTGGTTCAGAAGCTGAGGAAGAAGTCAATCAATTGATTGGCAAGTATGGTGTTCTTTTGGAAGCTCTGAAGATGTAACAACCCTTATAAAAAAAGAAATCCAATAAAATTTATAATCATAACCGTTCCCATTTCATCTAACCGCACCCCCCTGACTTAAAGCCCGCGCTAGCTAGGTCTCCCATCTCACTAAATCCCACAAGCCGCTCGCTCGAATCCTACTCCTATGCCGCTCCCACTCCGGTGCCGCTCCCGTCTCCTGCGCACAGTGATGCTGTCGTCGCCTGTTCCTCCTCCCAATCAACTCGTCGATGTCTCCTCCGCCTCCAGCTGACTTCTGCGCCTCATCTTTCCCTTATCCTGGTCGACGAAAGCAGCCCTTCTCCTCCAAGGATCGGCAGCAGGCTGCCCTAGTTCTTCTTCCCCTCTTTTGGACGCCGGCAACAACAAGGAGCTTTTCCTCCTCCTCCAAAGAGGTCGATAGCCCCTCCCCCTCTCTGTTTCGGCCGGCGGATTTCAAGGGGAATCCTAGGGTTTCACTCGAAACTCCTCGTGGATTCTTGAGCCCAGATCTGGCCTCCTTGGGTAAGGAACTCCGTCAAACTTTCATTTTTGATTCCGCCCTAATTTGTCATGGTGATTTTTGCTCTCCGATCAACATAATTTCGTTGGTCCCTCTCGTGTTTGTTGTATAATCGCCTAATCCCATATTTGTTTGTGTTTACGGTACCGCTCGTCGGATCTAGTGGTGGAACCTCTCTGAAACCTCTCCGATTTAGGGTTTTCGTCGCCTAAGCGCTACCAAGTCTCCGATTTTGCTCGTGGTAGCCTCTTCTCCCCTCACTCTTGAGGGAGGTAATTTTGCTAACCCTTCATGTTTAGGCTTGTTAAGTGGATTGCTTATGTTAATGTATTTTTCCCATTACATCAAATTCGTGGCCACTGAATAGGTAAAATACAGACCTTGAGTGTTGCTTGCACCGCTTAGCCGCCGCCTTCTTTTTGTTTGTTTTGGCTTCACCTTAAGGCAAGTGGAGAATTTCCTCTCGCTTGCAAACTAAGAAATTTAGTTCTTTTTACATGTATTTTAAGTTATTAACTGTAACTGACAATGCGAGGATCATCGCTCGTAAGCATGTCGTGTTATGATAACAGTCTCCACGGAAAAATCATGAATCACTTAAGTCTTGAGTGTCATAAGCAAATCTTGGAAACTAGGGTTTAGGTGGTGCATCGTCTTATTTGCATGGTCACTATAAGCAGGAAATACTCTTATTCTAGTAAGACTTACACTTGGACTTGAGTGTGAACCATGACACCAACTATAAACACCTACGCATTCCATCGATTACAGCTTATGTCGTTGCTAACTAAATGTTTAGGCTATACTCCAGAGTAGGCTAATAGTTTCAGATAGTTCTGCTTGTTTCAGCTACTTGCTTGATTCGCTAGCTTGCTTCAGGATGTTAATTGGTACTTTAGAATTACTTCTGCACGTACTTAAATCTATAGCCTATTGTTTACTATTATTTTCTTGTTCTGAGGCATTTTCCTTCTGCTTGGATTTGCCTTAGGGTTCGTGACCGCGCCGTCTGCTCCCTGAGTTTTCTTTGTTCAGCTACAATTTTGCTTGGAGGTTTTATTTTGATTACTGTATCAGCAGGTTCTATGTATTTTGTTTCAGTAACTGTTGAATTTACTTTTCATGTATTAGTTATTGTCAGCCATTTTCTCGTGTATTGTGGACAACTCCTAGGATGTTTTGATGCATCAGATCATTTCAATTATGGCATTTCACTGTTGTGACTTATTTCATGTTCATCGTTTCAGCATTGTGTAAGTCATTAGTTTTTATTATAAATGCATGAGCATCAACCTTTTTCTGTGGCTTCCGCATTCTTATAAAGTATATTAAATTCTTTTCAAAGTAATAAATTCAAAGCTAGTGTAGTATTTCTGGTTCCGCCTTAACAGGCATGGATTCCTTCCCGCCCATGCCTGTGGCATCACGGCCTGCCCGAAGCATGCTCTGACCCTTGTCGAGACGGGTCGTGACAGTTGGTATCAGAGCCAGGTTAAGCATCTAAAGATAAAGTATTTTAAAATTTTCATATATTTTGAAATCTATTATGTAAATATACGTGCATGCATCATTTCCTCACTCACTTTGTCATTGTCTGTTGTTCGAGGCTGAAAAACGCACACACTCACTCATAAGCATGAGTAGTATGCGTACAAATGTTAAGGGAGTATAGGCAAACTTAACATTTATATGCATATGAATTTCCACTAGGATATACATTAGAATCATCATGCGCGTGACATGTTAAGTGATATGGGTGCTTAACATGGCATGCGTATCCATTCATTAACATTCTTAAGGATGCATTGTAGGCATAAATACATTACATGCATAACATAACTCATTGCACGAGTGTTAAGCTGAGAGCAACAAATGACGATTGTACACACATGGAATTTTCAAATCATTTTCTATCGCACGCGATCTTATCATCGCATTTGCACTTGCATGACTACCACCTAGAGTTGTCCAATGAAAATGTTGTAACTATTACATGATTTACGTATTCAACAGTATTAGATTGCTAGAACCTGTAGTCTCAACCCTCTAAGCTTAGCCTGACTATTTCTCTTACTTGACTCTTTAGTGTTTCTTTCTAGATGGCTTCGAAGCGATCGCAACGCAAAAAAACTACCGCATCTGCGACGGAAGCCCCCATGGATGAAACTGCCCAGCTTCTGGAGCATGTCACCCGCCTAGAAGGAGATCGCCAAACTCCTGACCCAGCCCTTGGTTCTGGCAGTGCAGGGACGGCTGGAGTTGCTAACACTACTGCCCTTCCTGGAGCCACCCCTCCTGCAACTAATTCTGGGACCGGCTCGCCTGCCGTCACCTTGGTGCCCCAGCTCGTGACAAGCCTGACTTCCACGCCCATGAAAATGGCAGATACTTTGGCATTCAAGAGGCTGAATCCACCGTCTTTCGATGACAATCGAGACTACTTCGTGATCACTGAATGGATCTCCCAGATGGAGAAGCATTTTGAGTATGCTGGAGTTCCCTAGACCCAGATGGTCCTCCTTGCGGACTATTAATAGTCTGAGGATGCTTATACTTGGTGGCTCCAGCGCCGCAGCCTCCCCGATTCTACCACCTTATCTTGGGGACAGTTCAAGGATGCTCTTATGGAGAACTTCCTCTCTTCCGTGGAGCGGGACAAGTTATCTGAGAAGTTCCTGTCCCTTCAGCAGCCTGGCAGGACAGTGACCTAGTAGGCGAGAGAGTTCTCCCGCCTGTCCCTCCTTGCTGCGGAGTTTGTGCCGGATGATGACAAAAAGATCAGCCGTTTCGTGAAGGGGCTCCATCATGACTTCCGCCATCTTGTGGTAGCTCATGGCGCCACCACCTACGCGGAGACCGTGGGAGCCGCCTTGCAGGTGGAAGCTATTGAGCTGGATCGTTCTGCCAAGAAAGCCCAGCATGGAACAAGCAATGCCGCCATATCCGACCTCAAGCGCAAGGATGCTCAGTCTCAGCAGCAAGGCCCTAGGTCCAAAGTGGTGTGTGCCTTCTGCCACAAGGTAGTCCATGTCGCCCAAGTCTGCCGCTCCCTCGTGAAGAAGCAGAAGATGGTTACTCCTGCGCAGCAACCTCAGATGACTCTTGCCTCTGCTACCTCCGTCTGTGCTTTCTGCAAGAGGCCGGGCCACTTGGCAAAGGACTGCCGCCGTAAGCAGAAGGCCTGTTTCAAATGCGGGCAGGTTGGGCACCTCATGCTTGACTGCCCCACAAAGGAGAGCCCGATACCCGCTCAGCCTCTGCAATTTGTCCCCGGAGCTCAGGGCAGGGCTGTGCTGAATGTCGTCACTCAGGGTGAGGCGCTCGCATCTACCGACGTCATCTCTAGTACAAATCGTGTAGAATTTTAAATTTTTTCTGCAAAAATCTGGTTGCCTTAGTCGAATAAACTTGTTATGCGTTATGTTTTCCGTTTTAGGAAGTTTTAGGGTCAAGAATAAGTGGATGCAAATCATATTTGACTCTTGTGCATCACACTCTTTTATCGCTCGCCGCATTGTGGACCTTTATAGTTGGCATACTTCGCCATTTGAGGTTCCTTTTGAGATTTCTGTACCCGGTCATCTGCATCTCTCAACCAGAGGCGTTCTCAATTGCCCGATCCTGCTTGGAGAATTGTAAGTCATCGCTGACCTCATAGTTCTGGATATGACAGAGTTCGACATAATCCTAGGAATGAATTGGTTGGTCGCGTATCGAGCAAAGTTGGACTGCGTGGTGAATAGGGTCAATATCAGATTTGATGGCAAGGACTACAACGTTCATGTTCAGACCCGCAGTCACCTGAAGGTCATCTCTGCTGTGCGCACCACTCGACTTCTTAGCCAAGGATGTTCTGCCTGCTTCGTTTATGCTTCGCACTCGGATGCTATCTCTCCTCAAATCGAGTGTATTCCTGTTGCTTCGGAGTTTCCTCACGTGTTTTCCGCCGAATTGCCTGAGATGCCTCCTGATCGAGATGTAGAGTTCTGTATTGATGTAGAGCCTGGGACGCGCCCCATATCTAAAGCTCCTTACCGTATGACACCTCGTGAGCTAGAAGAACTCAGGTCGCAGTTGGATGAATTGCTTGAGCGTGGGTACATTCGCCCTAGCTCGTCACCTTGGGGAGCCCCTGTACTCTTCGTGAAAAAGAAGGATGGATCCATGAGATTGTGCATCGACTACCGAGATCTTAATAAGGTGACCATCAAGAATAAGTACCCCGTTCCGCGTGTGGATGATCTATTCGACCAGCTTAAAGGCAGTACAGTTTTTTCCAAGATAGATCTCAGGTCGGGTTACCATCAGCTGAAGATCAAGGACTCCAACATCCCCAGGACGGCCTTCCGGACTCGGTATGGTCATTTTGAATTTTTGGTGATGTCTTTCGGGTTGACTAACACCCCTTTTGCATTCATGGACATGATGAACCGTGTCTTCCGTGAGTACCTGGACAAGTTCATCATCGTCTTCATTGATGATATCTTGGTCTACTCCAAAACCCGCGAGGAGCATGCAACACATCTTAGACTCACTCTCTCCACCCTTCGTCAGCATCAGCTTTATGCAAAGTTGGCAAAATGTGAGTTCTGGCTGGATCGTGCTGCCTGCTTAGGCCACGTCATTTCAGGAGATGGAATTTCTGTTGATCCTGCCAAGATTTCCGCAGTTATGGACTGGAAGTGCCTTCTACCCCTATCGAGATCCGCAGTTTCCTTGGTTTGGCTGGCTATTACCGACGCTTCGTCAAGGGTTTTTCCTCTCTTGCTGCTCCACTGACTCGACTAACTCAAAAGCATGCTAGGTTTGAGTGGTCAGATCAGTGCGAGCAGTCCTTTTCTGAGTTGAAGCAACGTCTGTGTTCAGCGCCTGTTTTAGCTCTTCTGCCAGAAGGGTTGGACTTTTCAGTTTACAATGACGCTTCCGGAGTTGGTTTGGGTTGTGTCCTGATGTAGGATGATCGTGTTATTGCTTATGGGTCGAGGCAGTTGAAGGTTCATGAACGCAACTACCCCACTCATGATCTGGAGTTCGCTGCGGTGGTGTTTACTTTGAAGCTTTGGCGTCATTATCTCTATGGCGTGAAGTGTCACTTTTTCACCGACCACCAGAGTTTAAAGTACATCTTTGTTCAGAAGGACCTCAATTTCGTCAGAGGTGTTGGCTCGAGTTCGTGGAAGATTATGACTTGCACCTCACGTATGTTCCTGGTAAAGCCAATTCAGTGGCAGATGCGTTGAGCCGGCATGCCTCCGTAGCCGCTTGTGCACCCATGTCAGCTATCCTAGCAGCCTTGATCGATGACCTTGATCAGATGGATATATCCATCACACCCGAGGGTCATGAAGTGGTTCCTATTCCATTATGGGTAGAGCAGGTGAAGGATTTACAGCCATCTGATCCCGCACTCCAGCGCATCCACAGACAGGGTGAACTTGGGACTCTTCCGAATTTCTCTATCTCTGACGATGTTCTGCGTTTCCGAGGCCGCCTCTGCATTCCTGATGTTCCCAAATTGCTCGATAGTATTTGCCGAGAAGCTCATGAGTCTGGCACATCTGGTCATCCAGGAAATAATATAATGTATCATGACTTGAAGCAAATCGTTTGGTGGCCTGGTATGAAGAATTATATAGCTCGTTTCATCTCTCGATGTCTGATGTGCCAGAAGGTGAAAGCTCAACGTCAGCGTCCTGGTGGCCTCTTGCAGCCTTTGCCTATCCTCGAATGGAAGTGGGAAGATGTATCTATGGACTTCATCACGGGTTTGACCCGTACTCCGAGAGGGCATGATGCGATTTGGGTCATAGTGGACCGCATGACGAAAGTGGCTCACTTCATCCCGTACAAGGAAGGTCACTCCACCGAGAAGATGGCCTGGATTTATGTTTCTGAGATAGTTAGACTTCATGGGATTCCTCTGCGGATTGTTTCCGATCGTGACTCGAGGTTTGTTTCGCACTTTTGGAAGGGTTTTCAGCAAGCTTTAGGTACCGAGCTCAACTTGAGCACCGCTTATCATCCAACTACCGATGGGCAGACCGAAAGGGTTAATCAGATTCTTGAAGATATGCTTCGGTGTTATATTCTGGACTTCAAGGGAGCTTGGGATGAGCACCTACCGTTGGTTGAGTTCGCCTACAACAATAGCTATCAAGAGAGCCTCAAGATGGCCCCCTTCGAAGCATTATATGGGCGTCGTGGTAGGACTCCTCTCTATTGGTCAGAATTTGGTGAGAAGGTGGTGTTGGGCCCTGAGTTACTTCAGGAAATGGAAGAAGCCACCAAGAAGACTCACCTTTAGCTCAGTCGTTCCATTGAGAGACAGAGGAAGTATGCAAATCAGCACCGCCGTCCGTTGGAGTTTGCAGTAGGTGATCAGGTGTTCTTGATGGTTTCTCCCACCCCTGGGGTGAAACGGTTTGGTCACCATCATAAGCTCAGCCCGAGGTTTGTGGGCCGTATGCCATCTCAGAGCGTGTTGGAGGATCTGCTTATCGTTTGGAGTTGCCAGATTCGTTGTTCGGTGTTCATGATGTTTTCCATGCCAGTCAGCTCCGAAAATACATCCATGATCCTAATCGTGTTCTTGAGGAAATCCCGGTGGTTCCTGAAGCTAATTTGTCTTATCCGATTGAGTATCAAGAACGCAAGCTTTGAAAGAGAACTATTCCTATGGTGAAGGTACTTTGGATGCATGGCAAGTCTGAGGAGTTCACTTGGGAGCTCGAAACTGACATGCGTAGCAAGTATCCGCACCTTTTCTCTTGATCCTGGTATGCCTCCGCTTTTTTCTCTTCTCTTTTTGCTACTTACATAGTAAGTCTCCATGCTTGATTTGCAAACCTTGTCGGTATAAAGGACATCTGAATCATCGTCATATTAGCCCCTAGCTAGGAAATCCTCAGAAGTTTCGGGACGAAACTTTCAAAGTAGGGGAGAATGTAACAACCCTTATAAAAAAAGAAATCCAATAAAATTTATAATCATAACCGTTCCCTTTTCATCTAAAGCACCCCCCCGGACTTAAATCCCACGCTAGCTAGGTCTCCCATCTCACTAAATCCCGCAAGACTCTCACTCGAATCCTACTCCAGTGCTGCTCCCTCTCCCGTGCCGCTCCCGTCTCCTGTGCACAGTGACGCCGCCGTCGCCTCCTCTTACTCCCGCTCGACTCGTCGACGACTCTTCCGCCTCCAGCCAACTTCTGCGCCTCATCTTTCCCTTCTCCTGGCCGACGGAAGCAACCCTTCTCCTCCAAGGATTGGCAGCAGGCTGCCCTAGTTCTTCTTCCCCTCTTTTGGACGCCGACAACAACAAGGAGCTTTTCCTCCTCCTCCAAAGAGGTCGATAGCCCCTACCCCTCTCCATTTCGGCCGGCGGATTTCAAGGGGACTCCTAGGGTTTCGCTCGAAACTCCTCCTCGTGGATTTTTGAGCCCAGATCTGGTCTCCTTGGGTAGGAACTCCGCCAAACTTTCATTTTCGGTTTTTCCCTAATTTGTCGTGGTGATTTTCGCTCTCCGATCTACGTAATTTCGTCGATCCCTCTCGTGTTTGTCGTATAATCGTCTAATCCCGTATTTTTTTGTGTTTCCGGTACCGCTCGTCGGATCTAGTGGTGGAACCTCTCCAAACCCTCTCCGATTTAGGGTTTTCGTCGCCTAAGCGCTACCAAGTCTCCGATTTTGCTCGTGGTAGCCTCTTCTCCCCTCACTCTTGAGGGAGGTAATTTTGCTAACCCTTCATGTTTAGGCTTGTTAAGTGGATTGCTTATGTTAATGTATTTTTCCCGTTACGTCAAATTCATGGTCCCTGAACATGTTAAATACAGACCTTGAGTGTTGCTTGCGCCGCTTAGCCGCCGCCTTCTTTTTGTTTGTTTCGTCTTCACCTTAAGGCAAGTGGAGAATTTCCTCTCGCTTGCAAACTAAGAAATTTAGTTCTTTTTACATGTATTTTAAGTTATTAACTGTAACTGACAATGCGAGGATCATTGCTCGTAAGCATGTCGTGTTATGATAAAAGTCTCCACGGAAAAATCATGAATCACTTAAGTCTTGAGTGTCATAAGCAAATCTTGGAAACTAGGGTTTAGGTGGTGCATCGTCTTGTTTGCATGGTCACGGTAAGCAGGAAATACTCTTATTCTATAAGACTTACACTTGGACTTGAGTGTGAACCATGCGCGCCCACTATAAACACCTACGCATTCCATCGATTACAGCTTATGTCGTTGCTAACTAAATGTTTACGCTATACTCCGGAGTAGGCTAATAGTTTCAGATAGTTCTGCTTGTTTCAGCTACTTGCTTGTTTCGCTAGCTTGCTTCAGGATGTTAATTGGTACTTTAGAATTACTTATGCACGTACTTAAATCTATAACCTGTTGTTTACTATTATTTTCTTGTCCTAAGGCATTTTCCTTCTGTTTGGATTTGCCTTAGGGTTCGTGACCGCGCCGTCTGCTCCCTGAGTTTTCTTCGTTCAGCTGCAGTTTTGCTTGGAGGTTTTATTTTGATTACTGTATCAGCAGGTTCTATGTATTTTGTTTCAGTTACTGTTTGTTAAAATTTTTGAAAGACCGTTTAGGAGTAAGCAGGAGTTGTATCAACAAGAGTTATGGCCAAACAACCACAATGCCAAAAACAGCAACACAAGAATTCTTTAATGAAACAGAACTGCTTTACACTTCCAGGTATACATGGCGAGACATGATTCATAAGAATCACGGAGATGAGAAGAACAAACACACCAAAACTGAAACTGGCGGTCTGCTAAAGCAGAGACCACACAGACCGCAAAAAGGCTCAGGTCGCCCGGCTTACTCTGTTGTACTCCCAGACCGCTTGCACAGTCAGACCGCAGAAACACCTTGAGACCGCGCGAACAGAAGCAGACAACCTGCACTGCCAGACCGCAATCCCAGACCGCACGAACTGAAGCTTTATTGAACTGAACAAAGAACTGAAGCTGTCGCCAGACCGCAACTCTGATCGCCTAACCGCTGAAGGTCGCCTGATCGTTGAGCTCGCTGTGAACAGCACAAGAACACAATAAACCAGTTCGCTGACAGACCGCAGACGAACTGTTTATTCAAGCCATCAGAAATCACCAAGGAAGGAGACCGCACCCTTCTGACCGCAAACCTGCAAACACGACAACGGTTAACTCGCATCCGAGTCGTGCGACCTCAAAACTTGAGTCTGCAAGAAACAATCCAGGCTTTTGTTCTTACAATTCTTGTTAGGAATGACGGGCCCTGCACCCCTATTGATAGGCGGAGAGATGGATGTCGTAACCGCACAAACCGGGATATAATAACCGCCCATCAGATCGCGAACGGTCTCACAAGGCAGACCGCGCGAACACAACACTTGGACAAGATTCAGTCCAAGACCGAAGTCAGCAGCAGCCCGCGCACAAGCCGTGCGGACACAGCGACCACCCTTCCTGAGATCGCCTAAGCAGAGACAAACATCTGGCCGACTTGAAACAAGTCGCCAGAACAGCTCAACCAAGCCGCCCGGTCACTGCGGTTAACCAAGAACAGGCCGCCCAGAACAAGACCGGAAGAACTCGCAACAGGTCGCCAGAACCAACGACCAAACCAAGAAGCAAACTGGTCGATCACAGCAGATCGCCAGAACAGCAGGGAGAGATCGCAGAACCAAACCGCCAGAGCACCAACACAGGCCGCGCGGTCTCTGCGGTCTCTAGCCTTCAGACCGGCTGGACTCCCTTCTCCACTTCAATAATTTCAACACTCCCCCTTGAAGTGGGAAGTGGAAACTAGCCCGAGCAACTCCCTTAACCGTGTAAATGGTCCCTTCGCCAACGGCTTTGTGAAGATGTCTGCGACATTGTCCGCACTCCGAACATGCTCGACCAAAAGAGATCCTCCCAACACCTTTTCACGAATGTAATGGTGCTCAATCTCTATATGTTTGGTCCTCGCGTGACAGACTGGATTGTTAACCAGCTTGAGAGCACTCTCATTGTCCCTGCGTAGCAAGGTGGGACCTCAAACCCCCTGATGAACGTCCTCCACCAACCTCCTGAGCCAAACGGCTTCCTGAGCTGCCAAGGCCGAAGCCTTGTACTCCGCTTCCATGGTAGATACAGACACCGAGTCTTGCTTCTTGCTGCAGCAAGAGATAGCTGTGGGACCCATCATAAGGACATAACCAGACGTTAATCTCCGATCATCCATGTCTCCCCCATAATCAACATCCATGAAACCATGCAACTCCAAGCTTGACCCTCTCCTATATAGGAGACCCAAATCAGAGGTCGACTTCACATACTTCAAGATGCCTTTTGCCGCCAGAAGATGAGGCTTCCGTGGTTCCGCCATGTACCGACTCACCTTGCCTACTGCATAAGCAATATCTGGCCTTGTGATCGTCAAGTAGATCAAGCTCCCAACCAGAGCTCGGAAAACCAACGGTTCAGATAAAACTCTCCCCTCATCCTTCCGAAGCTTATGATGTTTCTCGAGAGGTATAGAGCTGCTCTTCCCTTCCTCCATGCCGAATCGCTGAACAATCCGCTCCGCATAGCCAGCCTGAGAAATGAGCACTCCGCTCTCCCTCCTCTGCACCTCGAGTCCAAGGAAATGGTGGAGCTCCCCCAGATCCTTCATCTCGAATCTGATAGCAAGCTCAACCCTGAGTCTTGCAACAGCTTCCTTCGAGTTCCCAGTGACAATCATGTCATCCACATACAGCAGCACAATCACCCGAAGCACCCACTCCTTCTTGATGAACAAGCTAGAATCAGAGTCTGAAGCAAAGAATCCGCAGAATAAGAGATACTCTGCAATCTTCCCGTACCATGCTCGAGGCGCTTGCTTCAACCCATACAGGGCCTTCTTCAACTTACAGACGTAGTCCAGATACTCCTTCGAGATGAAGCCTTGCGGTTGGATCATGAAGATATCCTTGTCTATCTCGCCGTATAAGAAGGCATTCTTCACGTCGAGTTGCCAAATCTCCCAACCACTTGAAGCTGCCAAGGCAATAACAAACCGAACCGAAGTCATCTTTGCCACTGGACTGAACGTCTCATCATAATCTTCTCCGTACTGCTGTGAGAACCCGCGAGCTACAAGGCGAGCCTTGTACCGCTCGATACTGCTGTCAGCTTTCTTCTTGAGCTTGTAGACCCATTTGCATGTCACAGGAGTGGTGCCCTTGGGCTTGGGCACAAGAGACCAGGTCTCATTCTTCTCGAGAGCTGCAATCTCTTCTTGCATAGCAATGTCCAACTCCTTCACGCCTCTGGCCTTCTCAAAGCTCGACGGCTCCCTTTCATCCAAGGGACCAGCAAAGAAACATGAAACAAAGTTCACCATGTTCCCTCCTGTGTATCGATCTGGTGGTTGAATAGTCCTCTTCGACCTCCTAAGAGGTTGCTCCTGACTAACAACCTCCTCAGCTGCTTCTTCTGTGCAAGCTCCTCTTCCAGACGAACTTGGAGCATCGCTCCCCCTGCTTCCAAAACCTGAAGCTTCCGCCTCTGAGATAGACACAGCTGGAGCTCCTGGTGAAACAGGCAACTCCACTTGAAGATCTTTAGCAGCCTTCCCTCTTATATCAACCCTGCTTTCCGGTAGCTCAACTCCTGAACTCCCCTTGTAGGAAGTCACTTCATCGAACACCACATCCCGAGAAACAATTGACCTCCGTGTCTCAGTATCCATGCATCTCCATCCCTTCTTCCGCTCATCATACCCAACAAAGACTAGCTTCCTTGCTTTCGCATCTAGCTTTGTCCGAAGAGCATCAGGAATGTGCACATAGCAGGTTGATCCAAACACCCGAAGGTATGCAACACTCGGCTTCTCCTTGAACATTAGTTCGTGAGGGGTCTTTATGTTGATAGGACTCAGAGGCAATCTGTTGATGACATAAGCTGCACAAGACATTCCCTCCGCCCAGAAGGACTTTGGGATACTCTAAGCATGAAGCCAGCATTTGCAAGTTTCCGTCAGATGACGGATCTTCCTCTCGGCAATGCCATTCTGTTGTGGAGTATGGGCACAAGTAAGCTCTCTCCTGATGCCATTCTTCCTGCAAAAACTTGAGAACTCACCAGAGGTGAACTCCCAACCATTGTCAGTTCTAAGTTTTTTAACCCGCAGGCCTAGCCGGCCTTCAACCAGCTCCTTGAACTCCACAAATTTTGCAAATGCATCCGACTTCTCCTTCAAAAAGTACACCCAGACATATCTGGTGTAATCGTCAATCAACACCAACATGAATCTGTTGCCTCCAAGGCTTGGGGTGGCAGTCGGTCCCATCAAATCACCGTTGATGCACTCCAATGGCACTTTGCACCTTGTTTGCGATTTGTCAAATGGAAGTCGATGAGACTTACCAAACTGACATCCTTCGCAGACATGACCATCTCCATAGGAGGACAAGCTAGGCAAGCCATTGACAAGGCCCCTTACCGCCATAGCCTTCAATTTGTCCATGCCTACATGCCCCAACCTTTCATGCCAGATGGCAGCGCCATCATTGGTCCTCATATTATCAACATAGGTACTTGTCGATAAAACGAACAAGTCATTCACCCGCTTGCCGACATGAATAACATCTCGCTTTATCTCCGGTTGAGTTTTGAGAAACTTCACTTCTGTTGGGCCAAACAGAACGTGATACCCGGTGTCGACCGCATTGGTCAGAGAGAAGAGATTTTTCTTCATACCAGGCACGTGATAAATACTCCTCAACGTGAGTGGACCCTTATCACTGCTCAGAGAGACAACACCTTTGTGTTCTACTGGATGAATAGAATTATCAGCCGTAATGATAGCATTGTTACCTGAGTAAGGTGCCAAAGAAGAGAACTTTGATCCATCCCCGGTGAGATGATGCCCACACCCTGAATCAACAATCCAGTCCTCATCATAGTTGATGGAAGCCAAGGCCTTAATGGGCATCGCCGTTATATTAGACACAAAGGCTCCTCCCCATCCAACTTCATCAGACTTTGGCATCTCCTTCTCCACTGCATGTCCCGGCTGAAGATTTACCCGACAATCTTTCTTGAAGTGCCCAGTCTTATTGCATCTAAAGCACCTCAGTCCCTCTCCTTTCTTCTTCCCATCAGACTTAGGGGCATAGCCTCTATCTTGCTGACCTGAAGTGGAGGGTCCACATGACCCGACTTCTTCTTCTCCCATTTCTTCTTCTTCTTCCCAGAGAAGATCACATAAATTTCTCCCCCGGAGATAGAAACCCCCGCCATCTATCTTGCTAAACTTTCTTGCGAAGCAAGAAGGTTCTCCAGCTCCAACAACGACGGTTGATTTGCCCAACCCTGAACTGAAGTCACAATGGCAAGATACTCCTTCCGCAACCCGCGGATGATATGGCTCTTCAGTTTTGCCTCAGAGATAGGCTCATCAGGGTCCAACGCAGAAATCTCTGCCGTGAGGTTCTTCATTTTGAGAAAGAAGGTGGAAATAGAGAGATCACCTTGAGAGGCTTTCGCCAACTCATTTTCAAGATATTGTAGCCTCGCTACATTCTTCTTATTGAACAACCCATCCAAGGATGTCCAAATCTCAGCAGCAGATTTACATCCGATGATGTGATCAAACAGCTCCGGTGAGATAGCCCTTTTGAGAGTGAACTCTGCCTTAGCATTCGTCCTCCTCCAAAGTCTCACCTCTGCCATATTATCTCCTGCGAGAAACACTCCTGTGTGTCTTCTCCGCCAACTACCTCCCATAGATCCTCGCCAAGCAAGTAACTCTCCATACGTGACTTCCATTTTTTAAAGTTAGTCGATGTGAGGAGTTCAATACCAAGACCTCTTGCGTATCCACCTTCCATGGCAATCTATGTGGTCTCTTCTTCACAAAGACGATGGCAACTCTAGTTGATCACTGCTTATCCACTCCAGAAACCTACCTCTGATACCATGTTAAAATTTTTGAAAGACCGTTTAGGAGTAAGCAGGAGTTGTATCAACAAGAGTTATAGCCAAACAACCACAATGCCAAAAACAGCAACACAAGAAATCTTTATTGAAACAGAACTGCTTTACACTTCGAGGTATACATGGCGAGACATGATTCATAAGAATCACGGAGATGAGAAGAACAAACACACCAAAACTGAAACTGGCGGTCTGCCAAAGCAGAGACCGCACAGACCGCAAAAAGGCTCAGGTCGCCCGACTTGCTCTGTTGTACTCCCAGACCGCTTGCACAGTCAGACCGTAGAAACACCTTGAGACCGCGCGAACAGAAGCAGACAACCTGCACTGCCACACCGCAATCCCAGATCGCTGAGCTCGCTGCGAACAGCACAAGAACACAATAAACCAGTTCGCTGACAGACTGCAGACGAACTGTTTATTCAAGCCACCGGAAATCACCAAGGAAGGAGACCGCACCCTGCTGACCGCAAACCTGCGAACACAACAATGGTTAACTCGCATCCAAGTCGTGCGACTTCAAAACTTGAGTCCGCAAGAAACAATCCGGGCTTTTGTTCTTACAATTCTTGTTAGGAATGACGGGCCCTGCACGCTTATTTATAGGCGGAGAGACGGATGTTGTCACCGCACAAACCGGGATACAATAACCTCCCTTCAGATCGCGAACGGTCTCACAAGGCAGACCGTGCGAACACAACACTTGGACAAGATTCAGTCCAAGACCGAAGTCAGCAGCAGCCCGCGCACAAGCCGTGCGGACACAGCGACCACCCTTCCTGAGATCGCCTAAGCAGAGACAAACATCTGGCCGACATGAACCAAGTCGCCAGAACAGCTCAACCAAGCCGCCCGGTCACTGCGGTTAACCAAGAACAGGCCACCCAGAACAAGACCGGAAGAACTCGCAACAGGTCGCCAGAACCAACGACCAAACCAAGAAGCAAACTGGTCGATCACAGCAGATCGCCAGAACAACAGGGAGAGATCGCAGAACCAAACCGCCAGAGCACCAGCGCAGGCCGCGCGGTCTCTGCGGTCTCCAGCCATTAGACTGGCTGGACTCCCTTCTCCACTTCAACAATTTCAACACTATTGAATTTACATTTCATGTATTAGTTATTGTCAGCCATTTTATCGTGTATTGTGGACAACTCCTAGGATGTTTTGATGTATCAGATCATTTCAATTATGACATTTCACTGTTGTGACTTATTTCATGTTCATCATTTCAGCACTGTGTAAGACATTAGTTTTTTTTATAAATGCATGAGCATCAACCTTTTTCTGTGGCTTCCACATTCTTATAAAGTATATTAAATTTTTTTCAAAGTAACAAATTCAAAGCTATTGTAGTATTTCTGTTTCCGCCTTAGCAGGCATGGATTCCTTCCCTCCAATGTCTATGGCATCACGGCCCGCCCGAAGCGCGCTCTGACCCTTGTCAAGATGGGTCGTGACAGAAGAAGAGCAAGAAGCTTGCCAAGAGGCAAGCCCAGGAAATTGTTTCCCTTAAAATGACTAAAAATGACTACACTGAACCTACCTCCCCGGTGGCTCAGATGAGTAGACAGATAATCCATTTAAAGGAGTTAACAATTGTGCAATTAAGCACTATTTCCCTGAAGAACAAGGTCATCAAGGACCTTGAGGAGAAGCTTGTGAAAGAGAAGAGCCTGGTGGCTCAATTCTCCAAGCCCAAATCTGTGCTCCCTATTATTGACACCTTCTCCTCTCAAACCAATAGGAGAGGACTAGGATTCAATAAAATGGAAGTAGGAGAAGGGTGTAACACCCCAAAAATCGTAGTTCAGCGAGGTAGGCGGAGTGGTAGTGCTGCGCTCGGGATAGGCTAAAAAATTCCATAGCAGTTCTCTGCGCACGACCATTTCTCCTCTTCACGCACGACCAGTGATCGTGCGCCAATGATCGTGCGTTAATTCTCAAGGAATCGGAGTTCTGTCTCGGGTAGTGCGCACGACCATTTCTCCACTTCGCGCACGACCAGTGATCGTGCGCATGTGATCGTGCGCCCTGTTTATTCTGCTCCGCGAATTTGAGCGGAGAAGGAGATCGGTCCGTCCAAATCTTTTGGAAACCGATCCAATGGCTAGGATTAGATGCTGGAGGTCTTTAGGGCTGATGAGAGGAGGTTAATCCTCATAATTTCTAAACCTTTCTCTCTCCAAACCTAGAGAAAGAAGAAGGAGGCAAGGAAGAAGAAGGAGAGATCCCGCCATTGACGGAGCTCCGGAGCTCCGTTTTGCGAGCCGTTTCCAGATCTGGAGAGTGCAGCCCGGTGCGGTCGTTTCCCTCCGTCTAGAATCTCGGATCCATGGCGAAGAAGAAAGCTCCTAGGAAAACGATTCTTCCTCCCGATATTTGGACTTGTCATTTGTCCTCTCCTTCATTTCTCTATGCTTGCATGAGGAATCCCTTTCACCAAATGGGTGAAGTGTAGGATTTCCTCAAGTTCTTCGGAACTCCGGGTAGATTGTGTCCGTCCCCGTCATATTGCATGTAGAAAATCCGGTAGTCGTGCGGATTTAGGCATTGTGTGTGAAGCCTATTCGTGGCCGTGAGCCCGAATCGGTGATGCTTGATTTGCGACGTTGCATTTAGCTTAAGCCTAGAATACGTGCCGGAGAATGATTCCGTGATATATGCGATAGTATTGTGGGATTTAAGCGTAGGCGTCTTGTCAAGATCCTAGCGAAAGCCCCATGCTTTGCGAGTGGTTGAATGCAAACCTTCACCACTAGAATTGTTGAGGAGTGGTCTTGTACCTCCTTTTTGGTTACGTGTAAAGCCTAAGTCCTCGTGAAGGCTTGGGTGTTGTAACTTATGTTTTGTGTAGCGCTAGCGAGTGCTAAACCCTTACGGGCCGAGGTGATGTCATACCCGCATCGTGTGTTCAATCGATGACAAGAGCACGGCAATTGGCTGAACTGAACCCGTTTCCAGGCGCGGCGGTAGGGGGATTTATCTCTTGTAAACCCGAACGACCTTGGGAGAGGTTGGGAAGGGCGTCTTGCCTAGACCGACCAAAAGCTCTTTTCCTTCTAGAGTTTCCGGACTCATGATGGTATTGGTGCTCGGGAAGAAGTACCTTTGGTGCATGCCTTGTGAGCATGAAGCGTGCGGCTGTGTGTACCCACATTTGTGATGAATTGATGTTGTTAGCCTCATGCGGTTGTTTAGGCGGTTGTGGGGAACTTTCGGGTGAACCCAACCAACATCATGTGCATACCTAGGTTCCCTTCTCTTTGATGCTCAACCTAGATGATTGATTGTGCTTGAACCCTCACCTTGTGTAGTTGCACTTTCTTTATATTAGTACTTGTGCTAGTATGGCTTGCTTGCATAGAAGCTCCGCCACCCCGGGAAAGGGGTGGGGTCGTTATAATTTGGTCAGCTTTGCTGACCGTTACCTTGTTTGTCACCGCATGGTGGAATGTTCTTATGTAGGTGCAGGTGAACCTAGCGGAAAATAGCGGGCGGTGGCCCTTATGCTGAGTTGGCCCTCGAAGGCCAGCCTCTTTCTGTTTTCCTTGTATTGCCGGCCTGCGTGCCGATGTATGTTTGGAGTTTTTATCATATTTGGTAAATGTAAGGCCTTAAGGTCGTAACTCTATATTATGGTTTCATTCCTATGATAGTGGACAGTTCTAATTGAAATGTTTTAATCAAATGCTTCCGCTTACGTTTTGTACTCTCGTGTAGTTGTATTCTTTTCTGTTTATCACCTTTTAACTCCTAGCTAGTGTGGTTTGTATGGCGTGGGGTCCCGGCCGGACCCGCTGTTATACTTTTCATACTGGCAGGGTGTTATATTTTGGTATCAAACTTAAGGCGTTGATCCGTAGTTTAGCGAATTCGGGACGAATTCCTTTTAAGGGGTGGTGTGCACGGGATGTGCATTCACCTAAAACGACAAAAACTATTAAGAATGTCCACTTAGGAATGGAAAAACATACTTGTTTGCGGAACCTGAGCGTTCCATGATTGTTGTTTGCTACGTTTCGGTCACTAAATTGTGCCTTGCATGATTATAGGTGACTAGAAGTGCTGCGGGGCAGTCTCGACCCCGTAACACCGCTGAAAATAGTGGGTCGTTGATGAGTCCTGATCATATACACATTTATGGACTCATCCGGGCCGTTATTTAGTCAATTCTCCGCACTTTAGCCTTATTATAGTTTATATTTGATAATCCACGCTAGGTGCACATCTAGGCCCACTTTGGTGTGATTTTCGTGCTTATTGTCATTAGTAGTGTTCATGTGCTGTTAAGTGCCACTTTCAGTGGCTAGATCTGTGGTTGTGCGGGAATAGGAGTCGTGCAAGTGTTCTCGGTGCAATTCTGCACAGGAACACTGCGCACGATCACCGGTTCTATTGCGCACGACCACTGGTCGTGCGCCACTGATCGTGTGCACTTAACCCTTTTTCACGAGTTCTGTTTGGTGCAGTGCGCACGACCACCAATGCCAGTGCGCACGACCACCGGTCGTGCGCCACTGCTCGTGCGCACTTATCATTTAATTTCCGAGTTCTGTTTGCTGTAGTGCGCACGACCATCAACTCCAGTGCGCACGACCACCGGTCGTGCGCGACTGGTCGTGCGAACATTATCTTCTATAAATTCCGTTTCTTGCAGGTTCTACCCAGACAGGCGCACGATCACAGGATTCTAGTGCGCACGACCACTGGTCGTGCGCCAATGACCGTGCGCGCTGTTTAATTCAGTGCCTATATAATGACCTGATCGCGAATTAGGTCGGGATTACGCAATTGGACTCCGTTCAGTCCGCCGTTTTCGCCATTTCCAGAGGTTTTTCACCCCCTAGGCCTCCTCCATCATCCAAGGACTTGAAAGAAGAGATTCTACACTCATTTTGATCGCTAAGGAAGAAGTTCTTCGCACTAGACGTGACCGGATGGTAAATCGCTGGAGAAGACGGGTCTATTGGGAGTTGTGACAGCCCTCCTCTACCCCGGACGCAGTTGGGACCGAGCTAGGACGCGGATTGACAACCCGGTGCTTCCTACCGTGAATCTACAACGAGACTCCAGATTCGGTCGTATCTCTTGCCTTTTTCTTCTACTTATGTGGTTGTATTTGTTTGTACTCTTTTTATCTTGATGATGAACGCTATGAACTATGTTAGTATTGTTAATTTCATGTCTATGAAATCATTTTGTTCATTTGTGTTAATGAGGTGCGCCCCCATCGATTTTCCGCTCCACCACCATGTCCGGTGCCACACTAGCAATTGCTAGTGGTGTGCTTGTCGAAGAGGTGCTTGCGACCCTCAACCCGTAAGCCTACTCGCCCATCCGGCCTTCGAAGCGTGGCATCGCGGCCCGTATTCCACTCGCCTAACGAAGCAGCGCGCTCAAGGCCTGCATAGCTCGTTCCCGTTAGCCTTCACGTCCATCCGCCCTTTCGACGCAGCGCGCTCAAGGCCTGCCTAGTTTCCATCCCGCCGACCGAAGCATTGCATAGCGGCATTGCATAGGAGTAGGCGTAGTATTTACTTTTGTTTGCAAACCTCAAAGCCCCTTTCGTTCGCATTCCACCTACCGCCGGACTTCGATCTCAAGTCCTTCCTCGATAATAAACTCCACCTTACTGTGTTCCTCAAGAGACCGACACTCGGGGATTTTCCCCATTTTTATTACTTGCGCGACCGGTGCACTTGCCGACACGCATCAAGTTTTTGGCGCCGTTGCCGGGGAACACAGTCGTGTGAGTTTTCTTGAGAGGGAGACGAGAGACAGTTGTTCTTTCTTTGTGTTTAGCCGCATTTCTAATTTTTCTTTGTTTTGCCTTTATTTCGTCTTTCCCTATTTTAAAGTTTTAGGCAAGTTTAAATCTAAGGAGCTTTATTAGTTGTGTGGATTTTCCTTGCAAAGAATTCCTGCTTCATTTTATCTGCTTTAATTATTGAAAATGTCGTCATGGGGTATTTCGCCTAGCTTTAATGATAAGATGGTTTATTATTTAGACCAAATGAATGAGTTGAATGCTGGGCAGTGTAGGAACATTGTTTGCTTATTGTGTCGAGGAGAGGGTCATGAATTGAAGGACATTGTCCCTATCACTCCTTCTTTACCCATGGAGGCAATTGTGCCCTCTATCCCTGAGCCTGTTTTGTGCATGGATTCCTCACTCCCTGTGTATGGCTTCACTCCTAGTGATGATGATCACTCATCTATTAGCCAACAAGGAGAGGAATGGGAGCTCCTAGATGCACCTGAGCATGATGAGGAAAGTATTCTTTCCATCGGGGAGGCTTTAGCAGATCGTTTTACGGAGGAACCAAATCTTTGTGTTTTTCCAGTTTCTTTGCACGATTTTTCTACACACATTCTTTATGATCCTATCAAAGTAAAGGAGCGGGGTGATGCTGCGGACTCGGAGGACGCTCCGAGGTGGGTTGAGGAGGATACTCCTTCTGATGAGGAGGTTTGCACTTCCTCATGGGACGAGGAGGTCCAACTCACCACCGAGGCCCTTGAGTTCTTGGGTTCCCCTCGCCATGATACTTACGATGATGATAGTGATCTATCCTTGGATCCTGCTGGGAGTGAGACCGGGATCACTCCCCTGATGATTGATTATTTATGTCATTCTTCTCTTTTATTTCCTGACCCCCTTTCTTCATCTGAGCCTGCGCAGGTTGAGTCTTCACAGGTACATCAGGAGGACTTGGAGCTTTTTGCTCAAGTCAATGATGAGAGTATCCTCTCATGTGAGGAGGTTTATTCCCCCTCCTTTGAGGAAGCTCCACTCATTGCCTTTTCTTCCTGCCACCTTGCTGTTGATGATACCTTGCTAAGCAAGGATGTGTTTTGTGAGATGAGTGAGGACCAGGCCTCCTCCTTTTCTTACATTCTCTACCCTCTACCTGTGAGGAGCAGATATCTATATCTAGGTAGAGGGGTGACTGTTCTATCACCGTATCGGTACCCGCAACCGAAACGGATATTGGAACAGTTACCTGTGCATTTTCTCTTCCATAGGCCCATTAGCTAGGACTTTTATGTTTTCAAATAAGTCGTGCTGGGATGACAGTAACCCCAGTAGTTATCTTTCTTTTTCCTGAAATTTTATTTTGTCTAGTTTAGTTGAGTTTTGTTAAGGCTGTGAATACCTCGCTGCTGGTGCTGATTCCTGTTTGTGCGTAAACTGCACGGTGGATGGACATTCTACTAAAATTTTGGCCGCTGGAAAATTCCTAAGGCGCACGATCACTGGTCGTGCGAACTACTTATCGCGCACGACCACTGGTCGTGCGATCGGCCCAGATTTTTATAAAATGCCCGTCCACCCGAGCCTTTCACGCACGATCTAGGGCTTTCGTTTTTCATCGTCCGTGCGCCGTCTCCGCTGGGTTGCCGCCGATCGTGCGCCCTCCTTCCTTCCGGTGAGCCCACTTCCTATTCTCCTCTTTCTCCTTGCCCTCCTACCACCATGAGCTCCAGAGATCGCCAAAAGGTCTACCAACGCTCCGGCCGCTCTTCCGCCTCTCCTGCTCAGATCCTCGCTAGGATGGCTACTTTTTCCAAGGATTCACACACGCGGCGATTCAATTCTCTTAAGGAGAAGCCATTCCTATCACAGCGTCTCGTGGATTGGAACGAGTTGAACTCTATCGGCGACAATGGAGAGTTGGGGGAGGCCGTCCTCCAACGCTATTATTTCGATCATTGGAGTGGGGTGTTCGAGTGCAATGACCTCGGCTACCGGGAGCTTACCTTGGAATTTCTCGCAACGTTTGAGTGGGATGTGTTGCCCTCCGGTCAACGTCCGGGAAAGTGCTCTTTCCGCATTGTGGGCAAGGTCTTCACTCTATCCTTGTCTGAGCTGGCGGTGCATGCTGGATTTTACACTGAAGCCGAGGCTGCGGCGATCCCTTTTCTGGATTTGGATGTCTCCTTCCCTGATGGCGTCACCCCGCGTGCTGCGTGGTGTGCTCTCACGGGTCGTGATGAAGAATATGTTGCCAGGAAAAGCAAATCTACCTGGATCGTCGCGCCTGCTCTCCGTTTCCTGCAGCACGTCCTTAGCCACTCTCTTGTCGCCCGTGCCCTTAGTCAGAACGTGGTGGGGTGGCAAGATCTGATCTCCCTTTATAGTATGGAATTTCGGCAGCCTTTGCATCTTGGCTACATGCTAGCTTTCTTCTTCCACCACGAGGCCACTTACGGTCTCACAGGTGCCATTGGTGGTGCCTACTATATTACCCGCATCGCCAAAAGCCTGGGGGTTTGGAGTCATCTGCCTCCGATGGTGCAGGTGACTGCGCCCTCCTTCATCACTCGGGCCACCATGGTGAGTTTCCATCTATTACGGGTCGTGGGGAAGAAGAGTAGTAGACGCTTTGTGGTCGTGATGCCGGGAGATGCGCCTAGGGAGAGGCAAGGCGACGAGGAGCACGGAGAGCCGGCTGAGCCGCCAAATACTCACCGCGAGGTAGCCCTTCTGCAGCCGCGAAGGCATTCATTTCAGCAGGAGCGGAGAGCCAAGGAGGAGGGCAGTTCTTCTAGAGCGCCGGAGGTGCCAAGTTTCGATCGGCGCCTCTCCGATCTGGAAGCGAACTAGTATTGGCTGACGGATTTCGTTTATCAGCAAGCATTGCGGGGAGGGTTAAATATTCCCCCACCTCCGGGTCGGGCCGCATCATCTTCCAGACGGTCGCCGTCCGTTGTTGTTCTAGATAGCGACAGTGACGACGAGTGATCTTTCTCCCTGCATGCGGGCTATTCTAAGCCTTGTTGTCTGTTTTCTCTTGTTGCTTTTTAGGTTTTTTGTTGAGTCGTTCGAACTCCTTCTTTTTTGTTAACTGTAATAATGACATTTTGCTTGTGGATGCTCTTCTGGGCATAGTTTTATGTATCCAGCTTATTCTGTTCCCTTATTTTGTGTGCGAGTGCTTAATGTTAATTGCAGGAACAGGTTCCCTCCCATGGGTGATAACCCAGATTTCTTGATTTTTAGTGCTCTCATATGTTTAGTTCAGTTTTTACTATTTTTGTTGTTCTAGTGTGTCACTTTCAGGTGGCCTTTGTCCCTTGTGATGGCGGATGCTGCGGACTAGTCTTGATCGTAAACGCCAATCGCCTGGTATGCTCATTTCTGAGCATTGGGTAATACTTCCTCCCCTCTTTTAGCTCCAAATTTCTAGATATATTATTTAGCTTAAGTCTGGGGGAGCGGTTGTTGTTATCCACTGTGCACGAGTTGCACCGCATACTAGAAGGTTGTATCTTTATTTATCCTAGTCATTATTTTTGTTTTTCATGCTTCACACACCACTTCACCCACTTGAGTGCGTGTTTATCTTTTTGTCGTTGTTCCGTTTAAACTATTTTGGTCGGAATGTGAAATAGATTGTTAACGTAGGAATTATTATTTGGAGTGCGATGTTGACTCATGTAGTGTTCTAGTCACTTTGCATGCTATGGTAGAGTTTGAGTAGAACTAGATTTTCTTTATGCATCTAATTTATGTTTAGTATTTCTGCGTAAATTTAGATTTAATATACTCAAGTGGTGAATTTGTATGGAATTGACGATAACCCGGTGTTGTGTGTGTGCGATTGCTAGTCGTGTGTTGCTCGAGTCGGGAGGAAGGTTTACCTTTCTCGTGGGCTAAGAACTTGCCCCAAGTGACTCTCGAAGCATGGGTGAGAGCGACTCGTCGAGTTAAACATGATGTAGGCCACCCTTTGGCTAGTTTGAGCTTTGTTATTCCATGTCCATTTCGTTCACCGTTGCAAGCCAAATTTGTGCCTACCAATCCTTTGTTCAGCTCCTCTTCATCAACCAAAGCCTGAAGCCTATCCTACCCCCGCGACCAAATTGTTTTAAACTACGCTCATAATTCTCAACTTGTGTGGTGTGTGGAATCCTTGTGTTATGAAGAGAAAATAAAGTCTATCTGCTTATTTTGAACCAACCGGAGGATACATAAAAGAAGTAAAATATGTTAAAAGAAGAAAAAAAGAGCATTTTGAAAAAAAAATCCTCCCGAGCTAAAAATAGAAAATCTGTTGGTATTTGTGAAGTAGGCCGTGCGCACACCTGGTTTTCATGATAAGTCTGGGGGTGTGTCACACGAGCATAGTTTGTTGGTCTTGTGTGGTGCAGCGTTCCGTTAGCTCACTTGGGTTGCGTAGCCACCGCGTTTAACTTTGAATAACATACCGTAACCTAAGCCCCGTTCTAATCCTAAAAGCCCTTCTGATTTGACTTGCGAGTTTGCTAGCGCCGTGGAGAGAGTGTGACCGGGCAAGCGTATGGTTCTCGACGTTGATGGATTTCAGCGGAGTTATTCCTAAGCCCCGATCTTTTGCAACACCCGCCTCAGTGTCTCGTCACTTTCATACCGGGCATGATCGTCAAATTCTTCATAATTCACCAACTGAGTATAACTAAATCTTTAATGACGCTTTAATACTTATGTAAATTAGTTAGCATAGTTAAACTCTCCTTCTACTAGAATCTCTACTCGCATGCGTTGTTACTTCGCACCGTACTCCCTTGTGTAATTCTCTATGTTAACTATCGTTTTCACACTCCGCCGGATTCGTTTGCTCGGGACGCGCAAACAGTTAAGTCTGGGGGTGTGATGAGTCCTGATCATATACACATTTATGGACTCATCCGGGCCGTTATTTAGTCAATTCTCCGCACTTTAGCCTTGTTATAGTTTATATTTGATAATCCACGCTAGGTGCACATCTAGGCCCACTTTGGTGTGATTTTCGTGCTTATTGTCATTAGTAGTGTTCATGTGCTGTTAAGTGCCACTTTCAGTGGCTAGATCTGTGGTTGTGCGGGATTAGGAGTCGTGCAAGTGTTCCCGGTGCAATTCTGCACAGGAACACTGCGCACGATCACCGGTTCTATTGCGCACGACCACTGGTCGTGCGCCACTGATCGTGTGCACTTAACCCTTTTTCACGAGTTCTGTTTGGTGCAGTGCGCACGACCAACAACGCCAGTGCGCACGACCACCGGTCGTGCGCCACTACTCGTGCGCACTTATCATTTAATTTCCGAGTTCTATTTGCTGTAGTGCGCACGACCATCAACTCCAGTGCGCACGACCACCGGTCGTGCGCGACTGGTCGTGCGAACATTATCTTCTATAAATTCCGTTTCTTGCAGGTTCTACCCAGACAGGCGCACGATCACAGGATTCTAGTGCGCACGACCACTGGTCGTGCGCCAATGACCGTGCGCGCTGTTTAATTCAGCGCCTATATAATGACCTGATCGCGAATTAGGTCGGGATTACGCAATTGGACTCCGTTCAGTCCGCCGTTTTCGCCATTTCCAGATGTTTTTCACCCCCTAGGCCTCCTCCATCATCCAAGGACTTGAAAGAAGAGATTCTACACTCATTTTGATCGCTAAGGAAGAAGTTCTTCGCACTAGACGTGACCGGATGGTAAATCGCTGGAGAAGACGGGTCCATTGGGAGTTGTGACAGCCCTCCTCTACCCCGGACGCAGTTGGGACCGAGCTAGGATGCAGATTGACAACCCGGTGCTTCCTACCGTGAATCTACAATGAGACTCCGGATTCGGTCATATCTCTTGCCTTTTTCTTCTACTTATGTGGTTGTATTTGTTTGTACTCTCTTTATCTTGATGATGAACGCTATGAACTATGTTAGTATTGTTAATTTCATGTCTATGAAATCATTTTGTTCATTTGTGTTAATGAGGTGCGCCCCCATCGATTTTCCGCTCCACCACCATGTCCGGTGCCACACTAGCAATTGCTAGTGGTGTGCTTGTCGAAGAGGTGCTTGCGATCCTCAACCCGTAAGCCTACTCGCCCATCCGGCCTTCGAAGCGTGGCATCGCGGCCCGTATTCCACTCGCCTAACGAAGCAGCGCGCTCAAGGCCTGCATAGCTCGTTCCCGTTAGCCTTCACGTCCATCCGCCCTTTCGATGCAGCGCGCTCAAGGCCTGCCTAGTTTCCATCCCGCCGACCGAAGCATTGCATAGCGGCATTGCATAGGAGTAGGCGTAGTATTTTCTTTTGTTTGCAAACCTCAAAGCCCCTTTCGTTCGCATTCCTCCTACCGCCGGACTTCGATCTCAAGTCCTTCCTCGATAATAAACTCCACCTTACTGTGTTCCTCAAGAGACCGACACTCGGGGATTTTCCCCATTTTTATTACTTGCGCGACCGGTGCACTTGCCGACACGCATCAGTCGTCTGAGGTGCCAGCGACCAGTCCTTCGACTGAGATGATCAAGTTAGTCACTGAAGCGGTCTTCGCGATGATCAACACTCAGTCTGGGCAGCTTGCACAGCCTACTACTCCGACTCTGGATGTGGCCCCTGTAACTGTTGCTGCAGTGGAACCTGCGGTAGAGCTGAGGGTGGAACGTAGAGTTGCACAGGTAGTTGTGGGGCGAGCGCGTGACCAACAATTAAAGTACTTTCTGAGCCTCAACCCTCCATCCTTCGAGGGGACGGAATCCCCTGGGAGAGCTGCTGAGTGGTTGTCAGAAATTAAGAGGACTTTAATGTCAATGCTTATAAGCAAAGATATGTTGGTAACCTTAACCACCTTCCTACTTATAAGAGAAGCAAGACTTTGGTGGGAAGAAGAGTTGTTGCACAAGTTTGGTGGGAGACAACTTTCCGAAATCTCTTCGGAAAACTTCCATGAGTCATTCCTTCTAAAGTTCATACCCCTAACCGAGATTCCTGCACTACAAGATCAGTGTTCATACCTAGAGTAGGGAGAACACTCAGTGGATGAATACCTGATTGAGTTCATCAGTCTGGGTCGTTATGAGAGGTTTATGTGGGAAGATGAGGAGACCAAGGTCAACAAGTTCTACAATGGGCTGCGAGATGACCTAAGACTAATGCTTGTGGGTCCAAAGTTACTCGGCTTCAACGTCTTAGTGAAAACAGCTAAATCTCTGGAAATGGATATGAAGAGTATGCAGCGCGCAAAAGACTTCAATGTAAAGAAGTCAGAGTTTCATGCGCCGGTCTCTCAGTCCAAGTCTGAGTTCAGAAGAAACAAGAGAAAGTTTAACTCTGTGGAAGCTAAGACTGCACGGTGTTCCTTAAATTGTTTCACTTGTGGAAAGGTGGGACACAAAGCCGGGGTGTGTTGAAGTGGTCCCCCAAAAGCAAAAAGCGGAGAAGTGGACTATGCTCGTGTGATGGGTTCAGCTCCTATAGAGAAAGGCAAGGCGGCGGAGTCTTCGATTCCCCAATATTCTCTAACCCAGTCGAGAGTCTACTCTTATGGCCAGCAAGAGGTCATTCAACAGTGCGATGTTGCCACAGGTATGGATGATCATATCCTAATATGATTTCTACCCCGTGTGCGGATAGAGATAGAAATGTGTCCACTGTATCCGATGACAACAAAATTTTATGTCTTGTATTTGTGTGCAATTAGGCCTTGTCCTAATTATCGACTATTCGACGAGAGCTCTGTTGGTGTGGGAGCATCGCTCTCCTATTTGTCTAAGGACTTCGTGTTATGAATCGAATTGTCATTTACCTTAGTCAAGGATAGACTGGAGGTAATGCTGCCCAATAGATCTCGAGTGAGCGCGAATAGGAGAAGCTGTGAAGAGGCGCGAAGATGTTCTTCACCTCGTTGAAGGATTCGGGGCCTAAGACCAGTTTTGTGTTGTCCTAGTAGTAGCGGACCAAGCTGACCGAGAGGAACCGTTATCCGATTCCGAGAATCGACGACTTACTTGACCAACTGGTTGGGTCGACGGTATACTCCAAGCTGGACCTAAGGTCCGGTTATTACCAAATGCGGATAAGGGAATGTGATATTCCAAAGACAGCGTTCAGTACCCGCTTTGGGCACTATGAGTTCACGATAATGCCGTTCGGTCTGTCTAATGCACCGTCGGTATTCATGGATTTAATGAACAGGACGTTTCAAGGGTATTTGGATCAATTTGTGATCGTCTTCATCGATGACATTTTGGTATACTCTCAATCGAAAGAGTAGCATGTAGGGCATCTGCACGCAGTTCTGAGCACCTTGAGGAGGAGTCAGCTATATGCCAAGTTCTCCAAGTGCGAGTTTTGGCTACCGTCTATAGCATTCCTTGGTCATGTTGTTAGTGGAGAAGGAATTGCTGTTGATCCGTCGAAGATAGAAGCGATCCGAGCGTGGCCTTTGTTGAAAAACGTAGCGGAAGTCCGAAGTTTCTTAGGACTTGCCGACTATTATAGGCGCTTTGTGGAAAACTTCTCGAGGATTCCACTCCCTCTCACTAAACTGACTAGGAAAGGTCATAAGTTCGTTTGGTTGCCCGAGTGCGCATGAGCTTTTGAAGAGCTGAAGAGCCGTCTGACCACGGCGCCCATTCTATGCTCGCCATGTGGTACGGAAGGCTACAAAATTTATAGCGACGCCTCGGGGAGTGGCTTGGGTTGTGTCCCAGTGCAGTTCGGAAAGGTAATTGCCTACGGCTCCCGACAACTGAAGGTTCATGAGAGGAATTACCCGGTCCATGATTTGGAGCTAGCGGCCGTGGTATTTGCTCTTAAGCTTTGGAGGCATTATTTGTATGGCGTGAAGATCGACATCTTTACCGACCACAAGAGCCTCAAGTACCTGCTGGATCAAAGGGAGTTGAATATGCGTCAGAGGAGGTGGATGGAGTTCCTGGGGGACTACACCTTCGACATCAAATATACTCCTGGAAAGGGAAATGTAGTTGCGGACGCGTTGAGTCGTCGGGCTCCCGCTCAAGCAAATTGGATTTCGATGCACAATGAGCGTCTAATCCGCGAACTGGAAGAAATGGAGATCTTTTGCGTTGATAGGAGAGCGTCTACTTCAGCATGCTTGAACTGGACGGAGGTTCAATACGACCTTGCCGACCGAGTTCGGCAGGCATTGGAGCTGGATGAGAGCATGAAACGCTATAAAGCGGAAACCGTTGATGGGTTAAACGCTGATTTCTCCTTCGAAGATGGCCTTATGCGGAAAGAGGGAAGATTATGCGTCCCAAACATTGGCACTCTACGGGCGGAGTTGATGTACGAGGCACATCATACCAAGTACTCGATCCACCCGGGGAGCACTAAAATGTATATGGACATGAAGAAACTTTTCTGGTGGCCGGGTATGAAGAAAGACATTGCCCTCTACGTGGCCAAGTGTAATACTTGTGCGTTGGTGAAGGCGGAATGTCAATGTCCCGGTGGATTTTTGAAGTCCTTGCCGATTCCGGAGTGGAAGTTTGATGATATCTCGATGGATTTCGTGCACGGATTGCCGAGATCACAACAGGGAAACGACGCCATTTGGGTGATCGTGGACCAATTGACGAAGGTATCGCATTTTATTCCGAAGCGGAAGGATGATTCTTTAGAAAAGCTAGCGAAGCTCTATGTTGATAGTATTGTGAGACTGCACGCTGTCCCTGGTAGCATCGTCAGCGATCGTGACGGGCGTTTCACATCGAAAGATTGGAGGTTTATCCATGAACTGTTGGGCACGAAATTGAAGTTCAGCACGGCCTTCCACCCGCAAACGGATGGACAGACCGAGAGAACCAACAGGACTATGGAGGAATGCTCCGAATATGTGCTCTAGATTTTGGAAAGAAGTGGGAAGATCATCTCTATATGATCGAGTTCGCCTACAATAATAGCTACCAAGCCAGTATACAGATGGCTCCTTTCGAGGCCCTCTATGGTAAGAAGTGTCGCACGCCGTTGTCTTGGGCGGAAACGGGCGATGCTAAGCTATTAAAGCGAAAGGATGTTGAGGAAGCAACTTCGACGATCCGAACTGTACGTGAAAGGCTATTGATTGCCCAAGATAGGGAAGCAAAATATTTCAACGCCAAGCATGGGAACATAGAGTTCGCCGTCGGTGACCGGGTTTACTTGAAGATCAAACCGTTCAAAGGGGTATCAAGGATCTGACGCTTGAAAAAGCTCAGTCCAAGGTACTTAGGACCGTTTGAGATCGTGGAGCGTGTTGGTGATGCGGCTTATCGGCTTGCACTATCTGCAGAGCTGAGCGGTCTGCACGACGTGTTTCACATTTCAGTTTTGAGGAAGGCAGTGCAAGAGCCTACTCATATCGCCGCGGTCGGCAAAGTGCCGGTTGATAGTGGGTTGTCGACGAAAGTCAAGCCTTTACGCATCGAAGATACCGAAGTAAAGCAGTTGTGGAACAAGTACATTCGGATGGTGAAAGTCCGGTGGGACAATTGCGGCCGAGAGGAGCTCTCTTTGGAGAGAGAGCAAGCGATGCTTGCGGAGTACCCCGAGCTATTTCTCTCAGGTAATTTATAACTGTAATTCCTGCTATTACTATTTTCAAAATTTCGGGATGAAATTCTTTTAAGGGGGGTCGAGTTGTAACACCCCAAAAATAATAGTTCAGCGAGGTAGGCGGAGTGGTAGTGCTGCGCTCGGGATAGGCTAAAAAATTCCATAGTAGTTCTCTGCGCACGACCATTTCTCCTCTTCGCGCACGACCAGTGATCGTGCGCCAATGATCGTGCGTTAATTCGCAAGGAATCAGAGTTCTGTCTCGGGTAGTGCGCACGACCATTTCTCCTCTTCGCGCACGACCAATGATCGTGCGCCTGTGATCGTGCGCCCTGTTTATTCTGCTCCGCGAATTTGAGTGGAGAAGGAGATCGGTCCGTCCAAATCTTTTGGAAACCGATCCAATGGCTAGGATTAGATGCTGGAGGTCTTTAGGGCTGATGAGAGGAGGTAAATCCTCATAATTTCTAAACTTTTCTCTCTCCAAACCTAGAGAAAGAAGGAGGCAAGGAAGAAGAAGGAGAGATCCAGCCATTGACGGAGCTCCGGAGCTCCGTTTCGCGAGCCGTTTCCAGATCTGGAGAGTGCAGCCCGGTGCGGTCGTTTCCCTCCGTCTAGAATCTCGGATCCATGGCGAAGAAGAACGCTCCTAGGGTAACGATTCTTCCTCCCGATATTTGGACTTGTCATTTGTCCTCTCCTTCATTTCTCTATGCTTGCATGAGGAATCCCTTTCACCAAATGGGTGAAGTGTAGGATTTCCTCAAGTTCTTCGGAACTTCGGGTAGATTGTGTCCGTCCCCGGCATATTGCATGTAGAAAATCCGGTAGTCGTGCGGATTTAGGCATTATGTGTGAAGCCTATTCGTGGCCGTGAGCCCGAATCGGTGATGCTTGATTTGCGACGTTGCATTTAGGTTAAGCCTAGAATGCGTGCTGGAGAATGATTCTGTGATATATGCGATAGTATTGTGGGATTTAAGCGTAGGCGTCTTATGAAGATCCTAGCGAAAGCCCCATGCTTTGCGAGTGGTTGAATGCAAACCTTCACCACTAGAATTGTTGAGGAGTGGTCTTGTACCTCCTTTTTGGTTACGTGTAAAGCCTAAGTCCTCGTGAAGGCTTGGGTGTTGTAACTTATGTTTTGTGTAGCGCTAGCGAGTGCTAAACCCTTATGGGCCGAGGTGATGTCATACCCGCATCGTGTGTTCAATCGATGACAAGAGCACGGGAATTGGCTGAACTGAACCCATTTCCAGGCGCGGCGGTAGGGGGATTTATCTTTTGTAAACCCTAACGACCTTGGGAGAGGTTGGGAAGGGCGTCTTGCCTAGACCGACCAAAAGCTCTTTTCCTTCTAGTGTTTCCGGACTCATGATGGTATTGGTGCTCGGGAAGAAGTACCTTTGGTGCATGCCTTGTGAGCATGAAGCGTGCGGGTGTGTGTACCCACATTTGTGATGAATTGATGTTGTTAGCCTCATGCGGTTGTTTAGGCGGTTGTGGGGAACTTTCGGGTGAACCCAACCAACATCATGTGCATACCTAGGTTCCCTTCTCTTTGATGCTCAACCTAGAAGATTGATTGTGCTTGAACCCTCACCTTGTGTAGTTGCACTTTCTTTATATTAGTACTTGTGCTAGTATGGCTTGCTTGCATGGTAGAAGCTCCGCCACCCCGGGAAAGGGGTGGGGTCATTATAATTTGGTCAGCTTTGCTGACCGTTACCTTGTTTGTCACCGCTTGGTGGAATGTTCTTATGTAGGTGCAGGTGAACCTAGCGGAAAATAGCGGGCGGTGGCCCTTATGCTGAGTTGGCCCTCGAAGGCCAGCCACTTTTCTGTTTTCCTTGTATTGCCGGCCTGCGTGCCGATGTATGTTTGGAGTTTTTATCACATTTTGTAAATGTAAGGCCTTAAGGTCGTAACTCTATATTATGGTTTCATTCCTATGATAGTGGACAGTTCTAATTGAAATGTTTTAATCAAATGCTTCCGCTTACATTTTGTACTCTCGTGTAGTTGTATTCTTTTCTGTTTATCACCTTTTAACTCCTAGCTAGTGTGGTTTGTATGGCGTGGGGTCCCGGCCGGACCCGCTGTTATACTTTTCGTACTGGCAGGGTGTTACAAAGGGAGTGGAGAGAAGAGAAAGGGGAAGGCTAAGCCTCAAACCACCTTTCAAAAGGTGTTAGTTCCTTCCAACAGGTATGACCATGAAAGCATTTATGGTCACTGGAAGAATGGGAGTTTCTATAGGAAGGAAAATACTCCTTCCCATAGTGGAAGAAAGGGCATGGGATTGAGTGTTATGAAGGCTCCCCATGAGGAAATTCAAATGGACCAACATGGACCATTTGTATTTGGTACTTCAGCCCCTCCATTCAAGAATAAGGATGCAAGCTCTTTCAAATCTGCTTCAGCAAAGAGCATAACTGATGTCAAATCTGTTGACAAGGCTTGTTGCCCAGTGTCAGATGCCATCAGATCTTGTATGGCTGCCAAACCAAAGCAAGCTGATGACATCAGGACAAAGAGCATCAAGACAGCACATAGATTGACTTTCAGTCAAATCATTACTGAGAGAAATAGGAAGAATGCATCTGTTCCTCCTCCTGAACATGTGCATAGTGCTGCACTCCCCTCAAGAAATGTTTAAAAGAAGAGATACAATATTCATGAATGTTGGTGCTGTGGTAAAGTGGGACACTTTGCCATAGATTGTTGGCACAACCCTAATGTGCCATGTGCAAAGATGGGCCTTCCTACAAAGGGTGCAGCTAGAGTAAGGCCATTTCATCATGCTAACAAGTTCCTAGGACCCAAAGCTAGTTGGGCTCCTAAGGATAACTAAACTTCTTGCAGGTTAGTCCAAGTACCAACCTCAACCAAATTTAGTACTTGGACAGTGGGTGCTCAAGGCACATTACAGGAAGGAGGTTGTCAACATGGTGCAGTAATAAGCAGACCAGTATGGCCATATTCTCTACTGGGTCTGAATACATTGCTGCAAGAAGCTGTTGTGCACAACTATTGTGAATTCAACATCCTTTAGAGGATTATAACCTTAAGGTTCTCCTAGACAGATTTCTCCACATATGGATGCCCTAAGTGAGGTGGAGCATTGCTCTCTCTATGGAGAAGAAGGTGGGTGTGCTAGTGAGGGGGAGCACAACCCAGATGCTGGAAGAGCAAAAGCTCAGAGTGAAGAAGAAGTCATCAGGGTAACTGCAGTGGAGAATGCAAACAATGGGGTTGAAGAGGTGGTGGAGAAAGAGGTGGCCCAGGAAAGGCTAGCAGCTGTGCTGGACACAATCTGACCTGCTAAACTCAATACAATCCATCATTGAGGGTCAGATGTTGTCTGTGAAAGAGCATGTTGGAGAAAAGGTTCATGGTACCACTGCTCAAATAAGGGATAAGTTAAATGCTACAGGAGCAGCATTGACTCAGGAGATCCAAGCCAGTGAGCAGAGAATGGAATCAAGGGTGGCTTCAGTAAGGACTGAGGTGAATACCTAGATTCATGAGGTCACAACAACATCTGCTCATATCCTCCAACAAATGACCAGATGGATGTCAAGTCAGCATTCCTAAATGGAAATCTGAAAGAGGAAGTGTATGTAGAGCAGACATCAGGGTGCAAAGAAGATAGGAAATGTACAAGTGACACTTATCAATTCCTAGGGGGGAGGCTGATCTGTTGGAGTAGCAAAAAGCAAACCAGTATGGACATATACACAACTAAGTCAGAGTACATTGCTGCAGGCAGCTGTTGTGCTCAACTTCTGTGGATCCAACATCAATTGTAGGATTACAACATCAAGTGGGCATAGTCCACATGATAGGGTAAATAATCTCCCTAAAATGTTTAACACTTTGAATTCTGGGTGAGACCCATCTCAGCTGATCAGCTGAGACAACCAATCTGTCTCAGTGGATAAGTATTCAAAACAAACTAAAGTAGACTAAGTGCTCAGCTGGGAAAAATTTGGGTTCGGTGAACTCTTTCCTGAGTTCGACAAACTCTTTCCTGAGTTCGACAAATGTCAACCTTGAGTTCGACAAACTCAGTATTATGACATAAGATTAATTTGCATTTACAAATATAAGAACAATACTAATGCTCCAAGTGAGGGGGAGCTAGAAAGGGTTGTTCAAAATGAACAGAACAACTAATTAAGCTTATAGTACTCACATTGAGGGGGTGCAAGTCCCTGCTCAGGTTGAGGGGGAGTTGGTAAATTCTGCCTCCTAATTATAAAAGGGAAATAGTTGAAGAAATCAGAAAGGGGGAGATGGCCAATGCTAAGAAGACCAACTCAGAGTCAGCTTTGAGTACAAGGACTATCCTCTGAGTTAGTCAAAGCTTAATATACACAATCATGAGTTCTAATAGATTGTTTACACAATCTTATATTAAGCAATGTTATCATGAATGCTATATAGATCAACTTTCATGATATATTTTTATTTGGGTATGTACCTTAGCATTGAGAATGTTCTGCCTTCTTCAAATAAGGGGAGATTGTTGGGAATATTGCCCTCAATATTCCTTTGATTTGAAGAGGCATCACTCACAATGCTAAGTTCAAAGTTGTATTTGATAAAGCCATATTTGTGTAAGATATACATGCTCAGTTAACTCAAGAGAAAGGGCCAATCATGCCCTTGGATCAGGAGAAATCATCTCCTAAGAGATGAAGAATTGTCTCAACAGAACCGCTGAGACGAAGGGTCAAATTCGCTGAGATGAGCTCACTGTCTCAGCGGATCCGCTGAGACGGGTAAGGAGCAACATTTAGTTGGGAAAGATTTGGCATGTTCGTCGAACGCAGAACACAGTTCATCGAACGCAGAACTCAGTTCATCGAACGCTGAGACGAGACAGAAGAAACAGCTGAGACTTGGCGTGTTCGTCGAACGCAGAACACAGTTCGTGGAACGCAGAACTCAGTTCGTCGAACGCTGAGACGAGACAGAAGAAAACAGCTGAGACTTGGCATGTTTGTCGAACGCATAACACAGTTCGTTGAACGCAGAGACAGAACAGAAGCAAACAGCTGAGACTTGGCGTGTTCGTCGAACGCAGAACACAGTTCGTCGAACGCAGAGATAGAACAGAAGCAAGCGCTGAGACTTGGCGTGTTCGTCGAACGAAGAATGAAGTTCGTTGAACGCAGAGCATGGCGAGTTTGTCGAACGTAGAGTATGGTGAGTTCGTCAAACGCAGAGTCTAACGAGTTCGTCGAACACAGAGTTTGGCAAATTCGTCGAACATAGAATGGCGAGTTCATCGAACACAGATTGCGAGTTCTGCCCGTGGCGCAAGCTGCAGAATGACATTGTGGAGTCCATCAGTCTCTCCTATATTAGTCAGAAGGATGGCTGAGATCCGTTGAAGATCAAGGGTATATAAAAGAAAGAGTTAGGGCACGTTTGAAGGAGCCGGAGAGAACCAACATATTCACCATTCCATTGACGACCCAGTTCTCAGCATTCTCCTCCTGCTCACTGAATAAGGAAGAAGAAACTGAGAGAGAAAGATAGTTCCTTTATAAGAAGGAGCAAGGTGATCTTCCATCCTTCATCTGAAGAGGAAGATCAGTTTGTAGCTGCCATCAACATCTCCAGCTACAAGATAACACAAGCTGTACAGGAACTATAGAAGACTTGTACACTCTGTTGTCTGTTGTAGAAAGCTTCAAATACTCTTTTACTGTAGGGCTGAAGGCCTGAGTTTGTAGAGCTTCACTGCATGAGTTGTAGAGCTTCACTGCATGAGTTATAGAGCTGTGAGGACAGTTTGAGGTAGGATCTGTGAAGATCTGAGGTAGGGCTATTTAGCCTGAGTTTGTAGGGCTTCACTGCCTGAGTTGTAGAGCTGTGAGGACAGCTTGAGGTAGGATCTATGAAGATCTGAGGTAGGGATGTTTAGCCTGAGCTTGTAGGGCATTATTTCCTGAGCTGTAGGAGGAGGATTCCTCTGAGGTAGGACCTGGAAGGGATCTGAGTTGTAGGAGGTGGATTCCTCTGAGGTAGGGCTGTTTAGCCTGAGTTGTAGGGCATTATTGCCTGAGCTGTAGGAGGAGGATTCCTATGAGGTAGGATCTGGAAGGGGTCTGAGCTGTAGGAGGTGGATTCCTCTGAGGTAGGGCTGCTGAGCCTGAGGTAGGGTTGGGAAAACCTGAGAGATCCTGAGGGATCTGTGTTGTAAGCTCTTGGAGCTGAGCTTGGAGGAGTTGGCCATGTTTAACACATTGTTAGAAGGGTGAAGGGGGAAAGTGGACTACCCATAGACACACTGTCTTAGGGAACCAATATAAATGATTGTGTGTTTTCTGTGTGGTTGATTACTTGTTTAGAATAATCTTAAACATCTAAATAAAACAAGTAAAATCAAAAGAGAACTATTCTCCACCTCTAGGTGATTTAGACTACAACCTTTATAAACTTACAGAACTCCCCAAAATTCATTTTTCGATCATCTGGAGAAGCCCTCTTTAAATAGCTGAAAATTTAATGTTACACGCCCTTGGTCACGCCCGTGACCAAGGGTGTGTAAGGGGTGTGATCGAAGCAGCAGCGGAGAGGGCACCTTCGGAGTAATTGCGGGCGTTATGTGCGCATCACGCCCGTGACCTAGGGCGTGTAACTTTAAAACTGGCTGTTGGTAGGAAACTTCGGCGGGAAGAAGCGGGGGGCGAGTCACGCCCGTGACTGGATGCCACACCCTCCGTCAAGCCCGTGACCGAGGGCGTGTAATTTTAATTGACGTGGCGGCTTGTTCTGGCTGAAGGAGGCGGGTCATGGTCGTGACCATTTTTCACGCCCCAGGTCACGCTCGTGACCTAGGGCGTGTACTTGGCGAATCTTCACGGAATGCTCCCAATGAACGGACAAACTGTGTTTAGTCATGCATTTTACGCACGGGCGAATTTGCCCGTGCGTGAGTAAAATGCACGATCGACCTGTTTCCTCTTGTTTTTGGTCATTCTGAATTCACCTGTGCGTTTGTACGCACAGGCGGATTTGCCCGTGTGTGAGTAAAACGCACGGGCGGTGCAACGTCTCCCCCAAGTCAGATTTTATCATTTAATAACGCACTGTCGTGCGTTCGACCGTGCTTGACCATTTTTCTACCTATTTAGTATAAAATGCAGGATCGCCGCAGTCAACGGAGAGCACATAAGGGGAGCGGGAAATCAGGTCCTCCCCGCCGTTTCTGAGGTCTGAAGGCTTCTCCTTCACCTCCACCACCAAGGAGACCATATTCCGGCGATTTACACCACCATTCTTCCATTCAGGAGTGTTAGTAAGCATTCTCCATCAAGTGTTCAAGCATTCCTCGTTGTGGGAAGCCATATAAGTGATGTAGGTCGTTGGTGCGGTGACAGCCTCCATCGAGTCCGCACACCATCTGAGGGCTGAGCCCGGAGAGAGCCCGACAACCTCTCATTCCGACCAAGAACCTAAGATGCGGTGACATCTTCCTATTAGTCCTCTCTAAACTTGATGCTTGTACTTTCTTTATGTTATTGTAATGAACTATTGCTTAGCTTAATGTAATAGATCTTTTATGATGTTCATGTGCATTGATGCGGTGGTGTGAGAGTAGCATTTTCCTTGTTGTGATTTTCTGAGTTCGTTATGTGTGAAGCCCTAGCAATTGCTAGTGGTGATGCTTGGAGAAGAGGTGTGTACGACCCTCACCCGTCACAGTTACTTTCCATCCACGCGCCTCCCGAAGCACGACATCGCGGCCGTTGCATCCATCCCGCCTTGCAAAGTGGAGTTTTGGCCCACATCTCTCTTTTTTGCATTAGCTTAGGAACCAAATCACAAAGCCCTTGTTTTTACTTTATTTGCTCGTGTAACGATCGATTCACCACGCATTTTGTTCACCAGAACCTGCATTCCTTGAGAGACGATATTCAGGGAAGCTATTCCCAATTTTATTACTTGACAGCGACCGGTGCACTTGCCGAATACGCATCAAGTTTTTGGCGCCGTTGTCGGGGAATGCAGGCGTGATCATTTTGTGTTTGTGAATCGATTGTTTTCGATTGAGTCTTTTTATTCTTCTTAATTTACTCTTTTTCATGCTATTTTCTTCTTCTATATCATGTGGGCACATCTGAATATCTGATGTCGTTGGTGTGTGGACACATCCCACGCTAGTGATAGGTGTCCCAAAGAGTATGGTGTTGTTCAGAAACCGTATGGGTCCCATAAATCTTTTGGCTCCTCTACTGCGCCTCTGATGTCGCACTATTACACGGCCACCGCACCTTGGGTGCCGGCGAAGCCGGTGAAGCAGTGTTTATTTTGCAAAAGTAGAGAGCATGCCTTGAAAAACTTTGCTGATTACCTTCACCAACTGGAGGATGACGATGAGCCGGATATCCGGATCGTCCCATCTTCGAATTCTGTAAGCACAGCCCCTTCCTCTGGTTATGTGTCCCTTCCACCTTCACTGCTTGAAGTTTCTGGAATCGACACGTGCATCAGTGCCCCTCATGACTCTGTTTCTGATGCGACCCCCATACCTCTTCGGTTCACGTACCACTTTGCGTGGATTTGTGCCCTTGTGTGCAGAGTGAGCCCAAACTCTCAAATGGCACATCTTCTCCCACTACACACGAATCTACATCTATTTCTGATATTGTCATTGAGGCCAATTTGCAGGATGTTGCAGACCTGCGCAATGTCGTGCCCACTCTCATGAAGGAGGACAGTCTCGATTGTGCTGAAGCAAACGTTTCGGTCCAGTGTGAGGAAGCCCAAATGATAGAGGAGGCCATTGCGTGCGTTGTTGAGTCTAGTGAAATCTTCGATGATATCATCATGAAAATACACAGTTAACCTCACTAGAATTCTCTAGAGGGGGGGGGTGAATAGAGACTTAAAAATATTTTGTGCTATTATATATATATGTGTAATAATCACAGATTTAGGCTTCCCACACACCAACAATAATTAAGCAAGTAAAGAAGAAAAATAACAAGAAGAAAAACACAGCACAACACAAGGAAATATAGTGGTTCCCCAAACTTTGGGTAGTCCACTCTTCTACCCCCTTTGGTAGGAATTCACTAACTTGCACTGAGTCTTTTGATAAGGAGACTCTTAGAACCAGACTGAGTCTTTTGATAAGGAGACTCTTAGAACCAGACTGAGTCTTTTGATAAGGAGACTCTTAGAACCACTACAACTGAATTTTTTGAAGAGAGGTTCTAAAAACTCTTTTACACAGTTTGAAAATGAAGTAAGAAAGAAAAGAAGAAGTAGAACAAGTAGAAGAATAGAAGACAATATATGTAAGAAGGAATCTTCTTCCTAGCAAGAAGATTAGAAGCACAAGTATAGTGAATATGATCTCTCTTCTATAGTGAGAAGGAGATTTGTAAGCTTTTCTCTCTTTTGTGAGAGCTTTCAGAATTTGCAGCAGAATGACTTCAGAAGGAGGAGAAGATGAAGGCTTCTTCTTTGCTGCAACACACTATCTCTTTTCTCAACTTTCTCACTCTTCACTTGGGAGCTCTTTCTCTTTTTCAAATGTATATGGTGGATCACTTGTTTTTATTCTCTGCCGACCTCCTTCATATTTATAGCTCTGTTTAAAATATATTGCTAAAGGAGAATAATCAATTAGCAGACAGAGAATTAGAAAGAGATAAGAGTTTCCATAATTAATATTTCTGTAGAAGGAAAGGAATTCATTCTGATTTCAAATAATATCCATAATAATCTTAATTAAATTAGCCAAGAATCAAATAGAAGGAAAGGCTGATTCAGAACGACTATAAAAGAATAATATCATTCCATAAAAATCAGATCTACAGAAAGAAGGAAAGAGATTTGGCGTGTTTTTGAATTACTTATAGATATCGACGTGCGTTGATTACTAATCGACGTAAATGTCGATTTCATCCTGGCTGTACATCGAGAGGAGAATAAGGAAGGTGCGTCGACAAAGATGAGTAGACTTTATCAAATGTGTCGACTAGAAATCAGAGGTACGTCGAATATGATTACGTCGAGTTCTTTTAAGAGTTGCTTCGACTCATTCTGAGAGAAACGTCGACTATATTTCGACGTTGCGTCGAATACTATTCGACGCATATTTACTTAGCCCAACTTTTCATATTTAGAATTAATAATCTACTCAATTCTAGGGGTTAAGATAAATCATTTTCCCAACAATCTCCCCCTATTTGTCTTAACCCTATATAGAGAGAAATTGTATCAGCTTTTAATCAACAAAGCAAAGCATTTATATAGAGAAGAAATATGCTAAGCAATCAGAAGAAATCATATAACAAGTAATTGTCTTTCACAAGATTTAAACTAGAAACTTCTTGTTATACATGAAATTGACAAAAGCAGAATAGAGTTTTCTAGATAAATTTTCAATAGCATCAAAAATATAGCCCCTGGCTCTATCAAGATGCTCCTGGACATTTCTGATGATTCTGTGCAATTTTTCCAGGACTTTGTCAGCATCAGGGAGAGTGTCATTTAGAGAATAGCCCTTGCTGATGATGATTGCTGCCTTTTCATCAATCATGTCAATGGTAATGTTTTGAGGTTTCTTTTGAGTAGGCTTAGGCTCAGGTGGTCCTTTGTTGTCAACCTTTGGCCTATATTTTCTCTTTTCTGATTGCTGTTTCTCAGGGATCTCAGTCATCTTTCCTTTCCCTTTCCAGGGTGAGTCATGCCATTTGTCTAATCTTGCAGGTCTTTTGGGCTTCTTATAGGGAATGTAAGTATCTTCAGCACACCCTACACCCCTCTTATGTTTTTGTCCTTTTTTTAGGATGAGTCCTGCCTGAGGATTTTTCTTTTGATAAGCTTCAACATCAAACAGTTTCTTTGGAAGTTTGATGGAAGATTCTGCAAGAATCTGTTCTTTAGTCATCCCCTTCTTGATCTTTTCCAACCAGTCATTCCTCTTATCTTCTACTTCTTTCATAGCTGCTTCATATTCATACAACTCTCTTTCTCTTATTTCTTCATGCAACTTTTCCATGTCAGGATCATGGTAGTCCTTTACAGGACTGTTAGGAGTGATATTAGGCATTTTTCCAAACCTCTTTATCTCCTCAACAGCCTTTCTATATTTCTTTTCCTTTGCATATTCTTTTCTTTCTTCTTTGGAAAATCTTTGCCAATGAGGGATGGCTTCACTTCTTCTTTTCATTTGTTCTCTTGGTTTTTCCTTAGATAGCTTTTGTGGAGGTAGAGGTAGTAGAGGAGGTAGAGATGGAAGTTGAAGTGGTGGCAGAGGCAGAGGTGGAAATGTAGTTTTCTCTTTAGAAGGTGAAGGTGGAGAAGGGTAGGAGATGGAACAGCAGGCAAAATGTCCTCTGGAGGAATATCCTCAAGTAAGGGTGTCTTGAGTTTGATATAGCTGACAGAGAAGCCAGGAGAATGATGCTGATATTCTTCCTCAAACAAGGGTGCCTCAATCCAGAGTTGCCCTTTTAGGTCATCAGAAAAGGCTGTTTCTTCCTCCCCCTTTTCTTCCTCCCCCTGGACTTCTATATTCTGTACTACAACAATCTCCCCTGGGTATGTGGGGCATCTGCTCTAAATGCTGAATCCACAACATGATCTCCTTCAATATGGTAAGATGAGGTCTCTCCAAAGTGTTTGTTGAAGGTGTAGTCAGAATGATTGGAGAAGATTGGAGCCTATTGTAAGAAAAGAAGTTGGTGTAATACTTTAGAGATAATATGTAGAGTTGGAGAGGAAATTAACCCTGAGCTTTTAAGAGAGATAGAGAACCTGACAAGGGGGGTTTCTGGAGCAACTCTCCCCTGGTTTATATCCTGCATAAAGGATTTAAACCCTTCTGGCGACAGAGGCTGTTCTTGAATGAGAGCATTAAGCTCAGGAAGAGAAGTAGAGAGGTTTGCTAGTTTGGCTGCACAGGTGTTGAGCATGGCAGCACACTCGTTGGAGAAGTGGTTCAGTCGAGTCTGGAAGTCATTTACTAGTTGTTCAAGAGCATCGTTCATCGCTTTGATGAGGGCCGATTGATCAGGAGTTGGTGCCATTGACGCAGAGAGAGAGAGAGAGGTAGAAGACGAAGTTTTGGCGGTTGAGGAAAGTATATGTTATGAAATAAGAGGTATTATTTAAAGAAGGTGAAATGTCGAGATAGGAAACAGAAATCAAGGTATATCAGGTTATCCAATCGTCAGAAGAGGAAATAAGGATTTGATTCTAATTTTGACAAGAGGTCGACGCTACGGCGAATTGTTGTCGACGCATGGTCAGTGATGTCGATGTATGCGTCGATATGGAGTCGACGTTTCGTGGAGATTTGTCAGCCTACCGTTTTGTCGACGTGTTCATAGACTTGCGTCGATATAAAGTCGATGGTGCATTGATAAGGGATCGATGTAGCTTTTCCTGAAAGCAATCAATGCCGGCGTCGAGTTCTTCTCGACGGTGCGTCGATATTTATTCGACGTATCTTCAAATACTTTCTTAGATTTTCTGACTTCTTTTAGATTTCCCCAACAATGGTGGTTACAGGCTTCCATTAAGCATTCCTAAGGTGCTGATGAAGTGATTATGCTTCGTTTCATCCAAGGGTTTTGTGAAGATGTCTGCTCTTTGACTGTCTGTAGGAATATATTCTAAGGTTATCTTACCTTTTTCTACATTGTCTCTAAGGAAGTGATGTCTGATCTCTATATGTTTGGTTCTACTATGAAGGACTGGGTTGGATGCTATGGATATAGCATTAGAGCTATCACAATAGATCTTAGAGTTATTGACCTCCAATTTGTAGTCAAGAAGCTGATTTTGCATCCACAGGATTTGTGAACAACAGCTCCCAGCAGCTATGTATTCAACTTTAGCTGTTGAGGTTGAGACTGAGGTTTGTTTCTTACTAAACCATGATATTAATCTGTCACCTAGGAATTGGCAAGTACCATATGTACTTTTTCTATCAACCCTACATCCAGCATAATCTGCATCTGAGAAACCTATTAATTCAAAGTTGGTTTCTGCTGAATACCACAGACCTAACTCAGGGGTTCCCTTTAGGTATCTAAGAATCCTTTTTACAGAGGTGAGATGGGATTCTTTTGGTTCAACCTGAAATCTAGCACATATGCAAGTGGCAAACATAATGTCAGGTCTGCTAGCTGTTAGATATAGAAGGGATCCTATGATTGCCCTATATGTCTTTTGATCTACTGATTTTCCATTGTCATCCTTTTCTATAATGGCATTAGTTGCCATAGGTGTTTTCATAGTGGAGGCTGATTCCATACCAAACTTTTTGAATAATTCTTTAGTGTATTTAGATTGTGAGATAAAGATTCCCTCACTGCTTTGTTTCACTTGTAGCCCTAAGAAATAAGAGAGTTCTCCCATGCAACTCATTTCAAATTTTGATTTCATTAGATTAGCAAATCTTTTACAAAGTTTGGGATGAGTTGAGCTAAAGATGATGTCATCTACATAAATTTGAACAAGAAGGAGTTGATTTTTATGGGTTCTAGTAAAAAGTGTTTTATCTTCTTTTCCTCTTTCAACAGAATTTTCTAAAAGAAAGTTGGAGAGAGTTTCATACCAGGCTCTAGGTGCTCGCTTAAGACCATAAAGTGCTTTGTTAAGTCTATAAACAAAGTTAGGAGAGGAGGGATTTACAAAACCTGGTGGTTGCTCCACATATACCTCTTCTTGAAGGTCACCATTCAAAAAGGCACTCTTGACATCCATCTGATAGACTTTCATCTTCATGAAAGCTGCATAGGCAAGAAAGAGCCTGATTGCCTCCAATCTGGCTACTGGAGCAAAGGTTTGGTTGTAATCTATTCCTTCTTCTTGTATATATCCTTGTGCTACAAGTCTTGCCTTGTTCCTGACAATTACTCCATTGGAATCTAGTTTGTTTCTGTATACCCACTTTGTACCAATCACTGGATAGTTTCTTGGTCTTTCAACTAAGTTCCACACTTTGTTTCTCACAAATTGGCCTAGTTCTTCTTGCATGGCCATAATCCAGTGAGGATCACAATTTGCTTCCTCAAACTTCTTTGGTTCAACTTGTGATCAGAAGCATTGGAGCATCATCCCATTGGAGACTTGGTGTCTTGTTCTTACTCCTGTATTGGGGTCTCCAATTACTTGAGATTGTGGATGATCTTTCAAATTGACCCCTGTCCCGCTTGGGCTTGTCAGATGTTCTTCTTCCTCATTAGCAATGGGATCATTGTCCACCTGTTCTTCCTGAACCATGTTCTCTTGTGGGAGTTGGTTTTGAATGCTCTTTTCTGAATCTTCTTCATGTTCATGTTCAGATTCCTCACTTGAATCCTCTAGTTGGTTTTCTTTTCCATTATCTGTGTTCTCTAGAACCAGTTGCTCAAGCTGAGTTTCTATGCTGCTGTTTTCCTGTGGAAAAGAACTGGTGGGAGTTTCCTCCCCCTTAAACAGCATGTTAGTTTCATCAAATATAATGTGCATAGATTCTTCAATTTTAAGTATTCTCTTGTTATAGCACCTATAGGCTTTACTGGATGATGAGTATCCCAGAAATATTCCATCATCAGACTTCTTGTCAAATTTAGCAAGATGGTCTTTCCCATTATTTAAGATAAAGCAGGCACATCCAAATATTTTAAAGTATTTAACAATGGGTGTTTTTTCCTTCAAGAGCTCATATGGAGTTTTTGACTTAGTTTTGTGTATGAGGCTTCTATTTAGAACATAGTTTGCAGTGTTGACTGCTTCAGCCCAGAAGGTTTTTGGTAATCCTGATTCTGTAAGTAAGGTCCTTCCTGATTCAATTAAAGTTCTATTCTTTCTTTCAGCAACTCCATTTTGTTGAGGAGTTCTAGGGGCTGAGAAACTTTGTTTAATACCTATATCCTCACATAAACTACAAATTAACTGATTTTTAAATTCAGTCCCATGATCAATTCTGATAATTGAGAGAATTTTAAGGGTTTCAGACTTAGCCCTTAGAAAGAATACCCAGCTAAACCTAGAATAGTCATCCACAATGACTAGTGTATAAGATTTTCCAGCTAAACTCTGAGTGGATATGGGACCAAAGAGATCCATATGCAGTAAGTAGAGAATCCTGGGAGAGTCATTCTTACCAATTAGTTTGAAGGATGATTTGGTCTGTTTTCCTAGTTGGCAAGGTCTATATGGAGAATCCTTAGAGTACCTACCCTTTGGTAGGCCTCTAACTAGGTTATTCTTTGCTAGTTTACTAATGGTTTTGTGGTTTAAGTGACTCAGTCTCCTATGCCATAATTCACTTTTATCAATAATATTGTTAAAAAATCAAACTTCTGTGGGTGAGGAGCTAAAATCCACTATATATACTTTCCCTTTTCTAATTCCATTGAGAACTATGACACCAGACTTGACATCAATAATATGGCAAAGTAGTGTGGTGAAATTTACCTCATACTTACCACTGTCACATATCTGACTTATACTTATCAGATTGTGCTTTAGTCCTTTGACTACTGCCACATTCTTGAAGGTAACTTTTCCTTCTTTAAAATCTCCAAAGCCCCTGGTTTGCCCACAGCTAGAGTCTCCAAAGGTCACTGGTGGTCCATGTCTATCCTCAAAATTGGTTAACTGGTTTCTGTATCCTGTCATGTGCATGGAGCATCCACTGTCCAAGTACCACACCAGCCTGGAGATGTGACACATCTGCACATAAGATTTTAAACATTAGTTTGGACCCTGCTGAGCTGGGGTCCCTTCCTCCCAACAGTGAAAGATTTAATGAAAGAATAAGTGGGTTTTTCAGAATATCCTTCCTCCTTTAGGGGTATTGGCTTATCATACCAATTTTCTTTGGTAATGTCGCAGAAATAGTGTTCATAATAAAAGGACATGGATTGAGAAGACTTTTTGGAAGAAGAGACATTTCTGTTAGATTGGTTGCGTCGATATAAATTCGACGTATGTTTACAGTTGCCTCGAGTGGAAGTCGACGCTTCCTTCATTCTGTGGTTACTTCTAGTCGAAGCATAGTAGAGATTGCATCGATTGGGAGTCGACGTATTTTGGTGTCTGCGTTGATTAGAAATCGATGCATTATTTGAGTTGCGTTGAGTAGAATTCGACGCACGTCGATAATAATTCGACGCAAGTTTGTTTCTTTTCTGAGGATATTTTCCTAGGATTCATTCATACATACTGGGACTATTTTTGTTAAACACAGTGGTTGTTTCTGGATTTTCATTTGACCTCTCTCCTGTTGGATGATTCTCCCTAGTGAAGTGAATAGGATGTTTCCAGACAGATTTGCTGGATGATTGAGGTTTGGGTTCTTCATTAGTGTTAAACTTTAGTTGTCTAAATCTGTTAGTGAGATTCTCATAAATATTCTTGAGCTTCTGACTTCTCCCATTTAGAGAGTCTTCAAAGGCTTTTGCCTTTGCTAGCTCATTTCTTAGTGTTAGATTTTCTGTATAGATTTTATCTAGTTCCTCCTCTGAGAGTCCCATACTGAGCTCATAGTTTTTATATTGTGTATTCATTTGTTTGAGATTGTTTAATTCATTTCTTAGTTCTTTTATTTCTTTTTCAGATTTGATTAGATCTAAACAGAATTCTTTGAAATTGTTTTTGAAATCAGTGGAAGAAAAATCTATATCATCAAATATATTTACCATAGATGTATCCTCAGACTTCTCAGTGGCCATCAAACAGGTTTCCTCTAGCTTGGCCTCTTCCTGATCATTGTCAGATGAGGTACTTTCTTCAGTTTCTGAATCACTCCATGATTGAGCAATGAAACCTTTCTCCTTCTTCTTCTTCTTCAGATCTGTTCTTTTCAGATCTTTCTTTTTGCTGATCTCTTTAGGACATTCAGGTGCAATGTGTCCAGGTTCCCTGCAAGAGTAACATATAATCTCTTTATTAGGAGTTTTGTCATACCTGGTTCTTGAGTCTCTCCTCCTGGATCCTTCTGTTTTGATCCACTTCTTGAACCTTCTGGCCAGTAGACTAATCAGCTCTTCATCATTTGTGGAGAGTTCACCTTCAGTAGTCTTCAAAGCAATGTTCTTTTCTTTTGAGAGTGGAGAAGCCTTTTCTTTCTCTTCTTTCTCAGATCTTGTTTTCAGCAGCTGTTCATAAGATCTTAATTTACCCAACATGACATCTGTTGAGATTTCTTTTTGACTTCTTGAGTCTTTAATTGGCCAGATTCTTGAATCCCAAGAGCTAGAGAAGCAAGTCAGCAATTTGTCATTTATCTCAGTGAGAGATATGTCCTTCTCAAGTGTTTTTAGCTCATTTATTATGAGGCTGAATCTGGCATACATGTCAGCAACACTTTCATTTTCTTTCTTCTAGAAGTTTTCATATTGAGAGATTAGTAATGCCTTTTTATCCTTCCTCTCATCAGCACTCCCTTCTAACATTTTGTTGAGAGCTTCCCATGTTTCCTTAGCTGACTCATATTCAGCAATCTTTTGGAAGATTTCATCTGAGAGAGTTGAGACTAAGATATTCATAGCCTTGGCATCACATGCTTGAGCTTTCTTTTCTTCATCTGTCCATTCAGCCTTTGGAGCAAGTGTTTATGTGTCCTTTCCACTTGAGTCCTTCTTGAATGGCTTGGGAGGACCTGTCATGATAACATCAAATAATTCTCCATCAATAGAGTTTAGATAAATTTTAATTCTTGTTTTCCAAAGTGCAAACTTTTCAAGGTTGCAAATTGGTGGTCTGGTGGAAGCATAATCTTTGATTTGTTCCATGTGAAAAGATGTAGTTTTCAAAAATATATATATATATATATATATATATATGAGGTGGGATCTTTTTGATGAAGGAGTTATCCTTTTTAGATCAACCTCCCTCTGATACCAACTGAAAGTGCACAGTTAACCTCACTAGAAATCTCTAGAGGAGGGGGGGGGGTGAATAGAGACTTAAAAATACTTTGTGCTATTATATATATATGTGTAATAATCACATATTTAGGCTTCCCACACACCAATAAGAATTAAGCAAGTAAAGAAGAAAAATAACAAGAAGAAAAACACAGCACAACACAAGGAAATATAGTGGATCCCCAAACTTTGGGTAGTCCACTCTTCTACCCCCTTTGGTAGGAATTCACTAACTTGCACTGAGTCTTTTGATAAGGAGACTCTTAGAACCAGACTGAGTCTTTTGATAAGGAGACTCTTATAACCAGACTGAGTCTTTTGATAAGGAGACTCTTAGAACCACTACAACTGAATTTTTTGAAGAGAGATTCTAAAAACTCTTTTACACAGTTTGAAAATGAAGTAAGAAAGAAAAGAAGAAGTAGAACAAGTAGAAGAATAGAAGACAATATATATAAGAAGGAATCTTCTTCCTAGCAAGAAGATTAGAAGCACAAGTATAGTGAATATGATCTCTCTTCTATAGTGAGAAGGAGATTTGTAAGCTTTTCTCTCTTTTGTGAGAGCTTTTAGAATTTGCAGCAGAATGGCTTCAGAAGGAGGAGAAGATGAAGGCTTCTTCTTTGCTGCAACACACTATCTCTTTTCTCAACTTTCTCACTCTTCACTTGGGAGCTCTTCCTCTTTTTCAAATGTATATGGTGGATCACTTGTTTTTATTCTCTGCCGACCTCCTTCATATTTATAGCTCTGTTTAAAATATATTGCTAAAGAAGAATAATCAATTAGTAGACAGAGAATAAGAAAGAGATAAGAGTTTCCATAATTAATATTTCTGTAGAAGGAAAGGAATTCATTCTGATTTGAAATAATATCCATAATAATCTTAATCAAATTAGCCAAGAATCAAATAGAAGGAAAGGCTTATTCAGAACGACTATAAAAGAATAATATCATTCCATAAAAATCAGATCTACAGAAAGAAGGAAAGAGATCTGGCGTGTTTTTGAATTACTTATAGATATCGACGTGCGTTGATTAGTAATCGACGTAAACGTCGATTTCATCCTGGCTGGACGTCGAGAGGAGAATAAGGAAGGTGCGTCGACAAAGATGCGTCGACTTTATCAAATGCGTCGACTAGAAATCAGAGGTACGTCGACTATGATTACGTCGAGTTCTTCTAAGAGTTGCTTTGACTCATTCTGAGAGAAACGCCGACTATATTTCGACGTTGCGTCGAATACTATTTGACGCATATTTACTTAGCCCAACTTTTCATATTTAGAATTAATAATTTACTCAATTCTAGGGGTTAAGATAAATCATTTTCCCAACACATCAGTTTGTCTTTGCCGCACCCTATGGGGGATGAAGCCGGGATTATCCCCTCAGATGAGATTTCTTTTAGTTTTTCTTCCAATTTATTTTCTGACCCCCTTTCTTTATGTACAAGGATTCAGGATGCCCCTCCTCCGGTTGATCAGACCTTATGCATAGAAGAGCCGAAAGCCTGGCGGGATGAGGAAGGTACAGTGAAGAAACATCTTATTTCCTCATCATCGTTGGTGCTTCCCTTTGAGGATTGGTTACAAGGGGGCAAGCAGTTCTTCTTTGAAGACATAATACTGGAGGAGGAGAAGAGAGCGAAAAAAGAGGAGATTTGGGGTTGGAGGATGAGCATCCTACTTAATTTCTGCCCCTACTACCAGGTCCCCGGACCTTTCTCTTTCATCAGTTGTTACTACTTCAAATCAGCTTATAGCTGATTTATTTTGAGCTTGTAATAATAATTAGGATTTATTAACTTTTGCGTATTCCTAGACTTTATAAACTGCTTAATAAAGGTATTTGGTCCACCTTAAGGACGGTAAACAAAAGGGCTTATGGGAGACGACCCACTTTTGCTGTATTACTTTTGTTTTTGCGTGTATGGAGATGTCGTTTTGCAGGTATGGCGACATCTATGGCGGACCAATTGAAGCTGAATTCAAGATAAACGCCAATCTTCTGTTATGCTCACTTCTGAGCGTGGGGTACACTCTCCCTTTTCTCCTTAGTTTAATGTTTAATGAATCATATTTTAGATTATGCTTTCATGTAAGTCTGGGGGAGAGTGAGAACCATGCACGTGCACGCATGCGCGCATTCCGGTAGTATTATTAATTCAGCTTCCGGTTTATTTCAGTTTATCAATTTTTATGTGGCACGCACACACTGCACCCACTTTGCACGCACTTACTTGCGAGTGCTACCGTGCCAAATTTTCTTTTGGAATGGAGCCGGGAAGTCAATTGTGTTAGCTAAGAATTGTGGTTTGGAGTACGATGTTGACTCCAGTAGTATTCTAATCGAATACTCATGTTGCGCATAGAATTTTGTGTAGAAGTTATTTATATTTTCATGCTTTGTATCTTTATTCTTATCTAATCTAGTAATTAGAGTTTTATTTCACTCAAAGCATGAACCTGTGCCGATCTACCGGTAGTGTAGGTGAGTTGGTATCGAACTCTAGATTCGTATTTCTCGAGTCGGGAGAAAGAGTTATCTTTCTCGGTGGCTAAGAACTCGCCCCTAGCGACTCTCAAAACATAGGCACCGGGTAGTTCTAACGCATTAGCATGATGTAGGCCATTCTTTGGAAAGTTTGAGCTTTGAGCCAAAACCAAAAATTCACCCTTGCTAACCAATTTTGAGCTTATCCCACCTTTTCTATTTAGCTCCACCGCTCTCGCTTAAGCCAAGATTACCAAACCTGTAAGCGCACCTGTTTCGAGCTTTATAGTATAACTGATTATTGTGCTGTGCTGTTATTTATGGATACAACATTTGGTTTGCTTAAGTTGAAAAAAAAAAGTATTAGTGAGCTGAAAATTGAAAAGATTCGCACTTCAAAAGAAAAAAAAACTGAGCTTTATATTCTAATTCAGAAATTCTGAATTGTTTGATAGGAATTACTTTATATTGGGTGTTGGCAATGAACAAATCAGCTTTATTTGTTGTCCGGGTTTACAAATTCTATTGCTCAAATGTGTTAGGTGCGTCAGCCTCCGAGTTTATCATTGTATATCCTACCGCAACCTAAGCCACATATTTACCTGAAAGCCCTATTGACTTGTGTGTAGTTTTACCTAATGCTGTGGAGAGAGTGCGAAAGTGCGAGCTTATGGCTCCCGACACCGATGGATTTCGGTGGAGTTAGTTCTGTATCCCGTATTTTTTGAAATACTCGTCTGAGCGCATCTCTACATTCTCCCTACACATGACTGGCAGATCACACTTGGTTCAGCTTTTGAGTAAACTAATCTCTTATTTACTATTTTAGATATTTGTAAATTACTTTGCATAGTAGAAATTTCTTCTATGAGAGTTTTATGCACATGATTATTTGATTTGCATATTACTCCTAGCCACAATCACCCTTCTAACCCTTGTTTTTCCCGTCCGTCGAGAGTTGTTTGCTCGGGACGATCAGACAGATAAGTCTGGGGGTGTGATGAGTCCCATTTATATAAACATTTATGAACTCATCTGGGCCATATTTCTAGTCGATGCACCACAATTTAGGCATGTTTACGATCATATTTGTTATTCCCTGCTAGGTGCACTCTTAGGCCCGTTTCGGTGTGCATTTGCGCTCCTTGTTATTGGGGGTAAGCACATAGTGCTCCCCAATCCTTTTTCTGTGTTTATTTGGTGCTGGAGGTGTATTCCCAGCTGGTATGTCTTATGTGCAGGTGGCCAGATCGTCCCGTTTTCCCCCAAAATCTAGTCTGTGCATATCGCACGGTCGTGCGTTTCCTTGACGCACAGACGGTAGCGATCATGCATCTGTATCTGGGCAGAAAACGGACAATCTGAGTTTAGTCGTGTGTTTTACGCATGGGCGGATTTGCCCGTGCGTGAGTAAAATGCACGATCGACCTGTTTCCTCTTGTTTTTGGTCATTCTGAATTTACCCGTGCGTTTGTACGCACGGGCGGATTTGCCCGTGCATGAGTAAAATGCACGGGCGGCGTAGCGTCTCCCCCAAGTCAGATTTTATCATTTAATAATGCATGGTTCATTCACGGTCGTGCGTTCGACCGTGCGTGACCATTTTTCTGCATGTTTAGTATAAAATGCAGGATACGCCGCAGTCAACGGAGAGCTCGTAAGGGGAGCGGGAAATCAGGTCCTCCCCGCCATTTCTGAGGTCTGAAGGCTTCTCCTTCACCTCCACCACCAAGGAGACCATATTCCGGCGATTTCCACCACCATTCTTCCATTCAGGAGTGTTAGCAAGCATTCTCCATCAAGTGTTCAAGCATTCCTCGTCGTGGGAAGCCATAGAAGTGTTGTAGGTCGTTGGAGCAGAGACAGCCTCCAACGAGTCCGCACACCATCTGAGGGCCGAGCCCGGAGATAGCCCAAAAACCTCTCATTCCGGCCGAAAACCCAAGATGCGGTGACATCTTCCTATTGGTCCTCTCTAAACTTGATGCTTGTACTTTCTTTGTGTTGTTGTAATGAACTATTGTTTAGCTTAATGTCATAGATCTTTTATGATGTTCATGTGCAATGATGCGGTGGTGTGAGAGTAGTATTTTCCTTGTTGTGATTTTCTGAGTTCTTTGTGTGTGAAACCCTAGCAATTGCTAGTGGTGATGCTTGGAGAAGAGGTGTGTACGACCCTCACCCATCACAGTTACTTTCCATCCACGCGCCTCCCGAAGCACGACATCGCGGCCGTTGTATCCATCCTGCCTTGCGAAGCCGAGTTTTGCCCGCATCTCTCTTTTCTGCATTAGCTTAGGAACCAAATCACAAAGCCCTTGTTTTTACTTTATTTGCTCGTGTAACGATCGATTCACCACGCGTTTCGTTCACCAGAACCTGCATTCCTTGAGAGACGATATTCGGGGAAGCTATTCCCAATTTTATTACTTGACAGCGACCGGTGCACTTGTCGAATACGCATCACCCTTAAGGCTGAAGGGTTCAAGAAGGGCAAGACAAGAATTCCACCCCTCCAAGAAGGGCTGCTGACTCAGACAATTCAGATCACTGCCAATCTGAAAATAGCTCCTCTGATGAGGAATTTGCTGCCTTCTCAAGGCAATTCAAGAAGATGATAAGAAGGAAACAATGGAAGAACAAACCTTCCTCCTCCTCTCATCCCAGGATGGATCACTATAGATCTGAAAGGCAGCACCCCAAAGGGGACATGTATGATTCTAAATCTAGTAAACATGTTTCAAATAACATCATTTGCTATTGCTGCAGTATGCCTGGATATGTCATTGTTGACTGTCCAGTCAAGAGAAAAGAAAGAGATGACAAGAATACTCATCACCAAAAGGAGAGGAAGGGAGAAAAATCCTTTCTAGCCAAGAAAGGAAAGAGCTGGAGTGAATCCGAATCTTCATCTTCAGATTCAGATGGAGAAGAGGAAGCCTACATAGGGCTATTTGCTGCTCAGGAGGAAAAGGACTATCCAGCTTCCAGGACAGGAATCAGAGCCCCTCTTTCACATTCAGACAGTGATATAGAGGAGGATGAAGTCATTCAAGATGACCATGGGCTGATGGCTCTAACTGAAGATGAGGACAACCACAACAATTCAGACCATGAGGAGGTATTAATTCATTCCATATCCTCTTCTGATTATGAGACTGGTCAATCTGAAGCACCTTCATCAATTGGTGGAAGTGGTTCAGAAGCTGAGGAAGATGTCAATCAATTGATTGACAAGTATGGTGTTCTTTTGGAAGCTCTGAAGAAGAGCAAGAAGCTTGTCAAGAGGCAAGCCCAGGAAATTGTTTCCCTTAAGATGACTAAAAATGACTACACTGAACCTACCATCCTGGTGGCTTAGATGAGTAGACAGATTAGCCATTTACTGGGGTTAACAATTGTGCAATTAAGCACTATTTCCTTGAAGAACAAGGTCATCAAGGACCTTGAGGAGAAGCTTGAGAAGGAGAAGAGCCTTGTGGCTCAATTCTCCAAGCCCAAATCTGTGCTTCCTATTATTGACACCTTCTCCTTTCAAACCAATAGGAGAGGACTAGGTTTCAATAAAATGGAAGTAGGAGAAGGGAGTGGAGAGAAGAGCAAGGTTAAGGCTAAGCCTCAAACCACCTTTCAAAAGGTGTTACTTCCTTCCAACAGGTATGACCATGAAAGCATGTATGGTCACTGGAAGAATGGGAGTACCTATAGGAAGGAAAACACTCCTTCCCATAGTGGAAGAATGGGTATGGGATTGAGTGCTATGAAGGCTCCCCATGAGGAAATTCAAATGGCCTAACCTGGACCATTTGTATTTGGTATATCAGCCCCTTTATTCAAGAATAAGAAAGCAAGCCCTTCTAAGGTTGATTCAGCCAAGAACAAGATTGCTGTCAAATCAATGGACATGTCTAAATGCTCAGTGTCTAATGCCATAAAAACTTGCATTGCCCAAAAGCCAAAGAAAGCTGATGCCATTAATACAAAGACCACTAAGATTGTCCACAGATTGGCCTTCAACCAAATTCTTGCTGAAAGAAACAAGACAAGAGCTGCTGTCTCTCCTCCTAAACATGTGGACTGTGCTGCACACCCCTCAAGAAATGTTCAGAAGAGGAGATACAACATTCATGAATGTTGGTGTTGTGGTAAAGTAGGACACTTTGCCATAGACTGTTGGCACAATCCTAATGTGCCATGTGCAAAGATGAGCCTTCCTGCAAAGGGTGCAGCTAGTGTAAGGTCATTTCATCATGCTAACAAGTACCTAGAACCCAAAGCTACTTGGGCTCCTAAGGGTAATTAATTTCATCATGCATGTTAGTTTAAATACCAGCCTTGGGCAGATTTGGTATTTGGACAGTGGGTGCTCAAGACATATGACAGGCACCAAATGGATCTTTAGGAGCAAGATGGATGTCAAATTAGCTTTCCTAAATGGAAATCTAAAAAAGGAAGTATATGTAGAGCAGCCATCAGGTTGCAAGAAAGATAGGAAGAGCAAAAGTGGGACTTGTCAATTCCTAGGAAGAAGGCTGATCTCTTGGAGCAGCAAGAAGTAGACAAGTGTAACTATCTCCACTACTGAGTCTGAAGACATTGATGCAGGGAGCTGTTGTGCACAACTATTGTGGATTCAACATCAGCTAGAGGACTACAACCTCAAGTTAAGTAACTCTCCTCTTTATTGTGACTCATCCAATGCTATCTCTATTGCTAAGAATCCTGTCTCTCACAGCAGGACTAAACATATAGAAATAAGATATCATTTTATAAGAGAACATTTTGAATCTCAAGATATCTGCCTTGAATTTGTCCCCACTGACAGTCAAGTGGATGATATCTTCACTAAGCCATTGGATGAGGCCAAGTTTAATGCCTTCAAGATTGAACTAGGAATGTTAAATGTAGAATAGTGTAAAACACTTCATTCTTCCAATCTTGATTTAATAAACTTAAAATGTTGACACATCAACCCTATGAGAGACATGATTAGGCATTCAAGTAATCCTATCTCTAATGATTTTAAAGTAGTATAATCAGCCTTTCCACAAACTCTTTCCTGGGTTCGATGAACTCTTTCCTGGATTCGACGAACGTCGAGTTTGAGTTCGATGAACTCAGCTTTGAGTTCGACGAACTCAGTTTGAGTTCTATGAACTCAGTTTGAGTTCGACGAACTTAGTTTGAGTTCGACGAACTCAGCTTTATGATGTAGTTCAGATAAACTCAGCTTTGAGTTCGACGAACTCAGCTTAGTGGAAGAAATGGAATGGGATTGAGTGTAATGAAGGCTCCCCAAGAGGAAATTCAAATGGCCCAACCTGGACCATTTATATTTGGTACTTCATCCCCTGCATTCAAGAATAAGAAGGCAGACCCTTCTAAGGTTGAATCAGCCAAGAAAATGACTGCTGTCAAATTAGTAAACATGTCTGATTGCTCAGTGTCAGATGCCATCAAATCTTGTATGGCTGCCAAGCCATTGCAAGCTGATGCCATTAGGACAAAGATAATCAAGACAGCTCATAGATTGACATTCAGTCAAATCATTGCTGAGAGGAACAGGAAGGATGTTGTTGTCTCTCCTCCTGAACATGTAGACTGTGCTGCACACCCCTCAAGAAATGTTCAGAAGAGGAGATACAATATTCATGAATGTTAGTGTTGTGGTAAGGTAGGACACTTTGGCATAGACTGTTGGCACAACCCTAATGTGACATGTGCAAAGTTGGGCCATCGTGCAAAGGGTACATCAAGAGTAAGGTTATTTATCATGCTAACATGTTCCTAGGACCCAAAGCTAATTGGGCTCCTAAGGATAACTAAACTTCTTGCAGGTTAGTCCAAGTACCAACCTCAACAAAATTTGGTACTTGGACAGTGGGTGCTCAAGGAACATGAAAGGAAGAAGGTAGACATCATGGTGTAGCAATAAACAGACCAGTATGGCCATATCCTCTGTTGGGTCTGAATACATTGCTACAAGAAGTTGTTGTGCACAACCATTGTGAACTCAACATTGATTAGAGGATTACAACCTCAAGGTAAGTAACTAGCCTCATTATTGATTTGAAAGTAAAAATAATCATTGTGAATTCAACATCCAATGCTATCTCTATTAATTTTAAAGTAGAATGATCAGCTTAACTAGAACAATCTGCTTAAGTTGAGCTTCAAATTGCGCTTAAATAGTTGGGAAAAGTCCGGGTATGACGAACTCTTTCTTGGGTTCGACGAACTCTTTCCTGGGTTCGATGAACGTCGAGTTTGAGTTCGATGAACTCAGTCTTATGTTGAAGTTTTAGATAAACTTAGTTGTGTTCGACGAACTCAGCCCTAGGTTGAAATTTTAGATGAACCCTCTCAGCTGATCCGCTGAGTCGATTAGGTTAACACTAAGACCTATTATATAAATAGCCGCCTGTGTTAGATGACTCTTCACATTCACTTGCACCACTCCAGCCGCCGAGTTGAAACTTCTACTCTTCGACAAATGGCTCCTAAGATAGCGAAGGAGTTGCTAGAAGGATGCGAGCTAGTGAAGGATGGCTTTCTCCATGCCTCACCAGAGATTTTAAATGTCATCTTCCTCATCTCAAAAGCAGGTCTAAAATTCATGTTATCTGAACCCTCTTAGATATTCAGGCATGAAGTTCTAGAATTTTATGCAAACACCAAACATTCATCTTCTAAGAATGGCATATCTTCTAAAATTGGAGAGTTTAGGGTGTAGCTGTCCCCTAAGAGATTAGAAAAGGTTCTGCTCCTACCTAGAGTGGAAGAAGAGGAGTTATCAGCATCCGACAAGAAGCAAGCTTTAAGATGGTGTGAATACAGTGATTCCCAGACCTCATCTCTGAAGAAGAAATTCTTCAACCAAAAGGGGAAGCTGTTATGTGATATTATGGCTAAAGCTCTTATGTGCAAGCCAGGCTCTCATGATACAATTTCACAACCAATGTTTGAGCTAATAGTAAGAATCATCATGAAGAAAAGAGCATGCTGGGGAAATGTTCTTTACCTAAGGATAAAGCAATGTCTGTAGGCTACTAACTTAGGAAGAATCCTTTCACTCTTCCTGCTGAAGGCATATCCAAGCCAATTCTCCTCCATCAAGGGTGTTAATATCCACTACTTGAAGAGATTGGATATTAAGGCATTGGACAGATCAACAAGAGTCCTCCCCATGAGCCAACCCTCTATGGTGGTTGAGCTAAAGGAGAAGAAGAAAGTAAGGAAGAATGAAGAAGAAGGTGTTGAGGGCTCCAAGAAAGATGATGATCCTCATGTGCACATGGTAGGTGAGGGAGGTGAAAATGTCCCCAGGACATGTAGGGTTGTGGAACCCCAGGGAAGAGTTGAATCTACTTATGAGCCAACTCAGATTGATAATGAACCAACCGTTCCTCAAGCTGAAGATGATCTACTGAATTCACCTATCCGTGGTAAATTAGGATCTCAGTTAGGCTTCACCACTCTAACAATAGTCTAGCCTAGGTATCTAACTAACTCATTTTTTAGGTTTCCCTAGACAAAATTCTCCACATATGGATGCCCAAAGTGAGGGGGAGCATAGCTCTCACTTTGGAGAAGGTGGTGGGGGTGCTAGTGAGGAGGAGCACAACCCAGATGATGGAAGAGCCAAAGCTCAGAATGGTGAAGAGATCATCAGGGTAGATGATAACATGGAAGTTCTACCTTCCTCTGAAGAATTGCCCCGACAAGAACCTGTAAAGGAGAAGGGCAACAATGGAGCTGAAGAGGTGGTGGAGAAAGAAGTGGCCCAGGCAAGGCCAGCAGATGGGCTAGACACATCTGACCTGCTAAACTCAATAAAATCCATCATTGAGGGTCAGATGTTGTCTGTGAAAGAGTTAGTTGCTGAAAAGGTTCAAGGTGTAACTGTTCAAATAAGGGAGGAGTTATATGCTACAAGAATATCATTGACTCAGGAGATCCAAGATAGTGAGCAAAGAATGGAATCAAGGGTAACTGCAGTAAGGAATGAGCTGAATACCCAGATTCATGATGTCACAACTGCATCTGCTCATATTCTCCAACAAATGACCAGATGGTTTGAGATGGCCAAAGGCGCTGTTGCTGCCCAACACACTATTCTGAAGCAAATTGCAGATCATCAAGGGGACTCCACAAAGGACATTACATATGTAAAGAATCATCTTTATAAGAATGAAAATGTATGGGAGAAAGCAGTTGCCAGGATGGCTCAAGTGGCTAACACATCTAGCAGGCATGTCATGTCCCACATTGACAAGGCAAACGAAAACATTCTGGAGGATGTGGATAGCACTTTTCAAACACTTTCCCAATCCATAATGGATCAACACTCTGAAATAGAGAAAAAAATATTTGAAGAAGGCAAAAAGGGGGAGGAGAAAGTTGCCAAGCTAAGTGCTAAACTAAAAGGAGCTCACATAAGGTTAAATACCAACATGGAGAATGCACACCACCTGCTACTCACTTACCAGGAAGCAGCCCACAAGCAAGTGGTGGAAGAGGTCAATAATGCATCAAATGCAATTCAAGAAAATATTCTAACTGTGGTTAAGAAGATAAATGATGATCATTGGATCACCAGTCTAAAGGTGTTACAAGGAATAAGAATTGCCTTAAACCTTCCTGTATTGAATCCAAACAGACCTGAAGATTTTGACTTTCAAGTTCAATCTGAACTGATTCAAGATGAGAGGGAATCAAAGAGGAGAATGAAAGAGGGCATTCAAACTGCTGAAGAATATATGGCCTAGAAGAGGATGGAAAGAATAGATGATCCATTTTATGAGGAACACAATTTGGAATTGGACACAATTGTAGTCAACACCTGTGTCAGCCATGGCAATCCACTCAAGGATACTGACCATGTCTACTCATCTGCTGAATGGGTCAAGCACCTAGAGAGGGAGTCTCTAAAAGAAAGGATTCTCAATGAAAATATGGTAAGAAGGGAAAATCCTATAAGGATTCCCCCAAGATACCTTCCCAAGCCATTTCTATACTTCAAAGTGAAGGAAAAGATGAAGGCTGCTGCTGAAGCTAGGGAGAGAAAATCTGAAGAAAAAGGAAAAAGCTCTTCCCAGGGACCATCCAAGAAGAATCTACTCTTTGAAGCTCCTTAAATTATTCAATGTATAAATATGACTTGAACTGATTGTTTATGACTGTTTTGATCATTTAAATGAAATGATATTTCATCTTCTGAAAATCATATGTGTCATTTACTGTTAGTATATGTATGTTGCACTTGAATATCTGTGTTTCTATCTTCAGTATTCTGTGCTATGTATTTTACAGTAATGAAGAAATGTTGAATCTTCACTTAATGAACATAAATGTAATACATCTTTATGTGTAGTTGGCATCTGTATCTAATGATAATTCACATAGGTAAGAAACTGTTAATGTCAATAGAAATCTTCTTTATCTTCATATGTCATGAAATGCAATAACTCTCAATATCTGTGATATGACATATTCTTTGATTAAGTTGCTACTTAGCATTGGCAGGTATTTTGCCATCTTCAAATAGGGGGAGACTGTTGGGAACTTGCCCTCAAATTCCCTTAATTTGAAGAGGGGTCATCATGCAATGCTAAGTGCATGTTGTATTTGATAAAGCCATGTTTCTGTAAGAAATACAGGTTCAGGTAACTCAAGAGAAAGGGCCAATCATGCCCTTAGTTCAGGAGAAATCTACTCCTAAGAGATGAAGAATTGTCTCAGCAGAACCGCTGAGACGAAGGTTCAAATCCGCTGAGACGAGCTCACTGTCTCAGCAGATCCGCTGAGACAGGAAAGGAACTGCAGATAGAATAGATCTGGCGTGTTTGTCGAACTCAGAAGGCAGTTCGTCAAACATAGAGATAGAACAGAAGCAAGCGCTGAGACTTGGCGTGTTCGTCGAACGGAGAATGGAGTTCGTCCAACGCAGAGCATGAGGAGTTCGTTGAGCGCAGAGTATGGTGAGTTAGTCGAACTCAGATCTTGGCGTATTTGTCGAACATAGAGTTGGGCAAGTATGTCGAACCCAGTATGGCGAGTTTGTCGAACGCAGAGTGCGAGCTCTGCCCGTGGCGCAAGCTGCAGAAAGGCAGTGTAGGGTCCACCAGTCTCTCCCATACTTGTGAGAAGGTCGGCTAAGAGCCGTTGAATATCAGAGATGTATAAAAGAAGAAATTAGGGCACTTATGAATGCTCTCGGTTGCGTGCCAAAAGAAATCAACTATTCCATTGACGGCCGAAGCTCTCATTTTTCTCCTCCTGCCCACTAAACAAGGAAGAAGAAACAGAGAGAGAGAAAGTTAGCTCCTTTACAAGAAGGAGCAAGGTGATCTTCCATCCTTCATCTGAAGAGGAAGTTCAGATAGTAGATGCCATCAACATCTCCAGCTACAAGGAAGCACAAGCTGTGCCGGAACTACAGGAGACTTCCTTCAACTGCTGTCTGCTGTAGTAAGATTTAAACTCACTTTTCTGTAGGGCAACTTGCCTGAGTTTGTAGGACCATTTGGTATGAGATTGTAGGAACCTTTGGGTTTTGAGTTATAGGGCTGAAAGCCTGAGTTTGTAGGATCTGTTGATCTGAGTTGTAGAGCTGTGAGGACAACTTGAGGTAGGATCTGTGAAGATCTGAGGTAGGGCTGTTTAGCCTGAGTTGTAGGGCATTATTGCCTGAGCTGTAGGAGGTGGATTCTTCTGAGGTAGGGCTTGTTGGCCTGAGATTGTAGGACCTGCTATGGTCTGAGTTGTAGGATCAGTGGTTGATCTGAGGTAGGGCTGCTGTGCCTGAGGTAGTGTTGGGAAAATATGAGAGATCCTGAGTGATCTGTGTTGTAGGCTCTTGGAGCAGAGTTTGGAGGAGTTGGCCCTGTCTAACACACTGTTAGAAGGGTGAAGTGGGAAAGTGGACTACCCATAGACACACTGTCTTGGGGAACCACTATAAACACTTGTGTGTTTTCTGGTTGTGTTTGATTACTTGTTTAGAATAATATTAAACATCTAAAGAAAACAAGTAAAAAATCAAAAGACCTATTCACCCCCCCCCCCCACTCTAGGTGAATTAGATCACATACCTATATAAACTTACAATGGTCATGTTAGATCAAGGGATATTAGATAACTGAAAGATCATCTTTAGTGGGAGCATCGTGGATTGTATGTTTGTCGGTTGTTTATTCATATGATGAATTATAATTTGTACTATGTACTTCTTTTTACATTTATGGCAAGTTCTTTTGTTATGTCAATTTGTTCCTATATTTGATATAGTAGTTAACATAATAAATACCCTTAGAATGTTTGCTTCCATTGGAATTCAAGTACGTGACTTAAATGTGAGAGCCTATGTTTATATGAAGCTTTATTCTTAAATGGTCCCTGGTCAAGGTAACATCTTAAAAATTAGGGCGAAGATGATACATTAAGACTAGTATGTGGGTTGACTGATGACCGGTTCTCACAGGTCATGATATAGGATATCAAGTCATCACATATGTGTTGGATCTATAGGCGCCCCTAGAGGGGGGGGGGGGTGAATAAGGACTTTACAATTTTTGAATAAAAACATAAAATACGTTATGTCACTACTATCGACGGTAAGTAGTTAACGCCCGACGCTAACGCTCCAGAAATTTAGAACTTCTCAAAAAATGTGCCAAAGTGATTTTTCTTACAACTCTCGAATGAAATAAAATCTTAGAAAATCAGAGAAGATGAAAATTGATTTTATTTCAAAAGATAATTACAAGAATATTAATTTCAATAGCGCTTGAAATTGAGGCAATAGAATAAAAAATACTTTTTTATTCTTCATCGATCCTTCTCCCAAGGCCTGGTTGTCTATAGCCTATCTTCCCCAAGATATGGCCTCTAGCCATCCATCTAGATCTACACCTAGACCCAGTCTCCACACACACCGCGGCGAATTTCCCTTAAGCATTGCAAGGCCTAGTCGCCAACCCCTGCGACGAATTCTCTACCATATCAAAAGTAAATAGAAGAAATACAATGTAAAAACACTCCATAATTAGAAGACCTCTGAAGGAGATGAAGGATCACCATGAACATCATCGGAGTTGAAGCGTGCATCCTTCTTCATGTATGACCGTGTTGAAATCTCCTTGTCACTCTTGTTCTTCAATGAGATAGTTTGAAATGCTCATGAACTTAGGGATGATGGTTCTCATGAAAGGTTGGAGTTGTGTCTTAAATGAATGTCCCATGAAAGAGCGAGATCAATCCTTTTTATTGACTACAAAAACTACCACCTGCAGAAGAACTACCGCGCCGCGCAAGTGTCGTGCCTACTATCATTCTACAATGTTTCCACCTTCATGGAGATTGTGCTAACCGCAATGGATCATGGACCTACGGCGCCGCGGGAAGATCTAACGCTTCTTGTTATCTTTCGTCACTTTATCATCGATAAACCATCTGCCGTGAGTCTTCAGTTGTCATCCCATCTACCGCCAGCAGTAATTGTTACTGCTCTGCAGTAGCTCTAAATTCAGAGCTCCAACATGTGTATCCTCATTCAATCTATGTGTGTACCTATACAATCTTCACACTATAAACACATAAAATACAAGATCAAATACAATACAATATTTGTTATTCTCAAACCAAGAGATGAAGAACATAGACTCCAACAATATCCCTCTTTTGATAATAACAAATACATGTATGAGAAATTCATGAGTTTAAGATTATTTGTGTTTATAGATAAGTGCGGTAATGAGATATGCATGAATAATAGGTTAATAGCATGATAGATTTAATGCAATAATATATACTCTTCTTAGTCAAAGACTTGATGAGTCCCATTTATATACACATTTATGGACTCATCTGGGCCGATTATCTAATCTATGCACTACACTTTAGGCATGTTTTCATTCATATTGGTTATTCCTTGATAGGTGCACTCTTAGGCCCGTTTCGTTGTGCAGTTGTGCTCCTCATTATTAGGGGTAAGCACATGGTGCTCCCCTTCCATTTCTCTATGTTTATCTAGTGCTGGAGGTGTATTCCCAGCTATTTTTATCTTGTATGCAGGTGGCCGGATACAAGTGTCCAGTTTTCTCCCAGAATTCATGACTGTGTGAAACGCACGGTCCTGCATTTCCCTTGACGCACGGGCTGTTGCGGTCGTGCGCTCTGATCTGGGCAGAAGACGATCGATCTGAATTTAGTCGTGCATTTTACGCACAGGCGGATTTGCCCGTGCGTGAGTAAAACGCATGGTTGGCATGTGTTCTCCATGTTTTTGGTCATTCTGAATTTACTCGTGCATTTGTACGCGCGGGAGAATTTGCCCGTACGTGGGTAAAATGCACGGGCGGCGCTGCGTCTCTCTCAAGCCTGCTTTTATCATATAATAACGCACGGTTCACGCACGGACGTGCGTTCGACCGTGTGTGACCATTTTTCTACCTGTTTAGTATAAAATGCAGATTACATCGCAGAGTTGTGGGAGAGCGGAGAGGGGAGCGGAAAATTAGGTCCTCCCCGCCATTCCTGAGGTTTGAAGGCTTCTCCTTCACCTCCACCACCAAAGAGGCCATTTTCCGGCGTCTTCCACCACCATCCTTCCATCCGGGAGTGTTAGCAAGCATCCTCCGCCTAGTGCTCAAGCATTCCTCATCGTGGGAAGCCATAGAAGAGTTGTAGGTCTTTGGATCGGTGACAGCCTCCATCGAATCAGCACCATCTGAGGGCCGAGCCCGGAGAGAGCCAGACAACCTCTTATTCCGGCCGAGAACCAATGACGCGGTGATTTCTTCCTATTGGTCTTCTCTAAAATTTATGTTTGTGTTTTCCTTGTGATTGTTGTAATGAACTATCATTTAGCTTTATGTTATAAATCTTTTGTGATGTTGATGTGCAATGATGCGGTGGTTCGAGAATAGCACTTTCTTTGCTGTGTTTTCCTGAGATTTGTTGTGTGTGAAGCCCTATCAATTGCTAGTGGTGTTGCTTGGAGAAGAGGTGTGTGCGACCCTCACCCGTCATAGTTACTTTCCGTCCACGCGCGTCCCGAAGCACGGCATCGCGACCGTTGCATCCACCTCGCCTTGCGAAGCGGAGTTTTGACCCGCATCTCTCTTTTCTGCACTAGCTTAGTAAACCCAAAATCAATGCCCTTGTTTTTTCCTTTATTCGCTCGTATAACGATCGATTCACCACACGTTTCGTTCACCAGAACCTGCATTTCTTGAGAGACGATATTCAGGGAAACTATTCCCAATTTTATTACTTGACAGCGACCGGTGCACTTGCCGAATACGCATCAAGTTTTTGGTGCCGTTGTTGGGGAATGCAGGCGTGTAATGCTTTGTGTTGTGAATCCTTGTTATAGGAGCAGTTGTTTTTGATTTTGGTTTTTCTTTGTATTTTCTGTTTGTGTATGCAGAGACAAGCCGGAAGGGAAGTAGTACCCTTTGATCTTGATATTGAACGTACTGCGCGCGCACTAAGGCGTGTTGTAGTCATGCAAGCGGCTATGGGAGATAATACGGAACCTGGAGTTGTGCCGAGAGCACCCACTGATAGAGATGAGGTGAATCATGGAGTACCCCATGTGGGGCAAAATCATCTAAGGACGAGCAGGAGGTGGTCAGGCCGAGACCTAGGACCATGAGAGACTACACCACTCCTACAGCTGGGAGTGTGTATCCAGGATTTGGGCCTAACATCATGAACAATCAGTTCGAAATCAAGCCCGCCATCCTGAACATCATCCATAACAACGCGCAGTTCTCTGGGATGCCCAGTGAAGACCCACATCTTCACTTGGCAGAGTTCGCAGACATTTGCGGTACCTTCAGGTATGTAGGAATCAATGACGAAACAGTCAAGTTGAGACTGTTTCCATTCTCATTGAGGGACAAAGCCAAGGTGTGGCTCCATTCTATCCCTCCAGGAACTGCTACCACTTGGGATGCGCTTGCGTCCCAATTTCTCGCCAAATTCCACCCGGTGGACAAGATTGTGAGCCTTCAGCGCGAGATCGCCACCTTCCGGCAAGCTGAACAGGAAACCCTCGCAGAAGATTGGGAGCGTCTTGGTGACCTCCTGCGCAAATGCCCAAATCACGAGCTCCAGCAGTGGAATATCGTGGAGACCTTCTACTTCGCCATCGAGCCCAACCATCTGGCGATGATTGACGTTGCTGCAGGAGGAACCCTGATGAACCACACGCCCGAAGAAGCTCTCAGAATTCTGCAGGACACCGCGTCCCACAACACATTCTGGACTGCGGGTAGAAATGCGCCTAGAAGCCCTCGGGGACTATTCGTGGTGGATTCACTACCTCCCGCTGCTGCGACCGCGTCTAACATCATATGTGAAGGATGTGGAGGTAGTGGTCCCCACTCAAACAAGTGCCCAGGAAGCGGGCTATCAGGTGAATTATCTCAGCTTAGTTTAAATGAATCTGTAAATTTCGTTGAAAATCAAGCTACGGGGGCACCCTACGGAAATGCTTATAATCCGGGTGTGAGAAATCACCCCAATTTTTCATGGAACCAAAATGCTGCAGGCCAATGATGGCAACCGGGCCAGCATTAATATGATGCTCAAGCGTCCGGAAGCCAACCGAGGCCGCCTCAGCCGGGTTATAATAAAGGTGCCCCAGTCCCTAAGAAAAGCAATCTGGAAGAGTTGATGGAGAGGTTTATGGAAGCCGCAAACGCTAATATGGCGAACCAAACCGCATCCATGCGTAACTTGGAGACGCAAGTGGGCCAATTGGCTCAAGTGCTAACCGAGCGTGCGCAAGGGACCCTCCCCAGTAATACAGAAAAAAATCCAATTAACCAAGGGAAGAGTCTCTCCGGCGTGGGAGTAGGTGAGCTAAGTGAGTTGGTGGTCTCATGCTCCATTAATAATATTGAAACGGCAGCCCTATGTGATTCCGGTTCATCTCGCAACATCCTCGCTTTGCAGGATGTTGCTAAATAGCAACTTAAAATGGATACGGATGAACGGAAGTCTTTAGTGCTTGCTAATGGGACTGTAGTTAAGGCTGAGGGAGAAGTCAGGAATGTGGAAGTTACAATCGAAGGTACGGTAATGGTTGCCGACTTCTAAGTTTTGGGACCAAGTCTGAATCAATCCATTCCCATCTTGGGAGTACCATTCTTAAAAGTGAGCGGTGCTACCTTAGACTTTTCTAAGGGGTGTGTTGTCTTACCCTGTAAGGTGACACCCTCCACTTGCCCCAAAATTGTATCCGTAGCAGTAATCCATTCTCACCCTATTTTTACTGATGAACCATCTAGTGATGCAGAAGCCGAGAAAACAACAGAATCGCTAGAAGGAGCAAAGAAAGAAGAGATGTTGCAAGTTGTGACGGAAGAGGGGAAGAAGGCAAGAGACAGCACCGAGACCAGAATATTAAATGACGAGGGAGAAGGTGGAACAAAGCGCCTTATGAAAATTTGTCCGAGTCAAAGTAACAAATGTAAACATTTTAAGCAGGTCCATTGGGCTGATCTAGTTGCCACGACGTCAACGGAAGTGAAGCCACCCGCCACCAAGGTGGGAAATTCTGCCAGTTATCAACGTTGGCGCTCTCCAACTGTGGAGAAGCTGAAGCAAGCAAAATTGCTGCGTGAAGCACGCTCTGTTGCCCTCCGGCGCGAGAAGGAAGAGGTTAGGGGCAAGGGGGAGACATCCTCCTTGGGCCCTAAAGCCTTCACCTCTTTCCCATCTCGCGTAGCTAGGGAGAACCACCACAAATCAGCATACAACTGATGAGTGATGGGGTCTCTGGGTGGTGATTGTGCTGTTTCTTCGGTCTAATTTTGTGCTCTGTGTCGCTACTTTGCTGTCTTGTTTGTTTTTATTTTAGTTTGGATCAATCTCTTTAACTGCTGTTTTAAAACTTTAATACAGGTATTCGGTCCACCTTTAAGGACGTTAAACAAAAGGGCTTCTTGGGAGACAACCCATTGGAACCAACTGGTTCCGTTTGCTTTTTATTTTTTATATGTTCTGTATTTCCTTCTTGCTAACAGCGCAGGTTGGAGCTCTCGTGTGGTGGAAAATGGAGAGGATTTTTTATTAAAAGAAAAGAGGAATTTCCGCACTTCTGGCATGCTCATTTATGAGCATAGGTCCACTCTACCCCTTTCCTACTTATTTCTGAATTGGTTATTATATTTGGTTTTGATCATGTCTGGGGGAGAGAGTGATCGGTGCATGTGCACACACATTGCATGACATGTTAGAATGTGCTGAGTTAGGAATTTTCAAATGTATTGTCGCATTGCATACCACGCACCACATTCGTTTTCTTGTTATTCGTGCGCATTTATCGTGTAAGTGCTTAGTTTGTATGTTTGGATGCTTGTTTGTTGATTTAGGATTGTGTGGCAGAACAAGTTGTGACCCGTGCGGTGCTATTAGTAGAGCGCTAACGTGGCTTAAAAATTCTTGTAGAGTAGATTTTATTACAAAATTATAGTTTTATTTACTTCTGTAGTGTAACTGTAAAATACTCTACTCGAACGGTGAATTTGGTGAATCTAGCGGTAGCCCTAGGTCGAGTGTAGAAGAGCTGTTAGCCTCGAGTTGTTTGAGTTGGAAGGAGAGGAGACCTCGCTCGGTGGTTAAGAACTTGCCCCTAGCTATTTTCAAAAGGAGTGCGTTGAATGATCTTGATGGGAGCATGATGTAGGCCATCAATTGATCCGATTGAGCTTCGATTTCCCAACCTAATATCACCCTTTGCTAGCCTCGTTGAGCTTTACCTTTCCTATTTGTTAAACTCCACCAAACTTTCACCAAGACGACATATCCTAACCTAAAACGCACTAGAGTCAAGCTTTGAAATTTATTCATTTTGTTGATGATTGTGCAATGCGGAGTAATAAAAATTCGGGGGTGTGATGTGGTGTGTGCGCGCAGAAAAATGAAAAAAAATTTGATTGATCCTAACTTATGTTATTATGGATCTAAAAAAAAGAGAGAGTTAATGAACTCTAAAAAGAATAGAACCATAAGTATGGTAGTCTCGCGCACACCATAGTGCTTAATTGAAGTCTGGGGAGTGTGCTTCAAGTTGAAGATGTTAAGGTTGATTTTTGTTTATTTACCGGAGGTTGGGTGCGTTTAGCCTACGTCCTTCTACTTCATTACCGTACCTCAACCCAAGCCCAAGTCTAGCCTAAAAGCCCTACTAATTCTTGATAAGATCGTCTCATGCAGTGGAGAAGGTGTGAAAGGGCAAGCATATGACCATCGACCTTGATGGATTTCTTGGAGAGCTCTTTCTTGAGATCCAATTTGAACAACGCTTACCTTAGCAGTTCACGTTATTTTCCTTAGGGCGCGACAATTCGATTCACCAATAATTCACCTCAGAGTAGTAGTATTTTGTATTTTACACTTGTAGAAGTTCTTAAAATATAGTCTTTGTTTTAAAATCTTTTCTACTTTATTTTTACGATCGTTATTTCTTTACTTCCCATCGTATTTTGCCTGCGCAGTTGCTTCTTTAACGTGCACTTTTCTACCATAGGATTAAGTGTTTGCCCAAGACGTGCAAACAGGTAAGTTTGGGGGTGTGATGAGTCCCATTTATATACACATTTATGGACACATCTGGGCCGATTATCTAGTCTATGCACTACACTTTAGGCATGTTTTCATTCATATTGGTTATTCCTTGATAGGTGCACTCTTAGGCCCATTTCGGTGTGCAGTTGCTCTCCTCGTTATTGGGGGTAAGCACATGGTGCTCCCCTTCCATTTTTCTACGTTTATCTGGTGCTGGAGGTGTATTCCCAGCTATTTTTATCTTGTATGCAGGTGGCCGGATACAAGTGTCCAGTTTTCTCCCAGAATTCATGACTATGTGAAACGCACGACCGTGCATTTCCCTTGATGCACGGGCTATTGCGGTCGTGCGCTCTGATCTGGGCAGAAGACGATCGATCTGAATTTAGTCGTGCATTTTACGCACGGGCGGATTTGCCCGTGCGTGAGTAAAACGCACGGTTGGCCTGTGTTCTCCATGTTTTTGGTCATTCTGAATTTACCCATGCGTTTGTACGCACGGGCGGATTTTCCCGTGCGTGGATAAAATGCACGGGCGGCGCTGCGTCTCTCTCAAGCCTGCTTTTATCATATAATAATACACAGTTCATGCACTACCGTGCATTCGACCATGCGTGACCATTTTTCTACCTGTTTAGTATAAAATGCAGATTACATCGCAGAGCAGCGAGAGAGCGGAGAGGGGAGCGGTAAATTAGGTCCTTCCCGCCGTTCCTGAGGTCTGAAGGCTTCTCCTTCACCTCCACCACCAAAGAGGCCATTTTCCGGCGTCTTCCACCACCATCCTTCCATCCGGGAGTGTTAGCAAGCATCCTCTGCCAAGTGCTCAAGCATTCCTCGTCGTGGGAAGCCATAGAAGAGTTGTAGGTCTTTGGAGCGGTGAAAGCCTCCATCGAATCAACACCATATAAGGGCCGAGCCCGGAGAGAGCCCGACAACCTCTTATTCCGGCCGAGAACCCAAGACGCGGTGATTTCTTCCTATTGGTCTTCTCTAAACTTTATGTTTGTGTTTTCCTTGTGATTATTGTAATGAACTATCATTAAGCTTTATGTTATAAAACTTTTGTGATGTTCATGTGCAATGATGCGGTGGTGCGAGAATAGCACTTTCTTTGCTGTGTTTTCCTGAGATTTGTTGTGTGTGAAGCCCTAGAAATTGCTAGTGGTGTTGCTTGGAGAAGAGGTGTGTGCGACCCTCACCCGTCATAGTTACTTTCCGTCCACGCGCCTCCCGAAGCACGACATCACTGTCGTTGCATTCACCTCGCCTTGCGAAGCAGAGTTTTGACCCGCATCTCTCTTTTCTGCACTAGCTTAGGAAACCCAAAATCAATGCCCTTGTTTTTTTCCTTTATTCGCTCGTATAACGATTGATTCACCACACGTTTCGTTCACCAGAACCTGCATTCCTTGAGAGACGATATTTGGGGAAACTATTCCCAATTTTATTACTTGACAGCGACCAGTGCACTTGCCGAATACGCATCAAGACTCCCCCTACATAAGTGTTCTCTTATAATTTACTCCCCTTAAATATTTATTTTACTAAATTTCTCAATATATTCTCCCCCTTTTGTTATTAGCAAAAGTGGGTATGGATGAGTGTATATCTATTAAGATTATTTAGGGAAAACTTATTGGAAGGATAGTCTTGATCGAGCAAAGAATAAAGCATGCACCTTCTATATGAATACTCCCCCTACATAGATGCTTCCTATGAAATTGTAAATGTACTCCCCCTAAAAATTAGATTTATGCAATTTATGCTCCCTTTTTGGTAGTATCAAAAGAGAGTTTAGGTGAGTTTATGCAATAAGAATGAATATGTTCTATATAGAGATAAAAATAGGATGCAATATAAAGCTTGTTAAATACTACTTGTTAAAAAAATAGTCATGAATGAGTGCAAGTAGTAATCACAGCGGAAGAATATAATAAGCACTCTTCAAAATAAGCATCATTTTAGAAGGTAAAAACATATAAAAGATAATGAGTTTTAAATTTGAAAAGTAGATGGTTGAGTTAAAGTTTCAAGAGATGCTATTCCATTGAGATTTTGAAATAAAATTGCACGCATGATTTGAAAGTATCAAGAAAAGATACAAAACTATAATGTATTAAATTTTTTATTTCAAGTAAACATAAACATTGTAGCGGTCATGCTTTGTTATCTAGTGCATTTACTGAAGTTTGTAGAGAATAGTGTAAAAGTGTTTTAGGGTCTAATTCTCATGAGTATAAGTTTTATGAAAGATAATGATGTGTACAAATAGTGTTTTGATAAAGTATATAAGTGAATTAACCAAATAATATAATATATATAATGGAATAACGCAACATTAAAGTACACAAAAAAATCATTACTTCCATAATATTTCATTACACATGAATAAAGAGTACAACTACCAAGGTGTTCTTCACACACAATGCTTATTAAGACTTATCAGGGTGAAAAGTAGTGCTTGGGGGTTCACTTTTATACTTTTTAGCTATATTTTCATTTTTTTTGTGATTCGGTGTACTAAGAGAAGTGGTGTATAAATTGTTTGCTACAAGATACTAAACAATTCTTAGCCAAGGTGCACAAGCTCACAATGCTTATTAAGGCTTATTAGGAGCGTGAGTAGTGCTTGGTGGAGTTTTCCTTGTCATTTATTATTTTCTTTTTTTGTTTAGTGACTAAGGACTCCGAATTCACTTGTTTTACAAACAAAACATTTTAATGTTAAACCACATTTCTATAAAGAATAAGTGCATGAAAGACAGAATTGTAGTATCCAATTCAATGTTGTGTAGGTATTTTATTTATGCATTTTAATTATTAATGTTATTACACTACATAATCATTCAAGTATAAGATTAAAAACACATGAGATTAACAAAAAAGTGTAAGTGAGATAATCATTATCAAACATAATACATTACTCATACTTAGATGCATGCTAAGCGTTCCTGCATATGTTTTCTACAATCAATTTCATTTCACATAACAAGATATTTTCAAGGCATGACAAATAGAAAAACAATGTTTGTAAGAAACTTAAAAATTAAATTAAACATTATATTTAATCTTTAATTGATATTATTTATCATCCTTGACTTTAAGCAATGAAGCATTAAGCTGCTTTTTTGTTTTAAATTTTTAGAAACAAAATAGAAATAAATAAACAAATGTAATAACAGACAAAGACATATTATTGTATCTTTGGAATTGTTTTGATGTTTTATTTTGATTTTTATGGACACTATCAAAACAAAAAAACATGAAACTTTCTGAAACCAGTGTAAATATAGTACAATAATTTATCATAAAGGTAACAATTAGAAAGGGATCAGTATATTAAGAATCAAGCTAATGTTAACGGTAATAACTACTGTTGGGCGATAACAACAGTACATTGATTTTCATGAAAAATTCATATTTTTTGCAATTTTTTGCTCTTAATTTTTCTTGAATATAATTTGTCATTATGTGAGTTATAAAATATAGCAAGAAAATCAGAAAAATATGAGAGAAATTTCAGATTCAATATTTTATGCTAAAACATCTAACACTCCCAATTCTAATCTAAGCATATTGAATCTAGCATTGAGAGAGAGGTTTGGTAAAGATATCCGCAAGTTGATACTCAGTTCCGATAAAACAAATTCTTACATGTTCCTTTTTAATAAGATGGCTAATAAAATGATGTCGGACATCCATATGTTTAGATCTAGAATGATGTACGAGATTGTTTGTAAGATCGATATCGCTCTTGTTGTCACATTTTAATTCTATGTTATTTAGATGAACTCTAATGTCTTCTAAAGTTTGAGTCATCCATAAGGTTTGTGAACAAAAAATTCCTAGTGAGATATACTCGGCCACGGTGGTGGAGAGGGCAACATAATTCTGTTTCCTACTCGACCATGAAATAAGTGAGGGGCCTAAGAAATGACACATGTTATTAGTGCTTTTATGATCTAACGAACATTTCGCATAGTCCGAATTAGAAAAACCGTGTAAAATAATGGAATCATTATGAGGATATCATAAGCCTAATCTAGATGTACCGAGTAGATATCTAAAAATACATTTAACCACTTTTAAATGTGATTCTTTGATGTTAGCTTAAAATCTAACACATAAATAAACGGGAAACATAATATCGGGTCTAGAAGCACTTAAATATAGTAATGACCCCATCATTCCTCTATATAATGCTTGATCAATAGAAACACTGGCTTCATCTTTTCCTAACTTTAGTGATGTACTCATTGGAGTATTAGCTTGCTTTAGATTTTCAAATCCAAATCTTGTAATTATATCATGAATATATTTATATTGACAAATAAAAATACCATCATGTCTTTGTGAGATTTGAAATCCTAAAAAATATGTGAGTTCTCCTAACAAGCTTATTTCAAATTCACTTTTCATCACTAAAACTACTTCATTACACAACTCTTCATTAGTGGCTCCAAAAATAATATCATCTACAAAATTTGCAATATTATCAAATCATTATTAAGATGCTTAATGAAGAGTGTGTTATCCGCACTTCCCATAGTATATCCGTGCTTCTACAAAAATGATGTTAATCTTTCATGTCGAGCACGTGGAGCTTGTTTCAAACCATAGAGCACTTTTTCCAACTTATATACATGATTTGGAACTTTTTCAATAATAAAACCGGGGGTTTGTTCAACATATACTTCTTCTTTTATAATCCCGTTTAAAAATGCACTTTTAACATTCATTTGAAATAATTTAAACCTTTTAAAACTCGCAAATGCAAGAAAAATTCTAATTGATTCTAGGCGAGCAACGAGTACAAAAGTTTCATCAAAATCTACCCATTCGATAAGAAAGGAGGGAAAGCTTTCATAGCTGAGGCCTGGAGTGATTCAGACTCTGAATCAAGCTCCTCCTCATCTGATGATGATGAAGATGGTGGACCAAAAGAAGCCTGCTTAATGGCTATGGAAAATTCTACTGATGAAACTGAGGTAAGCATCTTTGAAGATCTTGACTTTTCTTAAAAAGATTTTAAAGAATGCTTCAAGGAATTTTGCCAAGATTACATTAACAATCAAAAAGAACTTGAAATAATCAAATCAGAATTAGATGTCATTAGGAAGAATCCTCTACTCTCAGTCAACTCTGATCTGAGATGTGAACTGGTTAGGAAAGAAAAAGAAATATATTCTTTAGATAATGAAAATTCAGACCTAAAGAAAGAACTCTCAAAGGCAAAAGCCTTTGAGGGCTCCCTAAATAGAAAGAGTCAAATGATCAAAGGTATCTCACAAAATCACTCCAGGAGATTTGATCATATTTATCAGGAATCACAACCACTCACTAGAAAACTTGCTTGTGATAACTTGTAGCATCATTTAGGTCTAGACCTAATAATATTTCAGAATCATGTGAAGGCCATAAGAATAATAACCCTAATAAACTCACCATATTTAATAGGGCAGACATTAGTGATCAACCAGGAATCTTAGGCAAACATTCCTTATAAAAATCAAATGAAAACGTATCTTTCAAAAGTGAGTGTGCTACATGCAAAAGTTATAAAATTGAAATAGAAGAGATGGTTGAAACATTTGTGGAGTATAGAAATAATAATCAAGCTCATATTGACTCTGTCATTTCCACTCATAAAAATAGCACAAATGCCTATAATAAAGCTAGACATGATCTAATGATCAAAAAAGATAAATTAAAATCAGAAATCAACTTGCTTAAGAAAATGGTAAATACAGATTCACAAACTCTTAATGATAAGAATCATACGTCGAATAGAACTCGACGCAATTTTAAGAATGCGTCGAATGCATCTCGACGGAATCCAGCATATGCGTCGACATCATTTTGAAGCAACTATATGGGTGCGTCAAATTACACTCAACGCAGCCAATACCATGCTTCGAATGACAATCAACGGGACTATGCAGGTACGTTGAATTCCATTCGACCCAACTCTAAAAAATGCGTTGATTTCTTCTCGACGCATATTTTCTACATAAAGTTACCAAACAACAAAACCCCCTTTTACATCTATTCCTAGATGTTTTTGCTTCTCTAAACAAGGACATATTGTCAAATATTGTTGGCATAATAATGCAGCACTTCTTCACCTAAGGGAGAATAGTGGAAGACCATCTCATTCTTTCAGGTCTCCATATGATGATAGAAGAAAGAGACCCCGGCATGAGAGGATCTATATTAATTTTCAATTCAATGTGCAGGGGAAATACTATTCAACCACAAACCAGCAGTGGTATTTGGACAGTGGCTGCTCCATACATATGACTGGAGCAAAAAAGTTGCTGGAGAATTTTAAGGCTAGGGAAGGGCCAAAGAACTATTCTGCAGGAAGAAGACCAGCTAGCAGAACAAGTTGAAAGGAGGAGCATAATGAACCATCCATCTGTGTGTCTGGAAAAAGGACAACAAGAAAGTGACACTGACACAGGTGAAGATTCTGTAGTAGATGAAGGGGAAAAAACAACACCTGGGCTACCAGGCACAGACTTCATCCTAGTAAATGAGGATGAAGCCCCCACTGTCACTGAGCAAGTAACACCTCAGGAAGAAGAGAATCCCCTAGATCACTCCACATGATCCAGGATGACTCAAAAAGATCATCCTCCTGTTGGATCGGTAGGCGCCCTTAGAGGGGGGTGAATAAGGGTTTTTAAAAGTTATATTATATTTTGGAATACTTGAAATAATAAGAGATCAAAATAGTGATTTTGAATAAAGATCTAAATTGTTTTATAATGAAGGAGAGGATAATAAACAATTTAGAGAAATGAAGATCAAATCAATATTATTACACAAAGAGAGACATGATTATTATTAATAAAATTGATTACAAAATTCGATTTCAATGACGCTAGAAATCAAGGCGAAATATGAAAGACACTTTTTTGTTTTCTATACTAACTCGTATCCCCACAAACCGGTTGGCTTTAGCCGTTCCTTCCCCAGATACAGCCTCAAGCCGCTCTAGCCAATCCTTCTCCGGATATGGCCTCGAGCACTCCCTAGACCTACACCAGAGACCTAGTCGCCAACACGAGGCAAATTTCTGCCTTATGTCCTACCCAGACCTAGTCGCCAACACGAGACGAATTTACTACATAATTTAAAAGAGATGGATAAATGAAATAACAACAATATAAAAACTCCATATATGGATCTCTTGGAGAAGTACACGTAGACCCGCAGAGTATGATCGTAGTCGATGTGGTCTTTCATCATGACGATGACGCGTGTTGAAATCTTCTCCATGGATCTCCTTAAGCCTTCATGGATTTGTGGGAGTATCTCTCTGAACCTTCCTCTCTATGATGTGGCACGAAGCTCTGGAATTTATGATCTCAAGAGGATGAAGAAGACGGATCCAAGGGGTCTTTTAATAGCCTCAGCGCTAGCACCTGCGCTATCGCTACCGTCGACGCTATCCCAGATTAGGAAATATTCGGCGCTGGAGAATCTTCAATTCGAGGAAACATTTTCATCTTGCCTTCTGTGCTCCGCGCTACCGCCGAGCACTAGCTCCTTCTAAATGTACTCTTGGGATTGCGCTAATCTTCGCTAGCGTTGGGCGCTAGGTTTTACCGCCGGCGCTAGTGGGCATGTTGGAATTATTAGCCCAATTTTTGGGCCAACCTTCTTATGTCATCCTTGAGTCATATGGACCTTGTTTTCCTGCACACTTAAACACACAAGATCAAATACACTAGGATTTGTTATTCTCAAACCTAGGAGATGCGGAAGACCATGTTCCAACAAACTCCCCCTTTTGATAATAACAAATCCATTAATGATAAATCAGAGCATTAATATATAAGCATGATGAAATCTACTTGTGTGTGTGTGAGAGTGATGACTTTGGATAATTATCGATTTTAGTATTTAGAATTGCTCCCCCTAAATATATGCTCCCCCTAAGTGAATGCTCCCCTAATATGTAAGCTATCATCTTAATTAATCATGTTATTTTTCCATTTTGATAGCAGATTATATTTATCATATTAGTTCTCCCCCCTTTTGTTATTAGCAAAAGTGGGTAAAGAGGCAAAACACATAAAAGTTTTGATATTAAGATAAAGTCATGATCGAGCTTTTTAGAGAGAAGAAAATGATAAAGAGTTTAGAATAATTTTTATAGAAATAGATTAGAGTTTTTAGCTTAAAGATGAACAATATCACATTTGTCAAGTAATATTATCATGTTAGTTCTTCCCCTTTAGCTAAGAGTTTTAAGAAAAAAAGAAAGAAAGGTAATGATTTCCAAGTAACCAATCTACCCAGACAATACGTCTACTCCCTAGCCCCGCACTAAGTGACGGATGTGCATGAGGAGCTGCAAACATGACATAGGTTGGGGTGTTAGTCCCATATGCAAACACTAGACAAAACTCAACCTAGCACTCTTTCCCCCCAGTGCCTCGCAAGGCCCCACTGGAACCATCCCCAGTTTAGGACAAGACATGACTTAGAGGTCAGGTAATCTAATGTCTACAACCCTACGCCCTCGCTATGGTGAGATATGTAATCATGGGATAATAATAATTGGAAACATTTAGCGTTTGAATCTAATGATGAGTTCATAGCCTATGGTTTTATATTTTTATTTGAATTTTTAAAGAAAAGGTTACATAGATAATTTGAAATCCATTAGTAAATTAGAGTTTTAGCATTGCGGAAAACTTAACGTTTTGGAATAAATAAGAACATCCTTTTAGCAATTAGGAACTCAAAACACAATTTGATTTAGAATTCAAGAAGATGTTTTTATATGCAATATGCCCCTTGTTGGAGGAGTGTTTAGCATAAAATTGATATTCGTGTTAGAACAACCAATATAAATTCTACCAAGCAAGTCGACCATTTGTTGAAAAAGGAATTTTGAGATTTAAGACTTTGATATAAGCATGGAAGCGCAAGGTAAAAATAATTATATGGTTATGATGCAGAAGACTTATAGAAATACAAGAAAACATCTTTTTATAAACATGACGATTCATAAGAAGATATATATGTTAAATTCCAAAAATGAAGATGTTTTTTGTAAATCAATTTGCATTTAAAATCTTTAAGTTAGAAAATAAAGTAACCGAGCATGAAATAATGTTTTCAAAAAATAGATTACTACAACGTTATATTAATTCACAAATTCAAAACATACAAAATATTGTAGAGAGAATGTTAGGTTATCTAGTGCATTTATATAAATAAAGAGAGTATAGAATTTTAGCATTATGATCCAATACTCATGAGAAGAAGTGTTATGGAAGATAATTATGTGCACATAAGTGTATTTTGAATAGAGTAAACAAATGATTTAATCAAAAATACAAGACATATGTAGAGTAAAGTGCATAATAAAACACAAATAATTTTACTTCCACACACTTCAATGCACATAGAAAATGTACAAAAACCAAGGTGCTTTGCACACACAATGCTCATTAAGACTTATCAGGGTCCAATGTAGTTCTTGGGGGATCAGACACTTTATTTTTCAATATATATACTTATTGTGATCCGGTGTACTAAAGAATAAGTGGTGTAAAAATGAGGGTTTGCACAAGACACTTTACTAATCTTTCCAAGGTACTCAACCTCACAACGCTTATTAAGACTTATCAGGAGGTTCAAGTAGTGCTAGGTGGAGTTATCTATGTCAATTTATTTCAGGATTATTTTTTGTACAAAGTTCTCCGAATACACTTATTTTGCAAACCAATGTAATTTTGAAAGCACAACCACTTTTCTTAAATATTAAGAGTGCAAATAAAGGTGGTGTAGGTAAGATAGTCGTGCAAAGTTTAATTCATTGTACAGTTACAATACACAAGCAGGCATTCTTAGATTAAAAGCACATGTAGACTTTGCCAAAATAAGTGAGTGAATAAAAATCATTATCAACCATAAAACATTTACTCATACTTAGAGGCATGCTAAGCTTGGTTCTATACAACCTTTTTTTTTATAATTGGTGCACATATGAGTAGAGATATCAAAGCATGATAAAAAACAATGTTCAAAGTAGTTTGAACCGATGAATTGCAACATTATTGAAGTTTTAAATAGTAGATTAAATCATGCTTGATTTTCACAATAAAGTCCATACAGTATTTTTGATATTTTTGAAAAATAATTTTAATTTAAAGTTTGAACTCGTATAATTTGATCTTGGACTTCCCGAGGTCTACCCTGTGAGAGGTTTGCCCGTTACTAGGAGATGTGATGGGATGATAGCCCAAATCTCCCTTTCGCAAAATACATGTAAATAGAAAAGTTAAGTTCAAAATAATACTTTTTGATACTTGTTTTTGTTTTATATTTTTGTATTTGATTTTTGCATTTAGAAATCGAATTTAAACTAATAAAAAAAATGTTTTTTTGTAATTTTGGCTTTTATAATAATAATATTTTTGTTTTAATTTTTCAAAAATCAATTCAAAACATAACTGCAAAACTATGTAGTACATATAAAATAAAATAATTTTAGTTATTTTTAGAATTTAAAAATTACTAAAAATCAGACACTTGAGCTAGCGCCGGCGATAAGTCCTAGCTCCTGCGTTAGCTCACAGAGAGTGCTTATTTTAATCATATATCCTAGATTTTCTTTGATTTCACTTCCGATTTTGCTTAATTATGTTTGTGCAATGTAAGACATGTCTAATGAAGTGAAGAGACGAGAAGAAATCACAAAAAGTTGCGGAAGTTAAAATTTTCTAACATGGGTTTCATATTCATTAAAGCTCCATATTCATTACACCTTAATTCTTGAGTTTTGCACAACCATTTAAGCTTAATATTATAGGATATGCAAACAATGAAGACATGATTGAACAATACAGATATGCATGATTTTAGTGATAATATATTGGTCATGAAAACCTGACTTTTACTTTTGATTTGCAAACATTATTTAGGCTTTAGGGGACAAAGTCAAATTTTAAATATTATATTATATGACCAAGCCATGATATATATTTTCTTATATCTTCAAATTTTTAATGCTTATATTTATCAATATAATATATGTTGAAAATTATAGGAAATGTAAGCACAAGATATCATGTTAAAAAAGCCAAATAAGCATGATTTTAATGTAAAGTGATGTCCATGCATAAAAATAGGTTTAAGAATGATTATGAGCTATGGACATCTCTCAAAATATTTTGAAAGAGAAAAAAAAACTGAAGTTCATGATTTCATTAATTTAGATAAATATCTCGTAATAAATTTAGAGTTTGATTCATATGGATAATATAAGATATTTATAAGCAATGAATATAAGAATAATAGATAGGTCATAAAAAAAAATATGATTTTGAATTTTGATCAATTTGATTTTTAAATACATTAAGTTTTAAGAGATAAGATTATATTTCCTATAATATATAAGATGACCATAACATGATAGCTTAAAAATTAGAAAACAAAAAGAACAATAGAAAGACATTAAAGCATATCATGAAGTAGAAAACTTGTATATTTCATTTTTGAAAATATTCTACTTCATGCATTTGGTGATACCTAATGAATAAGAGATTTAGGTATCCAAAGGGGACCAAGTGCGGTGGTTCGTTTGGGTACCCAAATATAACATGTAGGTTTGTGGGTAGTTAGTGATGAATGGGTACTTTCATGTGAAGTTAGTATTTCATTTTTAATTTTGGGTCTCCATTCAAACTTTGGTTTAATGTTATTCTTATATGTCAAATTTCCATTGTGATAATCTTTATATTGATGATTATGATTGTAATGATTATTAAAAGTATTGTTCATAGGAAATTTGTGTAGTTTTATTTTTAAGTTGGGAGAAACATGATTTTGTAAATAATGATGATTTTGATTTTGATTTACAAATCCTTTGTGTTCCTTACTCCCATTATTAAACTTAGTTACGATGTTCATATTCATATTCAATTTGTTTTTAGATATAGTTTGATATTGTGAATTTGTATTTACAATTTTCATAAGCAAGTTGATTTTTGATTTTAATTCATCATTCTTGATCTTTAGATTATGCCTAACTTTATTATAAGTTATTGTACTATTTTTAAGAGTGGAAACAATATAGTCAATATGATTTTGATAGTTATTTCTAAATTCTTCAAATGTTTCATCCATCTCTTTAATTTCAATTTTAAAACTTGTACACATAGCACAATCATTTTTCAAAGTTGAAATTTCTAAAGACAATTTTTCATTGTGTTCTTTTACAATATGAAGTTCCTTTTCAAGTCCGTTGTATTTTTCTTTTAAATCATTAAATTCTAAACAAGGTGGTGTCTTTTCAATTGAAGGACAAGATGAAGAAACCACATCACAATTAGATTCTAAATTAACACTAGCTTTTAACCTCTTATTTTCTAAACGTAAATTTTTATTAGTAATTTTCAATTTTTTGATCATACATTTAGCCACTTTTAGTATATTGAAACTAGAGATAGAAGTTATCACACAAGAAGAAGAATTAGACTTTCTTACACCGCTATTGGAAGAGGCAAAATGTGAACATGAAGTTCCTTTGTCATCTTTTATGCCTTCCACCATCATAGATGAATTTTCATCTTCTTTTTCTCTTGATGTATTGCTCTCTTTTTCTAAGTTGATTTCCATGATCTCCATGGTTTTTCTATGAGAGAGATCTTCTTGAATAATGGTGGATGCTTGTATGTGTTTCTCCTCCTGTGTTTGTTCCATACCTGCGAGAGGAAGATCATACATTTCTTCAAGAAATTTCCATACTTTGTATGCACTAAAAAAATAATATATCAATTTGAAAACTTCATTTGATAGATCACAAAATAAATAGTGTTTGGCTTTTGCATTTAGATGATGTTCCTTTTTATTTGATTCATCCGCTGGTCTTAATATTGCTAAATTCCATGCTTCGATATCTAAAGTTTTAATAAACCTTTCCATTAAAATTTTCCACCATTTATAATTTGTCCCTTTAAATAAAGGTGGTGCTAGTGATTTTTCTTCTTCATAAAAATTTGCCCACTAATAGAAGCGAGATCATGAGACGCCATTATTCCCGGTTGTTAAGCTGATTGGAATAAAACCTAGCTCTGATACCACTTGTTGGATCGGTAGGCACCATTAGAGGGGGATAAGGGTTTTTAAAAGTTATATTATATTTTGGAATACTTTAAATAATAAGAGATCAAAATAGTGATTTTGAATAAAGATCTAAATTGTTTATAATAAAGGAGAGGATAACAAACAATTTATAGAAATGAAGATCAAATCAATTTTATTACACAAAGAGAGACATGATTATTATTAATAATATTGATTACAAAATTTGATTTCAATGACGCTATAAATCAAGGCGAAATATGAAAGACTCTTTTTTGTTTTCTATACCGACTTGTATCCCCACGAATTGGTTGGCTTTAGCCAATCCTTCCCCGGATACGGCCTCAAGCCGCTCTAGCCAATCCTCCCCTGGATATGTCCTCGAGCACCCCCTAGACCCACACCCGAGACCTAGTCGCCAACACGAGGCGAATTTCATCCCTAAGTCCTACCCAGACCTAGTCGCCAACACGAGGCAAATTTACTACACGATTTAAAAGAGATGGATAAATGAAATAACAACAATATAAAAACTCCCTATATGATCTCTTGGAGAAGTAGACGAAGACCCGCAGAGTATGATCGTAGTCGATGCGGTCTTTCATCATGACGATGACGCGTGTTGAAATCTTCTCCATGGATCTCCTTAAGCCTTCATGGATTTGTAGGAGTATCTCTCTGAACCTTCCTCTCTATGCTGTGGCACGAAGCTCTGGAATTTAGGATCTCAAGAGGATGAAGAAGACGGATCCAAGGGGTCTTTTTATAGACATAATGCTAGTGCATGCGCTATCACTACCGTCGGCGCTATCCCAGATTAGGACATATTTATCGCAGGAGAATCTTCAATCTGAGGAAACATTTTCATCTTCCCTTCTGTGCTCCGCGCTACCGCCTGCGCTATCCGCTACCACCAGGAGCTAGCTCCTTATAAATGTACTCCCATGATTGCGCTAATCATCTCTAGCACCGGGCGCTAGGTGCTACCGCCGGCGCTAGTGAGCATGTTGGAATTATTAGCCCAATTTTGGGGGCAACCTTCTTATGTCATCCTTGAGTCATATGAACCTTGTTTTCCTGCACACTTAAACACACAAGATCAAATACACATCGAATTTGTTATTCTCAAATCTAGGAGATGTGGATGACCATGTTCCAACACCTCCAACACAAGTAATAGGAGACATGACAGCTGGAGTCAAGACACGGAGACAACTCACAAGTGAGACAATGCTGCAATGTTTCCTATCACAATATGAACCTAAGAAGTTTGAAGAAGCAGACAGTGAACCTTACTAGATATCTGCTATGCAAGAGGAACTGACACAGTTTGAAAGTAACAAGGTCTGGACATTGGTTGAAAGGCCAAAGAATTACCTAGTTATTGGCACCAAGTGGGTTTTCAAAAACAAAATGGACTCAACATTAGTCATAATCAGGAATAAGGCTAGATTTGTGGCCTAAGGGTACAGGAAAGAGGAAGGAATTGACTTTAACCATACATTTGCTCTAGTGTCAAGGATGGAGGAAATTAGAATGTTCCAAGCATATGCTGCCCATATGAAGATCAATGTATAACAAATGGATGTCAAGAGTGCATTTCTCAATGGAAAACTTCAAGAAGAGGTATATGTAGAGTAGCCACCAGGTTTTGTCAATCCAACTTTTCCCTCTTATGTATATAGACTAGATAAAGCACTATATGGTCTCAAGCAAGCTCCAAGAGATTGGTATGAGACCTTATCCACTTTTCTCCTGGAACACAACTTTGAAAGAGGAAAGGCGGATAAAACCCTTTTTCATAAGAGTACATAAAAATCTGCTACTACTTGTACAAATATATGTAGATGACATCATATTTGGATCTACTGATCAATCTCTCTGCAAAAGGTTTGCCTACCTAATGGAGTCTAGATTTTAAATGAGTAGCATGGGGGAATTATCCTATTTTCTTGGTCTTCAAGTGAGACAAAATTCATGTGGCATTTTCATATCCCAATCCAAATATACCAGATAACTCATCAAGAGATTTGGGATGGAAAATGCCTCTGTCATGAAAACCCCCTTGACTACCAATGCTATTTTGGATAGAGATGAAAAAGGTAAGTCCTTTGATCAAAAGACTTACAGAGCAACCATTGGCTCTCTTCTCTACCTAACTGCTAGCATACCTGATATTATGTTTGCTACTTGTATCTATGCAAGATTTTAGGTTGACCCAAAGGAATCCCACATGACTTTTGTTAAAAGAATTCTTAGATATCTGAAGGGTACTCCTAAACATGGTTTATGGTATCTAGCTGAATCTGGATTTGAATTGGTTGGTTATTCAGATACAAACTATGCTGGATGCAGGCTGGATAGAAAAAGCACTTCAAGAACATGTCAGTTTCTGGGTACTAGACTGGTCTCATGGTTTAGCAAGAAGCAAACCAAAATCTCCACTTCTACAGTTGAAGCTAAGTATATAGCTGCAGGAAGCTGCTGTTCACAAATTTTGTGGATGCAAAATCAGTTGTTGGATTACAACTTTTCCTTGACAATTCCACAATTTATTGTGCAGCTCTAGTGCTATTTCAATAGCTTCCAATCCCGTTTTTCACAGTAGAACTAAGCACATAGAGATAAGGCACCACTTTCTCAGAGACAATGTAGAGAAGGGTAAGATCAACCTTCAATAAATATCTACTGACATTCAAAGGGCTGTCATCTTCACTAAGCCTCTTGATGAAAGTAAGCACAAGTTCTTCATCAATGCACTAGGTATGCTTGATGGAGCATTGTAGGTCACACCTATTATGTATAAAGACCTATTTTCTATAGAAAATTATTGCTGTAAAAATAACATGGATTTTAAAGAAAATTATAACTGTTTAATCAGAGCTGCGTCGAATTCAAATTGATGTAACGTCGACTTATACTCGACATCAGCTTCGAGAGCATCTTGGAAAGGATCTTGCGAATAGCACTTGACGTAACGTCGAATACTTATCGACGCTCACGTCGACATCATCATTGATGATTATATTTCAAAGCCACATCGACTGCAACTCGATGCTCCTTTGATTTGGCAGATCACGCGCATTAACATATTTGGGCGCGCAGAATTCTGCTCGATTCGACGTTGCTTTGAATAAAACCCTAAGTTGCGACGATTCCTCTACTCAAAGCAACTTATACTTATACTTTTATTGTGCTATTCAAATTTTCTCCCACTTGCTCTCCCCAACTTCCCTTTCTTCGTCTCTTTCTTCATTTTGTGTAGGGACTTGCAGCACATCAATGGAATTTCTTCAAGACTTTGCCAATGCAGTGGATCAAGCCATGGAAACTCTTCTCTCACAGTTCATCTCTCAATATATAGACTTCTCAAAGGGTAGCTATCGCAAGCTCTGCGCCCAGCACAAAAGATTGAAAGACCTTAACTCTGAAATCAAGGCCCTTGACGCAGAGATCAGATCGTCGGTTGTGCCTGCCGATGTCTTTATATCTTTCTTTAGAGATATAAAGCAGTGGGAGAAGGGTATCATCAGGCAGCCTCTCCCAGACTCAGTATATACAATAGCAATTCCTACTTCCCTTATTTCTGAAGGGGAGCCAGCTGTTTCTTCCAAACTACAGCTTCAAGATTCTGCAACTCAGGGGGAGGCAATGCTTCCAAGGATCCTGCCCTTTGCTCAGGGGGAGTCATCTATTCAGGGGGAGATCCCTTTAATCTCAGATGATCAGATTTACTTATTAACTCTGTAGGAGTTCCAGGTAGACACTGAAAGACCCATCCCTGATGCACTTGCATTCAGGGTATCCTCTGAAGATTCCACAACAGCACCCTCACCAGTCAAGTTGACTGACTAGGATCTTGCTTCACCTAATCCAGCGCCAGATCAGCTATCTCCTTCAGCTCAGTTTCCTCCCTCAGCACAGCTGTCATCTATACCTCCAGCTTAGCTTCCATCTCCTCCTGCTCCAACTCATAAATCAATTCTTCCAACACTTGTCTTCAGAGGGAGACCTCCATACAGAGGTAGAGGAAGAGGAAGATTGCCTGTTTGGGAGATGTACTCAAAAGAACAATGGAAGGAGTACAGGAAAGATATATCCTATTACAAAAAGTATGAAAGGATTAAAAAATCCAGAGAACATAATGAAAACTTACACTAATCCAGAGCTCGACGGAGCTTTAGAAGAGATTTTTGATAGAGAAAGATATGAATATGAGGAAGCCCAAAAGGAGCTTGAAGATAAGAAAAATAGGTTCATTGATATCCTGAAAAGAGGAAAAGATGTTGTTGAAAAGGAAGAGTTGCCAAAGCAATTCCAATTAAATATACTCTATTTGAACATACAATGTATACTACAAAGAATCCCCAGCCAAAATGTTAGAGGTAGTAGGGCAACTCCACAAAGGAGGCATTGGGTGCAATCTAGTGGATGCACTACAGCTTCCTCAGAAAAGAAAGAAAGGAGAAAAGTCACCTGCAGATGAGAAGAAGAAAAAGAAGATTATGTTCATGAAAGCTTCAACATCTGGGAAAGCACAAGCAGCTGCTGCTGAATCAAACCCTGATGAAGAATCTGATTCAGGTGATTTAAATCTAGAAATCATAAATTTGATGACAACAAAAGTTTTTGGTCTTGACTTCACACTCAAGGTTGTTCATCCTAATAATGAAGTGGATTTGGAGAAATTGTTCAAAGGTCATGAAATAATATAGAAGAATCCAGAGAGAGCCACTCCTTCAAATTTCAGATATGTGGAAAGGAAATTCAGGATGGTCTATGAGGACCTATTTACTTTTCTTAAAGGAAGGAAGTAGATTTTCTTTCCCCTGGGTAAAACTCTGATAAACACTTGTTGATAATTAATCAGATGTTTCTTGTTTGCTAGCCTATTCAGCTGTTTGTTTTGGTATTTCTTATGTCTATATTGTCTTGTCTGTGTTTTTTTTATAAAAGGAATGTGTAAAATCACTTTAATTAATCTGTAAAATTTGTTAAGATAAATAGGGGGAGATTGTTGGGAAAACTCCTTTGATTTAACTTAACAAATTATCTAAAAAGTGATTTTATCTCTTAGGTTGTATTACCCATTGTATAGTGAGGGTAATCTGGTCATTAGATGTCTTAGGATATCACACTCAACCTAGGGTGTCAAGACCATATCAAGAGAAGCAAAATTTGGGTAGAGTGAACAGTTGCGTCGAATAGAAATCGAAACAACATCGAGTTATTGTAAATGCTACTCTGTCTAGAAGTCCAGGCAACTCACTCCTTCTATCGGAGTAGATCAAGTCGATGCTATATCGAATAGATATCAACGTAGAGGCCATGGACTTGTCAAAGTACCTAAAGAAGTCGGCGCAGCTTCTACTTCAACTCAACACAGAAGAAAGAATCTATCGAAGCAATATGAACTCGACGCAATGTAAACTACAATTTGACACAGATGATGAAGTTTAGAGTTAAGCTTTCAACTCAACAGTTATGTCGATAAGATATCGACTCAACGTTGACAAGCGGACTTGAATCATAGCAAGAATGAATTCGAAGCTGCTCTTACAAGGAATCGAAGGTGCGTCGATAAGAGAGGAAGAGAACTCAACGCTACGTCGAATACAGTCTAAAAAGGAATCCTTTTCAGCTGTCATTTTGGACCCTTTCTCATGGCCCACAATACTGAAGACCGTTCTACAACAGCTCATTAATTGCCTCAAATAGAAAGAAGAATTAAAAGAGGACAGAAAAGCTTTCTTGGAAACAAGCTTACAGTTGGTGGACGAGTCGTGAAATTAAAGAAGGAAAGGAAGATAAATTGTCTACTGCAAAATACCATTTCAGGACCTACCAGAAAAGGAAATCAATTCAAAATTAAAGAGGGACAATATAAGGGAGCTGAAGAGAGAAAAAAACATAGAGTATTTATCACAATCGGCTAAACTTTTTAAATTAGGGATTTCCTCTTCTTCTTCCTCTAGGAACCCCAATAGAGAAAATATAGAGAAGAAAGAACAACTGCTCTCCCTCTCTTACTGCAGAACAATTGTAGGCTACTCATCATCAATATTACATAGCAGCTAGAGTTCAATAAGAAAGAACATAAAGGATTTAACAATCATAGCTCCTGCAAAACATCACAATCATAAGCAGGAGTTCATCATCAACAGATCCAGTGAAAGAATATAGAAGTTGTTCTTGATACAGGCTTCATAAGAATTTTGAGAATTGAATTCTCCTTCCTCCCCCTTCTCCTTTCTCCTTCTCATTCCCAACTGTAAAAGAGTTTTGAGAATCCCTATTCCAAAGGATTCAGTGGTTCAAGATCTCCTTATCAAAAGATCTGGTTGGTTCAAGATATCCTTATCAAAAGATTTGTTTGGTTCATGATCTCCTTATCAAAAGATCAGTGGTTCTGAGAGTCTCCTTGTCAAAAGACTCAGGCACAGGTGGTGCAATCATACCAGGTGGTAGAAGAGAGGACTACCAACATTTTGGGGAACCTCTATAAAATCTTTCTATCTTCTGGTTGCTTATTTTCTGTGCTATCTCATATAGTTTAATTTGTCTATTACTATTTTTATTGCTTTACTTAAACATCCTGTGTTTTATTCTGTGTATAGAATTGTAGAGCATAACACTTAGTGTTTTTATTATATTTGCACAAATAGGATAGAAATATTTTTAAATCTCTCTTCACCCCCCCCCCCTTCTAGAGTATATCTCAGGGGCACACAGTGCACTTTCCGGATTGACCTCCTCTATTAACTGGCAATCTGGAAAAGGTTGCATAGGTTGCTCCTGAAGAAAGTAAGATGCTTCTAGCGGTCTCTTGCCATCTCATTACTTTTCTCTTGACGTTCTAACATTTTCCTTCTACGTCAACCTTCGTGGTCCCAGAGATTGATCCAGTTGCACCAGCTGAGGAGGTGCTTACTTAGAGAGAGATGAGGAAGTAGAGAGCTCATGAAAGGGAGACAGCAGAGCCTGGCACTACAACAAATTACACTTTTAGTAAAGACTAAAAACGTTACAAAAGGTAACTAATATCGTTACACAAAGTTTTTGTAACAAAATTTACTTTATGTGAGGACTGTTACCTAAGGCTCGACGCTAATAGCTCTTGTAATGAATTTTTGTTTGTCGTTACAAATAATTTATCCGTGACAAACATTACTTCCTCACAATAAGATGAGTTATAGTAAAGAATATTTCGTTACAAATGTTTGACTTCTTCCCCACTAAAGAAATTATATTTATATATCAAATATATGAATATTTCGTTACAAATGTTTGATTTCATTACAATTGTTATAACCTTGCAATAATTATTTTGTTACAATTGTTGTATACCTTCCTTACCCAAAAAATTCATTTATATTTTTATATTTTCAATTCCTAATTTAGATGGGTACGCATGATTTCATTATAAATATGAAATATTATTTAAAGTATAATATAGTTTTATATTATGTAATTATATTTTATATTTATTGATAATTTGTAATTAAAATATTTAAAAATCGAAATCATTATAGGTTTAAAGAACTAATATACTTTTCATATATAAAATTTGAATCAAGTACGGGAAGGAAAAAAATATACCAAAGTAATAAAAAGAAAACGCATTACAAATATTAAATTTGAAATACTTGCAGTAGCTAGATAGAGTACAAGTGTCATCTCATCTATAACAAAATCATATTATATAACAACAATAAGATCAAGATGTTTTGCAAAACACATCAACTTCTACACTTTCTGACTAATGCATCTTCTTCCGTCACTTTTTGCTCCAAGCTCCAACTCCCTAAAAATAAAAGAGAGCAATTATTAAAGGGGGCAACAACACTTTAAATGGGACAAAAAGGTAATATAAAGAGGATTCATGGGTGTGATGTGAAAATGTGTAAGCTTTACAAGACCTAAGGGTTTAAAACTAAAACTTAGATAAAATTTAATAAAAAAATAATTCATTTGATCATTACAATACATATGCATTGAATAAGGTAGCTGAATAAGCAGTTGAAGAACCATAAACGTGCAAGTTTGAGTAATACAATGATAGCAGCATTTGCAACAAACTACATGAAGCAAATCAAGTGATTAATTCCTATACAACATGAAGCAAAACATTATTCAGTAAATAATACTGAATACAACACATAACCAGAGTAATTAACCTACCAAAGTACCAATAGTGAATGCTAGTAATTATCATTGTTCTCTCCTGGGCTATATTACCCCAAGAAGGTCTGATGAAATAGTAGTTACTCCTTTTCCGTTACTCACTCAATCTTCTGCCAGTTCACAACACAACACACTCACTGCACAACAAATAACACGCACTTCACAACACAGCACTCAATGCAGCTGCACACACATCACTCACAGTTGCACACACAACACAAATGCACACACAACACTCAGCACAACTGCACACACAACACTCACACAGAAGTGTTTGCTACCATTGTAGTTTGCTGCAGCTGCAGCTAACCCGCTGCTGCAATTTGCTGCAGCTACAACTAACCCGCTGCTGTAGTTTGCTGCAGCTGCATCTAACCTGCTACTGCAGTTTGCTGCAGCTACAGTAAACTTGCTGCTATAGTTTGCTATAGCTGTAGTTTTTTGCAGTTGCAGTAAACCCACTACTGCAGTTTGCTAAATTTAGAGCAAACTCGTTGCAGTTTGCAAACTCGCTGCATATTTATTTCTAAAAAATACTTGGATAGAAACAATAAGGAAAGACATGATGTACAGGCATTAGTGAGACTGTAAGAAACCATCAAACATAGCTGAGTTGCAATGAATACATGATGACCATAAGAAACCAAGAAACATTTTTCATTTACTCAATAGGATGCAAGACAGGAGAGGGTTGTGTGGGTTGTGTCACAGGCCCGTTCATAGGATCGAGTCACTGAATAAGCAGTTGCAGCAAACTGCAGCTATAAGGGAAGAGCCTATTTTATTACTTTCTGCACAGCACACTACACTACTCACTCACAACACAACACACTCTGCATAATACACTACAAGGGAAGAACAATCTCAACACACTACTATCTTGGTTAACAACTTGATAGATTTAAACACTTGGATACAATTTATGATTTTTGCCCTCTCCTTTCAAATAAACCAACCAGTATAACTTGGAATTGCCCTGATGATCTTAGAAAAATGCTTTGGTTTAATTTTGGTTATGGAATCCCAGACTCTAAGTTTATGGGTGAAGGTGCAGAACTTACTAGAGAGAATGCAACAATTACCAGACTTAGAGTTTATGGCTGAAAGTGCAATAATTACCAGACTGCCACAAGCGAGATGATCTAAAATTTTAATCTGCAGGTCTGAAATGTAGCATGCAATAGGGATGCCAATTCATTGAAAATAGGTCGCTGCATGAGGTTTTCTTTTTATACTTTACCAACTGATAAAACTTCTTAGGAGGAATGGTGAGAATTATTTTGCAGTTCTTTGAGGAAAAAATTCCCTCATCAGTGTTGATCCATATTATCTTGTGTCCCAAACCTCAAAAATTTTTATTGAGTATTATATTAGAGTACTGCAAAATTGACTTGATCAATAATTATTGTGCTTATAAGTTTATTTGATCATCTAGCTTCACATTTATCTAAATATATATTTTCTTAAATTGACCTTATTCGCAAGAAGAAAATGTTCAAAAGTTCGACCAAAATTCAATTAAGTCTGACGAGTCTAGTTATCTTATAAATATCAAAATTAGTTAATATATTAGTATTGTTTAAATATTATTATATATGAATATAATAATATATTTCAATGTTAACTCCATGTATTTTTTATTAGTAAAAAAAGATTAAACTTACCATTCCTAATACAATCTCCACCACTGCCTGACCAACAGAACTTTGGCTGACATCATGTATTTAAAAAGATGTAATTGTTAACTTTCCATTGGACTGAGGTAACTCTGTGTAGTGAACTTAGCAGGAGGTGACCAAAAACTGATTCATCAAATTGCTTTATCCTACATCCAAAACTAATGAGATCTTATTACGAAGGTAATGTGATGAACAAAGACTCAACAATGACCCTTTGTTACTGGAAAAAAGAAATGAAAAGACTATTTTAGTGAATTATAGGGGAATATTGGCATTAGTGAGACTATGATTAAATATAGGGCACAATGGCGACAAAGGATAGATGTATTTCATGAATATGATAGCTGAATAAGCAGTTGAAGAACCCTAAACATGCAAGTTCATTTGAGTAATATAATGATAGCTTTATTCTATGATCTAGTACATTAGCAGTTTTAATAAGTAATTGAAGAAAACAGCTCACTGCAGTACAGTTCATTAACATTTTATGATCTAGCACAACACACTCACTACACAACACAACTCACTGCACAACACAACTCAATGCACAACACAACTAACTGCACAAGACAGCTCAACACAGATTGCACAACACTACTCACTGCACAACACACTCACTGCATAACACAGCCCACCACTCAGTCACTGCCCAACACACTCCATGCCCAACACACTCACTGCACAACATAACACTCATTGTACTGCGAAACACTACACACTCACTACACACTTACTACTCATTGCACAACACTACTCACTGCACAACACAACTCACATCACAACACACTCACTACAAAACACTACACACTGGCAGCTGCAACAATGCAGTAAAGTAGCAACTGCAACAATGCAGCAAATTGGCAGTTGCAATTGGCTGGAGCTGCTGCAGCAAACTGCCTACAGCTAGTTTGCTACAGTTGCAGCAAACTACAACTACAAGGGAAGAGCCATGCTCATTCAAAATCAATTTTCATAGTATTCAGTTAAGAAACATAAAATGAATATTGACAACCAACATATATAGGAAGTATTGCAGCAAATGAGGTGTCTGAAACTGTAGCATATGATCCCCTGATTGGGAGAAAAGTAATGACTAGGTGGCCTAAAGATAATATCTTATATGAGGCTATTATAACTGACTATGATCCATAAAAGGTGTGTGTTGTGTTTTAATTAGTGTTATGTGTGCCTTAGAAAACTAACAAGAAGATTTTGACAACCTCTTAAAACTTACACAACCAAATTAATGTAACTAATGATCCATGATTCTAAATTGGGATTGGTACTATGAAAATAAATATGTCAAAATAATAATAGAAGAAGAGATGAGGAGGGAAAGGAAGAAATTGCTCACAGAGGAGCATTTTTCAACCAAATAACACCCAAAAGTCATCAAAGTTGGCCATATTTTTCCAAAACAGCAGTCAACATCTCCTTCAACTCATTTTGTCCTTATTTAAAGCCCGCAATTTCTTCATTGTGAGTTCGAATCAATGCTTCCTGCCTTTCAATAAGCTTTGTTTGGGATGTAATATGAGAGTTGGCATTGCGCAAATCTTCTTTTGCTGAATTTAACTTCTCTTTCAATTGAGTGGTCTCGTTAATTATTTTCTTCCTTTGTTTGGAAGGAACGACACCATAGCCTATACCTTTGTCATAACCAGACTTATTTCCAAGTGCATTTTTTATAATTTCTCTCTCGGACATTATGCTTTCACCGTTAGATTCAACTGTTGATGCTCTCAGCCTTTCCATTTCAAGCTGTAAAATAATGTTACAATAGAAACATAAGTTATCACAGACAAACATCAATTCTCTCTACTAGCTAGTTTAAATTTTGACTTACATATGCTTCTTTAGCTATCTCACTAACAATCACATCATTCTTCTTATGAGTGTTAGCAATGTTCTCAACAGGACTTTGATTAACCTACATATGAACATAATATTAGAGAATATGTGGTAATAATCAAAATTCACTAATAATATCATTACATACCATTTCCAATAGTCATGAATGATAGGATTTGGAACCCAACGTATGAGTAAACGGCATGTGTGACCTATTATCAGCATTAGTTTTGGACCTTTTCTATTATTATTCAAAATCACATATGAGTGCATGTACTGAAGCCTTTACTAATCATATATACATATATATATATATATATATATATATATATATATATATATATATATTAAAAAGGATTTTGTTAATTACTAAAATTCACCTTAAAACTCTCACTGTTGAAGTGATCGCACAAGGCACACCACTTCTCGAGTTAGATCCAATCAAACAGGTGACAAACTCTTGGATTCTTTCCCAAGGCAACATATTCTTTATAAGTTGTAGATAATCTCCCTCTCCAATGCGTATGACTACGCCGAAACATCTCTTCCATATAGCCTTTTACTAATTCATTTGTAGTCCATCCCTTTATATCAAACCATTGCTACAAAGGAACAACATATATTTAATTAGTAATTCCAACCAAATTGAAAAAAAATGTCATATACAAATTTACTTACATCTAATCTAGCATATACAGGAAGTATATGTTCACTTTCAATTTCGCTCTAGGTGGTCAAGAAATCCAATCCTGGACTATGTCTAATAACAATGCCTATCCCATTTGCTAGGTGACTTGCAAAACAACGTGGTTTCTTGAAGTCTTCAGGGAACTCAATCTCAAGCAATTTCTTATCCTAAAAAATGTATGTTATCATATAGTGTGATAGTATGTAACTTTGAAGATAAATAAAACTTACGTTTTCTTCAATAGCTTTCTCGATAGATTTTCCCGTGCTCGCCCCACGACCTCTTTTTCTACTAGAGCTTGCCACTACAAAATTAAACAAACTTAATAAAAATATGGTTCTATTAAACAATAAACATCGGTATGAAATATAATTAAGGAATGCTTACTCGTATTATCAGATATCTATGGTGGACTTCCATCATCTAATTCCATAGCCGCAACATCATCATGAAGATGATGTGATCCAAGAGACGATGGTTGTAGACTTGATAGACTAGACGATGGTGTGGATGGTAGACTAGACGATGGTGGTACACTTGGTGTGGATGGTAATCTAGACGATGGTGGTAGACTAGACGATGTAGGTAGACTAGATGATGGTGGTAGACTTGGTGTGGATGGTTGTCTAGACGATGGTGGTGGACTAAACGATGGTGGTAGACTAGATGATGGTGGTAGGCTAGATGATGGTGGTAGACTAGACAATTCAACAACAACATCATTTGTTTGTTCATCATTAACCAACGATTTACTCCTTGTTACAGGGCGACGTAGAATGACATTCTTCGGAGGCATGTTTGTGCAATGTAAATAAGATACAAATGTGAAATAAGATACAAATATTAAATATCACATTAGAATAATATTCAATCAAATGTTATGAAAAGTAAGAATTGGAATAGAGTTTCATCACAATAGATAAGAAATAAAGTTCACATACCATGGTATCATTATTGTCATCACAATATTGCACAAGTGTTTCATCATCTTCATTTGTAGACTCATCTTCGTCAACATTATCATTATTATGTTCCTTCTCTTCGCAGATTTTAGTTAGAACTTCCACATTTATAATATCAGGTTCGATATCTTCTCTTGCTAGAAATTGCAGGTTATGATCCTCAATAACATATATTAATTCATTGTTAGAAGACTCATGTTGTTGAAACACCTCTCGAACTATAGACTCACCTATGTTATCATTCATTTCCTCCATTTCAAGGTCATCTTGTTCCTTAATATCCCAAAGGTGTCTATGACATACAAGTTGTGCAATTTTCCAATGCTCACCAAGTTTTGTGTCATCGACATAGAACACTTGTTACACTTGGTTTGGAAGAACGAAGGGATCATCACTATACCAACGAGATCTTATATCAATGCTCACAAAATATTTATCTTTTTGCATAGTCTTTTTCCCACAAGTGTTAAACCATTAACACCAAAATAATACTACTTTATATCCATGAAGATAGGTCATTTCAACAACTCTTGTCAATACTCCATAAAACTCAAGAATTTCATTTTGATGTTCCCCCTCAACAAGTAAACCACTATTTTGTGTGGTTCGACGATCATCTCAATCTTTTATATGAAATCGTAGTATTCTCAGGAAGTTCTACATCATCAATCTCTTGTATCATATCTACTAAATCATCAGTGGCTTCAATATCATCCTTACCCTCAAAATTATTTCTAGGATTATGAGAAGATTCAATACTTTACTATTAGTAGTGAACCCAAAAGAACGTGTCATTTTAGTTTTTCCATGATGTATCCAATCTTTATAGTACTTATAAAACCCTTTCACCTGCATGTCGGTTTTAACTTCAAAAAAACTCTTTCGTTTAGTGTTTCGACATACAATGCATGGGCAAAGAATTTTATCTTCATAATAAATAGAGTTTTCCCGTGCAAACTCCAGAAATAAGTCCACACCTTCTGTATAAATGGAACTAAACCTATCTTGTTCATAAATCCAATCTTTATTCATAACATGAAGCCACCTAGAGGAGAAAAATATTTAAAATAGATCCAAAACTTGAATTCAATCCAGAAAAATCTAAAAAATATTTAAAATAGAAGTGATTCGAAATTATACCACTATATGGTGCAAGGGAAGAGTTGAAAATCCAAACTTGAGGCTTTCCCAAACAATGCCGGCAGAATGTGTGCTGTGATGGAAGAAGAAGATTAGAGATTAATTAGGTTATAAATTCTTGAAAATGAAAAACATGGGGTAAAAGTTAAAAATCCAATCATGGGGTATTGATTGTCACACACAAATATGTTTTTGGACATGCAACATTGAGATATTTTTTGGGTATTATTACACCCCACCTAAAGAGCCTCTATGTGAGAACTTGAGAGGTGAGTCAAAAAAATAGTTTCCATGAACCACTACAAATGAGCATATACATATGTAATCTAGCTATGTTTCATACTACATATGTAAGTAATGCCGGCAGTCTACGAAATCCTAGCCGAGGAGCTCACGAGCCTTTGCATCTCATAAGCCTTTCATAGACTGATTGGTCCATCTTAAAATGGAAACCCTAGCCTCTACAAAGCATCTATAATTAGATGCTCAATTAGGGTACAGAAAAAGGGGGAAGAAGGAGGAAGCTCACAGTGGAGGAAAGTATCCGAGGAGCTCACGAGCCTTTCCATCCCCAACGATGAGAGAACCCTATCGTCGATCAGCGGTTGAGCAGAACAGAAACCCACCTCTCCACCATGAAAAATGAGACACCGGAGAATGAAATACGAGACGCTGGAGGGGTTATCAATGAGGAGTGGCGCCGATTCACCGGAGGAATTAAAGAAGCCAGTCGTGACTGAGGGTTTTGAGAATGGAGGATGGGGTCGATCGAGAGGGATTTTAGTATTGTTTTATTAATTAATGTGTTAATTAATTATTTTATTGGAGGGAAATTTCCCTCCAAATATTTCACATGATATAATTTGAAGTTAGAAAATGAAACAATTTTTTTTAATATGTGAGCGCGAGCTCATCAAACTCGAACTGGACTCGTAATCGAGCTCGAGCTCAACGAACTCGATCTCGACTCGTAATTGAGCTTTTTTCAAGGTGGTTCGTCGAGCTTTCGAGACACTACAAGTCACCTTGCTTATAAATTATATATATATATATATAAATATATATATATATATCTTTATTATATAAATAAATATGCATATCTCCCAAGCACACCATAATTTTGACTACACGATCAAAATGCTACAAAGATTTGCCACCGTTAGATCTCTCAAGCAAAAAATATCTCCTCTGTCAGATTGAAGGCAGCGGCAGAGCTCCCCATGTCACGTCTCCTCCCAAAGCAGCGACAATAGCAGCAATATCCATCAAATCCCCCGAAAGTAGCGGCAGAAGCAGAGCTCTCTATGTCACGTCTTCTCCCATGTCTCCCGCACAGGACAAAAGTCTCCTCCCGCATGGCAGAAGCGACCCACCAAAAGCTCCTCAACTCCTCGCTCCTCACACTTCCTCCCGCATACGCCTACGACATCAACTCCCTAAAACATTCCTCCAGAAGTCACGCAACCCAAAACCTCTGCCCATACTTCAAACCTCCCTCAATCGATATGTCGCTGCTGCCTTCTCTTATCTGATGCCTCTCCAACGACATTCTAAGTCGTGGAAGCTCCTTACACAGGTATACAAAGAAGGCGTCCGTCGGGGATAGGCTTCTACAGGATCAAAAGCAGGGGGTTTCTGCTCGCTGGAGGTTCTGCCAAGGCTGGAGTTCTTCCGCAAGTAAGAAATCTTCAGATTCTTTATGATTTGAATCCATTTGTTAGCTTCAGTAAAAGGAGTTCTTCCGCAAGTAAATAGAGCTTCAGATTCTTTATTACGTTCTGCCCCCGTTGGAGTGTATCCATTTATTAGGTACTCATTCATCACTTCTCTGCTATTTTTTTCTCCCCAGATTTGGTCTTGCATCATTCTTTATGTTTTGTTGATTTTAAAAAAAAATTTGATCTCATTTTGCTTCAGATTTTTATTAACCAACAAGTATGTCCTATGCTTCAGAATTTTTTTAACATGCCACATCTATATCAAATACCTCATTAAGACCTTCTTAATTTTCTTTTTCTAGGTCTAGCCTCTAGCTTATGCGTGGCTGCACAGTAAAAATGTTGTTCTGCTTCCCTATCATTTAGGGTATATCAAAAAGCCGAATTTTCTATAAGTTTTTCCTTCATATTTTTTTTGTTGAAGTATTATTTTACTGCATTTGGCATCAATACTATATGAGGATTATTCAATGCTATCAATTTGGACAGTTATTTGGCAACTATTTTATTCGATGTAATTTGCGATTGTTGGCATCTCATTACCAAGTTCAGTTATAAATTTCCAGCACTAATTTACTTTTTAATTTACAAGTAGTGATCATCGCATATGTGCAATTTTAAAGCTAATTGTGAAGTTGAACAATGTTATTTCTCTGGGCATTTCATTTTATTTTAGTTTAGCCAGTTTTGGTTTCTTCTCTACCTGCTATTTTAAAACATTACCTGCCATTTTAACATATCTATTTATATATGTTTTTCTTCTCTACCTGTTGGCAGACATATTTTTTTAAGATTCGTGCCATCTGGAAATGCTAATTTTCCAACGGTAATTTTGATGGTTACAATTCATTATTTAAATTCGGATTTGAGATGAATCAATGTTTTTTAACTCTATTCTCTGATCCGAGAGCATTCGTCAACCAAAGTAATGAGAATTATTTTTCTCGAATTTCAGCTAAGGGGGTAGCGTCCAGTTTACCTAAGGGGGTAGTTTTTTAAATCATCAGTCTAAGAACGGATTCCTATGCAATCAGAATTATTGGATTTTCAGATGTTGCACCTCATATTATTATTTGTTAATATGCTCTTGTTCATGGATTCTATCTGGTTCTTTTCTTAATAGGCAAGGAAGAAAAATTACATGTTCTCTGATTGCACATGGACTTAAAATAGTTATTGATCCTGCTAAAGAGGTAAGTCCTTGCCTTTTCATTTATAGACATTTGTCTAATTATTTAAAATTGCGTACAACAAAGTGTAATGCAAATTAAATTCTCAATTGCATGGATTTTTATTTAAGATTCATTCATTTATTATTTTATCTGCATTCATTTATTATTTTCATCATTTCTATGTGATGGTTGCCATTATTCACTTTTTAATCTTTGCAAGCATTTCTGCTTAGAAAATGATGTGTTTTTTAATTTTTCATGCATTTCCTTGCTTCTCATCTTCAATGTGTTTTCTCATAAATCAGTTTTTTTATCAAAGTGCCCTGCTTTCTTTTTTAAAATAATTTATGGCATGCATAATATGTTTTCTTATGGTTGGAAATGTTTTCCAACCTGTATAGTTATAAGCCACATGTGACAGTTCATTTAGGGTAGTGCCGACTTTTTGCTTTATTACCATATTTAGAAAACTTTCCAAAAATAGCATCCCTCTTCACATACTTATTTCTCAACCAAATAAAAGCAAATTATCAAAACTAGCACACAGACAATCTTCATAGCATCCCTCTTCTCTAATTTTGCCTTCAATGCACACGGCTATATCAATTTACTATTAAGGATAATATTTCAACACTTCCTCATATATAAGCCTTTTCTCTCAGATATTAGCCTGAAAATTTATGGTTCAAACATTCTCGTTTAACAGTCAGAACTCATTAGCTCCATCAATAATGGAAGACAAGGGAAGCCAATAACCGCTTCAAAATCTACTTAGTCCTGGTACTATATGTCATATTTTGAAACACCCTTAAACACAAAGGGGATCATTATTGTGTGAATGCAGCACATTAATAACACACATACAACTTCAGACAGTCGTACACGCTTAATGCACTGCAATTCTACCAGTTTACGAAGAAGTAATATGACTGCTCAACAATATGTTGCCCAAAATACAAGAACACGAGAACAACACCATTTTTGTGAAGCACCACAAAGAACAACCTCCAATGTTGTGGGCATGCATTCAACTTTTGAAATAGGTGAGAGCTCAAGAGCAACGACAACTCCAACAATTACCAGCCAAGAACTACTTCAAAATCTCCTAACTCCAGGTACTACTTACCCAAATTTAGAAAGATTCTTCGACACAAGGGAATGTATATATGAATCTAACACTTTGTTAATACACATACATCTATCAGAAAGTCGTACTCACTTACTACACCGCAATTCTACCCGCATACGAAGAAGTAATATGACTGTTGAACAACGTGCTGCAGAAAATAGTAGAAGACGAGTACAACGACATTTCCTTGAAGATCATCAGAGAACAATGTCCAATGTTGTGACCACGCATTCAACTTTTGAAAGAGGCGAAAGTTCGAAATCAATGTGGGCTCCAATAATTAATCACATTGCAATGTTTTCTGAACTTTAATATCCAATTTTTTGTTTTCTCTGTATTGTTCTAAATGATCATTGAATGCGAGAATACTTCACCTCGGATGCTACACTGATCTGCAATGATAGTTCTGACACAGAAAATGATAGTGCAGAGGAAGACGGTGACGACGATGTTATTACAACCACAAGGACGTATATTCAACATAATTGCGCTAGAAATTTCTATCCAGCGCGCACTGAAATGCGCTTTGAACTACACTCACCGACAATCCGCCCCCACTTTTGCGCTAGACTATTTCAATGAGATACAAGCACTATGTGTTGTAACAATGGAAAAATATCCCTACTTGGCATCCCAACACCATCTAAATTACTCAATCTCTACACTGACTAATCTGAGGAAGCTCAACATTTCAGGCAACATCTGCGTGCATATAACCATGTTTTCTCCTTCACGTCATTGGGTGTACCTGAAATCCCAACTTATCGAGTCTTATTGAAGATGTGTTATCAATACCAATTACACGAGATGATCATAACACAACTACATTGCTCAATGAAGGTCAATTACATGCTTACAATACGATCAGTGAGGTAATAAGGAACAAAACACATGAGTACTTTTTTATTGATGGACCTAGTGGAACTGGAAAGACATATTTGTATCATGCAATTCTTGCCACTTTCAGAAAAATAGGATGCATCTTTATAGCTACAGCTACTTCTGGTATCGCTGCTACGCTTTTACCGGGAGGCCGGACGGCACATTCAAAATTACAAATACCAATTAAATTGGATTACAAATCTTTTTGCGGTTTTCAGAAACATTCAGATTTCACAGAAGTTATCAGACAATCAACGGCCATAATTTGGGATGAAGCACCAATGGCTTGTAGAAAGGCATTTGAGACAGTTGATCGTTCGTTTCGTGATGTTACTAATGTAAACAAGCCATTTGGAGGAAAAATTATCATTATGGGGGGAGATTTTTGACAGGTACTACCGATTGTTGTCAATGGAACAAGAGCACAAATAATTACCACAAGCATCGTTCAATCATACTTATGGAGTCATTTCAAGATATTAAATCTAACAGAAAATATGCGAGCCAAAAATGATAGCAGATTCTCTGAATATCTCCTCAGAGTTGGAAATGGGCTGGAAATGACCATAAAAGATAATATGATTTGGATCCCAGATCCAATGTGGATGTCATGGGAGGGTGAGAAATCTATTAATGATTTAATAAATGTTACATTTCCAAGTTTAGGATAGCACGTTGGCGATAACAACTATAGTCGAGACAGAGCTTTATTAACCCAGCTAAATGAGCATTTGAATATGTTGAACAACACCACTCTTCTACAATTCCCAGGCGAAGTATTTATATATTACTCATATGATTCAGTCGCTGATGACATGAGAAATTTATATCAACCTGAATTTCTAAATTCATTGACACCGGGTAACTTACCACCTCATAAGTTAAAGTTAAAAATCCGAGCTCCTATCATGTTACTGAGAAATATTGACCCAAAGATAGGTCTATGTAATGGAACGAGACTTATTTGTCGCCGGTTTGCAAAAAATGTAATAGAAGCAGAGATTTTAACAGGTCATTTTCAAGGAAACTTGGCCTTCTTGCCACGAATACCATTGAAGACAGCTGAAGATATTAGACTGCCATTTCAATTAATACGCAAACAATTTCCATTGAGGCTAAGATTCGCACTGAAGATTAATAAATCTCAAGGCCAAACAATCAAAAATGTTGGAATATATCTGCCAAATAATGTGTTAAGTCATGGCCAGTTGTACGTGGCATTATCGCGAGGTGTGTCCCGTGAAAAAACAAAAATTCTGATAAAGAATGGCAGAATAGATGGTCATGAAGGCATTTATACAATGAACATTGTTTACAAAGAAATATTTGCACAACTTAGACAACAACATACACGGTATCTCCAAAGTAGGACGTTTAATCATTATTTTCACAACACAACTATTTCAACAAACCACTTAATTAATTAATTTTTTTGCAGAATAGAAGGCCATGACCGGTGTTAGTTATGAAATGATTTTCAATGCGTCTGTAATCTCAGGATATAATACAATTTGTTTTTCTGTCTCATTCCTGTCATCATCGTATTAATGTCTTTTTGGTGATTCGTAGAATTTTTTTGGTACACTAAGAAGCCATACAACATACATACATGTATGCCTGAAAATAATCAGCTTCGCCTTATGTCTCCGCCATGCAGAATATGCTTGCGGGCGCAGACTGTTTATTTGCGGGCGAAGGCTGCTTGAAACCCAAGAGGGCGAAGCCCGCTGGGTTGTGGATGAAGCACGCAATGCCGCATCGAGAACGGGCGAAGCCCACCGATGGGGAAAGCGAAGCCTGTTTCATTGCCAAGCGGGCGAAGCCCGCTTGATTATGGGCAAAGCCCGCAGCGATGCATCGAGAACGGGCGTAGCCCATTCGAAGATGCTAGTATATATATATATCTCTGTGTGTGTGTGTGTGTGTGTGTGTGTGTGTGTGTGTTTGTGTGTGTGTGAGTGTGTGTGTGTGTGTGTGTGTGTGTGTGTGTGTGTGTGTGTGTGTGTGCATGTGTGTGCATGTGCGTGTGTGCGTGTGCCTGTGTGTGTGTGTGTGTATGTGTGTGTGTCTGTTTGTCTGTATGTGTTTGTGTTTGTGTTGGGGTCATCTATGCATGTTTATTCATGCATGTGTATGTGTACGTGTATCTGTGTTTGTGTGTATAGTGTATCGGTGTTTATGTATATCAATATCTGTCTGTATGCCTATGTCTGTATGTGCCTATTGGGGTTTGTGTCTATGTCTGTGTATAGTCTATGGGTGTCGATCATGTGTGTCTATATCTGTGTATATATATATATGTGTGCCTATGTCTGTCTGTGCTTGCTGGTTTTTGTGTCTATGTGTATGTGACTATCCGTGTTTGTGTTGGTCAGTGTCAGTGTCAGTTTTTGTGTCTGTGTCTGTGTGCCTGTGTCTGTGCTTGTGTGTGTATGTGTCTGTATTTCTAAGTTTGTCTGTGCATGTGTGTGTGTCTATGTGTCTGTGTGATCTCTAGCTATGTATCTCTGTGCATGTGTGCGTATGTGTTGTTTGTGTCGTCTGTGTGTCTATGTGTGTTTGTGCATGTGTGTGTTTATGTCGGTGTGTTTTTGTCTGTGTTTGTATCTCCCTGTATCTGTGTCTATGTGTGTGTGTCTATCAGTGTCTGTGTGCCTGTGTATGTGTTCATATGCATGTGTGTATGTGTTTGTGTTTGTGTCTTTGTGTTAGTTATTGGGTGTCGACTTATCACCTAGGGGGGGGGGTGAATAGGTATTTAAAATTATTTTACTTTCCCCCTTTTTGGTGTACTTGTTTTCTGGTTAATAGATCTATAAATTAGAAGAGCACAACACAGAAAACACTCAAGAACTTATAGTGGTTCCTAAAGATAGGATCTTTTGAGTAGTCCTCTTTCCCTCTGCGCCTACCTAGTAGTGCGCTAGGCTCTGCAAACTCTAACAATGTCTCTGGCCCGCAAGACTTACAACTCGAACCCGCAAGTCCCTATAGCCTAGGCCCGCAAGCCCCTTCACTACACCCGAGCCCGCAAGCTCAACACGTTTGGACCCGCAAGTCCCTTCAACCTAGGCCCTCAAGCCCCTTCACTGCACCCGAGCCCGCAAGCTCGACACTCAGGCCCTCAAACCCTACACAGCACAGACCCACAAGTCTTGCCTGCAGCCTTGGCCCGCAAGCCCCTTCACTGCACCCGAGCTCGCAAGCCCGACAAGTTTGGACCCGCAAGTCCTCTGCCCTCGCCCTCAAGACTCACATATCTCAAGCCCTCAAGCTTGACACTCAGATCTGAAACAGATCTTACAAGTTCTTGGCCCGCAAACCTTACAAGAGATTACAGTAATGAAAACTATTTCTTCTGCCTGATGGAGATTGGCTTCTTGACATGATGGAGATGCTTCTGATTTTCAATATGAATGGTGCAAATCTTCTTCAAGCTTTCTAACTATGTCGGATATTTTTTGGCTACCTTTCCTTGAGAGAAACTTATCAGTCGATGTGGCTTGACTGCAACTTGAAGAACACGGAATGAACGTTTTGTTCTTCCCCTTTTTCTTTCTTCTTCACCGCAACTTCTACTGTTGTATTGCTCGACGGTAATCTTTTTCGTTCGTTTTTCTCTCTCTGTTCTAGGGCAACCATTGTTCCCTTTTATAGGACGGATGTGTTGCATAACGGTCACATATGTTGTCCTTTACAGTCAAACGCCCATCCCTCAAGAGCATGCGCTGATTGGACAATCAGGCGGCGACATTAAATGCTGATAGCGCGTCCGGCTACTTTTGAATTTGACTCGACGATATTTCCATTGTTACGTCGACATGGATAATATCTAGACGATAAGACTTTGTTGATGCACTGGACTAGTCTCTTCTTCAATTCTTCATCAGATGGTGATATCTCAACGATACTGGACATCACTTCTCCATTTGAGCTTAAGACGACACGAAGTCATCAAACTAATATCGACGAGAACTCCTTGTCTGCACGATGTCACTTAGACCAACTTATCTTGTCGACGACATGAATGATATCATGTCGACAGACCACTTCAGCAACTGCTTGTCTTCAAATGACCTTCTTCAGTCTTCTCGATGTCACGCCTTCTTAATGACGATGTCAATTGCCATCAGTCTCATTTAGCCTTTCCGACAAAAAGGCTTCTTCTTGACGATATTTGTTCTTCCTTGGCCTTATCGACGTCAAGCCTTCTTATCAATGATATTGTCGATGATATGTCTGCTGTTGTCGACGACATGCATGAGCCTTTTCGACGACAGCAGACACACCCATTCTTCTTTATTTTACTCATCATTTCAACGATGTGCCCATTCTTGTCAACGATATGTCCAACCTTTTTTGACGATGTTATACTTAGGCAGATTATTGAAGTACTGGACATATCATCTCATCTCTGCAAGCATGAACTAGATATGACATTAAATACAACTTGCACTTATCATTGAGTTTAGCACTTCTTCAAATCAGGAACACTGTTGGGCACTGTTCCCAACAATCTCCCCCTATTTGAAGAAGTCATAACCCACTCAATGATAAATATCACTCATATAAAAAGTTTAACATTTTAAGTAAATAAGCATATCATGATGACATTGCAGCTATATTTGAGTGAACCCGGAGTTTGACAAATATTACTTTATTTATAAATAGTGCCAAATGTTATCAGATGATTTTGACATTTCTATATTTAGCCCCTTTAAGATTTGGCCATCTATATCTCTGGTGCCCTCATAGCATCTTCACCCTTTGCTTTCTTGTCACTGGCTTCCTGCTCCTTTTCAGCTTGTCTGATGAAGTATTCAAATGGTTTGGGATGGTACTTGAGAGGTTAAGGAGCATCAGTTGGGATTCTACCTGCTTGCTTCTCCCTCCTGTGACTCCTTCTCGATTCTTCTTGATCTTCATATTTATCCCATTGTTGAGGACTGTTTACATTGTATCGTTCACCTTTATTAGCTTTCACTTTCTCCCATGCTTTTATAATGATGGTCCAAGATTTGGGAATCCATCTTTCATAGTCATCTTTTTTCTCCATTTCCTCCCTGTACTTTCTCTTCCTCATTTTTATTTCTTCATCCTCCAGTACTTCCTTCTCTTTACCCTTGTCAGTGGCAGTATAAGGAATATTTGTATGTTTCTCTTCAGCAGGCTCGTCATAATGTAGAGGAGGGAGATTCATTGCTTCCCTGATGGTATTTGTGGTCCAGATTGCATGCTCGCCACTGGCCTTTATTATTGATTTCTCCCCCTTTATGACTTCTTCAGATATCCCCCTTTGGAGATTCTCCTCGGAAGCCAATATCTTGTTTTTGAGCATGTGGATTCCTGCTTCCAAGTGATTCTTGGTCTCAAGTAGATGACTATCTAGATCCTTATTGTGGTGATCTAAACTTTCTTGAAGATTAGTTTTGTGCTCAGCCATCCTCTTGGTGGATGCAATGTAGGCCTTTTCTATGTTGCTGACAATCAATGTCTGATTAACCCCTAAGTTAGATAGACCCTTGTGAGTAAGGGATGTCTCTTTGGTAGTATGCTCTTGTAGATTCTTCACATCATTTCTCAGTCTCTTAGTTTCAGCAGATAGTTCCTTTTTCAGTTCACTGACAGCAGAGATGACATAGGATTCAATTTTTTATCTTTGCTCTTCCAGGAGCATCTTTATCTGAGATAATAGTGAGAGCTCCACTGGTCTATTCTCTGGAGATGAACTAGCTTGTTCTGGTCCCTCTTCTTCATTCCCTTCAATTATTGGAGATAGTGATTTTCTTAGGTGTGAATGGTTTGGCCTTTTTCCCTTTCAGGACTTGGCATATTTATGCTAGTGTTATCAGCAGAATCCTCTAGCTTCTCTTCTTGTGAATCCTTACTTTGGTCCTCTTGGTATACTGATCCGTGATGGACAGCATCCTCAGCCCCAATGATCTTATTGATCACTTCTTCCATTTGAGCAGGGTGTTCACCATTCTTCTCCCCCTCAGTTTCAGCATCCTCTTGCTCAGCTCCTGCTGTTGCCATTGTTCCGAGTCCCAAAATTAAGGCAAAGGTCTGAGGGGAGACATTTCTTTTCTCTGATGTCACTTGAGATTTAGACGAGTCTGAGCTGTTGCCTGATTCGCTTTCTTCTGATGACATTTCTGCCTTCCTCTTCACATCCTCTGCAGTCTTCAGCTGCTTGGGAGGCTTAGTCAAAGTTTCTCCCACCTGTCAAGGATCTTGATGTCCATCCTTCTCATGTGATGAATTTTTACTCCATACTTTTTGTTAAAACTTTCAGGGTAGGATAGCAGAAGATATAGTTATAGAATTCTTCCCAGATTTGGAGCTTGAAAGCTTTCGTGTATCCTCTTAAAAATTAACTGACCCCAGTTGGTCTTTTTACTTAGGATTATCCTTGCCATTATCTCGAACATGGGCTTGGATATCCTATCATGCGACCCTACCTTGTAGAGGAGGGCTTTATCTACTATATCTGCCACAAGTTTTCCTTGTTGATTAAAGATCTTCCTTTCCTGGGACCCATGGGTCTTGCTGGAGTGTCAGCACCATTCCAGAGCTTTGTTGAGGTCTTCCTGGGTGACCTTTTGATCTTCCTCCCCCTTGGCAAAGGCCGACAACTGATGTGCCCTGGCCAGCCTCTTAGGATTCACATTGACCATTATCCCATTTATTAATCTTTTCACAGATGTTCCTTTTGAGCCACCCTTGGCACACAAGTAGAACTCCAGCACTTCTCTTTTGAGTATCACTATTAGTTCGGAGAGGGAAAATTCTAGACTGACGGCGTCCAATAGCTTGATAGCATTTTGAATCTCTTCTGGTCCATCCACGAAACCATTCCTCGCCACTTAAATTCCTTCAATGAGGAATCCTTCCTTCTTTGGCACCATTTCTTACTTGATCGGAGAGGATTCTTGTTTAGTCGACTCGTTCACTCTTCGAAGGTGTAGAGAGCACAATGACTTTTTAGGGCTAATGTAGAAAGTGTTTTAACCTTAAGACATCTGACCTTATTTATAGTTTCTGAGTTGGAAGTCGAAGTGTCAATTGTTAAATGTCTGATTAACTCGAGTTTAGCTGTAATGATTGGTTAAGCTCAGGTCTATTTAAGAGTCCATTGATGATTAGGTATCGTCGTGACGCAAATTTGATGTCGAGGATTCATTCCGACGATACCAATCATCATTTCGACGATATAGTTTTGTGTTCAGAACGATATTATTCTTTTTCACTCTTTTGTATGATCAGTGCAATTCTTCAGCAGTGCCATACAAATGTGTTCCTTGAGTGATAGCTTTTGCTTACTCAAGTACAAATTACCTTAAACAAAGTGATAAGGATGAGGTTATGTATTGAACATCAACATAGTTACCTTCACCTTAGATTTTAAATCTTCTTGAGCTAGTGGCTCCCCTTGATTTGATGTTTCTCCTATCATTATTTTAGCTCCCGCTTGACCAGTGCATCTTGGCATGTGGTGAGGTCTTTCTTAGTCCTGAGTCAAGCTTGGATCACTTAGTGTCCATTAGCCTTATTTGCTTTTGATTGGCTAAATGGACTACCCTGCAAGATAGATTTTAATATCCCTTAGGAACCCAAGATGACTTGGGTCCTAGGTTTTTGTTAGCATAATAAGGAGTTCTTCTACTCACCTCAGCCTTTCCAGGAGGTCACTCCTTTGCACTAGGCACACTAGGGTTGTGCCAATGGAAAAGTGTCCCACTTTACCACAGCACCAACATTCATGGATGTTTTACCTTCTTTTCTAAGCAATTTTTGAGGTGGGTGAAGAATCACAATGCTTATGTTAAGTAGAGAAGGCAGCTACATTCTTCCTATCTCTCTCAGCCAAGAGCTGACTAGCTGCTCTAGTATAATTATTTCTTCTTGACTTTATCTGTTTGACAGCAACAGATGTCAGCTTGGTAGCTGACATGGTTTTGATGACATCAGATATGATCAAGTGAGAGTTGATTATACTGGTGCTACCAGTCTGCTTCTTATCTGGAAGAGATTGGGATGATGTTGCTCCTTTTCCCTTGAAGGTGGGGGCTGAGGCACCAAACACAAATGGTCTATGATGGGCCATTTGGATTTCCTTATGGGGATCCTTCAATGCACTCATCCCCATGCCCTTTATCCTCCCATAGTTAGGAGCATTTCCCAAGCTATTGGAGCTTTCATTCATCCAGTGACCACAGACATTGTCCTGGTCATACTTGTTAGAGGGAAGTACTACCTTCTGAAAGGTGGTATGAGGCTCAGCTTCAGTTTCCCCTTTTCTCCATTCCCAACATCTATTGCCCTTTCATTTATACCCAATCCCCTCTTATTTCCATGGGAGGAAAAGGTGTCAATGATGGGCAGTATAGTTTTGGGCTTAGAGAATTGAGCCACTAAGCTTCTCTCCTTACGAAGATCATTCTCAAACTTCCTAATGACTTCTTCCCTTTGGTTTCTTTCATCATGAAGCTTGCCTATGAATTTCTTGAGCTCACAGGAATTGGTGCCCTCATTGTGGGACATACCCATTTCCTTATTCATCTCAGCCTTAATGGGTCTGAGTGATTCTATCTCCCTAGCTTGCTCCTTAACAAGCTTCTTGCTCTTTCTCAGAGCAGCCAAGAGATCACCAAACTACTCTATTAGATCAGTATGGTTCTTATTATTGCATGATGAGCAGTCTTCTGCATCATTTTCAGAAGATGAACAATCATCTGATGCACTCTTGGTCTTCTTAATTGAAGCAGTGGGTAATGGTGTGTGAGTGATGCATACCTCATCATAATGTGATTCATCATGATTTTCTTCATCTGATAGAGTCGTTCACCCATAGACCTCATCATCCTCAGAGTCATAGTCTGTGAGAGTCAATAGTGCTCTGATCCCATTGACACTGACCCCTATACTTCATTTTTCTTTAATATGAGAGGAGCTCCAGCCGCTTTCACTTAAGGATTTGAACTTCCTGATGTCAGATCCTTTGACTTTCTCCATAGAGTTAGGATATGATGATCAGTTGATTTGATACATCCAAGAGAAGATTTGTTCAAGCTGTTAAGCTTTTCTTTGAACAACTTGGCTCTGATACCACTTGTTAGTTATTGGGTGTCGACTTATCACCTAGAGGGGGGGTGAATACGTATTTCAAATTATTTTTCATTCCCCCTTTTTGGTGTACTTGTTTTTTGGTTAATAGATCTATAGATTAGAAGAGCACAGCACAGAAAACACTCAAGAACTTATAGAGGATCCTCAAGACAGGATGTCTTGAGTAGTCCTCTTTCCCTCTGCGCCTACCTAGCAGTGTGCTAGGCTCGGCAAATTCTGCCAATGTCTCCGGCCCGCAAGCTTTACAACTCGGACTCGCAAGTCCCTGTAGCCTAGGCCCGCAAGACCCTTCACTGCACCCGAGCCCGCAAGCTCGACATGTTTGGACCCACAAGTCCCTGCAGCTTAGGCCCTTAAGCCCCTTCACTGCACCCGAGCCTACAAGATCGACACTCAGTCCCTCAATCCCTACACAGCACAGACCCGCAAGTCTTGCCTGCAGCCTAAGCCCGCAAGCCCCTTCACTGCACCCGAGCCCGCAAGCCTGACATGTTTGGACCCGCAAGTCCTCTGCCCTAGCCCTCAAGCCTCACAGATCGAAAGCCCTCAAGCTTGACACTCAGATCTGAAATAGTTCTTAAAAGTTCTTGGCCCGCAAGCCTTACAAGAGATTATAGTAATGAAAACTGTTTCTTCTGCCTGATGGAGATTGGCTTCTTGACTTGAAGGAGATGCTTCTGATTTTCAATCTGAATGGTGCAAATCTTCTTCAAGCTTTCTAACTATGCCGGATGTTGACTGGCTACCTTTTCTTGAGAGAAACTTATCAGTCGATGTGGCTTGACTGCAACTTGAAGAACATAGAATAATCGTTTTGTTCTTCCCCTTTTTCTTTCTTCTTCACTGCAGCTTCTACTGTTGTATTGCTTGGCGGTAATCTTTTTCGTTCATTTTTCTCTCTCTGTTCTAGGGCAACCACTGTTCCATTTTATAGGACAGATGTACTGCATAATAGTCACATATGATGTGCTTTACTGTCAGACGCCCATCCCTTAGGAGCATACGCTGATTGGACAATCAGGCGGCGGCATTAAATGCTGACAGCGCGTCCGGCTACTTTTGAATTTGTCTCGACGATATTTCCATTGTTACAACGACATGGATAATATCTAGATGACAGGACTTTGTCGATGCCCTGAACTAGTCTCTTCTTCAATTCTTCATCAGATGGTGATATCTCGACGATACTGGACATCACTTCTCCATTTGAGCTTAAGACGACACGAAGTCATCAAACTGATATCGGCGAGAACTCCTTGTCTGCACGATGTCGCTTAGACCAACTTATCTTGTCGACGACATGAATGATATCATGTCGACAGACCACTTCAGCAACCGCTTGTCTTCAAATGACCTTCTTCAGTCTTCTCGACGTCACGCCTTCTTAATGATGATGTCAATCTACATCAGTCTCATTTAGCCATTCCGACGACAAGGCTTCTTCTTGACAATATCTGTTCTTCCTTGGCCTTATCAACGTCAAGTCTTCTTGTCAACGATATTGTCGATGATATGTCTGTTGTTGTCGACGACATGCATGAGCCTTTTCGACGACAGCAGACACAACCATTCTTCTTTGTTTTACTCATCATTTCAACGATGTGCCCATTCTTGTCAACGATATGTCCAACCTTTTTCGACGATGTTATACTTAGGCAGATTATTGATGTACTGGACATGCCATCTCATCTCTGCAAGCATGAACTAGATAACACTGTTGGGCACTATTCCCAACACTTTGTTTATGTGTCTATGTCTTTCTGTGTCATCTATCTATGTCTGTCTGTGTCATCTATCTATGTCGGTGTGTGTGTGTGTGTGTGTGTGTGTGTCGATCTATGTGTCTGTGTCTGTGTTTGTATGTGTCGTCTGTGCCAATGTGACGTTACCCCCGCCTCAATAGTACTACAGTCCCAATATGACGACACTCCTGCAGCTCGCAAACCCCGCGCGCGCAAAAATACTCATGCCGCAATTGTACCACATACATGTCTATGTCTAGACTTAAAAGCAATCTTATTTAAAAAGTAATTAATGCTAGCTTAATTATTGAACCACGTGTTTTATTTATCGATATGACATGTATTTATAACATTCTTTATATCTATTTTCATTAAACCACGTGTCTTCTAGCAATCGATATGACATGTAATGAGATAATTAACATGATTGTGTGGCAAAGTCGACAAAGAAAGAGAAGATGACGAAACTGTACGTGCAGATGGGTTTGGTGAAACAATTAGCGATTTTATTAATGTTACGATATTTATTAGTCATCTTGCGCGCGCCTGTAAGAAAAAAGCGCGCTCTGGGAAAAACTTACATCTGTGTGAAAAATGCACGTCCGCAAGAAAATACGTGACTGGGCTAAAATGCACCTTGGAGAAAATGAGTACCGATGATTCGAAAATGTGTGTCAGCATAAAAATGCGCTCCCAAGCGAAAATGCACGCTTGGGAGACAATGCGCCTGATCAAAAATGCATGCAAGTGCAAAACGCGTGACAGGGCATAAAACTTGCGCTCGGGCAAAAAATGCGCGCCCGAGTGAAAAACACGTGCCCGGCCAAAAAAATACTCTCTCGGGCCAAAAATTATCTCCCGAGCCAGCGCCGTGTGTGCGCTTGTGCTCAGAGGTGGTCGCACGTGCGTGTGCACTAAAGTATATTTGCGTGCGCGCGGGGCCCGTGCGCGTAGTTATTTTTATTCTAAAATTATGTTAATAAATTAATGTCAAATTGGCATTCATTTTTAAATTTAATGTTTTTAATTTATGGATTTTTTTTTTCAAAATTTTATGGAGGGAAATTTTTCTCCATATATTTCATTCATGTAAGAGAGAGGAGGAGAAGAAGAAAAACTTTTATAAAAACGTTTTTAAAAACATTATATAACTTTATACATCTTTAACAACTATATATAAAGAAACTTTAAAGGGATTTTTTGTTAAAATATAAATGTTTTTGAAAAAATAATTATAAAATTTTGATGTATATTTTTTTACGATCATTTTGAGTACTCATATGTATATGTTGCAGCCGAAGCCCGCCAAGCCCGCCGTCGCCGGTCGGGTACTGTAGAATGTGGGAGCACCCCGCTCGAATGCGGGCTCAGTCCGCCAAGAGCCAGCGAGCACGGGTGAAGCCTTTGCGGAGCTGCTCGTAAAGTTTTATATAAAAACTTTATATGAAATTTTTATAAAAACCTTTAATAAACATGTATATAAAATTTTATGCACGTTTATATATAATTAAATATATAATTATAATTTATTATATATGTAACCGATTATATATCTATACTACTATATAAGAAAATAGGCTTATCGGTGTAATGCCCTGCCAATCAATACCCACCGTCCGATCTAACAATGAAATTTCTCTATTTAAACCCAGCCGTCCAATCTGATTTCATCACAACATCTCAGCCGTTCGATCAACCTGGAACGTTGATTCAATCTCGACCGTCCATTTTTTTCCTTAGGTCTCCTAAACCTACCTTGATAGGGTGTCTTAAACCTATAAATTTTATAGGACCCCTACCTTACAAAGTGAAATTACTATCTTACCCCCACTATTTTGAAAAAACAAGTTGCGGGCGGGGCAGGCCTGTGGGCCCCGCTTATTACAGTTATAGGGTCTTGAGCGGGGTTTAAACTATTTTTTAATTTAAAAATTATAAATTTTTTAAAGAATGCGGCCGCCCGGGATCGAAGTGACGACCTCTCATACAGGAATGTAAACCTTTACCACTCTGCCTACAATGGAGATGTGAAGATTTCAGAACTATTTTATACATATAATAATAAATTGATATACATATTATGCCTCATGGGTTATGTTTTGTGCAAATTTTTTATATAACATTAATTTTTTTTCTTTCTAATATATATATATATATATAACGGTTCAACCCCGGTTAAACCGGTTGGACCGATTCGACCTTGAACCTCTCCCTCTGCCGGTTCGATGCCCGGTCCGATTTTCAAAACCTTGATATTTTTTTTTTAAACATTTAAAAAAAACTTGCTTTTAAAAAAAAACACATTTAGAAATCACATCACCCGTGAATTCATTTTCTTTAAAATGAATTTAAATTTATTAATTAAATTAATCATTATTAATTATGAGTCGGGCACCCCGAAGCCCGTCGGGCGCCCCGAAGCACGGCGGGCGGGCGAAGCCCGCCGCTGCTGGCCGGGTACTGTCGCGCGGGGCACGGGGGGCCCCCGTGCACTGTCACTCGTATATATATATATATGTATATATATATATATATATATATATATATATATATATATTATAGAGGTACGCCCGTGCTCGATACTCTCCACTGTGACAGTACCCCGGCAGCGACGGTACCTCCGCCGAAACTGTACTCTCCCACTCTCAGACGGTCGATCGATCAATAACTAACAGTGCATAAGAATAGCGCACGTGCCCCACACAACATTAATTACCCCCGCCTCCATAGTGTCGCAGTGCGACGACGCTCATGCAGCTCGCAAACCCCTGCATGTGAAAATATCCAAAATTAAGAATCTTTAGTCTTGTTTTTTTAAACGCTACAAAAAAACGTCGTCGTAGACGTTTCCTTATAAGTGGTGATAATAAATAAATAAAATTATTTCTTAGTAATTATATATTTCTATTTATACAAAAATTTAAAAGATACATTAGATATTTTTCATGTTACGATAAATAATTAATAGTCATCTCTCACGCGCCTGTAAGAAATATGCATGCTTGGGCTGACAGTACGTACTTGCACCCAGTTGAAAAATGCGTGCCCGCGAAAAAATGCGTAACTAGCTAGGCTAAAACGTGCCCTGGTGAGAAAAAGCATCAGGACGAAAAAAGCGCACCTGAAAAAATGTGTTTTTGTAGAAAACGCTTATGAGCGAATAACTTATGCGCAAACAAAATTGTGCTCCCGAGCCAATAAGTGTGCCATTTTTTGTTAGGGCGCCCTAACAAAAATGAACTCGGGAGAGAATGAGTGATGATCCGAAAATGCGTTCTCGAGCAAAAATATGATCCCGGGCAAAAATGCAAGTACACCTGGGAGACAATGCGCCCGGGAAAATGCATGCTAGTGCAAAAAACGTGCCACCAGACAAAAAACGCATGCACAAGTGAAAAACACATGCACGGGCGAAAAATACGCTCTAGGGACTAAAATGCGCGCTCATGTTTTAAAATTTAATTAATATATTTATTCTAACAAAAAATTGGTTACAAAATAATACTGATTGTAAGGAAATTCTAGTTGTTACAAATACATTCAAAGTGTTGTTACAATTGTTGTTTATTGTGAGGATATTTTACTATTTGTAACGTAAAATTGGTTTTGTTACAAATACCTGCACTTATTGTAACAAACATTTAGTTATTGTAATAAAATATAAAATACTTGTTACAAAAAACTAATCTGTTGTAACGATAGAAAAAGTTCATTACCAAATGTAGTTATTAGTAACAAATTTCTTCTTCGTTACACTTTAGTCCTTACTAAAGGTGCAGTTTGTTGTAGTGTGGCGGTGAGTCGGAGACCGCCAACCAGTCCTTTCCTCTAATCTTCTTTAGGAAGAAGCTGAAGGACAGCAAGGGGAAATCCCTTCTCAAGTGGAGTGCCAAAGGAAAAAAACATGAAGATGTCTACCGACCTCCCCTTGTGGCGTGGTAAGCTGACACGTCATGCTTTCGCGATAACCTCTGCCTCTATATGGAAAAGCTAATGCCAGGGAGGCATATGACATAGAGGCCTATATGCTCCTTGATATCTACGTGCAAGTGACCACCAGGAGCACGATCTTGAATCATCACATGGGGCGGTCTCTTCGAAGAGCCCTGAAAGAAAACTAAGGGCTACAAGAAGAAATGCATGTAAGTTTTACCTTACCTACGATTTTCCTTTTCTTCTTTTATGACCGCACAACCTAATTATCTTTCTTTTTTTATGCAGCACTTGAAGAAAGAAGCTTATCATGCAGATAATACATATTTTCAAAATGCCATGATGCAACATGTAAAGGAGACATCTGGAATGACAATCACAGAACTTTGTGATCGCGGCGGTCTCACTAAAGACTTCAAGGAGGTGACATTTGTAGACCTCTTTCCTGATGCGGCTAGGTTGATAAACGAACAACCGGTCACTGAGGATAAGGTCGGAAGTGAAGAAGATGTCGAGATCGATGGAGATGAAGAAAGCGGGAGCCGATATGTTGAAGGCGATGATCTTAGTTCTGTTTCGACCTCAAGTCTAGTATCAAGAATCCTAGAGCGCACAGAAGAATCTTCTGAAGAGACCGACTCTTCATCATCTAATGAGCGATCTTTGAAGAAATCAAAACATGATTAAAAAAATAGCTTATTGTAATATCTTTTATTTTTCAAACTGTGATCGCTGGCTGTGAGACCGCACGAGCCTATGTAATTAGAACAGAAATGAATATAAATTGTCATACATCTGTCTCCTTTGTTGAATGAATATTTCTCATTATTTTATTGTTGTTTCATACGATCTAATTTTTAAGAGATAGAATTGGTCTTCGATCTCAATGCCTTAGGTATTGCCGAGCTCGAATAGGCAGCTGTTATAAGAGAAGATACCATATAAAAACTTATATTTATTAAAATCTGTTAATAATTAATGGCGATCTCCTGCTCGCCAGAACGCATGTAGCAATATGAGAAGTATTACTGATAGAAAAATTGATCGCAAAGTCGCTTAGTGATTTAGAAATGAAAAAGCGAAGAAGTTGATGATGTTTTCCAAACTATATCCGATGAAGGCAAGTGTACATTATCGTCTATAGTATATGATATTTTGAAAATACTAAGGTCGTATTCCTCGGGGAGCACTGATTACTTCTACTTCGAGGAGATCACTATTATCTTATCTAATGATTTTTAGGGTTTGTTTTACTTAACTAAAAGAGACAAATTGAAAACTAAAGAAGGTCTTAAACGATGGTAAAAAAGATTAGTGCTCAATCTAAAGTCACCTTGGAGTGAGAATAATCAAGAGAAGGCAAAAATAATTCTAATTCTATTTAAGTAAACTACTTGACCGTGGAGGTTCCCGAAGCTCGAACATGCCTCTCTTGAGGGAAATGCCCAACTAAGTTTAGGAAAAATCAACTGAACTCTCGTTCTATAATCGCTTACCTAAAACTTGCTTTACGTTGTGAACCCGTCTATTGGATTTGACCCCAATTCGGGAGATTTACGTCATCCTCTCTCGAGGGGTGCGTGCAACTCTCTTTACTCTTGAGTGATCGATTCATACTTTGAGCCTCTCGGCTAGCTAAGTATGAAAACTTAAATGAGAACCATATATCAAAAATATGGTTTCTCTAATTAAAAATCATGAGTAAATCAAGTGTTTACCAAAATGGAAAAAGAAAGCCTTAGAAAATCATAACTTGATTATCTCATCCTCGGATCATTTCGATCGAGCACTAATGAGAATTAGTTAATCATAGTGGAGGGGAAAAAGAGAGAAAAATAAGAGTGCGTTAAAGAGAAATTAACTAAAGTACAAAGAGAGAAAGAAAGAGAGAAAAACTAATTTTATTAAAATAAAAACTATTACAAGCCTTGAAGAAAGGTAACAACACTAGAAATGAAAAGATTACAAGCATAAACTAGGCTATTGCAAGAAAGAAAATTATAACATTACTTGACATGAAAAGAGAGAAAACATGAAATGGAAATACATGAACAAAAGCATGAAAAAGGTCATTAACAACTCTAGCAGTACCTCCCCATCTCCAAATTTTTGAACCCTGGACTCAAGGAGAGCTCTGAAATTTATAGAAAAAAAATTCAAGTTACACGTCCTCGGTCTCGGGCGTGGCCAAGGGCGTGTTTCCACTGTTCATCTCAACTCGGACAGCGGCGTGGGTCTTGCGTGACGGCGCGGCGGAAAGGGCATGTCATGACCATGACATTTGGGTCACTCGCGTGTACTTGGACGGCTTCATTTAATTCAGCGTGGGCTTGATTACAGCGCGACAGTGAGCAGGGATTATACGATAAAGTCACAGCCATGACATATGGGTCACGGGCGTCACTTGAATTGACTTCTCGATGACATCTCCACGTCTCAATGACATTGCTGGGAGCATCTTTTAAATTTACATGCCCTTGGTCACGGGCATGACCATGGATCACGGGCGTGACTGAGGGCGTGACTTGCTATGGACTAGCTCAGACCGCGCGGTAGCAATTCTAGACTGATCTTATGATTACACGCCCTTGGTCACGGGCGTGTCTTAGGGTGTGTAATGCAAATTTTTCCAAACTCATCCCAAAATTCCGCAAAAATACAAATAAGCTAGATGAGAAACAATTTTTACAAAAGAACTATTTATAAGCTAAAATTAACATAAAAAGAAAATTTCATATTAAATAATTACTAAATTTATACTAAAAAGGTTATATAAAAAGTACTTGTCAAATACCCCCATACTTGAGGTTTTGCTATTTTAGAGCAAAAGTATAAGACATTCATATAATTTTTTTTAATTTTAAACTAAAATTTCATTAAGATCAATAGTTAAGTTAAGAATAAATTCTAGGAGGAGTTAAGTCCTAAATTATGATGATGATTTGAAAAGAGGAGGAGTGTTTAGGCAAGGACTTTTCAAGATAATTAATTACCAAACAAAAATGTAGAAATTATAAAACTAAATTAGATTAAAACTATAAGGACTCAATCTAAAAAGAAACTTTAAGGAAAAATAACCTACAAAATATTGCTCTCTCCATAACTTAAATTAAATCTAGATCAAAGATATTGGGGGGGGGGGGGGGGGGTTTACAAAGCTTGGCATAAGAAGAGATCTTAGAAAGTAGTTGATGAATTTTATCCTCTCACCTCTATTTGTTTTCTTCTTTTTTTGTATATGTTTAGGAGTAATGAATTTTATCCTCTTACACCATGCCATATAATCTTTTAAATTCTCTTCTAATAAAAACTCAAAATGTATATGTTTAGGAGTAATGAATTTTTTCCTCTTAATCCATGCCATATAATCTTTTAAATGATTTTGGGTGCATATGTTTAGGAAATAATGAATTTTATCCTCTTATTCCCATGCATATGATCCTTAAAACATTTTTTTATGCCATCAAAAGGTGTAGGGTAAGGAAAAAGGAATTCTAGCTTATTAATTAAATTATATTGTGAGCAAATTCTAGTAAATTTAAATTTCCAAAGATCTAAAAAGCTAGAAGAAATATAATAGAAATCTAAAAAAGATCAACAAATTACTACAAAATGAGGCTATTTAAAAAAAAGAGAAGTCACGCTAAAAACAATTCTCTAATCAAGCTCAAATCATAAAATGATTCTTAAAGCAAAATTACCAAAAATTTAGATTTAACAAACTTTGATAAACAAAATTTTAGCCAATTAAAAAATATAAAAATGCTTATAAATATTCTCAACTAAATTTCTAAGAGATCACAAAAACAACAAGTAGGGGATTTATAAATTTTTTTGTTTTTTTTCTAAGTTTTTCATATTTCTTCGAATTTTTGATATTATCTTTTTTTTATAATAAAAGATAAGAAACTAGCTTTAAACCTAACAATTTTTGTTAACTCTTGGACTTCCCGAGGTATACCCCATGAAGGGTTCTCAGCGGTACTAGGAGGTGAGATGGGATAAAAGCCCGAACGTCCCTTTCCAAGATTTAAAAAAAATCAATTTTCTAAAGTTTTTTTTAATTTCTGAGTTTTGAAAGTGCTTGAGTAAAAGAAGACATAAGAAAATATTTTTTTTGAAAGATTTTCTATTTTAAAAACTAAGAACTATTTACACCCCCATACTTAAAGTTAAACATTGTCCCCAATGTTTAAAACTAAGTATGAAGTAAAAGAAAAAGCAAATAAAGTGCAAGACAAAGCAAAAGAATGCAAAATAAAAGAAGAAGGAAGAAGGGCTTCCCTGATTTTGAAGTTGCGAGGGAAGCGGCTCTTATCTAGAAAATCATGTTAGAAGAAAAGGAGAAACAACAAAAAGATAACTTTGGGGTGCCTCCCAAAAGCATTTTGTTTTAGGTCGCGTAGCTTGGCCCAATTGGCGTTCAGATTGTAGGCGGAAGAAATATAGATTCACTCTTCTGGGTAGCTAGATCCCCTGGAAGATACAACTAAAGACGATGACCATTTACTTTGAAGGAGCCTTTTTCCAGTTGGCAAATTAGATTTGTCCCGTAGGACCAAACCTCTTTAACGATAATGGGTCCGGACCATTGAGATTTTAGCTGTCCCGGAAAAAGGCAAAGATGAGAATTATACAAGAGGACGAGATCGCCCGGCAAAAAAAGTTTTGGAAATTTTATGTGTTTATCGTAATAAAACTTCATTCGCTCCTTATATAATTTGTTGCTCTCATACAAATTTGCTCTCACTCATCTAGCTCATTCATTTGAAACTTTTTTTGCTCGGCCGCTAACGTAGAATCGAGGTTTAAAAATTTAAGCGGCCAAAACGCGGGGTGCTCTAATTCGACCGGAAGGTGGCAAGCCTTGCCATAAAGCAATCGATACAGTGTACAACCGATACCGATATTGTATGCCGTTCGATAGGCCCATAATGCGTCATCGAGCTTAAGTGCCTAATCCTTCCGATTAATAGAAACAGTTTTTTCAAAAATCCATTTTAATTCTCGATTTATGACTTCGACTTCGCCGCTCATTTGCGGGGATAAGCAGTGGATAGTTTATGCGTGACACCATGTTTTGCTAAGATTTTCGTGAAATTGGTATTGTAAAAATGGGTACCCCGATCACTAATTATAGCGCGCGGTGTGCCAAATTGAGAGAATAAATTTTTTTAAGAAATTTACGACGACTCTCGCATTGTTAGTGGGGAGAGCTTGCGCTTCTGCCCACCTCGACATGTAGTCGACCGCAACTACAATATACTTATTTGAATAAGAAGGAGGGAGAGGACCAACGAAATCGATACCCCAAAGGTCAAAAATCTCACATTCTAAGAAAATATTTTGGGGCATCTCATCCCGGAAGGAGATGTTCTATGACTGCTGGCAACTATCGCAAGTACTCACAATGTTGTGAGCATCTTTGAAGAGCGTGGGCCAATAAAAGCCTGCCTCCAGCGCCTTCCTCGCGGTTCGGTTGGCTTGATAATGACCACTAGTTGGTCCTTCATGAGAATGTCATAAAATTTTTAGTCCTACCTCACTCGAGACGCATCTTCGCACTACCTGATCTGTGCAGACACGGAATAGAAAGGGGTCCTCCCAAAAGTCATTCTTTAAATTAAATAAGAATTTCTTCTTTTGCTGACTCGAGAATTCTTTTGGCAGGACCCGGGCTACTAAATAGTTAGCCAAATCTGGGAACTAGGGGGTGGAAGATGTATTTATATTTTTGAGAGCAAGGAGGTGCTCTTCAGGGAATTTATCATTAATATTGGCTTCTATTAACCCTTCCGTAGTGGGATTTTCTAAATGGGAAAGATGATCGGCCGCCATATTTTCGACTCCTCTTTTGTCCCGGATCTCTAAATCAAATTCCTTCAAAAGGAGGATCCATCGCGAAAGACGGGGCTTGGCATCCGATTTACTTAAATGATATCTAAGAGCAGAGTGATCTGTGAAAATGATGACTTTGGAGAGAGTGATGTACGAACTAAACTTATCAAAAGCAAAAACGATTGCTAGAAGCTCCTTCTCGGTAGTGGTGTAATTCGCTTGTGTCGTCGTGAGTGTTTTGCTCGCATAATAAATCGGGTGGAAATTCTTACTCACATGTTTGCTAATACGACACCTACCGCAATATCACTCCTGTCACACATAATTTCAAAGTGGAGCGACTAATCCGGTGCGACTAGAATCGGAGAGTTTATAAGCTTATCTTTTATAAGTTTAAAGGCCAAATGGCAGTCGTCATCAAAAAGGAAAGAAGATTCTTTTTCGAGAAGATGGGTTAACGACTTTGTGATTTTTAAAAAGTTTTGAATGAAACACCGATAGAACAATGCGTGGCCTAGGAAACTTCTAATCGCTTTTACATTCGTTGGAGGCGGGAGTTTTTCAATCACTTCGATCTTGGCCCTATCGACCTCGATCCCTTTGCCCAAAATTTTATGGCAAGGGAATAATCCTTCTTTGACCATAAAATGGCATTTCTCCTAATTGAAAGCTAGATTTGTTTCCTCATAACGTTGTAGCGCACGCTCGAGATTTTCTAAACAATTTTCAAAAGAGTTTCTGAAGACGGAGAAGTCGTCCATGAAAACTTCCATCACTTCCTCTATTAACTCGTCAAAAATCGCCAGCATACTTCTTTGGAATGTAGCCGTCACGTTACAAAGACCAAATGGCATCCTTCGATAAGCGAAGGTGCCAAAGGGACATGTGAATGTTGTTTTCTCTTGGTCGTCGGGCGAAAAAGGGATTTGAAAATATCACAACAAACTATCAAGAAAACAGTAGTAGGAGTGACCAGAAAGGCGTTCTAAGATTTGATCAATAAAAGGTAACGGGAAGTGATCCTTACGGGTGGCATCATTTAGTTTTCTATAATTAATGCACATCCGCCAACCCGTAACGGTACGGGTTGGGATCAATTCATTATTTTCATTTTCTACAACTGTTACGCTGCCTTTCTTAGGCATGACTTGTACTGGGCTAACCCAAGTACTATCTGAGATCGGGTAGATGATTCCCGCATCTAAAAGTTTGATAACTTTAGCCTTAACGACTTCTTTCATATTCGGGTTTAGCCGCCGTTGCGCCTGGACTATGTTGCGGGAATTATCTTCGAGGAAGATTTTGTCAGTGCAGAAGGAAGGGTTAATACCCTTGATATCCGAAATTAGCCACGCAAATGCATGACGGTAATTGCTTAGGACTAGTGTCAATTCAGAAATTTCTGAATCGCTCAGTTCGGATGATACAATAACGGGTAGCTTAGAGTCTTTTTTTTAAAATAGATATTTTTGGTGAGGGGGGGGGGGGGGGGTTGTTTTAATTCTCCAGCACGGGTGGCTCTTCATATGAAGTTATAAATTTTAATTTTTCTAACAGCTTGGGTGGTGTGGAGCGAGAGATTTCTTCTAGACAAAAGAGCTCGACGAGCACGGAATCGATACTCGGTGTGGAGACTAACTCATGAAGAGGATAAAATCATTTCCAAAACATTCTTCTAAGTAAAAACACGAACCGTCATTCTCTAAAGTGTTTTACATCGAGGGATTCATACTAAAAGTAACTTCTTCGTCTCCAACCTTAACGAGCACACTCTTCGATGTCAATAATGACAAAGTCCACCGGGAAGATGAACTTGTCAAACTTAATGAGCACATCCTCCACTATCCCTACCAGATATTTTAATGAACGATCTGCGAGTTAAATACTCATTCGTGTGGTGCTAGGATTTCCTAGACATAACTTTATGAATAATGAAAAAGGCATGTGATTTATACTTGCTCCAAAATCAGCTAAAGCGTGTTTTACTAACGAATTGCCAAATAGGCACGGGATGGAGAACCATCCTGGGTCATTTTCTTTTTGGGACAATTTGTAAAGTATATCCGCGGAGCATTCTGCGTTTAAGGAAATATGCAAAATATCTTCTAATTTCTTCTTATTGGAGAGCAACTCCTTAAGATATTTTGTATACTTTGGCATTTGAGAGATAGCATCGCAGAAGGGTACATTAATATGAATTTGCTTTAAAATTTCTAAAAACTTTCTATAATTTTTCTCGGCGCACTCGCTCCTAAGCTTAAATAGATACAAAATATTTGAACTAGAAGCGTGCAGATATAACGTAGCGGGCAAATTCGAAGATAAAATAGGAGTATGAGGAGGAGGAGAAGTAGTTACCTTGGGTTTGTCCTGTTTTGAAACCACCTCGTTTCCACTGTGGAGAGTAATCACGTTCGCGCTTTCACTTGGATTTTGCTCTGTATTTCCCGGTAGAGTTCCTTGCTGGCACTCGAAGAACATTTTTACTAGCTGCTCCACTTGATTCTCTAAATTTTTATCGATCTGGTGAGGTTCCGAATGTTCATTTCATTTGTTGCAACATATTTTGCAAAGATCTCTTCAAGCGGAGAGGGCTTTTGCTGTTGCGGTGGAAAACCGGGCGGATTAAAATTTTGAGAGGGGTTTAAGTTAAGAAGTTGATTAGGAGGTTGATTCATATTTAAAGGATGCTGAGCATTTCCTTGGATGCTCCATGAGAAATTCGGATGGTTCCTATAACCCGCATTGTAGGTGTTGTTGTACAGACCGGAGTTCGGGTTATAGGAAGGTCGAGGCATATTTCCCATGTAGACAACCTACTCTTCGATTAAAACATTATTAGCCCAAGGAGGAGTGGCAGAGGAAGTAGTTAACTTCGCCACTTGCTTTGTTAAGCGCTCAACTTGTAAAGCTAAATTAGAAGTAGCGTCTATTCAAAAATACTGGCTGGCTTGTAAGGTCGCACTGGGGCAAATTCCATTGATAAGCATTCATGGCCATTTCCTCAAAAAGCTCTTGAGCGAACTCCGCGGACTTTTTACTTAAAGTACCCCCGGCGGCCGCATCAATCATTAGCCTAGTTTGGAAATTCAAGCCATTATAAAATATTTGCACTTATTGCCAAGTGGGATGTTCGTGGTGTGGGCATCTATGCAAGAGTTCCTTGAAGCACTCCCATGTGTCATAGAGAGTCTCTGAGTCGATTTGCATAAATGATGCAATATCTGTTCGCATTTTGGCGGTCTTTGCAGGCGGGAAATATTTAGTAAGAAATTTTTCCGCCATATCGGCCCATGTAGTGATGGACTCCCTAGGAAGTGAGCCCAACCATTGTTTGGTCTTAGACCGCAAAGAAAAAAGAAAAAGACGTAATCAAATGGCATCATTAGTGACACCATTGATTTTAAACGTGTCGCAGATTTTGAGAAAATTAGAAATATGACAGTTTGGATCTTCGTCCTGCTGACCAGCGGAGGTCACTGATTGCTGCACCATGTGTATGATGTTGGACTTGATCTCAAAGTTATTGTTCACCACCGCGGGGTGAACAATACTTGACTATGTACCTTCTAGATTTGACCGCGCATAATATGACCTGGTCCATTGCTGGGCCTCATTAGGAATTGTCGCGTTATGGTTAGGAAGATTAAGATTAGGATCCATATTTGTTGCATTAGTGTCCCCGATCGACTCTTAAAATAATAATTGTATTTCCTGATCACGAGAATAGCGTCGTCGCGAAAGGGTTCGCTCGATCTCTGGATCAAAAGGAATATTCGAAATGCTACCCCGGGTCATAAACTATAAAGGATGAAGGGGAATGAAGAAAGAGAAAAAAAGAAAAGAGAAAATAATGAAAAGAAAAGAAAGTAAAGGGAAAACTAGATTATTATATATTTTTGTTCTCTTTTAGGCAGATTAAGTTAGTCTTGGACTTCCCGAGGTATACCTTGTGAAGGGTTCTCAACGATACTAGGAGATGAGATGGGATGATAGCCCAAACGTCCTTTCCAAGATTTAGATTACACCTTTTTGATTTTGTTTTTGGATTTAGAAAAAATAAAATAAAATAAAAAGAAATTCGATAAAATTAATAGTTATCCTCTTTTCAAAATATCTATGCAAAGACCCCAGCAACGGCCCCAAAAACTTGATATAAAAATTAATCGCTTAGCCGCTTAGAGATTTGGAAATGAGAAAGCGAAGAAGTTGATGATGTTTTCCAAACTATATCCGATGAAGGCAAGTGTACCTTATCATCTATAGTACATGATATTTTGAAAATACCAAGGTCGTATTCCTCGGAGCACGATGATTACTTCTACTTCAAGACAAATTTATTCCTCGGGGCGCCTTGATCACTATTATCTTATCTAATAATTTTTTAGGGTTTGTTTTACTTAACTAAAAGAGACAAATTGCAAACTAAAGAAGGTTTTAAACGATGGTAAAAAGGATTAGTGCTCAATCTAAAGTCACCTTGGAGTCAGAATAATCAAGAGAAGACAAAAATAATTCTAATTCTATTTAAGTAAATTACTTGACCGTGGAGGTTCCCGAAGATTGAACATGCCTCTCTCGAGGGAAATTCCCAACTAAGTTTAGGAAAAATCAACCGAACTCTCGTTCTATAATCGGATACCTAAAACATGCTTTACGTTGGGAAACCCTCTATTTGATTTGACTCAAATCCAGGAGATTTACGTCATCCTCTCTCGAGGGATGCGTGAAACTCTATTTACTCTTGAGTGATCGATTCATACTTTGAGCCTCTCGGCTAGCTAAGTATGAAAACATAAACGAGAACCATATATCGAAAATATGGTTTCGCTAATTAAAAATCAAGAATAAATCAAGTGTCATCAAAAAATGAAAAAAAGAGCTTTAGAAAATCATAACTTGATTATCTCATCCTCGGATCATTTTGATCGAGCACTAATGAGAATTAGTTAATCATAGTGGCGGGGAAAAAGAGAGAAAAATAAGAGTGCATTAAGGAGAAATTAAATAAAGTACAAAGAGAGAAAGAAAGAGAGCAAAACTAATTTTATTGCAATAAAAACTATTACAAGCCTTAAAGAATGGTTACAACACTAGAAATGAAAAGATTACAAGCTTAAACTAGGCTATTGCAAGAAAGAAAATTATAATATTACTTGACATGAAAAGAGAGAAAACATGAAATGGAAAGACATGAACAAAAGAATGAAAAAGATCACTAACCTCTCTAGCAGCACCTACCCCTCTCCAAATTTTTGAACCCTGGACTCAAGGAGAGCTCAGGAATTTATAGAAAAAAATTTCAAGTTACACGCCCTCGGTCACGGGCATGACCAAGGGCGTTTAACCACTGTTCATCTCAGCTGGGACAGCAGTATGGGTCTTACGTGATGGCACGGCGGAAAGGACATGTCACGGCCGTGACATTTGGGTCACGGGCATATACTTGGACGGCTTCATTTAATGCAGTGTGGGCTTGATTACGGCGCGGCGGCAAGCAGGGATCACGTGGGAAAGTCACGGCCGTGACATATGGTTCACGGGCGTGACTTGAGTTGACTTCTCGATGACATCTCTACGTATCGACAGCGTCGCTGGGAGCATCTTTTAAATTTACACAACCTTGGTCGTGGGCGTGACCTTGGGCCACTAGTGTGACCGAGGGTGTGACTTGTTGTGGGCTAGCACAAACCGCGCAACAGCAATTATGGACTGATCTAATGATTACACTATTGGAACATGGTTTTCCGCATCCCTTTGATTTGAGAATAATGAATCCTACTTGTATTTGATCTTGTTTGCCATTATGTTTTGAGCAAGCAGGTTTGAACAGATATGACACTAAGTTGCTGCAATATTGGTCTGTACCTGCTCACAAACTGAAAAGAGGGATGCGGTCTAATGTCAGACGTTAGGACTTAACGATGGGCGTTGACTCTCGTTCCCATCATGATGATTATGGCAAGAAGGGAAGCAGTCGTGATTGAAGGAGCACTTTAGGAATGATCTGACCTTACGCCAGCGTTATGGTTGCCTAAAATGAATATTTCCTAAAGTATATAATCTTCTTCCTGTTTTGAAGATCCGAGCCATCAAAACAATTCCATACTGGTTCAACGCCAGGCATTAGCCTTAACGCTGGCGTTAGCCTCTAGTCCTATAAATAGGTGGATTTCGTCTTCTCCAACTACTGATTTGAGAGAGCCCTATTCCAGCACTTCAGAAACTCTGAGAGGGCCATATTTTCCAGACCATCATCTCCTACACAAATTCGAGAGAAGAATTCAAGGAGGATCGGATCAACGCTTACGCAAAGCGAAGAACGCACGCTTCGACTTTGAGAATATTCAGCGAACCTTCGCCATCTCCAGAATTCTACATAGGGAGTTTTCATTTGTGATTTTATGTTTTGTTTATAACTCTTTCCTTACAATCATGGAGTAAATTCGCCTCGTGTTGGCGACAAGGTTTGGGTAGGACATAGGGAGGAAATCTCCTCGTTTTGGCAACTGGGTCTAGGGAGTAGATCTAGGGGGTGCTCAAGGCCTTTCTGTGGATAGAAAGGCTAGAGTGTCTTGAGTCCGTATCCAGGAAGGATAGGATAAAGCCATCGGTTCATGGGGATACGAATCGAGATAGAAAACAAAAAGGGGTTTTACTTTATCGCCTACGATTTCTAGCGTCATAAGAAATCAAATTTAATAAGCTTATATATCAAGTTAATAAAACCATGTCTTTCATTTATATTACTTGATTTCCTCTTTTTGTGTAGTTTATCACTAAATTAATCTCTTATCATTTCAAGTATTTTAAAATATAACATAAGATTTTAAAACCTATTTTCACCCGCCCTCTAAGGTCGCCTCAAGATCTAATAAGTGGTATCAGGGGAAGGTTATTCCAAATCGGGTTAACAACAGGGAATAATGGCGCTCCGTGATCTCGCTTTTCGTGAGGGGCAAGGAATAAGTAGACCTCCACTTTTCACAGGAACCGACTATAACTATTGGAGAACGCAAATGCGTTACTTTCTAATAAATTTAGATCTAGACGTTTGGGCTAGTGTCGAAACACCTAATAACACTCCGACTTATGTTGTTGGAGGGGTAACCATGGAAAAGCCTAGAGATAGATGGGAAGATGGCGATAAAAAAAAATGTAAATATAATGCTAAAGTTATGAATGTTTTATTTTGCGCATTAGATAGGACTGAATTTCATAGAGTTAGTGCTTGTGAAACTGCTTATGACATTTGGAATTTACTAGAAATAACTCATGAAGTTACCTCTCAGGTTAAAGACTCCAAGCTCTTCCAACTGGAATCGGAGTTTGAAAGATTCAGAATGGATCCAGATGAGGACATGGACTCGATGTACACACGTTTTACCAAGATCGTAAATGCCTCAAAGATCCTTCGAAAAACCTTCTCGAATGGTGACTTGGTAAGGAAGATCCTTCGATCTCTCCCTCCGAAGTTCAATCCAAAGGTAGCAGCTATTTCAGAATTGCATGATCTAAAAGGGCTCCAGATTGAGAGCCTCATTGGGAATCTCAAAACCCATGAGGTAGAACTCAAAATCTAAGATGAAGAATACAACAAAGAGCCAAAAAAGAAAGCATTGGCACTAGAGTCAAGGGAAGAGAATGACAACGAGGAAGAAGACGAGGAGAGTCTTTTTGTGAAAAATTTCACAAAGTTCATGAAGAGTCCAGAAAGGAGGAATACTTTCCCTAAGTACTTCTGAAAAGCCTCATCCTCCAAAAGAGAGAAAAAGGAAAAATCAAGCGACGACGATGAAGAGTGACCTCCTCCCGAGTGCTTGCATTGCAGGAAGATCGGTCATATAAGATGCCAATGCCCTTAGTACCTGAAAGAACAAAAAGAAAAGCGGCATAAAGGAAGAGAAAAGAAGGTTTTGAAGGTTGCAATGTGGGATGACTCTTCATTCGAAAGTTCAAAGGAGTCAACTTCAAGCGATAGTGATGATGAAAACCTGTGCCTTATAGGGAAGAGCCATGAATCAACGGACGACGATTGTAGTGTCCAAAGCGACATTGAGGTAATTCCTAATACTTATGATGACCTTTATATTGAGTACCTGAGAATATGCAAATTTTTTAGCAAAAGTCTAAAAGATCTTGATCTTCTAAAAACTAAAAAAAAACTTTTAAAACAAAATAAAAAATTAAATAAGGAAATAAAAACTCTGGGAAAAGAGATAGGATATAGCCAAGAAAAAGATCATAACTTAGCAAGGACAAAAGAACTAGAAAACAATCTTTCTAAGGCTCTCTCCAATATCGAATCTCTCACAAAACGAAAGGGAGACTTAGGAAGAAGTTTAAGAAATTCTCTTTCTCAAATAGAAAATGAAAAGAAAAATTTTGCAAAGGGGTGTGGAAATTTAGTAAGCAAAAAATTTACCTTAAAAGCCTGAATCGATGATCTTAATATGGCAATAAACAAATTTGAGGTTGGCCAAAAATCACTGAACATGATTTTGGGCAATGAGTGTTATGGTTCTTCAAAGTTTGGGTTGGGTTATGGTTTGGGATGCTACCGCACAGCATTAAATTCAAATGCTGGCGTTAGCTCTAGTTCCAGAAACCTAAATTCATTTTATAATAATAATTTTGTCACCCCTTCCACTTATGTTTCTACCGGTAAGGGTCAACAAAATTCTCTGAAAAAAGGTCTCATCTCCTTATGTTGCGTGTGCAAATTATTTGTTGTTTGGCCACACCACGGACTCTTGCAGGAAAAACACACTTTAAAACAAATTTTGGTACCTAAGTTCACCACCTATATTATGGGAGGAACCTCTTGGGTATCCAGATCTTCACTAACATCTTCTTTTTAGGTGTGTTGGCAGGCTAAGGATAAGGAAGACATATGGTACTTGGACTCAGGCTGTTCCAAGCACATGACGGGCGATAAAGCAAAGTTCCTTAGCCTTACAAAGAAGAAAGGAGGAACGGTGACATTTGGTGACAACAGAAAATGAAGAATCTTAGGCATCGTTACAGTGGGTAACGACTCCTCTTTTATAAATTTCTTATATGTAGAAGGCTTAAAACACAACTTAATTTCTATTAGTCAACTATGCGATAAAGTCCTTAATGTGTTATTTAATTCTTCTACTAATTTGTGCAAGACGAATAATATTGTACTCACTGCACCAAGAATTCATAATGTCTATTTAATTTCTTTTCATGATCTATCAAGTGTATCACTAAAATGTCTAATTACAAAAAATGAAGAACTAGAATTATGGCATAGGCGTCTTGGTCACATTAGCACCAAATTGTTCTTACAATTGTCAAAAAATAAAAAAATAAGGGTTTACCAATGCTTAATGGAAATCTATCCACTTTATGCATGCGATGCCAAAAAGGAAAATTTTCTAAAACACCTTTTAAAAACAAAAATGAAATGTCCACCACTAGACCTCAACAACTAATTCACATGGACCTATTTGGGCCAATTAGCACTTGTAGTCTAGGTGGTAAAAAGTATACATTTGTTTTAATTGATGATTTTTCTAGATTTACTTGGACATAATTTCTTACCTCCAAATCCGATGCTTTTTCTGAATTTACTATACTATGCAATCGCATTTAAAATGAATTAGAATTAAAAATTAAGTGCATTAGATCGGATCATGGAGGGGAATTTGAAAATGATAGTTTCGCCACTTTTTGTAATTATCTAGGTATTAAAAATGAATTTTCCTCTCTACGCACCCCCCCCCACACACACAACAAAATGGTGTGGTGGAGAGGAAAAATAGAACCCTTTAGGAACTCACACGCACTAGTCGAGTATGGGTTACCTAGATCCTTTTGGTCCAAAGCTGTAAATACATCTTGTTATGTCATAAATCGAGTCATGCTTCGCCCAATCCTAAAATTAACTCCATATGAACTATATTACAAAAATAAACCTAATGTATCTTACTTTCATGTTTTTGGATGTCACTGGTTTATCTTAAACACAAAATATGCTTTAGCAAAATTTTATGAAAAATGTGATGAAGGAATATTTCTTGGTTACTCTTCAACTAGTAAAGCATATAGGATATACAATAAAAGGTCTAAAAAGGTTGAAGAGTTCATTCATATGAAGTTTGATGAACTTGTTCCTTGTGTAGATTCTAACAGTGCAGGAAAAGAAGAGGAACCATAATTACCCTTGGATGATGATAATGTTGAACTACTTGGAGGTGACAAAGAAATGGAGATGGTACAAGAAGAGTTCGTGCTGGCAAGTGTGCTTAGATTCACAAAAGATCATCCAAGGTAACTTGTCATTGGAGAACCATCTATTGAGGTAAGAACTCGATCTTCTCTTCATGAAATGTTTTCAAACCTTTGCTTTGTTTCTGAAATTGAACCTACAAACATTTCAATCGCTTTAAATGACGAATTTTGGTTTTTGGCTATGAATGAAGAGTTAGATTAATTTGAAAGAAATAAAGTTTGGAACCTAGTAGAACGACCATCTAATCATCCCGTTGTTGGTGTAAAATGGATTTTTTAAAATAAATTATATGGTGAATCTAGGATTACAAGAAATAAAGCTCGCTTAGTCGCACATGGCTTTTTTCAAATCGAGGGGGTAGATTTTGAAGAAACTTTTGCACCCGCTGCTCGCTTAGAATCTATACGAATATTTTTTGCATTTGCGAGTTTTAAAAGGATAAAATTATTTCAAATGGATGTTAAAAGTGCTTTTTTAAACGAGTTCATAAAAGAAGAAGTTTATGTAGAACAACCCCCCCCCCCCCCCCCCCCCCCGATTTTATAAATAAAAAATTTTCAAATCACGTTTATAAATTAGAAAAAGTGCTTTATGGTTTAAAACAAGCGTCCCGTGCATGGTATGATAGACTTACATCATTTTTGTTAAAACACGGTAATGTCATGGGAAGTGCCGACAACACACTCTTCATTAAGCATAATAATAACAATTTAATCATTTTAAAAATATATGTTGATGATATCATTTTTGGGGGAACTAATGAAGAGTTGTGTAATGAAGTGGTCTTAGTAATGAAAAATTAATTTGAAATGAGCCTTGTAGGAGACTCTCTTATTTTATTGATTTTCAAATCTCACAACAAAATGATGGTATTTTTATTTTCCAAACGAAATATGTTCATGATATGCTTAAACGATTTGTATTTGAAAATCTTAAACAAGCTTCTACACCTATGAGTGCTTCATTAAAACTAGGAAAAGATGAATCTGGAATTTCTATCGATCAAACTTTATATATAGGTATGATTGGATCTCTTCTTTACTTAAGTGCATCTAGACCGGATATAATATTTGTCGTATGTTTATGTGCTCGCTTTCAATCCAATCCAAAAGAATCTCATTTAAAAGGGGTAATATGTATTTTTATATATCTATTATGGTCATCTATATTATGATTATGGTACCCACACAATGATTCATTTACATTGCATGGCTATTCTGATTTGGATTACGCCGGATTTTCACTAGATCGAAAAAGCACTAGTAGTACTTGTCACATAATAGGACCCTCGTTAACAGCATGGTCTAGTAGAAAACAATCTTCAGTTGCACACTCCACCACAAAGGCCGAATACATCGCCCTTGGGAGTTGTTGTGCACAACCATTATGGATGAGCCAAACTCTAAAGGATTTTGGTTTTCATCTCAAAAATATTGATCTCAAATGTGATAACAAATATGTAATAGATCTTACAAATAATCCCGTACATTACTATAGATCTGATGAATAGTAAAATATACCTATTTTCTATATAGTTTTTGTATAGTTTTATTCAAAAATTTAATATTTCATGTAAATTATTGAATATATGATTTCTTTTAAACTTATATTTATATATATATATATTTATATATAAAAAAGAAACTATTTACGTATATATATATAAATATAAGAAACTATATAGTAAGTATGTAAATGTTTAAGTAAATTTGTAAAAATATATGTAAATATATGTATTTGTAAAGTATTAGAATATATATGTAAATACTTATTAAATAAAAACTATATCTATATATGTAAAATAAAAAAAAAAGTAATAACTCAGCTTCCCGTTGATCGACTGGACGGGAAGTCGATTTTTCCTTAATCCCTTCCCGTCAATCGACGGGATTGGATGTCAATTTTTCTTCCCATCCCGTGGATCAGCTTCTCGCTAGCCTAAGTCCCGATCGACATCACTTCTCTTCGATCGATGGGATGGGATGTCGATTTTCCCTTCCCTTCTTTATAATACATGTTATTCTAACATATTATAATATATATAAATATATATATGTTTCTGTGCTCAAACAGAGAAGCTCGATTGGCTCAGTGGACTTGGTCTGGCTAGCCTCCCTTGAGCTCGCGGGATCGAAACCATCCCACTTCAAGATTTGCCTAGATTTAATCCGCCTTCCCGTCGATCGAGTCGCCTTCTCGTCGATCGAGCCAGCTTCCCGTCGATTTCCAAAGAAGCTGACCTATCAATCTTCCAGAGCACTCCTTCCTGTCGATTGAGACTCCTTCCCGTTGATCGACCTAGTGTCCCGTCAATTGACTAGAAGACTTCCAGCCCGCTAGCTCACACCTCCTTCGAGCACCTTCTAGCCAACTGCCAGTCAACAGCCAGCTCACCTCAGTCAACCTCGAGCCCATCACCTTCTAGAAACCTCTATACGCACACCTAGCTTCCCCAACACACCAAAATATTCTCTATAAATAGAGGCTTTCCCCCACACTAATTCCCTCCTCTTGGATTGCCCATTTTGGGGTGATCTTCCACCATCTTTTCCACCTTAGTTTTTTTCCTTTTGTATTTTCTTTCTAATTGTTGTAATGTTTTTATTTCTTGGAATTTTTATTTCTTGTCTTTTTATTTCTTGTAACCCCTTATTATGACAATAAATAAACCTAGTTTTTATTTCATGTAATTTCAATTCTGCACATTTTTTTCTGCACTACAATTTTTAATTCTTAGCTTAGCTTTATTTCCCTGCAATTTTAATTATGTCATGCAATTTTAATTCCTAGCTTAGCTTCAATTCCTGCTTTTTTCTCGCTTTGGTTAGCAATTTATTTATTGCCATAATTTTGGTTTTCGTTTTAATTCAAATTTATTCATCTTCCTAACTTTCACTCTTTTTCTTCCTTGACACGGAATCGATGGAGCCAAATATTACGTTTCTGCTTATTTTCGCTTTAATTCAAATTTTGGTTATCTCTATTTTCGCTTTGATTCGAAAGTATTTACCGCCATAATTTTCATTCTTTTTCTTCCTTGACGCGGTAGATATTAGAGCCGAATATTATGTTTTCATTTATTTTCGTTTCGAAACAATTTTCATTCTTGTTATTTTTGTTCCCACAATTTCCGCTCTCGTTGTTTTCCATTTCCGTTATTTTTCTTTCCGTTGTTTTACATTTTTGTTACCTATGTTTTTGTTATTTCCATTAATAGCTTAGTTTTATTCTATTGCAACACATTTATTTCCCGTCTACCCATTTGGGTAGAACTCGCTCACGCATTTATTTCCCCTCTACCCCTTCGGGTAGAGATTGCATTTCTGTCTTTTAATTATGCAATTTCAATTTTGTAACTTTCTTTCTCTCTTTCATTTTTGTAATTATAATTTCTTTAAATCAGGTTTTTTCCGATAAAACAATATTTGTATTCTCGAAGTAGCTGTACTCGACGAGATCTGTGGAAAAATATGACCTTGATAATTTTCTAAGAATTTATCGAATACTATATGCGATAAGGTATACTTGCCTTTTCGAATGAATAGTTTGGATAATAACGATACAAAGACTGGCAAAAAGTCTCCCTTTCTATAAAAAAATAAATGAATTCGCCGCCGCGGCGACATAATCGTTGATATTCAAAAAGAAGGAAAGACCATTACTTCTATTCATCGAAGTAGGATAATGGTTAGTTCCTTGAAGTAGGATTACTCGCGAGACGCCTTGAATGCGCTCGCCGAATTCTACCCGCACACAAAAAGGCGCCGTTGCCGGGGAACTTTGTCGATATTTTGAAAAGAGTTTACGCTATTGATTTTATCATATTCAAAACCCAATTTTTTTTTAATAACACTCAAAATCCCAAAATAGATGTTTTCTTTTTGTAAATCTCGTTTTTTTTCTTTCTTGTATTTTATTTTGAGTTCCTCTTCTCTTTTCTCATTCTTAAATTTTGATTTGTTTTCAAATATGTATATTTGTTAAACAACGAAGAGCTTTGAAAAAACAAAAATAATGATAAACTCAAATAATGAAAAGCTTTGAAATATAAATAAAAAAGAATTGTAGGAATTTTAAGATAGAACAATAGATCATTTTCTCGAAGTAGAATTATTCAACAGACACGGAAGGGGATTTTTGTCGATATTTCAAAAGTGAAACCCGGTTGCTATTATCTTTGTATTTCACTATTTTCTTTGCTTTCTATCTAAAAGCTTCTCTTTATTCTTTATTTTTCTTTTTTCTTAAGTTTTGGTATGTTCTTATATATACATATTTCAAAAAAAACCAAAAAATTATGAAAATATGTTTTAGAAAACTCCAAGAAAACTATAGTTTTGTATTTACCTTTTTTATTCTCTTCTCTTCTTCTTTTTCTCCCTTTTTGTAGACTTAATTTTTGTACATTAATTTCATCTTCTTATTCCTCCTTTTTACCACCCCCATTGTAAATAACTTTTATTATTTTGTTTTATCGTGTTTTGCAGGTATTCTTACCGTCACCCGTCTCCAAAACAGGGACGTGCTTTTTCCCCTGCTATTTTCTTACTCGAATTTTATTTATTTTTCATGCTTTTTATATATAATTTTGGTCCTCATGCTTAATTTCAACATTGAGGACAATGTTAACTTTTAAGTATGGGGGTGTTTTCCCCTTCTTTTGTAATTATTTTTGTCCCTCCCGTATTAGAAAAACCTCAAAAAAATAGATGATTTTTTTTTGAAAAACCAAAAAAATTTAAATGTTTTTCTTTCATCCTTTTTAGTTTTAATATGTATATATTTATGCACACTCGAAAAAAAATCAAAAAATATATATAATTATCAAAAAAAATTTGATGTCTTTTTTCCTTCTTTCCTTTTCTTCTTTTCCCTTTTTAAGTATTAATGTATATATATAAGATAAAATTTGAAAAATTCACAAAATTTGTTATAAAAAAATTCACAAAATTTTGTCATAACACCAAAAAGTTTTATTTATGTTTTTATTTTCCTTTCTTTCTTTCTTTTTCTTTTTTCTTCTTATTAACTATTTATATCCAAAAGATCCAAAAATAGAATAAAACCCCTACTTAGCTTTTTCTTATTTCCAAGGCTAGGTTAAGTTTATTTATAAGCATGTTCATTATTTTTGATTTGCTGAATCAGTTTATTTGTATCATAGTTTGTAGATTTAAACTTTTGATTTTTTAGTTGTAAAGAACATTTTGTGATTTTAATTCAATTAGAGAACAAACTTTTTAGCACTGCTTCGAGTTAACTCTAAATAGCTTCTTTTTGTATTATATTGGCAAACCATTTTTAGATTTAATTATTCTTACTTCAAACTTGTGAAACTTTAGGAATAGTCTAAATCTACTAAAATTTGCTCTCAAAATCTTCTTAATTTATAAACTCTAGAAATTTCTACAAACCTTACCACTTATCCCCTTTCTTGGTATTTTATTTTAAAAAGATCTTATGTCAATGGGAATAAGATTTCAATCCGTAAATATAGGCACCCAATTAAAATTAAAAAGATCTTATTTCAATGGGAATAAGAATTCGTTCAGTAAACATAGGCATTGGGTATTTTAGAAGATTGAAAAAATTCATTTTGGGAGTAATATTTCATTCCCTTAAACAAATCCAAAAGAAAAATTGAGTGGGGTGCCAGGATAAAATCCATCACCATCAAACCAAGAATCATCTTCTCTTACCAAGTTTTCCCCTACCCCTTAGCCAATAAAATTGAAACCTATATATAAATTAAAAAAAATTGGGAGAGCATAATTAGTAGGTTTTTATTTATTCTTAAATTTTTTTTCAAAAAGTTAAAGTTTTTATAATTCTATCTAATCAAGGCGCTAGTGATTGCAATATTTGTTCGTTATTTAGCTAACTTTTGAAGTATTGCGGCTAAAACCTTTTAGCTCTTTTTAAATCATTTTCATAATTTAGGACTTACCTCTTTTAATCTCCTAAATTTATTTCGATCTTACTTATGATTAAATAAAATTTTAGTAACTTAAAATTTTTATTAATGTCTTATATGTATCTTTTACTTTTGCGCTGAAGTATGGGGATATTTGATGAATAGTAAATTATACCTATTTTCTATATAGTTTTTTGTACAGTTTTATTCAAAATTAATAATATTTCATGTAAATTATTGAATTTATGATTCGTTTTAAACTTATATATATATATATATATTTATATATAGAAAAGAAACTATTTAAGTATATATATAAATATATGAAACTATATAGTAAGTATGTAAATGTTTAAGAAAATTTGTAAAAATATATGTATTTGTAAACTATTTAAAAAAATATATGTAAATACTTATTAAATAAAAACTATATCTATATATGTAAAATAAAAAAATAAAAAAACTTAAGTAATAACTCAGCTTCCCGTCGATCGACTAGATGGGAAGTCAATTTTTCCTTAGACAACCCGTCTAGTCAATTTTTCCTTAAGCCCTTCACGTCGAGCGATGGGACGGGATGTCAACTTTTCTTCCTGTCCCGTCGATCAGCTTCTCGCTAACCTAAGTCCCGATCAACATCCCTTCCAATCAATCGACGGGGTGGGATGTCAATTTTCCCTTCCCGTCTTTATAATACTTGTTATTCTAACATATTATAATATATATATGTGTTTCGGTGTACAAACAGAGAAGCTCACTTTGCTCAGTGGACTTGGTCTGGCTAGCCTCCCATGAGGTCGCAGGATCAAAGCCAACCCACTTCAAGTTTTTCCTGGATTAAATCCGCCTTCTCGTTGATCGAGCTAGCTTCCCGTCAATTTCTAGAGAAGTTGTCCCGTCGATCTTCCAGAGCACTCATTCCCGTCGATCGAGCGTCCATCCTGTCGATCGACCTAGTGTCCCATCGATTGACTAGAATACTTCCAGCCCGCCAGCTCACACCTCTTTCCAGCACCTTCCCGCCAGCTGCCATTCAATAGCCAGCTCACCTCAGTAACCCTCCAGCCCATCACCTTCTAGAAACATCTATCCGCACACCTAGCTTCCCCAACACACCAAAATATTCTCTATAAATAGAGGCTTATCCCATCACTAATTCCCTCCTCTTGGATTGCACATTTTGGGGTGATCTTCCACCATCTTTTCCACCTTAGTTTTTTTTTACTTCTTTTTGTCTTTTCTTTTTAATTGTTGCAATGTTTTTATTTCTTGTAACCCCTTATTATGGTAATAAATAAACCTAGTTTTTATTTCATGTAATTTCAATTCTGTAATTTCCTTTTTTGCACTGCAATTTTTAATTCTTAGCTTAGATTTATTTTCCTGCAATTTCTATTATGTCATGCAATTTTATTTCCTAGCTTAGCTTCAACTCCTGCATTTTCTGCATTTTTTCTCGATTTGGTTAGCAATTTATTTATTGCCATAATTTTGGTTTTCATTTTAATTCAAATTTATTTGTCTTCGTAACTTTCTCTCTTTTTCTTCCTTGACACGGAATCGATGGAGCCGAATATTACGTTTCTGTTTATTTTTGCTTTAATTAAAATTTTGTTTTCTCTATTTTCGCTTTGATTCGAAAGTATTCACCTCCGTAATTTCATTCTTTTTCTTCCTTGACGCGGTAGAGATTAGAGACAAATATTATGTTTTTATTTATTTTTCATTTCGAAGCAATTTTCATTCTTGTTATTTCATTCCGGCAATTTTCGCCTTCGTTGTTTTCTATTTTCATTATTTTTCTGTTTTCGTTGGTTTACGTTTTTGTTACCTATGTTTTCGTTATTTCCTTTAATAGCTTAGTTTTATTCTATTGCAACGTATTTAGTTTCCGTCTACCCATTTGGGTAGAACTCGCTCACGCATTTATTTCCCTCTACCTGTTCGGGTTGAGATTGCATTTCTGTCTTTTAATTATCCAATTTAAATTCTGTAACTTTCTTTCTGTCTTTCATTTTCAGTAATTTTAATTTCTTTAAATCACGTTTTTATCCGATAAAATAATAGTCGTATTCTCGAAGTAGCAGTACTCGACGAGACCCTGGAAAAGTATGACCTTGATAATATTCTAAAATTTTATCCTATAATATACGCGATAAGGTATACTTGCCTTTTCGAAAGATTAGTTTTGATAATAAGGATACAAAGACTTACAAAAACTCTCCCTTTCTCTAAGAAATTAAATGAATTTGGCACCGCAGCCGCGGTGTAATCGTCGATATTCCAAAAGAAGGAAAGACCATTACTTCTATTCATGAAAGTTGGATAATGGTTTGTTCCTCGAAGTATGAGTACTCGCGAGACGCCTCGAACGCGCCCGCCGAATTCTACCCGCAGCCGAAAAGCTTTTGCGGCGCTCTCAAATAAATTTTAATCATTAAGATCCAAACACATAGATGTTCGTCATCACTTCATTAGGGATCATATTAAGAAAGAGCATGTAAAAATAAGTTTCATTGGTACGGAATCCCAACTTGCTGACATTTTCACAGAACCTCTCCCCGATGCTTGTTTCAACATGCTTCGACTAGAATTAGGAGTCTTAGATATATCAAATTGAACCCATCAAATGTTATCTCTCCTCAAAACTAACTTCCGTACTTCTTTTATTAATCCTCTAATTCTAAATATATTTATTTCACTCTTTCAAAAATTTTGAGTTTATAAATTTTCAATATTAAGCTTGGGTAGCAATCAATAATAATTAAATATCTTGTGAAAGGGCGGTTTGGGATGTCACCCTATCACATCCGCTAGTACCAGTGTGAACCCTTCACATGGTAGACCTCGGTAAGTCCAAGATCTATTATATATTGCTAAGTCCAACTATAGTCTCACAAAAATCTAAATCAAATATAAAATATAAAAACCATTTTAAAACCACCAAAAATATGTTTAAATAACTTTCTAATCTTCTCCAAATTCTCTGAAATTTCTACACTAAGAAGGCCTATATACATACTACCTATTTCAAACAAAAAAAATTCAAAAATCTCAAAAAAGGTGTTCTGTTTGGGCGTTAAGTAGTTAACGCCAGACGTTAGCATTTTTTGCCAAATTGAATTTCTATTTTCTCTACACTATTTTTGGTATTTTTATAATGATTTTTGTCTGTTTCTTTTCTCAGCTTTTGAAATTATTTTGTTATTAATTTGGTAGTTTTATTCCAAAATACAAAAAAAAAATCAAATAAATACAAAATAATCAAAAACAAATTAATATTTACAAAACTATGGTTTGACTATAAGACTTCAAAAGCAAACTTATTAATTATTTGGTTTCAAATGGTCAAAATTGATTAGGCATACACTTAAAGATTTTCTTCAATGTCTAATTTTAATTTCAAATTTCCTAAACATTGTTTATCTTCATGCCTTGACCTTAATTTGATTAAGTGTAATGAAATAGTTTATATAAAACTGTGTATGATTGCCTATCATGCCTCTAAGTATGAGTAATGTTTTATGTTAATCAATGATTCATATACTCACTATTTTGGTAATCTACATGTGCTAACAATCTTAGTCTTGCATGATTGTGTAGTGTAATAATTTTTAACATATTAAGTTGTATGTCTATATTACCTACACCATCTTTCAAAAAATAAATTGCTTGCACACATTGAAGTGTTATATCAATTTGGTTTTTGTTTGCAACAATAAGTGAATTCGGAGACCTTTGTCCCAAACTTAAAAAATATATATATATAATGAAATAATATGCCAAAGATAACTCCACCAAGCACTCACCCTACTAATAAGTCTTAATGAGCATTGTGAGGTTGAGCACCTTGGAAAGAATTGTAAAGTGTCTTGAGCAAACATATTCTTTTTATGTAACATCCCTCAAACAACTAGACCCCTAAGTTGGTTTTGTCAAGACTAGGTCATGAGAAAACCCTAGGAAGCACAAAAGACCATGTGAACTTAGGCAAGAAGGAAGAAAACCACAGTGGTCTGCAAATAGCAATTTCCAGTTACCAAGCCTAGGGTTGGACTTTAGGGCCTCACCTTGACCCTTTGACCCCACCATGACATCCCTAACCCATTACGGGGTCCCTTAGAGCACAAAGGATCCATTGGGGTCAAACAAAAGGTCAAATTGACTAATGTCAACCATAAGCCTAAATTGGTCAAAGTAGCCTAATTAGGGTCAATTGGACTCCACCATGCCAACTAGGCCTTGCCAATACCCTTATGACGATATGAGGGACCTAATGGACCAAAGAGCCTCATCATGGGGCTACCAATTTGACCTAAGTCAACCATAGCCCTATTTTGGTCAAAGTTGCCTATTAAGGTTCAATTGACCCTCACCTTGCCAAATTGACACTACCTAGACCTTCCTAACTCTTAGGGGATGCCAATGGGTCACTAGCCACTGATTGGGTCCAACCCAAGTGGTCAAATTGACCAAAGTCAACTCCACCCTAAATTTAGGTCAAAATGACCTATTTTGACCTAATCAAGCACAATCCACTTGGGCTAGACCCAATTGAGGTGTTCCACTAGATAATGGAGTTGGGGGCTACTGAATTGACCATTCAATTTCAGGAAATTTGGCCAGGAGAGAGAAAGACCCAATTTGAAAGAGAGAAGGGGGGATTAATGGGGAGGAAGAAGAAACCTTCAATCTCCCCCATTAATGGCTCCATTCATCTCCTCTTGGGGAGAGGAGGAGTTTCGAGCCTCCTCCCTGCCAAATTAGGGTCATATTCATCTCCCTCAATCAAAACCGAAATCCTCCCTTAATGGCCATTAATTGCATTTTGAGAAACCTCCCCCCTTTGCCTCAATTGACCACTTTAACACACTCATAGCATGCCAAGGAGGAAACTCCCCCCCCCTCCCCCCACTCCTGTGAAGAATTTGAGCCCTCTTAGTGAAGAATTGGCATGGTTTCATGGCGCACCCTCCCTCCCATGGCCAACCCGAGAAACCCTAGGGCTAATTCCCAATTAAAGGTCTGATCCTTTTCTCCACCCCTAGCGCTAGATCTCTATCAAATCTAGGGCTTGATTCAAGATAAAATGGGCTCAAATCAAGCTCCCAAAAGGTCTCGTTTTTGAGCCTTTTTCCACAGCTAGAACACCTTATTTCGGCCACCTCCGGCCGGCCAACCACCCCTAATCGTCGGCCACCACCTCAATGGAGGTGGTGGTGGCATTGGCCGGCCGGGGCGACGCTCAAATGGCCAGGAAAACAGGGTTAAAGTTCACCCAGGCGCGGCAATCTCAGTCGTAGGTTGGAGGTTGAAGATGAGCGGGAGTCTCTCATCTTGCGCCAAGATCTGTGCAAGATCATATGATATTAATTATTATACAATGCAGATTTTGACCCATATATTGCTGTGGATAGAAATAAATATATAAAATACTTAGAGGCCTCTACAGGAAATGTAGTCTATACCAAACTTGTGGCCCATGAGGTCAACTTTATTTTAAAAAACATTTACACCATTTGGGTCAGTGGTCTGACAATGGCACTCAAAATGGTGCAACATATACAAAGGGTTGCCCCCATCAATCCAGTCATCCAAATAACTTGAAATTTGAAACATAGGCTGTTAATACCTACACCATTAACATATCAAAAATGAGAATTTTTGGATGACATTTTTCTAAGGTTTTTACAAAAATTTATTAATCCATGTATCAATTAATTACAGGGTCTAGTGATATCCAAACACCACCAAATTTTGGTGGGTAGTCCTTAGGGACATGTTATGTCTTTGGTAAAAATTTCATCCCATTTGGGATTGATTTTGTTGGGTATTTAACTAACCCAAGATTGGTCAAACTAAGGGTTACAAGGTCAAAAGTGCACTTGTTGGGTTGAATGGTGAAATCTCATCCAAAAGTGATGAAACCTTGGCCACTAATTTAATATCACATAAAACACCTCCTCCCAAGATTTGTGGTGATTTGGAGTAGTTGTGCCCTAGAACCCGATGTGTTACGACAAGTGCACTGGTCGCTGTCAAGTAATAATTTTGGGAATAATTTCCCCGAATGTCGATATCTTGAGGAATGCAGGGTATGGTGAAGCGAATCGTGTCGTGTGACAATTGTTACAACGAGCGAACAAAAATGAAAACAGGGCTTTGGTTTGATATCCATTTTTAATAAGAATAAAATAAAGGTGCAGGTAGAAATCACCGCTTCGCAAGGTGAGATGGAATGCGTCGGCCGCTATGTCGAGCTTCGTGAGGTGAGTGGACGGTGAGCACGCGGATGGAGTGATCTAGAGCGCAGAGGATGAGGGTCGTAACCACCTTTTTGCTATTCACCGTTAGCTTTTGCTAACATGAGTCTCAAGTGAGTGAATGGAGTGGATGCGTGTGAGTGGTGATGAAGAGCAACACAACAAAATATCCATGGTTAAGAAAAACAAGAAGCACTTTCATTCATAGACAAATGTGAGTACTCATGTTCATTACAAACTAATACAGTAACAAAAGGAAAGGGGGAGAATAAACCAAAAAAGAAGACTAGCCATCGATCTCAGCTGGAATAGTGGGTTGTCGAACCACTTCCCATCTCGGTCGATGTATGCTTCCAGGACCAAGAGACTATAATTATCTCCGATCTTGCTCTGTCTTCTTTGTTCGCCAGGTTTTCTTCTTCTTCTTCCAAACTGAGGTTGCACAACTCAGAAACGGTGTTGTTGACGGACGGGAATGCTTCCAAACTCTTGGAATCCGCTAGGGTTTCACCGGAGAGTGGTTCCCGGATGAAGGAGATGAGTGGAGATGGAGGAGGAGTGAAAATGGCGCTGGGTGGAACTCAAATTGTGGATGGCAACTGTCCAGATCTCCCTAATTCGTGAAACAGGTCTTTAAATATGGGTTGTGTGAAACATTGTGCACGATCAGTGGCGCACGACCAGTGGTCATGCGCACTAGAGGTCGGTGCTCGTGCGCGTTGTCTCGGCAGAACCTGTAACAGAAAATCTCACCGAAAAATATGATACGCACGACCAGTGGCGCATGATTAGTGATCGTGCGCACTATAGCTAGTGGTCATGCGTTTGGCAAGACAGAACTCGAAATTTAGGGGTTAAGTGCGCACGAGCAGTGGCGCGCGAACATTGGTCATGCACAATATAGCCAGTGGTTATGCGCAGGATTCCTAGGCAGATTTGCACCCGGAACACCAGCATGACGCCTGCATCAGCAGGAGAACTTCTCGGGCCATTGATCATGGCACTTAACGCATTCAATAATAACAACGAAACACAGCACAATACTCAGAAATAAGAAATTATAAGATTCTACACCGAAATTGGGCTAGAAATGTGCACATTGAGTGGAATGACATTAAATCAATAAAGAAGAGAATATATGTGAAAAGTGATGTGCACGTGAGTGAAAATAAGCCCAGATGAGTCCTAAAAAGGGTATATAATTTGGACTCATCACACCCCCAGACTTACCTATTTGCACGTCCTGAGCAAACAAATCAGGCAGGATGTGAAAATAGTAGTTAGCATAGGAAATTGCAAAGAAAGAGTAAGATGTGAAGTAGCATACCCGTGCAAATAGAAATTCAGTAAAAGGAGATTTTGACTATGCTAACTAATTTAAAGCAGTGTTAATGCATAAGTAGAAATTTAAGTTTACTCAGAAGGTGAATCATGGTGAATTTTGCAGTCGTGCACCAGTGTGAAACTAAACAAGCCACTAAGGAGGGGGTTGCCAAAGACAGGAATTTAGGGGTAACTCTGCTGAAATCCATCAACGTCGTGGGCCATAAGCTTGCCCGGTCACACTCTCTCCACGGTGCTAGCAAACTCATAAGGTGAATCAGTAGGTCTTTCGGGTTCTTGTGAGGCTTAGGTTACGGAATGATATATAAAGATAAACTTGAAGGCTACGCAACCCAAATGAGCAACATCAATATTCTTATCCGGAACAAGCCCAAAACTGTGCTAGTGTGACACACCCCAAGACTTAGCTTGAAAACTGGGTGTGCACACAACCTACTCCAACTTATTTTCTCAATTACGCACAAGGGGAATTCTTTTCATTTCTATTCCTTCCTCAGATTTTTCTTTTCATTTTCTTTCTGCTTTCTTTTTATTTGAATCCCCTATTTGGTTCACCAATATATTCAGCATAATAGTTTCTCATCATCACAGAATTTACAAACATCACACCCAACGATAATTATACTCTTGGTTAACTCAAATACTTGGTTGTGAAAGTGGGATAAGCTTCAGGCTTTGGTGATTGACGGAAGAGCTGAAACAAAGGATGGGTAGGCACAAACATGGCTTGCAAAGTTAAACGCATAGGTCAGGGAAATCATGGCCCAAACTATCCAACTAGATGACCTACATCACGCTCAAATTTCTATGGGAGCATGTGTTGGATCTTACGGCGCCTTTAGAGGGGGGGGGGGGGGGTGAATAAGGGTTTTATGGAATTTAAATCTTAATTAAGTTTATCAGAGTTTGCAATTGAAGTTTCAGAATATTTTATAAGAAAATATATTTACATATTCCAGATAAGATTATATTGAAGATTCCTTTTTTAAATAATTGAAACAAACTTTTTGTTAACTGTTGCTAACGCCTGGCGTTAAGTCGAAACGCTGGGTGTTAGCTCTCTAGAGAATATTCTTCAGAAACAAAAATATTGCCACAGTGATTTTACTTGTGAAATCTTAAATGAAATACAATTCCAGAAAATCAGAGATAATGAAAATAATTATTGTATTTCAAAGATAATTATACAAATGTTAATTTTGATACTTTGATGAAAATAGAAATTAAAACATTCTTGAAGAGGAAATAAAATCAATTGAATAGAACATTAAAAGACATGATTTTATTTCATAATAAATTGAATACACAAATGTTTAATTTCTATAACACTAGAAATCAAGGCGAAAATATGAAAATACACTTTTTGTTGTTTCACAGGTCCTTCTCCCAAGGACTGGTTGGCTATAGCCTATCTATCCCCAGATAAGGCCTCTAGCCACCCCCTAAATCTACCCTCGACCTAGTAGCCATGCACAAGGCGGCGAATTACCCCCTAAGCCTCACAAGGACCTAGTCGCCAACATAAAGGCAAATTTACCCACAAATCCTTCCCGGAATCCGACGTTCTTACCAAACGATTTCTCCACACAAAATACAAAAAGGAAAAATAAAAGATTTCAAGATAAGTAAAGAGAAACTCCCCAAGAAATTCTGAAGGTGAATACGAAGTTGATGTAGATGTTGGCGTTATTGAAACGATCGTCCTTCGTATGGAATATGCGTTGTAGACCTTCTCCTTCAAAAATCTTCTTTAGATCTTCATGTTAGCCCAAGGGAGATCTCTTAATTTGCTGTACACGAACCTCTCTCCAAAGTATCAGAATTCTGGAATCATCTCTTGTTAATTTGAATTAGAGGAGATGTACTTTTAAATAGCCTCGGAAGCTAATGCGTGCGTTAAGGCTAACACGCGGTGTTAGTGAGGTAGTTGCTGAGATCGTGCATAAACTCGGGAGTGTGGCTGAAAAAAATTTCGTCGAACGAAAACAAATTTCGTTGAACGCGCCTTCATCGAATGCACCCTTCGTAGAACGGAAAAACCGCCACCATCAGATTCGTGCAAATCGCTAGGAACGTGACAGAACAAACTTTCGTCGAACGGAACAATTTCGTCGAACGGAAACACTTTCGTCGAACGGAGCTTCAAATTCATTGAACGCAGACTCAGTTCGTCGATCGGAGATTCTCGTTCATCGAACGCAGCTTGTCGAGCGCAAATTCGTCGAGCGCAGGAAATTTCATCGAATGGAACTCCTCGTTCGTCGAACGCAGCTTGTCGAGCGCAGGTTCGTCGAGCGCAGGAACTTTCGTCGAACGGAACTCCTCATTCGTCAAACGAAGCTTCCTTCAGATTTTGTCGAGCGCCTTCAGAGTTCGTCGAACGCAGGTTCCTTCAGATTTTGTCGAGCTCCTTCAGAGTTCGTCGAACGCAGCTTCCAGTTCGTCGAACGCAGTTTGCATCTCAACAGTTTTCCTTCTCAGCGGTTTCTTCTCAGCGGTTTACTAACACTGGGTGTTAACTACTAATGTGGGCGTTATCTATCTTTCCAGCGAGTCATTTTCAATCAGCAAACTATTCATAGGAATGTGTAGCTATAGTTCCTGTACAACCTGCACACTATAAACACACAAAATACTAGATCAAATACAACATGCTATTTGTTATTCTCAAACCAAGAGATGCGGAACGTAGGCTCCAACAATCTCCCCCTTTTGATAATAACAAATACCTGTATGAGAAATTAGTGAACTTAAAACCATTTGTGTTAAGATATGTACGGTAATAAGATATGCATGAATACCAGGTTAAAAGCAAGATAGATTTGATAGCGATAATGCATACTCTTTCTATATGAAGTCCTCCCCCTACATAAGTGTTCTCTTATAATTTACTCCCCCTAAATATCTATTTTACTAGATTTCTCAATTTCTTCTCCCCCTTCGTTAGTAACAAAAGTTGGTAGGGATGAGTGTATATCTTTTAAGATAGGTAAGGAACCACTTATTGAAGGATTTTCATGATCGAGCATATGATAGTGTATGCACCTCCTATATGATTACTCCCCCTACAAATATACCCCTTTTAGTTTAATATTATTATAATGCACTCCCCCTAAATATTAGATTTATGCAATTTAATCTCCCCTTTTGGTAGAATCAAAAGAGGGTTTAGGTGAGAGTATGCAATAAGGAGTTATATGTTCTATGTCGAGAAGAAAAATAGGATGCAATCAAAAGTTTTTTAAATACTACTTGTTGAGAAAAATATAAGCATGATGTAACATAAAGTAGTAAGCAACATAACTGACATGATAAATTAAGCATTCTATATTAAGATACCATTTGCTGAAAGGAAAACACGATGTTAAGAATAATAAGCACTCTTAAACATAAACATCATTTTAAAAGATAAAATCATATAAAGGATAATGAGTTTTAAATTTGAAAAGTTGATGTTTGAGTTAAAGATTGAAGAGATGTTATTTCATTAAGATAATATTACAAGCATGATTTCATAATATCAAGAAAAGATAAACAAACCACAATGTAATAAAATTTGCATTTTAAGTAAACATAAACATTGTAGCGATCATGCTTTGTTATCTAGTGCATTTACTTAAGTTTGTAGAGATTTGAGTAGATGAGCATTAGGATCCAATTCTCATGAGTAGAAGTTTTATGAAAGATAATGATGTGTACAAAGTAGTGTTTTGATAAAGTATATAAGTGAATCAATCAAAAACACATGACATATATAATGAAATAACACAACATTAAAATACACAAATAATATTACTTCCACACTATTTCAATGCACATGAATAAATAGTATTACTACCAAGGTGCTCTGCGCACACAATGCTTATTAAGACTTATCAGGGTGCAAAGTAGTGCTTGGGGAATCACTTTTATACTTTTTAGCTTTATTTTCAATTTTATTATGATCCGGTGTACTAAGAGAAGTGGTGTATAAATTGTTTGCTACAAGACACTTTACAATTCTTAGCCAAGGTGCTCAACCTCACAATGCTCATTAAGACTTATCAGGAGGGTGAGTAGTGCTTGGTGGAGTTTTCCTTGTCATTTATTATTTGCTTTTTAGTTTAGTGACCAAGGACTCCGAATTCACTTTTTTTGCAAACATAGCATTTTAAACCACATTTCTCTAATGAATAAGTGCATGAAAGACAAAGAATTGTAATAACCAATTCAATGTTGTGTAGGTAATCTATTTAAGCATTTTAATTATTTATGTTATTACACTACACAATCATGTAAGAATAAGATTGTAAACACATGTAGGTTATCAAAAATAAGTGAGTGAATGAATCATTATCAAACATAATACATTACTCATACTTAGAGGCATGCTAAGTGTTTCTACATATGTTTATCTACAATCAATTTTATTGCACATAACAAGATAATATTCAAGGCATGATAAATATAAAACAATGTCTTTTAAGAAACTTGAAAGTTAAATTAAACATTGTATTTAATCTTTAAGTGATATAATTAATCATCCTTGACAATGGCAATGAATAACATTCAGTTTTTATAAATCTGTTGAAAATTTTTTATATATGCACAAAACAATAAACACACATAAACAAAAACATATTTTTGTTCTTTGAAATTGTTTTATAATTTTGTATTTGTTTTTTTATATATATTCTCTGGAAAACATAGTAGTCTTTAATAGCCCTTTCAGTAAATGATATTCTATGCCAGAGAAATAATGCATAAGAAAATACATATAATAATTTTTTTTATATAAAATTTTGTTTTAAAGGAAATAAAAAGATTGAAAACTTTTTACAAACAGAGAAATAAAACACACAAATATTAAAATAATACCAAAAATAATTCAAAAACAAAAATATTTATATATTGGAGTAAAGGTGCTAACGTCAGGCATTAACTTCTTAACGCCAAAACAGAACACTAAATTTTGATGTTCTGAAAAATCTTTTTTTATGATTCATTTGTATTATAAAGAGACCTTCCTTTAGTTGAAATTTCAGAGTATATTGATTAGATTTGAAGGCTCTTTTAGCATGTTTTTAGTGATTTTTCAAGTACTTGTGTTTGGTAAAATCATTAAAGCTCAAAATAATAAAATATGCAAACACAAGATGCAATGTTAGAACAAAAAGCAAATATGCATGATTTATGTATAAAGAGTGAGATAATGTTCATTCAATGAATATAATATAAGTATATCTAAGATCAATATACCTCAACAACATGACTACACTCTAGCCCCGTACTAAGTGATGGATGGGCATGAGGAGCTGCACGCATGCCGTAGTTGGGGCGTTAATCCCATATGCATACAAAAGACGACGCTCAACCTAGCACTCTTTCCCCCTAATGCCTCTCAAGTCCCCACTGGAACCCTCCCTGGTTAAGGATAAGACATGACTTAAAGGTTAGGTCTCTAATGCACACAATCCTATGCCCTCGCTATTGTGAGGCACATGTCATAGGTTTAATGATTATGGTCATACTAAGCGTGTAAGCCTTAAATATATTAACTATGGTATAATTGCATGATTAGTTTTGGATTTACAATTATATCGATGATTGTTGATTTTAAATCCATTTAGAATACATTTTCATGCAAATAACTACAAAAGAAATTATGATTTCATATTTTAGTAATATAATTTACTTTAGCTTTGCAAGATATATAACTAGCATGGACATTGATTTCTACCAATTGTAAGTGATGATGCTAGTATGATTAATTATAAGCTGCAAAGCTAAGTAAAATTAGACAAATATATAATTGAATTGCATGTATTCAAACATAGAGTTTTGAATTTTCATAGACCAAAAGCGAAGTGACAATTCTATTTGATTTCATCTTTTTTATTTCAAGTTAATTCTTAGGTCTAAAGATAATGAGATACATGCAAACAATAGAGATGCACATCACACACACAAAACAAGATGTGATACTATAATATCAATAGCAATCATATATTTCATAATTCTTAAGGTTGATAGAATTAGTTGATTTAAGATAGGTCTTGATGGATCATGAATTATGATATATGATTATAGTGAATTTTAGCATAGGATATTAATAGATCAAGATGGAGTGTGTGAAATCATATTCATCATTTTTGTAATTTTTTTTTTAATTATGATTTTTCATTATAGGGGCTATTATATGCAGCAACGAAAAATAGACAAATATGCAATAAGTTGTGCATTTAATATTTTAGCCTAATACCCCTAAAAATCCATTTAAATCCAAATTTGAAAGTAATTTCATTAGTCTTGATAATATCATTTAGCAAATTTAGCATTCAATTTATAATGATAATATAAGACATTTATAGGCAAAGGATTTAAAAAGGATAAAACATATATAAAAAGGGAAAGATAGATCACTTAAAAATTATGACTTTATGTTCAATTTAATTCAATTTTGATTTGATAAACATTAGGCTTAAAATGTAAAAGTCATATTTCTTAATATATTTAAGTGACCTTAGCGTGTTGGCTCAAAAATAAGAAAACAAACAAAAGAAAAAGCAATTAAGCATATCATGAAGTAGAGTAATGATATTTCATTTTTAATTTATTTCTACTTCATGCAATACGATGATTCCTAGTGAATGAGAGATTTAGGTATCCAAAGGGGACCAAGTGTGATGGTTCCTTTGGGTACCCAAATACATCGTGTTGGCTTTTGGAGAGAAAATGATGAATGCCTTTACAAGTGGAGTTAGTGTTTCATTTTTATTTTTGGGCCTCCATTCATACTTTGGTTGTTTTTCTTTTAAATTCATATTATGATTGTTTGACATCTTTTTGGAATGATAGTTGTTTGAAAAATAATTCATTTGGGATTTATGTTTATTCAAATTATTTTTCAGAATATATTGATGTTGATAATCATAATGAATTTTATTATATATATTCTTTGAAAGTATATAAGAGTGATTGTCTTTCTTTAGAAGTGATTGTTGAAAGAGTGGGTTACAATATGTTTTAAAAGATTGATTCTTATTTTGATGATTTTCATTTCCACTCTTTCTTATAGACATACTCTTATAATATGAAGGATAATATTTTGTAGTTTGATTTTCATAAAAAGGAGTTTTTAAATTTTAGTCATGATTGAAAATATATTGAAACTTATAATAGTGACTCTTAAGAATTTTGTGAAGGTCATAATTCTTTTTGAAACTAAACTCCTTTTGAGTTGATGTATGAAAATGGTCCTTTTTAGAAATGATTTTGTAAGTTAATTTATAAAATCTTTGTTATTCAAAATCTTATGATGAAAGTCATTACTAGAAATTAGAACTTTTTCAACAAAAGATTTTAATTGTCTTAACTTACAAGTTAAAGCATCATTTTCAATTATCAATTTTTCATTATGTTCTTTAGAAACTAAGAGCCATTTTTCAATATCCTTGAATTTTTCTTCTATAAGATTGCAATCTAAACAAGGAGTAGCAATTTTAACTAAAGAGCATGAAAGTGAAGTTAACACATCAATATTTGATTCTACGTTACGTTTGCTTTTAAGGATTTATTTTCTAAACGTAATTTGGAATTAGCAATTTTTTACTTTAAAATTTTACGTATAGCAATTTTAAGCATACGAGATGTAGAAATAGAATTTGTTACAAAAACAGAAGATTTTGATTTTCTTACATTGCTATGGGATGAGGCAAGATTTGAACCAAGGGTTCCTTTGACATCTTCTTCGCATTCCTCTTCCATAGTTGAATTTTCTTCTTCTCTTTTGCTTGATGTGTGGCCAACAAATGATTCCAATATCGTGATGTTGAATTCTTCTTCCTCCAAGCATAAGTCCTCATCGGTTTCTCCTCTTGGATCAATAAGGAATTGCTCTTGTTCAACATCTGTGGAAGGAAAACTATAAGTAGTCTCAAGAAATTTCCAAACTTCAAAAGCAGTAGGAAGCGTATAAATAAGTTTGAAAATATTTTGATCTAGTGCACAATATAGACTATTCATAGATTTGGCATTTAAAAACTTTTCATTTTTATTTAGAATATTTGGGGGTATTTTAATTGTAATATTCCAAACTTCAATATCCAAAGATTTAAGAAAGTTTTCCATAAGAGTTTTCCACCCATTATAATTTTCACCCAAAAATAATGGTGGACATAATGATTTTTCATTTTCATAAAAATTATCCCCTCTAGAAGATACGAGATCAAGAAGCGCCATTATTCCCGGTTGTGAAGCCGTATTGGAATAACCTACGCTCTGATACCACGTGTTGGATCTTACGGCGCCCTTAGAGGGGGGTGAATAAGGGTTTTATAGAATTTAAATCTTAATTAAGTTTATCAGAGTTTGCAACTGAAGTTTCAGAATATTTTATAAGAAAATATATTTAAATATTCCAGATAAGATTATATTGAAGATTCCTTTTTTAAATAATTGAAATAAACTTTTTGTTAACTGTTGCTAATGCCTGGCGTTAAGTCGTAACGCTGGGCGTTAGCTCTCCAGAGAATATTCTTCATAAAAAGATTGCCATAGTGATTTTACTTGTGAAATCTTAAATGAAATACAATTCCAGAAAATCAGAGATAATGAAAATAATTATTGTATTTCAAAGATAATTATACGAATGTTAATTTTGATACTTTGATGAAAATAGAAATTAAAACATTCTTGAAGAGGAAATAAAATCAATTAAATAGAACATTAAAAGACATGATTTTATTTCATAATAAATTGAATACACAAATGTTTAATTTCTATAACGCTAGAAATCAAGGCCTTCTCCCAAGGGCCGGTTGGCTATAACCTATCTATCCCCAGATAAGGCCTCTAGCCACCCCCTAGATCTACCCTCGACCTAGTCGCCACGCACAAGGCGGCGAATTACCCCCTAAGCCTCATAAAGACCTAGTCGCCAACACAAGGAGAATTTACCCATGAAATCCTTCCCGGAATCCGACGTTCTTAGCGAACAATTTCTCCACACAAAATACAAAAAGGAAAAAATAAAAGATTACAAGATAAGTAAAGAGAAACTCCCCAAGAAATTCTGAAGGTGAAGACGAAGTTGATGTAGATGTTGGCGTTCTTGAAACGATCGTCCTTCGTATGGAATATGCGTTGTAGACCTTCTCCTTAAAAATCTTCTTTATATCTTCATGTTAGCCCAAGGGAGATCTCTTAATTTGCTGTATACGAACATCTCTCCAAAGTATCAGAATTCTGGAATCATCTCTTGTCAATATGAATGAGAGGAGCTGTACTTTTAAATAGCCTCGGAAGCTAACACGTGTGTTAAGGCTAACGCGCGGCGTTAGTGAGGCAGTTGCTGAGATCGTGCATAAACTCGGGAGTGTGGTTGAACAAAATTTCGTCGAACAAAAACAAATTTCGTCGAACGCGCCTTTGTCGAACGCACCCTTCGTCGAATGGAAAAACCGCCACCATTAGGATCGTGCAAACCGCCAGGAACGTGATAGAACAAACTTTCGTCGAAAGGAACAATTTCGTTGAACGGAAACACTTTCATCGTACGGAGCTTCAAATTCATCAAACGCAGACTCCATTCATCGATCGGAGATTCTCGTTCGTCGAACGCAGCTTGTCTAACGTTAATTCGTTGAGCGCAGGAAATTTCATCAAACGGAACTCCTCGTTCGTCGAATGCAGCTTGTCGAGCGCAGGTTCGTCGAGCACAGGAACTTTCATCGAATGGAACTCCTCATTCATCGAACGAAGCTTCCTTCAGATTTCGTCGAGCACCTTCAGAGTTCGTCGACCGCAGGTTCCTTCAAATTTCGTCGAGCGCCTTCAGAGTTCGTCGAACGCAGCTTCCATGTCGTCGAACGCAGTTTGCATCTCAGCGGTTTTCCTTCTCAGCGGTTTCTTCTCAGCGGTTTGCTAACGCTGGGCGTTAACTACTAACACAGGCATTATCTATCTTTCTAGGGAGTCATTTCCAATCAGCAAACTATTCATAGGAATGTGTAGCTATAGTTCCTGTACAACCTGCACACTATAAACACACAAAATACTAGATCAAATACAACACGGTTGTAACGCCCCTGATTTTCGTTAATTATTTTACGTACCCTCTGTGACGTAATTTTGACGTAAGGGCGTTATGTCAGCTCGTCTGGTAGTGTTTCGAGTTTTAGCTTAGTTAAAGCTTGTGATTTAGGTCAAGCGTGCGAGATTTCGCGTCGTTTCGAGTTAAAGTGAAGATTTTGAGTGGATATCAAGATTTTAGCTTCGGAAGGCTTTATCTGGAGTTTGGCTCGTTGGAATTGAATTCTGACTCAGCCGTTGGATTCGTAGCGCCGTTTTTCAGTTAAGGCGTGAATTTCGTAGAAATCCGAGGTAATCTGGTCGCCCTCGCAGTTTAAGTAAATAAGGGAATTCATTAATTAATTAAATATTAAATTAGGTTTTCATATAAATACCTAAAACATCTCCTCCTATTCATCTTCCTTTTCCTCGATCAAAATCAGCCGCCGAGGGTTAGGGCGAGAGCGGAGCTTCGGAGAGCTTCCGGCCGGTGATTTCTAGGGCTGTAGTGGTCGGAATCAGGATTGGTTTGAAGATTTGGAAAGCTCTCGGCGAGATCTTCGTTCTAGCGGTAAGCTTTTCTCGTTTCGTGGAGTTTTGGGAGATTTGGCGGTAACCTAACTCTTCCTTTTGGTCCGAATCGTTCCAGGATTTCGTGCTTGAGTGTTTCCTTAGCCTTCGGAGCGGAGGATCTCAAGTTTTGCAAGGTTAAGGCAAGTGGCTTCCTCCTCCTTCTGTAACACCCTGCCAGTACGAAAGGTATAACAGCAGGTCCGGCCGGGACCCCACGCCATACAAACCACACTAGCTAGGAGTTAAAAGGTGATAACCAGAAAAGTAACAACTAAACGAGAGTACAAAACGTAAGCGGAAGCATTAATTAAACCATTCAAAAAGAACTGTCCACTATCATAGGAATGTATCCTGAATAAGAGTTACGGCCTTAAGGCCTTACATTCACCAATGTACAAAACTCAGAACATACTTCGGCACGCAGGCCGGCGATACATGAGAAAGCAGAAAAGGGAGGCTGGCCTTCAAGGGCCAACTCAGCAATAGGGCCACCTCCCGCTATTTCCCACTAGGCTCACCTGCACCTGCATAAGAACATTCCACCCAGCGGTGGCAAACAGAGTAACGGTCAGCACAGCTGACCAAATTATAACGACCCCACGCCTTTCCCGGGGTGGCGGAGTTTCTACCCTGCAAGCAAGCCATACTAGCACCAGTACTAAAATAAAGAAAGTGCAACTACACAAGGTGAGGTTTCAAGCACAAACAATCTTCTAGGTTGAGCATCAAAAGAAGGGAACCTAGGTATGCACATGATGTTGGTTGGGTTCACCCGAAGGTTCCCCACAACCGCCTAAACAACCGCATGAGGCTAACAACATCAATTCATCATAAACGTGGGTACACACAACCGCACGCTCCATGCTCACAAGGCATGCACCAAAGGTACTTCTTCCCGAGCACCAAAACCATCATGAGTCCGGAAACTCTAGATAGAAAAGAGCTTTTGGTCGGTCTAGGCAAGACGCCCTTCCCAACCTCTCTCAAGGTCGTTCGGGTTTACAAGAGATAAATCCCCCTACCGTCGCGCCTGGAAACGGGTTCAGTTCAGCCAATTCCCGTGCTCTTGTCATCGATTGAACACACGATGCGGGTATGACATCACCTCGGCCCGTAAGGGTTTAGCACTCGCTAGTGCTACACAAAACATAAGTTACAACACCCAAGCCTTAAAAGTTTACTTTGTAACGACTCAAGACCCGACTCTGCCTTTCGGCCGGAGGGCATGAGGGATCGTTAGGGCTTTATACGTAACCAAAAAGGAGGTACAAGACCACTCCTCAACAATTCTAGTGGTGAAGGTTTTGCATTCAACCACTCGCAAAGCATGGGGCTTCCGTTAGGATCTTCACAAGATGCCTACGCTTAAATCCCGCAATACTATCGCATATATCACAGAGTCATTCTCCGGCACGCATTCTAGGCTTAACCTAAATGCAACATCGCAAATCAAGCATCACCGATTCGGGCTCACGGCCACGAATAGGCTTCACACACAATGCCTAAATCCGCACGACTACCAGATTTTCTACATGCAATATGCCGGGGACGGACACAATCGACCCGGAGTTCCGAAGAACTTGAGGAAATCCTACACTTCACCCATTTGGTGAAAGGGATTCCTCATGCAAGCATAGAGAAATGAAGGAGAGGACAAAAGACAAGTCCAAACAACGGGAGAAGAAATCGTTACCCTAGGAGCATTCTTTTTCTCCATGGATCCGAGATTCTAGACGGAGGGAAACAACCGCACCGGGCTGCACTCTCCAGATCTGGAAACGGCTCGCGAAACGGAGCTCCGGAGCTCCGTCAATGGCGGAATCTCCCTTCTTCTTCCTTGGCTCCTCCTTCTTTCTCAAAGGGTTTGGAGAGAGAATGGCTTAGAGAATATGAGGTTTAACCCCCTCTCATCAGCCCTAATAGTCTCCCGCAACTAAACCTAGCCGTTGGATCAATTTCCAAAAGATTTGGACGGTCCGATCTTCTTCTCCGCTCAAAATCGCGGAACAGAATAAACAGGGCGCACGATCACAGGCGCACGGTCAGTGGTCGTGCGCGAAGAGGGAAATGGTCGTGCGCATTGAACGAGACAGAACTCGATTTTCTTCTGAATTAACGCACGATCGCTGGCGCACGATCACTGGTCGTGCGCGAAGAGGACAATGGTCGTGCGCATAAGCCGAGACAGAACTCCAATTCTTTGCGGGTTACGCACGATCATTGGCGCATGATCACTGGTCGTGCGCGAAGAGGACAATGGTCGTGCGCATTGACCTGATCTGGAATCTTGAGCCTATCCCGAGCGCAACACTACCATTCCGCCTACCTCGCTGAACCACGATCTTTGGGGTGTTACACCTTCTCTTTCTTTTCTTGAAGCATTGATTCGCTCGTGTCGATTTCATGTCGCTCGGTTTAACTTAAGTTTTGGTGTGTTGATATAAGCTTCCTTGATTGTTCTTCCTTTGCTATGAATCGGGTAGTTGTTCCCTGGAGAAAACTGGGATAGATAAAATCTTCGTTCCCTTACTGAATCTAGAGTTTTCTTCTGATTTCTCGAGAGATTTCCCTTGTCTCGAGAAATTAACCTCCTATGTCTCGAGATATCAACTTGAACCTTGCCTTCAAATCTCGAGAAATAAGCCTGAGCCCTGTCCTGGTCTCGAGAAATTCCTTATGTCTCGAGAGATCCCTTCTGATGTCTCGAGATTTCCCCTTTCATGTCTCGAGAGATCCCTTCTGATGTCTCGAGATTTCCCCTTCATGTCTCGAGAGATCCCTTCTGATGTCTCGAGATTTCCCCTTTCATGTCTCGAGAGATCCCTTCTGATGTCTCGATATTTCCCCTTCATGTCTCGAGAGATCCCTTCTGATTTCTCGAGATTTCCCCTTCATATCTCGAGAGATCCCTTCATGTCTCGAGAGATCCCTTCTGATGTCTCGAGATTTCCCCTTCATGTCTCGAGAGATCCCTTCTGATGTCTCGAGATTTCCCCTTCATGTCTCGAGAGATCCCTTCTGATGTCTCGAGATTTCCCCTTCATATCTCGAGAGATCCTTTTCATGTCTCGAGAGTTTGCCTATTACTCGAAAATTCAACCTTCTATCTCCCGAGAAGTCCTTTGTAGTTCTCGGGAAGTCCTCAATTTGATGTGATTTTTGTATGGTTCCCGGTGGTGCCCCTTGGACCCCGTTAGGGGCTCTGCCCCTTGGACCCCGTTAGGGGCTCTGCCCCTAAGACCCCGCCAGGGGCGCGGCCCCTTGGAACCCCGCCCGGAACGCTTGTGTTTTCGTTGAGTTTTTGTGTTAGGAGCTCGTGACCCCTCAGGTGTACTTGGATGATTGCCAGTGACCCTTCGGTGCTCCTGATCTTGAATCCCTCTTGCTTGTATCCCTTTTTACTCATTGTGGATCTGTTAACGTTTGAGTTTACACTTATGATTTATCTTGATCGGTGTGTACCTTGCATCGACCCTATTTCTTAGGGCCTTCAAGTGTTTATCCTTTTGGGTAGCGTCCCGTGTTTAATTAAAACTTAAGTAATAAGAACTACTGTCTTTAGCCCTTCACAGTAGTTGTGTTTGGGGGACAGTGGGGGAAATGTTATAGCCTTGCATGGTAGTCGTGTTTGGGTGGTTGGGTCTAGTGGTACCCCCACCTGCTTTTGGGCCTGGGGTAGCGGAGGTAGTTAACCGCTCCCGTATAATTTGAGTTGATCAGTCTCTTTAATTGATGAAACTAAATAAATGAACATGTTTGTTCCTCTTTTGGTATTTAGTGCACTTAATGCTTGTTGATTCTTTGTTTAGAGCTCTCTTTCGGTAAATTTGGCTTGGGTTGGTACCCCTTATGCCTTGCTTGTTTTTCTGCTAGTTTTCTGCCACTTATAATTCCTTGCTGAGGCATTCTTTGTTTTATTGAATGCCTCAGGTTCAGAGCCGTAGTGGCTAGTGGTGTAGCCTGAAGTTCAGAGTTTTAGTAGTTGTTCACCCCGCTGCTGCGAGGTAGTTGTTTTAGTTACTTCTTGTGCTCAGACATACTAGTTGGTGCCAATGGGTTAGTGTCATGTTGTTGACGCCCATTATGCCCCTTTTTATACTTTATAGATTATTTGCCAGATTATGCCACTACTTTTAGATCTTGTGTATCTTACCCTCTGGGAATGATTTATGCTAGGTGCACTATAGTTATAAAATGTTTTTTCTTCATCCTCATTGCATTCTTTCTAACTGAAACCCTTACTTTAAAGTCGCCTAAAGGTATTTTCTACTCTTACAGTACGCCTAGTTATGTGCATATCATTTACCTCATGCTCCGTCGTTTGCATACATGTAGGACTTTAAGTAAATTAAATCAAGTACTTTCCGCTGCAATTATATATACTTTCTCGGTGGACTAGTTGATCCACGAACTGAGAGACACAGTTCTTATCTCAAAACCCCTGATAAATGATTTCAAATGATGACTTATCATATAATCAAGTTTGTTGTTAAGTAATAGGTTCCCGCCTGAGCGTCTACAGTTGTCTCCTGTATGACGTGGCGTCATGACGTGTATTTTCTCTTACTCTGATATTCTTAAATTCGGAGAAAATGCGGGTTGTGACAATGGTATTTGTTATTCTCAAACCAAGAGATGCGGAACATAGGCTCCAACAGCATGCGAATGCAACTAGAGCACTACAAGAGTCAACATCACACTCTGATTTGCAATTCCTAAGCTAACATCCTATTTCACATTCCAAAATAAGATAGCGTGTACGAAAGCACACAAACAAGTGAGTGCGCGCTTGTGTTGGTGAACTGGTGTATGCTATAATATGACATAAATAAAAATATACTTATGGTATGCAAAAATGTGTACACGTATAGTGAACACTCGGTACACTCCCCCCCCCAGACTTGAATTGGACAATCACATGAATTATGACAATGAGAATAAGGAAATGCTAAGGAAGAGGGTACCTATGCTCAGATATGAGCATACCAGAAGATTGGCGTTAATCCTTGAAAATCACCAGGTTCGCCGCCTGAAAAATCACTGCTCCCGCGAATAAAGCATACAAAAGACAAAATAGAAAGAAAACAGAAACATAAGCAGATTAGCAATAAATGGGAACCGAAAGGTCCCCCATTGGGTTGTCTCTGAAGAGCACTTTTGTTTTATTTCCTTAAGGTGGACCAAATACCTGTATTAAAGTAGTTCATAGAGTGCGAGAAATTAAAGAAAAGTACAACAGCCAATGTTCACAGTTCAAGAAAAATAAAGCTCAGATATATGCACTCTTGTAGTGTACTTCTCTAGTGGCTTGCAGACCGGAAGTGAAAGCTTCAGGGCCAAAATTGGTGTTACCCAATTTTCCCCTAGCCTCCGCCTTCTCGCCACAGAGAGCAGCAAAGCGTGCACCACGGAAGAGCCTCTCCTGTTTTAGCTTCTCCACCGTTGGAGAGCGCCAGCGTTCATAGTTTTCAGAATTTCTCACCTTTATGGTGAGTGGCTTCATTTCCGTCACTGCAGTCGTGACTGGATCAGCCCAAGAAGTAGAGCATTTAATAGAGTTATTACATAAATTATTGCAAAATAAGAATGGGGCACTGTCCCGGGTCGAGTCCTGCTCAACAAGTTCAGAAGTGAAGTTCCTCTCCCTCTCAGAGTCGTTCTCTTTTCGGACATCAACCACTTACTCTTCTCCAGTCAGCTGATCCTCTTTCTTTTCCTCACCAAATGATTCTTCTTCTTTCATGTATTCTGCATCACTGAACAACTCATCAATAATAAAAGTGGGAGAGCAATCAGATGTTTTGGTCATAATCTCGGGGCAACTACGAGGTGTCACTTTACTAGGTAAGATAACATAACCTGTAGAAAAATCCAGTGTAGCACCACTCTCCTTCAAGAATGGTACTCCCAAGATAGGAATGGATTGATTTTTGTGGGGTCCCAACACTTGGAAGTTGGCTACCACCACTGTCCCCTCGATTATGACTTCGACATTTTACACTTCTCCCTCTGCCTAAATAACCATCCCGTTAGCAAGCACGAGAGACTTCCGATCATCCGTATCCATTTTAAGCTGCATTTTAGCAACGTCTTGCAATGTGGGAATGTTGTGGGATGATCCGAAGTCACATAAGGCAGTCGTCTCAACGTTATTGATGGAGCAGGTGACTACCAACTCATTCGAGCTGCTCACTGTTGATTCGGCAACACTTTTCCCCTGATCTATAGGATTTTATTCAATATTGTTGGGGAGAGTCCCTTGCGAACGCTCTGTAAGCACTTGAGCCAATTGGCCCAATTGCGTTTCCAAGTTCCGCATGGACGCAGTTTGGTTTGCCATGTTTGAGTGGGCAGCCTCCATAAACATTTCCATCATTTCTTCTAAATTGCTTTTCTTGGGGGCCGGGGCACTTTGATTGTAACCCGGTAGAGGTGGCCTCGGTTGACTCCCGGAGGCATAAGCATCATTTTGATGCTACCCCAGTTGCCATCGTTGGCCATCTGGATTTTGGTTCCATGAGAAATTGGGATGATTTCTCACTCCCGGATTATAAGTATTTCCATAGGGTGCCCCCTAGTTTTATTCCCTACATAATTACCAGACTCATTTAAGTTAAACTGGGCAAATTCATCTGACAGTCCACCTCCTGGGCATTCGTAAGCATGGTGAACACCACCACCGCATCCTTCACAAGCGATAGTCGTAGAGGGCACAACAGAAGAAGGTATAAAGTCCACCACGAAAAGACCCCGAGCGCCCCTGGGTGCGTTCTTCCCAGCTGTCCAGAAACTATTGTGGGAAGCAGTGTCTTGCAATATTCTCAAGGCTTCCTCAGGGGTGTGGTTCATTAAGGAGCCTCCAGCAGTGGCATCAACCATTTCCCGATAGTTGGGCTCTATCACGAAGTAGAAGTTCTCCACTAGCTCCCACGGTTGGATCCCATGGCTTGGGCACTTGCAAAGAAGTTTGTTGAAGCGCTCCCAAGCCTCAGCGAGAGTCTCTTGATCCGCCTGATGGAAAGTAGCAATATCCCGCCGAAGGCTCACAATCTTGTCCACCAGATGGAACTTGGCGAGGAACTTGGACGTGAGGGCGTCCCATGTTGCGGCTGTACTTGAAGGGATTGTATGGAGCCGGACCTTGGCTTTATCGTGCAGAGAGAATGGAAACAGTCTCAGTTTGACTGTTTCATCTGGGATTCCCGCATTGCGGAACGTTCCACAAATTTCAGCAAACTCCGTCAGGTGAAGATGTGGGTCTTCACAAGGCATCCCCGAGAACTGTTTGTTGTTGCGGATAATATTCAAAATGGCTGGCTTGATTTCGAACTGCTTGTTCATGATATCTGGCCCGAATCCCGGATACACAATCCCGGCAGTTGGGGTGGTATAATCCCTCATTGTTCGTGGCCTTGGTCGAGCAACCTCCGGCTCATCCACCATAATATTCTGCCCCACATTGGGTGCTCTCGGATTCATATTTTTCCCCTCGTTGGGCACACTATGGCCGCCTCCATGGCCCTCTCCCAGGTTCAGATTATCTCCCATTTCCGCTCGTGTGGGTGCAGCACGCCTCAGTGCGCGAGCAGTCCATTCGATTTATGGATCAAATTAAGGGTGCTAGATCCTTAGCGGCTTGCCCCTGCATACACAAACAAAAGACAAAAAAAGAACAAAAATAAAAACACCCGCTCCTATAACAAGGGTTTAAAACAGAAAACACTTCGCGCCTGCACTCCCCGGCAAAGGCGCCAAAAACTTGGTGCATTATGGCAAGTGCACCAGTTTCTATCAAGTAATAATTTTGGGAATAATTTCCCCGAATGTCGATCTCTTGAGGAATGCAGGGTATGGTGAAGCGAATCGTGTCGTCTGACGATTGTTACAACGAGCGTACAAAAATGAACGCAGGGCTTTCGTTTGATATATATTTCTAACAATAATAAAATAAAGGGGCAGGTCGAAATCACTGCTTCACAAGGTGAGATGGAATGCATCGGCCGCTATGCCGAGCTTCGTAAGGTGAGTGGACGGTGAGCACGTGGATGGAGTGATGTAGAGCGCGGAGTATGAGGGTCGTAACCCCTTCTTCGCTATTCACTGTTATCTTTTGCTAACATGAGTCTCAAGTGAGTGAATGGAGTGGATGCAGGTGAGTGGTGATGAAGCGCAACACAACACAATATCCAAGGTTAAGAAAAATAAGAAGCACTTTCATTCATAGACAAATGAGAGTAGTCATGTTCATTACAAACTAATACTGCAACAAAAGGAAAGGGGGAGAATAAACCAATAGAGAAGACTAGCTGTCGATCTCGGCCGGAATAGTGGGTTGTCGAACCACTTCCAGGCTCGGTCGATGTATGCTTCTGGGACCAAGAGACTGTCACTATCTCCGATTTCGCTCCTTCGTCTTCGTTCGTCAGGTTTTCTTCTTCTTCTTCCAATCTTAGGTTGCACAAATCGGAAATGGTGTTATTGACGGGCGGGAATGCTTCCAAACTCTTGGAATCCACTAGGGTTTCACCGGAGAGTGGTTCCCAAATGAAGGAGATTAGTGTAGATGGAGGAGGAGCGAAAATGGCGCTGTGCAGAACTCAAATCACGACTGAAAACTATCCGGATCTCCCTAATTCGTGAAACAGGTCATTCAAATGCGCTGTGCAAAACAGTGCGCACAATCAGTGGCGCACAACCAGTGGTCTTGCGCACTAGAGGTCGGTGCTCGTGCGCGTTGTCTCGGTAGAACCTATAACATAAAATCACACAAAAAAATTAGATATGCACGACCAGTGGCGCGCGATCAGTGATCGTGCACACTATTTCCATTGGTCGTGCATTTGGCAAGACAAAACACAAAATTTAGGGGTTAAGTGCGCATGACCAGTGGTCGTGCGCAATATAGCCATGGGTCGTGCGTAGTATTCCTGGGTAGATTTTCACGCGTAACACCAGCACGACGCCCGCATCAGCAAGAAAACTGTTCGGGCCATAGAACATAGCACTTAACACATTCAATAATAACAACTAAACACTACACAATACTCAGAAATAAGAAATATATGATTCTACACCGAAACTGGGCTAGAAATGTACACAATGAGTGGAATGACATTAAATCAATAAGAAGATAATATAGGTGAAAAGTGATATGCACGTGAGTGAAAATAAGCCCAGATGAGTCCTAAAAGGGGTATATAATTTGGACTCATCAGAACCCTAGTTCAAACCTTAGGGTTATATATTGACCCATTGAAGGGCATAGGCTCATAGGTCATTGGATTGACTTGAAATTTGGTAGAGAGGTTCATAGGGTGGTGTAGACCCTAGGTAATTTATTTGGAATTTTTGGAGACTTTTGTTCTCTCTGATTTAATGAAGAATCACTTAGGTTACTTCTTACCAAAAGGAATTACATGCTCATATAGCCTAGTATAATTATGAAACTTTGGCAGTGAGTTTTTATTGATGATATTATTCTCCGATAATTTTGTCAAGAATTTTGAAGTATTATTTATCGTACTTCATTCATAACCTTCAATTTGTGCCTTAGTTGTTTAAAAAATAATTTTGGGTTTAATACTCACTTAAAAATTATGGAAATTGGTCAAAGGACTTGCTAGGCCAAACACATGATCTGTTAATTTTAGAATAATTTTTGGATTTATTTATATATGGTTCTCTTCACAAGGTGACCTTGGACATGTTTATTTAATTAAAGGAATTATATGGTCAAATGGTTTTAGAAAATTATGGAAATCCGTCAGTGAACTTTTCTGACTATCTTGGATACCAGCAAATTTTCTTGAAATTTTTGAATAAGAGTTTATTGCACTTCCTTTGTTAATCATTGATCTTGATTAATTAGTAAATATTTTAATTGGTGGTCAAAATCTTTCTGGAAAATTGTGAAATTCAGGTTTGGCTGTAATTTTTGCTTTTATTTAGTTATACAAATTTTAGTGAAGCCATACCATGTTAGAAAACTATACTTGATGTACAAAATCATAAGTTCCCTAATTTTGGAGAAATTATAATAAATACCAAATTATGTAGAAAAATTATAAATTTCTGGAGATGGTGTTAAAATATCATAACACACCCCCAATAATAATATTGGGTCTTTTGGATGATCGTTTGAAGTACCTCCTCTCATACACCTCATATAGCTCATTTGGTGTGCATATAGTAAAACTATAAAACTTGAGTTGCATGTAGACCATTAGGTGGGAATGGGAGGTAGATGGTATTATTAGTCTGGTTGAGGAGATTTGAGGTCACCAATAGGAGTCAATATGTTGAGAGTGCTTGATAAGCTAAGGGGCAAGGTTGTGTTCGTGATTGACGAAAGATCATCTTTCCCCCTTAGAGAGTCATAAAATACTTAGGGTTAATCCAAGTGTAATGAAAAGAGGGGTATTCTTATGGGTAGTTACCAATAACATTAAGTGTCTTGAGAAAGTGAGGTTTAGGCTATCATCCCATCGTACCTCCTAGTACCGGTGTGAGCCCCTCATAGGGTAGACCTCGGGAACTCCAAAATTAACCCTAAACTATAGGAATAAATTACTGAGTAAGATTAACTTAATAATACCCACACCCACACCCCGTTGTTACAGGTAGTTCGATGGTTTGGTCTTACGAGCGGTAGGACCGGTGGTTATAGGTACGGACGGGTTAGTCTGGCGAGCCAGTGGCTCGAAAGGTTATGGTGACGGGCAGGTTAGCCCGGAGAGCCTATGTCTCGGAGAGATATATTTAGCAATCATAATGTATGTGCATAAAGGTGGTGGGTCTTTAGTATTGATGGTCGCCGCACCGACGTCGATACTTTGGCTCGGTAAGTGTGGTTAACACTTTGTCAAGGAAAAGTCTGGTGCACTAGCCAGTAAGAGTATGTAGGAGCTCCGCTGTTGTGTTCTTAGCGTTGAGGCGTATGATAGGTCTAGGTTAGGTAGTGCAAATATCAACCTAGAGGTGGGCAAGGCCACACCCACCGCTTCCGTTTTCCACTATGGGAGTTTCCTGTGACTCTTGCTAGCTCCAAAAAGTGGGAATTAAAGGTCTACGCGCATAGAGTTGAAGTGTGTGAGTTGCACTTGTGTGAACATAGCATTAAAACTACATAAGTATGCATGTCATGGCATAAGCATTGCATTTCAACCCCCTCCCCTATCGTATAAATCGGTATGGGACTTTTTATACGATAGGCCATGCTAAACGACCTCTTGGTTTATAGGTCTGTATGGGCATTCCTATAAATCAAGGTTACTCTTCTTATTTACTTTTACTTATTACTGTTTTATTTATTATTGTCTTAGTTATTACTGCTTTACATATTACTGCTTTACTCACTATACTATATGTTGCGTAGTGGTAGACATTTCCCATAGATTAGATTCACCGTCACCTACTATTGTTTATACCCCTTGCCATCCTCTGCTTCAATCCTCTCGCTCGGTGCCTAGGAGTCATCGGGGGAGGGGTCTGGGATTGGATTAGTCTTTTGACTAATGGTCGGTGGACCTTATCATTTTAGTGGACCAAGGAGACGCAGCAGCACCAGAGGTCCGTGCAGATGGAGGCGGGATAGTCTAGCACAGGAGCACCTGTCTCAGGATCCGTGAGTGTTACTACTAGTTTTGCTTCCGCAGGAGAACTTGTAGTGAGGATTTGATGTATTGGGTCAGAGCCCTTATTATCGCTATCTTTTATTCAGTTACTATATGTGGCCTCTTTTATTTTGAGTTTTATATTTCATGTGACGTGGACTTGAATTCTATATGCTCAAATATATACTTTTCTTCTTTTGTGATCGATATGGCTGGCAGGATCAGCATTTTGTAGTGGAGACCTTCCCAAGCATTGGTGTCACCGCAAAGCGGCAGTTCTGGGCATTAGACCCGGTAGTGAAACAAAAAAATGGGGTCTTAAAATTTGGTATCAGTGCGAAACCTCGATCCGAAGAAAAGAAGTCCACAAACCCTGGGCCACCCCATACAAGCTTAGTTTAAGGACAAACTAGCAGCGGAAGAAATGGTGTGCCCATGTGGGGAATCACTTGAAAAGTCCATTTTTAACTGAATATATTTTGACAACCCCCCCCCCCCCCCCCTAACGAGTGTCAAATTTTTTCTTATAGCCTGCGATGAACCCTATCCCGCAGCATGGAGTGCCTCCGACTCCAAACGTCATCCCACCACCACCGGCTCCTACCCCATTCCAGCAATCGAAGATGGGACAGACATTGACTATTATACTGGAGGCATTCAAGGCCCAGCAGCTGACATCTCATGGGATGAGTTCAAGACAGCGCTGCGGGAGCACTACATACCGCAGTCTGCGAGAGATGATCTAGAAGACAGGATCCTGCAGTTGAGGCAGGGAAGCAGGACAGTGGTGGAGTATCACTTGGAGTTCACACACCTAGCCTAGTTTGCGGATTCGTATCAGTTGGATGATGTAGGCTATGCAAAGAGGTTCTATAAGGGCCTTCATGGTGACCTGAGGCATACCCTCCTTATTATTTCTGATGCAACCTGGCCAAGGTCTTGGAGATGGCCAAGAACCTAGAGGCCGACCAGCACATCATTCAAGGTAGGAAGATGCGACAGAAGACCAGGGAAGGAGTGGCAGGAGAGACCTATAGAAGGGTCGTTACATTGGAGAAAGAAGAGTAGAGGTGGGCCACCTCCCCGTCAGAAGGAGAGGCAGGAGCAGAGGGAGCTGGTAGCATTAGCTCCTCAGCCTCTACAGATGCGGGAGGTGTCGAGGATAGGAGGAGGGGGCCACCTCCCCCAGTTGAGTGCTACTAGTTTCATCAGCCAGGCCACATCTGAAGGAACTGCCCTCGGAGGAATGCACCACCAGCACTACAAGATGCCCCACAGGCCCAACATTTCAGTGGCCAAGGACGTGGATGAGTTCGTGGATTCCAGGGCGGAGATCGGAGACAGAACAGGGATCAGATGTACGCCTTGGACTTGGCTCAGCCACGAAACCCGGCAAGGGTCATAACAGGTACTTTAGTGTTTTTTTTAATTACTAGTACCATGCAAAGCTTTACCTTAGCATTGAACCAAACAAACAAAAAACACCCAGGTATAGTACTCGTCAGCGGCAAGCCCGCTTATACCTTATTCAATATGGGTGTCGCGCACTCGTTCATCTCGAAAGAATTTGTGGACGATCTAGATCAAATTCGGCACTTTATAGGCATCCACAGGAAGGTGCGACTCCCGGACGGATCTGAGTTAGTAACAAGTGCCAAATGCAATGTGAATGCAGAGATTGGAAGAAAACTGTTCGAAGCGCCGGCGATGCTCTTGAAGATAAAGAATTTGACCTGATCTTGGGCATCAACTGGCTGCATGGGAACCATGCAAGGATTGACTGCCCGGCAAGGAGAAGTTTTCTAAGGCATGATGACACGGAAGTAGTAGTCGAAGGTATTAGACCACCCTCCAACCTCTTATTATCGTCTATTCAGGCCACCAAGTCCCACCTACATAGAGACGAAGTGTATCATGTGCTATTCGAGGCAATCGAGGTGAAGGATTATGTGACCAGTATCCCGGTAATACGGGATTTTGCAGACGTATTTCCAGAGAAGCTACCCAGACTGCGACCGCACCGCGAGAATGGTTTTCAGATCCAACGGGCGTCGGGGGCTAAGCCGGTATTTAGAGATCCTTATCGGATGGCCCTAAAGGAGCTAGTGGAGTTTCTGAGCCAGCTACAGGATCTGGTGAAAGCAGGATTCATTAGACTGAGTTCCTCACCTTGGGGAGCTCCGGTGCTATTCGTGAAGAAGAAGGATGGGTCGCTCAGTCTCTACATCGATTATAGAGCCCTGAACAGACTGACGGTGCGGAACACATACACATTACCAAGGATAGACGAGTTGTTTGACCAATTGGAAGGAGCTCACTGGTTCTCGAAGTTGGATTTGAGGCGGGGGTACTATCAGCTATGGATTCAGAAGGAGGACATCCCGAAGACCACATTTAGCAGTATATATGGGTTGTACGAGTCACTGTGATGCCTTTCATGCTCACGAATGCACCATCGACATTTATGAGTCTGATGAACCGGGTGTTCGAGCCATATCTCAACATATTTGTCATTGTGTTCTTCGACGACATTCTCATCTACTCGAGGACAGAAGAGGAGCATTCACGACATCTGGCACTAACATTGGAGAAACTTTGAGAGCACAGCCTCTACACGAAGTTCAGCATGTGTCAGTTTTGGATGAAGGAGGTGGCCTTCTTGGGTCATATTATCAGCCGAGCTGGACTAGCAGTGGATCCAACAATGATCCAGGCAGTATGTGATTGGCCACCACTAAAGATGGCCACCGATGTGCGGAGTTTCTTGGGAATTTCCCCAGCTATTACCGAAAGTTCGTGCAAGGATTCTCTCAGATTGCCCTCCCACTCACATCTTTGACGAAGAAGGATACTATTTTCGTTTGGATGTCGCAGTGCAAAGCAGCCTTCCAGGAGCTGAATGGTCGGCTTACAACGGCCCCCATCCTTACCCTTCCATCGGGGAAGTAAGGAATCCAGGTGTATACGGATGCGTTGTATTAGGGGATGGGCGCCGTTCTGATGAAGAATGGGCACTTGATAACATACGCTTCCCGTCAGCTGAAGAACCATGAGCAGAATTACCCGGTGCATGATTTGGATATGGGAGCGGTTATATTTGCTCTGAAAATCTAGCGGCAAAAACTCTACAGTGTTCACTGCGATATTTTCTCAGATTATAAGAATCTGAAGTACGTAGACACGCAGAAGGAGCAAATATAATCGACAGAGATGATGGGTGGAGTTCTTATCGGACTCTCAGTATACCATGCACTACCACCCGCGGAAGTCGAATATGGTAGCAGACGCACTGAGCAAGAGATCTACTACATCTTGAGCAGAGCCCCAATTGATAGCTATAGAGGTGGTACGGATGCTCGAGGACATACAGATCTCATTGGTGTCTGAGGATGACCCTGAGCTCTACGAGGAGTACTTGGTTGCGATGAGTACCACAGATGACATTAGAGACCGCATCTGGGATGGGCTGAGGAAGGATGCCAAGTTAGAGCCGATATTCAGGGCCTTGGAGGCAGGCTCGGCCGGAGACTATTCATTAAAGGACGACCTGCTGAGTTTTACAGGCCGAGTATATATACCTGCAGGAGGATGGATTCGGGATGATATTGTGGTGGAGGCTCACTGCAGTAGTTATTCAGTGCGCCTGGGTATCACCAAGATTATGGCGTACTTGAAGAGGACCATGTAATGGCCGAGAATGAAGAGGGACATAACCTATTTTGTGATCCACTGCAAGTCTTGCCAACTCGTGAAGGCGGAATGCAAGAACCCGGATGAACTGTTGCAGCCACTCCTGGTGCCGGAGTGGAAGTTCGACGACATTGCGATGGATTTTGTACATGGTCTTCCCTGATCACATGCGGGGCATGACTCGATATGGGTGATCATTGACAGGTTGACGAAGGTGGCCAGATTATTTCCAGTCAGGATGGACTCTCCTGTAGGTGATTTGGTATGGAGGTTTGTGGAGCAGTTTGTCCGATACCATGGCGTGCCTAGGATAATCGTGTTGGATCGGGGTGGACCGCTTACATCTAGGGAGTGGAGAGTGGTGCAAGCCTACCTGGGCACCCGATTGACATTTAACACTACATTCCACCATCAAACAGATGGGAAAACGGAGCGTAACAACCATACCTTGGAGGATCTTCTACATTTATGCATTCTCAACTGCGGGGAGCCATGGGAGAGACTGTTGTCATTTGTCGAGTTCTCATAGAACAACAGTTACCAGGCCAGCATCGGCACCCTACAAGGCATTATACAGACGAAGATGCAGGACCCTGATGAGTAATTTATATACTCATCTTTTAGTACAAGTTTAATATATTTTTAATATGAAATTATATAGTTTACATGCTTTTTCTTATTTAATTTATTATCTTTTCAATTCAATAATCTAACTTAGACTTATCTTACGCAATTGCGCGACGATGAAGTTTTAAAACATTTAATAATTTTAATTTTTCTTCATCAGACAGATATGCCGACACAATTATGGGAAGCTTAGAATCCTCTGCTAAAAATAAATATTCTAAATGATCTGGCAATTGTTTTAAATATAGCACGGGAGGTTCTTCATAAGAAGTTTTTAATCGATCACTACCTAATTCTTAAATTTCAAAATAGGTGCGTGAGTGATCGAGCCGTCAATAATTTCATGAGAAATAAGATCGAGATTTTCAAAGTCTTCATCATAAAAATATGACGGTGAAATATATTCAGAAAATAAAACGGAGTCTTCATCAGGTGAAGCCTCCAAGAAAAAACAAGAGTCATCATTTGAGAGTGTATTTTTCATAGAAGAATTGATAGTAAAGGTAACCTCTTCATCTCCGACTCTAAGGAGAAGTTTACCGTTACTAACATCAATTATGGCGCGCGAGGTGGCAAGGAAAGGGCGACCGAGAATGAGTGGTACCTCGGTGTCCTCTTCGATGTCAAGGATGAAAAAATCTACCGGAAAGATAAATTTATCAACCTTGGCAAGCACATCCTCGATAATACCCATTGGGTATTTTATGGATAGATCCGCCAATTGGATGCTCATCCTCGTAGGATTAGGCTCTCATAAACCCAATTTTTGGAAAAGAGGATCTAGTAATTTTACCTTTTTGACATGGTGAACAAAGTGAAGGTAAATTTCCATTTAATCTAGGCAATACTCTAATTAAATCTCTTTTGGCAAGTTTTATAATAAGCTTTGTGCTAGCATGTCCTAGCCTTCTATGCCAAAGTTTAAGTTCATCATTTTTGGTAATAAAACATTTTAAAGATGATTTTGAAAGATCATGAAATGAAACTATATAAACATTGTGTAATCTTGGTGCAGTTAGTAAAATATTGTTTGTAATAGGATTAGATATTTTGCATAGATTAGTGGAAGATCAAATAACACATCTAATCCTTTATCACATAATTGGCTAATAGAAATTAAATTGTGTTTTAATCCTTTCACATAAAAAACATTAGATATAGTAAAGGATTTATTACCAACTGTACCAATTCCCATGATCTTTCCTTTTCCGTTATCACCAAACGTCACGATCCCTCCCTTCTTCTTTTCTAGGCTAAGGAACTTTGCTTTATTGCCCGTCATGTGCTTGGAGCATCCTGAATCCAAGTACCACACGTCTTCATTATCTTTAGCTTGCCTGCACATCTAGAAAGAAGATGAGAGTAAAGATCCGGATACCCAAGTGGTACCACCCATAGAATAAGTGGAAGCCTTAGGTACCCAGATTTGTTTTAAAGCATTTTGTTTTATTCTCCTGCAAGAACTAGATGTATGACCTAACCTATAACAGTTTGCACACGAAATAAAGGGGGTTGAGACCCTTTTCTGGAATATGTTCTTGCTGGAATAAGTTGGATTTACAGAAGAAAAACATTTTGAAAAAGAAAATCCAGGTTTCTGGTATGAGGTGCTAGCGCCGGCGTTAGTGGCTAGCACCGGGCGGTAGGCCTCACCTCGATATCCGAGCCCAAATTTTCCAGAACCATGACACTGGTTCCCTAAAATCATTTCCAGAGATTTTTGACCTATTCCAAAATTTTTAATGGCCATGGTGAGATCATGAACTTGTGCTTTAAGTGAAGAGTTTTCTTTCACAAGCATGACACACCTATTTTCTAAACCTTTTTTTTTTATTATTTTTTATTTGCAAAAAAGAGGCTTCTAATTGCCTTTCTAATTCCCCCTTCTCTTTTGTAAGAGTTTTGGCATGAGAGAGGGCTTTAGAAAGTGACTCTTCAATATATTTTGCCAATTTAGTGGAGTGATCACACTCTTGGAAAGAAACCTTTCTTTTTTCTAAAACAATTACCTTTTTGGAAAGCTTTTGATTTTCTCTGATAAGAGATTCATTTTCATGATTTAATAAAATACTGTCTTTCATATTTTTATCAAAAGCTTTGCAAGTTCCAAGGAATTCATTAAAGAGTTCATCATAAGTGGGAGGATTTACCTCAGTGTCACTAGGAACACTGGTGTCGTCGCCGTCGTTTCCATGTCCCATGAGGCACATATTTGCTTCCTCATCTTCGCTTGATGAAGACCCGCTTGATTCTTTGGAGGAGGAGGAAGAGGAATCATCCCTGTTGGACATGCGTGTAAAAGAAATAGCAAAATGAAAATCACAGCACAACACAAAGAAATATAGTGGTTCCCCAAACTTTGGGTAGTCCACTCTTCTACCCCCTTGGTAGGAATTCACTATCTTGCACTGAGTCTTTTGATAAGGAGACTCTTAGAACCAACCTGAGTCTTTTAATAAGGAGACTCTTAGAAGCAGTACAACTGAATTTTTTGAAGAGAGATTCTAAAAACTCTTTGACACAATTGAAGTTGAAATAAGAATGAGAAGAAGAATTAGAAGAAACAATTAAAACAAGAAAGAATCTTCTTCCTAGCAAGAAGATTAGAAGCACAAGAATATTGAATGTAATCTCTCTTCTATAGTGAGAAGGAGATATTAAGCTTTTCTCTCTTTTGTGAGAGCTTTCAGAATTTGCAGCAGAATGGCTTTAGAAGGAGGAGAAGATGAAGGCTTTTTCTTTGCTACAGCACACTATCTCTTTTCTCACCTTTCTCACTCTTCACTTGGGAGCTCTTCATCTTTTTCAAATGTATATGGTGGATCACTAGTCCTTGTTCTCTGCCGACCTCCTCTTTATTTATAGCTCTGTTTCAAAAGATGTTGCTAAAGGGGAATAATCAATCAGCAATTAGAGAGAAAAAGTTTCCATAATAATTAAATCTGTAGAAGGAAAGAATTCATTCTGATTTCAAATAATATCCATAATAATCTTAATCAAATTAGCCAAGAATCAAATAGAAGGAAAGACTGATTCATAATGGCTATAAAAGAATAATATCATTCCGTAAAAAATTAGATCTACAGAAAGAAGGAAAGAGATCTGGCGTGTTTTTGAATTTCTTATAGAAATCGACGTGCGTCGATTACTATTCGACGTAAACGTCGATTTCATCCTGGCTGGACGTCAAGAGGAGAATAAGGAAGGTGCGTCGACTAAGGTGCGTCGACTTTATTAAATGCGTCGACTAGAAGTCAGAGGTACGTCGACAAAGATTACGTCGAATTCTTCTTAGAGTTACTTCGACTCATTCTGAGAGAAACGTCGACTACATTTCGATGTTGCGTCGAATACTATTCGACGTATATTTACTTAGCCTAATTTTTCATTCTTAGAATTTATATTCTACTCAATTCTAGGGGTTAAGATAAATCATGTCCCAAACAATCTCCCCCTATTTGTCTTAACCCTATTTAGAGAGAAATTGTATCAGCTTTTAATAGACACATCAAAGCATTTATATAGAGAAGAAATATGCTAAGTATTCAGAAGAAGGGAGAAATCATATAAACAGACTTCATAATAAGTATTTAAGCATGGAAAGAAAAAAAATATAGATTGTATCAATATTGTTCAACACATCGTTCAGGAGGGGTAGGAGGAGTTTTTCTTTTCCTAGTGAATACTACTGTTTTTGGAGAGGTGGGTTGCTCCTTCTCAGTAACAGGTGGTTCACTCAGCTCCCCCTCAGTCACAGCAGTTTGCTCCCCCTGAAATGGAACTTCCTTTTCTTCTACATTTACCTTTTCAGTTTCTTTCTCAGCTCCAGCTTCAGTATTTGGCTCCCCCTGAGGTTTAGCTTCTTTTTCTTTCACTCCTATAGCTTCTTCAACATCAGTTTCCTTTTCAACTTCTTTCTCTTCTCTGCTAGCCTCCCCTTGAAGGAGAACTACTTGTTGGGCAGCTTCTCTTGCTATAGAGAGTATACCTGTTATTTGTTCTTCAGTATGTAGCTCAGGTACAACTTCATTCCCAATGGTCTTGAGTAGATCAGTTTTTGAAGTAGGAAGGGACTTTTGAGAGAGAGATTTGTGACTTGAGGACTGCTATTAATCTAATTTCTCCCCCTTCTTGACCTTCTTAGCCAAGGAGGTTAAGAAAGACTTGGTCACTTTAGAGGAAGAGACAGAGGTCTTCAAGCTTTGCACAGAGGCATTGACCCCATCTATTTGGGTTTGCATGTGCATGATGGAGGAGTGAATTTGAGAGCAGTGTCCATCCAGCATGTCCTAAAATTTTTGGGCTGCTGACTGGATACACTGGGTGATGAGGATTTCAGTGGATGGAGATGGTTCATGTTGTGTTGGAGGAGGAAGAGACAATGGAGGAGGAGGAGATAATGGTGGAGGTGTATGTGATGAAGGTGGAGAGGGGACTGTATCATTTTGATGAGGTGTATTTGATGGAGGAGGTGGAGGAATAGAGGAGGGTTGAGCAGGTGATTGAGTTGGTATTTGTGAAAGTGTGGATGATGGTGGTACAGAAGAGATGTCTTTATGAGGAGGAGGAGGAGGTGAAGATGGATGAGCAGGAGAGTTAGGAGGAGATGGAGTCCTTTCAGGAATGGCACCAGGCTTGGGGATTTGCCTGGTCCATTTTGAGAAGAGAGTAATGGACATCCTTTTGCTAGGAGGGATGGGAATTCCTTTTGACCTGCATAGGTCAGGGAAGGAGTGGAAAAGTACCTGACTCATAATTCTCATGTAAGCATTTTCTTTGTGAGAATATTTGTACCCTATCATTTTGAGTAATCAGCTGGCCCAGTCTACTTTCTTCTTCAGTACAAGTGCCCCCATGATGTTTAGTTGTTGCTTTGGCACTGCATCATGGGCAGAGATATTACATAGTAGTACTTTTCCTACTATGTCTGCCAGTAGCCTATATTCATCAGAAAAATCTATTTTCTTCAGATGGATTGGTCTATCTTTTGAGAACTTCATTGTGATTAGTAAATTCTTGATTTCATCAGGGATGAGTTCCACAGGTTCATCACCTGATAATGGAATGGTAAAGGAGATTTATTTAGTTACTCTTGTAGAAAATAACTTGCTTTCCCTATTTGATTTGAACAAGGATAATATTGGAATGTACCTGATGAAAGATCAAAGGTGTTCCTAATGTGTTCAGCAGAGATTGAGACAGGTGTCTCATATATTGTTCCAGTGATTTCTCCTTGTTCAGATATCTGAACATGAGCCATTAGCTTTGTGAGTTCTGTCTCCAGGATCTTGCATCTTGTGGAGATGAGCTTATCTAGGACAACTTCAGTGAAGAGAGCTATGATGCTCTTATAATTTTTGGCGGCGGCCTGGAAGGATTCGAGGTCAATGTCGAAACCAGAGTTTATTTTGGGAGCCATTTTAGGTCAGTGAGAGAGAGGAAGAAATGGCTGGACTAAGGAGGAAAGAGGATGAAGGATGTAGTGAGCTTGCAGATTTCTAACGGAAGAGTTTATTTAAGTCAGGTGAAACGTCGAAACGAGACACAGTTCAAGGCTTATTCGGTACTTTAGTAGATGCAACCGAAAAAATTTTAGTGTTGTCGCTCTTTTTCATGAAGTCGACGTTACGTCGAGTGGAATTCGACGTAAGCATCGATATAGTTTGAGTTGAGAAGATAGGGTCTCCTATCGACGTATGCGTCGATTTAAGAAATCGACGTGACTTTTACTTTGTCTGAAGATTTCAGGTTTTCTTGAGGGATTCTTTCTTCCTAATCCTAAAGTTTTCTAAGTTACCCTAGGACTAATTTTATGAACAATTTGATTGATTATGCCAACACTGTTTGGCAGTGTGGCCAATTTTATTGCAGATATAACACCTAATTTTCTTTAGATTAAGAGAATTTGAGTTTTGAGAGGGATAAAAGTGTTGATTAGGATAAAAATTTTGATTAGGGTAAAAGCTTTGATTAGGATAGAAATTTTGAATAGGATAAAAGTTTTGATTTTGATCAGGATGAATGGGTCCTGAATGGGGGTTACGATAGAAAGTTTTTGAAGTATAGCTATGTCCTGTTTTTAAGTTGCTCTGAGGTATTATGCGTCGATAACTATTCGATGTATGTTGAGAGTTGCGTCGATTTATATTCGGCGCTTTCTCTAGATTGAGTTGATCTGAGATCGATGCATGGAAATAGTTACGTCGATTGTAAGTCGAAGTACTTTTATTCATGCGTCGATTTGAGGTCGAAGCATCTGAGAGATTGCATTGAGTATAATTCGACGTACTATCATTCATGCGTCGATATGAAGTCGACGCAATTGTGTCTTCACAGATTTTATTTTTCCCTTTTTCTGATTGGAGTTTTGTTTCTTTATAACTTGTTTCTTTTGACATAGTTGCTTTCTCAGAGGTAATTTGAGAGTCTTCTTCTGAATTTATTGATTTGATGGGTTTAGTGAATTTAACAGGGCTCATCCAAGCAGGTTTGGTAGATGGTATTGAACTAGTTGAAGGATCAGCTCCTTACCCCAGATTCTTATGTCTAATTATTTGTTTTTCAGTGATTTCTTTAAGTGTTTGGCTTCTGACTTTTATAGATTCTTCAAAAGCTTTTGCCTGGGATACCTTATTCTTAAGGAGTTGTTTTTCTGTTTTAGCACTATCAATTTCCTTTTCTGTTTTATAGATTTTACACCTTAGTTCATAATTTTTTGAACATGTATCCTCTATTTTTCTCATATTAATTTGTTCTTTTAGATACTTAATTTCTTGTTTAGCTTTTAGTTGATCTAAACAGAGTCTTTCAAAATCATTTTTAAAATCATCACTTAGAAAATCTATTTCATCAAAAATGTTTACCTTATCCTTATCCTCAGATTCCTCTATGAGAATAAGGCTATTTGCTTTTGCTGTTGAAGAGATGCTTCCTTCTGATCTTGTTTCACTCCATGAATCAGCAACACATTCTTCTTCTATGCTTCCAAGAGCTTCCAAGAGCCATTAAGCATAGGTCTTCTTGCTTAGACTCTTCATTGTCACTTTTAGATGAAGTGCTGTCTTCAGAATCTGTCTCACTCCAAGCTTCTACAATAAAGCCTCTTTCTTTCTTCTTCCCTTTCTTCTTGAGATCTTTTTTTTTCAGATCTTTCTTTTTCTCAGCATTTTCTGGACAATCTGGAGCAATATGTCCAGTTTTCCTGCAGGAATAACAAACAATATCTTTGGTAGGAGTCCTATCAAACCTTGATTTTGACACTCTCCTTCTAGACCCATCTGATCTGACCCATTTCTTAAATCTTCTGGCCAGGAGGCTGAATAGTTCTTCTTCAGTCACAGAGGTTTCTTCTTCTGTTGCTTTTAATGCAATATTTTTATCTTTTGAAGAGGTTGGAGTGTTTTCACTTCTTTCCTTCTCTTCTCTGGTTTTCAGTAGTTGCTCATAGGATTTGAGTTTTCCTAAGAGAGCATCTGTTGAGATTTCCTTTTGTCCTCTTGTATCTCTTATTGCCCATATTCTTGAGTCCCATGAACTTGGGAGACTCATTAACAGTTTGTCATTGATCTCTGTGAGAGAGATCTCTCTATCCAGGCTCCTTAATTGATTGATGATCAGACTGAATCTGTCATACATCTCAGATATGCTTTCTTCATGCTTCTTTTGAAAGTTCTCATATTGGGAGATCAATAGAGCCTTTCTATCTTTCCTTTCATCTGCACTTCCTTCTACTATCTTTGTAAGAGCCTCCCAGATATCTTTGGCTGATTCACAGTCAACAACCTTTTGAAAGATTTCATCTGAGAGGGTTGAGACAAGAATGTTTACAGCTATTGCATCACTTGTTCCTGCCTTCTTTTCTTCAACTGTCCACTCAGCCCTTGGGACAAGTGTTTGAGTCACTTTACCACTTGAGTCCTTTCTATAGGGCTTAGGAGGACCTGTCAAAATAACATTGAACAAATCTTCATCAATAGAATTCATATAGATCCTAATTCTTGTTTTCCAAAGTGCAAACTTTTCAAGGTTGCAAATTGGAGGTCTGGTGGAAGCATAATCTTTGATTTGTGCCATGTGAAAAATAATTTTTAGAAATATATATATATATAAAAGAGGTAGGATCTTTTTGATCAAGGAGTTAACCTTTTTAGATCAACCTCCCTCTGATACCAATTGAAAGTGCACAGTTAACCACACTAGAATTCTCTAGAGGGGGGTGAATAGAGATTTAAATAAATTTTGTGCACAGTTAACAAATATATATATATGTAATAATCACAGAATTAAGCTTCCCACACACACCAACAAGAATTAAGTAAATAAAGAAAGAAATAGCAAAATGAAAATCACAGCACAACACAAAGAAAAATAGTGGTTCCCCAAACTTTGGGTAGTCCACTCTTCTACCCTCTTGGTAGGAATTTACTATCTTGCACTAAGTCATTTGATAAGGAGAGTCTTAGAACCAGCCTAAGTCTTTTGATAAGGAGACTCTTAGAACCAGTACAACTGAATTTTTTGAAGAGAGATTCTAAAAACGCTTTTACACAATTGAAGTTGAAATAAGAATGAGAAGAAGAATTAGAAGAAACAATTAAAACAAGAAAGATCTTCTTCCTAGCAAGAAGATTAGAAGCACAATAATAGTGAATGTAATCTCTCTTCTATAGTGAGAAGGAGATTGTAAGATTTTCTCTCTTTTGTGAGAGTTTTCAGAATTTGCAGCAGAACAACTTCAGAAGGAGGAGAAGATGAAGGCTTTTTCTTTGCTGCAGCACACTATCTCTTTTCTCAGCTTTCTCACTCTTCACTTGGGAGATCTTCCTCTTTTTCAAATATATATGGTGGATCACTAGTCCTTGTTCTCTGCCGACCTCCTCTTTATTTATAGTTCTGTTTCAAAAGATGCTGCTAATGGGGAATAATCAATCAGCAATTAGAGAGAAAAAGTTTCCATAATAATTAAATCTGTAGAAGGAAAGAATTCATTCTGATTTCAAATAATATCCATAATAATCTTAATCAAATTAGCCAAGAATCAAATAGAAGGAAAGACTGATTCATAACGGCTATAAATGAATAATATCATTCCATAAAAAATCAGATCTACAGAAAGAAGGAAAGAGATCTGGCGTGTTTTTGAATTTCTTATAGAAATCGACGTGCGTCGATTACTATTCGACGTAAACGTCGATTTCATCCTGGCTGGACGTCGAGAGGAGAATAAGGAAGGTGCGTCGACTAAGGTGCGTCGACTTTATTAAATGCGTCGACTAGAAGTCAGAGGTACGTTGACAAAGATTACGTCGAATTCTTCTTAGAGTTACTTCGACTCATTCTGAGAGAAACGTCGACTACATTTCGACGTTGCGTCGAATACTATTCGACGCATATTTACTTAGCCTAATTTTTCATTCTTAGAATTTATATTCTACTCAATTCTAGGGGTTAAGATAAATCATTTCCCCAACAGATTGGGTCACATGTTGACCCTGATAAGGTTGTCATTGAAGGTACCTTGAAGAGTCTAAAGTATGAAGCGTACCAACAAGCCTCAAGATAGAACCCCAAGTCTAAGGTTGTGTTCCCTAAGAATTGTTTGCATACCTAGGACGAATATATCATAGTGACACTGAAGATACTTAGCCCAAAATGGATAGTGGCTTATCTTTTCTTTATTGGGGCTTACCTTTTGTTTATTGGGCAAATTAGTTACTGACTTGGGTTTCCTTTGGACCTAATTTAGAAGGTGTTGCATCATGAACGTGGTGATTTTGAAGTCGATCTTATTCGATGTTACTTGGACGAAGATGAGACGGTGTAACAGTATGTTTGGAATCATGACCTGTAGTATTACCAGGACAATGGATAGACATCATTGATCGAACAACAACTTGACCTTTGTTGATTCATTGGAAATGTAAAGTCGTCAGGATTAATCACTTAGGGATGCCGATGTCCCATTCTAGAAGTTATGGACGGAAACTAGGTCATACAAGTCGTAGTTATATTTGAGGTTCTTGTGACTTGGGGCATTCGGAAGTGATCAACTTATGATTTGTTAAAAATCACACCCTATCATGGTAGAAAATTAACTACAATAATAGCCCTTATGCCTTGGGAGCTATAATGATGAATAACCAGAGATCTTAGATGATGACTTATTGGATTTAGAATATAGTGTTTGAATTTAATATGATAAGAACGATCTAATTCTTACCTTGCTTTGGACAACACGAAAGTGACCAAGACTAACAAAGGTTAGGTGATAAGAATTCAGAGAAATAAATATGATGATATTTCCTTGATGAAATTGACTTGTGAAAAATCTTAGGGTTTCAAAAGAATTTTACTTGTATACCTTATGAATCAAACTCCACATAGAAAGTGATTGGGAGTCATCTTATAAACATTGATACTAGTGTTGGTTGGTTAACATATGTTCATAAGATTCACGTATGCACCCCCTTAAAATTTCAGGATAATCGGGATGCCTGATGATCTGATCTGTTCCATTAATGTTAAGGACTGGATAAGTCGTAGAGTGGAGTTGATTGATCACTCAGACATACTTGAAGGAATAAGAATCTGAATGTATAGAGAAAATTTTATAGAGGCATTGTCTAACAGTACAAGCAAGAGCTTTAGTCACCGAAGAAATGGTGGTTTCCTGAAACATGTAGCTTCCCGAAATGAAGAAAGATGACATAGGTTTGTGATGCACAGTCCGGTTTGTCGATTGGTGAAGACAAAGTGCAAGAGTCTTTGGAGAACTACCACAGTCACTGCCCAGGTTAGAGTGGAAGTTTGAGGATATAATTATGGATTTCATACATAGGTTACCACATCCCCACTCTGCGCAAAAGTTTATCTGGAACATCGAGGATAGATTGACCAAGGTAGCTAGGATCACCCCGGGCCGGAAGGATGCTCCCATGGGTGTTTGGTGGGATTTGACGAGATCTTTGTCCATTATCGTGGTGTACCCAGGACGATTGTGTCGGATCAGGAAGAACGGTTTACGGCCAAAAAGTGAAGATCAGTCCAGGCTTATCTAGGCTCCTGGATGACGTTCAACACCTCTTTCCACCCTCAGAGGGACAGAGGCACATAATTCAACCATCTTGGACCCAGGATGAGGATTTAAGGAGACTCAACTCTGAATTTGTGAAGGACACAGATGCCCGGGTGCGACTTATTCGAGTTAGGATGCTGGATGCCCAGAACAGGCAGGCCAAGTATTACGATGCACGACATCTTGTAGTAGAGTTCCAGGTTAGAGACCGGGTATCCCAGAAGATACATCTAATGCATTGAGTCTTGCAGGTTCGCAGGCGGAAGAAGCTCATTCTAAGATAAATGGGGCTCTACAGGATCCTGGAGTAGATCGGCCCGTTGGATTATAGACTGGAGTTGCCGCCAGAGTTATCGGGATTGCACGACGTCTTCCACATCTCCTCCTTTGGGAGAACTCTACTACGGTCGGAGCAACAGATTTCTACTATAGATGACCCGGTAGCCTCCGATCGATTGATCACCTGTAGCTGGTCCGGATAGATGACACCGAGATACGAATCTTGCGGCGCAAGGAGGTCCCGCTGGTCAAGGTCCTATGGAGAAATCATGGATAAGAGAAGCTTATCAGGGGGCAATTAGAATTGATGCAGCAGAAGTATCCAGAGCTTTTTGCTTCAGAAATAATTAGTCTCTTATGGGATGTTACAAACAATCACTTGCGGTAGAAACCCCGCAGGCCTAACCTTAAATTTGAGGACGAAATTATTTTTTTTGTTTATTGGGATTTGTAACATCCCCCAAACAACTAGACCCCTAGAGTGGTTTTGTCATGACTAGGTCATGACAAAACCCTAGGAAGCTTGAAGAGACCACTTGGCCTTAGCCAAGAAGAAGGAAACCATAGTGGTCTACAATTAGCTATTTCCAGCTAACAAGCATAAGGTTTGACTTAAGGGCCCCAACATGACCCTTTGACCCTACCATAGCATACCATCCCTTTAGGGGTCCCCTTAGAGCACTAAGGACGCATTGGGGTCAACCAAATAGGTCAAGTTCACCAAAGTCAACCCTAACCTTACATTGGTCAAAGTAGCCTAATTAGGGTCAATTGACCTCCACCATGCCAAATCAACCTTACCCCTACCCTTATAATGTTATTAGGGACCCAATGGACCAAAAAGCCCCATCATGGGGCAACTAATTTGGCCAATTTGTCCTAAGTCAACTCTAGCCCTGTTTTGGTCAAATTGTCATATTGTGGGTCAATTGGCCTCCACTTTGCCAAATTGACCCTACCTAGACCTTCCTAACCCTTAGGGGCGGCCAATGGGTCACTACCAACCCCTTGGGGCCAACCAAAATGGTCAAATTGACCAAAGTCAACTCCACCCTAAATTTGGGTCAAAATGAGCTATTTGGCCTAATCAAGCCCAATCCACTTGGGCTAGACACAATTGGAGTGGCCCAATAGCTTCATGTGACTGATATATACTCAAGGCGCCATACAATTTCTGGAAATGATGAGTAGGAGAGAGAAAGTGTAAATTCCCCATTTTTGGAGAGAGAGAAAGAAGAGAGAGAAGGCCATTAATGGCCATGGGAGGCTAAGGGCCTCCCTATTCATCTCCAATGGATTTGTAATCCACCCCTCATCAGTTTTGAGGAGTTTAATAGCCATGGCCGACCACCCAAGTGCTGAATTGGGGGGATTTCAAAAATCACCTTAATCGGCATTAATGGTTTTCAAGGTTGTAACCTCCCCCTCTCCCAATTGATGCCTTTAACAACATCATAAGAGTGAGAGGAATGAAACCTCCCATCTTCCAGAGAAAATCATGCAGTGGAGGCTCGGATAGGAATGGCTTCCAATATCCAAGGTCGGTCATGGTGATGGGCCAAACGGCAAGGCTTCAAGGCTCCAAGAATGTCTGGTTCTCCTCCTCTCTCTCTATGGATATATCTTAGATCAAAATAGGTGAGAAATCGGGCTCAATTGAGCCTGATAAAAGTGAGAAAAATATGAAAATTTCCATGAAAAATACTTGGTCGGGTTCGCTAGAAACTGCCCCTCGGGCGGCCTTGCCGCCGCCCGGCGATAGCAACCACCTTAACGGAGGTGGTGGTGGTGGTGACCATTCACGGAGGTGGTCAGATGGCCGGGAAAATGAGGGAGGAAGTGCTACAGGTCAGTGCAATCCTTGACCTTGGCTCATTGAGGAAGATGATGGAATGCCACACGTTTTTGCTTTAAGATCTGTGCACAGATCTGGTAATTAGTATATTTGGTATTGTATTTTTCTGTCCCTTTACTGGCAGCACTTAGAATTAATTATTAAAAATACTTAGGCCCCTCTACAGAAAAAGTGGTCAACACCAAATTGTATCCCTTGGAGTCTACTTTAATTTAAATTTTGTTTCAGCCCAAAAGGAGTACAGTAGCTCCCTGTAGAGCCATTTGGTGGGACTGGTCCTTAGGGTAAGACAACCACTAATTTTGGAATAACTTTTGATAAGGTCATAGGATTGACTTGAAAATTGAAACATAAGCTATTTGTACATACACCATTGACATATCCAATGATGGGACTTTTAGGAGAACATTTTGCTAAGGTTTTTGTAATAATTTAATAATTCATGTACAACCTCGTGTTCGCCTGAGGAGGTAAGGCCCGAACATTAGTAAGTTGGGCTGGAAGAGGTCATCTCGCCCTCAAGGAGTCGCGAGAGCTAGGGGGTACGGGCCAAGTGGAGCTCGCAGTCTGGAATGTGAGACCTGGCCTTGGCAGTTGTCGCCAGAAGGAGGGCGAGCGGGGCCTTCACGGAGTGCTCTCCTAAGAGGGATTTCGCGAGCCATACTCGCGAGGAGACTCGCGGGAGCTCTCGCGAGTGGCCTTCTCGTAACCCACTTCCCCATAGGCTAAGGAGGCAAAATTACCTCTCTGGCCCTGGTGGTCTGCAGTTAGCCCCTCCAAACAGCGGAGTTTGGCTGTTAGCAGACCAAATAGGGGTGCGTTTAGTAAAACCAAAAGGCGGACCCCCGCTATTAGCAGACCACGAACAAAAAACTATAAATAGACCTTGAGGGGCACCTTGGGAGAGGATTCCAAACTCAGGACTCTGAGCTTCTTCCTCCCTAGGTTACTTTGGTTTAGCTCTCTAGCTCTCCAAGGTGCCTAGTCTCATCTTTGGCTTGGGAGGGGAAGCGCTCAACGATCTTCCGGGTTTGTGGTGGGACCTCCTCACTGTGACCAAGGTCTAAGTCTAGTTCCGAATCTCCAGTCTGCTCCATCCAAGGGATCTGTAAGGGCTAGTTGCCCCTCAACTTATTGAGGGCCCGAGCTTCACAAGAGACCAAGAAATTGGTTTCAACATTTTGGTGCGATGAGCGTGGAGTGTGGCTGGTCCAAGAAAGTTCCTAGGAAGGGACATGGCAGGAGATGAAGAGCAGGGCGAGGATTTTTGCGGGTCACCCACTATGGTGACGCCAAGGATGTTCTCTGACTTCAGGAGAGAAGTCCTCGACACCCTCGGGTTTGTAGTCGCAGCATTGCGAAGCGAGTTTGCGACCCCGGCGGCTCAGGCGTTCCCTCCTCCAGAAGCGGCTGGTGAGAATGCCCCGGGAGGAAGGACTGGAAAGGAAGTGGTCGGGGGGTCAGTGCAGGACCTGGAGGGGCAAGTTTTGTTCGCCAACCCGTTGAGCGAGGTTGTGGCGACCGCAGTACCGGCGAGCCCGGTACCGGTGAGCACAGTGCATGTGAGTGCAGTGCAGGAGAGCACGGTTCCAGCGGGTGGGCGCCCATGAAGGCGATTCCGGTGAGTATGGCTCTAGCGAGTATGGTCCAAGCAAGCTCAACCCTAGCGAGAGAGCTCGAGGGGCGAGTGGAGCAAGAAAGGTTGGCAGGAGGATGGAGCCCCTTTTGCGAGCTGGTGCTCTCCGCACCCATTCCGGAAGGGTTCAGGGAATGGGATAGGGTCTACTACCATGGCAGGGATGACCCTGTCCAGCACCTGCAGTCATTCAAGGACTCGGTTTCTATCAGGCCGATGTCGGATGACTTTAAGTGTCGGCTCTTCGCCGTCACCCTGAAAGAGAAGGCCAGGGACTGGTTCCATCAACTCCCTGCGGGATCGATCTACGCATTTGAAGACTTGCTTAGAAGCTTCATGTTGTGATTTTCGACTTCGAAGAAGAGGAAGAAGGACGCTGAGTCCCTCTTTAAGGTTAAGCAGGAGCCCAAGGAATCGTTGGCTCACTATGCAGATTGATTTCAGGAGGAGGTATTGCTCACACAAGAGATGCCCGGGTTTGCCCTCCAGTTTGCCTTCACGGTTGGGCTGAGGGAAAGTTTCTTCAAGAAGGGATTGAAGAAGAAGGCCCCCGACTCCTACGAGGAGTTGATGGAGAGGGTGGCGGAGGAAATCGAAAGTGAGGAGGCCAATCCGGAGCTTACTAGGAGGCTAGCAAAGCTCAGTGAGCCATAGGTCAGTCAGTAGGAGGTGCGGAGAAGGGAAGAGCCCCAGGTCCCGGAGGGGGGATGGAGGCAGCAGGGCGGAGGAATGTAAGGTCAAGGGAGAGGTTACGCACCAGGAGAGGATAACTTCCACGAAAGTCAAGGAAGACCCCACCAGTTGGGATGGAGGCAAGGTCTAAGGCAGATGCCTCCCCACCTCAGCAGGCCATGGAAATCAGGCAAGGGAGAGGAGGAAGAGGAAGGAGAGAAGGGGCGGGAGCCGAAGCGGGATCAGGAAGGAGAATGAGGAATAGGGCGGCAGAGGCAGAGAGGAGAGAGGTGACATTGCTATATTGTGACTTCCACGACGAGGAATGTCACGCGAAGACCACTTGCCCGGAGTTCTTGGAAATGAAGAGGGCCAGAGCACCGGCAACACGGCAACAGCAGTATGTGAGGATTGAGGATGTCAAACCTCGAGAGGATGAGGAGGAAAGGTGCGAGGACAGGGTCGATGTGGGGACCCAAGGAGGGTTCAGAGTGATCCTCGGGGGTGTAGGGGTGGAGGCAACCCACAAGGCGAGCCTCCATACCATCTATCGCCGGAGCGTGGCTTCAACATCCAAGGCCCCACCCCCAGCAGAAAAAATTACTTTCTCTCAGAGGGACTTGCCGGGTCATGAGGACCCTTTCTGCGATGCGTTGGTCATCTAGACCGCCATTGAGAACTTCACGGTATCCCAGATTCTCGTGGAACGGAAGCTCCGTCAACATCATCTTCAATAAGGCGTTCGATGAGATGAAGGTGGAGACCAAGAGGGTGTTGGCCTCAGATGGCCCTTTGTTCGGGTTCTCCATAGAGAGGAAGGAGGTAGAGGTGGGAGTGGGGCCCCATGTGGTCCTGGGCTGTAACGCCCCAGCTTTTCTTATAGTCTTCTAAGTAGGGTTATGGTAATATTGATGGCTTAATTATTAAATTTATCCTTTGCGTAGGGTTATTGTGAGAGGGCGTTACTGTTTTGTGTGCATCGCCGTCCAGTGAGATTGATGCTAAGATATTACGTATATGTGCGTATAGGCAATTCTGATCATTTCCTAAAGAAATATATGTATATATATACATATATATATGTATGTGTAAATATATATATATATATATATATAATATGTGTGTGTGTGTGCATATACACATATATATGTAGGTGGCAAAAAAAATTCGAGTAGATTATCTTTCTTCCCTCTCCTCTTCCCGCACCCCCTCTCGCACTGTTTAGGGGGGTTTGGGTTTTTCATCGGCGAGTGTCGCAAGGCGCCGGAGCGGTCGTAGGAGGAGGGATCTTGGTCGTCGGGGTTGTCTTCGTCGTCGGCAACATTGGCGCTCTCCAATTGTGGAGAAGCTGAAGCAAGAAAAATTGCTGCGTGAAGCACGCTCTGTTGCCCTCCGGCGCGAGAAGGAAGAGGTTAGGGGCAAGGGGGAGACATCCTCCTTCCCATCTCGCGTAGCTAGGGAGAACCACCACAAATCAGCATACAGCTGATGAGTGATGGGGTCTCTGGGTAGTGATTGTGCTGTTTCTTCGGTCTGATTTTGTGCTCTGTGTCACTACTTTGCTATCTTGTTTGTTTTTATTTTAGTTTGGAACAATCTCTTTAATTGCTGTTTTCAAAATTTAATACAGGTATTCGGTCCACCTTTAAGGACGTTAAACAAAAGGGCTTCTTGGGAGACAACCCATTGGAACCAACCAGTTCCGTTTGCTTTTTATTTTTTATATGTTCTGTATATCCTTCTTGCTAACAGCGCAGGTTGGAGCCCTCGTGTGGTGGAAAATGGAGAGGATATTTTATTAAAAGAAAAGAGGAATTTCCGCACTTCTGGCATGCTCATTTATGAGCATAGGTCCACTCTACCCCTTTCCTACTTATTTCTGAATTGGTTATTATATTTGGTTTTGATCAAGTCTGGGGGAGAGAGTGATCGGTGCACGTGCACACACTTTGCATGACATGTTAGAATGTGTTGAGTTAGGAATTTTCAAATGTATTGTCGCATTGCATACCACGTACCACATTCGTTTTCTTGTTATTCGTGCGCATTTATCGTGTAAGTGCATAATTTGTATGTTTGGAAGCTTGTTTGTTGATTTAGGATTGTGTGGCAGAACAAGTTGTGACCCGTGCGGTGCTACTAGTAGAGCGCTAACGTGGCTTAAAAATTCTTGTAGAGTAGATTTTATTACAAAATTATAGTTTTATTTACTTTTGTAGTGTAACTGTAAAATACTCTACTCAAACGGTGAATTTGGTGAATCTAGCGGTAGCCCTAGGTCGAGTGTAGATGAGCTGTTAGCCTCGTGTTATTTGAGTTGGAAGGAGAGGAGACCTCGCTCGGTGGTTAAGAACTTGCCCCTAGCTATTTTCAAAATGAGTGCGTTGAATGATCTTGTTGGGAGCATGACGTAGGCCATCATTTGATCCGATTGAGCTTTGATTTCCCAACCTAATATCACCCTTTGCTAGCCTCGTTGAGCCTTACCTTTCCTATTTGTTAAACTCCACCAAACCTTCACCAAGACCACATATCCTAACCTAAAATGCACTAAATTCAAGCTTCGAAATTTATACATTTTGTTGATGATTGTGCGATGCGGAGTAATAAAAATTCGGGGGTGTGATGTGGTGTGTGCGCGCAGAAAAATGAAAAAAATTTTGATTGATCCTAACTTATGTTATTATGGATCTAAAAAAAAGAGAGTTAATGAACTCTAAAAAGAATGGAACCATAAGTATGGTAGTCTCGCCTACACCATAGTGCTTAATTGAAGTCTGGGGGAGTGTGCTTCAAGGTGAAGATGTTAAGGTTGATTTTTGATTATTTACCGGAGGTTGGGTGCGTTTAGCCTACATTCTTCTACTTCATTACCGTACCTCAACCCAAGCCCAAGTCTAGCCTAAAAACCCTACTGATTCTTGATAAGATCGTCTCATGCAGTGGAGAAGGTGTGAAAGGTCAAGCATATGACCATCGACCTTGATGGATTTCTTGGAGAGCTCTTTCTTGAGATCCAATTTGAACAACGCTTACCTCAACAGTTCACGCTATTTTCCTTAGGGCGTGACAGTTCGATTCACCAATAATTCACCTCAGAGTATTAGTATTTTGTATTTTACACTTGTAGAAGTTCTTAAAATATAGTCTTTGTTTTAAAATCTTTTCCACTTTATTTTTACGATCGTTATTTCTTTACTTCCCATCGTGTTTTGCCTGCGCAGTTGCTTCTTTAACCTGCACTTTTCTACCATAGGATTAAGTGTTTGCCCGAGACGTGCAAACGGGTAAGTCTGGGGGTGTGATGAGTCCCATTTATATACACATTTATGGACTCATCTGGGCCGATTTTCTAGTCAATGCACTACACTTTAGGCAAGTTTTCATTCATATTGGTTATTCCTTGATAGGTGCACTCTTAGGCCCGTTTTGGTGTGCAGTTGCGCTCCTCGTTATTGGGGGTAAGCACATGGTGCTCCCCTTCCATTTCTCTATGTTTATCTGGTGCTGGAGGTGTATTCCCAGCTATTTTTATCTTGTATGCAGGTGGCCGGATACAAGTGTCCAGTTTTCTCCCAGAATTCATGACTGTGTGAAACACACGGTCGTGCATTTCCCTTGACGCACGGGCTGTTGCGGTCGTGCGCTCTGATCTGGGATGAAGACGATCGATCTGAATTTAGTCGTGCATTTTACGCACGGGCGGATTTGCCCGTGCGTGAGTAAAACGCACGGTTGGCCTATGTTCTCCATGTTTTTGGTCATTCTGAATTTACCCGTGCGTTTGTACGCACGGGCGGATTTTCCCGTGCGTGGGTAAAATGCACGGGCAGCGCTGTGTCTCTCTCAAGCCTGCTTTTATCATATAATAACACACGGTTCTTGCACGATCGTGCGTTCGACCGTGCGTGACCATTTTTATGTCTATTTAGTATAAAATGCAGATTACATCGCAGAGCAACGGGAGAGCAGAGAGGGGAGCGGGAAATTAGGTCCTTCCCGCCGTTCCTGAGGTCTGAGGGCTTCTCCTTCACCTCCACCACCAAAGAGGCCATTTTCCGGTGTCTTCCACCACCATCCTTCCATCCGGGAGTGTTAGCAAGCATCCTCCGCTAAGTGCTCAAGCATTCCTCGTCGTGGGAAACCATAGAAGAGCTGTAGGTCTTTGGAGCGGTGACAGCCTCCATGGAATCAGCACCATCTGAGGGCCGAGCCCGGAGAGAGCCCGACAACCTCTTATTTCGGCTGAGAACCCAAGACGCGGTGATTTCTTCCTATTGGTCTTCCCTAAACTTTATGTTTGTGTTTTCCTTGTGATTGTTGTAATGAACTATCATTTAGCTTTATGTTATAAATCTTTTGTGATGTTCATGTGCAATGATGCGGTGGTGCGAGAATAACACTTTCTTTGCTGTGTTTTCCTGAGATTTGTTATGTGTGAAGCCCTAGCAATTGCTAGTGGTGTTGCTTGGAGAAGAGGTGTGTGTGACACTCACCCGTCATAGTTACTTTCCGTCCACGCGCCTCCTGAAGCATGACATCGTGGCCGTTGCATCCACCTCACATTGCGAAGCAGAGTTTTGACCCGCATCTCTCTTTTCTGCACTAGCTTAGGAAACCCAAAATCAATGCCCTTGTTTTTCCTTTATTCGCTCGTATAACGATCGATTCACCACACGTTTTGTTCACCAGAACCAGCATTCCTTGAGAGACGATATTCGGGGAAGCTATTCCCAATTTTATTACTTGACAGCGACCGGTGCACTTGCCGAATACGCATAATATTTGTTTGGAGTGGGATGTGTGCACACCCAGTTTTCAAGCTAAATCTAGGGGCGTGTCACACTAGCATTGTTCTTGGGCTTGTTCAGGTGCAGCATTGTCTTTTAGCTCATTTGGGTTGCGTAGCCGTCATGTTTATCATTGTATATCATTCCGTAACCTAAGCCTCGTAAAAACCCGAAAGCCCTACTGATTCACCTTTTGAGTTTGCTAGCACCGTGGAGAGAGGGTGACCGGGCAAGCTTATGGCTTATGACATTGATGGATTTCAGCGGAGTTACCCCTGAATTCCGGTCTTTAGCACTGGTCGTGATTGCAAAATTCTTCATGATTCACCATCTGAGTAAACTTAAATCTTTATTTACGCATTTATACTATTATAAATTAGTTAGTATAGTTAGAATTTTCTTTTACTAAATTTCTATTTGCATGAGCATGATACTTCGCATCCTACTCTTTCTTTGCAATTCTCTACGCTAACTACCATTTTCTTATCCCGCCGGGTTTGTTTTCTCGGGATGCGCAAAAAGGTAAGTCTGGGGGTGTGATGAGTCCAATTTATATAGTGATTTTAGGACTCATCTGGGCTAGTTTTCACGCACTTGCACTTTACTTTTTGTGTATTAATGCTTATATTTCACTTATTCACATTTTCCACTCTTAGTGCACATTTATGCCCATTTTGGTGTGATTCCTTGTATTCCAGTGGTCCTGGATATTTTCATGCAGGTTCAAGGGTTGTGCGACACTCGAGATTGGTTCTGGGAGATTTTCGGCCGAAAAAGCCACTGGTCGTGCATTTTCCTTCGCGCATGACCAGGCGCACGACCACTGGTCGTGCGTTAATTCCCCTTACCAAATAGAGAACTTTGCACGATCACTGACCTTCTTCGCGCACGACCACTGGTCGTGCGCCACTGACCGTGCGCTATTATTGCTGTTCAGGACTATGCTACAGGTTCTTCGTGCACGATCAGAGGCATTTCTTCGCGCACGACCACTGGTCGTGCGCCTGACCGTGCACACTGTTAATTTCTGCTCCGCCTATAAATAGATGTGCGCGATTTTAGGATGGGGGATCATTCCAGCTCTGCCGTTTTCTCCATTTCCGCAGGTATTCCGCCCCTTTTGGCCTCCTCCATCATCCTCAAGCTCCAAGGAGAGATATTTAGCCCTACATCCACCAATATCCAAGGAGAAGGAAGCTTGGTTGTGCGGCCAGATCATGACGCGAAGAAGACGGGCCATTGGAAGGTAGTGACAGCCTTCTCTTCCCCGGACGCAGTTGAGGACCGAGCTTGGACGCGGATTGATAACCCTGCGATTCCAAACGTGAATCTTCGACAAGGATTCAGATTAGGTCGATTCCTTGCTCTCTCTCTCTTTGTATTGGTAGTTGTAAATGTTAGATTTCTTAATATTTGGATGATGTGCACTATGAACCATATTTTGTAATGTTTATTTCATTTTTATGAAATTATATTGTTCATATGTGTGTATGAGGTGCGCCCCCATCCATTTTACATCCACCACTTCCTCCATCACTCCATTCCGCTAGCCTACTCGCCCATTCTGTGTGCCTACTCTTCCATCCGCCAAGCTAAGCGGTGTTAATGGCCCGTGTAATCCACCTCGACCCCGCCGGTGCGACCCATTCTATTAGTGTGCCTACTCTTCCATCCGCTTAGCGAAGCGTGGCATAGCTGCCCAGGTAATCCATTCGCCTCACGAAGCAGTGCGCTCAAGGCCTGCACAGTTCGATTCCGCACTGACCACCTCATCTGTGTGCCTACTCTTCCATATGCCCTTGCGAAGTAGTGCGTTCAAGGCCTACGTAGTTTTCCATCCAGCCTGGCGAAGCATTGCATAGCGGCACTGCATAGGAGTAGTTGTAATTTTTTTATTTTATTTTCCACAATCCAATCCAAGCATTCCGCAATCCATCCGACCTAAAGGACTTCGAACTCAAGTCCTTACTTGATAGATAACTCCACCTTACCGTGTTCCTTGAGAGATTCAATACTCAGGGATTCGCTCCTCATTTTATATTACTTGACAACGACCGGTACACTGCCGTTTCGTGCCGCAGTCTCGCTATCGCCTATAGCGGTGTGCTAGATTTGCGCGTCAGGAGGATATGCTAGAGGTTTCAGTATTGAGCTCCTTACGCAGACTAACTTCAAGAAGAGGAAGTCTTGCATGGAGAGCTATCTTCTTGGCGAGGATTTGTGGGAGGTAGTAGGAGGAGAAGCAAGACAAGCTGTTGTTACTGCTGAAGGGAATGCTGAGCTCGTGAAGGCTTGGAGGAGAATAAATGCTAAGACAGAGTTCACTCTCAAGAGAGCTATCATTCCGGAGCTGTTTGATCACATCATTGGATGTGGATCTGCTAGCTGCTTAGATTTTGACAGCCTTGGATGGCTTGTTCAATAAGAAGATTATAGCGAGGCTACAGTTCTTGGAGAATGAGTTGGAGAAAACAACTCAAGGAGATTTGTCTATCTCAACGTTCTACTTGAAGATGAAGAACCTCTGCGCAGAGATATCGGCTTTGGAACCGGATGAGCCTATCTTAGAAGCTAAGCTGAATAGACACATAATCCGCGGCTTGCGGAGGGAGTATGTGGCCTTTGTGACTTCTGTTCAAGGCTGGGCCAATCAGCCTTCGTTGCTGGAGCTGGAGAACTTACTTTCTTCGTAAGAAAGTTTAGCTAAGCAAATGGCTGGGATGTCTGTCTCTGGCGGAGAAGGCGAGGTTCTCTTCTCTGGCAAGAAGAAGAGACGGGACAAGAAGAAGAAGACATCTGGAGATGATGGTCCGTCTACTTCATATCAGCAAGAGAGGAGATATGCTCCTAAGCATGATGGGAAGAAGCAGGAAGGACCTAGATGCTTCAGGTGCAACAAGCTTGGTCATTTTAAAAGGGACTGCAAGGTCAATCTTCAGCCAGAACATGCTGCAGGAAAAGGAGAAGGCTGTTTCCAATTCAGAAGGTAGTTGGGGTGGTGGAGGTGCATTCATGACGGGCACGTGTGTTCGGGCCATGACTTCCATCAACTATCAGGATGATTGTATAGTTGACTCTGGGTGTGGTCATCACCTCATCGGGGATGAGTCGAAGTTCTCCTCATTGCAGGCATATACAGGTAATGACGCTATCATTACGGCTGATGATACGATTCATGTTGGAACAACCCTATTACTGATTTGGGCTAGGATCATTATGTTTTAACTAAGGATCAAGTTGACCCTATTGTATAGTTTAAGGGTCAAGTTTTTTAGGCTGTTAGAGTTACTAGAACTTAAGGAAAATTTAAGTTCACAGTGTTCGACAAATGTCGAGTGGCGTTCGACGAATGTCTAGCATCGTTCGACAAATTTGTCTCAGCAGACTGAAGTATTATGGCCAGTTCCAGCGCTCGACATTCTCTGAGCAGCGTTCAACAAATGGCGAGCAGCGTTCGACAAATTCCAGCCAGAGCTCGACAAATTCTATATTAAAGCTCAGTTCGACAAATACAAGTCCAGATTAATTGTATCAGTTATTTGTCAACACTCTGAACTCAGATCGACGACTCCAACAGATATATTCAATACATTTGGACGTATTCAAGGCAGGCAAGTAAGGATATTATTTTCTTTAAATATATTCCTTATTTCCTTTGTTCCAAGACAAAGATAGTCGTTGACAATTAATGCAAAAGAGTATTTCACCGATAAGGAATTAAAGGACCTGACAAAAGTCATTTTGTCTTTGTTGTTATTCCAAGAAAGAATTAAAGACAGATTATTCTATTCCAAAAATAGAATATATCAAGACAGACAATATTTGTCTTATCTCTCTCGATAGAATTCAAATTAGCATTCTTGCAGAATACAGAAAGACAACAACAAGGATAGAGAAAGAGAAGAAGAACATTTAGTCTACTATTCTCAGTCTTCTTCTTCTTCCTCAAGCAGCAATCATCTTCTCTCTGAGAACATCATCTTCAAGATCCATATCTCAGATATTCTGCTGCAAGTTCAAGTGTTCTACAAGAGCAACAAGGAATCTAAAGAACCTGTTCTTCCAGATTAATCTGCTACAGAAGATTTGTGTCTTCAAGAGAAAGCTTCTCCAACATCTGTCAAATACTTCAATCAGACAGGGGGAGCATTACAACAAGTCCACTAGAGTCTTCACTCAGCATCTTGACAGAGAAGAACACTATAACTCTTTATCACCTCTCTTGTACAGGGTTAATACTCCCTTCATAAGTGTAGTTCCTTGGTGGCAAGACACCTGATCAAAAAATCTAGTTGGTTTTGAGCACCTGATCAAAATCTCTGTGGTGTGTGGACACCTGATCAAAATCACCTTGGTGTTAGGGCACCTGATCAACCCTCCTAGTGGACTCCTACCAAAGGGTGGTAGAAGAGTGGACTACCCAGATTTATTGGGGAACAACTATAAATTCCTTGTGTCTTCTGTGTGTGTTTATTCCTTTGTGCTGTGTTGTGTGCTTTTATTTATTCAGTTATTCTGTTTATATATTTCTCACTCTGCTTACACACATATATATAACACTATTTTAATTACACTATAAAACTAAGGAAAAGTTTTTAATACTCTATTCACCCCCCCTCTAGAGTAACTTAAGATCTAACCTCCACTTTCAATCGGTATCAGAGATTGGTTGATCTTATTTATAGGCTAACACCTGGATCACAAAGATCAATTAGATCTTAAATTAATTTAGAGTTTTTCTTTATCTATTTTCTGTTAAAAACTCATGGCACAGAACAATGAGTACTCAAGCACAAGACCTACAATGTGCAATCTTAGCAAGTTTGCACTTTGCAAAGTAAGGATTAGGCTTTATATGAACTCTATTGATGAAGAAAATTTCAATGTTATTCTGACAGGGCCTCCAGCACCCACAACATCAACCAGCACTGAAGCTACAGGAGACAATCATGCTGTCCCACCTCCTGAGTGGACAGAAACTCAAAAGAAGCAAAGAAGTGCAGATGCTAAAGCCATGAACATATTGGCTCAAACAATGTCTTATGACATATTTCAAAAAGTGGTTGAATGTACTTCAGCTTGAGAAATTTGGATTTCACTAAATAACATGGTTGCAGGTTCTGCAGATGAAAGAAAAGACAGATGATCACACTTGATCTCTTTGTATGAAAACTTCAAGAAAGGAGACACAGAGACAGTGGCTGACATGTACAACAGAATCAGTCTCATAATTAATGAGCTGAAATCTCTGGACAAAGTGATATCTATCACTGAAATAAATGATAAGATTCTAATGTGCTTCCCCAACACATGAGATTCTAGAATCTGGCCAATCAAGGAAGCCAGAAGTCTAAATGACATTACCACTGAAGCTTTGTTGGGCAAACTCAAATCTTATGAGCAGCTCATCAAGTCCAGGGAAGCTGAATCATCCACTACATCTCCAGTAACAAAGAAAGAAAAGAGCATAGCTTTCAAAGCAGCTGATGCAGAAGAAGAAAAGACTCCACAAGATGAGGAGTTTATGAGTCTCATAGCCAAGAGATTCTACAAAATGGCTAAGAAGGACTTCAGAAAGAAGGAGTCTAGATCACGAGAAAAGCAAAGGTATGACAAATCAACTCCTAAAGAAGTTATTTGTTATGTTTGCAGGAAACCTGGACACTACCTGACAGAATGTCCAGAAAATCAAAAGAAAGAAAAGAAAAAGGAGAAAGAAGAGAAAAGAAGCTCCAGCAAATCTTCCTCTCACAAGCACAAAAAGAAGGGAAGAGGATTCATTGCAGAATCCTGGAGTGAAACTGAATCTGAATCATCATCCAGTTCATCTGATGATGATGAAGAAAAATCAAATGAAAGTGACAAATGTCTGATGGCAATATATGACTCAGGCAGTGAGTCAGGATATGCTTCCTCATCCAGCTCTAGTGATGATGAAGAAGAAAGAACATTCTGCATGATGGCTATCAATACCTCAGGACATAATTCTGATAAGGAAAAATCAGACTCTGAAGCAGAAGATGATGCAGATCAGGTATTATCTCATTTTGATTTTACTTCAGTTGAATTCAAGGCTGAATTCAAAGTTCTTTGCTTAGACTTACTGAAATCTGAGAAAGAAATAATCTCACTCAGAAATAAGTTAGCTGACATGAAAATTATAAATGAAGAGAATATAAAACTTTAAAAGGATTTGGCTGCCTCCAGGGAACATATTGTTCTCATTGAGAGCAAGTTGTCTGAAGCCAAAGAGTTTGAAGAATCTCTAAATGGGAGAAGTATCAAACTGATGGACATAACAAGCACAGTCAATGCTAGACTTAATAGCAAACTGGGCTTGGGTGCCTCATCAATTGAGCCACATCTAGTTAAGAAGAATATATTATCTACACCCATAAAATTCATATCTGCTAAAGGCAAAGGGGCTGTAGAAGCAAATAAAGATGTTTCAAGCAAGTCTGTTAAGAATAAGAGAATTCAGAAGAATTCGTCGAACGAAGCTCGACGAAAAGATTCAAATTTGTCGAATGGAGATCGACGAAAACTGAATACAGATTTTCAGTATAGTTATTACATGGACGGCGCTCGATGAAATCATGTATATTCGTCGAACGGCGATCGATGAATTTACCCAAATTTGTCGAACAGAAACTATACACAGAAATTCAGGAATTCTAATTCTAAACACACTAAAAATCCTTTTACTGAATGGATTATACCTTCAAGGAAATATCATCCACAAGGCTATAAGGATCAGCCTGAAATGTCCTTTATTTCTGAATATTGTGGACAAACAAATGGACCCAAGGTAGCCTTGGTCAAAAACAACTAGTTTATTTTTCTGTCTTTGCAGATACACAGCTATTCAAGGATAAAAGAATATTGGTACTTGGATAGTGGATGCTCAAAACATATGACAGGAAACAAGGCCAACCTAAGCAATTATAAGGCAAAGCTTGGACCCAAAGTTGTCTTTGGAGACTCCAACTGTGGACAGACAAAAGGGTACGGATAAGTCAAAGTTGGAGCAGTCTGATGACTTGTTCTAGTCATCGCTTTTTAGTTTAGTTTAGTTTAAGTTTTCCTAATTTTTTAGTATTAATTTTATCTATTTTATTGAATATAATTTAATATTTTATAATATGAGTTAATATTTGTATGTTATGTTTGGGTGTTATTTTTAATTTATTGTTATGTGTTTGCATGTTTGTTTGTATGTTTTTGATGTTTCATGTTTTGGTTAATTTTTATTTTACGTTTCGATTATGTTTTAAGCATTATATTTTAGGTATTATGTTATGATATTTTTGGTTGTGTTATTATATTTTAAGCTAATTTATTGTTTTGTTTTTATTTTATCTTGCAAGTTTGATGTTGCTCACCGTCACCATCGCCGCCATGCTCGGCCACCTTGCTGTTTTGGTACAGCCCGTCCACATGCAGTTCTACACCAAGCAGCCCGAGAATTGGATGCAGCCAGTCGAGCCTCTTGGCTTTCCCAATACACAAGAAAGCAGCCTACGTGAATTTTTCTCTCCACTTCTTCCAATAGCATGCAGCCGGCCACCTTTTGAAAATTTATTTCCACCCTCAAAGCAGCCCACTTTATTTCATTTAAACCCATCCAGCCATTTCCAAACCAATTAAAATCGTGAGCCACCTGTGCATGTCCTCATGCATTGGCCGATCCACTCTTTCATCTCCCCTTCTTCTATTTTCTATTTTCTATTTTATTTTATTTCCTTCTTAAATAGAAAACATTGCATATGGCCACCTCTCTCCTCCTCATTTAAACCCATGCATGCATTCTTCCATTCGTGCATTCCCCTTCTCACTCCCTCATAAATCTCATCTAGAACCTTCCCCCTCTTCTATATAAGGAACCCATGCTTCATGCTTGAGGGGAGGTTGGACTTTGGAGAGACCTTTGGAGAGTGCTAAGTTTGAGAGTGCTTTTTACTTCATTGTTGTAATTTTCCTTCTTGTAACCCCTTTTCATTTCAGTAGTGTAGTATTGCTCTTTAAATATTTTGTACTCCTTTATTTTTTTTAAATCAATGAAAATGAACTTTCTTCTTCTTATTGTTGTTTCCTTTCCTAATATGCGTAGCTAATTTTCCTTAGCATTTGATCATGAGGATCCATGATTTGAGATGAGATTTTTCTTAGTTTTATTATTGTTAAATTTTGCTCGATCCTTCTTTGATCTTATTTGCGTCGACTCCGTATTTTCGGTATACAGTAGTAGGCTTTTTGATCTCATTTCATAGAAGTCGAGAGACTCGTTGATTTGAAAGATCTCTCAAAGAAGGAAGGAGTTGCACGCAACCCTAGAGTTAGGATGACGTAAATCCTCCGGATTGGAGTCAAATCCAATAGTGCGGATCTCTTTGATAATGCAACTTTAGGCCTCTTTGATTTGTAAAGAGATTTCGATCAAAGTGTCTACAAGTTAGGAGACTTAATGCTCTAGCGAGATTATTTCTCATTCTCGGATCCGTCACGGTCGAGTATTATTTGCAATTATAAAACTTCATTTTTATTTCTCTTATCTCTTTTCATGGTGAATCATTGATCAAATGCTATCTCTTTGATTGATAATTTCGGTTTTAATTTCGTTATTAGTTTAATTTTAAATCTTCAGAATCCCCACCAACAATCGTACGGTAGGATAATAGTTGAAGCGTGAGTAATAGTACTTGACAGCCCCGAGTTTTAAATACGACCTTGGTACTACAATTCGATAGGTACACTTGCCTCTTCGGGTTGATAGTCAATCTAAATCACCAAGTTTTTGGCGCCATTGCCGGGGACTTTTTGTCAATATTAAGAAAACGCCGTCGCTATTACTTCTACAAAAAAAATTTATTATATATTATAATCCACCTACATCATCATTTTTTCTATCCCACCTAAATTCCTGGAAAGGACGGTTTGGGCTTGAATTCCCATCACAGCCTCTAGTACCGTTGCAAACCCCTCACAGGGAAGATCTCGGGAAGTCAGGACTAATATAATCCGCCTAGAAAAAAAATCATTATCATTTTTAATCTTATTTTTTTCTTTACCTTCGTTTATTTTCCCTCTTCCCCTTTTCCTTCTGCTAGTGCATGACCCGCACGAATTCGTCTTTACTTGTTGATTTGGACCCGGAAATCGAGCGCTCATTTCGGAGAAATTTACGATTCGGTGGTTCCACTTCTCAGGAGACGGTTGAGGATTCTAACGGTGATTGTGATTTTAATTCTGAAATTATGGGTGATCCCAATCCAGAAGTTGACCAGCAACGGACCATGTCCTATTATGCTCGGCCTAACTTGGAGGGTACAGAATCCAGTATTGTTTGACCTACAATAATGAACAACAATTTTGAGCTTAAGCCCGACACTATACAAATGGTGCAGCAATATGTGCAGTTCGACGGATTACCAGTTGAAGATCCGAACTTACATATTGCTAGCTTCCTTGAAATCTGTGATACCTTCAAAATTAATGGTGTCTCACACGATGCAATTAGGCTAAGACTCTTCCCCTTCTCCTTAAGAACAAAAGCCAAACAGTGGTTGAGTTCTCTCCCAAGAGGATCAATCACTACTTGGGACATTTTAACAGAAAAATTTCTTGCTAGGTATTTCCCCCCGCTAAAACTGCTAAATTTCGAATTGATATTTGTTCTTATAGTCAAATCGATTCTGAGACCCTCTATGACACTTGGGAGAGGTACAAAGAACTTTTGAGACGTTGCCCTCATCATGCTCTGCCTGTATGGTTACAGGTCCAGACATTTTTAAATGGGCTAAATCAAGCAACCCAACAAATGATAGACGCCGCATCCGGTGGTTCTTTGAACCGAAAAACTCCGGAGGGCGCTCTTGAGCTTATCGAGGACATGGCGATGAACACCTATCAGTGGAATACGCCTAGGTTTCGCCCAAATAAACCTGCAGGTATCTATGAAGTGGACTCCGTGTCCCAACTAGCGCTTCAAGTGGAGATGCTGAACAAGAAAGTAACGGAGATGACTGCTGCCTCCGCTAGTCAGGTACATGAAAATGCAATTGCTACTCCTGCCGAACAGGTGGATTATCTGGGGAACATACCCAGGCCTGCTCAAAACAATTTTTCTAATTTTTCTGCTTTTTCTGCTCCTCCTGGTTTTAATGCTGCGTCTAAATCGTATCACCCCGGATGGCGTAATCATCCAAATTTTTTGTGGAGTAATCCCGCAAATGCCGCACGTCCACCATATGATTTCACTCCACCACCACCACAAAATCAAAATCAAAATTTTCCAAAACCTCCATCTTTGGAGGAAATGCTTTCGAAATATAAAATTCGAACGAGGCGACCATTAGAAATTTAACAGGGTCAATGAAAAATCTTGAAACCATGGTCGGCCAACTAGCTAAGGCTATCTACGAGAGACCACCTGGGACTCTTCCCTCAAATACTGAACCAAACCCAAGGGAACACGCAAAAGCGATCACCCTTCAGAGCGGCAAAGTAGTCCACGAGCCCACCACAAGGGAAGAGCCAGAAGTTATTGCCTCTCATGCTGATAAGGAACAAGTAATCATTAAGGAAACTGATTTAGGAAGCAAAAAAGAAAAAAATATTTTTGAAAAAGAAAAAGATAATCTTCAAGGTAATGAGGTTTTAAAAGAATTTCCTCCGCCGCCCTACCCCGCTAAGCTTAGGCAAGATAAGTTAGACGATCAGTATCATCGCTTTCTTGAAATGTTTAAACAAATTCATATAAATTTACCATTTCATGAAGCGATTAGTCAAATGCCTAAGTACGCTAAATATTTGAAAGATTTATTAACAATCAAAAAGAAACTTGAAAAGTTATCTCATGTGACGCTAAATGAAGAGTGCTCGGCGGTTATTAAAAATACTAATCTCCCTAAAAAGATAAAAGATCCGGGTAGCTTTTCTATTCCATGTGTTTTGGGTAATCTTTTCATGAAAAACGCGTTAGCGAGCATCAATTTGATGCCTTTTTCTTTGTTTAAGAAGTTAGGATTGGGCACTCTAAGCCCTACACGTATGAGTATCCAATTAGCTGATCGGTCGATCAAGTACCCATTAGGTATCGTTTAGGACGTATTAGTGAAGGTCGACAAATTCATCTTCCCGGTGGATTTTGTCATTCTTGATATTGAGGAAGACATCGATGTCCCTCTTACCCTTGGTTGTCCCTTTTTAGCCACCTCTCGAGCGGTTATTGATGTGAGTAACAGGAAGCTTCTTCTTCGTGTAGGGGATGATGAGGTCGCGTTTTCTATTAACGATTCAATGAAAAACTCTTTAAAAAACGACGACTCATGTTTCTTTCTTGATGAGTTCAATGATAATTCTTCATTTCTTCTTTCTAATGTTTCTTCAAATGATTTTTCTTCCTCCTTTTCTGAAAGTTCTCCAAATATTTTTGAAGACACGGTTATGTCCGTGCAAACAAATTTTGAAAATCCACCAATTTTAAGACAAAAAATTTTGAAAATCTTGTTTTTGAAAAAGAAAATATTTCAAGAAATTCTTACGATGAACCACCCTCTCTTGAACTCAAACCACTCCCCGATCATCTTAAGTACGCCTTTTTAGAAAAAAATTCTATATTGCCCGTTATAATGTCGGCTTTTCTTTCTCAATCCGAGAATGATCAACTGATCGAAGTGCTACAAAAGCATCGTCGAGCTATAGCATGGCAAATTTCCGACATTTCTGGCATAAGCCCTTCTTTTTGCACCCACAAAATTTTTGTTGAAAATGATACAAAAACTGTAATCCAACCTCAACGTCGTCTTAATCCAAACATGAAAGAGGTCATAAAGGGAGAGGTGCTTAAGTTGTTAGATGCGGGGATAATTTATCCAATCTCAGATAGTAAGTGGGTTAGTCCCGTTCAGGTAGTGCCTAAAAAGGGTGGGATCATGGTAGTAGCGAACGAGAATAACGATTTAATCCCAGCTAGGACGGTAACGGGATGGAGGATGTGCATCGATTACCGCAAAATAAATGATGCCACTCGTAAAGATCACTTCCCCCTCCCTTTTATCGATCAAATTTTAGAGCGCTTATCTTGGCATAGTTTTTATTGTTTTCTCGACGGTCTTTCGAGAAATTTCCAAATCCCTATCGCACCCGAGGACCAAGAGAAAACAACATTCACTTGCCCCTTCGGAACTTTTGCCTACCGTAGGATGCCCTTCAGTTTATGCAACGTACCAGCTACCTTTCAGCGGTGCATGCTCGCTATTTTCGATAAATATGTAGAAAATATTATGGAAGTATTTATGGACGACTTCTCAGTTTTTGGCGACTCTTTTGCTTTATGCTTAGAAAATTTAGGAAAAGTTTTACAACGCTGCGAAGAAACAAATCTAGTTTTAAATTGGGAAAAGTGCCACTTTATGGTTCGTGAGGGCTTAGTCCTTGGCCACAAAATTTCCGCTAAGGGAATTGAAGTGGATAAGGCGAAAATTGAAGTAATTGAAAAGCTACCGCCTCCTACAATCATCAAAGCGATTAGAAGTTTTCTAGGACATGCGGGTTTTTATCGAAGATTCATTAAGGACTTTTCAAAAATTACTAAGCCTCTCACCCACCTTCTCGAGAAAGACACTCCCTTTATTTTTGACAATTCTTGTTTAGCGGCATTCGACTTAATAAAAACTAAACTTATAAATGCTCCAATTATGATTGCCCCAGTTTGGGATTTACCCTTTGAAATTATGTGCGACGCGAGTAGTTTTGCGGTCGGAGCGGTGCTAGGACAACGTATAGCTAAGAATTTTCATCTGATCTATTATGCTAGCAAAACTCTTAATCCATCACAAGAAAATTACACCACAACTGAAAATGAACTCTTAGCTGTCATTTTTGCTTTTGATAAATTCTGACCGTACATTACACTTTCTAAGGTTATCGTTTTTACGGATCATTCATCTTTGAAGTACCTCCTTTCTAAACCGGATGCCAAGCCGCGTCTTATACGCTGGGTCCTCTTACTTCAAGAATTCGACATGGAGATCCGGGATAAGAAAGGAGCGGAAAATTTAGCGGCTGATCACCTTTCACGCCTAGAAAATTCTGAAATTGATATTTTTGATGAAGATCTTCTTATTGATTCTTTTCCGGATGAAAAAGTTTTAAACGTTTCTTCTTCTTCTACCCCCCTGGTTTGCCGATTTGGCCAATTATCTAGTGGCCCGCGTCCTCCCAAAAGAATACTCCTCTCAGCAAAAGAAGAAATTCTTTTCGGAGTTGAAGTATTATTTTTGGGAGGACCCATTTCTATTTCGCATTTGTGCAGACCAGGTGGTGAGAAGATGTGTTTCCCGGGAGGAAGGCCACCAAATTTTAAAGCATGTTCATGAAGGTCCGACTGGCGGGCACTTTCAAGCAAACCGCACCGCACACAAAGTGCTTAGTGCTGATTTTTATTGGCCAAGCATATTTAAAGATGCACAAATCTTTGTGGGTGGATGTGATCGGTGCCAGCGGACCGGAAACATCTCAAATAAAAATGAAATGGAACAAAATTACTTTCTCGAATGCGAAGATTTTGATTTATGGGGCATAGACTTTGTAGGCCCATTTCCCTCTAGTTTAGGAAATAAATATATTTTAGTTGCCGTCGATTATGTCTCTAGATGGGCGGAGGCCCAAGCTCTTCCAAGTAATGATGCCCGCATTGTGATTTCATTTCTTAAAAAATTGTTTTCTCGTTTTGGTTTCCCTCGAGCGATCGTTAGTGATAGGGGAAGTCATTTTTGCAACGCCCAACTCACCAAAGTTCTCACTAAATATGGCGTTACGCATAAACTTTCCACCGCTTATCACCCCCAAACTAACGGTCAGGTCGAGGTAGTCAATCGGGAACTCAAAAGAATTCTAGAAAAAACCGTTTCTACTTCTCGTAAAGATTGGTCCTTAAAATTAGACGATGCTCTTTGGGCCTATCGGACGGCGTACAAGACCGCTATCGGTTGTACCCCCTTCCGATTGGTTTATGGAAAATCGTGTCATCCCCGGTTGAAGTAGAACACCGCACGTATTGGGCACTGAATTTTTTTAATTTTGATCTACACTCAGTCGGTGAGCATAGAAAAAATCAACTAAATGAACTCGACGAGTGGCGAGCGTTTTCCTATGAAAATAATAAGCTTTATAAAGAACGTACGAAATTCTATCACGATAAGAACCTGCGCCACCCTAAAACGTTTAAACCAGGCGATCAGGTTCTTCTTTTTAACTCGCGCTTACGTCTTTTTCCTGGCAAACTTAAATCTCGTTGGTCTGGACCTTTTACGGTCAAACAGGTTTTTCCTTATGGCACTGTGTTTCTCTCGCACCCGGATAAGGGTGATTTTAAAGTAAATGGCCATCGTCTGAAGTTGTATTTTTCGAATGATTCTGTTTCTCCGGCTGTGGAGCGTCTTTCTTTTATCTCTTAATGTTTATTTCTTTTTTTTTTCTTTTTTTTTTGAAACTCTCTTTTATTATGGACAATTTATTATAAGACTTTTTTATATTTGAATAATTCCTATTGCTGTAATAATAAACATTCTTTGGAGTTTGCCAAAGTCTCCTTTTTCTGCTTTTATTTTGTTTTTGCCCTTCCTCCCGGTGGCCAAGCAAGCGCAAGTTCGTGATCGCCGCTCCAACGTTGCTGATTTCAAGAATGATCGAGCCAAGCCTGCTGATGATAATGTAAATTAAAGCGCAAGCATGGGGGAGCGACATCCGCCTTTCGGCCTCAATAACCCGGGGAAGTCCTGCTCTTTTTATTTTTACTTTACTTTACTACATTTTCGTCTTCTTCCTCCTCTTCTCCTTCTCTTTCTCATTTTTTTTTCTTTTTCATTGAGGGCAATGAAAGATCTAAGCATGGGGGAGGGTTGAGTTCTTAAGTCTCTTAATAGTACTATCTTTTCTTTAGCTTTATTAAAAAAATCCAAAAAAACTAAAAAACCCAAAAAATCAAAAAAATCCAAAAAAAAAATATTAGTATCTATTTGAACATCAAAATAAAAAATTATTGTCTATCTTTATTTTTATGTTTCTTTTAGTGGTGTGTATGCCCATGCGGTTCTTTAGTTCTAAGAAGAAATTTCTTGAATCGGTTTTCTAGATTTATTATTCTAACATAGTTTAGTTTTACTAATTTCTACTTCTTAAATATAGGCATCCATTTTTCTAGTTCTTAAGTTAGCAAAGTATAGTATTTCTTTTTATTCGGTTTTGTTGTGTATGAACGGTTGCTAGTTAACGTTATCGCTTTTTCATTTTGGGGTAATGCTTTCTTGGTGTCTAGAACTTGTCTTTAGCGACTCTTGAAACACTTGCGTTGTTTGATCACGATCTCAAGAATGATTCAGGCCATCCTTTTGACCTGTTTGAGCCTTTTTGCCCACCGAAAATATTACCCTTGCTAAAACAATTTTGGGCCTTTTCCCTTTTTCTTTGTTTAGCTCCACATTCCAATTTTCACCAAAGCCAAAAGGCCCTTCCTATTTCACACTAGACTTTGAGCTTTATTTAAATATCATTATTGTGATGGTAAGTATTTTTGAAAAATGAAAAGGAAATCTTTAGTTCGCATTTGGAGCTCTCTTTTATGTAATGGAAAAAAAAGAAGTTATTTTTGGCCAAGTATGAAAAAAAAAATTTTATGGCCTTGTGTTTGTTTTCCTTTAGTTTGAATTGGAGAAAATGACATACTTGTCATTTCTCATTCTTGTAATTTTATGTTTATTTAAAGCTCACCCTTGGTTTAGCGTGTTAGCCATCGTTTTTATCCTTGAATTCCAATTCCTAATCATTTACCAGCACCAAGTATTTATGCCTATTAAGCCCTTTTGAGCTTTAGAACGTGACACAAACCTGCGTAGTGGAGAGAGTGTGAACGGACAAGCCTATGGCCACCATCATTGATGGATTTCTTTGGAGATTATCTTGAGATGATTTAGGGGTAATCGTTATTCTAGCAACCTAGTAATTCGTTCAATGCGCCGTTTATTTAGAATCTCTAATTTTGTTTTTCTTATTCCCCTAAAATTTGGATGCCTTGTTTTAGGAATTTAGAAATATGTAATTCTGCTTTATGTTTTAATGATATTTTAGGTCTCCTTTTTCAAGTTTTCTATTGTGGACTTCTCACCCCACTAGTTGTTAACATAGAAATTAGGATAGTTTAATTTTCTATATTTTGGTTTTCTTATTTAAGAAACCTAAAAGTTTGCTTTCTTGCTTTTATTTCTCTTCCCTAAGTTTTTAATTTCATTTGCTTGAGGGCAAGCAAATTCTTAAGCATGGGGGATTTTGATGACTTGTTCAAGTCATCGCTTTTTAGTTTAGTTTAGTTTAAGTTTTCCTAAATTTTTAGTATTAATTTTATCTATTTTATTGAATATAATTTAATATTTTATAATATGAGTTAATATTTGTATGTTATGTTTGGGTGTTATTTTTAATTTATTGTTATGTGTTTGCATGTTTGTTTGTATGTTTTTGATGTTTCATGTTTTGGTTAATTTTTATTTTATGTTTCGATTATGTTTTAAGTATTATATTTTAGGTATTATGTTATGATATTTTTGGTTGTGTTATTATATTTTAAATTAATTTATTGTTTTGTTTTTATTTTATCTTGCAGGTTTGATGTTGCTCACCGCCACCATCGCCGCCATGCTCGGCCACCTTGCTGTTTTGGTATAGCCCGTCCACATGCAGTTCAACACCAAGCAACCCGAGAATTGGATGCAGCCAGTCGAGCCTCTTGGATTTCCCAATACACATGAATGCAGCCTACGTGAATTGTGCTCTCCACTTCTTCCAATAGCATGCATCCGGCCACCTTTTGAAGATTTATTTCCACCCTCAAAGCAGCCCACTTTATTTCATTTAAACCCATCCAGCCATTTCCAAACCAATTAAAACCGTGAGCCACCTGTGCATGTCCTCATGCATTGGCCGATCCACTCTTTCATCTCCCCTTATTCTATTTTCTATTTTATTTTATTTCCTTCTTAAATAGAAAACATTGCATTTGGCCACCTCTCTCCTCATTTAAACCCATGCATGCATTCTTCCATTCGTGCATTCCCCTTCTCTCCCCCTCATAAATCTCATCTAGAACCTTCCCCCTCTTCTATATAAGGAACCCATGCTTCATGCTTGAGGGGAGGTTGGACTTTGGAGAGACCTTTGGAGAGTGCTAAGTTTGAGAGTGCTTTTTACTTCATTGTTGTAATTTTCCTTCTTGTAACCCCTTTTCATTTCAGTAGTATAGTATTGTTCTTTAAATATTTTGTACTCCTTTATTTTTTTTAAATCAATGAAAACGAACTTTCTTCTTCTTATTGTTGTTTCCTTTCCTAATATGCGTAGCTAATTTTCCTTTGCATTTGATCATGAGGATCCATGATTTGAGATGAGATTTTTCTTAGTTTTATTATTGTTAAATTTTGCTCGATCCTTCTTTGATCTTATTTGCGTCGACTCCGTATTTCCGGTATATGGTAGTAGGCTTTTTGATCTCATTTCATAAAAGTCGAGAGACTCGTTGATTTGAAAGATCTCTCAAAGAACGAATGAGTTGCATGCAACCCTAGAGTTAGGATGACGTAAATCCTCCGGATTGGAGTCAAATCCAATAGTGCGGATCTCTTCGATAATGCAACTTTAGGCCTCTTTGATTTGTAAAGAGATTTTGATCAAAGCATCTACAAGTTAGGAGACTTAACGCTCTAGCGAGATTATTTCTCATTCTCGGATCCGTCACAGTCGAGTATTATTTGCAATTATAAAACTTCATTTTTATTTCTCTTATCTCTTTTCATGGTGAATCATTGATCAAATGCTATCTCTTTGATTGATAATTTCGGTTTTAATTTCGTTATTAGTTTAATTTTAAATCTTCAGAATCCCCACCAACAATCGTACGGTAGGATAATAGTTGAAGCGTGAGTAATAGTACTTGACAGCCCCGAGTTTTAAATACGAACTTGGTACTACAATTCGATAGGTACACTTGCCTCTTCGGGTTGATAGTCAATCTAAATCACCACAGTCACATTCAAAGAAGTATCAAATGTCAAAGGTCTCAAGGACAACCTCATCAGCATAAGCCAGTTATGTGATGAAGGTTATCAGGTAACCTTTAACCCTTTCCAATGTCTTATTACCAATAATAAAAATAAAATGTATTATCTCGTATTAGACAAGGAAACATTTATCTTGTCAATTTTGACTCTGTTAATACTGACATCTATCTATTTAATTCAATAAGTAAGACAAATGAACTATGGCATAAAAGGCTAGGACACATTAACCTTAGAACTATCTCTAAGCTTTCTAAGGACAATCTTGTCAGAGGACTGCCTTCTGGTTCATACAAGAAGGAAGGACTTTGCAGGGCTTGTCAGTTAGGTAAGCAAACTAGAAGTAGTTTCAAATCTTTATCCAAGAGTGATTCACTTAGGATTCTTTACTTATTGTATTTAGATCTTTTTGGACCTACTGCTATATAGAGCTTAGGAAGGAAGCATTATTCTCTAGTTATTGTATATGACTTCTCAAGATTCACTTGGGTGTTCTTTCTTAGGAACAAGTCTGACACTTTCAAAGTTCTAACAGACTTTCTCAGGTCCATCAAGACTGAGTACTCTACTGTAGTTGCATTGATCAGAAGTGATCATGGCACTGAGTTTGAGTCTCTTCTGATGAGAGAATTCTGTGGAAAAGAAGGGATCATGCAGTGTTTCTCTGCTCCTAGAAGCCCTCAACAAAATGGGAAAGCTGAAAGGAAAAATACAACATTAATTGAATCAGCAACTACATTGCTTGCTGATGCTAATTTTCCACTCTCCTTTTGGGCAGAGGCAGTGAACACATCAAATTATGTGTTGAATAGAAGCCTGATACATAAACTTAAGGGTAAGACTCCCTATGAACTACTCAAGAATAAAACGCCTAAGGTTAGCTATTTTATGATTTTTGGTTGTAAATGCTATGTGCATAACAATGATAAGAAATATCTAAGGAAGTTTGAAGCTAAGGTAGCTGAAGGCATATTCCTTGGATACTCTCTATCTAGTAAGGCATATAGAGTCTACAACAAATCTACTCTTAAAATAGAGGAGTCCATGCATGTTTCTTTTGATGAAACTAACCTATTGAATGAGGAGAGGAATACCACCTCTACCATAAATACCTTGTAGGTATCAGATTTATGTGGAGAGCTAAGTGAGCTAAATCTATAGAAAAGATATTCTTCACTTCTAACAACTCAAACACTTGAAGATAGTGAAGAAGAAGATCATCCAGAAGATCTTGCTGACAAGTCAATTCAAGTGACAGCTAATCAAATTCCCCAAGAAGATATCATTGCTGAACCAACTCCAACTGTTGACCACATCACAGTTAGAGATCATCCAATATCACAAGTAATTGGATATATTTCAGCAGGTGTTCAAACAAGGCATCAACTACACCAAAATCAAATGCATCATTATTTGCTATCACAAGTTGAACCTCAAACTATAATAGATGCAGAACAAGATCAAAATTGGATTCTTACAATGCAAGAGGAGCTCAACCAATTTAAAAGGAACAAGGTTTGGGATTTGGTTCCAAGGCCAAAGGGCCATCCAGTTATTGGCACTCAAAGGGTCTTCAGGAACAAGCTAGATGAACAAGGCAACATTGTGAGAAATAAAGCAAGAATGGTAGCCCAAGGATATTCACAGGAAGAAGGGATTGATTATGATCAAACCTTTTCTCCTATTGCAAGACTTGAAGCAATCAGAATCTTTCTTGCATTTGCAGCATATAAAAAGTTCAAAGTATTTCAAATGGATGTGAAAAGTGCATTCTTAAATGGAGAAATTAAAGAAGAAGTCTATGTGGAACAACCAACAGGTTTCATCTCTCCAACTCAACCCTCTTTTGTATTTAAGCTTAAGAAAGCTCTTTATGGTCTCAAACAAGCTCCTAGAGCATGGTATGAGACTTTAGCTAGTTTTCTTTTGGAAAACAATTTCTGTAGAGGCATAGTAGATAAAACCCTATTTTTCAAAATACATAAAAATCAAACTTTGGTAGTTCAAATATATGTTGATGACATTGTTTTTGGCTCTACTGATTCAAATTTGTGCAAAAGATTTTCTAATCTAATGCAACCTAAATTTGAAATGAGTAGTATGGGTGAGCTATCATACTTCCTTGGTCTTCAAGTGAAGCAAACTCCAAATGGAATCTTCATATCCCAATCTAAGTATGCTAAGGAATTAGTGAAAAGGTTTGGTATATCTGATTCTTCCACCATGAAAACACCCATGCCCTCAAATGCTGTTGTTGATAATGATGAATCAGGGAAACCTGTTGATTCAAAAGTATATAGAGCATTTTGTTGGCTCACTACTTTATTTAACAGCTAGTAGGTCTGACATAATGTTTGCTACCTGTATTTGTGCTAGGTTTCAAGTTAACCCCAAAGAATCTCACTTAATTTTATTAAAAAGAATTTTGAGATATATAAAGGGTTGCCCTAATCTAGGACTTTGGTATCCAACAGCATCTGAATTTGAATTAACTGGATTCTCAGATTCAGATTATGCTGGATGCAGAGTAGACAGGAAAAGCACATCAGGAACTTGTCAGTTTCTTGGTGATAGGCTTGTGTCTTGGTTTTGTAAAAAGCAGACATCGGTGTCTACATCAACAACTGAAGCTGAATACATGGCTGCTGGCAGTTGCTGCTCACAGATGTTGTGGATACAAAATCAACTTCTAGACTATGGTGTCAACTTAAATAATTCAACTATATTTTGTGACAATACTAGTGCAATATCTATATCACAAAATCCAGTTCTCTATAGTAGGACTAAATACATAGAAATTAGGCACCACTTCCTTAGGGATAATGTGGATAAAAATAAAATTTGCCCACAATTTATTTCTACTGATTTACAAAGAGCTGACATTTTCACCAAGCCATTGGATGAAAAGAAGCATATCTTCTTTATAAATCAAATAGGAATGATAGATGAAGACTCAATCTGTTAAAAAATTAACATTTCTATTTATCCCCAAAATTCGTCGAACGGTGGATGACGAATTTGTATCATTTGTCGAACGGTGGTCGACGAAACCTTTTATCTTCAGAATCGGTAAAGAAAATTTCACCTGTCGAACGGTGGTCGACGGAAAAGATATTTTTGTCGAACGGCGTCAGACGGAGACCTAAAGTCTTTTCGACTTCTGTTTTTTATTAGGTTTTTGCCGAATGCCGCTCCACAAATGCGCCCCCTTCTCCGGTCTATATAATCTCTAATTTATTTCTTAATAGATTGCGCCTACAGAAATCGTTTCCCTCCAGTTCCCCTCTGCACTTGATCTTTCTCTCTTGCAGGTACAAATGGCGATTTCTCAAGCCGCGCTCTACTCGATGAAGTTCGATGCCGGGTTTGACATCGACATGGAATCATTCGCACAATCTGACCAAGTCTTCAAGGATATTCTTCAACTTTTCGATAAGCAACAGTTAAAGAAGTTAATGAGCATGAGGATAAAGCTGCACACAGCAGAAATTAAGGAATGGTGTTTTACGGCTAAGCCAGATGATGAAAGTCTAACAGGAACCATCTCAGGACATCAGGTCTCTCTTACCCCTACCATTCTCACTGAGGTTTTTGGTTTTGTGAATGGAGATGATGAGTTAGAGCTAAGCTCTGTTGAAAATGGTGAATCATTGATTAAAATGGGTCATTCCACTGGAAACCCTAATCATCTGCTTAAGAAAAACTTATCTTTGGAATATAAGTTTCTTTCTGATATTGTTGGAAAAGTGTTGTTAGGGAAAACAACAGGTCATGATTATATTAATAAGCACCAATTTATGTTGATGGTGGCCTTAATGGAAAAGAAGAAAGTGAACTAGGGATCCATTCTCTTTGGATTGATTAATAAGAAAATTTCAAAGGAAAATGTCTGTTTTGGAAGTGATAGTTTGTTAGGTGTAGTCAATATTACCTAGAAGGGGGGATAGGTTTTACTTATTTTCTTTATATAATCTTAATGTATTTTGCTGCAGAAAACTCAATCACAGAAAGCACACAAGGATGTATAGAGGTTCCTCAAGACAGAGTGTCTTGAGTAGTCCTCTTTCCCCCTTCACCTTTCTAACAGTGAGTTAGACAAGGCCACAAACTTCAATCTCAGCTCCTTGAGCTTACACCACAAGTTCCTCAGAACTTCTCAAATCAAGAGTGATCTTACCTCAGGCACAACAACCCTACACTCAGGCTCAGCAGCCCTACACCTCAGGCACAACAACCCTACACTCAAGCTCAACAGCCCTACACCTCAGGCACAGCAACCCTACAGCTCAGAGTTATGTAACTCCTACCACTCAGAAATCACACAGATTTCCTACCTCAGACCTATCAAGAAGTCCTACCACTCAAGCTGTCAACACAGCTTTACACACAGTCTTAACAGCCTTTCACTCAGGCAACAATGCCTTACAAAGATATAAGAGAGTTTGTATTAAATACAGAAGACAAAAGGTTTACTCTCAGGTCTTTTGATTTCTTTCTTCAGATCTGAAAGACAGCAACTTCAGATTTGAATCACCTTGATCTTCTCCTTCAGCAAAGCAGAAGATCAACTTGCCCTTCTTGAGTTGGTACAGGAAGAGCTAACTTATCTCCTTCAGAAGATTAACTCCAGCTTCAGAGAACAACTTCAACTGGCTGGAACGTGAATGCTCAATTGCGGCTTGCAGCAAAAGCTTTTCAATGGAATAGTGCTTGTTGTTGTGCCCTAGCTTTTGCTTTTGTACTTCCAGAAGGCTTCAACGGCTATTTCAATCCTCCTGACATAGTATGGGGTAGATTGGAGTTGCTTTTCCCTTTTTATTTCTGCTTGCGCCAAAAGCAGATCCCGTCAGCACATTTGAATCTGGCTCAGTGGTTGGGCTGAGGCAGCTTCCAGCCTCAGCGGTTGGGCTGAGACAGCTTCCAGTCTCAGCGGCAGCTCCAGTCTCCTTCTCAGCGTTTCTGCTGGGACAGACACAAGTCTCAGCGGTTTTCCTCTATCTGCAGCTCTGCAAGCCCAGACTCCATCTCAGCGGCTGGACTGAGACTGAGATGTCATCTCAGCGGTTTTGGGCAGACTGTTACCAATGCTATTCCTTGTCTTGGAATAACCTAACCCTGCATGCTTATGAGATACAAATAGGGTTTATCAAATACAACTTGTACTTTGTATTTGAGTGTGAGACCTCTTCAAATTAAAGGGACATTGAGGGTCATTTTCCCAACAATCTCCCCCAATATGAAGAAGGCAGAACACTCTCAAATGCAAGAGTACATGACTTATAAATTTTTGATATATATCAATGCTGCAATGAATTTATCATATTAAGCAACCAGATTTTATAACAGATGATCAGAAATATATATCCACAGCAGATAAAAGATATGACAATGAATCTCATAATAACATAACCAATAATACCAAGGTAAAACTTAGCTAAATCTCAGATTAGTGTTTCAGATAAAGCAGTAAATTAACCTCAGTTTGCACAAAATATTTTAGACAGATTCTAGTTCAATCACCATTCAACCATTCCTAGGAGTTTTATACATTAAACCAATATCTTCTTTTCTTAGAGGAAGAACATTCAGGAATTTCAGCAGCAGCATCTTCTTGGACTGCAGGCTCCTTATCTTCAGCAGGTACAATAGTGTCTTCATTCAGATTTGTAGCTGAATTCTTTTCAGCATTGGTTGCCTTAATCTCAGCAATCTTCCTCTTGAGCTCTTGCCTTCTAAAGTACATAAAAGGTTTTGGTATGTACCTAGATGGCATTCTTTGTGGGTTATCTTTCTTGACTAGGTTTTCTGTGAATACCTTATCTCTTTTAGTGTTCCTTTCAAGATGTCTTATCCATTCCTCAGCTGGATATAACTTATCAATATCTTTGCACATTTGACCATGGCTTACCCAAGCATTCAGGATTATCTTCTTGGAATCATCACTCCAGTATTCAAAGTCAGGGTCTCTCCTATTTTCATCCCTTTGGTTGGCCATGAATTCCTCAGTGAGCAATACATGCTCTCTCTCTCTCTTTTCTCTTTCAATCTCTGATTTTGTGCTGTTGCTTCTTGATGAGGAAAATCCCAGTCTTCTGCCCTATTAACATCTAGTAATGGCAGGTTCAGAGCAATCCTTGTGCCTTGTATAACTTTCAGTGTGAGGTCAGAATTGATGTGTGCATTTGTATTCTTCCCCTTTTTGGCTTCTTCATATATCTGCTGATTGAGGTCTTGCTTAACTATTGTGATTGTGCCAGAGAGAGTTTGGAAGACATTCTCAAGATCAGCTTGAAGGTCACTTTTTAACCTGCCAACTTCTTCATTCAGATGGGAAGACGTGGCTTTTGCATCAAGAGCTTGTGATAAAGTTGCAAGTTCTCCTCTCAGCTCTTCCTTGTAGCTGTCAGCAGCTTTATTTAACTGCATTGCAATGGAGTAGACATACTCTTGAAGATGATTTGCTGACTTCTCTATGACTTCATCTATTTTACTGACATTGTTTTTGACATAGCTCATGTCTTTTGCAGACATGACCAGGTCATTCTGAATGGACTTGAATATCTGTCCTTGGGAATCCACAGTCTTCTTGGATAAGTCAAACCATATGGTCATTTGCTTGTTTAGGAATGTTGAGTCCTCTTTGATGATGTTCAGTTCACTCATCATTTCATTTCTTACTGTAGAGACAGATTGGTTGACATAATCTTTGACTGAGGCAGTGGACCTATCAACATACACTTGCATAGATGCAAGGTGTGCATCTAGCATAGACTGTATGGCTCCCAAGATGTGCTCATTGGACTGTGAAGATGAGGCAGGGGCTTGATGTTCCACTATCATTGCCTATTTTAGCCTTTGAGGAGGACTATGTGGAAGAACAACATCTACATGTGGTGTGATGATGATTGGTTCAGACACCACAGCAGTATGGATCACTTGATCCAGTTCCTTTGGTTCTTCACCCTCTTGATGTTCAACATATGTTGCAATATCATCGATATGATCTGGATGCAGTCCATCATCATCATTGACATCCACATCATCAGCATCTTTCTCCTCAGACTCACTATTATGCTCCCCCTCAGATTGTGCACCAGGATTTTCTTGAACAGATTGATTCAAGGAATCTAGGACATCAGATGACTTATCAGCTGTCTTTGTGATTTTCTCCCCCTCAGTTTGAGTAGCAGGGAGACCTAGATCTCCTGAATTCCAAAGAGCAGTGATGTTATTAGGAATCTGTGACATTCTTCTTTCAAGATTTGAGATGACAGTGTCAATCTCTCTTTGTAGATCTACAGTGGTATGTGCTTTTGGTGATTCAGTTGGATCAGTGACTCCATCCTTGTGCAACTGCTCCCCCTCAATTGGAGCATTCAGCATTTCTTCACAGGCTTTGGAAAAGATCACAAGAGAATCAGGTTCCTCCATGACCTTGTCTTTCTCAGTCTCAGTAGGCACAGTGTGTGCATCTGCATTATCTGAATTTTCACTAAGTTAGGATAGGTAAGAATAATGTCGTTGTTCTTAATTGATTTTATATTCTTACCTTTGTTGATGGGGACATCCTCATTATCTATATTCATTGGGCTGCTGGCAGATCCAGGGTCAGTCCCATGAATATCCTCATTGTCAGACCATCTGATTTTGAGGATGAATCAGATTTCTGCTGGGATGAATTTTTCTTCTTTTCCTTTGCCACAGATGGATGGCTCATAGGGAGCACTCTGGAGAATCTATCCAGAGTCTTAATGTCAATTTTTTTGAGATAATGGAGATTTGACCCCTGTGAATTTGCAAAAGTCTATGAATAACTATTCTGTAGGTACAGAGATAGTATCCTTCCCATATTGGGGGCATGTAGACATTCCTTTATCCTTTGAAAAACAACTTCTCCCCATGAGGTTTTCTTGGATAAAATTATCCTAGTCATTAGTTCAAACATGAACTGTGATACAGTGTCATGTGAACCTGGCTTGCATAGGATGGCTTTGCCCACTATATCAAACAATAGCTTCCCCTGTTGATTGAAGAACTTCCTCCTTATAAAACTAGTTTTAGCATCACTGTACCCTGTCCATTTTAGGGCAGTCTGCTTATCCTTTTCAGATATCTCCTCCTCTTCATTTTTACTGCAGGGAGTTAATTTCAGTCCCTTCTCCAACTTTCTGGCTGTTATCTTTATCTTCTCAGTTCCTATCTTGGACTTCAGGATGGTTTTGGAAGGAGATAACTTGACATTGCTGAACCATTCCAGAACATCAGTTCTGAGAATGCAGCAGGGTTGGATGGACAAAACCTGAAGGTTGTTCAACATATACCTCTTCCTTCAAGTCTCCATTGAGGAAGGCTGATTTGACATCCATATGGTAGACTTTGAACCCCTTGTGGGTAGCATAGGCAAGGAATAGCCTAATTGCTTCCAACCTTGCAACTGGTGCAAAGGTTTGATCAAAGTCTATACCTTCCTCTTTCTTGTATCCTTTGGCTACTAATCTGTCCTTGTTCTTGATGATTGTACCATTCTCATCAAGCTTATTCCTGTATACCCATTTGGTGCCAATAACATTGTGTCCCTGAGGTCTTGGCACCAGCTTCCAATCTTTGCATCTCTTGAATTGTAGGAGCTGTTCTTGCATGGATTCAATCCAGAAGGTGTCTTGATTGGCCTCTTCAAACTTCTTGTGCTCCATTTGAGAAAGGAAGCTCAAGAATAGTGCTTCATTATAAGCTCTGCTTCTTGTCAATATGCCTTGGGTATGATCTCCAATTATTAGATCTCTTGGATGATCTCTCAGGTGCCTTGCAGCAGCTGGAAGAGGGTCCTCTGGTGGCTGTGTTTGTTCCACTGGTTCAGCTGTGATTTCACCATCTTGTACCTCTTCTTCTTCAGGAATTGCAGCAGCTGTTTGTGTTTTGCTGCTGCTGGGCTTGTCTTGGATAGTCAGCTCATGCAACCCATCTTCATTTCCTGTCAAAATAGAAGAGCTAGACCATTCTTTGTAGAGAAGGCTGGTCTTATCAAACACAACATGCATAGATTCTTCTACAACATGGGTTTTCTTGTTATAAACTCTATAAGCTCTACTATGTGAGCTATACCCAACAAGAACCCCTACATTGCATTTTTCTGCAAACTTTGTTAATTGAGATTTTCCATTATTTAGAATGTAGCATTTGCAACCAAAGATTCTAAAGTAAGAAATTGTAGGTTGATGCCTTTCAGAATCTCATAAGGGGTTTTCCCAAGGACCTTATTGATGGAGGCTCTATTGAGAACATAACAGGCTGTATTGACTGCCTCAGCCCAGAAGTATTCTAGGAGTGAGGAGTCACTAAGCAATGTTCTCCCAGCTTCTATCAAGGTCCTATTCCTCCTCTCAGCCACACCATTTTGCTGTGGAGTCCTTGGGGAGGAGAACTCTTGGGTGATACCAAATTCTTGACAAAATTTTGTCATGGCTTCAGATTGAAATTCTGTGTCATGGTCAGTTCTAGTCCTGACCACAGTACATAGTAGATCATTCTGAATAGCCTTGACATAATTTATAAAGACATGTAAGGTATCTGACTTCTTCTTAAGGAAGAATACCCATGTATACTTTGAATGATCATCTATAATTACCAAGGTATACAACTTCCCACCTAGGCTCTGAATTGGCAAAGGACCAAACAAGTCCATGTGCAATAGTTATAAACACCTCTCAGTATCCTTGGAGCCAATACTTTTAAAGGTGGTCCTAGTTTGCTTACCCATTTGGCAAGCATGACAGGGACCACTTTTAACACATTTTAGTTTAGGACTATTTCTAACAAGGTTTTTAGAAAATAATCTATACATTGTCTTATAGTTAATGTGGGCAAGTCTCATGTGCCATTGGACACAAAGAGACTCACTTTCATTAGCTACAAGACACACAGAAGAGATAGAATAATTGCAAATGAACTCTAAGCAATAAACATTTCCACTCCTAGTGCCTGAGAGAATGGCCTCTAAGTCATTAGACTTTTTGATCAAGCAATTGTCATTGTGCAATTCAATGACATAGCCTAAGTCACATAGTTGGCTTATGCTTACAAGGTTGTGTTGCAACCCTTCAACATAAGCTACCCTTGTGATTGAGACTATGCCATTTGAAATCATACCATATCCTTTGGTGACTCCCTTTTCAGATCCACCAAAGATAACTTTGGGTCCATTCTTCACTGGATGGTAATCCTTTAGAAGATCCTTCGTTCCTGTCATGTGCCTTGAGCACCCACTGTCCAAGTACCATATTTGGTTGAGACTGGTACTTGAACTAACCTGCAATATAGAATTTAATGTACCTTAGGACCCCAACTGATTTTGGGTCCTAGGTTCAGGTTAACACCATAGGGCATATTCCTAGAAAGGGCTGGTTTGGCTTGAGGTTCAATCCTTGCTTTTGGCACATTGGGGTTGTGCCAACAATCAATTGCAAAGTGTCCTACTTTGCCACAGCACCAACACTCATATATATTATATCTCCTCTTCTGAATAATCCTAGAAGATGAAGCTTCCTGTTTCTGTTCAGTAGGGGATGCAGCTGCTGTTTTATTTTTCTTATCAGTAAAGGCATAGCTTTTTACCTTCCTATAATCAGTCAAGGCAGCCTGTTTTTGTTTGACATCAACACCCTTTAGCTTGGCAGCTAAACATGTGTGGATGGCAGCAGAAACTGGGCTTTATGGCTTGGTTATAGGACAGTCAACAGCCATGGGCTTTGCTGAACAATGTTTAGAATTGTCAGCCTTAGTTATCTTGAGTGAAGGGGCTGAGGTTCCAAATAAAAAAGGGTCCATGATGGGCCATTTGAATTTCCTCATGCAGAGCCTTGAAGGCACTCAAGCCTAACTCCTTTCTATTTCCATAGCTGTGAGCATTCTTGCTCAAGTTATAGGAACTTCCATTTAATAAGTGACCATGAACACTTTCTTGGTCATACTTGTTTGAGGGCATCAAGACTTTCACAAAGGAGGTCTTAGATTCTTTTGAGTCCTTGACATTTCCCTTAGTGTTGCTAGTAGCTGCCTCCTTGTTGAAACCAACACCTCTCATGTCATGGGACTTGAAGTTGTCAATAATAGGCATCACCGTCTTGGGCTTGGAGAACTTAGCCACTAGCATCCTCTCCTTGAGGAGCTTTTCTTCAAGATCCTTAATGATCTTGTTCTTGTGGCTTATGGTGCCCACATGGATGATTGACATTCCCCATAGCTTGCTAATCTCCTTGCTCATTAGAGCTAGCTGGGTAGCATGCTCAATGCACTCGGATTTTGATTGCTTTAGGGAAGTAATTTCTTGGGCTTGCCTCTTGGCTAGCTTTTTGCTCTTTTTCAGAGCTTCCAGGAGTGCACCATACCTATCAATCAATTGATTGACATCCTCCTCAGAATCTGATTCAGTTCCAACTTTAGATGGAGGAGATTCAGATTCTGGACCTGTTTCATAATCAGAAGAAGAAGAAATGCAGTGTATCAATACCTACGCATGTTCTGAATTGCTGTGGCTGTCCTCATTTTCAGTTATAGCCATCAGTCCATGGTCATCTAGAGTGACCTCCTCCTCTACATCACTATCTGAATGTGATAGAGGCGCCCTGATTCCTGGCATCAGGATAGTCTTCTTCCTCCTGATCATCAAACAGCCCCAAGTAGGCTTCCTCCTCACCATCTGAATTTGAAGATGAAGATTCAGATTCACTCCAGCTTTTGCCTTTCTTAGCTAGGAAGGATTTTTCTCCCATCCTCTCCTTCTGGTGATGAGGCTTCTTGTCACCTCTTTCCTTTCTCTTGACTGGACAGTCAGCAATGACAAGTCCAGGCTTACTACAGCAATAGCAAATTATGTTAGTTGAAACATGTTTACTAGATTTAGAGTCATACCTGTCCCCTTTGGGATGTTGCCTCTCATATCTGTTATGATCCTTCTTGGGATGAGAAGAGGAGGAAGGTTTGTTTTTCCATTGTTTCCTCCTGATCATCTTCTTGAACTGCCTTGTGAAGGCAGCAAACTCCTCATCAGAAGAGGAGCTGTCTGAATTACAGCTCTCAGATTTCTCAGATTCAGCAGCTTTTCTTGGAGGTGACTGCACTCTACCCTTGTTCTTCTTAGAGCTTTCAGCTTTGAGAGCAACAGATCTCTCCCTTGTGAGAGCCCTGGAGGAAGTGTCCTCCTCCTTTCTTGCAGAAAGCTGCATCTTATATGAGAGCAGTTTCCCAAACAGTGTATGGGTAGGGGTTTCTCCAAGTCTTACCCCTTCCCTGATTGCACATATTTTAGTGTCCAAATCTCTAGTTAGAGATCTAAGGAACTTTTCATTGAGTTCATAATCTGTGAACACCCTTCCATAGGTTCTTAGTTCATTTACAATCCTAAAGAACCTTTCATAGCACATGGAGATATTCCCCTGGCTCAGATGTCTGAAGGCTTCATACTCCTGATTGAGGAGTGACTTTCTATCATCCCTCACTTCAGCTGTTCCCTCCATATAAACACCCAATGTGTCCCACATTTCCTTGGCAGTTGTGCAGTGTACCAAGTTCTGAAATGTAGTGTCATCAATGGTATTTACTATTATGTTTTGGTCTCTCTTGTCCATAATGTACAATGCTATCTCATCATTGGTCAGCTCAGAAAATACCTTAAGTACTTTTCTAGTAGGGTCAATAGTGGAGATTTTCTCAAAGGTATAAGGGCCATTTTTTACAGTCAAAAAGATCCTTGAGTCTGAGGCTTCCATGAATAGCCTTACCCTTTGCTTCCATATACCAAAGTTTTCTTTGGAGCATATGCGCAACTTCATTGACCCTAACTCCTTCTTCATTCCACTGTTGGCCATTGGATTTCAGATTTGACTACTCCTTTATAGGAACAGACTGTTAAGTCCTTTTGATCAACCTCCCTCTGATACCACTTGATAGTTTGTTAGGTGTAGTCAATATTACCTAGAGGGGGGGATATGTTTTACTTATTTTCTTTATATAATCCTAATGTATCTAGCTGCAGAAAACTCAATCACAGAAAGCACACAAGGATGTATAGAGGTTCCTCAAGACAGGGTGTCTTGAGTAGTCCTCTTTCCCGCTTCACTTTTCTAACAGTGAGTTAGACAAGGCCACAAACTCCAATCTCAGCTCCTTGAGCTTACACCACAAATTCCTCAGAACTTCTCAGATCAAGAGTGATCCTACCTCAGGCACAACATCCCTACACTCAGGCACAGCAGCCCTGCACCTCAGGCACAGCAGCCCTACACTCAGGCTCAACAGCCCTACACCTCAGGCACAACAACCCTACAGCTCAGAGTTATGTAACTCCTATCACTCAGAAATCACACAGATTTCCTACCTCAGACCTATCAAGAAGTCCTACCACTCAAGCTGTCAACACAACTGTACACACAGGCTCAACAGCCTTTCACTCAGGCAACAATGCCTTACAAATATATAAGAGAGTTTGTATTAAATACAGAAGACAAAAGGTTTACTCTCAGGTCTTCTTATTTCTTTCTTCAGATCTGAAAGACAGCAGCTGCAGATTTGAATCACCTTGATCTTCTCCTTCAGCAAAGTAGAAGATCAACTTGCCCTTCTTGAGTTGGTACAGGAAGAGCTAACTTATCTCCTTCAGAAGATTAACTCCAGCTTCAGAGAATAACTTCAACTGGCTGGAACATGAATGCTCGATTGCGGCTTGCAGCAAAAGCTTTTCAATGGAATAGTGCTTGTTGTTGTGCCCTAGCTTTTGCTTTTGTACTTCCAGAAGGCTTCAACGGCTATTTCAATCCTCCTGACACAGTATGGGGCAGATTGGAGTTGCTTTTCCCTTTTTATTTCCGCTTGCGCCAAAAGCAGATCCCGTCAGCACATTTGAATCTTTCTCAGTAGTTGGGCTGAGGCAGCTTCCAGTCTCAGCAGTTGGGCTGAGACAGCTTCCAGTCTCAGTGATAGCTCCAGTCTCCTTCTCAGCAATTCCGCTGGGATAGACATAAGTCTCAGCGGTTTTCCTCTATCTGCAGCTCTACAAGCCCAGACTCCATCTCAGCGGCTGGACTGAGACAGAGATGTTGTCTCAGCAGTTTTGGGCAGACTGTTACCAATACTATTCCTTGTCTTGGAATAACCTAACCCTGCATGCTTATGAGATACAAATAGGGTTTATCAAATACAACTTGTACTTTGTATTTGAGTGTGAGGCCTCTTCAAATTAAAGGGACATTGAGGGTCAATTTCCCAACAGGAAGAATTATTGAAATTGTATTGCAGGAAAGACACCATGACCTTCTGGTCTCTCCCAAGGTGACCATTAATTCTAGCAAGAAGCTGACCTCCGCTCTCTTTACTAAATGGGACAGGGTGCTTACCAAGAAGAACCTAGGAGAAGCTACCCAGAAGAAAACTTCTGAAGGCACGAGGACTGATCCAGTCACTCCCTCAACCCTTCTAGAAGCTCCTTCTCCTCCTCCTCTTGTTTCTTCTCCTCCTCTCCCATCTCCACCTCAGAATATTTCCCATGCATAATCTCCACCTCCAAATTCTCCCACACTCATTGATGACATTCCATCCTCATCTACCCTTCTACCTCCTCACACTTCTCCACCTCCATCTCCCATGCATGATGACCATCATTCACCCATCCATCATTCTTGCCCTATTCATTTTGACATCCCTCAACAACATGCCAATGTTGCAAACATCTTTGTACCAACCTCCATTCCATCCACTTCTCAATCATCTTCATCTCATCCACCTGAAATGTTTTTTCTACATTTCCAAACTGTTGCAGATCAAATTCTTGACTACATTGTTCCCAAGATAGATCAAATCCTGGATGCAAAACTTGCTCCAGTCCATAACATTCTTTCTACTCTTGACTCCACCTTGGATGCAAAAATTGCTCCAATTCTTCAAGCAATTTCTGAATTATCTTCTAAGATATCTTCAACTCCTTCCTCTTTTTCTGTCCCTTCTTCTAGGGGCCTAGATTCAGGTCTCCCTGAAGCTAGGCAAGGGGAGATGCCTTATGAAGAAGCTCCAGAAGCTCCTCTTTCAGAGGCTACAGTTTTTATTGAAGAAACAGTTCAAATTTCTGATTTAGATATGTTTGATTTAGTTCAAATATCTGAAACTCCAATCATAGAAGAGATAAATAATATCTACATTCATCCATCCCTAGATATTATTTCTTTACTGTCTAAGTTCAGTTTTGTTTCCTCTAATCTGCCAAAATATCAAGATTATTCTAGAGCAATTGTTCCATACAGTGCTCCAATAGATAAAGTTTTGTTGAAAGAGATTATCAGCACTTTTGATGTTCAAATTGCAGATCCAGTTCCTGTTTCAGTTCCAATCCAAAGTCATGCAAATGAATCAGTTGAAATTTCAGAGAAAGTTATCAATAGTTTTGATTTTCCAACTTTTGTCTTTGATGAATCACCAATTCCAGATTTTGATGAAATTTGGAAAGCAGAAGATGAAGCTTTTGAAGCTAAAGAGCAAAAGATCAAAGCTCTGAAATTGGTCAATGAATTATATGATGATCCAATTCCCTCTTCTGACTCTGATGAAAAAGACAATGATAGTGATTCTGATGATACTTTATCAAGGAAGAGAAAGAAAAGAAAGGCAAAGTCTTTGGCTGTCCCCAAGACTCCTAACCCAGATAGTGATATTCCCTATTACATCCTTCATAACATCACTCATGACAAAGATACCCCTCACTGGATGAAGTTCTCCAGAAATGAAACTAAGAGGAGAAAGAAATTCAAGAAAACTGGTTATTATTCTGATAAGCCAGTTAGGTTTAATCCACCTCCACATCCTCCTCCAGCAGGATCAGTAGGCTCAGCTGGACCTTCTTCTTCCTCTCACAAGTTCACTAATCAGCAATCAAGTAAACCAGCTAACACAAGTGGTTATCAGAGTTCTTGGTCTTCAGGATTTTCTTCAACCCCTTCCAAGAATGTTACTACAGAATATAAGCTTATAATATCTGATGGATCCTTGCACAGGAAAAGAAACATTCCTTTTGAAAAACCTTCATTGCAGGCTATTGATTCTGATGATAGGCCTTTGTCCCCAGTGAACACAGATGCTGATGAATTAGCACAGATGGCTAGGTTCAAAGAGACAATTGCCTCAGCTCAGATTAATAAGGCAAAAGCTGAAGGGAAAGACCATTCTCAGTTCTCAACCATGTCAGAGTACAGAAGAAAGGAGTTTGAAAAGTACAAATCAAAGAACTTTTTCAATGCTGAAGAATTCCTGATGCAGTACCCACAAGCAGTTGTTGTTCAAGCTAGAGCTCAGACTATTATTGGAGCTCAGGATCTCTACATAAGCAAGAAGAAATCTGAAGATCCTAACAGGAAAATCATCTTCAAACCTTCATCAGCAAAAAAATGAAAAAGGTTCAGACTTATTTATTCTTTTATTGTTTAACATTTTAGTTGTAATGATTATGAACTCAGAGCACTATTTTTACTTTATCTGCTGAAATGAATTCTCATTCTGTCAGATATATTTTTATGCTCTGCTGTTTATTTTTCTATTGTATTTACTTGATTGATTGTCAAATAGTATCCTAACCCAAATAGGGGGAAATTGTTGGAACAACCCTATTACTGATTTGGGCTAGGATCACTATGTTTTAACTAAGGATCAAGTTGACCCCATTGTATAGTTTAAGGGTCAAGTTTTTTAGGCTGTTAGAGTTACTAGAACTTAAGGAAAATTTAAGTTCCCAGTGTTCGACAAATGTTGAGTGGCGTTCGACGAATGTCTAGCATCGTTCGACGAATTTGTCTCAGCAGACTGAAGTATTATGGACAGTTCCAGAACTCGACATTCTCTGAGCAGCGTTCGACAAATGGCGAGCAGCGTTCGACGAATTCCAGCCAGAGCTCGACAAATTCTGTATTAAAGCTCAGATCGACAAATACACGTCCAGATTATTTGTATCAGTTATTTGTCAACACTCTGAACTCAGATCGACGACTCCAACGGATATATTCAATACATTTGGACGTATTCAAGGCAAGCAAGTAAGGATATTATTTTCTTTAAATATATTCCTTATTTCCTTTGTTCCAAGACAAAGATAGCCGTTGACAATTAATGCAAAAGAGTATTTCACGGCAAAGGAATTAAAGGACCTGACAAAAGTCGTTTTGTCTTTGTTGTTATTCCAAGAAAGAATTAAAGACAGATTATTCTATTCCAAAAATAGAATATATCAAGACAGACATTATTTGTCTTATCTCTCTCGACAGAATTCAAATTAGCATTCTTGCAGAATACAGAAAGACAACAACAAGGATAGAGAAAGAGAAGAAGAACATTTAGTCTACTATTCTCAGTCTTCTTCTTCTTCCTCAAGCAGCAATCATCTTCTCTCTGAGAACATCATCTTCAAGATCCATTTCTCAGATATTCTGCTGCAAGTTCAAGTCTTCTACAAGAGCAACAAGGAATCTGAAGAACCTGTTCTTCCAGATTAATCTGCTATAGAAGATTTGTGCCTTCAAGAGAAAGCTTCTCCAACATCTGTCAAATACTTCAATCAGACAGGGGGAGCTTTACAACAAGTCCACTAGAGTCTTCTCTCAGCATCTTGACAGAGAAGAACACTATAACTCTTTATCACCCCTCTTTTACAGGGTTAATACTCCCTTCAAAAGTGTAGTTCCTTGGTGGCAAGACACCTGATCAAAAAATCTATTTGGTTTTGAGCACCTGATCAAAAGCTCTTTGGTGTGTGGACACCTGATCAAAATCACCTTGGTGTTAGGGCACCTGATCAACCCTCCTAGTGGACTCCTACCAAAGGGTGGTAGAAGAGTGGACTAACCAGATTTATTGGGGAACCACTATAAATTCCTTGTGTCTTCTGTGTGTGTTTATTTCTTTGTGCTGTGCTGTGTGCTTTTATTTATTCAGTTATTCTTTTTATACATTTCTCACTCTGCTTACACATATATATATAACACTATTTTAATTACACTATAAAACTAAGGAGAAGTTTTTAATACTCTATTCACCCCCCCCCCCCCCCCTCTAGAGTAACTTAAGATCTAACCTCCACTTTCAATTCATGCAGTTGAGAAGGAGGGTGTGGATTCATTGAATGATGATATAAGTACTCTTACGTTGAAGAGTGTCTATCATGTTCCGGGGATGAAGAAGAACCTCTTCTCAGTGACCAATGCGGTGGATGCTGGCTATCACGTTATGTTTGGTCCAACAGAAGTGAAATTTCTCCAAAACATTTCAGCGGTGAAAGCCGAGGTCACTCATGTTGGGAGACGGGTGAAGGATTTGTTTGTTCTTTCAACAAATTCTTATGTTGATAAGATGAGGGCTAACGACAGTGCTGCTATCTGGCACGAAAGACTTGGGCATGTTGGAATGGATAAGCTGAAAGCTATGGCGGGAAGAGGCCTGGTGAAAGGTCTGCCCACCTTGTCATCTTTCGGGGATGGTCATGTTTGTGCAGGTTGTTAGTTTGGTAAAGCTCAACGCTTTCCATTTGACAAATCACAAAGCAAATGTAAAGACAATTGGATTGTATCCATGGTGATCTGTTTGGACCTACCAACACTGCCAGTCTCGGAGGTAGCAGGTACATGCTGATTTTGTTTGATGACTCCACCAGATATACTTGGGTATATTTTCTGAAGGAGAAGTCGGAGGCGTTCGAGAGGTTTGTGGAGTTCAAGGAAAGGTCGGCTAAACATGCGGGTGGAGAAGTTCAGAACAGACAATGGAGGGGAGTTCACCTCCAAGGAGTTCTTTAACTTCTGCAGGAAGCATGACATCCAAAGGGAGCTTTCTTGTGCTCACACTCCACAACAGAAAGGAGTTACAGAGTGGAAGATCCATCATCTGACGGAGACCTGCAAATGTTGGCTTCATGCGAAGAATATTCCTAAGCCTTTTTGGGCAGAGTGTATGTCTTGTGCAGCTTCTGTTATCAACCGGATGCTCCTCAGTCCCATCAACATGAAGAGCCCTCATGAGTTGATGTTTAAGGAGAATCCAAGCGTGGAACACTTTTGAGTGTTTGGCTCTACCTGCTATGTGCATGTTCCGGATGCCCTTCGAACGAAGCTAGATGCTAAGGCAAGGAAGCTAGTCTTCGTCGGTTATGATGACCGAAAGAAAGGGTGGAGATGCATGGATCCCGAGATACGGAGATATGTGGTCTCTAGGGATCTGGTATTTGACGAGCTGACTTCATACCAAGGTAGCTCTTCTGTGGAGTTAAAAGGAAGCAGGGTAGATGGTGGACTAGAGGAAGCTGCAAGGGAAGCTCTAGTGGAGTTGCCTGTTTCTCCAGGTGCTCCAGGTATTTCTAGCTCTGGATTAGGTGCTTCGGGTTCTGGAAGCAGTGGGAGCGAGGCTCCATGTCTACCTGAAAAGAGAGCTAGTCCAGAAGCTGCAGTGGAAGAGGTGGTTCAGAGTCAAGCTCTGAGGAAGTCCAAGAGGACCATTATTCCACCTGATCAGTATACGGGCGGGAATTTGGTGAGCTTTTTCTCATGTTTCTTCGCAGGTCCCCTGGATGAGAGAGAGCCATCTTGTTATGAAAACACCGTTGGAGTCAAGGAGTGGGAAGGATCCATGGATGAAGAGATGGCTGCCCTCAGGAAGAATGAGACTTGGGACTTGGTGCCTAAGGTTGAGGGTGTTACTCCGGTGACTTGCAAGTGGGTTTTCAAACTGAAGAAGAAAGCTGATGGAAGTATTGAGCGGTACAAGGCTTGCAGGTTAGCGGCTTAAAGCTCGCAGTCAGCTTGTCTCCTTCTTCCAGCTTTGAATAAACCAGTCCGTGCGGACTGTGTTTGTTGGAACACGGTCTTCCGCATCTCCTAGGTTTGAGAATAACAAATCCTATGTGTATTTGATCCTGTGTGTTCAAGTGTGCAGGTTAAAATAGTCCACATGACTCAAGGAGTACTCATGATGTCTGCCCCCAAAATTGAGGCCAAAATTCAAAGAAGCTCACTAGCGTCGGCGGTAGCGATAGCGCCCGGCGCTAGCATTGATTAGCTCAATTCCGGCGGCATTTTTAGAAGGAACTAGCGCCCAGTGGTAGCTACTAGCGCTGGCGGTAGCATGGCGCACAAGAGGCATATAGTAAATTGTTGCCACGGATGGGAGATTCGGCCGTGCAAGATTATTCCTAATCCGGGCTAGCGCCGGCGGAAGCGCTAGCACCGGCGGTAGCGTGAAGGCTATAAATTGGATGATTTGGCTCTGAATTCTTCATCCTCCTCGAATCCCAAACTCCAGAGCTTCGTGCCATAGCAGAGAGAGGAAGATTCAGAGCGATACTCCCACAATTCCATAGAGCCATAAGGAGATCCGTGGAGAAGTGTAACACCCTGCCAGTACGAAGAGTATAACAGCAGGTCCGGCCGGGACCCCACGCCATACAAACCACACTAGCTAGGAGTTAAAAGGTGATAACCAGAAAAGTAACAACTAAACGAGAGTACAAAACGTAAGCGGAAGCATTAAATAAACCATTTCAATTAGAACTGTCCGCTATCATAGGAATGAAACCAAAATATAGAGTTACGGCCTTAAGGCCTTACATTTACCAAATGTGATAAAAACTCCAAACATACATCAGCACGCAGGCCGGCAATACAAGGAAAACAGAAAAGAGGCTGGCCTTCGAGGGCCAACTCAGCATAAGGGCCACCGCCCGCTATTTTCCGCTAGGCTCACCTGCACCTGCATAAGAACATTCCACCAAGCGGTGGCAAATAAGGTAACGGTCAGCAAAGCTGACCAAATTATAACGACCCCACCCCTTTCCCGGGGTGGCGGAGATTCTACCCTGCAAGCAAGCCATGCTAGCACAAGTACTAATATAAAGAAAGTGCAACTACACAAGGTGAGGTTTCAAGCACAATCAATCTTCTAGGTTGAGCATCAAAAGAAAGGAACCTAGGTATGCACATGATGTTGGTTGGGTTCACCCGAAGGTTCCCACAACCGCCTAAACAACCGCATGAGGCTAACAACATCAATTCATCACAAACGTGGGTACACACAACCGCACGCTCCATGCTCACAAGGCATGCGCCAAAGGTACTTCTTCTCGAGCACCAAAACCATCATGAGTCCGGAAACTCTAGATAGAAAAGAGCTTTTGGTCGGTCTAGGCAAGACGCCCTTCCCAACCTCTCCCAAGGTCGTTCGGGTTTACAAGAGATAAATCCCCCTACCACCACGCCTGGAAACGGGTTCAGTTCAGCCAATTCCCGTGCTCTTGTCATCGATTGAACACACGATGCGGGTATGACATCACCTCAGCCCGTAAGGGTTTAGCACTCGCTAGTGCTACACAAAACATAAGTTACAACACCCAAGCCTTAAAAGTTTACTTTGTAACGACTCAAGACCCGACTCCGCCTTTCGGCCGGAGGGCATGAGGGATCGTTAGGGCTTTATACGTAACCAAAAAGGAGGTACAAGACCACTCCTCAACAATTCTAGTGGTGAAGGTTTGCATTCAACCACTCGTAAAGCATGGGGCTTCCGTTAGGATCTTCACAAGGTGCCTACGCTTAAATCCTGCAATACTATCGCATATATCACAGAGTCATTCTCCGGCACGCATTCTAGGCTTAACCTAAATGCAACGTCGCAAAACAAGCATCACCGATTCGGGCTCACGGCCACGAATAGGCTTCACACACAATGCCTAAATCCGCACGACTACCGGATTTTCTACATGCAATATGCCGGGGACGGACACAATTGACCCGGAGTTCCGAAGAACTTGAGGAAATCCTACACTTCACCCATTTGGTGAAAGGGATTCCTCATGCAAGCATAGAGAAATGAAGGAGAGGACAAAAGACAAGTCCAAACAACGGGAGAAGAAATCGTTACCCTAGGAGCGTTCTTTTTCGCCATGGATCTGAGATTCTAGACGGAGGGAAAAGACCGCACCGGGCTGCACTCTCCAGATCTGGAAACGGTTCGCGAAACGGAGCTCCGGAGCTCCGTCAATGGCGAAATCTCCTCTTCTTCTTCCTTGCCCCCTTCTCCTTCCTCTAGCCTAGGAGAGAGAAACACTATGAAAATATGAGGGTTTAATCCCTCTCCAAAGCCCTAAGACCCCTCAGCAATAAATCCTAGCCGTTGGATCGAATTCCAAGAAATTTGATCGGTCGGATCCTCTTCTCCGCTCAAAATCGCGGAACAGAATAAACAGGGCGCACGATCACAGGCGCACGGTCAGTGGTCGTGCGCGACGAGGGCAATGGTCGTGCGCACTATCCGTGACAGAACTCTGAATTCTTGCGAATAAGCGCACGATCGCTGGCGCACGATCACTGGTCGTGCGCGAAGAGGGAAATGGTCGTGCGCACTGTCTGAGACAGAACTCGATTCTCTTCTGAATTAACGCACGATCGCTGGCGCACGATCACTGGTCGTGCGCGATGAGGCCACTGATCATGCGCTAAGAGCAGACAGGGAAAGATTTAGCCTGCTTTACGTGCCGCACTACCACTCCGCCTACTTCGCGGAACTACCAGATTTGGGGTGTTACAGCTCCACCCTCCTTAAAAGAATTTCGTCCCGAAATCCAGGAAACAGTAATAGCATAGATTACAGTTATACTTTACCTGAGGGAAAAAGCTCGGGATACTCCGCAAGCATCGTTTGCTCTCTCTCCCAAGAGAGCTCCTCTCGGCCGCAGTTATCCCACCGGACTTTTACCATCCGAATGGACTTGTTCCGCAGCTGCTTTACTTCGGTATCTTCGATGCGTAAAGGCTTGACTTTCGTCGACAACCCACTATCAACCGGAACTTTGCCGACCGCAACGATATGAGTAGGCTCTTGCACTGCCTTCCTCAACACTGAAATGTGAAACACGTCGTGCAGACCGCTCAGCTCTGCAGATAGTGCAAGCCGATAAGCCGCATCACCAACACGCTCCACGATCTCGAACAGTCCTAAGTACCTCGGACTGAGCTTTTTCAAGCGTCGAATCCTTGATACCCCTTTGAACAGTTTGATCTTCAAGTAAACCCGGTCACCGACGGCAAACTCTAAGTTCCTATGCTTGGCATTGAAATACTTTGCTTGCCTATCCTGGGCAACCAATAGCCTTTCGCGTAAAGTTCGGATCGTCGAAGTTGCTTCTTCAACATCCTTTCGCTTCAATAGCTTTGTATCGCCCGTTTCCGCCCAAGACAACGGCGTACGACACTTCTTACCATAGAGGGCCTCGAAAGGAGCCATCTTTATGCTGGCTTGGTAGCTATTATTGTAGGCGAATTCGATCATATAGAGATGATCCTCCCACTTCTTTCCAAAGTCTAGAGCGCACATTCGGAGCATATCCTCCATAGTCCTGTTGGTTCTCTCGGTCTGTCCATCCGTTTGCGGGTGGAAGGCCGTGCTGAACTTCAATTTTGTGCCCAAGAGTTCATGGATAAGCCTCCAATCTTTCGATGTGAAACGCCCGTCACGATCGCTGACGATGCTACGAGGGACACCTTGCAGTCTCACGATACTATCCACATAGAGCTTTGCTAGCTTCTCTACGGAATCATCCTTCCGGTTCGGAATGAAGTGTGATACCTTTGTCAAACGGTCCACGATCACCCATATGGCGTCGTTTCCATGTTGCGATCTCGGCAATCCGTGCACGAAATCCATCGAAATATCATCAAACTTCCACTCCGGAATCGGCAAGGACTTCAGAAACCCACCGGGACGCTGACATTCCGCTTTCACCAATGCGCAAGTATGACACTTGGCCACGTAAAGGGCAATGTCTTTCTTCATGCTCGGCCACCAGAACAATTTCTTCATATCCATAAACATTTTAGTGCTCCCCGGGTGGATCGAGTACTTGGTATGATGAGCCTCGTACATCAACTCCGCCCGTAGAGTACCAACGTTTGGGATGCATAACCTTTCCTGCTTCCACATAAGGTCGTCTTCGAAGGAGAAATCAGCGTTTAACCCTTCAACGGTTTCCGCATTGTATCGTTTCAAGCTCTCGTCCAACTCCAATGCTTGTCGAACTCGGTCGGCAAGGTCGTAGCGAACTTCCGTCCAGTTCAAGCATGCTGAGGTAGACGTTCTCCTATCAATGCATATGATCTCCATTTCTTCTAGCTCACGGATTAGACGCTCATCGTGCATCAAAATCCAATTTGCTTGTGCGGGAGCCCGACGACTCAACGCGTCTGCAACTACGTTTCCTTTACCGGGAGTATATTTGATATCGAAGGTGTAGTCCCCAAGGAACTCCATCCACCTCCTTTGGCACATGTTCAACTCCCTTTGATCTAGTAAGTACTTGAGGCTCTTATGGTCGGTAAAGATATCGATCTTCACGCCATATAGATAGTGTCTCCAAAGTTTGAGGGCAAAAACCACGGCCGCTAGCTCCAAATCATGGACCGGGTAATTCCTCTCGTGAACCTTCAGTTGCCGGGAGCCGTAGGCAATTACCTTCCCGAACTGCACTAGGACACAACCCAATCCACTTCCTGAGGCGTCGCTATATATTTCGTAGCCTTCCGTACCTTGTGGCGAGCATAGAATGGGCGCCGTGGTCAGACGGCTCTTTAGCTCTTCAAAAGCTCGTGCGCACTCGGGCGACCAAACGAACTTATGATCCTTCCTAGTCAGTTTTGTGAGAGGAAGTGCGATCCTTGAGAAGTTTTCCACAAAGCGCCTATAATAGCCGGCAAGTCCTAAGAAACTTCGGACTTCCGCTACGTTTTTCAACAAAGGCCACGCTTGGATCGCTTCTATCTTCGACGGATCAACTGCAATTCCTTCGCCACTAACAACATGACCAAGGAATGCCACTGACGGTAGCCAAAACTCGCACTTGGAGAACTTGGCATATAGCTGACTCCTCCTCAAGGTGCTCAGGACTGCGTGCAGATGCCCTACATGCTCCTCTTCCGACTGAGAGTATACCAAAATGTCGTCGATGAAGACGATCACAAATTGATCTAAATACTCTCGGAATGTCCTATTCATCAAGTCCATGAATACCGACGGTGCGTTGGATAGACCGAACGGCATTACCGTGAACTCATAGTGTCCAAAGCGGGTACTGAACGCTGTCTTTGGAATGTCACATTCCCTTATTCGCAGTTGATAGTAGCCGGACCTTAGGTCTAGCTTGGAGTAAACCGTCGACCCCATCAGTTGGTCGAACAGATCATCGATTCTAGGAATCGGATATCGGTTTTTCTCGGTCAACTTGTTTAGCTCTCTATAATCAATACATAGACGCAAGATCCCATCCTTCTTTTTCACAAAGAGGACCGGTGCACTCCAAGGCGAAGAACTTGGACGTACGTAGCCTTGCTCTAGCAGCTCTTGCAATTGGACCTTCAACTCTGCCAATTCCTTTGGCGCTATTCGGTATGGTGAGCGGGCCACAGGTTTGGCACCTGGCACCAACTCGATACAGAAATCAATCTCCCGATGAGGCGGAGCCCCAGGGAGTTCGTTAGGAAACACGTCGGCGTATTCCGCTACAACTGGGACATCACACAACCTGGGCTTTGGCTCCGAAGCCTCCAACAAGGTGAAGAACAACTCGGTGCCTTTTCTCACCGCCTTAACCACTTGGAGAGCAGACATCAGCATCTTGCTCGCTCCTCGCATACCGGCGAATGTGGTTTCATCGTCGGTGTTCGTTCCCAGAGTGATCTCCTTTGTGTTGCAATCTATGCATGCTCACTGCTCCGAGAGCCAGTCCATGCCGAAGATCACATCGAATTCAGCTAACGGTAGTAACGACGCTTCCAAGTCGAAATCTTGACTTCCGATCCGCACCTTCACACGGATCTTCCTATCCGCACTCATTCGAGATCCATTGGGTAGCACTACTTCCAATCTATCCTCTACAAAGGTAGACGGCACTCCGATTCCCACCACGAAGTCCTCGGACAGAAAAGAGTGCGATGCACCCGTATCGAATAGAGCTCTCGCCGGATAGTTGAAAATTAGGACGAAACCTAATTGTACACAAATAACACATATAGTCGTACAACAGTAAGAATCATATACATAGCTGTAAAAGCTAACTTCTAATTCGTACCTGTGACTACATCGGTTTGTCGTATAGCTTCTTGTTGGCCAAGCGAATAGACTCTCGGCTGAGTCGGAATGTGTTGGGAGGCCGAAGACTCTGCCGCTTTGCCCTTTTCCGCAGCCCGAGCATAATCCACCGCTCGATTTGCCGCCTTTGGGGGACCACTTCGACACACCGCAGCTTTGTGTCCCACCTTCCCGCAGGTGAAACACGTAATAGGAGTCTGCGCGGTCGTGGCTCCCGAAACATTCGAAGAAGCTGGTTCCGCCTGTTTGAACTTCCGCTTGTTCCTTCTGAAGTCCGGCTTGGACTGAGAGGCCGGCGCATGAAACTCGGGTTTCTTTACAACACTCTTTGCTTGTACCCTCTTCATGTCCAACTCCAAAGATCTGGCAGTTTGCACCATCACTTGAAAGCCAAACGTCATAGGGCCTGCAAGGAGCAGCCTCAACTCGTCCCGAAGCCCTTCATAGAATTTATTCGTCTTCATCTCCTCATCCTCCACCAATGCCTCCGCATAGCGACTCAGTCTGGTAAACTCATGTAAGTAATCGTCAACGGAGCGATCACCTTGAGTTAACCTCAGGAACTGGTTTTGTAACGCAATGCGTTGGGCAGAGGGGATAAACCGCTGGAGGAACGACTTTGAAAACTCAGCCATTGTTATTTCAGTAATGTCTCTATCGCCGAACTTGTGCAGTTCCTGCTCTTCCCACCACAGCACAGCCTCTCCGTCAAGAAGGAAAGTGGCTAAGGTGACCATCATGGCTTCGTCCGTCGCCGTCGCCCTCAGAGTTCTTCTAACTCTTGACAACCAGTCTTCTGCCTCCGTTGGGGACTCAGATCCCGAGAAAGTAGGAGGATTAAAGCTCAAGAAGTGCTTTAATTGTTGGTCACGCGCTCGCCCCGCAACTACTTGCGCAACTTGACGCTCCACCCTCGGTGCTAACGCCGGTTCCTCTGCAGCTACAGGCACAGGGGCATCAACCCTCGGTGCTACCGCAGGTTCCACTGCAGGTTCAATTACCGGGGCCGCATCTGTAGTAGGCGTAGCAGGCTGTGCAAGCCTTTGCGGTTGAGCATTGATCATCGCGAAGACCGCTTCTGCGACCATTCTGATCATCTCAGCCGAAGGAGTGGTCGCTGGCACCTCAGCCGACCCACTACTTTCAGCAGTGTTACGGGGTTGAGACCGCCCCGCAGCACTTCTAGTCACCTATAATCATGCAAGGCACAATTTAGTGACCCTAAACATATCAAACATCAATCATGGAATGCTCAGGTTCCGCAAACAAGTATGTTTTTTTTTTTTTTTTTTTCATTCCTAAGTGGACATTCTTATTAGTTTTTGTCGTTTTAGGTGAATGCACATCCCGTGCACACCACCCCTAAAAAGGAATTCGTCCCGAATTCGCTAAACTACGGATCGACGCCTTAAGTCCGATACCAAATTGTAACACCCTGCCAGTACGAAGAGTATAACAGCAGGTCCGGCCGGGACCCCACGCCATACAAACCACACTAGCTAGGAGTTAAAAGGTGATAACCAGAAAAGTAACAACTAAACGAGAGTACAAAACGTAAGCGGAAGCATTAAATAAACCATTTCAATTAGAACTGTCCACTATCATAGGAATGAAACCAAAATATAGAGTTACGGCCTTAAGGCCTTACATTTACCAAATGTGATAAAAACTCCAAACATACATCAGCACGCAGGCCGGCAATACAAGGAAAACAGAAAAGAGGCTGGCCTTCGAGGGCCAACTCAGCATAAGGGCCACCGCCCGCTATTTTCCGCTAGGCTCACCTGCACCTGCATAAGAACATTCCACCAAGCGGTGGCAAATAAGGTAACGGTCAGCAAAGCTGACCAAATTATAACGACCCCACCCCTTTCCCGGGGTGGCGGAGATTCTACCCTGCAAGCAAGCCATGCTAGCACAAGTACTAATATAAAGAAAGTGCAACTACACAAGGTGAGGTTTCAAGCACAATCAATCTTCTAGGTTGAGCATCAAAAGAAAGGAACCTAGGTATGCACATGATGTTGGTTGGGTTCACCCGAAGGTTCCCACAACCGCCTAAACAACCGCATGAGGCTAACAACATCAATTCATCACAAACGTGGGTACACACAACCGCACGCTCCATGCTCACAAGGCATGCGCCAAAGGTACTTCTTCTCGAGCACCAAAACCATCATGAGTCCGGAAACTCTAGATAGAAAAGAGCTTTTGGTCGGTCTAGGCAAGACGCCCTTCCCAACCTCTCCCAAGGTCGTTCGGGTTTACAAGAGATAAATCCCCCTACCACCACGCCTGGAAACGGGTTCAGTTCAGCCAATTCCCGTGCTCTTGTCATCGATTGAACACACGATGCGGGTATGACATCACCTCAGCCCGTAAGGGTTTAGCACTCGCTAGTGCTACACAAAACATAAGTTACAACACCCAAGCCTTAAAAGTTTACTTTGTAACGACTCAAGACCCGACTCCGCCTTTCGGCCGGAGGGCATGAGGGATCGTTAGGGCTTTATACGTAACCAAAAAGGAGGTACAAGACCACTCCTCAACAATTCTAGTGGTGAAGGTTTGCATTCAACCACTCGTAAAGCATGGGGCTTCCGTTAGGATCTTCACAAGGTGCCTACGCTTAAATCCTGCAATACTATCGCATATATCACAGAGTCATTCTCCGGCACGCATTCTAGGCTTAACCTAAATGCAACGTCGCAAAACAAGCATCACCGATTCGGGCTCACGGCCACGAATAGGCTTCACACACAATGCCTAAATCCGCACGACTACCGGATTTTCTACATGCAATATGCCGGGGACGGACACAATCGACCCGGAGTTCCGAAGAACTTGAGGAAATCCTACACTTCACCCATTTGGTGAAAGGGATTCCTCATGCAAGCATAGAGAAATGAAGGAGAGGACAAAAGACAAGTCCAAACAACGGGAGAAGAAATCGTTACCCTAGGAGCATTCTTTTTCGCCATGGATCCGAGATTCTAGACGGAGGGAAAAGACCGCACCGGGCTGCACTCTCCAGATCTGGAAACGGTTCGCGAAACGGAGCTCCGGAGCTCCGTCAATGGCGAAATCTCCTCTTCTTCTTCCTTGCCCCCTTCTCCTTCCTCTAGCCTAGGAGAGAGAAACACTATGAAAATATGAGGGTTTAATCCCTCTCCAAAGCCCTAAGACCCCTCAGCAATAAATCCCAGCCGTTGGATCGAATTCCAAGAAATTTGATCGGTCGGATCCTCTTCTCCGCTCAAAATCGCGGAACAGAATAAACAGGGCGCACGATCACAGGCGCACGGTCAGTGGTCGTGCGCGACGAGGGCAATGGTCGTGCGCACTATCCGTGACAGAACTCTGAATTCTTGCGAATAAGCGCACGATCGCTGGCGCACGATCACTGGTCGTGCGCGAAGAGGGAAATGGTCGTGCGCACTGTCCGAGACAGAACTCGATTCTCTTCTGAATTAACGCACGATCGCTGGCGCACGATCACTGGTCGTGCGCGATGAGGCCACTGATCGTGCGCTAAGAGCAGACAGGGAAAGATTTAGCCTGCTTCACGTGCCGCACTACCACTCCGCCTACTTCGCGGAACTACCAGATTTGGGGTGTTACAAGAAGATTTCAACAGGCGTCATCATAGTGACGAAAGGCCGCATCGACTACGATCATACTCTGCGGGCCTTCGTCCACTTCTCCAAGAGATCCACATAGAGGGAGTTTCTATATTATTGTCTTTTCATTTCATATCTTTTCTGTAAACGGTAGTGAAATCGCCTCGTGTTGGCGACTAGGTCTGGGGTAGGACTTAGGGCTGAAATTCGCCTCGTGTTGGCGATTAGATCTAGGTTAGGTCTAGGGGGTGCTCGAGGCCTTTCTGGGGATAGATCGGCTAGAGCGGCTTGAGGCCGTATCTGGGGAGAGATCGGCTAAAGCCAACCGGTTCGTGGGGATACGAGTCGGTATAGAAAACGAAAAAGAATTTTTATTAGTCGCCTCCGATTTCTAGCGTCATAGAAATCATGTTTTGTAAAACATTATTTGATATTAATAAAGCATATCTCTTTATTATTGTTTTACTTGATGTCTCTTTATTAATCTTGCAATATTCCGAAGTTTTTCTAAATATAATCTAAAGTTTTTGAAAACCCTTATTCACCCCCCCCCCCCTCTAAGGGCGCCGACCGATCCAACAAGTGGTATCAGAGCGGCTATATTCCAATCGGCTTAACAACCAGGAATAATGGCGTCTCATGATCTCGCTTCAACTAGTGGGGCAAATTTCTGTGAAGATGAAATATCACATAAACCACCTTTGTTTGAACGAACAAATTATAAAGGATGGAAAATTTTAATGGAAAATTTTATTAAAACTTTAGATATCGAAGTATGGAACTTAGCAATTATAAGACATGCGGATGAATCAAATAAAAAGGAACTTCATTTAGATGCAAAAGCTAAACATTATCTATTTTGTGGTCTCTCAAATGAAGTTTTCAAATTTGTGTATTGCTTTTCTAGTGCTTATAAAGTATGGAAATTTCTTGAAGAAATGTATGATTTTCCTCTCGCAGGTATGGAACAAACACAGGAGGAAAAGAACGAACAAGCATCCATTATCGTTCAAGAAGATCTCTCTCGGAGCGAAGCCATGGAGAATATTGAAATAGTAAAGGAGAACAATACACCAAGAGAAAAAGAAGATGAAAATTCATCTATGATGAAGGAAGGGCCAAAAGATAACGAAGGAACTTTATGCATACATTTTTCCTCCACCAAAAGCGCTGTAAGAAAGTCAAAATCCTCTTCTTGTGTAATAAATTCCATTTCTAGTTTGAATATATTAAAAACAGCTAAACGTAAGATCAAAAAATTGAAAATTACTAATAAAAATTTACGTTTAGAAAATAAGAGACTAAAAGCTAATGTTAACTCAAATTCAAATTGTGATGTGCCTACATCATCTTGTCTTTTACTTAAAAATATAAAACCTTGTTTTGATTGTAATAATATTAAGGAAAAACTCAAAGAACTTGAAAAAGAATTGATGTGTATAAAAGAACATAATGAAAAATTATGCGTAGAAAATTCATCGTTAAAGTATGATTGTGCTAAGTGTAAGGACTACGAAATAGAAATTAAAGAGATGGACGAAACATTTGATGAATATAGGGATAAATATGAAAAACATATTAAATCAATTGTTACAACTCTTAAAAATAGCACAATCGCTTATAATAAAGCTAGACATAATTTAAAAACTAAGAATGATGAATTAAATGCCAAAATCCACTTGCTTAAGGAAATCATAAAGAAAAATTCACAAAACATATATCCACAATTTCAAAATATATCAAAAAGCAAGTTAAATATAAATTCTCAAAATATTATTAAATCAAGCAATGGAAATAAAAGACATCAACAAATTAAAAATGAAATTCCAAAGTACATTTATTATTATCATCAAACTTCTCCCAACATAAAACTTCACAAATTTCCTATGAAAAATGCTTTCTATAATCACTACAATTATAATCCTAAAAATAAAGATTATCACAATAGAAATTTGACTCACAATGATAATATTAAACCGCAGATTGAATGGAGGCCCAAAACCAATGATGAAACACAAACACCACAAAAAGGGGCCCATTCATTTCCATCTCCCCAAAAGCAAATACGTTGTATTTGGGTACCCAAAGGAACCATCACAGCCGGTCCTCTTTGGATACCTAAATCTCTCTTTCATTAGGTACCTCCAAATGCATGAAGTAGAATATTTTCAAAAGGGAAATATACAACTTTTCTCTACTTTATGATGTGCTTTAATGTATTTCAATTTTCTTTGTTTTCTTATTTCTTTGAAATTATCATGTTATGGTCATCTTGTATAGGAAACATGATAAAAAAATTTAATTAGCCTATAACATTAATCAAAAATCAAAATCTTATTAAGATGACCTACTTATTATTCATATATTCATTATACATATATTTATCAACAATTAAATTCAAAATCTTCTATGTAGTGGTAAAATATTTAATCATAAGATTTCAAAAAAAAAATATACCACATAAAATTTTTTTTCCACTTCATAACATTAAATTATGAATGAAACATTCTAGTCAAACATCCAAAAGATAACAAAATAAACAAATTTCAAAGAACAACAGCATCCAAGACATAGGTTCAAATTGCTGAATTATTACATAAAAATTGTTCCTCTCATAACTACTCCTCCTCATCTATGTTCTCCAGACTAGGACTCGGGGAGCGTCTCCTACGATTCCTCTAGACCGAGTGGCGGGGCGGATCTGAAACTGGACTCTCCCATTCCCTCCGCTTTGGTGTAGATGGGTTTAACTTTAAAGCTTTCATCATAAACTTCATCATTTTCTTGATCCCTGAGACATCCTTCCTTATCACAGAAACATCCTCCTCAACCCCTGTCATCCGCTCACCCATCTCCTCTCGAAAGGACCCATATGGAGCATCTCGAGCCCCTCGAGAAGACGCTCCTCGCCAGAGTGGTGGTTGAGTTGATGATGATGGCTCATCCGAGGCAAAGGATGCCCGCAAATGCGAGGTACTATAAATAGGAGGGTAGCAATCTATCAAGTAGAAACCCAGCTCAATAGAAGGATACAACATCTGAATCACCCGCTGGATGATGACGCCCAGGGGCAAGTTGTTGTATCTATGTCGGGTGGGTTGCCTCAACTTGTAGGAGTAGCGAATCAAGGAAAGTAGTAAGTCCGCCACGTTGAACTTCTCCTCCTCCAAAATAAAATAAGTGACATAAATGAGCTGGGCTGTGACCTTTGCTGTGTCACCCAACTTCAGCATAACTGTGTGGCGTAATACATCCTGAACAACTAGGGCATCCACGGTGAGTGTCGACACCGACGAGATCAGACTTCTGCATTCCTTATTATGTAGCACCATGTTCACCTGAGTCCAATCTCTGCCCACCCTGAAACTCTCCACATCCAACCGATGTGAATGCTGGGATAATCCAAACATGCGCCTCAAGTGCTCATGAGTAATAGTCACCTCCTGCCCTTGTACCTGTGACCGCACTCCTCCATCCAGCCTGGTCTATTATGGGTCTTCCAAATGCGTATAGAACTCTCGCACTAACTCGGAAGAAAATCAGTCAGAAATAAATAAATTTAGCACCTCGGAGGCAGCGAATAACTGCATAATGTGAGAGTGTCGTGGCAAGTCAAACTCCACGACGTATGGAACGCCCACTACTGCTGCCTCTACTGCTAACTCTGTACTCTTCTTTCCTTTAGGGGCCATCTGCCACATTATCAAATATTATTATTAAACCAAAATGAAATATATTTTTTTTAAAAACAAAAATAATTATATATCTCCTAAAATAAAATATTTTCATTTTTTTTGGAAAACAACATCAAGATCAAATTAGATCGAAAAATATCCAAGTAATATTTTTCAAACATTTCCAAAATTTAAACTAAGTAAAAAATTACTACATCCAAGAAATCCACATAAAAATTAAGATCAAAATCCTCATAAAAACCCTAATATTGATGAAAATAAACCATTATAGATCTAATCTCTAAATCCATCTAATAACCTCAAATATCTTCATCTCTAACATCACAATCAAGCTTTAAAACAAGAATTATAAGAAAAGATGAGATATTACCTCAGATCTGGGCTATTGGAACGAGTGTTCTTCGAGGTTTTTCGGGAGCAAATGACAGCAAACGGCGGATCTGAAAAGATTAGGGGGATTTAACAAAAGCCTCGATAGCGCCAGCGCTAGCTCTAGCGCCGGCGGTATCGGGCCCCTCTGATTTTTCAATAAATCAAAATTCCATTTAATACCTCTATTTATTCTCTACAATATGTACTAGATGGTGAGGCAAGATTTCGTTTATTTTGACTTGTATTGGGTGTCCTAGATTCTTCAAATTAAAACATGCTTACTAATGCAATTTTCCTCATTTTTAACCATCAAAAACATTTCCAAAAATTCTGCAAATTCAGCATGAAACTACTAATGGGACACCTAATCAAGTTCAAGTATCAAAATTTTCAAAACCCTAAAAAATCACTTACTATTTCCCACGCTAGCGCTAGTGCCGACACTAGCGTCGAGGTTCATTTTTCTATAATTTTAAAATTTTGAAAAATCCCTAAAAATATACTAATCTATATGTACTATTTAGTTTTGCACTTCAGATTTTATTTTATTTTTGAAAAATCAAATACAAAAATATAAAATCCAAATTACAAAAAAAAATATGTTCTGTCTTTTGGTTTTTTTGTCATTTGTTTAAATTCTATTTCCTAAAGCAAAAATCAAATACAAAAATATACAACAAATTTTTTTTTTATCAAAAATCAGTTTTTGAACTTAACTTTTTACTTGTATCTTGCAAAAGGGTGATTGGGCTATCATCCCATCATATCACCTAGTACCGGGCGAACCTCTCACAAGGTAGTCCTCGGCAAGTCCAAGATCAATTTTATAAGTTCAAACTTTAAATAAAAATTATTTTTCAAAAATATCTGTATGGACTTTATTGTAAAAATCAAGCATGATTTAATCTATTATTCAAAACTTCTATAATGTTGCAATTTATCTTTTCAAACTACTTTGAACATTGTTTTCATCATGCTTAGATATATCTATTAATATGTGCATAAATTATATTGTTTACTCTATTCAAAATACACTTTTATGCACATCATTATCTTCCATAACACTTCTTCTCATGAGTATTGGATCCTAATGCTAATTCTATACTACTCTTTATTTATGAAATGCACTAGATAACCTAGCATGCTTTCTACAATGTTTGGTATGTTTTGAAATACTGAATTAAAGTAACATTGTAGTAATCTCTTTTTGATAAGATTATTTCATGCTTGGTTACTGTATTGTCAAAACAAAAATTTTAAATGCAAAATGATTTACAAAAACATCTTTTTGAAATTGAACTCATATATCTTTTTATGAACCATCATTGATTACCATAAGATGTTTGTTGTACTTCTATATGTCTTCCGCATCATAACCATATAATTGTTTTACCTTGCACTTTAATACTTATTTAAAATCTTTCATCTTGTGTGCGTCATCACTTGAATCTTCAAATTCCTTTCTTGCAACAAGTGGTAGACTTGCTTGGTAAACTTTATATTGGTTGATTTTTTTTGCTTATAACTCTGATCTATTTCTATTCTAAACACTCCTCCAATAAGTGAAATATTGCTTATAAAACATCTCTTTTTTAACTTAAACTCTTATTTAGTATTATGATGTTTCTTTTTCGAAATCTTTCGCAATACTCAAACTCTGATTCATTCATGAATTTCAATATAGCTATGTGAGTTTTATTTCAAAAATTCAAATAAAAATATAAACCCATATGCTATAAATTTCCCATTAGATTTAAATGCTTAATGTTTCCAATAATTGTTATCCATGACTTCATTTCTCACCATAGCGGGGGCGTAGGGTTGTAGAAATTAGATAACCTTATCTCTAGTCATGTCTTGTCCTTAACCGGGGAGGGTTCCAGTGGGGCCTTGCGAGGCACTGGGGGAAAAGAGTGCTAGGTTAAGTTTTTGTCTAGTGTTTGCATATGGGATTAACACCCCAACCTACGACATGTTTGCAGCTCCTCATGCCCATCCGTCACTTAGTACGGGGCTAGGGTGTTGACATATTGTCTGGATAGATTGGTTACTTGGAAATCATGATTGTTTTTAGGCTTAAAACTCTTATTTAAAGGGGAAATCATTATTTTTTTTGCTTAAACTCTGATATATAAAAGGTGGAGAACTACAAACAAAAGGGATAAAATAAGTCATAACTCCGATCATTTTCAATGAAAGACAAGTCTAAAACTCCTTATCATTTACTTAAAAAGCTCGATCATGCCTTCTCTTTTATTTACACATTTTTAGTGCTTTGTTTCCCTACCCACTTTTGCTAATAACAAAGGGGGAGAACTAACATGATAAAATGCAAAAGGGGGAGAACTAACAATGATAAATGTAACCCGCTATCATAAACCCAACATGACAAATTCAGTTGATAGCATACATATTAAGGGAGCATTCACATAGGGGGAGCATATATTTAGGGGGAGCAATTCTAAATGCTAAAATCAATAATCATCCTAAAGTCATCACTCACACACACACACAAGTATAGTCTCATCATGCTTATTTATTAATGCTTTGATTTATCATTAATGGATTTGCTATTATCAAAAGGGGGAGTTTGTTGGAACACGGTCTTCCGCATCTCCTATGATTGAGAATAACAAATCCTATGTGTATTTGATCCTGTGTGTTCAAGTGTGCAGGTTAACATAGTCCACATGACTCAAGGAGTACTCGTGATGTCTGCCACCAAAATTGAGGCCAAAATTCGAACAAGCTTACTAGCGCCGGCGGTAGCGATAGTGCCCGGCGCTAGCATTGATTAGCTCGATTCCGGCGGCATTTTTAGAAGGAGCTAGCGCCCGGCGGTAGCTACTAGCGCTGGCGGTAGCATGGCGCACAAGAGGCATAGAGCAAATTGTTGCCACGGATGGGAGATTCAGCCGCGCAAGATCATTCCTAATCCGGGCTAGCGTCGGTGGTAGCGTGAAGGCTATAAATTGGATGCTTTGGCTCCGAATTCTTCATCCTCCTCGAATCCCAAACTCCAGAGCTTCGTGCCATAGCAGAGAGAGGAAGATTCAGAGCGATACTCCCACAATTCCATAGAGCCTTAAGGAGATCCGTGGAGAAGATTTCAACACGCGTCATCATCGTGACGAAAGGCCGCATCGACTACGATCATACTCTGCGGGCCTTCGTCTACTTCTCCAAGAAATCCATATAGAGGGAGTTTCTATATTATTGTCTTTTCATTTCATATCTTTTCTGTAAACGGTAGTGAAATCGCCTCGTGTTGGCGACTAGGTCTGGGGTAGGACTTAGGGCTGAAATTTGCCTCGTGTTGGCGACTAGATCTAGGTTAGGTCTAGGGGGTGCTTGAGGCCTTTCTGGGGATAGATCGGCTAGAGCGGCTTGAGGCCGTATCTGGGGAGAGATCGGCTAAAGCCAACCGGTTCGTGGGGATACGAGTCGGTATAGAAAACGAAAAAGAATTTTTATTAGTCGCCTCCGATTTCTAGCATCATAGAAATAAGGTTTTGTAAAACATTATTTGATATTAATAAAACATATCTCTTTATTATTGTTTTACTTGATGTCTCTTTATTAATCTTGCAATATTCCGAAGTTTTTCTAAATATAATCTAAAGTTTTTGAAAACCCTTATTCACCCCCCCCCCCCCCTCTAAGGGCGCCGATAGATCCAACAGTGTTTAGGTGTTCGCGGTTTGTGCAGCAGACTCAGTTGATCAGGCGGCCTTAAGTGGCCAGGCGGTCTTGAGTTGTGGTCTATCGCAGATAGCAGTTTTATGTTCAGAGTTTGCGGGTTCTTCTTTGATCAAGACCGTGCGGTCTGGGCGATCAAGAAGTGCGAACTATTTGTTTTCAGCAGTGGAATAAATCAGCAATTTGGCGGTCTGTGGTTGCGGTCTAGCAGGTGCGGCTTGTACTCTGTTCGCGCGGTCTCAGCGGCTTCCGTCTGGCTTGTCTGTTCGCGTGGTCTGGTGGTCTCAAGTGTCAGGTCGCTGAAGCTTGTTTTACCTTTGTGTTGTGTGCTTCTCTCCTCCGTGATTCTTATGAATCATGTCTCGCCATGTATACACCGCATTGTAAAGAGATAGTTAATGCCATAGCACTATTCATTCTTCTCATTGTCATTGTTGTGCTATACTTGTGAAAGGATTTGTGAAGTGTGTTCCGCATTTGTTCACTTCACCTCTGGACTTCAAGTTTTTTAACAATTGTGACTTCCACCAGGAGGAAGGTCATGCGACGGCCACTTGCCCATAGTTCCTAGAGATGAGAGGGGCGAGAGTGCCGACGCAGCGGGAGCAGCAGCCGGTGTGGATTGAGGTGGCCCTGCCTCGAGAGGAGGATGAAGAAAGGTGTGAAGACCGGGCCGATGTGGGGACCCGGGGGGATCAGAGTGATCCATGGGGGTGTGGGGATTGAGGCAACGCGAAAGTCAAGCCTCCATGTCATGCACCATCAGAGCGTGGCTTTGACGTCTCATGCCCCACCCTCAGCGGAGAAGATCACCTTCACGCAAAAGTATATGTCGGGTCATGAGGACCCATTCTGCGATGTGCTGGTAATCTAGACAGCCATCGAGAACTTAACCATCTCCCGAATCCTCGTGGAAAATGGGAGCTCAGTCAACGTCATCTTCAAGAAAGTGTTTGATGAGATGAAGGTGGAGGCAAGAAGAGTGCTGGCCTCGGATGGCCCATTGTTCAGTTTCTCGGGGGAGAGGAAGGAGATGGAGGGAGGAGTAGGGCTCCGTGTCATTCTAGGGGGGTAGTCCCGTAACTTTCGGTTCATCATTGTGGATGCATCGAGTAGCTACAATGCCATCAGCGGGAGGCCCCTCATCAGTGCATTCCGATGCGTCCAATCCACCTTCCACCAATGCCTCAAGCTCAGTGTGGGATGAATCCAGGTCCGGGTGAGGGGTGACCCCAAGGTAGCAAGGCAGTGCTATGTCACCACAGTTAATACAACCTGGCAGGCCAAGGCGGAGGGAATGGACCGAGAGATGGAGAAGAAATAGAGAAGAGGAGGAGAAGAGGCGGCCCAGGCGAGAGGGTTAGAGGAATTGCTGGAAGTCCGTGAAGAAGAGATGGAGGAAGGAGAGGCCGAAGTGCCTGCTTGCAGCGAGAAGAAGGAGGAAGATTGGGGGGACCAGTCCCGACTGGAGGTCGTGGATGAGGTCGTGGAACTGCAGGTCACTATTCGGGCGGGAGTGATAGAGAAGGTAAAGATCAGCGGGGAGCTCGGCCCTGAGGAGCAAGAGAAGATCCTGGCCTACATCCAGGAGATCGTGGACATCTTCGCATGGAGTGCGGCGGACATGCCCGGGATCGATGTGGACGTGGCCTGCCACCACCTCAACCTTGACCCCGGCACCTGTCCCATCTGACAGAAGAATCAGTCCACCGTAGACAAGCTGGAAGGATCTATCCGGGAGGAGGTGAGCAAGCTCCTCAAGGCCGGCTTTGTATCGGAGATCCAGTACCTAGGCTGGGTCTCCAACGTGGTAATGGTAAAAAAGGGAGATGGTAAGTTGAGGATGTATGTAGACTTTTCGTTACTAAATATATCATGCCCCAAGGATTGTTACCCCTTGTCTCGAATCGACGTGCGGGTAGACTAAGCTGTTGGTTTTTCTCTAATGAGCTTTTTAGATGCTTTCTCAGGTTACCATCAGATCCGCATGCACCCTCCTGATGTCATGGATGTCTCCTTCATCACAGGGGACGGGTGCTACTGCTACATGATGATGCCCTTTGGGCTAAAAATGCAGGGGTGACTTATCAGCGGATGATGGACAGGGTGTTTTGAGAACAGAAGGGAAGGAACTTAGAAGTGTACGTGGATGATCTCATGATTAAGAGCCAGGACCTCGAGTCCCACCTTCAGGACCTCGAAGAAACCTTCGGGACCTTGCGCAAGTTCAAGATGAAGCTCAACCCCCAGAAGTGTGACTTCGGGGCTAGCCGAGAGAAGTTCCTGGGAACTTGCTCACCCCAATCGGGGTGGAGCCTAACCCTGACAAAGTAAAATAGATCATGGAGTTGGGATTGACGAGGAATGCGAAGGAGGTCCAGCGCCTCACCGGGAAGATGACTGGGCTAAGCTGGTTCCTCTCCAGGGCGGGGGAGAAGTGTGCATCATTCTTCAAAGTGGTAAGAGGAAATCAGAAGTTCGAATGGACCCCAGAGTGTGAGGAGGCTTTTCAAGCACTAAAGAAGCAGCTAACCCAGGACCCTTTATTCTAGGGACCAAGGCAGGGAGAGGACCTATCCCTCTACTTTGGGGTGGGGTCTGAAGCGGTAAGCTCTGTGCTGGTGCGGGAAGATGGGAAGAAATAGCTCCCGATTTACTATGTCAGCCGAGTCCTGAGGAAGGCCGAGCTTAGGTACCCCATGCTAGAGAAGCTAGACTTCGCCCTCGTGGTGTCTGCCCGGAAGCTTCGACCTTATTTCCAGGCACAATCAATCAAGATGGTGACCGACCACCCTCTTCACAAGATCATGGAAGGAGTGGAGCACCCAGGAAGGCTGGCTAAGTGGTCGATGGAGCTAAGCGAATTCGATATTTCCTTCGTGCCCAGGCTATCCATATAGGCTCAAGCGATGGCGGACTTCATATCCGACTTTGTGACCGAGGTGAAAGAAGCCGAGCCACCCCACTTGATAGCATGGAAGATGTTGGTTGATGGAGCATCAGGGAAGCATTCCTTTGGAGGGGTGGGGGGTCGTCCTAGTAAGCCCTCATAGGACCAGGATCGAGCAAGCCATCAACATTCACTTCCCGATCACCAACAACCAGGCCGAGTACGAGGCAGTGATAGCAGGCCTGCGACTAGCCCGGTAGTTGGGAGTGCAAGACATGGAGGTCTCGACGGACTGCATGGTAGTAGCATGTCATATCAGGGGGGAGTTCGAGGCAAAGAAGCCAACCGTCCAACGCTATCTGGAGAAGGTCAGGGGGGTCATCGGGAAGTTTCGCACCTTCTCGATCTAACACATGCCGAGGGAGGAGTGCATCCCGGCTGACCTCCTGGCTAAGTTCGGTCCCCGGGCAGGGGGGACGATGGCGGAACTCTTCCGACCATTATCGAGGAAGGGGAATTGATGGAGGTAGATCAATGTGCGTCATGGATGGATCGTATCATCACCTTCCTAGCACCGGGGAAGCTCCTGGAAGGGGATGTGGACAAATAATGGCTCAGGTATAAGTTGACATATAATTCCTTGTGTGCAGGTGTGCTATATCGGAAGACCCTCTCGGGGCTCCTGACTCGTTGTGTGTCAGAGGAGGAGGCTCTAAAGGTCCTCGAAGAAATCCACTCGGGAGAATATGGCAGCCATTCGGGGAGCAGGACCTTGGAAGCAAGGGTGTTGAGGTTGGGCTACTTCTGGCCCACCCTCAGCAAAGATGCGACGGAGTTCGCCAAGAAATGCTCCAAGTGCCAGCTCTATGCCCCCTCCAGCTCCTTCCAGCCCAAAGGATCCAGACAATCACAGCTCCGTGGCCTTTCACAATATGGGGATTGGACTTGGTAGGCCCCTTCCCCCAGGCGAGCGGACAAAGAAAGTTTCTACTAGTAATGGTCGATTACTTCTCCAAGTGGCTAGAGGTGAAAGCACTAGCCAAGGTAACCTCACAGGTGGTCCAAAACTTTATATGGGGAGAGATAATCTGTCGACAAGGGCACCCTCTAGCCATCGTCACAGACAATGGGCCACAGTTTGCAAGCGATGAGTTCGTCAGCTTTTTCACCTAGCTGGGCATAAATCTCTGGTTAGCCTTGGTCCACCACCCGAGGAGCAATGGGAAAGTGGAGGCGGCGAACAAAATAATTGTGAATTTGCTAAAAAAGAAGGTCAAGAACCTAAGGGGAAACTGGGTAGAACAACTGCCCTCGGTCCTCTGGGCCTTGAGAACCACACCAAACACGGCCACCCGGGAGACTCCATTCAAGCTCTCCCATGGGTCCGAGGTCGTGCTTCCAACAGAATTCGAGGTAAAGTCACCCAGGGTGGTGACCGCAGAGGAAGAAGATGAAGAATGGAGATTGGAAAACGATGAAGAACATAGGCTATCTTTGGATTTGGTAGAAGAGCTCCGGGACCTAGCTACCATCCGACATGAGGAGGTCAAGCGGAGAATGGCTCGGTATTTTAACAAGCACATCGGGATAATGAAATTCGAGAAGGGGGATTTGGTTCTGAAAAAGGTTGATGCGGCGAGGAGAGGGACCGTGGTGGGAAAGCTCGACCCCAACTGGGAGGGGCCTTACATTGTAGATGAAGTGCTCAAGTCGGGAGGATACCACCTCCGCGGTGTGGAAGGGATACCCCTCGGCCGAGCTCGGAGCGGGTGAAAGTGCATATTTATCCTCACTAGAATTCTCTAGAGGGGGGTGAGTAGAGATTTAAAAATATTTTGTGCAAAGTTAACAAATATATATATAATATTCACAGTTTTAAGCTTCCCACACACCAGCAAGAATTAAGCAACTAAAGAAAGAAATAGCAAAAAGAAAATCACAGCACAACACAAAGAAATATAGTGGTTCCCCAAACTTTGGGTAGTCCACTCTTCTACCCCCCCCCCCCCCCCCCCCACCCCCTTGGTAGGAATTCACTATCTTGCACTGAGTCTTTTGATAAGGAGACTCTTAGAACCAGTCCGAGTCTTTTGATAAGGAGACTCTTAGAACCACCACAATTGAATCTTTTCAAGAGAGATTCTTAAAACTCTTTTACACTATTGAAATTGAAATATGAATAAGAGTAAGAAGAAGAAGAAGAACAAGAAACAATTTATGTAAGAAGGAATCTTCTTCCTAGCAAGAAGATTAGAAGCACAAGTATAGTGAATGTAATCTCTCTTCTATAGTGAGAAGGAGATTGTAGGCCTTTCTCTCTTTCAGTAAGAGCTTTCAGAAATTTGCAGCAGTATGACTTCAGGAGGAGGAAGAAGAAGAATAAGGCTTTTTCTTGCTGCAGCACTCTTTCACTTTTCTCGATTTTCTCTTTCTTTTCTCTAGGGAGCTTTTCCTCTTTTTCAAAAATGGAGTGGATCACCTCTTGTTTTTCTTTGCCGACCTCCTTGTGTATTTATAGCTCTGTTTATTCAAAAATATTGCTATAGGAGAATAATCAATTAGCTCACAGAGAAATGGTAAGAGAGAAATATTCCATAATTAATATTTCTGTAGAAGGAAAGAAGTCATTCAATTTCAAATAACATCCATAATAATCTTAATCAAATTAGCCAAGAATCAATTAGAAGGAAAGATTTAATTCTGAACGGCTATAAGAGAATAATATAATTCCATAAATTCAGATCTACAGAAAGAAAGGAAAGAGATCTGGCGCGATTTCGAATGTCATAGAAATCGACGTGCATCGATTCGAAATCAGAGTTACGTCGATTACGGTTACGTCGAATTCTATTTAGAGTTACTTCGACTCATTCTGAGAGGAACGTCGACTACACTTCGACGTTACGTCGATTACTATTCGACGCATATTTGCTTAAACTAATTTTTCACTCTGATAACTCATTTTCTACTCATTTCTAGGGGTTAAGATAAATCATTTCCCCAATAATCTCCCCCTATTTGTCTTAACCCTATTCAGAGAGAAATTTTATCAGCTTTTAATCAACACATCAAAGCATATTTATACAAAAGAGATATTAGGTAATCAGAAGAAAATGGAAAAAGAAATCATCAGCACTTAAGCATTAATAGAATATATCAAAATTGTTCAAAATATCACTCAGGGGGAGTAGGAGTAGTTTGTTCTACAATAGGAGGTAGAATGTCCTTAGGTAGGGTAGTCTCTGCTGTAGAATGTTTTTATCCTTCAATTTCTTCTGGAGGAACATCCTCAAGTAGGGGTGTCCTAAGTTTGATGTGACTGGCAGAGAAGCCAGGAGAGTGATTCTGATTTTCTTCCATACAAAGAGGTGCATCAATCCAGACTTGCCCTTTCCAGTCATCAAAAGTAGCTGCTTCTTCCTCCCCCTGGACTTCTGTATCTCGTACTACAGCAATCTCCCCCTGAACATATGGAGCATCTACTTTGAATGCTGAATCCACATCATGGTCTCCTTCTGTATAGCAGGATGAGGATTGACCAAAGGGGTTTTTCTCCTTGAAGGTGTAATCAGAGTGAGTGGAGAAGATTTGTGCCTATAGTAAGAAATGGAGTTGGTTTAATATTTAGAGATTGGAGAAGAATTAACCCTGAGATTAAGAGTAATAGAGAACCTGATTGGAGGGGTTTCTGGAGCAACTCTCCCCCTGGTTTATATCCTGCAGAAAGGATATAAACCCTTTTGGCGACAGATTTTGTTCTTGAAGAAGAATATGAAGCTCAGGAAGAGATGTAGAGATGTCGGTCAGTTTGGCTTCACAAGAGGCTAGCATGGAGGCACACTCGTTGGAGAAATTGATCAGTCGTGACTGAAATTCATTCACAAGTTTTTTAGGGCATCATTCATCGCTTTGATGATGGCAGATTGAGCAGGAGTCGGCGCCATTGATGTAGGGAGAAAGGTAGAAGACGAAGTTTTTGGCGGTTTGGGAGAGTGGGAGTTATGAAATATGAGGTATTATTTAAAGAAGGTGAGACGTCGAAAAGGAAACAGAAATCGAGGTATATTAGGTAATCCAATCGTCAAAAGAAGAAGGAAAGATTTGTTTCCAGTTTAATCATGAAGTCGACGGTCCGTCGAGAAAGGATCGACATATCTTTGCCTGTAAGAAATCAATGCCAGCGTTGAGTTCTTCTCGACGGTGCGTCGATAGGTAATCGACGTATCTTCAAGTGCTTTCTTAGTTTTGTTGACCTCTTTTAGATTTGCCCAACAATGGTGTTTACAAGCTTCCATCAAGTATTCCTAAGGTGTTGATGAAGTAAGTATGCTTAGTTTCATCCAAGTGTTTGGTAAAAATGTCTGCTCTTTGACTGTCTGTAGGAATATATTCTAAGGTTATCTTGCCTTTTTTTTACATTGTCTCTAAGAAAGTGATGTCTGATCTCTATATGTTTGGTTTTACTATGAAGGACTGGGTTGGATGCTATGGATATAGCATTAGAACTATCACAATAGATCTTAGAGTTATTGACTTCCAATTTATAGTCAAGAAGCTGATTTTGCATCTATAGGATTTGTGAACAACAGCTCGCAGTAGCTATATATTCAGCTTCAACTGTTGAGGTTGAGACTGAAGTTTGTTTTTACTGAACCATGATATTAGTCTGTCACCTAGGAATTGGCAAGTACCAGATGTGCTCTTTCTATCAACCCTACATCCAGCATAGTCTGCATCTGAGAAACCTGTCAATTCAAAGTTGGATTCTGCTGAGTACCATAGACCTAGTTCAGGTGTTCCCTTTAGGTATCTAAGAATCCTTTTTACAGAGGAGAGATGGGATTCTTTTGGATCAACCTGAAATCGAGGACATATGCAGGTGGCAAACATAATGTCAGGTCTGCTAGCTGTTAGATAAAGAAGGGATCCTGTCATGTGCATGGAGCATCCACTGTCCAAGTACCATACCATCCTGAAGATGTGATACACCTGCACATAAATTTAAACATTAGTTTGGACCCTGCTAAGCTGTGGTCCCTTCCTTCCAACAGTGAAAGGTTCAATGAAAGAATAAGTGGGTCTTTCAGAGTACCCTTTCTTCTTTAGGAGTGTTGGCTTATCACACCAACAGTCTTTGGTAATGTTGCAGAAATAGTATTTAGAATAAAAGGAAATGGATTGAGAAGACTTTTTGGAAAAGGAGAGATTCCTGTCAGATTGGTTGCGTCGATAGGAATTCGACGTATGTTCATACTTGCGTTGGTTGGAAGTCGGCGCACTTTGGTGTATGCGTTGATTAGAAATCGATGCATCATTTATGTTGCGTCGAGTAGAACTCGACGCACGTTGATAATGACTCGACGCAAATTTATTTCTTTTCTGAGGATATTTACCTAGGATTCCTTCATATATAGTGAAATCATTTTTATTAAAAAAAGTAGTTGTTTTTGGATTTTCTTGTGACTTTTCTCCTATCAGATTATTCTTCCTAGTGAAGTGGATAGGATGTCTCCAAACAGATTTGCTGGATGGTTGAGGTCTGGGTTCTAAATCCATATTAAACTCTAGTTGTCTAAATCTGTCAGTGAGATTTTCAGAAATATTCTTGAGCTTTTGACTTCTGCCATTTAGAGAATCTTCAAAGGCTTTTGCCTTTGCTAGCTCATTTCTCAGTGTTTGATTTTCAGTATTGATTTTATCTAGTTCCTCCTCTGATCTAGAGAGTTCTTGACTGAGCTCATAGTTTTTATATTGTGTATCCATTTGTTTGAGATTGTTCAATTCATTTCTTAGTCCTTTTATTTCTTTCTCAGATTTGACTTGATCTAAACAAAATTCTTTGAAATTATTTTTGAAATCAGTAGAAGAAAAATCTATATCATCAGATATATTTACCAGAGATTTATCTTCAGGCTTCTTGATAGCCATCAAATAGTTTTCCTCTTGCTTAGCCTCTTCTTGATCATTTTCAGATGAGGTACTTCCTTCAGATTCTGAATCACTCCATGATTGAGCAATGAATCCTTTCTCTTTCTTTTCTTCTTTAGATCTGTTCTTTTCAGATCTTTCTTATTACTGATCTCTTTAGGACATTCAGGTGCAATGTGTCCAGGTTTCCTACAAGAGTAACATATAATTTCTTTAGTAGGAGTTTTGTCATACCTGGTTTTTGAGTCTCTCCTTCTAGATCCTTCTGTTTTGATCAACTTCTTGAATCTTCTGGCCAGTAGACTGATCAGCTCCTCATCACTTGTAGAGGGTTCACCTGCAGTAGACTTTAAGGAAATACTCTTTTCCTTTGAGAGTGAAGGAGTCTTTTCTTTCTCTTCTTTCTCAGATCTTGTTTTCAGCAACTGTTCATAAGATCTTAATTTACCCAACATGACATCTGTTGAGATTTATTTTTGGCTTCTATAGTCTCTAATTGGCCAGATTCTTGAGTCCCAAGAGCTAGGGAAGCAAGTTAGCAATTTGTCATTTATCTCAGTGAGAGATATGCCCTTCACAAGTGTTCTTAACTCATTTATTGTGAGGCTGAATCTGGCATACATGTCAGCAACACTTTCACTATCTTTCTTCTGGAAGTTTTCATATTGAGAGATGAATAATGCCTTTTTATCCTTTCTCTCATCAGCACTCCCTTCTACCATTTTAATGAGAGCTTCCCATATTTCCTTAGCTGACCCACATTCAGCAATCTTTTGGAAGATTTCATCTGAGAGGGTTGAGACTAATATATTCATAGCCTTGGCACACATGCTTGGGTTTTCTTTTCTTCATCTGTCCATTCAGCCCTTGGAGCAAGTGTTTGTTTGACCTCTCCACTTGAGTCCTTCTTGAATGGCTTGGGAGGACCTGTCATAATAACATCAAATTGTTCTCCATCAATAGAGTTTAAAAAAATTCTAATTCTTGTTTTCCAAAGTGCAAACTTTTCAAGGTTACAAATTGGTAGTCTGAAGGAAGCATAATCTTTGATTTGTGCCATAAAACCAATTTTTTTAGAAATATATATATATATATATGAGGTAGGATCTTTTTCATCAAGGAGTTACCCCTTTTTGATCAACATGCCTCTGATACTAATTGAAAGTGCACAGTTATCCTCACTAGAATTCTCTAGAGGGGGGGGGGGGGGGGGGGAGTAAATAAAGATTTAAAAATATTTTGTGCATAGTTAACAAAAAAATGATATATATATAATATTCACAGTTTTAAGCTTCCCACACACCAGCAAGAATTAAGCAAGTAAAGAAAGAAAGAGCAAAAAGACAATCACAGCACAACACAAAGAAATATAGTGGTTCCCCAAACTTTGGGTAGTCCACTCTTCTACCCCCCTTGGTAGGAATTCACTATCTTGCACTGAGTCTTTTGATAAGGAGACTCTTAGAACCAGTCTGAGTCTTTTGATAAGGAGACTCTTAGAACCACCACAATTGAATCTTTTGAAGAGAGATTCTTAAAACTCTTTTACACTATTGAAATTGAAATAAGAATAAGAGTAAGAAGAAGAAGAAGAAGAACAAAAAACAATTTATGTAAGAAGGAATCTTCTTCCTAGCAAGAAGATTAGAAGCACAAGTATAGTGAATGTAATCTCTCTTCTATAGTGAGAAGGAGATTGTAGGCCTTTCTCTCTTTCAGTGAGAGCTTTCAGAATTTTGCAGCAGTATGACTTCAGGAGGAGGAAGAAGAAGAATAAGGTTTTTTCTTGCTGCAGCACTCTTTCACTTTTCTCGATTTTCTCTTTCTTTTCTCTAGGGAGCTTTTCCTCTTTTTCAAAAATGGAGTGGATCACCTCTTGTTTTTCTTTGCCGACCTCCTTGTGTATTTATAGCTCTGTTTATTCAAAAATATTGCTATAGGAGAATAATCAATTAGCTCACAGAGAAATGGTAAGAGAGAAATCTTCCATAATTAATATTTCTGTAGAAGGAAAGAAGTCATTCAATTTAAAATAACATCCATAATAATCTTAATCAAATTAGCTAAGAATCAATTAGAAGGAAAGATTTAATTCTGAACGGCTATAAGAGAATAATATAATTCCATAAATTCAGATCTATAGAAAGAAAGGAAAGAGATCTGGTGCGATTTCGAATGTCATAGAAATCGACGTGCGTCGATTAGAAATCAGAGTTACGTCGATTACGGTTACGTCAAATTCTGTTTAGAGTTACTTCGACTCATTCTGAGAGGAACGTCGACTACACTTCGACGTTGCGTCGATTACTATTCGACGCATATTTGCTTAAACTAATTTTTCACTCTGAGAACTCATTTTCTACTCATTTCTAGGGGTTAAGATAAATCATTTCCCCAACAGCGGGGATGATCTAAAGCTTTTCTATCCTTAAAACTTTTTTGTTTGGTTTGTTATATGATTAATTCATTGTGTGTTGATCTCAATGCCTATTATTACCATGTGTCCTTGTATGTTTGAGCTGGAGTGCCCCATATCGATTCCACTGCCGGGCTCTCATTAGACGGTGGGTCAGGTTGATCTCTGGAGAGGCTCGCTAAGAAAAGTTTGAGCTGGTGTGCCCCAGATCGATTCCGCTACCGGGATCTCATTAGATGGTGGGTCAGGTTGATCTCTAAAGAGGCGGGCTAGGTAAAGTTTGAGATGGAGTGCCCCAGATCGATTCCGCTGTCGGGCTCTCATTAGATGGTGGGTCAGGTTGATCTCTAGAGAGACTAGCTGAGAAAGTTTGAGCTGGAATCCTTCAGATCGATTCTGTTGTCGGGATCTCATTAGACGAGGGTCAAGTTGATCTTTGGAGAGGCTGGCTAGGGAAAGTTTGAGCTGGAGTGCCCCAGATCGATTCCGTTGTCGCGCTCTCATTAGACGGTTGGTCAGGTTGATCTCTGGAGAGGATTGCTGAGGAAAGTTTGAGCTGGAGTGCCCCAGATCGATTCTGCTGCCGGGATCTCATTAGATGGTGGGTCAGGTTGATCTCTAGAGAGGCTAGCTAAGGAAAGGTTGAGCTGGAGTCCCCCAGATCGATTCCGCTGCCAGGATCTCATTAGGCTTTGGGTCAGGTTGATCTCTGGAGAGTCTAGCTAAGGTAAAGTTTGAGCTGGAGTGCCCCCAGATCGATTCCTTTACTGGGCTCTCATTACACGATGGGTCAGGTTGATCTATGGAGAGGCTAACTGAGGAATGTTTGAGCTGGAATGCACCAGATCGATTCCACTGCCGGGCTCTCATTAGACAGTGGGTCAGGTTGATCTCTGGAGAGGCTGGCTTGGGAAAAATTGAGTTGGAGTGCCCCATATCGATTCCGTTGTCGGCCTCTCATTAGACGGTGGGCCAAGTGATCTCTGGAGAGGCTGGCTGAGGAAAGTTTGAGCTGGATTGCCCCATATTGAATCCGCTGTCAGGCTCTCATTAGACAGTGGGTCAGGTTGATCTCTGGAGATGCTGGCTAGGGAAATTTTGAGCTGGAGTGCCCCAGATCGATTCCACTGCCAGGTTCTCATTATTCAGTGGGTCAGGCTGATCTCTAGAGAGGCTGGCTAAGGTAAAGGGGGTACTTGGCCTGAGTCAACAAGATCTCACAAAGATGGCATGGTTAGGCTCTCACCCAGCTGACAGGATAGCAGACTCACCCGGTGGAGGAAGTTGAGAAGGGAAAATCTCAGGGGTCAAGTAATGCGAGTGGCCCCAACAGAGGAGGCACTCGCTCGACAGTAATGCGAGTGTCCCCAACAGAGGAGGCTCTCGAAAAAATTGTGCTCTCGGTTGAATGGTCCTGGCCACCCGAGTCCTAAGAAATCGGCAAACTCAGACCACTCGCGAGAGTGCAAGTGATGGTGTGCGAGTATAAACCAGCAGTTGATGTAAACACATCACTTGCGAAAGTGCGAGTGGTGGTCGGCGAGTAAGAACAGACAATTAACAAGTATACGTCGATTGGCGAAAGAGGAAACATGCGAACAAGAAAGCAAGTAACGAGCCTTGGTTCTGAGGCAAAAACTTGGTTGAAACAAATGCAAAGGGAAAATTGTTTTAATTCCTATGAAGAGGGACGAGTAGGCGGGTGTTTGATCGGTTCGCAGGTGCGTGGGGGGTGCGTGCCGGAATGCGAATGTGTACGTATGCGAGTATGCACATGCGAGTCAGCAAGTGCTTGAACAAGGCACAAGTGTGCGTGTTGTACGAGTCGTCTACACGCGAGTACGTAAGTAAATGGAAGCGAGAAATAAAGGAAAGACTTGAAAAGTAATAATATCATTTCATTACAAAAAATTGTTTACATCGTGGGGGGGGGGGGGGGGGGGGGGGGGGGGGGGGGGGGGGGGGGGGGCGAGTCCCGCCTTACAAAGCAAAATCAAAAGGGAAAATTAACATCTTAAGGCTCGCTCCCAGACTTCTCGCCCTTATCATTCGCGATGGGAGGGATCAGCGAGAACACCTCTGGGATGACCTCCTCGACAGTGAGCTCCTCCGCATCGGCTGAGAGAAGTCCGACCCCCTTCAGGGTGTCTAAGATGTGCCTCGCTACCAGGATCGCGGTGTCCCTTGGAGACTCCTCCTTCACGCGCTTCAGTTCCTCGAGGTTCGGGGAGAGAGAGTAGCGGGTGGAAGGGCTGTCCGAACAAGCTCCTGGTTATAAGCTTTCAGCACAGCGACCTCCTTATCCAGCTCTGTCTTGCAAACGACGAGCTGGTCGGCAGTCTCAGGGTCCTGCGAAAGGAAAATTGGGTAAAAAAAGAAAATGGAGAAGGGTGAGAAGCGAGTTCTCGGCAGACTTACCATTCCACCCTTGAGTCTCTCAAGGAGTCCTTCGGAGACGACCTGCTTTTCCTGTAGGTCGGCGAGCTCTTTCTATGTCTCTTGCAGCTCGCGCTTCATGTCCTCAAAGTTCCTCTCAATCATGAGGCAGCGGCGACCTGCCATGTGGGCAAGCTCCGTCCCACGGAGTTGAGCTCGCGAGCACTCAAAAGCGAGCGCTCGGGAGGAGAGGGTGTGGAATTCTATCGCGTCCTCCTGCCTATAGAGGACGAAGGACATGGTGAAGGCCTCTCCTCCAATGACCTCCCACTCCACCCAGGAGGGATTGAGGGTGGAGATCGAGACCCGATTGGAGTCTGAGTCCCACTCCAACATGGGCTCGCCGGCCGCGTCCCGGTGCGTGGTGCCGAGGCAGAAATTGTGGTGAACCGTCAGTGCGGGTGCGGTCGGCATGCGGATGGTCTCTTCGCCCCCCCCCCCCCCCCCCCCCCCCCCCAACTCCCAGGTCGGAGAGAGAGTCCGTTGGGGATCAGACCCAGACGAGCTTTTAGCAAGCCCCTTCCCCTTGACGAGGGCTGAGGGCTATTTTTTCTTCTTTGGCGGCGGAGGGTTAGGGGACGGCCCGCGGTTTGCGGGTGCGTGCCGCTTCTTGGAGGTGAAGGAGGTGCTGGGGGCATCGCGACAAGCATCGGCTACGGCGGAAGCGAGTCTCAGGCCCGAGGTGAGGGTCGCGGTCATCACGTAAGGGGCGTGGAGCGGAAGGTCTCGCTCCCTGTGAATGATAAAAAAAGCGAGTTAGGAAAGATGTATAAGGTGTTCAGGCGAGACAGAAGGAGATCGTAATCTAAAGCGGCTTTGGGCAGCACGGGGAGTAGCGAGTCCACATTCCTTCGAAGGTAATCGACCTCGAAGGCGGTGGACATGTACTTGAAGAGGTCATCCTCGGGGTCGCCGAGCTTGGGGGGGGGGGACGATAGGTTGACTCGCCCCGCTGAATGGGCGAGAGGAGGATGTTGCCAAAGGGCCCCTTGACAAACACAAACTTTTGCGCCGACTAGTGGCTCTTGTTCATTGTATCATGAACTTTGGCATGCTGGCTCGCAAAGAAGGTCGTCCCATCCTTATTCGCACGAAAGGAGAATAGCTTGCGGAAGACTGGCAAGATGAACTCAATGCGCTCCTCGCGCAGGTAGCACGCGAACCCCACCATTAGTGCGATGGAGTTCAAGGTCATCTGGACCGGGATGACGCCATAGTATTTCAACAGCTGGAGAATTCGAGAGAAGCAGTTAGAACGAAATCCTAAACTAATGCGAGAAAGGAATGCAAAGGGAAGGGTAGCGAGCAAGTTACCTTGCTGATCTCCGACCACAAGGGAAGATGCAGGCCCAAGTTGAAATGAGCGGCGGAGGTGTCGAGATCATTAATGCGCAAAACAATATCCACAACCAACAATGGCGAGTGTACCATATCGAATGTAGTATTGGTTATAGAAACCAAGGTCGTATTAGACTCGGGGCGGTTGAGTACTTTTACTTCAGAAAATATCTATTATTTTATCAATAATACTTTGGGTTTGTGTTGGGGAAATGATTTATCTTAACCCCTAAAAATGAGTAGAATATAAATTCTAAGAATGAAAAATTAGTCTAAGTAAATATGCGTCGAATAGTATTCGACGCAACCTCGAAGTATAGTCGACGTTCCTCTCAGAATGAGTCGAAGTAGCTCTAAACAGAATTCGACGTAATCTATGTCGACGTAACTCTGACTTCTAGTCGACGTATCTAGTGAAGTCAACGTACCTTAATCGACGCACCTTCCTTATTCTCCTCTCGACGTCCAGCCAGTATGAAATCGACGCTTCCGTCGAATAGTAATCGACGTACGTCGATTTCTATGTCAAATTCAAAAACACGCCAGATTTCTTTCCTTCTATATGTAGATCTGAATTTTATGGAATGATATTATTCTTTTCTAGCCGTTTGGAATCAGTCTTTCCTTCTAAATGATTCTTGGCTAAATTGATTAAGTTTATTATGGATGTTATTTAAAATCAGAATAATTTCTTTCCTTCTACAGAAATGTTGATTATGGAATCTTTTCTCTCTTAACATTTCTCTAAATGCTAATTGATTATTCTCTATTCTTTGAATAAACAGAGCTATAAATAAGAGGGAAGTCGGCAGTGAAGAAAAAGAAGTGATCCACTCCATACATTTGAAAATAGAGGAAAAGCTCCCAAGAGAAAAGAGAGAAAAATTGAGAAAAGTGATAATGTGCTGAAGCCAACAACAAGCCTTCTTCTTCTGCTCCTTCTGAAGCCATACTGCTACAATCTCTGATAGTTCTCATTGAAAGAGAAAAAGGCCTACAATCTCCTTCTCACTATAGAAGAGAGATTTCATTCACTATTTCTTGTGCTTCTAATCTTCTTGCTAGGAAGAAGATTCTTTCTTGTTTTAATTACTTCTTCTTCTTATCTTCATTTCATTTTCAAACAGTGTAAAAGAGTTTTTAGAATCTCTCTTCAAAAAATTCAGTTTAACTGGTTCTAAGAGTCTCCTTATCAAAAGACTCAGTACAAGATAGTGAATTCATACCAAGAGGTTAGAAGAGTGGACTACCCAAAGTTTGGGGAACCACTATATTTCTGTGTGTTGTGCTGTGATTTTCATTTTGCTATTTCTTTCTTTATTTACGTAATTCTTGTTGGTGTGTGTGGGAAGCTTAAATTTGAGATTATCACACATATACATATTTAATTTTGCACAAAATACTTTTCATTCTCTATTCACCCCCCTCTAGAGAATTCTAGTGAGGTTAACTGTGCACTTTCAATTGGTATCAGAGGGAGGTTGATCTAAAAAGGGTAACTCCTTGATCAAAAAGATCCTACCTCATACATATATATAGATTTCTAAAAACTATTTCTCACATGGCACACATCAAAGATTATGCTTCCACCAGACCACCAATGTGCAATCTTGAAAAGTTTGCAGTTTGGAAAACAAGAATTAGGATCTATATGAATTCTATTGATGAAGATTTGTTTAATGTTATTTTGAAAGGTCCTCCAAAGCCCTATAGGAAGGAATCAAGTGGTAAAGTGACTCAAACACTTGTCCCAAGGGCTGAGTGGACAGTTGAAGAAAAGAAGGCAGGAACAAGTGATGCAAAAGCTGTGAATATTCTTGTTTCAACCCTCTCAGATGAAATCTTTCAAAAGGTTGTTGAATGTGAATCAGCCAAAGAAATCTGGGAGGCTCTTACAAAGATAGTAGAAGGAAGTGCTGATGAAAGGAAAGATAGAAAGGATCTATTGATCTCCCAATATGAGAACTTTCAAAAGAAGCATGAAGAAAGCATATCTGAAATGTATGACAGATTCAGTATGATCATCAATCAATTAAGGAGCTTGGATAGAGAGATCTCTCTCATAGAGATCAATGACAAACTATCAATGAGTCTCCCAAGTTCATGGGACTCAAGAATATGGGCAATAAGAGATACAAGAGGACAAAATGAAATCTCAACAGATGCTCTCTTAGGAAAACTCAAATCCTTTGAGCAACTACTGAAAACCAGAGAAGAGAAGGAAAGAAGGGAAAACACTCAAACCTCTTCAAAAGATAGAAATATTGCATTAAAGGCAACAGAAGAAGAAACCTCAGTGACTGAAGAAGAACTATTCAGCCTCCTGGCCAGAAGATTCAAGAAATGGGTTAGGCCAGATGGGTCTAGAAGGAGAGAGTCAAAACCAAGGTATGATAAGACTCCTACCAAAGATATTGTTTGTTATTCCTGCAGGAAAACTGGACATATTGCTCCAGAATGTCCAGAAAATGCTGAGAAAAAGAAAGATCTGAAGAAGAAAGATCTCAAGAAGAAAGGGAAGAAGAAAGAAAGAAGCTTCATTGTAGAAGCTTGGAGTGAGACAGATTCTGAAGACAACACTTCATCTAAAAGTGACAATGAAGAGTCTAAGCAAGAAGACCTATGCTTAATGGCTCTTGGAAGCACAAAAGAAGAATGTGTTGCTGAATCATGGAGTGAAACAGGATCAGAAGGAAGCATCTCTTCAACAGCAAAAGCAAATAGCCTTATTCTCGTAGAGGAATCTGAGGATAAGGATGAGGTAAGCATTTTTGATGAAATAGATTTTCTATGTGATGATTTTAAAAAGGATTTTGAAAGACTCTGTTTAGATCAACTAAAAGCTAAACAAGAAATTAATGATCTAAAAGAACAAATTAATATGAGAAGAATAGAGGATACATGTTCAAAAAATTATGAACTAAGGTGTAAAATCTATAAAACAGAAAATGAAATTGATAGTGCTAAAATAGAAAATCAACTCCTTAAGAATAAGGTATCCCAGGCAAAAGCTTTTGAAGAATCTATAAAAGTCAGAAGCCAAACACTTAAAGAAATCACTGAAAAACAAATAATCAGACATAAGAATCTGGGGTTAGGAGCTGATCCTTCAACTAGTTTAATACCATCTACCAAACCTGCTTGGATGAGCCCTGTTAAATTCACTAAACCCATCAAATCAACAAACTTAGAAGAGGACTCACAAAATACAGAAGACCTCACCTTCAAAGAGATAAATCACCTTAATGAATCATCATCATACCATTCAGAAGAAGACTCTCAAACTACCTCTGAGAAAGCAACTATGCCAAAAGAAACAAGTTATAAAGAAACAAAACTCCAATCAAAAAAAGGGAAAAATAAAATCTGTGAAGATAAAATTGCGTCGACTTCATATCGACGCATGAATGATAGTACGTCGAATTCTACACGACGCAATCACTTAGATGCTTCGACCTCAAATCGACGCATGAATAACAGTACGTCGACTTACAATCGACGCAACTACTTCTATGCATCTATTCCAGATCAACGCAATCTAGAGAAAGCGCTGAATACATATCGACACAACTCTCAACATACGTCGAATAGATATCGACGCATACAACCTCAGATCAACTTAAATACAGGACATAGCTATTCTTCAAAAACTCTCTATCTTAACCCCCATTCAGGACCCTTTTATCCTGATCAAAACTTCTATCCTAATCAAAACTCTTTTCATAATCAAAATTACTATCCTGATCAAAACTTTTATCCTAATCAACAACTCTATCCTAATCACCATCTTTATCCCTTCCTAAACTCAAATTTACTTAATCAAAGGACAATTAAGTGTTATATCTGTAATAAAATTGGCCACACTGCCAAACAATGTTGGCACAATGAATCCAACTATTTATAAAATTAATCCAAGGGTGACTTAGAAAACCTTAGGATTAGGAAGAAATAACCCCTTAAGAAAAACCTGAATCTTTCAGACAAAGTAAAAATCAAGTCGATTCCTTAATCGACGCATCGTCGATCTAAAAATGATTAGTAAACTCGACGTATGCGTCGACTCATATCGACGCATACGTCGACAGGAAACCCTATCAGACTATACCGACATATACATCGACTTCCACTCGACGCAACGTCGACTTCATGAAAAAGAGCCGCAATACTGAAATTTTTCCAGTCACATCTACTATTGTACCGAATAAACCTCGAGTTGTGTCTCATGTCGACATTTCACCTGACTTAAATAGACTCTTTAGTTAAAATTCAGCACGCCCCTTGCATCTCTCATCTCTCAGTCCAGCTATCTCTTCCTCTCTCTCACTGACCCAAATGGCTCCTAAGATCAACTCTGGTTTCGACATTGATCTTGAATCCTTCCAAGCCGCAGCCAAAAATTATAAGAGCATCATAGCTCTCTTCACTAAAGCTGGTTTAGGCAAACTCATTTCCACAAGATGCAAACTCCTAGAGACAGAACTCACTGAGTTAATGAATCATGTTCAGATATCTGAGCAAGGAGAGATCACAAGAACATTTTATGAGACACCTATATCAATCTCTGCAGAACACCTTAGGGACACCATTGATCTTCCATCATGTGATGAACCTGTGGACCTCACCCCTGAGGAAACCAAGAATATATTACTCATCATGAAGTTCTCGAAAGATAAACCAATCCACCTGAAGAAAATAGATTTTTTCTGAGGAATATAGGTTATTGACAGACATAGTAGGAAAAGTTCTATTATGCAAGATCTCTGCCCATGATGCAGTGCCCAAGCAGCAACTGAACATCATGTGGGCCCTTGTGCTGAAAAAGAAGGTTGACTGGGCCAGCTGCTTACTGAAAATGATAGGCTACAAATATTCTCACAAATAGAATGCCTATATGAGGATCATGAGTCAGGTACTCCTCCACTCCTTCCCTGACCTATGTAGGTCAAAAGGAATCCCCATTCCCCTGTGAAAAAGGATGTGCATTTCCCTCTTCTCAAAATGGACCAGGAAAATTCCCAAGCCTGGTGCCATTTCTGACAAGACTCCCTCTCCTCCTAACTCTCCTAGCCATCCATCCTCACCTCCTCCTCTTCATACAGACACCTCTTCTCTACCAACATCATCCACACCTATAGCTTCTACTACCCTCAGACCTCCTATCCTACCTACATCTTCACATACACCAGCTCAACCCTCCTCTATTCCTCCACCTCCTCCATCAAACTCACCTTATCACAATGATACAGTTCTCTCTCCACCTTCATCACCTCCTCCTCCACCATTATCTCCTATTCCGACACACCTTGAGCCATTTCCATCCACTAACACTCTCATCACCCAGTGTATCCAATCAGCAGCCCAAAAATTTCAAGAAATGCTGGATGCACACTGCTCCCAACTTCACTCCTCCATCATACACATGCAAACCCAAATAGATGGGGTCAATGCCTCTATGCAAAGCTTGAAGTCCTCTGTCTCTTCCTCCAAAGTGACCAAGTCTTTCTTAACCTCCTTGGGTAAAAAGGTCAAGAAGGGGAAGAAATTAGATGAAGAGCAGCTCTCAAGTCACAAATCTCTCTCACACAAATCCCTTCCTACTTCAAAAGCTGATAAGATAATTGGGAATGAATTAGTCCCAGAGCTACATACTGAGGACCAGATAACAGATGTACTCTCTATAGCAAGAGAAGCTATACAACAAGTAGTTCTCTTTCAAGGGGAGGCTAGCAGAGCAGAGAGAGCTACATACTGAGGACCAGATAACAGATGTACTCTCTATAGCAAGAGAAGCTATACAACAAGTAGTTCTCTTTCAAGTGGAGGCTAGCAGAGTAGAGAGAGAAGTTGAAAAGGAAACTTTTGTTGAAAAAGAAGCTGAAGCTCAGGGGGAGACAAATGCTGGCATAACTGAAGCTGAAGCTGAGAAAGAAACTGAAGTGGCAGAAGTAGAAGGCTCAAAGGATATTCCATCTCAGGGGGAGAAAACTGTTGTGACTCAGGGGGAGCTGAGTGAACCGCATGTTACTGAGAAGGAGAACCTCTCTTGTATAAAAACCTTAGTATTCACTAGGAAAATAAAAACTCCTCCTACCCCTCCTGAGTGATGTGTTGAACAATGTGTTGAACAAATGTTGATATACTCTATATTTTCTTCCTCCATGCTTAAATACTATTTATAAAGTCTGTGTATATGATTCTACTTTCTTCTGAGTACTTAACATATTTCTTTGCCTTGCTGTGTTGATTAAAAGCTAGTACAATTTCTCCCTGAATAGGGTTAAGACAAATAGGGGGAGATTGTTGGGGAAATGATTTATATTAACCCCTAAAAATGAGTAGAATATAAATTCTAAGAATGAAAAATTAGTCTAAGTAAATATGCGTCGAATAGTATTCGACGCAACGTCGAAGTATAGTCGACATTCCTCTCAGAATGAGTCGAAGTAGCTCTAAACAAAATTCGACGTAATCTATGTCGACGTAACTCTGACTTCTAGTCGACGTATCTAGTGAAGTCGACGTACCTTAGTCGACGCACCTTCCTTATTCTCCTCTCGACGTCCAGCCAGTCTGAAATCGATGCTTCCGTCGAATAGTAATCAACGTACGTCGATTTCTATGTCAAATTCAAAAACACGCCAGATTTCTTTCCTTCTATCTGTAGATCTGAGTTTTATGGAATGACATTATTCTTTTCTAGCCGTTTTGAATCAGTCTTTCCTTCTAAATGATTCTTGGCTAAATTGATTAAGTTTATTATGGATGTTATTTAAAATCAGAATAATTTCTTTCCTTCTACAAAAATGTTGATTATGGAATCTTTTCTCTCTTACCATTTCTCTAAATGCTAATTGATTATTCTCCTATAGTATTCTTTGAATAAACAGAGCTATAAATAAGATGGAAGTCGACAGTGAAGAAAAAGAAGTGATCCACTCCATACATTTGAAAATAGAGGAAAAGCTCCCAAGAGAAAAGAGAGAAAAATTGAGAAAAGTGATAGTGTGCTGAAACCAACAACAAGCCTTCTTCTTCTTCTTCTCCTTCTGAAGCCGTACTGCTGCAATCTATGATAGTTCTCATTGAAAGAGAAAAAGGCCTACAATCTCCTTCTCACTATAGAAGAGAGATTTCATTCACTATTTCTTGTGCTTCTAATCTTCTTGCTAGGAAGAAGATTCTTTCTTGTTTTAATTACTTCTTCTTCTTATCTTCATTTCATTTTCAAACAGTGTAAAAGAGTTTTTAGAATCTCTTTTCAAAAAATTCAGTTGTACTGGTTCTAAGAGTCTCCTTATCAAAAGACTCGGGCTGGTTCTAAGAGTCTCCTTATCAAAAGACTCAGTACAAGATAGTGAATTCCTACCAAGGGGGTAGAAGAGTGGACTACCCAAAGTTTGGGGAACCACTATATTTCTTTGTGTTGTGCTGTGATTTTCATTTTGCTATTTCTTTCTTTATTTACTTAATTCTTGTTGGTGTTTGTGGGAAGCTTAAATCTGAGATTATCACATATATATATATATATATTTAATTTTGCACAAAGTACTTTTAATTCTCTATTCACCCCCCCCCCCCCCCCCCCCCTCTAGAGATTTCTAGTGAGGTTAACTGTGCACTTTCAGTTTGTTTTGCAAAAGAGAAATTAAAATAAGATTAAACGATGAGGAAGATTATCACTCGATCCTTGAATCACCTCGGAGTTAAAAATAAGACAAAAGAATAAAATCGCATTCTCTTACGAAAATAGCCTTGACCGTGGAGATTCCCGAATTATGGACACACCACTCTCAAGGAATACGTTCACTTGAGAATAGGCTGATCAATTGAACTTTCGTTCTATAATCGACACCCCTAAAGCTCGCTTTACGAGGTGAATCCTGCTATTATCTTTTACTCAAATCCGGAAGGGTAACGTCGTCCTCTCTCGAGGGTTGCATTCTATTCTTTTTTATCCTTGAGTGATCGATTCGTATTACGAGCCTCTCGACTAACTGAAGTACAAAAACAAGAACAAGAATTATATATCAAAAATATAATCTCGTTATCTTAAAATCAAGGATAAATCTTAAGCTTTTTAGAAAAGAGAAATAGCAAGTCAAAATTAATTCATGACTTATATTATTCCTTGGATCATCTCGATCGAGTACTAATAGAAATTTAGTTACTCATGGAGATGGATGAATCAAAAGAAATAAAAGAATACATGAAGAAGGAAGAAGAGAATGAGAGGAATAAGAACTATTTTATTAATCGATGCAAAGAGAATTACAAACTAAGAATTGAAAGTTACAACTATTGAATTGAAAACTGCAAGTATAAGATTAAAGAGAAATATAAAAAACTACTTAAAATAGGAAAATGAAACAAGAAATGAAGAGTCTAAGTCCTAAAAATTCTCTCTTGATCAGCTGGAGAAGCTCCCTTTAAATAGCTGAAAATTTGGTGTTACACGCCCTTGGTCACGCCCGTGACCACGGGGTGTGTAAGAGGCGTGATCAAAGCAGCAGCAGAGAGGGCACCTTCTGCAGTAATTGCATTCTACGTGCGTGTCACGCCCCTGTGTCACGCCTGTGACCCTGGGGTATGTAATCTTTAAAATAGGCTGATGGCGGGAGTCTTCGGCGGGAAGTAGCGCGGGATGAGTCACGCCCCTGTAATGGATGACACGTCTCCTGGTCACACTCGTGATCTGGGGCGTGTAACTTTAATTTACGTGGCAGGCTGCTATGGATGCTCGTGGCGGGTCACGACCGTCCTAGGTCACGCCCCTAGGTCATGCTTGTGACTTGGGGGCGTGTACTTGGTGAATCTCCACGTAATGAGCCCGGGGTGGCGAAAATTGGTTTTGAACACCTCGTAGGTTACACGCCCATTGGCCACGCCCATGACCTTGGGCGTGTACTTGCTTATTTTGCTCAGAGTGCCCAGAAAACCTGAAAAACACAGAAAAAGCTTAAGTTAGTTCATAAAATTAAAAAGGGAATGATTTATATGATAAAATTCATATAATTCATATCATTTCATATTAAAAATATATTAAAACTGTACTAAAAGATGAGTATATAAACTACTCATCAAATACCCCCATACTTGAGCTTTTGCTATTCCCGAGCAAAAGAATGAGGAAGGAATTACAAGACATCGATATTATTTCTAATTAACTAAAATTTCGTCAAACCAAGAGTAAGTTAAAAGTAAATTCTAGGAATTCAAGAATTAAGTCATAAGTTATGGTGATAATTTTAAAAGAGAAATCTGCTTAGTTATATACTTCTCAAGATGACTATTTAGCAAACGAAATCATAGAAATTTTCAAACAAAATTAGATTGAAATTATAAACACTCTAACATAAAAGAAACTTAAGGAAAAGACACCTACCAAAATATTGCTCTCTTAATAATTTAGTTTAGGACTAGAAACAAGGAAATTGGCTAGGGATGGGTTTAAATGAAATGGCAAAATGAAGAGATACTAAAATAGAGGTGATCAATTTTATCCTCTCACGTTATTTGAATATGAAATTGTATATGTTTAAGAAAATAATGAATTCTATCCTCTTATTTTCCATGCCATATAATCTTTTAAAATTTCCCTCCAATCAAAAACCCAAAATGTATATGTTTAGATGTAATGAATTTTATCCTCTTACATCATGACATATAATCTTTTAAATGATTTTGGGTGTATATGTTTAGGAAATAATGAATTTTATCCTCTTATTTCCATGACATATGATCTTTTTTTTACACATTTTGTTTTTGCCAACAAAGGGTAAGGGTAAAGAAATACTTCTAGTTTATAAATTAAATTATTTTGAGAGCAACTTTTTAGTGGAATGAAATTTCCTAGGATCTTAAAGTTAAAAGAGAATATAATAAAAATCTAGAGATGTTTAGCCAATTTATCACAAAGTGAAGCTATTTAAAATTAATATGAGAAGTAATGCTAAATAAATTCTCTAATTGAATTAAAAACATAAAATGTACCTTAAAACTAAATTACTTCAAATTTAAGTTTAACAAATTCTGATAAAATAAAATATTAGTTAAGTTAAAAATGTAAGAATACTTATAATCAACCCTCAAACTAGATTTCTAGAAATATAAAACACCAGGCAAGGTGTATTTATTATTATTACTATTATATAATAATAATTTTTTTATTAGTTCCTGGACTTCCCAAGGTCAACCCGGTGAACGGCTCACAAGGTACTAGAGGCTGTGATGGGAATTCAAGCCCAAAGCATCCTTTCCAAGAAATAAGATTTTTATTATATTATTTTTTTCAAAAGGAAAAACAATGAATGCTAAGCTACACCCCATACTTAAAATTAAACATTGTGCCCAATGTTTAAGACTAAGGATGAAGATTACGTGAAAGGGAAATGCATAAAAAAATGCATGAACATTTAAAGATAAGCAATGGGTGCCTCCCAAGAGCGCTTTCTTTTTCCCATCTTAAGCTTGACGGTTATTGTTAGCTAAACGGAAATTGAAAAGAGAAGTGCGCAGACAACTCCCTTAATTCACATTTAAGTGAATGTGCTGATATCAGTCGTTCGGCTACTCCTCCGTTTAACATGTGATTCTCCTTTTGTCCTTGATTTTGAATATGTAAATCCAAATCACCTATACATACCTGAGGTAATTTGGATATATAAAGATGAGCGGCATATGGATCATTGATTATTTGGGGTGGCAACGCCTCATTTTCAACCTGAAAATTATTAGTATAAAAAGAATCACAAATAAACGAGTCAGAAAATTTTTCGCAAGGAGGAGACCCTTGCGAAAATATATGATCAAGCTCCGGTTGTTTATATTCTAAAATAAAATTTTCTTTAGAAGAATTTAGTGCATTACCAAGCGAAATAAAATTTTCGGACACAAAGTTTTCATGAATTTTCGGTTGAACTAAAATTGGAGAATTTTATGAAAATTCATGACGATCAAAAGAAGATCCGGGTGGAATAGGGGAAGAAACTTGTTCTTTTTCTATTTCATCCGGGGTGCCCATAACATTAAGAAATTCTTGGAGAAATAATTTTTCTTCATTTTTGATAAAAGAAATTATGGGATTACAAGAAACCACATGTTCCTCCATAACAAAGTTATCCAAAGATGGAGAAAAAGCACTAGACAAAATAAAGTTCTTATCTAAATTTTGGGGTAGAGTATCGAATTGAATTGGTGGAAATTCCCCAAAATTGGAGTACGAAACTTGCGGCGCAAAAGAGGAAGAATAAAAATTCAGATCTAAAGATTCATCTTCATTGTTCTGAAAACTATCCGGGTGAGCTTGCCACCAAGAATAATCTACTTCAGAGATAGAAGAGAAATTATTAAAAACCGAAAAATTATTCTCGTGAAAATTAGAAAAATAATTTCATCAAAGTTAGAAAAATTATTTTCTTGAAAAGAGGAAAAATTATGATCGTAATTATTATCAAAATTATGTGCATAAGATTGAGAAAAATTATTTTCATAATATAAATTTTGAGAATAAGAATGAAAATCACTTTGATGAGGAGCACCACAATAATTGTAACTAATTTGGCGCTTTCGTGCAGCTTCCAAAAGATTAACTTGGTTTTGAAGCTCGACAACTTTTACGGCCAATTCAGATAACCTCATTTAATAAAAAGAAAACAACCTTCACTTAAATGAATGAAATTTTTAGAGGGGGAATAGAGAAGAGAAATAATTTATATTAAATATTTTTTCTTCTTCAAAAAGCGGGTTAAATTAGTCCCGGACTTCCCAAGGTATACCCTGTGAAGGGTTCGCAAGGTACTAGGAGATGAGATGGGTGTTCAAGCCCAAATCCCCCTTTCCGAGAATTTAAATTACGCCTTTTAAGTTTTTTTTAAATTTTTAAGAGAAGGGGGAGAAGAAATAGGACGATAAAATTAATAGATATTCCTTTTTTTCGAAATATCAACCTAAATTCCCCGACAACGGCGCCAAAAACTTGATGTGCAAAACTATATCCGCAACCGACAATGGCAAGTGTACCGTATCGAATGTAGTATAGGTTATAGAAACCAAGGTCGTATTAGACTCGGGGCGGTTGAGTACTTTTACTTTAGAAAATCTCTATTGTTTTATCAATAATAATTTGGGTTTATTTAGCAAAAGAGAAATTAAAATAAGATTAAACGATGAGGAAGATTAGCACTCGATTCTTGAATCACCTCAGGGATAAAAATAAGACGAAAGAATAAAATCACATTCTCTTACAAAAATAGCCTTGACCGTGGATATTCCCGAATTATGGATGCACCTCTCTCGAGGAATACGTTCACCTGAGATTAGGTTGATTAATTGAACTTTAGTTCTATAATCGAAACCCCTAAAGCTTGCTTTACGAGGTGAATCCCGCTATTGGATTTTACTCCAATTCGGAAGGGTAACATCGTCCTCTCTCGAGGGTTGCATTCTACACTTTTTTATCCTTGAGTGGTCGATTCGTAATACGAGCCTCTCGGCTAACTGAAGTACGAAAACAAGAACAAGAATTATAATATCGAAAATATAATCTCCTTATCCTAAAATCAAGGATAAATCTTAAGCTTTTTAGAAAAGAGAAATAGTAACTCTAAATTAATTCATGACTTATATTATTCCCTGGATCATCTCGATCGAGTACTAACAGAAATTTTGTTGCTCATGGAGATGGAGGAATCAAAAGAAATAAAAAAATACATGAAGAAGGAAGAAGAGAATGAGAGAAATAAGAACTATTTTATTAATCGATGCAAAGGGAATTACAAACTAAGAATTGAAAGTTACAACTATTTAATTGAAAACTGCAAGTATAAGATTAAAGAGAAATATAAGAAACTACTAAAAATAGGAAAATGAAACAAGAAATGAAGAGTCTAAGTCCTAAAAATTCTCACTTGATTAGCTGGAGAAGCTCCCTTTAAATAGCTGAAAATTTGGTGTTACACGCCCTTGGTCACGCCCGTTACCAAGGGGCGTGTAAGAGGCGTGATCGAAGCAGCAGCGGAGAGGGCGCATTCTGATAAGTAGTAAAATATATGTATTTTTAATATAGTTATTAGTATGGTTTTAATTAAAATTGTAAATTTTCTATGTAAATTAATGAATAATTGCCTGTTTTATTATTTTTGTTACTAACTTAGCTTTATTTCTTTTTTTCAGATTTTTGACAAAATTTTCTCAGGTCACGCCCTCGATCACGCCCGTGACCAAGGGCGTGTAAATTTAAAGTTCAAATGTCGATGAAAGGCGAGCTGAGTTCGATGAACGACAAGTCACGCCCTCGGTCATGCCCATGACCAAGGGGGTGTAACTTTAAAGCTCTGCGTCCGACAAACCCCTTTAAGCTCACTCCAGCTGCCCAAAGTCAAGCCCGTGACTCTACAAGTCATGCCCGTGTTCCAGCAAAGTCATGCTCGTGATCCGCCAGTGCGTCACGACCCAAAGTAGGGCCCATGCTGCTGATGTCTGCCGCCCATAGTCACGCCCGTGACTCTATAAGTCACGCCCGTGACCGACCAATTCACGCCCGTGTGCAGCCTTATTTGATGGCGGAACCTTCGAGAAGGCGGCGAATACAGCCGGGCAAATGTCACGCCCTAAGTCACGGCCATGACATCCAAGTCACGCCCGTGACCTAGGGCGTGTAAAAATGAAAATTTTCCTATAAATAGAGGGGCTCGGCTGAAGGAAATCTCATCCAAATTTTGAGTGTTTGTAATGTTTTTCTGAGTTCTTTTGAGTGATTGTGAGCTTTTCTTTATGCAATTAAGTTTATGTTCGTTTGTAATTTTCGCCTTTATAGTCTAGTTGTAATGTTTATTTTACAAATAAAATGTTGTTTTCTCATTTGGATCATCTTCCTTTTTTTATTTATGTTAGTGTGTGTGTGTGTATGAGAATAGTTTTATTGCTTTCATAACTTAGTTTATTGCTTTCAAATTTTAGGTTTATTGCTTTCATAAAAATAGTTTATCGATTTTTCTTTAACGCTTTATTTATCGCTTTCGTTTAAACGCTTTCTTTTGATTCAGTCTTTTTATTACAAGTAGAGTGCGTGCGTTTATGAGATAGTGTTTTTCTTTTTTGTAACTTAGCTTTATTTCTATCTTTATATAACTGCTACATACCACCCCCATCTTGAATAAGAGGCTAATTTCCTTTAGCACTTGTTTAAGTCGGTTGGGACGAATATTATTTCTGCACCTTTATAAGTATTTCATTTCTATACCATCCCCGCCCTGGATAAGAGGCTAAGAACTTTTTAGCGCTTGTTTAAGAGGGTTGGGACGGATACTATTACTGCTTTTATATAAGTCATTTTATTTCCCTTTTTATCCGCTTATATCCGCTTAAATAATTAAACATGTATTTTTCAACTATTAATGTCATCTCCATTCCGATGAGTGGCTAATTTCCTTTAGCGCACGATGTCGAAGAGCATTAGGACAAAAAAATAGTTTTTCTAAAAATAATACATCTCTTTCTAAAATAATTAACGAGCTTAAGGTTTACCCGAGAATAACGTTGAGTGGAGCCACATAATCGATGTGTGGTTTTCATTTCCGTCTCTGTACACTAGTTAGCCGAGAGGCTCATGCGTACGGACTGATCGCTCACGGGTAAAGAGAAGTGCGCTCTACCCTCAAGAGAGGATGAGGTAAGTCTCCCGAATTGGAAGTAAAAACCCAATAGCAGGGTTCACAACATAAAGCGAGTATTAAGAAGATTCAATTATAGAACGAGAGTTCGGTCGAATATTCATAATCTAAGGTGAGCGTACCCTCGAGAGAGGAGCGTTCATAATTTTGGAACCTCCACGGCCAAGCCGTTTTAATGTTTTAAAAAGTCATCTCTTTTACTTCTAAAAAAGATTATTTTCGTCTCAAGGTAATTCGACATCAGGTGCTATTTATTATCATCATTTAGAACTCTAGTTATTCGCTTATTATCATTTTCTTATCTCTAGTTATACACATTTTATCATTTAAAACTCTAGTTAACCACACTAAAAACTTATTCCGATAGAATAATAGTTCGTTCCTCAAAGTTGTATAATCAACACGATCCGCGGAAGTATACGACCTCGATATTTTATAAAACAAAACATCATGTATTACTCACGATAAGGTATACTTGCCTTTATTATATGATTAATTTGGATAAAAAATATTAAACAAACGCTTTTCAAACCAATTTAGTGCAAAACTCTCCTTTGGTATTTTAAAAATCAATTGAATTCGGCATTGTAGTTAAGGTGTAAACGTCAATACTTCGAAAGCGGAAAAAGACTGTTACTTCTATCTTTCGATAGGATAACAGTTAATTTCTCAAAGTAGGAGTACTTGCGAAACTCTTGAAAAGACTCCCCTAATTCTAATCTCGTCATATAAAGGTTGCGCAAACCAAATTAACAAGAAGAAAAAATCTGAATCAAATCATCAAGTTTTTGGCGCCATTGCCGGGGAAACATAGTGTTGTTATTTGAAAAAAGGAATTACTATTACTTTTATCATATATATTAAATATATAATAAAATATATATATATAAATAAAAATAAAATAGAAAAAACATAGAAAAGAAAAAAATATCAATTTTATTAGTAGTATATGACCCGAAGAAACTCCTCAGACGATTCAAATATCCCATTTGACCCCGAAATCGAGCGCACTCTTCGCGAGCGCCTCCGACTTCGTGATCAAAACTTACTAGAATTTCCTGAAGATTCTGTCGGAGATACTTACACTGAACCTATGGCCGATCAAATTCCAGATGTGGCCCCGCCACGGACCATGGCATATTATGTCAGGCCAAATATGGAAGATACCAGATCGAGCATAACGCGCCCAACAGTGGCTAATAATAATTTTGAAATAAAATCTAGCATCATTCAAATGGTACAACAGTCAGTACAATTTGATGATTTGCCAGATGAGGATCCAAACTTACATCTTTCGAATTTTTTGGAAATCTGCGATACTTTCAAAATTAATGGCGTTACTGATGACGCCATTCGTTTACGCTTATTTCCATTTTTCGCTGCAGACGAAGGCAAAAGCGTGGTTAACTTCTCTTCCCAGAGGATCCATAACCACGTGGGCCCAGTTGACGGAACACTTTTTAACTAAATATTTCCCCCCGTCAAAAACTGTTAAGTTACGTACGGATATTGCCTCCTTCATTCAATTCGATTCTGAGTCTCTCTATGAGACTTGGGAGCGTTTTAAAGAGTTCCTGCGTAGATGTCCTCATCATGCACTGCCATCCTGGCTACAGGTCCAGACGTTTTATAATGGACTAAATTTTCCACGCGACAGATGATCGATGCAGCCGCCGGGGGAACGTTAAACAACAAAACCCCGACGGCCGCTCAAGCTCTGTTCGAAGAAATGGCCATGAACTCCTATCAATGGAATGCACCTAGATCTCGCCCTGCCAAACCGGCCAGGATTTATGAAGTGGATGCCACTGCTCACCTAGCCTAGTAAGTGGAGCGGCTAAGTAGCAAGTAGCGGAGATGACTGCTTCCTCCTCCACTCCCGCTTGGGCTCCTAATAATAATAATAATAATAATAATTTTGTCGAAGAAACTATAGATTACCTAGGCAATCCAGTTAGGCCCCCTTCAACCCTAATAACAATCCGTATAGTAATAATTATAATCCGGGTTGGAGGAACCACCCAAATTTTTCCTGGAGCAATCCTAACAATGCTCAGAGGCCCACAATTGCAAATCCGTAAGGATTTCCAAACAGATTTCAGCCTCCCCCTCCAAAACCTTCTCCGCTCGAAGATATTTTTGCTAAATACATTGCGTCCACCGAGTCAAATATCCGGAATATTACCGGATCGATTAAAAACTTGGAAAATCAGGTGGGACAGTTGGCAAAGATGGTCTTCGAGCGGCCATATGGAGCTCTACCAGGGAACACGGAGCCAAACCCCCGAGAAAATGCCAACTCCATAAACCTTCGCAGCGGCAAGGAGGTAACCTCCCCAAAATGGGTTGAGCCCAAGGTACATGTTTCGACACTGACCCCTTGATGAGTCCCAATTATATAGATATTTTCGGACTCATTTGGGTTGGTATTCTAGTCTTTGCACCACATTTTAGGCACATTTTCATTCCTTTGTGCTATTCCATGCTAGGTGCACTATTAAGCTCATTTCGGTGTGCAATTGCATTCCTTATTGTTGGGGGTAAGCACATGGTGCTCCCCTTCCCTTTTTCTATGTTTTTCTGATGCTGGACGTGTATTCCCAGCCATTATATCTTGTATGCAGGTGACCAGATCGTCCCGTTTTCCCAGAATTCATGTCTGTGCATATCGCACGGTTGTGCGTTTCTTTGACGCACGGTCGGTTGCGGTCGTGCGTTTGTGTCTGGGCTGAAAATGGAGCGTCGGAGTTTACTTGTGCGTTTGAACACACAAGCAGATTCGCCCGTGCGTGAGTAAAACGCACGGTCGACCTGTGTATTCTTGATTTCTGAGCGTCAGATTTTACCCGTGCGTTTGAACGCACGGGCGGTGTTGATCGTGCGTGAGCAAAATGCACGGGCGGCGTAGCATCTTCCCCAACTCACGTTTTATCATTTAATAACGCATGGTCTGCGCACGGTCGTGCGTTCGACCGTGCGTGACCATTTTCTGACAGTTTTTCTATTTAAGCCGCAGGTCTTGCCCTATTCTGGATCGATCTTTTTTCCCGCTCCCAAAGCTCCAGTTCTGCGCCCTTTTCGCCGTCCATCGCCGCCCACCTTCGGGAGAAGCTCCGGGCATATTCTTCATGCCAATCTCGAGATGGAGAATCCTCTCGGCCTCCTCCATCATTCAGAAGCTTCCAAGCTCCATTTCAACAGATTTTGCACTATATACTTGGGGTTCTCCGACAAGATCGTGGCTGAAGGCTATTGACGAAGAAGGCGGGTCCATTGGGAGGTAGTGACATCCCTCTTCTACCCCGGACGGCAGTTGAAGACCGAGCCCGGACGAGGATTGACAACCCTAGATTCTGGCCGTAAATCTGTGCCTCTTCTTCGTGCTTCGGTTGTAATCTTACCTCCTCCTTGTTATTTTTGCTGATTCTATTTGATGTGTGTGTTTGTATGTTTTTATATGGATCATGTCCATAAACCCTAAATATTATTAGTGTAATTTTCCATATGTTTGTGGTTTATGTGATTTGAGGAGCGCCCCATTCCATCCTCCATCCCGCCGTCACGTATGTGTGCCGCACTAGCAATTGCTAGTGGCGTGCTTATCGACGAGGTGCTTGCGACCCTCATCCGTATGCCTACTCTTCCATCCGCCTAGCGAAGTGTGGCATAGCGGCCCGCGTAATCCATTCCGACTCCGCCGGTGCGAACCATTCCATTCGTATGCATACTCTTCCATCCGCCTAGCGAAGTGTGGCATAGCGGCCCGTGTAATCCATTCGCCTAATGAAGCAGCGCGCTCAAGGCCTGCACAGTTTGATTCCGCTTGCCTACTCGTCCATCCGCCCTTGTGAAGCAGCGCACTCAAGGCCTGCCTAGTCTCCATCCCGCCAAGCGAAGCATTACATAGCGGCATTGCATAGGAGTAGTTGTAGTTGTTTTTCTTTTATTTTCCAAAACCAAATCATTCCCCTTTCGCACCCTTCCGACTCAAAGGACTTTGATCTCAAGTCCTTCCTCGAACGTTAACTCCACCTTACTGTGTTCCTTGAGAGATTCGATACTCGGGGAATACTCCTCGTTTTATATTACTTGAACGAACGGTATACTATCGTTTCGTGCCACAATCTTACTACCACCTATAGCGGTGTGCTAGATTCGCGCATCAAGTTTTTGGCGTCGTTGCCGGGGAACACATACGTGTGAGTTTTCTGGAGAGGGAGAGATGTAAGATAGAAGCCCTTTTCCCTTTGTTTATACCATTTCTTTTGTTTATTTTAGTGTTAAAATTTGATATTTCTAATTCATTTCTTCTTTTATCTAGTTTCGGCTTTTCTGTAGCAGGTGTTCATTTAATTCTGGTTGCGTGTAGTTTTATTTTGCATGGAATTGTTGATTTTTGTTTTATCCACATATTTCTGTGATGTATTCTGAAGCCGAGTGTCGCCTCTATGACACTTTGCGTCGATACATCGACGCCATGACAGCTTTAAATGCTGAGCATTGTATTAGGTGCTTGCTATGTCAAGGTTTAGGCCATATGGTGAAGGATTGCCCTCGTCTGTGCGATCCTTCCCCCTCTGAGGACGTGTACGCAGCATCCCCCCATTTATGGGAGACTACAGCGAACAGGCCCACCAGAGTGTTGCCTGGCCCCTACACTGACATCGCACATCTTGCTCGATCTTTGCCCTTGGAGATTACCGAGGAATCTCTCGCCGCGTACAGCTCTTTCATGGGTCCCTCAATCCCCTTTTATGAGCTTCCCTTGAGTGACGATGTGCACTCATTCGATGGTCAACAGGGAGAGGATTGGGAACTCATGGATGCACCAGTATGGTGTGCAGATTCTGGTTCTTCCTGCGGGGAGGCGTCTATGGATATTTTCGCGGAGGCGACTGCTCATTTATTTTCTGATCATGAGAGCAGTCTAGTTCCCCCGCATTCCTTGCAAAATTCATCTAGTCCTATCTTTAGTGAGTCGGCTGATGATGTCGTGCGGGTGGTTTATTCGGCGCCTGAGGTTGCGCCAAAGTTGGATGAGGATTTCATTCTCTCTGATGGGGAGTGTGATACCTTTTAACATGATGACGCACCGCGGTGGGATGAGGAGGATTATCTTTCCGAGGAGGAGGTATTTAATTACGTCTTGGATGGGGACATACAGCTCACCACCGAGGACCCCGAGCTCTTGGGTTCCCCTCGTTACGACTCATATGATACCGACAGTGATCTATCCTTGGATCCTGCTGGGAGTGTGACCGGGACCACTCCCCCGCTTGTTGATTATTTTAGTTTTTCTTCTCTTTTATTTCCTGACCTCCCTTCTTCTGTGTCTGAGCCTGTGCTAGTTGAATCTTCACAGGGACTACAGGTGGATTTGGAGCATCTTGCTCATGCCAATGAGGAGAGCAATCCCTTATGTGAGGAGGTTGACCCCCCCTCTATGGTGGAAGCTCCACTCAGTGCTTTTCCCTCCTGCACTAGTCCTGAAGAATACGATACCTTGCTGGGCAAGGATTTAATTTGTGGTGAGACGAGTGAGGACCAGCCTTCCTCCTCTTCTTACTTCCTATTCCCTCTACCTGTGACGAGCAGGTATTTTTATTTAGGTAGGGGGTAACTATTTTATCGCCGTATCGGTACCCGTTACCGACATGCATATTAGAACAGTTACCTGTTCATTTCCTTTTTCATAGACCCATTAGCTAAAACTTCTTTAAAGTTGAATAAGTCGAAGTCGTGCTGGGAAGACAATAACCCCAGTAGTTATCTTACCTTTCTTGCAATGTTAGTTTATCTAGTTTGTTTAGTTAGTTTTACATTATTTTAGTTTGTATATTTTCTTTTATTTTTTGCGGAGCTCATCTATGCAGGTTCTTTTTCTTGATGGCGGATGCTGCAGCGTTGTCTTGGTTTTCCACGCACCTTCTGGTATGCTCACTTGCTGAGCATTGGGTAACTTCTTCCCTAGCTTTCGATTTTGATTTTCACTGTCATATCATTATGTTGTATTGTTTAGATTAATTCTGGGGGAGAGCTGCTATGTGTTACCCACTGCACGTGCACATATCATTTGCATACTAGAAGTATTTTAATCTCATTTATTTTGTTTTGTTCATCTTCACAGCACATCACAACACCCACTTGAGCGTGCACTTAGCTGTTGGCACGTCGCGAGTCGAATTTGTCTCTTTTGTGTGATTTGAAAAAAATCATTGTGCTGGCTTAGGATTATGAGGCGGAGTAAAATGTTGACTCCTGGAGTGCTCCTATTCAAGTGCTCATGTCTCGCATAGAAATTTGTGTAGATTCAATCTGTTTTTATGCTTTTAGTTTATATCTTTCTATTTGCGTAGATATTGTTTACTTTACTCAAAAATTGGTGAATCCGGTGTGAATCAAACAGTAGCATATGAATGTGTATAGACGTTCGTTAGCCTCGTATTGCCTGAGTCGGGAGGAAGGATAATCTTTCTCGGTGGCTAAGAACTTGCCCCAAGCGACTCTTGAAGCATGGGTATATGGTTAGTCAATCGCGTGAATGTGATATAGGCCATCATTTTGGCCCGGTTGAGCTTTTGTGCCCATTCCTATCGCTCTATCCTCATTAGCCCAGTTGTGCCTACCCCATTCTTTTGGATCAGCTCCACTATTGTTCACCAAAGCCTAAACTCCAATCCTAGTCGCACACCCAAATGCAAGCATTTTGTTTAAATTTTAAATTGGTGGTGTTGATTGTGGAAGTACAATGTGGAAATGTGGATGAGCATCCTTGAAAATTTGCTGAAATTGCTAAAGAAAGAAAAAGAAAATAAGAAAAAAAAATTTGAAAAGAAAAAAAGAAAAAGAAAGAATGAAAGTGTTTTAATTGAAAAATCTGTTTGAGATTTGTATTTGGGAGTAGGCGGTGCACACACCCATGTAGTCAAGTCCAAGTCTGGGGGTGTGGTGTACCCGCGTATCTTTTTGTGGTGCTTGAGGATAGTTTTCCGTGCTAGCTCATTTGGGTTTAGTGCTTGAGCCGTCGTTTTTATCATTGTATACCTCACCTAAACCCAAGCCTCATCTAAAACCTAAAGTCCTATTGATTCACGCAGTTGAGTCAAACCTGTGCCGTGGAGAGAGTGCGAACGGGCAAGCTTATGGTCACCGACATTGATGGATTTCAATGGAGTTTGTCTCGAGCCCCGATCTTTGGCAATGCTCGCCTCAACGTTCAGTTTACTTTCTTCCTATGTATGACCTTATGATTCACCGTGATTCACTTTTTGAGTAAATGTAATATATAGATACGCCCCTAGAAAAGTATAAACTAATATGTATAATTAGGAATTTTGTCTACTGTATTTCTACACGCATGAGCATGCGACTTCGCATGGTACTCCGCTTTACAATTTCTATGTCAGCTTATGTTTTTCTTATCCGCTTGAGGGATTTGTTTGCTCGGGATGCGCAAATAGGTAAGTTTGGGGGTGTGATGAGTCCCAATTATATACATATTTTCGGACTCATTTGGGCTGGTATTCTAGTCTTTGCACCACAATTTAGGCACGTTTTCATTCATTTGTACTATTCCATGCTAGGTGCACTATTAAGCTCATTTTGGTGTCCAATTGCATTCCTTGTTGTTGGGGGTAAGCACATGGTGCTCCCATTCCCTTTTTCTATGTTTTTTTTATGCTGGATGTGTATTCCCAGCCATTGTATCTTGTATGCAGGTGACTGGATCATCCCGTTTTCCCAGAATTCATGTCTGTGCATATCGCACGGTCGTGCATTTCCTTGATGCACGGTCGGTTGCGGTCGTGCGTTTGTGTCTGGGCAGAAAATGGAGCGTCAGATTCTACTCGTGCGTTTGAACGCACGGGCGGATTCGCCCGTGCGTGAGTAAAACGCACGGTCGACCTGTGTATTCTTGATTTCTGAGCGTCAAATTTTACCCGTGCGTTTGAACGCACGGGCGGTGTTGATCGTGCGTGAGCAAAACGCACGGGCGGCGCAGCGTCTTCCCCAAGTCACATTTTATCACTTAATAACGCACGGTCTGCGCACGTTCGTGCGTTCGACCGTGCGTGACCATTTTTTGACAGTTTTTCTATTTAAGCCGCAGGTCTTGCCCTATTCTGGATCGATTTTTTTCCCGCTCCCAGAGCTCTAGTTCCGCGCCCTATTCGCCGTCCATCGCCGCCCACCTTCGGGAGGAGCTCCGGGCATATTCTTCACGCCAATCTCGAGCCAGAGCATCCTCTCGGCCTCCTCCATCATTCAGAAGCTTCCAAGCTCCATTTCAACGGATTTTGCACTATATCCTTGGAGTTCTCCGGCAAGATCGTGGCTGAAGGCTATTGACGAAGAAGACGGGTCCATTGGGAGGTAGTGACATCCCTCTTCTACCCTGGATGGCAGTTGAAGACCGAGCCCGGACGAGGATTGACAACCCTAGATTCCGGCCGTGAATCTCCGACGAGTCTTCGTGCTTCGGTTGTAATCTTACCTCCTCCTTGTTATTTTTGCTGATTCTATTTGATGTGTGTGTTTGTATGTTTTTATATTAATGATGTCCATAAACCCTAAATATTATTAGTGTAATTTTCCATATGTTTGTGGTTTATGTGATTTGAGGAGCGCCCCATTCCATCCTCCATCCCGCCGTCACGTTCGTGTGCCGCACTAGCAATTGCTAGTGGCGTGCTTATCGACGAGGTGCTTGCGACCCTCATCCGTATGCCTACTCTTCCATCCGCCTAGCGAAGCGTGGCATAGCAGCCCGTGTAATCCATTCCGACTCCACCGGTGCGAACCATTCCATTCGTATGCCTACTCTTCCATCCGCCTAGCGAAGCGTGGCATAGAGGCCCGTGTAATCCATTAGCCTAACAAAGCAGCGCGCTAAAGGCCTGCACAGTTCGATTCCGCTTGCCTACTCGTCCATCCGCCCTTGTGAAGCAGCGCGCTCAAGGCCTGCCTAGTCTCCATCCCGCCAAGCGAAGCATTGCATAGCGGCATTGCATAGGAGTAGTTGTAGTTGTTTTTCTTTTATTTTCCAAAACCAAATCATTCCCCTTTCGCACCCTTCCGACTTAAAGGACTTCGATCTCAAGTCCTTCCTCGAACGTTAACTCCACCTTACTGTGTTCCTTGAGAGATTCGATACTCGGGGATTACTCCTCGTTTTATATTACTTGAACGATCAGTACACTGCCGTTTCGTGCCGCAATCTTACTACCGCCTATAGCGGTGTGCTAGATTCGCGCATCACCCCTCCACCCCCTCTCTCGATAGATAATACAACGAGTATTCCGAATGTGCCAAACATTTTTAGCCCGTCCCTTCCTCCTCCCTCGAAAATAAACAACGAGCGGAAGGACGAGCATTATAAAAAATTTCTACAAATTTTAAAACAAATCAATATAAACGTTCCTTTCTGCGAGGCACTCTCCCAAATGCCGAAATATGCAAAATATCTTAAGGTGTTGCTTTCTAATAAAAAGCGACTCGAAGATGTTTCGCGTGTTTCCCTTAACACGGAATGCTCGGCTGTCATCCTTAATAAATTGCCGCCAAAACTGAATGACCCAGGATGATTCTCCATCCCGTGCCTCTTCGGCAATATGTTAATAAAGTACGCTCTAGCGGACTTAGGAGCTAGCATCAACTTGATGCCTTTCTCCCTTTTCAAAAAACTTGATTTGGGCATCCCAAGCCCGACTAAGATGAGCATCCAACTCGTGAATCGCTCGGTAAAGTACCCGATAGGAGTAGCGGAGGATGCTCTGGTCAAGGTCGACAAGTTTATCTTCCCGGTAGACTTTGTCATCCTGGACATAGAGGAGGACGCTGAGGTGCCTATCATTCTCGGTCGCCCGTTCCTCGCTACCTCCCACGCATTAATAGATGTAAGTAACGGTCGCCTCCTCCTTCGGGTCGGAGATGACGAAGTTACTTTACTTGTTAACCCCTCAATGCGGAACTCCCTATCGAACGATGATTCCAGTTATAACTTGGAACCCGCGTTCGAAGAGGAATGTTCTTCGCTTACTGAATTCTCTCTTTAGCACTGGATAATTCGATATTGGTGAATCTATCTTGTCTCGATGACATGCCTACAGATTCGCCCTTCGAACCCATCGATTCAGAAGCCTTAAAAGTTAAAACATCCTACGAAGAACCACCACTCCTCGATTTAAAACAGCTCTCTGATAATCTAAAATATGTTTTTCTTGAAAAAGATTTAAAACTTCATGTTATCATCTCCGCTACGTTAAGTGATTCAGAAACATCCGAATTAGTAGAAGTTTTAAAAAAACATCGCCATGCAATTGCATGGAAGATTTCAGATATCAGGGGAATAAACACCTCCTTCTGTACCCATAAAATTTTTCTTGAAGATAACCCCCGCAAAACTATTCAGCCTCAACGACGACTTAACCCGAACATGCGGGAAGTCGTTAAAACTGAAATTATTAAACTCCTCGATGCGGGGATTATCTATCCTATATCCGACAGTACGTGGGTAAGCCACGTACAAGTCGTCCCAAAAAAAGACGGTATAATGGTCGTGGCAAACACGAATAACGAATTAATCCCAACTCGTACTGTTACGGGTTGGAGGGTGTGCATCGATTACCGAAAACTAAATGATGCCACCAGAAAAGACCACTTCCCGTTACCGTTTATTGATCAAATCCTGGAGCGTCTCTCAGGTCATCCTTTCTATTTCTTTCTTGATGGTCTCTCGGGATTTTTCCAAATCCCTATTTCCCCCGAGGACCAAGAAAAAACCACTTTTACTTGCCCTTTCGGCACCTTTGCATATCGAAGGATGTCGTTTGGCCTCTGCAATGTGCCAGCTACATTCCAACGATGTATGCTGGCAATATTTGGCGAGCTAGTAGAAGACATAATGGAAGTCTTCATGGATGACTTCTCCGTCTTTGGAAGCTCTTTTACAAATTGTCTAAAAGATTTAGATAGAGTCCTCAAGCGGTGTGAAGAGACGAATTTAGTTTTAAACTGGGAGAAATGCAATTTTATGGTCCGAGAGGGTTTTGTCCTCGGCCATAAAATTTTTTCCAAGGGGATGGAGGTCGATAAGGCCAAACTCGCTATAATTGAACAACTTCCTGTTCATTCGAACGTAAAATCTATTCGAAGTTTTCTCGGCCACGCAGGTTTTTATCGGCGGTTTATTCAAGATTTTTCAAAAATAACCAAACCGCTAACTCACCACCTGGAAAAGGATTCCCCATTTATTTTTGACACGGCCTGCGTAGAGGCATTTAATTTTATAAAAAAGCAACTTATCAATTCTCCAATTCTGGTGGCGCCAGATTGGTCCCTTCCGTTCGAGATTATGTGCGACACGAGCGATATCGCGGTAGGAGCCGTCTTAGGCCAACGCGTAAATAAATATTTTCATCCAATATATTATGCTTCTTGCACACTCACAGCCGTACATGCTAACTACACGACAACGGAAAAGAAACTTCTTGTCGTCGTCTTTGCTTTCGATAAATTCAGGCCTTACGTAACACTTTCACACGTAATTATTTTCACTGATCACTTCGCCCTAAAATATCTTTTGGCCAAAGTTGATGCCAAACCCCGCTTGCTTCGATGGATCCTCCTTTTACAGGAATTTGACTTAGAGATCCGGGATAAGAAGGGGGCTGAAAATTTAGCAGCCGACCACCTCTCACGTTTAGAACAACCCTTCGCAGAAGCGCTCGTCGAACCCGAAATAGATGATCGATTTACTGAAGAGCTCCTTTTAATTTTAAATAAAATAAAAACTTCTTCCACCCCTTGGTTCGCAGATGTTGCGAACAATCTAGTCGCATGGGTCCTTCCAAAAGATGTTTCGACTCAGCAAAAGAAGAAATTCTTTTCTGATTTGAAAAACTACTTTTGGGAGGACCCCTTTATCTTTTGAGTCTGCGCTGACCAAGTGGTGCGAAGATGTGTTTTAAGCGAGGAGGGTGCGCAAATTTTGCGACACTACCACGAGGGGCCGTGATGCGAGCAAAACTATATACGCAAACGACAATGGCAAGTGTACAATATCGAATGTAGTATAGGTTGTAAGAAACCAAGGTCCTATTAGACTCGGGACGGTTGAGTGCTCTTACTTCAAGAAAAATTTCTATTATTCTATCAATTAAAACTTTGGGTCGATTTTGCAAAAGGAAAATAAAAATAAGATTAAAACGACGAGTAAAAAGGCTAGCACTCGATCTTGAATCACCATGGAACATAATAAGAACAACTTCTAATTCTCTTAATAAATTACTTGACCATGGAGGTTCCCGATTTATGAACATACCTCTCTCGAGGATACACTCAACTGAGTTTAGGTTGATCAATCAAACTTTCATTCTAGAATCGAAATCCCTAAAACTCGCTTTATCGTAGTGAACCCCTCAATTGGATTTGACTCCAATCCGGGAGAATTATGTCATCCTCGCTTGAGGAGTGCATTCAACTCTCTTTATCCTTGAAATGATCGATTCGAATTCAAAACCTCTCGGTTATTAGATTACGAAAATAAGAATGAGAATTATATATCGAAAATATAATCTCAACCAATTAAAATTCAAGGATTAATCTTAAGCGACCTAAAGAAGAGAAAGAGAAGCTAAAGATTAAATCATGAATTAAATTTTCCTTCGATCATCTCGACCAAGTACTAATAAAAATCTTAGCTACTCATGGAGATGGAGGAATTAACGAAAATGAAAGAGTACATCATAAAAGAGAGAGTGGAAAAGAGAAAGAGAACTATTTTATTGAAATGCAAAAGAGATTACAACTAAGGAATTGAGAAATTACAAGCTTTGAATTGAAAACTACAAATGCTAATAAGAAAAAGAACATAAAAGAACTACTAAAACATGAAAATAAAACATGAAAAGAAGAGTTTAAGTCCTAAAATTCGTCTCCAAACTTCCTCCCAAACATCTAGAAAAACTCCCTTTAAATAGGCAGAATTTTGATGTTACACGCCCTTGGTCACGCCCGTGACAAAGGGGCGTGTAGGGGGCGTGATCGGTGCTGGCGGAGAGGGCGCGTTCTGGCTTCAATGCAGGCATTTCGTATGCGTCACGCCCTAGGTCACGCCCGTGACCTGGGGCGTATAATCTTTAAATGTGCTGCTGGCGGGAAATCTTTGGCGGGAAGGCGCACGGGGCGTTTCACGCCCGTGACTGGATGTCATGCCCAATGGTCATGCCCGTGACCTAGGGCGTGTAACTTTAAATGACGTGGCAGGCATGCTGGCAGCTGGTGGCGGGGTCCCGGCCGTGACTTGGATGTCACGCCCTTGGTCACGCCCGTGACCTGGGGCGTGTACTTGGCGAATCTTCACGGAATGATCCCGGGGTGGCGTAATCGGGTCTGGAACACATCGAGGCTGTCACGCCCCTGGTCACACCTGTGACCTTGGGCGTGTACTTGACATTTTTACTCAAAGTGCCCAGAAAACCTGCAAAACATAAAATAAGCATAAATTAGTGGCAAAAATAAAAAGGAATGAATTAGATAAGATAATACAAATAATTTATATAAATTCATATTAAAACTATATTAAAATTATACTAAAAGATGAGTACAAAAAGTACTCATCAAACACCCCCATACTTGAGTTTTTGCTATTCCAGAGCAAAAGAGTGACGAAAGAATTACAAGACCTCGATATTATTTTTAAATTAACTAAAATTTCATTAAACCAAGAGTAAGTTAAAAGTAAATTCTAGGAATTCAAGAATTAAGTCATAAGTTATGTTGATAAATTAAAAAGAGAATTTTGTTTAGCTAACTACTTCTCAAGATAACTATTTAGCATCCGAAATTATAGAAATTTTCAAACAAAATTAGATTGAAATTATAGACACTCTAACATAAAAGAATCTTAAGGAAAAGACACCTACCAAAATATTTCTCTTTTAATAATTTAGTTTAGGGCTAGAAACAATGAAATTGGCTAGGGATGGGTTTAAACGGAATGGCAAAATGAAGACAAAGGATATGAAGAGGTTTTTCATTGGGGTGATGAATATATCCTCTCAACCCCCTTTTTTTTAGTATATGTAATACCAGAGAATGATAGACTATTATCCTATAATTTCCAAAACATATACACATTTTTCTCTCTTCATTTTTATTTTTGGGTTGCATATGTTTACCAGAGAATAAAGAACTAACATCTCCTTATTCCCATGACATATGATCTAAGAATAGGGGAAAAGAAAAAAATACATATGTTTACCAAGGGTAAAGAAATACTTCTAGTTTATAAATTAAACTATTTTGAGAGCAACTTTTTAGTGGAATGAAATTTCCTAAGATCTTAAAGTTAATAGCGAATATAATAAAAAAATCTAGAGATGTTTAGCCAATTTACCACAAAGTGAAGCTATTTAAAATTAGAAGGAGAAGTAGTGCTAAAAAGATTCTCTAATCAAATTAAAAAACATAAAATATTTCTTAAAACCAAATTACTTCAAATTTAAATTTAACAAATTCTGATAAAATGAAATATTAGCTAAATCAAAAATGTAAGAATACTTATAATCAAACCTCAAACTAAATTTCTAGAAGAATAAAAACAACAAGGCTAGGCGTATTTATTATTTTTATTTTATAAATATTATTTCTTGGAATTCTCGAAGGCTACCCGGTGAAGGGTTCGCAAGGTACTAGGAGTTGTGATGGGAGTTCAAGCCCAAAGCGCCCTTTCCAAGAAATTAGATTTTTATAATTTTTATAATTTTTTTCAAATAAAAATACAGTGAAAGCAATGCTACACCCCCATACTTAAAATTAAACATTGTCCCCAATGTTTAAAACTAAGTATGAAGAACACTCGAAAAATAAACTTTCAAAAAAATACAAAAAGTTAAAGATAAGCAAGGGGTGCCTTCCAAGAGCGCTTTCTTTTTCCCGTCTTTAAGCTAGACGGTTAATGTTAGGAAAAAGGAAAATAAAAAGAGAAGTGGACAGGCAACTCCCTTAATTTGTGCTGAGGCGAATGTGCCGGCGTTAGTCGCCCGGCTACTCCTCCGCTGTAGTCTTGATTCTTTTGCTGTCGGTGAGCTTGAAATTGTGAATCCAAATTACCTAAACAAACTGTAGGTGAATTGGAAAGCTGGAGATGAGCGGCAAATGGATCTCTGAAGACGTTTGGTTGCAACGGCTCATCATCTACAAGGAAATTATTAGTATCAAAAGAATCAGGACTAATCGATTCAGAAAATTTTTCGCAAGGAGGAAGCACTTGCGAAAATATAAGATTAAGCTCCGATTGTTCCTTTTCTAAAATTAAAATTTCTTTAGAAAAATCTAGTGCGTTACCAAGTGGAATAAAATTTTCGGACACAAAATTTTCGTCAATTTTTGGTTTGATAGAAGAAATTCGCGAATATTCATGACAAAGAAAATAAAATCTAGGTGGAGTAGGGGAAGGAACTTGTTCTTCTTCTACTTCATCCGGGGTGCCCACAACCTTAAGAAATTCTTGGTAAAGTAATTTTTCTTCATCTTTGGTAAAAGAAGTTATGGGATTACATGAAACCACATGTTCCTCCATAACTAAATTATCCAAAGATGGAGAAAAAATACTAAAAGAAATAAAATTTTCCTCTAAATTTGGGGGGGGGGGGGGGGAGTATCAAATTGATTCGGTGGAGATTCCCTAAAATTAGAGAAAGGCAATTGCGGCGCAAAAGAAGAAGAACAAAAATTCAGATCTAAAGATTTTTCTTCATCGCCCCGAAAACTATCCGGGTGACCTTGCCACCAAGAATAATCTACTTCGGAGGTAGAAGAACAATTATTAAACACCGAAAAATTATTCTCATTAGAAAAAGCGTTTTCATCAAAGTTTGGAAAATTATTTTCATGAAAAGCCGAGAAATTTTGATCGTAATTATTATCAATGTTTGAAAATTTTTGATCGAAAGATGAATTATTTTCATGAAAAGAGGAAAAATTATGATCATAATTATAATCAAAATTATTTGCATTATATTGAAGATAATTATTTTCATAAAAATTATTTTGATAATAAGAATGTAAATAGCATTCCTCACTTTGAGGAGGCGCCCCACAATAATGACAACTAAATTGGCGCCTTCAAGCGGCTTGTAAGAGATAAATTTGGTTTTGAAGCTCGACAACTTTAACGGCCAATTCAGATTCTTTCATAATAAAAATAAAAAAAAAGAAAAAACTCTCACTTAAATGAATGGAATTTTAAAAAATATTTTAATTATATATTTTTTTCAAAAAGAGGGTTAAATTAGTCCCGGACTTCCCAAGATCTACCTGGTGAAGGGTTTGCAAGGTACTAGAGGCTATGATGGGAATTCAAGCCCAAAGCGTCCTTTCCGAGAATTTAGATTACGCTTTTTAATATATTTTTTTTAATTTTAAAGAGAAGGGGGAGAAGAAAGAGAACGATAAAATTAATAAATATTTCATTTTTCGAAATATCAACCGTGTCCCCGGCAACGGCGCCAAAAACTTGATGCGAGCAAAATTATATCCGCAAACGATAACGTCAAGTGTACTGTATCGAATGTAGTATAGGTTGTAAGAAACCAAGGTCGTATTAGACTCGGGGCGGTTGAGTACTCTTCAAGAAAATCTCTATTATTCTATCAATTAAAACTTTGGGTCGATTTTGCAAAAGGAAAATAAAAATAAGATTAAAACAACGAGTAAAAAGGCTAGCACTCGATCTTGAATCACCTTGGAAAATAAACATCATAAGAACAACTTCTAATTCTCTTAATAAATTACTTGACCGTGGAGGTTCCCGATTTATGAACATACCTCTCTCGAGGATACGCTCAACTGAGTTTAGGTTGATCAATCAATCTTTCGTTCTAGAATTGAAATCCATAAAACTCGCTTTATCGTAGTGAACCCCTCTATTGGATTTGACTCCAATCCGGGAGAATTATGTCATCCTCGCTTGAGGAGTGCATTCAACTCTCTTTATCCTTGAAATGATCGATTCGAATTCAAAACCTCTCGGTTATTAGATTATGAAAACAAGAATGAGAATTATATATCGAAAATATAATCTCAACCAATTAAAATTCAAGGATAAATCTTAAGCGACCGAAGGAAGAGAAAGAGAAGCTAAAGATTAAATCATGAATTATATTTTCCTTGGATCATCTCGACCGAGTACTAATAAAAATCTATGCTACTCATGGAGATGGAGGAATTAACGAAATTGAAAGAGTACATCATAAAAGAGAGAGTGGAAAAGAGAAAGAGAACTATTTTATTGAAATGCAAAAGAGATTACAACTAAGGAATTGAGAAATTACAAGCTTTGAATTGAAAACTACAAATGCTAATAAGAAAAAGAACATAAAAGAACTACTAAAAGATGAAAATAAAACATGAAAAGAAGAGTCTAAGTCCTAAAATTTGTCTCCAAACTTCCTCCTAAACATCTAGAAAAGCTCGCTTTAAATAGGAAGAATTTCTATGTTACACGCCCTTGGTCACGACCGTGACCAAGGGGCGTGATCGGTGCTGGCGGAGAGGGCGCGTTTTGGCTTCAATGCAGGCGTTTTGGACGCGTCATGACCTATGTCACACCCGTGACCTGGGGCGTGTAATCTTTAAATGTGCTGCTGGCGGGAAATCTTTGGCAGGAAGGCGCGCGGGACGAGTCACGCCCGTGACTGGATGTCACGCCCAATGGTCACGCCCATGAACTGGGGCGTGTAACTTTAAATGACGTGGCAGGCGTGCTGGCAGATGGTGGCGGGGTCCCGGCTGTGAATTGGATGTCACGCCCTTGGTCACGCCCGTGACCTGGGGCGTGTACTTGGCGAATCTTCACGGAATGATCCCATGGTGGCGGAATCGGGTCTGGAACACATCTAGGCTGTCACGCCCCCTGGTCACGCCCGTGACCTTGGGCGTGTACTTGACATTTTTACTCAAAGTGCCCAGAAAACCTGCAAAACATAAAATAAGCATAAATTAGTGGCAAAAATAAAAAGGAATGAATTAGATAAGATAATACAAATAATTTATATAAATTCATATTAAAACTATATTAAAATTATACTAAAAGATGAGTACAAAAAGTACTCATCAGGCCGGCTGGAGGGCATTATCAAGCCAACCGGACCGCGCGGAAAGCATTAGAGTCGGGCTTTTATTGGCCCACTCTCTTTAAAGATGCTTACGATTTTGTAAGTATATGTGATAGCTGCCAGCGGTCGGGTAACATATCTCGTCGTGACGAGATGCCCCAAAACCTTTTTCTCGAATGCGAAATCTTTGATTTATGGGGCATAGATTTTATAGGCCCCCTACCTTCTTCTTTTAATAATCGCTATATTTTATAGGTGGGCGGAAGCGCAAGCTCTGCTCACCAATGATGCGCGAGTCATCGTCCATTTTCTAAAAAAATTATTTTCTCGCTTTGGCACGCCCCGTGCAATAGTAAGTGATAGGGGTACGCACTTCTGCAATGCCAAGTTTTCAAAAATTTTATCTAAGTACGGCGTCACGCATAAGCTCCCCACCTCCTATCACCCGAAAACAAGTGGCCAAGTAGAGGTAGTAAATCACGAGATTAAACGCATTTTCGAGAAAACTGTTTCTTTAAATAGGAAAGATTGGTCCGTCAAACTCGACGACGCGTTGTGGGCATATCGTATGGCATACAAGACCACTATCGGTTGTACGCCCTATCGATTAGTCTACGACAAAGCATGTCATTTACCGGTAGAGTTAGAGCACCGCTCTTTTTGGGCCTTAAAATTTTTAAATCTCGATTCGAACTTAGCCTCCGAGAATAGGAAACTCCAACTAAATGAACTCGATGAATAGCGTGTGAACGCTTATGAGAGTTATTAATTTTATAAGGAGCGTTCTAAGTTCTACCATGATCGCAAAATAAAATTTCCCAAAACATTTGCGTCGGGCGATCTTGTCCTTATTTATTTTTCACGCCTTCGTCTTTTTCCGGGTAAGTTAAAATCTCGATGGTCCGGTCCCTTTAAGCTTAAAGAGGTTTTGCCGTATGGGACCGTTATTATCTCTCACCCCGAAAGAGGCGAATTTAAAGTAAACAGGCATCATATAAAACTTTATCTTGCGGGCGATCAGTGGACGAAAATACCGAATCCTTAACCCTCCCCAACTTATAATCTCACCACGCCAAATGCGTCAAGCTACGCAATGGTAAACAAAGCGCTCATGGGAGGCACCCCATATTTTTCTAATATTTTATTATGCTTTGTTCTTTTTTCTTTTGTAGGGTTTCTTACGTCCCTGCCAGCTTTAATTCAGGGAAGTCTTTTTGCTCCCTCTTTCCTTTTGTATATGTTGCAATGTTATTTTCTCTCCTTCATACTTACATTACAACATTGGGGACAATGTTGGGTTTTAAGTATGGGGGTGTTTAACTGTCTTTATTTAAAAAAAGAACTTAGAAAATTAAAAAAAAAAGAACAAAACTATATAAAAAAAATCTTCCCTGTTTTATTCTGCATTTTGCTTACTTTTGTAAATATAAGCACAAACAAAAATACAAAAAAATTTAAATAACTCTTTCCTGTTTTATTCTGCATTTTGCTTACATTTTTAAATATAAGCTTAAACAAAACTACAAAAAAAATTTAAATAAAAATCACAAAAATTTTCAAAAAAAATAACTTGTTTTTCTTTTTTACTGTCATAAAAAAAAAGTAAACAAAAAAAAATCCAAATAACAAGTATATATATATAACTATATAGTAGTTGAAAAACAAAAAAAATCCAAAAAATAATAAACCCTACTTTACTTTTATTCTTAAAAGCTTTTATTTTCGAGAGTATATGTTTGTGGATTTTCGTAATCGCTAGTTTTACTATTCGTTCGTTTATCTAAGATCGATAGATTTAAACGTTCGGGGTTAAGTTTTAAAGAATATCTTGTGTTTCTAATTTAAATAGAGGCTTTGTTTTCAAGCACTACTTCTACTAGCTAAAATAGAGACATGTGTATTATGTTGGCAAAATAACTTTAGACTGCAATTATCCCTACTTTATGTCTCTAGGAATCTAGGAACTTTCAAATTACCAAGGTTGCTCTCAAACCTTTTTTTTTATTATTTCTAAGAATTTTTTCTCGCAAACCCCTTTGTATGCATGGCAAGAAAAATAAAAGAAGAAAAAGATCCTATGTCAATGGGAATAACACTTCGTTCCGTAAACACAGGCACCCGATAAAATTTTAAATGATCTTATGTCAATGGGAATAAGATTTCGTTCGGTAAACATAAGTATTGGGTTTTTAAAGCAAAAGAAAAAAAATAGTTTTCCCCCGTATATCACGGTGAACACCAAAGAAAACTAAAAAGGAAAGGTGGAAAGATACAAACAACCACTCCTAATTCAAGTACTCTTCTTTTTGCCATAGCTTTTTACACCCCCCCCCCTTTCCCTTATCCGATTTATTGTTTCTGGACTTAATTCAAAAATTCCTCTGAGAGCATAATTAGTAAATTGCATATTTCCTTCACATTTCTTTAAACAAAGGTTATCATAATTTCGATCTAATCTCGTTTACTGATGATTGCAATTTTGTTTGCTATTTGGTTAATTAAGAAGTCTTTTGGCTAGGACATTTCTTTCTACTTAAATCATTTGCATAATTTAGGAATTAACTCTTATTACTCCAAATTTTTATTTTTCAGTCTCTTATGATTAAAATAAAACGATGGCTAAAAATTAGAACTTATGTTAATCCCGTATAGATCTCTCTTACTTTTGCTCTGGAATAACAAAAGCTTAAGTGTGGGGGTATTTGATAAGTAGTAAAATATACGTATTTTTAATATAGTTATTAGTATGGTTTTAATTAATATGGTAAATTTTCTATGTAAATTAATGAATAATTGCCTTTTTATTATTTTTGTTACTAACTTACCTTTATTTCCTTTTTTCAGATTTTTGACGAAATTTTCTCAGGTCACGCCCTCGGTCACGCCCGTGACCCAGGGCGTGTAAATTTAAAGTTCAAATTTTGATGAAAGGCGAGCTGAGTTCGACGAACGACAAGTCATGCCCTCGGTCACGTCCATGACCAAGGGCATGTAACTATAAAGCGCTGCATCCGACGAACCCCTTCCAGCTCACTCCAGCCGCCCAAAGTCACGCCCGTGACTCTACAAGTCACGCCCGTGTTCCAGCAAAGTCATGCCCGTGAGCTGCCAGCGCGTCACGACCCAAAGTCGTGCCCATGCTGCTGACGTCTACCGCCTATAGTCACGCCCGTGACTCTACAAGTCACGCGCGTGACACACCAAGTCACGCCCGTGTGCAGCCTTATTTGACGGCTGAACCTTTGAGAAGAAGGCGAATACAGCCGAGCAAATGTCACACCCTAAGTCACGGCCGCGACATCCAAGTCACGCCCGTGACCTAGGGCGTGTAAAAATGAAAATTTTCCTATAAATAGAGGGGCTCGGCTGAAGGAAATCTCATCCAAATTTTGAGAGTTTGTAATGTTTTTCTGAGTTCTTTTGAGTGATTGTGAGCTTTTCTTTATGCAATTAAGTTTATGTTCATTTGTAATTTTCGCCTTTATAGTCTAGTTGTAATGCTTATTTTAGAAATAAAATGTTGTTTTCTCATTTGGATCATCTTCCTTTTTTATTTATGTTAGTGTGTGTGTGTGTATGAGAATAGTTTTATTGCTTTCATAACTTAGTTTATTGCTTTCATAATTTAGGTTTATTGATTTCATAAAAATAGTTTATCGCTTTTTCTTTAACGCTTAATTTATTGCGTACGTTTAAACGCTTTCTTTCGATTCAGTCTTTTTATTACAAGTAGAGTGCGTGAGTTTATGAGATAGTGTTTTTCTTTTTTGTAACTTAGCTTTATTTCAGTCTTTATATAACTGCTATATACAACCCCCATCTTGAATAAGAGGCTAATTTCCTTTAGCACTTGTTTAAGTCGGTTGGGACAGATATTATTTCTGCACCCTTATAAGTATTTCATTTCTATACCATCCTCGTCCTGGATAAGAGGCTAAGAACTTTTTAGCGCTTGTTTAAGACGGTTGGGACGGATACTATTACTGCTTTTATATAAGTCATTTATTTCCTTTTTTATCCGCTTATATCCGCTTAAATAATTAAACTTGTATATTTCAACTATTAATGTCGTCTCCATTCCGATGAGTGGATAATTTCCTTTAGCGTACGATGTCGAAGAGCATTGGGACACAAAAATAGTTTTTCTAAAAATAAAACATCTCTTTCTAAAATAATTAACGAGCTTAAGGTTTACCCGAGAATAACGTTGAGTGGAGCCACATAATCGATGTGTGGGTTTCGTTTCCGTCTCCGTACACTAGTTAGCCGAGAGGCTCGCACGTACGGACTGATCGCTCACGGGTAAAGAGAAGTGCGCTCTACCCTCTAGAGAGGATGAGGTAAGTCTCCCGAATTGGAAGTAAAAACCCAATAGCGGGGTTCACAACATAAAGCGAGTATTAAGAAGATTCAATTATAGAACGAGAGTTCGGTCGAATATTCATAATCTCAGGTGGGCGTACCCTCGAGAGAGGAGCGTTCATAATTATGGAACCTCCACGGCCAAGCCATTTTAATGTTTTAAAAAGTCATCTCTTTTACTTCTAAAAAAGACTATTTTCATCTCAAGGTAATTCGACATCGGGTGCTATTTATTATCATTGTGTAGAACTCTAGTTATTAGCTTATTATCGTTTTCGTAACTCTAGTTATACGCATTTTATCATTTAGAACTCTAATTAACCACACTAAAAACTTATTCCGATAAAATAATAGTTCGTTCCTCAAAGTAGTATAATCAACACGATCCGCGGAAATATACGACCTAGATATTTTCTAAAACAAAATATCCTGTATTAATCACGATCAGGTATACTTGCCTTTATTATATGATTAATTTGGATAAAAAAATTAAACAAAAGCTTTTCAAACCAATTTAGTGCAAAACTCTCCTTTGCTATTTTAAAAATTAATTGAATTCGGCATTGTAGTCAAGGTGTAAACGTCAAAACTTTGAAAGCAGAAAAAGACTGTTACTTCTATCTTTCAATAGGATAACGGTTAATTTCTCAAAGTAGGAGTACTTGCAAAACTCTTGGAAAAATGCGCCTAATTCTAATCTCGTCATATAAAGGTTGCGCAAACCAAATTAACAAGAAGAAGAAAATCAGAATCAAATCATCACCTTCTGGAGTAATTGCGTGCGTTACGTGCGTGTCACGCCCCTGGGTCATGCCCGTGACCCTGGGGCGTGTAATATTTAAAATAGGCTGATGGCGGGAGTCTTCGGCGGGAAGTAGCGCGGGATGAGTCACGCCCGTGTACTGGATGACACTCCCCCTGGTCACGCCCGTGACCTAGGGCGTGTAACTTTAATTGACGTGGTAGGCTGCTCTGGATGCCGATGGAGGGTCGCGACCATGTCACTGGGTCACGCCCCTAGGTCATGCCTATGACCTGGGGGCGTATACTTGGCGAATCTCCACGAAATGAGCCCGGGGTGGCGGAAACTGGTCTAGAACACTCCGTAGGTTACACGCCCGTGACCTTGGGCATGTAGTTGCTCATTTTGCTCAGAGTGCCCAGAAAACCTGAAAACATAGAAAAAGCTTAAGTTAGTTCATAAAATTAAAAAGGGAATGATTTATATGAAAAAATTCATAAAATTCAAATCATTTCATATTAAAAATATATTAAAACTATACTAAAAGATGAGTATATAAACTACTCATCACTCATATATATGGAGGTCATTGATGGCCTCGGTCTTCGCCGGATGGCGAGCAGTAAAGGACGGCGTGATGTAGCTGGCCACTACCGAGTGGTACTCGCTCTTGGTCAGCGAGCAGTTAAAGAAAAAATGGTCGCAGAATGTGAAGGCGCACTTGGCCCGACCCTCCGCATCACCGTCACTGCCCATGGAAGCTAAATATGAAAAAAGTGTGAAAGCGAGTAGGCAAAAGCACGCGAGAAAGAGAGAGAGGTCGAGAGCGTTAAATGCGGTGGTTGACTATTGATGGCCGGCTTATTTATAAGAAACTCAAGGCGGCGGGGAGGAATCGAGGCGTCAGTGTTGCGGATAGCCGAATCCCGCCGTGACGCACCTCAGTACCTAAACCCGCCCACCCCCAGAGAACTCACCACGATGCAGGAGGGACAGATCATTGTCAGGGGAAGCGAGTCACAGGCAATTCGCAAGAGAAGACCGTTGAATAAAAAGGGTTAGCGAATGCAATAGAAAGCAACAATAAAGAGTGAGCAATAATGAAAGAAAAATCCCGCTAGTATTCGGGAGGCATCAAAGTGATATTATTGTTTACAGGTTGTCGCAGAAAATGAAAGCAGTAATGAACAAGGGGTTTTCTTTGTGAGTTTGCCAGGCGAGTGCGAGGGGGGTCAATAGCAGATCCAACTCCAGCGACCTCATCCTCGCACCCCTAAGCTCGGCGGTACGTGCGGGTACTGATACGCACAGACCGCGCAGAGAATGCATTGCAACAACCGGATTTGGTCCTCCGCCCGCGTAAGGTGCACCCCGGGAGAGGTGGCCTCATGGCAGGCGTCGGTTTGCAGCTCGGCGAGAACTCTGGCTAACTCATCCTCGATCGTTGCGAACCGCTCCTCGCAGGATGCTCTGTCCTCACGCGCTCGGTCCCGCGGATCTTACAGCATATACCCTTACTTCTCAAGCACATTTGCGACTCACCGCTTCATCGCCTCAGGGTCCTGAGGGTCGCCGAGGAAGTCGATAATTTTGTCCGGCGAAGGTAGGGGAGACATCTCCTCCTCGTTAAGCTCCAGCTCAGTGGAGGACTCCGGGACACCTACGAGAAATGATTTAGCAAGCAGTGCGAGTGTTGAAACCAATAAATGGTCTCTGTGGAGCCCCCAACGAGTTGGGGGGAAGCCAGAACTTACTAATCCCTTGAAGGGACAGACTGAAGCCTCGTAACTGGACACGGACCCTTAAACTCAGTAAGGAGGACCCACCATACACCCGGAAGATCTTTAGAGCGCTTCCCCTCCCAAGCCAATGCTGAAGCCCGGGCACCTTGGAGAGCTCTGAAAATGCCAACCAAGGAAAGCCTGAGGAGAGAGGAGCTCTAAAAAGAGAAGTCTTCTCCAAAGGTGCCCTTTGGGTCCTATTTATAGATTTTCCGGACTGGCCTGCGAATAGCAGGATTCTGCCTTTTGATTTTACTATCTGCACCCCAATATTGGTCTGCTAACAGCCAAACTCCGCTGTTCGGGGAGGCTAATGGCAGACCACCGGGGGTAAAAAGGTAATTTTGCCCTATCAGCTTATGGGCGAGGAATCTGCGAGACTACTACTAGTGAAGCTCTCGCGGGCCTTCTTGCGAATCCTACTCGCGACACCACTCCTAGGCAAGCGCGCTGCAAAGACCTCGCTTGGGCCCCTTTTGGCGGTATCTACCGAGGTTCGGTCTCGCGTGCCTTCCTGCGAGACCACCTCTTGACTTCGTCGAACACAGAACACATGTCGTCGAACGCACTTGATTTCGTCGATCGCAGAACCCATTTCGTCGAACGCCCTTCGTCGAACCCAGAAAACTATTGTAAGCGGCCCGCTAGTGGTTGGCCTGCCAACCCTTCTCGCGGGTGCACGGCGAGTACTCATCTCACCAGCCTACCAGCGAACAGTCGGCGAGTGCTTGTCTCGCTCGCCCGACTCTTGTGAGGACTTCTCTGGCTTGTCCCCCTCACTACTTTCTTCATAATGTTGACCTCTCGAAACGCCCCCTCCCCCTTGCCTGGCGAATATCGGGGTTGTACACAATCCCCGCTCTTCGTGAGGCTATCTAGGCTCGCGAAGAAACATCCAACCCCTGGTATTCGCCAGCTTCTTGATGATCTGTCAGGAATCTTTGGTTGGACCCACCTGCGGGCTATAAATATCGCCTTGAGCCACCATGACACGCAACATTATTTCCATCTTCTTCTCCTTTTTCCCTTACTGTAGCTGTTGAAAGATGCTGCTATCCAAGGAAATGGATACTCGCCTACTAGCCTCCAAGGCTGGCGAGCAGTCTTCTATGGGCAAAGTCCCTGCATGGGCGAATCGTCCACCTCCCGCTCTGGTGCCGACAACGAAGAAGGAAAAAATGGTTCGCCGAACTGGGGACGAGTCAGCGCCACCGGAATCTCCCCAGACAACCGCTCCCCGAGAAGCTAGGTGTCATAACTAGCCAAGCTCATAAATTGATCTCTCTGAATCTCGCTTGATCGCAGGATCACGCCACCAACAATGGTAGTGGCGAGCCTGAAACTGGGTCTTGCCACGTTCTGCCAGCCAGCACGGACCCCGCTGGCAAGAAGGCGGCAGGTACCCCGCTATTCTCGTTCGCTCACGAATTTTTGTTGACTAATGGCTCCTGGTTCCTTGCTCTTCGCAGTCTCGCCCCAGAAGACTCCGCCTCATCAAGACTCACGGCCTCTGTCGCCAGTCCCTGACACGACCATAAAGATGTTGGGGTTCAATCTTCTGGCGGGCGAGGACTCTGGCGGCTCAAGACAGCCAAAGATTCACCAATCAACAGTGCGGCGTACCCTCCTGGCTTGGGAAAATCTCTTTTGCCCCACTACGACAACGTCTTTGAGGGTCGGCCCGGGACTTCTCGCCCTGGGCCTTCTCGCCCTCCTCCAGGTAAGGGTTTCTAGACCCTCGCTATATATGAGGATTTCCCTCACCTGTTAACTGTCTATTCTCTCTCGCAGAGCACTCTGAGACCCCGCACACCGACTCGGACTTTGGGGACGAAGGGGGGTCCCCCCTCCCAGAGCAAATGGAGGACTTCTTGGGGGATCCACGAGATCCCGAGGCGATGAAGAGACGAATTGCTGAATTATTTCAGAAGCAAGGTCGGATGTTGATGGATCTCAACCTTCAGGAGAGACGAGATAGAGAAGCTGCCGAGGAGAGACATGACGCCCTGATAGATGAGTGCGTGAGACTCTGAGCCGCGTTACCTCGTGACCACGACGAGACTGTCACAACGCCGGAGGTGCATATTGCGAGGATGAGGGACTATGCCTACCTTATGGAAAAGGAGGGCCGGGCGGCCCAAGATTATTACAACTCCAGGGTACCGACGCAGACCGGCTCGCGAGGTGGTGGCAGGTGGAAATGGTTGCCTCATTAGTCCCGCGAGCCTGCCTCACTTCTGCGAACCTTTACTGTTTACTATTGTTTCTTATTATAAAGGACAGTCCCGTAACTATTTGCTACTTGTATTTATGAATTCTTGCTTGGTAGTAGCCATTAACGGTTATTTATGGGTTCTCGCTCGCAATCCTTATAGCTATGCCCTTTTCTTATTTTATTCCTGCCGCAAGTTATTCTGTTCTCGCCTAATATTTATCCATGTTGGGTTCGCGAGAAGATCTCGCCCGCATGTTATTTTTGAAAGCAGTGTGTTTCTCGCACGCGTTCAGGAGGTGACATTTTGCTAACCGCACCCATCGGCGCTTCAACTTCTTCCTTCCATTTTGGTTTTGCTATAAATAGGTTCATAATTGAGAGCCACCTACCGCATTCATCGTCAACCCTTCTTCCTCCCTTGCTTGAGAGATCTCGTCGTCTCTCCCTTGAGCCTCTTTCTTCTTTCGCAGGTTTCCAAGATGGTTTCTGATGCTGCCGAGGCCAAGGTTCGGCGGAAGTGTGCCTGGGCTTTCGCCGACCATTCTTTCTTCAACTGCAATCTGACCGAGGAAGAGTACCTCACGGAGGTCGCCGACTACGTACCCCCACGTTCTCGGCTCGTCTCCCTCACGAGGATGAAGCGATCAACTCCCTCCTCGCTGATGAGCTGGCCATCCCGATGGACCATTTTGCGGTGGGCCTGCGCCTGCCCCTATGGCCTGAAGTCTGCCAGGTACCGATTAATCTCGCTTACCCTTTTCTCTTGTTGAAACAATCCCGCTCGCCGTGTGCTGACCTCGCTTTCTATAGCTCTCCAAGTGTTCAAGCACTACGGCGTCGTTCCAGGCCAGCTCACCCCCAACGCCATGGCGGTGATCATAGCCTTCGCCATCTATATGCGCGAGTAGCGCATCGAGTTCATCCTTCCGGTCTTCCAGAAGTTGTTCTCCTTCCGAGCTTACAAAGACGTCACCGCCTACTTCGTGGGCTCGGGTCCAAAGGTCGTCGAGACCGTGAACAAGGCCCACTACTGGGCTCAAAAGTTCCTCTCCGTGAAGGGGAACTTCGGCAACGTCCCCTTCTCGCCAATTCAGCACGGCGAGACCACCTATCGGCCGCCACGATGCCTCTTTATACTAGTTCTTCTGTAAGAAGAACTTCGAGGTGATCCATCTTTGCCGGAACCTCGACTTGCTGCTTCCCGTTTTTCCCGGGGAAGGTAATAATCCTGCTCGCTAACCCGCACCCTTTCAAATTTTTACCGTAACTTAACATTCTTCATTCCAGGGGAGCGAGATCTGCCCAACAACCCCCCCCCCCCCCCCTATTCGAGCAGCAGGAAGCCTTCCTCCACTCTCGACCTTGCTACCATGGGAGCGAAGGCTTGTTGCGAGACCACCACCCCGCCTCCACCGTCCTCTCGCAAGAGGCCGGGGGCCTCCAGCAGCCGGGACCTACCCCCCAAGTCTCTGCCAAAGAAGAAGACCAAGAAGAGCCGGGGCCTGCTCCCCTCTGCGAAGGGAAAGGAGCATGCCGAGGTTCCCCTCGGCGAGATCGACCTCACCATCCTTTCTGAGGGGAAGGTTGATGAGCAGAGCGAGGAGGCCATCCGGACCTCTGACCCGCCCATTCCAGTAACCACTGGAACTTCGGCCTCGGCCAGAAGCGTAAAGATGAATCCGACGAGCTCCTGGTGTGTTGGAGTCCGGAGGTTAACAAAGCCGACATCTCCACCATCCTCCCCTCATGGGTGGAGAAGTCTACTGTCAGCGGTCACGCCTTCGACTTCTCCTTCGCCCTCTATGGGCGCGAGGATTCCGGGGCCTACAAGGATGAAACCGCGAGGACTCTCGCCTATGAGAGCGCGAGGTCTCAGCTGCGGTCCTTGGAGCTTGCCCATATGACGGGAAGGCGATTCATGCAGCTTGAGCGCCAAAATGTGGAGCTCGCGAAAGCCTACCAGGGACTCTCCGCCAAAAACGCGCAACTCAAGGAGAAACTACTCGCCGCCGAAGGTGGTGTGGTGAGTCCCCGGGACCTCGCTACCTCTTCCCTTCTATGCTTTTCCTTTCTAAACTTTTCTCTCATGCAGAACGCCGAGGCGTCCGAGAGGTCTGAAGCCCGCATCCTCAGTTTGGAGGGCGAGATCGCTGGGCTAAAGGCCCACAACCACGAATTGGCCCGTGCGTGCTTCCCCCCCTCTCCTCGCCGCCTGAAGGAAGAGAGGCGAGCTAGAAATGAGGAGATCTGCGAGGAGTCTACCCAGTCAGAGCGCTACATCTTTCAGGCGATGAAGGGGGCCGGCCTGCTGTCTACCGATGCGGCCGACCTGACTCTCGAGGACATCATCCCTGAGCTCTTCATCCCTCTCTCGCCGGTGAAGAGCAGTGACATTGAGGGGGAGTCCGCGAGCGACCTCTAAAGCCTTGTATTTTTATTTTTATTTCGTTCACATTTTTTTGGCTGGCGAGATCGCCGCTCCTTGTAATTATACCGCGAAATGTAAAAGCAGATTTTTGTCATTGTACAGTGTTCATTCTTTTTGCCTTAGTCTTTTCTTTATTTATGTCTCGTTCTCGGATACTCTTTAATGTTCTCGCGATATCCATTCTCGCGCATTACGCAGTCGGACAGCTCTGGCGTAGAACCCGGTCCATTTTTTTTGATTGCCTTCTCTTTTCATTATTTTCCCCCTGTACTGCAGGTTCTTCGGACCACCTTTTCGTCTCGACCTCGAGAATGGCGATCCTATGTGAACGGTATCCCTTGTAGCCTTTGCGAGCGATACCCCTTGCTGGACTCTCGCTTTGCTTGATTCCAGCGAGTACTCGCTTGCCGAACGCTAACCGCCGAGAGTACACGGTAGGGTTCTCGCCCCCCCCCCCTATCATGCGAGATGTTTTCCTTTCGTTGAGTGAGAAGGTCGTGGTCGGTACTTAAGATTTGCCAGCCAGAGACCTCCCACCCTTGTCCGCACCGTGAACCTATCAATCTTGCCAACCTCTCCGCGAGATCAACCTATCCCACTGGCTAGCGAGAGCCCGGCCGCGGATTCATCCAGGACAATCTAGCATTAAGAACTTATCGACCTTGCCAGCCTCTCCGCGAGATTAACCTGACCCACCGGTTAGCGAGAGCCCGGCAGCGAAATCATCTGGGGCAATCCAGAATAAAGAACTTATCAACCTCGCCAGCCTCTTCGCGAGATTAACCTGACCCACCGGCTAGCGAGAGCCCGGCAGCGGAATCATCCGGGGCAATCCAGCATAAAGAACTTATCAACCTTGCCAGCCTCTCCGCGAGATTAACCTGACCCACCGGCTAGCGAGAGCCCGGTAGCGGAATCATCCGGGGCAATCGAGCATAAAGAACGTATCCACCTTGCCATCCTCTCCGCGAGATTAACCTGACCCACCGGCTAGCGAGAGCCCGGCAGCGGAATCATCCGGGGCAATCCAGCATAAAGAACTTATCAACCTTGCCAGCCTTTCCGCGAGATTAACCTGACCCACCGGCTAGCGAGAGCCCAGCAGCGGAATCATCCGGGGCAATCCAGCATAAAGAACTTATCAACCTTACTAGCCTCTCCGTGAGATTAACCTGACCCACCGGCTAGCGAGAGCCCGACAGCGGAATCATCTGGGGCAATCCAGCATAAAGAATTTATCAACCTCGCCAGCTTCTCCGCGAGATTAACCTGACCCACCGTCTAGCGAGAGCCCGGCAGCGGAATCATCCGGGGCAATCCAGCATAAAAAACTTATCAACCTTGCCAGCCTCTCCGCGAGATTAACCTGACCCACCGGCTAGCGAGAGCCCGGTAGCGGAATCATCCGGGGCAATCCAGCCTAAAGAATTTGTCACCTTGCTAGATAGCTATGAACAATGTACTGAAAATGTGATATATAGTAGGTGAAATGATAAAACTTTTTAAGGATAGAATCGCTTCAAGTCATCCCCACTCCTGGCTCGGTCTAGGGGTACCCCTTCCACATCCTGGAGGTGGTACACCCCGACTTGAGTACTTCGCTTACAATGTATGGTCCCTCCCAATTGGGATTAAGCTTACCCACCGCGGCCCCTCTCCCGGCCGCCTCGACCTTCTTCAATACCAGGTCTCCTTTCTGGAAGTGCTTTACTCGGATGTGCTTGTCGAAGTACCGAGCCATTCGCCGTTTGATTTCCTCCTGCCGAATAGTAGTGAGGTCTCGGAGCTCTTCTACCAGTTCCAGGGACAACCTTTGTTCCGCGTCATTTTCCATTAGCCATCCTTCATCCCTTTGCCCGCGGCGACCACCCTAGGGTTCTTACCTCGAATTCGATCGGAAGGACGACCTCGGACCCATGAGACAGCTTAAAGGGAGTCTCCCTTTTGGCCGTGTTCGGAGTAGTCCTCATGGCCCAGAGGATCGAAGGTAGCTGTTCCACCCAATTCCCCCTGAGATTCTCCACTTTCTTCTTGAGTAGGTTGACGATGATCTTGTTCGCCACTTCCACCTGCCCATTACTCCTAGGGTGATGGACTAATGCGAACCGAAGGTCGATGCCTAGGTGGGTGCAGAAGCTAACAAACTCCTCGCTGGAAAATTGCGGCCCGTTGTCCGTGACTTTGGCTAGAGGGAGCCCATGCCTGCAAATTATTTCACCCCAAACAAAGTTTCTCACTACTTGGGATGTTACCTTAGCGAGCGCCTTCACCTCGATCCATTTAGAGAATTAATCAATCATCACTAGTAGGAACTTCCTCTGGCCGCTCGCCTGGGGGAAAGGTCCCACCAGGTCCAACCCCCATATCGCAAACGGCCAGGGGGCCGTGATGGTCCGGAGCCTTTGAGCCGGAAGGAGCTGGAGGGGGCGTAGAGCTGGCACTTGGAGCACCTCTTAGAGAACTCCGCCGCATCTTTGCTGAGGGTGGGCCAGAAGTAGCCTTGCCTTAGTACTCTTCCTTCCAGGGTCCTACCTCCCGAATGACTGCCGCACTCCCCCGAATGAATCTCTTCCAGGACCCTCGGGGCTTCCTCCTCCGAGACACAACGGGAAAGGAGTCCCGAGAGAGTCTTGCGGTATAGCGACCCTGCATGCAAGGAGTAATGTGCCGATTTGTACCTGAGCCGCCGCTTGTCTTCCCCCTCCTCAGGGAACTTCCCTGTCGTCAAGTAGGTGATGAAGGGGTCCATCCATGACACCCGTCGATCCACCTCCATCAGCTCTCCCTCCTCGATAGAAGGCCGGAAGAGTTCCGATACTGTCCCCCCTGCCCGGGGGCCAAACTTGGCCAGGAGGTCTGCCCGGGTGTTCTCCTCTCTTGGGACGTGCTTGATGGAAAAAGTGCGAAACTACCTGACGACCTCCTTGACCTTTTCCAGGTATCGCTGGAGAGTTGGCTCCTTGAACTCGAACTCCCCCTTGATCTGGCAAGCCACTACCATGGAGTCCGTCGAGACCTCCAAGTCCTGCACTCCCAACTCCCGAGCTAAGCGGAGGCCTGCTATCACGACCTCATACTAAGCCTGGATGTTGGTGAGAGGGAAGTGAATGTTGATCGCATGCTCTATCCTGGTGCCTTGCGGACTCACCAATACTACCCCTCCCCCGAAGGAGTGCTTTCCTGACGCGCCATCAACCAACATTTTCCAGGCCACCGGGTGGGGCAACTCAGATTCTTCCAATTCGGTCACATCGTCAGCCATGAAATCCGCCACTGCTTGCACCTTTATGGATACCCTGGGTACGTAGGAGATATTGAACTCGCTCAACTCCACTGACCACTTTGCCAATCTTCCGGAATGCTCCACCCCCTCCATGATGCCGCGAAGGGGATGGTCGGTCACTACTCTGATTGAATGTGCTTGGAAGTAGGGCTGGAGCTTCCTGGCTGACACCACCAACGCAAATGCTAACTTTTCCAGAATAGGATATCTGAGCTCGGCCTTTCTCAACACCCTGCTAACATAGTAGATGGGGAGTTGTTTCTTCCCTTCTTCCCGGACTAGCACCGAGCTGACCTCTTCCAACCCTACCCCAAAATAAAGGCATATGTCCTCTCCTTGCCTCGGCCCTTGCAGTAGCGGGGCCTGAGTCAGTTGTTCCTTTAGTGCTTGAAAGGGTTTTTCACATTCGGTGGTCCACTCGAATTTCTGGTTACCCCTCAGTAAAAAGGGGGAACATTTCTCTCCTGCCTTGGAAAGGAAGCTACTTAACTCGGCTAACTTCCCAGTTAGACGTTGAACCTCCTTCGCATTCCCTGGAGACCCCAATTCGAGGATCGCACTTACTTTGTTTGGATTAGGCTCCACACCGAGGGGGTGAGTAAGTGACCTAAGAATTTCCCTCGGTTCGCCCCGAAGACACACTTCAAGGGGTTAAGCTTCATTTTGAACTTCCTCAAATTCCCAAAGGTTTCTTCGAAATCCCTGACGTGAGATTCAAGGTCTCAACTTTTGATCATCAGGTCATCCACATAGACCTCCAAGTTCCGGCCTTTCTGTTCGCAAAACACTCTATCCATCATTCGTTGGTTTGTTGCCCCTACGTTCTTCAAACCGAACGACATCATTTTATAACAATAACATCCATTCCCGGTGATGAAGGATACATCTTTGAAGTCGGGAGGGTGCATGTGAATTTGTTGATAACCTGAAAAGGCATCTAAAAAAGACATCACAGAGAAACCAATGGCTGAGGCAACCAGCGCGTCGATTCTAGGCAGGGGGTAGCAATCCTTGGGGCAAGATTTATTAAGCAAAGAGAAATCAACACACATACGCCACTTACCATCCCCCTTCTTTACCATCACCACAATGGAGACCCAGCCTGGATAATGGATCTCTGATACAAATCCGGCCTTGATGAGCTTGCTCACGTCCTCCCGGATAGAGATCTCCACCTTGTCCGCGATGGATCTCTTCTTCTGGCGAATGGGGCGAGTGCCGGAATCGAGGTTGAGACGATGGCATGCCACATCCGCATTGATCCCCGGCATCTCTGCAGCACTCCATGCGAAGACATCCACATTGTCTTGGATGCAGGCCAAGATCTTCCTCCGGTACCTGGGGCTAGGGTCATCCACAATCACGAAGCGGTAGTTCCTAGACTGCCCTCCCAAAACAACATGGAGTCCTACTACTCCTTCAACCTCCTTCCTCTCCCCTGAGAATCCAAACAACGAACCGTCCGAGGCCAACACCCTTCTTGCCTCCACCCCCCATTCCATCGAATGCCTTCTTAAAGATGACATTTACTGAGCTCCTGTTGTCCACAAGGATTTAGGAAATGGTGAAGTTCTCGATCGTCGTCTGAATGACCAGCGCATCGCAGAACGGGTCTTCATAACCCAGCATGTCCTTCTGGGTGAAGGAAATATTTTCTGCTGGGGGCGGGGCCAGGGACATCGAAGCCACGCTACGATGATAGATAGTATGGAGGCTCGCCTTCCAGGTTGCCTCAATCCCTAACCCCCCCCCCCCCCCCCCCCCCCCCCCCCCCCCCCCCCCCCATGGATCACTCTGATCCCTCCTCGGGACCCCAAATCGGCCCGGTACTCAGACCTCTCATCTTCATCCTCCTGGGGTGGAATCTCCTCTATCCTCACCGGTCGCTGTTGTGGCTGCGGTGCTGGGACCCTTGCATTCCTTGCTTCTAAGAACTCTGGGCAGGTGACTGTTGTGTGACCTTCCTCCTGGTGGAAATCACAGTACGACAGCGTCACCCCCCTCTCCTCTCCTCCTACTCCCATGTTCCGTCTTCGGGGCCCGACTCCTCTACCCCTGCCCCTCTTCCTCTTCCTCTTCTCCCTCTTCCTATCTCCATTGCTTGCTGAGGTGGGGGGGGGGGGGGGGGGGGTAGGTGGTCTAGGACCTTGCCTCCACCCCAACTGATGCCGCCTTCCCTGCCCTCCTTGGAAGTTACCGCCTCAATGGGGGAACCCCCTTTCCTTGATCGTGCATTCCCCCACCTTGCTGCCTCCACCCGAACTCTGGGGCCCTCGCTTCTTCTCTCCTTCTCTGCTCTACCTGCTTGCCTTCTGGCTCGCTCAGCCGTGCTAACCACTTCGTGAACTCGGGGTTTGCCGCCTCCCCGTCTACTTCCTCCGCAGCTCTCTCCATCAACTCCTCATAAGACAGAGGAACCCTCCTCTTGAGATCCATCTTGAAGAAACCCTCCCGCAGCCCCAAAGTGAAGGCAAGCTGGAGGGTGTACCCTGGCACCTCCAGGACGAGGAGAACCTCCTCCCTGAACCGCTCCAGATACTGAGCTAACGACTCTCCGAACTTCTGCTTGATGGTAAAGAGTGACTCGGGATCCTTCTTCCTTTTCTTTGAGGTGGAGAAGCGCAAGAGAAAACCCTGGCGCAAGTCCTCGAAGGCATAAATTGACCCCGAGGGCAGCTGGTGGAACCAGTCCCTTGCCTTCTCCTTCAAGGTGGTAGAAAAAAGTCGGCACTTGATGGCGTCCGACATAGGTCTGATTGAAACCATATCCTCGAACCATTGCAAGTGTTGAACGGGGTCATCCTTGCCGGTATACAGCATCATTGCCGGCTCCCTGAATCCTTAGGGGAGTGGTGCCAAGAGCACCAACTTGCAAAAAGGGCTCCCCCACTCACCCTATGGACTTGCTCCACTCTCCCTGCGAGCTCTCCTGGCGACCCTGCTCCTGCCGACCTCGGGCTCGCCAAAGGACCGCTCGCCGGGGCCCCACTGTCCGGGACCCCTTCCACTTGGGCGACCCTCGCCGGGACCTCGCTTGCTCTCTCCGGGCTGGGGAAAAGTTCTCTCCCGGAGAGATCTCGCCCCGCACCTTGGGTCGACGCCTCCCTTCTGACTCGCGGAGCTGGGTAATTCTCGCCCACCCCCGGCGGAGGAGCCACCTGGGTCGCTGGGGTCGCGAGACCGCCGAGCGCCGTGACGAGAACGCTCTATAAAGCTCGAAGAAGATCTCTCCTAAGGTCTGCCAGCATCTCCACCATTGCTGGCGCTCCTGGGGGTGGCGATCCTCCAGGTCTCGCCTCCTGCTCGTCCTCTCCTGTCATGTTTTCATCTCGAGATTTTCTTGAACCAACTGCACTCCACGCTCACCGCACCAAAAATGTTGAAACCAATAAATGATCTCTGTTGAGCTCGAGGACCCCAACGAGTTGGGGGGCAGCCGGAACTTACTAATCCTTTGAAGGGACAGACTGAAGCCTCGTAACTGGACACAGACCCTTAAACTCAGCAAAGAGGACCCACCACACACCCAGAAGATCTTTAGAGCGCTTCCCCTCCCAAGCCAATGCTGAAGCCAGGCACCTTGGAGAGCTCTGAAAATGCCAACCAAGGAAAGCCTGAGGAGAGAGAAGCTCTAAAAAGAGAAGTCTTCTCCAAAGGTGCCCTTTGGGTCCTACTTATAGATTTTCTGGACTGGCCTGCGAATAGCAGGATTCCGGCTTTTGATTTTACTATCTGCACCCCAAAATTGGTCTGCTAACAGCCAAACTCCGCTATTCGGGGAGGCTAATGGCAGACCACCGGGGGTAAAAAGGTAATTTTGCCCTATCAGCCTATAGGCGAGGAATCTGCGAGATTACTACTAGTGAAGCTCTCGCGGGCCTTCTTACGAATCCTACTCGCGACACCACTCCTAGGTGAGCGCGCTGTAAAGACCTCGCTTGGGCCCCTTTTGGTGGTATCTGCCGAGGTCCGGTCTCGCGTGCCTTCCTGCGAGACCACCTCTTGACTTCGTCGAACACAGAACACATGTCGTCGAACGCGCTTGATTTCGTCGATCGCAGAACCCATTTCGTCGAACGCCCTTCGTCGAACCCAGAAAACTGCTGTAAGCGGCCCACGAGTGGTTGGCCTGCCAACCCTTCTCGCGGGTGCACGACGAGTACTCTTCTCGCCAGCCTACCAGCGAACAGTCGGCGAGGGCTTGTCTCGCTCGCCCGACTCTTGCGAGGACTTCTCTGGCTTGTCCCCCTCACTACTTTCATCACAAATTTGACTTCTCGAAATGCCCCCTCCCCCTTGCCTGGCAAATATCGGGGTTGTACAACGAGAGGTCTTTTGTTGATTTGTAACTAACCAACCTGACCGGGACGCGCCTGCTTTACCGGGTCGCTGGCTGGAGAGCTCGGTTTCCCCTGGAAGGGCTTCGAATACGTCATCGTGACAGATTTCCCCAAGCTAGGAACGCGGGGGAGGTCGCTCGCAACCAAAATGTCGGTGGGAGGCGAGCTGATTGGGCTTTGAGGGCCCAGAAGGTTAAACGTGGGGACGAGGACTATCCCGTACGGTGGGGTCTGCGAGCCCGGAGGAGGTTGCAAGCCCGGCGGAGGTAGTGAATCGAGTGGGGGCTGCGAGTCTGACGGCGGCGGAGAATCTGGAGGAGGCGGCGAACCCCGCGGGTTGGCACGCCTCCCAGGAGTTGCGAGGAGATTCTCTGCGAAGAATAAAAAAGCTCAGTAGGAGAATTCGCAAAAAAGACAATGTTGGAATCTTACTCGATCGCGGCGAAGGCGACGGGTCGAGAACCTCCACGTGGGCGGCCAAATAATTGTTCCCCCCGGGGGAGGGAAGATGAGTACCTTCTAGGATCTCGCTCTCCTGAACTCCCTCCAAGGACGAGCTCTAAAGATTAAAAGGTTAGCACAGAAATGGGGGAGAAAAGGCATGCAAATCTGAGTACCTGTCCGGCGAGTGGGCGATCGTCCAGCATATCCCGGAGGGAGGATTGCGTCATCCCGAAGCATCGACGCACCACTTGTGCCCTCTTCAGAATAGGGGGAGGCAGAGCATGCCAGGCGCCCCAGGGGGCTAGCCGCTTAGTAACAGATTGTCCCCTAGCGCGGGACGCTTCCAAGCGTGCTTGGGCTTCTTCCGAGAGGGGCATCTTCGGCAATGGCAGATGCGAGTAGTGAAGAAGGTGGAAGGAAAGAAAGGGTCCCTCATCGCATAGAGGTGTTGGTAATTATAGCACGGGAGTGGGACCCACCAAAGATTCGTGCCAGCTCATCCTCGTCCAGTGAACACGAAGGGTTGGATGTTTCTTCACAAGCTTAGCATAATCTCGCGAAGAGTGGTGATCGTGTACAACCCAGTGTTCACCGACTCGCGGAGGAATCAATCACCGGCACTTCAGGGAGTACTTGCAGACTCGCGGCGAGTGTCTCGCCAGGGCAAGGAAAGCCAGGGATCTCGCTCACGAGTAACGCGCAGCGGCATCATGAGTGTTTTCAAGACCGCTCTGGGGTGCATTTTGCCAGAACAAGTCAGGTAAAGTCTCACAGAGTCGATCCGGCGAGGCGAGTGGGGGTATGCCCCCACTCGTAAGAGGAGGTCTCGTGAGCCTAGCTTGCAAGGAGGCCAGCGAGTGTCGCCTTCATGGGCCACTCGCCCAGTAGGGGCTTCATGTGAATTTACCCTGATGCCCCTGGTGGGCTGCCAATAGCCCTCCAGAACAGCGGAGTTTGGCTGTTATCAGACTAGTTAGAGGTGCGTATAGCAAAACCAAAATGCAGAATCCCGCTGTTAGCAGACCAGTCCAAAAAGGCTATAAATAGACCCTTTGGTGCATCTTGAGAGGGCATTCTAGATCTTTGCTCCTCCTCGAGAGTTCTTTGGTTAGCTCCTCCAGCTCTCCAAGGTGCCCGACTTCAGCTTTGGCTTGGGAGGGGAAGCGCTCTAATGATCTTCCGGGTGTGTGGCGGGACCTCCACGCTTCTTCCATGGGTCGTGCATTTTGTTCTAAGTCTTCGACCAGGTTCCTCCGTGGGATCAGTAAATGCTTGCTGCCCCCCTTTACAGGGGTCCAAACTCCTTGTTGGACCGAAATAGTGGTTCCAATACTTCAAAAGAAGATTAATTGGGGGAGATGCCTCCTAAGAATGATTGGGCACAAATATGCCCACAAAGAAAATGCCTATATGAGAATCATGAGCCAGGTGCTCCTCCATCACTACCCAGTGGTCTTCAAATCCAAAGGAGTGCCCATTCCTCTAGGAAAAAGGTTGAACTTAGGAATATTCTCCAAGTAGACCAGGCAAATTCTGAAGCTTGGTCAATCTGCACCTTCTCCTCCTTCTTCTCCAACTCCACAAGACAGTCCCAGATCTCCCAAGGGATGACATCCAAGTACAAGTCCCTGTAGCAATACATCAAGCTCCAATCCCAGCTCCAGAACATACACCTCAACCTTCCCTCCAGCAACAACATCAACCATCCACTATCATCATAGACATTCAGTTTGCTCCTCCACCACCACCATCATACCATTTTTCTCCAGAAGTCCATCATATACTCTCTCCCATCCATGAAGACTTCCTACCATCACCTCCTATATCTACCACACTTACCCCTCCCATTGACCTTGAGCAAGTTATCTCAAAAGCAGTAGGGCTAGCCTCTAGCACCTTTGTTGATCTTCTAGCTGCTCAAACAAGGAAATTTGATAGAAAGTACTCTCAGATGGAGAGTGAATTACTTCAATCAAAAGGATCTCTTCTGGCTCTAAGATCCTTTGTATCCTCCTCCTTAGTCACCAAAGAGTTCTTAACCTCCCTAGCCAGCAAGGTTCGGAAGGGGGAGATGGTTCCGGAGGAGGAAAAAGAAGGAAAAATTCAGGAAGAGGAAATTCCTCTGGTAGAAGAAGATCCCAACAGATTAACTATCAATCAGAAAGGAAAAGATCTAGTAGAGCCTCCTGCAATGTCTCCAGAAAAACAATAAATCTAGGGGGAGCCAGCTGCAGATATTACTGAAGAACCTGCCCCTATAGTAATCCAGGGGGAGCCTCCTGCAAATCCAGAAGAGAATCTTAAAGAAAATCAGGAGCGTCCAGCTCAAGAACAAGCTGGGGAAGTGATTGACTCTGCTCAGGGGAAGCCAATTCCAGATGTTCAAAGAATTCTGGAAGGGGAAATGATTGTTAACGACACATAAGTGAACTAGGGGGAGGTGATTCCCTGTACTCTAGGGGAGCTCCATGCAAATGAATTGTTGGATGAAGTTGCCAGAATTGCCAAGGAAGCAGCTCAGAATCCTGAACTAAATGCACAAACTCAGGGGGAGATTCCGAAAGACAAGGTTGCTGAAGAAGAAAACAAACCAATTACATTTCCCCCAAGGAAGGTAATTCCAAAAGTGTTTTCAAGAAAAAGGAAAACTCCTGAGAAGGAACAATGAAACTCAGGTATCTCTGTTTATACCTCCTAAGGAAAATCAAACAGAATGTGGTGTGGTGAACAATATAACTTATTTGACAATGTATGAAATAGTCTGTGATTTCAATCTATCATACTTTTATTGTCTATGTTGTCTTGTATGTAATTATGCTTATATAAAAGAATTTGTAAAATCACATTAAAACAATATGTAAAATTTGTTACGATAAATTGTGGGAGATTGTTGGAAAACCCCCTTTTGATTTAACTTAACAAATTAACTACAAGTGATTTTACCTCTTTGGTTTATTACCCATATTGTATAGTAAGGGTAATTTGGTCATTAGATGTCATAGGATGTCTCACTTACCTTAGAGTGTCAAGACCAGGTCAGGACAAGAACAATCTGAGTTAAATTATTATTTGTGTTGAATATAAGTCAATGCAACTTTGACTTAATGTCGACGCAACTCAGACTAGAATTCCAAGCAACTCAATCTCTCTGTCAGAGTATAACAAGTCGATACAACGTCGAAAGGATCTCAACGCAGAAGGAAGACCCAGTCGAAACTATCTGAGAAGTCGACGCAACTTCGACTTCAACTCGACGTAGAAGATGAAGGTCATGTCCAAGTCTTCAACTCGACGGTTACGTCGATAAGTAATCAACGCAACGTCAACATCTGAGTTCAACCAGAGCTAAGGAACAATTCAAAACTACGTCGATATGAAGGAAGATGAAGTCGATGCAGCATCGAATACAGTCAGAAAAAGGAATTCTTTCCAGCTTTCTTTCTAATACCTTTTCAGAAGGTCCACTATACTGAAGACAGTTGTCCAACGGCTAGTTTGTTGCCAATAAAGGAAAGAAGTATTTCAGAAGAGCAAAAGTGTTGAAACCAGTACTTGGCTTCTTTGTGGAGCTCGGGCCCTCAATGAAGAGGTGCAACTAGCACTTACTAACTCCTCAGAAGGAACTGACCGAAGACTCAGAATGAAGGATCGACCCTTGGTCCCAGCGAGGAGGTCCCACCACAAACCCGGAAGATCTTTGAGCGCTTCCCCTCCCAAGCCAAAGTTGATACTGGGCACCTTGGAGAGCCTGAGAGCTAAGCCAATATAACCAAGGGAGGAAGAAGCTCAGAATACTGAGATCCAAAAAAGTCCTCTCCCAACGTGCCCTTCAAGGTCTATTTATAGTTTTTTAAGTCTAGCCTGTCAATAGCGAGATTCCGCCTTACACTTTTGCTATACGCAGCCCAAAATGGTCTGCCAACGGCCAAACTCCGCTGTTTGGAGGGGCAAACTGCAAACCTCCAGGTGCTTTTAGGTAAAAACAATCATGAATCCTTCCTGGGCGAGCCACGCCCGAGGGCCTTGCTCGCGAACCGAGAGTCTCGACTCACCCGCCTTCCCGCGAGTGAGTGACTAGGCTTCGACCTGCTAGCCTTCCCGCGAGCGGCCTGCGAGAGCCCTTCTCGCCAGGCCCCATGGCTCGCTCGCCTTCTTACTCCTTTTGCCTGATGGTCCCTTTGTCTCCGCTCCCCTCCTGGCGGACACCGGGGTTGTACACAATCCCTGCTCTTTGCGAGGCTATCTTAGGCTCGCAAAGAAACATCCAGCCGGTGGTGTTTGCCGGCCCCTGGTGACGTGGTGAGAATATTTTGGTGGGCCCCATGCCCAAAGCTATAAATACCATCCTCCCAGACCGATACATTAGACTTTTTCTCCTTCTTTCCTATCTCGCTGCTCATCACTTGTCACATTCAAAATGTCTAATAAGGAGGAGCTAATGGCTCGCCTTAAGGCCTCGCAAGCGAGCCAAAAGTCCAAAGCTACTGTGCTCGCATCTTGGGTCTCTCTGGAACCTACTCCGCCTCCGCCTCTAACCATGAAGGCGAAGACCATCCGGCAGTCGCCGAGAGAGGACGGGTTGTCTCCTTCATCCTCATCTCCCCACCACGAGCTTGCCTCAGATGGTCATTATGATACTATTTTAACTTTGCTTTCTAACTCGCAGAACCTTCACGCTGATAAAAGCCTTACAAGGCCATCTCTAACGGGGTCTCGCCCCGCCTCTCCAGGTGTGGCTGATCCACCGCCAGATGTGTGGACAATTGACTTGTGAGCCTCATCCTCGCGCCCCGGTATGTTGTTTGTAATGCTCTCTATTGCTCTTCTTTGGACGCTGACTCACATTATTGCTTTTTGCAGGGTCCCATCCCCCGACCACGGAGAGGCGAGTCCCAACTCCAGTTGGCTCGCCCTGCCCACCGAAATAGAATATCATCACTCCGGGGTTCGGCAACCTAGGCCAACGGAGCCCAGACGGCTCGCTGCTTGCCGAGCCCAAGGTCGCGAACGTGCCGGCACACCTCCCCGGCTTAAGCAAGTCTCTCACTCCGGCAATTACTGAAGCCTTCCAAGGCCAGCCAAGTTCTTCTCCCGCGCGGCCCGGTATCGCTCTCATCTCGCCGGGCTAGCAATTTCTGCTCGCTATCTCTTATATTGCTTCTTAGGCTAATTCTTCACTCGCAGGTGTTCCTCCGACCCCGCCCACCGAGTCAGAGCACGGGGAGGTTGAGATGCCCCCCCTCCCTCGCAGGATAAGGTCGCAGACTTCTTGGGGGATCCCAGCGACCTGGAGCACATGAAGAGGCGAGTCACGGAGATATTTCAAAAACACAGCTCCATGCTGCGAGAGTTGTATGGTCAGAATCGGATGGACCGAATCGCGCACGAAGAGAGGTTCGCTTCCATGGAGGATGTGAATGCCTGCATCCTCGCCGAGGTGCAGCAGGTTGCTCGCAACGAGGTCACCTCACCTGAGGTACACCTCGCGCGAATCGAAGACTACATGCGGTTGATGCAGCGCGAGGTTCAGTCGGTCTGCGAGTACCATTATACAAGGGTTCCACCGCGCTATGGTGTGCGAGGCCGAGGCCGTTGGAAATGACATAATTATTAAACAGCTGTACTTTGTTATTACTCGTCTCTCGCTCTCGCAACTATTTTCTCCCACTTCTGCGGGTTCTGAATGATTAGGGACATTGTAATAAGGATATTCTCGCCCAGTCGTGGGCTTTCTTTCTCGCTCCATATAATTTCTTATCGCTATGCCGCGAGTGCTCGTGTCTTGCTTTCTCATTCGGATATATCTGGCTTGCGAGATATCATCTCGCCCTCGCTGTTTTTTGCTTTTTCTTTTTTCAGGTTTGACTCACCGGCAGCGAACTAGAGGGCTCGGCCAGAAATCCAACCCACTTGGAGCTTCTAAGGCCCCAAATGGCCGGGAAATATCTGCGCGATTCTGCTATCCGCACCCCCGGCGCTTCGAATTCCCCCCGTCTTTCTCATTTCTATAAATAGCTGCAAGCTTTTACTTTCATTGCTACAGCATAGACTGCCTTGATTGTATTTTCCCTTCTAGGTCCTCTCGTAAGTTTCGGCTCGTTTTGCTTCTCTTTCCCCGGTTCGCAAATACTGTCATCATGGTTGTCGGGGGCGAAGTTGAATGGCGAGCCAGGTGCGTCGGGGCTTTCCGCGACCACACCTTCTTCAGCGCCTCGCTAACTGGTGACGAGTTCCTCCCCATCGTGGACAAGTACATCCCTTCGGGGTATACTGCTCGCCTCCCGCCGAGCTCCGCCACCCTCAACGATTCGTCCGCCGACGAGCTCGCCATCCCCATTGCTCATTTCGAGAATGGGTTGCGACTCCTCCTCTGGCCGGAAGTTCGCCAGGTAATGTATTCGATCCTCACCATCTTCACTCGCCTCGCTGGGAGCGTGTTAACCATACCTTGGTGGATTTTTCAGGTACTCAAGTACTACGACATTCTACTGAGCCAGCTGACGCCGAAAGCGGTTGCCGTGATGGTCGCGTTTGCCTGCTACCTGTGGGAGGAGAAGATCGAATTCAGCCTGCTCGTCTTCCGCAAAGTATTCTCCTTCCGCGGGTACAAGGATGGGACGACCCACTTTGTGAGCCAGCATGTCACCATCTGCGAGACGGTGAATAAGGCCCATTACTGGCACCAAAAGTTCGTCCTGGTGAAGGGACCATTCAGCAACATCCCTTTCTCCCCCCTCCAACGGGATGATGCGACCTACCGCCCTCCCGCCTCGCTCGGTGGTGACGATGCGAGGCTCTACCAATACCTGAATGGCAAAGACTTCGAGGTCGCCCACCTCCGGCAGAGGGTGGTCTCGCTGCTTTCTCTCCCGCAAGGGGAAGGTTCGACTCGCACTCGCAAGATCTTATACATTTTTTTTCTGGCTTTACCCGCTAACTCTTTGTTTGTGTTCGCAGGGGAGAGGGATCTTCCCATCGATCCCCCGCATGCGAGGAGCGCGACCCTCTACTCCGTCTCACTCGCCGTCGCGGCCACCGATGCTTGCCGAGAACCCCTCGGTTCAACATCGGGAAAGAAGCGGTCGTCGTCTGCGAGACAACAAGCTGCGAAGCCCCCGGTCAAGAAGTGAAACAAGGATCCTCCTTCCACCACCAAGGGGAAAGAGGTCGTGGACCTCAGCGAGGCCGACGCTCCGTTCCCTCCGCCTGCGGGCCAGAAGGCCGCTGAGGGAGGAAGCGAGCCGAGGGGGGCCCCGGACAGGCCCAACCCCTCCAGCCACTAAAACTTCGGCTTGGGGGCAAAACTCCCAGATGCCCTGGGCGAGCCGGTACTCGCATGGGATCCTGAACTCAATAGGATCTCTTGCTCGTCGCTCCTCCCCTCCTGGGTTGAGAGCGACAAGGTGGGAGGCGAGGCGTTTTCCCTCGCCTTTGGGCAATATGGTCGCGAGGACGCCGCTAACTTTAGCGCCCTACGATCCAGGCTGCTTGGTCAATGAGGCCATGCGAGCCCATTTCTTTTCCTTGGAGCTCAGCCACATGATGGCCCGGTGGAACCTCACCGCGGATAGGGATGCTAAGGAGCTTCAGCGCGAGCTCAAGGAGGCCTTTGAGGAGATTGCGAGCCTCAAGGGGAAAGAGGCCATTTCAGAAGGTCTTCTCACTAGCCTTCAAGGGGAATGGTAAGCACTTCATACAGCCTCTACCTCGCTCACCTTGCCTTTAGCTTGACTTACGTTTTATCTTCTTTCTCAAGATGCCGAGGCCGCGAGCCAGTTACTCTCGCGAAACGCCAATCTGGAAGCAGAGGTCGCGTTCCTTAAGGCACACAACCGCGAGCTGACCAGGGCGGTGCTCCTGCCGCCCCCTTTGCGGGCTGGGGCTCGCCAATCCTCGTGAAATGAGAAGGAGGCGATCCTCCAGAATTCCATGGGAGCCGCCGACCTTGTCTTCGAGACCCTCAAAGGGGCCGGCTTGCTCTCTCCAGATTCCTTGGAGTTCAGCATCGAGGACATCATCCCGGATCTATTCGCGCCGATCCCGGAGCCCGACGACCGCGGGAGCGAGGAAGAGCCGTCCAACGACCAGCCTTAGCTTCCTACAATTCAATGTAAATTTTTTGTCCGACGAGTTCGCCATTATTTTGTAACATTTTTGAGAAAAGTAAACATAAGGCATTTTTCTATCTTGTGATTGTCTTTCTCTCTTGCTCGCACAAATACGCTTTTCTAGGCTCACATGAATACGCTTGTGATATGCTTGTGCTTTTACTTTTTCCATGCTCGCACCTTCAATGCAATTATTTATGCTCGCGTTCGCATCCGTCTTATCGGGTGATTGTTGTAAGGTTTAATATTTCATAGTGTTTCCCTTTAGTCTCGTTACCCTATCTCGCGCCTACCTAAGGAGGCGCTCGCGTAGCTTCTCCCGCTTAGGAGTTTCGTTAGATGGACCAACTATTTTCTCTTGTGTTAAGTGTGGTCTGTATCACACCCCTGGCTCGCTCAGCATGACTCTTGCGAGCGGGATCGATGTTACCCTGCCTCTCTCGCCTGCCCACTGCGAGTGATCAGCATTGCTTGTGAATTCTCCAGGCTTTTTTTGCGAGTGAGCCCTAGGGTTTGCCCTATCAGGATCTTGGAGGTTTGGCAAACCAAACAACTTAACATGAATGACTCAATCTCTAGATTCTCCAGAGATCAACCTGACCCACCGTCTGTGAGAGCCCGGCAGCGGTATCGATCTGGGGCACCCTAGCATCAAGGACTTTCCACCTTGCCAGCCTCTCCAGAGATCAACCTGACCAACCATCTATGAGAGACCGACAGCAGAATCGATCAAGGGCACTCCATCACCATAAACATTCTGCCTTGCCAGCCTCTCCAGAGATCAACCTGTCCCACCGTCTATGATTGCCCGACAGCAAAATCGATCTGGGGCATTCCAGCACTATAAACTTTCTGCCTTGCCAGCCTCTCCAAAGATCAACTTGACCCACCATCTATGAGATCCCGACAGCGGAATCGATCTGGGGCACTCCAGCACCATAAACTTTCTGCCTTGCCAGCGTCTCTAGAGATTAACCTGACCCACCATCTATGAGAGCCCGACAGTGAAATCGATCTGGGGCACTCCAGCACCATAAACTTTCTGCCGTGCCAGCCTCTTCATAGATCAACCTGACCCACCATCTATGAGAGCCCGACAGCGGAATCGATATGGGGCACTCCAGCACCATAAACTTTCTGCCTTGCCAGCCTCTCCAGAGATCAACCTGACCCACCGTCTATGAGAGCCCGGCAGCGGAATTGATCTGGGGCACTCCAGCACCATAAACTTTATGCCTTGCCAGCCTCTCCAGAGATCAACCCGACACACCGTCTATGAGAGCCCAACAGCGGAATCGATCTGGGGCACTCCAGCACCATAAACTTTATGCGTTGCCAGCCTCTCCAGAGATCAACCTGACCCACCGTATATGAAAGCCCGGCAGCGGAATCGATCTGGGGCAATCCAGCACCATAAAGTTTCTGCTTTGCTAGCCTCTCCAGAGATCAACCTGGCCCACTGTCTATGAGAGCCCGACAGCGGAATCGATCTGGGGCACTCCAGCATAGAACATTTGAGAACTCCTGTTCAGAGAAAAAACTTTGAAATCAGTATATGGAGAGTAAAACGTACAACATGTCAATTAAAAAAACTTTAAGGTTAGAACCGCTTTAAGTCATCCCCATTCCTGGCCAGGCCAAGGAGTACCCCGTCCACATCTCCGAGGTGGTAACCCCCTGACTTGAGCACTTCGTCTACAATATATGGCCCTTCCCAGTGGGATTACGCTTTCCCACCGCGGCTCCTCTCCCGGCCGCGTCAACCTTCTTCAGGACTAGGTCCCCTTTCTCGAATTGTTTTATCCGGGTATGCTTGTTAAAATACCGAGCCATCCGCTGCTTGATCTCCTCCTGCCGGATGGTTGGTAAGTCCCAGAGCTTTTTTACCTGGTCCAGAGACACCCTTTGCTCCTCTCCATTCTCCACTAGCCATTCTTCACCCCCTCGTCCGCGGTGACCACCCTAGGGGATTTCACTTCGAACTCTACTAGGAGGATGACCTCGGATCCGTGGGAGAGCTTGAATTGGGTCTCCCCCGTGGCCGTGTTCGGAGTGGTTCTCAGGGACTAGAGGACTGAGGGTAACTGCTCGATCCAGTTCCCTCAGAGGTTCTCGACCTTCTTCTTCAGCAAGTTCACGATAATCTTGTTTGCCGCCTCCACTTGCCCATTGCTCCTCGGGTGGTGGACTGAAGCAAACCGAAGGTCTATACCCATCTGGGTGCAGAAGCTGACGAACTCATCACTGGCAAAGTGCGGCTCATTGTCCGTGGCTATAGCTAATGGGAGTCCATGCCTGCAAATTATCTCCCCCCATATAAAATTTTGAACTAGTTGAGAGGTTACCTTGGCCAGCGCCTTCACCTCCAGTCACTTGGAGAAATAATCGATCATCACCAACAGGAACCTTCTCTGGCCGCTCGCTTGCAGGAAAGGACCGACCAAGTCCAATCCCCATATCGCAAAGGGCCAGGGCATCGTGATAGACCGAAGCCTTTGGGCTGGTAGGAGCTGGAGAGGGGCGAACAACTGGCACTTTGAACACTTCCTTGCGAACTCCGACGCATCCTTGCTGAGGGTAGGCCAAAAGTAGCCCTGCCTCAGCACTCTCCCTTCCAAGGTTCAGCTTCCCGAGTGGCTGCCACACTCTCCCGAGTGGATCTCCTTCAGAACCCTCGGTACTTCCTCTTCCGCCACGCATCAGGCTAGGAGTCCCGAAAGTGTTTTCCTGTATAATCCCCCTGCGTGTAAGGAATAATTGGCCGATTTATACCTGAAGTGCCTCTTATCCACATCCCTTTCGGGGAAATTTCTAGATGTCAGGAAGGTAATGAAGGGGTCCATCCATGATGCCCACTTGTCCACCTCCATCAGCTCCCACTCTTCGATGGATGGTCAGAAAAGGTCCGACATTGTCCCCCCCCCCCCCCCCCCCAGATTGAGATGGTCCGGAACTGACCTACGATCCCCTTGACCTTTTCCAAGTACCGCTGAAGAGTCAATTCCTTTACTTCGAATTCTCGCCCAACCTGGCAAGCCACCACCATGGAGTCTGTCGAGACCTCCACATCTTGTACTCCCAACTCTAGGGCAAGGCGGAGGTCTGCTACAACTGCTTCATACTCAGCCTGGTTGTTGGTGAGGGGAAAATGAAAGTTGATTGCCTGCTCGATCCTCATCCATTGGGGGCTCACTAAAACCACCCCTCCTCCAAAGGAACGCTTTCCCGAGGACCCATCCACCAACATCCTCCAGGCCACCGAGTTGAGCAGCTCGGACTCTTCCACCTCAGTTACGTAATCCGCCAGAAAGTCTGCCACCACCTAGGCCTTTATGGACAGTCTCGACACATATGATATATCAAATTCGCTTAGTTCCACCGACCACTTAGCCAGCCTCCCCGAATGCTCTACCCCTTCCATGAAGTTCTGAAGGTGGTGGTCGGTCAACACCTTGATTAGGTGTGCTTGGAAATAGGGTCGGAGCATCCGTTCCGACACCACCAAGGTGAAGGCCAACTTCTCTAGGATTGGATATCGGAGCTCCGCCTTCCTCTGTACTCGGCTTACATAGTAAATTGGGAGTTGCCTTCTGCCTTCTTCTCAGACCAGTACTGAACTCACCGCCTCAGGCCCTACTCCCAGGTACAGGGATAGATCCTCTCCTTGTCTCGGCCCCTGCAGCAAAGGAGCTTGGGCCAACTGCTCTTTCAGTGCTTGATAGGCTCTTTCGCATTCGGGGGTCCACTCAAATTTTTTGTTTCCACGCAGTACTTTGAAGAAAGGTGCACACTTCTCTCCCGCCCTGGAGAGGAACCTGCTAAGCCCGACCAGCTTCCCTGTGAGGCGCTGAACCTCCTTTGCATTCCTTGGAGACCCCAACTCCATGATGTCCTTGACTTTGTCTGGATTCGGCTCCACTCCCGCTGGAGTTAGCAAAATGGCCTAGGAACTTTCCCCGGCTAGCCCCGAAGAGACACTTTAGGGGGTTGAGCTTCATCTTGAATTTTCTCAACGTCACGAAGGTTTCCCTGAGGTCGCGGAGGTGGGACTCAAGGTCTCGACTCTTCATCATGAGATCATCCACATAGACTTCTAAATTTCTACCTTTTTGTTCCCAGAAGACCCGGTCCATCATCCGCTGGGAAGTAGCCCCTGCATTCTTGTGCCCGAAAGGCATCATTTTATAAAAATAGCACCTATCCCCCCTGATAAAAGAGAAATCCTTGATGTTGGGAGGGTGCAGGCGGATTTGGTGATAACCTGAAAAAGCATCTAAAAAAGACATTACAGAGAAACCGACGGCTGAGTCAACCAGCGCGTCGATTCAGGGCAAGGGGTAGCAATCCTTGGGGCATAATTTATTAAGGAATGAAAAGTTGATACACATCCTCCACTTACCTCCACCCTTGTTTACCATAACCACGTTGGAGACCCAGCCTGGATACTGGATCTCCGATACAAAACCTGCCTGGAGTAGCTTGCCCACCTCCTCTGGGATGGGCCCTTCCAGCTTGCCCGCTATGGCACTTTTCTTCTGTCGGATGGGTCGGTTTCTGGGGTCAAGGCTGAGACGATGACAAGCCACGTCCGCGTCGATCCCGGGAATCTCTACCGCACTCCAAGCAAAGATTTCCACATTCTCTTGTACGCAGGCCAGGATCTCATTCTGTTCCTCCGGGCTGAGCTCGCCGCTAATCTTGACTTTTTCCACCACCTCTGCTCGAGTGGCGACCTCGAGCTCCATGACCTCTTCCACGGCCTCAAGCCGGGATTGTTCCCCCCAACCTCCCTCCTTTTCCTCGCCATGAGCCAATGCTCCGGCCTCCTCTTCTCTTCCTTCATGAACCTCCATCACTTATTTGGCCCCCTTTTTCTGAGCCTCCCTTCCCTCTTCTCTGAGCCTCTCCAGCTCTCCCATCTCTCGGTCCCAATCTTCTACCTTGGCCCTACAGGAGATGGTGTTCACGGCAGTAACATAGCACTGCCGGGACACCTTAGGATCTCCCCTGATCCGTACTTGGACTCCTCCATCGTTGAACACAAGACATTGGTGGAAGGTGGAGGGGACACATCGAAACACACTGATGAGTGACCGTCCAAAGATTGCACTGTAGCTACTGGGGGCGTCCACTATGACAAAGCGGCAATTCCTGGACTGCCCTCAGGACTACATGGAGTCCCACTACTCCTTCTACCTCCTTCCTCTCCCCGGAGAACCCAAATAACAGGCCGTCCGAGGCCAACACCCTTCGCGCCTCCACCTCAATCCCGTCAAATGCCTTCTCAAGATGATGTTGACCAAACTGCCGTTATCCACTAGGATCCATGAAACGGTGAAGTTCTCGATCGCGGTCTGAATGACTAGTGCATCGCACCCGGCATGTCCTTCTGGGTGAATGAAATCTTATCTACCGGGGGCGGTGCTAGGGTCGTCGAAGCTACGCTATGACGGTACATTGCATGGAGGCCTGCTTTCTAATTCGCCTCAATCCCTACCCCCCCCCCCCCCCCCACCCCCCCACCCCCCCCCCCCACACCCCCCCCCCATTGGATCACCTCCATCCCCCCTCAGGCCCCCATATCAACCCGATCTATGCACCTCTCATCCTCCTCGTCCTAAGGTAGGACCTCCTCGATCCTCACTGCCTGCTGCTCCTGCGGCGCCGGTGACCTTCCTCCCTTCATCTCCATAAATTCCGGGCAGGTGGTTGTTGCGTGACCTTCCTCATCGTGGAAGTCACAGTAAGGCAACGCTGCCTCCCTCCTCTCGGCCTCTGCCCCTATTCCTCCTCCTAAGGCTGGCTCCTCCGGCTCCTGCTCCTCTTCCCCTGCTTGGTCTCCCTCGATCAACCACCATTGCCTGCTGAGGCGGATGAGGATGAGGTGGCCTCGAGCCCTGCCTCCATCCCAGCTGATGGGGTCTTCCCTAGCCTCCTTGGAAGTTGCCCCCTCCCTGATAAAAACCCCTTCCCGGGCCTTGCCTCCCCCTTCCTGCTGCCTCCACCACACCTCTGGGGCCCTCGCTTCTTCCCTTCTCCTCGCTTCCGGATGTCTGACCGCTGGCTCTCTTAGCCGCCCCAACCTCTTCTTGAACTCGAGGTTTTCTTCCTCCCCCTCTATCTCTTCCGTTGCTCTCTCCATCAACTCCTCAAAAGACAAATGAGCCCTCCTCTTGAGATCCATCTTGAAGACCCCCCCACCCCCCCGCAGCCCCATAATGAAAGCGAGCTGGAGGGTGTATCCTGGCACCTCTTGGATGAGGAGGACCTCCTCTAGGAACCGATCTACGTACTGAGCCAATGACTCCCCTTGTCTCTGCTTGATGTTGAAGAGTGCCTCGGGGTCCTTCTTCCTCTTCTTTGAGGTCGAGAAGCATAGTAGGAAGTCGGGCCGCATGTCCTCGAAAGCATAGATCAATCCAGAAGGTAACTTGTGGAACCAGTCCCTTGCTTTCTCCTTTGGGGTGGTGGCAAAGAGTCGACACTTGAAAGCGTCCAACATAGGCCTAATCGAGACCATATCTTCAAACCACTGCAGGTATTGGGTGGGGTCATCCTTGCCGGTATAGAGCATCATAGCCGGCTATCTGAACCCCTCAGGGAGTGGTGCCGAGAGCACCAACTCACAAAAAGGGCTTCACCCCTACACACCCCTGCCCTGCTCCACTCGCCCCGCGAGTTCCCCTGGCGATCCGGCTCCGACCAGCCTCATGCTTGCCAAAGGGCAGCTCACAGGGATCCCATTGGCTGGGACCCCACTTGCCTACACCGGACTGGGGAAAAGCCCACTCCCCATGAGATCTCGGTCCGCCTCCTGGTACATTGCCTCCTTTCCAGGCCTCTGACCCGGAGCGCGCTCGCCTACTCTAGCGGGAGGGACCACCTGGGGCGCAGGGGTCGTAAGCCATCCAAGTGCCGAGACGAGGGCGCATTGAAAGTCCCCTAACAAATCTCTCTTCTAATCATCCAGCATCCCCACAGTTGCTGGCGTACCGGGTGGCGGCGAGCCACCAAACTCCTCCTCTTGCTCGTTGTTTCTTCCATCTCTTCCTTGGAGCTGTCTTGAACTAACTGCACTCCACGCTCACCACACCAAAATGTTGAAACCCGGACTTGGCTTCTTTGTGGAGCTCGGGACCTCAATGAAGAGGGGAAGCTAGCACTTACTAATTCCTTGGAAGGAACCGACCGGAGACTCGGAACTAAGGACAAACCCTTGGTCGCAGCGAGGTGGTCCCACCACACACCCGGAAGATCTTTGAGTGCTTCCCCTCCCAAGCCAAAGCTGAGACTGGGCACCTTGGAGAGACTGAGAGCTAAGCCAAGATAACCAAGGGAGGAAGAAGCTCAGAATACTGAGATCCGAAAAAGTCCTCTCCCAAGGTGCCCTTCAAGGTCTATTTATAGTTTTTTAAGTCTGGTCTATCAATAGCGAGATTTTGCCTTACACTTTTGCTATATGCAGCCCAAAATGGTCTGCCAACTGCCAAACTCCGCTGCTTGGAGGGGCTAACTACAGACCTTCAGGGGCTTTTAGGTAAAAACAATCATAAATCCTTCCTGGGCGAACCACCCCTGAGGGCCTTACTAGCAAACCGAGAGGTTCAGCTCGCCCGCCTTCCAGCGAGCGAGCGACTAGGTTCCAGCTGGCTCGCCTTCCCGCGAGCGGCCTGCAAGAGCCCAGCTCGCCTGGCCCCATGGCTCACTCGTCTTACTCTTTTCGCCTGATGGTCCCTTTGTCTCCGCTCCCCTCCTGGCGGACACCGGGGTTGTACAAAAATCATTCTTGGAATGAAATTGAATATAATAGATTGGTCAGGAACAAAAGAAGAAGAGAAATCAAGTATCCAATAAGAATACCTTCTCAGGTATGTCCAAAATAAGAAAGAAATTCAAATCAAATGATGGACAATAAGTAGGATCAGAAGACAAGAAAAGATTAGAGCATTCATTACATCCTTCTTTCTTAGTCGATTAGGGTTGCATCTTCTTCTTCCACCTTCAACCCTAAGAGATACAAATAGAAATCAAGTGATCTCTCTACACAGAAAAGATTCAAGGCTGCTTCTTCTTCTTCTACATCCTACAGCAGCGAAAATACAAGAAGATTTCAGAGAAAAGGATCTGACAAACATAACCCTTGCAAATCATCACAATCATAAGCAAGGGTTCATCATCAGCAGATCTAGTGAAAGGGAACAAAAGCTGAACTTGAGAAAAGCTTCTAAAGAATTCTTAGAACAGAATTCTTGATCTCCTACTTCCTTCTTTCTTCTTACTCTATTCTTCACCTGTACAGAGTTTTAAGAATATCTCTTCCAAAGGAATAAGTGGTTCAAGATCTCCTTATAAAAAGATCTGAGTGGTTCAAGATCTCCTTATCAAAAGATCTGAGTGGTTCAAGATCTCCTTATCAAAAGATCTGAGTGGTTCAAGATCTCCTTATCAAAAGATCTGAGTGGTTCAAGATCTCCTTATCAAAAGATCTTTGGTTCTGAGAGTCTCCTTATCAAAAGACTCAGGCACAGGTTGTGTAATCTTACTAGGGGGTAAAAGATGGGACTACCCACATTTTGGGGAACCTCTATAAAAATATTGTGTCTTCTGTCTTGTGCCTTTTCTATGATGTCCCCTTATTTATTGCTTACTATTTTTTTGTTTCTATATTTACTGCACTTAATTTATTCTGCACCTGGTGTTGCTGAAGCATAATTCCTTAGGTGTTTTATTGTATGCATAGTTAGGATAGAAAAGATTTTAAATCTCTATTCACCCCCTCCCCCCCCCCCCCCCCCTCTAGAGAATTCTCAGAGGCACATTGTGCACTTTCACGCGTGTTGAGCACCGAATAGGGTCTTTGATATATAAAATTTAGGATTTGCAAAGCGAAGGGTTAAAGATGTTTTCCAAAACTATATTCGATGAAGGCAAGTGTACCTTATCATCTATAGTATAGGATATTTAGAAATACCAAGGTCGTATTCTACGGGGCTCGTTGATTACTTCTACTTCGAGGAAAATCACTATTATCTTATCTATTAAATTTTTGAGGTTTTGTTTTACTTAGCTAAAAGAGAAATTTGCAAACTAAAAGTAGGGTTTAAACGATGGTAAAAAGATTAGTGCTCAATCTTAAATCACCTTGGAGTGAGAATAATCAAGTGAAAGAAAAATAAATCTAATTCCATCTTAATTAAACTAATTGACCATGGAGGTTCCCGAAGCTTGAACATTCCTCTCTCGAAGTTGATACGCAACTAAGTTTAGGAAAAAATCAACCGAACTCTCATTCTATAATCGATTACCTAAAACTTGCTTTACGCTGTGAACCCACTATTGGATTTGACTCCAATCCGGGAGATTTTCGTCATCCTTTCTCGAGGGGTTCATCCAACTTTCTTTACCCTTGAGTGATCGATTCATACTTTGAGCCTCTCGGCTAGCTAAGTATGAAAACCTATGGGAAAACCATACATCGAAAATATGGCCTCACTAGTTAAAAATCAAGGGTAATTCAAGTGTTAAAAATTTGGAAAAAGAGAACTTACAAAATCATAACTTGATTATCTCATCCTCGGATCATTTTGATCGAACACTAACGAGAATTAGTTAATCATAGTGGAGTTGAGAGAGAATGAAAAATAAAATTACATAAAGGAAAAATTACTAAGATAGAAGGAGAAAATGAAAGAGAGTAAACTAAATTTTATTGATCACAAAATGGATTACAAGCTTAAAGGAAAATTACAACACTAGCAAGAAAAGATTACAAGATCACTAAACTATTGCATTAAAAGAAAACTAGCACATTGCATGAAAGGAAGAGAAATAGAGAACATGTAAGGGAAAAACCTGAAAGAAACATGAAAAAGCTCACTAACAGTTCTAGCAGCATCTCCCCCTACCCAAAATTCTGAACCCTGGACTCAAGGAGAACCTCTGAATTCATAGAAAAAAATTTCATGTTACACGCCCTCGGTCACGGGCGTGACCAAGGACATGTAACCACTGTTCGGCTGAGCTCTGACAATGCATAGGCGATTGCGTGACGTGCAGTGAAAAAGTGCATGTAACGGCCGTGACATGTGGGTCATGGGCGTGACCTTGGACGACTTCATTTAATGCGGCGTGGGCTTGATTGCGGCGCGGCGGTGTGTAGGAATCACGTGGGAAAGTCATGGTCGTGACTTCTGGGTCACGGGCGTGACTTATGTTGACTTCTCGACGGCACCTCCACATCTCAAAGGTTGCTTGCTGGAAAGATTCTAAGTATACATGCCCTCGGTCATGCGCGTGACTTTGGGTCACGGGTGTGACCGAGGGCGTGACTTGTTATGGACTAACTCAATCAGCGCAACATCGATTCTGGACTGATCTTCAGGTTACACGCCCTTGGTCACGGGCGTGACTTATAAATTTCTCCAATTTGTCCCAAAATTCTGCAAAAATTGAAATTAAGCTAAGATAGAATCAAAATTGTAAAAGAACAACTTATAGCCTAAAATTGACATGAAAAAGAAAAATTCATATTAAATAATTACAAAAAATTTGATTAAAAGTTATATAAATACTACTTATCAAATACCACATACTCGAGGTTTTGCTATTCCAAAGCAAAATTGTGAGACATAATTTATAAGACATCCATAAAATTTTTAATTATAAACTAAAATTTCATTTAACCAAAAGTTAGGTTAAAAATAAATTCTAGGAGGAATTAAGTCCTAAGTTATAATAATGATTTGAAATGAGAGGAAGTGTTCAGGCAAGGACTTCTCAAAATAACTAACTAGCAAACAAAACTGTAGAAATTATAAAACCAAATTAGATTAAAATTATAAGAACTCTATCTTAAAAGAAACTTATGGAAAAGTAACTTACTAAATATTGCTCTCTCCATAATTTAAACTAAATCTAGATCAATGATAATTGGCTAAGTGGGATTTCACAAAATTTGGCATATGAAGAGATCTTTGAAACTCAAAATTACTTTCTAATTTGTATATGTTTAGGAGTAATGAATTTTATCCTCTTACTCCATGCCATATAATCTTTTATAATTCTCTTCTAATAAAAACCCAAAATGTTTATGTTTAGGAGTAATAAATTTTATCCTCTTACTCCATGCCATATAATCTTTTAAATGATTCTGGGTGCATATGTTTATTGAATAATGAATTTTATCCTCTTAATCCCATGACATATGATCTTTTAAAACACTTTTTGTATGTCATCAAAAGGGGTGAGTAGGAAAGATTTCTAGCTTATAAATTAAATTATGTTGAGAGCAAATTCTGGTAAATTTAAATTTCCTAAGATCTAAAAAGCTAGAAGAAAATATAATAGAAATCTAAAGAGGTTTAGCAAATTTACTACAAAATGAAGCTACTTAAAATAAAAAGAGAAGTCATGCAAAAGAAAATTCTCTAATCAAGCTCAAACCATAAAATGATTCTTAAAACAAGATTACCTAAAATTTAGATTTAACAAACTATGATAAACAAAATTTTAGGCAATTAAAAATATAAAAATGCTTATAAATATTCTCAACTAAATTTCTAAGAAATCACAAAAAGAACAAGTAGGGGTTTAATAAAGAATTTTTTGGTTTTTGTTCTAAGTTTTTCATATATTTTTTTTGGAATTTTTGATAATATTTTTTTATTTTATTTTTGATAATAAAAGAAAGGAAACTAATTTTAAACCTAACAACAATTTTTTTGTTAACTCTTGGATTTCCCGAGGTATACCCCATGAAGGGTTCTCAACAGTAATAGAAGGTGAGATGGGATGATAGCCCAAACGTCCCTTTCCAAGATTTAAATTTTCGATTTTCGATTTTTTTTTGAATTTTTGAGTTTTACAAGTGCTTAAATAAAAGAAAACATGAATTTTTTTTTGAAGATTTTCTTAATTAAGAACTACATTTGTAAGAGTTATTTACACCCCCATACTTAAAGTTAAACATTGTCCCCAATGTTTAAAACTAAGTATGAAGTTAAAAAGAGAAAAAGTAAATAATGTCCAAGATAAAACAAAAAGAAATGCAAAATAAAAGAGAAGGATGAAGAAGTAAAAAAGGGCTTCCCAGATTTTGAGGATGCGGGCTGTTGGGAATATTGCCCTCAATATTCCCTTGATTTGAAGTGGCATCACTCACAAAGCTAAGTACATATTGCATTTGATAAACACTACCTTGTTTCTGTTGGAACATGGTCTTCCGCATCTCCTAGGTTTGAGAATAACAAATCCGATGTGTATTTGATCTTGTGTGTTTAAGTGTGCAGGATAACAAAGTCCACATAACTCAAGCATTACATAAGAAGGTTGCCCCCAATGTTGAGCTAACAAATCCAATACATCTACTAGCGTTGGCGGTAGTACTAGCGTAGGTGCTAGCAACGTTCGACGAATTCCTGTTCGACGAAATATTGGCTCGAAGCGAAACTGCCGGGAGAACATATAGAAGGAGATAGCGCTAGGCGATATTCGATAGCGCAAGCGATAGCGAGGAACACAGTTGGCAAGGGGGAATTGTTTCCTCGGATTGAAGATTCTGCCGCGCAGAATATGTCCTAATATAGGATAGCGCCGACGGTAGCACTAGCGTAGGCGCTAGCGCTAAGTCTATAAAAAGGACATCTTGGCTCCGACTTCCTAAGCCTCTAGAGATCCAAAATTCTAGAGCTTCGTGCCACAACAGAGAGAGGAAGGTTCAGAGATATACTCCCACAAATCCATAAAGACTAAAGGAGATCCATGGAGAAGATATCAACACGCGTCATCATCGTGATGAAAGACCGCATCAACTATGATCATACTCTGCGTCTTCGTCTACTTCTCCAAGAGATCCTCATAGAGGGAGTTTTTATATTATTGTCTTTTCATTTCATATCTTTTTTGTAAATGGTTAGTGAAATCGCCTCGTGTTGGCGACTAGGTCTGGGTAGGACTTAGGGGGAAACTCGCCTCGTGTTGGCGACTAGGTCTCGGGTGTAGGTCTAGGGGGTGCTCGAGGCCATACCGGGGAAGGGTTGGCTAGAGCGGCTTGAGGCCGTATCCGGGGAAGGATCGGCTAAAGCCAACCGGTTCGTGGGGATATGAGTCGGTATAGAAAACAAAAAGAGTTTACTATTCATCGCCACCGATTTCTAGCGTCATAGAAGTCAACTTTGTAAAACCTTATTTGATATTAATAAAGCATGTCTCTACTTTATTTCAATTGTTTTACTTGACTTTCTATTGTCTTAATCTTGCATTATTACAAAGTTTTCAAAATATATTATAAGTTTTTAAAACCCTTATTCACCCCTCCCCCCCCCCCCCCCCCCCTCTAAGGGCGCCTACCGATCCAACAAGTGGTATTAGAGATAGGTTATTCAAAATCGGCTTAACATCCGGGAATAATGGCGTCTCATGATCTCGCTTCTACTAGTGGGGTAAATTTTTATGAAGAAGAAAAATCTCCTAAACCACCTTTATTCGAAGGGAGAAATTATAAAGGATGGAAAATTTTAATTGAAAAATTTATTAGGACTTTAGATATCGAAGTATGGAATCTAGCCATTGTAAGACCTGCGGATGAATTAAATAAAAAAGAACGTCAACTAAATGCAAAAGCCAAACATTATTTATTTTGTGCTCTATCAAATGAAATTTTCAAATTAATATATTGCTTTTCTAGTGCATACAAAGTTTGGCAATTTCTTGAAGAAATGTATGATTTTCCACTCGCAGGTATAGATCAAACACAGGAGGAGAAGAACATACAAGCATCCACTACTATTCAAGAAGATCTCTTTCGTTGCAAAGCCATGGAAATCATGGAAACAAACTTGGAAAAAGAGAGCAATACATCAAAAGAAAAAGAAGATTCATTTATGATGGAGGAAGGCCCAAAAGATAACAAAGGAACTTCATGCACACATTTTGCCTCTACCAAAAGCGCTGTAAGAAAGTCAAAATCCTCTTCTTATGTGATAACTTCCATTTCTAGTTTCAATATACTAAAAACTGCAAAACGTAAGATCAAGAAATTGAAAATCACTATTAAAAATTTACAGTTAGAAAATAAAAGATTAAAAGCTAATGTTAATTTAGAATCAAATTGTGATGTGGTTTCACCATTTTGTCCTTTACTTGAAAACACAAAACCTTGTTTTGATTGTGAAAATTTTAAGGAAAAACTTAAGGAACTTGAAAAAGAAATTATTTGTATAAAAGAACATAATGAATAGTTATCTTTAGAAAATTCATCTTTAAAAGGTGATTGTGCCACATGCAAAAGTTATAAAATTGAAATTGGAGAGATGGATGAAATATTTGTGGAATACAGAAATGAATACCAAAACCATATTGATTCAATTGTTTCTACTCTTACAAATAGCACAATTGCGTATAACAAAGCTAGACATAACTTGAAACTTAAGAACAATGAATTAGAAACTAAAATTATCTTGCTTAAGGAAATCTTAAAGAAAAATTCTCAATATCAAACAAACTCTAAGAGCAAGTTAAATATGATATCTCAAAATATGAATAAACCAAACAATGGGAATAAAAAACTTCAAAATGAAATTCCAAAATACTATCATTATCAAACTTCTCCCAACATGAAATTAAATGCTCATAACTTTCCTAAGAAAAATACCTTCAAAAATCATCAATATAAAGACTATCGCTATGGAAATTTCTCATATAAGAATAACACCAAACCAAAGGTTGAATGGAGGCCCAAAACTAAAACTGAAACATTAACATCACATGAACGAACCATTTCATCAATATCTACCCATAAACCTACACGATATATTTGGGTACCCAAAGGAACCACCACTCTTGGTCCCCTTTGGATCCCTAAATCTCTTACTCATTAAGTATCACCAAATGCATGAAGTAGAAATCAACAAAAAATATAAAGTATCAACTATTCTTCTTCATGATATGCTTTTACTTAATAAGCTTATAAAAATTCAAAATCATTTTTTTGGTAAACTATCTATTATTCTTATATATATATATATACATCATTTATCAATAATTGATTTCAAAAGTATTATGTGGTATTAAAAATATCTAACCATAAGTTTTTAAAATATACTACATATGATATTAAAATTGCCTAAAAATCTCTATTTCATGACTTCAAAATTCATAAATAATATGTATAACAAAAAATCACAAAGAAGGATCAGATAAAAATACTCAAGCATCCAGAAACAATAAAACGAAACATTGCAGAAAACGCTAGCGCTAGCTGGTAACGCCTGCGCTAGCAAACACCATCTAAAATCATGTGTTCAAATTCCTATATTATTACACAACAAAAAACTTGTTCCCCTCAGACCGTCCTACTCCACTACTCCTCCTCGTCTATCTCCTCCACACTAGGACTTGGAGAGTGTCTTCTGCGAGTCCTCCAAATCGAATGACGGGGTGGATCCTATTCTGGACTGTCCCATTCCCTCCTCTCCGGTGTAGATGGTTTTAGCTTTAATGCCTTGATCATGAACTTCACCATCTTCTTTATACCAGAAACATCCTTCTCCACTCTTGTCATCCGATCTCCCATCTCTTCTCGAAAAGACTCAAATGAATCATCTCGAGCCCCTCGTGATAATGCTCCTCGCCGAAGTGGTGGTCGAGCAAACGATGATGGCTCTTCCGGGTGGGATGTAGCTCGCAAGTGTGAAGTACTATAAATTGGAGGAAAGCTATCCATCAAGTAAAAACCCAGTTCTATAGAAGGATGCATCTCCTGAATAACTCGTTGAATGATGCCACCTAGGGGCAAGTTGTTGTATCTCTGACGGGATGGATGCCGCAACTTGAATGAATAACGAATCAAGGAAAGCAACAAATCTGCCACATCAAACTTTTCCTCTTCTAGAATGAAGTAGGTGACATAACTTAGCTGTTCCGTGACTTTTGCTGTATCACCCAACTTCAGTAGGATTGTATGTCGTAGTACATCTTGAATAACCAAGGCGTCTACTGTGAGTGACGACACTGTGGAGATCAGATTCCTGCAGTCCCTATTGTGCACCACCATATTTACTTGGGTCAAGTCTCTATCTGCTCTGAACTTTTCAACAATCTCCAAACGATTTGGATGTTGTGTCAATCCAAACGCGTTCCTCAGATGGTCATAAGTAATTGTCACCACGTGACCCTGCACCACAGACCGCACCCCTCCATCCAGCCTTGTTTGTGCTGGGTTCTCCAAGTGTGCATAAAATTCCCGAACTAATTCTGAACAAAACCCATCTGGAGAAAATAAATTGAATATCTCGGAAGCAACAAATAACTGCATTATATGGTGGTGTCGTTGCATGTCAAACTCCACAATATAAGGTACACCCACCACTGCTGCTTCCACGGCCAGATCTGCAGTTTTCTTACCCTTAGATCCAGGTGCCATCTGCTACATTACAAGAAAAATTAAAAACAAAGCAACATTCAATAGCGCCAGCGCTATCAATAGCACCCAGCGTTATCAATAACGCCTTCGGTAGCGCCAGCACTAATCCACTGCTATAAAAATAGTAAAAATTTCCCTAAAATAACACATTTTATAATAATAACTTACTAGATCCAAGAAACCCACATAATCTAAACCAAAATCAAAACCAAAATCCTCATAAAAATTTAAAACAAAACTCTTGAAGAAAAGAATCATCCATTGTAGATCTAGCTTCTAATACCACCTAAAAACCTCAAATATCTTCATCTCTAACATCAAAATCAAATTTTAAAACAAAAATCATAAGAAATGATGAAGATTTACCTCTGATCTACGCGTGGGCTTGGTCATCTTCTAGGGTTTTTAGGGAGAGAGTCAATGGGAATGGCAGAAATAAAAGAGTAAAGGGGATCTAAATAAAGGCTCGATAGCGCCAGCGCTATCACTAGCGCAGGCGATATCGCACCCTTCTGAAAACAAAACTCTATAATATTCCTAAATTTATTCTCCATTGTTTGTACTACTTAGTGATGCAAGATTTCATTTATTACGACTTGAGTTGGGTGTCCTAAATCTTTCAAGTTAAAGCACATTCACAAATGCAATTTTGTACTTGTTAAACATACAAAACATTTCCTAAAAATCTGAGATTTCAGCATGAAACTACTATTGGGACACTTAATCAAGATCAGCAATCAAAAATTTCAAAATCATGAAAAATCGTGTACTGTTTCCCGCGCTAGCGCTAACACCGGCGCTAGCGTACTTATGTGTTTTTCTGTAATTTTAAAATTTTGAAATATTCCTAAAAATATATTAATATATATGAACTATTTGTTTTTGCACTTCTGATTATATTTTATTTTTGAAAAATTAAATACAAAAATACAAAAGTTAAAATTACAAAAAATTATGTTTTGTTTAAAGTCTATTATTTTACAAAATCCAAATTACAAAAAAAATATGTCTTGTTTTTTGTTTAAAGTTTACATCTTTTTGAAAAATAAATTCAAATACAAAAATATAAAACACTAAAACTATCAAAAAAACTGTATGAATTTTCGTATGAGAATCAAGCATGATTTAATCCATTCCTTAGAACTTCTATAATGTTGCACTTTATTTTTTCAAACTCTTTGAACATTGTTTTCATCATGCTTTGATATATCTATTACCATGTGCATCAATTATATTGAAAGTTGTGTAGAACAATGCGTAGCATGCCTCTAAGTATGAGTAAATGTTTTATGTTTGATAATGATCTTTATTCACTCAGTTATTTTGGCATTGTCTACATTTGTGTTTAATCTAAAGAATGCTTGAATATGTTTTATATTAGTACAATGAATTAAAATTGCACAAGTATCTTACCTACACTCCTTTATTTGCACTTTTAAAAATTAAGAAAAGTGGTTATCTTTTTTCATAAATTGTATTGGTTTGCAAAAACAAGTGTATTCGGAGAACTTTGTACAAAACAAAAATCATAAAATAAAGTGACAAAGATAACTCCACCAAGCACTACTTGAACCTCTTGATAAGTCTTAATAAGCGTTGTGAGGTTGAGCACATTGGAAAGAATAGTAAAGTATCTTGTGCAAACCATAACTTTCTTTCAAAATAAAAACCACTTATTCTTAAGTACACCGGATCACAATAAAAATCAATCTTGAAGAATAAAACTAGGTGATCCCCCAAGCAATACTTTGCACCCTGATAAGTCTCAATGAGCATTGTGTGTGCAAAGCACCTTGGTAGTTGTACATTTTTTTTGTGCATTGAAGTGAGTGGAAGTAAAATTATTTGTGTTTTATTGTGCTCTTTACTTTATATATTACTTGTATTTTTGTTTAAAACATTTGTTTACTCTATTCAAAATACACTTTTGTGCACATCATTATCTTCCATAACACTTCTTCTCAAGAGTATTGGATCCTAATGCAAATTCTATACTACTCTTTATTTATGAAATGCACTAGATAACCTAGCATGCAATCTACAATGTTTGGTATGATTTGAAATTATGAATTAAAATAACATTGTAGTAATCTTTTTTGATAACATTATTTCATGTTTGGTTACATTATTGAAGATTTTAAATTGTACAATGATTTACAAAAACATCTTCTTTATGAAATTTAACTCATATATCTTTTTATGGATCATCATTACAATAAGATGTTTCTTGTATTTCTATAAGTCTTCCGCATCATCACCATATATTTCTACCTTGCGCTCTCATGCTTATATCAAAGTCTTAAATACCTAAATCCTTTTCTTTCAACAAATGGTAGACTTGCTTGGTAGATTTTATTGGTTACTTTAAACGTGAATATTTTCTTTTTTGCTAAAAACTTTGATTTATTTATATGAAAATATTGTAATGCTAAAATTCTGATTTATGAATGGATTTCAAAATAGCTATGTGAGTGTTTTCATCAATTTAAATAAAAATTTAAATCCATTGGCTATGTCATTAGATTTAAAAAGCTTAAATGTTTCCAATAATTATTATTCATGACTTCATTTCTCACCATAGCGGGGGCGTAGGGTTGTAGACATTAGATAACCTTTATCTCTAGTCATGTCTTGTCCTTAACCGGGGAGGGTCCAGTGGGGCTTTGCGAGGCACTGGGGGGAAAGAGTGCTATGTTGAGTTGTGTCTAGTGTTTGCATATGGGACTAACACCCCAACCTACGGCATACATGCAGCTCCTCATGCCCATCCCTCACTTAGTACGGGGCTAGGGTGTAGACATATTGTCTGGGTAGTTTAGTTACTTGGAAATCATTACATTTTGGTTATACTACAAACTCTGATTTATGAAAATGTTGTAATACTCAAACTCTGATCTATTCCAATGAAAAGAATTCTAAAACTCCTTGTCATTTCCCTCTCTACAATCTCGATCATGCTTTTATCTTATTATCAACTTTTAAGTGGTGTCTCCTTACCCGCTTTTGCTAATAACAAAAGGGGGAGAACTAACATGATAAATATTAATATGCTATCAAAATATAGTGCTTAATTAAGATGATAACTTACATATTAGGACAACATTCACTTAGGGGGAGCATGTATTTAGGGGGAGCAATTCTAAATGCTAAATGCTAAAATTATCCTAAGTTATCACTCTCACACACACACAAGTATGTTTCTTCATGCTTATATATTAATGCTCTGATTTATCATTAATGGATTTGTTATTATCAAAAGGGGGAGTTTGTTGGAACATGGTCTTCCGCATCTCCTAGGTTTGAGAATAACAAATCCGATGTGTATTTGATCTTGTGTGTTTAAGTGTGCAGGATAACAAAGTCCACATGACTCAAGGATTACAAAAGATGGTTGCCCCCAATGTTGAGCCAATAAATCCAATACATCTACTAGCGCTGGCGGTTGTACTAGCGCATGCGCTAGTGACATTCGACGAATTCCTGTTCGACGAAATATTGGCTCGAAGCAAAACTGTCGGGAGAACTTATAGAAGGAGATAGCGCCAGGCGATATCCAATAGCGCAGGCGATAGCGAGGAACACAGTTGGCAAGGGGGAATTGTCCTAATATAGGATAGCGACGGCGGTAGCACTAGTGCAGGCACTAGAGCTAAGTCTATAAAAAGGACATCTTGGCTCCGACTTCCTAAGCCTCTAGAGATCAAGAATTCCAGAGCTTCGTGCCACAACAGAGAGAGGAAGGTTCAGAGATATACTCCCACAAATCCATAAAGACTAAAGGAGATCCATGGAGAAGATTTCAACACGCGTCATCATCGTGACGAAAGACCACATCGACTACGATCATACTCTGCGACTTCGTCTACTTCTACAAGAGATCCTCATAGAGGGAGTTTTTATATTATTGTCTTTTCATTTCATATCTTTTTTGTAAACGGTTAGTGAAATCCCCTCGTGTTGGCGACTAGGTCTGGCTAGGACTTAGGGGGAAACTCGCCTCGTGTTGGCGACTAGGTCTCGGGTGTAGGTCTAGGGGGTGCTCGAGGCCATATCTGGGGAAGGGTTGGCTAGAGCGGCTTGAGGCCGTATCCGGGGAAGGATCGGCTAAATCCAACCGGTTCGTGGGGATACGAGTCGGTATAGAAAACAAAAAGAGTTTACTATTCATCGCCACTGATTTCTAGTGTCATAGAAGTCAACTTTTGTAAAACCTTATTTTATATTAATAAAGCATGTCTCTACTTTATTTCAATTGTTTTACTTGACTTTCTATTGTCTTAATCTTGCATTATTACAAAGTTTTCAAAATATATTATAAGTTTTTAAAACCCTTATTCACCTCCCCCCCCCCCCCCTCTAGGGGCGCCTACCGATCCAACAGTCTCAAGGGTTGTACATGCTGATGATATTCCTTACAATGGAATATGTTCAGGGGTGTGCTGACCAAACAGCTGAGAAAGTGTCTCTGTCTCAGCTGAACCGTTGAGACGAGGACAGGTGCCGCTGAGAAGCAACATATCTCTACTGAGCTGCAGATAGACATAATCCGCTGAGAAGAAAAACTATCTCAGCGGATCCACTAGGATGACAGTTTCCCAACCGCTAAGACTGATTCAAATCTTAAAGAAGACAAGTGGCGCGACACGCCTTTGGCGAAAATAGCTGTAAAGGGAGATTAGGGCCACCCATCTGTTCCCAATATGTCAGAGCCTTCCCTTGAGTGTCGTTGAAGATGTGCATGGTATAAAAGAAGAACTTAGGGCACTTTTGAAAGTGTTGGTCTAGTGCTAAAAGATATTACTACTGTTCCATTGATGGCCCTGAACATCTCACTCTCCTTCTGCTCACTAAACAGGGAAGAAGTGTCTAAGAGATGAAGATTGCTCTCCTACAAAGAAGAGTAAGGTGATCCTTTATCCTTCAACTAAAGAGGAAGATTAGAAAGTAGCTGGCTCACAAAACATCATCCATCTAAGATACTCAAAAGAACAAGTTGTGCAGGAACTACAGAAGACATCTTCTCAGTGCTGTCTGTTGTAGTAAGCATAATAATCTCTTACTGTAGGGCTATTTGGCCTGAGTTTGTAGGGATGTTAGGCCTGAGGTTGTAGGGCTGCTAAGCCTAAGGTTGTAGGGCTGTAAAACTTGAGTTGTAAGGCTAACTGGCCTGAGGTAGGGCTTGGAGCAAGCCTGAAAGATCTTGAAGGATCTGAACTGTAAGCTCTTATAGCTGAGTTTGGAGAAGTTGGCCTTGTCTAACACACTGTTAGAAAGGTGAAGGGGGAAAGTGGACTACCCATAAACACACTGTCTTGGGGAACCACTATAAACACTTGTGTGTTTTCTGAGTCTGCTTGATTACTAGCTTACAATTGATTTAACTATCTATATGAACTAAGTAAAATACAAAATACCTATTCACCCCCCTCTAGGTGAATTAGATAACATACCTATTTTCTATCAAGTGGTATCAGAGGGAGGTTGGTCATAAAGGGCTTAACTTTCTGACCAGATCCTACATAGGTATTATTAATTCTGAATTCAATGGCTTCTAATGGAGTTCAGAAGGAAATGGGTTCTATGAAGCTTCCTATATGCAAAAAGGAAACCTTTGGCATTTGGAAACAAAGTGTTATGTTGTACATGGAAAATTCAGACTCTAGCATCTATATCACTGTTAAGTAAGGCCCCTTCCTTTTCACAAAGCCCTCGACCATTGATCCTACTAGGCAGGTAGGCAAGTCTTACACTGAAATGCCAAGGGATGAGATAACATTGGCTACAATGGATAAAAGGGCTCAAAATATTATAGTCAATGCTATTGATGATTCAACATTCCAAAACTTGGTGCACTGTGAGACTGCAAATGATATGTGGGATACATTGATTGTTTACATCGAAGGGACTGAAGAAGTGAGGAATGATAGAAAATCCCTCCTCAATCAGGAGTATGAAGCCTTTAGGCAACAAAGCCAGGAATGCATAGCTGACTGCTATGAATGATTCTCCAGGATAGTAAATGAGTTGAGGACCTATGAAAGGACCTTCACTCATTATGAGTTAAATGATAAATTCCTAAGATCTCTAACTAGAGACTGGGATACCAAAATCTGTGCCATTAGGGAAGTGGCAAAGTTGAGTGAAACTCCTCCTCACACTCTATTTGGAAAGTTGCTCACATATGAGATGCAACTATCTTCTAGAAAGGAGGAGGACACCTCCTCCAGGTCTCATGCTAGGGAGAAGTCTGTGGCCCTCAAGGCTGAAGGATCCAAGAAGAGCAAGACAAGAATTCCTACCCCTCCAAAAAGGGTTGCTGACTCAGAAAACTCTGAACACTATTCATCTGATAGCAGCTCTTCAGATGAGGAATTTGCGGTCTTCTCAAGGCAATTCAAGAAGATGATGAGGAGGAAGCAGTAGAAGAATAAGCCTTCCTCCTCTTCTTATCCTAGGAAGGATTCAAACAGTGCAGACAGGCAGCACCCCAAAGGGGACAGGTATGATTCTAAACATGGTTTAGCTAATGTGATTTGTTATTGCTGCAGTAAGCCTGTGCATGTCATTGCTGACTGTCCAGTCAAAAGAAAGGATAAGAGTGACAAGAAGTCTTATCACCAAAAGGGAAGAAAGGGTGAGAAATCCTTCCTAGCCAAGAAGGATAGAAACTGGAGTGAATCATAGTCATCAACTTCAGATTCAGAGAATGAAGAAGAAGCCTACATATGGTTGTTTGCAGCAGAAGAAGATGAAGATTATCCTATTGCCAGGGTTGGAGTCAGTGCCCCTTTATCACAATAAAATAGTGACATAGAGGAGGATGAAGACTACAAAGATCAGTTGGGTCTTATGGCCCTCACTGATGAGGAAGACAGTGAGAATATTTCTGACAATGAACATATATTAACTCTCTCCACTTCCTTATCTGATCGTGATGCATGCCCAGAATCTGAAGCACATTCATCACATGGTGAAAGTGATTCAGAATCTGAGGAAGATGTCAATCAATTGATTGACAGATATGTCTGAACTGCGGTTCAGAATCGCCCCGGTGCTGCGGTGCTATTCGAAGCGGAAGAGTGTGTCCCCTGTGGGCCTAACTGGCTGCCCCGTGGATCCGCCTGAGGACCAAGTTGATATAAAGAACAATTGCACCTTCATCGAATAGACCGGTCTTTTGGTCGAGTTGGTGGTGCTGGGTCCTCTCAATTGGTATCAGAGGGGGCCGCGGGTTCGAAACCCCGAGGTCGTTTCTGGGGGGGGGGGGGGGGGGGGATTGTTGGAACTATGGTTCAGAATCGCCCCGGTGCTGTGGTGATATTCGTAGCGGAAGGGCGTGCCCCCCGTGGGCCTAACTGGCTGCCCCGTGGATCTGCCCGAGCACCAAGTTGATATAAAGAATAGTTGCGCCTTCACCAAACAGACCAGTCTTTTGGTTGAGTTGGTGGCGCTGGGTCCTCTCAAGATATGATGCTCTCTTGAAAGCTCTGAAAAAGAGCAAGAAGCTTGCCAAGAGGCAAGTCCAGGAAATTGCTTCCCTTATAATGGATGAAAAAGAATGCACTGAATCATCTAACAAGATGAGTCAGATGTATAGAGAAATTAGCCATCTGAAGGGGATTACAATCACCCATCTGAGCACCATATCCCTGAAGAACAAGGTCATCATGTATATTGAGGAGAAGCTTGTGAAAGAAAGAAGCCTAGTGGCTCAATTCTCCAAGCCAAAATATGTGCTCCCTATTATTGACTCCTTTTCTTCTCAATCCACTAGGAGAGGACTAGGATTTAATAAATTGGAAGTAGGAGAAGGGAGTGGAGAAAAGAGCAGGGGTAAGGCTAAGCCTCAAACCACCTTTCAAAAGGTGTTACTTCCCTCCAACAGGTATGACCATGAAAGCATGTATGGTCACTGGAAGAATGGAAGTACTTATAGGAAGGAAAACACTCATTCCCATAGTGGAAGAAAGGGCATGGGATTGAGTACTATGAAGGCTCTCCATGAGGAAATTCAAATGGCCCAACATGGACCATTTGTATTTGGTACTGCAGCCCCTTCATTCAAGAATAAGAATGCAAGCTCTTCTAAATATAATTCAGCTAAGAGCATGACTACTGTCATACTCGTAGACAGGTCTAGTTGCTCAGTGTCTAATGCCATCAACTTCTTGCCTTGCCCAAAAACAAAAGCAAGCTGATACCATTAAAAAAAGACTACTAAGACTGTCCACAAGATGACCTTCAACTAAATCATTGTTGAAAGGAACAAAATGAAGACTGATGTCTCCTCTCTTGAACACAAGCATGTTGATGCTCATTTCACCACAAGAAATGTTCAGAAGAGGAGATATAACATTCATGAGTGTTGGTACTGTGGTAAAGTGGGACACTTTGCCATAGATTGTTGGCACAATCCCATGGTGCCAACTGCAAGGATGAGCTTTCCTGCAAAAGTTGCAGCAGGTATGAAGTTTTTCATACTAATAAGAACCTAGGACCCAATATCACATGGGCTCCTAGGGGTAATTAAATTCCCTCATGCAGGTTAGTTCAAATACCAGCCTTGGTCAAATATGGTATTTGTACAGTGGGTGCTCAAGACATATGGCAGGCACCAAAGGTCTTCTTTAGGAATACAAAGCTGTGAAGAATGGACCCAAAGTCATCTTTGGGGGATCAGAAAAGGGAGTCACCAGAGGTTATGATATGATCTCAAATGGCATAGTCTCCATCACTAAAGTGGCTTATGTTGAAGGGTTGTAACACAACCTTGTAGCATAAGCCAACTGTGTGACTTAGGCTATGCCATTGAATTCCACAATGATAAGTGTCTGATCAAAGTCCAATGACTTTGATACCATACTCTCAGGCACTAGGAGTGGGAATGTTTACTACTTAGATTTTATATGCAATTCATTTTCCTCTCTTGTGTGTCTTGTGGCAAATGAAAGGGAGTCTCTATATGTTCAATGGCACAAGAGACTTGCCCACATCAACTACAAGACAATGCATAAACTCTTCTCTAAGAACTTGGTTATAAATAATCCTAACTTAAAATGTGTTAAAAATGGTCCATGCCATGCTTGCCAAATGGGCAAGCGAACAAGGGCCACTTTTAAAAGTATTGGCTCCAAGGACACTAAAAGATGTCTATATTTATTTCACATGGACTTGTTTGGTCCTATGCCAATTCAGAGCTTAGGAGGGAAGCTGTATACTTTAGTGATTGTTGATGATCACTCAAGATATACTTGGGTATTTTTCCTTAAAAAGGAATCAGATACATTAAATGTCTTTATAAACCATGTCAAGGCAATTCAGAATGATTTACAATGTTCTATGGTCAGAACTAGGACTGACCATGGCACAGAGTTTCAATCTGAAGCCATGACAAGGTTTTGTCAAGAACTTGGTATCATCCAAGAGTTCTCCTCCCCAAGGACCCCACAACAAAATGGTGTTGCTGAGAGGAGGAATAGAACCTTGATAGAAGCTGGGAGAACATTGCTTAGTGACTCTTCACTCCCAGAATATTTCTGGGCTGAAGCAGTCAATACTGCATGTCATGTTCTCAATAGAGCTTCCATCAATAAGATTCATGGAATGACCCCCAATGAGATTCTGAAAGGCAAACAACCAACCATTTCATTCTTTAGGATCTTTGGTTCTAAATGCTACATCTTAAACAATGGAAAATCTCAATTAACCAAGTTTGCTAAAAAATGCTACATGGGGGTTCTTGTTGGTTATAGCTCACATAGTAGAGCCTATAGAGTTTATAACAAGAAAACCCATGTTTTTGGAGAGTCTATGCATGTGGTGTTTGATGAGACCAGCCTAATCTATAAGGGCTGGTCCAGTTCTTCTATTTTGATAGGATGTGAAAGGGCTATGGCAGAATCATCTATAAAAGAGCCATCCAGCAGTAGCAGAGCCTATACAGAAGCTACAATTCCTGAAGAAGTAGAGGTATGCAGGCTGCTGAAGAAGCTGCTGATCCAGTGGAAGGAATTCAGCAAGTAGAGGACAAATTGCTTGCAGTTACAATACATCTAAGTGATCATCCAAGAGAATTAATCATTGGGGATCAGAACCAAGGTGTATTAACCAGAAGTAGGGCACAAAATGAAGCCCTATTCCTGAGTTTCCTATCACAAAGGGAACCCAAAAGGTTTGAAGAAGCCAACCAAGATACATTCTGGATTCAGGCAATACAAGAAGAACTTCTTCAATTCAAGAGATGCAAGGTATACAAGCTGGTGCCAAAACCTCAAGGACACAACATTATTAGCACCAAATAGATTTACAGGAACAAGTTAGATGAAAATGGAATAATCATCAAGAACAAGGTAAGACTTGTAGCCAAGGGATATAGACAAGAAGAGGGTATAGACTTTGATCAAACCTTTGCCCTAGTTGCAAGGTTAGAAGCAATTAGGCAATCCCTTCCTATGCTGCCCAGAAAGGGTTCAAAGTGTACCAGATGGATGTCAAGTCAGCTTTCTTGAATGACAACTTGAAGGAAGAGGTATATGTTGAACAACCATCAGGTTTTGTCTGTTGGAGCCTATGTTTCGCATCTCTTGGTTTGAGAATAACAAATACCGTGTTGTATTTGATCTAGTCGTTTGTGTGTTTATAGTGTCCAGGTTGTACAGGTTCAATGAGGAGACAAGTCCTCGTTCATGGGTGTTGGATATGTTATGACAGGTCTTAATGCTAAGTGCACACCAAAGTCAGGTTGCAATGGATCACCAAACACAGTTCTAGACAATGTAATCCCTCATTGTGTAGAACAAAGTGTTGGTCCATTTGTAATATCTCTATTGGGGTGTAATTCATATACTCATAACTGAAGGTTTTCAAGTTTGAGGAGTGGAGCAGGTTTTCAGAAGAAAAGAAATTTTTGCTAAGACAATTCGTCGAGATGTCTCGTGAAGTTCCGATGAATCTCGACGAATCCAGACAGAAGCCAAATTTTTAGTTTAAAGAAGAAATTTCTGCGGCTAAGTCTATTCGTCGAATGTTCTCATTAACTCCTGACGAATATCGACGAACGCAGAAAGAAGTCAAAAAATAGACTTGTGAAGGAAAATGTGCGGCTAAGTCAATTCGTCGAATGTTCTCGAGAACTCCCGACGAATTCCGACGAATGAAAACAGAAGACAGTTTTCAAACTTTGTTCAGTATTTTTCAATGGCTAAGTCAATTCGTCGACTGTTCTCGAGAACTCCCGACGAATTCCGACCAATGAAAATAGAAGACAACCTCTCAATGGGCATGATCCAAGAGTGTCTACACATTAGAAAAAGCAAAAGGATGAGTTTTGTGTGCTGATCTTAAAATGGCCATAACTTTCAATCCAGGAAGAGTTACAGAACGTGCCACCCCATTTTGGGGATGAGAATGACTCAATCTACAGTCCGAAGAAGTTTCGGACGGCAAAAATGAAGAGGATCTGTCAGAATTCTGACACTCAATGTCGCCCAGGCAACATCGCAGAAGTTACAGCTACTGCCCGCACGACAGCACGACGAACGACAGCTTGGCACTGTCAGAATTCCCACACTCGATGTCGCCCAGGCGACAGCACGAAAGTTATAGCAACTGCCCGCACGACAGCACTACGAGCGACAGTTTAGCGCTGTCGGAAATTCCGACAGTGATGTCGCCCAGGCGATAGTGACAATCTATATATTGGCTCGTTTTGTTCGTGCATTAAAGAGCTTTGGAGATTCTAAGTTCCTTCTTGAGTGCATACAAACCAGAGAGCTCCAGAACCTCAAGAACTCCCATTTATGCTAAGAAGGTTTGAAATTGAAGACGAGATCGGACGCGCTTCTACATCAACGATCATCTCGAGGCTTCAACCTTCCTTTCACAGATCTGAATTTCTAGGGAGTACTTATTTTATCTTGTATTTTCATTTATATACATTTTACTTTGTATTGGTAGGGAAAATCGCTTCCTTGTGCGGAGCGTCTAAGTCCTTGCGTGGCTTAGGGGAAAATCGCTTCCTTGTTCGGAGCGTCCAAGTCCTTGCGTGGCTTGGTGGAAAATCGTGGCCTTGTGTGCTACGTCTAGATCTTGGGAAGATCTAGAGGATAGGCTCGGGCTTGGTCTAGGGAGAGACAAGTGATAGCCTTCCGATCCTTGGGAGAAGGATTGGTAAGCACAAATTGTAAAAGGTTTATTATCATATTTGTGCCTTGATCTTAAGCATTGTTAAGATCATATTATTTGTGAATTTCATGATTATAAAATTATGCCTTTTTCTCTAATTGCAAATATGGTTGCTTAATCTTTAACTTAGAAATTTATGTTTAAATTAATTTAAAAATTACATTGGTTTGAAATTTTTATAAGTAATTTTTAGAAAAGTAAAATTTGTTTTAAAATTCTTAAGTAAAAAATCGTATTTTTTAAAAGGCCCTTATTCACCCCCCCCCCCCCTAAGGGCGCCGCAAGATCCAACACATGGTATCAGTGCCAGGTTATTCCAAATCGGCTTAACAACCGGGAATAATGGCGTCTCTTGATCATGATCTCGCTTCTACTAGTGGGGAAAGTTTTAATATAAATGAAAAAGTATTATCACCACCTTTATTTATGGGCAAAAATTTTAAAGGGTGAAAAATATTAATGAAAAATTTTCTTAAGGCCTTAGATGAAAAAGTTTGGAATATTACTATTAAAAAGCCATCTAGCGTACTAACTAGAAATGAAATTATTTTAAATGCAAAATCTATGAGTAGTATATTTTGTGCGTTAGACCAAAATATTTTCAAACTTATTTATACTTTACCTACCGCATATGAAATTTGGAGTTTTCTTGAAAGAACTTATGATTCTCCTTCTAGAGGTACTGAACATTCACAAGAACCGGAGAATATGCAAGCCTATGCAAATATTCAAGAAAGCTACACAAAGGATGGATCCATAGTATGCTCATCAAGCGGAAAGGATGATGGACACTCTTGTTTGGAAGAGGAAGATGAAGAAGACAACGTCACAATATTGGACTCAGTGGATGGCAAAACATCAAGCAAAAGAGAAGACGGAAACTATAGCAAGGTAAGAAAATCTTAATCTTCTCTTTTAGTAACTAATTCTATTTCTACATTTCGTGTGCTTAAATTTGCTAAACGTGAAATTTCAAAGTTGAAACATGATAATGCCAAATTACGTTTAGAAAATAAAACTTTAAAAGAAAGCGCTAAAGTAGAATCTTATATTGATGTTCCAAATTCTTGTTCATGCTCGTTAATTGAAAATGCTAAACCTTGTTTTGAGTATAATACATTTAAAGAAGAACTCAAGGTTTTGGAAAAAGGACTTTTAACTTCAAAAGAGCATAATGAAAAATTGTTAAAAGAAAATGATAATTTAAAGGATAAATTAGAATCATTAAAAATGTTTATTCAAAACTTTTCATATAATAAAACATCTTTTATTTCTAGTTTATCAAATTATCAAAAGTCTAAAAGCTTAACTTCATATTATAAGAGTACGTCTATAAGAAAGAGTGAAAATGAAAATCATCAAAATAAGAACCAATCATTTAAAACATATTGTAACCCACTTTTTCAACATTCAATTCTTAAGAAAGACCATCACTCTTATAAACTCTCAAATAATCAATATAATAAAATTCATTATGATTATCAACATCAATGTATTTTGAAAAATAATTTGAATAAACATAAATCCCAAGAATTATTTTTCAAACAACTATCATTCCAAAAAGATGTCAAATAATCATAATATGAATTTAAAAGATAAATAACCAAAGTATGAATGGAGGCCCAAAATTAAAAACGAAACACTAACTCCACTTGTAAAGGCCCATTCATCACTATCTCTCCAAAAGCCTACACGATGTATTTGGGTACCCAAAGGAACCATCACACTTGGTCCCCTTTGGATACCTAAGTCTCTCATTCACTAGGAATCATTATATTGCATGAAGTAGAAATTAATTAATAATGAAATATCAGTACTCCACTTCATGATATGCTTAATTGCTTTTTCTTTTGTTTGTTTTCTAATTTTTGAGCCAACACGCTAAGGTCACTTAGATATATTATGAATATGACTTTTACATTTTAAGCCTAATGTTTATCAAATCAAAATTGAATTAAATTGAACATAAAGTCATAATTTTTAAGTGATCTATCTTTTCTTTTTGTTTTATCCTTTTTAAATCCTTTGCCTATAAATGTCTTATATTATCATTATAAATTGAATGCTAAATTTTCTAAATGATATTATCAAGACTAGTGAAATTACTTTCAAAATTGGATTTAAATGGATTTTTAGGGGTCTTAGGCTAAAATATTAAATGCGCAACTAATTGCATAATTGTCTATTTTTCGTTGCTGCATATAATAGCCCCTATATTGAAAATCATAATCGAGAAAAATCATAATCAGATAATATAAAAACAATGTGTTTTAAATCAAATATAGTAACTCTGTTGCTAACGCCAGGCGTTATCACTAATGCTGGCGGTAGCATATTTTCCTAAGAATTCTGATTTTCTCTGAAAAATTATTTTTACTATCATTGTTGTCAAATACCTTGTATTTGTTTTGTCTAATTTCTAAAAATAAAAATCAAAAGAAAATTTATAAAAATGATGAATATGATTTCACAATCACCACCATGATCTATTTATATCCTATGCTAAAATTCACTATAATCATATATCATAATTCATGATCCATCAAGACCTATCTTAAATCAACTAATTCTATCAACCTTAGGAATTATGAAATATATGATTGCAATTGGTATTATAGTTTCATATCTTGTTTTGTGTTTGTGATGTGCATCTTTATTGTTTGCATGAATCTCATTATCTTTAGACCTATGAATTAACTTGATATCAACAAGATGAAATCAAATAGAATTGTCACTTCTTTCTAGGTCTATGAAAATTCAAAACTCTATGTTTGAATACATGCAACTCAATCTTATATTTGTCCATCTTTACGTAGCTTTGCACCATGTTATCCTAATTCATCACACTAGCATTATCACAAACCATAGATAGAAATCAATGCTCAAGCTAGTTATATCTTGCAATGCTAAAGTAAATTATATCATTAAAATATGAAAATCTTATTTTCCTTTGTAGTTATTTGCATGAATAAAACTTTCTAAATGGATTTAAAATCAACAATCTTCGATAAAATTGAAAATCCAAAACTAATCATGAAATTATAACACAGCTAATATATTTAAGGCTTACAAGCTTAGTATGTCCATAATCAATAAACCTATGACATGTGTCTCACAATAGCGAGGGCGTAGGATTGTGTGCATTAGAGACCTAACCTCTAAGTCATGTCTTGTCCTTAACCGGGGAGGGTTCTAGTGGGGCCTTGAGAGGCACTGGGGGAAAGAGTGCTAGGTTGAGCGTCGTCTTTTGTATGCATATGGGATTAACACCCCAACTTACGGCATGTGTGCAGCTCCTCATGCCCATCCGTCACTTAGTACGGGGCTAGAGTGTAGTCATGTAGTTAAGGTATCTTGATCTTAGATATACTTATATTATATTCATTGCATGAACATTATCTCACTCTTTATACATAAATCATGCATATTTTTTTTATTCTAACATTGCATCATGTGTTTGCATATTTTAATATTTTGAGCTTTAATGATTTTACCAAACACAAGTATTTGAAAAATCACCAAATACATGCTAAAATAGCCTTCAAATCTAATCAATATACTCTAAAATTTCAACTGAAGGAAGGTCTCTTTATAATACAAATGAAGTGAGAAAAATATTTTTCAAAACATCAAGAAATGCAGTTATATTTTGGCGTTAAGAAGTTAATGCCTGGCGTTAGCTCCTTTGCTCCAATTTTTTTTTTTTGAATTATTTCTGGTATTATTTTAATATTATGTGTGTTTGTAAAAAGTTTTCTATCTTTTTATTCCTTTTAAAACAAAATTTTATTTCTTTAAAGAAAAAATATATATGTATTTTCACATACATTATTTTTGTTTATTTCTCTGACATAGAATATCATTTACTGAAAGGGCTATTAAAGACTTCTATGATTTCCAGAGAATATATATATAAAAAAACAAATACAAAATTACAAAACAATTTCAAAGATAAAAATATGTTTTTATTTATGTGTGTTTATTGTTTTGTGCATATATTAAAAAAAAATTCAAAAATTTATAAAAAAAAACTGATTGTTATTCATTGTCATTGTCAAGGATGGATGATTAATTATATCAATTAAAGATTAAATATAATGTTTAATTTAACTTTCAAGTTTCTTAAAAACATTGTTTTGTATTTGTCATGCCTTGAAAATTATCTTGTTATGTGCAATGAAATTGATTGTAGATAAACATGTGTAGAATTTTTTAGCATGCCACTAAGTATGAGTAATGTATTATGTTTGATAATGATTCATTCACTCACTTATTTTTGATAACCTACATGTGTTTACAATCTTATTCTTACATGATTGTGTAGTGTAATAACATAAATAATTAAAATGCTTAAATAGATTACCTACACAATATTGAATTGGTTATTACAATTCATTGTCTTTCATGCACTTATTCTTTGGAGAAATGTGGTTTAAAATGCTATGTTTGCAAAATAAGTGAATTCGGAGTCCTAAGTCACTAAACTAAAAAGCAAATAATAAATGACAAGGAAAACTCCACCAAGCACTAGCCACCCTCCTAATAAGTCTTAATGAGCATTGTGAGGTTGAGCACCTTGGCTAAGAATTGTAAAGTGTCTTGTAGCAAACAATTTATACACCACTTCTCTTTAGTACACCGGATCACAAATCAAATTGAAAATAAAGCTAAAAAGTATACAAGTGATCCCCCAAGCACTACTTTGCACCCTAATAAGTCTTAATAAGCATTGTGTGCGCAGAGAGCCTTGGTAGTTGTACTATTTATTCATGTGCATTGAAATAGAGTGGAAGTAATATTATTTGTGTATTTTAATGTTGTGTTATTTCATTATATATGTCATGTGTTTTTGATTGATTCACTTGTATACTTTATCAAAACACTACTTTGTGCACATCATTATCTTTCATAAAACTTCTACTCATGAGAATTGGATCCTAATGCTCATCCACTGAAATCTCTACAAACTTAAGTAAATGCACTAGATAACAAAGCATGACCGCTACAATGTTTATGTTTACTTGAAATGCAAATTTTATTACATTATAGTTTGTGTATCTTTTCTTGATATTATGAAATCATGCTTGCAATTTTTTATCTTAATGGAATAGCATCTCTTCAATCTTTAACTCAAACATCAACTTTTCAAATTTAAAACTCATTATCCTTTATATGGTTTTATCTTCTAAAATGATGTTTATGTTTAAGAGTGCTTATTATTTTTAACACCGTGTTTTCCTTTAATCAAGTGGTATCTTAAAATAGAATGCTTACATTATCATGTTAGCTATGTTGCTTACTACTTTATGTTACATCATACTTATATTTTTCTCAACAAGTAGTATTTAACAAGCTTTTGATTGCATCCTATTTTTCTTCTCGACATAAAATATATTACTCCTTATTATACATACCCTCACCTAAACCCTCTTTTGATTCTACCAAAAGGGGAGATTAAATTGCATAAATCTAATATTTAAGGGGAGTGCCTTATAATGATATTAAACTCAAAAAAATGGGTAAATTTGTAGGGGGAGTAATCATATAGGAGGTGCATACACTATCATATGCTCGATCATGAAAATCCTTCAATAAATGGTTCCTTACCTATCTTAAAAGATATACACTCATCCCTACCCACTTTTGTTAATAACAAAGGGGGAGAAGAAATTGAGAAATATAGTAAAATAGATATTTAGGGGGAGTAGTTTATAAGAGACACTAATGTAGGGGGAGGACATGATATAGAAAGAGTAGGCATTATCGCTTTCAATTCTATCACACTCTTAATATGTTATTCATGCATATCTTATTACCGCACTTATCTAAAAACACAAATTGTCTTAATCTCACTAATTTCTCATACGGGTTTTTGTTATTATCAAAAGGGGGAGATTATTGGAGCCTATGTTCCGCATTTCTTAGTTTGAGAATAACAAATACCGTGTTGTATTTGATCTAGTCTTTTGTGTGTTTATAGTGTCCAGGTTATACAGGTTCAATGTGGAGACAAGTCCTCGTTCATGGGTGTTGGATATGTTATGACAGGTCTTAATGCTAAGTGCACACCAAAGTCAGGTTGCAATGGATCACCAAACACAGTTCTAGACAATGTAATCCCTCATTGTGTAGAACAAAGTGTTGGTCCATGTGTAATCTCTCTATTGGGGTGTACTTCATATACTCATAACTGAAGGTTTTCAAGTTTGAGGAGTGGAGCAGGTTTTCAGAAGAAAAGAAATTTTTGCTAAGACAATTCGTCGAGATGTCTCGTGAAGTTCTGATGAATCTCGACGAATCCAGACAGAAGCCAAATTTCTAGTTTAAAGAAGAAATTTCTGCGGCTAAGTCTATTCGTCGAATGTTCTCATGAACTCCCGACGAATATCGACGAACGCAGACAGAAGTCAAAAAGACAGACTTGTGAAGGAAAATGTGCAGCTAAGTCAATTCGTCGAATGTTCTCGAGAACTCCCGACGAATTCCGACGAATGAAAATAGAAGACAGTTTTCAAGCTTTGTTCAGTAATTTTTAATGGCTAAGTCAATTCGTCGAATGTTCTCGAGAACTCCCGACGAATTCCGACGAATGAAAATAGAAGACAGCCTCTCAATGGGCATGATCCAAGAATGTGTACACATTAGAAAAAGCAAAATGATGAGTTTTGTGTGCTGATCTTAAAATGGCCATAACTTTCAATCCAGGAAGAGTTACAGAATGTGCCACCCCATTTTGTAGATGAGAACGACTCAATCTACAGTCCGGAGAAGTTTCGGAGGGCAAAAATGAAGAGGAGCTGTTGGAATTCCGACACTCAATGTCGCCCATGCGACAGCGCAGAAGTTACAGCAACTGCCCGCACGACAGCACGACGAACGAAAGTTTGGCGCTGTCGGAATTCCGACACTCGATGTCGCCCAGGAGACATCACGGAAGTTATAGCAACTGCCCGCACGACAGCACTACGAGCGGCAGTTTAGCGCTGTCGGAATTTTCGACAGTGATGTCGCCCAGGCGACAGTGAAAATCTATATATTGGCTCGTTTTGTTCGTGCATTAAAGAGCTTTGGAGATTCTAAGTTCCTTCCTGAGTGCATACGAACCAGAGAGCTCCAGAACCTCAAGAACTCCCATTTGTGCTGAGAAGGTTTGAAATTGAAGACGAGATCGGACGCGCTTCTACATCAACGATCATCTCGAGGCTTCAACCTTCCTTTCAGAGATCTAAATTTCTAGGGAGTTCTTATTTTATCTTGTATTTTCATTTATATACATTTTACTTTGTATTGGTAGGGATAATCGCTTCCTTGTGCGGAGCGTCTAAGTCCTTGCGTGGCTCAGGGGAAAATCGCTTCCTTGTAGGGAGCGTCCAAGTCCTTGCGTGGCTTGGTGGGAAATCGTGGCCTTGTGTGCTACGTCTAGATCTTGGGAAGATCTAGAGGATAGGCTTGGGCTTGGTCTAGGGAGAGACAAGTGATAGCCTTCCGATACTTGGGAGAAGGATTGGTAAACACAAATTGTAAAAGGTTTATTATCATATTTGTGTCTTGATCTTAAGCATTGTTAAGATCATATTATTTGTGAATTTCATGATTATAAAATTATGCCTTTTTCTCTAATTGCAAATATGGTTGCTTAATCCTTAACTTAGAAATTTGTGTTTGAATTAATTTAAAAATTACATTTGTTTGAATTTTTTATAAGTAATTTTTAGAAAAGTAAAATTTGTTTTAAAATTCTTAAGTAAAAAATCGTATTTTTTAAAAGGCCCTTATTCACCCCCCCTCTAAGGGCGCCGCAAGATCCAACATTGTCCATCCTACTCTTACATCTCATGTTTATTTACTTAGGAAAGCTCTATATGGTCTTAAACAAGCCCCTAGGGCTTGGTATGAGACTTTGTCTAGTTTTCTCATCAAGAACAAATTCTTAAGGGGAAAGATAAATAGTACATTGTTTCTTAGGGAAACAAATGGCAAGTGTCTTCTAGTCCAGAATTATGTTGATGACATAATCTTTGGGTCTACAGATAACAACCTCTACAAAAGATTTGCCAATCTAATGCAGGGGGAGTTTGAGATGAGCAGTATGGGTGAATTAAAGTACTTCTTAGGCCTCCAAGTGAAATAGTCTGATGATGGGATTTTTATCTCACAGACAAGTAGACTAGGGAGCTAATTAAGAAGTTCGGGATGGAATCAGCCTCCACCATGAAAACTCCAATGGTATCCAACAACTCCCTGGACAAGGATGAGAAGGGCAAGACCTTTGATGAATCCATGTATAGGTGTATTATTGGATCCTTGTTGTATCTTACTACTAGTAGACCAGACATTATGTATGCTACATGTGTTTGTGCTAGGTACCAAGCCTGCCCTAAGGAATCTCATTACTTAGCTGCAAAGAGGATTCTAAGATACCTTAAGGGCAGCCAACATCTTGGCCTTTGGTACCCTAAGAACAATGATTTTGAACTAACTGGCTATTTAGATGTAGATTTTGCACGATGCAAGGAAGATAGGAAGAGCACAAGTTGGACTTGTCAACTCCTAGGAAGAAGGCTGATCTTATGGAGCAGCAAGAAATAGACAAGTGTGGTAATATCCACAGCTGAATCTGAATACATAACTGCAGGGGGCTGTTGTGCTCAACTACTGTGGGTGCAACATCAGTTAGAGGATTATAACCTCAAGGTAAGTAATTCTCCACTATATTGTGATTCATCCAGTGCCATCTCTATAGCTAAAAATCCTGTCTCAGATAACAGGACTAAGCATATAGAGATAAGGTATCATTTCATTAGCAAACATGTAGAGTGTAATGATGTATGCCTTGAATTTGTCCCCACTGACAAACAAGTTGCTGACATCTTCAAAAAGCCTTTGGATGAAGTTAAATTTAATGCTTTTAAAATTGAGCTTGGAATGTTCAACTTAGAATAAATCTGATTCTGCAAACTTATATGTTTTGCTCATGTTGTAAATCACTAGTTTAATATAGCAAGTGTCACATGTATAACAAGCTTTAATTTGTTAAAAATTTGCTATCTACAAGATTATTACCACGTGTAGGTCATGTATCTAGCCCCTCTACCAGATCATGAAATCCGCTGAAAATATTTGTGTGATCTCATCTAAACCGCTGAGATGAATAAAACTATCTCAGCAGTTGGTAATTACTGTCCCAGCGGATAACCACTTCCTCTCAGCTGTATCGCTGAGACAGATTGCTTAAATATCAAACTGGTCAAATTTGATTCATCAAGAATGAAAACTCAAATAAATTGATTAAGTCTAATCAACTTATATAATTAGAGCAAACCTAACACCTAATTCCAGCCTCTATAAATATCAAAAGGATTGATTAAAATATCACACTTTCCTTCAACCTAGCCGGCGAGATGAACCCTTCTCCCCTCCAACTCAGCAACCTGGAATACAGAAAAAATGGCACCAAAGATGGAAAAAGAGCTGCATGAGGGCTATGAAATAGTTAGGAATGGGTTCTTGCATGCTTTAGAAGAAATAAAAGCTGTGATTGATCTTCTATCTACCCAAGGATGTGAATATACCCTATCTGAGCCCTCTATAATTCTCAAAATAGAAGTTCTGGAATTATTCTCCAGTGCTAAGCTATCCTCCTCAAAGTCATCTATTAAGGGAAAGATAGGAAGCAAGAGGATAAAAATATCCCCTAAGAAAATTGAAAAGGCCCTTCAACTGCCCTCCTGCAGTGAAGAAGAAGAAGCTATTTTAGAGGAAGACAGAGACAAAGCATTACAATGGTGTGCCTATTGTGATGCAATACTTGGCTCACTGAAGAGGAAGTTCTTCAACCAGAGAGGCAAATTGCTCTCTGACATTATTGGCAAGGCCATATTGTGCAAGCCAGGCTCTCATGACACAATCTCCAAACACATGTTTGAATTGATGTCAAGAGTAATCCTAAAGAAGAGGAACTCCTGGGCAGAGGTACTATTTTAAAGAATAATAGAATGTCTGTAAGCCCCTAACCTAGGAAGAATCCTCTCCATCTATCTTCTCAATACCTACCCAGACAACTTTGATAAGTCCAAAGGATCAAACCTCCATTACATAAAAAGAATGGACATACAAACCCTAGACAAATTCTCTAGGGTTCTTCCAATGAGCAAGCCTTCTCAATTAAAGGAAAAGAAAAGCCCAATTTTAGTGAAGGGAATGAGGAGAAGAAGAATAATATGCACTGGCTCTTAGTACATGATCTAGACAATCAAGTTCCAGCCAGAAGTCCTCCAAAGGATAACCAAGGAGATAATCATGACACTGAAGGTCATGCAGGCATTAATCCTGAACAAGAAAGAGATGATGGTGCTGAGATAGTGCATCAAGAGGATGAAGAAGAAGGTGGCACTACTAATAGAAATATCACAATCTCACACTCCTCAACTGAAGACAATAAAGACAATTCCCCTATTGATCTTCAAGGTGAGATTGCTTCAATTATCCTCAACCTAAATAAAAGATTAAATCAAATCCCTCCTGAACCAGCAGGTTACTGGAAAAATGATGAGGCAAATGATGTTTCTGCTGCTAAGGGGGAGTAGCTCAACACATCTCCAAATAAGCACAATACTAATGCTCCTAGTGAGGAGGAGCAAGAGAGATATATTGAAAAGGATCTAGAGAAGTCATCAGGTATCATACATATTATTAAATCCTTTGCTTGTCACACAATTTTTAATTCTACAACAAATCTTAACTTTAAATCTTTCTATCAGATAATAAAGTTACTAGTACTCACATTGAGGGGGAGCAAATCCCTGCTCAGATTGAGGGGGAGCAAATCCCTGCTCAGGTTGAGGGGGAGCAAGTCCCTGCTCAGGTTGAGGGAGAGCAAATCCATGCTCAAGTTGAAAAGGAGCCGAGTCTAACAACTACAACAACTCATGACAATCTCCTCAGCTCTATTAGTACTTTAATTGAAGGTCATATGCTTTCAATAAAGAACTATATTGATAATGGATTACAATCTTTGAAGGAAGAAATTATGGCTGAAGTAAAGGAAATAAAGGAAGATACAGCAATCCTAAATAAACAAATGACAAAATGGTTTGATCTAGCAGAACACACAGTGATTTCTCAGAACACTATCCTGAGATCAATGGACAAACAACTTCTATTGGCAGAGAAAGACATAAGCTATGTCAAGAATTATGTGAGCAAGACAGATGAAGTCATAGAACAAGCCTCCAATCACATTGAAGACTTTGTCTGGAAAACAGCCACCACAATGCTTGGAGAGTCAGAGAAGATGAAGGATGACCTAAAGGGGGACTTGGAAAATTATTTCCAAACTCTCTATGGCTATGTAGCTGCTGCGTCCCAATCCCTAGAAGAAAAAATGGTTGAAGAAGCCAGAAAAGGGGAGGTGGCCAATCCTGAGACCAACTCTGAGTTAGCTCTTCGAGTGCTACAGGGTACAAGGATAGCCCTAAATCTTCCTCTGCTGGACAACTTCAGTAAGGAAGACTTTGAATTTGAGGGGCAAGCCAGTCTAGCTCAGAATGCTCACCTCGCAAAGAAGAGAAAAAAAGAACAAGTCATGCTAGCTGAAGAATTTATGACTATGCAAAGGAAGGAGCAAGACAATGATCCTGATTTTGAGTATTGGAATGATGACTCCAAAAGCATTATTCTGAATGCTTGGGTAAACAATGGGCAAATATGCAAAGACATTGACAGGATCTACCCAACTGGAGAATGGATAAGACACTTGGAAAGAAATTTTCTGAGGGACTTGATCTTCAAAGAAAACCTTGTGATGAAGTGCAATCCAAAATGAATGCCTTCAAAATATATTCCCAAACCTTTCCTTTATTTCAAAAGACAGGAAAACAAGAAGAAAGTTGCTGAGCTAAAGGATGTTGCTGCTAAAGGGAAGGAAGCTGCTGATGTCAACAAGGCTGAAAGTTCCAAGAAAAGGAAAACATAAATTGCTTCTGTCAATCAAAGTGGAACTAGATCTATGTATTAGCTCTTGAATAGAATTGACAATGAAAATCCTGTTGAAAATAAGTGTGTATGTTATGGGCTAATATTAGTCAAAGCTTAATATTCTCTTTTCTGTACTATTGCTTCAAATAGTTTGTGATGCCAAGTTTCTAATAACAAACAATGCTGATATCATAATCACCTTGTATAATCTGTCATGATTTTTGTTGTAATGCCTAAATAATGTTATCTTATGGATGTTATGATATCATGAATGTTATGTAGTACATTTGCATGATAAGTTTTTGTTGGTTATGTACCTTAGCATTGGGAATGTACTGCCTTCTTCAAATAGGGGGAGATTGTTGGGAATATTGCCCTCAATGATCCCTTGATTTGAAGTGGCATCACTCGCAATGATAAGTGCATGTTGTATTTGATAAACTCTACCTTGTCTCAAGGGTTGTATAGGGTGATGATATTCCATACAACGGAAAATGTTCAGGGGTCTGCTGGCCAAACAGCTGAGAAAGTGTCTCTGTCTCAGTTGAACCGCTGAGACGAGGACAGGTGTTACTGAGAAGAACATATCTCTACTGAGCTGCAGATAGACATAATCCGCAGAGAAGAAAAACTGTCTTAGTGGATCCACTGTGACGACTGTTGCCACGTTGAGACTGATTCAAATCTTGAAGAAGACAAGTGGCGCGGCACGCATTTGGCGAGAACAGCTGTAAAGGGATATTAGGGCCACCCATCTATTCCCAATATGTCAGAGCCTTCCATTGAGTGTCATTGAAGATGTGCAGGGTATAAAAGAAGAACTTAGGGCACTTTTGAAAGTGCTGGTCTGGTGCTAAAAGAAATTACTATTGTTCCATTGACGGCCCTGAATATCTCACTCTCCTCCTGCTCACTGAACATGGAAGAAGAGTCTGAGAGATAAAGATTGCTCTCCTACAAAGAAGAGCAAGGTGATCCATCATCCTTCAACTGAAGAGAATGATCAGAAAGTAGCTGGCTCAGAAATCATCATCCATCTAAGCTACTCAAAAGCACAAGCTGTGCAGGAACTACAGAAGACATCTTCTCAGTGTTGTCTGTTGTAGTAAGCATAATACTCTCTTAATGTAGGGCTATTTGGCCTGAGTTTGTAGGACTATTAGGCCTGAGGTTGTAGGGCTGCTAAGCCTGAGGTTGTAGGGCTGTAAATCCTGAGTTGTAAGGCTAACTGGCCTGAGGTAGGGCTTGGAGCAATCCTGAGAGATCTTGAAGGATCTGAACTGTAAGCTCTTGTAGCTGAGATTGGAGAAGTTGGCCTTGTCTAACACACTGTTAGAAAGGTGAAGGGGGAAATTGGACTACCCATAGACACACTATCTTGGGGAACCACTATAAACATTTGTGTGTTTTCTGGGTCTGCTTGATTACTAGCTTACAATAGATTTAACTATCTATATCAACTAAGTAAAATACAAAATACCTATCCCCCCTCTAGGTGAATTAGATAACATACCTATTTTCTATCACGGGGAATCGGCAGTTACCCACAATACATGTTAAAGAAGAAACAAAAAACAAGAGAAAATAATAAAAATATAACTTTGGGGTGCCTCCCAAAAGCGCTTTGTTTAAGGTTGCATAGCTTGACCCAATTGGCGCTCACGATATTGGTGGAAGAATTATTGAATCACTCATTTCATTTGACAGATCTCCTGGAAGATATAACTTAAGACGATGCCCGTTAACTTTGAAGGAACCTTTTTCCGGGTGGGAAATTAGAATTGTCCCATAGGACCAAACCTCTTTAACAATAAAGGGTCGGGACCATCGAGATTTTAGCTTTCATGGAAAAAGGAGAAGATGAGAATTATAAAGGAGGATGAGATCGCTCGGCGAAAAAGTTTTAGGAAATTTTATATGCTTATCGTGATAAAACTTTGTTTACTCCTTATATAATTTGTTACTTTCGTACGCATTCGCGCGCCACTCATCTAATTCATTCATTTGAAATTTCCATTGCACGGCCGCTAACGTAGAATCAAGATTTAGAAATTTAAGCGCCCAAAATGCGCGGTGTTCTAGTTTGACCGAAAGATGGAAAGCCTTGCGATAAACCATTCAATACGTTGTACAACCGATAGCGGTCTTGTACGCCGTTCGATAGGCCCATAGCGCATCATCGAGCTTAATCGCCCAATCCTTCGGATTAATATAAACTTTTTTTTCTAAAATCTGCTTTAATTGTCGATTTACAACTTCGACTTGGCCGCTCATTTGTGGGTGATAAGCAGTGTATAGTTTGTGCGTGACACCATATTTTGCTAAGATTTTTGTGAATTGGGTATTGTAAAAATGGGTGCCCTGATCACTAACTATAACGCACGGTGTACTAAATCGAGAGAATATTTTTTTTAAGAAGTTAACGATGACTCTCACATCGTTGGTGGTGAGAGCTTGCGCTTCCGCCCACCTCAACATGTAGTTGACCTCAATGAGAATGTATTTGTTTGAAAAAGAAAGAGGGAGAGGACCAACGAAATCAATACCCCAAAGATAAAAAAAATTGCATTCTAAGAAAATATTTTGGGGCATCTCATCCCGGCGAGAGATGTTCCCCGACCTTGTAAGTACTCACAAGGGTGTGAGCATCTTTGAACAGCGTGGGTAAATAAAAGCCCGCCTCCAGCGCCTTCCTCACGGTTCGGCTTGCTTGATAATGACCATAGGTTACTCCCTCATGAAAATGCCGTAAAATTTTTAGACCTTCCTCACTCGAAACGCATCTTCTCACTACCTGGTCTGCACAGATATGGAATAAAAAGGGGTCCTTCCAAAAAGAATTCTTTAAATCAGAAAAGAATTTCTTCTTTTGATGACTCGAGAATTCTTTTTGTAGGGCCCGGGCTACTAGATAATTAGTCAAATCCGCAAACCATGGGGTGGAAGATGTATTTACATTTTCGAGAGAGAGGAGGCGCTCTTCAGGGAATTTATCATTAATGTTGGCTTCTATTAACGCTTCCATGGCGGGGTTTTTTAAATGGGAAAAATTATCGACCGCCAAGTTTTCGGCTCCCCTATGGTCCCGGATCTCTAAATCAAACTCCTGCAAGAGGAGGATCCATTGCAAAAGATGGGGCTTGGCGTCCGATTTACTTAAAAGATAACTAAGCGCAGAGTGATCTGTGAAGACGATAACTTTTGAGAGAGTGATATACGACCTAAACTTACCAAAAGAAAAAAAGATTGCAAGAAGCTCCTTCTCGGTAGTGGTGTAGTTCGCTTGTGCTGACGTGAGTGTCTTGCTCGAATAATAAATTGGGTGGAAATACTTATTCACCCGTTGACCCAATCGATGCCTACAACAATATCATTCGCGCCACACATTATTTTGAAGGGTAGCGACCAATCCGGTGCAACTAGAATTGGAGAATTTATAAGCTTTTCTTTGATAAGTTTAAAGGCCAAGTGACATTCGTCATTAAAAATGAAAGATGATTCTTTCTCGTGAAGATGGGTTAACGACTTCGTGATTTTGGAAAAATTTTGTATAAAGCGCCGATAAAACCCTGCGTGTCCTAGGAAACTTCTAATTGCTTTTACATTCATTGTGTTGGAACAACCCTATTACTTATTTGGGCTAGGATAACTATCTGTTTATTAGGATTAAGTTGACCTCAATGTATAGTCTTAAGGGTCAAGGTTTTAGGCTAATAGAACTTAAGAAAAGATAAGTTTTCTGCGTTCGACGAACTCAATACTGCGTTCGATGAATTGCTCTCTGCGTTCGACGAACGGCTTACATTCTGCGTTCGACGAACGGCTTGCTTCAATCTCAGTGTCTCAGTGGCTCAACGGTCGACGAAATTATCCAGTCTCAGCGGTCGACGATTTTATTCAGTCTCAGCGGTCGACGAATTTGCTCAGTTCAACAGTCGATGAATTTGCCAACTCATTCTGCGTTCGACTAACTCCTCTCAGCGTTCGACCAACTCTGCTCTGCGTTCAAAGAATAAGTATCAGATGTTCAGATCGACGAAAGTTCTTCTTAGCTCAACTAATTCAATTCTTCCAGCCAGATTCAGTTGAGATCGACGAACTCAACATTGTGTTCGACAAAATTTGTTGAGATCGATGAAATTTCTCTTCAGCAAATTTATTTCAGAAGATCAGTTATATTATTCTCTTCAGTTCGATGAACTTCATTCTGCGTTCGACGAACTCACCTCTGCGCTCGATGAAATTTGTGTTCAGTTCAGAATTTCAGACATATCAGTTATAATATTCTCTGAACACAGATCTTTCAGCAACGGCTCTATTATTCCAAATAAGTCAAGGATTATATCCTTCCTTTTTATATTATTCCTTTCCATTATCTTCCCGAGAAAATAGTCATTTGACGGAAAAGGATATCATTAATTAAAAAGGACATGGAATTAAAGTCTTGCTTGCAGTTCCAAGGAAATATTAAATACAGATTATTTTATTCCTTATTCTGTGGATTCGAATTTCGATTCAGAGATATATCGTAAAAGAAAAGGAAGAAGATATACAGTATCAGATCAGATATTACAAAATAGCAATACAGGAAAAAGGAAGAAGAAGGATATATAGTCGGGAGGAAAAAGAAAGAAATATACAGAAAAAGCTTTTCAATCATCATCTTCTTCAAGCAGCAATTTCATTCACTGAGAACATCAACACCTTCTCTCAGTATTTCTGCTGCAAGATCAGATCATCAAAGAGCAACAATAATCTGAGGAACTTATTCTCTCAGATTCATCAGCTACAGGAAGATCAGTACATTCAAGAGAAAGCTCCATCCTCAAGCTGTCAAGCATTTTCAATCAGACAGAGGAGCTTTACAACAACATTCCACTAGAGTCTTCTCTCAGAATATTGACTGAGAAGAACATCTAACCTTTCTTATCCCATCTAGTACAGGTTCTAACTCCCTTCAAAAGTTAACCCCTTGGTGGCAGGGCACCTGAACAAAAACTTGTGGTTTGGTTAGAGCACCTGATCAAAAGCTCATTTGGTGTGTGGACACCTGATCAAAAACCCCTTGGTGATAAAGCACCTGATCAAAAATCTAGTGGGATCCTACCAAGCGTGGTAGAAGAGTAGACGTACCCAGGTTTATTGGGCAACTACTATAAAAATCCTTGCGTCCTCTGTGTTGTGATTTTCCGTGTGCTGTGTGCTGTGTTTCTTTATTTTATTTTATAACTCACTCAGCAATACACATATAAGTATCACTATTTTAATTCCGCTATAAAATTAAGTGAAAAAGTATTAATACTCTATTCACCCCCCCCCCCCTCTAGAGTAATTCTAAGATCTACCTCACTTTCACATTGGAGGGGGGAGTTTTTCAATTACTTCGATCTTAGCCCTATCGACCTCGATCCCTTAACCCGATATTTTATGGCCAAGGACTAATCCTTCTTTGACCATAAAATGACATTTCTACCAATTATGAGCTAAATTTGTTTTCTCACAACGTTGTAGCAAGTACTCGAGATTTTTTAAACGATTTTTGAAAGAGTTTCCGAAAACAGAAAAGTCGTCCATGAAAACCTCCATCACTTCTTCTACTAACTTGTCGAATATCACCAGCATACATCTTTGGAATATATTAATAATTACAATTCGGTTTGGAGGAACAACCCAAACTTCTCCTGAAGCAATCCAAACAACGCTCAGAGGCCCCCAAATATGAATCCGCAAGGATTTCCAAAAGGATTTTCGCACGGATTCCAGCCTCCTCCTCCAAAACCTTCTCCGCTCGAAGATGTTTTTGCTAAATACGTCAATATTCGAATCATTACCGGATCGATTAAAAACTTGGAAAATCAGGTTGGACCGCTTGCAAAGATGGTCTCCGAGCGGCCATATGGAGCTCTACCAGGGAACACGGAGCCGAATCCCAGAGGAAATTCCAATGCCATAAACCTTCGCAGTGGCAAGGAGGTAACCTCCCCAAAACGAGTTGAGCCTAAGGTACATATTTCAACACCGACCCCTACACCCTTTCCTTCGATAAATAATTCACCAAGTATTCCGACAATGCCATAGGTTTGTATCCCGCCTCTTCCTTATGCTTCAAAAATAAATAACGAACGGAAGGACGAGCAATATAAAAAAATCTTACAAATTTTAAAGCAAATTCAAATAATCGTTCCTTTCTGCGAGGCACTCTCCCAAATGCCGAAATACGTGAAATACCTTAAAGAGTTACTTTCAAATAATCGTTCCTTTTGTTTGTTTCCCTTTACGTGGAATGCTCGGCTATTCTCCTTAATAAATTGCCGCCAAAATTGAACGACCTGGGATGGTTCTCCATTCTCTGTCTCTTCGGAAATTTGTTAATCAAGTACACTCTAGCGGACTTGGGCGCCAGCATCAATTTGATGCCTTTTTCTCTTTTCAAAAAACTCGATTTGGGCATCCCGAGCCCGACAAAAATGAGCATCAAACTCACTGATCGCTGGATAAAGTACCCAATAGGGGTAGTGGAGGATATTCTGGCAAGGTCGACAAGTTTATCTTCTCGGTAGACTTCGTCATACTGGACATAGAGGAGGACGCTGAGGTACCTATTATACTCGGTCGCCCCTTCCTCACAGCCTCCCATGCATTAATTGATGTAATTAACGGTCGCCTCCTCCTTCGGGTCGGAGATGATGAAGTTACTTTACATATTAATCCCTCAATGTGGAACTCCCTATCGAACGATGAATCCAGTTTTAACCTGGAACCCGCGTTTGAAGAGGAATGTTTTTGCTTTCTGAATTTCTCTCCTTAGCACTAGATGATTCAGATTTGGCGAATCTATTTTGTCTCGATGAAATGCCGACATATTCGCCATTCGAACCCTTCAATTCAGAAGCTTTAAAAATTAAACCATCATACGGAGAACCACTAGTCCTCGAACTGAAATAACTCCCCGATAATCTGGAATATGTTTTTCTCGAGAAAAAATTAAAACTTTCTGTTATTATCACTTCTACCTTAAGTGATTCGGAGACATCCGAATTAGTAGATGTTTTAAACAAGCATCACCGTGCAATTTCATGGAAGATTTCAGATGTCAGGGGAATAAACCCCTCACTCTGCACCTACAAAATTTTTTTAGAAGATAACCCCCGCAAAACTATTCAGCCTCAACGATGACTTAACCCGAACATGCGGGATGTCCTTAAGACTGAGATTATAAAACTCCTCAATGCGGGAATTATCTATCCTATATCCGTCAGTACGTGGGTAAGCCCCGTACAAGTCATACCCAAAAAGGGTGGTATAACGGCCGTGGCAAACCAGAATAATGAATTGATCCCAACTCATACTATTACGGGTTGGAGGGTGTGCACCGACATCCAAAAATTAAATGATGCCACCAGAAAATACCACTTCCCATTACCGTTCATCGATCAAATCCTGGAGCATCTTTCAGGTCATCCTTTTTATTATTTTCTCGATGGTCTCTCGGGGTTCTTCCAAATCCTTATTTCCCCCGAAGACCAGGAGAAAACAACTTTTACTTGCCCCTTCGGCACCTTCGCATATCAAAGGATGTTGTTTGGCCTCTTTAATGCGCCAGCTACATTCCAAAGATGTATGCTGGCGATATTTGGCGAGCTCGTAGAAGATAACATGGATGACTTCTCCATTTTCGGAAACTCTTTTAAAAACAACTTAAAATTTTAAATAGAGTCCTCCAGCGGTGAGAAGAGACGAATTTAGTTTTAAACTAGGAGAAATGCATCTTCATGGTCCGAGAAGGTTTAGTATTCGGCCATAAGATTTCTTCCAAGGGGTGGAGGTCGAGAAGGCCAAATTCGCAATAATTGAACAACTTCCCGCACCCTCAAACGTAAAATCTATTCGAAGTTTTCTAGGCCATGTGGGTTTCTACCGGCAGTTTATACAAGATTTTTCCAAAATAACAAAATCGCTAACCCACCTCTTGGAGAAGGATTCTCCATTCATTTTTTTATAGCAAATGCGTAGAGCCATTCAATTTTATAAAAAAAAACAACTTACCAATTCTCTCATTCTGGTGGCGCCAGATTTGTCCCTTCTATTTGAAGTAATGTGCGACGCAAGCGATATCACGGTAGGAGTCGTACTAGGCAAACGCGTTAATAAATATTTTGTTCCAATCTATTACGCTTCTCGCACGCTTACAGCCGCACAGGCTAACTACACAGCGATGGAAAAGGAATGTTGTCTTTGCCTTCGATAAATTTAGGCCCTACGTAACGCTTTCAAAAATAATCGTTTTTACTGACCACTCCACCCTTAAATAACTTTTGGCCAAAGTAGATGTCAAGCCCCTCTTACTTCGATGGATCCTCCTTCTACAGGAATTTTACTTAGAGATCCGGGACATGAAGTGGGCTAAAAATTTAGCGGCCGACCACCTTTCTCGTTTAGAACACCCCGTCGCAGAAGCCCTCGTCGAACCCAAAATAGACGATCAATTTCCTGAGGAGGTCCTCTTAATTGTAAACGATTGAAAAACTTCTTCCACCCCTTAGTTCACAGACTACGCCAACTATCTAGTTGCGCGGGTCCTTCCAAAAGATTTTTCGACCCTGCAAAAGAAGTAATATTTTCTGATTTGATAAACCACTTCTTGGAGGACCACATTCTCTTTCGCGTCTACGCGGGCCAAGTAGTGTGGAGAAGTGTTTCAAGCGAGGAGGGTGAGCAAATTTTGCGACACTGCCATGAGGGGCCAGCCAAGGGGCATTATCAAGCCAACTGGACCGCGTGAAAAGCGATAGAGGCGGGCTTTTATTGGCTCACTCTCTTTAAAGATGCTCATAATTATGTGAGTAAATGAGATAGCTGTCAGCGGTCTGGTAACATCTCTCGTCGAGATGAGATGCCTCAAAACCTTTTTCTCGAGTGTGAAATCTTCGATTTATGGGGCATAGATTTTGTAGTCCCCCTACCTTCTTCTTTTAATAATCGCTATATTGTGGTGGCGGTCGACTACGTATCTAGGTGGGCGGAAGCACAAGCTCTCCCCACCAACGATGCAAGAGTCGTCATCCATTTTCTCACTTCGGCACGCCCCACACAATAGTAGGTGATAGGGTTACACACTTCTGCAACGTCCAATTTGTTGGATCTTATGGCGCCCTTAGAGGGGGGTGAATAAGGGAATAAAATTCTTTTTATAATTTTTAAGATAATTACTAAGTTGTTTTTGATTAATAGGAAATAAGATGACAATTTAGTAATAACATTTTTGCAATAAAGAAATTTTACACCAATTGAGAAAATCAAATAAACACAAATATAATCATGATTGCATTATATAAAAAAGGGTGTTTACAAAATTTTATTTCAATATCGCTAGAAATCGGAGGCGTACAAAAGTGAATTTCTTTTCCTTTTCTATACCGACTTGTATCCCCACAAACCTGTTGGCTTTAGCCTATCCTTCCCCGGATAAAGCCTTAAGCCGCTCTAGCCAACCCAAACTCGGATATGGCCTCGAGCACCCGCTAGATCTAATCCCCAAGACCTAGTAGCCAACTCACGTGGCGAATTCCCCCTAAGCCGCGCAAGGACCTAGTCGCCAAAAATAAGGCGATTTCACTACAAGATACAAATAAAGAAGTGAAGTAAATAACAAGCAAACTCCCTCTTGAGATTTCTGGAGATGAGGATGAAGGATCGCTGAAGCACAAGCGAGGTCGAAGCGATCGTTCTTCGGATGCAGCGTGACGGCTTCCTTCTCCAGAATTTCTTCTTTGGCTTTGAGTGGGAGATGATGTTTCAGCAAAGTAGCAGCACGAGAGTTTGGGCACAAGTAATGTCTCTGGAAGTTCTAACCCAAAACGAGAGAGAACACATCGTTTTATAGATCTTGGAGCTAGCGCCTGCGGTAGCTGATAGCGCCTGCGGTAGCGGTCGTGTTGAGCGGTTGCGGAACCATCGAATGCGTGGCTCTGTGCACGAACTTGAGATAGCGCCTACGGTATCGCTAGCGCTGGCGGTAGCGTTAACCGCTAAGACAAAACCGCTGAGATGATCTTGAGCTAGCGCCTGGCGTTAGCGCTAGCGCTGGCGGTAGCGCTAGCACCTGCGTTAACCTCTAGTGCTGGTGGTAGTGCACCATTCAGAAAGTTTGATTCCATGCTGACTTCTACCTATGGAGTAATCACCTATAGTTCCTGCACACTATAAACACACTACAAGCAATATCAAATACAATATGGGATTTGTTATTCTCAAACAAAGGGATGTGACACACATGTCCAACAATCTCCCCCTTTTGATAATAACAAATCCTCTAAGCAAGAAATCAATAATAGTGTTTATAGATAAGATAAGCAAGATAAAAGTGCAACTATAGTATATGATAAGCATGATGAAATTGTGCATACTCCCCCTATCTTAATGCTCCCCCTACATAAATGCAATTTTATGTTCTACTCCCCATAAATGATAGATTACATGAATTATTCTCCCCTTAATCTTCTATATTTCTCCTATATAGATTTCTTCAATTAATCTCCCCCTTTTGGTATTATCAAAAGAAGGTGGGGTGAGGGTAGTAAGGAGGCATTCTTTAGGCTAGTTATAAATCATAATCGAGCTTTTATAATATATGAAATGATAAAAAGTTTAAGCATAGCATATATAAGAGATTTCAAATATAAAGATAAGAGTTGCAAGCAAGCGGAAGATTATAATAAACATCTTTTTGTAGGCATGAAAAGCATAAGTAAAAATATGAGTTTTAGTTCAAAATTGAAAGATCTTTTAACCTTTTTGAAATCTCAAAGTTTTTCATAAAAATACCAAGCATGAAATGAACATATCAAAGAGAGATTATACTACAATGTTACTTAATTCTAAGTTCAAGAAATACCAAAACATTGTAGAGATCGTGCTAGGTTATCTAATGCATTTTTATATAAAGAGTAGTATAGATAAAGCATTAGAATCCAATACTCATGAGACGAAGTGTTATGAAAGATAATAATGTGCACATAAGTGTATTTTGGGCAATGTTAACAATTGATTTAAATCAACAAAATACAAACATATGTAAAGTAAAGTGCACAATAAAATATAAGTAAATTACTTTCACACACTTTTAATGCACATAATTTTGTTTAACAAAGTGGTGTAATAACTAAGGTTTGCACAAGACACTTTACTATTCTTTCCAAGGTGCTCAACCTCACAATGCTTATGAAGACGTATCAGGAGGTTCAAGTAGTGCTTGGTGGAGTTATATTTGTCTACATATATAATTAATTTTTTTTTATATTTGTGATACAACATTCTCCGAATACACTTGTTTTGCAAACCAGAATTTTTAGCTTAACCACTTTTCTAAATTTCATAAGTGCAATTCAAATGTAGTGTAGTCAATATACTTATGCAAGTTTTAATTCATTGTACAAATACAATACACAAGCAAGCATTTTTAGATTTAGACACACATGTTGATTACCAAAATAAGTGAGTGAAATGTATCATTATCAATCATTAAATATTTACTCATACTTAGAGGCATGCTAAGCTTGGTTCTACACATTTTGCAATACAATTAATGCACTTTAAATAGATATATCAATGCATGATAAGCAAAACAATGTTCATAGTAATTTGAAAGAATATGTTTTAACATTGTAAATAATTCTAAATAATAGAAATCATATATGCTTGATATTGGCAATAAAGATCATACAATTCTTTTTTTTTGTTTTGAATATGATAAGCATGATGAATTCCTTGAAACATAAATTTGAAAACGTTTGTCCGTCATTCGTCGAGACTTTACGTGAACATTCGACGAATTGACTTAGCCATTGAAAAATACTGACCAAAGCTTGAAAACTATCTTCTGTTTTCATTCGTCGAAATTCGTCGGGAGTTCTCGAGAACATTCGACGAATTGACTTAGCCGCACAATTTCCTTCACAAGTCTGCCTTTTTTGACTTCTGTCTTCGTTCGTCGATATTCGTCGGGAGTTCATGAGAACATTCGACGAATAGACTTAGCCACAGAAATTTCTTCTTTAAACTACAAATTTGGCTTCTGTCTGGATTCGTCGAGATTCAGCCGAACTTCACGAGACATCTCGACGAATTGACTTAGCAAAAATTTCTTTTCTTCTGAAAACCTGCTCCACTCCTCAAACTTGAAAACCTTCAGTTATGAGTATATGAAGTACACCCCAATAGCGCCGGCAAATAGTACACAATTTTTTAGGAATTTTAAATTTTTTATTTTTGATATTGATTAGGGGTCTTAAGTGTAGTCTTATGCAGAAATTGTATAATATTCAGAGATGTTTTGATTGCTCAAATTGCATAAAACATTAGCATTTTACATGTTATTCATCCTAAGATGTCTAAGACTCCTAATTCCAATCTTAACATTTGAAACCTTGCATTCGGAAGAGGTTTAGTAAATATATCAGCAAGTTGAGAGTCCGTGCCAATGAAACTAATCCTTAAATTTTCCTTTTTAATATGATCCCTTATGAAATGATGACGCACATCTATATGTTTGGATCTAGAGTGGTGTACTGGATTGTTTGTGAGATCAATGGCACTTTTTTTGTCACATTTTAGTTCAATATTTTTTAGATGAAAACCAAAATCCTCTAAAGTTTGGCTCATCCATAATGCTTGTGCACAACAACTCCCTAATGCAATATATTCGGCCTCCGTGGTGGAGAGTGCAATCGAATTTTGTTTTCTACTAGACCCATTATGTGGGTACCATAATCCTAATCTAGATGGCCCAATGAGATATCTAAAAATTCATTTTACCGCTTTTAAATGAGATTCTTTTGGATTGGCTTGAAATCGAGCACATAAGCAAACGGCAAACATAATATCGGGTCTAGTTACACTAAGATAAAGTAGGGATCCTATCATACCTCTATATAAGGTTTGATCAATTGAAATTCCCGATTCATCTTTTCCAAATTTAAGTGACGCACTCATTGGTGTAGAAGCATGTTTAATGTTTTCAAATCCCAAAAGTTTAAGCATATCATGGACATATTTTGTTTGACATACAAAGATACCATCAATTCTTTGAGATATTTGAAAACCAAGAAAATAAGAAAATTCTCCTACAAGACACATTTCGAATTCATTTTTCATCACTAAAATAACTTGTACACATCTCTTCATTAGTAGATCCAAAAATAATATCATCAACATATATTTATAAAATAATTATATCATCATTATTGTGCTTAATGAAGAGAGTATTTTCCGCACTTCCCATAATATAACCGTGCTTTAATAAAAATGATGTAAGTCTTTCATACCATGCACGGGGCGCTTGTTTTAAACCATAAAGCGCTTTTTCTAGTTTATAAACATGATTTGGAAATTTTTCATTAATAAAGCCGGGGGGTTGTTCAACATAAACTTCTTCTTTTACATACCCATTTAGAAACACACTTTTCACTTCCATTTGAAATATTTTTATTCTTTTAAAGCTTGCAAATGCTAGAAAAATTCTTATAGACTCCAATCTAGCAACGGGTGCAAAAGATTCATCAAAATCTATCCCCTCGATTTGTGAATATCCTTGTGCTACTAAGCGTACTTTATTTCTAGATATTCTAGACTCACCATCTAATTTATTTTTGAAAATCCATTTTACGCCTACAACCGGGTGATTAGATGGTCTTTCTACTAATTTCCAAACATTATGTCGCTCAAATTGTTCTAACTCTTCATTCATAGCCAAAAACCAAAATTCATCGTTTAAAGCAGTAGAAACGTTTTTTGGTTCTATTTCAGAAACAAAACAAACATTTGAATAAGATTCATGAAGAGAAGAGCGAGTTCTTACCCCGATGGATGGTTCACCAATTATAAGTTCCTATGGATGATCCTTTGTGAATTTTAAGACGCTTGGAGGTACACATTCATCTTTCTTGGCCTCCTCTTCTTCTTCTTTGGAAGGTTCTTCATCACCATGCTTCAAAGGAGGTAATAGATCATCCTCTTTGCCTGCGGAAAATCTTTCTATACAAGGAACAAGCTCATCAAATTTCACATTAATTGACTTTTCAACTTTTCTAGTTCTTTTATGAAAAACTCTATAAGGTTTACTAGTTGAAGAGTATCCAAGAAATGTTCCTTCATCACATTTTTCATCAAACTTTCCCAAGCTATCTTTTGTATTTAAAATAAAGCATTTACAACTGAAAACTTTGAAGTAAGATACATTAGGCTTCTTTTGAAAATAAAGTTCATATGGTGTGAGATTCAACGATGGGCGAAGCATGATTCTATTTATAACATAACATGATGTGTTTACGGCTTCGGCCCAAAAGGACTTAGGTAATTTATATTCGCATAACATAGTGTGTGCTAGCTCTTGAAGTGTCCTATTCTTTCTTTCTACAACACCATTTTGTTGTGGTGTGCGTGGTGCGGAGAACTCATGTTTTATGCCTAACATATCATAATAAGATGTAAATTTTTCATTTTCAAATTCTCCTCCATGATCCGAGCGAATGCATTTAATTTTTAAATCACTTTCATTTTGAATACGAGTACATAATTTTGAAATTTCACAGAACGCTTCAGATTTGGATGATAGAAATATTGTCCAACAATATCTAGAAAAATCATCTATTAAAACATATGTATATAATATACCACCAAGACTTGCGGTGCTGACGAGACCAAAAAGATCCATATGAATTAATTGCAAAGGTCTTGTAGTAGAAATAACATTTTTACTTTTGAAAGAGGATCTAGTAATTTTACCTTTTTGACATGGTGAACAAAGTGAAAGTAAATTTCTATTTAATCTAGGCAATCCTCTAATTAAATCTCTTTTGAAAAGTTTTACAATAAGCTTTGTGCTAGCATGTCCTAGCCTTCTATGCCAAAGTTCAAGTTCATCATTTTTGGTAATAAAACATTTTAAAGATGATTTTGAAAGATCATGAAATGAGACTATATAAACATTGTTTATTCTTGGTGCAGTTAGTAAAATATTGTTTGTAATAGGATTAGATATTTTGCATAGATTAGTAGAAGATTCAAATAAAACATCTAATCCTTTATCACATAATTGGCTAATTGAAATAAGATTATGTTTTAGCCCTTTTACATAAAGAACATTTGATATAGTGAAGGATTCATTACCAACTGTACCAATTCCCATGATCCTTCCTTTTCCATTGTCACCAAACGTCACGATCCCTCCCTTCTTATTTTCTAGGCTAAGGAACTTAGCTTTATTGCCTGTCATGTGCTTGGAGCATCCTGAATCCAAGTACCACACGTCTTCATTGTCCTTAGCCTGCCTGCACATCTAGAAAGAAGATGAGAGTAAAGATCCGGATACCCAAGTAGAACCTCCCGTAGAGTAAGTGGAAGCCTTAGGTACCCAGATTTGCTTTAAAGTATTTTGTTTTATTTTCCTGCAAGAACTAGTTGTGTGACCCAACCTATAACAGTTTGCACACGAAATAAAGGGGGTTGAGACCCTTTTCTGGAAGATTTTCTTGCTGGAATAAATTTGATTTATAGAAGGAAAGCATTTTGAAAAAGAGATTTCAGGTTTCTGTTATGAGGTGCTAGCGCCGGCGTTAGTGGCTAGCGCAGGGCGGTAGCCCTCTACTCGATATCCGAGCCCAAACTTTCCAGAACCATGGCACTAGTTCCCTAAAATCATGTCCAGTGATTTTTGGCCTATTCCAAATTTTTTAATGGCCATGGTGAGATCATGAACTTGTGCTTTAAGTAAATAATTTTCTTTCACAAGCATGACACACCTATTTTCAAAACCTTTTATTATTATTTTTGATTTGCAAAAGAGAGGTTTCTAATTTCCTTTCTAATTCCCCCTTCTCTTTTGTAAGAGTTTTGGCATGAGAGAGGGCTTTAGAAAGTGACTCTTCTATATCTTTTGCCAATTTAGTGGAGTGATCACACTCTTGGCAAGAAACCTCTCTTTTCTAAAACAACTAGTTTTTTGGAAAGCTTTTGATTTTCTTTAATAAGAGACTCATTTTCACGATTCAATAAAATACTATCCTTCATATTTTTATCAAAAGCTTTGCAAGTTTCAAGGAATTCATTAAAGAGTTCATCATAAGTGGGAGGAGTTAACTCAGTGTCGCTATGAACACTGGTGTCGTCGCCGTCATTTCCATGTCCCATGAGGCACATGTTTGCTTCCTCATCTTCGCTTGATGAAGACCCGCTTGATTCTTCGGAGGAGGAGGAAGAGGAGTCATCCCATGTTTTTGCCTTTAGCACCTTCCTCTTTTCTTTCCCTTTGTACTGTTTCTCCTTTTTCTCCTTCAAGAATTTTGGGCATTGGCTCCTTATGTGCCCCATCTTCCTACAATGATAGCATCAAGATTCTAATGTAAATTTCCTATTCTGCCGAATTGTTTTTAGTAGACCCCATCAAGATTCTAATGTAAATATCTACACTATATTTTAAAACCACAATTATATTCATTGATAGTCCTTTTTTCAAGCACTAAAGAATAGTGCTAATTTTTTGAAAATAAATAAATCTCTGCCTATAAATAATTTTGTATAGAGAAGCTCTTGTACAATTATGCACTAGATGAAGAACACTTTTTGATGTTTTCGCCTAAGTCTACTAAAATAGGATGTTGCTACCATCATCTTCATCCCTATCTGGTGATGATACCCTTTGAGTTTGATGGGGTTCCCCAAAAATAAAAATGTTCCAGCTGTACATATTTTGCCACGACCTCGGCTTCCTCGCCAAGGCGATTCCAGCATGTTTGTTCTCGTGCAATTCTGAGCTTGTTTGATCCCTCAAAAAAACGAGTACGCGCAGGGGTAGGAGCACGAGCGTGAAAGCTGCACACGTACCAGATGCATACCTGCAAGATGTGGCACTTAAACTATGCGTGTGCGCAGAATGCATTGCCCCTGTGCAAAGGGCGTGCGCTCCCATGCGCAGCTCGCACACTGCAAGTGTTTCTGCGCACGGCAAATGCTTACACGCGCACTCAGCTAGCTTGACAAGATGATTCTAGCAGACACGTTCTCGCGCAATTCCAAGTCTGTTTGATCACGCAAATAGATGATGGAATGCACGAGGGTGGGGGCACGGTCTAGCGCACGCTCTGGACGCATACCCGCAGGTCTGGCACGCAAAATGCGTGTGTGCACAGATGCGCCACACCTGAGCAAAGGGTGCACGCAATGAGTGGTTCTGTGCTCGCAATGCGCGCCTGCCTGGGCACAGCGTGCGACGTAAGTTTGCACTCGTATCCCCGCTGGTCGCACGCCCGCATGCACATCCACCACCACTCTCAGAGACACGAATATTGATAAGTAGTATTTATATAACTTTTTAATCAACATTTTTGTAATTATTTAATATGAATTTTTCATTTTCATGTCAATTTTAGGTTATAAGTAGTTCTTTTGTAATTTTGATTCTAACTTAGCTTAATTTCATTTTTGCAGATTTTTGGAACAAATTGGAGAAATTTACAAGTCACGCCCGTGACCAAGGGCGTGTAACTTCAAGATCAGTCCAGAATCGATGTCGCGCTGATTGAGCTAGTCCACAGCAAGTCACGCCCTTGATCATGCCCGTGACCCAAAGTCATGCCCGTGACCGAGGGCGTGTAAAATTAGAATCTTCCCAGTAAGCTACCGCCGAGACATGGAGTTGACGTCGAGAAGTCAATATAAGTCATGCTCGTGACCCAGATGTTATGGTAGTGACTTTCCCGCATGATCCCTACACACTGTCGCGCCACAATCAAGCCCACGCCGCATTAAATGAAGTTGTCCAAGGTCACGCCCGTGACCCACATGTCATGGCCGTGACATGCACTTTTTCGTCGAGCCATCACGCAATCGCCCACGCCTTGTTGGAGTTGACCCGAACAGTGGTTACACGCCCTGGATCACGCCCGTGACCGAGGGCGTGTAACATGAAATTTTTTTCTATATATTCAGAGGTTCTCCTTGAGTCCAAGGTTCAGAATTTTGGGGTGGAGGTGCTGCTAGAGCTGTTAGTGAGCTTTTGCATGTTTCTTTCATGTTTTCCCTTACATGTTCTCTCTTTCTCTTCCTTTCATGCAATATGCTAGTTTTCTTTTAATGCAATAGTTTAGTGATCTTGTAATCTTTTCTTGCTAGGGTTGTAATTTTCCTTTAAACTTGTAATCCATTTTGTTATCAATAAAATTTAGTTTACTCTCTTTCATTTTCTCCTTCTATCTTAGTAATTTTTCCTTTATGCAATTTTGTTTTTCTTTCTCTCTCCCCTCCACTATGATTAACTATTTCTCATTAGTGCTCGATCGAAATGATCTGAGGATGAGATAATCAAGTTATGATTTTCTAAGTTCTCTTTTTATGTTTTTTTAACACTTGAATTACCCTTGATTTTTAACTAGTGAGGCCATATTTTTGATGCATGGTTTTCTCTTAGGTTTTCATTCTTAGTTAGCCGAGAGGCTCAATGTATGAATCGATCACTCAAGGGTAAAGAGAGTTGCACGCACCCCTCAAGAGAGGATGACGTAAATCTCCCAGATTAGAGTCAAATCCAATAGTGGGGTTCACATCGTAAAGCACGTTTTAGGTAATCGATTATTGAACGATAGTTCGATTGATTTTTCCTAAACTTTGTTGGGCATCAACCTCGAGAGAGGAATGTTCAATCTTCGTGAACCTCCACGGTCAAGTAGTTTAATTAAAATGGAATTAGATTAATTTTTCTTTCACTTGATTATTCTCACTCCAAGGTGATTTTAGATTGAGCATTAATCTTTTTACCATAGTTTAAACCCTACTTTTAGTTTGCAAATTTTCTCTTTTAGCTAAGTAAAACAAAACCTTAAAAATTTAAAAGATAAGATAATAGTGATTTTCTTGAAGTAGAAGTAATTGATACGAAGTTCGGCAAGTGCACCGGTCGCTGTCAAGTAATAAATGTTGGGAATAGAATCCTCGAGTGTCGGTCTCTTGAGGAATGCAGGTTGGGTGAACAAATCGCGTTGTGTGACGATTGCTACACAAGCGGGAACAAACACAACAAGAGGGGGTTTTGATTTGGTTTCCTATTGTTAACAACAATAAAAGAAGTGTGGGTCGAAATCACCGCTTCGCAAGGCGAGATGGGTGCAATGGCCGCGATGCCGAGCTTCGTGAGGCGGATGGACGGTGCGCAAGCGAGTGAAGTGATCACTAGTGCGGAGAGTGAGGGTCGTAGACACCTCTTCACAAATCGCCGCTAGCTCTTGCTAACGCGAATCGAACACACTGAGTGCGTGAGTGAGTGAGTGGAGGTGAAACGAATCACAAGCAAATGTTGATGAACAGAGAAGAAACAAGCATTGCATTTAAACTAAACATCATGATATTCAAGTTCAAATGATTCAAAAGAATACAACAAAGGGGAGAAGAAGAAGATAACCAATGGACGAATACTAGCGGCCGTTCACGGCCGGAATGGTAGTTTGTCAAGATACCTCCGGACTCGGGCGGACTGTGCTTCCGGCGTCGAGAGACTGTCACGATCTCTCCACGTGCTTCCGTCGTCTTCTACCTCAGGATTGCTGTTCTTCTCACCGGACTGAAATGGAGACAGCTTGCTTGAGTGCTTGCGGATGGTGGAGAATGCTTCTGGACGATGGAGAAATGCTTAGGATGGCCGGAGACGACTTCCCCTTCTAGAGAAGATGAGGTGGAGGTGGCTGGAAGTGGAAAACGGCGGCGTACGGACTAGAAATCGTGCTCCCGGAAGCCGGGCTATCCCTAATTTGCGGAACAGGTCATTATATAGGCGTTGGCGAAAACACTGCGCACGGTCATTGGCGCACGACCAGTGGTCGTGCGCGCTGGAGTTCTGTGATCGTGCGCCAGCCTTGGCGGAACGTACAACGTATGAAATTTATAAAATAACATGTTCGCACGACCAGTGGCGCACGACCAGTGGTCGTGCGCACTATCGTAAATGGTCGTGCGTTCGGTCAAGACAGAACTCAAATTTTGGGGGTTGAGTGCGCACGATCAGTGGCGCACGACCAGTGGTCGTGCGCAGTGTTCCTGTACAGAATTGTACTGGGAACACCTGCACGACTCCTGTTCCTACAGAAATGCTAATCAGGCCACTGAAAGTGGCACTCAACAATACGATAAGGCTAACAAAGGAGAATAAACATAAAAACACACCAAAATAGGCCAAGAAGTGCACCTAGCATAGAATGACAAATATGAGATAAAACAAGGCTAAAGTGGAATGGAATGAGAAGAAAAACGGCCCAGATGAGTCCATATATGTGTATATAATTGGGATTCATCACACCCCCAGACTTAACTATTTGCGCGTCCTGAGCAAACGAATTCGGCGGAGTGTGAAAATGGTAGTTAACAAAGAAAATTACACAAAGGAGTACGGTGCGAAGTAGCAGAAGCATGCTAATAGAAATTTAGTAAAAAGAGATTCTAACTATGCTAACTAATTTACAAAAGTATTAGAGCGTAAATAAAGATTTATCAATACTCAGTTGGTGAATTGTGAAGAACTTGAACGATCATGCCCGGTGTGAAAGTAACAAGCCACTAAGGAGGGTGTTGCACAAGATCGGGGTTCAGGAATAACTCCGCTGAAATCCATCAACGTCGTGAACCATAAGCTTGCCCAGTCACACTCTCTCCACGGCGCTAGCAAACTCACGAGATAAATCAATAGGACTTTAGGATTATATTGGGCTTAGGTATGATATTCAAGGATAAAGACGAAGGCTACGCAACCCAAATGAGTCAACGGAACGCTGCACCCAACAAAACCAAGAACACAGCTCATGTGACATACCCCCACACTTATCATGAAACTAGGTGTACACACGGCCTACTTCACAAATACCAACAGATTTTCTATTACGCTCGGAAGGATTTCTTTTCAATACAATTCTTTTCCCAGATTTTCATTTTAATATCATATTTTTCTTCTTTTTCTTGTCTTTTTTTTTAACACGGTGGGCGCCATTTTTTTTTCTTATCCTCCGGTTGGTTCATAATCAACAAATAAAACTTATTTCTCCTTCACATCACACAGATTCCAAACATCACACCAAATCAAGAATATGAGTGCAGTTAAACACGCTATTTGGTTGCGAAAGTAGGATAAGCTTCAGGATTTGGTGAATGGAGGAGGAGCTGAAACAAAGAAGTGGTAGACACAAATGTTGGCTTGCAAAGGTGAGCGAATAGGACAGGGAAAGACAAGGCTCAAACTAGCCAAAAGGTGGCCTACATCAAATTTAACTCAAAGAATCGCTCTCACCCATGCTTCAAGACTCGTTTGGGGCAAGTTCTTAGCCCACGAGAAAGGTAACCTTCCTCCCGACTCGAGCAGCACACAACTAGTGCTCGTATACACACAACACTGGGTTATCGCCAATTGTGTTCACATTCACCATTTGAGTATAATAAATCTAATCTACGCAAAAATTATAGTCATAAATTAAACGCATAGAGATAAACTAGTTGTACTCAAATTCTATTATAGCATGTGAATGCGACTAGAACACTGCATGAGTCAACATCGCACTCCAAATTGCAATTCCTAAGCTAACACCCTAATTCACATTCCAAACCAAAATAGTTTATTCGGAAACGAAACAAATAGGCAAGCGCGCGCTTATGTGGGTGAAGTGGTGTATGAAGCATGGAATACTGATGATGATAACGAAAAAAATAAATAAACTTCTAGCATGCGGTGCAACTCATGCGCAAAGTGGATAACAACATGCTTTCCCCCAGACTTAATCTAAACATTACATCACAAACACTGAAAGCTAGGAGGGAGAAGTGTTACCCAATGCTCAGAATTGAGCAAACCAGACGATTGGCGTTAATTTCATGAGCAATCCGCAGCATCCACCAATGACAAAGAATCAAAGCACACCTGCAAGCAACACACTAAAAGCAGCAAAAATATATAAAAACTGAATTAGAACATGTGATAAAAATAAAAATTAGGAGATCTGGGTTGTCTCCCAGCAGTGCTTTTATTTTATGTCCTTAAGCTGGACCAAATACCTGTATTATAATTGTTTATAACGTGCAGAAATTAAATAAAAGTGCATAAAAAGAGAGTTTCACAAACTAAGAACTAAAAATCAGCTGTAGGCACTTTTATGGTGCACGTCTCCTAGTGTTACCAACTGACACTCCTTGTTTATAGTGGCGCCATCGTATAACTTCAGTCGATGCCCGTTGACCTTAAATTTGTCTCCCTTATCCCCTGATATTTCGATGGCACCAAAGGGAGAGACATCAGTCACTAAGAATGGACCGCTCCACCTCGACTTTAACTTTCCTGGAAAGAGGCGGAGACGGGAGTTGTAAAGCAGCACTTGGTCCCCAATTTAGAACTCCTTAGGGATGATGTGTCGATCATGCCATTTTTTGTTTTCTCTTTGTAGATGCGAGCGTTTTCATACGCGAAATGCCGGAGCTCTTCTAATTCGTTGAGTTGGGAACGACGCACCTCGGCTGCGGCACCAATGTCCATGTTCAACAGTTTGGTTGCCCATAATGCTTTATGCTCCAGCTCCACAGGGAGGTGGCATGCCTTGACATAGACTATTTGAAACGGAGTCATGCCGATAGGTGTTTTGAAAGCGGTCCGGTAAGCCCATAATGCGTCGTCGACCTTTTTAGACCACTCCTTCCTATTTGAATGTATCGATTTTTCGATTATTCGCTTGAGCTCGCGGTTGGATACTTCTACTTGTCCACATGTTTGGGGGTGGTGAGCTAAAGAAATCTTATGATGGACCCCAAACTTTTTCATGAGCTGCAAAAACTGCTTATTACAAAAATGACTACCGCCATCTCTGATAGCAGTTCTCGGCGTCCCAAACCTGGAGAAAATATTCTTGTGGATAAAGTGTAGCACTGTGCTGGCGTCATTCGTGAAAACTGCCTCGGCTTCCACCCATTTTGAGACATAATCAACTGCCACAATGATATAATGCTTACCAAGAGACATTGGGAAAGGACCCATAAAGTCTATCCCCCAGACATCAAATGGTTCGCAAACTAGCATGTTATTGAGGGGCATCTCGTCACGCCGAGAGATGTTTCTGGTCCTTTGGCATTCGTCACACTTGGTGACATAAGCATGGGCGTCCCTGAAGAGAGTCGGCCAAAATAATCCGCATTGCAAGATTTTACGTGCTGTTCGAACGGCCCCGAAATGCCCGCCAGCTTCTCGGTCATGGCAGTGTTGTAGTATAGACTGAAACACGGCTTCAGGAACGCAGCGCCTGATAATCTCGTGGCTGCAAGTGTGGAATAAGAGCGGGTCTTCCCAAAAATAGTATTTTGAGTCAGAGGTAAGCTTCCGTCTCTGCTGAGGGGACAGATTCGGGGAGAAGGTCTTACAAGCCAAGTAGTTAGCGATATCAGCGTACCATGGGGCGGTTGGCGGGAGCGTATTGATTGCATATAATTTTTCATCCGGAAAATAATCGGTCGTTTCCTCCACAAAGCTGTTGGGACTGTCAGCCATCATATCATACTCCGAATGCGAAAGATGGTCAGCTATTATGTTCTCCACCCCTTTCTTATCTTTGATTTCCAAATTGTATTCCTGCAAAAGTAAAATCCAATGAATCAGGCGCGGTTTGGATTCTTTTTTGCTGAAAAGATACCTGAGTGCGGCGTGGTCCGTGTACACAATTACTTCGAAAAGCACCAAGTATGAGTGAAATTTTTCAAAGGCAAAGACCACGGCTAGCATTTCTTTCTCCGTTGTGGTATAGTTTGCTTGCGCGCTGTTGAGAGTTCGACTGGCAGACGCAATGGTGTGAAAAGTATTGTCTTTCTTTTGACCGAGCACAGCACCCACAACCACATCACTTGCATCACACATGATAATAAAGGGTAAATTCCAGTCGGGTGCCACCAAAATTGGAGCCGAGATGAGTTGTCCCCGTAAGGTTTCAAAGGCCTGCGTGCATGCATCGTCGAAGTGGAAGGGGACGTCCTTAACAAGCAGGCGAGATAAAGGCTTTGAAATGGATGAGAAGTCCTTAATAAACCTTCGATAGAATCCCACATGACCAAGAAAACTGCAGACACCTTTCACTGACATAGGTGGAGGGAGGTTTTTGATAACACTTACCTTCGCCTGATCTACCTCGAGCCCTTGGCAGGAAACCTTATGCCCCAACACAATTCCTTCGCGCACCATAAAGTGGCATTTCTCCCAGTTCAAGACAAGGTTGGTGTCCTCACACCGCTTCAAGGTCTTGGCCAAATTTGCGAGGCAAGTATCGAAGTTGCTGCCAAATAAATTGAAGTCATCCATGAAAACTTCGAGGAAATCTCCCACCATGTCAGCGAAAATGGCGAGCATACATCGCTGGAAAGTTGCGGGGGCATTACATAGTCCGAACGACATTCTCTTGAACGCAAAGGTACCGGAAGGACATGCAAATGTTGTTTTGTCTTGATCAGACGGGTCTATTAAGATTTGATTGTAACCTGAGTACCCATCCAAGAAACAGTAGTAATCCTGCCCCGCTAACTTTTCTAACATCTGATCAATGAAGGGGAGTGGGAAATGGTCCTTGCGTGTAGCATCATTCATCTTGCGGTAGTCGATATAGACTCTCCACCCGGTGATCATTCGGGTAGGTAGCAACTCGTTCTTTTCATTGGCAACAACGGTGATCCCTCCCTTTTTTGGTACCACCTGAACTGGGCTGACCCATTTACTGTCGTTGATTGGGTAAATGATGCCAGCGTCTAAGAGCTTTATCACTTCTGCCTTCACTACCTCTTGCATTTTCGGGTTCAAACGCCTTTGGGGCTGTGCTGTGGGTTTGTACTGATCTTCAAGGAGGATTTTATGCATGCAGACCGTGGGGCTGATTCCCTTAATGTCTGCAAGAGAGCGTCCGAAGACTTTATGGTACCTTCTCAGCACACCCACCAATGCGGTTTCATTGGCGGCAGAAAGAGTCGCGGAAATAATCACCGGATGCATGGCATTTTCTCCAAGAAAAATGTACTTTAGAGAATCTGGTAATTGTTTGAGAGCCTGATAAATGTTTGGATCAGCAGAATCGCTGGATGGCCCTCCGATTGAATGCGAAACATCGGGCTGGTTCGAATGTGCACCATCATTGCCTGCATCCTCGCGCTGCCAACATGTCTCGCTATCATCCAAACCCACATCGACCTGACCATCGAATTCTTCAAGTAGCTCTGTCGGTTCGCATTCCGTGATTTTGAAGAGTTGCGACGGATTGTGGACGTTGAAGGATATAGCGTCGTCCCCCAATCTGAGCGTGAGCTCCCCCTGCTCCACATTAATGATACCATGAGCCGTAGCAAGAAAGGGCCGCCCCAAGATAATGGGTACTTTAGTATCAACCTTCATGTCGAGGATGACGAAATCGGTTGGAAAAGTGAGACCGTTTACTACTTTTGTGAGGTCCTCGACAATTCCAGATGGTTTCTTGATCGACCGATTAACTAGCTGTAGCATTACCTGCATCGGCTTCAAGGTCCCTGCACCTAGTTCACGAAAGATAGAGAGCGGCATCAAGTTGATTGATGCTCAAAAATCACAGAGCGCCTGGCTGAAACGGTGATGACCGATCCTGCAAGGAATAGTAAAGCTGCCCGGATCTTTGCACTTTGTGAGCATATTGGAGATGATGGCGGAGCACTCCTCAGTGAGATCGATAGTCTTAAGATCCTCCAACAGTTTCTGCTTCGAAATCAAGTCTTTCAAGAACTTGGAATAGCCCGGTATTTGAGAAATGGCTTCAATCAGTGGTATGCTCACTTGCACTCCTTTCATTATTTCCAGGAATTTGCGGAATTGCTTCTCGGATTTCTCATTTCGCAACCTGTGGGGGAATAGGGGGTGAACAACACTTCTCGAGGGTTGTGCCTCGCTCACGGGGTCTGGCTCAATATGAATCTGAGTCTGCTTCTCGGCCGTGTCTGCATTACACTTGTCAGTGGAGTTCGCAAGTGGTTCCTGTCATGGAAGATTGTCAACACCTCTACCGCTTCTCAATCGCATGGGGTTCACAGACTCCGACTGCTGACCTGCAAGCCCAGAAACGACATTGGTAAGAGTCCCTATAGTAGAGTGAAGCTGTTGAATTGCTGCAGATTGGTCATTTATTTTATGCAGCATCCCGACCACAAAGGTTGCCAACTTAATGAGTACTTTTTGAACTCATCTTTTAGTATTATTTTAATATAGTTTTAATGGAATTTATATAAATTATATGTATTTTCTTATTTAATCTGTTTCTTTTTAATTTCTTCAACTAATTTAAGCTTATTTTATGTTTTGCAGGTTTTCTGGGCACTTTGAGTAAAAATGTCAAGTACACGGCCAAGGTCATGGCGTGACCAAGGGCGTGTCAGCCTAAGATGTGTTCCAGACCTGCTGCCGCCACTTCGGGCCCATTCCGTGAAGATTCGCTAAGTACACGCCCCAGGTTACGGGCGTGACAAAGGGCGTGACATCCAAGTGACGGCCGGGACCACGCCACCAACATCCAGATCGAGCCGCCGCATCATTTAAAGTTACACGCCCTCGGTCACGGGCGTGACCGAGGGCGTGACCTCGAGTCACGGGCGTGACTCGCCCCGAACTTCTTCCCGCCAGAGTTTCCCGCCAGCAGCACTATTTCAAGATTACACGCCCCAGGTCACGGGCGTGACCTTGGGCGTGACGTGTCCGAAATGCCTGCATTGAAGCCAGAACGTGCCCTCTCCGCACAAGCATCGATCACGCTCCTTACACGCCCTTGGACACGGGCGTGACCAAGGGCGTGTAACATCAAATTTCTGCCTATTTATAGGGAGCTTCTCCAGATCTTCAAGGACGAATTATTAGGATTAGAATTTCATTTTCTTGTACTATTTTCATGTTTCTAGTAGTTCTTATGCTCCTCCTTTATTTCTTATGATGGTAGCTATTTCAATTCAAAGCTTGTAGTTTCTCTTGTAATCTCAATTTTATGTATTCTTTTTTTTACAATTGACACTAATAAAATCGTAATTTTTACTCTCTAATTTCCCCGCTCTTTTCGCTATGTTTTCTTCCTCCTCTTCTTATGATTCCTCCGTGATCATGAGCAACTAATCACTTTTGTGCTCGGCTTAGATGATACAAGGATGATGCAATCTCTTTTTGTGTTTTAGAATTCTGTTCTTAGTGTTAAAACGCTTACGATTTACCGTGGCCAACTCGTTCTAGTAACGGTTTTCGTCTTTTGACGGCCGAGAGGCCCTTAAGACGGATCGGTCATTGGTAAAGAGAGTCGAACGTACCCCTCGAGAGAGGACATACGTAACTCTTCCGGACGGGATTAACATCCCAGTGAGGTCCTTCTCTTAAAGCAAGTCTTAAGCCACTTGATTATAGAATGAGAGTTCGGTCGTGTGCAACTTAAGCTTAGTTGAGCCAACCCTCGAGAGAGGAGCACTCATGCTTTTGGAACCTCCACGGTCAAGGCCACTCTAACACGAGATCGATTTCTACTACACGTTTCTTTTGCTTAGTCTAAGGTGATTCAAAAGCCGTGCGCTAGTTTTTATTAATTAGTAAAATTTAATTACATAAACCCAACCTTATTCTTCTATCGGTAAAATAATAAACATTCACTCGAAGTAGAAGTACTTAACATGACCCGAGTCTAATACGACCTTGATCTTGCGAGATCCTATACTTCACTCGATACGGTATACTTGCCGTTATCGTTTATAGTTATAATTTTGCACGTCAAGTATTTTTATAACTGCGACGCATTTTTATGCATCAAGTTTTTGGCGCCGTTGCCGGGGATATTTGTTGATATTTTGAAAAGAGTGAATTTTATTAATTTTATCATTTTTTTTATTAAAATATAAAAAAAAATTCTTTTCTTTTAAAAGCGCAACCTAAATTCTTGGAAAGGGAGATTTGGGCTTTCATCCCATCACATCTCCTAGTACCGCTGCGAACCCTTCACCGGGTAGTCCTCGGGAAGTCCAAGACTAATATTAATCCGCTATTAAAAGAAAAGAAAGAAACAAAAATATTTTCTTATTTTTATTCCATTCATTTAAAATCCATTTATTTTTCAAAAAAAATATGTTTTGGCTATCCGGCACGCTTGAGAATGCTAATAATGTCTTAGAACTTTCTGCTTCTATTAACGCGCTTCAAGATAAAATCAATGATTTAGAAGCCGCGGTTAGGATAAATAATGTTATTGGGGAACATTCTTCGCAAAATTCTCAATATTTTAATAACGAAAATAGTTTTCATAACAATTATCAAAATAATTTTTCCTATGAAAGTAATTTTTGTGAAAATAATTTTTCAAATTTCTACGAGAATAATTTTCCTAACGCTAATAATTCTAATTTTCAAAATTCTCAAAATTTTAATACTGAAAATAATTTTTATTCTAATTATGGAAATAATTTTTCTCAAAATAATTTCTATGATTCTTATGAAAATAATTTTTCTAACTCTTATGAGAATTCTAGCTGTAATTTAAATTCTCAAAATTTTTCTTATGAAAATAGTTTTAATTTTAATAAAGGTAATTCTCATGAATCTTATGAAAATAATTTTCATGATTTTTATTCTAATAATTTTCATGAGGAAAATAATTATTATAAGAAAAATATTTTTTATAATCCAGATAACGCTGGTGATTCTTTTTCACTCACCGACGTGGATTATTCATGGTGGGCAGCACACCTGGATAGTCTTCGCGGCGATGAAGAAATTTCATCTCCTAAAAATTTTGTTTCCCTAATTTCTCCTCCCTCCCAGATTTTAGAAAATTCGTTAACTCAAAATTTGTCGCATTTTCATGATAATTCGCTAACGCCACCTATTTTTGTAAATGAAATAAATGAAAATGATGATTCTACGCGTTTTGACATAACAATTATTTAAGGGGAGAAAACCTTTATTTTAAATGAACAATCGGATTTTAATCTTTTTCTTTCACAAGTGACTCCTCGTGAAATTGTTTCTGACCCCTTTGCTTTTGATTCTTCAATTCCTAATGATTTTCATGTAGAGGATGAGCCGTCTCAACTAAACGTCATCGTGGACCCATTTGCCGCTCATCTACAAAAATTCAAATCACCTCAGGTATGGATAGGTGATTCGAATTTACACTCTCAACCTAAAAGCAACAAGGAGAATCAAATAGCAAGTGGAGGAGTCGTCGGGCAACGGATCACATCCAAATTCCCGCAACGCATATTCAGGGAGTTGCCCGTGCACCTTAAATTCTATTTTCCTTTTAGCTAACACTAACCGTCTAGCTTAAAGACCGAAAAAATAAAGCGCTCTTGGGAGGCACCCCTTGCTTATCTTTAATTTAATGTATTTTTCTTTACAAAAAAAGTGTTCTTCATACTTAGTTTTAAACATTGGGGACAATGTTTAATTTTAAGTATGTGGGTGTAGCTTAGCTTTTCTTGTATTTTTATTTGAAAAATATATATATATATATAACTTATAAAAATCTAATTTTTGGAAAGGGCGCTTTGGGCTTGAATTCCCATCACAGCTCCTATTACCTTGCGAACCCTTCACCGGGTAGCCCTTGGGAAGTCCAAGAAATAATAAAAAATAATAATAAATACGCCTAGCCTTGTTGTTTTTAATGTTCTAGAAATTTAGTTTGAGGTACGATTATAAGAATTCCTACATTTTTAATTTATCTAATTATTTTATTTGATCCGAATTTGTTAAAATCTAAATTTGAAGTAATTTAGTTTTAAGAAACACTTTATGTTTTTAATTCGATTAGAGAGTTAAATTAGCACTACTTCTCCGTTTAATTTTAAATAGCTTCACTTTGTGGTAAATTGGCTAAACATCTTTAGATTTTTTTGTTATATTCACTTTTAACTTTAAGATCTTTGGAAATTTCATTCAACTAAAAAGTTGCTCTCAAAATAGACTAATTTATAAACTAGAAGTATTTCTCCCGCCTCACCCTTTGTTGGCAAAACAAAATGTAGAAAAAGATCATATGTCATGGAAATAAGAGGATAAAATTCATTATTTCCTAAAACATATGCACCCAAAATCATTTAAAAGATTATATGTCATGATGTAAGAGGATAAAATTCATTACATCTAAAACATATACATTTTGGGATTTTGATTGAAGAGAATTGTTAAAAGATTATATGGCAAGGAAAATGAGAGGATAAAATTCATCACCTCTATTCAAGAACTCTTCATTTGTCATTTTGTTCAAACCCATCCCTAGCCAATTTCATGGTTTCTAGTCCTAAACTAAATTATTAAGAGAGCAGTATTTTAGTAGGTGTCTTTTTCTTAAGCGTCTTTTATGTTAGAGTGTCTATAATTTCAATCTAATTTTGTTTGAAAATTTCTATAATTTTGATTGCTAAATAGTTATCTTGAGAAGTAGTTAGCTAAACAAATTTCTCTTTTTAAATTATCAACATAACTTATGAATTAATTCTTGAATTCCTAAAATTTGCCTTTGACTTATTCATGGTTTAATAAAATTTTAGTTAATTAGAAATAATATCGATGTCTTGTAATTCTTTCCTCACTCTTTTGCTCTGGAATAGCAAAATCTCATGTATGGGGGTGTTTAATGAGTACTTTTTATACTCATCTTTTAGTATTATTTTAATATAGTTTTAATTGAATTTATATAAATTATATGTATTTTCTTATTTAATCTGTTCCTTTTTAATTTCTTCAACTAATTTAAGCTTATTTTATGTTTTGCAGGTTTTCTGGGCACTTTGAGTAAAAATGTCAAGTACACGGCCAAGGTCACGGTGTGACCAAGGGCATGTCAGCCTAAGATGTGTTCCAGACCTGCTGCCGCCACTTCGGGCCCAAGTACACGCCCCAGGTCACGGGCGTGACAAAGGGCGTGACATCCAAGTCACGGCCGGGACCACGCCATCAGCATCCAGATCGAGCCGCCGCATCATTTAAAGTTACACGCCCTCGGTCACGGGCGTGACCGAGGGCGTGACCTCCAGTCACGGGCGTGACTCGCCCCGAACTTCTTCCCGCCAGAGTTCCCCGCCAGCAGCACTATTTCAAGATTACACGCCCCAGGTCACGGGCTTGACCTAGGGCGTGATGCGTCCGAAATGCCTGCATTGAAGCCAGAACGCGCCCTCTCTGCACCAGCATCGATCACGCTCCTTACACGCCCTTGGACACGGGCGTGACCAAGGGCGTGTAACATCAAATTTCTGCCTATTTAAAGGGAGCTTCTCCAGATCTTCAAGGACGAATTATTAGGATTAGAATTTCATTTTCTTGTACTATTTTCATGTTTCTAGTAGTTCTTATGCTCCTCCTTTATTTCTTATGATGGTAGCTATTTCAATTCAAAGCTTGTAGTTTCTCTTGTAATCTCAATTTTATGTATTCTTCTTTTTACAATTGACACTAATAAAATCGTAATTTTTACTCTCTAATTTCCCCGCTCTTTTCGCTATGTTTTCTTCCTCCTCTTCTTATGATTCCTCCGTGATCATGAGCAACTAATCACTTTTGTGCTCGTCTTAGATGATCCAAGGATGATGCAATCTCTTTTTGTGTTTTAGAATTCTGTTCTTAGTGTTAAAACGCTTACGATTTACCGTGGCCAACTCGTTCTAGTAACGGTTTTCGTCTTTTGACGGCCGAGAGGCCCTTAAGACAGATCGGTCATTGGTAAGGAGAGTCGAACGTACCCCTCAAGAGAGGACATACGTAACTCTTCCGGACGGGATTAACATCCCAGTGAGGTCCTTCTCTTAAAGCAAGTCTTAAGCCACTTGATTATAGAACGAGAGTTCGATCGTGTGCAACTTAGGCTTAGTTGAGCCAACCCTCGAGAGAGGAGCACTCATGCTTTTGGAACCTCCACGGTCAAGGCCACTCTAACACGAGATCGATTTCTACTACACGTTTCTTTTGCTTAGTCTAAGGTGATTCGAAAGCCGTGCGCTAGTTTTTATTAATTAGTAAAATTTAATTACATAAACCCAACCTTATTCTTCTATCGGTAAAATAATAAACATTCACTCGAAGTAGAAGTACTTAACATGACCCGATTCTAATACGACCTTGATCTTGCGAGATCCTATACTTCAATCGATACGGTATACTTGCCGTTATCGTTTATAGTTATAATTTTGCACGTCAAGTATTTTTATAACTGCGACGCATTTTTATGCATCAATTATTTGGCGCCGTTGCCGGGGATATTTGTTGATATTTTGAAAAGAGTGAATTTTATTAATTTTATCATTTTTTTTATTTATTAAAATATAAAAAAAAAAATCTTTTCTTTTAAAAGCGCAACCTAAATTCTTGGAAAGGGAGATTTGGGCTTTCATCCCATCACATCTCCTAGTACCGCTGCGAACCCTTCACCGGGTAGTCCTCGGGAAGTCCAAGACTAATATTAATCCGCTATTAAAAGAAAAGAAAGAAAGAAAAAATATTTTCTTATTTTTATTCCATTCATTTAAAATCCGTTTGTTTTCAAAAAAAAATATGTTTTGGCTATCCGGCACGCTTGAGAATGCTAATAATGTCTTAGAACTTTCTGCTTCTATTAACGCGCTTCAAGATAAAATCAATGATTTAGAAGCCGCGGTTAGGATAAATAATGTTATTGGGGAACATTCTTCGCAAAATTCTCACAATTTTAATAACGAAAATAGTTTTCATAACAATTATCAAAATAATTTTTCCAATGAAAGTAATTTTTGTGAAAATAATTTTTCAAATTTCTACGAGAATAATTTTCCTAACGCTAATAATTCTAATTTTCAAAATTCTCAAAATTTTAATACTGAAAATAATTTTTATTCTAATTATGGAAATAATTTTTCTCAAAATAATTTCTATGATTCTTATGAAAATAATTTTTCTAACTCTTATGAGAATTCTAGCTGTAATTTAAATTCTCAAAATTTTTCTTATGAAAATAGTTTTAATTTTAATAAAGGTAATTCTCATGAATCTTATGAAAATAATTTTCATGATTTTTATTCTAATAATTTTCATGAGGAAAATAATTATTATAAGAAAAATATTTTTTATAATCCAGATAACGCTGGTGATTCTTTTTCACTCACCGACGTGGATTATTCATGGTGGGCAGGCCACCCGGATAGTCTTCGCGGCGATGAAGAAATTTCATCTCCTAAAAATATTGTTTCCCTAATTTCTCCTCCCTCCCAGATTTTAGAAAATTCGTTAAGTGAAAATTTGTCGCATTTTCATGATAATTCGCTAACGCCACCTATTTTTGTAAATGAAATAAATGAAAATGATGATTCTACGCGTTTTGACATAACAATTATTTTAGGGGAGAAAACCTTTATTTTAAACGAACAATCGGATTTTAATCTTTTTCTTTCACAAGTGACTCCTCGTGAAATTGTTTCTGACCCCTTTGCTTTTGATTCTTCAATTCCTAATGATTTTCATGTAGAGGATGAGCCGTCGCAACTAAACGTCATCGTGGACCCATTTGCCGCACATCTACAAAAATTCAAATCACCTCAGGTATGGATTGGTGATTCGAATTTACACTCTCAACCTAAAAGCAACAAGGAGGATCAAATAGCAAGTGGAGGAGTCGTCGGGCAACGGATCACATCCAAATTCCTGCATCGCATTTTCAGGGAGTTGCCTGTGCACCTTAAATTCTATTTTCCTTTTAGCTAACACTAACCGTCTAGTTTAAAGACGGAAAAAAGAAAGCGCTCTTGGGAGGCACCCCTTGCTTATCTTTAATTTAATGTATTTTTCTTTAAAAAAAAAAAGTGTTCTTCATACTTAGTTTTAAACATTGGGGACAATGTTTAATTTTAAGTATGGGGGTGTAGCTTAGCTTTTCTTTTATTTTTATTTGAAAAATATATATATATATATATATATAACTTATAAAAATCTAATTTCTTGGAAAGGGCGCTTTGGGCTTGAATTCCCATCACAGCTCCTATTACCTTGCGAACCCTTCACCGGGTAGCCCTTGGGAAGTCCAAGAAATAATAAAAAAATAATAATAAATACGCCTAGCCTTGTTGTTATTAATGTTCTAGAAATTTAGTTTGAGGTACGATTATAAGAATTCCTATATTTTAATTTATCTAATTATTTTATTTGATCCGAATTTGTTAAAATCTAAATTTGAAGTAATTTAGTTTTAAGAAACACTTTATGTTTTTAATTCGATTAGAGAGTTAAATTAGCACTACTTCTCCGTTTAATTTTAAATAGCTTCACTTTGTGGTAAATTGGCTAAACATCTTTAGATTTTTTTTGTTATATTCACTTTTAACTTTAAGATCTTAGGAAATTTCATTCAACTAAAAAGTTACTCTCAAAATAGTTTAATTTATAAACTAGAAGTATTTCTCCCCCCTCACCCTTTGTTGGCAAAAAAAATGTAGAAAAAGATCATATGTCATGGAAATAAGAGGATAAAATTCATTATTTCCTAAAACATATGCACCCAAAATCATTTAAAAGATTATATGTCATGATGTAAGAGGATAAAATTCATTACATCTAAAACATATACATTTTGGGTTTTTGATTGAAGAGAATTGTTAAAAGATTATATGGCATGGAAAATGAGAGGATAAAATTCATCACCTCTATTCAAGAACTCTTCATTTGTCATTTTGTTCAAACCCATCCCTAGCCAATTTCATTGTTTCTAGTCCTAAACTAAATTATTAAGAGAGCAGTATTTTAGTAGGTGTCTTTTCCTTAAGCGTCTTGTATGTTAGAGTGTCTATAATTTCAATCTAATTTTGTTTGAAAATTTCTATAATTTTGATTGCTAAATAGTTATCTTGAGAAGTAGTTAGCTAAACAAATTTCTCTTTTTAAATTATCAACATAACTTATGAATTAATTCTTGAATTCCTAAAATTTGCCTTTGACTTATTCATGGTTTAATAAAATTTTACTTAATTAGAAATAATATCGATGTCTTGTAATTCTTTCCTCACTCTTTTGCTCTGGAATAGCAAAATCTCAAGTATGGGGGTGTTTAATGAGTACTTTTTGTACTCATCTTTTTGTATTATTTTAATATAGTTTTAATTGAATTTATATAAATTATATGTATTTTCTTATTTAATCTGTTCCTTTTTAATTTCTTCAACTAATTTAAGCTTATTTTATGTTTTGCAGGTTTTCTGGGCACTTTGAGTAAAAATGTCAAGTACACGGCCATGGTCACGGCGTGACCAAGGGCGTGTCAGCCTAAGATGTGTTCTAGAACTACTGCCACCACTTTGGGCCCATTCCGTGAAGATTCGCTAAGTACACGCCCCAGGTCACGGGCGTGACATCCAAGTCACGGCCGGGACCACGCCATCAGCATCCAGATCGAGCCGCCGCATCATTTAAAGTTACACGCCCTCGGTCACGGGCGTGACCGATGGCGTGACCTCTAGTCACGGGCATGACTCGCCCCAAACTTCTTCCCGCCAGAGTTTCCCGCCAGCAGCACTATTTCAAGATTACACGCCCTAGGTCACGGGCGTGACCTAGGGCGTGACGCGTCCGAAATGCCTGCATTGAAGCCAGAACGCGCCCTCTCCACACCATCATCGATCACGCTCCTTACACGCCCTTGGACATGGGCGTGACCAAGGGCGTGTAACATCAAATTTCTGCCTATTTAAAGGGAGCTTCTCCAGATCTTCAAGGACGAATTATTAGGATTAGAATTTCATTTTCTTGTTCAATTTTCATGTTTCTAGTAGTTCTTATGCTCCTCCTTTATTTCTTATGATGGTAGCTATTTCAATTCAAAGCTTGTAGTTTCTCTTGTAATCTCAATTTTATGTATTCTTCTTTTTACAATTGACACTAATAAAATCGTAATTTTTACTCTCTAATTTCCCCGCTCTTTTCGCTATGTTTTCTTCCTCCTCTTCTTATGATTCCTCCGTGATCATGAGCAACTAATCACTTTTGTGCTCGGCTTAGATGATCCAAGGATGATGCAATCTCTTTTTGTGTTTTAGAATTTTGTTCTTAGTGTTAAAACGCTTACGATTTACCATGGCCAACTCGTTCTAGTAACGGTTTTCGTCTTTTGACGGCCGAGAGGCCCTTACGACGGATCGGTCATTGGTAAAGAGAGTCGAACGTAACCCTCGAGAGAGGACATACGTAACTCTTCCGGACGGGATTAACATCCCAGTGAGGTCCTTCTCTTAAAGCAAGTCTTAAGCCACTTGATTATAGAACGAGAGTTCGGTCGTGTGCAACTTAAGCTTAGTTGAGCCAACCCTCGAGAGAGGAGCACTCATGCTTTTGGAACTTCCATGGTCAAGGCCACTCTAACTCAAGATCGATTTCTACTACACGTTTCTTTTGCTTAGTCTAAGGTGATTCGAAAGCCGTGCGCTAGTTTTTATTAATTAGTAAAATTTAATTACATAAACCCAACCTTATTCTTCTATCGGTAAAATAATAAACATTCACTCGAAGTAGAAGTACTTAACATGACCCGAGTCTAATACGACCTTGATCTTGCGAGATCCTATACTTCACTCGATACGGTATACTTGTCGTTATCGTTTGTAGTTATAATTTTGCACGTCAAGTATTTTTATAACTGCGACGCATTTTTATGCATCACAACTGTTCCGTCTTCCCTGACGGCACACGTTCCGCTGCTCCGTTGAATGTCACTGTATTAACTTCAACAGTACTGGGGGGGGGGGGGGGTGAATGAAATGACTCCAGTGCTGGCTGGTCTGAACTATATTCACTACTACTTCCCACGCGTCCTTCCCTGATTTATTAAACAGGGCCACTCCGGCTGCCACATCGAATAACAGACGGAATTTGTCCAGCACGCCGAAATAAAAAACCTGAATCAAAAAGATTTCTGATAGATCTTCACGGTAACATCCCCTATGCAGGGATTGAAAACGCTCCCAAGCGTCAACTAAGGTCTCCTCCTTTCCCTGGCCGAAGGTTATAAGTTCCCTGTACTTGTCCAGGACTCGGGTACGGTGTTGAAACTCATGCAAAAATCTCCCTTCGAGCTACTTCCATGTGGTCGCCTCTCTTTTCCAGATATCCCAGTACCAACTTTTGGCTTTATCATGTAGGGAAAATGAGAATGCCAGGATCTTTTTCAGGTCGTTTTCAACTCCACTGAATATACATGTATAATAAATCTCTAAGAAGTCCTGCATGTGTTGTACCGCATCCTCATGCTTATCCCCACTGAACTTGCAATTCCCAGTCATATACTCAATGATGTCAGAGGAAATCCCGAAATCATGATCATTCCTTTGTGCTTGAACCTTTAAATTATTTAAACTTCCTTGATAGATGTATTGCTGAATAGAGGTCATGCTAGGAATACTTGAAACCCAAAAGATTAGCTCACGATGGAAAGAACGAAGGTAATTCGATGTGCGTATCAAAAAAAAAGAAACAAAGATAACAGAGGTAAACAAAGAGAAATAAAAATAATGCCTCGTGCAACGATTCTTCACACAAACGAATTCATCATGTCTGCAGTCCCCGGCAACGGCGCCAAAAACTTGATACGATGTTCGGAAGTGCATCGGTCGCTGTCAAGTAATAAATGTTGGGAATAGAATCCCCGAGTGTCGGTCTCTTGAGGAATGCAGGTTGGGTGAACGAATCGCGTTGTGTGACGATTATTACACAAGTGGGAACAAACACAACAAGAGGGGGTTTTGATTTGGTTTCCTATTGTTAACAACAATAAAAGAAGTGCGGGTCGAAATCACCGCTTCGCAAGGAGAGATGGGTGCAACGGCCGCGATGCCGAGCTTCGTGAGGCGGATGGACGGTGGGCAAGCGAGTGAAGTGATCACTAGTGCGGAGAGTGAGGATCGCAGAAACCTCTTCACAAATCGCCGCTAGCTCTTGCTAACGCGAATCGAACACACTGAGTGCGTGAGTGAGTGAGTGGAGGTGAAACGAATCACAAGCAAATGTTGATGAACAGAGAAGAAACAAGCATTGCATTTAACTAAACATCATGATATTCAAGTTCAAATGATTCAAAGAAATACAACAAAGGGGAGAAGAAGAAGATAACCAATGGACGAAGACTAGCGGCCGTTCACGGCCGGAATGGTAGTTTGTCAAGCTACCTCCGGACTCGGGCGGACTGTGCTTCCGGCGTCGAGAGACTGTCACGATCTCTCCACGTGCTTCCGTCGTCTTCTACCTCAGGATTGCTGTTCTTCTCACCGGACTGAAATGGAGACAGCTTGCTTGAGTGCTTGCGGATGGCGGAGAATGCTTCTGGACGATGGAGAAATGCTTAGGATGGCCGGAGACGACTTCCCCTTCCAGAGAAGATGAGGTGGAGGTGGCTGGAAGTGGAAAACGGTGGCATACGGACTTGAAATCGCGCTCCCGGAAGCCGGGCTATCCCTAATTTGCGGAACAGGTCATTATATAGGCGATGGCGAAAACACTGCGCACGGTCATTGGCGCACGACCAGTGGTCGTGCGCGCTGGAGTTCTGTGATCGTGTGCCTGCCTGGGCGGAACCTGCAATGTATGAAATTTATAAAATAACATGTTCGTATGACCAGTGGCACACGACCAGTGGTCGTGCGCACTATCGTAAATGGTCGTGCATTCGGTCAACACAGAACTCAAATTTTGGGGGTTGAGTGCGCACGATCAGTGGCTCACGACCAGTGGTCGTGCGCAATAGAACCAGTGATCATGCGCAGTGTTCTTGTACAGAATTGTACTGGGAACACCTACACGACTCCTGTTACTACAGAAATGCTAATCAGGCCACTGAAAGTGGCACTCAACAATACGATAAGGCTAACAAAGGAGAATAAACATAAAACACACCAAAATAGGCCAAGAAGTGCACCTAGCATAGAATGACAAATATGAGATAAAACAAGGCTAAAGTGCAATGGAATGAGAAGAAAAATGGCCCAGATGAGTCCAAATATATGTATATAATTGGGACTCATCAGTAATCAACGCATAATGTGGAATACGACCTTGGTATTTCTAAATATCCTATACTATAGACAATTAGGTACACTTACCTTCATCGAATATAGTTTTGGAAAACATCTTTAACCCTTTGCTTTGCAAATCATAAATTTTTTATATTAAGTTTTTGGTGCCGTTGCCGGGGACTTTGCGTAGATATTTTGAAAAGAGGATAGTTATTAATTTTATCATGTTATTTATTTTACTTTTTCTAATTTCAAAAATCTTAAGGGTGTAATTTAAATCTTGGAAAGGGACGTTTGGGTTATCATCCCATCGCACCTCCTAGTACCAGTGAGAACCCCTCATAGGGTATACCTCGAGAAATCCAAGACTAACTTAATCTGCCTAAAAGAAAAAAATATATAATAATCAAGTTTTCCTCTTTCTTTATTTTTAGTTTTATTATTCTCTCTTTTCTCTTTCTTCTTTCCCTTTTTCCTTTTTAGTGTATGACCCGAGGTAGCAGTTCGAATATTCATATTGATCCAGAAATCGAGCGAACCCTTTCGCGGCGTTGCCGTTCTCGTGATTAGGAAATACAATTATTATTCAAAGAGTCGATCGGGGACACTAACACAACAAATATGGATCCTAATCTAAATCTTCCTAATCCTAACGCGCCCAATCCTAATGAGGCCGCGCAACGAACCATGTCCTATTATGAGCGACCGAATATGGAAGGCACACAATCGAGTATTGTTTACCCCGTGGTGCCAAACAATAAATTTGAGATCAAGTTCAGTATCATACAAATGGTGCAACAATCGGTGACCTTCGATGGTCAGCCGGACGAAGATCCAAACTCACATAGTTCTTACTTTCTTGAAATTTGCGATACTTTGAAAATCAATGGTGTCATCGATGATTCCATTCGATCATATCTTTTTCATTTTTCTTTGCGGTCTAAGACCAAGCAGTGGCTGGGATCCTTACCTAAGGGGTCCATCACTACATGGGCCGAAATGGCGGAAAAATTTCTCACTAAATATTTCCCGCCTGCGAAGACCGCTAAATTGCGCACAGATATTGCGTCATTTATGCAAATGGACTCGGAGACTCTCTATGATGCATGGAAGCACTTCAAGGAGCTTTTGCGTAGATGCCCTCACCACGCACCTGCCACTTGGCAACAAGTGCAAATCTTTTATAATGGCTTAAATCTCCAAATAAGGCAAATGATTGATGCGGCCGTCAGGAGAACGTTAAATAACAAAACCCCGGACTCTGCTCAAGAGGTTTTCGAAGAGATGGCCATGAATGCGTACCAATGGAACATGCCCCGAGCGTGGCCTAACAAGCCAGTCGGTATTTTTGAAATAGACGCAAATGCAAATTTATCTTTACAAGTTGAGCGCTTAACAAACCAAGTGGCAGAGATGCCTGCTTCCTCTGCCACTCCTCTTTGGGCTAATAATATCTTAATTAAAGAGCAGGTTGACTACATGGGAAATCCGCCTCGGCCTTCCTATAACCTGAACTCCACTCCGTACCACAACACTTACAATGTGGGTTATAGGAACCATCTGAATTTCTCGTGGAGCAACTAAGGAAATGCTCAGCATCCTTTAAATCTGAATTAACCTCCTAATCAATTTCTTGACTTAACTCCCCCTCCAAACTTTAATCCACCTGGTTTTCCACCGCAACAGCAAAAGCCATCTTTGTTTGAAGAGGTCTTTGCAAAATATGTTGCTACAAATGAAATGACCATCCGGAACCTCACCGGATCGATCAAAAGATTAGAGAATCAAGTGGGCCAGCTAGCGAAAATGTTCTCCGAGCGTCAGCAAGGAGCACTACTTGGAAATACGGAGCCAAATCCAAGGGAGAGAGCGAACATGATTACACTCCGAAGCGGGAAGGAGTTGGTTTCAAAACAGGACGAACCCAAGGTAACTTCCTCTCCTCCTCCTCCTCCTCCTATTTTATCGTCAAATTTGCCTGCTACGCTAGCTTTGCACGCATCTAGTTCAAATATTTCATATCCATCTAAGCTTAGGAGCGAGTGCGCCGAGAAAAATTACAAAAAAAATTTAGAAATTTTAAAACAAATTCATAGTAATGTACCCTTCTGCGAGGCTATCTCTCAAATGCTGAAGTATGCAAAATATCTTAAGGAGTTGCTCTCCAATAAGAAGAAATTAGAAGATATTTCTCATATTTCCTTAAACGCAGAATACTCTACAGTTGTACTCAACAAATTGCCTCAAAAAGCAAATGACCCGGGACGGTTCTCCATCCCGTGTCTATTTGGCAATTCGTTAGTAAAACACGCCTTAGCGGATCTTGGAGCATGCATTAACCTCATGCCTTTTCATTATTCAAAAAGTTAGGTCTAGAAAATCCTAGCCCCACTCGAATTACTATTCAACTCGATGATCGTTCATTAAAATATCTGATAGGGATAGTGGAGGACGTGCTCGTTAAGGTTGACAAGTTCATCTTCCCGGTGGACTTTGTCATTCATGACATCGAAGAGGATGTTGAAGTACACCTCATACTCGGCCGCCCATTCCTTTCCACCTCCTGCACAATTATCGATGTAAGTAACGGAAAGCTCTTCCTACGAGTTGGAGATGATGAAGTTACTTTTAGTATAAATCCTTCGATGCGAAACACGATACAGAATGACATTCGTGCTTATATTTAGAAGAGTGTTTTGAGAACGAGTTTTATTCACTTCCTGAGTTAGTCTCCACATCGAGTCACAATTTCGAGCACGTCAAGCTCTTTTGTCTAGAAGAAGAAGTCTCTTACTCCACACCACCCAAACCGCTATATTTAGAAAAATTAAAAATCAAAACTTCTTATGACGAGCCACCCGTGTTGGAGTTAAAACAACTCCCACCTCACCTTAAATAAATATTTTTAGAAAAAGAGTATAAGTTACCCGTTATCATTTCATCCGAACTTATCGATTCAGAAATTTCTGAATTGACTATAGTCTTAAGCAATCACCTCCACGCAATTGCGTGGCAAATATCAGATATCAACGGTATAAACCCTTCCTTCTGCACCCACAAAACTTCCTCGGAGATAATTCCCACAACACGGTCCAACCTCAATGATGGCTAAACCCGAATATGAAAGAAGTCATTAAGGCCGAAGTTATCAAACTTTTAGATGCGGGAATCATCTACATGATATCGGATAGTACTTGGGTTAGCCCACAAGTCGTGCTGAAAAAAGGCGGCGTAACGGTAGTAGCAAATGAAAACAACGAATTGATCCCAACCCGTACCATTACGGGTTGGCGGATGTGCATCGATTATCGAAAACTAAATGATGCCACACGTAAGGATTACTTCCCATTACCTTTTATCGATCAAATCTTAGAGCGCCTTTCAGGTAATTCCTACTATTGTTTTCTCGATGGTTTGTCGGGATATTTTCAAATCCCTATTTCGCCCGACGACCAAGAGAAAACAACATTCACTTGTCCCTTTGGCACCTTCGCTTATCGAAGAATGTCATTTAGGGTTGAGGGGGCCTAACTGGGTTGCCTAAGTAATCTACAATTTCTTCAATGAAATTATTATTTGGAGCCCAAGCGGGAGTGGAGGAGGAAGCAGTCATCTCCGCCACTTGCTTACTTAAACTCTCGACTTGAAAGGCTAAGTGATAAGTGACATCCACATCATATATCCCAGCCAGTTTCTTACGGCACGATCTAGGCATATTCCATTGGTAAGCGTTCTTGGCCATTTCTTCGTACAGAGCTTGAGCGGCCTCTAGGGTTTTGTTATTTAACGTTCCCCCATTGGCTACGTCGATCATCTGTTGCGTTGAGAAATTTAAGCCATTATAGAATGTCTGAACCTGCAGCCAGGACGACAACGCATGATGAAGACATCTACGCAAGAACTCTTTAAAACACTCCCAAGTCTCGTAGAGAGACTCATAATCAAATTGAATGAAAGAGGCAACATCGGTGCGTAATTTAGCGGTTTTAGACGGGGGAAAATATATTGTTAGAAATTTCTCCGTCAATTGGGCCAAAGTAGTTATGGATCCTCTGGGGAGAGAACTTAACCACGCCTTTTCCTTTGTCTGCAGCGAAAATGGAAATAAGCGTAAATGAATAGCGTCATCAGTAACGCCATTATATTGAAAAGTGTCGCAAATTTCCACAAAGTTTGAAAGGTGTAAATTCGAATCCTCATCCGACAAACTTTCAAATTGTACTGACTGTTGTACCATTTGAATGATGCTAGATTTTATTTCAAAATTATTATTGGCCACCGTTGGGCGAGTAATACACGATCCCGTATCTTCCAAATTCGGCCGGGCATAATATGTCATGTCTGTGGCGGGGCCGCATTTGGATTTGGATCGATCATAGCTTCAGCATCGGTATCACAGATAGACTCTTCCGGAATTTTGAGTAAGTTTTGATCACGAGATCGGAGGCGCTCACGAAGGGTGCGCTCGATTTCGGGGTCAAAAGGAATGTTCAAATAGTCGGACGAGTTTCCTCGGGTCATATACTAATAATTATTTTTATTTTGGTTTTGGCTTTTTCTATTTTTTTTTGTTTTTTAAATATATAAGTAATAAAATTAATAGTGATTGATTTTTTGAAATAACAACACGAAGTCCCTGGCAACGACGTCAAAAACTTGATGACTAAAGTTTGGCTTTTGGATTTAAAAAGCTTTTGTTTAATTTATATCCAAACAAATCTTCGATAAAGGCAAGTATTCCTTATCGTGTATAGTATATGATATTTTGTTTAGAAAATATCAAGATCTTATATTTCCACGGATCCTGTTGATTATTCTTACTTATAAGTAACGAACTATTATTTTATCAGAATAAGTTTTTTGATTTGAATTATAATATTTAGAGAGCGATAATATACGTATAACTAGAGTTTTAAACGTGATGAAGATAGCGCCCGATGTCGAATTACCTTGAGAGAAAAATAGCTTTTTTTTGGAGTAAAAGATCTGATTTTTCAAAACATTAGAACAACTTGGCCATGGAGGTTCCATAAGTATGAACGCACCTCTCTCGAGGGTACGCCCACCTAAGATTAATAATATTCAACCGAACTCTCGTTCTTTAATCGAATCTCCTTAATACTCGCTTTATGTTGTGAACCCCGCTATTGGATATTTATTCCAATTCGGGAGACTTACCGCATCCTCTCTTGAGGGTAGAGCGCACTACTCTTTACTCGTGAGCGATCAATTCATACGCATGAGCCTCTCGGCTAACTAGTGTACATAAATGGAAATGAGTTACATTGATTATATGGTTCAACTCAACGTTTTTCTCGGGAAAACCTTAAGCTCGTTAATTGATTTTTAGAAAGAGATATTTTATTTTAAAAAAACCATTTATTTGTCCCAATGCTCTTCGACATCATGCACTAAAGGAAATTAGCCACTCATCTGAATGGGGGTGACATTAGTAAAGAGAAAACACATGTTAATATTTTAAGCGGATATAAGCGCGTTTAACAAAGAAAATTAAAAGACTTATAAAATGCAAAAATAGTATCCGTCCCAACCATCTTAATCAAGCGCTAAAAAGTTCTTAGCCTCTCATCCGAGATGGGGGTGGTAATAAGAACTTGAAATATGAAATATAAAGTAATTAGAAATATTATAATATATTACGCACACACTAAAAATAATAGTTACAGAATAACATGAACACTGAAATTTTATAACTTCAAAGAGTGTTACACACTCAGAACCCAAAATAAGGTTTGGAAATATCACTCAAAAACTACTTGTAAACACTATTTAGAACTATATGTAAATATGAAAACAAACTATTATATTCTTAAAATTAAAATTTCAACTAGACTAAGAAAGCAAAAATTACAAATGAAATAAAAACTTAAATGCCTAAAATAACTCACATACACTCAAAACTACTTAAAAAAACTAAAACACTCCAAAACTTCCCTCTTAAAACTAAAACACTCAAAACCTACTCTCCCCAAAGCTTCAGCCGAGCCCCCATATTTATAGGGAAAATTTTAAAATTACACGCCCTCAGTCACAGGCGTGACCGAGGGGCGTGACTCTAGGGCGTGGTTGGAAGATAGGATCAGCCGCCTTCTGGAAGGATTTACCATGATATATTGCTGCACACGGGCGTGACCGGGAGTGTCACGGGCATGACTGAGAGTTGCACGGGCGTGACAATGGGTGGCAGATGTCAGGGGTGTGGCTTTGAGGAATGTTCCACTGGCAGATTCGGGGAATACGGGCGTGACCAATAGTGACACGAGCATGACATTGAGGCGTACCCCGCTGGCAGATTGGGAAGAGGAGTGCACGAGTGTGAGCAATTACACAGGCTTTGTTCACAGGCGTATCTGAGGTTTCACGGGCGTGACTTGATCAATTCCTCCAGATTTGTTCCGAAATTGGCTGAGAGTTGGAAAGTGGCAATTTAAGATTACACGCCCTTTAGTTATGGGCGTGACTGAGGGGCATGACCTAACAAAAAATGCCAAAATGCTGAAAAATAGAAATAAAGCTAAGTTAGTAAGGAAAATAATAAAACAAACATATTACTAATTAATTTACATAAAATATTTACAATATTACTTAAAATTATACTAGAAACTATACTAAAAATATGTATATTTTACTACTCATCATGCGCTCATAACCATCCCGCGCTCACGACGCGCTCACCCCACTCCAGCGCTCACGATGCGCTCACGTGCTCACGACACGCCCACAAACCTCCTACACTCATGACGCACTCACGCGCTCCCGCGCTCGTAACACTCTCGACATGCTCCCGCGTTCACAGTAGTCCCACACTCACAGCATAATCGCACGCGCGAGTACGCTGAATTCCTTTCGGGCGTGCACCGCAGTTTACATTCTTTGCTTCTTATGCCCACAAAGATTGTATGATTGTTTGCTTTCACCGCCGTCTCCAACGTCGCAGTCGGTCCTGCCCAAACTGCCTAAACTTCTAGGGGGACTGTCATATCCGCAAAAATACTGATCCGTGTGCTCTAGATCGAGGGACCTGATTCACCTATCTGATAGTTGCGGTAGTTGCAACGACGCAAATATCATGCTGCCCCTGTTATAACTATAAAAGATTCCCAAAGCTCTTATTTGACAGGATCTTGCCTTCAGCATAGGAGAGAGCTCCTTCGAAGATTCTTCATAGTTCTCCTTTAGTGTTCGATGATTCGCTCGAAGATCTCCTTCGGACCTGGAAGATCCCTTTCCCCTTCGAAGATCTGCTTCGAAAGTGACTCGAAGATCTCATTTCGGCCTTTGAAGATCTCCCTCCTCTTCAAAGACCATCTTCAAAGGCGGCTCAAAGATCTCATTTTCGCAATCTACCAAACACTTATTCTAAGGAGCGATGTCCTATCATCATCGAGATTTCAACTACTTGTAACACTATGAGAAATAGTGCATTTGGGTAGGCACCGATTCGGCCTGATGTTTTTTCACCCTTTCCTGGTTTTCACGTAAGAAGTTTCCTTGTCAGCTGTTAGTCTTCTCTGTGACTATTTGCGTGCTCGACTCACTCTCGAGCTGAGACAGTTCAATTTGACCAATATATAAGAGCGTCGAGCAACTCGCAACAAGTCTCTTTGGGTGGGTGGTGACGGACTGACAGTTGTAGATGTAGGAGTTAGAGATGAAGATAAAGCTTTCCGGAGACTATTCAAATAGTCAAAAAAATTATTTATGTTTTCGGTGAAAAATACCACAAAAAAGGACCTAATAAATATAATTCAAGATATATTTTGGATTCTGAAAACTCTCAAAAACTCATCTCATCCCCGAATGTGTATTCGGCATTTATTTTATTTTTAAATTAAAAAAGGGAGAAAATGGTAATTGTAATATTCAATGATGTGTTGCTTATGATTGAAATTTAATTATTATTTATAATAACTAAGCTAAGCAGTGAAAACATGGGATGGTCTTGAATAAAATATCAATCAAACTCTTAGGCTCGTTCGTTTGCACGAAATTGAAGACTTGGAATTGAAATTCGACGAATTTCAATTACGTCGTTCGGTTCTTAGGTAGCTTTTTAATAATTGGAATTTTAGTTTAATATCATGAAATTGATTTTAGCCTAGACACAAAATCTACCTGGACATATCGGAATTCGACGAGTTTGGCTCGCTCAATATACTCTCGATGAAAAAAAGAGGAGCAATGACTCCTTAACTGCGCTTCTTGTTCCTCATCGAAATTCTGACTCGCTAGGGCTCCTTCTACACCTCCCAACAACGACTCGTGATCTTCCGATGATCTAGTAGCGGCGCGCATATTTTCTCCCTAAAACGCATTTTTTGTCTGAAACGTGTTTTTCGCCCACCCACGAGTTTTTTTCGCCAAGGTACGCTTTTATCGCCCGGGCGCGCGCACTTTTTCGCCCAGGCGCACGTATTTTGCCTGGGCGCGCGTATTTTGCTTGGGCGCACGTATTGTCGCCCGAGCGCGAGTTTATCGCCCGAGCGCGCGTTTATCGCCTAAGCGCGCACTTTTCGCCCGGGGGCACACTTTTCGCCCGGGCGTGCACTTCTTCGCCCAGGCGCGCGTTTTTTCTCCCGGATGCTCGTTTTTTGCCCAGACGCGCATTTTTTTCTCAGGCTACGTATTTTCCCTCGGACCCCATTTTTCGCCCGTGCGCGCCAATTGTCGCCCGAGCGCGCGTATTTTGCCCGAGCCCCTATTTTTCTCCTGGGCGCGCGAATTGTCGCCCGGGTGTGCATTTTTTGCCCCGGCGCGCAATTTTTCGCTCGGGCGCCCGTTTTTTGCCCGGGAGAGCATTTTCCCCCGTTCACTCATTTTTTGCCCTGAGGCGCATTTTTCACCCGGGCGCGCGTTTTTTGCTTGTGCGCATTGCTTATCGCCCGAGCGGGCGTTTTGTCTCCTGGGCGCCCGTCTTTCGTCCGTGCGGGCATTTTTCTTTCCGGCTGGCATTTTTCGCCCGGGAGAATGTTTTTCGCCCGGGCGCGCGTTTTGTGGCCCGAGCGCTAGTATTTCGTCGGGAGTGCATATTTTGCCCAGGCGAGTGTATTTCGCCCTGGCGCGCATTTTTGCGCACTGATGCACGTCTTTTGCCTTGACGCGTATTTTTTGGCCGGGCACGAGTTTTTTGCCATGATGCATTTTTTGCGCCAGAGAGCGTGATTTTTGTCCGGGCACGCGTTTTGTTCCCGACTGCGCATTTTTTTACAGCAGACACATTTTTTAATATATATATAAAAAAATATTAGTTTTTCATAATATTTTTCAATTCTTCGACTTAATCTTATTTAACAAACGAACAAAAGAATTGATTAATTCTACAATATTCACCAATATTGTTTATTGACGAACGCTGGAATTAGAATTAGATCAATTCCAATTCTGAATATCGAATCCTAATATCGATTTCTAATATCAAATTCCAATTCTGTCCTAACGAGCGGACCCTTATAGAGTCCAATTAAATTAATTAATTTAAACAGTTCATTAACTTTTAAACAAAAGAACAACATTGTAGTAACATTACAAATTAAAAAATTTACAAATTAAATGAAATGTAGATAAACTATCGCATACCATTCGTTGATTCACTATCATGTCACATGATCCTCTGCATCCTCAAAAGTGGCCAAGTAATTTTTCGAATGAATTCGATTGCACCGAACAGTGCCGGTTGCATGAAATGAATCTCTACAAATCTCTTGATATCTTAATATGACTTGATGAGAATCAATGATTACTGTACAACGAATAAAATTATATTTAATGGGGACTTATATAAGCAACCCATGTATGGCTACTAGCAGACCCAAAAAATCAAAATAATAACTGAAACTCATAATTCGCCCCCTCTAATAGCTGCCCGCTCCCTATTTCTGCTTCTTCTTCTTTCTTACAGAGGTTAACCGTGGCCAAGCCCAACGACATTGTCAGAACAAATCCTCCTGCCACAACCGAAGGACGTTGGCCTCAGATCAAAGCTTGAATAAGTTGAGATCGGACCTGATCTCTGCGTCGTGCATTTAGGGTAACGCTTCCACATAACGCTTCTGCCCACTGTCGTTCTCCAAGCGCCGACCATAGTGTTTGTTGCCTCCATTGTCTTCGTCTTGTGCGGTGTCCTCCACGTCGCCATTATTTAGGTCATCTTTTTCCATCATTCCATTTATTTATGTTGCAAGTCACTCAAAGAGCTCGTAGGCCGGTCAAAGCAAACTGTCTTAGCTTGGGAGCGGGTCGAACGTGCAAACAGTCACAGAAAATTCGAACAGCTGGCATGGAGACTTTTTTAACGTGGAAAATCCGGAAAGGGTGAAAAATCACATGACCATTTCAAGGCGGACAAAATTTCACTAATTCTTTGAGTGTTACAAGTTTCTGAGTTCTCGAGGGTGACAGACCACCGCTCGTTACAATGGAATTTAATGGAATACGAAGTAAAATCTTCAAGTCGCCTTCGAAGGAGGTCTTCGAAGGAGAAGAAGACCTTCAAGGGCCGAAGGAGATCTTCAAAGGCCACAGAAGATCTTCAAGGGGAACATTGAACGCCGAGGGAGAACTTTGAAGGATTTTCGAAGGATTTCTTGAGGGCGCTGAATACAAGCTCTCCTGAAATGAAGGCTCTGAGATGCTTTATAGTTTTGGACAGGGGAAATTCAATAATTGCGCCATTGTAATCGCCATTACTACCGGGCGGATAAATCACGTTCCTCAATCTAGAGCACATAGATCGCCATATTTGCACATATGACAATTTTTCCCTCGGGCAGATCGGGCATGATTGGTGGCAGTGATGATAACGAACTGCGAACCGCGAGTTACGAACTGCGAACTGTGAGTTATGAAATGTGAATTGCAAACTGTGAGTTGCAAACTACGAATCGCAAACTTCCCTGCAATCCTTGTAGAGCTATTGTGCATGCGCTACCATAGGAGCTATTATGTGTGCGCTAACACACGCGGTAGTGGGCGTGGAAGTGGTGCACGACTGTGTGCGTATTGCCATGTGCAATGGTCCTCACATGCAATCATGCATGGTAATGCGCACTGTTTTGCGTGCATTGCTGCGCGTTGTGCTGTGCTTGTGGCGCGTGCATTTTACCGCATGGCAGTAGTGGCGCCCCGCTGTGCGCGCATTGCCACGTGCGTGCTATCATACGCGCGCTCCCGCACAACGGAAGCCCGAGTTACCTCATTTCCTTGGGTTCGTGGGTGGTTTTTGTTGGAACATGCTTTCCGCATCTCTTTTTTTGACAATAACAAATCCTATTGTATTTGATCATACTTGCATTGTGTTTATAGTGTGCAGGATCTTCAACATTCAATCCCCAAAGGAGTGTGAAAAAAAAAGATGTCGAAGCGACATCAGGATGATTCTCTGTTGATACCGCGGCGCGGTAACACTACCGATGGCGCTAGCGAATCGACGAAATGGTGTTCGACGAAAATAGATGTCGTTCGACGAAATGGTTTTCGACGAAAGTAGATGTCGTTCGATGAACTGGTGTTCGATGAAATGAGATGCGTTCAACGAAAAGAGATGTGCTCTACAGCGGAGCATTAGCACTACTGCTGGCGCGAACATAAATGGAAACAATTAACGGGAAGGAAACAATGGATAAAAAGGAATGATTGGCAGGATACATATTTAGCGTGCTCTACCGCGGCGCGACATGTCTACCGACCGGCGGTAGCTTTTGGAATCCTCCCGTCTGCATGTGATTGAGGAGTAAATGTGGAAGAAGATCTCGCGGGAAGGAATAATATACCGCTAACACGGCGCGGTAGTTACTAGCGCCGATCGGTAGCTTTTGGAAACTCCTAATCAATCATGATTTGATTATGGAACCAAAAGGGGCATTCAATAACATTATGAAGGAAAGAATATATCATATTTTCGTGGGGAATAATGTATTTTCAGATATAGAAGACAAACCCAGGAAATTGATAAGAATAGAAGGAAGGAAACTACTCACTGCTGCTTCCGCCCCGCTATATCACTACCGACGATGCTAGCTTTCCTGGACAGCAAACCTCTAATTAAAACAGCCCAAAAATGAGTTTCCTTTGACGTATTTGGATGAAATTTTTGAGGGCTGAAAGCCCTAGCCGTCTAGAGAAAAGTGAGGGGTATTTCCCACTCATCAAAAGAGAGAGTTCTTCAGAGGAGATCAAAAGAATATCATGCGCAAGGATTGAAGGCTATCAAAACGGCGATCAAGAAGCCTTCTCTCAACATACACATGGAGTGTTCTCGCTGCAACAATCTCTAATCAATTGGAGACATCCAAGGATCTCAAGAGCATCAAAGAGGAAGACTCTCAAGCCACAATGTTCGAACCTTTGCAAGCGAAACGACATCAACATCAAGGGTTCTACTTAGAGGGGAGTTTTTCCATTATCTTATCTTATAACGCTTATATTTTTATCTTTGTCCGGTAGAGAAATTCGCCACACGGCGACTAGGTCTTGAGGGGCTTAGGGAGGAATTCGCCACACGACGACTAGGTCTAGGGAGTAGATCTAGGGGGGGCTCGAGGCCTTTCAAGGGAAAGAAAGGCTAGAGCGGCTTGAGGCCTAATCTGGGGAGAGATAGGCTAAAGCCAACTGGTCCTTGGGAGAAGGGTCGGTATAGAAAACCAAAAGATTTTTCATTGGTCGCCTCTTTTCCAAGCGTCAATGGGAAAAGTTTTTGTAATCATATTTATTTCAATTTAATGTTAATGAAAATATGTTTGTTTCTCCATCTTATATTCGTGCTCTATGATTTTCATTGTTCTAACCTAAAAGTATTTTCACTGTTGCTAACGCCGAGCGGCAACTCTACCACTGGCGGTAACAACAGAGAATTATTTTTGTTAATAATCATAAAAAGTTTAAAACCCTTATTCCCCCCCCCCCCCCCCCGAAGGGAGCCTCAAGATCCAACAAGTGGTATCAGAGACAGGTTATTCCAAATCGGCTTAACAACTGGGAATAATGGCGTCTCTTGATCATGATCTCGCTTCTACTAGTGGTGAAAATTTTAATATAAATGAAAAAGTATTATCACCACCTTTATTTATGGGCAAAAATTATAAAGGGTGGAAAATATTAATGAAAATTTTTCTTAAGGCCTTAGATGAAAAAGTTTGGAATATTACTATTGAAAAGCCACCTAACGTACTAACTATATTGAGGACCACCATCACTAGCAATTGAGGACCACCAAAATATTTGAATAGTACATTGAGGTATGTAAAGTCTCCATCACAAGAACCATGTTCCAACATGGAGGACCACCTAATCGGCAAGGAATCAACCCTCCTTACAGGTCTGGTTCTTCATCTCTCTCTGTGTGGATAGATCTCATCAGATTGCTTGCAAGGATTAGGGCCAATTGGTCCCAAATCGGGTAGGCCAAAAGATTCAATTTCGGAGCTTTAAATCCCGCCTCCATATCCCTGTTCCGGCAACTTCCGGCCGACCAACCACCGCTAATCTCCGGCCACCACCTCAACGAAGGTGGCGGTGGCATTGGCCTGCCGAGGCGGCGCTTAGGTGGCCGGGAAAACAAGGAAAAAGGCAACCCAGGTCGGGGCAATCTCAGCCGTCGGCTGGAGGTAGAAGATGACCAGCAGTCGTCAGTTTGCTTCAAGATCTGTACAAGATCTTATATTAAATGTTTTAAATGTTTACGTTATTTCATTAAATTTGTCGACCGGAGTAGAAGAAATTCTTCGAGCGCAGTTAGTTTTCGTCGAACGCAGATTTGTTCTGCTTTCCTCGAGCGCAGTTAGTTTTCGTCGAACGCAGTTTTGTTCTGCTTTCGTCGAGCGCAGTTAGTTTTCGTCGAACGCAGATTTGTTCTGCTTTCGTCGAGCGCAGTTAGTTTTCATCGGACGCAGATTTGTTCTGCTTTCGTCGAGCGCAGTTAGATTTTGTCGAACGTAGAGTCAGTTATTTAATTAAATGTTTATATGGTTTCCGTCACATATTATGAAGTGCTTCATTTTAATTATTAAAAATACCAGATCACCTTTGATGAAAAAGTGCCCAACACCAATATTGTAGCCCTTGGTGTGTAGATTAAGTGAAAATTTGTTTCAGCCCAAAAGGAGTACTTTATCTCCCTGTAGGTCTATTTTGGTGGGACTGGTCCCTAGTGTAGGACATCCACCATTTCTTGAATAACTTTTGATTGGTTTATGAGATTGACTTGAAAAATGAAACCTAGGCTATTTGTACATACACCCACACAACATACTAAAAGATGGGATTTTTAGGAGAACCTTTTTCTAAGGTTTTTGGGATAATTTCATAAATCATTAATTAATTAATTATTGGGTCAAATGACCTCCAATGCCCTCCAAATTTTGGTGGGTGCTTCTTTGGGTTATCACCTGATCCTGGTAAAAATCTCAGCCCAACTGGGACTGTTTTAGTTTGGAAATTGGTTAACCTAAGTTGGGTCCAATTAGGTCAAAATTAGGGCATGGTCTTTAGCTTGGGATATTGTGGTCAAATATCCTCACTATGAGGTGAAACCCTGGCCACTGGTTTAAGATCACCTAAAATACCCCCATGAGTGGTTTGGGGTGGAGTGGAGGTGGTTAAGCCCTAGGACCCTAGATTTACCCCTTGGGGTGCATATAGAGCTTTGTGAAGAACATGTGGTCAAAAGCTATAGAATGGTCATGGAACTTGGTGGATAAGTTCATAGGGTGCAAATAGGCCCTAGGTAATTTTATAAGAATTTTAAGAACAATTATTCCCTTGAAATAGGTTATAACCCCTTTAGGGAAATTCCTTATAAGAGAAATTTACATGCTTCAATGGTTTTGGATGATGATGAAACTTTGGTAGTGTCTTTATTGTCATGATATACACCTCTAGTAATTTTTTTGTATTTAATTGAATGATTTAACCAGTACTTCATTCACAAGGCATTTATTTTGTCTTAGGCTTAAGAAAAATAATTAAGGGTCCAATACTCTTTGATAAATTGTGCAAATGGGTGATATGACATTTTAGAGCATTAGGAAGCTCTGTGAATTTTTATATAATTTTTGGAGACTTAAATGAGTAGGCTACTTCATACCTTATCTTATTTGAGGATTTGTTAAAGTATTTATTTAAGTGAGAAAATGGTTTCCATAAATCCTGAAATTTAGTCAGTAGACTTTTCTAATGAATACAAAGGTCTGGTAATTTTCCCCTAATTTTGGTGTAAGTATTTTTGGTGGTTCCTTCATAAATCTACCAATTTGGATATAAGTTGAATATTAGAAATAGAGGACAATTACTTACTGTAAAAATATGATATGCTGTATTTGCTTATATTTCGTCATCATAGATTTATCATAATTTTAGGGGGGCCATATCATAAGAAGATCTTACACTTCATGTTCATTTTCATACTTGGCAAATGTTTGGAGAAATTAAAATAAATGCTAAATAAATAAGGAAGAATAGGATTATCTGGATTTAGTCTTATAACATCATGATAGACCTCCAGTAAATATCTTGAGTCAGTTGGATGAATATTTGGAGTACCTCTAGTTATAAGCTTCATATAGTTAGTTTGGTTTGCGTTTAGTAAAATTGTGAAATTTGGGTAACTAGTGGCCTACTAATTGGAAATGGCATGTAGTTGGTGTACATGGTCAGGATGAAGAGATTGAGGTCACCAAAAGGATTTTATGTGACTAGGAGTGATTGGTGAGTTAAGGGTAAGTTGTGCTCGGGGTTGACGAAGGATCGTCTTTCACCTAGCGGGTCATAAACATACTTAGGGTAATCCAAGTATAATAACAAGGAGGGGTAATCTTATGCGTAGATACCAACAACATTAAGTGTCTTGAGAAAGGGAGCCTTGGGGTGTCATCCCATTATTATTCCTAGTACCGTAGCGAGCCCCTTACAGGGTAATCCTCGAGAAGCCCAAGAATAAACATATATTGTAGGGTTATGTTGTTATACAAGATTAACTTAATAATACACTCACTCACACTCCGTTATCAAGGGTATATTAGTCGGTTTGGTCTTACGAGCGGTAGGCTCGGTGGTCGTAGCGGCCGAGAGAGCTGAGTCTGGTGAGCTTGTGACTCAGTAAGGTTATTGATGATGGGCAGGTTGGCACGGGGAGCCTATGGCTTGGAGATAGATAGTAGAACATGTTTGCATGTGCACAAAGGTGGTGGGTTTTTGGTATTGGACGGTCGTTCACACCGACGTCAATACACTGACTCGGCAGGTGTGGAATTTGCACTTAGCCATAAAAGTTTGGTGGTCCAGCCAGTAAGAGTACGAAGATGCTTTGCGGTTTTGCATTGAGGCATACGATATATCTAGGTTAGGTAGTGTGAATACCAACCTAGAGGTGGGCGAGTCCCAACCCACCGCTTCCGTTTGCCACAATGGGAGTATCCTGGGTGTCTAGCCAGCTCCAAAAAGGGGGAACTAAAGGTCTGTGCGCTTAGAGTCGAAGTGTGTGAGTTGCACTTGTATGAACATAGCATAAACTGCATAACTTTGCATGTCATGGCATAAGCATTGCATTTCAACCCCTACCCCTATTCCTATAAGTTAATGGTTACTTTTCTATTTTATACTTGTCTTTACTTACCGTACTTTACTTGCTCTTTACTATGCTTTATTTGCTGCTTCAATTATATATATAATCACATGTGTAGTGTAGAACATTTCCTGTAGACTAGATCCACTGTCATCTGCTTTTATTTATACCCTTGTTGTCCTCCGCTTCATCCCTCCCGCACGGTGCCTAGGAGCCATTGGGGGTAGGGTGGGGAACATAAGGCTTATTCTTTTTGACTAACGGTTGGTGGACCATATTATTTTAGGGGATCGAGGAGACGCAGCAACACCAGAGGCCGGTGCAGACGAAGGTGGGCCAGTCTAGTACAGGAGCTCCAGTTTTAGGATCAGTGAGTGATTAGTAGTTAGCTTCCGCGAGTGATCCTGTAGTGAGGATATGATGTACAGGGCATGAGCCCTTTATTAATGTTATATTTTATTCAGTTATACTATGTGGACATCCCTTATGATGTTTTACTTTTCTATGTGATGTGGACTTGGCTCTTTTGTTTAAGTTTCTTTGTTTTTGCTTCTTTGTGATCGATTTGGCTGGCAGCGTCGGCGTTTTGTGGTGGCAACCTTCCCGAGTGAGGGTGTCACCGCAAAGCGGCGGTTCTGGGCCTAATACCCCAAGTTTGAAAAGAAAAAAAATGGGGTCTTACAAGTGGTATCAAAGCAAACCTCGATCTGAAGAAAAGAAGTCCACAAACCCTGGGCCACCCCGCGCGAGCTTTGTTTGAGGATAAACTAGCAGCGGAAGCAATGGTGTGCCCATATGGGAAAATCACATGAAAAGTCCACTTTTAACTGAATCTTTTTTAGCCAAATCTCTTTACAAGTCTCAAGTTTTCTTTTGTAGCCAGCGACAAACCCTGCCCCCAGCAGGGAATACCTCCTGCTACAAAGGTCTCCTTAGATAGTCCTTTAGTCAACGAGTTAGATTTAAACTCCACTAGGGCACGTGACTTACCATGATAATTTATACCACCCATGCCCTAGTCTGAAATAGACCGTAGGTATAACTTTGAGGATACCCCAAAGAAGCTAGAGAAAGAGAGATTGACACATAAGCAGAATGGTATGTGACTCGTAGACTCAACCCTCGTACCGGTGACATGATTACATTGAGACAACCATCACACTAAGAACCGAGGGTCGGATAAGAAATTCAAGTTAAGAAGAGACCTAATTGGGATTGGGTCATATGTTTAAGGTTGTCGTAGAGGGTACCTTAAAGAGTCTGAAGAATGGAGCGAATTATCAAGTTTCAAGATAGAACCCCAAGTCTAAGGTTGTGTGCCCTAAGAATGGTTTGCATACTTGGGACGAATATAACTTGGTGATATTGAAGATACTTAGCCCAAAAATAGATAGAGGCTAATCTTTTGTTTATTGGGGCTTACCTTGTTTATTGGGCAAATTAGTTACTGACTTGGGTTTCCCTTAGATTTAATTTAGAAAGTGTTGCATCGTGAACATAATGATTTTGAAGTTGTTCATATTCGACGTTATTCGGGCAAGGATGAGATAGTGTAAAAGTAGGTCTGGAATAATGATCTAAAGTATTACCAGGACAATGGATAAAGACCGTTGATCAAACAATAACTTGACCTTAGTTGAATCATTGGAAATGTAAAGTCGCCAGGATTAATCACTTTCGGATGTCGATGTCCTAGTCTAGAAGTTGAGGACGGAAATTAGATCTTACAAGTTGTAGTTATACCCGACAGTTTTTGAGGTTTGGGGCATTCGGAAGTGTTTAACTTATGGTTTGTTAAAAATCACACCTTATCATGGTAGAGAATCTTAATTACAATAATAACCTTATACCTTGGGAGCTTTGATGATAAATAACCAGAGATCTTCGACGTTGACTTATTGGATTTAAAATCTAGTGTTTGAGTTTACTATGATAAGAACGATCTAAGTTTATCTTACTTTAGACCATTCGAAAGTGATCGAGACTAGCATATGTGGAAGTGATAGGAATTTGGTGAAATAAACGTGAAGATATTTTCTTGATGAAATTGACTTGTGAAAAATGCTAGGGTCCGTTCGGCGCGCAGGTAATGACTTTCTGGAATTGGCTTTGGCCAGAAAACCAATATCTGCAGGAATTGGTTTTGTGCATAAAACCAATTATGTTGTTCGGTTACAGGATAGAATTCAGTGAACAGAATTGGAATTGATATCTGTAAGTTGTTCGGCTACACGATGGAATTGGCTTTCTGGAATTAAAATTTTTAAAAGCACGCGCCCGGGCGAAAAGCGCGCGCCCGGGTGAAAAGCACGCGCCCGGGCAAATAACGCGCGCCCGAACTAAAATATCGCGCCAGGGCGAAAAAATTGCTGCCAGTGAAAAAATCTTGCACGGGAGAAAAAATCGCGCACATGCGAAAAAATTGAGCCCAACCGAAATAAATGTGCCTGGGCCAAAAAATCGCGCCCGGGCAAAATATTGCGGTCGGTGAAAAAATCGCGCCTGGGCGAAAAAATCGAGCCCGAGAGAAAAAATCTAGCCCGACAGAAAAATCGCGCCCGGCCGAAAAAATCGCGCCCGGCCGAAATAAACGTGCCCGGGAGAAATAAAACGCGCCCGAGCGAAATAAACGTGCCCGTGCGAAAAAATCGCGCCCGGGCAAAAATATGCGCCCGGGTGAAATAATCGCTCCGGGGCGAAAAAATCGCGCCCGGGCAAAAAAATCGTGCCCAGCCGAAATAAACGTGCCCGGGAGAAATAAAACGCACCCGAGCGAAATAAACGCGCCCGGGCAAAAAAATCACGCCCGGGCAAAAAAATAGTGCCTGGGCGAAAAAATCGCGCCCGGGCAAAAAAATTGCGCTCGGGCGAAAATATGCGCCCGGGCGAAAAAAATAGCGCCCCGGGCGAAAAAATCAAGTATGGGTGAAAAAATTGCGCCCGGGAGAAATAAAACGCGCCTGGGCGAATAAACGCGCATGGGCTTAAAATCGCTCTCGGGCGAAAAAATGGCGCCCGGGCAAAAATATGCGCCCGGGCGAAATAAACGCGCTCGGGCGAAGTAAACGCGACCGGGCGAAAAAATCGCGCCCGGGCGAGAAATCTAGCCCGGGCGAAAAAATCGAGCCCGACATAAAAATCGAGCCCGAGCAAAAAAAGCGCTCTCTGGCGAAAAACACGCGCCCGACCTAAAAACACGCTGGTCAAAAAATGTGTGCCCGGGTCGAAAAAAATGCACGCACGACCGAAAAAACGCGCTCCCGTGCGAAAAACACACGCCTGAGTGAAAAAAGAGCGTCCGGGCGAAAAATGCCCGACAGGCCGAAAAACACCCGGTCGGCCGAAAAAACGCTCGCCCGTGAGAAAAATACGCGCCCGGCTGAAAAATGCGCGCTCGAGCAAAACATCGCGCTCCCGGGCAAAAAAACGCTCGTCTGGGAGAAAAATGAACGTTCGGTCGAAAAGCACGCGCCCGACCGAAAAACTCGTGCCCAACTAAAAAACACACCCTGCAGGAAAACGCACACTCGGGCGAAAAACCCTCGCGTAGGTCGAAAAACTCTAGCGTAAACATTTGATTATGCGGAAAACCTATGCGCAGAGGTAAGAATTGCTATTTGATTTTTTAGTTCATAGTAAAAGCCATGAGTTTTCACATGAAAGTCAATAACCGCTTAAATTTCGTTGCGCCAAACACTAGAATTGGATTTCTAATCTCCAATGCCAATTCCAGAAAGCCAATTCCGTCCAAACGAACAGACCCTTAGGGTTTCAAAAGATTCTACCCGTATACCTTATGAATCAAACTCCACCTAGAAAGTGATTGGGAGTCATCTTTAAACATTGATACTAGTGTTGGTTGGTTAACATATGATCATAAGATCCATGTGTACACCCCCTTAAATTCTGAGGATAATTGGGACGCTTGATGATGCAATCAGTCCCACTAAATGATAAGAATCATTTAAAATCATAAAGTTGAGTTGGTTGATGACTCGGGCGTACTCGTAGGAATAAGAAGCTGATTGTGTAAAAAGTTTTTATAGAATCTTTGCCTACCCACATAGATGAAAACAATAGTCACCGGAAAAAATGGTGTATTGCGGAATGTATATTTCCTCGAAATGAAGAAATACATCGTATGTTTTGTGATGCACAGTGAAGGCCAAGTGCAAAAGTCTTTGGAGAACTACCACAGTCACTGCCCGTGTTAGAGTGGAGTTCGAGGACATAACTATGGATTTCACACGCAGGTTACCACTCCGAACACAGTCTTATTTGGAACATCGAGGATAGATTGACCAAGGTATCTATGGTCGCCTCGGGACGGAAGGACGCTCCCGTTGGTATTTGATGGGATTTGACGAGATGTTTGTCCATTATTGTGGTGTACCCAGGACGATTGTGTCGGATCAGGGTGAACAGCTTACGACCAAAAAGTGAGGATCAGTCCAGGCTTATCTCGGCTCTTGGTTGACGTCAGCATAACTTTCCACCCTCAGAGGGACAGAGGCGCATAATTTCCACAATCTTGGACCCAGGATGAGGATCCCAAGGCACTCGGCTCGGAATTTATGGAGGACATATATACCCAGGTGTTACTGATTTGAGTTAGGATGTTGGGGACCAGAGCAGCTAGGTCAGGTATTACGATGTGTAGTATCGTCAAGTAGAGTTCCAGGTTGGAGACAGGGCTGGAAGATACATCCGATGTAGGGAGTCTTGCGGGTTCGCAGGCGGAAGAAGCTCAGTCTGAGATAGATGGGGCTCTACATGATCCTGGAGTGGATTAGCCAGTTGGCTTATAGACTGGAGTTGCCGTCGGAGTTAGCAAGATTGCACGACGTCTTCCATGTCTCCTCCTTTAAGAAATCTCTACTACGACCGGAGTAGTGAATTTCTACTATAGATGGCCCGGTAGCCTCCAGTTGATTGATTCACCTGGAGCCGGTCCGGTTAGATGGCATGAAGATGCGGGTCTTGCGGCACAAGAAGGTCCTGCTGATCATGGTCCTATGGAGAAATCATGGACATGAGAAGCTTATCAGGGATCCTCTAGAACTGATGTAGCAGAGATAGTCGGTGCTCTTCGAGTCAGGAATAACTTCCATTCTTAGGGGATGTTACGTTCTGTCACTCTCGGTGAAAACCCCTCAAGCCTAACCTGAATTTCGAGGATGAATTTTTTATTTATTTATTGGGATTTGTAACATCCCCCAAACAGCTAGACCCCTAGGATGGTTTTGTCATGATTAGGGCATGACAAAACCATAGGAAGCTCAAAGGGAGCATAAAAGCTTTGGAAATAAGAAGAAAACCCATGTGGTCTGCAAATAGCAATTTTCAGATACCAAGCATAGGGTTGGACTTTAGGGCCCCACCTTGAATCTTGACCCCACCATAGCATCCCTAACCCATTAGGGGTATCCTTGGAGCCCCAGGGACCCATTGAGGTCAGCCTAAGGGGTCAATTTGACCAAAGTCAACCTTGTCTCAAATTAGGTCAAAATAACCTAAATTGCCCAAATTGAATTCAATCCATTTGGGCTAGGCCCAACTAAAGTGGCCCACCATCTAGTGGGCCACGTAATTACTGAAATTACCACTTAATTTCTGTAATTGGTGATTAGGAGAGAGAAAATGGAGGTTTCCCCCAAATTTGGAGAGAAAGAGAGCATTCATGGAGATTGAATGCAATTGATCCTTCAATCCCTCCCCAATTGATGAGCATTCACCTCACCCCTTCAGTTACAAATAAATTCTGGAGTTTCTATGTCCAGGGGGGCTGGATTAAGGGAGAATTAGAAGTAACCGAAATCTTAGGCTTAATGGCCATTAATGGTAGAATCAAGGTGGTGGCTCCTCCTCTCCCCAAATTGATCCCTTTAAAAGCTTCAGAGGACTGAGAGGTGTGGTTTCCCCCTTTTATTTGGAGAGATTGATGAATAGTAAAATATACGTATTTTCTATATTGTTTCTTATATAGTTTTATATAAATTTTGTAATATTTCTTTTTAATTATTGAATAAATGACTTGTTTTTACTTATATATTTTTATATGTAAAAATGAATTATTTAAGTATATATTAAATAAAAACTATATAATGTATATGTAAATATTTATAAAAACTCTAATATATATAAGTATTAAAATATTCTATAATTAATGTTAATATGTATAATATAAAATATTTGTAAATATATAATATAAATAAAATGTTCCCTTGCTAAACAGATAAGCTAGCTCGGTCCAGTGGTGTGGTTTGTTAACTTCGGCAAGTGGCCCGGGTTCGAAACCTGGCCAGCACCATTTTGCGTGGATTTAATCCAGCTATCCGCACCCCACGCGCCTACCAGCTATCCGCACCCCACGCGCCAACTCATTTCCCGTCCGAAGTCCCGCCTGCCTGCTGCCCTGCCTCCACGTGTCGCGCCAGCACACCCGCCTGCCGCACCTACTGCCCGCGCTCAGCCCGCCAGCTAGCCTTCTAGAAGCTCCCAGCTGTCCCGTGCCCGCCCCTGCTGCCCGCGCCCGTTCCTTCCCTTCCAGCCCTCTAACCGCACCCCACTTTTTTCCTATAAATAGATGGGGTAGGCCTTAGTTATTTGGGTTCACAAATTCTAATTAGTTTAGGGGATTTGTGTTCCACTTTTGGTTTTTTCCTCTCTTTGTTATCCATTGTCATCACTTTGTTATGTAAAAAATTTTGGCTTAATAAAATAGATAAATGTTTTTGTTATTGTTCATCTTGTTCTTCTTTTTCAAGTTCTTCATGTTCTTCCTCTTTTTTTCTTTTCATGTTGTTATGGTTATTTTCTTTTCTTAACTTTTGTAAGTGTGTGTGTGTGTGTGTATGAGCATAATTTTAAAAGCTTTCATAATTAGTTTTTTGCTTTCATAACTAGATTTTCAGCATTTTTTATTGCTTTCAGAACTAGATTTTTCACTTTATTTCTGCTTTCATAACTTAGATTTCCCGCTTTCTTTATCGCTTTCATAACTTAGCTTTTCATGCTTTCATAATCTAGGTTTATTGCTTTCATAACTTAGCCTTTTTTTGTCTTTTCTATTGCTTTTCTTGGTTTTTGCTAAACGCACACCAAGCCCGCGATTGTTATCATTTTTGGTTTTCAAATTAATGCACTTATCATCTTTTTAATATCCGATAAAACAATAGTCGTAGCTCGAAGTAACAATACTCGACGGGACCCAGGACTAAATACGGCCTTGATATGATTTTTATCATATACACTACACGCGATAGGTGCGCTTGCCTCCTACGTCGTTTATTTTCTTATCAAGTTTTTGGCGCCGTTGCCGGAGAACTTCATCGATATTGCGAAAAAAGTATACACTATTGATTTTATCATCTTTAAAAAAATAAAAAAAATTAAAAAACCCCAAAAAACCCAAAAAATATATGTTTTCTCTTTTTCTTAACCTTTAATTTGTAAATATAAAAAATTAAAAACCAAAAAAATGATGAAATATTCTTATAAAAAAAAATCCAAAAAAAATTAGTATTTTTCTCTCTTTTTTGTTAAGTATTAATATATAAATATAGTATATCCTTTTTTATCATCCATTATAAATAAAGAAAAAAAATGATGATGAAAAAGTTAGAAAAATACAAAAAATATTTGTTCTATTTGTATTTGTTTCATTAAGTTTTTATATGCATTTTTGAAAACATATTATTTCAAATTTCAAAATGAAAAAAATAATGAAAGACTTAAAAACCAAAATCAAAATGAATTCTGGGAATTTTAAGATAGGACAATAGATCGTTTTCCTCGAAGTAGGATTACTCGACAGACCCGAAAGGAGATTTTTGTCGATATTTTGAAAAGAGGAAACCCCGTTGCTTTTACCTTATTATTTCTACATTTTCTTCTTTGCTTTTCATCTTAAAGAATTTCTTTATTAATTTTGTTTTTTTCTTATGTTTTAATATAAATTTGAATATGCGTATTTCAAAAATGATGAAAATACATTTAGAAAACTCCAATAATATATATCGTTTTACTTTATATATATATATATATATATATATATATATATATATATATATATATATTTCATCCTTTTTGTGATATAGAAAAAACCAAAAATCATAAATGTTCATTTTACTTTGTTTTTCTCTTTCTTGTTCTTATTATTTTTGTTCCTTTTTTAGTATCATTATGTATATAAATGTACATATAAGAAAAATCCAAAAAAAAAAATTTAATATAATTATGTATCTTTCTTTTTGTAAATATCTTTTTCCTTTTTTTTCTTTCTTTCTTATTTTTTTTTTAGGTTTTATATATGTAAATTATATATGTAAATATTTGGCTAAATTTTGAAAAATAAAAAAAAATGATGATGATGGAAGAACTAAAAAATCCCAAAAAAAATTAATTAAGTATTTTTGGCTTTCTTATTTTTTCTTTTTTCCTCTTTCCTTTTTCTTGCTTTTCTTTTTTGTTAAGTATTTATATATTTTTTTATCATATTAAAAATCCAAAAAAAAATGATGATGATGAAAATATTGAAAAATCAAAAAAATATATGTTATATTTTCTTTCTTTGTTTTTTTTTTCTCTTTCTTAAGTATTATTACTTATTAAGTTTAATTTTGTATATAAATATGCATAAAAAATGGTATGATTTCTATTTTATTTTCATTAAGATTATATATGCATATTTAAACAAAACAAAATAATACTCTAATTAAAATGACAAAATAATGGAAAATTTTGAAACATAAATCAAAAAGAATTTTTGGAATTTTTGAGATAGAATAATAGGTAGTTTTCTCGAAGTAGGATTACTCGACAGACCCGAAAGGGGATTTTTGTCGATATTTTGAAAAGGGGAAACCCTATTACTTTTATCCTTTCATTTCACTTCTTCTTCTTTGCTTTTTATTTTAAAGTTTCTCTTTATTTTTCTCTTTTTTATTAAGTATAAAGGTTTTTATATATATGCATATTTTAACAGTGATGAAAATATATTTAGAAAACTTTCCAAAAATATATATATATAGTTTTGCTTTATGTATATATGTTTTATTTTTTATTTTGTAACTAAGAAAATTTGGAAAAACAAATAGAAAACTTATATATATATGCATATGATTTTATCATTTTTATCACCCCCCCCCCATGTACATAAACCTTTATTATTATGTTTTAACATCTTTTGCAGGAAATTATTCCGGTTATCCCGTCTCCAAAATAGGGGGCGTGCTTTTTCCCCATGCTTCCCCCCCCCCCCCCCCCCCCCCCTCTTGTATTTTCTTTTTCCTCTTTTTCATGCTTTTGTACATATATAGAATTGTACCTCATACTTACTTCAACATTGGGGACAATGTTGATTTTAAGTATGGGGGTATGGTATGATGTTTCCCCCTTTGTAATTATTGTACCCCATTTTTACTTAGAAAAAACCAAAAAATGACAAAATAAATAAAATCGCGAAATTTGTTACAACATAAAAAATTATTTGTAATAACATAACAAAATTTGTTATGACATAATAAATTATGTTGCAACATCTTTGTCCCTCTTATAAATGTTTATGTCCCTCTTATAAATTTTTATAAATTATGTTGCAACATCTTTGCAACATCTTTGTCCCTCTTACATAAAATTCAAAAAATCCAAAAAAATCATTAATTAACTTAGAAAAAACACAAAAACAATTTTTTAAATGTTTTATGTTTATGTCTTTTATTTGTATATAAAAATCCTTATTTATAATAATAAATCAAAATCCAAAAAATGATGAAAAGTTTTACTAAAAAAATTTTGTTGTAACAAAATTCACATATTTTGTCATAACACCAAAAATTTTTATATAAATTTTTATTTTTCTTTCTCGTTCTTTTTCTTTTTTAGTATTAATGTATATATTTTACCAAAATTAAAAATCAAAAAAAATTTTGATGAAAAAAAATATATTACAAAAAACCACAAAAATATTTTGTATGTATTTTTGCTTTTCTTAATTTTCTTCTTTCTTTTTGTTACTTTGTTTTTATTAAGTATTTATATATGTATTTTGTTATAAAAAATCAAAAATAATAATATAAATATCTTAAAAACTCCAAAAAAATGATGAAAAAACCTATCAAAAAATCCAAAAAAAGAATAAAACCCCTACTTTGCTTTTTGTTACTTCTAAGGCTAGGTTAGGTTTATCTTTAAGCGTTTTTCATTATTTTTGATTTACTAAAACCATTTTATTTGTATCATAGTTTGTAGGTTTAAATTTTTGGAATTTTAGTAGTAAAAAATATTTTGTGATTTTAATTCAATTTGAGAACAAAATTTTTAGCACTACCTCGAGTTAACACTAAATAGATTCGCTTTTGTATTAAATTGGCAAACTTTTTTTAGATTCAATTATTCTAACTCGAAACTTGTGAAACTTTAGGAATATTCTAATCTACTAAATTTTGCTCTCAAATCCTTTTTTATTATTCTAGTTTTTCTTTTGAAACCCTCACCCCTTTAGCTTGGCATAAAAAAAAGTAAAAGAAGAAGTTTTAAAAGAAATCCTGTGTCAATGGGAATAAAAAGATTCCGTAAACACAGGCACCCAATATTGTTAAAAGAAATCCCGTGTCAATGGGAATAAAAAATAAAATTCCGTAAACACAGGCATTGGGTTAAGTTTACAAAGATTTCAATTATCCCCTGTAAACCAACGCTGGGAATCAAAGCAAAACCACCAAAATGGTGGGGGTGAGAGGATTAAATCCATCACCCCTAATACAAGCACTCTTCTTTTTGCCAAGGCTACCTTTTTTCCCCTACCCCTTAGCCAATAAAATTGTAGGCTAGATTTTAATTTAAAAAGTTTGCGAGAGCATAATTGGTAGGTTTTATTTATTCTTAAAAATTTTCTTTAAAAGTTAAGGTTTTATATAATTCTACTCTAATTAAAGGCGCCAAAGACTGCAATATTCGACGCTATTTAACTAACTTTAGAAGTCTCGCTAAAACTTTTTCGCTCTTTTTAAATCATCTTCATAATTTAGGACTTACCTCTTTAAATCTCCTAAATTTATATCGATCTCACTTTTGATTAAATAAAAACTTTAGTAATTAGAAATTTTATTAACGACTTATAGGTATCCCTTACTTTTTGCTCTGGAATAGCAAAAGCTTAAGTATGGGGGTATTTGATGAATAGTAAAATATACGTATTTTCTATATAGTTTCTTATATAGTTTTATATAAATTTTGTAATATTTCTTGTTAATTATTGAATAAATGACTTGTTTTTACTTAAATATTTTTATATGTAAAAATGAATTATTTAAGTATATATTAAATAAAAACTATATAATGTATATGTAAATATTTATAAAAACTCTAATATATATAAGTATTAAGTTATTCTATAATTAATGTTAATATGTATAATATAAAATATCTGTAAATATATAATATAAATAAAATGTTCCCTTGCTAAACATATAAGCTAGCTTGGCCCAGTGGTGTGGTTTGGTTAACTTCGGCAAGTGGCCCGGGTTCGAAACCTGGCCAGCACCATTTTGCGTGGATTTAATCCAGCTATCCGCACCCCACGCGCCTACCAGCTATCTGCACCCCACGCGCCAACTCATTTCCCGCCCGAAGTCCCGCCTGCCTGCTGCCCTGCCTCCACATGTCGCGCCAGCACACCCGCCTGCCGCACCTACTGCACGCGCTCAGCCCGCTAGCTAGCCTTCTAGAAGCTCCCAGCTGTCCCGTGCCCGCCCCTGCTGCCCGCGCCCATTCCTGCCCTTCCAGCCCTCTAACCGCACCCCGTTTTTTTCCTATAAATAGATGGGGTAGGCCTTAGTTATTTGGGTTCACAAATTCTAATTAGTTTAGGGGATTTGTGTTCCACTTTTGGTTTTTTCCTCTCTTTGTTATCCATTGTCATCTCTTTGTTATGTAAAAATTTTTGGCTTAATAAAATAGATAAATGTTTTTGTTATTGTTCATCTTGTTCTTCCTTTTCAAGTTCTTCATGTTCTTCCTCTTTTTTTCTTTTCATGTTTTTATGGTTATTTTCTTTTCTTAACTTTTGTAAGTGTGTGTGTGTATGAGCATAATTTTAAAAGCTTTCATAATTAGTTTTTTGCTTTCATAACTAGATTTTCAGCATTTTTTATTGCTTTCATAACTAGATTTTTTGCTTTATTTGTGCTTTCATAACTTAGATTTACCGCTTTCTTTATCTCTTTCATAACTTAGCTTTTCATGCTTTCATAATCTAGGTTTATTGCTTGCGATTGTTATCATTTTTGGTTTTCAAATTAATGCACTTATCATCTTTTTAATATCCGATAAAACAATAGCCGTAGCTCGAAGTAACAATACTCGACGGGACCCAGGACTAAATACGACCTTGATAAGATTTTTATCATATATACTACACGCGATAGGTGCGCTTGCCTCCTATGTCGTTTATTTTCTTATCAGAGATCGAGCAACTTTGTTGGGAAAATGATTTCTCTTAACCCCTGAAAAAGAGTTAAATATGAATTCTAAGAAAGGAAAATCAAGGTTAAGTCAATATGCGTCGAATAGTATTCGACGCAACGTCGACGTTGTATCGACGTTCCTTTTAGAATGAGTTGAAGTAGCTCCAAGCAGAATTCGACGTATCCTATTTCGACGTCGCTCTGACTTCTAGTCGATGTATCTTGAGAAGTCGACGCACCCTAGTCAACGCACCTTCCTTATTCTCCTCTCGATGCTCTGCCAGGATGAATTCGACGCCTACGTCGAATAGTAATCGACGCACGTCGATTTATATGATTAATTCAAAAATCGCCAGATCTCTTTCCTTCTTTTATAGATCTGATTTATATGGAATCAATTTATTCTTTATAGCCGTTCTGAATCATTCTTTCCTCTAATAGATTATTGGCTAAATTGATTAAATCCTTTATGGACATTATTTGAATTCAGATTGAATACTTTCCTTCTAAGGATATAACTGTTATGGAAATTTCTTTTTCTTTCTAAATACTCTACCTGCTAATTGATTACTCTCCTATAGTGTTATTTTAATGAACAGAGCTATAAATAACTAAGGAGGTCGGCAGAGAAAGACAACAAGTGATCCACCATATACACATTGAAAAAGAGGAAAATCTCCCAAAAAGTGAAAAAGAGAGAATAGAGAAATTGTTCTGCAGCAACCATCAAGCATTCTTCTTCTTCTTCTTCTTCTTCTGCTTCTGAAGTCATACTGCTGCAAAATTCTGAAAAGATTACAATCTCCTTCTCACTATAGAAGGGAGATTTAATTCACTACTTCTCGTGCTTCCAATCTTCTTGCTAGGAAGAAGATTCATTTTTGTCTTAAATACTTCTTTTTCCTTTTCTCATTTTCATACTCACATACTGTAAAAGAGTTTTTAGAATCACTCTTCAAAAAATTTAGTTGTACTGTTTCTAAGAGTCTCCTTTTCAAAAGACTCAGTTGGTTCTAAGAGTCTCCTTGTCAAAAGACTCAGGGTGGTTATAAGAGTCTCCTTATCAAAAGACTCAGTGCAAGATAGTGAATTCCTACCAAGGGGGTAGAAGACTGGACTACCCAAAGTTTGGGGAACCACTATATTTTCTTATGTTGTGCTGTGATTTCTTTTCTTGCATTTACTTTCTTTATTTGTTTAATTCTTTTTGGTGTGTGTGGGAAGCTATAATCTGTGATCATACACATATATATATATATTAACTTTGCACAAAATATTTTAAATCTCTATTCACCCCCCTCTAGAGAATTCTAGTGAGGTTAACTGTGCACTTCCAATTGGTATCAAAGCGAGGTAGATCTAAAAAGGTTAACTCCTTGATCAAAAAGATCCTACCTCTTATTTATAAATATATATTTCTATAATAATTATTTTTCACATGGCACAAATCAAAGATTATGCTTCCACCACACCACCAATGTGCAATCTTGAAAAGTTTGCAGTTTGGAAGACAAGAATTAGGATTTATATGAATTCCATTGATGAAGACTTATTTAATGTTATCTTGATAGGTCCTCCCAAGCCTTATAGAAAAGACTCAAGTGGTGAAATGACTCAAACACTTGTCCCAAAGGCTGAGTGGACAGTTGAAGAGAAAAAGGCAGGAACATGTGATGCAAAGGCTGTAAATATTCTGGTCTCAACCCTTTCTGATGAAATCTTTCTAAGGGTGGTTGATTGTGAATCAGCCAAAGAAATTTGGGAGGCTCTCATAAAAATGGTAGAAGGAAGTGCTGATGAAAGAAAATATAAGAAGGCCCAATTGATCTCTCAATATGAGAACTTCCAAAAGAAGAATGAAGAAAGCATCTCTGAGATGTATGACAGATTTAGTCTGATCATCAATCAACTAAGGGACTTGGATAGAGAAATCTCTCTTACAGAGATCAATGACAAATTGCTGATGAGTCTCCCAAGCTCATGGGACTCAAGGATATGGGCAATAAGAGACACAAGAGGTCAAAGGGAAATTTCAACAGATGCTCTCTTAGGAAAACTCAGATCCTTTGAGCAACTGCTGAAAACCAGAGAAGAGAAGAAGAGAAGAGAAAACATCCCAACCTCCTCAAAAGACAGGAACATTGCATTAAAAGCAACAGAGGAAGGATGCTCTATCACTGAAGAAGAACTATTCAGTTTCCTGGCCAGAAAATTCAAGAAATGGGTCAGGACAGATGGATCAAGAAGGAGAGAGTCAAAACCAAGGTATGACAAAACTCCTACTAAGGAAATTATTTGTTATTCTTACAGGAAACCTGGACATATTGCCCCAGAATGTCCAGAACATGCTGAGACAAAGAAAGATCTCAAGAAAAAGCGGGAAGAAGAAAGAAAGAGGCTTTATAGCAGAAGCCTGGAGTGATACAGACTCTGAGGACAGCTCCTCTTCCAAGAGTTACAATGAAGAACCTAAGCAAGAAGATCTATGCTTGATGGCCCTTGAAGGATCAAAGAATAATGATAGTGCTAAATCATGGAGTGAGACAGGATCAGAAGAAAGCATATCTTCTGAAGATGAAAAAGAAGATAGCCTTATTCTCATAAAGGAATCTGAGGATAAGGATGAGGTAAGCATGTTTGATAAAATAGATTTTCAAGGTGATAACTTCAGAAATGATTTTATGGGATTGTGTCTAGATCAACTAAAAGCAACACAAGAAATTAAAGATCTAAAAGAACAAATCAATGTAGCTAAAAACCAGAGAAATAGAGAAGTTAAATGCTCTAAAGATTATGAATTAAGGGCTAACATCATAGAAAAGGAGGTAGAAAAGGCTAAAATAGAAAATCAGTTCCTTAAGGATAAGGTTTCCCAGGCAAAGGCCTTTGAAGAATCAATAAACATGAGAAGCCAAACTCTTAAGGAAATAACTGAAAAACAAACAATGAGACACAAAAATCTTGGGCTAGGAGCTGATCCATCAACCAGCTTAAATCCATCCAGCAAACCTGCTTGGATGATCCCTGTAAAATTCACAAAACCCATCAAATCAAACCAAGAAAAAGACTCACTAAATAAGGAAGAAGACTTCCTCAAGGAAATAAAACAATTTGATGAAACGTCATATTATTCAGCTGATAACTCTCAAACTTCATCTGAAGAAGCAACTAAGCCAAAAGAAACAATACATAAAAGAACAAAATCAGAAAAAGGGAAAAAGAAAATGTGTGAAGACATAGTTGCGTCGACTTTATATCGATGCATGAATGATAGTGCGTCAACTTTTACTCAACGCAACCTCTCAGATGCCTCGACCTCTACTCGACGCTTGAATAAAAGTACATCGACTCCCAATCGACGCATCTTTTTCCATGCGTCGATATCAGATCAACGCTATCGGGAGAAAGCGCCGAATATAAATCGAAGCAACTATCAACATGCGTCGAATAGATATCGACACATAAAAATTCAGAGCAACTTAAATGCCTATCCTCCAAAAACCTTTTATAATTCTCATTCAGGATCCATTCATCCTAACCATGATTTCCATCATAATCAACACCTCTATCCTAACCAAAATTTCCACCCTAAACCTGGTAACCAAACTTTCTATCCTAATCAACCCTTCTATCCTTCTCTAAACTCAAATTATCATAAGAATACGATAATCAAGTGCCATATATGTAACAAAACTGGCCACCTTGCCAAACAATGTTGGCACAGCCAATCAAACTATCTGTAAAAAATAGTCCAAGACTGACTTAGAACTAGGAAAAGATAAAAAGAAATAAACACCTAAAATTCTTCTGGAAAATCAAAAGTCACGTCGACTTCTAATCGACGCAACGTCGATGACTCAACTCAAAAAGTGAAATCGACGCATGCGCCGATTACAATCGACGCATACGTCGATACGAAACCCTAACATCTTAACGCGGGCTGTATCGACGCTTACGTCGAATTCCATTCGACACAACGTCGACTCCATAAAAACGAGCGGCAATGCTAAATATTTTCGGTCACATCCACTAAGGTACCGAATAAGCCTCGAATTGAGTCCCGTTTCGACGCTTCACCTGACTTAAAAAGACTCTTCAGTTAGAAACCTTCACTACTCTGCATCCTTTATCCTTCTTGCTCCTCAGTCCATCCGAATCTTTTTCCCTCTCTCACTGATCTACAATGGCTGCCAAGATAAATTCTGGGTTCGATATTGACCTCGAATCCTTCCAAGCAGCAGCAGAAAACTATAAGAACATCATAGCTCTCTTCACTGAATCCGGATTGGACAAACTCATCTCAACAAGATGCAAGCTCCTGGAAACAGAGCTCACAGAGCTGATAACTCATGTTCAAATATCTGAACAAGGAGAAATCCAGGGAACAATCTATGAGACACCAATCTCAATCTCTGCAGAACATATTAGGACCACCTTTGATCTTCCATCAAGTATATCCTAATATAATCTTTGTTCAACTAAAATAGGGAAAGGAAATCAATTTCTAAAGAGTAACCTCATAAGTCTTCATCATCTCTTTATTAGGTGATGAATCAATAGACCTCACACCTGATGAAATCAAGCATCTGCTAACCATCATGAAGTTTTTAAGGGATAAACCAACCCATCTAAAGAAAATAGATTTTTCTGAGGAGTATAGACTACTAACAGATATAGTAGGAAAGATACTACTATGTAAGATATCTGCCCATGATACAGTGCCCAAGCAGCAACTGAACATCATAGGGGCTCTGGTATTGAAGAAGAAAATAGACTGGGCCAATTGTCTGCTCAAGATGATAGGCTCTAGATATTCTCACAAAGAGAATGCCTACATGTGGATTATGAATCAAGTACTCTTCGACTCCTTCCCTGACCTCTTTAGGTCAAAAGGAATTCCTATCCCTCCTGGAAAGAGGATATCCATTGCACTCTTCTCCAAATGGACTAGGCAAATCCCCAAGCCTGGTTCCATTCCTGAAAGGACTCACTCTCCTCCTAACTCTCCTGCTCATCCATCTCCTCCTCCTTCTCCTCAAAGAGACAATTCTTCTCTACCACCATCATCCACTCAAATAGTCTCTACCACCCTCACAACTCCTACTCTACCTACCTCTTCTCAAACACCTGCTCCTCAAACAACAGTTTCTCCACCTCCTCCTCCTCTTATTTTCTCATCCTCTCCACCTCCTTTATCACCCGTACCTCATGTATCAACTAACTTCTCTCCAGCCTCATCACCAACTTCACCACTCTCTCCTCATCCCCAACCACAACATGAACCATCTGCATCCACTGAAGCTCTCCTCACTCAGTGCATTGCATTAACAGCTCAAACATTCCAAGCAATGCTGGATGAGCTCTGCTCCCAGATTCATTCTTCAATCCTACACATGCACACCCAAATAGATGGGGTCAGTGCCTCTGTGCAAAGTCTGAAGAACTCTCTCTCTTCCTCAAGAGTTACCAAGTCTTTCTTAACCTCCTTGGCCAAGAAGGTCAAGAAGGGGGAGAAGCTAGATGAAGAGCAGCTCTCCAATCTTAAATCTCCCTCACCCAAATCCCCTCCTTCTTCAAAATCTGACAGTCTTGCACTGCTCAAGACAATTGGAAATGAGATAGTACCTGAGCTACACAATGATGAACAAACAATAGAGGTACTCAACATAGCAAGAGATGCTGCAAATCAAGTGGCACTACTACAAGGGGAGGGAAGTAGAGCAGAAAATGAGGCTGAAAATGAAGAAGGTTAGAAAGAGCTGAATACTGCTATAAATCAAGAAGAAAATGAACCAGCTGCTGGAACTGAAAAAGGAAATGAAGCTGATGCTGGAAAAGAGAAAGAGCCAGATGCTGTGATGGCTGAAGAAGGGGCTCAGGAGTCAGGGGCAGGGGGAGCTGAGACTTAGGGGGAGCAAATGGATGAGACCCAGGGGGAGCTGAGGGAGTCATCTGCTACTGGGAAAGAGCAATCCAAAATAGTATTCAAGAGAAAAAGAAAGACTCCTCCTACCCCTCCTGAATAATACTTGAAAACAATGCTTCATATACTTTATGATTGGTCTGAACATGAAGTTAGCTTCTGATTGTGTGAAATCTTCATTATCTGTAAAAATGCTTTGCTATGTTAATTTTATGCTAAATACAATTTCTCTCTAAATAGGGTTAAGACAAATAGGGGGAGATTGTTGGGAAAATGATTTCTCTTAACCTCTGAAAAAGAGTTAAATATGAATTCTAAGAAAGGAAAATCAAGGTTAAGTCAATATGCGTCGAATAGTATTCGACGCAACGTCGACGTTGTATCGACGTTCCTTTCAGAATGAGTCGAAGTAGCTCTAAGCAGAATTCGACGTATCCTATGTCGACGTCGCTCTGACTTCTAGTCGACATATCTTGAGAAGTCGACGCACCCTAGTCAACGCACCTTCCTTATTCTCCTCTCGATGCTCTGCCAGGATGAATTCGATGCCTACGTCGAATAGTAATCGACGCACGTCGATTTATATGATTAATTCAAAAATCGCCAAATCTCTTTCCTTCTTTTAAAGATCTGATTTATATGGAATCAATTTATTCTTTATAGCCGTTCTGAATCATTCTTTCCTCTAATAGATTCTTGGCTAAATTGATTAAATCCTTTATGGACATTATTTGAAATCAGATTGAATACTTTCCTTCTATGGATATAACTGTTATGGAAATTTCTTTTTCTTTCTAAATACTCTACCTGCTAATTGATTACTCTCCTATAGTGTTATTTTAATGAATAGAGCTATAAATAACTAAGGAGGTCGGCAGAGAAAGACAACAAGTGATCCACCATATACACATTGAAAAAGAGGAAAAGCTCCCAAAAAGTGAAAAAGAGAGAATAGAGAAGTTGTTCTGCAGCAACCATCAAGCATTCTTTTTCTTCTTCTGCTTTTGAAGCCATACTGCTGCAAAATTCTGAAAAGATTACAATCTCCTTCTCACTATAGAAGGGAGATTTAATTCACTACTTCTTGTGCTTCCAATCTTCTTGCTAGGAAGAAGATTCATTTTTGTCTTAAATACTTCTTTTTCCGTTTCTCATTTTCATACTCACATACTGTAAAAGAGTTTTTAGAATCACTCTTCAAAAAATTCAATTGTACTGGTTCTAAGAGTCTCCTTTTCAAAAGACTCAGTTGGTTCTAAGAGTCTCCTTGTCAAAAGACTCAGGGTGGTTCTAAGAGTCTCCTTATCAAAAGACTCAGTGCAAGATAGTGAATTCCTACCAAGGGGGTAAAAGAGTGGACTACCCAAAGTTTGGGGAACCACTATATTTTCTTGTGTTGTGCTGTGATTTCTTTTCTTGCATTTACTTTCTTTATTTGTTTAATTCTTGTTGGTGTGTATGGGAAGCTATAATCTGTGATCATACACACATATATATATATATATATATATTAACTTTGCACAAAATATTTTAGATCTCTATTCACCCCCCCCCCCCCCTCTAGAGAATTCTAGTGAGGTTAACTGTGCACTTTCAATTGGTATCAAAGCGAGGTTGATCTAAAAAGGTTAACTCCTTGATCAAAAAGATCCTACCTCTTATTTATAAATATATATTTCTATAACAATTATTTTTCACATGGCACAAATCAAAGATTATGCTTCCACCAGACCACCAATGTGCAATCTTGAAAATTTTGCAGTTTGGAAGACAAGAATTAGGATTTATATGAATTCCATTGATGAAGACTTATTTAATGTTATCTTGACAGGTCCTCCCAAGCCTTATAGAAAAGACTCAAGTGGTGAAATGACTCAAACACTTGTCCCAAAGGCTGAGTGGACAGTTGAAGAGAAAAAGGCAGGAACATGTGATGCAAAGGCTGTAAATATTCTGGTCTCAACCCTTTCTGATGAAATCTTTCAAAGGGTGGTTGATTGTGAATCAACCAAAGAAATTTGGGAGGCTCTCATAAAAATGGTAGAAGGAAGTGCTGATGAAAGAAAAGATAAGAAGGCCCTATTGATCTCTCAATATGTGAACTTCCAAAAGAAGAATGAAGAAAGCATCTCTGAGATGTATGACAGATTTAGTCTGATCATCAATCAACTAAGGGACAAGGATAGAGAAATCTCTCTTACAGAGATCAATGACAAATTGCTGATGAGTCTCCCAAGCTCATGGGACTCAAGGTGTAACATACCCCAAACTGCTAGACCCCTAAGTTGGTTTTGTCATGACTGGGTCATGACAAAACCATAGGAAGAACCTTTTTGAACCTAAGAGCTTAGGAAAGGAGGAGGAAGCCACCTTGGTCTGCAAATAGCAATTCCCATCTTCCAAGCTTGGGATTGGAATTTAGGGCTTCAACTTAACCCTTGGACCCCACCATAGTGTCCCTAACCCTTTAGGGGTCCCCTTAGGGCACCAAGGGCCCATTGAAGTCAACCTAAGAGACCAATTTGACTAAGGTCAACATAAACCCTCAAATTGGTCAAAGTAGCTCATTTAGAGCCAATCAACCCTTACCATGTCAAATTGATCACACCCCTAGGTTTAGAATACCATTATAGACCTAGTGGACCCAAAAGCCCCATCATGGGACCCCCAGGGGTGCAAATTGACCAAAATGCCCTTTTTAGGTCAAAATGACCTTTCTTCTCAAAGTACCCCAATTGACCTTCACCACATTAAATTGACCTCACCCATAGGGCTATCATGTCATAGGGGAGCTAGTGGACCAAAAAGCCCCATGACCAAGTCAACCCTAGGGCTCAATTTGACCAAAGTCAATTTAGCCTATTTTGGTCAAATCATCTTAGATTGGGTCAACCAAGAACCATATGACCAAATTGACTCCACCATTAGTTCCTAAACTTAATTTAGAACCTATTGAACCCAAAAGCCCCATCCTAGGGTTCCCCAATTGACCAATTTGACCAAAAGTCAAAATTGCCCAATTTAGGTCAAAATGCTCAAACCTAACCCGATCTCTTTGGGCTAGCTCAATTGGATGGTCAACCAGCCCATGTGGACCCTCATTAAACTCAGGAGAGAGGGTAGAAACCGACCATGGTGATTAGGAGAGAGAAAATGGGGGTTTCACCATTTTTGAAAGAGAGAGAAGAGGCCATTCATGGCCATTAAGAGGTTTTACCTCTTGCCCCCCCCCCCCCCCCCCCCCCCCCCCCCCCCCAATTGATGCCTCTATTCAACTCCTCAGCCAGCTGGGAGAAGTTTCCATCAGTTACAAAGGGGAATTAAGGGAGGGGAGATGGAGAGGGGCCGGCCATGGAAGAAACCGAAGAAGCCATTAATGGCCATGGAGCTTGAAGCCATTAATGGATGGAAGAAACCGAAGAAGCCATCACCACCCCCAATCGAACCCCCCTTCACCTTCAGAGACCTGAGAGGAGAGAAACCCCTATCTTACCTGGAGATTTCGTGCACTGTAGGAGGGAATCGGCATGGCTTCACAACCGACGGCAGCTCCCATGATGTACTCGAGGTTGACCCGACGGCAAGCCCTCCAGCAGGTCCCGTTCTCCTCCCTGAACTCTAAGGGTTAGATCCAAATCGACGGCGGCTCAATCCGTGGCCAATTGGCCGGGAATCAAGCCGGCCTTGCCCCCCGTTGATTGGGTTGGGCTTCCTCTCCCAGACCACGATTCCGGCCACCTCCGGCCGATCAAACACCGCTCATCGCCGGCCCCCACCTCAACGGAGGTGGTGGTGGCGTTGGTCGGTCGGGGCGGCGCTCAGGTGGCTGGGAAATCATCGCTCAAGGCGGCCCAGGCGCGGTAAATCTCAGCCGCTGACTCCTTGGGGACGATGACCCAGCGCCATCCGATGTGCTTTAAGATTCGTGCGGCTTACTTCATTATCTTTTAATTCTGTGATTAAAACTGCAGCTCTTATTTAAATCTGGGAAAAATACTTAGAGGCCGAATCATAAAAAGTGGTCAACATATAAATTGTAGCCCTTGGCGTCTAGTTTCATACAAAATTGAGATCACTCAATTTGGAGTCCTGGTTAGGGCTCAGCACTCATTCTAGTGGAGGCTGTCTTTAGGGCTAATCAGAACTCATTTTTGATGCCCACCCCATTATAGAACTCCAAATGACTTGATTTTTGGGGTGTAGTCTAGTCTTGTGCATACTTAGGTCATGTCCAAAGATCACAAGGATTGGAGAAGTTTTCTTCTTAATATTTGGGAAAGACCAATTATCCTAGTTTAACCTAATTAGGTGTCCTAAACACCTCAAAACCCTTCCAAACTTGTATGGGTGGTCCTAAGGGGTATGTATAGTCCCTGGTTAAAATATCATGATTTATGGAGTTGTTTTGGTAGGGTATTCCACCAAAATAGCCTTAGGCTCCCTAGGTTTAGGCAAAACTTTGGGTGAGTGCCCCCACCCTTCCACAAGGTCTTTTGGCTCCATATTTGGGATGCACCTCACCCTCCCCCATGCCAACCTCTGGTCCAAGTTTGGTGGCCATGGGAGGGGTTTTGCCCTAGTAAATCAAAAAGGGGCTAAATTGCTATTTGCACCCCAAATAGGTACCCATTGGAATTCCACTCCCCACCAAATGTTGGTAGGATTTTGGGTGGTTTTTCACTGACCCATGGTCAGTATAGTGAGTAGCATGGACATGGGCAAGGTAGGGAGATCTTTGAGACTAGTTTCACTTAAAGGTTATGTTTAGGGTAAAGGTAAACCTAAGCTAGTTTTGGAGTGTGGAGGGGTTTCCTCCCACTGATTGTTGGGGTAACTTTGGTCACTGCCTTGGGAGGTAGGAGGCACCCCAAGGAGCCACTTGGGGTGGGTTAGGACCTATTGTGCCCATGAGTCCTAATGGTTGAGTTTATGGTGCCTTTTAGGGTTTGTGAAGGAGGTAGGAGTAAATGCCCATGGGGAGAAGTGTAATAGACCTCTCTGAGTCCTAAGAGTGGTATAATCCCCTCCCAAGAGGCTTGAGTGGATTTGGAGATGTTTAGGCCCTAACCCTAGGCTAAACCCTTAAGGGGTGCAAATAGAGGTCAATGAAGGGACTAGGGTCAAACCCTAGTGGTTTGACCTAAAGTTTTGGTGGGTAGGTCATAGTGACCAGAGAAGACTCCCTTGTGAATTTGAAGAGGTTTGGAGTTGTCTAACCTAGGCAATAAATCCTTGGGTAGATTTGTAAATAATTGGAATTTGGAGTTCTAGGAAGAAATAACACTTAGGGAATCACCATCTTCTGTCACCCACTTGTTTTTGAGGTTATGAATCTCTGGAGTTCCTACTAGAGCTGTTGGAGAAGGTTAGACCCTAACCCTAGGTTAAACCCTAATGGGGTGCAATTAGAAGCTAATGAAGGAAGAGGGGACAAAACTTAATGGTTTGACTTGAAATTTTGGGGAGGTGGCCTTAGTGACTAGGGAATGCTACTGTGAGAATTTGGAAGGATTTGGAGTTGCCCATCTTAGGTATTAAACCCTTGGGTAAAATTGTAAATAATTAGGGTTTGGGATTTTAGGGAGAAATAGTACTTATCAACTTACCATCTTCTGTCATAAACATGGTTTTAATGATATAAATCTCTGGAAGAATTGGTTAGAACATGAGTTAACCCTTGGAGGTCCAAATTGTAATATTCCTCATTGTTGGCAATTTTTGGGTTGGTTAAATTTATGATGATAAGTTACTGTAATTGCATGAAACCTTGCTGGTTGTCTTTTCATAACAATATATAACCACTGTAATTTTCCCATAATTTATGGATCAATATTTTTGGTACCTCTAGTTCATTTTGGAAGAGATTGCAAATATATCCTTGAATGTAATTACAAATATGCCCTCTGTGGAACATGGTCAAACTTTGTAGGACTGAATATTATATTATGAGACACCACTGTACCAATTTGCAAAAGGTTTAGAGATCATATGAGGGTACCTCCTTTGTAATTTATTGGAAATAATTGTGTTTTGGAATTTCTAAAAATAGTAAATCTTGTTGGTTTTTCCTAAAATTTTATACCTACTGTTTATTAGGTACTATGGATTTATGTAAAAATTGGAGTAGGCAGTGGAGGTCAGGAAAGTACACTTGTAGTTCAACCTTAGTAAAATGGCCCTTTGGAAAATTATTTAAAATACTTTTATTATTGGAAAAATTATGAAACCCTAGATTTGGTCTGAAATAGGTAGCGTGGGTCCCCAGTAAATCCCTTGGGTCAAGGAGATGGTTATTTAGTGTACCTCTCTTTATGAGCATCAAAACGTTAAGGTTGGTCTGCGTTTAGCAACTAGACAACTTGGGGGTTAAAGGTCAAACTGATGGTCTTGGGTCTGGAGTGATGAAGGTTGGGTAGTAGCCTTGTGTTATGTTTGGATCCCTAGAGGAGTTAGGGTTTGGTAAGTCTTAGGGTGGTGGAGTGCCACCCTCGGAATAGGTCGTCCGGGGATTGACGAAAGATCGTCTTTTCCTGTTAAGCGTCTTTTAGCACCTAAGTTTCTATAGCAGGAAAGTTATTATGAGAATGCGTTTGTGGAAGTCTGGCCGGTTTAATCCGGTGATCTTTTGTTTCGGAGATGTTTGTTGGTGGCGGGCGGGTTAGCCCGGGGAGCTTGTAGCTCGGTGTTGTTGGAAGATATCTTGCATGTGCATAAGGTGGTGGGTCCTTAGTGTTGGCGGTCGTTGCACCGACGTTGATACTTGGGCTCGGCTAGTGCGGGTTTGTACTTAGCCATAAAATCTGGCGGTCCAGTCAGTAAGAGTACGCAGACGCTCCGCGGGTTTAGTGGAGGCGTACGATCGGTCTAGGTCGGGTAGTGCATTTACCAACCTAGAGGTGGGCGGGGCCCAACCCACCGCTTCCATTTGCCACTACGGGAGTATCCGGGGAGTCTAGCTCGCTCCAAAAAGGGGGAACTAAAGGTCTATGCGCATAGAGTCGTAGTGGGTGAGTTGCACTTGTTTGATCACCGCATAACAACATATTTGCATGTCATAGCATAACCATTGCATTCAACCCCTGACACCTATCGTATAAATTGGTATGGGACTTTTTATACGATAGGCCCTGCTAAACGACCCCTTGGTCTATAGGTTTGCATGGGCACTCCTATAAATCAATGGTTAATATTATAATATTTAATTGTTTCTACCTTTACTCATTACTGCTTTACCTATACTTTACCCTGCTGTTTTTATTTCTGGTTTCATTTACATATATATATCACCTGTGTAGCGTAGATATTTCCTTGTCACCTGCATTTGTTCTACCCCTTGTTTGTCCTCCGCTTCCTCCTTCCCATCCGGTGCCTAGGAGCCTTGGGGGGAGGGGTGGGGAATTGGCTGAGTCTTTATGACTGACGGTCGGTGGACCTTATCATTTTAGGAGACCGCGGCGACGGAGCAGCACCGGAGGCCGGTGCAAATGGAGGCGGGGCAGTCTAGCTCAGGAGCTCAGATGACAGGATCCGTGAGTATTGATTTAGTTATTTTGCTTCCGCGAGTGAATCATGTAGTGAGGATCTGATGTATTGGGCAAGGCCCTAGCTATCTTTTTTCCTTTCTTTTCAGTTACATTGTGGACATCTTTTGATGAGTTATTTATATATGTGATGTGGACTTAGCTTGTTATACTAATCAGTTTAGCTTACTTTTCTTGTGATCGATTTGGCCGGCAGGATCGGCATTTTGTAGTGGCGACCTTCTCGAGCGAAGGTGTCACCGCAAAACGGCGGTTCTGGGCCTAAGACCCGGTGGTTTTTGCAAAAAAAAAATAGGGTCTTACAAGTGGTATCAGAGCGAACATCGATCCAAGGAAAAGAAGTCCACAAACCCTGGGCCACCCCGCGCGAGCTTAGTTTGCGGACAAACTAGCAGCGGAAGCAATGGTGTGCCCATAGGGAAAATCACATGTAAAAGTCCACTTATAGCTGAATTCTTCTTCCCTTTAGCTAAGTCCCTTATAAGTGCAATCTTTCTTGTGTAGCCGGCAACGGAACCTTCACCTCAGCATGGAGTCCCGCCGGCTCCGAACGTCGTTCCACCACCACCGGCTCCTACCCCGTTCCAGCAGACGGAGTTGGGGCAGACTCTGACTGCCATTTTGGAGACATTCAGGGCACAGCAAGCACCGGCTCCTCAGCAGAACCCCGGGGCCAACTGGCTGAGCATCTTTCGGGGTCTCTCCCCACCAGCATTCATCGGGACGGAGACTGTTGTGAGGACCGAAGAATGGGTAGACATCATGGAGGAGATGTTGTCAGGAATCCAGTGCCCGGCAGACATGGAGGTGCCACTGGTGGTTTCATGCCTGGAATCCCATGCTAAGAGGTGGTGGAAGAGGTTCCTGGCTACATCGTACCCGGGATTAGAGGCAGCAGATGTTGCTTGGGATGATTTCAAAGCGGCGTTGTTGGAGCATTTTGTGCCGCAGTCGGCAAGAGATGACTTGGAAGATAGATTTCTGCAGTTGCGGCAGGGGAGTAGATCAGTGCTGGAGTACCATCAGGAGTTCACCCACCTGTCCCGGTTTGCGGTATCCTACCAACTGGACGATGCGGGATATGCTAAGAGATTCTATAAGGGCCTCCGTGACGAGTTGAGGCAGGCCCTCCTTTTTGTCTCCGACGGTTGTATGTCCAGGATTCTGGAGATGGCGAAGAAGCTGGAAGGAGACCAGCAAGTTGTTCGTGGGAGGAAGAGACCCATGGAGGACCAGGGAAGAAATGGCAGGAGAGATCAGCCGAGAAACAGAGACGCTGGAGAAGGAAGGACGGAGGTCCGACCCCGTCAGGGGGAGAGGCAGGAGCAAAGGGAGCCGGTAGTGCTGGCTCCTCAACCTCTGCAGATGAGAGAGATGCCAAGGATTGGAGGGAATGGGCAACCTCCAGAGTGTTTCTACTTCCATCAGGTCGGCCACTTCAAGAGGAACTGCCCCCAGAGGAATACTCCTCCAGCACCTCAGGCAGCACCACGGGGTCAGCATCTCGGGGGCCGAGGACGTGGTCGAGGTCGTGGATTTCAGGGTGACGATCGGAGACACTACAGAGAGCAGGCCTATGCCTTAGATTTGGCCAGGCCCCGGGACCCGGCAAGGGTCATCGCAGGTACTTTGTTGTACATCCGTTTAATTTGTTAATGTCTTTTAGAGTTTTAGTTTTACCTTAGCATTGAACCTAGCATCAAACCTTCAGGTTTAGTATCCATTTTCGGCAAACCTGCTTTTACCTTGTTCGATACGGGTGCCTCGCACTCGTTCGTCTCGGCTAAGTTTATTGAAGACCTAGACCAATTCAAGCACTTCAAAAGCGACTATAGGAGAGTGAGATTTCCGGACGGATCAGAGGTCTTAACAAATTTAACATGCCTAATGAGTCTGGAGATTGGAGGAAGACTGTTCGAAGTCCCGGCAACTGTTCTGAAGATGAGGGATTACGACCTGATCCTGGGCATGAGTTGGTTGTATGAGAACCAGGCAAGGATTGATTGCCCGGCTAGGCGGATCGTGCTAGAGCATAAAGACGGTGTTGTGGTATTCGAAGGTACTCAACCTACCTCTCGTCTCTTTTTATCATCCATTCAGGCCGTCAAGGCCCACCTGCAGGGAGATGAGGTTTACCAGGTGCTCTTCGAGGCGACTGAAGTCAAGGACTCAGTGCCAAGTATCCCGGTAGTTCGAGATTTTGCTGATGTCTTTCCAGAGAAGCTTCCTGGGCTACCACCGCACCGCGAGAAGGATTTTCAGATTCAGCTAGTGCCAGGGGCCAAGCCGGTGTCCAAAGCTCCTTACCGGATGGCCCCGAAGGAGTTGGTAGAGTTTCGGAGCCAGCTGCAGGAGCTGGTGGAAGCAGGGTTCGTTAGGCCGAGTTCCTCACCTTGGGGAGCACCGGTGTTATTTGTGAAAAAGAAGGATGGGACGCTCAGACTGTGCATCGATTACAGAGCTCTGAATAGGCTGACGGTACGGAACACGTATCCTCTGCCAAGGATAGGCGAGCTCTTTGACCAGCTAGAGGGAGCCCACTGCTTCTCGAAGCTGGATTTAAGATCAGGTTATTATCAGCTGAGGATCCAAGAGGAGGACATCCCGAAGACGGCTTTCAGCAGTCGGTATGGATTGTATGAGTTCACGGTGATGCCGTTCGGGCTCACAAATGCACCTTCAGCATTTATGAGCTTGATGAACCGGGTGTTTGAGCCTTACCTTGACATCTTTGTCATAGTGTTCATCGACGACATCCTCATCTACTCGAGGACGGAGGAGGAGCATGCGCAGCATTTGGCACTAACCTTGGGGAAGCTGCGGGAGCATCGGTTATATGCTAAGTTCAGTAAATGTCAGTTCTGGTTGAAGGAGGTGGCCTTCCTGGGCCACATCATCAGTGGAGCAGGCTTGGCAGTAGATCCAGCAAAGGTTCGGGCAGTACGGGACTGGCCGCCGCTAAAGACGGCCACCGACGTAAGAAGTTTCTTGGGACTTGCCGGCTACTACCGGAAGTTCGTTCAGGGGTTTTCCTAGATAGCCCTCCCGCTTACCTCTCTGACAAGAAAGGATGCTGTTTTTACTTGGACGCCGCAGTGCGAGACAGCTTTCCAGGAGCTGAAGGGTCGGCTTACTTCAGCTCCCATCCTTGCCCTTCCGTCGGGGAAGGAAGGATTTCAAGTGTATACGGATGCATCTTATCAGGGGATGGGTGCCGTTCTGATGCAGAACGGGCATGTGATAGCTTATGCCTCCCGCCAGTTGAAGGACCACGAGCGGAATTACCCAGTGCACGATTTGGAGATGGGAGCAGTCGTATTCGCTCTTAAGATCTGGCGACACTACCTCTATGGTGTCCACTGCGACATATTCTCAGATCACAAAAATCTGAAGTATGTAGATACGCAGAAGGAGTTGAATATCCGACAGAGGCGATGGGTGGAGTTCTTATCAGATTACCAGTATACGATGCATTACCACCCAGGGAAGGCAAATGTGGTAGCAGACGCTCTGAGCAGGAGAGCTACTACATCAGGAGCAGAGCCTAAGCTGATGGCCATGGAGTTGGTGCGAATGTTCGAAGATATGCGGATCTCCCTGGTATCTGAAGATGATCCGGAGCTATACGAGGAGTACCTAGCAGCGACTGGTGCCACTTATGACATTCGAGACCGCATCAGGGAATGGCAGAGACAGGATGCCAAGCTGGAGCCGATTTTCAGAGCCTTGGAGGCAGGTTCAGCTGGAGATTATTCGATGAAGGACGACCTGTTGAGTTTTAGAGGTCGGGTGTATGTGCCGGCGGGAGATCAGATCCGGGAAGATATTATGCCAGAGGCTCACTGCAGTAAGTATTCAGTGCACCCGGGTATTACCAAGATGACGGCAGATCTGAAGAGGACCATGTACTGGCCGGGTATGAAGAGAGATATCATTTATTTTGTGACCCACTGCGAGACCTGCCAGCTTGTGAAGGCGGAGTGTCGGAACCCCGCAGGATTATTGCAGCCACTCCCAGTGCCGGAGTGGAAGTTCGACGATATAGCGATGGATTTTATTCATGGTCTTCCCCGATCCCGTACGGGGAATGACTCGATTTGGGTGATCGTCGACAGGTTGACAAAGGTGGCTAGATTCATTCCGATCAGGAAGGATGATTCAGTCAGAGTTTTGGTTCGAAAGTTGGTGGAGCAGTTTATCCGTTATCATGGTGTGCCAAGGACGATAGTTTCCGACCGAGATGGACGTTTTATGTCAAGGGAGTGGAGAGCGGTGCAGGCCTATCTAGGCACCCGGTTGACCTTCAGTACAGCTTTTCACCCCCAGACAGATGGGCAAACGGAGCGCACCAATCGGACCTTGGAGGATCTTTTGCGTCTTTGCATTCTAGACCGTGGGGAGCCTTGGGAGAGACTGTTGCCGTTGGTCGAGTTCTCTTATAACAACAGTCACCAGGCTAGCATAGGCAGAGCACCTTACGAGGCATTATATGGACGGAGGTGCAGGACACCGTTATCTTGGATTCAGGATGAGGACCCCAAGGCTCTTGGCTCAGAGTTCGTGGAGGACACGGAGGCCCAGGTGAGGTTGATTCGAGATAGGATGCTGGAGGCCCAGAGCAGGCAGGCCAAGTATTACGATGCGCGTCATCGTATGGTGGAGTTCCAGGTGGGAGACCGGGTTTTCTTGAAGATACGTCCGATGCATGGAGTCTCGAGGGTTCGCGGCCGGAAGAAGCTCAGTCCAAGGTTTATGGGACCCTATAGGATCCTGGAGCGGATCGGCCCCTTGGCTTACAGACTGGAGCTACCGCCGGATTTGGAGGGACTGCATGACGTATTCCACGTCTCTTCACTTAGGAAGGCTTTACTTCGGCCTGAGCAGCAGGTGTCTACTTCTGAGGGGCCAGTAGCTACAGATCGATCGATTCATTTGGAGCCGGTTCGGATAGACGACACAGAGCTACGAGTCTTGCGGCGCAAGAAGGTCCCACTGGTCAAGGTCCTGTGGAGGAATCATGGACAGGAAGAACATACTTGGGAGCCACTGGACTTGATGCAGCAAAAATATCCGCAGCTTTTTACGACAGGTACAACTTACTTCATCTGGGATGTTACAGTTTTTCCTCTAGTAGAAACCCCATAGGCTCGTCTGAATTTCGGGGACGAAATTTTTATTTTTATGTATTGGGATTTGTAACATCCCCCAAACTGCTAGACCCCTAAGTTGGTTTTGTCATGACTGGGTCATGACAAAACCATAGGAAGAACCTTTTTGAACCTAAGAGCTTAGGAAAGGAGGAGGAAGCCACCTTGGTCTGCAAATAGCAATTCCCATCTTCCAAGCTTGGGATTGGAATTTAGGGCTTCAACTTAACCCTTGGACCCCACCATAGTGTCCCTAACCCTTTAGGGGTCCCCTTAGGGCACCAAGGGCCCATTGAAGTCAACCTAAGAGACCAATTTGACTAAGGTCAACATAAACCCTTAAATTGGTCAAAGTAGCTCATTTAGAGCCAATCAACCCTTACCATGTCAAATTGATCACACCCCTAGGTTTAGAATACCATTATAGACCTAGTGGACCCAAAAGCCCCATCATGGGACCCCCAGGGGTGCAAATTGACCAAAATGCCCTTTTTAGGTCAAAATGACCTTTCTTCTCAAAGTACCCCAATTGACCTTCACCACATTAAATTGACCTCACCCATAGGGCTATCATGTCATAGGGGAGCTAGTGGACCAAAAAGCCCCATGACCAAGTCAACCCTAGGGCTCAATTTGACCAAAGTCAATTTAGCCTATTTTGGTCAAATCATCTTAGATTGGGTCAACCAAGAACCATATGACCAAATTGACTCCACCATTAGTTCCTAAACTTAATTTAGAACCTATTGAACCCAAAAGCCCCATCCTAGGGTTCCCCAATTGACCAATTTGACCAAAAGTCAAAATTGCCCAATTTAGGTCAAAATGCTCAAACCTAACCCGATCTCTTTGGGCTAGCTCAATTGGATGGTCAACCAGCCCATGTGGACCCTCATTAAACTCAGGAGAGAGGGTAGAAACCGACCATGGTGATTAGGAGAGAGAAAATGGGGGTTTCACCATTTTTGAAAGAGAGAGAAGAGGCCATTCATGGCCATTAAGAGGTTTTACCTCTTGGCCCCCCCCAATTGATGCCTCTATTCAACTCCTCAGCCAGCTGGGAGAAGTTTCCATCAGTTACAAAGGGGAATTAAGGGAGGGGAGATGGAGAGGGGCCGGCCATGGAAGAAACCGAAGAAGCCATTAATGGCCATGGAGCTTAAAGCCATCACCACCCCCAATCGAACCCCCCTTCACCTTCAGAGACCTGAGAGGAGAGAAACCCCTATCTTACCTGGAGATTTCGTGCACTGTAGGAGGGAATCGGCATGGCTTCACAACCGACGGCAGCTCCCATGATGTACTCGAGGTTGACCCGACGGCAAGCCCTCCAGCAGGTCCCGTTCTCCTCCCTGAACTCTAAGGGTTAGATCCAAATCGACGGCGGCTCGATCCGTGGCCAATTGGCCGGGAATCAAGCCGGCCTTGCCCCCCATTGATCGGGTTGGGCTTCCTCTCCCAGACCACGATTCCGGCCACCTCCGGCCGATCAAACACCGCTCATCGCCGGCCCCCACCTCAACGGAGGTGGTGGTGGCGTTGGTCGGCCGGGGCGGCGCTCAGGTGGCCGGGAAATCATCGCTCAAGGCGGCCCAGGCGCGGTAAATCTCAGCCGCTGACTCCTTGGGGACGATGACCCAGCGCCATCCGATGTGCTTTAAGATTCGTGCGGCTTACTTCATTATCTTTTAATTCTGTGATTAAAACTGCAGCTCTTATTTAAATCTGGGAAAAATACTTAGAGGCCGAATCATAAAAAGTGGTCAACATATAAATTGTAGCCCTTGGGGTCTAGTTTCATACAAAATTGAGATCACTCAATTTGGAGTCCTGGTTAGGGCTCAGCACTCATTCTAGTGGAGGCTGTCTTTAGGGCTAATCAGAACTCATTTTTGATGCCCACCCCATTATATAACTCCAAATGACTTGATTTTTGGGGTGTAGTCTAGTCTTGTGCATACTTAGGTCATGTCCAAAGATCACAAGGATTGGAGAAGTTTTCTTCTTAATTTTTGGGAAAGACCAATAATCCTAGTTTAACCTAATTAGGTGTCCTAAACCCCTCAAAACCCTTCCAAACTTGGATGGGTGGTCCTAAGGGGTATGTATAGGCCCTGGTTAAAATATCATGATTTATGGAGTTGTTTTGGTAGGGTATTCCACCAAAATAGCCTTAGGCTCCCTAGGTTTAGGCAAAACTTTGGGTGAGTGCCCCCACCCTTCCACAAGGTCTTTTGGCTCCATATTTGGGATGCACCTCACCCTCCCCCATGCCAACCTCTGGTCCAAGTTTGGTGGCCATGGGAGGGGTTTTGCCCTAGTAAATCAAAAAGGGGCTAAATTGCTATTTGCACCCCAAATAGGTACCCATTGGAATTCCACTCCCCACCAAATGTTGGTAGGATTTTGGGTGGTCTTTCACTGACCCATGGTCAGTATAGTGAGTAGCATGGACATGGGCAAGGTAGGGAGATCTTTGAGACTAGTTTCACTTAAAGGTTATGTTTAGGGTAAAGGTAAACCTAAGCTAGTTTTGGAGTGTGGAGGGGTTTCCTCCCACTGATTGTTGGGGTAACTTTGGTCACTGCCTTGGGAGGTAGGAGGAACCCCAAGGAGCCACTTGGGGTGGGTTAGGACCTATTGTGCCCATGAGTCCTAATGGTTGAGTTTATGGTGCCTTTTAGGGTTTGTGAAGGAGGTAGGAGTAAATGCCCATGGGGAGAAGTGTAATAGACCTCTCTGAGTCCTAAGAGTGGTATAATTCCCTCCCAAGAGGTTTGAGTGGATTTGGAGATGTTTAGGCCCTAACCCTAGGCTAAACCCTTAAGGGGTGCAAATAGAGGTCAATGAAGGGACTAGGGTCAAACCCTAGTGGTTTGACCTAAAGTTTTGGTGGGTAGGTCATAGTGACCAGAGAAGACTCCCTTGTGAATTTGAAGAGGTTTGGAGTTGTCTAACCTAGGTAATAAATCCTTGGGTAGATTTGTAAATAATTGGAATTTGGAGTTCTAGGAAGAAATAACACTTAGGGAATCACCATCTTCTGTCACCCACTTGTTTTTGAGGTTATGAATCTCTGGAGTTCCTACTAGAGCTGTTGGAGAAGGTTAGACCCTAACCCTAGGTTAAACCCTAATGGGGTGCAATTAGAAGCTAATGAAGGAAGAGGGGACAAAACTTAATGGTTTGACTTGAAATTTTGGGGAGGTGGCCTTAGTGACTAGGGAATGCTACTGTGAGAATTTGGAGGGATTTGGAGTTGCCCATCTTAGGTATTAAACCCTTGGGTAAAATTGTAAATAATTAGGGTTTGGGATTTTAGGGAGAAATAGTACTTATCAACTTACCATCTTCTGTCATAAACATGGTTTTAATGATATAAATCTCTGGAAGAATTGGTTAGAACATGAGTTAACCCTTGGAGGTCCAAATTGTAATATTCCTCATTGTTGGCAATTTTTGGGTTGGTTAAATTAATGATGATAATTTACTGTAATTGCATGAAACCTTGTTGGTTGTCTTTTCATAACAATATATAACCACTGTAATTTTCCCATAATTTATGGATCAATATTTTTGGTACCTCTAGTTCATTTTGGAAGAGATTGCAAATATATCCTTGAATGTAATTACAAATATGCCCTCTGTGGAACATGGTCAAACTTTGTAGGACTGAATATTATATTATGAGACACCACTGTACCAATTTGCAAAAGGTTTAGAGATCATATGAGGGTACCTCCTTTGTAATTTATTGGAAATAATTGTGTTTTGGAATTTCTAAAAATAGTAAATCTTGTTAGTTTTTCCTAAAATTTTATACCTACTGTTTATTAGGTACTATGGATTTATGTAAAAATTGGAGTAGGCAGTGGAGGTCAGGAAAGTACACTTGTAGTTCAACCTTAGTAAAATGGCCCTTTGGAAAATTATTTAAAATACTTTTATTATTGGAAAAATTATGAAACCCTAGATTTGGTCTGAAATAGGTAGCGTGGGTCCCCAGTAAATCCCTTGGGTCAAGGAGATGGTTATTTAGTGTACCTCTCTTTATGAGCATCAAAACGTTAAGGTTGGTCTGCGTTTAGCAACTAGACAACTTGGGGGTTAAAGGTCAAACTGATGGTCTTGGGTCTGGAGTGATGAAGGTTGGGTAGTAGCCTTGTGTTATGTTTGGATCCCTAGAGGAGTTAGGGTTTGGTAAGTCTTAGGGTGGTGGAGTGCCACCCTCGGAATAGGTCGTCCGGGGATTGACGAAAGATCGTCTTTTCCTGTTAAGCGTCTTTTAGCACCTAAGTTTCTATAGCAGGAAAGTTATTATGAGAATGCGTTTGTGGAAGTCTGGCCGGTTTAATCCGGTGATCTTTTGTTTCGGAGATGTTTGTTGGTGGCGGGCGGGTTAGCCCGGGGAGCTTGTAGCTCGGTGTTGTTGGAAGATATCTTGCATGTGCATAAGGTGGTGGGTCCTTAGTGTTGGCGGTCGTTGCACCGACGTTGATACTTGGGCTCGGCTAGTGCGGGTTTGTACTTAGCCATAAAATCTGGCGGTCCAGTCAGTAAGAGTACGCAGACGCTCCGCGGGTTTAGTGGAGGCGTACGATCGGTCTAGGTCGGGTAGTGCATTTACCAACCTAGAGGTGGGCGGGGCCCAACCCACCGCTTCCGTTTGCCACTACGGGAGTATCCGGGGAGTCTAGCTCGCTCCAAAAAGGGGGAACTAAAGGTCTATGCGCATAGAGTCGTAGTGGGTGAGTTGCACTTGTTTGATCACCGCATAACAACATATTTGCATGTCATAGCATAACCATTGCATTCAACCCCTGACACCTATCGTATAAATTGGTATGGGACTTTTTATACGATAGGCCCTGCTAAACGACCCCTTGGTCTATAGGTTTGCATGGGCACTCCTATAAATCAATGGTTAATATTATAATATTTAATTGTTTCTACCTTTACTCATTACTGCTTTACCTATACTTTACCCTGCTGTTTTTATTTCTGGTTTCATTTACATATATATATCACCTGTGTAGCGTAGATATTTCCTTGTCACCTACATTTGTTCTACCCCTTGTTTGTCCTCCGCTTCCTCCTTCCCATCCGGTGCCTAGGAGCCTTGGGGGGAGGGGTGGGGAATTGGCTGAGTCTTTATGACTGACGGTCGGTGGACCTTATCATTTTAGGAGACCGCGGCGACGGAGCAGCACCGGAGGCCGGTGCAAATGGAGGCGGGGCAGTCTAGCTCAGGAGCTCAGATGACAGGATCCGTGAGTATTGATTTAGTTATTTTGCTTCCGCGAGTGAATCATGTAGTGAGGATCTGATGTATTGGGCAAGGCCCTAGCTATCTTTTTTCCTTTCTTTTCAGTTACATTGTGGACATCTTTTGATGAGTTATTTATATATGTGATGTGGACTTAGCTTGTTATACTAATCAGTTTAGCTTACTTTTCTTGTGATCGATTTGGCCGGCAGGATCGGCATTTTGTAGTGGCGACCTTCTCGAGCGAAGGTGTCACCGCAAAACGGCGGTTCTGGGCCTAAGACCCGGTGGTTTTTGCAAAAAAAAAAAAAAGGGTCTTACACAAGGATATGGCCAATAAGAGACACAAGAGGTCAAAGGGAAATTTCAACAGATGCTCTCTTAGGAAAACTCAGATCCTTTGAGCAACTGCTGAAAACCAGAGAAGAGAAGAAGAGAAGAGAAAACATCCCAACCTCCTCAAAAGACAGGAACATTGCATTAAAAGCAACAGAGGAAGGAGGCTCTATCACTGAAGAAGAACTATTCAGTTTCCTGGCCAGAAAATTCAAGAAATGGGTCAGGACAGATTGATCAAGAAGGAGAGAGTCAAAACCAAGGTATGACAAAACCCCTACTAAAGAAATTATTTGTTATTCTTGCAGGAAACCTGGACATATTGCCCCAGAATGTCCAGAAAATGCTGAGACAAAGAAAGATCTCAAGAAAAAGCGGGAAGAAGAAAGAAAGAGGCTTTATAGCAGAAGCCTGGAGTGATACAGACTCTAAGGACAGCTCCTCTTCCAAGAGTTACAATGAAGAACCTAAGCAAGAAGATCTATGCTTGATGGCCCTTGAAGTATCAAAGAATAATGATAGTGCTAAATCATGGAGTGAGACAGGATCAGAAGAAAGCATATCTTCTGAAGATGAAAAAGATGATAGCCTTATTCTCATAGAGGAATCTGAGGTTAAGGATGAGGTAAGCATGTTTGATAAAATAGATTTTCAAAGTGATAACTTCAGAAATGATTTAATGGGAATGTGTCTAGATCAACTAAAAGCAACAAAAGAAATTAAAGATCTAAAAGAACAAATCAATGTAGCTAAAAACCAGAGAAATAGAGAAGTTAAATGCTCTAAAGTTTATGAATTAAGGGCTAACATCATAGAAAAGGAGGTAGAAAAGGCTAAAATAGAAAATCAGTTCCATAAGGATAAGGTTTCCCAGGCAAAGGCCTTTGAAGAATCAATAAACATGAGAAGCCAAACTCTTAAGGAAATCACTGAAAAACAAACAATGAGACACAAAAATCTTGGGCTAGGAGTTGATCCATCAACCAGCTTAAATCCATCCAGCAAACCTGCTTGGATGATCCCTGTAAAATTCACAAAACCCATCAAATCAAACCAAGAAAAAGACTCACTAAATAAGGAAGAAGACTTCCTCAAGGAAATAAAACAATTTGATGAAACATCATATTATTCAGCTGATGACTCTCAAACTTCATCTGAAGAAGCAACTAAGCCAAAAGAAACAATACATAAAAGAACAAAATTAGAAAAAGGGAAAAAGAAAATGTGTGAAGACACAGTTGCGTCGACTTTATATCGACGCATGAATGATAGTGCGTCAACTTTTACTCAACGCAACCTCTCAGATGCCTCGACCTCTACTCGACGCTTGAATAAAAGTACATCGACTCCCAATCGACGCATCTTTTTCCATGCGTCGATATCAGATCAACGCTATCGTGAGAAAGCGCCGAATATAAATCGAAGCAACTATCAACATGCGTCGAATAGATATCGACGCAAAAAAATTCAGAGCAACTTAAATGCCTATCCTCCAAAAACCTTCTATAATTCTCATTCAGGATCCATTCATCCTAACCATGATTTCCATCATAATCAACACCTCTATCCTAACCAAAATTTCCACCCTAAACCTGGTAACCAAACTTTCTATCCTAATCAACCCTTCTATCCTTCTCTAAACTCAAATTATCATAAGAATAAGATAATCAAGTGCCATATATGTAACAAAACTGGCCACCTTGCCAAACAATGTTGGCACAACCAATCAAACTATCTGTAAAAAATAGTCCAAGACTGACTTAGAACTAGGAAAAGATAAAAAGAAATAAACACCTTAAATTCTTCAGGAAAATCAAAAGTCACGTCGACTTCTAATCGACGCAACGTCGATGACTCAACTCAAAAAGTGAAATCGACGCATACGTCGATTACAATCGATGTATACATCGATACGAAACCCTAACATATTAACGCGGGCTGTATCGACGCTTACGCCGAATTCCACTCGACACAACGTCGACTCCATAAAAATGAGCGGCAATGCTAAATATTTTCGGTCACATCCACTAAGGTACCGAATAAGCCTCGAATTGACTCCCGTTTCGACGCTTCGCCTGACTTAAAAAGACTCTTCAGTTAGAAACCTTCACTACTCTGCATCCTTTATCCTTCTTGCTCCTCAGTCCATCCGATTCTTTTTCCCTCTCTAACTGATCTACAATGGCTCCCAAGATAAATTCTGGGTTCGATATCGACCTCGAATCCTTCCAAGCAGCAGCAAAAAACTATAAGAACATCATAGCTCTCTTCACTGAATCCGGATTGGACAAACTCATCTCAACAAGATGTAAGCTCCTGGAAACAGAGCTCACAGAGCTGATAACTCATGTTCAAATATCTAAACAAGGAGAAATCCAGGGAACAATCTATGAGACACCAGTCTCAATCTCTGTAGAACATATTAGGACCACCTTTGATCTTCCATCAGGTATATCCTAATATAATCTTTGTTCAACTAAAATAGGGAAATGAAATCAATTTCTAAAGAGTAACCTCATAAGTCTTCATCATCTCTTTATTAGGTGATGAATCAATAGACCTCACACCTGATGAAATCAAGCATCTGCTAACCATCATGAAGTTTTTAAGGGATAAACCAACCCATCTAAAGTAAATAGATTTTTCTGAGGAGTATAGACTACTAGCAGATATAGTTGGAAAGATACTACTATGTAAGATATCTGCCCATGATGCAGTGCCAAAGCAGCAACTGAACATCATGGGGGCTCTTGTATTGAAGAAGAAAATAGACTGGGCCAGTTGTCTGCTCAAGATGATAGGCTCTAGATATTCTCACAAAGAGAATGCCTACATGAGGATTATGAGTCAAGTACTCTTCCACTCCTTCCCTGACCTCTGTAGGTCAAAAGGAATTCCTATCCCTCCTGGAAAGAGGATGTCCATTTCCCTCTTCTCCAAATGGACTAGGCAAATCCCCAAGCCTGGTTCCATTCCTGAAAGGAATCACTCTCCTCCTAACTCTCCTGCTCATCCATCTCCTCCTCCTTCTCCTCAAAGAGACAATTCTTCTCTACCACCATCATCCACTCAAATAGTCTCTACCACCCTCACAACTCCTACTCTACCTACCTCTTCTCAAACACCTGCTCCTCAAACAGCAGTTTCTCCACCTCCTCCTCCTCTTACTTTCTCATCCTCTCCACCTCCTTTATCACCCATACCTCATGTATCAACTAACTGCTCTCCAGCCTCATCACAACCTTCACCACTCTCTCCTCATCCCCAACCACAACATGAACCATCTGCATCCACTGAAGCTCTCCTCACTCAGTGCATTGCATCAACAGCTCAAACATTCCAAGCAATGCTGGATGAGCACTGCTCCCAGATTCATTCCTCAATCCTACACATGCACACCCAAATAGATGGGGTCAGTGCCTCTGTGCAAAGTCTGAAGAACTCTCTCTCTTCCTCAAGAGTTACCAAGTCTTTCTTAACCTCCTTGGCCAAGAAGGTCAAGAAGGGGGAGAAGCTAGATGAAGAGCAGCTCTCCAATCTTAAATCTCCCTCACCCAAATCCCCTCCTTCTTCAAAATCTGACAGTCTTGCACTGCTCAAGACAATTGGAAATGAGATAGTACCTGAGCTACACAATGATGAACAAACAATAGAGGTACTCAACATAGCAAGAGATGGTGCAAATCAAGTGGCACTACTACAAGGGGAGGGAAGCAGAGCAGAAAATGAGGCTGAAAAGGAAGAAGGTGAGAAAGAGCTGAATACTGCTATAAATCAAGAAGAAAATGAACCAGCTGCTGGAACTGAAAAAGGAAATGAAGCTGATGCTGGAAAAGAGAAAGAGCCGGATGATGTGATGGCTGAAGAAGGGGCTCAGGAGTAAGGGGCAAGGGGAGCTGAGACTCAGGGGGAGCAAATGGCTGAGACCCATGGGGAGCTGAGGGAGTGATCTGCTACTGGGAAAGAGCAATCCACAATAGTATTCAAGAGAAAAAAAAGACTCCTCCTACCCCTCCTGAATAATACTTGAAAACAATGCTTCATATACTTTATGATTGGTCTGAACATGAAGTTTGCTTCTGATTGTGTAAAATCTTCATTATCTGTACAAATGCTTTGCTATGTTAATTATATGCTAAATACAATTTCTCTCTAAATAGGGTTAAGACAAATAGGGGGAGATTGTTGGGAAAATGATTTCTCTTAACCCCTGAAAAAGAGTTAAATATGAATTCTAAAAAAGGAAAATCAAGGTTAAGTCAATATGCGTCGAATAGTATTCGACGCAACGTCGACGTTGTATCGACGTTCCTTTCAGAATGAGTCGAAGTAGCTCCAAGCAGAATTCGACGTATCCTATGTCGACGTCGCTCTGACTTCTAGTCGACGTATCTTGAGAAGTCGACGCACCCTAGTCAACGCACCTTCCTTATTCTCCTCTCGATGCTCTGCTAGGATGAATTCGACGCCTACGTCAAATAGTAGTCGACGCACGTCGATTTATATGATTAATTCAAAAATCGCCAGATCTCTTTCCTTCTTTTAAAGATCTGATTTATATGGAATCAATTTATTCTTTATAGCCGTTCTGAATCATTCTTTCCTCTAATAGATTCTTGGCTAAATTGATTAAATCCTTTATGGACATTATTTGAAATCAGATTGAATACTTTCCTTCTATGGATATAATTGTTATGGAAATTTCTTTTTCTTTCTAAATACTCTACCTGCTAATTGATTACTCTCCTATAGTGTTATTTTAATGAACAGAGCTATAAATAACTAAGGATGTCGGCAGAGAAAGACAACAAGTGATCCACCATATACTCATTGAAAAAGAGGAAAAGCTCCCAAAAAGTGAAAAAGAGAGAATAGAGAAGTTGTTCTGCAGCAACCATCAAGCATTCTTCTTCTTCTTCTGCTTCTGAAGCCATACTGCTGCAAAATTCTGAAAAGATTACAATCTCCTTCTCACTATAGAAGGGAGATTTAATTCACTACTTCTCGTGCTTCCAATCTTCTTGCTAGGAAGAAGATTCATTTTTTGTCTTAAATACTTCTTTTTCCTTTTCTCATTTTCATACTCACATACTGTAAAAGAGTTTTTAGAATCACTCTTCAAAAAATTCAATTGTACTGGTTCTAAGAGTCTCCTTTTCAAAAGACTCAGTTGGTTCTAAGAGTCTCCTTGTCAAAAGACTCAAGGTGGTTCTAAGAGTCTCCTTATCAAAAGACTCAGTGCAAGATAGTGAATTCCTACCAAGGGGGTAGAAGAGTGGACTACCAAAAGTTTGGGGAACCACTATATTTTCTTGTGTTGTGCTGTGATTTCTTTTCTTGCATTTACTTTCTTTATTTGTTTAATTCTTGTTGGTGTGTGTGGGAAGCTCTAATCTGTGATCATACACATATATATATTAACTTTGCACAAAATATTTTAAATCTCTATTCACCCCCCACCCCCCCTCTAGAGAATTCTAGTGAGGTTAACTGTGCACTTTCAAACTTGGTGTAGAAGTTCCATGGAACCTAAAGCTTTGGATCGGCCATGGAGGACCACCCAATTGGCAAGGAATCAACCCTCCATACAGGTCTGGTTCTTCATCTCTCATCAGATTGCTTACAAGGATTGGGGCCAATTGGTCCCAAATCGGGTAGGCCAAAAGCTCCACTTTCGGAGCTTTAAATACTGCCTCCGTATCCCTGTTCCGGCCACTTCCGGCCGACCAACCACCGCTAATAGCCGGCCACCACCTCAACGAAGGTGGTGGTGGCATTGGCCGGCCGGGGCAGCGCTTAGGTGGTCGGGAAAATAAGGAGGAAGGCAGCCCTGGTTGGGGCAATCTCAACCGTCGGCTGGAGGTAGAAGACGACCAGCAGTCGTCAGTTTGCTTCAAGATCTGTGCAAGATCTTATATTAAATGTTTTAAATGTTTACGTTATTTCATTAAATTCGTCGCCTGGAGTAGAATAAATTCATCGAGCGCAGTTAGTTTTTGTCGAACGCAGATTTGTTCTGCTTTCGTCGAGCGCAGTTAGTTTTCGTCGAACGCAGATTTGTTCTGCTTTCGTCGAGCGCAGTTAGTTTTCGTCGAACGCAGATTTGTTCTGCTTTCGTCGAGCGCAGTTAGATTTCGTCGAACGTAGAGTCAGTTATTTAATTAAATGTTTATATGGTTTCTGTCACATATTATGCAGTGCTTCATTTTAATTATTAAAAATACCCGATCACCTCTGATGAAAAAGTTCCCAACACCAATATTGTAGCCCTTGGTGTGTAGATTAAGTGAAAATTTGTTTCAGCCCAAAAGGAGTACTTTAGCTCCCTGTAGGTCCATTTTGGTGGGACTAGTCCCTAGAGTAGGACAACCACCATTTCTTGAATAACTTTTGATTGGTTTATGGGATTGACTTGAAAAATGAAACCTAGGCTATTTGTATATACACCCACACAACATACTAAAAGATGGGATTTTTAGGAGAACCTTTTTCTAAGGTTTTTTGGATAATTTCATAATTCATTTATTAATTAATTATTGGGTCAAATGACATCTAATGCCCTCCAAATTTTGGTGGGTGCTTCTTAGGGTTATCACCTGACCCTAGTAAAAAACTCAGCCCAATTGGGACTGTTTTAGTTTGGAAATTGGTTAACCTAAGTTGGGTCCAATTAGGTCAAAATTAGGGCATGGTCTTTAGCTTGGGATATTGTGGTCAAATCTCCTCACAATGAGGTGAAACCTTGGCCACTGGTTTAGGATCATCTAAAATACCCCCATGAGTGGTTTGGGGTGGTGTGGAGGTGGTTAAGCCCTAGGACCCTAGATTTACCCCTTGGGGTGCATATAGAGCTTTGTGAAGAACATGTGGTCAAAAGCTATAGAATGGTCATGGAACTTGGTGGATAAGTTCATAGGGTGCAAATAGGCCCTAAGTAATTTTATAAGAATTTTAGGAACAATTATTCCCTTGAAATAGGTTATAACCCATTTAGGGAAATTCCTTATAAGAGAAATTTACATGCTTAAATGGTTTTGGATGATGATGAAACTTTGGTAGTGTCTTTATTATCATGATATACAACTCTGGTAATTTTTGTGTATTTAATTGAATGATTTAACCAGTACTTCATTCACAAGGCATTTATTTTGTCTTAGGCTTAAGAAAAATAATTGAGGGTCCAATACTCTTTGATAAATTGTGCAAATTGGTGATAGGACATTTAAGAGCATTATGAAGCTCTGTGAATTTTTATATAATTTTTGGAGACTTAAATGAGTAGGCTACTTCAGACCTTATCTTATTTGAGGATTTGTTAAAGTATTTATTTAAGTGAGAAAATGATTTCCATAAATCCTGAAATTTAGTCAGTAGACTTTTCTGATGAAAACAAAGGTCTGGTAATTTTCCCCTAATTTTGGTGTAAGTATTTTTGGTGGTTCCTTCGTAAATCTACCAATTTGGATATAAGTTGAATTTTTTGTAACGATCCAGGCCCGCCAACACGGGACCCAGCTAGACCGCCAGCACCCTCCCAGCCCAGGCCCGCCAAAACGGGACCCAGCTGGCACCAGAAGGGTTCAGCCTAACCAGATGGTCTGCAGACCACGCACCCCAACACCTCTCTGTCCCACCACATGGCACAGTGGGTTGTTGGAGACCGTAGTCCCCCTTTGATGAGAATTGAGCCAGTTAAGCGGCAGCGCGTGGACTTCCCAGGAGGTCACCCATCCCAGAATTACTCAAGCCAGAGCACGCTTAACTATGGAGTACTTTCACTTCTCGTCACCAATTGAGCTGCACTTCAAACATGGATTGGCCTACCAGAATAACCTAGAAGCCCGAATCAACTAGCCCCTTTCATAAGGCCGATGTTGAGTAGGGATGGTGGCCTCTTCTTTGTCGATCGATACCTTCGCCTTATTAGAATCTTGATTGTCTGACATCCTCAGATGAGATAGGAGATAAAGGAAGGTCTAGCTCTCCTGACGTACTTAGACTGATGAATAGCTTGCCCCATTCGCGGAAGAGAGATGATCATCGAAACGAGAATAGAACAGTTAGTGAGAACTGATAGGATCCCAGACTGATGAACCATTGTTGATTTCTCTTTGAATTGTAGCTCATCGACTGACGAACCATTCATTGATTTCTCTGTAGCTCATTGCATTGAATTTGAAACTCTTTTCTCTGTCTTTGCTTTTTGCTTTGTTCAATAGAAAGAGAAAGAGAAAGGGCTGTCTTTGTGCTTTGTTCAATAGCACTAGAAAGGGCTGTCTTTGTGAAATCTACATTCTGATTACTCTTCGCCTAAAGGCTTAAACTCTCACTTAAGTGCTACCCTCCGGGACTGAACGAACAGAAAAGAGCGGTTCTAGATCTATAAGCACTGTCACAGAGTGTTCGTTCTTACAGTAACCGTGACTGGCTTCGCGAGACCATCCGGTCTACACATAGCTAAGCTCTACTAGGCGCTACCTTCTCGATCGAATCATCAACTCTAGAAGCAGATGCCTCTATGCCGCAACCTCTCTTTTCATGTGATTCGCATGTGTGTTAAGCATGACCACTTTGTCTCTTTTTTGAATCAAAAGCGAAGACCTTGACCAGCCGTTCCCCAACAGGTCTACTGCCCAGGAATGTTACATCGCTCAATCATCAGTCAAAGAAAGGCAAGAGATCTTCTCTTCATCCTGTTCGCATTCCTTTTCGGAAGTTTCAGAAGTCATTCTAATACGAGATATGAGATCAGAAGATTGGAAACTTTCTCGTATATAGAAAAGAGAAAGATGTCAAGAAGATGTCAAGATAACATCTCTTTCTTTTCCCATTCGCCTATTGGCTCATCCTCTTCGCCTCTCTTTCCTCACCGACTCATACTTCGATCCTTCGCCTCCTCGGCTCACTGACTAACGTCACCTTCGCCTTACGGCTCACCTCCTCTTCACTAGCATTCTCCTTCGCCTTACGGCTCCAACCCTTTGCCTCTTTCTATATGCTCACCGACCCTTCGACCCCTCTGGGTCCCCTCGGCTCATCGGCGCAAGGGCCTGAAAGGTGTGAGCCTATAGAGATAGGAGAATGGTCTCAACTACGCGACTCATCCGAACAGCTCAATTGGTGATGAGAAGTGAAAGTACTCCATAGTTAAGCGTGCTCGGGCTGGAGCAATTCTGGGATGGGTGACCTCCTGGGAAGTCCACGCGCTGCCGCTTAACTGGCTCAATTCTCATCAAATGGGGACTACGGTCTCCAACAACCCACTGTGCCCTGTGGTGGGACAGAGAGGGGTTGGGGTGCATGGTCTGCAGACCATCTGGTTAGGCTGAACCCTTCCGGTGCCAGCTGGGTCCCGTATTGGCGGTCCTGGGCTGGGAGGGTGCTGGCGGTCCAGCTGGGTCCCGTGTTGGTGGGCCTGGATCGAAACGAAGGTCGTGGTGGCATTGGCCGGCCGGGGCGGTGCTTAGGTGGCCGGGAAAACAAGGAGGAAGGCAGCCCAGGTCGGGGCAATCTCAGCCGTCGGCTGGAGGTAGAAGACGACCAGCAGTCGTCAGTTTGCTTTAAGATCTGTGCAAGATCTTATATTAAATGTTTTAAATGTTTTCTTTATTTCATTAAATTCGTCGACCGGAGTTGAAGAAATTCGTCGAGCGCAGTTAGTTTTCGTCGAACGCAGATTTGTTCTGCTTTCGTCGAGCGCAGTTAGTTTTCGTCGAACGCAGATTTGTTCTGCTTTTGACGAGCGCAGTTAGTTTTCGTCGAACGCAGATTTGTTCTGCTTTCGTCGAGCGCAGTTAGTTTTCGTCGAACGCAGATTTGTTCTGCTTTCGTCGAGCGTAGTTAGTTTTCGTCGAACGTAGATTTGTTCTGCATTCATCGAGCGCAGTTAGATTTCGTCGAACGTAGAGTCAGTTATTTAATTAAATGTTTATATGGTTAGTGAAGGGCTTGTGGGCCTAGGCTGCAGGGACTTAACGAGTCTGAGTTGTAAGGCTTGTGGGCCGGAGACATTGGCGGAGTTTGCCGAGCCTAGCACACTGCTAGGTAGGCGTAGAGGGAAAGAGGACTACTCAAGACACCATATCTTGAGGAAACTCTATACATCTTGTGTTGTGTGCTGAGACTTTCTGTGTGATAGTTCTTTGCTGTTCTTACATTATATACATCTCAGACAAGAATATTTAAAAACAGCCAAAATCACCTAACCCCCCCCCCCCCCCCCCCCCTTTAGGTGATCGTTCTATAACCAACAAGTGGTATCAAATCGAGGTTGATCAAGAAAGCGACTTAACCGTCAGATCTAGGTCTAAGAACAACTCAATATGGCTGTAGGTGATCAGCATCGAGAGATGATAGCCATGAAACTCTCAATCTGCACAAAGGAGAACTTTCCTATCTGGAAGGAATGAGTAAGGTTGTTCATGAAGGCAACTGATCCAAGAGTCTATGTAGCTGTTCAAGAGTGATGGAGGCCACCCATTCCTCTCAGTCCTTCTCCATCTCCCTGTTGATGAAGACCCCCACATGGATCCACACTTTGTGGGGGATGAGGACGTTGCTGATGATGCGGAAGATGTCCGCCAATTGGAGTTTGATGATTGTGATGGGCGCTGCCGCCAACTTGAGGATTCGGACGTTCCCGCGACAACCACCGTCGACGTCGCGCCGGCATCTCCACTTCTTGGGATACATGCAAATATATGATTATAAATTATTTTCCAACTCTTGGGATAATATTTATTATTATATATTTTTATTTACGCATTTTTATTTTCAGCATTGCTTTTAATTTGGGACTGTTTATTTTGTGGCCTGCGTTTAGCCGTCCATTAGAATTTTTATTAGTTGGGCTGCATTTAGCCGCCGTATGTGTGTGAGCCTATAAATAGGCCAAACTCTATGTTAATTTTGGATTGATGAATAAAATTTGAAAACAGAACTCCACACTTGGAATTCTCCCCCTCTTCCTCTCTTCCTCTCTTGGAATTTCCGCCCCCCCCCCCCCCCCCCCTCTCATTTCCCTCTTGAAGGTTTCGGCCTTCACCTCTCCCCTCTCTCCCTCTTCCTCTCTTGAAGAATTTTGGCCTACCCCCAAGGGCTTGTGGAAAGAGATCTCTTGGCTCAGATTTGGCTCTAAGGGCTTGATCGTGGTGGAAGCGGCGAAGGCGAACGTGCTCTACATCAAGTGACTCATCTCCTGTGATCTCCGCGGACAAACAATCTTTAGGATTCCTACATCTTGGATCTACGATTCCGAGGTGGTAACGAACTATCCACTCGTGTGACTCTTTTCTTAGATAGTTCTGTGGTGGCTAGATCTGTGACGTGGCCTTTGAATCATTGATTTTCTAGCGGATTTTCTTTATTTTGAATTGGTATTTCGATCTTGGATTTCATTTTAATGCGACGAGGAGTGGCGATCCTCTTTGTTCTTGTTGGGGGAGATTTTCTATTTCCGAAATCTTTACCTTTCCGGAGGATCTCTCTTTGGTAGACAACAACAACCGCTCGATCGGATCGTGTGGATCCTTATAGCCGGGAGCGAAGTTGGCCCACAGCCTCCTTCCGTTCCCTCGCAGCTGCCCGTGCGTGATAAATAACGTGAATAAAAATCATTCTGTGAGTCAACTACGTTCGTTCATGCTTGTGTGAGATTAGGAAGCGTTGGGAGTAAACTAATCGATTGCGCACGAGTGAGTGAACCCGAACACCCTTTCCTACATCAATTTGGTATCAAAGCTAGGCTCGTGTCAATTTCTTAATTGATGCATTCCTTAGGTTTTCTTAGAACGCCGGCACTCACAATCTTCACACGATTTTGCGCTCACAAAAAAAAAATTTCGTCGGTCTGCGAATAGCGGCCTAAAATTCTCACTTTTCTGCGAAATTCAAAAAAAAAAAATTTTTAGTAATTCTACTTATTATTTTCTGTAAGAAAATCAAAAAAATATTTAACTTACCCTAGTTATTAGGCGGGAATAAATTATTTTCGTAAATTTTGGCCTGATCTAAATTTCTGGTCTGTGAATAGCGGCCTTAAAATTTTTATTTTTCAGCGAAAATTAAAAACAAATTTTTTTTTGCAAAATCTGCGTACTATTTTCTACAGGAAAATAAAAAATATATATTTTAAAATTTTGAAATTCACAATTCAAAATTTTGAAATTCAAAATTCAAATTCAAAAATCAAATTTTTGAAATTCAAAATTCAAATTTTTGAAATTCAAAATTCAAAATTTTGAAATTCAAAATTCAAAATTTTGAAATTCAAAATTCAAATTTCTGAAATTCAAAATTCAAATTCAAAATTCAAAATTTTGAAATTCGAAATTCAAATTCAAAATTCAAATTTTTGAAATTCAAAATTCAAATTCAAAATTCAAATTTTTGAAATTCAAAATTCTAATTCAAAATTCAAAATTTTGAAATTCACATTCAAAATTCAAATTTTTTGATCCACTATTCCTCGTGATGACTAGAGAGACCCCCCGAACTCTAACCACTATTCCTCGTGATGGAGTGCCACCCCGCACTAATAAAAGTTATTACACTGAACCTCGAGTGTTAGATAAAGGTTGGGACACCGTTGCAAAAGTGTTTAGGTTTAACCGTGACATAACAAGAAATTTTTCGAAAATTTTTAAGTACGGTGTGAAGTGGTGCAAACTAGTTGCGACAGCATTTGCCGCATGAATGTCGTTTCTGAAAATGCTATCACGAGGATGTGTTTGACCACCGAGCCACACCCCCGTCCCAATCGGCTTATGTGTTCTGACGAGAGCACTATTTTAGTGTCAATGCGATGTTTGGTGCCCCTCACCATCAAAGTCTATTCTGAGCGCGTTTGGTGTGAGGTCCTTCCAATGAAGGATTGTCATGTATTGCTAGGACGCCCATGGCTTTCTGACCATGTGGTCATCCACGATGACCATGACAACACGATAGAATTCCAGCATAATGGTCAGCTTATCACTCTTAGGTCCACTCCACCTAAGAAGCCTTTGGTCCCACCTGGAGGTACTTGTAGCCCTACTGAGTCGACACCATAGTGCCTAGCAACGAAAGAGGATTTGACACTGTTAGTCATAATCGGCCTATAGACTGTATTAGCCCCTCCGAAACGAACACATTAGGTTTAATCGTTAAAGCTGAGGCTGACCCTGTTTGTCCAAGCCTTCCTGAGGAAAATATTGTCCCTGCTGAAACAACCATGCTTAGCTTAGTATGTGAGACTGAGGTTATCCCGATTAGTCAACCATTACGTGATCCTTTTAGCCTTATAACGCCTTCAGTTGAACACCCCCAGATCATTCAGGAGGTTGACGAGAAATCTGAAGGTGAGTTTAGAGTTATTGATGAACATGGCGCTGTAGTTATGGGGAAAGGATGAGTCTTATTTGCTCCACATGTTTTCGATGACGGGACTAAGGGTAGTAATTTTTCTTTGACGTTTAATGAGGGAGATAAGTGGTCCAGGCATAGTGAACGCCACGTCACTCAATTAAGGAGTGCTAACGTTTCTGAACTTAAATTTGAGGGCGAAATTATTATTTTAAAACCTTTACCACCTAAGGACCCTTTGATTCAATTTAGTGAGACCATAATTCCTATGGTGGACAAGACCATAAATTTAATCAATAACTTGGTGATTGCTCCAAATTTTCCTAACCAACCCAAGCATGAGAGTATTACATTAGCCGACCCATTTTGGTCTTATCACATTATGTGTAGCGCGCAAAAGAGAGCATCCCATTATAAAATGGAAGATTTAGTTATGGTATGTCTCAACCCTGAACGGTGGCCTTCCGACGCTTTAGAGGACATCATGAGTCCGAACGCTAAAACTTTTCGAATTTCACTGAATTTAGGAAAGAGTACTTTTCATATGAAGGTTTCTGCTGAGTGGGGTTTGCCCCCTATTTTTGATGTTTCAAATTTTACGTCAAGCTTTCTACCACCACTTATACTGTCTCCCCTTCCGTTACTATCTACTAATCATTCTATTGGGTTGAGAGGTGAGCAGGGTAGTGGATTGTTTTCTCCTAAGGTTATCACTGGAGGTATGTTGTCTGTTGATGTTTTAGCATATTCTCCTTCGTTATCTAATGCTGCTTTCAAGGTCCCAAAGACAAACTCTATGCTTGACAGGAATTCTGAGGTTGCAATCCTTCCAGTTCTCCACGATGCCGACTCATCGGTGATGAGTCCTTTTAAGTGGGGGAGGATTGATGGAGGCCACCCATTCCTCTCAGTCCTTCTCCATCTCCCTGTTGATGAAGACCCCCACATGGATACACACTTTGTGGGTGATGAGGACGTTGCTGATGATGCGGAAGCTGTCCGCCACTTGGAGTTTGATGATTGTGATGGGCGCTGCCGCCAACTTAAGGATTCGGACATTACCGCGACAACCACCGTCGACGTCGCGCCGGCATCTCCACTTCTTGGGATACATGCAAATATATGATTATAAATTATTTTCCAACTCTTGGGATAATATTTATAATTATATATTTTTATTTACGCATTTTTATTTTCAGCATTGCTTTTAATTTGGGACTGTTTATTTTGTGGCTTGCGTTTAGCCGTCCATTAGAATTTTTATTAGTTGGGCTGCGTTTAGCCGTCGTATGTGTGTGAGCTATAAATAGGCCAAACTCTATGTTAATTTTGGATTGATGAATAAAATTTGAAAACAGAACTCCACACGTGGAATTCTCCCCCTCTTCCTCTCTTCCTCTCTTCCTCTCTTGGAATTTCCGCCCCCCCCCCCCCCCCCCCCCCCCCCTCTTTCTTCCCTCTCCTTGGCCGCCCCTCTCTCTCATTTCCCTCTTGAAGGTTTCAGCCTCCACCTCTCCCCCTCTCTCCCTCTTCCTCTCTTGAAGAATTTTGTCCAGCCCCCAAGGACTTGTGGAAAGAGATCTCTTGGCTTGGATTTGGCTCTAAGGGCTTGATCGTGGTGGAAGCGGCCAAGGCTAACGTGCTCTACATCAAGTGACTCATCTCCGATGATCTCCGCGGACAAACAATATTTAGGATTCCTACATCTCGGATCTACGATTCCGAGGGGGTAACGAACTCTCCACTCGTGGGATTCTTTTCTTAGATAGTTCTGTGGTGGCTAGATCTGTGACGTGGCCTTTGAATCGTTGATTTTCTCGCGGATTGATGATTACTTGGGCTTCTTCTTTTTATAAATAAAAGATAACCTTTATATTAAGAGTTTAGAATTGGCGGATATTTTCGAAGAGTCTCGCAAGTACTCCTACTTTGAGAAATTAACCGTTATCCTATCGAAGGATAGAAGTAACGATCTTTTTCTTCTTTCGGAATATTGACAATTACGCTTCGGCTACAATGCCGAATTCTATTGAATTGAATAGTAGAAAAGGAGAGTTTTGCACTAAATGAGTTTGAAAAGCTGTGTTTGAATTTTTAGTCCAAATTAATCATTTGATAAAGGCAAGTATACCTTATCGCAAGTAATACAGGATATTTTTAGAAAATATCGGGATCGTATATTTCCGCGGGTCGTGTTGATTATGCTACTTCGAGGGACGAACTATTATTTTATCGGAATAATATTTTTAGTTGATTTAACTAGAGTTCTAAATGATAAAATGCGAAAGATGATTTAAGCGATTTACTAGAGTTCTAAGTGATGAGAAATATAGCGCGCGACGTCGAATTACCCTGAGACAAAAATAGATTTTTCGTAGAATTAAAAGTGATGACTTTTCAAAATATTAAGATGACTTGGCCGTGGAGGTTCCATAATTATGAACGCTCCTCTCTCGAGGGTACGCCCACCTGAGATTATGAATATTCGACCGAACTCTCGTTCTACAATCGAATGTTCTTAATACTCGCTTTATGTTGCGAACCCCGCTATTGGGTTTTTATTTCCAATTCGGGAGGGTTACCTCGTCCTCTCTCGAGGGTAGAGCGCACTTCTCTTTACCCGTGAGTGATCAGTCCGTACACACGAGCCTCTCGGCTAACTAGGTACGAAAACGGAAATGAAAACCACACATCGATTATGTGGCTCCACTCAACGTGATTCTCGGATAAACCTTAAGCGTTAATTATTTTAGAAAGAGATGTTTTAATTTTTATAGAAAAACTATTTTTGTGTCCCAATGCTCTTCGACGTCGTGCGCTAAAGGAAATTAGCCACTCATCGGAATGGAGACGGCATTATCGGTTGAAAAATACATGTTTGATAATTAAAGCGGATATAAGCGGATAAAAAGGAAATAAAAAGACTTATATAAAAACAGTAATAATATCCGTCCCAACCACCTTAAACAAGTGCTAAAAAGTTCTTAGCCTCTTATTTAAGAAGGGGGTGGTATAGAAATGAAAAGACTTATAAAGGTGCAGAAATAATATCCGTCCCAACCAACTTAAATAAGTGCTAAAGTAAATTAGCCTCTTATTTGAGAAGGGGGTGGTATATAGCAGTTATATAAAGACTGAAATAAAAACTAAGCTACAAAAAAGGAAAATACTATCTCATACACGCACACACTCTAAAAGAAACTGAAAAAGAAAGCGTTTAAAATGAAAGCGATAAAATAAAGCGAAAAAGAAAACGATAAAACTATTTTATGAAAGCTTGTAAATCTAAGCTATGAAAACAGTAAACCTAGATTACGAAAGCAATAAAACTAACTATAAAAGCAATAAAACTAAATTATGAAAGCAATAAAGCTAAACTCATACACGCACACACACTAACATTAATAAAAAGAAGATGATCCAAATGAGAAAAACATCATTTTATTTCTGAAATCAGCATTACAACTAGACTAGGAAGACGAAAAAACTACAAACGAACTTAAACTGAAATGCAGAAGAGAAGCTCACAATCACTCAAAAGAACTCACAATACAACAAAAACCACTCAAAATTTGGATGAAAATAACTTCAGCCGAGCCCCTCTATTTATAGGGAAAATTTGAGTTTTACACGCCCTAGGTCACGGGCGTGACTTGAATGTCACGGCCGTGACTTAGGGCGTGACATTTGCTCGGCTGTATTCGCCGCCTTCTGGAAGGTTTGGCCGTCAAACATGGCTGCACACGGGCGTGACTTGGTATGTCACGGGCGTGACTTGGTGAGTCACGGGCGTGACTATGGCTGGCTGATGTCGGCAGCATGGGTGCGGCTTCGAGACGTGACACGCTGGCGGCTCACGGGCGTGACTCGATCAACTCTTCGAGATTTCACCTGAAAACGGCTGCCAATTGGAAATTTGGCTTTTAAAATTACACGCCCTTGGTCACGGGCGTGACCTCGGGCGTGACTTGAGCGATTTGTCGGGATTTGATCTGAATTGAGCCGTCCCGTTGATATTTGATCTTTAAAATTACACGCCCTTGGTCACGGGCGTGTCTGAGGGCGTGACCTGTGAAAATTTTGCAAAAAATTGCAAAAACAAAAATAAAAGTAAGTTAGAAACCAGAAATAATAAAGAAGCAATTTATTCATTAATTTACATAGAAAATTCACAATATTAATTAAAACTATACTAATATTTATACCAAAAATACATATATTTTATTACTTATCAAATACCCCCATACTTAAGCTTTTGCTATTCCAGGGCAAAAGTAAGAGAGATCTATACGGGATTAATATAAGTTCTAATTTTTGGCTATCGTTTTATTTTAATCATAAGAGACTGAAAAATAAAAATTCGGAGTAATAAGAGTTAAGTCCTAAATTATGCAAATGATTTAAGTAGAAGAAATGTCCTGGCCAAAAGACTTCTTAATTAACCAAATAGCAAACAAAATTGCAATCATTAGTAAACGAGATTAGATCGAAATTATAATAACCTTTGTTTAAAGAAACATAAAGGAAAAATATAAGTTACTAATTATGCTCTCAAATGATTTTTTGAATTAGAACTAGAAACAATAATTTGGTTAAGGGAAAAAGGGGAAAAAAGCCTTGGCAAATAGAAGAGTACTTGGATCAGGGGTGATGAATTGTATCATCTCACCCCTCTTATAAAGTTTCCTTTGACTCCCATCGTTGGTGTACGAGGGACGAGGGAAAATTGACCTTTTTAATTAACCCAATGCCTGTGTTTACGGAATTTGCAATTCCCATTGACATAGGATTTCTTTTAACAAATATTGGGTGCCTATGTTTACGGAATTTTTGTATTCCCATTGACATAAGATCTTTTTTTTTTTTTTCTTCTTTTTGTGTTTTTGCCATGCTAAATTGGTGTATACAAGGGGTTTTCAAGAGAAATTCTAGAATAATAAAAAAAAGTTTTGAGAGCAACCTTAGTAAGTTGAATATTCCTAGATTCCTGAAGACATAAAGTAGGGATAATTGCAGTCTAAAGTTGTTTTGCTAACATAATACACATGTCTCTATTTTAGCTAGTAGAAGTAGTGCTTGATAACAAAGCCTCTATTTAAATTAAAAACACAAGATATTCTTTAAAACTTAACCCCGAACGTTTAAATCTATCGATCTTAGATAAACAAACAAATAGTAAAACTAGCGATTATGAAAATCCACAAACATATACTCTCGAAACTAAATGCTTTAAGAATAAAAGTAAAGTAGGGTTTATTATTTTTGGAATTTTTGTTTTTCTTTTTTTTTTTTCTTTTTTTTTTGTTGTTATAATGTTTTTTTTTTGTTTTTGTTTTTCAACTACAAAAAATACATATTATATTTCTTTTTTTTTTTTGAAAACGGGAAATACAAAAAATACATATTATATTTCTTTTTTTTTTTTTGAAAACGGGAAATACACCCCCATACGTAAAACCCAACATTGTCCCCAATGTTGTAATGTAAGTATGAAGAAGAGAAAATAACAATGCAATATATACAAAAGGAAAAAGGAAGCAAAAAGGCATCCCTGAAGTAAAGTTGGCGGGGTCGGAAGAAACCCTGCAAAAATAGAGAAAAAGCATAATAAAAATATTAGATAAATATGGGGTGCCTCCCACGAGCGCTTTGTTTACCGTCGCGTAGCTTGACGCATTTGGCGTGGTGAGATTATAAATTAGGGAGGGTTAAAGATTCTGTGTGTCCGTCCACCGGATCGCCCGCAAGATATAGTTTTAAACGGTGGCCGTTGACTTTAAAATCGCCTTTTTCGGGGTGAGAGATAAGAACGGTCCCATACGGCCAAACCTCTTTGACTGCAAAGGGGCCGGACCAGCGGGATTTGAGCTTACCCGGAAAAAGACGAAGACGTGAATTATAAAGAAGGACAAGATCGCCCGGCGCGAAAGTTTTTGGAAATTTAATTTTTCGATCGTGGTAGAACTTAGAACGCTCCTTATAAAATTTATTACTCTCATAAGCGTTCGCACGCCATTCATCGAGTTCATTGAGTTGGAATTTCCTATTCTCGGAGGCTAAGTTCGAATCGAGATTTAAAAATTTTAAGGCCCAAAAAGCGCGGTGTTCTAATTCTACCGGTAAATGGCACGCTTTGCCGTAGACTAATCGATAGGGCGTACAACCGATAGCGGTCTTGTATGCCGTACGATACGCCCATAACGCGTCGTCGAGTTTTGAGGACCAATCCTTCCTATTTAAAGAGACGGTTTTTTCCAGAATGCGTTTTATCTCGCGATTTACTACCTCTACTTGGCCGCTCGTTTGGGGGTGATAGGCGGTGGCGAGCTTATGCGTGACGCCGTATTTAGATAAAATTTTTGAAAACTGGGCATTGCAGAAGTGCGTGCCCCTATCACTTACTATTGCACGGGGCGTGCCAAAGCGAGAAAATAATTTTTTTAGAAAATGGACGACGACTCGCGCATCATTGGTGGGCAGAGCTTGCGCTTCCGCCCACCTAGATACATAGTCGACCGCCACTAAGATATAGCGATTATTAAAAGAAGGAGGTAGGGGGCCTACAAAGTCTATGCCCCACAAATCGAAAATTTCGCATTCTAAATAAAAATTTTGGGGCATCTCGTCACGACGGGAGATGTTACCCGACCGCTGGCAGCTATCGCATATACTCACAAAAGTGTGAGCATCCTTAAAGAGAGTGGGCCAATAAAAGCCTGACTCTAACGCTTTCCGCGCGGTCCGGTTGGCTTGATAATGCCCTCCAGCCGGCCCCTCATGGCAGTGTCGCAATATTTGCGCACCCTCCTCGCTGGAAACACATCTTCGTATCACTTGGTCTGCGCAGACTCGAAAGAGAAAGGGGTCCTCCCAAAAGTAATTTTTTAAGTCAGAGAAGAATTTCTTCTTCTGCTGAGTCGAAAAATCTTTTGGAAGGACCCGCGCGACTAAATAGTTCGCGTAATCTGCGAACCAAGGGGTAGAAGAAGTTTTGGTATTATTTATGATTAAAAGTCGCTCCTCAGGAAATCGATCGTCTATTTCGGGTTCGACGAGCGCTTCTGCGACGGGGTGTTCTAAACGTGAGAGGTGGTCGGCTGCTAAATTTTCAGCCCCCTTCTTATCCCGGATCTCTAAGTCAAATTCCTGTAAAAGGAGGATCCATCGAAGTAAGCGAGGCTTAGCATCAACTTTGGCCAAAAGATATTTCAAGGCGGAGTGATCAGTGAAAACGATTACATGTGAAAGGGTTACGTAGGGTCGGAATTTATCAAAAGCAAAGATGACGGCGAGAAGTTCCTTTTCCGTTGTGGTGTAGTTAGCCTGTGCGGCATTGAGTGTGCGAGAAGCGTAATATATTGGATGAAAATATTTATTTACGCGTTGGCCTAAGACAGCTCCTACTGCGATATCGCTCGCGTCGCACATAATCTCAAACGGAAGAGACCAATCTGGCGCCACCAGAATTGGAGAATTGATAAGTTGCTTTTTAATAAAATTAAACGCCTCTACGCAGGCCGTGTCAAAAATGAATGGGGAATCTTTTTCCAGGAGGTGAGTTAGCGGTTTGGTTATTTTTGAAAAATCTTGAATGAACCGCCGATAAAAACCTGCGTGGCCAAGAAAACTTCTAATTGATTTGACGTTCGAAGGAACAGGAAGTTGTTCAATTATAGCGACTTTGGCCTTATCGACCTCCATCCCCTTGGAAGAAATTTTATGGCCGAGGACTAAACCCTCTCGGACCATGAAGTTGCATTTCTCCCAGTTCAAGACTAAGTTTGTCTCCTCGCACCGTTGGAGGACTCTATCTAAATTTTTTAAACAATTTTTAAAAGAGTTTCCAAAGACGGAGAAGTCATCCATGAAGACTTCCATTATGTCTTCTACTAGCTCGCCAAATATTGCCAGCATACATCTTTGGAATGTAGCTGGCGCGTTACAGAGGCCAAACGGCATCCTCCGATATGCGAAGGTGCCGAAAGGGCAAGTAAAAGTCGTTTTTTCTTGGTCCTCGGGTGAAATAGGGATTTGGAAAAATCCCGAGAGACCATCAAGGAAGCAATAAAAAGGGTGACCGGAGAGACGCTCTAAGATTTGATCAATAAACGGTAACGGAAAGTGGTCTTTTCTGGTGGCATCGTTTAGTTTTCTGTAGTCGATGCACACCCTCCAACCCGTAACAGTACGAGTTGGGATTAATTCGTTATTCGTGTTTGCCACGACCGTTATACCGCCCTTTTTCGGGACGACTTGTACGGGGCTTACCCACGTACTGTCGGAAATAGGATAGATAATCCCCGCATCAAGGAGTTTAATAATTTCAGTCTTAACGACTTCCCGCATGTTCGGGTTAAGTCGTCGTTGAGGCTGAATTGTTTTGCGGGGGTTTTCTTCGAGAAAAATTTTGTGGGAGCAGAATGAGGGGTTAATTCCCCTGATATCGGAAATTTGCCATGCAATTGCACGGCGATGATTAGATAAAACTTCAACCAATTCGGATGTTTCTGAATCAGTTAAAGTAGAAGATATTATAACCGGAAGCTTTAAGTTCGCGGCTAGAAAAGCATATTTTAGATGGTCGGGGAGTTGCTTAAGCTCCAAGACCGGAGGTTCTTCGTAGGAAGTGGAGATTTTTAAATCTTTCGAGTCGAAAGACTCGAAAGGCGAATCTGGTGGTAATTCTTCTAAAGGAGGTTGATTCGCCAGATCCGAATCGTCTATCATTAAGGATAGCAATTCGGAAAGAGAAGAACACTCGTCCACAAACGCGGATTCCAAATTGAAACAGGAATCATCATTCGATAGTGAGTTCCGCATGGAGGGGTTGATATGTAAAGTAACTTCGTCGTCTCCAACTCGAAGGAGGAGGCGACCGTTACTGACATCGATTAACGCACGGGAGGTTGCGAGAAAGGGGCGACCGAGGATGATGGGTACCTCGACGTCCTCCTCTATGTCCAGGATGACAAAGTCTACCGGGAAGATAAACTTGTCAACCATGACCAGAACATCTTCCGCTACCCCGATTGGGTACTTTACCGAGCGATCCGCGAGTTGGATGCTCATTTTTGTCGGACTCGGGACGCCTAAATTGAGTTTTTTGAAAAGAGAAAAAGGCATCAAATTGATGCTGGCGCCTAAGTCCGCAAGAGCGTACTTTATTAACATATTGCCAAAGAGACACGGGATGGAGAACCGTCCCGGGTCGTTCAGTTTTGGCGGCAATTTGTTAAGGAGAACAGCCGAACATTCCGCATTAAGGGAAACATGCGAAACATCCTCGAGTCGCTTTTTATTAGAAAGCAATTCCTTAAGATATTTCGCATATTTCGGCATTTGGGAGAGTGCCTCGCAGAAGGGGACGTTTATTTGAATTTGTTTTAAAATACGCAAAAATTTTTGATAATTTTCGTCCTCCTTCTCTTTATTAATTTTAGACGGGTAAGGAATTCGAGGACTCGAAACATTTGGCACAACCGGAGAAGCTGGAGCAATTAGAATCGAAGAAGAGGGTGGAGGGGTCGGAGGCGAAATGCATACCTTAGGCTCAACCCGCAATGGGGAGACGACCTCCTTGCCGCTTCGAAGGGTTATAGCGTTGGCATTTTCCCTTGGGTTTGGCTCTGTATTCCCTGGTAAGGCTCCGTATGGCCGCTCGGAGACCATCTTTGCAAGTTGTCCAACCTGGTTTTCCAAGCTTTTAATCGATCCGGTAAGATTCCAGATATTTGAATCGTTGGACGCGATGTACTTAGACAAAATATCTTCGAGCGGCGAAGGTTTTGGAGGAGGAGGCTGGAATCCCTGCGGAAATCCTTGCGGAAATCCCTGAGGATTCATATGTGGGGGCCTCTGAGCATTGTTAGGATTGCTCCAGGAGAAATTAGGATGGCTCCTCCAACCCGGATTATAATTATTACTATACGGGTTGTTATTAGGGTTGAAGGGGGGCCTAACCGGATTACCGAGGTAATCCACCGATTCTTCGATTACGTTATTATTATTATTATTATTATTCCAAGCGGGAGTGGAGGAGGAAACAGTCATCTCCGCCACCTGCTTACTTAGCCGCTCTACCTGTGAGGCTAAGAAAGTAGTGGCGTCCACTTCAAAAAGACCAGCCGGTTTAGTAGGACGCGACCTTGGCACGTTCCATTGGTACGCATTCATGGCCATTTCGTCGATCAGAGCTTGAGCGGTCTCTGGGGTTTTGTTGTTTAACGTTCCCCCGGAAGCCGCATCAATCATCTGCCGTGTAGAAAAATTTAAACCATTATAAAACGTTTGGACCTGTAGCCAAGTTGGTAGCGCGTGATGAGGACACCTACGCAAATATTCCTTAAAACGCTCCCAAGTCTCATAAAGAGACTCGGAATCGAATTGCACAAAGGATGTGATATCCGTGCGTAGTTTTGCGGTTTTTGACGGAGGAAAATACTTAGTTAAGAAAAATTCCGTCAATTGGGCCCACGTGGTTATGGACCCTCTCGGAAGAGAAGTCAACCATGATTTGGCCTTTGACCGTAGCGAAAATGGAAATAAGCGTAAACGAATGGCGTCATCAGTGACGCCATTAATTTTAAAGGTGTCGCATATTTCTAAAAAGTTTGAAAGGTGCTGATTTGGGTCCTCATCTGGCAAACCGTCGAACTGAATCGACTGTTGTACCATTTGAATTATGCTGGATTTTATTTCGAAATTATTATTATTAACTGTCGGGCGAGTAATACTGGATCCTGTATCTTCCAAATTCGGCCGGGCATAATATGCCATGGTCCGGGCCGGGGCCGCATTTGGAATTGGATCGCCCATATTTACAGTATCTCCGATCGACTCTTCGGGGGTTTCGAGTAAGTTTTGATCACGAGATCGGATGCGCTCACGAAGAGTGCGCTCGATTTCGGGGTCAAAAGGAATAGTCGAATCGTCCGACGAGTTTCCTCGGGTCATATACTAAAAGCAATATTTTTGGATTTTCTGTTTTATTATTATTATTTTTTTTTTTTTTTTTAAATATAAGTTTTTATATTTATATATTTTTTTTTTGTTTTATTACTTTTTGTAAAAAATTTTTTTTTTTTTTTTTTTTATTTTTAGTAAAAATATATAGATAAGGAATAAAATTAATAGTAGTTCCTACTTTCAAATAACAACACAAAGTTCCCCGGCAACGGCGCCAAAAACTTGATGATTACTTGGGCTTCTTCTTTTTATAAATAAAAGATAACCTTTATATTAAGAGTTTAGAATTGGCGGATATTTTCGAAGAGTCTCGCAAGTACTCCTACTTTGAGAAATTAACCGTTATCCTATCGAAGGATAGAAGTAACGATCTTTTTCTTCTTTCGGAATATTGACAATTACGCTTCGGCTACAATGCCGAATTCTATTGAATTGAATAGTAGAAAAGGAGAGTTTTGCACTAAATGAGTTTGAAAAGCTGTGTTTGAATTTTTAGTCCAAATTAATCATTTGATAAAGGCAAGTATACCTTATCGCAAGTAATACAGGATATTTTTAGAAAATATCGGGATCGTATATTTCCGCGGGTCGTGTTGATTATGCTACTTCGAGGGACGAACTATTATTTTATCGGAATAATATTTTTAGTTGATTTAACTAGAGTTCTAAATGATAAAATGCGAAAGATGATTTAAGCGATTTACTAGAGTTCTAAGTGATGAGAAATATAGCGCGCGACGTCGAATTACCCTGAGACAAAAATAGATTTTTCGTAGAATTAAAAGTGATGACTTTTCAAAATATTAAGATGACTTGGCCGTGGAGGTTCCATAATTATGAACGCTCCTCTCTCGAGGGTACGCCCACCTGAGATTATGAATATTCGACCGAACTCTCGTTCTACAATCGAATGTTCTTAATACTCGCTTTATGTTGCGAACCCCGCTATTGGGTTTTTATTTCCAATTCGGGAGGGTTACCTCGTCCTCTCTCGAGGGTAGAGCGCACTTCTCTTTACCCGTGAGTGATCAGTCCGTACACACGAGCCTCTCGGCTAACTAGGTACGAAAACGGAAATGAAAACCACACATCGATTATGTGGCTCCACTCAACGTGATTCTCGGATAAACCTTAAGCGTTAATTATTTTAGAAAGAGATGTTTTAATTTTTATAGAAAAACTATTTTTGTGTCCCAATGCTCTTCGACGTCGTGCGCTAAAGGAAATTAGCCACTCATCGGAATGGAGACGGCATTATCGGTTGAAAAATACATGTTTGATAATTAAAGCGGATATAAGCGGATAAAAAGGAAATAAAAAGACTTATATAAAAACAGTAATAATATCCGTCCCAACCACCTTAAACAAGTGCTAAAAAGTTCTTAGCCTCTTATTTAAGAAGGGGGTGGTATAGAAATGAAAAGACTTATAAAGGTGCAGAAATAATATCCGTCCCAACCAACTTAAATAAGTGCTAAAGTAAATTAGCCTCTTATTTGAGAAGGGGGTGGTATATAGCAGTTATATAAAGACTGAAATAAAAACTAAGCTACAAAAAAGGAAAATACTATCTCATACACGCACACACTCTAAAAGAAACTGAAAAAGAAAGCGTTTAAAATGAAAGCGATAAAATAAAGCGAAAAAGAAAACGATAAAACTATTTTATGAAAGCTTGTAAATCTAAGCTATGAAAACAGTAAACCTAGATTACGAAAGCAATAAAACTAACTATAAAAGCAATAAAACTAAATTATGAAAGCAATAAAGCTAAACTCATACACGCACACACACTAACATTAATAAAAAGAAGATGATCCAAATGAGAAAAACATCATTTTATTTCTGAAATCAGCATTACAACTAGACTAGGAAGACGAAAAAACTACAAACGAACTTAAACTGAAATGCAGAAGAGAAGCTCACAATCACTCAAAAGAACTCACAATACAACAAAAACCACTCAAAATTTGGATGAAAATAACTTCAGCCGAGCCCCTCTATTTATAGGGAAAATTTGAGTTTTACACGCCCTAGGTCACGGGCGTGACTTGAATGTCACGGCCGTGACTTAGGGCGTGACATTTGCTCGGCTGTATTCGCCGCCTTCTGGAAGGTTTGGCCGTCAAACATGGCTGCACACGGGCGTGACTTGGTATGTCACGGGCGTGACTTGGTGAGTCACGGGCGTGACTATGGCTGGCTGATGTCGGCAGCATGGGTGCGGCTTCGAGACGTGACACGCTGGCGGCTCACGGGCGTGACTCGATCAACTCTTCGAGATTTCACCTGAAAACGGCTGCCAATTGGAAATTTGGCTTTTAAAATTACACGCCCTTGGTCACGGGCGTGACCTCGGGCGTGACTTGAGCGATTTGTCGGGATTTGATCTGAATTGAGCCGTCCCGTTGATATTTGATCTTTAAAATTACACGCCCTTGGTCACGGGCGTGTCTGAGGGCGTGACCTGTGAAAATTTTGCAAAAAATTGCAAAAACAAAAATAAAAGTAAGTTAGAAACCAGAAATAATAAAGAAGCAATTTATTCATTAATTTACATAGAAAATTCACAATATTAATTAAAACTATACTAATATTTATACCAAAAATACATATATTTTATTACTTATCACGGATTTTCTTTATTTTGAATTGGTATTTCGATCTTGGATTTCGTTTTAATGCGACGAGGAGTGGCGATCCTCTTTTGTTCTTGTTGGGGGAGATTTTCCGTTTTCGAAATCTTTAGCTTTGCGGAGGATCTCTCTTTCGTAGACAACAACAACCGCTCGATCGGATCGTGTGGATCCTTTTAGTCGGGAGCGAAGTTGGCCCATAGCCTCCTTCCATTCCCTCGCGGTGTGGCTGCCCGTGCGTGATAAATAACGCGAATAAAAATCATTCCGCGAGTCGACTACGTTTGTTCATGCTTGTGTGAGGTTAGGAAGCGTTGGGAGTAAACTAATCGATTGCGCACGAGTGAGTGAACCGAACACCCTTTCCTACATCAAAGAGGGCCCCTTCATTCCCATGACAACATTCACTATTGATCCAACTAGGATGGTGGAAAAGAAATATACAGACATGACCAAGGATGAGCTGACCTTGGCAAGCCTAGATATGAGGGTACAGAACGTAATCGTAAGTGCCATTGACGACTCAACCCTCCAGAATCTCATTCACTGCAAGACAACCAAGGAGATGTGGGAATCCCCGATTGTCTACATGGATGGTACTGAAGAGGTAAGGGATGATAGAAAATCCCTCCTCAATCAGGAATATGAAGCCTTCAAACAAGGCACGAATGAAACCATCTCTAGCTGTTATGAGAGGTTTTTCAAGATAGTGAATGAGCTGAAAAATTATGGAAGAGGCTTCACAAACTCTGACCTAAATGATAAGTTACCTAGATCCTTCTCTAAGGAATGGGAAATTAAGATTTGTGCCATCAGAGAGATGGGTCAGCTGGGCATCTTGGAGCCCAAGAATCTATATAGGAAGCTGCTGTCCCATGAACTTCAGCTCAACACCAAGAAAGCTGAAGTGGAAAGCTCAAAGGGGAGCTCCAGAGAAAGATCTATGTCTCTCAAGGCTGAGAGCACAAGGAGGTCCAAGGACAAGACTCCTGCATACCAGAACAGATCAGAGAGCAGTGAATAATCTGATGCTAGCACATCAAATTCTAATGATACATACATGGATATGGTTCTCCTCTCTAAACAGTTCAAGAAGCTGATTACCAGAAGGAGAAGAGACAACTACAGACCCACTTCATCAAGCTCAAGAAAATCTGATCAATATGATAGGTCTAAATCCTCAAGAGAGGACATGTATAAATCAAAATCGGGTAAATTTGATTTTGCTAACACTGTTTGCTACTCCTATAATATGACATGTCATATAGCTGCTGATTGCACTTCCAAGAGAAGGGAATCAAAGAATTATGAAGATAAGAGAAGATCAAGGGATAAGAAGAAACCTGAAAAAGGGTTTATTATAAAGAAAATCAGAACTCTAATTGATTCTGATTCAACCCTAATAAAGCAGTATAAAGCCTATGGAAAACTTTCAAGAACAGTAAGAAACTCCTCAAAATCCAGACCAAGGAGTTAGATTCCTTGAAGTCTGTCCAGTCTGAGCTCAAGGAAAGAGCTAAAAAGCTGGCTGCCATGAGCAAATAAGTGGACAGATTCAAGGAAGTCATAAGGCTTAAGAATGCTGAATTAGGTCAGAAGAACAAGTTCATTAAGGACATTGAGGAGATGCTGCTGGCTGAGAAGAAACTTGCTGCAAGCTTCTCTATGCCCAAGAAAGTCTTGCTCATTATTGATACCTTCTCTGGATCATTCAGAGCTGGTATTGGATTCAATCAGGAGACTGTCAAGGACAAAGGATCTGAAGTTCAATCTTCTCTTAGGAAGGTGACAGTATCAGGTCCTTCTGACAATGGACCTACAACAACATCACAAAAGAGCAAGGGAAAGGCTGCTTCCGCAAAGCCTGTTCCGAAGAAGGTAAGCCAACAAGTGGTGAGACCAGCTCCACTCCACTCTCACACTTGTAAGGTTCAGCCAAGACCTTTTAGGGCATGTGTCTTCTCTCCTGCTCACCAACACTCCCATACCACTCAAAAGGTGAGGCAGAAGAGAAGGTATAACATGTATGAATGTTGGTGCTGTGGGAAAGTAGGCCACTTTGCCCAGGACTGTTGGTTCAACCCAACAGGACCCAATGCAAAAAGAGCGCAGAACCATCAGTGGTGTGGCATTCCATTTTATCTTCCGAACAGGAACCAAAGACCCAATCCAAATTGGGTACCTAAGGGTAATTAACTTTTCTTGTAGGTATGTCCAAATGCCAACCAGTCTCCAATTTGATATTTGGACAGTGGCTGCTCCAGGCATATGACTGGAGTCAGGAAGTATCTAAGAAGTTTCACCCCCGTGGAGAATGGACCAATAGTAATTTTTGGAGGTTCAGAAAAGGGGGTGACTAAAGGTTATGGTAATATTTCTAATGGCTTAGTTACCATCACAAAGGTAGCTTTTGTTGAGGGATTGAAACATAATCTCATAAGCATAAGCCAGCTTTGTGATCTAGGTTTTGTTATCATCTTCCACAAGGATAGTGCTTGATTAAGAAATCCTTAGATTCTGAGGCTACCTTAACTGGCACTAGGAGTGGTAATATTTACTTCTTAAATTTCTGTAATGAAAATTTTTCCATGCCTATATGTCTTGTGGCTAATGACAAAGAGGCTCTATGTGTACAATGACACAAGAGACTTGCACACATCTCCTAAGGAATGGGGGTCCATTTCCTAAGGAATCAGTACCCACATTTTGGGGAACCTTTATAAAAATCTGTGTATCTTATGGATTGTTTATTTTCTGTGTTGTCCCTCATACGTTAGATTACTTCACTATTTTCCTGCATTATATTTCAGCATTGTTTTATTCTGGATAAGTATTTGTTGGAGCATAACACTTAGGTTTTTATTGTACTTGCACAGTTAGGTTAGCAATAAATTTAAATCTCTATTCACCCCCCTCTAGAGGATTCTCAGAGGCACACTTTGCACTTTCAATAATGTTAACATGATTATGTTATGATGAATATCATGTAGTGAAGTTACATGATAAGTATTTATGTGTTATGTACCTTAGCATTGAGGGTGTTCTGTCTTTTTCAAATAGGGGGAGATTATTGGGAATATTACTCTCAATGTTCCCTTGACTTGAATAAGCATCACACTCAATGCTAAGTACAAGCTGTATTTGATAAACCCAATTTCATCTCATGACTATGCATGGTTAGGATATTTCAAGGTGTGGAGTAAGTTCAGTGGTTTACTGCCAAAACTGCTGAGACAAGTTCTCAGTCTTAGCTGAACCGCTGAGACAAGGCCAGGAGCCGCTGAGAAGGTGTCTGGGCCAGCTGAGCTGCAGATAGAGGAAAACCGATGAGACAACAGTCTATCTCAGCAGATCCGCTGAGACGGGACAAAGGTAGTCGTTGAGACTTGAAGCTGTCTCAGCCCAACCGCTGAGACAGATTCAAATGTGTTGGCAGGTTTTTCTTTTGGCACAAGGTGCAGAAAGCAAGATATGGTACTCCAATCACCTCCATACAGTGTCAGGGGCCATCTGATAGCCGTTGAAGATTGGAGAAGTATAAAAGAACATTTTAGGGCTTTTAAAGAGAAAGCTTTTGCAAAAAGAACACAGTTCTACTGTTACATTGATGGCTGCTAAGAAGTTCTCTCCTCCTGCTTCCTGAAGCTATAAAGGAGAGAAATATTGCTCTTCCTCTATGATTGAAGAAGATCAAGTTGATCCTTATTCATCTACTGAAGAGAAGGATTAGAGAAAGGCAGGATTGAAGCTGTTGTTCTCTTCCCAGCTTCAAGTCAGCAACTGAAGATCAAGGCTTAATAGAGTTACTATTTTGTCTTCTGTTGTAAGCATCACTTTCATTACCTTCTGTAGGAACATCATTTGTTTTGAGTTTGTAGGGCATTTTGCCTGAGGGTGTAGGGCTGTTGGGCCTGAGTGTGGAGCTGAGAGGTCAGCTTGAGTGTAGGATCTCTGTGGAGATCTGAGGTAGGACTTCTTGATAGGTCAGAGCTTGTAGGGCAGCTGTGCCTGAGGTAGGGCTGTTGAGCCTGAGGTAGGGTTTGGGAAAACCTAAGAGATCCTGAGGGATCTGTGTTGTAAGCTCTTGGAGCTGAGATTGGAGGTGTTGGCCTTGTCTTACTCATTGTTAGAAAGGTGAAGGGGGAAAGAGGACTACTCCAGACACCCTGTCTTAAGGACCTCAATAAATGCTTGTGTGTTTTCCGTGTGCTTGATTTATTACTAATACTAACTCAGAAAATATCTAGGGTAAAGCTTAAAACAAAAGAGACCTATTCACCCCCCTCTAGCTGATTAAGAGTACATCCATATAAACTATCACCACTTTTGCAAATAACAAAAGAGGGAGAACTAACATGAAAAATAATAAACACTATCAAATTGTAAAACTAACATGATTAAAGAATAAGAAGATAGCTTACATATAAGGGGTGCATTCAGATAGGGGGAGCATGTATTTATGGGGAGCAATTATAAATACTAAATACGACAAATATCCTAAGTCATCACTCACACACACACAAGTAGGTTTCATCTTATATATTAATGCTCTGATTTATCATTAATGGATTTGTTATTATCAAAAGGTGGAGTTCGTTGGAACATGGTCTTCCACATCTCCTAGGTTTGAGAATAACAAATCCTATGTGTATTTGATCTTGTGTGTTTAAGTGTGTAGGAAGAAAGCTATATGACTCAAGGATAACAAATGAAGATTGCCCCCAAGTTTGAAGCCAGAATTCCAACATGTCCACTAGCATCGATTGTAGCACCTAGCGCAGGCGCTACCATTGATTAGAGCAATTTTAGTGGCATTTTTAGAAGGCGCTAGCGCCAGGCAGTAGCGGAAAGCGCAGGCGGTAGAGCGGAGTACAAGAGGCAATACAGCAGAGTTTCCCTGGAATGAAAGATACGCACGCGCAGAATAATTATATACCAGGATAACCCCGGGGGTAGCGATAGAACAAGCGCTAGCTCAAAGGCTATATAAAGGACACCTTGGCTCCATCTTTCTCATCCTCTCCCACTCCTAAATTCCAGGGCTTCGTGCCACATCATATAGAGGAAGGTTTAGAGAGATACTCCCATAAATCCATGTAGGATTAAGGAGATCCGTGGAGAAGATTTCAACACGCTTCATCATCGTGATGAAAGACCGCATCGACTATGATCATACTATGCGGTCCTTCGTCTACTTCTTCAGAGATCCACATAGAGGGATTTTTTTTTCATATTATTATTGTCTCTTTATTATTGTAATCGCGTTGAAGTTCGCCTCGTGTTGGCGACTAGGTCTGGGTAGGACTTAGGGCAGTAATTCGCCTCGTGTTGGCAACTAGGTCTAGGGTGTAGATCTAGGGGGTGCTCGAGGCCGTATCTGAGAGAAGATTGGCTAGAGCATCTTGAGGCCGTATTCGGGGAAGGATAGGCTAAAGCCATCAATTTGTTGGGATACGAGTTGGGATAGAAAACGAAAAGAATTTTACTTCTTTGGCTTCGATTTCTAGCGTCACAGAAATCTAGTTTTGTAATCAACTTATCAATAGTAATCATATCTATTTTTGTGTAATGAAATTGGTTTATTCTTCATTTCTCTAAATTGTTTATTTCTCTCTCTTTCATTATAAAACAATTTAGATCTTTATTCATAATCACTATTTCAATCTCTTATTATTTCAAGTCATTCAAAATATAATAAAAGTTTTCAAAACCCTTATTCACCCCCCTCTAAGGGCGCTTACAAATCCAACACCTCGCCTTGCCTGATGTGCTCATCTAACAGGGAGGCCTCTCCCATAGTTCCCGCCACTTGCGCAAACCTATGTAGATCATCTTCAGTGTCTTGTTGGTGAGTCTCCATTTAAAATAGCCACTCCTCCAGATTGGATACCCGGGCGTATAGGTCTTCCTCACCCTGCTGTTATTGTCAAAAATCTTCCGCTTCTACGAGGCAATCTCTAAGATAAACCAAGTGCTGATTCACTTAGGCGGGTGGCATGGCCATCAGGAATGAGTAGTGGGCTTGGAGGACGGTGATGAGACGAGCCCACGACCCCTCGTTGAAGCCACACGGATTTGCGATGAGCTCCCTTAAGGGTGTGGCTATAATGAGGGTTAATGAGATGAGTTCATGGAGTGGCGACCCAGGAGCGAGTTCATGGACGACGAGTGACCAGAGGTCAGTGCATGGCTATCTGGAAGAAAAAGTCCTGCGACAAGGAAAGATGGCAGAAATAATGAGGGTTAATGAGATGAGCGGGGCGAATTCCTACAGGAGCGAGACCCTCACCCTGAAGCTGAGGCGGATCCGCCTAAAGTACTTCGGTGGAGGCTGGAAGTCAGAGGACCAAGCCCATTGCCCTAGGACTGGGACCCATCACCAAAGATTTCCCTCCAGAGATTGGGCGATTAGGCTGACCAACCCTGGACAAATGCTAAGACATCTGAGAGAGGGGAGCTAGAGTCGAACCTACTCGCCCTAGGGACGAAGAAGAGGTTGTGGCTAGGCCCCTCGATGGCACCTCGGTAAGTTGTTTAGGCTGTACCTAACGACTAGAGGGCACTGCAGAAAGCAATGAATTATGTTTGGCCCAATTTAGGAAGGCGAAGATGTAGTATCCTTTCCTGGCATAACGATAGGGCCAATAAGAGGCGGTGGTGGAGCACTCATGTCATCAGAAGACTGTACCCCATCCCCAACCCCTCAGGTCATGGTCTCGATCTTGCCCTCACCTTGTCAAAGATGCAAGTCAGCATTGGGCTCTTCATTAATAGTCAAGGTCGCGAGCCTCTTGGCTGAAGGCCCACATCTCACGGTGGACTTGGGACCAGTAGAGGAATTGTTGGGGGAGGGGGGGGGGGGGGTATCATCAATCCTCTTTCTCTCGTGCTACTTCTTCCTCGTGGAGCTTGGAAGGCAAGGGGTCAAGAACTCGCCAATAAGGTTGAGAATGGCGGCCGCCTCGGGCTCATCTTCAGTAAGTGCTCGGTTGGTAGCCACGAAAGAACCTCCTCTAGAAGCCATCTCTCAGCATGAAGGATCTAAGACATCACCCCCATTCTATTTATATAGGAAGACCCTACAAGTGCCAGATCTCGTCAAATAAGGGTTGGGACTCTTCATTCTTACCTCTAGCTAGTCGCAAAGAGCGGGGATTGTGTACAACCCGTATTCGGTGAGTAAACCTAGCATTGACCTTGCTCTCCCAAGGTAAGATGAGGCGAGTATGCCCTCCCTTTTCCTACTCGACGATATAATATCTTCTTGACGTTATGTGTGATTCATCTAAGATGATATAATTAACCTGTCTCAACGACAGAACCCCTTCTCGCCCAGGGCGAGGTGAGGCGAGTGTGACGGGGCCTCAAGCGAGCCAGCCTTAGGAGACCTCTCGTCAGGAGTACACATCCCCGGCAAGAAGGGTACGAGTCTGGTCAACCTCTACCATACTCGCTCAAGGAGGGAGCTAGGCGAGTTCGGGTCAACCCGACTCGTCAGTCCTCCCTCACTATCTGCAGACCAACGAGGGTTGCGGTTAGTATTTACAAAAAGGCATGAGGAGCTGTTCGCAGATCATTTGGGTTTGCATATAGTAATTTGGTTAAGGCAGATGAAGCTATCCGCATGCCATTAAAACTATTTTGCCCTTAGAGGAATTTGCCTATAAATAAGACCCATTATGTCTCAGATCAGCACAGATCCACCACCGCCCCAAAGAGAGTCTGAGCTTTCCTCCTTACATGGGAGTGCTATCTGAGACGCATTCTTAGCCTTTGGTGTTTGGAGGGGAAGTCATGTAAGATTTCTGGGTTAGTGGCGGGACCTCCTTGTTGCAGCCAGTGGGTCTTCTCGTAGGCAACTACCTACCATTCTGAGAGGGCCAGTTCTTAGCTCAAAATACTTAGACTTAGGGATCTAACTTAGAAAGAAGTAACTCAAGCTACTCACTAAGTCTCGAACATAGTTGAACTGGTATACGTGCTTCAACAGCTTAAACACACCAAAGACTCCAACTACATACTCAAGTCTATCTTGTGTTACATTACGATTTGCAATCATAAGTGGAATGACTTAAATTACTTCATTTTGAAATACTTCAAATATCTTTGGTGTATATATGTTTGATTTTTGGTTCAACATAGGTGAGTTATTCATTATCAATCTCGACAATTTCTGTCGCGAGTCATATTCAGCTTCTAACTCGTTAAACCACTTTTGCCAAACAACTCTTTCAAAATAGTGAAAAATCCAGCTATCTTAATGTTGGTTTTTAAGCACTCCTTCAAATCACAGTTAAACCTTTCACTCAATTAAGTACTTCTCATTCCAACAATGAAAGTTCTCTTCACGTATGCTTGCGACCATTTGTCTTTTAGCTTAAATAAATCTTTTAGCCATGTATTTTCATGTTGATTGTACACATCCAATAATCTTTCCTTGCATTGAGAAGTGCATCATCATCACCGTACTGATAAACACAAGCTGAGAAATCAAGACGAAAACTTGACTCGCCTTTAATTAGGTAACATAACTGTTTTAATGCGTTCTGCTACATATGCCATGAACACAAAACATGATATGTATCAGGTAAAACTTCGTTAATAGCCACGTCCAATGTTGTATCAACGTTTGTAAAGAGGGTCTTAGGTTTTTTATCATTCATGGTTTCCAAAAATGTTTCAAATAGTCAAATGAAGGAATCGATAGTTTCATCATATAGAAGTGCACCTCCAAAAACTATTGCCTCTCTGTGACGATTTAGACTCCGTTTGTTTCGGCTGTTGCTGATCGAAAATGAGTTGTTAGAGCTGGAGTTTGTAAAAATAGCTCTTTTTTGGAAAATGGAGTTTGCAGTAAAAATCTATGTGTAAAATGGAGTTTGCAGAGCTGTTCGAAAAGCAGTGCATAAAAATCATTTGTTAAAAATGGAGTTTTGTAAAATATTATTATTTTTATGTTAAACTATGAATAGTTCACGAAATAAAACAAAATAATAAGTTTTTTTAAGTTACACGACATAAAAAATAACAATGTTATTACTCGGTGGTAGGTCCACTACTTGCGAATTGCGCGCCTATGTATCACCTAAAAGAGTGAATACATAAATAGTTTAGATTCATCAATTATCATCAAAATTATAAACTATTTGTACTAAAATTTACTGGCTAGCATCATGCAATTGCTTTGCGATAGTCTCACACATCGCAATCATCTCGTTTACACCTCCAACTACATCAGTACAGGTATCAAGATGTCCTTGTATGTCATTTTGCTCTGGGTCAACATAATTTTCATCATCGAATTCACTGAAATCAAGATCTACATGTGAAGGATGCGAATAAAATTATGCACTGCCATTATCATCATTATAATATCAGTCTGTTATGGAAAACTATATGGAGGCATGTCCATCATTATTTCCCATTTTTTCAATACACTGAAGGCTTCGTTCTATCATGCTTCACAATGATGAGTGTGCTTGATTGAAGATTTCAGTTTGTCGTTCGATCGGACGACTACGGCGTGCCAAATCTGGCAGATGATACCGAGTTTCTGTATATGGTTTCACATAACCACATTGTAGTGGATAACCAGCATTGACTACGTAATATTTTCATGTACAAAAATTATATAATGTACAATTAGTTTTTTATATCTGAAATGAAAAAAAATAATGCACTAGTTACCTCGAGGTGGGTGCGGAAAGTTGTGTCTGAGATTACAAATTGCATAATTAAAAATGCGACAATTGTGTTATCACCCTCTCAACCAGCTATAATGAAGGTAAAACACATGTTGAATTCAAAAGTAGCTACAATATTTTGTGTCGGAGTTCTATGTCGCACAATACAAGGAATTGGATCTTCAACCGCTATGCAAGCTTGTACATGACTGTCATCAATTGCGTCGATAGTCTTTGAAGAAAGGCATGTAGAGATCATCATACAATATTTTTGGCAGAGTACTAGTGAAGAACTAATCTGTTGGCCTTATAACATCTTCAGATAATCGCAGTAGAGCACAAATACCCTGAGTCAAGTATTTATTGATGGTCTATGTTGAGTGTTGAAAATGCTAACCGGATTTTCTCATAGTTTCATTATGTGATAATGTATACAGTGTGATTGCAAATAGCTTTGTAGTTGTGGTGCTCCTAGATCCTTTTAATCCATAATTTTCTTTCAGTGTCTACAATAAATCAAAAAAGATTTGTTGCGACATCCTGAACACAATATAAATATAACAGGAGCACCACATAGTAAATTTCACACCCATTTATCACATGTTTGCTTTGATGTCATACAAGGAACTGGGAAATTCAAAATAGAATTTGATGCTTCCAGGACAAATATCGGTGATGTTAATACCTGATGATAAGTTGCACAATAACATCTTCTTGCAAGCTCATATTCATCGCTCGAATAAGCTGTATCGTCAGTTGACGTTGTGTTGCTATAAAAAGATAATTATTCAACATGATAAACATGAATATTGACAACATTCCACTCAGCTTACACATAAACATGAACATTGACATCTCATTTAGCACTAGATAAAAAGTAAACATAAACATGGATATCTCATTTAGCATACACATGATAGTAGTCCCAGCAATAGTAAAGAGTACAGAAAAATCTAATTAACATAAAAACATAAACATGAAATTAAATATCCCGTCCACTATGACTTAGCCGTGCAACGATTGCATAGCCATTTGGCCTTTTTGTTCTCTCGGAGGCACATAAAAGTCTCTCTAGGATGCTTGTCCATCATGAACATTGTTGCAAAATCATTCAACTCATCATCTTCACAGATTTCATGATGTCTTTCCAGATTTTCTAGCCAAAATTCCTCAGCATGGCTTAAGAGAGGCGAGTCGAGGAGGCGAGTGCGACTAAGAGGAGGAAGATGATGGCCAGAGCAATTAAGGCGTTGGGTGGGTGGGTGGGGCGTATTAATAGGCATTGGGGAAAACGGAGCCCGCTCTTCCTAACTGGGCCCCACCCACCTCCCATCATAAGTGGCCCTATCACTCACTCGTGCATCGCGGTACCGTGCCCACTCGGCTAGTGGACCAGATCGAGCAATATGCGGGAATGGGCTACTAAATCAGCGAGAGAGAAAAGTCCTAAATGAGTAATCCAACAGATGCGAGCGGAACAATTAGACATATAATAAAACTGGCAAATACACATTTTTATTAATGTTCGACAGAGTACATGCCAGTTCAACGAAAAACAGAAGAAGGGGGAAGAGAGGGAAGACATTCAGAGGGGAACCCACTTCCTCTGCCCGCGACCTCGCATGTGAGGTCTATGGCCCCGCATCGCGCACTCGTGCACCAATGCGAGCTCATGATGGGCCGCCAGGATCATCTCCTTCACCCGCACCATGTTCTCCTCCAACTCCGTTGTGTCACTCCCGCAACTTTGTAGCTTCTTGGAAAGTCGGGTGCCGCTTCCTTCGAGTATATAGATTCGCTCCTCCAGGACTATGATGCGAGGGAACGAGTCAGACTCCTCTGTGAGCCGATCCTCGTTTATGGAGACCAAGAGGCGCTCATGCCTCTCGAAGAGAGTGGCCATGCGATCAGATAACTCGATTATGCTGGTGGGCTGACCAAGGATCTCGTGAATCCGGCTGAAGGGAGATGCATAAATCTTGCTTTGATCGACTGAACTCATCATAGGCAGGGGAACCTGGACTTATCATAGGATGAATCAGAACTGGTCAAGGTAAAAAACTTGTCTTTCAGAAAGAGCTTACCATGCATGGCCCCGACACCTAGTACCTGGCAAGAGGACGAGCGATCAGAGTCCTTACATCCCGTAAAAGGGGTAGGAAACCCACCAAAAGAGGGGAGAGAGATGGAGATCAAGGGCTTTCCATCTCCCGACCCCAAGGAAACCAGCCCGGGGAAGTGAGCTGGGTGGTCAGTAACGGGAGGGTCTGTCGCCGCTAGAGTAAGGATGGTGACACCCAGTTCCATAGGAGGAGCTGAGTGCGATGACCTCCTTGGATAATGTGCCTCCAGGGGAGGCACCATCGATTGGACCTCAGGAGAAACTGAATGAGGGGGAACTGCGAGAATCAGAAGGTTAAGCATATATGGAAAGTCAATCGCAACACCAAGGTTCAAGAAATGCGTACAAGGGATCTGGGGGCGAGTTTTTAGGTCCAATGGGACATTCTCCCTGTCCTGCTCGGCGGTCATAGGAGCATGGGAGTCCTCTTGGCTGCGAGCTGCAAAGGAATAAGCCTCCCTGATTAATTTTTCCGATGGTGGGAGAAATGTTACCGAAAAGTAAGGGCTAAGACCTGATGGGCGACATCTTGACCCTCGCCAAGCGGGGGCAGAATCTGGGTCTCGAGCAAGGGAACTGTGGCCTCGGTCTGCTCGGGGCGATATTTCTTAGTACTTGCTCACCCACCGTGTTTTTTAGAGCGGGGTGAGTGCTCCGGACAAGTGCCATTAGCTTAGCTGCGCCTCCAAAGGATTTCTCCCTTTAGGCGGCGAGGAGGGCCGAAAGGACTATAGGAGAGGCCATGGATGGTTACAAGCAAAAGTTTATCGGCAGGAAGGAAGAATAGGAGAGAAGGAAACTCTGGGGAAATGGTCTAGTTCCATCCTGGGCAATTTATAGCCTGTTGGTGAAGGCCACTGAAAATATTCCCAGAGCGAGCTCAGACTCGCCAAAAATATAGTTGGACAGTCTTTCCAAGCCCATGGTGAGCTCACAAAGAGCGGGGATTTTGTACAACTCTGTATTTGGAGAGTCAATCCATGGGTATTGGCGAGTGCAGCTGAGTTGGAGAGATTGTATCTCCCTGTGATATACAACACTCGCTTGGGTGCTTGGATCAAGGAGCTCGTCGGTCCTTGGAAAGGAGACAGGAATCATGCACCGTTGTGAGATTATTTTGTCACTGACAGAAAGTGGGAGAGTGAGTGTGAGTGCTGAGCTCCGTAAGAGCATTCGGCTCCCTAGGCGAGTGTACCATGGGAACGCACTCGCCAAGTATTTTTCTGTGGTCTGCCTCTAGTAATTTCAAATATTGAGTTTTTGCTATCCACAGATCATTTTGGGCTACTATTAGGAGAAACCAAAAGGCGGAGGCTTTTATCCACATGCCATTTTTAGAATCCTATAAATAGACCCCCATATGCACCTTAGAAATGATCTCAATTCTGGTTTCTAAAGAGATCTTCTTCTTTTCTTCTCTCTGGCTTTCTAAGGTGTCGAGCTCAGTCTTGGTTTGGGAGGGAAGGATCCTTAGATCTTTTGGGTTTGTTGCAGAGCCTCCTCGCTACTGCTCAGGGGTCTATTTTTTGGATAAGGTTGTCTGGTGAGATTCCTCAGTTCCAAGTGTCCGGTCATTATTTCTTGCTCGCTAGAAGTAAGGGCGAGCAGCGCCCATTTTGGTGTCCAAACTCTATGAATCGAGTTCTCGGTTCCAACAGCTATCTCATGCCAAACTTATAGAAATCCTGGGCATCATGCATTAGAATGCACACTTGGTGAGTCCACTACTGATGTTCTGAATTCTTATGCCGATGAGTCTGTGCATGTTGTAGGAAATCAGAACATGGATAACCCATACTCCAATACCTACAATCCGGGGTGGCGTAACCACCCAAACTTTTCAAGAAGCCAAAATGCCCCAGGGCAAAAATGGCAACCTGGCTAGCATCAGTTTGAAGGGCAAAGTTCTGGTGGACAACAACGACCACCATAATTCAACAACCAACCGCATCCTACTCTAAATGCACCAAAGAAGACCAACCTCGAGGAATTGATAGGGAAATTTATGGACATGACGTCCACTTCTTTTGCAAATCAGGCAACATCAATGAGGAATTTGGAAACTCAAATGGGGCAGATGGCCCAAGTCTTGACTAAACGTGCTCAAGGATCCCTTCCTAGCAACACGGAGAAAAACCCAAGGGAAAAGGAATTACTTTAGCCAGGCCGATGCCTGATTATGAGGGAGGTATAATGCTTTACTATAAAATTAATAATATTGAAATGGTAGCATTGTGTGACACTGGGGCGTCATGCAATGTTATAGCATTGCAAGATGTTGAAAAATACAATTTGACACCAAATCCTAATGACCGGTTGTCATTCCTTTTGATGAACGGGGAACCCATTGAAACTGATGGAAAAGCTACCAATATTATTATGTAATTAAGTGGTGATACAATAGTTAAAAAAATTCAAATAATGGGGCCCATGGAGAACGACTCTCCACCTGTATTCGACGCCCCATTTTTGAGAACTTTGGGAGCTACATTTAATAGTTCCAATGGTTGTCTTAACTTGGCTCCTAAGGAAACACTGCCAGATCATGTATCATCAACTCCTACAAAATTAGAGGAAAGTGAGCATATGTCTATCGTAAATGATATTCCTACTAATGATGAATGTGAGTGCATGTTTGCTAGATCAGATGCGACGGAGAAATATGAAGATGTGGTGATTGCCGAAGTTAGAGGAGTAGAAGAAGAAGTAAAAAGCATATAGTAGGCTAGTACAAATCAAGAGCTTAAAGAAGAATATTGGGAAGAGGTAGATTGAGAAAAAGATCACAAGGCAAAAGTTGAATTAAAAAGCGTGGAGCTTCTTCCTGCGGAGGAAGCACACTCCAATTTATTTTCATATGATGTAATAAACAAACACTTCAAGAAAGTAGTCGCTTGGGCTGATCCCATATTCACTACAACGGAGGAAATCATGCCCACCAACAAACTTGCGATGAAAACTATATTTTCTAATTGATGGCGTTGTAACTGTGGAGAAGAAGATAAAAGAGCATTTAAGGCACACCACGAATTTTGCTACCCTCTGTCACGAGAAGCAGGAGGTTAGGGATGGGAAAGGTAACACTTCCTCGGGGCCTAAAGACTTCGCCTTAATACCTTCTCAGTTGATTGGTGTGAATCACTACCAGTCGGCTTATAGCTGATTTGTGGGAGATTCTTGGGGCCGTGCTATTTTTTGCTTTTGCTGTTACGATCTCTCGTTAGAATTATCTTTATTATGCTATGGACTATATGCTTAATACATATATTTGTGTCCAACATAAGGAAGTTAAACAAAAGTGCTACTGGGAGACAACCCAGATTAGTTTTTCTGTGGTCTTATAATATTATATATAGTATGCAGTATTGTATTTCTAAAGTTTTTTCGCAGAATGCTAGAGATCTATCCTACCAGATACATCATCCAGAATCAGAAATGTTTGAGCAAAAAGAAGAATAATTTTGTATTTATCATCGTCTTCTGGTATGCTCAATATTTGAGAATGAGGTACATTCTAAACCTCTCCCCTATATTTACCTCAAATTTTTATAGTTAGACCCACCATATAGTTACATATAAGTTTGGGGGAGAGTGAACCGAATGCACACCCACATTTCTCACACCACAATTGCATACCAGAAATTTATTTTCATTCTAGCTTTTTGATGTTGTAAGAATGCAGATTTTTTATTAAAATATTGAAATTCTATCATTTCCTTGCACACCACATCACCAACATAATCATGTACTTGCACATTTGTAAGTTTTAGGCAATTTAACTTATCATAGTGATTAGGAATTTCTCGAACTTATATAGGTTTTGGATTTTTTTTAGTATAATGTTGACTCGTGTAGAGCTCCTGGTTGAATGCACGCATCTTGGGTAAAATTTCATGTAGAATCAACTTCTCCGCATACAATTAGGATTATGATTTTCCAATTATGTTAAGATTGTTTATTATACTTTTATTTTGTGAATCTGGCATATTCCAAAGGTTTTATATGTGAGTGTGTAGAAGATCGCTAGAGATATATTACTTGAGTCAGATGGAATGGTACGCTTTCTCGATGTCTAGAACTTGCCCCTAGCGACCTTCTTCATGTTTGCAAAGGTTAGTTCATTAGTGTGAGCAAGATATTGAACATTTCTGGGTCCGTTTGAGATTTTGCATCCATGCCTACATGTCATATCCTTGCACACACCATTTGAGCTTACCCCTACCTTTTGATTCAGCTCCACCAAATACTTAATCAAAGCCTAAAATAGCATCCTAATCACACACCTGAATTTTGAGCTCAAATCTGTATTTTCAAATAAATATTGTGAGTTATTTAGTGCTCTTATAAAAGTGATGGCTATTTTTATATTGAAAACCCAATGGCTGAAAGTTGTCTTTGTTTTTTAAAAAATTATGAAAATGAAGAAGTAAAATTTGAAAAAAAAATGATAATTATAAATAAAGCATGAAAAGAAGTTGTCTTTGCATGACCTGCATTTTTTCACTCAAGTCAGTGGGGTCTTCTATGCACACCTTATTTTGGGATATCATTTTTTTGTGACCTCACTCATGGTTTAGGTGTATAACCTTCTTATTTATCTTTGTATACCACACTGCAAACCTAAGCCAACACTTAATCCTACATAATTCCTATTGAATCACGATGTTGAATTTGACTATTGCTGTGGAGAGGGCGTGAAAAGGAAAGCCATAGGGATTGATGGATTTTCTTGGAGGCTTCCCTGATCTCTTATGTAAAGTATTATATATCTGAGTGATCATGCTACTTTCTACCTATACATGACCTTAGGATTCACCGTTGATTCTAATTATGAGTTAAGATAGTTGATCGAAACACATGCTAGAAATTTATAAACTAATTTTTATGCTGAGAAGATCCTTCTACTGAGATTCCCATGCACGCAGACGCAAGACTTCTCATTTTACTCTTATTCATTTCCTAGCTAGTATTGGATGTTCCTACCTCTATGGAGAATTGCTTGCTTAGGATTAGCGATCGAGTAAGTCTTGGGGTATTTGATGAGTAGATTTTGTATAACATATTTTAGACTCATCTAGGCATATGTCAATGTGCAAAAGCTTCATTTTCTATATGAAAAGTGAGCGTAAATCACTTGATCACTTTTCACGCTTGAAGCATGTTTGACTCCTAATTTGTTGTGCGAAGTGCAAATTACAAAGTAATGTGGAGACACCACTATATTCTCCCTATTATTCAATTTTGTTCACTTGGAAAATATGCACATGCCGGCCGCTAATCGCCTCGGTTCATTTTCTCAACACAAGCACGGGTTGTGCCGTCGTGGTAAAATGTTGTTGCTCACACATGGTCGTTCTTTTTCCTTCTTGCACAGGCATGTATATGACCCAGTCTAAACACTATTTCTTTCTGCAAGATCATGCATTTTACTTCTCGCATGAACTGGATGGTCGTGCACGATCAACCTTCTCGACACCACACGATTATGGTCTGAAAAATTGTGTTTTCTACGCATTCGTGCATTTTTTTTGCACGACCAGTTTCGAACGTGCACCAAGATAATCACACAAGTGGTCTGCATTTAGACAAGATGCATGGTAGTGCAACTTTCATAGCGCATGAGCACTCCGCCCGTGCATGTGTTATACCTAAAAATTTTGTGTTCTTTCGGGGCTGTGCATTTTCTTCTTCCACGGGAAATGTCGACCGTGCATGAACAAAACACACGGGCATGGGCAGCCTTAATGAGGATTAACAAATGCATTGAATTTCGGCACCGGATTTCTATGTAAATATTATTCTTCGTGAACGATCGAAATGCATAACTGTCCGTCCGATAGTGCACACTCTGTCTGACTATTATTTAAAGGAGTTTATGCAGATTTTAAGCTGTTCAATTTTGGGGTTCAGCTCCTAAGGGAGTACTTCGCCCAAGGTCACCAAGGTCTTCTTCTTACGACCTTTTTGGAGGGAGATCGCTCCAGCAACCCTAGGTGTTGGATCTGTAGGCGCCCTTAGAGGGGGGGGGGGGTGAATAAGGGTTTTAAAAACTTATGATATATTTTGAAATACTTGAAAAACTAGGCGATCAAAATTGATACAACTCAAGCAAATCAAGTAAAATAAAATAGAGGCATGATTTTATTTATATGAAATGAAGGATTACAAAAATTGATTTCTTATAACGCTAGAAATCGAAGGCGAATAGTAAAATCCCTTTTTTGTTTTCTATCCCCACTCATATCCCCACAAACCGGTGACTTTAGCCTATCCTTCCCAGATACGACCTCAAGCCGCTCTAGTCAATCCTTCCTCGGATACGTCCTTGAGCACCCCCTAGATCTATACCCTAGACCTAGTCGCCAACATGAGACGAATTTTGCCTTAAGTCCTAACCAGACCTAGTCGCCAACACGAGGTGAATTTCTATGCGATCAAAATAATAAAGAGATAACAACAATATGAAAAACTCCCTCTATGTGGATCTCTGAAGAAGTAGACGAAGACCCGCAGAGTATGATCGTAGTCGATGCGGTCTTTCGTCATGATGATGAAGCATGTTGAAATCTTCTCCACGTATCTCATTAAGCCTTCATGAATTTATGGGAGTATCTCTCTAAACCTTCCTCTATATGATGTGGCACGAAGCTCTGGAATTTAGCGGTGGGAGAGGATGAAAAAAGATGGAGCCAATGGGTCCTTTTTACAGCCATGGAGCTAGCGCTTGCGCTAGCGCTACCGCCGGTACTATCCCAGATTAGGAAACATTCTCCGTGTGCGTATCTTCATTCCAAGGAAACCTTTCCAAAAATCCTCTTGTGCTCTGCTCTACCGCCTGGCGCTATCGCCTTCTATACTTGCCGCCTGAACTTGCCTAATCAGAGCTAGCGCCCGCGCTAAGTGTTATTGCCGGTGCTAGTGGATGTTTTGGAATGCTCTCTTGAAACTTGGGAACAACCTTCTTATGTTATCCTTGAGTCATGTGGCATTGTTTCCTAAATACATATATGATTTGTTATTCTCGAACCTAGGAGATGTAGAAGACCATGTTCCAACAAACTCCCCCTTTTGATAATAACAAATCCATTAACAATAAATCAGAGCATTTATATATAAATCATGATGAAACCTACTTGTGTGTGTGTGTGTGAGATGACTTAGAATAATTGTTGATTTTGGTATTTAAAATTTCTCCCCCTAAATGCATGTTCCCCCTATGTGAATGCTTCTCTTATATGTAAGTTATCTTCTTAATCTTTAATCATGTTAGTTTTCCCATTTGATAGCAATTATTATTTATCATGTTAGTTCTCCCCCTTTTGTTATTAGCAAAAGTGTGTTAAGGAAGCAATAAACATAAAAAAAGGATTTTGATAAAAAGATAAGTCATGATCGAGCTTATAGAGGAAATGAAATGATAAGAAGTTTTTAGTATAAAAAATTTCATAGAAATAAATCAGAGTTCTTAGCATAAAAATGATATGCGTGTTAGAACAACCAATATAGATTTTACCAAACAAGTCTATCACTTGTTGAAGGAAAGGAATTTTGATATTCAAGTGCAGATGCACACAAAAGAAAAGACTTTAAATAAGCATGAAAGCGCAAGATAAAAATATATGATAACAATGCATAAGACTTATAGAAATACAAGAAACATCTTTTTGTAAGCATGAAAATCATAAGAGTAAATATGAGTTTATGTCCAAACATAAGAAGATGTTTTTGAAGTTCAAAATTTTAAGAGTTATAGCATAAGCGGAAAGGCTATAAAATTGTTTATCTAAAGAAAACATCTTTTTGGAAGTTCAAAGATCATAATAGAAATAAGAGATGTTATGCAGTAAAAGTGATGTTATTTGGATAAAACCAATCTTATATAAGCAACTAAGTTTAAGATAATATTTTTAAGAAATATTTTTTGTAAGCAAGTAAGATTTTCAATAAAGTTTTCATGGCAATAGGAAAGGAGTTATATTTTTCAAAAACTACTAAGGCAAGTATGATTGCACATATTCTAGAAGATAGTAACTACAATGTTATTAATTTGCATTTCAAGTTATGAAAACATTGTAGAGATCATGATGAAACCTACTTGTTTAAGTTCCAAAAAGCAAGATGTTTTTGTAAATCATTGTTCATTTAAAATCTTTAAGTTTGACAATAAAGTAACCAAGCATGATAGAAGGAAATCAAAAAGAAACTACTACAATGTTATTTCAATCCACAAATTCATGGCATACCAAACATTGTAGAGAGCATGCTAGGTTATCTAGTGCATTATATATATATATATAAAGATTGTATAGAATAAGCAATAGGATCCAATACTCATGAGAAAAAGTGTAATGGAAGATAATGATGTGCACATACGTGTATATTGAAAAGAGTAACCAAATGATTTAATCAAAAATACAAGACATATGCAGAGTAAACTGCACAATAAAACACAAATAATTTTACTTCCACACACTTCAATGCACAAAAGAAATTGTACACTACCAAGGTTCTTTGCACACACAATGCTAATGAAGAATTATCAGGGTGCAAAGTAGTGCTTGGGGGGATCACACACTTTATTTTTCAATGATGATATTTTGTGATCCGGTGTACTTAAGAATAAGTGGTGCAAAGAAACAACTTATGGTTTGCACAAGACACTTTACTATGCTTTCCAAGGTGCTCAACCTCACAGTGTCATTAACACTTATCAGGAGGTTCATGTAGTGCTTGGTGGAGTTATCTTTGTCAATTTATTTCAAGATTTTTTATTTTGTACAAAGTTCTCCGAATACACTTGTTTTGCAAACCAATGAAATTTTGAAAGCACAACCACTTTCCTTAGTTTTTAATAGTACAAATAAATATAGTGTAGGTAAGATACTTGTGCAATTTTAATTTATTATACAATTACAATATAGAAGCAAGCAATCTTAGTTTAAAAGCATATGTAGACTTTGCCAAAATAAGTGAGTGAAGAAACATCATTATCAATCATAAAACATTTACTCATACTTAGAGGCATGGTAATCTTGGTTCTACACAAAACTTTTTCAATACAATTGATGCACATGTGGTTAGATATATCAAAGCATGATAAAAACAAAGTTCAAAGTAGGTTGAAAAGATGAATTACAATAGTGTAGAAGGTCTAAATGATAGATTAAATCATGCTTGATTTTCACAATAAAGTTCATAGAGTTTTTTTGTTTATTGATTGGTATTTGATTTTTGCATATAGAAATAGAAATCAGACAAATAAACACGGAAAGAAGAGACAACAAATATTTTTTGTAATTTTAGTTTTTGCAATTTTGTATTTTAATTTTTCAAAAATCAATTATAGGAAGAAATGCAAAAATAAGCAGTACAAATAAAAGAACATATTTTAGTGATTTTTCAAAAATTTAAAAACACAGAAAATTGGACACTCGAGCTAGCACAACAAACAATACACTATTTTTTAAGATTTTGAAAATTCTGATTATTGATCCAGATTAAGTGTCCCAAGAGTAGTTTCATGCAGAAATTTTAGAATTTTTGGAGATATCTAGATAGTGCAAATTGCATGAAGCGTTCACGATTTCTTATATAACTTTACAAAATCAACATCACATGAGATATATTTTTTATGTCTTCATTTTGACTTTTCTAAGGCTTGTGTTCATCAAAATAATGTAACCTGAAAAAATAGGACCTGTAAACACAAGATATCATGTTCGAATGAGCCAAATAAGCATTATTTAAATGATTATAATGTGAAATGATGTTCATGCAAAGAATAAAATAGGTATGACCTAGATAAAAATACCCAGACTATATATCTACATTCTAGCCCCATACTAAGTGATGGATGAGCATGAGGAGCTGCACACATACCGTAGGTTGGGGTGTTACTCCCATATGCATACACTAGAGAATGCTCAACCTAGCACACTTTCACCCAGTGCCTCGCAAGGCCCCACTGGAACCCTCCCCGGTTAAGGACAAGACATGCCTTAGAGGTTAGGTCTCTAATGCATCCAATCGTATGCCCCTGCTATTGTGAGACATACAATATTGGTATATAATCATGGACATATAAAATGATTAGGTTTAAATTATGAGCTTATTTGAATTTTTAGAATGATAATATATTCGATTAATATGACTTTTGTGATTTTATTTTCAATCACGAATTATGAATATATATACATTTCTAAAATGCAAGATAATGATAGTTTTTCTTTTTCGATTATTGCAAGAGTACGCATGAGTCTATAATTATTTTGATCTTTGCTAGACTTTAGTTGGAATTAGCAATTTAAAGTGGATCTTGGACATCCCGAGGTCTACCCGGTGATGGGTTTGCACCGGTACTAGGAGATGTGATGGGGTGACATCCCAAATCTCCATTTCTCAAGATATTTAAGTATTATTGGTTACTGACCATACTAAATATTTAAAATTTATAGACTCAAATTTTTTGAAAAAGAAAAGGTGAAATTCATGATTTTATTAATTTAGATAAGTATCTCATAACAAATTTAGAATTTGATTTATATGGATAATATAAATATTTATATGCAATGAATTCTAGAAAGATAGATAGGTCATCAAATTAAAATATGACTTTGAATTTTGATCAATTTGATTTATAAACTTATTAAGCTTTATGAGATAAAATCATATTTCCAATAATATATAGGATGACCATGACATGATAGCTTAAAAATAAGAAAAGAAGAAAAATAAAAAGACATTAAAGCATGTCATGAAGTAGAAATTTGTATATTTTATTTTGAAAAGATTCTACTTCATGCATTTGATGATACCTAACGAATAAGAGTTTTGGGTATCCAAAGGGGACCGAGTGTGGGGGTTCCTTTGTGGTACCCAAATATATTGTGTTTGCTTGTGGGAAGATAGTGATGAATGGGTCCTTTTATGTGAAGTTAATGTTTCATTTTTTAACTTTTGGCCACCATTCAAACCGTGGTTTAATGTTATTCTTATGCATTAAATTTCCATTGTAATTATCTTTATCTTGAGGATTATGATTGTAATGATTATTGAAAGTATGGTTCATAGGAAATTTGTGTAATTTTAATTTTAAGTTGGGAGAAACATTATTTTGTAAATAATGATGATTTGGCTTTTGATTATAAAAAAACTTTATGTTTCTTACTCCCATTATTAGGCTTAGTTAAGATATTCATATTTATATTAAACTTGCTTTTAGATATTGCTTGATATTGTGAATTTGTGTGTTGAGAATTTTTATTCATAATTTTCATTAGCATGTTGATTTTTGATTTTAATTCATCATTTTTTATCATAAGATTATGTCTAGCTTTATTTTAAGCAATTGTGCTATTTTTAAGAGTGGAAACAATAGAGTCAATATGAGTTTTATAGTTATTTCTAAATTCTTCAAATGTTTCATCCATCTCTTTAATTTCAATTTTATAATTTTTACACATATATAACACAATCACTTTTCAAAGTTGAATTTTCTAAAGACAATTTTTCATTATGATCTTTTACAAAAAGAAGTTCCTTTTAAAGTTCCTTGTATTTTTCTTTTAAATCATTAAATTCTATACAATGTGTAATATTTTTAATTAAAGAGACATGGGTAGAACTAGATAAATTAGAATTTATTCTACATTAATTTTTGCCTTTAAATCTATATTTTCTAAGCGCAATTTGCATTTAGCATTTTTAAATTTCTTAATTTTGCGCTTTGTAATTTGTAGCAATTGTAAAGTAGAAATTGAATTGCAAACAATAAGGGAATTTGATTTCCTTACAGTGCTCTTCGATGCGGTGAGATGTGAGCATAGAGTTCCTTTGTTATCAACATCTTTTTGGCATTCCTCTTCCAAAGATAGGATTTCTTCTTTTCCACTTGATGTGCACTCTAATGATCCATCATGAGAGGAGCTTTCTTGACCATTTGCAAGCTTGTAAGTTCTCCACTTCTTGCGTTTGTTCTATACCTGTGAGAGGAAAATCATACATTTCTTCAAGAAATTTTCATACTTTGTATGCACTAGAAAAATAATATATTAATTTTTAAATTTCTTGAGATAAAGCACAAAAGGTACTACTCAAAGCCTTTGCATTTAGGTGATGTTTTTTTGTTTCATCAACTGGTCTTATTATTGTTATATTCCATGCTTCGATATCTAATGTTTTAATAAATTTTTCTATTAAAAATTTCCACCTTTATAATTTCTCCCTTCAAGTGAAGGTGGTGCAAGAGATTTTTCTTCATCATAAATAATTTCCCAGTTGTTAGACCGTTTTGGAATAAAACCGCTTTGATACCACTTGTGGAGTTGTAGGAGCCCTTAGAGGTGGGGGGGGGGGGGGGGGTGAATAAGGGTTTTAAAAACTTAAGTAATATTTTGAAATACTTGAAAAACTAAGCGATCAAAATTGAGACAACTCAAGCAAATCAAGTAAAACAAAATAGAGACATGATTTTATTAATATGAAATGAAGGATTACAAAAATTGATTTCTTATAATGCTAGAAATCGAAGTTGAATAGTAAATCCCTTTTTGTTTTTTATCCCGACTCGTATCCCCACGAACCGATGGCTTTACCCTATCATTCCCGGATACGGCCTCAAGCCACTCTAGCCAATCCTCCCTCGGATACAACCTCGAGCACCCCATAGATCTACACCCTAAACCTAGTCGGCAATACGAGGCGAATTTCTCCCTAAGTCCTACCCAAACCTAGTCACCAACACGAGGCGAATTTCAATGCGATTACAATAATAAAAAGACAACAACAATATGAAAAACTTCCTCTATGTGGATCTCTGAAGAAGTAAACGAAGACCCGCAGAGTATGATCATAGTTTATGTGGTCTTTAGTCATGATGATGAAGCGTGTTGAAATCTTCTCCACGGATCTCCTTAAGCTTTCATGGATTAATCAGAGTATCTCTCTAAACCTTCCTCTATACGATGTAGCATGAATCTCTAGAATTTAGCAGTGGGAGAGGATGAAAAGACAGAGACAAGGGGTCCTTTTTATATCCCTAGAGCTAGCGCATGCGCTAGCGCTACCGCTGGCGCTATCCCAGATTAGGAAACTTTCTCCGCATGCGTATCTTCATTCCAAGGAAACCATTCCTAAAATCCACTCGTGCTCCGCGCTACCGCCTGCGCTATCTGCTACTGCCTGGCTCTATCGCCTTCTATACTTGCCGCCTGAACATGCCTAATTATAGCTAGCGCCCACGCTAGCTGCTACCCGCCGGCGTTAGTGGGCATTTTGGAATTCTGGCTTCAAACTTGGGGGCAACCTTCTTATGTTATACTTGAGTCATGTGGTATTGTTTCTTGCACACTTAAACACACAAGATCAAATACACATAGGATTTGTTATTCTCAAACCTAGGAGATGCGGAAGATCATGTTCCAACAGGGGGATCTCCATCATCATTTCCTAAGCTGTTTTAAAGGAGATTACAAGGATCAACATCCTCCACTTGACCCCTTCTAGTCTGGAGCTGCTAAGCATTGGAGGGGCAGTCATGAGAGAAGACCCACAAGTGGAGTGAGAGTTGCATCCAAATCAACATCGGGGATGCAACCCAGAGGAGGAGAAGGGTGATAACCTTCTTGCAAATCCAGAGGATAGACTCTCTTCTCTCCCATGCTTAGGGAGTGGTAACGCTGCTTGTTCGCTTGAGCTCTTTGAAATACTTGTTGACACTTCTTTTAATCTGATCAAAGCTTGCATTTCCATTTATGTTGGATTGTGTGTTCAAGATTAGGTTTTTTTTTGTGAAATATGAAGTAACCCCTAACTTGAATCTTCAATATACTTATTGTGTGTTTTTCTGTTTTCAAATCTTCACAAGTATATTGGGTCAATGCTGAGATAAGTTCTTTATTATTGTGCTTGTTGAAAGAACGTTGCAAAGGCAACGTGTGCTAAGCGGTGAAAGCAGCCAGCGGAGGTGCAAAGTGGTGAAGGCAACCCACATAAATCTTTACTCACTTTTCATTATTCTCCCTCAAAACCAAAATCATTCTCTGATTAAGAAACTTCTCAATTAAAAATCTCAGCACTCTAATAAATCTTACAAACCGTGTGTTCCTTGTGAGATGGATACATGAGGATTCACTCCTCTTTTTATATTACTTGAATGATCAGTGCACTTGCCGTTTTGTGCCGCAGCCTCACTCCCGCCTATAGCGGCGTGCTAGATTTTGCACATAAACTATGAACCAACTATCTGGATCATGGCTCCCTCCCCCTTGATGGTGCTCCTTCACCTTCTGATGACTTATTTGCAGTGTCCCCTTGCTTTCTCGGGACCGCTGTGGATTTGCCCATCCGAATTGTGCCTGAATTGTATGTTGATATTGTGGAGTCCTCTCCCCATGTACATTCTTTGCCTACTTTTTGATTCACCTACAGAGGAACCCGACACTGATTTTGATATTACCACTATTCCTCCATTTTCTTTGCAAAACCTTTCTACACCTATTTTTACTGATCCTATGAAAGATATTGTGCATGGTGATGATTCAGTGCCCAAGGTTGCACCAAAGTGGGATGATGATGTTGTACTCTCTCATGGGGAGAATGACTCCTTAGAGCACAATGATGTATTGAGGTGGGATGAGGAGGATATCCATTTCGATGAGGAGGTTTGCACTTCTTCATTGGACGAGGAGGTCCAACTCACCACCGAGGACCTTGATTTCTCGGACCCCCTCTCTATAATTCTTATGACACTGACATATATCTATTTTTGGAGACTGTTGGGAGTGAGACCGGGACGACTCACCTAATTTCTGATTATTTATGTTTTTTCTTCATTTTATTTGCTAACCCCCCCCCCCCCCCCCCCCCCCCCCCCCCCTCATTGTCTGAGTCTATGCTGGTTGATTCTTCAAAGGGACTCCAGGAAGATATGGAGCATTTTGCTCATGTCAATGAGCTGAGCATCCACTAATGTGATGAGGTTTATCCCCCCCCCATCCATAGAGGAAGTTCCATTCATTACGTTCTTCTCCAACATCTGTCCTGATGAATACGACACCTTGCTGGGAAAGGACATATATTTTGGTGAGAATAGTGAGGAGCACTCCTCCCCCATGTCTTACTTTCTGTTTCCTTTACCTGTGAAATTCAGGTATTATTATTTAGGTGAAAGAGTAACTATTTTATCATTGTATCGGTAACTGCTACAAACATAGATATTAGAATAGTTACCTGTACATTTCTCTTCTCATAGTCCAATAAGCTAGAACCTTTTAATTTCTAAATAATTCATGCAGGGGAGACAAAAACCCCAGTAGTTATCTTATTTTTAATTGTAGTTTTATTTTTATAATATAGTTTAATTAGATAAATTTTAGTTATTGTTTTAGTCTACATGTTTGTTTTCTTTTTTATGTAAGTTAATCCATATTTATTTTGCTGTCTATTTTGTTTTGCTGGTTCTTGTCCCATTGAAACTTTCTGGTGAAATGGTTAATATTCTTCAGCTAAGCCGGTGCCGGGAGCAAAATTTATATTTTGATTGGGTCACTTTTGGAATGCCCCATTCTTAGGCAATGGGTAAAGCCTTCCTATCCCTCTTTATTTTCCTGCAGTCCTCATGTTTCATTCGCATACATATTCAAATTGAGGACAATTCTGCATTTAAGTCTGGGGGTAGATTATGTTAACGAATTTCTTTAGCACACACCATTTGGGCATTCCATTTGTGCTTTCTATTCAATTTTGCTCCAAATGATAAAATTTAATTATTTTTTCGCTCATTGTATTTCATTTCCCGCAACCACTTCGTGATGACATGAATTATTGTTAATTCCTTACTTTACTACTTACTTTTTGGTGTGTAGGATAGATTAATTAATAATAAAAAAATGGAATTGGTTAGTGAACTGTAGATTCGTGGAGTGCTTCTAGTCGAGTGCCCAAGTTCTGGGATAGAAATAGCTTTAGAGTTAAATTTTTTGCATATGTTAAATACACTGCATTTTGATTTACTATCGTTGGTTTTATATCCACTCTTCATTAGAACGTGATTGAGTCTGACGTTTGTGTAGAGCTGTGTGTAGTGTCGGTAGTGCCGTATTATAGTCTCACGATGGGGGAGTGCCCTTTCTCGGTGTCTAGAACTTGCCCTTAACGATCTTCAATTAAAACATATGCACTAATTAGTAATTAACTCGACGGACATGATTTAATCCTTCACTTAGATAGTTTGAGCCTATACATCATAGCCTACATTCACTACCATTGCGAACACAATTTTGAGTCTATCATCATTTTTGTTGATTCACCCCTCATTCTATCACCAAAGCTAAAATGCCAACCCATTTGACAATAAAATTTTGAGCTTAATTTCATATTTTTCTTGATATTTGAATTTGGGAGTTGTATGATTGTGATGTGGTGGAAAGATGAAAAAATAAAACAATTTGGGTGCTTATTTTGATTGCAATTAAAAAAAATCTAAAAAGTTGAAATAAAACAAAATCTGAGAATAGAAAAAACAACTTTTGGTGTAGGTTATGTGAGAGTGAACCCATATCAAAAATCAAGTCTGGGGGTGTCACTCTCTTCTTTCTTTTTTGTGGTAGTCATTTATTGTTTTATGCTCACAATTATTTTGTTTTAGTGTGAAAAGACTTTATGTTTATATTTGTTATATCTCACCCCTAAACATAAGCCTACAAGTTTACCCTGATCTATGTCATATTAATTTGTAGATTTAATTAGTATCGAGTGTAGTGGAGAAGGTGTGACCGGGCGAGCTTATGTCCATCGTCATTGAATGATTTCTTTGAAGGCCACCATAGTAGTTCTGAGTCCATAATACCACACTCAACATCACCACTTTTGCCTATGCTATGCTTAGGACATAACACCTATTTCTTCTATTAGGAGTGGATATAGCCAAACGATATTTTTCTTCGATGTAGTGTAGATAGATTATATGCTTAAAAATTTTCTCTAACCTGTTTTTATTCCTCTTGGGCATAAGATTTCTCAGTCCACTTTCTAATTTCAATTTTTGATTTGGAATTAGCCTATCTTACTCCCCCCCCCCCCCACCCATCGCAGGTAGATGTTTGCTCGGGGTGAACAATAATTCAAGTCTGGGGGTATTTGATGAGTGAATTCAGTATATTGATTTAGGCCCTATTCTAGCACGTTTTTCTATTGATATAACTCATCTAGTTTTGGATTTCATAAAACCTTTGAAAATCCAAATGAATGTAATGTGAGCTGGTTTGGCTAGATAGAGCATTACTTAAGACATTTGATGCATGATGAAGACCTTTTCTCCCTTTCATTCAATTAGATATTCAGATTTAATATGTGTGGCTGTGTAGATGTGTTATTATAGGAGCACTGAATGCTTTTTTTGTTGGTACAGTTCTCATGTAGCTACCCCCAGGTGTCTTGGTCCTTTTTCATTGAGGAAGCCACTAGTCATGCATTTTTCTTCACGTACGGGTGACACGCAATCCCGACACACCGCTATTAGCTGGAGCGAGACTACGGTGCGAACGGCAGTTAACCGGTCATTGTCAAGTAATAATAAAATGGGAATAAATCCCCAAGAATTTTATCTCACGTGGAACACAACGGGGTGGAGTAATCTACTGAGGCGAGACTTGAGATATAATTCTTTTTATGTCGGTGTTTTATGTGGGGTTTTGATTGTGGACTTACAACTAATTGCAATAAAACAAAACTAATTAACTATGCGGGTTGCTGGTACTGCTCCGCTCCTCTACGAGTCACCGACCTATGCTTCACACTTCCGCGGGATGCCTTTCTCCGGTTAGCTCCTCCGCTGGTCGCCTTCCTTTGCTTTGTACTTCCGCGGGTTGTCTTCCTCCTCTTCACACTTCCGCAGGTTGTAAGCCTCCACTTCACACATCCACAGGTCACCGTCGCTCATTGTTGTAGCAACACTCAATACAATTAAAAACAATTCACCACAACACCACCACTAATCTAAGACTCATAAAGATAACACTAATGATTTTCAATTAATAGAAAATACAAATAAATAAATAAATACAAGTGCATATTATGTTCATACAACTCCACCAACACATATATGAAGAAATCCAAAAGGGGGGAAAACCTAAATGGGATGAAAAATAGAAAAGCAAAACAAACGTTGCCTGAGTCTCTTCCTTGGAATTGAAGGAGGTAGCAAGACTCCTAGAATGATCCTTGGCTATCGTCCGAGTCCTTAAAGTTCTCACACCCTCTCACCCATCTTCTCAGTGGTTTTGTAGCGATTACGTCGAAATCCACAAAATCACCTTCAATAGAGCTTGAATCCTTGGAGGAATGTTCTTTGATGCTTGGATGATGGGGAGGAGCCTAGGGGCAAACCATAGCTTAAAGGGGCAAAAATCGTGAAACAGTGCTGATAAGACGACCCTAAAATGGAGCAGACAAAAGAAATCGTGAAACAAGCTATTTATAGGTTGCAAAAATAATGAACGCGCACGAGTAAGTGCACGAGCACTAGTCGTGCGCAAAGTAAAGTCCTCTACGGGTGTGCAAAGGAACCTGTAGCCAAAATGTCAAAAAAAAAAAGCACATGAGTAGGCGCCCGACGACTAGTCGTGCGAGGAGGAAAGTCATCTACTCTTGCTCAAAGAAGCTTAAATTGACAAGAACAAGTGGAATGTAAAAGCGACGAGAAGATTTTTAAGATGCAACCACTGATCGTGCATGAAGAAATCCTATACTCGTGTGAAAAAAGGGCTAGTACTCATGAGATCATCTAGAAAATTCTGGCCAAATAGCGCACATGACCACTGGTCATGCGCGAAGGATCCATTGATCATGCGTGAAGAAAACTGCACGATCAGTTGCCAACGATGCGAAATGGGGCTGAAACTCCTCAGAAATTCTACATAGTCTGTACCTACATGAAAAACGGCCATGCCACCAGCATTCAGAATAATCAACACATTCCATGCAATCAAAATGTATATAGACTTAAAGTATGGAAGGGAATGCATGAAATGATCACAAACATGCTATATTTAGCAAAAACTTACTCAAATGATGCAAAATATGAATAAACATAATTTTATACTATAACAACATAGAAGAAGGGCAAAACCTCATGAAAACTAGGCTAAGATAAAGCATAAAATACTATGTAAAGTATGCTCATGAAATACCCGCAGACTTGAATTATTTCTCGTCCCGTGCAATCCATCAATCTACAGAGAGTATGATAGGCTAATTACCAATCAAAAATGAAATATGAAAGTGGACTGAGAAGTCTCGTGTCCATGGGGAATAAAAATAGGTTAAAGAAAATTACTAAACATATAATCTAATTACACTGCACTTAAACAATCTATCATTTGGTTATATCCACTCATAAATATAAGAACTAAGTGATCTGTCCTAAGCATAGTGCAGGTGAAAGTAGTAACACTGAGTTTGATATTACGGATTCAAAACTACTAGGGCAGCCTCCAAAGAAATCAATCAATGATGATGTCCATAGGTTCGCCCGGTCACACCTTCTCCACTGCACTCAATACCAACCAACTCTACAAATCATTTAGACTTTAATTAGGGTGACGTGTAGGCTTAGTTTTAAGGGTGAGTTATAACAAAAATAATCATGAGGTCTTTTCACACTTAAACAAAATGTTTTGAATTTAACATAATAAGTAACTTGCACAAAAAGAAAAGAGTGAAACCCCCAAGCTTGCATTTTGAAATGGCCTCACTCTCCAAAGCCTAAACCAAAACATTTTTCTTTTCTTCTCTTTTTCTTTCTTCTTTTCAGATTTTGATTTCAGATTTTAAAATTTCTTTTCAAATCAGCACCCAAACATAATAACAATTTTTCGCATTCCACCATATCACAACATGGGATCCCGATTTCAAATATCATGAAAAAAATAAGAATTTAAGCTCAAATTCTTAAGTGTGCAATTGGGTTGGCATTTCAGATTTGGTGATAGAATGGTGGGAGAGAATCAACAAAAAATGGTGATAGGCTCAAAATTGTGTTCGCAATGGTAGTGAATGTAGGGTAGGATGCATATGCAAAAACTATGCAAAGGAATGCCTAAATCATTTTCATAGAGTAAATCACTAGTTAGTGCATATGCTTTGAAGATTGCTATGGGAGAGTTCTAGGCGCCGAGAAAGGACACCCCCTCGTCGTGTGCCTATAATACAGCACTAGCTGCACTACACATAACACTACACTAGCGTTGGACTAGATCGCATTCTAACGAGGAGTGGATATACAACCAACGATAGTAAGATAAATTACAATGTATTTAACATATGCAGAAAAACTAACTCTAAATCTATTTCTATCAGTGAACGTGTACACTCGACTAGGAGCCCTCCACAATTCTACGGTTCACTATCCAATTTCTGTTTTTTTTATTATTAATTAATCTAACCTACATACCATAAAGTAAATAAACAACAAGGGAAAAATAATAATTTGCGTCGCAACGTAGCGGGGAAGGAAATGAAATGCACTGAGCGATAAATTTTTAAAAAAATTTAAAAATTGGAGCAAAATAGAAATATATGTAGTAATGGAATGCAAAATGGTGTGTGCTCGAGCAATCAGATAACATAATCAATCCCCCAGACTTAAATGATTCATTGTCTTCAATGCAATTATATATATGCAAATGAACCATGAGGAATGCAGGAAAATAATGAAGAACAGAAATGTGTTACCCAGTGCCCGAGAAAGGGGCATTCCGGAAGTGACCAAATCTGAACCAAAATTTTGCTCCCGGCTCTGGCTCAACTAAAAGATTATCCTCGATTTCACTGGAATCCTGCACTAAGATTAGCACCGACAAAACAAAATAGAAAAACAAATTAAATATGGATTAGCAAAAAGAAAAAGAAACATGTAAAATGAAATAAAAATTGAAATTTAACTAATTAAGCTAGATTATAAAAAGAAAATGCAAATTAAATCAAGATAACTACTAGGTTTTATTGTCTCCCCAACACGAGTTATTCAGAAAATAAAAGGTACTAGATTATAGGAGTAAGAAAATAAAAATGCACAAGTAATGGGTACTGATACGACGACAATACAGCTACTCCTCTACCTAAATAATAATACATGCTCTTCACAGGTAGAGGAAGCAGAAAGTAAGAAGTGGAGAAGGATTCCTCCTCACTATTCTCACGAAAATATATGTCCTTGCCCACCAAGGTGTCATCTTCTTCAGGACTGATGTAGGAGGAGAAGGAAATAAGTGGAGCTTTCTCTATGGAGGGGGATCAACCTCCTCACATAAGTGAATGCTCAACTCATTAGCATGAGCAAAATACTCCTAGTCCTCTTGGAGTCCCTGTGAACAATCAACCTACATAGGATCAGACACTAAAGGGGGGTTAGGAAATAAAAGAGAAAAAAGACATAAAAAATAAAAATGGGTGAAGTGGTCCCGGTCTCACTCCCAGCAGGATTCAATGACAGATCGATGTCGGTGTCATAAAAATCTTGGAGAGGGGTGTTGGAACATGGTCTTCCGCATCTCCTAGGTTTGAGAATAACAAATCCTATGTGTATTTGATCTTGCGTGTTTAAGTGTGTAGGAAACAAAGTCCATATGACTCAAGGATTACATAAGAAGGTTGCCCCAAAATTTGAGCCAACAAATCCAACATGCCCACTAGAGCCGGCGGTATCACCTAGCGCTCGACGCTAGCTATGATTAGCGCAATTCCGGAGCACATATAGAAGGAGCTAGTGCCTGGCGGTAGCGGATAGCGCAGGCGGTAGCGCGGAGCACAGAAGGCAAGAGAGAAATATTACCTCAGATTGAAGATTCCCCCGCGCAGAATAATGTCTAATCCGGGATAGCGCTGACGGTAGCGCTAGCACAGGAGCTAGCGCTGAGGCTATAAATAGGACCCCTCTTCTCTCATTTCAAAGTGACATCAGAGAGAGATATTGAGTGCTAGAATTCCAGAGGCTGATTTGGCCAAAAGTTGATGTCCTACCAAAGCTCTGCGGATTTTAGAAGGAGAATCTCTTCACGCCGGATCCAAACGATGTCCGCTTCTACAACTCTTATTCTACAGCGGATCTTCATCTCCAACATCAGAAGTTCTTCAAGAGGGAGTTTTTTTTATTATTATCATTACATATTTCTTGTAAACCGTTAGAGAATTCGCCTCGTGTTGGCGACTAGGTTTGTGTAGGACTTATGGCAGAATTTTGCCTCGTGTTGGCGACTAGATCTAGGTTAGATCTAAGGGGTGCACAAGGCCATATCCTGGGTTGGATTTGCTAGAGTGGTTTGAGGCTGAATCTGGGGAAGGATAGGCTAGGGACACCGGTTCGTGGGGATGCGAGTCGGGATAGAAAACAAAAAGAGTCTATTATTATTCGCCACCGTTTTCTAGCGTTATAGAAATCAACTTTTGTAAAACCCTATTTCATATTAATAAAACATGTCTCCACTTTATTTTAATTGCTTTGTTTGATTTCTCACTTTCTTATTCACGCATTATTTCAAAGAAAATCAAAATATAACTTAAGTTTTAAAAACCCTTATTCATCCCCCCCCCCACGCTAAGGGTGCCTACCGATCCAACAAGGGGGACCAGAAAACTCAAGGGCTTTAGTGGTGAGTTGGTCTACCTTTTCCAAGGAAGAAGTGCAAACTTCCTCATCAGAAAGGCAATCCTCCAACATACCACTTCGGCATAAAGTAGTTATACTCCCCATCGGAGACAACAACAACCTCATCCCACTTTTGCGCAACCTCAGGTTTTGGATCATCACCTTGCTCAATAACTTTGACAGGACCAAAAAATTGGAGTAGAAAATTCTTGCAAAGAAATCGGAGGAATAAAAATATCACATTCAGATAATATAAGATCAGGTTCCTCCATAGGTAAATCAAAAAGAGATGATGAATGTGCATGGGGAGATTGTTGGGAAAAACACAATTTGATTTATCTTATAAATTATATACTTGTGATTTTAATTTCTAGGATATATTACCCATGTTGTGTATAAAGGGTAATTTGGTCATTAGATGTCTTAGGATGTCACACTTTTATTAGACTGTCAAAGACCAGTCCAAAAATTGTCCAAAATTTAGTTGAGTTAAACCTGCATCGAATAGTAGTCGACGCAGCTTCTACTGCAAGTCGAAGTAACTTCGAATAGAAGTACCATTAACTCAGACTGAAGTCGATGTAGAAGTGAAGTCGATGCAACGTCGAGATGTACTCGATGTAGAAGACAGAGTCAGTCGAAGAAGTTTTAAAGTTGACGCAACTTGAACTTATAATAAACACAAAAGGAAGAGCTCTGAGTTTAGTATTTCAACTCGACAGATACGTCGATAACAAGTAGACGCAACATCGACTGCAGAGATCATTTCTAAACTGAGGAGGATTTCGACGCAACTTCTAGTAGAATTCTGAGGTGCGTTGATTAGAAGTCAAATGTATTCAACGCTACATCGAATACATACAGAATTAGAAATTCTCCTTTATTCTTATCTAAATATGATTCAGAGGTTATACATGGAATAGTTTGATCTCTACTGGGTCGATAATATCCAAGAATGGAAAGAAGGACTACAGAGAGTCAAGAAAGTTTTTTCTAGAAGTTATTTTAAAAGGATTTGACGGGTCATCAAAATAGAAAGAGAATGTTATTATCCCATGGACTTTCCTATTAAGGATACACCAGAAAAGGGAATGAATTTGAATTCTATTAGACAAAAGAGTATGGGTATAGAGGAAGGTGTAGAAGAATAATTCAACAACTCTACCAGACTTCTTTTTCATTCTGCCTGAAGCTCTATCTCTCCTTCTTACTCTCAGAAAGACCGATATAATCTAAAATATCTGTACAGAAAAGATCAACTAAAAGGCTTCTTCTTGTTCTTCATCTACTCTACAGCCAGAAGTCTTCAGATTACAGAGATTCTGTGCATGAAGCTTAAACAGTCCTTGCAACTCTTCACTGTCAGCAAGGACTCATCTACTGAAATTGAGATCCACCTACAAAACACTCAGTGCCTTGAATCCTCAGTTATTTCCGAAGGAGGATTCATTCAGAAGAACTTACTTCATTTCTTCTTCTTCTTTCTCTTACTTTGTCAGTGTCATATTGTAACTTGAGTAAAGAGTCCTAAAAATCCCTCTAAAAAGGATTCAATCGGTTCAAGATCACCTTACTAACAGATCTAGTGTGGTTCTATGAGTCTCCATTGTTGGATCGGTCGGCGCCCTTAGAGGGGGGTGAATAAGGGTTTTCAAAAACTTTAGATTATATTTAGAAAAACTTCGGAATATTGCAAGACTAATAAAGAGACATCAAGTAAAACAATAATAAATAGATATGCTTTATTAATATCAAATAATGTTTTACAAAACTTGATTTCAATGACGCTAGAAATCGGAGGCGACTAATAAAAATTCTTTTTCATTTTCTATACCGACTCGTATCCCCACGAACCAGTTGGCTTTAGCCGATCTCTCCCCAGATACGGCCTCAAGCCGCTCGAGCCGCTCTATCCCCAAAAAGGCCTCGAGCACCCCCTAGACCTAACCTAGATCTAGTCGCCAACACGAGGCGAATTTCAGCCCTAAGTCCTACCCCAGACCTAGTCGCCAACACGAGGCGATTTCACTACCGTTTACAGAAAAGATATGAAATGAAAAGACAATAATATAAAAACTCCCTCTATGTGGATCTCTTGGAGAAGTGGATGAAGGCCCGCAGAGTATGATCGTAATCGATGCGGCCTTTCATCACGATGATGACGCGTATTGAAATCTTCTCCACGGATCTCCTTAAGGCTTTATGGAATTGTGGGAGTATCGCTCTGAATCTTCCTCTCTCTGCTGTGGCACGAAGCTCTGGAGTTTGGGATTGGAGGAGGTTCAAGAATTCGAAGCCAAAGCATCCAATTTATAGCCTTCACGCTACCGTCGTCGCTAGCGCTACCGCCGGCGCTAGCCCAGATTAGGAATGATCTTGCGCGGTGGAATCTCCCATCCGTGGCAACAATTTGCTTTATGCCTCTTGTGCGCCATGCTACCGCCAGCGCTAGTAGCTACCACCGGGCGCTAGCTCCTTCTAAAAATGCCGCCGGAATCGAGCTAATCAATGCTAGCGTCGGGCGCTATCGCTACCGCCGGCGCTAGTGAGCTTGTTCGAATTTTGGCCTCAATTTTGGGGGCAGACATCATGAGTACTCCTTGAGTCATGTGGACTATGTTAACCTGCACACTTGAACACACAAGATCAAATACACATAAGATTTGTTATTCTCAAACCTAGGAGATGCGGAAGACCATGTTCCAACAAACTCCCCCTTTTGATAATAACAAATCCATTAATGATAAAATAAAGCATTAATAAATAAGCATGATGAGACTATACTTGTGTGTGTGTGAGAGTGATGACTTTAGGATAATTATTGATTTTAGCATTTAGAATTGCTCCCCCTAAATACATGCTCCCCCTATGTGAATGCTCCCCTAATATGTATGTTATCAACTTAATCAATCATGTTGGGTTTGCATTTTGATAGCGGATTATATATTTATCATGTTAGTTCTCCCCCTTTTGCATTTTATCATGTTAGTTCTCCCCCTTTGTTATTAGCAAAGTGGGTAGGGATACAAAGCACTAAAAAATGTGTAAATAAAAGAGAAGGCATGATCGAGCTTTTTAAGTAAATGATAAGGAGTTTTAGACTTGTCTTTCATTGAAAATGATCAGAGTTATGACTTATTTTATCCCTTTTGTTTGTAGTTCTCCCCCTTTTATAAATCAGAGTTTAGCAAAAAATAATGATTTTCCCTTTAAATAAGAGTTTTAAGCCTAAAAAAAAATCATGATTTCCAAGTAACCAATCTACCCAGACAATATGTCAACACCCTAGCCCCGTACTAAGTGACGGATGGGCATGAGGAGCTGCAAACATGCCGTAGGTTGGGGTGTTAATCCCATATGCAAACACTAGACAAAAACTTAACCTAGCACTCTTTTCCCCCAGTGCCTCGCAAGGCCCCACTGGAACCCTCCCCGGTTAAGGACAAGACATGACTAGAGATAAGGTTATCTAATGTCTACAACCCAACGCCCCCGCTATGGTGAGAAATGAAGTCATGGATAACAATTATTGGAAACATTAAGCATTTAAATCTAATGTGAAATATCATAGCATATGGGTTTATATTTTTATTTGAATAAAACTCACATAGCTATATTGAAATTCATGAATGAATCAGAGTTTGAGTATTGTGGAAGATTTCGAAAAAGAAACATCATAATACTAAATAAGAGTTTAAGTTAAAAAGAGATGTTTTATAAGCAATATTTCACTTGTTGGAGGAGTGTTTAGAATAGAAATAGATCAGAGTTATAAGCAAAAAAAAATTCAACCAATAAAAAGTTTACCAAGCAAGTCTACCACTTGTTGCAAGAAAGGAATTTGAAGATTCAAGTGATGATGCACACAAGATGAAAGATTTTAAATAAGTATTAAAGTGCAAGGTAAAACAATTATATGGTTATGATGCGGAAGACATATAGAAGTACAAAAAAACATCTTATGGTAATCAATGATGGTTCATAAAAAGATATATGAGTTCAATTTCAAAAAGAAGATGTTTTTGTAAATCATTTTGCATTTAAAATTTTTGTTTTGACAATACAGTAACCAAGCATGAAATAATCTTATCAAAAAGAGATTACTACAATGTTACTTTAATTCACAATTTCAAAACATACCAAAAATTGTAGAAAGCATGCTAGGTTATCTAGTGCATTTCATAAATAAAGAGTAGTATAGAATTAGCATTAGGATCCAATACTCATGAGAAGAAGTGTTATGGCAGATAATGATGTGCATAAATGTGTATTTTGAATAGAGTAAACAAATGTTTTAATCAAAAATACAAGTAATATGTAAAGTAAAGAGCACAATAAAACACAAATAATTTTACTTCTACTCACTTCAATGCACAAAGAAAAATGTACAACTACCAAGGTGCTCTGTACACACAATGCTTATCAAGACTTATCAGGGTGCAAAGTAGTGCTTGGGGGATCACATAGTTTTATTCTTCAAGATTGATTTTTATTATGATCCGGTGTACTTAAGAATAAGTGGTTTTTATTTTGAAAGAAAGTTATGGTTTGCACAAGATACTTTATTATTCTTTCCAAGGTGCTCAACCTCACAACGCTTATTAAGACTTATCAGGAGGTTCAAGTAGTGCTTGGTGGAGTTATCTTTGTCACTTTATTTTATGATTTTGTTTTGTACAAAGTTCTCCGAATACACTTGTTTTGCAAACCAATATAATTTATGAAAAAGATAACCACTTTTCTTAAAAAGTGCAAATAAAGGTTGTGTAGGTAAGATGCTTGTGCAATTTTAATTCATTATACTATTACAAAACATACACAAACATTCTTAGATTAAACACAAGTAGACAATGCCAAAATAAGTGAGTGAATTGCGATCATTATCAAACATAAAACATTACTCATACTTAGAGGCATGCTACGCATAGTTCTACACAACTTTTTCAATATAATTTATGCACATATTAATAGACGTATCTAAGCATGATGAAAATAATGTTCAAAGTAGTTTGAAAAGATAAATTGCAACATTATAGAAGTTTTGAATAATAGATTAACTCATGCTTGATTTTTACAATAAAGTCCATACAGATGAAAAATAATTTTTATTTAAAGTTTGAACTTATTAAATTGATCTTGGACTTCCCGAGGGCTACCTTGTGAGAGGTTCGCCCGGTACTAGGTGATATGATGGGATGATAGCCCAAATCACCCTTTCGCAAGATACATAGAAAAGTTAAGTTCAGAAGAATAATTTTGATACTTGTTTTTGTTTTGTTTTATATTTTTGTAGTTGATTTTTACAAATAAAAGCATATTTTTGTAATTTTTGCTTTTGTAATTTTTATATTTGATTTTTGCATAAAGATGAACTTTAAATAAAGGAAACAATACAAGCGAAAAAACACAACATATTTTTTATAATTTGGTTTTTGTAGTTTTGTATTTGATTTTTCAAAAAATAAAGAAACACAGAAGTGCAAAACTAAGTAGAAAATATAGATTTATATATTTTAAGGGATTTTTAGAAATTTAAAAAATACAGAAAAATGAACATGGACGCTAGCGCCTGCGGTAGCGCTAGCGCGGGAGACAGTGAATGATTTTTTAGGATTTTAGAAATTTTGATTGGTGGTCTTGATTAGGTGTCCCAATAGTAGTTCCCTGCTGAAGTTGCAGATTGTTAGGAGATGTTTTGGATGGTCCAAATTGCATGAAACGTAAGCGATTTCTTATATGACTTGACAAAATAATCATTGCATGAGATATATTTACTTATGTTTTCATTTTGACTTTTCTAAAGACTTGTGCTTATAACTTAAAAAAATAGGAAATCAAAACCCAAGATATCATGTTTGAACAAATCAAATATGCATGGTTTCGGTGAACAAGGAGTAATGTTCACGCAAATAGTAACATGGATATGCCCTGACATATAAAACCTAACATAGATATAAATATTCTTTAGGTGACAATGTTAGTACGATAAATTTGAGATTAATGTTTTGCCAAAGTTTGATTGTGTTTCATCTTAGAGACCTAGAATGGAGTGACAATTCTATTTGATTTGATATCAAAATGATTCAAAGGTCTAAACTAGAAATAAATCACAATACACACATAATATACCATAACACCAACCATGGTAAACAATTATAATGTCAATTGTTATCATATAATTTGTGATAGTTGTTTATAGATGATTTATGATTTTAGAGATGTTTAGCAAAAGATATCACTAGATCATGGTGGTGTTTGTGAATTCAATATTCATTATGAAGATAACTTCTTTCAACACATTTTAGTGATTTTCCTTTAATTAAGAATTTTGAATATATATGTGATTTTTGATAGGTGAACAATAGTGATGGTTTAGATCATGTTTGACATCAAGGAGAGAACACAATATAATTTTTTGTTGTGAACAATTACACCCATATTGAAAGTTGAGCTTTTATTTAAATCTTGAATTTTCTCTTAGATCAAGTTATTTCACTAAACCACTTGTTGGTGAAGGCTAAGAATCTTAATAGCCTAATAACCGGATTTAATTTGAAATATCTTATAGCAAATTTAGAGGTTGATTCATATGGATAATATAAGATATTTATAATAATAAAAGATAGGTCATCAAAATAAAAATATGATTTTGAATTTTGATCAAAAATGATTTATAAACTCATTAAGCTTTATGAGATAAAATCATATTTCCAATACTATATAGGATGACCATGGCATGATAGTTCAAAAGAAATAAGAAAAATAAGAAAAATTAAAAGACATGAAAGCATATCATGAAGTAGAACTTTGTATATTTCATTTTGAAAGGATTCTACTTCATGCAATTGATGATACCTAATGGATAAGAGATTTAGGTATCCAAAGAGGACCATGAGTGATGGTTCCTTTGGGTACCCAAATGCATCGTGATGATTTTTGTGAAGACAAAGATGAATGAGTCCTTTCATGTGAAGTGAATGTTTCATTTTTAATTTTAGGCCTCCATTTAAACCTTGGTTTAATGTTATTCTTATTCATCAAATTTCCATTGAGATTATCTTTATATTGATGATTATGATTGTAATGATTATTAAAAGTGTTGTTCATAGGAAATTTGTGAGCATTTAATTTTATGTTGGGAGAAAATTGATGTTGTAAATGATAGTAATGATTGTATTTTGGAATTTCATTTTCAATCTTTTGAGGTTTGTTATTTCTATTGCTTGGCTTGTTCAACTTATAAGAAATCATATTCAACTTGCTTTTGGATTTTGCATTATTTTGAGATTGTATGTTTTGAGAGTTTTTCTTTATGATTTCCTTAAGCAAGTTGATTTTAGTTTTTAATTCATCATTTTTATCTTTAGATTATGCCTAGCTTTATTATAAGCTGTTGTGCTATTTTTAAGAGTGGAGACAATATAGTCAATATGATCTTGATAGTTGTTTCTATATTCATCAAATGTTTCATCCATCTCTTTTATTTCAATTTCATAGTCCTTACACTTAGCACAATTAATTTTTGAAGATGAATTTTCTAAACATAATTTTTCATTTTGTTCTCTTATAAAAATAATTTCTTTTTCAAGTTCCTTAAATTTTTCTTTAATATCATTACAATCAAGACAAGATTTTGTATTTTCAATTGAAGTGACATGAGTAAAGCTAGATAAATCGGATTTTGATACTACTTTTACTTTTGCTTTTAAATTTTTATTTTCTAAGCGCAATAGTTTATTAGCATTCTTTAATTTTTTAATTTTGCGCTTAGTATTTTGTAGCAATTGTAAAGTAGAAATGGAAGTACAAGCGATGAAGTTTGATTACCTTACATTGCTTTTGGATGAGGGAGGATTTGAACATAATGTTCCTTTGTCTTCTTCTTAACACTCCTCTTCCAAAAGTAAGATTGCTTCATCTCTTTCTTTTGATGTGTGCTCCATTGATTCGTCATAAGGAGGGCATTCTTGAAGAGTTGTGCATGCCTGCGTATTCTCCGGTTCTTGCGATTGTTCCATACCTGTAGAATCATAAATTTCTTCAAGAAAATGCCATACTTTATATGCACTTGAAAAACAATATATTAATTTGAAAATTTCATTTGGTAGACCGCAAAATAAATAGTGTTTAGCTTTTGCATTTAATTGAAGTTCTTTTTTATTTGATTCATTTGCGGGTCTTGCTATTGCTAAATTCCAAACTTCGATGTCTAAAGTTTTAATAAATTTTTCAATTAAGATTTTCCATCCTTTATAATTTGTCCCTTCAAATAAAGGTAGTGCAAGTGATTTTTCCTCTTCACAAACATTTTCCCCACTAGTTGAAGCGAGATCATGAGACGCCATTATTCCCGGTTGTTAAGACGATTGGAATAAAACCGCTCTGATACCACTTGTTGGATCGGTCGGCGCCCTTAGAGGGGGGGTGAATAAGGGTTTTCAAAAACTTTAGATTATATTTAGAAAAACTTCGGAATATTGCAAGACTAATAATGAGACACCAAGTAAAACAATAAGAAAGAGATATGCTTTATTAATATTAAATAATGTTTTACAAAACTTGATTTCTATGACGCTAGAAATCGGAGGCGACTAATAAAAATTCTTTTTCGTTTTCTATACCGACTCGTATCCCCACGAACCGGTTGGCTTTAGCCGATCTCTCCCCAGATAAGGCCTCAAGCCGCTCAAGCCGCTCAAGCCGCTCTATCCCCAGAAAGGCCTCGAGCACCCCCTAGACCTAACCTAGATCTAGTCGCCAACACGAGGTGAATTTCAGCCCTAAGTCCTACCCCAGACCTAGTCGCCAACACGAGGCGATTTCACTACCATTTACAGAAAAGATATGAAATGAAAAGACAATAATATAAAAACTTCCTCTATGTGGATCTCTTGGAGAAGTGGATGAAGGCCTGCAGAGTATGATCGTAGTCGATGTGGCCTTTCGTCACGATGATGACGCGTGTTGAAATCTTCTCCACGGTTCTCCTTAAGGCTTTATGGAATTGTGGGAGTATCGCTCTGAATCTTCCTCTCTCTGCTGTGGCACGAAGCTCTGGAGTTTGGGATTGGAGGAGGTTCAAGAATTCGGAGCCAAAGCATCCAATTTATAGCCTTCACGCTACCGCCGGCGCTAGCCCAAATTAGGTATGATCTTGCGCGGCCGAATCTCCCATCCGTGGCAACAATTTGCTTTATGCCTCTTGTGCGCCATGCTACCGCCAGCGCTAGTAGCTACCGCCGGGCGCTAGCTCCTTCTAAAAATGCCGCCGGAATCGAGCTAATCAATGCTAGCGCCGGGCGCTATCGCTACCGCCGGCGCTAGTGAGCTTGTTCGAATTTTGGCCTCAATTTTGGGGGCAGACATCATGAGTACTCCTTGAGTCATGTGGACTATGTTAACCTGCACACTTGAACACACAAGATCAAATACACATAAGATTTGTTATTCTCAAACCTAGGAGATGCGGAAGACCATGTTCCAACATCCATACCAAAAGATTTGGTGGTTCTAAGAGTTTCCTTATCAAAAGACTCAGTAGTTGGTTCTAAGAGTCTCCTTACCAAAATTCTTAGTGGTTCTAAGAGTCTCCTTATCAAAAGACTCAGGCACTGATTAGTGTATTCCTACCAAGGTTGTAGAATAGTGGATATACCCATAAGTTTTTGGGAAACATTATAACTCTTCTCTTTGTGCTATGGTTTTCTATGCTGTCCACATATTTTATTTCTGCACTCTGTGATTATTTTATTCCGGGTTGGAAGTTGAATGCGTAGTAATTAGAAATATTTTTTATTGTGTGTGCATAATATTATTTTAATGTCTTTAAAACTCTATTCACCCCATCTAGAGAATACTCTGAGGTCTCACTGTGCACTTTCAATTAGTATCAGAGAAAGGTTGATCATAAAAAGGTTAACACCTTAATCAAAAAATCGTCTCACTCTAAATTTAATATTTTAAAATTATTTTCAGAAAAATGAGTTCTAAGGACCATGCATCCACCAGACCACCAGTATATAACCTAAATAAGTTTACACTGTGGAAAGCCATAATATAATTATATATGAACTCTATTAATGAAGACATTTTTGATGTCATTATCTCAGGTCCCCCAGCACCAGTCAGAAAAGATGCCAGTGGATCTGTGACACAAGAAACTATGCCAAAACCCGAATAGACAGATGTTGGAAAGAAGCAGAAGGCATGTGATGCCAAGGCCATGAACATTCTAGTCTCCACTATGTCTGATGCCATTTTCCAGAAGGTGGTTGACTACAACTCAACCAAAGTAATCTCGAAAACCCTTTCCAAATTGGTTGAGTGAAGTTCAGATGAAAGAAAGGACAGAAAGTCCCTTCTCATATCCCAATAAGAGAACTTCCAAAATAAGACTGAAGACAATGTGGCAGAGATGTATAATAGATTCAGCATCAATATAAATGAGCTGAAAGGACTGGAGAAGGAGATTTCTCTAACAGAGATAAATGACAAGCTCCTCATGTGCTTCCCAAGCACATGTGACTCAAGGATCTGGGCTATTAGAGAGTCCAAATTGTTGGATCCTATGTTCCGCATCTCTTGGTGTAACGGTCCAGGCCCGCCAACACGGGACCCAGCTGGACCGCCAGCACCCTCCCAGCCCAGGCCCGCCAACACGGGACCCAGCTGGCACCGGAAGGGTTCATCCTAACCAGATGGTCTGCAGACCATGTACCCCAACCCCTCTCTGTACCACTACAGGGCACAGTGGGTTGTTGGAGACCGCAGTCCCCCTTTGATGAGAATTGAGCCAGTAAAGCGGCAGCGCGTGGACTTCCTAGGAGGTCACCCATCCCAGAATTGCTCCAGCCCTAGCATGCTTAACTATGGAGTACTTTCACTTCTCATCACCAATTGAGTTGCAGCTCAATTGGTGATGAGAAGTGAAAGAACTCCATTGTTAAGCGTGCTCAGGCTGGAGTACTCACGGGATGGGTGACCTCCTGGGAAGTCCACGCGATGCCGCTTAACTGGCTCAATTCTCATCAAAGAGGGGCTGCGTGTAACATCCTGCCAGTACGAAGAGTATAACAGCGGGTCCGGCCGGGACCCCACGCCATACAAACCACACTAGCTAGGAGTTAAAAGGTGATAACCAGAAAAGTAACAACTAAACGAGAGTACAAAACGTAAGCGGAAGCATTAATTAAACCATTCAAATAGAACTGCCCACTATCATAGGAATGTATCCAGAATAAGAGTTACGGCCTTAAGGCCTTACATTCATCCAATGCACAAAACTCCATAAGCATACATCGGCACGCAGGCCGGCCATACATGAATAACAGGAAAAGGGCTGGCCTTCGAGGGCCAACATTGCAAAGGGCCATCTCCCGCTATTTCCCGCTAGGCTCACCTGCACCTGTATAAGAACATTCCACCAAGCGGTGGCAAACAAAGTAACGGTCAGCACAGCTGACCAAATTATAACGACCCAACCCCTTTTCCGGGGTGGCGGAGCTTCTACCCTGCAAGCAAGCCATACTAGCACAAGTACTAAATATAAAGAAAGTGCAACTACACGAGGTGAGGTTTCAAGCACAATCAATCTTCTAGGTTGAGCATCAAAAGAAGGGAACCTAGGTATGCACATGATGTTGGTTGGGTTCACCCGAAGGTTCCCCACAACCGCCTAAGCAATCACATGAGGCTAACATAACATCCATTTCACAAAACACTCCACCGTAAGGGCCACAACCTTGGGTGGAAACAAGAGGTTTTGGTCGGTCTAGGTATGACACCTTCAACGACCTCTCCCATGATCACACGGCTTTCCTGAGGAAGGGACCTCTTACCGATCTGCATGGAAACGGGTTCGGTTTAGCTTTGCCCGTGCTCTAATCGTCGCGATCTATCGCACGACGCGGGTACGGCTTCGCCTCAGCCCGTAAGGGTTTAGCACTTTCAAGTGCTACACTAAATATACGCTACGCACCTAACCCCTTCACAAGGATCTAGGTTTCACGAATACTCATCAAGGGAGGTGCAATACACTCCGCATCAATTTCGTGGTGAAGGTTTGCCTTCATCCAAAACTCAAAGCATGGGGCTTTTGTTAGGATCTTCACAAGACGCCTACACTTAGTTCCCGCAATACTATAGGTGAGTTCACAGAGTCATTCTCCGGCACGCATTCTAGGCCTAACCTAAATGCAACGTCGCAAATCAAGCATCACCGATTCGGGCTCACGGCCACGAATAGGCTTCACACAAAATGCCTAAATCCGCACGACTACCGGATTTTCTACTTGCAATAATGCCGGGGACGGACACAATCTACCCGGAGTTCCGAAGAACTTGAGTAAATCCTACAGTTCACCCATTTGGTGAAAGAGATACCTCATGCACACATAGGAAGAGGAATGAAAGGACAAATACAAGTCCAAAGTTCGGGAGGAAGAATCGTTACCCTAGACGCGTTCTTTTTCGCCATAGATCCGAGATTCTACACGGAGAGAAACGACTGCACCGGGCTGCACTCTCCAAATCTGGAAACGGCTCGCGAAACGGAGCTCCGGAGCTCCGTCAATGGCGGGATCTACCTTCTTCTTCCTTGGTTCCTCCTTCTTTCTCTAGGGTTTGGAGAGAGAATGGCTTAGAGAATATGAGGGTTTAACCCCCTCTCATCAGCCCTAAAGGTCTCCCGCAACTAAACCTAGCCGTTGGATCAATTTCCAAAAGATTTGGACGGTCCGATCTTCTTCTCCGCTCAAAATTGCGGAACAGAATAAACAGGGCGCACGATCGCTGGCGCACGATCACTGGTCGTGCGCGAAGAGGAAAATGGTCGTGCGCACTGTCCGAGACAGAACTCGATTCTCTCCTAAATTAACGCACGATCGCTGGCGCACGATCGTCGGTCGTGCGCGATGAGGCCACTGATCGTGCGCTAAGAGCAGAAAGGGAAGATTTAGCCTGCTTCAAGTGCAGCACTACCACTCCGCCTACTTCGCTGAACCACGATTTTTGGGGTGTTACAACTCCACCCCCCTTAAAAGAATTTCGTCCCGAAATTTATAAAACAGAAATAGCAAGAAATTCAGCTATAATTTACCTGAGAGAAATAGCTCGGGGTACTCCGCAAGCATCGCTTGCTCTCTCTCCCAAGAGAGCTCCTCTCGGCCGCAATTATCCCACCGGACTTTTACCATCCGAATGGACTTGTTCCGCAGCTGCTTTACTTCGGTATCTTCGATGCGTAAGGGCTTGACCTTCGTCTACAACCCACTATCAACCGGAACTTTGCCGACCGCAACGATATGAGTAGGCTCTTGCACTGCCTTCCTCAACACTGAAATGTGAAACACGTCGTGCAGACCGCTCAGCTCTGCAGATAATGCAAGCCGATAAGCCGCATCACCAACACGCTCCATGATCTCAAACGGTCCTAAGTACCTTGGACTGAGCTTTTTCAAGCGTCGGATCCTTGATACCCCTTTGCACGGTTTGATCTTCAAGTAAACCCGGTCACCGACGGCAAACTCTAGGTTCCTATGCTTGGCATTGAAAAACTTTTCTTGCCTATCCTGGGCAACCAATAGCCTTTCACGTATAGTCCGGATCGTCGAAGTTGCTTCTTCAACATCCTTTCGCTTCAATAGCTTAGTATCGCCCGTTTCCGCCCAAGACAACGGCGTACGACACTTCTTACCATAGAGGGCTTCGAAGGGAGCCATCTTTATACTGGCTTGATAGCTATTATTGTAGGCGAACTCGATCATGTAGAGATGATCTTCCCACCTCTTTCCAAAATCTAGAGCGCACATTCAGAGCATATCCTCCATAGTCCTGTTGGTTCTCTCGGTCTGTCCATCCGTTTGCGGGTGGAAGGCCGTGCTGAACTTCAATTTCGTGCCCAACAGTTCATGGATAAGCCTCCAATCTTTCGATGTGAAACGCCCGTCACGATCGCTGACGATACTACGGGGGACACCGTGCAGTCTCACAATACTATCAACATAGAGCTTTGCTAGCTTCTCTACAGAATCATCCTTCCTGTTCGGAATGAAGTGTGATACCTTCGTCAAACGGTCCACGATCACCCAGATGACGTCGTTTCCATGCTGCGATCTCGGCAATCCGTGCACGAAATCCATCGAAATATCATCAAACTTCCAATCCGGAATCGGCAAGGACTTCAGAAACCCACCGGGACGTTGACATTCCGCTTTCACCAACGCGCAAGTATGACACTTGGCCACGTAAAGGGCAATGTCTTTCTTCATACCCGGCCACCAGAACAATTTCTTCAAATCCATACACATTTTAGCGCTCCCCGGGTGGATCGAGTACTTGGTATGATGAGCCTCGTACATCAACTCCGCCCGTAGAGTGCCAACATTTGGGATGCACAACCTTTCCTGTTTCCACATAAGGTCGTCTTCAAAGGAGAAATCAGCGTTTAACCCCTCAACGGTTTCCGCCTTATAGCGTTTCATGCTCTCGTCCAGCTCCAATGCTTGTCGAACTCGGTCGGCAAGGTCGTATTGAACCTCCATCCAGTTCAAGCATGCTGAAGTAGACGTTCTCCTATCAATGCAAATGATCTCCATTTCTTCCAGCTCGCGGATTAGACGCTCATCGTGCATCAAAATCCAATTTGCTTGAGCGGGAGCCCGACGACTCAGCGTGTCCGCTACTACATTTCCCTTACCGGGAGTATATTTGATGTCGAAGGTGTAGTCCCCAAGGAACTCCATCCACCTCCTTTGACGCATATTCAACTCCCTTTGATCCAGCAAGTACTTGAGGCTCTTGTGGTCGGTAAAGATATCGATCTTCACGCCATATAAATAATGCCTCCAAAGTTTGAGGGCGAAAACCACGGCCGCTAGCTCCAAATCATGGACCGGGTAATTCCTCTCATGAACCTTCAGTTGCCGGGAGCCGTAGGCAATTACCTTCCTGAACTGCACTAGGACACAACCCAAACCACTTCCTGAGGCGTCGCTATAAATTTCGTAGCCTTCCGTACCTTGTGGCGAGCATAGAATGGGCGCCGTGGTCAGACGGCTCTTCAGCTCTTCAAAAGCTCGTGCGCACTCGGGCGACTAAACGAACTTATGATCCTTCCTAGTTAGTTTTGTGAGAGGAAGTGCGATCCTCGAGAAGTTTTCCACAAAGCGCCTATAATAGCCGGCAAGTCCTAAGAAACTTCGGACTTCTGCTACGTTTTTCAACAAAGGCCACGCTCGGATCGCTTCTATCTTCGACGGATCAACTGCAATTCCTTCTCCACTAACGACATGACCAAGGAATGCTACTGACGGTAGCCAAAACTCGCACTTGGAGAATTTGGCATATAGCTGACTCCTCCTCAAGGTGCTCAGAACTGCGTGCAGATGCCCTACATGCTCCTCTTCCGACTGAGAGTATACCAAAATGTCGTCGATGAAGACGATCACAAATTGATCCAAATACTCTCGGAACGTCCTGTTCATTAAGTCCATGAATACCGACGGTGCATTGAACAGACCGAACGGCATCACCGTGAACTCATAGTGCCCAAAGCGGGTACTGAACGCTGTTTTTGGAATGTCACATTCCCTTATCCGCAGTTGGTAATAGCCGGACCTTAGGTCCAGCTTGGAGTAAACCGTCAACCCCACTAGTTGGTCGAATAGATCATCGATTCTTGGAATCGGATATCGGTTCTTCTCGGTCAACTTGTTTAGCTCTCGATAATCAATACATAGACGCAAGCTCCCGTCCTTCTTTTTCACAAAGAGGACCGGTGCACTCCAAGGCGATGAACTTGGACGTACGTAGCCTTGCTCTAGCAGCTCTTGCAATTGAACCTTCAGCTCTGCCAATTCCTTTGGCGCTATCCGGTACGGTGAGCGGGTCACAGGTTTGGCACCTGGCACCAACTCGATACAAAAATCGATCTCTCGCTGAGGCGGAGCCCCAGGGAGTTCGTTAGGAAACACGTCGGCGTACTCCGCTACAACTGGGACATCACATAACCTGGGCATTGGCTATGAAGCCTCCAACAAGGTGAAGAACAACTCGGCGTCTTTTCTCACCGCCTTAACCACCTGGAGAGCAAACATCAGCGTCTTGCTCGCGCCTCGCATACCGGCGAACATGGTTTCTCCTTCGGTGTTCCTTCCCAGAGTGATCTCCTTTGTATTGCAATCTATGCATGCCCGCTGCTCCGAGAGCCAGTCCATGCCAAAGATCACATCAAATTCAGCTAACGGTAATAACGATGCTTCCAAGTCGAAATCCTGACTTCTGATCCGCACCTTCACACGGCTCTTCCTATCCGCACTCATTCGAGATCCATTGGGTAGCACTACTTCCAATCTATCCTATATGAAGGTAGATGGCACTCCGATTCGCACAACGAAGTCCTCGGACAGAAAAGAGTGCGATGCACCCGTATCAAATAGAGCTCTCGCCGGATAGTTGAAAATTAGGACGAAACCTAATTGCACACAAATAAAGCATATAGTCGTACAACAGTATGAATTATATATATAGCTGTAAAAGCTAACTTCTAATTCGTACCTGTGACGACATCAGTTTGTCGTATAGCTTCTTATTGGCCAAGCGAATAGACTCTCGGCTGAGTCGGAATGTGCTGGGAAGCCGAAGACTCCGCAGCTTTACCCTTTTCGGCAGCACGAGCATAATCCACCGCTCGATTACCAGCCTTCGGGGGACCACTTCGACACACCGCAGCTTTATGTCCCACCTTCCCGCAGGTGAAACACGTAATAGGAGTCCGCGCGGTCGTGGCTCCCGAAACATTTGAAGGAGCTGGTTCCGCCTGTTTGAACTTCCTTTTGTTCCTTCTGAAATCCGACTTGGACTGAGAGGCCGGCGCATGAAACTCAGGTTTCTTTACAACACCCCTTGCTTGTACCCTCTTCATGTCCAACTCCAAAGATCTGGCAGTTTGCACCATCACTTGGAAGCCAAACGTCATAGGGCCTGCAAGGAGCAGCCTCAACTCGTCCCGAAGCCCTTCATAGAACTTATTTGTCTTTGTCTCCTCATCCTCCACCAAGGACCCCGCATAGCGACTCAGTCTGGTAAACTCATGCAAGTAATCGTCAACGGAGCGATCACCTTGTGTCAACCTCAAGAACTGGTTTTGTAACGCAATGCGCTGGGCAGAGGGGATAAACCTTTGGAGGAACGACTTTGAAAACTCAGCCATTGTGATTTCAGTAATATCTCTACCGCAGAACTTATGCAGCTCCTGCTCTTCCCACCACAGCACAGCCTCTCCATCAAGAAGGAAAGTGGCTAAGGTGACCATCATGGCTTCGTCCGTCGCTGTCGCCCTCAGAGTTCTTCTAACTCTTGACAACCAGTCTTCTACCTCCGTTGGGGACTCAGATCCCGAGAAGGTAGGAGGATTAAAGCTTAGGAAATACTTTAATTGTTGGTCACGCGCTCGCCCCACAACTACTTGCGCAACTTGGCGTTCCACCCTCGGCGCTACCGCAGGTTCTACTGCAGCTAAAGGCACAGGGGCCTCCACCCTTGGTTCCGCGGCAGGTTCCACTGCAGCAACAGCCTCAGGGGCCACATCCGGAGTAGGAGTAGCAGGCTGGAACAGCCTTTGGGGTTGAGCGTTGATCATCGCGAAGACAGCCTCCGCGACTAATTTGATCATTTCAGCAGAAGGAGTGGTCGCTGGCACTTCAGCCGACCCACTACTTTCAGTGGTGTTACAGGGTCGAGACTACCCCGCAGCACTTCTAGTCACCTATAATCATGCAAAGCACAATTTAGTGACCCAAAACATATCAAACATCAATCATGGAACGCTCAGGTTCCGCAAACAAGTATGTTTTTTCATTCCTAAGTGGACATTCTTATTAGTTTTTGTCGTTTTAGGTGAATGCACAACCCGTGCGCACCACCCCTTAAAAGGAATTCATCCCGAATTCGCTAAACTACGGATCGACGCCTTAGCCTCTGATACCAAATTGTAACATCCTGCCAGTAGGAAAAGTATAACAGCGGGTCCGGCCGGGACCCCACGCCATACAAACCACACTAGCTAGGAGTTAAAAGGTGATAAACAGAAAAGAATACAACTACACGAGAGTACAAAATGTAAGCGGAAGCATTTGATTAAAAACATTACATTTAGAACTGTCCACTATCATAGGAATGAAACCATAAAGTAGAGTTACGGCCTTAAGGCCTTACATTTAACCAAATGTAATAAAACTCCTTAAACATACATCGGCACGAAGGCCGGCAATACATGGAAAACAGAAAAGAGGCTGGCCTTCGAGGGCCAACTCAGCAAAAGGGTCACCGCCCGCTATTTTCCACTAGGCTCACCTGCACCTGCATAAGAACATTCCACCAAGCGGTGGCAAACAAGATAACGGTCAGCAAAGCTGACCAAATTATAACGACCCCACCCCTTTCCCGGGGTGGCGGAGCTTCTACCCTGCAAGCAAGCCAAACTAGCAACAAGTACTAATAAAAAGAAAGTGCAAACTACACAAGGTGAGGTTTCAAGCACAATCAATCTTCTAGGTTGAGCATCAAAAGAGAGGGGAACCTAGGTATGCACATGATGTTGGTTGGGTTCACCCGAAGGTTCCCCACAACCGCCTAAGCAATCGCATGAGGCTAATCATAATATCAATTCCACAACACTCCACCCTAAGGGTCACAGCCTTAGGTGGGAACAAGAGCTTTTGGTCGGTTTAGGTATGACACCTTCCACGACCTCTCCCATGATCACACGGCTTTCATGAGGAAGGGACCTCTTACCGATCTGCATGGAAACGGGTTCGGTTTAGCTTTGCCCGTGCTCTAACCGTCGCGATCTATCGCACGACGCGGGTACGGCTTCACCTCGGCCCGTAAGGGTTTAGCACTTTCAAGTGCTACACTAATTATACGCTACGCACCTAACCCCTTCACAAGGATCTAGGCTTCGCGAATACTCAACAAGGGAGGTGCAATACGCTCCGCATCAATTTCGTGGTGAAGGTTTGCCTTCAACCAATCTCAAAGCATGGGGCTTTCGTTAACATCTTCACAAGACGCCTATACTTATTTCCCGCACTGCTATAGATGATTTCACGGAGTCATTCTCCAGCACGCATTCTAGGCCTAACCTAAATGCAACGTCGCAAATCAAGCATCACCGATTCGGGCTCACGGCCACGAATAGGCTTCACACAAAATGCCTAAATCCGCTCGACTACCGGATTTTCTACATGCAATAATGCCGGGGACGGACACAATCTACCCGGAGTTCCGAAGAACTTGAGGAAATCCTACACTTCACCCATTTGGTGAAAGGGATTCCTCATGCAAGCATAGAAAGAGGAATGAAAGGACAAATACAAGTCCAAAGTTCGGGAGGAAGAATCATTACCCTAGAAGCGTTCTTCTTACCCATGGATCCAAGATTTCACACGGAGGGAAAGGACCGCACCGGGCTGCACTCTCCAAATATGGAAACGGCTCGCGAAACGGAGCTCCGGAGCTCCGTCAATGGCGGGATCTCTCCTTCTTCTTCCTTGCCTCCTTCTTCTTTCTCTAGGTTTGGAGAGAGAAAGGCTTAGAGATTATGAGGATTCAACTCCTCTCATCAGCCCTAAAGACCTCCAGCATCTAATCCTATCCATTGGATCGGATTCCAAAGGATTTGGACGGACCGATCTTCTTCTCCGCTCAAAATTGCGGAGCAGAATAAACAGGGCGCACAATCACAGGCGCACGGTCAGTGGTCGTGCGCGAAGAGGGAAATGGTCGTGCGCACTGTCCGGGACAGAACTCGATTCTCTTCTGAATTAACGCACGATCGCTGGCGCACGATCACCGGTCGTGCGCGATGAGGCCACTGATCGTGCGCTAAGAGCAGAAAGGGAAAATTTAGCCTGCTTCAAGTGCAGCACTACCACTCCGTCTACTTCGCTGAACTACGATTTTTGGGGTGTTACACTGATACCACTGTTGGGTTTTTCTAGAACCATACATCAAATGTAGGCGCAGCGGAAATGAAGAGAAACAACCCAAAAGATTCGGATCGACCATGAATATTGAATCAAGAAGTTAATCAAAATGCTAGGTTTGAAATTACCTTGGCGGGATTGGATCAAATCCAACCTAGATGCTCCAAGAAGAAGATTGCCTTCGTCGGCTTTGCAAGAGTTCTCACATAGAATAATGTCTACGTCTCTACAGCAGTCCACACGAGCCGGGAGAAGAAGACTACACCTTGCGCTTCCACGGATTGCTAGATCCGCTTCAGGAAGAACAACACCGTCGCCAATCGTCGGAGAGGAAGTCGGCGGAGGCGATTCAGACCGAACTCCTTCCGTCTAGGGTTCGAGCGGAACTCCTTCCGTCGGCTTCTGTTCGTTAGTAATGAGAACCCTAAAAGAAGTTATATTTATACCCAAAGGATAAACATACTTCTAGAAGAATCGTTATCCGCAGACCACACAGCAGAATAGGGGCTTCTGTTACAATTCGTCGAGTTTCACGGGACATTCCGACGAATTCCGACGAATCATATCAGACGGCAACATTTGCCGAGTTAATGATCTCTGTGACAATTCGTCGAGATTCCACGGAACAATCCGACGACTCCCGACGAATCCGACGAATCATGTCAGACGACAACATTTGCCGAGTTAATGATCTATGTGACAATTCGTCGAGATTCCACGGAACAATCCGACGAATCCCGACGAATCCGACGAATCATGTCAGACGGCAACATTTGCCGAGTCAAGGATCTCTGTAACAATTCGTCGAGATTCCACGGAACAATCCGACGAATCCTGACGAATCCGACGAATTCTATCCGTGTAAACCCGACGAATTCAGACAGCAACATTTGCTGGACTTCCCCCCCCCCCCCATTCTATATGGTGATTGGTAACCTTTACCAACATAGTCAATCTTCCAACTTCTCCACATGCTCTTATGTGCGACCCTGCAGGCTCATATCGCGTTGGCAGTGACATTACATGTTTGACCACTTCTAGATCACAATGGTAACTCCAACAATTGCATCTTGTGTTTGCATATTTTATTATTTTGAGCTTTAATGATTTTACAAAACACAAGTATTTGAAAAATCATCAAAAACATGCTAAAAGATCTTTCAAATCTAATCAATATACTCTGAAATTTAAACTGAAGGAAGGTCTCTTTATAATACAAATGAATTATTAAAAATGTCTTTCAAAACATCAAAATTTGCAGGTCTGTCTCGGCGTTAAGAAGCTAACGCCTGGTGTTAGCTCCTTTGCTCCAAAAATTTTTTGTTGTTTTTTGAGTAATTTCTGGTATTGTTTTAATGTTATGTATGTTTTTATTTCTCTGTTTGTAAAAAGTTATCTATCTTTTTATTTTCTTTAAAACAAAATTTTATTTCTTTTCAAAAAGTATATGTATTTTCTCATGCAATATTGTGGGTTTATTTTTCTGGCATAGAATATCACTTACTGATTGGGCTAAAAAGACTTCTATATTTTCCAGAGAATATATATAAAAAAAAACAAATACAAAATTACAAAACAATTTCAAAGAACAAAAATATGTTTTTCTCTTTATGTGTGTTTATTGTTTTGTGCATATATAAAAATTCAAAAAATTATAAAAACTGATTGTTATTCATTGCCATTGTCAAGGATGATTAATTATATCAATTAAAGATTAAATATAATGTTTAATTTAACTTTCAAGTTTCTAAAAAAAAACATTGTTTTGTATTTGTCATGCCTTGAAAATTATCTTGCTATGTGCAATGAAATTGACTGTAGATAAATATGTGCAGAAATGCTTAGCATGCCTCTAAGTATGAGTAATATATTATGTTTGATAATGATTTATTCACTCACTTATTTTTGATAATCTACATGTGTTTACAATCTTATACTTGCATGATTGTGTAGTGTAATAACATAAATAATTAAAATGCATAAATAGATTACCTACACAACATTGAATTGGTTATTATAATTCTTTGTCTTTCATGCACTTATTCGTTAGAGAAATGTGGTTTCAAATGCTATGTTTGAAAATCAAGTGAATTCGGAGTCCTTGGTCACTAAACTAAAAAGCAAATAATAAATGATAAGGAAAACACCACCAAGCACTACTCACCCTCCTGATAAGTATTATTGAGCATTGTGAGGTTGAGCACCTTGGCTAAAGAATTGTAAAGTGTCTTGTAGCAAAAAATTTATACATCACTTCTCTTAGTACACCGGATCACAAAAAATTGAAAATAAAGCTAAAAAAGTATAAAAGTTATCCCCAGGCACTACTTTGCACCATGATAAGTCTTAATAAGCATTGTGTGTGCAGAGCACCTTGGTAGTTGTACTCTTTATTCATGTGCATTGAAATATTATGGAAGTAATAGTATTTGTGTATTTTAATATTGTGTTATTTCATTATATATGTCATGTGTTTTCGATTGATTCACTTGAATACTTTATCAAAACACTATTTTGTACACATCATTATCTTTCATAAAACTTCTACTCATGAGAATTGGATCCTAATGCTCATCTACTAAATTCTCTACAAACTTAAGTAAATGCACTAGATAACAAAGCATGATCGCTATAATGTTTATGTTTACTTGAAATGCAAATTTGATTACATTGTAGTCTTTGTATCTTTTATTGATATCATCAAATCATGCTTGCAATCTTATCTTAATGAAATAGTATCTCTTGAATCTATAACTCAAACATCAACTTTTCAAATTTAAAACTCATTATCCTTTATATGATTTTATCTTCTAAAATGATGTTTATGTTTAAGAGTGCTTATTATATTCTTCTGCTAAGTTTACCACTTATGCTCATTCATGTCTATTAATTTTAACACCGTGTTTTTCTTTTCAACAAGTGGTATCTTAAAATAGTTTGCTTACTTTATCATGTCAGCTATGTTGCTTACTACTATATTTTTACATCATGCTTATATTTTTTTCTCAACAAGTAGTATTTAACAAGCTTTTGATTGCATCCTTTTTTTTTCTTCTTGACATAGAACATATTACTCATTATTGCATACTCTCACCTAAACCCTCTTTTGATACTACCAAAAGGAGAGATTAAAATGCATAAATCTAATATTTAGTGGGAGTGCATTATAATAATATTAAACTCAAAAGGGAGTATTTATGTAGGGGGAGTAATCATATAGGAGGTGCAAACATTATCATATGCTCGATCATGACAATCCTTCAATATGTGGTTCCTAATCAATCTTAGTAGATATACATGTTGAAATCATTGAAGTGAAGTGGAAGGCGGCCGACGGTCTATTTATTGGTGATCGTAGAGACCACGCGGTCTCTGTGCTGGTGCTCTGCCGGTCTGGCTCAGGCGGTCTGCTATGGTTGGCAAGTTTGTTCTAGTATGTTCCGGTCTCTTTCGGCCTACTCTGCGTGGTTGGTCTATCTGCCTTGTAAGAAGACCGGGCGGTCTGTTCTTTAGTTACCACTGTGACCGAGCGGCTTATGCAGGTTGGTCTGGCGACTTGTCTGAAGTAGGCCAGATGTTCTTGATTTGCTCTAGGCGGTCTAAGGAAGGAGTGGTATGTGTCCGCGCAGCTTGTGCACGGCCTGCTTCTGATTTGCGGTCTTGGACAGGATGTTATCCAAGTGGTGTGATCGCGTGGTCTGCTCTGTGAGACCGCTCGCGATCTGATGGGTGGTGACTGTACCTCTCTTGCGGCGGTGACGACATCCGTCCTCTCGCCTATAAATAGGGGTGCAGGGCCCATCATTCATAACGAGAACTGTAAGAACTAGAGCCTGGGTTGTTTTGTGTGGTCTCAACTTTGAGGTCGGGTGGTCTCGGAAGTGAGTTGACTGTTTGTTGTGTTCGCAGGTTTGCGGTCAGCAGGTTGCGGTCTCCTTCCTTGGTGATTTCCCAGTGGCTTGAATAAACAATTCGGCAGCGGCTTGTCTGCGGACTGGTTTATGTTTCTCTTGTGCTGTTCGCAGCGAGCTCAGCGATCAGGCGATCTGAGTTGCGGTCTGGAGACAACATCTGTTCTTTGTTCAGTTCAATAAGCTCTAGTTCGTGCGGTCTGAGGTGGCGGTCTTGCAGTGCAGGTCATCTTGCCTGTATTCTGTTCGTGTGGTCTGAGGACAAGCCGGGCGGTCTCTGGAGTGCAGCGGTCTGTGCGGTCACTGCCTTGTCAGGTCGTCAGATTTGTTTTTGGTGTGTTTTGTTCCTCTCTCCTTCGTGATTCTTATGAATCATGTCTCGTCATGTATGTCTCGAAATGTAATGAAGTCTTGCGATTCAATAAAGACAATTGTGTTGCTGTGTGGATTTGTGGTTGTTTGGCTATAACTCAGTTGATGCAACTCCTGCATACTCCTAAACGATTCAAATCAAAAATTTTATCATGGTATCAGAGCTAGGTTGTTAGAGTGAATAAGCAGTGTTCAACTTGAGTTGCCATTATCTTTGTGAAGAAGAGACCACATAGTTTGCCATGGAAGCTGGATACGCAAGAGGGCTTGATATTGAACTCCTCACATCGACTAACTACAAGAAGTGGAAGTCGTGTATGGAGAGTTACTTGCTTGGCGAGGATCTATGCGAGAAAGTTGGAGGAGAAGACACACAAGAAGTTCATCTAGTAGGAGATAATATGGCAGAGGTGAGACTTTGGAGGAGGACTAATACAAAGGCAGAGTTCACACTCAAGAGGGCTATCTCACCAGAGCTATTTGATCACATCATTGGATGTAAATCTGCTGCTGAGATTTGGACGTCTTTGGATGAGCTGTTCAATAAGAAGAATGTAGCTCGGCTATAGTTTCTTAAAAATGAGTTGGCGAAGGCCTCTCAAGGTGATCTTTCCATTTCTACCTTCTTTCTCAAGATGAAGAACCTCACAGCAGAGATTTCTGCATTGGACCCTGATGAGCCCATCTCGGAGGCAAAACTGAAGAGGCATATCATCCGCGGGTTGCGGAAGGAGTATCTTGCCTTTGTGATGTCAGTTCAGGGTTGGGCAAATCATCCATCTCTGTTGGAGCTGGAAAACTTGCTTGCTTTGCAGGAAAGTTTGGCAAGACAGATTGCAGGGACTTCTATCTTTGGGGGAGATAGCGATGTGTTGTTCTCTGTGAAGAAGAAGAAGTTGGAGAAGAAGAAGCCAGGTCATGATGGACCCTCTACTTCAGGTCAGCAAGATAGGGGTTATGTTCCTAAGTCTGATGGGAAGAAGATGGGAGAGGGACCAAGATACTTCAGGTGTAATAAGATCGGCCACTTCAAGAAGGATTGCCGGGTTAATCTTCAGCCGGGACATGCAGCGGAGAAGGAGAAGCCAATGCCTGATGAAGCTGGATGGGGAGGAGCCTTTGCGGCCAATATGACGGCGATGCCCGTTAAGGCCTTGGCTGCCATCAACTTCGAAGAGGATTGGATAGTGGATTCAGGGTGTGGGCATCACCTCACCGAGGATGAATCAAATTTCTCTTCTTTGGCACCATACTCAGGTAACGATGCAATCATTACGGCTGATAATTCTGTTCATGCAGTAGAACAAGAAGTTGTTGTCTCTCTGAGCAGTGATAAGGGTCCACTCACATTAAGGAGTGTTTATCACGTGCCGGGTATGAAGAAGAATCTCTTCTCTGTGACCAAAGCGGTCGATGCCGGTTATCACGTTCTATTTGGCCCAACAAAAGTGAAGTTTCTTAAAACTCAACCAGAGATAAAGGGAGAAGTAATTCATGTTGGGAAGCGGGTAAAGGACTTGTTTATTTTATCGACAAGTACCTATGTTGACAAGATGAAGACCAATGATAGCGCGACTATCTGGCATGAAAGGTTGGGGCATGTAGGCATGGAGAAATTGAAGGCTATGGCGGTAAGGGGTTTTGTCAAGGGCTTGCCTATATTGTCCTCCTTTGGAGACGTCATGTTTGTGCGGGATGTCAGTTTGGTATGTATCATCGACTTCCATTTGATAAATCGCAAACAAGGTGCAAAGCGCCGTTGGAGTGCATTCACGGTGATTTGATGGGCCCGACTGCCAACCCAAGCCTTGGAGGAAACAGATATTTGTTGGTGTTGATCGACGATTACACCAGATATATCTGGGTGTATTTTCTGAAAGAGAAGTCGGAAGCTTTTGTGAAGTTTGTGGAGTTCAAGGAGCTGGTGGAAGGTAAGTTAGGCCTGCGGGTGAAAAAATTGAGAACTGACAATGGTGGGGAGTTCACCTCTGGTGAATTCTCAAGTTTTTGCATGAAGCATGGCGTCCGCAGAGAGCTCACTTGTGCCCATACTCCACAGCAAAATGGCATTGCAGAGCGGAAGATACATCATCTGACGGAAACCTGCAAATGCTGGCTTCATGCCAAGAGTATTCCAAAGTCCTTTTGGGCGGAGGGAATGTCTTGAGCGGTATACATCATCAATAGGATGCCTTTAAGTCCAATCAACATGAAGACCCCTCACGAACTGATGTTCAAGGAGAAGCCGAGTGTTGCACACCTTCGGGTGTTCAGGTCAACCTGTTATGTGCATATCCCTGATACTCTTCGGACAAATCTAGATGCGAAAGCAAGGAAGCTAGCCTTTGTTGGATATGATGAGCATAAGAAGGGATGGAGATGCATGGATCCGGAGAGAAAGAGATCAGTGGTATCTCAGGATGTGGTGTTCGATGAGGTGACTCCCTACAAGTAGAGTTCAGGAGTTGAACTACCGGAGAGCCGAGTTGATGAAAAAGAGAAAGCTGTGGGAAATCTTCAAGTGGAGTTGCCTGTTTCACCAGGAGCTCCAGCTGTGTCAAGCTCAGAGATGGAGGCTTCAGGTTCTGGAAGCAGGGGGAGCGATGCTCCAAGTTTGCCTAGAAGAGGAGCTAGCACAGAAGAAGCAGCTGAGGAGGTGGTTAGTCAGGTGCAACCTCTTAGGAGGTCGAAAAGGACTATCAAGCCACCGGATCGATATACAGGAGGAAACATGGTGAGCTTTGTCTCATGTTTCTTTGCTGATCCGTTGGATGAGCGGGAGCCGTCGAGCATTGAGAAGGCCAAAGGCGTGAAGTAGTGGGACATTGCTATATAGGAGAAGATGAATGCTCTCAAGAAAAATGAGACTTGGTCTCTAGTGCCCAGGCCCAAGGGCATTACCCCTGTGACATGCAAGTGGGTCTATAAGCTCAAGAAGAAAGCAGACGGCACGATCGAGCGATACAAGGCTCGCCTTGTGGCTCGCGAGTTCTCACAGCAGTACGGAGAAGATTATGATGAGACGTTCAGTCCAGTGGCAAAGATGACTTTGGTTCGATTTGTTATTGCTTTGGCGGCATCCAGTGGATGGGAGATTTGGCAGCTCGACGTGAAGAATGCTTTCTTATACGGAGAGATTGAAAAGGATATCTTCATGGTCCAACCGCCGGGCTTCATCTCGGAGGATTGTCCAGACTACGTCTGAAAACTGAAGAAAGCCCTGTATGGGTTGAAGCAAGTGCCTCGGGCGTGGTATGGGAAGATCGCGGAGTATCTGATATTCTGCGGGTTCTTTGCTTCAGACTCTGATTCTAGCTTGTTCGTTAAGAAGGAGGGGGTGCTTCGGGTTATTGTTCTGTTGTATGTTGATGACATGATCGTCACTGGGAACTCGAAGGAGGTAGTAGCAAGGCTAAGAGCCGAGCTTGCTATCAGATTTGAGTTGAAGGATCTGGGTGAGCTCCACCATTTCCTTGGACTCGAGGTTTAGAGGCGGGAGAGCGAAGTGTTCATTTCTCAGGCTAGATATGCGGAGCAAATCGTTCAACGATTCGGCATGGAGGAAAGGAAGAGCAGCTCTATACCTCTGGAACAGCATCATAAACTTCGAAAGGATGAGGGGAGAGTTCTATCTGAACCGTTGGTGTTCCGAGCTCTGGTTGGGAGCTTGATCTACTTGACCATCACGAGGCCAGATATTGCTTATGGAGTTGGCAAGGTGAGTCGGTACATGGCGGAACCACGGAAGCCTCATCTTCTGGCGGCAAAAGGAATTTTGAAGTATGTGAAGTCGACCTCTGATCTGGGTCTCCTATATAGGAGAGGGTCAAGCTTGGAGTTGCATGGGTACATGGATGCTGATTACGGGGGAGACGTGGATGATCGGAGATCAACGTCTGATTATGTCCTTATGATAGGCCCCACAGCTATTTCTTGGTGCAGCAAAAAGCAGGACTCGGTGTCTGTATCTACCATAGAAGCGGAATACAAGGCTTCGGCCTTCGCAGGTCAGGAAGCCATTTGGCTCAGGAGGTTGGTAGAGGACATTCATGAGGAGGTTCGAGGTCCTACTATGCTATGCGGGGACAATGAGAGTGCTCTCAAGCTGGTTAATAATCCAGTCTGTCACGCGAGGACCAAGCACATTGAGATTGAGCACCATTTCATTCGTGAGAAGGTGTTTGGAGGATCTCTTATGGTCGAGCATGTTCGAAGTGTTGACAATGTTGCCAACATCTTCACAAAGCCGCTGGCAAAGGGACCGTTTTCTTGTTTGCGGAGTTTACTCGGGCTAGTTTCCACTTCCCACTTCAAGGGGGAGTGTTGAAATCATTGAAGTGAAGTGGAAGGTGGTCGACGGTCTGTTTATTGGTGATCGCAGAGACCGCGGGGTCTCTGTGCTGGTGCTCTTCCAGTCTGGCTCAGGCGGTCTGCTATGGTTGGCTGGTTTGTTCTAGTATGTTCCGGTCTCCTTCGGTCTGCTCTACATGGTTGGTCTATCTACCTTATAAGAAGACCGGGCGGTCTATTCTTGAGTTACCGCTGTGACCGGGCGGCTTATGCAGGTTGATCAGGCGACTTGTCTGAAGTCGGCTAGATGTTCTTGATTTGCTCTAGGCGGTCTAAGGAAGGAGTGGTCGGTGTCCGCACAACTTGTGCGCGTTCTGATGCTGATTTGCAGTCTTGGACAGGATGTTGTCCAAGTGGTGTAATCGCGTGGTCTGCTCTGTGAGACCACTCGCGATCTGATGGGTGGTGACTATATCTCTCTTGTGGCGGTGATGACATCCGTCCTCTCGCCTATAAATAGGTGTGCAGAGCCTTTCATTCATAACGAGAACTGTAAGAACTAGAGCCTGGGTTGTTTTGTGCGGTCTCAACTTTGAGGTCGGGCGGTCTTGGAAGCGAATTGACTGTTTGTTGTGTTCGTAGGTTTGCGGTCAGCAGGGTGCGGTCTCAATACTTGGTGATTTCCCAGTGGCTTGAATAAACAGTTTGGCAGCGGCTTTTCTGCAGACTGGTTTATGTTGTTCTTGTGCTGTTCGCAGTGAGCTCAGCGATTAAGCGACCTTCTGCGGTTAGGCGATCTGAGTTGCGGTCTGGCGACAACATCTGTTCTTTGTTCAGTTCAATAAGCTCCAGTTCGTGTGGTCTGAGGTAGCAGTCTTGCAGTGCAGGTCATCTTTCTTGTATTCTATTCGTGCGGTCTCAGGGCAAGTCGGGCAGTCTCTGGAGTGCAGCGGTCTGTGCGGTCTCTGCCTTGTCAGGTCGCCAGATTTGTTTTTTGGTGTGTTTTGTTCCTCTCTCCTTCGTGATTCTTATGAATCATGTCTCTCCATGTATGTCTCGAAGTGTAATGAAGTCTTGTGATTCAATAAAGACTATTGTGTTGCTGTGTGGCATTGTGGTTGTTTGGCTTTAACTCAGTTGATGCAACTCCTGCTTACTCCTAAACGATTCAAATCAAAAATTTTAACAATACACTCTTCCCTACCCACTTTTGATAACAACAAAGGGGGAGAAGAAATTGAGAAATCTAGTCAAATAGATATTTAGGGGGAGTAAATTATAAGAGAACCCCTATGTAGGGGAAGGACTTCATATAGAAAGAGCATGCATTATCGCTTTCAAATCTATCATGCTTTTAACCTGTTATTCATGCATATATTATTACCGCACTTATCTATAAACACAAAAGGTCTGAATCTCACTAATTTCTCATACAAGTATTTGTTCTTATCAAAAGGGGGAGAGTGTGCAGGTTGTACAGGAACTACAACTACACATCCCTATGAGTAGTATACTGCATGGAGATGACTCTCTGAAAAGAGAGCTAACACTCGCGTTAGTTGTTAACACCCCGCGTTAACAACTGTTGAGAAGGAAACCGTTGAGAAGGAAACCATCGAGAAGAAATGTCGTCGAGAACGAATCCGTTGAGAAGCCAGAGATAATGGCAGGAGTTATGTCTTAATGCTGGGCACTAGCCATTCGATGAAAGGTGATGCCGGTCGACGAAACTGCGTTCGACGAAAGTTGTTGACGTTCGATGAAATGGGATTCCGTTCGACGAATTTGTGTTCCGCGAAATGAGGTTCCGGTCGACAAAAATTGCGGTTGACGAAATGGGATTCCGTTCGACGACAATGCGTTCGAAGAACTTTGATGGCATTCGACGAAATTAAGTTCGGCGACATTGTGTTCGACGAACTTTGATGGCGTTCGACGAAATTGAGTTCAGCGACATTGCATTTGATGAACTTCGATGGCGTTCGACGAAACTGTGTTCGACGAACATTGATGGCGTTCGACAAAATTGCGTTCGACGAAATTTGATGGCGTTCGACGAAATGAGATGTCGTTCCACAAACTACCACGATCTTGACGGTTGCGCAATTTCAGCCATGACAGTGCACGTTCACCGACGCCGACGTTAACTCTTAACACCGCAGGTTAGCTCCCGAGGCTACTTAAAGTACAGCCCTTCTCATTTTATGTGAGACAATTCCAGAATTCCAATAATATTAAGAAAGGCTCATGTACAACAATTAAGAGATTTCCCTTGGGCTATCATGAAGATCTAAAGAGGATTTTGAAGGAGAAGGTCTACAACGCATATTCTATACGAAGGACGATCGTTTCAAGAACGCCAACATCTACATCGCCTTCGTCTTCACCTTCAGAATTTCTTGGGGAGTTTATCGTTACTTATCTTGTAATCTTTTACTTTTTCCTTTTTGTAATTTGTGTGGAGAAATCGTTTGGGGAGAACGTCTGATTTCGGGAAGGATTCTGTGGGTAATTCACCGCAGTTGTTGGCGACTAGGTCCTTGTGCGGCTTAGGGGGTAATTCGCCGCCTTGTGCATGGAGACTAGGTCTAGGGTTGATCTAGGGGGTGGCTAGAGGCCTTATCTGGGGATAGATAGGCTATAGCCAACCGGTTTTTGGGAGAAGGACGGTGAAACAACAAAAAGTTTTTTTGCATATTCTCGCCTTGATTTCTAGCGTTATAGAAATTAAACATTTGTGTATTCAATTTTTTATGAAATAAAATCATGTCTTTTAATGTTCTATTCAATTGATTTTATTTCCTCTTCAAGAATGTTTTAATTTATATTTTCATTAAAGTATTAAAATTAACATTTGTGTAATTATCTTTGAAATACAGTAATTGTTTTCATTATCTCTGATTTTCTAGAATTGTATTTCATTTAAGATTTCATAAGTTAAATCACTGCGGCAATCTTTTTGTGCTAAGGAATATTTTCTGGAGAGCTAACGCCCAGCGTTAAGACTTAACGTCGGCGTTAGCAACTGTTAACAAAAAGTTTTGTTCTCTTGTTTAAAAAAGAATCATCAATACAATCTTTTCTAAGATATCAAAATATATTTTCTTCGAGGACTCTCGGGACCTCCTCCTCCGATACACAATGGGCCAGGAGCCCCGAGAGTGTTTTCCTGTATAGTCCTCCTGCCTATAAGGAATAATAAGCCGACTTGTACCTGAAGCGTCGCTTATCCACCTCCCCCTCAGGGAACTTTCCCGATGTCAGGAAGGTGACGATGGGATCCATCCACGATGCTCGCTGATCCACCTCCATCAGCTCCCCTTCCTCGAAGGAAGGTCGAAAGAGTTCTGATACTGTCCCCCCAGCTCGAGGGCCATACTTGGCTAGGAGGTCCGCTGGGGTGCTCTCCTCCCTTGACACATGTTTGATGGAGAAAGTGCGAAATTGCCCGATGACCCCCTTGGCCTTCTCCAGGTAGCGTTGTAGGGTCGGCTCCTTTGCTTCAAATTCTCCCCTTATTTGGCATGCCACCACCACGGAGTCCGTTGAGACCTCCACGTCTTGCACTCCGAGCTCCTTGGCCAGCCGCAGGCCTGCTATCACGGCCTCGTACTCGGCCTGGTTGTTGGTAATTGGAAAATGGATACTCAAGGCTTGCTCAATCTTCGTCCCTTGGGTGCTTATTAGGATGATTCCTCCTCCATGAGAGTGCCTCCCGGACGCACCATCCACCAACATCTTCCATGCCACCAGGGAAGGTGATTCGTGCTCCTCTACTTCGGTTGCGTAGTCCACCACAACTTGTGCTTTGATTGACATCCTAGGCACAAATGCGATGTCGAACTCACATAGATCCATGGACCATTTTGCTAGCCTCCCCGAATGCTCCACCCCTTCCATGACTTTGCGAAGCGGGTGGTCGGTCACCAATTTGATTGAGTGTGCTTGGAAGTATGGCCTGAGCATCCGAGCTGATACCACCAAAGAGAAAGCCAACTTTTTCAAAGTTTGGTATCGGAGCTCCGCCTTCCTCAGCACTCGGCTGACGTAGTAGATGGGGAACTGCCTCCTTCCTTCTTCCTGGACAAACACTAAACATATTGCCTCAGATCCAACCCCCAAGTATAGGGATAGATCCTCCCCTCTCCTTGGTCCCTAGAGTAGAGGAGTCTTGGTGAGTTTCCCTTTCAAAGCTCGAAAAGCTTCGTCACATTCTGAGGTCCATTCAAATTTCTTGTTTCCCCGGAGCACCTTGAAGAAAGGTGCACACTTCTCACCCGCCTTGGAGAGGAACCTACTGAGTCCGACCAATTTTCCCGTGAGGCGCTGAACCTCCTTCGAGTTTCTTGGCGACCCCAACTCCATGATTGCTTTAACTTTGTAGGGGTTGGGCTTCACCCCCACTGGGGTGAGAAAGTGTCCCAGGAACTTTCCCCTGCTAACCCCGAAGACACACTTCACGGGGTTGAGTTTCATCTTGTACTTCTACAAGGTCCCAAAGGTCTCCTGAAGGTCTTAGAGGTGAGACTTGAGGTCCCAGCTCTTTATCATGAGGTCATCAACCTAGACTTCTAGGTTTCTTCCCTTCTGCTCTCGGAAGACCTTGTCCATCATTCGTTGGTACGTGGCTCATGCATTCTTGAGCCCAAACGACATCATATTATAAAAATAGCACCCATCCCCTGTGATGAAGGAGACATCCACGATGTTGGGGGGGGGGGGGGGGGGGGGGGGGGGGGCTGCATTCGGATCTGATGATAACCTGAAAAAGCATCTAAAAAAGACATTATAGGGAAACCGACAGTTGAATCAACCAGCGTGTCGATTCTAGGCAAGGGGTAACAATCCTTGGGGCATGATTTATTAAGAAAGGAAAAATCGATACACATCCTCCACTTACCTCCTCCCCTTTTTACCATCACCATGTTGGAGACCCAGCCTGGATACTGGATCTCTGATACAAAACCAGTCGTAGGAGCTTACCCACCTCCTCTCGGATGGGCCCCTCCAGCTTGTCTGCTATGGCCCTCTTCTTTTGATGGATGGGGCGGGTGTCTGGGTCGAGATTGAGGCGATGGAAATCCACATTTGCATCGATCTCGGGCATCTCCACGACACTCCAAGGGAAGACATCCACATTCTCTTGGGCGCAGGCCAGGATTTGCTTCTAATCCTCCTGGCCGAGCTCCCCGCTGATGCGGACCTTCTCTACCACCCCATCCCAGGTGGTGACCTCGAGCCCCACGACCTCCTCCACGGCTTTCAGCCGGGACTGCTCTCCCCAAACTTCTTCCTTCTCCTCATCGCAAGTCGGCACTTCGACCTTCTCCTCTCCTTCTCCTCCCTGAACCTTCATCACCTCTTCCGCCCCTTCCCCCTGGGCCTGACCCTCTACCTCTTCCTTCTCCTCCTCTCCTTCTCCAATCTGCTCCTCTGCCTCTCCGAGACCCGCTGGCTGCCCCATCTCCTGGTCCCATTTCTCTGCTTCGGCTATCTAGGAGATGGTGTTTACTACCGTCACGTAGTATTGCCTTGCTACCTTCGGGCCCCCTTACCCAAATCTGAACTCCTCTCGAGTTGAATTTGAGACATTGGTGGAAGGTGGAGGGGACACAGCGGAATGCACTGATTAGCGGCCATCCGAAGATGGCACTATAGTTACTGGGGGCATCCACTATGACGAATCGGCAATTTCGAGATTGCCCGCCCAGGACCACATGGAGCCCCACTCCACCCTCTACCACCTTCCTCTCTCCGGAGAACCCGAACAACGGTCCATCCGAGGCCAACACCCTCTTGGTTTCCACCTTCATCTTATCAAATGCCTTCTTGAAGATGACATTGACGGAGCTTCCATTGTCCACGAGAATCTGAGACACCGTGAAGTTCTCGATGGCGGTCTGGATGACCAACACATCGCAGAAAGGGTCCTCATGACTCGGCATGTCCCGTTGAGGGAAAGTAATTTTTTCTGCTGGGGGTGGGGCCATGGATGTCGAAGCCACTCTCCGGCGGTAGATGGTATGGAGGCTCGCCTTGCGTGTTGCCTCCACACCTACTCCCCCGCGGATCACTCTGATCCCTCCTCGGGTCCCCATATCGACCCGGTCCTCGCACCTTTCCTCCCCATCCTCCCGAGGCAGGAACTACTCAATCCTCACCTGCTGCTGCTGTCATGGTGCCGACACTCTAGCCCTCTTTGTCTCCAAAAAATCTGGGCAAGTGGTCGTTGCGTGACCTTCCTCAACATGGAAGTCACTGTATGACAACGTCACCTCTCCCCTCTCGGCCTCCGCCTCCCTATTCCCCCTTCTCCTTCCTGCTTGAGCCTCTGCTCATCCCCATTCTCTCCTTCCTCTTCCTCCTCTACCTTGCCTGATCGCCATGGACTGCTGAGGTGGGGGAGGCACCTGCCTTGGACCTTGCCTCCATAGCAACTGATGGGGTCTCCCCTGACCCCCATGGAAGTTACCCACTCCCAGGGCATAACCCCTCCCTTGACCCTGCATTCCTCCGCCCTGCGGCTTCCACCCCCCTCTGGGGCTCGGGGCTCTTCTCTTCTTCGCACCTCCTGCTGCCTGACTTCCGACTCACTGAGCTTTACTAGCCTCCTAGTGAGCTCCGGATTGGCCTCATCACTTTCAATTTCCTCCGCTACCCTCTCCATCAGCTCCTTATAGGAGACGGGGGCCTTCCTCTTCAATCCCATCTTGAAGAAACTCTCCCTCAGCCCAACCGTAAAGTCGAGATGGAAAGCAAACCCAGGCACCTACTGGGTGAGCAATACCTCCACCTGAAATCGATCCGCATAATGAGCCAGCGACTCCTTGGGCTCTTGCTTCACCTTGAAGAGGGACTCGGCGTCCTTCTTCCTCTTCTTCAAAGTTCAAAACTGCAACAAGAAGCTTCTACACAAATCCTCGAATGCGTAGATCGACCCAACAAGGAGTTGATGGAACCAGTCCCTGGCCTTCTCTTTCAGGGTGACGGCGAAGAGCCAACACTTGAAGGCATCTGACATCGGCCTGATAGAGATAGAGTCCTCGAAAGACTGCAGTTGTTGGACAGGGTCATCCCTGCCGTGATAGTAGACCCTGTCCCATTCTCTGAACCCTTCCGAAATGGGTGCGGAAAGCACCAGCTCGCAGAATGGGCTCCCTCCACCTGCCATTCTTTCCTGCCCCACTCACCCTCCGAGCTCTCTCGCCAGGCTTGAGCTCATCAGGGCCATGCTAGCGAGAGCCACACTCGCCGGAGCCGCTCCTATGGGCACTGCGCACACCGGACCCGTGCTCGCCAGTGCCGCATTGGCCTACGCCGCTCTTGCCAGAGCCGATCTCACCGAAATTGAGCTCGACGTGCTGGCAAATAGCACTCGCCCCTCCAGATCTTGCGCTGACACCCCGACCACCTCCTTTCCCGCCCTTCCTCCTGGGGCGTTCTCGCCAACCGCTGCTGGAGGAAGGAATGCCTGAACCACCGGGGTCACAAACTCGCTTCGCAATGCTGCGACTGCGAGCCCGTGGGTGTCGTGGACTTCCCTCCTGAAGTCCAAGAACATCCTTGGCGTCACCGCCGGGGGTGACCTGCAAAACTCCTCGCCCTGCTTTTCGTCTCCTGCCATGTCCCTTCCTAGGAACTTTCTTGGACCATCCACACTCCACACTCACCGCACCAAAATGTTGAAACCGATTTCTCGGTCTCTTGTGAAGCTCCGACCCTCAACAAGTTGAGGGGCAGCTATCCCTTACTGGTCACTCGGAAGGAGCAGACTAGAGACTCAGAAATAGACTAAGACCTTAGTCACAGAGAGGAGGTCCCACCACAAACCCGGAAGATCGTTGAGCGCTTCCCCTCCCAAGCCAAAGCTGAAATATGGGCACCTTGGAGAGCTAGAGAGCTAAACCAAAGTAACCAAGGGAGGAAGAAGCTCAGAGAACTGATATTGGAATCCTCTCCCAAGGTCTCCTTCAAGGTCTATTTATAGTTTTTTGTTCATGGTCTGTTAATAGCTGAATTCCGCCTTTTGGTTTTACTAAACGGACCCCAATTTGGCCTGCTAACAGCCAAACTCCGCTGTTCGGAGGGGATAACAGCAGACCACCAGGGGCAGAGGGGTAATTTCACCTCCTTAGCCAATGGGCAAGTTTCCTGCGAGAAGGCCACTCACGAGAGCTCCCGCGTGTCTCCTCGCGTGTATGGCTCGCGAAACCCCTCTTAGGCGAGCGCTCTACGAAGGCGCCACTCGCACCCCTTCTGGCGACATCTACCGAGGCCGGGACTCGCATGCCTTCCTGCGAGCTCCCCTCAGCCATGTGAAAATCTGCAGAACTGGCTAGAAGATTGAGTTCGTCGAGCTGAGAAACCATTTTGCCAAACTTAACATCTTATTACTTATACGTCGAACACAGAGCTGAGTTCGTCGATCTCAAACTGGAGTTCATCGAACTGAAGACAAAATCTGTAGAGCTGGCTAGGAGATTGAGTTCGTCGAGCTGAAGACAAATTCGTCGAACTGAAGCGTGACGCTCGTCGAACGCGGAACGGATCTTGTCGAATGCAGATTGAAGTTCATAGAACACAGAAACTCGGAAAGAACCCAACTCACCCAGAAGACCACTATAAGCGGATCGCGAGGATCTGACTAGCCCACCTTCCTACGAGCGGCCCATGAGAACCCGGCTCGCTCGCTTTCACGCGAGCGGTCGGTGAGTGCCCATCTCGCCCGCCTTCCTGCGAGCGACCTTTGAGTCTCTGGCTCGCCTTCCTTGTTACTTCTCTCGCTTGTTGACTCCTCAATCTATCCTCATCTCCTGGCGAATATCGGGGTTGTACAGAAGGGGTCCCCTTAATAAAGTTGGAGTAAGATGTCTGGTTGATTAGGAGGCAAGAGTGTGCTTGGGATTGTCGAAAGATCATCATCCCCTTAGAGTGAAGTTAAACAAACTTAGTGATAAGTAAGTGTAACATTATTAGAGGTCAGGATAAGGGTAGACACCAATAAGAATAAGTGTCTCGGAAAGGGAGGTTTGGGCTATCATCTCATAGTACCTCATAGTACTGCTACGAGCCCTTCACAGGGTAGTCCTCGGGAAGTCCATGGTTAAGCCAAAGCTGTTGGGATAATTTGTTACGCAAGATTAACTCAATAATACACTCACCCACAACCCCGTTTCTACGAGTGGTTAGTTGGTTCAGCCTTACGAGTGGTAGGATCAATGGTTGTACGTACGGATGGGCTTGTCCGGTGAGCCGGTGGATCAAAATGGTTTTTGCGACGGGCGGGTAAGCCTGGGGAGCCTATGGCTTGGAGATGTAAAGTACTCATATTACATGTGCATAAAGGTGGTAGGTCTTCAATATTGATAGTCGTTCACACCGACACCGATACGCTGACTCGGCAAGTGTGGATTTGCACTTAGCCAAGAAATTCTGGTGGGTCAGCCAGCAAGAGTACGCAGGCGCTCCGTGGTTGTGTTCTTCATGTTGAGGCATATGATAGGTATAGGTTAGGTAGTGTGAATACCAACCTTGAGCTGGGCGAGGCCCAACCCACCATTTCAATTTGCCACTACGGGGATATCCAGGGAGTTTTATTAGCTCCAAAAAGGGGGAACTAAAGGTCTGTGCGCATAGAGTCGAAGTGTGTGAGTTGCACTTGTGTGATGATGTCATTACCCAGCATAACTCTACATGTCATAGCATAAGCATTGCATTTCAACCCCTACCCCTATCATATAAATTGTTTATGGGACTTTTTATACGATAGCCCTTGCTAAACGACCCCTTGGTCTATAGGTTTGTATGGGCATTCCAATAAATCAATGATTACTTTTATATTCTATACTTGTCTTTACTTGCTTACATTGCTTGTTCTTTACCTTGCTTTATTTACTACTTCATCTATATAAACACATGTGTTGTGATAGATACTTATGTAGGTAAGACATGTCACCTGCTTTGTTTTTATACCCGTTGTTGTCCTCCACTTCATCCTCCCACTCGGTGCCTAGGGCCACTGGGGATGGATGGGGGGAAACAAGGCTTAGTCTTTTAACTAACGCTCGGTGGACCATATCATTTTAGGGGACCGAGGAGACGCCGCCCCACCAGAGGCCGCCATAGATGGAGGTGGGCCAGTTTAGCACGGGAGCACCAGTTTCAGGATCTGTGAGTGTCTAATAGTAGATTTTCTTCCACGAGTGACCTTTTAGTGAGGATATGATGTACTGAGCATGAGCCCTCTTTATTGCTACCTCTTATTCAATCATTATCTGTGGACATCTTTCATTATGATCTATATATTGTGTGATGTGGAATTAAACTTACTTTTGTTCAAATGTACTTTTCTTCTTCTGTGATCGATATGGACGGTAGGATCGGTGTTTTGTAGTGGCGACCTTCCCGAGTGTTGGTGTCACCGCAAAGTGGCGGTTCTGGGCATAAGACCTGGTTTTGTAGCAAAAAATGGGGTCTTACAAACTGGTATCAGAGCAAACCTCGATCAGAAAAAAAAGAGGTCCACAAACCCTGGGACACCCTGTGTGAGTTTAGTTAGAGGACATACTAAGCAGCGGAAGCAATGGTGTGCCAATATGGGGAATCACATGAAAAAGTCCACTTTTAACTGAATCTTTTAACCAATCTCCTCATGAGTGACAAGTTTTCTTTTGTAGCCTGTTACAAACCCTGCCCCCAATAGGGAATACCTCCGACTGCAATGATCTCGTTATATAGTCCTCTAATTAATGAGTTAGACTCAACCCCACTAGGACACATGACTTACCATGACAATTTATACCATGCCCTAGTCTGAAATATACCGTATGTATAAATTTTATTAAGGTACGAGGATACCCCAAAGAGGTTAGAGGAGGAGTTTAAAGCGAGAATGACCACCTAAGAAATAAACTCTAATATCCCTACTTCACATACCAAGGCTTATCCAAACTGATAGGACCGCCTTTGGGAGATTAACACATAAGCAGAAGGGTAGGGGACTCGTAGACTCAACCCTCATACCGGTGACACGTTTACATTGAGACAACCAGTGTGACAAACACTGAGGGTTGGATAAGAATTCAAGTTCAGAAGAGACCCGGTTGGGATTGGGACACATATTGACCTTGATTAGGTTGTCATAGAAGGTACCTTGAAGAGTCTACAGTATGGAGTGTGTCAACAAGTCTCAAGATAGAATCCCAAGTCTAAGGTTGTGTGCCCTAAGGATTGTTTGCATACTTGGGACGAATACAACATGGTGATATCGATGATACTTAGCCCAAAATAGATAGTGGCTTATCTTTTGTTTATTGGGGCTTACTTTTTGTTTATTGGGCAAATTAGTTACTGACTGTGGTTTCCCTTAGACCAAAGCTAGAAAGTGTTGTGTCGTGAACATAATGATTTTGAAGTCGATCTTAGTCAATGTTACTTGGGCGAAGATGGGATCCTATAAAAGCACATTTGGAATGGTGACTGGTAGTATTACCAAGACAATGGATAAACATCATTGATCGAACAACGACATGACCTTAGTTGAAGCATTAGAAATGTAAACATGTCGGGTTTAGTCACTTAGGGATGCAGATGCCCTTATGGAAGTTGGTAACTGAAATTAGGGCTTGCAAGTTATAGTTATATTTGAAAGTTCTTATGGTTTGGGGCTTCCAGAAGTGGTTAACTTATGATTTACTAAAAATCACGCCCTGTCATGGTAGAAAATTTTTGCTACAATAATAAGGATTGGATAACATATACTCATAACAGTTCATGATCACCCCCCCCCCCCCTAAATTTTGAGGATAATTGGGACGCCTGACAACCTGATCAGTTCCATCAATGGTAAGAACTGGAAAAGTTGTGGAGTCGAGTTGATTGATTACTCGGACGTATGTAAGGGAATAAGAATCTGAACGCGTACCAAAAACTTTATAGTGGCGTTGTCTACCCATACAAACAAGAGCTTCAGTCACCGGAAAAATGGTGTATTCCGGAAAGTGAATTTCCCCGGAATAAAGAAAAACGTCATAGGTTTTGTGATGCACGGTGAGGTATGTCGACTGGTGAAGGCCAAGTGTAGGAGTCTTTGGGAAATACCACAGTCACTTCCCATGTTAGAGTGGAAGCTCGAGGATATAATTATGGATTTCATACATAGGTTACCACATCTCCACTCCGGGCACAAGTTTAATTGGAACATCGAGGATAGATTGACTAAGGTAGTTAGGGTCACCCCGGACAAGAAGGACGCTCCCGTTGGTGTTAGATGGGATTTGTTGAGCAGTTTGTCCATTATCATGGTGTGTCCAGGATGATCGTGTTTGATCGGGATGGACGGATTACATCCAAAAATTGAAGGTCAGTCAAGGCTTATCAGGGCTCTTGGTTGACATTCAACACAACTTTCCACCCTTAGAAGGACGGATATGCATGACTCTACATTCTTGGATCCAGGATGAGGATTTATAGGCAACCGACTCAGAATTTGTGGAGGACACAGATGCCTAGGTACGAATGATTTGAGTTAGGATGCTGGAGGCCCAGAGCATCCAGTCCAGATATTACTATGCGTGGCATTGCAAGGTAGAGCTAAAGGTTGGAGACCAGGTGTTCCAGAAGATACGTCTGATGCATGGAGTCTCGCGGGTACGCATGCGGAAGAAGCCCAGCCCGGGATAAATGGGGGTCTATAGGATCCTGGAGTGGATCCGCCCATCAAATTATAGAATGGAGCAACCGCCAGAGTTAGCAGGTTTGCATGACGTCTTCCACGTCTCCTCTCTTAGTAAGGCCCTACTATGGCTGGAGTAGCAGGGTTCTACTGTAGATGGCTGGTAACTTCTAACCAATCAGTTCACGTGGAGCCGGTCAGGATAGACAATACGACAGTGCGAGTCTTGCAGCACAAGAAGGTTCCATAGGTAAAAGTCATGTGGTAAAATCATGGATAGGAGGAGCTTATTTGGGAACGACTGGAACTGATGTAGTAGAGGTAGCCGGTACTCTTCGCATATAACTTCAATTCTTAGGGGATGTTACGTTCAGTTGAATCCCCGCAAGCCTAACCTGAATTTCAGAGACGAAATTTTTTTTGTTTATTGGAATTTGTGACATCCCCCAAACTACTAGACCCATATGATGGTTTTGTCTTGACAAAACCCTAGGATGCGCGAAGAAATCATAAGAAATTTGAGGTGAAAATCACCATGGTCTGTGGATAGTAATTTCCAGTTACCAAGCCTAGGGTTAGCTTTAGGGCGTCACCATGACCCATGACCCCACCATAACAAACTTAACCCATTAAGGGGGTCCCTTCGTAACACCCCAATTACCCAATCATAGAAAGAAGTGGTATATTGAATGCTGAGCTAGCGCCGGCTCTAGGGGCTAGCGCCGGAGGTAGTGGTGGTTTAGATGAACCGCTGAGATGAACACCAAACCGCTGAGGCGGACCGTATTCCATCTAGACGCTAGCGCAGGCGCTAAGGCTAGCGCAGGCGCTAGTGTTGAGTGCTGGCGGTGGTTGCAAAACTGGCGAGCGTTACGCTGTCGAGATGCTAGCGCTGACGCTAGCACTAGCATCGGTGGTAGATCAACCGACGGGAGGCGGACGGGGCTTGTTTTGGGGGCCAATTTCATGGACAAGGGAGGCCAAAAGTCTACCCAATTGATGGAAATTCATTCCCCTTATCAATTAGGAGAAGATTAAGAGGTTTTCCAACTCTTAAGAGGGATGAATTTGGTGACCTTTGGGGATGGCCGAAATTTTCACCATGAATAGTGTTAATAGAGGAATCCTAAGATTCATCTCTCCCACTACAAGGATTGGTTCTATAAAGGGCTCAAGGGGTGAATGGAATGAGTTTCCCCCACTTTGTAGAAGAAATCCACCGTTTAAGCCCATATTGGCATGGCACCCAAGAACTCTCGACCAACCATGGCGGACCGGCGATCGACACAGCTACAAGCCACCACTCATGTCCTCTCCTCTCTGTTGGATCGGTAGGCTCCCTTAGATGGGGGGGGGGGGGTGAATAAGGGTTTTCAAAAACTTAAGTGATATTTTGAAAAGCTTTGTAATATTGCAAGGCAAAGACAATAAGAAGTCAAGTAAAAAAATTGAAATAAAGTAGAGACATGCTTTATTAATATCAAATACGGTTTTACAAAAGTTGACTTCTATAATGCTAGAAATCGGTGGCGATGAATAGTAAACTCTTTTTGTTTTCTATCCCGACTCGCATCCCCACGAACCGGTGGCCCTAGCCTATCCTCCCCAGATTCGGCCTCAAGCCGCTCTAGCCAACCCCTCCCCAGATGTGGCCTCGAGCACCCCCTAGACCTAGCCTAGATCTAGTCTCCAACACGAGGCGAGTTTCCCCCTAAGTCCTACCCTGACCTAGTCGCCAACGCGAGGCAATTTTACTAACCGTTTACAAGAAGAATATGAAATGAAAGTAAATAAAAACTCCCTCTTGATGAACTTCAGAAGTTGGAGACGAAGATCCGCTGTAGAATAAGCGTTGTAGAAGCGAACTTCATTTGGATCTGGCATGATGAGATTCTCCTTCAGAAGTTTGCAGAACTTTGATAGGACATCAACTTTCGGGCAAGATAGCCTTTGGAATTCTGGCACTCTATCTCTCTCTGATATCTGTAATGTCTATATGAAACGAGAGAAGAGACGTCCTTTTTATAGCTTCAGGGCTAGCTACTGCGCTAGCGGTACCGTCGGTGCTATCCCATATTAGGACACATTCTGCGCGGCAGAATCTTCAATCCGAGGAAATAATTCTCCCTTGCCTACTGTGCTCCTCGCTATCGCCTGCACTATCGGATACCGCCTGGCGCTATCTCCTTCTATTATTTCTCCAGGCAATTGTGCTAAGGCAAATATTTCATCGATCGAAATTTCGTCGAACACAGCTAAGAGTTCATCGATCGAATTTTCATCGAACGCTATTTTGAGCATTTCGTCGAGCGCCGCTTACAGTTCGTCGAATGACGGCTAGCGCCTGCGCTAGTACTACCGCCAGCGCTAGTAGGTGTTTTGGATTTGATGGCTCAACTTTGGGGGCAACCTTCTTATGTAATCCTTGAGTCATGTGGACTTTGTTATCCTGCACACTTAAACACACAAGATCAAATACAGATAGGATTTATTATTCTCAAACCTAGGAGATGCGGAAGACCATGTTCTAACAAACTCCCCCTTTTGATAATAACAAATCCATTAATGATAAATCAGAACATTAATATATAAGCGTGAAGAAACATACTTATGTGTGAGTGAGAGTGATGACTTAGGATAATTTACGATTTTAGCATTTAGAATTGCTCCCCCTAAATACATGCTCCCCCTAAGTGAATGCTCCCCTAATGTAAGCTATCATCTTAATTAAGCATTATATTTTGATAGCAGAATATATTTATCATGTTAGTTCTCCCCCTTTTGTTATTAGCAAAAGCGGGTAAGGAGACACAACTTATAAGTTGATAATAAGATAAGGGGATGATCGAGCTTGTAGAGAAGGAAAAGATAAGGAGATTTGGAATTCTTTTCATTGAAGTAGATCAGAGTTTGAGTATCACAATATTTTCATAAATCAGAGTTTGTAGCATAAACAAATACAAGGTAAATGTAAAGTTGCGGAAGACTTAGAAAGAATACAAGCAAACATCTTTTGTACGACATGATAATTCAAAAAAAATTATACGAGTTTAATTTTATAAAGAAGATGTTTTGTAAATCATTGTAAACTTTTTAAATTCAATAATAAATTAACCAAGCATGAAATAATGTTTTTAAAAAGATAGTACTACAATGTTATGTTAATTCATAATTTCAAAACATACTAAACATTGTAGAAAGCATGCTACGTTATCTAGTACATTTCATAAATAAAGAATAGTATAGAATTAGAATTAGGATCCAATACTCATGAGAAGAAGTGTTATGGAAGATAATGATGTGCACAAAAGTGTATTTTTGAGTGGAGTAAACACATGTTTTAATCAAAAATACAAGTAATATGTAAAGTAAGAGCACAATAAAACACAAATAATTTTACTTCCACAAACTTCAATGCACAAAAAAAATGTACAACAACCAAGGTGCTTTGCACACACAATGCTCATTAAGACTTACTTATCAGGGTGCAATGTAGTGCTTGGGGGATCACATATTTTAATTTTTAAAGTTGAGACTAGTGATCCGGTGTACTTAAGAGTAAGTGGTTTTTATTTTGAAAGAAAGATTTAGTTTGCACAAGATACTTTATTATTCTTTCCAAGGTGCTCAACCTCACAACGCTTATTATGACTTATCAGGAGGTTCAAGTAGTGCTTGGTGGAGTTATCTTTGCCACTTTATTTTATGATTTTTGTTTTGTACAAAGTTCTTTGAATACACTTGTTTTGCAAACCAATATAATTTATGAGGAAGATAACCACTTTTCTTAATTTTTAAAAGTGCAAATAAATGAGTGTAGGTAAAATACTTGTGCAATTTTAATTCATTGTACTAAAACAAAACATACACAAGCATTCTTTGAGTAAACACATATGTAGACAATGCCAAAATAAGTGAGTGAATAAAGATCATTATCAAACATAAAACATTTACTCATACTTAGAGGCATGCTAAGCTAAGTTCTACATAACTTTTACAATATAATTGATGCACATATTAATAGATATATCAAAGCATGATGAAAACAAGGTTCAAAGTAGTTTGAAAAGATAAATTGCAACATTATAGAAGTTCTAAATGATCGGTTAAATCATGCTTGATTTTCATAGGAAAATCCATACAGTTTTTTTGTTTTAATGTTTTATATTTTTGTATTGGATTTTTGCAAAAAAAAAATAGACTTTAAACAAATAGCAAAAACAAAAAAAATGGCAAAAATGTAATTTTTTTTGTATTTGATTTTCGCATAAAAGATAGACTTTAAACAAAAAGCAAGACATATTTTTTGTAATTTGGCTTTTGTAATTTTGTATTTGATTTTTGCATAAAAAAGAGACTTAAAACAAAAAGACAACATATTTTTGTAATTTGTCTTTTAGGGTTTAGGGTTTAGCTTTAGCTTTAGGGTTAAACAAAAAGCAAGACAACTATTTCCCACTAGTCTCGCCTGGACCTGTACAAACAAATCACCAAGCAGTGGGAAAACAGGCAACCGGTTAGCTTTAGCTGACCAAATATTATAACGACCCCACCCCATGCCCGGGGCGGTGGTACTCCTTCCATGCAGGTAAGATTTAACAGCATGTAAACACATATATCCGCAAACAACACCAGCATAGGCAATCACAACCATCCACTTCGTGCTCTCAAGGCATACTTTGGCATACTCCCCGAGTTACACCTCCACGCTAAGCATTTTTCGACTTAGCTAATTATTTGAGTTAGGCCGTACACACGATGTTCCGGCACTCTTCCATAGCCCAGTGCACTGAGGGGAGACCACTTCACCACCACTATTGGCGGGTTCGGATCAGCTAGGCCCGTGCTCAATCATCGCGATCAACTCTGCACGATGCGGGTAAGCTTTCACCTGTGCCCGTTTCTCAAAGCTAGGCCCTCCAGGCCCTTCAGCTTCTTCTGTCACACACCTATTCTCCAGGACATAGGTTGCGCAGGAAAAAAAATCATCTTGCTGGGTGCTACCACCGGCACTAACGATAGCGCCCGACGCTAGCAACAGAACCTAGTTCTGCCCGGCAGTAGTAACAGAAGTTAGTTCTGCTACCTCTGGAGTAACATTCCCAAAACTCATCATATTTTGCTCACCTCGAGATACCGCCGACGCTAGTAACAGAACCTAGTTCTGCTACCAATTTTCGGGTATTTTCTGGGAAACACATCCAGAACCATTTACAGTACGAATTAGTACGCAGAACCCAAAAAATACAACATATAGCACGGAGACTTCTCTGGCACGCAATTAACAGGCATCACCAATCCAGACCAACCTGTCTGGATGGGCTTAACACAACATGCCTAATATCCGTACTTCGATTCTGGATTCTAAATGCAAATTATTCTGGGAAAAACATCAACCCACCGGAAGAACCCATCTACTAATTAGTAGAAGTCTTCCAAATCATGCAAACCAAAGGCCACACATGTCCATAGATGTAGGGAGAAGAATCGTTACTCTCGGCATTCGTTACGACGCCATAGATCTGCAATCGCTTCGGAGAGAACTTGCTGAAATTGCTTCCTCTCCACGGAGTCGATGATGGCACGTGCACCCTGGATCTCCTTCGCGGATTCCCCCTTAGTTCAACAAACAGCTAGCCCAACCCTCTGCATCCTTGCTGAAGGAGAGAGAGAATGAAAGAAGGAAATGAGAAGAGAACCCCAAATTCGGCCTCTATATCATTTTCCCGCTAGCACTGGCACTAGCCACTAGCGTCGGCGCTAGCCCAGAGTCGGTTCCGCTTAAGGACTTTTCTACCGCTAGCGCTTGCTCTAGCGCTACCGCCCGTGATATCTATCGTCGACGAATTCACTTAGGTTCAACATGGTTCGCCAAAACATATTCGTCGGCATGCTACTCGACGATTAGAGCTACCGCTGGCGCTAGCACTACCGCCCGCCGCTAGCTCCACAGCCTTCAACACCTTATGACTTCAGTGCACTTGAAAAACTGGGGTCTTTCAATTCTCTCCCCCTTATAAAGTTTCGTCCCTAAATTTGTACAGTGCAAAGAAACATACAGACACAAAACTTTTAACTTGTACCTCATCAGAACAATTCGGGGAACTCGACACGCATGGTTTGCTCGTGCTCCCATGTAGGCTCCTCACGACCACATTTGTTCCAGCGGACTTTGACCATCTTGATCAATTTATTTCGCAGTTGTTTGACATCCGTGTCTTCGATGCAAATAGGCATGACCATCGTCTTCATCCCATCATCGACCGACACCTGACTAGCCACAAGCACTTGGCTAGGCTCTGGTACAACTTTCCTCAACACCGATATGTGGAACACATCGAGCAAACCACTCAACTTTGTCGAAAGAGCGAGCCGATAGGCAGCTTCGCCAACACGCTCCAGTATGTCAAACGGTCCAAGGTATCTTGGACTCAACTTTTTTAAGCGTCGAATCCTGGACACACCCTTGAAAGGTTTAATCTTGATATATACCCAGTCGCCCATGGTGAACTCAACATTCCCGTGCTTCGCGTTGTAGTATTTTGCCTGCCTATCCTGCGCCACCAACAATCGCTCCCGGATTGTTCGAATAGCCGAATTTGCATCTTCGACTTCCTTCGGCTTAAACAACTTCGTCTCGCCCGTTTCCACCCAAGCCAAGGGAGTTCTGCAAGCTCTACCATAGAGGGTGATAAGTAGTATTTTAACATATTTTAAATATAGTATTTAGGTTAGTATTAATATAAATATGTAAATAATATGTTTCTTTTACCTAAATAATCATTCCTATTTATAGTCTTCACTAACTTATGTTTGTTTTATGTTTTTTCAGGATTCTTGGAGTTTTTGCCCGAAAATGCTAGTACACGCCCTCAGTCACGCCCGTGACCAAGGGCGTGCCAACATAAAACTTAATTCCGGACCTGATGCCTCCACCCTGGGCTCATTCCAAGAAGAATTCCAATGTCACGCCCGTGTACTTCAAGTCACGCCTGGGACCTTCCAATGTCACGCCCGTGTACTTCAAGTCACGCCCGTGACCTTCCAATGTCACGCCCGTGTACTTCAAGTCACGCCCGTGACCTTATAGTGTCAGCCTGTGTATCCTCCGACCGATCTCGCCGCTCATCCAGCAGTCACGCCATGATCCAGCCATGTACACGCCCGTGACTTACAATGTCACGCCCGTGTAATTTTGCTGCCAGAGTCACGCCTCCTTCCCGCCGATGTTTTCCCGCCAGCATCAGATTTAAAGATTACAAGCCCCCAGATCACGGGCATGACCTACGGGCGTGACACGTATGTAACGCCTGCAGTAATTCCAGAAGACGCCTCTCCCTCTCCAGCTTCGATCACGCCCATTACACGCCCCAGGGTCACTGGTGTGACTTAGGGCGTGTACCCCCAACTTTTGCCTATAAAAGGGCAGCTCTTCCAGATCTCAAGGCATCCCTTTTTCCACCCTCCTTGGGTCGAAACTTCTTTCCTTCTGCCCCCTTTTGGGGCAGAATTGCATTTCAATTCTTGTATTAGTTTAGATTTTAATTCCATGTAATTTCAATTTATGCAATGTAGTTTTAGATTTCATTTCATGCAAAGCTTTCACTTCTTATGTAATTTAGTTTTATAATAAAATGCCTTTCTCTTTCTTTTCATCTCCTTATTTTCATGTTATTTAAATTAATATTTGGATATTGAAATTTGCAAGCCTTGGATGAAATATTCTCTTATTCATTTTTTATCTCTTTTCCTCCTTCGATTTATTCTTGAATAATAACGTATCGTGTTCATATATCGGTTATGAATTGCGATATTTGTTTTAGAACTCTAGTTAGCCGAACCAGCTCATGAGTATGAATCGATCGCTCAAGGAAAAAAGAGTAGAACGCAATCCTTGAGAGAGGACGACATTACCCTTCCGAATTGGAGTAAAAGCCAAAAGTGGGATTCACCTCGTAAAGCGAGTTTTAGGGTATCAATTATAGAATGAGAATTCAAATGATATTTCCTAAACTTAGTTGGGCGTAGTCCTCGAAAGAAGTACGTTCATAGTCCGAGAATCTCCATGGTCAAGGATTGGATTAGAAGTGGAATTTATCTCTTTTGATTTTCATTCGAAGTGCGCTTTGATCAAGATTTTTTTTCTTTTCTTTATTTCGTATTTTAGTTCATTTATAAAAATCACTTATAAAATATTATTCGATAAAATAATAGTTTTGTTTTCCCGAAGTAAAAGTATTCGACAGGCCCGAGTCTAATACGACACTTGATATTTCTTTATCCTATGCTATAAACGATAGGTACGCTTGCCTATTCCGTTTATAATATAAAATCTTCCAATTTTTGTTCATCAGAGGGCCTCGAAGGGCGCCATTTTTATACTTGCCTGGTAGCTAATATTATAAGCGAATTCGATCATGAAAAGATGATCTTCCCACTTCTTACCAAAATCCAGGACGCACATACGGAGCATCTCCTCCAAAGTTCTGTTCGTACGTTCAGTCTGTCCATCCGTTTGAGGGTGGAAGGCAGTACTAAACTTCAATTTTGTACCCAACAACTGGTGGATTAACCTCCAATCTTTCGAAGTAAAGCACCCGTCTCGATAACTTACGATGCTGTGGGGCACACCGTGCGAACGTACAATACTATCAACATATAGCTTTGCTAATTTCTCCACTGAATCGTCCTTCCGGTTTGGAATAAAGTGGGTTACCTTCGTCAAGCGATCCACGATCACCCAAATAGCATCATTCACACTATGCGATCTCGGCAAACCGTGCACGAAATCCATCGAAATGTCATCAAATTTCCATTCTGGTATAGGCAATGACTTCAGGAACCCTCCAGGTTTCTGGCATTCGGCCTTCACAAGTGCGCAAGTTTTACACTTTGCCATATAAAGAGCGATGTCCTTCTTCAAACCTGGCCACCAAAATAGCCTTTTCATGTCGTGGTACATTTTTGTGCTCCCCGGGTGAATTGAGTACTTTGAGAAATGTGCTTCGTACATCTATTCCTCCCGCAATTTTCCCACATTTGGGACGCTCAACCGACCATCTTTCCACATATGACCGTCGTCCAATACAAACTCTGCAGCAAACACATCCCCAGTCTCTGCCAAGAAGCGCTGCATGCTCGAATCAAGCTCCAGGGCTGTCGTATCCTATCCGCGAGGTCGTATTGCACCACCGTCCAGTTCAAGCACGCACCTGCACTAGAACTCCTCTCCACACAGGAGATTTCTAAAGCTTCCAAGTCACTGACCAGACACGAGTCATACATCTGAATCTAGCTGTCCTGCGCAGAAGCCCTCCGACTCAAAGCATCTGCGACGACATTTCCCTTCCCGGGAGTATAGTGTATCTCGAAAGTGTAGTCCCCCAGGAACTCCATCCACCTTCGTTGTAGCATATTGAGCTCTTTCTGACTCAACAGATACTTTAGGCTCTTATGGTCTGTAAAGATATCCGCCTTCACACCATTCAAGTAGTGTCGCAACAATTTTAGAGCGAAGATCACGGCCGCCAACTCCAAGTCGTGGACCGGATAATTCTGCTCATGCACTTTTAATAGGCGCGAGCCATAAGCTATCACCTGACCATTCTAAAGAAGTTCACAGCCTAAGCCTCTCCCTGACGCATAACTGTAAATTTCATATCCTTCTGTACCACATGGCAAACACAAGATTGGTGTCGTGGTCAGAAGACTCTTTAACTCCTCAAAAGCTTGTGCACACGCTGGTGACCAAACAAACTTATAATCTTTCCTTGTCAAAGTTGTGAGAGGAAGAGCAATCCGCGAAAAGTTCTCCACGAAGCGCCTATAGTAGCCAGCAAGTCCAAGGAAACTCCTGACTTCTGCTACTGACTTCAAAACGGGCCACTCCTGGATAGCAACTATCTTCGCTGGATCCACTGCGATACCCTCACCACTAACAACATGACCAAGAAACGCTACTGAGGCTAACCAAAACTCACACTTGGAGAAATTAGCATACAGCTGACTCCGTCGCAGGGTCTCCAACACTATGCACAAATGAATCGCGTGTTCTTCTTCAGATTGAGAGTATACCAGAATGTCGTCAATAAAGACGATCACAAACCGGTAAAGGCACTCTTTAAAGGTCCTATTGATCAGATCCATGAACACTAATGGTGCATTCATCAGTCCAAATGGCATCGCAGTGAACTCGTAGTGCCCGTAGCGGGTGCTAAATGCCATCTTGGGAATGTCGCACTCCCGAATTCGCAACTTGTAGTAGCCAGACTTATGATCCAGCTTCGAATACACCATTGATCCGACTAGCTGATCAAACAAGTCATCGATTTGAGGAATCGGATACTTGTTCTTCTCGGTCAGCTTGTTCAATTCACGATAGTCTATGCAGAGACGTAGACTTCCGTCCTTCTTCTTCACAAAGAGGACCGGAGCACCCAAGGGGATGTACTTAGGCGAATATAGCCTTGCTCTAGCAACTCCTATAATTGAATCTTCAATTCTGCCATCTCCTTTGGCGCAATCCGGTACGGAGAGCGTGACACAGGCTTGGCACCTGGCACCAGCTTTATAGTGAAGTCTATCTCTCACTGAGGTGGCGCCCCAGGAAGATCTTTAGGAAACACATCAGGGTACTCTGAGATAACAAGAACGTCACTCAGAAGGGACTGAGGCGTTGCATCCCCAACTAGCACAACACACAATTCTGCGCCTTGCCAAACTTGCTTGACTACTTGAACAGCAGACATCAACGTCTTGCTCGATCCATGCAAACCAGCAAACTTAGTCGCATGCTCGTTATTCCTCCCCAGAGTGACCTCCTTTGAAGTGCAATCAATGTAGGCCTGCTGCGCCGACAGCCAGTCCATACCAAAGATCACATTGAACTCTGAAAGAGGTAGTATCAGTGCTTCCAAATCAAAGTCTTGACTTCCGATTCGTACCTTTACCGCACAACCTTGGTCCACACACATATAACACCCATTGGGCAGCATCACATCTAACCTTTCCGTTATCATCGTCGAAGGCACTCCAAGTTATCGTATGAAGGCCTCCAATAGAAAGGAATGCAAAGCTCCCGTATCAAACTGTGCTCTCGCCAGACAATTAAATATTAGGACAAAGCCTAATACACGCAAGGTTAACAAACAATGCACAAGGTATGAAGTATTAAAAAAGCAATAAAAGCTATATACTAACACATACCTATCACCACGTCACTCTGCATTATGGCCTCCTTCTGGCCAAGATTGTACACCCTGGGCTGGGCTGGAGCAGCATGGGATGCAGTAGACTCCACCGCCTTCCCTCTTTCTGCCGCATAAGCTGCAACTGCCTTCTTGCCGCTGCGAAAGTCACGAGAATAATGCCCCGGTTTGCCACAGTAATAGCAGATGAGCGGGTCCCGTCTAGTCATCAAACACGAACCAGCAGGCTGAGCTGAACCAGACGGTCTTGCTCTTTTCCTCCATCCGCCTCGCCCAGACTTCGCAGAGCTCGGTACTTTGAACTCTGGCTTCACCACGGCTAAATCATTTCTGCTATGGGACCGCTTCATATCCTTTTCCAGGGAACGAGCCGTATTGACCAGGGTCATAAACCCCTGTGTCATTGGCCCTGACAGAAGGAACCACAACTCTTCCCGCAGACCTTTATAAAAACGATTAGTCTTCCGAGCTTCATCTGCAAAAGTTGCTCCTGCGTATCTCCCCAACTGAGTAAACTCGTGTAGATTGTCATCAATCATACTATCACCTTGAGTTAGTCGGTTGAGCTGGTTCTCCATCTCAATTTATTGAGCAGGTGGGAGATACCACGCCAAAAACAATCTTGAGAACTCTTCAAAAGAGATATCTGTCAGTTGCCTTCCTGCTAGCTAATGCAACTCTAGCTCATCCCACCACAGTTGTGCTTCCCCATCCAGAAGGAAGGTTGCCATTGTAACCTTCTACTCTTCCTCCGTATTTGTGGCCTTCAAGGTCTTTCTCAACCTTGATAACCAATCCTCAGCTTGAGTCGGGGTTCCTGCCCCCGTGAACGTAGGAGGATGAAAACTCAGAAAGTACTACAGCTGCTGGTCCGGAGCTCTTCATGCCCTCATCGACACTAGTCTTTCAACCACTGGTTCAACTTCTACAGCCGGCACTGGAGCCACCCCTAGGGTAGGAGGTTGTCCAGGGACATGCCCTCTAGGTGGTGAAATGAACATAGCAAACACCGCTTCAGCTATCATCCTCACTATCTCAGCAGAAGGAGGATTAGGCACCTCAGCTGGTGCACTGCTCGCAGTCGAATGCGGGGGTCGAGACGGCCCCGCTCCACTCCCAACCGCCTATATATCTACACAAAACACAATTAGCGACTAAGAGATATCATGGAATAACAAAGGAACACATAAGTTCTATCACAAGGCTACAATCATACATGTACTTCATTCCTAAAGTGGACAGTTACTGGTTATTTACATGTCTTAACGGCGACGCACACACGTGCTTACCACCCCTTAAAAGAATTCAACCACGAATTCAGATGGAAAGGGATCGATACCCATAGCTGATACAAATTTGTAACACCCTCCCTGTTACATAGAACATAGCAGTAGGTCCGGCTGGGACCCCACACCATATTAAATGAACAGTAGAGCGAGTTACTGAATTAGTCTAAATAGTTAAGCAAATAACTATCTGAGCACACAGAGACGCATAACAGAAGCATTTCATTTATTAAGATAAAACCAGTTCATAAATTGTCCACTTATATACAGGGAATGAAAATACAAAAGAGTTTGGTTACTAAACTGTTAATATCAACTAAGTGGCTTACAAACATCGGCACGCATGCCAGCCACACATGAAAAATAGTAAACAAAACACTTCGGCCTTCGAGGGACAGCAAAGTGTAACAGTTTGGACTTCAGCCCTCTATTTCCCGCTAGTCTCGCCTGGACCTGTACAAACAAATCCACCAAGCAGTGGGAAAATAGGCAACCGGTCAGCTTTAGCTTACCAAATATTATAACGACCCCACCCCATGCCCGGGGCGGTGGTACTCCTCCCAGCAGGTAAGAGTTAGCAGCATATAAACACATATATCTGCAATCAACACCAGCATAGACAATCACAGCCTTCCGCTTCGTGCTCTCAAGGCACACTTTGGCATACTCCCCGAGTTACACCTCCACGCTAAGCATTTTTCGACTTATCTAATTATTTGAGCTAGACCATACACACGAAGTTCTGGCACTCATCCAAAGCTCGAGGCACCGAGGGGCGACCACTTCACCACCACTATGGGCGGGTTCGGAACAGCTAGGCCCGTGCTCAATCATCGCGATCAACTCTGTACGATGCGGGTAAGCTTTCACCTGTGCTGGTTTCTCAAAGCTAGGCCCTCCAGGCCCTTCAGCTTCTTCAGCCACACACCTAGCCTCCAGGACATAGGTTGCGCAGGAACAAAGAATCATCTTACTAGGCGCTACCGCCAACGCTAACGATAGCGCTCGATGCTAGCAACAGAACCCAGTTCTACCCGGCACTAATAACAAAAGTTAGTTCTGCTACCTCTGGAGTAACATTCCCAGAACTCATCATCTTTTGCTCACCTGGAGCTACCGCCGGCTCTTCCGCTAGCGCCCGACGCTAGTAACAGAACCTAGTTCTGCTACCATTTTTTGGGTATTTTATGGGAAACACCTCCAGAACCATTTACAGTACGAATCAGTACGCAGAACCCGAAAAATACAGCATATAACATGGATTCTTCTCCGACACGCAATTAACATGCATCACCAATCTAGACCAACCTGTCCGGATGGGCTTCACACAACATGCCTAATATCCGTACTTCAATTCCGGATTCTAAATGCAAATTATTGTGGGGGAAAACATCAACCCACCGGAAGAACCCATCTACTAATTAGTAGAAGTCTTCCAAATCATGCAAATCAAAGGACACACATGTCCATAGATGTAGGGAAGAGAATCGTTACCCTCGACGTTCGTTTCGACGCTAAGGATCTGCAATTGCTCTGGAGAGAACTTGCTGAAATTGCTTCCTCTCCACGGAGTCGATGATGGCACGCGCACCCCGGTTCTCCTTCGCGGATTCCCCCTTATTTCAACGAACAACTAGCCCAACCCACTGCTTCCTTGCTGAAGGAGAGAGAGAATGAAAGCAGGAAATGAGAAGAGAACCCAGAATTCGGCCTCTATAACATTTTCCCGCTAGCACTGGCGCTAGCCACTAGCGTCGACGCTATCCACTAGCGCCAGCGCTATCCACTAGCGCCGGCGCTAGCCCAGAGTTGGTACCACTTAAGGACTTTTCTACCGCTAGCACTCGCGCTAGCGCTACCACCCCCCGCTATCTATCGTTGACAAATTCACTTAGGTTCAACATGGTTCGCCGAAACATATTCGTCGACATGCTACTCGACAATTAGAGCTACCGCCGGTGCTAGCACTACCGCACGGCGCTAGCTCCACAGCCTTCAACACCTTATGACTTCAGTGCACTTGAAAAACATGGGTCTTACAATTCTCTCCCCCTTATAAAATTTCGTCCCGAAATTTGTACAGTGCAAAGAAACATACACATACAAAACTTTTAACTTGTACCTCAACGAAACAATTCGGGGAACTCGACACACATGGTTTGCTTGCGCTGCCATGTAAGCTCCTCACGACCGCATTTGTTCCAGCGGACTTTGACCATCTTGATCAATTTATTTCGCAGTTGTTTGACATCCGTGTCTTCGATGCAAATAGGCGTGACCATCATTTTCATCCCATCATCGACTGACACCATACTAGCCACAAGCACTTGGCTAGGTTCTGGTACAACTTTGCTCAGCACCGATATGTGGAACACATCGTGGAAACCACTCAACTCTGTCGAAAGAGTGAGCCGATAGGCAGCTTTGCCAACACGCTCCAGTATCTCAAACGGTCCAAGGTATCTTGGACTCAGCTTTTTTAAGCGTCGAATCCTTGACACACCCTTGAAAGGTTTAATCTTGAGATATACCCAGACACCCACGACGAACTCAACATTCCTCTGCTTGGCGCTGTAGTATTTTGCCTGCCTATCCTGCGCCACCAGCAATCGCTCCCAGATTGTTCGAATAGCCGAATTTGCATCTTCGACTTCCTTCCGCTTAAACAGCTTCGTCTCGCCCGTTTCCACCCAAGGCAAGGGAGTTCTACTTGCTCTACCATAGAGGGCCTAGAAGGGAGCCATTTTTATACTTGCCTGGTAGCTGTTATTATTAGCAAATTCGAACATGAAAAGATGATCTTCCCACTTCTTACCGAAATCCTTGATGCACATACGGTGCATATCCTCCAAATTTCTGTTCGTGCGTTCAGTATGTCCATCCGTTTGAGGGTGGAAGGCAGTACTAAACTTCAATTTTATACCAAATAACTGGTGGATTAACCTCCAATTTTTCGGAGTAAAGCGCCCGTCTCGGTTACTTACGATGCTACGGGGCACACCGTGCAAACGTACAATACTATCAACATATAGCTTTGCTAATTTCTCCACTGAATCATCCTTCTAGTTTGGAATAAAGCGGGTTACCTTCGTCAAGTGATCCACAATCACTCAAACAACATCATTCCCACTCTGCGATCTCGGCAAACCGTGCACGAAATAAATCAAAATGTCATCAAATTTCCATTCTGTTACAGGAAACGACGTGAGGAACCCTCCAGGTTTCTGGCATTCGGCCTTCACAAGTGTGCAAGTTTTACACTTTGCCACATAAAGAGCGATGTCCTTCTTCAAACCTGGCCACCAAAATAGCCTTTTCACGTCCTGGTACATTTTTGTGCTCCCCGGGTGAATTGAGTACTTTGAGAAATGTGCTTCGTACATCAATTCCTCCAGCAATTTTCCCACATTTGGGACACACAACCCACCGTCTTTCAACATAAGACCATCGTCCAATACAAACTCTGCAGCAAACCCATCCCCAGTCTCTGCCAAGAAGCGTTGCATGCTCTAATCAAGCTCCAAGGCCTATCGTATCCTATCTGCGAGGTCATATTGCACCACCGTCCAGTTCGAGCAGGCACCCGCACTAGAACTCCTCTCCACACAGGAGATCTCTAAAGGTTCCTAGTCACTGACCAGACGCGAGTCATACATATGAATCCAGCTGGCCTGCGCAGAAGCCCTCAGACTCAAAGCATCTGCGAGGACATTTGCCAACCTGGGAGTATAGTGTATCTCAAAAGTGTAGCCCCCTAGGAACTCCATCCACCTTCGCTGTCGCATATTGAGCTCTTTCTGATTCAACAGATACTTTAAGCTCTTATGGTCTATAAAGATATCCACCTTCACACCATACAAGTAGTGCCGCCACAATTTCAGAGAGAAGATCACGGCCGCCAACTCCAAGTCGTGGACCGGATAATTCCGCTCGTTCTCTTTCAACTGTCACGAGCCATAAGCTATCACATGACCATTCTAAAGAAGTACGCAGTCTAAGTCGCTCCCTGATGCATCACTGTAAATTTCATATCCTTCTGTACCACATGGCAAACACAAGATTGGTGTCGTGGTCAGGCGACTCTTTGACTCCTCGAATGCTTGTGCACACGCTTGTGACCAAATAAACTTCTGATCTTACCTTGTCAAAGTTGTGAGAGGAAGAGCAATCCGCGAAAAGTTCTCCACGAAGCGCCTATAGTAGCCAGCAAGTCCAAGAAAACTCCTGACTTCTGCTACTGAGTTCAAAACGGGCCACTCCTGGATAGCAACTATCTTTGCTGGATCCACTGCGATACCCTCACCACTAAAAACATGACCAAGGAACGCTACTGAGGCTAACCAAAACTCACACTTGGAGAACTTGGCATACAGCTGACTCCGTCGCAGGATCTCCATCACTATGCTCAAATGATTCGCGTGTTCTTCTTCAGATTGAGAGTATACAAGAATATCATCAATAAAGAGGATCACGAACCGGTCAAGGCACTCTCTAAAGGTCTTATTCATCAGATCCATGAACACTGATGGTGCATTCATCAGTCCAAATTTCATCACAGTGAACTCGTAGTGCCCGTAGCGGGTACTAAATGCCATCTTGGGAATGTCGCACTCCCGAATTCACAACTGGTAGTAGCCATACTTAAGATCCAGCTTCGAATACACCGTTGATCCGACTAGCAGATCAAACAACTCATCGATTCGAGGAATCAGATACTTGTTCTTCTCGGTCAACTTGTTCAATTCACGATAGTCTATGTATAGATGTAGACATCCGTCCTTCTTCTTCACAAAGGGGACCGGAGTACCCCAAGGGGATGTACTTGGGAAAATATAGCCTTGCTCTAGCAACTCCTGTAATTGAATCTTCAATTCGGCCATCTCCTTTGGCGTAATCCGGTATGGAGAGCGTGACACACGCTTGGCACCTGACACCATCTCTATAGTGAAGTCTATCTCTCACTGAGGTGGCGCCCCAGGAAGATCTTTAGGAAATACATCAGGGTACTCTGAGATAACAGGAACGTCACTCAAATTGGGCTGAGGCTTTGCATCCCCAACTAGCACAACACACAATTATGCGCCCTGCCAAACTGCCTTGACTACTTGAACAGCAGAAATCAACATCTTGCTCGATCCACGCAAACCAGTAAACTTTGTCGCATGCTCGGTATTCCTCCCTAGAGTTACCTCCTTTGAAGTGCAATCAATGTAGGCCTGCTGCGCCGACAGCCAATCCACACCAAAGATCACATCGAACTCCGAATGCGATAGTATCAGTGCTTCCAAATCAAAGTCTTGACTTCTGATTCATACCTTTACCGCACAACCTTGATCCGCACTCATAGAACACCCATTGGGCAACATCACATCTAACCTTTCCGTTATCATCGTCGAAGGCACTCCAAGTTGTCGTATGAAGGCCTCCGATAGAAAGGAATGCAAAGCTCCCATATCGAAGAGTGCTCTCGCCGGACAATTAAATATTAGGACAAAGCCTAATACCCGCAAGGTTAACAAACAATGCACTAGGTATGAAGTATAAAAAAAAGAAATAAAAGCTATATACTAACACATACCTATCACCACGTCACTCTGCTTTATGGCCTCCTGCTGGCCAAGATTGTACACCCTGGGCTGGACTGGAGCAGCATGGGATGCAGTTGACTCCACCGTCTTCCGTCTTTCTGCCGCATAAGCTGCAACTGCCTTCTTGCCGCTGCGAAAGTCATAAGAATAATTCCCCGGTTTGCCACAGTTATAGCAGATGAGTGGGCCCCGTCCAGTCGTCAAACCTGAACCAGCAGACTGAGCTGATCCAGACAGTCTTGCTCTTTTACTCCATTTGCCTCGCCTAGACTTCACAGAGCTCGGTACTTTGAACTCTGGCTTCACCACAGCTAAATCCTTTATGCTCTGGGACCGCTTCATATCCTTTTCCAGGGAACGAGCCGTATTGACCAGGGTCATAAACCCCTGTGTCATTGGCCCCGACAGAAGGAACCACAACTCTTCCCGCAGACCTTCATAAAAATGATTAGTCTTCCGAGCTTCATCTACAAAAGTTTCTCCTGCGTATCTTCTCTACCGAGTTAACTCGTGTAGATAGTCATCAATCATACAATCACCATATGTTAGTCGGTTGAACAGGTTCTCCATCTCAATCTGTTGAGCAGGTGGGAGATACCGGGCCAAAAACAATCTTGAGAACTCATCAAAAGAGATATCTGTTAGTTGCCTTCCTGCTAGCTGATGCAACTCTAGCTCGTCCCACCACATCTGTGCATCCCCATCCAGAAGGAAGGTTGCCAATGTAACCTTCTGCTATTCCTCCGTATTCATGGCCTTCAAGAACTTTCTCACCCTTGATAACCAATCCACAGCTTGAGTCGGGGTTCCTGCCCCCGTGAATGTAGGAGGATGAAAACTCAAAAAGTATTGCAGCTGCTGGTCCGGAGCTCTTCGTGCCCTCACCAGCACTGGTCTTTCAACCACTGGTTCAACTGCTACAGCCGGCACCGGAGCCACCCCTAGGGTAGGAGGTTGTCCAGGAACATGCTCTCCAGGTGGTGCAATGAACATAGCAAACACCGCTTCAACTATCATCCTCACTATCTCAGCAGAAGGAGGAGTAGGCACCTCAGCTGATGCACTGCTCACAGTCGAATGTGGGGGTCGAGACGGCCCTGCTCCACTCCCAACCGCCTATATATGTGCACAAAATACAATTAGCGACTAAGAAATATCATGGAATAACAAAGGAACACATAAGTTCCATCACAAGGCTACAATCATACAAGTACATCATTCCTAAAGTGGACAGTTACTGGTTATTTACATGTCTTAACGGCGACGCACACACGTGCTCACCACTCCTTAAAAGAATTCGACCACGAATTCAGACGGAAAGGGATCGAGATCCGTAGCTGATACCAATTTGTAACACCCTCCCTGTTACATAGAACATAGCAGTAGGTCCGGCCGGGACCCCACGCCATATTAAATGAAAGTAGAGAGCGTTACTAAATTAGTCTAAATAGTTAAGCAGATAACTATCTCAGCACACAGAGAAGCATAATGGAAGCATTTCATTTATTAAGATAAAACCAGTTCATAATTTGTCCACTTATATACAGGGAATGAAAATACAAAAGAATTTGGTTACTAAACTGTTTATATCAACTAAGTGGCTTACAAACATTGGCACGTAGACCGGCCATACATGAAAAATAGTAAACAAAACACTTCGGCCTTTGAGGGCCAACAAAGTGAAACATCATGGACTTCTGCCTACTATTTCCCGCTAGTCTCGCCTGGACCTGTACAAACATATCCACCAAGCAGTGGGAAAACAGGCAACCGGTCAGCTTTAGCTGACCAAATATTATAACGACCCCACCCCATGCCCAGGGCGGTGGTACTCCTTCCCTGCAGGTAAGAGTTAGCAGCATATAAACACATATATCCACAAACAACACCAGCGTAGGAAATCACAGCCGTCCTCTTCGTTCTCTCAAGGCACACTTTGGCATACTCCCCGAGTTACACCTCCACGCCAAGCATTTTTTGACTTAGCTAATTATTTGAGCTAGGTCGTACAAACAAAGTTCCGACACTCTTCCATTGCCTGGTGCACCTAGGGGCGACCTCTTCACCACCACTATGGGCAGGTTCGGATCAGCTAGGCCTGTGCTCAATCATCGCGATCAACTCTGCACGATGCGGGTAAGCAATCACCTGTGCCCGTTTCTCAAAGCTAGGCCCTCCAGTCCCTTCAGCTTCTTCTGCCAAACACCTAGCCTCCATGACATAGGTTGTGCAGGAACAAAGAATCATCTTGCTGGGCGCGACCACCGGTGATAATGATAGCACCCGGCGCTAGCAACATAACCCAGTTCTGCCCGTCAATAGTAACAGAAGTTAGTTCTACTACCTCTGGAGTAACATTCCCAAAACTCATCATATTTTGCTCACCTGGAGCTACTACCGGCGCTACCGCTAGCGCCCGACGCTAGTAACAGAACCTAGTTATGCTACCAATTTTTGGGTATTTTCTGGGAAACACCTCCAGAACCATTTACAGTACGAATCAGTACACAGAACCCGAAAATACAGCATATAACACTGAGTCTTCTCCAACACGCAATTAACAGTCATCACCAATCCAGACCAACCTATCCTGATGGGCTTCACACAGCATGCCTAAATCCGTACTTCAATTCCGGATTCTAAATGCAAATTATTGTAAGTAAAACATCAACCCACCGGAAGAACCCATCTACTAATTAGTAGAAGTCTTCCAAATCATGCAATTCAAAGGACACACATGCCCATAGATGTAGGTAGGAGAATCGTTACCCTCGATGTTCGTTTTGACGCCATAGATCTGTAATTGTTCCGGAGAGAACTTGTTGAAATTGCTTCCTTTCCACAGAGTCAATGATGGCACGCGCACCCCGGATCTCCTTCGTGGATTCCCCCTTAGTTCAACGAATAGCTAGCCCAACCCTCTGCTTCCTTGCTGAAGGACAGAGAGAAGGAAAGCAGGAAATGAGAAGAGGACCTCGAATTTGGCCTCTATATCATTTTCCCGCTAGCGTCGACGCTAGCGCAGAGTCTGTACCACTTAAGGACTTTTCTACCGCTAGCGCTCGCGCTAGCGCTACCGCCCGCGCTATCTATCATCGACGAATTCACTTAGGTTCAACATGGTTTGCCGAAACATATTCGTCGGCATGCTACTCGATGATTCGAGCTACCGCCGTCTCTTGCACTAGCGCCCGGCTCTAGCTCCACAGCCTTCAACACCTTGTGACTTCGGTGCACTTGAAAAACTGGGGTCTTACATTTTAAACCATAAAGAGATTTCCTAAGTAAATATACATGATTAGAGAGGGTTGGATGCACAAAACCTGATGGTTGTTCAACATATACCTCTTCCTTCAAGTCACCATTAAGGAAGGATGATTTGACATCCATTTGATACACTTTGAACCCCTTGTGGGTAGCATAGGCAAGAAATAGCCTAATTGCTTCTAACCTTGCAATAGGGGCAAAGGTTTGATCAAGTTTATCCCTTCTTCCTGTCTATAGCCCTTGGCCACCAACCTTGCCTTCTTCTTTATGATTGTTCCATTTTCATCTAACTTGTTCCTGTAAATCCATTTGGTGCCAATAATATTGTGTCCTAGGGGTTTTGGCACCAACTTCCATACCTTGCATCTCTTGAATTGTAGAAGTTCTTCTTGCATTGCTTGAGTCCAAAAGGTGTCTTGGTTGGCTTCTTCAAACTTCTTGGGCTCCAATTGTGATAGGAAGCTCAAGAATAGGGCCTCATTATGAGCCCTGCTTCTGGTTAACACACCTTGATTCCGATCTCCAATTATCTGTTCTCTTGGATGATCCCTTAGATGTCTTACAACTGTAGGAAATTTGTCCTCAGCTTGCTGTACTACTTTTGCTGGTTCAGCAGTTTCTTCAGCACTATGGACCTCTTCCTCATCAGGGATGGATGCATCTGAATATGCTTTGCTACTGCTGGGTGTGTCTTGTACAGACTTCCTTTCCAAGTCCTTTTCTTTCCCTGTCAAAACAGAAGAACTAGACCAACCCTTATTGATTAGGCTGGTCTCATCAAATACTACATGCATAGACTCCTATACAACATGAGTTTTCTTGTTATACACTCTATAAGCTCTACTATGTGAGCTATAGCTAATAAGAACCCCCACAATGCATTTTCAGCAAACTTTGTTAATTGAGATTTTCCATTGTTTAAAATGTAGCATTTGGAGCCAAAGATTCTAAAATATGAAATTATAGGTTGTTTGCCTTTCAGAATCTCATAGGGGGTTATTCCATGAACCTTATTGATGGAAGCCCTATTAAGAACATAACATGCAGTATTGACTACCTCAGCCAAGAAGTATTCTGGGAGAGAGGAGTCACTAAGCAATGTTCTTCCAACTTCTATCAAGGTTCTATTCCTCCTCTCAGCCACACCATTTTATTGTGGATCCCTTGGGGTGGAGAACTCTTGTGTGATACCATATTCTTGACAAAACCTTGTTATGGCTTCAGATTGAAATTCTGTGTCATGGTCAGTCCTAGTCCTGACTATAACACATTGTAAGTCATTCTGAATTGCTTTGACATGATTTATAAAGACATTAAATGTATCAGACTTCTTCTTAAGGAAGAATACCCATGTATATTTTGAGTCATCATCAACAATCACCAAAGTATACAACTTCCCTCCTAGGCTCTGAATTGACAAAGGACTAAACAAATCCATATGCAAGAGATAAAGACATCTTTCAGAGTCTTTGGAGCCAATACTTTTAAAGGTGCCCCTTGTTTGCTTACCCATTTGGTAAGCATGATAGGGACCACTTTAATACATTTTAAATTAGGACTATTCCTAACAAGGTTTTTAGAGAATAGTCTATACATTGTCTTGTAGTTAATGTAAGCAAGTCTCTTGTGCCATTGAACACAAAGAGACTCATTCTCATTAGCTACTAGACATACAGATGTAAGAGAATTACTGCATATAAAGTCTAAGTAATAAACATTCCCACTCCTAGTGCCTGAGAGAATGGTCTCTAAGTCATTAGACTTTTTGATGAAGCACTTGTCATTGTGGAATTCAATGACATAGCCTAGATCACATAGTTGACTTATGCTTACTAGGTTTTGTTGCAACCCTTTAACATAAGCTACCCTTGTGATTGAGACTATGCCATTGGAGATCATACCATATCCCTTGGTGATTCCTCTTTCAGATCCCCCAAAGATAACTTTGGGTCCATTCTTCATAGCCTTGTAGTCCTGTAGAAGATTTCTTGTTCTTGTCATGTGCCTTGAGCACCCACTGTCCAAGTACCAAATTTGGTTGAGGCTAGTGCTTGAACTAACCTGTAAGAAGGAGTTTAGTTACCCTTAGGAGCCCAAACAATTTTGGGTCCTAGGTCCTTGTTAGCATGATGATTTGACCTCACACCAGCTGCACTCTTTGCAGGAAGACCCTTCTTTGCACTTGGCACATTGGGATTGTACCAGCAATCTATGGCAATGTGTCCCACTTTAACACAACACCAACATTCATGAATGTTGCATCTCCTCTTTTGAACATTTGTTGAGGAAATTGCATTACTGTGCCTGTGTTCAGGAGGGGCGACAGCTGCAGTTTTCCTGTTTCTTTCAGCAATGATTTGACTGAATGTCAACCTACGCACAGTCTTGATGCCCTTAGTCCTTATGGCATCTGCTTAATTTGGCTTGGTAGCCATACAAAATCTGATGGCATCTGACACTGAGCAGCAAGTCTTGTCAACAGATTTGACATCAGCCAATGTCTTTGCTGGACAGAATTTGGAAGGACCTGTCAGCTTACTCTTGAATGTAGGTATTGGAGTACCAAATACAGATGGTCCATGTTGGGCCATTTGGATTTCTTGATGGGGAGCTTTCATAACACTCAATCTCATGCCCTTTCTTCCACTATGGGAAGGATTGTTTTCCTTTCTATAGGAGCTTTCATTCTTCTAGTGACCATACATACTGTCATGGTCATACCTGTTAGAGGGATGCATCACCTTATGAATGGTGGTATGAGGCTTAGCATTATTCTTGCTCTTTTCTCCACTTCCTACTCCTACTTCCATTTTATTTAATCCTAGTCCTTTCCTATTGGATTGAGAAGAAAAACTAACTGCACACGAAGAATTTAAAAAAAAAGGAAAACCTGTTAAAAATTTTAAAACGGAATTAGAAAATAATAAATTTAAAAGGTGCGATTTGAAAATTTAATACAAGGAAGATTAAAGAGCATAAAATCAAAACAAGTGGTATATACAAAAAAGGTTTTTATCTCTCAGCTCTCTCTCGAGAAATTCACACGCCCGTGTTCCCCAGCAGCGGCGCCAAAAACTTTATGCACAATCCTGATACACCGCTATAGGAGGGAGTAAGACTGCGGTGCGAACGGGAGAGAACCGGTCGTTGTTAAGCAATAATAAAATAAGAATAAATCCCCGATTATCAAATCTCATGTGGAATACGGTGGGGTGGATTAATCTATTAATTAGAGACTTGAGATAAAAGTCTTTTTATGTCAGTGTTTTGTGGGGGGGGGGGGGGGGGGGGGGGTTTGATTATGGACTAACAACACATTGCAATTAAGCAAAACTAATTAACAATTCGGGTCGCCGACAACGCTACGCTACTCCGCAGGTCGCCGGCCTACACATCGCACTTCCACAGGTCACCATTCTCTGCTTCGCTCCTCTGTAGGTCACCTTCCTCCGCTTCGTACATCCGCGGATTGCCTTCTTCCGCATTGCACTTCCGTGGGTTGCAAGCATCCGCTTTGCACCTCCGCGGGTCACCGACCTCCGCTTTGCACCTATGTGGGTTGCCGACCTCCGCTTTGCTCATTGTTGTAGCAACACACAACAAAATTACAAACACTTCACGACCACACCACCTCCAAGCCAAGACTCATGAACATCACTAATGATTTTCAATTAAAAACAAACACAAATAAATAAATACAAGTGCATGTTATGTTCATACAACTCCACCTTCACATGTATGAAGATATCCAAAAAGGTGGCAAATCTAAATGGGATTAAAAATAGGAAAACAATACAAATGTTGTTTGAGTCTCTTCCTCGGAGGTGAAGGAGATAACGAGACTACTATAACTATCCTTGGTTGTCATCTGGGGTCCTTGAAGTTGTCATACCCTCTCACCCATCTTCTCGGTGGTTTTGGAGAGATAACATCAAAATCTACAAAATCACTTTCAATAAAGATTGAATCCTTCGAGGAAGTCTTGATCTATGAAGCTCGGATGATAGGGAGGAGCCTATGGGAGAACCATTGCTTAGAGGGGCAAAAAATGGTGAAACGACGCTGAAAAGATGAACCTAAATGGAGTAGCTATAAAGGTTTTTAGTTAAGATGAACCTATAGGCAAAAAAAATCGTGAAACTGGTTATTTATTGGCAACAGAAATAATTAACATGCATGAGTAGTCACATGTCCATAGTGTTGGAACTGTAGGCACTCTTAGAGGGGGGGTGGGGTGAATAAATGTATTTAAACTTTTCAAAGATTAGGGGAAGTTATACAAATAAGTTGAATATATTTTATGAAAATATTTCAGTTAAGATAATGATGTAAGCTTTTTATGAACTTGTGTTGCACAAAGCAAGAGAGATGTAGACTCTATTTCTACCACCAGCGGTAGAAGTTACTGCTCGGCGTTAGTGATAGAAAACTCTCATTTTGTTTAGATTTCAAAGATTAGAGATAACAAGTCAATACTAGAGAAAAAGATAGTATTATTGCTTCAAACATGATTACAAAACTTAATCCTAATGACGTTTGGAATTTAGGCGAATGTAAAAACCTTTTTGGTTTTCTATACCGACACTTCTCCCAAGGAATGGTTGTCTCTAGCCTATCTCTCACCAAATGAGGCCTCAAGCCATCTTCAAATTCTTAGTTGAACTTTAGGCGTGATCGATCCATCTTCAAGTTCTTAGTGTTCATGAGTGTTGATGGAGTTTTCTTGGCTGCAAGGAGGAGGCTCTCACGAAAGATCAGGAGTTGTTACTTTTGATTTGTCATTTGTGAGCACAGCTAAAAGGAGGAGGACCGCTCTGTAAATTGACTCATATCCTAGTGTCATCGGTAGCACTACCGTAGGAATATAGCCTCTTTAGGAAATAGGATGGCAGACAGATTGAGTTATCTTTGGTGACATTCTTGCTCCAAAATAGGCAGCCCCTCCTACCGCGCTGCAGTAATACTAATGTGTCTGGTTATCGATATATCTTTCCAAGCCGTCGAATATCCTTTCTCTTTTGCACCTTAATCAGCAGTGTGATGGCGGGACTTTCATAAGTTACCGTCATGCGTTAGACTAAACCCGCCGCAGTAGAAATTGGTATATCTGAGTCCCGTCGACATTCCTTTCTCGACGATATTTCCATCTCGACGCTATTTCCAAATATGCCAATGCTGGCGCCAGCGGTAGGGTTAACGTGTTGAAGTACGACTTGCAATATCTGAGTCAGGTCAATATTCCATTCTCGACGATATTGCCATCTAGACGATATGTCAAGTATGTAGAAGTTACCGCCAGCGATAGCATTAATGTTGGGTATTGTAGCCACAATTACCTTGATTTGAAGAAGTGTTCCTTTGAACTAAGTTGAATTGAGTTGTATTTGATGTTGTTTTCTAGTTATGTGTTTGCAGGTTCTAAATGGTTAAGTACAAACCAATGTCAGGTTTCAATAAGTTGTTAAACATAGGACTATACAATGTAATTCCTCATGGTATAGACCAAAGTGTTAACTTATGTGAAATCTCTCTATTGGGGTGTACTTTATATTCAAGCACAAAGGAAGGCTAAGAGAAAGTTGCTGCTAATTTTGAAAATTGGAAGAAAGGAAAGAAATTGGAAAATTTTCTTAAGGAACCTCCGTTCGACGAAATATGGAAATTTCGTCAAACTCAGATTTTCGTCGAACTCAGAATTTCGTTCGAACGATGCTGAAGTTCGTCGATCGACATCGACGAATGGAATGGAGAAGAATTTTCGTCATTCTCTGGTTTGCAGATAGCTGAACGAATTTCGTCGACCACCGTTCGACTAAAATATTTAAATTTCGTCGAACACTGCCCGTTCGACGAAATCTTCCCAGATCGACAGATTTTTGCTGGCGCTGTTTATATATATATATTTCGTCGATCACTCTCGCCGATCTCCGTTTGACGAAAGGAAGGTTTTTCGTCGACCGCAATTTCGTTCGACGAAATTTTAACAGATTTCAGAAAGTGGTTTGCGCTGTTTCAAAATTCAAATTGCCATCAGATCTTCATTAATGCTTCACGTAATTTCTTCCTTAAATCATGCAGACAGCCGTTAGAAGATTATTTGACTTATTATTTGAGATTGCCGATGGAATTGATTTAATTCCTTAATTTCTTTGAGATAGTCGTTGGAAAGAAATTCTTCCTTATTTATTTTATTTAGCCGATTGAAGAGGAGCTGTCAATATATATATTCCCTCTAATTTTTTAATCAAGGTTAATCGTGAAAAAGGGAAGTAAAGAGTGCAAATATTTCATACAGATTTTTCTTTCTCTCTTGTTCTCTTGGATGATATTATTTCTCACACAAGTTCTTCTCCTCCAACAAGAAAGTGGTTTGTGATTCTTCATCGCGAAGGGCAATCGACAAGATCAAGCTATTCGGAATATCTCTACTATATTTCTGATCAAGTCGACTCAAGTATTCAGATCAAGGTTTTTCAAGCACTGTTTTTCTTCTTCTTCGATCTTCTAGTGCAAGACTTTATTTCTCAAGCAAGAAAGAAGAGGACCGATTTTCTCAGATCTGAAGTCAAATCTCATTGAGATTTCAAGAAGTTTGTTTTACAACTATTTCTTTTTGTAGGAGTGTTTTGTTCCGAGTTTTTTAGGAGTTGTTTTGCTCCGAGTTTTTGTAGGAGTTGTTTTGCTCCGAGTTTTTGTAGGAGTTGTTTTACTCCGAGTTCTTGTAAGAGTTGTTTTGCTCCGAGTTTTTGTAGGAGAGTTTGTTCTCCGAGTTGTAGGAGTTTGACTCCGAGTTGTAGGATTATTGATAATCCGAGATAGTGAAGTAGCCTAGTCTAGCCGGTCATGCTAGATAGGTGAGGTGCAAAGTGGACTACCCAAGTACGGGGAACCACTATAAATCCTTGTGTGTACTGTGCTCTTTGGTTTTCTGTGCGCTTTATTTCTTATATTTTTAATTCCGCAAAAAGACATAGAAACCACCTATTCACCCCCCTCTAGGTGAGTTAGGTCGCAACTAGATACTTTCAATTGGTATCAGAGCTAGGTTGTTCATTAAAAGGCTAACACCTTGAACAAGATCTCTAAATCTAGTTTGCAAGAGACAGTATGTCCGGAATGGACAAATCCAAGGATTCCATCAAGTTGCCAGTCTGCACTAAAGAAAATTTTCCGATGTGGAAAGAAAGAGTAAAATTCTTCATGGAAGATGCAGATCCAAGAATTTTTCAGATTGTGGAAGAAGGCCCTCATGTTCCCATGAAACTTCTTCAATTAATTCTAATATTCAAATAGCCAAGAAAATGTTGGAATTTACCAAGGATGAGATTGCTCTCGTCTCTTTGGATAAAAAGGCCAAGAACATCATTGTCGGTGCAGTGGATGATTCTATGTTGCAAAATCTGATACATTGCAAATCTGCAAAAGAAATGTGGGATTCGCTAGTGGTTCTCATGGAAGGTACAGAAGAAGTGCGAGATGATCGACTATCTTTGCTGAATCAGGAATATGAAGCATTTAAGCAAGATCCGAGAGACTCCATCTCAGACACTTATGAAAAGTTCTTCAAGATCGTAAACGGTCTTAGAAATTATGATCGGGAATTCACCGTCGGAGAATTAAATGATAAGTTCTTGAGATCCCTGACGAAAGAATAGGATACCAAGGCAATCATTGGTATCAGCAATTCTTGTTTTCCAAAGTGCAAACTTTTCAAGGTTGCAAATTGGTGGTCTGGTGGAAGCATAATCTTTGATTTGTGCCATGTGAAAAATAATTGTTAGAAAAGTATATATATATATAAATAAGAGGTAGGATCTTTTTGATCAAGGAGTTAACCTTTTTAGATCAACCTCCCTCTGATACCAAAAGAAAAGAGTATTGCATTGAAGGCTGTTGAAGGTGAACCCTCTACAAGTGATGAGGAGCTGATCAGTCTGCTAGCCAGAAGGTTTAAGAAGTGGATTAAATCAGAAGGATCCAGAGGAAGAGACTCAAAAACCAGGTATAATAAAACACCTACTAAAGAGATTATATGTTACTCTTGTAGGAAACCTGGACATATTGCACCTGAATGTCCTAAGGAGATCAGCAAAAAGAAAGATCTGAAAAGAACAGATCTACAGAAGAAAAAAAAGAAAGAGAAAGGTCTCATTGCTCAATCATGGAGTGATTCAGAAACTGAAGAAAGCACCTCATCTGATAATGATCAAGAAGAGACCAAGCTGGAGGAAACCTGTTTGATGGCCACTAAGAAGCATGATGACACATCTATGGTAAATATACTTGATGATGTAGATTTATCTTCCACTGACTTCAAAAACAATTTCAAAGAATTCTGTTTAAATTTAATTAAATCTGAAAATGAAATAGATGAACTAAGAAATGAATTAAAAACTCTCAAACAAGTGAACACATAGTATAATAACTATGAGCTCAGTCTAGGACTCTTAGAAATGGAATTAGACAAAATCTGTACAGAAAACCAAACACTAAGAAATGAGCTATAAAAAGAAAAGTCCTTTGAAGACTCTTTAAATGGGAGAAGTCAGAAGCTCAAGAACATCTCTAAAAATCATACTAATAGATTTAGACAACTAGAAGATAATACTAACTTAGAACCAAAATCTCAATCACCTAGGAAATCTGTTTGGAGACATCCCATTCACTCCACTAGGGAAGGACATTTGACAGGAGAAAGATCACAGGAAAATCCAGAAACAACCACTGTCTTTAATAAAATTAATCCCATTATATATGAAGGAATCTTAGGAAGATATCCTCAAAAAAATTTAAACTTACGTCGAATACTTATCAACGTGCGTCGACCTCTAATCGATGCATGCACCAAAGTGCGTCGACTTCTACCCGACGCAACCTCTCTCATGCTTCGACTGAAAGAAAACACAGAATGGAAAAAGCGTCGACTTCATATCGACGCAACCATAAACCTACGTCGAATACATATCGACGCAACCAATCAGACAAACATCTCTCCTCCACCAAACGACAATCTCAATCCATCTCCTTGTACTATGATCACTACTTCTGTAACATCACCAAAGAAAATTGGTATGATAAACCAATGCCCCTAAAGGAGGAAGGATATTCAGAAAAACCCACTTACTCTCTTATTAAATTTCACACTGTTGGGAGAAAGGGACCCCAGCTCAGCAGGGTTCAAACTAATGTTTAAAATTTTATATGCAGATGTATCACATCTCCAGGCTGGTGTGGTACTTGGACAGTGGATGCTCCATGCACATGACAGGATGCAAAAATCTGTTAATCAACTGTGAGGACAGACTTGGACCATCAGTAACTTTTGGAGACTCTAGCTATGGCCAAACCAAGGGCTTTGGAGATTTCAATGAAGGGAAAGTCACCTTCAAGAATGTGGCAGTAGTCAAAGGACTGAAGCACAATCTGATAAGTATAAGTCAGATATGTGAAAATGGTAAGCATGAGGTAAAATTCACCACACTATTCTGCCATATTATTGATATCAAGACTGGTGCCACAGTACTCAATGGAATTAGAAAAGGAAAAGTATATGTAGTGGACTTTAGTTCCTCACCCACAGAAGTCTGTTTATTCAACAATATTATTGATAAAAGTGAACTATTGCATAGGAGACTAGGTCATCTAAACTACAAAACAATTAGTAAACTAGCAAAGAATAACCTAGTCAGAGGCTTAACATGGCTAGATACTCTAAGGATTCTCCATGCAGACCTTGCCAACTAGGAAAACAAACCAAATCATCATTCAAACCAATTGGTAAGGATGACTCTCCCAGGGTCCTTTACTTACTACACAAGGATCTCTTTGGTCCCATCTCCACTCAGAGCTTAGGTGGAAAATCCTATACCCTAGTCATTGTGGATGACTACTCTAGATTCAGTTGGGTATTCTTTCTAAGGGCTAAGTCTGAAACCCACAAGACTCTCTCAAGATTCATATAACAAATTCAATCTGAACTCAATAGTCAGGTTTACATAATCAGAAGTGATCATGGGACTGAATTTGAAAATCAGTTTATGAGTAGTTTTTGTGAAGATATAGGTATCAAACAAAGTTTTTCAGCCCCTAGAAATCCTCAGCAAAATGGAGTTGCTGAAAGAAAGAATAGGACTTTAATAGAATCAGGAAGGACCTTACTTGTAGAATCAGGTTTGCCAAAAACTTTCTGGGCTGAAGCAGTCAACACTGCCAACTATGTTCTAAATAGAAGCCTAATACACAAAACTAAATCAAAAACTCCATATGAGCTCCTGAAAGGAAAAACACCCATAGTTAAATATTTTAAGATCTTTGGATGTGCTTGTTTTATCCTAAATAATGGAAAGGATCATCTTGCCAAGTTTGACAAGAAATCTGATGATGGAATATTTCTGGGATATTCAGCATCTAGTAAAGCCTGTAGGTGCTATAATAAGAGAACTCTTAAAATTGAAGAGTCTATGCACATTATATTTGATGAAACAAACATGCTGTTTAAGGGGGAGGGAACTCCCACTAGCTCTTTTCCACAGGAAAGCAGCAGCATAGAAATACAGCTTGAACAACTGGTTCTAGAGAACACAGATAATGGAAAAGAAAACAAGATAAAGGAATCAAGTGAGGAATCTGAACAAGAACATGAAGAAGATTCAGAAAAGAGCATGCAAAACCAACTCCCACAAGAGAACATCATTCAGGAAGGCCAGGTGGACATTGACCCTATCACCAATGAGGAAGAAGAACATCTGACAAGTCCAGGCAGGACAAGGGTCAATTTAAAAGATCATCCAAAAACTCAAGTAATTGGAGACCCCAATACAGGAGTAAGAACAAGACACCAGGTCTCCAATGGGATGATGCTCCAATGCTTCCTATCACAAGTTGAACCAAAGAAGTTTGAGGAAGCGAATTGTGATCCTTACTGGATTATGGCCATGCAAGAAGAACTAGGCCAATTTGAGAGAAAAAAGTATGGAATTTAGTGGAAAGACCAAGAAACTACCCAGTGATTGGCACAAAATGGGTATATAGAAACAAATTAGATTCCACTGGAGTAATTGTCAGGAACAAGGCAAGTCTTGTAGCACAAGGATATAGACAAGAAGAAGGAATAGACTACAATCAAACCTTTGCTCCAGTAGCCAGACTGGAAGCAATTAGGCTCTTTCTTGCCTATGCAGCTTTCATGAAGATGAAAGTATATCAGATGGATGTCAAGAGTGCTTTTCTGAATGGTGACCTTCAAGAAGAGGTATATGTGGAGCAACCACCAGGTTTTGTTAATCCCTCCTTCCCTAACTTTGTTTATAAACTCAACAAAGCACTATATGGTCTTAAGCAAGCTCCTAGAGCTTGGTATGAAACTCGCTCTAACTTACTTTTGGAAAATTCCTTTGAAAGAGGAAAAGTAGACAAAACACCCTTTACTAGAACCCATAAAAACCAACTTCTTCTTGTTCAAATATATGTAGATGATATCATCTTTAGCTCAACTCATCCTAAACTGTGTAAAAGATTTGATAATCTCATGCAATCTAAATTTGAAATGAGTAGTATGGGAGAACTCTCATATTTCTTAGGATTACAAGTAAAACAAAGTAGTGAAGGAATCTTTATCTCACAATCAAAGTACACTAAAGAGCTAATCAAGAAGTTTGGTATGGAATCAGCCTCCTCTATGAAAACCCCCATGGCAACAAATGCCATTATAGAAAAGGATGACAAGGGAAAATCAATAGATCAAAAGACATATAGGGCAATCATAGGATCCCTTCTATATCTCACTTCTAGCAGACCTGACATTATGTTTGCAACTTGCATATGTGCTAGATTTTAGGTTGATCCAAAGGAATCCCATCTCACCTCTGTAAAAAGGATTCTTAGATACCTAAAGGGAACTCCTGAACTAGGTCTATGGTATTCAGCAGAAACCAACTTTGAATTAATAGGTTTCTCAGATGCAGACTATGCTGGATGTAGGGTTGATAGAAAAAGCACATCTGGCACTTGCCAATTCCTAGGTGACAGATTAATCTCATGGTTTAGTAAGAAACAAACCTCAGTCTCAACCTCAACAGCTGAAGCTGAATATATAGCTGCTGGGAGCTGTTGTTCACAAATCTTGTGGATGCAAAATCAGCTTCTTGACTACAAACTGGAAGTCAATAACTCTAAGATCAATTATGATAGCTCTAGTGCTATATCTATAGCATCTAACCCAGTCCTTCATAGTAGAACCAAACACATAGAGATCATACATCACTTCCTTAGAGACAATGTAGAAAAAGGTAAGATAACCTTAGAATATATACCCACAGAAAGTCAAAGAGCAGACATTTTTACAAAACCCTTGGATGAAACCAAGCACAACTACTTCATAAACACCTTAGGAATGCTTGATGGAAGCTTGTAAACACCATTGTTAGGGAACTCTAAAGAAATCAAACAATCTAAGAAAATTTCTTGCAGATACGTCGAATATATATCGATGCTCCGTCGAGACAAACTCGATGTTGACACCGATTTCCATCAGACAATGTTACGTCGATCCTTTATCGACGCACTGTCAAATTCATATCGACGCAAGACTATGATCACGTCGATAGAACTACAGGCTGGCCAATCTCCACGGAGCACCGACTCTATATCGACGCAAACGTCGACATCCATTCGACGTAACGACGACTTCAGGTTAAAATTAGAATCAAATCCTTACTTCCTCTTCTGACGATTGGATTACCATGATTTCTGTTTCCTTTCTCGACGTTTCATCTTCTTTAAATAATACTTCTTATTTCATAACATATACCTTTCTGAACCCGCCAAAACTTTATCTTCTACCTCTCTCTCTTTCTGCTTCAATGGCGCCCACTCCTGGTCAATCTGCCCTTATCAAAGTGATGAACGATGCTCTGGAAAATCTTCTTAACGACTTCCAGACACGTCTAACCAACTTCTCCAATGAATGTGCCAATATGATCACCACCTGTGAAGCCAAATTGGCCACCCTATCTGCCTCTCTTCCTGAGCTTCATGCTCTTCTTCGAGAAGAACCCCTGTCGCCACAAAGGTTTACATCCTTCCTGAAAGATATAAACCAGGGGGAGAGTTGCTCCAGAAACCCCTCTTGCCAGGTCTTTGATCTCACTTAAAGCTCAGGTTTACCTCTCTTCTCTCCAACTCTAAGTATTCTCTCTAACAATTACTCCAATTCCATTATAGGCTCCACTCCTCTCAAATCACTCTGACTACACCTTCATCAAACATTTTGGTGAATCCTCCTCTTACAACACTGAAGGGGAGCATGCTGTGGATTCAGCATTCAGAGTTGATGACCCATATAACCAGGGGGGATTCTTGTAGTAAAGAACCCAGAAATCCAGGGGGAGGAAGAAGCAGTCACCTCTGATGATTGGAATGAACAGATGTGGATTGATGCACCCTTATGTGAGGAGGAACTTCAACATTACTCCCCTGGCTTCTCTGCCAGTTACATCAAGCTGAATACACCTCTACTTGAGGACATCCCTACAAATGAGCTTGGAGGAGACAATCATCCCTCAGCAGAGATCATTCTACCTGAAGTCATTCTGCCTTCTATTGCAGAACAGACTCCTCTTCTTGATATAATTCCCTCTCCACCCAAAGAGAAAACTCATTCTCCTTCATCTCCACCTCTACCTCTACCTCCACTTCAACCTTCTTCTCTACCTCCTCTTCTACCTCTACCTCCACAAGTAGCAAGACTCTCTAAATAGATCCTACCTAGGCAAAATCCAGGAGGACAGATGAAAAGGAAAAGAGAAGCCATTCCCTACTGGCAAAACTTCTCCAAAGAAGAAAGGAGAGAGTATGCAAAAGATAGGAAGTATAGAAAAGCATGTGAGTAAATAAAAAGATTTGAAAAGATGCCTATTATCACTCCTAACAGCCCTGTGAAGGAGTACCATGACCCTGACATGGAAAAGAGGCATGAAGAGATACGAGAAAGAGAACTGTATGAATATGAAGCAGCTATGAAAGAAGTGGAAGTTAAAAGGAATGCCAGGATAGAAAAGATCAACAAGGGAATGACTAAAGAACAAATTCTTGCTGAATCTTCTATCATAATTCCAAAGAAGTTGTTTGAAATTGAAGCTTATCAAAAGAAAAACCCTCAGGCAGGGATCATTCTAGAAAAAGGTCAAAAACACAAGAAGGGTGTAGGGTGTACAGAAGATACTTACATTCCCTACAAGAAGCCCAACAGACCTGTAAAATTAGATAAATGGCATGCCTCACCCTGGAAAGGGAAAGGAAAAATGGCTGACATTCCTGAGAAGCAGCAATCAGAAAAGAAAACAAAATATTGGCCCAAGGTTGATAACAAGGGACCACCTGAGATCAAGCCTACTGAAAAGAAAGTTCAAAACATTACAATTGAGATGATTGATGAAAAGGCAGCAATCATCATCAGCAAAGGCTACTCCATAAATGACACAATCTCTGATGGTGATAAACTATTGGAAAAACTGCATACAATCATCAGGAATGTCCAGGAACGACCTGATAGAGCTAGGGGCTACATTTTTGATGTTATTGAAAACTTATCTAGGAAACTTTATTCTGCCTTTGTCAACTTCATGTACAAAAAGAAGTTTCTGGTTTAATTCTTGTGAAAGACAAATACTTGTCATATGCTTTCTTATTCTAATTTCTCTTCTGATTATTTAATATATTTCTTATCTTTACAAATGTTGTGCTGGGTTAATTATTTGCTAGTCCAATTTCCCTCTAAATAGGGTTAAGACAAATAGGGGGAGATTGTTGGGAAAATGATTTCTCTTAACCCCTGAAAAAGAGTTAAATATGAATTCTAAGAAAGTAAAATCAAGGTTAAATCAATATACGTCGAATAGTATTCGACGCAACGTCGAAGTTGTATCGATGTTCCTTTCAGAATGAGTCGAAGTAGCTCCAAGCAGAATTTGACGTATCCTATGTCGACGTCGCTCCGACTTCTAGTCGACGTATCTTGAGAAGTCGACGCACCCTAGTCAACGCACCTTCCTTATTCTCCTCTCGACACTTTGCCAGGATGAATTCGACGCCTACGTCGAATAGTAATCGACGCACGTCGATTTATATGATTAATTCAAAAATCGCCAGATCTCTTTCCTTCTTTTATAGATCTGATTTATATGGAATCAATTTATTCTTTATAGTCGTTCTGAATCATTCTTTCCTCTAATAGATTCTTGGCTAAATTGATTAAATCCTTTATGGACATTATTTGAAATCAGATTGAATACTTTCCTTCTATGGATATAACTGTTATGGAAATTTCTCTTTCTTTCTAATACTCTACCTGCTAATTGATTACTCTCATATAGTGTTATTTTAATGAACAGAGCTATAAATAACTAAGGAAGTCGGCAGAGAAAGACAACAAGTGATCCACCATATACACATTGAAAAAGAGGAAAAGCTCCCAAAAAGTGAAAAAGAGAGAATAGATAAATTGTTCTACAGCATCCATCAAGCATTCTTCTTCTTCTTCTTCTGCTTCTGAAGCCATACTGCTGCAAAATTCTGAAAAGATTACAATCTCCTTCTCACCATAGAAGGGAGATTTAATTTACTACTTCTTGTGCTTCCAATCTTCTTGCTAGGAAGAAGATTCATTTTTGTCTTAAATACTTCTTTTTCCTTTTCTCATTTTCATACTCACATACTGTAAAAGAGTTTTTAGAATCACTCTTCAAAAAATTCAGTTGTACTGGTTCTAAGAGTCTCCTTTTCAAAAGACTCAGTTGGTTCTAAGAGTCTCATTGTCAAAAGACTCAGGGTGGTTCTAAGAGTCTCCTTATCAAAAGACTCAGTGCAAGATAGTGAATTCCTACCAAGGGGGTAGAAGAGTGGACTACCCAAAGTTTGGGGAACCACTATATCTCTTTGTGTTGTGCTGTGATTTTTCTTATTGTATTTATTTTTCTTTACTTGTTGAATTCTTGTTGGTGTGTGTGGGAAGCTCTAATCTGTGATCATACACATATATATATATATATATATATATATATTAACTTTGCACAAAATATTTTTAATCTCTATTCACCCCCCCCCCCCCTCTAGAGAATTTTAGTGAGGTTAACTGTGCACTTTCAATTGGTATCAAAGCAAACTTTCAGATGAAATCTTCCAACCCTCTCAGATGAAATCAGGAAGTATGAAAAGTTGGGAATATGAAATCTTCCAAAAGAATTTCTTCTCAACCCTCTCAGATGAAATCTTCCAAAAGATTGCTGATTGTGAGTCAGCTAAGGAAGTATGTGAAGCTCTCACCAAAATGGTAGAGGGAAGTGCTGATGAGAAAAAGGATAGAAAGGCACAACTCATCTCTCAATATGAAAACTTTCAGAAGAAAGAAGGTGAAAGTGTTGCTGACATGTATGCCAGATTCAACCTCATAGTGAATGATTTGAAGACACTTGAAAAGGACATATCTCTCACTGAAATAATGACAAACTGCTAACTTGCTTCCCTAGCTCTTGGGATTCAAGAATCTGGCCAATTAGAGACTCCAGAAGTCAAAGAGAAATTTCAACAGATGTCCTGTTGGGCAAATTAAAATCCTATGAACATCTGTTGAAGACAAGAGATGAGAAAGAATAGAAAGAAAAAGCCCCCTCACTCTCAAAAGAAAAAGTATTGCATTGAAGGCTGTTGAAGGTGAACCCTCTACAAGTGATGAGGAGCTGATCAGTCTGCTAGCCAGAAGGTTTAAGAAGTGGATTAAATCAGAAGGATCCAGAGGAAGAGACTCAAAAACCAGGTATAATAAAACACCTACTAAAGAGATTATATGTTACTCTTACAGGAAACCTGGACATATTGCACCTGAATGTCCTAAGGAGATCAATAAAAAAGAAAGATCTGAAAAGAATAGATCTACAGAAGAAAAAGAAGAAAGAGAAAGGTCTCATTGCTCAATCATGGAGTGATTCAGAAACTGAAGAAAGCACCTCATCTGACAATGATCAAGAAGAGACCAAGCTGGAGGAAACCTGTTTGATGGCCACTGAGAAGCATGATGACACATCTATGATGTATCACATCTCTAGGCTGGTGTGGTACTTGGACAGTGGATGCTCCATGCAAATGACAGGATGCAAAAATCTGTTAATCAACTTTGAGGATAGACTTGGACCATCAGTAACTTTTGGAGACTCTAGTTGTGGCCAAACAAAGGGCTTTGGAGATTTCAAAGAAGGGAAAGTCACCTTCAAGAATGTGGTAGTAGTCAAAGGACTGAAGCACAATCTGATAAGTATAAGTCAGATATGTGAAAATGGTAAGTATGAGGTAAAATTCATCACACTATTCTGCCATATTATTGATATCAAGACTGGTGCCACAGTACTCAATGGAATTAGAAAAGGAAAAGTATATGTAGTGGACTTTAGTTCCTCACCCACAGAAGTCTGTTTATTTAACAATATTATTGATAAAAGTGAACTATGGCATAGGAGACTAGGTCATCTAAACTACAAAACAATTTGCAACCTTCAAAAGGAACGTCGATACAATTTCGATGTTGCGTCGAATACTATTCGACGTACATTGATTTAACCTTGATTTTCCTTTCTTAGAATTCATATTTAACTCTTTTTCAGGGGTTAAGAGAAATCATTTTCCCAACAATCTCCCGCTATTTGTCTTAACCCTATTTAGAGAGAAATTGTATTTAGCATATAATTAACATAGCAAAGCATTTGTACAGATAATGAAGATTTCACACAATCAGAAGCAAACTTCATGTTCAGACCAATCATAAAGTATATGAAGCATTATTTTCAAGTATTATTCAGGAGGGGTAGGAGGAGTCTTTCTTTTTCTGTTGAATACTATTGTGGATTGCTCTTTCCCAGTAGCAGGTGACTCCTTCAGCTCCCCCTGGGTCTCAGCCATTTGCTCCCCCTGAGTCTCAGCTCCCCCTGCCCCTGACTCCTGAGCCCCTTCTTCAGCCATCACAGCATCTGGCTCTTTCTCTTTTCCAGCATCAGCTTCATTTCCTTTTTCAGTTCCAGCAGCTGGTTCATTTTCTTCTTGATTTATAGCAGTATTCAGCTCTTTCTCACCTTCTTCCTTTTCAGCCTCATTTTCTGCTCTGCTTCCCTCCCCTTGTAGTAGTGCCACTTGATTTGCAGCATCTCTTGCTATGTTGAGTACCTCTATTGTTTGTTCATCATTGTGTAGCTCAGTTACTATCTCATTTCCAATTGTCTTGAGCAGTGCAAGACTGTCAGATTTTGAAGAAGGGGATTTGTGTGAGGGAGATTTAAGATTGGAGGGCTGCTCTTCATCTAGCTTCTCCCCCTTCTTGACCTTCTTTGCCAATGAGGTTAAGAAAGACTTGGTAACTCTTGAGGAAGAGAGAGAGTTCTTCAGACTTTGCACAGAGGCACTGACCCCATCTATTTGGGTGTGCATGTGTAGGATTGAGGAATGAATCTGGGAGCAGTGCTCATCCAGCATTGCTTGGAATGTTTGAGCTGTTGATGCAATGCATTGAGTGAGGAGAGCTTCAGTGGATGCAGATGGTTCATGTTGTGGTTGGGGATGAGGAGAGAGTGGTGAAGGTGGTGATGAGGCTGGAGAGAAGTTAGTTGATACATGAGGTATGAGTGATAAAGGAGGTGGAGAGGATGAGAAAGTAAGACGAGGAGGAGGTGGAGAAACTGCTGTTTGAGGAGCAGGTGTTTGAGAAGAGGTAGGTAGAGTAGGAGTTGTGAGAGTGGTAGAGACTATTTGAGTGGATGATGGTGGTAGAGAAGAATTGTCTCTTTGAGGAGAAGGAGGAGGAGATGGATGAGCAGGAGAGTTAGGAGGAGAGGGAGTCCTTTCAGGAGCTCATATGGAGTTTTTGATTTAGTTTTGTGTATTAGGCTTCTATTTAGAACATAGTTGGCAGTGTTGACTGCTTCAGCCCAGAAAGTTTTTGGCAAACCTGATTCTACAAGTAAGGTCCTTCCTGATTCTATTAAAGTCCTATTCTTTCTTTCAGCTCCATTTTGCTGAGGAGTTCTGATGCACAAATCTCGCACACCGCTATAGGCGGTAGCTCCACTGCGGCACGAAACGGCAGTGTACCGATCGTTCAAGTAATATAAAATGTGGGAGTGAATCCCCAAGTATCGATCTCGGAAGGAACACAGTAAGGTGGAGTTTACAATCGAGGAAGGACTTGAGATCGAAGTCCTTTATGTCGGATGGATGCGGAAACGGGGGGTCTTGGATTGTGGAAATAAAATAAAAGCTATCAACTACTCCTATGCAATGCCGCTATGCAATGCTTCGCTTGGCGGGATGGAGACTAGGCAGGCCTTGAGCGCGCTGCGTCGCAAGGCGGATGGATGAGTAGGCAAGTGGAATCGAACTGTGCAGGCCTTGAGCGCACTGCTTCGTTGGGCGAATGGATTACACGGGACGCTATGCCACGCTTCGCTAGGCGGATGGAAGAGTAGGCTAGCGAATGGAGTGGAGAGAACGGCGGAATGAGGGTCGCAAGCACCTCTTCGCAAAGCACACCACTAACAATTGTTAGGGCGGCACAACACAACTAACAATCCACACCACAAGGCACACCTCAAATGAACATATAACAAGATTACTCAATCACATAGACATGATTTCATACTAATGTTAACCAATAAAAGTACACTTCATCAAACATATAAGAAATCTAACTAAACTATCAACTACAAGAGGAGATGAGTGTGCGAAATCGACCGACTCCGAAGTCTTGTTGAGGATTCACGGAAGGAATCGTCGGGTTGTCAATCCGCGTCCAAGCTCGGTCCTCAACTGCGTCCGGGGTAGAGAGAGCTGTCACTACTCTCCAATGGACCCGTCTTCTTCGTGTCACGAACCGGTGGAATGATCACAAGCTGCTCCGATCTTGAATGTGAGAGCTAGGTTGACTCCCTTCTTGAAGCTCTTGGATGAAGGAGATGGCCGAGAGGAAGCTCCAGCGAAGATTTGGCGTTGAAAGCTTGCCTGGAGCTCCTCCTTAAGGTGGGCGGAGCTAGAGGGGTCGGAACTCCCTGAAATAGGCGGAAAATGGCGGACTGGAAGCGATGCCGACCTAAAATCGCGCTTATCTATTTATTGGCGGAGCAGGAAATAAACACCGCGCACGATCAGGCGCACGACCAATGGTCGTGCGCGAAAGAATGCCTCTGATCGTGCGCGAAGAACCTGTAGCATAGTCCCAGACTGCAAAATAATGCATGGTCAGTGGCGCACGACAAGTGGTCGTGCGCGAAGGAGGCCAACGATCGTGCGCCGACGCTCGATCTGGGAAGGGAATTAACGCACGACCAGTGGTCGTGCGCCTTGTCGTGCGCGAAGGAAAATGCAAGACCAGTGGCTTTTTCGACCGAAAATCCCCCAGAACCCATCCCGAGTGTCACACAACCCTTGGACCTGCATGAAAATATACTAGATCACAAAAATACATGAAATCACACCAAGATGGGGCATAAATGTGCACTAAGCAATGAAATGGGCAACGTGATCAAATAGAATTGAATATAGGCCTAAAGTGAAGTGCAAGTGCATGAAAACTAGCCCAGATGAGTCCGAAAATCACTATATAAACTGGACTCATCACACCCCCAGACTTACCTGTTTGCACGTCCCGAGCAAACACATCCTAAGCAGGCGGGGAAAAAATAAATAGCTAGCTTAAAATTACACCGAGGAGTACCATGCGAAGTCGCATGCCCAAGTGCATAGAGAAATAGTAGATAAGGTTTCTAATTATACCCATAGTTTATATATTTCTAATGGAGTAAATAAATATTACTACTACTCATAAAAGTGAATCACGGTGAATCAATCAGTCACGCATACGGGGAAAGTAAAATACACGCTGAGATGAGCATTGCCCAGGCAGGGGTTTGGGACAAACTCCACCGAAATCCATCGGTGTCGGAGACCATAAGCTCGCCCGGTCACATTCTCTCCACGACACTCGATTAGTTCAGAGCGTGAGTCGGTAGGACTTAAGGTTTTTCATGCGGCTTGGGTTACGGTGAGGTAAACAATGATAAACAGGACGGCTTAAAGCACCTAACCCAAATGAGCTTAAACAATAACTCTATCCCCGCAGCAACTAAGACACGTGGATGCACCACACCCCCAGACTTGGATTTGAACGCATGGGTGAGTAAACCGCCTACTCCAAAATACATATCTCAAAGAGATTTTCAATTTAACTCCTGCTCATTTTTCTTTTCCCTTTTTTTTTCATTTCTTTTTCGAATTATATATTTTTTTAAAATTCAGCAAATGTTCAAGGGAGTACAACCACATCTCCAAATTTAACATCACCACATCAACATTCCAAAATACAAATTTGAAAACAGCTAAAGCTCAGCTTTGGGTATGTGATTAGGATCGACTTTTTGGTTTTGGTGGAATAAAATATGGGGCTGAATCAAAGGGATGGGGTAGGCACAAATGGGCTAACGAGGATAAGATATCAGGATTGGCACAAAAGCTCAACTGGGCCAAAATGATGGCCTACGTCATTCTTGCGCAACAGAATTATCCTATGCCAATGTTTCAAGAATCGCTTGGGGCGAGTTCTTAGTCACCGAGAAAGGTTATCCTTCCTCCCGGCTCAAGCAATACACGTCTAGCGATAATTTACACACCCATATGCTACCTTTTGCTTCAAACCGGATTCACCATTTGAGTAGAGCAAACATTATTTACACTAATAGAAATGTATAAGACTAATAGTATAAAAAGGAATCTAATCTACACAAATCTCTATGCTCACAAAAGCATTAGACTAGGAACACCAGAGTCAACATTTTACTCCACTGTATAATTTAAAAGCCAGCACAATGATTTGCCCGAACCTTACTCAAGAAATGAGTTTAGCTTACGGCACGCAAACAGCTAAGCAAACGCACAAGTGGGTGCAAGTGGTGTGTGATGCAATGATCTGAACAAAATAAATCAATAAAAGCTTCTAGTATGCATATGCAGTGTGCACGTGAGAGGGTAAACACAACTACTCCCCGCCGGACTTAAACTATGCATTAAGATATTCTAAAACAAAGTTAGGGGAAGAGGGTACCCAATGCTCAGCAAGTGAGCATACCAGAAGACGCGTGTAGAACAAGACCAGGCCGCACCTCCGCCGTACGAAGAATCACGACCACCGCCTTCCATAGGAACGACCTGCAGGGGTGAGCTCTGCAAAAACACAGGAAAAATAGAAAAACTAAAACTGAATTGAAATTCAACTAACTATTCTACTTAACGAAAAATACAATGCAAGAAAAATAAGATAAGTACTGGGGTTATTGTCTTCCCAGCACGACTTATTTGGCATTTGTACAGTTCTAGATTATAGGCCTATGGAATAAAAAGTGCACAGGTAACTGTTCCATTATCCATTTCAGTGGCCGACACCGATACGGCGATAAAACAGATACCCCTCTACCTGTATAATAATACCTGCGCAGCACAGGTAGAGGAAATAGGAAATAAGAAGAGGAGGAGGCCTGGTCCTCACTCATCTCACCACAAAATAAATCCTTGCCTAGCAAGGTATCGTCTTCAGGGCGACAGCAGGAGGAAAAGGCAATGAATGAGGCTTCCTCTATGGAGGGGGGGGGGGGGTCAACCTCCTCACATGAGAGGATACACTCATCATTGACTTGAGCAGAATGCTCCAAATCCTCCTGAAGTACCTGCGAAAACTCAACCTGCACAGGCTCAGATATAGAAGAAAGGGGGTCAAGAAATAAACGAGAAGAAGAACATAAATAACAATCAAGCGGAGGAGTGGTCCTGGACACACTCCCAATAGGTTGGGAAAGTAAAATAATGTTTGCATTGTCATCAATGCTACAAGGCTCGGAGGGATCAACAAGGGCCATGCCTAGGATTTGAACTTCCTCCACCGGTGCTGAGGAAAGCTCCTCTTCACCTAGAAATTTGTCCTCCTCCATAGGAGTAGCCACACTACATTGATCGCCAGCTTCATCTTGCGACACATCATCAACAATGTCGTCGGAGACGAGCGTAGTAGAATGCACAACAGGGGAAGGAGCAGTGCTGAATAAAAGTCAAGCACTGATTCCTCACAAAGAATCAAATCTACGCTAGGTGATGGATGTATAGGGGAGATGGGCTCAGTCATGTTAGTGCCCAGATCAGCCACACATCTGGTGGCTGTGTCCACATCATACACTTCAAAAGATGAAGGTGACACAGACACATAACCCGATGTTGAAGGTGTGCTGCCGGAAGTAGGACTCGGGACAATCTGGATATCCGGCTCGTCATCCTCATCCAATTGGCGAAGATAATCAGCACAATCCTTCAAGGCATGATCCATGCTCTGACAAAACAAGCACTGCCTTACAGGCTTCTTTGGCGCAGTGGCGCAGCAGAATAGCCATTAGACCTCCGCGCAGCATATGGAGTACCAGACGAAGTCGGTGCTCCATATGATGGGGCAGGAGTGCTAGGGCCATTATCTCCTGTTGGACATCTATCACTAGCATGAGAGATATCTCCACAAAAACGGCAACGAATGTTAAATGATGCCCACATAGTATGGAGATAGCAAGATTCAAAATAAAGACACTATTGTGCAAACTATTACACCTAACAGTAATTTACTAAACAACCTAATTAAAAACAGGAAAATAGAATAAAAAGAGCTGAAATAAAAATAAACGACGCAATTTACAAATGGAAGGGCTTCTCTCTCAGGTTCTCCCGCTCCAGAAAACTCACACGTCTGTGTTCCCCGGCAATGACGCCAAAAACTTGATGCACAAATCTCGCACACCGCTATAGGCGGTAGCTCGACTGCGGCACGAAACGGCAGTGTACCGATCGTTCAAGTAATATAAAATGTGAGAGTGAATCCCTAAGTATCGATCTCGGAAGGAACACAGTAAGGTGGAGTTTACAATCGAGGAAGGACTTGAGATCGAAGTCCTTTATGTCGGATGGATGCGGAAATGGGGGGTTTTGGATTGTGGAAATAAAATAAAAGCTATCAACTACTCCTATGCAATGCCGCTATGCAATGCTTCGCTTGGCGGGATGGAGACTAGGCAGGCCTTGAGCGCGCTGCTTTGCAAGGGCGGATGGACGAGTAGGCAAGAGGAATCGAACTGTGCAGGCCTTGAGCGCACTGCTTCGTTGGGCGAATGGATTACACGGGCCGCTATGCCACGCTTCGCTAGGCAGATGGAAGAGTAGGCTAGCGGATGGAGTGGAGAGAACGGCAGAATGAGCGTCGCAAGCACCTCTTCGCAAAGCACACCACTAACAATTGTTAGGGCGGCACAACACAACTAACAATCCACACCACAAGGCACACCTCAAATGAACATATAACAAGATTACTCAATCACATAGACATGATTTCATACTAATGTTAACCAATAAAAGTACACTTCATCAAACATATAAGAAATCTAACTAAACTATCAACTACAAGAGGAGGTGAGTGTGCGAAATCGACCGACTCCGAAGTCTTGTTGAGGATTCACGGAAGGAATCGTCGGGTTGTCAATCCGCGTCCAAGCTCGGTCCTCAACTGCGTCCGGGGTAGAGAGAGCTGTCACTACTCTCCAATGGACCCGTCTTCTTCGTGTCACGAACCGGTGGAATGATCACAAGCTGCTCCGATCTTGAATGTGAGAGCTAGGTTGACTCCCTTCTTGAAGCTCTTGGATGAAGGAGATGGCCGAGAGGAAGCTCCGGCGAAGATTTGGCGTTGAAAGCTTGCCCGGAGCTCCTCCTTAAGGTGGGCGGAGCTGGAGGGGTCGGAACTCCCTGAAATAGGCGGAAAACGGCGGACTGGAAGCAATGCCGACCTAAAATCGCGCTTGCCTATTTATAGGCGGAGCAGGAAATAAACATCGCGCACGATCAGGCGCACGACCAATGGTTGTGCGCGAAGGAATGCCTCTGATCGTGCGCGAAGAACCTGTAGCATAGTCCCGGACTACAAAATAGCGCATGGACAGTGGAGCACGACTAGTGGTCGTGCGCGAAGGAGGCCAACGATCGTGCGCCGACGCTCGATCTGGGAAGGGAATTAACGCACGACCAGTGGTCGTGCGCCTGGTCGTGCGCGAAGGAAAACGCACGACCAGTGGCTTTTTCGACCGAAAATCCCCCAGAACCCATCCCGAGTGTCGCACAACCCTTGGACCTGCATGAAAATATACTAGATCACAGAAATACATGAAATCACACCAAGATGGGGGCATAAATGTGCACTAAGCAATGAAATGGGCAACGTGATCAAATAGAATTAAATATAGGCCTAAAGTGAAGTGCAAGTGCATGAAAACTAGCCCAGATGAGTCCGAAAATCACTATATAAACTGGACTCATCAAGTTCTAGGGGCTCAAAAACTTTATTTGATACCTATATCTTCACAGAAACTACTCATAAACTGATTTTCAAATTCAGTCCCATGATCACTTCTGATTATGGAAACCTGACTATTGAGTTCAGATTGAATTTGTTTTATGAATCTTGAGAGAGTCTTGTGGGTTTCATACTTAGCCCTTAGAAAGAATACCCAACTGAATCTAGAGTAGTCATCCACAATGACTAGGCTATAGGATTTTCCACCTAAGCTCTGAGTGGAGATGGGACCAAAGAGATCCATGTGTAGTAAGTAAAGGACCCTGGGAGAGTCATCCTTACCAATTGGTTTGAAGGATGATTTGGTTTGTTTTCCTAGTAGGCAAGGTCTGCATGGAGAGTCCTTAGAGTACCTAACCTTTGGTAAGCCTCTGACTAGGTTATTCTTTGCTAGTTTACTAATTATTTTGTAGCTTAGATGACCTAGTCTCCTATGCCATAGTTCACTTTTATCAATAATATTGTTGAATAAACAGACTTCTGTGGGTGAGGAACTAAAGTCCACTACATATACTTTTCCTTTTCTAATTCCATTGAGTACTGTGGCACCAGTCTTGATATCAATAATATGGCAGAATAGTGTGGTGAATTTTACCTCATACTTACCATTTTCACATATCTGACTTATACTTATCAGATTGTGCTTCAGTCCTTTGACTACTGCCACATTCTTGAAGGTGACTTTCCCTTCTTTGAAATCTCCAAAGCCCTTGGTTTGGCCACAGCTAGAGTCTCCAAAAGTTACTGATGGTCCAAGTCTGTCCTCATAGTTGATTAACAGATTTTTGCATCCTGTCATGTGCATGGAGCATCCACTGTCCAAGTACCACACCAGCCTGGAGATGTGATACATCATAGATGTGTCATCATGCTTCTCAGTGGCCATCAAACAGGTTTCCTCCAGCTTGGTCTCTTCTTGATCATTGTCAGATGAGGTGCTTTCTTCAGTTTCTGAATCACTCCATGATTGAGCAATGAGACCTTTCTCTTTCTTCTTTTTCTTCTGTAGATCTGTTCTTTTCAGATCTTTCTTTTTTGCTGATCTCCTTAGGACATTCAGGTGCAATATGTCCAGGTTTCCTGCAAGAGTAACATATAATCTCTTTAGTAGGTGTTTTATTATACCTGGTTTTTGAGTCTCTTCCTCTGGATCCTTCTGATTTAATCCACTTCTTAAACCTTCTGGCTAGCAGACTGATCAGCTCCTCATCACTTGTAGAGGGTTCACCTTCAACAGCCTTCAATGCAATACTCTTTTCTTTTGAGAGTGAGGGAGCTTTTTCTATCTCTTCTTTCTCAGATCTTGTCTTCAACATATGTTCATAGGATTTTAATTTGCCCAACAGGACATCTGTTGAAATTTCTCTTTGAGTTCTGGAGTCTCTAATTGGCAAGATTCTTGAATCCCAAGAGCTAGGGAAGCAAGTAAGCAGTTTGTCATTTATCTCAGTGAGAGATATGTCCTTTTCAAGTGTCTTCAACTCATTCACTATGAGGCTGAATCTGGCATACATGTCAGCAACACTTTCACCTTCTTTCTTCTGAAAGTTTTCATATTGAGAGATGAGTAGTGCCTTTCTATCCTTTTTCTCATCAGCACTTCCCTCTACCATTTTGGTGAGAACTTCCCATACTTCCTTAGCTGACTCACAATCAGCAATCTTTTGGAAGATTTCATCTGAGAGGGTTGAGACTAGGATATTAATAACCTTGGCATCATATCCTTGGACTTTCTTTTCTTCCTCTATCCACTCAGCTTTTGGAGCAAGTGTTTCAGTCACTTTTCCACTTGAGTCCTTTCTGAATGTCTTGGGGGGACCTGTCAAGATAACATTAAACAATTCATCATCAATAGAGTTCAAATAAATTCTAATTCTTGTTTTCCAAAGTGCAAACTTTTCAAGGTTGCAAATTGGTGGTCTGGTGGAAGCATAATCTTTGATTTGTGCCATGTGAAAAATAATTGTTAGAAAAAGTATATATATAAATAACAGGTAGGATCTTTTTGATCAAGGAGTTAACCTTTTTAGATCAACCTCCCTCTAATACCAATTGAAAGTGCACAGTTAACCTCACTAGAATTCTCTAGAGGGGGGGGGGGGGGTGAATAGAGATTTAAAATATTTTATGCAAAGTTTATATATATATATGTGTATGATCACAGATTAGAGCTTCCCACACACACCAACATGAATTAAACAAATAAAGAAAGTAAATTCAAGAAAAGAAATCACAGCACAACACAAGAAAATATAGTGGTTCCCCAAACTTTGGGTAGTCAACTCTTCTACCCCCTTGGTAGGAATTCACTATCTTGCACTGAGTCTTTTGATAAGGAGACTCTTAGAACCACCCTGAGTCTTTTGACAAGGAGACTCTTAGAACCAACTGACTCTTTTGAAAAGGAGACTCTTAGAACCAGTACAACTGAATTTTTTGAAGAGTGATTCTAAAAACTCTTTTACAGTATGTGAGTATGAAAATGAGAAAAGGAAAAAGAAGTATTTAAGACAAAAATGAATCTTCTTCCTAGCAAGAAGATTGGAAGCACAAGAAGTAGTGAATTAAATCTCCCTTCTATAGTGAGAAGGAGATTGTAATCTTTTCAGAATTTTGCAGCAGTATGGCTTCAGAAGCAGAAGAAGAAGAAGAATGCTTGATGGTTGCTGCAGAACAATTTCTCTATTCTCTCTTTTTCACTTTTTGGGAGCTTTTCCTCTTTTTCAATGTGTATATGGTGGATCACTTGTTATCTTTCTCTGCCGACCTCCTTAGTTATTTATAGCTCTGTTCATTAAAATAACACTATAGGATAGTAATCAATTAGCAGGTAGAGTATTAGAAAGAAAGAGAAATTTCCATAACAGTTATATCCATAGAAGTAAAGTATTCAATCTGATTTCAAACAATGTCCATAAAGGATTTAATCAATTTAGCCAAGAATCTATTAGAGGAAAGAATGATTCAGAATGGCTATAAAGAATAAATTGATTCCATATAAATCAGATCTATAAAAGAAGGAAAGAGATCTGGCGATTTTTGAATTAATCATATAAATCGACGTGCGTCGATTACTATTCGACGTAGGCGTCGAATTCATCTTGGCAGAGCGTCGAGAGGAGAATAAGGAAGGTGCGTTGACTAGGGTGCTTCGGCTTCTCAAGATACGTCGACTAGAAGTCAGAGCGACGTCGACATAGGATACGTCAAATTCTGCTTGGAGCTACTTCGACTCATTCTGAAAGGAACGTCGATACAACTTCGACGTTGCGTCGAATACTATTCGACGTATATTGATTTAACCTTGATTTTCCTTTCTTAGAATTCATATTTAACTCTTTTTCAGGGGTTAAGAGAAATCATTTTCCCAACAAAATGGGATACCAAGGCAATTGCTATTCCGGAATTCGGAAAGTTGGCTATGATGGAGCCACAAATTCTGTTTGGCAAGCTCCTATCACGTGAGCTAAAGCTGAGTATTAGAAAAGCTGAAGAAGAAGGATGCTCCACTTCTGGAAGAGAGAAGTCTGTAGCATTCAGAGCCGAAGGGTCAAGAAGAAATAAAGCTACCTCATCTGTCAGGAGACAATCCTCAGATGAAGATGATGAATCAGATGCTTGCCCCTCAAGATCTGATATGTCCGATGGAGAGCTCTCTTCACTCTCCAAGAAATTCAAGAAATTGCTAAGAAAAGGGAGCCTAAGGAATAGTCAGTCCTCATCTGATCATAAACATCACAAGAAGGAACACAACAACGACATGTATAAAACTAAACCGAAAAAACATATTTTGACTGATACATTTGTTATTGTTGTAATAAGTCAGGACATATAAGTACGGAATGTCCATACAAAAAGAAGAAAGAGAAGAAATCCTTCAAAGGAAAAAGGAAAGAAGAAAAGAGCTTCTTAGCAAAGAAGACTAAGACTCTTAGCGACAGTGACTTAGGGAAGTCAAGCTCAGATGAAGAAGCTTATTTTGGACTTATGGCACATTCAGATGAGGAAGGAAGCGTCTCCTCATACAAGGGGAAGGTAAACTCACACACTCCTCTTTCTGCATCTGAAACTGACACCAATGCAAATGAAGGCTATTCTTCAGAGGTAGATTCAGAATTAGTGACTCAGTATAAAGCCGTTTTGGAAGGATTTGACAAATGCCGCAAGGTAATCAAATCTCAAGCAAAAGAGATTGCATCTCTCAAGGTGGTGGAATCAGATTTGAGGGAGGAAATTGAAAAATTGACTCTTCTCAAAGAAGAAGTCCAAATCTTGAAAGATGAACTTAAAAGCTCCTCTGAGTTATTAATTCTTAAGGAGAAATTCATAAATGAATTAGAAGAAAAGTTAGTGGTGGAAAGGAAGATAGTTGAAAGCTTCTCTAAACCAAAAACTATTCTTCCAATCATTGAAAGATTTTCTGCTCCTGCGAAGGTTAGTGGCCTTGGTCATGAGGCTGAAAGTTGTAAGGTCGCTGCGAAGAGAGCTGTGAAAGGAAAAGGAAAGGCTAATCAAAGTTAACCTTCATTCAGGAAGGTAGTGTTCCCTACCAACACTTATGATTTTGAGTCCATGTATGGTCACTTTACAAGACCAACTCATGTTGAGTCAAGTAAGGGGAACCAAGGATGGAGCCGTCCCCGAAACCTCGAAACAACTGCTTTTAAGGCACCTTATGAAGAAGTAATCCTCAAGGATCATGGTTCATTTGTACATGGATCAGTTGCTAAGAAAGCACCAAAGATCCAATTTATTGTTGCTAAATCTCTTGAAGAGAAGAAGGAGTCATGTGTGTGTTGCAACCACGAGGCTTCTACTTCTAAGAAGGTGGCTCCTGTTAAACTCCCCATTCAAAAGTTAAAACAGGAGAACAAGAGAAGATACAATCGATTTGATTGTTGGTGTTGTGGCAAGATTGGTCACTTCGCCATAGATTGTTACTTTAATCCCAGAAATTATAAGACTCCACGGGTTAACAATGTAAGAATGACCCCTTGCAATGTTAACATTCCTAATGGTGTTGATCTAACTAGAAACCTAGGACCCAAATCCTTTTGGGTTCCTAAGGGAAATTAATCTGTGTTTGCAGGTATGTCCAAAGGCCAGCCAAAACTCTAATCAGGCAATTGGACAGTGGATGTTCATGGTACTTGACCAGAACATAGAAGTATATAGTAAGGTTGCTGACAAACTTAGGAAATCAGTCCAGGCACTGAAATTCTAAGGGGGAGATAAGACTAAGGGGGACAAAAGATTGAGGGGGAGCTGATTCTACATATTCAAAATATACTCCCAAATGTGTACTCCTATGCAGTTGCTGAGGGGGAGCTTTGAGCTCTCATACTTTTTCTTCCCTATCTGAAGTAGTCAGAAAGGGGGAGAGAAGTTGAAATTGGAAGAGAATTTGAAGTTGGGAGGAATTGGCAAAGTTAAAAGAGAAAGTTGAAAGGGAGAGAAAGTTGAAAAAGCTAAGTTTTTAACTCTCCTTATCTATTTGATATATATTTATCTAATTGCAATTCAACTCAGTACATAGGTTCAGACTTCTTCAAATAGGGGGAGATTGTTGGGTATTGTAGCCACAATTACCTTGATTTGAAGAAGTGTTCCTTTGAACTAAGTTGAATTGAGTTGTATTTGATGTTGTTTTCTAGTTATGTGTTTGCATGTTCTAAAGGGTTAAGTACAAACCAATGTCAGGTTCCAATAAGTTGTTAAACACAGGACTATACTATGTAATTCCTCATGGTATAGACCAAAGTGTTAACTTATGTGAAATCTCTCTATTGGGGTGTACTTTATATTCAAACACAAAGGAAGTCTAAGAGAAAGTTGCTGCTAATTTTGAAAATTGGAAGAAAGGAAAGAAATTGGAAAAATTTCTTAAGGAACCTCCGTTCGACGAAATATGGAAATTTCGTCGAACTCAGATTTTCGTCGAACTCAGATTTTCGTCGAACTCAGAATTTCGTCGAACGAAGCTGACGTTCGTCGATCGACGTTCGACGAACGGAATGGAGAAGAATTTTCGTCATTCTCTGGTGTGCTGATAGCTGAACGAATTTCGTCGACCACCGTTCGACTAAAATATTTAAATTTCGTCGAACACTGCCCGTTCGACAAAAATCTTCCCAGATCGACAGATTTTCGGTGGCGCTGTTTATATATATATTTCGTCGATCACTCTCGCCGATCTCCGTTCGATGAAAGGAAGGTTTTTCGTCGATCGCAATTTTGTTCGACGAAATTTTAACAGATTTCAGAAAGTGGTTTGCGCTGTTTCAAAATTCAAATTGCCATCAGATCTTCATTAATGCTTCACGTATTTTCTTCCTTAAATCATGCAGACAGCCGTTAGAAGATTATTTGCCTTATTATTTGGAGATCGCCGTTGGAATTGATTTAATTCCTTAATTTCTTTGAGATAGCCGTTGGAAATAAAATCTTCCTTATTTATTTTATTTAGCCGATTGAAGAGGAGTTGTCAATATATATATTCCCTCTAATTTTTTAATCAAGGTTAATCGTGAAAAAGGGAAGTGAAGAGTGCAAATATTTCATACAGATTTTTCTTTCTCTCTTGTTCTCTTGGATGATATTATTTCTCACGCAAGTTCTTCTCCTCCAACAAGAAAGTGGTTTACGATTCTTCATCGCCAAGGGCAATCGACAAAATCAAGCTATTCGGAATCTCTCTACTATATTTCTGATCAAGTCGACTCAAGTATTCAGTTCAAGGTTTTTCAAGCAAGGTTTTTCTTCTTCTTCGATCTTCTAGTGCAAGACTTTATTTCTCAAGCAAGAAAGAAGAGGACCAATTTTCTCAGATCTGAAGTCAAATCTCATTGAGATTTCAAGAAGTTTGTTTTACAACTTTTTCTTTTTGTAGGAGTTGTTTTGCTCCGAGTTTTTGTAGGAGTTGTTTTGCTCCGAGTTTTTGTAGGAGTTGTTTTACTCCGAGTTCTTGTAGGAGTTGTTTTGCTCCGAGTTCTTGTAGGAGTTGTGTTGATCCGAGTTTTTGTAGGAGAGTTTGTTCTCCGAGTTGTAGGAGTTTGGCTCCGAGTTGTAGGATTATTGATAATCCGAGATAGTGAAGTAGCCTAGTCTAGCCGGTCGTGCTAGATAGGTGAGGTGCAAAGTGGACTACCCAAGTACGGGGAAACACTATAAATCCTTGTGTGTACTGTGCTCTTTGGTTTTCTGTGCGCTTTATTTCTTATATTTTTAATTCCGCAAAAAGACAAGAAACCACCTATTCACCGCCCCCCCCCCCCCCACTCTAGGTGATTTAGGTCGCAACTAGATACTTTCAGTTAATATGTCGCGGTAGCAACAGAGCGTCATAATGATAAGGGATCTTCGCCTTTTTATTGTACTCATAGAGGCTTAGGAGTTGAAGTTCCTGCACACTATAAACACATGTCAAGAATGATCAAATACATTGGGATTTGTTATTCTCAAACCAAGAGATCTGGAAAGTATGGTCCAACAAACTCCCCTTTTGATAATAACAAATCATATATAAAAGAAATCAGTCAAATATAAAATTAGTGTTTATAATACAGGATAAACGTGATAGAATGCATATGCTCCCCTTATATAGATGCTCCCGCTATATGAGTGCCCCCTACATCAAAGTATCCTATGTATTTTACTCCCCTTAAGTGTGAATTTCTTTCAAAATTATTCTCCCCCTTTTGGTATTCTCAAAAGAGGGTGGAGAGAAAAATTATCATTTAAGGTGTAATATGTTTGTAGAGAAGGTAAAGAGCATAACAATGATTTATGACTTAGTGATACCACATGGTGAGTGAGTAAAGGATATTTGAGTTGAAAGAGTGAAGCTTTATTAGTTTAGTAAACATGACTACTTGTTGGGTAATAAATTATTCATGATCAAGCTTTCAAGTAGTAAAAATTGTGGAAAGCATGCTGAAAGATTTTGTACAGAAAACATCTTTATAAGAGTTTGAAGCATAGTTAATGAGTAAAAGTTTTAGTCTAGTAGAAAATAGATGTTTTATCAATTGAAGGACAAGATCAAATATCACTTGTTAACACAATATAATAGCACTTGTTCACAGAATAACACTTGATCAAATATCAGTTGTGCTTTTAAGTTTTTATTTTCTAAACGCAAATTTGAATTAATATTTTTCAATTTCTTAATTCTACGTTTAGCCATATCTAGCACATCCAATGTAGAGATAGACGTTGAAACAAGAAGAGAGAAATTTACTTTGCTTACAATGTTATTGGATGGAGCAAGGTTTGAACATAAGGTTTCATTGACATCTTCTTTATCTTGGCACTCCTTTTCCATTGATGATTTGTCATCTTTCCTTCCGCTTGATGTGCAGTTCATGGATCCATCAATAGAGGGTCTTTCTTGAATGCCTATGCAAGCTTGCATATTCTCCAGTTCTTGCGATTGTTCCATACCTATAGAAGGAGAATCATAAATTTGTTCTAGAAAATTCCAAATCTCATAAGCAGTAGGTAAAGTATAAATAAGTTTGAAAATATTTTGATCCAGTGCACAAAATAAACTATTTATAACTTTTGCATTTAAACCCTTTTCCTTTTTATTTAGAATACTTGGTGGCATTTTAATTGTAATATTCTACACGTCTTTATCTAAAGATTTAAGAAAAAAATTCATTATGATTTTCCACCCTTTATAATTTTCCCCCATAAATAAAGGTGGTGCTAAAGATTTTTCTTTTAATACAATTTCATACCCTCTGGTGAAAGGGAGATCATGAAGCGCAATTAATCCTGGTTGTGAAGCCATTTTGGAATAATCTGGTCTGATACAACGTGTTGGATCTGTAGGCACCCTTAGAGGGGGGGGGGGGGATGAATAAGGGTTGTAAATCTTTTCAAAGCTTAGGTGAAGTTATACAAATATGTAGAATATATTTTATGAAAATATTTCAGTTAAGACAATGATGTAAGCTTTTTATGAAACTGTGTTGCACGAAACAAGTGAAATGGAGACTATGATGCTACCGCTAGTGGTAGAAGTTACCGATCGGCGTTATTGATAGAAAGCTCCCTTTTTGTTTAGATTTCAAAGATCAGAGATAACAAGTCAATACTAGAGAAAAAGATAGGATTATTGCTTCAAACATGATTACAAAACTTAAACACAATGACGCTTGGAATTGTGGCGAATGTAAAAACCTTTTTGATTTTTTATACCGACCCTTCTCCCAAGGAACGATTGGCTTTATCCTATCTCTCCTAAGATGAGGCCTCGATCTGCGCCTAGATAAAACCCTAGACCTAGTCGCCACACCCACGCGACAAATTCTCCCTAGTCCTCGCAAGGCCCTAATCGTCATCCATGGGCGAATTTCTCTACTAGCAAAAGTTAAGAGTTACAATTAATAATAAAGACTAAAGCATCAAAAACTCCCTCAAAAGTTGAACTTGAAGAAGATATATGCGTGATTGATCCATCTTCATGTTCTTAGCGTTCACGAGCATTGATGGAGTTTTCTTGGCTACAAGGAGGAGGCTCTCACGAAAGTTTAGGACTTGTAGCTTTTGATTCATCGTATGTGAGCACCGCTAAAAGGAGGAGGACCGTTCATTAAATAGACTCGGATCCTTGCGCCAGGGGGTAGCGCTATCGTCGGGCAGTAGCCTCCATAGGCAATAGGATGGCACACAGATTGAGTAATCTTTGCGAACATTCTTGCTCCAAAATAGGTAACCCCTCCTACCTCGTCGCGGTAATACTAACACGCCGCATTAGCAATATATCATTCCTAGCCATCGTATCTTCTTCCTCCTTTGCTCCTCAATCATCAACGTGATGGAGGGACTTCCATAAGTTATCGTTGGGCGTTAGTCTTAATGTGTCGTGGTAGAACTTGCTATATCTGAGTCCCGTCAACATTTCTTTCTCGATGATATTTCCATCTCGACGTGGTTTCCAAATATTCCAACACTAGCACCAGTGGTAGCGTTAATGCGCCGCAGTAGGACTTGCATTAATATACTCTTTCTGACCCATCCTGAGGGCATCCACATTCCATCCAGGATTCTGAGAGTAGAGTCCTAGAGTCAGGACTCCACTTGCATGATTATGGATCCTGCTCAATTTCTCTAAGCCTCTCCTGCATGTACCTCTTGCTCTGGACCCTTTTCCATTTTCTGGAGTTAGTAGAGTCTCCAACTTCTATGCCGTAAATCTCTAATGCAGTGCTCTCATATGGTTCTGCTAATTCAAATGTTGAGGGAGGCTTTTGTAAGGCTTGCTTGACTTGATTTACAGTCCACATGGCCTGATTTGAGCCAGCATTTGTCATTGCCTTCTTCCCTTTAGGACTTCTTCAGCTATATGATCATCAAGAGTTACTTGCACCAAATTTATTCTATCATGTAGGTGTTGTTCAGCGTCACCCAGGTTATTTCTTACTTCTAGCAAGTGTTCATCTGAGTTTTGAGTATTTTCATTTAACTTCTCTAGAATTTCATCTCTGTCTGGATTCATAAACCCTGTTATTTGTCAAAGAGCTTGCTCGGTATTCCTTGTCATAGTGACTTGGTTTTGAATGAGCTGACTTTGTTGATTTCCTCACCCACATGTTCCATGGCTGGAGCTGCCAAGTGAAAGAAGTTAGTTTACTCAGTGTTGAGGTGATGTATATCATTCTTCATAGTTTGCAACTCAGCCTTCATTTCTTGCCATAGGTGGTCTTCTACTGTCTGTAGAATGAACCTTTCTATTTTCTCCCTTTGAACATTCAGCAAGGTTGATATCATATGAAATAAGGAGCCTGAGTGATTAGTAGGTGGTCCTACTACATTCTCTTCAGGAGCAGCATTTTCTTCTAGAGAAACTTCAGGAGCACTATCTTGAGCCAGAAGATCAGGTGAGTCTACCTACCTCTGCTCATCTTCTTCCACCAACACTTTCTTGCCTTTTATCATAATTTGGTAAAGCCCAGTATGGGGATCAGAACTATCATTCTTTTCAGGCACATTTTCTTCAGTTTCCTTTTCTAAAGCATCCTTCTCTTGGATTGCTTTCTTAGTTGCATGTCCTTTAGCTTGATTCTCCAGGATATAGCACCCCAGATGGGTCTCCCCCTCAACACTCTCATTGTCTTGGGCTGTGCTTCTAACTAGGAACTCCCCCTCAACTGGATCACTGCCCAAAATAGGACTGCCACTTTCCTCAAAAACCTTTGTGTTAGCAGGTTCACATATATCTTCTGGGATCAACTGATTTGGAGCTACCTCGCCATCTGTCAAAGCATGGTTTTGTAGAGATGGGGATCCTTCTTCCTCAGAACTGCTAGAGGGCCCTCCTACCTCCTCGGAGTGATCAGCTATAACAACTTTCTTTCTTTTTCCCTTTGTAGAAGTTTTGGCATCCTTAGGAGTTTTTGAGATGACTACCTCCCATCTGTCCAACATTTTTGAATCTAACCTCTTTGAATAGTGCTGAGGTGCTCCCATATTTTTCTTTACTACATCCCGAAGTGTATTCAAGAGGAAGATGGATAGGATTCTTCCAAATGATGGGGTCTTCAGTGTGTTCTTGATTCTCTGGAATAGGAATTTTCTCCAATCTGTCTTCTTTGAAATGATGATCCTGCACATTGTTTCAAACATTTCCTTTGAAATCCTATCATGGAAACCAGGCTTGCAAAGCAGTACTTTCCCTACAATGTCTGCAAGGAGCTTTCCCTTTCGATTGAATTCCCCCTTTTCAATAGACCCGTAGGTCTTGCCAATATGCCCACACCAGGCATATCCAACAGATAGATCTTCAGCAATCAAATCTTCTTCTTCGACCTCTTTCTCTAATCTCGGAATCTGCAGAGCTTTTCTTATGCACTTGGCTGTTACTTTGATCTTCTTCCTAGGCACTGTAGACTTTAGAATGGCCCCTGAGCTATATATTCTAGCTCAATAAATAATTCATGGACCTCCCTGTTCATGAGAACACAGGGTTCGCAGAGCAGATACTCCATCCCTGCCGATTCTATCAACACAATTACTGACCTGATCTCTTCGGATCAAGAACTAAATCCTCCACTCATGAGCTTGCATCCGGAGATGACTGATGATTCTTCCTTCTTTGGAGACATTGAAGCAGATCGTCGAGAGAGAGTGATTGTCAGAGTCGGAACAGAGGTTTTTCACTGAAATGACTTAGGGCAAATGAAAGTGTAATTTTTACCTAAGCATTCACTCTATTTTTATTAGAAGTAGATGAAGAGGCGCATACCTTTTTGTCTTGGTTAATAGATTAAAAAAAACATCAGACAGCTCTGATTAAAGATCCAATATTGCATTATGTATCTGCGTTGTATTTCGACGAAGCGTATTTTTGTCGTCGAAACTACTTCAACCTAGTCATCAAAATTACTTCAGATTTGTCGTCGAGACTTCACCAATAACATCGAGACTCAGATTTTGTCATTGAGACAGCTCGTTTTGTATCGCTAAGAATTCATATATGATGTCGAAATACCCATATGATACTTGTCTAACTTGAGCACTCCTTGAAGAATTCTTGGAGGCACTGCTACTTATATTATCCTCTTCACATTTCTTATATAGAGTACCAATTTGATGTTTACTTGGGTAGGGCTCCATTCTTCAAGGTTTGGGTTCTTCTTTACTTCAATCATTCTCTCCATTTGGCTTCTTGTTCTTCAAAGTAAACATGATGTCTTTTGCTTTCTGAATTACCTACTTCTCAAGCATGGTGATGAGAGAGTAGGGACTATGATGGTAGAACATGATGCACATCTTCTATTATTAATCTGAGGTCTTCAATGTGAGTGAAGTTGTGGACTCCCCCTCAATTGTTATAGGGATTTGAGAAATTCTTCTATTTCTTTAATAACTTCATGTCCACAACTTTGATCTTTCCCAGATACCTCAATTTCCATGTTCAAAAGAACCTCCTGAGCAATTTAGAGGATATCTTCTTGATGTGCTTTATTTTGAAGAGCTGGATCATGGTTGTATCTTCTCTTAGAGGCTCCCCCTCAATAGAAGCAAGAGAGGGTTGAACTTCTTATGGGAGGTGTTCTGGGATTTGAGTGTCATCTGTTTGTTTTAATCCCCAAGTATCACTATTGTTCTACTCTCTCTTGATTTAGTTTTCTTGAATACTTATTTATTCCAGTCTTGTGCCTGGAGCAATTATTGTCCAAGTACCAAAAAGTGTTAGCATTTGGACATACCTGCAAAAAGGATTACATATCCTTAGGCACCCAATTGGATTTGGGTCCTAGGTCCATGCTAAGGGAATAACCTGAAATTTTAAACTTCTGAGTGGTCTGCACTCTTCTTGCATTAGGCACTGTTGGATTGAACCAGCAGTCTAGGGCAAAATGACCAATCTTTCCACAACACAAGCACTCATACCTATTGTATCTTCTCCTATGCCTTTCCACCCAAAAATGTTGGTGGACCAGAGTGAAGATAGTTATCCTAACAGACCTTAGGTGAACCTCATAATGGTGAGTATGTAGTTAAGTTGGTCTCACCACTTTTTGGTTCACTACTTTGGGAACAGGCTTGGTGGGGGCTGCCTTTCCCTTACTTTTGATTGTTGATGCTCTAAATCCATAGACATGAGAACCAGGATTATTCACATGAGTCTCTTCAAGGGGTGCTTTAAAAGCATTTGGCCCAAAGCTTGCTCTCGTATGTATGTTGTAGGGTTTATTGCTTCTAGTAGAGAAGGCATTGATCAGATGACCATGCGAAGATATTTGGTCAGGGAAATTTGATGCCAGCACCTTCTCCTTGAAGGAAGGTTGGGCTTCAGATTCCTTGCCCTTGACTGTCTCTTTGCCAAATCCTACACCACCTCTGAATGGTGCAGAGAATTTATCAATAATGGGAAGGACAGTCTTGGGCATTGAGAAGATGGCAACAATTTTCTTCTCAGCCAGTAACATTTGCTCAAGATCCTTGATGACCTTGTTCTTCTGACCCAACTCAGCATTTTTAAGCTTTGTGACATCCTTGAGTTTGTCCATTTCTTTGCTCATAGATGCCATCTTTTCAGGTGTCTATTAGAGCTCAGATTGGGCAGATTTCAGGGATGCTAACTCCTTAGATTGAGCTCTAAGAACCTTCTTGCTTCTTTTTAAAGCAATTCATAGGGCTTCATTATGCTTTACTAGCTCAGATTCAGCCTCGTGTGGGGATCTTGAGGGTATGTTATTGCAAGCAGATCCACACTTACTCTCATGCATATACTCTATCATTGAATCCGAATCAGAGACAGATAAGGGGGCTCTAATAAGTACTTTCCCAGGAGAAGTGTTGTCATCCAGGATTACTTTAGTTATGGCCATGAAGCCAATGAGAGCCTTCTCCTTAGCTTCTGATGATTTTGAGTTAGAATCACTAAGTGTTCTGATTTTCTTAGTTGTGAATCCTTTCTCAGATTCCCTTTTGTCCATTGGGCTTTTTCTATCATCAGTCTTCTTGGATTCTTTCTTCTTAGAGGGGCAGTCAATAATCATATGAACTATCTTCTTGTAGTGAAAACGAACTGAGTTAGCCAAATCAAATTTATTATGCTTAGAAGTTATACCTTTCCTCCTTTGAAGATTTGGACTTGTCATGATGACTAGATCTTCTAGAGTTTGAGGAGGATGTCCTATGGATGTCTCTTCTTCTTCTAGGCATCTTACTTTTGAGCTGCTTGGTAAGGAGTACTGGTTCTTTAACAGTGACATCAGATTCTGATGTGCTTGCATCAGAAGCTTCAGTGTCTTCAGAGATTTTCGGAATTGTAGGAAACTTGTTCTTGGTACACATTAAGCTTTCATCCTCAATAACCATGGCCCTTTCTCTGGTGTTCCCCTTTAAGTTCTCTTCTTCAGTTCCCTCCATGTAGATCTCCAAGGAATCCCACATTTTTTTGCAGTTTTGCAATGACTTAAGTTTTGAGATGTAGATTCATCAATTGCATTTTTAATTATAAGTTTTGCTCGCTTATCCATGGTTAACAGATCTACATTTTCATTGGTGAATTGTGACAATGTTTCATGGACTGAAGGAGTTGTTGTAGTCAGTGAGCCAGTCATGAGGATTTAGAGTCCCTATTCAGCAACCATAAATAACATGGGATCTGATGCTTCCATGAAAAACTTAACTCTTAGCTTCCATATGGCAAAGTTCACTTTGGTGCAGATGGGCAGCCTCATTGTTTTCATCTCATGATGATGTTCACAGGCCATTGATAGATCACAACCCAATCAAAAACTTGTATATCTTGTTCTAAGTTGTTAAGCCTTTGAAATTAACCTATATCTGGTACCAATTGAAAGATATGGGTTGACAATAATCTACACCTAGAGGTGGGGGTGATTAGGTGTTTTCAATATTCTTTGCTACTTTAAAGTTTATCTTTCACAACATAAAAGCAACACAAAAGGCACACAAGATTAATAATGGTTCCCTTCAAGACAATGTGTATAGAGGTAGTCCATTGTCACTCCCACCTATCTATCAGTGTGCTAGACTAGTCAACTTCTCCAAATCTCAAATCTTTTCAATAAACAGCAGATCTTACAACTCAGATCACAAAGGATCCTACCTCAGCCCTTCACACAGAAAAGCCTACACTCAGGTTATACAAACCTTACAACAAATTTTCTCAGACTTTACAAGTCCTACAATAACTCAGATCTTCAATAAGATCCTACCAAACTCAGGCTCACTTAGAACCCTACCAACTCAGATCAATCACTAGATCCTACTAACTCAGGCTCACAAAGAACCCTATAAATTAATACATAGATATTGTTGTAGAAGGGAAGACTTCCAGATGAAAGCTTTAAATCACAAATTTTCTTCTTCTTATAACAATAAATTCAGAGATCTTGTGAATCAATGAACCTTTCTTTAGAATCATCTATAGGCATTCACAACACAACAACAGTGAAGTCTTCTTCTTTTTGTTGATTCTTTTCTTTCTCTTCAAGAAGTATGTAAAAAATTAAACTTTTGAGAATACTGAGCAATTGTATTTCTGTAGATAAAAACATCTCATTTTATATTGCTCTGCAATTTTACATAAAATGCCTTATTGATTATTCCATAATCAATTTTCCCGTTTGAAAACGTCCTGCAGAATAGGTAATTTTTCATCATAATTACTAGCCATTCTTGGAACTTGCAGAATATAGAAATAATAAATTTCTTCAATAAATATTGTGCAACGGCTATATTCTGTAGAGAATATATCATTTATTGCTCCTTGATTTGTTCGCAAGATAAGCGGCGTGTACATTCCCTGAATATCAATTTCCAAGAATGTCTGCGCATTAAATGCTGCTCAATAACTGTCAAGACGACATTATTCCTTCAAGACGATATCATCTTGATCGATGTAAATGACTGATATTCTTTATTACGATATCGTCGACATACTTCCTTCTTCAATACTTTACTTGATATCTCAACGATATTACTTCTTCAAGATGATATCGTCGAGATGTTTCCTTATATACCATATATCTTTAATCTTCATGGCGATATGTCTTCTTCAAGACAGTATCGTAGATATGCATCCTTCTTCAAGACTTTCCATGATATCTCAACAATATTACTACTTCTTAACGATATCGTCGAGATATGACTTAGACCTATCTTCAAGTTGATAGCCTTTCTTCCGGACGATATCGTCTTGATGTTCAAGACGATATAAGGTCTTCACACCGATGTTTGTCTTCATGAATCTTTCTTCATCACTTAAAGAGTTATGTCTTTTATTCTTCATGACTAAACCTCTTCTTCAAAACGATATCGTCAAGACGACTTTGCTTTATCCATGATAACCTTTCTTCAATCTTCAGGACTATATAGATTCTTCAAGACGATGTCGTCGAGTAATCCTGACTTAGTCTTTCTCAGCTATAAGGTTTCTTCAACCTTCAAGACTATATGTTTTCTTCAAGACGATATTGTTGAGATATCGGAACTTAGATTTATCAATGATGAGCTTTTTTCAAGATGATATCATCAAAACTAACTCAACAATATGTTTCCTTTTTCAACGATTCTTCTGCCGAGTCTTGAGACGATATTTTACTTAGTTAACTCTCATTACTATTATCGTCTAGATAGTAGTGTTGTATCTTTGATGCATTTCAACGATATGTATATCATCACAACGATATATCCAGTTCTTTATGATTTTGGACTTAGAAAGTTACTTGACATATGGTTTATCTTCTGCAGTCATGAATAAAATATATCATCAAATATATAGTGCATTTATCATTGATCTGAGCATTTCTTCAAATCAGGAACTTTGCTGGGAACAGTTCCCAACAACTAGTTATATCATGCCATGCTATGTTAAAGTAAAATAGAATAATAAAATTTGAAAGTAATAAAAAATATTTTGGCTTTAAATCAACTATGCTCATTTCAAAAATTTCTAAAATAAAGTCATAGTCTATAAATTGGTATTTAGGACTAAACGCTTAGTATGTCCATGATCATTCACCCACAGTATATGTCTCATGATATCGGGGGAATAAGATTATGTATATTAGAGACCTAACCTCTAATTAATGTCTTGTCCTTAACCGGGGAGGCTTCCTATTGGGAAAAACTCCTTTGATTTAACGTAACAAATTATCTAAAAAGTGATTTTATCTCTTAGGTTGAATTACCCATTGTATAGTGAGGGTAATGTGGTCATTAGATGTCTTAGGATATCTCTCTCAACTTAGGGTGACAAGACAAAGTGATGACAAGCAGTATTTGGGTTAAGTTATCTTTTGCGTCGAATAGAAATCGATGCAACATTAAATGGATGTCGGCGCTACTTAGACTAGAAGTCCAAGCAACTCAACCTTCTGTCGAAGTAATTCAAGTCAACGCTTCGTCGAAAGGATATCGACGTAGTGTCCATGGTCATGTCGAAGTATTATGAGAATTTGACACAACTTCTACTTCAACTCAATGCAGAAGGAAGTATTTGTCGAGGCCATCTAAAGTCGACGCAACATTGACTACAATTCGACGCAGATGATGAAGTTCAGAGTCAAGCCCTCAACTCGACAATTACGTCGATAAGGTATCGACACAACGTCTACAAGCAGACTTCAATATGAGCAATAATGAATTCGAAGCTGCTCTTACAAGGAATCAAAGGCGCGTCGATAAGAGAGAATGAGAACTCGACGCTACGTCGAATACAGTCTGAAAAGAAAACCTTTTCAGTTGTCATTTTGAATCTCTCTCTCTCTCATGGCCCACAGTGCTCAAGACCATTCTCCAACGGCTTATTTATTACCTCAAAAGGAAAGGATCATTCAAGAAGACAAAAAAGGTTTCTTGGAAAGGATCATTACGGTTGGTGGACGGGTCGAGAATTAAAAGAGGAAAGGAAAAGATATTGTCCGATGATATCCCTTTTTATTACATTCCAGAAGAGGAAAGGAATTCAAACCAAATAGAAGGACAATAAATAAGAAGATTGCAGAGAGAAATATAGAGCATTCATTACAATTTCTCACGGCTGTCATCTAATGTTTTTTGCTTATCCTTCTTCCTCCTGGACCCCAAAAAAAATAGAAGATCTCTCTCTCTCTCCCTCAGATCATAAGAACAATCGTTGCTTCTCAGCACTACTATACAGCAGCCAGTTTTGAATTGAAGAAAACAGATAGGATTTGAAGCATCATAATACTTGCAAAACATCTTAATCAAAAGCAAGGATTCATTATTCACAGATCCAGAAAAGAGAAATCTGAAGCACAAGGCTACACAGAATTCTGAGAACAGAACTCTCCGTTTTTCTTTCTCTTCCTCCTTCACTTTCTCTTCACCTATAAAAGAGTTTTTAGAATCACTCTTTCAAAGGATTCAGTGGTTCAAGATCTCTGAAGTATCTAGTTGCCTACCTAAATCACCTAGAGGGGGGTGAATAGGTGATCTCTACGTCTTTTGCGGAATTAAAAATTAAACGTAAAGCACAGCACCCAAAATTAATCACAGCCACAGATAACACCAGGAATTTATAGTGGTTCCCCGTACTTGGGTACTCCACTGCCGGCCTCGCCAATCTAGCACCACAGCTAGACTTGACTACTCACTAAATCTCGGATCAAGAACGATCCTACAGTCTCGGAGTCAAACTCCTACAAACTCAGAGAGAACCTCTCTTACAACTCGGAGAAAACTTCTCCTACAACTCGGAGAACAACCTCTCCTACAACTCGGAGATAACAACTCCTACAACTCGGAGATAACAACTCCTACAATAGATTGAAAAGGGTTTGAACAATACTAAACCAGATCTGAATAACAGAGGCGTTTTCTTCCTTCTTCTTGAATGGCTTTTGAGAACGATGAGGAAGAACAATGATCCTTCAAATCTGTCTTTGGCAATCCGAAACGATCCAATAGAGATTGCAGAACCTGAGCATGGATCAATCGAATCCTTCTTGATAGAAATCGGCAACTCCAAAGAGTAGAACAATCTCCAATCGTAGACGACGGCGAGCGGCATTTTTCTCGTTCTTTTTGATCGGGAGAGAGATATTAGGGTTAGAACGATTCTTGAACTTCTCTTAAAACAATCCTATATATATGGAGAGGAGCAATTAAAGGATTAATTAGCCTTAAAAGCGCTCCATATAGCCGTTAGAAATGAGAAGGGGCGATCACGATCTGTCCAGAACAGAGAAATCGAAACAGAAAATTTACGGACAGAAGTCTCGAGACATAAGGGATCTCTCGAGACATAAGGGTTCTCTCGAGACATGAAACAGAGAGAGCAGGAAAGGGATGTCTCGAGAACTCGATGATCTCTCGAGACATTGCAAAGAATTCAGACTTAAGATCTCTCGAGACAACCACGATCTCTCGAGACATGTCTGATCTCTCGAGACATATCCTTAGGAAAAATTTGTTTTACAAAAATTTCTTTTCTTCTCTTGAACACATGCTGCAGCCGCACTCCAAAGTCTTCAATAGTCTTGAAAAAGAAGTGTACCCCAATAGTGAGATCACACATGAGTCATCACCATGTTTCATATAATGAGGGATTACATTTTATGAAACTGTGTTTGCAGACCCATTGTGACCTGACATTGGCTTACACTTAGCCATGATAATCTGCAAGACGATACTAGAAAAGCATATCAAATACAAAAGCAATTCAATCTTAGTTTAAGGGTGACTTCTCACAAATCAAGGTAATTGTGAATGCAATTTCCAACAATCTCCCCCTATTTGTAGAAGTCAGAACCCTGTACACTAAGTTGAATTACAGCAGTTAAAGAATAAATATGCTACACTACACACAGATATAGAAATGAAAAAGTAAAGAACATCAAAACATCAAATATATATATATATATCTAAATTTGAATTGTTCAGAAGACTTGATGTTCACTAAATCAGAATGAAAACAAAATATGTCTTGTCAGCATCATCATCATCATCCTTCAAGACCACCTTTTCCTCTTTTCTTCTTGTCTGGAGAAATAAGCATGAGGCTTGGGATGGTAAAACGGAGGGGGTTCCGGAGCATCAGCATTATTATAACCAAAAGCTCTGAAATGAATCCTTCGCTTCCTTTGAGCTGTCTCATGTTTTTCCCATTCTTGAGAGCTGTAGCATTCAGATCTGTTCATTTTACCTTCATGAACTAACTTGTAGGTTTCAAGAATAATGTCTTTTGAGACTGGGCTCCAGATTTCTGGATAACTTTTCTCAACCTTAGCTTTGCACTGACCTGTAGAGCTAGAACTAGGAACTGATCGACTGGCAGAAGAACCTTCACCAAATTTTCTTTTTCCTTTGGTCCCAGCCCTATCTGATTGTTCTTCAACAATAGGAGCATTCCCAAGTAGTTCTTCTGGCCTGGGAGAAAACTGAGGAACAGGAATATCTGGATCAATTGCCAACTCAGGAAATATCTGATTATGAAGCCACGTTGCTGTTTTGAATGAATAAGCATTAATATCAGCAACTTGCTTCAACATCCTGGAAGAGAACTGCTCAAACTGAGAATTCCATGAGCTTTGAAGAACAGAAACGGAGCTTTCAATCAAATCTGTCATTTTAGCTACTATATTTTCCTCCCCCTTTCTGACTTCTATAGAGAGGGTTTGGAGAGTATCATCTTTGAACTTTCCGACTTCATCAACAATTCTGAATGTATTGGCTTCAGCCTTGTCAGACACTGATTCTTGAAGCTTTGTCAGTATAACAGTCTGAGTCAACACTGTGCCTACACCTTCAGTTGCATGATCAATTTGCTTGCTCCCTAGGCTCATCAAATCAGAGAGATTTTCATAATTGGATTTTATCTTAGCTAACTCTCTGCCTAGTTCACTTTCAACTGAGGCAATTTTCCTGTGGACAGTTGTCAAAGAATTTTCAAACTGTGCACTCTGCTTCTTGAGCAGTGCTTCAATCTTACCTAGAAGAGAATCTTCTGCACAACCTAGCTCATCTGGAGCATTCTTGGTTGTGTCAAACTCTGACTCCCCCTCAACATGTACTAGGGGAGGTGACAAATCATGAACTAACATGACATCATCATCATCTATGTTAAAAACAAAATCAGCACCAGACCCTGCCTGTTGGCCACTGGGACTGTGCTCTTCAGATACTGGAATGGATTCTGTTGGAGCTGATGAGGATTGACCTTTTGCTTTAGAACGGATTGGCAGCTTGGCACGACTTGAAGCTTTAGAGCGAGTCCGAGATGAAAGTGGAAATGATGGTACGAAGGGTGCTTGATCTTCAGAAGAAGGAGCTGGAGTTTCTGCTTCTCTTGCAACTGCAGATTTAAGAGTCTCCCCCTCAGAAGGAGCACCAGCCATTTCCGGCTTCTTGATACGAATGTCCCATCTCTGCAAGGAGTTGACATCTATCTTCTTAAGGTGATGGATAACTGTACCTTTGGACATGTTGAAAATAGCAGGGTTAAACTGATTTAGAAACAGTGAGATGATCCGGGCAAAGTTAGGAGTATTTATGCAAGCTTTGATATTTGAGAATAAGATTGAGGCCCAATCTCTCTTCTTTCCAGTAACAATGCCAATCATCAACAGTAACATCTCTTCAGACACATGTCCTTGAGAGCCTGTCTTGCAGAAAAGTGCCTTTGAGATAATGTCCAGCAGGAGCTTCCCCACAGCATTCAACTTATTCCTTTTAACTGTAGAAAAATCTGAATCAAGACCACAGAACCTTGTTGTAGTCAACCAATCAATGTCAACTAGCTCTTCTTCAGCTTCCACTTCAGACAACTACAAATATTTAGCGAGAGTCTCTGGAGAGACTTTGATTTTGATACCCTTAACGAAGGAGATCAACATACTTCCTTCCTTGATTGGCTTCACATTGATGAAGAATTCTTCAACCTCATCAAACAAAATCCGGCAAGGATGCTCAAGAACGAAAGTGAGACCGGCGGCATCAAGTAAGTGAAACAGAGACTTGAAATCATCGGATAAACTCGCAAGACCTGACCGAATAACCTCGTTGCCGACTCCAATTTTCGGATGAGGAGAGGGAGCCATAACAACAAGAGGGAAGGAGAGATGCCGACGGAGAGAGCTGAAGCACCAGGAGCCACCGAGAACCACCGAAAACCGCCGAACAGCAGAGTCGAGTCGCGGACGATCACTGCTCGAGAGGGAGACGAAAGGTCGAGGAGGTCTCGGGAGATGACTCGCGTGAACATCAAGTTTCCGATTTCGTATATATATATATATATATATTTTGATTTTACGAAAAATAGAAAATTAGAAATAGGAATTAGCGCGTACCTGTCGTTTGGGATTCCCTTTAAAAAAAACTTATGTCTCGAGACATCGGCTATGTCTCTAGAGCTCAGGTGATATTTTCTTCATTGATGTCTCGAGAGATTACCCGTGTCTCGAGACATCACCTTATCTCGAAATTTTCTTCTTGTCTCGAGAAATCCTGCCAGGTCCCGAGACATGACTTGTCATTAGAAAACTTCTTGTCGCCAAGGTTTTGATTGACTTGACCATTACTCCATGTTGAGCATTCCAAGTTCCGTCTTGAAGAAAGAGAACTTGGTCTCATCCAGTGGCTTCGTGAAGATGTCTGCAACTTGCTTATCCGTGGGGACATAACTCAGATTTATGTCACCCTTCTCCACATGCTCCCGGATAAAGTGATATCGTAGCTCGATGTGCTTTGTCCGACTGTGAGAGACTGGATTATTTGTGATAGCAATTGCACTGGAAGAGTCGCAAAACATAGGAATGTCTTTGAGCTTCATGTTGTAGTCTTGAAGTTGATTTCTTATCCAGAGAAGTTGTGCGCAACAACTGCCAGCAGAAATGTATTCCGACTCGGCGGTTGATATTGCAACACAATTCTGCCTCTTGCTACTCCAGGAAATAAGTCTCCTTCCAAGGAATTGACACGTCCCAGAAGTGCTTTTCCTGTCGTCTTTGCTACCTGCAAAGTCTGGGGGTTGTTTAACGTATACTTCCTCTTTAATGTCTCCGTTTAGGAACGCGGATTTGACATCCATTTGATGTACGGTGAAACCCTTGAAAGCAGCATAAGCAAGGAAGAGTCTGATCGCTTCGAGCCTTGCTACTGGAGCGTACGTCTGATCGAAGTCGATGCCTTCCTCTTGTCTGTACCCTTAAAGCTACAAGTCTGGCTTTGTTCTTTATGATTGTTCCTTCTTCATCTAGCTTGTTTCTATACACCAACTTTGTTCCAATGACATTTTTGTCTTTGGGTTTTGGAACAAGTGTCCATACTTTACATCGTTTGAACTGATTTAATTCATCTTCCATAGCAATTATCCAGGATGGATCTTCATTTGCCTCTTGGAATTTCTTTGGTTCGACCTGCGAAAGAAAACTTAAATGCATATTTTCGTTAATGGTACCTCGTCTTGTTCTTATTCCTTCATGAGGATCTCCTATGATTTGATCAACTGGATGATCCCTCATGTGTCGTAGCCCGAGGTTTCTTGCATGATTTGGACCAATAGGAGTTTCTTCTACTGTTGGAGTATCTTCCTCCACTTGGAGTGGCTCTTCATCAGGAAGATCTTCTTCATAGATTGTTATTGGGGGAATCTTGATGAAGTTTTGAGAATTTTCTTCAACTGGCTGATCCAAGCTTAAGTCCTGCAGCTTTGAACCTGTGTCTACAGAAGAAATGCTAGAGGAGCTGCTTTGTAGCATGCTCGTCTCATCAAATACAACATTAATAGATTCTTCTACCACCAGGGTTTTCTTATTAAAAACTCTATAAGCCCTACTATGGCTACTATATCCTACAAAAATACCTTCAAAGCTCTTTTCACTAAACTTAGTTTTGTAATGCTTTCCATTGTTTAGCACAAAGCATTTACTACCAAAGATTCGAAAATAAGAAATGGTCGGTTTCTTGCATTTTAGAAGTTCATAAGGAGTCTTTTCATGGTTTTTGTTTATGAGTGCTCTGTTTTGCACATGGCATGCAGTATTGACAGCTTCAGCCCAGAAATATTCAGGTAGTGAAGAGTCACTCAACATGGTTCTGCAAGCCTCAATAAGTGTTCTATTCTTTCTCTCAGCTACTCCATTTTGTTGTGGAGTTTGAGGAGAGGAAAACTCATGAAAGATACCGAGGCTTTCACAGAATTCTGTCATGGCTCCAGATTCAAATTCTGTACCATGGTCACTTCTGATTTTGACCACCGAACAGTTAAATTCATTCTGGACTTGCCTGACAAAACTAGTGAAAGTGTCAAAGGTATCTGACTTATGTTTCAGAAAGAATACCCAGGCAAAACGAGAGTAATCATCTACAATAACCAATGTGTAAGATTTTCCTCCTAAACTTCTAATTTGCAAAGGACCAAACAAATCCATATGGAGTAGGTATAGACACCTGGTTGAATCTTTGCCAATGATGCTCTTAAAGGTAGCTCTTGTTTGCTTGCCTTTTACACATGCATGACAAGGTCTATCTTTAATGCACTTAACATCTGGTGCATCTCGCACTAAGTTTTGAGAAAACAATTTATTAATAGTTTTGAGATTTATATGTGCTAATCTCTTGTGCCATTGGTCAACAAGAGATGCACTATCTTTTGCCAAAAGACATACTGGTGTAGAAGATGATATGCAAAGAAAATTTAAACAAAATATGTTTCTACAGCGAATGCCTGATAAAATCGTTTCATGATTTTCAGCCGACTTTATCAAACACTTATCTTTATGAAAATCAGCAATGTATCCTTTATCACAAAGTTGACTTATGCTTATCAGATTATGTCGTAATCCTTCCACATAAGCTACATCGAAAAAAGATACATTACCATTAGAAATCATACCATAGCCTTTAGTTATTCCTCTGTCTGAACCGCCAAAAATAACTTTTGGACCGTTCGCAACTGGAATGAAGTTTTGCAAAAGGCTTCTTGTCCCGGTCATATGCCGAGAGCATCCACTGTCCAAGTACCAGATAGGATTTTTATTGGCCTTTGGACATACCTGCAAAAAAAATAAATCATTTCGCCTTAGGAGCCCAAACAGATTTGGGTCCTTGGTCCCGTGTCAGTTGAGCACCACGATGAATGTTAACATTGCGAGTGGTCTTCCTTGCAACGTTCACTTGTGGTCTCCTAGTATACGTTGTATTAAACCAACAATCAACGGCAAAGTGACCAATTTTACCGCAGCACCAACAGTCGAATCTGTTGTACCTTCTCTTTACACTCTCCTGCTTAACTTTTTGATCGTTAGCTCTTGCAGGAGCAGCCCTTTTAGATGAGGATGCCTCATGGGGGCAACACACACAAGGTGGTACTGTCCTCTTCGGCTTTGGTGCAACAGCCTTCACTTTTGGTGCTTTCTTAGCACTCGGACCATGAACAAATGGACCGTACCCTTTCTGATTATTCTCTTGATAGGGTGCTTGAAAAGCACTATCACCAAAGTTTCGGGGAGGAGCCCATTCCTTATGATCATTCACAGGTGAAAAAGGAATTGGTCGTGTGAAATGACCATAGGAACTCTCCAAATCATAAGCATTCGTAGGGAATATGACTCTCTTGAATGCTACAGGCTCTTGATGAGCTTTCCCTTTTTCTTTGGTAGTAGCTTTCTTAGCAACCAGACCATTCTTCTTAGCAATTGTATTTTTTGAAGAATTGCTAGTACTAGCTTCATGCCCTATACCGCTTCCTTTTGCCTTAGTGGTAAAAGTACCAATAATTGGCAGAACAGTTTTAGGTTGAGAGAATGCTTCAACCAACTTCTTCTCAGCCGCAAGCTGTTCCTCCAAGACTTTTATCGAATTATCTCTCAAGGCAAGAGTCTCTTCCGAGCTTTTGATCTTGTCGTTCAAGGCTTGGACTTCCTCTTTGAGAGAAGAAAGTTCTTCAACTTCTTTTCTCAAGTTAGATTCCACCTCCTTGAGAGCCATGATCTCCTTACCCTGAGTTTTGACAACCTTTCGGCACTTGTCAAAGCTTTGGAGCATTTTGGTATATTGAGACATGAGCTCAGATTCATCGTCTGAGAGGTTACCCTTTTGTTCAGCCGAAGCATAATCAGAATCAGATAGGATAGTGCGATCATTTACCTTTCCGGTGTACGGGGGTGCTTCTTCATCATCAGACATAGCCATCAGACCGAAGAAAGCTTCTTCTTCATCACTCGACTCATCGGAGTCACTGTCGCTCAGAGTTTTGGCTTTCTTTGCGACGAAGCTTCTATCTGATTTCTTCTTTCCATGAGTGGATTTCTTGTCTTCTTTTCTTCCACCTTCTTTCTTTTTGTAGGGACACTCAGCAATTATGTGCCCTGGCTTATTACAACAGTAGCAAATAATGTCAGAAGAAATGTGTTTGTTCTGTTTGGATTTATACCTGTCATTATTGCTTGAGCCCTTCCTGTGATATTCGCCATCACGACGAGAATATTTATGATCCGAGGAAGACGGCTTATTGTTCATGTGCCTCCGCTTTTTCAGCAGTTTCTTAAACTGACGGGAGATTAAAAAGAACTCCCCATCAGACAGTTCGGAACAGGAGGAGCTGGCTTCCGATTCTTCTTCAATATCAGATTCCTTTTCTCTGATCGGTATCACTGCTTTGCTCTTCTTTGAATTCTCTGCCTTCAAAGCTAAGGTTCTTTCTTTGCTTGAAGCTCGATTTACATCCTCTTCAGACTTTCGGATGTTCATTTGTAATTCATGAGACAACAGCTTCCCGAACAGATTTTGAGGTTCTAGACTTGGCAGTTTTCCAAACTCTCTAATAGCAACAATTTTGCTATCCCAGTCTTTCGTTAGGGAACGCAAGAATTTATCATTTAGTTCACCGTTTGTGAACTCCCTGTCGTAGTTCCTCACACCATTTACTATCTTGAAGAATCTTTCGTACGCATCAGCAATGCACTACTTCTTATTCTGCTTAAACGCCTCGTACTCTTGATTAAGTAGAGACCTTCTATCTTCTCTTACCTCGTCAGTACCTTCCATTAGAACAATTAAGGATGTCCACATCTCTTTGGCTGATTTGCAGTGAATTAAGTTTTGCAACATGGAATCGTCCACTGCACTTGCAATTATGTTTTTAGCCTTCTTGTCAAGAGCAACAAGAGCTATCTCATCCTTAGTCAAATCCATCATTTTCTTAGGTATCTGAACAGTAGGATTTGTTGACGAAGCGGTCATTGGCACATGAGGACCTTCTTCCACGACTTGGAAGATTCTGGGATCTGCAGCTTCCATATAAAAATGGACTTTTTCCTTCCACATAGGAAAGTTGGCCTTAGTGCAGATGGGCAATTTCAGAGAGGATTCCTTGACTCTATCCATGTCTTGCTAGCAACTAGAAGGATGGATCCTGTTCAAGGTGTTAACCTAGCAACGAACAACCTACCTCTGATACCAATTGAAGTATCTAGTTGCCTACCTAAATCACCTAGAGGGGGGTGAATAGGTGATCTCTACGTCTTTTGGGGAATTAAAAATTAAACGTAAAGCACAGCACCCAAAATTAATCACAGCCACAGATAACACCAGGAATTTTTAGTGGTTCCCCGTACTTGGGTACTCCACTGCCGACCTCGCCAATCTAGCACCACAGCTAGACTTGACTACTCACTAAATCTCGGATCAAGAACGATCCTACAGTCTCGGAGTCAAACTCCTACAAACTCAGAGAGAACCTCTCTTACAACTCGGAGAAAACTTCTCCTACAACTCGGAGAACAACCTCTCCTACAACTCGGAGATAACAACTCCTACAACTCGGAGATAACAACTCCTACAATAGATTGAAAAGGGTTTGAACAATACTAAACCAGATCTGAATAACAGAGGCATTTTCTTCCTTCTTCTTGAATGGCTTTTGAGAACCATGAGGAAGAACAACGATCCTTCAAATCTGTCTTTGGCAATCCGAAACGATCCAATAGAGATTGCAGAACCTGAGCATGGATCAATCGAATCCTTCTTGATAGAAATCGGCAACTCCAAAGAGTAGAACAATCTCCAATCGTAGACGACGGCGAGCGGCGTTTTTCTCGTTCTTTTTGATCGGGAGAGAGATATTAGGGTTAGAACGATTCTTGAACTTCTCTTAAAACAATGCTATATATATGGAGAGGAGCAATTAAAGGATTAATTAGCCTTAAAAGCGCTCCATATAGCCATTAGAAACGAGAAGGGGCGATCACGATCCGTCCAGAACAGAGAAATCGAAACAGAAAATTTACGGACAGAAGTCTCGAGACATAAGGGATCTCTCGAGGCATAAGGGTTCTCTCGAGACATGAAATAGAGAGAGCAGGAAAGGGATGTCTCGAGAACTCGATGATCTCTCGAGACATTGCAAAGAATTCAGACTTAAGATCTCTCGAGACAACCACGATCTCTCGAGACATGTCTGATCTCTCGAGACATATCCTTAGGAAAAATTTGTTTTACAAAAATTTCTTTTCTTCTCTTGAACACATGCTGCAGCCGCACTCCAAAGTCTTCAATAGTCTTGAAAAAGAAGTGTACCCCAATAGTGAGATCACACATGAGTCATCACCATGTTTCATATAATGAGGGATTACATTTTATGAAACTGTGTTTGCAGACCCATTGTGACCTGACATTGGCTTACACTTAGCCATGATAATCTGCAAGACAATACTAGAAAAGCATATCAAATACAAAAGCAATTCAATCTTAGTTTAAGGGTGACTTCTCACAAATCAAGGTAATTGTGAATGCAATTTCCAACAATCTCCTTATCAAAAGATCTGTGGTTCAAGATCTCCTTATCAAAAGATCTGGTTGGTTCATGACCTCCTTATCAAAAGATCATTGGTTCTAAGATTCTCCTTATTAAAAGACTCAGGCACAGGTGGTGCATTCCTACCAGGTGGTAGAAGAGAGGACTACCGACAATTTGGGGAACCTCTATAAAATATCTCATTTTTGTGTTGTGCTTTTCTGTGCTGTCCATATCTTTTCATCAACGTTTTAATTTCCTGCACTATATTATTCTGCCTGTGATTTTGTTGTAGCATAACTCCTTTGTTTGTTTTATTGTTTACACAGTTAGGATAGAGTATTTTAAATCTCAATTCACCCTCCCCCGCCCCCTCTAGAGGATTCACAGAGGCACACTGTGCACTTTCAATTGGTATCCGAGGGAGGTTGATCATTAAAAGGTTAACTCCTTGATCAAAAAGACCTCCTACTCTTATTTCTTTATTTCAAATATATTTTACAAAGAAAAAAATGAGTTCTAAAGATTATGCTTCAACAAGACCTCCAGTGTGTATCTTGAATAAGCTCACACTCTAGAAGGCTAGAATAAAGTTGTACATGAACTCTATTGATGAAGACATTTATGATGTTATTCTTTCAGGTCCACCAAATCCATACAAGGAAGATGCCAGTGGAACCTCAACATAGGAACAAGTGCCCAGGGCTGAGTGGACTGAAACAGAGAAAAAGCAGAAGGCATGTGATGCCAAGGCAATGAACATTTTGGTTTCAACAATGTCAGATGACATTTTCTAGAAAGTTGCAGATTGTCAATCAACAAAAGAAATATGGGATTCACTTACCATAATGATGGAAGGAAGTGCTGATGAAAGAAAGGACAAAAAGTCCCTTCTCATATCCCAGTATGAGAAATTTCAAAAGAAAGCTGAAGAATCAGTTGTGGATATGTATGACAGATTCAACATTATCATTAATGAGCTCAGAGGCCTGGACAAGGAGATATCCTTGATTGAAATTAATGATAAAATCCTCATGTGCTTCCCTAGATCATGGGATTCAAGGATCTCGGTAATCAGAGAGTCCAGATGTCATAAAGAAATCTCTATTGAAGCTTTGTTAGGAAAGCTTAAAGTCATATGAGATGCTTCTGCAGAACAGGGCAGAATCAGAGGAAAGGGAGACAACTCCAAATCCTATCCAAAGGAGCCTTGCTCTGAAAGCCTCTGAAGGAGAGCCATCCGCACCTGAAGATGAGATGTTCAGTATCCTGGCAAGGAGATTCAAAAGATGGGTCAAGACAGAAGACTCAAGGAGAAGAGAAAGGGGCACAAGGCCCAGATTTGATAAAACTCCAAAGAAGGAGATTATCTGCTTCTCCTGCAACAAACATGTATATATTACTCCTAAGTGCCCACGGGAACAAAGGGACAGAAGCAGCATCAAGGATGAAAAGAAGAAGAAGTCTGTCAAAGGGAAAGACAATAAAAAAGCCAAGGGTTTCATTGCTGAAACCTGGAGTGACAGTGAAGCTGAGGTAAGCTCCTCATCATCTAAAAGTGATGTGTACAACCCCGATGTTCGCCAGGAAGAAATCAGCAGCTCACGCTCGAGGAGGCGAGCCAAGAGGGGCGAACCCTGAACTCCGGCGAGGCAGGCCAAGGAAGAGCAAGAGACTGCGCAGGCGAGCGATCCCAGCGGAGGGAAGGTAACCGGCTCCTTTGAGGCTCGGCAAGGGTAGTGCATGCGAGCCCGACCAGTTGAGGAAGGAGTTCGCTAGGCGAGCACGGAACCTTGGGGTATAGTTAGCCATTTTGGGGTACAGTTAGCCATTTTGGGGTACAGTTAGCCATTTTGGGGTGCAGATAGCCATTTTGGGGCTTGGCCGGGTCGCTATTGGCGAGCCCAACCAGTCGAGGAAGGAGTTTGCTAGGCGAGCCCGCCTAGAGTGAGAGCGGATAGTCATCTTGGGACTCGCCGAGGTAGTGCAGGCGAGCGAGCCATGTAATGTAAGGTCGCGAAGCGGGCTGGCTCGCCCCGTAAAAGTCCAGGAAGGGATTTTTACCAAGAGGCCCCCGGTGGTCTGCGTTTAGCCTCTCCGAATAGCGGAGTTTGGCTGTTAGCAGACCAATCCGGTGTGCGGATAGTGAGAATGGACAGCGGGATTTGGTTATTGACAGACCACAAAACTAAAATCTATAAATAGACCTCAAAGGGCACCTTGGAAGGGACCGGTTCATTATCTTTGAGCTCTTCTCTCCCTAGGTCGCTTTGGTTTGGGCTCTCTAGCTCTCCAAGGTGCCCGAGTCTTAGCTTTGGCTTGGGAGGGGAAGCGCTCAACGATCTTCCGGGTTAGTGGAGGGACCTCCTCGCTGAGACTAGGGTCTTTGTTCTTTGCTCAAATCATCGGCCTTACCTCTCCCGAGGGACCGGTAAGGGCTAGCTGCCCCTCATTTCGGTGAGGGCCCCGAGCTCCACACGAGACTGAGAAATTGGTTTCAACATTTTGGTGCGGTGAGCGTGGAGCGCGGCTGGTTCAAGAAAGTCCCAGAGAAGAGTTATGGCTGGAGATGAAGAGCAGGGTGAGGAGTTCGGCGAGACCCCTCAGGAAGTAATGGCTAGGATGTTCGCGGATTTCATGAAGGAGGTGCTCGACACCTTGGGGTTCACGGTCACGGCCTTGCGAAATGAGTTTGCGACCCCGACACCTCAGGCGACCACTCCCCCAACAGCAGTCGGCGAGAGGGCACCAGGAGGAAGGGCTGGAAAAGAAGTTGCCGTCGAACCAGGGCATGACAGGGAAGGGCGAGTGCTGTTCGCCAGTCCGGCGAGCCCGGTATTGGCGAGCTCCGCGCCGGCGAGTTCGGTGCCGACAAGCTCTGCCCCAACAAGCGCGCGCCAGGAGGATGCGGCGACAGTCGGGGTGGTTCAGGCGAACGTCGCCCTCGCGAGTGCGATCCCAAGCTTGGCGAGCGAGCTAGGTCCGCGAGTCGAGCGAGAAAAGATGGCAGGAGGGGGAAGTCCCTTATACGAGTTGGTGTTGTCTGCACCCGTTCTAGCGGGATTCGGGGAATGGGATAGAGTGTACTACAATGGCAGAGATGACCCAGTTCAGCATCTGCAGTCTTTCGAGGACTCGGTCTCCATCAGGCCGATGTCCGATGCCTTCAAGTGTCGGCACTTCGCCGTCACTCTCAAGGAGAAGGCCAGGGACTGGTTTCATTCACTTCCGGCAGGCTCTATCTACGCGTTCGAGGACCTGCGCCGAAGTTTTTTGTTGAGATTTTCAACTTCAAAAAGGAGGAAGAAGGACGCTGATTCCCTCTTCGCGGTGAAGCAGGAGTCCAGGGAGACGTTGGCTCAGTACGCGGATCAGTTCCAGGAGGAAGTGCAGCTCACTCAGGAGGTGCCTGGGTTTGCACTTCAACTCGCCTTCACGGTCGGGTTGAAGGAAAGTTTCTTCAAGATGGCATTGAAGAGGAAGGCCCCCGTCTCCTATGAGGAGCTGATGGAGAGGGTGGCGGAGGAAGTAGCAAGCGAAGAAGCCAACCCAGAGCTCACCAAGAGGCTAGCAAAGCTCAGTGAGCCAGAGATGAGGCAGCAAGAGGTCAGAAGAAGGGAAGAGCCCCGGGCCCCAGAGGGGGGATGGAGGCCGCAAGGTGGAGGAATGCAGGGGCAGGGAAGGGGTTACGGCCCAGGAAGGGGTAACCGTTTCGAAGGACAATGGAGACCCCCCAGTTGGGGTGGAGGCAGGGCCCGATGCAGTTACCTCCCCCACCTCAACAGGCCATGACAATTGGCCGGGGAAGAGGAAGGGGAAGGGGAGGAGAAGCGGAGACAGCGGCCGCTAGGAGAAGAAGGAACAGGATAGCGGAGACCGGGGCAAGGGAAGTGGCAGTGCCATATTGCATCTTCCACGATGTGGAAGGCCACTCAACGGACACCTGTCCGGAGTTCCTGGAGGTGAAGAGGGGCAGAGCGCCCGCGCCACCACAGTAGCAGCCATTAAGGATCGTGGAGGTGGAACCTCGGGAGGAGGAGGAGGAAAGGTGTGAGGATAGAGCAGATCTGGGGAATAGGGGAGGGATCAGAGTGATCCATGGGGGGGTAGGGGTGGAGGCAACCCACAAGGCTAGTCTCCATACCATCTACCGCCGGAGCGTAGCGTCAACATCCACCGCTCCACCCCCGGCCGAAAAAATTATTTTCACCCAGAAGGACATGCCGAGCTACGAGGACCCGTTCTGCGACGCGCTGGTCATCCAGACGGCGATCGAGAACTTCACCGTCTCCCGAATCCTAGTGGACAACGGGAGTTCGGTCAATGTCATCTTCAAGAAAGCATTCGACAAGATGGAGGTGGAACCCAGAAGGGTGTTGGCCTCGGATGGCCCTCTGTTCGGATTTTCGGGGGAGAGGAAGGAAGTAGAAGGAGGGGTGGGGCTCCATGTGACCCTGGGTGGGCAGTCTCGGAACTGTCGCTTTGTCATAGTGGACGCCCCGAGCAGTTACAGCGCCATCTTAGGACGGCCACTCATCAGCGCGTTCCGCTGCGTCCCTTCCACTTTTCATCAGTGCCTCAAGTTCAATGACGGAGGGGTCCAGGTGCGGATCTTGGGGGATCCCAAAGTGGCAAGACAGTGCTACGTGACGGCTGTCAACACCATCTCCTGGATGGGAGAAGCTGAGGAGTGGGATAAGGTGATGGAGGAGGCGGCCGAAGCCGGAGGTTTGGAGGTAGCCGAAGAGAAGGAGGGAGATGAAGTTCATACCCAGGAAGGGGTAGCTGAGGTACCCCGGGCGGGGAGAAAGGAAGAAGAGGAGAAGGCCCAGGAGGGAAGGGCGGAAGAGCTTATGGTGGTAGAGGAGAAAGTCGAGGAAGAGACCCAGGCTCCCGCTTGTGCCGAAGAGGAAAGGGCTTGGGGAGAACAGTCCCGGTTGGAGGCTATGGACGAGGTCGTAGAGCTCGAGGTCACCACCCGGCTGGGGATGGTGGAGAAAGTCTGGGTCAGCGGAGAACTCAGCCCAGGAGATCAAGCAGAGATTCTGGCTTGCGTACAAAAGAACGTGGACGTCTTCGCTTGGAGCGCCGCGGAAATGCCCGGGATCGACGCGGATGTGGCGTGCCATCGCCTCAACCTCGACCCCGGTGCCCGCCCCATCTGTCAGAAGAGGAGGGCCATCGCGGACAAGCTGGAGGGACCCATCCGCGAAGAGGTGGGCAAACTCCTGCAGGCTGGGTTTGTATCGGAGATCCAGTATCCAGGCTGGGTCTCCAACGTCGTTTTGGTAAAGAAGGGAGGAGGTAAGTGGCGTATGTGTATCGACTTTTCACTTCTTAATAAATCATGCCCGAAAGATTGCTACCCCCTGCCCAGAATCGACGCGCTGGTTGACTCAGCCGTCGGTTTTTCTGTAATGTCTTTCTTAGATGCTTTTTCAGGTTACCATCAAATCCGCATGCATCCCCCGGACATCAAGGATGTTTCATTCATCACGGGGGATGGATGTTATTGCTATAAGATGATGCCCTTCGGGCTCAAGAACGCAGGGGCTATGTACCAAAGGATGATGGATAGGGTCTTCCGCGAGCAGAAAGGAAGAAATTTAGAAGTCTATGTCGACGACCTCATGGTTAAGAGCCGAGACCCCGAGACTCACCTCCGCGACCTCGAAGAGACATTTGGGACCCTGCGGCGGTACAAGATGAAGCTCAATCCCTTGAAGTGTGTCTTCGGGGCGAGCCGAGGGAAGTTCCTGGGCCATTTGCTCACCCCCACGGGAGTGGAGCCCAACCCAGACAAAGTTAAAGCGGTGATGGAGTTGGAGTCGCCGAGAAATCCGAAGGAGGTTCAGAGCCTTACGGGGAAATTGGCTGGGCTCAGCAGATTCCTCTCCAAGGCGGGAGAAAAATGTGCACCTTTTTTCAAAGTACTGCGGGGAAACAAGAAGTTTGAATGGACCCCAGAATGCGAGAAGGCCTTCCAGGCTCTGAAAGAACAGCTCACTCAAACCCCTCTGCTCCAGGGACCGAAGCCAGGGGAGGACCTGTCCCTATACCTAGGGGTAGGATCAGAAGCAGTAAGTTCCGTGCTGATCCGGGAGGAGGGGAAGAAACAGTTCCCAATCTACTACGTCAGCCGAGTGTTGAAGAAGGCGGAACTCCGGTACCCGATCGTAGAAAAGTTAGCCTTCGCATTGGTGGTGTCGGCCCGGAGGCTCCGACCTCACTTTCAAGCCCACTCAATCAAAGTAGTGACAGACCATCCGCTCCGCAAAATCATGGAAGGGGTGGAGCACTCAGGAAGGTTGGCGAAGTGGTCCGTGGAGTTAAGCGAATTAAACATCACGTTCGCACCCAGGACATCCATCCGGGCTCAAGCGGTGGCAGACTTCATGGCCGACTACGCGGCCGAAGTGGAGGAGCACGAGCCACCTCCCCCAGAAGCATGGAAGATGTTGGTGGACGGAGCGTCGGGAAAATGCTCCTATGGAGGGGGAATAGTCCTGGTGAGTCCTCAGGGGACTCGGATTGAACAAGCCTTAAACATCCGTTTCCCGATCACCAACAACCAGGCGGAGTACGAAGCAGTGATAGCGGGCCTTCGGCTAGCCCGGGAACTAGGTGTGCAGGACGTGGAGGTCTCCACGGACTCCATGGTGGTAGCATGCCAGATCAAAGGAGAATTTGAAGCAAAGGATCCAACCCTCCTACTATACCTGGAGAAGGTTAAGGGAGTCATCGGGCAGTTCCACACCTTCTCAATCAAGCACGTGCCGAGCGAGGAGAGCACCCAGACGGACCTCCTAGCCAAGTTCGGTCCCCGAGCGGGGGGGACGACTTTGGAACTCTTCCGGCCCTCCATCGAGGAAGGAGAATTGATGGAAGTAGATCAACAAGCCTCATGGATGGATCCGTTCATCACCTTCTTATCCTCTGGGCAGTTCCCTGGAGATGATGTGGATAAAAGACGCTTCAGGTATAAGTCCGCCTATTACTCTTTGCATGCAGGGGGGCTATATAGAAAGACTCTCTCGGGACTCCTGGCCCGTTGTGTCTCCGAGGAGGAGGTCCCGAGAGTTCTGGAAGAAATCCACTCCGGGGAGTGCGGCAGTCACTCCGGGAGTCGGACCCTGGAAGGAAGAGTATTGAGGCAAGGCTACTTCTGGCCCACTCTCAGCAAAGACGCGGCCGAGTACGCAAGGAAATGTCCAAAATGCCAGCTCTATGCTCCACTCCAGCTCCTCCCAGCCCAAAGACTCCGGACCATCACGTCTCCCTGGCACTTCGCCATATGGGGGCTGGATCTGGTCGGTCCCTTCCCCCAAGCCAGCGGCCAGAGGAAGTTCCTGCTGGTCATGATCGACTACTTCTCTAAGTGGGTAGAAGTGAAAGCACTCGCTAAGGTAACCTCTCAGGTTGTAAGGAATTTTATGTGGGGGGAGATAATTTGCAGGCATGGACTCCCTCTAGCTATAGTGACGGACAACGGGCCACAGTTTGCTAGTGAAGAGTTTGTCGGTTTTTGCACCCAGCTCGGCCTTGATCTCAGGTTCGCATCGGTCCACCACCCGAGGAGCAATGGGCAGGTGGAGGCGGCAAACAAAATAATCATCAACCTACTAAAAAAGAAAGTGGAGAACCTTCGAGGAAACTGGGTGGAACAGCTACCCTCCGTCCTCTGGGCAATGAGGACTACTCTGAATACCGCCACCGGGGAGACTCCATTCAAGCTCTCTCACGGGTCCGAGGCCGTCCTCCCCATAGAGTTTGAGGTGAAGACCCCTGGGTGATCGCCGCAAGCGAGGGGGATGAAGGGTGGCTAGAGGGCAACAATGCAGAGCAGAGGCTGTCTTTGGACCTGGTGGAAGAACTCCGGGACTTGGCCACCATCAGACAGGAAGAGGTCAAACGGCGGATGGCTCAATATTTCGACAAACATATCCGGATCAAGCACTTTCAGAAAGGGGACCTAGTCCTGAAGAAGGTCGATGCGGCCGGCAGAGGGGCCACAGTGGGTAAGCTTAACCCCAACTGGGAAGGCCCATATATTGTAAGCGAGGTGCTCAAGTCGGGGGGGTATCACCTCCAGGATGTGGAAGGGATACCTCTTGACCGGGCTCGGAGTGGGGATGATTTGAAACGATTCTACCCTTGAAAACTTTATTATGTTATTCAATCAATATCTTACTTTCGTTTGTTATGCTTTTAACTGCTGCGGTGCCGGGGTTGGACATATTGGTGCTGGAATGCCCCAGATCGATTCCGCTCCCGGGCTCTCACCTAGACGGGGGGTTCTGGTTGATCTCTGGAGAGGCTGGCAAGGTTGGACATATTGGTGCTGGAATGCCCCAGATCGATTCCGCTCCCGGGCTCTCACCTAGACGGGGGGTTCAAGTTGATCTCTGGAGAGGCTGGAAAGGTTGGACATATTGGTGCTGGAATGCCCCAGATCGATTCCGCTCCCGGGCTCTCACCTAGATGGGGGGTTCTGGTTGATCTCTGGAGAGGCTGGCAAGGTTGGACATATTGGTGCTGGAATGCCCCAGATCGATTCCGCTCCCGGGCTCTCACCTAGACGGGGGGTTCTGGTTGATCTCTGGAGAGGCTGGCAAGGTTGGACATATAGGTGCTGGAATGCCCCAGATCGATTCCGCTCCCGGGCTCTCACCTAGATGGGGGGTTCTGGTTGATCTCTGGAGAGGCTGGCAAGGTTTGACATATTGGTGCTGGAATGCCCCAGATCGATTCCGCTCCCGGGCTCTCACCTAGACGGGGGGTTCTGGTTGATCTTTGGAGAGGCTGGCAAGGTTGGACATATTGGTGCTAGAATGCCCCAGATCGATTCCGCTCCCACGCTCTCACCTAGACGAGGGGTTCTGGTTGATCTCTGGAGAGGCTGGCAAGGTTGGACATATAGGTGCTGGAATGCCCCAGATCGATTCCGCTCCCGGGCTCTCACCTAGACGGGGGGTTCTGGTTGATCTCTGGAGAGGCTGGCAAGGTTGGACATATTTGTGCTGGAATGCCCCAGATCGATTCCGCTCCCGGGCTCTCACCTAGACGGGGGGTTCTGGTTGATCTCTGGAGAGGCTGGCAAGGTTGGACATATAGGTGCTGGAATGCCCCAGATCGATTCCGCTCCCGGGCTCTCACCTAGACGGGGGGTTCTGGTTGATCTCTGGAGAGGCTGGCAAGGTTGGACATATTGGTGCTGGAATGCCCCAGATCGATTCCGCTCCCGGGCTCTCACCTAGACGGGGGGTTCTGGTTGATCTCTGGAGAGGCTGGAAAGGTTGGACATATTGGTGCTGGAATGCCCCAGATCGATTCCGCTCCCGGGCTCTCACCTAGACGGGGGGTTCTGGTTGATCTCTGGAGAGGCTGGCAAGGTTGGACATATAGGTGCTGGAATGCCCCAGATCGATTCCGCTCCCGGGCTCTCACCTAGACGGGGGGTTCTGGTTGTTCTCTGGAGAGGCTGGCAAGGTTGGACATATTGGTGCTGGAATGCCCCAGATCGATTCCGCTCCCGGGCTCTCACCAAGACGGGGGGTTCTGGTTGATCTCTGGAGAGGCTGGCAAGGTTGGACATATTGGTGCTGGAATGCCCCAGATCGATTCCGCTCCCGGGCTCTCACCTAGACGGGGGGTTCTGGTTGATCTCTGAAGAGGCTGGCAAGGTTGGACATATTAGTGTTGGAATGCCCCAGATCGATTCCGCTCCCGGGCTCTCACCTAGACGGGGGGTTCTGGTTGATCTCTGGAGAGGCTGGCAAGGTTGGACATATTGGTGATGGAATGCCCCAGATCGATTCTGCTCCCGGGCTCTCACCTAGACGGGGGGTTCTGGTTGATCTCTGGAGAGGCTGGCAAGGTTGGACACATTGGTGCTGAAACGCCCCAGATCGATTCCGCTCCCGGGCTCTCACCTAGACGGGGGGTTCTGGTTGATCTCTGGAGAGGCTACTAACAAGGGTCAAGGGCTATGTTGGTAGGTTGAGGTGTTAGAGCCTGAAGGGTTTGGGTCGAGGCAGGTGAAGCCTAAGGTAGCGGGTTGAAATACTATAGTCAGAGAAGTTCAGCTCGCAAGATGCCTGTGTCCATGCTCGCCAAGGTTAGGTTCACCGGGCAGTGTCCGCGGGCAACGACAACCCGGGTTCATGTGATCCGTGAGAAGAAAACCTTGGCGAGGCGAGCCCAGACATGCCTGTTCGCGAGCCCTCCGAGAACACTACCGCGTAACAATTAGCTAGGAGAGGTTGAAAAGAAACCCAATGCGAGGAAAGAAATGAACACAAGCATGATCACAAATGTTAACGAAAGAAAAACTATCGCAAGGTCCTTCTATGTTCGGCGGCAATCTCGCCAGCCCAAAAAGAATAATATACATTCGCAAGAAGAGGGGAAGGAAAAAGGGAGGTCATTCCGGAGGGCCCTCGCCATCTTTGCGAGCCCCCAACCATGGAGCCAAGGCGAAGAGGTCCGGGCAGACGTCTTCCGCTGTGAACTCCATCGCGTCCTCGGCCAGCAGGCTCGCATCCTTAAGGGTCGTGAAGACAAGGTTGGCGACCTCCTGTGCATCTCGCCGCCTCTGCTCCTCACTTTCGGCAGCCTTCTGTTGGGGGCCGACTCGCCCATGAGAGGGAGGTAGCACGATGCGAACCAGCTCATCCACTCGAGCCTTCAACATAGTATTCTCCAACTCCAGCTCGTCGTTGCGAGCGAGAAGCTTGGTGGCTACGTCGGCATCCTAAGCGTCAAACGAGTTAGGAGAAGGCTAGAGGTCGCGAACGGCAAAGAAAAGAGACCCAAGGATCACTTACCATCTTGCCTTGCATCCCGGCGAGAAGGCTTTCCGTCACCTCCTCCCTCTCCTCAAGACCCTTGATCTCTTCGCGAGCTCTCTTGAGCTCCTCCCGGTACGCGCGGATATCCCTATCCGCCTGCAGATAGCGGCGCCCCGCCATATGCGCGAGTTCCGTCGAACGGAACTGGGCTCGCATTTCTTCATAAACAAGTTGTCGTGGCCCCATATCTTTATAAGCAGCGGCGTCCTCGCGGCCATATAAGCCAAAGGAGAGAGAGAACGCCTCCTCCCCAGCCTTACCGAGCTCTACCCAGGAGGGATGAAGGGTGGAGCAAGAAATCCGGTTGGCGTTAGGGTCCCAAGCAAGCAGGGGTTCGCCGAGGATGTCAGAAACCCTCTCGCCCAGACCGAAGTTCCTGTGGCCCTTGGGTTGGGGAGTCACGGAAGAACTCCCAGCGCCCTGGTCCGCCGGGGGGTCAGGCTTTTTCGCAGGGGAAGGAGGCGAGCCGTCGGTCTCGCTTAGATAGACGACCACGCTCTTATCCTTAGTAGCGAGGGTCTTTCCCTTCAGCTTCCTGGAGGACCGCGAACCCAGCTGACTCGCAGAAGGGGGCCGCTTCCTGCCGGACCCGACGGCAGGAAGGTCGCGGCAAGCCTCTGCCGCTGCGGTCGCGAGAGTGTCCGCCGTGAGAGCGATGCCTTGCGCGTGCGGGGGATTAACAGGGATCTCACGCTCGCCTGTAAAGTAAGAGCGTTATACAACGAAGAGGAAAGGAGAGTGGGGGGCGAGCAAGCCCTACCTTCCCCTTGAGGAACGGCGGGTAACGAATCGACGTTGCGCCGCAGATAGGCGACTTCGAAGTTCTTGCCGGAGAGGTATTGGAGGAGTTTGGCGTCGACGCCGCTCAGCGAGCTCGGAGGGCGGTAGGTGGCGTCATCCCGCTGGAGGGGGGTGAAGTGGAGGTTGCTGAAGGGTCCCTTCACCAGGAGGAACTTCTGGGTCCAATAGTGACTCTTGTTCACCGTCTCGCAGACGGTGACATGCTGACTCGCAAAATAGGTAGTCCCGTCTCGGAAGGCGCGGAAGGAAAATACCTTGCGGAAGATGAGGAGGCTGAACTCGATCCTCTCCTCCCGCAGGTAACTGGCGAACGCGACAATATCCGCGATCGCATTTGGGGTCAACTGGCTCGGTAACACCCCATAATACCGCAACACCTACAAAGAACGATGAGAAAGTTGCGATAGCGGGCACGAAGCGGCGAGAAGGCTGGGCGAGGTACCTGACGAATTTCAGGCCACAAAGGGAGTCGCAACCCATTCTCGAAGTGCGCGATGGGGATCGCGAGCTCGTCAGCCCCGGTCTCGTTCAATGTGGATCTCTCACTCGGACAGCGAGCCGAATAACCCTCCGGGAGATAGCGGTCCACAGCGAGTTTATATTCCTCGGCTGTGATGTTCGCGCAGTAGAACTCGTTGGCTTGAAACGCTGAGGCGCATTTTGACCGCCCCTCGCTCTCGCCCTCCGCTCCCATTTGCTGATTCGTCCGCATCGGGTCAGGAAAAGGCAACTTACAAGCAGCGAACGCGAGCACGATCTTGCGAGAACGGAGATGAGCGCAGACGCGAGAAGACTGGAGAAATAAATGCGATGGGTAGGACAGTGAATCCGGACTATTTATAAGAAATTCGGATGGGCACGGGAATCGAAGCGTCAGGAGTGCGGATAGCTAAAATAAAGTGGATTTCTGCTCAAAGGGACTGCAGTCTTGCGAGCCAGGGCTCGCCGTCGCACGGTAATTGAGTCCCACCCAAGGCCGGCCCGCGAGGAAAAGAGGTCCAGGCATAGCGTTGCACAGAAGCTCGCGAGCGCTCTGCGAGGGCGATCATATCAAACATAGCGGGCGAGCCAAATAAACCACATGCACACCACAGAAATAAAGGGAAAAACTAAAGAGGAAAAATGATAAAAGGCGAGTCGCGACGGACTCACGAATATTACCACACCAGATATTGTTCAAACAGACGTCATGAAAGAAATAAAAGCAAAAGAGTAGTAGAATTAAACCCGCTGCAGCCTCAGGGGTAAGGAAGCCATTTCCAGCGACCCCGACCCCGCTTGCCCGCACGCGGCGGCACTCTCGGATAATGGTATTCGCGAAGCGCTTTAAACTCGCGCAGGATTAGGTGCACTTGATCCTCGCCCCACGAGATGTGCACGCCGGGCGAGGTAACATCTGCGCGAGGCACCGGCTCCGCCTCGGCGATCAAGCGCGCATTCGCGTCTTCCAACATGGCGAATCTCTCGTCAAAGGCAGCCCGGTCCGCGTCATACCGCTCCTCCAACTCGCGTAACATCATGCCGTGCTTCTGAAGCACCTCGGACACCCGACTCTTCATCCGCACGGGGTCGCCAGGGTCACCCAAGAAGTCTTCAATCTGGCTAGGCGAAGGCGGTGGTGACAACTCCATCCTCCCGTGCTCTGACTCAGGGGTGGCTCCTGGGATTTCAATGAAGGAAGATTTAGTAGGGTCCGAGGGCGAGCAAGAGATGGGAGCTTGCGAAAACATGCTAACCTGGTGAGGAGGGGGATTCGCGACGGGGCTTGCGCGAAGACTCCGGCCGACCCTGGAAGTTTTCGCGGAATCCCGAGACGTGGGGTTTCCCCAGACCAGGAGGGTATACCACTCTCTCCGCGACTTGGGCGCCGTCGAGAAGCGAGCCGCCTGGACTTCTCCTGCCCATCAGACCGAAGCCAGGGGTCGCCACGTTAACCTTAGGCGGGACCGGCGAGTTCACCGGGGTGGAGACTTTCTCCTTGGGACTCGACGATGGGGTATCTGCATAGGCCACCAACGTGTAGATATCACCGACTTAAGCGGAGATAAAGTAGGGTGCGAGTGACTTACGAGGTTGCGAGAGAGGTGCCTGTTGGGACGAAGTCCCGACCCCAGCATCTAGCAATCCCAGCCTCGCGGGGGACGGAGCACAGAAAGTTGTCAGCGTAAGGCTCGCTAGGCGGTCCTCAGGTGGAGGATTCTGCGAGAAGAAAGGAAATGAGCAAGGGGCCGATGTAAAGAATTTAGACTGAGGATACCTGTTGTGCGAGCACGGTATTCGGCGGAGGGGGGGAATCAGGAGGCAATGTCATGTCCTCCCCCGGCGACCTCCTAACCGTCATGGCTTTCTTGGTCTGGGGAGAGGTGGCAGGGTTGAACATCCAGGCGTTGCGCTCGGCGGCCCGAGCTTTCGCCATCTCCCTAGAAGCCTTCAGTCATTCCAACGCGCTCTGCTTGGTAGACATTCTGAAGGGAGAACGATTTCGGCGAGAAAGGAGCAAAAGGGAAGGCTTGATCACTAGCCACGGTGGACAGTATTTACAGTTTCGGGCAGGGGACCCACCAAAAGATTCCCGCCACGTCAGCAGAATCGGCGAACACCAGGGGTTGGATGTATCTTCGCGAGCTTAGGGCAACCTCGCGAAGAATGTGGATTGTGTACAACCCCGATGTTCGCCAGGAAGAAATCAGCAGCTCGCGCTCAAGGAGGCGAGCCAAGAGGGGCGAACCCTGAACTCCGGCGAGGCAGGCCAAGGAAGAGCAAGAGACTGCACAGGCGAGCGAGCCCAGCGGAGGGAAGGTAACCGGCTCCTTTGAGGCTCGGCAAGGGTAGTGCATGCGAGCCCGACCAGTTGAGGAAGGAGTTCGCTAGGCGAGCCCGGAACCTTGGGGTATAGTTAGCCATTTTGGGGTACAGTTAGCCATTTTGGGGTACAGTTAGCCATTTTGGGGTGCGGATAGCCATTTTGGGGCTTGGCCTGGTCGCTATTGGCGAGCCCAACCAGTCGAGGAAGGAGTTCGCTAGGCGAGCCCGCCTAGAGTGAGAGCGGATAGTCATCTTGGGACTCGCCGAGGTAGTGCAGGCGAGCGAGCCATGTAATATGCCGATAATACCCCTGGGGTTCGCCGACCCAGAGGCTCGCGAGCTCCACTCGCGAGGGAGGTCGGCTTGGCCGGGTCGCTATTGGCGAGCCCAACCAGTCGAGGAAGGGGTTCGCTAGGCGAGCCCGCCTAGAGGGAGAGTAGATAGTCATCCGGGGACTCGCCGAGGTAGTGCAGGCGAGCGAGCCATGTAATGTGCCGATAATACCTCTGGGGTTCGCCGACCCAGAGGCTCGCGAGCTCCACTCGCGAGGGAGGTCGCGAAGCGGGCTGGCTCGCCCCGTAAAAGTCCAGGAAGGGATTTTTACCAAGAGGCCCCCGATGGTCTGCGTTTAGCCTCTCCGAACAGCGGAGTTTGGCTGTTAGCAGACCAATCCGGTGTGCGGATAGTGAGAATGGACAGCGGGATTTGGTTATTGACAGACCACAAAACTAAAATCTATAAATAGACCTCAAAGGGCACCTTGGAAGGGACCGGTTCATTATCTTTGAGCTCTTCTCTCCCTAGGTCGCTTTGGTTTGGGCTCTCTAGCTCTCCAAGGTGCCCGAGTCTTAGCTTTGGCTTGGGAGGGGAAGCGCTCAACGATCTTCCGGGTTAGTGGAGGGACCTCCTCGCTGAGACTAGGGTCTTTGTTCTTTGCTCAAATCATCGGCCTTACCTCTCCCGAGGGACCGGTAAGGGCTAGCTGCCCCTCATTTCGGTGAGGGCCCCGAGCTCCACATGAGACCAAGAAATCGGTTTCAACATGGTGATGAAGAAGAAGCAGAGGCAGCAAGCAGATGGCACTGGGTATGTCATCAAATGAAGAAGAAGAGCAGGTAACTATGTTTGATGATTTTGATTTTAATTCAGATGATTTAAAAACCTATTTTAAAGAATTCTGTAATGACTTTATCAAAAATCAGCAAGAATTAGATGCAGATAGAGAAGAGATAGAAAACTTTAAGAAAGATGAACTCTATTCAGCAAATAACAACCTAAGAAATGGGATTAAGGACAAAGAATTAGAGCTAATAGAAATAAGGAATGAAAACATAAAATTAAAAGAAGAGTTAGCAGAGGTAAAAGCCTTTGAGGACTCTCTCAATGGGAGGAGTCAAACTCTCAGAGACATCACATATAATCTCTCCATGAGATTCAATCAACTAGGGTTAGGAGCAGAGCCATCCACTAGACAAGAAATCCCTAGGAAACCTGCCTGGAAAAATCCAGTTAGCTTCATTAGACCTAGTGACTATAAATCAGGTGAAGAGAGTGGAATAACTAAGGATAGTAATAATCCAACTAAAATAACTGCACCTAACAAAATAATTCAAAAGAATGAAAATAAATAAATAGGCAAGAGTAATGTAGGAAAATTGAACAATCAAAAGGCTAAAGCCAAACCTAGGATAATAAAACATTCTGCTGATTTATTGTATGTAGATACGTTTTATACACATTTCAAGTATCAAAATAATAAATCAAGAAATGATAAGCTCATTCTCTGCCATCCTAATGGATATAATGAAAGACCCTTCTATTCATTCATTGAACCCTATATTGGTAAAAGAAAAGGGCCCAAGGTAACCTGGATCCCTTCTAATGTTTGAATTACTTGTGCAGGATTAGGTAGGGTCTCACTCAGGAGAAAATGGAGAGGGAAGAAAGTTGTAGGTCTTGAATAAGGAACAAACTTCATCCAAGGGAGTGTTTTCTGCCTTGAATATTCCTTACAGTTCATAAATTTAGTATCATAAACTTATTTTCAATAAACAAAATTGCCGGGAAAAAGAGCAATAATTTTCTAAGAAAATATATCTGTTCATTCAGAGGTTCGTTGAATAGATGTCGACGTACCATCGACTTCTACTCGACGCTAGCGTCAAGAAGAACTCAGAGTGGATAATTAGAATGGAATTTGACGCAGCGTCAAGTTCATATTGACGCATACGTCTACTTAAAAGTTGCGTTGACTTGAGAATAATTGAACAATCTCAAAGCAGCGTCGAATAGGAATCGACGTAACGTCGATATAACAACGCACACAGAGTAGCTTCTAGAAGCAAACATATTTTTGTGCACCAAATATTAATTCTTATCGATGCAGCTTCGACTTAAACCTTAAGTTGCGACGAATCTGATTCTTTTAAGCAACTTCAGCGTCGAATCATTTACGCCTTTGAATTTTCCTCTCCTTGCTCTCTCCTCTTCCAGCTCTCTCATGTTCTCTTGTTCTCCAGTTCTCTCGTGCTATTCGTTCTCTCTCTATCTCCCCCGTTTGCTTTGTGTTTGCAGGTACCTCACAAAAGAGTTAATGGCCCCTCCAAAGATTAACTCTAGCTTTGATGTTGATGTGGACTCATTCAAAGCGAGATCAAATAATTTCAAAGCCATTCTTAGCTTGTTTCAATCAGCTGGGTTAACCAAATTAATATCCACAAGATGCAAGATTTTGGATGTTGAGCTGTCAGAGCTCAAGGACAACATCCACTTCGGAGAGGATGGATCCCTCACTGGGAAGATATCTGAAAATGATATTAGCATTACAGAGAAAATGCTATCCCTCACCTTTGATCTACCAACAGGTGACGAATCTGATGAATTGACAGGAGATGAGACAAAGAAAGTCTTGGAGATAATGCAGTTCAAGAAAGATAGAGCCATCAATCTAAAGAAAATTGATCTTGGAGAGGACTACAGGTTTCTGGCTGACATTGTAGGGAAAGTGCTCCTTTGCAAAATCTCATCTCATGATGCTATTCCAAAGCAGCAGCTGTAGATCGTTGGAATCTTGGTCCTTCAAAAGAAGATAAATTAGGGGAGATTGCTTCTGAAAATGATTGGGTATAAATATGCCCACAAAGAAAATGCCTACATGAGAATCATGAGCCAAGTGCTCTTTCACCACTATCCTAGTGTGTGCAAATCCAAGGGAGTGCCAATTCCTCTGGGAAAAAGGCTGAATATAGGTATCTTCTCTAAATGGACTAGGCAGATCCTTAAGCCCGGTCAAGCTCCAGCTTCACCTCCTTCCTCTCCAAGGGATAATATTTCTCCTCCACCCTCTCCAACTCCACAAGACACAGTCCCAGATCTCCCTCAGGATGCTACTGCAGCAAAACCATCTCCTCAGCAACAGCAACAACAACAACAATACTCTCAATCCATGCCAACTACTTCAGTCCCAGAGCCAACACTTCACATTCCTCAACAACAACCATCCACTATTACCTCAGACTCTCAGGTTGCTCCACCACCACCACCATCAATTCATATCTCTCCTGAAACCTACCATGCACTCTCTCCCATCCAAGAATACTTCCCACCATCACCTCCTCCATCTATCTCTCATATCCCTCTAATTGACCTTGAGCAGGTCATCTTTAAGGTAATTGTCTTGGCCTCCACTACTTTTGCTGATCTATTAGCCACCCAAGCCAGAAAGTTTGACAAAAAATACTCCCAGATGGAGGCTGAATTGCTAGACTCTAAAAGATCTCTCCAGGGCCTTAAATAGTTCTTATCATCCTCCCTAGTAATTAGGGAGTTCTTAACCTCTCTTACCAGCAAGGTTAAGAAGGGGGAGAAAATTCAGGAGGCGGAAGGACCTACTCTAGTGATGAGTGTCCATGATAAGGTGAATGTAGCCCCTGATAAAATTACTACATTCCAAAATCAAGTGAAAAGTGTTGCAGATATTCAGGGGGAGCTCCCATCTACTCAAGGGGAACCTATCCCAGATGTTCAAAGAAATTTGGAAAAAGAAATGATTGTTTTGGATCAGGGGGATCCTCAGGATGAAAATCTCTTAGATGAGGTAGCAAAGATTGCCAAGGAGGCTGTTGATATTGCTGAGCTAAATGCACAAATTATGGGGGGGGGGGGGGGCTTTCCAAAGACAATGTTGCTGAAGAAGCAAAAGTGTCCCCTGAAGATGATGAGCCTCTCCAGATTGCGCCCAGGATGATTCCAAAAGTCTTCTCAAGAAAAAGAAAAACTCCTGAGAAGGATCAATAACTTCAGATATCTCCTCTTATATCTTCTGAAGAAAGAAAAACATAATGTGGTTTGGTGAAACCAAGTGATGTATTATACAATGTCTGAAATGTTCTGAGATTTCATTCTATTATTCTTGTACTATCTAAGTTGTCTTGTATATTATGCTTCTTATATAAAAGGTTGTGTAAAATCACTTTAATCAATCTATAAAATTTGTTAAGATAAATAGGGGGAGATTATTGAGAAAAACTCCTTCGATTTAACTTAAAAAATTATCTAAAAAGTGATTTTATCTCTTAGGTTGAATTACCCATTGTATAGTGAGGATAATGTGGTCATTAGATGTCTTAGGATATCTCTCTCAACTTAGGGTGAGAAGACAAGGTCAAGACAAGAAGTATTTGGGTAAAGTTATCTTTTGCGTCGAATAGAAATCGACGCAGCATCGAATGGATGTCGACGCTACTTAGACTAGAAGTCCAAGCAACTCAACCTTCTGTCAAAGTAATTCAAGTCGATGCTACGTCGAAAGGACATCGATGTAGAGGCCATGGTCATGTCAAAGTATTATGAGAAGTTGACGCAGATTCTACTTCAACTCAACACAGAAGTAAGTATTTGTCGAAGCCAACTAAAGTCGACGCAACATCCACTATAATTCAACATAGATGATGAAGTTCAGAGTCAAACCCTCAACTCAATTGTTACGTCGATAAGGTATTGACGCAATGTCGACAAGCAGAATTCAATAAGATCAAGAATGAATTCGAAGCTGCTCTTACAAGGAATCGAAGGTGCGTCGATAAGAGAGAATCATAACTCGATGCCACGTCGAATACAGTCTGAAAATAAAACCTTTTCAGCTGTCATTTTGAATCTCTCTCTCATGGACCACAATGCTCAAGACCGTTCTCCAACGGCTTAATTATTGCCTCAAAAGGAAAGGAGCATTCAAGAAGACAGAAAAGGTTTCTTCAAAAGGATCATTAAAGTTGGTGGACGGGTCGAGAATTAAAAGAGGAAAGGAAGAGATATTGTCCAATGATATGCCTTTTCAGGACATTCTAGAAGAGGAAAGGAATTCAAACCAAATAGAAGGACAATAAATAAGAAGATTGCAAAGAGAAACATAGAGCATTCATTACAATTTCTCACGACTGTCATAGCTTCTCCTTCTTCCTCCTTGAACCCCCCAAAAAAGATCTGCTCTCTCTCCCTCAGATCAGAAGAATAAAGGATGCTTCCCATCACTACTATACAGCAGGTAGTTTTGAATTGAAGAGAACAAATAGGATCTGAAGCATCATAATCCTTGCAAAACATCTCAATTAAAAGCAAGGATTCATTATTCACAGATCCAGAAAAGAGAAATCTGAAGCACAAGGCTTCACAGAATTCTGAGAACATAATTCTCCATTTTCCTTTCTCTTCCTCCTTTACTTTCTCTTCACCTATAAATGAGTTTTTACAATCCCTCTTTCAAATGATTCAATGTTTCAAGATCTCCTTATCAAAAGATCTGTGGTTCAAGATCTCCTTATCAAAAGATCTAGATGGTTCATGATCTCCTTATCAAAAGATCATTGGTTCTAAGAGTCTCCTTATCAAAAGACTCAGGCACAGGTGGTACATTCCTACCAGGTGGTAGAAGAGAGGACTACACACATTTTGGGGAACCTCTATAAAATCTCTTATGTTTGTGTTGTGCTTTTCTGTGTTGTCCCAATCTTTTCTTCAACATTTTAATTTCCTACACTATATTATTCTGCCTATTATTTTGTTGGGGCATAACTCATTTGTTTGTTTTATTGTTTACACAGTTAGGATATAAATTGTTGAAAATGTTGAAGTGTGAAGTTGGCGGTCTGGGAGGTGTTCGTGCGGTCTAGTCTAACCGCACGACCTTGCGGTCTCCTCTGCAGTCTGACCTATTCAGTATAGCTGCATATTATTCGGTCTGACCACCGTTCTCTCTATCTAAGGCTGCCGAGGTGAGGCCGCGCGGTCTGGTTCATATGACCACGTGGCAAGCTGTTATTCAGTATGGTGAGGCCGCACAGTCTGGTTCGTGTGACCGCGTGGCGAGCTATTCTGTACTGTGCGGGTTAAGCTGTTGACCGCACAGGGTTGTTGTTCGGGTATCCGGTAGTCCGGTCTGGTGGCTGTCCGGGTTCTTGTTGGTGCACGCCGACTAAGATTCTCTTAGTCGCGCAGTCTCCTCTTTGTGTTCGCGGTCTCTGGTGGAGGTCTCATATATGCTAACACTGATGGTGGGTGTCATGACTATGCGGGTTGTCATGGTCGCGCGGCTTCATGGAGGAGTGGCGATCTCCTGGTCAGGATTGAAGTCGGCAAGCTCACTAAGCGCAGAGCGATCTTCTGACCGCGCGGGTTGACCAATCTTGCTCGCGCGGTCAGGGCGGTGACTCTATCTCATAGGGTGGTGACTGGATCAGGTCGTACGCCTGTAAATAGGCGTCACTGTAGCAGCAAATGCAATCGCACCAAGTGTAAGCTGAACTTGCGCCTAGATCTTGCGGTCTCTTTTTTGTGACCACGTGGTTTGCTGATTGAAATTCCATTGTGCAGCTTCTGCGGATTGTGCGGACAGCAGCGGTCACCTTTTCTTCTAAGGTGTCCGGGCGGTCTTGCGGCTTGCAGTGCGGGTTGTTGGAGTTCGGGAGAAACAATGGAGTTCGGGAGATCGCGGAGCTTCAGTGGTGTTGACCAAGTCGCCGACAGTCTGTTCACACGGTCTCCTTTTCTAGTCGCGCGAACACATAGGCCGCGCAGTTTGGCTGTTTCTGTTTCCAGACCGCCCGTTATCTTTCTTCAGCATTGTATTTTTCCTTTTAGTTTCTGTACTGGCAAAAATATGTATCGCCATGTATACCTCGCTCTGTAATGAAGATTTCTGATGTTATCAATAAAGATTGCCTTGTTTTATGTGCTTCTGGTTGTAGGATGTAACTTTAAGTTGTACAATTCCTACTCACTCCAAGATCTACAGAAAATTTCACATGGTATCAAAGCAAGGTTGGAGTGGATAGAGCAGTGAACAACTCAAAGTTGCCATCACCTTTGTGAAGAAGGAACCAGTGGTAGAGCCATGGAAGCAAGAGGTCTTGGAATTGAGATGCTCACATCGACTAACTTCAAGAAGTGGAAGTCGTGCATGCAGAGTTACCTTCTAGGCGAAGACCTTTGGGAGGTTATTGGAGGAGATAGTACGGAGAAAGTTGTCCCAGTTGGGGATAATGGTCATGAGGTGAGGAATTGGAGGAAAATTAATGTGAAAGTAGAGTTCACTCTGAAAAGGGCAATATCACCTGACCTATTCGATCACATCTTAGGGTGTGGATCAGCTGCCGAGATTTGGAGAGCCCTGGACGGGCTGTTTAACAAGAAGAATGTAGCGAGGCAACAGTTCCTGGAAAATGAGCTGGCTAGGTCGCCTCAGGGAGATCTGTCTATCTCTACGTTCTTCCTGAAGATGAAGAACCTGTGCGCTGAGATTTCAACACTGAATCCTGATGAGCCAATTTATGAGGCGAAGCTGAAGAGACAAATCATCCGCGGCTTGCGGAAGGAGTATGTGGTCTTTGTGATGTTGGTGCAGGGTTGGGCAAATCTACGATCTCTGCTAGAGCTAGAGAATCTGCTTGCATCGCAGGAAAGTCTGGCAAGGCAGATGGCGGGGGTGTCAGTGTCTGGGGGAGAAGGCGAGGTGCTCTTCACAGGGAAGAAGAAGAAATGGGATAAGAAGAAGAAGAATGCTGGAGGCAATGGGCCTTCAACTTTGGACAGCAGGAGAGGGGCTATGCTCCCAAGGCTGAAGGGAAGAAGAAGGGAGAAGGACCCAAATTCTTTAGGTGTGGAAAGCTTGGTCACATCAGGAAGGAATGCCGGGTGAATCTTCAGCCAGGGCATGCTGCTGCAGGGAAGGAGGAATCTGAGGCCAGGTCAAATGATGGAGGATGGGGAGTAGCCTTCTCGACATCGGTTGGAGCTGCGGCTCCTATCAACTATCAGGAGAACTGGATCATGGACTCGGGGTGTGGTCATCACCTCACCGGGGATGAGTCGAAGCTTTCTTCAGCGCAGCCTTACTCAGGTAATGATGCCATCATAACTGCTGATTATACTGTGCATACTATCGAGAAGGTGGGGGTTGTTTCCCTAGGTAGTGATAGGAGGCCACTAATGTTGAAGAGTGTCTATCATGTGCCTGGAATGAGGAAAAACCTCTTCTTTGTGACCAACGCTGTAGACGATGGGTATCACGTTCTGTTCGGTCCAACAGAAGTGAGGTTTCTTCAAAATGTTGAGGCGGTAAAGGCCGATGTCGTTCATGTCGGGAGAAGAGCAAAAGACTTGTTCATTTTATCGACAAGTTCTTATGTTGACAAGATGAGGACAAATGATAATGCTGTTATATGGCACGAGAGGTTGGGGCATGTAGGGATGGACAAGCTGAAGGCTATGGCGATAAAAGGTCTATTTAAGGGCCTGCCTAGTCTATCTTCCTATGGTGATGGTCATGTTTGCGTGGGATGTCAGTTCGGCAAGTCTCATCGACTGCCATTTGATAAGTCGCAGACAAGGAGTAGTGTGCCGTTGGAGTGTATCCACGGTGACTTGATAGGACCTACTGCTACCCCAAGCCTCGGAGGCATCAGGAATATGCTGGTGTTGATCGATGATTACACCAGATATGTGTGGGTCTATTTCCTGAAGGAGAAGGCGGAGGCATTTGCCAAGTTTGTGGAGTTCAAGGAGCTAGTGGAGGGTCAGCTAGGTTTGCGGATAAAGAAGCTGAGAACTGATAATGGGGGGGGGGGGAGTTCACCTCTGGTGAGTTCTGTAGTTTTTGCAGGAAGGCGGGCATCCGGAGGGAGCTTACTTGTGCGCATACTCCACAACAAAATTGTGTTGCAAAGTGAAAGATCCATCATCTGACGGAGACCTGCAAGTGTTGGCTGCATGCCAAGAGTATCCCAAGGTCCTTCTGGGCAGAGGGAATGTCTTGTGTCGCCTACGTCATCAACAAGAAGGGCTGGAAGTGCATGGACCCGGAGACGCATAGATTTGTTGTATCTCGCGATGTCGTGTTTGACGAGGTGACGTCATACAAAGGAAGTTCTGGTGTTGAGTTACCAGAAAGCAGGGTGGAGGAGTAGGAGAGAGCTGTGGAAAATCTTCAGGTGGAGCTGCCTTTGTCACCAGGTGGTACACCCATTTGTAGTTCTGAGACGGAGGCTTCTGGATCAGGAAGCAAGGAGAGCGATGCTCCTAGTATGTCTGGAAGGGGAGCTAAGGAAGAAGCAGCTGAGGATAATGCGAATCAGGGGAAGGTGTTGAGGAGATCAAAGCGAACGATCATTGCTCCTGATCACTATACAGGAGGAAACATGGTGAGCTTTGTCTCGTGTTTCTTCACTGGTCCCCTGGATGAGCGAGAGCCATCGAGCTTTGAGAAGGCCAAAGGCGTGAAGCAGTGGGACATTGCTATGGAAGAGGAGATGGCAACTCTTGTGAAGAATGAGACCTGGTCTCTGGTGCCCAGGCCCAAGGGTATCACCCCTGTGACATGCAAGTGGGTCTATAAGCTCAAGAAGAAGGTAGACGGCAGTATCGAGCGATACATGGCTCCCCTTGTGGCTCGTGGATTCTCGTAGCAATTCGGTGAAGATTATGAAGAGACATTTAGTCCGGTGGCGAAGATGACTTTAGTTCAGTTCGTTATTTCCTTGGCGGCATTTTATGGGTGGGTGATTTGGCAACTCGACGTAAAGAATGCCTTCTTGTACGGCGAGATTGACAAGGATATATTCATGGTCCAGCCGCCAGGTTTCATATCTGAAGATTTTCCATACTATGTCTGTAAGCTGAAGAAGGCTCTGTATGGGTTGAAGCAAGCTCGGAGGCCGTGGTATGGGAATATTGCAGAATATCTTCTATTCTATGGATTCGGTGCTTCAGACTCTGACTCAAGCTTATTTGTCAAGAAGAACGGGGAGCTTCAAGTCATCATGCTGCTTTACGTCGACGATATGATTGTGACGGGGAATTCAAAGGAGGAGGTAGCAAAGCTTCGGGCTGAGCTATCTATCAGATTTGAGATGAAGGACTTGGGTGAACTCCAGCATTTCCTTGGACTCGAAGTGTAGAGGAAGGAATGTGGAGTGCTGGGGTCCCAGGCTGGATATGCGGAGCGAATTATGGAGCGATTCGGCATGAAGTAAGGGAAATGCATTTCTACAACTCTGGAGAAGGCCATGAAACTTTGGAAGGATGAGGGGAGGATTCTGGAAGATCCGATTGTGTTCCAAGCTCTGGTTGGGAGCTTGATTTATCTGACGATCACTAGACCAGATATTGCGTATGCAGTTAGCAGGGTGAGTCGTTATATGGCAGAACCACGGATGCCTCATCTACTAGCGGCCAAGAATATTTTGAACTATGTCAAGGCGACTTCGGATATGGGTCTCCTATATAGGAGGGATGCGGGCTTCGAGGTGCATGGGTACATGGATGCTGATTACGGGAGAGATTCGGAAGATCAGAAGTCAACGTCTAGATTCGTCTTCATGGCGGGCCCTGATGAGTCCTGATCATATACACATTTATGGACTCATCCGGGCCGTTATTTAGTCAATTCACCGCACTATAGCCTTGTTATAGCTTATATTTGATAATCCATGCTAGGTGCACTTCTAGGCCCACTTTGGTGTGATTTTATGCTTATTGTCTTTAGTAATTTTCATGCGCTGTTAAGTGCCACTTTCAGTGGCTAGATTTGTGGTTGTGCCTGGAATAGGAGTCGTGCGAGTGTTCCCGGTGCAATTCTGCACAGGAACACTGCGCACGATCGCCGGTTCTATTGCGCACGACCACTGGTCGTGCGCTACTGATCGTGTGCACTTAACACCTTTTTCATGAGTTCTGTTTGGTGCAGTGCGCACGACCATCAATGCCAGTGCGCACGACCACCGGTCGTGCGACACTGATCGTGCGCACTTACCATTTAATTTCCGAGTTCTGTTTGCTGTTGTGCGCACGACCATCAACTCCAGTGCGCACGACCACCGGTCGTGTGCCACTGGTCGTGCGAACATTTTATTTTATAATTTCGTATCTTGCAGGTTCCACCCAGGCCGTGCGCACGATCGCAGAATTCCAGTGCGCATGACCACTGGTCGTGCGCCAATGACCGTGCGCAGTATTTATTCCAGCGCCTATTTAAACGCCTGTTGCGATTTTTAGGGCATTATCAGCCGCCGGGAGCGGAGTTCCTGTTCCGTACGCCGCCGACCTCCACCGTGGGATGCCTCCACTTCATCTTCTACGCAAGCGGAAGCCTCCTCCACCCATTCCAAGACTTCCTCCATTGTCCGTGAGTGTTCTCCATCGTCCGCAAGCCTCCAAGCAACCATTCTCTCATTCCGCCCGGTGAGGAAGGAACCTGAAGTCGAAGACGACAGAGCTACGTAGGGAGATCGTGACAGCTCTCTACGCCGGAAGCATAGTCCGCCCGAGTCCGGAGGTAGCCCGACAACCTACCATTCCGGCCGTGAACGGCCGCTTGTCTTCACCATCGGTTATTTCTTTCCTCTTTCCCCCATTGTACTCGTTGAACCGTGTAAACTCGAATATTATGATGATGTTTGTTGAAATGAATGTTTCCTTGTTGTTCTTCATGGTTTGTTTGTGATCCACTCCGTTCTCACTCACTCACTCGCACACGCACGCAAGGTGTTTGTTCCGTGTTAGCAAGAGCTAACGACGGTTGTGAAGAGGTGTTTACGACCCTCACCCTTTCGCGCTAGAACACACTCCATTCCGCCTCACGAAGCACGGCATCGCGGCCGTTGCATCCATCTCACCTTGCGAAGCGGTGTTTTCGACCCGCATCTCTTTTTGTTGTTGTTAAGATTAGGAAACCCAACCAAGAACCCCCCTTTTTCATGTGTGTTTTGCTTGTGTAACAAGAGTCACGCTACGCGTTTCGTTCACCCAACCTGCATTCCTCAAGAGACCGACATTCGGGGAGTCCACTCTCCACATTTATTACTTGACAGCGACCGGTGCACTTGCCGACACGCATCAGGCCCTACGGCTATATCATGGTGCAGCAAGAAGAAGGATTCCGTGTCTGTCTCTACCACGGAAGCGGAATACAAGGCTTCGGCCTTGGCAGCTCAAGAAGCCATTTGGCTTAGGAAGTTGGTGGGAGACGTCCATAAGGAGATTCGGGGTCCGACTCTGCTCCGCGACGACAATGAGAGTGCACTCAAACTGGTTCATCCAGTGTGTCACGCGAGGACCAAACATATCGAGATCGAGAATCATTTCATTCGTGAGATGGTGCTGGAGGGGTCTCTTTTGGTTGAGCATGTTCAGAGTCTGGACAACGTTGCTGACATATTCACATAGGCGTTGGCGAAGTTGCCATTCACTTGGCTGAGGAGTTTACTTGTGCTGTTTTCAACTTCCCACTTCAAGGGGTAGTGTTGAAAATGTTGAAGTGTGAAGCTGGCGGTCTGGGAGGTGTTCGCGCGGTCTGGTCTAACCACGTGACCTTGCAGTCTCCTCTGCGGTCTGACCTATCGGTCTAGCCGCAGGTTATTCGGTCTGACCGCCGTTCTCTATGTCTAAGGCTGCCGAGGTGAGGCCGCGCGGTCTGGTTCGTATGACCGCATGGCGAGCTGTTATTCAGTATGGCGAGGCTGCACGGTCTAGTTCGTGTGACCGCGTGGCGAGCTGTTCTGTACTGTGTGGGTTAAGCTGTTGACCGCACAGGGTTGTTGTTCGGGTATCCGGCAGTTCGGTCTGGTGACTGTCCAGGTTCTTGTTGGTGCGCGCCGACTAAGGTTCTCTTAGTTGTGCGGTCTCCTCTTTGTGTTCGCGGTCACTGGAGGAGGTCTCGTATATGCGAACACTGATGGTGGGCGTCATGACCATGCTGGTTGTCATGGTCGCGCAGCTTCTGACCGCGCGGGTTGACCAACCTTGGTCGCGCAGTTAGGGTGGTGACTCTATCTCATAGGGTGGTGACTGGATCAGGTCGCATGCCTATAAATAGGCATCACTGTAGCAGCAAATGCAATCGCACCATGTGTAAGCTGAACTCGCTCCTAGAGCTTGCGGTCCCTTTTTTGTGACCGCGTGGTTTGCTGATTGAAATTCCTTTGTGCAGCTTCTGCGGATTGTGCGGATAGCAGCGGTCACCTTTTCTTCTAAGGTGTCCGGGCGGTCTTGCAGCTTGCAGTATGGGTTGCTGGAGTTTAGGAGAATCAGTGGAGTTCGGGAGGTCGCGGAGTTTCAGTGGTGTTTATGAAGTCGCCGGCAGTCTGTTCGCGCGGTCTCCTTTTCTAGTCGCGCGAACACCCAGGCCGCGCGGTTTGGCAGTTTCTGTTTCTAGACCGCCAGTTATCTTTCTTCAGCATTGTATTTTTCCTTTTGGTTTGTGTACTGGCGAAATCATGTCTCGCCATGTATACCTCGCTCTGTAATGAAGATTTCTGCTATTATCAATAAAGATTGCCTTGTTTCATGTGCTTCTGGTTGTTGGCTGTAACTTTGAGTTGTACGATTCCTGCGCACTCCTAGATCTACGGAAAATTTCACAGAAATATTATAAATCTATATTCACCCCCCCTCTAGAGGATTCTCAGAGGCACACTGTGTACTTTTAGTTCCAGTGGGGCCTTGCGAGGAACTGGGGGGAAAGAGTGCTAGGTTGAACATCATCTTTTGTATGCATATGGGATTATCACCCCAATCTACGACATGTGTGCAGCTCCTCATGCCCATCCATCACTTCGTACGAGGCTAGTATGTAGACATGTAGTTAGGGTATCTTGATCTTAGACATACTCATATTATATACATTACAAGAATATTATTTCACTCTTTATGATCATTTCACTCATGCATATTTTGTTCAAACAGGTTATCTTATTTTTTCATACTATATACTCTTTGGACTTTCTCGATTTTGAAACATAAGTATTTTGAAAGAGTATTTTAACACCTTAAGAAAAAAACTTTTATCTGCATCTTTCACACTATTATTCAAAACTCTTTGCGACACTTAGTGTCTCTTTTCTTAGAAAACAAGAATCAAGAAAAATCAGAATGAAAAATTATCAAAAATCATGTTTTCTAAGCATAATAACAAATCTCTATTGCTAGCGCCATGCGATAGAACTAGCACTAGCGATAGCATAAAATTGATATTTTCCCTTTTTTTCTTTGCAGTTTCTCTGGCATCGAATATCATTTACTGATAGGCTTGTACTTCTATATTTTCCAGAAAAATATTTAAAATTGAATATTTAAATAATCAAATACAAAATTATTCAAAGAACAAAAATATGCTTTTCTTCTTGGTTCTTTATGTGTATTATTATAAAAATAAAAAATTATAAAAATTGTTAACTATTTATTGAAATGATTTCAAGGGTGATTTGAACTATCTTTTCAAGATTAAAATACAATGTAAATTCACTATTTCAAAGATCATAAAACATTAATTTGTGTCATACCTTGAACATTATCTTGTAAAGTGTAATGAAATTGAATATAGAAATCATGTGTAAAATTTCGTAAACATGCCTCTAAGTATGAGTAATATTTTATATTTGATAATTATTTACCTACTCACCTGTTTGATAATCTACATATGATTATAATCTTATTCTTCATGATTGTGAATTATAACAACTTAACATTATTAAATATGTGCTTAGTTTACCTACACCTCATAAATATCCTTTTCTTTTCATGCAGTCATATTTGAAGAAGTGTTTTTTTTCAAAATCAAAAACTTTATGTTTGCAAAAATAAGTGAATTGAGAGAACTTTGTCTCAAACCAAAATTCTAAAGAATATTTGGCAAAGATAACTCCACCAAGCACTACTCACCCTCCTGATAAGTCTTAATGAGCATTGTGAGATTTAGCACCTTGGAGAGAATTGTAAAATGTCTTGTGCAAACTCTTTTATACACTACTTCTTGTACACCGGATCACAAATAAATAAAAGAAAAGATACAATATATGTGATCCCTCGAGCACTACTTCGCACCTTGATAAGCTTTAATGAGCATTGTTTGTGCAGAGAACCTTGGGAGTTATACAATTTTTTATGTGCATTGAAATCAAATATAGCTTTGTGGGTGGAAGTAACTCTAAAAACGCATTTCAATAATGTTGTGTTTATTCCATTATACATGTCATGTGTTTTGATTAAATCATTTGTATACTCTTATCAAAACACTACTTGTACACATCATTATCTCTTATAAACCTTCTACTCACGAGTATTGCGCTTTAATGCACTTTTACATGTCCTTTCTAAAATTTTTAGTAGATGCACTAGATTGTTTTGCATGATCTCTACAATGTATAAGTCTACTTAAACTACGAATTTAGCACATTGTAATTTCTTATCTTGACTTTATAAATTCAAATCATACGTGAATTATTTTTACCACAACCGTATCTTGGATTTCAAATTCAAAATATCTTCTTTCCAACACTAACACTCTTATTCATTTTCAACACTTGCAAATTTCAAAAATGATGTTTATTTTAAGAATGCTTATTATAGTTGAACTTATTTTCCGCTACGCCTTGTCTACTCCAACTTGCTTATTTACTTTCTAAACAAGTGCTATTATATTTTGATACAAATGATATTGTGATATTAGCCTTCAATTTCTAAAACATCTATTTTGTACTAAAACAAAACTCTTACTCATTTACTATGATTCGAAATCCAATAAAGATGATTATTTATTTTGAAACATGCTTTCCACTATCCTTACTAATTGTATGCTTGATAGAGATTTTGCGGGTATAAAATTTAGTGAAGGTTTGAGATTTTCTCCAAAACTATTTTCGATAAAGGCAAGTGTACCTTATCGTCTATAGTATAGGATATTAAGAAATATCAAGGTCGTATTCCACGGGGCGCGTTGATTACTTCTACTTTGAGGAAAGTCGCTATTATCTTATCTAACGATATTTTGGGGTTTTGATTACTTGGCTAGAAAAAAAAAAGAAATTGCAAGCTAAATTTAGAGTTTAGATGATGATAGAAGAAGCTAGTACTCAATCAAAAGTCACCTTGGAGTGAGAAAAGACAAGTGAAAAGAGATTAAATCTAATCCGTTTAAATTGAACTACTTGACCGTGGAGGTTCCCGAAGCTCGAACATGCCTCTCTCGAGGTTAATGCCCAACTAAGTTTAGGAAAAATCAACCGGACTCTCGTCCTATAATCGATTACCTAAAACTTGCTTTGCGAAGTGAACCCCGCTATTGGATTTGACTCCAATCCGGGAGATTTACGTCATCCTCTCTCGAGGAGTGCATGCAACTCTCTTTACCCTTGAGTGATCGATTCATACTTTGAGCCTCTCGGCTAACTAAGTATGAAAACATAAGCGAAAACCATATATCGAAAATATGGCCTCACTAATTAAAAATCAAGGGTAATTCAAGTGTTTATAAAAACGGAAAAAGAAAACTTTAGAAAATCATAACTTGTCTAACTCATCCTCGGATCATTTTGATCGAGTACTAATGAGGATTAGTTAATCATGGTGGAGGGGAAAGAGGAAGAAAAATAAAAATGCATAATAAGAAAATTTAACTAAGTAAGGAGGAGACAAAATAAAGAGAACAACTAATTTTTATTTAAATGAAAACTATTACAAGTCTTAAGAGAAGAGATTGCAAGCTAGGAAAAATAAGTTACAAGCTTAAACTAAACTATTCATTGAAAGGAAGATAGTACATTGCATGAGAAAAGGAAGAGAGCATGAAAGTAAAGTCACATGAACATGAACATGAAAGTGAAAAAAATACTCAAGATTGGCTCCAATAGCACCTCCCCCACTCCAAAATTCTGAACCCTGGACTCAAGGAGAACCTCTGAATTTATAGGAAAAAAATTCAGATTACACGCCCTCGGTCACGGGCGTGACCAAGGGCGTGACTGCACTATTCACATCAGATCCGACAGCGGCGTGGGCTTGAATTCGGCGCGGCGAAAAGTGACATGTCACAGGCGTGACATGTCGGGTCACGGCCGTGACTTTGGACGGCTGCATTAAATGCGGCGTGGGCAGGAATTCGGCGCGGTGGCGAAGCAGAGATCACGCTGGAAAGTTACAGCCGTGACATGTGGGTCACGGGCGTGACTTAGGTTGACTTCTCGACAGCATCTCCACGTCTCGACGGCGGCTCCACGTGGAAGATTCTAAGTTTACACGCCCTTGGTCACGGGCGTGACTTTGGGTCACGGGCGTGACTTAGGGCGTGACTTGGTGTGGGCTAGCTCAGACAGCGCGGCATCATTCTGGACTGATCTTTAGGTTACACGCCCTTGGTCACGGGCGTGACCGAGGGCGTGACATGCCATTTTTCCCTATTTGTCCCAAAATTCTGCAAATATTGAAATTAAGCTAATTTAGAATCAAAATTACAAAAAGAACTAACTTATAACCTAAAATTGACATAAAAGGAAAATTCATATTAAATATTTACAAAATTTTCTATTAAAAAGTTATAAAAATACTACTTATCAATGCTCGATCATGAATATTTTCTTACCCAACAAGTGGTATTAGTTACTTAACTAATTGATGATTCCCATTTATATAGTGATTTTTAGACTCATCCGGGCTTGTTTTCTTGCTTGTGCACTACACTTTCAAGCCACAATAGCTTGTATTTCACTCTCATTCGCATTCACGATATGTGCACTGTTTGAGCCAATTTTCGTGTGTAATTGCACGTTTTTTGTTCGGGCTAAGCACATTGTGCTCCCCATTCTTTTTATGATATTATGATGTTGTTGGAGGTGTTTTCCGAGCTGTTTATTGTGTTGTGAAGGTGGGCAGATCTCCATTTTGCCCAAATTACATTTCTGCATGAATCGCACGGTCGTGCATTTTCTTAACGCATGATCGCTCTGACCGTTTGTGCTAATCTGCTGGCAAAATGATGATCTGGATTTGCCCATATGTTTTTACCCACGATCGGTATCGACAGTGCGTGAGTAAAATCGCACGAGCCCCTCTGTTGGCCTATTTTCATGCATTCAGAATTTTCCCGTGTGTTTTTACGCACGGTCGGATTCAACCGTGCGTGAGTAAAATGCATGTGCACTCTGGGTCGTCTTCCTCGGCTTTCTTCTTAATTAATATCGCACGGTCCACGCACGGTCGTGCGTTCGACCGTTCGTGACAAAATATTTGACAGTTTTCTATTTAAGCCGTAGGATCTGCCCTAATTGATCGATCATCTTTCCCGCGCCCAAAGGGTTCCAGTTTCACCATTTTTGCCGCTGCATCGCCGCCCACCTTAAGGAGAAGCTCCGGCCACCATTTCCTTGCAAATATAATGCCGGAGCATCCTCTCGGCCGCCTCCATCATCCAAGTGCTTCACGAAGAGGATTCCACCCTCATCTTCATCGCCAAGCAAAGAGTTCTTCGCAGTGGACGTGGTTGGATTGTAGTTTACCGGAGAAGATGGGCCTATTGGGAGGAAGTGACAGCCCTCCTCTACCTCGGACGATAGTTGGGACCAATCTAGGACGCGGATGGACAACTCAACAATTCTTACCGAGAATCTACAACAATCCTCCGGATGCGGTCGTATCTCTTGCCTTTTTCTCTAACTTGTGTGGATGTTTATTTATGTAATCTTCATTTTATTGATGATGTGCACTATAAACTGTTGGAACATGCTTTCCGCATCTCTTGGTTTGACAATAACAAATCCTATTGTATTTTATCATACTTGTTTTGTGTTTATAGTATGCAGGATTTTGTGCTTTCAAATATCCATGGTGCTGTGTTGTTGCTACCGCGCCGCGTTAACTCTACCGCTGGCGCTAGCATTAACGAACCGCTGAGAAGGTAACCACTGAGAAGGGAAACAGCTGGGAAGATCTGAATGCTCTACCGCGTCGCATTAAGCCTACCACTGGCGCTAACAACCACTGAGAAGAAACTGCTGAGAAGGAAACCTGCGTTCGACGAAATGGATGCTGCATTCGATGAACTGGGTTCGACAAACTTGGTGCTCCGTTTGACGAACTGCATGCTCTACCATGGCGCTCGACGAAATTCATGCTTTATCGCGACGCGCTAGAACTACCGCTGGCTCTAGCGATCAATGAAATGGAGGTCGGCGAAATGAATGCGGCGTTCGACGAAGATGCGCCCTACAAAGTGCTCTACCGCTGTGCATTACCACTACCACTGACGTTATTATTTGATCGACGAAATGAAGGTTGCGCTCGACGAAATGCTGATCATTGCGTTCGACGAATTTGCGATCGACGAAAATAAGTTTCCGTTCGATGAACCAGATTGAGATCGGCGAAAGCTGAGGACAGCTCGGCGAAGATGCGCCCGACGAAATGACCTACCGCGGAGCGTTAGAACTGATGCTGGAGTTAGCATATGTGGAAACTATTGATAGAAAGGAAAGTGGAGAAAAAGGAATATAGATGGGTCGCTATGTTTGGCAAGTACTATCGCGACGCATTAGGTCTAACGCCCAACGGTAGCTTTTGGAAACATCCTGTTTGCAGTTGATCGAGGGGAAAATATGGAAAGAGATATTGGCTGAAGGAAGGAAATCGCACTATCGCGGGGCGATAGTGTTACCGCGGTGCGCTAGGCTGTCACAACCGTTTGCGCTCAGAAGTTGCCTTAACTGCCACGATCCATGTGCACATCGTGTCACTATCGCGGGGCGGTAGTACTTGCGCATGCTGTAGCTGTCGAATCTATTTAAAGGGCGGTGCTTCCTCCATTATGCTTGGCTGTCGGAGAATAAATTGAAGCCTTATTTCAGAGCACTCGTGAGAGCCTTCAGAAGCAGCCGAGACAACTATGTCATCGTTCGTGAACGCAAGGAACTCGAAGAAAGAACCAACACACTTATTTTGCGAGAAGGTCGCACGCATCAACTCAAAGGATTACTTCGGCGCACCTTCGACAAGATCTTCGAGTTCAACTTAAGAGGGAGTTTGTCTTTAGTTGTTATTTTTCATTTGTAATATTTTTATATTTTTTGTTCTGTAGGGAAATTCGCCACACGGCGACTAGGGCCTTGCGAGGACTTAGGGAGTAATTCGCCTTGTGTTGGTGACTAGGTCTAGGGAGTAGATCTAGAGGGTGCTTGAGGCCTTTTTGGTGATAGATTGGCTAGAGCGGCTTGAGGCCTTGTCTGGGGAGAGACAGGCTAAAGCCAACCGGTCCTTAGGAGAAGGGTCGGTATAGAAAACGAAAAAGAGTTTTTCATTTGTCGGCTCTTTCCAAGCGTTATTGGAAAAGTTCCTGTAAACATATGTATTTCGATTTGATGATTAATGAAAATATGTTTATTTATTCATCAATGATTCGTGCTCTTTGATTTTCATTGTCTTAACCTGAAAGCTAATTTCTGTCACTAACGCCGAGCGGTAACACTACCGCTGGCTGTAGCAATAGAGACTTATTTTCTTTAATAATCATAAAAAGTTTAAAACCCTTATTCACCCCCCCCCCCCTCTAAGGGCGCCTATAGATCTAACAAGTGGTGTCAGAGTCAGGTTATTCTAATTCGTCTTAACAACTGGGAATAATGGCATCTCTTGATCATGATCTCGCTTCTACTAGTGGACAAAATTTTAATATAAATGAAAAAGTATTTTCACCACCTTTATTTATGGGCAAAATTTATAAAGGGTGGAAAATATTAATGAAAATTTTTCTTAAGGACTTAGATGAAAAAGTTTGGAATATTACTATTGAAAAGCCACCTAGCGTACTAACTAGAAACAAAATTATTTTAAATGCAAAATCTATGAATAGTATATTTTGTGCGTTAGACCAAAATATTTTCAAACTTATTTATACTCTACCTACCGCTTATGAGATTTGGAATTTTCTTGAAAGAACTCATGATTCTCCTTCTACAGGTATGGAACAACCTCAAGAACCGGAGAATATGCAAGCTTGCACAAGCCTTCAAGAATACTCCTCTCATGATGGATCAATGGAGCACACATCAAATGGAGGAGAAGGAGAAGTACTGTCTTCGGAAGAGGAGTGCCAAAAAGATGTCAACGAAACTATGTGTTCAAATCGTGCCTCTCCTGAAAGCAACGTAAGGAAATCAAATCCCACTTTTTGTACTTCTATCTCTTCATTACAATTGCTTCATACTACAAAGCGCAAAATTAAGAAATTAAAAGATGCTAATAAACATTTGTGCTTAGAAAACAAAAGTTTAAAGGCAAAAATTAATGAAGAATCAAATTCTAATTTATCTAGTCCTACCCAAGGCTCCTTAGTTGAAAACATTACATCTTGTATAAAATTAAATGATCTAAAAGAAAAATGCAAGGAACTTGAAAAGGAACTTCTTTTTATAAAAGAACAAAATGAAACATTATGTTTAGAAAATTCATCTTTGGAAAATGATTGTGCTAAGTGTAAATAATATAAAATTGAAATTAAAGAGATGGATGAAACATTTGATGAATATAGAAATAACTATCAAGATCATATTGATTCTTAAAAATAGCACAATCGCTTATAATAAAGCTAGACATAATTTAAAGATTAAGAATGATGAATTAAAAACAAAAATCAACTTGCTTATGAAATTTATAAATAAAAATTCACAATATCAAGAAATGTCTAAAAACAAGTTCAATATGAATATTTTAACTAAGACAAATAATGGGAGTAAGAAACACAAAGTATTTGTAAATCAAAATCAAAATCACCATTATTTACAAAATCATGTTTCTCTCAACATAAAATTAAATGTTCACAAATTTCCTATAAATAATGCTTTGCAAAATCATCATGGAAATTTGATAAATAAAAATAATATTAAACCAAGATTTGAATGGAGACCCAAAGTTAAAGATGAAACCCAAACTCAAATCAAAAGAGCCCTTTCAATCATATCTCCCCAAAAGCAAACATGATGTATTTGGGTACCCAAAGGAACCATCACACCCGGTCCTCTTTGGATTCATAAATCTCTCATTCATTAGTATCCAATTATTTGCATGAAGTAGAAATCAACTAAAAAATAAAATATCAATTATCTACTTCATGATATGCTTAATTTCCTTTTTGTTTTTATTTCTTTGAGCTATCATGATATGATCACTTTATATAACTTGTGGTATGACTTTCACATATTAAAACCAAAATTCATAAATAAATGAAATTGAATAAAGTTGAATAAAAAGTCATATCATTTTTCCAAGTGATCTACTTATCCTTTTTGTCTATGTCCTTCTAAATCCATTTCCTAATAGTCTTATAAAAATTGAAAAACTAAATTTGTCATATGATATTATTAAGACTAAATGAAATAAGTGTCAAAATGGATTTAAAAGGTATTTTAGGGGTATTAGGCTAAATTTATAAAATGCGCAAGTTTTGCTTAGGCATTTAATATATTTGCGTCATTTTAATTACCCCTAATATGTTTAACCATAATCATGTCAAACCGAAATAGAAAAATTGCATGAATATTATTTCACTCATTTATGATCATTTCACTCATGCATATGTTGTGCAAAACTCAACAATTAAGGTTTAATGAATATGAAACCCATGTACTAAAATTTTAACTTCCGCAACTTTTTGCAATTTCATCTCGTCTCATCACTTCATTAGACATGCCTTACATTGCACAAACATAATTAAGAAAAATCGGAAGCAAAATCGAAGAAAATCTAGGCCATATGATTAAAATAAGCACTCTTTGTGAGCTAACGCAGGCCCTAGGACCTAACGCCGACGCTAGCTCAAGTATCCGATTTTCTGTAATTTTAAAATTCTGAAAAATCACTAAAAATATATTATCTTATATGTACTACTCATTTTTGCATTTCTGCTTATAAATAATTTTTTTGAAAAATTAAAATATAAAATTACAAAAGCCAAATTACAAAAAATATTTTTTTTGATTATTTGTTTGATTTCTATTCCTATATGCAAAAATCAAATACAAAAATATAAACAAAAACAAGTATCAAAAATTATTATTTTGAACTTAACTTTTCTATTTACATGTATCTTATGAGAGGGTGATTTGGGCTACCATCCCATCACATCACCTAGTACCGGGCAAACCTCTCACAGGGTAGACCTCGGGAAGTCCAAGATCAAATTATAAGAGTTCAAACTTTAAATTAAAATTATTTCTCAAAAATATCAAAAATACTATATGAACTTTATTGTGAAATTCAAACATGATTTCTTCTATCATTTAAGACTTTCTACAATGGTGTGATTCATATTTTCAAACTACTTTAAACATTGTCTTTATCATGCCTTGGTACTTCTAAACTCATGTGCATAAATTATATTGTAAAAGTTGTGTAGAACCAAGCTTAGCATTCCTCTAAGTATGAGTAAATGTTTTATGTTTGATAATGGTATTTATTCACTCACTTATTTTGGCATTGTCTACATATGTTTTTAACCTAAGAATGCTTGTGTATGTTTTGTAATAGTACAATGAATTAAAATTGCACAAGTATCTTACCTACACAACCTTTGTTTGCACTTTTAAAAGTTAAGAAACGTGGTTATGTTTTCATAAATTATATTGGTTTGCAAAACATGTATATTCAGAGAACTTTGTACAAAACAAAAGTCATAAAATAAAGTGACATAGATAACTCCACCAAGCACTACTTGAACCTCCTGATAAGTCTTAATAAGCATTGTGAGGTTGAGCACCTTGGAAAGAATAGTAAAGTATCTTGTGCAAACCATATCTTTATTTCAAAATAAAAACCACTTACTCTTAAGTACACCGGATCACTAGTCCCAACATTAAAATAAAATATGTGATCCCCTAAGCACTACTTTGCACCCTGATAAGTCTTAATGAGCATTGTTTGTGCAAAGCACCTTGGTAGTTGTACATTTTTTTGTGCATTGAAGTGTGTGGAAGTAAAATTATATGTGTTTTTTGTGCTCTTTACTTTACATATTTCTTGTATTTTTGATTAAAACATTTGTTTACTCTATTCAAAATACACTTATGTGCACATCATTATCTTCCATAACACTTCTTCTCAGGAGTATTGGATCCTAATGCTAATTCTATACTACTCCTTATTTATGAAATACACTAGATAACCTAGCATGATCTCTACAATGTTTTGTATGTTTTGAATTTGTGAATTAATGTAACATTGTAGTAATTTCTCTTTGAAAACATTATTTCATGCTTGGTTACCTTATTGTCAAAATTAAAGATATTAAATGCAAAATGATTTACAAAAACATCTTCATTTTTGGAATTTAACTCATATATCTTCTTATGAATCGTCATGTTTATAAAAAGATGTTTTCTTGTATTTCTATAAGTCTTCCGCATCATCATCACCATATATTTTTACCTTGCACTTTCATACCTATATCAAAGTCTTAAATATCAAAATTCCTTTTTTTAAATGGTAGACTTGCTTGGTAAAATTTATATTGGTTGTTCTAAACATAAAAATATTGTAATGACAATAACTATGATTCATTAATGGATTTCAAAATAGCTATGTGTGTTGTTTGTTTAAAAAATCAAATAAAAATATAAATCCAAAGGCTATGTACTCATCATTAGATTTAAAATGCTTAAATGTTTCCAATAATTATTATCCATGACTTCATATCTCACCATAGCGGGGGCGTAGGGTTGTAAACATTAGATAACCTTATCTCTAGTCATGTCTTGTCCTTAACCCGGGAGGGTTCCAGTGGGGACTTGCGAGGCACTGGGGGGAAAGAGTGCTAGGGTGAGTTTTTGTCTAGTGTTTGCGTATGTGACTAACACCCCAACCTACGGCATCTATGCTGCTCCTCATGCCCATCCGTCACTTAGTACGGGGCTAGGGTGTAGACATATTGTCTAGGTAGATTGGTTACTCGAAAATCATTACTTTTTATGCTTAAAATGTTTATAATGCAAAATCTATTGTGTACTTACAATGCTACAACATCTATTTTGTTATGTCTAAAATTCTTAATCATTTACTATGCTTCACAATTCCTATATAGATGTTCACTTAACAAAAACATTAATTCGTTATGCTTTCCACATCTTTACTACTTGTACGCTCGATCATGAATATGTTTTTTCCCAACAAGTGGTTTCTTTATGAATATTTCTTCACATTCTATTTTCACTCCTATCTATTGTATTTTTCCTTAGTGTTTACACTCTTTATCATGCTCATTCCCTCTCTACACAGTTATTGCACACTTTCTGTTGGCATTCCTCTCCACCCTCTTTTGATAATACCAAAAGGGGGGAGAATAAATCTGAATGAAATTAACATGTTTGGGGAGTCAAGTTCATAGGAAGTTTTGTTGCAGGGGGATCATTCACTTAGGGGGAGAATTCATTTAGGGGGAGCATATGCACACATCTTAAATTTCATGCTTATCTCTATTATAAACACAAATTCCTATCAATTGTATTATTTCTTTCTAAGGGGATTTGTTATTATCAAAAGGGGGAGTTTGTTAGAACATGCTTTCCACATCTCTTGGTTTGACAATAACAAATCCTATTGTATTTGATCATACTTATTTTGTGTTTATAGCATGCAGGATTATGTGCTTTCAAATCTCCATGGTGCTGTGTTTTTGCTACCGCGCCGCGTTAACTCTACCGCTGGCACTAGCATTAACGAACCGCTGAGAAGGGAAACCGCTGAGAAGATCTGAATGCTTTACCGCGCCGCATTAAGCCTACCGCTGGCGCTAACAACCGCTGAGAAGGAAACCTGCGTTCGATGAAATGGATGCTGCGTTCGATGAACTGGGTTCGACAAACTCGGTGCTCTGTTCGACGAACTGCATGCTCTACCACGACGCTCGACGAAATGCATACTTTACCGCAACGCGCTAGAACTACCGCTGGACCTAGCGATCAATGAAATAGAGGTCGATGAAATGAAGGCGTCGTTCGACGAAGATGCGCCCTACGAAGTGCTCTACCGCTGTGCGTTACCACTACCGCTGGCGCTAGTATTTGGTCGACGAAATGAAGGTTGCGCTCGACGAAATGCTTATCTCTGCGTTCGACAAATTTGCGATCGACAAAAATAAGTTTCCATTCGATGAACCAGATTGAGTTCGACGAAAGCTGAGGACAGCTCAACGAAGATGCACCCGATGAAATGACCTACCGTGGATCGTTAGAACTGACGATGGCATTAACATATATGGAAACTATTGACAGAAAGGAAAGTGGAGAAAAAGGAATGTCGACGGGTCGCTATGTTTGGCAAGTACTATCACGGCGCATTAGGTCTAACGCCCGGTGGTAGCTTTTGGAAACATCCCATCTGTCGTTGATTGAGGGGCAAATATGGAAAGAGATATTGGCTGAAGGAAGGAAATCACACTATCGCCGGGCGATAGTGTTACCGCGGTGCCCTAGGCTGTCACAATCGTTTGCACTCAAACGTTGCCTTAACTGCCACGATCCGTGTGCGCATTGTGTCACTATTGCGGGGCGGTAGTACTTGCGTAGGCAGTAGCTGTCGAATCTATTTAAAGAGCGGTGCTTCCTCCATTATGCTTGCCTGTCTGAGAATAAATTGAAGCCTTATTTCAGAGACTCGTGAGAGACTTCAGAAGCAGCCGAGACAACTCCGTCAACGTTCGTGAATGCAAGGAACTCGAAGAAAGAACCAACACGCTTATTCTACGTGAAGGTCGCACGCATCAACTCAAAGGATTACTTCGGCGCACCTTCAACAAGATCTTCAATTTCAACCTAAGAGGGAGTTCGTCTTTAGTTGTTATTTTTCATTTGTAATATTTTTATATTTTTTGTTCGGTAGGGAAATTCGCCACACGGCGACTAGGGCCTTGCGAGGACTTAGGGAGTAATTCGCCTTGTGTTGGTGACTAGGTCTAGGGAGTAGATCTAGGGGGTGCTCGAGGCCTTTCTGGTGATAGATTGGCTAGAGCGGCTTGAGGCCTTGTCTGGGGAGAGACAGGCTAAAGCCAATCGGTCCTTGGGAGAAGGGTCGGTATAGAAAACGAAAAAGAGTTTTTCATTTGTCGGCTCTTTCCAAGCTAAGCAGTGTTAACAGCCCGTGTAATCCACCTCGACTCCGCCGGTGCGAACCATTCCATCTGCAAGACTACTCTTCCATCCGCATAGCGAAGCGGTGCATAGCGGCCTGTGTAATCCATGTGCATAGCCAAGAGGTGCTAACGGCCCTCAAACCTTTCCGCAGTTACACTCACCTCATCCGCTAGCCTACTCGTCCATCTGCCTTCCAAAGCAGTGCATAACGGCCTGCATAGTTTCCATCCGCCCGACGAAGCAGCGCATAGCGGCCTGCATAGGAGTAGTTTAGTTCTTTTCTTTTATTTTCCATAATCCAATCCAAGCCTTCCACAATCTATCTGACCTAAAGGACTTTAATCTCAAGTCCTTCCTCGATAGATAACTCAACCTTACAGTGTTCCTTTGAGATTCGATACTTGGAGATTCACTCCCACATTTTATATTACTTGAACGATCGGTACACTGTCATTTCGTGCCGCAGTCTCGCTCCCGCCAATAGCGGTGTGCTAGATTAGCACTTCAAGTTTTGGGTGCTGTTGTCGGGGAACACAGACGTGTGAGTTTTTGGAGAGGGAGTCGAAAGATAGAAGCCCTTTTCCATTTGTTTATACCATTTTCTTCTTTTTTTAGTTCTTAGAATTTTTCATTTTAAATTTCTTTATTCCTTATCTATTTTGTGATTTATCTAAAGCAGACATTCATTTTTTATTATTATTTCTTATGTGTAGTTAATTCTTGCAATGAAATTTTATTTGTTGGTTAATTCTCCCCCACTAAACCATGTTTGCTGCTTTTAATATCCGTTGTAGATGGTGTAGAGATTATAACCATTCTAGTGATAAATGCCCCGCTGGAGATAGTGGGCATAATTATCGAGGCCTGGTGTATGGAGCACCATTCTCTTACGGTACTGCATACACCGTACCCAATTCTTATGGTCTCTCTTTTTCACCCCATTTACCATTTTTATATTCCTCTCCCTCCCCTTCTGGACTGAAGAGTAATGGAAAACAGTGTTTGTGTTGTCGTAGCACCGAGCACGCATTGAAAGATTGCACAGAATTTTAGTGCCAGATGGAGGAGGTTGATGAACCTGATGTTCTTATTGTTCCATCCACCTCTCATTTGGGTGCTCATTCGGATTCTGATGATATATTTGCAGTACCACCTTGTCTATGGGGGACTGCTGCGGATATCCTCATCAGACTTTCTGCTGATCGGTATGATGACATGGTGGAGACTTCTCTCCCGGCGCATTCATCACTCCTTTTGAATTCACCCTCGGAGGAACCTGTGCACATTATCTCTGATGATGTTATTACCCCTGTTCCTTTGCTTTCTTTGCAAGAACTCTCTGCACCTATTTTTTGTGAGTTGGTTGATGATGTTATGCAGGAAGTTCATTCGAAGCCTGAGGAAAGTTGGTTGATCCTGTGAGTTGGTTGAACTCTCTGCACCAATGTGGGATAAGGATATTATTCTCTATGATGGGTAGTGTGACTCCTTGGAACACAATGACGCACCGAGGTGGGATGAGGAGGAAACCCTTTTTGATGAGGAAGTTTGCACTTCCTTATTATATGAGGAGGTCCAACTCAACACTGAGGACCTCGAGCTTTTGAACTCCCCTCTCTACGGCTTATATGATACCAACAGTGATCTATGCTTGGATCCTGCTGGGAGTGAGACAAGGACCACTCCCCCGATTTATGTTTGTTTAAGTTTTCTTCTCTTTTATTTCCTGACCCCCCTTCTTCAGTGTCTGAGCTTGTGCAGGTTGATTCTTCACAGGGACTCCAGGAGGACTAAAAGCATCTTGCTCATACCAATGAGGCAATCATCCACTTCTGTGAGGAGGTTGATTCCCCTCCATGGTGGATGCTCCACTCAATGCCTTCTCCTCCTGCATCCATCCTGAAGAAGACGACACCTTGCTGGGCAAGGACATATATTTTGGTGAGAATAGTGAGGAGGACTCTTCCTCCACTTCTTACTTTCTGCTTCCTCTGCTTGTGAAGAGCAGGTATGATTTATATTTAGGTAGGGGAGTAACTATTCTATCGCCGTATCGATACCCACTACCGACACGCATTTTAGAATAGTCACCTGTACATTTCCTTTTTCATAGACCCATCAGCTAGAACTATTTTAAATTTGAATAAGTCGTGCTAGGAGGACAATAACCCCAGTAGTTATCTTACCTTTTCTTCCATTTTTATTTCATCTAGTTTAGTTTAGTTAGTGTTTTTCATTTTATTTTGTATATTTCCTTTTGGTTTTTGCGGAGCTCACCCCCACTGCAGGCATTTTCTATTTGTGAAGGCGGTGGTTGTGATTCTTCGTATGGCTGCTTTGCCCTGGATTTACACGCATCTTCTGGTAAGCTCACTTGTTGAGCATTGGGTATTCTCTTCCCCTTGCTCTATTTTGAATTTCATAGTCATATACTGTGTTGGATTGTTTAGTTTAAGTCTGGGGGAGAGCTATTTTCTGTGCCCGCTCACGTGCACTATTGCATAGAATACTAGCAGTTTTTTTAAGTTGTACTATTCATCTTCTATGCACATCACAACACCCACTTGAGCGTGCACTTAGTCGTAGGTGCATATTGAGTTGAAATCATTCATTTATGTGATTTGGGAAAGTCTAGGTGCTAGCTTAAGATTATGTAATGGAGTAAAATGTTGACTCATGAAGCGCCCCTAGTCGAGTGCTCATATCTTGCGTAGAAATCCATGTAGGTTAGATTTCTTTTTATTTTCTTAGTTTTATAATGTTTCTAATAGTGTAAATGTTATTTACTCTACTAATAATGGTGAATCTGGTGTGAATCAAATGGTATCGTAGGGATGTGTGTAGACAATCACTAGATTAGTATTACTTAAGTTGGGAGGAAGGATAGTCTTTCTCGTTGGCTAAGAACTTGCACCAAGAGAACCTTGAAGCATTAGCATAGGATAGTTCAGTTGTGCAAGTGTGATGTAGGACATCATTTTGGCCCGGTTGAGCTTGTGTTCCATTCCCATCATCTGTCCTCGCTAGCCCCTTTGTGCCTATCCCTTCCTGTTGATTCTGCTCCACCTTTGCTTCACCAAAGCCTAAAAGCCAAACCTAGTTGCACGCCCAAATCCTAGCTAGAGTCGTTGATTATTTACATTCTGGGATGTTGATGTGGTGATTTTTATAGTGGAAATTGTTGGTGTGTTTATTGAAAAATTTGTTGAAAAAGAAAAGAATGAAAAAGAAGAATGAAAATGAAAAAGAAAAGATTGTTATGAAAAGTTTAATTGAAAATTTTGTAAATAATTGTGTTGGGAATAGACAGTGCACAAACCAATGTCGCAAAGTCTAAGTCTGGGGGTGTGGTGCACTCACATGTATTGTCGTGCGTGGATAGTTGTTTTGTGTGCTCATTTGGGTTAGGTGCATGTAGCCTTTCTGTTTATCTTTGTTTACCTCACCATAACCCAAGCCACATTTAAAACCTAAAATCCTACTGACTTGCACAGTGAACCGATCTAGTGCTGTAGAGAGAATGCGAACGGGTGAGCTTATGGTCACCGACGCCGATGGATTTTGGTGGAGGTTGTTCTGATCCCCAATCTTTAGCAATGCGTGTCTGAGCGGTTAGTCTATTTTCCCCATACGCGTGACCGGATGATTCATGGTGACTCCCAATATGAGTACTAGAAATATTTATTAACTCTATTAGAAATTTATAAACTATGTGTATAATTAGAAATCTTCTCTACTTTTATTCTATGCACTTGAGCATGTGACTTTGCATGGTACTCCATTCTGTAATTTTAAGCTAGCTATTCCATTTTCCCGCCTGTTTAGGATTTGGTTTCTCGGGATGTGCAAGCAGGTAAGTCTGGGGGTGTGATGAGTCCCATTTATTTAGTGATTTTTGGACTCATCCATGCTTGTTTTCTTGCTTGTGCACTACACTTTCAAGCCGTATTAGCTTGTATTTCACTCTCATTCGCTTTCACGATATGTGCACTGTTTGAGCCTATTTTGGTGTGTAATTGCACGCTTTATTGTTGGGGGTAAGCACATTGTGCTCGACATTCTTTTTATGATATTATGTTGTTGTTGTTGGAGGTGTTTTCGCAGCTATTTATTGTGCTGTGAAGGTGGGCAGATCTCAATTTTGCACAAATTACATTTCTGCATGAATCGCACGGTCGTGCTTTTTCTTAACGCACGATCACTTCAACCTCGCGTGCTTATCTGCTGGCAAAATGGTGATCTGGATTTGCCCGTGCGTTTTTACGCACGTTGGGTTTCTACCACGCGTGAGTAAAATTGCACGAGCCACTCTGTTGGCCTGCATTCATGCATTCTGAATTTTCCCGTGCATTTTTATGTACGGTCGGATTCAACCGTGCGTGAGTAAAATACACAGGCGCTCTGGGTCATCTTCCTGGGCTTTCTTCTAAATTAATATCGCACGGTCCAAGCACGATCGTGCGTTCAGCCGTGCGTGACAACATTTCTGACAATTTTCAATTTAAGCCGTAGGATCCGCCCTAATTGATCGATCAAATTTCCCTCGCCCAAAGGGTTCCAGTTTCGCCATTTTTTCCTCTCCATCGCCGCTGTTGGAACCTTAGTTTTAATTTTAGTTAGGATCCATCTTTAATGTTTAATTTTCTATCTTAACACATCTTATAACTTAGATCAAATTCCCTTAAATCAGAAGACTAAGAAAATAATATAAATATGATGTGATCGAATCAGAGAAAATAATATAAGAAAATTATATATGTTCCCTGCGTTCGACGAACAACTATCGGCGTTCGACGAAAGATGTTCATTCTGCGCTAGGCGAAATCAAGCCATCTCAGTGGTCGACGATCTCGTCTCACCAGTTCAGCAGTCAATGAACAGACCCCGTCTCAGTGGTCGATGAAATCCAGCTCGACGAAAAAGTTGCCTTCGACGATCTCAAGTCTGCGTTCGACGAATATTCAGCGGAAGCTCAGAACGACAAATCAAATGTTTAGATCGACGAACTTGAAGCTGAGCTAGACGAATATATTATCAGCTATATAAATTCTCCTTTCTCAGCTCGACTAAAGTTATATATGTTGTCAGATTTAATGAAGCAATATTTTATCATTTTTATTTATATATTGCTATATATTGCTGCCTTAACATTATAGCCGTTGCAACACTAAATGTTATTGCCGTTGCAGAAAAGCTTAAAGACGACAATTTATCTTCTCGAGGAGTCAAGATAATTAAAGAGACTTTATCTCTTTCCCTTTCCCAAAAAGAGGAATTCAAAATAAGAGAGAAGCTCTCCAGATTATATAAAGACAGAGAAAAGAAAATGAAAAGAAGAGAAATAAACGAGAACAACAACACACAAAATAGAGAACAACATATTATTCTACCTTGTTTTGCTTTGCTAACTCTTCTCTGCAGATCTTCTTCATCCTGAGACACCTATCAAGATCATTTGCTCAGGATCTTAACTGCAGAAGACGAAGAAAGGAATACTACATCCAAGAGAAGAAGCTTCACCACCTGAACATCAACTCTAAACAAATCAGGTGGAGCTCTTCAACATCTTCATCAAAGATCCATTCTCAACAACCCATCAGGATCTCTAGAGTCTCCTCAGAAAAGAGAAGAACACTTTAACCTTTTGGTTTTCTTTATTCCTTCAGGTACAAAGGGTTATAACTCCCTTCAAAAGTTAACTCTCGGTGACAGGGCACCTTAGCAAAAACCTGTGATTTGGTTTTTGAGTTACCTGATCAAAAGCTCATATAGTGGCAGGGCACCTGATCAAAAACCTGTAGTGGATTCCTACCAGTGGGTAGAAGAGTAGAAGTACCCAGGTTGATTGGGGAACTACTATATTTCTTGTGTCCTCTGGTTTGCTTGGCTTATGCTTTTATTTCTTGCTGATGTGCTGTGATTTGTTAGTGTTTATCTTTTATAATTCACTTTTTACACATATTTGTATATCAGTATTTTAAAATAACTTAAAAAGAAGTTTTTAACTTAAGAACTAAACTCTCCTTCAATTGGTATCAAAGCAAGGTTGATTATATTAATCACCTTCAACTGATATTCAATTGCACTTTTAATTGGTATCAGAGGCATAGCAATTGACCTTTCAATTGGTATCAAAGGCATATCAATTGACCTTTCAATTGGTATCAAAGGGAGGTTGATTATTTATACAGGCTAACACCTGAATCATAAAGATCATTTAGTTCTTAAAGATTTTTTTTAAAATCTAATGGCATAAGAAGATTTTTTAATCACTTCTTCCACTAACTGTATTTATGATGCAGAACCATTTTCAAGTCTAAGTGGATAAGAAGAAGAGGAAGAACAAAAGGCCAGAAGATTCTGCATGTTGGCCATATATGGCTCAAACCACTACTCAGATGCAGAATCTGAATCTGAATCAGATAAGGTAACTGGGGTAACTTCAACTCCTAATTTTACTTTAGGACAAATCAAATCAGATTCTAAAATTGCTTGTATAGGTTTCATAAAATCTGAAAATAAAATCAGAAAAGAGTTAACAATAAACAATTTAAATTATGATAAACTTAAAGAAAATTTGAAAATATCAGAAGAACAAATTATTTCTTTAAAAAATATGTTAATTAAGGCTAAAAAGTTTAAACAATCTTGTAAAGAAAAAGAAATATTTTATGTTCAACAAAATCAGAAAATGTTTTCAAATTTATATTTTAATGAGATAAAAAGGCCAATATATCCAATTATAAGGCTTGACCAGTTTTTCACCATTAAACTCCATTCCTAATCAAACAGATTTAAGTTCTAAAATTTAATTAATTTTTCTATCTTAAAAGCAAAGTCAGATAACTTCATGTTCTTACAGACTTTTCTCCAAAAATCATGTTTGAGCATTCTACTCAAGTTGCATTGATTAGAAATAATCATAGCACTGAGTGCGAGTCTCTTCAGATAAGGACATTCTACAAGAAGGAAGGTATCAGGCAATGTTCCTAAAAATTATTTCCTTATAATCCATTAACAGCTATAGCAATTCAAGATTTTAATGGAATAAAAAAAATAAGAATCCATCAAAAGCTGTAGAAATTAAAGGAAATGGAATTAAAAGAAGAAGAATTAAAAGAAGAGAAATTAAAAGAAAATGAAATTTAGCATCCTAAAACCAAATAGGGGAAGATTACCAGACCACTAGTTTTGATCCCTATTTATTTTAGGGGGAGACTATAAATCTGTATCCTAACCCAAATAGGGGAAGATTATTAGAACACCTAGTCTTGATTTAGATTAGGATCCCAACTCAAAAAGGGGGAGATTGTTGGAACCTTAGTTTTGATTTGAGTTAGGATCCATCTTTAATGTTTAAGTTTCTCTCTTAACATATCTTATAACTTAGAACAAATTCCCTTATATCAGAAGACAAAGAAAATAATATAAATATGATGCGATCGAATTGGAGAAAATAATATAAGAAAATTATATATGTTACCTGCATTCGACGAACGACTATCGGCATTCGACGAACGACGCTCTGCGGTCGACAAAAGTTGTTCATTCTGCGCTCGACAAAATCCAGCCATCTCAGCGGTCGACGATCCCGTCTCAGCAGTTCAGCATTCGACGAACAGACCCCGTCTTAGTAGTCGATGAAATCCAGCTCGATGAAAAAGTTGCGTTCGACGATCTCAAGTCTGCGTTCGATGAATATTCAGCGGAAGCTCAGAACGATGAATCAAATGTTCAGTTCGACGAACTTGAAGCTGAGCTCGACGAATATATTATCAGCTATATAAATTTTCCTTTCTCAGCTCGACTAAAGTTATATATGTTGTCAGATTTAATAAAGCAATATTTTATCATTTCTATTTATATATTGCTATATAATGCTGCCTTAACATTATAGTCGTTGCAGCACCAAATGTTATAGCCGTTGCAGAAAAGCTTAAAGATGACATTTTATCTTCTTGAGGAGTCAAAATAATTAAAGAGACTTTATCTCTTTCACTTTCCCAAAAAGAGGAATTCAAAATAAGAGAGAAGCTCTCCAGATTATATAAAGACAGAGAGATGAAAAAGAAAAGAAGAGGCAGAAACGAGAACAACAACACACAGAACAGAGAACAACATATTATTCTACCTTATTTTGCTTTGCTAACTCTTCTCTGCAGTTCTTCTGCATCCTGAGACACCTACCAAGATCATTTGCTCAGGATCTTAAATGCAGAAGAAGAAGAAAGGAATACTACATTCAAGAGAAGAAGCTTCACCACCTGAACATCAACTCTAAACAAATCAGGGGGAGCTCTTCAACATCTTCATCAAAGATCCATTCACAACAACCCATCAGGATCTCTAGAGTCTTCTCATAAAAGAGAAGAACACTTTAACCTTTTTATTTTCTTTATTCCTTCCTGTACAAAGGGTTAAAACTCCCTTCAAAAGTTAACTCTCGGTGACAGGGCACCTTAGCAAAAACCTGTGATTTGGTTTTTGAGTTACCTGATAAAAAGCTCATATGGTGGCAGGGCATCTGATCAAAAACCTGTAGTGGATTCCTATCAGTGGGTAGAAGAGTAGATGTACCCAGGTTGATTGGGGAACTACTATATTTCTTGTGTCCTCTGGTTTGCTTGGCTTATGCTTTTATTACTTGCTGTTGTGTTGTGATTTGTTTGTGTTTATCTTTTATAACTCACTTTTTACACATATTTATATATCAGTATTTTACAATAACTTAAAAAGAAGTTTTTAACTTAAGAACTAAACTCTCCTTCAGCCGCCCACCTTAAGGAGGAGCTCCGGCCACCATTTCCTTGCAAATCTAAAGCCGGAGCATCCTCTCGGCCGCCTCCATCATCCAAGTGCTTCACAGAGAGGATTCCACCCTCATCTTCATCACCAAGCAAGGAGTTCTTCGCATCAGTTGTGGCTAGATTGTAGTTTATCGGAGAAGGCGGACCCATTGGGAGGAAGTGATAGCCCTCCTCTACACTGGACGATAGTTGGGACCGAGCTAGGATGCGGATTGACAACCCGAGGATTGCTACCGAGAATCTACAACAAGCCTCTAGATGCGGTCGTATCTATTGCATTTTTCTCTGACTTGTGTGGATGTTTATTTATGTAATCTTCATTTTATTGATGATGTGCACTATAAACTTATTTGTTAATTCTTATTTCATCCTTTTATGAAATTAACTTGTTTAAATGTGTATTTAAGGTGCTCCACCAAATCCACTCCACCCTCCACTTCATTCCGCTAGCCTTCTCATCCATTTTGTGTGCCTACTCTTCCATCCTCCAAGCTAAGTGGTGCTAACGGCCCGTGTAATCCACCTCGACTCTGTCGGTGCGAACCATTCCATCCGCAAGCCTTCTCTTCCATCCGTGTAACGAAGCGGTGCATTGCGGCCCGTGTAATCCATCCGCCTAGCCAAGAGGTGCTAATGGCCCTCAAACCTTTCCACAGTTACACTCACCTCATCCGCTAGCCTACTCGTCCATCCGCCTTGTGAAGTAGTGCATAGCAGCCTGCATTGTTTCCATCCACCTGGCAAAGCCCCTCATAGCGGCCTGCATAGGAGTAGTTTAGTTCTTTTGTTTTATTTTCCATAATCCAATCCAAGCCTTCCGCAATCCATCTGACCTAAAGGACTTCAATCTCAAGTCCTTCCTCGATAGATAACTCCACCTTATTGTGTTCCTTTGAGATTTGATACTTGGGGATTCACTTCCACATTTTATATTACTTGAACGATCGGTACACTGCCATTTCGTTCAGCAATCTCGCTCCCGCCTATAGTGGTGTGCTAGATTAGCGCATCACTAATGATACTTCATTCTTACTCCAAACTTCCAACAAAAGGGGGAGAATAACTTAGTAATTCAAACTCCATCCTTTACTCACTCATGTAGTATCACTAAGTCATAAATCCTTGACATGCTCTTTCCCTTCTCTCCACCCTCTTTTGATAATACCAAAAGGGGGAGAATAACTATGAAAGAAATTCACACTTAAGGGGAGAAAAATACAAAGGATACTATAATGTAGGTGGAGCACTCTTATAGGGGGAGCATCTATATAGGGGGAGCATATTCGTACTATCACGTGTATCCTTTGCAATAAACACATTTCTTATTGTTGATTGTTTTTCTTTCTATGTGGATTTGTTATTATCAAAAAGGGGAGTTTGTTGGAACATTCTTTCCACATCTCTTGGTTTGAGAAAAACAAATCCCGTTGTATTTTATCATACTTGCCATGTGTTTCTAGTGCGCAGGAACATCAACTTTCAAGCCCCTATAAGCATGGAAAAGAAAGTCGATGAATTCCCTTCCAGGTCAAAACTTTGATGCTAGCGCGACACGCTAAAGCTACCATTGGCTGTAGCTTCTAAATTTTAAGAAACATCATCGAGATGGAAATATCCCTCAAAAAAAGAATGTTGTGTAGTCTGAATATTACAGCTCTTACCACGACGTGTTAAGGCTAATACCCGAAGGTAAATTATGGAAGTCTCACGATCATGATGCTGATTGAGGAGCAAAAAAGGAAGGAGATCTGACGGCTGGGAAAGAGATAACGCTAGCGCGGCGCGCTAACGTTACCGTGGCATGGTAGGATGGGATGCTAAATTTGGAGCCAGAATGTTGCCAAATTGACTCAATCCGTGTGCCATCTTGTTACCTAAAGAGGCTACCACCCGGCGGCAGCACTACCACTAGAGCTAGGATCCAAGTCTATTTAAAGAGCGGTCCACCTCCGTTCTTAGTAGCTAACTTTGACGATGCATCCAAGCCACATCTCTTGTATTTCATGAGAGCCTCCTCTTTGTAGACAAGAGAACTCCGTCAACACTCATGAATGTTAAGGACTTGAAGAAAGATCAATCACGCGGACTTCATCTTCAAGTTCAACCTTTGAGGGAGTTTCTTTGACGTTTTTAATTTTTTTGTTATTTGTAACTCTTTTTATCATCAATAGAGAATTCTCCGCATGATTGGCGACTAGGGCCTTGCGAGGACTAGGGGGAATTTGTTGCGTGCATGTGGATACTAGGTCTTGGGATATGATCTAGGAGTGATCGAGGCCTGCCTGGGGATAGAGCGGCTTGAGGCTGTATCTGGGGATAGATCTGCTAAATCTAACCAGTTCTTAGGGAGAATAGTCGGTATTGAAAACCAAAAAGGGTTTTACGCATTTGCCTCAATTCCAAGCGTCATTGGGATTAGATTTTGTAATCATTTCTGAAACGATAATACTATTTGTTTTTCTCTAATATTGTCATTGCTATCATTGATCATTAAAATCTAAACGAGAAGGCATTCTTTGTCACTAACGCCGAACGATAACTGAGTGCTCATCTCTCGTGCCTTGCGCAACCCAGTTTCATAAAAAGCTTACTGCAGTATCTTAACTGGGATATTTTTATAATTACTATCAACTTACTTGAATAAACAATATTAAGTTTTAAAAGTCTTAAAAGCACTTATTCACCCCCCCCCCCCGCCCCTCTAAGGGTGCCTACCGATCAAACAGTAACATAGGAGTATGAACATCTATCCTTGTACCCCTTAGGATGGTAGGTTGCTGGTAGATTATACCAACAATCTTTCATAAAGTGGCCAACTTTATGACAACAAAAACGTTCATATTTATTGTATTTATTCTTCCTATTAACCTGAGTAGAAGCTGGAAAGGGTCTTGCAAAAGTTCCTTGCATTCTATAGCTTTCCTCTGAATCAGCCATGCATCGACTTTTAGTCGACATAAGAGATATAGATCTCAACGTACGCCGAGTGAAACTCGACTTAACTTGAGACTTTTGTAAGTATTTAGGCCAATTATTATTTTTATGCAAGGGAACTTTTCCCAAGATTCCTCTTTGCTCTGGAGAAACTAAAGTTGACATTACATGATTTGCTTGTTCATTATTCCTCTTATGATGAGCTTTCCTCTTAACATATTTTGATGTATAAGGAACATCAGCCCATGGATTCATTGGCTCTTTACCTATAGCACTTATGAACCTTACTGGATTTTTCCAGGAAGGCATGCTAGGAGAATCAGATTTTTGAGGGGATTTAGCTCCTAGACCAAGATTTTTAAACCTAATTGTGAGGTTTTTAGAAGTAGTTTTATGTTGTTGACTTCTCTAATTTAAGTTGTCTTCAAAATATTTAGCTGTATTAAGTCCTTCTTTTAATTCTTTATTTTTTAGTCTCATAGAGTTAATTTTCTCACTGAGCCTACCATTATGAACACTTAGTTCATAATTTTTAATGCTTGAGTTTTATCTGCCAATCGCTTAGTAAGAGTTACCATCTCTTCTGTGAGTATTTTAATCTGATTTTCTACCACCAATTGTTCTTAACAAAAACCTTTGAATGCAATTTTTAATTCTTCAGAATTAAAATAACAATAATTAAAATAAGATACCTCATTTTCTTCTTATTCAAGAGATTCATTATTTTCTTCTTAAAGTTCTAGAGCCATCATGCAGATTCCTTCTTCTTTGCTCTCTTCAACATTTGAACTTGAAGAACTTTCTTCATCAGTATCATTCCATGTTTCAACAATATATCCTTTGCCTTTCTTTTTGTTCACACAGGGTCTTTTTGTGTGCGTACAGGTTTGAATACCTGGGTGTGTGTATGCGCGAAATAGTGTTGCGTATTTACCATACGGCGCGATTATGGATATTAGGGCGGAAGGCCCTATCTATATATATATATATATATATATATATATATGTAGATATATATATATATATATATATGTTTACCTGCTGCTAACCCTCTTCCTTTCTTCGGCTATTTTATTTTTGTCCTTTAGCCGCCCCCTAGATATGGATCCGGGGAGGGGATGTATTTTCTACTTAGCTCTGTGACTAACGGTTATTTCATATAACCAATCACAGGAGATGGGACAGTAAGGAGCCCCCGCACCATAGGATGATATACCAGCCTTGGAGATGGCCCGTTCGATTACTCCAGCCTCGCCCCCTATCTTCGCGACGTGAGTCCTAGATTATAGGAATAGACTAGGATCTTTTGTTTCGTCGATGTAGCCCCCGAGGCAGTAGTTGTAAACATTAGGCTTCGGCCCTGTTCCAATATGTGAATATAAGCTGTGAGCTTGTTTTTCTTTCTTTCGATTGCTTCCGCTATGCGTTCTGATGTGATGTTATGATTCTTGTGCCTGACAAGGAGACCGCTTGGTGCTTGAAAAGGGTGGGACGTTGCCACCCGGAAAGTGCTAAGTGGTCATCCTTGGGCAGTAAGATCCCCCCTCCCTGAACCAGGTTCAGTTTGGGAAGGGGGGGTCTTACAAATGGATCAGAGCTACCACGATCCGACCACATGGGGCAGTCTTTCGATCCTCCCGTTCCCGGTTCCGTTTCTTGGTTCGGGACGAACCACGCAGCGGAAGCCTGGTAGACCCTTTAGGTCTAAGGTTAAGGATTCGAGACTGCACGGTAGTACACCCGCACGCTTTCCGCTTTCGTTTCGTTTCAGTCCTTCAAAATTCCCTTATTTTTGAAAGTACTGATGTTCGTTTTGTTACTTCTCTAGATACACGAGTCGAGTAACGGGAGATCCTCCTCCAGGGATCAGTACCACCCTACCACTCCACCACCAGCCTCGGCCACTCCAGCCGCAGTTCCGTTTGGGGATACAGAGCTGGGACGGACCCTGATAGCATTGTTAGCCTCTTTCCAGACAGCCACCCTACGGCCACCCCAGCAGGAAACCGTTCCCACCGATCTTCTGACAACATTTCGTGTGTTAAGGCCCCCCAGCTTCCGAGGTACCGAGTTTGCCATTCAGGCCGAAGACTGGGTGGAGAGGGTAAAGGAACTCCTAGTCGGGATGATGTGCCCCGCCATAGCCGCAGTGTCCTTGGTGGTGACCATGCTAGAGGGCTATGCCTGAGATTGGTGGAGGGCCGCCAGCCGCTCTACCTTCAGAGGGCGACCACTCAGCACGATCCTCTGGGGGGAGTTCTCAGAGGCCTTCTTAGAGCACTTCATTTCGGATGCGGACCGGATGACACTCTAGAAGCGGTTCCTGCAGATCCGTCAGGGAGATAGGACGGTTCCAGACTACCAGAGAGAGTTTATCCACTTGGCCTGCTTTGTGGGGACCTTAGCAGGTACGGATAGAGACAGATCGGCCAGATTTTACCGGGCATTACGAGACGATCTCCGTCAGGCCCTGATCATGATTTCCCAGGCATCCTTCCACATGATTGCATCACATGCCACCGCTCTAGAGATGGATCAGCAGATGGTGGCCCAGCAGTGGAGGGGACACGTGGGTGTTCCCCGGACTCAGGGCCGAGAGAGAGGAGTAGGTCCACGCAGACAGGACCAGGCCAGGAGACATCGTCAGCGTCACCAGCCATATAGACAGGCACCTCAGCCCCGACCAGCACCCCAGCCCCGACCAGCACCTCCAGCCCCAGCACAACCAGCCCCAGCACCTCAGGCCGCCCTCGACGCATGACGAGATGTTCCCTTCGTAGGGAACTGCTACCTGTGCCAGCAGCCCGGGCACATACGAGCCTTTTGCCCACGGGCGGTAGGTAGTCCCGGCCTAGGAGCAGTACAGGGAGCCGCGGAGAGAGGACGAGGACGAGGTGGGCGCAGAGGACAGCCTGCAGGCAGGAGAGGCCAGGCCAGGAAGGGTAGAGCAGCACCCCTCGAGGCGTACGCCTTAGATCTCCAGCACGGTCCTACTCCAGACGTAGTGATAGGTATCTACTTTTAGTAGTTACGATATCCTAGGGAGATGTGATAGTTATATATATATAATGTGATCTTTTGTTTGTATAACATGTATGATCCCTATTCCGGTATATCTGTAAAAACTTATGATCATAGTATATACATGTTATCAGGTCTACTTTTGGTAGAAGTTCATCCCGCTAAAACGCTATTCGATATCGGTGCCACGCATTCATTCGTCGTACAGAACTTCATCACTGACAAGGGAAATACTATACGATCATCCGGGATGTCAATACGAATACGACTCCCGGATGGATCAGATATGACGTCCACAGAAAAGTGTTCCTTCCAAGCAATGCTAGGAGGAATGGAATTCGAAGTCAACGCGACCATTTTGGCGATAACCGGATTCGACATCATTCTAGGGATGGATTGGTTGACCGAGCACAGCGCCCAAATTGATTGTTCGACTCGAGAAATCTGCCTCCAGAATCCGAATGGGCAAATTATCACACTAGCAGGTATACCATCTGTCACTCGCATTATTTTAACATCCGCACAGACAGTGAAGGCAGTCCAACGGAAGGACGAGGTATACCTAATATACTTCAAGATGGAGGACAAGACACAGGTGCTCTCTAGAGTACCCATAATTCGGGACTTCCCAGACATCTTTCCGGAATCCCTCCCCGGGTTGCCCCCGCAACAGGAGGTGGACTTCCAAATTGAACTTACACATGGGGCCCGACCCGTGTCCCGAGCTTCGTACCGAATGGCCCCGAGAGAACTGGCCGAGCTAAAGATCCAACTACAAGATCTAGTTGACACCGGTTTCGTTCGCCCAAGTACCTCGCCCTGGGGAGCCCCAATGCTGTTCGTTAAAAAGAAAGATGGATCCCTGCGTCTCTGTGTGGACTACAAGGAACTGAATAAGCTCACTATCCGGAATACTTATCCTCTGCCCCGAATAGATGAACTGTTTGATCAATTACAAGGCGCGTCCGTCTTTTCCAAGATGGATTTAAGATCCGGCTATTATCAACTCAGAGTACGAGAAGAAGATATTCCCAAGACCGCTTTCAGCTCCCGCTATGGACTTTACGAATTTATGGTGATGCCGTTTGGGTTGACCAATGCTCCCTCCGCCTTCATGGATTTAATGAATACGGTGTTTAAACCCTTCCTAGATCACTTCGTGATAGTCTTTATAGATGACATACTCATCTACTCGAAGAGCAAAGCTGATCATTCCCGGCATCTCCAAATGGTACTGCTCAAGCTGAGGGAGCACTCGCTCTTCGCAAAGTTCAGCAAATGTGAGTTCTGGATGGAAGAAGTCGGCTTCCTTGGACACACAGTTTATAAGAACGGAGTAGCAGTGGACCAAGCTAAGGTACGAGCGGTACGAGACTGGCCGCCACTTAAGTCTGCAGCAGACATCAGGAGTTTCCTTGGCCTCGCCGGTTACTACCGAAAGTTTGTGGAAGGATTCTCTAAGATTGCATTACCGCTTACCGCCCTAACCAAAAAGGACGTGACGTTCCAGTGGTCTCCTGAATGCGAAGCAGCATTCATAGAGCTAAAAAGCCGACTTATATCAGCCCCGATTCTGACACTTCCCTCAGGTACAGAGGGCTTCCAGATCTACGCCGACGCATCACTGAAGGGATTGGGAGCCGTACTGATGCAGCACGGCAAAGTAATTGCATACGCCTCCCAGAAACTGAAGACTCACGAAATAAACTACGCCACCCATGATCTAGAACTGGGTGCGGTAGTTTTCGCATTAGAAGTTTGGAGGCACTACCTCTACGGGGTGCGATGCGAGATCTTCTCCGATCATAAAAGCCCCAAATACATCTTCACCCAGAAGGAGCTAAATCTTCGACAGCGCCGGTGGCTGGAGTTCTTACGCGATTATGACTTCGCTCTCCAATATCATCCCGGCAAGGCCAATAAGGTTGCAGATGCTTTAAGTAGGCAAACTTCGATGGCCAGCAGCTGGCTGGAGATGATACCAGAGGAGTTGATCAAATCCTTGGCAGACTTGGATATCATCCTCGTTACCAGCAGGAACCTGATGGAATACCAGGCCCACCTCTATTGGATGGAGATATAGTGTGACATCAGGGATAGAATACTAGAAGCCCAGAAGATCGATGTAGAAGCAGCCCCGATCATTCAAGCCTTGCAACACGGTGCGCAAGAAGACTAAAACTTGTATGATTGCATCCTGCAGTACAGACACCGCATATTCATTCCCGCTGCAGAGGGAATCCGGTTGAAGCACACCAAACGAGGTACTCCATACACCCGGGGGTAGTGAAGATGTACACGGACCTGCGAAGAACACTGTACTGGCCAGGAATGAAGAAGGACGTCACCGAATATATAGCGCACTGCCAGACCTGCCAAATGGTCAAGGCAGAATGTCGTAGCCCAGGAGGTTTGCTACAACCCCTGCCAATACCAGAATGGAAATTCGAGGATATCTCCATGGACTTCGTCCATGGCTTACCCCGATCTCGTGCAGGGAATGACTCAATATGGGTTGTAGTAGATCGCCTCACCAAAGTGGCTCGTTTTATCCCGAACAGACAAGACGACGGTGTCGACATATTAGCCCGGCTATTTATAGAGCAAGTGGTCCGATTTCACGGGGTACCCAAGTCAATCGTGTCTGACCGCGATGGACGCTTCACGTCAAAAGAATGGAGGCGAGTGCAGGCTTATCTGAGAACCAGATTAGCTTTTAGTACTGCCTTCCATCCCCAGACCGACGGGCAAACAGAAAGGACGAACCGGACGATGGAAGACCTCCTCCGATTATGCATAGTGGAACACAACGAGCCTTGGGAGCAGTTACTGCCCTTAGTGGAGTTCTCATACAATAATAGCTTCCAGGAGAGCATCAAAATGGCACCTTATGAAGCCCTTTACGGAAGACATTGTCGAACACCATTATCATGGGCACAGGACGAGGACCCCAAGGCTTTGGGAGTCACCTATATCGATGATACCACGACAGCTATAAGGTTGATTCAAGAACGTATGCTGGAGGCACAGAGTCGTCAAGCCAAATATTATGATGCACGTCATCGGATGGTGGAATTCAACGTGGGAGACATGGTTTTCTTAAAAATTTAAACCGATGCACGGGATATCTCGAATAAAGAGGCAGAAAAAGCTGGATCCACGCTATCTGGGCCCATATCAAGTCATAGAAAGAGTTGGCCCGGTGGCTTATAGGTTAGCCCTGCCAGCTGAACTGGGAAGCCTTCACGACGTATTTCACGTCTACTCGCTAAGACGTGTTCTACGCCAGCCGGAGCAGCATCTACCCACACCACCAATAACAGTACAATCCGACCGATCCATCCAACTCGAACCAGTTAAGATAGTGGACTCCAAGATCAAAGAACTGCGAAACAAAACCATCACGATGGTCAAGATCCAGTGGTCAAACTGTGGACGCGAAGAGTTTACTTGGGAACCAGAGACGCTCGTTCGAGAAAAATACCCGGCACTCTTCCCCTTGGTATATCCTTTAAACCCCTACTTTAGCCAATTTTCGAGGACGAAAATCTCTTTATTTTTATTGGATTGTAACATCCCGACTTTTATTGGGCCACTAGACCCTAGTGAGCCCAATAAAAGTAGGCCCGAGCGGTAGAAAACTACCATTTGAAGTAATGATTGTGCGCCGCAACTAAGTCATTGGGGTATAGTGACCAAATGAACCCCGAATTGACCGTCAGTTCCGTTAGACTCGAATGAACAATACGAGCACAACGGAATTCGTTGCACTTCGATCCGAGGTCGTTTGGAGAAAACGACCATTTCGGGTGTCGTAGCGCGCCACTACCTCATTATTATGAATAGTGACCGTACGAACCCCAAATTGAATTCCGTCAGTTCTGTTAGACTCGTATGAACAATACGAGCGCAACGGAATTCGTTGCACTTCGATCCGAGGTCGTTTGGAGAAAAAGACCATTTCGGGTGTCGTAGCGCGCCACTAACTCATTATTATGAATAGTGACCGTACGAACCCCGAATTGACTTTCGTCAGTTCCGTTAGACTCGTATGAACAATATGAGCGCAACGGAATTCGTTGCACTTCGATCCGAGGTCGTTTGGAGAAAACAACCATTTCGGGTGTAGTAGCGCGCCACTACCTCATTATTATGAATAGTGATCGTGCGAACCCCGAATTGACTTCTGTCAGTTCCGTTAGACTCGTTTGAACAATACGAGCGCAATGGAATTCGTTGCACTTTGATCCGAGGTCGTTTGGAGAAAACGACCATTTCGGGTGTCGTAGCGCGCCACTACCTCATTATTATGAATAGTGACCGTACGAACCCCGAATTGACTTCCGTCAGTTCCGTTAGACTCGTATGAGTAATACGAGCGCAACAGAATTCGTTGCGCCTCGATTCAAGGTCGTATGAAGAGTATGCCATTTTAGGGCTATGCAGACCACATCAGTGCAACACACGAAATATAAAGCGTACGAACCCGGTATCAGCCCCGGAAGATCATAATGGACCCTGGGACCATGAAAGACCCCGTCCTAGGTTGACCTTGGTCAACCCCCCCCCCCCCCCCCCTGGCTTGAAATTTATTTGGAAATGAAAAGGGGGGAGGAGAGAGAAAGCCCCCCCCCCCAAGGCAGGGGGATGCCCATGAATAGGCAGCCCCTATTTGGGCAAGGGGGCAGGAGAGAGGGAAGGGAGGGGCGGGGGAGAAAATATCTCCCCCCACTCACCCTCCCTTAACCCCACGTGGGAAAAGGAGGAGAGGGGGGGAGACATCCCCCTTCCTATAAAAGGAGGGGCCAACCCTCCTCTCAAGCCCACCCCCCCCCCCCCCCCCCCCCCCCCCCCCCCCTCAGCCCCCACCTCCTCCTCCTTCCACCCTGCCGGAGCCAGCCGGAGCCAACCCAGCCCACCCAATCCGCTACCCTCCTCCTCCTCCTCCCTCATGGCCGGCCGACCACCCTCCCGAGCCCAGGTAGAACATCCCCCCCCCCCTCCTCCTTCCTACCTCCCGGAGGAGGACACCCCTCTCCCCGTCGCCTGTGCGCCGCCGGCCACTGCCCCGAGCCTTGCAAGGCTCGGGGAGGAAGCTGGCCGTGGAAGCCTTCTCCCCCAGCGCCGGTGGTGGCGCTGGGGGAGGTAGGTCCCCTCTCGGGGACCTCGGCACCGGCACAGGGGAGGCCGACCTGGGCCACCGGAGGATGCAGCCGGCGGCACCCGTGGCCTCCCCCTCCTCCTCAGTTTTCCTGTAGGGGAATAATCCCCTCCCCCGGCGGCGGCCGGCGGCTCCAGGCCGCCGGACCACCGCAGGAGGGTTGCCCCCTCCCCGGCGCCCCGACCAGGGGCGGCAGGGAGGGCCCTGCAAGAGGAGTCGGCGGCACAGCAAGCCGGCATGGCCTATGCCGGCTGCGCCACGCCTCCCCGTCCCCTTCTGCTCCTCCTTCCGGCGGGGTCCGGCGGCGCCCGGCCACCGGACCACCACCGGAGTGGGCGCCGACCCCCGGCGCACCGACCGGGGGGGGCACCGGCGCCCTCTCAGCGGAGATGGCGGCGCAGCGGGCCTGCATGGCCCATGCAGGTCGCGCCTCCGCCTCCCGCCTGCTTCCTCGCCCTCCCCCGGCGGTGGCCGGCGACACCAGGCCGCCGGACCACCACCAGAGGAGTCGCCGACCCCCGGCGCACCGATCGGGGGCGGCGCCAGCCCCAGCCGGCCGCTGCCCGGCGGCGGCAGCGGCCGCCACCCGATTACCGCCTCCCCCCCACAGCGGCTCCGCCACCTTATTTACCTCCTCCCCCCCCCCCCCCTGCCTCAGCATATGTGCCCCCCCCCCCCACAGCGGATCTGCCGCAGATCCGCTATGCGGGCCGCGGGAGGGCGCAGGGTGCAAAACCCCTGCGCCTCTTCCCTGCCCCTATCCGCACACCAAAAACCCCCTGCCCTTCCCCATTTTTCTAAGGAAAAATGGGGCCATTTCAGAAAAAGCTTCCTAAATGAAAAGTGTGCCTCACCCTAAGGGGCACCCCTGTATTTTTTTGGGATTTTTAGGAGATGATTTACTATTTTTAAATCCCTTTATAAAGTTCATTTTAAGGAATAAAATGCCCGAATGAGTTCGTAAAAATCGCCAAAAATTATGGGTTCTAATAAAAGGTATTTTTCAACTACTACTAAAGTTGGGAGGTGTGACCTCTTATTTTGGTCCTCCAAAAGCTTTTACAAGCGAAAATAAATGCCCGAAAAGGAGCGAAATTCATCAAAATGAATCGGCGTCCCCTCGACGCATATTTTTAAACGCTTAATAAAGATTACGCGTATCGATCTAAAGAATCGACTAAGTTCGGAATATAAACGCAAAATCGGAATGAAATCGCGGCGCGGCGCTGGAACTCGATACCGCCACGACAATAATAAAGGAACGAACTCGCGACAAAAGAATGAGTGCAAAAACCTTATGAAACGTAAATAAACTCCAGAAATGGAGTAGAACCCCTATGAACAGGGAGAAGATCAGGATCTCCTCCTACGAACGGAGTCGATGAATGAAGCCTCCTCTTATGGAGTGATTGGACTACTAACCCTTTTTATATGCTTACTGCTTTCTGTACTTTCGTTTAAATCCAGTCTCGCACTGGTCCCCCGCATTTACATTTAGTACTTTCCTTTAAATCCAGTCTCGCACTGGTCCCCCGTATTTACATTCATTACTTTCCTTTAAATCCAGTCTCGCACTGGTCCCCCGCATTTACATTCTGTACTTTCATTTAAATCCAGTCTCGCACTGGTCCTGTCATTATGGCCTCTGCTTTTGGCCTACTTTTCTACTTACTATTATGGCCTCTGCTTTCGGCCTACCTTTCTGCTTACTATTATGGCATCTGCTTTCGGCCTACTTTTCTACTTACTATTATGGCCTCTGCTTTCGTCCTACCTTTCTGCTTACTATTATGGCCTCTGCTTTCGGCCTACTTTTCTGCTTACTATCATGGCCTCTGCTTTCGGCCTACTTCTCTGCTTAGTATTATGGCCCCCTGCTTCCGGCCTAATTTACTTGCTAAATGCAGCGCTGTCGTGGCCATAATGCGGTGCTTATCCTCCCTTCTGCGAGGCCTTAGTTGGGGAGAACCCAGAGTCGAGTCCCTCCTCCCAGGTTAGCCCCAAGCAAGGAGCCCTCATACCGCTAAGCCTCCTGGTCAGAGGTTGTGGGACCGGTCGAGTAATCTGCCACGTACTTTAAGCGCTTGTTTTATAATTATGCGGGTGAAGATTGATTGGAAGTGGCGGGTTGGTCATGCTCGCAGACCGTTCGTACCGGTGCGGGTGGGTTGACGACTCAGGGCGACAGGGAGATGTGCACAGCGGGTTATCACCACACCGAACCTGCAGTTTTACCAGCGCTGGGTGACCTACAAATCGGTTCGCCGGATGTCGCTCACATCCAGTTTGTACACCAAGTTGTATAGGAGGGCCTGAGTGATACGGTACGACTATATTCAGAAGTGGCAAGACTGGCCACTGTCACCGACGGCCACATCGGTGAGGCCCGCGGGGTTAGCTCCCCTGCTTGAAGAAAAGCGGTCTAAACTGTGTCGACACAGGGTCTTTTTGTGTGCGTACAGGTTTGAATACCTGGGTGTGTGTATGCGCGAAATAGTGTTGCGTATTTACCATACGACGCGATTACGGATATTAGGGCGGAAGGCCCTATCTATATATATATGTAGATATATATATATATATATATATGTTTACCTGCTGCTAACCCTCTTCCTTGCTTCGGCTATTTTATTTTTGTCCTTTAGCCGCCCCCTGGATATGGATCCGTGGAGGGGATGTATTTTCTACTTAGCTCTGTGACTAACGGTTATTTCTTATAACCAATCACAGGAGATGGGACAGCAAGGAGCCCCCGCACCACAGGATGATATACCAGCCTTGGAGATGGCCCGTTCGATTACCCCAGCCTCGCCCACTATCTTCCGCGACGTGAGTCCTAGATTATAGGACTAGACTAGGATCTTTTGTTTCGTCGATGTAAGATCCCCCCTCCCTGAACCAGGTTCAGTTTGGGAAGGGGGGGTCTTACACAAATTGGTTCAGCGGTCGACGAACAGGTTATCTCATTTGTCGACGAACAGACCTCAGCTCAGCGCTCAACGAAATCTTGTGTTCGACGATCTGCCATCTGCGTTCGACGAACAACTCAATACTTCAGCTGTCGATGAAATCATCCCATCTCAGCGGCCGACGAATCCTTCCGTTCGACGAACCCGAGTCTGCGTTCGACGAATATTCAGCAGATGTTCAGAAACAGTAAATCAAATGTTCAGGTCGACGAATCAAATGATGAGCTCGACGAACTTGAACATCAGCTCGATGATGAGTCCAGTTTATATAGTGATTTTCGGACTCATCTGGGCTAGGTTTCATGCATTTGCACTTCACTTTAGGCCTATTTTTAATTCTATTTGATCACGTTGCCCATTTCATTGCTTAGTGCACATTTATGCCCCATCTTGGTGTGATTTCATGTATTTCTATGGTCTAGTATATTTTCATGCAGGACCACTGGTCGTGCGTTTTCCTTCTTGCACGACCATTGATCGTGCGTTAATTCACGTCCCTGATTGAGCCCTGATTGAGCGACAGCGCACGATCATTGGCCTTCTTCGCGCACGACCACTGGTCGTGCGCCGCTGACCGTGCGCTTTTGTGCAGATCTGGATTGAGCTACAGGTTCTTCGCGCACGATCAGAGGCATTCCTTCGCGCACAACCATTGGTCGTGCGCCTGATCGTGCGCGTTGTTTATTTTTGCTCCGTCTATAAATAGAAAGACGCAATTTTAGGTCGAGGATCACTGCCAGACCGCCGTTTTCCGCCTATTTCGGGGGGTTCCGACTCCTCCAGTGCCGCCCACCTTAGGGAGGATCTCCGGGCAAGCTTTCAATGCCAAATCTTCGCCGGAGCTTCCTCTCGGCCATCTCCTTCATCCAAGAGCTTCAAGAAGGGAGTCAACCTAGCCTTCTTCTTCAAGATTGGAGCAGCTTGTGATCATTACTCCGGTTCGTGACACGAAGAAGATGGGTCCACTGGAAGGTAGTGACAGCCTTCTCTACCCCGGACGCAGTTGAGGACCGAGCTTGGACGCGGATTGACAACCCGACGATTCCTTCCGTGAATCCTCAACAAGACTTCGGAGTCGGTCAATTTCGCACACTCACCTCCTCTTGTAGTTGATAGTTTAGTCGGATTTCTTCTATGTTTGATGAAGTATACTTTTATTTGTTAACATTAGTATGAAATCATGTCTATGTGATTGAGTAATCTTGTTATATTTTCCTTTGAGGTGTGCCCTGTGGTGTGGAATGTTTGTTGTGTTGTGCCGCCCTAACAATTGTTAGTGTTGTGCTTTGCGAAGAGGTGCTTGCGACCCTCATTCTACCGCTCTCTCCACCCCATCCGATAGCCTACTCGTCCATCCGCCTAGCGATTCGGTGCATTGCGGCCCGTGTAGCCTTCCATCTCGCCTGGCGAAGCAGTGCACTCAAGGCCTGCATAGGAGTAGTCGTAGCTATTTTATTTTGTTTTCCGCAATCCAAACCAAGCCTCCCGCAATCCATCCGACCTTAAGGATTTCAATCTCAAGTCCTCCTCATTAGTCAACCCCACCTTACTGTGTTCCTTCCGAGATCGATACTTGGGGATTCATTCCCATTTTATATTACTTGAACGATCGGTACACTGCCGTTTCGTGCCGCAGTCGAGCTACCGCCTATAGCGGTGTGCGAGATTTGTGCATCAAGTTTTTGGCGCCGTTGCCGGGGAACACAGACGTGTGAGTTTTCTGGAGAGGGAGACGAGAGGTAGAAGCCCTCCCATTTGTAAATTGCGTCGTTTATTTTTATTTCAGTTCATTTTATTCTATTTTCCTGTTTTTAAATAGGTTGTTTAGTAAATTACTGTTAGGTGTAACAGTTTGCACGATAGTGTCTGTATTGTGAAGCTTGCTATCTCCAAATAATGTGGGCAGCATTTAATATTCGTTGCCGTTTATGTGGAGATATTTCTCACGCTAGTGATAGATGCCCTACGGAAGATGGTGGGCATAATTCTCGTGGCCCGGTGTACGGAGCACCATTTTCCTATGGTTCTTCATGCCCTGTGCCCAAGTCTTATGGCCACTCGTCCTCGCCGCATACACCATTTTTATATTCCTCCCCGGCCCCTCAAGGACCAAGGAGTAATATAAAATGGTTCTTGTTCTGTCAAAGCATGGATCACGCCCTGAAGGACTGTGCCGAGTATCTTCGCCAATTGGACGAGGATGATGAGCCGGATATCCAGATCGTCCTGAGTCCTACTTCCGGCAGCACACCTTCAACATCCGGTTATGTGTCTGTGTCACCTTCATCTTGTGAAGGGTATGATGTGGACACAGTCACCAGATGCGTGGCTGATCTAGGCTCTGACATGGCCGAGCCTATCTCCCCTCTGCATCCATCATCTAGCGTAGATTTGATTCTTTGTGAGGAATCAGTGCTTGACTTTCATCCAAGCACCATTCCTTCCCCTATTGTGCATTCTACTACGCTCGTCTCCGACGACATTATTGATGATGTGTCGCAAGATGAGGCTGGCGATCTATGTATTGTGCCTACTCCTATGGAGAAGGACAACCCTCTAGGTGAAGAGGAGCTTTCCTCAGCACCGGTGGAGGAAGTCCAAATCCCAGGCATGGCCCTTGTTGATCCCGCCGAGCCTTGTAGCATTGATGACAATGCAAACATTATTTTACTTTCCCAACCTATTGGGAGTGAGTCCGGGACCACTCCTCCGCTTGATTGTTATTTATGTTCTTCTTCTCTTTTATTTCTTGACCCCCTTTCTTCTATATCTGAGCCTGTGCAGGTTGAGTTTTCGCAGGTACTTCAGGAGGACATGGAGCATTTTGCTTAAGTCAATGATGAGTGTATCCTCTCATGTGAGGAGGTTGACCCCCCTCCATAGAGGAAGCCTCATTCATTGCCTTTTCCTCCTGCTGTCGCCCTGAAGACGATACCTTGCTAGGCAAGGATTTATTTTGTGGTGAGATGAGTGAGGACCAGGCCTCCTCCTCTTCTTATTTCCTATTTCCTCTACCTGTGCTGCGCATGTATTATTATACAGGTAGAGGGGTAACTGTTTTATCGCCGTATCGGTACCGGCCACCGAAACGGATAATGGAACAGTTACCTGTGCACTTTTTATTCCATAGGCCTATAAGCTAGAACTGTACAAATGCCAAATAAGTCGTGCTGGGAAGACAATAACCCCAGTACTTATCTTAATTTTCTTGCATTGTATTTTTCGTTAAGTAGAATAGTTAGTTAAATTTCAATTCAGTTTTAGCTTTTCTATTGTCTTTTTGTTTTTGCGGAGCTTACCCCTGCAGGACATTCCTATGGAAGGCGGTGGTCGTGATTCTTCGTATGGTGGTGGCGCGGCCTCGGTCATTCACGCGTCTTCTGGTATGCTCACTAGCTGAGCATGGGGTAACCTCTCTCCCTGTCTCTTTCTGATTTTCATTTCAATATCATGTGATGTACTTCTTAGGTTAAGTCAGGGGGAGAGCTAGTATTTGTTACCCAATGCACGTGCACACTGCATATGCATACTAGAAGCTTTTATTGATTTATTTTGTTTAGATCATTGCATCACACACCACTTGCACCCACTTGAGCGCGTGCTTAGCTGTGTGCGTGCCGCGAGTTAAACTCATTTCTTGAGCAAGATTCGGGCAAATCATCGTGCTGGCTTAGGATTGTGAAATGGATTAAAATGTTGACTCCTGCAGTGTCCTAGTCGAGTGTTCTCGTTTCATGTAGAAATTTGAGTAGATTTAATTTTTCTTTATGCTTATAGTTTTATATTTTTCTATTTGCGTCAATACTGTTTATTCTACTCAAAAATGGTGAATTCGGTGTGAATCAAACGGTAGCTTAGGGATGTGTGTAGCCGGGCATTAGGTTTGCATTGCTCGAGTCGGGAGGATGGATAGTCTTTTTCGTTGGCTGAGAACTTGCCCCAAGCTATTCTCGAAGCATGGGTACAGGTTAGTTCAGTGCACGAACGTGATATAGGCCCTCATTTTGGCCCGGTTGAGCTTTGAACCGATCCTAATGTCTTATCCTCGTTAGCCCCGTTGTGTCTACCCCTTCTTTTGATTCAGCTCCACCATTATTTCACCAAAGCCTCATAGTCGATCCTAGTCGCGCACCCAAGTTGAGCTTTAGTATTTTATATATTCATTCAGGGTGTTGATGTGGTGAATATTTTTGTGAAAATGTGGATGTGCTTCAATGTTTAATCTGCTGATTATGTTGTGAAAAAAAATGAAAAGAGAAAAAGAAAATTGAAAAAAAAAATGGATATAGAAAGAAAAAGTTTAATTGAAAATAATTTTTGATTTGTATTTGGGAGTGGGCAGTGCACACACCCATTGTTAAAAACTAAAGCCTGGGGGTGTGGTGTACTCGCATATATTTGGGTTAGCGGATAGATTATTTCTTTTATGCTAGCTCATTTGGGTTTGGTGCGTAGCCTCCATGTTCGTGAGTGAGCCAAACCAGTGTCGTGGAGAGAGTGCGAACAGGCAAGCCTATGGTCACCGACATTGGTGGATTCCTTTGGAGGTTGTCCTGAGCCCCGATCTTTGGCAATGCTCACCTTAGCGATTAGTTTATTTTCTCCCTACGCGTGACCGGATGATTCACCGTGATTCTATTTTTGAGTAGTAATAAATTTTTGATACGCATTTTAGAAAAGTACAAACTGTTATGCATACTTAGAAATTTCCTCTGTTATATTTTTATGCATGCGAGCACGCGACTTCGCATGGTACTCTGTGTCGCAATTTCTCTATTAGCTAGTTGTTTTTCTCCGTCTGCTTAGATTTTGTTTGCTCGGGACGTGCAAACAGGTAAGTCTGGGGGTGTGATGAGTCCAGTTTATATAGTGATTTCCGGACTCATCTGGGCTAGTTTTCATGCATTTGCACTTCACTTTAGGCCTATTTTCAATTCTATTTGATCACGTTGCCCATTTCATTGCTTAGTGCACATTTATGCCCCATCTTGGTGTGATTTCATGTATTTCTGTGGTCTAGTATATTTTCATGCAGGTCCAAGGGTTGTGCGACACTCGGGATGGGTTCTGGGGAATTTTCGGTCGAAAAAGCCACTTGTCGTGCGTTTTCCTTCTCGCACGACCAGGCGCACGACCATTGGTCGTGCGTTAATTCTCGTCCCTGATTGAGCCCTGATTGAGCGACAACGCACGATCATTGGCCTTCTTCGCGCACGACCACTGGTCGTGCGCCGCTGACCGTGCGCTTTTGTGCAGATCTGGATTGACTTACAGGTTCTTCGCGCACGATCAGAGGCATTCCTTCGCGCACGACCATTGGTCGTGCGCCTGATCATGCGCGTTGTTTATTTCTGCTCCGTCTATAAATAGAAAGACACGATTTTAGGTCGAGGATCACTGCCAGACCGTCGTTTTCCGCCTATTTCGGGGGGTTCCGACTCCTCCAGCGGCGCCCACCTTAGGGAGGATCTCCGGGCAAGATTTCAACGCCAAATCTTCGCCGGAGCTTCCTCTCGGCCATCTCCTTCATCCAAGAGCTTCAAGAAGGGAGTCAACCTAGCCTTCTTCTTCAAGATTGGAGCAGCTTGTGATCATTCCTCCGGTTCGTGACACGAAGAAGACGGGTCCACTGGAAGTTAGTGACATCCTTCTCTACCCCGGACGCAGTTGAGGAATGAGCTTGGACGCGGATTGACAACCCGACGATTCCTTCCGTGAATCCTCAACTTGACTTTGGAGTCGGTCAATTTCGCACACTCACCTCCTCTTGTAGTTGATAGTTTAGTTTGATTTCTGATATGTTTGATGAAGTATACTTTTATTTGTTAACATTAGTATGAAATCATGTCTATGTGATTGAGTAATCTTGTTATATTTTCATTTGAGGTGTGCCCTGTGGTGTGGATTGTTTGTTGTGTTGTGCCGCCCTAACAATTGTTAGTGGTGTGCTTTGCGAAGAGGTGCTTGCGACCCTCATTCCGCCGCTCTCTCCACCCCATCCGCTAGCCTACTCGTCCATCCGCCTAGCGATTCGGTGCATTGCGGCCCGTGTAGCCTTCCATCCCGCCAGGCGAAGCAGTGCGCTCAAGGCCTGCATAGGAGTAGTCGTAGCTATTTTATTTTGTTTTCCGCAATCCAAACCGAGCCTCCCGCAATCCATCCGACCTTAAGGATTTCAATCTCAAGTCCTCCTCATTACTCAACCCCACCTTACTGTGTTCCTTCCGAGATCGATACTTGGTGATTCATTCCCATTTTATATTACTTGAACGATCGGTACACTGCCGTTTCGTGCCGCAGTCGAGCTACCGCCTATAGCGGTGTGCGAGATTTGTGCATCACTCGACGAATTTCTGCAGCATTATTTTTATATCATTAAATATTACTTATATGCTGTCAGATTTATTTAAAGCAATATTTTATTTATTCTATTTATATATTGCTATATATATATTGCTGATTTAACATTACAGCGTGAAGCATTAAATGTTATAGCCGTTGGCAGCAAAGTAATAAATGTTGTAGTTGTTGCAGCAAGCTAAAGAAGGACTTTGTTCTGCTCGAGGATCTGGGAAAATAAAGAGACATTATTCCTTTCCTCTTTGGTCGGCATGAATTCAAATCATCCAGGAAAAGAGGACAGCTCTTTTACACGACAGCAGGAGTCAACATAATATACAACAGATAAATATACAGCATGTTATATACAGCTGTTTGATCTCGACAGATCATATATATAGTTTATATTGCTGTACAGATTTTAGACAGACAGAATATATATTATCATATTGTTGTACATAACATATACATATTCTGTTGTACAGGAGAAGAAGAAGAAGAAGAAGAAGAAGAAGAAGAGAAAAAGAAGAACAGAGCAAAAAGAAGAAGCAGATCAAATTATATTATCTTCTTTTTGATAAACATCTTTCTTGCAGATCTTCTATACATATCCTGAGACACCAAACCAATATTACTTGCTCAGGATCAAAACTACAAGAAGAAGAAAAAAAAGAAGAGCATCACAATCTAGAGAAGGAGCTCCATCCAAAGCTGTCATCTATTCTAAATCAGACAGGGGGAGCTTTCTTCAACAACATCATCAAGATCCAAACTGAACATCTCATCAGGATCATCAAGAGTCTTCTCAGCAAAAGAGAAGAACACTATAAACTTTCTGTTTTCTTTTATTCCTTCCCATCTTGTAAAGGGTTAAAACTCCCTTCAAAAGTTTACTCCCGGTGACAGGCCACCTTAGCAAAAACCTGCATCTTGGTTGATAAGCACCTGATCAAAATCTTATAGGTGAATTGGGCACCTGATCAAACCTCCATTGGTGTGTGGACACCTTATCAAAAATACCTTGGTGTGAGGGCACCTTATCAACAACCTCCAGTGGATTCCTACCAGTAGGTAGAAGAGTAGATGTACCCAGTTGAGGGGAACTAATATATTTCCTTGTGTCATCTGGATGTGTGGTTTGCTTGTTTGTTTTATTTCATGTGCTGTGATTTTTATATGCACTCTCACTGTTTGATTTTAGTACTCATACAGCAATCAGCAAACTCACTTATATATATATCATTACTTTGAAAGTAAAATTAAGCAAGAGCCTTTAATAATAATAAGAACTAAACTCACTTTCAATTGGGTCCTCTACAACAGAAAATCATCTTTCTTATTTGGTAGGGTTCTTTGTGAACCTGAGCTTTGTAAGATCTTGTAATAGATCTGAGGTTGGTAGGGTTCTGTATGAGCCTGAGTTTGGTAGGGTTCTTTGTGGGCATGAGCTTGGTGGGATCTTGGTGAAGATCTGAGTTATTGTAAGACTTTACTATATCAAGTAGAGTCTTGAAGAAAGATGTATGTCTAGACGATATCTTCTTGAAGATTGAAGACATATCATGTATAAGGAAACATCTCGGCGATATCGTCTAGAAGAAGTAGTATCGTTGAGATTGTACAACACTGTATTCGCCTAGTGGGTCCACGGGGTCCAGGGTGTCGCTAGCCCAATATTTTTAAGAGGCACTGCCCCAGGAAAGAAAGGCGGGTGAAGGTCAAGGTTTTTTCCCAGCAGGAGGGTGGCGAGTCGGGGAGGCAGGCGCCCTACATCTCGCCCGGCCCCATTAGGGGTTGCGATCCTGGAGGCAGGCGGCCTCCGGCTCGCCCAGCCACGTTAGGGGGGGGGCGTGTCGTGGAGGCAGGCGGCCTCCAGCTCGCCCGGCCCTGTTAGGGGGGCGAGCCGTGGAGGCAGGCGGCCTCCGGCTCGCCCAGCCCCATTAGGGGGGCGAGCTGGGGAGGCAGGCGGCCTCCAACTCGCCCGGCCCCGTTAGGGGGGCGAACCGGGGAGGCAGGCGGCCTCCGGCTCGCCCGACCCCGTTAGGGGGGTGAACCGTGGTGGCAGGCGGCTTCCGGCTCGCCCGACCCCATTATGGGGCGAGCCGTGGAGGCAGGCGGCCTCCGGCTCATCCGACCCCATTTGGGGAGCGAGTAGTGGAGGCAGGCGGCCTCCGGCTCGCCCGGCCCTGTGAGGGGGGCGAGCCGGGGATGCGGGCGGCCTCCCGCTCGCCCGGCCCTGTTAGGGGGGTGAGCAAGGGAGGCGGCCTGCCCCCTCTCGCCCGGCCGCAAGAAGAGGGGCGGTCTGCGTTTAGAGCCTCAAAATGGCGGGATTTGGTTGTTGACAGACCAAACTTGGGGGCATTTTTGTAATCTCGTAGGCCAGAATAAGGCTATTGGCAAACCAAGTTCAGAAAACTATAAAAAGGACCAAGGGGGCACCTTTTGGAGGGGACTTCTCTTTTGGCTTCTCTCTCCCCAAGTTTTTTGGTGGGTGAAGAGAGCCTCCAAAGGTGCCCCAAGCTCAGCATTGGCTTGGGAGGGGAAGCGCTCTAAGATCTTCCAGGTGTGTGTTGGGACCTCCTCGCTAAGCCCTTGGTATTGTTCCTAGTTTCCTAAGTCTTCGGCCTAGTGCTCTCCATTGAGAGAAGTAAGTATTAGGTCACCCCCTCTTTTTGGGACCCCGAACTCCACAGAGACCAAGTCTTGGTTTCAAGTCTTGGTTTCAACATTTATGGTGCGGTGAGCATGGAGAGTGACCAACACAAGAAAATCTCAAGCTAAGCTCTATGGCTAGAGGTGGAGGAGAAGGGTCCGACCCGGGTCACTCGGAGTCGTCGGTGGCTGTGGTGACGATGGAGATGTTCGAAAACTTCTAGCGGGAGGTCCTGTAGACCTTGCAGCTATCTTTCGCCATAAGAGGCGGATGCGAGGAAAGAGGCGGTCTGGAGGTCCCGCCCCATCAGATGGGCTAGATTACTCCCGGCCAGTAATCCAAGAAGGAGGTGTCAGCGGGGCAAGTGGTGAGTCATCCGGCCCCCACTCGCCCGGCCTCCAAAGAGGGGGTGAGTGGGGAGGCGGCCTGCCCAAATTTGCTCAGCCCCAAGGGGCGAGTGGGGAGGCATCCGGTCCCCACTCGCCCAGCCCCAAAGAGGGGCGAGCGGGGAGGCCTCCAGCCCCCACTCGCCCAGACCCAAAAGTGGTCGAACGGAGGCGATTTGGTGAGATCTCCCCGGGCGACAGCTGTTTAGTAGTCCGGCAAGTGCAGAGGTCAGCGAGGCGACTTCACGAGAGCGAACCACTCGCCAAGCTGGGGAGGGAAGTCCCTTTTGTGAGTTGATCCTCTCGGCCCCGGTTCAAAAGGGATTCAGGGTGCCTGAGATGTCTTACTACTCCGGCAAGGATGACCCGGTCATACACTTATAATGGTTCGAGGACATGGTCTCAGTCAGGCCTATGTCAGATGCCTTCCAGTGCCGGCTCTTTGCCCCCACTCTGAAGGAGAAGGCAAGGGATTGGTTCCACCAGCTCCCCGTGGGGTAAATCTATGCCTTCGAGGATCTATGTCGAGGTTTCCTGTTGCGCTTCTCGACCTCGAAGAAAAGGAAAAAGGATGTCGAGGCACTCTTCAAGATTAGGCAAGAGCCAAGGGAGTCGCTGACTCATTACGTGGACAGGTTCCAGGAAGAGGTCCAGCAAGTCCAGGAGGTGTCAGGGTTCACCCTCCAGCTCTCCTTTATAGTAGGGCTGCGGGAGGGGTTCTTCAAGATGAGCTTGAAATGGAATACCCCCTATCCTTCGAAGAATTGATGGAAAGGGCGGCGGGAAAAAATGAGGGAGAGGAGGCCAACCTGAATTTCGCAAAAAGGTTGGCAAAGCTGAGTGATCCGGAGGCAAGGCAGCACGGAGGGAGTATGGAGGATCCAGAAAGGATGTTTGACCAATGAGAGGGTAACTTCCAGGGGAGAGGTCTGACCCCCCAAGGTGGAGGCATGGACCGAGGGTACCCCCTCCACCACCTCAGCAAACCTTGGTGATTGGCTGGGGAAGGAGGAGAGCCAGGAAAGCAAAAAGAAGAGTAAGAGAAGGGAATCGGGTGGTGTTACCCTACTGTGACCTCCACCCGGAGGAAGGTCACACGATGTCCGCCTGCCCGGAGTTCTTGGAAATAAGGGAGGCACAGGATCCGATGCACCAACAACAGCAACCGGAGGGGATCGAAGAAGACCATGCCTGGGAGTAGGAGACCAAGTTTTGGTTTTCATACTTAGCTTTTTGTTTAAGCCCATGTAGTACGATGGTTTACTTTCATACTTAGTTTTTTTCTTGCATGTAATGTGATAACTAATGTGATGAAAAGTTTCCAAGGTGCTTAGCCCCGATGCTGGCCCGCTGACCAGGCTCCCACCAAGATGGCAGGGCCGGGGACCGCTCGGTGGCCGGAGGTTTCATGCTGGATTGCCCCGGATGATTTCGATGTCGGGCTCTCACTAGCCGGTGGGTCAGGTTGATCTCGCGGAGAGGCTGGCAAGGTGACAAGTATTTCATGCTGGATTGCCCCTGAGGATTCCGCTGCCGGGCTCTCAATAGCTGGTGGGTCAGGTTGATCTCGCGGAGAGGCTGGCAAGGTGACAAGTATTTCATGTTGGATTGCCCCGGATGATTCCGCTGTCGGGCTCACACTAGCCGGTGGGTCATGTTGATCTCGAGGAGAGGCTGGCAAGGTGACAAGTATTTCATGTTAGATTGCCCCGGATGATTCTGCTGCTGGACTCTCACTAGCCAGTGGGTCAAGTTGATCTCGCGGAGAGGCTGGCAAGGTGACAAGTATTTCATGCTGGATTGCCCCGGATGATTCCGCTGTCAGGCTCTCACTAGCCGGTGGGTCAGGTTGATCTCGCGGAGAGGCTGGCAAGGTGACAAGTATTTCATGTTGGATTGCCCCAGATGATTCCGTTGTCGGACTCTCACTAGCTTGTGGGTCAGGTTGATCTTGCGGAGAGGCTGGCAAGGTGACAAGTATTTCATACCGGATTGCGCCGGATGATTCCGCTGCCGGGATCTCACTAGCCGGTGGGTCAGGTTGATCTCGCGGAGAGGCTGGCAAGGTGACAAGTATTTCATGCTGGATTGCCCCGGATGATTCTGTTGTCGGGCTCTCACTAGCCGATGGGTCAGGTTGATCTCGCGTAGAGGCTGGCAAGGTGACAAATAATTTTTGCATTGGGTAGCCCCGATGCTAGCCCGCTGACCAGGCCCCCACCAAGCTGGCAGGGCCGAGGACCGCTCGGAGGCCGGGGGTTTCTAAAGTATTTAGCCCCGCTACTAGGCTCCTATCAAGCTGGCAGGGACGAGGACCGCTCGGTGGCCAGAAGTTTTCAAAGTGGTTTTTCCCCCGTGATGGCTCCGCTAGCCGGGCTCTCACTAGCGGGCACAGTAGGGCAGGATGGCCTCTCGGGGAGGCTAAGTGGTTTTTCCCCCGAGATGGCTCCGCTAGTCGGGCTCTCACTAGCCGGCAAGGCAGGATGGCCTCTCGGGGAGGCTAAGTGGTTTCTCCCCCGAGATGGCTCCGCTAGTCGGGCTCTCACTAGTCGGCAGGGCCTGATGGCCTCTAGGGGAGGCTAAGTGGTTTCTCCCCCGAGATGGATCCGTTAGTCGGGCTCTCACTAGCCGGCAGGGCAGGATGGCCTCTCGGGAGGCTAAGTGGTTTCTCCCCCGAGATGGCTCTGCTAGCCGGGCTCTCACTAGCCGGCAGGGTAGGATGGCCTCTCGGGGAGGTTAAGTGGTTTTCCCCCGAGATGGCTCCGCTAGCCGGGCTCTCACTAGCCGGCAGGGCAGGATTACCTCTAGGGGAGGCTAAGTGGTTTTTCCCCTGAGATGGCTCCGCTAGCCGGGCTCTCACTAGCCGGCAGGGCAGGATGGCCTCTCGGGGAGGCTATGTGGTTTTTCCCCCGAGATGTCTCCGCTGGCCGGGCTCTCACTAGAAGGCAGGGCAGGATGGCCTCTCGGAGAGGCTAAGTGGTTTTTCCCCCAAGATGGCTCCGCTGGTCGGGCTCTCACTAGCCGGCAGGGCAGGATGGCCTCTCGGGGAGGCTAAGTGGGTTTTCCCCCGAGATGGCTCCGCTGGCCGGGCTCTCACTAGCCGGCAGGGCAGGATGGCCTCTCGGGGAGGCTAAGTGGTTTTCCCCCGAGATGGCTCCGCTGGCCGGGCTCTCACTAGCCGGCAGGGCAGGATGGCCTCTCGGGGAGGCTAAGTGGTCCCCCCCCCCCCCCGATATGGCTCCGCTAGTCAGGCTCTCACTAGCTGGCATGGCAGGATGGCCTCTCGGGGAGGCTAAGTTATTTTTCTCCCGAGATGGCTCCGCTAGTCGGGATCTCACTAGCCTGCAGCGCGGGATTGCCTCTCAGGGAGGCTAAGTAGTTTTTTCCCCGAGATGGCTACGCTAGCCAGGCTCTCACTAGCCGGCAGGGCAGGATGTCCTCTCGGGGAGGCTTTAGTAAATTTTTCCCGGGGCGATGTGGAATCTTCTTAATTTCAATTAGCGCCACTCGCCATATAGGCAGGGTTGGACTTTTCTTTCAGAGCGTGTAAACTGCTTGAAAAGAGCGGGGATTGTGTACAACCATGTATTCGTCGAGTGGGTCCATGGGGTCTAGGGTGTCGCTAGCCCAATATTTTTAAGAGGCACTTCCCCAGGAAAGAGGGGCGGGTGGGGCTCAAGGTTTTTCCCAGCATGAGGGGGTGAGCCGGAGGCCAGGCGGCCTCCGGCTCGCCCGGACCCATTAGAGGGCGAGTCGTGGAGGCAGGCGGCCTCCGGCTTGCCCGGCCCCGTTATGGGGGCGAGCAGTGGAGGCAGGCGGCCTACGGCACGCTCAGCCCCGTTAGGGGGCGAGATGTGGAGGAAGGCGGCCTCCGGCTCGCCCGGCCCCATTAGGGTGGCGAGCCGGGGAGGCGGGCGGCCTCCGGCTCACCCGGCCCCATTAGGGGGGTGGCCCTGGAGGCAGGCGGCCTCCTGCTCGCTGGGCCCCATTAGGGGGGAGCCGTGGAGGCAGGCGGCCTCCGGCTCGCCCGGCCCCGTTAAGGGGGGCGAACCGGGGAGGCAGGCGGCCTCCGGCTCATCCGACCCCGTTAGGGGGGCCAGCCAGGGAGGCAGGCAGCCTCCGGCTCGCCCAGCCCCATTAGAGGGGCGATCCGGGGAGGCAGGCAGCCTCCGGCTCGCCCGGCCCCATTAGGCGCGCGAGCCGGGGTGGCAGGCGGCCTTCGGCTCGCCCGGCCCTATTAGGGGGGAGAGCCGTGGAGGCAGGCAGCCTCCGGCTCGCCCGACCCTGTGATGGGGGTGAGCCGGGGAGGCGGGCAGCCTCCCGCTCGCTCAGCCCTATTAGGCGGGTGGTCTCCCGCTTGCCCGGCCTTTTTAGGGGGTGAGCAAGGAAGGCGGCCTGCCCCCTCTTGCCGGGCCCAAAGAAGATGGGGCGGTCTGCGTTTAGCGCCTCGGAATGGCGGGATTACTGTTGGCAGGCCAAACTTGGGGGCATTTTCGTAATCTCGTAGGCCAGAATATGGCTATTGGCAAACCAAGTTCAGAAAACTATAAAAAGGACCAAGGGGCACCTTTTGGAGGGGACTTCTCTTTTGGCTTCTCTCTCCCCAAGTTTCTTTGGTGGGTGAAGAGAGCCTCCAAAGGTGCCCCAAGCTCAGCATTGGCTTGGGAGGGGAAGCGCATTAAGGTCTTCCGGGTGTGTGGTGGGACCTCCTCGCTGAACCCTTGGTCTTGTTCCTAGTTTCCTAAGTCTTTGGCCTAGTGCTCTCCCTTGAGAGAAGTAAGTGTGAGGTAACCCCCTTTTTTGGGGACCCCAAACTCCACAGAGACCAAGTCTTGGTTTCAAGTATTGGTTTCAACAGAGATATTAAGTAGAGTCTTGAAGAAAGATGTATGTCTACGTTATCGTCGTGAAGATTACATACCGTCGACACAACCAAGACGATATTGGCTTGAAGGAAATTTATCGTCTTAACAAATGTTGTGTAACATCCCAACTCTAAAATAGGGTCTATCTGGTTCAGTTGAACCCTTGGAGGAACTTAGGCTGGGTCATAGGACAACCACGACCCGACCATCGCCACCTAATAGTGGTCATTTGGAGAAATAACTGTTTTGGGTAGCCTTGTGCTTGCCACAGCGCTTAAGTGGTATATTAAACATACGTACTCTAAATTGACTTCCGTCAGTTCCTTTAGACTCGTATGGTCAATACTAGTGCAACGGAATTTGTTTCGTCCCGATCTGAGGTCGTTTGGAGAAAACGACCATTTTGAGTATCATAGTGCGTCACAACAAAGTCATTAGGGTACAGTGACCATACGTACTCCAATTTTACTTCCGTCAGTTCTGTTAGACTCGTATAATCAATACGAGTGCAACGAAATTCGTTTTGCTCCGATCCGAGGTCCTTTATAGAAAACAACCATTTTGAGTATCATAGTGCATCATAACAAAGTCGTTGGGGTACAGTGACCATACGTACTCCAAATTGACTTACGTCAGTTCTGTTAGACTCGTATGGTCAATATGAGTGCAACGGAGGTCATTTCGTTCCAATCTAAGGTGGTTTATGCAAAACGACCAATTTGAGTATCGTAGTGCATCACAACAAAGTCGTTGGGGTACAGTGACCATACATACTCCAAATTGACTTCCATCAGTTTCGTCAGACTCGTATGGTCAATATGAGTGCAACGGAGTTCATTTCGTTCCAATCCGAGGTCGTTTAAGGAAAACGACAATTTTTAGTATCGTACTGCGTCACAACAAAATCATTGGGGTACATTGACCATAATTGCTCCGAATCGACTTCTGTCAGTTGCGTTAGACTCATATGGTCGATACGAGTGCAACGGAACTCGTTTCGTTCCAATCCGAGGTCATTTGGTGAAAATGACCCTTTCAAGTACCATAGTGCGTCACGACGACATTATTTTAGTATAGTAAGCATACGTACTCTGAATTGGCTTCTGTTCGTTGCGGTAGACTCGTATGGTCGATACAAGTGCAACGAGACTCATTTCGTTGCAATCCAAGGTCGTTTGGAGAAAACAACTATTTTGAGTAATATAGAGCTCCGCAACAATGTCATTTTAGAATATTGAGCAAACAAACTCCGAATTGAATTCTGTTAGTTACATTAGACTCGTATAGCCGATACGAGTGCAACAAAATTTGTTTCACTTGATTCTGACGTCGTTTAGTCAAGCAAATAAAAATTAACGTTCGTAAAATTATAAGATTCTCGAGATACGTAAACACTTGGTCCCTGTCACATCAATAATGACTCGACACTCGATGACGTGGACCTATGTTGACTTTGACATGCATGGGGGACCCACTTCGGGTTGACTTTGGTCAACCCCCCCTATAAATGAATTTCAAATTGGTGTAAGTTCAAATAATCTAAGTGCACCCCAAGCCCACCAAGCCAACTTCCCACCACTCATTTTCTGATGTGCACACATCCCTATGCAAAATATTAGTGGGGAAAGATATTTTCAAGCTTAATCCTAAGCTAATCCTCATCCTAAGCTAACCCAACACTAACCCTTCTCTTTCGATCCACTTGGCCCAAACCCCTCCACTCAACAAAACCATGATCCCCATGCCATCCTATGATTGGCTAATCCAAACTCAATACATGGCTCACCCAAACTCTCTCTCTCTCTCTCTCTCTCTCTCTCTCTCTCTCTCTCTCTCTCTCTCTCTTAGATATTTTTTAAACCCAACCCAAGTGCTCCTAACCACTACCCTAAACCCCTTCTAACCATCAGGCAGCCATAGGAGGATTGCCAGTTGCCCTCCTAATCCAACCATGGTTAGACTAACCATGGATCTCTTGGCTGAGAAGAAAGAAGAGAGAGAGAAGGGCAGCTCTCGGTTTGCCTTTAAATTGAGCCTCAACCCCTGCTTAGAAAAGGGGAGGACCACCTCTAGGAGCACAATCCCCCCATAGGGCAAACCCAGCCACACTGAATCCCTGCCGGAGCTGGAGAAGACAACCAAGTATCCACCGCCACCTCCATCACCCTCCCATGACAAGTTCGTCGGAGGGCTCCCGGTGTTAGATTATCTAATTGATTCAACCCTTAGGTTTGTAGTGTTGGACATGTATGTCACAACCCTTTGTTTGAGAATAACAAATCTCAAATTGTATTTGATCTTGTATTTTGTGTGTTTAGAGTATGCAGGAACTATAGGTGCAATACTCCATAGGTATAAAATAGATTGGAGATGATTCTCTGGAAAGATAGCTAACGCTCGCGTTAGTAGTTAACGCTCAGCGTTATCTACCTGCGTTCGACGAACTCTGAAGGCGCTCGACGAAATCTGAAGGAATCTGCGTTCGGCGAACTTGGAGTTCCGTTCGATGAATTTTCCTGTGTTCGACAAAAATTCTGTTTGACGAATATTACGTTCTACGAATTATGAAGGTCGCTCGATGAACTGGAGTTCAACGAACTAAGCTCCTGCACAACAATATTGCGTTCGACGAATTTGAGGCCATTTGACAAAATTGAAGCTCCGTTCGACGAAAGTGTTTCCGTTCGACGAAATTGCTCCGTTCGACGAATTTGAGGCCGTTCGACAAAAGTTTGTTCTGTCACGCAGCCGACGGTTTAGAAACCTCTCCACATGAAAGCTACCGCCAGTGCTAGCTGAAAGAAATCGTTGTCTACCTAAATCACCTAAAGGGGGGTGAATAGGTGATCTCTACTGCTATTGCGGAATAAAAAATAAGTGCACACACAACAAGAGAAATCACAGCACAGAGACACAAGATTTATAGAGGTTCCAAGGTGAGTACTCCTCTCTCCCGCTTCGACTATCTAGCACTTCGGGCTAGCGTCGGCAACTTCGCCAAAACTCGGATTTATCAACAAATCCTACACTCGGAGACAACGGCTCCTACAAACTCGGAGAACAACTCCTACAACTCGGAGCAAACAACTCCTACAAATAACTCGGAGACAAAAAAAAACTCCTACAGGAATCAAATAGAGTTTGAAATAAAATACTTCTATTAAATCACAACAGAGATTAACTTCAGATCTTGGAAAAACTGAGTCTTCTTCTTCCTTGAGAATGAAAGCTTGGATCTTCAAAGATTTGGAAGAGAGGAAACTCGGCAAACCTGATCTGAATAGGCCTTTTGATTTTCTTGAAAAGATCTTCAAAAATATGGAGCAGCAAATAAATCAAAAGCCTTCTTATCTGAGAAATCTCTAACAGCACTGAAGAACGAGTCTTGAGGGCGCAGAAGTTAGATCTCAGAAGAACTTGTTCAGCGAGCAAGGAGGAAGACGGCTGGGTTCTTCTCTTTCTATCGGGTTGAATAATGGTTGTTGTTTTCCCTAAAAATAAAAGACTATTTATAAGAAGAAATCCAACGGCTAGAGCGACAGACAAGGAATGATCGACACGTGTGCTGCACATGGCGGCCAACCCTAATTTTCAAAAACGAAACATATTTTTGAAATCCGTCTGTCCATCATTCGTCGAGACTTCACATGAACACTCGACGAATTGACTTAGCCAATAAAAAGACTGATCAAAGGCTTGAAAACCATCTCTGTTTTCATTCGTCGGAATTCGTCGGGAGTTCTCGAGAACTTTCGACGAATTGACATAGCCGCACAAATTCCTTCACAAAGCTGCCTTTTTGACTTCTGTCAGCATTCGACGATATTCGTCGGGAGTTCACGAGAACATTCAACGAATGGACTTGGCCGCAGAACTTTCCTCTTCAAACTGGAAATTTGGCTTCTGTCGGGATTCGTCGGGAGTCATCGAGACTTCACGTGACATCTCGACGAATTGACTTAGCAAAAATTCCTTTTTTTCTGAAAACCTGCTCCATTCCTCAAACTTGAAAGCCTTCAGTTGTGAGAATATGAAGTGCACCCCAAAAGAGAGATTACACATGGACCAACACTTTGTTCTATACAATGAGGGATTACATTGTCTAGGACTGTGTTTGGTGATCCATTGCAACCTGACTTTGGTGTGCACTTAGCATTATGACCTGTCACAACACATCTAAAGAGAGTTCATCAAATACATACTCAATTCAATTTAGTTCACTAGGGGACACCTTCAAATCTAGGTGATTATGGATACAATACCCAACAATCTCCCCCTATTTGAAGATGTCATAACCCTATGCACTAAGTTGAATTGCACAGAAAGTATAATTGAATAAAAACAGCACAACCAGGCAGTGATAATTAAAGAGAGAATCAATGTTTATCCAAACACAAATATATATATATATATATATATATATATATAAACAAAGAAAAACAACATGATTCTAGAGCCGCTCAGCTCATGCTTTATCCTTGCCTTTCTCTTTTCCAAAAATTCTTTCCACTGCCTCAGTTTTCTTCTTCTGTTCAGATTCCATTCTCTCAAAGAATGCCTTTGGCTTAGGCCAATATCTATCAGGAGCAGTCTCTTTAGATCCACCTGTCTTGAAATGAATTCTCCTTTCAGTTGTCCTTTTCTTGAACTTATCCCATTCCTCCTGACTGTAATGTTTACTGACACTTTCATTTTGCTTACTAACAAGGTTGAAAGCTGTAAGAATGATATTTTTTAAAGTGGGACTCCAGCTTTCTTGGAAATTTCTTGGAGGAGGCACATCATAGAATTCTCTGATCTTCTTGTGAGGAATGGACCTTTTTGCAGAAGGTTTATCACCAAAGATCTTCCTTTTCAAAGATTTTTCAGAAGATTCAGAAGCTTTGGAGCTTTCAAGCACTGGATCATCCCAGAACTCTTGGTAGGTAGAGACTGGAAAATCTGCTTCAGCAAAATTAGACTCCTTAACAGGAATTTGAGAAGAACTTGGAGCTGCAGCACTGGAAGAGGGAACATCTGACTCTTTATTCATAACAGAGAATCCAAGCATACCTACAACCTCCTTGAACAACCAACTTGTAGATTCATGAGTGTACCAATTTACATCTACAACATTTTGTAATATGTTCTCCTTAAGCTCTTGCATCTTGGAAAATACATTTCCATCCAAATCATTCACTCTACCAGCACTTTCTTCTATTTTAGACACAATACTCTCCTCCCCCTTTATGACATCTTCATGTTGGAGGGTATAGAGTTTGGCCAGTTGTCTTTCAACTTGATCATCCAGAAAAGTAAGCCCTTGATCATGAGAAGCTCTGAGAGCTGTTTGAGGAGAATTCAGATGAAGAACATCTTCACCAACCTGATGCAAGTTCTTTAGAGCATGCCCAACTACCTTATTGGTGTGGTCCAATGCTTTTCCTGCTTTTGACATCCAGGCTTCTTGATCACTCTTGAATTTGCCCATTTCATGTCTTATCTGAGCCATTTCCTGTCTCAAAGCACTATCAACTTTATCTATTTTCTGATAAACTGACTTTATGGACTGATCAAAATGCTCTGTTTGAGCTTGCAACAAAGTTGAAATTGACTTGAGCAAAGAAGATTGAGAGCTCTCTCCAGTTTCAAAATCATCAGGAGAGACTCTATCAGCTACAAAACTAGTTGACTGTGCTTGCTTATCAAGCACAGTTGCTCTTGGAGATTGTCTCAAAATACTTTCTGGAGGGGGAAAGAGCAGCACAGGAGGGACTGCAGATTCACCCATAAATATGTCTTCCTGTTCTTTCTCCCCCTCAGTCAAAGACATCTTCTTAGCTGACTCCAACTGAGCACTAAAACTGCCCATCTCCATAGAATCTGATTTCTCAGAAGGAACAGATTCAGGATCTGCCAAGGCTTCACTATGTTCTGAATTATAAGAAAACTCTGCAGGGGATCTTCTTGAGTCCTCTAACATAGCAGCTTCATCTTCAGCAGCAGATTTCCCTTGACCTTCCAGGTCAGGAACAGTATCAGGAACAGCAGGACTGACTGGATCAACATACACTGGATCAGTAGGAACTGGATCAATTTCACTGGGAGGAATTTCCTTTGAAGCAGCACTACTTTCAGCAATGTCTCTTGGGGTTGGAAGCTCCCCATCAACATGTTCACTTCTGCCTTGATCAAGAGCTGTACTGGGTCCACTACCCCTTGAGGGTTGACCTTCTTCAAGAGTCCTATTCTAATTCTACACAGGGTCCTCATCACCACTAACAACAATCTTGACTCCACCCTTTGGAATGACCCTTTCCCATTTGGATAAAATAGAGGAGTTGATTTTCTTAGTGTGATGGATGGGTATACCTCTTCCAAGATTGAAAAAATCTGGATTACTACCATTCAGCAATAAACTAATAATTCTTCCAAAATTTGGGGCATGAAATTTGTCTTTAATTTTCTCAAAAATAACTTCACCAAAATAAAAATTCTTTCTACAAATAATAGCTGTGTGAATCTTAAAGGATTCTTCAAATAGGCAGTCATGTGAGCCTACCTTGCATAATAAGACTTTTCCCAAAATATCACACAGAAGCTTACCTCCGTCATTCATGAATTTTCTTCTTATCTTTGAACCTTCATGAAGAATGCCACATAATCTTTTGGCCTGGAGAAAATCTTCAGCAAACACTTCTTCTGATTCGACTTCAGGCATCCTCAAAATCCTGTTGATGCCACTAGCTTTCAAAACTATTTTATAAGACCTGATGCTGCTCTTTATCTTCTTGCCTTGACTAGAGATTTTTGCATTTCTGAAGAACTCAAGAACGTCTTGTTCGAGAATTTTAGCCGGCTCTTCCAAGACATAACTGAGCCCGGCGACATCAAGCATCAAGATAATGTTTCTGAACTCATCTGAAGCAGTTCGAAAGCTACCTCGCACCAGCTCTCCACCTGAATGCAGACCTCCAGCTGCTTTGGGCGCCATCGAGTTTGACGAAATTGAGGAAGAGAAACAGTGTTTTCTCGAGGGAGACGGAGAGACGGGAAGGGTTTCACGGAAGAGTGCGTGGAATCACGTGTTTTCTTCGTTTTTATATATATATAAAATAAATTTAGGCGCGTACCTGATTTCACGGATGGCTCTTCGGATCCAATAAATTGTATTTAATAATAAGGGTTCACGAGAGACATGTCCGAGAAGAGAGATATTTTGACATGTGAAATCCCGTGAAACTTCATGAAATTTCTGGTTTATCCAGTGAAATCCCGTGTAATTTCGTGAAATTCCAATATTCTTGTCCTCATGATTCCTTGTTAAGCATTCCAAGTTCCATTTTGAAGAAATTGAACTTGGTCTCGTCCAGAGGCTTCGTAAAAATATCTGCAATTTGTTTGTCAGTATTAACATATAACAAATTAATATCCTTACTCTCAACATGTTCCCGGATGAAGTGGTAGCGAAGCTCGATGTGCTTCGCTCTGCTGTGAGAGACTGGATTATTTGCTATGGCAATAGCACTTGAGGAGGCATAGAACATGGGGAGTTCAGTGAGCTTTAAATTATAGTCCTCAAGCTGATTCTTTATCCACAAAAGTTGTGCACACCAACTGCCGGCAGAGATATACTCTGATTCAGCAGTTGATATTGCAACACAATTTTGCTTCTTGCTACTCCATGACACAAGCCTTTTTCCCAAGAATTGGCAAGTTCCTGAAGTACTCTTTCTATCATCTTTGCTACCTGCAAAATAAGCATCTCTTCTCGTTAGAACTCTGCTTGAGGGATCTCCGATAATCTGATCAGCTGGATGATCTCTTGAATATCTGACTCCCAAGTTGTTTGCATTTTCAGGAGCAACTTGAGGTTCAGCCACCTCTGGAATATCTTCTTCTTCATGAACTTCTTGTTCATCTTCAGAGTGATCCGAGATCTCTTCTGCCAACTTTGGAGCATCATCTGTGGTTTTTACTCCATCTTGCATAGAGAGTTCCTTTAGCTTTTCACCTGCATCTTCAATGAACACACTAGACGAGTTGCTATGCAGCAGGCTCGTCTCATCAAATACAACATGGACTGTTTCCTCTACCACCAGAGTTTTCTTATTGAAAATCCTATATGCCTTACTATGGCTACTATATCCTACGAAAATACTTTCAAAACATTTTTCACTAAACTTGGTTGTAGGATGCTTCCCATTGTTAAGTACATAACATTTACTGCCAAAAATTCTAAAATATGAAATCTTTGGTTTTCTGCCCTTTAGAATCTCATATGGGGTCTCACGATGGTTCTTATTGATGAGTGCTCTGTTTTGCACATGGCAAGCTGTGTTGATAGCTTCTGCCCAGAAATATTCTGGAAGAGCAGAATCACTCAACATGGACCTGTCAGCTTCTATGAGGGTTCTATTCTTTCTCTCGGCTACTCCATTTTGCTGTGGAGTACGAGGAGAGGAAATCTCATGGGAGATACCTTGACTTTCACAAAACTTTGTCATGGTCCCGGACTGAAATTCTGTTCCATGGTCACTTCTGATTTTGACCACTGAACAGTCAAGTTCATTCTGAATAAGCTTGACAAAATTAGTGAATATACCTAAGGTTTCTGAATTAAGTTTTAGAAAGAAGACCCATGCAAACTGGGAATAATCATCAACAATAACCAAGGTGTCAGCTTTCACACCTAAGCTTCTAATTGATATTGGACCAAACAAATCCATATGCAACAGATGAAGACATCTGGTAGAATTATTGCCAATTATGCTCCTAAATCTAGCCTTTGTTTGCTTACCCATTTGGCAAGCATGGCAAGGGCTTTCTTTAATGCATTTAACTTTGGGGGCATCCCTTACCAAGTTGTGAGAAAATAACATAGATATAGTTTTGAAATTAATATGTGCTAATCTCTTGTGCCATTGGTCACAAAGAGATGCACTATCATTGGCAACAAAACACACTGGGGTAGAAGACTGTAAACATATAAAATCTAAACAGTAAATACCACTACTCCTAGAGCCTGTTAAAATAGTTTCCGCAGACACGGACATCTTTATCAGGCATCTATCTCTAAAGAACTCAACGGTATAGCCTTTGTCACACAGTTGGCTTATGCTAATCAGATTGTATTTCAATCCTTTCACATGAGCTACACGTGTGAAAACGACTGAGCCGTTGGTTATTGAACCATAACCAATAATAATACCTCGTTCAGATCTGCCAAAATTTACTTTATGCCCGTTCTCAACTAAACATAATCCTGAAGTAATCTTCTTCTCCCGGTCATATGCGAGAGCAACCACTGTCCAAATACCAGATAAGAATTTCGTTGGCCTTTGTACATTCCTGCAAACATGATCAATACCCCTTAGGAACCCAAACATTTTTTGGGCCCTTGGTTCCTTGTTAGTGGAACACCACTTGGAACATTAACTTTGCAAGTGGCCGGTCTTGCACTGTTAACTCGTGGAGTTCTTGGCACAGTATCATTGAACCAACAATCTATGGCGAAATGACCAATTTTGCCACAGCACCAGCATTCAAATCTATTGTATCTCCTCTTTGTGTTCTGCTGAGCCTTTTGAACGGGTGGCTTTGCAGGAGGAGCAACCTTGGAGGTAGAAGCCTCGTTAGTGCAACATACACAATTCTTAGGCAAAATAGGCTTGACCTGCGATGCCTTTTTAGCATTTGATCCATGAACGAATGGTCCATGATGCTTCAATTGAATTTCCTCATAAGGAGTCTTGAGGGAGATAGATCCAAAGTTTCTGGGTCTGGTCCACACTGAGTTCACCTTGGCAGGCTCAACATGGGTTGGTCTGCTGAAGTGACCATACATGCTCTCAAAATCATAGGTGTTCATAGGAAAAATCACCTTCTTGAAATTTGGAGCACACTGTGGACCTTTACCCTTTACTTTAGCAGCTCTTCTTTTGGCTGACTTACTTAGGCTCTTTTCGGCAACATGGCCCAAACCACTACTACCAGAACCAGCAGTGAAAGTGTCTATGATAGGCAAAACTGTCTTGGGCTTAGAGAAGTTCATTGTGATCTTCTTTTCATCCTCAAGCTGTTTCGTCAAATCATTGATAATTTCACTCTTCTGAATGCCTACTGAAGTGGCCTCGGAGAGAGCAATCTTCAAGGATAAGATTTCTTCCCTGAGTAGGTTAGATTCTTCAATCTCCTTTCTCAGGTTTGATTCTTGATCCTTTAGGGATTGAATCTCCTTTGATTGAGTTTTAACAAGCTTTCGACACTTATTAAACCCCTTCAACATTTCCTCATACTTAGCAGTCAATTCAGAATCCTCTTCCAAATAGTAGCTTTCATTAGCATCAGATGCCGTTTCTGAACATGAAAGAGGTGTAGAAGATAATACCTGACCGGTGAAAGGAACAATATCTTTGTCATCATCTGACATGGCCATTAGTCCAAAGAATGCCTCTTCATCTGAGTTAGACTCATTTGAGTCACTATCACTCAGAGTCTTGGACTTCTTGGCAACAAAACTCTTCTCCTCTTTCTTCTTTCCTTTGAAGGACTTCATTTCTTCTTTTCTTGAAGATTCCTTCTTCTTGTGTGGGCAATCAGCTATCATGTGCCCTGGCTTTTTACAACAATAACAAATGGGTTCAGTATAATCATGTTTGTTCAGTTTAGAACCATACCTGTCGTTTCTGTCACGGTGTGATCTCCTGTGATCTCTTGAGGAAGATGAGCCTTTTCTCATTTGTCTCCTCTTGTTAAGCAACTTTTTGAATTGCTTGGAGAGGAGGGAGAATTCTCCTTCAGATAGTTCTGATTCTTCAGAAGTGTTATCAGCTTTATCCTCAGAAGATTCATCCCTCGCAGGGGATAGGGCCCTGCTTCTCCGGGAGCTTTCAGCCTTTAGAGCAATGGGCTTTTCCTTGCCAGAGCTCCTACTGCATTCCTCTTCTGACTTCCTAATATTCAACTTCAGCTCATGGGAAAACAGCTTCCCATATAGAATATGTGGCTCCGTAGTAGCCTACTTACCGTACTCTCTGATAGCTATCACTTTGGGGTCCCATTCCTTAGACAGGGATCTAAGGAATTTATCGTTTAGTTCACCCGTGGTTAATTCCCTTCCATAGTTTCTCAAACCGTTTACAATCTTGAAGAATTTCTCGTAGGTGTCAGAAATTGTGTCTTTGCCTTGTTGCTTGAAGGCTTCATATTCTTGGTTCAGCAAAGACTTCCTGTCATCTCGAACTTCTTCAGTACCTTCCATCAAAACCACAATAAAATCCCACATTTCTTTTGCATACTTGCAGTGAATCAGATTTTGTAGCATAGAATCATCAACTGCACCTGCTATGATGTGCTTTGCTTTCTTATCTAGAGTGACAAGTGCAATTTCATCCTTTCTCATATCCATTAGTTTCTTTGGTACCTTTTTGGTGGGATCAATGGTAGAAGCAACTGTAGGAATGACGGGACCTTCCTTAACTATCTGGGAGATACGGGGATTATTTGCTTCCATGTAGAAAATAACTCTTTCTTTCCACATTGGGAAGTTCTCCTTAGTGCAAACTGGGAGCTTGGAGGAGAACCTTTCCATGCCTCTGTCCATAGAGAGAGATCTTGACAACGAAGAGGGATCTTTAATCTAGGTGTTAACCTCTTAAAGACAACCTGGCTCTGATACCAATTGAAAGAAATCGTTGTCTACCTAAATCACCTAAAGGGGGGTGAATAGGTGATCTCTTCTGCTATTGCGGAATAAAAAATAAGTGCACACACAACAAGAGAAATCACAACACAGAGACACAAGATTTATAGAGGTTCCCCAAGGTGGGTACTCCTCTCTCCCGCTTCGCCTATCTAGCACTTCGGGCTAGCGTCGGCAACTTCTCCAAAACTCAGATTTATCAACAAATCCTACACTCGGAGACAACGGCTCCTACAAACTCGGAGAACAACTCCTACAACTCGGAGCAAACAACTCCTACAAAATAACTCGGAGACAAAAAAAAATCTCCTACAGGAATCAAATAGAGTTTGAAATAAAATACTTCTATTAAATCTCAACAGAGATTAACTTCAGATCTTGGAAAAACTGAGTCTTCTTCTTCCTTGAGAACGAAAGCTTGGATCTTCAAAGATTTGGAAGAGAGGAAACTCGGCAAACCTGATGTGAATAGGCCTTTTGATTTTCTTGAAAAGATCTTCAAAAATATGGAGCAGCAAATAAATCAAAAGCCTTCTTATCTGAGAAATCTCTAACAGCACTGAAGAACGAGTCTTGAGGGCGCAGAAGTTATATCTCAGAAGAACTTGTTCAGCGAGCAAGGAGGAATACGGCTGGGTTCTTCTCTTTCTATCGGGTTGAATAATGGTTGTTGTTTGCCCTAAAAATAAAAGACTATTTATAAGAAGAACTACAACGGCTAGAGCGACATACAAGGAATGATTGACACGTGTGCTGCACATGGCGGCCAACCCTAATTTTCAAAAATGAAACATATTTTTGAAATCCGTCTGTCCGTCATTCGTCGAGACTTCACATGAACACTCGACGAATTGACTTAGCCAATAAAAAGACTGATCAAAGGCTTGAAAACCATCTTTGTTTTCATTCGTCGGATTTCGTCGGGAGTTCTCAAGAACTTTCGACGAATTGACTTAGCCGCACAAATTCCTTCACAAAGCTGCCTTTTTGACTTCTGTCAGCATTCGTCGATATTCGTCGGGAGTTCATGATGAGTCTGGTTTATACAGTGATTTCCGGCCTCATTTGGGTTTGTTTTAGTGTCATTGCACTTCAATTGCTGTTCATATCTGCTTATATTGATAGCATGGCATATCCACGCCTTTTGTGCAATACTTCCCCCTTTGTGGCATGTTTTTCCTATATATTACTGTATGCCTGTGTTATGGATCCGGTGGTGTGCACGGATCGGGGTTATTTGTGTTTTTCCTGTAGGTCCTGGGATCGTGTGCACGTTCGGGATGGTGCGGGGCTATTTTTGGCCTAAAAAGCCTATGATCGTGCGCATTCCTTCGCGCACAATCAGGCGCACAACCAATGGTCGTGCGTTAATTCCCGTCACTGATTGAGCGTCGGCGCACGAGCACAGGCCTTTCTTCGCGCACGACCACTGGTCGTGCGCCCCTGACCGTGCGTTGTTTTCTATCTTTTTCTTTGCTACAGGTTGACTGCGCACGATCACAGGCATTCTTTCACGCACGACCATTGGTCGTGCGTCACTGACCGTGCGCAGTACTTATTCTGCTCCCTATTTAAGCCGATGTTCCGCGAAATTAGGGATCAGGCACTGTTTTGGGGCGCGATTTCTGCGCGCGAGTCCGTCGTTCCACCTCTCCAAGGTCCCCCCTTCCATTCCTCCCTTTGGGAAAGCTTCATCCATTGGTCCTAAGGTCCATCTAAGGTTTCGGAAGCATTCTCCGCCATCTACGGCCAGCATTCCAAGAGGAAGACATCTCCATTGGGCGAAGCAGAAGTGACCCAGCTCTGAGAAGAAGACGGGCAACGGTTGGAGGTAGTGACAGCCTCTAAACTCCGGAAGCAACCAAGGACTGAGCTCGGAGGAGGCGTGAAGACCCCCCATTCCGACCAAGATCTGCGGCGAGGCTTCTCATCTCGTGGTTACTTCTACCCCTTCTCTTTTTGTGATTTGTACTCTTTATTGTTGTAATGAACTAAATGAACATCTATTTGTCTATGAATTGGAGTTTATTTATGAACTTGTTCTTTATGTTATGCTGTGTTGTGATGCGCTCCTCCCCCGCTCCACTTACACCCACACGATCTAGTACTCGCTCTAGCAAAAGCTGGAAGCGATAGCGAAGAGGTGCCTTCGACCCTCAACTCTCGCATTTGCACTCACCTCATCCATATGCTCACCGACCATCCGCTAAGCGAAGCACGGCATCGCGGCCAGCACTAAATCCATCCACCAAGCGACGCGGTGATTGCGACCCGCATAGTTTGTTTAGTTTTCTCATTCCCGTTCTATAAAACCAACCAAACCCCCCTTGTTTTGTTAAACTTAGAAACCCCCATAATTAATCCCCTAACGAGCAAATTGTATTACCCAACTTGCGGTCCTTTGAGAACGATATTCGGGGAGCTACTCCCTACTTTTATTATTTGACAACGACCGGTGCACTGTCATCGTACCGCATTTCATGCCCGCTAATTAGCGGTGTGGAAATAGCGTGTCAAGTTTTTGGCGCCGTTGTCGGGGACTGCAAGCGTGTATAATTTGTCTTTCGTGGGAGATTAGTTTAAGGGTATTTTTGTTTTTGATATTTCTCTTTTTTGTGTAGTGTGCGCATGCATAGACAACATCTTGGTGAATTTGCAGCATTTGATCCTGAGATAGAGCGTACTCTGCGGGCGCGTCTACGTGCTGCTGCCACCATGGATATTAATGAAAATCAGGCTAATCTAGGAGTGGGAAATGCACCGGCTGTTGCTCAAGCGGCTGATGAGAATGAAGTGGTTAGGCCACGACCTAGGACCATGAGGGATTACACCACTCCTACTTTGGGGAGTGTGTACCCCGGATTTGGCCCGGCTATTACTAACAACAATTTTGAGATAAAGCCAGCCATTCTGAATATGATCCGCAATAATGCCCAATTCTCCGGGTTAACCAGTGAAGACCCCCATCTTCACCTAGCTGAATTTGCGGAGATTTGCGGTACATTTCGGTACGCAGGAATTGCTGATGAGACGGTGAAACTCAGGTTGTTTCCATTCTCCCTCCGCGACAAGGCAAAGGCTTGGCTCCACACAATACCACCCGACGCAGCTACCACCTGGGACGCTCTGCAGACAAAGTTTTTGGCAAAATTCCACCCGGTGGACAAGGTTGTAAACTTGCGGAGAGAAATCGCAACCTTCCGGCAACACGATCAGGAGACCCTTGCGGAAGCATGGGATAGGTTCACGGACCTTCTCCGGAAGTGCCCTCAGCATGAGCTACAACCTTGGAACTTAGTGGAAATTTCTATTTTGCAATTGAGCCCAATTATAGTGCCATGATTGATGCTGCTACAGGCGGCACCCTTATGAACCATACTCCCGAGGACGCACTGAGGATTCTCCAAGACACCGCCACTCATAGTTCGTTCTGGACTGCTGGAAGAAACGCCCTAAGGAATGCTCGTGGACTCTTTGAGGTGAGCACATCGGGCGCATCTGCTGAGGTGGCATCAGCACCTTATGACAACGTCGTGCTACTTAAGAGGCCTGCCCTCCCTCCTGCTCCAGTAATGGCCATTTCGTGTCAAGGATGTGGAAACCTCGGGCATCATGCACATGAGTGTCCCTCAGGTGAGCAACCTGCTGAATTAACTTTTGATGAAAGTGTGAATTATTTGAATGATCAAAATCGGGGAGTACCATTTAACAACGCTTATACCCCGGCCGTGAGGAGTCAGCCGAACTTCTCATGGAAACAAAACGTGCCTAACCAACGATGGCAAGGAGGCTCGCATCAATTTGATGCGCAAGCCTCCGGTAGCCAACCGAGGCCACCACAACCGGGGTTTGCTCAAAATGCACCACCGCAGAGGAAGAGCGCATTGGAAGAAATGATGGAAAAGTTTATCGATCTGGCTCAAACAAATATGGCCAATCAGACTGCTTCAATGCGGAACTTGGAAACGCAGCTAGGCCAATTGGCCCAGGTGCTCTCCGAGTGTACGCAAGGTGTTCTTCCAAGCAATACTGAAAAGAACCCACAGGAGAAAGGTAAAAGCATTGCTGACGTAGATGGTGGTCAAGTGAGCCCATGCGTTGTTGAATGTGCTATCAATATTATTGAGGTTTCCGCGCTTTGCGACTCTGGGGCATCTCGCAACATTCTTGCTCTGCAAGATGTCGAGAGATTGAACCTAACAATGAACTCTGAGGACCGGAAGTCGCTGGTGTTGGCTAATGGAGTGACTGTCGAAACTGAGGGTGAGATTCGTGAGGTTATAGTAAATCTTAATGGAACGGCTGTAGTCACTGACTTTCAGATTCTCGGCCCCATGGAAAATGATTCCATGCCAATCTTGGGGGTTCCTTTTCTAAAGGAGAGTGGCGCAACCCTCCACATCGCCACGGGTTGTGTCACCCTACCTTCCAATGCAACAAACCTTTCTGGATCATTTTATCTTCCTAACTTCTCTGTAAGTAAAAGTAAGTGCAGGTCCAATGAGGAAAAAACAGACTTTGACGTGAAGAATCCTAGAGAGGAGGAAAGTATCACTCTGATGGAAGAAAAAGCAAAGCAGCTCACAAATAATGAGCTGGAGATAGAAGGAAAAAGCAATGAGACCAAGGAGTGGGAAGACATGGGAGAAGGCGGAGCGATGAGCCTTCCAAACAATGTTTTTGTTCAAAACAAGAAATGTAAACAATCTAAACAGGTTCATTGGGCTGATCTACCCACTTTTGAGGGTGCAGAAATGAAGCCCCGGGCTGATTCCAATCCGACAAACACTATCACTCCTCCCGTACATGGTGCTCGGTGGCGCTCCCCTTCAGTGGAAAAACTGAAGCGGGAAAGAATCCTGCATGCTGCGCGCTTTGCAGCCCTCCAGCGCGAGAAGGAGGAGGTTAGGGGCAAGGGAGAGACATCTTCCTTGGGCCCTAAAGCTTTCACCTCCTGCCCATCTCGCGTGACTGGGGAGAACCACCACAAATTAGCATATAGCTGATGCGTGCCGGGATCTCCGGGCTGTGCTGTGTGCCATCTGTGATGTTTCTGTGCTTCTTGTTTCATGTTATTTGCTGCGTCGTACTGTCTCTTTAGTTTTTTATTATAAGACTTTTGCTATCTAACTCTAATACAGGTATTTGGTCCACCTTCAAGGACGTTAAACAAAAGGGCTCTTGGGAGACAACCCATTTGGGACCATTTGGTTCCGTTCTTTCTTGTTATCTTTTTTTTTTTGCTATATTTTTGTGTGCTTGGGATCTCTTTAATCGCAGGTCCGCATTTATTGGAGCACGGCGGGATCACCGCCTTCTGAACAAAACGCCATATCTTCTGGTATGCTCATTTCTTAGCATGGGGTAATCTCTCATCCTAGCCTTCTTAAGCTTATGCCGCTATCGAACATGCTTTTTGCTTAGTGTAAGTCTGGGGGAGTGAGAGTTAGCGTTACCTCGTGCACATGCACAGTGCACATCATACTAGGATTTACAATGTGTTATATTGTAGTATTGCTCATCTCATGGCACACCACGACACCCACGTGAGCGCACTTAACTGTAGGCGCGCGACGAGTCTAACTCGTCTCGGTTGTGTGAATGGGAAATCACGGTGCTGGGTTTGGATTGTGAGACGAAGTACTTTGTTGACTCATGGAGTGCTCTAGTCATTTATTCATGTCTCGCATAGAAATCGGTGTAGATTAAACTTTTCTTTATGCTTTTAGTTTTACATTTTATTCTGATAGCGTAATGTTAGTTTATTCTACTCAAAAGTGTTGAATCTGGTGCGAATCATTCGGTAGTGTAGGGATGTGTGTAGAGGGGTGCTAGGCTCGTATTGCTCGAGTCGGGAGGAAGAATCAGCTTTCTCGGTGGCTAAGAACTTGCCCCAAGTGACTCTCGAAGCATGGGTATGAGTTAATTCAGTGCGTGAGCGTGACGTAGGCCATCATGTTGGCCAGTTTGAGCTTTGTATTCCGGTCCTAACATCTTATCCTTGCTAGCCCCTTGTGCCTACCCGATCCCATTGATTCAGCTCCACCTTCAATCCACCAAAGCCAATATGACTATACTAATCGCACACCAAATTCTGAGCTCAAGCAATCTGTGCATAAAAAAAAAAATTGGGTGTTGATGCGGTGTATATCTGTGATTGTGGTGGAAATGTGTTATTGAAAATATAGCTATTTTGTATCTAATTGTGCAAAATTATGAAATTTGAAAAAATGAAAAAAAAAATGAAATGAAACGAAAAAGAGAAAAAAATTGTATAAAGAGATACATTTGGGAATACGTGGTGTACACAATTTTATTATTGCTGGGATAGTGTTTCGTTTGCAAGCTCATTTGGGTTATGGGTGCTAAGCCCCCGCATTTACCATTGTTTACCGCACCGTAGCCTAAGCCTAAATCATAACCTTAAGTCCTACTGATTTGCGCATCGAATTGTACGAATGTCGTGGAGAGAGTGCGAACGGGTGAGCGTATGGTCATCGACACTGATGGATTTCAGTGGAGGTTGTTCTGAACTCCGGTGTTGAGTAATGTTCGCCTCAGCAGCCTTTCTACTTTCTTCCTACGCATGACCGAGTGATTCCCTATGATTCAACTTTTGAGTAGAAATAAAATATAGTTACGTTGTTAGAATTATGTAAACTAATTTGCATAACTAAAAATTCTTTTTACTAGATTTCTATGCACATGCGTATGAGACTTCGCATATTACTCAGTCCTTGCAATTTCTAACCCAGCTATGTTTTTTCTCGCTCTGCCGGATTTGTTTTCTCGGGACGCGCAAACAGGTAAGTCTGGGGGTGTGATGAGTCTGGTTTATACAGTGATTTCCGGCCTCATTTGAGTTTGTTATAGTGTCATTGCACTTTAATTGCTGTTCATATATGCTTATATTGATAACATGGCGTATCCGCGCCTTTTGTGCAATCCTTCCCCCTTTGTGGCATATTTTTCCTATATATTACTGTATTCCTGTGTTATGGATCCGGTGGTGTGCACGGAGCGGGGTTATTTGTGTTTTTCCTGCAGGTCCTGGGATCGTGTGCACGTTCGGGATGGTGCGGGGCAATTTTTGGCCTAAAAAGCCTCTGATCGTGCGCATTCCTTCGCGCACGATCAGGCGCACGACCAATGGTCGTGCGTTAATTCCCGTCCCTGATTGAGCATCGGCGCACGAGCACAGGCCTTTCTTCGCGCACGACCACTGGTCGTGCGCCCCTGACCGTGCGTTGTTTTTTATCTTTTTCTTTGCTATAGGTTGACTGCGCACGATCACAGGCATTCCTTCGCGCACGACCATTGGTCGTGCGCCACTGACCATGGACAGTATTTATTCTGCTCCCTCTTTAAGCCGATGTTCTGCGAAATTAGGGATCGGGCACTGTTTTGGGGCACGATTTCTGTGCGCGAGTCCGCCGTTCCACCTCTCCAAGGTCCCCCCTTCCATTCCTCCCTTTGGGAAAGCTTCATCCATTGATCCTAAGGTCCATCTAAGGTTCCGGAAGCATTCTCCGCCATCTACGGCCAGCATTCCAAGAGGAAGACATCTCCATTGGGCGAAGCAGAAGTGACCCAGCTCTGAGAAGAAGACGGGCAACGGTTGGAGGTAGTGACAGCCTCTAAACCCCGGAAGCAACCAAGGACTGAGCTTGGAGGAGGCGTGACGACCCCCCATTCCAACCAAGATCTGCGGCGAGGCTTCTCATCTCGTGGTTACTTCTACCCCTTCTCTTTTTGTGATTTGTACTCTTTATTGTTGTAATGAACTAAATGAACATCTATTTGTCTATGAATGGGAGTTTATTTATGAACTTGTTCTTTACGATATGCTGTGTTGTGATGCGCTCCGCCCCCGCTCCACTTACACCCACACGATCTAGTACTCGCTCTAGCAAAAGCTGGAAGCGATAGCGAAGAGGTGCCTTCGACCCTCAACTCTCGCATTTGCACTCACCTCATCCATATGCTCACCGGCCATCCGCTAAGCGAAGCACGACATTGCGGACTGCACTAAATCCATCCACCAAGCGACGCGGTGATTGCGACCCGCATAGTTTGTTTAGTTTTCTCATTCCCGTTCTATAAAACCAACCAAACCCCCCTTATTTTGTTAAACTTAGAAACCCCCATAATTAATCTCCTAACGAGCAAATCATATTACCCAACTTGCGGTCCTTTGAGAATGATATTCGGGGAGCTACTCCCTACTTTTATTACTTGACAACGACCGGTGCACTATCGTCGTACCGCATTTTGTGCTCGCTAATTAGCGGTGTGGAAATAGCGCGTCAGTTCACGAGAACATTCGACGAATGGACTTGGCCGCAGAACTTTCCTCTTCAAACTGGAAATTTGGCTTCTGTCAGGATTCGTCAGGAGTCATCGGTACTTCACGTGACATCTCGACGAATTGACTTAGCAAAAATTCCTTTTCTTCTGAAAACCTGCTCCATTCCTCAAACTTGAAAGCCTTCAGTTGTGAGAATATGAAGTGCACCCCAAAAGAGAGATTACACATGGACCAACACTTTGTTCTATACAATGAGGGATTACATTGTCTAGGACTGTGTTTGGTGATCCATTGCAACCTTACTTTGTTGTGCACTTAGCATTATGACCTGTCACAACACATCTAAAGAGAGTTCATCAAATACATACTCAATTCAATTTAGTTCACTAGGGGACACCTTCAAATCCAGGTGATTGTGGATACAATACCCAACTCTAGCGCTACCACCTGGCGTTATCTCAAGTTCGTGCACAGCGCCACGTCGCCGATGGTTTCGCAACCACTCTACATGAACGCTACCGCAGGCGCTAGGAGCTACCGCAGGCGCTATCTTCAAGTTCTATAAATTGATGGGCTCTTTCTCGTGTTGGCCGATCCATTTGAGAGAGATTGCAAGTGCCACAATTCTATTGCTGCTATGCTGCCGAAGATGGATCTCCCACTAAAAGATTAAGGAGAATTCTGGAGGAGGACAACGTCACGCTACATCCGAAGGACGATCACTTTGACCTCGCTTATACTACAGCGATCCTTCATCTCCGACTTCAGAAGATCTCATATAGGGAGTTTTATTATTGTTATCTTTATTTTCATTCCATACTTTTGTAATCGTTTAGTTAATTCGCCTTGTGTTGGCGACTAGGTCTGGGTAGGACTTAGGGGGGAATTCACCTTGTGTTGGCGACTAGTTCTAGGTGATTAGATCTAGGGGGCTCGAGGCCATATCCGGGGAAGGATTGGCTAGAGCGGCTTGAGGCCTTATCCGGGGAAGGATAGGCTAAAGCCAACCGGTTTGTGGGGATACAAGTTGGTATAGAAAAGGAAAAGATATTTACTTTTGTACGCCTCTGATTTCTAGCAATATTGAAATCAAATTTATGTAAACACTTTTTATATAAATACAATCATGTCTCTACTTGCGTTTACTTGATTTCTCTCCTTTGGCGTTATCTCCAAAATATTGGTTACTAAGTTTTCAATTCTAATCACTTTATCTAAATTATTTAGTTCAATCTCTTTCATCATAAAACAATTTAGTACTTGTTTCTAAACTTGGTTATTATGATATTCTCTTATTTTAGCTAAATTGTTATTTCGTTCTAATATTACTTTAAACAATTTAGTAATTTTCATAACATTATTAAAAAGAATTTTTATTCCCTTATTCACCCCCCCCCCCCCCCCTCTAAGGACGCCAATCGATCCAACAAGTGGTATCAGAGCTAGGTTATTCCAAACGGTTTAAAAACCAGAAATAATGGCGTCTCATGATCTCGCCTCTACTAGTGGGGGAAATTTTCTTATAAATAAAAATCTTTGGCACCACCTTTATTTGAAGGCATAAATTATAAAGGATGGAAAATATTAATGAAATCTTTTTTTAACTCATATAATATCAAAATTTGGAATACGGCAATTATAAGACCAGCGGATGAATCAAATAAATTGGAATGTCATTTAAATGCGAAGGCTATGAATACTTTATTTTGTGCTTTATCAAAAGACATTTCCAAATTGATTTATTGTTTTACTAATGCTCACAAAGTTTGGAAATTTCTTGATGAAATGTTTGATCTTCTGTGTATAGGTTTGGAGCATGCACAACATTTGGAAAACATTCAAATTGGCACAAGCAATCAAGAAAGAATCTCTCAGGATGAAACCATGGAGAGCACATCAAGTGGAAGAGAAGAAGAAATATTGTCTTTGGAAGAGGAGTGCCAAAAAGATGTTAAAGGAACTTTATGTTCAAATCTTCCCTCTCCCGATAGCAATGTAAGTAAATCAAATTCTTCTATCTTTGTGACTAATTCTATTTCCACATTACAAATGCTACAAGATGCTAAACATAAAATTAAGAAATTGAAAATTACAAATGATAAATTACGTTTAGAAAATAAAAGGTTAAAAGCTAATGTTAATGTAGAATCTATTTATGATGTGGCTTCTCCATCTTGCTCTTTAGTTGAAATTTCTACTCCTTGTTTTGATTGCAATCTATTAAAAGAAAAATTCAAGGATATTGAAAAAGGGTTCTTAGTTTCAAAAAGGCATAATGAAAAATTGATAATTGAAAATGATGCTTTAACTTGTAAGTTAAGACAATTAAAATCTTTTGTTGAAAAAGTTCTAATTTCTAGTAATGTCATTCATCATAAGATTTTGAATAACAAAGATAAATTAACTTACAAAATCATTTCTAAAAAGGTTCATTTTCACACATCAACTCAAAAGGAGTTTAGTTTCAAAAGGAATTATGATCCTCACAAAATTCTTAAGAGTCACTATTATAGGTCTCAATATATTTTCAATCATAACTCATATTTAAAAACTCCTTTTCATGAAAATCAAACTATAAAATATTTTCCGTCACATTATTAGAGTATGTCTATAAGAAAGAGTGGAAATGAAAATCATCAAAATAAGAATCAATCTTTTAAAACATATTGTAACCCACTCTTTCAACAATCACTTCTAAAGAAAGACAATCACTCTTATAAACTTTCAAAGAATCCATATAATAAAATTCATTATGATTATCAACATCAAGCTATTTTGAAAAATAATTTGAATAAACATAAACCCACAATGAATTATTTTTCAAACAACTATCATCATATAAAGATGTCACATAATCATTATATGGATTTAAGTGATAAACCACCAATGTATGAATGGAGACCCATAAAGAAAAATGACATATCATCTTTAATTGTAAAAGCCCATTCATCATTATCTTCCCAAAAGTCACCACGATGTATTTGGGTACCCAAAGGAACCATCCCACTTGGTCACCTTTGGATACTTAAATCTCTCATACATTAATAACCATTCATTTGCATGAAGTAGAAACAAATAAAAATGAAATATCATTACTCTACTTCATAATATGCTTATTGTCACTTTTCTTTTGTTTATTTTTTATTATTTTTTGAACAAACATGCTATGATCACTTTATATATCATGAAATATGACTTTCATGTATTAAGCCTAATGTTTATCAAATCAAATTTGAATTAAAATTGAACATTAAGTCATATATTTTTTTCAAAGTGATCTATCCCTCATCTTTGATTATTCTTTATCCTTTTAAATCCTTTACCCTTAATTGTCTTGAATTATCATTAGAAATTGAATATTGAAATTATTATCAAGACTATTGAAACTATTTTAAAGATTGGATTTAAATGGTTTATTAAAGGGCTTAAACTAAAAATTAAAATGCGCAACGTTTTTGATTCTTTTCTATTTTTGTTTGCTGCATATGATATCCCTTATAAAGAAGAATATTATCTAGAAAAATTGAAAACATAAATTCATCTAAACGCATGTTTAATCTTTCAAAAATGCGAGTTTACGATCAAAACTTCAAACAGCCATATCTTTTGATCCGCTCGTCCGATTTTCGCGTTTAATATATTTTCGGAAAGAGGGCAGAAATCTCCATCCAACGACAAACTAGGCTTGCCCATTTGAGTTCGTTTGGTGCTGTCAATTTGCCCAATTTCAACTCCATTTTTAAAAGTTATCTTAGTTTGCTTGATTTGGAAATTTCTGTGTTTATGGATTTTTCATCACATGCTATCCTTAGTATAATTGTTTCATATATTAATTTAGATATTATGTGTGTGATGTGTGTCACCAATGTTTGCATGTAATTTAGACCTTAGAATCATCTTGTATCATTAAGTTCAAATCAAAAGTTTAATCATTTCATTCTATGTCTAAAGAAAATTAATTGAAAACTTCTCATATTACATGCAACATTATCACCATTAATCCTATGTAATAACATTGCATTCAAACTCATCATCCTAGCATCACTTCTTGGTCTATGCTTATATATTTATGCTAGGTATAACACTTATAATGTTGTTCAAATTTCATGATAGCTATGTGATTTGAAATTATAATAGAATACTAAAATTCCAACAAACACATAGTTTATGGATTAATCATTAGAATATATATGAATATTGTATCATAAATCATATATTATCATGCAAAACCAAAGATCAATAGATTCAATTATTGAATGCAAATTTTATTATAAATTTCAAAACATTATATATGTGATCTTTGTCTTTGACATGACTACATGTTCATCATTTTCTAGGCTTAAAAATCAAACATGCTTATTCAAAAGAAAATCACTATATCACTATATTATAAGTCTAAAAGGATTAGATTTTTTTTCATACATCATGATGATCTAACATATATTCTATGCAAAATTCTCTATAATCATAAATCATAATTCATGTTCTATCAAAAAATATTTTAAATTAATAATAGGAATTATGAATCTTATGATAAAAATTATGAATAATGTTTTCCTTACATTATTTGATGTATGAATATGCTTTGCTAGTGAATGCTTGTATCTCTCATATTTGTAGACTCTAGAATCAACTTTGTAATGAAAGTATAAATGAAACTTAATTATCACTATATTCTAGATCTATAATTTGAAACTCTACTTTGGAATACATGCAATTTTAATATAAATCTTATGACATGACATTAAACCCAAAACTCATCATACTAGCATTGTCACTTATTGAATATTAGTAATTGTGCTAGTTATCTCATATCTTCATCTCATAAAAGTAGAAAAACTGTGTCTTTATATAACTCATCACATTAAACAAAACCCATAGTTTATAAATCAACCCATAGTTTAAAAGCATAGGTTGTCCAAGGATTATTCACATATGATTTCATATCTCACAATAGCGGGGGCGTAGGGTTGTATGCATTAGAAACCTAACCTCTAAGTCATGTCTTGTCCTTAACCAGGGAGGGTTCCAGTGGGGCCTTGCGAGGCACTAGGGGGAAAGAGTGCTAGGTTGAGCGTTCTCTAGTGTGTGCATATGGGATTAACACCCCAACCTACGGCATGTGTGCAGCTCCTCATGCCCATCCATCACTTAGTACGGGGCTAGGGTGTAGACATTTAGTCGGGGTAGTCCTTAATCTTAGGACATACTTATATTACTCTTCGCATGATCATTTTATTTACTTATCACTTAAATCATGCATATTTTGTGTTGTTTAATAAAAAAATGTCCTCTTGTGTTTGCATAATTTGTCTTTTAGAGCTTAAATGTTTTTGTAAAACACATGTATTTGAAAAAGCTATTGTTTTATGCAAATTTGAGTAATCAAGATATCTCCAAAAATTACAAAATTTTTGCATAAGACTACTCTAAGGACACTTAATAAATATCAAAAATCAGAATTTTAAAATTCTCAAAAAATCAAGTACTGTTTGCGGCGCTAGCGTGGGTGTTTGATTTTTCTGGGTTTTAAATTTTCTAAAAATCTATAAAAATATTTTAGTTCATATGTACTACTTAGTTTTTTGTGTTTCTGACCTTTGTTATTTTGTTTTTATCCATATTATGAAAAATCAACTATAAAACTTCAAAATTCAAAAATACAAAAATATGTTCTTGTGGTTTTCTGTTTTTTCTTTCATTAAAACTTTTCAAATAAAAAAAAAACTATATGATCTTTATTGCTAAAATCAAGCATGAATGAATTCTATTATTTAGAATTATTTACAATGTTAAAATTTATTCCTTGAAATTACTATGAACATTGTTTTATTTATCATGGTTTGATATATCTATTTAAAGTGCATCAAATTGTATTGAAAAATATGTGTAGAACCAAGCTTAGCATGCCTCTAAGTATGAGTAAATATTTTATGATTGATAATGATACATTTCACTCACCTATTTTGATAATCAACATGTGTGTTTAAATGTAAAATGTTTGCTTGTGTATTGTATTTGTACAATGAATTAAAAATTGCATAAGTTTATTGCCTACACTACATTTGAATTGCACTTATGAAATTTAGAAAAGTGGTTAAGTTAAAAAATTGGGTTTGCAAAACAAGTGTATTCGGATAATGTTGTCTCACAAATGTGAACAAAAAATTATATATGTAGACAAATATAACTCCACCAAGCACTACTTGAACCTCCTGATAAGTATTCATAAGCATTGTGAGGTTGAGCACCTTGGAAAGAATAGTAAAGTGACTTGTGCAAACCTTTGTTACTACACCACTTTGTTAAAAACTATGTGCATTAAAAGTGAGTGAAAGTTGATATACTTGTGTTTTATTGTGCACTTTACTCTACATAGGTCTTGTATTTTGTGATTTAAATCAATTGTTAACATTGCTCAAAATACACTTATGTGCACATCATTATCTTTCATAACACTTTTTCTCATGAGTTTTGGATTCTAATGATTTATCTATACTACTCTTTATATAAGAAATGCACTAGATAACCTAGCATGATCTCTACAATGTTTTGGTATCTCTTGAACTTATAAGTAAGTAACATTGTAGTATAATCTCTCTTTGATATGTTCATTTCATGCTTGGTATCTTTATGAAAAACTTTGAGATTTCAAAAAGGTTAAAACATCTTTCAATTTTGAACTAAAACTCATATTTTTACTTATGCTTTTTCATGCTTACAAAAAGATGTTTCTTATAATCTTCCACTTGCTTACAACTCTTATCTTTTTATTTGAAATCTCTTATATATGCTATGCTTAAACTCTTTATCATTTCATATATTACAAAAGCTCGATCATGATTTATAACTAGCCTAAAGAATGCCTCCTTACTACCCTCGCCATACCTTCTTTTGATAATACCAAAAGGGGGAGATTAATTGAAGAAATCTATATAGGAGAAATATTGAAGATTAAGGGGAGAATAATTCATGTAATCTATCATTTAGGGGGAGTAAAACATAAATTGCATTTATGTAGGGGGAGCATTAAGATAGGGGGAGTATGCATATCATCATGCTTATCATATACTATAGTTGCACTATCATCTTGCTTATCATATACTATAAACACTATTGTTGATTTCTTGCTAAGAGGATTTGTTATTATCAAAAGGGGGAGATTGTTGGAAATGTGTGTCACATCTTTTTGTTTGAGAATAACAAATCCCAAATTGTATTTGATCTTGTATTTTGTGTGTTTAGAGTATGCAGGAACTATAGGTGCAATACTCCATAGGTATAAAACAGAATGGAGATGATTCTCTGGAAAGATAGCTAATGCTTGTGTTAGTAGTTAACGCCCAACGTTATCTACCTGCGGTCGACGAAATCTGAAGGAATCTGCGTTCGACGAACTTGGAGTTCCGTTCGACGAATTTGCCTGCGTTCGACGAAAATTCCGTTTAATAAATATTACGTTCGACGAATTGCGAATGCCGCTCGATGAATTGGAGTTCAACGAACTGAGCTCCTGCACAACAATATTGCGTTCGACGAATTTGAGGCCTTTCGACAAAATTGAAGCTCCGTTCGACGAAAGTGTTTCCGTTCGACATAATTGCTCCGTTCGACGAATTTGAGGCCGTTCGACGAAAGTTTATTCTGTCACGCAGCCGACAGTTTTGCAACCGCTCCACACGAACGCTACCGCCTAGCGCTATCTCAAGTTCGTGCACAGCGCCACACCGCCAATGGTTTCACAACCGCTCCACACGAACGCCACCGCAGGCGCTAGGAGCTACCGCAGGCGCTATCTTCAAGTTCTATAAATTGATGGGCTCTTTCTCGTGTTGGCCGATCCATCAGAGAGAGATTGCAAGTGCCACATGTAAGTCCCCATTTTTTTTTCTTTCCAAACACCGGGTCTTAGGGCCAGAACCGCCGCTTTACGGTGACACTTCACTCGGAAAGGTCGCCACTACAAAACGCCGATCCTGCCGGCCAAATCGATCACAAAGAAAAGTGCATTAAAGAAGACAAGTCCACAGAATCAACATGAAAAAAATAAAAATGTCCACATGATATAGCTGAATAAAAAGATAACAAGGGTTACAATAATAAAGAAGAAGGAAGGGCCCATGCCCGGTACATCATATCCTCACTACAAGATCACTCGCGGAAGCTAACTCCTAATCACTCACTAATCCCGAATCCTGTGCTCCTGTACTGCACTGGCCTGCCTCCGTCTGCACCAGCCTCTAGTGCTGCTCCGTCGTCGTGGTCTCCTAAAATGATAAGGTCCACCGATCGTTAGTCAAAAAGACTAAGCCAATCCACCACCACTCCCCCGGTGACTCCTAGGCACCGAGCGGGAAGGATGAAGCGGAGGACAACAAGGGGTATAATCAAAAAGCAGATGACGGGGCATGATCTACAGGAAGAGTTCTACCACTACTCAAGTATATATGTACATAATCGAAGCAGTAAAAGAGCATAGTAAGAGCAGGTAAAGAATAAGTAAAGTGCAGTAAGTAAAGACATGTATATAAAATAAAAGTAACCATTGATTTATAGGAATGCCCATACAGAACTATAGACCAAGGGGTCGTTTAGCAAGGCCTATCGTATAAAAAGTCCCATTCCAATTTATACGATAGGGGTAGGGGTTGAAATGCAATGTTTATGTTATGACATGCAAGGTATGTTGTTTATGATATGTTAATACAAGTGCAACTCACACACTTCGACTCTGTGCGCACAGACCTTTAGTTCCCCCTTTTTGGAGCTAGCAAGACTCCCAGGATACTCCCGTAGTGGCAAACAGAAGAGGTGGGTTGGGCCTCGCCCACATCTAGGTTGGTATTCACACTACCTAACCTAGACCAATCGTACGCCTAAACGCAAAACCGCGGAGCATCTGCGTACTCTTACTGGCTGAACCACCAGACTTTTATGGCTAAGTGCAAATTCCACACTTGCCGAGTCAACATATTGACGTTGGTGTGAACGACCGTCCAATACCGAAGACCCACCACCTTCGTGCACATGCAAACATGATCTACTATCTATCTACGAGCCATAGGCTCCCCGCGCTAACTTGCCCATCATCAATAACCTTCCGAGCCACCGGCTCGTCGGACCAAACCGTCTGTACCCACAAACCTTACTGAGTCACAAGCTCACCAGAATAATTTGTCTACTACTACAACCACCAAGCCTACCACTCGTAAGACCAAGCCGACTAATATTCCTGTGATAACGGGGTGTGGGTGAGAGTATTATTATGTTAATCTTGTATAACAACTTCTTACTCCTACGACTTATGGTTAATCTTGGACTTCCCGAGGATTACCCTGTAAGGGGCTCGCTACGGTACTAGGAACTGTAATGGGATGACACCCCAAGGTTCCCTTTCTCAAGACACTTAGTGTTGTTGGTATCTACCTTTAAGAATACCCCTCTTATCATTTCACTTGAGTTAAACATATGTGCTTTAAGACACGCTAGGGAAAAGACGATCCTTCGGCAACCCCAAGCACAACCTTACCCTTAACCCACCATGTGCACTCTCATCACCTAAACTCCTCAGGGTGGAATCCTATCTACTTAACCAACCCATGTGAACCATTTTCACCCCATTACCACCTAGTATGTCACTAAGAACCTAAGTTTCACAGTTTTACTAAACGCAGACCAAACTAACTATATGAAGCCTAAAAGTAGAAGTACTCCAAATTTTCATCCAACTGACTCAAGATATTTATTGGAGGTCTATTATGATGTTATAAGACTAAATCCAGATAATCATAATTTTCCCTAATTTTTTAGTATTTAATTTAATTTCTCCAAACATTTGCCAGGTCTGAAAATGAACATGAAGTATAAGGAATTCTTATGATATGGCTCTCCAAAAATTATGATAAATCTATGATGACTAAATAACATCATAAACAGCATATCATATTTTTACAGTAAGAAATTGTCTTCTAATTTAATTATTTAACATCTGTCCAAAATTGTAGTTTTATGAAGGAACCACCAAAAAGCTCAACATTAAAATTCTAGGAAAATTACCAAACTCTTGTATCCGTCATAAAAGGCTACTGACTAAGTTTCAGGATTTAAGGGAATCATTTTCTTACTTAAATAAATACTTTCAAAAAACCTCAAATTAAATAAATTGTGAAGTAGCCTACTTATTTAAGTCTTCAAAAATTCTATAAAAATTCACAGAGCTTTCTAATGCTTTGAGATGTCCAATCACCAATTTTCACAATTTAACAATGAGTATTGGACCCTCAATTATTTTTCTTAAGTCTAAATAAAAATAGGTGCCTTGTGAATAAAGTACTGGTTAAATCATTCAATTAAATACACAAAAATTACCAAAAGGTGTATATCATGATAACATAGACACTACATAAGTTTCATCATCATCCAAGGCATTTTGATCCTGTAATCATCTCTTATAAGAAATTTCTCTAAAGGGATTATGACCTAATTCAAAGGGAATAATTGCTCCCAAAATTCTTATAAAATTCCCCAGGGCCTATTTATGTCCTATAAACTTATCCACCAAGTTTCATAACCATCCATGGAATTTTGACCACATGGCCTTCACAAGGTTCTAAATGCACACCTAGGAATAAAACTAGTGTTCTAGGGCTTAATCACCTCTGCACCACCCCAAACCACTCATGGGAATACTTTAGGTGATCCTAAACCAGTGAACAAGGTTCCATCTCATGGTGAGTAAATTTGACCACAAAATTCCAAGATAAACACCATGCCCTAACTTTGTCCCAACTTGACCTAACTTGGGTTTACAAATTACCCAACCAAAACAGTCCCAATTGGGCTGAGATTTTTACCTGGAACATAACTTAACCCTAAAATGCACCCACCAAAATTTGGAGGGCATTGGAAGTCTTTTGACCCACTAATTAATTATTAGATGATTTATGAAATTTTTTCAAAAACCTTAGAAAAAGGGTCTCCTAAAAATCCAATCTTTTAGTATGTTGTGTGGGTGCAAGAGACTAGTCTAGGTTTTAAATATCAAGGCCATAGCATTTACCAATAAAAAGATATGAAAGAAAGAGTGATTGCCCTACCCTAGGGACCAGTCCCACCATTTTGTCTCTACAGGGAGCTACATTACTCCTTTTGGGCTGAAACAAATTTTAAACTAAGGTAGACTCTAAGGGCTACAACTTTGGTGTTGGACACTTTTTAATCAGAGGTGATCTAGTATTTTTAATAATTAAAATAAACTACAGCAAAAAGGGTGTGACAAAAATTAATATAGCCTTTAATTATTAACTGAACCTGCGTTCGACGAAAGTAAAATAGTGCTCGACGTACACTGAACACATCTGCGTTCGACGAATAATGCACATCGCTCAACGAAAACAGAGCAACCTGCGTTCGACGAATTATTTTGTTCGACTAATAAATTTATAATCTGCGCCCGACTAAATTAATGACTAACTGCGTTCGACTAAATCAGTTCGTTCGACGAACTGAAAATTCATTCGACTAATATTATTAAAACAGCGCTCGACTAATTTCTCTAATAACAGCGGTCGACTAATTTCTCTAATAACGGCGCTCGACTAATTTCTATTATAACAGTGCTCGACTAAAGCAGACCAACTTTCGTTCGACGAATTATTTCGTTCGACTAATAAAATATTTAACGGTAAACAATAAATAAAAGATCTGACGGCTCTCCATCATCGTTCCCAATCTTTGGACGGCTCGCGACAGCCCATCCTGGACTTCTTTATGGGGCGATTTCCTGGCCACCTACGCCTCTTTCCGGCCGGCCAATGCCACCACCACCTCCGTTGAGGTGGTGGCCGACGATAGGTGTGGTTGGCCGGCCGGAGGTGGTCGGATCTGGTTTTTAAAGGAGGAAAAGAAAGAGTATGAAATGTATTCTTTTGGAAACACAATCCGAGCCCTATTGTGCACGGATCAAGCCCCAAAATATGAAAATATCTAGCACCAGGGGAGGAGAAGAGGATAGGACCTGTTTGGGTGCTTGGCTCCTTGCCGCTTTCCTGTTGGCCATGGCCGTCCTGGAGCTTTTGGTGCCATGTCGATTTAGGCCTCCTCTGCACGATTCTCTCTGGAGGGTTGGGGAAACTCTTCCTCTCTGAGTACTAAAGGAAATGGGGAGGGGGGGGGGGGGGGTTCAATCGGGATGGGATGTTTTATTCCTGATAGCCATTAATGGCCATTAACCTAGACTTTGGTTTCTTCCAATTTTCTCTTAATACAGCCCCCCTGGCCATAGAAACCCCAGATTTTGTTTGCTACTGATGGGGGAAGGTGAATGCTCATCAATTGGGAGGGAAATGAAGGATCAATTGCAATAAATCTCCATGAATGCTCTCTTTCTCTCTCTCCGATTTGGGGGAAACTTCTCTTTTCTCTCTCCTAGTCACCAAACACAGATTCCAAGAGGTAAATTCAGAAATCTGCAGGCCCACTAGATGGTGGATCTCTTTAATTAGGCCTAGCCCAAATAGATTGGGCTAGATTAGGTTGAATTATTTTGACCTAAATTAAGCTTGAGTTTGACTTTGGTCAAATTGACCAATTGGGTTTACCCCAAAGGGTGGCTTGGGCTCCATTGACTTCCCTTAAAGGTTAGGAAGGTCTAGGTAGGGTCAATTTGACAAGGTGAGGGTGAATTGCCCCTTATTAGGGCACTTTGACCAATTTAGGGTTTAGGGCAAATTGGTCAAATTGGAGGCCCCATGATGGGGCTTTTTGGTCCATTAGGATCCTAGTACCCATACAAGGGTAGGGGCATGGTCAATTTGGCATGGTGGGGGCCAATTGACATTAATTGAGCTAGTTTGACCAATTTAGGGTTAAGGTTGACTTTAGTCAAATTGGCCTCTTAGGTTGACCCCAATGGGTCACTGGTGCTTCAAGGAGACCTCTAATGGGTTAGGGATGATATTGTGGGGTCAAGGTTCAAGGTGGGGTCCTAAAGTCCAACCCTAGGCTTGGTATCTGAAAATTGCTATTTGTAGATTACTTTGGTTTTCTCCTTCTCACATATGTTCACAAGGTCTTGAGCTCTTCCTATGGTTTTGTCATGACCTAGTCATGACAAAACCAACTTAGGGGTCTAGCTGTTTGGGGGATGTTACAAATCCCAATAAACAAAAAGAATAATTTCATCCACAAAATTCAGGTTAGGCTTGCGGGGTTTTCACTGAGAGTGACTGAACGTAACATCCCCTAAGAATTGAAACTATTCCTGGCTCGAAGAGCATCGACTATCTCTGTCACACCAGCTCTAGTGGCTCCCAAGTGTTCTCCTCCTGTCCATAATTTTACACCCTGGAAAGGAAAAAAAAAAGATGTCTGAGATCCCTGAGAAATAGGAACCTGAAAAGAAAAGGAAATATAGGCCCAAGGTTGACAACAAGGGACCATCTGAACCCAAACCTACACAAAAGAGAGAGAAACCTCAAGGCATTACAATAAAAATGATTGATGAAAAGGCAGCAATTATCATTAGCAAGGGTTATTCCATAAATGACACTCTCCCTGATGCTGAAAAGAATTTGGCAAAACTGCACACAATTATCAGAAATGTTCAAGAGCATCCTGATAAAGCCAGGCCCTACATTTTTGAAGCTGTTGAACAATTATCTAAGAAACTCTACTCTGCCTTTGTTAATTTTATGTATAACAAGAAGTTCTTAGTTTAAAACTTGTTTATATGATTTCTTCCTTTTCTGATGAATGCTTGACAAACTTCTTTAATATATCAAGGTATTCCTTAGACAAAAGGTAAAATTTCTCTCTTAATAGGGTTAAGACAAATAGGGGGAGATTGTTGGGGAAATGATTTATCTTAACCCCTAGAAATGAGTAGAAAATGAGTTCTCAGAGTGAAAAATTAGTTTAAGTAAATATGCGTCGAATAGTAATCGACGCAACGTCGAAGTGTAGTCGACGTATCTCTCAAAATGAGTCGAAGTAACTCTAAACAGATTTCGACATAACCTTAATCGATGTAACTCTGATTTCTAGTCGATGCACTCAGTAAAATCGATGCACCTCTGTCGACGCTCCTTTCATATTTTCTTCTCGACGTCTAGCCAGGCTGAAATCGATGCTTACGTCGAATAGTAATCGACGCACGTAGATTTCTGCGACAGATTCAAAAACAGGCCAGATCTCTTTCCTTCTTTCTGTAGATCTGAATTTTATGGAATTATATTATTCTTTTCTAGCCGTTCTGAATCAATCTTTCCTTCTAAATGATTCTTGGCTAATTTGATTAAGATTATTATGGACATTATTTGAAAATAGATTGATCTCTTTCCTTCTACAGAAATAATGATTATGGAAACTTTTCTTTCTTATTATTTCTCTGACTGCTAATTAATTATCCTCCTATAACAATTTTTTTGAATAAACAGAGCTATAAATACAGAAGGAGGTCAGCAAAGAAAAATAACAAGTGATCCACTCCATCCATTTGAAAAAGAGGAAAAGCTCCCAAGTGAAAAGTGAGAAAGCTGAGAAAAGTGAAGGAGTGCTGCAGCAAAGAAAAAGCCTTCTTCTTCTCCTCCTTCTGAAGCCATACTGCTGCCATTTTTGAAAGCTCTCACTGAAAGAGAGAAAGGCCTACAATCTCCTTCTCAATATAGAAGAGAGATTTCATTCACTATACTCGTGCTTCTAATCTTCTTGCTAGGAAGAAGATTCTTTCTTGCTTCAATTGTTTTTCTTCTACTTCTTATTATTCTTATTTCATTTTCAAATTGTGTAAAAGAGTTTTTATAATCTCCCTTCAAAAAATTCAGTTGTAGTGGTTCTAAGTGTCTCCTTATCAAAAGACTCAGGCTGGTTCTAAGAGTCTCCTTATCAAAAGACTCAGTGCAAGATAGTGAATTCCTACCAAGGGGGTAGAAGAGTGGACTACCCAAAGTTTGGGGAACCACTATATTTCTTTGTGTTGTGCTGTGATTTTCTTTTTGCTATTTCTTTATTTATTTGCTTAATTCTTGTTGGTGTGTGGGAAGCTTAAATCTATGAATATTACACGTATATATATATATATATTTATTAACTTTGCACAAAATATTTTAAAATCTCTATTCACCCCCCTCTAGAGAATTCTAGTGAGGCTAACTGTGCACTTTCAATCTCGTTAGATAGTCCCTTAGTTAATGAGTTAGACTCAACCCTACTAGGACACGTGACTTACCTTAACAATTTATACCATGACCTAGTCCGAAATAGACCGTAGGTATAACTTTTGGTGGAGCTACGAGGATACCCCAAAATGACTAGAGAAAGAGAGATTGACTCAGAAGCAGAATGGTATGAGACTCATAGACTCAATCCTCGTATCCGTGACATGATTACATTAAGACAACCACCATGACAAACACTGAGGGTCGGATAAGAATTGAAGTTCAGAAGGGACCCATTTGGGATTGGGTGACATGTTGATCCTGATAAGGTTGTAGTAGAAGATACCTAGAAGAGTCTAAAGTGTAGAGTATACCAACAATTCTCAAGATAGAACCCCAAGTCTAAGGTTGTGTGCCCTAAGGATTGCTTGCATACCTGGGATGAGTATAACATGGTGATATTGAAGATACTTCGCCCAAAAATAGATAGAGGCTAATCTTTTGTTTATTGGGGCTTAACTTTTGTTTATTGGGCAAATTAATGACGGACTTGGATTTCCCTTAGACCTAAGTTAGAAAAAATTTGTGTTGTGAACAATAATGATTTTGAGGTTGATCATATTCGATGTCACTTGGACAAAGATGAGATGGTGTAAAAGTAGGTTTGGAATGATGATCTGAGGTGTTACCAGGACAATGAAAGGACATCGTAGATAGAACAACAACTTGACCTTAGTTGAATCAATGGAAATGTAAAGTAGCTAGGATTAATCACTTAAGGATGTCAATGTCCTAGTCTAGAACTTGAGGACAGAAACTAGGTCATACAAGTTGTAGTTATATTTAAGGTTCTTGTGACTTGAGGCTTTCAGAAGTGATTAACTTATGGTTGGTTAAAAATCACGCCCTGTCTTGGTAGATAATTTTAACTACAATAATAGCCCTTATACCTTGGGAGCTTTGATGACGGATAACCAGAGATCTTAGACGATGACCTATTGAATTTAGAATCTAGTGTTTGAGTCGACTATGATAAGAAAAATATAAGTTTATCTTACCTTGGACCATTCGAAAGTGATCGAGACTAGCATATGTGGAAGTGATAGGAATTTGGTGAAATATGTTGGATCGATTGGCGCCCTTAGAGGGGGGGGGGTGAATTAGGGAATAAAATTCTTCCTTATAATTTTATGAAAATTACTAAATTGTTTTATAATATGAGAAAGGCAAAATAACAATTTAGCTAATTTGTGAGAATATCATAAAACCAAGTTTAGAAACAAGTACTAAATTGTTTTAAGATGAAAGAGATTGAAATAAACAATTTAGATAAAGTAATTTGAATTGAAAACTTTGTAACCAATATTTTAGAGATAACGCCAAAGGAGAAAAATCAAGTAAACACAAATAGAGACATGATTGTATTTATATAAATTTGATTTCAATATCGCTAGAAATCGAAGGCGTACAAAAGTAAATATCTTTTCCTTTTCAATACCGACTTGTATCCCCACAAACCGGTTGGCTTTAGCCTATCCTTCCCTGGATAAGGCCTCAAGACGCTCTAGCCAATCCTTCGCCGGATATGTCATCGAGCCCCCTAGATCTAATCACCTAGAACTAGTCGCCAACACAAGGCGAATTACTCCCTAAGTCCTACCCAGACCTAGTCGCCAACACAAGGCGAATTCTCTAAACGGTTACAAAAAGTATGGAATGGAAATACAGATAACAATAATAAAACTCCCTATATGAGATCTTCTGAAGTCGGAGATGAAGGATCGCTGTAGTATAAGCAAGGTCGAAGCGATCGTCCTTCAGATGTAGCGTGATGTTGTCCTCCTCCAGAATTCTCCTTAAGCTTTTAGTGGGAGATCCATCTTCGGCAGCATAACAACAATAGAATTGTGGCACTTGCAACCTCACTAGGATGGATTAGCCAAAACGAGAAAGAGCCCATCAATTTATAGAACTTGAAGATAGCGCATGCGGTAGCTCATAGCGACTGCGGTAGCGTTCGTGTGGAGCGGTTGCGAAACCGTCGATGACATGGCGCTATGCACGAATTTGAGATAACGCCAGGCGGTAGCGCTAGTGCTGGCGGTAGCATTCGAGTGGAGCGGTTGCGAAACCGTCGGCGGCGTGGAAGAACAAACTTTCTTCGAACGAAATTCGTCGAACGGAATTTTCGTCGAACGGAGCTTCAAGTTCGTCGAATGGAAATTTTCGTCGAACAAAATTTCGTCGAACAGAGCTTCAAGTTCGTCGAACGAAAATTTTTGTCGAACGGAGTTTTCGTCGAACGCTGGCAAATTCGTCGAACGGAACCTGAGCTAGCGCCTGGCGGTAACGCTAACACTGGCGGTAGTGCATTCTTCCAGATTTTTGAATTCAGCTTCTTTCTACCTGTGTAGTATTGCACCTATAGTTCCTGCACACTATAAACACAGGACAAGCAAGGTCAAATACAATTTGAGATTTGTTATTTTCAAACAAAGGGATGTGACACATATGTCCAACAATCTCCCCCTTTTGATAATAACAAATCCACTTAGCAAGAAATCAACAATAATGTTTATAGTATAGGATAAGCAAGATGATAGTGCAACTATAGTATATGATAAGCATGATAATGTGCATACTCCCCCTATCTTAATGCTCCCCCTATATAAATGCAATTTATGTTTTACTCCCCTTAAATGATAGATTACATGAATTATTCTCCTCTTAATCTTCTATATTTCTTTTATATAGATTTCTTTAATTAATCTCCCCCTTTTGGTATTATTAAAAGAAGGTAGGGTGAGGGTAGTAAGGAGGCATTCTTTAGGCCAGTTTATAAATCATGATCGAGCTTCTGTAATATATGAAATGATAAATAGTTTAAGCATAGTATATATAAGAGATTTCAAAATAAAAAGATAAGAGTAGTAGGCAAGCGGAAGAAAATATCTTTTTGTAAGCATGAAAAGCATAAGTAAAAATATGAGTTTTAGTTCAAAATTGAAAGATGTTTTAATTTTTTTGAAATCTCAAAGTTTTTCATAAAGATACCAAGCATGAAATGAACATATCAAAGAAGGATTATACTACAATGTTACTTAATTTTAAGTTCAAGAGATACCAAAACATTGTGGAGATCATGCTAGGTTATCTAGTGCATTTCTTATATAAAGAGTAGTATAGATAAAGCATTAGAATCCAATACTCATGAGAAGAAGTGTTATGAAAGATAATGATGTGCACATAAGTGTATTTTGGGTAATGTTAACAATTGATTTAAATCAACAAAATACAAGACATATGTAGAGTAAAGTGCACAATAAAACACAAGTATATTACTTTCACACACTTTAATGCACACTATTTTTTATAAAAAATGGTGTATTAATCAAGGGTTGCATAAGATACTTTACTATTCTTTCCAAGGTGCTCAACCTCACAATGCTTATGAAGACTTATCAGGAGATTCAAGTAGTGCTTGGTAGAGTTATAGTTGTCTACATATATAATTTTTTTGTTCACATTTGTGAGACAACATTCTCCGAATACACTTGTTTTGCAAACCCAAAATATTTTTAACTTAACCACTTTTCTAAATTTCATAAGTGCAATTCAAATGTAGTGTAGGCAATAAACTTATGCAAGTTTTAATTCATTGTACAATTACAACACACAAGCAAGCATTTTAGATTTAAACACACATGTTGATTACCAAAATAAGTGAGTGAAATGTATCATTATCAATCATAAAACATTTACTCTTATTTAGAGGCATGCTAAGCTTGGTTCTACACATTTTTCAATACAATTGATGCACTTTAAATAGATATATCAAAGCATGATAAACAAAACAATGTTCATAGTAATTTCAAGGAATAAATTTTAACATTGTAAATAATTCTAAATAATAGAATTCATAAATGCTTGATATTGGTAATAAAGATCATACAGTTTTTTTTGTTTTATCATTTTTAAATCAATTAAAAACAGAAAATCACAAAAAAAAAACATATTTTTGTAATTTTTGAAATTTGAATTTTTGTAGTTGATTTTCTTAAATATAAATTAAAACAAAAATAAATGTCAGAAATTCAAAAAACAAATTAGTTAATATAAACAAACATATTTTTAATGATTTTTAGAAATTTTAAAATTCAAAAAAATCAAACAAATTAGTTAATATCACTAGCGCCGGCGCTAGTGATAGCGCGACAAACAGTACATGATTTTTTTAGAATTTTAAATTTTTGATTTTTGATTTTGATTAAGTGTCCTTAGAGTAGTCTTATGCAGAAATTTTGTAATTTTTGGAGATGTCTTGATTGCTCAAATTTGCATAAAACATTAGCATTTTCAAATACAGGTGTTTTACAAAAACATTTAAGCTCAAAATAAATAAATAAATTATGCAAACACAAGAGGACATTTTTTTATTAAACAACCCAAAAGATGCATGATTTAAGTGATAAGTAAATAAAATGATCATGCGAAGAGTAATATAAGTATGTCCTACAATTATCGACTACCCCGACTAAATGTCTACACCCTAGCCCCGTACTAAGTGACGGATGGGCATGAGGAGCTGCACACATGCCGTAGGTTGGGGTGTTAATCCCATATGCACACACTAGAGAACGCTGAACCTAGCACTCTTTCCCCCCAGTGCCTCGCAAGGCCCCACTGGAACCCTCCTCGGTTAAGGACAAGACATGACTTAGAGGTTAGGTTTCTAATGCATACAACCCTACGCCCCCGCTATTATGAGATATGAAGTCATAAGTGAATAATCCTTGGACAACCTAAGCTTTTAAACTATGGGTTGATATATAAACTATGAGTTTTGTTTAATGTGTTGAGTTATATAAAGCTGCATAATTTTTCTACTTTTATGAGATGACGATATGAGATAAATAGCACAGTTACTAAAATTCAATAAGTGATAAAGCTAGTATGATGAGTTCTGTGTTTAATGTCATGTCATAAGATTAATATTAATGTTGCATGTATTACAAAAATAGAGTTTCAGAGTATAGATCTAGAATAGAGTGATGATTAAGTTTGATTTATACTTTCATTACAAAGTTGATTCTAGAGTCTACAATTATGAGAGATACATGCAATCACTAACAAAGCAGATTCATACATCAAATAATGGAAAGAAATACATAATTCGTATTTTTATCATAAGATTCATAATTCCTAGGTGATAGACATCATTGATTTGAGATATTTCTTGATAGAACATGAATTATGAATTATGATTATAGAGAATTTTGCATAGAATATATGTTAGATCATCATGATGAATGTGAATTCTATTCCTTCTAAACTTATGACAAAATGATTTGGTGATTTTCTTTTGAATAAGCATGTTTGATTTGTAAGTCTAGAAAAAATGATGATCATCTAATGATATAAAAGACAAAGATCACATATATAAAGTTTTGAAATTTATAAGATTGCTTTCAAAAATTGAATTTATTGATCTTTGGTTTTGCATGATAATATATGATTCATGAAACAATAGTCATATATATTCTAATGATTAATCCATAAACTCTGTGTTTGTTGGAATTTTAGTATTCTATTATAATTTCAAATCACATAGTTATCATCAAATTTAAATAACATTGTACATGTTATACCTAGCATAAATATATAAGCATAGACCAAGAAGTGATGCTAGAATGATTAGTTTGAATGCAATGTTATTACATAGGATTAATGGAGATAATGTTGCATGTAATATGAGAAGTTTTCAAATTAATTTTCTTTAGACCTAGAATGAAATGATTAAACTTTTGGTTTGATCTTAATGATACAAGATGATTCTAAGGTCTAAATTACATGCAAACATTGGTGACACACATCACACACATAATATCTAAATTAATATATGAAACAATTATACTAAGGATAGCATGTGATGAAAAATCCATAAACACAGAAATTTCTAAATCAAGCAAACTAAGATAGCTTTTAAAATGGAGTTGAAATTGGGCAAATTGACAGCACCAAACGAACTCAAATGAGCAAGCCTAGTTCGCCGTTGGATGGAGATTTTTGTGCTCTTTCCTAAAATATATTAAACACGAAAATCAGGCGAGCGGATCAATAGATATGGATGTTTGAAGTTTTGATCGTACACTCACATTTTTTGAAAGATTAAACATGCATTTAGATGAATTTTTGTTTTCAATTTTTCTAGATAATATTCTTCATTATCAGGGCTATCATATGCAGCAAACAAAAATAGAAAAGAATCAAAAATGTTGCGCATTTTAATTTTTAGTTTAAGCCCTTTAATAAACCATTTAAATCCAATCTTTAAAATAGTTTCAATAGTCTTGATAATAATTTCAATATTCAATTTCTAATGATAATTCAAGACAATTAAGGGTAAAGGATTTAAAAGGATAAAGAACAATCAAAGATGAGATATAGATCACTTTGAATAATACATGACTTAATGTTCAATTTTAATTCAAATTTGATTTGATAAACATTGGGCTTAATATATGAAAGTCATATTTCATGATATATAAAGTGATCATAGCATGTTTGTTCAAAAATAAAAATAAACAAAAGAAAAGAGACAATAAGCATATCATGAAGTATAGTAGTGATATTTCATTTTTAATTGTTTCTACTTCATGCAAATGATAAGATACTAATGAATAAGAGATTTAGGTATCCAAAGGGGACCAAGTGGGATGGTTCCTTTTGTTGGACATGTGTGTCACATCCCTTTGTTTGAGAATAACAAATCCCATATTGTATTTGATATTGCTTGTAGTGTGTTTATAGTGTGCAGGAACTATAGGTGCAATACTCCACAGGTAGAAGGTAGCATGGAATCAAACTTTCTGAATGGAGCACTACCGACAGCGCTAGAGGTTAACGCCGGCGCTAGAGCTATCGCCAGCGCTAGCGCTACCGCCTGGCGCTAGCGCTATCGCCAGCGCTAGCGCTACCGCCTGGCGCTAGCTTGAGCTCGTGCAGATTGCCACGCCGCCGACAGTTTCGCAACCACTCCACACGAACGCTACCGCCAGCGTTATCGCTACCGCAGGCGCTATCTCAAGTTCGTGCACAAAGCCACGCAGCAGACGGTTCCGCAACCGCTCAACACAATCGCTACCGCAGGCGCTATCAGCTACCGCAGGCGCTAGCTCCAAGTATTATAAAACGATGTGTTCTCTCTCGTTTTGTGTTAGAACTTCCAGACACATTACTTGTGCCCAAACTCTTGTGCTGCTACTCTGCCGAAACATAATCTCCCACTCAAAGCCAAAGAAGAAATTCTGGAGAAGGAAGCCATCACACTGCATCCGAAGAACGATCACTTCGACCTCGCTTGTGCTTCAGCGATCCTTCATCCTCATCTCCAGAAATCTCAATAGGCAGTTTGCTTGTTATTTACTTCACCTCTTTATTTGTATCTTGTAGTGAAATCGCCTTATTTTTGGCGACTAGGTCCTTGCGCGGCTTAGGGGGAATTCGCCACGTGAGTTGGCGACTAGGTCTAGGGGATTAGATCTAGGGGGTGCTCGAGGCCATATCCGAGTTTGGGTTGGCTAGAGCGGCTTGAGGCTTTATCTGGGGAAGGATAGGCTAAAGCCAACCGGTTTGTGGGGATACAAGTCGGTATAGAAAAGGAAAAGAAATTCACTTTTGTACGCCTCCGATTTCTAGCGATATTGAAATCAAATTTTGTAAACACCCTTTTTATATAATGCAATCATGATTATATTTGTGTTTATTTGATTTCTCTCAATTGGCGTAAAATTTCATTATTGCAAAATTGATATTACTAAATTGTCATCTGATTTCCTTTTAATCAAAAACAACTTAGTAATTATCATAAAAATTATAAAAAGAATTTTATTCCCTTATTCACCCCCTTCTAAGGGCACCATAATATCCAACAAGTGGTATCAAAGCGCAGGTTATTACAAATGGTTTAAAAACCAGGAATAATGGCATCTAATGATCTCGCTTTTTCCGAGGGTCAGGGAATTAGTAGACCTCCACTATTTACTGGGTCAGATTATAATTATTGGAAAAATAGGATGCGTTGTTTTCTAATGACCCTAGATACTGAGTTTTGGTAGAAGAAGAATACACTCCTCCTACATTTGTAGTTGGAGAGGTTATGTTAGAAAAACCCAAAGATAAATGGGATGATCGGGATAAACTCAAATGTAAAAATAACGCAAAAGCCATGAATGCTCTATTTTGTGCGTTAGATAGAAATGAATTTAATAGAATTTCTGCATGAACTACTGCATATGAAATTTGGAATCATTTGGAAGTTACTCATGAAGGTACATCGCAGGTTAAAGATTCCAAGCTTTTCCAACTGGAGTCGGAATATGAAAAATTCTGAATGGATGAAAACGAAGATGTTGATGGTATGTACACGCGCTTCACCAACATCGTCAATGCCTCAAAAGCTCTTGGAAAGACTTTCTCAAATGGCGACTTGGTCCGTAAGATCCTTCGTTCTCTTCCTCCAAAATTCAACCCGAAGGTGACATCTATTTCAGAGTCGCACAACTTGAGGACGCTCCAAGTTGAGAGCCTCATTGGGAATCTCAAAATCCATGAGGTAGAACTCAAAATCAGACATGATGAATACAACAAGGAGCCAAATAAGAAGGCGTTGGCATTGAAATCAAAGAAGGAGTGCCAAGAGGATGAGGATGAAGATGAAGAAAGTCTTTTGGTGAAGAACTTCCGAAAGTTCATGCGAAATCCGGAAAGGCAAAACACTTTCAGGAAATTTGTCCAAAAAGGTGAAAGATGGAAAGGGTCATCATCAAAAAAGGAAAAAGAGAGCGACAATGAAGAAGAGAGACCTCCACCGGAATGTTATCATTGTAGGAAGATGGGGCACATTTGGAGCCAATGCCCAAAATTCTTGAAGGAGAAAAAGGAGAAACGACACAAAGGGAAAGAAAAGAGAAAGGTGTTAAAGGCAAAGACATGGGATGACTCCTCTTCCTCCTCCTCCGAAGAATCAAGCGGGTCTTCATCAAGCGAAGATGAGGAAGCAAACATGTGCCTCATGGGACGTGGAAATGACGACGACACCAGTGTTCCTAGTGACACTAAGGTAACTCCTCCTACTTATGATGAATTGTTTATTGAATTTCTTGAAACTTGCAAAGCTTTTGATAAAAATATGAAAGATAGTATTTTATTAAATCGTGAAAATGAATCTCTTATTAAAGAAAATCAAAAGCTTTCCAAAAAAGGTAATTGTTTTAGAAAAGAGAAAGGTTTCTTGCCAAGAATGTGATCACTCCACTAAATTGGCAAAAGATATAGAAGAGTCACTTTCTAAAGCCCTCTCTCATGCCAAAACTCTTACAAAAGAGAAGGGGGAATTAGAAAGGAAATTAGAAGCCTCTCTTTTGCAAATCAAAAATAATAAAAAAAGGTTTTGAAAATAGGTGTGTCATGCTTGTGAAAGAAAATTCTTTACTTAAAGCACAAGTTCATGATCTCACCATGGTTATTAAAAAATTTGGAATAGGCCAAAAATCATTGGACATGATTTTAGGGAACCAGTGCCATGGTTCTGGAAAGTTTGGGCTCGGATATCGAGGTGAGGGCTACCGCCCGGCGCTAGCCACTAACACCGGCGCTAGCACCTCATACCAGAAACCTGAAATTGCTTTTTCAAAATACTTTCCTTCTGTAAATCAAATTTATTCCAGCAAGAAAATTTTCCAGAAAAGGGTCTCAACCCCCTTTATTTCGTGTGCAAACTGTTATAAGTTGGGTCACACAACTAGTTCTTGCAGGAAAATATAACAAAATACTTTAAAGCAAATCTGGGTACCTAAGGCTTCCACTTATTCTATGGGAGGTTCTACTTGAGTATCAGGATCTTTACTCTCATCTTCTTTCTAGATGTGCAGGCAGGCTAAGGACAATGAAAACGTGTGGTACTTGGATTCAGGATGCTCAAAGCATATGACGGGTAATAAAGCTAAGTTCCTTAGCCTAGAAAAGAAGAAGGGAGGGATCGTGATGTTTGGTGACAACGGAAAAGGATGGATCATGGGAATTGGTACAGTTGGTAACGAATCCTTCACTATATCAAATGTTCTTTATGTAAAAGGGATAAAACATAATCTTATTTCAATTAGCCAATTATGTGATAAAGGATTAGATGTTTTATTTGAATCTTCTACTAATCTATGAAAAATATCTAATCCTATTACAAACAATATTTTACTAACTGCACCAAGAATACACAATATTTATATAGTTTCATTTCATGATCTTTCAAAATCATCTTTAAAATGTTTTATTACCAAAAATAATGAACTTGAACTTTGGCATAGAAGGCTAGGACATGCTAGCACAAAGCTTATTGTAAAACTTGCCAAAAGAGATTTAATTAGAGGATTGCCTAGATTAAATGGAAATTTACCTTCACTTTGTTCACCATGTCAAAAAGGTAAAATTACTAGATCCTCTTTCAAAAGTAAAAATGTTATTTCTACTACAAGACCTTTGCAATTAATTCATATGGATCTTTTTGGTCCCATTAGCACCGCAAGTCTTGGTTGTAGATTATATACATATGTTTTAATAGATGATTTTTCTAGATATTGTTGGACAATATTTCTCTCATCCAAATCAGAAGCGTTTTGTGAATTTTCAAAATTCTGTACTCGTATTCAAAATGAAAGTGATTTAAAAATTAAATGCATTCGCTCAGATCATGGAGGAGAATTTGAAAATGAAAAAATTACATCTTATTGTGATATGTTAGGCATAAAACATGAGTTCTCCGCACCACGCACACCACAACAAAATGGTGTTGTAGAAAGAAAGAATTGGACACTTCAAGAGCTAGCACGCACTATGTTATGTGAATATAAATTACCTAAGTCCTTTTGGGCCGAAGCCGTAAACACATCATGTTATGTTATAAATAGAATCATGCTTCGCCCATCTTTAAATCTCACACCATATGAACTTTATTTTCAAATGAAGCCTAATGTATCTTACTTCAAAGTTTTTGATTGTAAATGCTTTATTTTAAATACTAAAGATAGCTTTGGAAAGTTTGATGAAAAATGTGATGAATGAACATTTCTTGGATACTCTTCAACTAGTAAAGCTTACAGAGTTTTTAATAAAAGAACTAGAAAAGTTGAAGAGTCAATTAATGTGAAATTTGATGAGCTTGTTCCTTGTATAGAAAGACTTTCCGCAGGCAAAGAGGATGATCTATTACCTCCTTTGGAGCATGGTGATGAAGAACCTTCCTAAGAAGAAGAAGAGGAGGCCAAGAAAGATGAATATATACCTCCATGCGTCTTAAAATTCACAAAGGATCATCCACGGGAACTTATAATTGGTGAACCATCGATCGGGGTAAGAACTCGCTCTTCTCTTCATGAATCTTATTCAAATGTTTGCTTTGTTTCCAAAATAGAACCAAAAAACGCTTCTACTGCTTTAAACGATGAATTTTGGATTTTAGCTATGAATGAAGAGTTAGAACAATTTGAGCGACATAATGTTTGGAAATTAGTAGAAAGACCATCTAATCATCCGGTTGTAGGCGTAAAATGGATTTTCAAAAATAAATTAGATAGTGAGTCTAGAATATCTATAAATAAAGCACGCTTAGTAGCACAAGGATATTCACAAATCGAGGGGATAGATTTTGATGAATCTTTTGCACCCGTTGCTATATTGGAGTCTATAAGAATTTTTCTAGCATTTGCAAGCTTTAAAAGAATAAAACAATTTCTAATGGATGTGAAAAGTGCGTTTCTAAACAGGTTTGTAAAAGAAGAAGTTTATGTTGAACAACCCCCCGGTTTTATTAATGAAAAATTTCCAAATCATGTTTATAAACTAGAAAAAGCGCTGAATGGTTTAAAACAAGCGCCCCGTGCATGGTATGAAAGACTTACATCATTTTTATTAAAGCACAGTTATATTATGGGAAGTGCGGATAATACTCTCTTCATTAAGCACAACAATGATGATATAATTATTTTACAAATATATGTTGATGATATATTTTTGGATCTACTAATGAAGAGATGTGTAAAGAAGTTATTTTAGTGATGAAAAATGAATTTAAAATGAGTCTTGTAGGAGAACTTTCTTATTTCCTTGGTTTTCAAATATCACAAAAAATTGATGGTATCTTTGTATGTCAAACTAAATATGTCTATGATATGCTTAAACGTTTTGGATTTGAAAACCTTAAACATGCTTCTACACCAATTAGTGCGTCACTAAAATTAGGAAAAGATGAATCAGGAACTCCTATAGATCAAACTTTATATAGAGGTATGATAGGATCCTTACTTTATCTTAGTGCAACTAGACCCGATATTATGTTTGCCGTATGCTTATGTGCTCGATTTCAAGCCAATCCAAAAGAATCTCATTTAAAAGCGGTAAAATGAATTTTTAGATATCTCATTGGGTCATCTAGATTAGGATTATGGTACCCACATAATGATTCATTTACATTGCATGGCTATTCCGATTCGGATTATGCCAGTTGTTCACTTGATAGAAAAAGCACTAGTGGTACTTGTCATTTTCTAGGACCCTCATTAGTTGCATGGTCTAGTAGGAAACAAAATTCGGTTGCACTCTCCACCACGGAGGCCGAATACATTGCTTTAGGGAGTTGTTGTGCACAAGCTCTATGGATGAGCCAAACTTTAGCGGACTTTGGTTTTCATCTAAAACTTATTGAATTAAAATATGACAACAAAAGTGCCATTGATCTCACAAATAATCCGGTACACAACTCTAGATCTAAACATATAGATGTGCGTCATCATTTCATAAGGGATCACATTAAAAAGGAAAATGTAAGGATTAGTTTCATTGGCACGGACTCTCAACTTGCTGATATATTTACTAAACCTCTTCCCGATGCAAGGTTTCAAATGTTAAGATTGGAATTAGGAGTCTTAGACATCTTAGGATGAATAACATGTAAAACGCTAATGTTTTATGCAATTTGAGCAATTAAAACATCTCTGAATATTATACAATTTCTGCATAAGACTACACTTAAGACCCCTAATCAATATCAAAAGTCAAAAATTTTAAATTCTCAAAAAATCACGTACTGTTTGTCGTGCTATCACTAGCGTCGGCGCTAGCGTGAGTGTTTGATTTATCTGATTTTTAAAATTTCTAAAAAACTATAAAAATATGATAGTTCATATGTACTACTTATTTGTTGTGTTTCTGACTTTTGTTATTTGTGTTTTATTCATATTATATAAAAAACCACTATAAAGTTCAAAATTCAAAAATACAAAAATATGTTTTATGTTTTTCTATTTTATTCATACTATGAAAAATCAACTACAAAAATTCAAAATTCAAAAATACAAAAATATATTTTTTGATATTTGTGTTTTAATCATATTATGAAAAATCAACTACAAAAATTCAAAATTTAAAAATGACAAAAATATGTTTTTGTGATTTACTATTTTTTAATTGATTTATAAATGATAAAACAAAAAAAACTGTACGATCTTTATTGCCAATATCAAGCATGTATGAATTCTATTTAGAATTATTTACAATGTTAAAACATAAATTTTCAAATTACTATGAACATTGTTTTGCTTATCATGCTTTGATATATCTATTTAAAGTGCATCAATTGTATTGAAAAATGTGTAGAACCAAGCTTAGCATGCCTCTAAGTATGATTAAATGTTTTATGATTGATAATGATACATTTCACTCACTTATTTTGGTAATTAACATGTGTGTCTAAATCTAAAAATGCTTGCTTGAGTATTGTATTTGTACAATGAATTAAAACTTGCATAAGTTTATTGCCTACACTACATTTGAATTGCACTTATGAAATTTAGAAAAGTGGTTAAGTTAAAAATTGGGTTTGCAAAACAAGTGTATTCGGAGAATGTTGTCTCACAAATATGAACAAAAAATTATATATGTAGACAAATATAACTCCGCCAAGCACTACTTGAGCCTCCTGATAAGTCTTCATAAGCATTGTGAGGTTGAGCACCTTGGAAAGAATAGTAAAGTGTCTTGTGCAAACTTTGGTTATTACACCACTTTGTTAAAAATTATGTGCATTAAAAATGTGTGAAAGTAATTTACTTGTGTATTATTGTGCACTTTACTTTACATTTGTCTTGTATTTTGATGATTTAAATCCATTATTAACATTGCCCAAAATACACTTACGTGCACATCATTATCTTTCATAACACTTCTTCTCATGAGTATTGGATTCTAATGTTTATCTATACTACTCTTTATATAAGAAATGCACTAGATAACCTAGCATGATCTCTACATTATTTTGGTATTTCTTGAATTTACAATTAAGTAACATTGTAGTATCATCTCTCTTTGATTTGTTCATTTCATGCTTGGTATCTTTATGAAAAACTTTGAGATTTCAAAAGGTTAAAACATCTTTCAATCTTGAACTAAAACTCATATTTTTACTTATGCTTTTCATGCTTACAAAAAGAAGTTTCTTATAATCTTCCGCTATGCTAAAACTCTTATCTATTTATTTGAAATCTCTTCAAAACTATACTTAAATTCTTTATCTTTGTCTATATTACAAAAGCTCGATCATGCTTTATCTTTTTAAAATGCCTCCTTACTACCCTCACCCCACCTTCTTTTGATAATACCAAAAGGGGGAGATTAATTGAAGAAATCTATATAGGAGAAATATTAAGATAGGGGGAGTAACACATAAATTGCATTTATGTAGGGGGGCATTAAGATAGGGGGAGTATGCATATCATTTACTATAGTTGCACTTTTATCTTGCTTATCTTATATATAAACACTATTGTTGATATCTTGCTTAGAGGATTTGTTATTATCAAAAGGGGGAGATTGTTGGACATGTGTGTCACATCCCTTTGTTTGAGAATAACAAATCCCATATTGTATTTGATATTTCTTGTAGTGTGTTTATAGTGTGCAGGAACTATAGGTGCAATACTCCACAGGTAGAAGGCAGCATGGAATCAAACTTTCTGAATGGAGCACTACCGCCAGCGCTAGAGGTTAACGCCGGCACTAGCTCTATCGCCAGCGCTAGCGCTACCGCCTGGCGCTAGCTTGAGCTTGTGCAGATCGCCACGCCGCCGATAGTTTCGCAACCGATCCACACGAACGCTACCGCCAGCGCTATCGCTACCGCAGGCGCTATCTCAAGTTTGTGCACAGAGCCAAGCAGCCTACGGTTCCGCAAGCGCTCAACACGACCGCTACCGCAGGCACTATCAGCTAGCGCAGGTGCTAGCTCCAAGTATTATAAATGATGTGTTCTCTCTCATTTTGTGTTAGAACTTCCAGACACATTACTTGTGCCCAAACTCTTGTGCTGCTACTCTGCCGAAACATCATCTCCCACTCAAATCCAAAGAAGAAATTCTGGAGAAGGAAGCCATCATGCTGCATCCGCAGAACGATCACTTCGACCTCGCTTGTGCTTCAACGATCCTTCATCCTCATCTCCAGAAATCTCAAGAGGGAATTTGCTTGTTATTTACTTCACTTCTTTATTTGTATCTTGTAGTGAAATCGCCTTATTTTTGGTGACTAGGTCCTTGCGTGGCTTAGCGGAAATTCGCCGCGTGAGCTGGCGACTAGGTCTAGGGAATTAGATCTAGGGGGTGCTCGAGGCCATATCCGAGTTTGGGTTGGCTAGAGCGGCTTGAGGCTTTATCTGGGGAAAGATAGGCTAAAGCCAACCGGTTTGTGGGGATACAAGTCAGTATATAAAAGGAAAAGAAATTCACTTTTGTACGCCTTCGATTTCTAGCGATATTGAAATCAAATTTTGTAAACACCCTTTTTATATAATGCAATCATGATTATATTTGTGTTTATTTGATTTCTCTCAATTGGCGTAAAATTTCATTATTGCAAAATTGATATTGCTAAATTCTCATCTATTTTCTTTTAATCAAAAACAACTTAGTAATTATCATAAAAATTATAAAAAGATTTTTATTCCCTTATTCAGCCCCTCTAAGGGCGCCATAAGATCCAACACCTTTGGGTACCCAAATACATCGTGGTGGCTTTTTAGGAGACAAGGATAAATGGTCCCTTTCAATTAAAGTTGATGTGTCATTATTCTTTAAGGGTCTCCATTCATACCTTGGTTGTTTATCTTTTAAATTCATATTATGATTATGTGACATCAATATATGATTATATTTGTTTGAAAACTAATTCATTTGTGATTTATGTTTATTCAAATTATTTTTCAAAATAGATTGATGTTGATAATCATAATGAATTTTATTATATGAATTCTTTGAAAGTTTATAAGAGTGATTATCTTTCTTTAGAAGTGATTGTTGAAAGAGTAGGTTACAATATGTTTTAAAAGATTGATTATTATTTTGATGATTTTCATTTCCACTCTTTCTTATAAACATACTCTTATAATATGAAGGATAATATTTTGTACTTTTATTTTCATGTAAAAGAGTATTTAAATTTGAGTCATGATTGAAAATATATTGAGACTTATAATATTGACTCTTAAGAATTTTGTGAGAGTCATAATTCTTTTTGAAACTAAACTCCTTTTGAGTTGATGTATGAAAATGGTCCCTTTTTGAAATGATTTTGCAAGTTAATTTATCCTTGTTATTCAAAATCTTATGATGAAAGTCATTACTTGACATTAAAAATTTTTCAACAAAAGATTTTAATTGTCTTAACTTACAAGTTAAAGTATCATTTTCAATTATCAATTTTTCATTATGCATTTTAGAAACTAAAAGCCCTTTTTCAATTTCCTTGAATTTTCCTTTTAATATATTGCAATTCAAATAAGGAGTAGGAATTTTAACTAAAGAGCAAGAGAGAGTATTTAACACATCAATATTTGATTCTACATTATCGTTTGCTTTTAAAGATTTATTTTCTAAACGTAATTTAGAATTAGCAATTTTTAACTTTAAAATTTTACGTTTAGCAATTTTAAGCATACGAGAAGTAGAAATAGAATTTGTTACAAAAAGAGAAGTTTTTGATTTTCTTACATTGCTATGGGATGAGGCAAGATTTGAACCAAGGGTTCCCTTGACATCTTCATCACATTCCTTTTCCATAGTTGAATTTCCGTCTTCTTTTTTGCTTGATGAGTTGCCAACAAATGAGTCCAATATTATGACATTGTATTCTTCTTCCTCCAAGCATGAGTCCTCCTCGATTTCTTCTCTTGGATCCATAATGAATTCCTCGTCGATTTCTCTCTTATATTTATCTTCCTCCAAGAATGAGTCCTTGTCGATTTCTTCTCTTGGATCCACAAGGAATTCCTCTTGTTCATCATCTGTGGAAGGAAGACTATAAGAATTCTCAAGAAATTTCCAAACTTCATAAGCAGTAGGAAATGTATAAATAAGTTTGAAAATATTTTGATCTAATGCACAATATAGACTATTCATTGATTTGGCATTTAAAAACATTTCATTTTTATTAAGAATACTTGGGGGCATTTTAATTGTAATATTCCATATTTCAATAAACAATTTAGACAAAGTAAATTGAATTGAAAACTTTGTAACCAATATTTTAGAGATAACGCCAAAGGAGAGAAATCAAGTAAACACAAATAGAGACATGATTGTATTTATATAAAAGAAAGGTGTTTACATAAATTTGATTTTAATATCGCTAGAAATTGGAGGCGTACAAAAGTAAATATCTTTTCCTTTTCTATACCGACTTGTATCCCCACAAACCGGTTGACTTTAGCCTATCCTTCCCTGGATAAGGCCTCAAGCCGCTCTAGCCAATCCTTCCACGGATATGGCCACGAGCCCCCTAGATCTAATCACCTAGAACTAGTCGCCAACACAAGGCGAATTACTCCCTAAGTCCTACCCAGACCTAGTCGCCAACACAAGGCAAATTCTCTAAACGATTACAAAAAGTATGGAATGAAAATAAAGATAACAATAATAAAACTCCCTATATGAGATCTTCTGAAGTCGGAGATGAAGGATCGCTGCAGTATAAGCGAGTTCGAAGCGATCGTCCTTCGGAGTTCATTCTGTGAGGAGATTCTTGTTGCTCTCATGCCGGAGGGATTCAGTGAGCCAATGATGACCTACTATTCTAGGAGGGATGATCATGTCCGTCATCTTCAGTGGTTCAAGGATGTAGTCTCCATCCTGACCATGTCGGACGCCTTCAAGTGCAGGCTCTTTGGCATCGCCTTCAAGGAAAGGCCAGAGATTGGATCCACCAGCTGGCGGCAGGTTCCATCTACTACTTTAAATACCTGTGCCGAGGAGTGATGATGTCATTAGCCATGTCTAAGAAGAGGAAGAAGGAGTCAATGACCTTCTTTTATCTAGTGTAAGGAGTGCGGGAGATGTTAGGGAACTATATCAACCACTTTTAGGAAGAAGTGTTGGACATCTAGTAGGTGGATGGCTTCACCCTGCAGCTTGACCTAACGTTCGGCTTGAGGGAAGGCCTCTTCAAGTTGGACATCAGTCAGGATCCTCCACACCTATGAGGAGCTTATTAAGAGGGCCAATAAGTTTGTTCAGAGGGAGGCCTCAAATAATTGCTTCCTGGCCAAGCTCACCAAGCTAACCAGAAAGGAGGAAGAAGATGAGAAGGTCCCCGTGCAAAGGAAGAAGGAGGAACCCCGAAGGAAGGAGAGTAAGAAGCTGGAAGAGAGGAGGAGAGAAAAGACCATGAGGGAGGAGCTGAGGAGGAAGGAGGAGAGGAGGCCCATAGTGGCTTCGGAGCATCAGGAGGATGAAATGTGCTATCAGTTCCCTGTTAATAGGCCGCCGTGGAGATCAGCGGGTCAGCCTCAGCATCAATTCCAGACAAGAATATTCTCACTGAATAGAAGGAAATTTAACTAACCGGAGAGGCGTTAGGAGAGAGGAAGAGAAGAAGTGATGGTAATTGCTCAGCGGGGTAACAGGCTGGCCCGAAGGAACCAGCGGAGGAGGCCGCAGGCAGAGGAGATCCCCCTCTACTTCGAGCTACATCAAGTAGCAGGGTATGGGATGATGGCCTACCCAGACTTTTGGGAAGCCAGGAGAAGGCTAGCTACTGGAGAAGTGGGAGGAGAGATGCGAAGGCTGGAAGCTCGTGTCGAGCTGCAGGTGGCGCAAGGCGTCACTCGAAGCAAGAATCAGGATAGAATCGACGAAGGATGTCAAGGAGGAGTTGTCCAAGGAGGAGGAGGAGTAGGAGTGATCCACAGGGGAGTTGGGCTATGAGCTTCCCGTAAGGGTAGTCTCCATCAAATTTATCGGAATAACATTGCCTCGACCTCGCAGGAACCGCTCCCGTTGGAGGAGATCACTTTTTCGGAGGAGAACATGCTAGGGAATGAGAATCCCTTCCATGATGCCCTTGTGATTCAAGCCACAGTAGAAGACTTCATGGTCGATCGGATCCTGGTGGATAACAGGAGCTCCGCGAATGTTATCTTCAAGAAAACATTTGATTGATTGGATGTCAAGGCAGGAAGAGTGATGGAACCTGATGGTCGCCTCTTTGACTTCTCGGGAGAGAAGAAATATGTGGAAGGAGGGGTGGATCTGCTGGTAACGCTCGGTGGTAGCTTGCTCAAGTGTCGATTCATCATCATCAATGCCCCGAGCAGCTACAAGGAAATCTTCGGAGGAGAACATGTCTGGAACAGTGCCCAGGAATGTTCTTGATTTGAAGAAGTGCTCAAAACAATGATAAATGCACTATGTATTTAATGGTATATTTTATTCATGACTGTAGAAGATAAATCTTATGTACAGTAATTCCCTAAGCTCAAAATCGTCAAGAAGGACTAGACATATCATTGAATTGATATACATATCGTTAAAATGCATCAAAGCTACATCACCAGTATCAAAACTATATAGAAGTGAAAAGTTCACTAAGTAAAATATCGGCTCAAGACTCAGCAGATAAATCATTGAGAAAGGAAACATATCGTCGAGATAGTATTGACGATATCGTCTTGAAGAAAGCTTAAAGTTGTGAAAGCTAAGTTCAGAAGACTCGACGACTGTTTTACCCGGAATCGGCGATCCCCTCGAGTTGGTTTTCCGAGCCCTGGTGGTCTCCTATCACCTGGGTGGTCTTTCTTTCGTGCCTCGCGTGACTCCTCCCCCGGGAGGTCGCCGCCGCCCTTCTTTTTGGGCGTCCTTGTCCTCACCCGGAGGTCGCCCCTTGGCGACCTCCCCCGAGGGGAGATCGCCCAGCCCTGGGCGATCTCAGCCCGGAGGTCGCCCCTTGGCGACCTCCCCCGAGGGGAGATCGCCCAGCCCTGGGCGATCTCAGCCCGGAGGTCGCCCCTTGGCGACCTCCCCCGAGGGGAGATCGCCCAGCCCTGGGCAATCTCAGCCCGGAGGTCGCCCCTTGGCGACCTCCCCCGAGGGGAGATCGCCCAGCCCTGGGCGATCTCAGCCCGGAGGTCGCCCCTTGGCGACCTCCCCCGAGGGGAGATCCCCCAGCCCTGGGCGATCTCAGCCCGGAGGTCGCCCCTTGGCGACCTCCCCCGAGGGGAGATCGCCCAGCCCTGGGCGATCTCAACCCGGAGGTCGCCACTTGGCGACCTCCCCCGAGGGGAGATCGCCCAGCCCTGGGCGATCTCAGCCCGGAGGTCGCCCCTTGGCGACCTCCCCCGAGGGGAGATCGCCCAGCCCTGGGCGATCTCAGCCCGGAGGTCGCCCCTTGGCGACCTCCCCCGAGGGGAGATCGCCCAGCCTTGGGCGATCTCAGCCCGGAGGTCGCCCCTTGGCAACCTCCCCCGAGGGGAGATCGCCCAGCCCTGGGCGATCTCAACCCGGAGGTCGCCCCTTGGCGACCTCCCCCGAGGGGAGATCGCCCAGCCCTGGGCGATCTCAGCCCGGAGGTCGCCCCTTGGCGACCTCCCCCGAGGGGAGATCGCCCAGCCCTGGGCGATCTCAGCCCGGAGGTCGCCCCTTGGCGACCTCCCCCGAGGGGAGATCGCCCAGCCCTGGGCGATCTCAGCCCAGAGGTCGCCCCTTGGCGACCTCCCCCGAGGGGAGATCGCCCAGCCCTGGGCGATCTCAGCCCGGAGGTCGCCCCTTGGCGACCTCCCCCGAGGGGAGATCGCCCAGCCTTGGGCGATCTCAGCCCGGAGGTCGCCCCTTGGCGACCTCCCCTGAGGGGAGATCGCCCAGCCTTGGGCAATCTCAGCCCGGAGGTCGCCCCTTGGCGACCTCCCCCGAGGGGAGATCGCCCAGCCCTGGGCGATCTCAGCCCGGAGGTCGCCCCTTGGCGACCTCCCCCGTGGGAAGTTTCCTTAGGCTGATTCTGTTCTGTTTAGGTGATGCAGGTCCAGACGACCTCAGCGGTCTCAGTCGACGATCTCAGAAGGCCCAGACGATCTCAGCAGGTCCAGACGATCTCAGCGGTCTCAGTAGTGGTCTCAGGCGATCTCAGCAGTTCCGGGCAGCCTGTTACCTTCCAGATCTGCCCGTTCGGGCAGGCCCCTGCGTCTATAAATAGAGGGGTAGGGGTACCAGTTGGAGGACCTTTTGGAGAGCTTCCAGTTCCAGCCAGTGGTTAGAGCGGTCTCAGTTTTGAGTGATCGCCGAGACCGCCCGTCACTCTTTCCGGAGACCTCCCCGTCTCCCTCCAGGCCCTTTTTCTTCAAGTCTTATGATATTTTTTCATTCTTTTCTGTTGTAACCTCAGTTGTAACTCAAGCTTTATATCAATAAAATAGCCTTTCCTTCAGCTCAAAGTAATCGGCCATTCAACAGTCTTACCCCCCATCCTTCAGTTCGAGCGATCGTGGAGTTGGTACCATTTTTGGCACCAACAACGACATCATCTTAAAGAAGATGTATTGTCTTGAAGGTTGAAGAAAGTTTATCATTGAGATAACTCGATAAGTCTTGAAGAAAGGATCATGTAGACAACATCGGCTTAAAGACTTTATATCGTCTAGAGGATCAAGATGATATCGTGCTTCTTGAAGAAAGACTATCAACTTGAAGAATAAGTCTAAGTCATATAAAAAGAAACATCTCGACGATATCGTCTAGAAGAAGAAATATCATTGAGATATCAAGTAAAGCCTTGAAGAAGGATGTATGTCGATGATATCATCTTAAAGAAGACATATCGCCTTGAAGATTAAAGTTGTATTAGATATAAGGAAACATCTCGATGATATCATCTGGAAGAAGAAATATTATTGGGATATCAAGTAAAGTCTTGAAGAAGGAAGTATGTCGACGATGTCATCATGAAGATCACATATCGTCGACACGCTCCACACGATATTGGCCTGAAGAAATTTTATCGTCTTAACAGAAGCAGAGCTGCATTTATTGCACCAATTTCTCCGAAATTGAAATGATGGGATTGTGCCACCTATCTTGTGATCCAATCAAGGAGTAATAAATGATATATTCTCTACAGACTATAGTCGTTGGACAGTATTTAATGAAGAATATTATTACTTACATATTCTGCAAGTTTCAAGAACGACAAGACATTTATGATAATTTATTATGTCGTTTCTCTCAAATAATCTATCAGGCAAATTATGGAAGAATTCAGTAAGAACCTTTTTGCAAAGTTATAGAAGAATATAAATGAAAGGAATTGTCAATTACATATATTCGACTTTTCTTAGAACATATTGATTTAGATCAAGAAAAGAAAAGAAGAGCTCAAGCAGAAAATCTTCATCAGTTGGCTGAGAAGACAAGAAAGAATCTTCCTCCTGTACAAGAAGTCCATCTATCAATTATGGAGAAGATTCAAAAGAAAGGTTCAGTAATCCAAAAGATCACTGGGCTTGCATCTGCAAGAAGAAGAAGTCTGCTATTCAAAGCTTATATCATGAAGCCTTCTCTTTTACAACAGAACAATATCTTTCTTATCTGGTAGGGCTCTATGTGAGCCTGAGCTTGTAGGATCTTGTGACAGATCTGAGTTGGTAGGGTTCTTTGAGAGCCTAAGTCCTATAGGGTTCTTTGTGAGCCTGAGCTTGGTAGGGTTATGTGTGAGCCTGAGTTTTGGTAGGATCTTAGTACAGATCTGAATGCTTGGTAGGACTTGTAAAGTCTGAGAAAATTGTCGTAAGGTTTGTATAACCTGAGTGTAAGATTTTCTATGTGAAGGGCTGAGGTATGATCCTTTGTGATCTGAGTTATAAGATCTGTTGTATCGTGGAAAAGATCTGATTTTTGGAGAAGTTGCCTAGTCTAGCACATTGCTAGATAGGTGGGAGGGACTGTGGACTACCTCTAGAAACATTGTCTTGTAAGGAACCACTATAAATCATGTGTGTTTTCTGTGTTGCTCTTGTGCTGTGATAGATAAATTTTTAAGTAGCAAAGAATATTGAAAACACATAATCACCCCCTTTAGGTGTAGAATATAGACAACCCATTTCTTCCAATTGGTATCAGGGGGAGGTTGAGTTCAAAGGCTTAACATCTTAGATCAAAATCTACAAGTTTTTTTGGGGTTATGATCTTTCAATGGCCAGTGAGCATGATCAAGAGATGTGATCAATGAAGCTGCCCATCTACACCAAAGAGAACTTTTCCATCTGGAAGCAAAGAATCAACTTGTTTATGGAAGCATCAGATCTCAGAATATTCATGGCTGTTGAAGAGGGACCTTATGTTCCCATGACTATCTCAATGAATCCAACAACTCCTTATGTCCCTAAAACTTTGTCTCGGTTTATCGAGGATGATGTAGACCTGATAACTATGGATAATAGAGCAAAACCATACTTGAAAATGCAATTGATGATTCTACATTTCAAAACTTAAGTCATTGCAAAACATCGAAAGAAATGTGGGATTCCTTTGAGGTCTACATGGAGGGAACTGAAGAAGAAAACTCAAGGGGGAACAACAGTGAAAGGCCCATGGTTCTTGAGGGTGAAAGCTTACGGAATACCAAGGACAAGATTCCTACAATTCAGAATATCTCTGAAGACAGTGAAGCTTCTGATGCAAGCACATCAGAATCTAATGACATTGTTAATGAACCAGTACCCTTCACCAAGCAGTTCAAAAGGAAGATGCTTAGAAGAAGAAGAGACAGCCATAGGACATCCTCCACAAACTCCAGAAGATCTGGTCTACATGATAAACTCAGATCCTCAAAGGAGGAAAGGTATAACTCTAAACTCAGTGAATTTGATTTGACTAACCTAGTTTGGTATCACTGCGAGAAGACAGGTCACATGATTGTTGACTGTCCCTCCAAGAAGAAAGAACCAAAGAAGAGGAATGATAGAATAAGTCCAAGGGACAAAAAGAAATCTGACAAAGGCATCACTTCTAAGAAAATCAGAAAACTTAGTGATTTTGATTCAAATTTATCAGAAACTAAGGAGGAAGCTCTCATTGGTCTCATGGCTATAACAGAAGAAATCCAGGAGAACAACACCTCTCCTGGTAAGGTACTTATTAGAGATCCCTTGTTTGTCTCTGATTCTAAATCAATGATAGATTATGTGCATGATAGTAAGTGTGAATCTGCTTGCAATAACATACCCTCAAGATCCCCACATGAGGTTGAATCTGAAATTGTGCAGTATAATGAAGCCTTGTGGATTGCTTTAAAAAGAAATAAGAATCTTCTTAAAGCTCAATCTAAGTAGTTAGTATCCCTGAAATCTGCCCAATCTAAGCTCCAAGAGACAGCTGAAAAGCTGACTGCCATGAGCAAAGAAATGGACAAACTCAAGGATACCAAAAAGCTCAAAAATGCTGAGTTGGGTCAGAAGAACAAGGTTATCAAGGACCTTGAAGAAATGCTATTGGCTAAGAAGAAAATTGTTGCCAACTTCTTAATGCCCAAGACTGTCATTCCCATCATTGACAAATTCTCTGCACCATTCAGAGGTGGTGTAGGATTTGGTAAGGAGACAGTCAAGGGCAAGGCATCTGAAGCCCAACCATCTTCCAAAGAGAAACTACTGGCATCAAATTTTTCTGACTAAGAATATGCACATGGTCATCTGACCAATGCCTGCTCTACAAGAAGCAGCAAACCCTCAAACACACATAGGAGAGCAGATTTTGGGCCGAGCGCTTTTAAAGCATCCCTTGAAGAGACTCAAATAAAGAATCCAGGTCCTCATGTCCAAAGACCTACAACATCAACACCCAAAAGTAAGGGAAAGGCAGTCCATGTTAGATTGATAGACGCCCTTAAAGGGGGGTGAATAAGGGAATAAAATTCTTTGTATAAGATTAAGCAATTTACTAAATTGTTTTAAAGTAAACGAGAGCGAAATAAAAATTTAGGTAAAAGAAGAAAATAATGTAATTTGCAATTTTAGAATTTTATCCAAATGACGGAAATCAAATAAACACAAATAGAGACATGATTGTATTAGATAAAAAAATGTTTACATACATTTGATTTCAATATCGCTAGAAATCGGAGGCAAATAAATACAATTACTTTTTCCTTTTCTATACTGACTCATATCCCCCCAAACTGGTGGCTTTAGCCTATCCTTCCCCGGATATGGCCTCAAGCCGCTCTAGCCAATACTGTTGGGAAAATGACCCTCAATGTTCCCTTGATTTGAAGAAGCTTCACACTCAATGCTAAGTACAAGTTGTATTTGATAAACCCCATTTTATCTCATGGCCATGCAGTGTTAGGTCATACCAAGATGTGAAGTAAGTTCAGTAGGTTTGCTCTCAAAACCTCTAAGACAAGATCTCAGTCTCAGCTGAACCACTGAGACAAGGCCAAGGGCCGCTAAGAAGGTTACTGGGCCAGATGAGCTACAGGCAGAAGAAAACCGTTGTGACAACTGTCTGTCTCAGCGGATCTGCTGGAATGGGTCAGAAGAAGCCGCTGAGACTGGAAGCTATCTCAGCCCAACCACTGAGACAGATTCAAAAGAACTAGCGGGTTTTGCTTTTGGCGCAAGCTGCAGAAAAGCAAGATATGGTATTCTAATCTCGTCCATGCTATGTCAGGGGACATCTAATAGCCGTTGGCGAACAATTGAGTATAAAAGAATAAATTAGGGCTTTGTAAAAAGAACTTACTCTCTCACTCACACAAGAACAAGATTACTGTTCCACTGATGACAGCTAAGAAATTTTTCACATCCTGGTTCCTAAAGCTGCAAGGAGAGAATAGTTTTCTCCTCTTGATCAACTCAAGATAGAGCAAGTTGATCCTCACTCTTTCTTTGAAGAAAAGGATCAGAAGAATCAAAGTTGAGGCCATTGGACTCATCCCAGATTTAAGACTGCTACAGCAGTTGTTCAACAACAGAAGACCAATGCTAGACCTCTTTTATCTTCTGATTTTAATCATCTATTATAAACTCTGTAGGAACTTAACAGTTCTGAGATTGTAGGGCATCTTTGCCTGAGGTTGTAGGGCTGTTTGGCTTGAGTAGTAGAGCTGAGAGGTCAGCTTGAGTGTAGGATCTTTGGGAGATCTGAGGTAGGGCTGGTGAGGGTAAGGTAGGGCTATTGAGCCTGAGATAGGGCTATTGAGCGTGAGGTAGAGTTTGGGAAAACCTGAGAGATCCTGAGGGATCTGTGTTTTAAGATCTTGGAGATGAGTTTGGAGGTGTTGGACTTTTATAACTCAATGTTAGAAAGGTGGAGGGGGAAAGAGGACTACTCAAGACCCCCTGTCTTGAGCAACCTCTATAAACTATTGTGTGTTTTCTGGGTGCTTGATACTTAACTAACCTAAAATCAGAAAATAGCTAGGTTAAAGCCTAAAAAGAAAACTAACCTATTCACCCCCCCCCCCCCTTCTAGGTGGCTAAGACAACATCCTAAATAAACTATCAAGTGGTATCATAGGGAGGTTTTTCAAGAAGGACATAACTGTTTGACCAGATCTTATAAAGGAGTAGTCATATATCAATCCAATGGCCTCCACTAGATTAAAGAAGGAGATGGCATCCATGAAGTTGCCCATATGCAACAAAGAAAACTTTGGCATATGGAAGCAAAGGGTTAGATTGTTTATGGAAGCATCTGACCCAAGGATTTACATCACAATAAAACAAGGGCCCTTCACTTTTCAAACTTCCTCCACCATAGATCCAACTAGGAAAGTGGCCAAGGCTTTCAATGACTTGACCAAGGATGAACTTGCATTGTTCACTATGGATAAAAGAGCCCAAAATTTAATTGTTAATGCAATAGATGACTCAACATTTCAGAACTTGGTGCACTACACAACTGCCAAGGAAATGTGGGATACACTGGTGGTGTATATGGAAGGGACAGCTGAGGTGAGGGATGATAGAAAATCATTCCTCAACCAAGAATATGAAGCATTCAGGCAACTGAGCCAGGAAAGCATTTCCATTTACGATGAAAGGTTCTTTAGGATAGTCAATGAACTAAGAACCTATGAAAGAGTGTTTAGTGACTATGAGCTTAATGATAAGTTCCTTAGATCTCTAACTAGAGACTGGGACACAAAAATTTGGGCCATCAGGGAAGTGGCCAAGCTTGGTGAGACTCCTACTTATACATTGTTTGGGAATCCGCTCTCTTATGAGATGTAGCTATCTGCAAGAAAGGAAAAGGACATATCAATAAGGGCTCATGCACGGGAGAGATTTGTGGCTCTCAAGGCTGACAGCTCCAAGAAGAGCAAGGCCAGAATGGTATCTCCTCCAAGAAGGAGTGCTGAATCAGATAAGTCTGAGAACAACACTTCAGACAGCTCTTCATCTGATGAGGAGTTTGCTGCCTTCTCAAGGCAGTTCAAGAAGATGATGAGGAGGAAGAAGTGGAAGAACAAGCCCTCCTCCTCCTCACACTCCAAGAAAGACCACAACAAATCTGAAAGGTAGCACCCAAAGGGTGACCCCTATGATTCTAAATCTGGTAAACATGTTTCAAATAACATTATTTGCTATTGCTGCAGCAAGCCTGGACATGTCATTGCTGACTGTCCAGTCAAAAGAAAGGAAAAGGGTGATAAGAAACATCACCACTATAAGGATAGGAAAGGGGAAATATCCTTCCTAGCAAAGAAAGGAAAAAGCTGGAGTCAATCTGATTCCTCCTCCTCAGATTCAGATGCTGAAGAAGAAGCCTCTATTGGGCTGTTTGTAGCAGAAAAAGAAGATGATTGTCCTGCTGCCAAAATTGGAATTAGGGCCCCTCTATCACATTCAGATAGTGATATAGAGAATTATGAAGAGGACAATGTTCAGCTAGGCCTTATGGCCATCACTCATGAGGAAGATCATCAGAACATTTCTGACAATGAATAGGTATTAATTCATTCCATCTCCTCATCTGATTATGAGGAAAGTCCAGAATCTGAAGCACCTTCATCAATTAGTGGAAGTGATTCAGAATCTGAGGAAGATGTCAATCAATTGATTGACAAGTATGGTGCCCTCTTGAAAGCTCTGAAAAAGAGAAAGAAGTTATCCAAGAGGCAAGACCAAGAAATTGCTTCCCTTAAGATGGATAAGAAAGAGTGCACAGAGTCGGCCTCCATAGTGGCTCAGTTGAGTAGAAAAATAAGACATCTAAAGGGAATAACAATTATGCACTTAAGCACCATATCCCAAAAGAACCAGGTCATCAAGGACCTTGAGGAGAAGCTTGTGAAATAAAAGATCCTAGTGGCTCAATTCTCCAAGCCCAATTGACCCAATTCCACTTACAACTATAAGAGCAATTAAATCTAATTATTATGGTTAATCATAACATAGACTTGGGCCATATAAATAAACAATCTTTAATTAGTAAGTGGTACACAACCCTTCTTTCCTAGCCGCCGAGACGAACCTCGTCAGTCCCAGCGCATTCTTCTACAACAACAATTGTTGGATCTGTAGGCTCCCTTAGAGGGGGGAGGGGGTGAATAAGGGTTTTTAAAACTTATGTTATATTTTGATTAGCTTGAAATAATAAGAGATTAAAATAGTGATTTTGAAAAGATCAAAATAGATTTATAATGAAGGAGAGGATAATAAACAATTTAGAGAAATGAAGATCAAATCAATTTTATTACACAAAGAGAGACATGATTATAATTAATAAAATTGATTACAAAATTTGATTTCAATGACGCTAGAAATCAAGGGGAAATATGAAATCCCCACGAACCGGTTGGCTTTAGCCGATCCTTCCCTAGATACGGACTCAAGCCGCTCTAGCCAATCCTTCCCCAGATATGGCCTCGAGAACCCCCTAGACCTAACCTAGATCTAGTCGCCAACATGAGGTGAATTTCAGCCCTAAGTCCTACCCAAACCTAGTCGCCAACATGAGGAGAATTCACTAAAAGATTACAAGAAAAGATGTGAAATAAATAACAACAATATAAAAGCTCCCTCTTTGTGGATCTCTTGGAGAAGTAGACGAAGTCCCGCAAAGTATGATCATAGTCGATGCGGTCTTTCGTCACGATGATGATGCGTGTTGAAATCTTCTCCACAGATCTCCTTAAGCCTTCATGGATTTGTGGGAGTATCTATCTGAACCTTCCTCTATATGAAATGGCACGAAGCTCTAGAATTTGGGAGTGGAAGAGGATGAAGAAGACAGATCCAAGGGGTCCATTTTATAGCCTTGTAGCTAGCACCTGCTCTAACGCTACCGCTGGTGCTATCCCAGATTAGGCAATATTCTTAGCGTGAGAATCCTTCATTTGAAGCAAGCCGGCCACCTTCCTCTTGTGCTTTGCACTACTGCCTGCGCTAGTAGATACCGCCCACGCTTGCTGCTACCGCCTGCGTTAGCTGCTATTGCCTAGCGCTAACACCTTTTATAACTGCTCCCGAAATATTCTCAAATCAGAGCTAGCGCTGGTGCTAGTGGGCATGTTGGAATTTTGGCTTCAAATTTTGGCGCAACATTCTTATGTTATCCTTGAGTCATGTGGACTTGTTTTCCTGCACATTTAAACACACAAGATCAACTACACATAGAATTTGTTATTCTGAAACCTAGGAGATGTGGAAGACCATGTTCCAACAACCCCCCCCCCCCCCTTTTGATAATAACAAATCCATTAATGATAAATCAGAGCATTAATATATAAGCATGATGAAACCTACTTGTGTGTGTGTGAAAGTGATGACTTAGGATAATTGTCGTTTCTGGTATTTAGAATTGCTCCCCCTAAATACATGCCCCCCTAAGTGATTGCTCCCCTAATATGTAAGATATCATCTTAATTAATCATGTTGAATATTTATCATGTTAGTTCTCCCCCTTTTGTTATTAGCAAAAGTGGGCAAGGAATCAAGAGGCTTAAAAAGGATTTTTGATAATAAGATAAGGCATGATCGAGCTTTTTAGAGGAAATGAAATGATAGTGAGTTTTAAGCATAAAAATAATTTTTATAGAAATAAATCTGTGTTTTTAGCATAAATATTTTCATAGAAATAGATCAAGATTTTTAGCATAAAGATGAACAATATAACATTTGACAAGTAATCAATATTATCATGTCAGTTCTCCCCCTTTATATAAGAGTTTTAAGCATAAAAAGGTAATGATTGCCAAGTAACAATCTACATATAAAGATGAACAATACTAAGTGACGGATGGTCATGAGGAGCTGCATATATGTTGTAGGTTGGGGTGTTAGTCCCATAGGCACACCAGAAAATACTCAACCTATCACTCTTTCCCCCGAGTGCCACGCAAGGCCCCACTGAAACCCTCACCGATTAAGGACAAGACATGACTTAGAGGCCAGGTTATCTAATGTCAATGACCCTATGCCCTCGCTATGGTGAGATGTGAAATTATGGGATAAAAATCATTAGAAACATTAAGCATTTGAATCTAATGATAAGTTCGTAGCCTATGAGTTTATATTTTTATTTGAACTTTTTGAAAAACTCTCATAGCTATTTTGAAATCCATTAATGAATTAGAGTTTTTAGCATAAAAGTGATATTCGTGTCAGAACAACCAATAAAAATTCTACCAAGCAAGTCTACCATTTGTTGAAAAAGGAATTTTGAGATTTAAGACTTTTATATACACATGAAAGCACAAGGTAAAAAATACATGGTGATGATGCAGAAGACTTATACAAATACAAGAAACATCTTTTTGTAAACACGACGATTCATAAGAAGATATATAAGTTAAATTCCAAAAATGAAGATGTTTTTGTAAATCAATTTGCATTTAAAATCTTTAAGTTTGACAATAAAGTAACCAAGCATGAAATAATGTTTTCAAAAAGAGATTACTACAACGTTATATTAATTCACAAATTCAAAACATACAAAATATTGTAGAGAGCATGCTAGGTTATCTTGTGCATTTATATATACATAGAGAGTATAGAATTTTAGCATTAGGATCCAATTCTCATGAGAAGAAGTGTTATGGAAGATAATGATGTGCACATAAGTGTATTTTGAATAGAATAAACAAATGATTTAATAAAAAATATAAGACATGTAGCGTAAAGTGCACAATAAAACACAATTAATTTTACTTCCACACACTTCAATGCTCATAGAAAAAATGTACAACAACCAAGGTGCTTTGCACACACAATGCTCATTAAGACTTATCATGGTGCAAAATAGTGCTTGGGGGATCACACACTTTATTTTTCAATATTGATTTTTTGTGATCCGGTGTACTTAAGATTATGTGGTTTAAAAAATGAAGGTTTGCACAAGACACTTTACTATTCTTTCCAAGGTGCTCAACCTCACAACACTTATTATAACTTATCAGGAGGTTCAAGCAGTGCTTGGTGGAGTTATCTTTGTCAATTTATTTCATGATTATTTTTTTTGTACAAAGTTCTCCGAATACACTTGTTTTGCAAACCAATGTAATTTGAAAGGACAACCACTTTTCTTAAATATTAAGAGTGCAAAAAAAGGTGATGTATGTAAGATACTTGTGCAAAGTTTAATTCATTTTACAGTTACAATTAACAAGCATGAAATATGATAAAAATTGGTGCACATATTTAGAGGCATGCTAAGCTTGGTTCTACACAACCTTTTCATTACAATTGGTGCACATATGAGTACAAATATCAAAGAATGATAAAAACAATGTTCAAAATAGTTTGAAAAGAGGAATTATAATATTGTAGACGGTCTAAATGATGGATTAAATCATGCTTGATTTTCACAATAAAGTCCATACAGGATTATTGATATATAAAAAAAAAAATTTGATTTAAAGTTTGAACTCTTAAGATTGATCTTGGACTTCCCGAGTTCTACCCTGTGAGGGGTTTGCCCGGTACTAGGAGATGTGATGGGATGATAGCCCTAATCTCCCTTTCGCAAGATACTGTTGGATCTGTAGGCGCCCTTAGAGGGGGGTGAATAAGGGTTTTAAGATTTTCGAAATTATTTAGAGAATTTAAATCTTTACTGCTACCACCAGCGGTAGAGTTACCGCTCAGCGTTAGAGACAGTGAAAATTGCTCTTAGGTTGGAATCAATGAAAATAATTAAGCACGAATCAGAGATAAAGAGACAAACATATTTTCATTAATCATTAACTTGAAATAAATGTGATACCAAAACTTTTCCAAATAACCCTTGGAAAGAGGCGACCAATGAAAACTCTTTTGGTTTTCTATACCGACCCTTCTCCTAAGGACCGGTTGGCTTTAGCCTATCTCTCACTAGACAAGGCCTCAAGCCGCTCTAGCCCTTCCCTCACCAGAAAGGCCTTGAGCACTCCCTAGATCTACAGCCTAGACCTAGTCGCCAACGCGAGGAAAATTTCCCTACTCCCCGCATGGCCCTAGTCGTCGTGTGGCGAATTCCTCTACTTAACAAAAGTTATAAAGATTACAATTTGAAAACTAAAACAAGACAAGAACTAAGACTCCCTCAAATGTAGAACTTGATGTCGATCTAGATGCGATCGGATCGGTCTTCAAGTTCTTTGCATTCACTAATGATGACGGAGTTCATTGGCTGCTTGGGAAGGCTCTCACGTGTGCTCTAAAACATGGCTTCAAATCGTTCTGGAACAGCAAGCAACAACGGAGGAGGCGCACGTCTTTTTATAGAATCAGCCACTACCGCCTGCTGTAGTACTACTTCCCCGCGGTATCCACATTAGGCAATGAAGCACACAGGTCGTGGTAGTTTAGGCAACATTTTGAGCACCAAACACTAGCGCGCCGCGGTAACGCTAACGCCCCGCGATAGCGAGATATCCTTTCTTCAGCCACAATCTCCTTCCAAATCTGCTCCTCAATCAACTGCAGACGGGAAGTTTCCATAAGGCTACCGTCGGGCGGTATACACAACGCGCCGCGGTAGTGCATGTATTTCATCGAACGGGATTCCGCTTTCATCGATCGCAAATTCGTCGAACGCAGTGATAAGCATTTCGTCGAACGGGATTTCGCTTTCGTCGATCGCAAATTCGTCGAACGCAGTGATAAGCCTTTCGTCGAGCGCAGCTTTCATTTTGTCGAACGAAACACTAGCGCCAGCGGTAGTTCTAACGCACCGTGGTAAAGCATACATTTCATCGAGCGCCGCGGTAGAGCATGCAGATCGTCGAACGGAGCTTTCATTTCGTCGAACGCTAGTTCGTCGAATGGAGCTTTCATTTCGTCGAACGCCAGTTCCGTTCTCAGCGGTTTTTGATACGCTAGCGCCAGCGGTAGTGTTACCGTGGCGCGGTAACAATAGATAATCATCCTGATGTCGCTTCAACGTCTTTCTTTTTCACACTCATTTGTGGATTAAATGTTGAAGATCATGCACACTAGAAACACAATGCAAGTATGATCAAATACAATAGGATTTGTTATTGTCAAACCAAGAGATGCGGAAAGCATGTTCCAACAAACTCCCCCTTTTGATAATAACAAATCCCTTTAGAAAGAAATAGTTCAAAAGATAGGAATTGTGTTTATTAAAAAGGATAAGCATGAAATATAAGACATGTGCATATGCTCCCCCTAAATGAATGCTCCCCCTAAGTGAAAGCTCCCCCTACAACAAAACTTCATATGAACTTGACTTCCCCAAAACATGTTAATTTCTTTCAAATTTATTCTCCCCCTTTTGGTATTATCAAAAGAGAGTGGAGAGGTAGTCCTACCAAAAGTGTGCAATAACTGTGTAGAGAGGGAATGATCATGAGAAAGAGTTAAACGCTTAGGAAAAATTCAATAGATTGGAGAGAAAAAAGAAAGGAATGTGAAGAATTTGTCATAAAGAAACCACTTGTTGGGACAACGTATCCATGATCGAGCGTACAAGTAGTAAAGAGGTGGAAAGCATGACGAAATACTTTTTCGAAGTGAACATCTATATAGGAAATGTGAAGCATAGTAGATGATTAAGAATTTTATACATAACAAAATAGATGTTGTAGCATTTTAAGTACACAAAATAATTTCAGTTGTAACATAACCAAATACTAGTTTTGAAAGGTATGCAATACAGAGTTCTCATGGCGTAGCGGGAAAAAAAATGTAAGCATGATACAAGATATCAAGTCAATATGGAAGAATACAATGTTCTAAATTGAGAAACCATGTACACTTATACATTGTATTGATCATGCAAGGCTATCTAGTGCATTTACTTAAGAATTTAGAGAATACATGTAGATATGCAATAGACTCCAATTCTCATGAGTAGAAGGCTTACAAGTGAAATTGATGTGTACAAAATAGTGTTTTTGATAAAAGTATACATTTGAGTTAATCAAAACACATGAAATGTATAATGGAATAAACACAATATTATGGAACAAGCGTTTTTAGAGTTACCTCGTCCCACAAAGCTATATAAAATTTTCAATGCACATAGAAAAATAGTACAACTACCAAGGTGCTCTGCACACACAATGCTTATTAAGACTTATCAGGGTGCAAAGTAGTGCTTGGGGAATCACAATTATTATTTTGAATTTTAGTTATTTGTGATTCGGTGTACAAGAAGAAGTAGTGTAAAAGGAAAATGTTTGCAACAAGGCACTTTACAATTCTTTCCAAGGTGCTCAACCTCACAATGCTCATTAAGACTTATCAGGAGGGTGAGTAGTGCTTGGTGGAGTTATCTTTGTCAATTATTCATTTGAATTTTTTTTGCTTAACGACAAAGGTCTCCGAATTCACTTGTATGTGCAAACAAAAGATTTTGGAAAGACATGCTTCTTCAAAAAATAGGTGCATGAAAAAGATTTTTACATGTGGTGTAGGTAAAACTAAGCATGCCTAACAATAATATTAAGTTGTTACACTACACAATCATGAAGGAGAAGATTAAATTCATATGTAGTATATCAAAAGGTGTGAGTAAAAAAAATATTTGCGAATATAAGCCATTTACTCATACATAGAGGCATGCTATGCAATACTACACATGATTTCTATAATCAATTTCAAAGCACTCATAAGATAATGATCAAGGCATGATACACAAGCAATGTTATTAAGATACTTGAAATAGAGAATAAAACATTGTATACAAAACTTGGCAAGATAAACCATATCATCCTTGAAACATAGAAAATTACATATGTTTTTATAAATTTTAAGTTTTTCAAAAAACAAAAATAAAACAAATAAAAAGCATGTTTTTGTTGTTTTAATTGGTTTTTCAATTTTGTAGTTGGTTTTGATATATAGAAAAACAAAGCATGTTTATGGTTGGATTTTGATTTGTTTTATAGTTTTTTTTTTGTTTTTAGAATTTTAAAAGAAAATAATAGGAACTGAAAAATAAAAGAGTGAAAAAGAAAACAGGAAATTCAGAAATATCCACTACCGCCAGCGGTACTCAGCTATCGCCGAGCGGTAGTGACAGAGCACAAATTTTTGGAAAAGTGTAAATTTTTTCATAATTTTTCTTTTGAAACTAGTTGTGCAGATTAATGACACTCCAGTTCAGTAAAGAAATCAGACATATGCATACACAAAAATGCGTATTTCACAAGTTCAAGCTAGTATGTCCAAAACCCATAGTTCTAGTCTAAGTAGATGAAATCGTGAATCGGGAAGAGGATTGGTAAAGATGTCCGCAAGTTGTGATTCAGTTCCAATGAAGTTTACATGAACATGTTCCTTTTTGATGTGATCCTTAATGAAGTGGTGTCTTACGTCAATGTGTTTAGATTGTGAGTGATGAACAGGGTTGTTTGTTTAGTCAATAGCACTCTTGTTGTCACACTTAAGTTCAATATTAGTTTAATGAACACCAAAGTCTTCTAATGTTTGAGTCATCCAAAATGCTTGGGCACAACAACTTCCTAGTGCAATATATTCTGCCTCGGTGGTGGAGAGGGCAACAGAATTTGGTTTTCTACTTGACCATGCAACTAGAAAAGGACCTAAGAAATGACAGGTACCACTAGTGCTCTTCCTATCTAATGAACAACCCGCATAATCAGAATCAGAATACCCATGCAATAGAAAAGAATCATTATTTGGATACCAAAGTCCTAAGTTTGATGTGCCTATTAGATATCAAAAAATTCATTTCACCGCTTTTAAATGAGATTCTTTTGTATTTGCTTGAAATCTAGCACATAAGCATACCAAACATAATATCGGGTCTAGATGCACTAAGGTATAATAGGGATCCAATCATTCCTCTATATAAAATTTGGTCAATTGAAATTCCGGCTTCATCTTTTCCTAATTTTAGTGATGCGCTCATTGGAGTACTAGCTTGTTTTAAATTTTCAAACTCAAAACATTGTAGCATATCATGGACATATTTGGATTGACAAATAAAAATTCCATCATTTCTTTGGGTTATTTGAAATCCTAAAAAATATGTTAGTTCACCCACTAGACTCATCTCAAATTCATTTTGCATCACTTGAATAACTTCCTTACACAACTCTTCATTAGTGGCTCCAAAAATAATATCGTCAGCGTATATTTGTAAACTTATCAAATCATTATCACAGTGCTTAATGAAGAACATGTTATCGGCACTACCCATTTTATAACCGTGCTTTAATAAAAAAGATTTTAAGCGTTCATACCAAGCACGGGGCTCTTGTTTTAGACCATAAAGCGCTTTTTCTAATCGATATACATGATTTGGAAATTTTTCATCAATAAATCTGGGGGGTTGTTCGACATAGACTCAAGGCGAGCAACAGGTGCAAATGTTTCATCAAAATCTACCCCCTCGATTTGAGAATAACCTTGTGCCACTAATCGAGCTTTGTTCCTAGTTATTCTAGATTCTCCATCTAATTTATTTTTAAATATCCATTTGACACTGATAACCGGGTGATTAGATGGTCTTTTAACTAGTTTCCAAACCCTATTGCGTTCAAATTGATTCAATTTGTCATTTATAGTAATAAACCAAAATTCATCATTCAAAGCAGTTGAAACATTTTTCGGTTCTATTTCGGAAACAAAGCATAAGTTTGAAAAGGATTCATTAAAAGAAGAATGTGTAGTTACCCCTCTTGATGGTTCTCCAATTATAAGCTGCCTTGGATGATCTCTTGTAAATCGAAGCACACTTGGAGGCACGTGCTCATCTTGCACCATCTCTACTTCTTTTTCTTCTCCAAGTGGATCATCATCATCATGCTACAATGGTGAAAGAGGTACATCTTCATTTCCTGCACAAGTAGAATCTACACAAGGCAGAAGTTCATCAAACTTCACATGAATAGACTCTTCAACCTTTGTAGATTTTTTATTATATACTCTATATGCTTTGCTAGTGGAAGAGTAACCAAGAAAAATACCTTCATCACGTTTTTCATCAAATTTAGCTAATGCATCCTTGGTGTTTAGGATAAAGCATTTACAACCAAAGACATGAAAATATGATACATTAGGTTTCTTTTGAAAGTATAATTCATATGGGGTTAATTTAAAAATAGGGCGAAGCATAACATGATTTATGACATAACATGATGTATTTACTGCTTCGGCCCAAAAATATCTAGGCAACCCATACTCGGATAGCATGGTGCGTGCAAGTTCTTGAAGAGTTCTATTTTTCCTCTCCACCACACCATTTTGTTGTGGGGTGCGTGGAGCGAAAAATTCGTGTTTAATACCTAGATTATTACAGAAAGTGGTGAAGCTATCGTTTTCAAATTCTCCACCATGATCCGATCGTATAACCTTGATTTTTAGATCTAATGCATTTTGAATACAATTGCAAAGCTTTGTAAATTCAGAAAATGCATCGGATTAGGAGGTAAGAAATAAGGTCCAAGTAAATCTAGAAAAATCATCAATTAAAATAAAAGTGTACTTTTTACCACCAAGACTACACGTGCTAATAGGTCCAAAAAGATCCATGTGAATTAGTTGTAAGGGTCTTGAGGTGGATATTTCTTTTTTACTCTTAAATGATTTTTTTGAAAATTTTCCTTTTTGGCATGGCGAGCATAAGGAAGGTAGATTTCCATTTAGCATAGGCAAACCATTAATGAGTTTATTCTTTGACAATTTTAAGATTAACTTGGTGCTAGAGTGACCGAGAAGCCTATGCCATAATTCAAGTTCTTCATTTTTTGATATATGACATTTGAGAGATACACGTGATAGATCATGAAAGGCAATTAGATACACATTGTGAATTCGTGGTGCAGTGAGTACAATACTATTGCTTTTAGGATCTATAATTTTGCATAAATCAGTAGAAGACTCAAATAAGACATTTAGACCTTTATCACAAAGCTGACTAATAGAAATCAAGTTGTGTTTCAAACCTTCTACATATAAGACATTAGTAAGAGAGAAAGAATTGTTACCCACATTACCGGTGCCTAAAATCCTTCATTTTCCATTGTCCCCAAATGTCACCATTCCTCCTTTCTTCTTAGTGAGGCTAAGGAATTTTGCTTTATCGCCCATCATGTGCTTGGAGCACCCTGAGTCCAAGTACCACATGTTTTCCTTTTCCTTAGCCTGCCAACAGACCTAACAAGAAGATGAGAGTAAAGATCCGGATACCTAGGTGGTTCCTCCCATCGAATAGGTGGAAACCTTAGGCACCCAGATTTGCTTGGCAGTACATCGACCCTTCATCCTGCAGGAGTCCAAGGTATGCCCGAAGTGATGGCACTTGGCACATAACACAAAAGGGGTTGAGACCTTTTTCAGTTTTTGTTGTGGACTCTTGCTGGAGGATGGGGAATCCGCAGAATAAATTCCAGATTTGTGATTATTCGATGAATTATGAGCTTTGTTACAACCGCCAGCGTTAGAAGTTACCGACGGGCGGTAGTTAGTGTAACACCATTCCAGTACGAATAATATAACAGTAGGTCCGACCGGGACCCCACGCTATACTAACCATACTAGCTAGGCGTTAAAAGGAGATATACAGAAAAGAACTACACCAGAGTATACTAAACATAAGCGGAAGCATAAAGATTTAACATTTCTTTTCGAATAGTCCACTATCACAGGAATGAAACAATAAAGTGTAGAGTTACGACCTTAAGGCCTTACATTCCAAAAAGTACAAAACTCCAAAAACATACTTCGGCACGCAGGCCGGCAATACATGAAAAGCAGAAAAGAGGCTAGCCTTCGAGGGCCAACACAGCAAAAGGGCCACCGCCCGCTATTTCCCGCTTGGCTCACCTGCACCTGCAACAACGTTCCACCAAAACGTGGCAAACAGGTAACCGGTCAGCTAAAGCTGACCAAAATTATAACGACCCCACCCCTAAAGCCGGGGTGGTGGTACTCCTTCCCTGCAGGCATACAGTATAGGCATAGATTGTCAAGGTACATTCAAACACCACATGTACAAGTGATGGCGCAAATCTTAGCACACCGCTATAGGCGATAGTAAGACTGCGGCACAAAACGGCAGTGTACCGATCGTTCAAGTAATATAAAATGGGAATGAATCCCCAAGTATCGATCTCAAAGGAACACAGTAAGGTGGATTTTATTATCGAGGAAGGACTTGAGATAGAAGTCCTTTCGAGCGGATGGATGCGGAAATGGGGGATTTGGTTTGTGGAAAATAAAAGAAAACAACTTAAACTACTCTGATGCAATGCCGCTATGCAATGCTTCGCTTGGCGGGATGGAATTTACGTAGGCCTTGAGCGCGCTACTTCGTAAGGGCGGATGGACGAGTAGGCAAGCGGATGGAATGGTTCGCACCGGCGGGGTCGGAATGGATTACACGAGCCGCTATGCCACGCTTCGCTAGGCGTATGGAAGAGTAGGCATACGGATGAGGGTCGCAAGCACCTCGTCGACAAGCACGCCCCTAGCAATTGCTAGTGCGGCACACGAACGTGACGGCGGGATGGAGGATGGAATGGGGCGCACCTCAAGCAACTCAAACAGTAATGTATTTTACATAGACATGAAATGTATAGAAATGCAAATAAAGTTAAGTGCTACTTCATCATAATGTTAGCTCTAACTACATATACATCAATAAGAGAAGAACAAGGCAAGAAATCGACCGAATCCGAAGTCTCGTTATAGATTCACGGTTGGAATCGCCAGGTTGTCAATCCGCATCCAAACTCGATCCGCAACTACGTCAGGGGTAGAGAGAGCTGTCACTACTCTCCAATGAGCCCGTCTTCTTCGTCTCACGATCCGGTAGAGGTTGCAAACTTCCTCTTACTTGATGGCGATGGCGGCTAGATCTTCCTTTGAAGCGCTAGGATGAAGGAGGAGGCCGAGAGGAAGCTCCGGCTCAAGATTGGCATGAAGAACAAGCCCGGAGCACCTCCAGATGGTGGGCGGCGATGGAGGGGCGAAATCGGGGCTCTGGAGCAAGAAAACGGCGGACTGGCGGAGTTGGAAATGAGCGATCTCGTCCTAATTTGCGAGCAGGTCAATATATAGGCGCAAGAATAAACAGTGCGCACGATCGGTGGTGCACGACCAGTGGTCGTGCGCACTAGAATCCTGTGATCATGCGCCTGCCTGGGCGGAGCCTGCAATGTAAGTAATTTATAAAATATAATGTTCACACGACCAGTGGCGCACGACCAGTGGTCGTGCGCACTATCGTAAGTGGTCGTGCGCTCTGGTCGAGACAGAACTCATAAAATGGGGGTTAAGTGCGCACGATCAGCGGCGCACGACCAGTGGTCGTGCGCAATAGAACCAGTGATCGTGCGCAGTGTTCCTGTACAGAATTGTACCGGGGACACCTGCACGACTCCTGTTCCAACAGGAATGCTAATCAGGCCACTGAAAGTGGAACTCAACAATACGATAAGGCTATCAAAAGAGAGTAAGCAGAAAAACACACCAAATTAGGCCAAGAAGTGCACCTAGCATAGAATGTCAAATATGAGCTAAAACAAGGCTAAAGTGCAGTGGAATGACTAGAAAACGGCCAAGATGAGTCCATAAATGTGTATATAATTGGGACTCATCACACCCCCAGACTTACCTGTTTGCGCATCCCGAGCAAACCATCTCTCGTGGACAGGAAAAACATAAGCTGACAAAGAAATTGTCAAGCGGAGTACCATGCGAAGTCGCATGCTCACACGCGTAGAAATACAATAGATAAAATTCCTAATTATGCATATTAGTTTATAATTTCCTAGGAGCGTATTTATATATTTCATTTACTCAAAAATTGAATCACGGTGAATCATAAGGTCGCACATAGGAAGAAACTAAACTGAATGCTAAAACAAGCATTGCCAAAGATCGGGGCTCGAGACAACTCCATTGAAATCCATCAATGTCGGTGACCATAAGCTTGCCCGTTCGCACTCTCTCCACGGCACTGGTTTGACTCAACTGTGTGAATCAATATGACTTTAGGTTTTAAATGGGGCTTGGGTTTAGGTGAGGTATACAATGATAAAGACGATGGCTCAAATACTAAACCCAAATGAGCTAGTGCAGAAATTCTCCTCATTCACCACACAAATACGCGGGTACACCACACCCCCAGACTTGGATTTGACTACATGGGTGTGTGCACCGCCTACTCCCAAACATACATTTATACACAGATTTTTCAATAAAGCTCATATCTTCTTCTTTTCTTCTCACTTCTCTTCTTTTTCTTATTTTCTTTTTCTTTTCACATATTTTCAGCAATTTAAACAATGATGCATATCTGCATTTTCACAAACATATCACTACATCAACAACCCAATCATGAAAGTAATATACTAGAGCTCAAATTTGGGTGTGCGACTAGGATTGGCTTTTGGGCTTTGGTGAAATAAAAGTGGGGCTGAATCAAAGAACGGGTAGGCAAAACTAGGCTAGCGAGGATAAAGCGATAGGAATGGGTAAAAAGGCTCAACCGGGCCAAAATGATGGCCTACATCACATTCACACAAATGACTAACCGTATACCCATTCTTCAAGAATCGCTTGGGGCAAGTTCTAGCCACCGAGAAAGATGATCCTTCCTCCCGACTCGGGCAATACAAGGCTAACGAACGCCCACACACATTCCTATGCTACCGTCTGATTCACACCGGATTCACCACTTTTATGAGTAAAGTATACAATATCTATGCTAATAGAAAAATACAATCTAAAAGCCTAAAAAGAAATTGAATCTACAAGAATTTCTAAGCGAGACATGAGCACTCGACTAGGAGCACTACAGGAGTCAACATTTTACTCCGCCTCATAATCCTAAGCCAATACAGTGATTTTCCAAATCACACGAAAAGAAATGAGTTCGGCTCAAGATGTGCCAACAGCTAAGTGCGCGCTCATGTGGGTGTTGTGGTGTACAATGAAACTGAACAAAACAAAAATAAATGACAGCTCCTAGTATGCTGTACAATGGTGCACGTGAGCGGGTAAACGAAACTACTCTCCCCCAGACTTAAACTAAACAAAATGCGCAAAATATAGCCATGAAACTCAGAATAATGCTAGGGAAAGAGAGTACCCAGTGCTCAGAAATGAGCACACCAGAAGATTGGCTTGTAAGCTAAAATGAGTCGCAGCATCCGCCATCCAGAAAAGATACCTGCAGGGGTCAGCTCCGCAGAAACAAAAGAAAATAGAAAACTGAAAAAGAAATACTACTAACTAAACATGATTAGGTGAAATGAAAATACAGAAAAGAAAGATAACTACTGGGGTTATTGTCATCCCAGCACGACTTATTCAAAAACTAAAGGTTCTAGCTAATGGGCGTATGAAAAAGGAAATGAACAGGTAACTATCCTAATACGCGTGTCGGTAGCGGGTACCGATACGGCGACAGAACAGTTACTCCTCTACCCAAATAATAAAACCTACATAACGCAGGTAGAGGAAACAGAAAGTAAGAAGAGGAGGAGATATCCTCACTCAACTCACCCAACACATCCTTGCCTAGCAAGGTGTCGTCAACAGGGAGGTGGCAGGAGGAAAAGGCAATGAGTGGAGTTTCCTCTACGGAGGGGGAATCAACCTCCTCACATAAGAGGATGCTCTCATCATTGACTTGGGCAATATGCACCAAATCCTCCTAGGGTACCTGTGAAGACTCAACCTGCACAGGCTCGGATGAAGAGGGGGAATTGAGAAATGAACAAGACGAAGAACATAAATAATCAAAAATTGGGGGAGTGGTCCCGGTCTCACTCCCATCAGGTTGGGTAAGTAAAATAATGTTTGCATTGTCATCAATGCTACAAGGTTCGGCGGGATCAACAGTGGCCATGCCTAAGATTTGGACTTCCTCCACCGGTGCTGAGGAAAAATCCTCTTCACCTAGAAGATAGTCCTCCTCCATAGGAGTAGGCATAATACTAAGATCAACCGCCTCCTCTTGTGACACATCATCGACAATGTCGTCAGAGACGAATGTAGTATGCACAACAGGGGGAAGAATAGTGCTCGGATAAAAGTCGAGCACCGATTCCTCACAAAGAATCGAATCCATTAGGGGTGGTGGATGCACCGGGAGAATAGGCTCACCAATGTCGGTGCCCAGATCAGCCACACATCTGGTGACCGTGTCAATGCCATACCCTTCAAGATGTGAAGGTGGCAAAGACACATAACCAGATGTTGAAGGTGTGCCGCCAGAGTTAGGATTCGGGATGATCCGGATATCCGGCTCGTCATCCTCATCCAATTGGCGAAGATACTCGACACAGTCCTTCAAGACATGATCAGTGCTCCGAAAAAACCGGCACTGCCTTGCGGGCTTCTTTGGCACAGCGGGTGCTGAAGCCGAAAAGAAGTAGAACGGTAAAGGCTCAGCAGAGTAGCCATAAGATTTATGCGCACCATATGGAGTACCAGACGAAGTCGGCGCTCTATATGCTGGGCGAGAAGAATTATGCCCACCATTCTCCGTAGGGTATTCATCACTAGAGTGGGAGGTAGCTCTACACCAACGGTAATAAATATTAAGATGTGCCCACATAGTGCGAAGATAAAACGATTCAAAAAGAAAAACACTATTGTGCGAAATACCACACCTAACAAAAATTACTAACGCAACCTAATTAAAAACAGGAAACAGAAAACGAGGAAATAAAACAAAGGAATGCAATTTATAAATGGAAGGGCTTCTCTCTCAGGTTCTCCCTCTCCAGAAAACTCACACGACTGTGTTCCCCGGCAACGGCGCCAAAAACTTGATAGCGCAAATCTTAGCACACCGCTATAGGCGGTAGTAAGACTGCGGCATGAAACGGCAGTGTACCGATCGCTCAAGTAATATAAAATGGGAATGAATCCCCAAGTATCGATCTCAAAGGAACACAGTAAGGTGGAGTTTATTATCGAGGAAGGACTTGAGATTGAAGTCCTTTCGAGCGGATGGATGCGGAAATGGGGGATTTGGTTTTTGGAAAATAAAAGAAAACAACTTAAACTACTCCGATGCAATGTCGCTATGCAATGCTTCGCTTGGCGGGATGGAATATACGTAGGCCTTGAGCTCGCTACTTCGTAAGGGCGGATGGACGAGTAGGCAAGCGGATGGAATGGTTTGCACCGACGGGGTCGGAATGGACTACACGGGCCGCTATGCCACACTTCGTTAGGCGGATGGAAGAGTAGGCATACAGATGAGGGTCGTAAGCACCTCGTCGACAAGCACGCCACTAGCAATTGCTAGTGCGGCACACGAACGTGACGGCGGGATGGAGGATGGAATGGGGCAGACCTCAAGCAACTCAAACAGTAAAGTATTTTACATAGACATGAAATGTATAAAAAAGCAAATAATGTTAAGTGCTACTTCATCATAATGTTAGCTCTAACTACATATACATCAATAAGAGAAGAACAAGGCAAGAAATCGACCGAATCCGAAGGCTCGTTGTAGATTCACGTTTGTAATCGCCGGGTTGTCAATCCGCGTCCAAGCTCGGTCCGCAACTACGTCCGGGGTAGGGAGAGCTGTCACTACTCTCCAATGTGCCCGTCTTCTTCGTCTCACGATTCGGTAGAGGTTGCAAACTTCCTCTTGCTTGATGGGGATGGCGGCTAGATCTTCCTTTGAAGCGCTAGGATGAAGGAGGAGGCCGAGAGGAAGCTCCGGCTCAAGATTGGCGTGAAGAACAAGCCCGGAGCACCTCCAGATGGTGGGTGGCGATGGAGGGGCGAAATCGGGGCTCTGGAGCGAGAAAATGGCGGACTGAAGCGGAAGAAATGCGGAGCTCCAACCTAAATCGCGAGCAGGAATATTTATAGGCGCTGGAATAAACAGTGCGCACGGTCATTGGCGCACGACCAATGGTCGTGCGCACTAGAATCCTGTGATCGTGCGCCTGCCTGGGCGGAGCCTGCAATGTAAGAAATTTATAAAATATAATGTTCGCACGACCAGTGGCGCACGACCAGTGGTCGTGCACATTATCGTAAGTGGTCGTGCGCATTGGTCGAGACAGAACTCATAAAATGGGGGTTAAGTGCGCACGATCAGCGGCGCACGACCAGTGGTCGTGCGCAATAGAACCAGTGATCGTGCGCAGTGTTCCTGTACAGAATTGTACCGGGAACACCTGCACGACTCCTGTTCCTACAGAAATGCTAATCAGGCTACTGAAAGTGGCACTCAACAATACGATAAGGCTATCAAAAGAGAATAAACATAAAAACACACCAAATCAGGCCAAGAAGTGCACCTAGCATAGAATATCAAATATGAATGAAAACATGCCTAAAGTGTAGTGCATAGACTACAAAATCGGCCCGGATCAGTCCATAAATGTGTATATAATTAGGACTCATCAACAAGCAATCAACACCAACGTGGGCACGCACGGCCACACATTTTGTGCTCTCAAGGCACTCTCACGATGTAATCTCCGAGCTACACCTAACAACTCCTTAAACAAAGAGTTCGCATGAGATTTGACAGTCAAGACTAACCTGCCTTACGGACCAATCCCAACATCATACGGTGCACCGAGGAGCTACCTCTTCACCGATTCGATATGGGAGCGGGTTCGGTTCAGCTTTGCCCGTGCTCAAATCGTCGGAATCAATCGCCGCGACGCGGGTACAGCTTCACCTCGGCCCGAATAACAAAAGGAGGTTTCACACCCCCACAACCAGTTCCCTGGGAGATACCACCGGCGCTAGCCCTAGTGCCGGGCGGTAGTGGCAGATCTCCGAATCCACCCACAACTTCGAGTATTTCCTGGAGATTACCTCCAGGACTCCCTGCAGTACTCTACTGTACATAGAACCCAAAAGTAGCGCAAACAAAACATGGAGTCTTCTCCGGCATAATTAATCACTATAGCCATCACCAATCCAGACCAACCTGGCCGGATGGGTTTCACACACAATGCGTATATCCGTACTACGATTCCAGATGCTAATGCAAGTAACCAATGGGGACCGAAATGATCAACTCGCTGGAAAACTCCCTTTTCTCCACCAATCGGTGGGGGATTTTCCATGCAAACATGCCATAAAAAGGAGGACTTCACTTGTCCAAGTAGAAGATCGTTACCCTTGTCGTTTTCTTGTTCACCATGAGAATCCAAGATTCTAAACGGATGAAAAGGACCGCACCGGGCCGCTCTCCATGGATCTGTAAATGGCTCGCGATTCGGAGCTTCGGAGCTCCGTCAATGGTGGGAGAAACCTTCTTCTTCCTCCTTGGCTTTCCTCTTTCTCAAGCTTGAAGAGAGATAAGACTAGAAATAAAGAGAATATCTCCTCTGGTCAAGGCTGAAGAAATCCCGGATTAATCCCCAGCCATCGGATCTAAGAACATAAGGATTTGACGGCCACGATTTCAAATCACAGATCTGTATCGTGCGCTTGCGCCGGCGCTAGCGCTAGCGCCTTCGCTAGCTTCCGTCTCGACGGCTAGCGTCTGTCGACACTTAAATCTTTCGTCTCAACGGCTAGCAACCGTCGATATGGATAGCACCAGGCGGTAGCACTACCGCTTGCGCTAGCTCCCAGCAACCCAATTCAGCTTCAAAGTTTTGGGGTGTTACAACTCCACCCCCCTTAACAGAAATTCGGCCCGAAATTCCGAAAACAGAAAGGTACAAAAAGATTATACATGATAGGAAAAGCTCGGGGTACTCCGCAAGCATGTTTTGCTCTCTTTCCCAAGAGAGTTCCTCTCTTCCGCAATTGTTCCAACGGACCTTCACCATCCGAATGGACTTGTTCTGCAACTGCTTCACATCAGTGTCTTCAATGCATATGGGTTTGACTTTCGTCACTATCCCACCATCTACCGACACTTCGCTGACCGCAACAACATGAGTAGGCTCTTTCACTGCCTTCCGCAAAATAGAAATGTGAAATACGTCATGAAGCCCGCTTAGCTCCGAAGATAGAGCAAGCCGGTAGGCATCTTCACCAATGCGCTCTAAGATCTTGAACGGTCCTAAGTACCTTGCACTTAGCTTTTTCAAGCGTTGGATCCTCGATACTCCTTTGAACGGTTTGATATTGAGAGAAACTCAGTCGCCAATGGCGAACTTGACATTACAGTTATTTGCATTGTAGTATTTTGCTTGCCTATCCTGGGCAATGAGCAACCGCTCCCGAATAGCCCGAATTGATGTATTTTCCTCATCCACGTCCTTGCATTTTAACAACTTAGTGTCGCCCGTTTCAGCCCAAGATAACAATGTGCGACATTTCCTACCATAAAGAGCCTCGAAAGGTGCCATCTTTATACTTGATAGGTATCTATTGTTGTAAGCAAACTCAATCATATAGAGATGGTCCTCCCATCTCTTTCCGAATTCCAGGGCGCACATCCTCAGCATGTCCTCCATCGTCCTATTGGTCCTTTCGGTCTGTCCATCCATTTGCGGGTGGAAGGTCGTGCTAAATTTTAGCTTGGTACCAAATAATTGATGAATTGGCCTCCAATCATTTGATGTGAACCGCCCATCACGATCACTGACGATGCTATGGAGAATCCCGTGCAACCGTACGATGTTATCGACGTACAACTTTGCCAGCTTTTCCATAGAATCATCCTTTCGGTTCGGAATAAAGTGTGGTACCTTCGTCAATCGGTCCACGACCACCCAGATGGCGTCGTTTCCATGTTGCGATCTCGGCAATCCATGCACGAAATCAATCGAAATATCATCGAACTTCCATTCCAGAATCGGCAAGGACTTTAGAAACCCGCTAGGACGTTGACATTCCGCCTTCACCAACGCGCAAGTATGACACTTGGCCACGTAGAGGGCAATGTATTTCTTCATACCCGGCCACCAGAAGAGTTTCTTCATATCCATGCACATTTTCGTGCTCCCAGGGTGGATCGAGTACTTGGTATGATGAGCCTCGTACATCAACTCCGCCCGTAGAGTGACAACATTTCGGACGCACAATCTATCCTTTTTCCACATAAGGCCATCTTCGAAAGAGAAATCGGCATTTGACCCATCGACGGTCTCCGCTTTATAGCATTTCATGCTCTCATCCAGCTCCATTGCTTGTCGAACTCGGTCGGCAAGGTCGTATTGAACTTCCATCCAGTTCAAGTATGCTGAAGGAGACGCTCTTCTATCGACACAAATGATCTCCATATCTTCTAGCTCGCGGATTATACGCTCATCGTTCATCAAAATCCAATTTGCTTGAGCAGGAGTCCGACGACTCAATGCGTCCGCAACTACATTTCCCATACCAGGAGTATATTTGATGTTGAAGGTGTAGTCCCCAAGGAACTTGAAAGACTTTAATTATGGGTAGCTAATCACCTAGAGGGGGGGGGGGGGGGTGAATAGGTTATTTTAAAAACTATTGCAGTTCTTGATTATAACCAAAATAAAACTGATTAGAGCTTTCAAGAATAAGAACACATACAGAAAAGACACACAGAATTTTATAGTGGTTCCCCTTATCTTGGGTAATCCACTTTCCCCCTTCTCCCCTTCTAGCAGTGTGCTAGATAGGGTTTATATCTCCTCCAGATCTCAGACCACAAACAGGTCTTACAGCTCAGATCACAACAGATCTTACAGTCTCAGATCTCACAGATCTTACCCTCTCAGATCTCAGCAGATCCTACAAACTCAGATCTCACAGATCCTACCTCAGCCTTTATAACTAGGCCTATAGCTCAGATTCACGCATGAATCCTACAACTCAGATCTCACCTGATCTTACAACTCAGATCCTTGACAGATCCTACACTCAGATTTGACAACTCAGATCCTACAAGAATTTATAAAGAGAATAACAAATACTTAGAATCAGATTTCAGATTGTTGAGTCTTCTTGATCTGCCTGAATGATCAGACAGAAATCTTCAATAGAATAGCAGCAGCAAATGATCTTCTTGATTCGACAGGCTGTGATGACTGTTCTTCTTCTTAGGAAGACAGATTCTTCCTTCTTGATCTTCTTCTTTCAGAAAGATGTATCAGCACCAGATTGTTGAATGAAATCTTCAAGTTAGATTGGTTCTGAAAGGGAAGATGACTTCTCCAGAATCTTTCTCAAACTTTCCCTCAAACTGATGAAGACGATAATGGCTTTCGAAAGATAGGAAAAACTAACTTAACTACATAACCCATAGGTCATGCCTTCTATTTATACCCCGCCATCTGCAACGTCTGTTACGCTCCTCTAAGTCAGCATGACGTTAAGTCTTCAACGGTATTCAATGTCTTCAAAAGAAACAAAGGCTTAGCTAGCGGTAGAAGATATTCCTCAGTTCAGAGTATTTGTAGAAGAGGCGTTGAGGACTTAGCATCTCTATCGATGCTTTTTCCATTAGGTGTCGAGCGATATGTAGATACTCGACGCATACTCCTTAGACTGAAGCTCTCGACTCCTCCTTCTTAGGCTTTGAGCAATCAACAGTAAGTTGACGCTTTTTATCTATAGAAGTCGAGCAGCATACAGAGGCTCGACGCTTCTTAACTAATCCTTCATATTTCGACTCTTCTTGTTTGCGCTGAGCTGACTGAAGTTTAGTCAACACTTCTCTTTCCACAGTGACGAGTGATATAACTTGGCTCGACGCTTCCAAACTTGGTCTCAGAACTTCAGCGGCGACCTTGTCTATTTGAGCAATGGACATGAGTCAACGCTTCTGGGTCACAGGCGTCGAGCGATGTATGATGTCTCGACGCTTGTAAACTTGGATGGATTCCATGAGCATTTTGCCTGACCTGATCTCCTGCACATTGATTCTAGAGAGAATATCAAATATATTCTGAGATATATCTTTGATTTAAGAATGGACTTCTCCAAATCTAAGACATTGTAGGCAATGATCCCAACAATCTCCCCCTATTTGAAGAAGTCATAATCTCAGTCAATGATATATCTCTCATTTCAAAGATAATCAATATTTTCTAATTTCTATACAGGTTATCAAAATGAGTAGTATAATTCCTTATAAAATTGGATTACCAAAACATTCTATCCACAGAAATTATTTCAGACATGATTTTTCATATAAGTGCAAAAACATAAGCAATTCAGAATAAGACATGTCATGAAGAGAGAAAGAATCACATAACAGGCATATATATATATATGATCATGAAAAATAGTTAGCACTGGGAACTCATCAAGATTGTTCAAAGACATATCAATTACATTTCTCTGAAACTACTAGTAAAGATTAAATTTCTAAAGCTGCTCAGGATCCTTGAATTCAATTCCTCTTTTGGCTCTTTTGGAAAGTACTTCAGCAACTTCCTTTCTCTCTTGAAATAACCAAATGGTTTTGGAAAGTATCTGATTGGCTCCATATCACCTGCCTGAATCTTCCCAGCCATTTTGTCAGCCTTAAATTTGGTCTTCAGTTCCTCTTTATCCCTATGCTTTAACCATTCAGCTTCAGAATACCACTTTCCTCTTTCCTCTGGGTTACCTTTCACGGCTTCCCAAGCTGACATAATCAATTCTCTGGAAGAGGGAGACCAATGGTCAAAATCAACCCTTGATTGAACCTCCTCTCTGAACTTTCTTTTACTAGATTCAACCTGCTCATTAATAAAATGCTCTCTTTTGCTCTTATCTTCAGGACTATACATTTTAGCAATTTGCTTTTGAACCTGAGTAAGAGAAGCTAGCCTGGTCTCAGAAACTTGATCATTCTCATAATCAATGGGAGGATATCCAAGAATTTCTCTTATAGAGTTTGAGGTCCACACAGCATGCTCAGAGCTGGCTTGAATCATTGAGCTCTCCCCCTTTAGGACTTCTTCAACAATATGATCTCTTATAACATTTTTCTGAAACCTGACTTGACCTTCCAAGTGATTAATTCCACTCTCAATGGATTTCCTTACCTTAAATAGATGGTCATCTATGGTATCTGCATGCAACTTTGCTTGATCTTTCAGAATTGTGGAGCTGTCATCAATTTTAGCCAAAATATCAGTATTCTGCTGTTGCAGTCTAGCTTCAATCTTATTTGTACCTGTCAGGACTTGTGCAACCTGTTCTTTATACAAAACTTGCATGTTGCTACTTAGTATTCCTTAGTTTGTCTGAACATCATCCACTGTCTTTGTAATTCTAGCTTGTGACTCTTTAAGAACCTTTGATGTTTCTTTGATTACATCAAGTTGTTCAGTTGTATAATCTACTGAAGCACCAGCTCTTTTGAAGAACTTTACCATTTCCTTTCTCAATGCAGATATCTGGTGATTAACTTCAAATCTAACCAATTTCAATTGGAAATCTACTTCATTTTTCAGTTTTGTGTTATTTTCTTCAATATATTGTTCTAATAATCTTCTTTGATTATTTAGCAACACCTCCAGTTGAGGTAGAATAGGACTAAGATCCACATTGATTTCCTTTTCCATTTCAACATCTCTACTGCTTTCTTCTCTCATGAAAGAATCATTTCTCTGGCTCATATGGGAGCTAGAGGATTCTATCTTGATTACCTTCTCAACAGGTTTCTTTGTTGCTTCAGGCTCTCCTTCTACCTCCATAGCATCAACTACAGAATTCACTTTAGCAGGGATCTCAGCCTGAGACTCCCCCTCAAATGGTGCATTATCTTCAGCTGGAAATTCATCTTGAGGCTCCCTCTCAATCTCTGCATTGATCAGATCAATTTTGTCTTGAGCAGGGATCTCATCCTGAGCCTCCCCCTCAACTGCTGCTTTGCTCAATTCAGAATTGTTCTGAGCAGGAATCTCATCTTGAGTCTCTCTCTCATTTAGAAAAATCCCATCAAGTCTAGCAGGGGATACATGAAGACTTCCTCTTTCTTCTTCTCCTTTCTCACTCTCATCCTTTTCTGTATCAGGAGAACTGTCCCTTTGATTGTTCCCCTCTTCTTCCTCTTCAGATGTTGTAAGGTTTGGATCATGAATTGGAGAAGATCTGGTTTTTCTTTTGGAAGAGGATGAGCTTGATGAACTTGAAGAAACCATCTTCTTCTTTTGCTTCTTGACTTTCTTCTGCTTGGGAGAAGTATCTGCTGGTGGAAGATTTGATAAGACTCTGTCCCATCTCTCTATCATTCTAATATCCATTTTCTTCATGTGGTTTATTTTGGATCCAAGTTTGTTATTCAAGGAGTCAGGAATGACTTTTACTAAATATAAAGATAATATCCTACCCATGTTGGGTACTTGCATACATTCAACTATCATGTCAAACACCACTCTTCCCCAATCTGTTCTCAGAGAATGAATAATCCTTGTTAATAGAATAAACATTTTTCTGGAAATTTTGTCATGAGATCCAGTCTTGCACAACAGGCCCTTTCCTATCACGTCTGTTAGCAATTTTCCTTTTGAATTCATTCCTTTTCTAAGAATACTTCCTGTGATTTCTCGAGATGTTTCAATTCCGCACCAGATTTGTGCTAATTTAATCTGTTCTGAGGTCACTTCTTCTTCTTCTTCATTGCTTTTTAACCTAGGCAGTTCAAGTGCCTTAGCGAGTCTTGAAGGAGTGATCTTAATCTTCTTACCATTCACACTGGTCTTAAGCTTTGAATAGACGGAGTCTATTACTATATTGGAGTAAAACTCTAATACCTCTCGTTTCCAGATAAGAGTTGATTCAGATAGCACAAATTCCAGTCCAGCATTGTAGATTAATTCGATAGTTGATTTGATCTCTACTGAAGCTGATTGGAATCCATTTCGAACAAGCTCGCTTCCTTCATAAAGATAATCATTGCTTTTGGGATGCATTGTGGTTGATGATCGAAGAGAGAAAGAATTGATGGAGAAATTTTCTAGGGCAGTCAATTTCGAACTGAGAGAACTAGGGCACATGCACTAACGAAGTGTCTTCCCTATTTATAGAAGTTCTAATTCAAGAAGATGAATAGCCGCGCGCCGAACTTGTTTGACAAGATTGATCTAATGGTTCAAATTGACCATGTCGAGATGACCTAGCTATGTTCACACAAGCATTGAGATAGCTCGATGCCATTTATCTTCAGTCGACGCCAGGTATCTTCTCGACGCCTGATATCTTCTTGACGCCAGGTGTCTTCTTTCGACGCCAGGTAACTTCTCTCGACTCCAGGTATCTTCTTTCGACGCCAGATAACTTCTCCACTTACTTTTTATGACACAAACATTATTTTCATATATTTAATCCAATACAACTTTAATCCATTTTTAGCATACCTAATTCAATTTTAAAGTTATTGAATTTTGTTTCATCCAAGAATTTAGTAAATATGTCAGCAACTTGTTTGTCAGTGGGGACATATCCAATTGAAATATCACCATTTTCTACATGTTCTCTAATGAAATGGTATCTAATTTCTATGTGCTTAGTTCTGCTATGTGATACAGGATTATTAGCTATAGCAATAGCACTAGTTGAATCACAAAATAGATGAGATTTACTTAGCTGAACTTTATAGTCTTAGAGTTGGTGTTGAATCCATAGTAGCTGAGCACAGCAGTTTCCAGCTGAGATGTACTCAGATTCTGCTGTAGAAATAGCCACACTTGTCTGCTTCCTGCTACTCCAAGATATCAGTCTTTTGCCAAGGAATTGGCATGTGCCTGATGTACTTTTTCTGTCCTCTGTGCATCCTGCAAAATCAGCATCTGAAAAGCCAATTAGTTCAAAGTCATTGCTTCTAGGATACCAAAGGCCAAGATTAAGAGTGCCGTTCAGATATCTCAGGATTCTTTTGACAGCAGTGTAGTGTGATTATTTAGGGTTCACTTGATATCTAGCACACACACATGTTGAGAACATAATGTCTGGCCTGCTAGCAGTTAGGTAGAGCAATGAGCCAATGATGCCTCTGTATAAGGTTTCATCAATAGGTTTCCCTTTTTCATCCTTGTCCAGTGACATATTTGCTGCCATAGGTGTTTTCATGACAGTGGAATTTTCCATTCCAAACTTCTTGATAATCTCTTTTGTGTACTTGGTCTGAGAAATGAAAATTCCTTCCTCAGACTGTTTCACTTGGAGTCCTAAGAAGTATTTAATCTCACCCATGCTGCTCATTTCAAATTTCCCTTGCATGAGGTTTGCAAACCTTTTGCAAAGGTTATTATCAGTAGAGCCAAATATTATATCATCTACATATATTTGTACTAGAATAATGTGACCTTTAACTATCCTAAGAAACAATGTCTTGTCTATCTTTCCTCTTGAGAATTTGTTCTCAATAAGAAATCTAGATAATGTCTCATACCAGGCTTTAGGTGCCTGTTTCAGACCATACAATGCTTTTAATAATAGATAGCATGATTTGGATGAGTGGAGTCAATAAAATCTGGGGGTTGTTCAACATATACTTCCTCCAATATTGTTGCATTAAGAAATGCTGACTTTACATCCATTTGATAGACTATGAATCCAGTGTGTGCTGCAAATGCCAGGAATAATCTGATTCCTCCAATCTTGCCACAGGAGCAAACACTTGATCAAAATCTATGCCTTCCTCCTGTCTATATCCTTAGGCAACCAACCTAGCTTTGTTTTTGATGATCACACCATTTTCATCCAGCTTATTCCTAAATACCCATTTGGTCCCTATGACTTTGTGTTTCTTTGGTCTTGGAACCAATATCCAGACTTTGCACCTTTCAAATTTATTTAGCTCTTCTTGCATGGCAGATATCCATGAAGTGTCCTTATTGGCTTCACCAAACTTCTTAGGCTCTATTTTGGATAGAAAGCTATGATGCAAGGCCTCATGTATTGAGTTTCCTCTTCTAGTTTGCACACCATCATTTGGATTTCCTATGATCTGTTCTTTTGGATGATCCTTCAGATGTTTGGTTGCATTCCTCCACCTTTCATTTTCCCTTTGAGATTCTGGTGCATCTGTTTTTGTAGGTTCTTCTAGAGGTTCTAGATGTGGTGGTTCCTCAATAGCAATAGGTTCTTCCTAATTGTCTTCTGCTTGAGGTTCATCCTCTTTTGTTACAATTATAGTCTCATTAGTTTCTTCATTATCCTCATTGTGCTGTTCATTGATATTCATCTCCTTCAATTTCTGTGTAGAACCTACACAACTAGATAAAATTCCCATATCCTTATAAATAAGGCTGGTTTCATCAAATACAACATGTATAGATTCTTCTATCCTATTAGACTTTTTGTTGAAAATTCTATAGGCTCTACTTTGAGAGCTATACCCAACAAAATTGCCTCATGTGCTTTTTCAACAAATTTAGTGAGATGGTGCTTTCCATTATTTAATACAAAGTATTTACTACCAAATATTTTGAAATAGGCTAAAGTGGGTTTTCTACCTTTCAACCACTCATATGGGGTCTTATCCAGTCTTTTGTTTATAAGAGCCCTATTCTGCACTTGGCATACTGTGTTTACAGCTTCAGCCCAGAAATACTCAGGAAGAGAAGAATCACTCAGCATACTCCTGCTAGCTTCAATAAGGGTTCTATTTCTTCTCTCAGCAACCCCGTTTTGTTGGGGAGTTCTAGGAGATGAGAACTCTTGAGAAATGCCTTGATTTTCACAAAATTTGGTCATTGCACCTGACTGAAATTTAGTCCCATGATCACTTCTAATTTTGACTACAGGATTTCCCATTTCATTGGTGATTTGCCTAACAAAACTAGTAAATATTTCTAAAGTGTCTGACTTATGTTTAAGGAAGAATACCCAAGTGTATCTGGAATAATCATCAACTATTACAAGGGTGTATGACTTTCCTCCTAAGCTATGGATTGACATTGGTCCAAATAGATCCATGTGAAGTAGGTATAGACATCTAATGGAATCCTTCTCACCAATTGGTTTGAAGGAAGACTTGGTCTGCTTACCCATTTGACAAGCATGGCATGGACCCTCCTGCACACACTTCCACTTAGGCCCAGCTCTCACTAGATCTTTTGAAATAAGTTTATTTATAGTCTTATAGTTTATGTGAGCTAACCTTTTATGCCATAGAACACTACTAGAAACTTTATTTTCTGCTACTAAGCATATGGAATTAACTTGATCAGAACATATAAAGTTTAGGCAGTAAATGTTGCCACTCCTAGTGCCTGAGAGAATTATCTCATTCTCTTTCTTAATCAGGCACTCATCCTTGTGGAATGAAATGTCATACCCAATATCACACAATTGACTTATGCTAATGAGATTGTGTTGCAATCCATCAACATGAGCAACTTTGGTGATGGTGACAATTCCATTTGTGATATTACCATAACCTTTAGTTTTACCTTTTTCAGACCCTCCAAAGATAACCTTTGGTCCATTCCTCACAGGAGTGTAATCATTCAGCAGACTTTTTGTTCCTGTCATGTGCATAGAGCACCCACTGTCCAAGTACCAGATTGGAAGTTGATTGGTCTTTGGACAACCCTGCAAAAAGAAATTACCTTTTCTTAGGAGCCCACACCAAGTTGGGTCCTAGAAGAACCTTGTTAGTATGTGCTGGAACATTTAGTTGTTGAATAATCCTTGGTGTTGTGAGAGTTGCCATAGGTCTGAATACTGGTCTCCCAGAGTTGAATCTTGGAACAGTTGGATTGAACCAACAGTCAAGAGCAAAATGTCCAACCCTTCCACAGCACCAGCATTCATATCTGTTATATCTCCTTGGAGGTCTTCTTACTTCTTTATATTGACTCATATTTTGCTTAATTTCCTTATTCAAAGGAGCTATGTAAGTTGTTTTAGTAATTTTTACTAGTTCAGTTTTCTTGACAATAGTGGTTTTCACTTCAGGTCTTAGTTCCTTTCTTTTGGATTTTGTGTTTGCTTTAATTACAGAGGAGTCATGATGAGTTAATACTTTTTCTTTGCATAGTGATTTGGCATTATTGTTACTTGGTTGAATTGAATCATCTTTGCTATTAGAACATTCACCCTTATAAAACTTATGCACACCTTTTTGATCATGCTTATTTGTGATAGGCATGGCTTTGTTAAATTTTAAAGGTTGCATTGGTGCCTTGTCATTACTTTTAGGGTTATTATCTACATTCCTATCATATCTTATGCCATATCTGTATTGTGCAGAAAATGTGTCTATTATAGGAAGAATAGTTTGTGGTTTTGAGAACTTTGCTACAAGTTTCCTTTCTGCTAGGAGTTTTGCTTCAAGTTTTTTTTTTAACTTTTCCTTGGTGCACAAAGTCTGTATGTAAATAATAGACATGACTTTTAGTTTGCTAAGTTCTTTGCTTGTCTAATTCAGCCTCTCAGCTGTCTCAGAGTTTTGAGAATCAGTTTGCTTTAATTCAGATATTTCTTTTTGTAACCTTTTATTGTGCCTTTTGCTCTTCTTAAGTGCTTTGAGAAGTAATTGATATTTTTCAATAATTTCATCTACATGAAGTTTAGATTGTGAGTCATTTTCATCAGAAGAGAATGAATCTATTTCAGGTTCAGAGTCAGAATAATATAGAGGAGTTTTATCAAGTACCTTTATATCAGTAGTTGTCTCCTGATCTTCTTGATCACTCAATACCATGAGTCCTGCATTTTCTTCCTCATCCTCTTCACTATCAGATCTTGATAGTGGGGCTCTTATCATAGATCTATGATTTAGACTGTCTTCATTTTCATTGGCAGTCATTAGAGCTATGAGTGCCTCCTCACTTTCTGAGTCTGATGACTGAGATTCACTGTCACTAAGAGTGACTTTGCCCTTCTTGGCTATTAGACTCTTATCATGTCTCTTGTAAGATTTGTGCCTCCTTTCATCAGATTTCTTGTTGTTCTTTCTCTTTGAAGGACAATCAGCAATCATGTGTCCTGATTTCCTGCAACCAAAACACACAATTTCTTCTGAATTAATTGTATTATGTTTAGAGTTGTACCTGTCCTTCTTGGAGTCTTGTTTGAATCCCTTTGAAGAATTGGAGTGCTTCTTAGATCTGGATAACTGAGAGGGTCTAGTTTTCCAGTGTTGTTTTCTTCTCAACATTCTTTTTAGCTGTTTGGTAAAGAGTGCCAATTCACCATCTGATATTTCAAAATCAGAATTACTGGTTTCTGATTCTTCTGATTCTTCTGATTCAGATGGAATCCTGGGGGATAATGACATTCTTTCTTTGCTTTTCTTGGAGCTTTCTGCTTTCAGAGCAATAGGGTTTTCCCTGCTGTGTCCTTCCTCAGCTTTTCTGGTATTCAGATGAAGTTCATGGGACAAGAGTTTCCCATATAAATTCTGTGGCTGAATGTTTCCCAGATTTCCCATTTCTCTGATAGCACAGATCTTGATATCCTATTCTTTGTTCAGTGATCTTAAGAATTTATCATTCAGCTCATAATCTGTGAAAGTTCTTCCATAAGTTTTTAGACCATTTACAATTTTGAAGAATTTTTCATAGCAGACTGCTATTGAGTCTTTCTTGTCTTGTCTGAAGGCTTCATATTGCTGATTCAGAAGTGACTTCCTGTCATCTCTGACTTCTACAGTCCCTTCCATATAGACAATGAGAGATTCCCACATTTCTTTGGCAGTTTTGCAATGGACTAAGTTTTGGAAAGTTGAATCCTCAATAGCACTAACAATGATGTTCTGAGCTCTCTTATCCATGGAGGCCAGAATCACTTCATCTTTGGTCATTTCTGAATAAGTTTTAGGGGTCTTGATACTTCCATCTGTAAATGAAACTTTCATAGGAACAAAAGGTCCCTATAGAACAGTTATGTAAATCCTAGGATCAGATGCTTCCATGAAAAGTCTGACCCTTTCTTTCCAAATCCCAAAGTGTTCTTTTCTGCAAATTGGAAGCTTCATAGATGTGAATTTTTTTGCTTCCTTCTGTATTAGCCATCACGACTTCAGAAATCTACCCTTAGAAGATCTTGTTCAGGCTGTTAAACCTTTTCTTGAACAACCTACCTCTGATACCACTTGAAAGACTTTAATTAACGGTAGCTAATCACCTAGAGGGGGGGGGGGGGTGAATAGGTTATTTTAAAAACTATTGCAATTCTTGATTATAACCAAAATAAAATAGATCAGAGCTTTCAAGAATAAGAACACATACAGAAAAGACACACAGAATTTTATAGTGGTTCCCCTTATCTTGGGTAATCCACTTTCCCCCTTCTCCCCTTCTAACTGTGTGCTAGATAGGGTTTATATCTCCTCCATATCTCAGACCACAAACAGGTCTTACAGCTCAGATCACAACAGATCTTACAGTCTCAGATCTCACAGATCTTACCCTCTCAGATCTCAGCAGATCCTACAAACTCAGATCTCATAGATCCTACCTCAGCCTTTATAACTAGGCCTACAACTCAGATTCACCCATGACTCCTACAACTCAGATCAGACCTGATCTTACAACTCAGATCCTTGACAGATCCTACACTCATATCTGACAACTCAGATCCTACAGGAATTTATAAAGAGAATAACAAATACTTAGACTCAGATTTCAGATTGTTGAGTCTTCTTGATCTGCCTGAATGATCAGACAGAAATCTTCAATAGAACAGCAGCAACAAATGATCTTCTTGATTCGACGGGCTGTGATGACTGTTCTTCTTCTTCTTAGGAAGACAGATTCTTCCTTCTTAATCTTCTTCTTTCAGAAAGATGTATCAGCACCAGATTGCTGAATGAAATCTTCAAGTTAGATTGGTTCTGAAAGGGAAGATGACTTTTACAGAATCATTCTCAAACTTTCCCTCAAACTGATGAAGACGATATTGGCTTTCGAAAGATAGGAAAAACTAACTTAACTACATAACCCATAGGTCATGCCTTCTATTTATAGCCCGCCATCTGCAACGTCTGTTACGCTCCTCTACGTCAGCATGACGTTAAGTCTTCAACGGTCTTCAATGTCTTCAAAAGAAACAAAGGCATAGCTAGCTGTAGAAGATATTCCTCAGTGTAGAGTATTTGTAGAAGAGGCGTTGAGCACTGAGCTTCTCTATCGATGCTTTTTCCATTAGGCGTCGAGCGATATGTAGATACTCGACGCATACTCCTTCGACTGAAGCTCTCGACTCCTCCTTCTTAGGCGTTGAGCAATCAACAGTAAGTCGACGCTTTTTATCTGTAGAAGTCGAGCAACATACAGAGGCTTGACGCTTCTTAACTAATCCTTCATATCTCGACTCTTCTTGTTTGCGCTGAGCTGACTGAAGTTTAGTCGACACTTCTCTTTCCACGGCGTCGAGTGATATAACTTGGCTCGATGCTTCCAAACTTGGTCTCAGAACTTCAGCGGCGACCTTGTCTATTTGAGCAATGGACATGAGTCAACGCTTCTGGGTCACAGGCTTCGAGCGATGTATGATGTCTCGATGCTTGTGAACTTGGATGGATTCCATGAGCATTTTTCCTGACCTGATCTCCTGCACATTGATTCTAGAGAGAATATCAAATACATTCTGAGATATATCTTTGACTTAGGAATGGACTTCTCCAAATCTATGACATTGTAGGCAATGATCCCAACAGAACTCCATCCACCTCCTCTGACGCATATTCAACTCCCTTTGATCCAGCAGGTACTTGAGGCTCTTGTGGTCAGTAAAGATATCGATCTTCACGCCATACAAGTAATGCCTCCAAAGCTTGAGGGCGAAAACCACGGCCGCTAGCTCCAAATCATGGACCGGGTAGTTCCTTTCATGAACCTTCAGTTGTCGCGAGCCGTAGGCAATTACCTTTCCGAACTTCACTAGGACGCAACCCAAACCACTCCCCGAGGCGTCACTATAAATTTTGTAGCATTCCGTACCACATGGCGAGCATAGAATGGGCGCCGTGGTCAGACGGCTCTTCAATTCTTCAAAAGCACGAGCGCACTCAGGTGCCAATCAAACTTGTGATCTTTCCTAGTCAGTTTAGTGAGAGGGAGTGCGACCCTCGAGAAGTTCTCCACAAAGCGCCTATAATAGCCGGCAAGTCCTAAGAAACTTCAGACTTCCGCTACGTTTTTCAACACAGGCCACGCTCGGATTGCTTCTATTTTTGACGGATCAACCGCAATTCCATCCCCACTAACAACATGACCCAGGAATGCTACTGACGATGGCCAAAACTCGCATTTGGAGAACTTGGAATATAGTTGACTCCTCCTCAGGGTGCTCAAAACTGCGTGCAGATGCTCTGCATGCTCCTCCTCCGACTGAGAGTATACCAAAATGTCGTCGATGAAGACGATCACAAACTGATCCAAATACTCTCGGAACATTCTATTCATTAAGTCCATGAATACCGACGGTGTATTAGATAGACCGAACGGCATAACAGTGAACTCATAGTGCCCAAAGCGGGTACTGAACGCTGTCTTTGGAATGTCACAATCCCGAATATGAAGCTGATAATAGCCGGACCTTAAGTCAAGCTTAGAGTATACCGTCGACCCAACCAGTTGGTCGAATAAGTCGTCGATTCTTAGAATCTGATAACGGTTCTTCTCGGTCAACTTATTCAGCTCTCGATAGTCGATACATAGATGCAAGCTCCCGTCCATATTTTCACAAAGAGGACAGGTGCACTCCACGGCGATGAACTCGGACGTACGTAGACTTGCTCTAGCAGCTCTTGCAATTGGACCTTCAGCTCTGCCAATTCCTTTGGCGCTATCTGGTACAGTGAGCGGGCCACAGGTTTGGCACCTGGCACCAGTTCAATACAGAAATCAATCTCCCGCTGAGGCTGAGCCCCATGGAGTTCGTTAGGAAACACGTCGGCGTACTCCGCTACAACTGGGACATTGCATAACCTGGGCTTTGTCTCTGAAGCCTCCAACAGGGTGAAGAACAACTCCGCCCCTTTTCTCACCGCCTTAACCACTTGGAGAGCAGACATCAGTGTCTTGCTCGCTCCTCGCATACCTGCGAACGTGGTTTCGCATTTAGTGTTCTTTCCCAGAGTGATATCCTTTGAATTGCAATATATGCATGCTCACTACTCTGAGAGTCAGTCTATGCCGAAGATCACATCAAATTCAGCTAACGGTAATAACAACGCTTCTAAGTCAAAATCCTGATTTCCTATCCGCACCTTCAAACGGATGCGAGACCCATTAGGTAGCACAACCTCCAATCTATCTTTTGCTAAGGTTGACAGCACTCCGATTAGCACCACGAATCCTGTTGACAGAAAAAAGTGCGATACTCCCGTATCAAATAGAGCTCTCACCGGATAGTTGAAAATTAGGACGAAGCCTAATTGCACACAAAATAAAACATAAGGTCGCACAATGGTATCAATCACACATAGCTATGTAAAAGCTAACATTTAATTCATACCTGTGATGACATCAGTTTGTCGTATGGCTTCTTGCTGGCCAAGCGAATAAACTCTAGGCTGGGTCAGAATGTGCTGGGAAGCAGAAGACTCCGCAGCTTTACCCCTTTCCGTAAGACCCGCAGCACGAGCATAGTCCAACGCTCGGTTCTCCGTCTTCGGGGGACCACATCTACACACACGCGCCTTGTGTCCCACCTTCCCGCAGGTGAAACATGTAATAGGGCTATATGCTGTCATAGCTCCCGACACATTTGAGCGAGTTGGCTCTGCCGGTTTGAACTTCCTTTTGTTCCTCCTGAACTCTGACTTGGACTGAGAGGCCGGCGCATGAAACTCGGGTTTCTTTGCCACGCCCTGTGCTTGCACTCTCTTCATGTCCAACTCCAGAGATCTGGCGCTTTGCACAACCACATGGAAGCCAAACGTCATTGGGCCTGCAAGGAGCAGCCTCAACTCATCTCGAAGACCTTCATAAAACATGTTCGTCTACATTTCCTCATCTTCCACCAAAAATCCTGCATAGCGTCCCAATCTAGTGAACTCGTGCACGTACTCGTCCACCGAGATATCACCTTGAGTTAACTTCAGGAACTGGTTCTGCAACGCAATGCGTTGGGCAGAAGGAATATACCTCTGAAGAAACGACTTTGAGAACTCCGCTAATATGATCTCGGTAATCTCCTTGCCTCCAAACCTATGCACTTCTTGCTCGGCCCACCAAAGCTCTGCCTCTCCGTTGAGGAGGAAGGTGGCTAGAGTGACCATCATAGCTTCTTCTGTTGCTGTCGCCTTTAGAGTTTTTCTAACCATTGACAGCCAGTCCTCCGCCTCCGTTAAGGATCCAGTCCCCGAAAAGGTTGGAGGATGGAAACTTAGAAAGTGCTGAAGTTGTTGATCACACGCTCGCGCAACAACTACTCGCTCTACTCGACATTCCACCCTTGGCTCCACCGCAGGTTCCACTGCGCCCACTGGTACAGGGATCTCCACCCTCGGTTCCATTGCAGGTTCCACTGGCGGCAGCTGCCACCGGGGCCACATCCGGAGTAGGCGTAGCAGGCTGTGCAAGCCTTTGAGGTTGAGTGTTGATTAACGCGAGGAACGCTTCAGCAATAACTCTGATCAACTCAGCCGAAGGAGTGGTCGCTGGCACCTCAGCCGACACACTACTTTCAGCGGGGTTACGTGGTCGAGACTGCCCCGCAGCACTCCTAGTCAACTATAATCGTGCAAGACACAATTTATTGACCGAAAACATAGCAAACAACAATCATGGAACGCTCAGGTTCCGCAAACAAGTATGTTTTTCCATTCCTAAGTGGACATTCTTATTAGTTTTTGTCATTTTAGGTGAATGCACATCCCGTGCACACCAACCATTAAAAGGAATTCGTCCTGAATTCGCTAAACTGCATATAGACGCCCTAAGTCCTATACCAAATTCTAACACCCTTCCAGTACGAATAATATAACAGTAGGTCCGGCCGGGACCCCACGTTATACTAACCATACTAGCTAGGCGTTAAAAGGAGATATACAGAAAAGAACTACACCAGAGTATACTAAACATAAGCAGAAGCATAAAGATTTAACATTTCTTTTAGAATAGTACACTATCACAGGAATGAAACAATAAAGTGTAGAGTTACGGCCTTAAGGCATTACTTTCCAAAAAGTACAAAACTCCAAAAACATACTTCGGCACGCAGGCCGGCAATACATGAAAAGCAGAAAAGAGGCTGGCCTTCGAGGGCCAACACAGCAAAAGGGCCACCGCCCGCTATTTCCTACTTGGCTCACCTGCACCTGCAACAACGATCCACCAAAACCTGGCAAACAGGTAACCGGTCAGCTAAAGCTGACCAAAATTATAACGACCCCACCCATAAAGCCGGGGTGGTGGTACTCCTTCCCTGCAGGCATACATTATAGGCATAGATTGTCAAGGTACATTCAAACACCAAATGTACAAGAAATCAACACCAACGTGGGCACGCACGGCAACACATTTCATGCTCTCAAGGCACTCTCACGGTGTACTCTTCGAGCTACACCTAATAACTCCTTAAACAAAGAGTTCGCATGAGCTTTGACCGTCAAGACTAACTTGCCTTACGGACCAATCCCAACATCATACGGTGCACCGAGGAGCTACCTCTTCACCGATTCGGTATGGGGGCGGGTTCGGTTCAGCTTTGCCCGTGCTCAAATCGTCGGAATCAATCATCGCGACGTTGGTACAGCTTCACCTCGTCCCGAATAACGAAAGGAGGTTTCACACCCCCACAACCAGTTTCCTGGGAGCTACCGCCGGTGCTAGCCCTAGCGCCGGGCGGTAGTGGCAGATCTCCGAATCCACCCACAACATTGGGTATTTCCTGGAGGTTACCTCCAGGACTCCCTGCAGTACTCTACTGTACACAGAACCCGAAAATAGCGCAAACAAAACACGGAGTCTTCTCCGGCATAATTAATCACTATAGTCATCACCAATCCAGACCAACCTGTCCGGATGGGTTTCACACACAATGCCTATATCTATACTACGATTCCGGATGCTAATGCAAGTAACCAATGGGGATCAAAACGATCAACCCGCTGGAACACTCCCTTTTCACCACCAATCGGTGGGGGATTTTCCATGCAAACATGCCATAAAAAGGAGGACTTCACTTGTCCAAGTAGAAGATCATTACCCTCGTCATTTTCTTGTTCACCATGAGAATCCAAGATTCTAAACAAACGAAAATGACCGCACCGGGCTGCTCTCCGTGGATCTGTAAACGACTCGCGATTCAGAGCTTCGGAGCTCCATCAATGGGGGAAGACACCTTCTTCTTCCTCCTTGGCTTTCCTCTTTCTCAAGCTTGAAGAGAGATAAGACTTTAGAAATAAAGAGAATATCTCCTCTGGTCAAGGCTTAAGAAATCCCGGATTAAACCCCAGCCATCGGATCTAAGAACATAAGGATTTGACGGCCACGATTTCAAATCATGGATCTGTATCGCGCGCTAGCGCCGGCGCTAGCGCTAGCGCCTGCGCTAGCTTCCGTCTCGACGGCTAGCGTCTGTCGACACTTAAAGCTTTCGTCTCGACGGCTAGCAACCGTCGAGATGGCTAGCGCCAGGCAGTAGCACTACCGCCTGCGCTAGCTCCCAGCAGCCCAATTCTGCTTCAAAGTTTTGGGGTGTTATAGTTAGCAGAGACAAAACCTAGACCAGTTTTTTCACTACCATGCCTTTGGTTGGCCAAAATCATATCAAGACTTTTTTGGCCAACACCGAATTTTTCTATGGCTAAGTTAAGGTCATGGATTTTAGCTTTTAATGCAGAATTTTCACTAACTAAATTTCCGCATCTATTTGCGAAATTTTTCTTTTCATTTTCAACATTAGAAAGAGAGAGTTTCAAATTTCTTACTAAGTCTCTCTTTTGTTTTGATAGTGATTCGATATTGGAGAGAGCATTAGAAAGATCTGTTTCAAGTTTGCTAGTCCTTGCCAAGAGACCATCATTCTTTTGGCAAGACTCCATCTCCTTTCCCAAGGCAAAAACTTCCTTAATTTTTGATTTTATTTTAAAAGAATTTTATTTTCAGTTTTAAGTAGTTCAAGATCTTTTAAATTTTTGCCAAAAGAATTGCAAGTTCTTAAGTATTCGGAATATAGATCATCATAGTTAGAGGGGATTACCTTAGTGTCTCTTTGGACACTGCACTCGTCGTCGGTTGATTCATTGCTTTTCCCCATAAGGCACAAGTTTGCCTCATCATCATCGCTTGAGCTTGAAATACTTGAGCACCCGGAGGAAGAGTCATCCCATGTTGCATCTTTTAAGACCTTCTTCTCCTTTCCTTTTGCCCGTTTTTCTTTTTGCTCCTTCAGAAATTTTGGGCATTGACTTCTAATATGCCCGGTCTTCCTACAGTGGAAGCACTCGGGAGGTGGCCGCTCTTCGTCATCGTCGCTAGGCTTCTCGTTCTTCTCTCTTTTAGACGAGAAGCCCTTTCGGAAAAATTTCCGGAAGGAGTTCCTCCTTTCCGGATTCTTCATGAACTTAGTGAAGTTCTTCACGAAGAGACTCTCCTCATCATCTTCCTCGTCGTCATCTACTTTTCTTGACTTCAGTGCCAAGGCTTTCTTCTTTGGTTCCTTGTTGTACTTCTCTTCTTGAATCTTGAGTTCTACCTCATGGGTTTTGAGGTTCCCAATGAGGCTCTCAAATTGGAGCCGCCTAATATCATGTGATTCAGAAATTGCTGTCACCTTTGGATTGAACTTTGGTGGGAGTGATCGAAGAAGCTTTCTCACCAAGTCGTCGTTTGAAAATGTTTTTCCAAGAATTTTTGAGGCATTGACGATCTTGGTGAATCGAGTGTACATGGCATCGATGTCCTCATTTGGATCCATCCTGAACATCTCAAATTCAGATTGCAGTTGGAATAGTTTTGAAACTTTGAACTGCGAGGTACCTTCATACATTATTTCTAATAACTTCCAAATATCATAAGCAGTTTCACATGCACTTACTCTATTAAATTCAGTCCGATCATGAGTCAGAACAAAGCATTTATTGCCTTCACATTATTCTTACACGTAGCCTTATCTCCATCATCCCATCTATCCCTTGGTTTTTCCATGGTTACTTCTCCAACAATGTATGTACGAGAAGTGTATGGAGTTTCAATACATGCCCATACATCTAGATCTAAGTTTATCAAAAAACAACGCATACGCGTTCTCCAGTAATTATAATCAGTTCCAGTAAACAACGGAGGTCAACTTATTCCCTGATCCTCATGGAAAGCGAGATCACGGAGCGCCATTATTCTCGGTTGTTAGACCGAATTGGAATAACCTACCTCTGATACCACTTGTTGGATCTGTAGGCGCCCTTAGAGTGGGGGGTGAATAAGGGTTTTAAGATTTTCGAAATTATTTAGAGAAATTAAATCTTTGCTGCTACCGCCAGCAGTAGAGTTACCGCTCAGCGTTAGAGACAGTGAAAATTTCTTTTAGGTTGGAATCAATGAAAATCATTAAGCACAAATCAGAGATAAAGAGACAAACATATTTTCAAATCATTAACTTGAAATAAATGTGATTACAAAACTTTTCCCAATAACGCTTGGAAAGAGGCGACCAATGAAAACTCTTTTGGTTTTCTATACCGACCCTTCTCCTATGGACCGGTTGGCTTTAGCCTATCTCTCACTAGACAAGGCCTCAAGCCGCTCTAGCCCTTCCCTCACCGGAAAGGCCTCGAGCACTCCCTAGATCTATAGCCAAGACCTAGTCACCAACGCGAGGCGAATTTCCCCTAGTCCCCGCAAGGCCCTAGTCGTCGTGTGGCGAATTCCTCTACTTAACAAAACTTATAAAGATAAGAATTTGAAAACTAAAACAAGACAAGAACTAAGACTCCCTCAAATGTAGAACTTGATGTCGATGTAGATGCGATCGGATCGGTCTTCAAGTTCTTTGCATTCACGAACGTTGACGGAGTTCTTTGGGCTACTTGGGAAGGCTCTCTTGAGTGCTCTGAAAATATGGCTTCAAATCATTCTGGAACAGCAAGCAACAACGGAGGAGGCGCGCGTCTTTTTATAGAATCAGCCACTACCGCTTGCGGTAGTACTACCGCCCTGCGGTTTCCACATTAGGCAATGAAACACACGGATCATGGTAGTTTAGGCAACATTTTGAGCGCCAAACACTAGCACGCCGCGGTAACGCTAACGCCCTGCGATAGCGAGATATCCTCGCTTCAGCCACAATCTCCTTCCAAATCTGCTCCTCAATCAACTGCACATGGGAAGTTTCCAAAAGGCTACCGCCGGGCGGTAAACACAATGCGCCGTGGTAGTGCATGTATTTCGTCAAACAGGATTCCGCTTTCGTCGATTGCAAATTCGTCGAACGCAGTGCTAAGAATTTCGTCGAACGAGATTCCGCTTTCGTCGATCGTAAATTCGTCGAACGCAGTGATAAGCCTTTCATCGAGCGTAGCTTTCATTTCGTCGAACGAAACACTAGCGCCAGCGGTAGTTCTAACGCGCCGCGGTAAATCAACATTTCATTGAGCGCCTTGGTAGAGCATGCAGATCATCTAATGGAGCTTTTAGTTCGTCGAATGGAGGTTTCATTTCGTCGAACGCCAATTCGTCGAACGGAGCTTTCATTTCGTCGAACGCCAGTTCTGTTCTCAGCGGTTTCTGATACGCTAGCGTTAGCAGTAGTGTTACCACGCCACAGTAACAATAGATAATCATCCTGATGTCGCTTCGACATCTTTCTTTTTCACACTCCATTGGGGATTGAATGTTGAAGATCCTGCACACTAGAAACACAATGCAAGTATGATCAAGTACAATAGGATTTGTTATTGTCAAACCAAGAGATGCGGAAAGCATGTTCCAACAGATACATGCAAATAGAAAAGTTTAAGTTCAAAAAAATGATTTTTTATAATTCTTTGTTTTATATTTTTGTATTTGTTTTTTGCATATAGAAATAGAAATTAAACAAGTAAACAAAGAGTCGAAGAGAATAAAATATTTTTTGCAATTTTGGCTTTTGTAGTTTTTTTTTTAATTTTTCAAAAATCAATTAATGGCATAAATGCAAAAATGAGTAGTACATATATTATAATATATTTTTATTGATTTTTCAGAATTTTAAAATATAGAAAATTGAATACTCGAGCTAGCGCGACCAACAGTACACTGTTTTTCAAGGTTTTGGAAATTTTGATTATGGATTGATTAAGTGTCCCAAGAGCAGTTTCATGCAGAAATTTAAGAATTTTTGGAGAAGTCTAGATAAGGCAAATTTGATGAAACATTAGCAATTTTTTATATTACTTGACAACGCCTATTATATATTTTTTCTAGTATCTTCATTTTGATTTTTAAGGCATATGTTTATCAATATAATGTAAGATGAAAATGATAGGAAATGTAAGCACAAGATATCAGTTCGAATAAGCCAAATAAGCATGATTTAAACGATTAGTATGTGATGATGTTTATACAAAGAATAACATGAATATGCCCTAAATAAGAATACACAGCATGTATATCTTGGTAAACATATAAGATCTAACATAGATACTAATATTCTTTAGGTGACAATGTTAGTATGATAAGTTTGAGATTAATGCTATGCCAAATTATGACATTGTTTCAGTTTATAGACCTAGAATGAAGTGAAGGTTCTATTTGAGTTGATCTTATTGATATCAAGATGATTCTAAGGTCTAAACTTGAAATAAATCACAATACACACATAATACGCCAACCATGGTAAGCAATTATAATATCAATTGTCATCATATAATTCATATAAATGTGAAGAAAATGGTATTGAAAATTGAGCTTTCTTTTTGATCTTGATCTTTCTTTTAGATCATGTTATTTCTCTAATTTGGTTGATGAAGGCTAAAGAGCTTAATAGCCTAATAACTGGATTTAATTTAAAATATCTTATAGCAATTTTATAGTTCAATTTATATGAATACTATATGATATTTATAGGCAATGATTTTAATAGTAATAGATTGGTCATTTATAAGTGAAAACCTGACTGTTACTTTTGATTTGTAAACTTCATTTAGGCTTTAAGGGACAACGTCAAATTTCAAATATTATATTAGGTGACCATGTCATGGTGGATTAAATAATGAAAGAAAAGAAAATAAAAATGTACATTAGGCATATCATGAACTAGTGTATTTTGTTATTCATTTTTGTTTATTTCTACTTCATGCAAATGAATGATACTAGTAGATAAGAGATTTGGGTATCCAAAGGGAACCAAGTGTAACGGTTCCTTTGGGTACCCAAATATAGCGTGATAATTTTTTGGGAGACAAAAATGAATGAATCCTTTCAAGTGGAGTTAATGTTTCATTTTTTAGTTTGGGTCTCCATTCATATTTTGATTTAATATTAAAATTATGCATCAAATTTTCATATTCATTAAAACTAGGCTTAAAATAATGATGACTTTTGAAACCATTTTTCATAAGAAATTATTGCACATTTGAATTTCATTTGGGAGATATATAATGAGGATTAGAAATAATTATGCTTGTATGATTAAACATTCTACTAGGTGCATGTTTAATATATTTTAAAATCCTAGTAGAGGTTTTACATATGTTTGATGATAAACTATAAATAAAAGATTTTTTATTGCTTGAAATTTTTTGCACAAATAGTTTTAATGATTATAGTTCATTAAATTAAATGTTATTTTCATTTATTAATTTTTCATTATGCTCTTTTGAAATTAAAAGTTCTTTTTCAATTTCCTTGAATTTTTCTTTAATATCATTGCAATCAAAACAAGGCTTTGAAATATCAATTAAAGAACAAGATGGAGAAACCACATCACAACTAGATTCTACATTAGCCTTTAACCTTTTATTTTCTAAACGTAAATTTGAATTAGCCTTTTTTAATTTCTTAATTTTACGTTTAGTATATTGTAGCAATTGTAGTGTAGAAATTGAATTACAAACAATAAGGGATTCTGATTTCCTTACAGCGCTTGTGGATGAGGACAGGTTTGAACATGAAGTTCCTTTTTCATCATTATTGCATTCCTCTTCCATGGATGAGTTTTCATCTTCCTTTATGTTAGATGTGCATTCTATGGATTTATCATGTGAGGAGCTTTCTTGAATACTTGTGCAGGCTTGCATATTCTCCAGTTCTTGTGAATGTTTGATATCTGTAGATGGAGAATCATAAGTTATGTCAAAAAATTCCATATCTCGTATGCAGTAGGAAAAGTATTATTGAGTTTGGAAATATTTTGATCTAACACACAAAATTGACAATTCATAGATTTTGCATTTAAAACAATTTTGTTTCTATTTAATACGCTAGGTGGTTTTCAGTAGCAATATTCCAAACTTTTTCATCTAAACCTTTAAGAAAATTTTTCATTAATATTTTCCATCTTTTATAATTTCTTCCTTCAAATAAAGGTGGTGCTAGAGATTTTCCTTCTTCATAAAAATTTCCCCCACTAGTTGAAGCGAGATCATGAAGCGCCATTATTCCCAATTGTTAGAACGTTTTGGAATAACCTAGCTCTGATACCACTTGTTGGATCTGTTGGCGCCCTTAGAGGGGGGAGGGGGGGGGGGTGAATAAGGGTTTTTAAAACTTATGTTATATTTTGATTAGCTTGAAATAATAAGAGATTAAAATAGTGATTTTGAAAAGATCAAAATAGATTTATAATGAAGGAGAGGATAATAAACAATTTAGAGAAATGAAGATCAAATTAATTTTATTACACAAAGAGAGACATGATTATAATTAATAAAATTGATTACAAAATTCTATTTCAATGATGCTAGAAATCAAGGTGAAATATTAAAGACCCTTTTAGTTTTCTATACCGGCTCGTATCCCCACGAACCGGTTGGCTTTAGCCGATCCTTCCCCAGATATGGCCTCAAGCCACTCTAGCCAATCCTTCCCCGGATATGGCCTCGAGCACCCCATAAATCTAACCTAGATCTAGTCGCCAACATTAGGTGAATTTTAGCCCTAAGTCCTACCCAGACCTAGTCACCAACATCAGGCGAATTGATTAAAAGATTACAAGAAAAGATGTGAAATAGATAACAATAATATAAAAACTCCCTCTATGTGGATCTCTTGGAGAAGTAGAGGAAGACCTGCAAAGTATGATCGTAGTCGATGCGGTCTTTCGTCACGATGATGATGCGTGTTGAAATCTTCTCCACAGATCTCCTTAAGCCTTCATTGATTTGTGGGAGTATCTCTCTGAACCTTCCTCTATATGAAGTGGCACGAAGCTCTAGAATTTGGGAGTTGAAGAGGATGAGGAAGACAGATCCAAGGGGTCCTTTTTATAGCCTTGGATCTAGCGCCTGTGCTAACGCTACCGCCGGCGCAATCCCAGATTAGGCAATATTCTTCATGTGAGAATCCTTCATTTTAAGCAAGCTGAACTCCTTCCTCTTGTGCTTTGCGTTATCGCCTGTGCTAGTAGATACCGTCCGTGCTAGCTGCTACCGCATGCGTTAGCTGCTATCGCCTGGCTCTAGCACCTTTTTTAACTGCTCCTGGAATTTTCTCAAATCAGAGCTAGCGCCGGTGCTAGCGGGCATGTTGGAATTTTGGCTTCAAATTTTGGCACAACTTTCTTATGTTATCCTTGAGTCATGTGGACTTGTTTTCCTACACACTTAAACACACAAGATCAAATACACATTGGATTTGTAATTCTCAAAGCTAGGAGATGCGGAAGACCATGTTCCAACAACCATGGCTCCCAAAAGCTTTAATGACCTTCTGGAGGGATATGAAATCGTCAGGAATGGGTTTGCCCATGATCCAAAAGAAATCAAGGGAGTGATTCTACTCTTAGAAGAACAAGGTCAAGAGTTTATTCTATCTGAACCATGTGTCATTCTCAGAACTGAAGTTCTGGAATGGTTTGGCCATGCTATGTTATCCACTTCCATGTCATCCCTAAAATCAAAGATAGGAGAAGATAGAATAAAGATAACTCCTGTAAAACTAGAAAAAGCCTTACATCTTCCATCCTGCAGTCCTAGTGAGAAGGAAGAAATCTCTGAGAAAGACAAGAAAAATGCTCTGAAATGGACTGAATACAATGATACCAAAACTGGATCATTAAAAAGGAAATTCTTCAACCAAAGGGGCAAACTCTTATCTGATTTTGTGGGAAAAGTTATTCTTTGCAAACCTGGGTCCCATGACACAATCTCACAATACATGTTTGACCTCATGACAAGGATAATACTGAAAAGGAAAACCTCTTGTGGAGAAGTTATCTTTCAAGGAATCAAGGAATGTTTGTAGGCACCCAATTTGGGCAGAATTCTTTCCATGTACCTACTCCAAATTTACCCTAACAAGTTTGGCAAATCCAAAGGAGCAAACCTCCACAATCTAAGGAGGATGGATATCAAGACATTAGACAGGTTTACCAGGGGGCTCACCATAAGCTAACCATCTGAGGCAAAGGGGAAAGAACAAGAGAAAGTCAAAGCAGTGAAGAAGCCAAGAATGGTTTTATATAGTTCTTAGTCAGACCACTCAGATAAAAATGTAGATGCTGGTGCTGATATTGGATCACACAGTATTCCTAATAAGGATGAATGGCCTCCTAACAGTGTCCATCCACAAGACTTGGACATATATACTACCCCTGGTAATTAATCCTTAATCTCCACATTACTCATAATATTATCTAATGATCAAACTGGGAGTGAAGGAGACAAATCTGAGAAGGACAAAGTTCCTTCTCCTAAGGGCTTACAAAGTAAGCTTGATACACTAATACTAGATCTTGAAAGAAGAATATCAAATAACATTGATAACTCCTCAGCTCTCTGGGACTTACCTCAACAAGGACTATCTGATGCCCCATCTGAGGGGGAGAAGCAGCAAGAGCCAACTGCAGATAAAGATGAAGTTCTTGGTAAGCCTTACAAACCCATCTTTAGAATTACTAAGTCATTCACTCTAACTTCAAATAATTTTCTCAGCCTTCCTGGACTCATCTGACAAAGATGATCCCTCTGAGGGGGAGGAGCCAGATAATGCTGATAATGACATAGATGATATGGATCATGATGAAGTCTACCCTGCTCACATTGAGGATATAACACCTTTTGCTGAGAATATGGATGATCCAATTCAAGTAATGCCTGCAGCTGCAGTGCAAATTATACTTTAAGTAATCCCTCCTCCAACTCCACCAAGGCTCCAAGACCCAATTATCCCTGATCCACAAGCTTCCACCTCCACTTCCTCCAATGAGAACATTATAAATGCAATCCAACTTATGTTAGAGACTCATCTCACTTCCATGAAGAATTATGTAGACCAGTCAGATAGCACAATCAAAGCATATATTGATCAGTCCATCATGAATGTGAAGACTGAAGTAATGGTTGAGGTCAAGGAATTTAAGGAAGACACTGGAATGTTGAACAAGCAAATGAATAAATGGTTTGACCTAGCAGAAAAGACAGTAATATCTCAGAATACCATTCTCAGGTCTATGGATAAACAACCCCAGTTGTCTGAACATGACATAATATATGTCAAAAACTTTGTCAGCAAGACAGATGAAGAAATAGAAAAATCAGCCAATCACATCCAAGAGTTTGTCTACTCCACAGCCTTGTAGTTTAATGAAGAAGCTGACAGTAACAAGGAAGAGTTGAAGACTAACATTGCAAATGTTTTCCAATCCATTGCTGAAATAGTCACTGATACCCAACTGAATGTTGAGGTAGTCAAACTTAAATATGGGCTTCAAGCTGATTTTGAAAATGTTTTCCAAACCCTATCTGACACTATAACAACATTGAAGAAGCCAGAAAGGGGGAGGATACAAATGCAATCTTAAATTCTGACTTAACCCTTTAGGTTCTCCAAGGTACAAGGCTGGCACTGAATCTTCCTCTCTTAGATGTAAATAGGGCAGAAGATTGAGATTTCCCACATCAAGAAGCAATTGCCCAGAATGAGAGACTGAAAAAGAGAAGAGAAAGAGAACGTGTATTGCTGTCTGAAGAATACATGGCCAAGAAAAGGGATGTGCAAAATCGAGATCCTGGCTTTGAGTACTGGAGTGATGACTCCAAAGGAATTATACTAAATGCCTAGCTAAGCCATGGTCAAATTGGAAAAGATATTGATAAGCTCTATCCATTTGAAGAGGGGATAAAGCATTTAGAGAGAATCTCAAAAAGAGAAAGAGTATTTAAAGCTAATTTGGTAAGAAAAGATAACCCAAGAAGAATGCCTTCTAGATATATCCCAAAGCCATATCTGTATTTCCAAAGCCAAGAGAACAAAAGGAAAATAGCTGAGATTGAGGCTGCAAATGCTGAAAAAGACACATCCACCAATCCCCCTGAAAATATGATTGTGGCTATTTAAGATAAGGAGATCCCAGCCTAAGAAGAAGTGGTTGCTGAAAACATGAATGCTGCTGCGGACCAAGATGCTTCAGCCAAAGAAAAATAAGTGCTTGCTGACATTCCTGAGTGTTCTACTTCTAAGAAAAGAAAACTTTAAATGAAAGTATAAATTTCTTATGAATGCCTGGATGTAAATTGGATTATACTTTATCTGAAATGCTTATGAATGAATTGTAATATTAGTCATGTTATGTCCTAAGCTAATCTGAGCTAGCTTAATTTTACTCCATGATATTGGTTAAGTTAATATGTGAAACATCATCATGTTTATCTAATCATATTATTGGTGTGTTAGACTTTGTAAGTAACATACCGGGCATGAATATCACTTGTAACAATCTTATTCTAACTATCATAATAATGTTTACATGAGTATGTTATAATGAATATCATGATATCAAGTTACATCACAAACATTTATGTTTTATGTACTTTAGCATTTGAGGGTGTTCTGCCTTCTTCAAATAGGGGGAGATTGTAGGGAAAATAACCCTCAATGTTCCCTTGATTTGAAGAAGCTTCACACTCAATGCTAAGTACAAGTTGTATTTGATAAACCCCATTTTATCTCATGACCATGCAGGGTTAGGTCATACCAAGATGTGAAGTAAGTTCTTTAGGTTTGCTGTCAAAAGCGCTGAGATAAGCTCTCATTCTCAGATGAACCGCTGAGACAAGGCCAAGGGCCGCTGAGAAAGTGACTGGGCCAGCTGAGCTGCAGATAGAAGAAAACTGCTAAGATAACTATCTATCTCAGCGGATCCGCTGGAACGATTCAGAAGAAGCCACTGAGACTGGAAGCTGTCTCAGCTTAACTGCTGAGTCAGATTCAAAAGGACTGGCGGGTTTTTGCTTTTGGCGCAAGCTGCAGAAAAGCAAGATATGGTATTCTAATCTCGTCCATGCTGTGTCAGGGGACATCTAATAGCCATTGCAGATCAATTGAGTATAAAAGAATAAATTAGGGCTTGTAAAAAGAACTTACTCTCTCACTCACACAATAATAAGATTACTATTCCATTGACGACAGCTAAGAAAGTTTTCACATCCTGGTTCCTGAAGCTGCAAGAAGAGAGTAGTTTGCTCCTCTTTATCAACTCAAGATAGAGCAAGTTGATCCGCACTCTTTCTCTGAAGAAAAGGATCAGAAGAATCAAAGTTGAGGCCATTGGGCTCATCCCAGATTCAAGACTGCTACAGCAGTTGTTCAACAACATAAGACCAAGGCTAGACCTCTTTTATCTTCTGATTGTAATCATCTATTATAAACTCTGTAGGAACTTAACCATTCTGAGATTGTAGGGCACCTTTGCCTGAGGATGTAGGGCTGTTTGGCCTGAGTATAGTAGAGCTGAAAGGTCAGCTTTAGTGTAGGATCTTTGGGAGATCTGAGGTAGGGCTGTTGAGCCTGAGGTAGGGTTTGAGAAAACCTGGGAGATCCTGAGTGATCTGTGTTGTAAGCTCTTGGATCTGAGTTTGGAGGTGTTGGCCTTTCTAACTCATTGTTAAAAAGGTGGAGGTGGAAAGAGGACTACTCAAGACACCCTATTTTGAAGAACCTCAATAAACCATTGTGTGTTTTTTTGGTGCTTGATACTTAACTAACTTAAAATCAGAAAACAGCTAGGTTAAAGCCTAAAAAGAAAACAACCTATTCACCCCCCCCCCCCTCTAGGTGACTAAGACATCCTAAATAAACAATCAAATACTACCCCGAATATGGCCTCGAGCACCCCTAGATCTAATCACCTAGACCTAGTTGCCAACTCACGTGGCGAATTCCCCCTAATCTGCGTAAGGACTTAGTCATCAACACAAGGCGATTTAACTACAAAGATTCAAAATAATGAAATAACACAAATGAAAACTCCCTCTATGAGATTTTCTGAAGTTGGCGATGAAGGATTGATGTAGCATAAGCGAGGTTGATGTGATCGTTCTTCGGATGCACAGTGATGGCTTCCTTATCCAGAAATCTTCTTTAGCTTTGAGTGGGATATGACTTTTCGGCAGAGTAACAACTCTTAAAATTTTGCACAGGAATTCTCTCTGGGATGTGTAGCCAAAATGAGAAAGAAAGCTCCATTTTATAGACCTTTGAGTTAGCGCCTACGGTAGCACCTATCGTCTGCGGTAGCGGACATGTAGAGGCGGTTACAAAACAATCACGACGTGGCATTATGGCACGAGCTGGAGCTAGCGCCAGGCTGTAGAATTAACGCCAGGCAGGAGCACTAGCGCCTACGGTAGCGCTAACGCCTGCGCTATCCCTAGCGCTGGCGATAGTGCTCCATTCAGAGAATTTGATTCCAAGCTGCTTTCTACCACTGGAATATTGCACCTATAGTTCTTGCACACAATAAACACACGACAAGCAAGATCAAATACAATATGGGATTTGTTATTCTCAAACAAATGGATCTGACACACATGTCTAATAATCTCCCCCTTTTGATAATAAAAAATCCTCTTTGCAAGAAATCAACAATGGTGTTTATAGTATATGATAAGCGAGATAATAGTTCAACTATAGTATATGATAAGCATGAGAATAGTGCATACTATCCCTATCTTAATGCTCCCCCTACATAAAGGAAATTTATGTTATGTTTTACTCCCCCTAATTGATAGATTACATGTATTATTCTCTGCTTAATCTTCTAAATTTCTCCTCTATATTTCTTCAATAAATCTCCCCCTTTTGGTATTATTAAAAGAAGGTGGGGTATGGGAGGTAAGGAGGCATTATTTAGGAATTATAAATCATGATCAAGATTTTCTAATATAGGTAAAGATAAAGAGTTTAAGCATCATATATAAGAGATTTCAAATAAATAAATAAGAGTTTTAAGCAAGCGGAAGTTTATAAGAAACATCATTTTGTAAGCATGAAAATCCTAAGTATAAATATGAGTTTAAGTTCAAAATGTAAAGATGTTTAACATTTTTGAAATCTCATAGTTTTACATAAAGTTACCAAGCATGAAATAAACATAATAAAAAGAGAATATACTACAATGTTACTTAATTTCAAGTTTAAGAGATATCAAACATTGTAGAGATCATGCTAGGTTATCTAGCGCATTTCTTATATAAAGAGTAGTATGGATTATACATCAGAATCCAATTCTCATGAGAAGAAGTGTTATGAAAGATAATGATGTGCACATAAGTGTATTTTGAGCAATGTTAACTGATGTAAAAAAACTTAAGGTTAGCAAAGCGAAGAATTAAAGATGTTTTCCAAAACTATATCTGATAAAGGCAAGTGTACCTTATCGTCTATAATATAGGATATTTAGAAATTCCAAGGTCGTATTCCTCGGGGTGCGTTGATTACTTCTACTTCGAGGAGGTCACTATTATCTTATCTACAAGATTTTGAGTTTTTGTTTTACTTAGCTAAAATAGAAAATTGCAAACTAAAAGAAAGGTTTAAACGATGGTAGAAAGATTAGTGCTCAATCTAAAATCACCTTGGAGTGAGAATAATTAAGAGAAGGAAAAATAAATCTAATTCTATTTTAATTAAACTACTTGACCGTGGAGGTTCCCAAAGCTTGAACATTCCTCTCTCGAGGTTGAAGCCCAATTAAGTTTAGGAAAAATCAACCGAACTCTCATTATATAATCGATTACCTAAAACTTGCTTTACACTGTGAACCCCACTATTGGAATTGACTCAAATCTGGGAGATTTACGTCATCCTCTCTCGAGATGTGCGTGCAACTCTGTTTAACCTTGAGTGATCGATTCATACTTTGAGCCTCTCGGCTAGCTAAGTATGAAAACCTAAGCGATAACCATACATCAAAAATATGGCCTCACTATCTAAAAGTCAAGGATAATTGATCAAGTGTTAAAACAATGGAAAAAAGAGAACTTAGATTATCATATCATGATTATCTCATCCTCGGATCATTTTGATCGAGCACTAATGAGAATTAGTTAATCATAGTGGAGGGGAGAGAGAAAGAAAAATTAAATTGCATAAAGGAAAAATTAATAAGATAGAAGGAGAAAAAGAAAGAGAGCAAACTAAATTTTATTTATAACCGAACTGGATTAAGCTTAATGGAAAATTACAACACTAGCAAGAAAAGATTACAAGATCACTAAACTATTGCATTAAAAGAAAACTAGTACATTGCATGAAAGGAAGAGAAAGAGAGAACATGTAAGGGAAAAACATGAAAGAAACATGAAAAAGCTCACTAACAACTCTAGCAGCACCTTCCCCTCTCCAAAATTTTGAACCCTGGACTCAAGGAGAACCTCTGAATTTATAGAAAAAATTTCATTTTACACTCCCTCGGTCACGGGCATGACCAATGGCGTGTAACCACTGTTCGGCTCAGCTCCGACAAGGCGTGGGCGATTGCGTGACAGCGCGGCGAAAAAGTGCATGTCACGGCCATGACATGTGGGTCACAAGCGTGACCTTGGACGACTTCATTTAATGCGGCGTGGGCTTGATTGCGGCACAGTGATGTGCAGGGATCACGCAGGAAAGTCATAGCCGTAACATCTGGGTCACATGTGTGACTTATGTTGACTTCTCGACGGTACATCCACAACTCGACGGCAGCTTGCTGGGAAGATTCTAAGTTTATACGCCATGGGTCACGGGCATGACTTTGGGTCACGGGCGTGACCGAGGGCGTGACTTATTGTGGACTAGCTCAATCAGCATGACATCGATTATAGACTGATCTTCAGGTTACAAACCCTTGGTCACGGGCGTGACCGAGGGCGTGACTTGTAAATTTCTCCAATTTGTACCAAAATTTTGCAAAAATTGAAATTATGCTAAGTTAGAATCAAAATTACAAAAGAACTACTTATAACCTAAAATTGACGTAAAAAAGAAAAATTCATATTAAATAATTACAAAAATTTTGATTAGAAAATTAAATAAATACTACTTATCAAATACCCCGATACTTGAGGTTTTGTTATTCCAGAGCAAAAGTATGAAACATAATTTATAAGACATCCATAAAATTTTTAATTATAAACTAAAATTTCATTAAACCAAAAGGTAGGTTAAAATAAATTCTAGGAGGAATTAAGTCCTAAGTAATGATAATGATTTGAAAAGAGAGGAAGTGTTTAGGAAAGGACTTCTCGAAATAACTATCTAGCAAACAAAATTGTAGAAATTATAAAACTCAATTAGATTAAAGTTATAAGAACTATATCTTAAAAGAAACTTAAGGAAATGTAACTTACTAAATATTGCTCTCTCCATAATTTAAATTAAATCTAGATCATTGATAATTGGCTAAGGGGAATTCACAAAATTTGGAATAAGAAGAGATCTTTGAAACTCAATTTTTTTTTCTAATTTGTATATGTTTAGGAGTAATGAATTTTATCCTCTTACTCCATGCCATATAATCTTTTATAATTCTCTTCTAATAAAAACAAAAAATGTATATGTTTAGGAGTAATGAATTTTATCCTCTTACTCCATGCCATATAATCTTTTAAATGATTTTCGGTGCATATGTTTTGGGAATAATGAATTTTATCCTCTTATTCCCATGACTTAATCTTTTAAAACACTTTCTTATGCCATCAAAAGTGGTGAGTAGGAAAGATTTCTAGCATATAAATTAAATTATGTTGAGAGCAAATTCTAGTAAATTTAAATTTCCTAAGAACTAAAAAGCTAGAAGAAAATATAATAGAAATCTAAAGAGGTTTAGCAAATTTACTACAGAATGAAGCTACTTACAATAGAAAGAGAAGTCATGCAAAAGAAAATTCTCTAATCAAGCTCAAACCATAAAATGATTCTTAAAACAAAATTACCTAAAATTTAGATTTAACAAACTATGATAAATAAAAATTTAGCCAATTAAAAACATAAAAATGCTTTTAAATATTCTCAACTAAATTTCTAAGAAATCACAAAAACAACAAGTATGGGTTTAATAAAAAAAATTTAGTTTTTGTTGTATGTTTCAAATTTTTTTGGATTTTTTGATATTATATTTTTTTGGAATTTTTGATATTATCTTTTTTTTTATAATAAAAGAAAGGAAACTAGTTTTAAACCTAACAATAATTTTTTTGTTAACTCTTGAATTTCTTGAGGTATAACCCATGAAGGGTTCTTAACAGTACTAGGAGGTGAGATGGGATGATAGCCCAAACATCCCTTTCCATGATTTAAAATTTTGATTTTCTATTTTTTTTTGAATTTTTGGGTTTTACAAGTGCTTAAATAAAAGAAAAACATGACAATTTTTTTGAAGACTTTCTTAATTAGGAACTACAATTTTAAGAACTATTTACACCCTCATACATAAAGTTAAACATTGTCCACATTGTTTAAAACAAAGTAAAAGTAAAAAAAAAGAGTAAAAATAAATAATGTGCAAGACAAAACAAAAAGAAATGCAAGATAAAAGAGAAGGAAGAAGAAGGAAAAGGGCTTCCCTGATTTTGAGGATGCGGGGAGGGGGAGCGGCGGTTACCTACAAAACATGATAAAGAAGAAAACAAAAACAAGAGAAAACAATAAAAAGATAATTTTGGGGTGCCTCCCAAAAGCGCTTTGTTTAAGGTCGCGTAGCTTGACCCAATTGGCGCTCACGATATTGGTAGAAGAATTATTGAATCACTCTTTAAGTTCGAAATATCTCCTGGAAGATATAACTTAAGGCGGTGCCCGTTTACTTTGAAGGAACCTTTTTCCGGGTCGGAATTTGGAATTGTCCCTTAGGACCAAACATCTTTAACAATAAAGGGTCTGGACCATCGAGACTTTAGCTTTCCCGGAAAAAGGCGAAGACGAGAATAATAAAGGAGGACGAGATCGCCCGGCGAAAAAGTTTTTGGAAATTTTATATGCTTATCGTGATATAACTTTGTTCGCTTCGTATATAATTTGTTACTTTCGTACGCATTCGCGCGCCACTCATCAAATTCATGCATTTGAAATTTCATTTGCTCGACTGCTAACGTAGAATCGAGGTTTAGAAATTTAAGCGCCCAAAATGTGCATTGTTTTAGTTCGACCGGAAGGTGGCAAGCCTTGCCATAAACCATTCAATATGGAATACAACTGATAGGGGTCTTGTACGCCGTTCAATAGGCCCATAGCGCATCATCGAGCTTAAGTGCCCAATCCTTTCGATTTATAGAAATAGTTTTTTATTAAATCTGCTTTAATTCTCGATTTACAACTACGACTTGGCCGCTCATTTGTGGGTAATAAGCAGTGGATAGTTTATGCGTGACACCATATTTTGCTAAAAAATTTGTGAATTGGATATTGCAAAAATGGGTGCCCCGATCACTAACCAAAGCGCGCGACGTGCCGAATCGAGAAAACAATTTGTTTTAAGAAGTTAATGATGACTCGCGCATCGTTGGTGGTGAGAGCTTGCGCTTCCGCCCTCCTCAACACTTAGTCGGCCGCAACTAGAATATAATTGTTTGAATAGGAGGGAGGGAGAGGACCAACTTAATCAATACCCCAAAGATCGAAAATTTTGCATTCTAAGAAAATATTTTAGGGTATCTCATCCCGATGGGAGATGTTCCCCGACGACTGGCAGCTGTCGCAAGGACTCACAAGGGTGTGAGCATCTTTGAAGAGCATGGGCCAATAAAAGCCCGCCTCCAGCGCCTTCCTCGCGGTTCGGTTTGCTTGATAATGACCACCAGTTGGTCGCTCGTGATAATGCCGTAAAATTTTTAGACCTTCCTCACTCGAGATGCATCTTCTCACTACCTAGTCTGCACAAACACGGAATAAAAAGGGGTCCTCCCAAAAATAATTCTTTAAATCAGAAAAGAATTTCTTCTTTTGCTGACTCGAGAATTCTGTTGGTAGGACCCGGGCTACTAGATAATTAGCCAAATCCGCAAACCAGGGGGTGGAAGATGTATTTAAATTTTCGAGAGCGAGGAGGCGCTCTTCGGGGAATTTATCATTAATGTCGGCTTCTATTAATGCTTCCGTGGGGGTATTTTCTAAATGGGAAAGATGATCGGCCGCCATGTTTTTGGCTCCCCTTTTGTCCCAGATCTCTAGATCAAACTCCTGCAAGAGGAGGATCCATCGCAAGAGATGGGGCTTGGTGTCCGATTTACTCAAAAGATATCTAAGAGCAGAATGATCTGTGAAGACGATAACTTTTGAGAGAGTGATGTGTGACCTAAACTTATCAAAATCAAAAATGATTGCTAGAAGCTCCTTCACGGTGGTGGTTTAGTTCACTTGTGTTGATGTGAGTGTCTTGCTCGCATAATAAATTGGGTGGAAATACTTACTCACACATTGACCTAATACGACACCTACTGCAATATCACTTGCATGGCACATAATTTCGAAGGGTAACGACCAATCCGACGCAACTAGAATCGGAGAATTTATAAGCTTTTCTTTGATAAGTTTAAAGGCCAAGTGGCATTCGTCATTAAAAAGGAAAGAAGATTCTTTCTCGAGAAGATGGGTTAACGACTTCGTAATTTTGGAAAAAATTTGTATAAAGTGCTGATAAAACCCTGCGTGTCCTAGAAAACTTCTAATAGCTTTTACATTCGTTGGAGGGGGGAGTTTTTTTATTACTTCGATCTTAACCCTATCGACCTCGATCCCTTTGCCCGATATTTTATGGCAAAGGAATAATCTTTCTTTGACCATAAAATGACATTTCTCCCAATTAAGAGCTAAATTTGTTTCCTCACAACGTTGTAGCACGGGCTCGAGATTTTTTTCTGAAAACAAAAAATTCGTCCATGAAAACCTTCATCTCTTCCTCTACTAACTCGTCGAATATCGCCAGCATACATCTTTGGAATGTAGCTGGCGCATTATAAAGACCAAATGGCATCCTTCAAATGTTGTTTTCTCTTGGTCGTCGGGCGAAATAGGGATTCGAAAACATCCCGACAAACCATCAAGGAAAAAATAGTACGAGGATCTGAAAGGCGCTCTAAGTTTTGATCGATAAAAGGTAATGGGAAGTGATCCTTTCGGGTGGCATCATTTAGTTTTCGATAATCGATGCACATCCGCCAACCCATAACGGTACGGGTTGGGATCAATTCATTGTTTTCATTTTCTACTACCATTACACTGCCTTTTTTCAGCACGACTTGTACTGGGCTAACCCATGTAATACCCGATATTGGGTAGATGATTCCCGTGTCTAGAAGTTTGATAACTTCGGCCTTAATGACTTCTTTCATATTCGGGTTTAGCCGTCGTTGAGGCTAGACTGTGTTGCGGGAATTATCTTCGAGGAAGATTTTGTGAGTGCAGAAGGAAGGGCTTATAGCTTTGATATCTGATATTTGCCACGCAATTGCGTGGCGGTGCTTGTTTAAGACTATAGTTAATTCAAAAATTTCTGAATCGCTAAGTTTTGATGAAATGATAATGGGTAGCTTAGACTCTTTTTCTAGAAATAAATATTTAAGGTGAGGGTGGAGTTGTTTTAACTCCAACACGGGTGGCTCTTCATAAGAATTTTTAATTTTTAATTTTTCTAAATATAGTGATTCGGGTGGTGTGGAGCGAGATACTTCTTCTTCTAGACAAAAGAGCTCGATGAGCTCGGAATCGTTACTCGACGTGGAGAATAACTCGGAAAGTGAATAAAACTCATTCTCAAACCATTCTTCTAGATATAAGAACGAATTGTCATTCTCTAAGGTGTTTCGCAATGAGGGATTTATACTAAAAGTAACTTCATCATCTCCAACACGAAGGAGGATCTTTCCGTTACTTACGTTGATAATTGCGCGCGAGGTGGAAAGGAAGGTGAGGCCGAGTATGAGGGGTACTTCGGCATCCTCTTCTATGTCAAGAATGACAATGTCCATCGTGAAGATGAACTTGTCAACCTTACCGAGCACATCCTCCACTATCCCTATCAGATATTTTAATGAATGATCGGCGAGTTGAATACACATTCGAGTGGGGCTAGGATTTCCTAGACCTAACTTTTTGAATAACGAAAAAGGCGTGAGGTTGATGCTTACTCTAAGATCCGCTAAGGCGTGTTTTACTAACTGTTGAAACAGAGACTTGGCTTCTTTATGGAGCTTGGGCCCTCAAGGATGAGGGGCAGACAGCACTTACTGATTCCCCGGAAGGAACCGACCGGAGACTCAGAACTAAGCACAGACCCTTGGTTGCAGCGAGGAGGTCCCACCACACACTCCGAAGAACTTTGAGCGCTTCCCCTCCCAAGCAAAAGCTAAGACTGGGCACCTTGGAGAGCCTGGGAGCTAAGCCAAGATTACCTGGGGAGGAAGAAGCTCATAGAACTGAGATTGGAATCCTCTCCCAAGGTACCCTTCAAGGTCTATTTATAGTTTTTTATGTCCGGTCTGCTAATAGCAGGATTCCGCCTTACTTTTTACTACACGCAACCCAAAATGGTCTGCCAACAGCTAAACTCCGCTGTTTGGAGTGGCTAACTGCAGACCACCAGGGGTTTTTTGGTAAAATGATCATGAATCCAGGACTGGGCGATCCACCCACAAGAGTCTCTCTCGCGAACCGATTGGTTCAGCTCGCTCGCCTCCCTGCGAGTAGCCAGCGAGGCCCCTGGCCCGCTCGCCCTCCCGCGAGCGACTGGCGTCAGCCCAGCTTGCCCGACACTTTGGCTCTCTAGCCTTCTTACTCCTTTCTCCCGATGGTTCCTTCGTTACTGCTCACCCCCTGGTGGACACCAGAGTTGTACATAATCCCCGCTCTTCGTGAGGCTATTTTAGGCTCACGATGAAACATCCAACCCCTGGTGTTTGCCAGTCCCTTTGTGACATGGTGAGCATCTTTTGGTGGGACCTATGCCCACTGCTATAAATACCCTTCCTTCCGGCCGGTGCATGAACTTTTTCTTCCCCCCTCACTTCTTTCCCTGCTCGCCACTATTCCCTGCGAGATGTCCAAGAAGGAGGAGATACTTGCTTGCCACAAAGCCTCGCAGACGGTCCAGAAGGCTAAAGTTGTCGAGCTCGCCACCTGGATCTCTCCACAACAAGCCCCGCCCCCACCTCAGGTTAAGAGGGATAAGACCATCTGGCGGCCGTCCGTGGAGGATGAGTCATCTCCGCTATCTCCCTCTCCCCGCCACGAGCTCGCGTCGCAGGTTCTGTTTAGAAAGGACTTGATATTCCTAGTAGTATTCGCTTAACTCCATTTCCTTTCTCGCGGGACCCTCCCACAGAGAAGAATTTCATCAGGCCATCCCCAACGGGGTCTTTCCCCCCCCCCCCCCCCCCCCCCCCCCCCCCCCCCCCCCCCCCCCCCCCCCCCCCCCCCCCGTCCCCCAGGAGGATTGATCCCACCCTAATTCGAGGACCACTGACCTACAAGACTCACCCTCGCGTCTTGGTAAGCCATTTATCTTGATCTCTCCCGCTCTTCGTTGATTGCTGACCGGCCTCATTCCTTTTCACTGGGTATCTTTCCTCGACCCCTGAGCGGTGAATCCCCACTCAGGTGGGCTCGCCCCGCCCCCTAACCAGAACATCATCACTCCGGGGTTCGGCCTTCTGGGTCAACGGATCCCAGGCAGCTCTCTTCTCACTGAGCCTAGGTCGCAAACGAGGCAACGCACCCCCTGGCTTAGGGAAATCCCTTACCCCGGCCTTCACTGAAGCTTTTAAAGGCCAGCCAAGTTCTTCTCACCCGCGACCCCATACCATTCACAACTCGCCAAGTTAAACAATTTCCGCCGACTATCTCTCTCGCTCTTTGTTATGCTGATTTTCTTTCACTCGCAGGTGTTTCCCCGACTCCGCCTACCGAGTCAGAGCACGGGGAGGTGGAGATGTCGCCACCACCCTCGCCGAGCCAGTTCGCAGACTTCTTGGGGGATCCCAGCAACCCAGAGCAGATGAAAAGGCGGGTCACCGAGATATTCCAAAAACACACCTCCTTGCTGCGAGGGCTATATGATCAGAATCAGATGGACCAGATCGCATATGAAGAGAGGTTTGCCATAAAAACACACCTCCTTGTTGCAGGTTGCTCGCGACGAGGTCACCTTTCCTGGGGTACACCTCGCCCGAATCGAAGACGATATGCGCCTTATGCAGCGCGAGGTTCAGTCGGTCTGCGAGTACCATTATCCGAGGATTCCACCACGCTCCGGTGTGATAGGCCGCGGCCACTGGAAATGACACAATTACTGAACTGTTATATTTTTTTGTTATTTGTTTCTTTCTCTCGCTACTATTTCCCCCCACCTTTGGGGGTTCTGAACAATTAGGAACAATGTAATAAGGATATTACCGCTCGCTCGTGGGCTTTCTTTCTTGCTCAGTATGATTTTTATCACTATGCTATTAGTGCTCGCGCCTTCCTTGTTTTTGCTTAAATATGTTTGGCTCGTTAGGCATCGCCTCGTCCTTCACGACCTTTGCTTTTCCTTTCTGCAGTTTCGGCTCGCCGGCAGCAAACCACCAGACTTCCCCAGGATGCCAACCCGCTTGGAGCGGATAAGACCCTAGGGTGTCGAAATATTACCGCACGATTCCACTATCCGCACCCACCGGTGCTTCGTGCCCTTCCCGCCCTTTTCATTTCTATAAATAGTCGCCCTATTTTACTTTCTAACTACCGCATTAACTATTCTCTAGTCTTTCTTCTCTCTTCTAGACCCTCTCGCTAACTCCAGTTCACACTCACTCCTTTTCCGGCTCACCATCACTACCATCATAGTTGTCGAGGGGAATCAGAAGGGCGAGCCAGATGCGCTAGAGCTTTCCGCGACCACATATTCTTTGGCGCCTCGCTCACCAGTGATGAGTTCCTCGCCGTCGTGGACAAATATATCCCTTCGGGGTATACTACTCGCCACCCGCAGAGCACCACCTCCCTCAACGATCCGTCCACCGACGAGCTCGCCATTCCCATTGCTCATTTTGATAATGGGTTGTGACTCCCCCTCTGGCCAGAAGTTTGCCAGGTAAATTATTCGATCCTCGCCATACTTACTTGCCTCGCGGGGAGCACGTTAACCACATCTTGGTGAATTTTTCAGGTACTCAAGTACTACGACGTCCTGCTGAGCCAGCTGACGCCGAACGTGATCGCCGTGGTGGTCGCGTTCACCTGCTATCTGCGGGAGGAGAAGATTGAGTTCAGCCTACTCGTCTTCCGAAAAGTCATATCCTTCCACGCGTACAACGATGGGACGACCAACTTTGCGAGCCAGCATGTCATCGTCTGCGAGACGGTGATCAAAGCCCATTACTGGCACCAAAAATTCATCCTGGTGAAAGGACCGTTCGATAACATCCCTTTCCCCCCTTCCAACGGGATGATGCAACCTACCGCCCTCCCGCCTCGCTTGGTGGAGACGACGTGAAGCTCTTCCAATACCTGGACGGTAATAAATTCGAGGCCTCCCACCTCCAGCAGAGGGTGGACTCGCTGCTGCTGGTCCCGGAAGGGGAAGGTTTGACTCGCACTCGCAAGCTCTCATACCCTTCTTCATTCTAACCACTAACTCCTTCTTTTCCTTTGTAGGGGAGCGGGATCTTCCCATCCACCCCGCGTATGCGAGGAGCGCCACCCTCTCTTCCAGCACTCTCCCCATCGCGGCCACTTACGTTTACTGAGAGCCCCCCGACTTGACTTCGGGTAAGAAGCGGTCGCTACCTGTGAGCCAGCTCGTCGCGAAGCCCCCCACCAAGAAGAGGAACAAGGACACCCTTTCCAAAACAAAGGGTAAAGAAGTCATGGACCTGAGCGAGTCGGAGACTCCTCTCTCTCCCTCTACGAGCCAAAAAGTTTCCCAGGAGGGTAGCGAGCCGAAGGACGCCCCCGATGGGCCTATGCCTATCAACCACAAAAATTTCGGCCTGGCAGCCAAACTCCCTGATGCCCTCGGCGAGCCGGTGCTCTTCTGGGATCCTGACCTAAACAGGATCTCTTGCTCGTCGCTCCTCCCCTCCTAGGTTGAGAGCGATAAGGTGGGGGGCGAGGCGTTCTCCCTCGCCTTCGGGATTTATGTCCGCAAGCACGCTGCTAATTTTGGCGCCCTGCGGTCCCATCTGCTCTTCAACGAATCCATGCGAGCCCATTTCCGCTCCTTGGAGCCATCCCACATGATTGCCCAGTGGTACCTCACCGCAGAGAGGGTTTCTAAAGAGCTCCAGCGCGAGCTCAAGGCGTCCACCGATGATATTGCCAGCCTCAAAGGGAGAGAGGCCATCTCAGAAGGTCTCCTCACCATCCTTCAGGGTGGAATGGTAAGTTTTCCACAAAACTTCCATCTCGCTCGCTATAGGTACTTCACTTAACTTCCATTTTTCTTCTTCAGGATGTCGAGGCCGTGAGCCAGCTGCTCTCGCGGAACACTGACCTGGAAGCAGAGGTCGTGTTCCTCAAAGAGCACGTCTGCGAGCTGACCAGGGCTGCGCTCCCTCCATCCCCTCCGCGAGCGGGGACTCGCAAGGTATCTCGAGGAAAACAGGAGGCGACCCGCAAGAATTCCATGGGTGTGGCCAATCTTGTCTTTGAGACCCTCAAAGGAACGGGTCTGCTTTCCCCGGATGCCCTGGAGCTCGACATCGAGGACGTCGTCCCAGACCTGTTCGAGCCGATCCTGTAGCCCGATGACCGCTGGAGCGAGGAAGAGCCGTCCAGTGAACCGTATTAGCTTTTCTATTTTAATATCCCATGTAAAATTTTTGTTTTCACCCGGCGAGTGCGCCGTTATTTTGTAACACTTTTGAGAAAAGAAAACATGAAACATTTTTCTATCTTATAATTGTCTTTCTATCTTTCTCGCACAAATACGATATTCTATGCTCGCGTGAATACATTTGTGATATGCCTGTGCTCTTACTTTTGTTTGCGCTCGCACCTTCAACGCTATTATTTATGCTCGCGTTCGTACCCTTCTTACCAGGCGATTGAAGTGAGGTTTACAGTTTCATAGTATTTAACTTCAACGCTTAGGAATTTCATTAGATGGACCATCTTGTTGGATCTGTAGGCGCCCTTAGAGAGGGGGGGTGAATAAGGGTTTTAAGATTTTTGAGATTATTTAGAGAAATTAATTCTCTATTGCTACCGCCAGTGGTAGAGTTACCGCTCGGCGTTAGCGATAGTGAAAATACTTTTAGGTTAGAACAATGAAAATCATAGAGCACGAATCAGAGATGAAGAGACAAACATATTTTCATTAACATTAAATTGAAATAAATATGATTACAAAAACTTTTCACAATGACGCTTGGAAAGAGGTGACCAATGAAAACTCTTTTGGTTTTCTATACCGACCCTTCTCCCAAGGACCGGTTGGCTTTAACATATCTCTACCCATATATGGCCTCAAGCCGCTCTAGCCCTTCCCTCACCGGAAAGGCCTCGAGCACTCCCTAGATCTACACCCTAGACCTAGTCGGCAACGCGAGGCAAATTTCTCCTAGTCCCCACAAGGCCCTAGTCGCCGTGTGGCGAATTCCTCTACCGAACAAAAGATATAAAGGTTACAATTAGAAACTAAAACAAAACACAAACTAAAAAACTCCCTCAAAAGAAGATCTTGATGGCGATGTAGATGCGATCGGATCGGTCTTCAAGTTCTTTGCGTTCACGAACATTGACGGAGTTCTTCGGGCTGCTTGGGGAAGGCTCTCACGAGTGCTCTGAATATATGGCTTCAATTCATTCTGTAATAGCAAGCACCAACGGAGGAAGCGCGCATCGTTAAATAGAGTCAGCCGCTACCACCTGCGGTAGTACTGCTGCCCCGTGGTAGACACATTAGTCAATGATCAAGCACATGGATCGTGGCATCTTAGGCAACTTTTGAGTGCCAAACTTTGATCTCCGACTAGCGCACCGCGGTAATGCTAATGCTCCGCGATAGTGAGATAACCTTCCTTCAGCCAATATCTCCTTCCACATTTGCTCCTCAATCACAGGCAGACGAGAGGATTCCAAAATCTACCGTTGGGCTGTAGACATTCCGCGCCGCGGTAGAGCACGCTAAATATGCATCCCGCCAATCATTCCTTTTTCTCCACTGTTTCCTTCCCGTCAATTGTTTCCATTTATGCTAGCTCCAGCGGTAGTGCTAACGCTCCGCGGCAGAGCACATCTCTTTTCGTCGAACGCATCTTCGTCGAACGGCCTCATATTTCGTCGAATGCTGTTTTCATTTCGTCGAACTCAATTTTGTCGAATGCCATTTCATCGAATGGCATCTACATTCGTCGAACACCATTTCGTCGAGCACGTCTCATTTCATCAAACCGCTAGCGCCAGCGGTAGTGTTACCTCTCCGCAGTATCAACAGAGAATCATCCTGATGTCGCTTCGACGCCTTTCTTTTTCACACTCCTTTGGGGATTGAATGTTGAAGAGCCTGCACACTATAAACACAATGCAAGTATGATCAAATACAATAGGATTTGTTATTGTCAAACCAAGAGATGCGGAAAGTATGTTCCAACAAACTCCCTCTTTTGATAATAACAAATCCCTTTAGAAAGAAATAGTTCAAAAGATAGGAATTGCGTTTATTAAAAAGGATAAGCATGAAATTTAGGACATGTGCATATGCTCCCCCTAAATGAATGCTCCTCCTAAGTGAATGATCCCCCTGCAACAAAACTTCCTATGAACTTGACTTCCCCAAACATGTGGATTTCTTTCAAATTTATTCTCCCCCTTTTAGTATTATCAAAAGGGGGTGGAGGGAAAGCCAAAAGTGTAGGCGTATAATGTTTTTTTAGTAGAGAAGACATGAGCATGAGAGCGATATAATACGTAGGGAAGTGAGAAAAGGTGTAGGAGTGAAAGAGCAGTGATAATGCAAGATAACACACTTGTTGAAAAAGAGATATTCATGATCGAGCGAATAAGTAGTAGAGAGGTGGAAAGCAGTGTGCAATAGTTGTAGAAGAAACCATCATTAGGAATCTAAAGCATAGCAAAAAAAATGTGGAGTTTCTAGAATAATCTTCATAGAAATAAATCAGAGTTCTTAGCATAAGTATTTTCATAGAATATATTAGAGTTTTTAGCTTAAAGTTGAAACAATATAACATTTGCCAAGTAATATTATCATGTTAGTTCTTCCCCTTTATATACAAGTTTTAAGCATAAAAAAAGTAATGATTTCCAAGTAACCAATCTACCCAGACAATAGGTCTACACCCTAGCCCCGAACTAAGTGATGGATGGGCATGAGGAGCTGCATACATGCCATAGGTTGGGGTGTTAGTCCCATATGCAAACACTAGACAAAACTCAACCTAGCACTCTTTCCCCCCAGTGCCTCGCAAGGCCCCACTGGAACCCTCCCCGGTTAAGGACAAGACATGACATAGAGGTCATGTAATCTAATATCTACAACCCTACGCCCCCGCTATGGTCAGATATGTAATCATGGGATAATAATAATTGGAAACATTTAGCGTTTGAATCTAATGATGAGTTCATAGCTTATGGGTTTGTTAAATTTTTATTTGAATTCTTAAAGAAAAGGTCACATAGCTAATTTGAAATCCATTAATAAATCAGAGTTTTAACATTACAATATTTTCATGTTAAGAGCAACCAATATAAATTCTACCAAGCAAGTCTACCATTTGTTGAAAAAGGAATTTTGATATTTAAGACTTAGATATAAACATGAAAGCGCAAGGTAAACATATATGGTGATGATGCGGAAGACTTATAGAAATACAAGAAAACATTATAAACATGACGATTCATAAGAAGTTATATGAGCTAAATTTCAACAATGAAGATGTTTTTGTAAATCATTTTGCATTTAAAATCTTTAATTTTGACAATAAAGTAACCACGCATGAAATAATGTTTTCAAAAAAAATTACTACAACGTTATATTAATTCATAAATTCAAAACATACAAAACATTGTAGAGAGCATGTTAGATTATCTGGTGCATTTCATAAAGAAAGAGTAGTATAGAATTAGCATTAGAATCCAATACTCATGAGAAGAAGTGTTATGGAAGATAATGATGTGCACATAAGTGTATTTTGAATAGAGTAAACAAATGTTTTAATCAAAAATACAAGAAATATGTAAAGTAAAGAGCACAATAAAACACAAATAATTTTACTTCCACACACTTCAATGCACAAAAAGATGTACAACTACCAAGGTGCTTTGCACACATAATGCTCATTAAGACCTATCAGGGTGCATAGTAGTGCTTGGGGGATCACATATTTTATTTTATTTTAATATTGAAACTAGTGATCCGGTGTACTTGAGAGTAAGTGTTTTTTTTAAAAGAAAGATAAGGTTTGCACAAGACACTTTACCATTCTTTCCAAGGTGCTCAACCTCACAACGCTTATTAAGACTTATCAGGAGGTTCAAGTAGTGCTTGGTGGAGTCATCTTTGTCACTTTATTTCATGATTTTTGTTTTGTACAAAGTTCTCCGAATACACTTGTTTTGCAAACCAATATAATTTATGAAAACATAACCACATTTCTTAACTTTTAAAAGTGCAAATAAAGGTAGTGTAGGTAAGATACTTGTGCAATTTTAATCCATTGTACTATTTTAAAACATACACAAGCATTCTTAGATTAAAAAACATATGTAGACAATGCCAAAATAAGTGAGTGAATAAATATCATTATCAAACATAAAACATTTACTCATACTTAGAGGCATGCTAAGCTTGGTTCTACACAACTTTTACAATATAATTTATGCACATGTGTTTAGAAGTATCAAAGCATGATAAAGACAATGTTTAAAGTAGTTTGAAAATATGAATCACAACATTGTAGAAAGTCTTAAATGATAGAAGAAATCATGCTTGATATTTACAATAGAGTCCATAGAGTTTTTTTGATATAAAATGATTTTATATTTTTGTATTTGATTTTGTTTTTGTTTGAAAAAAAAAAAGACAAATACTTACAAAAAATAAATGTTTTTGTAATTTTGGCTTTTGTAATTTTGTATTTTAATTTTTCTAACATTAATGAAATGCAGTAAAGCAAAAAGAAGTAGGAAATATAGAAATACATATTTTTGTTGATTTTTGGAAATTTAAAAAAGACAGAAAATTAAAGCCTCGAGCTAGCGCCGGCGCTAGCGCTAGCGCGAAATACAACACATGACATTTTTAGATTTTGGAAATTTTGATTGTTGATCTTGATTAAGTGTACCAATGGTAAGTTCATGCAGAAATTTCAGAATTTTATGAGATGTCTAGGTAGTATAAGTTTGCATAAAACGATTGCATATTCATATTTTACTTAACCAGAGAGGTTTAGGACACTTAATTCAAGTCTTAGCAATTGATTTGTAAACTATGATGTTGTTTGAAATTTATAGTTAAAAAATTTAGACTCACAAGGTTTTCTACCTTTTGATTTAGCATGACATTTAAGTTATATATCTATTATGAGCACCAAAAGAAAACTTATACTTGGAAGTGATGCTGAGATAATGAGATTTGGTGCAAAATCATAATGATATAGATCAATTTGATAGATGTTAGTATTGCATCTACACAAAGAGGAATTTTAATTTTATTTTCTTAGGACCTAGAACAAAATAATGAACCTTTATATGAGCAAGATTTATTCTATAGTCAAAGAAAAAAATGTACATGCAATCTTTAGACATAATACAATCACATCAAAGACAAAGGTCACATAAATAATGTTTTGAAATAATATCATTGCATTTATTACTTGAGTTTTTTTATCTTTAGTTTTGTATAAAAAGGATTCATGACACACTATTCACAATCAATCCTTTTATTATTATTTTTGTAATATCTTATAACAAGTTGAGTATCTAATTTATAAAGATGATATAAGATGATTGTAGGCAATGAATTTAAGAAGGATAGATAGGTCATCAAAATAAAATATGACTTTGAATTTTGATCAATTTGATTTATAATCTCATTAAGCCATAAGAAATCAAATCATATTTCCAACAATATATTAGATAACCATGACATGATAGCTTAAAATAAAGAAATAAAAGAAAAATTAAAATACATTAAAGCATATCATGAAGTAGAAAATTGTATATATCATTTTCAAAATATTCTACTCCATGCATTTGGTGATACCTAATGAATAAGAGATTTAGGTATCCAAAGGGGACCAAGTGGGATGGTTTATTTGGGTACCCAAATACATCGTGTTTGCTTTTGGGGAGATGAAAAGGAATGAGCCCTTTTGAGTAGAGTTTGTGTTTCATCTTTAACTTTGGGTCTCCATTAAAACCTTGGTTTAATATTATTTTTATGCATCAAATTTCCATTATGATTATCTTTATCTTTAAGATTATAATTGTAATGATTATTGAAAATATTTTTCATAGTAAATTTGTGAGCATTTAATTTTATGTTGGGAGAAGATTGGTGTTGTAAATGATAATGATGATTTTATTTTGGAATTTCATTTTCAATCTTTTGAAGTTTTTTATTTTCATTGTTTTACTTATTCAGCTTTTGAGAAATCATATTCAACTTGCTTTTGGATTTTGCATTATATTGAGAATGTATGTTTTGAGAATTTTTCTTTATGATTTCCTTAAGCAAGTTGATTTTAGTTTTCTATTCATTATTCTTAATTTTTAAATTATGTCTAGCTTTTTATAAGCGATTGTGCTATTTTTAAGAGTGGAAACAATTGAATCAATATGATTTTGATAGTTATTTCTATATTCATCAAATGTTTCATTCATCTCTTTAATTTCAATTTTATAGTCTTTACACTTAGCACAATCATTTTTCAAAGATGAATTTTCTAAACATAATATTTCATTTTGTACTCTTACAAAAATAAACTCATTTTCAAGTTTCTTGTGTTTTTCTTTTAATTCATTATGTTCTACACAAGGTGTAATGTTTTCAACTAAGGAGCCATGGGTAGAACTAGATAAATTAGAATTTGATTCTTCATTAATTTTTGCCATTAAATTTTTATTTTCTAAGCGCAAATATTTATTAGCATTTTTTAATCTCTTAATTTTTCGCTTTGTAGTTTGAAGCAGTTGTAATGTAGAAATAGAATTACATACAATAAGAGATTTAGATTTCCTTATAGCGCTTGTGGATGAGGCAAGATATGAACATATTGTTCCTTTATCTTCTTCATCTTCCTCTTCCAAACAAGAGTTTCCATCATCCTTTCCACTTGATGAGCATTCAATGAATCCATCATTTGAGTAGCTTTCTTGAATATTTGTGCAAGCTTGTATGTTCTCTAATTATTGTGTTTGTTCCATACCTACAGAAGGAGAATCATAATTTCTTTCAAGAAAATTCCAAATCTCATAAGCAGTAGGTAAAGTATAAATAAGTTTGAAAATATTTTAATCTAACGCACAAAATAAACTATTCATAGATTTTGCATTTAAAACAGTTTTGTTTCTAGTTAGTATGCTAGGTGGTTTTTCAATAGAAATATTCCAAACTTTTTCGTCTAAGGCCTTAAGAAAATTTTTCATTAATATTTTCCACCCTTTATAATTTTTTCCCATAAATAAAGGTGGTGATAATACTTTTTCATTTATATTAAAATTTTCCCCACTAATTGAAGCGAGATCATGAGACGCCATTATTCCCGGTTGTTAAGCTGATTTGGAATAACCTACCTCTGATACCACTTATTGGATCTGTAGGCGCCCTTAGAGGGGGGGGGGGTGAATAAGGGTTTTAAGATTTTCCAGATAATTTAGAGAAATTAATTCTCTGTTGCTACCGCCAGCAGTAGAGTTATCGCTCGGCATTAGCGATAGGGAAAATACTTTTAGGTTAGAACAATGAAAATCATAGAGCACGAATCAGAGATGAAGAAACAAAATATTTTCATTAACATTAAATTGAAATAAATATGATTACAAAAACTTTTCCCAATGACGCTTGGAAAGAGGCAACCAATGAAAACTCTTTTGGTTTTCTATACCAACCCTTCTCCCAAGGACCGGTTGGCTTTAGCCTATCTCTCCCCAGATATGGCCTCAAGCCGCTCTAGCCCTTCCCTCACCGGAAAGGCCTCGAGCACTCCCTAGATCTACACCCTAGACCTAGTCGCCAACGCAAGGCGAATTTCCCCTAGTCCCCACAAGGCCCTAGTGGCCGTGTGGTGAATTCCTCTACCGAACAAAAGATATAAAGGTTACAATTAGAAACTAAAACAATACACAAACAAAAAAACTCTCTCAAAAGAAGAACTTGATGTTGATGTAGATGCGATCGGATCGGTCTTCAAGTTCTTCGCGTTCACGAACAGTGATGGAGTTCTTCGGGCTGCTTGGGGAAGGCTCTCACGAGTGCTCTGACTATATGGCTTCAATTCATTCTATAACAGCAAGCACCAACGGAGGAAGCGCGCGTATTTAAATTGAGTCAGCCTCTACCGCCTGCGGTGGTACTACCGCCCAGCGGTAGCCACATTAGGCAATGATCAAGCACATGGATCGAGTCATCTTAGGCAACTTTTGAGTGCCAAACTTTGAGCTCCTACTAGCGTGCCGCGGTAACGCTAACACTCCGCGATAGCGAGATAACCTTCCTTCAGCCAATATCTCCTTCCACATTTGCTCCTCAATCACAGGCAGACGAGAGGATTCCAAAAGATGCCGCCGTGCGGTAGACATGTCGCGCCGCAGTAGAGCACGCTAAATTTGCATCCCGCCAATCATTCCTTTTTCTCCATTGTTTCCTTCCCATCAATTATTTCCATTTATGCTAGCGCCAGCGGTAGTGCTAACGCTCCGCGGTAGAGCACATCGCTTTTCGTCGAATGCATCTTCGTCGAAAGGCCTCACATTTTGTCGAATGTTGTTTTCATTTCGTTGAACTCAATTTCGTCGAACGCCACTTCGTCGAACGACATCTACTTTTGTCAAACACCATTTCATCGAGCGCATCTCATTTCATCGAACCGCTAGCGCCAGTGGTAGTGTTACCGCGCTGCGGTATCAACAGAGAATCATCCTGATGTCGCTTCGATGTCTTTCTTTTTCACACTCCTTTGGGGATTGAATGTTGAAGATCCTGCACACTATAAACACAATGCAAGTATGATCAAATACAATAGGATTTGTTATTGTCAAACCAAGAGTTGCCGAAAGCATGTTCCAACACATCTGTTTTCTCTTGCGTTAAGTGCGGCCCACTTCCGGCCTCTGGCTCGCCTAGTGGAACTCTTGCGAGCGGGATCGACATTACCCTACCTCGCTCGCTAACCCACGATGAGCAACCAGCATTGCTCGTTATCCACCGCACCGGAGGACCCCCAAACTCGCTAGTTTCAAGTATTGTTTGTGAATTCTCCAGGTGCTTATTGCGAGCCAGGGCCCGCCCTGACGAACCGTGAAGTCACCGTGCCCAACCGTCTTGCGGTTATTCTTGGACTTGGTGTTTTTCACCAATCGTTGTCTTTCATTTCTCGTGAGCGACCCCCCAGGGATCGCCCTATCCAGGCCATGCGATATTTGGTGAACCAGGCCCCAAAAAATGTGAATAACTTACTCGCCGGCCTCTCCAAAGATCAACCTGACCTACCGTCTATGAGAGCCCGGCAGCGGAATCGATCAGGGGCACTCCAGCACCAAAAGATTTCCACCATATCAGCCTCTCTAGAGATCAACCTATCCCGCCGTCTATGAGAGCCCGACAGTGGAATCGATCTGGGGCACTCCAGCATCAAAAACTTTCCACCTTGCCAGCCTCTCTAGAGATCAACCTGTCCCACTGTTTATGAGAGCCCGACAACGAAATTAATCTGGGGCACTCCAGCACCAAAAACTTTCCACCTTGTCAGCCTCTCCATAGATCAACCTGTCCCACCGTCTATGAGAGCCTGACAGCAGAATCGATTTGGGGCACTCCAGCACCAAAAACATTCCATCTTGCCAGCCTCTCAAGAGATAAACCTGACCCACCGTCTATGAGAGCCCGGCAGCGGAATCGATCTGGGGCACTCCAGCATGAAAAACTTTCCACCTTGCCGGCCTATCTAGAGATCACCCTATCCACCATCTATGAGAGCTTGGCAGCGGAATCGATCTGGGGCACTCCAACATCAAAAACTTTCCACCCTGCCAGCCTCTCGAGAGATCAACCTGACCCACTATCTATGAGAGCCTGACAGCGAAATTGATCAGGGGCACTCCAGCACCAAAACCTTTCCACCTTGCCAGCCTCTCCAGAGATAAAAATGTCCCACCGTCTATGAGAGCCCGGCAGCGTAATTGATCTGGGGCACTCCAGCATCAAAAACTTTCCACCTTGCCAGCCACTCTAGACATCAACCTGCCCCACCGTCTATGAGAGCCCAGCAACGGAATCGATCTGGGGCACTCCAGCACCAAAAATGTTCCACCTTGCCAGCCTCTCCAAAGATCAATCGGACCCACCGTCTATGAGAGTCCGGCAGCGGAATCGATCTAGGGCACTACAGCACCAAAAACTTTGGGGATTCCTGCTTAGAAAAACTTCCAAACCAATATATTGAGCGTAGAACATATAACAAGTCAGTTACAAAAAACTTTAAGGATAGAATCTTTTCAGGTCATCCCCGCTCCTGGCCAGGCCAAGGAGTACCCCATCCACATCCCAGAGGTGGTACCCTCCTGACTTGAGTGCCTCGTCAACAATATACAACACCTCCCAGTTAGGATTGAGCTTTCCTACTGCGGCTCCTCTCCCGGCCGCGTCAACCTTCTTCAGCACCAGGTCTCCTTTCTCGAACTATTTTACTCAGATGTGCTTGTCGAAGTACCAAACATCCACCATTTAACATCTCCTTACCAGAGGGTGGCTAAGTCCCGGAGCTCCTCCACCAAGTCCAGAGATAGCTTTTGCTCTTCCCTATTTTCCACTAGCTATTCTTCACCCCCCTCAACCGCGGCCACCAACCTGGGTGACTTCACATCGAAATCCACTGGGAGAATGGCCTCGGACCTGTGGGAAACCTTGAATGGAGTCTCTCCCATTGCCCTGTTTGGAGTGGTCCTCAAGGCCCAGAGGACAAATGGTAACTGCTCTACCCAGTTCCCCCTGAGGTTATCGACCTTCTTCTTCAACAAGTTCACTATAATTTTGTTTGCAGCCTCCACCTGTCCATTGCTCCTCGGGTGGTGGACAGACGCAAACCGAAGATCCATGTCGATCTGGGTGCAGAAGCTGATTAACTCATCACTGGCAAACTGCAGCCCGTTGTCTATAACTTTGGCTAACTATAGCCCGTACCTGCATATTATCTCACCTCGTATAGAATTTCTAACTACTTGGGATGTTACCTTGGCCAACGCCTTCACCTCCAGCCACTTGGAGAAATAATAAATCATCACTAACAAGAACCTTCTTTGGCCACTCGCTTGTGGGAAAGGACCTACCCGGTCCAAACACCATATAGCAATGGGCCAAGGTGTTGTGATGGACCGAAGCCTTTGGGCGGGCTGGAGCTGGAGAGGAGCAAACAACTGGCACTATGAACACTTCCTTGCGAACTTCGTTGCATCCTTGCCGAGGGTAGGATAGAAGTAGCCTTGCCTCAACACTCTCCCATCCAGGGTTCGGCTCCTGGAGTAGCTTCCACACTCTCCTGAGTGGATCTCCTTCAGGACCCTTGGGACCTTCTCCTCTGATATGCATCGGGCTAGTAGTCCCTGGAGTGTTTTCCTGTACAGTACTCCTGCATGCAAGGAATAATACGTGGATTTATACCTGAAGCTCCGCTTATCCCCCCTCCCCTTCAGGGAACTTTCCCAATGTCAAGAAGGTGATGAAGGGATCCATCCATGATGCCCGCTGGTCCACCTCCATTAGCTCACCCTCCTCGATGGATGGCTGGAAGAGGTCCGACACCCTCCCCCTGCCTGTAACGCTCCGGGTTTTTCTTATAATTATTTTAATAAAACATATGGAATTAATAATAATTATTTGAAAACGAGATATTAATTCAGGGCGTCGATGCAAAGGGGCGTTACCGTTGTGGGAGCGTCGTCGTCATCTGACGTTTTTGGTTCTAGGAAGAGTCTTATTTGCGGGTATATATATACATACATATATATATACACGTGTATATGGGTTCTTGTATAGGCAAATTATTCAATCATGTTTTCATATAGGGAGGCATATGTAGGTTGAGATTTATATGCGTGTATAAAAGTTCTTGCAAAAGTATATATAAGTTTTCATATATAAATTTCTTATAAATATATTAGTTATTTATATATATATATATATATATAAAGTTTATATATTATGTATATATATAAACAAATTATAACCCTTCAGCCATTCTGCTCTTCCCCCCTCCCTTTTGACTTCAGTTTGCCGAAATGGAGATAGTGGCAAGATAGGGTTTCGTCGGGCGTAGGCCATCGGGGGAGGTTTAGGGGCTGCCGGAGCTTGATTTTCATCACCAGAGCGGGGTTGCAGAGAGATCTCGTCGGGATCGGCGTTGGTTGTGAGGTCGTCCAGCCGTAGATTTCACTTCGGCGTGGTGTCGGCTTCCGAATCAAGGCAAGAGAACTTTTCCTTTCCTCCCTCCCTTCTTCTCTTTTGCGTGATGGGGCAGCTGCATATAATTCTATTTGGATTATTTTTGGGTTGCTTTACATAATTTCAGTTTGGGGGCTGCTATATACTCCAGGTTGGATCATTTCTTTTTTTTAAAGGGGCTGCTATGTATAACTCCAGTGGACTTTGGGGGATGCTATATATATATAGTTCAATTCTGAATATTTTTATGGGGGGGTTGCCATATATAATCCTACTCTCGATATTACGTTCAATTGTTGTTATATGACTGGTGGGTCACCTTCAGGTTGCAAGCCTCGATAATTCAAGTTGCGTAATCGACTCATAGTTCAAGCTTATTCTTGTTATATGGCATTCACTTGCTTTGGTTATATGGCCTTGGGTATAAGAGAATACGGTTGTCATGTTCGGCAATCATATTTAAATGTTGGTTAAATTATTAAAGTCACTCATAGCCTCGCACTAGTAGCCTAGCGGTTGAGGTCATTTATTTTCTCTTTGTACTAAACCACATTGCAGCTTAGTGTGAGATGTAGTTGTAAAGTAAGAATGTTGTTTTTAATATTGGATTGTGGGTTGGTTGGACAATGAGGCCACCACCACAGTGGATATGGATGGAATTGTTTGGACAGGAAGGATGGGTAAAGGGAACAATGGTGTCCTCCATCACAGTTCTCTTAATAGTGGTTGGCAAGACAACGAGACCACCACCACGGTGCCTTTAATTTATTTGGGGTGAAAGTCCCCTTATGTGAGTGGATAGTGACATTTTTTGGGTCCGCCACCACTGGTCCATTTCGCACTATGTGCTAAATTTAGTTATGCACTTGCCTATCAGGTTGGTTTTATGCGGGCTCCTCTTAAATTACTACTACTGAAATCTTTATATAGTGTATTATGTATATATATACTCCTTTCAGACCATGGTTTATGTGAATTGGTACCTTGTCAGCTCTTATTGATAACCATACTGTTTTCTTGCACCCTTTGGGCTGAGGCGTTCTTTTCTTATGAATGCCTCTAGATTAGGTTTATAGTTGTCGCCGAAGTTAGAGCGGGGTCTTTCAGTTCCCCTATCGAGGCCTTTCCTCCATTGTAGGTAAGGATGCAGTTTTCTTTTGTTGGATGTAGCCTTCACTTTTGGATTGTCTTCTCCCCTTCCTGCGGGTTCATGTCAGTTGTTGGCGCCCGTATGGCTTTTGCTCAGATTACTTGTTTATGCTGCTACTTGTATTTCATTTCCTATTCTGGCTTTGGTATACATGTATCCTCTGGGGAATGTATTATTTTTTGGTACGTGAAACTGTTTTAGCAAGTTAATTTCATTAGCATGCCTACTTTATTTACTATTAGGTATCACCTATTTGCAAAGCGTAAAACAATAAAATGGTATTTCCTTATACTATACTAAATCTAGACCTATGCTCGAGTGGGTGACCTTTCTGGTCTTCATCGCTTTTAGGATAAAAAGGAACATATTTTCTTCTGTTATGTTCGCATATTTTTTTTAATGGTGGCTATGTAGACCACAATGCCGAGGGGCACGACTTCCTAACAAAAGAAAGTTAAGAGATAATTCCTTCTTTTTACAATACCTATCTTTTCTCATAAATATGTTCGTTTGAGTGCTTGCCTGAACGTCTGTAGTTGTCCCCTATAGGACGTGGCATCATGACACGTAATTTCCCCCTTTACTCTGATATCATAAAATTTTTGGGAAAAATACGGGTTGTGACACTGCCCTGGGACCGAATTTGGCCAGGAGGTCCGCCGCGACACTCTCCACCCTTGGCACGTGATGGATCGAGAAGGTCCGGAACTGCCCTATGAGCCCCTTGACCTTCTCTAGGTATCGCTGAAGAGTCGACTCCTTCACCTCGAACTCCCCCCTAACATGGCAAGCCACCACCATTGAGTCCGTCGAGACCTTCACATCCTGCACTCCCAATTCCGGGGCCAATCGTAGGCCCGCCACTACTGCCTCATACTCCGCCTGGTTGTTGGTGAGAGGGAAATGAATATTGATGACCTCCTCGATCCTCGTCCCTTGGGGGCTTACCAAAACCACCCCTCCCCCGATGGAATGCTTTCCTGAGGCCCCATCCACCAACATCCTCCAGGACACCGAGCTGGGCAGCTTGGACTCTTCCAATTCGGTCACATAATCCGCCAAAATGCCTGCCACCACTTGGGACTTTATTGACAATCTAGGCACATATGAAATATCAAATTCACTTAGCTCTACCGACCACTTAGCTAACCTCCCTGAGTGCTCCACCCCTTCCATGATGTTACGAAGGGGGTGGTCCGTCACAACCTTGATCAGATGTGCTTGGAAATTGGGCCGGAGCTTCCGGGCTGACACCACCAAGGCGAAAGCTAACTTCTCCAGGATGGGGTACCGAAGCTCCACCTTCCTTAGGACTCGGCTAACATAGTAGATTGCTAGCTGCCTTTTGCCTTCTTCCCGGACCAGTACTGAACACACTGCCTCAGGTCCTACCCCCAGGTATAGGGATAAGTCCTCTTCATGTCTCGGCCCTTGCAGCAAAGGAGCTTGGGTCAATTGTTCTTTCATCCCTTGGAAGGCCCTCTCACACTCGGGGGTCCACTCAAACTTTTGGTTTCCCCGCAACACCTTGAAGAAGGGTGCACACTTCTCTCCCGCCCTGGAGAGGAACCTTCTAAGCCTGACCAACTTCCCCGTAAGGCGCTGAACCCCCTTCGCATTCCTTGTTGACCCCAACTCCATGATGGCCTTAACATTGTCTGGATTAGGCTCCACTCCCGCCGGAGTGAGCAAGTGGCCTAGAAACTTTCCCCGGCTAGCCGCAAAGATGCACTTCTGGGGGTCGAGCTTCATCTTGAATCTTCTTAACATCCCGAGGTCTCTTGAAGGTCCTGGAGGTGAGACCCAAGGTCCTGACTTTTCACCATGAGGTCATCTACATAGACCTCCAGGTTTCTACCCCTTTGCTCTAGGAAGACCCGGTCAATCATCCGCTGGTACGTGTCTCATGTGTTCTTGAGCCCAGAGAAATCTTTTTGTAGCAATAGCGCCCATCCCTCGTGATGAAAGAGACATCCTTGATGTCGGGGGGGGGGCGGGGGGGGGGGGGGGGGGGCGGGGGGGGAGCATGTGGATTTGGTGGTAACCTGAGAAAGCATCTAAAAAAACATCACAGAAAAACCGACGGCTGAGTCACCCAACGCGTTGATTCAAGGCAAAGGGTAGCAATCCTTGGGGCATGATTTATTAAGAAAAGAAATATCAATACACATTCTCCACTTACCTCCCCCTTCTTCACCAAAACCACATTGGAGACCAAGCCTGGATACTGGAACTCCGATAAACCCTGCTTGGAGGAGCTTGCCCACCTCCTTTCGAATGGGCCCTTCCAGCTTGCCATCTATGGCCCTCTTCTTCTTCCGGATAGGTTGGGTGCCAAGCTCAAAGTTGAGGCAGTTGCAATCCACATCCGCATCAATCTCGGGCATCCCGGCCGCGCTCCAGGCGAAGACATCCACGTTCTCCTGCACATAGGCCAGGATTTGTTTCTGCTCCTCTGGGCTGAGCTCTCCGCTGATCTTGACTTTCTCCACCACCCCAGCTCGGGTGGTGACCTCGAGCTCCACAACCTCATCCAAGGCCTCCAGCCAGGACTGCTCCCCCCAAACTCCTTCTTTTTCCTCGCCCCGAGCCAGCACTTCGACCTCCTCCTCCTTCCTCTCTTCCCGAACCTCCATCGGTTCTTCCGCCCCTCCCCCTGGGCTTCTCCTTCCTCCTCTTCCCTCTCCTTCTCCTCTTCGAGCCCCGCTGGCTCCCCTATCTCCTAATCCCACTCTTCTGCCTCAGACATCCATGAGATGGTGTTCATGGCAGTCACACAGCATTGCCGGGATACCTTTGGATCTCCCCTTATCCGGACTTGAACTCCTCCCGCCCTGAACTTGAGGTATTGATGGAATGTGGAGAGGATGCAGCAGAACGCACTGATAAGTGGTCGTCCAAAGATGGCGCTGTAGCTATTAGGGGCATCCACAATGACAAAACGATAATTCCTGGACTGCACCCCGCCCCCAAGACTATATGGAGTCCCACTCCCCCTTCTACCTCCATCCTCTCACAGGAGAACCCAAACAGTGGGCCATCCGAGTCCAATACCCTCCTTCTCCCCACCTCCATGTCGGCAAACGCCTTCTTAAAGATAACGTTGACCGAGCTCTCGTTATCAAGAAGGATCTAGGAAATGGTGAAGTTCTCAATCGATGTCTGAATGACCAGCGCATCGTGGAAAGGGTCTTCGTGACCCAGCATGTCCTTCTGAGTGAACAAAATTTTCTCCTCTATGGGCGGGGCTAGGGACGTCGAAGCCATACTGCAAAGGTAGATGGTATGGAGGCTTGTCTTCCAATTCGCCTCAATCCCTACCACCCCCATAGATCGCCCCGATCCCCCCTCGGGTCCCCACATCAACCCGGTCATCACACCTCTTGTCCTCCTCGTCCTGAGACAGGACCTCCTCAATCCTTACCGACTGCTGCTCCCGCGGCGCTGGCACTTTTACTTCCTTCATCTCTAAGAACTCAGGGAAGGTGGTCATTGCGTGACCTTCCTCCCCGTGAAAGTCACAATAGGGCAACGCCGCCCCTCCTCTCGACCTCTCCCGCTCTAGTCCTCCTCCTGGGAGAGGCTCCCCCAACTCTGGCTGCTCTTCACCTGCCTGGTCTCCCTCGTCCGACCACCATCGCCTGCTGAGGTGGGTGGGGGTGAGGTGGCATCAGGCCCTGCCTCCACCTTAGCTGGTGGGGCCTTCCTTGGCCCCCTTGGATGTTGCCCCCTCCCTGGTGGAAACCCCTTCCTTGGCCCTACCTGCTTCTTTCCTGCTGCCTCCACCCCATCTCCGGGGCTCTTGCCTCCTCTATTCTCCTTGGCTCTGGATGCTTGACTTCTAGCTCGCTCAGCCGTGCCAACCTCTTCGTGAGCTCGGGGTTTGCTACCTCCCCCTCTATGTCCTTCACTGCACTCTCCATTAGCTCCTCGAAAGATAAAGGAGACCTCTTCTTGAGGTCTATATTAAAGAACCCCTCTTGCAACCCTACTATGAAGGCGAGTTGGAGAGTGTACGCGGGCACCTCCTGGATGAGGAGTGATAAGAAAATAAACGACGTAGGAGGCAAGCGCACCTATCGCGTGTAGTATATATGATAAAAATCATATTAAGGTCGTATTTAGTCATGGGTACCGTCGATTATTGTTACTTCGAGCTACGGCTATTATTTTATCGAAAAGATCGATTGATTTTTAAGTTTGCAATAATTTAGAAAGCAATAAATGATAATAATCGCGGGCTTGGTGTGCGTTTAGCAAAAACTAGGAAAAGCGATAAAAAGAAAAAGGACGCACTAAATGAAAAACTCACGCACTCTACGGGAATTTAAATGACTGAAATTAAAGAATGCTTTAAATCTACCTATGAAAGCTTTTAAAGAAAGCATGAAAAGCTAATTATGAAAGCCATAAAATCTAATTATCAAAGCATTAAAACTAATTATGAAAGCAAAAAAAATTCTAATCTCATACACACACACACTCTCTACTTAAATTAAAAAAAAAACAAGACATGAAAAATATTACAAAAAGAGAAAAACAAAACAAAAGAAAAAAAAAGAACAACTTGAAGAACACTAGAAGAACAAGATGAAGAACTTGATGAACAATAACAAAAACACTTATCTATTTTATTAAGCCAAAAATTAACATTACAAAAGAGATGACAAAGGGAAACAAGGAGAGACAAAATAACAACACAAAAGGTGGAACACAATCCTAAAAAGGATTAGAAATTATGAACCCAAATAACTAAGGCCTACCCCTTCAATTTATAGGCAAAAGAATGGGGTGCCAATAGCAAAAAAAAGGAAGCTTTGTGGGAAGCAGCTGGCTGTTGACTGAGGTTGCAAATTTTGACTTGAGAGCTTGCTGGAATGGCAGCTGGAATGCTGGCGGGTTGAGTTGGCTGGCTCGGGCAGCAGGGCACGGGCGCGGCCAGCGGGTTGGCGGGTGTGCTGGCGGGCTTCGGGCTGGCGGGCTTCGGGCTGGCGGATTAAATTCGCGCAAAATTGTGTTGCCCTGGTTTCAATCCCATTCCCCTTGTCAAAGTTTAACCTGACCACACCACTCGACCAAGCATGGACTTGTGTTAAACACAGAAACATTTTATTTATATCATATACGTTCATATTTATATTATTTTATACATATAGAAAAACTAACTTAATTATTTATTTATTATTATTATTATTATTATTGTTATGCATTAATATATTATTATTTATTATTATCATGCATATACATGCATAAATATTTATTAAGTTTATATAGTTTATATTTACATAAATATTTATATATAGTTTAAAAAACTATAAAGATATATATTTACATATATTTTTACAAAACTACTTACATAAATATTTACATACTTATTATATAGTTTTTATTTAATATATACTTAAATAATTCATTTTTACATATAAATATATATGTATAAATATAAGTAAAAACAAGTCATTTATTCAATAATTAACAAGAAATATTACAAATTTTGTATAAAACTATATAAGAAACTAAATAGAAAATACGTATATTTTACTATTCATCAAATACCCCCATACTTAAGCTTTTGCTATTCCAGAGCAAAAGTAAGGGATACCTATAAGACGTTAATAAAATTTTTAAGTTACTAAAATTTTATTTAATCAAAAGTAAGATCGAAATAAATTTAGGAGATTTAAAGAGGTAAGTCTTAAATTATGAAAATGATTTAAAAAGAGTGAAAAAGTTATAGCCGTACGACTTCTAAAGTTAGCTAAATAGCGTCGAATATTGCAATTACTAGCACCTTCATTTAGAATGGAATTATAAAAACTTTAACTTTTTTAAAGAAATTTTTTAAGAATAAATAAAACCTACTAATTATGCTCTCGCAAACTTTTTAAATTAAAATCTAGCTTACAATTTTATTTGCTAAGGGGTAGGGGAAAAAAGAAGCTATGGCAAAAAGAAGAGTGCTCGGATTAGGGGTGATGAATTTTATCCTCTCACCCCACCTTTTTGGTGGTTTACTTTGGCTCCCGCCGTTGGTTTACGAGGGAAGATTGAACATTTTTAAACTTAACCCAATGCCTGTGTTTACGGAATTTTTATTCCCATTGACACAGGATTTCTTTTAACAATATTGGGTGCCTGTGTTTACGGAATCTTTTTATTCTCATTGACACAAGATTTCTTTTAAAACTCTTTCTTCTATTTTTTGTGCCAAGCTAAATGGGTGTTTATAAGGGAAAATCTAGAATAATAAAAAAGTATTTGAGAGCAAAATTTAGTAGATTAAAATATTCCTAAAGTTTCACAAGTTTGGAGTTAGAATAATTAACATCTAAAAATGGTTTGCCAATATAATACAAATAGAAACTATTTAGGTTAAACCCGAAGTAGTGCTAAAAGGTTTGTTCTCAAATTAAATTAAAATCAAAAGATATTCTTTACTACTAAAATTCCAGAAATTTAAATTTACAAACTATGATACAAATAAAATGGTTTTAGCAAATCAAAAATAGTGAAAACGCTTAAAGATAAACTCTACCTAGCCTTGGAAATAATAAAAAGCTAAGTAGGGGTTTTTATTCTATTTTTGGAGTTTTTTGATAAGTTTTTCAAATATATTTTTTGGGAGTTTTTAAGATATGGTATATTTTTTGGGGATTTTTTTGATTTTCTTAATAACAAAATACATAAACACTTAATAAAAGAAAAGAAGAACAAAAGTTAAGAACAAAAAAGATACATACAAAAACATTTTTTGGTTTTTTCTAATGTTTTTTTTCATCAAAATATATATATATATATATTTTAAATTATTTTTTTTAAATTATGTACATTAATACTAAAAACAAAGGAAATGTAAAAAAGAAAGAAAAAGAAAGGAAAATAAAAACATATATAAATTTTTTTTTTTGTGTTATGACAAAATTTTGTGGATTTTGTTAAAACATATTTTTAAGTAACTTTTTCATCAATTTTTTTTGGATTTTGATTTAATTTTTATAACAAAATACATATATAAATACTTAATAAAAAAGAAAAGAAACAAAGAAAGAAGAAAATTAAGAAAAGTAGAAATACATACAAAATTTTTTTTGTTTTTTTCTAAGAAATTTTTCATCATAATTTTTTGGATTTTGATTTATTTTATAAATAATGCTTTTTTATATACAAATAAAAACATAGAACTAGAACATTTATAATAATAAAAATTTTTTTTTGTTTTTTTCTAAGTTAATTAATAATTTTTTTGGATTTTTGAATTTGGTTACATATTTATATATTAACACTTTACAAAAAGAAAAGAGAAATGAAAAGAGGGACAAAGATGTTGCAACATAATTTTATTATGTCATAACAAATGTTGTTATGTTATAACAAATAAGTTTTATGTTGTAACAAATTTTTTATTTTATTTATTTTGTCATTTTTTGGTTTTTTCTAAGTAAAAAAGGGGGGGGGCAAAAATAATTACAAAAAGAGGGAAAACATTTTTTTTTGGTTTTTCTAATTATAGGGGCAATAATTACAAAAAGAGGCTAAACACCATACCCCCAGACTTAAAATCAACATTGTCCCCAATGTTGAAGTAAGTATGAGGAACAATCCTATATATATACAAAAGCATAATAAAAAGAAAAATACAAGGAGGGAAAAAGCAGGGGGAAAAAGCACGCCCCTATTTTGGAGACGGGATAACCGGATTAATACCTGCAAAAAAAAGGTTAAAACATAATAATAAAGGTTTATGTACATGGGGGGGGATAAAAATGATAAAATCATATACATATATATATATAAGTTTTTATTTGTTTTTCTAATTTTTCGAAGTTACAAAAAATTAAACATATATACATAAAGCAAAACTATATATATTTTTTTGGAAAGTTTTCTAAATGTATTTTCATCATTTTCGAAATATGCATATATATAAAAACCTTTATACTTAATAAAAATTAGAAAAATAAAGAGAAACTTTAAAATAAAAAAACAAAGAAGAAGAAGTGAAATGAAAGGATAGAAGTAATAGGGTTTCCCCTTTTCAAAATATCGACAAAAATCCCCTTTCGTGTCTGTCGAATAATCCTACTTTGAGAAAACTAACTATTATTCTATCTCAAAAATTCCAAAAATTCTTTTTGATTTATGTTTCAAAATTTTCCATTATTTTGTCATTTTAATTAGAGTATTATTTTTTTTGTTTAAATATGCATAGATAATCTTAATGAAAATAAAATAGAAATCATATCATTTTTTTCTTTATGCATATTTATATACAAAATAAAACTTAATAAGTAATAAAACTTGAAAAAGAGAAAAAAAAAAGAAAGAAAACAAAACATATATTTTTTTGTTTTTTCAATATTTTCATCATCATTTTTTTTTGGATTTTTAATATGATAAAAATATATATAAATACTTAACAAAAAAGAAAAGCAAGAAAAAGGAAAAAGGAAAAATAAGAAAAAATAAGAAAGCCAAAATTACTTAATTATTTTTTTTTGTGGTATTTTTTAGTTTTTCCATCATCATTTTTTTTTTATTTTTCAAAATTTAGCCAAATATTTACATATATAATTTACATATATAAAACCTAAAAATAAAAATAAGAAAGAAAAAAAGGAAAAAGATATTTACAAAAAGAAATATACATAATTATATTAATTTTTTGGATTTTTCTTATATGTACATTTATATACATAATGATACTAAAAAAAGGAACAAAAATAATAAGAACAAGAAAGAGAAAAACAAAGTAAAAAGAACATTTATGATTTTTGGTTTTTTCTATATCACAAAAAGGATGAAATATATATATAAAGTAAAACCATATATATTTTTGGAGTTTTCTAAATGTATTTTCATCGTTGTTTTAAAATACGCATATTCAAATTTTTATTAAAACATAAGAAAAAAACCAAAATTAATAAAGAAAATCTTTATGATGAAAAGCAAAGAAGAAAATGTAGAAATAATAAGGTAAAAGCAACGGGGTTTCCTCTTTTCAAAATATCGACAAAAATCCCCTTTCGGGTCTGTCGAGTAATCCTACTTTGAGAAAACGATCTATTGTCCTATCTTAAAATTCCTAGAATTCATTTTGATTTTGGTTTTAAAGTCTTTCATTATTTTTTTCACTTTGAAATTTGAAATAATATGTTTTTAAATATGCATATAAAAACTTAATGAAACAAATAGAAATCCTATCATTTTTTGAGTTTTCTTATATGCACATTTATATACAAATTAAAGCTTAATAAAAATAAAAGTAACTTAATATAAAAAAAAGAAAAAAAAAGAAGAACAAATATTTTTTGTATTTTTCTAACTTTTTCATCATCATTTTTTTTCTTTATTTATAATGGATGATAAAAAAGGATATAATATATCTATATATTAATACTTAACAAAAAAGAGAGAGGAAAAAAAATAAATTTTTTTGGATTTTTTTATAAGAATATTTCATCATTTTTTTGGTTTTTAATTTTTTTTATATTTACAAATTAAAGCTTAAGAAAAAGAGAAAACATATATTTTTGGGTTTTTTGGGGGGTTTTTTAATTTTTTTGATTTTTTTAAAGATGATAAAATCAATAGTGTATACTTTTTTCGCAATATCGATGAAATTCCCCGGCAACGGCGCCAAAAACTTGATAAGAAAATAAACGACGTAGGAGGCAAGCGCACCTATCGCGTGTAGTATATATGATAAAAAATCATATCAATGTCGTATTTAGTCCTGGGTCCCGTCGAGTATTGTTACTTTGAGCTACAGCTATTATTTTATCGAAAAGATCGATTGATTTTTAAGTTTGCAATAATTTAGAAAGCAATAAATGATAATAATCGCGGGCTTGGTGTGCGTTTAGCAAAAACCAGGAAAAGCGATAAAAAGAAAAAGGACGCACTAAATGAAAAACTCACGCACTCTACGGGAATTTAAATGACTCAAATTAAAGAAATCTTTAAATCTACCTATGAAAGCTTTTAAAGAAAGCATGAAAAGCTAATTATGAAAGCCATAAAATCTAATTATCAAAGCATTAAAACTAATTATGAAAGCAAAAAAAATTCTAATCTCATACACACACACTCTACTTAAATTAAAAAAAAAAAAAAAAAACAAGACATGAAAAAGATTACAAAAAGAGAAAAACAAAACAAAAGAAAAAAAAGAACAATATGAAGAACACTAGAAGAACAAGATGAAGAACTTGATGAACAATAACAAAAACACTTATCTATTTTATGAAGCCAAAAATTAACATTACAAAAGAGATGACAAAGGGAAATATGGAGAGAGAAAATAACAACACAAAAGGTGGAACACAATCCTAAAAAGGATTAGAAATTATGAACCCAAATAACTAAGGCCTACCCCTTCTATTTATAGGCAAAAGAGTGGGGTGCCAATAGCAAAAAAAGGAAGCTTGGTGGGAAGCAGCTGGCTGTTGACTGAGGTTGCAAATTTTGACTTGAGAGCTTGCTGGAATGGCAGCTGGAATGCTGGCGGGTTGAGCTGGCTGGCGCGGGTAGCAGGGCACGGGCGCGGGCAGTGGGTTGGCGGGTGTGCTGGCGGGCTTCGGGCTGGCGGATTAAATTCACGCAAAATTGTGTTGCCCTGGTTTCGATCCCATTCCCCTTGTCAAAGTTTAACCTGACAACACCACTCGGCCAAGCATGGACTTGTGTTAAACACAGAAACATTTTATTTATATCATATACGTTCATATTTATATTATTTTATACATATAGGAAAACTAACTTAATTATTTATTATTATTATTATTATTATTGTTATGCATTAATATATTATTATTTATTATTATCATGCATATACATGCATAAATATTTATTAACTTTATATAGTTTATATTTACATAAATATTTATATATAGTTTTAAAAACTATAAAGATATATATTTACATATATTTTTACAAAATTACTTACATAAATATTTACATACTTATTATATAGTTTTTATTTAATATATACTTAAATAATTCATTTTTACATATAAATATATATGTATAAATATAAGTAAAAACAAGTCATTTATTCAATAATTAACAAGAAATATTACAAATTTTGTATAAAACTATATAAGAAACTATATAGAAAATACGTATATTTTACTATTCATCAAGGAGGACCTCCTCCTGGAACCGATCCACATAATGAGCTAGTGACTCCCCCTGCCTCTGCTTGATACTGAAGAGGGCTTCGGGGTCCTTCTTCCTCCTCTTCGAGGTTGAGAAGCACAGCAGGAAGCCGCAACACGAATCCTCGAAAGCATATATCGACCCGGAGGGCAACTGGTGGAACCAGTCCCTCGCATTCTCCTTTAGGGTGGTGGAGAAGAGTCGGCACTTGAAAGCATCCGACACAGGTCTGATAGAGACAATGTCCTCGAACCATTGCAGGTGCTGAGTGGGGTCATCCTTGCCAGTATACTGAGTCAAGGCCGGCACAATGAACCCCTCGGGGAGTGGTGCCGAGAGCACCAACTCGCAGAAGGGACTCCCCCCTTTGCACTCCTCACCTACTCCACTTGCCCCATGAGCTCACTGTGCGAACCGGCTCCTAGTCTCGCAGTCGCCGAGGGGCCACTCGCTGGGATCCCACTGGCCAGGATCACTCCTCCTGGGACGGCGCTCGCCTGGACCCCACCCACACTCGTCGGGCTGGGGAAGAGCTCCCTCCCCACCAGATCTCACTCCGGCACCAGGGACATTGCCTCCTTACCTGGCCTTTTCCTAGGTGCGCACTCGCCTACTCTAGTAGGAGGGGCCAGTTGGGGTGCAAGAGTTGCGAGCCCCCATATGTCGAGGCGAGGGCATATTGGAAAGCACCGAGAAAGTCTCTCTTCAGGTCGGCCAGCATCTCCACCGTTGTAGGTGCGCTGGGAGGCGGTGAGCCACTGAAGTCTGCCTCTTGCTTATCATCTCCTGCCAACTTTTCCTTAGAGCTTTCTTGAACCAGCTGCACTCCACGCTCACCGCACCAAAAAGGTTGAAACCAGGACTTAACTTCTTTGTGGAGCTCGGACCCTCAAGGATGAGGGGCATCCAGCACTTACTGATTCCTCGGAAGGAACCGACCGGAGACTCGGAACTAAACACATACCCTTGGTCACAGCGAGGAGGTCCCACCACACACCCGGAAGATCTTTGAGCGCTTCCCCTCCAAAGCCAATGCTGAGACTGGGCACCTTGGAGATCCTGGGAGCTAAGCCAAGATAACCTAGTGAGGAAGAAGCTCGGAGAACTGAGATTGAAATCCTCTCCCAAGGTGCCATTCAAGGTCTATTTATAGTTTTTTAAGTCTGGTCTGCTAATAGCGGGATTCCCCCTTAATTATTTACTACACGCAACCCAAAATGGTCTGCCAACAGCCAAACTTCGCTGTTTGGAGTGGCTAACTGCAGACCACCATGGGTTTTTAGGTAAAATGATCATGAATCCAGGACTGGGCAAGCCACCCACAAGAGTCTCTCTCGCGAACCGATTGGTTCGGCTAGCTCGCCTCCCTGCGAGTAATCGGCGAGGCCCCTGGCCCGCTCGCCCTCCCGCGAGCGACCGGCGAGAGCCCGGCTCACCCGGCACTTTGGCTTACTAGCCTTCTTACTCCTTTCGCCCGATGGTTCCTTTGTTACTGATCACCCCCTAGTGGACAACAGGGTTGTACACAAACGAATTGCCAAATAGACACGGGATGGAGAACAATCCCGGGTCATTTTCTTTTCGAGGCAATTTGTTGAGTACAACCGCGGAGCATTCTGCGTTTAAGGAAATATGCGAAATATCTTCTAATTTCTTCTTATTGGAGAGCAACTCCTTAAGATATTTCGTATACTTCGGCATTTAAGAGATTGCCTCGCAGAAGGGTACATTAATATGAATTTGTTTTTAAATTTCTAAAACATTTTCGTAATTTTTCTCGACGCACTCGCTCCTAAGCTTACATGGATACGTAATATTTGAACTAGTAGCGTGCAGAGCTAGCATATCGGGCAAATTTGACGATAAAATAGGAGTAGGAGGAGGAAGAGAGGAAGTTACCTTGGGTTCATCCTATTTTGAAACCACCTCCTTCCCGCTTCGGAGTGTAATCACGTTCGCGCTCTCCCTTGGATTTGGCTCCGTATTTCTAAGTAGTGCTCCTTGTTGATGCTCGGAGAACATTTTTGCTAGCTGGCCCACTTGATTCTCTAAATTTTTTATCAATCTGGTGAGGTTCTGGATGTTTGTTTCATTTGTAGCAACATATTTCGCAAAGACCTCTTCAAACGGAGAGGGCTTTTGTTGTTGCGATGGAAAACCGAGTGGATTAAAGTTTAGAGGGGGAGTTAAGTTAAGAAGTTGATTACGAGGTTGATTTATATTTAAAGGATGCTGAGCATTTCCTTGGTTGCTCCATGAGAAATTTGGATGGTTACTATAACCTGCATTGTAGGTGTTGTTGTACAGAGAGGAGTTTGGGTTATAGGAAGGCCGAGGTGGATTTCCCATGTAGTCAACCTGCTCTTCAATTAAAATATTATTAGCCCAAGGAGGAGTGGCGTAGGAAGCAAAAATCTCTGCCACTTGCTTTGTTAAGTGCTCAACTTGTAAAGCCAAATTAGAAGTAGCGTCTATTTCAAAAATTCCTGCTGACTTATTAGGCCGCGCTTGGGGCAAGTTCCATTGATAAGCATTCATGGCCATTTCCTCAAAAAGTTCTTGAGCGGCCTCCGGGGTATTTTTATTTAATGTACCCCCGGCGTCCGCATCAATCATTTGCCTAGTTTGGAAATTCAATCCATTATAAAAATTTGCACTTGTTGCCAAGTGGGAAGTGCGTAGTGAGGGCATCTACGCAAAAGCTCCTTGAAGCGCTCCCATGTATCATAGAGAGTCTCCGAGTTGATTTGCATAAATTACGCAATATCTATTCGCAATTTGCCGGTCTTTGCAGGTGGGAAATATTTAGTGAGAAATTTTTCCGCCACATCGGCCCATATAGTGATGTACTCCCTAGGAAGTGAGCCCAACCACTGCTTGGCCCTAAACTGCAAAGAAAAAGGAAAAAGACGTAATAAATTGGCATCATTGGTGATGCCATTGATTTTAAACATGTCGCAAATTTCGAGAAAATTAGAGATATGACAGTTTGGATCTTCTTCCGGCTGACCATCGAAGGTCACTGATTGCTGCACTATTTGTATGATGTTGGACTTGATTTCAAAGTTATTGTTCACCACCGCGGGGCGAACCATACGTGACTGTGTGCCTTCCAGATTCGGCCGTGCATAATAGGACATGGTCCATTGCGCGTCCTCATTAGGATTTGGCGTGTTAGGATTAGGAAGATTAAGATTGGGATCCATATTTGATGTGTTAGTGTCCCCAATCGACTATTTGAATGATAATTGTATTTCCTGATCATGAGAATGGTGGCGCCACAAAAGGGTTCACTCGATCTCTGGATCAAAACAAATATTCGAAGCACTACCTCGGGTCATACACTAAAAAGGAAAAGGGGAAAGAAGAAAGAGAAAAGAGAGAATAATAAAACTAAAAATTAAGAAAGAGGAAAACTTGATTAATATAAATATTTTTTTTCTTTTAGGCGGATTAAGTTAGTCTTGGATTTCCCGAGGTATACCCCGTGAGGTGTTCTCACCGGTACTAGGAGGTGCGATGGGATGATAACCCAAACGTCCCTTTCCAAGATTTAAATTACACCCTTAAGATTTTTGAAATTTAGAAAAAGTTAAATAAAATAACGTGATAAAATTAATAGTTATCCTCTTCACAAAATCTTCCTCGAAGATAATCCGTGGCAACGGCGCCAAAAACATGATAAAGAAAACTTAAGATTTGCAAAGCGAAAGATTAAAGATGTTTTCCAAAACTATATCCGATAAAGGCAAGTGTACCTTATCGTCTATAATATTGGATATTTAGAAATACCAAGGTCATATTCCTCGGGGCACGTTGATTACTTCTACTTCGAGGAGGTCACTATTATCTTATCTACAAGATTGTTGAGGTTTGTTTTACTTAGCTAAAAGAGAAAATTGCAAACTAAAAGAAAGGTTTAAACGATGGTAGAAAGATTAGTGCTCAATCTAAAATCAACTTGGAGTGAGAATAATCAAGAGAAAGAAAAATAAATCTAATTCTGTTTTAATTAATCTACTTGACCATGGAAGTTCCCGAAGCTTGAACATTCCTCTCTCGAGGTTGATGCCCAACTAAGTTTAGGAAAAATCAACCGATCTCTCATTCTATAATCGATTACCCAAACCTAGATTTACATTGTGAACCCCACTATTGGATTTGACTCCAATCCGAGAGATTTACGGCATCCAATCTCGAGGGGTGCGTGCAACTCTCTTTACCATTGAGCGATCGATTCATACTTTGAGCCTCTCGGCTAGCTAAGTATGAAAACCTAAGCAAAAACCATACATCAAACATATGGCCTCGTTAGTAAAAAATCAAGGGTAATTTAAGTGTTAAAAATTTGAAAAAGAGAACTTAAAAATCAAAACTTGATTATCTCATCCTCGGATCATTTCGATCGAGCACTAATGAGAATTTGTTAATCATAGTGGAGGGGAGAGAGAAAGAAAAATAAAATTCCATAAAGAAAAATTACTAAGATAGAAGGAGAAAAAGAAAGAGAGCAAACTAAATTTTATTTAAAACCGAAATGGATTACAATCTTATGGGAAAATTACAACACTAGCAAGAAAAGATTACAAGATCACAAAACTATTGCATTAAAAGAAAACTAGCACATTGCATGAAAGGAAGAGAAAGAGAGAACATGTAAGGGAAAAACAAGAAAGAAACATGAAAAAGTTCACTAACAGCTCTAGCAGCACCTCCCCCTCTCCAAATTTCTGAACCCTGGACTCAAGGAGAACCTCTGAATTTATAGATAAAAATTTCATGTTACATGCCCTCGTTCATGGGCGTGACCAAGGGCGTGTAACCACAGTTCGTCTCAGCTCCGACAAGGCGTTGGCGATTGCATGATGGCACGATGAAAAAGTGCATGTCACGGCCATGACATGTGGGTCACAGGCGTGACCTTGGACGACTTTATTTAATGCGGCGTGGGCTTGATTGTGGCGTGGCGGTGTGCAGGGATCATGCGGGAAAGTCACAACCATGACATTTGGGTCACGGGCGTGACTTATGTTGACTTCTCGATGACACCTCTACGTCTCGACGGCAGCTTGCTGGGAAGATTCTAAGTTTACACGCCCTCGGTTACGGGCGTGACCAAGGGCGTGACTTACTATGGACTAGCTCAATCATCGCGGTATCATTTCTGGACTGATCTTCAGGTTACATGCCCTTGGTCATGGGCATAACCGAGGGCGTGACTTGTAAATTTCTCCAATTTGTCCCAAAATTCTGCAAAAATTGAAATTAAGCCAAGTTAGAATAAAAATTACAAAAGAACAACTTATAAAACCTAAAATTGACATGAAAAAGAAAAATTCATATTAAATAATTACAAAAATTTTGATTAAAAAGTTATGTAAATACTACTTATCATTAACAAGTGATTTAAATCACAAAATACAAGACGCATGTAGAGTAAAGTGCACAATAAAACACAAGTATATTAACTTTCACACACTTTAATGCACATATTTTTGAAAAAAAAAAGTGGTGTAATAACCAAGGTTTGCATAAGACACTTTACTATTCTTTCTAAGGTGCTCAACCTCACAATGCTTATGACGGCTTATCAGGAGGTTCAAGTAGTGCGTGTTGGAGTTATATTTGTCTATTATTATTTTTTTTGTTCACTTTTGTGAGACAACATTCTCCAAATACACTTGTTTTGCAAACCCAACACAATTTTTAAACTCAACCACTTGTGTTAATTTCTTAAGTGCAATTTAAATGTAGTGTAGGTAATAAACTTATGCAAGTTTTATTTCATTGATCAATTACAATACACAAGCAAGCATTTTTAGATTTAAACACACATGTAAATTACCAAAATAAGTGAGTGAAAAAGTATCATTATCTATCACAAAACATTTACTAATACTTAGAGGCATGCTAAGCTTGGTTCTACACACATTTCTCAATACAATTGATGCACTTAATTAGATATATCAAAGCATAATAAACAAAATAGTGTTCATAGTAATTTGAAGGAATAAATTTTAACATTGTAAATAATTCTAAATAATTGAATTCATACATGCTTTATATTAACAATAAAGATAATACAATTTTTGTTGTTGTTTTGAAATTTTTAATGAAAGAAAAAAAAAACAAAAAAACAAAAACATATTTTTGTATTTTTGAATTTTGAAATTTTGTAGTTGATTTTCCATAGTATAAATAAAAACAAAAATAACAATTGTCAGAAATACAAAACTAAGTAGTACAAATAAACTAACATAATTTTAATGATTTATAGAAAATTTACAAAATAGAAAAATTACGCCGGCACTAGCGCTAGCGCGGCAAACAGTAAGAGAAATATTGGGAATTTTAAAAATCTGTTTTTTGATATTAATTAAGAGCCTTAAGAGTAGTCTTATGCAGAAATTTTGTAATTTTTGGAGATGTCTTGATTGCTCAAATTTCATAAAACTTTAGCATTTTTCATTTAACTCATCCTAAGATGTCTAAGACTCCTAATTCCAACCTTAACATTTGAAATCTTGTATCGGTAAGAGGTTTAGTGAATATATCAGCAAGTTGAGACTCCGTGCCAATGAAACTTATTCTAACATTTTCCTTTTTAATGTGATCTCTTATGAAATGATGACATACATCTATATGTTTGGATCTAGAATGATGTACAGGATTATTTGTGAGATCAATGGCACTTTTGTTGTCACATTTTAATTCAATATGTTTTAGATGAATACCAAAGTCCTCTAGAGTTTGGCTCATCCATAGTGCTTGTGCACAACAACTCCCTAGTGCAATATATTCAGCCTCCGTGGTGGAGAGTGCAACCAAATTTTGTTTCCTACTAGACCATGCAACTAATGAAGGTCTTAAAAAATTCCAAGTACTGCTAGTGCTTTTCTATCAAGTGAGCATCCGGCGTAGTCCGAATCAGAATAGTCATGAAGTGTAAATGAATTATTATGCGGGTACTATAATCCTAATCTAGTTGACCCAATTAAATGATATTCTTTTGGATTGGATTGAAATCGAGCACATAAGCATACGACAAACATAATATCGGGTCTAGTTGGACTTACACTACAACAAAATGCACTTATAGTAAGGACCTAAATCGTTACAATAAGTGTCAAAAATCGTTACAAAAACTATTTGGTAACGAAAAAACTTTAAGTAACGGTCCTCCTCTAAAGCTCGACGCTAAAAGTTCTTGTAACGAATGTATGCATGTCGTTACAAATAAATTAATTGTAACAAACGATACTTTCTCACCAAAAAGAGATTCTTCCTCACAATAAATTGGTCACAATAAATTGGTCACAATAAATATTATTTCGTTACGAATGTTTTTTTCCTCACAAAAAAATAGTTACGATTAAAATTATTTCGTTACAAATGTTTTATTTTTTCCTCACTAAAAATAAACTAACTTCGTTACAATAAAGTATAATAAACATTATTTCGTTACAATAGATTAAACAATAGTAACGAAAAAATCGTTACATTTGTTTTCCATTCTTCTTACTACAGCCAATTCATTTATATATCAAAAATATTCTATTCCTATTTTTTGTGTACCTGAGATTTTATTACAAATAATAATCTTGAAAACACAAATATATTTAATATTTCATAACAAGATCAACATGTATTTATTCACACCAAAAAGTATTACATAGAGTACAAGTTATTATTATCTCTTCTAAAATAATACAATATTACATTACAAGATCAACATGTTTCTAATAAATCTTCCGTCATTTTTCGAAAAATGAATCGTCCATCACTTTCTGACTAATGAATCTTTCGTCACTTGCCGGTCAATGCTCGATCACCCTACAAATAAAAGAGAGCAATTAAGATCACCCTACAAATAAATGAGAGCAGAAACATCCATACAAACTCACATCCATACATACATAATCCATATACACCCCATTAAACAAGCGTACAATAAAACACACACTTGCCGCCTATTATTTAGTTCACACTGAAATTAAGGTCATGAGGGATTTCACTGTTTAGTTGTAATGTTCTGAAATTAAGATCACTTGTTAATGACACTTCACTGCACTTAAAATCACACACTTCACTACACAACTCTTTAAAACGTACAACACGCACACAGTTTACTGCACTTAACATTGATCACACACACTTCACTGCACAACTCTTAAAACAGCACACACATGCACACATTTCACTACACTTAACATCACACGTGCACATACAAAACTCATAAAAAAACACACACACTGCACTTAACATCACACACACATACACAACTCTTAAAATAACACACATACACACAGACATTTCAATTCACATAACATCACACACACTTCACTGCACAACTCTTAAAAACACCACACACACACTTTACTGCACTTAACATTTTACTCCCTTTACTACACAGCTCTTAAAAACAACACACACACACGCACTCATACACTGACATATACACTTAGCTGCAATTTTCCCAAACTGCACATGCAACAGTTTGCCCAAACTGCACATGTAGTTTGCCCAAACTGCACATGCAGTTTGCCCAAACTGCACATGCAGTTTGCCCAAACTGCACATGCAGTTTGCCCAAACTGCACATGCACACACACATGTTTAATATCATCGAGAGAGTTCATCTCATTGTTGTAGGACTGACATGAAAAGCTTCCAACTGGAAACATACAATGATATGAATGTCTAAATATGCATGCTAGAAATGAAAACCAGCCTTAAAATTTCAATTCCATCCAAGTAAAAGCAAGAATAAGATGAATAGAGAGAGATGGGAGCACTAACCAGGAAGTAGATGCATCATTTTACTTGCACATGGCCCACACAACCCCGGTCTCCAGGCCAACATCCATGCCAACAACCCAGCTTGCATAAGCTTTCACCGGAGCTCTGGCCCCATACTCCAGCGGCCCAAACTCATTCTCAGTCTAAGCCATTAATGAAGAAAAAACTTAGAATTTGAACATGAGTTAAATATTAATTAGATAAAGCCAGAGAAAGAGTTAACTGGAATGAGATTTGAATACTTGAGAATGGAGTGTTTGTATAATGTTTCTTCCTTTGGATTAGGCAAGTTAAAATTCCTGTAAATTAAAAGATAAACTGAAAGTTTATATTCACTATTTTTGCTAATACAACAATTTGAGGTAAAATAATTTGAGGAGAGATGATTTCTAGCAAAAGCTGGATCATAAGAATTATGGTCCACTCCAACAGTTTGATGGATATTCCCCATGTTGATTTCATCAACTTGATGTTGTGCGAGTGGCTTCAAAGCTTCTAGCTCATTAATAACATCAAGCAATTTCTAAAATTGAGTGAGTATAGTCAATAAGGTAACAATATTTATAATGAAAATGCTTCATCTAGCAGAATTTCTATGAAGGGATCTGAGAATGAGTGATCTAACCTTCTTAAATGCAACTCTCTTTTGAAAGCAAGACCTAGTAATCTCGATGTGAAGGTATTGTTTCACACATTAGGCTGCAAAAACAATGGTGCACTCAAAACTGTATAAATAGTTTAATAAGTTCATAAAGATCATACAAGAATGTAAAGACAAATAAAAAACCGAAAATAGTTTAATATGATTAATAGGAAAAAAGTAACATCTTTTTTAGCCATTGAAATACTACTATTGCATCAGAATGAAAAGAAATTTCCAAGAAAACAAAACCACAATGATGTACTTAGGCATTAGTGAAACTACGACTAAAGTCATGAGTGTTGTTGTTCTGTAGTTTTCTTTCTAGCTCTCTTGTATTTATAAAACATTACGTGCTCTCATACTTTTGAATATCTATTTGATTGTGATTTGTCTTGTAATATTGTGTATAAAACATATTATTGCAAGTTTAGTGGTCAGCTTAGCGCTTAATACATATAATGTTTCCATTAGTCTTCACAGCCTCACTTAGAACCTACCCTGCGTCAGTGAGGTTTGGATCAATGATCAGGTTTGCCATCATTGCAATCTAGAGGTCATATTACAAATCACATAAAACTCTTCGCAATGAAGAGGCTTCGTGCATCTACCTATCCCGAGACCTTGCACTGAATGGAAGCCTAGTGTACTAGGACCCGCTTTTCTTGCAAGTCCAATTCATGTTCAAATTGTCTGCAAACTAGATGGCTAAATTATATGTTAGATATGTTTTAGTCAATTTATAATGCATTCTGCACTGCAAGAACTGCAGTTAAATAATTACTTCTTTTTTATTTCAGATTGCTTTCATCTAAATCTAACCAGCAATCTTCAATTATTATTAACTCATTATTAATCTGGATTGGCATCATGATGCAAAATCATCAAGAAATTATAATTCAGCCTGCAAGATTTTACCAGTAAGCAATAGGATAACACAATAGGTGTCCAGCTAATTTTCAAACAGAAAATTTGGTCAAGCTGAACTGGAAGCAAACATATATGATTGTTTTTGTATCATCTGATACCTCATCACCGAAGAATTAAAGAAGTGATTTGTAAATTAAGCTTAATGAATCCACCTGTATCTCGAGTACTGCTTCCCCTGTCCGAATTGCCTGTCCTCCTGCTTCTGAAATTAAAATTTCTGCCTTGTGACACTGTCATGTATTCTCAGATTGAAAAAAAATATCAAAAGGTTGAAAAGCAAGTCCAAACATCTGTGCAGTGTCACTCAACCTTCTTTATTGATCTACAAGAACTAAGAATCATAATAAGTTGGAAAATTCATACAAGCTTGTGTCTATGGGTGTGTGCATTATGTTTATATGCTTATGTGGAGCGTACCTCATCAAACACTATAAGACCATCAAAATCAGATTCACACCACTGCAGCAGCTGCTGTAAGCGGGAACGACCTTTCTCCGATGATGCAATGAGGCTGTTATAAGTAAGAAAAATCACTCCATCCTTGATGCCAATAGCCTTGGAGTCCAGCTTTGAATAAGGAAGCTTATTCAAAGCATGTACTAGAGTATGTCAAAAAGTAGTCTGCTTAATCTCAGCACATCATACATAAGGAAGGTTCATCCAAACTACTTCACTGCCCTACCAAATCCAATATATGCAACCACAAATGAAAAAATGGAGAAAAGGGACAAATAGCAAGTACATTCCCTGTTAAATTTGAACATAAGTATGTTGTCGTAATTTCTTTAACCATGCTTATCATGTGTGATCAGCAAGCAATCAACAATATACTCACATGATAGAAAACTAGAATCTAATAGATACATAGGGGAAAAACATAACTATAGTGGTCAAAAGTTTTTAGAACTTAAGATAGACAAACCGAAGAACATTGAATTAATTAGTACATTGTATCCTCAAGTATAAACTGATATTTCCTGGGTAAGATCAAGTGTCGACTGCAAACAGAGGCCAGTGGAAAATTCCAAGAAAACAAAACCACATCTACGTGATAGTCATATTCTTAATTTTCAAATTAACATTACAGATAAAAAAAACCACAACATAGTTCAATCAGTTGGTCAGGTCAATCTCATATTAACTTAACCTAACTATCATATGTCCAATCTTTATCCAATCACATTTTTTTACATTGGGTAAACATTATCCAAATTTGAAATAGTTTGGTTCAACTAAGATGAAATAATTTTTTTACATTGGGTAAACATTATCCAAATTTGAACTATGCCTGAGCCTAACCAACATAAACTCATTATAATTTTCTTACCTTTATGTTATATATTTTTCTCTATAGATTTCTAAGCATGAAGATGGAGATTGCTTGGTTAGAATCCTTCCTTGAGCCCTTATTTATTGTGAAAACAAAGCTCGACGTGAAATACCCACATTGTTATTCCATCCTCCAAATTATAACCTCAACCTTATAAAGCATATCAAAGTTAGAACATTCATATGAAAAATAAGTACTTTTGCATCATAAAATAGATGGTGATTCTTGTGTTCTGTGAAATCTTGATACTACTAATGAAGAATATCAAAGTTAGAACATAAACACTGAAACTGTGATTGGATAAATTCTAGGGCACACAAACATAAGGACATACACAAATCACATACCATACCAACACAAAACACATACACATATACACACAATTTCATCCACACATAAGCACACATAAACATAAGAACATACACAAATCACACAAAAGCATACACATACATAAAGAACGCACAAACAAATTAAATACACATAAGCACGCATACATACATATAACACAATATCATGAACATCACAATGAAACACACATAATACCTAAAGCCTCAAATTAAAATCTAAACAAATTCATCACCGTGAATACATATACAATACCTCCATTAGGAATCTAAAAAACCCACAAAATCCAACCAATAAATTCACAAAATACTAGAAAAACCAAAATCCCAAATCCTAACAAAATGCCTAAAAAAATTCATACAACAAGCAAATCAACTGCTAAATCTCGAAATCCAAGCAAAAAACCTTCAAAAACCCATCACACCAGCTTCTTAGTCACGACATTAAGTAAGATGAAAAAAAACCCAGAAAAACACACCTTCCGGCCGCCGGAGAGAAGAAGGGTTGTTGTCGTCGCCAGAGAAGAAGGTCCAGAGGAAGGAGGTCGTGTCTCACCAGAGAATGGAGAGGCGCAATGGCGCATGCGTCGTCTTCGCGCGAGTAGAGGAGGACGTGATGGGGTTGTGGGCAGATTCACCAAATCAAACCAAGTAGTGAGAGAGAGACGATTGGCAGTGGGATTTTAGGGCATCGAGGATCCAAGTAGCTTCAACTTAGAGAAAGGGGGATTGAGAAATACATAAGTGACGGAGATGGACGATAAGGGAGTAGCAGCGTCTTACCAGTGATGGTGGCGTCGATCATAGAAGAGACGGCGAGGAGCTGAGTTGGATGGATGAGGGAGGGAGGAAGAGGTGCGGGCAGGATTTTAGGGCATGGATCGACGAAAAGAATAAGTGGAGGGAAAAATGAAAAAATGGCGAAGCACAAGTGCAGGGAAAAAGGAAAAAAGGAGGGAAAATGAAATATTAAATAGGCTTGGAGAAATATTAGAGGAGAAAAATAGGCAGCATTATATTTTTAAGTATAAATAATTAGATATAATTAAAGCTGGAGTGATGCACCTGAAACGTCATTGCATTCTTCGTTGGCTCGTCGCTGGAGTTGATCAGCTGTGACCTAAATCGCGACGTCAAAATTTTTCACTTGCGAAAATCAAAGTCGAATTTTTTGCTTGAGTGCACGAACGTACTAATACATTTTTAATTATAGATATGTTATTGACGTGCTAAACAGACCCTTCATCTCACCAATATTTTTTAATTAATAATAAATATTCATTTATAAAGAATTAGTTAAAGTATACATTAATGCGCGGGGACTGCTTGGATGTCATCAAAGCCCGCTTGGCTACGGACAAAGCCCGCTTGGCTACGGACAAAGCCCGCTCAATGATGTCTCTAACTTGGATATAAGCAAAGCCCGCCGAAGAAGGCAAAGCTCGCTTGGATGCGGGTGAAGCCCACCGATTAATTGTCGTCAGTGTGTGTGTGTGTGTGTGTGTGTGTGTGTGTGTGTGTGTGTGTGTGTGTGTGTGTGTGTGTGTGTGCGTGTGTGTGTGTGTGTGTGTGTGTGTGTGTGTGTGTGTGTGTGTGTGTGTGTGTGTGTGTGTGTGTGTGAAGCCTGCCGATTGATTGTCTTTCGTGTGTGTGTGTGTGTGTCTGTGTGTCTTTGCGTCTGTGTGTGTGTCTGTGTGTATGTGTGTGTGTGTGTGTCTGTGTGTGTGTGTGTGTGTGTGTGTGTGTGTGTGTGTGTCTGTGTCTGTCTATGTCTGTATCTGTGTGTTTGTGTTTGTCTGTGTGTCTGTGTGTCTCTATCTGTCTGTGTGTGTCTGTCTGTGTGTGTTTGTATGTGTGTGTGTGTGTGTGTCTATGTGTGTGTGTGTGTGTGTGTTCGTGTGTATGTGTGTTCGTGTAAGTGTATGTTAGTGTGTGTTTGTCTGTGTCGGTCTATGTCTGTATTTGTCTATGTCTGTGTCTGTATTTGTCTATGTCTGTGTCTGTATTTGTGTGTCTGTGTCTGTGTGTTTACGTCTGTCTGTGTCTTTGTCTGTCTCTGTTTGATCTCCAGCTATGTGTGTGTGTGTGTGTGCCTTTGTGTGTGTTTGTGTCTATGTTTGTGTCTATGTCTGCGTATCTATGTCTGTGTTTGTGTGTCTGTGTCTGTCTGTATCTGTGTCTGCGTGAGTGTGTGTCTGTGTCTGTGTGATCTCTAGCTATGTGTGTTTATGCATGTTTGTGCATGTGTTTATGTGTTTATGCGTGGCTATGTCAGTGTGTGCTTGTTTCTGTTTGTGTGTCTGTGTTATGCGTTTGTGTGTGCGTGTTTGCGATTGTGTGTGTATATGTGCGACATTACCCCCATCTCGATAGTGCCCCAGCGCGACAACACTCATGCAGCTTGTAAACCCCCGTGCGCGAAAATACTTATGCCGTTGTAGTACCACAAGTCTCCGATAGTTGCGCGCGAGGGTTTGCGAGTTGTAGGAGTGTTGTCGCGTTGTGGCACTGTCGAGACCGGGGTACTATCGTGCGGGGAACATGAGCTTCCTGTGCACTGTCAGTTGATCGAGCATCGAAGAGCGTGAAAATGGGCAGAGTTAATTCTTATTTAAAAAGTAAATAATCTTATTTAAAAAGTAATTCTTATTAAACAGCGTGGTTTATTTATCAATCGATATGACATGTATTTATTGTTTTCATTACATCTATTTTTATTAAAATATGTATCTTCTAGCAATTGATATGACATGTGTTTACATACTTTAAATTTTTATGTTTTTAGAATAATTTTTTTGTGATAGTACACGGGGGTCATCTGTCGCGCGCCCGTAAGAAAAATGTGTGTTTCTCCCAAAAAAGCTATAAAAGTTAAAATCTTTAGTCTTATTTAATTTTCTTAAACTAACTACGCTACAAAAAATACGTCGTTGTAAAAAATAAAAGTTACATTAGATATTTTCATGTTACGATATTTTATAAAAACGTTTTTATAAAGTGTTATAAGAACTTTGTATAAAGAAACTTTATATAAAACGTTTTATATAAAAACTTTATATAAATTTTTAATAAAAACTTTATATAAATTTTTATAAAAATGTTTTATAAACCCGTTTTATAAAGAATTATATAAAATTTTATACACCTTTATAAATAATTAAATTTATTATTATTATTTATTATTATAATTTATTATATATATATAAACGGTTATATATATAATTGAATTGAATTTAATATTATTACTATTATATTAAATTAAATTAATATTAATATTCAATTAATTTTTATGCCCATGCTCGATGCTCTCCGTACTATGCCCATGCTCGATGCTCTCCGATGCGATAGTATCCTGACAATGACGGTACCTCCGCCAAAACTGTACTCTCCCGCTCTCAGACGCTCGATCAACTAACAGTGCATAGGAAGCGCCCGTGCCCAGCGCGCACAAGTGAAAAACACGTGCTCGTGCAAAAAAAATGCTCTGGGGCCAAAAATGCTTGCCCGAGCGAAAACACGCGCGGGTGCGAAAAAACGCACGTCATGGGCTACAAATGTGCTTCCAAGAAAAATGTGCCCCAAAGAAAAACGCGCTCTCAGGAAAAAAAACCGCACGCACAAAAAGACCCGTCCGGTCGACAAATATTACGCATGCGGCCGAAAATGCTCGATTCTACGAAAAACCAATGGGGAAGGTAAAAATTGGCGATATCATTTTTTAGGTCAAAGTCATGGCTTCGGCCTCAATGCTTGTATTCGTGTCAATTCAATTGCGTTGAATGCCAAAATTGAATTACTAATCCTCAATACTAATATATTACACATAAATCAAATACATGCCCACGCGCCGAACAGACACTTAGCGATTTAACTATTATATTTTATGTCTAAATAGATAAGAAATCATTAACAAATGTAAAGTTATTATATATGATATTTATTTTTATTATGAATTTATATTAAAAAAATTGTAACAAGTTTTCATTCATTTTAAAATCTAATATATTTATTGTAACGACGATGGCGACGACCGTGGAAGAGAGAGGTGACGGCGACGGTGACCGTCGAAGAGAGGGGAGACAACGTCGGCGGCCGTACGTGAAAGACATTGTTATAGCTCGCAAATGGATGTTTGTGTGTTTGGTTGTCCATGTCTGTGTGTGTGCATGTGTCTGTGTTTGAGCCCCTACACATGCAATACGCGCTAGCTCTCAAGAAAAAAAAGGAAGACTACACGCACGAGAGTGCATTTGTGTGCGCGCGAGAGCGCATTTGCGTGCGCGCGAGAGTGCATTTGCATGCGTGCGAGAGCGCATTTGCGTGGGCGCGAGAGTGCATTTGCGTGCATGCGGGTTTGTGCGTGATTTTATTTTAATTCCAAAATTATATTAAAAAATTAATGTCATATTAATTTGCATTCATTTTTACATTTAATATATTTTTTATTTTTAGTTTTATTTTGTTCAAAATTTTATGGAGGGAAATTTTCATCCGTATATTTCATTCATTCATGTGAGAGAGAGATAGAGCCAGTGGCGGAGCCAGGATTTTTGCTTAGGGGGGCGGAAATTAATGTTTAACATATATTTCACAAAAATAATATATTAATGCATAATAAAAATTAACATTCCCTTACAATCAATCATAATTTCCCTCGACGTGTTTAAATTGCTTGAAATCGCTGGATGATTGACTCATTTTCAATTAATTTGAATCTGTCTCTCTCAATGTAGGTCAATAAGCTGTTATTAAACCAATCATCACTCATTCGGTTCCGTAAACGTGACTTGATAATCTTCATTTTGGAGAATGCTCTTTCCACTGTAGCTGTTGCAACTGGCAGTAATAATGTCAATTTAATCAACTTGAAAACCTGAGGATATGTTATATCTAACTTGAACTTAACAAATTGTTTTACTAGATCGCTAACTCCCGTAAGATTCAAAAATTCAGCTCGGGATGATGCATCTAAAATGTAAGTTTCAAGCTGACTTTGAAGACTTATAAGCTGCATTTCAGAGAAGTCTGATGGATAGAATTTGGCAAGACACATACACTTCTGTATATCAAATGCTGCAAATTGTTCACTTGGGTCTAAACAAGCCATGTAGATCAATAGTTCTGTGTTGACTTCACTAAACCGATGGTTTAATTCATTCATTTGCAAATTAATAACTGCATAAAAGACATCAACACGATAATGGTGCAGATTAGTTATTTCCTCTACCTTTCGTCTTGATCTACCCAAAGCTTTAAAGTTTTCCTCAATGTTTATTACTTCTATTTTGTGAATCACACAAAATAATGTAACTTCTTTTATTAAATCAAACCAACCATCATCTCTAAATTTTTGTAGAAGTTGTTTAGAAATTTTGACTAAACGCATAACATTTACTATATTCTGATCCCTCTTTTGTAATGCCAGTGATAATTCATTCGTCATTCCTAAAATATGCTTCATTAGATGTAGATTGAATGTGAATTCATATGTTTGAGCAAAAGTTAGGATAGCAGCTGCCTCTGATCGTTTCTTGAAATCTGACCCATCTAATCTTATGTCATCTAGCACATCAATAACTGAAGAAAACATATGTCATTCTTTTTAAAATACTTTTCCATTCTGAAAAATAAAAATTGTATAAGATTCAAACACACACCAACCTCCAATTGAAGGCTAATCGCCATATACATTACAAACATCACCGATCCGGGCTTACCGCCACGGGTAGGCTTCACACATCATGCCTAAATCTAGATTCGCACGTTGGATTACTAATGCAAAAAATATGTCGGGGACGGACACAATCGACCCGGAGTTTCGCAATGAACCGAGGGAAACACACACCGCGTCCAATTGAAGGCGGGTGGCCCTCCTAAGCAAAGTAAAACAGAAAACTGGGGAACAAGAGTCATTACCCTTGAGTTGGCACGTGTTTCTCTCGGCGATTGGAGCTCCAAATCGACCCTTCGCAGTGGAGGTGTGCAACACAACGATTTGTACCTAAACAAGACAATGTGTGAAATCTGAAATCTGGAACATCACCCAAAAAATGCACATCGCGCGTTGGATTACAAGTGTGAAATCTGGAAGAAGAAGAAGAAGAAGAAGAAGAAGCTACCTGAGCGGAGAAGCGGCGCCAGCACGCGATCGGGAGAGGAAGGCGGAGAGCTGCGCCGATCGGGAGGTTTCTGAGCGGAGAAGCAGCGCCGGCACGCGATCGGGAGGAAGGCGGAGAGCTGCGCCGGCACGTGATCGGGAGACGAAGGCGGGGAGCTGCGCCGATCGGGAGGAAAACCTAACTTCGCAATTTTTTTTTGAGGGGGGGCGGGCGCCCCTTCTCGGCCTATATTGGGTCCGCCAATGGATAGAGCTGCATGGGAGAGAGGCAGAAAAACTTTTATAAAAAGTTAAAGATTTATAAAAACACCTGTACGCGCAAAAATACATATCGCAATAGTACCACATATCTGCGACAGCTGTGCACGGATGTTTGCGAGCTATAGGAGTACTGTCATCGCGTTAGAGAACTATCAAGGCGGGGTACTGTCGCGCGCATACAATTTTTTATTTTTATTTTAAAAAAAAATAATTAAAAACTTTGATAATAAAATTGTTCAAAAATTGAAAATAAAATATGATATATTTTTTGTAACAAAACTTTAATAATAAAATATTACTATTAGTAAGGACAATGTTTTTGTCACAAAAAACTTTCATGATGTGGTTACTATTAGAGAACTCGAGTTCGAGAATGAGCTCATTGAACTCGAGCTCGACTCAAAATCGAGATTGTGCATATGTGTGTGTGTGTGCATGTTGCATGGGGTCTGTGTGTGTGTCTATGCGTAATCTATATTTGCTTGTGCATGTATGTGTCTGTATCTGTATGTATGTGCGTCTGTGTGTGTACGTGTATCTGCATGTGTCTGTGTCTGTGTGTGTCTTCGTTTGTGTGTGTTTGTGTGTGCGTGTGTACACAAATGTCTGTATGTGTCTGTCTCTGGTGTTTATGTGTGTGTTTCATGGCGTTATTGTGTGTGCATGTGTGTGTGTCTGTGTGTCTGTGACTGTGACTGTCTGTGTCTGTGTTTGTGTCTGTGTCTGTTTTTGTGAGTGTCTGTGTACGTATATGTGTCGGTCCATGTGTCAGTGTTTGTGTCCATGTGTTTGTGTTTGTATGTGTCTGTGTCTGTGTATATACGTATGTGTGTCGGTCCATGTGTCTGTGAATGTGTCCATGTATCTATACAAGTCTATGTCTGTGTTCATGTGTTTGTGTCTATGTGTCTATGTCTGTATGTACATGTGCTTGTATGTGACTGTGTATTTGGGTTATGTGTGAGTGTTTGTCTGTCTATGCATGTTTGTTTGTGCTTGTGTGTGTCTGTGTTTGCGTATCTGTGTGTGTTAACTGTGTGTCTGTGTCTATGTATCTTTGTGCGTGTTTGTGTCTTTGCTTGCGTGTCTATGCGTGTTTGTGTTTGTGTTTGACTATGTCCGTGTCTATGTCAGTCTGTATCTATGTCTGTGACTGTGTTTATGTTTGCGTGTCTGAGTTTGTATGTGTCTGGGTGTTTGTGTGTGTGTTTGTGTCCGGTGAGAAAATTAAATTAATATTCAATTATTTTATATTCAGTTGATCGAGCGCCTGAATGCGGACGAAATTGAGCAGGGTAATTCTTACTTTAAAAAAATACATAAAAGGATAAACCTTATTTAAAAATACATAAATCTTATTTAAAGCTCATGTGCACTATCGGGCAATGTCGAGGCGGGGGTATTGTCGAGTGGGGAACATGGGCCTCATGTGCACTGTCAGTTGATCGAGCTCCTGGGAGCGGACAAAATTGAGCGGGGGTAATTCTTATTTAAACAAAACATAAATCTTATTTAAAAAGTAAATTTTATTGAACAACGAGTTGTATTTATGAATTGATTTGACATGTATTTATGAATTTCATTATACATTTATTTTTATTAAAGCACGTGTCATCCATCAATCAATATATATATGTAACATATATTTTCATTAAAACGCTAGCTCCGGAGCAAAAAATGTGTGCGCTGACAAATTTATTTATGCTCCCAAGCAAAAAAGATAGAGCTAGTGCAATGCGCGCAACTGAAAAAATGTGTGCTCGGGAAATAAAACGCACATCCGAGTGAAAATCACGTGCTCGAGCAAAAATTGGGCGCTCGAAGGGTACAATTATTTCACCCATGCGCACAATGAAAAAATATGCGTGCATGCGGGGCCAGTGCGCGATCGTTATTTTTATTCAAAAATTATATTAATATGTAATAAATTTTTTTATTTTTTTTGTGCAAAATTTTATGGAGGGAAATTTCCCTCCATATATTTCATTAATGTGAGAGGGAAGGAAATAGACAAAACTTAATAAACTAGAGGAAGAGAACGGCGCGCGGCGACGACCGAGAAAGAGAACGACAATAGCGGCGACCGTGGAAGAGAAAGGCGACGGCGGCGGCAACCATCGAAGAGAGGGGAGACAACGGCGGCGGCCATACGTGAAAGACATTGCTACAGCTCGCAAATGGATGTTTGTGTGTTTGGTTGTCCGTGTCTGTGTGTGTGCATGTGTCTGTGTTTAAGCCCCGACACATGCAATACGCGCAAGCTCTCAAGCAAAAAAAGGAAAACTATGTGCACGAGAGTGCATTTACGTGTGTGCGAGAGTGCATTTACGTGCGCGAGAGTGCATTTGCGTGCACGCGGGTTCGTGCATGATTTTATTTTAATTTCAAAATTATATTAAAAAATTAATGTCATATTAATTTGCATTCATTTTTACATTTAATATATTTTTAATATTTAGTTTTATTTTGTTCAAAATTTTATGGAGGGAAATTTTCATCCGTATATTTCATTTATTCATGTGAGAGAGAGAGCTGCATGGGAGAGAGCCAGAAAAACTTTTATAAGAAGTTAAAGATTTATAAAAAAAACCATACATGCAAAAATACATGTCGCAATAGTACCACATGTCCGCGACAGCCGCACACTGATGTTTGCGAGCTGTAGGAGTACTATCATCGCGTTAGAGCACTATCGAGGCGGGGTACTGTCGCGCGCATACAAATTTTTTTTTATCTTTTTCAAAAAAAAAATAATTCAAAACTTTGATAATAAAATAGTACAAAAATTGAAAATAAAATATGATATTTTTTTTGTAACAAAACTTTAATAATAAAATATTACTATTTGTAAGGACAATGTCTTTGTCACAAAAAACTTTCATGATGTGGTTACAATTGATACTTATTGTGAGAAAAGTTTTCTATTTGTAACGTAACATTAGCGTTGTTACAAATACTTACAGTTATATTAACGAATTAATTATTATTGTAACAAAATTTAAAATTTTCGTTACAAAAAAGTACTTTTTTGTAACAACAAAAAAAATTTGTTACTAAATATAACTATTAGTAACAAACTGTGTTTTAGTTATATTTCAGTCCTTACCACAGGTGTAGTTTGTTGTAGTGTTAGATAAAGTAGTGATCTTATCATACCTTTATATAAAGTTTGATCTATTGAAATTCCCGATTCATCTTTTCCTAATTTTATTGATGCACTCATTGGTGTAGAAGCATGTTTAAGGTTTTCAAATCCAAAGCGTTTAACCATATCATGGACATATTTAGTTTGACATACAAAAATACTATCATTTCTTTGTGATAATTGAAAACCAAGAAAATAAGAAAGTTCTCCTACTAGACTCATTTCAAATTCATTTTGCATCACTAAAATAACTTCATTACACAACTCTTCATTAGTAGATCCAAAGATTATATCATCAACATATATTTGCAAAATAATCAAATCATCATTGTTGTGCTTAATGAAGAGAGTATTATCGGCACTTCCTATAATATAACCGTCTTTAATAAAAATGATGTAAGTCTTTCATACCACGCACGTGGTGCTTGTTTTAAACCATAAAACGCTTTTTCTAGCTTATAAACATGATTGGGAAATTTTTCACTAATAAAACCAGGGAGTTATTCAACATAAACTTCTTTTTCAAAACCGTTTAGAAAAGAACTTTTTACATCCATTTGAAATAGTTTTATTCTTTTAAGGCTTGAAAATGCTAGAAAAATTCATATAGATTCCAATCTAGCAACGGGTGAAAAAGTTTTATCAAAATCTATCGCCTTGATTTGAGAATATCCTTGTGCTACTAGGTGTGCTTTATTTCTAGTGATTCTAGACTCACCATCTAATTTATTTTTAAAAATTAATTTTACACCTACAACCGGGTGATTAGATGGTCTTTCTACTAATTTCCAAATAGTATGTCGCTCAAATTGTTCTAACTCTTCATTCATAGCCAAAAACCAAAATTCATCATTTAAAGTAGTTGAAACAGTTTTTGGTTCAATTTCGGAAACAAAACAAATGTTTGAATAAGATTCATGAAGAGAAGAGCGAGTTCTTACCCCAATGGATGGTTCACAAATTATTAGTTCCCATGGATGATCCTTTGTAAATTCTAAGGCGCTTGGAGGCACATAATCATCTTCCTTGGCCTCCTCTTCCACTTCTTTGGAAAGTTCCTCATCACCATGTTCCAAAGGTGGTAATAGATCATCCTCTTCACCTGCAGAAAGTCTTTCTACACAAGGAACAAGCTCATCAAATTTCACATTAATCGACTCTTCAACTTTAATAGTTCTTTTATTAAAAATTCTATAAGGTTTACTAGTTGAAGAGTATCCAAGAAAAGTTCCTTCATCGCATTTTTCATCAAACTTTCCCAAGTTTTCTTTAGTATTCAAAATAAAACATTTACAACCAAAAACTTTGAAGTAAGATACGTTAGGCTTCTTTTGAAAATAAAGTTCATATGGTGTGTGATTAAGAGATGGGCGAAGCATGATTCTATTCATAACATAACATGATGTTTTTACGGCTTCGACCCAAAAGGACTTAGGCAACTTATATTCACATAGCATAGTGCGTGCTAGTTCTTGAAGTGTCCTATTCTTTCATTCTACAACACCATTTTGTTGTAGTGTGTGTGGTGCAGAGAACTCTTGTTTAATGCCTAGCATATCACAAAAAGATATAAATTTTTCATTTTCAAATTCTCCTCCATGATCAGAGCGAATGCATTTAATTTTTAAATCACTTTCATTTTGAATACAAGTACAAAATTTTTAAAATTCGCAAAACACATCGTATTTGGATGCGAGAAATAATGTCCAACAATATCTTGCAAAATCATCTATTAAAACATACGTATATAATCTACCACCAAGACTTGCGGTGCTAACGGGACCAAAAAGATCCATATGAATTAATTGCAAGGGTCTTGTAGTAGAAATGATATTTTTACTTTTGAAAGAGGATTTAGTAAATTTACCTTTTTGACATGGTGAACAAAGTGAAGGTAAATTTCCATTTAACCTAGGCAATCCTCTAATTAAATAACTTTTGGCAAGTTTTACAATAAGCTTTGTGCTAGCATGTCCTAGCCGTCTATGCCAAAGTTCTAATTCATCATTTTTGGTGATAAAACATTTTATAGATGATTTAGAAAGATCATGAAATGAAACTACATAAACATTATGTATTCTTGGTGCAGTTAGTTTTGTAGTAGGATTAGATATCTTGCATAAATTAGTAGAAGATTCAAATAAAACATCTAATCTTTTATCACATAATTGGCTAATAGAAATAGTCGTCACCTTTAGATTCCCAATAAGGCTCTCAACATGGAGCATTCTTAGATTGTGTGACTCTGAGATAGCCGTCACCTTTGGATTGAATTTTGGAGGAAGAGATCGAAGAATCTTTCGGACCAAGTCATCATTGGAGAAGTTCTTTCCAAGAGCATTGGAGGCATTGACGATCTTGGTGAAGCGCGTGTACATTGCATCAATATCTTTGCTTTCATCCGTCCTGAACTTTTCATATTCTGACTCTAGTTGGAAAAGCTTTGAATTTCTAACCTGCGATGTACCTTCATGAGTAATTTCCAAATGATTCCAAATATCATATGCAGTAGTACATGCGGAAATTCTATTAAAATCATTTATATCTAATGCACAAAATAAAGCATTCATGGCCTTTGCGTTATTTTTGCATTTAAGTGTATCCTTATCATCCCATTTATCCTTAAATATTTCTAATGTTACCTCTCCAACTACAATTGTAGGAGGAGAGTATTGCTCTTCTACCATATTCCATACCTCAATATCTAGGGTCATAATAAACTTTGCATCCTATTTTTCCAATTATTATAATCTGCCCCAGTAAATAGTGGAGGTCTACTGATTCCCTGACCCTCAGAAAAAGCGAGATCATAAGACGCCCTAATTTCTGGTTTTTAAACCAATTTGGAATAACCTACGCTCTGATACCAATTGTTGGATCGATATGCTCCCTTAGAGGGGGTGAATAAGGGAAAAAATTATTTTTATAAGATTAAGCAATTAACTAAATTGTTTTAAAGTAAATGAGAGGGAAATAACAATTTAGGTAAAAGAAGAAAATAATGTAATTTGCAATTTTAGAATTTTAGCCAAATGTGGGAAATCAAGTAAACACAAATAGAGACATTATTGTATTAGATAAAAAATTGTTGACATACATTTGATTTCAAAATCGCTAGAAATCGGAGGCGTACAAATACAATGACTTTTTCCTTTTCTATACCGACTCGTATCCCCCACGAACCGGTGCCTTTAGCCTATCCTTCCACGGATACGGCCTCAAGCCAATCTAGCCAATCCTACACTGGATATGGCCTCGAGCACTCCCTAGATCTAATCACCTGGACCTAGTCGCCAACTCATAGGGCGAATCCCCCCTAAGCCACGCAAGGACGTAGTCGCCAACACAAGACGATTTAACTATAAAGATTCAAAATAATGAAATAACACAAATGAAAACTCCCTCTATGATATTTTCTGAAGTTGGCGATGAAGGATCATTGTAGCATAAGCGAGGTTGATGCGATCATTCTTCAGATGCACCGTGATGGCTTCCTTCTCCTGATATCTTCTTTAGCTTTGAGTGGGATATGACTTTTCGGTAGAGTAACAGCTCTTGAAATTTGGCACAACAATTCTCTCTAAGATGTGTAGCCAATACGAGAAAGAAAGCTCCATTTTATAGACCTTGGAGTTCGCACCTGCGGTAGCACCTAGCGCCTATGGTAGCGGTCGTGTAGAGGCTGTTACAAAACTGATGTGGCGTGGCGTTGTGGCACGAGCTAGAACTAGCGCCAAGCGGTAACACTAGTGCCTGCGATAGCGCCAACGCCTGCGGTATCCCTAGTGCTGGCGATAGTGCTCCATTCAGAGAATTTGATTCCAAGCTGCTTTCAATCTATGGAGTATTGCACCTATAGTTTATGCACACTATAAACACACGACAAGCAAGATCAAATACAATATGGGATTTGTTATTCTCAAACAAAGGGATGTGACACACATGTCCAACAGTCCCCACCAAGCCTATTCCTAAGGTGGTGAACCAAAATGTAGTGAGACAAGCTCAACTACATTCTCACAATGGTGAGACTCACCAAAGGCCTATTAGGTCAGCTATCTTCACTCCTGCCTACCAACATTTCCAGATGGTAAGGCATAAGAGAAGATACAACAGGTATGAGTGTTGGTGTTATGGAAAAATTGGTCATTTTGCCTTGGACTGATGGTTCAATTCAACAGTACCTAGTGCAAGAAGAATGCAGATCACTCAGAGGTGTGATATTTCAGCTTGTCCCCCTAATAGAAACCTAGGACCCTAATTCAATTGGGCACCTAATGGTAAGTAATCTTCCTTGCAGGTATGCCCAAATGCCAATTAGTCTTTCATTTGGTATTTGGACAATGGTTGCTCCAGGCATATGGCTGGAGCAAATAAGTGTACAGGAAACCTCAATGCGGAGAAAATAGACCAAAAGTTACACTTGGGGATCCAAACAAAAAGAATAGACATAAAGACAATAAGCATATGGGAAAGAAATTTCCCAAAAAGATCGCGGGTGAACCTTCCTCTCGACAAACTGATGCCACTCAAATCCCAGCACACCTCCCATAAGAAATTCAACCCTTTCCTGCTTCTACTGAAGGGGAGCCTCTAAGAAAAGATACAACTGTGATGGAAAATAATCCAGCTCCTCAAGATGAGGTAAATCAAGAAAATATCCTCAAAATTACTCAAGAAGTTGTTTTGAATATGGAAATTGAGGAATTTGAGAAAGATCCAAATGGTGGACATGAAGTTATTGAAGAAGTTGAAGAATCTACCAGATCCCTGCATGAATTTCTCAATGATTACATGCATCTACATACAGATAAAGAAGAATTTGATCAACCCTCTCAAATCCCTGCAACATTGGAGGGGGAGTCCACTTCTCCACTCACAGTGCAGTCCTCACTTCCAAGGATTGAAGATGAGCACCATGCTATGTGGCTAACCAATGAAGTTAGACTTCACATAGGAAAATATACAATTGACTATGGGATTGCTTATCAACCTCCTATTGCAGAAAGCAGTCTCCCAGAAGGTCCATCAAATGAGGCAATACCAGAAGTTGTTCCAGAGAAATATCAACAGCCTGACAGTTATCAAATTTAATATATGGCTGAGTATGCCTGTGTAAGTGGGCAGGTAAGGAAATGCAAAAGACATCATGTTGACTATGAAGTACAAGAAGCTAAAAGGAAGATAATGGAGGAAGTAAAGAAGAATCCAAACTTTGAATAATGGAGCGCTTGTTCAAGTGAATATCCAATTGGTATTTTGATATAAGAGATGTGAAGGAGGAAATCTAAGTGGCACTGTCTCGAAGAATACTTCAAGATGTGATGATAAACTTCTCAAGTCAGACAAGTATCAGATGGGTATCTCAATGACATAGATGAATTCTCAGCGATACAAAATGAAAAGTCTCAATGATAAAATCTAAGTTGCGATGATATTAGTGGAGTCTCGGCGATAAAGCTGAAGTGATTCCGGCGACTAGGTTGAAGTAATCTCGACAACACTATCGATGACAAAAATGCACATCATCGAAATATAATACAGATACTCAATGCAATATTGGATCTTTAATCAGAGACGTCCGATGGTCTTTTAACCTGCTAATCAGGACAAAATAGGTGTTGGATTTGTAGGTGCCCTTAGAGGGGGGGGTGAATAAGGGCTTTAAAAAAATTTATTATATTTTGAATGACTTGAAAAACTAAGAGATCAACATAATGCAAAACCAAACAATTCAAGTGAAATAAAATAAAGACATGATTTTTTTAACTTGAAATATAAGACTACATAACTTGATTCTTATGATGCTAGAAATCAAAGGCAAAAAGTAAAATGTCCTTTTTGTTTTCTATCCCGACTCGTATCACCACGAACCAGTGTCTTTAGCCTATCCTCCCCAGGATTCGGCCTCAAGCCGCTCTAGCCAACCCCCCCCCCCCCCTCAGATACGGCCTCGAGCACCCCCTAGATCAACTTTAGATTTAGTCGCCAACACGAGGTGAATTTCTCCCTAAGTCCTACACAGACCTATTCGCCAATACGAGGTGAATTCACTACATGATTACACGAGTAAAGAAATGAAATAAACAACAACAATATGAAAACTCCATCTATTGAACTTCTGAAGTTAAATACAAGAGATCACTATAGAATAAGCATAGTTGAAGCGATCGTCGGTCGGATGCGGCGTGAAGAAGTCCTCCTTCAGAAACTCACAGAATCTTTGGTAGGAGATCAATTTTTGGCAGAATAAGGCTCTGGAATTTAGGCACTCAACCTCCCTCTAGCATATGTGTTGAAACCGAGAGAAGAGGGCTCCTTTTATAGAAGAGCGAGCTATCTCCTGAGCTATCGCTAGCACCGGCTCTAGGTTGATTTAGGAAATATTATGTGTGTGTGTGTATCATTCATTCCAAGGAAACCCAGTCGAGATTCCTCTTGTGCGTCAAGCTACCACCTATGCTAGCCGATATTGCCTGCGCTAGCACCTTCTATAATTGCATCCCGGAATTGCTCTAATCAGGTCTAGCTCCTGTGCTAGTGGCTACCGTCGGCATTAGTAGCCATGCTGGAGTTTTGGCTTCAAACTTGGGCGCAACCTTCATATATTATCCTTAAGTCATATGGCATTGTTTCCCGCACACTTAAGCACACAAGATTAAATACACATAGGATTTTTTATTCTCAAACTTAGGAGATGCGGAAGACCATGTTCCGACTAACTCCTCATTTTGATAAAAACAAATCCATTAATGATAAATCAGAGCATTAATATATAAAGCATGATGAAACTTACTTGTGTGTGTGTGTGAGTGATGACTTAGGATAATTGTCGATTTTGGTATTTAGAAGTGCTCCCCCTAAATATATGCCCCCTATGTGAAGGCTCCCCTTATATATAGGCTATCTTCTTAATCATTAATCATGTTAGTTTTCCATTTGATAGCGTTTATTAATTATCATGTTAGTTCTCCCACTTTTGTTATTAGAAACAGTGGGTTAAGAAAGCAAGAGACATATAAAGAGCTTCTTGAGAAAAATATAAAGCACGATCGAGCTTTTAGAGTAAATGAAATGATAAGGAGTTTTTAGCATAATGTTTTTTTAAAAGATCATAGTTTTTAGCATAAAATTAATATGCATGTTAGAACAACCAGTATAAACTTTACCAAGCAAGTCTACCACTTGTTGAAGAATAGGATTTTTGAGATTAAGTGATGATATGACTTGAAATAAGCATGAAAGCGCAAGGTAAAACTTATAAGGTAATATTGCGGAAGACTTACAGAGATACAAGAAACATCTTTTGTAATCATGACGATTCATAAGAAGAAATATGAGTTAAATTCCAAAATGAGAAGATGTTTTGTAAATCATTTTTCTTTTAAAATCTTTAAGGTTTGCAATAAATTAACCAAGCATGAATGAAAGATATCAAAAAGAAACAACTATAATGTTATTTTAATTCATAAATTCAAGACATACCAAACATTGTAGAAAGCATGCTAGGTTATCTAGTGCTTTTATATATAGAGTAATATAGAATTAGCATTAGGATCTGATACTCATGAGAAGAAGTGTTATGAAAGATAATGATGTGCACATAAGTGTATTTTGAAAAAGAGTAAACAAATGATTTAATCAAGAAATATAAGACATATGGAGAGTAAAGTGCACAATAAAACTTAAATAATTTTACAGCCACACACTTCAATGCACATAGAAAAAATGTACACCTGCCAAGGTGCTCTGCACACACCATGCTCATTAAGACTTATCAGGGTTCAAAGTAGTGCTTAGGGGATCAGACACTTTATATTTCAATATTGATATTTTTGTGATCCGGTGTGCTTAAGAATAAGTGGTGGGAAAACTGAAGGTTTGCACGAGAAACTTTACTATTCTTTCCACGGTGCTCAACATCATAATGGTTATTAAGACTTATCAGGAGGTTCAAGTAGTGCTTGGTAGTGTTATCTTTGTCAATTTATTTCTAAATTATTTTTGGTACAAAGTTCTCCGAATACACTTGTTTTGCAAACCAACAAATTTTTGATAGCACAACCACTTTTCTTAATTTGTAAGAGTGCAAATAAATGTAGTGTAGGTAAGATACTTGTGCAATATTAATTCATTGTACAACTAAAGTACACAAGCAAGCATTCTAGGATTAAAAACACATGTAGACTTGCCAAAAAAGTGAGTGAAGAAATATCATTATCAATCATAAAATATTTACTCATACTTAAAGGCATGCTAATCTTGGTTCTACACATACTTTTTCAATATAATTGATGCACATTTGTTTAGATATATGAAAGCATGATAAGAAGCAAAACAATGTTCAAAGAAAATTGAAAAGATGAATGTCAACATTGTAGAAGGTTTACAAGATATATTAAACCATGCTTGGTATTAATAAGAAAATCATATAGTTTTTTTAATATTTTAAAAAAGAATTTTGTTGTAAAAAATTGATTAAGATTTGAACTCCTATAATTGATCTTGGACTTCCCGAGGTCTACCCTGTGATGGGTTCGTACCGGTACTAGGAGATGTGATAGGGTGACATCTCAAATCTTCCTTTCGTAAGATACAAGTAAATAGAAAAAGTTAAGTTCAAAAATAATTTTTTTGGTAAGTTTTTTGTTTGTTTTATAATTTTGAATTTGATTTTCTGCATATCGAGGTAGAAATCAAACAAATAAACAGAGAAAGGAAGAGAAAAAAATATTTTTTTGTAATTTGGCTTTTGTAAAATTTTATTTTAATTTTTCAAATCAATTAATGGCAGAAATGCAAAAATAAGTAGTACATATAAAAACATATTTTTAGGGATTTTGCAAAATTTCAAAAACACTGAAAATTTATAGTCGAGCTAGCACAGGTGATAGCGCTAGCGTGGAAAACAGTGAGCTAATTTTAAAGATTTTAAAATTTCTGTTTTTTATCTTTATTAAGTGTCCAAAGATTAGTTCCATGCAGATATTTCAGAAGGTTTGGAGATGTCTAGATAGTAAAAATGAATGAAACGATTGCGTTTTTGAATGTGACATAACCCGAGAGATCTAGGACACCTAATTCAAGTCTTAGTAATCGAAATCTTGCATCGGGAAGAGGATTAGTGAATATGTCAGTGATGAATAGTCATTTATACATATTTTATTATAGCTTTTAGATTAATTTCTAGAGAAAATTTGTAATATTTCATGTACATTATTGAATAAATGATTTGTTTTAACAAATATTTATATATATATGATATGTAAAAATGAAATATTTAAGTATATATTTGTATATGAAACTATATAGTAAGTACGTAAATATTTATATAGGTAAATATGTAAAAGTATACTAAATATATATGTAAATGAATATGTAAAGTACTTAAAAATATTTATTAAATAGAAGCTTCAAGAAAATTCTAACCTTTTTGGGTGATCTTCCAACAAGCCAAGATTTCTCTATAAATAGAAGCCTACCGCATCACTTATTCTCCTCTTGGATTGCCCTTTTGGGTGATCTTCCACCATCCTTTTCCACCATTTTTGTATTTTCTTTTTATGTTTTGTATTTTCATTTTTTGTAATTTCTTTTTAAATGTTGTGATTTTATTTCTTGCAATTTTATTTCTTGTAACCCTCTCATTATGGCAATAAATAAGTTTAGTTTCAATTTTGTTCAATTATGTCCTGTAATTTCAATTCATAACTTAGTTTCAATTATGTCTTGTAATTTCAATTCATAACTTAGTTTCATTTCAGTAATTTCAATTCCTGCATTTTCTGCTTTCTAGTTTAAATTCAATTCTTGCATTTTTTTCCTTTCTTTAGCTAAGTTTACCTATTGCCGTAATATTGTTTTTCGCTTTAATTCAAAATTACTTGTCATAGTAATTTTCATTCTTTTTCTTCCTTGACACGGTAGAGATTAGAGCCGAATATTATGTTTCCGTATATTTTCATTTCAAAGTAATTTTTGTTCTCGTTATTTTTATTCTTGTAATTTTTTCTTTCATTATTTTCCGATTACATTATTTTCTGCATTCATTATTTTCCGCTATCGTTTTATGTTTTCGTTTATGTTTTCGTTTATTTTATGTTTTTGTCGTTTTATGTTTTCTTTATTGTCAAACATTTATTTCTCGTCTATCTAGTTGGGTAGAACTCGCTCACGCATTTATTTCTCATCTACCCGGTTGGGTAGAACTTGCTCACGCATTTATTTCCCCTCTACCAATTCGGGTAGAGATTGCACTTTTGTCTTTCATTATGCAACTTCAATTTCCTATTTTAATTATGCAATTTCAATTATGTAATTTCAATTTCTTTAAATCACGCGATCTATCGATAGAACAATAGCCCGTTTTCTCAAAGTAGAAGTACTCAATAGACTCGGATTTAAATACGACCTTGATAATTTTCAAAAAATATGTTATACTATACGCGATAAGGTATAGTGCCTTTATCGAATAAGTAGTTTGGATAAACGATACAAAAACTCTGCAGGAAGCTTTTCCTCTCCAATTCTTATTTTCTCTTTTTTTATAAAGTTTTCGGCGGCGGCGGCGCGACGTAATCGTTGATATTCCAAAAGAAGGAAATACCATTACTTCTATTAATCAAAGTAGGATAATGGTTAGTTTCTCAAAGTAGGAGTACTCGCGAGACGCCTCGAAAGCGCCCGCCAAATTGTATCATCATCAACAAAATCTTTTCTTGCGACGAATAATCACTTAATTTAATTCATCAAGTTTTTGGCGTCATTGCCGGCGATTTTTGTTGATATTTTCAAAAGAGAAAATGCTATTGATTTTATCCTTATGTTTTTTATTTTCCATTAAAAACCAAACAAAAAAATATAAAATAAACAAAAAATATATCTCAAAAACACCAAAAATATTTCATTCCGTATTTTTATAAAATTTAAGAAATCCAAATAATCACAAAAAAATGAAAAACTTTAAAAAGTCCAAACAAAAAATGTCTTTCTTTCTTTTGTTTTGTTTTACTTGTTTTGTTTAATTTTGTTTAATTTTTGTATATATAAATAAAATTTGTTATATCTTTTCTTAAGTTAAAATGAAAACCAAAAAAAATTAATTAAAAAACTAATGAAAATGCCACAAATAGTTTTTCATTCTTTTGTTTTTCTTATTTTGTTTTATATATGTTTGTTTTGTTTTGTATAGATGGTTTAACTTATTTTCTCTTTACCTTTTTTTTCTATGTATATAGAATTAGGTTTTGTTCATTTTCATAAAGAAAACAAAAAAAAATTCAAAAAAAAAACATCAAAATGAAAAAAAAACTCTCTTTATTTTTTTTGCTTTGTTTTTTTGTATAGTTTTTGTATTTTCAAATTATGTTTTGTAACTTTTGAGTTACGAGAATAACAAAAAAAACTATAAAACTTATAAAATGACCAAGAAAAAAAAATTTTGTTGTTTTGATTTCTTTTAGTTCTCTTTGTTTATCTTTATTATGTATATAAAATTTAAGTTTTGTATATTTTCATAAATTAAAAAATATTGAACAAAAAAATTCTTACCTAATTTAAATGTTTTAAAGTTATATTATTATATTATTGTGTTTTAGCATGTTTTGCAGGTGTTCATACGGTCACCCCGTCTCCAAATTAGGGATGAGCCCTTCACCCTGCTATTTTCTTTCTTGTATATATATATATATATATATATATATATATATATATATATATATGTATATATATATGTTCCTCATACTTAATTTCAACATTGGGGACCATGTTGACTTTTAAGTATGGGGGTGCATTTCCCCTCTTTTAAAATTTTTGTCCCTCTTTTATTTTTAGAAAAAAAACACCAAAAAAATCAAATATTAGAAAAACCAAAAAATAGTATGGGGGACCATGTTGACTTCTAAGTATGGGGGTGTATTTCCCCTCTTTTAAAAATTTTGTCCCTCTTTTATTTTTAGAAAAAAAAACACCAAAAAAATCAAATATTAGAAAAACCAAAAAATAGTTTTTTTTTTCTTTTCGTAATTTTTTTAATCTTAAGTTTGTTTTTTATTTTTCTCAAGTGTTAATATGTATGTAAATATGCATATTTGAAAAAAAAAACAAAAAAAAGAGATAATATTTCAAAAATTCAAAAACTATTGATATAACAAAATCCAAAATATATATATATAATAATTCAAAAAATCCAAAAAATGATGATAAAAAAAATATCTTAGAAATAACCCAAGAAAAAACTTATATATGTATTTTTTTTCTTTGTTTCCTTTTGTATTTTTGTTTTATCTTAAGTTTCTTTTCTTTTCATTTTTATTAAGTATTAATATTTGGCAAATTTCAAAAATATAATTTTGATGAAAAAAAAACTTAGAAAAACCCAACAAAAATCATATTTGTATTTTTTGCTTTTTTTTCTTTCTTTCTTCTTCTTTTCTCTTTTTTATTAAGTATTAATTTGTATATTTACAACAAAATCAAAATCCAAAAAAAATAATTTGTTGAAAAGACTTAGCAAAAAATCCAAAAATAGAATAAAACCCATACTTAGCTTTTTGTTATTTTCAAAGTTAGGTTAAGTTTATTTATAAGCATTTTCATTATTTTTTATTTGCTACATCTTTTATTTTTATCAGTGTTTCTAGATTTAAATTTTTGGAATTTTTGTTGTAAAGAATATGTTATGATTTTAAATTAATTTGAGAACAAACATTTTAGAACTACTTCAAGCTTTTCCTAAATAGCTTCTTTTTGTATTATATTGGCAAACCACTTTTTTATTTTAATTATTCTTACTTCAAACTTGTGAAGCCTTAGGAATATTCTAAGCTACTAAAATTTGCTCTCAAAATTTTCTTAATTTATAAACTCTAGAAATTTCTTGCATACCCCTTATCCCATTCACTTGGTATTTTTTTAAAAGATCTTATATCAATGGGAATAAGATTTCATTCCGTAAACATCGGCACCCATTTTTTTTAAAAAGATCTTATGTCAATGGGAATAAGATTTCATTCCGCAAACATAGGCATTTTGGGTTAATATTGAAGAGAAATAAAATCAATAGGAATAATACTTTCATTCCCTAATCATATTCAATTGAAAAAAAATTGAGTGGGGTGAGAGGATAAAATTTATCACCCCCAAATTTAGAATCTCTTCTCTTACCAAGTTTCCCCTATCCCTTAGCCAATAAAATTGAAACCTAGATATAAATTAAAAATTTTGGGAGAGAATAATTAGTAGGTTTTTTCATTCTTAAAAATTTCTCTTAAAAGTTAATGTTTTTATAGTTCTATTTTAATCATAGTGCTAGTAATTGCAATTATTTAGTCGTTATTTAACAAGCTTTAGAAGTCTTGTTGTCTAAAACTTTTTCGCTCTTTTTAAATTTTTATCAAAATTTAGGATTTACCTCTTTAATTCTCCAAAGTTTATTTCAAGCTTACTTTTGTTTAAATAAAATTTTAGTAAATTGGAAATTTTATTAATGTCGTATAGGTATCCCTTACTTTTGCTCTGGAATAACAAAAGATTAAGTATGGGGGTATTTGATGAATAGTCATTTATACATATTTTATTATAGCTTTTAGTTTATTTTCTAAACAAAATTTGTAATATTTCATGTACATTATTTAATAAATGATTAGTTTTAACTAATATATATATATATAATGAAATACTTAAGTATATATTTATATTTAAAACTATATAGTAAGTATGTAAATGTTTATGTAGGTAAATATGTAAGAGTATACTAAATATATATGTAAATGAATATGTAAAGTATTTAAAATAATTTATTAAATAAAAACTTTATCAATATTTGTAAATATAAACTATAAATAAGTTAAATACTTAAAGTCCTATCGATCGACTTCCCTTCCCATCGATTGACTTCCCGTCCCGTCGATTTTTACTTCCTGTTGATTTTTACTTGTTTTTTGAATTCGACATAAAGCCTCGTCGATCGACTTCCCTTCCCGTCGATCGACTTCCCGTCCTGTCGATTTTTACTTCCCGTCGATTTTTACTTATTTTTTTTTAATTCTACTTAAAGTCCCATTGATTGACTTCCCTTCCCGTCGATCGACTTCCCGTCCAGTCGATTTTTCTAGAAGCTTCCCGTCGATTATGTTAAAGTTTCCCGTCAAATTTGTCGTGTCTTTCCGTCAATTTAAAATTTACTATATAAAAATATAAACTATATAAAGTGAATTAATATTTGAATGTATATATAATAAAAAAATAATTATAAAATAAAAAATAAAAATAAAAATAAATAATAATAATAATAATAATAAAATACTAATAAAAATAATAATAATAATAATAATGAATAAATATGTTTAGGAATATCATATATGTAATATATTTCAGTCTACTTGCAGACCCAGTTTTCCCAACAAGCAAGATGCTTCGAGAAACTTATAACTGCACACCTCGCTTCCCGAACAAGCCAGATGCTTCCAGAAGCTTCCAGAAGCTTCCAAAAAATTCTAACCGCACACCCAACTTCTCCAACAAGCCAAGATTTCTCTATAAATAGAAGCCTACCACCCTCAATTATTCTCCTCTTGGATTGGCCTTTTGGGTGATCTTCCACCATCCTTATCCACCTTTTTTGTATTTTTTTTTTACGTTTTGTATTTTTCTTTTTTTGTAATTTCTTTTTAAATGTTGTAATTTTATTTCAAGTAATTTTATTTCTTATAACCCTCTCATTATGGCAATAAATAAGTTTAGTTTCTATTTTGTTCAATTATGTCCTTTATTTTCAATTCATAATTTAGTTTCAATTTTGTCCTGTAATTTCAATTCATAACATAGTTTCATTTCAGTAATTTCAATTCCTGCATTTTCTTCTTTCTAGTTTAATTTTAATTTCCACATTTTTTCCTTTCTTTAGCTAAGTTTACTTATTGCCATAATATTGCTTTTTCACATTGATTTGAAATTATTCGTCGCCGTAATTTTCATTCTTTTTCTTCCTTGACACGGTAGAGATTAGAGTCGAATATTATGTTTCCATTTATTTTCGTTTCAAAGTAATTCTCGTTCTCGTTATTTTCATTCTCGCAATTTCCGCTTTCATTATTTTCTGCTTTCATTTTTTTCTGCTTTCATTTTATGTTTTCGTTTATTTTACATTTTTTTTCGTTTTATGTTTTCTTTATTGTCAAGCATTTATTTCCCATCTACCCAATTGGGTAGAACTCGCTCACGCATTTATTTCCCATCTACCCGGTTGGGTATAACTCGCTCACGCGTTTATTTCCCCTCTACCTATTCGGGTAGAGATTGCACTTCTGTCTTTCATTATGCAACTTCAATTTCCTATTTTAATTATGCAATTTCAATTCTTTAATTTCAATTTCTTTAAATCACGCAATCTATCGATAGAACAATAGCCCGTTTTCTCAAAGTAGAAGTACTCAACAGACCCAGATCTAAATAAGACCTTGATAATTTTCTAAGAATATCCTATACTATATGCAATAAGGTATACTTGCCTTTATCGAATGAGTAGGGTTGTTTGGGCCTGAGTTTGTAGGACCTGCTGTGGTAGTGCTGTTTGGGCCTGAGTTTATAGGACCTGCTGTGGTCTGAGTTGTAGGATCAATGGATGATCTGAGGTAGGGTTGTTTAGCCTGAGGTAGGGTTTGGGAAAACCTGAGAGATCCTGAGGGATCTGTGTTGTAAGCTCTTGGAGCTGAGATTGGAGGAGTTGGCCCTTTCTAACACACTGTTAGAAGGGTGAAGGGGGAAAGTGGACTACCCATAGACACACTGTCTTGGGGAACCACTATAGATGCTTGTATGCTTTCTATGTGTTTGATCATTTACTTATTCTAAACCAGAAAACAGATAGACTAACAAAAAGAAAATAAAAGAAACCTATTCACCCCCCCCCCTCTAGGTGATTTAGACTACATCCTTTATAAACTTACACCCTTCATGCTCACCAGCTTCCTCTGTTGGCTACCTGGCATCGTCGCTTGGGCCATCCCTCTATTACTATTAATCTACTATGCAGTCATTATTTCCCAGTTTTTCATCTTCTGTGTTTAAAAACTTTATGTGTGATGTCTGTGAACTTGCTAAACATAAGCGTGTATCTTTTAAGCATCTGTCTGAACTTGCTAAACATAAGTGCAATCTTAATTGCTAAGAATCCTGTCTCTCATAGCAGGACTAAGCATATTGAGATCAGGTATCACTTCATCAGGGAGCATGTGGAAAATGAAGATATCACCCTTGAGTTTGTCCCAACAGACAAACAATTGGCTGATATATTTACAAAGCCCCTAGATGAAGCTAAGTTCAACTTCTTCAAATTTCAACTGGGAATGTTGAACTTAGAATAATTCTCTAATTATTTTTCACTAATCCCTTTCTAGATGATTGGTTGGACAACCATTCAGGATTTGGATGAACTATAACCGAGAAAGGGGGAGCCTTAGACTATTGTCTATTTAAAAGAAGTGCTCCAGAAAAGAAGTCAGAAAAGGGGAGAAAGGGCATCAAATGTTCAAGACAAGATGCTCAAGAAGACGACCTCAAAGATAGGGGGAGAAAAGATGTAGGGGAGCCATAAAAGAAGAGAAATCGAATCTAAGGGGAGCTACAAGCTTGATGATATACTCAGAAAGTTCAGCAAAGATAAGTACAATCTTACATGCTCAAAGTTAAGATTATAATATTTACTGTCTAGTGAAAGTAGTCTTGAATTGAGATTCTGACTTCTTCAAATAGGGGGGGATTGTTGGGAATTTTGCCCCCATGATTCCTGATTTGAAGAAGTCACCAAGCCAAGAAAACCTCACTTTGTATTTGATCGCTTCTCTAGCTTATAAATCTCAGGAAGATAGAAAAACAAGATTCGTCGAACGCAGAAGGGACTTCGTGGAACGGAGAAGGAAGATCGACGACCGCTGAGAATTGGCATGTTCGTCGAACGCAGAAGCAAGATCGTCGAACTCAGAAGGAAGATCGACGACCGCTGAGAATTTGCGTGATCGTCGAACGCAGAAGCAATATCGTCGAACTCAGAAGGAAGATCATCGACCGCTGAGACTGGGCAAGATCGTCGAACGCAGAGAAGACGTGGTATCGTCGACTTCACCAAAGTGGCCTTGTCGTCGAGAAAGAACAAACATCTTCGTAAAGAAGGCATGTCGTCGAGAGAACAACATGATTACGACGACAGAAAGCAAGACAAAAGATCTCAATGACACAGTCAAAGATAACATATCGTCGTATATGCAGAATCGCCAGTATGTCTCGCATCGTCGAGATACCTGCTTCAGAAGCAGAAGCAAGAAGAGTTGAAGATCTTCCAAGGTCAAAGGGATCGACAAAGTTCTGTCGTTGAGATAGTTTCCATGTCACCATAATAATAGAAATATCGTCGAGACAGATTCAAATGTTGCGGACGCGCTGTCAGCATTTAATGTCACCGCCTGATTGTCTAATCAGCGCATGCTCTTAAGGAAAGGAGCGTCTGACACTTAAGGCACTTTTTCAGAAGACCGTTGAGGACCTCGCAGTCTTATAAAAGAGATATGAGGTTGCCCTAATATTGTATCAATCAATCGATCGAAAAACAAGAGAAAGGAAAAGAAAAAGAAAGAATCCCGCCGCTACACTTCAATAGAACAGTATTCTCGGCGGAGAAGAAGAAGATCAAGTAGAGAGCAAGCATCAAGTGCTCTCTGAAGAATTAGTCATCATCATCGACTGAAAAGTAGCTGATCAACACCAGGCAAATAGAAGTGAAGGCTGAAGAAGATCCAGTGCTGAATCTCCAGATCAAAAAGCATCTTCTTCAACCTTAAGAAGCAATCCTCAACAGGCTAAAGTCGTCAATCACCATCAGGCAGAAGTAACAGTTTCTTTTTACTGTAATCTCTTGTAAAGTCTTGCGGGCCTATTTGTCTAGCTTGAGGGCTGGAGAGCTGTAAAGGCTTGCGAGCCTATTTGTCTAGCTTAACGGCTGGAGAGCTGTGAGTCTTGAGGGCCAGGGAAGTGGACTTGCGGGTACGACACCATCTAGCTAGCGGGCTGGAGAGATGTGAGGCTTGAGGGCTAGGGCAGTGCACTTGCGGGTGCGATTTGTCGAGCTTGCGGGCTAGCAGGCAGTAGGGGCTTGCGGGCCTAGGCTGTTGGGACTTGCGGTCCGTATTGTAGTGCTTGAGGGCCTGAGTGTCGAGCTTGCGGGCTCGGGGGCAGTAGGGGCTTGCGGGCCTAGGCTGTTGGGACTTGCGGGTCGCATTGTAAGGCTTGAGGGCTAGAAGTTTTTGGCGGCGTTTGCCGAGCCTAGAACATTGCTAGGCAGGCGTAGAGGGAAAGAGGACTACTCAAGACACCCGGTCTTGAGGAACCTCTATACATCTTTTTGTGCTTTTCTGTGTTGTGTTTTACTTTACAGATCTACTAACCAGAAATCAAGAACACCTAAAAGGGGATAACATAATTTGAAAAACTTATTCACCCCCCCCCCCTCTAGGTGATAAAGTAGACACCCTATAAACAACAGAGAACTTGAACCAATGATCTTTTGATAACGAGATCATGAACCACAGAATCCTTTGAAAGAGGGATTGTTAAAATCTGTACAGGGGGTGTAAGGAAAGAAGAGTAAGAAAGGAAAGAAGGAATCTGAAAACTATTTTTCATAATTCTGTAACAGCAGCCCTTGAGGTGATGTTCTTTGAGTGCTCTTCAGGATCTGTATCAGATTAACCCTAGCTTATGATAGTGATGATTGCTAGGGTTTGTAAGCTTTTGATCCTTCTTCTCTCTGCTCTTGTAGTAGTACTGCTATATAATATTGATGATGAAGCAACAGTTGTTTCTCTGAGTAGAGTATTATCTTCTGTAGATCTTTCTTCAAGGGCTTGTACTGAAGGGAAGAAGACCATGACTGGGAGAGAGCGATTCTTGTTTTCTTCTGTCATTTAGGGTTCCAGCAGGAAGAAGAAGAAGAGGAAGCCCTAATCAACAACCATCTGAGAATGTGATGAATACTCTATGTTTCTCTGTCTTCACAACCTATTTATTGTCCCTCTTTAATTTGAATATGATTTCCTTTTCTAGTATGTCCTGAAAAGGTATTTTTTCCTGGACAATTTCTCTTTCTTTCCTTTTTTAATTCACGACCCGTCCACCAAATGTAAGTATGTTTCCAAGAATGCTTTCCTGTACACTATTAAATCTTCTTTCTATTTGAGGCAATTATTAATCTGTTGGAGAACGGTCTTGAGCACTATGGGCCATGAGAGAGAGATTCAAAATGACAGCTGAAAAGGTTTCCTTTTCAGACTGTATTCAACGTAGCGTCGAGTTCTCTCTCTTACTTATCGACGCACCTTCGATTTCTTGTAAGAGCAGCTTCGAATTCATTCTTGCTCTGATTGAACTCTGCTTGTCGATGTTGCGTCGATACCTTATCGATGTAACCGTCGAGTTGAGGGCTTGACTCTAAACTTCATCATCTGCGTCTAATTGTAGTCGATGTTACGTCGACTTTAGATGGCTTCGACAAATACTTCCTTCTGCAGTGAGTTGAAGTAGAAGCTGCGCCGAGTTCTCATAATACTTCGACAAAACCATGGACTCTACGTTGATATCCTTTCAACGTAATGTCGACTTGAATTACTTTGACAGAAGGTTGAGTTGCTTGCAATTCTAGTCTAAGTAACGTCGACATCAACTCGATGTTGCGCCGATTTCTATTCGATGCAAAAGATAACTTAACCCAAATACTGCTTGTCTTGATCTTTTCTTGTCACCCTAAGTTGAGAGAGATCTCCTAAGACATCTAATGACCACATTACCCTCACTATACAATGGGTAATTAAACCTTAGAGATAAAATCACTTTTTAGATAATTTGTTAAGTTAAATCAAAAGAGTTTTTCCCAACATCTTGTATATAGTTGATGTTTCAAGCTCTGCTATACCTAAGGTGTTGAGATCGAATGTCAATACTATCTCTAGAAAATGTGATCGTGTATAACAAAAATTATCCTTTTGTCATAAGTCCAGAGACTGATTGCTATATATTATGATCGATTCTTCTTCACTAAGGATTGCGATGAGATCGCAAATGGTAAGATCGACACAAGCACAAAAAAATAAGGAAAGTATTCATTCACAAGAGAGACAAAGGTATGTAAAAACTTGTTTTATTTCATTCAATATAAATACATAGTTCGCGCGGTCTCAATACCAGCAATCGCAATTTGAAAAGAACAAAAGAAAAATTACATTATAGAAACTCTAAGTCTTTTAATTGCTCTTCAATTTATTCGGAGACCACTCATCTGATAAAAAGAGTCGGTATCTTCAGAAGATTCCACTGAGCTTCTGAGTGGAATCTTGGACCCAGAACTCCAGACCGTAGCAGAGCTCGTGTCATCACCTTCAACATATTGGCTCCCACTTGCTCCGTCTGCGTCTCCATCGATCTCAACATCTTCCTCTTCTTCAGTAGCCTCAGTTGCTGCGACCGGCTGCTCATCTATCATTCTTGCCACATCAGGAAAGAGGTCAGTAAATTGAACTTCTTTGAACTCTTGGGTGAGACCGCTGCTCTCGCGAAGCTCCAAGATCATCGAGTCTGACACATTTTTATATGTTGCATCATGGCGCTCTCGAAATCTGGATTATCCGTATGATAAGTTGCTTTCTTTAATTACTGCAAAAAGAAGACAATCAGGTTGCGCGGCCATGAAAAAGGAATGCGGGAGACCGCAGGTAATGTAGTCATAAATCTATTTCTTCCTGCATATGACCATTATCTTTCAGGGCCATCTGAAGAGATCGACCTTTATGGTTGTTCAGGACAGTGCTCCATGTACAACCCTGTATTCGCCGAGTGGGCCCCCTGGACCCAGGAGGTCTTTGGGCCAAATGTTATTTTTTAGCTATTCTAGGCAAAGAAAGAAGCGAGCAGGGGGGGTGGTCTGCCCCCTACTCGCCCAGTCATTGGAGGGGGGCGAGAGGGGAGGGCGGCCTGCCCCCTCTCGCCCCATCCCCAGTAAGGGGGCGAGAGTAGAGGGCGTCCTGCCCCCTCTGTCCCCATCTCCAGCAAGGGGGGCGAGAGAGGCGGGCGGCCAGCCCCCTCCTCTCCCGTCCCAGCAAGGGGGGGGGGGGGGGAGAGATAGGCAGACGGCCAACCCCCTCTCACCCCCGTCACAGAAAGGGGGGCGAGAGAGGCTGTCACAACCCGCATTTTCTCCGAATTTAAGAATATCAGAGTACGAGAAAATACACGTCATGATGCCACGTCATACAGGAGACAACTGTAGACGCTCAGGCGGGAACCTATTAATTTACTAAACAAACATGATTATATGATAAGTCATCATTGAAATCATTTATTAGGGGTTTTGAGATAAGAACTGTGTCTCTCAGTTCGTGGATCAACTAGTCCACTGAGAAAGTATATATAATTGCAGCGGAAAGTACTTGATTTAGTTTACTGAAAGTCCTATATGTATGCAAACGACGGGGCATGAAGTAAATGATATGCACATAACTAGGCGTACTGTAAGAGTAGAAAATACCTTTAGACGGCTTTAAAGTTAAGGGTTTTAGCTAGAAAGAATGCAATGAGGATGAAGAAAAAACCATTTTATAACTATAGTGCACCTAGCATAAATCATTCCCAGAGAGTAAGATACACAAGATCTATAAGTAGTGGCATAAACTGACAAGTAAACTATAAGGTATAAAAAGGGGCACAATGGGCGTCAACACCTGACACTAACCCATTGGCACCAACTAGTATGTCTGAGCACAAGAAGCAACTAAACACAACTACCTCGCAACAGCGGGGTGAGCAGCTACAAACTCTGAACTCCAGGCAACACCACTAGCCGCTACGGCTCTGAACCTGAGGCATTCAATAAAACAAAGAACGCCTCAGCAAGGAATTACAAGTGGCAGAAGATTAGCAGAAAAACAAACAAGGCATAAGGGGTACCAACCCAAGCCAAAATTTACCGGAAGAGAAGCTCTAAACAATGAACCAACCAGCATTAAGTGCACTAAATACCAAAAGAGGAACAAACACATTCATTTATTTAGTTTCATTGAATAAAGAGACTGATCAGCTCAATTAAACGGGAGCGGTTAACTAACTCCGCTACCCAAAGCCCGAAACCAGGTGGGGGGTGCTACTAGACCCAACCATCCAAACACGACTACCGTGCAAGGCTATAACATTTTCCCCCCACTGTCCTCCAAACACCACTACGGTGTAAGGCTAAAGACAGTAGTTCTTATTACTTAAATTTTTAATTAAACACGGGACGCTACCCGAGAGGATAATCACTGGAAGGCCCTAAGATTTAGGGTCAAGGCAAGGTACACCGATCACAACGATTTAAGGGTAAACTCGAATGTTATCAGACCACAACCAGTAAAAGAATACAAGCAAGAGGGTTCAAAGATCAGGAGCACCGAAGGGACACTGGCAATCATCCTGGTGCACTAGAGAGGACACACGATTTAAAACATGGAAATCGCAACGAAATCACATGCGCACCTGGCGGGGTTCCAAGGGGTCGCGCCCCTGGCGGGGTCTTAGGGGCAGAGCCCCTAACGGGGTCCAAGGGGCAGCGCCCCTGGCGGTGGTCTCGCCACCAGAAACCACACAAAAACACAGCAGAATTTAGGACGTCTTGAAAACTACAAGGAACTTCTCGAGAGATAAAAGGGTTTCTCGAGAGAAGGACAATTTCTCGAGAGAAGTGCAATTTCTCGAGAGAAGAGAAATCTCTCGAGACATGAAAGGGCCAGAGACAGCTATGTCTCGAGACATCCCTTATGTCTCGAGACATCCAAAGCTGCAGAGACAGGTATGTCTCGAGACATCAGCTATGTCTCGAGACATCCCCAAAGACAGAGACAGATATGTCTCGAGACATCAGCTATGTCTCGAGACATCCCCAAAGACAGAGACAATTATGTCTCGAGACATCAGCTATGTCTCGAGACATCAGCTATGTCTCGAGACATCCCCAAAGACAGAGACAGTTATGTCTCGAGACATCAGCTATGTCTCGAGACATCCCCAAAGACAGAGACAGTTATGTCTCGAGACATCAGCTATGTCTCGAGACATCCAAATCTGTCTCTCGAGCCACCGCAAGAACAAGGGGAAAAAAAACTTGATATTAGGGTAAGGTTGAGGAGGAGAAAAATCAAGGGAAGGTTCTAGATCATAAGTTACTACACCAAACACACAAACTCTTGCTAAACAGCATGACAAGAGCTCAAAACGAGCAAACCAACCGTCAAAAGAATCAAGAGAGAAAGAGGAAGAAACCACTTGCCTTAAACCTTGCAAACTCGAAGATCTCCGCTCCGAAAGCTAAGGATCCGGCCAAGAACTCACCCGAGCACAAAACCTGAAACCTTTCGGATCAAAGGAAGGAGTTAGGTCACTACCGAATTTCTCAAAACTCCACGAAACGAGAAAATCTTACCGCTAGAACGAAGATCTCGCCGAGAGCTTTCCAAATCTTCAAACCAAACTCGATTCCGACCACTACAGCCCTAGGAGTCGTCGGTTGAAGGCTCCACGAAGCTCCGCTCTCGCCCTAACCTCCGGCGGCTGATTTTGATCGAGGAAGGAGATGAATAGGGAAGGGAAGGATTTTAGGCTTATATATAAACCTAATTTATTATTTAAATAATTAATTAATCCTCCAATCTACTTAAAACTGCGAGGGCGATCAAAACACCTCGGATTTCTACGAAATTCGCACATTAACTAAAACACGGCGCTACGAATCCAACGGCGGAGTCGGAATTCAATTCCGACGAGCCAAACTCCGGATAAAGCCTTCCGAAGCTAAAATCTTGATATCCACTCAAAATCTTCACTTTAACTCGAAACGACGCGAAATCTCGCACGCTTGACCTAAATCACAAGCCTTAACCAAGCTAAAGCTCGAAACACTACCAGACGAGCTGACATAACGCCCTTAAGCCAAAATTACGTCACAGCGGGCACGTAAAAATAATTAACGAAAAAAAATTAGGGGCGTTATAGAGGCGGGCGGCCTACCCCCTCTCGCCCCCATCCCAGCAAGTGGGGCGAGAAGGGCGGTCGACCTACCCCCTCTCGCCCCCGTCCCAGCAAGTGGGGCGAGAAGGGCGGGCGGCAAGTCCCATCTCGCCCTCGTCCCAGTAGGGGGGGAGAGAAGCGGGCGGCCAGCCCCCTCTTGCCCCCGTCCCAGCAAGGGGGCGAGAGAGGCGGGCGGCCATCCCCCTCTCGCCCCCGTCCCAGCAAGTAGGGCGAGAGAGTGGGCGGCCAGCCCCCTCTCGCCCCGGCACAGCAAGGGGGGGGGGGGAAAGAGAAGCGCGCGGCCAGCCCCCTCTGACCCCTGTCCCAGCTAGGGGGCGAGAGAGGTGGGCGGCAAGCCCTCTCTCGCCACCATCTCATCAAGGGGGGCGAGAGAGGCGGGCGGCCAACCCCATCTCGCCCCCGTCCCAACAAAGGGATGTGAGAGAGGCGGGCGGCCAGCCTCCTCTCACCCCCGTCCCAGCAAAGGGGGGTAAGAGAGGCGAGCGGCCAGCCACCTCTCTCCCCATCCCAGCAAGGGGAGCGAGAGAGGCGGGCGGTTAGCCCCATCTTGCCCCCGTCCCAGCAAAGGGGGCGAGAGCAAGGGGGCAGCCTGCCCCCTCTCGCCTAGTCCTGGGAAGAGGGGGAGGTCTGTGCTTAGTACCTCGGAATGGCGGGATTTGGCTATTGGCAGGCCAATCTTGGGGGGTATTTTTGTAATCTCGTAGGCCAGAATCTGGCTATTGGCAGACCAAGTCCAAAAATCTATAAATAGGACCACGGGGGCACCATTTGGAGGGACTTCTCTCTTTTGGCCACTCTCTCCCCATGTTTCTATTGTGGGTGGAGAGAGCCTCCAAAGGTGCCCAAGCTTAGCATTGGTTTGGAAGGGGAAGCGCTCTAAGATCTTTCGGGTGTGTGGTGGGACCTCCTCGCTAAGCCCTTGGCCTTGTTCCTAGTTCCTAAGCCTTCAACCTAGCACTCTCCCTTGGGAGAAGTAAGTGTGAGGTCACCCCCCATCTTGTTGAGGGCCCGGGCTCCACAAGATACCAAGTTACTGGTTTCAACATTATGGTGCAGTGAGCATGGAGAGTGACCAGCACAGAAAATCTCAACTGGTGGTCAATGGCTGGAGGTGGAGGAAATGGATCAGACCCGAGCCACTTGGAGTCGTCGTAGGCTGTGAAAATGGAAATGTTTGAAGACTTCACGCGGGAGGTCCTGCAGACTGAAAGTGAGAAGTATTAAAGATCTTTGTTTAAATTTATTTCAAAATAATGATATGTGTATAAATGTATATTGCTGTGTGAGTAATAAAAACAAACACAAAGTAGGCACAACAATCACAGCAAATAAAACAATAAACAAAGCAAACATCCAGAAGTCACATATATAGTTCCCCAATCAACCTGGGTACATCTACTCTTCTACCCACTGGTAGGAATCCACTTGAGGTTGTTGATCAGGTGCCCTCACACCAAGGGGTTTTTGATCAGGTGTCCACACACCACAGAGCTTTTGATCAGGTGCTCAAAACCAAGATGCAGGCTTTTGCTAAGGTGCCCTATCACCGGGAGTAAACTTTTGAAGGGAGTTATAACCCTTTGTACAGGAGGGGAAATAAAGAAAACAAAAAGATTAAAGTGTTCTTCTCTTTCTAAGAAGACTCTTGATGATCCTGAAGGGTTGTTGAGTTTGGATCTTGATGATGATGTTGAAGAGCTCCCCTTGTCTGATTTAGATTGATGACATCTTGTGGATGGAGCTTCTTCACTTGATTGCAACAATTCTCTTCTTCTTCTGCAGTTTTGATCCTGATCAAATAATATTGATTGGTGTCTCAGGATGTAGATGATCTGCGAAGAAGAGTTTTGCAAAAAGAAGATATAATATATTTAGATCTGCTTCTTCTTTTTGCCCTCTATTTTTCTCTTCCTGGTTATTCTTATTTATTTATCTCTTTTTCTTTCTGTCTCATAATTTCTTTTCTCTGAGTATATAATCTGGAGATCTATTCGGCTGATTTGAATTCATGCCGACAAGAGAGGAAAGAGATAATGTTTTTTAATTTCCTGGATTTCCTCGAGAACATAAATTGTTGTCTTTAGCTTTGCTGCAACGGCTATAACATTTAATGCTTGCAACGGCTGTACTGTTAAGGCAGCAATATATATAGCAATATATAAATAGAAATGCTAAAATATTGCTTTAATAAATTTGACAACATATTTTAATCGAGCTGAGAATATCAATATATAAAGCTGGAAGAAATTTGTCGAGCTCAGCTTCACGTTCGTCGACCTGATCATTTGATTCGACGTTCTGAGCTCCTGTTGAAGAGTCATCGAACTTGACTTGAGTTCGTCGAACAAAACTTTTCGTCGAACGCAGAGACGGGCTGGATCGTCGAACGCTGAATATTGAGTTGTTCATCGAACGCAGACTTGAGTTCGTCGAACGCAACTTTTCGTCGACCGCTGAGACGGGGTCTGTTCGTCGACCGCTGAGACGGGGTCTGTTCATCGACCGCTGAGACGGGGTCTGTTCGTCGACCGCTGAGCCGCTGAGACGGGATCGTCGAGCGCTGAGCTGGTTGGATTTCATCGAGCGCAGAATGAATACCATTCATTGACCACAGAGCGTCGTTCGTCGAACGCAGATGGACGTTCATCGAACGCAGAGAACATATGTAATTTTTATCTTTCTCTTATTTTTTCAGCCTATTAATTATATCTATATTCAGCCTTCTATCTTAATGGGATTTTGATTTAAGTTATACAATGTGTTATGATAGAAACTTAGACATTAAAGGTGGATCCTAACTCAAATCAAAACTAAGGTTCCAACAATCTCCCCCTATTTGAGTTGGGATCCTAATCCAAATTAAGACTAGGTTCTAACACAGACATTGCAGCTAGCTTTTGCCGCGAAAGGAGATGGCGAGAGAGGAGGCGGTCCGGAGGTCCCGACTCAGCGGATGGGTGAGAGCACTCCAGGCCAGCAGCCCTGGAAGGAGGTATCGGCGGGGGCAAGTGGGGAAGCATCTGGCCCCCACTCGCCTGACCTCCAAAGAGGGGCGAGGGGGGAGGTTCCATTCCCCCACTCGCCGGCCACTAGGGGGCGAGTGGGGAGGTTCCATTCCCCCACTCGCCCAATCTCAAGGGGTGAGACATCCAGCCCCCATTCTCCCCACCCCAAAATATGTCGAGCAGAGGCGGGTGGACGAGCCGGTGTGTGGGGGGGGAGTCCCTTTTGTGAGTTGATCCTATCGGCCCCGGTTCCAGGGGGTTCAGGGGGCTGGAAATGTCTTACTATTCTGGAAAAGATGACCCCGCCCTGCACTTGCAATGGTTGGAGGACAAAATCTCTGTTAGGCCAATGTCAGATGCCTTCCAGTGTCGGCTCTTCCCACGACAATGAAGGAGAATGCAAAGGATTGGTTCCACCAGCTCCCCATGGGGTCTATTTATGCCTTCGAGTATCTACGTCGAGGTTTCCTGTTACGCTTTTCGACGTCGAAGAAGAGGAAGAAGGATGCCGAGGCACTTTTCAAGATTAGGCAAGAGCCAAGGGAGTCACTGGCTCATTATGTGGACAGGTTCCAAGAAGAAGTCCTGCAAGTCCAGGAGGTGCCCGGGTTCACCCTCCAACTTGCCTTCATAGTGGGGATACAGGAGGGGTTCTTCAAGATGAGATTAAAGTGGAAGACCACCCTATCTTTCGAAGAACTGATGGAAAGGGTGGCGAAAGAAATTGAGAGTGAGGAGGCCAACCTGGAGTTCGCATGAAGGTTGGCCAAGCTGAGTGAGCCGGAGGCAAGGCAGCAGGGGGCAGATAAAGGCTCCCAAGAGGAAGTTCAACCAAGAAGAGGGTAACTTACAGGGAGAGAGGCCCGACCACCCAGGGTGGACACAGGGACCGAAGGCGCCCTCTCCACCACCTCAGCAAACCATGGCAATTGGCGGAGGAAGGAGGAGAGCCAGGAAAGCGGAAAGAAGAGGAAGAAGATTGAATGGGGTTGTGTTACCCTACTGTGACTTCCACGAGGAGGAAGGTCACACGACGTCCGCTTGCATGAGTTCTTGGAAATGAGGGAGGTAAGGGGTCCGAGTCAGCAACCGGAGGGGGTCGAGGAAGATCAGGCCTGGAAGTAGGAGACCAAGTTTTTGTTTCCACACTTAGTTTTTTCTTTAAGTCCATGTTGTATGATGGTTTACTTTCAGACTTAGTTTTTCTTGCATGTAATATGATAATCAAAGCTATGAAAGTTTCCAAAGTACATAGCCCCGATGCTGGCTCGCTGACTAGGCTCTCACCAAGATGGCAGGGCCGGGAACCGCACGCTCGGTGGCCAGAAATTTTCAAAGTACTTAGCCCTGATGCTGGCCCGATGACCAAGCTCTCACCAAGCTGGCAGGACCGGGAACTGCTCAGTGGCCGGAAGTTTTCAAAGTACTTTGCCCCAATGCTGGCCCGCTGACCAGGCTCTCACCAAGTTGGCAGGGCCGGGAACCGCTCGGTGGACGAAAGTTTTCAAAGTACTTAGCCCCGAAGTTGGCCCGCTGACCAGGATCTCACCAAGCTAGCAGGGCCGGGAACCGCTGGGTGGCCGAAAGTTTTCAAAGTACTTAGCCTCGATGTTGGCCCGCTGACCAGGATCTCACCAAGCTCGCAGGGCCGGGAAATGCTCAGTGGCCAGAAATTTTCAAAGTACTTAGCCCCGATGCTGGCCCACTGACCAGGCTCTCACCAAGATGGCAAGGACGGGAACCGTTCGGTGGCCGAAAGTTTTCAAAGTACTTAGCCCCAATGCTGGCCCGCTAACCAGGCTCTCACAAAGCTGGCAGGGCTGGAAACCGCTCGGTGGCCAGAAATTTTTAATGTACTTAGCCTCGATCCTGAACCGCTGACCAGGCTCTCACCAAGCTGGCAGGGCCAGGAACTGCTCGGTGGCCGGAAGTTTTCAAAGTACTTAGCCCCGATGCTGGCCCGCTGACCACGCTCTCATCAAGCTGGCAGGGTCGGGAACCGCTCGGTGGCCAGAAATTTTCAACGTACTTAGCCCTGATGCTGGCCCGCTGACCAGGCTCTCACCAAGCTGGCAGGGCCAGGAACCGCTCGGTGGCCGGATGTTTTCAAAGTACTTAGCCCCGATGCTGGCCCGCTGACTAGGCTCTCACCAAAATGGCAGGGCTGGGAACAGCTCGGTTGCCGAATGTTTTCAAAGTACTTAGCCTTGATGCTGGCCCACTGATCAGGCTCTCACCAAGCTGGAAGGGCCGGGAACGGCTCGGTGGCCAGAAGTTTTCAAAGTACTTAGCACCGATGATGGCCCGCTGACCAAACTCTCACCAATCTGGCAGGGCCGGGAACTGCTCGGTGTCCGAAGGTTGTCAAAGTACTTAGCCCCGATGCTGGCCCGCTGACCAGGCTCTCACTAAGCTGGCAGGGTCGGGAACCCCTCGGTGGCCGGTGGTTGTCAAAGTACTTAGCTCCGATGCTGGCCCGCTGACCAGGCTCTCACCAAGATGGCAGGGCCGGGAACCGCTCGGTGGCCGGAGGTTATCAAAGTACTTAGCCCCGATGCTCGCCCGCTGACCAGGCTCCCACCTAGCTGGCAGGGCTGGGAACCGCTCGGTGGTAGGAAGGTAAGTACTTAGCCCCGATGTTGGCCCACTGACTAGGCTCCCACCTCAATGGCAGGGCTTGGAACTGCTCGGTGGCAGGAAGGTAAGTACTTAGCCCCGATGCTGGCCCGTTGACCAGGCTCCCATCAAGCTGGAAGGGCCGGGAAATGCTCGGTGGCAGGAGGTTTTCAAAGTGATTTTTCTCCGAAATTGCTCCGCTATCCGGGCTCTTACTAGCCTGCAGGGTAGGATGGACACTCGGGGCGGCTAAGTAGTTTTTCCCTCAATATTGCTCCGCTAGCCGGGTTCTCACTAGTCGGTAGTGTAGGATGGCCTCTCGGGGAGGCTAAGTAGTTTTTCCCCGAGGTGACTCCGCAAGCCAGGCTCTCACTAGCAGGCAGGGTAGGATGGCCTCTCAGGGAGGATAAGTTGTTTTCCCCCGAGGTGGCTCAGCTAGCCGGGCTCTCACTAGCCAGCAGGGTAGGATGGCCTCTCGGGGTGGCTAAGTAGTTTTTCCCCCGAGGTGGCACTGCTAGTCGGGCTCTCACTAGGCGGCAGGGTAGGATGGCCTCTCGCAGAGGCTAAGTAATTTTTCCCCTGAGGTGGCTCCGCTAGCCGGGCTCTCACTAGCCGGCAGGGTAGGATGGCCTATCGGGGAGGCTAAGTAGTTTTTCCCCCGAGGTGGCTCTGCTAGCCGGGCTCTCACTAGCCGGCAGGGTAGGATGGCCTCTCGGGGAGGCTAACTAATTTTTCCCCCGATGTGGCTCCGCTAGCCGGGCACTCACTAGCCGACAGGGTGGGATGGCTTCTCTAGGAGGCTGTGTAGTTTTTCCCCCGAGATGGCTCCGCTATCCGGGCTCTCACTAGCCGGCAGAGTAGGATGGCCTCTCGGTGAGGCTAAGTATTTTTTCCCCCGAGGTGGCTCCGCTAGCCGGGCTCTCACTAGCTGGCAGGGTAGGATGGCTTCTCCGGGAGGCTAAGTAGTTTTTCCCCTGAGGTGGATCCGCTAGCCGGGCCCTCACTATCCGGCAGGGTAGGATGGCCTCTCGGGGAGGCTAAGTAGTTTTTCCCCCAAGGTGGCTCCGCTAGCTGGGCTCTCACTAGCCGTCAGGGTAGGATGGCCTCTCGGGGAGGCTAAGTAGTTTTTCCCCCGAAGTGGATCCGCTAACTGGGCTCTCACTAGCCTGCAGGGTAGGATGGCCTCTCGGGGAGGCTAAGTAGTTTTTCCCCCGAGGTGGCTCCACTAGCCAGGCTCTCACTAGACGGCAGGGTAGGATGGCCTCTCGGGGAGGCTAAGTAGTTTTTCCCCTGAGGTGGCTCCGCTAGACGGGCTCTCACTAGCCGGAAGGGTAGGATGGCCTCTCGGGTAGGCTAAGTAATTTTTCCCCTGTGGTGGCTCCGCTAGTCGGGCTCTCACTAGCCGGCAGGGTAGGATGGCCTCTCGGGGAGGCTGAGTAGTTTTTCCCCCGAGGTGGCTCTGCTAGCTGGGCTCTCACTAGCCTACAGGGTAGGAAGGCCTCTCTGGGAGGCTGAGTAGTTTTTCCCCCGAGGTGGCTCCATAGCCGGGCTCTCGGGAAGGCACTCACCGATTATACTGGGTTGGACTTTTCTTTTCGAGTGTGAGTCTCGCTCGAAAAGAGCGGGGATTGTGTACAACCCTGTATTCGCCGAGTGGGCCCCCATGACCCAGGAGGTCTTTGGGCCAAATGTTATTTTTTGGCTCTGTACTAGGAAAAAAAGGAGCGAGCAGGGAGGGCGGTATGCCCCCTTCTCGCCCAACCCTTGGAGGGAGCGAGATGAGAGGGCGGCGTGCCCCCTCTCACCCCATCCCTAGTAATGGGGCGAGAGGAAAGGGCGTCCTGCCCCCTCTCTCCCCATCTCTAGCAAGGGCGCGAGAGAGGCGGGCGGCCAGCCCCCTCTCACGCTCGTCCCAGCAAGGGGGGGGGGGGGGGGGGGGCGAGAGAGGCGGGCGGCCAGAACCCTCTTGTACCCGTCCCAGCAAGGGGGCGAGATAGGCGGTCAGCCTGCTCCCTCTCTCCCCTGTACCAGGAAGGGGGGGGGGCGTAAGAGGCGGGCGGCCAGCCCCCTCTCGCCCCTGTCCCAGCAAGGGGGTGAGAGAGTCGGGCGGCCAGTTCCCTCTCACCCCCATCCCAGCAAGGGGGGGAGAGGAGGGTGGCCAGCCCCCTCTCTCCCCCATCCCAGGAAGGGTGGCGAGAGAGGCGGGCAACCAGCCCCCTCTCGCCCCCGTCCCAGCAAGGGTGGCGAGAGAGGCGGGCAACCATCCCCCTCTCGCCCCCATCCCAGCAAGAGGGCGAGAGAGGCAGGCGGCCAGCACCCTCTCGCCCCCATCCCAGTAAGAAGGGGGGGGGGCGGGGGGCAGGGGGGGCGAGTGAGGCGGGAGGCCAGCACCTTCTCGCCTCCGTCCCAGCAAGGGGGGGGGGGGGGGGGGGGGGCGAGAGAGACGTGCGGCCAGCCCCCTCTCACCTCCATCCCAGCAACGGGGGGTAAGAGATGCAGGCGGCCAGCACCCTCTTGCCCCCGTCCCAGCAAAGGGGGATGAGAGAGGCGGGCGGCCAACCCCCTCTCGCCCTCGTCCCAGCAAGGGGGCGAGAGAGGCGAGCGGCCAACCCCTCTCACCCCCGTCCTAGCATAGGGGGCCGAGAGCAAGGGGGACAGCCTGCCCCCTCTCGCCCAGTCCCAGTAAGAGGTGGCGGCTGCGTTTAGCACATCAGAATGGAGGGATTTGGCTATTAGCAGGCCAAACTTGGTGGTATTTTCGTAATCTCGTAGGCCAGAATCTGGCTATTGGCAGACCAAGTCCAAAATCTATAAATAGGACCAAGGGGGCACTGATGAGTCCCATTTATATATATATATATATATATTTTGGACTCATTTGGGCTGATATTATAGTGTTTGCACCAAATTTTAGGCACGTTTTCATTTATATATACTATTCCATGCTAGGTGCGCTATTAAGCCCATTTCGGTGTGCAATTGCATTCCTTGTTGTTGGGGGTAAGCACATTGTGCTCCCCTTCCCTTCTTTTATCTGTTTCTGTGCTGGACGTATATTTCCAGCTGGTATATCTTTTTTGCAGGTGACCTGATCGCCCCGTTTTCCCCAAAAGTAATTTCTGTGCATATCGTACGGTCGTGCGTTTCCTTGACGCACGGTCCATGCGGTCGTGCGTTTGTGTCTGGGAAGAAAATAAAGCGTCGAAGTTTACTCGTGCATTTTAACGCACGGGCGAATTCGCCCGTGCGTGAGTAAAACGCATGGTCGACCTGTATCTTTGTGATTTCAGAGCGTCGGATTTTACCCGTGCGTTTGAACGCACGGGCGGCGTTGGTCGTGCGTGAACAAATCGCATGGGCGGCGCAGCGTCTTCTCCAAGCCATAGTTTATCCGTTAATATCACACGGTCTGCGCACGATCGTGCGTTCGACCGTGCGTGACCAATTTTCAGCCTGTTTCCTATAAAAAGCAGGAATCGAGGCAGTCAACGGGGGGTGCAACAGAGGATGATCGGGAGCGATTCAGAGGGCGGGAAATCTCTTCCTTACCGCTGCTCTTGAGGGCTGAAGGCTTCCCCTTCATCTCCTCCACCATCAAGGCCATTCCGGTGATTTCCACCTCCATCCTTCCATCCGGGAGCATTAGGAAGCTTCATCCACCATTAGCTCAAGCATTACTCGCCAAGGAGACCAAGGAAGCATTGAAGATCGTAGGAGCGGTGACAGCCTCCTTTGAGCCAAGCTCACCATCTGAGGGCCGAGTACGGAGACAGCCCGACAACCTCTCATTCCGGCCGTGAACCCAAGACGTGACTTCTTCTTTGTGGTCCTCTCTAACCTTGAAAGCTTATACTTCATTTTTGTGTTGTATGAATACTTGTTAATTTAATCTTAAGGATTATTGCTTTCATTCATATGCACTGATGTTGTGGTGGCATGAATAGCCCCTTGTTCCTAGTGATTTTCTGAGTTACGTTGTGGGTGAAGCCACTAGCAATTGCTAGTTGTGATGTTTTGAGAAGAGGTGTGTGCGACCCTCAACCGTCATAGTGATTTCCCGTCCACGCGCCTTTCGAAGCATGGCATCGCGGCCGTTGCACCCATCTCGCTGTGCGGAGCGGAGTTTTGACCCGCATCTTTCTTCATTTTGCAATAGCGTAGGAAACCAAATCAAATCCCCCCGTTGTTACTTATTAATCCTTTTAACTGATTTCCTGTTTAGAGCAAGTCGTACTACCCAACTTGCGGTCCTTTGAGAACGATATTCGGGGAGTCCCTCCCTATTTTATTACTTGAGCGATCGGTGCACTGCCATCGTATCGCATTTCGTGCCTGCTAATTAGCAATGCCGAAATTGCGCATCAAGTTTTTGGCGCCGTTGTCGGGGACTGCAAGCGTGTTTGAGTTGTTTTTAATTGGAAATTTGTTTTAAGGTATTTTGTTTTTCTTGTTGTGCGCTAATCCATTGTCTTGCAAGCAAGTCTACTATGACTTCTATCCAGCAACGTATATATCAGGAAAGTTTGGACAATCTTAGAAATCAGCCGCAACTAAATAATCTTGCATCCGAGATCTCCACTGATATCATTGAGTTTATTTCTGAGAATTGCAAATTCAGCGGGGATACACATGAGGATGCAGTATGTCTTGTGCAGGAATTCATAGAAGTCTATTATACATGTATTTTCAATGGAGTTGAAAATGACCAACAGAAGATCCTAGCATTTTCATTCTCTCTGCATAATAAAGCTAAAGGATGGTACCGGGATACGCGAAAGATTGAGATAACTTCTTGGAAGCAATTTGAAAGGAAGTTCCTGTTTGATTTTCAACACCGCATGCGAGGTGTGAATAGGCATAAGGAACTTATTGCCTTCAGACAAAGAAAGGACGAGACATTAGTGGACGCATTGGTGCGTTTTCAATCCTTACATAGGGAATGTTACCGTGAGGATTTGTCAGAAGATTTTTTAATTCAGATTTTCTATTTCGGCGTAACAGACAAGTTCCGTGTGCTTTTTGATGTTGCAGCTAGAGGCGGCCTGTTTAATAAGTCGGGGAAGGAAGCCTGGGAGATAGTGGCGAATATAGTGCAGACTAGTCAGTATTGGAGCCACTCTACTCACATTCCGAGCACTAGCGAAGTTAATGCAGTAACACATAATGGAGCAGAGGAATGCCTTCCTGCAGACCAAGCAGAGAGGTTAGTTACTTTCGTGGGCAATATGCTGCTCAAAATGAATGAACAGTCTGCAGCAATCCAGCAGCTCGATTCTGCTATCAGTGCTCTCAAGATGTTTTCTCTGGGATTGTGGACCAGCCGCCCGAGTATGTGAACGCCATGGAGATAAGAAGTGGCAGGAGTGTAAAAAATCTCCCACATCAGAAAACGCCTCCAGCACCTGCGCTACAGGAACCGCTTACGAATCCTGCGGACAGGCCTGATGCAGATGTGACAACGAAGCTGACTCCTATCCCTACTGTGCTGGATTCTGCGAGCGCGGCACAACCCTCAAAAAATATTGTTTGCCCTCCTTTTCCTCACAGGTTACGGAACGAGAAATCAGAACAGCAATTTCGCAAATTCCTGGAAATGATGAAGGGAGTACAAGTTAGCATCCCGCTGATTGAGGCCATCTCCCAGATACCGGGTTACTCAAAATTCCTGAAGAAGCTGATTTCAAAGCGAAAGGAACTGGAGGACCTCAAAACCATTGATCTCTCCAAGGAGTGCTCCGCCATCATTGCCGACATTCCTACAAAGCGTAAGGATCCGGGAAGCTTTACTATCACTTGCAAAATCGGTCGCCACCGATTAGGTCAGGCACTGTGTGATCTAGGAGCCTCCATCAATCTAATGCCGCTCTCCATCTTTCAAGAGCTAGGTGCGGGGATTTTGAAGCCGACACAAGTAATGCTGCAGCTGGCCGACAGAACGATCAAGAAAACGGTCGGGATTGTGGAAGACCTTACCATTATGGTGAATGACCTCGCCTTTCCAGCTGATTTCATCATCCTTGATATGAAGGCCGATGCTAAAGTTCCTATTATCTTGGGACGCCCCTTTCTCGCGACGGCATGTGCCATCATTAATGTGGAGCAGGGAGAGCTCACTCTCAGATTGGGGCAGGAAGCCATATCTTTTAATGTTCACAACCCGGTGCAATTATTTGAGATCACAGACTGCGAGCTGGCGGAGCCAACCGAGGAACCAGATAGTCAGTTTGATATAAGTCCGGGGGAGTGTGAGACTTTTTGGCAGCAAGAAGACTTTATGGGCAATGGAGGTTCATCCTCAGACAAGTCTGAGGATCCGCTTCCGATCAGAGAATCACTTAGTATGCCATCGGATTATGAACCTTCCCCAGCTCTCAAACAATTACCGAACTCTCTGAAATATATCTTCCTGGGAGAGAATACCACGCATCCGATGATTATTTCTGCAACTCTGTCTGAGGGTGACGAAGCTGCGTTGGTAAGGCTGCTAAGAAGATATCAAAAAGTCTTCGGGCGATCCCTCACCGATATTAAAGGAATTAGCCCCACCGTCTGCATGCATAAGATCCTTCTCGAAGATCAGTACAAGTCATCAGTCCAACACCAAAGGCGACTGAACCTGAAGATGCATGAGGTGGTGAAAGCAGAAGTGATAAAGCTTTTGGACGCTGGCATTATCTATCCAATTAGTGATAGCAAATGGGTCAGCCCAGTTCAGGTTGTGCCAAAGAAGGGAGGGATCACCGTTGTTCCCAACGAGAAAAATGAGTTATTACCTACCCGTGTGATCACCGGATGGAGGGTCTGCATTGATTACCGCAAGCTAAATGATGCTACGCGCAAGGACCACTTTCCCCTCCCTTTCATTGATCAGATGTTGGAAAAGTTGGCAGGGCAAGACTACTACTGTTTTCTGGATGGATACTCCGGGTACAACCAAATTTTAATCGACCCTGCTGATCAGGACAATACGACATTCACTTATCCGTCTGGTACCTTCGCGTTCAAGCAAATGCTATTTGGACTTTGCAATGCTCCCGCAACTTTTCAGCGATGCATGCTTGCAATCTTCGCTGGCATGGTGGGAGATTTTCTCGAAGTCTTCATGGATGATTTCACGTTATTCGGCAACAGTTTCGATTTGTGCCTTGCCAATCTTGAAAAGACCTTGAAGCGGTGTGAGGACACCAACCTCATCTTAAATTGGGAAAAATGCCACTTTATGGTGTGCGAGGGAATCGTGATGGGGCATAAGGTCTCCTGCCAAGGGCTTGAGGTGGATCAGGAGAAGGTTAGCGTCATCAAGAACCTTCCTCCGCCGTCTTCTGTGAAGGGTATCCGCAGCTTTCTCGGACACGTGGGATTCTATCGGAGATTTATCAAGGATTTCTCATCCATTTCAAAACCTCTTTCTCACTTACTTGGCAAAGATGTCCCATTCCATTTCGATAAAGCTTGTATGCAAGCATTTGAAACCCTACAGGGGCAACTGATCTCTGCCCCGATCTTGGTGGCACCTGACTGGAGTTTGCCTTTTGTGATCATGTGTGATGCTAGTGACGTAGCCGTGGGTGCTGTGCTTGGTCAAAAGAAAGACAAAACCTTTCACACCATCGCATATGCCAGTCGAACTCTAAATAATGCTCAAGCAAACTACACCACCACGGAGAAGGAAATGCTAGCCGTGATCTTCGCCTTTGAGAAATTTCACTCCTACTTGGTGCTCTCTGAAGTAATAGTGTACACAGATTATGCCGCACTGAGGTATCTATTCAACAAGAAGGAGGCCAGGCCGCGTCTGATCCACTGGATCCTACTGTTGCAAGAGTATGATTTAGAGATTAAAGATAAGAAGGGGTAGAGAATGTTATCGCAGACCACTTATCGCGGCTGGAGAGCAACATGGAGGCTGATTCTCCAAACAACAAAGAAGAGGAAACAACTGATTATTTTCCGGACGAGAAGCTATTCGCCATCACCACACATCCGTCAGCAACTCCATGGTATGCTGACATAGCGAACTATCTCGCTTGTAAAACTTTCTCGCCCAATCTTATGCCTCCGTAGAGGAATAAGCTATTTTCTGACTTAAAGTATTATTTTTGGGAAGATCCATTGTTTTTTCGTACTTGTAGCGATGGTGTAATCAGACGTTGCGTCCCGGAATCTGAGTTTAGATCTGTTCTCGAACATCGCCACGATAGGGAGGCTGGAGGACATATGGGCGCTGCTAGGACAGCACGCAAGGTGCTTCAAAGTGGACTATTTTGGCCTACGCTGCACAAGGATGCTCACGCATACGTCTTAAAATGCAATGAATGCCAGAGAACTGGTAACATTTCGAGGAAATACGAGATGCCGCTCAACAATATGTTAGTTTGTGAACCTTTCTACGTTTGGGGAATCGACTTCATGGGTCCATTCCCAATGTCTCACGGAAAACATTATATAATAGTGGCGGTGGATTACGTCTCAAAGTGGGTGGAGGCGGAGGCTGTTGCTGCTAATGATGCCCGTACAGTTTTGAAATTTATTCATACAAATATCTTCTCTAGATTCGGAGCTCCACGGACAATCATAAGTGATGGTGGTATCCATTTTTGCAACCGACAATTTTTGCAATTACTAAAAAAATTCGGCGTACATCATAAAGTCTCCTTAGCTTACCACCCGCAAACGTGTGGACAAGTGGAAGTTTCGAATAGAGAAGTTAAAAGAATAATAGAAAAATCAATCCACTCGAACAGAAAGGATTGGGCAACGAAAGTGGATGATGCCTTGTGGGCCTATCGCACAGCTTTCAAAACTCCTTTGGGAATGTCACCCTTTCAGCTTGTTTTTGGATAGGCATGCCACATACCAGTGGAATTAGAACACAAGGCTTTGTGAGAAACTAAGTTCCTAAACATGGACATCGCAGTAACCGCGGAACGGCGTCTCACTCAGTTGAATGAACTTGAAGAATTGCGTCATTCTGCCTACGAGAACTCCCGCATATATAAAGAAAAGACAAAGTGGTGGCATGATAGGCATATTAGACCAAAAGAATTCACTCCGGGAGATAGTGTTCTCCTCTACAACTCTTGTCTACGCCTATTCCCCGGAAAGTTGAAGTCACGATGGAGTGGACCGTTCACTGTGACTGGTGTCTCTCCATTTGGCGCTATTGAAATTTCTGGTGAAAAAGAAGGGAAGTTCAAGGTGAATGGACATCGCTTGAAAATCTATGAGGGCGGCGCAGTTTTGAAGGATAGTGAAAAAGTGTATTTAGCAGAGTCAATTGTGTTAGAGTGATTTTCTCTTTTGTCACTTTGTTGTATTCGATCGCGTAATTTGTATAATCTTGCTGAACCTATATCTCTTTTCTGCTGGTTATATGATTGTATCTCTGGGATACCAGGGAACCACCCGGTTTCGTCTATCTTTTTAATCCTCTTGCGTATTGTTATTTCAGTTTTGCTAACATTGTAGGTGAAGCTATGCTCTCAGGTGGAAGGAGATTTGTTTTTAAAGAAATTGGGATTACCGCACTTCTGGCATGCTCCTTTGTGAGCATAGGTCAACTCTTCCCCTCTCTTACTTATGTTTGAATTGCTTGTTTTAGATGTTCTCAATCAAGTCTGGGGGAGAGAGCGAGCTGTGCACGTGCACGCATGTTGCATGACATGCTAGAATGTGCTGAGTTAGGATTTATATTTTGTTGCATACACTTGAACGTAGTTCATGCGCACTTGATCACGCGTGCTTATTGGGTATCGCTGCGAGGTTTTCCCGCTCATAAGAATTGAATTGTTAGTGTTTGAGTGAAGAGTAGAGAAAAATGTTAACTCGAGTAGTGCTCTAGTCATGTGCTCCCGTCACACCTAGAAATTCAATTAGGGTAGAATAAAATTCAGAGTTGTAATGTAATTATTTCTGTTATAGTAGATGAAATTTATTTTACTTTAGTGGTGAATCCGGTGAACCCAACGGTAGCAATAGGTCGAGTGTAGCAGACTAGTAGTAGCTTATTACTAGGGTCGAAAGGAAGGACAACCTTTCTCGGTGGCTAGAACTTGCACTAGGCGACTCTCGACACGATTGTGTTGAGGTACTCGTCATGAAATGTGATGTAAGCCATCTCTTGATCCGTTTGTGCTTTTGAAATCCTTACGTACGTAATCACCATTGCAAGCCCATTTGAGCCTACTCTTCCTCCTGGTTTAGCTCCACTAATAATGTAACCAAAACCATACAGCCGAACCTATTTTCGCACCAACCGTTGAGCTGAAAGAAATTTCTTTCTCGATCGCATTTGGTGTCATCTATGTTGTGTATGACAGCTTTAATTTAGCTAAAGGAGTCGTTTTATTGCGCTTAAAAATGTTCTTTTGCCGAAAAGAGAAAAAAAAAGAAAAGAAAGAAAAGAAAAGAAAAAAAAAGAGTTGTGCAATAATAATTTTCTCTCGGCAAAATTTTTGTATATCTGGCTCAACGCGCACCTAATGTTAAGTTGAAGTCCGGGGGTGTCATGTAAGTACTGAAAATGTTGTATTGGTGATTGTCATTCTCTTGAGTGCGACGGTTGTGTTGAGTGCGATGCCCATCGTCCTTCTACTTACCTAGCCTATACTCAACCTAAGCCCAATAATTGCCTATAAGTCCTATTGATTTTTGATACGAGTCGTCTCATGCCGTAGAGAGAGTGCGAACATGCAAGCCTATGGACACCGACTTTGATGGATTTCTTAGGAGATTGTCCCTAGCTTCGATTTGAGTAATACTTTACTAATTAGTCACACTATTTTCCCTTTTTGCGCGACCGAAAGATTCACCAGGATTCACCATCCAAGTAAAGTAAATTCCAAACTACTGTTTTAGAAATAATTAGATATAACCTTAAGTTTAATTCTATTCTAATGTATTTCTACGCACGAGAGCATGCGACTTCGCATAATTCTCTACCGCTCAAACTCATGCTAACATTCAATTGTTCCGACAGGAGAGCTAAGTAGTTTGCCCGAGACGTGCAAATGGTTATGTCTGGGGGTGTGATGAGTCCCATATATATATATATATATATATATATATATATATATATATATATATATATTTGGACTCATTTGGGCTGATATTCTAGTGTTTGCACCACATTTTAGGCACGTTTTCATTTATATATACTATTCCATGCTAGGTGCACTATTAAGCTCATTTCGGTGTGCAATTGCATTCCTTGATGTTGGGGGTAAGCACATTATGCTCCCCTACCCTTCTTTTATGTGTTTCTGTGCTGGACGTATATTCCCAGCTGGTATATCTTGTTTGCAGGTGACCTGATCGCCCTGTTTTCCCCAAAAGTAATTTCTGGGCATATCGCACGGTCGTGCGTTTTCTTGACGCACGGTCTGTGCGGTCGTGCGTTTGTGTCTGGGAAGAAAATGGAGCGTCGGAGTTTACTCGTGCGTTTTAACGCACGGGCGAATTCGCCCATGCGTGAGTAAAATGCACGGTCGACCTGTATCTTTGTGATTTAAGAGCGTCGGAATTTACCCGTGCGTTTGAACACACGGGCGGTTTTGGTCGTGTGTGAACAAATCACACGGGCGGCGCAGCGTCTTCGCCAAGCCATATTTTATCCGTTAATATCGCATGGTCTGCGCACGATCGTGCATTCGACCGTGCGTGACCAATTTTCAGCCTGTTTCCTATAAAAAGCAGGAATCGAGGCAGTCAACGGGAGGTGCGACAGAGGATGATCGGGAGCGATTCAGAGTGCGGGAAATCTCTTCCTTCCCGCTGCTCTTGAGGGTTGAAGGCTTCCCCTTCATCTCCTCCACCATCAAGGCCATTTTCGGTGATTTCCACCTCCATCCTTCCATCCGTGAGCATTGGGAAGCTTCATCCACCATTAGCTCAAGCATTCCTCGCCAAGGAGACCAAGGAAGCGCTGAAGATCGTAGGAGCGATGACAGCCTCCTTCGAGCCAAGCTCACCATCTGAGGGCCGAGTCCGGAGAGAGCTCGGCAACCTCTCATTCCGGCCGTGAACCCAAGACGTGACTTCTTCTTTGTGGTCCTCTCTAACCTTGAAAGCTTATACTTCATTTTTGTGTTGTATGAATACTTGTTAAGTTAATCTTAAGGATTATTGCTTTCTTTCATATGCACTGATGTTGTGGTGGCATGAATAGCCCCTTGTTCCTAGTGATTTTCTGAGTTACGTTGTGGGTGAAGCCACTAGCAATTGCTAGTGGTGATGTTTTGAGAAGAGGTGTGTGCGACCCTCAACCGTCATAGTGATTTCCGGTCCACGCGCCTTCCGAAGCACGGCATCGCGGCCGTTGCACCCATCTCGCCGTGCGAAGCGGAGTTTTGACCCGCAACTTTCTTCATTTTGCAATAGCGTAGGAAACCAAATCAAATCCCCCATTGTTACTTATTAATCCTTTTAACTGATTTCCTGTTTAGAGCAAGTCGTACTACCCAACTTGCGGTCCTTTGAGAACGATATTCGGGGAGTCCCTCCCGATTTTATTACTTGAGCGACCGGTGCACTGTCGTCATATCGCATTTCGTGCCTACTAATTAGCAGTGCCGAAATTGCGCATCAGGCACCATTTGAAGGGACTTCTCTCTTTTGTCCGCTCTCTCCCCATATTTCTTTGGTGGGTGGAGAGAGCCTCCAAAGGTGCCCATGCTTAGCATTGCCTCGGGAGGGGAAGCGCTCTAAGAACTTCTGGGTGTGTGGTGGGACCTCCTCGCTATGCTCTTGGTCTTGTTCCTAGCTCCTAAGCCTTCAAATTAGCGCTCTCCCTTGGGAGAAGTAAGTGTGAGGTCACCCCCCAACTTGTTGAGGGATCGAGCTCCACAAGAGACCAAGTTACTGGTTTTGACACTCCTAGCGGTCACCTGTGCGCAGATGTCAGGAAGCATTTCAGTCTCAAAGTTATATGCCTACCTGACATTACTCTTTCCATAGAGCGCAGAGATGACCGCGAAGGCATATCGCGTTAGGCTTCCATTCCATTGAGGGACGTCGATAGAAACCTTTACGCTCTTGACTTTAGCGCCCCACATGAGGAGGGGCTTCCCCTTGGTGTCCTTCAGCTTTTTCCCAAAGTTGACCAAAGGAAAGAGATTGTTGGCGGCCTCTAACTCGTCGTCATGCTCTGCAATCTCCCATTCACGGTCTCTCTTCTCCCTCATTTCTCTGTGAGTAAGCACCTCTTCAACTGGTGTCATGGGATCGACTTCGGGGACCGCAAAGGTCGCTAAAAAGAAAAGTGTTAGAGAAAAATCAAAAGGAAAAATCGCGGCCAGCACCCTCTCGCCCCCGTCCCAGCAAGGGGGCGATGAGAGAGACGTGCGGCCAGCCCCCTCTCACCTCCATCCCAGCAAAAGGGGGCAAGAGACGCAGGCGGCCAGCCCCCTCTTGCCCCCATCCCAGCAAAGGGGGATGAGAGAGGCGGACGGCCAGCCCCCTCTCGCCCTCGTCCCAGCAAGGGGGGAGAGAGAGGCGAGCGGCCAGCCCCTCTCACCCCCGTCCTAGCAAAGGGGGCGAGAGCAAGGGGGACAGCCTGCCCCCTCTCGCCCAGTCCCAGGAAGAGGTGGCAATCTGCGTTTAGCGCATCAGAATGGCGGGATTTGGCTATTAGCAGGCCAAACTTGGTGGTATTTTCGTAATCTAGTAGGCCAAAATTTGGCTATTGGCAGACCAAGTCCAAAAATCTATAAATAGGACCAAGGTGGCACCATTTGGAGGGACTTCACTCTTTTGTCCACTCTCTCCCCATATTTCTTTGGTGGGTGGAGAGAGCCTTCAAAGGTGCCCATGGTTAGCATTGGCTTGGGAGGGGAAGCGCTCTAAGATCTTCTGGGTGTGTGGTGGGACCTCCTCGCTAAGCTCTTGGTCTTGTTCCTAGCTCCTAAGCCTTCAAATTAGCTCTCTCCCTTGGGAGAAGTAAGTGTGAGGTCACCCCCCAACTTGTTGAGGGCCCGAGCTCCACAAGAGACCAAGTTACTGGTTTCGACACTCCTAGCGGTCACCTGTGCGCAGATGTCGGGAAGCATTTCAGTCTCAAAGTTATATGCCTACCTGACATTACTCTTTCCGTAGAGCGCAGAGATGAAAGCGAAGGCATATCGCGTTAGCCTTCCATTCCATTGAGGGAGGTCGATAAACACCTTTACGCTCTTGACTTTAGCGCCCCACTTGAGGAGGGGCTTCCCCTTGGTGTACTTTAGCTTTTTGCCAAAGTTGACCAAAGGAAAGGGATTGCTGGCGGCCTCTAACTCGTCGTCATGCTCTGCAATATCCCATTCACGGTCTCTCTTCTCCCTCATTTCTCTGTGAGTAAGCACCTCTTCAACTGGTGTCATGGGATCGACTTCGGGGACCGCAAAGGTCGCTAAAAAGAAAAGTGTTAGAGAAAAATCAAAAGGAAAAATCGTGGCCAGCACCCTCTCGCCCCCGTCCCAGCAAGGGGGGCGGTGAGAGAGACGTGCGGCCAGCCCCCTCTCACCTCCATCCCAGCAAAAGGGGGCAAGAGACGCAGGCGGCCAGCCCCCTCTTGCCCCCGTCCCAGCAAAGGGGGGTGAGAGAGGCGGACGGCCAGCCCCCTCTTGCCCTCGTCCCAGCAAGGGGGAGAGAGAGGCGAGCGGCCAGCCCCTATCACCCCCGTCCTAGCAAAGGGGGCGAGAGCAAGGGGGACAGCCTGCCCCCTCTCGCCCAGTCCCAGGAAGAGGTGGCAGTCTGCGTTTAGCGCATCAGAATGGCGGGATTTGGCTATTAGCAGGCCAAACTTGGTGGTATTTTCGTAATCTAGTAGGCCAAAATCTGGCTATTGGCAGACCAAGTCCAAAAATCTATAAATAGGACCAAGGTGGCACCATTTGGAGGGACTTCACTCTTTTGTCCACTCTCTCCCCATATTTCTTTGGTGGGTGGAGAGAGCCTCCAAATGTGCCCATGGTTTGCATTGGCTTGGGAGGGGAAGCGCTCTAAGATCTTCCGGGTGTGTGGTGGGACCTCCTCGCTAAGCTCTTGGTCTTGTTCCTAGCTCCTAAGCCTTCAAATTAGCTCTCTCCCTTGGGAGAAGTAAGTGTGAGGTCACCCCCCAACTTGTTGAGGGCCCGAGCTCCACAAGAGACCAAGTTACTGGTTTCGACACTCCTAGCGGTCACTTGTGCGTAGATGTTGGGAAGCATTTCAGTCTCAAAGTTATATGCCTACCTGACATTGCTCTTTCCGTAGAGCGCAGAGATGAAAGCGAAGGCATATCGTGTTAGCCTTCCATTCCATTGAGGGAGGTCGATAGACACCTTTACGCTCTTGACTTTAGCGCCCCACTTGAGGAGGGGATTCCCCTTGGTGTACTTCAGCTTTTTCCCAAAGTTGACCAAAGGAAAGGGATTGCTGGCGGCCTCTAACTCATCGTCATGCTCCTCAATCTCCCATTCACGGTCTCTCTTCTTCCTAATTTCTCTTTGAGTAAGCACCTCTTCAACTGGTGCCATGGGATCGACTTCGGGGATCGCAAAGGTCGCTATAAAAGAAAAGTGTTAGAGAAAAATCAAAAGAAGAAATTGTTGAGATCGCCAGAGACCGCAAGAGGCATCTTACTTTCTTTAGGAGTGATCTCGGCGATCTCTGGTCAGATCGCCAAGTAGTGGAGGAGATCAAATCGCTTGATCACCATAACGGCTAGAAGCTTGATTTCTTCTTCCAAGAGGATTTTGGGAGCGTGAAAGACCCCTTCAGCTCGGTGGGATGGCATAGATCTGAGACTGTCGAGGTCACCTTCGAACACCAAGAACTTTTCTATCTAGAAAGGGATCTTGTTTGGGAGGTTGAACAAATGTTATCTATTATGATCGATTCTTCTTGAACTCCTTCTATTTTCGCCTCTTCAGCGACATCACGGAAAAGGTCGCACTGAACTTATCTATTGTAAACTTTATCATCGCCGATCTCAAATAGTTAATAAAGACGGTCATGAGACCGATCGAGTTCGACGGTAGTTTGGCGAGCACTATGTCGTAGTATTCCATCACCTGCAAGACCTCCCAAGGGAGAGGGAATGTCAAACCACAATCAAAGTGATCGATTGGGATGACGAACCTGTTCTCCTCTCCAATGTTCAGGCATTATTCTTCTGTTGGCAACCTTACGACGATCTTATTTTGAATCATGTGCCTCTCCAGAAAATTCAAATGCTCTTCTTTGGAAAAGCGGCATGGCTTGTGATCACTCTCGGGGATGATTTCAGCAGCTGACGCGCGAGCATTCACTATTTTTGGATTTCACTTAGACTGGTGCTTTGGGCGCATTCAAAAAGTGTGAAATGAAGGATCCGAAGCCAACTATTTATAGACATAGAAGGACAATTTCGTAACGATTACTTTTTTGGAGGCCGCCCAGCAAGCTGTGCAGACCGCCAAACCTGTATTATTTAAGAGAGATATCAAGCAGTATAGTCGGCCTCCATAAAGTGAGACCGCAACATTTTCAAGCAGCAATACAAAAATAAGCTAAGGGAAAGAGATCGGCATCACAACAAATATAGAGATCGCATAGCATGAGAAAATAGACTATCACAATATATTACAACAATTTCAAATCATCCAGATTTAATGTTTTGAGACCGCATAAAGTCAACAATCTATCTCCTAGTTGGACACCTTCTGTTGGAACATGCTTTCCACATCTCTTGATTTGAGAATAACAAATCTCAATGTATTTGATCATACTTGCCATGTGTTTATAGTGTTCAGGAACTTCTGCTTTCAAGCCTCTAAATGTACGAAAAAGAAATACAACAATTTCCTATTTGATTAATACTTTGTTGCTAGTGCTGCGCGTTAATGCTACCACTGGCGGTATCTTCTGCATATTTGGAAATATCATCGAGAAGGAAACATTTGCAGACAAAGTAATGTTGTCGGGATTGAATATGGTATGTTCTATCGCGACGCATTTAGTGTTGGGAATATTGCCCTCAATGTTCCCTTGATTTGAAGAAGCATCACTCACAATGATAAGTACATATTGTATTTGATAAACCCCATTTTGCATCATGTTGGTGGTTCTCTGTCTGAACCGCAAAGAAGAGCTCACTTTCTTAGCCGAACCACTGAGATGATGCCAGGAGCCGCTGAAAAGGGGTCTGCCTCAGCAGAGCTGCAGATAGACAAAATCCACTGAGAAGATAAACTGTCTAAGCGGATCCGGTGAGACGAAGATAGCTCAACCGCTGAGACTGAAGGTTGTCTAAGCCTAACCACTGAGAAAGATTCAATTCTGAACAAGACACTGGCGGGATCTTCTTTTGCCGCAAACAGTTGTAAAGCTAGATAAAGTATGTTATCCATCTCCATGATGTGTCAGGGGCCTTCTACGAGCTGTTGAAAATTAAAAGAGACCTATTCACATCCCCCCTCTAGGTGAATTAGACTACTAACCTATAAACTATCTAGTGGTATCAGAGGGAGGTTTGTCAAAAAGGACTTAATAGTCTGACTAGATCCTACATAGGAGTATTCAAATCTGAATCCCATGGCTACTAATGGAGTTCAGAAGGAGATGGGGTCAATGAAGTTGCCAATATGCAATAAGGAAACTTTTGGATTTTGAAGCAATGGGTTAGGCTATTCATGGAAGCCTCAGATCCTGGGATTTATATTACTATCCAGGAGGGTCCCTTTGTAGTTACAAAGCCCTCCACTGTTGATCCTACTAGACAGGTAGCCAAGTCATATAATGAAATGACAAGGGATATAATTGCATTGGCCACAATGGACAAAAGAGCACAAAATATAATAGTCAATGCAATTGATGATTCCACCTTCCAAAGTTTGTTACATTGTGAAACTGCCAAGGATATGTGGGACACACTGATTATGTACATGGAAGGGACTGAAGAAGTGAGGGATGATAGGAAATCCCTCCTTAATTAGGAGTATGAAGCCTTCAGGCAACAAAGCCTGGAATGCATAACTGATTGCTATGAGAGGTTTTTCAGAATAGTGAATGAGCTGAGGACCTATGATAGGGTATTAACTCAATATGAGTTGAATAACAAATTCCTAAGATCCCTAACTAGATTTTGGGATACCAAGATCTGTGTCATCAGAGAAGTGCCAAAGGTGGGTGAGACACCTCCCCATACTCTGTTTGGAAAGATACTCTCTTATGAGATGCAGCTATCTGCAAGGAAGGAGGAAGACACATCCTTCAGGCCTCAAGCAAGGGAGAGGACTCTGGCTCTCAAGGCTGAGAGCTCTAAGAAGAATAAGACAAGGATGCCTTCACCTCTAAGGAGGGCTGCTGGTTCAGAAAATTCTGAGCCCCGCTTATCTGATAGAAGCTCTTCTAATGAGGAGTTTGCTGCCATCTCAAGACATTTCAAGAAGCTGATGAGGAGGAAGCACTGGATGAACAAACCTTCCTCCTCACATCCCAGGAAGGATCACAATAAATCTGAAAGGCAGCACCCCAAGGGGGACAAGTATGACTCTAAACATGTTAAACATGTTTCAAATAATGTGATTTGTTATTGCTGCAGCAAGCCTGTACATGTCATAGCTGACTGTCTAGTCAAGAGAAAGGAGAAGGATGATAAGAAAGCTTATCACCAGAAGGGCAGGAAGGGTGATAAATCCTTCCTATCTAAGAGAGAGTGGAGCTGGAGTGAATTTGAGTCATCATCCTCAGATTCAGAAGAAGAAGAAGAAGAAGCCTACATTGGGTTGTTTGCAGCTAATGAGGATGATGACTATCCAACTACAAAGGTGGGAATTAGGTCCCCTCTATCACACTCAGGCAGTGACATAGAGGAGGATGAAGAAGATAGAGAACATCATGGCTTGATGTTCATAACAGATGATGATGAAGATAGTCAGGACAATCCTGACAAAGTATTAATTCCTATCAACCCTTCTTCTGATTATGAATCTGTACTAGAATCTGAAGCATGCTCATCTAATGTTGAGAGTAGCTTAGATTCTGAAGTGGTTGTCAATCAATTGATTGACAAGTATGATGTTTTAATGGATGCTTTGAAGAAGAGCAAGAAGCTAGCCAAGAGGCAAGCTCAGGAAATTGCCTCCTTTCAGTTGGCTAAGCAAGAAAACTCTTAGTCATCTAATCAAGTGGCTCAGAAGAGTAGAAAGATAAGCAAACTCAAGGGTGTAACAATTGTCCAATTGAGCACCATCTCCCAAATGAACAAGGTCATAAAGGAACTTGAGAAGAAGCTTCTCAAAGAGAAGAGCCTAATGACTCAATTCTCCAAGCCCAAATATGTACTACCAATCATTGACACCTTTTCCTTCCAAACTAATAGGAGAGGACAAGGTTTCAATAATATGGCAGTGGGTGATGGGAGTGGAGAAAAGAGAAAGGCTAAGTGTTGGGAATATTGCCCTCAATGTTCCCTTGATTTGAAGAGGCATCACTTCCAATACTAAGTACATATTGTATTTGATAAAGCTTTGTTTTTGTAAGTTAAATAGGCTTAGTTGACTCAAGAGAAAGGGTTAATCAAGACCTAAGGTTAGGAGAAATCTTCTCCTAAGTTGATGAAGATATGTCTCAGCTGAACCACTGAGACGAGGAGCCGTCTCAGTGGATCCGCTGAGAAGAAGTTATCTCAGCTGATAAGTTCGTCAAACGCTGAGAATCAGCATGTTCGTCGAGCGTAGACTGCAGTTCGTCGAACGCAGAGTGTCGTTCGTCGACCGCTGAGACGAGATAGAAGAAACAGCTGATAATTGGCAGATCGTCGAACGCAGAGTGTCGTTCGTCGAACGCAGAGACAAGGCAGTTCGTCGAACGCAGAGTTTAGCAAGATTGTCAAATGCAGAGACAAAGCAGATCGTCGAACGCAGAGTGCCGATCATCGAACGCAGAGTTTGGCAAGTTCGTCAAACTCAAGACTTAGTGAGTTAGTCGAACGCAGGATGCAGCAGGTTCGTCGAATGCAGAGTGTGGCGCGTTCGTCGAACGCAGACCTTCTCTACAGATAGGCAGGGCGGCGGGTCCTACGGCTAGGAAAAGTTGTAGAAAAGCTACAGGGGACCACCAATTTCTCCCATACTTCTTGGGAGATTAAATTAGAGCCGTTGGAGACAAAAGAAGTATAAAAGAAAGAGTTAGGGTATTTTCTAAACCCCCGGCCGATTACTTGCAAAATCTCGTTTTCTCCATTGACAGCTGCTGCTCTCGTTTTTCTTCCTGCTAACTGAAAGAGAAGAAGGAACAGAGAGAAGAAGATAGCTCCTCCACCAGGAGGGGCAAGGTGATGTTCCATCCTTCTATTGAAGAGGAAGATCAAGTGGTAGCTGTTATCAACATTGGTTCGCCATATTGGTGTTGGCAGCTTCCATAAACCTCTCCATCAACTCTTCCAGATTGCTTTTCTTAGGGACTGGGGCACCTTGATTATAACCCGGCTAAGGCGGCCTCGGTTGGCTTCCGGAAGCTTGAGCATCGTATTGATGCTGGCCCAGTTGCCATCGTTGGCCTGCAGCATTTTGGTTCCATGAAAAATTGGGGTGATTTCTCACACCCGGATTATAAGCATTTCCGTAGGGTGCCCCCTTAGCTTGATTCCAACGAAATTTACAGATTCATTTAAACTAAGCTGAGATAATTCACCTGATAGCCCGCTTCCTGGGCACTCGTATGAGTGGTGACCACCACCTCCACATCCTTCACATATGATGTTAGACGCGGGCGCAGCAGCGGGAGGTAGTGAATCCACCAAGAATAGTCCCCGAGCGCTTCTAGGCGCATTTCTCCCCGCAGTCCAGAATGTGCTATGGGAGGCGGTGTCCTGCAGAATTCTGAGAGCTTCTTTGGGTGTGTGGTTCATCAGGGTTCCTCCTGCAGCAGCGTCAATCATCGCCCGATGGTTGGGCTCGATGGCGAAGTAGAAGGTCTTTACGATATTCCACGGCTGGAGCTCGTGATTTGGGCATTTGCGCAGTAGGTCACCAAGACGCTCCCAAGCTTCTGCGAGGGTTTCCTGCTCAGCTTGCCAAGACGCCGAAGGCTCACAATCTTGTCCACCGGGTGGAATTTGGCGAGAAATTGGGACGCAAGCGCATCCCAAGTGGCAGCAGCTCCTGTAGGGATAGAATGGAGCCACACCTTGGCTTTATCCCTCAATGAGAATGGAAACAGTCTCAACTTGACTGTTTCGTCAGTGATTCCTGCATACCTGAAGGTACCGCAAATGTCTGCGAACTCTGCCAAGTGAAGATGTGGGTCTTCACTGGGCATCCCAGAGAACCGCGCGTTGTTACGGATGATGTTCAGGATGGCGGGCTTGATTTTGAACTGATTGTTCATGATGTTAGGCCCAAATCCTGGATACACACTCCCAGCTGTAGGAGTGGTGTAGTCTCTCATGGTCCTAGGTCTCGGCCTGACCACCTCCTGCTCATCCTTAGATGGTTTTGCCCCACATGGGGTACTCCAGGATTCACCTTATCTCTATCAGCGGGTGCTCTCGGCACAACTCCAGGTTCCGTATTATCTCCCATAGCCACTTGCACGACTGCAGCACGCCTTAGTGCGCGCACAGTACGTTCAATCTCAGGATCGAAGGGTACAACTTCCCTTTCGGCTTGTCTCTGCATACACAAAAAGAAAACACAAAGAAAAACAAAAATAAAAAACAACTGCTCCTATAACAAGGATTCACAACACAAAGCGTTACACGCCTGCATTCCCCGGCAACGGTGCCAAAAACTTGATGCGTATTTGGCAAGTGCACCGGTCGCTGTCAAGTAATAAAATTGGGAATAGCTTCCCCGAATATCGTCTCTCAAGGAATGCAGGTTCTGGTGAACGAAACGTGTTGTGAATCAATCGTTATACGAGCGAATAAAGGAAAAACAAGGGCATTGATTTTGGGTTTCCTAAGCTAGTGCAGAAAAGAGAGATGCGGGTCAAAACTCCGCTTCGCAAGATGAGGTGGATGCAACGGCCGCGATGTTGTGCTTCAGGAGGCGCGTGGACGGAAAGTAACTATGACAGGTGAGGGTCGCACACACCTCTTCTCCAAGAAACACCACTAGCAATTGCTAGGGCTTCACACACAACAAATCTCAGGAAAACACAGCAAAGAAAGTGCTATTCTCGCACCACCGCATCATTGCACATGAACATCACAAAAGATTTATAACATAAAGCTAAATGATAGTTCATTACAACAATCACAAGGAAAACACAAACATAAAGTTTAGAGAAGACCAATAGGAAGAAATCACCGCGTCTTGGGTTCTCGGCCGGAATAAGAGGTTGTCGGGCTCTCTCCGGGCTCGGCCCTCAGATGGTGCTGATTCGATGGAGGCTGTCACCGCTCCAAAGACCTACAGCTCTTCTATGGTTTCCCACGACGAGGAATGCTTGAGCACTTAGCGGAGGATGCTTTCTAACACTCCCGGATGGAAGGATGGTGGTGGAAGACGCCGGAAAATGGCCTCTTTGGTGGTGGAGGTGAAGGAGAAGCCTTCAGACCTCAGGAACGGCGGGAAGGACCAAATTTCCTGCTCCCCTCTCCGCTCTCCCGTTGCTCTGCGATGTAATCTGCATTTTATACTAAACAGGCAGAAAAATGGTCACGCACGGTCGAACGCACGACCGTGCGTGAACTGTGCGTTATTATATGATAAAAGTAGGCTTGAGAGAGACGCAGCGCCGCCCGTGCATTTTACCCACGCACGGGCAAATCTGCCCGTGCGTACAAACGCATGGGTTAATTCAGAATGACCAAAAACATGGAGAACACAGGCCAACCGTGCGTTTTACTCACGCGCGGGCAAATCCGCCCGTGCGTAAAACGCACGACTAAATTTAGATCGATCGTCTTCTGCCCAGATCAGAGCGCAGGACCGCAACAGCCTGTGCGTCAAGGGAAACACACGACCGTGCGTTTCATACAGTCATGAATTCTGGGAGAAAACTGGACACTTGTATCCGGCCACCTGCATACAAGATAAAAATAGCTGGGAATACACCTCCAGCACCAGATAAACATAGAGAAATGAAAGGGGAGCACCATGTGCTTACCCCCAATAACGAGGAGCACAACTGCACACCGAAACGGGCCTAAGAGTGCACCTATCAAGGAATAACCAATATGAATGAAAACATGCCTAAAGTGTAGTGCATAGACTAGAAAATCGGCCCAGATGAGTCCATAAATGTGTATATAAATGGGACTCATCAAAATACCAACTAAATTTTTCTATTACGCCCAAGGGGATTTCTTTTCATTTCATTTTTTTCAGATATTGCTTTTAACTTCATTTTTTTTTAATTATTTTATCCCCCAATTGGTTTTCAAGAATGTATTCAGCACACAATATAATTTTTTCACATCACAATAATTTCATACATCACACCCAAACAAGAAATATAATTTCAGTTAACTCACTACTTGGTTGCGATAATAGGATAAGCTTCAGGTTTTGGTGATTGGAAGAAGAGCTGAAACAAAGGAGGGGTAGGCACAAATTGGCTTGCAAAGGTAAGCGTGTAGGTCATGGAAATCAAAGCTCTAACTAGCCAACTAGATGGCCTACATCACGCTCAACTTTGTGAGTCGCTCTCACCCATGCTTCAAGAGTCACTTGGGGCAAGTTCTTAGCCCACGAGAAAGATAAACCTTCATTCCGACTCGAGCAACGCACAACTAGCGCTTGCTTACACACAACATCGTGCTACCGCAGATTTCAGTAACATTCACCAAATGAGTAAAATAAATCAAAAACTACGAAAAAACACTAATTGTAAATTAAAAGCATAGAGATAATCTAATTTTTACTCAAATTTCTATGCAAGCATGAATATGCTACTAGAACATTACTGGAGTCAACATCACACTCCGGCTTGCAATTCCTAAAATAACATCCTATTTCAAAATCCCAACCAAAATAAGCGTGAACGGAAGCACACAAACAAGTGAGTGCGTGCTTGTGTGGGTGAACTGGTGTATGCTATAATATGACATAAATAAAAATATACTTCTGGTCTATTAAAATGTGTACACATGTAGGGAACACTCGGTACACTCCCCCCCCCCCCCCCCTAGACTTGAATTGGATAATCACATGAATTATGACAACGAGAATAAGGAAATGCTAAGGAAGAGGGTACCTATGCTCAGATATGAGCATACCAGAAGATTGGCATTAGTACAAAGAATCCACTCCCATATCCGCCAAACAAGAAAATCGTCGCGCACCTGCAGGAAAAAGACTCCACGCAAAAATATAAAATGCTAAACTATTAGCATATTAGTACAATTAAACAAAAAGATTTGGGTTGTCTCCCAGCAGCGCTTTTGTTTACCGTCCTTAAGCTGGACTTAATACCTGTATTAAGCAGTTTTATACGATTGTCTAAGCATAAAGCGATAATAATAAAGTCAACATATTATTATTACACAACCATCAAAGAAATCAACTATACGTTGATTTAAAGTAGTAACTAGAAATGAATGAAATGGGTTCGAAGACCCAGCAGTAGGGGCAGAAAGAAGGATTTATCCTCCATCCCCAAATCTCTTTCTTGTTCGCCTTCTTCTTCTCTTCCGACATTAGCTCAGGATATGAATATCTTTTGCCTCCCTGCAGCCAATCCTTCAAGGGAAACACCATCACTGCACTGTATTTCCCCTGCAAGTATTGGTTTTCATCATTACCCAAAAATGGGTCAACATACTCAAAATCCTGCATGGATGGAAAAGAAGAAGCATTAGGAGTATCAGGAAGAGGTAGAGGTGGATCAGCAGTGGAGGGCATTTCAGATTCAGCTTCCAAAAGATTTACCACTACTGAATCCCCCTACACATGTTCAAGCAAAGAAGGGTGGTCAGGAAACAAAACAGAAGAAAGACATAAATAATTAGGAATTGGGGGAGTGGTCTCGGTCTCACTCCCAGCAGGATCCAAGGATAGATCACTATCATCATCGTAAGTATCATAGCAAGGGGAACCCAAGAACTCAAAGGCCTTGGTGGTGTGTTGGACCTCCTCATCCCATGAGGAAGTGCAAACTTCCTCATCTGAAAGAGCACCCTCATCATCCCACTCGGGTGCAGCCTCAGGCTCAGAATGATCACCCTGCTCAATTACTTCGACAGGATCATAAAAAATGTGTGTAGAAAAATTTTGCAAAGAAACTGGAGGAACATAAGGATTTGGTTCCTCCGCAAAAAGATCCGCTAACGCCTCCCCAATGGAAAGAATACTTTCCTCATCACACTCGGGTGCATCAAGGAGCTCTCATTCCTCTCCTTGTTGGCTAACAGATGAGTGATCGTCATCACTAGGAGTGAAGCCAAACATAGGGAGTGAGGAGTCCATGCACGAAATAATGAGTGATAGGGACAATGTTGTCATGAGTGAAGGAGCAGCGGTCAGGATTGAAGAGGCTAGGGCAGTCCCTCAATTCATGACCCTCTCCTCGACACAACAAGCAAACAAAGTTCCTACACTGCCTAGCATTTAACTCCTTCATTTGGTCTATATAATAAACCATCTTGTCGTAAGTGCTAGGAGAAATATCTCATGACGACATTTTCAATAATTAAAGCAGATATAACGAAACTGAAATTCTTTGCAAGGAAATTTACACAAACTAATAAAACTCCTTGGATTAAACTTGCCTACAACTTTAAAATAGGAGAGAAAGAAATAATAACAAATAATATATAATTAAAAAGAAAACAAAAATAATAAGGCGGCTATACACACTGGAAGAACTACTATCTCTTGTCTCCCTCTCCAGAAAAATCACACGATTGTGTTCCCCAGCAACGGCGCCAAAAACTTGACGAGCAAATCTAGCACACCGCTATAGGCGGTAGCGAGACTGCGGCACGAAATGGCAGTGTACCGGTCATTGTCAAGTAATATAAAATGAGGAGCGAATCCCCGAGTATCGAATCTCTCAAGGAACACAGTAAGGTGGAGTTATCTATCGAGGAAGGACTTGAGATCGAAGTCCTTTAGGTCGGATGAATTTTGAAAGGCTTGGATTGGATTGTGGAAAATAAAATAAAATAACTACAACTACTCATATGCAGTGCCTCTATGCAATGCTTCGCCAGGATGGATGGAAAACTACGTAGGCCTTAAACGCACTACTTCGCAAGGGCGGATGGAAGAGTAGGCACACAGATGAGGTGGTCAGTGCGGAATCGAACTGTGCAGGCCTTGAGTGCACTGCTTCGTGAGGCAAATGGATTACACGAGCTGCTATGCCACGCTTCGCTATGCGGATGGAAGAGTAGGCACGTGGATGGAATGGGTCGCACCGGCGGGGTTGAGGTGGATTACACAGGCTGTTAGCACCGCTTAGCTTGGTGGATGGAAGAGTAGGCACACGGAATGGGAGAGTAGGCTAGCCGAATGGAGTGGTGGATGACGTGGTGGATGTAAAATGGATGGGGGCGCACCTCATACACACATATGAATAATATAATTTCATAAAAATGAAATAAACATTACAAAATATGGTTCATAGTGCACATCATCCAAATATTAAGAAATCTAACATTTACAACTACCAATACAAAGAGAGAGAGAGCAAGGAATCAACCCAATCCGAAGCCTTGTCGAAGATTCACGGTTGGAATCGCAGGGTTGTCAATCCGCGTCCAAGCTTGGTCCTCAACTGCGTCCGGGGTAGAGAAGGTTGTCACTACCTTCCAATGACCCGTCTTCTTTATGTCACAATCTGGCCGCACAACCAAGCTTCCTTCTCCTTGGATATTGGTGGATGTAGGGCTAAATCACTCTCCTTGGAGCTTGTGGATGATGGAGGAGACCAAAAGGGGCGGAATACCTGTGGAAATGGCAAAAACAACGGAGCTGGAATGATCCCCCGACCTAAAATCGCGCACATCTATTTATAGGCAGAGCAGAAATTAACAGTGCGCACGGTCAGGCGCACGACCAGTAGTCGTGCGCGAAGAAATGCCTCTGATCATGCGCGAAGAACCTGTAGCATAGTCCTGAACTGCAAAAATAGCGCACGGTCAGTGGCGCACGACCAGTGGTCGTGCGCGAAGAAGGTCAGTGATCGTGCGAAGTACTCTGTTTGGTAAGGGGAATTAACACACGACCAGTGGTCATGCGCCTGGTCGTGCACGAAGGAAAATGCACGACTAGTGGCTTTTTCGGTCGGAAATCCCCCAGAACCAATCCCGAGTGTCGCACAACCCTTGAACCTGCATGAAAATATCAAGGACCACTGGAATACAAGGAATCACACAAAATGGGCCTAAATGTGCAATAAGAGTGGAAATTGTGAATGAGTGAAATATAAGCATTAATACACAAAAAGTGAAATGCATGTGCGTGAAAACTAGCCCAGATGAGTCCTAAAATCACTATATAAATTGGGATCATCACCTCCTTCCATTGCTATCCCACTTATTGCTAACCACTTGAGAAACTTAAGAGAAGTACCAGCAATTTCTGCTTCACAACATCAGCAACCTCCCTCTGATACCATGTTAAAAAACTTGAGGTCCGGAGGTGAAGTGAACAAATGCGGAACACACTTCACAAATCCTTTCACAAGTATAGCACAACAATGACAATAAGAATAACGAATAGTGCTATGGCATTAACTATCTCCTTACAATGCGAGGTATACATGGAGAGACATGATTCATAAGAATCACGGAGGAGAGAAGCACACAACACAAAGGTAAAACAAGCTTCAGCGACCTGACACTTGAGACCACCAGACCGCGCGAACAGACAAGCCAGACGGAAGCCGCTGAGACCGCGCGAATAGAGTACAAGCCGCACCTGTCAGACCGCAACCACAGACTGCTAACTTGCTGCTTTATTCCACTGCTGAAAACAAACAGTTCGCACTTCTTGATCGCCTAGACCGCACGGTCTTGATCAAAGAAGATCCTTCGAACTCTGAACAGAGAAACTGCTATCTGAGATAGACCGCAACTCAAGACTTCCTGGCCACTTAAGACCGCCTGATCAACTGAGTCCGTTGCACAGACCGCGAACACATAAACACAGTCAGCACGGACTAGTTTATTCAAAGCTGGAAGAAGGAGACAAGCTGACCGCGAGCTGCATGTCACTAACCTGCGAACACAGAAACCGGTCAGACAAAGATCTCAGACCGCACGACCTCAAAGTGAGACCGGCACAATCAAGCCAACTTTGGTTCTTACAGTTCTCGTTATTAATGACGGGCCCTGCACCCCTATTTATAGGCAAACAGACGGATGTCATCACCGTACAAACCGGGATACAATAACCGCCCATCAGATCGCGAGCGATCTCGCAAAGCAGACCGCCCGAGCTCAGCATAGCTCACAGCTCCTTTATTAAACCTTACGGTTACAACCAAACCGCTCGGTCACTGCGGTCTCAACAAGAAGACCGCTCGGTCTTCTTCCAAAGAAGACAGACCAAGAACATCTGGCCGACTTAGGACAAGTTGCCAGACTAACCCGCTCAAGCCGCCCGGATAGAAGAGGCGGTCTCCCAGATCAGACCGCTCAGAACAAACCGCTGAGACAAAACTGACCAGAGAACCAACGCAGACAGCGCGGTCTCTGCGGTCCCCAATTCGCAGACCGCCCAGCACAAATCCACTTCCACTTCAAAAATTTAACAACAATATGGCAACACCACCTCCCTTTTCTTTTCCTTCTTCTCACTCCTACTCTAGCTCATGCCCTCTTCCTCCCCTTCCTCTTCCTCCTCGCCCGACCGCCATAGCTTAATGAGGCGGGGGAGGCAACGACCTCGGACCCTACCTCCACCCAAGCTGATGAGGCCTTCCTTGACATCCATGGAAGTTGCCTCCTCTCTGATGCCTCCACCCCAACTCCGGGGACCTCGGCTCTTCCCTTCTCCAAACTTCGTGCTGCTTGACCTCCAGTTCACTGAGCTTGGCTAGCCTCTTCATGAACTCCAGGTTAACTGCCTCGCTCTCGATCACCTCCGCCGCCCTTTCAATCAATTCCTCAAAGGACAAGGGGGCCTTCTGCTTCAGGCTCATTTTAAAGAAACCCTCCCGCAGCCCCACTGTGAAGGCAAGCTGGAGGGTGAAGCCCGGCACCTCATGGATAAGGAGGAACTCTTCTTGGAACCAGTCCACATAGTGCGCCAATGACTCCCCCTGCCTCTGCCTGATATTGAAGAGCACCCCGGGGTCCTTCTTCCTCTTCTTCGAGGTCGAGAAAACGAGCAAGAAGCTGCGGCGCAAGTCCTCGAAGGCATAGATCGATCCTCTCGGGAGCTATTGAAACCAGTCCCTCGCCTTCTCCTTTAACGTGGTCGCGAAGAGTCGGTAATTGAAGGCGTACGACAGGGGTTTGAGTGAGACCATATCTTCGAACCACTATAGGTACGGGACAGGGTCATCCTTGTCGGTGTAGTACATCATATCCGGCTCACTGAACAACTCCGGGAGTGGTGCCGAAAGCACCAACTCGCAGAACGGGCTTCCTCCAGTCGATGTTCTCACCTACTCAACCCGCCCCATGAGCTCTCAGACTGGACCCGCACTTGCAACAACAGTACTCGCCGACACAGCGCTTGCCTGAACTGCACTCGTCGGAGCTGCGCTCGCCGAACTCAGGAAATCTCTCGTCCTGCGAGATCTCGCCCTACGGCAACGACAACAACTTTTGCTCCATTTCCAACGTGCAGGTCCACCTCTCCTTTACCCAGCAGTCTTCTCCTTGTCAGTTCCAGCACATTCGTACAAATGTGAGAACCACATCCGGTATCCAATACCCAAGATGAAGGAGCAGACATGTTAATTTCTATAACAAAAATACCTGAAGTGGAAGTCACACTTCCCTTCTTCTTCATATCCTCGATGTAGATGGGACAGTTCCTCCTCCAATGCCCTACCTTACCACAGTGGTGGCAATTTCCTTCTTTAGCTAATCCCTTCTTTTTCAGTGTAGAAGACTTGGGATCAAGGCAAGACTTAGGTCCCACCTTAGTCTTCCTGAATCCATTGGCCTTGCCCTTGCCTTTATGTACCATCAATATGGGGCTAGCAGGCTTGGTTTTCTTCATGTTGTTCTCAGCAATTCTTAACATGCCTAGGATCTCGGCCAGTGTCTTGTCTATCTCATTCATGTTATAGTTTAAGACAAATTGCTCGTAACTGTCCAGCAACGATTGCAGGATCAGATCAGTAGCCAACTCTTGGCTTAAAGGAAACCCCAGTCTCTGAAGGTTCTCAATGTACCCAATCATTTTGAGTACATGAGTTCCAACTGGGTCTCTTGCTCCCATTTTACACTGAAATAAAGCCTTAGTGATGTCGAACCTCTCTTGTCGAGCCTGCCCTTGGAACATTTTCTTCAAGTGCTCGATAATCTCAAAGCCACACATGGTCTCATGTTTCTTCTGAAGCTCAGAGGTCATGGTAGCGAGCATGAGACATTCGACATCTAGGGATTCATCTTGATACTTCTTATAAGCATCTTTGTCGGCACGGGACGAATTCCCGGTCGGCACTGGTGGGGGATCCTCTTCCAAGATATGGAGCTTACGCTCTTGCCTGAGAACAATTCTCAGGTTTCTATACCAGTCAAGGAAGTTAGTCCCATTGAGCTTGTCCTTCTCAAGGATAGCTCTTAGAGACAAGGTGGAGTGAGATCCACTTGCCATGGAAGTTCTACAAAATTATGCAAAATTAATTTCAGTATTAAATTTCAAAATATATTTTATTTAATAAGGACTTTATTATCCCACTATATTATTCAAATTGATAACCCTTAATATCAATTCGGAGAGGTTAAGCGAGCTACTCTCCTAGTGGACAAGATCCGTATTTCACCAACACAATGAGTCCGCTTTGGCATTCCTCTCATAATGCGGTAATTTAGGTAGACAACACTTGCCAATTGCATCATTATACAACTCTTGTATGGTTGGTGAATAACTCTTTATTCGTATCCATCATATGGTGCATGCCAACCCTATGCCCCTAAGCACTCAACCTTTGAGGTCACCTGGTTAAGTTGGACCCGATGTCGACAGTGGGATATCACAATTATCGGCTCACACCCTTACCAAGATAGATTGATGCACCTTGCTTTGGCAAACCCACACTTCATCGATCAAGGCAGGAAGAGTGTCACCCATCGGAAGGCATCCATATACTTAATATTTAATAAGAGATTTTATTATAATCGATTAACAATTAATCAATGTGCACATTCACAAAATTACAACATTCATAAACCAAATACATCCCAGTTGTGAACAAAATAAAATTGTCAACACTTTGTTAAAAGGGACTAAATCTGAGCATTTAGAACACTTCTAAACCTTCAGATTTACATGCATTGGACACAGGCAAAAACAACTCCACTTATGCAGTAGACAAGCTCATCTCTCAATGTCAGATGTAAAATCTTTCACATTTGGTTTCACAAACCATTCTGAGGGACGGTTACTACAAAGGAGAAACGATTCCTGAAACATGAAAATCGCAACGTAATCACATGCGTTCCTGGCGGGGTTCCAAGGGGTCGGGCCGCTGGCGGGGTTTTAGGGGCAGAGCCCTTGTGGGGTGCGGGGCAGAGCCCCGACCGATTTTGAAAACACACCACCAGAAACCGGGAAAAATCACATCAAAATTGATGCTCCAGGAAGAAATCTACTCATTTAGAACACTTCTAAATTTCTAGATTTACACGCACGAGATCACCAACCTAGCTCTGATACCATTATTGGGTTTTCTTCTTGAGACACATCATATGTGCGCAGCGGAAAGAAAAAAACAAGAACAACCGAAAAGAGTTTCGGATCTTGCGATTTCATGAATCAAGAAATAAATAAAGCAACAACGCATTGCAATATAGCTGAAAGGGATTGAGTCGATACTCAACCAAGATTCTCCAATAGCATATCTAAAATCGTGCGGCTGAGTTCCCAGCACGGAAAGTATATCCGTGCCTCTATAGCAGTCCACACGAGCAAAGGAGAACCCCAAACTGCTTGTCTAACAAGGCCTGGGTCGGAGAAGGAGTGCCCTCAACATCTCCCACGGATTGCTAGATCCGACCAAGGGAGAGGCGGTGACGGCGGACTGGATCTCGCGGAACAGTTCCGCCTCTATCTCAAAAGGAAGAACGATTGATATCTGGAAAACCTAATCGCTACCCTATTTATACCCAGGGCTAAAATTAGATATCCGCAGACCCCAGTCCTTAATAGGAGTATTTAGTTAGTATCGTCATGATCACTAATATCGTCGAGACGATCTCGACAATATCGTAGTTATAACATGTAACTTCGAGACGATCTCGACGATATCCTCTTGATGACATATATCATCGAGAAGACATATATATCGTCGAGAAGACATATATATTGTCGAGAGGACACACATATATATATCGTCAAGAAGACATATATATCGTCGAGAAGACATATATATTGTCGAGAGGACACACATATATATATCGTCAAGAAGACATATATATCGTCGAGAGTATATACATATATCGTCGAGAAGACCAAAACATCATCTTGACAATCAAGACGATATTATTCAACACTTAGCCGATCTGACTTAACTCTAGTTAGTCAAAGGATTGGTCCTTCACTCATATCTAATATGAGTAAGGCCAACGCAATCCCTTCCAACTTTTCCAAACACTCTTGTGTGTGACCCCATAGGCTCATATCGGGTTGGCAAGGAGACTAACTTCTTGATTGCTTTGAGATCACCTTAGAAATACCAACAGTCCCCCCCCCCCCCCTCTCCCTCGCCAGATAAGGTTGCGGACTTCTTGGGGTATCCCAGCGACCTGGAGCAGATGAAGAGACGAGTCACTGAGATATTTCAAAAACGTACCTCCATGCTGCGAGAGATGTATGGTCAGAATCGGATGGACCGAACCGCATACAAGGAGAGGTTTGCCGCCATGGAGGACGTGAATGCTCGCATCCTCGCCGAGGTGCAGCAGGTCGCTCGCAACGAGGTCACCTCACCTGGTGAAAGACTATATAGGTATATAATCTAATTCACCTAGAGGGGGGGTGAATATGTCTTTTGATTTTTACTTGTTTGATATGGATAGTTAAAATTATTCTAAGCAAGTAAACAAGCACACCCAAAAAACACACAAGTGTTTATAGTGGTTCCCCAAGACAGTGTGTCTATGGGTAGTCCACTTTCCCCCTTCACCCTTCTAATAGTGTGTTAGACAGGGCCAACTCCTTCAAACTCAGCTCCAAGAGCTTACAACACAGATCCCTCGGGATCTCTCAGGTTTTCCCAAACCCTACCTAAGGCACAGCAGCCCTACCTCAGATCTCACAGATCCTACCTCAAAGGAATCCACCTCCTACAGCTCAGACCACCTCCTGGTCCTACCTCAGATTACATAGATCCTACCTCAGAGGAATCCACCTCCTATAACTCAAACCACCTGCTGGTCCTACAATCTCAGGCCAAATGGCCCTACAAACTCAGAACCCAAAGGCTCCTACAGATAATATAATGAGGTTTACAGTATGAAGGAAGAAAAGATCAAGCCTGCTCTTCTTCTTCTTTTCAGCTGTTGTTGCAGACTTGAATCAGGGAGGAGTGTGATGAGCGAAACAATATCCGCAAACGATAACTGCAAGTTTACCGTATCGAATGTAGTATAGGTTATAAAACCAAGGTCGTATAAAAATCGGGCGTGTTGATTACTCTTACTCAAGAATATCTCTATTGTTCAATCAAATAAAACTTTGATTTGGTTGCAAAAAGAAATGTAACTTAACCTGAAAATTATAACTATTGAAGATAGGGTGGACAAACTTTAGAGAAATGGATGAATAAAACAACACTAAATTTTATTAATTCAAAAGAGGAATTACAACTATTGAAAGGGAAATTACAAGTGCAAGAAAAAGTAAAACTAGATTACCCAAAACAGTAGAAATAATGCAGAAAATGGAGGCTTCGACTCCAAAAACAAGTGCCCTAATCATCTGGAGGAGCTGCCTTTTTATAGCTGAAAATTTGGTGTTACACGCCCTTGGTCCCGCCCGTGACCAGGGGGCGTGTAGGGGCGTGATCGGTGCTGGCGGAGAAGGCGCCGTTTGGCTTCAATACAGGCATTACGGATGTGTCACGCCCTAGGTCACGCCCGTGACCTGGGGGTGTAATCTTTAAAACTCGCTACTGGCGGGAAGCTTTGGCGGGAAATTGGCGCAGAAAGAGTCACGCCCGTGTACTGGATGTCACGCCTCAAATGACACGCCCGTGACCTGATGTCACACCCATGACTGGGGGCGTGTAATTTTAATTGACGTGGCATCTAGCTCTGGATTCTTGTGGTGGGTCGCGGCCGTGACATTGGGTCACGTCGTTGGTCACGCCCGTGACCTGGGGCGTGTACTTGGCGAATTCTTCACGAAACGTCCCCGGAGTGGCAGAAATGGGTCACGCCCGTGACCTGGGGCGTGTAATTTTACTTTTGCTCGAAATAGCCCAGAAAACCTGAAAACACAAAATAAACTTAAGTTAGCTTATGAAATAAACAATGGAAGGATTTATATGATAAAATTCCTATAAATAACATAATTTTATTTTAAAAGCATAATAAACCTAAACTAAAAGATGAGTAAATAAATTACTCATCAAACACCCCCATACTTGCTCATTGCTCGTCCCGAGCAAACTAGTCTTCATAAGGGTAGGAAAAAAGAATGCTAGAAAGAAATATGAAAGCTAGAGAGTAAAATGTGAAGTTCTATGCTGACATGCGTAAATGTTTTAGTAAAAAGACGTTCTTGGCATAAATACTAATTTATGAAATATTCAAACTGCGTAATAATTATTTATTATTATTTTTAAAATGAGTCGACGGTCTATCAAAAAGTCATGTAAAGGGAGAAAATAGCGTGATTGCTGAGATTTAAATTACTAGACTTGAACGCTCGGGGTGGCCTCCAACGAAATCCATCAATGTCGACGGCCATAGGCTTGCCCGTTTGCACCTTCTCCACTACACTTCATACTAAATCAACTCTATGGATCTTTAGGACTTAAATAGGGTATATTTTAAGGCTTGGGTTTAAGGGCGAGGTAAACAATGATAAACATGAAGGTGCATTCCACTTAAAAAAGTTTTGAGCTAAAATAATGACTGCCACAAAATAAAGAAGCTTTACCCCCATACTCATATTTTTCTATGGGAAACACTTTCATTCTCTTTCTTTTTTATATCACGAATCTTCAGAATTGGGATCATTCCAGGCATGCATGTGCATACCTAGGCCGCATATCATTATGAGATTATTGCATCTTGATATAACCTTCATTTCTTTTGAATTGATACCCATAATTTTTTTCATTCAATCATACCCAAATAAATTTTTTTTTTCAAAAATTTAGCTCAAAATTTCAAGTGTTCATTTGGGTTTTGGGCTTTTTAGCTTTGGTGCCGAAATGATGAGGGTGGATCAAATAAAGGTGTAAGGCTCAAATTTGTGTGAACAATAGTAGTAAATCTAGGTTGGGTGCAAAAGCTCAAACTATCCAAAGGAAGGCCTAAATCATTTCCGTAAAGTTAATTTGTCTAAAGTGCACATGTTTCGAAAATAGCTTGGGGCAAGTTCTAGACATCGAGAAAGGACACCCTTTTGTTTAGTAATAGCTTTCTAACAATTTTCTACACGCTCACCTAAACTACTTTTGGATAAGACCGGATTCGAATTAAAAGTAAAATAAATTATTACTACGCAATTTAATAAAACATAATTTTAGATTTATGCCAAGAAATTAATTTTACACAAACCCTACTCACATACAAGCATATGACTAGGAGCACTACATGAGTCAACAATTTTACTCAAAAGTTTCAAAAACTATTCTAGCACAAAATTATTTTTAGTCCATATGAAAAACAGCCTACTTAGAACTTACAATTTAGCAAGTGGGTGTTTTGATGAATAAGAAGACATTTCCTAATAGATTTTTTTAGTTCTTGGACTTCCCAAGATCTACCCGGTGAAGGGTTTGCAAGGTACTAGAGGTTATGATGGGAATTCAAGCTCAAAGCATCCTTTCCAAGAAATTTTAATTTCGATTTTCTAAATTTTTTTATGTTTTTTGTTGCTTTTTTTTCAAGTCAAACTACAAAGAAAGCTATGCTACACCCCCATACTTAAAATTAAATATTGTCCCCAATGTTTAAAATTAAGTAAGAAGATAAAATCAGGAATTACAACTTTTTTTTTAGAAAATGAAATAAATAAAAAGAAAGAAAAATAAATAAGTGGCTAAAGGGTGAAGAGGGCTTCCCTGATCGGTAGTCGAGGTTGCTTGATTGAAAGTTAAACCTACAAAATTAAGTTAAACAAAACAAACAAAAGAAAACATTGGGTTGCCTCCCAAAAGCGCTTTGTTTACCGTCGCGTAGCTTGACTAAGTGGCGTTCTACAAGTTTGTGAGGTTAAGCGTTTCAATTTTGCCGGGCGCTGGGTCGCCGGAATGATATAATCTCAATCGGTGTCCGTTAACTTTCAAAAGGCCTTGATCCGGGTGCTCTATTAGCACGGTCCCATATGGCCAAACCTCTTTTACAACAAAAGGGCCAGACCATCGGGATTTTAATTTGCCCGGAAAAAGTTTTAATCTAGAATTATATAAAAGGACTAAGTCTCCCGGTGAAAAAGATTTTGGAAATTTTATTTTTTTATCATGGTAAAACTTAGTGCGCTCCTTATAAAATTTATTATTTTCATAGGCGTTTGCACGCCATTCGTCTAATTAATTAAGTTGAAATTTTCGTTGATCGGAGGCTAAATTCAAATCTAAGTTTAAAAAATTTAGCGCACAGAATGCGCGATGTTCTAATTCTACCGGTAAATGGCACGCTTTTCCATAGACTAATCGGTACGGTGTACATCCGATGATGGTTTTGTACGATGTCCGATAGGCCCATAGTGCGTCGTCTAATTTTAGCGACTAGTCCTTCCTATTAACGGATACAGTTTTTTCTAAAATTCTTTTTAGTTCGCGATTCACCACCTCCACTTGGCCATTTGCTTGTGGGTGGTAGGCGGTAGATAGCTTGTAGGTAACTCCATACTTTGCTAAAATTTTAGCAAGTTGGTTGTTACAGAAATGTGTGCCCCGATCACTAATTAGTGCTCGGGGTGTGCCAAATCGCGAAAATAATTTTTTAAAAAATTTACGATGACTCTCGCATCGTTAGTGGGGAAAGCTTGTGCTTCCACCCACCTTGACACGTAATCGACCACAATAAGAATATATTTATTATTTAAAGAAGAGGGTAAAGGACCTAAGAAATCTATTCCCCAAAGATCAAAAATTTCGCATTTTATAAATATATTTTGGGGCATTTCGTCTCGGTTAGAAATGTTACCTGACCGTTGGCACCGATCACAATTACTCAAAAAATGATGAGCGTCTTTGAATAAGGTGGGCCAATAGAATCCCACCTCTAGCGCTTTTCTTGCGGTCCGGTTTGCTTGGTAGTGTCCGTCGGCTGGTCCTTCGTGGCAGTGCCGCAATATTTGGATGCCTTCCTCGCCCGAAATACACCTTCTTACCACTTGGTCCGCGCAGACACGAAATAAAAAGGGGTCCTCCCAAAAATAATTTTTCAAATCTGAAAAGAATTTCTTCTTTTGCTGACTTGAAAAATCTTTTGGTAGGACCCGGGCCACTAAATAGTTGGCCAAATCCGCGTACCAAGGGGTGGAAGAAGTCGTTACCTTTTCGATGGTGAGGAGGCGCTCTTCAGGGAATTTATCATCTATCTCAGCCTCCACTAGTGCTCCTACTGCCGGGTTCTCTAGTCTTGAGAGGTGGTCGGCCGCCAAAATCTCCGCTCCTTTCTTGTCTCGGATCTCCAAATCGAATTCTTGCGAGAGTAGGATCCATCTCAATAGTTGGGGCTTGGCATCCCCTTTATCTAGCAAGTACCGGAGTGCAGAGTGATCTGTAAAAACAATAATTTTTGATAGCGTTATGTACGAACGAAATTTATCAAAAGCAAAAACGATCGCTAGAAGTTCTTTTCCGTCGTAGTATAATTAGCTTGGGCGGATGTAAGCGTTTTGCTTGCGTAATAAATTGGGTGAAAGTATTTATTCACCCTTTGGCCCAAGACCGCACCTACGACAAAATCGCTTGCATCGCACATGATTTCGAACGGAAGAGTCCAATCTAGTGAAATTAAAATAGGCGATTTGATAAGTTCGTTTTTAATTTTTATGAATGCCTAAGAACATTCTTCATCAAAGATAAACGTGGTTTCTTTTTCTAAAAGATGCGTTAACGGTTTTGTAATTTTTGAAAAATCTTTAATAAACTGTCTATAGAAACCCGCATGTCCTAAAAACTCATAATATATTTAATATTAGTAGGCGGAGGGAGTTTTTCTATAACTTCGATTTTGGCCCTATCGACCTCGATCCCTTTACTAGAAACCTTATGTCCGAGGACTAATCCCTCACGGACCATAAAATGGCACTTCTCCCAGTTGAGTGCCAGATTCGTGTCTTCGCAGCGTTGAAGAACACGATCAAGATTTTTTAGACAATTTTTAAAGGAATCGCCATAAACTGAAAAATCATCCATGAAAACTTCCATGACGTCCTCAACTAATTCATTAAAAATTGCCAGCATACATCTTTGAAATGTAGCTGACGCGTTGCAAAGCCCAAACGGCATTCTTCGATATGTGAAGGTGCCGAATGGACAAGTGAAGGTGGTTTTCTCTTGGTCTTCGGGCGCAATTGGGATTTGGAAATATCCCGAAAGACCATCAAGAAAACAATAGTGCGAGTGACCGGAAAAACGTTCTAAAATTTGGTCAATGAAGGGCAACGGAAAATGATCCTTGCGGGTAGCATCATTTAATTTCCTATAATCGATGCATACGCCAACCCGTAACAGTACGGGTTGGGATTAACTCGTTATTTTCGTTTTCAACTACTGTGATTCCGCCCTTCTTAGGCACGACTTGCACCGGGCTAACCCAAGTGCTATCAGAAATTGGGTAAATAATTCCCGCGTCTAATAATTTTATAATTTCGGCCTTAACGACGTCCTTCATATTAGGATTTAAGCGTCATTGAGGCTGAATAGTGTCGCGAGAATTATTTTCAAGATTTATTTTATGCGTGCAAAATGAGGGATTTATACCATTTATATCAGAAATTTGCCACGAAATTGCGTGATGGTGGTTATTTAAAATTTTAATTAATTCAGAAATTTCCGAATTATTAAGCGCAGAAGAAATAATTACGGGTAATTTTGAATTTTCTTTTAAAAATACATATTTTAGATGATCCGGTAGTTGTTTTAATTATAGACTCGGCGGCTCTTCATAAGATGTTTTGATTTTAAAAATATTTAAATTTGTTTGTTCAAAATCTTCCTGTCAGGTTGTTTCTTCAAGACATAATAAAGTTTGTAACTCCGGATTTTCATAAAAAGGGGAATTTATTTCCGCAAAAGTTGATAAGTCTTCTTCAAAATTTGATTCTAAAATAGAACAAGAATCATCGTTAGTAATTGCATTTCTTATTGATTGATTAATATTGAAAATAACTTCCTCTTCTCCAACTCGCAGGAGAATGTTTTTGTTACTTACATCAATTATAGCTCGAGCGGTGGCTAGGAAAGGTCGGCCAAGTATTAGGGGTACTTCGGCGTCTTCTTCAATATCGAGGATGACAAAGTCTACCGGGAAGATAAACTTGTCAACCTTTACTAGCACATCTTCAATGACCCCTATTGGGTATTTAAGTGACCGATCAGCTAGTTGGATGCTTATATTAGTTGGGCTTGGGTTGCCCAAACCAAGATTTTGAAATAACGCAAAAGGCATTAAATTTATACTAGCCCCTAGATCGGCCAAGGCGTGCTTGATTGATAAATTACCAAACATACACGGGATGGAGAACCGTCCCGGGTCGTTCAATTTTTGTGGTAATTTATTTAATAAAGCCGCCGAACACTCTGTGTTTAAAGAAATACGCCCAAAAATTTCAAGTTTCTTTTTATTTGAAAGTAATTCTTTTAAAAATTTAGCGTACTTTGGCATTTAAGCAATTGCTTCGCAGAATGGTACATTTATTTGGATTTGTTTTAAAATTTCAATAAAATTTTTATATTCCTCCTCATTGCGCTCATCTTTCAATTTCGAAGGATAAGGAATAGAAGGATTTTTAAATATGCGCGGAGCTAAAGCAGCAGACAGTAAAGCAGGTGAAGAAATAACTTGCGGGGGAGAAGATGAAACATTTACCTCGGGCTCGACCAATTTTGAAGAAGTTACCTCCTTTCCGTTGCGGAGTGTGATTGCGTTAGCGCTCTCCCGTGGATTAAGCTCAGTGTTGCCCGGAAGTGCTCCTTGCTGGCGTTCGGAGAACATTTTTGCGAGTTGCCCAATTTGATTTTCCAATTTTTTGACCGATACTATGAGATTCCGGATATTGGACTCATTGGAGGCAATGTACTTGGTGAAGACCTCTTCAAGCGGAGAGGGCTTGTGTGGTGGTGGTGGTGGTGGTGGTGAAGCAAATCCGGGGGTTTCACTTGTGGGGGGCGTTGAGCATTATTGGGGTTGCTCCATGAAAAATTTGGGTGGTTCCTTAAACCCTGATTATAACTATTGTTAAACGGAAGATTATTATTCGGGTTATAAGGAGGGCGATAAGAGTTCCCCAAATAATAAACTTGCTCAGGAATGAAATTATTATTAAAATTATTATTATTAGCCCAATTTGTGGCGGAGGAAGCAGTCATCTCCGCCACATAATGTTTTGTGAGCATTTCTACTTGTTGCCCTAAGTTAAGGGTGGCCTCGACTTCAAAAAATCCGGTCGGCTTATTAGGGCATGACCGTGGCGCATTCCACTGATAGGCATTCATGGTCATCTCCTCAAAAAGCTCTTGAGCAGCTTCGGGGGTTTTATTATTAAGAATTCCCCCTGCGGCCGCATCAATCATCTGCCTCGTTTGGAGATTTAAACCATTGTAGAAAGTTTGAATTTGTTGCCACAAAGGAAGGGCACGATGAGGACATCTCCGCAATAATTCCTTGAAGCGCTCCCATGTGTCATAGAGAGACTCCGAGTCTACTTGCGTAAAAGAGAGAATGTTCGTACGTAATTTGGCGGACTTTGTCGGAGGAAAATATTTCGTTAAAAATTTCTCCGTCATTTCGGCCCAAGTAGTGATGGAACCTCTAGGAAGAGATCCCAACCACTGCTTGGCCTTAGTCCGCAAAGAAAAAGGAAATAAGTGTAAACGGATGGCATCATCGGTGACACCATTTATCTTAAATGTATTGTAAATTTCCAAAAAATTAAGTAAATGTAAATTAGGATCTTCATCTGGTAAACCATCGAAAATGACGGTTTGTTGTACCATCTGAATGATGCTCATTTTAATTTCAAAATTATTATTCGCCACAGCTGGGTGAATAATAATAGATTGTGTACCCTCCCAATTCGGTCTCGCATAATAGGACATGGTCCGTAGCGGGGCCTCATTATGGATGGGATCACCCATTATTTCCTCGTTAGTTTCTCCGACCGACTCTTCGCGAATTATAGGCAGATCACTAAATCGGAGACGCCGCCGCAATGTGCGCTCGATTTCCGGATCAAATCCAAATTCAAAAGTAGCTGGAGAGTTGTGTCGGGTCATAAACCAAGAAGAAAAGAAAAGAGAGAAATAGGTGAGAGAGAAAAACAAAGCAAAAATTTAGATAAATATATTTATTATATATAATTTTTTTTTATTTTTTTTATTTGGTGATTTAAAATTAGTCCTGGACTTCCCAAGATCTACCCGGTGAAGGGCTTGCAAGGTACTAGAGGCTATGATGGGAATTCAAGCCCAAAGCGCCCTTTCTAGGAATTTAGTTACACCTTGAATGATAAAAAAATAAGAGAAGAAAGGAAGCGATAAAACCAATAGATAGTCTCTTTCGAAATATCAACTCAGGTTCCCCGGCAACGGCGCCAAAAACTTGATGAGCGAAACTATATCCGCAAACGATAACGGCAAGTGTACCGTATCGAATGTAGTATATGTTATAAAGCCAAGGTCGTATAAAAATCTGGGCGTGTTGATTACTCTTACTCAAGAAGATCCCTATTGTTCTATCAAATAAAACTTTGATTTGGTTGCAAAAAGAAAAGTAACTTAACTTGAAAATTATAACTATTGAAGAGAGGGTGGACAAACTTTAGAGAAATGGATGAATAAAACAACGCTAAATTTTATTAATTCAAAAGAGGAATTACAACTATTGAAAGGGAAATTACAAGTGCAAGAAAAAGTAAAACTAGATTACCCAAAACAGTAGAAATAATGCAGAAAATGGAGGCTTCGACACCAAAAACAAGTGCCCTGATCATCTGGACGAACTGCCTTTTTATAGCTGAAAATTTGGTGTTACACGCCCTTGGTCACGCCCATGACCAGGGGGCGTGTAGGGGGCGTGATCGGTGCTAGCGGAGAAGGCACCGTCTGGCTTCAATACAGGCGTTACAGACGTGTCACGCCCTAGGTCACGCCCGTGACCTGGGGCGTGTAATCTTTAAAACTCGCTGCTGGCGGGAAGCTTCGGCGGGAAATTGGCGCGGGAAGAGTCACGCCCGTGCACTGGATGTCACGCCTCAAATGTCACGCCCGTGACCTGATGTCACGCCCATGACTGGGGGGCGTGTAATTTTAATTGACATGGCATCTAGCTCTGGATGCTTATGGCGGGTCGAGGCCGTGACATTGGGCCACGCCCTTGGTCACGCCTGTGACCTGGGGCATGTACTTGGCGAATTCTTCATGAAATGTCCCCAGAGTGGCAGAAACAGGTCTGGAACACTTCGTAGGTTACACGCCTATGGGTCACGCCCGTGACCTGGGGCGTGTAATTTTACTTTTTGCTCGAAACAGCCCAGAAAACCTGAAAACACAAAATAAACTTAAGTTAGCATATGAAATAAAAAATGGAAGGATTTATATGATAAAATTCCTATAAATAACATAATTTTATATTAAAAGCATAATAAACCAAAACTAAAAGATGAGTAAATAAATTACTCATCAGAGTGGTACAGCTCCAATCTTGATTCTACTTGATCAGCACTTCAGATGAAGGACTGGATCTACTTGCTCTATCTTGAGATGAATCAAGATGAGCTATCTCTTCCTTGCAGCCTTGTGTTAGCCCAGTTCTTGGCTGCCGACAATGGAACAGTTCGCTTCTGCTTCTTTCGTGCTCGAGAGAAAGATTGATAGCAGAAGTGCTTTCCTCTAACCTAATTTGTCCCTTTTATACATCCCCGATCTTCAACGGCTCTCAGCCATCCTTCTGACTGATATGGGAGTGACTGGTGGACCCTATAATGCTTTTTTGCAGCTTGCGCCAAGGGCAGAACCTGCCATGTCATATTTGAACTATCTCAACGGTTGGGCTGAGATGGCTTCCTCTTCTCAGCGGATTTCGTCGATCTGCAAAGAAGTTTCTGCGTTCAACGAACAACATTCTGCGTTCGACGAAATTCATTCTTCGTTCGACGAGCACGCCAAGTCTCAGCGCTTGCTTCTGTCCCTTCTCTACGTTCGACGAACTGAGTTTTACGTTCGATGAACAGCATTCTGCGCTCGACAAACTCGCCAAGTCTCAGTGGTTTCTTCTATCTCGTCTCAGCGTTCGACGAACTGAGTTCTGCGTTCGATGAACAACATTCTGTGCTTGACGAACTCGCCAAGTCTCAGCGGTTTCTTCCGTCTTGTCTCAGTATTCGACGAACTGACTTCTTCATTCGACGAACTGCATTCTGCGTTCGACGAACTCGCCAAATCTTTCCCAACTGCATGCTGCTTCTTTCCCGTCTCAGCGGATCCACTGAGACAGACAGCCGTCTCAGCGGTTTCTTCTATCTGCAGCTCATCTTGTCCAGAAGCCTTCTCAGCGGCTCCTGACCTCATCTTAGCGGTTTAGCTGAGACAAATCTTCATCTCTTAGGAGATGATTTCTCCTGATCTAAGGGCATGATTGGCCCTTTCTCTTGAGTTACCTGAGCCTGTACATCTTACAAAAATGTGGTTTTATCAAATACATCTTGTACTTAGCATTGTGAGTGATGCCTCTTCAAATCAAAGGTATATTGAGGGCAATATTCCCAACAATCTCCCCCTATTTGAAGAAGGCAGAACATTCTCAATGCTAAGGTACATAGCCAACAAAGACCTATCTTGAAAATGATCTATATGGCATTCATGATAACATTTCTTTTAGAAGATAAGATTGTTTAAGCATTTTATTAAAACTCATGACTGTTTATATTAAGCTTTGACTAACTCAGAGGACAATCCTTGTACTCAAAGCTAATTCTGAGTTGGTCTTAGCATTGGCCATCTCCCCCTTTCTGATTTCTTCAACTATTTTTCCCTCTAGGGATTGGGAGGCAGCAGTTACATACCCTGAGGGGGCTTAGAAAGCAATTTTCAAAAACCCCTTTAGGTCATCCTTCATCTTCTCTGACTCACTTATCATTGGCCATCTCCCCCTCAACCTGAGCAGGAACTTGCTCCCCCTCAATGTGAGTATTAGTATTGCTCTTATTTTTGTAAGTCTAAATTTAAACTTATGTCATAATGCTAAGTTCGTCGAACTCAAGGTCGACATTCATCGAACTCAGGAAAGAGTTCGTCGAACCCAGATTTTCCCAGCTGAGCCGTTAGTCTGCTTTAGTTTGTTTTGGATACTTATCTACTGAGACAGTTTGTCTATCTCAGCTGATCAGCTTAGATGGGTCTCACTCTGAATTCAAAGTATTTAACATTTTAGGGAGATTATCTACCCTATCATATGCACTATGTCTACTATAAAGTTGATCAATTCAAATTTCAATTTTATCATAATAGTACATATTGTGAGAATTGCACAGATGAGAACATAAGCATTTTAACAGTGGGTATAGATTCATAAGTGAACTCATTCTAAATTCAACATTCCTAAGTTAATTTTGAAAGAATTGAACTTGGCCTCATCCAGTGGCTTGGTGAAGATATCAGCTACTTGATTGTCTGTGGGGACATATTCAAGTTTGATATCATCACACTCTACATGCTCTCTAATAAAATGGTACCTTATTTCTATGTGCTTGGTCCTGCTATGGGAGACAGGATTTTTGGCAATAGAAATAGCACTGGATGAGTCACACAGCAGGGGAGATTGACTGACCTTGATGTTGTAATCCTCCAATTGATGTTGGATCCACAAAAGTTGAGCACAATAGCTGCCTGCAGCAATGTACTCTGACTCAGCTGTGGATATGGCCATACTGGTTTGCTTTTTGCTACTCCAAGAGATCAGCCTCCTCCCTAGGAATTGACAAGTGCTACTTATGCTTTTCCTGTCTTCTTTGCACCCTGCAAAATCTGCATCTGAATAGCCTATCAATTCAAAGTCATTGATCCTAGGGTACCAAAGGCCAAGATTTAGGCTGCCCTTGAGGTATCTCAAGATCCTCTTGATAGAGGTGTAGTGAGATTCCTTAGGACAAGCTTGATACCTAGCACAAACACATGTAGAATACATAATGTCTGGCCTACTAGCAGTCAAGTACAACAAGGATCCAATGATACACCTGTACATGGATTCATCAAAGGCCTTCCCCTTTTCATCCTTTTCTAGTGAAACATTAGATCCCATGGGTGTTCTCATGGTGGAGGCTGACTCCATCCCAATTTCTTGATGAGCTCCTAGGTGTACTTAGTCTGGGAAATGAAAATTCCATCATCAGGCTGTTTCACTTGGATCCCCAGGAAATATTTAATTTCACCCATACTGCTCATCTCAAACTCCCCCTGCATTAGATTGGCAAATCTCTTGCAGAGTTTATCATCAGTAGACCCAAATATTATGTCATCAACATAGATTTGGACTTGGAGACACTTGCCCCTTGTTTCCCTAAGAAACAATGTGCTATCTATCTTTCCCCTCAAAAACTTGTTCTTGATGAGAAAGCTGGACAATGTCTCATACCAAGCCATGGAGGCTTGCTTAAGACCATATAGAGCTTTCCTAAGTAGATAAACATGAGAAGTAAGAGTAGACAAAACCTGATGGCTGCTCTACATACACTTCTTCTTTCAGATTTCCATTTTGGAATGCTGACTTGACATCCATCTGGTACACTTTGAAGCCTTAATGGGCTGCATATGCAAGGAATAGCCTTATGGCCTCCAACCTTGCAACTGGGGCAAAGGTTTGGTCAAAGTCTATTCCTTCCTCTTGCCTATACCCTTTTGGAACAAGCCTAGCCTTGTTCTTGATGATTGTCCCATTTTCATCCATCTTATTTCTGAAGATCCATTTGGTGCCAATGATGTTGTGTCCCTGTGGTCTTGGCACCAACTTCCATACTTTGCATCTCTTGAATTGCAAAAGTTCTTCCTGTATTGCCTGAATCCAGAATGGATCCAAGTTGGCCTCTTCAAACTTTTTAGGCTCTACCTGTGACAGGAAACTGAGGAATAAGGCCTCATTGTGAGCCCTGCTCCAAGTTGTCACACCTTGTTGAACATTCCCAATAATCTGCTCCAAGGGATGATCCCTTAGATATCTTGTAGCTGCAGGGAGTCTATCCTCTACATGCTGAGTTTCTTCCACTGGGTCAGCATCTGTTGAAAATGTTGAAGTGGAAATTTTTAGGAGTTGGTGGTCTGGGAGGGTGATCGCGCGGTCTGGTGAGACCGCACGTCTGGCGATCTGCCCTGCGGTCTGACTTATCTTTAAGTCTAGCCTCGGTCTCCTGGCGTGACTGTCATTCTGTGTCCAAGGTGCTGGGGTAAGGCCACGCAGTCTGTTCTGTGACCGTGTGGCAGGCTATCTACCTCAGGGCTGTGCCGGTCTAGTGTGACCGCACAGGTTGGTTCAGGTTTCTAGAAGCCGATCTTATGGCTATCCAGGTTCCTGGTTGTTTTCGCTGACTAAGGCATCTTAGTCGAGCAGTCTCTGTTCGCGGTCTCAGGAGGAGGCTGGCAGGCGATCAGGTTGTGTTCGATGTGACGATTGGCGAACAAGTTGTGTTCGCGGTCTCATTGGCGAACATTGGTGGTGGGCGGCTTCACTGTGGGAGTGGCGATCTTCCGTGGTCTGTTGTTGAAGCCGGCGATCTCACCTAAGCAGAATGATCTGTTGCTGATCGCGTAGTTGACCGGTTCTGGTCGCGCGATCTGGAGGGTGGTGATCCTATCTCTTAGGGTGGTGACTGGATCAGGTCTCACGCCTATAAATAGGAGTCACTATAGCAGCATTAGTATCGCACCAAGTGTAAGCTGAGCTCGCGTATAATTCTTGCGGTCTCAATTCTTGTGACCGGTCGGTCTTGCTGATTGAACTTTCCTTGTGCAGCTTCTGCGGATTGTGTGGGCAGTAGTGATCACCGCTTCTTCTGAAAGTGGTCGGGCGGTCTCGTGGCTTGCAGTGTGGGTTGCTGGAGTTCGAGAGAATCAGTGGATTTCGGAAGGAGGGCGTGAAAGATCAGCGGTCAGGAGTGTTGATCGGTGACCGGCAGTGTTTGCGGTCAGGCAGCTATCAGAGATCGGCAAGCAGACCACGCGGTCTGCGGTCTCAGTTATCTTTCTCTTCAGCATTGTATTTTACCCTTTGGTTTGTGTACTGGAAAAATCATGTCTTGCCATGTATACCTCTCCCTGTAATGAAGATTTTTGTTATCAATAAAGACTTTATTTCCATCATGTGCTTCTGGTTGTTTGTCTTGTGAATTCTAAGTTGTATGATTCCTGCTCACTCCATAAAGATTCAGAAAATTTCACATGGTATCAGAGGGAGGTTCGAGTGGATAGAGCAGTGAACAACTTAGTGTAGCAATCGCCTTTGTGAAGAAGGAACCAGTGGTAGAGCCATGGAAGCGAGGAGTCTTGGAATTGAGATGCTAAACTTGACCAACTTTAAGAAGTGGAGGTCTTGCATGCAGAGTTATCTTCTGGGAGAGGACCTCTGGGAGGTGGTTGGAGGAGAGAGCACGGAGGAAGTCTTTCTGGTTGGAGATAACCATAATGAGGTGAGGAACTGGAGGCGGCTTAATGCCAAAGCAGAGTTCGCCCTGAAGAGGGCAATATCACCTGATTTGTTTGATCACATCTTGGGGTGTGCATCAGCTGCAGAGATCTGGAGAGCCCTGGATGGGCTGTTTAACAAAAAGAATGTGGTAAGACTTCAGTTCCTGGAGAATAAGCTGGCCAGATCGGCTCAAGGTGACCTTTCTATCTCTACGTTCTTCTTGAAGATGAAGAACTTGTGCGCCGAGATTTCAGCGCTGGATCCTGATGAGCCAATTTCTGAGGCGAAGCTGAAGAGGCACATCATCTGTGGCTTGTGGAAGGAATATGTTGCCTTTGTGATGTCGGTGCAGGGTTGGGCAAATCAGCCGTCTCTGCTGGAGCCAGAAAATCTGCTTGCTTCGCAGGAGAGTCTGGCAAGGCAGATGGCGGGGGTGTCGGTGTCTGGGGGAGATGGCAAAGTTCTCTTCACGGGAAAGAAGAAGAAGTGGGATAAGAAGAAGACCGTTGGAGGAGGCAATGGGCCTTCAACTTCTGGACAACGAGAGAGGGGCTATGCTCCTAAGGCTGAAGGGAAGAAGAAGGGGGAAGGTCCCATGTGCTTCAGGTGCGGAAAGGATGGTCACATCAGGAAGGAGTGCCGGGTGAATCTTCAGCCGGGGCATGCTGCTGCAGGAAAGGGGGAAGCTGAAGCCAGGCAGGTTGATGGAGGTTGGGGAGGAGCCTTCTTGGCTTCTGTTGGAGTTGAGGCTCCTATCAACTATTAGGAGGACTGGATCGTGGACTCGGGGTGTGTTCATCACCTCACCGGGGATGAGTCGAAGCTTTCTTCAGCGCAACCTTATTCAGGTAATGATGTCATTATTACTGCCGATAATACCGTGCATGCTGTAGAGAAGGTGGGGGTTGTTTCCTTGGGCAGTGATAGGGGCCACTAACTTTGAAGAGTGTCTATCATGTGCCCGGAATGAGGAAAAACCTCTTCTCCATGACCAACATTGTAGACGTTGGGTATCACATTCTGTTTGGCCCAACAGGTGTGAGGTTTCTTCGGAATGTGGAGGCGGTGAAGGCTGAGGTAGTTCATGTGGGGAGGAGAGCTAAAGACTTGTTCGTGCTTTCGACAAGTTCTTATGTCGACAAGATGAGGACAAACGATAGGGCTGTGATATGGCACGAGAGGTTGGGGCACGTCGGGATGGATAAGCTGAAATCTTTGGCGGCGAAGGGTCTGGTCAAGGGCCTGCCTAGTCTATCTTCCTACGGAGACGATCATGTGTGAGCAGGATGTCAGTTCGGCAAGTATCATCGACTACCGTTTGACAAGTCGCATACAAGGAGTTGTGTGTCGCTGGAGTGCATCCACGGTGACTTGATGGGACCGACTACTACCCCAAGCCTCGGAGGCAGCAGATATATGCTGGTGTTGATCGATGATTACACCAGATATGTCTGGTTTTATTTTTTGAAGGAGAAGGCGGAGGAGTTTGCCAAGTTTGTGGAGTTCAAGGAGCTCGTGGAGGGTCGGCTTGGACTACGGGTTAAGAAGCTGAGGACTGACAACGGAGAGGAGTTCACCTCTGGTGAGTTCTCTACTTTTTGCAGGAAGGCGGGCATCCGGAGGGAGCTTACTTGTGCGCATACTCCACAACAAAACGGTTTTGCAGAATGAAAGATCTGTCACCTGACGGAGACATGCAAGTGTTGGCTGCATGCCAAGAGTATCCCAAAGTCCTTTTGGGCGGAGGGAATGTCTTGTGCTGCCTACGTCATCAACAGGATGCCTCTCAGTCCCATTAATATGAAGACCCCGCATGAATTTATGTTCAAGGAAAATCCAAGCGTGGCACACCTTCGGGTGTTTGGTTCCACCTGCTATGTGCATGTTCCAGATGCGCTTCGGACGAAGCTAGATGCGAAGGCAAGGAAGCTAGTCTTCATGGGTTATGATGACCGGAAGAAGGGCTGGAAGTGCATGGACCCCGAGACGCGGAGATTTGTTGTATCTCGCGATGTCGTGTTCGATGAGGTGAAATCTTACAAGGGGGGCTCTGGTGTTGAGCTACCTGAAAGCAGGGTGGAGGAGCCAGAGAAAGCTGTGGAAAATATTCAGGTGGAGCTACCTGTGTCACCAGGTGGTCCATCAATATCTAGTTCTGAGACAGAGGCTTCTGGTTCAGGAAGCAGGGGGAGTGATGCTCCTAGTACGTCTTGGAGGGGAGCTAGGGAAGAAGCAGCTGAGGATACTACGAGTCAGGGGAAGGCATTGCGGAGATCGAAGCGAACTATCATTGCCCCTGATCGCTATACAGGAGGAAACATGGTGAGCTTTGTCTCATGTTTCTTTGTTGGTCCCTTGGAAGAGAGGGAGCCGTCGAGCTTTGAAAAGGACAAAGGCATGGAACAGTGGGATTCGGCTATGCAGGAAGAGAAGAGTGCTCTTGAGAAGAATGAGACTTGGTCTCTGGTGCCCAAGCCCAAGAGTATCACCCCTGTGACATGCACGTGGGTCTACAAGCTTAAGAAGAAGGCTGATGGCAGTATCGAGCGATACAAGGCTAGCCTTGTGGCTCGTGGATTCTCGCAGCAATACGGTGAATACTATGAAGAGACATTTAGTCCGGTGGCAAAAATGACTTCAGTTCGGGTTGTGATTGCCTTGGCGGCATGTTGGGGGTGGAAGATTTGGCAGCTTGACGTAAAGAATGCGTTCTTCTACGACGAGATTGACAAGGACATCTTCATGGTCCAGACACTAGGCTTCGTATCTGAAGATTTTCCGGAGCATGTCAGCAAGTTGAAGAAGGCCCTATATGGGTTGAAGCAAGCGCCGAGGGCGTGGTATGGAAAAATTGCAGAGTATCTCTTATTCTGCGGGTTTGGGGCTTCAGACTCAGACTCAAGCTTGTTCGTCAAGAAGAGCGGGGAGCTTCAAGTCATCGTGCTTATATACGTCGACGATATGATCGTGACGGGGAATTCGAAGGAGGAGGTAGCGCAGCTTCGGGCAGAGCTATGTATCAGGTTTGAGATGAAGGATCTGGGTGAGCTTCACCATTTCCTTGGACTCGAGGTGCAAAGGAAGGAGAGTGGAGTGCTGGTGTCCCAGGCTGGATATGCGGAGCGGATCGTGGAGCGGTTCGGCATGAAGGAAGGGAAGTGCACTTCCACACCTCTGTAGAAGGCCATGAAACATCGTAAGGATGAGGGGAGGATTTTGGGAGATCCGTTGGTGTTCCGAGCTCTAGTTGGGAGCTTGATCTACTTGACGATTACCAGGTCGGATATTGCATATGCAGTTGGCAGGGTGAGCCGTTATATGGCGGAACCACGGATGCCTCATCTTCTAGCGGCCAAGAGTATATTGAAGTATGTCAAGGCGACCTCAGATATGGGTCTCCTTTACAGGAGGGATGCGGGCTTCGAAGTGCATAGATACATGAATGCTGATTATAGGGGAGATTTGGATGATCGAAAGTCGACATCTGGATACGTCTTCATGGCAGGCCCCACGGCTATATCATGGTGTAGTAAGAAGAAGGATTCTATGTCTGTTTCAACCATGAATGCGGAATACAAGGCTTCGTCCTTGGCAGCTCAGGAAGCCATCTGGCTTAGGAGGTTGGTTGGAGACGTCCATATGGAGGTTCGGGGTCCGACTCTGCTCTGCGGAGACAACGAGAGTGCTCTCAATCTGGTCACTAATCCAGTTTGTCACGCGAGGACCAAGCATATCGAGATCGAGCATCATTTCATTCGTGAGAAGGTGCTGGAGGGGTCTCTTTCGGTCGAGCATGTTCGGAGTCAGGACAACATTGCTGACATCTTCACAAAGGCGCTGGCGAAGGGGCCGTTCACTCGACTGAGGGGTCTACTTGGGCTGTTTTCAACTTCCCACTTCAAGGGGGAGTGTTGAAAATGTTGAAGTGGAACTTTTTAGGAGTTGGCGGTCTGGGAGGGTGATCGCGCGGTCTGGTGAGACCGCACGTCTGGCGATCTGCCCTACGGTCTGACTTATCTTTAAGTCTAGCCGCGGTCTCCTGGCGTAACTACCATTCTGTGTCCAAGGTGCTGGGGTAAGGCCGCGCGGTCTGGTCTGTGACCGCGTGGCAGGCTGTCTACCTCAGGGCTGTGCTAGTTTGGTGTGACCGCACAGGTTGGTTCAGGTTTCCAGAAGCCAGTCTTATGGCTATCCAGGTTCTTGGTTGTTTTCGCTGATTAAGGCATCTTAGTCGAGCGGTCTCTGTTCGCGGTCTCAGGAGGAGGCTGGCAGGCGATCAGGTTGTGTTCGATGTGACGATTGGCGAACAAGTTGTGTTCGCGGTCTCGTTGGTGAGCATTGGTGGTGGGAGGCTTCACTGTGGGAGTGGCGATCTTCCGCGGTCTGTTGGAGAAGCCGGCGATCTTACCTAAGCAGAATGATTTGTTGCTGATCGCGCGGCTGACCGGTTCTGGTCGCGCGATCTGGAGGGTGGTGATCCTATCTCTTAGGGTGGTGACTGGATCAGGTCTCACGCCTATAAATAGGAGCCATTGTAGCAGCATTAGTATCGCACCAAGTGTAAGCTGAGCTCGTGTATAATTCTTGCGGTCTCAATTCTTGTGACCGGTAGGTCTTGCTGATTGAACTTTCCTTGTGCAGCTTCTGTGGATTGTGCGGGCAGCAGTGATCACCTCTTCTTTTGAAAGTGGTTGGGCGGTCTCGTGGATTGTAGTGTGGGTTGCTGGATTTCGGTAGAATCAATGGAGTTCGGAAGGAGGGCGCAGAAGCTCAGCGGTCAGGAGTGTTGATCGGTGACCGGCAGTGTTTGCGGTCAGGCAGCTATCGGAGATCGGCAAGCAGACCGCGCGGTCTGCGATCTCAGTTATCTTTCTCTTCAACATTGTATTTTTCCCTTTGGTTTGTGTACTGGCAAAATCATGTCTCGCCATGTATACCTCTCCCTGTAATGAAGATTGTTGTTATCAATAAAGACATAAAGATTCGGAAAATTTCACAGCATCTTCTTCAGCATCATGCACCTCTACTTCTTCTGTAATTGCTGCATCAGTATGTGCTTTACTGATGCTGGATAGTTCTTGTATAGATAGTTCTTCAATGGCCCTTTCACTTCCTGTCAAAACAGAAGAACTGGACCAGCCCCTATAAATTAGGCTGGTCTCATCAAACACCACAAGCATGGACTCTTCAACAACATGGGTTTTCTTGTTATATACTCTATAGGCTCTACTATGTGAGCTATAGCCAACAAGAACCCCCAAGTAGCATTTTTCAGCAAACTTGGTTAATTGAGATTTTCCATTGTTTAAAATGTAGCAATTAGATCCAAAGATCCTAAAGTATGAAATTGTTGGTTGTTTGCCTTTCAGAATCTCATAGGGGGTAATTCCATGAACTTTATTGATGGAAGCTCTATTGAGAACATAACAGGCAGTATTGACTACTTCAGCCCAGAAATATTCTAGGAGTGAAGAGTCACTAAGCAATGTTCTCCCAGCTTCTATCAATGTTCTATTCCTCCTCTCAGCCACACCATTTTGTTGTGGGGTCCTTGGGGAGGAAAACTCTTGGATGATACCTAGTTCTTGATAGAACCTTGTCATGGATTCAGATTGAAACTCTGTGCCATGGTCAAACCTAGTTCTGACCACAAAACATTGCAAATCATTCTGAATGGCCTTGATATGGCTTATAAAGACATTTAGAGTATCTGATTTCTTTTTAAGGAAAAATACCTATGTATATATTGAGTGATCATCAACAATCACTAAGGTATACAACTGACCTCCTAAGCTTTGAATTGGCATAGGACCAAACAAGTCCATGTGTAATAAATAAAGGCATCTCTTTGTGTCTTTGGAGCCAATACTTTTAAAAGTGGCCCTTGTTTGCTTGCCCATTTGGCAAGCATGACATGGGCCATTTTTAACACATTTTAAATTAGGACTATTTCTAACCAAGTTCTTAGAGAATAGTCTATGCATTGCCTTGTAGTTGATGTGGGCAAGTCTCTTGTGCCACTGAACACATAGAGACTCGCTCTCATTTGCCACAAGACACACAGGAGAAGAAGGTGATTTGCAAATAAAATATAAACAATAAACATTTCCACTCCTAGTGCCTGAAATTATGGTTTCCAAGTCATTAGACTTTTTGATTAGGCACTTATCATTGTGGAATTCATTGACATAGCCAAGATCACATAGTTGGCTTATGCTAACAAGGTTGTGTTGCAACCCTTCAACATAAGCCACTTTAGTGATGGTGACTATGTCATTTGTGATCATACCATAACCTCTGGTGAATCCCTTTTCTGAACCCCCAAAGATGACTTTGGGTCCACTCTTCACTGCTTTGTATTCCTGCAGTAAACCCTTGGTTCCTGTCATATGTCTTGAGCACCCACTGTCCAAATACCAAATCTGCCCAAGGCTGGTATTTGAACTAATATGCATGATGGAATTTAATTACCCTTAGGAACCCAATTGATTTTGGGTCCTAGGTACTTGTTAGTCTGATAAGATAACCTCACACTAGCTGCACTCTTTGCAGGAAGGCTCTTCTTTGCATTAGGTACATTGGGATTGTACCAAAAATCTATGGCAAAGTGTCCCACTTTACCATAACACCAACATTCATGAATGTTGTATCTGCTCTTCTGAACAATTCCTGAGGAAACAGCATTACTATGCCTTAGTTCAGGAGGGGAGACAGCTGTAATCTTCCTATTTCTCTCAGCAATGATTTGACTGAATGTTAATCTATGTGTTGTCTTGATGCCCTTTGTTTTGATGACATCAGCTTGCTTTGTCTTGGTAGCTATACAAGATCTGATGGCATCAGACACTGAGCAGCAAGTCTTGTCAATAGATTTGACAGTAGAAATTTTCTTTGCTGAAATAAATTTAGAAGATCTTGCACCCTGATTCTTGAATGAGGGGGCTGAGGTACCAAATACAAAAGGTCCAGGTTGGGCCATTTGAATTTCCTCATGGGGAGCCTTCATGGCACTCAATCCCATTCCCTTTCTTCCACTATGGGAAGGATTGTTTTCCTTCCTATAGTTACTTCCATTCTTCTAGTGACCATACATGCTTTCATGGTCATACCTATTGGAAGGAAGTTATACCTTTTGAAAGGTTGTTTGAGGCTTAGCCTTACCCCTGCTCTTTTCTCCACTCCCTTCTCCTGCTTCCATTTTATTGAATCCTAGTTCTCTTCTACTGGATTGAGAAGAGAAGGAGTCAATAAAAGGGAGCACAGATTTAGGCTTGGAGAATTGAGCTACTAGGCTTTTATCTTTGAGAAGCTTTTCCTCAAGATCCTTGATGATCTTATTCTATAGAGAAATATAGCTCAAATGGGCAATTGTTATCCCCTTGAGTTTGCTTATTTCTCTACTCATCTGAGCCACCAAAGTAGGAGACTCAGAACAATTTCTTTCAGCCTTTTAAGTGAGTCAATCTCTAGGGCTTGGCTTTTGACAAGCTTCTTGCTCTCTTTCAGAGAAATAACTAGAGCATCATATTTGTCAATCAATTGATTGACACCCACTTCATATTATGAATCATAATCATCAGTTGATGAGTGTGCATCAGATTCTGGAATTAATTCATACTTAGAGGAAGAGAGAGGAGTAGGTACCTGGTCAGGTGTGTCCTGGCAATCTTCATCATCTAATGTTATGGCCATTAGGCCAATATGTTCTTCAACATCTTCATCCACCTCCATATCACTGTCTGAATGTGATAGAGGGGCCCTGATGCCCACCTTTGCTGCCGGAAAGTCCTCATCTTCCTCAGCAGCAAACAGCCCAATATAGGCCTCTTCTTCATCATCTGAATCTGATGATGATGACTCAGATTCACTCCAGCTTTTGTCCTTCTTGGCTAGGAAGGATTTCTCACCTTTTCTTCCCTTCTTGTGATACGGCTTGTTATCACCCTTATCCTTTCTTTTCACTGGACAGTTAGCATGACATGTCCAGGCTTACTGCAGCAATAACAAATTACATTAGTTAAACCATGTTTAACATGTTTAGAGTCATACCTGTCCCCTTTGGGCTACTGCCTATATTCCCTGCTTGAATCCTTCCTAGGATGTGAGGAGGAGGAAAGCTTATTCTTCCACTTCTTCCTTCTCATCATCTTTTTGAATTTCCTTGAGAAGGCAGCAAATTCCTCATCAGAAGAGCTATTTTCAGATGAGCAGTGATCTCAATTGTCTGAGTCAGCAGCCCTTCTTGGAGGGGTAGGAATTCTTGTCTTGCTCTTCTTGGACCCTTCAACCTTGAGGGCCACAGACTTCTCCCTAGCATGAGGCCTGGAGGAGGTGTCCTCTTCCTTTCTAGCAGATAGTTGCATCTCATATGAGAGCAACTTTCCAAACAGAGTGTGAGGAGGAGTTTCACTCAACTTTGCCACTTCCCTGATGGCACAGATTTTGGTATCCCAGTCTCTAGTTAGATATCTTAGGAATTTATCATTCAACTCATAATGAGTGAAGGTCCTCTCATAGGTCCTCAACTCATTAACTATTCTGAAGAATCTTTCATAGCAGTCAGCTATGCATTCCTGATTTTATTGCCTAAAGGCTTCATACTCCTGATTGAGGAGGGATTTCCTATCATTCCTCACTTCTTCAGTCCCTTCCATGTACATAATCAATGTATCCCACATCTCCTTTGCAGTTTCACAGTGCACCAAGTTTTGGAAAGTTGAATCATCAATATCATTGACAATAATATTTTGAGCCCTTTTATCCATTGTAGCCAATGCTATTTCATCCCTTGTCATTTCAGTGTAAGATTTGCCTACCTGCCTAGTAGGATCAATGGTGGAGGGCTTTATGATAACGAAGGGGCCTTCCTAAACAGTGATTAAGATTATAGGGTCTGAAGCTTCCATGAACGGCCTAACCCTTTGTTTCCAGATGCCAAAGGTTTCCTTTTTGCATATAGGGAGCTTCATTGAACCCATTTCCTTCTTAACTCCACTTGAAGCCATTGGATTCATATTTAATAATACCTATGTAGGATCTGGTCAGGCAGTTAAGCCCTTTATGACCAACCTCCCTCTAATACCACTTGAAAGATTATATAGGTATATGATCTAATTCACCTAGAGGGGGGGGGTGAATAGGTCTTTTGATTTTTACTTGTTTGATATGGATTGTTAAAATTATTCTAAGCAAGTAAACAAGCACACCCAGAAAACTCACAAGTGTTTATAGTGGTTCCCCAAGATAGTTTGTCTATGGGTAGTCCACTTTCCCCCTTCACCCTTCTAACAGTGTGTTAGACAGGGCCAACTCCTCCAAACTCAGCTCCAAGAGCTTACAACATAGATCCCTCGGGATCTCTCAGGTTTTCCCAAACCCTACCTCAGGTACAGTAGCCCTATCTCAGATCTCACAGATCCTACCTCAGAGGAATCCACCTCCTACAGCTCAGACCACATCCTGGTCCTACCTCAGATCACACAGATCCTACCTCAGAGGAATCCACCTCCTACAACTCAGACCACCTGCTGGTCCTACAATCTCAGGCCAAGTGGCCCTACAAACTCAGAATCCAAAGGCTCCTATAGATAATATAATGAGGTTTACAGTATGAAGGAAGAAAAGATCAAGCCTGTTCTTCTTCTTCTTTTCAGCTGTTGTTGCAGACATGAATCAGGGAGGAGTGGTATAGCTCCAATCTTGATTCTACTTGATCAGCACTTCAGATGAAGGACTGGATCTACTTGCTCTATCTTGAGATGAATCAAGATGAGCTATCTCTTCCTTGCAGCCTTGTGTTAGCCCAGTTCTTGGCTGCCGACAATGGAACAGTTCGCTTCCACTTCTTTTCGTGCTCGAGAGAAAGATTGATAGCAGAAGTGCTTTCCTCTAACCTAATTTATCCCTTTTATACATCTCCGATCTTCAACGGCTCTCAGCCGTCCTTCTGACTGATATGGGAGTGACTGCTGGACCCCATAATGCTTTTCTGCAGCTTGCGCCAAGGGCAGAACCCGCCATGTCACGTTTGAACTGTCTCAGCGGTTGGGCTGAGATGGCTTCCTCTTCTCAGCGGATTTTGTCGATCTGCAGATAAGTTTCTGCGTTCGACGAACAACATTCTGCATTCGACGAACTTCATTCTTCATTCGACGAACACGCCAAGTCTCAGCGCTTGATTCTATCCCGTCTCTACATTCAACGAACTGAGTTCTGCGTTCGACGAACAGCATTCTGCGCTCGACGAACTCGCCAAGTCTCAGCGGTTTCTTCTGTCTCATCTCAGCTTTCGACGAATTGAGTTCTGCATTCGACGAACAGCATTTTGCGCTCGACGAACTCGCCAAGTCTAAGCGGTTTCTTCTGTCTCGTCTCAGCGTTCGATGAACTGAGTTCTTCATTCGACGAACTGCATTCTGCGTTCGACAAACTCGCCAAATCTTTCCCAACTGCATGCTGCTTCTTTCTCGTCTCAGCGGATCCGCTGAGACAGACAGCCGTCTCAGCGGTTTCTTCTATCTGCAACTCATCTTGTCCAGAAGCCTTCTCAGCAGCTCCTGACCTCGTCTCAGCGGTTCAGCTGAGACAAATCTTCATCTCTTAGGAGATGATTTCTCCTGATCTAAGGGCATGATTGGCCCTTTCTCTTGAGTTACCTGAGCTTGTACATCTTACAAAAATGTGGCTTTATCAAATACATCTTGTACTTAGAATTGTGAGTGATGCCTCTTCAAATCAAAGGAATATTTAGGGCAATATTCCCAACACCTGGGGTGCATCTTGCGCGAATCAAGGACTACATGCGGCTGATTCAACGCGAGGTCTGGGCGGTCCACGAGTACCATTATCCGAGGGTTCCACCGCGCTCTGGTGTGCGAGACCGTGGCCGCTGGAAATGGCATAATTACTAAACAGTTGTATCTTATTGTTACTTATTTCTTTCTCTAGCTACCATTTCCCCCTGCTCCTGGGGGTTCCGAACAATTAGAAATGTTGTAATAAGGACATTCTCGCTTGCTCGCGAGCATTCTTTCCTTATCGCCATGCTAATAATGATTGCGCCCTGCTTGTTTTTTGCTCGAATGTGTCTGGCTCGCGAAACTTCGTCTCGCCCTTGCGGCCTTTGCTTTTCCTTTCTGTAGTTTTGGCCCACCCGTGGCGAGCCAGCAGACTTTGCCAGGACGCCAACTAGCTTGGAGTGGATAAGACCTCCGAGTGCCGAAAAATAACTGCGCGATTCCGTTATCCGCACCCCCCGGCGCTTCGTATCCTTCCCGCCCATTTTATTTCTATAAATTGCCATCGTCGTTTACTTTCTAACTACCGCATTAACTGTTCTCCATCTCCCTTTCTCTCCTCCAGACCTTCTCACTAATTTTCAGCTCGTGCCCGCTCCTTTCCCGGCTCGCAGGTATTAGCACCATGGTTGTTGAGGGTGAGTCAGAGGGGCGAGCCAGGTGCGCTGGGGCTTTCCGCGACCACATCTTCTTCGGCGCCTCGCTAACCGGTGACCAGTTCCTCAACATTGTGGACAACTACATCCCTTCGGGGTACTCCGCTCGCCTCCCACCGAGCACCACCAGCCTCAACAATCCATCCACAAACGAGCTCGCCATACCAATTGCCCATTTTGAGAATGGGCTGCGACTCCCACTCTGGCCGGAGGTTCGCCAGGTAACGTATTCGATCCTCACCATTCTTACCCGCCTTACGAGGAGTATTGCTAAACTTGCCTTAACAAATTTCTTAGGTACTCAAGTACTACGGCGTCATTCTGAGCCAGCTGACGCCGAATGCGGTCGTCGTCGTGGTCGCGTTCTCCTGCTACCTGCGAGAGGAGAAGATTGAGTTCAGCATGCTCATCTACCGCTAAGTCTTCTCCTTCCGCGCGTATAAGGACTGTATGACACACTTTGTGAGCCAGCATGTCACTGTATGCCTGACGGTGAACAAAGCCCACTACTGGCACCAAAAGTTTATCCTGGTGAAAGGACCATTCGGTAACATCCCCTTCTCCCCCCTCCAACGGGATGACGCAACCTACCGCCCTCCTGCCTCGCTCGACGGTGATGATGCGAGGCTCTATCAATACCTGGACGATAAAAACTTTGAGGTCGTCCACCTTCGGCAGAGGGTTGACTCGCTGCTGCCAGTCCCGTAAGGGGAAGGTTTGACTCGCACTCGCAAGTTCTTATGTATCTTTTTCTCATTCTATCTGATGAGCAATTTATTTACTCATCTTTTAGTATAGGTTTATTATATTTTTAATATGAAATTATGTTATTTATATGAATTATATCATATAAATCCGTCCATTTATTATTTCATAAGCTAACTTGAGTCTATTTTGTGTTTTCAGATTTTCTGGGCTGTTTTAAGCAAAATGTAAAATTACACACCCCAGGTCACGGGCGTGACCCATGGGCGTGTAACCTACAAAGTGATCCAGATAGGTTTCCGCCACCCCGGAGTCGTTCCGTGAAGAATTCATCAAGTACACGCCCCAGGTCACGGGCGTGACCAAGGGCGTGACATCATAGTCACGGCCGGAATCCACACCAGCTGCCAGCACGCCTGCCACATCATTTAAAGTTACACCCCCTAGGTCACGGGCGTGACCTGGGGGCGTGACCATTGGATATGAACTGCGTTCGACAAATATTCAGGCGATCGACGAACTGCGCCTGGCTGCTACGTTCGACGAAAATGTTGCGTTCGACGAAAATGTTGCGTTCGACAAAGTGGCTGCTGCGTTCGACAAAATGACTACTGCGTTCGACGAATTTGCTGCATTCGACGAATACGCTGAGATTGATGAATGTTCAACAGCGCCCTCTCCCACCAAGGTTTCCCGCCAGCTGAAGATTTAGAGATTACACGCCCCAGGTCACGGGCGTGACCTAGGGCGTGACGCATCCGAAATGCCTGCATTGAAGCTAGAATGCACCCTCTCCGCCAGCACCGATCACGCCCCCTACACGCCCCTTGGTCACGGGCGTGACCAAGGGCGTGTAACACCAAAAATTCAGCTATTTAAAGGGAGCTTTTCCAGATGTTTAGGGATGAATTTTTGGAGTTCTAGCTTATTTTCTTGCACTAGTTTTAATCTTGTATGTCCTTTTCTTCTTGCACTTTTATTTCCCAAGCTTGTAACTCTCAATTTTCTAGTTGTAATTTCTTTTTCTAATTAATAAAATAGTATTTTTTTTCTCTTATTTTACTCTCAACTTTCATTATGTACTTCTTTCATTTCATTGTTTCCTCCATCTCTATAAGTTGCTAAATTCTATTAGTACTCGACCGAGATGATCCAAGGGAAATATAATTCTTGATTTAAATTCTAGCTTCTCTTTCTATTCCTTAGAATACTTTAGATTTATTCTTGAACTATTATTGGATTGAGATTATATTTTCGATATATAATTCTCATCTTTGTTTTTGCAATCTAATAACCGAGAGATTTTGATTTCGAATCGATCATTTCAAGAATAAAGAGAGTTTAATGCACTCCTCAAGCGAGGATGACATAATTCTTCCAGATTGGAGTCAAATCCAATAGAGGGGTTCACTACGATAAGGCGAGTTTTAGATTTTGATTCTAGAATGAAAGTTCGTTTGATCAACTAAACTAAGATGAGCGTATCCTCGAGAGAGGTGTGTTCATAAATCGGGAACCTCCACGGTCAAGCATTTTCTTAAGAGATTTAGAAGTTGTTCTTTTTATATTTTATTTTCCCAAGGTGATTCAAGTTTGAGTACTATCCTTTAACTCATCACTTTAAATAAGTTATTTCTCTTTCTCGCAACCAACAAACCACAAGTTTTATTCGATAAAATAATAGAGATTTTCCGAAGTAAGAGTACTCAACCGCCCAAAGTCTAATACGACCTTGGTTTTTATAACCTATACTACATTCGATACGGTACACTTGCCGTTATCGTTTGCGGATATAGTTTTGCTCGCATCAAGTTTTTGGCGCCGTTGTCGGGGACTACGGTTGATATTTTGAAAAACAAAATATCTATTTATTTTATCTTTTCTTTTCTTATATTTAAAGTGCAACTAAATTCCTGGAAAGGACGCTTTGGGCTTGAATTCCCATCATTGCCTCTAGTACCTTGCAAACCCTTCACCGGATAGATCTTGGGAAGTCCTGGACTAATTTTAATTCACCATAATAAAAATAAAATAAAATAAAATAAAAATTATATATTAAAAAATTTTATAATTAAAATATTTATCTAAACTTTTATTTTATTTATCTTTTTCGCATCTTTTCCTCTTTTATTTTTGGTTTATGACCCGAGGAGACTCTTCAGTCAATCTAGAATTTTATTTTGATCCAGAAATCGAGCGCACCTTGCGGCGTCGTCTCCGATTTAGTGATCTACCAATGATTCAAGAAGAGTCAATCGGAGAAACTAACGAAGGCTTAATGGATAACCCCGACCATAATGAGGCCCCGCTACGGACTATGTCCTATTATGCGAGGCCAAATTGGGAGGGAACACAATCTAGCATTATTCGTCCGGCGGTGGCGAATAATAATTTTGAAATCAAAACGACTATCATTCAAATGGTACAGCAAACCGTCATCTTTGACGGGTTACCAGATGAAGATCAAAATTTACATTAATTAAATTTTTTGGAAATTTGCGATACATTTAAGATAAATGGCGTCACCGATGACGTCATTCATTTGCGTTTATTTCCATTTTCTTTGCGGACTAAGGCCAAACAATGGTTGGGATCTCTTCTAGAGGTTCCATCACTACGTGGGCCGAAATGACGGAGAAAATTTTAACTAAATATTTTCCTCCGGCGATGTCTGCAAATTACGTACGGACATTCTCTCATTTATGCAAATAGACTCGGAGTCTCTCTATGACACATGAGATCGCTTCAAGGAATTATTGTGGAGATGTCCTCGCCACGCCCTTCCTTTATGGCAACAAGTTCAAACATTCTACAATGGTTTGAATCTCCAAACGAGGCAAATGATTGATGCAGCAGCTGGGGGAAATCTAAATAACAAAACCCCAAATGTCGCTCAAGAGCTTTTTGAGGAGATGGCCATGAATGCTTATCAGTGGAATGCGCCACGGTCGCGTCCTAACAAACCGACCGGAAGTCGAGGCCACCCCGAATTTAGCACATCAAGTAGAATGGCTTACTAAGCAAATGGCGGAGATGTCTGCTTCCTCTGCCATTAACGGGGCTAATAATTATAATAATAATTATTATTATAATAATTATTATTATAATCAAGAATAAGTAGATTATATGGGGAATTCCTATCGTCCTCCTTATAACCCAAATAACAATCTTCCTAATAGTTATCATCCGGGTTTAAGAAGCCACCCAAATTTTTCATGGAGCAACCCCAATAATGCTCAACGCCCCCCACAAGCGAATCCTCCCGAATTCGCTCCACCACAACCACCAAAGGCCCCTTCACTTGAAGAGGTCTTTGAGAGGACCCAGCGCAACCAACTGCACCAAAAGCCCGGACTGTTGGTGAAGGCGCAACTTGATCTTTATACCAACGGAAAGGCGCTACGGGTCAAGTGAAGGAACGCTGGACCCAACAATACCCCCCCCCCCCAGCGTCCATCACGACCCGCAAGCTCAGAGGTGCTCCACATGGCCCGCAAGCTCAGAGGTGGCTTGACACATGGCTCCGGCCGCCTGACCCACCGGGACCCACACAGGTAGAGAGAATTTCAGGAATTATCAGCGCCCCCCCCCCCCCCCCCCCCCCCGGTCTCGAACCCGCAACTTGCTTTGATACCAATTGAGAGGACCCAGCGCAACCAACTGCACCAAAAGCCCAGACTGTTGGTGAAGGCGCAACTTGATCTTTATATCAACGGAAAGGCGCTACGGGTCAAGTGAAGGAATGCTGGACCCAACAGTCTTCACCAAATACGTCGCCTCTACTGATTCCAACATCCGGAACCTTTCCGAATCTATAAAAAGCTTGGAAAATCAAATTGGACAGCTCGCCAAAATGTTCTCCGAACGCCAGCATGGAGCTCTGTCGGGCAATACTGAGCCCAACCTATGGGAGAGCGCCAACGCAATTGCCCTCCGTAGAGGAAAGGAGGTATCTTCTTCAAATTTGGTCGAGCCAGAGGTAAACATTTCAACTTCATCTCCGCAAGTTATTTCTTCTTCTACTCTACCTTCTTCTACTTTAGCTCCGCGTATTCTTAAAAATCCTTCTATTCCCTATCCTTCATAATTTAAAGATGAACGCAATGAGGAGCAATATAGAAAATTTATTGAAATTTTTAAACGAATTCAAATAAACGTGCCATTTTGCGAAGCGATCGCCCAAATGCCCAAATACGCAAAATATCTAAAAGACCTACTTTCTAATAAAAAAACTTGAAAAATTTTCGCGTATATCTTTAAATGCAGAATGCTCTGCAGTTTTATTAAATAAATTACCGTAAAAATTAAACGATCCGGGACGGTTTTCCATCCCGTGCTTGTTCGGTAATTTCTTAATAAAACACGCCTTGGCAGATTTGGGCGCTAGCATAAATTTGATGCCATTTTCATTATTTAAAAAGCTTGGTTTGGGCACCCCAAGCCCAACCAATATAAGCATCCAACTAGTGGACAGATCAATTAAATACTCGATAGGGGTCATTGAGGATGTGCTTGTCAAGGTTGACAAATTTATCTTCCCGGTAGATTTTGTCATCCTAGACATTGAGGAAGACGTCGAAGTCCCTATTATACTCGGACGTCCTTTCCTCGCCACCTCTCGGGCAATTATTGATGTTAGTAATGGCAAACTTCTCCTAGGAGTTGGGGATGAAGAAGTAACTTTTAGTATTAACAACTCTATGAGAAATTCTTTCCCTAATGACGACTCTTGCTTTACTTTAGAATCAAATTTTGAAGAGGAAATAACTTCATTTTCTGAATTAATTTCGCCTTTATTTGAAAATCCGAAAATTGAAAATTTATTTTGTCTGAAAGAAATAACTCGGCCGCTCAAATTTGAAGAAATAAAATTAAATATTTCTAAAATAAAAACTTCTTACGAGGAGCCACCGAGTTTGGAATTAAAACAATTGCCGGAACATTTAAAATATATATTTTTAGAAAAAGATTCAAAATTGCCTGTGATTATATCTTCCGCGCTTAACGATTCGGAAATTTTCGAATTAATTAAAATATTAAATAATCACCGCCATGCAATTGCATGGCAAATTTCTGACATCAAGGGGATTAACCCCTCATTTTGCACGCACAAAATTAATTTAGAAAATAATTCTCGCAGTACTATTCAGCCTCAACAATGGCTTAATCCAAATATGAAGGACGTCGTTAAGGCCGAAATAATAAAATTATTAGATGCGGGAATTATTTACCCAATTTCTGATAGCACTTGGGTTAGCCCAGTGCAAGTCGTGCCTAAAAAGGGTGGAATAACGGTAATCACAAATGAAAATAATGAGTTGATCTCGACCCGTACAGTTACGGGTTGGCGAGTATGCATCGATTACAGAAAATTAAATGATGCTACCCACAAGGATCACTTTCCGTTACCCTTTATTGACCAAATCTTAGAACGCTTATCCGGTTACTCACACTACTGTTTTCTCGATGGTCTTTCAGGATATTTTCAAATCCCAATTGCGCCCGAAGACCAAGAGAAAACCATATTCACCTGTCCGTTCGGCACCTTCGCATATCGAAGAATGTCGTTTGGTCTTTGCAACGCGCTGGCTACATTTCAATGATGTATGTTGGCAATTTTTAATGAACTTGTAGAAGACGTCATGGGAATTTTTATGGACGATTTATCTATTTTTGGCGATTCATTTAAAAATTGTTTAGATAATCTTGATCGTGTTCTTCAACGCTACGAAGACACGAATTTGGCACTCAACTGGGAGAAGTGCCACTTTATGGTCCAAGAGGGATTAGTGCTTGGGCATAAAATCTCAAATAAGGGGATCGAGGTCGATAGGGCCAAGATCGAGGTCATAGAAAAACTTCCCCCTCCTACTAATATAAAATCTATTAGAAGTTTTCTAGGGCATGCGGGCTTTTATAGGCGATTTATTAAAGATTTTTCAAAAATTACAAAACCGCTAACTCATCGTTTAGAAAAAGAATCCGCATTTCATTTTGATGATGAATGTTTAAAAGCGTTTAATAAAATTAAAAACGAACTTATCAATTCCCCTATTTTAATCGCGCCAAATTGGTCTCTTTCGTTTGAAATCATGTGTGATGCGAGCGATTTTGCAGTAGGTGCAGTTTTAGGCCAACGGGTGAATAAACATTTTCACCCAATTTATTACGCAAGAAAAACGCTAACATCCGCACAAGCAAATTATACAACAACCGAAAAATAATTTTTTGCCATAATTTTTGCGTTTGATAAATTTCGATCATATTTAACGCTTTTAAAAGTTATTGTTTTTACAGATCACTCTGCTCTCTGGTATTTACTACAAAAAGGAGATGCAAAGCCTCGACTGCTAAGGTGGATCCTCCTACTACAAGAATTCGATTTGGAGATCCAAGACAAAAGGGGAGCGGAGAATGTTGTGGCCGACCACCTCTCACGGTTGGAGAATCCGGCGGCAGGTGCGCTAGTGGAGGCCGAAATTGACGACAAATTCCCTGAAGAGTGCCTCCTCGCCATCGTAAAGGTAATGACTTCTTCCACCCTTGGTACGCAGACTTGGCCAACTATTTGGTGGCCCGGGTCCTACCAAAAGATTTTTCAAGTCAGCAAAAGAAGAAATTCTTTTCAGACTTGAAAAATTATTTTTGGGAGGACCCCTTTTTATTTCGTGTCTGCGCGGACCAAGTGGTAAGAAGGTGTATTGCGAGCGAGGAAGGCATCAAAATTTTGCGGCACTGCCACGAAGGACCAACCGGTGGTCACTATCAAGCGAACCAGACCGCAAGGAAGGTGCTAGAGGCGGGCTTCTATTGGCCGTCCTTATTCAAAGACGCTCACAATTTTGTGAGAAATTGCGATCGGTGCCAACGGTCAGGTAACATTTCTAACCAGGACGAAATGCCACAAAATATTGTTTTAGAATGCGAAATTTTTGATTTGTGGGGAATTGATTTCATAGGACCTTTACCCTCTTCCTGTAATAATAAATATATTCTTGTTGCAGTCGATTACGTGTCTAGGTGGGCGGAAGCACAAGCTTTTCCCACCAACGATGCGAGAGTCATCGTACAATTTTGAAAAAAAAAAATATTTTCACGATTTGGCACACCCCGAGCACCAAATAGTGATCGGGGCACACATTTTTGTAACAACCAACTTGCTAAAATTTTAGCAAAATATGGAGTTACACACAAGCTATCTACCGCCTACCACCCACAAGCAAATGGCCAAGTGGAGGTGGTGAATCGTGAAATTAAAAGAATTTTAGAAAAAACCGTGTTCGTTAATAGAAAGGATTGGGCTTTAAAATTAGACGACGCACTCTGGGCCTATCGGACAGTGTACAATACCGCCATTGGATGTACGCCGTACCGGTTAGTCTATGGTAAAGCTTGTCATTTGCCAGTAGAATTAGAACATCGCGCTTTTTGGGCGCTAAATATTTTAAATTTGAATTTAGATTTAGCCTCCGAACAAAGAAAACTACAACTTAATGAACTAGACGAATGCCGCGCGAACGCCTATGAAAATAATAAATTTTATTAGGAGCGAACTAAATTCTATCATGATAAAAAAATTAAACATCCAAAAACTTTTTCACCGAGAGATTTTGTCCTACTTTTTAATTCTAGACTTAGGCTTTTTCCGAGGAAATTAAAAAACCCGATGGTCCGGTCCCTTCAGAGTAAAAGAAGTTTGGCCATACGAGACCGTGCTTATAGAGCACCCGGAAAAAGGATCTTTTAAGGTTAACGGACAACGTTTGAAATTATACCACCCCGGCGACCCAGCGACAGAAAATATCGAAACAATGCACTTACCAAATATTTAAAATTGTCACTTAGTCAAGCTACGTGACGGTAAACAAAGCGCTCTTGGGAGGCAACCCAATGTTAACCTCTTTATTTTTCTCTTTCTTTTCTTGTTTGTTTTTCTAATTTAACTCTGCAGGTGTTTGACCGGCAACCCCGACTACCATCCATGGAAGCCCTCATTACACTTTAGTAATTTATCTTGATTTTTCTTTATTGTCATTTTTTTTAGTTTTATCTTTCATACTTAGTTTTAAACATTGGGGATAATGTTTAATTTTAAGTATGGGGGTGTAGCATAGCTTTCTTTGTAGTTTTGCTTGAAAACAAAAAAAAACCAAAAAAATTGAAATTAAATTTCTTTGAAAGGACGCTTTGGGCTTGAATTCCCATCATAGCCTCTAGTACCTTGCGAGCCCTTCCTCGGGTTGACCTTGGGAAGTCCAAGAACTAAAAAAAAAATCTATTAGGAAATGTTCTTGTTGGAACCTTAGCTTTTGATTTGAGTTAGGATCCATCCCTTTTGTTAATAATTCATCTAAGAAATCTAAGAAAACATAAATTAAATATGATGCGATCGAATCGTAGAATATACTTAAAAAAATAATATAAGCTCTCTGCGTTCGACGAATGTCGAACGGCGCTCGACAGATTCCAGCCAGCCAGCGCTCGACAAATTTTCCTCAGAACAGCGTTCGACAAATGGCGAACAGCGCTCGACGAATTAAGTCAGAATAACCTCAGCGGCCAGGCATTCTCTGAACGGCGCTCGACAAACTCAAGCCAGCGGTCGACAAATCTATTTCAGAACAGCGCTCGACGAAAATGTTATCAGCAGCATTATTAAATCAATTTATATTGCTCGACTAACATTATTATATTATTATATATGCTTTTCTGATGTAGCTGTTGCAGGCAATAAAAATTATAGCCGTTTGCTGAAGAGTCAAAGACAGCAACACCTTTTCCCAAGGAATAAAATAAAAGAGACTTTATCTCTTTCCATATTCCCTAGCAAGAATTCAAAAGGACTTCTCTAATTATATATATATAAGAGAAGAGCAGAAATAGAGAGATATACAGAGAGACAAAAAATACAGAAGAAGCAGATCAAGTTTTGTTTCACATCTTCTTTTTGTCTAACTCTTTCTTTGCAGATCATCAATACCCTGAGACACCAATCTAGATCAATTGCTCAGGGATCTAAACTGCAAGAATAAAAGAGGAGAATCACAATCTAGAGAAGAAGCTCTATCCACAAGCTGTCAACAACTTCAATCAGACAGGGGGAGCCTTCTTCAACATCATATTCAGATCCATTCAACTTCAAATCAGGATCTTCAAGAGTCTTCTTATACAGAGAAGAACATTACAATTTCTGTTTTTCATTTTACCTCCTTACCCCATCTTGTACAGGGTTATAACTCCCTTCAAAAGTTAATCCCGGTGACAGGGCACCTTAGCAAAAACCTGCATCTTGGTTAGAGCACCTTATCAATAGCTCACTTGGTGTGTGGACACCTTATCAAAAACCCCTTGGTGCTAGGGCACCTGATCAACCCTCCTAGTGGATTCCTACCAGTGGGTAGAAGAGTGGATGTACCCAGTTGAGGGGAACTACTATATATTTTGTGTCATCTGTGGATTGCTTGTTTTATCTTTTTGTTTTACTTCCTGTGCTGTATTTATTTAGATACACTTTAACTGTTTGGTTTTATTACTCATACAGAAATCAGCAAACTCACTCATATAAATAGATATATCACTTACTTTGAAAGTAAACTTAAACAAGATCTTTTAATAAGATAAATAAGAACTAAAACTCCACTTTCAATTGGTATCAGGGGGAGGTTGATTCTTTACAGGCTAACACCTGAATCACAAAGATCACCTAGTTCTTATTTGTGTTAAAAATAGCTTTCTAAAATGGCACAAGTAACCTTTCTGTTTTCAGATCCACCCATATTTAATTTGGATAATTTTTCTTTATGGCAAGTTAGAATTAAGCTATATATGAATGCCATAGATGAAGAAATTTACAAATCTATTTTGACAGGACCTTCTCTAATATCATCAAAGGTAGTTACACATGCATTAACTAGTTCCACTGGTCTTAAGTCCCCTTCGAGAGCAATGAAAGGGCATGTCTATGTTGGCGCTGATATATCTTCTTCAAAGAAAACTACCAAAATAAAACGTGGCAACAAAAAGACTTATGTCACTGCCTGTGTTTGCAAAATGAAGCCAGATAAATTCAAAGCTGGTGCTGATGATGGGCAGACTGATAAACATAAAGGACCTTCCCCATCTACAGAACCTTCCCCATCTTCAGACTACTCAGCAGATGCAGATGCAAAAGCTATGCAGATCTTAACTCAATCAGTGTCAAAAGACATTCTTCAAAGAGTTGAAGACTGCACTTCTGCAAGAGGAATCTGGAACTCCCTCTCTAGGATGGTAAATGAACTCTCTTCTTCCATTACTTTAACTAAATGTATTTATGATGCAGAACCATCAATAAATCTGAGTGAAGAAGAAAAAGAAAAAGAGCACAGAGCTAGAGCTTTCTGCATGATGGCCATAAATGGGTCATATCAAAATCCAGATGCAAAAGCGGAATCAGAAAAGGTAAATGAGGTAAATTTAAATCACAGTCCTACCTCTAAAATTTACAAACCTGGTTTTAAAATAACAATTACAGATTTAGTAAAATCAAACAAAGAAATTAAAAAGAAGTTAACAAACATAAATTATTTAACTTCTGAAGATAATAAACCTAAAGAAAATACAAAAGCACAAAATAAATCAATTAAGACTAATTTACTTAATGATTATCAAGAAAACTTTAAAATAATTTCAAACATATATTTTAATGACTACAAAAGAACACTTTCAATTATTATCAAAAATCAGATTTTAAAGTTTTTAAAACATATATTTCTAAAAGAACTTTCAAATGGTATTAAAAAAGGTTTTTCACCATTAAACTTCATTCCTAATTAAATAAGCTAGCATAAAACTCATTTGAATGTTAATAACTTCAATATTCTTACAGACCTTCTCCAAATTATGTTGAGCATTCTACTGTAGTTGCATTGATTAGAAATAATCAGAAGCACTGAGTGTGAGTCTCTTCTGATAAGGGGATTCTTAAGAAGAAAGGTATCAGACAAAGATTCCTTAGAATCCATTAAAGGTTGCTGCAATTGAAAATTTAAATTCAGATCCTTAGAAATCAAAGTCTAGGAAAGCAGAGTTGATCAAATAATTTAAGAATAAAAAAAAATTTTAACCCAAGTGAGAGAGAAAGGGAGAAAATAAAAATTAAAACTGTCGACATCCTAAACCAAATAGGGTGAGACCACCAGGCCACTAGTATTAATTTGATTTAGGATCCCAACTCAAATAGGGGGAGATTGTTGGAACCTTAGCTTCTGATTTGAGTTAGGATCCATCCCTTTTGTTAATAATTCATCTAAGAAATCTAAGAAAACATAAATTAAATATGATGCGATCGAATCAGAGAATATACATAAGAAAATAATATAAGCTCTCTGCGTTCGACAAATGTCGAACGGCGCTCGACAAATTCCAGCCAGCCAGCGCTCGACAAATTTCCCTCAGAACAGCGTTCGACAAATGGCGAACAGCGCTCGACGAATTAAGGTGTTTTCGTACACAGTCTGACAAAGAAATAAAGCCTTTTTGACTTCTAATTTTATTAGGTTTTGTCGAACAGCGATTTACGAATGCGCCCTCATTCTTCGATCTTTCTATATAAGCTTTATTTTATCTCTTTCTAAGTTTGCGCCTACAGAAATCATCTTTTCCCTCCAGTTCCCCTCTGCACTTGATCTTCGTTTTCTTTGCAGGATCAATGGCGATTTCTCAGGCCACTCTGCACTCAATGAAGTTTGACACAGGTTTTGATATCGACATAGATTCTTTTGCACAATCTGACCAAATCTTCAAGGACGTTCTTCAACTACTGGAAGCCCAACATCTAAAGAAATTTTTGAGCACTAGGCAGAAAATAACAGTTGCAGAGATTAAAGAATGGGTTCATACTATTCAGACAGAGGATGAGAAGATGTCTGGCACCATCTCAGGTCATCAAGTTTCTCTCTCTCCCACCATTCTTACTGAAATTTTTGGTTTTGAGAATGGTGATGATGACTTAGACATAAGCTCAGAACAATTTGATGAAGCTTTAGTCAAAATGGGTCACTTAACTGGAAACCCTAATCACTTACTGAAAAAGAACTTGTCTCAGGACTACAAGTTCTTAGCTGACATTGTTGGAAAAGTCTTGCTGGGCAAGACTTCTAGACATGACTATATCAATAGGCACCAATTTCTGTTGATGGTGGCCTTGATGGAGAAGAAGAAAATTGACTGGGGATCAATTCTCTTTGAATTGATTAAAAAGAAAAATTCTAAAGATAGTGTCAGTTTTGGAAGAGTTATAGGTATTTTCCTGCAGGAAAGGCATCCAGACCTTCTGGTGTCACCCAAGGTGACCATAAATGCCAGCAAGAGGCTGACCTCAGCACTCTTTGCTAAGTGGGATAGGCTAATCCCCAAGAAGAATACAAGAGCTGATGCTTCTAGGAAAAGGAAAACTTCTGAGGACACAAGGACTGACCAAGTCACTCCCTCTACCCTTCCAGAAGTTCCTCCCTCAGTTCCTTCTCCTTCTCATATCCCATATCCACCTGCTCAACAGTCTCCTGAACAATTTCTACCTCCAAACTCTCCACCACCTCTTTCAATTGATATACCACCTATCAATTATATTTACCCTCTATCTCCAGAACCACTGCCTTCCCCTCCTCCATCTCCTATCAACACTAATCTCAATTCCTCAACTCTACCTCAATCACCTATTCCACCTCCATCTCCAATACATGATGAACATCAGTCACCAATTCATCCCTCAAGTTCAAACCATCCAGATAGCATTTCCACACATTCTGAAACTATCAGAAATATCCTTCTACCATCTTTCACCCCATCCACTTCACAACCATCTACATCACTTCCATTAGATTATCTATCTCTCAACCTCACCTCTATTGCTGATCAAATTTTTGATCACATTCTTCCTAAAATAAACCAACTCCTGGATGCAAAATTTGCTCCAGTCCTCCAAGATATTTCTACCTTATCTGCTAAGCTTTTTTCCCTTCCTTCCTCTATTGCTGTCCCTTCTTCTAGGGGCCTAGATTCAGGTGTCCCTGAAGCTAGGCAGGGGGAGATGTCCTGTGAAGAAGCTCCAGAAGCAGAAGTTGCTCCAGAAGTAGCAGAAGTTACAGTTTTTGAATTAGATAATTCTGAGATAGTACAAAGTAAAGAAGATTCAATTATAGTTTATAATACAGATATGGTTGATTCTTGTATAGTATCAGATACACAAGTTATTGAAGAAATAAATAATATCTGTATCTGCATTCATCCCTCTTGTGATCTGCATAGCTTATTATCAAGCTATGATACTAAATATACATCAAGGGTGTCACCAAAAGTATACATAGAGGATTTATCAAAGGCTCTGATATGCCTTCCTAGGAAGACTCATTCTGACATCATAAAAAGTTTCATCTCTTTTATTCCTTCAATCCATGATCAAGATATTCAGATGAAGGACACTTCTGCAGAATATAAGGATGATCTTGCAGAATTTCTAGATAATATAGAAGATCCCCCTACTCTATCAGATGATACTCCATCAGATGAAACAGCTTCAACAATTGTTTCCTCACCTCCAATTCTTTTATGGAATGAAGAACCAATGCCAAGTTTTGATGAAATCTGGAAAGATACAGATGCAGAGTTTGACAAAGCTGAAGAAGAAAGATTAAAAGCTCTTGAAGTAATCAGAACAATTGATGATTTATATAATAAGCCAATTTCTTCTTCTGACTCTGAAGATGATGATGATAATGATAATAGTGATTCTGATGGCATTATCAAGAAAAAGAAAGAAAAGATAAGCTAAGTCAAAGGCTGTTCCCAAGCCTCCAAATCCTGAGAATGATATTCCATATTATGTTCTTCATAATATTACTCTTGACAAAAGTACACCTCATTGGATGAAATTCTCAAGGAATGAGAACAAAAGAAGGAAGAAGATGAGGAAAACTGGTTACTATTCTGACAAACCTGTCAAATATAACCATCCTCCTCCTCCTCCTCCAGCAGCAGGCTCAGCAGCACCATCATCCTTCTCCCAGAAGCCCAGCTCTCAACAATCAGGGAGACCTGGTAGTTCTAGTGGTTCTCAAGCCTCTGGATCAGCCAGTGCTCCTCCTTCTAAGAAATCAGCACTTGCTTTACAAGAAAGTCAAGCCATTATTTCACCTCAAATATCATCAGAATACACACTTTATATTTCTGATGGATCTTTCCACAAGGTCTGAAATCCTCAAAGTGATCTTCAAGATCAAACTGATATTTCAGAATATGTTCCTTATCTTCCAGACCCTGAAGAAGAAAGATTATCTCAAATTGCAAGACTCAAGGAAACTATTGCTTATGCCAAGATCAACAAAGCAAAATCAGAAGGCAAAGATTTCTCAAACATTTCTACCATGTCTGACTACAGAAGGAAAGAACTTGACAAGTACAACTCCAAAGAATTTTTCAATGCTGAAGAATATATATATTGATATGCACCCAGAAGCTTTTGTTCCACATGTCAAATCTCAAACTATACTGGGAGCTCAAGATCTCTACCTAAGCAAGAAGAAATCTCAAGATCCAAACAGGCAAATAATCTTCAAACCTCCATCAGCAAAGAAATAAAAGAGGTTCAGATTTAGTTATTTTTGTTATTGATTAAACTTTTTGATTGTAATGAACTCAGAGCACTAGTTTTATTCAATCTGCTGAAATGAATTTTTCATTTTGTCAAATACGTATATTTTATGCTCTGCTGTTTATGTTTTCTATTGTATTTATTTGATTAATTGTCAAATAGTATCCTAACCCAAATAGGGGGAGATTGTTGGAACATCCCTATTACTGATTTGGGCTAGGATCACTATATGTTGATTAGGATCTGTATTGACCCCATTGTATAGTCTTAGGGTCAAGTTTTTAGGCTGATTAGATTAGTCAAAACATAGGAAAATTCAAGCTCGACAAATGGCGAGTGGCGTTCGATGAATGACCAGCTTCGTTCGACAAATTGTTTTCAGCAGACTGAAGAATTATAGCCAGTTCCAACACTCGACATTTTCTGAACAGCGCTCGACAAATGGCTAGCAGCGCTCGACGAATTCCAGACAGCGCTCGACAAATTCCTTTCTGATGCTCAGATTAACATTTTCAATTGGATATCAGTTCTCTGAACACAAATCGACAGAATAACGGATAAATTTATTTCTTTTTGGATGTATTCAGTCAGCTATGTAAGGATATCTTTCTTATTTATTATATCCTTATATTCTTTCTATTCCAAGAAAAAGAATAGCCGTTGACATTTAATGCCAAGGCATCTTTCACGACAAAAGGAATTGAAAGGACCTGCCAAAACTGCTTTGGGTGGCTGCACAGTTCCAAGAAGGATTTAAGTCAGAATAATATATTCCTTAAAAGCAGATGATTTGAATTTGAAAAAGAACACAAGTCATCAGAGAAGAAAACAAGATACAGGAGTCGATTTTCTCCTTCAGACAGAGCATAGAGATACATTCAAAAATTTCTCTCAGTGTCTCTGATTTTTACAGAACAAGAAGAACAAAGAGAAGTATTAGAGAAAGAAGAAGAAGGACAGAACATTATTCATTTTTCACAGACTTCTTCTTACTCAAGGCAGCACCCTCATCATTCTGAGAACAACACTCAACCTCTCAGAACTGCTGCAAGTTAAAGTCTTTCAAAGAGCAACAACAATCTGAAGATTCATTTCTTCCAGATAATCTGCTACAAAAGACTTGTGTTAGAGAAAGCTCTGTCCCCAAACTGTCATCAACTTTCATCAGACAAGGGGAGCTTTCAGCTTCAACACCATCTTGTCTTCTCTCAGATCATTGACATAGAAGAACACTCTAAACCTCTTTATCTCATCTTGTACAGGGTTAATTCTCCCTTCAAAAGTTTACACAGTGGTGGCAAGACACCTTATCAAAAAATCCTTGTGTGGTTTTTAAGCACCTTATCAAAAGCTTATTGGTGTGTGGACACCTTATCAAAAACCCCTTGGTGCTAGGGCACCTGATCAACCCTCCTAGTGGATTCCTACCATGGGTGATAGAAGAGTAGACGTACCCAGATTTATTGGGGAACTACTATAGCTCCTTGTGTCTTCTGTGCTTGCTTATTCTTCTGTGCTTGTGCTGTGTGATTTTCTTTTTACTGTTTCTGTCTTTATTTTTAACTCTCACTGATTACACATATACTTAACAGTATTTTAAATTCCGCTATAAAACTAATTAAAAAGTTTTAATACTATATTCACCCCCCCCCCCCCCCCTCTAGAGTAACTTAAGATCTGACCTCCACTTTCAATAGGGGGAGATCGTTGGAACCTCGCTTTGATACCAATTGAGAGGACCCAGCGCAACCAACTGCGCCGAAAGCCCGGATTGTTGGTGAAGGCGCAACTTGATCTTTATATCAACGGAAAGGCGCTACGGGTCAAGTGAAGGAACGCTGGACCCAACAATCCCCCCCCCCCAGAGTCTAGCATGACCCGCAAGCTCAGAGGTGCTCCACATGGCCCGCAAGCTTAGAGGTGGCCTAACACATGGCTCCGGCCGCCTGACCCGCCGGGATCCACACAGGTAGAGAGAATTTCAGGAATTATCAGCGCCCCCCCCCCCCCCCCGGTCTCGAACCCGCAACCTGCTTTGATACCAATTGAGAGGACCCATCGCAACCAACTGCACCAAAAGCCCAGACTGTTGGTGAAGGCGCAACTTGATCTTTATATCAACGGAGAGGCGCTACGGGTCAAGTGAAGGAACGCTGGACCCAACAGTTCTTTTTATTCATCAAAACATCCCAACTTGCCAAATTGTAAGTTCTAAAGTAGACTTATTTTTTCATTTGGACTAAGAATTTTTTGTGCAAGAATAGTTTTTTGAAACTTTTGAGTAATATTGTTGACTCATGTAGTGCTCCTAGTCTTATGCTTGTATTTGAGTAGGGTCGTTGTAAAATTAAATTCTTGGCATAGATCTAAAATTATGTTTTATTAATTTGTGTAGTAATAATTTATTTTACTTTTAATTCGAATCCGGTCTTATCCAAAAGTAGTTTAGGTGAGTGTGTAGAAGATTGTTAGAAAGCTATCGATTTAAACAGAAGGGTGTCCTTTCTCGATGTCTAGAACTTACCCCAGGCTATTTTCGAAACATGTGCACTTTAAACAAATTAACCTTATGGAAGTGTTTTAGGTCTTTCTTTGGATAGTTTGAGCATTTGCACCCAACCTCGATTTACTATCATTGTTCACACAAATTTGAGCCTTACAACTTTATTTGAACCACCCTTATCATTTCGGCACCAAAGCTAAAAAGCCCAAAACCCAAATGAACACTTGAAATTTTGAGCTAAAATTGAAAAAAAAAATTGGGTACGATTTTATGAAAGGAAAAAAATTATGGGTATTAATTCAAAAGAAATGTTTCATATCAAAAGGCAATAATCTCATAATGATATGCGACCTAGGTATGCACATGTATACTTGGAATGATCCTAATTATGAAGATTCGTAATATAAATAAAAGTGAATGAGAGTGTTTCCCCTTAGAAAAATATGAGTATGGGGGTAAAGCTTCATTATTTTGTGGTAGTCATCGTTTTCTTTTAGCTCAAAACTTTTTGTTTAAGTGGAATGTGCCTTCATGTTTATCCTTGTTTACCTCACCATTAAACCCAAGCCTTACAATATACCCTATTTAAGTCCTAAATATCCATAGAGTTAATTTACTATGAAGTGCAGTGGAGAAGGTGCAAACGGGCAAGCCTATGGCTGTCGACATTGATGGATTTCTTTGGAGGCCACCCCGAGCGTTCAAGTCTAGTAATTTAAATCTCAGCAATCAAGCTATTTTCTCCCTAACATAACTTTTTGATTGACCGTCGACTCATTTTAAAAGTGATAATAAATAATTATAACGCAGTTTAATTATTTCATAAATTAGTATTTATGCCAAGAACGTCTTTTTACTAAAACTTCTACACATGTCAGCATAAAACTTCGCATTTTACTCTCTAGCTTTCATGTTTCTTTCTAGCACTAATTTTTCCTACCCTTATGAAGAATGGTTTGCTCGGGACGAGCAATGAATAAGTATGGGGGTGTTTGATGAGCAATTTATTTACTCATCTTTTAGTATAGGTTTATTATATTGTTAATATGAAATTATGTTATTTATATGAATTATATCATATAAATCCTTCCATTTATTATTTCATAAGCTAACTTGAGTCTATTTTGTGTTTTCAGATTTTCTGGGTTGTTTTGAGCAAAATGTAAAATTACACGCCCCAGGTCACGGGCGTGACCCATGGGCGTGTAACCTACGAAGTGCTCCAGACAGGTTTCCGCCACCCCGGAGTCGTTTCGTGAAGAATTCGTCAAGTACACGCCCAGGTCACGGGCGTGACCAAGGGTGTGACATCATAGTCACGGCCGGAATCCACCACCAGCTGCCAGCATGTCTGCCACGTCATTTAAAGTTACACGCCCCAGGTCACGGGCGTGACCTGGGGGCGTGACCACTGGATATGAACTGCGTTCGACAAATATTCATGTGATCGACGAACTGCGCCTGGCTGCTGCATTCAACGAAAATGTTGTGTTCGACGAAGTGGCTGCTGCGTTCAACAAAATGGCTGCTGCGTTCGACGAATTTTCCGCATTCGACGAATACGCTGAGATCGACGAATGTTCAACAGCGCCCTTTCTCGCCAAGGTTTCCCGCCAGCTGAAGATTTAGAGATTACACGCCCCAGGTCACGGGCGTGACCTTGGGCGTCACTCTTCCAAAATGCCTGCATTGAAGCCAGAATGCGCCCACTCCGCCAGCATCGATCACGCCCCCTACACGCCCCTTGTTCATGGGCGTGTAACACCAAAAATTCAGCTATTTAAAGGGAGCTTTCCAGATGTTTAGGGACGAAGTTTTGGAGTTCTAGCTTATTTTCTTGCACTAGTTTTAATCTTGTATGTCCTTTTCTTCTTGTACTTTTATTTCCCAAGCTTGTAACTCTCAATTTTCTAGTTGCAATTTCTTTTGCTAATTAATAAAATAGTACTTTTTCTCTTATTTTACTCTCAACTTTCATTATGTACTTCTTTCATTTCATTATTTCCTCCATCTGTATGAGTAGCTAAATTCTATTAGTACTCGACCGAGATGATCCAAGGGAAATATAATTCTTGATTTAAATTCTAGCTTCTCTTACTCTTCCTTAGAATACTTTAGATTTATTCTTGAACTATTATTGGATTGAGATTATATTGTCGATATATAATTCTCATCTTTGTTTTCGCAATCTAATAACCGAGTGGTTTTGATTTCGAATCGATCATTTCAAGAATAAAGAGAGTTGAATGCACTCCTCAAGCGAGGATGACATAATTCTTCCGGATTGGAGTCAAATCCAATAGAGGGGTTCACTACGATAAGGCGAGTTTTAGATTTTGATTCTAGAACGAAAGTTCGTTTGATCAACTAAACTCAGTTTAGCGTATCCTCGAGAGAGGTGTGTTCATAAATCGGGAACCTCCACGGTCAAGCATTTTCTTAAGAGATTTAGAAGTTGTTCTTTTTATATTTTATTTTCCCAAGGTGATTCAAGGTTGAGTACTATCCTTTAACTCATCAATTTAAATGAGCTATTTCTCTTTCTCGCAACCAACCAACCACAAGTTTTATTCGATAAAATAATGAGATTTTCCGAAGTAAGAGTACTCAACCGCCCCGAGTCTAATACGACCTTGGTTTTTATAACCTATACTACATTCGATACGGTACACTTGTCGTTATCGTTTGCGGATATAGTTTTGCTCGCATCACTATCCGCTAACTCTTTCTTTGCATTTGCAGGGGAGCAGGATCTTCCCATCCAACCCCCATATGCGAGGAGTGCGACCCTCTCTTCAAGCACTCTCGTCGTTGCGGCCGCCGATGCTTGCCGAGAACCCTCCGGCTCGTCTTCGGGTAAGAAGCGGTCGCTGCCCGCGGGCTAGCTCGCCGCGAAGCCCCCCTCCAAGAAGAGGAACAAGGACACCCCTTCCAAAACAAGGGGGAAAGAAGTCGTGGACCTCAGCGAGGCCGACGCTCCGCTCCCTCCACCTGCAGGCCAGAAGGTCGCCGAGGGGGGAAGCGAGTCGAGGGGGGCCCCGGCGGGCCCAATCCCTCCAGCCACAAAAACCTCGGCTTGGGGGCAAAACTCCCAGATGCCCTGGGAGAGCCGGTGCTCGCATGGGATCTTGACCTCAACAGGATTTCTTGCACATCACTCCTCCCCTTCTGGGATGAGAGCAACAAGGTGGGAGGTAAGGCGTTCGCCCTCGCCTTTGGGTTATATGGTCGTGAGGAAGCCAGCAACTTCAGCGCCCTGCGGTCCCGTATGCTCGCCAACGAATCCATGCGAGCCCACTTCTGCTCCTTGGAGCTGTCCCACATGATGGCTCGGCGGTACCTCACCGCAGAAAGGGAATCTAAAGAGCTCCAGCGCGAGCTCAAGGCGGCTACCGATGAGATAGCGAGCCTCAAAGGGAGGGAGGCCTTCTAGGAAGGTCTCCTCGCCAGCCTTCATGGAAGAATGGTAAGTTCTCCACTCAACTTCTCTCTTGCTAGCTATAGAGGTACTTTGCCTAACTATATTTTTATTCTTCAGGACGCCAAGACAGCAAGCCAGCTGCTCTCACGGAATGCGGACTTGGAAGCAGAGGTCGCGTTCCTCAAAGAGCACAACCGCGACCTGACCAGGGCTGTGCTCCCGCCGCCCCCTCCGCGGTACGGGGTTCGCCAATCCTCGCGAGATGAGAAGGAGGTGATCCGCCATAATTCCATGGGAGTCGCCAACCTTGTCTTCGAGACCCTCAAAGGGTCTGGCTTGCTCTCCCCAGATGCTTTGGAATTCAGCATCGAGGACATCATCCTGGATCTGTTCGCGCCGATCCCGGAGCCCGACGACCGCTGGAGCGAGGAGGAGCCGTACAGCGATCAGAATTAGCTTTCTACAATTCAATGTAAAATTTTGTTAGGCGAGTTCGCCATTATTTTTTAACATTTTTGAGAAGAGTAAACGTGGAATATTTTTCTCTCTTATAACTGGCTTTCTGTCTCGCTCGCACAAATACATTTTTCTATGCTCGCGTAAATATATTCATGATATGCTTGTGCTCTTATTTTTATCCGCGCTCGCGCCTTTCGACGTTATTATTCATGCTCGCGTTCGCACCCTTCATAGCTTTTTCTTTTGGTCTCTCCACCTTACCTCGCGCCTACCTAAGAGGGCGCTCATGTAGCCTCTCCAGCTTAAGAATTTCGTTAGACAGACCCTCTGTTTTCTTACGCTAAGTGTGGCCCTCTTCCGGCCTCTGGCTCGCCCAGCTGGACTCTTGCGAGCGGGATCATCATTATCCTGCCTCGCTCGCCTACCCATCTCAAGCGACCAGCATTGCTCGTTATCCTCCGCGCCAGCGGACACCCCAACTCGCTATATCAGGCATTGCATAGGGATACTCTGGGTCTCCTTTGCGATCTAGGACTCGGCCTGACGAGCAGCGCAGCCATCGTATCTAGCCGCCTAGCGGTCACCATTGTCCTTGGTGTCTTACATCAATGGCGGCTTTGTATTCCTCGCGAGCGGGCCCCTGGGCTCTCCCCTGTCAAGATCCTGAGAGGTTTGGCGAACCGACCCCCTCAACGTGAATAACTCTCTTGCTAGCCTCACCAGAGATCAACCTGTCCAACCGTATAGGAGAGCCCGGCAGCAGAATCGATCTGGGGCACTCCAGCACCAAAACTTTCAATGAGGCCAGCCTCTCAAGAGATCAACCTGACCCACCGTCTATGAGAGCCCGGCAGTGGAATTGATCTGGGCACTCCAGCACCAAAACTTTTCTACCTTGCCAGCCTCTCCAGAGATCAACCTGACCTACCGTCTATGAGCTCCCGGCAGCGGAATCGATCTGGGGCATTCCAGCACCAAAACTTGGGGGCTCCTGCTTAGAAAGAATTTCCAAACCAATATATTGAGATTAGAACATATAATAAGTCAATTACAAAAACTTCACGGATAGAACCGCTTCAGGTCATCCCCGCTCCTGGCCAGGCCAAGGAGCACCCCATCCACATCCCGGAGGTGGTAACCCCCTGACTTGAGCGCCTCGTCTACAATATACGCCTCTTCCCAGGAAGGATTGGGCTTTCCTACCGCGCCTCCTCTCCCGGCCGTGTCGACCTTCTTTAGCACCAGGTCTCCTTTCTCAAACTATTTTACTCGGATGTGCTTGTCGAAGTGCCAAGCCATACGCCGCTTTACCTCTTCTTGTCGGATGGTGGATAAGTCCCAGATCTCCTCCACCAGGTCCAAAGATAGCCTTTGCCCTTCCCCAATTTCCACTATCCACTCTTCATCCCCCTCGCCCGCGGTGACCACCCTGGGGGACTTCACTTCGAACTCTACCAGGAGGATGGCCTCGGACCCGTAGGAGAGCTTGAATGGGGTCTCCCACGTGGTCGTATTCGGAGTGGTTCTCAGGGCCTAGAGGACTGAGGGTAATTGCTCGACCCAATTCCCTCGGAGGTTCTCGACCTTCTTCTTCAGCAAGTTCACGATAATCTTGTTTGTCGCCTCCACTTGCCCATTGCTCCTCGGGTGGTGGACTGACGCAAACCTAAGGTCTATGCCCAGCTGGGTGCAGAAGCTGACGAACTCATCACTGGAGAATTGCGGCCCATTGTTCGTGACTATAGCCAATGGGAGCCCATGCCTGCAAATTATCTCCCCCCATATAAACTTTTAAACTACTTGAGAGGTTACCTTGGACAGCGCCTTCACCTCCAGCCTCTTGGAGAAATAATCAATCATTACCAACAGGAACCTTCTTTGGCCGCTCGCTTGCGGGAAAGGACCCACCAAGTCCAATCCCCATATTGCAAAAGGCCAGGGCGTTATGATGGACCGAAGCCTTTGGGATGGTAGGAGCTGGAGAGGGGCAAACAACTGGCACTTTGGACACTTACTTGCGAATTCCGCCGCATCCTTGCTGAGAGTAGGCCATAAGTAGCCTTGCCTCAGCACTCTCCCTTCCAAGGTTCGGTTCCCCGAGTGTCTGCCACACTCTCCTGAGTGGATCTCCTCCAGAACCCTCAGTACCTCCTCTTCCGCCATGCACCGGGCTAGGAGCCCCTAAAGTGTTTTCTTGTATAATCCCCCTGCATGTAAGGAATAATAGGCCGATTTATACCTGAAGCGTCTCTTATCCACATCCCCTTCGGGGAACTTTCCAGATGTCAGGAAGGTAATGAAGGGGTCCATCCATGATGCCCGCTGGTCCACCTCCATCAGCTCTCCCTCTTCAATGGATGGTCGGAAAAGGTCTGACACTGTTCCCCCTGCTCTGGGACCAAACATGGCCAGGAGGTCCGCCGCAACACTCTCTTCCTTCGGCACGTGACGCATTGAGAAGGTCCGGATCTGACCTACGAGCCCCTTGACCTTTTCCAAGTACCGCTGAAGAGTCGATTCCTTTACTTCGAATTCTCCCCCAACCTGGCAAGCCACCACCATGGAGTTCATCGAGACCTCCACATCTTGTACTCCCAACTCTAGGGCTAGGTGGAGGCCTGCTACCACTGCTTCATACTCGGCCTGGTTGTTGGTGAGGGGAAAATGAAAGTTGATTGCCTGCTTGATCATCGTCCCTTGGGGGCTCACCAAAACCACCCCTCCTCTGAAGGAACGCTTTCCCGAGGCCCCATCCACCAACATCCTCAAGGCCACCGAGCTGAACAGCTCGGACTCTTCCACCTCAGCTATGTAATCCTCTAGAAAGTCCACCACCGCCTGGGCCTTGATTGACAGTCTCGGCACATATGATATATCAAACTCGCTTAGCTCCACAGACCACTTCGCCAACCTCACCGAGTGCTCTACCCCTTCCACGACGCTGCGAAGGGGGTGGTCGGTTACTACCTTGATCAGGTGTGCTTGGAAATAGGGCCGGAGCTTCCGAGCTAACACCACCAAGACGAAGGCCAACTTCTCTAGGATTGGATATCGGAGCTCCGCCTTCCTCAGTACTCGGCTTACATAGTAAATTGGGAGTTGCCTTCTGCCTTCTTCCCGGACCAGTACCGAACTCACCTCCTCAGGCCCTACCCCCAAATACAGGGAAAGATCCTCTCCGTGCCTCGGCCCCTGCAAAAAAGGAGCTTGGTCCAGCTGCTCTTTCAGTGCTTGAAAGGCTCTTTCGCATTCGGGGGTCCACTTAAACTTTTGGTTCCCTCGCAGTACTTTGAAGAAAGGTGCACACTTCTCTCCCGCCCTGGAGAGGAACCTGCTAAGCCCAGCCAGCTTTTCGGTAAGGCGTTGAACCTCCTTTGCATTCCTTCGAGACCCCAACTCCATGATGGCTTTGACTTTGTCTAGATTCGGCTCCACTCCCGCTGGGGTTATCAAATGGCCTAGGAACTTCCCCCGGCTAGCCCCGAAGACACACTTCAGGGGGGTTGAGCTAGTCGCCCCTCAATTCGTTGAGGGTCCCGAACTCCACAAGAACCGAGAAATCGGTTTCAACATTTTGGTGCGGTGAGCGTGGAGCGTGGCTGGTTCAATAAAGTTCCAGAGAAGGGTTATGGCAGGAGATGAGGAGCAGGGCGAGGGGTTCGGCGAGACTCCTCAGGAGGCGATGGCCAGGATGCTCGCAGATTTCAGAAAGGAGGTGCTCGATACCTTGGGGTTCACGGTCACAGCTCTGCGCAGTGAGTTTGCGACCCCAGCACCTCAGGCAACCCCTCCCCAAACAGCAGTCGGCAAGAAGGCACCAGGAGGAAGGGCTGGAAAGGAAGTTGTCATTGGTTTAGGTCAGAGCAAGGAAGGGCGAGTGCTGTTCGCCAGTCCGGCGAGCTCCGTGCCGGCGAGCTCAGTGCTGGCGAACTCCGTCCCAGTGAGCGTGACACTGGCGAGTGCGCGCCAAGAGGAAGCGTCGACTGTCGGGGTGGTTTCAGCGAGCACCGTCCTCGCGAGCACAGTCCCGGCGAGCTCAAGTTTGGCGAGCGAGCTTGGGGGACGAGTGGAGCCAGGAAGAGTGACAGGAGGGGGAAGCCCCTTTTGCAAGTTGGTGCTTTCCGCACCCGTCCCGGGGGGATTTGGAGAATGGGACCGGGTGTACTACAACGGTAGAGATGACCCTGTCCAGCACCTGCAAAGTTTCGAAGACTCGGTCTCCATCAGGCCGATGTCGGATGCCTTTAAGTGCCGGCTCTTTGCCGTCACCCTCAAGGAGAAGGCCAGGGACTAGTTCCATCATCTCCCAGCAGGGTCCATCTACTCGTTCAAAGATTTGCGCCGAAGTTTTTTGTTGAGGTTCTCGACCTCAAAAAAGAGGAAGAAGGACGCAGATTCCCTCTTCGCGGTGAAGCAGGGACCCAGGGATTCGCTGGCTCAGTATGCCGATCGGTTCCAGGAGGAAGTACAGCTCACTCAGGAGATGCCCGGGTTTGCACTCCAACTAGCCTTCACGGTCGGGTTGAAAGAGAGCTTCTTCAAGATGGCGTTGAAGAGAAAAGCCCCCGTCTCCTTTGAAGAGCTGATGGAGAGGGTGTCGGAGGAAGTCGCGAGTGAGGAAGCCAATCCAGAGCTCACCAAGAGGCTAGCAAAGCTCAGTGAGCCGGAGGTGAGGCAGCAGGAGGTCAGGAGAAGGGAAGAGCCCCGGGCCCCGGAGGGGGAATGGAGGCCGCAAGGTGGAGAAATGCAAGGGCAGGGAAGAGGTTACGGCCCAGGAAGGGGTAACCATGTCGGAGGACAATGGAGGCCCCCCCAGTTGGGGTGGAGGCAAGGTCCGATGAAAATGCCTCCCCCTTCCCAATAGGCCATGGCAATTGGACGAGGAAGAGGAAGAGGAAGGGGAGGAGAGGCGGAAACGGCAGCCGCTAGGAGAAGAAGGAACAGGGTGGCAGAGGCCGAGGCAAGGGAAGTGGCGCTGCCATATTGCATCTTCCATGATGTGGAAGGTCACTCGACGGACACCTGTCCGGAGTTCCTGGAAGTAAAGAGGGGCAGAGCGCCCGCGCCACCACAGCAGCAGCCAGTAAGGATCGTGGAGGTTGAACCTCGAGAGGAGGAGGAGGAAAGATGTGAGGATAGAGCTGATATGGGAAGTAGAGGAGGGATCAGGGTGATCCATGGGGGGTAGGGGTGGAGGCGACCCGCAAGGCTAGCCTCCATACCATCTACCGCCGGAGCGTGGCTTCGACATCCACCGCTCCGCCCCCGGCCGAAAAAATCGTTTTCACCCAGAAAGACATGCCGGGTTACGAGGACCCGTTCTGCGACGCGCTGGTCATCCAGACGGCGATCGAGAACTTCACCGTCTCCCGGATCCTTGTGGACAACGGAAGTTCGGTCAACGTCATCTTCAAGAAGGCGTTTGATAAGATGGAGGTGGAGCCTAGGAGCGTGTTGGCCTCAGATGGCCCTTTGTTTGGATTCTCGGGGGAGAGGAAGGAAGTAGAAGGGGGAGTGGGGCTTCATGTGACCCAGGGTGGGCAGTCCCGGAACTGTCGTTTTGTCATTGTGGACGCCCCAAGCAGTTACAGCGCTATCTTCGGACGGCCACTCATTAGCGCGTTCCGCTGTGTCCCTTCCACCTTTCATCAATGCCTCAAGTTCAACGATGGAGGGGTTCAGGTGCGGATCAGAGGGGGTCCCAAGGTGGCAAGACAGTGCTACGTAACGGCTGTCAACACCATCTCCTGGATGGGAGAAGCTGAGAAGTGGGATAGGATGATGGAGGAGGCGGCCGAAGCCGGAAGTGAGGAGGCAGCTGAGGAGTTGGAGGGAGATGAAGTCCATGCCCAGGAAGGGGTAGCTGAGGGACCCCGGGTGGAAAGAGAGGAAGAAGAAGAGAAGGCCCAGGAGAGAGGGGCGGAGGAGCAGATGGAGGTAGAGAAGGAGGTCGAGGAAGGAACCCAGGCTCTCGCTTGTGCCGAGGAGGAGAGGGCTTGGGGAGAGCAGTCCCGGTTGGAGGCTGTGGACGAGGTCGTAGAGCTCGAGGTCACCACCCGGCTGGGGGTGGTGGAAAAAGTCCGGGTCAGCGGAGAACTCAGCCCAGAAGATCAAGCGGAGATTCTGGCTTGCGTACAGAAGAACGTGGACGTCTTCGCTTGGAGCGCCGCGGAAATGCCCGGGATTGATGCGGATGTGGCTTTCCATCGCCTCAACCTCGACCCCGGCGCCCGCCCCATCTGCCAGAAGAGGAGGGCCGTCGCAGACAAGCTAGAAGGGCCCATCCGCGAGGAGGTGGGCAAACTCCTGCAGGCAGGATTTGTATCGGAGATCCAGTATCCAGGCTGGGTCTCCAACGTCGTTATGGTAAAAAAGGGAGGTAAGTGGCGTATGTGTATCGACTTTTCGCTTCTTAATAAATCATGCCCGAAAGATTGCTACCCCCTGCCCAGAATCGACGCGCTGGTTGACTCAGCCGTTGGTTTTTCTGTAATGTCTTTCTTAGATGCTTTTTCAGGTTACCATCAAATCCGCATGCACCCCCCGGACATCAAGGATGTTTGCTTCATCACGGGGGATGGATGTTATTGCTATAAGATGATGCCCTTCGGGCTCAAGAACGCAGGGGCTACGTACCAAAGGATGATGGATAGGGTCTTCCGCGAGCAGAAAGGAAGAAATTTAGAAGTCTATGTTGACGACCTCATGGTGAAGAGCCGAGACCTTGGGTCTCACCTCCGAGATCTCGAAGAGACATTCGGGACCCTGCGGCGGTACAAGATGAAACTCAATCCCTTGAAGTGTGTCTTCGGGGCGAGCCGAGGGAAGTTCCTGGGCCACTTGCTCACCCCCGCAGGAGTGGAACCCAACCCGGACAAAGTTAAAGCGGTGATGGAATTAGGGTCGCCAAGAAATCCGAAGGAGGTTCAGAGCCTTACAGGGAAGTTGGCTGGGCTCAGCAGGTTCCTCTCCAAGGCGGGAGAAAAGTGTGCACCTTTTTTCAAAGTACTGCGGGGAAACAAGAAGTTTGAATGGACCCCGGAGTGCGAGAAGGCCTTCCAGGCTCTGAAAGAACAGCTCACCCAAACCCCTCTGCTCCAGGGACCGAGGCCAGGAGAAGACCTATCCCTGTACCTGGGGGTAGGGTCCGAAGTAGTAAGCTCCGTGTTAATCCGGGAGGAGGGGAAGAAATAGTCCCCTATCTACTACGTCAGCCGAGTGCTGAAGAAGGCAGAGCTCTGGTACCCGATTTTGGAAAAGTTGGCCTTCGCATTGGTGGTGTCAGCCCGGAGGCTCCGGCCTTACTTTCAAGCCCATTCAATTAAAGTAGTGACGGACCACCCGCTCCGCAAAATCATGGAAGGGGTGTAGCACTCAGGAAGGTTGGCAAAGTGGTCCGTGGAATTAAGCGAATTCAATATCACGTTCGTGCCCAGGACGTCCATCAGGGCTCAAGCGGTGGCAGACTTCATGGCCGACTATGCGGCCGAAATGGGGGAGCACGAGCCACCTCCCCCTGAAGCATGGAAGATGTTGGTGGACGGAGCGTCGGGAAAATACTCCTATGGATGGGGAATAGTCCTGGTAAGTCCTCAGGGGACTCGAATTGAGCAAGCCTTAAACATCCATTTCCCAATCACCAACAATCAGGCCGAGTACGAAGCAGTGATAGCGGGCCTTCGGCTGGCCCGGGAACTGGGTGTGCAGGACGTGGAGGTCTCCACGGACTCCATGGTGGCAGCATGCCAGATCAAGGGAGAATTTGAAGCAAAGGACCCGACCCTCCTACTATACCTGGAAAAGGTTAAGGGGGTCATCGTGCAGTTTCGCACCTTCTCCATCAAGCACGTGCCGAGGGAGGAGAGCACCCAGGCGGACCTCCTAGCCAAGTTCGGTCCCCGAGCGGGAGGGACGACTTTGGAACTCTTCCGGCCCTCCATCGAGGAAGGAGAATTGATGGAGGTGGATCAACAAGCCTCGTGGATGGATCCGTTCATCACCTTCCTATCCTCTGGGCAGTTCCCTGGAGAGAAAGTGGACAAGAGACGCTTCAGGTATAAGTCCGCCTATTACTCCTTGCATGCAGGGGGTCTATATAGAAAGACCCTCTCGGGACTCCTGGCCCGTTGTGTCTCCGAGGAGGAGGTCCCGAGAGTGCTAGAATAAATCCACTCCGGGGAGTGCGGCAGTCACTCCGGGAGTCGGACCCTGGAAGGGAGGGTGTTGAGACAAGGCTACTTCTGGCCCACTCTCAGCAAGGATGCGGCAGAGTTCGCAAGAAAGTGTCCGAAATGCCAGCTCTACGCTCCGCTCCAGCTCCTCCCAGCTCAAAGACTCCGGACCATCACGGCTCCCTGGCCCTTCGCCATATGGAGGCTGGACCTGGTCGGCCCCTTTCCCTAAGTCAGCGGCCAGAGGAAGTTCCTGCTGGTCATGATCGACTACTTCTCCAAGTGGGTAGAGGTGAAAGCACTTGCTAAGGTAACCTCTCAGGTTGTAAGGAATTTTGTGTGGGGGGAAATAATTTGCAGGCATGGACTCCCTCTAGCTATAGTGACGGACAGTGGGCCGCAGTTTGCGAGTGAAGAGTTTGTCGGCTTCTGCACTCAGCTCGGCATTGACCTCAGGTTCGCTTCGGTCCACCACCCGAGGAGCAATGGGCAGGTGGAGGCGGCGAACAAGATAATCGTTAACCTGCTAAAAAAGAAAGTGGAGAACCTTCGAGGAAATTGGGTGGAACAGCTACCCCCCGTCCTCTGGGCCATGAGGACTACTCCGAATACCGCCACCGGGGAGACTCCATTCAAGCTCTCTCACGGGTCCGAGGCCGTTCTCCCCATAGAGTTTGAGGTAAACACCCCCCGGGTGATCGCTGCGAGCGAGGGGGATGAAGAGTGGCTGGAAGGTAACAATGCAGAGCAGAGGCTGTCCTTGGACCTAGTGGAAGAACTCCGAGACTTGGCCACCATCAGGCAGGAAGAGGTCAAGCGGCGGATGGCTCGATATTTTGACAAACATATCCGGATAAAACACTTTCAGAAAGGAGATCTAGTCCTGAAGAAGGTCGACGCGGCCGGCAGAGGGGCCACGGTGGGAAAGCTTAATCCCAACTGGGAAGGTCCATATATTGTAAGCAGGGTGCTCAAGTCGGGAGGGTATCATCTCCAGGATGTGGAAGGGGTACCCCTCGACCGAGCCAGAAGTGGGGATGATTTGAAAAGGTTTTACCCTTGAGTGCTTTATTATGTTGTTTAATTAACGTCTTACTCCTTTCTTATGACGCTTATAACTACTGTCGTGCCGACGTGACAAAGGTTGGGTATGATGGTGCTGGAATGCCCCAGATCGATTCCGCTCCCGGGCTCTCACTAGACGGGGGGTTCAGGTTGATCTCTAGAGAGGCTGGCAAGGTAACAAGTGTTGGTGCTGGAATGCCCCAGATTGATTCCGCTCCCGGGCTCTCACTAGACGGGGGGTTCAGGTTGATCTCTGGAGAGGCTGGCAAGGTAACAAGTGATGGTGCTGGAATGCCCCAGATCGATTCCGCTCCCGGGCTCTCACTAGACGGGGGGTTCAGGTTGATCTCTGGAGAGGCTGGCAAGGTAACAAGCGATGGTGCTGGAATGCCCCAGATCGATTCCGCTCCCGGGCTCTCACTAGACGGGGGGTTCAGGTTGATCTCTGGGGAGGATGGCAAGGTAACAAGTGTTGGTGCTGGAATGCCCCAGATCGATTCCGCTCCCAGGCTCTCACTAGACGGGGGGTTCAAGTTGATCTCTGGAGAGGCTGGCAAGGTAACAAGTGATGGTGCTGGAATGCCCCAGATCGATTCCGCTCCCGGGCTCTCAATAGACGGGGGGTTCAGGTTGATCTCTGGAGAGGCTGGCAAGGTAACAAGTGATGGTGTTGGAATGCCCCAGATCGATTCCGCTCCTGGGCTCTCTCTAGGCGGGGGGGGGGGGGGGGGGGGGGGGGTTCAGGTTGATCTCTGGAGAAGCCGGCAAAGTCGTACGTGGGTTGGACAGGTAAGACAAGATACTCATGCCAGGGGATTCTGGCTCGCGAGCGACCCCAAGACCCGGGCGAGGCGAGACCGGAGGTCCGCTCGCGCACGAGGATCATTCGCGGCAGGGTAATAGAGTCGATGGCTCGCAAGGTCACTCGCAAAAGGTATCAAAGCGAATAAGGAAGGTGACCCGGGAGGAGTCCGTTCTTGCGACGAACCACGAATATCGGTGGGGGCCTGCCAGTGGCAAGTGCGAATGAGGTAGGCGAGAGCGACCCAGATATAACACAACGAGGAAAGGCCGCCAACAAAATAGGGGCGAACGCGAGAGCTAAATGAAGATCCACATACACGAACACAAAAAGATAGGGGCCTCACAGTCACAACGAAAAAGATCGCGTGCGAACCATGAATAAAACATAACACAGAAAAAGATTGATGAAACGTTCCCTTTCATTCCTCACAAAAGATTACAATTTGGCGGCGGCCTCGCCGGAAACAAAAAGAAAGGAAAACTTTTACACCATTAACAAGAAGAAAAATCAAGGCGGCTCGCCGGGCAGCTCTTCAATCGCTCTCTCGACCCTCCGCCTCGGAGATGGGCGCGAACAAGTCGGGAACGACTTGCTCCGCGGTGAACTCCATGGCATCGGGGATGATCATGCCCGCTCCCTTGAGAATGTCGAGGACAAGCTCCGCGATCTCCATCGACCTCTTGCGGTCAGCTTCCTTCTCTTCCCGCGACTGACCGCGAGTCCCAGATCGCGGAGGAGGGGGAGGTAGCACCGCCGAGGCCAGGTCGTGGACCTGGGCCTTGAGACAAGTGTTCTCCAAATCCAAGTCAGCGATCCGCACGTGGAGCTGACTGACGGACTCAGCATCCTGCAAGAGGCGGGTTACCGAGAGGAGAACGAAGCCAAACTGGAAGAAACTTCCACCGAGCAATACTTACCAGCCCGCCTTGAAGGCTGGCGAGGAGGCCCTCTGACAAGGCCTCTTTCCCCTTAAGCTCCGTGACTTCATCCGCGGACTTCTGAAGCTCGACTTTGAGCTCCTTGATCTCCCTATCCGCCGTGAGGTACCGACAACCCACCATGTGAGTTAGCTCCATCGCCCGGAACTGGGCTCGCATCGCCTCGTACACGACCCCCCTCGGCATGAAGGATCGAAAAAGGGAGGCGTCCTCGCGACCATAGAGACCAAAGGCGAGCGCGAACGCCTCGCCCCCGGCCTTACCATCCTCTACCCAAGAAGGGAACAGAGAGGAGCAGGCGATTTTATTCTGGTCAGGGTCCCACGCGAGCAACGGCTCACCGACCGCGTCCACCAGCTTCATGCCGAGCCCGAAATTAGTATGGCTCGACGGCTTGGGCCGGGCAACAGTCTTCCTTGGCTCGCCCCCCTCTTTGGCGAGCTCCTGATCCGCAGAAGGAGAGGGGAGGTCAGGGTCAGACAGGTCCACGACCTCCTCCGCCTTGGCAGCAGAGGGAGTCTTCCTGGCCTTCTTCCCCTCCCCCTGCGAAGTAGGCCGGCGTTGGGGGGGAGGACGCTTCTTTCTCGAGGAAGAGCTCAGGACGTCGCGGCAGGCCTCGGCGGCCACACGCACGAGCGAGCCGGGAGAAAGAGAAGAGGGAGGCGCATGAGGCGGATTGAGGGGAAGATCGCATTCTCCTACAAAGATAACGAGGAGCGTTAGACGATCAAAAGAAAGAGGATTAAGAAAGTCGATGAGTTCGAGTCAAACCTTCTCCCGGAGGGACGGGTGGCATGAGGTCCACTCGCTCTCGGAGGAAGGCGACTTCGAAGTTTTTTCCTTTGAGGAACTGGTACAGTGTCGCATCGCAACCACCTAGCGAGATCGGAGGGCGGTAGGCAGCCTCGTCTCGCTGGATAGGGGTGTAAGAGATGTTGCCGAAGGGACCCTTCACCAGGATGAACTTCTGCGTCCAGTAATGAGTTTTGTTCACCGTCTCGCAGACGGTAACATGCTGGCTCGCAAAATGAGCCGTTCCGTCCCTGTTCGCACGAAATGAGAAGATCTTGCGGAAGGCGAGCAGGCTAAACTCGATCCTCTCCGCCCTGAGGTAACTGGCGAACGCGACCACCACGGCAATCGCGTTCGGCGTTAGCTGGCTCGGCAAGACGCCGAAGTACTTTAGCACCTGGAAAAGTCGACAAACTTTATGCGCCGTTCGCAAAGCAATTCAGGAAAGCCAGGGATGAGAAATAAATAATACCTGGCGCACTTCCGGCCAGAGAGGGAATCGAAACCCATTTTCGAAATGGGCGACAGGAATTGCGAGCTCGTCCGGGTGCGGGTCGCTGAGGGAATCCCTATCGGTAGGGCAGCGAGCTACGAAATCGGAGTGGATGAACTGGTCAGCGGCGGCCCGATATTCCTCCTTCGTGAGGTTGGCGCAGTAGAAAATGCCGTTGAGGAAGGCCTTGGCGCACTTGGCTCGCCCCTCTGTTTCCGCCTCGCCAACCATAATGTGTTATCCGCCGAGTCACAAAGGTCGCGAAGACGAGCTAAAATCTGCGAGAGAAACAGAAGGAGAAAGAGCGCGAGGAGGAAACAGTAAATGCGGTGGTTGAAAAGAAAAACGGTCGGCTATTTATAGGAATAAGGAAGGCGGGAAGAAGCCGAAGCGTCGTTATCTGCGGATAGCGGATCCGCGCGGTACTCTCCCGCCTCCAGAGGTCCAATTCGCTCCCTGCGAGTCGGCAACCTGTTAAAAGCTTTTCCCTATTGGCGAGCTAACACTAAAAACAATGAATCATAAAGAGAAGAAGCAAGGGAGGTGCGCGAGTGCGAGTAATAGAGATGTAATTCACGCGAGAGCAAACCAAGCGGAGAAAAAGAACGAGATAAAAAGCAAAAAAATAAGAGGCTCGCAAGCGAGTCAAAGTACTGTTATTACAGACTCATAAAGATTGTTCGCGACCCCTCCCAATGAAGAGGAGGGGGAAAGAAAAACAATAAAAAAGCAATACGAAGATCCTCAATATCGCAACCACTTCCAGCGACCGCGACCCCGGACACCGGAGCGAGGGGGGACTCGCGGGTAGTGATACTCGCGGAGTGACCGGTTCGCCTGGCTCGTCAGCCGCATGTAGTCATCGATGCGAGCAATATACACCCCGGGGGAGGTCGCGTCGCCCTGATCGGTCGGTCGTATCTCAGCGAGAATGCGCGCATTCGCGTCCTCCATCGCGGCGAACCTTTCTTCACTGGCGAGCCGGTCTAGCCGATTCTGCTCGTGTAGATCCCTTAGCAGGGTGGTATGCTTCTGAAATATCTCCGTGACCTGCCTCTTCATTCGCTCCGGATCGCTGGGATCCCCCAAAAAGTAAGCAACCTGGCTCGGCGAAGGGGGTGGAGACATCTCCAGCGCTCCAGACTCTGACTCGGAGAGAGGGGTCGTCGGGTTACCTGCGAAGTAGGAATCAGCGACAAAGTGAAGAGCAACACTCAGTGACAACAGTCTAACCTAGTGGAAGAATTGGAGTACTGGGCCGCTGGCGGGAGGTGCCCGGCTGACCCCGGAATGCCTCAATAAAGGCAGGGGTGAGGGCCTTACCCAGACCAGGGGCGAGCGCGGGTCTGAAGCCAAGTCCAGGCTCGGCAATCAACGTCCCTCCTGGGCTCCTCTAACCCAGGACGTCGAATCCAGGAGTGGAGATATTTTGATTCGGCATGAGGGGCGAGTTCACTGGAGGAGGAACTTGATCCTCTGGTGCCGCGAGGGAAGACGCTGCATGAAATGTAAGTACGACTTAGCGAGTCAAGGAACGTAAGGGAAAACGAGGTAGTTCGCTCACCTCATTGCGAAGGCGAGTCCTGTCTATCAACGGCCCTCGTATCCACAAGAAGAACGTCACCCCCACCCGTAGAGGAGATATAGATCTCCGTGTTCGGCCTTCCCGATTCGCTCTCGCCCGGAGGATCATTCTGCAAATATGATAAATAAGGACGAAAAGGAAGAGCACCAAATAAGCAACTGGGCGGTAATACCTGGGAGGCGCGCTCGTCATCCGGAGAGTGCGGCGAATAGGAAGGCCCACCCCCACCAGCCGGGCGCCGGACGGCTTTGGCCGTCCTTAGGGACGGGGGAGGCGGAGAGCGTCGCAGAGAATTCCAGGAGGCGATGACAGCGGTCTTCCCCTTCTGGGCCGCCTGCGAAGCCTTCAGGCGGGCCAACATCTCGTCCTTTTTCGACATCGCGTTGGGGCCCGTGGCGAGTAAGAAAAGCCAGAGAAAAATGAAAAGTTCGAATGACGACCAAGGAGAGTGGTATTTATAGTGGTGGGCATGGGACCCACCGAAAGATTCTCACCACGTCACCAAGGGGCCGGCGAATATCAAGGGTTGGATGATTCTTCGCGAGCCTAAAAAGCCTCGCGAAGAGCGGGGATTGTGTACAACCCCGATATTCGCCTAGAGGACGGGCAACCAAAGGCGAGCGAGCCAGAGGGGCCGGCGAGTCAAGAACTCGCCAAGTGCTCGCTAGGAAGCGAGCGAGTCAAGAACTCGCCAAGTGCTCGCTAGGAAGCGAGCGAGTCAAGAACTCGCCATGTGCTCGCTAGGAAGCGAGCGAGTCAAGAACTCGCCAAGTGCTCGCTAGGAAGCGAGCGAGTCAAGAACTCGTCGAGTGCTCGCGAGAAGAAGAGCGAGTCAGATCCCTTCCAGAGTCATCGGGATCGGCCAAATTACCCTGTCACCCTTGGTGGTCTGCCTTTAGCCTCTCCAAACAGTGGAGTTTGGCTGTTAGCAGACCCATTTGGGGTGCGGATAGTAAAATCAAGAGGTGGAATCCTGCTATTTGCAGGCCAGATCAGAAAATCTATAAATAGGACCTCAATGGCACCTTTGGAGGGATCTCACTTCAGCTTCCCTCTCCTTAGGATTTCTTTGGTTAGCATTTCCAGAGCTCTCCAAGGTGCCCAAGTCTCAGCTTTGGCTTGGGAGGGGAAGCGCTCAACGATCTTCCAGGTTAGTGGAGGGATCTCCTCGCTGTGACCAAGGTCTTAGTCAATTTCCTAATCTTCTGCCTACCCTCCTCGAGGGATTAGTAAGGGCTAGTCGCCCCTCAATTCGTTGAGGGCCCCGAACTCCACAAGAGACCGAGATATCGGTTTCAACAGCCGTGTCGACCTTCTTTAGCACCAGGTATCCTTTCTCGAACTATTTTACTCGGATGTGCTTGTCGAAGTACCAAGCCATCCGCCGCTTTACCTCTTCTTGTCGGATGGTGGCTAAGTCCCGGATCTCCTCCACCAGGTCCAGAGATAGCCTTTGCCCTTCCCCAATTTCCACTATCCACTCTTCATCCCCCTCGCCCGCGGTGACCACCCTGGGGGACTTCACTTCGAACTCTACCCGGAGGACGGCCTCAGACCCATAGGAGAGCTTGAATGGGGTCTCCCACGTGGCCGTATTCGAAGTGGTTCTCAGGGCCTAGAGGACTGAGGGTAATTGCTCGACCCAATTCCCTCGGAGGTTCTCGACCTTCTTCTTCAGCAAGTTCACGATAATCTTGTTTGTCGCCTCCACTTGCCCATTGCTCCTCGGGTGGTGGATTGACGCAAACCTAAGGTCTATGCCCAGCTGGGTGCAGAAGCTGACGAACTCATCACTGGCGAATTGCGGCCCATTTTTCGTGACTATCGCCAATGGGAGCCCATGCCTGCAAATTATATCCCCACATATAAAATTTTAAACTACTTGAGAGGTTACTTGGACAGCGCCTTCACCTCCAGCCACTTGGAGAAATAATCGATCATTACCAACAGGAACCTTCTTTGGCCGCTCGCTTGCGGGAAAGGACCCACCAAGTCCAATGCCCATATTGCAAAAGGCCAGGGCGTTATGATGGACCGAAGCCTTTGGGATGGTAGGAGCTGTAGAGGGGCAAACAACTGGCACTTTGGACACTTACTTGCGAACTCCGCCGCATCCTTGCTGAGAGTAGGCCATAAGTAGCCTTGCCTCAGCACTCTCCCTTCCAAGGTTCAGTTCCCCGAGTGTCTGCCACACTCTCCTGAGTGGATCTCCTCCAGAACCCTCAGTACCTCCTCTTCTGCCATGCACCGGGCTAGGAGCCCCGAAAGTGTTTTCTTGTATAATCCCCCAGCATGTAAGGAATAATAGGCCGATTTATACCTGAAGCGTCTCTTATCCACATCCCCTTCGTGGAACTTTCCAGATGTCAGGAAGGTAATGAAGGGGTCCATCCATGATGCCCGCTGGTCCACCTCCATCAGCTCTCCCTCTTCGATGGATGGTCGGAAAAGGTCTGACATTGTTCCCCCTGCTCTGGGACCAAACATGGCCAGGAGGTCCGCCGCAACACTCTCTTCCTTCGGCACGTGACGGATTGAGAAGGTCCGGATCTGACCTATGAGCCCCTTGACCTTTTCCAAGTACCGCTGAAGAGTCGATTCCTTTACTTCGAATTCTCCCCCAACCTGGCAAGCCACCACCATGGAGTTTATCGAGACCTCCACATCTTGTACTCCCAACTCTTGGGCTAGGTGGAGGCCTGCTACCATTGCTTCATACTCGGCCTGGTTGTTGGTGAGGGAAAAATGAAAGTTGATTGCCTGTTTGATCATCGTCCCTTGGGGGCTCACCAAAACCACCCCTCCTCTGAAGGAACGCTTTCCCGAGGCCCCATCCACCAACATCCTCTAGGCCACCGAGCTGAGCAGCTCGGACTCTTCCACCTCAGCTATGTAATCCTCTAGAAAGTCCACCACCGTCTGGGCCTTGATTTACAGTCTCGGCACATATGATATATCAAACTCGCTTAGCTCCACCGACCACTTCGCCAACCTCTCCGAGTGCTCCACCCCTTCCACGACGCTGCGAAGGGGGTGGTCGGTTACTACCTTGATCAGGTGTGCTTGGAAATAGGGTTGGAGCATCCGAGCCAACACCACCAAGGCGAAGGCCAACTTCTCTAGGATTGGATATCGGAGCTCCGCCTTCCTCAGTACTCGGCTTACATAGTAAATTGGGAGTTGCCTTCTGCCTTCTTCCCGGACCAGTACCAAACTCACCTCCTCAGGCCCTACCCCCAAATACAGGGAAAGATCCTCTCCGTGCCTCGGCCCCTGCAACAAAGGAGCTTGGTCCAGCTGCTCTTTCAGTGCTTAAAAGGCTCTTTTGCATTCGGGGGTCCACTTAAACTTTTGGTTCCCTCGCAGTACTTTGAAGAAAGGTGCACACTTCTCTCCCACCTTGGAGAGGAACCTGCTAAGCCCAGCCAGCTTTTCTGTGAGGCGTTGAACCTCCTTTGCATTCCTTCGAGACCCCAACTCCATGATGGCTTTGACTGTCTGGATTCGGCTCCACTCCAGCTGGGGTTAGCAAATGGCCTAGGAACTTCCCCCGGCTAGCCCCGAAGACACACTTCAGGGGGTTTGAGCTTCATCTTGAATTTTCTCAATGTCCCGAAGGTTTCCCTAAGGTCGCGGAGGTGGGACTCATGGTCTCGACTCTTCACCATGAGATCATCCGCATATACTTCTAAATTTCTACCCTTTTGTTCTCGGAAGACCCGGTCCATCACCCGCTGGTAAGTAGCCCCTGCATTCTTGAGCCTGAAAGGCGTCATTTTATAACAATAACACCCATCCCCCATGATGAAAGAGACATCCTTGATGTCGGGAGGGTGCATGCGGGTTTGGTGATAACCTGAAAAAGCATCTAAAAAGACATTATAGAGAAACCGACGGCTGAGTCAACCAGCGCGTCGATTCTGGTCAAGCGGTAGCAATCCTCGGGGCATGATTTATTAAGCAATGAAAAGTCGATACACATCCTCCACTTACCTCCACCCTTCTTTACCATAACCACGTTGGAGACCAAGCCTGGATACTGGATCTCTGATACAAAACCTGCCTGGAGGAGATTGCCCACCTCCTCTCGGATGGGTCCTTCCAGCTTGTCCGCTATGGCCCTTTTCTTCTGTCGGATGGGTCGGGTGTCGGGGTCAAGGTTAAGATAATGGCAAGCCACGTCCGCATCGATCCCGGGCATCTATGTCGCGCTCCAGGTGAAGATGTCCACGTTCTCCTGTACGCAAGCCAGGATCTGCTTCTGTTCCTCCGGGCTGAGCTTGCCACTGATCTTGACTTTTTCCACCAACCCTGCTTGGGTGGTGACCTCGAGCTCCACGACCTCATCCACGGCCTCCAGCCGGAATTGCTCCCCCCCAATCTCCTTCCTTCTCCTCGCCATAAGCGAACACTTCGGCCTCCTCCTCGCTTCCTTCTTCTCTGACCGCCATCAGCTCTTCTGCCCTTCCTTCCTGGGCCTAGCCTCCATCCTCTATCTTCTCCTCCTTTGCTTCCTCTCTGAGACCTGCCGACTCCCCCATCTCCCGATCCCAGTCCTTTGCTTCGGCCATCCAGGAGATGGTGTTCACGGCCATCACATAGCACTGCCTCGCTACCTTAGGGTCACCCCTTACCCGGACCTGAACTCCTCCCAAGTTGAACTTAAGGCATTGGTGGAAGGTGGAGGGGACGCAGCGGAACGCACTGATAAGCGGCCGTCCAAATATGGCACTATAGTTGTTGGGGGCGTCCACTATGACAAAGCGGCAATTCCGGGACTGCCCCCGAGGACCACATGGAGTCCCACTCCTCCTTCTACCTCCTTCCTCTCCCCGGAGAACCCAAACTACGGGCCATCCGAGGCCAACACCCTCTTGTTCTCCACTTTCATCTCATCGAACGCCTTCTTGAAGATGGCGTTGACTGAGCTTCCGTTATCCACGAGGATCTGGAACACCGTGAAGTTCTCAATGGCGGTCTGGATGACCAGTGCATCGCAGAAAGGGTCTTCAGGACCCGGCATGTCCCTCTGGGAGAATGTAATTTTTTCTGCTGGGGGTGGGGCTTGGGTGGTCGAAACTACGCTCTGACGATAGATGGTTTGGAGACTCTCCTTGCGGGTTGCCTCAACCCCTACACCCCCGTGGATCACTCTGATCCCTCCTCGAGTCCCCACATCGACCCTGTCCTCGCACCTTTCCTCCTCCTCCTCCCGAGGCAAGACCACCTCAATCCTCACCTGCTGCTGCTGCCGCGGCGCCGCCTCTCTGGCCCTCTTCGTTTCCAAGAAATCTGGGCAAGTGTCCATTGTGTGACCTTCCTCATCATGGAAGTCACAATACGGCAATGCCACCTCCCCCCTCTCGACCTCCACACCCTGTTCCTCCTTCGGACTGCTGCCCCTGCTCCATCCCTTGCTCTTCCTCCTCTTCCTCTGACTATTACCATCGCGTGCTGAGGAGGGGGAGGCATATGCCTCGGACACTGCCTCCACCCCAGCTGAGGTCTCCCCTGGCCTCCATGGAAGTGTCCCCCTCCTGGGGCAAAACCTCTCCCTTGACCTTGACCTCCTCCACCTTGCTGCCTCCACCCCACCTCCGGGGCTCTGGGCTTGTCCCTCCTTCTTACTTCTGCTTTCCTGCCCTCCGGCTCACTGAGCTTTGCTAGCCTCCTGGTGAGCTCCGGGTTTGCCTCCTCCCCCTCAATCTCCTCTGCCACCCTCTCCACCAGCTCCTCGTAGGAGACGGGGGCCTTCCTCTTCAATCCCATTTTGAAGAAACTCTCTCTCAGCCCTACCGTGAAGGCGAGCTGGAGGGCAAACCCAGGAATCTCCTGGGTTAGCAGCACCTCCTCCAGGAATCGATCCGCGTAGTGGGCTAATGACTCCCTTGGTTCCTGCTTAACCTTGAAGAGAGACTCAGCGCCCTTCTTCCTCTTCTTCGAAGTCGATTAACGCAACAAGAAGCTTCGACGCAAGTCTTCAAATGCGTAGATCGACCCCACAGGGAGTTGATGGAACCAATCCCTGGCCTTCTCGTTCAGTGTGACAGTGAAGATCCAACACTTAAAAGCATCCAGCATCTGCCTGATAGAGACCGAGTCTTTGAACGACTGCAGGTGCTGGACGGGGTCATCCTTCCCATGGTAGTAAACCATATCCCACTCTCTGAACCCTTCTGGAACGGGTGCGGAAAGCACCAGCTCGCAAAAGGGGCTTCCCCCACCTGTCATCTTCTCCCGCTCCACTCGCCCCACGAGCTCTCTCGCCAAGCTTGAGCTCGCGGGAACCATGCTTATGAGAGCCACACTTGTCGGGGCCGCACCCACGGGAGCTACACTCGTCGTAGCCAGGCTAGCCTGCGCCGCGCTCACCAGAATCTCACTCGGCGGGCTGGCGAACAGCTCTCGTCCCACCAGGCCTCGCGCCGACCCCCCTGTCACCTCCTTCCCATCCCTTCCTCCCGGTGCATTCTCGTCAGCCGCTGGAGGAGGGAACACCTGAGGCGCCGGAGTCGCAAACTCGCTTCGCAACGATGCGATGGTGAATCTGATGGTGTCGAGGACTTCCCTCCTAAAGTCCGAGAACATCCTTGGCGTCACCACCGGGGGTGAACCGCAAAACCCCTCGCCCTGCTCTTCATCTCCTGCCATGTCCCTTCTTTGGAACTTTCTTGGACTAGCTACACTCCACGCTCACCGTACCAAAATGTTGAAACCAGGACTTGGCTTCTTTGTGGAGTTCGGGCCCTCAATGAAGAGGGGCAGATAACACTTACTAATTCCTCGTAAGGAACCGACTGGAGACTCGGAACTAAGGACAGACCCTTGGTCGCAACGAGGAGGTCCCACCACACACCTGAAATATCTTTGAGCGCTTTTGTAACACCCCAGTTTTGCTGATCTGAGAGTTAACGCCGCGTGTTAGGTCTTCTTCGCTGCAAACTGTCGTAATGGCAGATTTTTCTTAAACGCACGATCGTGCATTTTTCTTGACACACGATCGATCCGCCCGTGCGTGCTCTTCGGCTGGAAAAATGGTGTTCTGATTTTGTATGTGCATTTTATGCACGGTCGTCCGTTCAACCGTGCGTTCGCAAACTGACGGAAACAGATCCGTAAACAGCGAAATCTGGGCATCCGTTTGGTTTAGATCTTGATCGGACGGCTATGAGGGGCTTGTGGGAGAAACCAAAGTAGGGCTGAGAGGGTTTTCCCTCTTCATTTTCTTTCCATCGTGGGTTTTGAGGGTTGAGAGAGAGAAGGGGTTTGGAGGAGGAAGAGAGCTTAGATCCCGCCATTGTTGGAGCTTCGGAGCTCCGTTCGCCGATCCGAGACCGACAGCGCATAGGGGATGTCGAGGCGCTTCTTCTCCTCCATTCTTTTTCAAGGTTCCCATGGCTAGGAGGAAATCTCAAAAGGTAACGACATTTCTCCTCCCGGTCTTTAGGATGCGTGCATGGCACCCCTTTTTCTCTCTATTTTTGCTGCATTTTGGGCACCGGATCCGTCGAGTGAGAGGGATCCGGGTCTTCTCGGTTCAAGAGGAACCTTCGGGTTGATTGAGTTCGTCCCCGACATGTGTTGCACTAGAAATCTGCTCCGTTAGTGGATTTGGCATTTTGGTTGAAGCTGGATTCGCAATCGTTGGTCTGATTCGGTGATGTTGATTGACGCGCATTTTAGGGGTTTTGGCTAGAAATCCAAATACGGCGAATTCGTCGTCGTGATGCCCTTGTAGGTTCATATGTTAACGAATGTTGGGTTTTGGGCGGGGAGATTAATGTGTGTGTTATGAGGCGTGTGATGCCCAGTGATGTGCGAAGGTGCGATTTGGCCTTTGTGGTCGGCTGGCTATCCTGTGAATGCCGGAATTCATGTGTGGAGAGTGTCCCGGGAAGACAAGTCCCTTCGGTGTTGGCGGCAAGAGCAAGTGAACTGTCTGACAAGCCTGATGGTATGTTGGGCCAGGCGCGGTGGGTCACCGCGTGAGCTCTTGGACTTGGGCTACGATGCCCTTTGGGGGAAGTGTTGAGTACCCCATGGTTGTGCTGTGCGCAATGTTGGGGCAAGAACATGTGAGTTGTTTGACAAGCCCGATGGCATGGTAGGTCAGGCGCGGTGGGTCACAGCGTAAGTTCTTGGCCTTGGGCTACGATGCCCTTTGGGGGAAATGTCGAGTGCCCCGTGGTTGTGTTGTTGATGTATGATGATGTGTTAGATTCATACATTGTAGGGTGCCTTGGGTGAAACCCGGGTTGCATTCATATTGCATTTGTAGGCCCTTTTATTACTTGCTCAACATAGAAACGTGGATGATGGTTGTGACACTCATGCCTGTTGTTTATGTTGCTTCTCTTTACATACATGTGCATACGAAGTGCTGACTTGCATGGTGATGTAGTTCCCCGGGGTCCGCTAGGACGGCCGAGAGGAGGGGTGTTGTTACACCGTTTGTGGTCAGCCATAGCTTACCCTCGTTTACCGCTCTTTGTGATTTGGATGCAGGCCATGGATCGCAGGCCGGAACCAGCTCGCAGGCCAAAAAGGCCTAAAGCCTCATGAAGTGTTTATTTTGCTTTCCTACATTCCTATACTTGTCTTTTCTTATTTTCGGCTTGCATGCAGAGGTAGCTTAGGAGAGCTAGTTCTTCCCTTTTGGAGATTTCATGATTGTGGTGAATGTTTGATGATTTGGACACTGGTTTTGTAAGGCCTTAAGGCCGGTTTACTCCTATGTAGTTGTGGACAATCTCTGTGTTTCTTAGTTCTGTTTCCGATGTGTTATCTGAGTTTTGAGTTGGGTAGTTATATCATCTTTTAATACTGAAACTATGGCGGTTATATGTTGTGGGGTCCCTGCCAGACCTATATTATATAGTCATTACAGGGGAGGTGTTACAATTTGGTATCAGTGGGAGGTTAGTATTTCTTGCGAGGTCTAGTGTATTCGGATCGCGTAAAGAGGTTGTCCACATAGGAGTGTTGTGCGGGATCATTAGTATCCCTGCGTTCGAGTCTTGCGAATAGAACTTGATTCGTTTATTTCCTTGCTTATGCTAGGATGTTGGCGCAGATGCGGGGACATCGAGAAGGCAAGAGGAGCCTTTGGGAAGCAGTGCTACTGCTCCGGGCCTCATGAATATAAGCATGTCCCCGCCTGATTTCTGTCGCATGCTAGCGAAAGCAATGGTAGCGGCTCAAGCTGCGGCGATGCCACGAGTTCCGACGTCGGTGGTGCAGGTTACGACTCCTGTTACTCCGGCTGCTACACCAGATGCACCGGAGGTTGGAGCGAGGCAAGCAGAGCCATTAGCGGAGAGAGCTTATGGGATGGGCGATCGATTTATGAAGTACTTCTTGAGTTTCCATCCTCCGACATTCAAGGGAGTTGGCACTCCAACGGATGCCGAAGATTGTCTTTCGAGGATCCAGGAACTTTTGAAGGCAGCAGAGACCCCAGCGGAGAGGCAGTCCCACTTCGCGAGCTTAATGTTAGAGGGCGATGCGAAGCTGTGGTGGGTGAATCACAGTGGTCGCCATTTCCTTGGGCGCGTACCATCCTTGGAGGAGTTTGGGAATGTGTTCCTCAAGCATTATATTCCATCGTCGACGAGGTTAGCACAACAGCGGCAGTTCTTGCATTTGGTGCAGCGGGAGAAGATAGTGGACGAGTATCTGCAGGAGTTCACTCGGTTGGGTCATTATGAGGGAACGACTATGACAGACGATGAAGAGTGGGACAATCTCTTCTATCAAGGCCTAAGAGAGAATTTAAGGCAACCGTTGATAGCCTTAAAGAACGCAGGATTTAATGAGTTGGTCGAAGCCGCTCGCACATTAGAAAGTGACCTGGAGCGAACCCAGCGGCGAAAGGGTTTTGCGACAAAGCAGGGAGAAGGAAAGCCTTCTCAGTCTCAGCCTTAGTGGAAGTCCGAGGGCAACCGATGGAAGAAGAAGCCCTGTCCTAGTGGGCCTGGGGAGAGAAGTGGCGCGCCTTCGGGAGATTTTTGTTCCAAAGGTCCGTTTACTTGTTTCAAGTGTGGCAAGGTGGGTCACATAAGTCGGTTTTGTACCGATGGTGGAGCTGAGCCAGAGCCGAGGCAGGAACAATCGGTGCGTTCTGGCCCTAGCGTTGTGGATAAAGGGAAGGCGGCAGAGTCTAGTGCTTCGCGGTTCCCTCCGGTGCAGCCTAGAGCATATAATCTTGGGCAGCAGGAAGCGATTCGTCAACCCGATGTGGTGACAGGTACGAAAAGTTTAAGTTTTTGTTTGTTACGGTAATGTAGTTGCGGCCTTTTATGTTTGTTATGCACGTGGTTAGGTTTCGGGCTAGTTTCGGGATACCCCTCTCGAGTGTTGTTCGACACGGGAGCATCACACTCTTTTCTCGCGGAAAGCTTTATCCGGAGGATTGGCGCTGAGTCCGTCGAGGCAGAGGTGGAGCTGAGCGTGCGTATGCCGAATGGGTCTTTCATGACCACCGTGAGGAACGGACGCATTGTGTTGAAAATTTGCGATTGCGATTTCGAGTTGGTAGCAGCGATTCTGCCACTGGTAGAATTTGACGTTATCTTAGGGATGGACTTGCTTGCAGAGCAGCAAGCTAGTATCGACTGCTAGTTGAAGGTGGTAACCCTGAGAGGCGAGGGTAAAGCAGAGGTCAAGTTTGAAGGCCTAAGCGGAGTGGCTGGCTCCCTGATTTCCGCCATGCAAGTGAGGCGTGCGGTAAACCAAGGAGGCGAGGCATTTATAGCTTTGTTGGAGACTCACTCCCCAAGGTTGGCTATTTAAGTTGTTCCGGTGGTGGAAGAGTTTGAGGATGTATTCCCCGAGGAGCTTCCGGGAGCACCTCCTCAGTGTGAAATCGATTTTTCGATATAATTGGTACCGGGTGCATGGCCGCTGTCGCATCCTCCATTTAGGATGGCACTGAAGGAACTGGCCGAGCTTAAGGTTTAGTTGCAAGAATTGTTGGAGCAAGGGTACATTAGGCCCAGCTCTTTGCCGTGGAGCGCGCCAGTTGTTGGAACCTTAGTTTTGATTTGAGTTAGCATCCATGATGAGTCCAGTTTATATACTGATTTTCGGGCTCATCTGGGTTGTTTTTCGTTCCATTGCACTTCATTTACTGGTCATTTAGGCTTATATTGATAGCAGCTCATATTCTCAACTATAGTGCATTCCTTACCCTCTTCGTGGCGTGATTTCGTTATATTACTTTATGTCTATTCTGTGGATTATGTGCTGTGCACGGATCAGTGGTCTAGTTTGTTTTCATGCAGGTACAAGGGTCGTGTGAACGCTCGGAATGGATTGGCGGCGAATTTTGGCCTAAAAAGCCACTGATCGTGCGTTTTCCTTAGCGCACGATCAGGCGCACGGCCACTGGTCGTGCGTTAATTCCCCTTAACTGACCGAGCAGTTCGCACGATCATAGGACCTCTTTGCGCACGACCACTGGTCGTGCGCCACTGACCGTGCGTTAATTCCCTGTCTTCTCTTCTGCTGCAGGTTGACTGCGCACGATCACAAACATTCCTTTGCGCACGACCACTGGTCGTGCGCCTCTGATCGTGCGCAGTGTTTATTCTGCTCCGTATTTAAAGCTCGGCTCCGCGATTTTAGGGCATTTGAGCGAGTGTTGGGGCGCGATTAGGCCGCCGTCTTGGGCGATTTTCATCCCATCTTCATCCCCCTCCATTCCAATCATCCGGGAGACTCCTCCGGCGATCAAGAGTTGTTTCTCTACCATCAGGGAGCCCTTCCGGCCGTCAGCAAAGCTTTCCTAGCGAGTGTTCTTCAAGTTGTTGCGGAGAAAGTGGAGATCACCGGATAAAGTGACAGATCTCCGGCACCGGAAGCACCCTTCGACCGAGATCGGAAGCAGATTGACAACCCGCTATTCCGGCCGTGACCGACGGTTCTCCTTCTTGAGTGGTTTTCTCTTAACTTATCTTGTTATAACTAGTTGAATATTTATGTAATGAACTTGAATGATTTGTTTGTCTATGAATGAATTATTTGGTGTTTACATAATCTCCTTTGTATTGCTTTGTGTTGCGTTCGCTTACACTCACTCCACTCCATGCACTCCCGTCCATTCACATTTGCGCTGGGTTAGCCACGGCTACGGAGATGTGCGAAGAGGTGTGTGCGACCCTCAATCGTCACAGTTACTTTCCGTCCACGCGCCTTCCAAAGCACGACATCGCGGCTGTTGCATCCATCCCGCCTTGCGAAGCGGAGTTTTGACCCGCATCTCATTTCTGTGTAGTAATTTAGGAAACCAAAATCAAAGCCCTTACTTTTCTTTTAATTTACTCTTGTAATTATTCGCTCAATCTGAAGAGTCAAACTAACCACGCGCATTCCTTGAGAGACGATATTCGGGGACGTACTCCCAACTTTATTACTTGTGCGACCGGTGCACTTGCCGAGCACGCATCAATCCACCTTTAGCATCTAAGTATATATCATAATATATCTTACAACTTAGATTAAATATCCTATTAATTTAAAAGGCTGAAAATAATATATATATATATAAATAATATACTAAGAAATATATATATAATAATAGGCTAATTAATATAAGAGAAAATATTATAGGAGAAAATATTATAAGAGAAAATATTATAAGAGAAAATATTATAAGAGAAATTAATATAAGATAATATAAGAATTGTATTTCGGATATTCACTACGTTCGACGAACGTCGAACGGCGCTCGGCATTCGTCGGACGGTGATCGACAAACAGACAGCATCGCTCGACAGATTTACAGCAAGGAAGTAGCGGTCGACGAACGTGGAACAGCGGTCGACGAATGACGAACAGCGGTCGACGAATTCCAACAGATGTTCAGAAACAGTAAATTTAATGATATGGTCGACGAATGAAATGATGAGCTCGACGAACGTAGAGCTCCGCTCGACGAATTTCTGACAGGAATATTTTATATTATTTAGCTTGACTAAAATAGATACTTTACCGTCAGACTTTAATAAAGCAATATTTTATTTATCCTATTTATATATTGATATATATATTGTTGATTTAACAATACAGCTGTTGAAGCATTTATTAATAGAGTCGTTGGTAGAAAGCAATAAATGTTGTAGCCATTGCAGCAATGCCAAACACGGCAAGAGATGTTCTCAAGGATCTGGGAAATGAAAGATATATTTATTATATTCCTCTTTGGTCGGCAAAGGATTTAAACAGAACATATTACAGCAGATAATATATATCAGAATATATATAGCTGTTATATCTCGACAGAATAGCTAAGGAAGAATAGAACAGAACATTGTTATATTGTTGTACATGAAGAAGGAAGAAAAAGAATAAGAGAAAATCAGAGGAGCAAAAAGAAGAAGCAAATCTTCTATTATTTAACTTCTTTTTGCTAACTCCTTCTTGCAGATCACATTCATCCTGAGACACCAATCACAATCATTTGCTCAGGATCATTACTGCATAAAGAAGAAAGGAGTTTGTACAAACAAGAGAAGATGCCTCCACAAACTGTCAACAATTATATCAGACAGAGGGAGCTCTTCATCATCATCATCAAGATCCAAACACAACATCCAATCTGGATCATCAAGAGTCTTCTCAGCAATAAGAGAAGAACAATATATCTTTTCCCTTTCTCCTTCCCCATCTTGTACAGGGTTAAAACTCCCTTCAAAAGTTTACCTGTTGGTGGCAAGACACCTGAACAAAAAATCTAGTTGGTTTATAAGCACCTGGTCAAAAGCTTATAGGTGAATTGGGCACCTGATCAAACCTCCATTGGTGTGTGGACACCTGATCAAAAACACCTTGGTGTGAGGGCACCTGAACAACTCTCCTAGTGGATTCCTACCAGTGGGTAGAAGAGTAGATGTACCCGGGTTTTGGGGAACTACTATATATCTTGTGTCGTCTGGATGTGTGCTTTGTTTTATTGTTTTATTTGTGTTGTTTATTACTTTGCACTTTCACTGTTTGTGTTTATTACTCAATCAGCAAACACACTTATATATTTATATATATCATTTATTTTAAAACAAAGTTAAACAAGAGTTTTAATAATAAGAATAAGAACTAAAACTCTCCTTTCAATTGGTATCAAAGCAGGTTGATTTTATCAATCACCCTCATCAGAGGATATCAATTGTCCCTTTCAATTGGTATCAGAGGTGGCTGATTTTATTTTTTCAATTTCTTGCAACTGATACTCAATTGAACCCCTTTCAATTGGTATCAGAGGAAGTTGATTTTTCACACAGGCTAACACCTGAAATCACAAAGATCACCTTAGTTCTTATTTATTTTTAAAAAGAGTTTTTCCAAATGGCACAAGCAGATTTTTTAATTTCAGATCCACCTTTTTGTAATTTGGATAGTTTTGATTTATGACAAATTAGAATTAAATTATTTATGAATGCCATAGATGAAGATATATATAAATCTGTTTTGACAGGAACTTCATCTTCAACTTCTTCAACAGATGATCAAGAAAAGTTGATCAGTGTTGATGCCATGGCCATGGAGATATTGACTAAATCAATGTCTGATGACATTCTTCTTAAAGTGGCTGACTGCACTTCAGCAAAGAGCATTTGGAACTCCCTCTCTAGGATGGTAAATGAACCATCTTCTTCCTATTCCTCTAACATCATTTTTGATGCAGAACCATCAGTTACTCTAACTGAAGAAGAAGACAAGGAAGAACAAAAAGCCATAAACTTTTGCATGATGGCAATTTAGGGCTCAAACTACATATCAGATGCTGAATCTGAAGCAGAAATGGTAACAAAGGTAGAGGTATCTTCAAACTTTAATTTTACCTCTGATCCCTTTAAATCTGATGTTAAATCTGTTTTCAAATCTCAATGTACAGATGTAATAATTGCTGAAAATAAAGTCAGAAAAGAGTTAAAAATAATTATTTTGACTTCTGATTATAACAAACCTCAAGAAAATTTTAAAATAGCAACAGAACAAATTATTTGCTTAAAAAATAAGTTCATTAAGGCTGAAAACTTCAAACAGAATTTTAAAGAAAAAGGAATTATGCCTGTTCAGCAACATAAAAGAAAATTTTCAAATTTATATTTTAATGAAATAAAAAGGCCAACATACCTATCTATAAGGCAATTTTGTTTTAATAGTTTAATGTTTTTACTTAAATTATGATTAAATTAAAACAGCAATTTTTTTAAGTTTCTCTGAATTTTCTATCATAAAAACAATGTCAGATAACTTCACTCTCTTACAGATTTTTTTTCTCCAAAATTAGTTTGAGCATTCTACTCAAGTAGCATTGATCAGAAATGATCAGATCTCTGAGTGTGAGTCTCTTCTGATTAAGGGGATTCTATAGAAAGAAGTTATCAGACTTTGTATTTATGATTTTAAAATTCTTAGAATCTGTTAACAGCTAGCAATTCCTTTTATTTAAATTCCTATTTTAATCAAGATTTAGGAAATCAGAAATTGCTCAGTTATAAAAGAAATTTAAAAATAATCTCTAACCCTTAAGCCTTAAGTTAATCAAGACTTTTTATGCTTAGGAATCCTAAACCAAATAGGGGGAGATTGTTAGAACCTAGTTTATTTGGATTAGGATCCCAACTCAAATAGGGGGAGATTGTTGGAACCTTAGTTTTGATTTGAGTTAGGATCCACCTTTAGCATCTAAGTATATATCATAATATATCTTACAACTTAGATTAAATATCCTATTAAGTTAAAAGGCTGAAAATAATATATATATATATATATATATAATATACAAAGAAAAATATATATATAATAATAGGCTAATTAATATAAGAGAAAATATTATATGAGAAATTAATATAAGATAATATAAGAATTGTATTTCGGATATTCACTACGTTCGACGAACGTCGAACGGCGCTCGGCATTCGTCGGACGGCGATCGACGAACAGACAGCAGCGCTCGACAGATTTACAGCAAAGAAGTTGCGGTCGACGAACGTGGAACAGCGGTCGACGAATGACGAACAGCGGTCGACGAATTCCAACAGATGTTCAGAAACAGTAAATTTAATGATCTGGTCGACGAATGAAATGATCAGCTCGACGAACGTAGAGCTCCGCTCGACGAATTTCTGACAGGAATATTTTATATTATTTAGCTTGACTAAAATAGATACTTTACCGTCAGACTTTAATAAAGCAATATTTTATTTATCCTATTTATATATTGCTATATATATTGTTGATTTAACAATACAGTTGTTGAAGCATTTATTAATAGAGCCGTTGGCAGAAAGCAATAAATGTTGTAGCCGTTGCAGCAATGCCAAACACGGCAAGAGATGTTCTCAAGGATCTGGGAAATGAAAAAAATATTTATTATATTCCTTTTTGGTCGACAAAGGATTTAAACAGAATATATTACAACAGATAATATATATCAGAATATATATAGCTGTTATATCTCGACAGAATAGCTAAGGAAGAATAGAACAGAACATTGTTATATTGCTGTACAGGAAGAAAGAAGAAAAAGAATAAGAGAAAATCAGAGGAGCAAAAAGAAGAAGCAGATCTTCTATTATTTATCTTCTTTTTGCTAACTCCTTCTTACAGATCACATTCATCCTGAGACACCAATCACAATCATTTGCTCAGGATCATTACTACATAAAGAAGAAAGGAGTTTGTACAAACAACAGAAGATGCCTCCATAAACTGTCAACAATTATATCAGACAGCGGGAGCTCTTCATCATCATCATCAAGATCCAAACACAACATCCAATCAGGATCATCAAGAGTCTTCTCAGCAATAAGAGAAGAACAATATATCTTTTCCCTTTCTCCTTCCCCATCTTGTACAGGGTTAAAACTCCCTTCAAAAGTTTACCTGTTGGTGGCAAGACACCTGAACAAAAAATCTAGTTGGTTTATAAGCACCTAGTCAAAAGCTTATAGGTGAATTGGGCACCTGATCAAACCTCCATTGGTGTGTGGACACCTGATCAAAAACACCTTGGTGTGAGGGCACCTGATCAACTCTCCTAGTGGATTCCTACCAGTGGGTAGAAGAGTAGATGTACCCGGTTTTTGGGGAACTACTATATATCTTGTATCGTCTGGATGTGTGCTTTGTTTTATTGTTTTATTTGTGTTATTTATTACTTTGCACTTTCACTGTTTGTGTTTATTACTCAATCAGCAAACACACTTATATATTTATATATATCATTTATATTAAAACAAAGTTAAATAAGAGTTTTAATAATAAGAATAAGAACTAAAACTCTCCTTTCACCAGTATTGTTCGTAAAGAAAAGGGATGGAAGTATGCGGTTGTGTATTGACTACCGTGAGCTAAATAAGTTGACCGTCAAGAATAAATATCTGATTCCCTAAATCGATGATTTGTTTGACCAGTTAGTGGGGTCGGTGGTGTACTCCAAGTTGGACTTGAAGTCGGGGTACTACCAGTTGAAGATTCGAGAAGAGGACATTGCCAAGACAGCATTTGGGACTCGGTATGGCCACTATGAGTTTTCGGTGATGTCGTTCGGACTAACGAACGCGGCATCTGTGTTCATGGATTTGATGAACAGGGTTTTTCGACCGTTTATCTTGGTATATTCGAAATCGGAAGCGGAGCATGAGTCTCACTTGAGGCTAGTATTGCAGACTCTAAGGGAGAACCAGCTTTATGCTAAGTTCTTGAAGTGCGAGTTTTGGATCAAGAAGGTGGCATTTTTGGGTCACATGATCAGTGGAGATGGGGGTGGCGGTAGATCCGGCGAAGATTGAAGCCATTAGAGATTGGCCTATTTTGAGAACCGTGGCGGAAGTCCGGAGTTTCCTTGGACTAGCCAGTTATTACAGGAGGTTCGTGGAGAACTTCTCGCGGGTGGCATTGCCCCTCACCACTCTTACTCACAAGGACCAAAAGTTCGTATGGACGCCGGAGTGTGCCCATGCGTTTGAGAATTTGAAGGAAAGGTTGATGTCTGCTCTAATCCTTAGTCTTCCTAGTGGGACGGAAGGATTTCAGATTTTAGTGACGCATCAGGTTGCGGTTTGGGTTGCATGCTGGTGCAGCACAACAATGTGATAGCTTATGGGTCAAGACAGTTAAAGACTCATGAGAGGAATTACCCCGTCCATGATCTAGAGTTAGCGGCGGTAATCTTTGCATTAAAATTGTGGCGGCACTACGTATATGGTGCAAAGGTGGAGATCTTCACAGATCACAAAAGCCTGAGGTATCTCCTAGACCAAAAGGATCTGAATATGCGGCAGCGTAGGTGGGTCGAGTTCCTTGGGGACTACAACGTAGAGATTCAGTATACGCCAGGTAAAGCCAATGTGGTGGCAGATGCCTTGAGTAGGAAGTACTCCGGGTAAGGTAATTGGATTGAGGCGCATGGCGAGCGTTTGGTGCGAGACTTGGAGTCTCTTGACATTGCTTGTGTGGCTAGAGGTGAGTCTAGCATGGCTCGGTTGAACTGGATTGAAATACAGTGTGATATAATAGATCAAATCCGAGAGGCGACTAGTACAGACGAAGAGTGCCAACAGTTGGTGCTGGAAGCTCAGCAAAGCGAAGAAAGTGCTTTGGAGACCGTCGGTGGGATTTTGAAAAGAGATGGAAGGGTTTGTGTTCCGTATTTTGGCGAGCTCCGCGAGGAGTTGATGTTTGAGGCTCACTTTACGAAGTACTCCATTCATCCAGGTAGTTCAAAGATGTACTCGGATATGAAGAAATCCTTTTGGTGGCCTGGGATGAAGCGGGGTGTAGCTGAGTATGTAAGCCGGTGTCAGACTTGTGCTTTAGTGAAGGCTGAGTGCCAAAGGACCGGAGGGTTCTTGAAGCCTCTTCCTATCCCCGAATGGAAATTCGACGATATATCCATGGATTTTGTGCATGGTTTGCCTCGATCGCAGCATGGTAACGATGAGATTTGGGTGATAGTGGATCGCCTGACCAAGGTGGCTCACTTCATTTCGAATCAGAAGGGCGATGGCGTGGAGAAGCTCGTGGAGCTTTATGTTCGAAATATTCTGCGGTTGCACGGGATTCCTAAGAGCATTGTTAGTGATCGCGATGGGCGGTTCACGTCGAAGGACTGGAGGTTAGTGCAGAAAAGTTTAGGCACCAAACTCAAGTTTAGTACCACGTTCCATCCGCAGACCGACGGTCAGACGGAGCGAACGAACCGTACATTGGAGGATATGTTGAGGATGTGTGCTCTTGACTTTGGTAGGAGTTGGGAAGACCACCTTTTAATGGTGGAGTTCACTTATAATAATAGCTTCCAGGCGATTATCAAGATGGCGCCATACGAAGCATTGTATGGAAGGAGGTGTCGAACGCCGATGTCTTGGGCAAAGGTGGGAGACACTAAGCTTTTGGGAAAGCAAGTGGTGGGGGATGCTTGCGAGATCGTGCGGACGATTCAGGAGCGCATAAAGGTTGCTCAGGATAGGCAAGCGAAGTATTTTTAACGCGCGCCATAGAAATGTGGAGTTTGCAGTGGGCGACATGGTCTACTAAAAGATCAAGCCGTTCAAGGGAATTTCGCGTGTGCGACGACTTAAGAAGTAGAGTCCGAGATATTTGGGTTCGTTCAAGGTTACGAAGCGTATAGGCGAAGCAGCCTATCATTTGGCTCTGTCCGCTGAGCTGAGTGGATTACATGATGTTTTCCATGTCTCTGTGCTAAGGAAAGCTTTGGTAGAGCCAAGCGTCGAGGTTGAAGCGGCGGCAGTGCCGGTGATGGAGGATCTGAGGACGAAGGTTCATCCGATCTACGTGGAGGACTCGGAAGTCCGGCAGTTGCGTAACAAGGAAGTCAGGCTTGTAAAGGTGTGATGGGACAATTGCGGGCGAGACGAATTCTCTTGGGAGTGTGAGCAAGAGATGTGGGAGGACTTCCCGGAACTTTTTGCATCAGGTATGCATCGCAGTTTTCTATTTCAGTTTTGAAATTTCGAGGACGAAATTCTTTTAAGGGGGGTGGAGTTGTAACACCCCAGTTTTGCTGATCTGAGAGTTAACGCCGCGCGTTAGGTCTTCTTCGCTGAAAACTGCCGTAATGGCAGATTTTTCTTAAACACACGATCATGCGTTTTTCTTGAAGCACGATCGATCCACCCGTGCGTGCTCTTCGGCTGGAAAAATGGTGTTCTGATTTTGTTCGTGCGCTTTTACGCACGGTCGTGCGTTCGACCGTGCGTTCGCAAACTGACGGAAACAGATCCGTAAACAGCAAAATCCGGGCGTCCGTTTGGTTTAGATCTTGATCGGACGGCTGTGAGGGGCTCATGGGAGAACCCTAAGTAGGGCTGAGAGAGTTTTCCCTCTTCATTTTCTTTCCATCGTGGGTTTTGAGGGTTGAGAGAGAGAAGGGGTTTGGAAGAGGAAGAGAGCTTAGATCCCGCCATTGTTGGAGCTTCGGAGCTCCGTTCGCCGATCCGAGACCGGCAGCGCGTAAGGGACGTCGAGGCGCTTCTTCTCCTCCATTCTTTTTCAAGGTTCCCATGGCTAGGAGGAAATCTCAAAAGGTAACGACATTTCTCCTCCTGGTCTTTAGGATGCGTGCATGGCATCCCTTTTTCTCTCTATTTTTGCTGCATTTTGGGCACCGGATCCGTCGAGTGAGAGGGATCCGGGTCTCCTTGGTCAAGAGGAACCTTCGGGTTGATTGAGTCTGTCCCCGACATGTGTTGCACTAGAAATCCACTCCGTTAGTGGATTAGTCATTGTGGTTGAAGCTGGATTCGCGACCGTTGGTCCGATTCAGTGATGTTGATTGACGCGCATTTTAGGGGTTTTGGCTAGAAATCCGAATACGGCGAATTCGTCGTCGTGATGCCCTTGTAGGTTCGTATGTTAACGAATGTTGGGTTTTGGGCGGGGAGATTAATGTGCGTGTTATGAGGCGTGTGATGCCCAGTGATGTGCGAAGGTGTGATTTGGTCTTTGTGGTCGGCTGGCTATCCCGTGAATACTAGAATTCATGTGTGGAGAGTGTCCCGACAAGACAAGTCCCTTCGGTGTTGGAGGCAAGAGCAAGTGAGCTATCTGACAAGCCCGATGGCATGGTGGGCCAGGCGCCGTGGGTCACAACGTGAGCTCTTGGCCTTGGGCTACGATGCCCTTTGGGGGAACTGTTGAGTACCCCGTGGTTGTGCTGTGCGCAATATTGGCGGCAAGAATGTTGGGACCATTGCCCACAATGTCTTATATTTGGAGAAGTCCATTCCTAAGTCAAAGATATATCTCAGAATGTATTTGATATACTTTCTAGAATCATTGTGCAAATGATCAGGTCAAGCAAAGTGCTCAAGGAATTCATCCAAGTTCACAAGCGTCGAGACACCACACATCGCTCGACGCCTATGATCCAGAAGCGTCGACCCATGTCTGCTGCTCAAAAAGACAAGGTCGCCGCTGAAGATCTGAGATCAAGTTTGGAAGCGTCGAGCCAAGGAATATCGCTCGACGCCGTGGAATGAGTAGTGTCGACCAAACTTCAGTTTGCTCAATGCCAACTAAAGGAGTCTAGATATGAAGGCACAGTTAAGAGGCGTTGAGCCCCTATACATTACTTGACGCCTATAGATAAAAAGCATCGAACGACTAAAGATTGCTCAACGCTTAAGAAGGAGGAGTTGAGAGATTCAGTCTAAGAGCTAGCTGAGCCTTTATTTATTCAGAAGCCATTAAAGACCGTTGAAGACTTAACGTCATGCTGACGTGGAGGAGCGTAACAGATGTTATAGATGGCGGGCTATAAATAGAAGGCATGACCTATGGGTTCATGAGTTTTTTCATATTCCTATTTTCGAAAATCATTATCTTCTCCGTCACCTTGAGGGAAAGTCTGAGAAAGAATCTGAAGAAGTCGTCTCCTCTTTCAGAACTGTTCTAACTTGAAGAATTCTTTCAGCAATCTGGTGCTGATACATCTTTCTGAAAAGAGAAGATTAAGAAGGAAGAATCTGTCTTTCTAAGAAGAAGAACAGTCATCACAGCCTGATATATCAAGAAGACCAATTTGCTGCTGCTGATCTGTTGAAGATTTCTGTATGATCATTCAGACAGATCAAGAAGACTCAACACTTTGAAGAATCTGATTCTAAGTATTGTTACTATCTTTATCAATCCCTGTAGGGTCTGAGTTGTCAGATCTGAGTGTAGGATCTTTCAAGGATCTGAGTTGTAGGATCAGGTGTGATCTGAGTTGTAAGATTCAGGGGTGAATCTGAGCTGTAATCCTATAGTTATAAAGGCTGAAGTAGGATCTGTTGAGATCTGAGTTGGTAGGATCTGCTGAAGATCTGAGTTGGTAAGATCTGCTGAGATCTGAGAGAGTAAGATCTGTTAAGATCTGAGTCTGTAAGATCTATTGTGATCTGAGCTGTAAGACCTGTTGGTGGTCTGAGATCTGGAGGAGATATAAACCCTATCTAGCACACTGCTAGAGGGGAGAAGGGGGAAAGTGGATTACCCAAGATAAGGGGAACCACTATAAAATTCGGTGTGTTCTTTTTTGTGTTCATTTTCTTGAAAGCTCTGATCATTCATTTAGTTTATAATCAAGGACTGCAAATATTTTTTAAAATAACCTATTCACCTCCCCCCCCCCCCCCCCCTCTAGGTGATTAGCTACCCTTAATTAAAGACTTTCAAGTGGTATCAGAGGGAGGTTGTTCAAGAAAAGGTTTAACAGCCTGAACAAGATCTCCTAAGGGTAGTTTTGTTAAGTCGTGATGGCTAATAGTGAAGGAAACAAGGAATTCACATCTATGAAGCTACCAATCTGCAGAAAAGAGAACTTTGGGATTTGGAAGGAAAGGGTCAGATTATTCATGGAAGCCTCTGACCCCAGGATTTACATTACTGTACTAGAAGGACCTTTTATTCCTATGAAGGTTTCATTTACAGATGGAAGTATCAAGACTCCTAAAACATATTCTGAGATGACCAAAGATGAAGTGATTCTGGCCTCCATGGATAAGAGAGCTCAGAATATCATTGTGAGTGCAATTGAGGATTCAACCTTTCAGAACTTAGTACACTGCAAAACTGCCAAAGAAATGTGGTAATCTCTCATTGTCTATATGGAAGGGACTGAGGAAGTCAGAGATGACAGGAAGTCTCTTCTAAATTAGCAATATGAGGCTTTCAGACAAGACAAGAAAGATTCAATAGCAATATGCTATGAGAAATTCTTCAAAATTGTAAATGGTCTGAAAACCTATGGAAGAACTTTTACAGATTATGAGCTGAATGATAAATTCTTAAGATCTCTGAACAAAGAATGGGATATCAAGATCTGTGCCATCAGGGAAAGGGGAAATCTGGGAAATATTCAGCCACAGAATCTATATGGGAAACTTTTGTCCCATGAACTTCATCTGAATACCAGAAAAGCTGAGGAAGGACACAACAAAGAAAATCCTAATGCTCTGAAGGCAGAAAGTTCCAAGAAAAGAAAAGAAAGAATGTCCTTATCCCCTAGGATACCATCTGAATCAGAAGAATCAGAGACCAGTAATTCTGACTCTGAAATATCAGATGGTGAACTGGCACTCTTCACCAAACAGCTGAAAAGGATGCTCAGAAGAAAACAACGCTGGAAATCTAGACCCTCTTAGTCATCCAGATCTAAGAAGCACTCCAATTCTTCAGAGGGATTCAAACAAGATTCCAAGAAGGACAAGTATAACTCTAAACACAATAAATCTAATTCAGAAGAAATTATGTGCTTTGGATGCAGGAAATTAGGACACATGATTGCTGATTGTCCTTCAAAAAGAAAGAACAACAAGAAGTCTGATGAAAGGAGGCACAAATCTGACAAGAGACATGAGAGGAGCCTAATAACCAAGAAAGGCAAAGTCACTCTCAGTGACAGTGAATCTTAATCATCTGACTCAGATAGTGAAGAGGCACTCATAGCTCTGGTGGCTGTCAATGAAAGTGAAGACATACTGAATCAGAGACCTATGATAAGAGACCCACTATCAAGGTCTGATAGTGAAGAGGATGTAGAAGAAAATACAGGACTCATGGCACTCAGTGATGAAGAGGATCAGGAGACAATTTCTAATGTGAAGGTACTTGATAAAACTCCTTTATCTGATTCTGATTCTGAACCTAAAATTATTTCTAAACCTGAGATAAATTCATTTTCTTCTGATGAGAATGACTCAAAATCTAACTTTCATGAAGCTGAAATTATTGAGAAATATGAGTCACTTCTTAAAGCCCTTAAAAAGAGCAAAAGGCATAACAAAAAGCTACAAAAAGAAATATCTGAATTAAAGCAAACTAACTCCCAATACTCTGAGGCAGCTGAGAGGCTGAATCAGGTAAGCAAGGAGCTTAGCAAATTAAAATTCATGTCTATTATTCACATTCAGACTTTATGCACAAAGGAGAAATTAATAAAAGAACTTGAGGCAAAACTCCTAGCAGAAAGGAAGCTTATGTCAAAGTTCTCAAAACCACAAACTATCCTTCCCATAATAGACACATTTTCTGCACAATACAGATCTGGCATAGGATACAATGGAAAGGCAGAAAGTAAATCTAAAAATAATGACAAGGCACTTATGCAACCTATAAAATTCAACAAAGCTATGATTATCACAAATGAGCTAGCATGATCAAAAAGTTGTGCATAAGTTCTGTAAGGGTGAGTGTTCTAATAGCAAAGATGACTCAATTCAACCAAGTAACAATGATGCCAAATCTCTATGCAAAGAAAATGTATTAACTCATCATGACTCCTTTGTATTTAAAGCTAACACCAAACTCAAGAGAGAGGAACCTAGACCAGTAATGAAAATCACTATTGTTAAGAAAACTACACCAGTAAATTTCAATAAAACACTTTACAAAGCTCCTTTGAAAAAGGCAATTAAACAAAATGTGAGTCAACCTAAAGAAGTGAGAAGACCTCCAAGGAGATATAACAGATATGAATGTTGGTGCTGTGGAAGGGTTGGACATTTTGCTCTTGACTGTTGGTTCAATCCAACTGTTCCAAGATTCAACTCTGGGAGAGTACTCAGACCTGTTGCAACTCTCACAGCACCAAGGATTATATAACAACTAAATATTCCAGCTCATACTAACAAGGTTCTAGGACCCAACTTGGTGTGGGTGATAAGTAGTTTTTAGTCATAATATTTTCGGTTAGTTTAGCATAATTTTCCCTAGGTTTAGTTATGTTTTTATGTTTTTTATGTATGTTAGTTTTTATGTTTTAGGTTAGTTTTTAGTCCTAATATTTTTATGTTTGTTATGTTTTTGTTGTTTTATATTTTTATATTTTCTAAACTATGTTATTTTGTGTCTTATTTTTGTTTTGTTATAATTTCTTATTTTATTTTATCAAAACTAAAATTATATTAAATTTTATTTTGTAGGTTTGATGTTGCTCGTCACCGCCATCATCGCGCCTTCAATGTTCAATGTTGTCGTCGCCATCGCCGTCGTGTGCCCGCCGATGTCGTCCAAAGTTGTTGTCGCGTGCCCGTCAAAGTTGATGCCCACCATCGCCGCCACCTTAATTTGCATGTCGTTGCAACGTCCGCCATCGTCGCAATCTACCTAATTCTTCATTTAAGTCACCTCCAATTCTCATGCAAAGCCATGCACGTAGACTCTACCTTATAATATTATTCCATGTATTAATATTTCATTTTGCATGAGGTGGCCACATCACTATTCCACATCAGCTACCATTCACGCCATATTCATTAGTTTAATATTGATGCCTCTTACCTCCATAATTTCATATAGCCCCCCATTCATTTATCCCAATTAATTAACGTGGAACCCACTTTGCAATATTACTCCATTAATATTAAACCTCATTCACTTCTCTTTTTACTTACCGCCACCATTTCCGTGCCTCCTCTTCTCATTATTATGGCCGAACTCCTTCCATGAAGCAGCCCTTCATGTTCCTCCAAATTGCCTATTCCTCTTCCAAATCTCACGTGAATTCCACATAAATAATTCTTCCACCATCTTTAATTTAATATAGTCACTTCTATCTTCATTTAATGTCTCCTCCCATTTAACATCATTCATGCACCTCCTCCTCCATGCATTGAACTTTCTCCTCCTCTCTCTCCCTCATCAATATGATTCATGCATCTCCACCCCATGTGCCCCTTCATTTCTTCTATCTAGAACATTCCCCCTCTTCTATATAAGGACCCCATTTCTCAAGCATAAGAGGCTAATGTAGTTGGAGTGTAGAGAGTTAGAGAGCAAGTTTCTATTTCTTTCAAGTATTTCTTCTTGCCTTGCTTTATTTCTTCATGTAATAGTTAGTATTGTTGTATTCTTATTTCAAGTTTAATGAATATGCACTTTGTTTCTTCTCCTCTTTTTTTCTCCCTATATAATGCGTAGCTAATTTCTTTTTGTTTTCGATCGCGATGAACTTTGCAATGAAATAATATCTTTATTTTATGTTGGCATTTGTACTTTTTATTTCGATCCGACCTTGATTTATTTCGTATCGACTCCGTATTGCTAGTATACGGTAATAGATTCTGATCTCATATTCGAGTAGCCGAGAGGCTCGTGAATGTGAAAGATCACTCAAGGAAGGAAGGAGTTGCACGCAACCCTAGAGATAGGATGACGTAAATCCTCCGGATTGGAGTCAAATCCAATAGTGCGGATCACTTCGATAATTGGACTTTAGGCCTTTTTGATTTGCAAAGAGATTTCGGTCAAAACGTCTAGAAGTTAGGAGACTTATTGCTCTAGCGAGAATATTTCTTAGTTTCGGATCCGTCACGGTCTTTATGAATCTGCAAATGTTAAACTAAATTTCTCCGTTATTTTATTTCAAAGTGAATCGTCCATCGAGCACTCTTTTTCAATAGTTTATTTCTCTTTTAATTAAGTTAGTTTATTTTTATTTTCCAAAAACCCAATCAATCGTTCAGTAGGATAATAGAAACGTTGTGAGTAATAGTAGTTGCCTGCCCCGAGTTTTTATACGACCTTGATATATTTTATATCATATGCTATATTTCGATAGGTACACTTACCTTAATTGAGTATAGATTGGAGAACACAAATTTCTCTATCAAGTTTTTGGCGCCGTTGCCGGGGAATATTTTTGGCAATATTACGAAAGCACCGAGTTTATTACTTCTACAAAAAAAAATAAAAAAAATTATTATATATTATAATTAACCCACATCATCGTTTTTCTACCCCACCTAAATTCCTGGAAAGGACACTTTGGGCTTGAATTCCCATCACAGCCTCTAGTACCATTGCAAACCCCTCACGGGGCAGATCTCGGGAAGTCTAGGACTAACATAATCCGCCTAAAAAGAAAAAAAATATTATCATTTTTAATTAAATTTTCTCTTTCTTTTTTTGGTAACAGTTTTTTTAATCATGGAATCATCTTCTTTATGCGCTCTTTGCGGGTCTCCCGACCATTTTAATTTTGCATGTTTTTCGGGAATCCCTCCCTCATATGATTTTAATTTTTCTGGAGTAGGACAAAGTGGCCAATTTGACCCTTACTCCAATTTTTATCCTACATGGGAGGTGGGGAACCCGTCTTATTTTTCGTATGATTTTGCCCCGCAAAGCGCCGCGCCTCCAATTTTTAATTCTATCGATAAGTTTTATCTTGAAATGCAAACTTCTTTAAATAATATTAATTCGCATTTTAAGACCATTATTGATTATTTTTCTTGTGAGGCCGCGTCTTTTTCTTCGTCTTCTTCTCCGTCTCCTCCAATTTCTTTATGTAATGAGTCACCGGATATCCCGGCTTGTCTTATTACTCTCGAGGAAGATAACTATCCAGATATTCCGGATTGTTTCCTTCCTCCTTTGGATGAGACACATGGATACTCCGGCGTGCTTCTTACCTTTTGAGGATGACGAGCCGTCTCAAAATTTCCCTTCTTTTTCTGAAGACGTATGTGATTCCATGTCAAGTTTAATTTCAATTGTTCCAACTTTTCCTAGTTTTAGAGAGTCTTTTTCTTCTTCTTCTTTTATTTTAGATAATTCCTCTTTAGTTCTTTCTACCCATTCTTCTCCCGTAATTTCACAAGATTCACTTTCTCCTTGTGAAATTTCCGTTAATGAAATTTCTTTTTCTACTTCTTTTATTCCTCTTTCTATTTCTTCCTCTTTTATTTCTTCTTCTTTTGACGACCCATTCTTTCCCCTTTTACAAACGGCGGAGTTCTTTTATAACTCCGTCTGTACATTTTTGGCCGTCATTCCTTTGAAGATTCCACCGCATGTCGGTGCGATTCTTCATTCCTTCATTTTTCTTATTTACTCTCCTAAGCGCATACTTAGGGAGTTCCCTCTTCATCTTAGTTTTTATTTTCCATTTAGCTAACCAATAACGTCGGGCTCAGATGACGTTAAACAAAGAGCGCTCTTGGGAGGCACCCCTTGCTTACCATATTTGTTCATTCTTTTTCTTTTTATTTTGTTTTGCAGGAATAAAACCTTCGGCGGTTCGTTTGGCTCCATCTTCTCTTCCTTAGGCCTGAGTCGGTTTCCAGCTCAAGCATGGGGGAGCGACTTCCGCATTCGGCCATCACAACCCCGGGGAAGTCCGATTTTTTTATTTTATTGCATTTCTTGTCTCTTCCCCTTATTCTCTTTCTCTTCCTCTTCATTCTTTTTCTTTTTCATTGAGGGCAATGAAAAAACTTAAGCATGGGGGAGGGTTTCATTGTTCTATTTCTCTCTTTTCTAAAAAAAATATAAAAATCGCAACAAAATTGTAGTTTTTCTACTTTTTCTTTAAGGTTTATCAAAAATCCAAAAAAACAAGAAAATTCAAAACCCAAAATGCGTAGAAAAAAATATAAAAAACGAAAAAAATCAAAAAAACACAAAATGAGAAAATCATCAAAAATTATTTTCTATCATTTCTTTAGTATGTTTCTTTGAGTGTTGCGTAGGCTCATGTAGTATTTTTTTAATCTTTGGCAGTATGATAGAATAGAGTTTAGGTTAACTATATTACTTTTGCATACATTAGTTTTGCATTTTCTCTTTCATAACTTTTGACATCATATTTTTATTTTATCATCATAACGATTTTGTAATTTTTCTTCTAATCTAAGTGTAGTAGCGTGTATTTGTTGTTAGATGATATTATTAGACACTCACTCACATTGTAGTCTCTCTTGGTGGCTAGAACTTGCCTCTAGCGATCCTCGAAGCATTTGCATAATTTTGTCATGGTTTTTAGAAATGATTTAGGCATCTTTTAGATAGTTTGTGTTTTTTTTGCCCACCTAAAACATTTACTTTGCTAAAATAATTTTGGGCCTTCTCCTTATTTTCTTTGTTAGCTCCACCTCTCATTTTTTACCAAAGCCAAATACCCTTCCTATTATCACAACTAAATTGTTGAGTTTTATTTAAATATCATTTTGTTTTGGGTTGTTATTTTGAAAAATAAGGAGGAAATTATTTCAAGCTTATTTTGGAGCTCTTATGTGCAATGAGTTAAAAAAAATGAAAAAAATCATGAAAAATTATTATCCAAAAAAAATTAATTGAAAAGTTATTGTTGGCCAAGTATGAAAAAGGAAAAATATCCATGGCCTTATGTTTCTTAAATTTTGAGAAATTTGACGTACGTCTCTTGTCACTTCTCATTCTGGTGTGCTCTATTTTGAAATTTATTTAAAACTGTCCCCTTGGTTTAGTGTGATATTTTAGCCATCGTGTTTATCTTTGATTTCCAAATCCTTATTATTTACCTAAGCCAAGTCTTTATACCTAATGAAAGTACTATTGATCTTTAAGCCGTGACAATGTACTCGTGTAGTGGAGAGGGTGTGACCGGGCAAAGCCTATGGACACCATCATTGATGGATTTCTTTGGAGGTTACCTTGGAGTGTTTGTAGAATAATCGTAGTCTTAGCAACTTGTTGCTTGCTCAATGCACTTATTTCGGTTGAATTGCTACTCTTGTTATGTTTGTTAGCTTAAACCTTTTGATGCCTATTTGTTATGTTAGTAGGAAATTTGCAATCTAGGTTTATGCCCAAGTAATGTTTTTAAACTCTTCTTTATTCTCCTCTACATTGATTTCTCGCCGCACTCATTGGTAGTATATTAGTTTTGATAGCTTAATTTTTGTTTGGTTCTCGCAACTAAAATATTGGGTAGTGTAGCCTCCTATATTTTGATTTCTATTTTGCTTGAGGGCAAGCAAAAGCCTAAGCATGGGGGAGTTTGATAAGTAGTTTTTAGTCATAATATTTTCGGTTAGTTTAGCATAATTTTCCCTAGGTTTAGTTATATTTTTATGTTTTTATGTATTTTGTTTTTATGTTTTAGGTTAGTTTTTAGTCCTAATATTTTTATGTTTGTTATGTTTTTGTTGTTTTATATTTTTATATTTTCTAAACTATGTTATGTTGTGTCTTATTTTTGTTTTGTTATAATTTCTTATTTTATTTTTTCAAAACTAAAATTATATTAAATTTATTTTTGTAGGTTTGATGTTGCTCGTCACCGCCATCATCGCGCCTTCAATGTTCAATGTTGTCGTCGCCATCGTCGTCGTGTGCCCGCCGATGTCGTCCAAAGTTGATGTCGCGTGCCCGTCAAAGTTGATGCCCACCATCGCCGCCACCTTAATTTGCATGTCGTTGCAACGTCCGCCATCGTCGCCATCTACCTAATTCTTCATTTAAGTCACCTCCAATTCTCATGCAAAGCCATGCACGTAGACTCTACCTTATAATATTATTCCATGTATTAATATTTCATTTTGCATGAGGTGGCCACATCACTATTCCACATCAGCTACCATTCACGCCATATTCATTAGTTTAATATTGATGCCTCTTACCTCCATAATTTCATATAGCCCCCCATTCATTTATCCCAATTAATTAACGTGGAACCCACTTTGCAATATTACTCCATTAATATTAAACCTCATTCACTTCTCTTTTTACTTACCGCCACCATTTCCGTGCCTCCTCTTCTCATTATTATGGCCGAACTCCTTCCATGAAGCAGCCCTTCATGTTCCTCCAAATTGCCTATTCCTCTTCCAAATCTCACGTGAACTCCACATAAATAATTCTTCCACCATCTTTAATTTAATATAGTCACTTCTATCTTCATTTAATGTCTCCTCCCATTTAACATCATTCATGCACCTCCTCCTCCATGCATTGAACTTTCTCCTCCTCTCTCTCCCTCATCATTATGATTCATGCATCTCCACCCCATGTGCCCCTTCATTTCTTCCATCTAGAACATTCCCCCTCTTCTATATAAGGACCCCATTTCTCAAGCATAAGGGGGCTAATGTAGTTGGAGTGTAGAGAGTTAGAGAGCAAGCTTCTATTTCTTTCAAGTATTTCTTCTTGCCTTGCTTTATTTCTTCATGTAATAGTTAGTATTGTTGTATTCTTATTTCAAGTTTAATGAATATGCACTTTGTTTCTTCTCCTCTTTTTTCTCCCTATATAATGCGTAGCTAATTTCTTTTTGTGTTCGATCGCGATGAACTTTGCAATGAAATAATATCTTTATTTTATGTTGGCATTTGTACTTTTTATTTCGATCCGACCTTGATTTATTTCGTATCGACTCCGTATTGCTAGTATACGGTAGTAGATTCCGATCTCATATTCGAGTAGCCGAGAGGCTCGTGAATGTGAAAGATCACTCAAGGAAGGAAGGAGTTGCACGCAACCCTAGAGATAGGATGACGTAAATCCTCCGGATTGGAGTCAAATCCAATAGTGCGGATCACTTCGATAATGCGGCTTTAGGCCTTTTTGATTTGCAAAGAGATTTCGGTCAAAACGTCTAGAAGTTAGGAGACTCATTGCTCTAGTGAGAATATTTCTTAGTTTCGGATCCGTCACGGTCTTTATGAATCTGCAAATGTTAAACTAAATTTCTCCGTTATTTTATTTCAAAGTGAATCGTCGATCGAGCACTCTTTTTCAATAGTTTATTTCTCTTTTAATTAAGTTAGTTTATTTTTATTTTCCAAAAACCCAATCAATCGTTCGGTAGGATAATAGAAACGTTGTGAGTAATAGTAATTGCCTGCCCCGAGTTTTTATACGACCTTGACATATTTTATATCCTATGCTATATTTCGATAGGTACACTTGCCTTAATCGAGTATAGATTGGAGAACACAAATTTCTCTATCAGTGGGTTCCTAAGAAAAGGTAATTTCTTCTTGCAGGAATGTCCAAAGACCAATCAAACTCCCATCTGGTACTTGGACAGTGGGTGCTCTATGCACATGACAGGAACAAAAAGTCTGCTGAATGATTATACTCCTGTGAAGAATGGACCAAAGGTTATCTTTGGAGGGTCTGAAAAAGGTAAAACTAAAGGTTATGGTAAAATCACAAATGGAATTGTCACCATCACCAAAGTTGCTCATGTTGATGGATTGCAACACAATCTCATCAGCATAAGTCAATTGTGTGATATTGGGTATGACATTTCATTTCACAAGGATGAGTGCCTGATTAAGAAAGAGAATGAAATAATTCTCTCAGGCACTAGGAGTGGCAATATTTACTGCTTAAACTTTATATGTTCTGATCAAGTTAACTCCATATGCTTAGTAGCAGAGAATAAAGTCTCTAGTAGTGTACAATGGCATAAAAGGTTAGCCCACATAAAATATAAGACTATAAATAAGCTAATTTCAAAAGACCTAGTGAGAGTTGGGCGTAAGTGGAAGCGTGTGCAGGAGGGTCCCTGCCATGCTTGTCAAATGGGTAAGCAGACCAAGTCATCATTCAAACCAATTGGTGAGAAATATTCCATTAGATGTCTATACCTACTTCACATGGATCTATTTGGACCAATGTCAATCCATAGCCTAGGAGGAAAGATTTACACCCTTGTAATTGTTGATGATTATTCCAGATTCACATGGGTATTCTTCCTTAAACACAAGTCAGATACTCTAGAAATATTTACCAGCTTTGTTAGGCAAATCAAAAATGAAATAGGAAATCATGTAGTCAAAATTAGAAGTGATCATGGGACTGAATTTCAGTCAGGTGCTATGACCAAATTTTGTGAAAATCTAGGCATCTCAAAAGAGTTCTCATCTCCTAGAACTCCCCAACAAAATGGGGTTGCTGAGAGAAGAAATAGAACTCTCATTGAAGCTAGTAGGAGTATGCTAAGTGATTCTTCTCTTCCTGAGTATTTCTGGGCTGAAGCTGTAAACACAGCATGCCGTGTGCAGAATAGGGCTCTTATTAACAAAAGACTGAATAAGACCCCTTATGAATTGTTGAAAGGTAGAAAACCCACTTTAGCTTATTTCAAAATATTTGGTAGTAAATGCTTTGTATTAAATAATGGAAAGCATCATCTCACTAAATTTGCTGAAAAAGCACATGAGCAAATTTTTGTTGGCTATAGCTCACAAAGTAGAGCCTATAGAATTTTCAACAAAAAGTTAAATAGAATAGAAGAATCTATGCATGTTGTATTTGATGAAACCAGCCTTATTTATAAGGATCTGGGAAGTTTATCTAGTAGTACAGGTTCTACACAGAAATTGAAGGAGACGAATATCAATGAACAGCACATTGAGGATAATGAAAAAACTAATGAGACTGTAATTGTGACTAGAGATGATGAATCTCAAGTAGAAGACAATTATGAAGAACCTATTGCTGTTGAAGAACCACAACATCCAGAACCTCTAGAACAGATTGGGGGAGGGTGGTGTTTGATAGAGTAATTGAATGTATCCAAGCACCCAACATGGGTAGGATATTATCTCTATATTTAGTAAAAATCATTCCAGATTCTTTAAATAACAAACTTGGATCCAAGATAAATCATATGAAGAAAATGGACATCAGAATGATAGAGAGATGGGAAAGAGTTTTATCAAATCATCCACCAGCAGAACTTTCTCCCAAGGAGAAGAAATCTAAGAAGCAAAAGAAGAAGAAGGTCTCTTCAAGCTCATCAAGCTCATCTTCTTCCAAAAGAAAATCAAGATCCTCTCCAATTCATGATCCTAATCTCACATCATCTGAGGAAGAAGAAGGGAACAAACCTAGGGACAGTACTCTTGACACACCAACAGGTACTGATCCATTACTGGAAGGGGTTGACAAGATCAATAAAGAAAAAGATGAGAATGAGAAAGAAGAAGAAGAAGAGAGAGGAAGTCAACCTGGATCCCCTGCTAGAGTTAAAGGGAATTTTCAAAATGAGAGGGAAGCTCCAGATGAGATCCTTGCTCAGGATAATTCTGAAATTAGCAAGGCAGCAGTTGAGGGGGAGTCTCAGGATGAGATCCCTGCTCCAGACAATAATGACCTTAACAATGCAGACATTGATTGGGAGCCTCAAGATGAAATCCCAGCTCAAGAAAATCTTGATCAAGAGAATGCACCATTTGAGGGGGAGTATCAGCCTGAGGTCCCTGCTCAAGTGAATCCTGCAGTTGATGCTATGAATGTGGAAGGAGAGCCTGAAGCCACAAGGAAAGAGGATGAGAAGGTGATCAAGATAGAATCTTCTAGCTCACATATGAGCCAGAGAGATGACTCTTTCATCAGAGAAGAAAGCAGTAGAAGTGATGGAATGGCAAGAGAAATCAATGTGGATCTAAGTCCAATACTACCTCAGTTGGAGGTGTTGCTTAATAATCAAAGAAGATTGTTGGAACAGTATATTGAAGAAAATAACACAAAAATGAAAAATGAAGTAGATTTCCAGATGAAATTAGTTAGATTTGAAGTTAATCATCAGATGACTGCTCTGAGAAAGGAAATGGTAAAAATTTTCAAATGAGCTGGTGCTTCAGTGGATTACACAACTGAACAACTAGATTCAATCAAAGAGACATCAAAGGCTATTAAAGAGACACAAGCAGGTATCTCAAAGACAGTAGATGATGTTCAAACAAATCAAGGAATTCTAAGTAACAATATGCAAGTGTTGTACAAAGAACAAGTTGCACAGACTCTTACAGGTACAGCTAAGATAGAAGCTAGACTGCAACAACATGATGCTGCTATTATAGCCAAAATTGATGAGAGCTCTTCAATTCTAAAAGATCAGGTAAAGTTGAATACAGATACCATAGATGACCATCTTCTTAAGGTCAAGAAAACCATTGAAAGTGGAATACATCATCTGGAGGGCCAAGTCAGGTTTCAGAAGAATGTTATAAGAGATCATATAGTTGAAGAAGTCCTAAAGGGGGAGAGGTCAATGATTAAAGCCAGCTCTGAGCATGCTGTGTGGACCTCTAATTCTATAAAAGAAACGTTTGGCTATCCTACCATAGATTATGATAATGATCAAGTTTCTGAGACCAAGCCAACATCTCTTACACAAATCCAAAAGCAAATTGCCAAAATGTATAGTCCTGAGGATAAAAGCAAGAGAGAGAACTTTACCAGTGAACAAGTAGAATCTAGCAAAAGGAAGTTCAGAGAAGAAGTTCAATCAAGGGTCGATTTTGAACATTGGTCTCCCTCTTCAAGAGAAATGATTCTGACTGCATGGGAAGCTGTGAAAGGTAATCCAGAAGAAAGAGGGAAATGGTATTCTGAAGCTGAATGGTTGAAGCACAGGGATCAAGAGGAGCTGAAGATAAAATTCAAGGCTGACAAATTGGTTGGGAAGGTTCAGGCAAGTGATAAGGAGCCAATCAGATACTTTCCAAAATCGTTTGGCTATTTCAAGAGAAGAAAAGAGGTTGCTGAAGTCCTTTCCAAGAGAGCTAAAAGAGGAATAGAGATCAAGGAACCTGAACAGCATTAGGATTCTAATCTTTATTAAGAATTCTCAGAGAAATGTATTTGATATAACTTTGAACAATCTTGATGAGCTCTCAGAGCAAACTATTTTTTTATCATATATATATGCCTGTGATGTGGTCCTTTTCTTATCATGACATGTTTTATTTTGAATTGTTTGTGATTTTGTGCTTATATGAGAAATCATGTCTGAGATAATTTCTGTTGATAGAATGTTTTGGTAATCAAATTTTATAAGGTATTATACTCATTATATTTTGATTACCTGTATAGAAAATATTGGTTATCTTTGAAAAGAGGGATATATCATTGACTGAGGTTATGACTTCTTCAAATAGGGGGAGATTGTTGGGACCATTGCCTCTAATGTCTTAGATTTGGAGAAGTCCATTCCTAAGTCAAAGATATATCTCAGAATGTATTTGATATACTTTCTAGAATCATTGTGCAGAAGATCAGGTCAAGCAAAGTGCTCAAGGAATTCATCCAAGTTCACAAGCGTCGAGACACCACACATCGCTCGATGCCTGTGACCCAGAAGCGTCGACCCATGTCTGCTGCTCAAAAAGACAAGGTCGTCGCTGAAGATCTGAGATCAAGTTTGGAAGCGTCGAGCCAAGGAATATCGCTCGATGTCGTGGAATGAGTAGTGTCGACCAAACTTCAGTTTGCTCAATGCCAACTAAAGGAGTCTAGATATGAAGGCACAGTTAAGAGGCGTTGAGCCCCTATACATTACTTGGCGCCTATAGATAAAAAGCGTCGAACAACTAAAGATTGCTCAACGCCTAAGAAGGAGGAGTTGAGAGTTTCAGTCTAAGAGCTAGTTGAGCCTTTATTTATTCAGAAGCCATTAAAGACCGTTGAAGACTTAACGTCATGCTGACGTGGAGGAGCGTAACAGATGTTGCAGATGGCTGGCTATAAATAGAAGGCATGACCTATGGGTTCATGAGTTTTTTCATATTCCTATTTTCGAAAGTCATTATCTTCTCCGTCACTTTGAGGGAAAGTCCGAGAAAGAATCTGAAGAAGTCGTCTCCTCTTTCAGAACTGTTCTAACTTGAAGAATTCTTTCAGCAATCTGGTGCTGATACATCTTTCTGAAAAGAGAAGATTAAGAAGGAAGAATCTGTCTTTCTAAGAAGAAGAACAGTCATCACAGCCTGATAAATCAAGAAGACCAATTTGCTGTTGTTGATCTGTTGAAGATTTCTGTTTGATCATTCAGACAGATCAAGTAGACTCAACACTTTGAAGAATCTGAGTCTAAGTATTGTTACTATCTTTATCAATCCCTGTATGGTCTGAGTTGTCAGATCTGAGTGTAGGATCTTTCAAGGATCTGAGTTGTAGGATCAGGTGTGATCTGAGTTGTAAGATTCAGGGGTGAATCTGAGCTGTAAGCCTATAGTTATAAAGGCTGAGGTAGGATCTGTTGAGATCTGAGTTGGTAAGATCTACTGAGATCTGAGAGAGTAAGATCTGTTAAGATCTGAGTCTGTAAGATCTATTATGATCTGAGCTGTAAGACCTGTTGGTGGTCTGAGATCTGGAGGAGATATAAACCCAATCTAGCACACTGCTAGAGGGGAGAAGGGGGAAAGTGGATTACCCAAGATAAGGGGAACCACTATAAAATTCTGTGTGTTCTTGTTTGTGTTCATTTTCTTGAAAGCTCTGATCATTCATTTAGTTTATAATCAAGAACTACAAATATTTTTTAAAATAACCTATTCACCCCCCCCCCCCCCTCCTAGGTGATTAGCTACCCTTAATTAAAGTCTTTCAAAGAACATGTGAGCTGTTTGACAAGCCCGATGGCATGGTAGGTCAGGCGCGGTGGGTCACAGCGTAAGTTCTTGGCCTTGGGCTACGATGCCCTTTGGGGGAAATGTCGAGTACCCCGTGGTTGTGTTGTTGATGTATGATGATGTGTTAGATTCATACGTTGTAGGGTGCCTTGGGTGAAACCCGGGTTGCATTCATATTGCATTTGTAGGCCCCTTTTATTACTTGCTCAACATAGAAACGTGGATGATGGTTGTGACACTCATGCATGTTGTTTATGTTGCTTCTCTTTACATACATGTGCATACGAAGTGCTGACTTGCAGGGTGATGTAGTTCCCCGGGGTCCGCTAGGACGGCCGGGAGGAGGGGTGTTGTTACACCGTTTGTGGTCAGCCATATCTGACCCTCGTTTACCGCTCTTTGTGATTTGGATGCAGGCCAAGGATCGCAGGCCGGAACCAGCTCGCAGGACAAAAAGGCCTAAAGCCTCATGAAGTGTTTATTTTGCTTTCCTACATTCCTGTACTTGTCTTTTCTTGTTTCTGGCTTGCATGCTGAGGTAGCTTAGGAGAGCTAGTTCTTCCCTTTTGGGGATTTCATGATTGTGGTGAATGTTTGATGATTTGGACACTGGTTTTGTAAGGCCTTAAGGCCGGTTTACTCCTATGTAGTTGTGGAGAATCTCTGTGTTTCTTAGTTTTGTTTCCGCTGTGTTATCTGAGTTTTGAGTTGGGTAGTTATATCATCTTTTAATACTGAAACAATGACGGTTATATGATGTGGGGTCCTGGCCGGACCTATATTATATAGTCATTACAGGGGAGGTGTTACAGCTTCCCCTCCCAAGCCAAAGTTGAGACTGGGCACCTTGGAGAGCCGGAGAGCTAAGCCATGATAACCAAGGGAGTAAGAAGCTCAGAAACTGAGATTCGATCATCTCCCAAGGTGACCTTTAAGGTCTATTTATAGTTTTTCAAGTCTAGTCTGCTAATGGCGGGATTCCGCCTTACACTTTTTCTATACGCAGCCCAAAGTGGTCTGTTAATAGCCAAACTCCACTGTTTGGAGGGGCTAACTGCAGACCACTAGGGGATTTTCGGTAAAATGATCATGAATCTAGGAATGGGCGAGCCACCAATAAGAGTCTCTCTCAGGAACCGAGAGGCTCGGCTCGCTCACCTTCCTGCGAGCGAACGACGAGGGCCTGGCCCGCTCGCCCTCATGCGAACGGCCGGCAAGGGCTCAGCTCTCCCGGACCCCTGGCTTGCTCTCCTTCTTACTATTCTTCGCCTGTTGGTTCCTTTGTCTCTGCTCTCCTCCTGGCAGACACTGGGGTTGTACACCTTTCTTTCATCAGAACTCCCTTCCACAAGTCTGGAAAGGGACTCCCAAATCTCCTTTGCTGATTGGCAGTCAGCAACATTCTGAAAAATGTCATATGATATTGTGAAGACCAGAATATTCATTGCCATGGCATCACATGCCTTCTACTTCTTTTCAGACTCTGTCCACTCATCCCTGGGCACAGGTTCCTGTGTTGAAGATCCACTGACATCTTTCCTGTATGGAGCTGGAGGACCTGAAATTATAACATCAAAAATGTCCTCATCAATAAATTTCATATATAGTTTTATTCTGGCCTTCTAGAGTATAAACTTATTTAGGTTACATACCGGAGGTCTTGTTGAGGCATAATCCTTAGAACGCATTTTATTTTAAAAATGGTTTTAACTAATTTTAAAATGAATAAATGAGAGTATGAGATCTTTTGACCAAGGTGTTAACCTTTTAATGATCAACCTCTCTCTGATACCAATTGAAAGTGCACATTGTGCCTCTAAGAATTCTTTAGAGGGGGTGAATAGAGATTTAAAATCTTTTCTATCATAACTATGCATACAATAAAACTCCTAAGGAATTATGCTTCAGCAACACCAAGGTGTAGAATAAATTAAGAGCAGTAAATATAGAAACAGAAAAAACGTAAGCAATAAATAAGGGGTCGGTACAGAAAAGGCACAACACAGAAGACACAAGATTTTTATAGAGGTTCCCCAAAATATGGGTAGTCCCCTCTCCTACCTCCCTGGTAGGATTGCACAATCTATGCCTGAGTTTTTTAATAAGGAGACTCTCAGAACCAAAGATCTTTTGATAAGGAGATCTTGAACCACTCAGATCTTTTGATAAGGAGATCTTGAACTACTAAGATCTTTTGATAAGGTGATCTTGAACCACTGAATCCTTTGGAAGAGGGATTCTTAAAACTCTATACAGGTGAAGAATAGAGTAAGAAGAAAGAAGGAAGTATGAGATCAAGAATTCTGTTCTCAGAATTCTGTAGAAGCTTTTCTCAAGTTCATCTTTTGTTCTCTTTCACTGGATCTGCTGATGATGAACCCTTGCTTATGATTGTGATGATTTGCAAGGGTTATGTTTGTCAGATCCTTTTCTCTGAAAGCTTCTTGTATTCTGGCTGATGTGGGATGTAGATGAAGAAGAAGCAGCCCTGTATCTTTTTTGTGCAGAAAGAGCACTTGATTTCTATCTGTGTCTCTTAGGGTTGAAGGAGGAAGAAGAAGAAGCATCCCTAATCGACTGAGAAAGAATGATGTAATGAATGCTCTATTCTTTTCTTGTCTTCTCAGCCAACTTATTGTCCATCATTTGATTTGAATTTCTTTCTTGTTTTGGGCAGACCTGAGAAGGTATTCTTATTGGATACTTGATTTCTCTTCTTCTTTTGTTCCTGACCCGTCTATTACATTCTATTTCATTCCGAGAATGTTTTTGCTCTTCTGTAATACTTCTTTCCTTTATTGGGAACAAACTAGCCGTTGGACAACTGTCTTCAGTATGGTGGACCTTCTGAAAAGGTATTAGAAAGACAGTTGGAAAGAATTCCTTTTTCTGACTGTATTCGAAGTTGTGTCGACTTCATCTTCCTTCATGTCAACACACCTCTGAGTTCTTATCGACGCAGCTTTGAATTGCTCCTTAGCTCTAGTTAAACTCAGATGTCGACATTGCGTTGATTACTTATCGACGTAACCGTCGAGTTGAACACTTGGACTTGACTTTCATCTTCTGCGTCGAGGATAAGTCAAAGTTGCGTCGACTTCTCAGATAGCTTCGACTGGGTCTTCCTTCTGCGTCGAGATCCTTTCGACGTTGCGTCGACTTTTTATACTTCGACAGATAGATTGAGTTGCTTGGAATTCTAGTATGAGTTGCGTCGACATCAAGTCAAAGTTGCGTCGACTTATATTCGACGCAAATATTAATTCAACTCAGATTGTGCTTGTCCTGACCTGGTCTTGACACTCTAAGGTGAGTGAGACATCCTAAGACATCTAATGACCAAATTACTCTTACTATACAATATGGGTAATAAACCTAAGAGGTAAAATCACTTAGAGTCCGTTCGTTTGAACGGAACTGGCTTTTTGGTATTGGCATTGGCAAATAGAAATCCAATTCTATTGTTCGGCGCAATAGAATTTATGCTGATATTGGCTTTCATGTGAAAACCCATGGCTTTGACTATGAACTAAAAAATCAAATTGTCAATGCTTACCTCCGTCCATAGCTTTTCCGCATAATCGAGTGTTTTCGCCAGAGTTTTTTGACCTATGCGCGCATTTTTCGCCCGGGCGTGCGTTTTCCTGCAGGGTCTGTTTTACGGCCGGGCATGTGTTTCTCGGTCGGGTGGGTGTTTTTCAATCGGACGTTCATTTTTTGCCGAGGCGGACATTTTTTCGCCCGGGAGCGCGATTTTTCGCTCGAGCACGCGTTTTTCACCCGTGCACGTATTTTCTCCCGGGCAGGAGTTTTTCTGCCGGCCCGGTGTTTTTCGGCCTGTCGTGCATTTTTCGTCCGGGCGCTCTTTTTTCGCTCAGGTGCGCATTTTTCGGCAGGACGTGTGTTTTTCGACCCGGGCACACGTTTTTTTACCAACGCGAATGTTTTTCAAGAGGGCGTACGTTTTTCCGCCCGGGCGCATGTTTTTTCGCCTAATCGCGCATTTTTCAGTCGGACGATAATTTTTCTATCCGGTCGCGCGTTTTTCGATCGGGCACGCGTTTTTCGCCCGGGCGTGCGTTTTTCGCCAGAGCGCGGGTTTTTCTACCGGGCGCGCGTTTTTCGCCCTGAAGAGTGTTTTCCGTGGGTGAACATGTTTTTTGCCCGGGCGGACATTTTTCGCCAAACCGTGTTTATTTCGGCCTGGGCGCTCTTTTTTTGCTCTGACGTGCATTTTTCTCATATCATCGCATTTTTTGCCCGAGCCGCAAAACGCCCAGGGCCGAAAAACATCAGCTTGGGCGAAAATGTGCGCAAGTGAAAAAAATGCGCGCACGGGCAAAAAGTGCACGTCCATACAAAAAGTGTGTTTTTGTGCCAAAAAATGTACTCCCAACCGAAGAACTCGCGATCGGGCGAAAAATGCGATCATGGGCCAAAAAACATACCTTGGCGAAAAACTCGCGTCTTGGAGAAAAATGCGTGCCCGGGAAAAAAATGCGCATCTAGGCGAAAAAATTGCGCTTGGGCAAAAAAATGCGGCTCTTAAAACGTATTGTGCAATTTAATGCGTTCGGCGCTGACGTCTATTTTGAGTTTTATAAAGTTATTGTATAATGTCAATTCCAATACCAATTCTATTATTCAGCCGAACAACTTTTGTGCCTCAATTTCAATTCTGTTGACTGAATTCAATCTTACAACCGAACAATAAAATTGGAATTATGTACAAAGCCAATTCATGTAGATATAAATTTTCGACGAAAAGTAAATTCTAGAAATCCAATTCCATTCAATCGAACGGATCCTTATAGTTAATTTGTTAAGTAAATCAAAAGGGGTTTTTCCCAACAACGTGCTTCCCGTGTGCTAGCTTCGTCTTCAAGTTCGCTTCCCGTGTGTGCCTCCGCTCTAGTACGCGCTCCGCATCGTCCAACACAGGATACTTGGAAATATTTTGTAAATGAGCAGTGCCTATCACTATCTTAAAAGCTGATATTTGTACTTGACTGCAACTAGGGGATTTTGTTAGAGATGGGTTTGGTCCCGTGATTTTTTCACTTTCCGGATTTCTACGTAAAAATATTGTTGTCTGTTTTGGCTCTCTGTTTTGACTGTTTGCGCGTTCGGTTCACTTTTGGGCGAATACGGCCGCCTCAGCCGGTCCGTAAGTGCATTGAATGCACAACAACAGAGTTTAACAATGTGGCCCCACACAATTTGGATGGCACAATTTTCTAATCGCAAATCCAAGCGACACGTATCCTCAAATTATGGAATTTCAAGATGCTTTTGTTGTTTGGGCATATTGGGCGCAAGCGTTCTACTGTTCGGCTGAACGTGTGAAGCATGTAAAGGCATTTTCTCCCTGAACACGACTTTGGCTCGCGGGTAGTGGATCCTGAACATGATTGTGAGTGGAGGACCATGACAATGTTCGACTGTTCACCGGTCTCGTGTTGGTTGCAACTCTACACAAAACAAACCCTTAATCAGAGGTTTGATCAGGAGTGATGGATGAAGGGAGGTTAAAATTGAATTAGATATTTCCAGTGATCAAAATTATTGTCAATCTAAATATTTTTAATGCATGGAGTGCTACAATCATGGTATTCCGATATCAAATTTTGTAGACAGAAATGTCTGAAGTGGTACCAAACTAAATTTTTTGTATATTATATTAAAAAGAAATTTTTGGAATGATTGTTTTAGGACCACCAAATGCATCCTATGTTTTTGGATTTTTGTCTCTTTGATCTAACAAACCCGTGTTTCTCTTATAATATAGCTAGCATGTAATAAAAATGTATATATTCTTTATAGATACGAGTGGTTGTGCACAGGATCCATGGGTATAGTGTGGGGCGTCAATAGCACTTTATCGTCCCTCGGGTTATGGTAGGGTATTATTGTCTTCGCACTAGGTGCACGAGAGACTATTGTCTTAACAATCTTTCCTACCAAAAGGAGGTGCAAGACACTACTGGATGAATCGCGCAATCCCAACCCTATCTCCAACTCATACCATTTGTTATGCAGTGTAGAGAGTGAACCAAAGTTTAACCTTTTACACCTCTGATCAAACTCATTTTCTTAACTTAAGCATCTCATGGACTTTAGTCACTCTGTATTAGTAAGCAAATATTTGTTTTTAAATTACACGGTGTAGCAATTAAAACCAATGCGCTCGTGTTCATTAAAATCAACCCCACTTGAACAGATTTCCTTAATAATTCTGTCTTCCAATTTGCAAGGGCACAGTCGTAGAATTTTATGGGAAAAAATTCAAATTGTCATTGAATATTACACCACCCTTGAATTGAGGAAATAATGCAAGTCATTCAAAGCAAATAATTGTATTTTTGTTGCCCTAATGTATCTAGAGTGCAGAAAACCATTGTTATACTGCCAGGGGAGCCATTATTGCCTGCCGATTGCAGAATACCAGGTTAATGTTCCCACTCTCAAACAAAATCATCCTTGACTTTTAGGCTCGACGGTGGTTTCAGTTCCCCGTGTTCTCCGTGAAGAGCCACCTTTTCACGTCACTTGTTTGAGTGTTGGTGGTTGGGCTCTCGGCGGAGCTTGATAGGCGCAGATATGTCGTTTTTGCTGGAATGCGAACAGGCGCGAAGAACATCGGTGACATTTGAGTAATCTCAGCCCGGTTACTCTAATAATACAACATGATAATAGTTAACTCAACATCTTCCATTTTCTAAACTAAATATAAAAATTTGATGTATATGATTGATGTTCAAATGTTCTTAAATGTTCATTGAAACCTTTATTATGATGCTAAAGAGAACTGATTATTAAGAGAAGTTAAAATTCAGTTATTTGTCAACTCGTTTGATGCATCACATTGTGGTTCACAATCTCCGCAGCCCGTACAAAAAATTCGCATTAGCCCGATTGGATCGCGTTGAGTGAATCGGGTTATCTGATCCTCATGAATCGGGTTGAGTGAGCCCGGCCTCCACATACTCGTACCTCTAGCCATGGCTTCACCGAATGAAGGATACCTCTACATTCAAGCTCGAGATTCTTTCTCTACATCCCGTACTGTCTTCCACCATCCCCGTCCTAAATGCGTGCTCTCTCCACATGGACTCCTATTTATAAAATGACACGGCTTTGGAAACGCTGATCAACGGGAATTCATCGACCCTGTGTGCATGAACTAGGTCGAACTTCTTGCCGCGACTAACAAAGGAGCAAGAGAATGTCCCCCTTAAAAATTTGCTTAATGTTTTGATTCAAAATATGGTCTCTCTTTCTTATTTCACATATATACAGTCATTTACCGGAACCTCGCCTATACGTATGCTAAATTACAGGTTAAACCCCTCTCTTTTAAAATTGCAAAAATTCTCCCGTAAGTTTACATTTCATAACATATTTGCACAATAATAGCTCTGGGAATATTTTTGTGCATGCATTTATGAAATATAACTAAGCTAACTCTTAGAGAAGATTTGAGTAATTAATAGTATTAAAATATAAACAGATGACATGTGTTTGCCATATTCACAGCATTGGTTCTCTCATCCAAAAGGATACTTAAGAGCGGAGTATTCGTTCTAACGCGCTACTCAGGCCATCTAAGCAGTGCCACTCAGTCGGGTGGTCTCGTCGGGCATCGAAAAAGTTTCCTTGGTGCGAGTACTCGACAAAATGTCTTCTCACAGATAACCTTGTGATGCCACCGCCCATAGTGAAGTCAGATAAATGCCATCATACTATGATTGAGATTTGATAATTATGCCGGATCTAAACTAATTTTCAAATTTTGAGGCCTTCTTGTAACAATTGGAGATTTTCACTTTTTGAGGCCAGAATCATCGTGAATTTGGGCAAAAGAAATCAGCTATTGTTAAGTCCTCGGATGATCTAACAGAAATTCGATTGCGAATATAACCTGACATGGATTATTGACTCAAATATTCGATCTGAGACCTTCAATCCAATCTTCATTCAGGCCAAATTCAGCTCAAAGTCTTTTTCCCCCTAATTTAACAGCATTTCCTGAAGCCAGATCACATGAGACATGCCTCTGATTCTATAAGCAGAAACATTCTTGTCAGCAGATACAGATTTATAAACACCCAGAATACCAGGAACTAGTTCTCACTCCCAAACAAAACACACCCTGAATATTATTCCCATCATCATTATAACGTTGTCTCTCTGCTCACCATCAATATTGTAGTCTTATGTTATGTTCTTCGCACATTTTAATTATCTTCTTTGATGAAATTTTTAAATAACACGTTCTGTCCAGATGTAGACTCCGTTTGTTTGGGCGTTTCAGTGCTATATCTGGTGGGAGACGTTTCAGTGCTATATCTGGTGGGAGACAAATGTGACAGGAACTAATAAGGCTCCGTTTGGCACCGAGTTTTAGCTCATGTGAGTTTGGACAAAATCGCAACTGTCATAGAATAGAATGCATGTTTGACATGACAAGGGTTATTACCGCCACAGAAAAGAAAACTAGTTTTGAACATAAACGTGGATGAAATTTCTTAGGCGAGGTCGGAGGTTCACGAACGAGGGTTCATACCACCGCATTCACGAGCGTCGCCGCCGTGGTAAACGAAGCCTTAAGTGTTTGGTAAACCTCCATTCACATTGTAGCATTGGAGGAGAAGGCTAAAAACTACATTTTGGACCTCTATTCCCATCCCACTCTTAAAACAAACAGAGAAAGAAGAAAAACTATTTGCGTTCTAGATAATTGTAAATCAAACATACTGCAGCTGATGGATTTCATTATTCAAATTCAAATGGCTTAAACGATTGATTCTTCTTCCCCGGCCATAGCCATCCTGCCAAGAGGGCTGGGACCCAACTTTCTTCTCCTCACAGAGTTCTTCCTCCTCACAAACTCCATTTGATTTCTCCTCCTAATCTGCATTATCACTGCCTCCTCCACCACAAATCTCCTCATCATTACATCATCGGTAAGTGACTTCCCCCTGAAAACTCTCCTCCCCTCCGCCGAATTCCTCGTTCTCAAAATCCTCTCCGAATGCTCCGTGAACGACCTCGACCTCGGCACAGCGCTGCCACTTCTTCGCCGCGGAACTTCATCCCAGAAGACCTCATTATACGAAGAAATCGGAGAGCAGAGACAGACACGGGTGAACGAAATTGCCGCCCTCAACGACCGGCATTTCCTCAGCTCCCTCTTGCCTGAATTCGCCAAACTCCCGCCTGTTTTCATGGCGGGTTTCCATAGGCTCATGGCGTCAATTGTTCTCAGGTACCAAGGTTTCCTGCGCATAGTTATGAATCGTAAACACCGATAAAGTTAAAAAAAAAGTGGAGAGAAGAAGATGGGGGGCTTGCCTTGATTGCGCATGCTTTGTATCTTGTTTCAGGAGAGAGTGGAAGAACATGGGTCAAATGGAGAGAAGAAGAGAAATGGAGATCATGAACAGAAGTAATGGCTGTCAGCCTCATATGAAGAACAGAAAAGAGAAAATGGGATATTAAATCTATTTGGCGTCCCTAAGTATGGTCCTCTCTCCCTTTTTTTATGCCTCTAATTCACTTTTCTTTGTTGTCGCTTGCTTTCCTTCTTTGGCTGGATTCCTTCTAAGAAGTAGGGAAGGGGGTAATAATAAAGAGCTAAGAATTGAAAACTGAATTCAAACTCCAGGACAAAAGTTGAAATTGCTTGCGGTTCCTTTTTCTAGAGACTTAAAGAAGGGCCCCTTCCCATTAATTTAAGGGCACACCAGGCAGGATAAGTTCCCTAAATAAGGAGGGTGGGACACTTACAATTATTCCAAGTGATCTGGTTGTCAACTTAAGATCCAACACTGAAGAAGATTGGGTGATTGGAGCAGCGCTGGTGTATACGATTACAAGGAGAAAGTTGAAGAAGAGGCTGTTGGGTGGAGGAAGAAAGCACAATTTTTAATAAAGTAGAGCTGGAATTTCTGTAAAGTCAGTGGATCAAGTGATGGCAAATATGCTTTCTGTGGTGGTTTGGTTAACAAATGAGAGCAGTTTCAAGGCTCTGTTTGGGACCATGGAACTCTTCGTAGTGCTCTGAGCACATCTGCTTTTAGGGGGAAATGATTTTTTTCGTCTACCTCGGCCCGCAGAACGTCGGAAGGCTGGAACCCGCATAATCGAGGCACTGCATTGGCATTCGGCAGAAATGCCGCCGTGCTGAGAACAACACTGTAGATAGGAACTGAGGCTCTGTTTGATATAGTTGTGATGTTTGAGCTTTGTGAGTGTGAAATTGTGGTAGTAAACTTTAGGCTGGCCGTTTATCTATGTTTGAAACTTTTGTGGCAACAATTTTGACCTGAATTTCACTTTTAGTGGTCTTGGCATTCACGACTGTTAATGCTTAATCATACATGCATGGTTTGACATTTGGGAGACTAGAGTTCGCTGTAAATGCGGCTGTCTAAAGAGAAAGAAGAAAACCTAGGTATTGGAAAGCTACAGTCATTGGTAAGAATTTAACAGGATGGGATCTTACCGCTATGCAATCTATTTAACTTCAAGTTGACGGCATCGCTGTAAATTCTAAAAAGAATGGTCTACGTCTGGAGAAACTTTTACGTATGTTACTTCCACAAGACTGTTCACATGCGAGTGAAAATCCAACCTTTTAAATACACATCAATCACCCGCACTATTTTTTATATGTATTTAGAAGGCTGGATGTTCACCGGGGCACGTGAACATTGCTGTGCGAGTAACTCACGAAAAAAGTTTTAACAATTCATGTGCCGGTCTAAAACGTCACAGCCGTAGAGAATAACTGACGGAATAACAGGAAAATGCTGTAAAAACTAAAAATAGTGGCGGTCTAAAACGTCAGAATCACAACTGTGACGGAATAACTGCTGTTAAGGTCACGTGAGACTGAGAGATCGGATCATGGAAAAGAGCGGTAAAAAAAGTGGTGAGCGGTGCTTCTGTGACTGGATAAAATTTTGAAATCTCAATGAAACTTTATTTTCTCCTGCAGCTCACGAGTCTAGTGATTTTGTCTCATTCTTTTGTGATGGATGGAATTAGTCTTCCAAAATCTGTAAACAAAAAAAGGTAATCCACAAAAAAAATGTAATCCGATTTGAACTCTCGGCAAGTAATTATCCAACCCAGAATATCAGAGCTTTTGTCTATTTTGGTTCAATGCAATTCATGGTAAGCTGAACTGTATGGTTTTATCATTCTCCACACGCCAGTGAGAGTTGATAGGTACCCCCTAATTCGGGCTGCGAATAGTCAAAACATCCACCTCATTTAGTGGAGGAAATGAGGTTCACCAAAATAAACCTCACTAGCCCCGCAACCACCCAACATGTGGGTGCAAATAGTAAAACCACCAATCATGATGTACAAATAGTAAAATCCTCCAACATTAGATGCAAATAGTAAAATCACATATCGTGGATGCAATTAGTAAAATTCTCCAACATGCGAGTGTAAATAGTAAAATCCTCCAACATGAGGGTGCAAGTAGTAAAATCCTCCAACATATAGTGCAAATAGTAAAATCTCATATCATGGGATGCAAATAATAAAATCCTTCAACATGTGTGTAAATAGTAAAATCCTCCAACATTAGGTGCAAGTAGTAAAATCGCATATCATGGGATACATATAGTAAAATCATTCAATACGATTTGCGTATAACAAATAATATGTTATGGTGTGTGCATAACCATATCCGTCATATGAATACATATAACCACAAAACTATTCAAACTGGTGTGCGCATAGCCATATTCATAATAAGTGTATGTATAACATCTAAATTGGTCATTCTGTGTATAACACATAAATTGTTATGGTGTGCGGGTAGCCGCATAACCACCATAACCACTCATTTAATTACGAAAGTGTCACCCTAAAAAATAATAAATAGACCCCCAAGACTTCTCCTTTTTACATCTTTCTCTTCTCCCTCCTTTTCTCCTAAGTGCAAGAGAGAGACGGCTCCTTGAAGATCTTCATCACCTTCGAAGGAGACCTTGAAGAATCTTCGAAGATCTCCTTCGCCTTCGAAGATCTTCGAGCATCTTCGAAGATCTTCGAGCATCTTCGAAGATCTTCGAGCGTCATGAAGATCCTGCGAAGGCATTCATCCTCCTTCGAGCGAGCGTTCCGCTCCAAGCGCGCCTCCGCACGCTGCACCCTCAAGATCGCTCCAAGCGCGCCTCCGCGCGCTCGGCCCTCAAGATCGCTCCAAGCGCGCCTCCGCGCGCTCCGCCCTCAAGACTGCTCCAAGCGAGCCTCCATGCGCTCCACTCTCCAGACTGCTCCAAGCGCGCCTACGTGCGCTCCGCTCTCAAGACCGCTTCTAGTGCGCCTCAGTGTGCTCGCTCTCAAGACCGCTCCAAGCGCGCCTCCATTCGCTCCACTCTCAAGACCGCTCCAAGCGCGCCTCCTCGCGCTCCGCTCTCAAGACCGCTCCAAACGCGCCTCCGTGCGCTCCGCTCTATAGACCGCTCCAAGCGCGCCTCTGTTCTCAAGATCGCTCCAAACGCGCATTCGTGCGCACCGCTCTTAAGACCGCTCCAAGCGTGTCTCAGCGCTCTTCGCTCTCAAGACCGCTACAAGGTTTCGTTTGGCGCGGCTTATTTGCTCCGGTGAGTTTGAACAAAAATATAATTATCATAGAATGTATGTTTGGCATAACAAAGGTTACGACTGCTAGCAAGAAAATAAACTACTTCTACGCATAAAATTCATGAAATTTTTCAGGCCAGGTCGGGCGTTCATGAACGACGACGGTTCATGACCACCGCGTTCACGAACTTCACCACCGTGCCAAACGAAGCCCAAGTGCACCCCCGCGTCCTCAGCAACAAGCACTCTGCGCACTCATGAACAAGCTCTCCAGCCTCCAGCAAGACTAGCACTCCAAACTCCTCTCACACAGTAGGAGACAAGCCGCAGAGACAATGATGTACAGAGCACATCGATTCAACCTTCAAGCAGCTGTCAAAATCTCCAGAGCGCAGTATTCCTCTTCTGCAACAGATAAAAGACTTAGCTCAGTGAGCGGTGACCTGTCACCCTCCGAGCACCTCTCTCTCTTAACAATTGTAACGAGCGGCAGCCTGTCGCCCTCGAGCTCGACAAAATAGCTCTGTACAAAAACCAACAAATAGTTGAGGTTTTGGACGTTACAGACTCGACCGCGTGGTTTTTCACCTAGTTGACGGGTTTTCACGCTAAAAAAATTGTCTTGTTAGCTTTCTCTTTTTATGTGACTGTTTGCACGCTCGAACGCTCTCGGGCTAAAGACGGTCCAATTTAGTCTTATCTACCAGAGCCTTGAGTGGTCCGCAACAAGAGTAATCCTTGGAAAGGCCTCCTAGGAAATGCTCGTAGATCATCAATGAAATGGATAAAATCGTGCGCTTCAATTTAATTTCGGCTAAGTTGAACTAAATCAGACAATACCTTTAATATTGCAAGTTGAGTTATTATAGACAATCCCTAGCCGAATGAATCTTTCCAATTAGCTGTTGATATATGGAGGGAAGTGTATATATTGGAATTCTTTTGATTTCTTTTAGAGTCTGTTCGTTTTGATTAAATTAAAGCTTCGAAATTGAAATTCAATGTCAATTCCAAAGTTCTAATACATTCAAACAAACAGACCCTTAGTATTTTATGTTGGGGCAACGCAGCGAAGAGAAAATGCTTGAATACGGAGACAACCAAGAATCACTCAAGCACATGGGCATTGAGTGTTGAAAATTATTTGATTGGGTTGGCTTTATCTTGAATTAAGATTAATTCATTATAATTATTATAGTGGGTCAATGCTATCATGGATCAGGCGAGTCAGATCGTCTTAGCTTGAGAGTGAGTTGAACGTGTGAAAAGTCAAAAATGTTGACATAGAGATTTTTATGTGGAAAATTCGAAAAGTAAACAAATCAGGGGCTGAGCCCAGTTCAAATAAGAGTACAAAGTTTCTTTGGCAAGAGTGACATTCCACCACTTGTTTACAATAGTTATTTGAGTTTCTATGCGGAAGGATGTGTAATGGGTAACTACGCGCATATTTGCGCTCTGTGTAGCTATTCTCATGGGAGCGCTCTGTGGAATTACGCACAAATACACATTCTGGGGAACTACACGTACGAGAACATTCTGGGGAACTATGTGCATGAGAGCATTCTTCAGAACTATGCACATTGGGGCGCATTGGAGAGCAAAGTGCGCACAAGAAATTTTGACATTTTAATTATTTGGAGAACGAATAGAAATGCTCAGTTTATGTCTCTCAGATCATCAACTTTAATGGTTGGAAAACTTTACCCCTCAAGAGGATCAGGGCAGCCAGATTAGGTTCGCTGGAGAAGGGGCGGCCGACGGCAATTATCACTCCTGCTAGAAAAAGAAAGTGTTGAAATTTTCAGAGAAGTTTCATCTCCTTACCACGAGTCCACCGATGGTGCCATTTTGAAAACTCATCGTTATTTATGGCCGTTTTAACATTTTTTGTTGAGGAAGAAGAGGGAGTGAGGAAGGTCATCCATGGCCACGTCGGGGGGGGGGGGGGGGGGGGGGGGGGGGGGGGGGAAGGGGCCTCCCTTCTGGTACTTTCCGGCCGTTGAAGTTTCGCAGAGTGATTAAGAAGTTACGAGCTTCCAAAGTTTTGAAAACTCCTCGTCATTTATGGCCGTTTTGAAATTTTTGTTGAGGAAGAAGAGGGAGAGAGGAAGGTCGTCCAAGGCCACTTCGGAGGGGTGGGGGGGCCTCCCTTCCGATACTTTCTGACCGCTGATTGGCGACCACTCCATTCCTTACACTAGGATTTTATGCAAGTCAGGCTAGGCCCATGAAATTTTAATATAATTTTTTTTTAATATTATTGTATTAAATTATATTTTATAATATATTAATTTAGAAATTATACATTGCATAAAATATACAAAATGAGGATTTAATAACTAAAATTTTGCTGAATATATGCAATATTACAATTGACACATATCATTAAAAAGTAAATTACAATAATGAAATATTCATACATGTACAAAAATTTAAGCACACAATCACATATTAAAGAAATCATATATTAAAACAAATTTAAATTTAATTATAAATTTATTTTAAAAAATAAAAAAAATAGCCTATGGCCTAGACTTGGGCTAGCAACAGGCTGCATAATTGCATGCTGGCAGGTTGTATTAAATACAATGACTCAAAGAACCATTGATCTCAACGAGCCTATGCGTTGGGGCCCGACCTATTCAGGGTCGGGCCTGATGCTCGGTGAAAGTTAAGGGATGTCTAATCACCTAGAGGAGGGGGGGGTGAATAGGTGTCTACGTATTTTTCAGCTATTAAAATTATCCATGCAAATTAATCACAAAAAAACTCACACATCCCAGATTGTACATATATTTATAGTGGTTCCCCGAGTTGGGTATACCGCCCAGGGCCAGCCTACCCTGGTTCAACCGGAGGAAATCCCGAACCGGCACATTACCGGGCTGCAGCCCAAGCATCCCAACGCCTCTCTGGCCTGTTTCTCAACAACAAAGCGTTGTTGAGGCGGGGTCTCGAACCCACAACCCCCTTGATGAGAAACCCTCAACAGTTCTCATCACCAACTGTAGCTCAGTGTGTGTTACATTGAGTACGTCCACTTTCCCCCTTCACATATCTAGCAGTTTGCTAGACTCGGCCAACTCCTCGAAATACTCAGATCTATGAGATCTTACAAGTCAGAGTCCAAGACTCCTATATCTCAGGAATAATTGATGATTCCCTACCTCAGATCCAGTCCCTAGATCCTACAACTCAGATTCAAGCTTGAATCCTACCTAAGGAACTATGCAAAGTTCCATACCTCAGATCCTCAGTAAGGATCCTACACTCAGGTCTGAAAGACCCTACACTCAGATTTTCTCAGAAATCCTACATAAGAATATATAAAACAATATTTCACAAAGATGTACATAACTCAGAAAATTTAGCTTATATTGTTTGAGTCTTCTTGAAGCCTGTTGTAGAAATGGCTTCTTTAGAAATCTTCTTGCAATGAGATGTTGAATCTTTTGATCGGCAGGATAACTGAATCTTTCTTCATAAGAATAGAATGATCAGCTTCAATAAATATCTTCTTTTTTACTTGAGCTCTGAAAATGAATTGCACGTTGTCAATGTCTTTTCTAATGTTTCCAAGGCTATTCCATGTTTGTAGAATTATGTGCTTTGACACTAGAATCCACATTGAGAGACTAGAATCAGTTGCTCTAGCTTCTTCTCTTCTTCTGTTGGCAGCAAATTCTTCTTCTGAAAGCCTTTGCCTCTTCTGCTGACTGGAACTAACATCTACATGTGTGCTTTCATAAATGTTCAAAGGACTGTCACTATTTGGAGGCTCAGTCACAATGGGATTGAGTCCCAATGAGTGATAAAGTGTATTCACAATCCAAATAGCTTGTTCGGCTCCAATCTTCTCCCTCTTTCTTACTTCTTCAAAAAATACATCTTTGAATGTCCTTTGAGAAGTCTTCTAGCATCTTAGATAAAGTCTCATTGGTGAACGCTTGAGTGTTCACACATCTGTTCATTATGAGCTTTTGACCGTCAACCATTCTCTTGGTGTTCCAGTCAACCGCACTTTCTAGGTCTTTCTCTAACTTTTGATGAAATTCCAAGGTGGAATACATCCTGATGCCTAGAGGATGAAGTGACTTCATGTTACAATCTACTGTTATTCCTGTTGGAGCATGCGTTTCGCACTCTTCCGGTTTGATAATAACAAAGTCCCGTTTGTATTTGATTCTATTTTTATTAATGGTGTGCAGGTAACAGGTATGAGATGTTCACAATTCTGCTGGAGCACAATTTGAGTGTATGAAATTTTCACTGTCGGAATTTTCCGACAGCTGATGTCGCCCAGGCGACAGCAGAGAAGTTACAACAACTTCCCCCACAGCAACACGACGAGCGGCAGTTTTGCGCTGTCGGAAATCCGACATCGATGTCGACCAGGCGACAGCTCGGAGGTTACAGCAACTGCCCGCACGACAGCACTACGAGCGGCAGTTTTGCGCTGTCGGAAATCCGACATCGATGTCGCTCAGGCGACAGCTCGGAGGTTACAACAACTGCCCGCACGACAGCACTACGAGCAGCAGTTCAGCGCTGTCGGAAATTCCGACAGCCGATGTCGCCCAGGCGACAACGAATTTCTATATATTGGCTCCTTTTGTTCGTGCATTCCAAGCATTGATAATTTCAAGTCCCTTCCTGAGTGCATACGAACCAGAGAGCTCCAGAACCTCATCAACTCCCATTTGTGCTTAGAAGGTTTGAGATTGAAGACGAGATCGGGCGCGCTTCTTCATCAACGATCATCTCGAGGCTTCAACCTTCCTTTCAGAGATCTAAATTTCTAGGGAGTTGTTCTTTTCATATTGTATTTTCATTTATATACATTTCATTTTGTATTGGTAGAGAAATCGTCGTCTTGCGTGCGGCGTCTAAGTCCTTGCGTGGCTTAGGGGAAAATCGCTTTCTTGTGTGGAGCGTCCAAGTCCTTGCGAGGCTTGGTGGGAAATCGTGGCCTTGTGTGCTACGTCTAGATCTTGGGAAGATCTAGAGGATATGCTTGGGCTTGGTCTAGAGAGAGACAAGTGATAGCCTTCCGATCCTTGGGAGAAGGATTGGTAAACACAAATTGTAAAAGGGTTATTATCATATTTGTGCCTTGATCTTAAGCATTGTTAAGATCATATTATTTGTACGTGATTTTCATAATTATAAAGTTATGACTTTTTCTTTAATTGCAAATATGGTTGTTTAATCTTTAACTTAGAAATTTGTGTTTGAATTTATTCTAAAAATTACATTAGTTTGAAATTTTTATAAGTAACTTTTAGAAAAGTAAAAGTTGTTTTAAAATTCTTAAGTAAAAATCATATTTTCTAAAAGGCCCTTATTCACACCCCCCCCCCCCCCCCCCTCTAAGGGCGCCTAAAGATCCAACAATTCCTGCCTTGGTGAACAAGCCAGTGATTTGAGAATTGACATGGTCAATTTCAGCCTTCATCTCCTTCATCTGAGCAAAGATATCTTCCTTGTTGTCCTTCACCACATTGTCAACATATAATTGATAGTGAAGTCTTTCCTATGCTAGCAATTCTTTATTTGATGGATGAGGTATCCTAAAGTATCTTATTGAGGTTGTGTAGCAGATGTTCTTGGAATAGCTTGCTCTTTCTCAACAACCTTTCTTTGTACAACATCTTAATACATAACATCCATTGCCTTATCATCATAGAGAATATCAGGGGAGTCCTATCTTAGGGTCCTGCTTTCTCAATAACATCATCATCCATGACTTTCTAACAATTTTCTAGGTCCTTTTGGACAACCAACTCAGTGGGGGGTTTCTTCCTCCACCCTTAGAGCAGGGAGCTCAGTTTGAGCCTCCCCCTCAACTGAAGCACATAATTGAGTAGCTTCCTGTCTATCCACAGCTGTAGCAATAGATTCTAAAAGAGCAACCTCATCCGTGACCATGGGCTCACCCAATGGTTCTAGTGTAAAACTTAGGACCGATGCATGACCAATCTCCCGCTTAGTTTGTGCAGGGGTTGGGCTGGCAATATATTCCTCTTCCTCTGAAGAGCTTCCCTCAGCTACAACACCTCTCTTCTTTTTCACTGCACTGACTCCCTTGGATTTCTTAGGAGCCTTGGAAAACACTTTCCCCCACCGTTCTAGGGTTCTTATGTCTATTTTCTTGATACACTGGATGAGAGTGCCCAACTTCATGTTTAGCTTGTCTGGTAGGCTTGACAACAGATATCAGGATAGTATTCTACCAAAATTTGGGGCACTAAAGCTTTCCCCAATTTTGTCAAATAGAATCTGAGCCCAATTTGTTCTTTGGCTCAGTATGACCTGTTGGGAATATTATCCATAAGATTTCTGATTTGAAGAAGGCCTTAAGATGAAAATAAACATCTTGTATTTGATGCTTGTATGAGTTTTGATGTGACAGGTACAACAAAAATGCTTGACTAATATAATGTTAGGCTTATGGTCATCCAAACAAGGTTTTGCCCTTGTAATCCTTGAAGGTGCAAAACTCATATTGACCTATGATCTAATCCTATATTAGAGATGTCATTATCATGAGGAAAAACAACATAGGTAAAACAAATTAAAGGAAGAAGCGAAGTTTAGTCTAAGTCAAATATCGACTACATCGACTGAATGCCTAAGGAAAATATCGACTGCATCCACTACACCATATCATGCCTATGGTAACTCTTTTTTTTGTAGCGGTTTAGTAAACGCTACCAAAAGAAATTTATGGCAGCGTTTAGAATCGCAACTATAGATAAATAAATGCTACTATAGAATAACATACCTACAGTGTCAGTTATTTTGTCACGGTCAGGAGAACGCTACCATAGGAACTGTAAGGTCGCGTTTACAACCGCTACTATATATTATAAACGCCACCATACCCTAATTATCCCCAAACAAAATAAAGATAGAGCGGTGTTTTTTAGCAGCGTTTTAAAAGCGCATCTGACACTGTGTTTTTGTGAAATTTCAAATTAAGTGGACCCAAAATCTTCAAATGTTTTGTGAATTTTCTACTCCCGCAGTTGGCACTGTGTTTTTGCTCTGATGAGTTTGGACAAAGAACACCAGTCATGAAAATGTTCGACATGATCATATTGGTTATGATCGCCGGTCCGTTGTCAAGAAAAAAAAACAAAGTCTGAACATAAAGATGGATGAAGTTACTTATGTGAGGTCAGGGGTGCAGGGAGAAGGGGATTTTGACACTAAGCATCTTTCAATATTTCAATAGGATGTTTTGACATATTTATAACTTTATTTTGATACTTTAATTAACATAACAATTGTGGATTTTGACGCTAAGTTAATATGTTTTACATATTTATTAACTTAATTAACATAACAATTGTGTTTTCTCCTTATATTTTTCATCCGCGCCGCTCATTTGCACGGGTAAGTTTTCCGCGCGGGACGAAAAGCGCAGAGGAAGCGCTAGGGCACCGCTCGATGATCTCGTCGTTTCTTCCTTCGTCGCCAGCGAGTGGCGTGCCCGGGTCGAAATAATCCCGATCCAGGTAAGTTTGCGATTTCGCTCATCTCTCGCAGTCGCAGCCTCGGCGCCTCGCCATCCACCGGCTTGCCCTAACTTCCTTGCCTTCTCCAGGCTCTCAGGCGCAGACGCAACTCGCAGGCTTTCACCTTCCCTGTTCTGTTCCACTGTTCCGGTGTTTCCTCCACTATCCAGAGAGGCAGAGACCATAGTCCAGGCCAGGTTCCATCGACTGTTCCGGTAAGTTTGTTAGAGTCCTCATTTCCTCTCCTCTCTTGAGTCTTGATTCCATGCCGCTAGTGGCCGCCCACCCCTAATTTTGCCCCCTTCCCAGTTGCCCTAATTTTTCCCCCTTGTTAAGTCGTTCTTCACTTCTTAGTTCTTCCTTCATCCAGCTAGTTGTTAGTTTGGAAGTTGGAATTGTTATGTAAATATTCAGTTCTTCACTTCTTAATTGTTATGCTAATTGTTAATAGTTCCTGTTAATTGTTCCTCTTAGTTTGAAACTGTTATGCTAAGTGTTAGTTGTTTGTAAATTGTAATTGTTTAGGGTTCAATTGTTAGTAATTGTTAGATGTTAATTGTTATGCTAAATTGCTAATTATTAATAGTTTCTGTTAATTGTTCCTCTTAGTTTGAAATTGTCATGCTAAGTGTTAGTTGTTTGTAAATTGTAATTATTTAGGGTTCAGTTGTTAGTAATTGTTAGATGTTAATTGTTATGCTAAATTGCTAATTATTAATAGTTCCTGTTAATTGTTCCTCTTAGTTTGAAACTGTTATGCTAAGTGTTAGTTGTTTGTAAATTGTAATTATTTAGGGATCAGTTGTTAGTAATTGTTAGATGTTAATTGTTAGTTGCTAGTAATTGAGATTATTGTTTAGGGTTCAGTTGTTAGTAATTGTTATATGTAATTGTTATTCTAATAGATTATTGTTTGCTTCTTTGCATTTCGTGATTTGATTCATCCGATCAAAATTATGAATCTTTGATTGTCGCGCGCGCGCGCGCGCGCACGCGCGCGTGTGTGTGTGTGTGTATGATGTGTGTATGTGTTCATTTTATGGTGAATATGTGACTGATGAGTGTGTGTGTATGCATTTATGTGATGTGTGTTGATTTTTTGGTGAATATGTGAGTGAGTGTGTGGATTTGTTGATTGTGTGTGTTGAGAGTGAGTGTGTGTGTGTGTTTTGATTGTATGTGTGTGTCTTCATAATGGCTCCAAACTTATCTTTAGTTTTGTCTTCCTATTTCATGTTGGAGTTGCAGCCCCAAATGAAAAAAGAAAACAGACAGTATATTGAGCATATCAAGAACAGTATATTTCGTCTTCCTATTTCATGTTGAAGTTTAACATAGCTGTATTTTCAATGATCATTCTGTTGTTTCCTTCATGCTGATTATGTTCATTACAGATTTGATGTTCATTACAACTTTGATGTTCATTACATGCTTTTAATTGGAAAGTTCCACAAAATAGATTAAGGTATATGCATGATGGGGTGAAAACAAGATTGACCAGGTATTCTGGGGGTCAAAACTCTGGTGAAACACGTTCCATTTATCCCTTTGTACAAATAGGTTATCCGCTAGGAGGTAAGAAGAAAAGAGGAAAAGGGAAGAAAAAGCAGAAGGGTGAGGCTATTATGCTAGATGATCTTACCTTAACACTAGCTCATCGATATGCTATCTTGAACTGTGGAGACGAAGAAGTTGAGAAGTACATTACGTAAGACTATAATTACTTTGTCTCTTTTTCCTATTATTCAACCTAACTTTATTTCATGTAAATGCAGAGAGCATAAAAAATTGATTGATAATAGACGTGGATTGAGTAAATGGGCTAAAGAAAAGATGCATAGTCAAGAATTTGTGCATTGGTTTGAAGCTAGAGTAACTAATGACCAAGTTCCTGATTACATAAATTGGCTTTCCAAATTTCCAAATTCAGTGGCAAGGAGATACAAAGGCTATTGTATCTCTGGTTATAAATTTTATAGCAGGGAACGAGATGGGAAATGCAAGACTCAAAACAGTGGAGTTATTCTTACGGCAACAACTCCAAGTTTTGCTAGCTCAAGGGACCGAAATCCCATTGTCGGTAATGTGCAATATTATGGGGCAATATATGACATAATTGAAATAGATTATTGGGGAACATTTAGTGTTGTGCTATTTAAATGTGTTTGGTTTGATGTTCAGAAAGATGAATTCGGGCTTACATGTGTTAACTTCATGAAGCTCTGCTACATGGATGATCCTTTTGTGTTGGCTTCTCAAGTACATCAAGTTTTTTATGTACAAGATCCTTTAGAAGAAGAACGTCACTATGTTCTACAAAATATTCCTAGAGATTTGTTAGATCTTGACCAATCTCTAGTAGCTAGTGATGAATCATATTGGGCAGATGCACGTAATGTTGGGGTTGATGTGAGTCCAACTATTGGAGATGACAATGATGATACTTGGTGTAGACGTGATGTGGCTCTTGAAATGCCTTTTAGTGCTGATGATCTTGATAGACAAGAAATTCAAGATGATTCAGAATGGTTCTAATTTTGTTGAAATTTTGTTCATCAATTTTTATTAATCAATTTCTGTTTATCAATTTTTGTATTTATTTTGATGAATTTTTGTTGTTTAACAACAACACTCAATTTCTGTTTATCAATTTCTATTTATCAATTAAGATTTACCAAACATGTTGCAGCAGGTGTGTATGTGCAACATTATGTGTGTGTATTGTGCATTCAGACATGATATGAAATGTGAATGTGTGTGTATGTGCAGCAGGTGTGTGTATGTGCAGGAAAGTGTGTGTATGTGCAGCAGGTGTGTGTGTATGTGCAGGAATGTGTGTGTATGTGCAGCAGGTGTGTGTGTGTGTGTGCAGGAAAGTGTGTGTATGTGCAGCAGGTGTGTGCTGTGTATGTGCAGCAGGTGTGTGCAGGAATGTGTGTGTGTGTATGTGCAGGAATGTGTGTGTGTATGTGCAGCAGGTGTGTGTATGTGCAGGAAAGTGTGTGTATGTACAGCAGGTGTGTGTATGTGCAGGAAAGTGTGTGTATGTGCAGCAGGTGTGTGTGTGTGTGCAGGAAAGTGTGTGTATGTGCAGCAGGTGTGTGCTGTGTATGTGCAGCAGGTGTGTGCAGGAATGTGTGTGTGTGTATGTGCAGGAATGTGTGTGTGTATGTGCAGGAATGTGTGTGTATGTGCAAGAATGTGTGTGTATGTGCAGCAGGTGTGTGTGTATGTGCAGCAGGTGTGTGTATGTGCAGGAAAGTGTGTGTATGTGTATGTGCAGGAAAGTGTGTGTATGTGCAGCAGGTGTGTGTGTGTGTGCAGGAAAGTGTGTGTATGTGCAGAGGGTGTGTGCTGTGTATGTGCAGCAGGTGTGTGCAGGAATGTGTGTGTGTGTATGTGCAGGAATGTGTGTGTGTGTGTATGTGCAGCAGGTGTGTGTGTGTGTGTGCAGGAAAGTGTGTGTATGTGCAGCAGGTGTGTGCTGTGTATGTGCAGCAGGTGTGTGCAGGAATGTGTGTGTGTATGTGCAGGAATGTGTGTGTATGTGCAGGAATGTGTGTGTATGTGCAGCAGGTGTGTGTATGTGCAGCAGGTGTGTGTATGTGCAGGAAAGTGTGTGTATGTGTGTATGTGCAGCAGGTGTGTGTGTGTGCAGGAAAGTGTGTGTATGTGCAGTAGGTGTGTGCTGTGTATGTGCAGTAGGTGTGTGCAGGAATGTGTGTGTGCGTTTGTGCAGGAATGTGTGTGTGTATGTGCAGCAGGTGTGTGTATGTGCAGGAAAGTGTGTGTATGTACAGCAGGTGTGTGTATGTGTATGTGCAGGAAAGTGTGTGTATGTGCAGCAGGTGTGTGTGTGTGTGTGTGTGTGCAGGAAAGTGTGTGTATGTGCAGCTGGTGTGTGCTGTGTATGTGCAGCAGGTGTGTGCAGGAATGTGTGTGTGTGTGTATGTGCAGGAATGTGTGTGTGTGTATGTGCAGGAATGTGTGTATGTGCAGGAATGTGTGTGTATGTGCAGCAGGTGTGTGTGTATGTGCAGCAGGTGTGTGTATGTGCAGGAAAGTGTGTGTATGTGCAGCAGGTGTGTGTATGTGTATGTGCAGGAAAGTGTGTGTATGTGCAGCAGGTGTGTGTGTGTGTGTGTGTGTGTGTGTGCAGGAAAGTGTGTGTATGTGCAGCAAGTGTGTGTGTGTGTGTGTGTGTGCAGGAAAGTGTGTGCATGTGCAAGAATGTGTGTGTTTGTGCAGCAGGTGTGTATGTGTATATGCAGGAAAGTGTGTGTATGTGCAGCAGGTGTGTGTGTGTGTACAACAATGTGTGCATGTGTGCAGCATGGTGTGTGTGTGTGTATGTGCAGCAGGTGTGTATGTGCAGCAAGCTGTGTATGTGTACATCATTGTGTATTTGTATGTGCACGAATGTGCATGTGTGCAGCAAGGTGTGTGTGTGTGTGTGTGTGTATGTGCAGCAGGTGTAGTCGGCAGGTGTGTGTATGTGCAGCAGGTGTTGTCTGCAGAAACTTGTATTTTTGACTTTCTCTATATTATAATAATTTTGGTTTCACAAATACTTTAATGCATAGTTTATTTCCTGAAACAGTTGTTAAATATTTTGGATAACTCAAGCAATGAAGCAGTCCAAACAACCTGTTAAATATTGTAAACCGGGCTCGATGGTCCATTATTTACGAATGAGAACGAGATCAAGGAAAGGAGCATTCCAAACAACGAATGAAGATTTGTTACAAATAGATGCACCTCATCTTGAAGAGCAGCGTCAAGATCCAGAATTTGTCGTTGATGAACTTAATAATATTGAGGATGATGATGTAGATCTACCTCATGTTTTTGAGGAGGAGGATTTAAATTTAGAGCCGATATTTGCGAAGATTTAGTTCCAGAGGAGGAACTAAATAATCTTGACGTGGACCTACATGAAGAAAGTATGCCTGGTGAAGAGATAGGGAAAGAGACAAATCCAGAGACAGAGAAAGGTATGTGTGTGTGGAGTGTTTTCTTAATTTGTTAACGTTGTTATCTTTTAATCAACATCTAATTATGATATTCTTTGATATTTGCAGCACCTGAAGCATAAAAGTGTAGGGGCCGAACCATGATGAAAGAGATACACAGTAGAAAGTTTGAGCATCGTGTTGTCATTATTTTAAATGAGCACAACCAGCCAATAAGCCCTGATAGAACAGTAGTGAACCAATTTGCAAGCTTTTTGGGTACATTGGCTCGAATTCCAAGTCTTTGTCGTATAGATTGTACAGATTGGAGGTTGCTGAACACTAAAGAAAAGATGTGGAGTTATGTGCAAGTAAGTTGCTAACATATTTTTTTATCGGTTAATTTCTGTTTATAAATTAATTTCCAAAAAAATAATTATTTTTGGGTAGAAAAAGTGGATTATTCCAGATGAAGGAAAGAAGTGGACTCTTGCAACAATTAATAGCAGTTGGCGAAGATATAAGAACAAAATCAAACATAAGTTTTATAAGCCATATGGCAATGACAAGGAGAGACTCTTGAATCGACCCAAAGGTATTCCTGAAGAACAATTCAAGGGATTTATCGAGATATTAGGGTCCAAGCAATATAAGGTATGTTATGTTTACTTTTATAATTATTTTGGTTTGACCTTTCCTTTTTTCCTTCTATTTGGAAGACGATACATTTTGATAATGTGCAGAAATTAGCAAGAAGAAATAAGCGATGCCGGAAAAAGCAAAAAAATATGCACACAACAGGCCGAACAAGTTTTGCATGCTTAAGAAATGAGTTGGTATGTGATTTTGTGATTCAGGAATTCAGAGCTTCCTATTTGTAGCTTAATATTGATTCTATTGTCATTTATAGCAAAAGGCTAATGCAAACAAAGAACCTCCCACAGCAGTGCAAATGTTTACCGAGACCCGCAAAAGAGTTCTTACCCGAGAGTACAAGAAATCTTTTGAATATACCCAAAGAAAAATTGTAATTATGCATGTTATCTTGCTCAAGTTTTTGGTGTTTATATTATTAATTACTAAAATATATAAGTTGTAATACAGGCTGAAATGGAGCAATTGCAAGCACAACAGGAAGAGAATTGTAGCACAAATGATCCGTTCAATGTTGTTATGCAGAAAGATCGTCCGGGTCGTGTCAGTCTAATGGGAAAGGGTGTGACTAAATCAGATTTGAAGGCATCATCATCAAGTAATGGTGCAACATTGGTTGATGGCATCAACGTAAAAGTTCCGGTAGACCTTGTGAAGTCTATCACATCAAGGGTTAAGGCTGAATTGACGCAGGAGATTCTTTCAACAGTCTTAATCAACCTACAACGTGTCATTCCTAATCTTGATTCAGATTCTATTCTTGCTGGATTGATGACAGGGATCCAATCTCCAGGAGATGCCGTTAGCGGACATGGGACAAGGAATGCAAACAACTCATCTTATGTTGATTTTGAGTAATGTCTTGTTTGCAGGATTATATATTTTGCACCATAAATGCGACCATGTTTCCTATGATAATTTATGCTACTAATTTCACTCTTCATGTTTAATGGGTTGTTTGTTAATTTTCATTCCATGTTGATTTGCATTCATATGATTTGTTGTGCACTAGTTGATGTTCTGTTTGGACTATGGTTGTGAGCTATTTTATTCATGTTTCTGTGCTTTATCTAGAAAATTAGAATGTGTCATGGCTGTCTATAAGGGCATGGGTATAAGATGGGGTTGGATTGATTATTCAAAGAGACATATAGTTGGTGCATCCCACGTATTTGGTGGATTTCCTGAACCAAGTTCTGCTTGGGTTCCGTTCGAGCAAAGGTTGATTTGGTTGGGGATCACTCGAGGGCTGAACAAAAAAGAGCTTCAGCTGGTTTCGCTCTCCATATACAAATGTATATCTGAGCCTCCCCATCTCTCCGCTTACATTCGTGGATCTTACCAGCGCTCCTGCAGTTTATGGATTCCCCTTCTTCCAGCACTACAGATTACCTCACTTTAATTGATTTCCCCGGTGCCACTCCTTGCCCGCAACCACGGTCAGTTGATTTCTGAAAATTCTGTTGATTTTGTTCTCTGTAACCTAGCTATTTACTCCTAAACTGATTGCTATGTAGATTTGGTTTCATAGATTTAATTGATTTCACCATTTTGCTAACCCTACATTTGATAGTATTAAATTGCTATTACATTTGTCCCTAACTTGTATGCTCCTCGTCTGATTGTTATGTAGATTTGGTTTCATCGCTTTAATTGTAGCAGTTATAATGTTAGTTTCCTATATATGCTGAATAATGGCATGTTTTCGCGTCCTGAATTATTTTGATGGCATATTTCCAGGATTTACAGGTCAAGGCCTCACCACCTGTTCAAACTACACCTGTTCACAATGATCCTGCCATAATTCAGGTGATGCATGCAGAAGTGGGTAATATGAAACTTTTGATGAACGTTTAATCATTGACATGCATGCAACGTTTTATGCAGTCCCATAATCCTACGCAAACTGCTGCTGCAGTTTGCTTGCGCAAGCGCAAACTGCTGCAGTTTGCTTGCGCAAGCGCAAACTGCTGCTGCAGTTTGCTTGCGCAAGCGCAAACTGCTGCTGCAGTTTGCTTGCGCAAACAGCGGCTGCAGTTTGCTTGCGCAAACAGCGGCTGCAGTTTTTTTGCGCAAACTGCGGCTGCAGTTTGCTTGCGCAAACTGCGGCTGCTGTTTGCTTGCGCAAACTGCGGCTGCTGTTTGCTTGCGCAAACTGTGGCTGCAGTTGGCTTGCGCAAACTGCGGCTGCAGTTTGCTTGCGCAAACTGCGGCTGCAGTTTTTTTGCGCAAACTGCGGCTGCAGTTTGCTTGCGCAAACTGCGGCTGCAGTTGGCTTGCGCAAACTGCGGCTGCTGTTTGCTTGAGCAAACTGCGGCTGCAGTTGGCTTGCGCAAACTGCTGGCTGCAGTTTGCTTGCGCAAACTGCTGGCTGCAGTTTGCTTGCGCAAACTGTTGGCTGGAGTTTGCTTGCGCAAAGTTGGATGAGTTGTTTAGGGTTCAGTTGTTAGTAATTGTTAGATGTAAATTGTAATTGTTCAGTTGTTACACTACCACCAATTTTCACACATTACCCAATCTTTCTTTTTACCTTTTTTCCCATTCACTATATACTTGCATGATTAATAAAAATCATAATGAATGTAGGGTTGAGTTCAAAAAAGCTGGAGAGGTGCAAGTTGCTGCAAAAGAAGGAGGCATTAAAGGAGTCACGCCGAAGAAGGAAGAATACAAGGACGATCCCGTGAAGAAGAAAGAGATTAATTTTCATGAACAAATTGTTTATTATGAAGTTTTTTTCATGTATATATTGAGTTTAATATAGATAAGTGCACCATTGATTTGTATTGAGGGGTTTGGGCTATCTCCCACCTTTTTATTATTAATAAAAATATTTTTTTCACAAAATAGATTTTATATCTATTATTGTCTATATTCATTATTCAATTTAATGGCAAATAAATAAGTTTATTAAAATTTATTTTGTGATCAAATACAAGCATAAACGATATCATGCATAGAAGATCATAAATGTGGCCAAATACAAGCATAAATGCTGCCATAGAAAATCATATATGTTGCCAAATGTAAACATAAACACTACCATATAGTATCTTAAATGTTGTCAAATATAACCATAAATGCTACCATAAAGTATCTTAAATGTTGCCAAATATAAGCATAAACGCTACAATAGAGCATCGTAAACGTTGCTGTAAAATGAAATAATCGCTACCATTGGATATCATAAACGCTACAATAGATGTACCTATAGTTGCGGTTATAAAAACGTCACAATACATTGGGTAACCGCTACCATACCCTACGACGTCGGCGGCGGATGTAGCGCGCGCGCAACCGCTACCGTAGACCTACACTAGCGGTTTTTTCACTTACAGTAGCGGTTTTTGAGCACTACCATATGCATGATATGGTGTAGTGATCATTTGGGAGCTAAGTCATTTGTCGACTACATTGACTGGATAGTTAAGTAATTTGTCAACTGCATCGACTAGACAGTTAAGTAATTTGTCGACTACATCGACTGGAAAAGTACCTGATTTATCGACGGCATCATCCAGACTATAAAAGAAGTATCTTTCCAGGACTGATTGCTCAAGAATGGACTGCATCAGGTTATGCTTATAAGGTGGAGGTTGTAAACTACATCATGACTATAAGTAATTTAGGATTTTATCGACTATTAGTGCTGAAGGATTATATCTACTGCATAAACTATTTTATTAGCATGAAGCATGTTCTAATGGCCCTCTGCTGAAATCAAGCCACAAATTGTGCAGTCATTCAAATTGATCTGAATTCCGCTTTCTGCTGCGATAATCAAGGTGCTTTAAGAGAAGATAGATTATACTCATTGATTTCACATTGTTATCATTTAAAGGACTTTCCTTAGGGAAACTTTCAAGCCATTGAAGCTTTCCATTCTTTGAAGCAATGCCCCTGCCGATCCAGTCCTCTATATAAATGGATATGAAAATTGAACAAAATACACATACATACATTTAAGATGAATGCACACATGCATACACTTAGAAAGATTTCCTGTGCAAGCATTTTGTATTGATCAAGCTATAGAATTCTATCCAGTCTATATTCACATCAATCCTGAGAGAGATTTCTTCCAAGGCTTAATAGACCTATTCTTTACTAAAGAACATTTCTCTCTTGAGTAAGTCTTCTTGATCCAGCCAAATCCATTTCAAGTAGATACAATCAAAGGCTGATTAAGGAAGAAGAAGCTTTCACAGTGCTTCTATTGAAGACTTAAGTTTTGTTAGTTGAGTCAGAATATCTATAAACTCATTGTAATTGTAGGATCCTTTTTGGATCTGATTTTATTGTAGGATTACAGTGGGAATCTTAGTTGTAGGATCATTGTGATCTGAGGTAGGGTCTTTGAAAAGATTTGAGTGTAGATCACTTATTGGGAGATTGAGGTAGGGCTATTTTTTGCCTGAGTGTAGGATCTTGTGTTTTGAGATTTGAGTTATAGTGTAACATACCCAGAACAACTAGACCCCTAGGGTGCATTTTGTAATAACATTGCTTTAAGAAACCAAAATGACCCTAAGAACCAAGGTGAATAGGTGAAAACCACCTTGGCGTGCAAATAGTCAAATTTGACTCCAAGGCTTATGGCTTGATATTAAGCTTCAAAATGACAAATTGACCCCACCTATTTTCCCTAAGTCCCTTGGGGAGTTCCTTGGGTTAGTTAGGACCCATTATGGTCAACATAATTGACCAAATTGACCAAAGTCAACTCTGCCCCCAAATAGGTCAAACCACCCAATTTAAGGTCAATTAAGGCTCAAGTGACCCAATTAACTTTACCCAAGTCCACCTAACCATCAAGGGAGGCCAAAGGAGTCAACTTTGATCTATTGGACCACTCAATTTCATCAATTTGACCAAAGTCAACCCTTGGTCAACATCACACCAAATTGGCCAAATTAGGCTAAATTGAACCAATGTGGACCCCACCATTGCCCAATCCACCATTCCTTGGGCTCATGGACCCATGACAACCATTTTAGGCCATCCCACTCACCAATTTGACCAAGTCAACTCAAAAGTCAACATTTGGTCAAATAGGCATAAATTGGGCTTATATGAAATTAAACCAAATTCGCATGGGTTAAGGCCCTCCATAGAGGCCCATTCTGAAGCACAACCACCAATGCCCATGCTTTCCCCTCTGTATTTGAAATAGGGTGAAATGCAAGGGGTGGATTTGGGATTTTCCCTAAAGTGGAATGGGGCAAATCATGAATTCATGGGGAGAGCTCCACTTGGCACACCAATGCTCTTCCGAAGCTTCCCTCTAAATTCCCCAGACCCTTTGGCATCAATGCCTTGCTGACATGAGGCCAAGTGGAGGCAAATTTTTGGAAATTTCCCTTGGCCGAGAGCTCTACTCATGGTTTCCCCCATATACACCTCCACAACCCCAATTGAGATCTCTGCAAGCTTCAGTGAGCTGAGAGAAGAAGAACCTCCCTGTCAAATGAAAGATACGACCTCTGTGAATAGATATATACAAGGATGCAAGGAGGAGCTCGGCCATGGCCCCCAAGAGGATTACATGCTCCACCAGCTCCAATCAGGCATGCATTCCTTCTCTCCTCCCCTAATGCTAGAATCCACTTCTTTCCTTTTCGATTTTGGTGGAGTAATGGCGAATTTACCATCTTCCCAATCGAGCTCTAAAGCCCTTCCAAATCTTGCCCCCATTTTGTCTACAAGCCACCTCCGGCCGCCATTTTGCAGTCTATCGACGATTAATCCTCGGCCAGAGGTGGTGACATCGAGCTTTTGGCCGGACACGCCCCTAAGTGGTCGGAAAAAGAGGGAGAAGTTGGCCAAAGAGGGTTCGATCTGAGCCCTTAGCTCAAGGAAGATGATGATCTCCCTGCCGTTAGATCTGGGAAGATCTATATTCGCAAACCATATTTAATTAAAATAACTCTTATTTGGAAAATTCTGCCTGACCTTAAACAAATTATAGAAAATACCTAGAGGCTAAAATAGAAAATGTGTCCAATATCAATTATGTAGACCTTGGTCCCTAGTATTTTTAGAAATTGAGTTCACTCAATTTGGAGCACTGTAGCTCCCTTAGCACCATATTTGGTGGGCTGGTCCTAGGGTAGACCAGATTTTAGATTTTTAATATCTCTTAGATGGTAACTCTAATGGGGGTGAATTTTGGGCCATGCATGCATGTGCCCCAATACAACCTTGTGCCCTAAAAATTAGATTTTTAGGAGAATTTTTCTATAGTTTTGTCCATTATTTGATTTACCTTAATAATGTAATTTATGAGCTAGACACCTCCAAATGACCCCAAGCTTGGGTGGCATGCTTATTAAGGCATCATTTAGCTTTGGTTAAAATTTGAATGCAATTAGACCACAACAAGTTGGGTTAATCCACTTACATGTCTTTGCATGGTTGAGGTGAGGTGTGCATATAGCCCAAATGGGTATTTTGTGAACCTAGTTCATTTGGCTTGGTCTTAGACTCTGACATTTGGTCTGTGCGTACAGAGTCGTGTGGGTGAGTTGCATGTGCGTGAACCTTCAACATAGACATTGCATTATGAAAGTACATAATATGCCTCTGAGTATTCTCTAGAGGGGGGGGGGGGGGGGAGGGGGTGAATAAAGATTTAAAAATGTTTCCTTCTATTTCTGTTCCCGACACGTCCATCTGATTTAAATAACTTCCAAGAGTGGCTTTACTGTATCTCTGAAATACTCCATTCCATTCTTGGCAATAAACGAGCTGTTAGAGAACAAATTTCAACCTTGTAGATCATTTGTTATATCACCAGAAAGGACAGCAGAAAACCTTTCTTTTCTGTTTGTATTCGACGCTGCGTCAAATTCATTATACTTCATATCGACGCACATCTGATTTCTAATAGAAGCATCTTCGAATTCCTCCTTATCTTTGACTGAACTCAGTTGTCAATGTTGCGTCGAGTTCTTATCGATGCATCCATCGAGTTGAAGACTTGGACTTGAAGTTCATCTTCCGCGTCGACTTGAAGTCGAAGTTTCGTCAACTTCTAAGATGACTTTGACATGCTATTCCTTCTGCGTCGAGTTCATTTCGACGTTGCGTCGACTTGACTTGATACTTCAACAGGCAGTCTGAGTTACTTCGACTTTTAGTCAGAGTTGCGTCGACTTCTAGTTGAAGTTGCGTCGACTTCTATTCGACGAAAGTTTTAACTCAACTAAATTTATGCTTCTCTTACACCTGGTCTTGACACTCTAAGGTGATTATGACATCCTAAGGCATCTAATGACCATTTTACCCTTTATATACAATGCGGGTAATACAATGAAACTGATGAAATCACTTTAAGATAATTTGTTAGATAAATCATAAGGGTTTTTCCCAACACATTGCATTTCATGCACATCATACATATAAATCATGACCCCCATCGTATTCTTTAGTATGGGCTTCCTTATACGATGGGCTTTCCAAAACGACCCCTTAACTTATAAGACTGTATGGGCTTTCCTTATAAGTTAAGGTTACCTTCTTAATTGTTAGTTAGTTCTTACTTCCTTTACTCACTTGGTTATTCTTTTGCTGTACTAAATTATATAACCTTATAGTAGAATTGTTAGAATTATTTATTGCTGGTAATTCTATTCTTGTTCTGATACATTGTTATGTGAGGGAGAGCAATGTCAACTTCTTGATCTTACCCTTTGTTGTCCTCCGTTTCTTCCTCCCGCCCGGTGCCTAGGAGTCGCCATGGGAGGGGATGGGGAAAACCTCTTAGTGTTTTGACTAACGGCCAGATGTGACATAACAAATAGGAGCACCAGGAGGAGCAGAACCCCATCCAGAGGGAGGGACCTGTGTTAAATTTTTGAAGTGGAAGTGGATCTATGCAGTTGGCAGGGTGAGTCGGTTTATGGCAGAGTCTCGAAAGCCTCATCTTGTGGCGGCTAGGAGTATATTGAAGTATGTCAAATCCACCTCGGATTTTGGTCTCTTCTACAGGAGAGATTCGGGCTTTTGCTTGCATGGGTACATGGACGCTGATTATGGAGGAGATTCGGATGATCGGAGATCGACGTCTGGATATGTCTTTATGACAGGCTCTACAGCTATATCATGGTGCAGCAAGAAGCAGGATTCTGTGTCTGTCTTTACCACGGAAGCAGAGTACAAAGCTTCGGCTTTGGCGGCTCAGGAAGCCATCTATCTTACGAGGCTTGTGGAGGACATTCATAGGGAGGTGCGAGGTCCTACTCTGTTATGTGGTGACAACGAGAGTGCTCTCAAACTGGTGAACAATCCAGTTTATCACGCGCGTATGAAGTACATAGAGATTCATCACCATTTCATTCGTGAGAAGGTGTTGGAGGTATCTTTGATTGTGGAGCATGTGTAGAGCAAGGAGAACGTTGCTGACATATTTACTAAGCCACTGGCGAAGGGACCTTTTGGTTGGTTGTAGAGTTTGCTTGGGCTGACTTCCACTTCCCACTTCAAGGGGGAGTGTTAAAATTTTGATGTGGAAGTGGATATGTGCTGGGCGGTCTGCAGGTTGGAGACTGCAGAGACCGCGCTGTCTGCGCTGGTTCTCTGGTCGGTTTAGTCTCAGCGGTTTTGTTGAGGTGGTCTGATCTGAGAGACCATTATCTGTCCGTGCGACTTGCGCGGGTTGGTCTGGCAATTTGTCCTAAGTCGGCTATATGTTCTTGGTCTGTCTTCTTTGGATGAAGACCGGGCAGTCTGCTTACTGAGAACGCAGTGATCGAGCAGTTTGGTTGTAACCGCAAGGTTTAATAAGGGAGATGTGAGCTATGTTGAGCTTAGGCAGTCTGCTTTGTGAGACTGCTCGCGATCTGATGGGCGGTTATTGTATCCCAATTTGTGCTGTGATGACATCCGTCTACTCGCCTATAAATAAGGGTGCAGGGCCCGTCATTAATAATGAGAACTATAAGAACCAAAGTTGGCTTGATTGTGCCGGTCTCACTTTGAGGTCGTGCGGTCTGAGATCTTTGTCTGACCGGTTTCTGTGTTCACAGGTTAGCGACTTGCAGCTCGCGGTCAGCTTGTCTCCTTCTTCCAACTTTGAATAAACCAGTCCGGGCGGACTGTGTTTAGGTGTTCGCGGTCTGTGCAGCGGACTCAGTTGATCAGACGCTCTTAAGTGGCCAGGTGGTCTTGAGTTCCGGTCTATCGCAGATAGCAGTTTCTCTGATCAGAGTTCGCGGGTTCTTCTTTGATCAAGACCGGCGGTCTGGGTGATCAAGAAGTGCGAACTGTTTGTTTTCATGAGTGGAATAAAGCAGCAAGTTGGCGGTCTGTGGTTGTAGTCTGGTAGGTGCGGCTTGTACTTTATTCGCGCGGTCTCAGCGGCTTCCGTCTGGCTTGTCTGTTCGCGCGGTCTGGTGGTCGGAAGCTTGATATACTTGACGATCACGAGGCCAGATATTGCTTATGCAGTTGGCAGGGTGAGTCAGTTTATTGCAGAGTCTCAAAAGCCTCATCTTGTGGCGGCTAGGAGTATATTGAAGTATGTCAAATCCACCTCGGATTTGGGTCTCTTCTACGGGAGAGATTCGGGCTTTAGCTTGCACGGGTACATGGACGCTGATTATGGAGGAGATTCGGATGATCGGAGATCGACGTCTGGATATGTCTTTATGACAGGCTCTACATCTATATCATGGTGTAGCAAAAAGCAGGATTTTGTGTCTGTCTCTACCACGGAAGCAGAGTACAAAGCTTCGGCTTTGGCGGCTCAGGAAGCCATCTGGCTTAGGAGGCTTGTGGAGGACATTCATAGGGAGGTGCGAGGTCCTACTCTGCTACGTGGTGACAATGAGAGTGCTCTCAAACTGGTGAACAATCCAGTTTGTCATGCACGTACGAAGCACATAGAGATTCATCACTATTTCATTCGTGAGAAGGTGTTGGAGGGATCTCTGATTGTGGAGCATGTGCAGAGCAAGGAGAACATTGCTGACATATTTACTAAGCCACTGGCGAATGGACCTTTTGGTCGGTTGCGGAGTTTGCTTGGGCTGACTTCCACTTCCCACTTCAAGGGGGAGTGTTAAACTTTTGAAGTGGAAGTAAATCTGTGCTGGGCAGTCTGCAGGTTGGAGACCGCAGAGACCGCGTGGTCTGCGCTTGTTCTCTGGTCGGTTCAGTCTCAACGGTTTTGTTGAAGCGGTCTGATCTGGGAGACCGTTATCTGTTTGGGTGACTTACGCGGGTTTGTTTGGCGACTTGTCCTAAGTCGGCCAGATGTTCTTGGTCTGTCTTCTTTGGAAGAAGACCGGGCGGTCTGCTTATTGAGACCGCAGTGACGGAGCGGTTTGGTTGTAACCGCAAGGTTTAATAAGGGAGCTGTGAGCTATGCTGAGCTCGGGCAGTCTGCTTTGCGAGACCGCTCGCGATTTGATGGACGGTTATTGTATCCCAGTTTGTGCGGTGACGACATCCGTCTACTCGCCTATAAATAGGGGTGTAGGGCCCGTCACTAATAATGAGAACTGTAAGAACCAAAGTTGGCTTGATTGTGCCGGTCTCACTTTGAGGTCGTGCGGTCTGAGATCTTTGTCTGACCGGTTTCTATGTTTGCAGGTTAGCGGCTTGCAGCTCACGGTCAGCTTGTCCCCTTCTTCCAGCTTTGAATAAACCAGTCCGGGCAGACAGTGTTTAGGTGTTCGCGGTCTGTGCAGCGAACTCAGTTTATCATGCGGTCTTAAGTGGCCAGGCGGTCTTGAGTTGTGGTCTGTCGCAGATAGCAGTTTCTCTGTTCAGAGTTCGCGGGTTCTTCTTTGATCAAGACCGTGCGGTCTGGGCGATCAAGAAGTGCAAACTGTTTATTTTCAGCAGTGGAATAAAGCAACAAGTTGGCTGTCTGTGGTTGCGGTCTGGCAGGTGCGGCTTGTACTCTGTTCGCGCGGTCTCAGCGGCTTCCGTCTGGCTTGTCTGTTCTCGCGATCTGGCGGCCTCAGGGTGTCAGGTTGCTGCAGCTTGTTTTACCTTTGTGTTGTGTGTTTCTCTCCTCCGTGATTCTTATGAATCATGTCTCGCCATGTATACCTCGCATTGTAAAGAGATAGTTAATACTATAGCACTATTCGTTCTTCTCATTGTCATTGTTGTGCTACACTTGTGAAAGGATTTGTGAAGTGTGTTCCGCATTTTTACTTCACCTCCAGACCTCAATTTTTCAACAACCTGAACCAATTACCTGACTCGGTGTTGGATTGTCAGTAGCCTCAGGGAGAGCACTAGTGAGATACCGCCTTTCGTTCACAGTCTTTCATCCTTTTCCAAATCAGTGTATAGGTTATCTAACCATGGAAATTGAAAAGCGTACGAGAGAGGAGGAAATGTAATGGGCATACGCCCCTTTCTATTTTGAACACTATGTGATTTTGTGTTTCTTTCACCTATGTATTTCTCATCCAGACATCTTATTATTATGTGTTAATTTGTGGGCTATGGTTTATGTCTTGTTACTTCTCTTATATTGTGGTGATATGATTGGCCTGTGTGATGATTAGCCGGCAGGATCGATGTTTTGCGGTGGGGCCCTTCTCGAGTGAAGGTGGCACGACAAGGCGCCGGTTCAAGGCGGTAAGACCCGAAATCGAATGCAAAAAAGAGGGTCTTACAAACTGGTATCAGCTTAGCCGACTATCGATCATGGTAAAAGAAGTCCACAAACCCTCGGCTACCCTGCTCGAGCTTAGTTTGAGGACAAACTAGCAGCGGAAGCAATGGTGTGCCATACAGGAAATCACATAAAATTGTCCACTTGATGAGATATTCTAGGCCAACCTTTTGACGTAATAATTCTTTCTTATGTAGCCTCCGGTGAACCCAGCACCACGAGCTGTGGTTCCCCCAGTCCAGACTGATATCCCACCTCCACCAGTTCCCACTCAATTTCAATAGTCAGAACTAGGCCAGACACTGACATCCATCCTCCAGGCCTTCAGGCTGTAGACCCCAGCCCAGGAGCCGAATTCCGACGCAAAGTTGTTAAGTTGATTCAGAGGCCTCTCCCCACCTTCCTTTACTGGATCAGAATCTGCAGTACGAATGGAGGAGTGGTTGAACACCATTCACGAGATGTTAGTAGGAATACTTTGCCCAGTTGACATGGTGGTGTCCCTAGCAGTTTCTGCCTTGGAATCTCATGCAAAGAGGTGGTGGAAGTCGATCATGGATACAAATTTTGCAGGGTACGAGTATTCAGACATTTCATGGAAAGAGTTCAAGGAGGCATTGCTGGAGCATTTTGTGCCTCAGAAGGCAAGGGATGAGCTGGGAGAGTGGTTCCTGCAGCTTAAACAAGGGAACATGACAGTTTTGGAATACCAATGGGAGTTCTCCAACCTCTCCCGCTTTGCAGACTCATACCAGCTAGATGAGGCTGGCTACACCATGAGATTTTACAGGGGCCTCGGTGACTATCTCAGGCAGGCCGTCTTGTTCGTAGTGGATTCCAGCTTAGCACGGATCATAGGAACAACAAAGAAGTTAGAGGCGGACCATCTCATGGTTCAAAGCAGGACAAAGAGGCTAGCGGATGATGAGGTGATTGGGGGGTGGAAACAGGGGTCGAGGTCACCACCAACAGCGGGGCCGATTTATTGGGCATCAAAGAGGCGGAGGACGGCCTAGTCCGGATTGCAGACAAGAGTAGAGGCCCCCTGCTATGCTTGCACCTCAACCATTACAAATCCAGGAACCACAAGGGCATGCAGGCGGGGAACACCCTCCATTGTTGTGCTTTCAGTGTCATCAACCAGGCCATGCGCTGGCTCATTGCCCTCAGTGATGGGGAAACCCTCCACCACCTCCACCTGCTACCCCTCATGTCCAATAATATAGAGGTCGTGGCCGATGATGTGGTCAAGGCCGAGGATTCCATGGTGGGGATCACCGACCAGCCAGGGAGCAGGTTTATGCATTGGATCTTGCCCAGCCTCGGAGCCCCAAAAAAGTCATCGCAGGTATGCCAATATTTTAAATCTCTTTCAATTCTAAGAATTGTAGAGTTAATATAGAACTGTTAAGGGTAGAAAACTAAGTCACTTAAAACTATACTATAACCCTGGTATAGTAATCGTATGCTTCCTATACCTTATTCGATACATGGGCATCCCACAACTTCATCTCTGAGGACTTTATCCAGGTCTTGGATGAGGTTAGAGACTACAATGGAGTCACCAGGAGGGTGCGCCTCCCAAATGGGATGGAGATCGAGTCAACGCCAAAATGCCAATTGAAGGTGACCATCGAAGGTTTAACCCTCGAGGCCCCGACAATGATGTTGAAGATGCCAGACTTCGACCTTGTTCTGGGAATGACATGGATCACCTGGAACCATGCTCAAATCGATTGCCCAACAAGGAAAGTCATGCTGTGATATGACAACACTTACGTAACCTTCCAAGGTACTTCTCTAGTTCCTTGTTCTTTACTTTCATCCTTTCAGGCCGATAAGGCCAATTTGCAGGGAGATGAGGTGCACTTGGTTTGCTTCGGGATGGTGGAAGAGGATACCTCACTAACTGATATTTCGGTGGCCCGGGATTTCCCTGATGTATTTCTGGAGAAATTGTCAGGACTACCCCCACACCGGGACACTGATTTCCAAATCCAGTTGGTATCGGGAGAAATTCTAGTGTCCAGGGAACCCTACCAGATGGCCCCGAAGGAGGTGACGGAGTTCCATACCCAGCTACATGAGTTAGTAGACTCAGGGTTTGTTCGACCAAGCTCATCAGCATGGGGAGCCCCGATACTGTTTGTAAAGAAGAAGGATGGAACTCTTCAATTGTGCATCGACTACAACGAGCTCAAACGACTAACAGTGTGGAACATCTACCCTCTGCCCCGGATTGATGAGTTGTTCGATCAATTGGAAGGAGCGCACTGACTTTCAAAATTAGATCTGAGTTTGGGAGACTATCAACTGCGGTTTCAGGAAGAGGACATTCCGAAGACAGCCTTTAGTTCTAGGTATGGCCTATACGAATTCACGGTGATGCCGTTCGGACTCACGAATGCCCCTTCTGCATTTATGAGTCTGATGAACCGTGTGTTTGAAGCCTACCTGGATGTCTTCGTTATCGTGTTCATCGACGATATCCTGATTAATTCAAGGACCAAAGAGGAGCATGACCGACATTTGGAACTTGCATTGGGCAAGCTGAGGGAACATCAACTATATACTAAGTTCTCCAAGTGCCAATTCTGGATAAAAGAGGTTGCGTTCCTAGGCCACGTCATTAGTGGAGCAGGATTAGCAGTGGACCCGACAAAGATTCAAGCGACGCTGGATTGGCCATAGCTAAAAACAGCTTCCGACTTATGGAGCTTCTTAGGGCTTGCCGGCTATTACCGGATGTTCGTGGAAGGGTTATCCAGGGTTTCCCTCCCACTCACCTCTCTAACAAAGAAGGATGCACCCTTTGTATGGACACCCCGATGCGAGGCGGCCTTCCATGAATTGAAGAAAAGACTTACTACCGCTCCGAGTCTTGCCCTCCCATCCGGGAAGGAGGGGTTTCAGGTCTACACTAATGCATCGTACCAAGGGATGGGTGCAATGCTGATGCAGCATGGCCATGTTATTGCTTATGCTTCCCGCCAACTGAAGAAGCACGAGGAGAATTACCCAGTGCATGACCTCGAGTTGGGAGCGGTAATCTTTGCACTAAAGATCTGGAGACATTATTTATATGTGGTCCATTGTGATATTTTCTCTGATCATAAAAACCTAAAATACGTGGACACCCAGAAGGATTTGAACCTCTGACAAAGACGGTGGATGTAGTTCCTCTGTGATTATCAATATACTATGCATTACCACCCAGTAAAGGCGAACTGGGTAGCAGACGCACTTAGCTGATAGGTGAGCACATCCGATGCGGAGCCCCGATTGATGACCATGGAGCTGATGAAGGTACTAAAGGACATGCAGATCACTCTAGTGTCCAAGGACGACCCTGAGACTTATGCGGAATATTTGACTTCGACGAGCATGATTTATGATATTCGGGACCACATCAAGTTTGGGCAAAGGCAAGACGCAACATTGGAACCGGTGTTTGTGGCCCTGGAGTCAGGCCCTTCAGGAGATTTTTCCTTACGTGATGATCTCATTCACTTCTGAGGGAAAATATATATACCAACGGGAGATAGGCGCCGTGAGGATATCATGGCACAAGCACATAATAACAAATATTCCGTACACTCAGGGATCTCCAAGATGATGGCAGACTTGAGGAGGCCGATGTACTGGCCCGGTCTGAAGAAGGAGATCACATAGTTTGTGACGCATTGCGAGTCTTGCCAGCAAGTGAAAGCCGAGTGTAAAAGGCCCGTGGACTACTGCAACCATTATCGGTGCCAGATTGAAAATTTGAAGACATATCTATGGACTTCTTACACAGTCTACCACGCTCCCACTCCGGGCATGACTCCATGTGGGTAATCATAGACAGACTAATGAAGGTTGCACAGTTTATTCCCGTCAGGAAGGATGCTCCAATTGGGACATTAGTGCGATTATTTATGGAGCAGTTTGTTCAATACCACGCAGTTCCTAGATCAACCGTGTCAGATAAGGATGGCAGGTTCACATCTCGGGAATGGAAAGCTGTCCAAGCTTACTGGGATCTCGGTTGACCTTTAGCACCGCCTTTCACCCTCAAACGGATGGCTAGATGGAGCGTACCATCCAGACGATGGAGGATTTACTAGGCCTCTGCATCCTGGACCGTGGGGAACCATGAGAGAGATTATTGCCGCTCATCGAATTTTCATACAACAATAGCCATCTGTCCAGTATCGACATGGCTCCCTACAAAGCATTAAATGGTCAGAAATGCAGAACTCCGCTATCATGGGTCCAGGATGAAGATCCTAAAATGCTGGGGTTGGAGTACGTAGAGGACACAGATGCTCAGGTGCGACTGATACGTGAACAAATGCTAGAGGCCCAGAGTCGACATTCAAAGTACTATGATGCACAACATCGCAAGGTAGAGTTCCAGGTGGGAGATCGAGTTTTTCTGAAGATACGTCCTATGCACGGTATTACATGAGTACGGAGGTTAACGAAGCTCAGTCCAAGATATATGGGGCCATATAGGATCATGGAGCGGATAGGCCCCCTGGCATACCGACTGGAGCTGTTACTAGAGTTGGCGAACCTGCACGATGTCTTCCACGTCTCTTCACTCAGGAGGGCTTTACTTCGGCCAGAACAACAAATTTTTTACGCCTCTGGCCCGATGGTATCCGATCGATCAATCTTCTTGGAGCCTATACAGATTGACGCCGCTAGCGTCCGAATTCTGCGATGAAAGAAGGTCCCATTGGTCAAGGTCCTGTGGTCAAATCATGGGCAAGAGGAGCATACGTGGGAGCTCTTGGACCTTATGCAACAACGTTACTCGGGACTCTTAGTAACATGTATACCCTAACCCGCCTGAAGTTTTTGTTTTCATTTACCACAAGCAAGAACCCGTAGACCCAATCTCAATTTTGGGGATGAAATTATTTTCTTTATGTATTGGGATTTATAACATCCTAGAACTACTAGGCCCATTGGGTGCATTTTGTCATGACATTGCTTTAAAAAACCAAAATGATCCTAAGAACCAAGGTATTGGTGAAAACCACCTTGGTGTGCAAATAGTCAAATTTGACTCCAAGGATTATGGCTTGATATTAAGCTTTAAAATGACAAATTGACCCCACCTATTTTCCCTTAGTCCATTTGGGAGTTCCTTGGGTTAGTTAGTACCCATTATGGTCAACCCAATTGACCACATTGACCAAAGTCAACTCTGCCCCCAAATAGGTCAAACCACCCAATTTAAGGTCAATTAAGGCTTAAGTGACCCAATTAACTTTCCCCAAGTCGACCTAACCATCAAGGGAGGCCAAATAAGTCAACTTTGACCCATTGGACCACTCAATTTCATCAATTTGACTAAAGCCAACCCTTGGTCAACATCACACCAAATTGGCCAAGTTAGGCTAAATTGAACCAATGTGGACCCCACCATTGCCCAATCCACCATTGCTTGGGCTCATGGACCCATAACTATCATTTGGGGACAGCCCACTCACCAATTTGACTAAGTCAACTCAAAAATCAACATTTGGTCAAATAGGCCTAAATTGGGCTTATATGAAATTAAACCAAATTCTCATGGGTTAAGGCCCTCCATAGAGGCCCATTCTGAAGCCCAACCACCAATGCCCATGCTTTCCCCTCTGTATTTGAAATAGGGTGACATGCAAGGGGTGGATTTGGGATTTTCTCCAAATTGGAATGGGACAAATCATGAATTCATGGGGAGAGCTACACTTGGCACACCAATGCTCTTCCCAAGCTTCCCTCTGAATTACCCAAACCCTTTGGCATTAATGCCTTGCTGACATGAGGCCAAGTGGAGGAAAATTCTAGGAAATTTCCCTTGGCCGAGAGCTCTACTCATGGCTTTCCCCCATATACACCTCCACATCCCTAATTGAGAGCTCCACAAGCTTCAGTGAGCTGAGAGAAGAAGAACCTACCTGTTAATTGAAAGAGATGACCTCTGTGCATAGATATATCCGAGGATGCAAGGAGGAGCTTGGCCATGTCCCCCAAGAGGATTACATGCTCCACCAGCTCTAATCAGGCAAGCATTCCTTCTCTCCTCCCCTAGTGTTAGAACCCACTTCTTTCCTTTTCGATTTTGGTTGAGTAATGACAGATTTACTATCTTCCCGATCAAGCTCTAAAGCACTTCCAAATCCCTCCCCCCATTTTGTTTACAAGCCACCTCCGACTGCCATTTATCCAGCTATCAACGGCCACCACAGTTGGAGGTGGTTGAAAGTACATAGTGTGCCTCTGAGAATTCTCTAGAGGGGGGGGGGGGGGAGGGGGGGGGGGGGGGGGGGGGTTAATAGAGATTTAAATATTTTTACCCTAACTGAGCATACAATAAAAATAACTAAGTTATTATGCACACAGCAAACCAAAGGCAGAATAAATAAAGTAAAGTCTGCTGAAAATGAACACAGAAAAATCAAAGGGGACAACACAGAAATTCACAGCAAAGTCACAAGGATTTTTATAGAGGTTCTCCAAAAATATGGGTAGTCCTCTCTTCTACCTCCCTGGTAGGATTACACAACCCGTGCCTGAGTTTTTTGACAAGGAGACTCTTAGAACCACAAATCTTTTGATAAGGGGATCTTGAACCACTGAGTCTTTTGGTAAGGAGACTCTTAGAACCAAATATCTTTGGATAAGGAGATCTTGAACCCCTGAATCCTTTGGAAGAGGGATTCTTAAAACTCTGTACAGGTGAAGGAAATATGAAGAAGAAAGTGAGAGGGACAAGGAGAGAATTCTGTTCTCAGAATTCGTCAGAAGCTTTGTTGATGCTTCTGTCTTTCATTCAATGGATCTAAAATGATGAACCCTTGCTTATGATAGTGATGATTTATAAGGGTTGTTCTGCTTTCCCATTTTCTCTCAGCACTTGTTGTAGTTCTGCCGCTGTATGATGATGAAGAAGAAGCAATAGTGTATGTTCCTGTGCAGGGATTGCTCTTCTGTAAATCTGTCTTTTAGGGTTTGAGAAGGAAGAAGATGGAGACCCTATTCGACAAAAAAGATGAATGTAATTACTGTGTTGTTATTTTCTTCTCCTCTTTTGGCATACTTATTGTGTATGATTGAGTTTTCAAAAACCTTTCTTCTTTTGGCTTGTCCTAAAATGGAATTCCTCTCAGCCACCTAATTTCCTTTCTTCTTTTGTTCTCGACCCGTCCATTCATTTTGAATAGCTTCCAAAAGTGATTTGTTGTGTCCTGGAAGGCTTCATTCTATTCTTGGCAACAAATGAGCCGTTGGAGAACTGTCTCTAGCCTGGTGGTCCTTCTGAAAAGGTCCGAAAAGGACAGCTGAAATAGCTTCCTTTTTTTGACTGTATTCGATGCTGCGTTGACTTCAACAATCTTCATGTCGACGAACCTCTGAGTTCTTATCGACGTAGCTTCAAATTTCTTCTTAGCTCTGGCTGAACTCATATGTCAACGTTACGTCGATACCTTATCTACGTGCCCGTCGAGTTGAAGCATTGGACTTGATCTCTTAATATATGCGTTGACTTGTAGTCGATGTTGCGTCGACTTGTTAGATGGCTTTGACAAGCTCTTCCTCCTGCATCAAGTCCCTTTCAACGTTCCATCGACTTGACCTATACTTCGACAGGCTGAATGATCTGCTTTGACTTTAACTCAAAGTTGCATGGATATCAAGTCGAAGTTGCGCCGACTTTTATTCGACGCAAGTCCTTACTCAACTTGTTTTGTGATTGCTTTGACTAGTCCTTGACACTCTAAGTTGAGTGTGACATCCTAAGACATCTAATGACCAGAAGTAGAATTAGCTGTTAACTCTGAATTAGCAGTTACATATTCCTTTTGGTGCATGCGCCGAGTAGAATTAGACGGTACGTCGAATTCTATTCGACGCAACTCTGAATGAATAATTCTATTTTCTTAGAAAGTTCTTGCTATTTTTTCCAGCAATGTTTTTTTAATGAAAGTAGTATTTATACTAATATTTTCATGAAGTATGAACTCATCAGAGAATTTTGGAGTATAGATTACTCCCTTTGCATATGAGTTGTTTACATTTGATCATCTACTTCTTTCTTTTCCCTTCACTTTCTCTGGGAAAAGAACTCTACATCTTCCTGCACAAGAAACTCAAACATCAGAAGGTACCCAGGTTACCTTGGGCCCTTTGCTTTTACTATTATAGGGTTCTATGAAAGAGTAGAAGGGTCTTTCATGGTATCCCTTTGGATGGCAGAGAGTGAGTTTATCAAACCTTGATCTATTATTTTGATACATCAGATGTGTATAAAATGTATCTAAATATAATAAATCAGCAGAATGTTTAATTATTTTACTTTTGGTTTTAACCTTTTGACTATTGTTGGTTAGTTTCTCTGAATTACTCTTGCCTAGAGGTTTATTTTATTTGTTTAGATTTACTTTATTAACCAGAGTTATTTTATTTGGATTATTACTATCCTTATCCTTAGTTAGTGCACTCCTCTCACTTGATTGATATTCACTAGATCTAATAAATATAACTGGATTTTTCTAGGCTGGTCTACTAATGACTTCAGTGCTAGTGCTAGGGTCTGCTCCTAGACCTAGGTGTTTAAATCTCATGGAGAGATTTTGTGTAATATCTTTGAGCTTTTGACTCCTCCCATTGAGAGAATTCTCAAAGGCTTTTGCCTTTGTTAGCTCTTCTTTTAATTCTATGTTTTCTTTTCTTACTTCAGCTAGTTCTGATTCCTTGTTATGAATCTCTTTTCTTAAGTCTTGATTTCTCAAATACAGGTCATCTTCCTTTAGATTTTCTAGTTCTAGCCTAGCTATTTCTATTTCTTTTGTATCTTAATATGATCATTGCAGAATTCTTTCAAGCTAATTTTAAAATCATCAGAATTGAAGTCAAAATTATTAAACATAGATACCTGTTCTTCCTCATCATCTGAGGTTATCCTCAATGCCATCATGCAGGCTGTTTCTGCTTTTGCTTCTTCATCACTCTCAGATGAAGAGGAGCTTAACTCTGCTTCAGAGTCACTCCAGGTTTCAGTAATGAACCCCTTGCCCTTCTTCTTGTCTTTCTTGCTGAAGGACTTCTTCATTTATTTCTTTTTGCTGCTGCTCCTGTCCCTTTGCTCTTCTGGGCAATTAGGATTAAAGTGCCCTGGTTTGTTGCAGGAGAAGTAGATCACTTCTTTCTTTGGAGTCTTATCAAACCTAGGCTTTGAGCTCCACTCTTTTCTTCTTGAGTCTTCAGTGTTGACCCATTTTCTGAATTTCCTTGCCAAGAGACTGAGCATCTCATCTTCAGGAGTGGAGGGCTCTCCTTCAGCAGCCTTCAAGGTAAGGTTCTTTTGTATGGGAGTTGAGATTGTTTCCCTTCCCTCTGATTCAACTCTGCTCTTCAGAAGCATCTCATATGACTTAAGCTTTCCTAGCAAAGTATCAGTTGAGATTTCTATGTGGCATCTGGACTCTCTGATGGCCCAAATCCTTGAATCCCACGAGCTAGGGAAGCACATTAGGATCTTATCATTGATCTCTGTCAAGTAATTTTCCTTGTCCAAACTCCTTAGCTCATTAATAATGATGTTGAATCTGTCATACATTTAAGCAACATTTTCTTCAGCTTTCTTTTGAAAGTTCTCATATATAGATATGAGAAAGGACTTCCCATCCTTTCTTTCATCAGAACTTCCTTCTACCATTCTGGAAAGAGATTCATATATCTCTTTGGATGATTGGCAGTCTTCTACCTTCTGGAAAATGTCATCTGACATGGTGGATAACAGAATATTCATAGCTTTGGCATCATATGCCTTCTGCTTTTTTCAGTCTCTGTCCACTCAGCCCTGGGCACAGGTTCCTGTGTTGAAGATCCACTTACATATTTCTTACAAGGGTTGTTCTGCTTGATCCTTTTCTCTCAGCACTTTTTGTAGTTCTGCTGCTATATGATGATGAAGAAGAAGCAACAGTGTATGTTCCTGTGTAGAGAGTCCTCTTCTGTAAATCTATCTTTTAGGGTTTGAGTAGGAAGAAGATGAAGACCCTATTCGACAGAGAAGATGAATGTAATTACTGTGTTGTTATTTTCTTATCATCTTTTTGCATACTTATTATGTATGATTGAGTTTTCAAAAACCTTTCTTCTTTTGGCTCGTCCTGAAAAGGAATTCCTCTCAGCCACCTAATTTCCTTTCTTCTTTTGTTCTCGACCCGTCCATTCATTTTGAATAGCTTTCAAAAGTGATTTGCTGTGTCCTAGAAGGCTTTATTCTATTCTTGGAAACAAACGACCCGTTGGAGAAATGTCTCTAGCCTGGTGGTCCTTCTGAAAAAGTCCCAAAAGGATAACTGAAACAACTTCCTTTTTCTAACTGTATTCGACGCTGCACCGACTTCATCAATTTTCATGTCGACGCACCTCTGAGTTCTTATCAACATAGCTTCGAATTTCTTCTTAGCTCTGGCTGAACTCAGATGTCGACGTTATGTCGATACCTTATCGACGTACCCTTCGAGTTGAAGCATTGGTCTTGATCTATTAACTTCTGCGTCGAATTATAGTCGATGCTGCGTCAACTTGTTAGATCGCTTCGACAAGATCTTCCTCCTCGTCGAGTCCCTTTCGACGTTTCATCGACTTGATTTATACTTCGACAGGCTGAATGATCTGCTCGACTTTAACTCAAAGTTGCGTTGATATCAAGTCAAAGTTGTATCGACTTTCATTCGACGCAAGTCTTAACTCAACTTGTTTTGTGATTGCTTTGACTAGTCCTTGACACTCTAAGTTGAGTGTGACATCCTAAGACATCTAATGACCAGATTACCCTTACTTTATAATGTGGGTAATAAACCTAAGAAGTAAAATCACTTGTAGTTAATTTGTTAAGTTAAATCAAAAGGGGTTTTTCCCAGCAGTGGTGACGTCGAGCTTTTGGCCGGACACGCCCCCAAGTGGCCGGAAAAGAGGGAGAAGTCGGCCCAGGAGGGATCAATTTGAGCCCTTGGCTCAAGGAAGAAGATGATCTCCCCGTCGTTAGATCTGGGAAGATCTATATTCACAGACCATATTTAATTAAAATAACTCTTATTAGAAAAATTCTGCCTAACATTAAACAAATTATAGAAAATACCTAGATGCTAAAACAGAAAATGTGTCCAATATCAATTATGTGGACCTTGGTCCCTAATATTTTTAGGAATTAAGTTCACTCAATTTGGAGCACTGTAGCTCCCTCAACACCATTTTTCATGGGACTGGTCCTAGGGTAGACCAGATTTTAGACTTTTAATATCTCTTAGATGGTAACTCCAATGGGGCTGAAATTTGTGCCATACATGCATGTGCCCTAATACTACCTTGTGCCTAAAAAATCAGATTTTTAGAAGAAACTTTTTCTATAGTTTTGTCCATTATTTGATTTACCTTAATAATATAATTTAAGGATCTAGACACCTCAAAATGACCCCAAACTTGGGTGGCATGCTAACTAAGTCATCATATTGCTTGTGTTAAAATTTGAATGCAATTGGACCACTGCATGATGGGTTAATCCACATGCATGTCTTTGCATGGTTGAAGTGTTGTGTTCATATAGCCCAAATGGGTATTTTGTGAACCTAGCTCATTTGGCTTGTTCTTATCCTCTGACATTTTAGCCACACCTTTGTCATGGTATAATACATCACCTCAGAGGATATTAGGAGTTTTGGGACCTAAAACCCTAATTAATGGCTTAAATCAAAATATAGACCCTTTATGTAATTTTGAAATATTTGTGGTTAAAATTTAATAAGAAAATATGAGACTCTGATGAATCTCTTGTAACATCATTTTGAACCTCTGGAAATTTATTAGAAATTTTTGGTGATCATTTGCCTTGCAAAATTTTAATAATATCATTTGTCACACTTTTGAATTAATGAAATGAATACCATGAAAAGTGCCTGAAAAATTATTATTCTCTGGATTTGACCTTGTTTCATCAATATGTATCAGAGGAAATTTTTATGGAATTATTAGATGTATAATTCTGGTACTTCCTTTGTAAAGTAATAAATAGAGACTATTATTCATAAATAGATATTGATGATTTAAATGAGTTGAAAAATCTTGTTACTCTGGGATAACATTTAAAATCAAGTTTTGAACCTATGGAAATTTATTAGGAATTTTTGGTGATCATTTGCTCTGCAAAATTTTAATAATATCATTTGTCGCACTTTTGAATTAATGAAATAAATACCCTGAAAATTGGCTAACAAATTATGATTCTCTGGATTTAACCTTGTTTCATTAATGTATCAGAGGAACTTTGTATGGAATTTTTAGATGTATAATTCTGGTACTTCATTTGTAAAGTAATATATAGGGATTATTATTCATAAATAGATATTGTTGATTTAAAGGAGTTGAAAAATCTTGTTACTCTGGGAGAACATTTAAAATCTAGTTTTGAACCTCTGGAAATTTATTAGGAATTTTCGGTGGTCATTTGCCTTGCAAAATTTCAATAATATCCTTTGTCGCACTTTTGAATTAATGAAAGGAATGTCATGAAAACTACCTGAAAAATTATGATTTTCTGGGTATGACCTTTCATCAATTTGTATTCAGAGGAAAATTTTATAGAATTTTTAAATGTACAATTCTAGTACTTCATTTGAAAAGTGATATTTAGAGGTTATTATTCATAAATAGAAATTGTTGACCTAAATATGTTGAATTTTTTTGGAAACCTTGCCCATCTTAATATCTTGTTTAAAGTTGTTTGTGTGATTTTACTTAGATTATTTGGGTATTTGGATACGAGACCTCATGTGTTAATTAGCATGGAAAAAGAAATAACAATTTTACTTTAGGAGCAAATTAATCAGGAAAATAATGAAATTTTGGCAGCAACTCATCCATGCCCTTATTGAGTTATCATAAAAATTTCAGATCCCTAGACCCAAGGGTTGGAAATATTGATTTCAAATAGTACACTTAGTTCATATAGGCATGGTGTGCGTTTAGTAAAGACCTAAATTAGTGATTAAACCACCTAGATCATGGACAATCTGAATGAAACTTGGAGCACATCAACATTTTATTTAGGGTTCCAAAAAGTAAAATTGGAAAGTCTTTTGAACTTGATTGTCATTTACATCTTATAAGGACCCTAGTTTATACCCATGGTCAAGGTGTTCTGCAGATATCAAATCCGCATTTAGTGGTTGAGGCACTCTGGAACATGACACACAGTCCCAACCACCTTACACTTAGTTCATGTAGGCATGGTGTGCATTTAGTAATGACTTAAATTAGAGATTAAACCACCTAGATCATGGACAATCTGAATGAAACTTGGAGCACATCAACATTTTATTTAGGGTTCCAAAAGTAAAATTGGAAAGTCTTTTGAACTTGATTGTCATTTACATCTTATAAGGACCCTAGTTTATACCCATGGTCAAGGTGTTCTGCGGATATCAAATCTACATTTAGTGGTTGAGGCACTCTGGAACATGACACATAGTCCTAACCACCTTAGATTTGTTAAGTACTACAAAAGAGGGTGGGTAGACCAATTTATTTTAAAACTGGTCCCTGACAAGTTGGTGTGCAGTTAGACAAATGTTTAAGACTGGATTACTAGATCGAAAAAGAGAATGAGACAGTACGAGCTTCCAGAAACTACAGTATGTGTTAAGCTTTTGGGACTAGTCTTAGATCATGATCAAGTGAAAGTAAAGTTAGGAAAATCTGGTCAACAAATAATGGGCAGCGTTGAGATTCAATTGAAGATCAATGTCTTCCCTCCCCTAAATAATTAAAACCCATCTTAGGGACCTATAGTAAGCAGAGAACTTATGGGAGGTATGGGTAGCCACCAATAATAATAAATATCTTAAGAAAGGGAGGTTTGGGATGTCACCCCATCATACCTCCTAGTACCGCTGCGAGCCCTTCATCAGGTTGACCTTGGGATGTTCAAGATGCACCCTAAACATCTAAGGTCAACAAAAGAACAGAGAAGACTAGGTGATTTAGGAATATAAATGAATCATACATGTACATCTTAGTTGACTAGTACCTTATAGATTGGAACATACAAGTCTGCCCATGGAGTCATAGGCTCGATAGTTATAAAAGATGGGTAGTCCTGCGAGCAGTAGGCTCAATATTGATGAAGGATGGTTTGGTCCTGTAAGCAGTAGACTCAGTAAATATGTAATAGAGGGTTGGTTAATCCTGTGAGCCAGAGGCTCAGATGATAGAGATGATACATAAATGCATGTGCATAAAATATGGTGGGTCTTCGGTACTAGCCTAGTCAACACACCGATGGAAGTATGATGACTTGGCAAGTGGTAGGAGTCTAAGGGGGGCCAGTATAATTTTACTGTGCATTCAAAAGATTTTACACTTAGCCATTTAAGGTCTGGCTCCGTGGGGTCCAACAAGAGTACGCAGGAGTTTATGAGTACCAAGTCTGGTTCCATAGCATACGTTAGGGCCTAAGTCTGGTAGTGTGTTATACCCACCTTGGTGGGGAGGTGCCCGCTCCTCTGCCACTATTTGACCACGACGGGAGGTGCCCGAGAGGTTAGCTACCTCGGAAAAGTGGGAACTAAAGGTCAGTACGTATAGTGTCGTGTGGGTGAGTTGCATGTGCGTGAACCTTCAACATAGACATTGCATTACTTTTCATTTCATGCACATCATACATATAAATCATGAACCCCATCATATAATTTAGTATGGTCTTCCTTATACAAAGGGCTTTGCAAAATGACCCCTTAACTTAGAAGACTGTATGGGCTTTCCTTATAAGTTAAGGTTACCTTTTTAATTGTTAGTTAGTTCTTACTTCCTTTACTCACTTGGTTATTCTTTTGCTGCACTAAATTATATAACCTTATAGTAGAATTGTTAGAATTGTTTATTGCTGGTAATTCTATTCTTGTTCTGATACATTGTTATGTTGGGGATAGCAATGTCACTTGCTTGATCTTACCATTTGTTATCCCCTGCTTCTTCCTCCGACCAAGTGCCTAGGAGTCGTTGGGGGAGGGGATGGGGAAAACCGCTTAGTCTTTTAACTAACGGCTGGATGTGGCATAACAAACAGGAGCACCAGAAGGAGTAGAACCGTATCCAGAGGGAGGGACCTGAATCAGTTACCCGACCCGGTGTTGGATTTTCAGCAGCCTCAGGGAGAGCACCGATGAGATACCGCCTTCAGTTCGAAGTCTTTCATCCTTTTCCAAATCAATGTATAGGTTGTCTAACCATGGGAATTGAAAAGCGTATGAGAGAGGAGGAAATGTAATGGGCATAAGACCTCTTTCTATTTTGAACACTATGTGATTTTGTGTTTCTTTCACATACGTATTTCTCATCCGGACATCTTATTTTTTGTGTAAATTTGTGGACTGTGGTTTATGTCTTGTTACTTCTATTATATTATGGTGATATGGTTGGCCTGTGTGATGATTAGCCAGTAGGATCGACATCTTGTTGTGGGGCCCTTCTCGTGTGAAGGTAGCACTGCAAGGCGGCGGCTCTGGGTAGTAAGACCCAGAATCAAATGCAAAAAAGAGGGTCTTACATATAGGACCTTGTGTTAAGGGTCTGAGTTGGAGACTATTATTCATGAGTTGTAGGAGTCAAGGACACTGAGTGTATGATTATTAGATCTGAGAAATTTGGAGGAGTTGGCCTAAGCTAGCACTCTACTAGATAGGTGAAGGGGGAAAGTGGATGTACCCATAATAGGGGAACCATTATACATATTTGTGTACTGTGCAATGGATTGTTCTTCCGTGTTTCATAATTGTGCATAAAAGTAGATACTTAAAAAGAAAACATAAAAATCTTAAAACACCTATTCACCACCCCTCTAGGTGATTAGACAATAACCCTTATCTTTCAAGTGGTATCAGAGAGAGGTTACTCAAATAGGCCTCACAACTGAACAAGATCCTTAAAGGGTTAAAAGTCTAACATCATGTCTTTTGGAGAGTACTATAAGGAATTAAGTTCTTTGAAGATTCCTGTTTGTAGGAAAGAAAACTTTGGTATATGGAAGCAAAGGGTTAAGCTCCATATGGAGGCCTCCGACCCTTGGATTTTCACCACCATTGAAGAGAGACCTTTCAGGCCATGAAGGTCTCAACTATTGAGGAAAATCTGAGAGTGCCAAAGAAACTCTCAGAGATGACAAAGGATGAGGTCAAACATCACACTTTGATTGTGTACATGGAAGGTACAAAGAAAGTAAAGGATGAGAGAAAAGTCCCTATTTAATCAAGAGTATGAAGCCTTCAGGCAAGAAAAGAAAGATACCATAGCTGATTGCTATGAGAAATTCTTCAGGATAGTGAATTGACTGAAGAACAATGGAAGAACATTCACAAATTATGAACTCAATGAAAAGTTCTTAAGAACCCTCAACAAGGAGTGGGTCATTAAGATATGTGCTATAAGAGAAATGGGAAATCTTAGTAATATTCAACCACCAAACCTATTTGGGAAATTGCTGTCCCATGAATTGCACCTAAATACCAGGAAAAGTGAAGGAGGGCATGACAAAGAAAAATCAGTGGCCCTAAAAGCTGAGAGCTCTAGAAGAGGTAAAGAGAAGACCTCATCCCCTCCCAAAAGAGCATCTCAATGAGAGGAATCTGAACCCAACACTTCTGAAGAAGAGCCGTCAGATGGAAACATGGCCTTGTTCACAAGTCAGCTGAAGAAGACGTTGAGTAGAAGGAAGCAATGGAAGAGCAAACCTTCTTCCTCCTCGAGCTCCAAAAGGCATCACAACAATTCAGACAAATCAAGAAGAGACCGCAATATGGACATGTATGAATCTAAACAGAATAAGTTCATTTCTGATGTCACTATTTGCTTTTGGTGCAAAAAACCAGGACATAAGATTGCTGACTGCCCATCAAAGAGAAAGAGCAGCAACAAGTCTGAAGAAAAGAGGTATCACTCAAACAAAAGGTCTTAAAAGAGCCTCTTGGCAAATAAGGAAAAGGCCTTGAGTGATAGTGACTCAAGATCTTCTGAGTCTGATGAAGAGGAAGTCTATGTTGGGCTGACTGCACTAACAGAAGATATAGAGCAAATTACTATCAGAATAAGCATCAGAGCACCACTGTCACTATCTGATTGTAACACTGAAGAAAATGATGATAGATATGGGCTTATGGCTATGATCAGAGAACAAATTTGATAAGATGGCTGAGGAGTACAGTACTCGCCTTGAGGCAATAAGGAAAAGCAAAAAGCTCGCTAAGAAGCAGGCAGAGGAGACTGAGCATCTTAAACCCCTGAAGTCTCAATTTGATGAGAGGCTAAATAAAATCTAGCAGATGAACTTTAAGTTAATTGAGTTCAAGAAAATAACTGATTTGCAAGCTGATCTATTGGTTCAAAAGAAAGGACCATTAAGGAATTGGAAGGAGAGCCCCTCAAAGAGAGGAAGCTAGAGGCTAAGTTTTCTAAGACACATACCATTCTTCCAATTATTGATGGCTTCTTAGCACCATATAGAAGTGGTGTAGGATTTGAGAAAAAGGGAGGAGAGAAGTTTGTTGCCAAAGGAAAAGCACAAATTCAACCAACCATCTTTCAAATGGTTCTACTAGCATCAAACATCTATGACCAAGACTGTGTATATGGACACTAGAAGAATGAATGCTCCATAAGTCAAGCAAAAGAAGTGCACAATAGAAAAAGTGCCTTAAAAGGAGCTTATGAAGAAATTGAACTAAAGGATCATGGCCCTTTTTTGTTTGGTGCCAACAGTGGAACCAAGGGCATAGAAAAAGCATCTGAAAGGGGATCTGCAAGGAAAGGCAAGGCAGTGGCTGTGCAACCTAAGACACAATTAACAAATCACCATATGACATGTAAAGATTCACATGCAGTACCATTTCGATATCCTTCTAACTATAGGAAGAGCTATTCAATTCCGACTATGAGCCCAAAAAGAAGGTACAACAAATTTGAATGCCGGTGTTGTGGAAAAGTTGGCCACTTTGCCATTGACTACTGGTACAATCCAACAGTTTCAAGAGCAGCTAATGGCAAGACAACATCCAAATCTGGAATAATCCATAATGCATTTCAGATTGGTCAGAAGCTGCAGAAAGTCTTTTATGCTAACAAAAATCTAGGAACCAATAAGATTTGTGTGCCTAAGAAGAAGTGATTTTCTTTTTGCAGGTATGTCCAAAGACCAACCACACTCCTATCTAGTATTTGGAAAGTGGATATTCCAGGCACATGACTGGAATAATAAGCCTATTAACTGAATATTCCTAAGTAGAAGATGGTCCAAAAGTCATTTTTGGAGGATCTGACAGAGGAAAGACTAAAGGCTATTGTAAGATCTCAAATGGCATAGTCACCATCACAAGGGTAGCTTATGTAGAAGGATTGCATCACAATCTAATAAGAATAAGTCAACTGTGTGATCTTGGCTATATGATTAAATTCCACAAGGACGAGTGCTTAATTAAGAAATCTAATGAGATTACACTAACTGGCACTAGGAGTGGAAATATTTATTGTCTTAATTTTCTACATGCAAATTCAGATTCTTCTATATGTCTTATGGCTGAGAATAGAGCAAGTCTCTGTGTGCAATGACATAAGAGACTAGCTCACATTAACTATAAGACTATCAACAAGCTTTTATCAGAAAATTTGGTTAAAGTGGTCCCAAATGGAAATGTGCTCAAGAAAGCCCTTGTCATGCACGCTAAATGGGCAAGTAAACAAAGGCTTCATTTAAGCCAATTGGGGTTAAGGATTCCACTCAATGTTTATACTTACTGCACATGGACTTGTTTGATCCTATGCCTATTCACAACTTAGGAGGGAAAGTTTATATATTTGTAATGGTTGATGATTATTCTAGGTTCACATGGGTGTTCTTTCTTAAGCAAATGTCAGATTCTCTAGATATATTCACTAACTTTGTCAGACAAATCCAGAATGAAATGAGCAGTTCCATTGCCAAATTCAGAAGTGACCACGGAACTGAATTTCAATCAGGAGCCATGACTAAGCTCTATGAAAGCCTGGGTATCTTTTAGGAGTTTTACTCTCCTAGAACTCCTCAACAAAATAGAGTTGCAGAGAGAAGGAATAGAACCCTTATTGAAGTTAGTAGAACTATGCTGAGTGACTCCTCACTTCCAGAATATTTATGGGCAGAGGCTATCAACATAGCTTGCCATGTACAAATTAGGGCATTAATCAATACAATCGAATTACAACAAGACTCCCTATGAACTTGTGAAAGGTAGAAAACCAACTCTAATCTACTTTAAGATCTTTGGAAGTAAGTGCTATGTACTAAACAATGGAAAGCACTATCTAACCAACTTTGTTGAAAAGGCTTTTGAGGGTATTTTTTTTGGATATAACTCCCACAGTAGAGCAAACAAAATATTCGACATAAGAACTCAAGTAGTAGAAGTATCCAATCATGTTGTATTTGATGAGACCGGCCTAATCTACAAAGCCTGGCCTAGTTCTCTTAGTTTTGCAGGTACTGAACAAAGACTGGAAATGCTGTCCATCAATGATAAACAAGAAGAAAGTGAGATAACCTCACCAGATGCTCTAATTAGAGAAAGCTATCCAACAGAAGATGTATAGGAGAATGCAAAAAGAATACAACAAGCTTAGGAACAAGATGGACTTAGAGCACAAGTGATTGTAGGAAGAATGCCAATAACTACAAGACACTTAAGGGATGATCCATATAATTAGATTATTGGTGGCATTGGTCAAAGAGTTCAAACAAGGAGAAGCACTATAAATAAAGTACTCCACCTAACTTTCTCTCTCAGGTAGAACCGAAGAAATTTGAAAAAGCCAACTCTGATCCATCCTAGATTTTGGCTATGGAAGAAGAGTTGAACCGGTTCAAAAGGTGTAAAGTTTGGAAGCTAGTCCCAAGGCCCTATGACAACAATGTCATTGGAATAAAGTGGGTATTCAGAAACAAGATGGTTTAGGAAGGAGTTATCATCAAGAATATAGCAAGGCTGGTTGCAAAGGGATATAAATAGGAAGAAATATATTTTGATCAAACCATTGCACCAGTAGCAAGATTGGAGGCAATAAGGTTGTTTCTAGCATATGAAACTCACAAAGGATTCAAAGTATATCAAATTGATGTGAAGTCTTCCTTCCTCAATGTTGATTTGAAAGAGGAAGTATATGTAGAGCATCCTCCAGGTTTTGTCTATTCAACTCACCCTAAGCATGTTTTCTATTTATAGAAAGCTTTGTATGGTCTAAAATAAGCACCTAGAGCCTGGTATGAGACCTTATCTAACTTTATCCTTGAAAATAAGTTTTCAAGGGGAAAGATAGATTAAATATTGTTCCTAAGGGAAATAAGAGGCAAGACTCTGCTGGTCCAGATATATATAGATGACATTATCTTTGTAAAAGATTTGCCAACCTTATGCAAGAGAAGTTTGAAATAAGCAGCATAAGAGAGATGAAATACTTCTTAGGACTTTACGTGAAACAATCTGAGGATAGTATATACATCTCTCAGACAAAGTTCACAAAAGAACTAATAATGAAGTTTGGAATGGAGGATGCAACCTCAATGAAGATTCTAATGAGCTCCAATGTGTCTCTAGAAAAGGATGAGAAAGGGAAACCTTTTGATGAAACTAAGTACAAATGCATTATTGGATCTCTGCTCTACCTAGCTGCAAGTAGACCAGACATTACGTTCTCTACTTATGTTTGTGCCAGATATCAAGTTAACCCCAAGCAATCTCACTACTCCTTTGTCAATAGTATTTTAAGATACTTATAGGTACACCAAATCTTGGCTTATCCCTAGGAGCAGTGATTTTAAGCTAATAGGAATCTTAGATGCATACCTTGCAGGTTGCAAGAAAGACATGAAATGTACCTCACGGACATGCCAATTCCTTGGGAGAAGGCTAATTTCATGGAGCAACAAAAAACAAACTAGTGTGGCTATCTTAAAAGCTGAATCAGAATATATCTATGCTGGAAGTTGTTGTGCCCAATTAATTTGGATAAAACATTAACTATAGGATACCAACATCTAGCTAAGTAAACTCCATTATTTTGTGATTCATCAAATACAATCTCAATTGCTAAAAATCCTGTGTCATACAGCAGGACTAAGCGCATTGAGATTAGATATCACTTCATCAGAGAGCATGTTGAGAAAGAAGATATTTGCCTTGATTTTGTCCCTACTGACAAATAAGTGGCAGATATTTTCACCAAGCCTCTAGATGAACAAAAATTTAATTTCTTCAAAATTGAATTAGGCATGTTAAATTTAGAATAATTGTCACGCCTCTCCTTTCTGTCAAATTGTCTACTATAGTTTAGTTCTATAAATTATCTGTTATATTATTTGTTACACTATTTGTTACATTATTTGTCTACTACACAAATATCATGGTGTGCAAATTAGTATATATTAGGCATTTAATAATGATTGCAGAAGATAAGCCCAAAAAGGAAGAATATCAGCTTGATGGGGAAGCATATCAGCTTGATGGGGAAGCATATCAGCTTGATGGGGAAGCACAGAAACAATTGCCATTTACAAGAAAGGATATCGACACACCACATAAAAGTATATTCTCAAATCTATTACTTAACAAGGCATGCGCCTATTCAACTTCCTTTTATATAAATAAATTAGAAATTATAGAAAAATATTAGGATAAATATGCGGTAAAACCCCTAAAGTCGGTACCTAAGCTTTCATACTCTCTCCTTCCTGTAAAAGTTTTCTCCTCTTCCTCTCCAAAAACCTTCTGCATCTCTAATAGTGCCAAAGAAAAATACTTCAGACAAAATTAACACCGACAGTGAGGTAGTAAGAGGTGGCTTCAAAAACTATCGAGAAGAGATACAGAATGTCGTCTTCCTTCTCAGTGCAGTAGGGATGGACACCTTATTATCAAAACTTATAAGAATTGTGCCAGAATATATAAAAGAGTTTTTCAAAGGAGCTGAGGTCAGTGCCTCAGGAAGTAACCTCAAAACTACTATCATTAGGAATAATTTGAGAAAAACACCTAGAAGCTTGAGTCGACTGCTTGACCTGCCAGCCCTCTCTGAAGGAGAAGAAGAAGAAGATGAACTTTCTAGGGAAGATCATGAAGCAGCCCTAGAATGGTATAATTACTCATCAACAGTATATGGATATTTGAAAAGGAGCAACATGAACCCTCTAGGGAAATTATTAGCTGATATTGTGGGAAAGGCTCTGTTATGCAAACTAGGCTCCCATGACAAATCTCAAAGGAAATGTTTAACCTTGTGACTGCAATCAATCATACCAAGAAGTTTGAGATCATCTTCAAGAAATTAAAAGATTGTTTAACAACCCCCAATATGGGGAGAATTGTTTCCATATACCTCAATAAATGCCTATGAGACAAGCTCAATGAGTCACTTGAGGTACCTCTGCACTACCTAAAAAGAATAGACTACAAACTAATAGAGAGGTGGGAAAATACCTTTCCCAAATCAGAAAAACCTGGTGAAAGTATCTAGTTGTCTACCTAAATCACCTAGAGGGGGGGGGGGGGGGGGGTGAATAGGTGAGTTCTATGACATTAAGTGGAATTAAAATACTTTAGAAATTATGCACACAGAATCAGAGAAAACACACAGCATAGACACAAGGATTTATAGTGGTTCCCCAGAATGGGTGCGTCCACTTTCCTGCCTAGCCAATCTAACACTTTGGGCTAGACTCAATTACTTCACCAAACTCAGATTTCAACAAATATTACACCTTGGAGTTGTCAACTCTTACAAGCTTGGAGACAACGTCCCCTACAAAAACTCAGAGAACAACCTCTCCAACACTCGATCCTCTAAACTAGGATCTACAAAACCCATAAGTAAAACTTCCTACAAGAGATGTAAAAAGGGTTTCTTTACAAACAATAGATTGAAAACATTCTTCTTAGAAATCTAAAAGAGATTCAACTTCAGATCTGAGAAAAATGATTCTTATTCCTTGCTTGGGAAAGGAACTTGAACTTCAAAAGGTTGAAGGACAAGAATGCTTGAACTTGAGTGAACTTGATCTGAACTTGAGAATCGACTAGATCTTAAAGAAACTTGGAGTATCTAAAATCAGAGATCTGGTCAAAACTTTTCATTGAGAGGAATTGCGAAATCAATTTGTCGGCGACGAGATCTTCTGTTGCGAGAATGAGAAATGCCGATAGAGATAATTGCGTATTTCTATTTCTGTTCACGATTTCGGTTTTTAGAAATTAACCCTTAATTATATATATAAAGATTAATATTCGAAAGACTAGAATGAGACTTTGGGACAGAGCTCCACATGTACTATACATGGCCGGTGCACTAAAGGAAAGCCTTCAACAATTCAAAAAGGAAAAGTTGTTAATTCCACTCGTCAAGTGTTCACGTGACATCTCTGGATTACTCGACAAATTACTCGTAACCAATCGACGAATTATACTTGGCCAAACTGGAATCAAGATATTATACTTTTTGAAATCTCTCGAGCAGACTCGAGGAATTGGTCGAGTGCTCACATGAGATCTCGACGAATGAAACGAGTCTTCATGTGAGTACTCGACGAATTTTACTTAGAACATTCTTGTCAATCCAGAATCCCGTGAACAACTTCTACTTGATTTTCCCTTGCACTTGGAAATGAAGTACACCCCAATAGAGAGATTACACATAGATCAACACTATGTCCTACACAATGAGGAATTACATTGCATAGTCCTGTGTTTTATGACCCATTGTAATCAAACATTTGTTTTTACTTAGCAATTAAAAGTCCTGCACCAACATAACTAAAATAAAGTATCAAATACAAAATCAATTCATCTTAGTTCAAGGGGGACTTCTTCAAATCAAGATTATTGTGGATACAATACCCAACAATCTCCCCCTATTTGAAGAAGTCAGAACCCTATGCACTAAGTTGATTTGCACAGAGAATAATAATAATCACTGACACAAAAAATGATAAAATGAATTTGAAATTAAAAGCTAGATCATCAAACCATTAATGTCTATATAAATGTTCTTAAAGGCATTCATAATTCACACAACATTTCACTGAGACATCTTAGGCTTCTGCCTTTTGCTCTTCTCCAATTGTCTGTCAAAGTATGCATATGGCTTAGGGTAATATCTAGGAGGAGGAGGAGGAGGTGCATCATCTGAGCTTCCATTGTTCCTGAAGTGAATCCTCCTCCACACATTTGATAATTCATGCTTCTCCCATTCATCTCTACTGTAATAATTATTGCGGTTCTCATTCCCAATATCTACCAAAGTGAAGGTATCCAAAATAATGCCTTTGGAAATAGGACTCCAAACTTCAGCTCTGCTCTGACTGTGATCTGATTTGCTAGCTGAGGGACCTTCCCCATATTTTCTTCTTTTCAAGGGAGGCCTAGAGGATTCTACAAGAAATTATTCCTCTGTAGGATCAGACCAACCTTGAGGATATTGCTCTGGAGGAGCATACAGTTCTGCTTTAAAACTTTGAGGTTGCATTGAGCTTTCAATAGGTGGATATGAAACTTTCCCATTTAACTATTCATGAAGTCACATAAAATTCTGATAATTAAATACATTTGCCTTATGTATTCTGCTTTTCGTCTCATGACATAGTTCTTCCATTTGGGCTGGTAACTTTATATCCCCCTTAATGACTTCTTTAGTTAGGGATAAAACAATATTACCTCCATGTGTAGCCATATGCTCACCAATATAATGCATTCTTGAATCATGAAAGTGCATCATGGTATCATTTTTAGTTGAAAGATGGGCTACCCTGTCATAAACATGATGAATACACTGCATGGTAAGATTCATAGCTTTGGCACCTTGATTCAACCACTCATCCATTTCTGCTTTGAAGTTTCCCATTGTTTGTTTCATTTCAGCTAAACCATTATTCAAATCAGTCGCTACTTCCTTGACTTTGTCAAACACTTGTTTCATGGATAATTCAAAGTGTTCTTTCTGTAAAATAAGCATAGCTTCCATAGACTTTAATAGAGAACTTTTAGAACAAGGAATAGAAATACTCTGAGATCTTGGGGTTCCAAAACTTCCAGCATCTGAAGATAAAGGACTAGAATGACCTACCCATAGAGATGGGTGATCCTTGATCAAAGGTTGCTCCTCAGCAGGAGGTAAATTCTCAGTCTCTCTGACATCCTCAGAAGACATTACCTCATCCTCCTTGATTTCCTTATAATCAACTTCACCCCTGAGGTCCTCTTGGGGAGAGTGAACTGATTTCTCCCCCTCAGCGTCTTCAGCAACTTCCTTCTCCACAAGAACTTTCTTAGGCATTATGATTCCACCAGATGTGGATCCTTTCTCACAAGAAACTTGAACACTTGGGACTTCATTTGCAATTTCATTCTCATCAGGAACATCTTTCCGGGCTTCAGGAATTAGAGTGTAGATAACAGGTGGTACTTGAGCATAAATATCAGAAGGATTTTGCTGAGCTTCAGAGTCTTGCACATGAAGATTCTCCCCCTCAACAACTACATCATAATTCCTGGGAGTATCATGGGGGTGAAGACTGAATTCTTGTCTCATTTTCAATTTCTTCCTCTTCTTCATCATCCCTCCTAGCACCTTACCTTGGGATTCTCCTCTCCCACCTACTGAATATTGAAAAGTCAATCTTCTTGAGATGATGTATGGGCATGCCAGAGGACATATCAAACTGGTTCTTGCCAAACTAATTCAAATACAAGGTGAGAATTCTCCCAAAATTAGGTGCCATTAAGCTTGCTTTAATTCTGTCAAACAAAACAAGTCGCTAATTAATTCTCTTTCTGTATGTTACAGCTTACAAAAGCTTGAACATGTCATTTGAAACATAATCATGAGACCCAATCTTGCATAATAGAACCTTTCTAATGATATTAGTCAATAATTTGCCTTATTCATTCATTCTCTTTCGTCGAATTGAAGTGGTGCCTCTGGCTATGTCACAGAAGGACAAAGTTTTGTTATAATTTCTATCTTCCAGAACCTCTTCTTCATCAATTACTGGTAGGAGCAAAAATTTGTTGAGAAGACTAGGATTCAATTGAACCACAGTGTTCCTGACATTACTCTTGATCACAGCACCTTCACGACAAAGTTGAGCATTTTTGTAGAACTCCAAAACTTCTCTATCCAGAACTCGACATTGATGCTCCAGAAGGAACGAAAGACCGTCAACTTAAAGCACGAGAATGATATTCCCGAATTCATCTAAAGTACTTGCTAAACCCGTGCGAACAACCTCCCCTCCTACCTACAAACTTCCAGAACTTCTGCGCGCCATGAAGGCCGAGAAGACAAATCATCGGGAGGAAGAGAGAGTTCGCCAACTAGACTTCCGTAAGGTCTCAATGAAATGCGTGATTTGTTGTGAAGCCCTTATACTATTTATATAGTATTAAAATTTTGAAGAAATAGTGGCACACACCTTATTAGAGAAATGACACTTGGGATCCAATATAATAATTAGAAAAGGTTTCTGAGTGAAGGAAATTCATCAAAATGATATGGAATGTTTCGACTAATTCGTCGAAATGATTAGACTAAGTAAGCTGATTTGTCGAAATGACTCGGAAGAATTGTCTGATTCGTCAAAATAATTTGAGAAGACTCGACGAATTCATCGAAATGACATGAGTAATTTCAATTGACTTCCTTAAGTGCTTGAGAAGTCTGAATATCAATAATTCAAAAAGGAAAAGTTGTTAAGTCCATTCGTCGAGTGTTCATGTGAGAACTTTGGATTACTCGACAAATTACTCCTAACCACTCGACAAATTATACTTGGCTTAGATTTAAAATAGAATAAAACTTCACTGCAGTGATCATGTGACTTCTTGAGATTACTTGACAAATTTGTTGAGTATTCACAAGAAATCACTAGATCACTCAATGAGTTTTACTTGGCCAAACTTGAATCAAAATATCATTCTTATTGAAATCTCTCGAGTATACTCGATGAATTTGCCGAGTGCTCACGTGAGATCTCGACGAATGAAATGAGTCTTCAAGTGAGTACTCGATGAATTTTACTTAGAACATTCTTGTCAATCCAGAATCCTGTGAACAACTTCTACTTGGTTTTCCCTTGCACTTGGAAATGAAGTACGCCCCAATAGAGAGATTACACATAGATCAACACTATGTCCTACACAATGAGGAATTACATTGCATAGTCTGATAATTTATGACTCATTGTAATCTGATATTGGTTTGAACTTAGCAATTAAAAGTCCAACACCAACATAACTGAAATACAGTATCAAATACAAAATCAATTCATCTTAGTTCAAGGGAGACTTTTTCAAATCAAGGTTATTGTGGATACAATACCCAACAATCTCCCCCTATTTGAAGAAGTCAGAACCCTATGTACTAAGTTGAATTGCACAGAGAATAAAAATAATCACAGACACTGAAATGACAAAATGAATTTGAAATTAAAAGCTAGATCCTCAAAACATTAATGACTATATAAATGTTCTTAAAGACATTCATAATTCACCCAAAATTTCAATGAGACATCTTAGACTTCTGCATTTTGCTCTTCTCCAATTTCCTGTCAAAGTATGTAGAGGGCTTGGGGTAATATCTGGGAGGAGGACGAGGTGCATCATCTGAGCTTCCATTGTTCCTAAAGTGAATCATTCTCCTCACATTTGATAATTCATGCTTCTCCCATTCATCTCTGCTGTAATAATTGTTGTGGTTCTCATTTCCAATATCTACCAAAGTGAAGGTATCCAAAATAATGCCTTTGGAGATAGGACTCCAAACTTCAGCTCTGCTCTGACTGTGATCTGATTTTCTAGCTGAGGGACCTTCCCCATATTTTCTTCTTTTTAAGGGAGACCTAGAGGATTCTCCAAGAAATTCTTCTTCTACAGGAGCATACCAACCTTAAGGATATTGCTCTGGAGGAGCATACAATCATGCTTCAAAACTTTGAGGTTGCATTGAGCCTTCAATATGTGGATCTGAAACTTTCCCAGTCAACTCTTCATGAAGCCACTTAAAATTCTGATAATTAAATACATTTGCCTCATGTAATCTGCTTTTCATCTCATGACTTAGCTCTTCCATTTGGGCCTTTAACTTTATCTCCCCCTTTCTGACTTCTTCAGTTAGGGAAGAAACAATATTAGCTCCATACGTAGCCATTTGCTCATCAATATAATGCATGCTTGAATTATGAGAGTGCATCATGATATCATTTTCAGTTGAAAGATGGGATACCCTATCATAAACATGATGAATACCCTGCATGGTAAGATTCATAGCTTTGACACCTTGATTCAACCACTCATTCATTTCTGCTTTGAAGTTTCCCATTGTTTGTTTCGGGTCAACTAAACCATTATTCAAATCAGTCTCTACTTCCTTGACTTTGTCAAACACTTGTTTCATGGAGAAGTCAAAGTGTTCTTTTTGCAAGATAAGCATAGCTTCTATAGATTTTAATAGAGAACTTTCAGAAGGAGGAATAGAAATACTCTAATATCTTGGGGTTCCAAAGCTTCCATCATCTGAATATAAATGACTAGAATGACCTCCCCCTGGAGATGAGTGATCCTTGATCGAAGGTTGCTCCTATGTAGGAGGTAAATTCTCAGTCTCTCTGGCATCCTCAGAAGACATTACCTCATCCTCCCCAATTTCCTTAGAATCAACTTCAACCTTAAGGTCCTCTTGGGGAGAGTGAACTGATTTCTCCCCCTCAGCCTCTTCAGCAACTTCCTTCTCCCCATAAACTTTCTCAGGCACTATGATTCCACTAGATGTGTATCCTTTCTCACAAGAAACTTGAGCCCTTGGGACTTCATTTGAAATTTCATTCTCATCAGGAACATCTTTCTGGGCTTCATGCATTAGAGTGTAGATAACATGTGGTGCTTGGGGCTAAATATCAGAAGGATTTTGCTGAGCTTCAGAGTATTGCACATGAATATTCTCCCCCTCAAAAACTACATCAGAATTCCTTGGAGTATCATGGGGTGAAGACAATTCTTGTCTCATTTTCAATTTCTTCCTCTTCTTCATCATCCCTCCTAGCACCTTGCCTTGGGATTCTCCTCTCCCACCTACTGAATATTGAAAAGCCTATCTTCTTGAGATGATGTATGGGCATGCCAGAGGACATGTCAAACTGGTTCCTGTCAAACTGATTCAAAATAAAAGTGAGAATTCTCCCAAAATTAAGTGCCATTAAACTTGCTTTAATTCTGTCAAACAAAACTAGTCCCCAATTAATTCTCTCACTGTAGATTACAACTAACAAAAGCCTAAACATGTCATTTGAAACATAATCATGAGACCCAGTCTTGCATAATAGAACATTTCTAATGATATCAGTCATTAATTTGCCTTCTTCATTCATTCTCTTTCGTCAAATTGAAGTAGTGCCTCTGGCTAAGTCATAAAGGACAAAGCTCTGTTATAATCTCTATCTTCCAAAACATCTTTTTTATCAATTACTGGTAGGCGCAAAAATTTGTTGAGAGACAAGGCTTCAATCGAACCACATTGTTCCTGACAATACTCTTGATCATAATACCTTCACGATGAAGTTGAGCGTTTTTGTAGAACTCCAAAACTTCTCTGTCTAGAACTTGGCATTGATGCTCTAGATGGAACGAAAGACCGATGATTTCAAGCATGAGAATGATATTCCTGAATTTGTCAAAATCGCTTGCTAAAACTGTGCGAACAAGCTCCCCTCCTATCAGTAAATTCTGAGAAATTCTGCGCACATGGAGGTCGAGAAGACGAATTTTCAGGAGGAAGAGAGAGTTCGCCGACTAGACTTCCATAAGGTCTCAATGAAATGCGCGATTTGTCGTGAAGCCCTTATAGTATTTATATAGTATTAAAATTTTGAAGAAATAGAGGCACGTACCTTATTGGAGAAATGACTATTGGGATCCAATATATTAATTAGAAAAGGTTTCTGAGTGAAGGAAATTTGTCAAACCTGACCGAATACTTGGAGCTAAAAAACTGACCCTTTGCTATAGTGTGGAGGTCCCACCACACACCCGGAAGATCTTTAGAGTGCTTCCCCTCCTAAACCAAAATTGAAGTCGGGCACCTTGGGGAGCTTGAGGAGCTAGCCAAAGATGTCCTAAGTAAGGAGAAGCCAAAGATCTGGGTCTTCTCCAAAGGTGCCCTTCAGGGTCTATATATAGTTTTTCTCTTATTGTCTGCTAATAACGTAACTCTGCCTTTTAGTTTTACTAATCGTACCCAAAACTGGTCTGCTACATGCCAAACTCCACTGTTCTAAAGGGCTATTGGCAGCCCACAAAGGGTATCAGGGTAATTTCACCTGTAGATCCCATTGGGCGAGTGGCCCATAAAGGCGCCATTCGCCAGTCTCCCTGCGAGCAGGGCACGCAAGATCTCCCCTTGCGAGTAGAGGTCCTACTCGCCTCGCTCCTTGGCGCGGCGGGTCCTCACTTGCCTCGCTATAGATAAATGCACCCCAAAGTGGTGTTGGAACATGCCTCACCCTCTCTATGCGCCACTCGCGAGATCGAGCCTCTGGTTTGCCTCGCCTCGCCTTGGCTAGATGCTCACCGCGAGTCGGCGAGTTGTTGTTTGACTCGCCTATACTCGATTCCCATTTTTACCCCCTGGCGAACACTGGGTTGTACACTATCCCCGATCTTTTCGAGATTATCCTAAGCTGGCAAAGAAACATCCAACCGCTTCTGGGCGATGGGTAACCCCTTCTCTCTTCAACTTCTTTTGCCATCAGCTACTGTAGTCGCCAGAATGCCTCTCTCGAAAGAAGACCAAGACCACCTGGACGCATCTCGGGCGAACGAGCACTCCATTACCGTCCGACGGCCCCCTCAGACCCTTCCCAAGCTAAGAAGGCGAAGATGGTGCGGCGACATCCTGGGGAGGATGGGTCCTCTCTTCTGGACCCGTTGCTTGACATCAGGCTCGCTGAGCAGGTACTTGGATTTGCAGGTTAGTCCCTCACATCATTGTGCTAACATTTCTTTTCGTAAGCGCGTCCCTAGAGGGAGCCATCATGAGCGAGGCCCTAGCAGGCGCTCATTCCCGCTCTCCTGGAAGAATTGACTTGATGCACACAAATGTGGACGTCGCCAACCTGCGTCCCCCTACACCACGTCCTGGTGAGTTTTTTGCATTCCCCTGTCCACGAATTCCTTGACTGATCTCTTCGCGATGCTGTACCTTGCAGGGACCCTCCTCTCAATGCCCAGGAGGTGCGCCACTCCACCAGGCTCAGCGGCCCCTCTTGGCTCACTGCCCCCACCGGGCGCGACCATCCCCACCCCTGGGTTTGGTCTTCTGGGCCATCAAAGCTCTGACAGCTCGCTTCCTGTTGTCGTTCGGATCTCGAGCAACGTTCCCCACCCCGTGGGCCTGGGGAAGTTCATCACGCTGACCGACACGGAGGCCTTCTAGGGGCAACCGAGTTCCTCCCGTCAGCGCCCCGGTAAAGCGACCCTGGCCCTATCAGGTTGGTCAATTACTATCGATGGGTTGCGTCTTACTTTCATCGCTGTCTCTCTTCTTGCAGGTGTCCAGGAGTCCTCCGCCGAGCTGGACCTTGGGGAGGAGGAGATGTCGCTGTTAGATCTTGAGGCGCCCTTTGAGGGGGGGGGGGGGGGGGGGGCGTGAATAAGGGTTTTAAAACTTTTGTTATATTTTAAAATACTTGAAAAGATAAGAGATTAAACTAACGATAAAACCACACAAAAAGAGGAGATCAAGTAATATAAATGAAAGACGTGATTTTATTAACTTGAAATATATGATTACAAAATTTGATTTCTTATGACGCTAGAAATCGTAGGCGATATAGTAAATTTTTGTTTTGTTTTCTATATCGACTCTTCTCACCAAGAACCGGTTGGATTTAGCCTATCCTTCCCAGATACGGCCTCAAGCTGCTCTAGCCCTTCTATCCACAGAAAAGGCCTCGAGCACCCCCTAGATCTACTCCCTAGATCCAATCACCAAAACGAGGCGAATTCCTCCCTAAGTCCTACCCAAACCTAGTTGCCAACATGAGTCGAATTTAATTCACGATTATAATAAAAAGGTTACAAATAAAAATACAAAACACAAATCAAAACTCCATATGAAGAATTCCAGAGATGGCGAAGGCTCGCTGAATATTCTCGAAGTCGAAGCGTGTGTTCTTCACGTTGAGTAAGCGTTGATCTGGTCCTCCTTGAATTCTTCTCTCGAATTTGTGTGGGAGATGATGGTCTGGAAAATACGGCACTCTCTGAGTTTCTGCAGTGCTGGAATAGAGCTCTCTTCAATCAGTAGTTGGAGAAGACAAAATCCACCAATTTATAGGACTAAAGGCTAACGCCGGCGTTAAGTCTAACGCCGGCATTAAGGCTAATGCCTGGCGTTGACCCAGTTTGGAATTGTTTTGATGGCTCAGATCTTCAGAATGGGATGGAGATTTTGTACTTTAGGAAACTTTTATTTTAGGCAACCCTAACGATGGCGTTGAGGCTAACGCTGACGTTAGGTCAGATCATTCCTAAAGTGCTCCTGCAATCACGACTGCTTCCCTCCTTCCAAAATCATCATGATGGGAATGAGAGTCAATGCCCAGCGTTAAGTCCTAACGCCTATCATTAAACCTCTTTCATTTTCTCAGCGGCAAGTTATCTCGTCGATCGACAAGTCATCTCGTCGATCGGCAAGCCATCTCATCGATCATCAACGCTCAACATTAAGTCTTAACGCCCGACATTAGACCGCAATCATAATTTCTGCTTGTGGGCAGTTCCAGACCAATAATGTAGCAACCCAGTGTCATATCTGTTCAAACCTGCATGTTAAAAACACAATGACAAACAAGATCAAATACAAGTAGGATTTGTTATTCTCAAATCAAAGGGATGCGGAAAACCATGTTCCAACAATCTCCCCCTTTTGATAATAACAAATCTAATATAGATAAATCAGATTCATATATAAGAGAGGTGTGTTTTTAGAAGAATATATGACACTAAGCAATGTAGAGACAATAATACGAATTATACATTATTTAAGTTGTGCTCCTCCTACTTAAGTGCTCCCCCTTAGTGTATGCTCCCATGGAATAGATTTATGCTCCCCCCTTAATCTAGTGAATCCTACTCCTTTAATCATTAAGATTTATCATTTTATTCTCCCCTTTTTGTTATTAGCAAAAGTGGGTGGAGTTGAAACAAAACTAGAATAGGGAAGACAAAAGTTAGGACATAACTAAGAGAGGATTAAGAGTTTTGTTTCAGTATAAGGTAAGTCGTGATCGAGCTAAGGGAGATAGTGGCATAGCGGAAAAATATATGATAATCGTGAAAGAGCAACACTCCATGATTGTACTAAAGGAATTCTACCATTTGCTTTGCAAATTAATTTTGAAGAAGAATATTACTTGTTGAGAGAGATGCAATATAGTTTGACAAGCACAAGTGATGAAAAAACCTAAGAGGTAAGCATGATAAACCATGGTAAACGAAATACATGACCAAAATAGAAATGCGGAAAACAAAAACAAAACAATTAAGAGTAGTATTTTTGTTATAGTTTGACCATTCAAACATTATGTCTAGACTCTTCACATTTAAGCATTTAACTTTGAAATTTTTCATAACAAATAGGCAAGCTTGATTGAACATATTCAAAAAGATAAGGACTACAATGTAACTAATTCGTATTTCAAGTAAAGAAAATATTGTAAAAATCATGCATTCCAATCTAGTGCTTTTACTTAAGTTTCTAGAGAATTATGTAATTTTGCATTAGGTTCCAATTCTTATGTCTAGAAGGTTTATGAAAAATAATGATGTGTGTATAAGGTGTTTGGATAAAAGTATACAAGTGAAATAATCCATACACATGACATAAGTAATGAAATAGTAACAACAATATTAAGATTGCAATCTTATAATTACTTTCACACATCAATTCTAGAATGAAATTTCAAAGCACATAAAAGGGTACAACTACCAAGGTGCTTCACCCACACAATGCTCATTAAGACTTATCAGGGAGAGAAGTATTGCTTGGGGGATCATATAAGCATTTTTATAAAAAATTTATTTTTAGTGATCCGGTGTACAAATAGAAGTGATAAAAAGAATATGTTTGCACAAGACACTTTACAATTCTTTCCAAGGTGCTCAACCTCATAATGCTCATTAAGACTTATTAGGAGGGTGAGTAGTGCTTGGTGGAGTTATCTTTGGCAATTGATTTCATATTTTTTATTTAAAGTTTAGGCCAAAGTTCTCTGAATTCACTTGTTGATGCAAACATTAGCAATTTTTGAAATAACACTTCTATGTGTGCAAGAAATTTATTGTTTGAAAGATGGTTTAGGTAATTTAGACATGCAACTTAATATGTTAAAAACTATTACACCACACAATCATGCACGACTAAGATTATGAGCACATGTTGTAAGACCCCATTTTTTTTAAAACCCAGGTCTTATGCCCAGAACCGCCGCTTTGCGGTGACACCCTCACTCGGGAAGGTCGCCACTACAAAACGCAGATCCCGCCGGCCAAATCGATCACCGAAGAAGAAATGTATATTTGAACATATAGAAAAGCTCAAGTCCACATCACATGAAATATATAAAACCATAAATGGTAAATGTCCACAGAGAGTAACTGAATAAAAGATAACAATAATAAAGGGCTCATGCCCTGTACATCAGATCCTCACTACATAAAAACTCGTGGAAGCATAAAATACTAAAGCTAAATGATGCTCACGGATCCTGCCAAAGGTGATCTTGTGTTAGACTGCCCCGCCTCCATCTGCACTGGCCTCTAGTGCTGCAGCATCTCCTCAGTCACCTAAAATGATAAGGTTCACCGACCGTCAGGCAAACTAGACTCAGTCAATCCCCCACCGCTCCCCCGGTGACTCCTAGGCACCAAGCGAGAGGAGTGAAGCGGAGGACAACAAGAGGTGTAATAAATAGCAGGTGATAGGGGTACATGGAATGTCTACACTACACATGTGTATATATATAATTGAAGCAGTAAAAGAGCATAGTAAGAGCAGGTAAAGAATAAGTAAAGTGCAGTAAGTAAAGACATGTAAATAATAGAAAAGTAACCATTTATTTATAGGAATGCCCATACAAACCTATAGACCAAGGGGTCGTTTAGCAAGGCCTATCGTATGAGAAGTCCCATAACTGACTTATACGATAGGCGTAGGGGAATGCAATGTTTATGCTATGTCATGCAAGGTGTGCTGGTAAATGTTATGTTCACACAAGTGCAACTCACACACTACGACTCTATGCGCTCAGACCTTTAGTTCTCCCTTTTTGGAGCTAGCAAGACTCCCAGGAAACTCTCGTAGTGGCAAACAGAAGCGGTGGGTTGGGCCTCGCCCACCTCTAGGTTGGTATTCACACTACCCTACCTAGACCTATTGTATGCCTCAACGCAAAACTGCGGAGCATCTGCATACTCTTACTGGCTAGACCACCAGACTTTTATGGCTAAGTGCAAATTCCACACTTGCCGAGTCAACGTATTGACGTCGTTGTGAACGACCGTCCAATACCGAAGACCCACCACCTTCATGCACATGCAAACATGTTCTACTATATCCCGAGCCATAAATTCCCCGGGCTAACCCGCCCGTCACTATAACCTTCCGAGCCAACGGCTTGCCGGACCAACCCATCCGTACCAACAAGCATTACTGAGTCACAAGCTCACCAGACTAACTAGTCCGCTGCTTCAACCACCGAGCCTACTGCTCGTACAACCAAACCAACTAACCTCCGGTAACTATGGGGTGTGGGTGTGCGTATTATTAAGTTAATCTTGTGCATGAACTTATCCCTACAATTTATGATTAATCTTGGACTTCCCGAGGATTACCCTGTGAGGGGCTCGCTACGGTACTAGGAACCACAATGGGATGAAAGCCCAAAGCTCTCTTTCTCAAGACACTTAGTGTTGTTGGTATCTACCCATAAGAACACCCTCCTTGTTATTACAATTGGATTAACCCTAGGTGGTTTATGACACGCTAGGGGAAAGACGATCTTTCGTCAACCCCAAGCACGACCCTAACTCTTAGCTCGCCAGCACAGCCTCATCACCTAAACTCCTTCTGGTGACCTTCAATCTCCTCAACCTGACCATGTACACCAACTACATGCCACTTCCACTCGGTAGACCCCTAAATATCCAAATTTCACATTTTTACTATACGCAGACCAACTAACCATATGAAGCTTATAAGTAGAGATACTCCAAATATTCATCCATCTTACTCAAGATATTTACTGGAGGTCTATCATGATGTTTCAAAACTAAATCCAGAGAATCATATTTTTCCTCAACATTTTAGCATTTATTTAAATTTCTCCAATATTTGCCAAGTATGAATATGAACATGAAGTGTAAGGTATTCTCAATAAATGATCCTCATAAAATTCAGATAAATCTATCATGCCAAAATAACAGTAAATAATGAATATCACAATTTTATAGTAAGGAAATGTCCTCTATTTTTAATATTTAACTTCTATCCAAACTTGAAGATTTATGAAGGAACTACCAAGAATACTTATGTCAAAATTATAGAAAAATTACCAGACCTCTAATATGTCTAGAAAAGCTTAATTACAGAGTTTCACAATTTATGGGAATCATTTCCTCAATGAAATAATTAATCCAATTAATTCCAAATTTGCACATGTTGTGAAGTGGCCTACTAATAATAATCTCCAAAAATTCTATAAAAATTCACAGAGCTTCCTAGTGCTCTGAAATGTCCTAACACCAAGTTGCACTTTTTTCCAGAGAGTTTTGAACCCTTAATTATATTTCTTAAGATTAAGGTAAAATAAGTGCCTTGTAAATGAAGTACTGGTTAAATAATCTAATAAATTTCACAAAAAATACCAGAGGTCTATCATATGATTATAAAGGCACCACCAAGATTTCATCTTCCTCCAAGATCATTTGTGCTTGTAAATGTCTCTTATAAGAAATTTCTCTAATGGGGGTTGTGACCTAATTTAGGGGGAATAAATTCTCCTAAAATTCTCTCAAAATTTCCTAGGGCATAATTGCATACCATAAACACATATCCTAGGTTCCATGGCCATTCTATAGCTTTTGACCACATATCCTTCACAAAGCTCTATATACACCCTAAGGGGTAAAACTAGGGTTCTAAGGCATATCCACCTCTACACCACCCCATCTTACTCATGAAGGTGTTTTAGGGGATCCTAAACCAGTGGCCATGGTTTCAACTCATGGTGAGGAGATTTGACCATAATACCCCAAGATAAACACCCTTCTCTAATTTTGACCAAATTAGACCCAACATAGGTTAACCAATTTTCAAACTAAATCAGCCCCAATTGGGCTGCGATTTTTACCAAGGTCGTGTGATAACCCTAAGAAGTACCCACCAAAATTTGGAGGGCATTGGAGGTCATTTGACCCAATGGTTAATTAATATTTGATTTATGAAATTATTACAAAGACCTTAGAAAAAGGTTTTCCTAAAATTCCCATCTTTTGATATAATAAGGGGGTTGATATAGGTAGCCTAGGTTTCAATTTTCAAGACAATCCCATGGCCCAATCAAAAGTTATTCAAGAAATGGTGGCAGTCCTACACTAGGTGTTGGATCGGTCGGCGTCCTTAGAGGGGGGGGGGGGGGGGTGTGAATAAGGGTTTTCAAAAACTTTAGACTATATTTAAACACTTTGAATTATTGCAAGATTAAAGACATGAAATAAGTTAAGTAAAACAAAAAGAGAGACAAGCTTTATTAATGATAAATAAGTTTTACAAAACTTGATCTCGATGACGCTAGAGATCGGAGGCGAATAATAAAAAAGCTCTTTTTGTTTTCTATCCCGACTCGCTTCCCCATGAACCGGTGGACCTAGCCTTATCCACCCCGGATTCGGCCTCAAGCCGCTCTAGCCAATCCTTCCCCGGATGTGGCCTCAAGCACCCCCTAGAACTAGCCTAGATCTAGTCGCCAACACGAGGCGAATTTCAGCCCTAAGTCTACCCAGACCTAGTCTAACACGAGGCGAGTTCACTACCGTTTACAATGAAGAAAGAGAAATAAAATGACAAAACCTCCCTTAAGATGAACTTCTGAAGTAGGAGTCGAAAATCCGCTGTAGAATCAGCGTTTGTTGAAGCGGACTTCGTCTGGATTCGGCGTGATGGAATTCTCCTTCAGAAATTGGCAGAGCTTCGCTGGGACCTCAAATTTTGGCTAAGACAAGCCTCTGGAATTCTAGTACTCTCTCTCTGAGGTGTATGCAATGGGTGTATTCAAAAACAAGAGGAGAGGGGGTCCTTTTATAGCAAAGAATACAAGATATTAAGTAAGCATGAAAGCGCAAGGTAAAACAATTATATGGTTAAGATGCGGAAGACTTATAGCAATACAAAAAACATCAAATGATAATCCAAAAAATCTGAGTTAACATTCACAAAAGATGATGTTTTTGTAAAACATTTTGCAGTTAGACCTAACCAAGCATGAAATAATGTTTATCAAAAAGAATTTACTACAATGTTACTTGAATTCATAATTCCAAAGACATACAAAACATTATAGAACACATGCTAGGTTATCTAGTGCATTTCATAAATAAAAAGTAATATAGAATTAGCATTAGGATCCAATACTCATGAGAAGAAGTGTTATGGAAGATAATTATGTGCACATAAGTGTATTTTTGAGGAATGTAAACAAATGGTTTGATCAAAAATACAAGATATATGTAAAGTACGAGCACAATAAAACACAAATAAGATTACTTCCACACACTTTAATGCACAATAAAAAGTACAACTACCAAGGTGCTCTGCACACACAATGCTCATCAAGACTTATCAGGGTGCAAAGTAGTGCTTGGGGGATCACATATTTTATTTTGAATTTTGAGACTAGTGATCCGGTGTACTTAAGAGTAAGTGGTTTTTCTTATTTTTGAAAGAAAGATTTGATTTGCACAAGACACTTTACTATTCTTTCCAAGGTGCTCAACCTCACAATGCTTGTTAAGGCTTATCAGGAGGTTCAAGTAGTGCTTGGTGGAGTTATCTTTGTCATTTATTTTATAATTTTGTTTTGTACAAAGTTCTCCGAATACACTTGTTTTGCAAATCAATAGAATTTATAAAAAACATAACCACTTTTCTTAATTTTTAAGAGTGCAAAATAAGGAGTGTAGGTAAGATACTTGTGCAATTTTAATTTATTTGTACTAATACAAAACATACACAAGCATTCTTAGATTAAATACATATGTAGACAATGCCAAAAAAAAGTGAGTGAATAAATATCATTATCAAACATAAAGCCTTTCTCATACTTAGAGGCATGCTAAGATTGATCCTACACAACTTTTAAATTATAATTGATGCACATTTGAATAGATATATCAAAGCATGAAGAAAGACAATGTCCAAAGTAGTTTGAAAAGATAAATCCTAACATTGTAGAATTTCGAAATAATAGATTAACTCATGCTTGAAAAAATCATACAGTTTATTTTTGTTTGTTTTAAAGTTTTATATTTTTGTATTTGATTTTAGCAAAGAAAAGCATATTTGTGTAATTTTTACTTTTGTAATTTTTATATTTGATTTTTGCATAAAGATGAACTTTAAACAAAGGAAACAACATAAGCGAAAAAGAAAAGCAAATTTTTTGTAATTTGGTTTTTGTAGTTTTGTATTTGATTTTTCAAAAAATAAAGAAACACAGAAGTTCAAAAACTAAGTAGAAAATATAGATTTATATATTTTAAGGGATTTTTAGAAATTTAAAAAATACAGAAAAAAGAACATGGACGCTAGCGCCTGCGGTAGCGCTAGCGCGGGAGACAGTAAGTGATTTTTGAAGATTTTGAAAATTATGATTGTTGATTTTGATTAGGTGTCCCAATAGTAGTTTCATGCTGAAAGTGCAGATTTTTAGGAGATGTTTTTGATGGTTGAAAGTGAAGAAGCTTGTATTTATGAGCATGTTTTAACTTGTAAGATCTAGCACACCTAACTCAAGTCGTAATAAACGAAATCGTGCATCGGGAAGAGGTTTAGTGAATATGTCAGCAAGTTGAGAGTCTGTCCCAATGAAGCTTACTTTTACATTTTCTTTCTTAATGTGATCCCTAATGAAATGATGACGAACGTCGATGTGTTTGGATCTAGAATGGTGTACAGGATTATATGTGAGGTCTATTGCACTTTTGTTGTCATATTTAAGATCTAAGTTTTTGAGATGAAATCCAAAGTCCTATAGTGTTTGGCTCATCCATAACGCTTGTGCACAACAACTACCAAGTGCGATATATTCGGCATCCGTGGTGGAGAGTGCAACCGAAGATTGTTTTCTACTAGACCATGCAACTAAAGAGGGTCCTAAAAAGTGACACGTACCGCTAGTGCTTTTTCTATCTAGTGAGCACCCGACGTAGTCCGAATCGGAATAGCCGTGGAGTGTGAAAGAGTCATTATGTGGGTACCATAATCCTAGTTTAGATGACCCTATTAGATAACGAAAAATATGTTTTACCGCTTTTAAATGAGATTCTTTTGGATCGGCTTGAAAGCGAGCACATAAACATACGACAAACATTATATCTGGTCTAGATGCACTTAAATAATGAAGAGAACCTATCATTCCTCTATATAGCGTTTGATCAATAGAAATTCCAGATTCATCTTTTCCTAGTTTTAAAGAAGCACTCATAGGAGTAGAAGCTAGTTTAAGATTTTCAAATCCAAATCGTTTAAGCATATCGTGAACATATTTTGATTGACACAGAAAAATACCATCAGTTCTTTGTGAAATTTGAAAACCAAGAAAATATGATAGTTCTCCTACAAGTCTCATTTCAAATTCGTTTTTCATTATTAAGACTACTTCATTACACAACTCTTCATTAGTGGCTCCAAAAATGATGTCGTCAACATATATTTGTAGAATAATTAATTCATTATTTTTATGCTTAATGAAGAGTGTGTTGTCTGCACTTCCCATAACATAACCGTGCTCTAACAAAAACGATGTAAGACGATCATACCAGGCACGGGGCGCTTGTTTTAAACCATAAAGCGCTTTTTCTAATTTGTAAACATGATTTGGAAATTTTTCATTTATGAAACCGGGGGGTTGTTCTACATAAACTTCTTCTTTAATAAACCCGTTTAAAAAGGCACTTTTAACATCCATTTGAAATAATTTTATTCTTTTAAAACTCGCAAATGCCAAAAATATTCGTATAGATTCTAAGCGAGCTACGGGTGCTAAAGTTTCTTCAAAATCTACCCCCTCGATTTGTGAATAGCCTTGAGCAACTAAGCGTGCTTTATTTCTTACAATCCTAGATTCACCATCTAGCTTATTTTTAAAAATCCATTTTACGCCAATAATTGGATGATTAGATGGTCTTTCTACTAAATTCCAAACTTTATTTCTTTCAAATTGTCCTAACTCTTCATTCATTGCCAAGAACCAAAATTCGTCATTTAAAGCGGTGGAAACGTTTTTAGGTTCAATTTCAGACACAAAGCAAATATTTGAAAATGTTTCATGAAGAGAGGACCGAGTTCTTACCCCAGTAGAAGGTTCCCCAATGACTAGCTCCTTTGGATGATTTTTGGAGAAGTTTAGAATGCTTGGAGGTACATATTCATCTTCTTTGGACTTCTCCTCCTCTTCTTTGGACGGTTCTTCTTCGTCGTGCTCCAAGGATGGCAAAGGTTCATCATCGGTACCTGTAGGGAGCTTCTCTGCACAAGGAACAAACTCATCAAATCTGACATTAATTGACTCTTCAACCTTACTTGATTTTTTATTAAATATTCTATATGCTTTACTAGTTGAAGAATAACCAAGAAATATTCCTTCATCGTATTTTTCGTCAAATTTTCCTAAAGAATCTTTGGTATTAAGAATGAATCATTTACATCCAAATACTTAAAAATACGATACGTTAGGTTTCTTTTGATAGTGGAGTTCATACAGAGTGAGAGTTAATGATGGGCGAAGCATAACTCTATTCATTACATAGCATGCAGTGCTTACGGCTTCTGCCCAAAAATACTTAGGTAATTTATATTCAGATAGCATGGTGCATGCAAGTTCTTGTATTGTCCTATTTTTTCATTCTACAACACCGTTTTGTTGAGGTGTGCGTGGAGCAGAGAACTCATGCTTAATACCTAACATGTCACAAAAAGATTTAAAATTTTCATTTTCAAATTCACCTCCATGATCTGAGCGAATGCATTTTATTTTTAAATCTAATTCATTTTGAATGCGAGTACATAATTTTGAAAATTTGTAAAACGCATCAGATTTGGAGGAGAGAAATAAAGTCCAACAATATCTAGAATAGTCATCTATGAGAACATAAGTGTATAATCTACCTCCAAGACTCGCAGTGTTAACGGGACCAAAAAGATCCATATGAATTAATTGCAGAGGTTTTGATGTAGAAATTTCGTTTTTGCTTTTGAAAGATGACTTAGTAAATTTGCCTTTTTGGCATGGAGAGCATAATGAAGATAAATTTCCATTTAACTTAGGCAATCCTCTAATCAATTCTCTTTTTGCTAGTTTTAAGATGAGCTTTGTACTAGAGTGGCCTAAGCGTCTATGCCATAATTCTAATTCATCATTTTTCGTTATAAAACATTTTATAGAAGATTTAGAAAGATCATGAAATGAAACTATGTAAACATTATGAATTCTAGGTGTAGTTAATAACACATCTTTTGTTTTAGGATTAACGATCTTGCAAAGGTTAGTGGAAGATTCAAAAAGTACGTCTAAACCTTTATCACACAGTTGACTTATAGATATTAGGTTATGTTTTAATCCTTTCACATAAAGCACATTTGATATAAGAAAAGATGTGTTACCCACTGTACCAACTCCCATGATCCTTCCTTTACCGTTATCGCCAAACGTCACTATTCCTCCTCTCTTCTTTTCTAAGCTAAGGAATTTTGCTTTATTGCCCGTCATCTGTTTGGAGCAGCCTGAGTCCAAATACCACACATCTTCTGTTTCCTTAGCCTTCCTGCAAATCTAGAAAGAGGATGAGAGTAAAGACCCAGATACCCAAGAGGTACCACCCATAGAGTAAGTGGATTTCTTAGGTACCCAGATTTGTTTTAATGATCGTTGATTTATTATATTCCTGCAAGAGCCAGACGTGTGTCCAAATTTAAGACAATTAGCACACGAAATAAAGGGGGTTGAGACCCTTTTCTGAGTTTCTACGTTGACCTTGCTGGATGATGTTTGTACATTAGAAAAACCAGAAGAATTTTTAACATTAGAGCTACCGCCGGCATTAGTAGCTAGCGCCGGGCGGTAGTGTTCACTTTTATATCCGAGTCCGATTTTTCCAGACCCAAAGCATTGATTACCCAGAAGCATATCCAGGGATTTTTGACCAATCCCAAATTTGGTTATGGCTAAATTTAGATTTTGATTTTGTTTTTTAAGAGATGTATTTTCTTGAACAATCATAACGCATTTGTTTTCAAAACTTTTTTTGTTCTTTTCAATTTGTAATATAGAAGTTTTCAATTTTCTATCTAAGTCCCCTTTTTCTTTTGCAATGATTTTGTTTTGTGAAAGGGCATTAAAGAGAGAAACTTCAAGTTCTTTTATCATAAATAAAGAGTGCTCACATTCTTGACATGAAACTTTTCTTTTTTCAAGAGAGACTAATTTTTTTGTGAGCTTACGATTTTCTTTTATAATAGATTCATTTTCAAGATTTAATAAAACAAATTTATCATAAAGTTCTTCAAAGGTAGGAGGAGATACCTCAGTGTCGCTAAGAACACTGTTGTCGTCATCGTCGCTTTTGGCCATTAAGCACAAGTTTGCTTCCTCCTCGCTACTTGACTCAGAACCGTTTGACTCTTCAGAGGAAGAGTCACCCCAAGTAGCGACCTTCAACACTTTCTTCTTTTCTTTTGCTTTCTTTTGTTCTTTCCGTTCCTTTTGGTATTTTGGGCACTGGCTCCGAATGTGCCCGGTTTTTCTGCAGTGATAGCATTCTGGAGGCGGCCTTTCTTCTTTGTCATCGCTTCCTTTTTCTTTCTTCGATGAAGAGGAGGATCCCTTTCGTCGAGTATCTTTTTGGAAGAATTTTCGGAATGTGTTCCTTCTTTCTGGATTTCTGATGAACTTCTTGAAATTCTTCACCAGGAGTCCTTCTTCATCATCATCGTCCTCTTCGATGCACTCCTTCTTTGATGTCAGTGTTGGGTTTTTCAAGAACCATACATCAAATGTAGGCGCAGTGGAAATGAAGAGAAACAACCCAAAAGACTTTGATCGGGCCATGAATGCTGAATCAAGAAGTTAATAAAAAGCTAGGTATGAAATTACCTTTGCGGGATTGGATCAAATCCAACCTAGATGCTCCAAGAAGAAGATTGCCTTCGTCGGCTTTGCAAGAGTTCTCACGTAGAATAATGTCTACGTCTCTACAGCAGTCCACACGAGCCGGGAGAAGAAGACTACACCTTGCGCTTCCACGGATTGCTAGATCCGCTTCAGGAAGAACAACACCGGTGACAATCGTCGGAGAGGAAGTCGGCGGAGGCGATTCAGACGGAACTCCTTCCGTCTGGGGTTCGAGCGGAACTCCTTCCGTCGGCTTCTATTCGTCAGTTATGAGAACCCTAAAAGAAGTTATATTTATACCCAAAGGATAAACATACTTCTAGAAGAATCGTTATCCGCAGACCACACAGCAGAATAGGGGCTTCTGTTACAATTCGTCGAGATTCCACGGAACAATCCGACGAATCCCGACGAATCCGACGAATCATATCAGACGGCAACATTTGCCGAGTTAATGATCTCTGTGACAATTCGTCGAGATTCCACGGAACAATCCGACGAATCCCGACGAATCTGACGAATCATGTCAGACGGCAACATTTGCCGAGTTAAGGATCTCTGTAACAATTCGTCGAGATTCCACGGAATAATCCGACGAATCCCGACGAATCATGTCAGACGGCAACATTTGCTGAGTTAAGGATCTCTGTAACAATTCGTCAGGATTACACGGAACAATCCGACGAATCCCGACGAATCCGACGAATCATGTCAGACGGCAACATTTGCCGAGTTAAGGATCTCTGTAACAATTCGTCGAGATTCCATGGAATAATCCGACGAAACGAATCCGACGAATCATGTCAGACGGCAACATTTGCCGAGTTAAGGATCTCTGTAACAATTCGTCGAGATTCCACGGAACAATCCGACGAATCCCGATGAATCCGACGAATTCTATCCGTGTAAACCCGACGAATTCAGACAGCAACATTTGCTGGACTTCCCCCATTCTATATGGTGATTGGTAACCTTTACCAACATAGTCAATCTTCCAACTTCTCCAAATGCTCTTATGTGCGACCCTGCAGGCTCATATCGCGTTGGCAGTGACATTACATGTTTGACCACTTCTAGATCACAATGGTAACTCCAACAGTCAGCGCCAACGCCTTTTTCTTCGGCTCCTTGTTGTATTCGTCATGTTGAATTTGTAGTTCTACCTCATGGGTTTTGAGATTCCCAATGAGATTCTCGATCTGGAGCGTTCTTAAGTTGTGCGACTCCGAGATGGCCGTCACCTTCGGATTGAACCTTGGAGGTAAGGAACGAAGAATTTTCCTCACCAAGTCCCCGTCGGAGTAGGTCTTTCCAAGCGCCTTTGATGCGTTGACAATCTTTGTGAAGCGAGTGTACATCGAGTTGATGTCCTCTTCCGTGTCCATCCTGAATTTTTCGTATTCAGATTCCAGTTGAAACAGCTTGGCATCTTTCACCTGCGATGTACCTTCGTGAGTAACTTCCAATTGATTCCAAATATCATAAGCAGTTGTGCATGCAGAAATTCTATTAAACTCAGTCCTATTTAAAGCGCAATATAAAGCGTTCATTGCTTTAGCATTATTTTTACACCTTAGTTTATCGTTTTCATCCCATTTATCTTTAGGTTTTGCTAATGTCGCCTCTCCTACTACAGTTGTAGGCGGAGAGCAGCGTACTTCTACCATGTTCCATACTTCTACATCCATGGTCATAAGAAAACACATCATTCGATTTTTCCAGTAGTTAAAATCTGACCCAGTAAAGAGAGGTGGTCGACTAACCCCTTGACCCTCAGCAAAAGCGAGATCATGAGACGCCATTGTTCCCGGTTGTTAAGCCGATTGAAAAAAAACCGCTTTGATACCACTTGTTGGATCGGTCGGCGCCCTTAGAGGGGGGGGGGGTGAATAAGGGTTTTCAAAAACTTTAGACTATATTTAAAAACTTTGAATTATTGCAAGATTAAAGACATGAAATAAGTTAAGTAAAACAAAAAGAGAGACAAGCTTTATTAATGATAAATAAGTTTTACAAAACTTGATCTCGATGACGCTAGAGATCGGAGGCGAATAATAATAAAAGCTCTTTTTGTTTTCTATCCCGACTCGCTTCCCCACGAACCGGTGGCCCTAGCCTTATCCACCCCGGATTCGGCCTCAAGCCACTCTAGCCAATCCTTCCCCGGATGTGGCCTCGAGCACCCCCTAGAACTAGCCTAGATATAGTCGCCAACACGAGGCGAATTTCAGCCCTAAGTCTACCCCAGACCTAGTCGCCAACACGAGGCGAGTTCACTACCGTTTACAATGAAGAAAGAGAAATAAAATGACAAAACCTCCCTTAAGATGAACTTCTGAAGTAAGAGTCGAAAATCCGCTGTAGAATCAGCGTTTGTTGAAGCGGACTTCATCTGGATTCGGCGTGATGGAATTCTCCTTCAGAAATTGGCAGAGCTTCGCTGGGACCTCAAATTTCGGCTAAGACAAGCCTCTGGAATTCCAGTACTCTCTCTCTGAGGTGTATGCAATGGGTGTATTTGAAAACAAGAGGAGAGGGGGTCCTTTTATAGCCCAAGTGCTACCGCCGGCGCTAGCGCTACCGCCGGCGCTAGCCCGGATTAGGAAACAATTTGGGCGGCAGGATCTCCCATCCGCGGCAACGTTTTGCTCTATGCCTTTTGTGCACCATGCTCCCGCCAGCGCTAGTAGCTACCGCCGGCGCTATCCCTGATTAAGAAACTTCTTGCTCGGCAGGATCTTCAATCCGCGGCAACCTTGCTTTTATTCCTTCTGTGTGCATCGCTAACACCAACGTTATCTGCTACTGCCAGGCGTTAGCGCCTTCTATAACAGCTCTTGTAATTGCGCTATTCATCGCTAGCGCCCGACGCTAGGTGCTACCGCCGGCGCTAGTGAGCCTCTTCGAATTCTGGCTTTAATTTTGGGGGCAGTCATCATGAGTACTCCTTGAGTCATATGGACTATGTTAGCTTGCACAGTTGAACAAACAAGATCAAATACACATAGGATTTGTTATTCTCAAACCTTGGAGATGCGGAAGACCATGTTCCAACACTAGGGACCAGTCCCACCAAAATGGACCTACATGGAGCTACAGAACTCCTCTTGGGCTAAAACAAATTTTAAATTAAAGTAGACTCGAAGGGCTACAACCATGGTGTTGACCACTTTTTCTGTATAGAGACCTAAGTATTTTTAATATTAATTTCTAACAGCTACCAGTAAAGAGATAGAAAAAAGAATAACAAATATATAAAAAACGAAATCTGCTGCACGAATCTTGAAGCAGGGACGGACAAAATCGGCTTGTATTCTTCCTCCGGCCAATGGCTGAGATTGCCCCAACCTGGGTGATGTTTGGAGGTGTTTTCCCGGCCACCCAAGCGCCGCCCCGTCCGGCCAATGCCACCACCACCTCCTTTGAGGTGGTGGCCGGCGATGGGGGGTGGTTGGCCGACCGAAGGTGGCCAGAATGGAGGGTTTAGGGTGGGATTGAAAGCTTGAAAATACAAGCTCCGTACAAACCCTATCCAAGGCCATTTGGCCTCAAACCTTGCGGCCAATAGTTGTAGATCTACCCAAAAGGAGAGAGGAGAAGAACCAGACCTTCAATCGGGCTTGATGGTGGTTGCTTCCCGAATTTGCCATGGCCTCCCCCTTCAAGTTGTGTTCCTTGCTGATCTGAGCATCCACTACACGATTTCCTCTGGAAGGTTGAGAGTTTCACTCCTCTTAGCCTTCTGAATGTGTTAGAGGCATCAATTGGGAGAGGGAGAGGTTACAACCTTGAAAACCATTAATGGCCATTGAGGTGATTTTTGAAATCCCCCCAATTCAACACTTGGATGGTCGGCCATGGCTAATAAACTCCTCAAAACTGATGAGGGGGAGTTACAAAGCCATTGGAGATGAAGAGGGGAGGCCCTTGGCCTCCCATGGCCATTAATGACCTTTTCTCTCTTCTTTATCTCTCTTCAAAATTGGGGAAATTGCACTTTCTCTCTCCTACTCATCATTTCTAGAAATTGAGTGGTAACTCTTGGAGTATATATCAGGCACATGAAGCTATTGGGCCACTCCAATTGGGTCTAGCCCAAGTGGATTGGGCTTGATTAGGTCAAAATAGGTCATTTTGACCTAAATTTAGGGTGGAGTTGACTTTGGTCAATTTGACCGTTTGGGTTGGCCCCAATGGGTGGGTAGTGACCCATTGGCCTCTATTAAGGGTTAGGAAGGTCTAGGTAGGGTCAATTTTTCAAGGTGGAGGCCAATTGACCCATAATAGGGAAATTTGACCAAAATAGGGCTAGAGTTGACTTAGGTCAAATTGGCCAAATTGGTGGTCCCATGATGGGGGTTCTTAGTCCATTGGGTCCCTAATAACCTTATAAGTGTAGGGGAAAGGTCAATTTGGGCATGGTGGAGGTCAATTGACCATAATTAGGCCACTTTGACCAATTTGGGGTTAGGGTTGACTTTGGTCAATTTGGCCTCTTTGGTTGACCCCAATGGGTCCTTGGTGCTCTAAGGGGACCCCTAAAGGGTTAGGTATGCTAGGTGTGGTCAAAGGGTCAAGGTGAGGCCCTTAATCCAACCCTATGCTTGTTAACTAGAAATTGCTATTTGCAGACCACTATGGGTTTCCTTCTTCTTGGCTAAGGCCAAGTGGTCTCTTCAAGCTTCCTAGGGTTTTATCATGACCTAGTCATAAAAAAACCACTCTAGGGGTCTAGTTTTTTGGGGGATGTTACACATGTAGATTACCAAAATAGTGAGTGATTGAATAATTGATTTGCATAAAACATTACTCATACTTAGAGGCATGCTAGGCTATCATACATAATTTTATATAGACTATTTCATTGCACATAATCAGATTAAGGTCAAGGCAGGACAAGATAAAACAATGTTTAGGAAATTTGAAATTAAAATTAGACATTGAAGAAAATCTTTAAGTGTATGCCAAAATCAATTTTGACCATTTGAAAAAAAATAACTAAGATGTTTGCTCTTGTGAAGTCTAATAGTCAAACCATAGTTTTGTAATTTTTTAAACCAAAAACAAATAAAAAAACATATTTTGATTAATTTGAATTATTTGAATTTTTTTTGTATTTTAGAATGGAACAACCAAATTAATAACAAAATAATTTCAAATCTGAGAAAAGAAACAGAGAAAAATCATTATAAAAATACCAGAAACAGTGCAGAGAAATCAGAATTTCAATATGGCAAAAGGAGCTAACGCTTGGCGTTAAGTACTTAACGCCCAACCAGGACACTATTTCTTGAGATTTTTGAAAATCATTTACTTGGAATAGGGAGTAGGTATATAAACCTTCTTAGTGTAGAAATTTTAGAGAATTTGGAATTGATTAGAAGGCTATTTAAGCATATTTTTGGCATTTTTTTAAATAAAAAATGTTTTTATCTTTTATATTTGATTTTAGATTTTTGAAAGAGAGAAATTTAATTTCATGATTGATTTAAATAAATATCTCATAAATTTAGAATTAGAGGATTAATATAAAAGTATGAAAGTTAGTTTTGAGGAGGGATAACATGTGATGGGTTTCAATTTGATATATCTAGGACTCCTAATTCTAATCTAAGCATGTTGAAAGGGGCATCGGGGAGTGGTTTTGTAAAAATGTATTCAAGTTGAGATTCTATCCCTATGAAGCTAACTCCCACATGTTCTTTCTTAATATGATCCCTAATGAAATGATGATGCACATCTATGTGTTTAGATCGTGAATGATGAATGTGATTGTTTGTTAGGTTTATTGCACTTTTGTTGTCACATTTTAATTTAATATTATTTAGATGTACCTCAAAGTCTTGTAGTGTTTGACTCATCCAAAGGGCTTGTGCACAACAACTTCCTAGTGTGATATATTCGGCCTCAGTGGTGGAGAGGGTGCCAGAATTCTGTTTCCTACTCGACCAAGCAACTAGTGAGGGGGCCTAAGAAGTGACATGTGCCGCTTGTGCTTTTACTATCTAGTGAACACCCATCATAATCAGAGACAGAATATCCCTGTAAAATAAATGTATCATTATAAGGATACCATAGGCCTAGATTAGATGAGCCGATTAAATATCTAAAAATTCGTTTGACTGCTTTTAAATGAGACTCTTTAGGATTGGCTTGGAATCTAGCGCATAAGAAAATGACAAACATAATATCGGGTCTAGACGCACTTAGATATAATAGCGACCCTATCATTCCTCTATATAGTGTTTGGTCAATAGAAATTCCAGCTTCATCTTTTCCTAATTTTTGAGAGGCACTCATAGGTTTGGAGGCTTGTTTTAGATTTTAAATCCAAATCTTTTTAACATGTCATGAACATATTTAGATTGATTTATAAAAATTCCATCATTTCTTTGTTTGATTTGAAAGCCAAGAAAATAGGTAAGTTCTCCTACCAAGCTCATTTCAAATTCTTTTTGCATTACACTTACAACTTCATTACATAATTGATCATTAGTGGATCCAAAAATGATGTCATCTACATAAATTTGTAAAATGATTAGATCATTATTTACATGTTTGATAAAAGTGTATTATCGACACTTCCCATTACATAATCATGTTTTAAAAGAAATGAAGTTAATCTTTCATACCAAGCACGAGGCGCTTGTTGTAGACCATATAGTGCTTTATCTAGTTTAAACACATGATTAAGATATTTTTCATTTATGAAACCGGGGGGTTGTTCAACATAAACCTCTTCTTTAATAATTCCATTTAAGAAGGCACTTTTAACATCCATTTGAAAAAGTTTAAATCTTTTGAAGCTTGCAAAAGCAAGAAAAATTCGAATGGATTCTAAGCGAGCTACGAGTGCAAAGGTTTCATCAAAATCTACCCCTTCGATTTGTGAATAACCTTGTGCTACTAAACGAGCTTTGTTCCTAATAATTCTAGATTCACTATCTAATTTATTTTTAAAAATTCATTTTAAGCCTATTATCGGATGATTTGATGGTTTTTCTATAAGATTCCAAACCTTATTACATTCAAATTGTTCTAATTTTTCAAGCATCGCTAAATACCAAAATTCATCATTTAGCTCAGTGGAAACATTTTTAGGCTCAATTTCGGAAATAAAGCATAAATTAGAGATGGATTCATGAATGGAAGAGTGTATCGTTACCCCTCTTGATGGTTCTCCAATGACAAGTTCTCTTGGATGATCTTTTGTGAATCTAAGGGCGCTTGGAGGTATGAACTCTTCTTGCACATCCACTATTTCTTTATCACCTCCAAGTTGTTCAACATTATCATCCTCCAAGAGTAAAGAGGGTTCCTCTTCTTTTGCTGTAATGATAGAATCTACACAAGGAACAAATTCATCAAACTTCACATGAATGGACTCTTCAACCTATTTAGACATTTTATTGTATATCCTATATGCTTTACTAGTTGAAGAGTAACTAAGAAATATTCCTTCATCACATTTTCATCAAATTTTGCTAATGCATCTTTGGTGTCTAAGATAAAACATTGACATCCAAAAATATGAAAGTAAGATACATTAGTTTTCCTTTCGTAATATAATTCATATGGAGTTAATTATAAGATTGGGAGAAGCATGACTCGATTTATAACATAACAATACGTATTTACGGCTTTAGCCCAAAAGGATTTAGGCAACCCATATTCGGATAGCATAGTGAGTGCGAGTTCGTGAAGGGTTCAATTTTTCCTCTCCACCATACCATTTTGTTGAGGGGTGCGTGGAGTGGAAAATTCATGTTTAATGCCTAAATTATTACAAAAAGAGGTGAAACTATTGTTTTCAAATTCCCCTCCATGATCCGATCTAATGCACTTAATTTTTAAATCTAATTCATTTTGAATGCGATTGCATAGTTTTGTAAATTCAAAAAAAAAGCATCGGATTTGGAGGTAAGGAATAGTGTCCAAGTAAATCTAGAGAAATCATCAATTAATACAAATGTGTACTTTTTACCACCTAGACTCTTAGTGCTAATTGGCCCAAATAGGTCCATGTGAATTAATTGTAGAGGTCTAGTGGTGGACATTTCATATTTGTTTTTAAAAGATGTTTTAGAGAATTTTCCTTTTTGACATGGTTGGCATAAAGATGATATATTTCCATTAAGCATTGGTAAACCTCTAATTATTTTATTCTTTGATAATTTTAAGATCAACTTGGTGCTAGTGTGACCAAGACGCCTATGCCATAATTCAAGTTCTTCATTTTTTGTAATTAGACATTTTAGTGAAACACGTGATAGATCATGAAAAGATATTAAATTGACATTATGAATTCTTGGTGCAGTGAGTACAATATCATTAGTCTTAGGATCTATAATTTTGTACAAATTAGTAGAAGACTCAAATAACACATTAAGACCTTTATCGCATAGTTGACTAATAGAAATTAAGTTGTGTTTTAAGCCTTCTACAAATAAGACATTTGTAAGAGAGATGGAGTCGTTACCCACTGTACCGGTGCCTAATATTCTTCCTTTTCAATTGTCACCAAACGTCACCGTTCCTCCTTTCTTCTTTGTGAGGCTAAGGAAATTTGCTTTATCACCGGTCATGTGCTTGGAGCAACCTGATTCCAAGTACCACATGTCTTCCTTATCCATAGCCTGCCAACACACCTAAGAATAAGATGTTAGTGAAGATCTGGATACCCATGTGGTTCCTCCCATAACATAGGTGGTGACCTTAGATACCCAGATTTGTTTTAAAGTGTGCTTTCCCTTCTTACTGCAAGAGTTCGTGGTGTTGCCAAAAAATAAACAATTGGCACACGCAATAAAAGGGGTTGAGACCTTTTTCAGAGAGATTTGTTGACCCTTGCTGGTAGACACAGAAGTGGAAGGGGTGACAAAATTATTATTATAAAAAGAAATTTTCTTTCTGGAACTAGAGCTAATGCCAACGTTAGAAGCTAACGCTGAGCGGTAGCTTTCTGAACCATAACCCAGCCTAAACTTTGCAGAATCATAGCACTGGTTGCCCAAAATCATGTCCAGTGATTTTTGGCCAACCCCGAATTTGTTTATTGCCATATTAAGATCATCAATTAAGGCTTTTAAGGCAAAATTTTTGCTTACTAAGTTTCCACACCTCTTTGCAAAATTTTTCTTTTCATTTTCTGTTTGAGAAAGAGAAAATTTTAAACTTCTTTCTAATTCTCTCTTTTGTTTTGTGAGAGATTCGATATTGGAGAGAGCCTTAGAAAGATCATTTTCTAGTATTTTTGTTCTTTCTAAGTTATGATCATTTTCCTGGCTAGAACATAACTCTTTTCCCAAAGTTTTTATTTCCTTATTCAATTTTTGATTTTGTTTTAAAAGAATTTTATTTTCGGTTTTTAGGAGATTAAGATCTTTTAAACTTTTACTAAAAAATTTGCATGTTTTTATGTACTTAATGTAAAGGTCATCATAAGTATTATGGATTACCTCAATGTCGCTTTGGACATTGCAATCATCGTCCATTGATTCATTGCTCCTCCCCGTAAGGCACATATTTTCCTCATCACTATCGCTTGAAGTTGACTCCTTTGAACTTTCGAATGAAGAGTCATCCCACGTTGCATCCTTCAAAACCTTCTTCTTTTCTCTTCCTTTATGCCGCTTTTCTTTTTGTTCTTTCAAGTACTTTGGGCATTGGCTTCTTATATGTTTGGTCTTCCTGCAATGGAAGCACTTGGGAGGAGGTCTCTCTTCATCTTCGTCGCTTGATTTTTTTGTTTTCTCTCTTTTGGAGGAAGAGCCTTTTCGGAAGAACTTACGGAAGGTATTTCTCCTTTATGGATTCTTCATGAACTTTATGAAATTTTTCACAAAAAGACTCTCCTCGTCCTCTTCCTTGTTGTCATCCTCTTTCCTTGACTTTAGTGCCAAGGCTTTCTTCTTTGGCTCTTGATTGTATTCTTCATCTTGGATTTTGAGGTCTACCTCATGGGTTTTGAGATTCCCAATGAGGCTATCAATCTGGAGCCGTCTTAGATCATGCAATTCCGAAATAGCTGTCACCTTTGGATTGAACTTCAGAGGGAGAGATCGAAGGATCTTCCTCACCAAGTCACCATGTGAGAAGGCTTTTCCAAGGATCTTTGAGGCATTTACAATCTTGGTAAAATGTGTGTACATTGAGTTCACGTCCTCATCTGGATCCATTCTGAATCTTTCAAACTCTGATTCTAGTTGGAAGAGCTTAGAGTCATTAACCTGCGAGGTACCTTCATGAGTTATTTATAGTAAATTCCAAATGTCATAAGCAGTTTCACAAGCACAAACTCTATTAAATTCAGTCCTATCTAATGCGCAAAATAAAGCATTCATAGCTTTAGCATTATTTTTACATTTATTTTTATCCCCATCATCCTATCTATCTCTAGGATTTTCCATGGTTACCTCTCCAACAACATAAGTAGGAGTGGTGTACGATGTTTTGACACTAGCCCATACATCTAGATCTAAATTTATTAGAAAGTAACGCATTCACGTTCTCCAATAGTTATAGTCGGTTCTGGTGAAAAGTGGAGGTCTACTTATTCCTTGCCCCTCATGGAAAGTGAGATCACGGAGCGCCATTATTCCTAGTTGTTAAGCCGATTTGGAATAACCTCGCCCTGATACCACTTGTTAGATCTTGAGGCACCCTTAGAGGGGGGGGGTGAATAAGGGTTTTAAAACTTTTGTTATATTTTAAAATACTTAAAAAGATAAGATATTAAACTAACGATAAAATCACACAAAAAGAGGAGATCAAGTAATATAAATGAAAAACATGATTTTATTAACTTGAAATATAAGATTACCAAATTTGATTTCTTATGACGCTAGAAATCGTAGGCGATATAGTAAAATATTATTTTTGTTTTCTATACCAACTCTTCTCACCAAGAACCGGTTGGCTTTAGCCTATCCTTCCCGGATACGGCCTCAAGCCTCTCTAGCCCTTCTATCCCCAGAAAAGGCCTCGAGCACCCCTAGATCTACTCCCTAGACCCAGTCGCCAACACAAGGCGAATTCCTCCCTAAGTCCTACCCAGACCTAGTCGCCAACACGAGGCAAATTTAATTCACGATTATAATAAAAAGGTTACAAATAAAAATACAAAACACAAATCAAAACTCCCTATGAAGAACTCTGGATATGGCGAAGGCTCGCTGAATATTCTCGAATTCGAAGAGTGCTTTCTTCGCGTGGAGTAAGCGTTGATCCGGTCCTCCTTGAATTCTTCTCTCGAATTTGTGTGGGAGATGATGGTCTGGAAAATACGATCCTCTCTGAGTTTCTATAGTGCTGGAATCGGGCACTCTTCAATTAGTAGTTGGAGAAGATGAAATCCACCAATTTATAGGACTGAAGGCTAACGTCGGCTTTAAGGTTAATGCCTGGCGTTGACCTAGTTTGGAATTGTTTTGATGGCTCAGATATTCAAAATGGGAAGGAGATTTTGTACTTTAGGGAACTTTTATTTTATGCAACCCTAATGCTGGCGTTGAGGCTAACGCTGGCATTAGGTCAGATCATTCCTAAAGTGCTTCTGCAATCACAGATGCTTTCCTCCTTCCAAAATCATCATGATGGGAACGAGAGTCAATGCCCAACGTTAAGCCATAACGCCTAATGCTAAACCTCTGTCATTTTCTCAGCGATAAGTTATCTTGTCGATCGGCAAGCCATCTCATCGATCGGCAAGCCATATCGTCGATCGGCAAGCCATCTCGTCGATCGTCAACCTCAGCATTAAGTCTTAACGCCTGTCGTTAGAGCACAATCATAATTTCTGCTTGTGGGCAGTTCCAGACCAATAATGCAGCAACCTAGTGTCATATCTGTTCAAACCTGCATGCTAAAAACACAATGCCAAACAAGATCAAATACAAGTAGGATTTGTTATTATCAAATCAAAGGGATGCGAAAAACCATGTTCCAACAGTCGCCCCTGCCCTCCCCGGACAAGATTGCTGATTTCCTAGGTAATCCCCGGGACTCCAAAGTGATGAAGCGGCGGACCACCGAGGTACTTCAGAAGCACAGGCACATGCTGCGGGACCTGTACAACTAGGTGCGAGAGGATAGAGATGCCTCCGAGGAGCGGCTCACCGTGATTTTGGATAAGAAAGCAAGGCTCCTTACTGAGGTGCATCTGGTCACTCGCATCGAGGTCACTTCCCCTGGGGTGCACCTCTCGCGGGCAGAAGACTAAGTCTGCCTGCTGCAGCGCGAGCTCTGCGATGTGCACGCATATCATTACCAGCACGTACTGCCAAGCTTGGGGATGCGAGGTCGAGGCCGATGGAGGTGGATCCAATATTGATCCCTCTCGCGCTCGCACCCGCCCGGCGAACTATCTATAATTTTAATTATTTTTTTCTTAACAATCTGCAAACTCTGCTGTTAATTTGATGCTTCTCGCCCATCGTTGGGTTTTTCTTTCTTTATGTACACTCGCACTACGATATTATTTTCTGTACTGCACTCACTAGTTCCTACTTTTATTTAATGCTTTTTGCATGGGACTCACCTCGCCTGATAGTGTACTGGCCTTGCTGTATCTCTGTGAGTGGGTGGGGAAGTGGGTTGGTTTGGTAATTTTTCTATAATTTTGGCACAAATATGTTTGGTAGTTCCTTCATAAATCTTCAAGTTTGGATAGAAATTAAATATTAAAAATAGAGGACATTTCCTTACTGTAAAATTGTGATATTCATTATTTACTGTTATTTTGGCATGATAGATTTATCTTAATTTTATGAGGATCATGTCTTGGGAATACCTTACACTTCATGTTCATATTCATACTTGGCAAATATTGGAGAAATTTAAATAAATGTTAAAATGTTGAGGAAAAATATGAGTCTTTGGATTTAGTCTTATAATGCCATGATAGTCCTCCAGTAAAAATCTTGAGTCATGAGGATGAATATTTGGAGTACCTCTACTTGTAAGCTTCATATAGTTAGTTTGGTCTGCGTATAGTAAAAATGTGAAGTTTGGATATTTAGGGGCCTACCAAGTGGAAGTGGCATGTAGTTGGTGCACATGGTCATGTTGAAGAGATTGAAGGTCAGCAAAAGGAGTTTATGAGATGAGAGTGTGCTCGGAGAGTTAAGGGTAAAGTTTTGCTCGGGATTGACGAAAGATCGTCTTTCCCTTAGCCTGTCATAAAATGCTTAGGGGTAATTCAAGAGAAATGACAAGAAGGGTATTCTTACGGGTAGATACCAATAACATTAAGTATCTTGAGAAAGTGAGCTTTGGGGTGTCATCCCAGTATAACTACTAGTACCGTAACGAGCCCCTAACAGGGTAATCCTCGGGAAGTCCAAGATTAACCATAAACTGTAGGAGTAATATGTTGTACAAGATTATATTAACAATACACACACCCACACCCCGTAGTTATGGGAGGTTAGTCGGTTTGGTCTTACGAGCGGTAGGCTCGGTGGTTGTAACAGCAGACTAATTAGTCTAGTGAGATTGTGGCTCAGTAATGTTTGTTGTGCCAGGGGGATTAGACGGTGAGCTTATGGCTCAGAGATAGATGGTAAACATATTTGCATGTGCATAAAGTGGTGGGTCCTTAGTGTTGATGGTCATTGCACCGACATTAATGCTTGGGCTCGGTAAGAGTGGATAACCCTTTTACCAAGACAAGTCTGGTGGTCTAACCAGCAAGAGTACGCAGGAGCTCCGCTGTTGTCTTCTTAGCGTCGAGGCGTACGTTAGGTCTAGGTTAGGTAGTGCAAATACCAACCTAGAGGTGGGCGAGGCCCAACCCACCACTTCCATTTGCCACTACGGGAGTATCCTGGGAGTTTTGCTAGCTCCAAAAAGAGGGAACTAAAGGTCTGTGGGCATAGAGTCGTAGTGTGTGAGTTACACTCGTGTGAACATAACATTTAACAGCATAACTTGCATGTCATGGTATAAACATTGCATTTCAACCCATACCCCTATTGTATTAGTCGGTTATGGGACTTCTTATATGATAGGCCTTGCTAAACGACTCCTTGGTCTATAGGTTTGTGTGGGCATTCCTATAAATCAATGGTTACTTTTCTATTATATACATGTCTTTACTTACTGCACTTTACTTATTCTTTACCTGCTCTTACTATGCTCTTTTACTGCTTCAATTATATATATACACATGTGTAATGTAGAAATATTCCCTGACCCTTGCCACCTGCTATTATTTACACCCCTTGTTGTCCTCCGCTTCATCCTTCCCGCACCGTGCCTAGGAGTCACCGGGGGAGGGGTGGGGGATTGGCTTAGTCTTTTTGACTAACGGTCGGTGGACCTTATCATTTTAGGAGACCACGGAGACGGAGCAGCACCAGAGGATGGTGCAGATGGAGGCGGGGTAGTCTAGCACAGGAGCACCAATGTTGGGATCCGTGAGTGTTACTACTTGTTGATTTGCTTCTGCGAGTGTTTATGTAGTGATGATTTAATGTACAGGGCATGAGCCCTTTAATATTGTAACTTTGTTATTTCAGTTATACCATGTGGACATTTATTATATATAGCATGTGATTGTGGACTTGAACTTCTTTTTGTTCGTTTATACTTTTATTTTTCTGTGATCGATATGGCCGGCAGGATCGGTGCTTTGTAGTGGCGACCTTCCCGTGTGTTGGTGTCACCGCAAAGCGGCAGTTCTGGGCATAAGACCCGGGTTTTTAAAAAAGAAAAAAAAGGGGGTCTTACAATAGCACTCATCCCCATGCCCTTTCTTCTACTATGGGAGGGAGTGTTTTCCTTCTTATAGGAGCTCCCATTCTTCCGGTGACCATACATGTTGTCGTGGTCATACCTGTTAGAAAGAAGCAACGCCTCTTGAAAGGTGGTATGAGGCTTAGCCTTAGCCTTGCTCTTTTCTCCCCTCCCTTCTCCCACTTCCATTTTATTGAACCCTAGTCCTCTTCTATTTATTTGAGAAGAAAAGGTGTCAATAATTGGAAGCACTGATTTGGGCTTGGATAATTGAGCCACTAGGCTCTTTTCTTTGAGAAGCTTCTCCTCAAGGTCCATGATGATCTTGTTCTCTTGAGATATGGTGCTCAATTGAACAACTGTTATCCCCTTGAGTTGTCTTATTTCTCTACACATCTGAGCCACTAGGGTAGGTGACTCGGTGCACTCTTTCTCAGCAAACTTATGGGAAGCAATTTCTTGAGCTTGTCTCTTGGCCAGCTTCTTGCTCTTTTTCAGAGCATCCAAGAGAGCACCATACCTGTCAATCAATTGATTGACATCATCCTCAGATTCTAAGTCACTTCCACCAATAGATGAAGGTGCTTCAGATTCTAGGCTTGTCTCATATTCAGAAGAAGAAATGCAGTGGATTAGTACCAGCTCATTATCTGAATTGTTTTGACTCTCCTCATCTTCTGTTAGAGCCATTAGCCCATGGTCTTCTTGGATGTCTTCATCCTCCTCTATGTCACTGTCTGAATGTGAAAAAGGGGCCCTGATTTCAATCCTTGCAGTAGGAAATTCTTCATCCTCTTCTACAACAAACAACCCAATGTAGGCTTTCTCCTCTTCATCTGAATCTGAGATTGAGGACTCAGATTCACTCCAGCTCCTCCCCTTCTTTGCTAGGAAGGATTTTTCACATTTCCTTTCCTTTTGGCGATGATATTTCTTATCACCTTTCTCCTTTCTTTTGACTGGACAGTCATCAAAGACATGTCCAGGATTGCTGCAGCAGTAGCATATAACATTAGATAAAATATGTTTAGCATGTTTAGGGTCATTCATGTCACCCTTGGAGGGTTGCTTTTCTGATCTTGTGAGATCCTTCCTAGAATATGAGGAGGAGGAAGGCTTGCTCTTCCAATGCTTCCTCCTCATCATTTTCTTGAAATGCCTTGAGAAGGCAGCAAACTCCTCATCAGAAGAGATGTTATCAGATGGGCTAGAATCAGAATTTTCTGAGCCAGCAATCTTCCTTGGAGGAGAAGGCATCCTTGCCTTGCTCTTCTTGGATCCCTCAGCCTTGAGGGCCACTATCCTTTCTCTTGCATGAGGCCTGGAAGATGTGTCCTCCTCCTTCCTTGCAGACAGCGATAACTCATAAGAGAGCAGCTTCCCAAACAATGTATGGGTAGGAGTTTCACCCAGCTTGGCCACATCCCTGATGACACATATCTTTGTGTCCTAGTCTCTAGTTAAAGATCTTAGGAACTTGTTAATTAGTTCATAGTCGCTGAATACCCTTTCATAGGACCTCAGTTCATTAACTATTCTGAAGAAAATTTCATTACAGATAGATATGCTTTCTTGGCAGAGCTGCCTGAAAGCTTCATATTCTTGAGTGAGGAGGGATTTCCTATCATCCCTCACTTCAGCAGTCACTTCCATATACACCACAAGTGTATCCCACATCTCCTTGGCTGTTGTACAGTGTACTAAGTTCTGGAAGGTGGAATCATCAATTGCATTCATAATAATGTTCTGAGCTCTTTTATCCATTTTTAATAGTGCAAGTTCATCCTTGGTCAAGTCAGCAAAAGGCTTGGCCACTCTCCTAGTAGGATCAATGGTGGAGGTTGTTTGAAAAGTGAAAGGACCCTGATTCACAGTAATGTAGATCCTAGGGTCTGAGGCTTCCATGAACAACCTTACCCTTTGCTTCCATATGCCAAAGTTTTCTTTGTTGCATATGGGCAACTTCATAGACCCCATCTCCTTCTACAATCCAGTGGAAGCCATTGGTTTCAGATATTACTACTCCTTTGTAGAATCTGGTCAGATAGTTATGTCCTTTTTGACCAACCTAGCTGTGATACCACTTGATACTTTATAGGTAGTAGTCTAGATCACCTAGAGGGGGGTGGGGGGGTGGGTGAATAGGTCACTTTCTTTTCTTGCTTCTTTAACCTAGCTATTTTTAGTAAGTATAAAGATTATAAGTAAACACATAGAAAGCACACAAGCATATATAGAGGTTCCACAAGACAGGGTGTCTTGAGTAGTCCTCTTTTCCCCTTCACTCTTCTAACAATGAGTTAGGCAGGGCCAACACCTCCAAATCAGCATCAAGAGCTTACAACTCAGATTCCTTAGATACTTTGACTTTATGCGCACAGACTTTTAGTTCCCCCTTTTTGGAGCTAGCAAGACTCCCAAGATACTCCCGTAGTGGCAAACAGAAGCGGTGGGTTGGGCCTCACCCACCTCTAAGTTGGTATTCACACTACCTAACGTAGACCAACCGTACGCCTCAACGCAAAAACCGTGGAGCGCCTGCGTACTCTTACTATCTGGACCACCAGACTTTTCATGGCTAAGTGCAAATCCATACATGCCGAGTCAGCGTATCGGCGTCGATTTGAATGAACGTCAATATCGAAGACCCACCACCTTTATGCACATACAATATGATTACCATATATCTATGAGCCATAAGCTCCCCGAGCTAACCCGCTCGTCACCATAACCTTCCTAGCCACTGGCTCGCTGGACTAACCCGTCTGTACTTACAACCACCGAGCCTACAACTCAAAAGACCAAACCAACTAATATACTCGTAACAATGGGGTGTGGGTGAGTATATTATTAATTCAATCTTGTACATCAATATATTACTATAATTTAGGGTTAATCTTGGACTTCCCGAGGTCTACACTGTGAAGGGCTCACAGCGGTACTAGGAGGTACGATGGGATGATATCCCAAACCTCCCTTTCTCAAGAAACTTAATGTTATCGGTAACTACCCATAAGAATACCCTTCTTATCATTACACTTGGATTAACCCTAAGTATTTTATGACCCTCTAAGGGGAAAGATGATCTTTCGTCGATCCCTAGCACAACCTTGCCCATCAGCTTATCGGGCACTCAACATATAGACTCATGTTGGTGACCTCAAATCTCCTCAACCAGACCAAGTACATCATCTACCTCCCATTCCCACCTAATGGTCTACAAGTTACTCAAGTTTTACTGTTTTACTATACACAGACCAAATTAGCTATATGAGTTGCATGAGAGGAGGTACTCCAAATAATCATCTGAATGACCCAAGATTATTACTGGCTGTCAATCATAATATTATAAGACTAAATCTATAAGGTCATAATTTTCCTTTTTTATTTGGCAGATACTATAATTTCTCCAAAATTGGCCAAGTATGAAATTGAACATGAAGTGTAAGATATTCTTATGATATGGCCTAAACAAGCTTATGGAAAATCTATGATATCAAAATAACAGCAAATACAGAATATCACAATTTTTTAGTAAGGTATTAGCCTCTAATTATAATATTGAATAATCATCCATAATTGGTGGCTAATGAAGAAACCACCAAAAATACTTATCCAAAAATTATAGTAAAATTACCAGACCTCTATAATGATAAAAAAAGTTTACTGACTGAGTTTTATAATTTTTCAAAACTATTTAGTCACATAATTAAATATTTCAAGAAAATCCAAACCAGGGCACATTGAGAAGTAACCTACTGATAAACAATTCCAAAAATCATACAAAAATTCACAGAGCTTTCTAATGCCCTAAAATGTCTTATTGCCAAGTTTCATAAATTTCCAGAGAATATTAGGCCCTTATTTATTACATTCTTAGAGCAAAATAGTTGACCTGTGAATGAAGTACTAATTCAATCAATCCAAAATTCACACTAAAATAATCAGAGATTTATATCATGATCATATGAGCACTACCAATCTTTCATCAACAACCAAGGTAAAATGAGCATGTAAATTCCTCTGACAAGAAAGTTCCCTAATTGATTCTTAACTAGTTCAGAGGGAAGAAAAGTGCCTAAAAATTCTCATTAAATTATCTAGGGCTATTCACCACCATGAGGACTTAACCACCAAGTTCCAAGTCCATCCAAGGACATATGACCCTATGCCCTTCATTAAGACAAAAGTGCAACCCTAAGGTTTGAATTATGGTCTTAGGGCATATCCACTCCAAACCATTGGTGGAGGAGTTTTATGTAATATTAAGTCTGTGGCCAAGGTCTCACATCATTTTGATGAGATTTGACCACTGAACCCAACAAGTGCACTTTTGATCTAGAACCCCTTAGTTTAACCAAACTTGGGTTAATTAATTACCCAACCAAATTAATCCCAATTATGTTGAAAATTTTGCCAGAGTCATGTTATATAAGGACCACCCACCAAAATTTGGAGGGGTTTGGTTGTCATTAGACCCTATAATTTTTAGTACATGGATTATTAAATATTTGCAAAAAACCTTAGAAACATGTCTTCCAAAAATTCTCATTTTTGGATATGTTAAGGGTGTGGGTATAAAAAGCCTATGTTTCAAATTTCAAGTCATTTGGATGACTGGATTGATGGGGGCCCACAAATAAAACTTTGGTCACCCCTTTGTATATGTTGCACCATTTTGGGTTCCGTGGTCAGACCACTGACCCAAATTGAATGAAATCAATTTTCAATTAAAGTAGACCTCAGGGGCTACAAGTTTGGTGTTGAACACTTTTTCATCATGAGGCTCTAAGTATTTTCTACAATTAATTATTAGTACTACATATAATATGACAGAAAAATACATTATTTACTCATTTAATATAAATGATCTTGCACAGATCAAGAAGCAAGGATGGACGGCATCCCATCATCTTCCTCCTATGGCCATCGACCAAGATTTCCTGCGCCTAGGCGACCTTTGTCACCATTTTCCTGGCCACCTGAGCACCGTCCCGACCGGCCAATGCCACCACCACCTTTGTTGATGTGGTGATCGACGATTAGCGGTGGTTGGCCGGCCGGAGGTGGCCGGAACAGGGGTATGGAGGCAGAATTAAAACTCCAAAAATGGAGCTTTCGGCCTACCCGATTTGGGGCCCTTTGTCCTAAAGTCATACAACCAATCATGTGAGATCTACCCACGGAGAGAGAGGAGGAGAGGAGGACCTTAGTGGAGGGGAGATTCCTTATCGTTTTCCGATTAGCCATGGCCGACCTTGGAGCTTTTGGCACCTTTGCAATCTCCTATCCAGACGGGCCGACTCCTTCAGTTAGGTGGGGGAAAATACTCCCCTCAGTCTAGTGATGAATATAAGAGGCTCAATTGGGGATGAGAAGAGGTGTAACTTCCAATTTTCCTGAAGGCCATTAATGGCCATTTTCGTACATGGTGAAAACTGTTGGAGCCTATGTTCCGCATCTCTTGGTTTGAGAATAACAAATACCATGATGTATTTGATCTTGTATTTTGTGTGTTTATAGTGTGCATGTTGTACAAGAACTATAGCTACACATCCCTATGAGTAGTATACTACATGGAGATGACACTCTGAAAAGAGAGCTAACGCTCGCGTTAGTTATTAACACCCCGCATTAATAACCGTTGAGAAGGAAACCATTGAGAAGGAAACCGTTGAGAAGGAAACCGTTGAGAAGGAAACCGTTGAGAAGGAAGTCGTCGAGAAGAAATGTCATCGAGAATGAATCTGTCGAGAAGCCAGAGACAACGTCAGGCATTAAGACTTAATGTTGGGCGCTAGCCATTCGACGAAATGTGATGCCGGTCGACGAAACTACGTTGGACGACAGTTGTTGACGTTCGACGAAATGGGATTCCGTTCGACGAATTTGTGTTCGACAAAATGAGGTTCTGGTCGACAAAAATTGCGGTTGACAAAATGGGATTCCGTTCGACGACATTGCGTTCGACGCACTTTGATGGCGTTCGACGAAATTGAGTTCGGCGACATTGCGTTCGACAAAATTTGATGGCGTTCGACAAAATTGTGTTCGACTAAATTTGATGGAGTTCGACAAAATTTCGTTCGACGAAATTTGATGGTGTTCGACGAAATGAGATGTCGTTCCACAAACTGCCATGATCTTGACAGTTGCGCGATTTCAGCCATGACAGTGCGCGTTCACTAACGCTGGCGTTAACTCTTAACGCCACGCATTAGCTACCGAGGCTATTTAAAGTACAACCCCTCTCATTCCTTGAGAGATGATTCCAAAATTCTAATAATTTTAAGAGAGGCTCATGTACAGCAATTAAGAGATCTCCCTTGGGCTATCATGAAGATCTAAAGAGGATTTTGAAGGAGAAGGTCTACAATGCATATTCCATACGAAGGACGATCGTTTCAAGAATGCCAGCATCTACATCGCCTTCGTCTTCACCTTCAGAATTTTTTGGGGAGTTTTCTTTACTTATCTTGTAATCTTTTACTTTTTTCCTTTTGTAATTTGTGTAGAGAAATCGTTTGGGGAGATCGTCGGATTCTGAGAAGGATTCTGTGGGTAATTCGTCGTGGTTGTTGGCGACTAGGTCCTTGTGCGGCTTAGGGGGTAATTCACCGCCATGTGCGTGGCGACTAGGTCAAGGGTAGATCTAAGGGGTGGCTAAAGTCCTTATCTGGGGATAGATAGCTATAGCCAACCGGTCCTTGGGAGAAGGACTAGTGAAACATCAAAAAGTGTTTTTACATATTCTAGCCTTGATTTCTAGAGTTATATAAATCAAACATTTGTGTATTCAATTTATTATGAAATAAAATCATGACTTTTAATGTTCTATTCAATTGATTTTATTTCCTCTTCAAGAATGTTTTAATTTATGTTTTCATCAAAGTATTAAATTAACATTTGTGTAATTATCTTTGAAATACAATAATCGTTTTCATTATCTCTGATTTTCTGGAATTGTATTTCATTTTAGATTTCATAAGTAAAATCACTGTGACAATCTTTTTGTTCTAAGGAATATGTTCTAGAGAGCTAACGCCAAGCGTTAACACTTAACACCGACATTAGCAAAAGTTAACAAAAAGTTTTGTTTCTCTTGTTTAAAAAGGAATCTTCAATACAATCTTTTCAGAGATATCAAAATATATTTTCTTATAAAATATTCCTAAACTTTGATCACAAACTTTGATAAATTTAATTAAGATTTAAAATTCCATAAAACCCTTATTCACCCCCCCCTCTAAGGGCGCCGTAAGATCCAATACGTGGTATCAGAGGGTAGGTTATTCTAATACGACTTCACAACCTGGAATAATGGCGTTTCATGATCTCGCATCTTCTAGAGGGGATAATTTTTATGAAAATGAAAAATCATTATGTCCACCATTATTTATGGGTGAAAATTATAATGGGTGGAAAACACTTATGGAAAATTTTCTTAAAACTTTGGATTTTGAAGTTTGGAATATTACAATTAAAATGCACCCAATTATTCTAAATAAAAATGAAATGTTTATAAATGTCAAATCTTTGAATAGTCTATATTATGCTCTGGATCAAAATATTTTCAAACTTATTTATACGCTTCCTACTGCTTTTGATTTTTGGAAATTTCTTGAGAACACTTATAGTCTTCCTTCCACAGATGATGAACAAGAGGAATTCCTTATGGATCCAAGAGAAGAAATCGATGAGGACTCATGCTTGGAGGAAGATCTATCTAAGAGAGAAACAATATTGAACTCAATTGATGGCAAAACATCAAGCAAAAGAGAAGATGGGAACTATTGTAAGGTAAGAAAATCTAAATCTTCTCTTTTTGTAACAAATTCTATTTCTACATTTCGTATGCTTGAAATTGCTAAACGTAGAATTAAGAAATTGAAAAATGCTATTTCCAAATTACGTTTAGAAAATAAAACTTTAAAAGCAAGTGCTAAAGTAGAATTTTATATTGATGTTTCAAATTCTCATTCATGCTCTTTAATTAAAAATGCTAAACCTTGTTTTGATTATAATACTTTTAAAGAAGAACTCAAGGTTTTGGAAAAAAGGTCTTTTAACTTCAAAAGAGCATAATGAAAAATTGATAAAAGAAAATGATAATTTAAAGGATAAACTAGAATCATTAAAAATGTTTATTCAAAATTGTTCATATAATAAAAAATCTTTTATTTCTAGTTTATCAAATTATCAAAAGCCTAGAAGCTTAGCATCATATTATAAGACTATGTCTATAAGAAAGAGTGGAAATGAAAATCATCAAAATAAGAACCAATCATTTAAAATATATTGTAACCCACTCTTTCAACATTCAATTCTTAAGAAAGAGCATCACTCTTATAAACTCTCAAAGAATCAATATAATAAAATTCATTATGATTAGCAACATCAATGTATTTTGAAAAATAATTTGAATAAACATAAATCCCAAATGAATTATTTTTCAAACAACTATCATCACAAAAATATGTCAAATAATAATAATATAAATTTAAAAGATAAACAACCAAAGTATGAATGGAGGCCCAAAATTAAAAATGAAACACTAACTCCACTTGTAAAGGCCCATTCATCACTATCTCCCCAAAATCCAACACGATGTATTTGGGCAACAAAAGGAACCATCACACTTGGTCCCCTTTGGATACCTAAATCTCTCGTTCACTAGGAATCATTGTATTGCATGAAGTAGAAATAAATTAAAAATAAAATATTATTACTCTACTTCATGATATGCTTAATTGCTTTTTCTTTTGTTTATTTTTTATTTTTGAGCCAACACACTATGATCACTTTATATATCATGAGATATGACTTTCATTTTAAACCTAATGTTTAACAAATCAAATTGAATTAAATTGAACATAAAGTCATAATTTTTAAGTGATCTATCTTTTCTTTTTCTATATTTTATTCCTGTTAAATCCATTGCCTCTAAATGTCTTATATTATCATTATAAATTGAATGCTAAATATGCTAAATGATATTATAAAGACTAATTAAATTACTTTCAAAATTGGATTTAAATGGACTTTAGGGGTCTTAGGCTAAAATATTAAATGCACAACTTATTGCATATTTGTCTATTTTTCGTTGCTGCATATAATAGCCCCTATATTGAAAATCATAATCGAGAAAAATCAGAATCAAATAATATAAAAAACAATGTGTTTTAAATCAAATATTGTAACTCTATTGCTAACGCCGCGCGTTATCACTAACACTGGCGGTAGCATATTTTCCTAAAAATTCTGATTTCTCTAATTATTATTTTCTGAAAAATTATTTTACTATGTTAAGTATCATTATCTTCTACTTTCAGATACCTTGTATTTGTTTTTTATAATTTATACAAATTAAAATCAAAAAGAAAATTTACAAAACATTTCAAAATAACCAAAACAAATTTTTTTGTTCCTTTATATATATGTAGTATAATATTCACTTTACAAACTGTCACTATATATTATAAGGATGAATATGAACCATACAATCACCACCATGATCTATTGATATCCTATGCCAAAATTCACTATATTCATATATCATAATTCATGATCTATTAAGACCTATCTTAAATCAACTTATTCTATCAACCTTAGGAATTATGAAATATATGATTGCAATTGGTATTATAGTTTCATATCATGTTTTTTGTGTGTGATGTGCATCTCTTTTGTTTGCATGTATCTCAGTATCTTTAGACCTATGAATTAACTTGATATCAACAAGATGAAATCAAATAGAATTGTCACTTCTTTCTAGGTCTATAAAAATTCAAAACTCTATGTTTGAATACATGCAATTCAATTATTTATTTGTCCAATTTTACTTAGCTTTGCACCTTGTTGTTGTAATTCATCATACTAGCATCATCACTTACCATTGGTAGAAATCAATGTCCATGCTAGTTATATATCTTGCAATGCTAAAGTAAATTATATTACTAAAATATGAAAATCATAATTTCCTTTGTAGTTATTTGCATTAATAAAAAATTTCTAAATGGATTTAAAATCAACAATCTTCGATATAAGTGTAAATACAAAACTAATCATGCAATTATACCATAGTTAATATATTTAAGGCTTACACGCTTAGTATGTCCATAATCATTAAACCTATAACATGTGTCTCACAATAGCGAGGGCGTAGGATTGTGTGCTTTAGAGACCTAACCTCTAAGTCATGTCTTGTCCATAACCAGGGAGGGTTCCAGTAGGGCCTTGCGAGGCACTGGGGGGAAAGAGTGCTAGGTTGAGCATCGTATTTTGTATGCATATGGGATTAACACCCCAACCTATGACATGTGTGCAGCTCCTCATAACCATCTGTCACTTAATATGGGGCTAGAGTGTAGTCATGTAGTTAAGGTATCTTGATCTTAGATATACTTATATTATATTCATTGCATGAATATTATCTCACTCTTTATACTTAAATCATGCATATTTGTTTTTATTCTAACATTGCATCTTGTGTTTGCATATTTTATTATTTTGACCTTTGATGTTTTTACAAAACACAAGTATTTGAAAAATCACCAAAAACATGTTAAAAGAGCCTTCAAATCTAATCAATATACTCTAAAATTTCAACTGAAGGAAGGCCTCTTTATAATACAAATGAATTTTGAAAAACTTTTTTTTTCAAAACATCAAAATCTGCAGTTCTGTCCCGACGTTAAGAAGCTAACGCCTGGCGTTAGCTCCTTTGCTCGAAACAATTTTTGTTGTTGTTTTGAGTCATTTCTAGTATTATTTTAATATTTTATGTGTGTTTTATTTCTCTGTTTGTAAAAAGTTTTCTATCTTTTTATTTCCTTTAAAAACAAAATTTTATTTCTTTTCAAAAAAATTATGTATTTTCTCATGCATTATTCTGGGTATATATCTCTGGCATAGAATATCATTTACTGAAAGGGCTATTAACGACTATATTTTCCAGAGAATATATATATAAAAAAACAAATACAAAATTACAAAACAATTTCAAAGAACAATTTTTTTTTCTCTTTGTTTGTTTATTGTTTTGTGCTTAAATAAAAAATTTATTAAAAAATTTTATTAAAAAAAATTGATTGTTATTCATTGCCATTGTAAAGGATGATTAATTATATCAATTAAAGATTAAATACAATGTTTAATTTAACTTTCAAGTTTCATAAAAAATATTGTTTTGTATTTGTCATGCCTTGAAAATTATGTTGTTATGTGCAATGAAATTGATTGTAGATAAACATGTGTAGAAACACTTAGCATGCCTCTAAGTATGAGTAATGTATTATGTTTGATAATGATTTATTCACTCACTTATTTTTGATAATCTACAGGTGTTTACAATTCTATACTTGCATGATTGTGTAGTGTAATAACATAAATAATTAAAATGCATAAATAGATTACCTACACAACATTGAATTGGTTATTACAATTCATTGTATTTCATGCACTTATTCGTTAGAGAAATGTGGTTTCAAATGCAATGTTTGCAAATCAAGTGAATTCGGAGTCCTTTGTCACTAAACAAAAAAGCAAATAATAAATGACAAGGAAAGCTCCACCAAGCACTACTCACCCTCCTGATAAGTTTTAATGAGCATTGTGAGGTTGAGCACCTTGGCTAAGGAATTGTAAAGTGTCTTGTAGCAAACAATTTATATACCACTTCTCTTAGTACACCGGATCACAAAAAAATTGAAAATAAAGCTAAAAAGTATAAAAGTGATCCCCAAGCACTACTTTGCACCCTGATAAGTCTTAATAAGCATTGTGTGTGCAGAGCACCTTGGTATTTGTACTCTTTATTCATGTGCATTGAAATATTGTGGAAGTAATAGTATTTGTGTATTTTAATATTGTGTTATTTCATTATACATGTCATGTGTTTTCGATTGATTCACTTGTATACTTTATCAAAAGACTATTGTGTACACATCATTATCTTTCATAAAACTTCTACTCATGAGAATTGGATCCTAATGCTCATCTACTCAATTCTCTACAAACTTAAGTGAATGCACTAGATAACAAAGCATGATCGCTACAATGTTTATGTTTACTTGAAATGCAAATTTTATTACATTGTAGTTTTTGTATCTTTTCTTAATATTATGAAATCATGCTTGCAATTTTTATCTTAATGGAATAGCATCTCTTCAATCTTTAACTCAAACATCAATTTTCAAATTTAAAACTCATTATCCTTTGTATGTTTTTACCTTCTAAAAAGATGTTTAGGTTAAAGAGTGCTTATTATATTCTTCTGCTAATTTTACCACTAATGCTCATTCATGACTATTGTTTTTAACGCCATGGTTTTCTTTTCAACAAATGGTATCTTAAAATAGAATGCTTACTTTATTATTTCAGTTATGTTGCTTACTACTTATTGTTACACCATGCTTATATTTTTCTCAACAAGTAGTATTTAACAAACTTTTGATTGCATCCTATTTTTCTTCTCGACATAGAACATATTACTTCTTTTTGCACACTCTCACCTAAACCCTCTTTTGATACTACCAAAAGGAGAGAATAAATTTCATAAATCTAATATTTAGGGGGAGTGCATTATAATGATTTCAAACTCAAAGAAAGTATTTATGTAGGGGAGTAATAATAAAGGAGGTTCATACAATATCATATGCTCGATCTTGACAATCCTTTAATAAGTGTTTCCTAATCAATCTTAATAGATATACACTCATCCCTACCCACTTTTGCTAATAACAAAGGGGGAGAAGAAATTGAGAAATCTAGTCAAATAGATATTTAGGGGCAGTAAATTATAAGAGAACACTTATGTAGGGGGGACTTCATATCAAAAGAGTATCCATTATCGTTATCAAATCCATCATGCTCTTAACCTGTTATTCATGCATATCTTATTACCGCACTTATCTATAAACACAAACTGTCTTAATCTCACTAATTTCTCATGCTAGGTATTTGTTATTATCAAAAGGGTGAGATTGTTGGAGCCTATGTTCCGCATCTCTTGGTATGAGAATAACAAATACCGTGTTGTGTTTGATCTTGTGTTTTGTGTGTTTACAGTGTGCAAGTTGCACAGGAACTATAACTACACATCCCTATGAGTAGTATACTGCATGGAGATGAATCTCTGAAAAGATAGCTAACGCTCGCGTTAGTTGTTAACGCCCTGCATTAACAACCGTTGAGAAGGAAACCATTAAGAAGGAAACCATTGAGACGGAAACTGTTGAGAAGGAAACCGTTGAGAAGGAAACCGTTGAGAAGGAATCCGTTGAGAAGGAAACCGTCGAGAAGAAATGCCGTCGAGAACGAATCCGTTGAGAAGCCAGAGACAATGCTAGGCGTTAGGACTTAACGATGGGTGCTAGCCGTTCAACAAAATGTGATGCCGGTCGACGAAACTGCGTTCGACGATAGTTGTTGACGTTCGTCGAAATGGGATTCCATTCGACGAATTTGTGTTCGATGAAATGAGGTTCCAGTCGACAAAAATTGCGGTTGACAAAATGGGATTTCGTTCGACGATATTGCGTTCAACGAACTTTGATGGCATTCGATGAAATTGAGTTCAGCGACATTGCATTCGACGAACTTTGATGGCGTTCGAAGAAATTGTGTTCGACGAACTTTGATGGCGTTCGACGAAATTTGATGGCGTTCGACGAAATGAGATGTCGTTCCACAAACTGCCACGATCTTGATGGTTGCGCAATTTCAGCCACGACAGTGCACGTTCACCAACGCTGGCGTTAACTCTTAACGCTACGCGTTAGCTCCCGAGGTTATTTAAAGTACAGCCCCTCTCATTCCTTGAGAGATGATTCCAGAATTCCAATAATTTTTAGAGAGTCTCGTGTACAACAATTAAGAGATCTCCCTTGGGCTATCATGAAGATCTAAAGAGGATTTTGAAGGAGAAGGTCTACAACGCATATTCCATACGAAGGATGATCGTTTCAAGAACGCCAACATCTACATCGCCTTCGTCTTCACCTTCAGAATTTCTTGGGGAGCTTCTCTTTACTTATCTTATAATCTTCTACTTTTTCCTTTTGTAATTTGTGTATAGAAATTGTTCAGGGAGAACGTCGAATTCCGGGAAGAATTCCGGGGGTAATTCATCGCGGTTGTTGGCGACTAGGTCCTTGTGTGGCTTAGGGGGTAATTCGCCGCCTTGTGCATGACGACTAGGTCAAGGGTAGATCTAGGGGTGGCTAGAGGCCTTATCTGGGAATAGATAGGTTATAGCCAACCGGTCCTTGGGAGAAGGACCGGTGAAACATCAAAAAGTGTTTTTACATATTCTTACCTTGATTTCTAGCGTTATAGAACTCAAACATTTGTGTATTCAATTTATTATGAAATAAAATAATGTCTTTTAATGTTCTATTCAATTGATTTTATTTCCTCTTCAAGAAGGTTTTAATTTATGTTTTCATCAAAGTATTAAATTAACATTTGTGTAATTATCTTTGAAATACAATAATCATTTTCATTATCTCTGATTTTCTGGAATTGTATTTCATTTTAGATTTCATAAGTAAAATCACTGTGACAATCTTTTTGTGGTAAAGAATAATTTTTGGAGAGCTAACGCCCAGCGTTAACACTTAACGCCGGCGTTAGCAACAATTAACAAAATGTTTTGTTTCTCTTTTTTAAAAAGGAATCTTCAATACAATCTTTTCTGAGATATCAAAATATATTTTCTTATAAAATATTCCTAAACTTTGATCACAAACTTTGATAAATTTAATTATATTTAAAATTCCATAAAACCCTTATTCACCCCCCCTCTAAGGGCGCCGTAAGATCCAACAAAAACCTCCCATCTCAGCCCACGTGTGGGCTAAAAAACTCCTAAACTTCTTGTAACAGCCAGAGGAGATGAATCCCCATCAATTGGGAGATCAATTGGCCTCCCTTGGCCATGAATGTCATTAATCCTCTCTTTCTCTCTCCACAATTTTTGAGGAAAATGGTGTTTTCTCTCTCCTGGTCAAATTCTCTGAAATTGAATGGTAATTTCAGTAACTCCCAGCCTTATTAGCTAGTGGACCACTTCAATTGGGTCTGGCCCAAGTAGATTGGGCTTGATTAGGTCAAAATAGGGCATTTTGACCTAAAATTAGGGTGGACTTGACTTTGGTCAATTTGACCATTTAGGTTGAACCAAATGGGTGGCTAGTGACCCATTGGCCTCTCCTTAGAGTTAGGAAGGTGTAGGTGGAGTCAATTTGGCAAGGTGGAGGCCAATTGACCCACATTAGGGCAATTTGACCAAATTAGTGCTAGAGTTGACTTAGTTCAAATTGGCCAAACTGGTGGCCCAATGATGGGGCTTTTTGGTCTATTGGGTCCCTAATATCCTTATAAGGGTACGGGCAAGGTCAAATTGGCATGGTGGAGGCCAAATTGACCCTAATTAGGCTACTTTGACCAATTTAGGGATAGGGTTGACTTTGGTCAACTTGGCCACTTTGGTTGACCCCAATGGGTCCTTGGTGCTCTAAGAGACCAATTAATGGGCTAAGGATGGCATGTTGGTGTCAAAGGGTCAAGGTGAGGCCCTAAAGTCCAATCCTAAGCTTGGTAACTAGAAATTGCTATCTACAGACCAAGGTGCTCTTCCCCTTCAAGCCTAAGGCCAAGTGGTCTCTTCAAGCTTCCTAGGGTTTTGTCATGACCTAGTCATGACAAACCACTCTAGGGGTCTAGTTGTTTGGGGGATGTTACATATGGGATTCACTAATTGTATACATGGAAGGCATTGAGGAAGTAAGAGATGACAAAAAATATCATCTCAACCAAGAATATAAGGCCTTCAGGTAGGAGAAGAAGGACTTGATTGCTAAACGCAATGAAAAGTTCTTTAGGATAGTCAATGGACCAAAGAACTATGGGAGAGATTTCTCCAACTATGATCTGAAAGACAAGTTCTTGAGGTCCCTCAACAAAGAGTACGACAATAAGATTTGTTCCATAAGGGAGATAGGGAATCTGGCCAACATCCAGTCCCAAAATCTGTATGGGAAGCTGCTATCCCATGAGCTACATCTGAATACCAGGAAGGCAGAAGAAGAGTCTTCCAAATCTCACTCTAGTGATAAGTCTGTGGCTTTCAAGGCTGAAAGGTCCAGGAGAAGTAGAGAGGACTCCCTAGCCCTCATGGAGAGAAATGCTGAAGAAGAAGAATCTGAGACCAGCACTTCAGGCTCAGATCTTTCAGATGGAGAACTGTCCTTTTTCTCCAAGCAATTTAAGAAGTTGCTGAGCAAGAGGAGACAGTGGAAGAACAAACCATCATCCTCCTCCATCTCAAAGAAATATCACAATATTTCTAATAGGACAAAACACAATCCCAAAAGGGACAGGTATGAATCAAAATAGAACAATAGTTTTCTTCTGATATTGTGTGTTATTGGTGCAAGATATGTCATAGCTGACTGTCCAGATAAAAGGAAAGAGGAAAAAAGAGATGATGAGAAGATTTCATAAAGGCAAGAAATCTAAAAAGAGCTTCATAGCAAAGAAGCCCAAGACATTGAGTGATAGTGACTCAAGTTCATCAGAATCTGAAGAAGAAACTGATGCACAAATCTTAGCACACCGCTATAGGCGGTAGCAAGACTGCGGCACGAAATGGCAGTGTACCGATCGTTCAAGTAATATAAAATGTGGGAGTGAATCCCCAAGTATCGATCTCGAAGGAACACAGTAAGGTGGAGTTAACTATTGAGGACGGACTTGAGATTGAAGTCCTTAAGTCGGATGGAATGCGTGAGAGTTGATTTGGCTTTTGGAAAATAAAATAAAATACTACAACTACTCCTATGCAATGTCGATATGCAATGCTTCGCTTGGCGGGATGGAGACTAGGCAGGCCTTGAGTGCGCTGCTTCGAAAGGGCGGATGGACGAGTAGGCAAACAGAATCGAACTATGCAGGCCTTGAGCACGCTGCTTCGTTAGGCGAATGGATTACACGGGCCGCTATGCCACGCTTTACTAGGCGGATGGACGAGAAAGCACGTGGATGGAATGTTTCGCACCGGCGGAGTCGAGGTGGATTACACGGGTCGTTAGCATCGCTTAGCTTGGCGAATGGAAAAGTAGGCACACGAAATGGGCGAATAGTCAGGCGAAATGGATGGTGGAATGGGGGCGCTCCTCAAATCAAATAAACCACAAATGTGAACACAAAACCATGGAAAATTACACTAATAACATTTAGGGGTTATGGACATCATTCATATAGAAACATACAAACCACACACATCAAATAAAATCAGCAAAAATAATAAGGAGGAGGTAGGATTACAACCGAAGCACGAAGACTCGTCGGAGATTCACGGCCGGAATCTAGGGTTGTCAATCCTCATCCGGGCTCGGTCTTCAACTGTCGTCTGGGGTAGAAGAGGGCTGTCACTACCTCCCAATGGACCCGTCTTCTTCGTCAATAGCCTTCAACCACGATATTGCCGGAGAACTCCAAGGATATAGTGCAAAATCTGTTGAAATGGAGCTTGGAAGCTTCTGAATGATGGAGGGGGCCGAGAGGATACTCCGGCTCGAGATTGGCGTGAAGAATATGCCCGGAGCACCTCCAAATGGTGGGCGGCGATGGAGCGGTGAAAATGGCGTGGAACTGGAGCTCTTGGACGTGTGAAAAGAAGATCTATCCATCTAGGGCGGAATCTGCAGCTTATATAGAAAATCAGTCAGAAATTGGTCACGCACGGTCGAACGCACGACCGTGCGTGGACCGTGCGATATTTAACAAGTATAAAGGCAAGGAAGATGAAGAAGGTGCGCCCGTGCATTTTACTCACGCACAGTCGAAGCCGACCATGCGTAGAAATGTATGGGTAAATTCAGAAAACTCGAAATTCCGCAACCAATAGGAGGTCGTGTGTTTTGTTCGCGCACGGTTGAGGCCAACCGTGCGTGAAGAAAATGCACGAGCGGGGCAGATCACCATATTGACCAGCCGATCATAACACACTATCACAGCCGACCGTGCGTCAAGAAAATGCACGACCTTGCGATTCATACAGGATGAATTCTGGGCAATATGGACGATCTGCCCACCTGCACAACACACACAAACGCTGGGAACACACCTCCAGCACAAGAAATAAAGCATAAAAAGAATGAGGAGCACGTTGTGCTTACCCCCAACACTAACGCGTGCAAATGCACCCTACAATGGGCCTAAAAGTGCACTTAGCAGGGAATAACAAATATGAATAAAAACATGTCTAAGTGTAGTGCAAAGACTAGAAATACGACCCAGATGAGCCCATAAATGTATATATAAATGGGACTCATCACACACCCAGACTTACCTGTTTGCGCGTCCCGAGCAAACAAATCCGGCGGAGTATGAAAATGGTAGTTGGCATAGAGAATTGCAAAGAAAGAGTAAGATGCGAAGTATCATACCCATGCAAATAAAAATTATGTAAAAGAAGATTATAACTATACTAACTAATTTACAATAGTATAAATGCGTAAATAGAGATTTATTTGTACTCAGATGGTGAATCATGAAGAATTTTTTTGATCATGCCCGGTGTGAAAGTAAACAAGCCACTCAGGTGGGTGTTGCTAAAGACCGGAATTTGGGAATAACTCCGCTGAAATCCATCAACGAAGAGAACCATAAGCTTGCCCGGTTACACTCTCTCCACGGCGCTAGCAAACTCACAAGTTAAATCAATAGGACTTTCAAGTTATAATGGGGCTTAGGTTACGGTATGCTATTCAATGATAAACTTGACGGCTACGCAACCCAATTGAGTCAAAAGATAATGCTGCACCAAAACAAAACCAAGAACAATGCTAGTGTGACACACTCCAAGACTTAGCTTGAAAACTGGGTGTGCACCCAGCCTACTCTATACAAATACCAATTGAATTTTTTTCTATTACGCCTAAGGGGATTTCTTTTCATTCTAATTCTTTTCAATTTTTTTCTTTTAACTTCATTTTTTTTCTTTTTCTTTTATCCCCCGGTTGGTTTACAACAATGTGTTCAGCACACAATACACTTTTACTTCACATCACAAAAATTCCATACATCACATCCAAATATGAAATGTAATTTCAGTTAAATCATTTTTTTGGTTGCGATAATAGGATAAGCTTCAGGCTTTGGTGATTGAAAGAAGAGCTGAAACAAAAGAGGGGTAGGCACAAACTTGGCTTACAAAGGTAAATGCATATGTCATGCAAAACAAAGCTCAAACTAGCCGAAAAATGGCCTACATCACATTTAACAAAATAAGTTGTTCTCGCCCATGCTTCAAGAGTCGCTTGGGGCAAGTTCTTAGCTCACGAGAAAGGTAAACCTTCCTTCCGACTCGAGCAACACACAACTAGCGCTCGCTTACACACAACACCGTGCTACCACAAATTTCATTCACATTCACAGATTGAGTATAATAAATCTAAAACTACGCAAAAACACTAATCGTAAATTAAATGCATAGAAATAATCTAATTTTACTCAAATTTCTACTGGAGCAAGCAGATGCGACTAGAGCACTACAAGAGTCAACATCGCATTCTGATTTGCAATTCCTAAGCTAACATCCTATTTCACATTCCAACCACAATAAGCATGAACGGAAACACACACACAAGTGAGTGCACGCTCAAGTGGGTGTAGTGGTGTGCGATGAAGATGAACAATACTAAATAAATGAGATTAATATACTTCTAGTATGCAAATGATATGTGCACGTGCAGTGGGTAACACATAGCGGCTCTCCCCCAGACTTAATCTAAGCAACATACACAAATGACATAACCATGAAAATTAAATAAAAGACTAGGGGAAGAAACGTTACCCATGCTCAGAAATGAGCATACCAGAAGATTGGCGTGTAAACTAAGAAAAAGCTGCGGCATCCGCCATCTAGAAAAAGTACCTGCATGGTAGACAGCTCCAAGCAAAAGAAAATATAAATACTAAATTATTAGCGGATTAGAGAAATAAAAACAACCAAAACTTGGTTGTCTCCCATTAGAGCTTTTGTTTACCGTCCTTAAGCTGGACTTAATACCTGTATTATGCAGTTTTATAGGATTGTCTAATCATAAAAGCAAAAGTTAATAAAGTATACTAATTATTATTACACAACCAGCAGAGAAATTAACTATATGTTGATTTAAAGTGATAACTAGAAATGAAAGAAATGGGTCTGAAGACCCAGCAGTAGGGGTAGAAAGAAGGATTTATCCTCCATCCCCAAATCTCTTTCTTTTTAGCCTTCTTCTTCTCTTCCGACATTAGCTCAGGATATGAATATCTTTTGCCTCCCTGTAGCCAATCCTTCAAGGGAAACACCATCAATGCACTGTATTTCCCCTGCCAGTATTGGTTTTCATCATTACCCAAAAATGGGTCAACATACTCAAAATCCTGCATGGATGGAAAAGAATAAGCATTAAAAATATCAGGAAGAGGAGATAGAGGTGGATCAGCAGTGGAGGGCATTTCAGATTCGGCTTCCAAAAGATTTACCACTACTGAATCCCCCTGCATGTGTTCAATCCAAGAAGGATGGTCAGGAAACAAAATAGAAGAAAGACATAAATAATCTGTAATTATGGGAGTGATCCCAGTTTCACTCCCGGTAGGATCCAAGGATAGATCGCTATCATAATCGTAAGTATCATAGCGAGGGGAACCCAAGAACTCAAGGGCCTCGGTGGTGAATTGGACCTCCTCGTCGCATGAGGAAGTGCAAACCTCCTCATCAGAGAGAGTATCCTCCTCATCCCACCGAGGTGCACCATCATGTTCAAAGTATTCATTCTCCCCTTCGGGGAAAACAAACTCCTCATCCCACTTTTGAGAATCCTCCGAGTCAGAAGCATCACCCCACTCCTTCACTTCGATAGAATCATAAAGAATGTGTGTAGAAAAATCTTGCAAAGAAATTGGAGGAACAAAAAGATTTGGTTCCTCCACAAAAAGATCTGCTAACGCCTCCCCGATGGAGAGAATACTTTCCTCATCCCACTCAGGTACATCTAGGAGCTCCCATTCCTCTCCTTGTTGGCTAACAGATGAGTGATCGACATCACTAGGTGTGAAGCCATACACAGGGAGTGAGGAGACCATGCACGAAATAAGATCAGGGGTAGAGGGAACGATTGCCTCCATGGGTAAAGAATGAGTGATATGGACAATGTTGTCATGAGTGAAGGAGCGGCGGTCAGGATTGAAGAGACTAGGACAGTCCCTCAATTCATGACCCTCTCCTCGACACAACAAGCAAATAAGGTTCCTACACTGCCTAGCATTTAACTCCTTCATTTGGTCTATATAATAAACCATCTTGTCGTAAGTGCTAGGAGAAATATCCCATGACGACATTTTCAATAATTAAAGCAGATAAAATGAAACTGAAATTCCTTGCAAGGAAATTTACACAAACTAATAAAACTCCTTGGATTAAACTAGCATAAAACTTTAAAACATGAGAGGAAGAAACAATAACAAACAATATATAATTAAAAAGCAAACAAAAATAATAAAGCGGCTATACACACTGGAAGAACTACTATCTCTTGTCTCCCTATACAGCAAACTCACACGTCTGTGTTCCCCGGCAACGGCGCCAAAAACTTGATGCGCAAATCTTAGCACACCGCTATAGGCGGTAGCAAGACTGCGGCACGAAACGACAGTGTACCGATCGTTCAAGTAATATAAAATATGGGAGTGAATCCCCAAGTATAGATCTCGAAGGAACATAGTAAGGTGGAGTTAACTATTGAGGAAGGACTTGAGATTGAAGTCCTTCAGTCGGATGGAATGCGGGAGAGTTGATTTGGCTTTTGGAAAATAAAATAAAATACTACAACTACTCCTATGCAATGCTTCGCTTGGCGGGATGGAGACTAGGCAGGCCTTGAGTGCGCTGCTTCGAAAGGGCGGATGGACGAGTAGGCAAACGGAATCAAACTGTGCAGGCCTTGAGCGCGCTGCTTCGTTAGGCGAATGGATTACACGGGCCTCTATGCCCCGCTTCACTAGGCGGATGGACGAGAAGGCATGCGGATGGAATGGTTCGCACCGGCGGAGTCGAGGTGGATTACACGGGCCGTTAGCACCGCTTAGATTGGCAGATGGAAGAGTAGGCACATGGAATGGGCGAGTAGTCAGGCGGAATGGATGGTGGAATGGGGGCGCTCCTCAAATCACGTAAACCACAAATATGACTACAAAACCATGGAAAATTACACTAATAATATTTAGGGTTTATGGACATCATTCATATAGAAACATACAAACCACACACATCAAATAGAATCAGCAAAAATAATAAGGAGGAGGTAAGATTACAACCGAAGCACGAACACTCGTCGGAGATTCACGGCCGGAATCTAGGGTTGTCAATCCTCGTCCGGGCTCGGTCTTCAACTGTCATCCGGGGTAGAAGAGGGTTGTCAATACCTCCCAATGGACCCGTCTTCTTCGTCAATAGCCTTCAGCCACGATCTTGCCGGAGAACTCCAAGGATATAGTTCAAAATACGTTGAAATGGAGCTTGGAAGCTTCTGAATGATGGAGGAGGCCGAGAGGATACTCCGGCTCGAGATTGGCGTGAAGAATATGCCCGGAGCACCTTCAAATGGTGGGCGGTGATGGAGTGGCGAAAATGGCGCGGAACTGGAGCTCTTGGACGCGGGAAAAGAAGATCTATCCATCTAGGGCGGAATCTGCAGCTTATATAGAAAATCAGTCAGAAATTTGTCACACACGGTCGAACGCACGACCTTGCATGGACCGTGCGATATTTAACAAGTATAAAGGCCAGGAAGATGAAGCAGGTGCGCCCGTGCATTTTACTCACGCACGATCGAAGCCGACCGTGCATAAAAATGCACGGGTAAATTCAGAAAACTCGTAATCCGGCAACCAATAGGAGGTCATGCGTTTTGTTCGCGCACGATTGAGGCCAACCGTAGGTGAAGAAAATGCACAAGCAGGGCAGATCACCATATTAACCAGCCGATCATAACGCACGATCACAGCTGACCGTGCGTCAAGAAAACGCACGACCGTGCGATTCATACAGGATGAATTCTGGGCAATATGGACGATCTGCCCACCTGCACAACACACACAAACGCTGGGAACACACGTCCAGCACAAGAAATAAAGCATAAAATGAATGAGGAGCACGCTGTGCTTACCCCCAACACTAACACGTGCAAATGCACACCACAACGGGCCTAAAAGTGCACTTAGCAGGGAATAACAAATATGAATAAAAACATGCCTAAGTGTAGTGCAAAGACTAGAAATACGGCCAAGATGAGACCATAAATGTATATATAAATGGGACTCATCAGAAACCTGCATTGGGCTCACTATAGACTCAGAAGAAAAGTGGGAGGATAATTATCCTACAGCCCGGGTGAGCAATGGCACCCAAGCACTGTCAGACAGTGACAGTGAATCAAAAGATGATGAGATTAGTCATGGACTAATGGCTCTGACCAATGAAGAGAAGCAGGACAACTCTAATCCAGATAAGGTACATATCAAAGCCCCTCTTTCTGTTTCTGGATCTGATATTGAGTCTGATGTTGATACAAAAGAAAACTCATCAGCTGATGATGAGAGTGATTCTGAATAAATAGATCAATATAATGATCTCATTAGCAAGTATGGTGCTCTTTTAAAAGCACTGAAGAAAAGCAAAGCCTTGGCCAAAGATCAAGCTGAAGAAATAAGAATTCTTGAGCCATTCCAATCCCAGGTGGATGACAAAACTCGTGATATAACAAGGTTGACCTATGAGCTTATGGTACTTCAAAAGAAGTATGAAGCTCATGACAAGTTGTTAGTTCAAAGGGAAAGAGCTATCAAGGATATGGAGGACAAGCTTCTTTTAGAAAGAAATCTTGTTGCAAGCTTCTTATAGAAAGAAAGCTTGTGGCTAGCTTCTATAAGCAAAAAATTGTTCTCCCTATTATATACAGTTTCTCCTCTCCATATAGAGGAGGGCTTGACTATAATAAGAAAAAGGAAGATATCTCCCAAGATAATACTATCTTCTAAAAGATTGTCCTGCCCTCCAATACCTATGACCAAGATTTAACATGTGGATATCTCACCAATGGTTGCTCACCTAGAGGTACTAAACCAAAAACCCAAGGAATCGAGCAAACATTAGACTGAGTGCTCTAAAGTCACCTCATGAGGAGATCCAGATGAAGGATCATGGGCCATTTGTATTTGTCTCTACAACACCATGAACCAAAGGGAAGGGAAAGACTATTCCTCAAAAGCCTGTCCCTAGAGTGAAGCCTTTGATTATGTAACCAACTTCCAATTCTGTGCCCATCCACAGGAATAGGTCAAGAAATGATTGATGTGAAGCAGCCTGCTCTTCTGATCATCAGCACCAACACTTCATTCAAAAGGTGACTCAGAAGAGGAGGAATAATAGATTTGATTGATGGTGTTGTGGAAAGATTGGCCACTTTGCTATAGACTATTGGTTTAACCCAGCAGTGTCTAGAGAAAGGAATGTGAAGCTTGCTAGTAGTTTTGTACTCAAGCATCCTGCAGTCAAAGTTAACAGGAACCAAGGACCCAAATCTATTTGGGTTCCTAAGGTAAAATAGTTTGTTCTTGCAGGTAAGTCGAAAGACCAATAAAATGCCTCTCTGGTATTTAGACAGTGGATATTCCAGGCACATGTTTGGAACAAGAAGCCTTTTGAAACTTTACCACTGTGGAAGATGGAGCCAAAGTCATATTTGGTGGATCTGACAGAGGCATCATCAAAGGATATGGTATGATTACCAATGGCATAGTCATCATCACAAAAGTAGCTTATGTGTAAGGGTTGCAACATAATCTTATAAGCATAAGATAACTATATGATCTAGGCTATGTCATTGAGTTCCACAAGGATAAGTGTTTGATTAAGAATTTTGTTGACCTTGAGAAAATTCTATCAGGCACTAGGAGTAGTAATGTTTGTTGCTTAAATTTATTATACTTAGATTCACTACACATGTTTGTCTCGTAGCAAATGAGAGAGAATCTTTTTGTGTGCAAGGGCACGAGAGACTTGCTCACATGAACTACAAAACAATCAACAAACTCTTCTCACAAAATCTTGTTGAAATGGACCTAACCTTAAATGCATTAAAGAGGGTATTTATCATGCTTGTCAGATGGGCATGCAGACTAAGACCACCTTTAAGAACATAGACTCCAAAGATTCAGAAAGATGACATTATATATTGCATATGAACTTATTTGGTCCTATGTCAATTCATTGTTTAGGAATGAAGTTGTATATATTTATGATAGTTGATGACTTCTCTAGGTATGCTTGCGTGTTCTTCCTTAAAAAAAATCTGATACCTTGGATATCTTTGCATCCTTTGTCAAGCAAGTTCAGAATAAAAAGAACTATACTGTGATCAAAATCATAAGTGACCATGGCAAAAAATTTCAGTCTGAACTCGTGATATATTTCTGCAAAGAATCTGCTATCCTTCCAGAATTTCTTCTCCAAGAACACCACAGCAGAATGGAGTTACTGAGAGGAAAAATAGGACTGTCATAGAAGCTGGGAGAATCATGTTAAGTGAATCTTCACTATGAGACTATTTCTGGGCTGAAGCTGTCAACACTGCATTCCATGTGCAGAATAGAGCCTCTATCTTCAAATGCCACAATAAAACTCCTTATGAGTTAATGATGGGCAGAAAACCAAATCTAGCATACTTTAGAATCTTTGGATGTAAGTGTTATGTTCTAAATAATGATAAATCATATCTAACTAAGTTTGCTGAAAAATGCTTTGAGGGGATTCTTGTTGGATATAATTATCACAACAATGCTTACAAAATATTCAATAAGAAGACTCACGTGGTATAAAAATCAATTCATGTTGTATTTGTTGAGACAAGCATGATTCATCAAGGCTTTTCTAGCTCTTCTAATGTTGTATGAACAGATTCGAAGCTGATAGAGCTTATCCTAGAAGAGTCTACACCTCCAGACTTGATCATTGAAGATGGAGAACAAGTCTAAGGAAAAGCACAAGAAATAATGCTTGGACAATAGCCAGCTGGTACATCAACTAATAACACTCAAGGAACACTGCCACCATCTTGCAGGCACCATAAAGACCATCCAAGTAGTCAAGTGATTGGAGATATAAGCCAAGGAGTTAAAATAAGAAAAGTGCTTAGAATGAAGTAATATATCTGAGATTTCTATCTCAGATTGAACTAAGGAGATTTGAAGAAGCCAATTATGATCCTTCTTGGATCATGGCTATGCAAGAAGAACTCAGTCAATTCAAAAGATGCAAACTATGGAAGTGGGTTCCTAGACCCCAACATCAGAATGTCATTAGAATAAAGTGAGTCTACAGTAACAAGCTAGATGATAATGGCATCATCATTAAGAACAATGCAAGGTTGGTTGCAAAGGGATATTGACAAGAAGAAGGGATTTACTTTGATCAAACCTATGCACCAATAGCAAGACTTGAGGCAATAAGGCTACTCATAGCCTATGTAGCTCACAAAGGATTCAAAGTGTATCAAATGGATGTGAAGTCTGCATTCCTCAATGGAGATCTCAAGGAAGAGATGTATGTAGAGCAACCTCAAGGTTTTGTTGTTCCTAACATTTCTGATAATGTATACTTTTTAAGAAAGGCCTTGTATGGATTAAAACAAGCTCATAGAGCTTGGTATGAAACCTTATCTAGCTTCCTAATTGAAAACAAGTTTTCATGGGGAAGTTAGATAAGACATTTGTTAGGGAAAATATCCTCTAGATTTATCTTACAAATTGTGTAAAAGTGATTTCATACTCTAGGATTTATTACCCATGTTGTATAGTGAGGGTAATATGTTCTTTTGATGTCCTATGATGACATACTCACATTAGAGTGTCAAAGTCAAGTCAAAAGGAGATCAAAAACCAGTTGAGTTAAATACGCGTCAAAAAGAAGTCGACACAACTTTGATTGAAAGTCAAAGTAACTTCGAATAGAAGTAAAGATAACTCAGACTGGCAGTCGACGCATCATTAGAAGTCGGCGCAACATCGAATTGTATTTGACGCTGAAGTCAGAGTTTGAAGTCTACATTCCTTATCTCGATGAAAACGTTGATAAGGAATCGATGCAATGTTGTTAGTAGAGTTCAATTCAAAGATGAGGAAGATTTTGAAATAGCTTCTAGTAGAATTCAACGGTGCGTTGATAAGAAGTCAGAAGTTATTTGACACAACGTTGAATACAGTCACAGTTTTGGAAAACTTCCTTGAATAGATTCTGATGCTTATTTAGAAGGTATATATGGAAGATATTTGAATTATAACGGGTCGCACATGTACAAGAAGAGAAAGAATAATTCCGGAGATTCAAAAGTGACGAAATTTGAAGTAATATAAAAGGATATTGGCGGGCTGTCAACATAAATGGAAAGAGACCAATAATTCTTCTTGGACATTCCAACTAGAGAAGGATTAGAAAAAGAAAGTCATTCATCTTCAATTAACAGAAGAATGTACATATTGAATTCAAAAAGTAGGTGACTACATTCTCATCTATCTCTCTCTTTCACAGCCCACATGACAGATCTCTATACAGCATTCTTCTATAAGCTATAAAAGGCTTCTTCTTCCGTTATATCTGAAAGAAGCATACAAAGAATACAGAGATCAAGACTGGATCAGTGATATTATAATCCTTGCATCTTCTTCTAAGCAAGGATTCATTCTCTCAAAATGTATCAAGAACACTTAGTGCCAACAATCCTCAGTGACTGCTGAAAGAGGATTCAATTCAGGAGAATACTCTTCATCATCATCTTCTTCATCTTCTTCTTCTTCTTCTTCTTCTTCTTCTTCTGCTTACTCTATTTTCTGTAAATTGAGTAAAGAGTGTTAAGAATCCCTCTTCAAAGGATTCAACTTGGTTTAACATCTCCATATCAAAAGATCTGGTTTGGTTCAAGATCTCTTTATCAAAAGATCTGGTTTGGTTCATGATCCCCTTATCAAAAGATCTGGTTTGGTTCAAGATCTCCTCATCAAAAGATCTGGTTTGGTTCTGAGATTCTCCTTAACAAAAGACTCAGTTCGTGGTTCTAAGAGTTTCCTTATCAAAAGACTCAGGCTCAGTGATAGTGTATTCCTACCATCTGGGTACCCAAATTTTGGGAAACCACTATAGCTCTTGTGTCTTCTGTGTTGTGAAATTTTATGTGCTTGTCTCTTATTTAGTTTCATTATTCTGTGATTATTTTTATTCTGGTTGGAATCCTGGATGCCTGGTAATTAGTACTATTTTTCTGTGCACTTACTATTGAAAAGTTTTAAATCTTTATTCACACCCTCTAGAGAATACTCAGGGGAGTCACTTTGCACTTTCAATTGGTATCAGAGGGAGGTTTATCAGAAAAAGGTTTATACTTTGATCAAAAGATCCTCCCACTCATATTTTTTTATTTTAAAAGTATTTTAAGAAAATCAGTTCCAAGGACTATGCATCCATTAGACCACCAATGTGTAATCTGAACAAGTTTACACTCTGGAAGGCCATAATGAAATTATATTTTAACTCAATTGATGAGCACATTTTTGATGTTGTATTGTCATGTCCTCCAATGTGATGATTCGAATATTTATAGTGTTTTTTGGACTCATCTGGGCTAGTTTTCTCTCACTTGCACTTCACATTTAGTTCATTATTGTTTATATTTCACTGGTTCACTCTTATCACACAAAGTGCATATTTCCCCCCATTGTGGTGTGTTATTGTGCACTAGTCTGTTGGGGGTAAGCACATTGTGCTCCCCATCTCTTTAATTTGCAGTATTTATGTGGTTTCTATGTGCTGGAGGCATGTGCCCCGGTTTGGTGGTTTGTCGTGCAGGTGGGTTTATCTCCCTTGTTGCCCATTTATTTCCTGTAGACATCGCACGGTCGTGCGTTTTCTTCACGCACGATCATTGCGACCGTGCGATACCTACATTGCCCAAAAATGGTGATCTGCTCCGGGACGTGTGATTTGTTCTCATACGGGCTATTTTGCCTGTGCGTGATCAAAACACACGACCTTGTCTTTTTTGTCTAAACATTTATGAATTAATTTCCAGTGCATTTCCTTCACGCACGATTGGATTCAACCGTGCACGAAGGAAATTGCACGATCTTCTCTGTTTGGCCTATTTTTCAGCGCTCTGTCTCTACCCTTGCGTTTTGTTCTCGCACGGTCAATTTTGACCGTGCGTGAGTAAAATCACACGAACTCTTTTGCCTAGCCTTCCTAGGTTTCCTTCTTGATAAGTTTCGTACGATCTATGCACAGTTGTGCGTTCAACCATGCGTGCCTATTTTTCTATCTATTTTCTATTTAAGCTGCAAGATTTGCCCTATTCTGAGGAATCCGCCATTTTTCTCGCCAAAGGGGCCATCTCCGCCCTATTTCGTCGCTCCACACCCGCCCACCTTCGGGAGGTGCTCCAGCCATATTTCTCCTGCAAATACAAGGCTATGACTTCATTCGTGGCCTCCTCCATCGTTTTCATGCCTCCAATGGTGATTTCGAGGGATTTTTCACTGCACCTGTGAAGTTCTTGGGTGAGGTCATGGCCCAAGACAATTGACGGAGAAGAGATATACATTAGAAGAAGGTGACAACTCTTCCGGACCCCGGACGGCAGTTGGAGCCCAAGCTCGGAAGGCTTGACAACCCTAGATTCCGGTCATGAACCTCCAACGAGTCTCCTCCCATTTGGTTGTAATCTCACCCCCTTCACATTGTAGTATTTTTCTCCCTTGATACCTTGTTTGTATGAACGATGATTGTAAAACCCTAATATGCTATTTAGTTTATTTCATGTCTATGTGGTGTGCTTTGTGACGAAGTTGTTTTGACCATCATTCCGTATGTGCGAATCTTCCACCAGCGTGCCTTCTTGTGCATCCTCCCTCCAAAGCAATGCATAGCATCCTGCATAGTTTTCATCCACCGTGCGAAGCGGTGTGTGCGACCCACATTAGCATAGTTAGTTTTTCTTTTGCTTTTTTAAAAATTGAATTCAAAGCCCTTGTGTTAGTTTAAGCTTTATAATTAGTTTTCTAAACAACAGAATTACATATCCCAACTTGTGTTCCTTCGAGATCGATACTTGAGGATTTACTCCCACATTTTATATTACTTGAGCGACCAGTGCACTTGCCGTTAGTGCGTCACAATGCCCTATAGAAAAGATTCTAGTGGGACTGTAACACAAGAACTAGTTCCCAGAGCTGAGTAGACTGAAATTGAGAAGAAAGTAAAAACATGTGATGTTAAGTCTATGAATCTCTTGGTATCAACTATGCCAGATGACATATTTCAAAAAGTGGCTGAATGTCAATATGCTACAGAAATCTAGGATTCACTGTCCAGATTAGTTGAGGGAAGATCTGATGAAAGAAAGGACAGGAAGTCTCTTCACATATCCTAATATGAGAATTTTTAGAAGAAATCTGAAGAGAATATTGCTGAAATGTATGAAAGGTTCATCATCATAATCAATGAGCTCAGAGGACTGGACAAGGAGAACTCATTGACTGACATAAATGATAAGTTGCTCATGTGCTTCCCAAGCACTTGGGACTCAAGGATCTGGTCCATCAGAGAGTCCAGATGCCACAGGGATATATCCATAGATGCCTTGGCAAGCTTAAGTCCTATGAGATGATGTTGAAAGGTAGAGTTGAGATAAAAGCAATGGAGAAAGTCTCAACTCCTAAAGAAAGGACCATAACATTAAAGGCAGCTGAAGGTGAGCCTTCTAATTCTAAAGAAAAGATGTTTAATCTCTTGGACAAAAAGTTCAGAAGGTTGGTCAATACTGAAGACTCAAAAAGAAAGGATAGGAGCTCAAGCAAGCCAAGGTTGATAAAACTCCCAAACAAGAAGTAATATGCTTTGCCTTCAGAAAGCTAGGGCACATTGCCCCTGAATGTCTAGAAGAGCAGAAGGACAAAAGCAGCAAGAAGGAGCACACGAAGAAGTCCTTCAGAAAGAAGGACAAAAAGAAAGGAAGAGGTTTCATAGCTAAAATCCGGAATGACTCCGAATTTGAGTCAAGCTCTTCATATGAAAGTGATGAAGAAACTGGTGCTGAAGAAGCCTGCCTGATGGCTTTGGAAGATTCCTCTGAGGAAGATCAAGTATCTCTCTTTCATGACGTTTACTTTTCTTCAGAAGAATTTAAAATTTTCTTTAAAGAATTGTTGTTTATGGGGGTGTCTACCCAGATCACCTAGAGGGGGGGGGGGGGGGGGGTGAATAGGTTTTTCTAATTTATACTATCCCCTTTAGGTATTTCTCGATTGTGATTATCGGATTTGCAGAATGTAAAGAACTAATCACAGAAAGCACACAATCGATCTATAGAGGTTCCTCAAGACCGGGTGTCTTGAGTAGTCCTCTGTCCCTCTGCACCTACCCAGTGATCCGCTAGGCTCGGCAAACTCCGCCAAAATCTTCCAGCCCTCAAGCCTTACACCACGGACCCGCAAGTCCCAACAGCCTAGGCCCTTAAGCCCCTACTGTCCCCGAGCCCGCAAGATCGACACTCAGGCCCTCAAGCCCTACCTTTCGGACCCGTAAGTCCCAACAGCCTATGCCCGCAAACCCCTACTGCCCCCGAGCCCGCAAGCTCGACAAATCGCACCCACGAGTGCACTGCCCTGGCCCTCAAGCATCATAGCTCTCCAGCCCTCAAGCTAGACGGTTTGGCCCGCAAGCCTTACAAGAGATTATAGATATAAACTGTTTCTTCTGCTTGATGTTGATCGGCAACCTTAGCCTGATGATAATTGGCTTCTGGAGAATGAATAAAATGATTCTGAATCAGATCTTGAATGCACAGTTCTTCTTCAATTCTTTCTTAGCCGGATGTGGATTAGCTTCTTAGCAGTCGGTGAGGATGACTGCTTTTTGAGAACTTCTTCTTCTTCTCCGCAAGAATGTACTGTTCTATTGAACGACGGGATACTTTTTGCTAGTTCTTTCTTGCACGCGAAGTTATCTTTTCTAGGGCAACCCTGTTCTCTTTTATAGAGAGGACAAGCCGTATAACGGTCACATTAGCTTTCCTTTCCTGTCAGACGCACATCCATCATAGCAGGCGCTGATTGGACAATCAGACGGCGGCATTAATTTCTGACAGCGCATCCGCGAGATTTGAATTTGTCTCGACGATATATTCCATCGTTACGATGACATGGAATGTATCTCGACGACATCCCTTTGTCGGCTCCTTGTGCTTTGGAACTTCTTCTCAGGTCTACTTGCTTCTGCTTCTGATGCTTGTATTTCAACGATACGGGACATACTGGCGTTCCTGCATATACGACGATATGCTTCCTTTGTCTGTGTCATTGTGATCTTCTTTGTTCATTCTGTCGTTGTAATTGCAGTATTGTCTTGTCGACATAGCCGCTATTTTGATGTCGACGATACTCCATTCTTCTCGACGACATGTCTTTCTTTGACAGTTTCTCTGCGTCTGCTTTGCTTGTCATTACAGTGACAAGCATACTTTGTCGGCCATCCCTTCAGTCCTTCTCGACGATATATACTTGTATACTTGTATTCTCTTGAGATTATGAACTAGATGTGTGATCAAATACAAAGTGAAGTATTCTTGACATGATGACTTATTCAAATTAGGAATTATGTGGGCACGATTCCCAACAATCTCCCCCTATTTAAAGAAGTCAGAATCTCATTTCAAGACTACTTCACATGACAATAAATAACATAATCTTAACAGAAGGTGTGTCAAGATATAACTTATCTTTGAGCTAGCTCCCCCTTGATTTGCTCCCCCTGTCTTTAGGGTGTCTTTGAGTACATCAATTTTGTAGCTCCCCTCCCCCTTGATTTGATGTCTCTTCTTTGAACACTCTTTCTCCCCCTTTCTGACTTCTTGCCTTCATTCAAAGCTTTCAAGTATTCTTGACCTTGTTGCTCCAAGAGATACTTTACCTATTTTCCTGCATTCTACATAGTTTGCATCTGATATCTAGCACAAGAATTTATATGATTGTATGACATTTTGGCTAAGCACAGGCATATACAATGGTATTTTGCAAGAGAAATCATAGCAATAATTTATGAGTAACTTGCATGTAGAATAGAAGGCAGCATTTTAAACTTAAGCATGTGCCTTATAAGCATTCCTCGATGAATATTCATGTAAAAGAAATCGATTGTTCTTGAATTGAATTTTATCTATAATCCTTCTGCTCCGTGCTTGGCGCAGCAGGCTCCTTCCATTTCTTTCTCCAAGAAGTAGTATGATCTCTCTCTTGATGACGTCTTTTCTTTACAGCTCCCTGCATAATCTGTATCTGAATGACTAGTATAACTTGCTTATCTACCGAGCCTGCATCTTGCTGGCGTATACCTATGTGTTAGCTAAGGACACATTATTGGTTATCAGCAGACAGATAGCAGGGATTGTAATTTCATGAATATTATGCACATTGACCATGTCAAAGTATCTCAAGCATATGCCTTATAAGCAGGCACATATAAGTGTTCTGATATTAGAATTATGCGTATATAAAATGTTCGTAACTTCAACTTTTTAAGAAGTAAATGTATTTCATTTGTTGACAGGCAGGACATCTTTGCTGGAGCTGGCTTTCTTTGCTTCTTTCTTCATCTTTCTCCTGTAGAAGTTCAGTGGTTTTGGAATTCTCTTTGGAGGAGGAGGGGGCCATGGGGAAAGGCCATCTTGTGTCTTGTTCTTTCTTCCAGATCTTTTATGTGACGATCCCATTCGATGGAGGAGTACACTCTCTCCTGGTCCTTCTGACCATGTCCAAAAGCTATCCACGCTTTTGTAATGATCTCCTTTGAGCGAGGACTCCATTGGTTGGCGTCTGGGTCCTGTTGGACCTCATCGATTCTTTTCTTCCTGTATTTTTCGTAGGAGATTTTCCTTTTCTTGTGGGTTGTTTCGGATCACCCGAATCAGTGTCGAAGTTGGAGCTAGTGGAGAGTTCAGCGGCTATATATTTGGAGGGGGGAACTTGAAGTGCTTGTTTTACTTGATTACTTACCCATTTCGCCTGATGCGAGCTAGCAGCTATGCTTCCTTTGAGCTCTTCCCGGATTTCTTCTTCAATTCTTCTTTCCCCTTCTCGGAGAACTTCTTTCATTGACACCTTTAGTTCAAATATTTGTTCAAGAGTTTCTTGATCTCCGACGTCAATAAAGTTTCTCAGTTCCACGAGACGGGTGTCTAGGTTTTGCTCGTGGTTGGTGAGTCTGACCATGATTAGGTTTGTGGACTCCGCATATTGAGTTTGCAGTTGGGAGATGTCCTCCTTTATAGATTTCATTTCCTCCTTCACTTCATCCCTGATTTTGTTTACAGCTCGTTCTAATAGAGCTTCCATACGCTTCCATTGATCTCGTCTGTTCCTTTTTCGGTTGACATTGATTTTGGGAAGACGATAGACCGGAGACGAAGAGGCGGTTTCTCAGAACGTATTAGGGCAAGTGTGCCCTAACCCTGGAGTGCACTCTACTTTATAAGGGGAATAGGTACAGGGACGCGCGCTCATTTTTGGGTTTATCGAGGTATGCTGCCTCGAGCGACACAGACTTATCTAATTTAATAATATTTATATTATTTAGACGCATTTTCCGACGGTACTAATATGTTGTTGAAGTATGTCTAGGATTCACTAGCAGCCAAACCCCTCACTACTTCGCATCCTTCATTGAGGGATCCTTCCTTCTTCAGTGCCATTTCGTGCTTGCCCAGGGGGATTTCAGCACAGTCGACGCATTCACCTCTCGATGTTGCTGAGAGTACGATGGCTTTTTAGGGTAAATGTAGAGCGTGTTTTAATTTTAAGATATTCGTCCCTACTTATACTTTTAAGACTGAGGAGTGACGCATAAAAACTTTGTTAACCCATTTTGGGAAGTATGATTAATTAACCTCAGGTTTAATTAAGAATCGGCTGTTGATTGGATATACTTAGCTTTTAAGTCTTCTTGAACTGATAGCTCCCCCTCAACTAGTGCATCTAGGTATGTGATTGAAGATTTTGAGTTGAGACTGTAATACTTATTGTCCACTGGCCTTGGTTGCTTTATTTGGCTAAGTGGACTGACCTACAAAATAGATTTTAGTATCCCTTAGAAGCCCATGGTGACTTGGGTCCAAGGTTCTGGTTAGTAGAATAAGGGATCCTTGTACTTACCTCACTTCTTCCGGAAGGTCTCACCTTTGCACTGGGCACACTCGGGTTGTACCATCAGTCAATCGCAAAGTGTCCCACTTTGCCACAACACCAGCATTCATGAATGTTGTACCTTCTTTTCTGAGCGATTTCTAAGGTATGCTCTTTAGAGAAGGTACCAGCAATCTTCCTATCTCTTTCGTTCAAGGGCTGACTAGTTGCCCTCGTGTCATCTTTTCTTCTTGATTTCATCTGTTTGTCAGCAACAGAGGTCAGCTTGGTGGCTGACATAGTGTTGATGGCATCAGATATGATCAAGTGGGAATTGACTATGCTGGGGTTACTACTTTGCTTCTTATTTGGAAGAGATTGGAAGGAAGATGCTCCATCATCCTCAAGAGTGGGTGTTGGGACACCAAACACGAATGATCCATGATGGGCCATTTGGATTTCTTAATTGAGAGCCTTTAATGCACTCATCCCCATGCCCTTTCTTTTCACATAGTTAGGAGCATTTTCCTGATTAATAGAATTTCCACTCGTTCAGTGACCATGAACGCTGTCCTGATCATACCTGTTAGAGGGAAATACTACCTTCTGAAAGGTGGTATGTGGATCCACTTTGGTTTTGACCTTATTTGCATTTCCAGCACTTGCTGCCTCTTTATTGAAACCCAACCCCTTCCTATCTTTTTGAGAGGTGAAGGTGTCAATGATGGGCAGTACAGTTTTGGGCTTAGAGAACTGAGCCACCAAGTATCTTTCCTTGAGGAGGTCTCTCTCAAGTTTCTTAATGAGTTCAGCCCTTTGAATTTTTTCATTACAGAGCTTATCTATGGTTTTCTTGAGCTCAAAGGAGTTGGTGCCTTCATTGGAAGACATGCCCATTTCCTTATTCTTCTCAGTCTTGCTGAGTCTGAGTGAATCTAACTCTTTAGCCTGCTTCTTGATGAGTCTCTTGCTTTTACTTAGAGCTATTAAGAGATTCCCAAACTGCTCTACCAGGTCAGCATGGTTCTGATTGTTGCATGATGAGCAGTTTTCCACCTCATATTCAGAGGATGTACTACCCCCTGATGCATCCCGGATCTTTTCAAATGAGAGCGTTAATAAAGATGTGTGAGTGATGCATACCTGATCATGATGTGGTTCATCATGTTTTGCTTCATTTGTTAGAGCCATCAGCCCAAAAGCTTCCTCATCCTCAGAAATACCAACGGTGAGGGTCACCGGTGCTCTTATTCCTCTTCTGACTGAGGAGCTTCCTTCATCTTCTGATTCGTCTTCCGAGGTAGATAGGGGTGCTCTGATGTATTCTTGCACATGTGGAACTTATTTTTGTAGGTTTTCCTCAGACCCTCCCATAAGAGCTTCAAGGAGATCCCACATGTTCTTTGCTGTGGTGCAATGACTTATCTTCTGAAGAGTGAGCGAATCTACTGCACTAGCTAGTATGTTTCTGGCTTCTTTGTCCAATTTGAATAGAAGGATCTCAACTTTTGCCTTGATCATGGAAGGTTCTTTTTGAGTTATTGCAAACATCCTGGGATCTGTTGCCTCCATGTATATTCTTGCTCTTATTTTCCAGAGGGCAAAATTTTCTTTACAACACATAGCTATTCTTGATTCCATAGTCATGATCCTTAGACACCCGCTGGCAGATCTGTTCAAGCTGTTAAGCTTTGTTTGAACAACCTCCCTCTGTTACCACCTGTTGTTTATGGGGGTGTCTACCCAGATCACCTAGAGGGGGGGGGGGGGGGGTGAATAGGATTTTCTAATTTATACTATCCCCTTTAGGTATTTCTCGATTGTGATTATCGAATTTGCAGAATGTAAAGAACTAATCACAGAAAGCACACAATCGATCTATAGAGGTTCCTCAAGACCGGGTGTCTTGAGTAGTCCTCTGTCCCTCTGCGCCTACCCAGCGATCCGCTAGGCTCGACAAACTCCGCCAAAATCTTCCAGCCCTCAAGCCTTACACCACAGACCCGCAAGTCCCAACAGCCTAGGCCCTCAAGCCCCTACTGCCCCCGAGCCCGCAAGCTCGACACTCAGGCCCTCAAGCCCTACATTTCGGACCCGCAAGTCCCAACAGCCAAGGCCCGCAAGCCCCTACTGCCCCCGAGCCCGCAAGCTCGACAAATCGCACCCGCGAGTGCACTGTCATGGCCCTCAAGCCTCACAGCTCTCCAGCCCTCAAGCTAGACGGTTTGGCCCGCAAGCCTTACAAGAGATTACAGATATAAACTGTTTCTTCTGCCTGATGTTGATCGACAACCTTAGCCTGATGATGATCGACTTTTTGAGAATGAAGAGAATGCTTCTGAATCAGATCATGAATGCACGGTTCTTCTTCAATTCTTTCTTAGCCGGATGTGGATTGGCTTCGTAGCAGTCGGTGAGGATGACTGCTTCTTGAGAACTTCTTCTTCTTCTCCGCAAGAATGTACTGTTCTATTGAACGGCGGGATACTTTTTGCTAGTTCTTTCTTGCACGTGAAGTTATCTTTTCTAGGGCAACCCTGTTGTCTTTTATAGAGAGGACAAGCCGTATAACAGTCACATTAGACTTCCTTTCCTGTCAGACGCCCATAAATCATAGCAGGCGCTGATTGGACAATCAGGCGGCGGCATTAATTTCTGACAGCGCATCCGCGAGATTTGAATTTGTCTCGACGATATATTCCATCATTACGACGATATGGAATGTATTTTGACGACATCCCTTTGTCGGCTCCTTGTGCTTTGGAACTTCTTCTCAGGTCTCCTTGCTTCTGCTTCTAATGCTTGTATTTCAACGATACGGGACATGCTGGCATTCCTGCATATACGATGATATGCTTCCTTTGTCTGTGTCGTTGTGATCTTCTTTGTTCATTCTGTCGTTGTAATTGCAGTATTGTCTTGTCGACATGGCCGCTATTTTGATGTCGACGATACTCCATTCTTCTCGACGACATGTCTTTCTTTGATAGTTTCTCTGCGTCTGCTTTGCTTGTCATTACAGCGACAAGCATACTTTGTCGGCCATCCCTTCAGTCCTTCTCGACGATATATACTTACATACTTGTATTCTCCTGAGATTATGAACTAGATGTGTGATCAAATACAAAGTGAAGTATTCTTGACATGATGACTTCTTCAAATCAGGAATCATGTGGGCACGATTCCCAACAAGAATTTTGTCATGATTATCTAAAACTTCAAAAAGAAATTAAAACACTTAGAAAAGAATTAAAAGTCTTATGGAAGATAATATGTATTCTGATAATTATGAATTAAGGAGTAAGGTATATAAAAAGAAAACAGAGATAAATAAAATGACTACTGAAAATTTAACATTAAAAGAAGAGCTTACAAAGGCAATGGCCTTTGAAAACTCACTCAATAAGAGGTGTCAAAAGCTAAAAGATATCACAAAGAATCTCTCTATGAGGTTTAGATGTCTTGGTTTAGGAGCAACACATTATTTACCCAGAAATTATTGATCCCTCCAAGGTGACTGAACTAAGTGCCAAGCAGTCCGATTCTTTTCCTAAACTTAGGGGTTCACCCCCTTCTCAGAAGGACACAAGTGTCAAGGTGCCGAGCTCGCGGCTAGCGAGAAGCAGTCAACCTGATCGTAGGGAACAAAAGGCAACTACAACACATTTTGGGCAGTTTCGGCGGTCTCAAGAGCTAACGCCCGGCGTTAGCACTAACGCCGGCGTTAGTTCCTGGCGATCTCAGGTGATCTCAGCTTGCTCGGACAATCTCAGCATGTCCCGGGCGGTCTCAGCTTGTTCCTGGGCGGTCTCAGCTTGTTGCATACAATCTCAGCTTGTTCCTGACGGCCTCAGCTTATTGCAGACGATCTCAACTAGTGCATGACGGTCTTAGCTTGTTGCAAATGATCTCAGCTTGTTCCTGATGGTCTTAGCTTGTTGCAGATGATCTCAGCTTGTGCCTGATGGTCTCAGCTTGTTGCAGATGATCTCAGCTTGTTCCTGACAGTTTTAGCTTATTGCAGACGATCTCAGCTTGTGCATGACGGTCTCAGCTTGTTGCAGACAATCTCAGCTTGTGCCTGACGGTCTCAGCTTGTTCCAGACGATCTCAGCGGTCTTAGAATGATCTCAGTAGATTCGGGCAACCCATTACTTTTATACCTGCCCGTTCGGGCAGACCATCGTGCCTATAAATAGAGTGGCAGGGTACCAGAAAACGAACTTCGGAGGGTTTCCAGCTTATAACTAGTGATTAGAGCGGTCTCCAGTTTTTGAGACCGCATCGACCTCTCCCAGGCGGTCTCGGCCTGTTCTCGGAGATCTTGGTGATCTCTGCAATCTCAGTAGCTAACGCCTGACGTTAGGACGTAACGCCAGCGTTAGCTCGACTGAGAGTTTTGGCTTCTGTCGACCTCCCCCCTGTTTAGGCGATCTCCCCCTTGCTTGGGTGATCTCCCTTTCATCAACCGATCTCCTTCAGCTCTCATCTCACCATGCGACCCTTTTTCCTGCTCACATCTATCTCTTTTCTCCCTCTCTCACTCATTCACTTGTAGCTCAAAGTAACCAACCACCCAACAGTTTCCCCCCTCCTTCTCCAGTTTGAGCAAGTGTGGACTTGGTACATTTTTGGTATCAACACCCATCAACTAGCACTGTAACTTCTAGCAAACCAGCTTGGGAAAATCCAATAGTATTTATTAGACCAAGTGAGAATCAATCAAATGACAATATAGAATCTTGTGAATAACTGAATAATCATCCTGATAAGATCACTGTATTCAATAGGCTAAACATTAATGATCAAAAAGGAATTCTAGGCAAGCATCCTTTAGAAAAATAAATCAATAACAACCAGATTTTTAATAAAAGGAATTATGCGTCGAATATAACTCGACAAAAATTTAAAGATGCATCAAATGCAACTCAACGGAGTTCAACAAGTTCATCGACATCAACTCGAAGCAGGTATGAAGGTGCGTCGAATTATACTCGACGCAACCAACATTCTACATCGACTTATTATCGACGCATCAATGCAGACACGTCGAATTACTTTCGACGCAACTCTAGAGATGCATCGACTTCTTCTCGACGTATGTTTCCAAGAAATGTTTTTAAGACATCTAGATTTCCCTCACTCATTTCTCACTTCAATTCTAAATGCTATTATTGCTCCAAAATTGGACACAAGGCCAAACATTGCTGTTATAATAAACCAACACTTCTTCAGCTTAAGGGGTATCCTGAAAGACCAACTTATTCTTTCATAAGTCCTTATGATGGTAGAAGAAAGGGACCCCAGCAAGTGAGGGTCCATGCTAATGTTTAAATTTATGTGTAGAGAAGAGATTGTCCTACCACAAACCAGCAGTGGTACTTGGATAGTAGATGCTCCATGCATATGACTGGAACAAAAGATGTACTAGAAAACTACAAGGCTAAGGAAGGCCCTAAGGTAATTTCTGTTAACTCTCACTCTGGTCAGCCATAGGATATGGTGTGCTCAGAGTTGAAGAAATCTCCTTCTTTAAGGTAGCTTATGTTGAATGTCTTCAACATAACCTAATTAGCATTAGACAATTATGTGATGGTGAATACTAGGTTGTATTCACTAAATCATTATGCCATATTGTTAGTTCATTAACTAATCAAATAGTATTAACTGGACTTAGAAAAGGTAAGGTGTATGTAGTAGATTTTGATTACTCAAAATCTGAAGTTTGCTTACTTAATTCTAACTTAGAAAGTAATAAATTATGGCATAGGAGACTTAACCATTTGAATCTTAGAAAAATAGCTAAGCTATCAAAGCATAATCTAGTAAGAGGCCTACCAAATGGTAAGTTCAAAAAGGATCATCTTTGTAGAGCCTGCCAACTAGGAAAACAGACCAAATCTTCATTCAAACCAATTGGTAAGAATAATTCCCCTAGAATCCTTTACCTGTTGCACATGGATCTCTTTGGTCCTATCTCCACTCAAAGCTTAGTAAGCAAGTCTAATACCTTATTTATTGTAGATGACTTTTCTAGATTCAGCTGGGTGTTTTTTCAAAAATCTAAGTCAGAAACTTTCAAGATCATCTCAAGAAACATTAGACAGGTTCAATCTGAATTCAATACTTAGGTTGCTATGATCAGGAGTGATCATGGCACAGAGTTTGAGAATTAGTTAATTTGTAGATTATATGGGGATGAAGGGATAAGACAAAGATTTTCAGCTCCTAAAACCCCACAACAAAATGCGGTGGCTGAAAGGAAAAAATAGAACCTTAATTGAATCAGGAAGGACAATATTGGCTGAATCCAATTTGCCAAAGACTTTTTGGGCTGAGACAGTGAATACAACCAACTATGTTCTGAATAGGAGTCTCATCCACAAAACTATGTTAAAAACTCCTTATGAGCTATTGAAAGGAAAGACGCCTATAGTCACATACTTTAGGATATTTAGGTATACTTGCTTTGTTCTAAACAATGGAAAGGGCCAACTTGCCAAATTTGACAAGAAGGTTGATGATGGATATTCTTGGGATACTCTTCATCAAGCAAGGCCTATAGGTGTTATAATAAGTGTACTCTAAAAATTGAGGAGTCAATGCATGTAGTGTTTGATTAAACTAACATGTTCTCCAAAGGGAAGGAAACTTTCACCAATGTTATATTGCAGTAAGAAGATTAACTTGTAGATCAAGTTGAGAGGTTGAGTATTATGAATCACTCACCAAGCTGTTAGTAAAAAGAAAAACAACAAACTGATAATGAATCAGATGAAGTCCCTATTGAAAATGATGATGTCATCAAGAAACCTAGTCTACCAGAACCAGTCACTAATCAACAGGAAGAAAATGGTGTCACAACAGCCATTGAAAAAGAAGAAATCAATGAAGATATGAATCCACTTAACAGTTCAGTAAGAACTAGAATAAATCTAAGGGATCACCCTCACTACAACAAACTGCACTTATAGTAAGGACCTAAATCGTTACAATAAGTGCCAAAAATCGTTACAAAAACTCTTTGGTAACGAAAAAAACTTTAAGTAACGGTCCTCCTCTAAAGCTCGACGCTAAAGGTTCTTGTAACGAATGTATGCATGTCGTTACAAATAAATTAATTGTAACAAATGATACTTTCTCACCAAAAAGAGATTCTTCCTCACAATAAATTGGTCACAATAAATATTATTTCGTTACGAATGTTTTTTTTCCTCACAAAAAAACAGTTACGATTAAAACTATTTCGTTACAAATGTTTTATTTTTTCCTCACTAAAAATAAACTAACTTCGTTACAATAAAATATAATAAATATTATTTCGTTACAATAGATTAAACAGTAGTAACGAAAAAATCGTTACATTTGTTTTCCATTCTTCTTACTACAGCCAATTCATTTATATATCAAAAATATTCCATTTCTATTTTTTGTGTACCTGAGATTTTATTACAAATAATAATCTTGAAAACACACATATATTTAATATTTTGTAACAAGATCAACATGTATTTATTCACACCAAAAAGTATTACATAGAGTACAAGTTATTATCATCTTTTCTAAAATAATACAATATTACATTACAAGATCAACATGTTTCTAATAAATCTTCCGTCATTTTTCGAAAAATGAATCGTCCATCACTTTCTGACTAATGAATCTTTCGTCACTTGCCGGTCAATGCTCGAGCACCCTACAAATAAAAGAGAGCAATTAAGATCACCCTACAAATAAATGAGAGAAGAAACATTCTTACAAACTCATATCCATACATACATAATACATACACACCCCATTTAACAAGCGTACAATAAAACACACACTTGCCGCCTATTGTTTAGTTCACACTGAAATTAAGGTCATGAGGGAGTTCACTGTTTAGTTGTAATGTTCTGAAATTAAGATCACTTGCTAATGACACTTCACTGCACTTAAAATCACACACTTCACTACACAACTCTTTAAAACGTACAGCACACACACAGTTTACTGCACTTAACATTGATCGCACACACTTCACTGCACAACTCTTAAAAACAGCACGTGATACCCTAATATCATAAAAAAACAAAAAAAACAAAAATAAAAATCAGAAAATGACAACTCTTAAAACAGAAGTGAAGTTTCTATTTTTGTTAATTTATGCACTATTAGCTAACCTAATATCATAAAAATTCAAAAAAAAAATCAGAAAATGACAACTCACTGGCTTGTCATGTATCCCCAGCTGTGACCATGCTAGCACCTCCAACAGCTCCTCCATTATCCCATATCCACCTTTATATTTGTAACAAAATTCACATGAATGATAAAAAAAAATTTAAAATTTAGCAAAATGTCACTTTTATGTTTGCATACCAGGAAGGGCAATGAAGGCATCTGAATGCTTAGACATTTCTGACTTCCTCTCATGCATGTCTGCAACAACTTTTACTTCTCCAATTGTCTGTCCTGAAATCTGCAAGACAATGCATTTCTCAGTTTAGGATGTAGAGGAAAACTTGAAGTTTGAAGGCATTATTGGAAGGTAATCAGGGTCACGCATTCCAAATGCTGAAGTCATACCAGATGAAGGAGCCATTTCCGCCAGTTGAAGAAAATTCCATAAAAGAAGATGGAGCAGCCGCAGATGTTGAAAAACTAAATCTGAAGAATTATCCTCTGGTCTTACCAATGACTCCTACAGCTAGAAAACAAAGGCATTAAAAGCTTCTTTGATATTTGCATCAGATAAATGTAATATTTAATATATCTATGTATTGTGGTATGACAGGCTAGAGAGCCTATAAATATGAGTGCCTCTTGTACTATTTGATATATCAATAAAAGTCCAAGGAACACCCTATTACCCCCAACTTGTGAGTGATTTTTTCCTTACAGTGGTATCAGAGCTATTAGATTCATTGGGATAAAATCCTGTGAATTCATCCCTCTCAAAAATGGCTTCCTCATCTACCAATTACTCTCACACCTCCATTCCTGTATTCAATGGAGAGATGTATGATTTTTGGAGCATAAAAATGAGGACTGTTTTTGAGTCTCAAGACCTCCTAGAGATCATAGAAAAGGGATATACACCAACAAAAAAAGGAAAAGAAGAAGAGCTAAAACCTGCTAAAGAACAACGCATTAAAAATGCACAAGCCTTACTTCTGCTCCAACAAGCTGTGACAATTTCCATCTTCCCTCGAATCATGGGAACCAGAAGTGCTAAGGAAGCATGGGACATCTTGGAACAAGAGTTCAAAGGCACCAAAAAGGTAATTTCAATCAAAGTGCAAACCTTATGGCGCCAATTTGATAGCATAAAAATGGCTGAGGGTGAAAAGGTTATAGATTATCATGCTAGAATCACCAATATAGTAAACCAGATAAGAAATCTGGGTAAAACTATTGAAGACCAATATATAGTTACCAAAACCTTAAGAGGTTTACCCAAGTCATTTAATCATGTGATAGCTGCCATTGAAGAGTCAAAAGATTTAGAAACACTTACTATCACAGAGTTAATGGGATCTCTTCAATCACAAGAAGATAGAATGTTGTATGATGAAACCCCAATACTTGAGAAAGTATTTCAAACAAAAATGAATATCAGAAAAGAAAAGAAAGAGCAAACTCATTATAAAAGATCTTTTCAGCCCAAGTTTCCAAAGGAGTTTCACAAAGAAGCATCATCTTCTTCAAACAAAAAATGCTCTCTTTGCTCATGACCTTATCATGAAGCTGCTGAATGTTATTATAAGTGCAAGAGATGTAAGAAACCAACTCATCTCGATCGAGACTGCTGGTTCAAAAACAAGGAAGCTGCCAACTATGTAGAAAGAACAACAAAAGATGCCTTATTTTTCTCCTCATGTAATGCAGTTAGTAATCAAAAACAAAAGTCAGATATTTGGTATATAGATAGTGGTTGTTCAAGTCACATGTGTAGCAACAAAAATGATTTCATTCATCTTGATGAAACCTGCAAGTCAGAAGTCTAATTTGGGGATGGCAAATCCCAAAGTATAGAAGGTAAAGGAACCATTGAAATCACCAACAAAAAGGGAGAAAAGAAACTTATATCAGAAGTTCAATGGGTGCCTGCTCTTGCTGCAAACTTATTGAGTGTGGGACAACTCATTGAAAAGGGGTATTCAGTCTTGTTCTCAGAAAATAACTGTTTCATCACTGAACCATCTACTAAAAACATTATTGCCTCAGCCACCATGTCAAAGAACAGAATTTTCTCCTTGGACCTTGGCTCAGTATGTCATAGTGCCATCACTCCCACAAGAGGTTGCTCTGACACTTCAGCTCTTTGGCATCATAGGCTTGGTCATGTGAATTGGGAAGCAATGAAAAAGTTGCTGCATAATGAAATGGTAAGAGGTTTTCCAAATATTACAATTAACTCAAGTTTTTGTGAAAATTGTGCTGTAAGCAAGGGTCATAAACAACCCTTCCATAAATACTCAAGTTGGAGATCAACACAACCTTTGGAGCTCATATATGGAGACTTGTGGGGACCAACCTCTACTCCATCACTTGGAGGTAAACATTACTATTTTCTTTTGGTTGATGATGCAACTAGATACATGTGGATCTACTTTCTTTCAGCTAAGTCAGAAGCTTTTGAAATGTTCAAAAGTTTTAAATCAATGATAGAAAAACAGTTGAGCTATAAAATTAAGGCCTTTAAAACTGATAGAGGGGGTGAATTTCTCTCCAATACCTTTATGAATTTTTGTAAAGAAGAAGGGATAAGAAGAGAAATGACAGCCCCTAGATCTCCTGAGCAAAATGGAACTGTTGAAAGAAGAAACAGAACAGTTGTAGAAATGGCTAGAACAATGATGCATGCCAAACAACTCCCCAAGATGTTTTGGGCAGAAGCCACAAAGACAGCCGTATACTTGTTGAACCGACTACCAACAAAAGCCCTGCATAATATCACTCCTTATGAAGCTCTTCTCAACAGACAACCATCCATTGCTCACCTTAAAAGCTTTGGATGCATAGCGTATGCTCTCACTAATAAAGGAGATAAACTTGATTCCAAAAGCAGCAAATATACCTTTATTGGCTACAGTGATTTCTCAAGAGCTTATAAGCTTTATCAACCACAAACAAAAACTCTTTTAATATCCACTCATGTTCAATTTGATGAAGCTGCAGCATGGGAATGGAATTCAGAACACAATGAAAGGGTGGTTGAATCAGATTTCCATCTTGATCCCATCCTACCTCTTCCTAGCAATGAAGAATCAAGTGTTCATCATTATTCAAGCAAGGGAAAAGAAAAGGAAGAAAATGATATGAAGAATCAAGTGCTCATCTTGTTTCTCTTTTGCTTTGCTTCTAAATCTCCCAATATTGCTAGACGATACTCTTTAGCAAGTGAATCCGCACGAGAGCATGGATCAACCTCCTGAAATTGATAGCATTATTGAAACCTTCGTGGCATTGTATAATTGAACATTATATAGAACTTTAATTGACCAATAAAATTAGACTATCAAAAATATCACGCAATTCTAAATTATATTAGCCTCTAAAATGGGTATTCAAACCCAATCACAGTCTAACATTCATCAACATCACCATCATCCATATCCTTATCCTAACTATCCGGGTTGGGTGAAAATAATGCAGGGAAAATAATGCAGGGAGGTTAAAATTAAAAAAATGAGGCTATTATTTCTGTAAAACTCTAACCATGCAATTTCAAATTCACTACGGCATCAGAGATTCATAGCCGATGATAAAGTTAAGAGTAGCTCAATAACATAATTTTGGGTGGATTTTTTTTGCTACTGACATTAATAGATCATCCAACCACCATGCAGAGGAGTACTCCAAGATCTACATACCTTTTCTTTCTCCTTGTCTTCATCTTCCTTATCTTCTTCTTGCTCCAGATACTGCCTTATCCACACAGCTTGTGAAGATTTTCCAAAATCTATAGATTCACTTGACTGGTGGACGGGGAAGCTGAGAAAGAAAATTTCAGAGGTTGCCAAACTGATTTTCTTGCAAGCATGACTCCAGCATTTCTGTTGGAGGGGGTTTAGTTGAACCCCTACAGTAAATTCATTGAACACGTCTAAATGGAGATGAAGAGGGATGATGATTAGAAGAGGAATCGAGTTGTAGAGGCGGAGAAAGGAGGAAGTCGAAGAGAATGATTACCTGCTATCAGCCTAGGGCGAAGAAGCTGGCGGTGGAACAAAGAGCCGAAGTAGATGGCTGGGAGACCGAGATAAAGAAGACGAACGGAGCAGCGAACATAGCACTGAAGGTCGATCGAATGGAGAGTAGAAAATGACTTCAAGGCATGGAGAGAACCCTTGAAGCCAGTAGAAAATGACTTCAAGGTCGATCGAATGGCGAACATAGCGCCTCTTGTTGCATAGAAGGCTGGGAGGAGTTGAGAAGTCGATGCCCTACCTGCGCTTCCCTACTCACGAACGCGCGATGCTGGGGGAGACGAAATGATTGAGGGAAATAAATCTGATGGAGGGAAATTAATCTAATGGAGGGAAATTACTTTCGTTTTGCCAATTAATTTGATGGAGGGAAATTTCCCTGGATACATTTCACGGCATATAATATATTAAAATTAATAAAATTCATTTTTTAATTAATACAACTTCGGCAAATCAACTTTATGAAATATTCAACTCATAATTTTAAATGGGGTCATTTATGCAAATTTATTACTTTATTTGATATGTTGACTCAACAGTCTATATAGACTCACTTCTGTGACTCAACAATCTATATAGACTCACTTCGGCGGTTCGACAATTATTTTGGTCTAAGACGGAATGTTAGAGATCTCCTTGATGAATTATATATGTGATAGCTTCGAATATTTATTTACGATGGTGCCTTTTATGCAAATTTATTGGTTTGTTGGTTGTTAGAGATTCTTCGAGTTGTCTGTGTGCATCTATGTGTCTATGTGGATTTGTGTTTGTGTGTGTCTGCATATATGTGTCTATGTGTATGTGTGTATCTGTGTTTGTGTTGGTTTGTGTCTGTGTCAGTGTTTGTGTCTGTGTCCGTGTCTGTGTCTATGTGTGTATGTGTCTGTATGTGTTTGTGTTTTGTGTCTATGTGTGTCTATGTGTGTTTGTGCATGAATGTGTCTGTGTCTGAATGTGTCTGTGTGTGTTTGTGCATGTGTGTGTTTGTGTCTGTGTGTGTCGATGTCTGTGTGTCCGTGTGTCTATGTCTATCTTTATCTGTGTTTGTGCCTATGTGTGTGTCTATGTGTCTGTGTGATCTCTAGTTATGTGTAACTGTGTCTGTGCGTGTCTGTGTTTATGTGTGTTTGTGCATGTGTGTGTCAGTGTCTGTCTGTTTGTGTGTATGTGTCTGTGTCTATGTCTATGTATGTCTGTGTGTGTATGTCGGTGTATGTGTGTATGTGTGTGTGTGTGTGTGTGTGTATCTGTGTGTTTGCGTTTGTATGTGTGTGTGTGTGTGTGTCGGTGTCTGTGTGTCTGTGTTTGTGTGTATGTGTGTGTTGGTGTCTGTGTCTGTCTATGTCTTTACCTGTGTGTGTGTGTGTGTGTGATCTCTAGCTAGCTATGTGTGATTGTGCTTGTGTGTGTCTGTATCTGTGTGTCTATGTGTGTTTGTGCATGTGTGTCTGTGTTTGTGTCTGTGTGTCTTTGTTTGTGTGTCTGTGTCTGTCTATGTCTGTACCTGTGTGACTATGCATGTGTGTGTCTGTGTGTCTATGTGTGTGTGTCTGTGTGTGTCTGTATCATGTGTCTATGTATGTGTGTGTGTGAGTGTGTCAGTGTCTGTATGTCTGTGTGTATGTGTCAGCCTGTGTCTGTGTGTGTCGTCAATGCCTGTGTGTGTCTGTGTGATATCTAGCTATATATGTGTGTCTGTGCCTGTATGTGTCTTTTGTGTCTATGTGTAGAAAGCGCACGTGCCCCGCGCGACATTACCCCCGCCTCGATAGTAATACTGTCCCAATGTGTCGACGCTCCTGCAACTCGCAAACCCCCGCGCGCGAAAATACTCATGTCGCAATAGTACCACATGTCTATGTTTAGACATAAAAGTAAATCTTATTTAAAAAGTAATTAATGCTAGCTTAATTATTAAACAACGTGTTTTATTTATCGATGTGATATGTATTTATGACTTTGTTTATATCTATTTTCATTAAACCATGTGTCTTCTAGCAATCGATATGACATGTAATGAGATAATTAACATGATGGTGTGGCAAAGTTGACGAAGAAAGAGAAGATGACGAAACTGTACGTGCAGATGGTTTTAGTGAAACAATTAGCGATATTTTTAATGTTACGATATTTATTAGTTATCTCGCGCGCGCCTGTAAGAAAAATGCGCGCTCTGGCAAAAACTTGCATCTGTGTGAAAAAATGCACGTTAGCAAAAAAATGTGTGACTGAGCTAAAATGCACCTTGGAGAAAATGAGTACCGATGATTCGAAAATGCGTGTCTGGGTAAAAACGCGCTCCCAAGAGAAAATGCGCGCTTGGGAGACAATGCGCCCGGTTAAAAATGCATGCAAGTGCAAAACGCGTGACTGTGCATAAAACGTGCGCTCGGGCAAAAAACGCGCGCCCGAGTGAAAAACACGTGCCCGGCCAAAAAATACTCTCTCGGTACAAAAACGCTCTCCTGAGCCAGCGTCGTGAGTGCTCTTGTGCTCGGAGGTGGTCGCGCGCGTGTGCACGGGAGTGTCTTTGCATGCGTCCGGTGAGAAAATTAAATTAATATTAAATTATTTTTTATTCAGTTGATCGAGTGCCTGAGAGCGGACGAAATTGAGCGGGGTAATTCTTATTTTTAAAAAATACATAAACGGATAAACCTTATTTAAAAATACATAAATCTTATTTAAAGCTCATGTGCACTGTCGGACAATGTCGAGGCGGGGGTATTGTCGAGCGGGGAACATGGGCCTCATGTGCACTGTCAGTTGATCGAGCTCCTGAGAGCAGACAAAATTGAGCGGGGGTAATTCTTATTTTTAAGAAAACATAAATCTTATTTAAAAAGTAAATTTTATTGAACAACGCGTTGTATTTATGAATTGATTTGACATGTATTTATGAATTTGATTACACATTTATTTTCATTAAAACACGTGTCAGACATCAATCAATATATATATATATGACATATATTTTCATTAAAACGCTAGCTCCCGAGCAAAAAACGTGTGCGCTGACAAATTTATTTATGCTCCCGAGAAAAAAAAGATAGAGCTAGTGCAATGCGCGCGACTGAAAAAAATGTGTGCTCGGGAAATAAAACGCGCATCCGAGTGAAAAGCACGTGCTCGAGCGAAAAATGGGCGCTCAAAGGGTACAATTATTTCACCCTGCGCACAATGAAAAAATATGCGTGCATGCGGGGCCAGTGCGCGATCGTTATTTTTATTCAAAAATTATATTAATATGTTTTAAATTTTTTTTATTTATTTTGTGCAAAATTTTATGGAGGGAAATTTCCCTCCATATATTTCATTAATGTGAGAGAGGAGGAAATAGACAAAACTTAATAAACTAGAGGAAGAGAACGGCGCGCGGCGACGACCAAGAAAGAGAACGACGATGGCGATGGCCGTGGAAGAGAGAGGCGACGACGGCGGCGACCGTCGAAGAGAGGGGTGACAACGGCGGCGGCCGTACGTGAAAGACATTGCTACAGCTCGCAAATGGATGTTTGTGTGTTTGGTTGTCCGTGTCTGTGTGTGTGCATGTGTCCGTGTTTGAGCTCCGATACATGCAATACGCGCTAGCTCTCAACCAAAAAATGGAAAACTACACGCACGAGAGTGCATTTGCGTGTGCGCGAGAGTGCATATATTAATTTGCATTCATTTTTATATTTAATATATTTTTAATTTTTAGTTTTGTTTTGTTCAAAATTTTATGGAGGGAAATTTTCATCTGTATATTTCATTCATTCTGTGAAAGAGAGATAGAGCTGCATGGGAGAGAAGCAGAAAAACTTTTATAAAAAGTTAAAGATTTATAAAAACCCCCGTACGTGCAAAAATACATGTCACAATAGTACCACATATCTGCGACAGCTGCGCACGGATGTTTGCGAGCTGTAGGAGTATTGTCGTCGCGTTAGAGCACTATCGAGGCGGGGTACTGCCGCGCACAAACAAATTTTTTTTTTTTTATTTTTTTCAAAAAAAAAAAATTCAAAACTTTGATAATAAAATAGTACAAAAATTGAAAATAAAATATGATATATTTTTTGTAACAAAACTTTAATAATAAAATATTACTATTAGTAAGGACAATGTATTTGTCACAAAAAACTTTCATGATGTTGTTACAATTGATACTTATTGTGAGAAAAGTTTTCTATTTGTAACGTAACATTAGTGTTGTTACAAATACTTACAGTTATAGTAACGAATTAATTATTATTGTAACAAAATTTATAATATTCGTTACAAAAAAGTACTTTTTCGTAACAACAAAAAAAATTTTTTACTAAATATAACTATTAGTAACAAACTGTGTTTCAGTTACATTTCAGTCCTTACAACAGGTGCAGTTTGTTGTAGTGCCTTCATCTCATGTTATAGGAGACATGACAGTGGGAGTGAATACCAGACATCAGATCACAAATGAGTCCTTGTTGTAGTGATTTCTCTCGCAATATGAACCAAAGAAGTTTGAAGAAGCAGACAATGATCCTCACTGGAAAGCTATCATGCAAGAAGAGCTTGCACAATTTGAAAGAAATAATGTCTGGACACTAGTGGAAAGACCAAGGAACTACCCAATTATTGGAACAAAATGGGTACATAAAAATAAGATGACCTCAAATGGAGTTATAGTGAGAAATAAATCCAGACTGGTTGCTCAAGGATACAGGAAAGAAGAGGGAATTGACTACAACTAAGCTTTTGCTCCAGTGGATAGACTGGAAGCAATTAGGATGTTTCTTGCTTATGCTGCTCATATGAAAATAAAGGTATCTTAGATGGATGTGAAGAGTGCATTTTTAAATGGAACTCTTCAAGAAGAAGCATATGTGGAGCATCCCCCAGGTTTTGTCAATCCATCTCATCCCTCTTTTGTTTATAGGTTAGATAAAGCATTGCATGGTCTCAAGCAAGCTCCAAGAGCTTGGTATGAGACCTTGTCCACATTTCTTCTGGAACACTCCTTTGTAAGAGGTAAGGTGGATAAACCACTCTTCACTAGAGCACATAAAAATCTGTTACTTCTAGTACAAATATATGTAGATGACATAATATTTAGCTCAACAGACCAAAGACTTTGCAAAACGTTTGCTGACCTAATGCAGTCTAAGTTTGAGATGAGTAGCATAGGAGAATTATCCTACTTTCTTGGCCTCCAAGTAAAGCAAAGTGCGGATGACATTTTCATATCCCAATCCAAGTACACTATAGAGCTTATCAAAAGCTTTGGGATGGAAAATGCCTTTATCATGAAAACCCCAATGGCTACCAATATTATACTTGATATAGATGAAAAGGGTAAATCATTTGATTAGAAGACTTATAGAGCAGCCATTGGCTCACTACTCCATCTTACAACTTGCAGGAAAGATATAATGTTTGCTACTTGTATATGTGCTAGATTTCTGGTTGACCCCAAGGAATCCCTCATGAGTTCTGTAAAAAGAATACTCAGATATCTAAATGGTACACTTGAACTTGGCTTATGGTATCCCACAGAGTCGGGATTTGACCTAGTAGGCTACTCAAATGCAAATTATGTTGGATGTTGGCTTGATAGAAAAAACACCTCAGAACTTATCAATTCCTAGGTGCTAGACTAATTTCCTGGTTTAACAAAATTCAAACATCAGTCTCCACTTCTACAGTTGAAGCTGAGTATATAGTTGTAGGAAGCTGCTGCTCATAAATATTTTGGATGCAGAATCAGTTGTTGGATTACAACTTTACTCTTGAGAACTCCACAATATTCTGTGACAGTTCTAATGTTATTTCTATAGCTTCCAATCATGTTCTCCATTGTAGAACTAAGCACAAAGATATAAGGCATCACTTTCTCAGAGATAATGTAGAGAAGGGTAAGATCTCTCTTCATTAAATTTCCACTAATAATAAAAGGGCTGATATATTCACTAAGCCACTTGATGAAAGCAAGCACAATATCTTCATCATTGCATTGGGAATGCTTGATGGAGCTCTCTAGGTCACATATATTATAAAATAAAACCAATTTTCCATAGAAATGTATTGCTGGGGAAACTATCAATATTTTTGAGAAAAATATAAATGTTTATTCAGAGCTGCGTCGAATAAAAATCGACGCACCGTCGATTTCAACTCGATGACATCTTCGAGAGCTGACTGGGATAGTTCATTTGAATAGCACTCAACATATCATCAAATTCCTATCGACGCATGCGCCGACTCAATAGTTATTGCTTTTATTCAAAGCCTCATCGATTTCCACTCGAAGCAGCGTCGACTTTTCAAGCGCGCACAGACATTGCTTCTAGAAGCTACTTCGACCAATTTTGGCATGCTAAATCTACTTCTTTTCGACGTTGCCTCGAGTACAACCCTAAGTTATGACGAATCGTCTTCTAAAAGCAATGCAGACATTAGACTTCATTGTGCTTTCAAATTCACTCCCTCTCGCTCTCATGTTTTCCTGTCTCTCTACTTCTGTCTTCTTTCTTCTTTACAGGTACACAAAGAAAATCAATGGATTCTAATAGAGAAATCCTTGAAGCAATTGACCTGGATTTGGAGACATTATTGTCTAAGTTCTCCTCTCTATACATGGATTTCTCAGAGGAATGCTATCAGAAATTATCGGCAAAGCATCAAAGGTAGAGAAATATTTTCGCTCAAGTAAAATAAATCGAGAAAGAACTGTGATCGTCGACATTGCCTGCTGAGGTCTTAATATCCTTCTTCAATGATATAAAGCAGGGGGAAAAGCGTGACAGCAGGACACGACCTAATTTAGTTTATACTGCGATTGAGCATCAATACCAATGCTCCTCGTATGTCTCTGAAGGAGAACCATCAATCATTTCTCAACTCCTCCTTCCACCTGCACCATCTTCTCCAAACAGATTCCCTCCTGCAATCTAGGGGGAGTCTTTAGTTCAGGGGGAGTCTAATATGTTCTCAAATGATGATGACTATTGGGCAAGTTTGAAAGAGTTCTCAGTATGGACTGAGTCACCCATTACTGAGAACATAGAAATAAAACCTGCCTCTGAAGAATCAACAATCTTTTCTCCTATTTTGCTCACTCTTGCTTCTGCTCATGTTTTGTCTCCTCATGTTCCTACTCCTGCTCTGCTTCCTCCTGCCACTATTCTACCAGTCCCAACATCAGATCCTAGATAAAGGAATGCATTCAGAGGAGGGCAATATGGGAGGAAAATACCTATCTGGATGAAGTATTCTAAAGAACAAAGAAAGCAGTGCAAAAAGGACAGGTCATAATATAAAACTAATGAGAAAGTTCAAGTGCCTGAAAATCAAATGAAGGTGTATACTGACCCAATTCTTGACAAAATCTTAGAAGAGATTGGAGAAAGAGAGCAGTATGAATATGATGCCTCTCAAAGAGAAATTGAGGAAAATAGAAGGAAGTTTATTGAAAGACTCAAGAAGGGGAAAGTTGCAGTGGAAGAAGAGCAGATAAAAGATGCAAAGAAAATTCCAAGTACATTATTTGATTCTTCAAAATATGCTACTAAGAATCCTCAAGCAAATATTCTGAAAGATAGAGGACAACTTCACAAAAGTTGTCTTGGATTTGATCAAGATGTAGCAGATCTGCCATTTCAAAAGAAAAGAAAGATTGTTTTCAAAATTGCTCTAACTCCTGGCACCACACAATTAACCTTCATAGTGCCAAATCTAGACTCAGATGAGCTTGAATTGATTGAAATAAATGAACTGTCTGCTAAAATAATAATCCTTGGATTCAAGGTAAATGTTGTTTATCATGATGCAGAAGCTAACATAAAAACTATTCAAATGGCATCTCAAAATTCACAAGAATCCAGAGAAGGAAACACTAGCTAACTTCAAGTATGTGGAAATAAAGTTCAGGAAAATCTGTGAAGCTCTATCTACATTCCTTAGAAAGAAAAAGTAGAATGTTTCCTTGTGAAATTCATTCTGGTGAACCCAATATCTATTATTCAGAAGTTATTCATGCTATCTCAGTTTATGTTATCATCTTTTAACATATGCTTTTATGTACATTCTTGTATCTTTCATGAGGTTGAAATCACTTAAGAAGTCTTTAAAAGTTGTTAAGATAAATAGGGGGAGATTGTTGAGAAAAACATCCTCTAGAATTATCTTACAAATTGTGTAAAAGAGATTTCATCATCTATGATTTATTACCCATGTTGTATAGTGAGGGTAATATGGTCCTTAGATGTCCTAAGGACATACTCGTATTAGAGTGTCAAAGTCTAGTCAAAAGGAGATCAAAAACTAGTTGAGTTAAATCTGCATTGAAATGAAGTCGACGCAGCTTCGATTGAAAGTCGAAGTAACTTCGAATAGAAGTAAAGATAACTCAGACTGGCAGTCGACGCATCATTGGAAGTCGACGCAACATCGAATTGTATTCAATGCAGAAGTCAGAATTTGAAGTCTACATTCTTTATCTCGACGGATACGTTGATAAGGAATCAATGCAACGTCGATAGCAGAGTCCAATTCAAAGCTGAGGAAGATCTCGAAGCTTCTTCTAGTAGAATTCAACGGTGCGTCAATAAGAAGTCTGAAGTTATTCGACACAACGTCGAATATTGTCATAGTTTTGGAAAACTTCCTGGAATAGATTTTGATGCTTATTCGGAAGGTATATATGGAAGATATTTGAATTATAATGGGTCACACATGTACAAGAAGAGAAAGAATTATTCCAGAGATTCGAAAGTGATGAAATCGAAGATATATAAAAGGATATTGACGGGCTGTCAACATAAATAGAAAGAGGGCAATAATTCTTCTTGGACTTTCGAACTAGAGAAGGATCAGAAAAAGAAAGTCATTCATCTTCAATTAACAGAAGAATATACATACATAATTCAAAAAGAAGGTGGCTATATTCTCCTCTAGCTCTCTCTCTCTCTCAGCCCACATGATATATCTTTGTATAACATTCTTCTACAAGATACAGAAGGCTTCTTCTTCCTCTATCTATGAAAGAAGCATACAAAGAATACCGAGATCAAAACTAGATCAGTGTTATAATAATCCCTGCGTCTTCTTATAAGCAAGGATTCATTCTCTGAAAAAGGATCCAGAACACTTAGTGCCTACAATCCTCAGTGTCTGCTGAAAGAGTATTCAATTCAAAAGAATACTCTTCATCTTCTTCTTCTTCTTCTTTTGCTTACTCTATTTTCTATTTTCTGTAAATTGAGTAAAGACTCTTAAGAATCCCTCTTCAAAGGATTCAACTTGGTTCAAGATCTCCTTATCAAAAGGCCTGGTTTGGTTCAAGATCTCCTTATCAAAAGATCTGGTTTGGTTCTGAGAGTCTCCATAACAAAAGACTCAGTTCTTGATTCTAAGATTCTCCTTATCAAATGACTTGGGCAGTGTGATAGTGTATTCCTGCCAAGGTGGTAGAAGAGTGGAGTACCAAGATTTTGGGGAACAACTATAGCTCTTGTGTCTTTTGTGATGAAATTCTCTGTGCTTGTCTCTTATTTAGTTTCATTATTCTATGATTATTTTTATTCTGTTTGGATTCCTAGATGCCTAGTAGTTAGTATTGTTTTTCTGTGCACTTATTATTAAAAAGTTATAAATCTCTATTCACCCCCTATAGAGAATACTCAAGGGAGTCATTGTGCACTTTCAACATTATTTCTAAGGGAAGTAAAGGGCAAAATTTTGCTAGTCCAGAATTATGTTGATGACATAATCTTTGGCTCTATTGATGACAATATTTGCAAGAAGTTTGCTAACTTAATGCAAGGGAAGTCTGAAATTAGCTTCATGGGAGAGCTGAAATACTTCCTAAGGCTCCAAGTGAAGCAATCTGAGGATGGAATATTCATCACTTAGAACAATTTCACTAAAGAGCTTATAAAGAAGTTTAGAATGGAGAGTTAAACCTCAATGAGGAATCCATTGGGCTCCAATGTGTCTCTGGACAAGGATGAGAAAGTGAAATCTTTTCATGAGATCGTGTACAAATGCATTATTGGATCTCTACTCTACCTAATTGCTAATAGACTTGACATTATGTTCGCTACATGTGTATGGGCTAGGTATCAAGCTTCCCCTAAGGAATCTCACTAGACCTCTGCTAAAAGAATCTTGAGATGCCATAAGGGAACACCTAATCTTGGTCTTTGGTACCCTAGAAGTAATAATTTTGAGCTAACGGGATATTCAGATGCAGATTTTGGAGGTTGCGAAGAAGACAGGAAAAACACATCTGGAACCTATCAATTACTAAGGAAGAGGCTAATCTCATGGAGCAGCAAGAAGCAAACAAGTGTGGCAATCTCAATAGCTGAATTAGAATACATCTCATCTGGGAGTTGTTGTGCTCAACTGCTATAGATACAACATCACCTGGAAGACTACAACATCAAGATCAGCAAAATAGCCATGTTTTGTGATTCATCAAGTGCAATCTCAATTGCTAAGAACCCTATATCACACAGCTGGACTAATCACTTTGAAATCCAGTACCACTTCATTAGGGAGCATGTTAAAAAAGAAGATATGTATGAATGTGCACAGTATGCCTCTGAGTATTCTCTAGAGGGGGTGAATAGAGATTTAAAAAATCTTTACACTAAATGTGCACACATAATAAAAATAAATACTCTAATAACTATGCATTTAGTAATCCCAACTCAGAATAAAGTAGAAATGGAAAGCAATAATCAGTAAGCAAAAACAGTAAGGAGACAACACAAAAAAGAAATGCAGAAGACACAAGAATTTTATAGTGTTCCCCAAAATGTGGGCAGTACACGCTTCTACCACCTTAGTAGGATTGCACTAACAGTGCCCGACTCTTTTGATAAGGAGACTCTCAGAACCTGTAACATCCTTCAAATGACTAGACCTGTAAGATGGTTTTGTCATGACTAGGTCATGACAAAACCATAGGAAGCACAAAAGACCATGTGAACTTAGGCAAGGAGGAAAACCACAGTGGTCTGCAGATGGCAATTCTCAATTACCAAGCCTAGGGTTAGAATTTAGGGCCTCACCTTAATCCCTTGACCCCACCGTAACATCCCTAACACATTATGGGTCCCTTAGAGCACCAAGGACCTATTGGGGTCAACCAATGAGGCCAAGTTGACCAAATTCAACATTAACCCTAAATTGGTCATAGTAGCCTAATTAGGGTCAATTTAGCCTCCACCTTGCCAAATTAACCTTGCCCCTACCCTTATAAGGACATTGGGGACCCAATGGACCAAAAATCCCCATCATGGGGCCACCAATTTGGCCAATTTGACTCAAGTCAATTATAGCCCAATTTTGGTCAAATTGCCATATTGTGGGTCAATTGGCCTCGACATTGCCAAATTGACCCTACCTAGACCTTCCTAACCCTTAGGGGAGGCCAATGGGTCACTATCCACCCATTGGGGCCAACCCAAATGGTAAAATTCATCAAAGTCAACTCCACCCTAAATTTTGGTCAAAACAACTTATTTTTACCTAATCAAGCCCAATCCGCTTGGGCTAACCCCAATTGAGGTGGTCCACTAGCTAATGGAGTTGGGAGTTACTGAAATTGTCATTCAATTTCAATAAATTCGGCCAAGAGAGAGAAACCCCCATTTTCCCAAAAAATGGTGGAGAGAGAAAGAGAGGATTAATGACATTCATGGCCAAGGGAGGCCAATTGATCTGCCAATTGATGGGGATTCATCTCCTCTGTCTATTACAAGAAGTTTAGGAGTTATTCCAGCCCTCAAGGGGGCTGAATTTAGTGGGTTTCACCATGGACAAAATTGGGCTTAATGTCTATTAATGGTGGAATCAAGGAGAGACCCTCCCTCTCCCCAAATTGAGACTTTTAAAAGCTTCAGAGGATTGAGAGGATCATTTTCAGCCATTTACCTGAAGAAATTAAGACACTTGGTGTAGGAGTTCATATGGCATCAAGAGGCAAGAGCTCGGCCTTGGCCAATCGAAAAACGACAAGGGTTTTCCCCTCTCAACAGGTCCTCCCCTCTTCCTCTCTCTCTGTGGATAAATCTTAGATTAAAATAGGTGAGATATTGGGCTCAATTGAGCCCGATCCGGTGAGCAAAATCCATGAATTTTCATGGAATTTCTTCCCATCAGGTTCGCCAGAATCGGCCCCTCAGGCGGCCGTGCCGCCGCCCAGCGATAGCCACCACCTCAACGGAGGTGCTGGTGGCGGTGGACGGACGGGGAAGTGGCCGGTTGGCCAAGAAATCAAAGGAGAAGGTGGCCCAGGTTGGGGCTATCCTATCCGTCGGCTAGAGGAAGGAGATAAACGGATGCCGTCCAATCCTGCTTCAAGATTCGTGTTGTGTGATTATATTAATTAAGTTATATGTATTTCATTTTTGTCACACTTAAGGCAGCTAATAGAAATTATTATTAAAAATACTTAGGGACCCCTGATGGAAAATTGTTCAACATAAAACTTGTATCCCTTGGGGTCTACATTATTTTAAAATTTGTTTCACACCATTTGAGTTGGTGATCTGACCAAAACACTCAAAATGGTGCAACCTATACAAAGGGTTGACTAGAGCTTGATTTGTGTGCCCCCACTAAACCAGCCATCCAAATGTTCTGAAATTTGAGAAATAGGCTACATATACCCACATCCTTAATATATCCAAAAATTAGAATTTTTGGAGGACCTTTTTCTAAAGTTTTTTGCAAACATTTAATAATTCATGTATGAATTAATTTTAGGGTCTAGTGATATTCAAACCCTATCAAATTTTGGTGGGAGGTCTTTAGGGTCATGATATGACATTGGTAAAAATTTAATCCCATTTGGAATTGAATTGTTTGGGTAATTAATTAACCCAAGATTGGTCAAACTATAGGTTATTAGGTCAAAAGTGCACATGTTGGGTTTGAGTGGTCAACCCTCATCCAAAAGTGATGAAACCTTGGACACTAATGCAATATCACATAAAACATCCACACAAATGATTTTGGGTGATTTGGGGTAGATGTGCCCTAGAACCCTAGCTCAAACCTTAGGGTTGTATATTGAAACTATTGAAGGACATAAGGTCATATGTCCTTGGATTGGCTTGAAACTTGGTAGGTAGTTTCATGGGGTGGGAATAAGCCTTGGGGAATTTTGCTAGAATTTTTAGTAACTATGAACCCCACTGAATTGCTTATTATTTAGTTAGGTCAGAGGACTTTTTAGAGCAAGTACATTATCTGTTAATTTTGGCATGATGTTTGGAAGAATTTATATGTGGTTCCCTTCACAATGTGCCATTGGACCTATTTATTTAAATAATGGAATTATATGGTGAAATGAATTTAGAAAATTATGGAACTCCAACAGTGAACTTTTCTGACCATCTTGGACACCAACCAATTTTCATGTAATTTTTGAATAAGAATTTATAGAACTTCCTTTCTTAATCCTTGATTTTGATTAATTAGTTAATATTTTTAATTGGAGGTCAAAACCTTTCTAGAAATTTGTGGAATTTATATATGGCTATTTTTTGACTGTTATATAGTTTTACAAATTTTAGTGATGCCATAACTTATTAGAAAACCATACTTGATGTACAAAATCATAGGTTCCCTGATTTTGGAGAAATAATAATAAATACCAAATAAAGTAGGAAAATTATGAATTTCTGGAAATAATCTTAAAATGTCATAACACACCCCCAATAATAATCTTGGGTTATTTGGATGAGCTTTGGGAGGCTATTTTTTTGTACATATAGTTCAAGTGGTCTTCGTATAGTGAAAATGCGGAATTAAGACAAACATGTAGGTTCTACATGGGGAGTTAAGGAGGTTGGTGCACCCAGGCTGATTGGATTTGTGGAGGGGTCACCAAAGGAAGGTAGGAGTAAGATGTTTGGTTGGCTAGGAGGCAAGAGTGTGCTTGGGATTGTCGAAAGATCGGCATTCCCTTGGAGTGGAATAAAATACACATAGGGTTAATATGTGTAATGGTTAGAGGGGTATGCTTATTGGTAGTTATCAATAATATTAAGTGCCTTGAAAAGGGAGCTTTGGGGTTCAGCCCATCATAGCTCCTAGTACCACTGTGAGCCCTTCACAGGGTGGTCCTCGGGAAGTCCACGGTTAACACAAAGTTGTAGGAATAATTTGTTACGCAAAATTAACTTAATAATACACTCACTCACATCCTGCTGTTGTGGGTGTTACCTTGTTTGGTTAGAAGAAAACTAGACTCGGTGGTTGTAGTTGCGGACGGGTTTGTCCAGCGAGCAGGTGGCTCGGAAGGTCGTTGCGACGGGCGGGTTAGCCCGGGGAGCCTATGGCTCGGAGATACATAGTAATCAAAATTACATATGCATAAAGGTGGTGGTTCTTCGGTATTGGTTGTCGTTCACACCGGCGTCGATATGCTGACTCAGCAAGTGTGAATTTGCACTTAGCCTAGAAAGTCTGGTGGTCCAGCCAGTAAGAGTACGTTGGCGCTCCGTAGTTTTGCGTTGAGGCGTACGATAGGTCTGGGTTAGGTTGTGTGAACACCAACCTAGAGATGGGTGAGGCCCAACCCACCGCTTCCATTTGCCACTACGGGGGTATCCTGGGAGTTTTGCTAGATCGAAAAAGGGGGAAATAAGGTTTGTGCGCATAGAGTCGAAGTGTGTGAGTTACACTTGTATGATAATGACATTACCCATCATAACTCTGCATGTCATAGCATAAGCATTGCATTTCAACCCCTACCCCTATCGTATAAATTAGTTGTGGGACTTTTTATACTATAGGTCTTGCTAAACGACCCCTTAGTCTATAGGTTTGTATGGGCATTCCTATAAATCAACGATTATTTTTCTACTCAATACTTGTTCTTTACCCTGCTTTAGTTACTGCTTCAATTATATATATACACCTGTGTAGTGGTAGTTATTCTTGTAGATAGGCCATGTCACCTGCTTTGATATATACCCCTTGTTGTCCTCCACTTCATCCCTCCCGCACGGTGCCTAGGAGCCACTAGGGGATGGGTGGTGGGAAATGAGGCTTAGTCTTTTGACTAACTGTCGGTGGACCATATCATTTTAGGGGACTGAGGAGAGGCAACACCACCAGCGACTGGTGCAGATGGAGATTGGCCAGTCTAGCATAGGAGCACCAGCCTGAGGATCCGTGAGTGTTTACTGGAAGATTTGCTTCCGTGAGTGGCCTTGTAGTGAGGACAAGATGTACTGGGCATGAGCCCTTTATAATTGTTAATTTTTTATTCAGTTACTATCTGTGGACTATATTACTTTGAGATTTATATATCATGTAATGTGGACTTGAACTGTTACATGTACATTTGTACTCTTCATCTTCTGTGATCGATATTGCCGGCAGGATCGGTGCTTTGTAGTGGCAACCTTCCCAAATGTCGGTGTCACCGCAAAGCGGGGGTTCTGGGCAAAAGACCCGGTAGCGAAGTAAAAAAAGGGTCTTACAAACTTGTATCATAGGAAACCTCGATCTGAAGAAAAGAAGCCAACAAACCCCGCCCACCCCGCGCGAGTTTAGTTTGAAGGAAAACTTAGCAGCAGAAGCAATGGTGTGCCATATGGAGAAATCACGTGAAAAAGTCCACTTTTAACTGAATCGTTTTAGCCAAATCTCCTTACGAGTGACAAGTTTTTTTTGTAGCCTACTGTGAACCCTTCCCCCAACATGGAATACCTCCGGCTGCAAAGATTTCTTTAGATAGTCCTCTAATCAATTAGTTAGACTCAAGCCCACTAGGACACATGACTTACCATGACAATTTTCACCATGCCCTGGTCTGAAATAGACCGTAGGTATAAATTTGATTAAGGTACGAGGATACCCAAAAGAGGTTATAGGAGTTGCTTAATGCGAGAATGCCCACCTAAGCCATAAACTCTGATGTCCCTATTTCATATACCAAGGATTATCCAAACTGATAGGACCGCCTTAAGGAGATTGACACATAAGCGCAATGGTAGGGGTCTTGTAGGCTCAACCCTCATTGTGACATGTTTACATTGAGACAGCCACCATGACAAACAATGACGGTCGGATAAGAAATTCAAGTTCAGCAGAGGATCGTTTGGGATTGGGTCACATGTTGGCCCTGATAAGGTTGTCGCAGAGGGTTCCTTGAAGAGTCTAAAGTATGGAGTGTACCAACAAGTCTCAAAATAGAACCCAAAGTCTATGGTTGTCTGCCTTAAGGATTGTTTGCATACTTGGAACGAATATAACATTGCGATATCGAAGATACCTTGCCCAAAATAGATAGTGGTTTATCTTTTGTTTATTGAGGCTTACCTTTTGTTTATTGGGCAAATTAGTTACTGAATTGGGTTTCCCCTTAGATCTAATTTAGAAAGTGTTGAGTCGTGAACATAATGATTTTGAGGTCGATCTTATTCATTATTACCTGGGCGAAGATGGGATTCTGTAAAAGTACGTTTGGAATGGTGATCGGTTGTATTACCAGGACAATAGATAGACTTCGTTGATCAAACAACGACTTGACCTTAGTTGAAGCATTAGAAATGTAAGGTTGCTAGGTTTAGTCACTTAGGAATGCAGATTCCCTTCTGAAAGTTGGGAACTGAAATTAGGGCTTGCGAGCTATCGTTATATTTGAAAGTACTTGTGGCTTGGGGCTTTCAGAAATGATTAACGTATGATTTATTAAAAATCACGCCCTGTCATGGTAGAAAATTTTAACTGCAATAATAATGATTGGTTAACATATACTCATAAAGGTTCACGAGTACACCTCCCCTAAATTCTGAGGATAATTGGGACGCTTGACGATCTGATCAGTTCCATCAATGGTAAGAACTGGATAGGTTGTATAGTTGAGTTGCTTAATTACCTGGTCGAACGTGAAGGAATATGAATTTGAATGTGTAGAGAAACTTTATAGAGGCGTTGTCTACCCTTACAAACAAGAGCTTTCGTCACTGAAGAAATGGTGTTTTTTGTAGCATGTAGTTTCCTAAAATAAAGAAAGACGTCGTAGGTTTGGTGATGCACAGTGAGGTCTGTTGATTGGTGAACGCCAAGTGCAAGAGTCTTTGGGGAACTACCACAGTCACTGCCCATGTTAGAGTAGAAGTTCGAGGATATAATTACGGATTTCATACACAAGTTACCACATCCCCACTCCGAGCACAAGCTTATTTAGAACATTGAGGATAGGTTGACCAAGGTAGCTAGGGTCACCCCGGTCCGGATAGATGACACGGAGATGCGAGCCTTACGATGCAAGAAGGTCCCGCTTGTCATGGTCCCGTGGAGGAATCATGGACAGGAGGAGCACACCTGGGAGCCACTAAACTTGACATAGTAAAATTATCTGGAGCTCCTTGCGTCAGGTAAAATTTATTTCTTAAGGGATGTTACATTCAATCACTTGCGGTAGAAGTCCCGCATGCCTAACCTGAATTTTGGGGACAAAATTAATTTTTTTGTTTATTGGGATTTGTAACATCCCTCAAATGACTAGACCTCTAAGATGGTTTTGTCATGACTAAGTCGTGACAAAACCATAGGAAGCACAAAAGACAATGTGAACTTAGGCAAGAAGGAGGAAAACCACAGTGGTCTGTAGATAGCAATTCTCAGTTACCAAGCCTAGGGTTGGACTTTAGGGTCTCACCATGATCCCTTGACCCCCACCATAACATCCCTAACCCATTAGGGGTCCCTTAGAGCACCAAGGACCCATTGGGGTCAACCAAAGAGGTCATGTTGACCAAAGTCAACATTAACACTAAATTGGTCAAAGTAGCCTAATTAGGGTCAATTTGGCCTCCACCTTGCCAAATTGACCTTGCCCCTACCATTATAAGGACATTGGGGACCAAATGTACCAAAACGCCCCATCATGGGGCCACCAATTTGGCCAATTTGACCCAAGTCAACTATAGCCCTATTTTGGTCAAATTGCCCTATTGTCGGTCAATTGGCCTACACCTTGCCAAATTGACCCTACCTAGACTTTCCCAACCCTTAGGGAAGGCCAATGGGTCACTAGTCACCCATTGGGGCTAACCTAAATGGTCAAATTGATTAAAATTAACCGCACCCTAAATTTAGGTCAAAATGACCTATTTTGACCTAATCAAGCCCAATCTGTTGGATCGATTGGCGCCCTTAGAGAGGGGTGAATAAGGGAATAAAATTCTTTATAAATTCTTAGACAATTTACTAAATTGTTTAGAGTAAATTAGAATGAAATAACAAGTTAACTTAAAAGAAGAAACAATTGTAATTTGCAATTTTATAACTTACGCCAAATGATCGAAATCAAGAAAACACAAAAAGAGACATGATTATATTATATAAAAAAGGTTTTTACATAAATTTGATTTCAATATCGCTAGAAATCGGAGGCGTACAAAGTAAAATAATTTTTCCTTTTCTATACCGACTTGTATCCCCACAAACCGTTTAGCTTTAGCCTATCCTTCCCCGGATATGGCATCAGGCCGCTCTAGCCAATCCTTCCCCGGATATGGCCTCGAGCACCCCCTAGATCTAATCACCTAGACCTAGTCTCCAACACAAGGCGAATTCCTCCCTAAGTCCTACCCAGACCTAGTCGCCAATACAAGGTGAATTCTCTAAACAGTTACAAAAAAAAAATGGAATGTAAGTAAAGATAATAATAAAAACTCCCTATGAGATATTCTGAAGTTGGAGATGAAGTTGATGCGCAAATCTTAGCACACCGCTATAGGCGGTAGCAAGACTGCGGCACAAAATGGCAGTGCACCGATCGTTCAGGTAATATAAAATGTGGGTGTGAATCCCCAAGTATCGATCTCAAAGGAACACAGTAAGGTGGAGTTTACTATTGAGGAAGGACTTGAGATTGAAGTCCTTAAGTCAGATGGGTTGCGGAAATGGGGGGTTTTGGTTGTGGAAATTAAAGAAAATAACTAAACTACTCCTATGCAATGCCGCTATGCAATGTTTCGCTTGGCGGGATGGAGACTAGGCAGGCCTTGAGCGCGCTGCTTCGAAAGGGCGGATGGACGAGTAGGAAAACGGACTCAAACTGTGCAGGCATTGAGCGCGCTGCTTTGAAAGGGCGGATGGACGAGTAGGCAAACGGAATGAGGGCCGCAAGCACCTCTTCGACAAGCACGCCACTAGCAATTACTAGTGCGGCACACGAACGTAACGACGGAATGGGAAATGGATGTCGGCGCACTTCATACACATAAATAAACAAAAAAAACATTCACATAGACATGAAATAACTTTATAAAGCAAGGTCTATAGTGTTCATCATCAAAATACAAAGGATCTAAAAATTACAACACAAAATACAAAGAAGGGAAAAGTGAGGAATCGACCGAATCCGAAGTCTTGCTGAGGGTTTGATGGCGCAAATCTCGCACACTGCAATAGGCGGTAGTAAGACTGCGGCACGAAACGGCAGTGTACCGATCGTTCAAGTAATATAAAATGGGAATGAATCCCCAAGTATCGATCTCAAAGGAACACAGTAAGGTGGAGTTTATTATCGAGGAAGGACTTGAGATTCAAGTCCTTTCGAGCGGATGGATGCGGAAATGGGGGATTTGGTTTGTGGAAAATAAAAGAAAACAAATTAAACTACTCCTATGCAATGCCGCTATGCAATGCTTCGCTTGGCGGGATGGAGACTAGGCAGGCCTTGAGCGTACTGCGTCGCAAGGGCGGATGGACGAGTGGGCAAGCGGAGTCGAACTGTGCAGGCCTTGAGCGCACTGCTTCGTAGGGCGAATGGATTACACGGGCCGCTATGCCACGCTTCGCTAGGCGGATGGAAGAGTAGGCATACGAATGGAATGGAGAGAACGGCGGAATGAGGGTCGCAAGCGCCTCTTCGCAAAGCATACCACTAACAATTGTTAGGGTGGCACAACACAACCAACAATCCACACCACAAGGCACACCTCAAAATGATAAGCAAGAATACCCAAATCACATAGACATAATCAAGTATAAATGCTAATAATCAAAACACACTTCATCAAACATATAAGAAATCCAACTAAGCTATCACTACAAGGGGAGGTGAGTGTGCGAAATCGACCGACTCCGAAGTCTTTTTGAGGGTTCACGGAAGGAATCGTCGGGTTGTCAATCCGCGTCCAAGCTCGGTCCTCAACTGCGTCCGGGGTAGAGAGAGCTGTCACTACTCTACAATGGACCCGTCTTCTTCGTGTCACGAACCGGTGGAATGATCACACAAGCTGCTCCGATCTTGAAGAAGAAGGCTAGGTTTATTCCCTTCTTGAAGCTCTTGGATGAAGGAGATGGCCGAGAGGAAGCTCCGGCGAGGATTTGGCGTTGAAAGTTTGCCCGGAGCTCCTCTCTAAGGTGGGCGGTGAAGAAGGAGGCGAAACCCTGCAAAAAGGGCGGAAAACGGCGGACTGCAGCGGAAGAAATGCCGAGCTCTCGACCTAAATCGTGAGCAGGAATATTTATAGGCACTGGAATAAACAGTGCGCACGGTCATTGGCGCACGACCAGTGGTCGTGCGCACTAGAATCCTGTGATCGTGCGCCTGCCTGGGCGGAGCCTGCAATGTAAGAAATTTATAAAATAAAATGTTCGCACGACCAGTGGTCGTGCGCATTATCGTAAGTGGTCGTGCGCATTGGTCGAGACAGAACTCATAAAATGGGGGTTAAGTGCGCACGATCAGCGGGGCACGACCAGTGGTCGTGCGCAATAGAACCAGTGATCGTGCGCAGTGTTCCTGTACAGAATTGTACCGGGAACACCTGCACGACTCCTGTTCCAGCATACAACACCAATCTAGCCACTGAAGGTGGCACTTAACAATGCATGAAAACTAATAACGAAGATAAACAAGAAATAACACCAAAACGGGCCTAGAGGTGCACATAGTATGGAATAACAAATATGAGCGAAAACATGCCTAAAATGTAGTGCATAGACTAGAAAATCGGCCCAGATGAGTCCATATATGTGTATATAATTGGGACTCATCACACCCCCAGACTTACCTGTTTGCGCGTCCCGAGCAAACAAATTCTAAGCGAACGGGGAAAGAAAAGTAGATGGCTTAAAATTACATAGTACCATGCGAAGTCGCATGCTCACGTGCATAAGAAAAATAGTAGAGAAGATTTCTGATTATATAAACAGTTTATATATTTCTAAAAGAGTAAAAGCATATTACAACTACTCAAAATGGTGAACAACGGTGAGTCATTTGGTCATGCATACGGAGAAAGTAAACTAAGCGCTGAGACGAGCATTGCTCAAGATCGGGATGCGGGACAAACTCCACTGAAATCCATCAGTGTCGGTGACCATAAGCTTGCCCGGTCACATTCTCCCCACGACACTGGATTGGTTCAAGGCGTGAGTCAGTAGGACTTTCAGGTTTTAATAATTGAGGCTTGGGTTACGGTGAGGTAAATAATGATAAACAAAATGGCTTATAACACATAACCCAATTGAGCTTTTAAAATAACTACCCGCGCACCAAAATCGAATGCAAGTGCACCACACCCCCAGACTTGGACTTTTGCAACATAGGTGTGTGCACCGCCTACTCCCAATACATAATTTTCTAGACGATTTTTCAATAAAACTCATTTTTCTTTTTTTCTCTTTTCCTTTTCATTTTTTTTCTTTCTATCTTCTTTTTCTTGTCTTTTTTCATTCAGCAAAATTTTCAAATGAGCATATCCACAGATTCACATAATAAACACCACAATCAACACCCCCCACAATGTAAATAAAACTACAACTAAAGCTCAGATATGGGTGTGCGACTAGGTTAGGCTTTTAGGCTTTGGTGAGATATATGTGGAGCTGAATCAAGAAAAGGGTAGGCACAAAGGGGCTAGCAAGGGTAGACGAAAGGCGTGAAATAAAGGTTCAACCGGGCCAAAATAATGGCCTACGTCATTCTCACGCACTAGAACTATCCTATGGCAATGCTTCAAGAATCGCTTGGGGCAAGTTCTAGCCACCGAGAAAGATTCTCCTTTCTCCCGACTCAAGCAATACGAGTCTAGCGATCGTTTACACACATCCCTATGCTACCGTTTGATTCCACCGGATTCACCATTTGAGTAGAGTAAACAACATTTACACTAATAGAAAAAAAATATAAAACCATAAGTATAAAGAGAAGTCTAATCTACACAAATTTCTATGCAACCGAGCACTCGACTAGGAGCACTACAGGAGCCAACATTTTACTCTGCTACATAGTCCTAAGCCATCACCTAGACTTTCCCACATAAGCAGAAGAATTAAATTCACTACAGAGCACGCATACAGATGAGTACGCGCTCAAGTGGGTGCTGTGGTGTGCAATGAAAATGAACAACAATTTCCAATAAGCTAAAATAAAAGTACTTCTAGCATGCTATGCAAGAGTGCACGTGAGTGGGTACAAAAACTGCTCTCCCTCAGACTTAAACTAAACAATCCACAAAATATATGACATGAAAATCAGAAAAGTCTAGGGAAAGAGAGTACCCAGTGCTCAGTAATGAGCACACAAGAAGATTGACGTGTAAGCTAAAATGAGCCGCAGCATCCGCCATCCAGAAAAGATACCTGCAGGCGTCAGCTCCGCAAAAACAAAAGAAGAAGATAAACAAAAATAAACTACAGCTAACTAAGCAGGATTGAATAAAATGAAATGCATGAGAAAGTAAGATAACTACTGGGGTTATTGTCATCCCAGCACGACTTATTCAAAAACTAAAGGTTCTAGCTAATGGGCGTATGGATGGAGAAGTGGACAGGTAACTGTCCTAATATCCGTGTCGGTAGCGGGTACCGATACGGTGATAGAACAGTCACTCCCCTACCTAAATAAAAATACCTGCTCTTCACAGGTAGGGGAAGCAGAAAGTAAGAAGTGGAGGAGGAGTCCTCCTCACTATTCTCACCAAAAACATCCTTGCCTAGCAAGGTGTCATCAACAGGGAGGTGGCGGGAGGAAAAGGCAATGAGTGGAGCTTCCTCTACGGAGGGGGAATCGACCTCCTCACATAAGAGGATGCTCTCATCATTGACTTGGGCAATATGCACCAAATCCTCCTGGGGTACCTGTGAAGACACAACCTGCACAGGCTCGGATGAAGAGGGGGGATCGAGAAATAAACAAGACGAAGAACATAAATAATCAAAAATCGGGGGAGTGGTCCCGGTCTCACTCCCATCAGGTTGGGGAAGTAAAATAATGTTTGCATTGTCATCAATGCTACAAGATTCGGCGAGATCAACAGTGGCCAAGCTAGAGATTTGGACTTCCTCCACCGGTGCTGAGGAAAACTCTTCACCTGGAAGGTTGTCCTCCTCCATAGGAACAGGCATGATACTAAAGTCACCAGCCTCCTCTTGCGACACATCATCAACAATGTCGTCAGAGACGAGTGTAGTATGCACAACAGGGAGAGGAATAGTGCTCGGATAAAAGTCGAGCACCGATTCCTCACAAAGAATCGAATCCACTAGGGGTGGTGGATGCACTGGGAGAATAGGCTCAGCAATGTCGGTGCCCAGATTAGCCACACATCTGGTGATTGTGTCAACGCCATACCCTTCAAGATGTAAAGGTGGCAAAGACACAAAATTGGATGTTGAAGGTGTGCCGCCTGAGTTAGGATTCGGGACGATCCGGATATCCGGCTTGTCATCCTCATCCAATTGGCGACGAAAAGCAGCACAATCCTTCAGGGCATGATCTGTGCTCCGACAAAACTGGCACTGCCTAGCGGGCTTCTTTGGCACAGCGGGTGCTGAAGCCGAAAAGAAGTAAGACGGTAAAGGCTCAGCAGAGTAGCCATAAGACTTACGCACACCATATGGAGTATCAGACGAAGTCGATGCTCTATATGCTGGGCGAGAAGAATTATGCCCACCATTCTCCGTAGGGTATTCATCACTAGAGTTGGAGGTAGCTCCACACCAACGGCAACGGATATTAAGATGTGCCCACATAGTGCGAAGATAAAATGATTCAAATAGAAAAACACTATTGTGCGAAATACCACACCTAACAAAAATTACTAAAGCAACCTAATTAAAACAGGAAAATGGAATAAAAAGAAATAAAACAAAGAAATGCAATTACAAATGGAAGGGCTTCTCTCTCAGGTTTTCCCTCTCCAGAAAACTCACACGACTGTGTTCCCCGGCAACGGCGCCAAAAACTTGATGGCGCAAATCTCGCACATTGCTATAGGCGGTAGTAAGACTGCAGCACGAAACGACAGTATACCGATCGTTCAAGTAATATAAAATGGGAATGAATCCCCAAGTATCGATCTCAAAGGAACACAGTAAGGTGGAGTTTATTATCGACGAAGGACTTGAGATTGAAGTCCTTTCGAGCAGATGGATGCGGAAATGGGGGATTTGGTTTGTGGAAAATAAAAGAAAACAACTTAAACTACTTCTATGCAATGCCGCTATGCAATGCTTCGCTTGGCGGGATGGAGACTAGGCAGGCCTTGAGCGCGCTGCGTCGCAAGGGCGGATGGACGAGTAGGCAAGCGGAGTCGAACTGTGCAAGCCTTGAGCGCACTGCTTCGTAGGGCGAATGGATTACACGGGCCGCTATGCCACGCTTCGTTAGGCGGATGGAAGAGTAGGCATACGAATGGAATGGAGAAAACGGCGGAATGAGGGTCGCAAGCACCTCTTCGCAAAGCACACCACTAACAATTGTTAGGGAGGCACAACACAACCAACAATCCACACACAAGGCACACCTCAAAATGATAAGCAAGAATACCCAAATCACATAGACATAATCAAGTATAAATGCTAATAATCAAAACACACTTCATCAAACATATAAGAAATCCAACTAAGCTATCACTACAAGGGGAGGTGAGTGTGCGAAATCGACCGACTCCGAAGTCTTGTTGAGGGTTCACGGAAGGAATCATCGGGCTGTCAATCCGCGTCCAAGCTCGGTCCTCAACTACGTCCGGGGTAGAGAGAGCTGTCACTACTCTCCAATGGACCCATCTTCTTCATGTCACGAACCGGTGGAATGATCACACAAGTTGCTCCGATCTTGAAGAAGAAGGCTAGGTTTATTCCCTTCTTGAAGCTCTTGGATGAAGGAGATGGCCGGGAGGAAGCTCCGGCGAGGATTTGGCGTTGAAAGTTTGCCCGGAGCTCCTCTCTAAGGTGGGCGGTGAAGAAGGAGGCGAAGCTCTGCAAAAAAGGGCGGAAAACGGCGGACTGCAGCGGAAGAAATGACGAGCTCTCGACCTAAATCGTGAGTAGGAATATTTATAGGCGCTGGAATAAACAGTGCGCACGGTCATTGGCGCACAACCAGTGGTCGTGCGCACTAGAATCCTGTGATCGTGCGCCTGCCTGGGCGGAGCCTGCAATGTAAGAAATTTATAAAATAAAATGTTCGCACGACCAGTGGTCGTGCGCATTATCGTAAGTGGTCGTGCGCATTGGTCGAGACAGAACTCATAAAATGGGGGTTAAGTGCGCACGATCAGCGGTGCATGACCAGTGGTCGTGCGCAATAGAACCAGTGATCGTGCGCAGTGTTCCTGTACAGAATTATACCGAGAACACCTGCACGACTCCTGTTCCAGCATACAACACCAATCTAGCCACTGAATGTGGCACTTAACAATGCATGAAAACTAATAACGAAGATAAACAAGAAATAACACCAAAACGGGCCTAGAAGTGCACATAGCATGGAATAACAAATATGAGCGAAAACATGCCTAAAATGTAGTGCATAGACTAGAAAATCGGCCCAGATGAGTCCATATATGTGTATATAATTGGGACTCATCACACCCCCAGACTTACCTGTTTGCGCGTCCCGAGCAAACAAATTCTAAGCGAACGGGGAAAGAAAAGTAGATGGCTTAAAATTACAGAGTACCATGCGAAGTCGCTTGCTCACGTGCATAAGAAAAATAGTAGAGAAGATTTCTGATTATATAAACAGTTTATATATTTCTAAAAGAGTAAAAGCATACTATAACTACTCAAAATGGTGAACAACGGTGAGTCATTTGGTCATGCATACGGAGAAAGTAAACTAAGCGCTGAGACGAGCATTGCTCAAGATCGGGATGCGGGACAAACTCCACTGAAATCCATCAGTGTCTGTGACCATAAGCTTGCCCGGTCACATTCTCCCCACGACACTGGATTGGTTCAAGGCGTGAGTCAGTAGGACTTTCAGGTTTTAATAATTTAGGTTTGGGTTACGGTGAGGTAAACAATGATAAACAAAATGGCTTATAACACATAACCCAATTGAGCTTTTAAAATAACTACCCGCGCACCAAAATCGAATGCAAGTGCACCATACCCCCAGACTTGGACTTTTGCAACATAGGTGTGTGCACCGCCTACTCCCAATACATAATTTTCTAGACGATTTTTCAATAAAACTCATTTTTCTTTTTTTCTCTTTTCCTTTTCATTTTTATTCTTTCTATCTTCTTTTTCTTGTCTTTTTTCATTCAGCAAAATTTTCAAATGAGCATATCCACAGATTCACATAATAAACACCACAATCAACACCCCCCATAATGTAAATAAAACTACAACTAAAGCTCAGATTTGGGTGTGCGAATAGGTTAGGCTTTTAGGCTTTGGTGAGATATATGTGGAGCTGAATCAAGAAAAGGGTAGGCACAAAGGGGCTAGCAAGGGTAGACGAAAGGCGTGAAATAAAGGTTCAACCGGGCCAAAATAATGGCCTACGTCATTCTCACGCACTAGAACTATCCTATGCCAATGCTTCAAGAATCGCTTGGGGCAAGTTCTAGCCACCGAGAAAGATTCTCCTTTTTCCCGACTCAAGCAATATGAGTCTAGCGATCGTTTACACACATCCATATGCTACCGTTTGATTCCACCGGATTCACCATTTGAGTAGAGTAAACAACATTTACACTAATAGAAAAAAAAATATAAAACAATAAGTATAAAGAGAAGTCTAATCTACACAAATTTCTATGCAACCAAGCACTCGACTAGGAGCACTACTGGAGTCAACATTTTACTCTGCTACATAGTCCTAAGCCATCACCTAGACTTTCCCACATAAGCAGAAGAATTAAATTCACTACAGAGCACGCATACAGATGAGTACGCGCTCAAGTGGGTGCTGTGGTGTGCAATGAAAATGAACAACAATTTCCAATAAGCTAAAATAAAAGTACTTCTAGCATGCTATGCAAGAGTGCACGTGAGTGGGTACAAAAACTGCTCTCCCTCAGACTTAAACTAAACAATCCACAAAATATATGACATGAAAATCAGAAAAGTCTAGGGAAAGAAAGTACCCAGTGCTCAGAAATGAGCACAAATATTTAGTCTCACTGCCAATGCGATATGAGCCTATGGGGTCACACATAAGAGTGTTTGGAGAAATTGGAGGAAGAATCCTGTTGACAAGTGTTCGGATCAAAGCCTGTTTGACGAACTTAAAGTGCGTTCGACGAACGGCTAGCGTAGCGCATTCATTGAACGGCTAGCTTAGCGCGTTCGTCGAATGGCTAGCATAGCGTATTCGTCGAACGACTAGCGTAGCGCGTTCGTCGAACGACTAGTGTAGTGCGTTCGTCGAACGGCTAGCGTAGCGCATTCGTCGAACGACTAGCGTAGCGCATTCGTCGAACGGTTTGTCGAACGACTAGCGTAGCGCATTTGTCAAATGGCTAGCGTAGTGCATTCGTCGAGCGGTTTGTCGAACGGCTAGCATAGCGCATTCGTCGAACAGTTCGTCGAACGGCTAGCGTAGCGCATTCTTTGAATGGCTCGTCGAACGGATAGTGTAGCGCGTTCGTTGAATGACTAGCATAGCGCGTTCGTCGAATGGCTAGCGTAGCGCACTTGTCGAATGATTAGCATAGTACGTTAGTCGAACGGCTAGCGTAGTGCGTTCAACGAACGACCAACGCGTTTGACGAATGCTAGCCAGTTCATCGAACGCAGTATTCACTGGGGGTATAAAAGAATATGATTCTTTTGACCTAAAAGGCCGATCTGTTTATGCGATCTGGTTTTTGCGAAAGACTGAGAGCGACGGAAGAGTTCCACCCAAAAGCTTCTGACGGAAGAGTTCCGACCGACCGCCGCCGCCACTGCCTCTTCCTGTAGTCGGACCTAGCAGTCTGTGGGAGACGTTGAGAGCAGTTCTTCTCCGACCTAGATCTTGTGCGACAAGAGGCTAGGGTTCTTCAACACTCGTGTGGACTTCCGTAGAGGCGTAGATCTATTTCAGCGCTTGGGACTCAACTCTTCTAGGAGCATCTCGATTGAGTACTGACTCAATTCCAGTCAGGTATACATTGCAATGTGTTGCTGTTATTTTATTTCTTGAATCAATGAAATCGCAAGATCCCTTTTGACTGTTTAGGGTTGTTCTAGTTTATTTATTCCACTGCGCATATATGATATGCTCTATTATCATTTTGGAAATGGTATGTAGAAAACCCAACAGTAGTATCAGAGCCAGGTTTGCGATCCAGTGCGTGTAAATCGGAGATTTAGAAATGTTCTAAAATATCTGGATTTCTTCCTGGTATATCATTTTGATGTAATTTAAATTGGTCAGGGCTCTGCCCCTTGGAACCACGCCAGGAACGCATATGATTGCGTTGCGATTTCATTATTTCAGAAATTATTTCTCCTTTGCAGTAACCGTCCCTCTAATTGGTTTGTGAAACCAAATGTCTTAGATTTTGAATCTGACATTGGGAGATGAGCTTGTCTACTGCATAAGTGGAGTTGTTTTTGCCTGTGTCAAATGCATGTAAATCTGGAGATTTAGAAGTGTTCTAAATGCTCAGATTTAGCCCTTTCTATCAAAGCGTTGATAATTTTATTTTGTGCACTTCTGGGATGTATTTGGTTTTTGAATGTTGTAATTTTGTAAATGTGCACATTGATTAATTGTTAATCAATTTTATAAAAATCCCTTATCCAATATTAAGTATACGGATGCCTTCCGATGGATGACACTCTTCCTGCCTCGATCGATGAAGTGTGGGCTTTCCAAAGCAAGGTGCATTAATCAATCTTGGTATGGGTGCGAGCGGATAATTTTGATATCCCTCTGTCGACATTGGGTCCAACTTAACTAGGTGACCTCAAAAGTTGAGTGCCTAGAGGCATTGGGTTGGCATGCACCATATGATGGATGCGAATAAAGAGTTATTCACCAACCATACAAGAGTTGCATAGTGATGCAATTGGCAAGTGTTGCCTACCTAAATAACCGCATTATGAGAGGAACACCAAAGCGGACTCGTTGTGTTGGTGAAATACGGATCTTGTCCACTAAGAGAGTAGCTCGCATAAACTCTCCGAATTGATATTAAGGGTTATCAATATGAATAAAATAGTAGGAGTATTTAATAAAAGACCTTATTAAAATAAAATGTATTTTGAAATATAGTACTAAAATATATTTTGCATTATTTTGTAGAATTTCCATGGCAAATACATCACACTCCACGTTGTCCCTAAGAGCCATCCTTGAGAAGGACAAGCTCAATGGGACGAACTTCCTCGACTGGTATAGGAACCTGAGAATTGTTCTCAGGCAAGAGCGTAAGCTCTATGTCCTTGAAGAAGATCCCCCCGAGGAGCCAGCCGCTACTGCACCTCGTGCAGATAAAGATGCTTATAAGAAGTATGGAGATGACTCCTTGGATGTTGAATGTCTCATGATCGCAACCATGAACTCTAAGCTTCAGAAGCAACATGAGAACATGAGTTGTTACGAGATGGTCGAGCACCTGAAGAAAATGTTTCAAGGTCAAGCTCGCCAAGAGAGGTTTGACATATCCAGGGCATTATTTCAGTGTAAGATGGGAGGTCGAGAGTCAGTAGGGACTCACGTACTCAAGATGATTGGGTATATAGAGAACCTTGAAAGACTGGGTTTTCCCATGGGCCAAGAGTTGGCCACAGATCTGATACTGCAATCGTTGCCGGACAGTTATGAGCAGTTCGTCTTGAATTACAATATGAATGAAATTGACAAGACACTGCCCGAGCTCCTAGGCATGTTTAGAACTGCCAAGATCAATATGAAGAAGGTCAAGCCTGCTAGCCCCATATTGATGTTGCATAAAGGCAAGGGCAAGGTCAAGGGATTCATGAAGAATAAGGTGGGACCTAAGTCATATCTTGATCCCAAGTCTTCAGCACTGAAGAACAAGGGCTTGGCTATGGAAGGGAAGTGCCACCATTGTGGTAAGGCAGGGCATTGGAGGAGGAACTGTCCCCTCTATCTTGAAGATCTGCGAAAGAAGTAGGGAAGTGTGACTTCCACTTCAGGTATTTACGTTATAGAGATAAACCTTTCCGCTCCTTCATCTTGGGTATTGGATATCGGATGTGGTTCTCACATTTGTACGAATGTGCAGGAACTGAGAAGGAGAAGAATGCTGGGTAAAGGGGAGGTAGACCTGCGCGTCAGAAATGGAGCAAGAGTTGCTGCCATTGCCGTTGGTGTCTATTGTCTTTCCTTGCCCACCGGGCTTGTAATCGAATTAGATAACTGTTATTTTGTTCCAGCCATAACTCAAAACATTATTTCTGTGTCTTGTTTAGACATGAAAGTTTTTACTTTCATTATTAAGAACAATAGTTGTTCTATATTTCTGAATGATGATTTTTATGGTGTAGCCCAACTGTTTAATGGTTTATATGTTTTGAACTTAGACCATCCGATCTATAATGTAGAAAATACTAAAAGACTAAAAACAAATGACTCGAACCCTATGTACCTTTGGCATTGTCGTTTAGGCCAAATAAACGAGAAACGCATATCCAAGCTCCATAGAGATTGAAAGTGGAGGTCAAATCTTAAATTACTCTAGAGGGGGGGGGGGGGGGGGGGGGGGTGAATAGAGTATTAAAACTTTTAACTTAGTTTTATAGCGGAATTTAAAATACTGTTTAAGTATATGTGTAATCAGTGAGAGTTAAAGATAAAGACATGAACAGTAAAAAGAAAAACACACAGTACAAGCACAGAAGAATAAGCAAGCACAGATGACACAAGGAGCTATAGTAGTTCCCCAATAAATCTGGGTACGTCTACTCTTCTACCACCCTTGGTAGGAATCCACTAGGAGGGTTGATCAGGTGCCCAGGCACCAAGGGTTTTTTGATAAGGTGTCCACACACCAATAAGCTTTTGATAAGGTGCTTAAAAACCACACAAGGATTTTTTGATAAGGTGTCTTGCCACCACTGGGTAAACTTTTGGAGGGAGAATTAACCCTGTACAAGATGAGATAAAGAGGTTTAGAGTGTTCTTCTCTGTCAATTATCTGAGAGAAGACAAGATGGTGTTGAGGCTGAAAGCTCCCCCTGTCTGATGAGAGTTGATGACAGTTTTGTAGACAGAGCTTTCTCTAACACAAGTCTTTTGTAGCAGATTATCTGGAAGAAAAGAATCTTCAGATTGTTGTTGCTCTTTGAAAGACTTTAACTTGCAGCAGTTCTGAAAGGTTGAGTATTGTTCTCAGAATGATGAGGGTGCTGTCTTGAGTAAAAAGAAGACTGGAGAATATAAACTATCCTTCTTCTTCTTTCTCTAATACTTCTCTTTTTTTTTTCTTCTTCTTGTTCTATGTTAGCAGAGAGACTAAGAGAGGAGTGATATAATATAACTCTGCTTCTTCTTTTTCTGACTTGTATTTTTTTTTAAATTAAATCATCTCCTTTTAAGGAATATATATATATATATTCTGACTTAAACCCTTCTTGGAACTATGAAGCCACCCAAAACGATTTTGGCAGGTCCTTTCAATTCCTTTTGTCGAGAAAGATGCCTTGGCATTAAATGTCAACGGCTATTCTTTTTCTTGGGACAGAAAGAATATAAGGATATAATAAATAAGAAAGATATCCTTACATGGCTGACTGAATACGTCCAAGGAGAAATAAATATATCTGTTATTCTGTCAATTTGTGTTCAGAGAACTGATATCTAACTAAAAATATTATTCTGAGCTTCAGACAGGAATTTGTCGAGCGCTGGCTAGAATTCGTCGAGCGCTGCTAGCCATTTGCCGAGTGCTGCTCAGAAAATGTCGAGTGCTGGAACTGGCTATATTTCTTCAGTCTGCTGAAAACAATTTGTCGAACGAAGCTGGTCATTCGTCGAACTCCACTCGCCATTTGTTGAGCTTGAATTTTCCTAAGTTCTGACTAATCTAATCAGCCTAAAACTTGACCCTAAGACTATATAATGGGGTCAATACAGATCCTAATCAACATATAGTGATCCTAGCCCAAATCAGTAATAGGGTTATTCCAACAATCTCCCCCTATTTGGGTTAGGATACTATTTGACAATTAATCAAATAAATACAATAGAAAACATAAACAGTAGAGCATAAAATATATGTGTCTGACAGAATGAAAAATTCATTTTAGCAGATTGAATAAAATTAGTGCTCTGAGTTCATTACAATCAAAAAGTTTAATCAATAATAAAAATAACTAAATCTGAACCTCTTTTATTTCTTTGCTGATGGAGGTTTGAAGATTATTTGCCTGTTTGGATCTTGAGATTTCTTCTTGCTTAAGTAGAGATCTTGAGCTCCCAGTATGGTTTGAGATTTGACATGGGGAACAAAATCTTCTGGGTGCATATCAATATATTCTTCAGTATTGAAAAATTGTTTGGAGTTGTACTTGTCAAGTTCTTTCCTTCTGTAGTCAGACATGGTAGAAATGTTTGAGAAGTCTTTACCTTCTGATTTTGCTTTGTTAATTTGTGCAAGAGCAGTTGACTCTTTGAGTCTTGCCATTTGAAATAATCTTTCTTCTTCAGGATCTGGAAGATAAGGAACATATTCTGAAGTATCATCTTGATCTTGAGGATCACTTTGAGTATTTTTGATCTTGTGAGAAGATCCATCTGAAATATGAAGTTTGTATTCTGAAGATATTTGAGGTGAAATAATGGCTTGACTTTCTTGTAAGGCAAGTGCTGATTTCTTAGAACGAGGAGCACTGTCTGATCCAGAGGCTTGAGAACCACTAGAACTACCAGGTCTCCCTGATTGTTGAGAGCTGAGCTTCTGAGAGAAGGATGATGGTGCTGCTGAGCCTGCTGCTGGAGGAGGAGGAGGAGGATGGTTATATTTGACAGGTTTGTCAGAATAATAACAAGTTTTCTTCATCTTCTGCCTTCTTTTGTTCTCATTCCTTGAGAATTTCATCCAATGAGGTGTACTTTTGTCAAGAGTAATATTATGAAGAACATAATATGGAATATCATTCTCAGTATTTGGAGGCTTGGGAACAGCCTTTGACTTAGCTGTTCTTTTCTTTCTTTTCCTTGATAATGTGTCATCAGAATCACTGTTATCATCATCATCATCTTCAGAGTCAGAAGAAGAAATTGGCTTATTATATAGATCATCAATTCTTTTGATTGCTTCAAGAGCTTTTAATCATTCTTCTTCAGCTTTGTCAAACTCTGCATCTGTCTCTTTCCAGATTTTATCAAAACTTGGCATTGGTTCTTCATTCCATAAAAGAATTGGAGGAGAGGAAACAATTCTTGAAGCTATTTCATCTGATGGAGTAGGAGGATCTTCTATATCATCTAGAAATTCTGCAAGATCATCCTCATATTCTTCAGAAGTGTCCTTCATCTGAATATCTTGATCAGAGATTGAAGGAATAGAAGAGATGAAACCTTTTATGATGTCAGAATGAGTCTTCTGAGGAAGGCATATCAGAGCCTTTGATAAATCTTCTATGTATATTTTTGGTGACACCCTTGATGTATATTTAGCATCAAATTTTGATAATAAGCTATACAGATCATAAGAGGGATGAATGCAGATACATATATTATTTATTTCTTCTTTAACTTGTGTATATGAAACTATACAAGAATCAACCATATCTGTATCATAAACTATAATTGAATCTTCTTTACTTTGTACTATCTCAGAATTATCTGTATCAAAAACTGTAACCTCTGCTACTTCTGGAGCAAATTCTGCTTCTGGAGCTTCTTCACAGGACATCTCCCCCTACCTAGCTTCAGGGGAACCTGAATCTAGGCCCCTAGAAGAAGGGACAGCAATAGAGGAAGGAAGGGAAGAAAGCTTAGCAGAAAGGGAAGAAATAGCTTGGAGGACTGGAGCAAATTTTGCATCCAGGAGTTGGTTTATTTTAGGAAGAATGTGATCAAAAATTTGATCAGCAATGGAGGTGAGGTTGAGAGATAGAAAGTCTGATGGAAGTGATGTAGATGGTTGTGAAGTGGATGGGATGAAAGATGGTAGAAGGATATTTCTGACAGTTTCAGAATGTGTGGAAATGCTATCTTGATGGTTTGAACTTGAGGGATGAATTGGTGACTGATGTTCGTCATGTATTGGAGATGGAGGTGGAATAGGTGATTGAGGTAAAGTTGAGGAATTGAGATTAGTGTTGATAGGAGATGGAGGAGGGGAAAACAGTGGTTCTGGAGATAGAGGGGAAATATCATTGATAGGTGATATGTCAGTTGAAGGAGGTGGTGAAGAGTTTGGAGGTAGAAATTGTTCAGAAGAATGTTGAGCAGGTGGAGATGGGATAAGAGAAGGAGAAGGAACCGAGGGAGGAACATCTGGAAGGGTAGAGGGAGTGACTTGGTCAGTCCTAATGTCCTCAGAAGTTTTCCTTTTCCTAGAGGCATCAGCTCCTATATTCTTCTTGGGGATTACCCTATCCCACTTAGGAAAGAGTGCTGAGGTCAGCCTCTTGCTGGCATTTATGGTCACCTTTGGTGACACCAGAAGGTCTGGATGCCTTTCCTGCAGGAAAATACCTATAACTCTTCCAAAACTGACACTATATTTAGAATTTTTCTTTTTAATTAATTCAAAGAGAATTGATCCCCAGTTAATTTTCTTCTTCTCCATCAAGGCCACCATCAACAAAAATTGATGCCTGTTGATATAGTCATGCCCAGAAGTCTTGCCCAGCAAGACTTTTCCAACAATGTAGGCTAAGAACTTGTAGTCCTGAGACAAGTTCTTTTTCAGTAAGTGATTAGGGTTTCTAGTTAAGTGACCCATTTTGACTAAAGCTTCATCAAATTGTTCTGAGCTTATGTCTAAGTCATCATCACCATTCTTAAAACCAAAAATTTTTGTAAGAATGATGGGAGAGAGAGAAACTTGATGACCTGAGATGGTGCCGGACATCTTCTCATCCTCTGTCTGTACAGTATGAACCCATTCTTTAATCTCTGCAACTGGTATTTTCTGCCTGGTGCTCAAAAACTTCATTAGATGCTGGTCTTCCAGTAGTTGAAGAACATTCTTGAAGATTTGGTCAGATTGTGCAAAGGAGTCCATGTCGATATCAAAACCTGCGTCAAACATCATTAAGTGCAGAGAGGCCTGAGGAATCGCCATTGTTCCTGCAAAGAAAATGAAGATCAAGTGCACAGGGGAACTGGAGGGAAAGATGATTTCTGTAGGCGCAAACTTTAGAGAGAGATAAAATAAAGCTTATATAGAAGGGTCGAAGAATGAGGGCGCATTTGTAAACTGCTGTTCGTCAAAACCAAATAAAATTAGAAGTCGAAAAGGCTATATTTCTTTGTCAGACTCGGTACGAAAACACCTTTTTCATCGACCATCGTTCGACAAATGAAACTGTCTTTATCGATTCTGAGGTTAACAGGTTTTGTCGATTGTCGTTCGACAAATGGTTCAAATTTGTCGTTCTTCGTTCTACAAATTTATGGGATAAATAGAAATATTTAATTTTTAACAGATTGAGTCTCCATCTATCATTCCTAGTTGATTTATAAGGAAGGTGTGCTTCTTTTCATCCAAGGGCTTGGTGAAAATATCAGCTCTTTGCAAATCAGTAGAAATGAATTGTATGCAAATTTTGTTTTTATCCACATTATCCCTAAGGAAGTGGTGCCTAATTTCTATGTGTTTAGTCCTACTATGGAGAACTGGATTTTGTGCTATAGATATTGCACTAGTGTTGTCACAAAATATAATTGAACTATTTAAGTTGACACCATAGTCTAGGAGCTAATTTTGTATCCACAATATCTGTGAGCAGCAACTGCCAGCAACTATGTATTCAGCTTCAGCTGTTGATGTAGACACAGATGTTTGTTTCTTACAAAACCAAGACACAAGCCTATCACCAAGAAACTGACAAGTTCGTGATGTGCTTTTACTGTCTACCCTGCATCCAGCATAATCTGAATCTGAGAATCCAGTTAATTCAAATTCAGATGCTGTTGGATACCAAAGTCCTAGATTAGGGCAACCCTTTATATATCTTAAAATTCTTTTTAGAAAAGTAAGATGAGATTCTTTAGGGTTAACTTGAAACCTAGCACAAATACATGCAGCAAACATTATATCTGGCCTACAAGCTGTTAAATAGAGTAGAGAGCCAACAATTGCCCTATACACTTTCTGATCAACAGGTTTCCCTGATTCATCAGTATTAATAAAAGCATTAGAGGCCATGGGTGTTTTCATAGTAGAATAATCAGACATTCCAAATTTTTTCACTAATTCCTTAGCATACTTAGATTGGGAAATGAAGATTCCTGATGGGGTTTGCTTCACTTTAAGACCAAGGAATTATGATAATTCACCCATACTACTCGTTTCAAATCTTGATTGCATTAGATTGGAAAATCTGTTGCACAAATTTGAATCAGTAGATCCAAAGATAATGTCATCTACATATATTTGAACTAGTAGAGTTTGATTTGTATGTACTTTTGTAAAATAAGGTTTTGTCTACTATGCATCTACAGAAATTGTTTTCCAAGAGAAAATTAGCTAAAGTCTCATACCATGCTCTGGGAGCTTGTTTGAGACCATAAAGAGCTTTATTAAGCTTAAATACATAGGAGGAATGAGTTGGAGAGATGAAACCTGGTGGTTGTTCCACATAGACTTCTTCTTTGATGTCCCCATTTAGGAATGCACTCTTTACAACCATTTGATATACTTTGAACCTTTTATATGCAGCAAATGCAAGGAAGATTCTGATTGCTTCTAACCTTGCAACTGGTGCAAAAGTTTGATCATAGTCTATTCCTTCTTCCTGTGAGTACCCCTGAGCTACTAGCCTAGCTTTGTTTCTTACAATATTCCCTTGATCATCAAGTTTGTTCCTGAAGACCCATTTTGTGCCAATGACAGGATGGCCTTTTGGTCTTGGAACCAAATCCCAAACCTTGTTCCTTTCAAACTGGTTGAGTTCCTCTTGCATTGCAAGGATCCAGTTTGGATCTTGTTCTACATCTGTTATGGTTTGAGGTTCAACTTGTGATAGGAAGAATACATCTGATTTTGGTGTAGTTGATGCCTTGTTTGAACACCTGCTGTGATATCACCAATTACTTGTGAAATTGGATGATCTCTAACTGTGATGTGATCAACAGTTGGAGTTGGTTTAGCAGCAGTATTCATTTGGGGAATTTGTTCAGCTGTTATGTCCTGTGGAGGATGTTCTGCTGTTACTTGATTTGGGTTAACAGCAAGATCTGGATGATCTTCCTCTTCACTATCTTCAAGAATTTGAGGTGATGGATGCAGTGAATCTTCTGTCTGTAGATTTAATCCATCAAGCTCTTCACATAGAGCTGGTACCTGTAGATTGTTTTTGGTAGAAGAATTCTTCTCCTTGTAAAACATGTTAGTTTCATCAAAGGAAACATGCATAGACTCTTCTATTTTAAGAGAGGATTTGTTAAATACCCTCTATGCTTTGCTAACTATTGAATATCCTAAGAAGATTCCTTCTTCAGATTTTGGTTCAAATTTTCTAAGGCACTTTTTATCATTGTTATGAACAAAACATCTACATCCAAAAGTTCTAAAATAATCAACTTTAGGTTTCTTCCATTTAAGCAATTCATAGGGAGTTTTACCCTTAAGTTTGTGTATCAAACTTCTATTCAGAACATAATTTGCTGTGCTGACTGCCTCTGCCCAAAAAGATAGGGGCAAGTTAGCATCTGCAAGCAATGTTCATGCTGATTCAATTAGAGTTCTATTTTTCCTTTCAACTACTCCATTTTGTTGAGGAGTTCTAGGAGCTGAGAAGCAATGCCTGATACCTTCCATCTCACAGAATTCTTGCATGAGAAGAGACTCAAACTCAGTGCCATGATCACTTCTGATCAATGCAACTACAGTAGAGTACTCAATCTGTATGCTCTTAAGAAAGTTTGTAAGAACTTTAAAGTTATCTTACTTTTCTCTCAAGAAGAACACCCAAGTGAATCTAGAGAAGTCATCTAAAATAAATAGAGTGTAAGACTTCCCCCCTAAGCTCTTTATAGCTATAGGTCCAAAAAGGTCCATATGTAGCAAATACAAGATTCTAGGTGAATCACTTTTAGATAATGATTTAAAGCTGTTTTTGGTTTGTTTGCCTAACTGACATGCCCTACAAAGACCTTCTTTCTTATATGATTCTGATGGTAAGCCTCTAACAAGATTATCCTTAGCTAGTTTAGCAATGATCCTAAGGTTTACATGTCCTAATCTTTTATGCCATAGTTCACTAGGTTTGCTTAGCTCATTAAATAAACAAATTTCTGATTTGGATGAGTTGAAATTTACTAAATATATATTTCCTTGTCTAATACCTGATAGAACAATAACATTATCAGAGGATTTAATAATGCATTCTAATTTATTAAATGTTACCTGATAACCTTCATCACATAACTGACTTATGCTAATGAGGTTGTGCTTCAGACCCTTGACATAGGTTACTTCCTTGAATGTTACTGTTCCAACTTTAATTTGACCATAACCTTTGGTTTGTCCACAGTTGGAGTCTCCAAAGATCACCTTGGGTCCAAGATTTGCCTTGAAGTTGTTCAGGTTGGCCTTGTTGCCTGTCATATGCTTTGAGCAGCTACTATCCAAGTACCATTTTTTATTTAATCTTGGATAGCTGTGTACCTGTAACCACAAAAACATAAACTAGTTGTTTTTGACCCAGACTACCTTGGTCCTTTTATGTTACCACAAAATTTAGAGATAAATGACATTTCAGGCTGATCCTTATAGCCTTGTGGATGATATCTCCTTGGAGGTATAGTCCACTCAGAAAAAGGATTTTTAGTATTTTTAGGATTATAATTCTTAGAGTTTTCTGTATAGTGCTTGTTCGAAGAATTTGAATAAATTCGTCGACCGCTGTTCATATTATAACTATACTGAAAATCTGTTCTCAGTTTCCGTCGAACCCCGTTCGACAGATTTGAATCTTTTTGTCGAGCTTCGTTCGATGAATTCTTCTGAATTCTCTTATCCTTAACAGACTTGCTTGAAATATCTTTATTTCTTTCTGCAACCTCTTTGCTTTTAGCAGAAATGAATTTTATGGGTGTGGAGAGGATGTTTCTCTTAATCAGAGATGGCTCACTTGATGAAGCACCCAAGCCCAGTTTGCTATTGTTAAATCTAGCATTGACAGTGCTTGTGATGTCCATCAGTTTGATGCTTCTCCCATTGAGAGATTCTTCAAATTTCTTGGCTTCAGACAACTTATTCTCAATGAGAATAATGTGTTCTTTGGAGGCAGCCAACTCTTTCTTAAGACTTGCATTCTCTTCACTTATATTATTCATCTCAAATAACTTTTTTCTGAAAGAGATTACTTCTTTCTCAGATTTTATTAAGTCTTGACAAAGAATTTTGAAATCATCTTTGAATTCAATAGAAGTAAAATCAAATCTAGATAATACCAGATCAATATCATCTTCTATTTCTGATTCTGATTTCTCTTCATCAGAATTGTTGGTTGAGGCATTGATTGCCATCATGCAAATTTTTTTTTCTTCTTCATCATCACTAGAGCTGGATGATGATGCTGATTGTGACTCACTGTCTGAGGCATAAATAGCCATTAGGCATTGGCTGTTTTCTTTTGTTTCTTCTTCATCAGAAGAACAAGATGAAGATTCTGATTCAGATTCTGTTTCACTCCAGGATGTTGCTACAAATCCTCTTCCCTTCTTTTTGTGAGAGTGGGAGGAAGATTTGCTGGAGCTCTTCTTTTCTTCATTTTCTCTTCTCCTATCCTTCTTGTCCTTTTTGTTCTGATTATCTGGACAGTCAGGAGCAATGTGTCCTGGTTTCCTGCAACAAAAACATATAATTTCATTAGAGTGATTTTTGTCATACCTTGGCTTGTCATGGCTTCTGGATAGCTTTTTCCTGATGTCTTTCTTAGCCATCTTGTAGAATCTTTTGGCAAATAGATTCATAAACTCCTCATTGTCAGGAGCTTTTCCTTCATCTTCTGCAGCCTTGAAGGCTACGCTTCTTTCCTTCTTGGGTGCTGGAGATAAAGTAGATTCTTCAACTTCCCTCGCTTTCATAAGCTGCTCATAAGACTTGATCTTGCCCAACAAATCTTCAGTGGTGATCTCATTGAGACTTCTGGCTTCCTTGATTGGCCAGATTCTGGAGTCCCATGTGCTGGGGAAGCACATAAGAATTTTGTCATTAATCTCTGTGAGTGAGATCACTTTGTCCAGAGACTTCAGCTCATTTATTATGAGGCTGAGCCTATTGTACATATCAGCAACATTTTCTGATTCTCCCTTCTTGAAGTTCTCATATTGAGAAATCAGATGAGATCTTCTATCTTTTCTTTTATCTGCTGAGCCTGCCACCATGTTGTTGAGAGACTCCCAAATTTCTCTTGCTGAGGTGCACTCAACAACCTTCTGGAATATGTCATCTAACATAGTTAGGGCCAGAATGTTCATGGCCTTTGCATATGCATTTCTCTTCTTATTCTGAGCTTCAGTCCACTCAGGAGGTGGAACAACAGTATTGTCTGTTGTTGCTCCAGTGCTAGTTGATGCTGTAGGTGCTGGAGGCCCTGTTAGAATAATATTAAAAATCTCTTCATCAATGGAGTTCATATAGAGCCTAATCCTTGCTTTCCATAGTGCAAACTTATTGAGATTGCACATAGGAGGTCTTGTGATGGAATATTCCTTGTTTTGTGCCATGAGTTTTAAATAAGATAAAAGTAGAGAGAAAGAAACTCTTAGAAAAATTAAGATCTGGTTGATCTTTGTGATTCAGGTGTTAGCCTGTAAAGAATCAACACTCCTCTGATACTAATTGAAAGTGGAGGTCAGATCTTAAATTACTCTAGAGGGGGGGGGGGTGAATAGATTATAAAACTTTTTACTTAGTTTTATAGCAGAATTTAAAATACTGTTTAAGTATATGTGTAATCAGTGAGAGTTAAAGATAAAGACATAAATAGTAAAAAGAAAAACACACAGTACAAGTACAGAAGAATAAGCAAGCACAGAAGACACAAGGAGCTATAGTAGTTCCCCAATAAATCTGGGTACGTCTACTCTTCTACCACCCTTGGTAGGAATCCACTAGGAGGTTTGATCAGGTGCCCAGGCACCAAGGGGTTTTTGATAAGGTGTCCACACACCAATAAGCTTTTGATAAGGTGCTTAAAAACCACAAAAGAATTTTTTGATAAGGTGTCTTGCCACCACTGGGTAAACTTTTGGAGGGAGAATTAACCCTGTACAAGATGAGATAAAGAGGTTTAGAGTGTTCTTCTCTGTCAATGATCTGAGAGAAGAAAAGATGGTGTTGAGGCTGAAAGCTCCCCCTGTCTGATGAGAGTTGATGACAGTTTTGTAGACAGAGCTTTCTCTAACACAAGTCTTTTGTAGCAGATTATCTGGAAGAAAAGAATCTCCAGATTGTTGTTGCTCTTTGAAAGACTTTAACTTGCAGCAGTTCTGAAAGGTTGAGTATTGCTCTCAGAATGATGAGGGTGTTGTCTTGAGTAAAAAGAAGACTGGAGAATATAAACTGTCCTTCTTCTTCTTTCTCTAATACTTCTCTTTTTTTTTCTTCTTCTTGTTCTATGTTAGCAGAGAGACTATGAGAGGAGTGATATAATATGACTCTGCTTCTTCTTTTTCTGACTTGTGTATTTTTTTTAAATTAAATCATCTCCTTTTAAGGAATATATATATTCTGACTTAAATCCTTCTTGGAACTATGAAGCCACCCAAAATGATTTTGGCAGGTCCTTTCAATTCCTTTTGTCGAGAAAGATGCCTTGACATTAAATGTCAACGGCTATTCTTTTTCTTGGGACAGAAAGAATATAAGGATATAATAAATAAGAAAGATATCCTTACATGGCTGACTGAATACGTCCAAGGAGAAATAAATATATCCGTTATTCTGTCGATTTGTGTTCAGAGAACTAATATCCAACTAAAAATATTATTCTGAGCTTCAGACAGGAATTTGTCGAGCGCTGGCTAGAATTCGTCGAGCGCTGCTAGCCATTTGCCGAGCGCTGCTCAGAAAATGTCGAGTGCTGGAACTGGCTATATTTCTTCAGTCTGCTGAAAACAATTTGTCGAACGAAGCTGGTCATTCGTCGAACGCCACTCGCCATTTGTTGAGCTTGAATTTTCCTAAGTTCTGACTAATCTAATCAGCCTAAAACTTGACCCTAAGACTATACAATGGGGTCAATACAGATCCTAATCAACATATAGTGATCCTAGCCCAAATCAGTAACAGGGTTGTTCCAACAATCTCCCCTTATTTGGGTTAGGATACTATTTGACAATTAATCAAATAAATACAATAGAAAACATAAACAACAGAGCATAAAATATATGTGTCTGACAGAATGAAAAATTCATTTCAGCAGATTGAATAAAATTAGTGCTCTGAGTTCATTACAATCAAAAAGTTTAATCAATAATAAAAATAACTAAATCTGAACCTCTTTTATTTCTTTGCTGATGGAGGTTTGAAGATTATTTGCCTATTTGGATCTTGAGATTTCTTCTTGCTTAAGTAGAGATCTTGAGCTCCCAGTATGGTTTGAGATTTGACATGGGGAACAAAAGCTTCTGGGTGCATATCAATATATTCTTCAGTATTGAAAAATTGTTTGGAGTTGTACTTGTCAAGTTCTTTCCTTCTGTAGTCAGACATGGTAGAAATGTTTGAGAAGTCTTTACCTTCTGATTTTGCATTGTTAATCTGTGCAAGAGCAGTTGACTCTTTGAGTCTTGCCATTTGAAATAATCTTTCTTCTTCAGGATCTGGAAGATAAGGAACATATTCTGAAGTATCATCTTGATCTTGAGGATCACTTTGAGTATTTTTGATCTTGTGAGAAGATCCATCAGAAATATGAAGTTTGTATTCTGAAGATATTTGAGGTGAAATAATGGCTTGACTTTCTTGTAAGGCAAGTGCTGATTTCTTAGAAGGAGGAGCACTGGTTGATCCAGAGGCTTGAGAACCACTAGAACTACCAGGTCTCCCCGATTGTTGAGAGCTGAGCTTCTGAGAGAAGGATGATGGTGCTGCTGAGCCTGCTGCTGGAGGAGGAGGAGGATGGTTATATTTGACAGGTTTGTCAGAATAATAACCAGTTTTCTTCATCTTCTGCCTTCTTTTGTTCTCATTCCTTGAGAATTTCATCCAAAGAGGTGTACTTTTGTCAAGAGTAATATTATGAAGAACATAATATGGAATATCATTCTCAGGATTTGGACGCTTGGGAATAGCATTTGACTTAGCTGTTCTTTTCTTTCTTTTCCTTGATAATGTGTCATCAGAATCACTGTTATCATCATCATCATCTTCAGAGTCAGAAGAAGAAATTGGCTTATTATATAGATCATCAATTCTTTTGATTGCTTCAAGAGCTTTTAATCTTTCTTCTTCAGCTTTGTCAAACTCTGCATCTGTCTCTTTCCAGATTTCATCAAAACTTGGCATTGGTTCTTCATTCCATAAAAGAATTGGAGGAGAGGAAACAATTCTTGAAGCTGTTTCATCTGATGGAGTAGGGGGATCTTCTATATCATCTAGAAATTCTGCAAGATCATCCTCATATTCTGCAGAAGTGTCCTTCATCTGAATATCTTGATCAGAGATTGAAGGAATAGAAGAGATGAAACCTTTTATGATGTCAGAATGAGTCTTCTGAGGAAGGCATATCAGAGCCTTTGATAAATCTTCTATGTATATTTTTGGTGACACCCTTGATGTATATTTAGTATCAAATTTTGATAGTAAGCTATACAGATCACAAGAGGGATGAATGCAGATACAGATATTATTTATTTCTTCTATAACTTGTGTATCTGAAACTATACAAGAATCAACCATATCTGTATCATAAACTATAATTGAATCTTCTTTACTTTGTATCTTCTTTACTTTGTACTATCTCAGAATTATCTGTATCAAAAACTGTAACCTCTGTTACTTTTGGAGCAACTTCTGCTTCTGGAGCTTCTTCACAGGGCATATCCCCCTACCTAGCTTCAGGGGAACCTGAATCTAGGCCCCTAGAAGAAGGGACAACAATAGAGGAAGGAAGGGAAGAAAGCTTAGCAAAAAGGGAAGAAATAGCTTGGAGGACTGGAGCAAATTTTGCATCCAGGAGTTGGTTTATTTTAGGAAGAATGTGATCAAAAATTTGATCAGCAATGGAGGTGAGGTTGAGAGATAGAAAGTCTGATGGAAGTGATGTAGATGGTTGTGAAGTGGATGGGATGAAAGATGGTAGAAGGGTATTTCTAACAGTTTCAGAATGTGTGGAAATGCTATTTGGATGGTTTGAACTTGAGGGATGAATTGGTGACTGATGTTCATCATGTATTGGAGATGGAGGTGGAATAGGTGATTGAGGTAGAGTTGAGGAATTGAGATTACTGTTGATAGGAGATGGAGGAGGGAAAAACAGTGGTTCTGGAGATAGAGGGGAAATATCATTGATAGGTGATATGTCAGTTGAAGGAGGTGGTGAAGAGTTTGGAGGTAGAAATTGTTCAGAAGACTGTTGAGCAGGTGGAGATGGGATAAGAGAAGGAGAAGGAACTGAGGGAGGAACTTCTGGAAGGGTAGAGGGAGTGACTTGGTCAGTCCTTGTGTCCTCAGAAGTTTTCCATTTCCTAGAGGCATCAGCTCCTGTATTCTTCTTGGGGATTACCCTATCCCACTTAGCAAAGAGTGCTGAGGTCAGCCTCTTGCTGGCATTTATGGTCACCTTTGGTGACACCAGAAGGTCTGGATGCCTTTCCTGCAGGAAAATACCTATAACTCTTCCAAAACTGACACTATCTTTAGAATTTTTCTTTTTAATTAATTCAAAGAGAATTGATCCCCAGTTAATTTTCTTCTTCTCCATCAAGGCCACCATCAACAGAAATTGGTGCATGTTGATATAGTCATGCCCAGAAGTCTTGCCCAGCAAGACTTTTCCAACAATGTCAGCTAAGAACTTGTAGTCCGGAGACAAGTTCTTTTTCAGTAAGTGATTAGGGTTTCCAGTTAAGTGACCCATTTTGACTAAAGCTTCATCAAATTGTTCTGAGTTTATGTCTAAGTCATCATCACCAGTCTGAAAACCAAAAATTTCAGTAAGAATGGTGGGAGAGAGAGAAACTTGATGACCTGAGAATGTGCCGGACATCTTCTCATCATCTGTCTGAACAGTATGAACCCATTCTTTAATCTCTGCAACTGGTATTTTCTGCCTGGTTTTCAAAAACTTTTTTAGATGTTGGTCTTCCAGTAGTTGAAGAACATTCTTGAAGATTTGGTCAGATTGTGCAAAGGAGTCCATGTCGATATCAAAACCTGCGTCAAACTTCATTAAGTGCAGAGAGGCCCGAGGAATCGCCATTGTTCCTGCAAAGAAAATGAAGATCAAGTGCAGAGGGGAACTGGAGGGAAAGACGATTTCTGTAGGCGCAAACTTTAGAGAGAGATAAAATAAAGCTTATATAGAAGGGTCGAAGAATGAGGGCGCATTCGTAAACCGCTGTTCGTCAAAACCTAATAAAATTAGAAGTCGAAAAGGCTTTATTTCTTTGTCAGAATCCGTACGAAAACACCTTTTCCGTCGACCATCATTCGACAAATGAAACTGTCTTTATCGATTCTGAGGTTAACAGGTTTTGTCGATTGCCGTTCGACAAATGGTTCAAATTCGTCGTTCTTCGTTCGACGAATTTATGGGATAAATAGAAATATTTAATTTTTAACAGATTGAGTCTCCATCTATCATTCCTAGTTGATTTATAAAGAAGGTGTGCTTCTTTTCATCCAAGGGCTTGGTGAAAATATCAGCTCTTTGCAAATCAGTAGAAATGAATTGTAGGCAAATTTTGTTTTTATCCACATTATCCCTAAGGAAGTGGTGCCAAATTTCTATGTGTTTAGTCTTACTATGGAGAACTGGATTTTGTGCTATAGATATTGCACTAGTGTTGTCACAAAATATAATTGAACTATTTAAGTTGACACCATAGTCTAGGAGCTGATTTTGTATCCACAATATCTGTGAGCAGCAACTGCCAGCAGCTATGTATTCAGCTTCAGCTGTTGATGTATACACAGATGTTTGTTTCTTACAAAACCAAGACACAAGCCTATCACCAAGAAACTGACAAGTTCCTGATGTGCTTTTCCTGTCCACCCTGCATCCAGCATAATCTGAATATGAGAATCCAGTTAATTCAAATTCATATGCTGTTGGATACCAAAGTCCTAGATTAGGGCAACCCTTTATATATCTTAAAATTCTTTTTAGAAAAGTAAGATGAGATTCTTTAGGGTAAACATGAAACCTAGCACAAATACATGTAGCAAACATTATATCTGGCCTACTAGCTGTTACATAGAGTAGAGAGCCAACAATTGCACTATACACTTTCTGATCAACAGGTTTCTCTGATTCAACAGTATTAATAACAGCATTAGAGGCCATGGGTGTTTTCATAGTAGAAGAATCAGACATTCCAAATCTTTTCACTATTTCCTTAACATACTTAGATTGGGAAATGAAGATTCCTGATGGGGTTTGCTTCACTTGAAGACCAAGGAAGTATGATAATTCCCCCATACTACTCATTTCAAAGCTTGATTGCATTAGATTGGAAAATCTTTGGCAAAAATTTGAATCAGTAGAACCAAAGATAATGTCATCTACATATATTTGAACTAGTAGAGTTTGATTTTTATGTACTTTGTAAAATAAGGTTTTGTCTACTATGCCTCTACAGAAATTGTTTTCTAAGAGAAAATTAGCTAAAGTCTCATACCATGCTCTGGGAGCTTGTTTGAGACCATAAAGAGCTTTATTAAGCTTAAATACATAGGAGGAATGAGTTGGAGAGATGGAACCTGGTGGTTGTTCCACATAGACTTCTTCTTTGATGTCCCCATTTAGGAATGCACTCTTTACATCCATTTGATATACTTTGAACCTTTTATATGCAGCAAATGCAAGGAAGATTCTGATTGCTTCTAACCTTGCAACTGGTGCAAAAGATTGATCATAGTCTATTCCTTCTTCCTGTGAGTATCCCTGAGCAACTAGCCTAGCTTTGTTTCTTACAATATTCCCTTGATCATCAAGTTTGTTCCTGAAGACCCATTTTGTGCCAATGACAGGATGGCCTTTTGGTCTTGGAACCAAATCCCAAAGCTTGTTTCTTTCAAACTGGTTGAGTTCCTCTTGCATTGCAAGGATCTAGTTTGGATCTTGTTCTGCATCTGTTATGGTTTGAGGTTCAACTTGTGATAGGAAACAAGTATACATCTGATTTTGGTGTAGTTGATGCCTTGTTTGAACACCTGCTATGATATCACCAATTACTTGTGAAATTGGATGATCTCTAACTGTGATGTGGTCAACAGTTGGAGTTGGTTCAGCAGCAGTATTCATTTGGGGAATTTGTTCCGCTGTTGTGTCCTGTGGAGGATGTTCTGCTATTACTTGATTTGGGTTAACAACAAGATCTGGATGATCTTCCTCTTCACTATCTTCAAGAATTTGAGGTGATGGATGAAGTGAATCTTCTGTCTGTAGATTTAATCCATCAAGCTCTTCACATAGAGCTGGTACCTGTAGATTGTTTTTGGTAGAAGAATTCTTCTCCTTGTAAAACATGTTAGTTTCATCAAAGGAAACATATATAGACTCTTCTATTTTAAGAGAGGATTTGTTAAATACCCTATATGCTTTGCTAACTATTGAATATCCTAAGAAGATTCCTTCTTCAGTTCAAATTTTCTAAGGTACTTTTTATCATTGTTATGAACAAAACATCTACATTCAAAAGTTCTAAAATAATCAACTTTAGGTTTTTTCCCTTTAAGCAATTCATAGGGAGTTTTACCCTTAAGTTTGTGTATCAAACTTCTATTCAGAACATAATTTGTTGTGCTGACAGCCTCTGCCCAAAAAGATAGGGGCAAGTTAGCATCTGCAAGCAATGTTCTTGCTGATTCAATTAGAGTTCTATTTTTCCTTTCAACTACTCCATTTTGTTGAGGAGTTCTAGGAGCTGAGAATCAATGCCTGATACCTTCCATCTCACAGAATTCTTGCATGAGAAGAGACTCAAACTCAGTGCCATGATCACTTCTGATCAATGCAACTACAGTAGAGTACTCAATTTGTATGCTCTTAAGAAAGTTTGTAAGAACTTTAAAGTTATCTGTCTTTTCTCTCAAGAAGAACACCCAAGTGAATCTAGAGAAGTCATCTACAATAACTAGAGTGTAAGACTTCCCCCCTAAGCTCTTTATTGCTATAGGTCCAAAAAGGTCCATATGTAGCAAATACAAGATTCTAGGTGAATCACTTTTAGATAATGATTTAAAGCTGTTTTTGGTTTGTTTGCCTAACTGACATGCCCTACAAAGACCTTCTTTCTTATATGATCCTGATGGTAAGCCTCTAACAAGATTATCCTTAGCTAGTTTAACAATGATCCTAAGGTTTACATGTCCTAATCTTTTATGCCATAGTTCACTAGGTTTGCTTAGCTCATTAAATAAACAAATTTCTGATTTGGATGAGTTGAAATTTACTAAATATATATTTCCTTGTCTAATACCTGATAGAACAATAACATTATCAGAGGATTTAATAATGCATTCTGATTTATTAAATGTTACCTGATAACCTTCATCACATAACTGACTTATGCTAATGAGGTTGTGCTTTAGACCCTTGACAAAGGTTACTTCCTTGAATGTCACTGTTCCAACTTTAATTTGACCATAGCCTTTGGTTTGTCCACAGTTGGAGTCTCCAAAGATCACCTTGGGTCCAAGCTTTGCCTTGCAGTTGTTCAAGTTGGCCTTGTTCCCTGTCATATGCTTTGAGGAACCACTATCCAAGTACCATTTTTGATTTAATCTTGGATAGCTGTGTACCTGCAACCACAAAATATAAACTAGTTGTTTTTGACCCAGACTACCTTGGGTCCTTTTATGTTACCACAAAATTCAGAGATAAATGACATTTCAGGCTGATCCTTATAGCCTTGTGGATGATATCTCCTTGGAGGTATAGTCCACTCAGAAAAAGGATTTTTAGTATATTTAGGATTAGAATTCTTAGAGTTTTATGTATAGTGCTTGTTCGAAGAATTTGAATAAATTCGTCGACCGCTGTTCATATTATAACTATACTGCAAATCTGTTCTCAGTTTTCGTCGAACCCCGTTCGACAGATTTGAATCTTTTTGTCGAGCTTCGTTCGACGAATTCTTCTGAATTCTCTTATGCTTAACAGACTTGCTTGAAATATCTTTATTTCTTTCTGCAGCCTCTTTTTGCTTTTAGCAGAAATGAATTTTATGGGTGTGGAGAGGATGTTTCTCTTAATCAGAGATGGCTCACTTGATGAAGCACCCAAGCCCAGTTTGCTATTGTTAAATCTAGCATTGACAGTGCTTGTGATGTCCATCAGTTTGATGCTTCTCCCATTGAGAGATTCTTCAAATTTCATGGCTTCAGACAACTTATTCTCAATGAGAATAATGTGTTCTTTGGAGGCAGCCAACTCTTTCTTAAGACTTGCATTCTCTTCACTTATATTATTCATCTCAACTAACTTATTTCTGAGAGATTACTTCTTTCTCAGATTTTATTAAGTCTTGGCAAAGAATTTTGAAATCATCTTTGAATTCAATAGAAGTAAAATCAAAGCTAGATAATACTTGATCAATATCATCTTCTATTTCTGATTCTGATTTCTCTTCATAAGAATTGTTGGTTGAGGCATTGATTGCCATCATGCAAAATTTTTTTTCTTCTTCATCATCACTGGAGCTGGATGATGATGCTGATTGTGACTCACTGTCTGAGTCATAAATAGCCATTAGGCATTGGCTATTTTCTTTTGTTTCTTCTTCATCAAAAGAACAAGATGAAGATTCTGATTCAGATTCTGTTTCACTCCAGGATGTTGCTACAAATCCTCTTCCCTTCTTTTTGTGAGAGTGGGAGGAAGATTTGCTGGAGCTCTTCTTTTCTTCATTTTCTCTTATCCTGTCCTTCTTGTCCTTTTTGTTCTGATTATCTGGACAGTCAGGAGCAATGTGTCCTGGTTTCCTGCAACAAAAACATATAATTTCATTAGAGTGATTTTTGTCATACCTTGGCTTGTCATGGCTTCTGGATAGCTTTTTCCTGATGTCTTTCTTAGCCATCTTGTAGAATCTTTTGGCAAATAGGTTCATAAACTCCTCATTGTCAGGAGCTTTTCCTTCATCTTCTGCAGCCTTGAAGGCTATGCTTCTTTCCTTCTTGGGTGCTGGAGATGAAGTAGATTCTTCAACTTCCCTAGCTTTGATAAGCTGCTCATAAGACTTGAGCTTGCCCAACAAAGCTTCAGTGGTGATCTCATTGAGACTTCTGGCTTCCTCGATTGGCCAGATTCTGGAGTCCCATGTGCTGGGGAAGCACATAAGAATTTTGTCATTAATCTCTGTGAGTGAGATCACTTTGTCCAGAGACTTCAACTCATTTAGTATGAGGCTGAGCCAATTGTACATATCAGCAACATTTTCTGATTCTCCCTTCTTGAAGTTCTCATATTGAGAAATCAGATGAGATCTTCTATCTTTTCTTTCATCTGCTGAGCCTGCCACCATGTTGTTGAGAGACTCCCAAATTTCTCTTGCTGAGGTGCACTCAACAACCTTCTGGAATATGTCATCTGACATAGTTAGGGCCAGAATGTTCATGGCCTTTGCATCTGCATTTCTCTGCTTTTTCTGAGCTTCAGTCCACTCAGGAGGTGGAATAGCAGTATTGTCTGTTGTTGCTCCAGTGCTAGTTGATGTTGTAGGTGCTGGAGGCCCTGTTAGAATAACATTAAAAATCTCTTCATCAATGGAGTTCATATAGAGCCTAATCCTTGCTTTCCATAGTGCAAACTTATTGAGATTGCACATAGGAGGTCTTGTGCTGGAATATTCCTTATTTTGTGCCATGAGTTTTAAATAAGATAAAAGTAGAGAGAAAGAAACTCTTAGAAAAATTAAGATCTGGTTGATCTTTGTGATTCAGGTGTTAGCCTGTAAAGAATCAACACTCCTCTGATACCAATTAAAAGTGGAGGCCAGATCTTAAATTACTCTATAGGGGGGGGGGGGGGGGGTGAATAGAGTATTAAAACTTTTTACTTAGTTTTATAGCGGAATTTAAAATACTGTTTAAGTATATGTGTAATCAGTGAGAGTTAAAGATAAAGACATGAACAGTAAAAAGAAAAACACACAGTACAAGCACAGAAGAATAAGCAAGCACAGAAGACACAAGGAGCTATAGTAGTTCCCCAATAAATCTGGGTACGTTTACTCTTCTACCACCCTTGGTAGTAATCCACTAGGAGGGTTGATCAGGTGCCTAGGAACCAAGGGGTTTTTGATAAGGTGTCCACACACCAATAAGCTTTTGATAAGGTGCTTAAAAACCACACAAGGATTTTTTGATAAGGTGTCTTGCCACCACTGGGTAAACTTTTGGAGGGAGAATTAACCCTGTACAAGATGAGATAAAGAGGTTTAGAGTGTTCTTCTCTGTCAATGATCTGAGAGAAGACAAGATGGTGTTGAGGCTGAAAGCTCCCCCTGTCTGATGAGAGTTGATGACAGTTTTGTAGACAGAGCTTTCTCTAACACGTCTTTTGTAGCAGATTATCTAGAAGAAAAGAATCTTCAGATTGTTGTTGCTCTTTGAAAGACTTAAACTTGCAGCAGTTCTGAAAGGTTGAGTATTGTTCTCAGAATGATGAGGGTGCTGTCTTTAGTAAAAAGAACACTGGAGAATATAAATAGTCCTTCTTCTTCTTTCTCTAATACTTCTCTTTTTTTTTTCTTCTTCTTGTTCTATGTTAGCAGAGAGACTAAGAGAGGAGTGATATAATATGACTCTGCTTCTTCTTTTTCTGACTTGTATATATATATTTTTAAATTAAATCATCTCCTTTTAAGGAATATATATATTCTGACTTAAATCCTTCTTGGAACTATGAAGCCACCCAAAACGATTTTGGCAGGTCCTTTCAATTCCTTTTGTCGAGAAAGATGCCTTGGCATTAAATGTCAACGGCTATTCTTTTTCTTGGGACAGAAAGAATATAAGGATATAATAAATAAGAAAGATATCCTTACATGGCTGACTAAATACGTCCAAGGAGAAATAAATATATCCGTTATTCTGTCGATTTGTGTTCAGAGAACTGATATCCAACTGAAAATATTATTCTGAGCTTCAGACAGGAATTTGTCGAGCGCTGGCTAGAATTCGTCGAGCGCTGCTAGCCATTTGCCGAGCGCTGCTCAGAAAATGTCGAGTGCTGGAACTGGCTATATTTCTTCAGTCTGCTGAAAACAATTTGTCGAACGAAGCTGGTCATTCGTCGAACGCCACTCGCCATTTGTTGAGCTTGAATTTTCCTAAGTTCTGACTAATCCAATCAGCCTAAAACTTGACCCTAAGACTATACAATGGGGTCAATACAGATCCTAATCAACATATAGTGATCCTAGCCCAAATCAGTAATAGGGTTGTTCCAACAGAGATGGACTACTGGACTCATTTGATTATGAATCATTTGAGAGATGCGAGTCATGTTTATTTGGCAAGATGACGAAAGCTCCTTTCATTAGTTGTAGTGAGAGGACTGATGATCTCTTGGGTATAATACATAGCGATGTATGTGGACCCATGAGTTCTATGGCTAGAGGTGGGTACTACTACTTCGTTACATATATTGATGATTTCAGTAGATACGTATACATGTTGCTAATGAAGAACAAATCTGAAACCTTTGAAAAGTTCAAGGAGTTTAAAAATGAAATAGAGAACCAACTGGGAAAGAGGATAAAAGCACTCCGATCTGATCGAGGTGGCGAATATCTGAGTCATGAGTTTCGTGATCATCTGAGAGAGTGTGGTATTGTATCATAGCTCACTCCGCCTGGAACACCACAACATAATGGTGTGTCTGAGAGGAGGAATCGTACTTTGTTAGACATGGAACGGTCGATGATGAGTCATGTAGATTTGCCCGTTTCCTTTTGGGGATTTGCTTTTGAGACTGTTGCATTCACATTAAATCATGCTCCAACGAAAACGGTTCTAATGACACCATATGAGATATGGATTGGGAAGCGTCCTAGTATGTCTTTTATTAAGATTTGGGGCTGTGAGGCATACGTGCGACGTCAAATGCCTGACAAGCTGGAATCCAAGTCGGATAAGTGTTATCATGTGGTATATCCTAGGGAAACCAAAGGGCATTACTTCTACCTGCCGTCCGAGGGCAATGTGTTTATCGCAAGGACTGGCGTTTTTTTTGGAGAAAGAGTTCTTATCAAGAAAGACTGCAAAGGTGGAACTTGAAGAAGTTCAAGAACCACAAACAATTGTTGAACTGATTTTAGAACCTGAGCAAGGACTACAAGTTGTTGTAGCTAGAGAGACTGCTCAAGAAACACAAGTCCCGCGTAGATCTGATAGACCAAGATTTGAGCCTGAGAGATATGTATTTCTCGTGTCTCAAATAGGTAATGTGTTGTTTATGGATCATGATGATGATCCTGCAAACTATCAAGAGGCTATGTGTGGACCTGACTCCGAGAAGTGGCTTGGGGCCATGAAATCTGAAATGGACTCCATGTATGCAAACCAAGTTTGGACCTTGGTGGAACCACCTGAAGGGGTACGACCCATAGGGTGCAAGTGGGTCTTCAAGAAGAAGACCGACATGGATGGGAATGTACAGACATTCAAAGGCCGGCTGGTGGCTAAAGGTTTTAGGCAAATTCATGGTGTTGACTATGATGAGACCTTTTCCCCTGTAGCCATGGTCAAGTCCATCAGAATTCTACTTGATATTGCTGCGTATTATGACTACGAGATCTGGCAAATGGATGTCAAAACGGCTTTCCTTAATGGAAACCCCTTGAGGAAGTGTATATGACACTACCCGAGGGTTTTGAATCTCCAAGTGAAGCCACTAAAATATGCAAGTTGAATCGATCCATTTATGGATTGAAACAAGCTTCTCGAAGTTGGAATCTTCATTTTGATGAGAAAACCAAAGAGTTTGGTTTCATCAAGAACGAGGATGAACCTTGTGTTTACAAGAGGATTAGTGGGAGCATTGTCGTTTTCCTGATTTTGTATGTGGATGACATACTATTGATCGGAAATGACATTCCAACCCCGCAAGCTGTTAAGAACTGGCTAGGGGGCTGCTTTTCTATGAAGGACATGAGTGAATCGACTTATATATTTGGTATTAAGATCTATAGAGATTGATCGAAGAAGTTGCTGGCTTTGACCCGGATTATATACATTGAGAAGGTGTTGAAACTGTTCAACATGCTTGAGTACGAGAAAGGATTCTTACCCATGTCATATTGTGTGAGTCTCTCTAAGGACCAGTGTCCAAAATCTTTGGAAGATAAGGACCGCATGAAGTTGAATCCATATTCTTCGGCAATTGGATCAATCATGTACGCAATGTTATGTACTCGACCCGATGTCTCTTATGCTTTGAGCATTCCTAGCAGATATTAGTCTGATCCTGGTGAGAGTCACTGGATTGCAGTCAAGAATATCTTAAAGTACTTGAGAAGGACTAAAGATGTATTCTTGGTGTATGGTGGAGAGGAAGAGCTCGTCGTAAAGGGTTACACAAATGCTAGCTTCTAGACTGATAGGGATGACTCAAAGTCCCAATCAGGTTTTGTATTTTGCCTTAATGGAGGAGCTGTAAGTTGGAAGAGTTCCAAGCAAGAGACAGTTGCTGATTCTACAACTGAGGCCGAGTATATCGCTGCAGCAAATGCGGCAAAGGAGGCTGTATGGATTAGGAAATTCATCGGCGAGCTAGATGTAGTTCCTAGCATTGTTGATCCCGTAGTTCTCTACTGTGACAACAACGGTGCTTTTGCCCAAGCTAAGGAACCTAGATCTCATCAGCGCTCCAAGCACATACTTCGGCGGTTCCATCTTATTCGAGAGATTGTTGAACGAGGAGATGTGAGCATCTGTAGAGTACCGACTGAAGAAAATATTGCGGATCCACCGATGAAGCCTCTTGTACAGAGAAAGCATGATGGTCATACTAGATCAATGGGTATTAGATACCTGAATGATCGTCTCTAGTGGGAGTCTTGTGGATTGTAATTGTCGGTTGTTGATTATTCATGTGATGAATAAAGTACTTTATATTTTATTTTACATTTATGGCAAGTTCTTTTATTATGTCAAATGTTTCTACTGATAGATTAATTAGCATAATAAATGCCCTTAGAATGTTTGCTTCCATAGAAATTCAAGTATGTGACTTGAATGTGAGGGCCTATGTTTATAAGAAGCTTCATTCTTAAATGGTCCCTGGTCGTAGTATCATCTTAGAAGTTCAGGGCGATGATGATACATAAAGACTAGCATGTGCGTTGGCTGATGACCGGTTCTCACAGGTCATGATATTGTGATATCAAATCATCACATGGGTACTTGTTAGTGAACAAGTTATACTGGACAGACCCACCTTGAGACTACTTTGTGGATTGTTATATGAATGTGTCACAAGTAGGTCTCAACTGACAATGGTGTTTGTAGTTCTTTGACCTGAAGTCACAACATTCATCAAGTGAGGAAGAGCGTACTTTGATGCCATCTAAAGTATTCCTTGAGAAAGGTTGATGATAAGGGTGGTTATTGGGTATGTTAAGATTCATTTGGGTGTTTGTGTGTGGGCAGATATGGGATTTGTCCTCCTATATGACATGAGTTACATCCATGGGCCCCTTGATGGAATGAGACTGAGAAATGCATGACCATGCTTGGTTGAGTCAATATGTGATATTGAGCTCACCATTTTCAGACAGTCTATTCTAGATCAAGGAATTAGGATTGAACAATTACAAGGGTGACACGGTCCATGCCTCTAGTTCTATTCGGATGTAAGGGACAAAGGGACATGACAACATTGATACATTGGTCAAGACAGACTTGTTGAGTTATGAACTCTTATTGCTTGGGGAGCAATGATGCATTGCTAGATGCCGCTCATTGTTTGTGAGACTTTTATTTGATACGTTCAAGATCAAGTGGGAGAATGTTGGTGTTTCCATGGTGATCTGGAAGTGGTCAAATATCTAGTCTCACTGCCAACGCGATATGAGCCTATGGGGTAACACATAAGAGTGTGTGGAGAAATTGGAGGAAGAATCCAGTTGACAAGTGTTCAGATCAAAGCATGTTCGACGAACTTAAAGTGCGTTCGATGAACGGCTAGCATAGCGAGTTCGTCGAACGGCTAGCGTAGCGCGTTCGTCGAACGACTAGCGTAGCGCATTCATTGAACGGCTAGCATAGCGCGTTCGTCGAACGGCTAGCGTAGCGCATTCGTCGAACGGCTAGCGTAGCGCGTTCGTCAAATGGGTAGCGTAGCGCGTTCGTCGTACGGTTCGTCGAACAGCTAGCGTAGAGCGTTCGTCGAACAGTTCATCGAGCGGCTAGCGTAGTGCGTTCATCGAACGGTTCGTCGAACGACTAGCGTAGCGCATTCATCGAATGGTTCGTCGAACGTCTAGCGTAGTATGTTCGTCGAACGGTTTGTCGAACGACTAGCGTAGCGCGTTCGTCGAATGGCTCGTCGAATGTCTAGCGTAGCACGTTCGTCGAATGGCTAGCGTAGCGCGTTCATCGAACGGCTAGCGTAGCGCATTCAACGAATGGCTAGCGCGTTCGACGAACGCTAGCCAGTTCGTCGAACGCATTATTCGCTGGGGGTATAAGAGAATACGATTCTTTTGACCTAAAAGGCTGATCTGTTTATGCGATCTGGTTTTTGCGAAAGACTGAGAGCGACGGAAGAGTTCCGCCCAAAAGATTCTGACGGAAGAGTTCCGTCCGACCGCCGCCGCCGCCTCTTCCTGTAGTCGGACCTAGCAGTCTGTGGGAGATGTTGAGAGCAGTTCTTCTCCGACCTAGATCTTGTGCGACAAGAGGCTAGGGTTCTTCAATTCTCGTGTGGACTTCCGTAGAGGTGCAGATCTATTTCAGCGCTTGGGACTCAACTCTTCTAGGAGCATCTCGATTGAGTACTGACTCAATTCCATTCAAGTATACATTGCAATGTGTTGCTGTTATTTTATTTCTTGAATCAATGAAATCGCAAGATCCCTTTTTGACTATTTAGGGTTGTTCTAGTTTATTTATTCCGCTACGCATATATGATATGCTCTATTATCATTTTGGAAATGGTATGTAGAAAACCCAACAGCTGCTCCATATATAACTCCTCCTCAAGATCGCCATGGAGAAAGGCAGTCTTGACATCCATCTGCTCAATCTCTAGGTCTAGCCTCACAGGAAGGCCAAGAACAACCCGGATAGACGACATCTTCACAATAGGGGAGAAGATCTCATCAACTCCTTGTTTCTGATTGAAACCCTTCACCATTAATCTAGTCTTGTATCTGAGTGGTGTCGAGGGGTCTCCTTGCTTTTCTCTGAAAATCAACCTATTCTTCAGAGCCTTCTTGCCCTTAGGCAATTTCACTGAATCATAAGTATGGTTTTCCCCCAGAGACTGCATCTCCTTCTTTATGGAAACCATCCAATCTTTCTTCTATAAGCTTTGCACTGCCTCATCAAAGCACTCGGGCTCCCCCGCATCAGTCAACAGAATATACTCGGTAGTGGAGTATCTCGAAGATGGGTGTCTGACTCTATCAGACCTCGGTGGAGTGAGCTCAACTGCTGGTGTAGGTACATCATCAGTGATGTCCTATGCAGGCTCTCCATCAATAATATCCTCATGATCTGGAAGTATTTTAGTACCTTGTACTAGGTCAGGTTTTGCGGTCTTCTCGACATCATAACCTCCAACCATTGGAAACTCTGCATCAGTGCGAGAGTCAGCCTTTTCAATCTTCTCAGGATCAACCATAGTTTGATCCACACAAAATATAGCGTCGCGACTACGTACAAGTTTGTTCTCAACCGGTTCAAAGAACCTATAGCCAAAGTCGTTGCTGCGTCCATATCCTAAAAAGATGCATTATTGGGTCCTGAAATCCAACTTCGATCTTTCGTCCCGAGGGATGTGCACAAAGGCTATACAACCAAAGACCCTTAAGTGACTGTATGAAAGGACCTTCCCGTACCAGACCCTATCAGGAACATCCTCCTGTAATGCATAAATGGGAGAGGTTGATGGCATGTGCAGCAGTGTATAAAGATTCACCCCAAAACATGCCAGTTAGCTTTAACTCAGATATCATACACCTCACCCTCTCCATCAAGGTCCTATTCATTCTTTCAGCTATGCCAATTAGCTGCGGTGTCTTAGGCAGAGTCTTTTCATGTCTGATCCCTTACTCTATGCAGTACTCATCAAAAGGACAAATACACTCTCCCCCATTGTCGGACCTGATGCACTTCAACTTCTTCCCAAACTTCCTTTCCACCTCAACGTGGAATCTTCGAAAAGTGTCAAGATCCTCATCTTTGATCTTAATAGCTTAAACCAAAATTTTTCTCAAATAATCATTAATGAATGTCATGAAGTAAGACGCTCCTCATCTTGTCCAGACCTTCAGAGGCCCGCAGACATTAGTGTGTATGAACTCCATCAGCTCGGATGTTCTGGTGGAAGTGTGGCTCTGGAATGATACTCTATTCTCCTTCCAAACCATGCAATGCTCACATCTCTCTAACTGATCTATTGATAGATCATATATCATCTTCTTTCGGGAGAGACATCCCAGGCCCTTTTGGGTAATGTGACTCAGTCTCATATGCCATAGGGATGTGGATGCCCCATCTCTATCGGTGTTGGACTGAGCTACTTCAGGTCTCCCCTCCATGTAGTGTAGACCAGTCTCTCTATAACCTCTGACCACTACTAGCGACCCCATGATTAACTTCCAAAAATATCCACCAAAGACACTCAAATGTCCCACATTACCCAGCTTCCCAATTGAAACTAGGTTGAAGCGGATGTCAGGTACATGCCACACATCTCTTAGGATCATCAATCCTCTAGTGCTCATCTTCAGGTGCATATCTCCTCTTCCAATGACTTTAGATGTGTCACCATTTCTCATCCTAAGCACTCCACAATCGTGAGTAGTGTAGGCAGCAAATAACTCCATGTTGTGGGATATGTGTGCAGAAGCACCCTAATCAACAATCCATCTTTGATTATCACATAGGAGTGCAACTGTGACATAATATCCAACAATGATGACATTGTCCTCCTCTATAGATACAGTAGCTGCAGTGTGGTTTCCTTCCTATCACCAGTAGTCACTCCTTTCTTCCATTCATCATTCTCCAGAGAATAACAAAACTTCTGAATATGCCCATTCTTATGACAATACCACACTCCATATTTTGATAACATGACTTGGACTTTTTCCTTCTTTGGCTCCTCTCTCTCTTCCTTCCTCTGCTCTTTCTCATGCCTCTCTCCCCTGGGCTCTGTGTAGAGAACATCAACTCATGAAGAGGAGCCTGAATGTCCTTTAGACTTTCTTCTTACCTCCTCATTCAGGATGTCACTCTTGGCAATCTCCATAGTAGTAATTCCTCAGGGAGAGGAGTTGATTAGAGAAACTCTAACCATCTCCCAAGAGTTTGGAAGAGACTTCAACAACCATAATGCATTGACCTCGTCCTCGAAGGTCACCTTCATAGCAGTTAGTTGATTAATAATACCTTGGACCTCGTTCACATGATCTAAGATGGGTGAGCCATATTTATACTTAAACTCTCAAAGCTTCTTCAGCATATATAGCTTGCTGATGCCAGTGCTTTTGACATACAATGTCTTCCAAAGAATCTTCGCATCAACAATACATGCAACATGGTTGTAGACGTTCGGCTCTACAAACCGTCTGATGAATCCGCATAGCTTCTAGTGCTCCACCTTCCACTTACTGGGATCCATATCTTTGGGCATCTCCTCAAAGATGGGAGCATGCCAGCCCTTCACATAAATCATGTATTCCATCAGTAGGCGCCACTGATGGTAATTTGCGCCGTTTAATTTTACCATTTGCTCAGAACCTAAACTTGAAGTAGACTCCATCGTGGTGTATCAATTGATCGGACTGACCTTAGTTCTCTTAGCTGACTATTTCCAAGAAGTAAATCAAAGAGGATAGGGAGCAGACTAATAGTCGTCACCTACCACACCCGATCACCAACCCGAAATATTTGATCAGCTCGTCTCAAATCTCAAACAGGTCAGCCCTATAACTGCTCTAATAATGAACCTACCTCTGATACCACTTGTTGGGCTAGAGAGCACACAAGCACGACCAGAACACCTACAAATTAGTTCGAGCAAGTACCTGCATGATCGTTTAATGGTATGCCGATACACAACCAAAACACATCACAAAATAACAACAATAAAAAATTATACATGGATTTAACATGGAAACCCAATAGGGTGAAAACCACGGGACGATCGGAGTCCAACCCGGAAAGTCGCCACTAAGATGTATAAAACAAATAGGCAATTACAAGGCTTTCCATCCTTGATCCATACAGGATCTTCACCAACTTTGCACTACACAATATTACACAATAAACAGTAGAAACAAATTTGCAAGTTACCGACAGTGGGGAACGAGAAGGATTACACAAATCCTCTCCAAGGTGCCTCTTCGAATCCTTGCCCAAACATGCTCTAGATCTAATCCGTGTAGCAAAGTCTTCCTCGTCAACGTCGCAGAGACATCCAAAAGCTCTCCCCAAACTAAGACCGATTGCCGCAAAGACCACGCTAGAAATCTTCCAATGCTTAGGTTTGGAGAGAAGTTGATGCCTTACCCCTCCTCCCTCATGCCTATTTATATGGCCAAAACCAAGGAGTTAAAGATGTTAGATGACATGAGGATGAAGATTCTCTCGGTCAAAAGCACATGTAGAATGAAGCTTCCTTTGTCCACTTTCCTAGAAGTTTCCTTTAAGAGCACATGTTGGTTTCATAGTCAAAGATGACTGACTTCTTCTCTTTCCAAGAAGCTTCCTTCAAGAAAACATGCCGATTTCATCAAAGACGGCTAACCTCTTTTCACACATAGGAGAAAATATATCATTAGAGTGTTGGTTGCGTGAATTTGTTGTAGTAGATGGTGTAGTCTAATTTTACAAACTTAGTGGCGACGATGAGGAAATTAGCTCGTAGTTCATTACGCCATCAATCTTAAGAGTAGATGAGCGTATTAAAGTTGATAAGAAAATTTTGATAGGGAAATTCGCTTGCGGCTTGAATCTTAACACGCTTCAATAACTATAGATGCAAAAAATAAGTAAAATAACTTATGACAAATAACAACAATTATGAATAATTAATGAAATTTGGGTAAGCTCAAAATAATTTAAGAGAACCGTTAAAAAGAAGTTAATCATTTTTAAGCAACGGAGGTCAAATGACTTTTACCAAGCAGTACCAGCTGCAACTCTAAGGAGTTTGGCTCACTGTCAAGCAACAACGATCATCAAGAATGCGATGACGATATAGTGGAAGAGCAAAATCTAAGGGGGAAGAGCCACTATAATGAATGTTAGAGTCGACACTGGCCCGTAGGGCATTTACCTTTGCTAGAATGAATCGACCACTGGAGAAGAGTTGATGTCGATAGTGGTCCGCTAGGTCTTTACGGTTTACTGTCAAGAAGAAGGTGGAGGCATGACTCATCGTCAATGAACCTAGCAGGAGTCATTGTGGGGAACTTGTGTTTGAGGGGCACTCGTGGGTGTCATCGATGAATGGAGAAGAGGACGCTTACATGAACTTGCTGTAATATCCCAATTTTGTTTTAGTGGTCTAGTTTGGTGGTGTGACTATGTGCACCACAAGCTAGCTTACTAAGCTAGGGTAAACCCTTCAATCCCTAGATGGTGTAACCATTGTATGATCTAACCTAAGGTGATCATATGCTCTAATGAACTTTCTACCCCTTCATGGCGCGTGTGCTAGGTCATGACCATGTCCAACTAGTCCTAAGGTGACCTATGTTAGAGCCTATGTTCCGCATCTCTTGGTTTAAGAATAACAAATACCGTGTTGTATTTGATCTTGTATTTTGTGTGTTTATAGTGTGCAGGTTGTACAGGTACTATAGCTACACATCCCTATAAGTAGTATGCTGAATCAAGATGATTCTCTGAAAAGAGAGCTAACGCTCCGCGTTAGAGTTAACGCCCCACGTTAACTTATCGTCGATAAGGGATGTCGTCGAGAAGGGAATGGCGTCGAGAAGAACTTTCGTCGAGAACCAAGAGACAACGCCAGTGTTGACACTTAACGCTAGCGTTGAGTCCTCGAACTACCACGATCTCGACGGTTGCACGATCTCAGCCATAACAGACACGATCACTAACGCAGGCGTTAACTACTTAACGCCAAACGTTAGCTCTCGTTCCTATTTAAAGAGCAGCCCCTCTCATTCTATGGTTGATGATTCCAGAATTCTATTTATTTTGAGAGAGACTCGTCTACAACAATTGAGAGATCTCCCTTGGGCTAACATGAAGATCTAAAGAAGATTTTGAAGGAGCAGGTCTACAATGCATATTCAACACGACGGGCGAACGCATCAAGAACGCCGATTTCCACATCGCCTTCGTCTTCACCTTCAGAATTTCTTGGGGAGTTTCTTTTACATTATTTCTATTTTGTAATCTCTTTTATTTTATCTTTTTGTTACGGGTGTGAAGAAATCGTTCGGGAAGAACGTCGGATTCTAGGAAGGATTCTGTGGGAAATTCCCCGCCTTGCGTGTGGCGACTAGGCCTTGCTAGGTTTAGGGGGAATTCGCCGCCTTGTGTGTGGCGACTAGGTCGAGGGTAGATCTAGGGGGTGGCTAGAGGCCTTATCTAGGGATAGATAGGCTATAGCCAACCAGTCCTTGGGAGAAGGACCAGTGAATCACAAAAAAAGGTTTTACACATTCTTGCCTTGATTTCTAGTGTTATAGAAATCAATCATTTGTGTAATTAATTTATTGTGAAATAAAATCAAGTATTTTGATATTCCACTCAATTGATTTTATTTCTTCTTCAAGAATGTTTTTGATTATATTTTCATCAAAGCATTAAAGCAAACATTTGTGTAATCAATTCCTTTGAAATATAATATTCAAATTTATTATCTCTGATTTTCTGGAATAGTATTTCATTTAAGATTTCATAAGTAAAATCACCGTGGCAATATTTTTGTGCTAAGGAAAATTTCCTGGAGAGCTAACGCACAACATTAACCCTTAACGCCAGGCGTTATCAACAATTAACAAAAAATTTTGTTTCTCTTCTTTAAAAAGGAATCGTCAATATAATCTTATCTGAGATATTTAAATATATTTTCTTATAAAATATTCCGAAACTTTGGTCGCAAACCCTGATATTTTTAAATAAAAATTAAATTCCATAAAACCCTTATTCACCCCCCCTCTAAGGACGCCATCAGATCCAACACATGGTATCAGAGCAAGGTTATTCCAAAACGGCTTTCAACCGGGAATAATGACGCTTCATGATCTCGCATCCACTAAAAGGGAAAATTTTTATGAAAATGAAAAATCATTATCACCACCATTATTTGTGGGTGAAAATTATAATGGGTGGAAAACTCTTATGGAATAATTTCTTAAATATTTGGATATTGAAGTTTGGAATATTACTATTAGAATGCCCCCAAGTATTTTAGATAAAAATGAAATGTTTTTAAATGCCAAATCAATGAATAGTCTATATTGTGCTCTAGATCAAAATATTTTCAAACTTATTTATACACTTCCTACTGCTTATGAGGTTTGGTAATTTCTTGAGAATTCTTATAGTCTTCCTTCCACAGATAATGAACAAGAGCAATTCCTTATGGATCCAAGAGAAGAAATTGATGAGGACTCATGCTTGGAGTAAGATCTATCTAAGAGAGAAGAATGCAATGTCACAATATTGGACTCAAATAATGCAACATATCAAGCAAAATTAAATGCGCAACTTTTTGAATATTTATCTAATTTCTTTGCCGCATATAATAACCCCTATATAAAAAAATCATAATCTAGAAAAATCAAAATTGAAAAATTACAAAAATGATGAGTATGATTTCACACACTCCACCAAGATATCCTATGCTAAAATTCACTATTATCATATATTATAATTCATGATTTATCAAGAATTATCTTAAATCAACTATTTTTATCAACCTTAGGAATTATGAAATATATGATGACTATTGGTATTATAATTTCATATCTTATTTTGTGTGTGTGTTGTGCATCTCTATTGTTTGCATGTATCTCATTATATTTAGACCTAAAAATTAACTTGATATCACTAAGATGAAATCAAATAGAATTGTCACTTCATTCTAGGTCTATGAAAATTCAAAAATCTATGATTGAATACATGCAACTCAATTATATATTTGTCTATCTTTACATAGCCTTGCACCTTGTTATCCTAACTCATCATACTAGCATCATCACTTACCAATAGTAGAAATCAAAGTCCATTCTAGTTATATCATGTTATGCTAAAGTAAAATATATTACTAAAATTTGAAAATCATAATTTCCATGTAGTTATTTGCATGAATAAAATCTTATAAATGGATTAAAAAACAACAATCTTCGATATAATTGTAAGTCCAAAAACTAATCATGCAATAATACCCTAATTCATATATTTAAGGCTTTCACACTTAGTATGTCCATAACCATTAACCTATGACATATGTCTCACAAGTGCGAGGGCGTAGGATTGTGTGTATTAGAGACCTACATGCCTTGTCCTTAACCGGGGAGGGTTCCATTGGGGCCTTGCAAGGCACTGGGGGGAAAGAGTGCTAGGTTGAGCGTCGTCTTTTGTATGCATATGAGATTAACACCCAACCTACGACATGTGTGTAGCTCCTCATGCCCATCTGTCACTTAATAGGGGGCTAGAGTGTAGACATGTAGTTAAGGTATCTTGATTTTAGATATACTTATATTATATTCATTGCACGACCATTTCTCACTATTTATACTTAAATCATGCATATTATGTTTGTTCTATCTTTGCATCTTGTGTTTGCATATTTTATTATTTTGAGCTTTAATGATTTTATAAAAACACAAGTATTTGAAAAATCATCAAAAACATGCTTAAAAGAGCCTTCAAATTATCTCTACAAATTCTAAAATTTCAACAGTAAGAAGGCCTCTTTATAAAACAACTGAATTAAGAAAAACATTAAAAAAAAATCAAAATTTGTAGTTCTATTTTGGCGTTAAGAAGTTAACGCCTAGCGTTAGCCCCTTTGCTCCAAAATTGTTTACTTTTTTAAAAATTTCTGGTATTTTCTCATGCATTATTTTGGGTTTATTTCTCTGGCATAGAATATCATTTATTGAAAGGACTATTAAAGACTTCTATGTTTTCTAGAAAATATTAAAATTTGAATATTTAAAAATAAATACGAAATTATAAAACAATTAAAAAAATGTTTTTCTCTTTATGTGTGTTTATTGTTTTATACTTATATAAAAATTCAAAAATTTATACAAACTGATTGTTATTCATTGCCATTGTCAATGATGATTAATTATATCAATTGAAGATTAAATACAATGTTTAATTTAACTTTCAAGTTTCTTAAGAACATTATTTTGTATTTGTCATGCCTAAAATTATTTTAGTATGTGCAATGAAATTGATTGTAGATAAATATGTGTAGAAATGCTTAGCATGCCTATAAGTATGAGTAATGTATTATGTTTGATAATTATTCATTCACTCATTTTTGATAACCTACATATGTTTACAATCTTATTCTTGCATGATTGTGTAGTGTAACAGCATAAATAATTAAAATGCATAAATAGATTACCTACACAATATTGAATTGGTTATTTCAATTCTTTGTTTTCATGCACTTCTGATTAGAGAAATGTGGTATATAAAATAAAATTTCTATGTTTGCATGAAACAAGTGAATTTGGAGTCCTTGGTCATAAAAATCAAAATCAAATAAAAATGGATGACAAGGAAAACTCCACCAAAAATTGTAAAGTGTCTTGTGCAAACAAAATTTTCACCACTTCTCTTTAAAAAAATATCTTTATGTGCATTGAAATATTATGGAAGTAATAGTATTTGTTTATTTTAATGTTGTGTTATTTCATTATATATGTCATGTGTTTTTGATTGATTCACTTGTATACTTTATCAAAACACAAATTTGTACGCATCATTATCTTTCATAAAACTTCTACTCATGAGAATTGGATCCTAATGATCATCTACACTATTCTCTGCAAACTTAAGTAAATGCACTAGATAACAAAGCATGACCGCTACAATGTTTATGTTTACTTGAAATGCAAATTTCTTTACATTGTTGTTTTTGTATCTTTTCTTGATATTATAAAATCATGCTTGCAATTTTATCTAAATTAAATAGCATCTCTTTAATCTTTAACTCAAATATCAACTTTTCAAATTTAAAACTTATTATCCTTTATATGATTTTAACTTCTAAAATGATGTTTATGTTTAAGAGTGCTTATTATATTCTTCCGCTAAGATTACTACTTATGCTCTTTAATGACTATTATCTTTTCAACAAGTGGTATCTTTAAATAAGAATGATTACTTTATCATGTCAGCTATGTTGCTTACTACAATATGTTCCATCATGCTTATATTTTTCTCAACAAGTAGTATTTAACAAGCTTTTGATTGCATCCTTTTTTTTTTTTCTTCTCGACATAGAATGTATTAGTCCTTATTGCATACTCTCACCTAAACCCTCATTTTGATACTATCAAAAGGGAAGAATAAATTGCATAAATCTAATATTTAAGATAGTACATTATAATAATATCAAGCTCAAAAAACATATCTTTGTAGGGGGAGTAATCATATAGGAGGTGCATACACTATCCATGCTCGATCATGACAATTCTGATAGTTTATGTAGGATGTAGTCTTAAACACCTAGAGGGGGGGTGAATAGGTTTCTTTTATTTTAGGCTTAGTGTTTTCTGATTTTAGGTTAGTAAATTATCAAGCACAAAAAAACACAAAGAGATTTATAGAGGTTCCTCAAGACAGGGTGTCTTGAGTAGTCCTCTTTCTCCCTTCACCTTTCTAACAATGAGTTAGACAAGGCCAACTTCTCCAATCTCAGCTCCAAGAGCTTACAACAAAGATCCCTCGGGATCTCTAAGGTTTTCCCAAACCCTACCTCAGGCACAGCAGCCCTACCTCAGAGGAATCCACCTCCTACAACTGAGACCACCTCCTGGTCCTACCTCAAGCTGACCTCTCAGCTCTACAACTCAGGCTTATCAGCCCTACCTTAGATCACACACTGATCATACCTCAGAGGAATCCTCCTTCTACAACTCAGGCCAATCAGCCTTACACCCTTCGACAATAAAGACCTACAGTATCAGAACCCAAAAGCTCTTACATATGATATAATGAGGTTTACAGAATGAAAGAGGAAATGATCAAGCCTGTTCTTCTTCTTCTTTTCAGCCGCTGTTACAAACTTGAACCAGGGAGGAGAAGAGCAGCTCCAATTTGATTCTTCTTGATTAGAACTTCAGATGAAGGACTGGATTTATTTGCTCTATCCTGAGATGAATCAAGATGAGCAATCTCTTTTCTCCTTGCAACCTTGTGTGAGCTCAATTCTTGGCTCCCGACAATGGAACAGTATGCTTCCGCTTCTTTGTGTGCTCGAGAGAAAGATTGATAGCAAAAGTTCTTTTCTCAACCCTAACTTATTTCTTTTATACTCCTTTGATCTTTAACGACTCTCAGCCGTCCTTCGTACAGATATGGGAGTGATTGGTGGACCCCACAATGCCTTTCTGTAGCTTGCGCCAAAAGCAAAACCTGCCAGATCACGTTTGAAACTGTCTCAGCAGTTGGGCTGAGATGGTCAGCCTTCTCAGCGGTTGCTTCTGTGCCGTCTCAGCGGATCCGCTGAGACAGACAGATGTCTTAGGGGTTTCTTCTATTTGTAGCTCAGCTTGCCCAGATGCCTTCTCAGTGGCTCCTGGTCTTGTCTCAGTGGTTCAGATGAGGCAAAGAGCTTGTCTCAGCTGATCATACATTACATACACCATGGTGTGTCCTTGTCCTGCATAACTATGAGATAGAAATAGGGCTTATCAAATACAACTTGTACTTAGCATTGAGTGTGAGTTCTCTTCAAATCAAGGGAACATTGAGGGTCATTTTCCCAACAATCTCCCCCTATTTGAAGAAGGCAGAACACCCTCAAATGCTAGAGTACATTACTCATAAATTCTTGATATGTGTTATTGCAGTAATGAATTCATCATATCATGCTCATTGCATCAAGGATTTTATAACAGATAATGTTTATGAAAGTCATATTACCACAAAGTTTAATCAATCCAACAGTGATATTTGATAAGCATGACAATGCAACATAGATTGAATTAACCAATCAAAATAGTGTAAGGTTTAGTTATAACTCAGATTTGCAACTTAGATAGGGTGGTAATTCAAAGCTCAGTTTGCATTCATATATTCATAAAACATTTCAAACAAATTATAGTTCAATTATCATCCAGCCATTCATAAGATATTTTCTTTTCTTAGAAGAATTGTTTTGAATACTTTATCTCCCCCTTTCTTAGAAGATTTATGCATAAGATATTTATGCATTCATTTAGAAATATCTTTTCTTAGAAGATTTGTTTCAGTGTGAGGTCAGAATTGATGACTGCATTTGTATCCTCCCCCTTTCTGGCTTCTTCATAGATTGTTGATGGAGGTCTTGCTGAATGTTGATAACAGCAGCTGGGGCATTATGCTGCTCATCTTTAGTGTCAGCATCTTGATGATCACTTAGATTGACATCACCAGCATGATCATCCTCCTCCCCCTCAGAGAGAGCATTCTTTTCTGTTGAGTCCAGGAATGCTATAACCTGATCTTTATCAGCGGATGACTCTTGTGGCTGCTCCCCCTCAGATGGAGCACACATCAGTGCTTGAGGATCAGAAGTTATGACTTTGTCCAGCTGCAGTGGATGGACAGGTTCAGTTGGCATGTTCTTTGGTGTAGCCTCTTTGTTAAGAATGATGTGTGATCTAATGTCAGCATCAGCATCTTCATCTTTGTCTGAATGATCACACTTACACCTTGACATGATCAACCTTGCTTTCTTAAGTCTTGATGTCCATTCGCTTGAGATAGTGAAGATTTCCTCCTTTGGATGTGTTGAACTTGTCAGGGTAGGTTTGCTTTTCACTAATCAGATTAGTGGAGTAGGAGATCAAGTCTCTGTTGATCTGCAACTGTTGATTCCAATGGAGAAGACAAAATCATCACCATCCATATCCTCGGTAATGATTGGTTATCCGTGTAGCGGATCACAACCTCTTGCTTTTATTTACAATATTGGATGTTGTGATTCATACGTTAACACTCCTTGACCCTTATCATATTCGGTGTATGGGTGATGTAATAAGATAAGTTATATTTCTATGTTTGCAATCATCTTGGACCCTTACTATGTGAGGTAGTATGGGCTCTCTCACACAGTAAGTTACCTCATGTCATACCTTACTATACTTGTTGATGCTAACTTAAATAAGTAAGCTAAACATGTGTAAGATGTTTTAATAAACTGTGTGACCCTACCTGTCTTGTGGCCTAAGGAGCACCGAGGGGCAGGAGGATATTTTTTAGTTGTCGATAACTAATATTTTAATATTAAACACAATAAGAGTAGGGACTAGCAAGCTCGCAATGGGTGCATCCTCTTAGGTTCAACTCGTACCATGGTATACGAAGAGATATTAGGAGGACGCCCGCACCACCTCTGTTACCAGACTCTTCCACGGATTCGTCTGATGATCAAGTGGCTGTGAGTGTCATAGAGATTATCTTTTCTGATTGATTTTACTTGCGTTATTATTTGGGCATCAGTTTGTGTAGCCCATATATTTGGACTTTACTAATTTATGTCTGAGGCTTGGTGTGTATGTATCTGTGATGATTTAATCTGATTATACTGGTATTACTTCCTATTTAGACTTATGCTGTACATTTGTACTATTACTTATACTCTGAGGTGGTTTGTGTTATATGGCTGACAGGGTAAGCATCACGTGGTGGTGTGTAGGCATGTTACATGGATTCACTGTGGAATGGTTAGACTGGGCATAAAATCTGCTCTCTGTATTTTGGGAGAGGGATTTTACATTTGGTATCAGCCACGAGTAGGATCAGCTATATGTTGCACCTAATCAAGAGGTATCCACAACTTCTACCTTTACCTTTTAATCTCCGAGTATGGAAGTTACTAGCATAAGATTATACAGATTCTTCAGGTTCGAGGAAGAACTTTGCTGAAGGTGGTGGGCCTATAAGTTGATCAAAGAATTTCAACACATTTTCTCATCATCAGATAGTAGATTTGTCTTTAGCCTGTGTGCAAAACCTGATCTTTAGTTGTATTCATAGATTCCAGAAGACACTGTTTAAGGTAATCGTGTTCCTACACCTACTACTGTACCAGGAGATCCACAACCTCCTATGCTTCGCGAGCCTATTCCACCTGCACATGCAGTTCAACCCACTACTACTACTCCGTTCAATCAGGCTGAGATGGGACAGTCTCTTTTAGCCATCCTTGAGACATTCCATGCTTCCTTAAATTAAAGTCCTGCTCGGTTATCGGTGCCACAGACAGACTGAATGAGTGTATTCAAGAGATTGTCTCCTCCATCTTTCAAGGATATGAAGATATCATCTCAGACGGAACTGTGGTTAGACAGAGTTCAGGAGCTACTTATGGGAATGAGGTGCCCAGTTGATATGTCTGTTACTCTGGTCGTCACTTTGCTTGAGGACTATACACGACAATGGTTGTAAAACCCCATTTTTCTTCTAAAACCCGGGTCTTATGCCCAGAACCACCGCTTTGCAATGACACCCTCACTCGGGAAGGTCACCACTACAAAACGCCAATCCTGCCGGCCATATCGATCACAAAAGAAGTAAAGCATAAACCAACTTATAGAAGTTCAAGTCCACATCACATAGAAAATAAAATTATCATAAAGAGATGTCCGCAGCTAAAAACTAAATTTTAGATAATAATCATAAGGGCTCCTGTCCGATACATCAATTCCTCTATTGGGAATATTACCCTCAATGTTCCCTTGATTTGAATAAGCATCACACTCAATGCTAAGTACAACTTGTATTTGATAAACCCTATTTCATCTCATGACTATGTAGGGTTAGGATATTTCAAGGTGTGGAGTAAGTTTAGTGGTTTACTGCCAAAACCGCTGAGACAAGTTCTCAATCTCAGCTGAACCGCTGAGACAAGGCCAGGAGCTGCTGAGAAGGTGTCTGGGGCCAGCTGAGCTGCAGATAGAGGAAAACTGCTGAGACAACAGTCTATCTCAGCGGATCTGCTGAGACGGGACAAAGGTAGTTGTTAAGACTGGAAGATGTCTCAGCCCAACCGCTGAGACAGATTCAAATGTGCTGGCAGATTTTGCTTTTGGCGCAAGGTGCATAAAAGCAAGATATGGTACTCCAATCACCTCCATACTGTGTTAGTGGCCATCAGATAGTCGTTGAAGATTGAAGAAGTACAAAAGAACATTTTAGGGCTTTTAAAGACAGTGCTTTTTGCAAAAAGAACATAGTTCTACTGTTACATTGACAGCTGCTAAGAGGTTCTCTCCTCCTACTTCCTGAAGCTATAAAGGAGAGAAAGATTGGTCTTCCTATGTGATTGAAGAAGAGCAAGTTGATCCTTATTCATCTACTGAAGAGAAGTATCAGAGAAAGGCAGGATTGAAGCTGTTGTTCTCTTCCCAGCTTCAAGTCAGCAACAGAAGATCAAGGATTAAAAGAGTTACTATTTTGTCTTCTGTTGTAAGCATCACTTTCATTACCTTCTGTAGGAACTGTTAGAACATGCTTTCCGCATCTCTTGGTTTGACAATAACAAATCCTATTGTATTTGATCATATTTGTTTTTGTGTTTATAACATGCAGGATCCTGTGCATTCAAATCTCCATTGGAATATGTTGTGTAATTGCTACCACGGAGCGTTAGTACTACTGCTGGCACTAGCGAATCAACGAAATGGTGTTCGACGAAAGTAGATGCTGTTCGACGTACTCGCGTGCGACGAAAATAGATGTCGTTCGACGAACTGGCATTCGACAAAATTGAGTTTGACAAAATGAAAACAACATTTGACAAAATGTGAGGCCGTTCGACGAAGATGCGTTTGACGAAAAGAGATGTGCTCTACAGCAGAGCGTTAGCACTACCGCTGGCGCTAACATAAATGGAAACAATTGACGGGAAGGAAACAGTGGAGAAAAAGGAATGATTGGCGGGATGCATATTTAGCGTGCTCTACCGCCCTGCGGTAGCTTTTGGAATCCTCCCGTCTGCCTGTGATTGAGGAGCAAATGTGAAAGGAGATATTGGCTGAAGGAAGGTTATCTCGCTATCGCTGAGCGTTAGCGTTACCGCGGCGTGCTAGGCGGAGCTCAAAAGTTGGCGCTCAATTGTTGCCTAAACTGACACGATGCGTGTGCTTGATCATTCCCTAATGTGGCTACCGCGGGGCGGTAGTACAACCGCTGGCGGTAGTGGCTGATTCTATTTAAAGACGCGCGCTTCCTCCGTTGTTGCTTGCTGTTATAAAATGAATTGAAGCCATATATTCAGAGCACTCGTGAGAGCCTTCCCCAAGCAACTCGAAGTACTCCGCCAACGTTCGTGAACGCAAAGAACTTGAAGACCGATCCGATCACATCTACATCGACATCAAGTTCTTCTTTTGAGGGAGTCTTTAGTTTGTATTTTTGTTTTTGTTTCTAATTGTAACCTTTATATCTTTTGTTCGGTAGAGGAATTCGCCACACGGCGACTAGGGCCTTGCGGGGACTAGGGGAAATTCGCCTCGCATTTGCGACTAGGTCTGGGTAGGACTTAGGGAGTAATTCGCCTCGTGTTGGCGACTAGGTCTAGGGAGTAGATCTAGGGGGTGCTCGAGGCCTTTCTGGGGAGAGAAAGGCTAGAGCGGCTTGAGGCCTAATCTGGGGAGAGATAGGCTAAAGCCAACCGGTCCTTAGGAGAAGAGTCGGAATAGAAAACCAAAAGAGTTTTCATTGGTCGCCTCTTTCCAAGCGTCATTGGGAAAAGTTTTTTTGTAGTCATAACTATTTCAATTTAATATTAATGAAAATATGTTTGTTTCTTCATCTCTGATTCGTGCTCTCTGTTTTTCATTGGTTTAACCTAAACGTATTTTCTCTGTCACTAACGCCGAGCAGTAACACTACTGCTGGCGGTAGCAAAAGAGAATTATTTTCTTTAATAATCATACAAAGTTTAAAACCCTTATTCACCCCCTATAAGGGTGCCTACAGATCCAACAAGTGGTATCAGAGCCAGGTTATTCCAAAACGGCTTCACAACCGGGAATAATGGCGCTTCATGATCTCGCATCTACTAGTGGGGAAAATTTTAATATAAATGAAAAAGCATTAGCACCACCTTTATTTATGGGAAAAAATTATAAAGGGTGGAAAATATTAATGAAAAATTTTCTTAAGGCCTTAGATGAAAAAGTTTGTAATATTACTATTGAAAAGGCACCTAGCGTACTAACTAGAAACGAAATTGTTTTAAATGCAAAATCTATGAATAGTTTATTTTGTGCATTAGATCAAAATATTTTCAAACTTATTTATAATTTACCTACCGCATCACTAAAATTAGGAAAAGATGAAGCCGGAATTTCAATTGACCAAACATTATATAGAAGAATGATTGGATCCCAATTATACCTTAGTGCTTCTAGACCCGATATTATGTTTGTCGTATGCTTATGCGCTAGATTTCAAGCAAATCCAAAAGAATCTCATTTAAAAGCGGTGAAACGAATTTTTTGATATCTAATCGGCACATCTAAATTAGGACTTTGGTATCCAAATAATGATTCTTTTCTCTTGCATGGGTATTCAAATTTTGATTATGCGGGTTGTTCATTAGATAGGAAAAGCACTAGTGGTACCTGTCATTTCTTAGGTCCTTCTCTAGTTGCATGGTCAAGTAGAAAACAAAATTCTGTTGCCCTCTCCACCACCAAGGCAGAATATATTGCACTAGGAAGTTGTTGTGCCCAAGCATTATGGATGACTCAAACCTTAGAAGCTTTGGTGTTCATTTAACTAATATTGAACTTAAGTGTGACAACAAGAGTGCTATTGACTTAACAAACAACCCCGTTCATCACTCACGATTTAAACACATAGACGTAAGACACCACTTCATTAGGGATCACATCAAAAAGGAACATGTTCATGTAAACTTCATTGGAACTAAATCCCAACTTGCGGACATCTTTACCAAGCCTCTACCCGATTCACGATTTGCTCTACTTAGACTAGAACTAGGGGTATTGGAAATCCAAGCTTAAACATGCAAAATCCGCATTTTTGTGTATTTATATGTCTGATTTCTTTGCTGAACTATATGGTCACTAATCTGCACAAATATTTTCAAAAGAAAAATTCTGAAAAATTTCACATTTTCCTCAAAATTTGAGTTCTGTCAGTACCGCCCGACGATAGCTGGTTACCGCTAGCGGTAGTGGGTATTTTCTGAATTTCCAGTTTCTTTTTAATTTTTTATTTTTCAGTTCATGTTATTTTCTTTTAAAATTCTAAAAACAAAAAAACTATAAAACAAATCAAAATCCAACCAAAAACATGCTTTGTGTTTCTATATATCAAAACCAACTACAAAATTGAAAAACCAATTAAAACAACAAAAACATGCTTTATATTTGTTTTATTTTTTGCTTTTGAAAAACTTAAATTTTTTATAAAACTGATGTGCTTTTCAATGTTTCAAGGATGATAGGGTTTATCTTGCCTAGTTTAGAATACAATGTTTCATTCTCTATTTCAAGTATCTTAATAACATTTTTTTGTATCATGCCTTGATCAGTATCTTATGTATGTGCATTGAAATTGATTATAGAATTCATGTGTAGGATTGCATAGCATACCTCTATGTATGAGTAAATGGCTTTTATTTGCTAATGATTTATTCACTCGCACTTTTTGATAAACTACATATGAATTTAATCTACTCTTACATGATTGTGTAGTGTAACAACTTAATATTATTGTTAGGCATGCTTAGTTTTACCTACACCACAAGTAAAAATCTTTTTCATGCACCTATTTTTGAAGAAGTGTGTCTTTTCAAAAATCTTTGTTTGCACATACAAGTGAATTCGGAGACCTTTGTCGTTAAAGCAAAAATTCAAATGAATAATTGACAAAGATAACTCCACCAAGCACTACTCACCCTCCTGATAAGTCTTAATGATCATTGTGAGGTTGAGCACCTTGGAGAGAATTGTAAAGTGCCTTGTTGCAAACATTTTTTTTACACTACTTCTTCTTGAACACCGAATCACAAATAACTAAAATTCAAAATAATAATTGTGATTCCCCAAGCACTACTTTGCACCCTGATAAGTCTTAATAAGCATTGTGTGTGCAGAGCACCTTGGTAGTTATACTACTTTTCTATGTGCATTGAAAAACTTATATAGCTTGGTGGGTAGAAGTAACTCTAAAAACGCATTTTCAATAATATTGTGTTTATTCCATTATACATGTCATGTGTTTTGATTAACTCATATGTATACCTTTATCAAAAACACTATTTTTTACAAATCATTATCACTTGTAAGCCTTTTACTCATGAGAATTGGAGTCTATTGCATATATACATGTATTCTCTAAAATCTTAAGTAAATGCACTAAATAGCTTTGCATGATCAATACAATGTATAAGTGCACTTGATTCCTCAATTTAGGACATTGTCTTCTTCTATCTTGACTTGATATGTTGTATCATGCTTACATGTTTTTTTTTCGCTACGCCCTGTGTACTCTTTATTGCATACCTTTCAAAATAAGTGTATGGTTATGTTGCAACTGAAATCATTTTGTGTACTTAAATTGCTACAACATCGATTTTTGTTATATCTAAAACTCTTAATCATCTATTATGCTTCACTATTCTTATATAGATGTTCACTTAAAAAATATATTTCTTCATGCTTTCCACCTCTTTACTACTTGTACGCTCGATCCTGAATACGTTTTTCCAACAAGTGGTTTCCTTATGAAAATTTCTTCACAATCCTTTTTTTTTCACTCCTATATGTTGTATTTTTTCCTACACGTTTAACTCTTTATCATGTTCATTCCCTCTCTACACATTTATTGCACACATTAACATTTGACTTTCTCTCCACCCTCTTTTGATAATACCAAAAGGGGGAGAATAAATTTGAAGGAAATTTACATGTTGCGGGAGTCAAGTTCATAGGAATTTTTGTTGTAGGGGGAGCATTCACTTAGGGGGGGCATTCATTTAGGGGGAGCATATGCACATGTCTTAAATTTCATGCTAATCTTTTTTAATTATCATAATTCCTATCTTTTGAACTATTTCTTTCTAAAGGGATTTGTTATTATCAAAAGGGGGATTTTGTTGGAACATGTTTTCTGCATCTCTTGGTTTGACAATAACAAATCCTATTGTATTTGATCATATTTGTTTTTGTGTTTATAACATACAGGATCCTGTGCATTCAAATCTCCATTGGAATATGATGTGCTATTGCTACCGCGGAGCGTTAGTACTACCGCTGGCACTAGCGAATCGACGAAATGGTGTTTGACAAAAGTAGATGCCGTTCGACGTACTGGCATGCGACAAAAATAGATGTCGTTTGACGAACTAGCATTCGACGAAATTGAGTTTGACGAAATGAAAACAACGTTCAACAAAATGTGAGGCCGTTCGACAAAGATGCGTTCGACGAAAAGAGATGTGCTCTACCGCGGAGCGTTAGCACTACCGCTGGCGCTAGCATAAATGGAAACAATTGACTGGAAGGAAATAGTGGAGAAAAAGGAATGATTGGCGGGATGCATATTTAGCGTGCTCTACCGCGGCGCGGTATGTCTACCACCCGGCGGTAGCTTTTGGAATCCTCCCGTCTACCTGTGATTGAGGAGCAAATGTGGAATGAGATATTGGCAGAAGGAAGGTTATCTCGCTATCGCGGAGCGTTAGCATTACCGCGGCGCGCTAGGCGGAGCTCAAAGTTTGGTGCTCAATTGTTTCCTAAACTGCCACGATCCGTGTGCTTGATTATTGCCAAATGTGGCTACTGTGGGGTGGTAGTACTACCGTAGGCGGTAGCGGATGATTCTATTTAAAGACGCGCGCTTCCTCCGTTGTTGCTTGCTGTTATAGAATGAATTAAAGCCATATATTCAGAGCACTCGTGAGAGCCTTCCCCAAGCAACTCGAAGTACTCCGTCAACGTTCATGAACGCAAAGAACTTGAAGACCGATCCGATCGCATCTACATTAACATCAAGTTCTTCTTTTGAGGGAGTCTTTAGTTTGTGTTTTTGTTTCTAATTATAACCTTTATATCTTTTATTCGATAGAGGAATTCGCCACATGGTGACTAGGGCCTTGCGGGGACTAGGGTAAATTCGCCTCGCGTTGGTGACTAGGTCTGGGTAGGACTTAGGGAGTAATTCGCCTCGTGTTGGCGATTAGGTCTAGGGAGTAGATTTAGTGGGTGTTCGAGTCCTTTCTAGGGAGAGAAAGGCTAGAGCGGCTTGAGGCCTTATCTGGGGAGAGATAGGCTAAAGCCAACCGGTCCTTGGGAGAAGGGTCGGTATAGAAAACCAAAAGAGTTTTCATTGGTCGCCTCTTTCCAAGCGTCATTGGGAAAAGTTTTTTTTGTAATCATAACTATTTTAATTTAATATTAATGAAAATATGTTTGTTTCTTCATCTCTGATTCGTGCTCTCTGATTTTCATTGGTTTAACCTAAATGTATTTTCTCTGTCACTAACGCCGAGCGGTAACACTACCGCTGGCGGTAGCAACAGAGAATTATTTTCTTTAATAATCATAAAAAGTTTAAAACCTTTATTCACCCCCCTCTAAGGGCGCCTATAGATCCTACAGGAACATCATTTGTTCTGAGTTTGTAGGGCATTTTGCCTGAGGGTGTAGGGCTGTTGTGCCTGAGTGTAGAGCTGAGAGTTCAGCTTGAGTGTAGGAACTAAGTGGAGATCTGAGGTAGGACTTCTTGATAGGTCTGAACTCGTAGGGAAACTATGCCTGAGGTAGGGTTGTTGAGCCTGAGGTAGGGTTTGGGAAAACCTGAGAGATCCTGAAGGATCTATGTTGTAAGCTCTTGGACCTTTGTTTGTGTGTTTTCTATGTGCTTGGTTTATTACTAATACTAACTCAGAAAACAGCTAGGCTAAAGCTTAAAACAAAAGAGACCTATTCACCCCCCCAATAGATGATTAAGACTACATCCTTATAAACTATCAAGTGGTATCAGAGGGAGGTTGATCAAGAAGGACATAACTGTCTGATCAGATCCTATAAAGGAGCAGTCATATCTGAATCCAATGGCCTCCACTGGATTGCAAAAGGAGATATGATCTAAGAAGTTGCCCATATGCAATAAAGAAAACTTTGGCATATGGAAGCAAAGGGTTAGATTGTTTATGGAAGCATCAGACCCAAGGATCTACATCACTGTAAAGCAAGGCCCTTTCACTTTTCAAACTGCCTCCACCATAGATCCAACTAGGAGAGTGGTCAAGACTTTTAATGACTTGACCAAGGATGAACTTGCATTATTCACAATGGACACAAGAGCCCAAAATATCATTGTTAATGCAATTGATGAATCCACCTTTCAGAACTTGGTGCACTGCACAACAGCCAAAGAAATGTAGGATACACTAGTGGTGTATATGGAAGGGACAGCTGAGGGGAGGGATGATAAAAAATCACTCCTCAATCAAGAATATGAAGCTTTCAGGAAGCTGAGCCAGGAAAGCATTTCCATCTGCTATGAAAGGTTCTTTAGGATAGCCAATGAACTAAGAACCTATGAAAGGGTATTTAGTGACTATGACCTTAATGACAAGTTCCTAAGATCTCTAACTAGAAACTGGGACACTAAGATATGTGCCATCAGGGAAGTGGCCAACCTAGGTGAAACTCCTACCCATACACTGTTTGGGAAGTTGCTCTCTTATAAGATGTAGTTGTCTGTAAGGAAGGAAGAGGAAACTTCCAAAAGGGCTCATGCAAGGGAGAGAGCTGTTGCTCTCAAAGCTGACAGCTCCAAGAAGAGCAAAGCCAGGATGGTGTCTTCTCCAAGAAGGAGTGCTGAATCTGATAAGTCTAAGAACATCACTTCAGACAGCTCTTCATCTGATAAGGAGTTTGCTACCTTCTCATGGAAGTTCAAGAATATGATGAGAAGGAAGCTGTGGAAGAACAAGCCCTCCTCCTCCTCACACTCCAAGAAGGACCACAACAGATCTGAAAGACAGCACACCAAAGGTGACAGGTATGAATCTAAATCTGGTAAACATGTTTCAAATAATATCATATGTTATTGTTGCAACAAGCATGGACATGTCATTGCTGACTGTCCAGTCAAGAGGAAGGAGAAGGGTGATAAGAAACATCATCACCAAAAGGAAAGGAAAGGTGAAAAATCCTTCCTAGCAAAGAAAGGAAAAGCTGGAGTGAATCTGAATCCTCAACTTCAGATTCAGATGAAGAAGAGGAAGCTTACATTGGGCTGTTTGTAGCAGAAAAGGATGATGATTTTCCTACTGCCAGGATTGGAATCAGGGCCCCTCTATCACATTCAGACAGTGACTTATAGGAGGATGAAGAGGACAAAGATCAGCTGGGCCTTATGGACATCACTGATAAGGAAGAAAGTCAGAACAATTCTGGCAGTGAACAGGTATTGATTCATTCCATCTCTTCTTCCGATTATGAGACAAGCCCAGAAACTGAAGCACCTTCATCAAATGGTGAAAGTGATTCAGAATATGAGGAAGATGTCAATCAATTAATTGACAGGTATGGTGCTCTCTTGGAAGCTCTGAAAAAGAGCAAGAAGCTGGCCAAGAGACAAGCCCAGGAAATTGCTTCCCTTAAGTTGGCTGAAAAAGAATGCACTGAGTCACCCACCATGGTGGCTCAGATGTGTAGAGAAATAAGCCATCTAATGAGGATAACAATTGTTCATTTGAGCACCATATCCCAAAAGAACAAGGTCATCAAGGACCTTGAGGAGAAGCTTATGAAATAAAAGAGCCTAGTGGCTCAATTCTCCAAGCCCAAATCCGTGCTTCCAATTATTGACACCTTTTCCTCTCAAACCAATAGGAGAGGACTAGGGTTCAATAAAGTGGAAGTAGGAGAAGGTAGTGGAGAAAAGGGCAAGGAAAAGGCTAAGCCTCATACCACCTTTCAAAAGGTATTACTTCCTTCTAACAGGAATGATCATGATAGTATGTATGGTCACTAGAAGAATGGAAGCTCCTATAGGAAGGAAAACACTCCCTCACATAGTGGAAGAAAGGGCATGGGAATGAGTGCTATGAAGGCTTCCCATGAAGAAATTCAAATGACCCAACCTGGACCATTTGTATTTGGTACTTCAGCCTCATCATTCAGGAGTAAGGAAGCTAGCTCTTCCAAGTTCTGTCCAGATCATTGCTGAAAGAAACAAGAAAAATGTTGCTGTCTCACCTCCTGAACACAAGCAAATTAATGGTCCTTCCTCAAGAGATGTTCAGAAGAGGAGGTACAATATTCATGAATGTTGGTATTGTGGTTAGGTGGGACACTTTTCCATAGACTGCTGGCACAATCCCAATGTGCAAAGTGCAAAGTGCAAAGAAGAGCCTTCCTGCAAAGAGTGCAGCAGGTGTGAGGTCATTTTATCTTGCTAACAAGGACCTAGGAACCAAAATCATTTGGGCTCCTAAGGGTAACTAAATTCCTTCTTGCATGTGAGTTCAAGTACCAGTCTTAAACACATATGGTACTTTGACAGTGGGTGCTCAAGGCACATGACAGGTACCAGGAGTCTTCTACAGGACTACACAGTTCTGAAGAATGGACCTAAAGTCATCTTTGGTGGATTTGAAAGGGGAATCACCAAAGGATATGATATGATCTCTAATGGCATAGTTTCAATCACATGGGTAGCTTATGTTGAAGGGTTGCAACACAACCTAGTAAGCATAAGTCAACTATGTGATTTAGGCTGTCATTGAATTTCACAATGACAAGTGCTTGATCAAAAAGTCTAATGACTTAGAGACCATTCTCTCAGACACTAGGAGTGAGAATGTTTATTGTTTAGATTTTATATGCAATGATTCTCTATCATCTGCATGTCTTGTGGCTAATGAAAGTGAGTCTCTTTGTGTCCAATGACACAAGAGACATGCCCACATTAACTACAAGACAATGCATAGACTATTCTCTAAAAACCTTGTTAGGAATAGTCCAAACTTGAAATGTATTAAAAGTGGTCCTTGTCATGCTTGCCAAATGGGTAAGCAAACAAGGGCCACCTTTAAAAGTATTGGCTCCAAAGACACTGAAAGATGTCTATATCTATTGCACATGGACTTGTTTGGTCCTTTGCCAATTCAGAGCCTAGGTGGGAAGTTGTATACTTTGGTGATTGTTGATGATCACTCAAAATATACATGGGTATTCTTACTTAAGAAGAAATCAGATACTTTAAATGTCTTTATAAACCATATCAAGGCAATTCATAATGACTTACAATGTACTGTGGTCAGGACTAGGACTGACTATGGCACAAAATTTCAATCTGAAGCCATTACAAGGTTTTGTCAAGAATTTGGTATTACCCAAGAGTTTTCCTTCCCAAGGACTCCACAACAAAATGGTGTAGCTGAGAGGAGGAATCGAACCTTGATTGAAGCTGGGAGAACATTGCTTAGTGACTCCTCACTCCCATAATATTTCTGGGCTGCAACAGTAAATATTGCATGTTATGTTCTCAATAGAGCTTCCATCAATAAGGTTCATGGAATTACCCCCTATGAGATTCTGAAAGGCAAACAACCAACAATTTCATACTTTAGAATCTTTGGTTCAAAATGCTACATTTTAAACAATTGAAAATATCAATTGACAAAGTTTGCAGAGAAACACAATGTGGGGGTTTCTTGTTGGATATAGTTCACATAGCAGAGCTTATAGAGTTTATAACAAGAAGACTCATGTTGTAGAAGAATCTATGCATGTGGTATTTGATGAGACCACCCTAATCTATAAGGGCTGGCCTAGTTCTTCTGTTTTGGCAGGATGTGAAAAGGCAATGGAAATGATGTCTATACAAGACACACCCAACAGTAGCAAAACCTATACAGATGCTGCAATTCCAGAAGATGAAGAGGTGCAGGTTGCTGAAGATACTGATGAACTAGTAGAAGAAATACAACAAATTGAGGACAGATTGCATGCAGCTACAAGGCACCTAAGGGATCATCCAAGAGAAGAAATTATTGGAGATCAGAACAAAGGTGTACTAACCAGAAGCAGGGCTCACAATGAAGCTCTATTCCTGAGCTTCCTATCACAAATGGAGCCCAAGAAGTTTGAAGAAGCCAACCAAGACACATTTTGGATTCAAGCCATGCAAGAAGAACTTATTCAATTCAAAAGATGCAAGGTATGGAAGTTGGTGCCAAAACCTCAAGGACACAACATTATTGGCACCAAATGGATTTACAGGAACAAGTTGGATGAAAATGGAATAATCATGAAAAACAAGGCTAGATTGGTAGTCAAGGGCTATAGACAAGATGAGGGAATAGACTTTGATCAAACCTTTGCCCCTATTGTAAGGTTAGAAGCAATTAGGCTATTCCTTGCCTATGCTGCCCACAATGGGTTCAAACTATATCAAACGGATGTCAAATCAGCCTTCCTCAATGGTGACTTGAAGGAAGAGGTATATGTTGAACAACCATCAAGTTTTGTGCATCCAACCCTCTCTTCTCATGTGTATTTACTTAGGAAAGCTCTATATGGTCTAAAGCAAGCCCCTAGGGCTTGGTATGAGACCTTGTCTAACTTTCTCATCAAGAACAAGTTCTTGAGGGTAAGATAGATAGCACATTATTTCTTAGGGAAACAAAGGGCAAGTGTCTTCTAGTCCAAATATATGTTGATGACATAATATTTGGGTCTACTGATGACAACAACTACAAATGGTTTGCCAACCTTATGCAGGGGGAGTTTGAGATGAGCAGTATGGATGAGCTCAAATACTTTTTAGGCCTCCAAGTGAAATTGTCTGATGAGGGAATATTCATCTCTCAGACTAAGTACACTGGGGAGCTTATAAAAAATTTTGGGATGGAATTAGCTTCCACCATGAAAAACTCCCATGGGGTCCAACATTTCCTTGGACAAGGATGAGATGGACAAGGCCTTTGATGAATCCATGTATAGGTGTATCATTGGATCCCTATTGTATATAACTGCTAGTAGACCAGACATTATGTATGCTACATGTGTTTATGCTAGGTACCAGGCATGTCCTAAGGAATCTCACTATTCAGCTGCAAAAAAGATTTTGAGATACCTTAAAGGCAGCCTACATCTTGGCCTTTGGTACCCTAAGAACAATGATTTTGAACTAACTGGATTTTCAGATGCAGATTTTACAGGATGCAAAGAAGACAGGAAAAGCACAAGTGGAACTTGTCAATTCCTAGGAAGGAGGTTGATATCTTGGAGCAGCAAGAAGCAGACTAGTGTGGCAATATCCACTGCTGAGTCTAAATATATTACAACAGGAAGTTGTTGTGCACAACTCTTATGGATACAACATCAATTAGAGGACTACAACCTCAAGGTAAGTGAGTCTCCTCTTTATTGTGACTTATCTAGTGCTATCTCTATTGCTAAGAATCCTATCTCTCATAGCAGGACTAAACACATAGAGATAAGATATCACTTTATAAGAGAACATGTTGAATGTAAAGATATCTGCCTTGAATTTGTCCCCACTAACAATCAAGTTGCTGAAATCTTTACAAAGCCTTTGGATGAGGCCAAATTTAATGCTTTCAAGATTGAACTAGGAATGTTAAATATTGAATAGTGTCAAATGTTTCTTTCTTTCAATCATCTATGATATTATGCATGATATGTTATGATTCAAAAGGTTGTCATATCAATAATCCTAGTGATATGGTTAGGTCATAAAACAATCAGATCTCAAAAGGATTAATGTTTAGGTAGTAAGGTCAGCTAAAACAGAAAAGTCTGTTTCAGTTGAGCCGCTGAGACAGCTGGGAAAAATCTCAGCTGAACCGCTGAGACTGCTAAACTATCCCAGTGGTTGACAGTGCTCTGTCCCAGCAGTTTAGGTTGCCGTCTCAGCAGTTCCGCTAAGACGGGCTGGTCCCATTACAGTTTGTCTAAATGCAACCCCAAATGACCTAATTCTCACTACAATAATAAGTTCACTTAACTTTAATTATTTGGGCTAATCAAAACAAAGATTTAAGCCATATAAATAGACAATTGTTAATCAATGAAAGCTACTCAACCCTTCCTTCCTAGCCGCTGAGACGATTCGTATTCTCTTCCGTCCCATCGCCTTCTTCTACAACAAAAATGGTGCCAAGGAGTTCAAAGGATCTTTTGGAGTGATATGAAATAGTGAGAAATAGATTTGCCCATGCTCTAGAAGACATAAAGGGAGTGATTCAACTCCTGGAAGCACAAGGCCTGGTGTATATTCTTTCTGAACCTACAATCATTTTCAGAACTGAAGTTCTGGAATGGTTCAGTAATGCCAAATTGTCCTCTTCCAAGTCCTCTTTGAAGTCTAAAATAGGAGGTGAAAGAGTGAAAATCTCCTCAACAAGAATTGAACAAGCTTTTGACATTCCCTCATGCAGCCAGGATCAGGAGGAAGAAATTTCTGATAAGGATAAGAAGAAAGCTCTGAAGTGGGCTGACTTCTGTGATAACAAGATTGGATCTCTAAAAAGGAAATCCTTCAATCAAAGTGGCAAGCTTCTATCAGACATTGTGGGAAAAGCAATTCTATGCAAGCCTTGGTCTCATGATACAATCTCCCAATCTATGTTTGACCTTATGACAAGAATAATTCTGACAATGAGAACATCATGGGGAGAAGTTATATTTCAAAGACTTAAGGAATGTCTGCAAGCACCAAATATGGGTAGAATACTATCCCTCTATTTAATACAAACCTATCCTGAAAAGTATAAAGGGTTGAAAGGATCAAATATCCATTATCTAAAGAGGATGGATATAAAAACCCTAGATAGGTTCACCAGGTGCTCCCTATGAGCCAGCCCTCTGAGACAAAGGAGAAAGGGAAACAGAAATCCAAAGCAGTGAAGACGCCAAGAATGGTTATATCAAGTTCTGAGTTAGACCACTCAGATAAGAATGAAAATTCTTGTGCTGATCTTGGATCACACAACAATCCTGACAAGGATGCTCATCTGGATGACATGCCTACTGACACTGTCCATCCACAGGACTTGGAAATAGATAATACACCTGGTAATTAATCCTTAAACTCCACATTACTCATAATGTTATCTAATCATAGCCAATCAACTAGTTAGTCACTAATGACACTTAAATAATGTGGACCACAGCTCCTCAAGGCCAGATGAATGCTCTATCTGAGGGGGAGCAACCGCAAGAACCATCTTCCATGGATGTTGCTAATAATAATGATAATGGTGAGGCTGTCTCTCACAAGAATGATGAGGACAAAGTACCTTCACCTCAGGATTTGCAAGGTCAGATTTATTTTCAATCTTGAAGAAAGAATTAGGCTTAATCCTGATAATGAACCAGCTCTCTGGAATTTACCATTATAAGGACAATCTGATGCCCCGCCTGAGGGGAAGAAGCTAAAAGATCCATCAGTTGGTAAAGACGATGTTCTTGGTAAGACTAACTAACCCATCTTTAGTATGCTAAGTCATTAAATCTAACTCCAAATAATTATCACAGATTTCTTGGACTCATCAGATCAAGATGATATATCTGAGGGGGAGGAGACAGAAAAATCTAATGATGATAATGCTCCTATCATAAATCCAGAATAGTTGATACATGCAGCACAAGAGCAGATTATTCCTCCTAAGGAATCAGTCCCTCCTCTTAGTCCTTCACAAAGACTCATTGCACTAACAATCATTGAACAACAAGATTTAACCACCATCTCCTCACAGTACAATGAGAGCATTCTAAATGCTATTCAAATCATGTTAGACACTCATCTAACATCTATGAAGGACTATGTAGACAAGTTAGCTTCTACAGTTAAAGCATACATAGATCAGTCCATCTTCAATGTGAAATCTGCAGTGATGGCTGAGGTGAAGGAAATCAAGGAAGACACTACCATCCTTAATAGAAAAATGACCAAGTGGTTTGATCTGGCAGAGAAAACAGTGGTGTCTCAGAATACAATTCTCAGATCAATGGACAAACACCTCCATCTCTCTGAACAGGATATGACATGTCAAGAACTATGTCAGCAAGACAGATGAGGTAATAGAAAAATCCTCAAAGCAGATACAAGAATATGTGTACTCCACTGCCATGCAACTAAATGGTGAGGCTGACAGGAACAAGGATGAGCTAAAGGCTGAGATTGAAAATGTCTTCCAAATAATCTCTGGCTCCATAACTGCTGCTCAGCAGGACATATCTTAGAAGATATTTGAAGAAGCCAGAAAAGGGGAGGATAACAATGCTGTAACCAATTCTGAGCTAGCCCTCAAGGTTCTGTAAGGAACAAGGCTTGCCTTAAACCTTCCCCTCATGGATAGACAAAGAGCAGAGGATTGAGATTTCTCTAAACAGGAAGAAATAGCCCAGAATGCAAGACTGGCCAAGAAAAGAGAAAGAGAACACACAATGTTGGCTAAAGAGTTTATGTCCAAGCAGAGGGATGAACAAACCAAAGATCCAGACTTTGAGTATTGGAGTGAAGACTCCAAGAGCATCATTCTAAATGCATGAATCAGCCATGGACAAATCTGCAAAGATATTGATAAGATCTATCCCTCTGAAGAGTGGATAAAACACTTGTAAAGAAACACTAAGAGTGAAAGGATATTTAAAGAAAATCTAGTAAGAAAGGAGAATCCAAGAAGGATGTCATCAAAGTACATTCCAAAGCTATTCCTGTACTTCAAAAGGTAGGAAAATAGGAAGAAGATTGCTGAAATAGAAGCAGCAAATGCAGACAAAAAGACCTCAACCAAAGGGAAAGAAACTGTTACACACACTGTTGAATGCTCAACATCTTCTAAGAAGAGAAAAACTTAAGTAAATGTATCTAAGTTTTATGTATTTTTGAATGCAATTTGAACAATGTTTCAACACTTTATCAAAAATGAAAATGAATGTGTTGTTGAATCTATTATTACTGTTGTGAGCTAATCTCATTCATTGTCTAATATTATTCTGAGTCAGTGCTTAAGATATTCTGTGATGCCTTAACTTGATTGCTTAATCAATTTATTGGGTTGATAAACCATGTTTGTATTATGCTTGTCATGAATATTTTCTATTATAATATTATCTTGAATGTCATAATAATGTTAACATGATTATGTTATGATGAATATCATGTAGTGAAGTTACATGTAAGTATTTATGTATTAAGCATTAATGGTGTTCTGTCTTCTTTTAATAGGGGGAGATTGTTGGGAATATTACCCTCAATGTTCCCTTAATTTGAATAAGCATCACACTCAATGCTAAGTACAAGTTGTACTTGATAAATTCTATTTCATCTCATGTTATTCAGTGTTAGGATATTTCATGGTGTAGAGTAAGTTCAGTGGTTTAATGCCAAAACCGCTGAGACAAGTTCTCAGTCTCAGCTGAACCACTAAGACAAGGCCAGGATCCGCTGAGAAGGTGTCTGGGGCCAGCTGAGCTACATATAGAGGAAAACCGCTGAGAGAACAGTCTATCCCAGCGGATCTGCTGAGATGGGACAAAGGTAGCCGTTAAGACTGGAAGCTGTCTCTGCCCAACCGCTGAGACAGATTCAAATGTGCTGGCAAGTTTTGCGGATACTCCCATAGTGGAAAACGAAAGCGGTGGGTTGGTCCTCGCCCACCACTAGGTTGGTATCTACACTACCTAACCTAGACCTATCGTACACCTCAATGATAAGAACATAACAACGAAGCTCCTGCGTACTCTTGCTGGCCAGTCCACCAGACTTTTCTTGGTAAAGTGTTATCCACACTTACCGAGCCAAATCTCGACGTCGGTGTGACGACCATCAACACTAAAGACCCACCACCTTATGCGCATACATTTATGAGTCCTACTATATCCCAAGCCATATGCTCCCCGGACTAGCCCGTCCATTACAATAACCTTTCGAGCCACCGGCTCGCCGGACTAACCCGTCCGTACCAACAACCACCGAGCCTACCACTCGTAAGTCCAAACTTACTAACCTCCCATAACCACGGGGTGTGGGTGTGTGTATTATTAAGTTAATCTTGCACCGCAATATATTCCTGCAATTTAGGGTTAACCATGGACTTCCCGAGGACTACCCTGTGAGGGGCTCGCAGCGGTACTAGGAGCTATGATGGGGTGACACCCCAAGGCTCCCTTTCCATGGCACTTATTATTATTGGTAACTACCCATAAGAATACCCCTATTATCATTACACTTGGATTAACCCTAAATATTTTATGACCCGCTAAGGGAAAGACGATCTTTCGTCAATCCCGAATGCAACCTTACCCCTTAACTTATTGGGTACACTCAACATATAGACTCCTAAATGTGACCTCACATCTTCTCAACCAGATTAGGTACACCATCTACCTTCCACTCCCATCTAATGGTCATCAGTTTACTCAAGCCTTACAATTTTACTATACGCAGACCAAATGGACTTCATGAGTTGCAAGAGAGGAGGAACCCCATATATTCATCTGAATGACCTAAGATTATTACTGGGAGTCTATCATGAGATTATAAGACTAAATCCAGAGGATCATATTTTTCTTTATTTATTTGGCATTTATTATAATTTCTCCAACATTGGCCAAGTATGAAATTGAACATGAAGTATAAGATCTTCTTATGATATGAACCCCACAGAATTATGGAAAATCTATGATGTCAAAATAACACTAAATAAAGAATATCACAATTTTACAATAGGGTGTTGACCTCTAATTATAATATTTATTAGTTGTCCAATATTGGAAGTTAAAGAAGGAACCACCCATAATACTTGTCCAAAAATTATGGTGAAATTACCAGACCTCTATAATGATAAAAAAGTTTAATGACAGAGTTTCATAATTTATCAAAACCATTTAGGCACATAAATAAATACCTCAAGGGAATCCAAACTATGGAACATTGTGAAGTAACCTACTGATAAGTAATTCCAAAAATTATACAAAAATTCACAGGGCTTTCTAATGCCCTAAAATGTCCTAACACCAAGTTTCACAACTTTCCAGAGAATATTTGGGCCTCATTTATTTATCATAATCTTAAGGCAAAATAGTTGACTTGTGAATGAAGTACTAATTAAATAAATTCAAAAATTACACAAAAATTACCACAGGTTTATTTAATGATTATATGAGCACTACCAAACGTTCATCAAAATCCAAGATAAATTAAGCATTTAAAAATCTCTTATAGGAAAGTACCCTAAAAGGTAATAACCTGATTCAAAGGTGACAAGTGTTCCTAAAATTCTTATAAAATTACTTAGGGCATATTTACACCCTATAAAATTATCTACCAAGTTCCATAACCATTCAAGGACATATGACCCTATGTCCTTCACAAGGCTCAAAGTGTAACCCCAGGGTTAGAACTAGGGTTCTAGGGCACATCCACCCCAAACCACCCCTAAATCACTCATGGGGGTGTTTTATGTGATTATAAACCAGTCACCAGAGTTTCACAACTTTTGGATGAGGGTTGACCCCTCAATTCTATCATGTGCACTTTTGACCTAATTTGACCTAGTTTGACCAAACTTGGGTTAACTAATTACCCAACCAATTCAATCCCAAATTGGATGAAATTTTTACCAGTGTCATATCATGAACCTAAGGACCACCCACCAAAATTTCGAGGGGTTTGGATGTCATCAGACTATACAATTAATTTATATATGGATTGTTGAAACCAAGACTTGAGAACAAGACTTAGTCTCTGTGGAGTTCGGGCCCTTAACAAGTTAAGGGGTGACCTCACACTTACTCCTCCCAAGGGAGAGCTCTAGGCTAAAAGTCTAAGGAACTAGGAAGAAGGCCAAGGGCATAGCGAGGAGGTCCCACCACACACCCGGAAGATCTACGAGCGCTTCCCCTCGCAAGCCAATGCTAAGCTTGGGCACCTTTGGAGGCTCTCTCCACCCACCAAAATCTAACTAGGGAGAGAGAAAGGCCAAAAGACAAGTGCTCCCCAAATGGTGCCCCTTGGGCCTATTTATAGGATTTCGAACTTGGTCTGCCAATAACCACAATCTGGCCTACGAGATTACGAAAATACCTACAGATTTGGCCTGCGAATAGCCAAATCCCGCTGTTCCGAGGCGCTAAACGCAGACCCCCCTTCTCTTCGGGGCTGGGCGAGAGGGGGATGGCCACGCTTACCGGGGATGGGGCGAGGCAAGCTGGAAGGGTGTCTCCTCCTTGGCTCGCCCCCTACTAAGGGTAGGGGCGAGGGGAGCTCGCCCCCCTTGCTGGAGGCGAGGGTCGAGAGGAGCTCGCCCCCCCTTGGGATATCGCCCCACCCCTTGCTGGGGGCGGGGGGAGAGAGGAGCTCGCCCCCCTGCTGGGGGCGGGGGGGGGGGGGGGGGGGGGGGGAGGGGGGGGGGGAGGGGGGAGGGGGGGGGGGGGGGGGCGAGATGAGCTCGCCGCCCCTCTGCTGGGGGCGGGGGCGATAGGAGCTCGCCCCGCCCCCTTTGGGATCTCGCCCACCCCTTGCTGGTGGCGGGGGGGGGGGGAGAGGAGCTCTGCCCCCCCTGCTGGGGTGGGGGGGGGGGGGGAGCGAGAGGAGCTCGCCCCCACCTACTGGGGGCGGGGGCGAGAGGAGCTCGCCCCCCTTGGGTTCTCGCCCCCCTACTTGAGATGGGGTGGAGAAGGGGGTCGGACCCCTCCTCCTCTCGCCCCTCTACTTGGTTGGGTGAGAAGGAGGCTCCTGCCTCCACCGCTCGCCTCCTCTCTTCCTCTCCTGAATCTTGCTGGAAAACGATGTCAAAAATACCTCATGGGTACCGGGGGCCCACTCGGTGAATACAGGGTTGTACACAATCCTCGCTCTTTTCGAGCGAGGTACACGCTCGGAAAGAAAAGTCCAACCCTCCACATTCGGCGAGTGGCGCTGAAAGAAATGGAGAAGACTCCACTTCATCCCGGTGGGACCACCCCACCCTGCCGGCTAGTGAGAGCCCGACTAGCGGGGCCGTGTTGCGGAAAAACACATAACCTCCCTAGGAGGTTAACCTGCCCTGCCAGCTAGAGAGAGCCCAGTCAGCAGAACCATCAGAGGGGAAGAATACTTTGCCTCCCTGGGAGGTCAACCTAGCCTGCCGGCTAGAGAGAGCCCGGTCAGCAGAACCATCCGATGGAAAGAGTACTTTGCCTCCCTGGGAGGTCAACCTGCCCTGCCGGCTAGAGATAGCCCAGTCAGCGGAACCATCCGAGGGGAAGAGTACTTTGCCTCCCTGGGAGGTCAACCTGCCCTGCCGGCTAGAGAGAGCCCGGTCAGCGGAACCATCCGAGGGGAAGAATACTTAGCCTCCCTGGGAGGTCAACCTGCCCTGCCGGCTAGAGAGAGCCCGGTCAGCGGAACCATCTGAGGAGAAAAATACTTTGTCTCCCTGGGAGGTCAACCTGCCCTGCCGGCTAGTGAGAGCCCAGTCAGCAAAACCATCCGAGGGGAAGAATACTTTGCCTCCGTGGGAGGTCAACCTGCCCTGCCGGCTAGTGAGAGCCCGGTCAACGGAACCATCAGAGGGGAAGAGTACTTTGTCTCCCTGGGAGGTCAACCTGCCCTGCCGGCTAGTGAGAGCCCGGTCAGCGGAACCGTCCGAGGGGAAGAATACTTTGCCTCCCTGGGAGGTCAACCTGCCCTGCCGGCTAGTGAGAGCCTGGTCAGCGGAACCATCCGAGGGGAAGAATACTGATCATCCCTGGGAGGTCAACCTGCCTTGGCGGCTAGAGAGAGCCCGGTTAATTAGGTTATTTTTAGGATATTTACTCTTACTTTTTGCTTTTTGTTGTTTACCTAAATGCAATTTTGGTTCATTTTCCTATTTTTAGTGCTAACTTAAGTTTTCTGAATTTTCAGGTCAAAAATGCAAAATTTCCTAAGTCACGCCCTAGGTCACGCCCGTGACCTAGGGCGTGTAAGTTGCTATTTCCAGTTAAGCTGCTGCCAACATAATTCAGAAAATCTGGTCAGACACGCCCAAAGTACACGGCCGTGACACACAAGTCACGCCCGTGACACGCAAGCCACGCCCGTGACACGCAAGCCACGCCCGTGACCAGCCCGTGAACAGCTCAGATTCGACCAGCTGACCACCAAATTGGTCACACCACTGTTACACGGGCGTGCTTCTAGTCACGCCCGTGACTGCCACGTCAGCCAGCCGCCAGCGCCCATGATCGCCGCCAGCGCCCATGACCCGACTAACCACCAAAATGGTCACGCCCTCAGTCACGGGCGTGACCTAGGGCGTGACCCATCAAATCGCGTCAGAATCGTGCGCCGAACCTGATCCAAGCTGCAGAATTGATTAAACAATGTCACGCCCCTAGTCACGGGCGTGACTGAGGGCGTGACCGAGGCAGAAAAATTTCTATAAATTGAAATGACCTCCAAGCTTTCCCCATTCAGTTTTTGGAGAGAGAACTAGTGCTACTACTCTATTTTCAGTGTTTTTCATGTCATTTTATTCTCTTTCTCTCTCTCTCTCTTATTTCAATGCATTTCCTTTTCTAGTTTTCATATGAATGTTGTAATGTCTTGTAATTTTCTTTTATAGTGTATTACTAATGCTTAGTAGGCTTTCCATGCAATTGTAATCTCAGTTGAACTTTTGTTTAATAAAAATGGTATGTTTTTGTTCTCTTAAAATCTTCATCATTTCTCTCTCCTACCCCTCCACCATGAGCAACTAAATCCTCATAGTACTCGATCTTGATGATCTGAGGATGAGTTGCTTAAGTTATGATCCTTTAGTCTTCTTTCACTTTCTAAAGTGTTGGGCCTTAGATTTACTCTTAATTAAAATTTAGTGGAGCTATATTATCGATATATAATCCCCACCTTTGCTTTCATTCTTGGCTAGCCGAGAGGCCGATAGTCTGAAGTGAGCACTTAAGAGTAAAGAGAGTTACACACATTTGTCGAGAGAGAATGACGTAAATCTCCTGGATTGGAGTCAAACCCAATAGCGGGGTTCACCACTTAAAGCGAGTTTTAGGTATTCGAATACGGGACGAGAGTTCGGTCGAATTTTCCTAAACTCAGTTGGGCATATCTTCGAGAGAAGCATGTTCAAACTATGGGAACCCCCACGGTCAAGCTGCCCTTACTTTATTAAGTTTTAAGTTTGCTTTTGAATTTTGATCAATTTAGGCCGAAGTAAGTCAAGATCGAGTGCTATTTCTTAATCATCGTTTAGCCGTACTTTTATCCAGCTTTTATTTCAACTTAGCAGACAAAACCATCCAAAAAATTATTAAGATAAAATAATAGTAATTCGTTTGAGTATAAGTAATCAACGGTTCTCGGATTTTAATACGACACTTGTGTTCCTATACTACAGTTCGATAGGTATACTTGCCTTCTCGGATTGCTAGTTCGGATTTTATTTCGTGCAAGCGGAATTTTAATCACCAAGTTTTTGGCGCCGTTGCCGGGGACTCGCATTTTGTTGATATTTTGAAAGAACGAATCTATTACTTTTATCACCTCTTTTTTTTCTCTCCTCTTTCTTGAAAAACAAAATTAATTCAAAAAAAAAAGAGAGACCTTTTTCGAATTTCTCAATCTTATTTTCCCTTCTCTCTTTCTAGTTTATGACCCGAGCGAATCCGTCAGAACTTGTAGACTTGGACCAAGAACTTGAGCGTACTCTTCGGAGAAAATCGCAAGTTCAAGATCCTACATTCCAAGAACTGGCTGAGGATTCGGAGTCGGTTGTTAATATGGGCGAACCTAACCAAAATGAAGTCCCCAACATGGTTGCGGCCCCTGAATGGACTATGTCCCATTATGCAAGGCCTAACCTGAAAGGGACGGAAACTAGTATAGTCCGCCCTGCCATAAATAATAATAATTTCGAACTAAAGCCAAGCATAATTCACATGGTGCAGCAATACGTGCAGTTCGACGGATTACAAGATGAAGATCTGAATGCACATATTGCTAGCTTCCTTGAAATCTGTGACACCTTCAAAATAAATGGTGTTACGGATGATGCAATTAGGCTAAGACTCTTCCCATTTTCTTTAAGAACAAAGGCTAAGCAGTGGTTGTCAACTCTACCTAGAGTTTCTATCACCACTTGGGCCCAGTTAACTGAAAAATTTCTAACTAAGTATTTTCCACCTGCGAAAACTGCTAAGCTTAGAAATGATATTTCTTCTTTTTGCCAAATAGATTCTGAAACGCTATATGATACCTGGGAAAGGTATAAAGAATTCTTAAGACGTTGCCCTCATCACGCTCTGCCTGTATGGTTACAAGTGCAGACGTTTTATAACGGGCTAAATCAACATACTAAGCAAATGATAGACGCCGCTTCCGGTGGTACCTTAAATAACAAAACCCCGGAAGCCGCTCTTGAACTATTTGAGGATATGGCCATGAACACCTATCAGTGGAATGTGCCAAGATCCCGCCTAAACAAACCTGCAGGTATGTACGAAGTGGATAATGTCTCCCAGCTGGCACTACAAGTGGAAATGCTTAGCAAAAAGATATCTGAAATGAATGCTCCTTCCGCACCTCAGGTTTGGGAATTCGCAAAAGCCACCTCCGAACAAGCTGATTTTGTAGGCAATAGAAATGCTTATAATAATTATTCTGCTTCTAATTTTCATGCACCTGGTTTTCAGTTACCGAATAATTATAATCCTGCGCTGCGTAATCACCCGAACTTTTCTTGGAGTAATCCTGCAAACACAACTCGCCCGCCTCTACAAAATGAATTTACACCACCTCCACCCCCTGTTAACTTTCAAAAACCTCCATCTTTGGAGGAGATGTTTTCAAAATATATAAGTACGAACGAAGCAACCGTCCGGAACTTAGCCGGATCCGTTAAAAATCTAGAAAACCAAATCGGGCAGCTCGCCAAAATAATATCCGAGCGACCGCCCGGGACTCTTCCCACTAACACCGAGCCCAACCCGAAAGAGCAAGCGAAAGCTGTAACTCTTCGGAGTGGAAAGAAAGTATCCGGTCCGGTTAGCGAAGAGCCCGAGGCAAGATCCGCCCCTATTTTAAAAACACCACTCACTCAAACAGATTTTATCACTCCACCTCATATTTTCAAAAACAACCCCGCCCCGCCTTATCCATCTCAACTCAACAAGTAAAAATTAGATGATCAATATCATCGCTTCCTGGAAATGTTTAAGAAAATACACATCAATTTGCCCTTCCATGAAGCGATATCACAAATGCCCAAGTACGCTAAGTACCTGAAGGATCTTCTAACTAATAAGAAAAAGCTAGAAAATCTATCGCACGTAACTTTAAATGCTGAGTGTTCCGTCGTCCTAACAAATAAATTACCGAAAAAGGCTAACGATCCGGGTAGTTTTTCTATCCCGTGCCTCTTTGGTGATCTATTTGTAAAGAACGCGTTGGCCGACTTAGGAGCAAGCATCAACTTAATGCCATTCTCCTTGTTTAAAAAGTTAGGAGTGGGCACCCTTAGCCCCACACGTATGAGTATACAACTAGCAGATAGGACGATAAAATATCCGCTGGGAATTGTGGAGGACGTGCTCGTAAAAGTAGACAAATTCATCTTCCCGGTGGATTTTTTCATTTTGGACATTGAAGAGGATGTCGAGGTTCCCCTAATCCTTGGGCGCCCCTTCCTTGCCACCTCCCGTGCTATCATTGATGTGAGTAATGGTAAGCTATTCCTCCAAGTTGGAGATGATGAAGTAACCTTCTCCATAACACCCTCTATGAAAAATACCCTAGAAAATGACGATTCGTGTTTTTTCTTAGATGTGTTAAGTGAAGACCCTTCTTTTTGTATTTCTGAAAATGGTTCTTCTTCTTTTTGTTCATCTTCAAACACCTCCACTGAAATATTACAAGAAATGAAAATGGCCATTGCTCCCGCCCCCTCAAATTTTCAAATTAAATCAAAAATTTTTGAAGAAATTACTTTTGAAAAAGAAAAGTCTTTCAGATCTTCATACGAGGAACCTCCCACTTTAGAACTTAAAGAACTACCCAATCATTTAAAATATGAATTTTTAGAAAAAGACTCTAAGTTACCAGTAATAGTGTCGGCCCATTTAAGTGGATCTGAAAATGCCAAATTGCTAAAAGTTTTACAAAAACACCGCCAAGCAATTGCTTGGCAGATTTCTGATATTAAGGGCATAAGTCCATCTTTCTGCATGCACAAAATTCTAATGGAAGATAATTCACAAAATTCTATTCAACCTCAACGCTGATTAAACCCAAACATGAAAGAAGTAGTAAAGGGTGAGGTCGTGAAATTATTAGACGCAGGAATTATCTATCCAATTTCAGATAGCAAATGGGTAAGCCCCATTCAAGTAGTTCCTAAAAAGGGAGGTATCACGGTAGTGTTAAATGATAATAATGACTTAATCCCAACACGGACGGTGACTGGGTGGCGTATGTGTATTGATTATCGCAAATTGAACGACGCCACCCGCAAGGACCATTTCCCCTTGCCATTCATCGATCAAATCTTAGAACGATTATCCGGCCATAGCTTTTATTGTTTTCTCGATGGTCTCTCGGGCTACTTCCAAATTCCCATCTCGCCCGAGGACCAGGAGAAAACGACGTTTACTTGTCCTTTCGGCACCTTCGCCTATCGAAGAATGCCGTTTGGCTTATGTAATGCGCCGGCAACATTTCAACGGTGTATGTTGGCCATTTTCGACAAGTACGTAGAAAGTATTATGGAGGTATTTATGGACGACTTTTCCGTGTTTGGTGATTCCTTCGATTTTTGTTTAGAAAATTTAGAAAGAGTGTTAGAACGGTGTGAGGAGACCAATCTCGCCCTGAACTGGGAAAAATGTCATTTCATGGTACGGGAGGGATTGGTTTTAGGTCATAAAATATCAGCAGGAGGAATTGAGGTCGATGAAGCAAAAATAGAAGTGATCGAAAAACTGCCACCGCCAACCAACGTTAAGGCCATAAGAAGCTTTCTAGGACATGCCAGTTTTTACCGGTGGTTTATAAAAGATTTTTCAAAAATGACCAAACCACTCACTCATCTTTTAGAAAAAGACACTCCATTTATTTTTGATGATACATGCTTATCTGCTTTTCAATTAATCAAAAATAAGCTAATAAATGCGCCAATTATGATAGCTCCAATCTGGGACCTTCCATTCAAAATCATGTGCGATGCAAGTAGCTTTGCGGTGGGAGCCGTTTTAGGACAACGTATATCTAAAAACTTCCACCCTATTTTCTACGCAAGTAAAACACTTACATCCGCGCAAGCGAACTATACCACAACGGAGAAAGAATTATTAGCAGTTATTTTTGCATTCGACAAATTTCGACCTTATATTACGCTTTCAAAAATTATTGTTTTTACGGACCACTCGGCCCTCAAATATTTACTTTCTAAACTGGATGCCAAACCACGCTTACTTCGCTGGGTCCTACTCCTCCAGGAGTTCGACTTGGAAATCCGAGATAAAAAGGGGGCTGAGAATTTGGCCGCGGACCATCTTTCACGATTAGATAACCCATTTATTGAAGATTTAAATGAGAAAACTTTTAATGATTATTTTCCCGACGAGAAGTTATTATCAATCAACACTACTCCTTCTCCTTGGTTTGCAAACTTCGCCAACTACTTAGTAGCTCGAGTCCTCCCAAAAGAATTTTCCTATCAGCAAAAGAAGAAATTCTTCTCTGACCTGAAGAATTATTTTTGGGAGGACCCGTATCTGTTTCGAGTTTGTGCAGACCAAGTAGTAAGGAGATGTGTTTCTTTCGAAGAAGGACAAAATATTTTCAAACACTTACACGAAGGACCGACTGGTGGGCACTATCAAGCCAATCGGACCGCTCACAAAGTACTTAGTGCAGGCTTTTATTGGCCTAGCCTTTTTAAAGATGCCCAATCGTTTGTGAGACGGTGCGATAGCTGCCAACGGACCGGAAATATCTCAAATAAAAATGAAATGTTGCAAAATTATTTCCTCGAGTGCGAAGTTTTCGACCTTTGGGGAATTGATTTTGTAGGTCCTCTTCCTTCTAGCCATGCTAATAAATACATTTTAGTTGCGGTAGACTACGTGTCTCGATGGGCAGAGGCCCAAGCTCTTCCTACTAATGACTCCCGAGTCGTTATTATTTTCTTAAAAAAATTATTTTCTCGATTCGGTACTCCTAGGGCCATCGTTAGCGACAGGGGTTCGCACTTTTGTAACGCACAATTTGCAAAAACACTTTTAAAATATGGCATTACACATAAGCTTTCAACTGCTTACCACCCCCAAACTAACGGCCAGGTCGAGGTAGTGAATAGAGAAATCAAACGTATTTTAGAAAAAACTGTTTCCACCTCACGTAAGGACTGGTCACATAAATTAGACGATGCTCTATGGGCTTACCGAACAGCGTACAAGACCGCCATCGGTTGTACACCATATCGGTTAGTATATGGAAAATCGTGCCATTTACCGGTCGAATTAGAACATCGTGCTTTCTGGGCCCTTAAATTTTTAAATTTTGATCCCCACTCCACCGCCGATCTTCGAAAATTCCAACTCAACGAACTCGATGAGTGGCGCTCCAATGCGTATGAAAATAATAAATTATATAAGGAACGAACGAAATGCTTTCACGATAAAAATTTAAGGCACCCGAAAACATTTAAACCAGGCGACCAAGTATTACTTTATAATTCTCGTCTACGTTTATTTCTTGGAAAATTAAAATCTAGATGGTCAGGTCCTTTTAATGTAAAGGAAGCTTATCCGTATGGAATTGTTTTGATATCACACCCTGATAAGGGTGATTTCAAGGTTAATGGGCATCGTCTAAAACTTTATTTTTCTGGTGACAATGTTGACATGGACAGTGAAAAACTTCTTTTGTCTGGACTGTAATAATTTGGATTAACTTTTGAACTAGGTTAATGGGCATCGTCTAAAACTTTATTTTTCTGGTGACAATGTTGACATGGACAGTGAAAAACTTCTTTTGTCTGGACTGTAATAATTTGGATTAACTTTTGAACTATATTCTTTTAGTCGAGCTCAAACGACATTAAACAGAGGGCGCTCTTGGGAGGCAACCCAAGGTTTTTAAAATTTGTTGTTTTAATTTTTCTTTGGCCCTGGATGGCTCTGATACTCTCAACTTCGGCGATCGCCTGCTTCAACATTGCTGGTTTCAAGAAAAATTCATGATGATATTTCATGAAGATTCAAAGCGCCAGCAAGGGGGAGCGGCATCACACATCCTTTCAAGCCCATAAATCCAAGGAAGTGCCTGTTTCTGTTTTTCAGTTTTAATTTCTTTTCTTAATTACCCCTTCCTTCACTCTCCTTTTCCATTGAGGACAATGTCTATCGTAAGCTTGGGGGAGAATGTCTTCTTTTCTTTTAGTAGTCTAAATTAGATTTTGGTAAAATCAATAGTACCCCTTGCTTTATGTTTTGTTTTTCCCAAAATATTTTATATAGCCTTGGTTAATTTCAAAATTTCTAATCCTACTTTTAATTATGTTTCACATATAAATTGTTGACTCATGTAGTGTTCTAATTCTAGGTAGCATGTTAATCTGAAAAGTTTTTTCTAAAATCTTGTACTTTCCTTATCGTTTTCTCTTTTATCTTCTTTACTTTCGTAAAAAATTCTTCATCCACTATTTTCCTCTTCATTTTTAGATATATTTTGCAGGGTTAACTTTTGATTTGTGTAGTAAATGTGAATAATCCTAGACGCTTATTATTCTTATTTTCAGGATAAGTTCATTAGTCTTTATTTAATATCTAGGGCTTACTTTTTGAAATCCTTCAAAACTCATGCTTTAACTAAATTTAGAGAGCAATGAAAATGATTTAGGCCATTTTTGTTTTAAGTTTGAGCCTTCATGCCAACCCTTAAAAAGAAACCCTTTGTTAGCCTCTTTTGTGCCTTTTCCCATGTTTTATTGTCACCTCCACCTATCAAATTTTTCACAAAAGCCAAAATTTCCAAACCTATTTGAATCACACTAACACTTTGAGTTTTATTTAAATTTCTAAAAGAGTGTGATTGGTTTATTGCATGGAGAGCTTCAAAGAAAAGAATTTGCTCAAAAAGGAGATATTTTAAGCATATTTGTATTAGTTATCTTTGCCAAAATTTCAAAAGAAAAACGAAAAAAAAATGGCTATGAAAGAGAAAGAAAGAAAATATGCTATATGCTTATAATGAAGGATTGCCTCTTATCATTCATATCGGAAATTTTATAAAACTCATGTTTATGGTTTAGCGTGATTATAGCAATCACTTTTATCTTCGATTCCCATTCCAAATCATATGCCTAAACCAAACATTTCGGTCCTAATAAAGACCTCTTGATTCATGCTCCTAAATTTGCTTTAGCTAAGTAAAGAAGAAAAGTAGAATAGTTAAGTCTTGAGTATGAATTTACATCCTTGTTCTTAGAATGATATAATTATAATTTGTCTCTTAGGGTTTAGTAACAATTCAATGCACTATCTCACTTGTTACTTTGCTCAATTTTATTTTAAAAACTTTTTAGTTAAAATTTTGGATGATTAATTTTTGTTAGTAAAGGGTATAAAAATTAAGCTTAAATAAAGTACTTATTTTAGGTTTCCTTTTCACTATTCTCCCTACTTGGAATTTCGCAAGGTACTCGTGTTTAGCATAATTAAATCTTTTTGATTAGTCATTTTATTTTATTAGCTAAAGCATACTTCTTTGCTTGGGGACAAGCAAAGTGTAAGCTTGGGGGAATTTGATAATGCTAAATCTAGTTAGTTTAATTAGGTTATTTTTAGGATATTTACTCTTACTTTTTGCTTTTTGTTGTTTACCTAAATGCAATTTTGGTTCATTTTCCTATTTTTAGTGCTAACTTAAGTTTTCTGAATTTTCAGGTCAAAAATGCAAAATTTCCTAAGTCACGCCCTAGGTCACGCCCGTGACCTAGGGCGTGTAAGTTGCTGTTTCCAGTTAAGCTGCTGCCAACATAATTCAGAAAATCTGGTCAGACACGCCCAAAGTACACGGCCGTGACACACAAGTCACGCCCGTGACACGCAAGCCACGCCCGTGACACGCAAGCCACGCCCGTGACCAGCCCGTGAACAGCTCAGATTCGACCAGCTGACCACCGAATTGGTCACGCCACTGTTACACGGGCGTGCTTCCAGTCACGCCCATGACTGCCACGTCAGCCAGCCGCCAGCGCCCATGACCCGACTAACCACCGAAATGGTCACGCCCTCAGTCACGGGTGTGACCTAGGGCGTGACCCATCAAATCGCGTCAGAATCGTGCGCCGAACCTGATCCAAGCCGCAGAATTGATTAAACAATGTCACGCCCCTAGTCACGGGCGTGACTGAGGGCGTGACCGAGGCAGAAAAATTTCTATAAATTGAAATGACCTCCAAGCTTTCCCCATTCAGTTTTTGGAGAGAGAACTAGTGCTACTACTCTATTTTCAGTGTTTTTCATGTCATTTTATTCTCTTTCTCTCACTCTCTCTCTCTTATTTCAATGCATTTCCTTTTTTAGTTTTCATATGAATGTTGTAATGTCTTTGTAATTTTCTTTTATAGTGTATTACTAATGCTTAGTAGGCTTTCCATGCAATTGTAATCTCAGTTGAACTTTTGTTTAATAAAAATGGTATGTTTTTGTTCTCTTAAAATCTTCATCATTTCTCTCTCCTACCCCTCCACCATGAGTAACTAAATCCTCATAGTACTCGATCTTGATGATCTGAGGATGAGTTGATCAAGTTATGATCCTTTAGTCTTCTTTCACTTTCTAAAGTGTTGGGCCTTAGATTTACTCTTAATTAAAATTTAGTGGAGCTATATTATCGATATATAATCCCCACCTTTGCTTTCATTCTTGGCTAGCCGAGAGGCCGATAGTCTGAAGTGAGCACTTAAGAGTAAAGAGAGTTACACACATTTCTCGAGAGAGAATGACGTAAATCTCCTGGATTGGAGTCAAACCCAATAGCGGGGTTCACCACTTAAAGCGAGTTTTAGGTATTCGAATACGGGACGAGAGTTCGGTCGGATTTTCCTAAACTCAGTTGGGCATATCTTCGAGAGAAGCATGTTCAAACTATGGGAACCCCCACGGTCAAGCTGCCCTTACTTTATTAAGTTTTAAGTTTGCTTTTGAATTTTGATCAATTTAGGCCGAAGTAAGTCAAGATCGAGTGCTATTTCTTAATCATCGTTTAGCCGTACTTTTATCCAGCTTTTATTTCAACTTAGCAGACAAAACCATCCAAAAAATTATTAAGATAAAATAATAGTAATTCGTTTGAGTATAAGTAATCAACGGTTCTCGGATTTTAATACGACACTTGTGTTCCTATACTACAGTTCGATAGGTATACTTGCCTTCTCGGATTGCTAGTTCGGATTTTATTTCGTACAAGCGGAATTTTAATCACCAGGAGGTTTACCTGCCCTGCCAGCTAGAGAGATCCCGGTCAGCGGAACCATCCGAGGGGAAAAGAACTTTGCCTCCCTGGGAGGTCAACCTTCCCTGCCGGCTAGTGAGAGCCCGGTCAGCGGAACCATCCGAGGGGAAGAATACTTAGCCTCCCTGGGAGGTCAACCTGCCCTGCCCTCTAAAGAGAGCCCGGTCAGCGGAACCATCCGAGGGGAAAAATACTTTGCCACCCTGGGAGGTCAACCTGCCCTGCCGGCTAGTGAGAGCCCGGTCAGCGGAACCATCCGAGGGGAAGAATAGTTTGCCTCCCTGGGAGGTCAACCTGCCCTGCCAGCTAGTGAGAGCCTGGTCAACGGAACCATCTGAGGGGAAGAGTAATTTGCCTCCCTGGGAGGTGAACCTACCCTGCCGGCTAGTGAGAGCCCGGTCAGCGGATCCATCCGAGGTGAAGAATACTTTGCCTCCCTGGGAGGTCAACCTGCCCTGCCAGCTAGTGAGAGCCTGGTCAGCGGAACCATCCGAGGGGAAGAATACTTAGCCTCCCTGGGAGGTCAACCTGCCCTGCCGGCTAGAGAGAGTCCAGTCAGTGGAACCATCAGAGGGGAAGAATACTTTGCCTCCCTGGGAGGTCAACCTGCCCTGCCGGCTAGAGAGAGCCCGGTCAGCGGAACCATACGAGGGGAAAAGAACTTTACCTCCCTGGGAGGTCAATCTGCCCTGTCGGCTAGTGAGAGCCCGGTCAGCGGAACTATCTGAGGGGAAGAATACTTAGCCTCCCTGGGAGGTCAACCTGCCCTGCCGGCTAGAGAGGGCCCGGTCAGCGGAACCATCCAAGGGGAAGAATACTTTGCCTCCCTCGGAGGTCAACCTGCCCTGCCGGCTAGAGAGAGCCCATTCAGCGGAACCATCCAAGGGGAAAAGAACTTAGCCTCCCTGGGAGGTCAACCTGCCCTGCTGGCTAGAGAGAGCCCGGTCAATGGAACTATCCGAGGGGAAAAATACTTTGCCTCCCTGGGGGGTCAACCTGCCTTGCCGACTAGTGAGAGCCCCGTCAGCGGAACCATACGAAGGGTAAAACACTTAGAAAAACTTTTATTACATATGTCATCCGGTTACACGTAAGAAAACTAAGGAAATAAATCATCACACAACATTGATTTAAAGAAAAAGCTAAGCACGGAGACCGGGACATGGACTTCTACTCCCAGTCATGTTCCTCCTCGACCTCCTCTGGTTGCTGACGTTGCGACTTCGGACGCCTTGCTAGGCCTCCCTCATTTCCAAGAACTCGGGGCAGGTGGATGTAGCGTGACCCTCCTCATCGTGGAAGTCACAGTAAGTTAACTCCACCCGGACGCCCCCTCTTCCTCCCATACGATTTCTTCTTCTTCTGCGGCTGATCGCCCTGGTTTGCTGGGGTGGTGGAGAGGGTGCCTTCGGTCCCTGCCTCCACCCTGGGAGGTCGGGCCCCTCTCCCTGGAAGTTGTCCTCCTCTTGGTCGAACTTCCTCTTGGGAGCCCCTACCGTCCCCCCCTGCTGCCTTAGCTCCAGCTCACTTATCTTGGCCAACCTTCTCGCGAACTCCGGGTTGGCCCCCTCACTCTCAACTTCTTCTGCCACCTTTTTCATCAGCTCCTCAAAAAACAAAGGAGTTCTCCTCTTAAGGTCCCTCTTGAAGAATCCCCCCTGCAGCCCCACGATGAAATCGAGCTGGAGGGTGTAGCCTGGCACCTCTTGGGTGAGGAGAACCTCCTCCTGTAATCGGTCAACATAATGAGCCAGTGACGCCCCTGGCTCTTGTTGGATCTTGAAAAGTGCTTCGGCATCCTTCCTCCTCTTCCTTGATGTCGAGAAGCGTAGCAGGAATCCTCGACGCAAGTCCTCGAAGGCATAGATGGATCCCGCAGGGAGCTGGTGGAACCAATCTCTAGCCTTCTCCTTCAGAGTTGTTGCAAAGAGTCGACACTTGAAAGCATCCGACATGGGTCTGATGGAGACCATGTCCTCAAACCACTACAGGTGCAGGACGGGGTCATCCTTGCCGGAGTAGTGAGACATCTCCAACCTTCCGAACCCCTCTGGAACCGGGGCCGAGAGGATAAGCTCACACAAAGGACTTCCTATGCTCGCCCCCCTTTGGGGCTGGGCGAGTGGGTGCTGGCTGCCTCCCCACTCGCCCACTTAGGGCTGGGTGAGTGGGGGTCTGGGACCTCCCCACTCGCCCCTTGGGGATGGGTGAGTGGGGGTCTAGGACCTCTGAAAGTGCACAGTTGACCTCACTAGAATTCTCTAGAGGGGGGGGGGGGGGGGTGAATAGAGATTTAAAAATACTTTGTGCAAAGTTAATAATTATATATATATATATGTGTGTAATAATCACAGATTTAAGCTTCCCACACACCAACAATAATTAAGCAAGTAAAGAAGAAAAATGACAACAAGAAAATCACAGCACAACACAAGAAAATATAGTGGTTCCCCAAACTTTGGGTAGTCCACTCTTCTACCCCCTTGGTAGGAATTCACTAACTTGCACTGAGTCTTTTGATAAGGAGACTCTTAAAACAACCATGAGTCTTTTGATAAAGAGACTCTTAGAACCAGCCTGAGTCTTTTGATAAGGAGACTCTTAGAACCAGTACAACTGAATTTTTTGAAGAGAGATTCTAAAAACTCGTTTACACAGTTTGAAAATGAAGTAAGAAAGAAAAGAAGAAGTAGAACAGGTAGAAGAATAGGAAACAATATATGTAAGAAGGAATCTTCTTCCTAGCAAGAAGATTAGAAGTACAAGTATAGTGAATAGGATCTCTCTTCTATAGTGAGAAGGAGATTGTAAGTTTTTCTCTCTTTTATGAGAGCTTTCAGAATTTGCAGCAGAATGGCTTCAGAAGAAGGAGAAGATGAAGGCTTTTTCTTTTGCTGCAGCACACTATTTCTTTCCTCAACTTTCTCACTCTTCACTTGGGAGCTCTTCCTCTATTTCAAAATGGATGAAGTGGATCACTTGTTGTATTCTCTGCCGACCTCCTTCTTATTTATAGCTCTGTTTAAAATATATTGCTAAAGGAGAATAATCAATTAGCAGACAAAGAATTAGAAAGAGGTAAGAGTTTCCATAATTAATATTTCTGTAGAAGGAAAAGAATTCATTCTGATTTCAAATAATATCCATAATAATCTGAATCAAATAAGCCAAGAATCAAATAGAAGGAAATGCTGATTCAGAACGGCTATAAAAGAATAATATTATTCCATAAAAATCAGATCTACAGAAAGAAGGAAAGAGATCTGGCGTGTTTTTGAATTTCTTATAGATATCGATGTACGTCGATTACTATTCGACGTAAGCGTCGAATTCATCCTGGCTGGACGTCGAGAGGAGAATAAGGAAGGTGCGTCGACTAGGATGCGTCGACTTTATCACATGCGTCGACTGGAAGTCAGAGGTACGTCGACTATGATTACGTCGAATTCTTCTAAGAGTTACTTTGACTCTTCCTGAGAGAAACGTCGACTATATTTCGACGTTGCGTCGAATACCAGTCGATGCATATTTACTTAGCCTAATTTTTCATACTTAGAATTTATATTCTTCTTAATTCTAGGGGTTAAGATAAATCATTTCCCCAACAATCTCCCCCTATTTGTCTTAACCCTACATAGAGAGAAATTGTATCAGTCTTTTAATCAACAAAGCAAAGCATTTTATATAGAGAGGAAATATGCTAAGCAATCAGAATCATATAAACAGACTTCATAATTTAAGCATGGAGAAGAGAAATGTAGATTGTATCAATATTGTTCAACACATCATTCAGGAGGGGTAGGGGGAGTTTTTCTTTTCCTAGTGAATACTACTGTTTTTGGAGAGGTGGGTTGCCCCTTCTCAGTAGCAGGCAGTTCACTCAACTCCCCTGAGTTACAACAGGTTGCTCCCCCTGGGATGGAACTTCTTTTGAGCCTTCTAATTCTTGTTCAGTTTCTTTCTTATCTCTATTTTCAGGTATAACAACATCTGGCTTCCCCTGAGCTTCAACTTCCTCTTCATTCTCTGCTCTACTTGCCTCCCCTTGTAATAGATCCACTTGTTGTGCAGCTTCTCTTGCTATAATCAGTACATCTGATGTCTGCTCTTCAGTATGTAGCTCTGGTACTACTCAATTTCCAATGGTCTTGAGCAGTGCAAGACTATCAGTTTTTGAGGTAGGGAGAGACTTGTGAGAGAGAGATTTATGACTGGAGAGCTGTTCTTCATCTAACTTCTCCCCCTTCTTGACCTTCTTGGCCAAGGAGGTTAAGAAAGACCTGGTGACCTTAGAGGAAGAGAGAGAGAGCTCTTCAGACTTTGCACAGAGGCACTGACCCCATCTATTTGTGTGTGCATGTGTAGGATGGAGGAATGAATCTGGGAGCAGTGCTCATCCAGCATTGCTTGGAATCTTTGAGCTGTGGATTGGATGCACTTAGTGATGAGGCTGAGAAACTTTGTTTAATACCTATATCCTCACAGAAACTACAAATCAACTAATTTTCAAATTCAGTCCCATGATCACTTCTGACAATTGAAACATGAGTGTTAAACTCAGATTGAATCTGTCTTATGAATTTTGAGAGAATCTTATGGGTTTCAGACTTAGTTCTTAGAAAGAATACCCAGCTAAACCTAGAATAGTCATCCACAATGACTAGTGTATAAGATTTTCCACCTAAGCTCTGAGTGGATATGGGACCAAAGAGATCCATATGCAGTAAGTAGAGAATCCTGGGAGAGTCATCCTTACCAATTGGTTTAAAGGATGATTTGGTCTATTTTCCTAGTTGGCAAGGTCTACATGGAGAGTCCTTAGAGTACCTACCCTTTGGTAGGCCTCTGACTAGGTTATTCTTTGCTAGTTTACTAATGGTTTTGTGGTTTAGGTGACCCAGTCTCTTATGCCATAATTCACTTTTATCAATAATATTGTTAAATAAACAAACTTCTGTGGGTGAGGAGCTAAAATCCACTATATATACTTTCCCTTTTCTAATTCAATTGAGTACTATGGCACCAGACTTGACATCAATAATATGACAAAGTAGTGTGGTGAATTTTACCTCATACTTACCACTGTCACATATCTGACTTATACTTATCAGATTGTGCTTCAGTCCTTTGACTACTGCCACATTCTTGAAGGTAACTTTTCCTTCTTTAAAATCTCCAAAGCCTCTGGTTTGCCCACAGCTAAAGTTTCCAAAGGTCACTAGTGGTCCATGTCTATCCTCAAAATTGGTTAACAGATTTCTGTACCCTGTCATGTGCATGGAGCATCCACTGTCCAAGTACCACACCAGCCTAGAGATGTGATACATCTGCACATAAGATTTTAAACATTAGTTTGGACCCTGCTGAGCTGGGATCCCTTCCTCCCAACAATAAAAGATTTAATGAAAGAATAAGTGGGTTTTTCAGAATATCCTTCCTCCTTTAGGGGCATTGGCTTATCATACCAATTTTCTTTGGTAATGTCGCAGAAATAGTGTTCATAATAAAAGGACATAGATTGAGAGGACTGTTTGGAAGAAGAAAAATTTCTGTCAGATTGGTTGCGTCGATATGAATTCGACGTAGGCTTATGGTTGCGTCGATATGAAGTCGACGTATGCTCAAGGTTGCGTCGAGTAAAGGTCGATGCTTCCTTCATTCTGCGTTCACTTTTAGTCGAAGCATGGAAGAAGTTGAGTCGGGTAGAAGTCGACGCACTTTGGTGTAAGCGTCGATTAGAAATCAACGCACGTTGATAAGAATTCGACGCATGTTTATTTCTTTTCTGAGGATATTTACCTAGGATTCCTTCATATGTAATGAGATTATTTTTATTAAAGACAGTGATTGTTTTTGGATTTTCATGTGACCTCTCTCCTGTTGGATGATTCTCCCTAGTGAAGTGAATAGGATGTTTCCAGACAGATTTACTGGATGATTGAGGTTTGGGTTCTTCATTAGTGTTAAACTTTAGTTGTCTAAATCTGTTAGTGAGATTCTCAGAAATATTCTTGAGCTTCTGACTTCTTCCATTTAGAGAGTCTTCAAAGGCTTTTACTTTTGCTAGCTCATTTCTTAGTGTTAGATTTTCTGTATAGATTTTATCTAGTTCCTCCTCTGAGAGTCCCAGACTGAGCTTAACGTTTTTATATTGTGTGTTCATTTGTTTGAGATTGTTTAATTCATTTCTTAGTTCTTTTATTTCTTTTTCAGATTTGATTAGATCTAAACAGAATTCTTTGAAATTGTTTTTGAAATCAGTGGAAGAAAAATCTATATCATCAAATATATTTACCATAGATGTATCCTCAGACTTCTCAGTGGCCATCAAACAGGTTTCCTCTAGCTCTTCCTGATCATTGTCAAATGAGGTACTTTCTTCAGTTTCTGAATCACTCCATGATTGAGCAATAAAACCTTTCTCCTTCTTCTTCTTTAGATCTGTTCTTTTCAGATCTTTCTTTTTGCTGATCTCTTTAGGACATTCAGGCGCAATGTGTCCAGGTTCCCTGCAAGAGTAACATATAATCTCTTTATTAGGAATTTTGTCATACCTGGTTCTCGAGTCTCTCCTCCTGGATCCTTCTGTTTTGATCCACTTCTTGAACCTTCTGCCAGTAGACTGATCAGCTCCTAATCACTTGTAGAGGGTTCACCTTCAACAGCCTTCAATGCAATACTCTTTTCTTTTGAGAGTGAAGGAGCCTTTTCTTTCTTTTCTTTCTCAGCTCTTGTTTTCAACAGTTGTTCATAAGATTTTAGTTTACCCAACAGGACATTTGTTGAGATTTCTCTTTGACTTCTGGAGTCTCTAATTGGCCAGATTCTTGAATCCTAAGAGCTAGGGAAGCAAGTTAGCAATTTGTCAGTTATCTCAGTGAGAGATATGTCCTTCTCAAGTGTTCTCAACTCATTTACTATGAGGCTGAATCTGGCATACATGTCAGCAACACTTTCACTTTCTTTCTTCTGGAAGTTTTCATATTGAGAGATGAGTAGTGCCTTTCTATCCTTTTTCTCATCAGCACTTCCCTCTACCATTTTGGTGAGAGCTTCCCATACTTCCTTAGCTGACTCACATTCAGCAATCTTTTGGAAGATTTCATCTGAGAGGGTTGAGACTAAGATATTCATAGCCTTGGCATCACATGCTTGAGCTTTCTTTTCTTTATCTGTCCATTCAGCCTTTGGAGCAAGTGTTTGTGTGACCTTTCCACTTGAGTCCTTCTTGTATGGCTTGGGAGGACCTGTCATAATTACATCAAACAATTCTCCATCAATAGAGTTCAGATAAATTCCAATTCTTGTTTTCCAAAGTGCAAACTTTTCAAGGTTGCAAATTGGTGGTCTGGTGGAGGCATAATCTTTGATTTGTGTCATGTGAAAAATAATTTTTAGAAATATATATATATAAATAAGAGGTAGGATCTTTTTGATCAAGGAGTTAACCTTTTTAGATCAACCTGCCTCTGATACCAATTGAAAGTGCACAGTTGACCTCACTAGAATTCTCTAGAGGGGGGGGGGGGGGGTGAACAGAGATTTAAAAATACTTTGTGCAAAGTTAATAATTATATATATATGTGTGTAATAATCATAAATTTAAGCTTCCCACACACCAACAAGAATTAAGCAAGTAAAGAAGAAAAATGACAACAAGAAAATCACAGCACAACACAAGAAAATATAGTGGTTCCCCAAACTTTGGGTAGTCCACTCTTCTACCCCCTTGGTAGGAATTCACTAACTTGCACTGAGTCTTTTGATAAGGAGACTCTTAGAACCACCCTGAGTCTTTTGATAAGGAGACTCTTAGAACCAGCCTGAGTCTTTTGATAAGGAGACTCTTAGAACCAGTACAACTGAATTTTTTGAAGAGAGATTCTAAAAACTCTTTTACACAGTTTGAAAATGAAGTAAGAAAGAAAAGAAGAAGTAGAACAGGTAGAAGAACAAGAAACAATATATGTAAGAAGGAATCTTCTTCCTAGCAAGAAGATTAGAAGCACAAGTATAGTGAATATGATCTCTGTTCTATAGTGAGAAGGAGATTGTAAGCTTTTCTTTCTTTTATGAGAGCTTTCAGAATTTGCAGCAGAATGGCTTCAGAAGAAGGAGAAGATGAAGGCTTTTTCTTTTGCTGCATCACACTATTTCTTTTCTCAACTTTCTCACTCTTCACTTGGGAGCTCTTCCTCTATTTCAAAATGGATGAAGTGGATCACTTGTTGTATTCTCTGCCGACCTCCTTCTTATTTATAGCTCTCTTTAAAATATATTACTAAAGGAGAATAATCAATTAGCAGACAAAGAATTAGAAAGAGGCAAGAGTTTCCATAATTAATATTTCTGTAGAAGGAAAAGAATTCATTCTGATTTCAAATAATATCCATAATAATCTGAATCAAATAAGCCAAGAATCAAATAGAAGGAAAGGCTGATTCAGAACGACTATAAAAGAATAATATTATTCCATAAAAATCAGATCTACAGAAAAAAGGAAAGAGATCTGGCGTGTTTTTGATTTCTTGTAGATATCGACGTACGTCGATTACTATTCGACGTAAGCGTCGAATTCATCCTGGCTGGACGTCGAGAGGAGAATAAGGAAGGTGCGTCGACTAGGATGCGTTGACTTTATCACATGCGTTGACTGGAAGTCAGAGGTACGTCGACTATGATTACATCGAATTCTTCTAAGAGTTACTTTGACTCTTCCTGAGAGAAACGTCGACTATATTTCGACGTTGCGTCGAATACCAGTCGACGCATATTTACTTAGCCTAATTTTTCATACTTAGAATTTATATTCTTCTTAATTCTAGGGGTTAAGATAAATCATTTCCCCAACAACCTCCCCACTCGCCCCCTTGGGGCTGAGCGAGTGGGGGTCTGGGACCTCCCCACTCGCCCCCTCCTATGGGACTGGGAGAGTGGGGTCTGGGACCTCGCCACTCACCCCACTGGCACCTCCTTCCTGGATTGCTGGCCGAGAGTGCTCTCTCCTACCTGCTGAGGCGAGACCTCCGGACCACTTCCTCTTCTGTATTCACCTATCGAGGCGAAAGCTACTTGCAAGGTCTGCAGGACCTCCCGCTTGAAACTTTCAAATATCTCCAACGTCACCAACCACCGGGGGCTGCGAGTGTCCTGGGTCGGATCCTCCACCTCCATCCATGGAACTCATCTTGAGAGTTTCTTGAGTTGGTCACTCTCCATGCTCACCGCACCATAAATGTTGAAACCAAGACTTGAGAACAAGACTTAGTGTCTGTGGAGTTCGGGCCCTTAACAAGTTAAGGGGTGACCTCACACTTACTCCTCCTAAGGGAGAGCTCTAGGCTAAGAGGCTAAGGAACTAGGAACAAGGCCAAGGGCTTAGCGAGGAGGTCCCACACCACACACCCGATGGATCTAAGAGCGCTTCCCCTCCCAAGCCAATGCTAAGCTTGGGCACCTTTGGAAGCTCTCTCCACCCACCAAAATCTAACTAGGGAGAGAGAAAGGCCAAAAGACAAGTGATCTCCAAATGGTGCCCCCTTGGGCCTATTTATAGGATTTCGAACTTGGTCTGCCAATAACCACAATCTAGCCTACGAGATTATGAAAATACCCCCGGATTTGGCCTGCGAATAGCTAAATCCCGATGTTCCGAGGCGCTGAACGCAGACCCCCTTCTCTTCGGGGCTGGGCGAGGGGGCTGGCCACCCTTATCGGGGCTGGGGCGAGGCGAGCTGGAAGGGTGTCTCCTCCTTGAGCTCGCCCCCTGCTGAGGGTAGGGGCAAGAGGAGCTCGCCCAATTGCTGGGGGCAGGGGCGAGAGGAGCTCGCCCCCCCTCTGCTGGGGGAGGGGGCGAGTGGAGCTTGCCCCCACCTTTGGGATCTCGCCCCCCCTGCTGGGGGGTGGGGACGAGAGGAGCTCGCCCCCCTCTGCTGGGGGCGGGGGCGAGAGGAGCTCGCCCCGCTTGCTGGGGGCGGGGGGCGAGAGGAGCTCGCCCCCCCCCCCCTTTGGGATCTCGCCCCGCTTGCTGGGAGCGGGGGGGGGGGGGGGGGGGGGGGGGGGGGGGGGGGGGAGAGAGGAGCTCGCCCCCCACCTGCTGGGGGCGGGGACGAGAGGAGCTCGCCCCCCCCCCCCTTGGGATCTTGCCCCCTACTTGAGATGGGGGCAAGAGGGGGGTCGGACCCCTCCTCCTCTCACCCCTCTACTTGGTTGGGTGAGCAGGAGGCTTCTGCCTCCACCGCTCGCCTCCTCTCTTCCTCTCCTGAATCTTGCTGGAAAACGATGTCAAAAATACCTCATGGGTCCCGGGGGCCCACTCGGCGAATACAGGGTTATACATGGATTATTAAATTTTTACAAAAACCTTAGAAAAAGTTTATCCAAAAATTCCCAATTTTGGATATGATTAGGGGGTAGGTATAATTAGACTATGCTTCAAATTTAAGGTCATTTGGATGGCTGGTTTAGTGTGGGCACTCAGATCAAGGTCTGGTCAGCCCTTTGGACATATTGCACCATTTTGGGTGCTGTGGTCAGACCACTGATCCTATTGGGCTGAAATTAATTTTAAATTAAAGTACACTTCAAGGGCTACAACTTTGGTGTTGGCCACTTTTTCATCATGGGGAAGTAAGTATTTTTATTAATTAATTCCAAGTACAACATAAAGTGTGACATAAAATACAAATCATAACATTTAATATATAAAGATATTGTATAGATCTTGAAGCAAGATGAGCAGCCACGACTCATCTTCCACCTCCAGCCAACGATAGGGATAGCCCCATCGTGGGCCACCTTCAACCTTATTTTCCCGGCCACCTGAGCGCCGCCCCAGCCGGTCAATGCCACCACCACCTCCGTTGAGGTGGTGGTCGTCGATTATGTAAGACCCCCCTCCCACACCATGAGAGCTCCTGGATCTTATGCCCAGAACCGCCGCCTTACGGTGATGCTAACACACGAGTTAGCCGCCTCAACAAGACGCCGATCCTGCCGGTAAGAACGATCAACTAGGCCAACAAGAATAAGAAGAAAATAAGTAAACACGTCCACAATCACATGTATCTGTATAAATATATCCAAATGTAATCTGTCCATCATTGAGTACAATAAATGAAAGAGTAAAAGGGCTTACGCCCGGTACATATCCAAAGTAGAACAAAATCTCACTCTCTCATTCTACATCTATGCAGAAGCTAAACAAACTCTCAAATCTTCAAACACCTGTCTTGTAGTAGAAGTACTGCGCGGCTTCTGCTCCCCAGATCCTGCCATCAGGTCCTGACTGGTCGTACATGTGCTCAGCTCCTCGAACACCTACGGTCATAACCGACTGTTTGTCATAAAGACTAAGCCGATTTTGTTCCCTCCTCCCCACACAACTCCTAGGCACCGAGCGGGAGGAAGAAGCGGAGGACAACAAAGTGGAGTAAACAAAAGCAAGTGACAGGGAAATCTAAGCTAGCAAGTGTATATATAAGCAAGCAATACTCTAGCAGTATAATCAAGTAAGAGAGTAGTAAAGAGCAGTAAAGGAAGTAAATAGTAAAGTAGTGCGCGCAAGTATAACCAGCAATTAATAAATTCTACTCTACCATCACATGAGTACCTTAGCTTATATGAATGCCCATACAAACTTATAAGTTAAGGTTTCCGGAAATATAACTTATCATATAAAAGAACCCATACTAATTTATATGATAAGGGTCTGCAGTTATGTTCTGGGTCTACATATGATATGATATGCATGCTATGTTATGATTCATACAAGTGCAACTCACCCACACGAATATATGATCACAGACCTTTATTTCCCGCTTTTCGGAGTTAGCTACACTCTCTGGTACTACCGTTGTGGATACGACAGCGGTGGAGCACGCGTCTCTACCCCTAGGCGGGTATACACACTACCAGGCCTAGACCTCCCATAGGCCTCTGTACACGTCCTAGGTGCACTCTAGAGTCTTGCGTACTCTTTGCTGGAACCTACCAGTCTTAAAGGCCGGGTGTGCATCCTTTTGGTGATCGTCCTCCAGACCGCAGTATAAACAACCTACTGGCCCCTCAACCTCGCACCCACCTAAGTCAACGTACTGCCGTTGGTGTGACGACCGGCCCGTACCGAAGACCTACCACTAATTTGTTCGTATGCACATGAAATTTATCACCTCCCGAGCCTCCAACTCGCAGGACTAACCCGTCCTGAAATACAACCTCCCGAGCCTCCAGCTCGCAGGACAATCTCGTCCTGATATACTATATCCTGAGCCTCCAGCTCGCAGGACTAACTCGTCCTGATATACAACTTCCCGAGCCTCCAGCTCGCAGGACCATCTCGTCCTGATATACTATATCCCGAGCCTCCAACTCGCAGGACTAACTCGTCCTGATATACAACTTCCCATCCCTTAACTCGGGATGAAGTTTACCATATCTCTTATTCATTTAGTTAGACTAATCTTGTCTAATTATTGTATACTTAGAAGTTTAGGGTGAATCCTGGACTTCCCGAGGTTTACCCGGTGAAGGGCTCGCTACGGTACTAAGGAATGCAATGGGCTGAAACCCAAATCCCTCACATATGATATGATATGCATGCTATATTATGATTCATACAAGTGCAACTCACCCACACGATTTTGTGATCACAGACCCTTTGTTCCCGCTTTTCGGAGTTAGCTACACTCTCTGGTACTACCGTTGTGGCTACGGCAGCCGTGGAGCGGGCGTCTCCACCCCTAGGCGGGTATACACACTACCATGCCTAGACCTCCCATACGCCTCTGTACACGTCCTAGGTGCACTCTATAGTCTTGCGTACTCTTTGCTGGAAGCTACCAGTCTTAAAGGCCGGGTGTGCGTCCTTTTGGGGATCATCCTCCAGACCGAAGTATAAAAAACCTACTGGCCCCTCAACCTCACAACCGCCTAAGTCAACTTACTGCCGTCGGTGTGACGACCTGCCCGTACCGAAGACCCGCCACTAATTTGTTCGTATGCACATGCAATTTATCACCTCCCGAGCCTCCAACTCGCAGGACTAATTTGTTTATCATAGGTTCTTACTGGGTAAAATAAGAGCTGACCAGAATTTAAGCAGATTTCATACAATTTTGACCTCCATAAAAATTTATAAATCAATTGTCATCATTGAAAATGCAAAGGAACTATCATGCCAATAATTTCAATATTGTTAAATAATTTTCCACAGATGATAGGTGATAAAATATTATGATTCTCAAAGTTTCCCTATTTTCCAGAGGTTCTATGATCATAATTTCCATTTAACAAGAATTAGAAGCAAATGTGAATTTGCATAGCAAGTATTAGATTTTGACTTCCTAAAATTCTGGTAAATTTACAGTGGCACTATAATGCCATAAAAACACTAATTCCAAAAGATCATAATTTTCCAACAAATTTAAACCCACAATTTCTATTTATCATAAAAGGGGTGACAAAATGACTTTGTACATCAAGTACCAGATCTTGACTTCCTAAAATTCTGGTAAAATTACAGTGGCACTATAATGCCATAAAATACTAATTCCAAAATATCATAATTTCCAACAAATTTAAACCCACAATTTCTATTTATCATAAAAGGGTGACAAAATGACTTTGTACATCGAGTACCAGATCTTGACTTTCTAAAATTATGGTAAAATTACAGTGGCACTATAATGCCATAAAAACACTAATTCCAAAAGGGCATAATTTTCCAACAAATTTAAACCCACAATTTCTATTTATCATAAAAGGGGTGACAAAATGACTTTGTACACCGAGTACCAGATCTTGACTTCCTAAAATTCTGAGAAAATTACAGTCTCACTATAATAACATACAAACACTAATTCTAGAAGATCATAATTTTCTATCAAAGATAAACCCATAATTTCTATTTATCATAAAAGGGGTGACAAAATGACTTCGTACATCGAGTACCAGATCTTGACTTCCTAAAATTCTGGTAAAATTACAGTGGCACTATAATGCCATAAAAACAATTATTCCAAAAGATCATAATTTTCCAACAAATTTAAACCCGCAATTTTTATTTATCATAAAAGGGTGACAAAATGACTTTGTACATCAAGTACCAGATCTTGACTTCCTAAAATTCTGGTAAAATTACAGTGGCACTATAATGCCAAAAAACACTAATTCTCAAAGATCATAATTTTCAAACAAATTTAAACCCACAATTTCTATTTATCATAAAAGGGGTGACAAAATGACTTTGTTCATCGAGTACCAGATCTTTACTTCCTAAAATTCTGGTAAAATTACAGTGGCACTATAATGCCATAAAAACACTAATTCCAAAAGGTCATAATTTTCCAACAAATTTAAACCCATAATTTCTATTTTGACCAGCCTCACTAAAGTGAGGACTGTGGGTCCTATAGTGATCCAAATGGTCTTATTCAACTTTCTAATGAAAGTAGACATCAAGATCTACAATAGTTATCTCAGGCAGTTTTTCCTAAAAAGGCTTTTAAGGGCCTCAAATTAATTAAAAAAACTGCTGCAGGAAGTGTGACAAAATTCATTTAATAACATAACATGGACTGCATATAGCAGATCTATCAAAACCGACGACTCTCCTTCATCTTCCACCTCCAGCAGACGGCGGTGATCTGCCCGACTTGGACCACTTTCCTCCTCCATTTCCCGGCCATCCAGCCACCTCCCTAGCCGGCCACCGCCACCACCACCTCCGTTGACGTGGTGGCTATCGGCCGCCGGTGGTTTGGCCGCCGGAGGTGGTGTTTTCCGGCGAACCCAACACCATGAATATTATGAAATCTTCCATTTTTCTCACCATGGATCGGGATCAATTGAGTTCGATGTCTCTCCTAGTGGATCTAAGAGGCTAGCACAGAGGGAGAGGAGGAGAAACCGGACCTGAAGTAGGGTTGAAGGTGAGTATTGTTGCGGTGCGGCATGGTGGCGACGAGTTCCGGCGATCCTGCTCAATTCCTCAATCCTCCTGTAAAAGCTCCACCCCAAGTGGCTATTCCGACTTGTTAGACCTCTTTGGAGCTGATGGTTGGCTTGAATGAAGGAGATGAGGGCTCTAAGTGCAAGCCCCACTAAAGCATGGCTCGACCAAGCTTTGGTTGTTCCTCCCAGCTGCCAAGTGGCACTCAGTCAGCATAAAACGGCTAGGAATTGATGGGGAGGTCAGGGATGGCTTTGGGCAGAGGAATGGAGTGCCAAGTGGCCTCCATTCCTCAAATTCCTCTTGTTTTCTAATGGAATTTGGGGAAAATTCCATGCTTACCCCTTTGCATGTTGGAAATAGGGGGCAAGGCTGTTCATTAGGTACTTGGGCCTCAGAATGGGCTTTGGCTCAAGGTTTTAGGCTGTCTAAGTAGCTAGAACTTACGGGAAAGAATAAGTTTCTGCGTTTGACGAACTCTAACCTGCGTTCGACGAATTTCATCCTAAGGTCGACGAACGGCGAGCTTCAGTTCGACGAAATCGACAACCCTTAGTTTATTTCTCTGATCGACGATTTCAAATCTGCGTTCGATGAACTCATCCTGAGTTTGACGAACGACGAGCTTCTGTTCGACGAAATTGACAGCCCTTAGTTTATTTCTCTGTTCGACGATTTCTAATCTGCGTTCAACGAACTCATCCTGAGTTCGACGAACGGCGAGCTTCGGCTTGACCAGTCTGCGTCTGACAAATTTCTAGTCTGCGTTCGATGAACGCCTTCCTGGGTTCGACGAACTGCGAGTTTCAGTTCGACCAGTCTTCGTTCGACGAACGCCTTCTTGGGTTCGACGAACGGTGAGTTTCAGTTCGCCGAACCTGCGTTCGACGAACGCCTTCCGGGTTCGACGAATTCTATTCTATTGGTGGAGTCAATTTACAAGTGTGAGTTCACATTGAGCTAGTTTGACCTGAGTTGACCTGCCTCCTATAGTAGACCACATGTGGGTTCATTCAACTCAATGTGTCCTAAGGTCACTACCTAGCCCAAACTCAAATCACTCACCACTTGTCTCACCCTAGTTTAAGTTAATGGGTCTAGTAGGAAATGGGATGTTACAAATCCCAATAAACAATAGAATAATTTCATCCTCGAAATTTAAGTTCAGGTCTACGGGGTTCCAGGCTTATTGAAAAAGTCTCGAATGGTATATATGATATCACAAGACTATCTGGTAATTGTTATATTATCTCATCGTCAATGTTTCATCATATCCATCCTTCAAATATATTCCAAGGTTGCACTTTGAAGTCAGTACGATGTCTCAGTAATTAATTCCAACAATATTTCCATATCTCCCTACTGATATATAAAAATGTAGAGAATTCTATAACAACCCATCAACAATAATTCATTGTAGGAATTCTTCCAATTATACGTTCAATTTCTACTTCGTGAAGGAAGCATGTCTTTTATTCATTGATTACTTCTAAGCAAATTCCCCAAAGCTTCCTACTGATATAAAAATTCTATATGCAATATTCCATAACAATCCAGTACATTAATTCATATATAGTACCAATTTCTCAAGTTATATGCTCGAATTCTACTTTGTGAAGGAAGTATCAAAACCGAGTAACCATAAATTCCATGAAAATCCCCTGAAGTTCATATTGTTATCAAAGGCCTATGCAAAGTTTCTATAGCAATTCTGTGTCAATACTTCAAGATATGGGTTTCCTAATTTATAACTCCAAACTCTACATTGTGAAGGGAGGACCCAATATATGTAATTATAAATTCTTGGAAAATTACCAAAGGTGTGTAATGATATCACAAGGTTATGTTCAGATTATTAGAATATTCCCGTGTCAACAACTCTAGGTATGAATATTCTATATCCTAACTCAAATATCCATATTCATTCAGCTTAAGTTCACTAGCTTACCTAATTGTGGAATGAGGTAAATTGGGATAGTTGAATAATTAATGATTACAGAACTATATTATCATCAAAGTCCCCTCAAAATTTACAGAGTGTAATCTCACTCTATTAAGTGAATCCCATAACTTATGTCTTTTCAGTAAATTTTGACCCTGAAAATACTCCTTTAAGGTCTATGTGACAATTCACATAAATTCCAAATTTCCTAGGGAAATCAACCCAACAGTTTATGACTTTCTCCAAGGGATATTGTCTCATAACCCTAAGTGTATGTTTTAAGTTTCGTGAGATTTGACGGAGGGAAAACCCTTAAACTCTCATGTAGGCCTAGTGTCACATGGTTATACTATAAGCACACCAATTCCCTTGAACTTGTGTATGAAGTAAACTAACTTTCAGAGGTCCAGTTGGCCTAAAATTTTAACCATGGTCTACTATATGCATGACCACCCTCCCAAAGGAGATTTGATGTGATTTTTGTCCAAATCACTCATATTATGCACCATATATGATTTATTAAATTTCTCCTAAAACTTTAGAGAAACGTGCCCCAACAATTCCGATCCTTCGGCATATAGTAGATCTAGGGAGCATACACCCATGGTTGAATTATCAGCCTCATATCATTTACTATGTAAAGTTATTCACATCTTAAGGTATGTCCTTCACTAGGACCAACCTTACTAAGTCTGACCCACTGAGGGTTGTAGGGCTCCAAATGGTGTGATCTCACTTCCTACAGATAGTAGACACAAAAGCCTACAAAAGTTTTCTCAACCTACTTTTCATTTTATGGCCTCTAAGGGCCTCAAAATTGGAGAGCAAAAGGTATATTTTACTAGGGTAAAAAAACAACCTTTTGGAGTGGCCTAAGTAAAGGTCTTTCTGTCGATCATTTAAACATATATCTACTCATATGTAAGGATCCAATTGAGTCAAATTTTTTTTTATCATGGACTAATATATACATAATCACCTTACCAAGGGGATTTGGAGTGATTTGACTTCATAAAGCTATAGAAATGGTCTTTCCAGAAATACCCATTTTGGGTAGTGTATGTATTTGGGCATGACTCATGCATGACAAAAATTTCAACCTACTTGGAGTTGTAGAACTCCACGATTTACTAAGTTCAATTTGGGTGCTAAATGCACACCATTTTCCATAAGTTAGGTCTAGGAAATCCAAGTTGGTACCAAACTAATCCAATAAACAAAAGGATTAGCCCCTATGCATTTTGGGTTAAGTTTCTTTGGTATCGTTAGGATATATTTGACTTAGATATACACTCAATCCTTAGGGTATCCGACCCTAGACTTGGAGTCTCAACCTGAGACCTATTGATATTCCACGTACTTTAAGATCCTCGGGGTTACTAATTTTTCACACCCTTCTCAATGGTTAGTATATAAGCAACCCTAAAATGGGCATTTTCCAAACACCAATCCTTATCCGACTGAACACAATTCCTTATCCGATTTCTGGCATTTGTCACGATGATTGGTTTGATATAACTTAGTTGTTGGTTTGGAGATTTAAGTTTACGAGGCTGTTATTATTTTTCTAATGGATTTCACGCACCAATCCCTTGGGGCGATCTTATCCATTGGGTAAGAAGTGATGTTCTCATTTGGTAGGAGAATTAGAGATATCGAGGTTTAAGCCGTAATTATCTACCTCTGCATAAGGTTCTTCTCCTAGTCACTTTGGGTGTCATCATGCCTTAATCTGTCTATACCCGAGGTCGGTTTGGATTAGTATATGCAATAAAGTCATCTTGGTGCATCAAACTAGAATGATGTCCTAGTTGGGTTGGCCAAACTCATTGATAAATGGACTATTTTGTGTGATTTTTACACATGGGCACACCACTACTTCCGCTGCTAGTTTTTCCTCAAACTAACTCGAGTAGTGGTGTCCCAGGGTTTTGTGGACTTCTTTCTCGTTGGATCGTTTGTTCAAGTGATACCAGTTTGTAAGACCCCCCTCCCGCACCAGGAGAGTTCCCGAATCTTATGCCCAGAACTGCCGCCTTATGGTGACGCTAACACACGAGTTAGCCGCCTCCGCAAGACGCCAATCCTTACAGCAAGAATGATCAACTAGGCCAACAAGAATAAGAAGAAAATAAGTAAACAAGTCCACAATCACACGCATCTATATAAATATATCCAAATGTAATCTGTCCATCAATGAGTATAATAAATGAAAGAGTAAAAGGGCTTATGCCCGGTATATATCCAAAGTAGAACAAAATCTCACTCTCTCATTCTACATCTATGCGGAAGCTAAACAAACCCTCAAATCTTCAAACACCTGTCTTGTAGTAGAAGTACTGCGTGGCTTCTGCTCCCCAGATCCTGCCATCATGTCCTGACTGGTCGTACATGTGCTCAGCTCGAACACCTACGGTCACAACCGACCATTAGTCATAAAGACTAAGCCGATTTTGTTCCCGCCTCCCCTCGTGACTCCTAGGCACCGAGCGGGAGGAAGAAGCGGAGGACAACAAAGTGGAGTAAACAAAAGCTAGTGACAGGGAAATCTATGCTAGCAAGTGTATATATAAGCAAGCACTACTCTAGCAGTATAATCAAGTAAGAGAGCAGTAAAGAGCAGTAAAGGAAGTAAATTGTAAAGCAGTGCGCACAAGTTTAACAAACAATTAATAAATTCTACTCTACCATCACATGAGTACCTTAACTTATATGAATGCCCATACAAACTTATAAGTTAAATTTTTCGGAAATAGAACATATCATATAAAAGAACCCATACTAATTTAGATGATAAGGGTCTGCAGTTATGTTCTAGGTCTATATATGATATGATATGCATGCTATGTTATGATTCATACTAGTGCAACTCAGCCACACGACTCTGTGATCATAGACCTTTAATTCCCGCTTTTCGGAGTTAGCTACACTCTCTGGTTCTACCATTGTGGCTACGACAGCGGTGGAGCGGGCATCTCCAACCCTAGGTGGGTATACACACTACCAGTCCTAGACCTCCCATAGGCCTCTGTACACGTCCTAGGTGCACTCTAGAGTCTTGCGTACTCTTTGCTGGAACCTACCAGTCTTAAAGGCCGGGTGTACATCCTTTTGGGGATCATCCTCCCGACCGCAGTATACACAACCTACTGTCCCCTCAATCTCACACCAGCCTAAGTCAACGTACTGCCGTCGGTGTGACGACCGGCCCGTACCGAAGACCCACCACTAATTTGTTCGTATGCACATGCAATTTATCACCTCCTGAGCCTCCAACTCGCAGGACTAACCCGTCCTGATATACAACCTCCTGAGCCTCCAGCTCGCAGGACCATCTCGACCTGATATACTATATCCCGAGCCTCCAGCTCGTAGGACTAACTCGTCATTATATACAACTTCCCGAGCCTCCAACTCGCAGGACCATCTCGTCCTGATATACTATATCCCGAGCCTCCAGCTCGCAGGACTAACTCGTCCTGATATAAAACTTCCCATCCCTTAACTCGGGATGAAGTTTACCATATGCCTTATTCATTTAGTTAGACTAATCTTGTCTAATTATTGTATACTTAGAAGTTTAGGGTGAATCCTGGACTTCCCGAGGTTTACCCGGTGAAGGGCTCGCAGCGGTACTAAGGAATGCAATGGGCTGAAAACCAAATCCCCCACATATGATATGATATGCATGCTATGTTATGATTCATACAAGTGCAACTCACCCACACGACTCTGTGATCACAGACCTTTAGTTCCCACTTTTCAGAGTTAGATACACTCTCTGGTACTACCGTTGTAGCTACGGCAGCGGTGGAGCGGGCGTCTCCACCCATAGGCGGGTATACACACTACCAGGCCTAGACCTCACATACGCCTCTGTACGCATCCTAGGTGCACTCTAGAGTCTTGCGTACTCTTTGCTGGAACCTACCAGTCTTAAAGGCCGGGTGTGCGTCCTTTTGGGGATCATCCTCCAGACCGCATTATAAACAACCTACTGGCCCCTCAACCTCACACCCGCCTAAGTCAACGTACTGCCGTCGGTGTGACGACCGGCCCGTACCGAAGACCTGCCACTAATTTGTTCGTATGCACATGCAATTTATCACCTCCCGAGCCTCCAACTCGCAGGACTAATTTTTTTTATCATAGGTTCTTACTGGGTAAAATAAGAGTTGACTAGAATTTAAGCAGATTTCATACAATTTTGACCTCCATAAAAATTTATATATCATTTATCATCAATGAAAATGCAAAGGAACTATCATGCCAATAATTTCAATATTGTTAAATAATTTTCCAGAGATGATAGGTGACAAAATATTATGATTCTCAAAGTTTCCCAATTTTCCAGAGGTTCTATGATCATAATTTCCATTTAACAAGAATTAGAAGCAAATGTGAATTTGCACAGCAAGTACTAGATTTTGAATTCCTAAAATTCTGGTAAAATTACAGTGGCACTATAATGCCATAAAAACACTAATTCCAAACGATCATAATTTTCCAACAAATTTAAACCCACAATTTCTATTTATCATAAAAGGGGTGTGATGCGCAAAAGTATATCCGCAAACGATAATGGCAAGTGTACCGTATCGAATGTAGTATAGGATATAAAAACCAAGGTCGTATTAGACTCGGGGCGGTTGAGTACTCTTACTTCGGAAATCTCTACTATTTTATCGAATAAAACTTGTGGTTGGTTGGTTGCGAGAAAGAGAAATAGCTTATTTAAATTGATGAGTTAAAGGTTAGTACTCAACCTTGAATCACCTTGGGAAAATAAAATATAAAAAGAACAACTTCTAAATCTCTTAAGAAAATACTTGACCGTGGAGGTTCCCGATTTATGAACACACCTCTCTCGAGGATACGCTCAACTGAGTTTAGTTGATCAGATGAACTTTCGTTCTAGAATCAAAATCTAAAACTCGCCTTATCGTAGTGAACCCCTCTATTGGATTTGACTCCAATCCGGGAGAATTATATCATCCTCGATTGAGGAGTGCATTCAACTCTCTTTATTCTTGAAATGATCGATTCGAAATCAAAACCTCTCGGTTATTAGATTGTGAAAACAAAGATAAGAATTATATATCGACAATATAATCTCAATCCAATAATAGTTCAAGAATAAATCTAAAGTATTCTAAGGAAGAGAAAGAGAAGCTAGAATTTAAATCAAGAATTATATTTCCCTTGGATCATCTCGGTCGAGTACTAATAGAATTTAGCTACTCATAGAGATGGAGGAAACAATGAAATGAAATAAGTGCATAATGAAAGTTGAGAGTAAAATAAGAGAAAAAGTACTATTTTATTAATTAGCAAAAGAAATTACAATAAGAAAATTGAGAGTTACAAGCTTGGGAAATAAAAGTGCAAGAAGGAAAGGACGTACAAGATTAAAGCTAGTGCAAGAAAATAAGCTAGAACTCCAAAACTTCATCCTTGAACATCTGGAGAAGGTCCCCTTAAATAGCTGACATTTTGGTGTTACACGCCCTTGGTCACGCCTGTGACCAGGGCATGTCGGGGGCGTGATCGGCTGGGTGCGGGAAGGGCACCGTCTGGCATCAATGCAGGCATTTCGGACGCGTCAGGCCCTAGGTCACGCCCGTGACCTAGGGTGTGTAATCTCAATTAAGTGCTGCTGGCAGGAAGCTTCGTTGGGAAGGCGCGCTGGGCGAGTCACGCACATGACATGCTGTCACGCCCTCGGTCACGCCCATGACTGAGGGCGTGTAATTTTAATTTACGTGGCAGCGTGCTCCGGATGCTTGTGGCGGGTCGTGGCCGTGACATTGGGTCATGCCCCTGGTCACGCCCATGACCTGGGGTGTGTACTTGGCGAACTTTTCACAGAACATTCCCGGTGTGGCAGAAACAGCTCTGGAACACTGCGCAGGTTACACGCCCATGGTCACGCCCGTGACCTGGGGCGTGTAAACGCATTTTCTGCTCCAAATGTCCAGAAAACCTGAAAATATAAAATAAACATAAGTTAGCTTATGAAATTAACATAGGAAAGATTTATACGATATAATTTATAAAAACAACATAATTTCATTATAAAATTATAATAATACTATACTAAAAGATGAGTAAATAAATTACTCATCAAACACCCCAATACTTACTCGTTGTTCGTCCCAAGCAAACCATTCTTCATAAGGGTAAGAAAAATTAATGCAGGACAGAATTATGAAACTAGAGAGTAAAATGCGAAGTATTATGCTGACATGCGTAGATATTTTAGTAAAAAGATGTTCTTGGCGGAAATACTAATTTATGAAATACTTCAAAAATGCGTTATAATTATTTATTATCACTTTAAAAATGAGTCGACGGTCAATCAAAAAGTTATGAAAAAGGAGAAAATAGCGTGATTGCTGAGATTTAAATTACTAGACGTAGACGCTCGGGGTGGCCTCCAAAGAAATCCATCAATGTCGACGGCCATAGGTTTGCCTGTTTGCACTTTCTCCACTACACTTCAAACTAAAACAACACTATGGATTTTTAGGTCTTGAATGGGATGCAATTTAAGGCTTGGGTTTAAGGGCGAGGTGAAATATGATATATATGAAGGTGTATTCCACTTAAATGGAATGTTTTGAGCTAAAATGACTTCCACAAAACAAAGAAACTTTTACCCCCATACTCATTTTTTTGTTAAGGGAAACACTCTCATTCACCAATATTTATATCACAATTCGTCATAATTGGGATCATTCCAAGTATGCATGTGAATACCTGGGCCGCATATCATTATGAGATTTTTGCCTTTTGATATAAAATAATTCTTTTCAATTGATACCCATAATTATTTCTTCATAGTTGAGATCATTCTAAGTATGAAAAAGCATACCTAGGCCGCATATCACTATGAATTTTTCTTTTTTTTAAACAACACCCAAATATATTTAATCATTTAGCTCAAAATTTCAAGTATTCATTTGGGGTTTGGGATTTTTGGTTTTGGTGATGAAATGGTGAGGGTGGTCCAAATGAAGGTGCAAAGCTCAAAATTTGTGTGAACAATGGTAGTAAATCTAGGTTGGGTGCAAAGGCTCAAACTATCCAAAGAAAGGCCTAAATCATTTCCATTAAGTTAATTTTGACTAAAGTGCACATGCTTCGAAAATAGCTTGGGGCAAGTTCTAGACATCGAGAAAGGACACCCTTTTGTTCAATTCGAGTAATAGCTTTCTAACAATCTTCTACACACTCACCTAAACTACTTTTGGATAAGTCTGGATTCGAATTAAAAGTAAAATAAATTTTTACTACGCAAATTAATAAAACATAATTTTAGATCTATGCCAAGAATTTAATTTTACACCAATACTACTCAAAGACATGCATATGACTAGGAGCACTACATGAGTCAACAATTTTACTCAAACGTTTCAAAAACTATTCTAGCACAAAATTATTTTTAGTCCATATGAAAAACAGTCTACTTAGAACTTACAATTTAGCAAGTGGGCGTTTTGATGAATAAACATAACATTTCCTAATAGATTTTTTTTAGTTCTTGGACTTCCCAAGGTCAACCCGGTGAGGGCTCGCAAGGTACTAGAGGCTATGATGGGAATTCAAACCCAAAGCGTCTTTTCGAAGAAATTTAATTTCAATTTTTTTAATTTTTTTTGGTTTTTTTGTTTTCAAGTAAAACTACAAAGAAAGCTATGCTACACCCCCATACTTAAAATTAAACATTGTCCCCAATGTTTAAAACTAAGTATGAAAGATAAAACTAAACAAATGTCAATAAAGAAAAATCAAGATAAATTACTAAAGTGTAAAGAGGGCTTCCCTGGATGGTAGTCGGGGTTGCCGGTCAAACACCTGTAGAGTTAAATTAGAAAAAAAAACAAGAAATGAAAGAGAAAAATAAAGAGGTTAACATTGGGTTGCCTCCCAAGAGCGCTTTGTTTACCGTCACGTAGCTTGACTAAGTGGCATTTTCTTAAATATTCGTTAAGTGCATTGTTTCGATATTTCCGATCGCTGGGTCGCTGAGGTGGTATAATTTCAAACGTTGTCCGTTCACCTTAAAAGATCCTTTTTCCGGGTGCTCTATAAGCACGGTCCCGTATAGCCAAACTTCTTTTACTCTGAAGGGACCGGACCATCGGGTTTTTAATTTCCCCGGAAAAAGCCTAAGTCTAGAATTAAAAAGTAGGACAAAATCTCCCGGTGAAAAAGTTTTTGGATGTTTATTTTTTTTATCATGATAAAATTTAGTTCGCTCCTTATAAAATTTATTATTTTCATAAGCGTTCGCGCGCCATTCATCTAGTTCATTAAGTTGTAGTTTTCTTTGTTCAGAGGATAAATCTAAATTCAAATTTAAAAATTTTAGCGCCCAAAAAGCGCGATTTTCTAATTCTACCGGCAAATGACAAGCTTTACCATAGAATAACCGGTACGGCGTACATCCAATGGCAGTTTTGTATGCTGTCCGATAGGCCCAGAGTGCGTCGTCTAATTTTAAAGCCCCAATCCTTTCTATTAACGGACACGGTTTTTTCTAAAATTCTTTTAATTTCACGATTCACCACCTCCACTTGGCCATTTGCTTGTGGGTGGTAGGCGGTAGATAGCTTGTGTGTAACGCCATATTTTGCTAAAATTTTAGCAAGTTAATTGTTACAGAAATGTGTGCCCCGATCACTAATTAGTGCTCGGGGTGTGCCAAATCGTGAAAATAATTTTTTTAAAAATTGTACGACGACTCTCGCGTCGTTGGTGGGAAAAGCTTGTGCTTCCGCCCACCTAGACACGTAATCGACCACAACAACAATATATTTATTATTACAGGAAGAGGGTAAAGGACCTACAAAATCAATTCCCCACAAATCAAAAATTTCGCATTCTAAAAAAATATTTTGGGGCATTTCGTCCCGGTTAGAAATGTTACCTGACCGTTGGCAACAATCGCAATTTCTCACAAAATTGTGAGCGTCTTTGAATAAGGAGGGCCAATAGAAGCCCGCCTCTAGCACCTTCCTTGCGGTCTGGTTCGCTTGATAGTGACCACCGGTTGGTCCTTCGTGGTAGTGCCGCAAAATTTTGACGCCTTCCTCGCTCGCAATACACCTTCTTACCACTTGGTCCGCGCAGACACGAAATAAAAAGGGGTGGAAGAAGTCATTACCTTTACGATGGCGAGGAGGCTCTCTTCAGGGAATTTGTCATCAATTTCGGCCTCCACTAGCGCACCTGCCGCCGGATTCTCCAACCGTGAGAGGTGGTCGGCCGCAACATTCTCTGCTCCCCTTTTGTCTTGGATCTCCAGATCGAATTCTTGTAGTCGGAGGATCCACCTTAGCAGTCGAGGCTTTGCATCTCCTTTTTGTAGTAAATACCGGAGATCGGAGTGATCTGTAAAAACAATAACTTTTGAAAGCGTTAAATATGATCGAAATTTATCAAACGCAAAAATTATTGCCAAAAATTCTTTTTCCGTTGTTGTATAATTTGCTTGTGCGGATGTTAGCGTTTTACTTGCGTAATAAATTGGGTGAAAATGTTTATTCACCCGTTGGCCTAAAACTGCACCTACAGCAAAATCACTTGCATCGCACATGATTTCAAACGTAAGAGACCAATTTGGCGTGATTAAAATAGGGGAATTGATAAGTTCATTTTTAATTTTATTAAACGCTTTTAAACATTCATCATCAAAATGAAATGCGGATTCTTTTTCTAAAAGATGAGTTAGCGGTTTTGTAATTTTTGAAAACTCTTTAATAAATCGCCTATAAAAGCCCGCATGTCCTAGAAAACTTATAATATATTTTATATTAGTAGGAGGGGGAAGTTTTTCTATGACCTCGATCTTGGCCCTATCGACCTCGATCCCCTTTTGAGATTTTATGCCCAAGGACTAATCCCTCTTGGACCATAAAGTGTCACTTCTCCCAGTTGAGTGCCAAATTCGTGTCTTCGCAGCGTTGAAGAACACGATCAAGATTAGTTAAACAATTTTTAAATGAATCGCCAAAAACACAAAAATCGTCCATGAAAATTTCCATGACGTCTACTACAAGTTCATTAGAAATTGCCAATATACATCGTTGAAATGTAGCCGGCGCGTTGCAAAGACCAAACGACATTCTTCGATATGCGAAGGTGCCGAATGGACAGGTGAATGTGGTTTTCTCTTAGTCTTCGGGCGTAATTGGGATTTGAAAATATCCCGAAAGACCATCGAGAAAACAGTACTGTGAGTGACCGGATAAGCGTTCTAAGATTTGGTCAATAATGGGTAACGGAAAGTGATCCTTGCGGGTAGCATCATTAATTTTCTGTAATCGATGCATACTCGCCAACCCGTAACAGTATGGGTCGGTATCAACTCATTATTTTCATTTGTGATTACCGTTATTCCACCCTTTTTAGGCACGGCTTGCACTAGGCTAACCCAAGTGCTATCAGAAATTGGGTAAATAATTCCCGCATCTAATAATTTTATTATTTTGGCCTTAACGACGTCCTTCATATTTGGATTAAGCCGTCGTTGAGGCTGAATAGTACTGCGAGAATTATTTTCTAAATTAATTTTATGCGTGCAAAATGAGGGGTTAATCCCCTTGATGTCAGAAATTTGCCATGCAATTGCATGGCGGTGATTATTTAATATTTTAATTAATTCGGAAATTTCTGAATCGTTAAGCGCGGAAGATATAATCACAAGCAATTTTGAATCTTTTTCTAAAAATATATATTTTAAATGTTCCGGTAATTATTTTAATTCCAAACTCGGTGGCTCCTCGTAAGATGTTTTTATTTTAGAAATATTTAATTTTACTTCTTCAAATTTGAGCGGCCGAGTTATTTCTTTTAGACAAAATAAATTTTCAATTTTCGGATTTTCAAATAAAGGTGAAATTAATTCAGAAAATGACGTTATTTCCTCTTCAAAATTTGATTCTAGAGTAAAGCAAGAGTCGTCATTAGAAAAAGAATTTCTCATAGAGTTGTTAATAATAAAAGTTACTTCTTCATCCCCAACTCGTAGGAGAAGTTTGCCATTACTAACATCAATAATTTCCCGAGAGGTGGCGAGGAAAGCACGTCCGAGTATAATAGGGACTTCTGCGTCTTCCTCAATGTCCAGGATGACAAAATCTACGGGGAAGATAAATTTGTCAACCTTGACAAGCACATCCTCAATGACCCCTATCGGGTATTTAATTGATCTGTCTGCTAGTTGGATGCTTATATTGGTTGGGCTTGGGGTGCCCAAACCAAGCTTTTTAAATAATGAAAATGACATCAAATTTATGCTAGCGCCCAAATCTGCCAAGGCGTGTTTTATTAAGAAATTACCGAACAAGCACGGGATGGAATACCATCCCGGATCGTTTAATTTTTGCGGTAATTTATTTAATAAAACTGTCGATCATTCTGTATTTAAATATATACTCAAAAAATTTTCAAGTTTATTTTTATTAGAAAGTAGGCCTTTTAGATATTTTGCGTATTTGGGCATTTGGGCGATCGCTTCGCAAAATGGCATGTTTATTTGAATTTGTTTACAAATTTCAATAAATTTTCTATATTGCTCCTCATTGCGTTCATCTTTAAATTGTGAAGGATAAGGAATAGAAGGATTTTTAAGAATACGCGGAGCTAAAGTAGAAGAAGGTATAGTAGAAGAAAAAATAACTTGCGGAGATGAAGTTGAAACGTTTACCTCTGGCTCGACAAAATTTGAAGAAGTTACCTCCTTTCCGCTATGGAGGGTAATTGCGTTGGCGCTCTCCTGTGGGTTGGGCTCAGTATTTCCCGGCAGAGCTCCATGCTGGCGTTCAGAGAACATTTTGGCGAGCTGTCCAATTTTATTTTCCAAGCTTTTTATAGATCCGGAAAGGTTTCGGATGTTGGAATTAGTAGAGGAGACGTATTTGGTGAAGACCTCTTCAAGTGAAGGGGACTTTGGTGGTTGTGGTGGAGCGAATCCGGGAGGATTCGCTTGTGTGGGGGCGTTGAGCATTATTGGGGTTGCTCCATGAAAAAATTGGGTGGCTTCTTAAACCCGGATGATAACTATTAGGAAGATTGTTATTTGGGTTATAAGGAGGACGGTAGGAGTTCCCCATATAATCTACTTGTTCTTGATTATAATTATAATAATAATAATAATAATAATTATTATTATTATTATAATTATTAGCCCCGTTAATGGCGGAGGAAGCAGACATCTCTGCCATTTGCTTAGTAAGCCATTCTACTTGATGTGCTAAATTCGGGGTGGCCTCGACTTCAAAGAGTCTGGTCGGTTTGTTAGGACACGACCGTGGCACATTCCACTGATAAGCATTCATGACCATCTCCTCAAAAAGTTCTTGAGCGGTATCTGGGGTTTTGTTATTTAGAGTTCCCCCAGCTGCTGCATCAGTCATTTGCCTCGTTTGGAGATTCAAACCATTGTAGAATGTTTGAACTTGTTGCCATAAAGGAAGGGCGTGGTGAGGACATCTCCGCAATAATTCCTTGAAGCGCTCCCATGTGTCATAGAGAGACTCCGAGTCTATTTTCGTAAACGAGAGAATGTCCGTACGTAATTTAGCGGACTTCGCCGGAGGAAAATATTTAGTTAAAAATTTCTCCGTCATTTCGGCCCACGTAGTGATGGAACCTCTAGGAAGAGATCCCAACCATTGCTTGGCCTTAGTCCGCAAAGAAAATGGAAATAAATGCAAACGAATGACGTCATCGGTGATGCCATTAATTTTAAGCGTATCGCAAATTTCCAAAAAATTTAATAAATGTAAATTTGGATCTTCATCTGGTAACCCGTCAAAGATGACGGTTTGCTGTACCATTTGAATAATACTCATTTTAATTTCAAAATTATTATTCGCCACCGCCGGGTGAATAATACTAGATTGTGTTCCCTCCCAATTGGGCCTCGCATAATAGGACATAGTCCGTAGCGGGGCCTCATTATGGTCGAGGTTATCCATTAAGCCTTCGTTAGTCTCTCTGATTGACTCTGCTCGAATTATAGGTAGATCACTAAATTTATTAGTATTTTTATTTATTTAGGTGAATTATAATTAGTCCTGGACTTCCCAAGGTCAACCCGGTGAATGTCTCGCAAGGTACTAGAGGCTATGATGGGAATTCAAGCCCAAAGCGTCCTTTCCAAGAATTTAGTTGCACCTTATAATTAAGAAAAAGAAAAGATAAAATTAATAGATATTTCGATTTTCGAAATATCAATCGTAGTCCCCGGCAACGGCGCCAAAAACTTGATGCGCAAAACTATATCCGCAAACGATAACGGCAAGTGTACCATATCAAATGTAGTATAGGTTATAAAAACCAAGGTCGTATTAGACTCGGGGCGGTTGAGTACTCTTACTTCGGAAAATCTCTATTATTTTATCGAATAAAACTTGTGGTTGGTTGGTTGCGAGAAAGAGAAATAGCTTATTTAAATTGATGAGTTAAAGGTTAGTGCTCAACCTTGAATCACCTTGGGAAAATAAAATATAAAAAGAACAACTTCTAAATCTCTTAAGAAAATACTTGACCGTGGAGGTTCCCGATAGATGAACACACCTCTCCCGGGGTTACACTTAACTAAGTTTAGTTGATCAAACGAACTTTCGTTCTAGAATCAAAATCTAAAACTCGCCTTATCGTAGTGAATCCCTCTATTGGATTTGACTCCAATCCGAGAGAATTATGTCATCCTCGCTTGAGGAGTGCATTCAACTCTCTTTATTCTTGAAATGATCGATTCGAAATCAAAACCTCTCGGTTATTAGATTGCGAAAACAAAGATGAGAATTATATATCGACAATATAATCTCAATCCAATAATAGTTCAAGAATAAATCTAAAATATTCTAAGGAAGAGAAAGAGAAGCTAGAATTTAAATCAAGAATTATATTTCCCTTGGATCATCTCGGTCAAGTACTAATAGAATTTAGTTACTCATAGAGATGGAGGAAACAATGAAATGAAAGAAGTGCATAATGAAAGTTGAGAGTAAAATTAGAGAAAAGTACTATTTTATTAATTAGCAAAAGAAATTACAACTAGAAAATTGAGAGTTACAAGCTTGGGAAATAAAAGTGCAAGAAGGAAAGGACATACAAGATTAAAACTAGTGCAAGAAAATAAGCTAGAACTCCAAAACTTCATCCTTGAACATCTGGAGAAGGTCCCCTTAAATAGCTGACATTTTGGTGTTACATGCCCTTGGTCACGCCCGTGACCACGTGTCGGGGGCGTGATCGGCTGGGTGTGGGAAGGGCGTCGTCTGGCTTCAATGCAGGCATTTCGGATGCGTCACGCCCGTGACCTAGGGCGTGTAATCTCAATTAAGTGCTGCTGGCGGGAAGCTTCGGCGGGAAGGCTGCTGGGCGAGTCACGCCCGTGTCATGCTGTCACGCCCTCGGTCACGCCCGTGACCGAGGGCGTGAAATTTTAATTGACATGACAGCGTGCTCCGGATTCTTGTGGCGGGTCGTGGCCGTGACATTGGGTCACGCCCTTAGTCACGCCCGTGACCTGTGGCGTGTACTTGGCGAACTTTTCACGGAACGTCCCCGGAGTGGCAGAAATAGGTCTGGAACACTGTGCAAGTTACATGCCCATGGTCACGCCCGTGACCTGGGGCGTGTAAATGTATTTTCTGCTCCAAATGTCCAAAAAACCTGAAAATATAAAATAAACATAAGTTAGCTTATGAAATTAACATAGGAAAGATTTATACGATATAATTTATAGAAATAACATAATTTCATAATAAAATTGTAATAATACTATACTAAAAGATAAGTAAATAAATTACTCATCAGGGTGACAAAATGACTTTGTACATCAAGTACCAGATCTTGAGTTCCTACAATTCTGGTAAAATTACAGTGGCGCTATAATGCCATAAAAATACTAATTCCAAAAGATCATAATTTTCCAACAAATTTAAACCCACAATTTCTATTTATCATAAAAAGGGTGACAAAATGACTTTGTACATCAAGTACCAGATCTTGACTTTCTAAAATTCTGGTAAAATTACAGTGGCACTATAATGCCATAAAAAAACTAATTCCAAAAGATCATAATTTTCCACCAAATTTAAACCCACAATTTCTATTTATCATAAAAGGGGTGACAAAATGACTTTGTACATTGAGTACCAGATTTTGACTTCCTAAAATAATGAGAAAATTACAATGTCACTATAATAACATAAAAACACTAATTCTAGAAGATCATAATTTTTCAGCAAAGATAAACCCATAATTTCTATTTATCATAAAAGGGGCGACAAAATGACTTTGTTCATCGAGTACCAGATCTTGACTTCCTAAAATTCTGGTAAAATTACAGTGGCACTATAATGCCATAAAAATAATTATTCCAAAAGATCATAATTTTCCAACAAATTTAAACCCACAATTTCTATTTATCATAAAATGGGTGACAAAATGACTTTGTACATCAAGTACCAGATCTTTACTTCCTAAAATTCTGGTAAAATTACAGTGGCACTATAATGCCATAAAAACACTAATTCCAAAAGAACATAATTTTCCAACAAATTTAAACCCACAATTTCTATTTTGACCAGCCTCACTAAAGTGAGGATTGTGGGTCCTATAGTGATCCAAATGGTCTGATTCAACTTTCTAATGAAAGTAGACATCAAGATCTACAATAGTTATCTCAGGCAGGTTTTCCTAAAAAGGCTTCTAAGGGCCTCAAATTAATTAAACAAACTGTTGCAGGAAGTGTGACAAAATTCATTTAATAACATAACATGGTCTGCATATAGCAGATCTATCAAAACCGACGACTCTCCTTCATCTTCCACCTCCAGCCAACGGCGGTGATCTGCCCGACTTGGACCACTTTCCTCCTCCATTTCCCGGCCATACAGCCACATCCCTGGCCGGCCACCGCCACCACCACCTCCGTTGATGTGGTGGCTATCGGCTGACGGTGGTTTGGCCGCCGGAGGTGGTGTTTTCTGGCGAACCCAACACCATGAATATTACGAAATCTTCCATTTTTCTCACCATGGATCGAGCTCAATTGAGTTCGATGTCTCTCCTAGTGGATCTAAGAGGCTAGCACAGACGGAGAGGGGGAGAAACCGGACCTGAAGTAGGGTTGATGGTGAGTATTGTGGCGGTGCGGCATGGTGGCGACGAGTTCCGGCGATCCTGCTCAATTCCTCGATCCTCTAGTAAAAGCTCCACCCCAAGTGGCTATTCCGACTTCTTAGACCTCTCTGAAGCTGATGGTGGGCTTGAATGAAGGAGAGGAGGGCTCTAAGTGCAAGCCCCACTAAAGCATGGCTCGGCCAAGCTTTGGTTGTTCCTCCCAGCTGCCAAGTGGCACTCAGTCAGCATAAAACGGCTGGGAATTGATGGTGAGGTCAGGGATGGCTTTGGGCAGAGAAATGGAGTGCCAAGTGGCCTCCATTCCTCAAATTCCTCTTGTTTTCTAATGGAATTTGGGGAAAATTCCATGCTTACCCCTTTGCATGTTGGAAATAGGGGGCAAGGCTGGTCATTAGGTACTTGGGCCTCAGAATGGGCTTTGGCTCAAGGTTTTAGGCTGTCAAAGTAGCTAGAACTTACGGGAAAGAATAAGTTTCTGCATTTGACGAACTCTAACCTGCGTTCGACCAATTTCATCCTGAGGTCGACGAATGGCGAGCTTCAGTTCGACGAAATCGACAACCCTTTGTTTATTTCTCTATTTGACGATTTCTAATCTGCATTCGACGAACTTATCCTGAGTTTGACGAACGATGAGCTTCTGTCGATGAAATTGACAGCCCTTAGTTTATTTCTTTGTTCGACGATTTCTAATCTGCATTCGACGAACTCAACTTGAGTTCGAAAAAGGGCGAGCTTCAGCTCGACCAGTCTGCGTTTGACGATTTTCTAGTCTGCGTTCGACGAACGCCTTCCTGGGTTCGATGAACTGCGAGTTTCGGTTCAACCAGTCTTCGTTCGACGAACGCCTTCTTGGGTTCGACGAACGACGAGTTTCAGTTCGTCGAACCTGCGTTCGACGAATGCCTTCCGGGTTCGACGAATTCTATTCTATTGGTGGAGTCAATTTGCAAGTGTGAGTTCACATTGAGCTAGTTTGACCTGAGTTGACCTGCCTCCTATAGTAGACCACATGTGGGTTCATTCAACTCAATATGTCCTAAGGTCACTACCTAGCCCAAACTCACATCACTCACCACTTGTCTCACCCTAGTTGAAGATAAGGGGTCTAGTAGGAAATGGGATGTTACAAATCCCAATAAACAAAAGAATAATTTCATCCTCAAAATTTAAGTTCAGGTCACGGGGTTCTAGGCTTATTGAAAAAGTCTCGAATGGTATATATGATATCACAAGACTATCTGGTATTTGCTATATTATCTCATCGTCAATGTTTCATCATATCCATCCTTCAAATATATTCCAAGGTTGCACTTTGAAGTCAGTACGATGTCTTCTCAGTAATTAATTCCAACAATATTTCCAGATCTCCCTACTGATATATAAAAATGTACAGAATTCTATAACACCCATCAACAATAATTCATTGTAGGAATTCTTCCAATTATACGTTCAATTTCTACTTCGTGAAGGAAGCATGTCTTTTATTCATTGATTACTTCTAAGCAAATTCCCCAAAGCTTCCTACTGATATAAAAATTCTATATGCAATATTCCATAACAATCCCGTACAATAATTCATGGTACGAATTTCTCAAGTTATATGCTCGAATTCTACTTTGTGAAGGAAGTATCAAAAATGAGTAACCATAAATTCCATCAAAATCCCCAGAAGTTCATATTGTTATCAAAGGCGTATGCACAAGTTTCTATAGCAATTCTGCATCAATACTTCAAGATATGGGTTTCCTAATTTATAACTCCAAACTCTACATTGTGAAGGGTGGACCCAATATATGTAATTATAAATTCTGGGAAAATTACCAAAGGTGTGTAATGATATCACAAGGTTATGTTCAGATTATTAGAATATTCCCGTGTCAACAACTCTAGGTATGAATATTCTATATCCTAACTCCAAATATCCAGCTTCATTCAACTTAAGTTCATTAGCTTACCTAATTGTGGAATGAGGTAAATTGGGATAGTTGAATAATTAATGATTAAAGAACTATATTATCATCAAAGTCCCCCCCCCCCCCAAAATTTACAGAGTGTAATCTCACTCTATTAAGTGAATTCCATAACTTATGTCTTTTCAGTAAGTTTTGACCCTGAAAATACTCCTTTAAGGTCTATGTGACAATTCACATAAATTCCAAATTTCCTAGGGAAATCAACCCAACAGTTTATGACTTTCTCCAAGGGATATTGTCTCATAACCCTAAGTGTCTGTTTTAAGTTTCGTGAGATTTGACCGAGGGAAAACCCTTAAACTCTCATGTAGGCCTAGTGTCACATGGTTATACTATAAGCACACCAATTCCCTTGAACTTGTGTATGAAGTAAACTAACTTTCAGAGGTCCAGTTGGCCTAAAATTTTAACCATGGTCTACTATATGCATGACCACCCTCCCAAAGGAGATTTGATGTGATTTTTGTCCAAATCGCTCATATTATGCACCATATATGATTTATTAAATTTCTCCTAAAACTTTAGAGAAACGTGCCCCAACAATTCCGATCCTTCGGCATATAGTAGATCTAGGGAGCATACACCCATGGTTGAATTATCAGCCTCATATCATTTACTATGTAAAGTTATTCACATCTTAAGGTATGTCCTTCACTAGGACCAACCTTACTAAGTCTGACCCACTGAGGGTTGTAGGGCTCCAAATGGTGTGATCTCACTTCCTACAGATAGTAGACACAAAAGCCTACAAAAGTTTTCTCAACCTACTTTTCATTTTATGGCCTCTAAGGGCCTCAAAATTGGAGAGCAAAAGGTATATTTTACTAGGGTAAAAAAACAACCTTTTGGAGTGGCCTAAGTAAAGGTCTTTCTGTCGATCATTTAAACATATATCTACTCATATGTAAGGATCCAATTGAGTCAAATTTTTTTTATCATGGACTAATATATACATAATCACCTTACCAAGGGGATTTGGAGTGATTTGACTTCATAAAGCTATAGAAATGGTCTTTCCAGAAATTCCCATTTTGGGTAGTGTATGTATTTGGGCATGACTCATGCATGACAAAAATTTCAACCTACTTGGAGTTGTAGAACTCCACGATTTACTAAGTTCAATTTGGGTGCTAAATGCACACCATTTTCCATAAGTTAGGTCTAGGAAATCCAAGTTGGTACCAAACTAATCCAATAAACAAAAGGATTAGCCCCTATGCATTTTGGGTTAAGTTTCTTTGGTATCGTTAGGATATATTTGACTTAGATATACACTCAATCCTTAGGGTATCCGACCCTAGACTTGGAGTCTCAACCTGAGACCTATTGATATTCCACGTACTTTAAGATCCTCGGGGTTACTAATTTTTCACACCCTTCTCAATGGTTAGTATATAAGCAACCCTAAAATGGGCATTTTCCAAACACCAATCCTTATCCGACTGAACACAATTCCTTATCCGATTTCTGGCATTTGTCACGATGATTGGTTTGATATAACTTAGTTGTTGGTTTGGAGATTTAAGTTTACGAGGCTCTTATTATTTTTCTAATGGATTTCACGCACCAATCCCTTGAGGCGATCCTATCCATTGGGTAAGAAGTGATGTTCTCATTTGGTAGGAGAATTAGAGATATCGAGGTTTAAGCCTTAAGTATCTACCTCTCCATAAGGTTCTTCTCCTAGTCACTTTGGGTGTCATCATGCCTTAATCAGTCTATACCCGAGGTCGGTTTGGATTAGTATATGCTATAAAGTCATCTTGGTGCGTCAAACGTGAATGATGTCCTAGTTGGGTTGGCCTAACTCATTGATTAATGGACTATTTTTTGTGATTTTTACACATGGCCACACCACTGCTTCCGCTGCTAGTTTGTCCTCAAACTAACTCAAGCAGGGGTGTCCCAGGGTTTTGTGGACTTCTTTCTCGTTGGATCATTTGTTCAAGTGATGCCAGTTTGTAAGTCCCCCCTCCCGCACCAGGAGAGTTCCCGGATCTTATGCCCAGAACCGCCGCCTTATGGTGACGCTAACACACGAGTTAGCTGCCTCCACAAGACGCCGATCCTGCCGGCAAGAACAATCAACTCGACCAACAAGAATAAGAAGAAAATAAGTAAACAAGTCCACAATCACACACATCTGTATAAATATATCTAAATGTAATCTTTCCATCAATGAGTATAATAAATGAAAGAGTAAAAGGGCTTACGCCCGGTACATATCCAAAGTAGAACAAAATCTCACTCTCTCATTCTACATCTATGCGGAAGCTAAACAAACTCTCAAATCTTCAAACACCTATCTTGTAGTAGAAGTACTACGCGGCTTCTGCTCCCCAGATCCTGCCATCATGTCCTGACTGGTCGTACATGTGCTCAGCTCCTCGAACACCTACGGTCACAACCGACCGTTAGTCATAAAGACTAAGACGATTTTGTGCCCGCCTCCCCCCGCGACTCCTAGGCACCGAGCGGGAGGAAGAAGCGGAGGACAACAAAGTGGAGTAAACAAATGCAGGTGACAGGGAAATCTAAGCTAGCAAGTGTATATATAAGCAAGCACTACTCTAGCAGTATAATCAAGTAAGAGAGCAGTAAAGAGCAGTAAAAGAAGTAAATAGTAAAGCAGTGCACGCAAGTATACCCAACAATTAATAAATTCTACTCTACCATCACATGAGTACCTTAACTTATATGAATGCCCATACAAACTTATAAGTTAAGGTTTCCGGAAATATTACTTATCATATAAAAGAGCCCATACTAATTTATATGATAAGGGTCTGCAGTTATGTTATAGGTCAACATATGATATGATATGCATGCTATGTTATGATTCATACAAGTGCAACTCACCCACACGACTCTGTGATCACAGACCTTTAGTTCCCGCTTTTCGGAGTTAGCTACACTCTCTGGTACTACCGTTGTGGCTACGACAGCGGTGGAGCGGGCGTCTCCACCCCTAGGCGTGTATACACACTGCCAAGCCTAGACCTCCCATATGCCTCTGTATACGTCCTAGGAGCACTCTAGAGTCTTGTGTACTCTTTGCTGGAACCTACCAGTCTTAAAGTCCGGGTGTGCGTCCTTTTGGGGATCGTCCTCCAGACCGTAATATACACAACCTACTGGCCCCTCAACCTCACACCCGCCTAAGTCAACGCACTACCGTCGGTGTGACGATCGGCCCGTACCGAAGAGCTGGCACTAATTTGTTTGTATGCACATGAAATTTATAACCTTCCGAGCCTCCAACTCGCAGGACTAACCCGTCCTAATATACAACCTCCCGAGCTTCCAGCTCGCAGGAACATCTCGTCCTAATATACTATATCCCGATCCTCCAGCTCGCAGGACTAACTCGTCCTGATATACAACCTCCCGAGCCTCCAGCTCGCAGGACCATCTCGTCCTGATATACTATATCCCGAGCCTCCAACTCGCAGGACTAACTCATCCTGATATACAACTTCCCATCCCTTAACTCGGGATGGAGTTTACCATATCTCTTATTCATTTTGTTAGACTAATTTTATCTAATTATTGTATACTTAGAAGTTTAGGGTGAATCCTGGACTTCCCGAGGTTTACCCGGTGAATGGCTTGCAGCGGTACTAAGGAATGCAATGGGCTAAAACCCAAATCCCCCACATATGATATGATATGCATGCTATGTTATGACTCATACAAGTTCAACTCACCCACACGACTCTGTGAGCACAAGCCCTTAGTTCCCGCTTTTCGGAGTTAGCTACATTCTCTGGCACTACCGTTGTGGCTACGACAGCGGTGGAGCGTGCGTCTCTACCCCTAGGCCGGTATACACACTACCATGCCTAGACCTCCCATACGCCTCTATACACATCCTAGGTGCACTCTAGAGTCTTACGAACTCTTTGCTGGAACCTACCAGTCTTAAAGGCCGGGTGTGCGTCCTTTTGGGGATCATCCACTAGACCGCAGTATAAACAACCTACTGGCCCCTCAACCTCACACCCGCCTAAGTCAACGTACTTCCGTTGGTGTGACGACCAGCCCGTACCGAAGACCCGCCACTAATTTGTTCATATGCACATGCAATTTATCACCTCCCGAGCCTCCAACTCGCAGATCTAATTTTTTATCATAGGTTCTTACTGGGTAAAATAAGAGTTGACCAGAATTTAAGCAGATTTCATACAATTTTGACCTCCAAAAAAAATTTATAAATCAATTGTCATCATTGAAAATGCAAAGGAACTATCATGCCAATAATTTCAATATTGTTAAATAATTTTCCAGAGAAGACAGGTGACAAAATATTATGATTCTCTAAGTTTCCCAATTTTCCAGAGGTTCTATGATCATAATTTCCATTTAACAAGAATTAGAAGCAAATGTGAATTTGCACAGCAAGTACTAGATTTTGACTTCCTAAAATTCTGGTAAAATTACAGTGGCATTATAATGCCATAAAACACTAATTCCAAAAGATCATAATTTTCCAACAAATTTAAACCCACAATTTCTATTTATCATAAAAGGGGTGACTAAATGACTTTGTACATCAAGTACCAGATCTTGACTTCCTAAAATTCTGGTAAAATTACAGTGGCACTATAATGCCATAAAACACTAATTCCAAAAGATCATAATCTTCCAACAAATTTAAACCCACAATTTTAATTTATCATAAAAGGGGTGACAAAATGACTTTGTACATCGAGTACCAGATCTTGACTTCCTAAAATTCTGGTAAAATTACAGTGGCACTATAATGCCATAAAAACACTAATTCCAAAAGATCATAATTTTCCACCAAATTTAAACCCACAATTTCTATTTATCATAAAAGGGGTGACAAAATGACTTTGTACATTGAGTACCAAATCTTGACTTTCTAAAATTCTGAGAAAATTACAGTGTCACTATAATAACATAAAAACACTAATTCTAGAAGATCATAATTTTCCAGCAAAGATAAACCCATAATTTCTATTTATCATAAAAGGGGTGACAAAATGACTTTGTACATCGAGTACCAGATCTTGACTCCCTAAAATTCTGGTAAAATTACAGTGGCACTATAATGCCATAAAAACACTAATTCCAAAAGATCATAATTTTCCAACAAATTTAAACCCATAATTTCTATTTATCATAAAAGGGGTGACAAAATAACTTTGTACATCAAGTACCTGATCTTGACTTCCTAAAATTCTGGTAAAATTACAGTGGCACTATAATTCCAAAAAAACACTAATTCTAAAAGATCATAATTTTCTAACAAATTTAAACCCACAATTTCTATTTATCATAAAAGGGGTGACAAAATGACTTTGTACATCGAGTACCAGATCTTGACTTCCTAAAATTCTGGTAAAATTACAGTGGCACTATAATGCAATAAAAACACTAATTCCAAAAGATCATAATTTTCCAACAAATTTAAACCCACAATTTCTATTTTGACCAGCCTCACTAAAGTGAGGACTGTGGGTCCTATAGTGATCCAAATGGTCTGATTCAACTTTCTAATGAAGTAGACATCAAGATCTACAATAGTTATCTCAGGCAGTTTTTCCTAAAAAGGCCTCTAAGGGCGTCAAATTAATTAAACAAACTGCTGCAGGAAGTGTGACAAAATGCATTTAATAACATAACATGGTCTGCATATAGCTGATCTATCAAAACTGACGACTCTCCTTCATCTTCCACCTCCAGACGACGGCGGTGATATGCCTGACCTGGACCACTTTCCTCCTCCATTTCCCGGCCATCCAGCCACCTCCCTGGCCAGCCACTGCCACCACCACCTCCGTTGATGTGGTGGCTATCGGCCGGCGGTGGTTTGGCCGCCGAAGGTGGTGTTTTCCGGCGAACCCAACACCATGAATATTACGAAATCTTCCATTTTCTCACCATGGATCGGGCTCAATTGAGTCCGATATCTCTCCTAGTGGATCTAAGAGGCTAGCACAGAGGGAGAGGGGGAGAAACCGGACCTGAAGTAGGGTTGACGGTTAGTATTGTGGCGGTACAGCATGGTGGTGACGAGTTCCGGCGATCCTGCTCAAGTCCTCGATCCTCCAGTAAAAGCTCCACCCCAAGTGGCTATTCCGACTTCTTGGACCTCTCTGAAGCTGATGGTGGGTTGAATGAAGGAGAGGAGGGCTCTAAGTGCAAGCTCCACTAAAGCATGGCTCGGCCAAGCTTTGGTTGTTCCTCCCAGCTGCCATGTGGCACTCAGTCAGCATAAAACGACTGGGAATTGATGGGGAGGTCAGGCATGGCTTTGGGCAGAGGAATGGAGTGCCAAGTGGCCTCCATTCCTCAAATTCCTCTTGTTTTCTAATGGAATTTTGGTAAAATTCCATGCTTACCCCTTTGCATGTTGGAAATAGGGGGCAAGGCTGGTCATTAGGTACTTGGGCCTCAGAATGGGATTTGGATCAAGGTTTTAGGCTGTCTAAGTAGCTAGAACTTATGGGAAAGAATAGGTTTCTGCGTTTGACGAACTCTAATCTGCGTTCGCGAATTTCATCCCGAGGTCTATGAACGGCGAGCTTCAGTTCGACGAAATCGATAGCCCTTAGTTTATTTCTCTGTTTGACGATTTCTAATCTGCGTTCGACGAACTCATCCTGAGTTCAACGAATGGCGAGCTTCTGTTCGACGAAATCGACAGCCCTTAGTTTATTTCTCTGTTCGACGATTTCTAATCTGCATTCGACGAACTCATCCTAAGTTCGACGAACGGCGAGCTTCAGCTCGACCAGTCTGCGTTTGATGAATTTCTAGTCTGCATTCGACAAACGCCTTCCTGGGTTCGACGAACTGCGAGTTTTAGTTCGACCAGTCTTCGTTTGACGAATGCCTTCTTGGGTTCGATGAATGGCGAGTTTTAGTTTGTCGAACCTGCGTTCGACGAACGCCTTCCGGGTTCGACGAATTCTATTCTATTGGTGGAGTCAATTTGCAAGTGTGAGTTCCTATTGAGCTAGTTTGATCTGAGTTGACCTGCCTCCTATAGTATACCACATGTGGGTTCATTCAACTCAATGTGTCCTAAGGTCACTACCTAGCCTAAACTCACATCACTCACCACTTGTCTCACCCTAGTTGATGTTAAGGGGTCTAGTAAAAAATGGGATGTTACAGATTAGAGGTGGTTGGCCGACCAGAGGTGGCCGGAGCTAGGTGATCTAACAGGGGAAAAAGGGATCGAAACGATCCCTTTCATGAGCATGATTCGAGCCCAATTTGGCTCGAATCAAGCCCCGAATTAGATAGGGATCTAGCACTAGGGGAGGGAGGGAGGGAGGATGAAAGTTTCTAGTTGCCTACCTAAATCACCTAGAGGGGGTGAATAGGTAGATTCTATGGCTTTTTGCGGAATTAAAAACTTTAGATAAAAGCGCACAGAAACCAAAAGAGCACAACATAACACACAGATTTATAGTGGTTCCCCGATGTGGGTAGTCCATTTTCCACCTCACTTATCTAGCATGACCGGCTAGACTAGGCTACTTCACTATTCTCAGATTATGAATAATCCTACAACTCGGAGTCACCACTCCTACAACTCGGAGACAAAGCTCCGACAAACTCGGAAGAAAAACTACCTACAAACTCGGAGACAACTCTCCTACAACACAGAGTAAAACTCCTACAAACTCGGAAGAAAAACTTCCTACAACTAGGAGACAATGCTCCTACAACTCGGAGTAAAACTCATACATTCGGAAGTGAAACTTCCTACGAACTCGGAAGTAGAGACTTCCTACAAAATGTGTAAAAGGAATTTTTACAACACTTTAGATTGAGAATCAATCTTCTAGAATCTCTAAGAGATTCAACTTCTTCAGATTTGGAAAAGGGAGATCTTCTTCTTCCTTGAATGAAATGAAAGCTTAATATTTAAAGAGGAAGAAGAAATCTGATTAGAGAGAATTAGATCTGAATGCTTATCGAGACAACAAGATCTGTAAAGGAACTTGAATGTGTCTTGAATATGTGATCCTGTTGTATCGAAACTTAAAGACCAAACGTGCAGAAAACTTTTCGGCAACAAAAAAGGGTTTTTGCAAGAACGAACAATAGCCGACGACGATTCTTGTGATCTGTCTTAGAACTTAAGAATCGACTAGATCTGATAATAGACTTTGAAGAATCTTAGCATAGAGATCCGATCGAAACATTCTTTGAGTGGAATCGAGAATACAACTTGTCGGCGACGAGAAAGTCTTGCGAGAATGAGATAGTAGGCAGACTGATATTACGATGATTTTCTTTTGATTCATGATTAGGGCTTTTATAAATAACCCTTAGATATTTATATCATTCTTCTCCAATGGCTATATGCGAGATTTAAGGAAAACCTTCCATCTGTAGAGTACATGGCGGAAGCCCTAATTGGAAGGACGACTTTTCCAACGGCTATAAGCGAGCTTTAGGGAAAATCTTCCACGTGTAGCATACATTGCGGAAGCCCTAATTGGAAGGCCGACAGCGATTTGAAAAACATGCTAGAACAATTTGTCGGCTGAGGAAAACCGCTGAGACAAGACTAAGGGCTGCTGAGACAAGGCCAAGGGCCGCTGAGAAGAAATTTCGTCGAATGGAGCTTGACGAAATTACTTCAATTCCAGTATAACAGCGGTCGATGAAAGCACTTTACTTCGTCGAACGGCGATCGACGAACACGATCGACAAAACCACTTTAGCTTCAGAAAAACATCGATCAACGAAACAACTTCACTTCGTATAACGACGATCGACGAACGCGATCGACAAAATCACTTCAACTCGTCGAACGGCGCTCGACAAAAGGCGATCGACGAAAGAACTATAGTTCATAGAATGGAGCTCAATGAACGGTGATCGACGAAATCTCTTTAACTACAGCAAAACAGCGGTCGACGAAACTACTTCCGTTCGTCGAACGGAGCGCGACGAAGGCTGAACTCAGAATTTCAGCATAACTGGCCAACGAACGACGCTCGACGAAAATACTTCATTTCGTCGAACAGAGCTCGACGAACTCATCAAAATTCGTCGAACGAAAAATTACTTAGTAAAAAAAATGTTTCTTCCAACAGCAAATATACTTAAATTAAAATGTTTCTTCCAGCAGCAACTTTCTCTTAGCTATTTCTTTGTGTTTGAATATGAAGTACATCCCAATAGAGAGATTCCACATGAGTCAACACCTTGGTCCATACAATGAGGAATTACATTGCATAGGCCTGTGTTTAACGACTCATTGAAACCTGACATTGGTTTGTACTTAGCCATTTAAAACCTGCAAACACATTACTAGAAAACAACATCAAATACAATCTCAATTCAACTTAGTTCAAGGGGACTTCTTCAAATCAAGGTAATTGTGGATACAATTCCCAACAATCTCCCCTATTTGAAGAAGTTAGAACCTATGTACTATGTTGAATTTCACAGAGAGTAAATATTAATAAGTGTACATAAAGAGATAAGGAGAGTTAAAAAATTAGCTTTCCAACCTTCTCTCCCTTTCAACATCTCTCCCAACTTCAACTTCTCTCCCCCTTTCTGACTACTTCATATAGGGAAGGAAAATCATGAGAGATCAACATAGTGCTCCCCCTCAGCCACTGCATTGGAGTCCTCATTGGGAGTCGACTTTAAAAATATTGAATCATCTCCCCCTCAATCTTTTCTCCCCCTTAGAATTTCAGTGTCTGGACTGATTTCCTAAGCTTTTTAGCAATCTTGCTATATACTTCTTATTCTGGTTATGTACCACGAACATCCACTGTCCAACTACCTGATTAGAGTTTTGGTTGGCCCTTGGACATACCTGCAAACACAAATTAATTACCCTTAGGAACCCAAATGGAGTTGGGTCCTAGGTTCCTGGTTAGACGGCTTCCACTTGGATTGTTAACCTTGCGAGTGGTCGGCCTTGCATTATTAACTAGTGGAGTCTTATAATTTCTAGGATTAAACTAGGAATCTATGTCGAAGTGACCAACTTTGCCACAACACCAACAATCAAATCGATTGTATCGTCTCTTATTCTCCTGCTTTACCTTTTAGATGAGAGGTCTAGTAGGAGCAACATTCTTAGAAGTAGAAGCCTTGTGATTGCAACATACACACGGCTCCTTCTTCTCAAGAGGCTTAGCAACAATAGATTTGATCTTTGGTGCTTTCTTAGCTGACGGTCCATGCACGAATGAACCATAGTCCTTGATGATTACTTCTTCATGAGGAGCTTTGAATGGAGTCGTGTCAAAGTTTCGGGGTCTGCTCCATCCTTGATATATGTTGCTAGATTCAACATGTGTTGGTCTAGTAGAGTGACCATAGGATGCCTCAAAGTCAAAGGGGTTTGTCGGAAAAACTACCTTCCTGAATGAAGGTTGACTCTGATCAGCCTTTCCCTTTCCTTTCACGGCTCTTTTATCAGCAGCCTTACTACTTTCAACCTCATGACCAAGGCCGCTACCCTTCGCAGGAGCAAAAAATTTATCAATGAGTGGAAGAATAGTCTTTGGCTTCGAGAAGCTTTCTACGAGCTTCCTTTCCACCATTAATTTATCTTCTAGTTCATTTATAAACATCTCCTTAAGATTTAATAACTCAGTGGAGCTTTTAAGTTCGTCTTTCAAGAGTTGGATTTCATCTTTGAGAGGAGTTATTTTTTCAATTTCCTCCCTCAAATCTGATTCCACCGTCTTGAGAGATTCAATCTCTTTTGCTTGAGATTTAACTACCTTGCGACATTTGTCAAATCCCGCCAATATAGCCTTATACTGAACCATTAGATCTAAGTCTTCTTTTGAAGAATAGCCTTCATTCGCATTGGATCCAGTTTCAGAATTAGAAAGAGGAGTGTGCGAGTTTACCTTCCCTTCATAAGGGGTGTCGTAGTTATCTGAATTTGCCATAAGCCCAAAATAGGCTTCATCATTCGAGCTTGACTCGACTGAGTCGCTGTCGCTAAGAGTCTTGGTCTTCTTTGCTAAGAAGCTCTTTTCCTCTTTCCTCTTGATTTTGAAGGATTTCTTCTCTTTCTTCTTTTTGTATGGACATTCCGTACTTAAATGTCCTGGCTTATTACAACAATAACAAATAATATCATTCGAAATATGTGTTGAAATTATTGAAGTGGAGTGGAAGTTGGCCGGCGGTCTGCATATTGATGACCGCAGAGACCGCGCGGTCTCTGTGTTGGTGCTCTGTCGGTCTGGATCTAGCGGTCTGCTGTGTTGGCCGGTTTGTTCTTGCATGCTCCGGTCTCTTTTCGGCCTGCTCTGCTTAGTTGGTCTTTCTTCTCTGAAGAAGACCAGGCGGTCTGTTCTTGGGTAACCGTCGTGACAGGGCGACTTATGCAGGTCGGTCTGGCGACTTGTTTGAAGTCGGTCAGATGTTCTTGGTTTGTTCTTAGCGATCTAAGGAAGGAGTGATCTGTGTACGCATGACTTGTGTGCGGTCTGCTACTGACTTGCAGTCTTGGACAGGATGATGTCCAAGTGGTGTGATCGCGCGGTCTGCTCTATGAGACCGCTGGCGATCTGATGGGTGGTGACTGTATCTCTTGCGGCGGTGACGACATCCATCTTCTTGCCTATAGATAGGGATGCATGGCCCGTCATTCATAACGAGAACTGTAAGAACTAGAGCCTGGGTTGTTTTGTGTAGTCTCAACTTTGAGGTCGGGCAGTCTCAGAAGCGAGTTGACTGTTTGTTGTGTTCGCAGGTTTGCGGTCAGCAGGTTGCGGTCTCCTTCCTTGGTGATTTCTCAGTGGCTTGAGTAAATAGATCGGCAGCGGCTTTTCTGCGAACTGGTTTATGTTGTTCTTTTGCTGTTCGCAGCGAGCTCGACGATCAGGCGACCTTCTATGGTTAGGCGGTCTGAGTTGCGGTCTGGCAACAACTTATGTTCTTTGTTCAGTTCAATAAGCTCCAGTTCGTGCGGTCTGAGGTGGCGGTCCAGCAGTGCAGGTCATCTTGCTTGTTTTCTATTCATGCGGTCTCAGGACAAGCCGGGCGGCCTCTGGAGTTCAGCGGTTTGTGCGGTCTCTAATTGTCAAGCTGCCAGTTTTGTTTTTTGGTGTGTTTTGTTCTTCTCTCCTTCGTGATTCTTATGAATCATGTCTCGCCATGTATGTCTCGCACTGTAATCAAGTTTTGTGATTCAATAAAGACTATTGTATTGCTGTGTGGCATTGTGGTTGTTTGGCTATAACTCAGTTGATGCAACTCCTGCTTACTCCTAAATGATTCAAATCAAAATTTTACCTTGGTATCAAAGCGAGGTTCTTGGAGTGGATAAGCAGTGTTCAACTTGAGTTTCCATCATCTTTGTGAAGAAGAGACCACATAGTTTGCCATGGAAGCTGGATATGCAAGAGGGCTTGGTATTGAACTCCTCACATCGACTAACTTCAAGAAGTGGAAGTCGTGTATGGAGAGTTACTTACTTGGCGAGGATCTATGGGAGATAGTTGGAGGAGAAGACACACAAGAAGTTTTTCTAGCAGGAGATAATATGGCAGAGGTGAGATTTTGGAGGAGGACTAATGCAAAGGCAGAGTTCACACTCAAGAGGGCTATCTCACCAGAGCTATTCGATCACCTCATTGGATGTAAATCAGCTGCTGAAATTTGGATGTGTTTGGACGGGCTGTTCAATAAGAGGAATGTAGCTCGGCTACAGTTTCTTGAAAATGAGTTGGTGAAGGCCTCTCAAGGTGATCTTTCTATCTCTACCTTCTTTCTCAAGATGAAGAACCTCACAGCAGAGATTTCTGCATTGGACCCTGATGAGCCCATCTCGGAGGAAAAACTGAAGAGGCATATCATCCGCGGGTTGCGGAAGGAGTATCTTGCTTTTGTGACATTAGTTCAGGGTTGGGCAAATCAGCCATCTCTGTTGGAGCTGGAAAACTTACTTGCTTCGCAGGAAAGTTTGGCAAGACAGATGGCGGGAACTTCGATCTCTGGGGGGGATAGTGATGTGTTGTTCTCTGGGAAGAAGAAGAAGAAGAAGTGGGAGAAGAAGAAGCCAGGTCCTGATGAACCATCTACTTCAGGTCAGCAGGATAGGGGTTATGCTTCTAAGTCTGATTGGAAGAAGAAGGGAGAGGGACCAAGGTGCTTCAGATGCAATAAGACTGGCCACTTCAAGAAGGATTGTCAGGTTAATCTTCAGCCGGGACATGCAGCGGAGAAGGAGAAGCCAAAGCCTGATGAAGCTGGATGGGGAGGAGCCTTTGCGGCCAATATGACGGCGATGCCCGTTAAGGCCTTGGCTGCGATCAACGTCGAAGAGGATTGGATTGTGGATTCAGGGTGTGGGCATCACCTCACCGGGGATGAATCAAAGTTCTCTTCTTTGTCGCCTTACTTAGGTAACGATGCCATCATTACAGCTGATAATTCTGTTCATGCAGTAGAACAAGAAGGTGTTGTCTCTCTCAGCAGTGATAAGGGTCCACTCACATTAAGGAGTGTTTATCACATGCCGGGTATGAAGAAGAATCTTTTCTCTGTGACCAATGCGGTCGATGCCGGTTATCACGTTCTGTTTGGCCCAACATAAGTGAAGTTTCTTAAAACTCATTCGGAGATAAAGGGAGATGTTATTCATGTTGGAAAGCGGGTAAAGGACTTGTTCGTTTTGTCGACAAGTACCTATATTGACAAGATGAAGACCAATGATAGCACGACTATTTGGCATGAAAGGTTGGGGCATGTAGGCATGGACAAATTGAAGGCTATGGCGGTAAGGGGCCTTGTCAAGAACTTGCCTAGCTTGTCCTCCTATGGAGACGGTCATGTTTGTGTGGGATGTCAGTTTGGTAAGTCTCATCGACTTCCATTTGATAAATCGCAAACAAGATGCAAAGCACCGTTGGAGTGCATTCACGGTGATTTGATGGGACCGAATGCCACCCCAAGCCTTGGAGGCAACATATATATGTTGGTGTTGATCGATGATTATACCAGATATGTATGGGTGTATTTTCTAAAAGAGAAGTCGGAAGCCTTTACAAAGTTCGTGGAGTTCAAGGAGATGATGGAAGGTCGGTTAGGCCTGTGGGTGAAAAAATTGAGAACTGACAATGGTGGGGAGTTCACCTCTGGTGAGTTCCCAAGTTTTTGCAGGAAGCACGGCGTCCGGAGAGAGCTCACTTGTGCCCATACTCCACAGCAAAACGGCGTTGCAGAGCGGAAGATCTGTCATCTGACGGAAACCTGCAAATGCTGGCTTCATGCCAAGAGTATCCCAAAGTCATTTTGGACGGAGGGAATGTCTTGTGCGGCATATGTCATCAACAGGATGCCTCTAAATCCTATCAACATGAAGACCCCTCACGAACTGATGTTCAAGGAGAAGCCAAGTGTTGCACACCTTCGGGTGTTCGGGTCAACCTGTTATGTGCATATTCCTGATGCTCTTCGGACAAAGTTAGATGCGAAAGCAAGGAGGCTAGTCTTTGTTGGATATGATGAGTGGAAGAAGGGATGGAGATGCATGGATCCTGAGACACGAAGATCAGTGGTATCTCGGGATGTGGTGTTCGATGAGGTGACTTCTTACAAGGAGAGTTTAGGAGATGAACTACCGGAAAGCAGGGTTGATGAAAAAGGGAAGGCTGCGGAAAATCTTCAAGTGGAGTTGCCTGTTTCACGAGGAGCTCCAGCTATGTCAAGCTCAGAGATGGAGGATTCAGGTTCTGGAATCAGGGGGAGCGATGCTCCAAGTTCACCTGGAAGAGAAGCTAGCATAGAAGAAGCAGCTGAGGAGGTGGTTAGTCAGGAGCAACCTCTTAGGAGGTCGAAGAGAACTATCAAGCCACCTGATCGATACACAGGAGGAAACATGGTGAGCTTTGTCTCATGTTTCTTTGCTGGTCCTTTGGATGAGAGGGAGCCGTCTAGCTTTGAGAAGGCCAAAGGCATGAAGCAGTGGGACATTGCTATGTAGGAGGAGATGGATTCTCTCAAGAAGAATGAGACTTGGTCTTTAGTGCCCAGGACCAAGGGCATTAGCCCTGTGACATGCAAGTGGGTCTATAGTTCAAGAAGAAAGCTGACGACACAATCGAGCGATACAAGGCTCGCCTTGTGGCTCGCGGGTTCTCACAACAGTACGGAGAAGATTATGATGAGACGTTCAGTCCAGTGGCAAAGATGACTTCGGTTCGATTTATTATTGCTTTGGCGGCATCTAGTGGATGGGAGATTTGGCAACTCGATGTGAAGAATGCTTTCTTATACGGAGAGATTGACAAGGATATCTTCATGATCCAACCGCCGGGCTTCATCTTGGAGGATTGTCCGGACTACCTCTACAAACTGAAGAAAGCCCTGTATGGGTTGAAGCAAGCGCCTCGGGCGTGGTATGGTAAGATCACGGAGTATCTTCTATTCTGCGGGTTCCTTGCTTCAGACTATGATTCTAGCTTGTTCGTCAATAAGGAGGGGGTGCTTCGGGTTATTGTTCTGCTGTATGTGGATGACATGATTGTCACCGGGAACTCGAAGGAGGCAATAGCTAGGCTGAGAGCCGAGCTTGCTATCAGATTTGAGATGAAGGATCTGGGTGAGCTTCACCATTTCCTTGGACTCAAGGTTCAGAGGCGGGAGAGCGGAGTGTTCATTTCTCAGGCTGGATATGCGGAGCTGATCGTTCAGCGAATCGGCATGGAGGAAGGGAAGAACAGCTCTATACCTCTGGAACAACATCATAAACATCGAAAGCATGAGGGGAGAATTCTATCTGAATCATTGGTGTTCCGAGCTCTGGTTGGGAGCTTGATCTACTTGACGATCACAAGGCCTGATATTGCTTATGCAGTTGGCAAGGTGAGTAAGCACATGGCAGAACCACGGAAACCTCATCTTCTGGTGGCTAAAGAAATTTTGAAATATGTGAAGTCGACCTCTGATCTGGGTCTCCTATATAGGAGAGGGTCAAGCTTGGAGTTGCTTGGATACATGGATGCTGATTATGGGGGATACATGGATGATCGGAGATCAACGTCTAGTTTTGTCTTTATGACAGGCCCCACAGCTATTTCTTGGTGCAGCAAAAAGCAGGACTTGGTGTCCGTATCTACCACAGAAGCGGAATACAAGGCTTCGGCCTTGGCAGCTCAGGAAGCCGTTTGGCTCAGGAGGTTGGTGGAGGACGTTCATGAGGAGGTTCGAGGTCCCACTATGCTACGATGGGACAATGAGAGTGCTCTCAAGCTGGTTAATAATCCAGTCTGTCATGCGAGGACCAAGCACATTGAGATTGAGCACCATTTCATTCGTGAGAAGGTGTTGGGAGGATCTCTTATGGTCGAGCATGTTCGGAGTGTGGACAATGTTGCAGACATCTTCACAAAGCCGCTAGCGAAGGGACTGCTTACACGGTTGCGGAGTTTACCTGGGCTAGTTTCCACTTCCCACTTCAAGGGTGAGTGTTGAAATTATTGAAGTGGAGTGGAAGTTGGCCGGCAGTCTACATATTGATGACCGCAGAGACCACACGGTCTCTGTGTTGGTGCTCTGTCGGTCTGGCTCTGGCAGTCTGCTGTGTTGGCCGTTTTGTTCTTGCATGTTCCGGTCTCTTTTCGGTCTGCTCTGCTTAGTAGGTCTTTCTTCTCTGTAGAATACCGTGCGGTCTGTTCTTGGGTAACCGCCGTGACCGGGCGACTTATGCAGGTCGGTTTGGCGACTTATTTGAAGTCGGTCAGATGTTCTTGGTTTATTCTTAGCGATTTAAGGAAGGAGTAATCTGTGTCCGTGTGGCTTGTGCGCGGTCTGCTACTGAATTGCGGTCTTGGAATGGATGTTGTCCAAGTGGTGTGATCGTGCGGTCTGCTCTATGAGACCACTGACGATCTGATGGGTGGTGACTGTATCTCTTGCGGCGGTGATGAGATCCATCTTCTTGCCTATAAATAAGGATGCATTGCCCATCATTCATAATGAGAACTGTAAGAACTAGAGCCTGGGTTGTTTCTTGCGGTCTCAACTTTGAGGTCGGGCGGTCTCGGAAGCGAGTTGACTATTTGTTGTGTTCGCAGGTTTGCGGTCAGCAGGCTGCGGTCTCCTTCCTTGGTGATTTCCCAGTGGCTTGAGTAAACAGTTTGGTAGCGGCTTGTCTGCAAACTGGTTTATGTTGTTCTTGTGTTGTTCGCAGCGAGCTCGACGATCAGGTGACCTTCTATGGTTAGGCGGTCTGAGTTGCGGTCTGACAACAACTTCTGTTCTTTGTTCAATTCAATAAGCTCCAGTTCGTGCGGTCTGAGGTGTCGGTCTTGCAGTGCAGGTCCTCTTGCCTGTTTTCTGTTCGTGCGGTCTTAGGACAAGCCGGGCGGTCTCTGGAGTTCAGCGGTTTGTGCGGTCTCTGCTTGTCAATCCGCCAGTTTTGTTTTTTGGTGTGTTTTGTTCTTCTCTCCTTCGTGATTCTTATGAATCATGTCTCGCCATGTATGTCTCGCACTGTAATCAAGTTTTGTGATTCAATAAAGACTATTGTGTTGCTGTGTGGCATTGTGGTTGTTTGGCTATAACTCAGTTGATGCAACTCCTGCTTACCCCTAAACGATTCAAATCAAAATTTTTAACAATATGTTTATTCGGTTTAGTTTTATACCTGTCGTTGCTGTGTTCCTTCTTGTGATGTTCATCATTACGTCTTGATCTTCTATGATCTGAAGAGGACTGACTTTTCCTTTGGCTTCTTTTTCTGAGCAACCTCTTGAATTTCTGGGAGAGCGAAGAGAACTCTCCATCAGACATATCAGAGCTTGAGGGGCAAGCATCTGATTCATCATCTTCATCTGAGGATTGTCTCCTGACAGATGATGTAGCTTTATTTCTTCTTGACCCTTCGGCTCTCAACGCTACAGACTTCTCTCATCCAGAAGTCGAGTATCCTTCTTCTTCTGCTTTTCTAATGCTGAGCTTTAGTTCATGGGAAAGAAGTTTCCCAAACAGTATCTGTGGCTCCATGGTAGCCAACTTTCCGAATTCCCGGATGGCAATTGCCTTGGTATCCCATTCTTTCGTCATGGATCTCAAGAACTTGTCTTTCAATTCTCCGACGGTGAATTCTCGGTCATAATTCCTAAGACCGTTTACGATCTTAAAAAACTTCTCATAAGTATCAGAAATGGAGTCTCTTAGATCTTGCTTGAATGCTTCATATTATTGGTTTAGAAACAATCGTCGATCATCCCTCACTTCTTCTGCACCTTCCATAAGAACAACTAGAGAATCCCACATCTCCTTGGCAGACTTGCAGTGTACAAGGTTTTGCAACATAGAATCATCCACTGCACCGACAATGATGTTCTTTGCCTTCTTGTCCAAGGCGACGAGAGCAATCTCATCTTTAGTTAACTCCAGCATCTTCTTTGGAACCTGAATGGTTGAATTTGTTGAAGAAGGTTTCATCGGAACATGTGGACCTTCCTCAACAATCTGAAAATTTCTCGGGTCGGTGGCTTCCATGTAGAACTTCACTCTTTCCTTCCACATGGGGAAGTTCTCCTTATTGCAGACTGGCAACTTGACAGAATCCTTGGATCTTTCCATTCCAGACATACTTGCTCTTGCAACTAGACTTAGAGATCTTGTTCAAGGTGTTAACCTTTAGTGAACAACCTACCTCTGATACCAATTGAAAGTGTCTAGTTGCCTACCTAAATCCCCTAGAGGGGGGGGGGGGTGAATAGGTGGATTCTACGGTTTTTTGCGGAATTAAAACTTTTAGATAAAAGCGCACAGAAACCAAAAGAGCACAACACAACACAAGGATTTATAGTGGTTCCCCGATATGGGTAGTCCACTTTCCACCTCACCTATCTAGCACGACCGGCTAGACTAGGCTACTTCATTATTCTCGGATTATGAATAATCCTACAACTCGGAGTCACCACTCATACAACTCAGAGACAAAGCTCTTACAAACTCGAAAGAAAAACTTCCTACAAACTCGGAGACAACTATCCTACAACTCAGAGTAAAACTCCTACAAACTCGGAAGAAAAACTTCTTACAACTCGGAGACAACGCTCCTACAACTCAGAGTAAAACTCCTACATCGGAAGTGAAACTTCATACGAACTTGGAAGTAGAGACTTCCAACAAAATGTGTAAAAGGAATTTTTACAACACTTTAGATTGAGAATCAATCTTCTAGAATCTCTAAGAGATTCAACTTCTTCAGATCTGGAAAAGGGAGATCTTCTTCTTCCTTGAATGAAATGAAAGCTTAATCTTGAAAGAGGAAGAAGAAATCTGACTAGAGGGAATTAGATCTGAATGCTTATCGAGACAACAAGATCTGTAAAGGAACTTGAATGAGTCTTGAATATGTGATCCTGTTGTATCGAAACTTAAAGGCCAAACGTGCAAAAAACATGTCGGCAACAAAAAGGGTTTTTGGAAGAACAAACAATAGCCGACGATGATTCTTATGATCTATCTTAGAACTTGAGAATTGACTAGATCTGATAATAGACTTTGAAGAATCTTAGCATAGAGATCCGATCGAAACTTTCTTTGAGAGGAATCGAGAATACAACTTGTCGGCGACGAGAAAGTCTTGCGAGAACGAGATAGTCGGCAGACTGATATTACGATGATTTTCTTTTGATTCACGATTAGAGCTTTTAGAAATAACCCTTAGATATTTATATCATTCTTCTCCAATGGCTATATGCGAGATTTAAGGAAAACCTTCCATCTGTAGAGTACATGGCGGAAGCCATAATTGGAAGGCCAACTTTTCCAACGACTATAAGCGAGCTTTAGGGAAAATCTTCCACGTGTAGCGTACATTGCGGAAGCCCTAATTGGAAGGCCGACAGTGATTTGAAAAACACGCTAGAACAATTTGTCGGCTGAGGAAAAACGCTGAGACAAGTGATGCGATAATTTCGGCAAGTGCACCGGTCGCGCAAGTAATAATAATGGGGAAAATCCCCGAGTGTCGGTCTCTTGAGGAACACAGTAAGGTGGAGTTAGTTTTCGAGGAAGGACTTGAGATTGAAGTCCTTAACGTGGATGGAATGCGGAGGAGTTGGGTTGGCTTTTGGAAAAACAAAATAAAAGCTAACAACTACTCCTATGCAATGCCGCTATGCAAAGCTTCGCTTGGCGGGATGGAGACTAGGCAGGCCTTGAGCGCGCTGCGTCGAAAGGGCGGCTGGACGAGTAGGCAAACGGATCGAACTATGCAGGCCTTGAGCGCGCTGCTTCGTTAGGCGGGATGGAATACGGGCCGCGATGCCACGCTTCGGTAGGCGGATGGGCGAGTGGGCTAGTGGAATGAGGGTCGCAAGCACCTCTTCGATAAGCACGCCACTAGCAATTGCTAGTGCGGCACCGGACACGGTGGTGGGATGGAAAATGGAATGGGGCGCACCTCAAGCACACAAATAAACAAAAAGGGTATTTCACATAGACATGAAATAACTTTAAATAGCAAGGTTTATAGTGTTCTTCATCAAAATACAAAAGATCTAACTATTACAACAATCAATAAAAGGAGAACAAGGCAAGGAATCGACCGAATCCGAAGGCTCGTTGAAGATTCACGGTTGGAATCGCCGGGTTGTCAATCCGCGTCCAAGCTCGGTCCACAACTACGTCCGGGGTAGAGAGAGCTGTCACGACTCTCCAATAGACCCGTCTTCTTCGTGTCACGATCCGGTAGAGGTTGCAAACTTCCTCTTGCTTGACGGTAATGGCGGCTAGGTCTTCCTTTGGAGCTCTTGGATGAAGGAGGAGGCCGAGAGGAAACTCCGGCTCAAGATTGGCGTGAAGAGCAAGCCCGGAGCACCTCCATATGGTGGGCGACGGTGGAGGGGCGAAATCGGGCGGAACCGGGCGGAAAACGGCGCTGAAAATCGGGATGATGACCTAAAATCGCGAGCAGGGAATTTATAGGCGCTGGAATTAAACAGTGCGCACGGTCAGTGGCGCACGACCAGTGGTCGTGCGCACTAGAATCCTGTGATCGTGCGCTCTGCCTGGACGGAACCTGCAAAGACAGAAATTATAAAATAACATGTTCGCACGAGCAGTGGCGCACGACCGGTGGTCGTGCGCGCTGGCATTGATGGTCGTGCGCACTGCACCAAACAGAACTCATAAAAAAGGGTCAAGTGCACACGATCAGTGGCGCACGACCAGTGGTCGTGCGCAATAGAACCGGTGATCGTGCGCAGTGTTCCTGTGCAGAATTGCACCGGGAACACTCGCACGACTCCTATTCCAGGCACAACCACAAATCTAGCCACTGAAAGTGGCACTTGACAGCACATGAATACTACTAATGATAATAAGCACGAAAATCACACCAAAGTGGGCCTAGATGTGCACCTAGCATGGATTGATCAATATGAACTATAACAGGGCTAAAGTGCGGTGAAATGACTAGAAAAACGGCCCAAATGAGTCCATAAAAGTGTATATGATCAGGACTCATCACACCCCCAGACTTAACTGTTTGCGCGTCCCGAGCAAACACATTCTACGCGAACGGGGAAAGAAAAGTAGATGGCTTAAAATTACAATACAAAGTACCATGCGAAGTCGCATGCTCACGTGCATAAGAACGATAGTAGAAAAGACTACTGATTATAAAAACAGTTTATATATTTCTAAAAGAGTAAACGCATATTACAACTACTCAAAATGGTGAACAACGGTGAATCATTCAGTCATGCATACGGAGAAAGTAAACTAAGCGCTGAGACGAGCATTGCCCAAGATCGGGATGCGGGAAAAACTCCACTGAAATCCATCAGTGTCGGTGACCATAAGCTTGCCCGGTCACATTCTCTCCACGACACTAGATTGGTTCATAGCATGTGTCAGTAGGACTTTAGGTTAGAGATGGGGCTTGGGTTACGGTGAGGTAAACAATGATAAACAGGACGGCTTAAATCACCTAACCCAAATGAGCTTTAAGAATAACTACCCGTGCACCAAAATCGAATGCAAGTGCACAACACCCCCAGACTTGGACTTTTGCAACTCAGGTGTGTGCACCGCCTACTCCCAATACATAATTTCTCGACATGATTTTCAATAAAACTCATTTTTCTTTCTTCTCTCTTTTTTTCATTTTTCTTTTCTTTCAATTTTCTTTTTCTTATCTTTTTCTTTCAGCAGAATTTTTTTTTCAAATGCGCACACCCACAGATTCTCAAAATAAACACCACAATCAACACCCCCCAAGATGTGAATAAATTCATAACTAAAGCTCAGATTTGAGTGTGCGACTAGGTTAGGCTTTTAGGCTTTGGTGAGATATATGTGGAGCTGAATCAAGGAAAGGGTAGGCACAAAGGGGCTAGCAAGGGTAGACGATAGGCATGAAATAAAAAGTTCAACCGGGCCAAAATAATGGCCTACGTCATTCTCACGCACTAGAACTATCCTATGCCAATGCTTCAAGAATCGCTTGGGGCAAGTTCTAGTCACCGAGAAAGATTCTCCTTTCTCCCGACTCAAGCAATACGAATCTAACGATCGTGTACACACATCCCTATGCTACCGTTTGATTCCATCGGATTCACCATTTGAGTAGAGTAAACAACATTTACACTAATAAGAAAAATATAAAACCATAGCATAAAAAGAAATCTACTCTACACGAAATTCTATGCAACCGAGCACTCGACTAGGAGCACTACTAGAGTCAACATTTTACTCTGCTACATAATCCTAAGCCATCACCTAGACTTTCCCAAATAAGCAGAAGAATTAAATTCACAACAGAGCAGGCAAACAGATGAGTACGCGCTCAAGTGGGTGATGTGGTGTGCAATGAAAATAAACAAAACATTTTAAATGGAATCTTCTAGCATGCAGTGCAATAGTGCGCGTGAGCGGGTAAACAAAACTACTCTCCCCCAGACTTAAACTAAACAATCCACAAAACATATGACATGAAAATCAGCATAGGGCTAGGGGAAGAGAGTACCCAATGCTCAGCAAGTGAGCATACCAGAAGATTGGCGTGTAAGCTAAAATGAAGCTGCAGCATCCGCCATCCAGAAAAGATACCTGCAGGGGTCAGCTCCGCAAAAACAAAAGAAAATAGAAAACTGAAAAGAAATATTACTAACTAAACATGATTAGATGAAATAAAAATGCAGAAAAGAAAGATAACTACTGGGGTTATTGTCATCCCAGCACGACTTATTCAACTTTAAGAGTTCTAGCTAATGGGCCTATGGAAGGAGAAGTGGACAGGTAACTGGCCTAATATCCGTGTCGGTAGCGGGTACCTATACGGTGATAGAACAGTCACCCCTCTACCTGCATAAAGATAAAACCTGCCCATCACAGGTAGAGGGAAAAGAAAGTAAGAAGAGGAGGAGGCCTGGTCCTCACTCATCTTACCAAAAATATCCTTGCCCAGCAAGGTATCGTCTGCGGCAGGTTCGCAGGAGGAGAAGGCAATGAGTGGAGCTTCCTCAACGGAGGGGGAATAAATCTCCTCACATGAGAGGATACTCTCATCATTGACTTGAGCAAAAAGCTCCAAGTCCTCCTGAAGTACCTGTGAAGATTCAACCTGCACAGGCTCGGGTGAAGAGGGGGGATCGAGAAGTAAACAAGATGAAGAACATAAATAATCAAAAATCGGGGGAGTGGTCCCGGTCTCACTCCCATTAGGTTGGGGAAGTAAAATAATGTTTGCATTGTCATCAATGCTACAAGATTCGGCGGGATCAACGGTGGCCAGGCTTAGGATTTGGACTTCCTCCACCGGTGCTGAGGAAAATTCCTCTTCACCTAGAAGGTTGTCCTCCTCCATAGGAATAGGCACAACACTCAGATCAACCGCCTCCTCCTGCGACACATCATCAACAATGTCGTCTGAGACGAGTGTAGTATGCACAACAGGGAGAGGAATAGTGCTCGGATAAAAGTCGAGCACCGATTCCTCACAAAGAATCGAATCCACTAGGGGTGGTGGATGCACCGGGAGAATAGGCTCAGCAATGTCGGTGCCCAGATCAGCCACACATCCAGTGATCGTGTCCATGTCATACCCTTCAAGATGTGAAGGTGATAAAGACACATAACCGGATGTTGAAGGTGTGCTGCCAGAGTTAGGAGTTGGGACGATCCGGATATCCGGCTCGTCATCCTCATCCAATTGGTGACGAAAAGCAGCACAATCCTTCAGGGCGTGATCTGTGCTCTGACAAAACTGGCATTGCCTTGAGGGCTTCTTTGGCACAGTGGGAGCTGGAGCCGAGAAGAAGTACGACGGTAAAGGCTCAGCAGAGTAGCCATAAGACTTACGCGCACCATATGGAGTACCAGACGAAGTCGGTGCTCCATATGCTGGGCTATAAGAATTATGCCTACTATTCTCCGTAGGGCATTCATCACTAGAGTGGGAGGTAGCTCCACACCAACGGCAACGGAAATTGAGATGTGCCCACATAGTGCGAAGATAAAACGATTCAAAATAAAGATGCTATTGTGCAAAATACTACACCTAACAATAATTACTAAAGCAACCTAATTAAAACAGGAAAAAGGAATAAAAAGAAATAAGACAAAGAAATGCAATTTACAAATGGAAGGGCTTCTCTCTCAGGTTCTCCCTCTCCAGAAAACTCACACGACTGTGTTCCCCGGCAACGGCGCCAAAAACTTGATGCGATAATTTCGGCAAGTGCACCGGTCGCGCAAGTAATAATAATGGGGAAAATCCCCGAGTGTCGGTCTCTTGAGGAACACAGTAAGGTGGAGTTAGGTTTCGAGGAAGGACTTGAGATTGAAGTCCTTAACGTGGATGGAATGCGGAGGAGTTGGGTTGGCTTTTGGAAAAACAAAATAAAAGCTAACAACTACTCCTATGCAATGCCGCTATGCAAAGCTTCGCTTGGCGGGATGGAGACTAGGCAGGCCTTGAGCGCGCTGCGTCGAAAGGGCGGCTGGACGAGTAGGCAAACGGATCGAACTATGCAGGCCTTGAGCGCGCTGCTTCGTTAGGCGGGATGGAATACGGGCCGCGATGCCACGCTTCGGTAGGCGGATGGGCGAGTGGGCTAGCGGAATGAGGGTCGCAAGCACCTCTTCGATAAGCACGCCACTAGCAATTGCTAGTGCGGCACCGGACACGGTGGTGGGATGGAAAATGGAATGGGGCGCACCTCAAGCACACAAATAAACAAAAAGGGTATTTCACATAGACATGAAATAACTTTAAATAGCAAGGTTTATAGTGTTCTTCATCAAAATACAAAAGATCTAACTATTACAACAATCAATAAAAGGAGAACAAGGCAAGGAATCGACCGAATCCGAAGGCTCGTTGAAGATTCACGGTTGGAATCGCCGGGTTGTCAATCCGCGTCCAAGCTCGGTCCACAACTACGTCCGGGGTAGAGAGAGCTGTCACGACTCTCCAATAGACCCGTCTTCTTCGTGTCACGATCCGGTAGAGGTTGCAAACTTCCTCTTGCTTGACGGTAATGGCGGCTAGGTCTTCCTTTGGAGCTCTTGGATGAAGGAGGAGGCCGAGAGGAAACTCCGGCTCAAGATTGGCGTGAAGAGCAAGCCCGGAGCACCTCCATATGGTGGGCGACGGTGGAGGGGCGAAATCGGGCGGAACCGGGCGGAAAACGGCGCTGAAAATCGGGATGATGACCTAAAATCGCGAGCAGGGAATTTATAGGCGCTGGAATTAAACAGTGCGCACGGTCAGTGGCGCACGACCAGTGGTCGTGCGCACTAGAATCCTGTGATCGTGCGCTCTGCCTGGACGGAACCTGCAAAGACAGAAATTATAAAATAACATGTTCGCACGAGCAGTGGCGCACGACCGGTGGTCGTGCGCGCTGGCATTGATGGTCGTGCGCACTGCACCAAACAGAACTCATAAAAAAGGGTCAAGTGCACACGATCAGTGGCGCACGACCAGTGGTCGTGCGCAATAGAACCGGTGATCGTGCGCAGTGTTCCTGTGCAGAATTGCACCGGGAACACTCGCACGACTCCTATTCCAGGCACAACCACAAATCTAGCCACTGAAAGTGGCACTTGACAGCACATGAATACTACTAATGATAATAAGCACGAAAATCACACCAAAGTGGGCCTAGATGTGCACCTAGCATGGATTGATCAATATGAACTATAACAGGGCTAAAGTGCGGTGAAATGACTAGAAAAACGGCCCAAATGAGTCCATAAAAGTGTATATGATCAGGACTCATCACACCCCCAGACTTAACTGTTTGCGCGTCCCGAGCAAACACATTCTACGCGAACGGGGAAAGAAAAGTAGATGGCTTAAAATTACAATACAAAGTACCATGCGAAGTCGCATGCTCACGTGCATAAGAACGATAGTAGAAAAGACTACTGATTATAAAAACAGTTTATATATTTCTAAAAGAGTAAACGCATATTACAACTACTCAAAATGGTGAACAACGGTGAATCATTCAGTCATGCATACGGAGAAAGTAAACTAAGCGCTGAGACGAGCATTGCCCAAGATCGGGATGCGGGAAAAACTCCACTGAAATCCATCAGTGTCGGTGACCATAAGCTTGCCCGGTCACATTCTCTCCACGACACTAGATTGGTTCATAGCATGTGTCAGTAGGACTTTAGGTTAGAGATGGGGCTTGGGTTACGGTGAGGTAAACAATGATAAACAGGACGGCTTAAATCACCTAACCCAAATGAGCTTTAAGAATAACTACCCGTGCACCAAAATCGAATGCAAGTGCACAACACCCCCAGACTTGGACTTTTGCAACTCAGGTGTGTGCACCGCCTACTCCCAATACATAATTTCTCGACATGATTTTCAATAAAACTCATTTTTCTTTCTTCTCTCTTTTTTTCATTTTTCTTTTCTTTCAATTTTCTTTTTCTTATCTTTTTCTTTCAGCAGAATTTTTTTTTCAAATGCGCACACCCACAGATTCTCAAAATAAACACCACAATCAACACCCCCCAAGATGTGAATAAATTCATAACTAAAGCTCAGATTTGAGTGTGCGACTAGGTTAGGCTTTTAGGCTTTGGTGAGATATATGTGGAGCTGAATCAAGGAAAGGGTAGGCACAAAGGGGCTAGCAAGGGTAGACGATAGGCATGAAATAAAAAGTTCAACCGGGCCAAAATAATGGTCTACGTCATTCTCACGCACTAGAACTATCCTATGCCAATGCTTCAAGAATCGCTTGGGGCAAGTTCTAGTCACCGAGAAAGATTCTCCTTTCTCCCGACTCAAGCAATACGAATCTAACGATCGTGTACACACATCCCTATGCTACCGTTTGATTCCATCGGATTCACCATTTGAGTAGAGTAAACAACATTTACACTAATAAGAAAAATATAAAACCATAGCATAAAAAGAAATCTACTCTACACGAAATTCTATGCAACCGAGCACTCGACTAGGAGCACTACTAGAGTCAACATTTTACTCTGCTACATAATCCTAAGCCATCACCTAGACTTTCCCAAATAAGCAGAAGAATTAAATTCACAACAGAGCAGGCAAACAGATGAGTACGCGCTCAAGTGGGTGATGTGGTGTGCAATGAAAATAAACAAAACATTTTAAATGGAATCTTCTAGCATGCAGTGCAATAGTGCGCGTGAGCGGGTAAACAAAACTACTCTCCCCCAGACTTAAACTAAACAATCCACAAAACATATGACATGAAAATCAGCATAGGGCTAGGGGAAGAGAGTACCCAATGCTCAGCAAGTGAGCATACCAGAAGATTGGCGTGTAAGCTAAAATGAAGCTGCAGCATCCGCCATCCAGAAAAGATACCTGCAGGGGTCAGCTCCGCAAAAACAAAAGAAAATAGAAAACTGAAAAGAAATATTACTAACTAAACATGATTAGATGAAATAAAAATGCAGAAAAGAAAGATAACTACTGGGGTTATTGTCATCCCAGCACGACTTATTCAACTTTAAGAGTTCTAGCTAATGGGCCTATGGAAGGAGAAGTGGACAGGTAACTGGCCTAATATCCGTGTCGGTAGCGGGTACCTATACGGTGATAGAACAGTCACCCCTCTACCTGCATAAAGATAAAACCTGCCCATCACAGGTAGAGGGAAAAGAAAGTAAGAAGAGGAGGAGGCCTGGTCCTCACTCATCTTACCAAAAATATCCTTGCCCAGCAAGGTATCGTCTGCGGCAGGTTCGCAGGAGGAGAAGGCAATGAGTGGAGCTTCCTCAACGGAGGGGGAATAAATCTCCTCACATGAGAGGATACTCTCATCATTGACTTGAGCAAAAAGCTCCAAGTCCTCCTGAAGTACCTGTGAAGATTCAACCTGCACAGGCTCGGGTGAAGAGGGGGGATCGAGAAGTAAACAAGATGAAGAACATAAATAATCAAAAATCGGGGGAGTGGTCCCGGTCTCACTCCCATTAGGTTGGGGAAGTAAAATAATGTTTGCATTGTCATCAATGCTACAAGATTCGGCGGGATCAACGGTGGCCAGGCTTAGGATTTGGACTTCCTCCACCGGTGCTGAGGAAAATTCCTCTTCACCTAGAAGGTTGTCCTCCTCCATAGGAATAGGCACAACACTCAGATCAACCGCCTCCTCCTGCGACACATCATCAACAATGTCGTCTGAGATGAGTGTAGTATGCACAACAGGGAGAGGAATAGTGCTCGGATAAAAGTCGAGCACCGATTCCTCACAAAGAATCGAATCCACTAGGGGTGGTGGATGCACCGGGAGAATAGGCTCAGCAATGTCGGTGCCCAGATCAGCCACACATCCAGTGATCGTGTCCATGTCATACCCTTCAAGATGTGAAGGTGATAAAGACACATAACCGGATGTTGAAGGTGTGCTGCCAGAGTTAGGAGTTGGGACGATCCGGATATCCGGCTCGTCATCCTCATCCAATTGGTGACGAAAAGCAGCACAATCCTTCAGGGCGTGATCTGTGCTCTGACAAAACTGGCATTGCCTTGAGGGCTTCTTTGGCACAGTGGGAGCTGGAGCCGAGAAGAAGTACGACGGTAAAGGCTCAGCAGAGTAGCCATAAGACTTACGCGCACCATATGGAGTACCAGACGAAGTCGGTGCTCCATATGCTGGGCTATAAGAATTATGCCTACTATTCTCCGTAGGGCATTCATCACTAGAGTGGGAGGTAGCTCCACACCAACGGCAACGGAAATTGAGATGTGCCCACATAGTGCGAAGATAAAACGATTCAAAATAAAGATGCTATTGTGCAAAATACTACACCTAACAATAATTACTAAAGCAACCTAATTAAAACAGGAAAAAGGAATAAAAAGAAATAAGACAAAGAAATGCAATTTACAAATGGAAGGGCTTCTCTCTCAGGTTCTCCCTCTCCAGAAAACTCACACGACTGTGTTCCCCGGCAACGGCGCCAAAAACTTGATGCGATAATTTCGGCAAGTGCACCGGTCGCGCAAGTAATAATAATGGGGAAAATCCCCGAGTGTCGGTCTCTTGAGGAACACAGTAAGGTGGAGTTAGGTTTCGAGGAAGGACTTGAGATTGAAGTCCTTAACGTGGATGGAATGCGGAGGAGTTGGGTTGGCTTTTGGAAAAACAAAATAAAAGCTAACAACTACTCCTATGCAATGCCGCTATGCAAAGCTTCGCTTGGCGGGATGGAGACTAGGCAGGCCTTGAGCGCGCTGCGTCGAAAGGGCGGCTGGACGAGTAGGCAAACGGATCGAACTATGCAGGCCTTGAGCGCGCTGCTTCGTTAGGCGGGATGGAATACGGGCCGCGATGCCACGCTTCGGTAGGCGGATGGGCGAGTGGGCTAGCGGAATGAGGGTCGCAAGCACCTCTTCGATAAGCACGCCACTAGCAATTGCTAGTGCGGCACCGGACACGGTGGTGGGATGGAAAATGGAATGGGGCGCACCTCAAGCACACAAATAAACAAAAAGGGTATTTCACATAGACATGAAATAACTTTAAATAGCAAGGTTTATAGTGTTCTTCATCAAAATACAAAAGATCTAACTATTACAACAATCAATAAAAGGAGAACAAGGCAAGGAATCGACCGAATCCGAAGGCTCGTTGAAGATTCACGGTTGGAATCGCCGGGTTGTCAATCCGCGTCCAAGCTCGGTCCACAACTACGTCCGGGGTAGAGAGAGCTGTCACGACTCTCCAATAGACCCGTCTTCTTCGTGTCACGATCCGGTAGAGGTTGCAAACTTCCTCTTGCTTGACGGTAATGGCGGCTAGGTCTTCCTTTGGAGCTCTTGGATGAAGGAGGAGGCCGAGAGGAAACTCCGGCTCAAGATTGGCGTGAAGAGCAAGCCCGGAGCACCTCCATATGGTGGGCGACGGTGGAGGGGCGAAATCGGGCGGAACCGGGCGGAAAACGGCGCTGAAAATCGGGATGATGACCTAAAATCGCGAGCAGGGAATTTATAGGCGCTGGAATTAAACAGTGCGCACGGTCAGTGGCGCACGACCAGTGGTCGTGCGCACTAGAATCCTGTGATCGTGCGCTCTGCCTGGACGGAACCTGCAAAGACAGAAATTATAAAATAACATGTTCGCACGAGCAGTGGCGCACGACCGGTGGTCGTGCGCGCTGGCATTGATGGTCGTGCGCACTGCACCAAACAGAACTCATAAAAAAGGGTCAAGTGCACACGATCAGTGGCGCACGACCAGTGGTCGTGCGCAATAGAACCGGTGATCGTGCGCAGTGTTCCTGTGCAGAATTGCACCGGGAACACTCGCACGACTCCTATTCCAGGCACAACCACAAATCTAGCCACTGAAAGTGGCACTTGACAGCACATGAATACTACTAATGATAATAAGCACGAAAATCACACCAAAGTGGGCCTAGATGTGCACCTAGCATGGATTGATCAATATGAACTATAACAGGGCTAAAGTGCGGTGAAATGACTAGAAAAACGGCCCAAATGAGTCCATAAAAGTGTATATGATCAGGACTCATCAACAAGGCTAAGGGCTGCTGAGACAAGGCCAAGGGCCGCTGAGAAGAAATTTTGTCGAACCGAGCTTGACGAAATTACTTTAATTCCAATATAACAGTGGTCGACGAAAGCACTTTACTTTGTCGAACGGCGATCGACGAACGCGATCGACGAAACCACTTTAGCTTCAGAAAAACAGCGATGGACGAAACAACTTCACTTCATCTAACGGCTATCGACGAACGCGATCGACAAAATCACTTCAACTCGTCAAACGACGCTCGACGAAAGGCGATCGACAATAGAACTTCAGTTCATCGAACGGAGCTCGATGAACGGCGATCGACAAAATCTCTTTAACTGCAGCAAAACAGCGGTCAACGAAACTACTTCCGTTCGTCGAATGGAGCTCGACGAAGGCTAAACTCAGAATTTCAGCATAACTGGCCAACAAACGGCGCTCGATGAAAATACTTCAGTTCGTCGAACAGAGCTCGACGAACTCATCCAAATTCGTCGAACGAAAAATTACTTAGGAAAAAAAATGTTTCTTCCAGCAGCAAATATACTTAAATTAAAATGTTTCTTCCATCAACAACTTTCTCTTAGATATTTCTGTGTTTGAATATGAAGTACATCCTAATAGAGAGATTCCACATGAGTCAACACCTTGGTCCATACAATGAGGAATTACATTGCATAGGCCTGTTGTTTAACGACTCATTGAAACCTGACATTGGTTTGTACGTAGCCATTTAAAACCTGTAAACACATTACTAGAAAACAACATCAAATACAATCTCAATTCAACTTAGTTCAAGGGGACTTCTTCAAATCAAGGTAATTGTGGATACAATTCCCAATAGAGGATCGGACCTGTGTGGTGGCCTGAGGTCGTGAATTCTGGCGGGTTGCCATAGTCGGAGCTTGAGCTTTTGTTGCCATGCCTCTTTTGCACTTGGAGAGCTTGATTTATTCAGAAAAGTTAGGGGTTTCACTCCTCTCGGAGCTTTAAAGGTGTTAAAGGGTTGAATTGGAGAAGGGGAGGGGCCTATCCATCAATTGCCATTATCACCATTAATGGTGATTTTCAGCAACCTTGATTTCCCATTGATTCAACCCCTATGTGAGCTGGAAAATTCTCCAAATTCTTTGTAACTGCCAGAGGAGGTTAATCCCCATCAATGGGGAAATCAATTGGCCTCCTTTGGCCATGAATGCCATTAACCCCCTTTCTCTCTCTCCACCATTTTTGGGGAAAATGGAGCTTTCTCTATCCTGGCCAAATTCCCTCAAATTGAATGTCCAATTTAGTATAACCCAACCCCCATTAGGAGGTGGACCACCTTAATTGAGTCTAGCCCAAGCAGATAGGGCTTGATTAGTTCAAAATATGTCATTTTGACCTAAATTTAGGGTAGAGTTGACTTTGGTCAAATTGAATATTTGGGTTGACCACAATGGGTGGGTAGTGACCCATTGGCCCCCCGTAAGGGTTAGGGAGGTCTAGGTAGGGTCAATTTGGCAAGGTGAGGGTCAATTGACCCTTAGTAGGCCACTTTTGACCAAAATAGTGCTACAGTTGACTTAGGTCAAATTGGCCTCTTTGGGATTTTTGGTCCATTGGATCCCTAATATCCTTATAAGGGTAGGGGAATGTTCAATTTGGCATGGTGGCTGTCAATTGACCCTAATTAGGCTACTTTGACCAATTTATGGTTTGGGTTGACTTTGGTCAATTTGGCCTCTTTGGTTGACCCCAATGGGATCTCGGTGCTCTAAGGGACCCCTAATGAGTTAGGGATGCTATGGTGGGGTCAAAGGATCAAGGTGAGGCCCTAAAGTCCAACCATAGGCTTGTTAACTAGAAATTGTTATTTACAGCCCACTGTGGTTTGCCTCCTTGCCTAAGTTCACATGGTCTTAAGTGCTTCCTATGGTTTTGTCATGACCTAGTCATGACAAAACCAACTTAGGGGTCTAGTTGTTTGGGGGTGATGAGTACTTTTTGTACTCATCTTTTAGTATTATTTTAATATAGTTTTAAATTGAATTTATATAATTTATACGTATTTTCTTATTTAATATGTTCCTCATTAACTTCTTCAACTAATTTAAGCTTAATTTATGTTTTGTAGGTTTTCTGGGCACTTTGAGTAAAAATCCAAAGTACACGCCCAAGGTCACGGGCGTGACCAAGGGCGTGACAGTCAAAAATGTGTTGCAGACCCAATTCCTCCACTAGGAGAGTTCCGTGAAGAATTCGCCAAGTACATGCCCAGGTCACGTGCGTGACCAAGGGCGTGACCCAATGTCACGGCCGCGACTCGCCGCACGCATCCAGAATCAGCCTGACACGTCAAATAAATTTACACGCCCCAGGTCACGGGCGTGACCAGGGGCGTGACTCAATGTCACAGGCGTGACCAGGGGCGTGACTCAATGTCACGGGCGTGACTCATCCCGCGCCACTCCCCGCTTCTTCCCGCCAAAGATTCCCGCCAGCAGCACGTTTTGAAGGTTACACGCCCTAGGTCATGGGCGTGACCTAGGGCGTGACACGCAAAGATTGCCAGCATTAAAGCCAGATTGCGCTCTTTCCGCTCCGAGATGATCACGCCCCTTACACGCCCTTGGTCACGGGCGTGACCAAGGGCGTGTAACCTCATTTTTTCAGCTATATAAAGCCAGCTCCAGCAGATGTTTAAGGACGAATTTTTGGAGTTCAAATCTCCATTTCTTGTTTTATTTTTGTGTGTTTAGTAGTTCTTGTATGCCCTTTTTCTTATTATCATTTGTAGTTTTCAATTCAATAGTTGTAACTTTCAATTCATGTCTTGTAAGTTTTCTTTAGCAATTTAATAAAATAGTTCTTTTCTTCTCTCAATCTATTCTCTTTTTTTTTCATGAACTCTTCTATTTTTCTTTAATTCTTCTATTTCTATGAGTAACTAAAATCCAATTAATACTCGACCGAGATGATCTGAGGAGAATATAATTTATGGTTTAGCTTCTCTTTCTCTTCTTTAGAATGCTTTTGATTTACTCTTGAACTTTTATTGGATTGAGATTATATTGTCGATATATAACTCTCTTGTTGTTTCCGGAATCTAATAATCGAGAGGTTTTGGTTTTGAATCGATCATTTCAAGAATAAAAAAGAGTAGAATGCAATCCTCGAGAGAGGACGACGTTACCCTTCTGGATTGGAGTAAAAGCCAATAGCGGGATTCACTTCGATAAGGCGAGTTTTAGGGGTTTCGATCCTAGAACAAGAGTTCGATTGATCAACCTAAACTCAGTTGAGCGCATCCTCGAGAGAGGTGCGTTCATAATTCGGGAATCTCCACGGTCTATGCTATTTTATTAAGAGAATGCATTTTTATTCTTTATTCTTATTTTTATCTCCAAGGTGATTCAAGATCGAATGCTAATCGCTCTTTTAATTCTTATTTTAATTTTCTTTTTTTTGCAAACCAACCTCAAGTTTTAATTGATAAGATAATAGAGATTTTCTTGAAGTAAGAGTACTCAACCGCCCCGAGTCTAATACGGCCTTGTTTCAATAACCTATACTACATTAGATACGGTACACTTGCCGTTATCGTTTGCAAGCATAGTTTTGCGCATTAAGTTTTTGGCGCCGTTGCCGGGGAGTTTGTTCTGAGAGAAAAAGTAGGATTTAGCCTTTATTCATTTTTTCATTGCTTGTAACCTCGTGTTATTATTTGTTTTTGTATTTTTACATTTTTTGTAACCTCTCTTTCTACTAGCAATAAAATATTATTTTGATTATTTCTATTTCAATTTTTGTCACAATCTGTTCATCGTCACTTTCTTCCTATTTCATCATGTCGTTTAATAATGATTTCCCCTCTCTACATGAGTAGCTAATTTTTTATAGTGTCCGATCGCGATGATCCGAGGATGAGATAAGTTTTGTTATGTTTATTTAGATTTGTTTTTCTTTAAATGTTGAACGCGTACGATTTACCCTTTGATCTAAAAAGTTATTATGAGGCTATATCATCAATATATATAGTCCTCATATTGTTTTCATTCTTTAGTTAGCCGAGAGGCTTGTAAGACGAATCGATCGCTCATTGGTAAAAGGAGTAGAACGCAACCCTCGAGAGAGGACGACGTAACTCTTCCAGATTGAAGTAAAATTCAATAGCGGGATTCACCTCGTTAAAGCGAATTTTAGGGGTTTCGATTAGAACGAGAGTTCAGTCGATCAACCTAATCTCAGGTGGGCGTATTCCTCGAGAGATGTGCGTTCATAAATCGGGAATCTCCACGGTCAAAGCCTCTTCAACAAGAGAATTGCATTCCATTCTCATTTTAATATTCTCTATTTCCGAGGTGATTCAAAGATCGGGTACTAGCTTTTTAACCATCAGATTAATTTATTCAGTATTTCTAGTTTTTACTTTTCGCAAACCAACCCAAAGTATTGTTGATAGAATAATAAACATTCACTCGAAGTAGAAGTACTTAACATGACTCGAGTCTAACACGACCTTGATCTTGTGAGATCCTATACTTCACTCGATACGGTACACTTGCCATTGTCGTTTGTCGTAGTTATATTTTGCGCATCAAGTTTTTGGCGCCGTTGCCGGGGAACACGGTTGATATTTCAAAAAAAGAAATATTTATTAATTTTATCGTTCTCTTTAATTTATATATATATATATATATAAAATCTTAAAAAGCACAATCTAAATTCTCGGAAAGGACACTTTGGGCTTGAATTCCCATCATAGCCTCTAGTACCTTGCAAACCCTTCACCGTGTAGATCTTGGGAAGTCCGGGACTAATTTAACCCGCTTTTTCAAAAAAACTTATATAATAAAAATATTTTTTAAAAAAATTCCATTCATTTGAGTAAAGGTTGTTACTTTTTTATTTTTTTATTATGAAAGAATCTGAATTGGCCGTTAAGGTTACCGAGCTTCGAAATCAACTTTATCTCTTACAAGCCGCGCGAGAACGCCAATTTAGTTGTCATTATTGTGGTGCGCCTCATCAAAGCGAGAAATGTTATTTACATTCAAATTATCAAAATAATTATTATGAAAATAATTTTCCTCAACATTATGCAAATAATTTTGATAATAATTACGATCATAATTTTTCCCCTTTTAATGAGAATAATTTTTCAAACTTTGATGAAAATAATTTTTCTAATTATAATGAAAACAAATTTTTGGCATTTAATAATTGTTCTTTTAGTTCCGAAGTTGATTATTCTTGGTGGCAAGCTCACCCGGACAATTCTCGGAGCGACGAAGATAAATCTTTAGACACAAATTTTTGTTTTTCTTCTTATACACCGCTGTCTTCGTTCTCTAATTTGGGGGAAATTTCGCAGATCCAAATAGATACTTCCCCCCAAATTTTAGAGGAAATTTTTATTTCGTCTAGTGTTTTCTCTAATTTTCACGAGAATAATTTTTCAGCTTCTAATAATTTTTCTTCTAGCCTCGATGTAGATTATTCTTGGTGGCAAGGTCACCCGGATAGTTTACGGGGCGATGAAGATAAATCTTTAGATCCGAATTCTTGTTCTTCTTCTTTTGCGCCGCAACCTTCGTACTCTAATTTTGGGGAATGTCCGCCGATTCAAATAGATGCTACCCCCCAAATTTTAGAGGAAAATTTTATTTCTACTAGTATTTTTTCTCCACCTTTGGATGATTTAGTTATGGAGGAACATGTGGTTTCATGTAATCCCATAACTTCTTTTACCGAAGATGAAGAAAAATTACTTTACCAAGAATTTCTTAAAATTATGGGCACCCCGGATGAAATAGAAGAAGAACAAGTTTCTTCCCTTACTTCACCCGGATTTTATTTTCTTTGTCATGAATACTCGCGAATTTCTTCTATCCAACCAAAAATTCATGAAAATTTAGTGTCCGAAAATTTAATTCCGCTTGATAATACACTAGATTTTTCTAAAGAAATAATTATTATAGAAAAGGAACAACCGGAGCTTAATCATTTATTTTCGCAAGCGCCACCTCCTTGCGAAATATTATCTGACAAGTTTAATTGTGATTCTCTTTATACTAATAATTTCCAGGTTGAAGATGAGCCGTTGCTACCCCAATTAATTGATGATCCATATACCGCCCATCTTTATAAATTCATATCACCTCAGGTATGTATAGGTGATTTGGATTTACATATTCAAGTTCAAGGACAAAAGGAGAATCACAAGATAAACGGAGGAGTAGCCGGGCGACTGACGCCGGCACATTCGCCTCAGCGCAAATTAAGGGAGTTGCCTGTCCACCTCTCTTTTAAATTTCCTTTTTCCTAACAATAACCGTCTAGCTTAAAGACGGGAAAAAGAAAGCGCTCTTGGGAGGCACCCCTTGCTTATCTTTAATTTAATGTATTTTTCTTTAAAAAAAAAATTATTTTTCAAGTGTTCTTCATACTTAGTTTTAAACATTGGGGACAATGTTTAATTTTAAGTATGGGGGTGTAGCTTAGCTTTTCTTGTATTTTTATTTAAAAATATATATATATATATATATATATATATATATATAGAAAACTTATAGAAATCTAATTTCTTGGAAATGGCGCTTTGGGCTTGAATTCCAATCACAGCTCCTAGTACCTTGCGAACCCTTCACCGGGTAGCCCTTGGGAAGTCCAAGAAATAAAAAAATAATAATAAATACGCCTAGCCTTGTTATTTTTAATGTTCTAGAAATTTAGTTTGAGGTACGATTATAAGAATTCCTACATTTTTAATTTAGCTAATTATTTTATTTGATCAGAATTTGTTAAATCTAAATTTGAAGTAATTTAGTTTTAAGAAATACTTTATGTTTTTAATTCGATTAGAGAGTTAATTTAGCACTACTTCTCCGTTTAATTTTAAATAGCTTCACTTTGTGGTAAATTGGCTAAACATCTTTAGATTTTTTTTGTTATATTCACTTTTAACTTTAAGATCTTAGGAAATCTCATTCCACTACAAAGTTGCTCTCAAAATAGTTTAATTTATAAACTAGAAGTATTTCTCCCCCCTCACCCTTTGTTGGCAAATAAAAAAAAATTTAGAAAAAGATCATATGTCATGGAAATAAGAGAATAAAATTCATTATTTCCTAAAACATATGCACCCAAAATCATTTAAAAGATTATATGTCTAAAACATATACATTTTGGGTTTTTGTTTGAAGAGAATTGTTAAAAGATTATATGGCATGGAAAATAAGAGGATAAAATTCATTATTTTCCTAAACATATACAATTTCGTATTCAAATGAGGTGAGAGGATAAAATTCATCACCTCTATTCAAGAACTCTTCATTTGCCATTTCGTTCAAACCCATCCCTAGCCAATTTCATTGTTTTTAGTCCTAAACTAAATTATTGAGAGAGCAGTATTTTAGTAGGTGTCTTTTCCTTAAGCTTCTTTTATGTTTGAGTGTCTATAATTTCAATCTAATTTTGTTTGAAAATTTCTATAATTTTGATTGCTAAATAGTTATCTTGAGAAGTAGTTAGGTAAACAATTTTCTCTTTTTAAATTATCAACATAACTTTGACTTAATTCTTGAATTCCTAAAATTTGCCTTTAACTTATTCATGGTTTAATAAAATTTTAGTTAATTAGAAATAATATCAATGTCTTGTAATTCTTTCCTCACTCTTTTGCTCTGGAATAACAAAAACTCAAGTATGGGGGTGTTTGATGAGTACTTTTTGTACTCATCTTTTAGTATTATTTTAATATAGTTTTAAATTGAATTTATATAATTTATATGTATTTTCTTATTTAATATGTTCCTCTTTAACTTCTTCAACTAATTTAAGCATAATTTATGTTTTGCAGGTTTTCTGGGCACTTTGAGTAAAAATCCAAAGTACACGTCCAAGGTCACGGGCGTGACCAAGGGCGTGACAGTCAAAGATGTGTTCCAGACCCAATTCCTCAACTAGGGAGCGTTCCGTGAAGAATTCGCCAAGTACACGCCCCAGGTCACGGGCGTGACCAAGGGCGTGACCCAATGTCACGGCCGCAACTCGCCGCACGCATCCAGAATCAGCCTGACACGTCAATTAAATTTACATGCCCCAGGTCACGGGCTTGACCAGGGGCGTGACTCAATGTCACGGGCGTGACTCATCCCGCGCCACTCCCCGCTTCTTCCCGCCGAAGATTCCCGCCAGCAGCACATTTTGAAGGTTACACGCCCTAGGTCACATGCGTGACCTAGGGCGTGGCACACAAAGATTGCCAGCATTAAAGCCAGATTGCGCCCTTTCCGCTCTGAGATGATCACGCCCCTTACACGCCCTTGGTCACGGGCGTGACCAAGGGCGTGTAACCTCATTTGTTCAGCTATATAAAGCCAGCTCCAGCAGATGTTTAAGGATGAATTTTTGGAGTTCAAATCTCCATTTCTTGTTTTATTTTCGTGTTTTAGTAGTTCTTGTATGCCCTTTTTCTTATTAGCATTTGTAGTTTTCAATTCAATAGTTGTAACTTTCAATTCATGTCTTGTAAATTTTTTTAGCAATTTAATAAAATAGTTCTTTTCTTCTCTCAATCTATTCTCTCTTTTTTTCATGAACTCTTCTATTTTTCTTTAATTCTTCTATTTCTATGAGTAACTAAAATCCAATTAGTACTCGACCGAGATGATCTGAGGAGAATATAATTTATGGTTTAGCTTCTCTTTCTCTTCTTTAGAATGCTTTTGATTTACTCTTGAACTTTTATTGGATTGAGATTATATTGTCGATCTATAACTCTCATCTTGTTTTCAGAATCTAATAATCGAGAGGTTTTGGTTTTGAATCGATCATTTCAAGAATAAAAAAGAGTGGAATGCAATCCTCGAGAGAGGATGACGTTACCCTTCCGGATTGGAGTAAAAGCCAATAGCGGGATTCACTTCGATAAGGCGAGTTTTAGGGGTTTTGATCCTAGAACGAGAGTTCGATTGATCAACCTAAACTCAGTTGAGCGCATCCTCGAGAGAGGTGCGTTCATAATTTGGGAATCTCCACGGTCTAAGCTATTTTATTAAGAGAATGCGTTTTTATTCTTTATTCTTATTTTTATCTCCAAGGTGATTCAAGATCGAGTGTTAATCGCTCTTTTAATTCTTATTTTAATTTTCTTTTTTTTGCAAACCAACCTCAAGTTTTAATTGATAAGATAATAGAGATTTTCTTGAAGTAAGAGTACTCAACCGCCCTGAGTCTAATACGACCTTGTTTCAATAACCTATACTACATTCGATATGGTACACTTGTCGTTATCATTTGCAAGCATAGTTTTGCGCATCAGGGGGATGTTACAAATCCCAATACATACAAATAAAAATTTCGTCCCCGAAATTTAGTTAGGCCTGTGGGGTTTGTTAAATTTTTGAAGTGGAAGTGGAATGGTGCTGGGCGGTCTGCAGGTTGGAGACCGCAAAGACCGCGTGGTCTGCGTTGGTTCTCTGGCCATTTTTGTCTCAGGCGATCTGTTCTGGGCGGTCTAATTTGGGAGACTGCTATTTATCCGGGCTGCTTTCGCGGGTTGTTCTGGCGACTTGTTCAAGTCGGCCAGATGTTCAAGTAGGTCTGCCTTCTTGCAGTAACCGGGCGGTCTGACGTGTTGTTCTAATCGGTCTGGGTTACTGAAGAAGTTCTTTGCTTTTGGAATAAGACCGGGCAGTCTGTTTTTGATGACCGTGGTAACCGGGCGGTTTGTGTATAAACTGTATGGTTCAAAAAGGGAGCTGTTAGCCTTGCTGAGCTCGGGCGGTCTATCTTGTGAGACCGCTCGTGATATGATGGGCGGTTATTGTATCCCGGTTTTTGCGTTGACGACATCCGTCTACTCACCTATAAATAGGGGTGCTGGGCCCTTCATTCTTAACGAGAACTGTAAGAACCCTAAGTTGGCTTGATTGTGCCCATCTCATTCTGAGGTTGTGCAGTCTGAGATTTTGTCTGATCGGTTTGTTTATTCGCAGGTTAGAGACTAGCAGCTTGCGGCCAGCTTTCTCCTTTCTTCCAGCTTTGAATAAACCAGTCCGGGCGGACTGTGTTTAGGTGTTCTTGGACTGTGCAACGAACTCAGTTGATCAGGCGGTCTTAAGTGGCCAGGCGATCTTGAGTTGCGGCCTGTGGTAGGAAGCAGTTTATCAGTTCAGTGTTCGTGGGTTCTTCTGTGATCTTAAGACCATGCGGTCTGGGCGATCAAGGAGTACGAACTGGTTGTTTTCAACAGTTGAATAAGCAGCAGGTCGGGCGTTCTGTGGTTGCGGTCTGGCAGGTGCACCTTGTGCTCTGTTTGCGTGGTCTCAGGGGCTACCCGTCTAGCTTGTCTGTTCGCACGGTCTGGCAGACTCAAGTGGTCTAGTCGCCGGCAGCTTGTTTACTTTTGTGTTTTGTGCTTCTCTCCTCCGTGATTCTTATGAATCATGTCTCGCCATGTATACCTCAAATTGTGAAAGAGATATTAATACCATAGCACTATTCGGTCTTCACATTGTCATTGTTTTGCTACACTTGTGGAAGGTTTTTTGAAGTGTTCCGCATTTTTTACTTCAACTCCGAACCTCAAGTTTTTGACATGGTATCAGAGGTAGGTTGCTGAGGTTGCTGAGCAGTAATTGTTGTTACTTCTTTCGGGTTCCTCAAGGTGGTTAGCAATTAGTGGGATAGCAATGGAAGGAGGATATGCTAGAGGTCTTGGAATTGAGCTCCTTACGCAGACTAACTTTAAGAAGTGGAAGTCTTGCATGGAGAGCTATCTTCTTGTCGAGGATTTGTGGGGGGTTGTAGGAGGAGAAGCAAGACAAGCTGTTATTCCTGCTGAAGGGAATGCTGAGCTCGTGAAGGCTTGGAAGAGAACGAATGTAAAGCGGAGTTCACTCTCAAGAGAGCTATCATTCCGGGGCTGTTTGATCACATCATTGGATGTAGGTCAGCCGCTGAAATTTGGACAGCCTTGGATGGCTTGTTCAATAAGAAGAATGTAGCTAGGCTACAGTTCTTGGAGAATGAGTTGGCGAAAGCAACTCAGGGAGATTTGTCTATCTCACGTTCTTCTTGAAGATGAAGAACCTTTGTGTAGAGATATCGACACTGGACCCGGATGAGCCTATCTCAGAAGCCAAGCTGAAGAGGCACATAATCCACAGCTTGCAGAGGGAGTATGTGGCCTTTGTTACTTCTGTTCAAGGCTGGGCCAATCAGCCATCGTTGCTGGAGCTAGAGAACTTACTTGCTTCACAAGAGAGTTTGGCTAAACAAATGGCTGGGATGTCTGTCTCTGGGGGAGAAGGTGAGGTTCTTTTCTCTGGCAAGAAGAAAACATGGGACAAGAAGAAGAAGACATCTGGAGATGATGGTCCGTCTACTTCATATCAGCAGGAGAGGAGCTATGCTCCTAAGCGTGATGGGAAGAAGAAGGAAGGACCTAGATGTTTCAGGTGCACCAAGCTTGGTCATTTCAAAAGAGACTGCCAAGTCAATATTCAGCTAGGGCATGCTGCAGGAAAGGAGGAGGCTGGTTCCAATTCTGAAGGTAGTTGGGGTGGTGGAGGTGCATTCATGATGGGCACGTGTGTTCTGGCTATGACTTCCATCAACAATCAGGATGATTAGATAGTGGACTCTGGGTGTGGTCATCACCTCACCGGGGATGAGTCAAAGTTCTCCTCATTGCAGGCATATACAGGTAATGACGCTATCATTACGGATGATGATACTATACATGCAGTAGAGAAGGAGGGTGTGGTTTCTTTGAATGATGATAGAGGTACTCTTACATTGAAGAGTGTCTATCATGTTCCGGGGAAGAAGAAGAACCTCTTCTTGGTGACCAATGCGGTGGATGCTGGCTATCACGTTCTGTTCGGTCCAACAGAAGTGAAATTTCTCCGAAATGTTTTAGCTGTGAAAGCTGAGGTCACTCATGTAGGAAGACGGGTGAAGGACTTGTTTGTTCTTTCAACCAGTTCTTATGTTGATAAGATGAGGGCTAACGACAGCGCCGCTATCTGGCATGAAATACTTGGGCATGTTGGGATGGATAAGTTGAAGGCTATGGCGGGAAGAGGCCTGGTGAAAGGTCTACCTAGCTTGTCATCTTTCGGGGATGGTCACGTTTGTGCAGGTTGTCAGTTTGTTAAGGCTCAACATCTTCCATTTGACAAATCACAAAGCAGATGTAAAGACCATTGGAGTGTATACATGGTGATCTGTTTGGACCTACCAACACTGCCAGTCTTGGAGGTAGCAGGTATATACTGATTTTGGTCGATGACTTCACCAGATATACTTGGGTATATTTTTTGAAGGAGAAGTCAGAGGCGTTCGAGAGGTTTGTGGAGTTCAAGGAGCTGGTGGAAGGTCGGCTCAACCTGCGGGTCAAGAGGTTCAGAATAGATAATGGAGGGGAGTTCACCTCCAAGGCGTTCTTTAACATCTGCAGGAAGCATGACATCCAAAGAGAGCTTTCTTGTGCTCACACTCCACAACAGAACGAAGTTGCAGAGCGGAAGATCTGTCATCTGACGGAGACCTGCAAATGTTAGCTTCATGGCAAGAGTATCCCAAAGTCCTTCTAGGCAGAGGGAATGTCTTGTGCGGCCTATGTTATCAATCAGATGCCTCTCAGTCCCATCAATATGAAGACCCATCATGAGTTGATGTTCAAGGAGAAGCCAAGCATGGAACACTTTCGAGTGTTTGGTTCTACCTACTACGTGCATGTTTCGGATGCCCTTCGAACGAAGCTAGATGCAATGGCAAGGAAACTAGTCTTCGTCAGTTATGATGACCGGAAGAAAGGGTGGAGATGCATGGATCCTGAGACACAGAGATATGTGGTCTCTAGGGATGTGGTATTTGACAATCTGATGTCATACCAAGGTATCTCTTCTGTTGAGTTACAAGGAAGCAGGGTAGATGATGGACCAGAGGAAGCTGCAAGGGTAGTTCTGGTAGAGTTTCCTGTTTCTCCAGGTGCTACAGGAATCTCCAGCATTGGGTCAGGTGCTTCAGGTTCTGGAAGCAGGGGGAGCAATGCTCCATGTTTACCTGAAAGGAGAGCTAGTCCAGAAACCGTAGTTGAAGAGGTGGTTCAGAGTCAAGCTCTGAGGAGGTCCAAGAGGACCATTATTCCACCTGATCGATACACGGGTGGAAACTTAGTGAGCTTTGTCTCATGTTTCTTCACAGGTCCCATGGATGAGAGAGAGCCAACTTGTTATGAAAATGCCGTTGGAGTCAAGGAGTGGGAAGGAGCCATGGATGAAGAGATGGCTACCCTCGGGAAAAATGAGACTTGGGACTTGGTGCCTAAGGTTGAGGGAGTTACTCCGGTGACTTGCAAGTGGGTTTTCAAACTGAAGAAGAAGGCTGATGGACGTATTGAGCGTTACAAGGCTCGCCTTATAGCTCGAGGTTTATCTCAGAAGAATGGGGAGGATTATGAAGAAACGTTTAGCCCCATTGGCAAGATGACTTTGGTCCGGGTGGTGATCGCGTTGGCAGCCTTCCAAGGGTGGAAGATTTGGCAACTCGACGTGAAGAACGCTTTCTTATATTGCGATATTGACAAGGATATCTTCATGGATCATCCACCTGGTTATGTATCCGAAGAGAACCCAAGATATGTTTGCAAGCTCAAGAAGGATCTTTACGGCTTGAAGCAAGTGCCTCGGGCGTGGTACGGGATTATCGCAGAATACCTCCAGTTCTGCAGATAATTTGCTTCTAATTCATATTCAAGCTTATTCGTAAAGAAGACGGGGGAGCTTCAGGTCTTGGTACTGCTGTACGTTGACGATATGATCGTCACGGGGAATTCTAAAATGGAGTTAGCTAGGCTTCGTGATGAGCTAGCTATCAGATTTGAGATGAAGGATTTGGGTGAGCTCCACCATTTCGTTGGGCTCGAAGTGGAGAGGAAAGAGAGCGGTATGCTTGTTTCCCAAAAGGGCTATGAGGATCGAATCGTGAAGAGGTTTTGAATGGAAGGGGGGAAGAGCAGCTCTACTCCACTAGAGGTTGGAGTTCATCTTTGACGAGTTGAAGGGAAGGTTCTTACCGATCCTTTGGTGTTCCGGGCTTTGGTTGGAAGTCTGATATACTTGACGGTCATGAGGCCATATATTGCTTATGCAGTTGGCATGGTGAGTCAGTTTATGGCTGAGCCTCGGAAACCTCATCTTGTGGCGGTTAGGAGTATTTTGAAGTATGTCAAATCCACCTCGGATTTGGGTCTCTTCTATGGGAGAGATTCAGGATTTTGCTTGAATGGGTACATGGATGTTGATTATGGAGGAGATTCGGATGATCGGGGATCGACGTCTGGATATGTCTTTATGACAGGCTCTACAACTATATCATGGTGCAGCAAGAAGCAGGATTCTGTGTCTGTCTCTACCACAGAAGCGGAGTACAAATCGTCAGCTTTGGAAGCTCAGGAAGCCATCTGGCTTAGGAGGCTTATGGAAGACAATCATAGGGAGGTGCGAGGTCCTACTCTTCTACGTGGTGACATAAGAGTGCTCTCAAACTGGTGAACAATCCAGTTTGTCACGCGCGTACGAAGCACATAGAGATTCATCACCATTTCATTCGCAAGAAGGTGTTGGAGGGATCTCTGACTGTGGAGCATGTGCAGAGCAAGGAGAACGTTGCTGACATATTTACTAAGCCGCTGTCGAAGGGACCATTTGGTCGGTTGCAGAGTTTGCTTGGCCTGACTTCCACTTCCCACTTCAAGGGGGAGTGTTAAATTTTTGAACTGGAAGTGGAATGGTGTTGGGCGGTCTGCAGGTTAGAAACCGCAGAGACCGCACAGTCTACGCTGGTGCTCTGGCCGGTTTTGTCTCAGGCGATCTGTTCTGGGTAGTCTGATCTGGGAGACCGCTATTTGTCCGGGCGGCTTTCGCGGGTTGTTCTGGAGACTTGTTGAAGTCGGCCAGATGTTCAAGTAGGTCTGCCTTCTTGTAGTAACCGGGCGGACTGACGTGATGTTCTAATCGCTCTGGGTTACTGAAGAAGTTCTTTTCTTTTGCAATGTGAAAGTCAATTGAATATCAGTTGAAAGTGAGTTGATATATTCAACCACGCTTTGATACCAATTGAAAGTGAGGTTAGATCTTAGATTTACTCTAGGGGGGGGGGGGTGAATAGAGTATTAAAAACTTTTCACTTAATTTTATAGCGGAATTAAAATAGTGATATATATGTGTACAACAGAGTGATTTACAAAAAACTAAATACAGAGAACAAAGAACACAACACATCACACAGAAAATCACAACACAGAGGACACAAGGATTTTTATAGTAGTTCCCCAATAAACCTGGGCACGTCTACTCTTCTACCACACTTAGTAGGATCCACTAGGTTTTTGATCAGGTGCCCTATTACCAAGGGTTTTTTTATCAGGTGTCCACACACCAAGGAGCTTTTGATCAGGTGCTCTAACCAAACCACATGTTTTTGTTCAGGTGCCCTGCCACCAAGGGGTTAACTTTTGAAGGGAATTATAACCATGTACAAGATGAGGTAAAGAAGGGTTATGAAGTTCTTCTCTGTCAATATTCTGAGAGAAGACTCTAGTGGATTGTTTTTGTAAAGCTCCCCCTGTCTGATATAAAATGTTTGACAGTAGATGGCTGGAGCTTTCTCTTGAATATACTGATCTTCCTGTAGCTGATGAATCTGAAAGAATAAGTTCTTCAGATTATTGTTGCTCTTTGAAGATCTGATCTAGCAGCATAAATACTGAGAGAATAGAGTTGATGATGTTCTCAGTGAGTGAGTGCTGCTTGAGGAAGAAGATGAAGATGAAAAGCTTTTTCTGTATATGTCTTTCTTCTTCCTCTCGACTGTATTATCCATCTTCTTTCTTTTTCCTGTACTGATAATCTGTAATATGTTGTGTGTTGATCCTGTCGTGAAAACTGTGTAATAATTATGTATATCTTCTTTTGTTATTCCCTTTTGAAATCTATAACAGATTTGAAATTCATATCCCTTAAATTAAGGAATAAAATATTCTAAAGAGATATATCCTGTACTGCAAATCTGATACGCTGTTTACCTTTTTCCTTTTACATTAAACGTCAACGACAATCTCGAAAGAAGATAATAGAAAGGAATATAATAAGTAAGGCAGAAATTTTGTCTTATCTGGAATATAGATCCGTTGCTGTAGACGATCTGAGTCCAGAGAAATTAACTGATCTTCTGAAATTAAATCTACTGTCATTTAATTCGTCGACCTGAGAAACAAGTTCATCGAACAAAATTGGATTCATCGATATCAGAGTTGTGTTCGTCGATTTGAAGATATTCGTCGAACGCAAACTGAGTTCGTCGAATGCCGAGAGATGGCAAATTCGTCGACCGCTGAACTGAACAAAATCGTCGACCGCTGAGACTGAATAAAATCATCGACCGCTGAGACTGGATAAAATCGCCGACCGCTGAGACTAGATAAAATCATCGACCGCTGAGACGCTGAGACGCGGCAAGATCGTCGATCGCAGATTGAAGCACGCCGTTTGTCAAACACAGAGAGCAAGCTGTTCGTTGAACGTAGAGAGCAAGCCGTTCGTCGAACGCAGAGAGCAAGCCGTTCATCGAACGCAGATAGCAATTCGTCGAACGCAGTGTGGAGTTCGTCGAACGCAGAACCTGAATATTTTCTTGAGTTCTAACAGCCTAAAACCTTGACCCATTGACTATACATTAGGGTCAACTTTAGTCCTAATCAGCAGATAGTGATCCTAGCCCAAATCAAAAAAAGGGTTGTTCCAACAATCTCCCCCTATTTGGGTTAGGACACTATTTGACAAAAATTTAAAACAAACAAAACACAGAGTATATACATCTGATAGATTTTAAATATTTCATCAGATATAAAATATGATACTCTGAGTTCTGAAACATTATAAAAACTAACAAATAAATAGAACCTTTGTCTTTCTCTGAATTCTAACATTTCTGACTTTCTGAATTCTGATTACCTGAACTGTATCTGCTATATTTTAACTTTCTGAATTGTTGATCTGAATTGTAGCTTTATAATCTGAATTTGATCTCTGCTCTAACAGAAATTATTTCTTAATCTGCTTTGCTACCAATTAGAATTTGAATCTGTCATAACATCTTCCCCTAAATCTGTCATAATCTGAATCTGTATCTGTTGCTTTTTCTATATCAACAGCTGTATCTGAATCTGAATTAAGCTAGAGCAAACAATGCATCTGAAATTGCAACATATGTAGCTTCTTCATGCATCATTTCCCTCTTTCATAAAACATGTTAGCCTGAGAGCATCTCCCCTGAGACTGGAGCTTCTTCAGCTTTCTCACCTTGCCTAGTTCATAGAACATCTCCCCCTGAGCAACTGCATCAAATGGAGCTTGTTCATAGAACTTCTCCCCCTGCCTAGTTTCAGGAAGACCTGAAGCTAGGCCCCTAGAAGAAGGGACATTTGATGGGTTAGGGAAGGATGCAAGAATGTCATTGTACCTGCAAAGTGTCTCTAGTAGAGGTGGTGTTCCTCTCCTCATTTAATAGGTTAGTTCCAACAATGCATGGACTCTTCTATTTTAAGAGAAGATTTATTATAAACCCTAGAAGAAGGGTAAATGGGAATATAAGCAATTTTGATTCCTAGATTTTGTTTCAATGGGATTTTATTAATATGATGAATTTCTACAGCTGTTAGTGGATTCTAAGGAATTATTAACTTCTCAGAAAAACTTTGCCTGATGCCTTCCTTCTTACAGAATTCTCTTATCAGAAGAGATTCAAAACTCAGTGCCATGATCATTTCTAATTAATGCAACTAGAGTAGAATACTCAAATCTTGATGATCCTGAGAAAGTCCGTAGGAACATGAAGTTATCTGACTTTGTTCTTAAGATAAGAAAATTTAAGTGAATCTTATAACTTTTTGTTTGATTATAATTGAAGTTAAAAGATTTATAATGGGTTTAAGCATTGCCATATAGTTAGTTATATTGGCCTTTGTATCTGTTAAGTGTATTACCAATTGAAGGTTTCTTTTACCAATTGAAAGTTTTCTTTTATAATTATTAAAATATATGTTTGATAAACTATTCTGATTTTGTCGATCTCGGGTTGACAAAGTGCAGTGATTTCATTGATCTCTGATTAAGGAATAGTTATATAAATTCTCTGTGTTTAGAGTTTGTTGAACTCTGATTCGTTGAGCTCTGATCACACAAAAATTATGCTTGATTTTTGTGTTCGGCTTTCGTCGTTCGACGAAGTCATTTGATTTCGTCGATCTCGGTTCGATGAATATTGTTGAACATACAAAATTTTAACAAATTTCTATGAAGTCTTCTGCTATTTCTTTATCTTTAGCAGAGACAAATTTTGTAGATGTGGTTAAAGTATTTTTCTTTTGAATATTAGATAGATTAGATGAAAATCCTAAGCTAAGTTTGCTGTCATTTAATCTGGCATTTTTAGTGCTTGTGATATTCATTATTTTGATATTTCTTCCATTAAGAGATTGTTCAAAAATTTCAGCCTTCATTGAATTATTTTTCAAAGAGATAGCTTGTTCTTCTGATGTTTTAAAATCTTCTTTAAGTTTAGTATTTTCAGAAGTTGAATTGGTTATTTACGTTAACTCTTTACTGAGAGATTTGATTTCTTTCTCAGATTTTATTAAATCTGTACACTGCAATTTAAAATATGATTTGAATTTTTCAGGAGTAAAATCAAAATTTGGAATTACCTCATCTTCATCAGATTCAGATTCTGCATCTGAGTTGTGGTTTGAGCCATTTATGGCCATCATGTAGAATTCTATAGCTTTTTGTTCTTCTTCACTTGAACTAGATGATGATTCAGATCTGAATCACTTGAGGTGGAAGAAGATTCAACTACCTTTCTTGTGAGGGAGTTCCAGATGTCTCTTGTTGAAGTGCAATCAGCAACTATTTGGAAAATGTCATTTGACATTGATTGAGCTAATATATCCATAGCCTTGACATCAACACTTTTCAGCTTCTTTTGAGCATCTGTTGATGTTGATGAAGATGATGGTCCAGTCGGGATAGAATTATAAATTTCTTCATTTATTGCATTCATATATAATCTAATTCTTGCTTGCCATAAGGAAAACATATCCAAATTACAGATTGGTGGTCTAAAGCTTGAAAATTCTTCTTGTGCTATATAAAAAAATAAAACACTAAAATAAATTTAAGATCTAATTGATCTTTATGATTCAGGTGTTAGCCTATAAAGAATCAACTACCCTCTGATACCAATTAAAAGTCAATTGAATATCAGTTGAAAGTGAGTTGATATAATCAACCACGCTTTGATACCAGTGGGTCACAAAATAAGTGATGCCCCTCTTCATGCCCGACCAGTACATGGTCCTCTTCAAGTCTGCTGTCATCTTGGTGATACCTGGGTGCACCGAATACCTACTGTAGTGAGCCTCTGTCATGATGTCATCCCGAATCCGGCCCCCTACCGGTATATATACTCGGCCTCTAAACTCAACAGGCTGTCCTTCAGCGAGTAATCTCCGGCCGAGCCTGCCTCCAAGGCTCTGAATATCGGTTCTAGCTTGGCATCTGATGAGTCCCATTTATATATACATTTTTGGACTCATTTGGGCTGGTACTCTAGTCTTTGCACCACATTTTAGGCACATTTTCATTCATATGTACTATTCCATGCTAGGTGCACTATTAAGCTCATTTCGGTGTGCAATTGCATTCCTTGTTGTTGGGGGTAAGCACATGGTGCTACCCTTCCCTTTTTCTATGTTTTTCTGATGCTGGACGTGTATTCCCAGCCATTGTATCTTGTATGCAGGTGACCGGATCGTCCCATTTTCCCCAGAATTCATGTCTGTGCATATCGCACGGTCGTGCGTTTCCTTGACGCACGGTCTGTTGCGGTCGTGCGTTTGTGTCTGGGCTGAAAATGGAGCGTTGGAGTTTACGCGTGTGTTTGAACGCACGGGTGGATTCGCCCGTGCGTGAGTAAAACGCACGGTCGACCTGTGTATTCTTGATTTCTGAGCGTCGGAGTTTACCCGTGCATTTGAACGCACGGGCGGTGTTGATCGTGCGTGAGCAAAAAGCACGGGCGGCGCAACGTCTTCCCCAAGTCACGTTTTACCATTTAATAACGCACGGTCTGCGCACGGTCGTGCATTCGACCGTGCGTGACCATTTTCTGACAGAATTTCTATTTAAGCCGCAGGTCTTGCCCCATTATAGATCGATCGGTTTTTCCCGCTCCCAGAGCTCCAGTTCCACGCCCTTTTCGCCGTCCATCGCCGCCCACCTTCAGGAGGTGCTCCGGGCTTGTTCTTCACGCCAATCTTGAGCCAGAGTATCCTCTAGGCCTCCTCCTTCATCCTAGAGCTTCAAGGGAGATCTAGCCGCCATTACCATCAAGCAAGGGAAAGTTTGCAACCTTTACCGGATCGTGAGACGAAGAAGACGGGCTCATTGGAGAGTTGTGACAACTCTCTCTACCCCGGACGTAGTTGAGGACCGATCTTGGACGCGGATTGACAATCTAGCAATTCCAACCGTGACTCCTCGACGAGCCTTCGGATTCGGTCGATTTCTTGCCTTGTTCTTCTCTTATTGATGTGTATATGTGTAGATGTTTGTACTATGATGAAGTAGAGCACTTAAACTAGTTTGTATTTTTATATATTTCATGACTATGTGAAATGCTTGTTGTTTGAGTTGCTTGAGGTGCACCCCATTCCATCCTCCATCCCGCCGTCACGATCATCGCCGCACTAGCAATTGCTAGTGGCGTGCTTGTTGAAGAGGTGCTTACGACCCTCACTCTGTTTGCCTACTCGTCCATCCGCCTAGCGAAGCCTGGCATAGCGGCCCGTGTAATCCACTCGCCCTACGAAGCAGCGCGCTCAAGGCCTACATAGTTCGATTCCGCTTGCCTACTCGTCCATCCGCCCTTACGAAGTAGCGCGCTCAAGGCCTACGTAGATTCCATCCCGCCAAGCGAAGCATTGCATAGCGGCATTCCATAGGAGTAGTTGTAGCATTTTCTCTTTATTTTCCACAAACCAAAACCCCCGTTTCCGCATCCATCCGACTAAAGGACTTCGCTCTCAAGTCCTGCCTCAATAGTGAACTCCACCTTACTGTGTTCCTTCGAGATTCGAACTCGAGGATTACTCCTCATTTTATATTACTTGAACGATCGGTACACTGCCGTTTCGTGCCGCAGTCTTACTTCCGCCTATAGCGGTGTGCTAAGATTTGCGCATCAAGTTTTTGGCGCCGTTGCCGGGGAACACAGTCGTGTGAGTTTTCTGGAGAGGGAGAATCTGAGATTTGAGCCCTTCCATTTGTGTATTGCATTCTTTTGCTTTATTTCTTCCTATTCTATTTTCCTGTTTTTATTGGGTTGCTTTAGTAAAGTTGTTAGGTGTAGTATTTTGCACAATAGTGTTTTTATTTTGAATCATTTTATCTTCACACTATGTGGGCTTCATTTAATATTCATTGCCGTTGGTGTGGAGATATTTCTCATGCTAGTGATAGATGTCCTAAGGGAGATAGTAGCCCTAGCACTCCTGTCCCAACATATGGAGCACCGACTTCGTCTGGTACTCCATTTGCTGCGCAGAAGTCCTATGGCTATTCTGCTACGCCTTTACCGTCAATCTTCTTTTCGGCTTCAGCACCCGTTGTGCCAAAGAAGCCTGTAAGGCAGTGCTTGTTTTGTCAGAGCATGGATCATGACTTGAAGGACTGTGCCGAGTATCTTCGCCAATTGGACGAGGATGACGAGCCGGATATCTGGATCGTTCCGACTCCTATTTCTGGCAGCACACCCTCAACATCTGGTTATGTGGCCATATTACCTTCATCTTATGAAGGGTATGATGTGGACACGGTTACCAGATGTGTGGCTGATCTGGGCACTGACATGACTGAGCCCATCTCCCTTGTACATCCATCTCCTAGCGTAGATTTGATTATTTGTGAGGAACCAGTGCTTGACTTTTATCCAAGCACTATTCCTCCCCCTTTTGTGCATTCTACTACATTCGTTTCTGACGACATTATTGAGGATGTGTCGCAGGATGAGGCTGGCGATCTAAGTGTGCCTGCTCCTATGGAGGAGGACAACCTTCTAGGTGAAGAGGAGCTTTCCTCAGCACTGGTGGAGGAAGTCCAAATCCTTAGCTTGGCCACTGTCGATCCCGCCGAATCTTGTGGCATTGATGACAATGCCAACATAATTTTACTTCCCCAATCTGATGGGAGGGAGACCGGGACCACTCCCCGCTTGATTTTTATTTAAGTCATTCTTCTTGTTTATTTCTTGATCCCCCTTCTTCATATGAGCTTGTGCAGGTTGAGTCTTCACAGGTACTTCAGGAGGACTTGGAGCATTATGCTCAAGTCAATGATGAGAGCATCCTCTTATGTGAGGAGGTTGATGCCCCCTCCGTAGAGGAAGCTCCACTCATTGCCTTCTCCCTCTGCTGCCTCCCTGGAGATGATACCTTGCTGGGCAAGGATTTATTTGTGGTGAGACGAGTGAGGACCAGCTCTCCTCCTCTTCTTACTTCCTATTCCCGCTACCTGTGACGAGCAGGTATTTTTATTTAGGAAGGGGAGTAACTGCTCTATCTCCGTATCGGTACCCGCTACCGACACGCATATTATAACAGTTACCTGTGCATTTCCTTTTTCATAGACCCATTAGCTAGAACTGCTTTAAATTTGAATAAGTCGTGCTGGGAGGACAATAACCCCAGTAGTTATCTTAATTTTTCCTGCATTTTCATTTCTTTTCTAATTCTGTTTAGTTAATTGCACTTTATTTTAGTTTTCTATTTTCTTTTGTTTTTGCGGAGCTGACCCCTGCAGGTTCATATTCTGGATGGCGGAAGCTGCTCTTTGTCTTAGTTTTCATGCGTCTTCTGGTATGCTAATTTCTGAGCATGGGTAACTTTTCTTCCCCTGGTCTTTTATTCGATTTTCATGATTACATCATTTGTATCGATTGCTTAGATTAATTCTGGGGGAAAGCCGCTATATGTGCCCACTCACGTGCACTTTTGCATAGCATGCTAGAAGTATTTTATTTGTTCATTTTCACCGCACACCACTACACCCACTTTAGCGCGCACTCGCTTGTTTGTATGCTCCTGTATATTCAATTCTTGGTTGTGATGTAGAAATTGCTGTATTAGCCAAAATAATTGCAAGATGGAGTGGAATGTTGACTCCTGCGGTGCTCTAGTTGAGTACTCGTGTTTGCATAGGGATTTGAGTAGAATTAGTTTCTATTTATGCTTCTAATTTATAATTAGTAGATTTGCGTAGATTTTAGTTTATTTTACTCAAAATGGTAAATGTGGTTGAATCTAGTGGTAGCGTGGTATTGTGTGTAAGCGAATGCGAGGTTCGTGTTGCTCGAGTCGGGAGGAAGGATTACCTTTCTCGGGGGCTAAGAACTTGCCCCAAGCGACTCTTGAAGCATGGGTGCGAACGATTTGCAGGTTGAGCGTGACGTAGGCCATCTATTTGTCAGGCTTGAGCCTTGTTTTACCATTCCTATACACTAACCATTGCTAGCCCATTTTGTGCCTACCCGATCTTTTGATTCAGCTCCACCATACTTCACAAAGGCCTAAAAGCTAATCCTATTATCGCAACCAAAAATTAAGCTAAAAGCATTTATGAATTGTAATTTTCCAATGCGGTGCGGTGATGCGAAACTTCAGTGTTGATGTGGAAGTTTTAAAAATGTCTATGTGCTGAAAAATGTGCTATTAGATCTGGGGATGAAAAGAAAAGAAAAAGAAAAGCAAAGAAAAAAATAGATGTATACCCCCAGCGTTTTAATTGAAACATCTAAATGGTATTGATTGTTGTAGGCCGTGTGCACACCCGGTTTCAAAGTCATGTGTGGGGGTGTGTTACACGTGTATTATTGAGGCTGCTTTGAATTAGCACTTTGGTGAGCTCTGTTGGGTTGCGATTAGCCTTCACGTTTATCTTTGCATTCCAAACCGTAACCTAAGCCTCGTGTAAACCCAAAGTCCTATTGATTCTTCTTGTGAGTTCACTAGCGCCGTGGAGAGAGTGTGACAGGGTGAGCTTATGGCTCTCGACGTTGATGGATTTCAACGGAGATAATTCCGAGTTCCAGTCTTGGGTAACATTCACCTTCGCGACTTGCTTACTTTCGTACTACGTGTGACCACGAGATTCACCAACATTCCATTTTTGAGTAAAAATAAATTTCTTTTTACGCATTTACACTTTTATAAATTAGCTATCATATGTAGAAACTTCTTCTAATGAACTTCTATGCACACAAGTATGCAACTTCGCATTCTATTCCATGTTTGCAATTTTTTGGCTAGCTCTGCTTTTCCTACTCCGCCGGATTTGTTTGCTCGGGACGCGCAAACAGGTAAGTCTGGGGGTGTGATGAGTCCCATTTATATATACATTTTTGGACTCATTTGGGCTGGTACTCTAGTCTTTGCACCACATTTTAGGCACATTTTCATTCATATGTACTATTCCATGCTAGGTGCACTATTAAACTCATTTCGGTGTGCAATTGCATTCCTTGTTGTTGGGGGTAAGCACATGGTGCTCCCCTTCCCTTTTTCTATGTTTTTCTGATGCTGGACGTGTATTCCCAGCCATCGTATCTTGTATGCAGGTGACCGGATAGTCCCGTTTTCCCCAGAATTCATGTCTGTGCATATCGCACGGTCGTGCGTTTCCTTGACGCACGGTCAGTTGCGGTCGTGCGTTTGTGTCTGGGCTGAAAATGGAGCATCGGAGTTTACTCGTGCGTTTGAACGCACGGGCGGATTCGCCCGTGCGTGAGTAAAACACATGGTCGACCTGTGTATTCTTGATTTCTGAGCGTCAGATTTTACCTGTGCGTTTGAACACATGGGCGGTGTTGATCGTGCGTGAGCAAAAGGAACGGGCGGCGCAGCATCTTCCCCAAGTCACGTTTTACCATTTAATAACGCACGGTCTGCGCACGGTCGTGCGTTCGACCGTGCGTGACCATTTTCTGACAGAATTTCTATTTAAGCCGCAGGTCTTGCCCCATTCTAGATCGATCAGTTTTTCCTGCTTACAGAGCTCCAGTTCCGCGCCCTTTTCGTCGTCCATCGCCGCCCACCTTCAGGAGGTGCTCCGGGCTTGTTCTTCACGCCAATCTTGAGCCGGAGTGTCCTCTAGGCCTCTTTCTTCATCCTAGAGCTTCAAGGGAGATCTAGCCGCCATTACCATCAAGCAAGGGGAAGTTTGCAACCTTTACCAGATTGTGAGACGAAGAAGACGGGCTCATTGGAAAGTAGTGACAGCTCTCTCTACCTCGGACGTAGTTGAGGACCGAGCTTGGACGCGGATTGACAACCTAGCTATTCAAACCGTGACTCCTCGACGAGCCTTCGGATTCGGTCGATTTCTTGCCTTGTTCTTCTCTTATTGATGTGTATATGTGTAGATCTTTGTATTATGATGAAGTAGAGCACTTAAACTAGTTTGTATTTTTATATATTTCATGTCTATGTGAAATGCTTGTTGTTTGAGTTGCTTGAGGTGCGCCCCATTCCATCCTCCATCCCGCCGTCACGTTCGTCGTCGCGTTAGCAATTGCTAGTGGCGTGCTTGTTGAAGAGGTGCTTACGACCCTTACTCTGTTTGCCTACTCGTCCATCTGCCTAGCGAAGCGTGGCATAGCGGCCCGTGTAATTCACTCGCCCTACGAAGCAGCGCGCTCAAGGACTGAATAGTTCGATTCCGCTTGCCTACTTGTCCATCCGCCCTTACGAAGTAGCGCGCTCAAGGCCTACGCAGATTCCATCCCGCCAAGCGAAGCATTGTATAGCGGCATTGCATAGGAGTAGTTGTAGCATTTTCTCTTTATTTTCCACAATCCAAAAACCCCGTTTCCGCATCCATCCCACTAAAGGACTTCGATCTCAAGTCCTGCCTCAATAGTGAACTCCACCTTACTGTGTTCCTTCGAGATTCGATACTCGGGGATTACTCCTCATTTTATATTACTTGAACGATCGGTACACTGCCGTTTCGTGCCGCAGTCTTACTACCGCCTATAACGGTGTGCTAAGATTTGTGCATCAGCATCCTACCTCTGCCCATCCTTGATACAGTCTCGAATACCATCCGTGGCACTCATTGTCACCAGGTACTCCTCGTATAGCTCCGGATCATCCTCGGATACTAAGGAGATCTGCATGTCCTCGAACATCCGTACCACCTCAATGGCCATCAACTGGGGCTCTACTCCTGACATGGTAGCTCTCCTGCTCAGTGTATCTGCCACCACATTTGCCTTCCCCGGGTGGTAGTGCATTGTGTACTGATAGTCTGATAAGAACTCCACCCAGCATCTATGTTGGATGTTCAGCTCCTTCTATGTATCCACGTACTTCAGGTTCTTGTGATCTGAAAATATGTCGCAGTGGACGCCATAAAGATAGTGGCGCCAGATCTTTAGAGCGAATATGACCCCTCCCATCTCCAAATCATGCACCGGGTAGTTTCGCTCGTGATTCTTCAAATGGATGGAAGCATATGCTATCACGTGCCCATTCTGCATCAGAATGGCACCCATCCCGTGGTAGGATGCATCTGTATACGCCTGAAATCCTTCCTTCCCAAATGGGTGGGCAAGGATGGGGGCCGTCGTAAGCCAGCCCTTTAGCTCCTGGAAGGACACCTCACACTGCGGCGTCCAAATAAATGCAGTATCCTTCTTCTCCATGGATGTGAGCGGGAGGGCTATCTGAGAAAATCCATGTACGAACTTCCGGTAATAACCGACAAGTCACAAGAAACTCCGCACATCGGTGGCCGTCTTCAGCGGCAACCAATCTCGTATTGCCTGGATCTTCGCTGGGTCTACTGCCACTCCAGCTCCACTAATAATGTGACCCAGGAAGGAAACCTCCTTCAGCTAAAATGGCACTTGCTGAACTTTGCGTAGAGTATGTGCTCTCAAAGTTTTTCCAACGTCAGTGCCAGATGCTGTACATGCTCCTCTTCCGTCCTCGAGTAGATGAGGATGTCGTCGATGAGCACAATGATAAAGATGTCAAGATAAGGCTCGAACACCTGGTTCATCAAACTCATAAATGCTGATGGTGCATTCGTGAGCCCGAACGGCATCACGGTGAACTCATACAGTCCATATCAGCTGCTGAAAGCCGTCTTCGGGATGTCCTCCTCCTGAATCCGCAGCTGATAATACCTTGACCTCAGATCCAGCTTCGAGAAGCAGTGGGCTCTCTCTAGTTGGTCAAATAGCTCGTCTATCCTCCGTAAAGGGTACATGTTCCGCACCGTCAGCCTGTTCAGGGCTCTGTAGTCGATGCACAGCCAAAGAGTCCCATTCTTCTTCTTTATGAATAACACCTGAGCTCCCCATGGTGAGGAATTCAGAGTGACGAACCCAACTTCCACCAGCTCCTACAGTTGGCTCCGAAACTCTGCTAGCTCCTTCAGGGCCATCCGATAAGGAGCTCTAGATACCGGCTTAGCCCCCGACACCAACTGGATCCGAAAATCCTTCTCGCGGTGCGGTAGCAGCCCGGGTAACTTCTCTGGGAATACGTCGACAAAATGTCATACTACTGGAATACTGTCCAGAGAGTCCTTCGCCTCGATCTCCTCGAATAACACCTGATATACATCGTCTCCCTGTAGATCGGCCTTGGCGGCCTGAACAGACGATATTAGGAGACAGGAGGGGGTCTAATACCTTCGACTATTACTTCCGTGTCCTTGTGCTTTAGAACAATCGTCCTTGTCGGGCAGTCAATCCGTGCCTGGTTCCCGTGCAGCCAGTTCATGCCTACGATCTGGTCAAAGTCTTTCATCTTCAAGAGCGTCACCGGTGCTTCCAACAACTTCCCTCCAATCTCCACATTCATATAGCACTTAGCGTTCGTTACTATCTCTGATCCATCAAGGAATCGCACCCTCCTGAGGATGCCCTCAAAGTGCTGGACTTGGTCCAGATCGTCCATGGATTCTTCTGAGATGAACGAGTGCGAGGCACCCGTATCGAATAAGTGTATGCTGGCTTGCCGCAGACGAGAACTATACCTGGGTGATTTTGTTCGTTTGGTTCAATGCTAAGGTAATGCTAATGTTTGCAAGGTACTAAAACTTATATATATACAAAAAACAATCAAGTACCTGTGATGACCCTTGTCGGGTTTCGGGGCTGTGCTATGTCCAGGACATACATCTGATCCCTGTTCTGTCTCCGGTCTCTGCCGTGAAATCCACGACCTCGTCCACATCCTCGGCCCCTGAAATGCTGGGCCGATGGAGCAGCTTATAGTGCTGGTGGTGCATTCCTCTGAGGGCAGTTCCTCCAGATGTGGCCCAGATGATGACAGTGGTATTACTCCTGTGGGGGAGGAGGACCACCTCCTATCCTCGGCACGTCCCACATATGTAGAGGATACAGAGCCAACACTACCTGCTCCTGCCTCTCCTCCTAGCGGGGTCGGTCCTCTGTTCTTCTCTCCCCAATGTAACGACCCTTCTGCTGGTCCCTCCTGCCACTCCTTCCCTGGTCCTTTATCGACATCTTCCTACCTTGAACAATGTGGTGGTCCGCCTCCAGCTTCTTTTACATCTCCAGGACCTTGGCCAGGCTGCCATGAAAGACAAAGAGGAGGGTCTGCCTTAGGTCGTCACAAAGGACCTTATAGAACTTCTTTGTGTAGCCCGCATCATCCAGCTGGTAAGAGTCCGCAAACCGGGCTAGGTGTGTGAACTCCCGGTGATACTACACCACTGTCCTGCTACCCTGCCTCAACTGCAGGATCCTGTCTTCTAGCTAATGTCTTGCTAACTGCGGTACATAGTGCTCCAGTAGCACCATCTTGAACTCATCCCATGAGATGTCAGCCACCTCCAATCCAGCATAGGTGGTGTCTAGTAGTGACTTCCACCACCTCTTCACATGAGATTCCAGGCACGAAACTACTAGGGGTACTGCCATGTCCGTCGGGCACTGAATCCCTACCAGCATCTCGTACATGATGTCGACCCACTGCATAGTCCGAACAACTATCTCTGTCCCAAGGTATGATGGAGGGGAAAGACCTCGAAAGGCACTCATCCAGTTGGCCCCGGGGTTTGGCTGAGGATCCAGTGCCTGCTGTGCCCTGAATGCCTCCAGTATGACAGTTAGTGTCTGCCCCATCTCTATTTGCTATAATGGGGTAGGAGCCGGTGGTAGTGGGAAAACATTCGGAGTCGGAGGCACTCTATGCTACGGGGTAGGGTTCATCGCTGGCTACAAAAGAAAATTGACACTCATAATGGGGGGGGGGGGTTGTCTAAAAAATTCAGTTAAAAGTGGACTTTTCATGTGATTCCCCATATGGGCACACCATTGCTTCCGCTACTTAGTTTGTCCTCAAACTAAACTCGCGCATGGTGGCCCAAGGTTTGTGGACTTCTTTTCTTCGGATCGAGGTTTTCTCTGATACCAGTTTGTAAGACCGCATTTTTTTTCTTCTGAAAACTTGGGTCTTATGGCCAGAACCGCCGCTTTGCAGTGAAACCCTCACTCGGGAAGGTCGCCACTACAAAATGCCGATCCTACCGGCCATATCGATCACAAAAGAAGTAAAGCATAAACAAACTTATAGAAGTTCAAGTCCACATCACATAGAAAATAAAATAATCATAAAGAGATGTCCACAACTAGAAACTGAATTAAAGATAGTAATAATAAGGGCTCCTGCCAGATACATCAATTCCTGACTGCAAGCCACTCGCAGAAGCAAATTAACTATAACACTCACGGATCCCGACACCGGTGCTCCCGTGCGAGATTGTCCCGCCTACATCAGCACCGGCCTCTGGTGCTACTGCATCTCCTCGATCCCCTAAAATGATAAGGTCCATCGACCATTAGTCAAAAAGACTAAGCCAATCCCCCACCCCTCCCCCATCGACTCCTAGGCACCGAGCGGAAAGACTGAAGCGGAGGACAACAAGGGGTATAATCAATAGCAGGTGACAGTGAATCTAATTACGGAAAGGTCTACCGCTATGCAACATATTGTAACAACCCGGCCCAACCACCTGATGAGTCCCAATTATATACACATATATGGACTCATCTGGGCCGTTTATCTAGTCATTCCACTGCACTTTAGCCTTGTTTTAGCTCATATTTGTCATTCTATGCTAGGTGCACTTCTTGGCCTAATTTGGTGTGTTTTATGTTTATTCTCTTTTGATAGCCTTATCGTATTGTTGAGTGCCACTTTCAGTGGCCTGATTAGCGTTTCTGTAGGAACAGGAGTCGTGCAGGTGTTCCTGGTACAATTCTATACAGGAACATTGCGCACGATCACTGGTTCTATTGCGCATGACCACTGGTCGTGCGCCACTAATCGTGCGCACTCAACCCCCAAAATTTGAGTTCTGTCTTGACCAGTGCGCACGACCACTTACGATAGTGCGCACGACCACTGGTCGTGCGCCACTGGTCCTGCGAACATCATATTTTATAAATTTCTTACATTGCAGGCTCCGCCCAGGCAGGCGCACGATCACAGGATTCTAGTGCGCACGACCACTGGTCGTGCGCCACCGATCGTGCGCACTATTTATTCCAGCGCCTATTTAAAGACCTGCTCGCGAATTAGGTCGGGGAGTTGATTCCAGTCCACCGTTTTCTTGCGCCAGAGCCCCGATTTCGCCCCTCCATCGCCGCCCACCATCTGGAGTTGCTCCGGGATTGTTCTTCACGCCAATCTTGAGCCGGAGCTTCCTCTCGGCCTCCTCCTTCATCCTAGCTCTTCAAAGGAAGATCTAGCCGCCATCGCCATCAAGCAAGAGGAAGTTTGCAACCTCTACCGGATCGTGACACGAAGAAGACGGGTTCATTGGAGAGTCGTGATAGCTCTCTCTACCCCGGACGTAGTTGCGGACCGAGCTTGGACGCGGATTGACAACCCGGCGATTCCAACCGTGAATCTCCAATGAACCTTCAGATTCGGTCGATTTCTTGCCTTGTTCTTCTCTTATTGATGTGTTTGTAACTAGATCTCTCATGTATTGATGATGAACACTATGAATCATGCTTGTAATCCTAATTTCATGTCTATGTGAAGTTATATTTTGTTCATATGTGTACGAGGACCGCCACCATCCATCCTCCATCCCGCCGTCACGTTCGTGTGCCGCACTAGCAATTGCTAGTGGCGTACTTGTCGACGAGGTGCTTGCGACCCTCATTTGTATGCCTACTCTTCCATCCGCCTAGCGAAGCGTGGCATAGCGGCCCGTGTAATCCATTCCGACTCCGCCGGTGCGAACCATTCCATCTGCTTGCCTACTCTTCCATCCGCCTAGCGAAGCGTGGCATAGCGGCCCGTGTAATCCATTCGCCCAACGAAGCAGTGCGCTCAAGGCCTGCACAGTTCCATTCCCCTAGCCTGCTCGCCCATCCGCCCAACGAAGTAGTGCGTTCAAGGCCTACGTAGTCTTCCATCCCGCCGAGCGAAGCTTTGCATAGCGGCATTGCATAGGAGTAGTTGTAATATTTTATTTTATTATTCACAAACCAAATCCCTTTCGTCCGCACTCCACCTATCGCTGGACTTCGATCTCAAGTCCTTCCTCGAAACATAACTCCACCTTACTGTGTTCCTTGAGAGATTCGATACTCGGGGATTACTCCTCGTTTTATATTACTTGAACGATCGGTACACTGCCGTTTTGTGCCGCAGTCTTGCTACCGCCTATAGCGGTGTGCTAAGATTTGCGCCATCAAGTTTTTGGCGCTGTTGCCGGGGAACACGGTCGTGTGAGTTTCTTGAGAGGTAGACGAGAGATTGTAGTTCTTTTTCGCTTGTATATCCATTTTTCTACTTTATTTTTGTCTTAAAAAAAAAATTTAGCCTCTTAATTTTCTGTGCTCTGTTATTTTTTTTTCTAGTTTTAACTTTTCTAAAGCAGGTTTTCCAGATTTATTTTGTGTGTGTAGTATTATTTTGCAAAGAATCTTTATTTTCTGTTTATCCACAAATTTCTGTGATGTATTCTGAAGCCGAATGTTGTCTTTATGACACTTTGCGTCGATACATCGACGCCATGACTGCTTTAAACGATGAGCATTATATTAGGTGCTTGCTATGTCAAGGTTTAGGTCATATGTTGAAGGATTGCCCTCATCTGTGCGATCCTTCACCCTCTGAGGACGTGTACGCAACATCCCCCCGTTTACGGGAGACTACTACAGACAGGCCCACCAGAGTGTTGCCTGACCCCTACACTGACATTACACATCATGCTCGATCTTTGCCCTTGGAGATTACTGAGGAATCTCTCGCCGCGTACAGCTCTTTCATGGGTCCCTCAATCCCCTTTTATGAGCTTCCCTTGAGTGACGATGTGCACTTATTCGATGGTCAACAAGGACAGGATTGGGAACTCATGGATGCACCAGTATGGTGTTCAGATTCTGGTTCTTCCCGCGGGGAGGCGTTTGTGGATATTTGCGCGGAGGCGACTGCTCATTTATTTTCTGATCATGAGAGCAGTCCGGTTCCTCCGCATTCCTTGCAAAATTCATCTACTTCAATCTTTAGTGAGTCGGCTGATGATGTCGTGCGGGTGATTTATTCGGCGCATGAGGTTGCGCCAAAGTGGGATGAGGATTTCATTCTCTCTGATGGGGAGTGTGATACCTTTCAACACGATGACGCACCGCGGTGGGATGAGGAGGATTCTCTTTCCGAGAAGGAGGTATTTACTTACTTCTTGGATGGGGACATCCAGCTCACCACCGAGGACCCCGAGCTCCTAGGTTCCCCTCGTTACGACTCATATGATACCGACAGTGATCTGTGCTTGGATCCTGCCAGGAGTGAAACTGGGATCACTCCTCCGTTGTTTGATTCTTTTAGTTCTTCGTCCATTTTATTTCCTAATCAACCTTCTTTTAATGCTGATATTGATAAGTTCATCCTTCCTGTTTCCCCGCCTGCTTTAATGTCTGATATTTCATTTATCCCTTTGCAGATGCTTGAATTTATAGACCCATTCTTGGGTAATTTTGAGAGGCAGTCCTGGCAGGGAAAGCAGTTGGCAATGATGAATTCAATCGTCTATTCCACTTCATCATCATTGCCTGCTTTTTCCTTGAAAGACTGGGTGCAGGGAGGAAAGCGTTACTTCATCCATGACCGCAGGTTGGAGGAGAGGAAGAGGATGAAGAAGGACAAAATATGGAGATGGAAAGCTCCTGATCCTCTTGACTGCTGTTGTTGGGTCTTCGGGCCCATCTCTTTTATTCTTAGTTACCATTTTAAATCAACTTATAGTTGATCATTTTGAGGCATGTAATATTTAGGATTTACCATCTTTTGCTCTATGCTTAGACTATTATTAAAACTGCTTAATACAGGTATTAAGTCCAGCTTAAGGACGGTAAACAAAAGCGCTGCTGGGCGACAACCCAAGTTTTTGTTGCTAAACTGTTAATAGTTTAGTTTTATATATTTTTGCTTGGAGCCTTTTTGCCTGCAGGCGTGCGGCAATTTTCTTTGGTGGCGGAGTTGGATTCCCTTCGCAGTATTAACGCCAATCTTTTGGTATGCTCATATCTGAGCATAGGTACCCTCTTCCTCAACATTTCTTTATTCTCATTGTCCAATTCAAGTCTGGGGGGGGGGAGTGCACCGAGTGTTCACTGCACGTGCACTAGTGCTTACATGCTAGAAGTATTTTATTTTCAGTTTTATGATTTATTTACTTTCTCCGCACACCACTGCACCCACTTTAGCGCGCACTCACTTGTTTGTGTGCTTCTGTTCACACTTATCTTGGTTTGGAATGTGAAATAGGATGTTAGCTTAGGAATTGCAAATCAGAGTGCGATGTTGACTCTTGTAGTGCTCTAGTCGCATATTCCTTGCTTGCATAGAAATTTGAGTAGAATTAGATTGTCTCTATACTTTTAATTTACAATTAGTGTTCTTGCGTAGTTTTGGATTTATGTTACTCATTTGGTGAATGTAACCGAAATTTGCGGTAGCACGGTGTTGTGTGTAAGCAAGCGCTAGTTGTGTGTTGCTCGAGTCGGAAGGAAGGTTTACCTTTCTCGTGGGCTAAGAACTTGCCCCAAGCGACTCTTGAAGCATGGGCGAGAGCAACTCATTTTGTTAAATGTGATGTAGGCCATTTTTGGCAAGTTTGATCCTTGTTTTTCATGACCTATGCGTTCACCTTTGCAAGCCAAGTTTGTGCCTACCCTTCTTTTGTTTCAGCTCTTCTTTTAAATCACCAAAGCCGGAAGCTTATCCTATTATCGCAGCCAAGTAGTGAGTTAACTGAAATTACCTTTCATATTTGGATGTGATGTATGGAAATTTTTGTGATGTGAAGAAAAAGTGTATTGTGTGCTGAACATATTGTTGTAAACCAACCGGGGGATAAATGAAAAAAAAATGAAGTTAAAAGAAAAAATCTGTAAAGAATAAAAATGACAAGAAATCCCCTTGGGCGTAATAGAAAAATTTAGTTGGTATTTGTTTGGAGTAGGCTGTGTACACACCCATTTTTCAAGCTAAGTCTGGGGGTGTGGTACACTAGCGCTGTTTTGGGCTTGTTCAGGGTAAGCATTTCGATGTTGCTCATTTGGGTTGCGTAGCCATTTCGTTTATCATTTAATATCATACCGTAACCTAAGCCCAATTATAACCCGAAGTCCTATTGATTTAACTTCTGAGTTTGCTAGTGCCGTGGTGAGAGTGTAACCGGGCAAGCTTATGGTTCTCGTCGTTGATGGATTTTAGCGGAGTTATTCCCGAATTCCGGTCTTTAGCAACACCCTCCTGAGTGGCTTGTTTACTTTCACATCGGGCACGACCACACAAATTCTTCATGATTCACCATCTGAGTACAAATAAATCTTTATTGACGCATGTATACTTTTGTAAATTAATTAGTATAGTTAGAATCTTCTTTTACAGAATTTTTATTTGCATGGGTATGATACTTCGCATCTGACTCTATATTTGCAATTCTCTACGCTAACCACCATTTTGCCTACTCCGCCGGATTTGTTTGCTCGGGACGCGCAAACAGTTAAGTCTAGGGGTGTGATGAGTCCCAATTATATACACAATGGACTCATCTGGGCCGTTTATCTAGTCATTCCACTTCACTTTAGCCTTATTTTAGCTCATATTTGTCATTCTATGCTAGGTGCACTTCTTGGCCTAATTTGGTGTGTTTTATGTTTATTCTCTTTTGATAGCCTAATCGTATTGTTGAGTGCCACTTTCAGTGGCCTGATTAGCATTTCTGTAGGAACAGGAGTCGTGCAGATGTTCCCGGTACAATTCTGTACAGGAACACTGCGCACGATCACTGGTTCTATTGCGCACGACCACTGGTCGTGCGCCATTGATCGTGCGCACTCAACCCCCAAAATTTGAGTTCTGTCTTGACCAGTGCGCACGACCACTTACGATAGTGTGCACGACCACTGGTCGTGCGAACATTATATTTTATAAATTTCTTACATTGCAGGCTCCGCCCAGGAAGGCGCATGATCACAGGATTCTAGTGCGCACGGCCACTGGTCGTGCGCCACCGATCGTGCGCACTGTTTATTCCAGCGCTTATTTAAAGACCTGCTCGCGAATTAGGTCGGGGAGTTGATTCTAGTCCGCCATTTTCTCGCGCCAGAGCCCCGATTTCGCCCCTCCATCGCCGCCCACCATCTGGAGTTGCTCCGGGCTTGTTCTTCACGCCAATCTTGAGCCGGAGCTTCCTCTCGGCCTCCTCCTTCATCCTAGCGTTTCAAAGGAAGATCTAGCCGCCATCGCCATCAAGCAAGAGGAAGTTTGCAACCTCTACCGGATCGTGACACGAAGAAGACGGGTTCATTGGAGAGTCGTGACAGCTCTCTACCCCGGACGTAGTTGCGGACCGAGCTTGGACGCGGATTGACAACCCGGCGATTCCAACCGTGAATCTCCAACGAGCCTTCGGATTCGGTCAATTTCTTGCCTTGTTCTTCTCTTATTGATGTGTTTGTAGCTAGATCTCTCATGTATTGATGATGAACACTATGAATCATGCTTGTAATCTTAATTTCATGTCTATGTGAAGTTATATTTTGTTCATATGTGTACGAGGTGCGCCACCATCCATCTTCCATCCCGCCGTCACGTTCGTGTACCGCACTAGCAATTGCTAGTGGCGTGCTTGTCGACGAGGTGCTTGCGACCCTCATCTGTATGCCTACTCTTCCATCCGCCTAGCGAAGCGTGGCATAGCGGCCCGTGTAATCCATTCCGACTCCGCCGGTGCGAACCATTCTATCCGCTTGCCTACTCTTCCATCCGCCTAGCGAAGCGTGGCATAGCGGCCCGTGTAATCCATTTGCCCAACGAAACAGTGCGCTCAAGGCCTGCACAGTTCGATTCCGCTAGCCTGCTCTCCCATCCGCCCAACGAAGTAGTGCGTTCAAGGCCTACGTAGTCTTCCATCCCGCCGAGCGAAGCTTTGCATTGCGGCATTGCATAGGAGTAGTTGTAATATTTTATTTTATTATTCACAAACCAAATCCCTTTCGTCCGCACTCCACCTATCGCTGGACTTCGATCTCAAGTCCTTCCTCGAAACCTAACTCCACCTTACTGTGTTCCTTGAGAGATTCGATACTCAGGGATTACTCCTCGTTTTATATTACTTGAACGATCGGTACACTGGCGTTTCGTGCCGCAGTCTTGCTACCGCCTATAGCGGTAGTCTTGCTACCGCCTATAGCGGTGTGCTAAGATTTGCGCCATCACCACCACACCAGAGGCCTGCTCCAACTTAGTGGCCAAGGCGCACTTTAGTGGGCTGGCTGCCGTGGTTGGACAAGGACTGCGGCCCGGTGACACCCCAACGCTTCCCTCTGGCCTATTTCTCAGCACAATGCGTTGTTGGTGTCAGGTCTCGATCCCCCGCCACCCTTGATAAGGTGCCTTCAACAGCCCTCATCACCAACTAAGTTGCAGCTCAGTTGGTTTTGTTGTAACAACCCGGCCCAACCACCACACCAGAGGTCCTCTCCAACTCAGTGGCCAAGGCGCACTCCAGTGGGCTGGTTGTCACGGTTAGAAAGCCCGGTGACACCCCAACGCAGCTCAGTTGGTGATACAAAAATTCACAGGGCTTTCTAATGCCCTAAAATGTCCTAACACCAAGTTTCACAATTTTCCAGAGAATATTTGGCCTCATTTATTTATCATAAGCTTAAGGCAAAATAGTTGACTTGTGAATGAAGTACTAATTAAATCAATTCAAAAATTACACAAAAATTACCAGAGGTTTATATCATGATTATATGAGCACTTCCAAACTTTCATCAAAATCCAAGATAAATTAAGCATGTAAATTTCTCTTATAAGAAAGTGCCATAAAAGGTAATAACCTAATTCAAAGGGGACAATTGTTCCTAAAATTCTTAGAAGATTACCTAGGGCATATTTACACCCTATGAACTTATCTACCAAGTTCCATAACCATTCAAGGACATATGACCCTATGTCCTTCACAAGACTCAAAGTGCAACCCTAGGGTTAGAACTAGGGATCTAGGGCACATCCACCCCAAACCACCCCTAAATCACTCATGGGGGTGTTTTATGTGATTCTAAACTAGTGACCAGAGTTTCACAACTTTTGGATGAGGGTTGACCCCTCAATTCTATCGTGTGCACTTTTGACATAATTTGAGCTAGTTTGACCAAACTTGGGTTAACTAATTACCCAACCAATTCAATCCCAAATGGGATGAAATTTTTACCACTATCATATCATGACCTTAAGGACCACCCACCACAATTTGGAGGGGTTTGGATGTCATCAGACCATATAATTAATTTATATTTGGATTATTAAATTATTACAAAAACCTTAAAAAGGTTTATACAAAAATTCCTATTTTTGGATATGATTAGGGGGTAGGTATAATTAGAATATGATCCAAATTTTAGGCCATTTGGATGGCTAGTTTAGTGTGGGAACTCAGATAAAGGTCTGGTCAGCCCTTTGGACTTGTTGCACCATTGTGGGTGCTCTGGTAAGACCACTAATCCTATTGGGCTCAAATCAATTTTAAATTAAAGTACACTCCAAGGGCTACAACTTTGGTGTTGGTCACTTTTTCATTAGGGGGCAGTAAGTATTTTTAATAATTAATTCCAAGTATATCATAAAGTGTGACAAAAAATACAAATCATAACATTTAATATATAAAGATCTCGCACAGATCTTGAAGCAAGATGAGCAGCCACGACTCATCTTCCTCCTCTTGCCGACGGCTGGGATAGCCCTGTCCTGGGCCACCTTCAACCTTGTTTTCCCGTCCACCTGAGCGCCGCCTCGGCCGACCAATGCCACCACCACATCCATTGAGGTGGTAGTCGACGATTAGAGGTGGTTGGCCGGGCGGAGGTGGCTGGAACGAGGTGATCTAGCGGTGGAAAAAGGGCTCAAAATGAGCCCTTACAAGAGCTTGATTCGAGACCGATTTGGCTCAAATCAAGCCCCGAATTAGATAGGGATCTAGAACTACGGGAGGGAGGGAGGATCAAACCTGTGTGGTGGCTCGAGGTCGTGAATTCTGACGAGTTGCCATGGCCGGATCTTGAGCTTTTAGTGACATGCCTCTTTTGCACTTGGATAGCTCGATTTCTTCAGAAAAGTGGGGGGGGGGGGGGGGGGTGGGGGTGGGGGTTCAATTCTCTCCGACCTCTGAAGGTGTTAAATTGTTGAATTGGAGAAGGGGAGGAGCCAATCCATCAATTGCCATTATCACCATTAATGGTGATTTTCGGCCACCTTGATTTTCCCTTGATTCAGCCTCTATATGAGCTAGAAAATGCTCCAAATTCTTTGTAACTGACAGAGGAGGTGAATCCCCATCAATGGGAAAATCAATTGGCCTCCTTTGGTCATGAATCCTATTAACCCCCTTTCTCTCTGTCCTCCATTTTTTGGGGAAAATGGAGCTTTCTCTCTCCTGGCCGAGTTCCCTTAAATTAAATGGCCAATTCAGTAGCACCCAACCCCCATTAGGTGGTGTACCACCTTAATTGAGTCTAGCCCATGTGGATTGGGCTTGATTAGGTCAAAATAGGTCATTTTGACCTAAATTTAGGGTACAGTTAACTTTGGTCAAATTGAACATTTGGGTTGACCAAAATGGGTGGGTAGTGACCCATTGGCCTCCCTTAAGGGTTAGGGAGGTCTAGGTAGGCTCAATTTGGCAAGGTGAGGGTCAATTGATCCTTAGTAGGCCATTTTTGACAAAAATAGGTCTAGGGTTGACTTAGGTCAAATTGGCCAAATTGGAGGCCCCATGATGGGGATTTATGGTCCATTGGGTCCCTAATATCCTTATAAGGGTGTTGAAGCCAAGCGGTCTTGAAGGATTGAAGCCGCGCGATCTGAAGCCAGCGGTCTATGCGGTCTCCCAGAATCAGACCGCTGCTCCTCCTCAGATATGCGAGATCGTGCCAGATGAAGGTCGGCGATCTCCAGCTCTATCAGACAATTGTTTGATAACTGCGGTCTGTGCGGTCTCCCAGTATCAGACCACCACTTCTCCTCAAGTATGCAAGGTCGCGTCTTGTGAAGGTCAGCATCATTCCACCTCTCCAAGTGGTCTAGAACCAGCGGTCTCAGCGGTCACCAAGTATAAGAATGCCGGTTCATCTCGGACATACCAGATCGCTTCTTATGGAGAGAAGCGGTCTGGCCCTCCCGGTCTCTCCCTTATGGGGGAGTGTTCGCCAGAACGATCCAACCATCCGACAGTCTCTTCTGTCACACGACCCTCCTCCTGTCGTGTGACCGACCGATCTCACTCCAGATCGCAGAGGTCGCTGCGGTCTCAATATTCCTGATCGCCCAGACCGCCCAGCTCTCCTGTGTACTGTGTATTTGTATTTAGTCCCACATCGTATATTTGTATTTTACTGTTTCCCCCCTAGTCTATATAAAGGAGGCAATACCCTTGTAATACTTAGATTTTTGGAAATAAAAATTTCTGTTATTTTCAAGTTCTCACATGGTATCAGAGGGATCGATCTCTTCGACCGGTCTCCTTTTCTTCTGACTGCACAATTCGTGCGATCTTCTCTCATTCCCTCTTCCAGTCCGCGCGATCTCCCTTATATCCGCAAGACCGCGCGATCTCTCTCCTCATGGGTACCCCTTCTGTGAATGTTACCCCAACCCCCCCCCCCCCCCCGCCCACTCCTATGGCTATTTCTACCTCTTCCTCGTGCAACCTTGGCACCACATCCAAGCTCACTGGCGCTAATTATCCTGATTGGAGTGTCTCCTTCACCTTTCTCTTACGCTCTCAACGCAAATGCCACCATCTCACCGATGATCCTCCTCCCACAGGATCTGCTACCTTTGATGATTGGGATGCTAGCGATGCTCTTGTCCGCACCTGGCTTGCTAACAGTCTCTCTGATGAGTGTCTTCCTATCATTCGTCAGGATGAGACAGTTGAGGTAGCATGGGAGCATCTTGCGGCCCTTTACTCCAAAGGCGCCAAAACCTCCTGCATTTACACCTTATATGCTGATCTCTTTGCCCGCCCAACCATGGATCCCACCACAGCATATCAAGCTGATCAGGCCCTTGGGGATGAACTCCTTCAGCATCGTCCCTTCTCAGCTGATCTTGCTGAACAGCATAAACACTTCCAAGAGCTCCTGGTTGTGTGTTACCTTCTCCGTCTTCCGGAGTCCTATGATATGATACGACAACAATTCCTTGGAGAAGCTGAATCTCCAACTCTTGATGCCACCGCTGCTCGGGTCTCTGTTGTTACCTCCCTTCTCCAACGACCCTTGTTATCTTCCCCTCCTCCTCCTGAGAGCATTGCTCATCGGGCTGAACATGGTCACTCCGGTGGCCGTGGCGGATCTCTTGGTGGTCGTGGACCTCCGCGGTACGTCTGTTCTTATTGTGGTCGGAAGGGTCACACAATTGATCGTTGCTATCTCAAGCATCCTCACCTTCACCCTCTGGATGCTGCTTCTCAACGGGATACTAGATCACCGTCTGCTTCTGTTGCTACCTCCTCAGGTAGCGTGCACGTGGTTACTAAAGGTAAATGGCTTATTGATTCTGGAGCGACAAATCATATGACAGGGAACCCTCACCTTTTCTCCCAGTTACTAGAGCACAAGAATTTACCTCCGGTTCTAACCGCAGATAGTTCTCCCTCACATGTGTGTGGGACTGGAATTGTTCAAGTCACTCCGACTATCTCTCTTCAGAACACTCTTTATGTGCCTTTTTTTCCATGCAACTTACTATCAGTCAAGGCACTCTCTCAACAATTACAATGCTCTATTATGTTTACTCCGACTAACTGTTATTTTCAGGATCTTCATACGAAGGAGACAGTTGCTACTGGTACTGAGAGTGGAGGCCTCTACTTCCTTGACGTTCTTGCTGCTCACTCTGCTTCTACCGTCTCTGATTCTCTCCGTCAATGGCACCTCCGTCTTGGTCACCCTCCACCTCGGCTGCTGTATCAACTTCTACCTCACCTCACCAGAGATACCTCTCCTCTCAACTGTGAAGCTTGTCAACTAGGAAAGCACCATCGGGCTTCCTACCCTGCCAAACATGAACGTAGCTCGACTCGTCCCTTTGATCTCCTCCACTCGGACATCTGGGGTCCTTCTCCTACCAAGACTGTAGGTGGGAGTAGTTTGTATTTTGTTACTTTTATTGATGACTTCTCTCGATGTACTTGGGTGTATCTGTTAAAAGAACGATCAGAACTTTTTTCTGTTTTCAAAACTTTCTATAATGAAATTTCCACTCAGTTTGGAGTATCTATCAAGGCTATTCGCACTGATAATGCTAAAGAGTATGTTTCTCATCAATTTTCTGAGTTTTGCATGAATCATGGTCTTATACATCAGACTAGTTGTCCTTATACTTCTCAACAAAATGGGATAGCGGAACGTAAGAATCGTCACCTCCTCGACATGGCTCGCACCTTACTCTTCCAGATGAATATGCCCAAAACCTATTGGGGTCATTCCATCCTCATCTCCTGCTATCTCATTAATCGCATTCCCTCCACCCTTCTTCAAGGCTCCACCCCCTTCTCTCTACTATATCCCACCTCACAACCCTTCTCATTACCTATAACGCCCCAGGTTTTTTATAGTCGTTTAAGTGGGGTCACGATAAAAATCAACCGTTTAAATACGAATTTATCGTAGTTTAGTGTATATATGAGAGGGGCGGTACCTTTTGGGGAGCGTCGTTGTCTGGCGAGTTAATCCTAGGCTGAATCATTTATGCAGGCGTAAGTAGGGGAATATAAAGATATATATGTATTCGTATTCGTGCAAGGAGCGTGCTAGGGTATCTCGTATGTGTGCGTATAGGCAATTTCGCCACTTATAAAGAAATATGTGTATGTATAAAGGTATGCATGTGTAGATATATGCATATATATATATACATATATATATATATGCTCATTTGTGCTTCTCTTTGCCATTAAGTATTTTTGCTACCTCTTTTTCCTTCCCCTCCCCGATAAATCCCAGCTGCCGAGCGACAAAGGGGCGATCTAGGGCTTCGGCATCGGGCGGCGCCGGAGTTGCCGGTGGGAGAAGTATCTTGGCTGTCGGGGCTCGTCTTCGTCCGCAGGGCTAGGTCGTCGTCGAGATTGTTGCGATCCGGTGGTTCTCCGGTTAAGTTGGAGGCAAGAAAACTTTTCTCTTCCCCCTTTGCCTCCATCTCTTTTGCTGGATCTTTCATTAGTTGCAGATTCCTGGATCTTTTAGTGGTAGAGACAAAAAAAAGATTTGCTAGTTGTTTACAAGGCCCTTGGATCAATCGGGAGCTTGATCCTTTGGTTTTGTTAGCAAACCCTGTCTTTCTTTCTCTTTATTTTGATTAGAGCTGCTATCCTCTTAAGCTATTACTGAAATTATCTTCTGTATGGGGGCTGCTTTATGATTTTCTGTATGGGGGCTACTGTTATCCTTGCTTCCTTTGTTTATTTGGGGGCTGCCCTGCTGGTTTTCTGTTGGTGAGAGGCTGCTGTGGCTTGTTTTATTTAAGGGTGTTCTGTTGGTCTTCTTCCTTGTGAGGCTGCTGCTGCCTTTGTTTATTTTGGGTTGCCCGGCTGGTTTTCTGTTGGTGAGAGGCTGCTGTGGCTTGTTTTATTTAAGGGTGTTCTGTTGGTCTTCTTCCTTGTGAGGCTGGTGCTACCTTTATTTAATTTAGGGGCTGAAACTTGCTGCTGTTTTGATTTCTTTTTTTTTTGTTGGGGGCTGACCTTGGATTTCTCTCTTAGGGGCTGCTTATATATATTCCTTTTTTTGATTTGGGGGTGCTGTCATGCTTTTGTTTTGGGGCTCCTTTCCTTGTTGAATTGGAGTGCTGTTATGCTTTTGGGGCTGCTCCTTGTTGAATTGGGAGGGGGCTGCTGATATGTTGTTGGGGCTCTGTTAGGGGCTACCTCTCTTGCTTTCTTTGCTTTGGGGGCTGCACCTTGTTCTTTTGGGGACTCTTGTTTATGAGTGATGTTTATTGGGGGGGCTGCTCCTTGAGATTGTTTATGCTTGTCCCGAATGGTGGTTTCGTGTTTAACTCTGCATATCTCTTACTATTACTTGGCTAAACATTGGTGGATTTGTTTGAACTGGAAGGATGGGTAAAGGGAACAATGGGGTACTCCATCGCAGTTCTTTTGGTAGTGGCCGGTAGGATAATGAGACCACCACCACGGCTCCTTGTTCGGTTGGGGTGAATGTCCCCTTTATGTGAGTGGATAGTGACATTGTTTGGGTCCGCCACCACTGGTCCATTTTGCACTTTATGCCAAGAAAATTTATTTACGCTATTGTTCATCGGATCGGCTCTATGTGGGACCTTCTTAACCTTTTATTACTGAAATATTTATATAAGCGTATATATATAGTTATATAGATGTATATGTATATATATATGTATTTGTATACCCCTTTCAGTTGGTCATGTTACTGGTTACCTTACCTGCTCCGACTTATAATTATGTTGTTTTCTTGCACCCTTTAGGCTGAGGCATTCTTTTCTTATGGATGCCTCAGGTTCAGGTTTGTAGCGGCCGCCAGAGTTTGAGCGGGGTCGTTTTGTTCGCCGTCGAGGCCTTCCCTCTCTAGTGGGTAAGGATTCAGTTTCTTTCGTTGTAGCTTTTATTTTTGGCTGTTGACTCCTTTCCTGCGGGTTCGTGTCAGTTGTTGACGCCCGTATGGCTTTTGTTTAGTTTACTTGCTGATGCTGCTGCTAGCTTCCTTTACTGCTACATAGTTATTTTGTATTCGTACGCACTGAGAAAAGCCGATTTTGCTGAATACTAATGCAGTCCTTTTAGCATTATAAAAAGTTGTTCTTTTAATTGTTTGTCGTATTTACTACTAAGTATCACATATTTGCAAAGCGTAAACCAAAATAAAAATGATACTTCTTTATTATATATTAAATGTAGACAGGCGATCGCCCTGGAGGCGTCTCTGGCCTTCAGCGCCGTTAGGAATAAAGTGAACTAATTTTATTCTGTTGAGTACACACATCTTTGATAAAGAGCGACTATGTAAACCGCAGGGCCGAGGGGCACGGCTTCCTAATCTAATAAAAATAATCTTAAAATATAATGTCTTTATTAATTCACATCTTTTCTCATAAAATCGTTCGCTAGAGTGCTCGCCTGAACGTCTGTAGTTGTCCCCTACAGGACGTGGCATCATGACGCGTGTTTTCCCCTTGCTCTGATATTATAATTTATTTTGGGAAAATATGGGTTGTGACAGTTGTTATCAGAGGGAGGTTAGCCGGGTTACTGGGAATGGTCTGGTTGGCCCGGTTAACCGTCCAGTGAGAATCGTTAATCATTGCATACACTCACCGATGGGTCATCGGTAGATCTCGGCTGAAGCACGAACACTACACTCATAAGCATGAAAGAAGTATACGGAGCATATTATGTAGTATGGGATGCATAATATGTGTTTGTATATGGATCCTCATAGATGACAGCATACGACTGTTATGTAGTACGGGATGCATAACGTAGGTCGCATGCGTGTCCATTAGATTTTCCTTTTCGTTGCATGTGATAATATGTAGTATGGGATGTATAAGATCGCATGTGTACGCCGCTCATAGCATGCATTAAGGCCTTTTCATAGTTTGCATAGCAGTGCATGCATAACATAACATCGCATAAGCACACGTGCCAAGCCAGAGATCTACACGATAACACATGTACACGCATGATTTTAAAGGTACGATTTTGAGTTTATATGCATACAGGAGAGGTGCACGAGAGGTAAAGGATGGTGCACCATCCTGAGTATAGCGTGATATAATGTATTTACTTTTCCCAGATAAAAAGCAGTAGCAAAAGAAAAATCCAGTCTTATCTTGCTATTTGATATTGTTCCTGTTAGAAATGGCTTCTAGGCGCCGACCCGCAAATCCTGTTCCCCAGTCCAAGGGAGAGACATCGGGTGCGAATAGTGAGGCAGCGATTGAAGAGCTGCGTCTAAATAATGAGACCCTGGCGCGGCAGTTGGTCGTGATGCAGGAGCAGATGTAGACGTTGTTGGCTGCGACTCAGCGATAGCAGCCCGAGATTAGTCAGGCGGAGGCTGCCCGTCCTGCACCCCTTATTCCCCCTGCTGCGTTGCCGCCAGAAATGAATTTTATCATGCATTTCCAGAGGCTAGGACCCCCGACTTATGACGGGAGGGCGGACTTCATGGTGCTCGACGATTGGATCCTGGCGATGGAAGAGATGTTCTCATATTCTGGCGTGACTTTGGACCAGAGAGTGATGATTGCAGCCTTTTAGCTGAAAGGTTTGGCAAAGAGTTGGTGGATTCGGGAGAAAGAGGCGCTCATAGGAGGTTGCTCGTGGGAGCAGTTCAAGGGGAGGCTGTTGAAGAAGTTCCTGCCTTCAGTTGAGCAGGACCGCCTGATGAATAGCTTCTTACATCTGAAGCAGCGACAGCTCACAGTAGGGTAGTATGAGGTCGAGTTCTCCAAGCTGAGCAGGTTCTCCCCGGATTTGGTTGCTTCTGAGGAGAACCGAGTGAAGAGATTTTTGGGAGGTCTTCGTAGTGAGATCCAGCAGTTGGCCAGTGCTTACAGGTCCGTGAGCTTTGCGGATGCAGTGGAGGCCGCTATGAAGGTTGAGGCGATCGAGAATGCCAGAAATTGAGGGAAGGAATCTAGAAGGGAGAAAAGGAAAGCCGACGATGGAGGCAACCTTGCTCCAGGTAAGAAGGGCAAGGTGGTTTGTAGTTTTTGCGGCCGTGTGGGCCATCCACACGAGAAGTGTTTCAAGAGGCTGGGCGCATAGAAGTAGCTTCAGGTGATGGATCTTCAGGGTGCTCCGAAGAGTGATTTGTTTTGCACTTCATGCAAGCAGAGGGGGCACGACGAAAGTCATTGCTGGTCAAAGGGTAAGGTTTGTTATCAGTGCGGACAGAAGGGACATGTGAAGTCCAAGTGCCCGCAGCTTCAGTCGACCGGCCAGCAGCTTGCTCTCCCAGCCGTGGCACCGCCACCGCCTCAGCAGAAGCAGATAGATCGAGGGAAGGTAAAGTTAAATGCGGTGATGAAGGAGGAAGCGCAGTGCTCGAACCAGGTGATATCAGGTTCATCCTCGTTCTCGTTATAGTTTAATTTCGTTATGTTAAATTAGTCACTATGTTAATGCCTCATCCTTGTGTTGTCGCGTGTCTGTACTGCTTTGTTAGGCGAGTTTAAGGTTCGAGACTGTTGGGCGCACGTTCTTTTTGACTCTGGTGCAGCTCATTCTTTTGGGGCCAAGAGGTTTGTTGATCGGCATCGCTGGGCCTTGGAGCAGTTGATGATCCGTTTCGTGTCAAGTACCCATCCGACGATTCTGTGGTGTCAAATCTGTGCGTGAGGCAGTGTTCGATTGTGCTAGATGGATTTATGGGCTATGCAGATCTGAAGGTGATCGACTTGGAGGACTTTGATGTGATCTTGGGCATGGATTGGTTAGCGCGTTATGACGCCATGATCTAGTGCAGGGATAAGCGTCTGGATTTCCCGATGGATGATGGACAGCCCAGGAGCGTGTTCAGTTTCCCGCGTCAGACTTCCTCAGTTATGTCAGTGGTATATGCCCAAGCTTTGGCAGAGTTTGATGGTCGGGTCTGCGTTGATTCTGTTTTGCTTGCGGCATGTGCATCGGCGCCTTGTGTGGAGGACATTCCTATGGTGCGAGAGTTCCCGGACGTTTTTCCCGACAACCTTCCTGGTCTCCCTACTGAGCGAGAGGTTGAGTTTGTGATAGATTTGGAGCCCGGGACCCGCCCTATTGTGAAGGCACCTTATCGTATGGCACCGCGGGAGTTGGAGGAGCTGCGCACTCAGTTGGATGAGCTACTGCAACTTGGATTTATTCGGCCGAGTTCGTCGCCTTGGGGTGCGCCGGTTCTGTTCGTGAAGAAGAAAGATGGGACGATGAGGCTGTGCATCGATTATAGAGAGTTGAACAATGTCACGATCAAAAATAGGTATCCATTGCTGCGGATTGATGACTTGTTCGACCAGTTGCAGGGTAGCTGCGTATTGTCGAAGATCGACCTTCGATCCGGTTACCATCAGTTGAGGATTCGCGACTCTGATGTTCCGCGAACTGCCTTCCGGTCTCGTTATGGACATTTTGAGTTCCTGGTGATGTCCTTTGGGCTGACGAATGCGCCCTCTTCTTTTATGGATCTGATGAACATGGTATTCTGGGACTTTCTGGACCAGTTCGTGGTGGTTTTTATTGATGATGTGCTGATCTATTCTTCGAGTGAGGAGGAGCATGCTCGGCATTTGCGCCTGGTGATGTCTACCTTGAGGGCACACAAACTGTATGCTAAGCTGAGCAAATGCGAGTTCTAGCTTTCGCAAGTCTCTTTCTTGGGTCACATGGTGAGAAAGGGTGGCATCTCTGTGGACCCAGCGAAGGTCGCTGTTGTTTTGGACTGGAAGAGGCCGTCGTCGTCGAAGGAGATCCGAAGTTTTCTGGGTTTAGCAGGCTATTACCGGAGGTTTGTGGAGGGCTTCTCGGGCATTTCTGCGCCTCTGTCTAGGTTGACGTGGAAGGAAGCGGCTTTCGTTTGGAGCGAGCAGTATGATGAGGCCTTTCAGGAGTTAAAGAGAAGGCTGTGTTCCGCTCCGGTTTTGGCTCTCCCGGTTGAAAGAGAGGAGTTTCAGGTCTACGTCGATGCTTCACTGATAGGCCTTGGGTGCGTCCTCATGCAGGAGGGCAAGGTCATTGCATACGGGTCGAGGAAGCTAAAGGTGCATGAGCGGAACTACCCGACGCATGATTTGGAGTTTGCTGCGGTGATTTATGCTCTGAAGCTGTGGAGGCACCTCTTGTATGGGGTGGTGTGCAAGATCTACTTAGATCACAAGAGCCTGATTTACGTGTTCTCTCAGCGAGAGCTGAACCTGCGCAAGCGCCGGTGGATGGAGTACGTGGCTGATTATAATGTTGAGATCCTCTATCACCCTGGCAAGGCAAATGTGGTGGCGGATGCCCTGATAAGGAAGTCAGCTTCTGTTTTCGAACTCTCTGTGCAGTCCCTAGTGGAGGAGTTCTTTTTGATGAGCATCGCGGTGAAGCCCAATGGTGGTCCGTCTTGTTTGGAGGTTGAAGAGCCGTCCTGGATTGCATTGGCAAAGTTGCACCAAAAGGATGATCCGGATCTGCAGCATCTCCGAGGTAGAGCGGAGAGGGGTGAGTTGCCAGATTTCTCGATTGATGTCGAGGGTACCTGATGCGCGAATCTCGCACACCGCTATAGGCGGTATCTCGACTGCGGCACGAAACGGCAGTGTACCGATCGTTCAAGTAATATAAAATGAGGAGTAAATCCCCGAGTATCGATCTCGGAAGGAACACAGTAAGGTGGAGTTAACTATTGAGGAAGGACTTGAGATCGAAGTCCTTTAGGTCGGATGGATTGCGGGAGGCTTGGTTTGGATTGTTGAAAATAAAGTGAAAGCTACAACTACTCCTATGCAATGCTGCTATGCAATGCTTTGCTTGGCGGGATGGAAACTAGGCAGGCCTTGAGCGCGTTGCTTCACTAGGCGGATGGGCGAGTAGGCTAGCGGATGAGGTGAATAAGTGCGGAATCGAACTATGCAGGCCTTGAGCGCACTGCTTCGTAAGGCGAATGGATTACACGGGCCGCTATGCCACGCTTCGCTAGGCGGAAGGAAGAGTAGGCTTGCGGATGGAGTGGGTCACACCGGCAGAATGAGGGTCGCAAGCACCTCTTTGCAAAGCACACCACTAACAATTGTTAGGGCGACACAACACAAACAAGAATCCACACCACAAGGCACACCTCAAAATGATAAGCAAGAATACCCAAATTACATAGACATAATTAAGTACAAATGCTAATAGTCAACACACACTTCATCAAATATATAAGAAGTACAACTAAACTATCAACTACAAGGGGAGATAAGTGTGCGAAATCGACCGACTCCGAAGACTTGTTGAGGATTCACGGAAGGAAACGCCGGGTTGTCAATCCGCGTCCAAGCTCGGTCCTCAACTGTGTCCGTGGTAGAGAAGGCTGTCACTACCTTCCAGTGGACCCGACTTCTTCGTGTCACGAACCGGAGGAATGATCGCAAGCTGCTCCAATCTTGAAAGAGAAGGCTAGGTTGACTCCCTTCTTGAAGCCCAAGGATGAAGGAGGAGGCCAAGAGGAAGCTCCGGCGACGATTTGGCGTTGAAAGCTTGCCCGGAGGTCCTCCCTGAGGTGGGCGGTGCTGGAGGGGTCGGAACTCCCCGAAATAGGCGGAAAACGGGGACTGGAAGTGATCTCCTCGACCTAAAATCGCATCTTTCTATTTATAGACGGAGCAGAAATACACAACACGCATGGTCAACGGCGCACGACCAATGGTCGTGCGCGAAGAAATGCCTCTGATCGTGCGCGAAGAACTGTAGCATAGCCAGATCTGCACAGAATCGCACGGTCAGTGGCGCACGATCAGTGGTCGTGCGCGAAGAAGGCCAATGATCGTGCGTGGTCACTCAATCAGGGCTCACTCAGGGACGGGAATTAACGCACGAGCAATGGTCGTGCGCCTGGTCGTGCGAAAAGGAAAACGCACGACCAGTGGCTTTTTCGACAGAAAATCCCCTAGAACCCATCCCGAGTGTCGCACAACCCTTGGACCTGCATGAAAATATACCAGACCACAGAAATACATGAAAACACACCAAAATGGGCATAAACGTGCACTAAGCAATGAAATGGGCAACGTGATCAAATAGAATTGAATATAGGCCTAAAGTGAAGTGCAAGTGCATGAAAACTATCCCAGATGAGTCCGAAAACCACTATATAAACTGGACTCATCACACCCCCAGACTTACCTGTTTGCACGTCCCGAGCAAACACATCCTAAGTAGGCGGGGAAAAATATATAGCTGGCTTAAAATTTCACCGAGGAGTATTATGCGAAGTCGCATGCTCAAGTGCATAGAGAAATAGTAAATAGGGTTTCTAATTATACACATAGTTTATATATTTCTAATGGAGTAAATAAACATTACTACTACTCACAAAAGTGAATCACGGTGAATCAATCGGTCACGCATATGGAGAAAGTAAAACACATGCTGAGATGAGTATTGCTCAAGCTGGGGTTTGGGACAAACTCCACCAAAATCCATCGGTGTCGGAGACCATAAGCTCGCCCGGTCACATTCTCTCCACAGCACTAGATTAGTTAAGAGCGTGAGTCGGTAGGACTTAAGGTTTTTCATGGGGCTTGGGTTACGGTGAGGTAAACAATGATAAACAGGACGGCTTAAAGCACCTAACCCAAATGAGCTTAAACAATAACGCTATCCCCGCAGCTACAAAAACACGCGGATGCACCACACCCCCAGACTTGGACGTGAACGCATGGGTATGTGCACCGCCTACTCCAAAATACATATCTCAAATAGATTTTCAATTAAACTCATTCTCATTTTTCTTTTCTTTTCTTCTCATTTCATTTCTTTTTCTAATTATATATTTTTTCAAATTCAGCAAATGTTCAAGGGAGTACAACCACATCTCCAAATTTAACATCACCACATCAACATTCCAAAATACAAATTTGAAAACAGCTAAAGCTCAGCTTTGGGTATGTGACTAGGATCGGCTTTTTGGTTTTGGTGGAATAAAATGTGGGGCTGAATCAAAGGGATGGGGTAGGCACAAATGGGCTACCGAGGATAAGATATCAGGATTGGCACAAAGGCTCAACCGGGCCAAAATGATGGCCTACGTCATTCTTTCGCAACAGAATTATCCTATGCCTATGTTTCAAGAATCGCTTGGGGCGAGTTCTTAGTCACCGAGAAAGGTTATCCTTCCTCCCGGCACAAGCAATACACGTCTAGCGATAATTTACACACACCCATATGCTACCTTTTGATTCCAACCGGATTCACCATCTGAGTAGAGCAAACATTATTTACACTAATAGAAATGTATAAGACTAATAATATAAAAAAGAATCTAATCTACACAAATCTCCATGCTCACAAAAGCATTAGACTAGGAACACCGGAGTCAACATTTTACTCCACTACATAATTTAAAAGCCAGCACAATGATTTTCCCAATCATACAAAAGAATGAATCTAACTCAAGACGCGCCAACATGTAAGTACACGCTCGAGTGGGTGTTGTGGTGTGCAAGGAAAATAAATGAAACAATTTAAATAAAAGCTTCTAGCATGCTATGCAATAGTGCATGTGAGCGGGTAAACACAACTACTCTCCCCCAGACTTAAACTATGCATTAATATATTCTAAAACAAAGTTAGGGGAAGAGGGTACCCAATGCTCAGCAAGTGAGCATACCAGAAGACGCGTGTAGAACAAGACCAAGCCGCACCTCCGCCATACGAAGAATCGCGACCACCGCCTTCCATAGGAATGACCTGCAGGGGTGAGCTCCGCAAAAACAAAAAGGAATAGACAAACTAGAATAAAATACAGCTAACTAAAAAGGATTAGATAAAAATGCAAGAAAAGTAAGATAACTACTGGGGTTAATGTCATCCCAGCACGACTTATTCAGGTTTTGTACAGTTCTAGCTTATAGGCCTATGAAAAGAAAAGTGCACAAGTAACTGTTCTAATATGCGCATCGGTAGCGGGTACCGATACGGAGACAGAGCAGTCACCCCTCTACCTAAATATAGATACATGCTCCTCCCAGGTAGAGGGTAGAGAATGTAAGTGGAGGAGGAAATATCCTCACTCAACTCACCAAAAACATCCTTGCCCAGCAAGGTATCGTCTCCATGAAGGTGGCAGGAGGAAAAGGTAATGAGTGGAGGTTCCTCTATGGAGGGGGGATCAACCTCCTCACATAAGAGGATGCTCACATCATTGACTTGAGCAAAATGCTCCAAGTCCTCCTGGGGTACCTGCGAAGATTCAACCTGCACAGGCTCAGATGAAGAAGGGGGGTTAGGAAATAAAAGAGAAGAATGACTTAAGTAATCAAAAATTGGGGGAGTGGTCCCGGTCTTACTCCCAGCAGGATCCAAACATAGATCATTGTCGGTGTCATATGAGTCATAGCGAGGGGAATTCGGGAGCTCAAGGTCCTCTGTGGTGAGGTGGACCTCCTCATCCAATAAGGAAGTACAAACCTCCTCATCAGAAGAGGAATCCTCCTCATCCCACTTCGGCGCATCATCGTGGGCCAAGGAGTCACACTCCCCATCGGAGAGAATAACATCCTCGTCCCACTTTGATGCAACCTCAGGCTCCGAATGAACCTCATGCACAACATCATCAACCAACTCAAAAGGAATAGGAATAGAAAATTCTTACAAAGAAAGAGGAGGAACAACGGTACTAACATCAGGGAATATATAAACAGGTTCCTCAGGGGGTGAATCCAAAAGAGGAGATGAACGCAAAGGGAGAGGAAACTCCACCACGTCATGATGTAGGGTTAGTCTTATTTGAAACGGCCACGAGGTAATCTATCGTTCGCCTACAACAAACCTAGATCTATCCGCACCTACACAAGCATTCTAGCAATCGTAATAACGGATTGAACGATCACAAACGTATCAAAATAGAAGATAATAAATTCTAATTCAGCGATTCAAGGCTTAAGACGCAAACTCCCAAGAAATTAAATCAAAGATCCGATCCGTTGTGAGGGCAAACAAAGGATTTAAAGGCCTAGGTTTGCCATACGCAATGGATCTTCCCGATCCGGATCTAATGAAGATCGATGACAAAGAAATGATTTGAAAAGCGGCGATGTATTTTAAAACCGCGGAAAGGACGGTTGCATAAATCCTCCACAAAAACTAAGCATGAATCACACAAGATTAAAGGAAAAGAGATTACCCAACCCGGATCTAAAGCACACAAGATATGGTGGGAGAATCACTCTCTCCACGGATCCACCGGCGTCACACCGAATGGGTTTGCAACCTTTTCCGTTGGCGTCGCACCAAGGAACTCCACGCCGGCGTCGCACCGAAGAAGGATGGAGGAGGCAAGAAGCGGCGTCACACCACAAGAGGAGGGGCGGCGGCAAGGAGGTTCCAACCTCTTGGCCGAAATCCACAAGGGGGGGGGGGGGGATTTTAGGTTTAGCTCTTCAATAATCTATTTCATCAAGGAGGGTTCCTTAAATAGGAGTTTACATCAAAATTCAGCCATTCAAGATGGCGTTTAGAATCTCCGCCATCCAAATGGTTAAATGCACACCAATAGTTCAAAAACGCATGAAAATAAAATAAAACAAGAGCATAATGAAATATAAAATTATTTCCATCATATGAAATAATTTTATATCCATAAATAGATAAAATAAACGCCTTAAATAAATGAGAGGTCATTAAGCAGGCTTGGCAGGCCGCGGGCGGAGGTTGTAACGTGATCCTCCGTTAGCATCAACAGGGCGCCTCAAGTCCTTGTGTCGTTGCGCCTCGGCAACTGGATCATCTTCATGAATAAGTGGAGGGGCCGCGACATCAATCCTCCCCTGCTCAAAATCACGCGTCACTGATGCGTGGTCTAAAAAGTAGCGGTGGAGGAGAGAAGCATCCAAGCGTCGAAGCTCCGTCTCTAGTACCCAAGAGTCGTCCGATGGAGGGCAGTCACGCCAACGGACGAGGAAGCGGTAAGTAGCACCATCCGGAGTAGACAGCGGCTCAGCATCAAGTATCACCTCTGGAGTAAGAAATGTCTTCGGAAACCTGGGAAACATGTCAGCAGTAGGAAGAAAAGATTGCAACTTACCATCCGATGATAAACCTGTGGGGGCCGAAAGAGAGAGATCATCCGAACTACCACTCCCCAACCCATTAGAAAGTGTAGTGGAGGAAGAAGACGACAAAGAATTCAACTCAGGTGGAGGCAACACAAACAACGTCAAATCCGAGACATTAAAAATAGGGGATATACCCCAATCAGCAGGCAAATCCAAAACATAAGCATTGTCACCTAACTTTTTTAGAATTCGAAACGGGCCGGCTCGCTTTGGAGCTAATTTCTTAACGGTGTCGGTAGGCATTCGCTCGGGAACTAAGCGGACTAAAACTTGATCGCCGACATTAAAATGTGACATTCTCCTATGTTGATTTGCATGTGACTGATACAACTCATATTGGGATGCCAGAGTTGCTCGGATATGTGCGTGCAAATCTTGGATGTGTTGGGCGAAAGATTGTGCGAATTGACTTGTCTTAAATGTGGGTGGTAACGGAACCAAGTCAAGAGGCACTGGAGCGTTATACCCATGAACGATTTCATTCGGAGACATACCCGTGGATCTATTTTTAGAGTTATTATAAGCCAACTGGGCATGGGGGAGGAGTAAGTCCCATGTGCCCTTGTGGTCGCTCACAAGACACCGCAGAAGGTTACCTAAACTCCTATTGACCACCTCCGTTTGCCCATCTGTTTGAGGATGATATGCAGCAGAGAATAGCAATTTGGTTCCCATAAGGACCCATAAAGTCTTCCAAAAGTAGCTAGTAAATTTGACATCCCTGTCCGAGACAATAGTCTTCGGAACCCCGCGGTGGCTAACGACGTTCCTAAAATATAGCTTCGCAATGTGAGAGGCATCGTTGGTCTTGCTACAAGGGATAAAATATGCCATCTTGGAGAACCTATCTACAACAACGAATATAGAGTCGTGTCGGTGAAATGTGGGGGGAAGGCCTAGAACGAAATCCATGCTCACGTCTTCCCAAGGTTTAGATGGAATAGGTAACGGTGTATACAAACCAACATTGGTCTTAGAACCTTTGGAGACTTGACACGTTCGGCAACTGCTCACTACACGTCCGACCATGACCTTAAGTTTTGGCCAATAAAACTTCTCTTCCACGAGCACAATAGTCTTGTCACGCCCGAAGTGACCACCCAACCCGCCACTATGCAACTCCCAAAAAATGTGTAGTCGTAGGGAAGATTGCGGAATGCATAATTTCCCGTGCCGAAAGAGGTAACCATCCCTAATAGTGAAGGCCGAGATAGTGGTGGGGGAGTTGTCCTGTGCGGATAGGTACAACTCCTGGAAATCCGGGCACGTGGCGTACTCATCCTTAATGCGCTCGAACCCAATAACATGCACTTTCATGGTAGACAGAAAGAGGGTGAGGCGGCTAAGCGCATCGGCGACTCGATTCTCCGAACCCTTAAGGTGCTTAATGTTAAACGTGTATTCTTGAAGGAACGCAACCCACTTCGCGTGCCGCGGGCTGATCTTATGACTACCGTTTATGAATCTCAAAGCATCATGGTCAGAAAGGAGCACAAATTCCTTGGACAGAAGATAGTGTCTCCAATGATGCAAACACCTCACAATCGCATAGAACTCTCGGTCGTAGTTGGAATAATTGAGCTTTGCGCCTGCCAACTTCTCACTAAAATAACTGATAGGGTGGCCCTCTTGACTTAGGACTCCTCCTATCCCTACCCCAGACGCATCACAAGTAACCTCAAAGACCTTGGTGAAGTCAGGGAGACGTAACACCGGTGCCTTGGTCATGAGTTGCTTGATCCTACGGAAGGCAAAAGTAGCAGACTTCGACCACGCAAACTCTCCCTTTTTCATACAATCGGTAATAGGTGCCATGATGCTACTAAAGTCTCGTATAAAACGACGATAAAATGTAGCTAGCCCATGAAAACTACGCACCTCTCGAATGCTAGTCGGCTCTGGCCAATCCTTAATCACCTGGACCTTTGTAACACCCCAAATCTGGTAGTTCCGCGAAGTAGGCGGAGTGGTAGTGTGGCACGTGAAGCAGGCTAGGTTTTTCCCTGTCTGCTCTTAGCGCACGATCAGTGGCCTCATCGCGCACGATCAGTGATCGCGCGCCAGCGATCGTGCGTTAATTCCGAAGAGAATCGAGTTCTGTCTCAGACAGTGCGCACGACCATTTCCCTCTTCGCGCACGACCAGTGATCGTGCGCCAGCGATCGTGCGCTTATTCGCAAGAATTCAGAGTTCTGTCCCGGATAGTGCGCACGACCATTGCCCTCGTCGCGCACGACCACTGACCGTGCGCCTGTGATCGTGCGCCCTGTTTATTCTGTTCCGCGATTTTGAGCGGAGAAGAGGATCCGACCGATCAAATTTCTTGGAATTCGATCCAACGGCTGGGATTTATTGCTGGGGGGTCTTAGGGCTTTGGAGAGGGATTAAACCCTCATATTTTCATAGTGTTTCTCTCTCCTAGGCTAGAGGAAGGAGAAGGGGGCAAGGAAGAAGAAGAGGAGATTTCGCCATTGACGGAGCTCCGGAGCTCCGTTTCGCGAGCCGTTTCCAGATCCGGAGAGTGCAGCCCGGTGCGGTTCTTTCCCTCCGCGTAGAATCTCGGATCCATGGCGAAGAAGAACACGTCTAGGGTAACGATTTCTTCTCCCATTGTTTGGACTTGTCTTTTGTCCTCTCCTTCATTTCTCTATGCTTGCATGAGGAGTCCCTTTCACCAAATGGGTGAAGTGTAGGATTTCCTCAAGTCCTTCGGGACTCCGGGTAGATTGTGTCCGTCCCCGGCATATTGCATGTAGAAAATCCGGTAGTTGTGCGGATTTAGGCATTGTGTGTGAAGCCTATTCGTGGCCGTGAGCCCGAATCGGTGATGCTTGATTTGCGACGTTGCATTTAGGTTAGGCCTAGAATGCGTGCCGGAGAATGACTCCGTGAACACACCTATAGTATTGCGGGAGTTAAGTGTAGGCGTCTTGTGAAGATCCTAACGAAAGCCCCATGCTTTGAGGTTTGGATGAAGGCAAACCTTCACCACGAAATTGATGCGGAGCGTATGTACCTCCCTTGTTGAGAATTCGCGAAGCCTAGATCCTTGTGAAGGGGTTAGGTGCGTAGCGTATATTTTGTGTAGCACTTGAAAGTGCTAAACCCTTACGGGCCGAGGTGAAGCCGTACCCGCGTCGTGCGATAGATCGCGACGATTAGAGCACGGGCAAAGCTGAACCGAACCCGTTTCCATGCAGATCGGCGAGAGGTCCCTTCCTCATGAAAGCCGTGTGATCATGGGAGAGGTCGTGGAAGGTGTCATACCTAGACCGACCAAAAGCTCTTGTTTCCCACCTAAGGTTGTGACCCTTAGGGTGGAGCGTTGTGATTTTGATGTTATGTTTAGCCTCATGCGATTGCTTAGGCGGTTGTGGGAAACCTTCGGGTGAACCCAACCAACATCATGTGCATACCTAGGTTCCCTTCTTTTTGATGCTCAACCTAGAAGATTGATTGTGCTTGAAACCTCACCTTGTGTAGTTGCACTTTCTTTAGATTAGTACTTGTGCTAGTATGGCTTACTTGCAGGGTAGAATCTCCGCCACCCCGGGAAAGGGGTGGGGTCGTTATAATTTGGTCAGCTGTGCTGACCGTTGCTTTGTTTGCCACCGCTTGGTGGAATGTTCTTATGCAGGTGCAGGTGAGCCTAGCGGGAAGTAGCGGGCGTTGGCCCTTTTTGCTGTGTTGGCCCTCGAAGGCCAGCCTCTTTTCCTGTTTTCTCATGTATTGCCGGCCTACGTGCCGATGTATGTTGTATGGAGTTTTGTACATTGGTTTGATGTAAGGCCTTAAGGCCGTAACTCTTATTCTGGTTACATTCCTATGATAGTGGACAGTTCTTTTTGTATGGTTTTAAGTAATGCTTCCGCTTACGTTTTGTACTCTCGTTTAGTTGTTACTTTTCTGGTTATCACCTTTTAACTCCTAGCTAGTGTGGTTTGTATGGCGTGGGGTCCCGGCCGGACCTGCTGTTATACTCTTCGTACTGGCAGGGTGTTACAATTTGGTATCGGACTTAAGGCGTCGATCCGTAGTTTAGCGAATTCGGGACGAATTCCTTTTAAGGGGTGGTGCGCACGGGCTGTGCATTCACCTAAAACGACAAAAACTAATAAGAATGTCCACTTAGGAATGAAAAAAAAAAGAAAACATACTTGTTTGCGGAACCTGAGCGTTCCATGATTGATGTTTGATATGTTTAGGGTCACTAAATTGTGCCTTGCATGATTATAGGTGACTAGAAGTGCTGCGGGGCGGTCTCAACCCCGTAACACTGCTGAAAGTAGTGGGTCGGCTGAGGTGCCAGCGACCACTCCTTTGGCTGAGATGATCAGAATGGTCGCAGAAGCAGTCTTCGCGATGATCAATGCTCAACCGCAAAGGCTTGCACAGCCTGCTACGCCTACTACAAATGCAGCCCCGGTAGTTGAACCTGCAGTGGAACCTGCGGTAACACCGAGGGTTGAGGCCCCTGTGCCTGTAGCTGCAGTGGAACCAGCGTTAGCGCCGAGGGTGGAGCGTCAAGTGGCGCAAGTAGTTGCGGGGCGAGCGCGTGACCAACAATTAAAGCACTTCTTGAGCTTTAATCCTCCTACCTTCTCGGGATCTGAGTCCCCAACGGTGGCAGAAGACTGGTTGTCAAGAGTTAGAAGAACTCTGAGGGCGACGGCGATGGACGAAGCCATGATGGTCACCTTAGCCACCTTCCTTCTTGACGGAGAGGCTGTGCTGTGGTGGGAAGAGCAGGAACTGCACAAGTTCGGCGATAGAGACATTACTGAAATAACAATGGCTGAGTTTTCAAAGTCGTTCCTCCAGCGGTTTATCCCCTCTGCCCAACGCATTGCGTTACAAAACCAGTTCCTGAGGTTAACTCAAGGTGATCGCTCCGTTGACGATTACTTACATGAGTTTACCAGACTGAGTCGCTATGCGGGGGCATTGGTGGAGGATGAGGAGACGAAGACGAATAAATTCTATGAAGGGCTTCGGGACGAGTTGAGGCTGCTCCTTGCAGGCCCTATGACGTTTGGCTTCCAAGTGATGGTGCAAACCGCCAGATCTTTGGAGTTGGACATGAAGAGGGTACAAGCAAAGAGTGTTGTAAAGAAACCCGAGTTTCATGCGCCTGCCTCTCAGTCCAAGCCGGACTTCAGAAGGAACAAGCGGAAGTTCAAGCAGGCGGAACCAGCTTCTTCGAATGTTTCGGGAGCCACGACCGCGCGGACTCCTATTACGTGTTTCACCTGCGGGAAGGTGGGACACAAAGTTGCGGTGTGTCGAAGTGGTCCCCCAAAGGCGGCAAATCGAGCGGTGGACTATGCTCGGGCTGCGGAAAAGGGCAAAGCGGCAGAGTCCTCGGCTTCCCAACACATTCCGACTCAGCCGAGAGTCTATTCACTTGGCCAACAAGAAGCTATACGACAAACCGATGTCGTCACAGGTACGAATTAGAAGTTAGCTTTTACAGCTATGTATATGATTCTTACTGTTGTACGACTGTATGTGTTATTTGTGTACAATTAGGTTTCGTCCTAATTTTCAACTATCCGGCGAGAGCTCTATTCGATACGGGTGCATCGCACTCTTTTCTGTCCGAGGACTTCGTGGTGCGAATCGGAGTGCCGTCTACCTTTGTAGAGGATAGATTGGAAGTGGTGCTACCCAATGGATCTCGAATGAGTGCGGATAGGAAGAGCCGTGTGAAGGTGCGGATCGGAAGTCAAGATTTTGACTTGGAAGCGTCGTTACTACCGTTAGCTGAATTCGATGTGATCTTCGGCATGGACTGGCTCTCGGAGCAGCGAGCATGCATAGATTGCAACACAAAGGAGATCACTCTGGGAACGAACACCGACGATGAAACCACATTCGCCGGTATGCGAGGGGCGAGCAAGACGCTGATGTCTGCTCTCCAAGTGGTTAAGGCGGTGAGAAAAGGCGCCGAGTTGTTCTTCACCTTGTTGGAGGCTTCGGAGCCAAAGCCCAGGTTGTGTGATGTCCCAGTTGTAGCGGAATACACTGACGTGTTTCCTAACAAACTCCCTGGGGCTCCGCCTCATCGGGAGATTGATTTCTGTATCGAGTTGGTGCCAGGTGCCAAACCTGTGGCCCGCTCACCATACCGAATAGCACCAAAGGAATTGGCAGAGTTGAAGGTCCAATTGCAAGAGCTGCTAGAGCAAGGCTACGTACGTCCAAGTTCCTCGCCTTGGAGTGCACCGGTCCTCTTTGTGAAAAAGAAGGATGGGAGCTTGCGTCTATGTATTGATTATAGAGAGCTAAACAAGTTGACCGAGAAAAACCGATATCCGATTCCTAGAATCGATGATCTTTTCGACCAACTGATGGGGTCGACGGTTTACTCCAAGCTAGACCTAAGGTCCGGCTACTATCAACTGCGAATAAGGGAATGTGACATTCCAAAGACAGCGTTCAGTACCCGCTTTGGGCACTATGAGTTCACGGTAATGCCGTTCGGTCTATCCAACGTACCGTCGGTATTCATGGACTTGATGAATAGGACATTCCGAGAGTATTTAGATCAATTTGTGATCGTCTTCATCGACGACATTTTGGTATACTCTCAGTCGGAAGAGGAGCATGTAGGGCATCTGCACGCAGTCCTGAGCACCTTGAGGAGGAGTCAGCTATATGCCAAGTTCTCCAAGTGCGAGTTTTGGCTACCGTCAGTGGCATTCCTTGGTCATGTTGTTAGTGGCGAAGGAATTGCAGTTGATCCGTCGAAGATAGAAGCGATCCAAGCGTGGCCTTTGTTGAAAAACAGTAGCGGAAGTCCGAAGTTTCTTAGGACTTGCCGGCTATTATAGGCGCTTTGTGGAAAACTTCTCGAGGATCGCACTTCCTCTCACAAAACTGACTAGGAAGGATCATAAGTTCGTTTGGTCGCCCGAGTGCGCACGAGCTTTTGAAGAGCTAAAGAGCCGTCTGACCACGGCGCCCATTCTATGCTCGCCACAAGGTACGGAAGGCTACGAAATATATAGCGACGCCTCAGGCAGTGGATTGGGTTGTGTCCTAGTGCAGTTCGGGAAGGTAATTGCCTACGGCTCCCGGCAACTGAAGGTTCACGAGAGGAATTACCCGGTCCATGATTTGGAGCTAGCGGCCGTGGTTTTTGCCCTCAAACTTTGGAGACACTATCTATATGGCGTGAAGATCGATATCTTTACCGACCATAAGAGCCTCAAGTACTTACTAGATCAAAGGGAGTTGAACATGCGCCAAAGGAGGTGGATGGAGTTCCTTGGGGACTACACCTTCGATATCAAATATACTCCCGGTAAAGGAAACGTAGTTGCAGACGCGTTGAGTCGTCGGGCTCCCGCACAAGCAAATTGGATTTTGATGCACGATGAGCGTCTAATCCGTGAGCTAGAAGAAATGGAGATCATATGCATTGATAGGAGAACGTCTACTTCAGCATGCTTGAACTGGACGGAAGTTCACTACGACCTTGCCGACCGAGTTCGACAAGCATTGGAGTTGGACGAGAGCATGAAACGATACAGAGCGGAAACCGTTGAAGGGTTAAACGCTGATTTCTCCTTCGAAGATGACCTTATGTGGAAGCAGGAAAGGTTATGCATCCCAAACGTTGGTACTCTACGGGCGGAGTTGATGTACGAGGCTCATCATACCAAGTACTCGATCCACCCGGGGAGCACTAAAATGTTTATGGATATGAAGAAATTGTTCTGGTGGCCGGGCATGAAGAAAGACATTGCCCTTTACGTGGCAAAGTGTCATACTTGCGCATTGGTGAAAGCGGAATGTCAACGTCCCGGTGGGTTTCTGAAGTCCTTGCCGATTCTGGAGTGGAAGTTTGATGATATTTCGATGGATTTCGTGCACGGATTGCCGAGATCGCAACATGGAAACGACGCCATATGGGTGATCATGGACCGTTTGACAAAGGTATCACACTTCATTCCGAACCGGAAGGATGATTCCGTAGAGTAGCTAGCAAAGCTCTATGTGGATAGTATCGTGAGACTGCACGGTGTCCCTCGTAGCATCGTCAGCGATCGTGACGGGCGTTTCACATCGAAAGATTGGAGGCTTATCCATGAACTGTTGGGCACAAAATTGAAGTTCAGCACGGCCTTCCACCCGCAAACGGATGGACAGACCGAGAGAACCAACAGGACTATGGAGGATATGCTCCGAATGTGCGCTCTAGGCTTTGGAAAGAGGTGGGAGGATCACCTCTTTATGATCGAGTTTGCCTACAATAATAGCTACCAAGCCAGCATAAAGATGGCTCCTTTCGAGGCCCTCTATGGTAAGAAGTGCCGTACGCCGTTGTCTTGGGCGGAAACGGGCGATACTAAGCTATTGAAGCGAAAGGATGTTGAAGAAGCAACTTCGACGATCCGGTCTATACGCGAAAGGCTATTGGTTGCCCAGGATAGGCAAGCAAAGTATTTCAACGCCAAGCATAGGAACTTAGAGTTTGCCGTCGGTGACCGGGTTTACTTGAAGATCAAACCGTTCAAAGGGGTATCAAGGATTCGACGCTTGAAAAAGCTCAGTCCGAGGTACTTAGGACCGTTCGAGATCGTGGAGCGTGTTGGTGATGCGGCTTACCGGCTTGCACTATCTGCAGAGCTGAGCGGTCTGCACGACGTGTTCCACATTTCAGTGTTGAGGAAGGCAGTGCAAGAGCCTACTCATATCGTTGCGGTCGGCAAAGTTCCGGTTGATAGTGGGTTGTCGACGAAAGTCAAGCCTTTACGCATCGAAGATACCGAAGTAAAGCAGCTGCGGAACAAGTCCATTCAGATGGTAAAAGTCCGGTGGGATAACTGCGGCCGAGAGGAGCTCTCTTGGGAGAGAGAGCAAACGATGCATGCGGAGTATCCCGAGCTATTTCCCTCAGGTAAAGTATAGCTGTAATTTATGCTATTACTGTTTCCTGGATTTCGGGACGAAATTCTTTTAAGGAGGGTGGAGTTGTAACACCCCAAATCTGGTAGTTCCGCGAAGTAGGCGGAGTGGTAGTGTGGCACGTGAAGCAGGCTAGGTTTTTCCCTGTCTGCTCTTAGCGCACGATCAGTGGCCTCATCGCGCACGATCAGTGATCGTGCGCCAGCGATCGTGCGTTAATTCCGAAGAGAATCGAGTTCTGTCTCAGACAGTGCGCACGACCATTTCCCTCTTCGCGCACGACCAGTGATCGTGCGCCAGCGATCGTGCGCTTATTCGCAAGAATTCAGAGTTCTGTCCCGGATAGTGCGCACGACCATTGCCCTCGTCGCGCACGACCACTGACCGTGCGCCTGTGATCGTGCGCCCTGTTTATTCTGTTCCGCGATTTTGAGCGGAGAAGAGGATCCGACCGATCAAATTTCTTGGAATTCGATCCAACGGCTGGGATTTATTGCTGGGGGGTCTTAGGGCTTTGGAGAGGGATTAAACCCTCATATTTTCATAGTGTTTCTCTCTCCTAGGCTAGAGGAAGGAGAAGGGGGCAAGGAAGAAGAAGAGGAGATTTCGCCATTGACGGAGCTCCGGAGCTCCGTTTCGCGAGCCGTTTCCAGATCCGGAGAGTGCAGCCCGATGCGGTTCTTTCCCTCCGCGTAGAATCTCGGATCCATGGCGAAGAAGAACACGTCTAGGGTAACGATTTCTTCTCCCATTGTTTGGACTTGTCTTTTGTCCTCTCCTTCATTTCTCTATGCTTGCATGAGGAGTCCCTTTCACCAAATGGGTGAAGTGTAGGATTTCCTCAAGTCCTTCGGGACTCCGGGTAGATTGTGTCCGTCCCCGGCATATTGCATGTAGAAAATCCGGTAGTTGTGCGGATTTAGGCATTGTGTGTGAAGCCTATTCGTGGCCGTGAGCCCGAATCGGTGATGCTTGATTTGCGACGTTGCATTTAGGTTAGGCCTAGAATGCGTGCCGGAGAATGACTCCGTGAACACACCTATAGTATTGCGGGAGTTAAGTGTAGGCGTCTTGTGAAGATCCTAACGAAAGCCCCATGCTTTGAGGTTTGGATGAAGGCAAACCTTCACCACGAAATTGATGCGGAGCGTATGTACCTCCCTTGTTGAGAATTCGCGAAGCCTAGATCCTTGTGAAGGGGTTAGGTGCGTAGCGTATATTTTGTGTAGCACTTGAAAGTGCTAAACCCTTACGGGCCGAGGTGAAGCCGTACTCGCGTCGTGCGATAGATCGCGACGATTAGAGCACGGGCAAAGCTGAACCGAACCCGTTTCCATGCAGATCGGCGAGAGGTCCCTTCCTCATGAAAGCCGTGTGATCATGGGAGAGGTCGTGGAAGGTGTCATACCTAGACCGACCAAAAGCTCTTGTTTCCCACCTAAGGTTGTGACCCTTAGGGTGGAGCGTTGTGATTTTGATGTTATGTTTAGCCTCATGCGATTGCTTAGGCGGTTGTGGGAAACATTCGGGTGAACCCAACCAACATCATGTGCATACCTAGGTTCCCTTCTTTTTGATGCTCAACCTAGAAGATTGATTGTGCTTGAAACCTCACCTTGTGTAGTTGCACTTTCTTTAGATTAGTACTTGTGCTAGTATGGCTTACTTGCAGGGTAGAATCTCCGCCACCCCGGGAAAGGGGTGGGGTCGTTATAATTTGGTCAGCTGTGCTGACCGTTGCTTTGTTTGCCACCGCTTGGTGGAATGTTCTTATGCAGGTGCAGGTGAGCCTAGCGGGAAGTAGCGGGCGTTGGCCCTTTTTGCTGTGTTGGCCCTCGAAGGCCAGCCTCTTTTCCTGTTTTCTCATGTATTGCCGGCCTACGTGCCGATGTATGTTGTATGGAGTTTTGTACATTGGTTTGATGTAAGGCCTTAAGGCCGTAACTCTTATTCTGGTTACATTCCTATGATAGTGGACAGTTCTTTTTGTATGGTTTTAAGTAATGCTTCCGCTTACGTTTTGTACTCTCGTTTAGTTGTTACTTTTCTGGTTATCACCTTTTAACTCCTAGCTAGTGTGGTTTGTATGGCGTGGGGTCCCGGCCGGACCTGCTGTTATACTCTTCGTACTGGCAGGGTGTTACAACCTTCCCGGGGTCTACTCGTATACCTTCGGACCCAACAATATAACCTAAGAATTCTACCTCAGAGACTCGAAAAGTGCACTTTTGTAAGGTTCAGATAAAGAGTTTCCTTCCGAAGGGTGGAAAGAACAGTACGCAGGTGTGAGATGTGATCGGTGGGGGTGGTACTATAGATGAGGATGTCGTCGAAGTAGACAACCACGAACTTCCCCATATAAGGCTGGAAGACATGAGTCATCATCCTAGAGAACGTGCTTGGGGCGTTGGATAACCCAAAAGGCATCACAAGCCACTCGTACAGTCCATCCTTGGACTTAAACGCTGTCTTCCACTCATCTCCCTCACGGATCCTGATCTGGTGGTAACCACTCCGCAAATCTAGCTTGGAAAAGATGGTGGCACCCGCTAATACATCGAGGAGATCATCTAACCGTGGGATTGGAAATCTATACTTGATGGTGATTTTGTTGATAGCACGGCTATCAACACACATCCTCCACGAACCATCCTTCTTGGGGGCAAGAAGGGCTGGAACAGCACATGGGCTCAAACTAGTCCGAATGAAACCCTTCTTCAGCAAGTCCTCTATTTGGACTTGTAACTCCTTGTGGGCATCGGGGGGAAGTCTATAGTGGGGCCGATTGGGTAGGGATGACCCAGGGATAAGATCAATAGCATGCTGTATATCCCTAAGTGGGGGTAACGACGACGGAAGCTCGTCGGGGTAAACATCCCTATACTCATCTAGCAGGGCCCGCAACTCTCTAGGCAACTCATCTAACGTGCTCGAATCAGTCTTCGTACTCATAAGAACTAACGCATACATCACTCCATCTAAAAAGGGGTCCCTCACAAACTCCGTCCTGCCTACTAGACTCAACGTCTTCCTTTCGACCGGAACAATGGTGTCCTTAGGTAACGCAACTGGTTCCTTCGAAACGGTCGGGCTCAAAGTAATGGTCTTACCCTTAAACTTAAACTCATAGGAGTTGGCCCGGCCAAAATGTGTTACATCACGGTCATAGAGCCAAGGGCGGCCTAATAATACGTGGCAAGCATCCATCGGTAACACGTCACACCATATCTCATCCGTGTATGATTTAATCGAGAGGGGAACTAGGCATCGCTTGGTAACTGGAACAGTGATCTTGTTAATCCAAGCTACTTGATACGGGGTCGGGTGTGGCTCCGCGGTCAGGGCCATACGTGTGACGGCGTTCTCAGAAACGACGTTTACACAACTTCCACTATCGATAATCAGCTTACATAACTTCTCACCACTCCTAAAAATCAGGGAAAATATGTTCGTCCTCTTCCAATCATCTAAAGGACGAGGGGTGGTCAAGATGCATCGCATCACTCCTAGGTAGCGTTCGTCCTCCAAATCACTCGGGACTCCCTCAGGGTCATCCTCCTCAGTAGCCTCATAAATCAGATCGGCGGGGTCGGTCTCCGCATCCAACAGGGCTATGGCTCGGGTTTTTGTAGGACACTCAAAGGCGTAGTGACCCTGAACCCCGCAAGCATAACATGTGGTGTTAGCCTTGCTAACCTTTCCTATGGGGATACGCTCACTCGTGGGATTCCTAGAGTTCCTCGCAGTAATCACTACCGATCTAGACTCGGCGGTCTTAGGTTTTCCCTTATCGTGGGTGGTAGATGAAGATGCTCCAAATGTGGTCAAGCTCTTCGTACGGGAGTAACGAGAGTGGGCCTTCGAAGCCAGATGCTTTTCAATGTCAAGAGCGGCATTGAACGTCGTATTCAGATCTGTGTGGCCATATCTCAATAGCTTCCTCTGAATGTCAGGGTGGAGCCCCTTACGAAATCGTGAAAGCGTAACCTCAGGGATCTCTCGAAGATCACAACGCACCATACGGTCTTTCAGCTCGCCCATATACTCAGCCACCGAGTTTGAGCCTTGCCGAAGGGTGGCTAGCTCATCGAACATTTGGGTTCGGTGGTAGGCGGGGACGTATTGGTCAGTGAGTAAGTTCTTCATCACTGGCCATCCAATGGGTGGGACTCCCTGTCCGGCTCCTATCCTACGTTCTTCATTTAGCCAATACGTTTTTGCTCGGCCCGTTAACTTCATCCTGGCAACCTGGACCTTTTGGGGATCTGTAAGATGGTGCCATTCAAAATAACATTCAATATCCACTACCCAAGTAAGGAAAACCTGGGGGTCTCCCAAACCATCGTAAGTGGGGGCGTCGATCTTAATGGCTCTAGTGATGTCAGTGCCACGATCCGGACGACGTCCACGAGGAGGGGCTCGAGGATAGCCTTCATCCGAATCCGAATCATGATCCTGCTGTTGCGGATCGGGTAACTCATTAGTAGCCGGTGGGGGTGGTGTTCCCCTTTGATTCTGCAGAATCTGGGCTAACATGGTCCTAAGCTCGGTCATATCATTACGTAGTCCCTCTATGGCCTCAGCGTTACGTTCCCCTTGTTCATTCGCAGCCATCCTAGATGATGTGGAGGTGTTATATTCTGTTCCTAGTCTAGTGCGCATGCAAGCCTGACGTTTGACTAACGAGACGTGACAACGCGCGCGTTAAAAGAAAACAAGTACATGCAGCAATATTCCAAGAGGACTTCGGCCAAAGAAGCGAGCGAAAAACAAAAGGCCGAGTTGTCTCCCAAAGTTAGTTCGATCTGTCCAAGAGTACTCCGACCAAAGAGAAAACCAAAAGGGTCGGGTGGGCTCCCAAATCCGAAAAGAAAAACGAAAAGTTCCTGAATAAGAACTTACCTAAACGTTTGCAGAAAATTATTTTCGGGCTGCTACAATCAAGGAGAACATACAGAATTTTTTTTTTTGAATTTTGACCAAAAATGCAGATTTTGACCCGCTATTCGCAGACCACCTGGACAGAATTACGACGTTTCCAATTTTCAGGCCGACCTAACGAGGGCAAAACGAAAAATTCCTAGTTTTAAAGTTGCTGGAAATAACCTCAGGAAGCTACAGAAAAAAAAATCAGAATTTTTTGACAAGTTTTGAAAATTTTTTTTTTTTGATTTTTTTACTAACTGCAGACCAATCCGAAAAATTTCAGATTTTCCTATTGATTTGAACGAAGGATCGCAGCGAGGATGTTGGCAACGTGGGAGTTACAACAACCTAGCTCTGATACCAAATTGATGTAGGGTTAGTCTTATTTGAAACGGCCACGAGGTAATCTATCGTTCGCCTACAACAAACCTAGATCTATCCGCACCTACACAAGCATTCTAGCAATCGTAATAACGGATTGAACGATCACAAACGTATCAAAATAGAAGATAATAAATTCTAATTCAGCGATTCAAGGCTTAAGACGCAAACTCCCAAGAAATTAAATCAAAGATCCGATCCGTTGTGAGGGCAAACAAAGGATTTAAAGGCCTAGGTTTGCCATACGCAATGGATCTTCCCGATCCGGATCTAATGAAGATCGATGACAAAGAAATGATTTGAAAAGCGGCGATGTATTTTAAAACCGCGGAAAGGACGGTTGCATAAATCCTCCACAAAAACTAAGCATGAATCACACAAGATTAAAGGAAAAGAGATTACCCAACCCGGATCTAAAGCACACAAGATATGGTGGGAGAATCACTCTCTCCACGGATCCACCGACGTCACACCGAATGGGTTTGCAACCTTTTCCGTTGGCGTCGCACCAAGGAACTCCACGCCGGCGTCGCACCGAAGAAGGATGGAGGAGGCAAGAAGCGGCGTCACACCACAAGAGGAGGGGCGGCGGCAAGGAGGTTCCAACCTCTTGGCCGAAATCCACAAGGGGGGGGGGGGGGGGGGGATTTTAGGTTTAGCTCTTCAATAATCTATTTCATCAAGGAGGGTTCCTTAAATAGGAGTTTACATCAAAATTCAGCCATTCAAGATGGCGTTTAGAATCTCCGCCATCCAAATGGTTAAATGCACACCAATAGTTCAAAAACGCATGAAAATAAAATAAAACAAGAGCATAATGAAATATAAAATTATTTCCATCATATGAAATAATTTTATATCCATAAATCGATAAAATAAACGCCTTAAATAAATGAGAGGTCATTAAGCAGGCTTGGCAGGCCGCGGGCGGAGGTTGTAACGTGATCCTCCGTTAGCATCAACAGGGCGCCTCAAGTCCTTGTGTCGTTGCGCCTCGGCAACTGGATCATCTTCATGAATAAGTGGAGGGGCCGCGGCATCACGTCATCACACTGAGCAGTTGAAAGTCTGATGGGAATATCTGCAGCAGTCCCCCATAGACAAGGTGGTACTGTGAACTCATCATCAGAATCAGAAGGGGCAACCAAATGAGAGGTGGATGGACAAACACGGACATCCGGTTCATCATCCATCTCCAACTGGCGCTGGAATTCTGCACAGTCTTTCAATGAATGCTCAGTGCTATGACAACACAAACATAATTTTCTATTCCTCGTCAGTCCTTGCGGGGCCGGTGAGGAATACAAAAATGATGGAAGTGGCGAAGAAGAGTGACCATAAGACTTGGGTACAGTGTATGAAGTGTCGTAGGAAAACGATGTTTCATGCACTGAGCCACGAGAATTATGCCCACCATCTTCAGTGGGGCACTCATCACTAGAATGCCTAGCATCCCCACACCATTTGCAACAGATATTTAGATAAGCAAACATGGTGCAAAGGAAGATAATTCACCAATAGAAATATTCTAAGCAAGAATTAACTATACACACACAATAAAATTGAAAACCTGCTTTTAAAAATTGCAAATAAAGATTAGAAACAAAAAATTAAAAGATGGTACTTATATAACAAGAAATACAAAAGATGGTATAAACAAAGGGCACAAGGGCTTCTATCTCTTGTCTCCCTCTCAAGCAAACTCACACGTTTGTGTTCCCCGGCAACGGCGCCAAAAACTTGATGCGCGAATCTCGCACACCGCTATAGGCGGTAGCTCGACTGCGGCATGAAACGGCAGTGTACCGATCGTTCAAGTAATATAAAACGAGGAGTAAATCCCCGAGTATCGATCTCAGAAGGAACACAGTAAGGTGGAGTTAACTATTGAGGAAGGACTTGAGATCGAAGTCCTTTAGGTCGGATGGATTGCGGGAGGCTTGGTTTGGATTGTGGAAAATAAAGTGAAAGCTACAACAACTCCTATGCAATGCCGCTATGCAATGCTTCGCTTGGCGGGATGGAAACTAGGCAGGCCTTGAGCGCGCTGCTTCACTAGGCGGATGGGCGAGTAGGCTAGCAGATGAGGTGAATAAGTGCGGAATCGAACTATGCAGGCCTTGAGCGCACTGCTTCGTAAGGCGAATGGATTACACGGGCCGCTATGCCACTCTTCGCTAGGCGGAAGGAAGAGTAGGCTTGCGGATGGAGTGGGTCACACCGGCGGAATGAGGGTCGCAAGCACCTCTTTGCAAAGCACACCACTAACAATTGTTAGGGCGGCACAACACAAACAAGAATCCACACCACAAGGCACACCTCAAAATGATAAGCAAGAATACCCAAATTACATAGACATAATTAAGTACAAATGCTAATAGTCAACACACACTTTATCAAATATATAAGAAGTACAACTAAACTATCAACTACAAGGGGAGATAAGTGTGCGAAATCGACCGACTCCGAAGTCTTGTTGAGGATTCACGGAAGGAAACGCCGGGTTGTCAATCCGCGTCCAAGCTCGGTCCTCAACTGTGTCCGGGGTAGAGAAGGCTGTCACTACCTTCCAGTGGACCCGTCTTCTTCGTGTCACGAACCGGAGGAATGATCGCAAGCTGCTCCAATCTTGAAAGAGAAGGCTAGGTTGACTCCCTTCTTGAAGCCCAAGGATGAAGGAGGAGGCCAAGAGGAAGCTCCGGCGACGATTTGGCATTGAAAGCTTGCCCGGAAGTCCTCCCTAAGGTGGACGGTGCTGGAGGGGTCGGAACTCCCCGAAATAGGCGGAAAACGGCGGACTGGAAGTGATCTCCTCGACCTAAAATCGCATCTTTCTATTTATAGACGAAGCAGAAATACACAACACGCACGGTCAACGGCGCACGACCAATGGTCGTGCGCGAAGAAATGCCTCTGATCGTGCGCGAAGAACCTGTAGCATAGCCAGATCTGCACAGAATCGCACGGTTAGTGGCGCACGACTAGTGGTCGTGCGCGAAGAAGGCCAATGATCGTGCGCGGTCACTCAATCAGGGCTCACTCAGGGACGGGAATTAACGCACGACCAATGGTCGTGCGCGTGGTCGTGCGAAAAGGAAAACGCACGACCAGTGGCTTTTTCGACCGAAAATCCCCTAGAACCCATCCCGAGTGTCGCACAACCCTTGGACCTGCATGAAAATATACTAGACCACAGAAATACATGAAAACACACCAAAATGGGCATAAACGTGCACTAAGCAATGAAATGGGCAACGTGATCAAATAGAATTGAATATAGGCCTAAAGTGAAGTTCAAGTGCATGAAAACTATCCCAGATGAGTCCGGAAACCACTATATAAACTGGACTCATCAGTACCTTGAAATACTGGGGTAGGCTTTGCATACCCGCTGTGGAGGAGATTTGAGTGAAGATTTGTGAGGAGGCTCACGACTCCAGCCTATCCTATCATCCTAGCTCTACGAAGATGTATCGCGATTTGAAGCAGATTGTGTGGTGGCCAGGCTTGAAGGGCGATATTGCGAGATTCGTGGCGCAGTGCTACACTTGTCAGCGTGTCAAGGCGGATCACAGGAGGCCCGGGGGCAAGTTGACGCCGTTGGATATTCCCTTGTGGAAGTGGGAGAGCATCTCCATGGATTTCATTACTTGATTGCTGAGATCCCCGCGGGGGAAAGATGCAGTGTGGGTCATCGTTGACAGGTTGACCAAGTGTGCTCACTTCATGTCGTACAAGACTGGTTATTATATGGAGAAGATTGCGTCTCTGTATGTGCAGGAGGTCATTAGACTGCATGGAGTTCCCGCGAGCATAGTGTCTGATCGTGATTCCAGATGCACTTCCCGTTTTTGGCAGAGTCTGCAAGGGGCTTTGGGCACCGAGCTCAGGTATTCTATAGCTTATCATCCGCAGACGAATGGTCAGACAGAGAGAGTTAATCAGATCGTAGAGGATATGATCCGGTGTTACATTCTAGAGCATGGAGGAGCTTGGGATGAACGCCTTGGGCTCATGGAGTTCGCGTACAACAATAGCTACCAGGAGAGCTTGCAGATGGCTCCGTTTGAGGCGCTGTATGTGAGGAGATGTCAGACTCCCCTGTTTTGGGTTGAAGTGGGCGAGAAGCCTGTTCTGGGTCCTGAGGCTTTGGAGGAGATGGGCTTTGCTGTGACGCAGATCCGAGAGAAGCTACGGATAGCTCAGGAGCGCTATGAGAAGTACGCCAATCAGTGTAGGAGTGATCTGGAGTTTGTAGTGGGGGACATGGTGTTCCTTAAGGTGTCCCCGATGGCAGGTGTTAAGAGATTTGGGAAGAGCCGCAAGCTGGACCCTAGGTGTGTAGGCCCATTCGAGATCGTCGAATGCATCGGGGTTTCTGCTTATAGATTGGTATTACCTGCCTCTTTCCATGGTGTGCATGACGTATTCCATGTGAGCCAGTTGCGGAAGTGCATCCGCAACGATCGTCATGTTCTAGATTCCGTGCCAGTGCTGCAACCCAATTTATCCTTTGTGGAGCAGCCTGTTCGTATTTTGGAGAGGCAGGATCGGGTGTTGCGGCGGAAGACCATCCCTATGGTGAAGGTCCTCTGGGACAATCAGGATGCTCGGGGTGCGACCTGGGAGCTTGAGTCAGCAATGAAGGAGTCCTACCCTCATCTTTTCTGCTAGCTTCCCCGGTAAGTTTTCATCTCCTGAGTTTTCTTTTTTTTTTGTTCTTTCCTTGTTTGGTGTTGATGTTGCAAGTTTCGGGGCGAAACTTTTGTTAGGAGGGGTGACTGTAACGCCCCAGGTTTTCTTATAGTCGTTTAAGTGGGGTCACGATAAAAATCAACCGTTTAAATACGAATTTATCGTAGTTTAGTGTATATATGAGAGGGGCATTACCTTTTGGGGAGCGTCGTTGTATAGCGAGTTAATCCTAGGCTGAATCATTTATGCAGGCGTAAGTAGGGGAATATAAATATATATATGTATTCGTATTCGTGCAAGGAGAGTGCTAGGGTATCTCGTATGTGTGCGTATAGGCAATTTCGCCACTTATAAAGAAATATGTGTGCGTATAAAGGTATGCATGTGTAGATATATACATATATATATACATATATATATATGCACATTTGTGCTTCTCTTGGCCATTAAGTATTTTGCTACCTCTTTTTCCTTCCCCTCCCCGATAAATCCCAGCTGCCGAGCGACAAAGGGGCGATCTAGGGTTTCGGCGTCGGGCGGCGCCGGAGTTGCCGGTGGGGGAAGAATCTTGGCTGCCGGGGCTCGTCTTCGTCGGCAGGGCTAGGTCGTCGTCGAGATTGTTGCGATCCGGTGGTTCTCAGGTTCAGTTGGAGTAAAGAAAACTTTTCTCATCCCCTTTTCCCTCCATCTCTTTTGTTGGATCTTTCATATGTTGCAGATTCCTGGATATTTTAGTGGTAGAGACAAAAAAAAGATTTGCTAGTTGTTTACAAGGCCCTTGGATCAATCGGGAGCTTGATCCTTTGGTTTTGTTAGCAAACCCTGTCTTTCTTTCTCTTTTTGATTAGAGCTGCTATCCTCTTAAGGTATTACTGAAATTATCTTCTGTATGGGGGCTGCTTTATGATTTTTTGTATGGGGGCTGCTGTTATCCTTGCTTCCTTTGTTTATTTGGGGGCTGCCCTGCTGGTTTTCTGTTGGTGAGAGGCTGCTGTGGCTTGTTTTATTTAAGGGTGTTCTGTTGGTCTTCTTCCTTGTGAGGCTGCTGCTGCCTTTATTTAATTTAGGGGCTGAAACCTGCTGCTGTTTTGATTTTTTCTTGTTGGGGGCTGACCTTGGATTTCTCTCTTAGGGGCTGCTTATATATATTCCTTTTTTTGATTTGGGTCTGCTGTTATGCTTTTGTTTGGGGCTCCTTTCCTTATTGAATTGGAGTGCTGTTATGCTTTTGGGGCTGCTCCTTGTTGAATTGGGAGGGGGCTGCTGATATGCTGTTGGTGCTCTGTTTGGGGCTGTCTCTCTTGCGTTCTTTGCTTTGGGGGGCTGCACCTTGTTCTTTTGGGGACTGCTGTTTATGAGGGATGTTTATTGGGGGGCTGCCACTTAAGATTGTTTATGCATGTCCTGAATGGTAGTTTCGTGTTTAACTCTACATATCTCTTACTATTACTTGGCTAAACATTGGTGGATTTGTTTGAACTGGAAGGATGGGTAAAGGGAACGATGGGGTCCTCCATCGCAGTTCTTTTTAGTAGTGGTCGGTAGGATAATGAGACCACCACCACGACGCCTTGTTTGGTTGGTGTGAATGTCCCCTTTATGTGAGTGGACAGTGACATAGTTTGGGTCCGCCACCACTGGTCCATTTTGCGCTTTATGCCAAGAAAATTTATTTACGCTATTGTTCATCGGATCGGCTCTATGTGGGACCTTCTTAACCTTTTATTACTGAAATCTTTATATAAGCGTATATATATAGTTATATAGATGTATATGTATATATATGTATTTATATACCCCTTTAAGTTGGTAATGTTACTGGTTACCTTACCTGCTCCTACTTATAATTATGCTGTTTTCTTGCACCCTTTGGGCTGAGGCATTCTTTTCTTATGGATGCCTCAGGTTCAGGTTTGTAGCTGCCGCCGGAGTTCGAGCGCGGTCATTTTGTTCGCCGTCGAGGCCTTCCCTCTCTAGTGGGTAAGGATTCAGTTTCTTTCGTTGTAGCTTTTCTTTTTGGCTGTTGACTCCTTTCCTGCGGGTTCGTGTCAGTTGTTGACGCCCGTGTGGCTTTTGTTTGGTTTACTTGCTGATGCTGCTGCTAGCTTCCTTTACTGCTACTTAGTTATTTTGTATTCGTACGCGCTGAGGAAAGCCGATTTTGCTGAATACTAATGCAGTCCTTTTAGCATTATAAAAAGTTGTTCTTTTAAGTGTTTGCCGTATTTACTACTAAGTATCACATATTTGCAAAGCGTAAACCAAAATAAAAATGATACTTCTTTTTTATATATTAAATGTAGACCGGCGATCGCCCTGGAGGCGTCTCTGGCCTTCAGCGCCGTTAGGAATAAAGTGAACTAATTTTCTTTCGTTGAGTACACATATCTTTGATAAAGAGCGGCTATGTAAACTGCAGGGCCGAGGGGCACGACTTCCTAATCTAATAAAAATAATCTTAAAAGATAATGTCATTATTAATTCACATCTTTTCTCGTAAAATCATTCGTTAGAGTGCTCGCCTGAACGTATGTAGTTGTCCCCTACAGGACGTGGCATCATGACGCGTGTTTTCCCCTTGCTCTGATATTATAATTTATTTTGGGAAAATACGGGTTGTGACATTACCTCTCAAGGTGTTCGGTTGTACTGCGTTTGTACACACTCCTTCCCCAGGTCGGGACAAACTCTCTCCTCAGGCAGTTAAATGCATCTTTGTTGGTTACTCTCCAACTCAGAAAGGGTACCGATGCTATGATCCTCTTCTTCGCAAACAATATGTTTCCGTTGATGTCACCTTCTTTGAAACTGTTCCATACTTTTCTAACCCTTCCACCAAGCTGCCTCCTGCGCCTAGTCCAACAACACTGCTCATTTACTCTCCACCACCACCACCTACTCTCCCACCTCCACCACCTCTTCTTTTTCCTCCACCACCTCCAGCATCTCCTTCCACCTGTCCTCCTACTCCGGGGCCTTCTCTCCCGACTCTTGGGCCAGCACTAACTTCTTCCGATGATGACTCTCCTGCAGATACAGTCACCACTGAAGACCTCCCTATTGCTCTTCGAAAGGGAGTTTGCTCATGTACGCAACATTCTATTCACGATGTTGTAACTTATGCTCAACTTACCCCCTCTGCTAGGGCATTTGCTATTGCTATTACATATACTGCCACCCCAACCAGTTATCAGGAGGCTCTTGCCATCCCACAGTGGAAGGCTGCCAGGATGATGAAATCTCCGCCCTTCAGAACCGTGGCACTTGGACTCTTGTTCCTCCACCCATTGGGGTAGATGTTGTTGGGTGTAGATGGGTCTTTGTGATAAAATATCGTGCTGATGGCTCTGTTAACCGCTACAAAGCTCGCTTGGTTGCCAAAGGTTTTACTTAGACATATGGAGTAGACTTCTTTGACACTTTCTCACCTATCGCTCGTCTTACAACCATCAGGGTCCTCTTCTCTGTGGCCGTCAACAAAGGTTGGCAACTCTCTCAATTGGATATCAAGAATGCCTTTCTCTATGGTGATCTTCAAGAGGTTATTTTCATGGAGCATACTCCAGGGTATGTTGCTCCGGGGGAGACTCATGTATGTAAGCTAAAGAAGGCCATCTATGGTCTTAAGCAAAGTCCTCGTGCCTGGTTCGAAAAATTTAACGAGGTTATCAAGATCATTGGATTTGTCTGTAGTTCTGCGGATCACTCTCTCTTCATTCGCAAGACATCTCATGGAATGGTTGTTCTGGCTGTATACATTGATGACATCCTTCTCACAGGTGATGATGTTGAAGGTATCTCCCTTACAAAGAAACATCTCCTCCAACACTTTGTGACCAAAGATATGGGGACTCCCAAGTACTTTCTGGGCATTAAAATATCAAGGAAGCATAGCTCCATTGTTCTCTCACAACGAAAGTATGCTATTGACCTTCTATTGGAAACAGGTCTTCTGGGTGCTAAACCTGCTAAATATCCAATGGCAATTGGAGACGACAAACTCTGGACTGACAACTCTCCTCCTCTACTTGATAGCACTAGATATCATCGCCTTGTAGGCAAGCTCATCTACCAAACTGTAACAAGACCTGATATCTGCTATGTTGTTGGGAAGGTCAGCCAATTCATGCAAGCTCCGAAGGAATGTCATCTTCAAGCTGCTTTAAATATATTAGAATACATTAAGGGATCTCCAGGGAAGGGACTTCTGTTCCAAAGGAACAACCATCTCAAGATAGAAGCCTATTCAGATGCTAGCTACGCTGATTATAAAGGAGACAGGAAATCGACATTTGGGTTCTGTACCTTCGTGGGAGGAAATCTGGTGAGCTGGAAGAGCAAGAAACATGCAGTAGTATCCAGATCAAGTGCTGAGGCCGAGTACAAGAGTATGGCCCAAACTACATGCGAGTTGAAGTGGTTATGAACTCTCCTTCTAGACTTAGGAGAAGTTTACAATCATCCATTGCCAATGTTCTGTGACAACAAAGCTGCAATCTATATATCTTAGAACCCAGTCTTTCATGAGAGAACCAAACGCATTGAAGTGGTCTGTCATTTCATCAGGGAAGAAATCTTGAAGAAACAAATCTGCACTCCCTTCATAACTTCGGATAAAGAGCTGGCTAATATCTTCACCAAACCTATATCTTCATCCTTCTCCGATGTGTGTAACAAGATAGGCATGATTGATATATATGCTCCAGCTTGCGGGGGAGTGTTGAAGCCAAGCAGTCTCGAAGGATTGAAGCCGCGCGATTTGAAGACATCGATCTGTGCGGTCTCCCAGCATCAGACCGCCACTTCTCCTCAAGTATGCAAGGTCGCGCCTTGTGAAGGTCAGCATCATTCCACCTCTCCAAGCGGTCTAGAACCAGCGGTCTCAGCGGTCTCCAAGTACAATACTGCCGGTTCTTCTCGGACATACCAGATCGCTTCTTATGGAGAGAAGCGGTCTGGCCCTCCCGGTCTCTCCCTTATGGGGGAGTGTTCGCCAGAACGATCCAACCATCAACGGTCTATTCTGTCACACGACCCTCCTCTTATCGTGTGACCGCCCGATCTCACTCCAGATTGCAGAGGTCGCTGCGGTCTCAATATTCCTAATCGCCCAGACCGCCCAGCTCTCCTGTGTACTGTGTATTTGTATTTAGTCCCACATCGTATATTTGTATTTTATTGTTTCCCTCCTAGTCTATATAAAGGGGGCAATACCCTCGTAATACTTAGATTTTCGGAAATAAACATTTCTATTATTTTCAAGTTCTCACAAAGGGTATGGGAAAGGTCAATTTGGCATGGTGGAGGCCAATTGACCCTAATTACGCTACTTTGACCAATTTAGGGTTAGGTTTGACTTTGGTCAATTTGACCTCTTTGGTTGACCCCAATGGGTCCTTGGTGCTCTAAGGGACCCATAATGGGTTAGGGATGCTATGGTGGGGTCAAAGGATCAAGGTGAGGCCATAAAGTCCAACCATAGGCTTGTTAACTAGAAATTTCTATTTGCAGACCACTATGGTTTTCCTCCTTCTTGCCTAAGTTCACATGGTCTTAAGTGCTTCCTATGGTTTTGTCATGACCTAGTCAATAAAAAACCAACTTAGGGGTCTAGTTGTTTGGGGGATGTTACAGTGGTGGAGGTTCGGGTATACATCCACTTTTTGAGGACATTTTCTCTCCAACATTGGTTGGGAGGAATTCTCTGATGTGTTCTTGGATCACATTATACCTTCTGTGGATAGAGAAGAGTTGCAAGAGAGATTACTTCACTTCCGACAAGGGAACCACTCTGTGATGGAGTATCAAAGAGAGTTTTGTCATTTTCCTCGATTTGCGGGCAATTACTCTCCTTCTGCCCGAGATGCCGCAAAGCACTTTTATCTGGGTTTGCGAGACTCTTTGGGGGTAGCCACTCATTATGGCTTCTCACTCGAGTTTTATGCATATTGTGGAGCTGGCTAAGGTTTGGAAGCAGACCAAATGGCAGTTTAGAGCTGGAAGAAGAAATCAGGAGAGACCTCTGCACAGACAATACTAGATCAGAAGCTTGACAAGAAGAAGAAGTTTCCGCATGTCCATAACATATTCTGAGGCAATCAGAAGTTCGAAGGGCAAGGTTGTCCTCAGGAAAAGTAGGAGAAGAACTCTTCATTTATAGTTCCTACACAACAGACTCAGCCTCCTCCTCAGGGGAATGTACCTTTTAGAGGAAATAATTATCATTGCCATCAACTGGGGCCTTTGAGGTCCCATTAATATTATTACACCTCAAGTGAAATGAAGAGGACGTGGCAATGGAAATTAGGGAAAGCAGAAGGAACCTCAACAAGCATTTGCTTTGGATCTCACCCAGGGCACGTGCCCCCAAGATGTTGTGACTGGTACGTAAGTTTGTTTACATTTACTTTCTTTGAACAATTTTTGTAACATCCCAACTCTAAAATAGGGTCTAGTCGGTTCAGTTGAATCCTTGGAGGAGCTTAGGCCCGGTCAGAGGAAAACCCCGACCCGACCTTCGCCACTTAATGATGGTCATTTAGAGAAATGTCTGTTTTGGGTAGCATTGTACTTCGCCACAACACTGAAATAGTACAGTGAGCATACATGCTCTGAATCGACTTCCGTCAGTTGCGTTAGACTCATATAGGTGATACGAGTGCAACAGAATTCGTTTCGTTTTGATCCAAGGTTATATGTAGAATATGACTATTTTGAGTATTGTAGCGTGTCACGACGACGCAATTTTAGAATATGGAGCATACGTGCTCCGAATCAACTTCCGTCTACTATGTTAGACTCGTATAGGTGATACGAGTGCAACAGAACTCATTTCATTTCGATCCGAGGTTATATGTAGAATATGACTATTTTGAGTATCGTAGCGCGTCAAGACGACGCAATTTTAGAATATGGAGCATACGTGCTCTGAATCAACCTCCGTCAGTTGCATTAAACTCGTATGGTCGATACGAGCGCAATGGAGCTCATTTCATTTCAATCCAAGGTCGTTTCGAGGAAACGACTATTTTGAGTAATATCGAGCGTCGCAACAATGCCATTTTCAAATGTTGAGCTAGCGTGCTCCGAATTGAATTATGTCAGTTGCGTTGGACTCGTATAGACGATATGAGTGCAATAGAATTCATTTCGCTCAATTCCGACGTCGTTTAGTCAATTAAATAAAAATATTGCTCGTAAAATTATACGAAGCTTGAAGATACGTGAACGTTGGATTTCAACCCCGTCACAACAAGAATGACTCAACACTCGATGACTCGGACCCATGTTGACCTTGACCCATATGGGGAACCCACTTCTAGTTGACTTTGGTCAACCCTCCTCAAAGGAATAGTTTTCTTAAAATCCAAGCCCTTTCCCCACTCACCCCCTCTCAACAAAAGAAAACCACAATCCTCATGCTCACCCTTGATTGGTGGATCAGCCACCTTACACTAATTTTAAGGCCAATAGATTAAGCCATGAGGCAACACAAACCTAAAGGATGGGAGAAGATATTTTAAGGCTTGGTCCCAAGGCTCATCCCAACCCAATTACCTAAACCCAGCAAGTACACCCCCCTCTAATAGATGACTGACAGCTGCCCCCTAACTCAACACGAGTTAAATCTAACTCATCTATCGGGTTGCCATGGCCAACAAGGAGAAGGGGAGGAAGGCGCTCTCCTACCTCCATAAAAAGGACCCCCACTGTCCCAGATGAGGGGACCTTCCCTCAAGCTCAGTCGAGCCAGCCACACCTTCTGCCGGAGCCCTACCTCGCTGGAAAGCCAAAGCCGAGCTCCACCGCCACTTCCACCACCCTCCCATGGTGGCTTCACCGGAGGGCTTCAGGAGGTCCCCAAACCAGATGTGATCACCTCCTCTCCTCCCTCTTCTGAGGTTTTAAGAAACTCATAACATCATTCCTCAGTCCGCTTAAGCCATGCTTAAAGGTTGCAATAAAAACCCAAGGTCGGACTATAACAAAATGCCGAATTTGGAAGAAGCTCCTATGAACGTAGATAGAACAGAACTTTCCTCCTAAGAATGGAGATGGAACTGAAGCCTCCTGCTTATGGAGTGATTGGACTACTAACCGGTTTATTTATTTATTTCCTCTAGTCCCGTACTGGTCCTGCATTTACTGCTTTCAGTTAGTACTTTCAATTACTCTAGTCCCGCACTGGTCCTGCATTTACTGCTTTCAGTTAGTACTTTATTTTACTCCAGTCTCGTACTGGTCCTGCTCCTTTCATTTCCAGTACCTTCCGTTCAGTTTCTTTTCATTACCTCTCCAGTCTCGTACTGGTCCAGTTTATTTATGTACTTTATTTCAGTATTGACTATAATTTAGAGTTGACGTGAAGATGGGACATTCCTTCAGAGTCAACCATAAATGGTGTCGAACTGGCCGCCACTTGTAGAGCAGAGCGGACAGATCGATGTTTTGGCTTTTCCTTCTTTATTGCCTATAATTTAGAGTTGACGTGAAGATGGGACATTCCTTAAGCGTCAACCCAAAATAATGCCGAATTGGCCGCCGCTTGTAGAGCAGAGCGGATAGATCGATGTTTTGGCTTCTCTTTCTTTATCGTCTATAGAACCTGATTCTTATTACTATGAGCGGCACTTGCTATTTATTCAAAAGCATACTCCACATTCTCAGCAGATGTTACTTGATTTGTCAGTATTTAGTGGGTTTGATGTCCCATCTTGTTGACTTCCTCACCCATCTTGTCTATTGCCGGAGATGCTAAGGTGTAGAAGTGGGCACACTGGGTGTTGAGATTAAGTATGTCCCTCTTTACAGCCTTGATCTCAATCTTCAGCTCCTTCCTTAGGCCATCCATAGTCTTTACGACAAAGGTTTCCAGTTGTTTCCTTTGAGCAGTCAGTATGGCTGATATCAAGTGAAAGAGAGATCCTGCCTGAGTCGAAGATGGCTCAGTAGTTTGTTATTCTTGATCTCCTCCTTCCTGTGGAGCTGTTTCAGAGATATCTGCAGATGATTCTTCACTGATGTGGACTGTCACTTTGGCTTTCCCCTTGACATCTTCTGGTACTGTCTCACTTAGATATGTAAGCACAATCTTACTTGCTACTATCAACTCTCAACAGTCTGAAGGAGTGGGCTCTTTCATAGGCTCAGGCACATTGCTTTGATCTTCTAGGACAGAGTACCCCAGTTGGGTCTCCCCCTCAACTTGAGCATCTCCTTAGGCTATGCATCCTGCCAGGATCTCCCCATCAATCATTTCGTCATCTTGGGCTGAGCTCCCCAATTGGGACTCCCCCTCAACAGGATCACTCCCCAAGTTGGGGTATCTATCTTCTTCAACAACCTCTTTGTGAGAAGGTTCTGGAATTAATGCAGGAGTATCTCCTTGAGCAGATGTTGCATCAAGTCTTGTTGAGGTTGGGAGATGTCATCGCAACTGCTTGATGACGCTTCTTCATCAGAGGGGATGGCTTGGACGGCTTTCTTTTCTTGCTTCTTTGAGGTGGGTGCTACTTCAGGGGATGCTTTGGGAATTGACCTATCCTAGCGATCAAGCATCTTTGCATCTAGCCGTTTAGAGTAGTGCAGGGGCATTCCCATTATTCTTTGTAGCACTTTATCCAGGATGTTCAGAAGTAAGAGGGACCGAATTCTTCTATAGGAGGGGGTCTTCAGGGTACTCTTTATTCTCTGGAAAAGAAATCTGCTCCAGTTAGTCTTCTTGGTCAGAATTATCCTGGCCATGATGACAAACATCTCCTTAGAGATTCGGTCGTGCGACCCAAGTTTGCATAGCAGCACCTTCCCCACGTTGTCTACTAGCAATTTTCCTTTCTGATTGAACTCATTCCTCTTGATTGACCCGTAGGTCTTCCCGGTAAGGTCGCACCAGGAATAACTGGCTGAGACATCCTCCGTCGTCAGCTCTTCTTCCTCTCCCCCTTCAATCCTTGGCAGTTGGAGTGTCTTTCTGAGATTCTTGGCGGATACTTTGACTTTCTTACCAGCTACAATAGATTTTATCTGAGATTCTGAAAGGTTGAGCCAGGCTTCAGCGAAGAACTCCGTCAGTTCTCGATGAAGAAGAACTGAGGGTTCGCTCAGCAGATACTATGCCTGTGGATTCGAGGAGCCCTAGCACTGACCTAAATTCTTCCTAGAATGAGTTGAAGCCCCCACGCTGGAGTTCACAATCGGAGATTACTTCTTCTCTTTTGGGAGCCATTGATTCAGAGCGAGAGAGTAGGCAGTACGTCGGAGAAGAAGCAGTGGTTTATCGACGGAATAGCTTGGGGCCAAATGATAGCATAATTTTTATTCTCGAGCATTCACTCTATTTATAGTGTAGGTTGGTGAGCGGGCGCGTACCTTTGACTGTGTTGGTGAAAAATGATCAGACAGCTCCGATTGACCGATCTAGTACCGTAATAAAGGGCTCAATTTTATTTTGATGATACTGCTTATTTTCGTCGAAATGGTTCTTGGATACGCATCCTTCCAACTCGATCCATTGTCGTCGTAACATATGATGTATCGTTGTAACAACATATTGTATCAACGATACAGATTTCTTAAACTTGTCAACCTAGGACAATTTTAGGCCCTTCTTAGGAGACATCTTTTGGTACTAACCCTGAGAGTTCTCCATGGGTGTTTTGGTCAATTCCAACTTGTAATCCTATTGACTTCTTTTGGTCTTTTTAGTAGGATGGCCTGCACTAAGATTGTTAGTAAACTGATTTTGTTGTTCCGCCTATGAGCCAGAATAGCCATCTTGTACAAGGCCCAGATTTGCTTCTGATGGGCCCTTGGACTACCTGCAAAATGTGATTATAAGCCCTTAGGTATCCAAGTAGCCTTGGGTCCTAGGATATTGTTAGATTTAAAAGGCATACTGGATCTAACTACTCCAAAATATGCATAGTGATGATGAACAAGATTACTTGCAAGTTTATCATTTATTACCCTTGCAGTAGTTGGATTGTACCAACAATCTATTGCAAAGTGCCCATTCTTTCCACAACACCAACATTCAAACCTGTTGTATCTTCCTTTCAGGCTGACTGTGTGAGTATGAGTCCTTTGTCTGTGAAAAGAATGATATTTGAAGGAGATTGATCTGTACTAATTGTGAGTGTGATGTTGACCATCACCATCCACAGCTTTCCCTCTGGAGTCAGTCTTATTTATTGATTTCTTCTCTTTTCTAGACCCAGTATCTTCATGCCTTCTTGTGATCATCTCTTCATGAGGTACCCTTGGGGTTTTAGGCATGTTCTGGGATTTGAAGGATCTTTCTACAGGCTTCCTTGCAATGAAGGATTTATCCTCCACCCTTCTGACATTATTATTCTTAGATTTCAGGGTACTAGGTTGATCTTTATCCTTCTTTAGAAGCACAATTTCTTTGGTTAGAGAACAACACTTCTCCTTATTGTCAATCAGTGCCTTCAGAGTTTTCCCAAATTTGCTTATCAGATTAAGGTTGGAGCTTGCCTTGAAGTCCTTTTTGATTTGGCAAAACTCTGCATTCTGTAGAGTTAGCTTTTCAGCCTTTTTAGAGAGATCATAATTTCTGGATTGAAGGATTGAGATCTTTTTAGCTTGCTCCTTGCAGAGCATCTTGACCTTTTTGAGATCTTCTATATGGACATCATATGGCTTGGACAAGTCATCATCTCCTGATGAGCTTGTCTCAGATTCTGAGTCTGAGGTAGATAGAGGAGCTCTTATGCATACCTATTCAGGAGAGACATCATCTTGAGTTTCCTCCTCTGACTCTGATCAGGTAGTCAGTTCAAAATCAACATTCTCTTCTGAGTTTGAACATCTTGAGTCACTGTCACTCATTGTTCTGACTTTCTTCTCAGCTACCTTGCTTCTTTCTTCTTTCTGATTCTTGGAAGGCAATACTGATTCTGCTCTTCCTTCTTTTGATCCTTCCATAAGGACTGTTTGAGAGTCCCACATCTCTTTTGCTGTTATGCAGTGAGCCAGTTTTTGAAATGTTGAGATGTCAACTGCACCAGCTACAATATCTTTGGCTTCCTTGTCCAAGTTGACTCCGATGATCTCATCTTCAGTCATTTTCTTGGGCACTGTCTTGGGGACATATGGCCCTTCTTGAACAATTTGAAACATTCTAGGGTCCATAGCCTCCATGAATATTTTAGCTCTAACTTTCCAAAGGGCAAAATTCTCCCTAGAACAAGTCGCTATTTTTGATTCCATAGCTATGATAAATGGACACCCACGGGCAGATCTGTTCAAGATGTTAAGCTTTTCTTTGAACAACCTACCTCTGATACCACTTGTTAGTTATGAGGTATCGACTTATCACCTAGAGGGGGGTGAATATGTTTTTCTAATTGTTTTGTCCCCTTTAGGTGTTCTTGATTTCTGGATAATTGATTTAGAGTTTGAGAGATCACAACATAGAAAACACACAAGGAATAATAGAGGTTCCTCAAGACAGGGTGTCTTGAGTAGTCCTCTTTCCCTCTGAGGCTACCTAGCAGTGTGCTTGGCTCGGAAAACTCCGCCAATGTCTCCGACCCGCAAGCCTTACAACTTGGAGCCGTAAGCCCCTTCACTGCACCCAAGCCCGCAAGCTCGACACTCAGGCCCTTAAGCCCTACACAGTACATAGTCGCAAGTCTTGCCTGCAGCCTAGGCCCGCAAGCCCTTCAGTGCACCGGAGCCCGCAAGCCCGACACGTTTGGACCCGCAAGTCCCTCTGCACTAGCCCTCAAGCCTCACATATCTCAAGCCCTCAAGCTCGACACTCAGATCTGATACCAGATCTACAATTTTGGCCCGCAAGCCTTATAAATAAAGATTTACAATAAGTTCTTATGTCTGGTGGAGATCGGCTTCTTTTCTTGAACGATTCTTAGCAGTCGATGAGACTTGAATGCTACTTGAAGAACACCGGATGATCGTTTTGTTTTTCTCTTCTTTCTTTCTTCTTCACCGCAGCTTGTACTGTTGTATTAAAAATGCTCAGCGGGATTCTTTTTCGTTCCTCAGTTCCATTTTTAGGGCATCCACTGTTCCCTTTTATTGGACTGAGACACCGCTTAACGATCTATTATGATGTTCTTTTCTGACAGACGCCAATACCCTAAGAGCACATGCTGATTGGACAATCAGTCGACGGCATTAACTGTTGACAGCGCGTCTGGCAACATTTGAATCTGATAAGTAGTTTATTTACTCATCTTTTAGTATAGTTTTATTATAATTTTAAAATGAAATTATGTTATTTATATAAATTATATCATATAAATCTTTCCTATTTTAATTTCATAAGCTAACTTAAGTTTATTTTGTGTTATCAGGTTTTCTGGACATTTGGAGCAAAAAAATACTTTTACATGCCCCAGGTCACCGGCGTGACCAAGGGAGTGACCCAATGTCATTGATTTCGGCTGCGTTCGACGAAAATTCAAGAGTTCGACGAACTGCGCCCGACAGCATGGAGATTTGATACGCGCTGTCGGGAGTTCGATGAAGTGCATTCGACGAAGGCGCGGGAGATCGACGAACTGCGCCTGGTGAACTGAGATCGACGAACGGGCGAGAGATCGACGAACTGCGTTCGACGAAAGCGCGGGAGATCGACGAACTATGTCTGGCGAACTGCGATCGACGAACGGGCGAGAGATCGACGAACTATGTTTGACGAATATGTGGGCGATCGACGAACTCTCGCCTGGCGGCCTCCGTTCGACGAACAGGCGAGAGTTCGACGAACTGCATTTGACGAATGTTCAACAGCGCCTCCTTCCCGTCAATGCTTCCCGCCAGCAATTAATCCAGAAGGTGCCCTCTCCGTTGCTTCTTCAATCATGCATGTTACACGCCCCTTGGTCACGGGCGTGACCAAGGGCGTGTAACACCAAATTTTCAGCCATTTAAAGGGTGCTTCTCCAGAAGATCGGGGACGAAGTTTTGAAGTTCTAGCTTATTTCTTGCACGGTTTTCTTACTCTTATATGTCTTTTCCTTCTTGTACTTTTATTTCCCAAGCTTGTAACTTTCAATTTCTGGTTGTAACTTCATTTGCAAATTAATAAAATAGTTACTCTCCTCTTATTCTAATCCCAGTTTTCATCATGCACTTCTCTTATTTCATTGTTTACTCCATCTCTATGAGTAACTAAATTCTATTAGTACTCGACCGAGATGATCCAAGGAAAATATAATTCATGATTTAATTTTTAGTTTCTCTTTCTCTTCCTTAGAATACTTAAGATTTATCCTTGAACTTTATTGGATTGAGATTATATTGTCGATATATAATTCTCATTCTTGTTTTCGTAATCTAATAACCGAGAGGTTTGAATTCGTATCGATCATTTCAAGGATAAAGATAGTTGAATGCACTTCTCAAGCGAGGATGACATAATTCTCCCGGATTGGAGTCAAATCCAATAGAGGGGTTCACTACGATAAAGCGAGTTTTAGGGATTTTGATTCTAAAACGAAAGTTCGATTGATCAAACTAAACTCAGTTGAGTGTATCCTCGATAGAGGTGTGTTCATAAATAGGGAACCTCCACGGTCAAATAATTTCTTAAGAGAATTAGAAGTTCTTATTATATTTATTTTCCAAGGTGATTCAAGGTTGAGTACTAGTCTTTAAACTCATCAATTTAAAATTTGCTATTTCTCTTTCTTGCAATCAACCAACCACAAGTTTTATTTGATAAGATAATAGAGATTTTCCGAAGTAAGAGTACTCAACCGCCCCGAGTCTAATACAATCTTGGTTTTTATAACCTATACTACATTCGATATGGCACACTTGCCGTCATCGTTTGTGGATATAGTTTTGCGGATCAAGTTTTTGGCGCCGTTGCCGGGGAACTACGATTGATATTTTGAAAAATGAAATATCTATTAATTTTAACTTTTCTTTAAGGTGTAACTAAATTCCTAGAAAGGACGCTTTAGGCTTGAATTCCCATCACAGCCTCTAGTACCTTGCGAGCCCTTCACCGGGTTGACCTTGGGAAGTCCAGAACTAATTTTAATTCACTTAAATAAAAAAAATCTTCATAAAAAATTTATATATATTAAAAAAATTATAAAAAAATATTATAAAAATATTTATCTAAAATTTATTTTATTTTCTTTATCTTTTTCACATCTTTTCCTCTTTTATTTTTGGTTTATGACCCGAGGAAACTCTTCAGTCAATCTAGAATTTTGTTTTGATCCGAAAATCGAGCGCACCTTGCGGCGTTGTCTCCGATTTAGCGATCTACCAATAATTTAAGAAGAGTCAATCAAAGAAACTAACGAAGGCTTAATTGATAACCTCGACCATAATGAGGCCCCGCTACGGACTATGTCCTTTTATGCGAGGCCAAATTGGGAGGGGACACAATCTAGTATTATTCGCCCGACAGTGTCGAATAATAATTTTGAAATTAAAACGAGTATCATTCAAATGGTACAGCAAACAGTCATCTTTGATGGCTTACCAAATGAATATCCAAATTTACATTTATTAAATTTTGTGGAAATTTGCGATACATTTAAAATCAATGGCGTCACCGATGACGACATACGTTTGCATTTATTTCCATTCTCTTTGCGGATTAAGGCCAAGCAATGGTTGGGATCTCTTCCTAGAGGTTCCATCACTACGTGGGCCGAGATGACGGAGAAATTTTTAACTAAATATTTTCCTCCGACAAAGTCCGCTAAATTACGTACGGACATTCTCTCATTTACGCAAATAGACTCGGAGTCTCTCTATGACACATGGGAGCACTTCAAGGAATTATTGCGGAGATGTCCTCACCACGCCCTTCCTTTATGGCAACAAGTTCAAATATTCTACAATGGTTTGAATCTCCAAATGAGGCAAATGATTGATGCGGCAGCTGGGGGAACTCTAAATAACAAAACCCCAGATGCCGCTCAAGAGCTTTTTGAGGAGATGGCCATGAATGCTTATCAGTGGAATGCGCCACGGTCGCGTCCTAACAAGCCGACCGGACTCTTTGAAGTCAAAGGCACCCCGAATTTAGCACATCAAGTAGAATGGCTTACTAAGCAATTGGCGGAGATATCTGCTTCCTCTGCCTCTAACGGGGCTAATAATAATAATAATTATTATTATAATAACAATAATAATTTTAATCAAGACTAAGTAGATTATATGGGGAACTCCTACCATCCTCCTTATAACCCAAATAATAATCTTCTTAATAGTTATAATCTGGATTTAAGGAACCACCCAAATTTTTCATGGAGCAACCCCAATAATGCTCAATGCTCCCCACAAGCAAATCCTCCCAGATTCGCTCCACCACAACCACCAAAGCCCCCTTCACTTGAAGAGGTCTTCACCAAATACGTCACCTCTACTGATTCCAATATCCGAAACCTTTCCGGATTTATAAAAAGCTTAGAAAATCAAATTGGACAGCTCGCCAAAATGTTCTCTGAACGCCAGCATGGAGCTCTGTCGGGCAATACTGACCCCAATCCAAGGGAGAGCGCCAACGCAATTACCCTCTGTAGCGGAAAGGAGGTAACTTCTTCAAATTTGGTCGAGCCCGAGGTAAACATTTCAACTTCATCTCCGCAAATTATTTCTTCACCTACTCTACCTTCTTCTACTTTAGCTCTGCGTATTCTAAAAAAATCTTTCTATTCCTTACCCTTCACAATTTAAAGATGAACGCAATGAGGAGCAATATAAAAAGTTTATTGAAATTTTAAAACAAATTCAAATAAACGTGCCATTTTGCGAAGCGATCGCCCAAATGCCCAAATATGCTAAATATCTAAAAGATTTACTTTCTAATAAAAAGAAACTTGAAAATTTTTCACGTATATCTCTAAACGCAGAATGCTCGGCAGTTTTATTAAATAAATTACCGCAAAAATTAAACAATCCGGGAGGGTTCTCCATCCCGTGCTTATTCGGTAATTTCTTAATAAAACACGCCTTGGCAGATTTGGGCGCTAGTATTAATTTTATGTCATTTTCATTATTTAAAAAGTTGGGTTTGGGCACCCCAAGCCCAACCAATAGAAGCATCCAACTAGCGGACAGATCAATAAAATACCCGATAGGGGTCATTGAGGATGTGCTTGTCAAGGTTGACAAATTTATCTTCCCGGTAGATTTTGTCATCCTTGACATTAAGGAAGACGTCGAAGTCCCTATTATACTCGGACGTCCTTTCCTCGCCACCTCTCAGCCAATTATTGATGTTAGTAATGGCAAACTTCTCCTACGAGTTGGGGATGAAGAAGTGACTTTTAGTATAAACAACTCTATGAGAAATTCTTTTCTAATGACGACTCTTGTTTTACCTTAGAATCAAATTTTGAAGAGAAAATAACGTCATTTTCTGAAATAATTTCACCTTTATTTGAAAATCCGGAAATTGAAAATTTATTTTCTCTAAAAGTAATAACCCGGCCGCTCAAATTGGAAGAAGTAAAATTGAACATTTCTAAAATAAAAACATCTTACGAGGAGCCACCGAGTTTAGAATTAAAACAATTACCGGAACATTTAAAATATATATTTTTAGAAAAAGATTCAAAATTGTCCGTAATTATATCTTCCGCACTTAACGATTCGGAAATTTCTGAATTAATTAAAATTTTAAATAATCACCGTCATGCAATTGCATGACAAATTTCGGATATTAAGGGGATTAACCCCTCATTCTGCACACACAAAATTAATTTAGAAAATAATTCTCGCAGTATTATTCAGCCTCAACGATCGCTTAATCCAAATATGAAGGACGTCGTTAAGGCCGAAATTATAAAATTATTAGATGCTGGAATTATTTACCCGATTTCTGATAGCACTTGGGTTAGCCCAGTGCAAGTCGTGGCTAAAAAGGGTGGAATAACGGTAATCACTAATGAAAATAATGAGTTGATTCTGACCCGTACTGTTACGGGTTGGCGAGTATGCATCAATTGCAGGAAATTAAATGATGCTACCCGCAAGGATCACTTTCCGTTACCCTTTATTGACCAAATCTTAGGACACTTATCTGGTCATTCACACTACTGTTTTCTCGATGGTCTTTCGGGATATTTTCAAATCTCAATAGCGCCCAAAGACCAAGAGAAAACCACCTTCACCTGTCCGTTCGGCACCTTCGCATATCGAAGAATGTTGTTTGGTCTTTGCAATGCGCCGACTACATTTCAGCGATGTATGTTGGCAATTTTTAATGAACTCGTAGAAGACATCATGGAAGTTGTCATGAATGATTTTTCTATTTTTGGCGATTCTTTTACAAACTGTTTAAATAATCTTGACCGTGTTCTTCAACGCTGCAAAGACATGAATTTGGCACTCAACTGGGAGAAGTGCCACTTTATGGTCCAAGAGGGATTAGTCCTTGGGCATAAAATCTCAAACAAGGGGATCGAGGTCGGTAGGGCCAAGATCGAGGTCATAGAAAAACTCCCCCTCCTACTAATATAAAATATATTAGGAGTTTTCTAGAACATGCGGGCTTTTATAGGCGGTTTATTAAAGATTTTTCAAAAATTACAAAATCGCTAACTCATCTTTTAGAAAAAGAATCCGCATTTCATTTGGCTGATGAATGTTTAAAAGCGTTTAATAAAATTAAAAACGAACTTATCAATTCTCCTATTTTAATCGCGCCAAATTGGTCTCTTCCGTTTGAAATCATTTGCGATGCGAGCGATTTTGCTGTAGGTGCAGTTTTAGGCCAACGAGTTAATAAATATTTTCACCCAATTTTTTACGCAAGCAAAACGCTAACATTCGCGCAAGCAAATTATACAACAACGGAAAAAAGAATTTTTGGCAATAATTTTTGCGTTTGATAAGTTTTGATCATATTTAACGCTTTTGAAAGTTATTGTTTGTACAGATCACTCCGATCTCCGGTATTTACTACAAAAAGGAGATGCAAAGCCTCGACTGCTAAGGTGGATCCTCCTACTACAAGAATTTGATTTGGAGATCCAGGAAAAAAGGGGAGCGGAGAATGTTGCAGCCGACCACCTCTCACGATTAGAAAATCCGGCTGCAGGAGCACTAGTGGAGGCCAAAATTGACGACAAATTCCCTGAAGAGCGCCTCCTCGCCATCGTAAAGGTAACGACTTTTTCCACCCCTTGGTATGCGGATTTGGCCAACTATTTAGTGGCCCGGGTCCTACCAAAAGATTTTTCAAGTCAGCAAAAGAAGAAATTCATTTCGGACTTGAAAAATTATTTTTGGGAGGACCCTTTTTATTTAGTGTCTGCGCGGACCAAGTGGTAAGAAGGTGTCTTTCGGGAAAAGAAGGCATCAAAATTTTGTGGCACTGCCACGATGGACCAACTGGTGGTCACTATCAAGCAAACCGGACCGCAAGGAAGGTGCTAGAGGCGGGCTTCTATTGGCCCTCCTTATTCAAAGATGCTCACAATTTTATGAGAAATTGCGATCGGTGCCAACGGTCAGGTAACATTTCTAATCGGGATGAAATGCCTCGAAATATATTCTTAGAATGCAAAATTTTTGATTTATGGGGAATAGATTTCGTAGGTCCTTTACCCTCCTCCTTTAATAATAAATATATCCTTGTTGCGGTCGATTATGTCTCAAGGTGGGCGGAAGCACAAACTTTTCCCACCAACGACGCGAGCGTCGTCATACAATTTTTAAAGAAATTATTTTCATGATTTGGCACACCCCGAGCACTAATTAGTGATTGGGGCACACATTTATGTAACAACCAACTTGCTAAAATTTTAGCAAAATATGGAGTTACAGACAAGCTATCAACCGCCTACCACCCACAAGAAAATGGCCAAGTGGAGGTGGTGAATCGTGAACTAAAGAGAATTTTCGAAAAAATAGTGTACGTTAATAGAAAGGATTGGGCATTAAAATTAGACGACGCACTATGGGCCTATCGGACAGCGTACAAAACCGCCGTCAGATGTACGCCGTACCGGTTAGTCTATGGTAAAGCTTGCCATTTGCCGGTCGAACTAGAACATCGCGCTTTTTGGGTGCTAAAATTTTTAAATTTGGATTTAGATTTAGCCTCTGAAAATAGAAAAATACAAATGAATGAACTAGACGAATGGCGCGCGAACGCCTATGAAAATAAGAAATTTTATAAGGAGCGAACTAAGTTTTATCATGATAAAAGAATCAAACATCCAAAAACTTTTTCACCGGGAGATTTTGTCCTTCTTTTTAATTCACGACTTAGGCTTTTTTCGGGCAAATTAAAAACACGATGGTCCGGCCACTTCAGAGTAAAAGAAGTTTGGCCATACGGGACCATGCTTATAGAGCACCCAGAAAAAGGCTCATTCAAGGTTAACGGACAACGTTTAAAATTATACCACCCCGGCGACCCAGCGTCCGAAAACATTGAAAAAATGCACTTACCAAATATTAAAAAAAAATGCCACTTACTCAAGCCACGCGACGGTAAGCAAAGCGCTTCTGGGAGACAACCAAATGTTAAACTTTTTATTTTTTATTTCTTTTCTTGTTTGTTTTTCTACTTTAATTCTGCAGGTGTTTGACCGGCAACCCCGTCTACCATCCAGGGAAGCCCTCTTCAGCCTTTAGTCATTTATTTTTTTTGTATTGTCATTTTTAGTTTATCCTTCACACTTAGTTTTAAACATTGGGGACAATGTTTAATTTTATGTATGGGGGTGTAGCATAACTTTCTTTGTATTTTTTTAATATATATATATATATATATATATATATTTATATTGTTAATCTAATAAAAATTAAATTTCTTGGAAAGGGCGCTTTAGGCTTGAATTCCCATCACAGCATCTAGTACCTTGCGAGCCCTTCACCGGGTTGACCTTGGGAAGTCCAAGAACCAAAAAAAAATTTATGGAATGTTCTTTTTTTGTTATCAAAACGTCCTAGCTTGCTAAATTTGTAAGTTCTAAAGTAGACTTATTTTTCATATGGACTAAGAATTTTTTGTGCTAGAATAGTCTTTTGAAACTTTTGAGTAAAATTGTTGAGTCATGTAGTGCTCCTAGTCATATGCATGTCTTTGAGTAGTGTTGGTGTAAAATTAAATTCTTGGCATAGATCTAAAATTATGATGTATTAATTTGCGTAGTAATAATTTATTTTACTTTTAATTCGAATTCGGTCTTATCCAAAAGTAGTTTAGGTGAGTGTGTAGAAGATTGTTAGAAAGCTATTACTCGAATAGAACAAAAGGGTATCCTTTCTCGATGTATAGAACTTGCCCCAAGCTATTTTTGAAGCATGTGCACTTTAGTCAAACTTGACCTTACGGAAATGCTTTAGGCCTTTCTTTGGATAGTTTGAGCCTTTGCACCCAACCTCGATTTACTACCATTGTTCACACAATTTTGAGCTTTGCACCTTTATTTGAACCACCCTCACCATTTCGTCACCAAAACCAAAAATCCCAAACCCCAAATGAACACTTGAAGTTTTGAGCTACATGATTGAATATATTTGGGTGTTGTTTAAAAACAAAAAAAAATTCATAGTGATATGCGGCCTAGGTATGCTTATGCATACTTAGAATGATCCCAACTATGAAGAAAAAAATTATGGGTATCAATTCAAGAGAAATATTTTTATATCAAAATGCAAAAATCTCATAATGATATGCGGCCTAGGTATGCACATGCATACTTGAAATGATCCCAATTATGAAGAATTGTGATATAAATAATGGTGATTGAGAGTGTTTCCCTTAGCAAAACATGAGTATGGGGGTAAAGCTTCTTTATTTTGTGGTAGCCATTTAGCTCAAATCCTTCCGTTTAAGAGGAATACGCCTTCATATTTATCATGGTTTTCCTCACCCTTAAACCCAAGCCTTAAATAGCATCCTATTTAAGTCCTAAGGATCCATAGTGTTGATTTTTTATGAAGTGCAGTGGAGAAGGTGCAAACGGGAAAACCTATGGCCGTCGATATTGATGGATTTCTTTGGAGGCCACCCCGAGCATCTACATCTAGTAATTTAAATCTCAGCAATCACGCTATTTTCTCCCTTTTCATAACTTTTTGATTGACCGTCGACTCATTTTTAAAAGTGATAATAAATAATTATAACGCATTTTTGAAGTATTTCACAAATTAGTATTTATGCCAAGAACATCTTTTTACTAAAATATCTACGCATGCCGGCATAATACTTCGCATTTTACTCTCTAGTTTTCATAATTATTTCTAGCATTATTTTTTCCTATCCTTATGAATAATGGTTTGCTCGGGACGAGCAACGAGCAAGTATGGAGGTGTTTGATGAGTAATTTATTTACTCATATTTTAGTATAGTTTTATTATAATTTTAAAATGAAATTATGTTTTTTATATAAATTATATCATATAAATCTTTCCTATTTTAATTTAATAAGCTAACTTAAGTTTATTTTGTGTTTTCAGGTTTTCTGGACATTTGGAGCAAAAAAATACTTTTACACGCCCCAGGTCAAGGGCGTGACCCAATGTCGTTGATTTCGGCTGCGTTCGACGAAAATTCAGGAGTTCGACGAACTACGCCTGGCGGCATGGAGATTTGATACGCGCTGTCGGGAGTTCGACGAACTGCGTTCGACAATGGCGCGGGAGATCGACGAACTGCGCCTGGCGAACTGAGATCGACGAATGGGAGAGAGATCGATGAACTGCGTTCGATAAAAGCACGTGAGATCGACGAACTGCGCCTGGTGAACTGCGATCGACGAACGGGCGAGAGATCGACGAACTGCGTTCGACAAATATGTGGGCGATCGACGAACTATCGCCTGGCGGCCTCCGTTCGACGAATAGGTGAGAGTTTGACGAACTGCGTTCGACGGATGTTCAACAACGCCTCCTTCCCGCCAATGCTTCCCGCCAGCAATTAATCCATAAGGCGCCCTCTCCGCTGCTGCTTCAATCACGCCTGTTACACGCCCCTTGGTCACGGGCGTGACCAAGGGATTGTAACACCAAATTTTCAGCTATTTAAAGGGTGCTTCTCCAGAAGATCAGGGACGAAGTTTTGGAGTTCTAGCTTATTTCTTGCACTATTTTCTTACTCTTGTATGTCTTTTCCTTCTTGTAATTTTATTTCCCAAGCTTGTAACTTTCAATTTCTAGTTGTAACTTCATTTGCAAATTAATAAAACAGTTACTCTCCTCTAATTCTACTCTCACTTTTTATCATGCACTTCTTTTATTTCATTGTTTCCTCCATCTCTATGAGTAGCTAAATTCTATTAGTACTCGACCGAGATGATCCAAGGAAAATGTAATTCATGATTTAATTTTTAGTTTCTCTTTCTCTTCCTTGATTACTTAAGATTTATCCTTGAACTTTATTGGATTGAGATTATATTGTCGATATATAATTCTCAATCTTGTTTTCGTAATCTAATAACCGAGAGGTTTTGAATTTGAATTGATCATTTCAAGGATAAAGAGAGTTGAATGCACTCCTCAAGCGAGGATGACATAATTCTCTCAGATTGGAGTCAAATCCATTAGATGCGTTCAGTACGATAAAGCGAGTTTTAGGGATTTTGATTCTAGAACGAAAGTTCGATTGATCAAACTAAACTAAGTTGAGCGTATCCTCGAGAGAGGTGTGTTCATAAATCGGGAACCTCCACGGTCAAGTAATTTCATAAGAGAATTAGAAGTTGTTCTTATTATATTTTATTTTCCAAGGTGATTCAAGGTTGAGTACTAGTCTTTAAACTCATCAATTTAAAATAAGCTATTTCTCTTTCTTGCAATCAACCAACCACAAGTTTTATTTGATAAGATAATAGAGATTTTCCGAAGTAAGAGTACTCAACCGCCCCGAGTCTAAAACGACCTTGGTTTTTATAACCTATACTACATTCGATACGGTACACTTGCCGTCATCGTTTGCGGATATAGTTTTGCGCATCAGAATCTGTCTCAACGATATTTCCATTGTTATGATGACAAGGACAATATCTCGACGATACTGGACATCCCTTCTGCACTCGTGCTTAAGACGACATGAAGTCATATAACTAATGTTTGCGTAATCTTCTTTATTGCTTGATATCGTTGTGATCACCTTATCTTCTCAACGACATGGTCGATGTCATGTCGACAGATTGTTCTTCAGCAATTTCCCATCTTCACAACTGCTTCCTCAGTGTTCTCGAAGTAACGTCTTCTTTTCGATGATATAGTTGTCATCAGTCTTATCGACGACACGGCTTCTTTTCAACGATATCTTCGACACTGACCTTCCCTTTGCCTTTTCATAGAATCGACAACTGTCTCTTGCTTGGAACTCTTCCAGCTTACAGCTCCTCCATTAAAGTATAATACAAAACCTGACTAGGACTTTGAATCGTCCCGATTAGTTTGGAAGCTAGCATCCGTGTAATCATTTACAATGAGCTCTTCCTTTCCACCATACACCAAGAACATATCCTTAGTCCTTCTCAAGTAATTTAGGATATTCTTGACAGCTATCCAGTGACCATCACTAGGATCAGACTGATACCTGCTCGTCATGCTTAAAACATAAGAGACATCGGGTCGTCTATATAACATTGCATACATGATTTATCCAATTGCCGAAGCATATGGAATCAATTTCATGCGATCCTTGTCTTCCAAAGATTTAGGACACTGGTCCTTAGAGAGACTCGCGCCATGAGACATGGGTAAAATCCCTTCTTGGACTCAAGCACGCTGAATCGCTTCAGTACCTTCTCAATGTATATACTTTGGGTCAAACCCAGCAACTTCTTCGATCTATCTCTATAAATCTTAATACCAAGTATGTAAGTCGCTTCGCCCAAGTCTTTCAAAGAAAAGCAGCTACCTAGGTTGTTCTTAACAACTTGCAGGGTCGGAATGTCATTCCCGATCAATAGTATGTCATTTACATAGAATATTAGGAAGACAACAAAGCTCCCACTAATACTCTTGTAAACATAAGGCTCATCCTCGTTCTTGATGAAACCAAGCTCTTTGATTTTCTCATCAAAACAAAGATTCCAACTTCGAGAAGCTTGTTTCAATCCATAAATAGATCGATTCAACTTGCATATTTTAGTGGCTTCATTTGGAGACTCAAAACCCTCAGGTTGTGTCATATACACTTCCTCAAGGAGGTTTACATTAAGGAAAGCCATTTTGACATCCATTTGCCAGACCTCGTAGTCAGAATACGCAGTAATAGCAAGTAGAATTCTGATGGACTTGACCATGGCTACAAGGGAAAAGCTCTTATCATAGTCAATACCATGAATTTGCCTAAAACCTTTAGCCACCAACCAGCCTTTGAATGTCTGTACATTCCCATCCATGTCGGTCTTCCTCTTGAAGACCCATTTGCACCATATGGGTCATACCCCTTCAGGTGGTTCCACAAAGGTCCAAACTTGGTTTGCATACATGGAGTCTATTTCAGATTTCATGTACTCAAGCCACTTCTCGGAGTCTAGTCCATTCATAGCATCTTGGTCGGTTGCAGGCTCATCATCATGATCCATAAGCAACACATTACCTATTTGAGACAGGAGAAATCCATATCTCCCAGGCTCAAATCTTGGTCTACCAGATCTACATAGGACATGTGTTTCTTGAGCAGGCTCAAATCCATATCTCTCTAGCTACAACTTCTTGTAGTCCTTACTCAGGTTCCAATTCTGGTTCATTCATTGTTTGTGGCTCTTGAACTTCTTCAAGTTCTACCCTGATGTTTTCTCTTGACATAAACTCTTTCTCCAGAAAAACACCACTCCTCACGACAAACACTTTGCCCTTGGATCGCAGGTAGAAGTAATAACCTTTGGTTTCCTTAGGATATCCCACAAGATAACACTTATCTGATTTGGGTTCCAGCTTGTCAGGCATTTGACGTCATACATATGCCTCACAACCCCAAATCTTAATGAAAGACATATTAGGATGCTTCCTAGTCCATATCTCATATGGTGTCTTTTGAACCGTCTTCATCAGAACTCGATTTAGTGTGAAAGCAACAGTCTCTAGAGCAAAACCCCAAAAGGAAACACGCAAATCTGCATGACACATCATCGATCGCACCATGTCTAACAAGGTTTGATTCCTCCTCTCAGAAACACCACTATGTTGTGGTGTTCTAGGTGGAGTGATCTGTGATACAATACCACACTCTTTCAGATGATCACGAAACTCATGACTCAGATATTTGCCACCTCGATCAGATCAGAGTGTTTTTATCCTTTTTCCCAGTTGGGTCTCTACTTCATTTTTAAACTCTTTGAACTTTTCAAAGATTTCGGATTAACACTTTATATGATATACATATCTGTATCTACTGAAATCATTAGTAAATGTAACAAAAAAGTAGAACCCACCTCTAGCCATAGAACTCATGGGTCCGCATACATCACTATGTATTATACCCAAGAGATCATCAGCCCTCTCACTACAACTAGTGAAAGGTGTTTTTGTCATCTTGCCTAATAAACATGACTCGCATCTCTCAAATGATTCATAATAAAATGAGTCCAATAGTCCATCTCTATGGAGCTTGAATATGCGTTTCTCGTTTATATGGCCTAAACGACAATGACAAAGGTATGTAGGATTCGAGTCACTTATTTTTAGTCTTTTAGTATTTTCTACATTATAGATCAGATGATCTAAGTTCAAAACATATAAACCATTAAACAATTGGGATACACCATAACAAACATCATTCATAAATAATTGAACAACAATTATTCTTAATTATAAACGAAAAACCTTTCATGTCAAGACATGAAATGGATATAGTATTTCTAGTTATGGCTGGAACAAAATTACAATTATCTAGTTCTATTACAATCCTAGTGGGCAAAGAAAGATGATAGAAACCAACGACAACGACATCAACTCTTGCTCCATTTCTGACGCGCAGATCTACCTCCCCTTTACCCAGCATTCTTCTACTTCTCAGTTCCTGCACATTTGTACAAATGTGAGAACCGCATCAGGTATCCAATACCCAAGATGAAGGAGCATAAATGTTTATCTCTATAACGTAAATACCTAAAGTGGAAGTCACACTTCCCTTCTTGTTTTGCAGATCCTCAATATAGAGGGGATAATTCCGCCTCCAATGCCCTGCCTTACCACAGTGGTGGCACTTTCCTTCCTTCGCCAGACCTTTCCTTTTCAGTGCAAAAGATTTGGGATCAAGATGAGACTTAGATCCTATGTTTGTCTTCTTCAATCCCTTGGCCTTGCCCTTATCTTTATGCACCATCAGTATGGGGCTAGCAGGCTTGACCTTCTTCATATTATTTTCGGCAGTTCTCAACATGCCTAGGAGCTCGGGCAGTGTCTTGTCTATTTCATTCGTATTATAGTTCAAGACGAACTGCTCATAACTGTCTGACAACGATTGCAGGATCAAATCTGTGGCCAACTCTTGGCCCAAGGGAAAACCCAGTCTTTCAAGGTTCTCTATATACCCAATCATCTTGAGAACGTGAGTCCCTACTGAGTCTCGAGCTTCCATCTTGCACTGAAATAATGCCTTGGATATGTCAAACCTCTCTTGACGAGCTTGCCCCTCGAACATTTTCTTGAGGTGATCGATTATCTCATAACCAGACATGCACTTGTGTTGCTTCTGAAGCTCAGAGGACATGGTAGCAAGCATGAGGCATTCCACATCCATGGTATCATCCTGATACTTCTTGTAAGCATCTCTGTCTGCTCGCGAAGCATTCCCGGTCGGCTCAGTAGGGGCTTCCCCTTCCAAGACATAGAGCTTGCGCTCTTGCCTGAGAACAATTCTCAGGTTTCTATACCAGTCAAAGAAGTTCGTCCCATTGAGCTTATCCTTCTCAAGGATGACTCTTAGAGACAAGGTGGAGTGAGATCCACTTGCCATGGATATTCTATAAAGAATTTTGCAAAATAGATTTTAGTGCTATATTTCAAAATACATTTTATTTAATAAGGACTTTTATTAAAAGCTCCCACTATTTTATTCAAATTGATAACCCTTATTATCAATTCGGAGAGTTCATGCGAGCTACTCTCTTAGTGGACAAGATCCATATTTCACCAACATAATAAGTCCGCTTTGGCATTCCTCTCATAATGCGGTTATTTAGGTAGACAACACTTGCCAATTGCATCATCTTGCAAGTCTTGTATGGTTGGTGAATAACTCTTTAATCGCATCCATCATATGGTGCATGCCAACCCTATGCCTCTAGGCACTCTACCTTTGAGATCACCTAGTTAAGTTGGACCCGATGTCGATAGTGGGATATCACAATTAACCGCTTGCACCCCTACTAAGATTAATTAATGCACCTTGCTTTGGCAAGCCCACACTTCATTGATCGAGGCATGAAGAGTGTCATCCATCGGAAGGCATCCAAATACTTAATATTGGATAAGTGATAATAAGATACAATCGATGAACATTTCATCGTGATTAACATTTAATCACTGTGCACAATCAAAAAATTACACATTCACAATCCAAATACATCCAATATGTGCACAAAATAAACTTATCAACACTTTGATAAAAGGGCTAAATCTGAGTATTTAGAATACTTCAAAATCTCCAGATTTATATGCATTGGACATATGCAAAACCTTTCCACTTAGGCAGTAGACAAGATCGTCTCTCAATTTCAGATTCAAAATCTAAGACACTTGGTTTTGCAAACCAATTAGAGGGACGGTTACTACAAAGGAGAAACAATTTCTGAAACAATGAAATCCCAACGCAATCACATGCGTTCCCAGTGGGCTTTTAATTTAGAACACTTCATCGAAATCCCCACATCCAGGAAGAAATCCAGACAATTAGAACACTTCTAAATTTTTTATTTACATGCAATAGATCGCAACCTCCCTCTGGTACCACTGTTGGGTATTCTATACATCATTCATAATGATAGCATATCAAATATGTGCAGCGAAAAAAGAATAAGAACAACCCTAAATAGTTCAAGGAACTTGCGATTTCATGAATCTAGAAATAAAAGAGCAACACATTGTAATATACCTGAGAGGGATTGAGTCAACACTCATGCAAGATGCTACAAAATAAGATCCAGAAACTGGTGGCTGAGTTCCAAGCATAGAAAGTAGATTTGCGCCTCTATAGTAGTCCAAACAAGCGAAGGAGAACCCTAGCTTCCTGTCGAACAAGAACTAGGTCGGAGAAGGAAAGCCCTCTACTTTTCCCACAGACTGCTAGATCCGTCAAAGGGGAAAGGCGGCGGCGGCGACGGGTTGCGGAATATCGTGGCCGGTCAGAACGCTTCCTTCGGCTTGCGGAACACTTCCGTCGCTTTGATAAAATCCCAAAAGGAGACAGCACTCCTAGTGCATTGAAATGTATCCTATTTATACCCCAGGTGCAAAACAAGATATCTACAGACCCGAGACTAGTATTGGAGTAGTCAACAAGTATCGTTGTGATCACTAAATATCGAAGAAACAATCTCGACGATATCATCGTGATAACACGTAACATCAAGACAATCTTGACGACATCGTCTTGATGACATATATCATCTTGAAGACCTAAATCATTGAGATAATCTCGACGACATTGTCTTGAAGACCTATATTGTCATGAAGACACACACCGTGTTGAATACATAGACATCGTCGAGATGATCTCGATGATATTGTCTTGAAGACATATATCGTCGAGACAATCTCAACGATATCGTTTTGAAGACCAAAGCATCATCTTGACAATCAAGACGATATAGGCAACACTTAGCCGTTTTGACCTAACTCCAGTGAGTCATAGGATTGGTCCATCACTCATATCCAATATGTTGGGAAAAACCCTTGATTTAACTTAACAAATTAATTAAAAGTGATTTTATTCACTAGGATTTAATTTACCCATTGTATAGTGAGGGTAACTTGGTCTCTAGATGTCTTAGGATGTCACACTCATCCTAGAGTGTCAAGAACAATTAAAGAGCTGCAAATTTGGGCAAAGTCAATAATGGCGTCGAATGGAATTCGACGCAACATTGAGTTCATGTATACGCTACTCAGACTAAAAGTCGAAGTGGCTCAACTCTACTATCGAAGTAACACTAGTCGACGTTATATTGAATAGATATCGATGCAGAGACCAGAGACTTGTCGAAGGAACTTGAGAAGTCGACGCAGCTTCTACTTCAAACTCGACCCAGAAGGGAATACATGTCGGAGCCATCAAAAATCAACGCAACATCAATTTCATCTCACGCAGTTAATGGAAGTCAGTGTGGATGCTATTCAACTCGACGGGTGCGTCGATAAGGAATTGATGCAATGACAACTAGCTGGGTTCAATCAGAGCACAGAAGAAATCGAAGCAACTCTTAGATAAATTCGAAGCAGCGTCGATAAGAGAGGAAGTTAATTCGATGCTATGTCGAATACAGTCTGTGAAAGTTCAATATTTACAGCTGTCTTTCTATGGCTTCTATCATGGACCACATCTCTCAGACCATTCTCCAACAGTCTAATAATTGCCTGAAGAAGAAGGAAACATTAAAGAAGGAGAAATAGGTTTTCTTTGAAGTATACACATTCTGGTTGGACGGGTCGGGAAGTAATTAAGGAAGGAAACATAATGTCTATCAAATATACCTTTTTAGGTCTTACCTAACAAGGAAACAAATTCAAAATAGAGACAGGGTATATAAGGATAGAGAAGGAAGTGAAGAATAAGGCATTTATCGCAATCAGCCAACTCTTCTCAAATTAGGGGTTTCCTGTCTTCTTCTCACTCTCTCTCAGGAACCCTAATACAGAGTTGTGAAAGAGAACAGAAGGCTCTGGTGTTCTTCATTTGATAGAACAAAGAATCTGAACAGCTGCTCTTCATCACCATCTTTTGGCAGCCAGATCTCAATCAGCAAAAGGAGAAAGAATCTGACAATACAAAGTTCCTGCAATCTATTACCATAAAAAGCAGGGGCTAATCAAGAGCGGATTCTTTGAAATAACTAAGAGGATGAATTTCAAACAGCCTTCACAAGAATTCTGAGAACAAAATTCCTTTAACCTTCCTTCACCTCCTTCTCTTTCTATTTCCTGTAAAAGAGTTTTATTAATCCCTCTTCAAAGGATTCAGTGGTTCAATATCTCTTTATCAAAGGATCTGGTGGTTCATGATCTCCTTATCAAAAGATCATTGGTTCTAAGAGTCTCCTGATCAAAAGACTCAGGCACAGGTGTGCATTCCTACCAGGTGGTAGAAGAGGGGACTACCCACATTTTGGGGAACCTCTATAAAATTCAGTGTGTCTGTGCTGTCCAGTCTTTTATTATGCACTTTATTTCCTGCATTTTTATTCTGCCTGGATTGTTACGCATAACTCCTTGGAGTAATTTATTGTCAAACACAGTTAGGATAGAAATATTTTAAAAAACCTCTATTCACCCCCCCACCCCCCCAGAGGAATCTCAGAGGCACACTATGCACTTTCAATTGGTATCAGAGGGAGGTTGATCAATAAAAGGCTAACACCTTGATCAAAAAGACCTCCTACGTACTCTTAAATCTTTAAATTAAAACTATTCTCTAGGAACATGAGTACTAAGGATTATGCTTCAACAATACCTCCAGTGTGTAACTTAAATAAGTTCACACTCTGGAAGGCTAGAATAAGACTTTATATGAATTCCATTGATGAAGATATATATAATGTTCTCCTCATAGGTCCTCCTGGTCCAGTCAGACGAAAGGAAGGAGAAACCTCAACAACTGAGGTTGTCCTAAGGAAGGAGTGGACAGAGGCTGAGAAGAAGGTCAAGGCATGTGATGCCAAGGCCATGAATATCTTAGTGTCAACAATGTCGGATGACATTTTCTAGAAAGTTGTTGAATGCCAATCAGCAAAAGAGATCTGGGATTCCCTCACCACAATGGTTAAGGGAAGTGCTGATGAAAGAAAGGACAAAAAATCCCTTCTCATATCCCATTATGAGAACTTTCAAAAGAAGTCTGAAGAATCTGTTGCCAACATGTATGACAGATTCAGTCTGATCATTAATGAGCTCAAAGGATTAGACAAGGAGATATACATGACTGAAATTAATGATAAGATCCTCATGTGCTTCCCTAGCTCATGGGATTCTAGAATCTGGGCAATCAGGGAGTCCAGATGCCATAGAGAAATCTCCACTGAAGCTTTGCTGGGAAAGCTTAAGTCATATGAGATGTTGCTAAAGAACAGGGCTGAGTCAGAAGAGAGGGAGACCACTCTAGCCCCTATCCAAAGGAACACAGCTCTAAAAGCTACTAAAGGAGAACCCTCTACTCCTGAAGATGAGATGTTCAATCTCCTAGCAAGCAGATTCAAGAAGTGGGTCAAGACTGAAGACTCAAGGAGAAGAGAAAGAGATTCAATGCCCAGGTATGATAAAACTCCAAGGAAGGAAATCATCTGTTTCACATGCAACAAGCCAGGGCACATTGCTCCTGAGTGCCCACAAGAGAAAAGAGAAAGAAGCAACACCAAAGAAGAGAAGAAGAAAAAAAAATCCTTCAGATGAAAGGACAAGAAGAAAGGCAAAGGTTTCATTGCTAAAACCGTGAGCGATTTAGAAGCAGAGGAGAGCTCATCCTCATCTGAAAGTGAAGATGAAGCAGAAGTTGAAGCAGCCTGCATGATGGCACTGGGAATGTCATCAGATGATGAAGAAGAGCAGGTATCAATTTTTGATGAATTTGATTTTGAATCAGAGTATTTTAAAACTTGTTTTAAAGAATTCTGCATTGATCATCTTAGGGTAGAAAAGGATTTAGATATTATTAGGTTAGAACTAGAAAACTTAAAGAAAGATGATGTATATGTAAGAAATCAAGGCCTAATGGAAGAAATTAATAATAAAGAATTAGAACTAATAGAAATCAGGAAAAAAATATAAGACTAAAAGAAGAGCTAGCAGAGGCAAAGGACTTTGAGGACGCACTCAATGGGAGGAGTCAAAAACTCAAAGACATCACTGAAAATCTCTCTATGAGATTTAATCATCTAGGATTAGGGGCAGAACCCTCCACCAGCACAGAACCTCCTAGGAAGCCTGCCTAGAAAAATCCAGTGTCTTTTGTTAGACCTAGTATTTATCAGCCTAGGGAGAAGAATGCCTCATATAAGGGTGAGAGCCCCAATCAGCTAGATAGGAGTGGTAAAACTAATAAGGTGAAACACTTAGGTAAGAACAACATAGGAAAACAAAATAACAAAGAACAACAGGGTAAAGTAAAACCTAGGATAATAAGACACTCTGCTGACTTATTATATTTTGATACATTTTATAGTCATTTCAAACATCAAAATAATAGGTTTGGGAGATCCATTCCTTATCAACCCAAAGGGTATCATGAAAGACCCTTCTATTCTTTCATTGAACCCTATAATGGTAAATGCAAAGGACCCAAGGTAACCTGGGTTCTTTCTAATATTTGAATTACGTTAGGTAGAGCCTCACTCAGGAGAAACTGGAGTGAGGAAAATTATGTAGGTCATGAATAAGGAACACAAATCACTTAAGGGTGTACTCTCTATCTTAAATCCTCCTTAACATTTATCACATCACATTATCATCTATTTTCAACAAGTAAAATTGCTGGGAAAAACAACAAGGATTTTCTAAAATGCAATAGATAGGTTTATTAAGAGGTGGGTCGAATAGAAGTTGACATACCATTGACTTCTACTCGACGCCAGCATCGAGAGGCACATAGAGCAGACAATTCGAGTAGAATTCGACGCAGCATCAATTTCTTATTGATGCTTTCGTCGACTTAATAATTGCTGATTAAAATCAAAGTCACGCCGAATGGAACTCAACGTAATGTCGACAGGACTACTTCAACTTAGGGTTTCTAAATAATATCGAAGCTACGTCATTTACTAGTCGACGCAATGTCGATATATCAACGCGCGCAGAATTGCATCTAGAAGCAATCTCAACACAGATTTGCGTGCCAAATAATAAGTAATATCGACGGTGCATCGACATAAACCCTAAGTAGCAGCGATTCATCTACTTTTAAACAACTACTGCATTGAAATGTTTACGCTTTCGAATTTTCTTCCTCTTGCTCTCTTGCTCTCCTCCTCTCCAGCTCTCTTGCGCTCGTGTCCCTCGTTCACTCTATCTCGTGTTTTCTTCTTACTTGCAGGTACATTAACTCAAATGTCTCCACCAAAGGTGAATATAGGATTCGATGTCGACATTGAATCCTTCAATGCGGCTGCAGAATGTTTCAAGGCCATCCTTGGCCTATTTGATTCTGCTGGATTAACAAAGCTCATCTCCACACGATGTAAGATTCTAGACATAGAACTTGCAGAATTCAAGGATACCATTTCTGTAACAAATGATGGTGCTCTCTATGGGTCAATATCTGGCCAAGACATCAGTGTGTCTGAAGAAATTCTCTCCCAAACATTTGATCTACCCACAGGGAATGACTCAGATGAACTAACAGTAGAAGAAGTAAAGAATGTACTAGAAATAATGCAGTTTAGGAAGGAGAGGCCAATTAATTAACCTTAAAAAGGTTGACCTGGCAGAGGAATACAGATTCCTAGCTGACATTGTAGGAAAAGTGCTCCTCTGCAAGGTCTCTGCTCATGATGCAATACCAAAGCAGCAGCTGCAAGTAATGGGATTTCTGGTACTTAACAAGAAGGTGAACTAGGGAAGACTGCTCCTAAAGATGATTAGGCACAAGTATGCCCATAAAGAAAATGTCTATATGAGAATAATGATCCAAGTGCTCCTCAAACATTATCCAAACATCTGCAAGTCCAAATGAGTGCCATTCCTCCTGGTAAAATAATAAATATAGGGATATTCTCAAAATGGACTAGGCAGATCTTGAAGCCTGGTCAAGCTACATCATCTCCTCCTCCCTCTCCACCTCCCATAGAGTCAAATAACGAGATTCCAAATCCCCTAAGGGATGAACCTTCCCCAATGGACACAGTTCTAGAGCTCCATCAAGAAGACACACAACTGCAACAACAACAAGAACAACCACAAATCCTTTCCACTTCTCCACCTGAACCACCTTCTTTATAAACCCATCTACTTCCATCCATACCACCTCCACCTTCATTCCATTACTCACATGATGTCTACCATCTTCTCACTCCCATTCAAGAAGACTTTCCGCCATCACCTACTCCACCTCCAGCTCATCCTCCCATTGACTTTGAGCAAATCATCTCTAAGGTTATAGCTCTTGCCTCCTCCACCTCTGCTGATGTGGTTGCCAACCAGGATAGGAAGTTTGACAGGAAATATTCACAGGAGAAGGCTGTGATGTTGGATACCAAGAGATCCCTCTAGGGATTAAAGCAATTTGTCTCTTCCTCTATGGTTACAAAAGAATTCTTAACCTCCCTGGCCAATAAGGTCAAGAAGGGGGAGAATATATTAGAGGAAGAGGGTCCTAACATAGGGGAGAAGTTCAGGGTGATGCTGATAAAGAGCCTGCCCCTGACAAGGTAACTACCTTTCAGGAAGCACAGGTCCAGGGGGAGCTAGCAGATCAAGGGGAGCTCTCAGGTATTCAAAGGCAGCCTCAAGATGAGGAGATGATGGCTGAAATAACAAAGATTGCACAGGAAGCTGTAAAAGAGCTTATCAAACTGCACAGAACCAGGGGGAGCCAGCCCCAGACATTCATAGGAATCTGGATGTGGAAATGGAAGATGTAAGTACAGTAGATATTCAAGAAGCTCCCCAAGAAGCTGACAAGAATGATGATGATCAGGGGGAGCTGACAAAAGAGAAAGAGGATGCAGGAGCAACTGATGATGATGAGCCTCTAAAAGTAGCTCAAAGAAAAATTCTAAAGATGTTCTCAAGGATGAGAAGGACTCCTGAGAAGGACTCTTAATTAAGAGCTATTATGTGATTAATTCTTATGAAGACAAGTATATATACTGGGAAGAATAGTGTGATACAATTCTTATTGCTTGATAACTGAATGGAAATGTTCATAATTTTTATACTGCATTATTTTATATGAAATGTATTGTTGTTTATAAAAAAATTGTATAAAATCACTCAGAACAAAATGTAAAATTTGTTAAGATAAATAGGGGGAGATTGTTGGGAAAAATCCTTGATTTAACTTAACAAATTAATTAAAAGTGATTTTATTCACTATGATTTAATTTACCCATTGTATAGCGAGGGTAACTTGGTCTCTAGATGTCTTAGGATGTCACACTCAACCTAGAGTGTCAAGAATAGTTAAAGGGCTGCAATTTGGGCAAAGTCAATAATGGCATCGAATGGAATTCGACACAACATCGATTTCATGTCGACGCTACTCCGACTAGAAGTCTAAGTGGCTCAACTCTACTGTCGAAGTAACACTAGTCGACATTACGTCGAATAGATATCGACGAAGAGACCAGAGACTTGTCAAAGGAACTTGAGAAGTCGACGCAGCTTCTACTTCAAACAGGACACAGAAGGGAATACATGTTAGAGCCATGTAAAATTGACGCAACGTCGACTTCATCTCGACGTGGTTAATGGAAGTCAGAGTGGATGCTATTCAACTCGACGGGTGCATCGATAAGGAATCGACGCAACGACAACTAGCCGGGTTCAGTCAGAGCACAGAAGAAATCGAAGCAGCTCTTAGATGAACTCGAAGCAGCATCGATAAGAGAGGACGTTAATTCGACGATACGTCGTATACAGTCTGTGAAAGTTCAATCTTTACAGCTGTCTTTCTGTGGCTTCTATCATGGCCCTCATCTCTCAGACCGTTCTCCAATGGTCTAATAAGTGCCTGAAGAAGAAGTAAACATTAAAGAAGGAGAAAAAGGTTTTCTTGGAAGTATACACCTTCTGGTTGGACGGGTCGAGAATTAATTAAGGAAGGAAAGAGAATGTCTATCAAATATACCTTTTCAGGTCTTACCTAACAAGGAAACAAATTCAAAATAGAGATAGGGTAAATAAGGATAGAGAAGGAAGTGAAGAATAAGGCATTAATCACAATCAGCCGTCTCTTCTCAAATTAGGGTTTTCCTGTCATCTTCTCCCTCTCTCTCAGGAACCCTAATACAAGGCTGTGAAAGGGAACAGAAGGCTCTGGTGTTCTTCATCTGATAGAACAAAGAATCTAAACAGCTGCTCTTCATCACCATCTTTTGGCAGCCAGATCTCAATCAACAGAAGAAGAAAGAATCTGATAATACAAAGTTCCTGCAATCTATTACCATCAAAAGCAGGAGCTATTCAAGAGCAGATTCTTTGAAATAACTAAGAGGCTTAATTTCATACAACCTTCATAAGAATTCTGAGAACAAAATTCCTTTAACCATCCTTCTCCTCCTTCTCTTTCTATAGGGGACTACCCACATTTTGTGGAACCACTATAAAATTCAGTGTGTCTGTGCTGTGATTTTCTGTGTTGTCCAGTCTTTTATTCTGCACTTTATTTCCTGCATTTTTATTCTGCCTGGATTGTTAAGCATAACTCCTTAGAGTAATTTATTGTCAAACACAGTTAGGATAGAAATATTTTAAAAAAACTCTATTCACCCCGCCCCCCCCCCCCCTAGAGGCACACTGTGCACTTTCACAATATGAGTAAGGCCAACTCAATCCTTCCTCCAACTTCTCCAAACACTCTTATGTGTGACCCCATAAGCTCATATCGCGTTAGCAGTGAGACTAAATGCTTGATCACTTCCAGATCACCTTGGAAACACAAACAAAAGTATGAGGCATATTTCGTAAGACATTAATATAATTTTAATTGAAACTAAAATTTCATGTAGATCAAAAATTAAGTTAAGAATAATTATAGGAGGAATTAAGTCCTAAATTATGATGATGATTTGATAAGAGAAAAAAATATTTAGGCAAGGACTTCTCAAGATAACTAATTAGCTAACAAAATTATAGAAATAATAAAACTAAATTAGATTAAAATTATAAGAACTCTAACTTAATAGAAACTTAAGGAAAAGTGACCTACTAAATATTGCTCTTTCCATAATTTAAACTAAATTTAGATTGTTGAAACCAGAGAACTGGTTTCGACGTTCGAAAGGGAGATGTAGCTAACTAACCCTTACTTGACCCGAGCTAGACCCTTGACAGGTTACTAAGAACCGAAGAACCTTACCTTTGAAGAACACCTATGTCCACAAACGGACCCCATAAGCTCCAGTTTGGAGGTCCCACCACACACCCGGAAGCTCACAAGGAACTTCCCCTCCCAAGCCAATGTTGAGCCTGGGCACCTTGGAGGGCACTAAGGATCACCTCACCGTCCACCTTCAATGACAGGGGAGGTGAGGGGTGGTGCTTGCTCATAACACACACGCGAGGGGGGGGGGGGGGTACCAACATCTCTTACCAAGGTGCCCATGGGGGTCTATTTATTGATTTCCCAAAAATTGGGCTCCGGATAGCCAAAATTCTACTATCCGGAGCCCAATATCGAACCCGAATGACCAACATGAGAGGGGGGGGGGGGGGGGGGGGGGGGGGCGAGTGGAGGACCAGGCGTCCACTCCCCCCTTATCGGGGGTCGAACAAGTGGACCTTACGGTCCACTCAACCCACCGGGCGAGTGGACCCTTGGTCCACTCGCCTAGCTGCTCGGGGCTATTGGACCACAGGTCCACTCGCCCAGCTGCTCAGGGCGAGTGGACCACAGGTCCACTCGCCCATACACTTGGGTGAGTGGACCCATAGTCCACTCGCCCCCCACTCGGGCGAGTGGACCAATGGTCCACTCACCCGGGTCCTTGTGAGAGTGGACCAAGGGTCCACTCGCCTGGGGCCTTGGATGAGTGGACCCAAGGTCCACTCGTTCAAGGAGATGTGCCCCCCTGGGCCTTCCCTTTCTGGTCTTGCTGAGCTCCATTGGTTCGATCTACTGCGTCACGGAACCTTTCCTCTCATGACCTCATCCGCGTCTGGTCACACCGACTCAGAAAATATTAGGGTTGTACATAATCCCCGCTCTTTTCGAGCTTGCCATAAGCTCAGAAAGAAAGTCCAACCCACCTATTTGACGAGTAGGTGGGACCTTAGTGGGATCCATGAAGGGCCCTGCCAACGGGATGCTCCTGCCGAGTTTATCGGTTGAACCTGACTTGAGGCGGAAGGCGAACCTTTCTTCACTTAACAACCCTCCTATGAGTCGAGCTCAATTGGAGGTGGATAAAGCTCAACACTTTAGGTCGAATTGAACTTGACCTGAGGTGAAGAAAAACTCAACACCTCTAGTCGAGCCGAACTCGATGAGAGGTGGAAGGCAAACCTTTCTCCACTCAACAACCCTCCTATGAGTCGAGCTCAATTGGAGGTGGAGAAAGCTCAACACCTTAGGTCAAATTGAACTTGACCTGAGGTGGAGAAAAACCCAACACCTCTAGTCGAGCTGAACTCGATCTGAGGTGGAAGGCAAACCTTTCTCCACTTAACAACCCTTCTATGAGCCAAGCTCAGCTGGGGGTGGAGAAAGCTCAACACCTTAGGTCGAATTGAACTTGACCTGAGGTGGAGAAAAACTCAACACCTCTAGTCGAGCCGAACTCGACCTAAGGTGGAAGGCAAACCATTCTCCACTAAACAACCCTCCTATGAGACGAGCTCAGCTATGGGTGGAGAAATATCAACACCTTAGGTTGAATTGAACTTGACCTGAGGTGGAGAAAAAACTCAACACCCTTAGTCGAGCCGAGCTCGACCTGAGGTGGAAGGCAAACCTTTCTCCACTTAACAACCCCTAAGTTGCAGCGTGGAGAAAGCTCAACACCTTAGGTCGAATTGAACTTGACCTGAGGTGGAGAAAAACTCAACACCCTTATTCGAGCCGAGCTCGACCTGAGGTGGAAGCCAAAGCTTTCTCCACTTAACAACCCTCCTATGAGCCGAGCTCAACTGGAGGTGGAGAAAGCTAAACACCTTAGGTCGAATTGAACTTGACCTGAGGTGGAGAAAACTCAACACCCTTAGTCGAGCCAAGCTCGACCTGAGGTGGAAGGCAAACCTTTCTCCACTTAACGACCCTTAAGTTGCAGCGTGGAGAAAGCTCAACACCTTAGGTCGAATTGAACTTGACCATAGGTGGAGAAAAACTCAACACCCTTAGTCGAGCTGAGCTCGACCTGAGGTGGAAGGCAAACCTTTCTCCACTTAACAACCCTCCTTTGAGCTGAGCTCAGCTGGGGGTGGAGAAAGCTCAATACCTTAGGTCGAATTTAACTTGACCTGAGGTGGAGTAAAACTCAACACCTCTAGCCGAGCCGAACTCGTCCTGAGGTGGAAGGCAAACCTTTCTCGACTTAATAACCCTCCTATGAGCCGAGCTCAGCTGGGGGTGGAGAAAGCTCAACACCTTAGGTCGAATTGAACATGACCTGAGGTGGAGAAAAACTCAACACCTCTAGTCGAGCCGAGCTCGACCAGAGGTGGAAGAAAAATCATCATCTTACCAAAGCGACTGGGGGCAGAGAACCAGTCCACTTCCTAGGTGCTTACCTTCACCTCGAGGTAGTGGAACTCAACCATCTCAAAAAAGCAACTAGGGGTAGAGAACCGGTCCACGTCCTAGGGGCTTAGCTTACCTGGAGGCAGTGGAACTCAACCATCTCACAAAATCAACTGGGGGTAGAGAACTAGTCCACGTCCTATGGGCTTAGCGTACATGGAGGCAGAGGAATTCATCACCTTTCCAGACCAATTGGGTGCGGAGTACCCGTACGTCCTAAGTGCTTAGCTTGCCTGGAGGCAGAGGAACCCAGCACCTTCCCAAACTAATTGGGGGCGGAGTACCCATCTACGTCCTAGGGGCCTAGCTTACCTGGAGGCAGAGGAACTCAACACTTTTTCAAACTAATTGGAGCTGGAATACCCATCCGCATCCTAGGGGACTAACTTACGCGGATGCGGAGGAGCTCATTTTCTCTCCAAGTAAATTAGTCAAGAAGCGAGTCGACCAGATGAGTCTCCCATCTGCCAGCATGACTGAGCCCAGAGAATGGTCTCTTGTCGGGGATCTTACCAACTGGGGGCGGAGTACCCATCCACGTCCTAGGTGCTTACCTTCACCTGAAGGCAGAGGAACTCAACACCTTCCCAAGCCACTTAGTCAAGTAGCGAGTCGACCCGATGAGCCTCCCATCTGCCGGCATGACTGAGCCCAGAGAATGCTCTCTAGTTGGGGATCTTGCCAACTGGGGGCGGAGTACCCATCCACGTCCTAGGTGCTTACCTTCACCTGGTGGCAGAGGAACTCAACACCTTCCCAAGCCACATAGTCAAGTAGCGAGTCGACCTGATGAGTCTCCCATCTGTCGACATGACTGAGCCTGGAGAATGGTCTCTATTCGGGGATCTTACCAACTGGGGGCGGAGTACCCATCCACGTCCTAGGTGCTTACCTTCACCTGGAGGCAGAGGAACTCAACACCTTCCCAAGCCACTTAGTCAAGTAGCGAGTCGAATCGATGAGTCTCCAATCTGCCGACATGATTGAGCCCGGAGAATGGTCTCTAGTCGGGGATTTTACCAACTGGGGGCGAAGTACCCATCCACATCCTAGGTGCTTACCTTCACTGGAGGCAGAGGAACTCAACACCTTCCCAAGCCACTTAGTTAAGTAGCGAGTCGACCCGATGAGCCTCCCATCTGCCGACATTTCTGAGCACGGAGAATGGTCTCTAGTCGGGGATCATACCAACTGGGGGAGGAGTACCCATGCACGTCCTAGGTGTTTACCTTCACCTGGAGGCAGAGGAACTCAATACCTTCCCAAGCCACTTAGTCAAGTAGTGAGTCGACCCGATGAGTCTCCCATCTACCGGTATCACTGAGCCCGGAGATGGTCTCTAGTCGGGGATCTTACCAAATGGGGGCGGAGTACCCATCCACGTCCTAGGTGCTTACCTTCACCTGGAGGCAGAGGAACTCAACACCCTCCCAAGCCACTTACCATAGGTGTTACCTGAAACCTTTTTCATTCATCATCGAGGAGCTACCTGCTTATTACAACACGCCTCACTGGCCTAGTTGGTCACATGCACCTTGACCATCTCCTTCATTACTTCCTCCATCTTCTTTGTCTTCTTATTCCTTTTCTTTCTCCTAGTTCTTCCAGCTTCGCTTGTCAACCTGGAGGCGGAGGAGTTGTTCCTGAAACCGATCCACGTAGCTTCCTAGTGCCTCCCCCCCCCCCCCCCCCCCGCCTCTGTGGAATGAAGATCAGGGCCTCCGCTCCCTTCCACCTCTTCTTTGAGGTGGAGCATCTCAGCAAGAAGCTTCGGCGCAGGTCCTTGAAGCTGTAGATGACACCTGACGGGAGCTGGTGGAACCAGTCTTTCGCCTCTCCCTTGAAAGTGCTAGCGAAGAGCTTGCACTTGGAGGCGTCCGGCATCCGCATGATTAAGGCTATGTCTTCGAACCACTAGAGATGCTAGAGTGGTTCGTCCTACACTTTGTAGTAGGACATGGCATGCTCGGCGAACCCATCTGGAATGGGAGCTGAGGTTATCAACTCGCAGAAGGGATTTCCCCACCCTCCCTAGTGAGACAGGGGTACTCTCCCAATCCCCTCACCAGGGCAGCTGGTCCTGAGCGAGTCACTGAAGAGCACTCGCGCTTGGAGGTTCAAACCTTCCTCCGAGGCCGGTTCCTTCCCTTCACGACATGCTTGATCTGCCTTCTCTACTTCCTCTTCCCCTGTCAATGACCGTGACCCGTTGGGATGAGGTAAGTTCCTTGGCTCTTTGCTTCCAGCCATAGGACTTGCCTAGAGATTTCCTAACTAGCTGCGTCCACACTCACCGGACCAGAATGTTGAAACCAGAGAACTGGTTTCGACGTTCGATATGGAGATGCAGCTAACCCTTACTTGACCCGAGCTAGACCCTTGACCAGTTACTAAGAACCAAAGAACCTTACCCTTGAAGAACACCTAAGTCCACAAACGGACCCCTTAAGCTGCAGCGTAGAGGTCCCACCACACACCTAGAAGCTCACAAGGAACTTCCCCTCCCAAGCCAATGCTGAGCCTGGGCACCTTGGAGGGCACTAAGGATCACCTCACCGTCCACCTTCAATGACAAGGGGAGGGGAGGGGTAGTGCTTGCTCACAACACATACGCGAGGGAGGGGTGGGTACCAACATTCCTTCCCAAGGTGCCCATGGGGGTCTATTTATAGACTTCCCTAAAATTGGGCTGCAGATAGCCAAAGTTCTACTATCCGCAGCCCAATATCGAACCTGAATGACCAACACGAGAGGGGGGGGGGGGGGGGCGAGTGGAAGATGAGGCGTCCACTCCCCCACCTTGTCGGGGTTCGAACGAGTGGACCGAGGTCCACCGCCCTAACTGGGCGAGTGGACCTTACGGTCCACTCAACCCACTGGGCGAGTGGACCCTTGGTCCACTCGCCTAGCTGCTCTTGGCGAGTGGACCACAGGTCCACTCGCCCATAACCTTGGCCGAGTTGACCCATAGTCCAATCGCCTCCCACTCGGGCGTGTGGACCAATGGTCCACTCGCCCGGGTCCTTGGGCGAGTGGACCAAGGGTCCACTCGCCCGGGGCCTTGGACGAGTGGACCCAAGGTCCACTCGTTCAAGGAGGTCTCCCCCCCCCCCCCTTGGGCCTTCTCTTTCTGGTCTTGCCGAGCTCCATCGGTTCGATCTACTGCATCATAGAACATTTCCTATCATGACCTCATCCACGTCGGGTCACATCGACTCGGAAAATATGAGGGTTGTACATAGATAAATGATATTGGTTAAGGGGGTTCACAAAATTTGGCATAAGAAGACATATTTGAATGGAGGTGATGGATTTTATCCTCTCACCTTACTCAATTTTTTTTCTAATTGTATATGTTTAGGAGTAATGAATTTATCCTCTTACTCCATGCATATAATCTTTTAAAATTCTCTTCTAATAAAAACCCAAAATGTATATGTTTAGTAGTAATGAATTTTATCCTCTTACTCCATGCCATATAATCTCTTAAATAATTTTGGGTGCATATGTTTAGGGAATAATGAATTTTATCCTCTTATTCCCATGACATATGATCTTTTAAAACACTTTTTTTTATTTGCCAACAAAGGGTTAGTGTAGGGAAAAATTTCTAGCTTATAAATTAAATTATATTGAGAGCAAATCCTAGTAAATTGAAATTTCCTAAGATCTAAAAAACTAGAAGAAAATATAATAGAAATCTAAGGAGGTTTAGAAAATTTACTACAAAATAAAGCCATTTAAAAATATAAATAGAAGTCATGCTAAATAGATTCTCTAATCAAGTTAAAATCATAAAATGATTTTTAAAACACGATTTCCTAATATTTAAATTTAACAAACTATGATAAACAAAATTTTTGCCAATTAAAACATAAAAATGCTTATAATCATTGTCAAAAAGATTTCGAAGAAATCACAAAAACAACAAGTAGGGGCTTTATAAATTTTTGTTTTTTTTTATTCTAAGTTTTTCATATTTTTTTGGAATTTTTGGTATTATCTTTTTTTTTTAATAATAAAAAAAGAGAAACTAGTTTTAATCCTATTTTTTTTGTTAACTCTTGGACTTCCCGGGGTATACCCCGTGAAGGGTTCTCAATGGTACTAGGAGGTGTGATGGCATGATTGCCCAAACATCTCTTTCCTAGATTTAAATTTTCGATTATCTATTTTTTGAATTTTGAGTTTTGAAAGTGCTTGAATTAAAAACAATAAAAGAAAATATTATTTTTTGAAGACTTTTTAATTTATAAACTAAAAGTGTACAACCCTCATATTTCCCGAGTCGGTGTGACCCGACGCAGATGAGGTCGTGATAGGAAAGGTTCTGCGACGCAGAAGATCGACCAATTGGAGGCCGTCGGGATCAAAGATGCAGTCCCAAGGGTGAGGAAGTGGACCAGAAGTCTACTTCCTGGGCGAATGGACTCGAAGTTCACTTCCCAAGGGGGAGGAAGTGGACCGGAGGTCCACTCGCCCCGGGCACTCAGGGGAGTGGACCATAGGTCCACTCGCCCCTGAGGAGAGTGGACCGAGTGGTCCACTCGCCCAGGCCTAGGCGGTGGACCATTCGGTCCAGTCTCTTGACCCTCGGCAAGGGGGGGAGTGGACGTCTCAAGCTCCACTCACTCCCTCCCATTGTTTGGTCGTTCAGGTTAGGTGTTGAGCTGCGGATAGTAGATTTTTGGCTATCCGCAGCCCAATTTTGGGAAGTCTATAAATAGACCCCCATGGGCACCTTGGGAAGGGATGTTGATACCCCCCTCCCTCGCGTGTGTATTGCGAGCAAGCGCTACCCCTCCCTCCCCTGTCATTGAAGGTGGACGGTGAGGTGACCCTTAGTGCCCTCCAAGGTGCCCAGGCTCAGCATTGGCTTGGGAGGGGAAGTTCCTTGTGAACTTCCGAGTGTGTGGTGGGACCTCCACACTGCAGCTTAAGTGGTCCATTTGTGGACTTAGGTGTTCTTCAAGGGTAAGGTTCTTCGGTTCTTAGTAACTGGTCAAGGGTCTAGCTCGGGTCAAGTAAGGGTTCGCTGTATCTCCCTTTCAAACGTCAGGACCAGTTCTCTGGTTTCAACATTCTGGTGTGGTGAGCGTGGAAGCAGCTAGTTCGGAAAGCCCTGAGTAGGTCTCATGGCTGGAAGCGATGAGCTGGGGGACTCGCCCCCTTCCAGCGATTATGTGAAGAAGGGAGATCTTGACGATTTCAGGAAGACGATCCTAGAGCTCTTGCGGGTCGCACTCCCCCCTCACGACGAGTGCTCAACACCACCTGTACCCGTACACACCTCGCCCTCTCTAATGGAGGCGGAACAAGCACATCGGCAATGGAAGGAGCCGGCCACAGGGGAGGGCTCGAGTCTCCAAGCAAGAGTGCTTTTCAATAGCTCTCCCGGGATCAGTTACCCAAGTGGGGAAGTGGAGAGAATGCTTTCAACTCGTCAGGGAGGTTGGGGAAGTCCCTTTTGTGAGCTGATCATCTCGGCTCCCATTTCCGATGGGTTGAGTGAGCCTGCCATGTATTATTATGCGGGGAAGGATGACCCAATTTAGCACCTCCAGTGGTTCGAAGACATGGCCTCGATCACGCAGATGTCGGATGTCTTCAAGTGCAAACTCTTCACCGTCACGTTCAGGGGGAAGGCGAGGGATTGGTTCCACCAACTCCCGGTGGGGACCATCTATGACTTCGAGGACCTGCATCGGAGTTTCTTGCTAAGGTTCTCTACTTCAAAGAAGCGGAGGAAAGGGGAGGAAGTGCGGTTCTTAATTCGGCAAAGGTCGGGAGAGACGTTCAGAAGTTATGTGGATAGGTTCCAGGAAGAAGTGCTCCTAGTCATTGAGGTGTCCAGACACACCCTGCAAATGGCCTTCACCCTCGGGTTACAGCAGGGGCTGTTCAGGATGAGTTTGACTCGGGACCCCCTGGTGTCTTTCGAAGAGCTGATGGAGCACGCTACCGGGGAGATCGAGTGTGAAGCCACAAATCAAGAGTTCATGGCAAGGTTGGCCAAGGGCGCAGAGGAGGAGAGGAAAGAGAATGGAGGAAGAAGGAGAGAGGAAGTGAGGAGTCAGAGACACCTGGGACCCCCCGCTGGGTCGGAGCAAGGCTGGAGGTCTCAACCGCCCGCCGCTCGACCAGCCTGGAGGCTGCCTGGGGGAACCTCTCATGGCCAAGGAAGAGGCCACTTCCATGGAGGAGTAGGCTATCACGGAAGGCAGGGACAGTTTAATCTGGCAGGCTAGCAGCCCGATGCGAGGCCATTGCAAGCCCTGCCCCAGCGGGCTATGGCGACCAGGCGAAAGAAGGGAGGAAAGAAGAGGACCCGCCTGGGGAATGGGGCAGGCGAGCTGGCGCTGTTATATTGTGATTTCCATCAGCAGGAAGGTCATGCGACCGCAGCCTACCCTAAATTCCTCGAGATGAGAGAAGGAGGGAAAGCCCCAGCAGGGGGAAAGTAGCTCTGCCTGGAGGGTCTAAGGAGAAGAGGAGAAGGGAAGAAGAAAGAAGAAGAGGAACCGTGCAATGAAAAAACTGACCTGGGGGCCCTGGGTGGGATCAGGGTGATTCACGGAGGAGTTGGTATAGAGGCCACCCAAAAGGGTATCCTCCATACCATATACTGTCGGAGCATCGCTTCAACCTCCCGATCCCCACCCCCTACCGAGAAGATTACCTTCTCAGCCCAAGATATGTCGTCCCATGAGGATCCCTTCTGCGACGCACTCGTCATCAAGGCCGCCATCGAAAACTTTACGGTCTCCCGAATCCTGGTAGACAACGGGAGCTCGGTGAACGTGGTGTTCAAGAAGGCTTTTGACAAGATGAAGGTCGAGTCAAAACGGGTGTTAGCGATATACGGGCAACTCTTCGGGTTCTCCGGATAACGGAAGGAAGTGGAAGGAGGAGTCGAACTCCTAGTCACATTGGGGGGTACGTCCAAAAACTGTCGGTTCATCATCGTGGATGCGCCATGTAGTTACAACGCTATCTTTGGGCGTCCCCTCATCAGCGCGTATCAATGTGTGCCATACTCATACCACCAGTGTTTGAAATACAACACTGAAGGAGTCCAGGTCCGGGTCAGGGGAGATCCCAGGGAGGCGCGCTAGTGCTATGTCACAGCTGTCAACACGGTCTAGTGGATGAAAAAGGCAGAAGAGATGGGAGAGGTGATGAAGGAGAAGGCTGGGGAGTATGTGGCCATGTAAGCGCAAGGAGGCGCGATGTAATGAACTTGTATCGCCTTAATTATGAATGGAAACAATTTCATTTTTTTTCAGGTAACACCTATAGGTAAGATCCCCGACTAGAGACAATTCTCCGGGCTCAGTCATGTCGGCAGATGGGAGACTCATCGGGTCGATTCGCTACTTGACTAAGTGGCTTGGGAAGGTGTTGAGTTCCTCTGCCTCCGAGTGAAGGTAAGCACCTAGGACGTGGATGGGTACTCCACCCCCAGTTGGTAAGATCCCCAACCAGAGACCATTCTCCGGGCTCAGTCATGCCGGCAGATGGGAGACTCATCGGGTTGACTCGTGTAACACCCCAAAAATCGTGGTTCAGCGAAGTAGGTGGAGTGGTAGTGCTGCACTTGAAGCAGGCTAAATCTTCCCTTTCTGCTCTTAGCGCACGATCAGTGGCCTCATCGCGCACGACCAGTGATCGTGCGCCAGCGATCGTGCGTTAATTCAGGAGAGAATCGAGTTCTGTCTCGGACAGTGCGCACGACCATTTTCCTCTTCGCGCACGACCAGTGATCGTGCGCCAGCGATCGTGCGTTAATTCAGGAGAGAATCGAGTTCTGTCTCGGATAGTGCGCACGACCATTTTCCTCTTCGCGCACGACCAGTGATCGTGCGCCAGCGATCGTGCGCCCTGTTTATTCTGTTCCGCGATTTTGAGCGGAGAAGAAGATCGGACCGTCCAAATCTTTTGGAAATTAATCCAACGGCTAGGTTTAGTTGCGGGAGACCGTTAGGGCTGATGAGAGGGGGTTAAACCCTCATATTCTCTAAGCCATTCTCTCTCCAAACCCTAGAGAAAGAAGGAGGAGCCAAGGAAGAAGAAGGTAGATCCCGCCATTGACGGAGCTCCGGAGCTCCGTTTCGCGAGCCGTTTCCAGATTTGGAGAGTGCAGCCCGGTGCGGTCGTTTCTCTCCGTGTAGAATCTCGGATCTATGGCGAAAAAGAATGCGTCTAGGGTAACGATTCTTCCTCCCGAACTTTGGACTTGTATTTGTCCTTTCATTCCTCTTCCTATGTTTGCATGAGGTATCCCTTTCACCAAATGGGTGAAGTGTAGGATTTCCTCAAGTTCTTCGGAACTCCGGGTAGATTGTGTCCGTCCCCGGCATTATTGCAAGTAGAAAATCCGATAGTCGTGCGGATTTAGGCATTTTGTGTGAAGCCTATTCGTGGCCGTGAGCCCGAATCGGTGATGCTTGATTTGCGACGTTGCATTTAGGTTAGGCCTAGAATGCGTGCCGGAGAATGACTCCGTGAACTCACCTATAGTATTACAGGAACTCAGTGTAGGCGTCTTGTGAAGATCCTAACAAAAGCCCCATGCTTTGAGTTTTGGATGAAGGCAAACCTTCACCACGAAATTGATGCGGAGTGTGTTGCACCTCCCTTGTTGAGTATTCGTGAAACCTAGATCCTTGTGAAGGGGTTAGGTGCGTAGCGTATATTTAGTGTAGCACTTGAAGGTGCTAAACCCTTACGGGCCGAGGCGAAGCCCTACCCGCGTCGTGCGATAGATCGCGATGATTAGAGCATGGGCAAAGCTAAACCGAACCCGTTTCCATGCAGATCGGTAAGAGGTCCCTTCCTCAGGAAAGTCGTGTGATCATGGGAGAGTTCGTGGAAGGTGTCATACCTAGACCGACCAAAAGCTCTTGTTTCCACCCAAGGTTGTAGCCCTTACGGTGGAGTGTTTTGTAAAATGGATGTTATGATTAGCCTCATGCGATTGCTTAGGCGGTTGTGGGGAACCTTTGGGTGAACTCAACCAACATCATGTGCATACCTAGGTTCCCCTCTCTTTTGATGCTCAACCTAGAAGATTGATTGTGCTTGAAACCTCACCTTGTGTAGTTTGCACTTTCTTTATATTTAGTACTTGTGCTAGTATGGCTTGCTTGCAGGGTAGAAGCTCCGCCACCCCGAAAAAGGGGTGGGGTCGTTATAATTTGGTCAGCTGTGCTGACCGTTACTTTGTTTGCCACCGCTTGGTGGAATGTTCTTATGCAGGTGCAGGTGAGCCTAGCGGGAAATAGCGGGCGATGGCCCTTTGCATTGTTGGCCCTCGAAGGCCAGCCCTTTTTCTGTTATTCATGTATGGCCGGCCTGCGTGCCGATGTATGCTTGGAGTTTTGTGCATTGGATGAATGTAAGGCCTTAAGGCCGTAACTCTTATTCTGGATACATTCCTATGATAGTGGACAGTTCTATTTGAATGGTGTAATTAATGCTTCCGCTTATGTTTTGTACTCTCGTTTAGTTGTTGCTTTTCTGGTTATCACCTTTTAACTCCTAGCTAGTGTGGTTTGTATGGCGTGGGGTCCCGGCCGGACCTGCTGTTATACTCTTCGTACTGGCCGGATGTTACAACTCGCTACTTGAGTAAGTGGCTTGGGAAGGTGTTGAGTTCCTCTTCCTCCAGGTGAAGGTAAGCACCTAGGATGTGGATGGGTACTCTGCCCCCAATTGGCAAGATCCCCGACTAGAGACCATTCTCCGGGCTCAGTCATGCCGACAGATGGGCGACTCATCGGGTTGACTCGCTACTTGACTAAGTGGCTTGGGAAGGTGTTGAGTTCCTCTACCTCCGGGTGAAGGTAAGCACCTTGGACATGGATGGGTACTCCGCCCCCAGTTGGTAAGATCCCCCACCAGAGACCATTCTCCGGGCTCAGTCATGCCGGCAGATGGGAGACTCATCAGGTCGACTCGTTACTTGACTAAGTGGCTAGGGAAGGTGTTGAGTTCCTATGCCTCCAAGTGAAGGTAAGCACCTAGGACGTGGATGGGTACTCCGCCCCCAGTTGGAAAGATCCCCGGCTAGAGACCATTCTCCGGGCTTAGTCATGCCAACAGATGGGAGACTCATTGGGTCGACTCGCTACTTGACTAAGTGGCTTGGGAAGGTGTTGAGTTCCTCTGCCTCTGGGTGAAGGTAAGCATCTAGGACGTGGATGGGTCCGCACCCAGTTGGTAAGATCCCTGACCAGAGACCATTCTCTGGGCTCAGTCATGCCGACAGATGGGAGGCTCATCTGGTTGACCTCGCTACTTAACTAAGTGGATTGGTAAGGTGTTTAGTTCATCTGCCTCCAGGTGAAGGTAAACACCTAGGATGTGGATGGGTACTCTGCCCCCAGTTGGCAAGATCCCCGACTAGAGAGCATTCTCTGGGCTCAGTCATGCCGGCAGATGGGAGACTCATCAGGTCGACTCGCTACTTGAGTAAGTGACTTGGATAGATGAATAGCTCCTCCGCCTCGAGGTATGCTAGGCCCCTAGGACATGGATGGGTATTCCACCTCCAGTTGGTTTGAAATGTGTTGAGTTCCTGATGGCGATGACGGCCCTCAACGTAAAGATGTTGGTGACGGTGCACCTATGGAGGATGGCGCGCTTATGGATGAAGGCGACACGCCGACCAAGGTTGTACGCCATCGCCGCCGCGGCAACATTGATGCACGACGTTACAATCTCCACCCGAGGCGCAAGCAAAACAATTAATAATTATGATAGTTTTATTATAATTATTAATTTTATTTTCATTATTTTTTATGTCATTTTTAGGTTTTAATTTTGGTCATGTTTAATGTTGGACTGCATTTGGACAAACTTTGGCTAAGCCTATAAGAGGCCTTCATGTAATAATTTTAAGTTTTTTAATTGGAATGAAGAGAAATTGTTAAGCCCTAAAACCTCTCCCTCTCGTTCTTTCTCTTCCCCTAGCAGCCGCCCCTCTCCCGCTCCCCCTCTTGGAGTTCGGCCACCACCCAAAGCCGCCGCCCCCTCTGATTCTCCTCCCTCTCCAGTCGACGGCCACCCCCTCTCTTCTAAAGACTCGGCCCCCCTCCTCTCTCTCTTGTGACCTCCCCCTCACTTTCCCTCTCTACAGGATTTGGCCAAGGAGGCCTCCCCCTCCCTTTCGCTCTCTTTCTCATGCTCGACCAAGGAAGGCCGCCCCTCTCCTTCCTCTTCTTGTCGCCGGCTGCCGCCTCCTCTTGGAATTTCGGCCCTCCCTTCCCTTCTCTAATCTCTCCCTCTACCACGCATTTTCTCTACCATCTATTCTCTTTCATATTCAAGGTAGGCTCTCTCCATACTCAACGGTTTCCTCCAAGGGATCTAAGTGTATTCGACAGATCTTGGTTTTGGTGAAGCAAAGACGGTGAACGGATTTCTCTCCAAACAACGAGCTTCCGGTGGATCCAGAGAAGAATGATCGGGCGAGTGCATGCTTGAGGCCAATCCAATCTCAAGCGGGTAACGAACAAACCACTAGTGTGATTTCTTTTCTTGATTTTTCTTATGCTGGAATTCTGTGGCATGATCTTCGAATCACCGAAATTTTCGTGGGTTTTCTTCATATTGGAATGTTGCATCTCATCCTTGTTTTTTTTTAAATTTCGAAGGGGCGTAGCGAACCCCTCTTTTTGTTAGGAGAGATCATCCATTTTTCTGAATTGATATTTTCGGTGGATCTCTTTTTGTACAACGCATAGCGTGACCAGGTCAGGTGGGTCCATTTCACCTGATCGAACATTGGCTTATCGCCCTCGGGAGATCTAAAGAGGATTAGCGACCCTTCATGTGGCAATTGTTTCTCTTCGCCTTAGTCCGCTGCACTTGCATTGTATGGCTTGCATTTGCATCATTTTTCTTGAGTCGTGCGTCCCTCGAAAATCTGTCCGTACAAGCGTGTTGGAGAGCATAGGTTTACATCAGTTCCTCCGCCACCAGGTAAGCTAGGCCCCTAGAACGTGGACGGGTACTCCGCCCCCAACTGGTTTGGGAAGGTGTTGGGTTCCTCTGCCTCTAGGCAAGCTAAGCCCCTAGGACGTGGACGGGTACTCCGCCCCCAATTGGTTCGGAAAGGTGTTGAATTCCTCTGCCTCCAGGTAAGCTAAGCACGTAGGACGTGTACTAGATCTCTGCCCCAGCTGCTTCGATATGATGGTTGAGTTCCTCTGCCTCCAGGTGAAGGTAAGCACCTGGGACGTGGATTGGTTCTCCGCCCCCAGTTGGTGTGGGAAGGTGTTGAGTTTTTCTCCACCTCAGGTCAAGTTTAGTTCGACCTAAGGTGTTGAGCCTTCTCCACCTCCAGCAGAGCTCGGCTCATAGGAGGGTTGTTAAGTGGAAAAAGGTTCGCCTTCCACCTCTGGTCGAGCTCGGCTCGACAAGAGGTGTTGAGTTTTTCTCCACCTCAGGTCAAGTTCAATTCGACCTAAGGTGTTGAGCTTTCTCCACCTCCTGCTGAGCTCAGCTCACAAGAGGGTTGTTAAGTGGACAAAGGTTTGCCTTCCACCTCAGGTCAAGTTTGGCTTGACTAGTGGTGTTGAGTTATTCTCCACCTCAGGTCAAGTTCAATTCGACTTAAGGTGTTGAGCTTTCTCCACCTCCAGCTGAGCTCGGCACACAGGAGGGTTGTTAAGTGGAGAAAGGTTTTCCTTCCCATCTGGTCGAGCTTGGCTCGACTAGAGGTGTTGAGTTTTTTTCCACCTCAGGTCAAGTTCAATTCGACCTAAGGTGTTGAGCTTTCTCTACCTCCCGCTGAGCTCGGCTCACAGGAGGGTTGTTAAGTGGAGAAAGGTTTGCCTTCCACCTCAGGTCGAGTTCTGCTCGACTATAGGTGTTGAGTTTTTCTCCACCTCAGGTCAAGTTCAATTCGACCTAAGGTGTTGAGCTTTCTCCACCTCCAGCTGAGCTTGGCTCACAGGAGGGTTGTTAAGTGGAGAAAGGTTCGCCTTCCACCTCAAGTCAGGTTCAACTGATAAACTCGGTAGGACTATTCCGTTGGCAGGGCCCTTTGTGGATTCCTCTAAGGTCCCACCTACTCGTCAAATATGTGGGTTGGACTTTCTTTCCGAGCTTAAGGCAAGCTTAAAAAGAGCGGGGATTGTGTACAACCCTCATATTTTCCGAGTCGGTGTGACCCGACGCGGATGAGGTCTTGATAGGAAAGGTTCCGCGACGCAGAAGATCGACCAATTGGAGGCCGTCGGGATCAAAGATGCAGTCCCAAGGGGGAGGAAGTGGACCGGAAGTCCACTTCCTGGGTGAGTGGACCTAGTGGTGCACTCGCCCAAGCCCCGGGCGAGTGGACCTATTGTCCACTCCCCCAGGGGTGGCGAGTGGACCACGGTCCACTCGCCCAGTGTAAGGGGTGAGTGAACCTGTGGTCCACTCGCCCAGGGCACTCAGGGGAGTGGACCATGGGTCCAGTCGCCCCTGAGGAGAGTGGACCGAGTGGTCTACTCGCCCAAGCCCAGGCGGTGGACTATTCGGTCCACTCTCCCGACCCTCGGCAAGGGGGGAGTTGACGTCTCAATCTCCACTCACCCCCCCTTTGTTTTGGTCGTTCAGGTTAGCTGTTGATCTGCGGATAGTAGATTTTTGGCTATCCGCAGCCCAATTTTGGGAAGTGTTTATATAGACCCCCATGGGCACCTTGGGAAGGGATGTTGATACCCCCCCCTCCCTCACATGTGTATTGAGAGCAAGCACTACCCCTCCCTCCCCATGTCATTGAAGGTTGATTGTGAGGTGACCCTTAGTGCCCTCGACGGTGCCCAGGCTCAGCATTGGCTTGGGAGGGGAAGTTCCTTGTGAACTTCCGGGTGTGTGGTGGGACCTCCACGCTGCAGCTTAAGGGGTCCGTTTGTGGACTTAGGTGTTCTTCAAGCGTAAGGTTCTTCGGTTCTTAGTAACTGGTCAAGGGTCTACCTCGGGTCGAGTAAGGGTTAGCTGCATCTCCCTTTCGAACGTCTAGACCAGTCTCTGGTTTCAACAAAAAGAAAATTTTTTTTTTGAAATTTTTTTTAATTTAAAAGCTACATTACACCCCCATACTTAAAGTTAAACATTGTCCCCAATGTTTAAAACTAAGTATGAAGAAATAAGAAAATGAAAATGAAAACAAAGTGCGAGCTAAAACCAAACGGAAGGTGAGGGGGAAAGAAGGCGTCCCTGATTATGAAATTTTGTTTGGGGTGGGGGGGGGGGGGGGGGGGGGGGGGGGGAGGGTGGTGGGACTAGAGGTTGTTCCTGCAGAAAATGTTAAAACAAAAACAAAAATAACAAAAAGATAACTTTGGGGTGCCCCCCCCCCCCCCCCCCCCCCCCAAAAGCGCTTTGTTTGAGGTCACGTAGCTTGACCCAATTGGCGTTCAGATTATATGTGGAAGAATTATTGATTCACTCTTTTCATTAGATAAATCTCCTGGAAGATATCTCTTAAGACGGTGCCCGTTTACTTTGAAGGAGCATTTTTCTTGGTGGGAAATGAGAATTGTCCCATATGACCAAACCTTGTCTTAAAACATAAAAATGCTTATAATCATTGTCAAAAAGATTTCTAAGAAATTAGAAAAAACAACAAGTAGGGGCTTTATAAATTTTTGGTTTTTTTTTTCTAAGTTTTTCACATTTTTTAGGAATTTTTGGTATTTATTTTTTTTTGGATTTTTGGTATTATCTTTTTTTGGGATTTTTAATAATAAAAAGAGAAAATAGTTTTAATCCTAAATTTTTTTGTTAACTCTTGGACTTCCCGAGGTATACCCCGTGAAGGGTTCTCAACGGCGTACTAGGAGGTGTGATGGGATGATAGCCCAAACATCCCTTTCCTATATTTAAATTTTCGATAATCTATTTTTTGAATTTTGATTTTTGAAAGTGCTTGAATAAAAGACAATAAAAGGAAAAAAAAAATTTGAAGATTTTTTAATTTAAAAAGTAAAAAATTTTTTTTTTGAAAATTTTTCTAATTTAAAAACTACATTACACCCCATACTTAAAGTTAAACTTGTCCCCAATGTTTAAAACTAAGTATGAAGAAATTGGAAAATGAAAATAAAAACAAAGCGTGAGCTAAACCCAAAAGAAAGGAGAGGGGGAAAGAAGGCATCCCTGATTATGAAATTTTGTTTGGGGGGGGGGGGGGGGGGGGGTGGCTGGAATCGACGGTGGTTCTTGCAGAAAATGTTAAAACAAAAACAAAAATAACAAAAAGATAACTTTGGGGTGTCCCCCAAATCACTTTGTTTAAGGTCGCATAACTTGACCCAATTGGCATTCAGATTATACTTGGAAGAATTATTGATTCACTCTTTTCGTTAGATTAATCTCCTGGAAGATACAACTTAAGATGGTGCCCATTTACTTTGAAGGAGTATTTTTCTGGGTGGGAAATGAGAACTGTCCCATATGACCAAACCTCTTTAACGATAAAGGGGCCGGACCATCGAGATTTTAGATTTTCCAGAAAATGGCGAACACGAGAGTTATAAAGAAGGACGAGATCGCCTGGTAAAAAGTTTTTGGAATTTTTATATTTTTATCGTGGTAAAACTTTGTTCGCTCTTTATAAAATTTGTTGCTTTCGTACGCATTCGCGCACCACTCATCTAGTTCGTTCATTTGAAACTTTCTTTGTTCGGCCACTAACGTAGAATCGAGGTTGAAAAATTTAAGTGCCCAAAATATGCGGTGTTCGAATTCGACTGGAAGGTGGTAAGCCTTGCCATAAACCAATGGATACGGTGTACAACCGATGGCGATCTTGTACGCCATTCGATAGGCGCATAACACATCTTCGAGCTTAAGTGCACAATCCTTCCTATTAATAGAAGCAGTTTTTTCTAAAATCCGCTTTAATTCTCGGTTCACGACTTCGACTTGGTCGCTCATTTCTAGGTGATAAGAAGTGGAGAGTTTGTGCGTGACACCATATTTTTCTAAAATTTTAGCGAATTGGCTATTGCAAAAATGGGTGCCTCGATCACTAACTATAGCGCATGGCGAGCCAAAATGAGAGAATAATTTTTTAATGAAATTTACGACGAGTCTTGCATCGTTGGTGGGGAGAGCTTGCCCTTCCGCCCACCTCGACACGTAGTCGACTGCAACAAGAATATACTAGGAAAATAGGGAGGGAGAGGACTAACGAAATAGATACCCCAAAGGTCGAAAATTTCATATTCTAAGAAAATATTTTGGGGCATTTCATCCCTGCGGGAGATGTTGCCCGAATACTAGCAGCTCTCGAAAGTACTCACAAGGGTTTAAGCATCTTTGAAGAGCATGGGCCAATAAAAGCCTGCCTCCAGCACCTTCCTTGCAGTTCGGTTCGCTTGATTATGACCATCGGTTGGTCCTTCGTGGCTATGCGTAAAGTTTCTAGACCATACTCACTCGAGACCCATCCTCTCACTACCTGGTCCACGTAGACACGTAATTGAAAGGGGTCCTCCCAAAAATAGTTCTTTAAATCAGAAAAGAATTTCTTCTTTTGCTGACTCGAGAATTCTTTTGGCAGGACTCGGGCTACTAGATAGTTAGCCAAATCCGGGAACCAGGGGGTGTAAGATATCATTATATTTTCGAGAGCAAGGAGGCGCTCTTCAGGGAATTTATCATTAATATCGACTTCAAATAACGCTTTCGTAGCGTGATTTTCTAATCGGGAAAGATGATCGGCTGCCAAGTTTTCAGCTCCCCTTTTGTCCCAGATCTCTAAATCAAAATTCCTGCAAGAGGAGGATCCATCACAATAGATGGGGCTTGTCGTCCAATTTACTTAAAATATACCTAAGAGCTGAGTGATTTATGAGGACGATTATGTTGGATCGGTAGGCGCCCTTAGAGGGGGGGTGAATAATGGTTCTAAGAATTTATATTATATTTTGAAATACATGCTTATGATAAGAGATCAAAATAGTGATTTTGTTTAAAGATCTAAATTGTTTTATAATAAAGGAGAGGATAATAAACAATTTAAAGAAATGAAGAACAAATCAATTTTATTACACAAAGAGAGACATGATTATTATTAACAAAATTGATTACAAAATTTTGATTTCAATGACGCTAGAAATCAAATCGAAATATGAAAGACTCTTTTTGTTTTCTATACCGACTCGTATCCCTATGAACCGGTTGGCTTTAGCCGATCCTTCCCCGGATACGGCCTCAAGCCGCTCTAGCAATCCCTTCCCTGGATATGGCCTCGAGCACCCCCTAGACCTATATCTGAGACCTAGTCGCTAACACGAGGCGAGTTTACTAAATGATTATAAGAAAAGATGTGAAATAAATAAACAACAATATAAGAACTCCCTATATGGATCTCTTGGAGAAGTAGACGAAGACCCGCAGAGTATGATCGTAGTCGATGCGGTCTTTCGCCACGATGATGACGCGTGTTGAAATCTTCTCCACGGATCTCCTTAAGCCTTTATGGATTTATGGGAGTATCTCTCTGAACCTTCCTCTCTATGCTGTGGCACGAAGCTCTAGAATTTTGGATCACAAGAGGATAAAGAGGACAGAGACAAGGGGTCCTTTTTATAGACTTAGCGCTAGCGCCTGTGCTAGTGCTACCGCCGGTGCTATCCCATTTTAGGACACATTTCTCCCTTGCCCGGCAGAATCTTCAATCCGAGGAAACATTTCTCCCTTGCCTTCTGTGCTCCGCGCTATCGCCTGCGCTATCGGATACCGCCAGGCGCTATCTCCTTCTATAAGTACTCCCAGAATTGCGCTTAATCAAACATTTCGTCGATCGAAATTTCGTCGAACGCAGCTAACAGTTCGTCGAGCGAATTTTCATCCAACGCAGTTATGAGCATTTCGTCGAGCGCCGCTTATAGTTCGTCGAACGACAGCTAGCGCCTGCGCTAGTACTACCGCCAATGCAAGTAGGAGTGTTGGATTTTATGGCTCAACTTTGGGGGCAACTTCCTATGTAATCCTTAAGTCATGTGGACTTTGTTATCCTGCACACTTAAACACACAAGATCAAATTCACATAGGATTTGTTATTCTCAAAACTAGGAGATGCGGAAGACCATGTTCCAACAAACTCCGCCTTTTGATAATAACAAATCCATTAATGATAAATCAGAGCATTAATATATAAGCATGATGAAACTTACTTCTGTGTGTGTGAGAGTGATGACTTAGGATAATTATCGATATTAACATTTAGAATTGCTCCCCCTAAATACATGCTCCCCTTAAGTGAATGCTCCCCTAATATGTAGGCTATCATCTTAATTACGCATGTTAGTGTTATATTTTGATAGCAAATTATATTTATCATGTTAGTTCTCCCCCTTTTGTTATTAGCAAAAGTGGGTAAGGAGGCACCACTTACAAGTTGATAATAAGATGAAGGCATGATCGAGCTTGTAGAGAGAAGGAAATGATAAGGAGTTTTAGAATACTTTTTATAAAAATAGATCAGAGTTTTTGGCTTAAAAATGAACAATCTAACATTTGTGAAGTACTCAATATTATCATGTTAGTTTTTCCTTTTTAGATAAGAGTTTTAAGCATAAAAAAGTGTAATGATTTCCAAGTAACTAAACTACCCAGACAATATGTCTACACCCTAGCCCCATACTAAGTGACGGATGGGCATGAGGAGCTGCAAATATGTCGTAGGTTGGGGTGTTAGTCCCATATGCAAACACTAGACAAAACTCACCCTAGCACTCTTTCCCCCCAGTGCCTCTCAAGGCCCCACTGGAACCCTCTCCGGTTAAGGACAAGACATGACTAGAGATAAGGTTATCTAATATCTACAACCCTACGCCCCCGCTATGGTGAGATATGAAGTCATGGATAATAATTATTGGAAACATTTAAGCGTTTTAAATCAAATTATAATTTCATAGCCAATGGGTTTTAATATTTGTATTTTTAAAGAAAAGTTCACATAGCTAGTCAATTAATAAATCAGAGTTTTAGTATTACAATATTTTCATTGAAATAAATCAGAGTTTTTAGCAAAAAAAATATTCATGTTTAGAGTAACCAATATAAAGTTTACCATGCAAGTCTACCTGTTGAAATCGATTTCTCGGTCTCAGTGGAGTTCGGGGCCCTCAGCAAGCTGAGGGGCGACCAACCCTTAATTCCCCCAAGGGAGAGCTCTAGGTTGAAGGTTGAGGAACTATGGACTGGACCAAGGGCTTAATGGGGAGGTCCCGCCACATACCCGGAAGCCCCTTAGAAACTTCACCTCCCAAGCCACTACTAAGCTTGGGCACCACTGGAGGCTCTCCTCACCCCCTAGAGAGAGAAAGTGGGGAGAGAGAGAGAGAGAGATAGCCTAGAATGAGCCTCTTCCAAATGGTGCCCCCTTGGTCTTATTTATAGGATTTCTTATTTGGGCTGCGAATAACCAAAAACTGCTGCGAAGTTACCAAAATGCCCCCAGATTTGGCCTGCGAATAGCCAAATCCCGTTGTTCTGAAGCGCTAAACGCAGACTGACCCCCTTCCCCGGAACTGGGCGAGAGGGGGTACCTCGCGAGGCTCGGCGAGCCCCCTAATTGGGGCGGGCGAGACCCAGGAGCCGGTCTCTGCTGGGTGAGGGCGAGAGGGGGGCGAGCCGCCCCTCCCCCTCTCTGCCCCTCCTTGCTGGGCGAGGGCGAGAGGGGGAGGGGGGGTGCGAGCCTCCCCTCCCCCTCTCCGCCCCTCCTTTGTTGGGTGAGGGGGAGAGGGGGGGGGGGGGGGGGGCGAGCCGCCCCTCCCCCTCTCCGCCCCTCCTTTGCTGGGCGAGGGCGAGATGGGGGGCGAGCCGCCCCTCCCCCTCTCCGCCCCTCCTTTGCTGGGCGAGGGAGAGGGGGGGAGGGCGAGCCGCCCCTCCCCATCTCCTCCCCTCCTTTGCTGGGCGAGAGGGGGGGCGAGCCGCCCCTCCCCCTCTCCGCCCCTCCTTTGATGGGCGAGGGAGAGAGGGGGGAGGGGGCGAGCCGCCCCTCCCCCTCTCCGCCCCTACTTTACGGGCGAGGGAGAGAGGAGGGTCGAGCCGCCCCTCCCACTCTCTGCCCCTCCTTTCTGGGTGAGGGCGAGAGGGGGGGGGGGGGGGGCGAGCCGCCCCTCCTTTCTGGGCGAGGGCGAGAGGGGGGGGGGGGGGCGAGCCGCCCCTCCCCCTCTCCGCCCCTCCTTTGTTGGCGAGGGAGAGAGGGGGGGCGTGCCGCCCCTCCCCCTCTTCGCCCCTCCTTTGTTGGGCGAGGGCGAGGGGGGGGGGGGGGGGGGGGGGAGGGGGGGCGTGCCGCCCCTCCCCATCTCCACACCTCCTTTCTGGGCGAGGGCGAGAGGGGGGGGGGGGGGGTGGCGAGCCGCCCCTCTCCCTCTCCGCCCCTCCTTTGTTGGGAGAGCGAGAGATCTCTACGTCCACTGCTCGCCCTTCTCTTTTTTTACCCTGGATCATACTGAATAATAATGTTAAAAAATATCTCGTGCCTCGAGAACATACTCGACGAATACAGGGTTGTACACAATCCCCGCTCTTTTCGAGCGAGGTACACGCTCTGAAAGAAATGTCCAACCCTGCACATTCGACGAGTGTCGTTGGGAATCCGGCTAATGGTGCTACCTCGGCAAAAATATCTAGCCTCACGAGAGGTCTTCCAACCCCGCCGGCTAGTGAGAGCCCGGCTAGCGAGACCACCTCGGGGAAAAATACATAGCCTCCCGAGTGGTCTTCCAACCCTGCCGGCTAGTGGGAGCCCGGCTAGCGAGACCACCTCGGGGGAAAAATACATAGCCTCCCGAGAGGTCTTCCAACCCCGCTGGCTAGTGGGAGCCCGGCTAGCGAGACCACCTCGGGGGAAAAATACATAGCCTCCCGAGAGGTCTTCCATCCCCGCCGGCTAGTGGGATACCGGCTAGCGAGACCATATCGGGGGAAAAATACAAAGCCTCCCGAGAGGTCTTCCAACCCCGCCGGCTAGTGGGAGCCTGGCTAGCGAGACCACCTCGGGGGAAAAATACATAGCCTCCCGAGAGGTCTTCCAACCCCGTCGGCTAAAGGGAGCCCGGCTAGCGAGACCACCTCGGGGAAAAATACATAGCCTCCCGAGAGGTCTTCCAACCCCGCCGGCTAGTGGGAGCCCGGCTAGCGAGACCACCTCGGGGAAAAATACCGCCTCCCGAGAGGTCTTCCAACCCCGCCGGCTAGTGAGAGCCCGGCTAGCGAGACCACCTCGGCGGAAAACACATAGCCTCCCGAGAGGTCTTCCAACCCCGCCGGCTAGTGGGAGCCCGGCTAGCGAGACCACCTCGGGGAAAAATACATAGCCTCCCGAGAGGTCTTCCAACCCCGCCAGCTAGTGGGAGCCCGGCTAGCGAGACCACCTCGGGGAAAAATACATAGCCTCCCGAGAGGTCTTCCAACCCCGCCGACTAGTGAGAGCCCGGCTACCGAGACCACCTCGGGGAAAAAACACATAGCCTCCCGAGATGTCTTCCAACCCCGCCGGCTAGTGGGAGCCCGACTAACGAGACCACCTCGGGGGAAAAATACATAGAGACCTTCCGGCCACCGAGCAGTTCCCGGCCCTGCCAGCTTTATGGGAGCTTGGTCAGCGGGCCAGCCTCGGGGCTAAGTACCTCTGAAACATTTGGCCACCGAGCGGTTCCCGGCCCTGCCAGCTTGATGGGAGCCTGGTCAGCGGGCCAGCATCGGGGCTAAGTACCTTTGAAACATTCGGCCACCGAGCGGTTACTGGCCCTGCCAGCTTGATGGGAGCCTGGTCAGCGGGCCAGCATCGGGGTTAAGTACCTTTGAAACATTCGGCCACCGAGCGGTTCCCGGCCCTGCCAGCTTGATGGGAGCCTGGTCATCGGGCCAGCATCAGGGCTAAGTACCTTTGAAACATTCGGCCACCGAGCGGTTCCCGGCCCTGCCAGCTTGATGGGAGCCTAGTCAGAGGGGCAGCATCGGGGCTAAGTACCTTTGAAACATTCGGCCACCGAGCGGTTCCCGGCACTGCCAGCTTGATGGGAGCCTGGTCAGCGGGCCAGCATCGGGGCTAAGTACCTTTGAAACATTCGGCCACCGAGCGGTTCCCGGCCCTGCCAGCTTGATGGGAGCCTGGTCAGCGGGCCAGCATCGGGGCTAAGTACCTTTGAAACATTCGGCCACCGAGCGGTTCCCGGCCCTGCCAGCTTGATGGGAGCCTGGTCAGCGGGCCAGCATCGGGGCTAAGTACCTGAAAAACTTTCCTAACTTTGATTGTCATATTACACGCAAGAAAAACTAAGTATGAACGTAGATCATCATACTACATGGGCTCAAAGAAAAAGATAAGTAAGAAAATTAAAACTTGGTCTCCTACTCCCAAGTCTGGTCTTCCTCGACCTCTTCTGATTGTTGTTGTTGCTTCCTCGGACACCTCGCCTCCCTTAGTTCCAAGAATTCAGGGCAGGCAAACGTCGCGTGACCCTCCTCATCGTGGAAGTCGCAGTAAGGTAACTCAACCATACCCCTTCTTTTTCCTCTTCTTTCTGTCTTCCTAGCTCTCCTCCTTCTCCGCCAACCGATTGTCATGGTTTGCTGAGGTGGTGGAGAGGGTGCCTTCAGTCCCTGCGTCCACCCTGGGGGGTCGGACTCTTCTTCCTGGAAGTTGTCTTCCTCTTGGTCGAACTTCTTCTTGGGGGCCCCTACCCTTCCCCCATGCTGCCTTGCCTTCTGCTCACTCAGCTTGGCCAACCTTCTCGCGAACTCCGGGTTGGCCTCCTCACTCTCAACTTCTTCTACCACCCTTTCCATCAACTCCTCAAAGGGCAAAGGAACTCTCCTCGTGAGGTCCATCTTGAAGAAGCCCTCCCGCAGCCCCAACGTGAAGGCAAGCTTGAGGGTGTACCCGGGCACTTCTTGGATGAGGAGAACCTCCTCCCGGAACCGCTCCAGATAGTGAGCCAGCGACTCCTCTGGCTCTTGCTTGATCTTGAAAAGTGCTTCGGCATCTTTCTTCCTCTTCCTTGATGTCGAGAAGCATAGTAGGAAGACTTGCGCAAGTCTTCGAAGGAACAGATGGATCCCGCAGGGAGCTGGTGGAACCAATCTCTAGCCTTCTCCTTCAAAGTTGTGGCGAAGAGTCGACACTTGAAAGCGTTTGTCATGGGCCTAATGGAGACCATGTACTCAAACTACTGCAGGTGCAGGACGGGGTCATCTTTGTCCGAGTAGTGAGACATCTCCAACCTCCCGAACCCCTCTGGAACCGGGGCCGGGAGGATCAACTTACACAAAGGACTTCCTATGCTCGCCCCCCTTTGGAGCTGGGCGGGACGGGGTTTGACACCTCCCCACTCACCCCCTTGGGTCTCGGCGAGTGGGGGTCGAGGACCTCCCCACTCGCTCACTTGGGTCTCGGGGAGTGGGGGTCGAGGACCTCCCCACTCGCCCACTTGGGTCTCGGCGAGTGGGGGTCGAGGACCTCCACACTCGCCCACTTGGGTCTCGGCGAGTGGGGGTCGAGGACCTCCCCACTCGCCCACTTGGGTCTTGGCGAGTGTGGGTCGAGGACCTCCCCACTCGCCCCCTTCCGGCACCTCTTTCCCGGATGGCTGGCTGAGGGTGTTCTCGCCAACCTGCTGAGGCGAGGCCTCCAGACCACTTTCTTTCCTACCTGCGCCTATCGCGGCGAAGATTAGCTGCAAGGTCTGCATGACCTCCCGCTTGAGATTTTCGAACATCTCCAACGTCACCCCAGCCACCGGGGGCTGCGAGTGACACGGGTCAGAACTTCCTCCATGTACGTCCATGGAGCTCATCTTGAGAGTTTCTTGAATCAGTCACACTCCACACTCACCGCACCATAATGTTGAAACCGATTTCTCAGTCTCTGTGGAGTTTGGGGCCCTCAGCAAGCTGAGGGGCGACCAACCCTTACTTCCCCCAAGGGAGAGCTCTAGGTTGAAGGTTGAGGAACTATGGACTGGACCAAGGGCTTAGTGGGGAGGTCCCGCCATGATGGCGCGTCCCCTCCGACACTCCTTGATGATGATGACCCGACTGCCGAGGCGCTGCGCCACAAAGATCTGAGGTGCCATGATGATGCTGTTGGAAATCCGCGTTATAATCTCCGCCCGCGGCGTGCCAAAACCTCCATGAAGAATTAAACTTTTTATGCATGCAATTTTATTTTATATTAATAAATATAAAATTATTTCATGATGATAATTTTATATTTATTAAAATTGTTGTAATTTTTAATTTTGAATTTTTAATTTCATGTTGGTGTGTATTTAACCATGCAGATGGATGAGATTTCATCTCCATCATGGATGGTTATTATTTTGTGTAAACTCCTATTTAAAGGGGTACTTATGATGGAATGGGATATTGAAGACCAAAAGAAAACATACTCCCCCCCTTAGAGATTTCGGCCAAGAGGAGGAAACCTCCTAGTCGCCGCCCCCCCTCTCTTGGTGTGACTCCAAGGCTGCCTCCCTCCATCCTCTTCGGTGCGACTCCGACGAGACTTCCGCGGTGCGACTCCAAGGAAGAAAGGGTGCTTCTCCGTTCGGTGCGACGCCGGTGGAACCGTGGAGAGAGAGATTCTCCCACCTTATCTTGTGTGTTCATCTTCTTGGTTGGGTAACCCCTCTCCTTGCTAATGATTCTTTCTACGCTTAGTTTGTGGAGGTTTTTGTCGAATCGTTTTATCCGTGGATTTAATTTTCTCGCTTGCAAAAATCTGAAATCTAAGTGTTGTTATTGAATCTCTTGTTGTTCGGATCAGGTAGATCCGGTGCGGGAGCGAAACTTGGCCTAGCCTTGATTTGCTCTCCAAGATTGGCGCACTTGGCGCTAACAAGGGAGTTAATCTCAACTAACGCTTTATCGCCGCTTGAATGTTTACCACCGCTCCAAGAAAATTGCCGCTGCGTTTTGAAATGAATCGATTGATGGAATAGATGCTTGTGTAGGTGCGGTGAGTTGTGTGCTTGTTGGAGAGGTAGGTCTTAAGGACGTTGTATTGAGTCCGGCTTACGGTGAGTTGTGTGCTTGTTGGAGAGGTAGGTCCTAAGGACGTTGTATCGAGTCCCGCATATTTTTATCTTCGGATTTAGAGAGCCAACCGACCCCTTTTCGTTCGTTTTTGGTCGGATCCCTCCATGGTATTTTATGCTCTGTGATGAATGTTTGTTCCGTTATCGTAACGTCCACGTCGTCACGGTACCCCCACATCTATTTGGTATCAAAGCCGGTCGTTTCAACTCCCACATTGCAAACATCCTCGCTGCGATCCTTGTTAGTCGTTCTAATCAATAGGAAAATCTGAAAATTTTCGGATTGGTCTGCGTTTAGTAAAAACTCAGAAATTTAAAACTCGTCAGAAAAATTTGAAATTTTTTCTGTAGCTTCCTGCACGTATTTCCAGCAACATTAAAACTGAAACTTTTTCGATTCGTCCTCGTTAGGTTGGCCTGAATATTGGAAACGTCGTAATTCTGTCTAGGTGGTGTGCGAATAGCGGTCTGAAATCTGAAATTTTTATCAAAATTAAAAAAAAAAAATTTAACGATCCACGTATTACGCACATCAGGAATCTATAAAAATATCCTATGTTCAATCTATCTACATCCCTAGGAAAAATCATCTTCCTAAATTTTTCCTGAACCTGAATGCCCACTAGGCTAGGAACGGAGTACGCGACACCGTCTACGTCTAGGATGGCTGCGAATCAGCAAAATGATCCCAACACCGTGGCCATAGAAGGTCTACGTACTGAAATGACTGAGCTTAGGACGATGTTAGAACAAATTTTACGGAATCAAGGAGGACAACCACCACCACCCGGTGATGTTGAGGGGCCCAACCGGCAACAACCGGTCACTGATTCGGATTCTGATGGGGACCCTCCCCGAGTGACCCCTCGAGAACGCCGCTCCGAGCGTGGTTTCGATATCACTAGAGCCATCAAGATTGATGCCCCCACCTACGATGGCATGGGAGACCCCCAGGTCTTCCTTAGTTGGGTAGTTGACATGGAATATTACTACCAGTGGCACAATCTCATGGATCTCCAAAAGGTCCAAGTCGCCCGCATGAAATTGACAGATCATGCGAAAACCTTTTGGCTGAATGAGGAAAGGAGGTTGGGAGCCGGACAGGAAGTCCCACCTATCGGATGGGTGGTGATGAAAAATTTGCTCACCGACCAATACGTTCCCGCTTACCACCGAACACAAATGTTCGGTGAACTTGCCACCCTGCGGCAAGGTTCAAAGTCGGTGGCCGAGTATATGGGAGAGTTGAAAGACCGTATGGTGCGTTGCGATCTTAGGGAACCCCCAGAGGTCACATTATCCAGGTTTCGTAAGGGGCTTCAACCTGATATCCAGCGGAAGCTCTTGAGCTATAGGCACACAGATCTGAACACGACTTTCAATGCCGCCCTAGACATTGAAAAACACTTAGCCGCTAAGGCTCACCCCCGTTATTCCCACACAAGGAATAAGACCACCGTTGGAGCGTCTTCTTCCACCTATCCGGACAAGGGAAGGTCTAGAACCACCGAGTCTATGTCTGTCGTGATCACCGCTAGGAACACTAGGAACCCTACGAGCGAGCGTGTCCCCATTGGGAAAGTTAGCAAGGCCAATACCACTTGTTATTCTTGCGGTGTTCAACGCCACTATGCCTTTGAATGCCCAACTAAGACTAAGGTCGTTGCCCTCTTAGACATGGTCGCCGATTCTACTGACTATGTGTATGAGGCCGCCGAGGAGAGCGACCCCGAAGGGGTCCCAAGTGATTTGGAAGACGATCCCCCCTCATGGCGATGCGTTGTATTCTGACCACTCCACGTCCGCTAGATGACTGGAGGAGGACGAGTATCTTCTCTCTGATCTTTAAGAGTGGTGACAAGCTGTGTAAGCTCATTATAGATAGTGGTAGCTGTGTGAATGTTATCTCTGAGAACGCTGTTAAATGTATGAATCTGACCACGGAACCACACCCCACACCCTACCAGGTAGCTTGGATTAGCAAGGTTACCGTCCCGGTTAGCAAGCGTTGCCTGGTCCCTCTTGCCTTTAAATTTTACACTGATGAGGTCTGGTGTGATGTCCTCCCCATGGACGCGTGCCATGTGTTATTAGGCCGCCCTTGGCTTTATGACCGTGACGTCACACATTTCGGTCGAGCCAATACTTATGAATTCAAATTCAACGGTAAGACCATCACTTTGAGACCGACCGTTCCGAAGGAGCCGGTAGCTTTGGCTAAGGACACTACCATCCCGACCGAGAGGAAGGCCTTGAGCCTAGTTAGTAGGAGAGAGTTTGTGAGATATCCTTTTCTTGAGGGAGTTATGTACGCATTAGTTCTTATGAGTGTGAAGGGTGAATCAGAAGCGTTGAATGATTTGCTTAGGGAGTTACGGGTACTTTTAGACGAATATAAGGACGTGTACCCAGACGAGTTGCCTTCTGTGTTACCTCCATTGAGGAACATACAGCATGCGATAGATCTTATTTCGGGTTCATCCCTGCTGAACCAACCCCACTATAGGCTTCATCCCGCGGCCCACAAAGAGCTGCAGACTCAGATCGAGGATTTGATGAAAAAAGGATTCATCAGGACTAGCATGAGTCCTTGTGCGGTGCCAGCCCTTCTTGCCCCCAAGAAGGATGGTACGTGGCGGATCTGTGTTGATAGCCGCGCTATCAACAAAATCACCATCAAGTGCCGATTTCCTATTCCGCACTTAGATGACCTTCTCGATGTCTTATCTGGCGCCACGATATTTTCTAAGTAAGATTTACGAAGCGGCTATCACCAGATAAGGATCCGCGAGGGAGATGAGTGGAAGACGGTGTTTAAGTCTAAGGACGGGTTATACGAGTGGCTTGTGATGCCCTTCGGGCTATCCAATGCCCCCAGCACATTCTCCCGGATGATGACGCATGTCTTTCAGCCATTCATGGGGAAGTTTGTAGTTGTCTACTTCGATGACATCTTGGTATACAACACTACTACCGCCGAGCACATCTCCCACATGAGAGTGGTTTTTTCCACCCTACGGAAGGAAACTTTATTTCTGAATCTCAAGAAATGCACTTTCCATGTTACAGAGGTGGAGTGTTTAGGCTACATCGTTAGAATGGAGGGCATTAGAGTCGACCCTAGCAAGGTTAAGGTGATTAAGGACTGGCCCGTGCCGACCACGATATGTGAGGTGAGGAGCTTCCATGGGTTGGCAACTTTCTACCATCGTTTCATCAAAGACTTTAGCAGCATCATGGCCCCCATTAGTGACTGCATGAAAAAAGGTGAGTTTACTTGGACGAAGTCCGCCACTTTCGCTTTCCAACGCATCAAAGAGCTTATGACTGAGGCACCCGTCTTACGTCTACCTGACTTCTCGAAAGTCTTTGAGCTTACTTGTGACACTTCGGGCGTGGGAATAGGAGGTGTCTTGAGTCAGGAAGGGCACCCTGTGAGTTTCTTTAGTGAAAAGTTGGCGGGCGCTAAATTGAATTATTCCAACTATGATAGGGAATTTTATGCGGTCATTAGATGCTTGCACCACTGGCGGCATTATCTCCTCTCTAAGGAATTCGTGATCCTCTCCGATCACGAAGCATTACGATTTATCAATGGCCAACATAAAATCAGCCCGCGTCACGCCAAGTGGGTATCCTTCCTACAGGGTTACACTTTTAATCTCAAACACCTTAAGGGAGCGAACAATCGGGTTGCGGACGCTCTTAGCTGCCTAGCCCTTTTAGTCACCACTATGGAGGTTACCGTTGTCGGGTTCGAGCGAATCAAAGATGAGTACGCTACATGCCCGGATTTTCAGGATTCTTACCTATCTGCCCAGGATAGTTCCCCCACCACTATTACTGCGTTCGTTATCAAGGATGGTTACCTCTTTAGGCATGGGAAATTATGTATTCCGCAGTCATCTCTACGTCTCCATATCATCTGGGAACTGCATAGTGGCGGGTTGAGTGGCCATTTCGGTAGAGATAAGACTATCACCCTGGTTGAGGAAAAGTTTTATTGGCCAAAGTTGAAGGCAATGGTAGGACGAGTAGTCAGTTGTTGTCGTACTTGCCAAGTTTCCAAGGGCACAAAAACCAACATCGGGTTATATACTCCGTTGCCTATACCATCCGTACCTTGGGAGGATGTGAGCATGGACTTTGTCTTAGGCCTACCCACCACTTTTCGTCGTCACGATTCTATCTTCGTAGTTGTGGATAGGTTCTCCAAAATGGCATATTTTATACCGTGTAGAAGAACCGACGACGCATCTCATATCGCAAAGCTATATTTTAAAGAAGTTGTTATTCACCGAGGAGTGCCGAAGATAATTGTCTCGGATAGGGATGTTAAGTATACGAGCTACTTCTGGAAGACACTTTGGATCCTAATGGGTACCAAACTATTGTTTTCCTCCGCCGATCATCCTCAAACCGATGGGCAAACTGAGGTGGTTAACCGGAGCCTAGGGAACCTTCTTAGATGTCTCGTGAGTGATCATAAAGGCATATGGGATCTTATTCTTCCCCACGCTCAGTTAGCCTACAACAATTCCAAAAATCGGTCCACTGGTTTGTCGCCAAATGAGATTGTCCACGGGTACAAGGCCCCTGTGCCTCTTGACTTGGTTCCCTTGCCCCCAACATACAAGGCAAGTCAATTTGCACAATCCTTCGCCCAACATATTCACGACCTTCATGCACGTATACGAGCTACCTTGACTACTCAGTATGATTCTTATCAGGCACACGCCAATATACATCGTAGAGTGTCACACTTAAAGGTTGGCGATTTGGTCTTAGTACGATTAGTTCCCGAACGATTGCCATCTGGCACCGTTAGAAAGTTAGCACCTAAGCGCGCCGACCCTTTTCGGATCATCAAGAAAATAGGTTACAACGCTTTTGTTTGGATTTGCCTGCCGAATGGGGAATCTCCCGTATTTTTAACGTCTCGGATTTAACGATGTTCGTATCGCCTCCACATGAGTTGAGTTCCTTGACGTCTTCTCCTTCCACCAAATCTTCTAACTGGTTGGGGAGTGGTAGTACGGATGACCTCTCTCTATCGGTTCCCGCAGGTATTTCACCGAATGGTAAGTCGCATACTTTTATTCCTACTGCTGATATGTTTCCCAGGTTTCCGAAGACTTTTCTCACTCCGGACATGGTACTGTCTGCGGAGCCACTTACTACCTCGGAGGGTGCTACTTACTGCTTCCTCATCCGTTGGCGTGATCGCCCTCCTTTAGACGATTCTTGGGTCCTCGCGACAGAGCTTCAACGACTGGATGCTGAACTTCTCCGCCGCTACATTTCGGACCACGCATCGGAGATGCTTGATTTTGAGTGGGGGAGGATTGATGGCGCGTCCCCTCCGACACTCCTTGATGATGATGACCCGGCTGCCGAGGCGCTGCGCCACAAAGATCTGAGGTGCCATGATGATGCTGTTGGAAATCCGCGTTATAATCTCTGCCCGCGGCGTGCCAAAACCGCCATGAAGAAATAAACTTTTTATGCATGCACTTTTATTTTATATTAATAAATATAAAATTATTTCATGATGATAATTTAATATTTATTAAAATGGTTGTAATTTTTAATTTTGAATTTTTAATTTCATGTTGGTGTGTATTTAACCATGCGGATGGATGAGATTTCATCTACATCATGGATGGTTATTATTTTGTGTAAACTCCTTTTTAAAGGCGTCCTTATGATGGAATGAGATATTGAAGACCAAAAGAAAACCTAATCTCCCCCTTAGAGATTTCGGCCAAGAGGAGGAAACCTTCTAGCCGCCGCCGCCCTCTCTTGGTGTGACTCCAAGGCCGCCTCCCTCCATCCTCTTCGGTGCGACTCCGGCGAGACTTCCGCGGTGCGACTCCAAGGAAGAAAGGGTGCTTCTCCGTTCGGTGCGACGCCCGTGGAGAGAGAGATTCTCCACCTTATCTTGTGTGTTCATCTTCTTGGTTGGGTAACCCCTCTCCTTGCTAGTGATTCTTTCTACGCTTAGTTTGTGGAGGTTTTTGTCGAATCGTTTTATCCTTGGCTTTAATTTTCTCGCTTGCAAAAATCTGAAATCTAAGTGTTGTTATTGAATCTCTTGTTGTTCGGATCGGGTAGATCCGGTGCGGGAGCGAAACTTGGCCTAGCCTTGATTTGCTCTCCAAGATTGGCGCACTTGGCTCTAACAAGGGAGTTAATCTCAACTAACGCTTTATCGCCGCTTGAATGTTTACCACCGCTCCAAGAAAATTGCCGCTGCGTTTTGAAATGAATCGATTGATGGAATAGATGCTTGTGTAGGTGCGGTGAGTTGTGTGCTTGTTGGAGAGGTAGGTCTTAAGGACGTTGTATCGAGTCCGGCTTACGGTGAGTTGTGTGCTTGTTGGAGAGGTAGGTCCTAAGGACGTTGTATCGAGTCCCGCATATTTTTATCTTCGGATTTGGAGAGCCAACCGACCCATTTTCGTTCATTTTTGGTCGGATCCCTCCATGGTATTTTATGCTCTGTGATGAATGTTTGTTTCGTTATCGTAACGTCCACGTCGTCACGGTACCCCTACATCAATTTGGCATCAAAGCCGGTCGTTTCAACTCCCACGTTGCAAACATCCTCGCTGCGATCCTTGTTAGTCGTTCTAATCAATAGGAAAATCTGAAAATTTTCGGATTGGTCTGCGTTTAGTAAAAACTCAGAAATTTAAAACTTGTCAGAAAAATCTGAAATTTTTTCTGTAGCTTCCTGCACGTATTTCCAGCAACATTAAAACTGTAACTTTTTCGGTTCGTCCTCGTTAGGTCGGCCTGAAAATTAGAACCGTCGTAATTCTGTCTAGGTGGTGTGCGAATAGCGGTCTGAAATCTGAAATTTTTATCAAAATTCAAAAAAAACTTTTTTAACGATCCACGTATTACGCACATCAGGAATCTATAAAAATATCCTATGTTCAATCTAGCTACAGCCCTAGGAAAAATCATCTTCCTAAATTTTTCCTGAACCTGAATGCCCACCAGGCTAGGAACGGAGTACGCGACACCGTCTACGTCTAGGATGGCTGCGAATCAGCAAAATGATCCTAACACCGTGGCCATAGCAGGTCTACGTACTGAAATAACTGAGCTTAGGATGATGTTAGAACAAATTTTACGGAATCAAGGAGGACCACCACCACCACCCGTTGATGTTGAGGGCCAACCGGCAACAACCGGTCACTGATTCAGATTCTGATGGGGACCCTCCCCGAGTGACCCCTCGAGAATGCCGCCCCGAGCGTGGTTTCGATATCACTAGAGTCATCAAGATTGATGCCCCCACCTACGATGGAATGCGAGCCGCCCCTCCCCCTCTCCGCCCCTCCTTTCTGGGCGAGGGCGAGAGGGGGGGGCGAGCCGCCCCTCCTTTCTAGGCGAGGGTGAGAGGGGGGGGGGGGGGGGGGCGAGCCGCCCCTCCCCCTCTCCGCCCCTCCTTTGTTGGCGAGGGCGAGAGGGGGGGGGGGGGGGGGGCGAGCCGCCCCTCCCCCTCTCCGCCCCTCCTTTGTTAGGCGAGGGCGAGAGGGGGGGGGGGGGGGGGGTGAGCCGCCCCTCCCCCTCTCCTCCCCTCCTTTCTGGGCGAGGGTGAGAGGGGGGGCGAGCCGCCCCTCCCCCTCTCCGCACCTCCTTTGTTGGGCGAGCGGGAGATCTCTACTTCCACCGCTCGCCCTTCTCTTTTCTTACCCTGGATCATACTGAATAATAATGTTAAAAAATATCTTGTACCTCAAGAACATACTCGACGAATACAGGGTTGTACACCACCACTTGTTGAAAGAAAGGAATTTTAAGATTCAAGTGATGATGTACACAAAATAAAAGACTTTAAGTAAGCACGAAAGCACAAGGTAAAAACAATTATATGGTTATGATGCGGAAGACTTATTGAAATACAAGAAACATCTTATTGTAATCCATGATGATCCATAAAAAGATATATGGGTTAAATTTCAAAAGAAGATGTTTTTGTAAATCATTTTTCAATTAAAATCTTTAAATTTGACAATAAAGTAACCAAGCATGAAATAATGTTATCAAAAAGAGATTACTACAATGTTACTTTAATTCACAATTTCAAAACATACCAAACATTGTAGAAAACATGCTAGGCTATCTAGTGCATTTCATAAATGAATAGTAGTATAGAATTTGCATTAGGATCCAATACTCATGACAAGAAGTGTTATGGAAGATAATGATGTGCACATAAGTGTATTTTTGAGTAGAGTAGACAAATGTTTTAATCAAAAATACAAGTAATATGTAAAGTAAGAGCACAATTAAACACAAATAATTTTACTTCCACAAACTTCAATGCACAAAAAAAATGTGCAACTACCAAGGTGCTTTGCACACACAATGCTCATTAAGACTTATCAGGGTGCAAAGTAGTGCTTGGGGGATCACATATTTTATTTTATTTTAATATTGAAACTAGTGATCCGGTGTACTTAAGAGTAAGTGGTTTTTATTTTGAAAGAAAGATATGATTTGCACAAGATACTTTACTATTCTTTCCAAGGTGCTCAACCTCACAACGCTTATTAAGACTTATCTGGAGGTTCAAGTAGTGCTTGGTGGAGTTTTCTTTGTCACTTTATTTTATGATTATTGTTTTGTAGAAAGTTCTCCGAATACACTTGTTTGGCAAACCAATAGAATTTATGAAAACATAACCACTTTTCTTAACTTTTAAAAGTGCAAATAAAAGTAGTGCAGGTAAGATACTTGTGCAATTTTAATTCATTGTACTAATACAAAACATACACAAACATTTTTAGATTAAACACATATGTAGACAATGCCAAAATAAGTGAGTGAATAAAGATCATTATCAAACATAAAACATTTACTCATACTTAGAGGCATGTTAAGCGTAGTTCTACACAACTGTTACAATATAATTGATGCACATATTAATAGATGTATCAAAGCATGATGAAAACAATGTTCAAAGTAGTTTGAAAAAATAAATTGCAACATCATAGAAGTTTTAAATAATAGATTAAATCATGCTTGATTTTTAATGAAGTCCATATAGTATTTTTGATATTTTGAAGAATAATTTTGATTTAAAGCTTGAACTCATAAGATTGATCTTGGACTTCCAGAGGTCTACCCTATGAGAGGTTCGCCCGGTACTAGGTGATGTGATGAGATGATAGCCCAAATCACCCTTTCGCAAGATATATGTAAATAGAAAAGTTAAGTTCAAAATAATAGTTTTTGATATATATATATTTTTTGTTTTATATTTTTGTAATTGATTTTTGCTTTTAGAAATAGAATTTAAACAAATGACAAAAAAACCAAAAAAGGCAAAACATATTTTTTTGTAATTTGGCTTTTGTATTTGATTTTTCAAAAATGGAATAAAAGCAGAAGTGCAGAAATGAATAGTACACATAGATTAATATATTTTTAGAGATTTTTCAAAATTTTAAAAATACAGAAAAACACATAGGTGCGCTAGAGCTAGAGCGGGAAATAGTACACGATTTTTGATGATTTTGAAATTTTTGTTTGTTTGATCTTGATTAAGTGACCAAACAGTAGTTTCATGCGGAAATTTCAGAATTTAGGAGATGTCTATATAGTGCAAATTGCATGAAACATTAGCGATTTTGTATATGACTTTACCAAATAAATTTTGCAAGTGATATATTTTATTATATCTTCATTTTAATATTTTTTAAGGCTTATATTTACCAATGTAGTTTGAAAATGATAGGAAATGTAAGCATGAGAGGACATGAATGAACAAATCAAATATGCATGATTTTAGTGATTAACAATAATGTTCATGCACAATAATACCATGGATAAGCCCTAGATGAGAATACCCAGCCTGTATATCTTGGTAAACATATGAAGCCTAACATAGAGACAAATATTCTTTAGGCGACAATGTTAGTATGATAAGTTTGAGATTAATGTTATACCAAGGTTTGATAGTGTTTCAACGTATAGACCTAGAATGTAGTGAAGATTCTATTTGATTTGATATCAAGATGATTCGAAAGGTTTTAAACTAGAAATAAATCACAATACACACATAATACACCAACCATGGTATGTAATTATAATATCAATTGTCATCAATTACTATATCAATTATAATTCACATAATTGTGATAGAAATAATTGTTTTTATAAGACTTTTGATATGACTTATGATATATGATGTTAGAGAATTTTAGCAAAGGACATCAATAGATCAAGGTGGTGCTTGTGAATTCAATATTCATTATGACGGTAAATTCTTTCAATACATTTTAGTGATTTTCTTTTAATTAATTAACAATTTTGAATATATATGTGATTTTTGATAGGTGAACAATAGTGATAGTTTTGATCATGTTTGACATTAAGGAGTGAACACAATATAATTTTTTGTTGCGAACAAAGATAACCATATTGAAAGTTGAGCTTTCATTTAGATCTTGAACTTTCTTGTAGATTATGTTATTTCTCTAAACCACTTGTTGGTGAAGGCTAAAAAGTTTAATAGCCTAATGACTTGATTTAATTTTAAAATATCTTATAGCAAATTTAGAATTAGATTTATATGAATAATAAAAGATATTTACAGATAATGAATATGAGAGAGATAAATAGGTCATCAAAATTAGATATGACTTTTGAATTTTGATCAATTTGATTTTATAAACATATTAAGCTTTTAAGAGATAGGATCATATTTTCAATACTATATAGGATTACCATGTCATGATAGTTCAAAAGGAAAACAACAAGAAAAATAAAAAAGGACATTAAAGTACATCATGAAGTAGAAATTTGTTTATCTTATTTTGAAAAGTTTCTACTTCATGCATTTGATGATACCGAATGAATAAATGTTTTAGGTATCCAAAGGGGACCATGTGGGATGGTTCCTTTGGGTACCCAAATATAGCGAGATGGCTTTTGGGGAGACAAGTACGAATGGACCCTTTCAAGTGGAGTTAATGTTTCATTTTTAATTTTGGGTCTCCACTCATACTTATGTTTAATATTATAATTTTGCATTAAATTTCCATATTCATTAAATTTAGACTTAAAATAATGATGACATTTGAAATCATTTTTCATAGGAATTTTTTGCATATTTGAATTTATTTTATGAGATACATAATTTTGTAAATAATGGTGATTTTGATTTTGATTAATAAATCCTTTATGTTCCTTACTCCCATTATTAAACTTAGTTAAGATGTTCATATTCATATTCAACTTATTTTTAGATATAGTTTGTTATTGTGAATTTGTATTTACAATTTTCATAAGCAAGTTGATTTTAATTCATCATTCTTGATCTTTAAATTATGTTCAGCTTTATTATAAGCGATTATACTATTTTTAAGTGTGGAAACAATTGAATCAATATGATCTTGATAGTTGTTTCTATATTCATCAAATGTTTCATCCATCTCTTTAATTTCAATTTTGTATTCTTTACACTTAGCACAATCATTTTCCAAAGATAAATTTTTTAAACATAATATTTTATTTTGTTCTTTTATAAAAAGAAGTTCCTTTTCAAGTTCCTTGCATTTTTCTTTTAAATCATTAAATCTATACAAGGTGTAATGTTTTCAACTAAGGAGCCTTGGGTAGAACTAGATAAATTAGAATTTGATTCTTCATTAATTTTTGCCTTTAAATTTTTATTTTCTAAGAGCAAATGTTTATTAGCACTCTTTAATTTCTTAATTTTACGCTTTGTAGTTTGAAGCAATTGTAATGTAGAAATAGAAGTACAAAAGATGGGATTTGATTTCCTTACATTGCTTTTGAGAGAGGCATGATTTGAACATATAGTTTCTTTTACATCTTTTTGGCACTCCTCTTCCGAAGACAGTACTTCTTCTTCTTTTCCATTTGATGTGTGCTCCATTTATCCGTCATGAGAGGAGCATTCTTGAAGATTTGTGCAAGCTTGCATATTCTTCGGTTCTTGTGATTGTTCCATACCTGTAGAAGGAGAATCATACATTTCTTCAAGAAATTTCCATACTTTGTATGCATTAGAAAAACAATATATTAATTTGAAAATATCTTGGGATAAAGCACAGAAAATACTATTTAAAGCTTTTGCATTTAGATGACGTTTCTGTTTATTTGATTCATTGCTGGTCTAACTATTGCTATATCCCATGCATTGATATCTAAATTTTTAATAATTTTTTCCATTAAAAATTTTCACCCTTTATAATTTCTCCCTTCGAATAAAGGTGGTTTAAGAGATTTTTCTTCTTCATAAAAATTTACCCCACTAATAGAAGCGAGATCATGAGACGCCGTTATTCCTGGTTGTTAAGCTGATTGGAATAAAACCGCTCTGATATCACTTGTTGGATCGGTAGGCGCCCTTAGAGGGGGGGGGGGGGGGGGGGTGAATAAGGGTTCTAAAAACTAATATTATATTTTGAAATACTTGCTTATGATAAGAGAGCAAAATAGTGATTTTGTTTAAAGATCTAAATTATTTTATAATAAAGGAGAGGATAATAAACAATTTAGAGAAATGAAGAACAAATCAATTTTCTTACACAAAGAGAGACATGATTATTATTAATAAAATTGATTACAAAATTTTGATTTCAATGACGCTAGAAATCAAAGCAAAATATGAAAGACTCTTTTTGTTTTCAATACTGACTCGTATCCCCACGAACCGGTTGGCTTTAGCCGATCCTTCCCCGAATACGGCCTCAAGCCGCTCTAGCTAACCCTTCCCCGAATATGGCCTCGAGCACCCCCTAGACCTACACCCGAGACCTAGTAGCCAACACGAGGTGAATTTCTGCCATAAGTCCTACCTAGACCTAGTCGCCAACACGAGGCGAGTTCACTAAATGATTATAAGAAAAGATGTGAAATAAATAAACAACAATATAAGAACTCCCTATATGGATATGTTGGAGAAGTAGATGAAGACCCGCAGAGTATGATCATAGTCGATGCGGTCTTTCGTCACGATGATGACGCGTGTTGAAATCTTCTCCACGGATGTCCTTAAGCCTTTATGGATTTGTGGGAGTATCTCTCTGAACATTCCTCTCTATGCTGTGGCACGAAGCTCTGGAATTTTGGATCACAAGAGGATAAAGAGGACGGAGACAAGGGGTCCTTTTTATAGACTTAGCGCTAGCGCCTGCGCTAGTGCTACCGCCGGCGCTATCCCATTTTAAGACATATTCTTGTTGGATCGTCAGGCGCCCTTTGAGCGGGGGTGAATAAGGGTTTTCAAAACTTTAGTGATATTTTAAAAACTTTGTAATAATGCAAGATTAAGGCTTCGTTTGGGGGGACTTATTTTCACCGGTCAAGCGGTTACGACCGCATGAACCGGTCCGGTTCATGCGGTCGTAACCGCTCGACCGGTGAAAAAAGGTCCGGTCATGCGGTCGTAACCGCTCGACCGGTGAAAATAAGCCCTCCCAAACGAAGCCTAAGACAATAGAAAGTCAAGTAAAACAATTTAAATAAAGTAGAGACATGCTTTATTAATATCAAATCAGGTTTTACAAAAGTTGACTTCTATGATGCTAGAAATCGGTGGCGATGAATAGTAAACTCTTTTTGTTTTCTATCCCGACTCGCATCCCCACGAACCGGTGGCCCTAGCCTATCCTCCCCGGATTCATCCTCAAGCCGCTCTAGCCAACCCTTCCCCGTATGTGGCCTCGAGCACCCCCTAGACCTAGCCTAGATCTAGTCGCCAACACGAGGCAAGTTTCCCCCTAAGTCCTACCCAGACCTAGTCGCCAACACGAGGCAATTTCACTAACCGTTTACACGAAGAATATGAAATGAAAATAAATAAAAACTCCCTTCTAAAATCGGAGGCGAAGATCCGCTGTAGAATAAGCATTGTAGAAGCGGACATCATTTGGATCCGGCGTGATGAGATTCTCCTTCAGAAGTTTGCAGAACTTTGGTAGGACATCAACTTTCGGCCAAGATAGCCTCTGGAATTCTAGCACTCTATCTCTCTCTAATATCTCTCTGATGTGTGTCTGAAATGAGAGGAGAGGAGTCCTTTTTATATCCTCAGCGCTAGCGGTTGCGCTAGCGCTACCGCCGGCACTATCCCATATTAGGACACATTTTGCGCGGCAGAATCTTTGATCCGAGGGAACAATTCCCCCTTGCCAACTATGTTCCTCGTTATCGCCTACCCTATTGGATATCGCCTGGCGCTATCTCTTTCAATAAGTTCTCCCGGCAATTTCGCTTTGAGCCAATATTTCGTCGAACAGGAATTCGTCGATCGTCGCTAGCACCTGCGCTAGGACTACCGCCAGCGCTAGTAGATGTATTGGATTTGAGGGCAACCTTCTTATGTAATCCTTGAGTCATGTGGACTTTGTTATCCTGCACACTTAAACACACAAGATCAAATACACATGGGATTTGTTATTCTCAAACTTAGGAGATTCGGAAGCCCAAGTTCCAACAAACTCCCCCTTTTGATAATAAAATCCATTAATTATAAATCAGAGCATTAATATATAAGCATGAAAGAAACATACTTGTGTGTTTGTGAGAGTGATGACTTAGGATAATTTTAGCATTTAGCATTTAGAATTGCTCCCCCTAAATACATGCTCCCCCTAAGTGAATGTTCTCCAAATATGTAAGCTATCATCTTAATTAAGTATTATAGTTTGATAGCAGATTAATATTTATCATGTTAGTTCTCCCCCTTTTGTTATTAGCAAAAGCGGGTAAGGAGACACCACTTAAATGTTGAGAATAAGATAAAGGCATGATCGAGCTTGTAGAGAATGAAATGAGAAGGGGTTTTAGAATTATTTTCATCACAATATTGTCATAAATCAGAGTTTGTAGCATAACCAAATAGAAGGTAAATGTAAAGTTGTGGAAGTCGTAGAAAAATACAAGCAAACATCTTTTGTAAGATATGATAATTAAAAAAATATAGGAGTTTGATTTTATAAAGAAGATGTTTTGTAAACATTTTAAACTCAATAATAAATTAACCAAGCATGAAATAATGATATAAGAAAGATAGTACTACAATGTTATGTTAATTCATAGTTTCAAAACATACTACTTTTAAGTAAAGAATAGTATAGAATTAGCATTAGGATCCAATACTCATGAGAAGAAGTGTTATGGAAGATAATGATGTGCACATAAGTGTATTTTTGAGTAGAGTAAACACATGTTTTAATCAAAAATACAAGTAATATGTAAAGTAAGAGCACAATAAAACACAAATAATTTTACTTCCACAAACTTCAATGCACAAAAAAATGTACAACTACCAAGGTGCTTTGTACACACAATGCTCATTAAGACTTATCAGGGTGCAAAGTAGTGCTTGGGGGATCACCTAGTTTTATTCTTCAAGATTGATTTTTATTGTGATCCGGTGTACTTAAGAATAAGTGGTTTTTATTTTGAAAGAAAGTTATGGTTTGCACAAGATACTTTACTATTCTTTCCAAGGTGCTCAACCTCACAACGCTTATTAAGACTTATCAGGAGGTTCAAGTAGTGCTTGGTGGAGTTATCTTTGTCACTTTATTTTTTGATTTTTGTTTTGTACAAAGTTCTCCGAATACACTTGTTGTTGCAAACCAATAAAATTTATGAAAAAGATAACCACTTTTCTTAATTTTTAAAAGTGCAAATAAAGGAGTGTAGGTAAGATACTTGTGCAATTTTAATTCATTGTACTAACACAAAACATATACAAGCATTCTTTAGATTAAACACAAATGTAGACAATGCCAAAATAAGTGAGTGAATAACGATCATTATCAAACATAAAACATTTACTCATACTTAGAGGCATGCTACGCATAGTTCTACACAACTTTCAATATAATTGATGCACATGGTAATAGATATATCAATGTATGATGAAAACAATGTTCAAAGAGTTTGAAAGAATAAAGTGCAACATTATAGAAGTTCTAAGGAATAGATTAAATCATGCTTGATTCTCATACGAAAATTCATACAGTTTTTTGATAGTTTCAGTGTTTTATATTTTGTATTTGAATTTATTTTTTCAAAGAGACATAAACTTTAAGCAAAAAGCAAGACATATTTTTTTTGTAATTTGGATTTTGTAAAAACAATAGACTTTAAAAAAAACATACATTTTTTTGTAGTTTTAACTTTTGTATTTTTGTATTCGATTTTTCAAAAACAGACTTTAAATAAGACATATTTTTTGTAATTTTAACTTTTGTATTTTTGTATTTGATTTTTCAAAAATAAAATATAATCAGAAGTGTAAGAACAAATAGTACATATAGATTAATATATTTTTAGGAATTTTTCAAAATTTTAAAAATACAGAAAAACACATAAGTACGCTAGCGCCGGCGTTAGCGCTAGCGCGGGAAACAGTACACGATTTTTCATGATTTTGAAATTTTTGATTGTTGATCTTGATTAAGTGTCCCAATAGTAGTTTTATGCTGAAATCTCAGATTTTTAGGAGATGTTTTCGATGGTTAAAACATGCAAAAATTGTGTTTTGTGAATGTGTTTTAACTCGAAAGATCTAGGACACCTAACTCAAGACATAATAATCGAAATCTTGCATCGGGAAGAGGTTTACTAAATATGTCAGCGAGTTGAGAGTCCGTGCCAATGAAGCTTACTTTTACATGCTCTTTCTTAATGTGATCCCTAATGAAATGATGACGAACATCGATGTGTTTGGATCTAGAGTGGTGTACGGGATTATATGTGAGGTCTATTGCACTTTTGTTGTCACATTTAAGATCAATGTTTTTAAGATGAAATCCAAAATCCTCTAGTGTTTGACTCATCCATAAAGCTTGTGCACAACAGCTACCAAGTGCGATATATTCGGCCTCCGTGGTGGAGAGTGCAACCGAAGATTGTTTTCGACTAGACCAAGCTACTAAAGAGGGTCCTTGAAAGTGACAAGTACCGCTAGTGCTTTTTCGATCTAGTGAACACCCGGCGTAGTCCAAATTGGAATAGCCGTGGAGTGTGAATGAATCATTGTGTGGGTACCATAATCCTAATTTAGATGACCCTAATAGATAACGAAAAATACGTTTTACCGCTTTTAAATGAGATTCTTTTGGATTGGCTTGAAAGCGAGCACATAAACATACGAGAAACATTATATCTGGTCTAGATGCACTTAAGTAAAGAAGAGATCCAATCATTCCTCTATATAGCGTTTGATCAATTGAAAGTCCGGATTCATCTCTTCCTAGTTTTAAAGAAGCACTCATGGGAGTAGAAGCTTGTTTGAGATTTTCAAATCCAAATTGTTTAAGCATATCGTGAACATATTTTGTTTGACAAATAAAGATGCCATCAGTTTGTTGTGAGATTTGAAAATTAAAAAAATATGATAGTTTTCCTACAAGACTCATTTCAAATTCATTTTTTATTACTAATACTACTTCATTACACAACTCTTCATTAGTGGCTCCAAAAATTATATCATCAACATATATTTGTAAAATAATTAGATCATGATTATTATGCTTAATGATGAGTGTGTTGTAGGCACATCCCATAACATAACCGTGCTTTAACAAAAACGATGTAAGTCGATCATACCATGCACGGGGCGCTTGTTTTAAACCATAAAGCGCTTTTTCTAATTTGTAAACATGATTAGGGAATTTTTCATTTATGAAACCGGGGGGTTGTTCTACATAAACTTCTTCTTTTATAAACCCGTTTAAAAAGGCACTTTTAACATCCATTTGAAATAGTTTTATTCGTTTAAAACTCACAAATGCCAAAAATATTCGTAAAGATTCTAAGCGAGCAACGGGTGCAAAAGTTTCTTCAAAATCTACCCCCTCAATTTGAGAATAACCTTGAGCAACTAAGCGTGCTTTATTTCTCATAATTCTAGATTCACCATCTAATTTATTTTTAAAGATCCATTTTACGCCAATAATTGGATGATTAGATGGTCTTTCTACTAGATTCCAAACTTTATTTCTTTCAACTTGTCCTAACTCTTTATTCATATCCAAAAACCAAAATTCGTCATTTAAAGCGGTGGAAACGTTTTTAGGGTCGATTTCGGAAACAAAACAAATATTTGAAAACATTTCATGAAGAGAGAATCGAGTTCTTACCCCAGTAGAAGGTTCCCGAATGACTAGCTCTTTTGGATGATTTTTTGAGAAGTTCAACACACTTGGAGGTACATATTCAACTTCATTGGACTTCTCCTCCTCTTCTTTGGACGGTTCCTCTTCGTCGTGCTCCAAAGATGGCAAAGGTTCATCATTTGTACCTGTAGAAGGCTTCTCTGCACATGAAATAAACTCATCAAATTTAACATTAATAGACTCTTCAACCTTACTCGATCTTTTATTAAATATTCTATAGGCTTTACTGGTTGAAGAATATCCAAGGAATATTCCTTCATCACATTTCTCATCAAATTTTCCTAAAGAATCTTTTGTATTAAGAATAAAACATTTACATCCAAATACTTTAAAATATGATACGTTAGGTTTCTTTTGAAAATATAGTTCATACGGTGTGAGATTTAGTGATGGGCGAAGCATAACTCTATTCATTACATAGCATGATGTGCTTACGGCTTCGGCCCAAAACGACTTAGGTAATTTATATTCAGATAACATGGTGCGTGCTAGTTCTTAGATTGTCCTATTTTTCCGTTCTACAACCCCGTTTTGTTGAGGTGTGCGTGGAGCAGAGAACTCATGCTTAATACCTAACATTTCACAAAAAGATTTAAAATTTTCATTTTCAAATTCACCTCCATGATCTGAGCGAATGCACTTTATTTTTAAATCTAGTTCATTTTGAATACGAGTACATAATTTTGAGAATTCGCAAAATGCATCAGTTTTGGAAGAGAGAAATAAAGTCCAGCAATATCTTGAGAAATCATCTATTAGAACGAAGGTGTATATTTTGCCACCAAGACTTGCGGTGTTAACGGGACCAAAGAGATCCATATGAATTAGTTGTAATGGTTTTGAAGCAGAAATTTCATTTTTGCTTTTAAAAGATGATTTTGAAAATTTTCCTTTTTGGCATGGTGAATATAGTGAAGATAAATTTCCATTCAACATAGACAATCCTCTAATCAATTCCCTTTTTGCTAGTTTTAAAATGAGCTTTGTACTAGCGTGACCTAAACGTCTATGCCATAGTTCTAATTCATCATTTTTGGTTATAAAACATTTTATAGATGATTTGGAAAGATCATGAAACGAAACTATGTAAACATTGTGAATTCTAGGTGCAGTTAGTAACACATCTTTTGTTTTAGGATTAATAATTTTGCAAAGATTAGTGGATGATTCAAATAATACGTCTAATCCTTTATCACATAGTTGACTTATATATATTAAGTTATGTTTCAAACCATTAACATAAAGAACATTTGAGATAAGAAAAGATTCGTTACCCACTGTACCAACTCCCCTGATCCTTCCTTTACCGTTATCACCAAACGTTACGACCCCTCCTTTCTTCTTTTCTAGGCTAAGGAATTTGGCTTTATTGCCCGTCATGTGCTTGGAGCATCCTGAGTCCAAGTACCACACGTCCTCCATTTCCTTAGCCTTCCTGCAAATCTAGAGAGAAGATGAGAGTAAAGATCCAGATACCCAAGAGGTACCACCCATAGAGTAAGTGGATTTCTTAGGTACCTAGATTTGTTTTAAAGAACGTTTATATTCCTGCAAGAGCTAGACGTGTGTCCAAACTTAAGACAATTAGCACACGAAATAAAGGGAGTTGAGACCCTTTTCTGAATTTCTACGTTGCTCTTGTTAGATGATGTTTGGACGTTAGAAAAAACAGAAGATTTCTTATCAGCTGAGCTGCCGCCGACGTTAGTAGCTAGCGCTGGGAGGTAGGGTTCACTTTTATATCCGACCCCAAATTTTGCAGAACCATAACATTTGTTTCCCAAAATCATATCCAGGGATTTTTGACCAATCCCGAATTTTTTTATGGCAATATTGATGTCATGATTTTGTTTTTTAAGAAAAGTATTTTCATGTACAATCAAAACACATTTATTTTCAAATCCCTTTTTATTATTTTCAATTTGTAGAAAAGTGGTTTTTAGTTTTCTCTCTAAGTCCTCCTTTTCTTTTGCAATAGTTTTGTTTTGTGCAAGGGCCTTAGAAAGAGAAACTTCAAGTTCTTTTGTCTTAAATAAAGAGTGCTCACACTCTTGACATGAAACCTTTCTCTTTTCAAGGGAAATCAATTTTTTTTGAGCTTATGATTTTCTTTGATAATAGCTTCATTTTCACGATTTAATATAATATTATCTTTTATACTTTGATCATAGGATTTGCAAGTTAAAACAAATTCATCATAGAGTTCTTCGAAAGTAGGAGGAATTACCTCAGTGTCGCTAAGAACACTGGTGTCGTCATCGTTGCTTTTTGCCATTAAGCATAAGTTTGCTTCCTCCTCGCTACTTGACTCAGCCTCGTTTGACTCTTCCGAGGAAGAATCATCCCAAGTTGCGGCTTTCAGTACCTTCTTCTTCTCTTTTGCTTTGTGTTGTTCTTTTTGCTCCTTTTGATATTTTGGGCACTGACTTCGAATATGCTCGGTCTTTCTGCAGTGGTAGCACTCTGGTGGTGGTCTTTCTTCTTCATCTTTGCTTCCTTTTTCTTTCCTTGATGAAGAGGAAGATCCCTTTCGTCGAGTATCCTATTGGAAGTATTTGCGAAATGTGTTCCTTCTTTCCAGATTCCTGATGAACTTCCTAAAGTTCTTCACCAGGAGACCTTCTTCATCTTCATCATCATCTTCGATGCTCTCCTTCTTTGACATTAGCGCTAGCGCCTTTTTCTTTGGCTCTTTGTTGTATTCATCGTGTTGAATCTGGAGTTCTACCTCATGGGTTTTGAGATTCCCAATAAGGTTCTCGATCTGGAGCGTTCTTAAGTTGTGCGACTCCGAGATGGCTATCACCTTTGGATTGAACCTTGGAGGTAAGGAACGAAGAATTTTCCTCACCAAGTCCCCGTCTGAATAGGTCTTTCCAAGTGCCTTTGAGGCGTTGACGATCTTGGTGAAGCGTGTGTACATCGAGTTAATGTCCTCTTCGGTATCCATCCTAAATTTTTCATATTCAGATTCCAGTTGGAATAGCATTGCGTCTTTCACCTGCGATGTACCTTCATGAGTCACTTCCAATTGATTCCAAATATCATAAGCAGTTGTGCATGCAGACATTCTATTAAACTCAGTCTTATTTAAAGCGCAATATAAAGCGTTCATTGCTTTAGCATTATTTTTACACCTTAGTTTGTCATTATCATCCCATTTATCTTTTGGTTTTGCTAATGTCGTCTCTCCCACTACAGTTGTAGGTGGAGAGTACCGAACTTCTACCATGTTCCATACTTCTACATCCATAGTCATAAGAAAACACATCATTCAATTTTTCCAGTAGTTAAAATCTGACCCAGTAAAGAGAGGTGGTCGACTAACCCCTTGACCCTCAGGAAAAGCGAGATCATGAGACGCCATTATTCCCGGTTGTTAAGCCGATTGGAATAAAACCGCTCTGATACCACTTGTTGGATCGTTAGGCGTCCTTAGAGGGGGGGGGGGGGTGAATAAGGTTTTCAAAACTGTAGTGATATTTTAAAAACTTTGTAATAATGCAAGATTAAGACAATAAAAAGTCAAGTAAAACAATTTAAATAAAGTAGAGACATGCTTTATTAATATCAAATAAGGTTTTACAAAAGTTAACTTCTATGACGCTAGAAATCGGTGGCGATGAATAGTATACTCTTTTTGTTTTCTATCCCGACTCGCATCCACACGAACTGGTGGCCCTAGCATATCCTCCCCGAATTCGGCCTCAAGCCGCTCTAGACAACCCATCCCCGGATGTGGCCTCGAGCACCCCCTAAACCTAGCGTAGATCTAGTCGCCAACACGAGGCGAGTTTCCCCCTAAGTCCTACCCAGACTTAGTCGCCAACACGAGGCAATTTCACTAACCGTTTACACGAACAATATGAAATGAAAATAAATAAAAACTCCCTTCTTAATTCGGAGGCGAAGATCAGCTGTAGAATAAGCGTTGTTGAAGCGGACTTTGTTTGGATCCGGCGTGATGAGATTCTCCTTCAGAAGTTTGCAGAACTTTGGTAGGACATCAACTTTCGGCCAAGATAGCCTCTGGAATTCTAGCACTCTATCTCTCTCTAATATCTCTCTGATGTGTGTCTGAAATAAGAGGAGAGGAGTCCTTTTTATAGTCTCAGCGCTAGCTCCTGCGCTAGCGCTACCCCCGGCGCTATCCCATATTAGGACACATTTTGCGCGGCAGAATCTTCGATCCGAGGAAACAATTCCCCCTTGCCAACTATGTTCCTCGCTATCGCCTGTGCTATCGGATATCGCCCGGCGCTATCTCTTTCTATAAGTTCTCCCAGCAATTTCACTTCGAGACAATATTTCGTCGAACAGGAATTCGTCGATCGTCGCTAGCGCCTGCGCTAGGACTACCGCCAGCGCTAGTAGATGTATTGGATTTGTTGGCTCAACTTTGAGGGCAACCTTCTTATGTAATCCTTGAGTCATGTGGACTTTGTTATCCTGCACACTTAAACACACAAGATCAAATACACATGGGATTTGTTATTCTCAAACTTAGGAGATGCGGAAGCCCATGTTCCAACAATTCTGCGTGGCAGAATCTTCAATCAGAGGAAACATTTCTCCCTTGCCTTCTGTGCTCCGCGCTATCGCCTGCGCTATCGAAAACCGCAAGGCGCTATCTCCTTTTATAAGTACTCCCGGAATTGCGCTTAAGCAAACATTTCGTCGATCGAAATTTCATCGAACGTATCTAACAGTTCGTCGAGCGAATTTTCATCGAATGCATTTATGAGCATTTTATCGAGCGCCGCTTACAATTCCTCGAACGACAGCTAGCACCTGCGCTAGTACTACCGCCAGCGCTAGTAGGAGTGTTGGATTTTATGGCTCAACTTTGGGGGCAACCTTCCTATGTAATCCTTGAGTCATGTGGACTTTGTTATCTTGCACACTTAAACACACAAGATCAAATACACATAGGATTTTTTATTCTCAAACCTAGGAGATGCGAAAGACCATGTTCCAACAGATTACTTTGGAGAGAGTGATGTACGACCTAAACTTATCAAACGCAAAAACGATTGCTAGAAGCACCTTCTCGATAGTGGTGTAATTCGCTTGTGCCGACGTGAGTTTCTTGCATGCATAATTAATCAGGTGGAAATACTTGTTTACCCGTTGGCCTTATACGGCGCCTACCGCAATATCACTCATATCGCACATAATTTCGAAGGGTAGTGACCAATCTGGTGCGACCAGAATCAGAGAATTTATAAGTTTTTTCCATTATAAGTTTAAAATCCAAAAGACATTCGTCGTTAAAAAGGAAAGAAGATTCATTTTCGAGAAGATGGTTTAACGACTTCGTGATTTTAGAATTTGTTTGAATAAAACGCAGATAAAAACCTGTGTGGCCTAGGAAACTTCTAATTGCTTTTACATTCGTTGAAGGGGGGAGTTTCTCGATAACTTCAATCTTGTCCCTATCGACCTCGATCCCTTTGCCTGATATTTTTTGGCAAAGGACTAATCCTTCAGTGACCATAAAATGGCATTTCTCCAAATTGAGAGCTATATCCGTTTCCTCACAACGTTGTAGCACATGCTCAAGATTCTTTAAACAAATTTGAAAAGAATTTCCACAGACGAAGAAGTCATCCATGAAAACCTCCATCACTTCCTCTACTAACTCGTCGAAGATCGCCAACATACAACTTTAGAATGTAGCCGACACATTACAAATACCAAATGACATCCTTCGATAAGCGAAGGTGCCAAAGGGACAAGTGATTGTTGTTTTCTCTCGGTCGTCGTGCGAAATAGTGATTTGGAAACATCCCAACAAACCATCGAGGAAACAGTAGTAGGAGTGACCTGAAAGACGTTCTAAGATTTGTTCGATAAAAGGCAATGGGAAGTGATCCTTACGGGGGCATCATTTAGTTTCCGATAATTTATGCACATCCTCCAACCCGTAACTGTACAGGTTGGGATCAATTCATTACTTTCATTCGCAACTAGCGTTACGCCGCCTTTCTTTGGAATGACTTATACTGGGCTAACCCAAGTACTATTCAAGACCGGGTAGATGATTCCGGCATCTAAAAGTTTTTTTAACTTCAACCTTAATGACTTCTTTCATATTCAGGTTTAGCCATCGTTGAGGCTGTAATGTGTTGTGCAAATTATCTTTAAAGAAATTTTGTGAGTGCAGAAGGAAGGGTTGATCCATTTGATATCAGATATTTGTCATGCAATTGTGTGGCGGTGATTGCTAAACACTAGAGTCAATTAGGAAATTTCTGAATCGCTCAACTCGGATGATAAGATAACGGGTAGCTTGGAATTATTTTGTAAAAAAAATATTTAAGGTGAGGGGGAGTTGCTTCAATTATAAAATGGGTGGCTCTTCATATGAATTTTTAATTTTTAATTTTTCTAAATGTAGTGGCTCGTGTGGTGTGGAGCGAGAATTTTCTTCTAGAAAAAAGAGCTCGGCGAGCTCGGAAACGTTACTCGATGAGGAGACTACCTCAGGAAGTGAATAAAATTCATTCTCAAAACACTCTTCTAGGTAGAAACTTGAATTGTCATTCTCTAGAGTATTTCGCATCGAGGAATTTATACTAATAGTAACTTCATCATATCCAACATGTAGGAGATTTCTGTTACTTACGTCGATAATTGTGCGGGATGTGGCGAGGAAGGGGCGGCCGAGTATGAGGGGTACTTCGGCATCCTCTTCGATATGAAGAATGACAAAGTCCACCGGGAAGATGAACTTGTCAACCTTAACGAGAACATCTTCCACTATCCCTACTGGATATTTTAATGAAGGATCTGCGATTTGGATACTCATTCGGGTGGGGCTAGGATTTCTTAGACCTAACTTTTTAAATAAAGAAAAAGGCATGAGAGTGATACTTGCTCCAAGATCAGATAAGGCGTGTTTACTAACGAATTGCCAAATAGACAAGGGATAGAGAACTGTCCTGGGTCATTTGCTTTTTGAGGTAATTTGTTAAGTATAACCGCGGAGCATTCTGCGTTTAGGGAAATATGCGAAATATCTTCAAGTTTCTTCTTATTGGAGTGGAACTCCTTAAGATATTTCACATACTTTGGCATTTGAGAGATAGCCTCGCAGAAGGGTACATTAATATGAATTTATTTTAAAATTTCTAAAAACATTTTGTGATTTTTCTCAGCGCACTCGCTCCTAAGCTTGGACGAATACATAATATTTGAACTAGAAGCGTGCTGAGCTAACATAGCAGGAAATTTCGAAGATAAAATAGGAGGAGGAGAAGTAGGTACCTTGGGTTCATCCTATTATGAAACCACCTCCTTTTCGTTGTGGTGGGTAGTCATGTTCGCGCTCTCCCTTTGATTTGGCTCCGTATTTCCTGGTAGAGCTCCTTGCTGACTCTCGGAGAACATTTTTGCTAGCTGCCCCACTTGATTCTCTAAATTTTTTATCGATCCGGTGAGGTTACGGATGTTCGATTCATTTGTAGCAACATATTTTGCAAAGACCTCTTCAAGTGTAGGGGGCTTTTACTGTTGCGGTGGAAATCTGGGTGGATTAAAATTTAGAGGGGGAGTTTAATTTAGAGGCTGATTAAAAGGTTGATTCAGATTTAAAGGACACTGAGCATTTCCTTGGTTGCCCCATGAGAAATTCGAATGATTCCTATAACCCGCATTGTAGGTGTTATTGTATGAAGCGGAGTTCGGGTTATAGGAAGGCCGGGGCGGATTTCCCATATAGTCAACATGCTCTTCGATTAAAACATTATTAGCCCATGGAATGGCGGAGGAAGCAGACATCTCCTCCACTTTCTTAGTTAAGCACTCAACTTGTGAAGCTAAATTTAAAGTAGCGTCTATTTCAAAAGTTCCGGCCGGCTTGTTAGGCCGCGCTCGGGGCAAATTCCATTGATACGCATTCATGGACATCTCCTCAAAAAGCTCTTGAGCGGCCTCCAGGCTCTTTTTATTCAAAGTACCCCCGACGACTGAATCAATTATTTTCCTTGTTTGGAAATTCAAGCCATTATTAAATATTTGTACTTGTTGTAAAGAGGAAGTGTTTGGTGAGGGCATCTACGCAAAAGCTCCTTGAAGCGCTCCCATGTGTCATAGAGAGTCTCCGAGTCGATTTGCATACATGACGCAATATTTGTACGCATTTTGGCGGCCCTTGAAGGCGGGAAATATTTAGGAAGAAAATTTTTACGCCATATCGGCCCATGTAGTGATGGACTCCTTAGGAAGGGAGCCCAGCCACTGCTTGGCCTTACACCGCAAAGAAAAAGGAAAAAGACAATCGAATGGCATCATCGGTGACGCCATTGATTTTGAACGTGTCGTAAATTTCGAGAAAATTAGAAATGTTACAGTTTGGATCTTCATCTGACAGACCATCGATGTTCACCAATTGTTGCACCATTTGTATGATGCTAGACTTGATCTTAAAGTTATTGTTCTCCACTGCAGGGAGAACAATACTCGACTATGTTCCTTCCAAATTAGGCCACGCATAATAGGATATGGTCCTTTGCGGGGACTCATTAGGATTGGGCGCATTAGGATTAGGAGGATTAAGATCCATATTTTCTTTATTAGTGTCCCTGATCGACTCTTTGAATTCTATGTGTGTATCCTGATCACGAGAACGGCGACGCCGCAAAAGGGTTCGCTCGATCTCTGGATCAAAAAGAATATTCGAAGAGCTACCCGGGTCTTACACTAGAAAAAGAAAATGGGAGAGAAGAAAAAAAAGAAAGAGAAAAGAGAAAAGAGAGAATAATAAAATAAAACAAAAGAAAGAGAAAAACATAATTATTGTTATATTTTTTTCTTCTTTTAGGCCGATTAAGTTAAAGTTGGACTTCCCGAGGTATCATGAGGGGTTCCCAACGGTACTATAAGATGCATTTTGTCATGACAAGGTCATGACATTGCTCTAAGAGACCAAAATGGCCCTAAGAACTAAGGTTAATAGGTAAAAAACACCTTGGTGTGCAAATAGCCAAATTTGAGTCCAAGGTTTAGTGCTTGATATTTAAGCTTCCAAATGACCAGTTGACCCCCACCAACTCTTCCTAAACCCCTTTACGAAATCCCTTGGGTCACTAAGGCCCCCTTAGGGCCAACTAAAGTGGTCAAATTGACCAAAACCCACCTTGGGGTGCTAATAGCCATTTCTGGCAATCTAACCCAGGGTTAGCTAAAAGGGTCCCAAAATGACAAGTTGACCACGCCATGACATCCTTATACACTTAGGGAGTCCATTAGGTCACTAAGGTCCCATTGGGGTCAACCCTATGGGTCAAATTGACCAAAGTCCACCAAACCATAATTTGGTCAAACCACCCTATTAAGTGTCAATTAACCCCAATATTGTCAAAGTGACCTCTGACGAGTCCCATATATATACACTTTGATGGACTCATACGGGCTAGTTTTCACTCTCTTGTGCATCATTTTCGAGCTATTATTGCATATATTTCTCTTATGCTCATTCATGCGCACTTGCGTGCTTTGTGCTCCTTTTATGCCCGTTTGGTGTGCGTTTGCGCTCCATGTTATTGGGGGTAAGCACATAGTGCTCACCAATCTGTTTTCTCTGTTAGATTGGTGCTGGAGGTGTATTCCCAGCTGGATTGTTGTTCTTATAGGTAGTTGGATCACCCTATTTTACCCCAAAAATCATGTTTATTTGTATCGCACGATCGTGCATTTTTATTGACGCACGGACAGCTGCGGTCGTGCGCCTTCATCTGGGTAGGAAAACCAGTGATCTGAATTTGGTCGTGTGTTTTTACGCACCGGCAGTTGCCCGTGCGTGAAGGAAACGCACGGTCGCCTGTTTCATCTGTTTTTCAGCCAATCTAAATTTGTTCGTGCGTTTTTGCGCACAGGCGGATTCGCCCGTGCGTGATTAAATCGCACGGGCGCTGCTGCTTCTTCCTCAAGCCAATTTATTCGTTATATAACGCACGGGCAACGCACGGTCGTGCGTTTGCCCGTGCGTGACTAAATTTATGACATTTCATTATTTAAGGCAGGAAATCCGCTGGAAGAAGGGATCCCCCACAGGAAAAGCTTCAGAGCCCGCCATTTTCGCCCAGTTTCGTCGCTCCACCACCGTTCGACCTAGGAGGAGCTCCGGTGCCCTTTGGCTTGCAAATCTTCCACCAAATCTCCCTCCTTGGCCTCCTCCATCATCCTCGAGCTCAAGAACGCCATAGACGGAGAGCTTCCGCTGCATTCAATGTTGATGAGTCCTGATCATATACACTTTTATGGACTCATCTGGGCCGTTTTTCAGTCATTTCACCGCACTTTAGCCCTGTTATTGTTTATATTTGATATTCCATGCTAGGTGCATCTCTAGGCCCATTTTGGTGTGATTTCATGCTTATCTTCATTAGTAGTTTTCATGTACTGTTAGGTGCCACTTTCAGTGGCTAGATTCGTGGTTGTGCTGGATTAGGAGTCGTGTAGGTGTTCCCGGTGCAATTCTGCACAGGAACACTGCGCACGATCACCGGTTCTATTGCGCACGACCACTGGTCGTGCGCCACTGATCGTGTGCACTTAACCCTTTTTTCATGAGTTCTGTTTGGTGCAGTGCGCACGACCATCTACGATAGTGCGCACGACCACCGGTCGTGCGCCACTGTTCGTGCGCACTTATCATTAATTTTTTGAGTTCTGTCTCGACCAGTGCGCACGACCATCGACGATAGTGCGCACGACCACCGGTCGTGCGCCACTGGTCGTGCGAACATGTTATTTTATAATTTCTGTCTTTGCAGGCTCCGTCCAGGCAGAGCGCACGATCACAGGATTCTAGTGCGCACGACCACTGGTCGTGCGCCAATGACTGTGCGCACTGTTTAATTCCAGCGCCTATAAATTCCGCTGCTCGCGATTTAGGTCGGATCGCTCGCTGTTTTCCGCCGTTCCTGCTCCAGTTTCGTCCGACTTCGCTCCTCCACCGTCGCCCACCATCTAGAGGTGCTCCGGGCTTGTTCTTCACGCCAATCTTGAGCCAGAGTTACCTCTCGGCCTCCTCCTTCATCCAAGAGCTCCAAAGGAAGATCTAGCCGCCATCTCCATCGAGCAAGAGGAAGTTTGCAACCTCTACCGGATCGTGACACGAAGAAGACGGGTCCATTGGAGAGTCGTGACAACTCTCTCTACCCCGGACGTAGTTGCGGACCGAGCTTGGACGCGGATTGATAACCCGGCGATTCCAACCGTGAATCTCCAACGAGCCTTCGGATTCGGTCGATTTCTTGCCTTGTTCTCCTCTTATTGATTGTTGTAATAGTTAGATCTTTTGTATTTTGATGAAGAACACTGTAGAACTTGCTATTTAAAGTTATTTCATGTCTATGTGAAGTACCATTTTGTTTATTTGTGTGCTTGAGGTGCGCCACCATCCATCCTCCATCCCTCCATCACGTTCGTGTGCCGCACTAGCAATTGCTAGTGGCGTGCCTGTCGAAGAGGTGCTTGCGACCCTCATCTGTATGCCTACTCTTCCATCCGCCTACCGAAGCGTGGTATCGCGGCCCGTGTATTCCATCCCACCTAACGAAGCAGCGCGCTCAAGGCCTGCATAGTTCGATCCGCTTGCCTACTCGTCCATCCGCCCTTACGAAGTAGCGCGTTCAAGGCCTACGTAGTCTTCCATCCCGCCGAGCGAAGCATTGCATAGCGGCATTGCATAGGAGTAGTTGATAGCTTTTATTTTATTTTCCAAAAGCCAACCCAACTCCCCCGCATTCCATCCGATTTAAGGACGTCAATCTCAAGTCCTTCCTCGAAACCCAACTCCACCTTACTGTGTTCCTTGAGAGATCGATACTTGGGGATTCATTCCCATTTTATATTACTTGAACGATCGGTACACTGCCGTTTCGTGCCGCAGTCGAGCTACCGCCTATAGCGGTGTGTGAGATTTGCGCCATCAAGTTTTTGGCGCCGTTGCCGGGGAACACAGTCGTGTGAGGTTTTTGGAGAGGGAGAATCTGAGAGAGAAGCCCTTCCATTTGTAAATTGCATCTTTTATTTTATTTCTGTTCTTTCTATTCCTTCTTCTTGTTTTATATTAGGTTGCTTTAGTAATTTCTGTTTGGTATAGTATTTGCACAATAGCATTTTTATTTTGAATCGTATTATTTTTGCACTATGTGGTCACATCTCAATATCCATTGCCGTTGGTGTAGAGATACCTCCCACTCTAGTGATGAATGCCCTACGGAGAATAGTAGGCATAATTCTTATAGCCCAGCATATGGAGCACCGACTTCGTCTGGTACTCCATATGGTGCGCGTAAGTCTTATGGCTACTCTGCTGAGCCTTTACCGTCATACTTCTTTTCGGCTCCAGCCCCCGCTGTGCCAAAGAAGCCCGCAAGGCAGTGCCGGTTTTGTCGGAGCACTGATCATGTCTTGAAGGACTGTGCCGAGTATCTTCGCCAATTGGACGAGGATGACGAACCGGATATCCGGATCGTCCCAACTCCTAACTCTGGCGGCACACCTTCAACATCCGGTTATGTGTCTTTGTCACCTTCACATCTTGAAGGGTATGGCATGGACATGGTCACCGGATGTGCGGCTGATCTATGCACCGACACTGCTGAGCCTATTCTCCATGTGCATCCACCACTTCTAGTGGATTCGATTCTTCTCCCTGTTGTGCATACTACACTCGTCCCTGACGACATTGTTGATGATGTGTCGCAAGAGGAGGCGGTTGATCTTAGTATTGTGCCTACTCCTATGGAGGAGGACAACCTTCTAGGTGAAGAGGAGTTTTTCTCAGCACCGGTGGAGGAAGTCCAAATCCTAAGCTTGGCCACCGTTGATCCCGCCGAATCTTGTAGCATTGATGACAATGCAAACATTATTTTACTTCCCCAACCTAATGGGAGTGAGACCGGGACCACTCCCCCGATTTTTGATTCTTTATGTCATTCTTCTCTTTTATTTCCTGACCCCCCTTCTTCATCTGAGCCTGTGCAGGTTGAGTTTCACAGGTATATCAGGAGGACTTGGAGCATGATGCTCAAGTCAATGATGAGTGTATCCTCATATGTGAGGAGGTTTATTCCCCCTCCGTTGAGGAAGCTCCACTCATTGCCTTTTCCTCCTGCTGCCTCCCTGGTGGCGATACCTTGCTGGGCAAGGATAGTTTTGGTGAGATGAGTGAGGACCAGGCCTCCTCCTCTTCTTACTTTCTTTTCCCTCTACCTGTGAGGAGCAGGTATTATTATTTAGGTAGAGGGGTGACTGCCTTATCTCCGTATCGGTACCAGCTACCGAAACGGAAAATGGAGCAGTTACCTGTTCATTTCCTTTTTCATAGGCCCATTAGCTAGAACCTTCATGTTTTTAGAATAAGTCGTGCTGGGATGACAATAACCCCAATAGTTATCTTTCTTTTCTGCATTTTTATTTCATCTAATCATGTTTAGTTAGTAATATTTCTTTTCAGTTTTCTATTTTCTTTTGTTTTTGCGGAGCTGACCCCTGCAGGTATCTTTTCTGGATGGCGGATGCTGCAGCTTCATTTTAGCTTACACGCCAATCTTCTGGTGTGCTCATTTCTGAGCACTGGGTACTCTCTTTCCCTAGCCTTTCCTGATTTTCATGTCATATATTCTGTGGATTGTTTAGTTTAAGTCTGGGGGAGAGTAGTTTTGTTTACCCGCTCACGTGCACTATTGCACTGCATACTAGAAGATTTCATTTAAATTGTTGTTCATTTTCATTGCACACCACCGCACCCACTTGAGCACGTACTCGCCTGTATGCATGCTCTGTAGTGAATTTAATTCTTCTGCTTATGTGGGAAAGTCTAGGTGATGGCTTAGGACTATGTAGCAGAGTAAAATGTTGACTCCCGTAGTGCTCCTAGTCGAGTGCTCGGTTGCATAGAAATTTGTGTAGAGTAGACTTCTCTTTATACTTATGGTTTTATATTTTTCTTATTAGTGTAAATGTTGTTTACTCTACTCAAATGGTGAATTCGGTGGAATCAAACGGTAGCATAGGGATGTGTGTAAACGATCGCTAGATTCACATTGCTTGAGTCGGGAGAAAGGAGAATCTTTCTCGGTGGCTAGAACTTGCCCCAAGCGATTCTTGAAGCATGGGTATACGGTTAGTCAATTGTGTGAATGTGATTTAGGCCATCATTTTGGCCCGTTTGAGCCTTTGTGCCTATCCCTACCGCTATATCCTCGCTAGCCCAGTTGTGCCTACCCGTTCTTTGATTCAGCCCCACTTTTATTTCACCAAATCCCAAAAGCCAATCCTAGTCGCACACCCAAATCTGAGCTTTAGCTGTTTATTATTTTCATGAGTTGGGTTGTTGATGTGGTAATATGTTTGTGAAGATGTGGACGTGTCCTTTTGTTTATTTGCTGAAAAAGATACGAAAAGAAAAAAAATGAGAAAAAGAAAAGAAGTTAAAAAAAAGGAAAGAGAAGGAGTGTTTAATTGAAAATCTTTATGTATAGATTTATGTTTGGGAGTAGGCGGTGCACGCACCCATGCTGTTAAGTCCAAGTCTGGGGGTGTAGTGTACCCACGTGTTTGTGTGGTGAATGAGGATAGTTTCCTGCATTAGCTCATTTGGGGTTTAGTGCTTGAGCCATCGTCTTTATCATTGTATACCTCACCTAAACCCAAGCCCCATTTAAAACCTAAAGTCCTATTGATTCACGCATTTGAGTCAAACCAGTGCCGTGGAGAGAATGTGACCGGGCAAGCTTATGTTCACCATTTTGAGTAGTTGTAATATGCTTTTACTCTTTTAGAAATATATAGACTGTTTATATAATCAGAAATCTTCTCTACTATTTTTCTTATGCACGTGAGCATGCGACTTCGCATGGTACTCTGTAATTTTAAGCCATCTACTTTTCTTTCCCCGTTCGCTTAGAATTTGTTTGCTCGGGACGCGCAAACAGGTAAGTCTGGGGGTGTGATGAGTCCTGATCATATACACTTTTATGGACTCATCTGGGCCGTTTTTCAGTCATTTCACCGCACTTTAGCCCTGTTATTGTTTATATTTGATATTCCATGCTAGGTGCATCTCTAGGCCCATTTTGGTGTGATTTCATGCTTATCTTCATTAGTAGTTTTCATGTACTGTTAGGTGCCACTTTCAGTGGCTAGATTCGTGGTTGTGCTGGATTAGGAGTCGTGTAGGTGTTCCCGGTGCAATTCTGCACAGGAACACTGCGCACGATCACCGGTTCTATTGCGCACGACCACTGGTCGTGCGCCACTGATCGTGTGCACTTAACCCTTTTTTCATGAGTTCTGTTTGGTGCAGTGCGCACGACCATCTACGATAGTGCGCACGACCACCGGTCGTGCGCCACTGTTCGTGCGCACTTATCATTAATTTTTTGAGTTCTGTCTCGACCAGTGCGCACGACCATCGACGATAGTGCGCACGACCACCGGTCGTGCGCCACTGGTCGTGCAAACATGTTATTTTATAATTTTTGTCTTTGCAGGCTCCGTCCAGGCAGAGCGCACGATCACAGGATTCTAGTGCGCACGACCACTGGTCGTGCGCCAATGACCGTGCGCACTGTTTAATTCCAGCGCCTATAAATTCCGCTGCTCGCGATTTAGGTCGGATCGCTCGCTGTTTTCCGCCGTTCCTGCTCCAGTTTCATCCGACTTCGCACCTCCACCGTCGCCCACCATCTAGAGGTGCTCCGGGCTTGTTCTTCACGCCAATCTTGAGCCGGAGTTACCTCTCGGCCTCCTCCTTCATCCAAGAGCTCCAAAGGAAGATCTAGCCGCCATCTCCATCGAGCAAGAGGAAGTTTGCAACCTCTACCGGATCGTGACACGAAGAAGACGGGTCCATTGGAGAGTCGTGACAGCTCTCTCTACCCCGGACGTAGTTGCGGACCGAGCTTGGACGCGGATTGACAACCCGGCGATTCCAACCGTGAATCTCCAACGAGCCTTCGGATTCGGTCGATTTCTTGCCTTGTTCTCCTCTTATTGATTGTTGTAATAGTTAGATCTTTTGTATTTTGATGAAGAACACTGTAGAACTTGCTATTTAAAGTTATTTCATGTCTATGTGAAGTACCATTTTGTTTATTTGTGTGCTTGAGGTGCGCCACCATCCATCCTCCATCCCGCCGTCACGTTCGTGTGCCGCACTAGCAATTGCTAGTGGCATGCCTGTCGAAGAGGTGCTTGCGACCCTCATCCGTATGCCTACTCTTCCATCCACCTACCGAAGCGTGGCATCGCGGCCCGTGTATTCCATCCCACCTAACGAAGCAGCGCGCTCAAGGCCTGCATAGTTCGATCCGCTTGCCTACTCGTCCATCCGCCCTTACGAAGTAGCGCGTTCAAGGCCTACGTAGTCTTCCATCCCGCCGAGCGAAGCATTGCATAGCGGCATTGCATAGGAGTAGTTGATAGCTTTTATTTTATTTTCCAAAAGCCAACCCAACTCCCCCGCATTCCATCCGATTTAAGGACTTCAATCTCAAGTCTTTCCTCGAAACCCAACTCCACCTTACTGTGTTCCTTGAGAGATCGATACTTGGGGATTCATTCCCATTTTATATTACTTGAACGATCGGTACACCGCCGTTTCGTGCCGCAGTCGAGCTACCGCCTATAGCGGTGTGTGAGATTTGCGCCATCAAGTTTTTGGCGCCGTTGTCGGGGAACACAGTCGTGTGAGTTTTTTGGAGAGGGAGAATCTGAGAGAGAAGCCCTTCCATTTGTAAATTGCATCTTTTATTTTATTTCTGTTCTTTCTATTCCTTCTTCTTGTTTTATATTAGGTTGCTTTAGTAATTTCTGTTTGGTATAGTATTTGCACAATAGCATTTTTATTTTGAATCGTATTATTTTTGCACTATGTGGGCACATCTCAATATCCGTTGCCGTTGGTGTAGAGATACCTCCCACTCTAGTGATGAATGCCCTACGGAGAATAGTAGGCATAATTCTTATAGCCCAGCATATGGAGCACCGACTTCGTCTGGTACTCCATATGGTGCGCGAAAGTCTTATGGCTACTCTGCTACAACCATGCATGCCAATGGAAATCAGATCAATCCCGGGGAGGGAAATGCACCAGCCACCGGTCAGGCAGCCGATGAGAATGAAGTGGCTAGGCCGAGTCCCAGGACCATGAGAGACTACACTACGCCCACTATTGGGAGTGTGTACCCTGGATTTGGCCCGGCCATCATGAGCAACAATTTTGAGATAAATTCGGCCATCTTGAATATGATCCGCAACCAGGCCCAATTCTCTGGGTTAGTCAGTGAAGATCCCCATCTTCACTTGGCTGAATTCACAGAAATTTGCCGAACATTTTGGTACGCTGGGATCGCTGATGAGACGGTGAAACTCGGGCTGTTTCCATTCTCCCTCTGAGATAAGGCGAAAGCATGTCTTCACACGATACCGCCCGGTACAGCCACCACTTCGGATGCTCTGTAAATGAAATTTTTGACAAAGTTCCACCCAGTTGACAAGGTTGTGAACTTGAGGAGAGAAATCGCTACCTTCTGACAACATGATCAGGAGACTCTCGCAGAGGCATGGGAAAGGTTCATGGACCTTCTCCGGAAATGCCCCCAGCATGAGCTGCAACCATGGAGCCTAGTGGAAAATTTTTACTTTGCAATCGAGCCCAATTACCGGGCCATGATTGATGCAGCTGCAGGCGTAACTCTGATGAACCATACCCCCGAAGACGCATTGCAGATTCTCCAGGACATTGCCATTCATAGTTCATTCTGGACTGCTGGAAGGAATGCCCCAAGGAATTTTCGAGGACTCTTTGAGGTGAGCACACCTGGTGCATCTACTGAGATGACATCAGCACCCTATGAAAATATCATGCTGCTTAAGAATCCGACCCTTCCTCCTGCCCCAGTGATGGTCATCTCATGTCAAGGTTGTGGAAGCCCGGGGCTTCATGCATATGAGTGTCCCACAGGTGAGCAACCTACCGAAGTATCTTATGATGAAAGCATAAATTATATGAATGATCAAAATCGTGGAGCACCTTTTAATAATGCTTATAACCCGGGTGTGAGGAATCACCCAAACTTCTGCTGGAAATAAAACTTTCCTGGCCAACGATGACAAGGAGGCTCGCATCAATTCGATGCTCAAGCCTCCGGGAGCCAACCGCGGCCACAACAACCGGGTTATACACAAAATTCCCCAGCCCCCAAGAAGAGCAACCTTGAAGAAATGATGGAGAGATTCATGCAGGCTGCTAACTCTAATATGGTTTGCCAAACCACGTCCATGCGAAGCTTAGAGACGCAATTGGGCCAATTGGCTCAACTGCTAACTGAGCGTTCGCAAGGGACCCTTCCTAGCAACAATGAAAAGAATCCAATCAATCAAGGGAAGAGTCTCACCGATGCGGAAGTAGGTGACCCAAGTGAGTTGGTAATAACATGCTCCATAAATACTGTTGAAACTGCTGCCTTGTGTGACTACAGTTCATCCCGCAACGTCCTTGCACTGCAGTACATTGCTAAAATGCAACTTGAAATGAACACGGATTACCGGAAGTCCCTAGTGCTTGTGAACGGGACTATCATTCAGGCGGAGGGAGAAGTAAGAAATGTTGAAGTTGTAATCGAGGGGAAGGTGGTGGTCGCCGATTTCCAAGTATTGGGACCCCGTGAGAATTAATCTATCCCCATCTTGGGAGTACCATTCTTGAAAGAGAGCGGTGCCACTTTGGACTTCTCTGCGGGGTGTGTTATCTTACCTAGTAATGTAACATCCCCTACTTGCCCCAAGATTGCAACTGCAACATCATTTTGCTCTCCCCAATTTATTATTGATGAATCACTTAGTAATGCAGAGAACAGGGAAGAAAAAGGATCATTTAACGGAGAAAATGAAGATCAGTCGAGCGGAGAAGAGGATGAAGTTGACTGTCGGAAAGAATGTGACTCGTAGAGGGAGGAGAACCTAATTTCTGAACCTGTCGAGTCGAACTTAACTCGGGACGACGTCCCATTGTTAGCTTGTAATGAATTATGTAACAAACCTATTAAATGTTCTATCTCTTGGGCTGATCCAGTCGCCACTTCGGTGACAGAAATGATGCCACCCACCACCAAGGTGGGAAATGCTGAAACTTATCAATGCTAGTGCTCTCCAACCATGGAGAAGCGTAAACAAGAGAGACTATTGCGTGGTGCATGCTCCGCTGCTCTCCATGGCAAGATGGCGGAGGCTAGGGAAAAATTGGGCGATACCAATTTTGGCCCTAAAGCTTTCACCTCCAGCCTACGAGCCACTGGGGACGGGCACTACAAAAGTGCTTATAGCTGATGTTATGTTTTTCTTTTCGTGTTCTGAGAACTTTGCGTGTGAACTCTTCTTTAGAATTTCTGCACTTTATGAACTTTGCTTAATACAGGTGTTTGGTCCACCTTAAGGACAGTAAACAAAAGGGATTCTTAGGAGACAACCCATGGGGGAACCAGTTGGTTCTGATCTTTTGTTCAGATTTGTGTTTATTATGTTTTGTTGTTTGTTTTACGCTAACATGGCAGGTTCAAGCTCTCGCTCGGGGGATGAGGAAGGAGAAAGTTAAAGAAGGAATTGCCGCATTTCTGGCATGCTCATTCGTGAGCATAGGTCCACTCTACCCCTATTTTCCTTAATCCATGAATTCTTTATTTTATAGGAATGTGATCAAGTCTTGGGGAGAGATCGAGTTATGCACTTGCACGCACTTTGCATAGTATGTTAGAATGTGCTGAGTTAGGATTTTCAATTTTGTTGCACACATTGCATACATTTGCACCTAGTTCACGCGTACTTAATCGCGCACACTTATTCGGTATTGCTGCGAGGTTCCCCGCTCGTAAGAATTGGATTGTGAGTGTAGGAGTGAGGGGTGGAGAAAAATGTTGACACGAGTAGTGCTCTAGTCGAGTGCTCCCATCACGCCTAGAAATTCAATTAGGGCCCGTTCGGATCATCGGAATTGGGGGTTTGGAATTGGAATTCATTTGCCAATTCCAATTTATGCTGTTCGGCGGCCCTAAAAAGAAGGCGGAATCGGAATTGGTATGAATTCCCATCGATATTAGATGTAGGTTACTTTCCGTGAGCTTCATTTCCGACCTCCCGACCTCTTCATTCGCGATTCCCGCACTGCGTCCTCGTCTTCTTCAGCGATTCCAGCGCCCGTCCTCGTCTTCTTCCGCGATTCCAGCGCCGCTCGTCCTCATCTTCTTCCGCGATTCCAGCGCCGCTCGTCCTCGTCTTCGTCCGCGATTCCAGCACCGCTCGTCCTCGTCTTCATACGCTGCTTGCGCCTCCTTTTTCCGTCGTCGACCTTCCTCGCTTGCAGCAGGTAAATATTTTTTGGCTTCATTTTTGCCCTAGAGCTTATGTGTTGTTCATGGATTTGTTCTTGGTGTGGTGTGTGTATGCAGGTTTTATCTCATTCATCATCGATTTCTTCATGGCTTCATTTTTGCCCCCATACGCATTTTTTATCTCCATCATAGATTTTTTTTTCAATGCTTGTGCTCAGGTAGAATGTGGTTTAGGGTCTTATGCTCAGGTAGAATGTGTATGTGGTGTGTGTGTGTGTATGAATGTGTATATGTGTGGTGTGTGTATGAATGTGTATGTGTGTGGTGTGTGTGTATTTTTTTTATGTGTGGTGTGTGTGTGTATGAATGTGTATGTGTGTTGTGTTGTATGTGGTGTGTGTGGGTATGAATGTGTATGTGTGTGGTGTGTGTGTATTTTTTTATGTGTTTGGTGTGTGTGTGTGTGTATGAATGTGTATGTGTGTGGTGTGTGTGTGTTTGAATGTATATGTGGTGGTGTGTGTGCATATGAAAGTGTATGTGTGTGGTGTGTGTGTGTATGAAAGTGTATGTGTGAGACTAGAAAATCATGCTAGATTACTTGCCGAAGTAGATGCTGAGATATTAGCGCAAGATGCAAGTTCAGAAAGTTTTGAGTACGTGGACGCAGTTGGTGCAGTTCAAGCAACACCCGAGTGGAGCACATTTAGAGATACTATGGCTATAAACATGTTTAATGAGTATCGTGCTCGCCGTGGGATATGAGTATCGTGCAACTTAAAATATATTTTGATATTTTCTTAAATCATATCGTTCTTTTTGTTGTTTTTTGATGTTTCTTAAATCATATTTTTGTTTCTAATATGATATCGTACAACACAAATATGGTGTAATTTTAATGATTACTGTAGGCACTTCAATTTATTTTATTCTATGTATGACTAAAGTGCAGACAGTAGATGGATAAAAGCAAAGGAAAAGGTGTCAAAGCTAGTGAACGATCTTATGTTCCCTGGACATCACAGATGGACTGTGCTTTATCCACGGCTCTCCTCGAACAACAGAGTTTGGGAAACAAGGCGGCTAGTGGATGGAAAAGTGTTGCCTACACAGCGGCAATTCAAGCATTAAAGGAGGATTGCAACGTCGAAATAAGTAAGGAGAAGATAATGGCTCGAATAAAAACATGGAATAAGTACTACCAAGAGATATCAGCAATGCTAGATACTAGTGGATTTGGCTGGGATTGGGAGCGCAATGTGGTGAAGGTAGACAGTGAAGATGTCTGGGCCAACTATGTTCAGGTAATATTTTAATTTGACAATTACTTGCATGTTTAGAAATTTTGAAAATTTACAAGTCTAATTTAAACTAAACTTGTAGGCACACCCGACAGTAAAACATTATCGGGGCAAAGTGATCGTGAATTGGGGCGACTTAGCTATGATATGTGGGGTTGATAGAGCTACTGGAGCTCATGCTGCTACTGCAACGGAGTCAATGAACGAGATCCACATTGATGATTCGGTGGAAGACAATGTGGTTGAGGAGGTCGAGCCACATCCCCAGAAGAAGAAGAAGACATCTGCGGTAGATGTTATTGCGGATGCTATTACTGCAATAGCGAGGAACATGGAGCATGAAAACAGTTTGCCTTCCCAGCCACCGCCTCCGATCTCAAAGGCAGACAGGATATATGCGGCCATTGCAGCTATTACAGATCTGACTGAGGCAGAGGTCATACAGGCTATCGATATGCTGAGTGTTGACGACACGAAGAGCGATGTGTTCATCGCTTTGCTGGTGCCAATTAGGAGGACCTGGCTCCGCTTACATTTACTCGATTGATTATATCTGAACTTATGTTTTGTATGCTGTGGACTTTTTTTATGCGGTGGACTTATGTTTTGTATGATGTTAATGCAGACTTATATTTTAATTCTGATATTTTAATCATGTTTAAAATTTAATTTTAATTTTATAAATTTTAAATTTCAATTCCGTCCATTGAATTCTGACATACAGCCGAACAGCGGAATTACCAATTCCAATTCTGATGACAGAATTCCTGCAGTTAGCCGAACAGCAGAATTGGAATTGAAGTCAATTCCAATTCCTGCGGGAATCAGAATTGACTTCAATTCCAATTCCTGCATCTCATTTCCTGCGAAACGAACGGAGCCTTAGAGTAGAATAAAATTCAATGTTATAATTTAATTATTTCTATTATAGTAGTTGCAATTTATTTTACTCTAGTGATGAATCCGGTGAATCCATCGGTAGCATAGGGTCGAGTGTAGCAGAATTAGTAGTAGCTTATTATTAGGGTCGGAAGGAATGATAACCTTTCTCGGTGGCTAGAACTTGCACTAGGTGACTCTTGAAACGATTGCGTTGAATAACTTATTTTTAAAGCGTGATGTAGGCCGTTTCTTGATCCGTTTGTGCTTTTGAAATCTTAACCAATGTAATCACCTTTGCAAACCCACTTGAGCCTACCTATCCTTCTTGCTTAGCTCCACTTAAATTTCACCAGAGCAATACGGCCAAACTTATTTTCTCACCAACAAATGAGTTTGAAAAGAAGTTTATATATCTACCACGTTTGGTGTTATCTATGTTGTGTGTGGCAGCTTTGAGAAAGCTAAAGGAGAAGTTTATAAAGTGCTTATAAAAGATTTATTTGTCGAGAAGAGAAAAAGAAAAAAGAAAAAGAAAAAATAATTGTGCAAAAATAACTTTCAAGTATAATCTCTCGATAAAACAATGTATGGTTGGCTTAGCACGCACCTAGTGTCCAGGTGAAGTCTGGGGGTGCTGTGTGGTTCTTGAAATTATTGTATTGGTGATTTTATACTCTTGAGTACTCAGGTTATGTTAAGTGTGTTGCCCATCGTTCTTCTACTTATCTAACCTAAACTCAACCTAAGCCAAATCATAACCTATAAGTCCTATTGTTTTAGAAATGAGTCATCTCATGCAGTAGAGAGATTGTGAACATGCAAGCCTATGGACACCAACTTTGATGGATTTCTTAGGAGATTGTACCGAATTTTGATTCGAGTAATACTCTACTCATTAGTCATGCTATTGTCCCTTATGCGCGACCGAAAGACTCACCGGGATTCACCATCCGAGTAAACTAGATTTCAAATTACAGTTCTAGAAATAGTTAAATATAATATTGAGTTAAATTCTATTCTAACGTATTTCTACGCACGTGAGCATGCGACTTCGCATGGATCTCTACCGCTCAAATCTGCTCTAACATCCAATTGTTCCGACGGGAGAGCTAAGTAGTTTGCCCAAGATGTGCAAACGGTTAAGTCTGGGGGTGTGATGAGTCCCATTTATATACACTTTGATGAAGTCATACGGGCTAGTTTTCACTCTCTTGTGCATCATTTTCGAGCTATTATTGCATCTATTTCTCTTATGCTCATTCATGCGCACTTGCGTGCTTTTTGCTCCCTTTAAGCATGTTTGGTGTGCGTTTGCGCTCCATGTTATTTGGCGTAAGCACATGGTGCTCCCCAATCCTTTTTCTCTGTCTGATTGGTGATGGAGGTGTATTCCCAGCTGGATTGATGTACTTACAGATAGTTGGATTACCCTATTTTACCCCTGAAATCATGTTTATTTGTGTCGCATGATCGTGCATTTTTCTTGACGCACGGACGGCTACGGTCGTGCGCCTTCATCTGGGGAGGAAGACCGGTGATCTGAATTTGGTCTTGCGTTTTTACGCACAGGCAGTTGCCCGTGCGTGAAGGAAACGCACGGTCGCCTGTTTCATCTGTTTTTCAGCCAATCTGAGTTTGTTTGTGCATTTTTGCGCACGGGCGGATTCGCCCGTGCGTGAGTAAATCGCACGGGAGCTGCTGTTTCTTCCTCAAGCCAATTTATTCGTTAAATAACGCACGGGCAACGCACGGTCGTGCGTTCGCCCGTGCGTGACTAAATTTATGACATTTCAGTATTTAAGGCAGGAAATCTGCTGGAAGAAGGGATCCCCCGCGGGAAAATCTTCAGAGCCCGCCATTTTCGCCTAGTTTGGCCGCTCCACCACCGTTCGACCTAGGAGGAGCTCCGGTGACCTTTGGCTTGCAAGTCTTCCACCAAAGCACCCTCCTTGGCCTCCTCCATAATCCTCGAGCTCAAGAACGCCATAGACGGAGAGCTTCCGCTGAATTCAAGGTGTAGAACATGAGTGACCTCAAGCTAGACCACGAAGAAGGCGGGTATAAGTAGAGGAAGGTGACAGCTCCAACGGACCCTGGACGCAACTGAAGACAGAGCACAAACGAGGCTTGACAACCCGTCGATTCTGACCCAGAATCTTCAGCATAGTCTTCGAGCTTCGGTTTCCTCTTTTCCCCTTTGCTTACTTCAGAGTTTTCTTAGATATGTTTGTTATTATGGATGATGATCATGATCATTGGGTTTTAGTTAATGTGATTTCATGTTTTTGAGATCCTTTGTGGTTCATGAGATTTGAGGAGCTTCGTAATCCGCCAGCCTTCTCGTTCACCCGCTCACTGAAGCACGACATCGCGGCCGTTGCATCCATCCCGCCTTGCGATGTGGAGTTTTGACCCTCATTTTATTTCTGTGTAGAAATTTAGGAAACCAAAATCAAAGCCCTGTTTTTCCTTTAATCTACTATAATAATTATATTCTCAATCCGAAGAATCAAACAATCCACGCGCATTCCTTGAGAGACGATATTCGGGGACGTATTCCCAACTTTATTACTTGTGCGACCGGTGCACTTGCCGAAACCGCATCAACCTCACTAAGTCTTCTAAATCCCTTTAGAGCGGCCAATGGGTCATAAATAACTCATTGGGTCAAGTCAAGTTCATGGTTTGGTCCAAAATTACCATTGGGCCCAGTTAGCCAAATTTGGCCCAATTAGGTCAAATGGACCCAAATCAACTCCACCAAGCTCAAATTCACCCAACAATATGTTCATGGACCCAATACCCTCAATGTGAGTTAGCCACATTGCCTTGGTTGACCTAGGGACAACCCAAAGTCCATAAACACTAATTTGGCCCCTTTATGTCAATTGAGCTCAAAGCTCAAATTAGATAGGATTAGCCAAACCTAAAGCCCAAAGGGTGTGCCCATAATTCCATGCCATCTGATATAATTCAGAAATTCAAAATTTGGAGGCAAAACAATTAGGGTTAATTAACCCTAATTATGGTCTTGGGGACAAGGAGTGGAAGGAGGGGATTGAGTGGCACAGGGCACTCAATTCATCTTCCCAAGCCTTCCTATGAGCTGGGGGAGTCATTCCCATCAGTTATCAAGAGGGAGGGGTTGCCAAGTTGCTGCCATGAATGGAGAAAGGGGGAGGCCAAAATTTACATTAATGGTGGCATGGGTAAAAGCCTTCCCCTCCCCCATTCAACTATTCTATCTCCTTCAGAACTCTCCAAGGAGAAAAATCACCAAGGAGATTGAAGGATTCAGGCTGAGTTGAAGGAGATCGAGCAAGGCATAGAGCTTGGATGGTCAGCCATGGAAACCTAAGGAATAAGGCTCAAAGCTCAAATTTAGGCCTGAACTCCTTCTCCTCTCCCCTAGTGCTAGATCTCAGTTTTTTCTTTTTGAATTTCGTTAAGAAATGAGGAAGATACCACAGTTGATTTCCAAACTTTGTTGGCCGAAAATGGATGATTTGGAAGTGCAACTCCGACCAACCCCGACCATGTAGCCACTACAAATCGAAATCCCCCACTCATGTGAAGCTTCCCCATTGGGGGTTTAGACGGAGATCAAGAGTGGTGGCTGTAATTTGGATCTAAAAATCGCACAAAAATCTGTCAAAATCAGGCTCATGGATAAGATGAATAATAACTTTGATTTTATAAGTATTAAAAATAAATAATATTTTAATATGTTGATTTTATTATGTCACAATTAGTACATAGACTTGCATGTTGTTTTTTATCCCTTTAGACCCAAAATCAGAAGTAGTAAATATGAAATTTGTAGTGCTCTGTGTTAACTTTAATTTGCCACTGCTTTTGTGACATTTTGTGTAGTGTAGCTCCCTGGGCACTCATTTTGGTGAATGGTGTACAAAGTGAACCGTAGGTACTAAATTGAGTGCCCCCATCATTTGACTCATCTAAATGAGCTGTTTTTTGGAACATGCATTGGTTATACCAAAACACATATCCTGCCCAAATTTGGGAATTTTTAGGAAACATTTTCCTAAACTTTTTGTAATCATTTAATGTTGTATGTCTAGTTTAATTAAGTGGCTAAATGAACTCAAATGACCCCAAATTTATGGTGGGTGTTGTTGAAACCAATTTCTTGGTCTCTTGTGAAGCTCGGGCCCTCGACAAGTCGAGGGGCAGCTACCCTTTACTGATCCCTCAGAAAGAGCAGACTGGAGATTAGGAAATAGACTAAGACCTTAGTCACAACGAGGAGGTCCCACCACAAACCCGGAAGATCATTGAGCGCTTCCCCTCCCAAGCCAAAGCCGAGACTGGGCACCTTGGAGAGCTAAACCAAAGTAACCTAGGGGAGAAGAAGCTCAGAGTACAGAGATCGGAATCCTCTCCCAAGGTGCCCCTCAAGGTCTATTTATAGTTTTTCTGGACAGGTCTACTGATAGCGGGATTCCGCCTTTTGGTTTTACTAAACGCACCCCAATTTGGCCTGCTAACAGCCAAACTCCGCTGTTCCGCAGGGTTATTGGCAGCCCACCAGGGACAGAGTGGTAATTTCACCTCCTTGGCCCCCTGGACCAGAGGCCGGAGAGAGCGCCTCTCCTAGCGCTTCTCGCAAACCCTCTCGCGAGTGCCGCTCGCGAACCCTCTCTAGGCGAGCGACCTACGAAGACTCCGCTCGCCTGCCCTCTGGCGATGACTACCAAGGCCCGGCCTCATATCCTCCTTCGCAAGGTCCTTCTGGCTCGCCACGCCTAGCTCTCGCAACCCTTCAGTGGCGAGATGGCTATTTCCAGCCCAATTCTCATGTCACGTCTCCTCAGGCAAACACGGGGTTGTACACAATCCCCGCTCTTTGCCAGGCTACTCTAGGCTCGCAGAGAATAGTCCAACCCCGGGTGTTCGCCAGCGACTGCGGATCTGTCAGGAATCTTTCTTGTGGGTCCCACCCCACTGCTATAAATACTTCCTGAGCTGGGGCGATGCGCCCCATTACTCTCTTATTACACCTCCTTACACTGTATCTGCTGGAGGATGCCTCTTTCCGAAGAACTCCGGGCTCGCTTGAGGGCGTCCAAAGCGGGAGAGCTCTCCACCATGGCCAATGCCGCCTCCTGGATGACTCGCCAGACCCCTCCCCTACTCCTGCGATAAAAAAGGTGAAGCCGGTCCGCCTACCCCCAGGGGGGATGGGGCCACTCCGCTGGACACTTATCCTGATGATAGGCCCACTGAAAAGGTAATGTACTATCCCTTTTGAAAGTGGAGGTTAGATCTTAAGTTACTCTAGAGGGGGGGTGAATAGAGTATTAAAACTTTTCCTTAGTTTTTATAGCGGAATTAAAATAGTATTATATATAAGTGTAAGCAGTGTGAGAATTATATTAACAGAAAAATTAAGTAAATGAAATCACACAACAAACAGCACAAGCACAGAAAATAACCAAACACAGAAGACACAAGGAGCTATAGTAGTTCCCAAATAAATCTGGGTACGTCTACTCTTCTACCACCCTTGGTAGGAATTCACTAGGATTTTTGATCAGGTGCCCTCACACCAAGGGATTTTTGTTCAGGTGTCCACACACCACAGAGCTTTTGTTCAGGTGCTCAAAACCAACTAGATTTTTTGATCAGGTGTCTTGCCACCAAGGAGGTACACTTTTGAAGGGAGTATTAACCCTGTACAAGAGAGGTAAGAAAGAGTTTATAGTGTTCTTCTCTGTCAAGATGCTGAGAGAAGACTCTAGTGGATGTTGTTGTAAAGCTCCCCCTGTCTGATTGAAGTATTTGACAGAAGATGGAGAAGCTTTCTCTTGAAAACTAAGATCTCCTGTAGCAGATTGATCTGGAAGAACAGGTTCTTTAGATTGCTTCTTGCTCTTTTAGAAGATCTGAATTTGCAGCAGATTCTGAGAGAATGCTCTTGAGGAAGATGTTCTCAGAAGAAATTTTTTTTGCTGCTTGTAGAAGAAGAAGAAGAAATACTTGCTGGGAGATGTGTCTCTTTCTTCTTTTTCTGCTGTATATATTCTTTGTATTCTGTAATAGAATAATGTTTGAATTCTGTCGACTGATTCATATATGTCCAAAAACAAAAACTGTCTTTAATGTATTCTATATTTGTGAATAGAATAATCATTCTTTAAGACATTCTTGGAATAACAACAAAACTCAAATGACTCTGGCAGGTCCTTTAATTCCTTGGCCGTGAAAAGATTCCTTTTCATTAAATGTCAACGGCTATTGCTGTCTTGGAAAAAGGAAAGAAGGGAATATATTAACTGAGTTTAATATCCTTTCTTATCTGTCAGAATACGTCCAAAGATATTAAATAGATCCGTTATAGTCGTCGTTTTGCTGTTAGGATAAATAGAATGTAGCTGATAACAAATCTGGGCTTCAATAAATGATCTGTCGAATGCTGGCTATAATCTATCGAGCGCCGTCCAGAAGATGTTGAACGCTGGCTGGAAACTGTCGAGCGCTGTCCAGAAGATGTTGAACGCTGGATGGAAACTGTCGAGCGCTGGCAACAAAAACTGTCGAACGCTGGGAGCCATCTGTCGAGCACTGCTAGCCATTTGTTGACCGCTGGGAACTTTAGATTTTATCTTAAGTTCTAGCTAATTTATCAGCCTAAAGACTTGACCCTTAAACTATACAATGGGGTCAACTGATCCTAATCAGTACATAGTGATCCTAGCCCAAAACAGTAAAAGGGTTGCTCCAACAATCTCCCCCTATTTGGGTTAGGATACTATTTGACAAATAAATCAAATAATAAATAACACAAAGATAAACAACAGAGCAGAAATATATCTGACAGAATTGAAGTGCTTCAGCAGATAATATTGAAATAAAATGCTCTGAGTTTAGAAACATTTATACTGAATTCAAGTAGTTCAAAGACAGAAGGAATTTGAAACTGTACTTTTTCACTGTGAGGAAGGCTTGAAAATGATTTCCCTGTTGGGATCTTCAGCTTGCTTCTTGCTCATGTAGCAATTTTCTGGACTTATGATTGTTTGAGATGTTGTAGGAAGAACTACTGCTGCTGGATACTTCTTTAAAAATCTTTCATCATTAAAAAATTTTCTGGAATTGTACTTTTCAAGCTGTTGCTTTCTAAATTCAGACAATGTGGAAAATTGAGAATGGTCCTCACCTTCAGCCTTAGCTTTATTGATTTGAGCAATAGCTACTGATTCTCTGAATCTAGCCATGTGAGCTATTTCATCTGTTTCTTGAATTTCTGGAGAAGGAGACCTTTCAACAGAATCATTTGCCTGCTCTGAGGTTTTATTATCTTGAAGATTCATTCTGCTGTGAAATAAGCCATTTGAAAAAGTATATCTGTAATCTGAAATTGGTCTGGAAGAACTTGAGGGAGGAGCTCTGGCTGGTGTAGAACTTTGAGAGCCACTGGAGCTTTTATGAGTTCCTTCATATCTCCTAGACTGCTGGGGGGCAGATCTAGAGAAGGAGGAAGACATCCCTGCTGATCCTGCTGCTGGAGGAGGAGGAGGAGGAGGGTGATTGAACTTAACTGGATTATCAGGCATATAACCAGTTTTCTTGAACTTCTTTCTTCTTTTCTGCTCATTTCTGTAGAGTGTCATCCAATGATGTGAGACTTTGTCAAGATAGATATTGTGGAGAATATAATATGGGATATCATTATCTGGATTAGGAGGCATGGGGATAGCTTTAGACTTAGCCTTTGTTTTCTTTCTTTTCCTTGACAGTGTATCATCAGAATCACTATCATTATCTTCTTCATCAGAATCAGAAGAAGAGATTGGTGTATCATATAAATCTGCTATCAATTTAAGAGCTTTTATCCTTTTCTCTTCAGCTTCATAAGCTTCATCTTCTGCTTTCCAGATCTCATCAAAGTCTGGAATTGGAGTTTCATCAAAGATAAAAGTTGGAAAGTCAGAATTTGTGATTGCTTCTTCTGACATTACAACTAGTTTTTCTTCTTGACTGAGAGCTTGATCTTGAATGAAAACTGTATCTGTAATCTTAACTTCAAAACTTCTAATTATCTTATTTAACAGAGCTTCATTAACTGGAGCAGTGCATGGGACAATTGCTCTAGAATAATTATGCTGTTGAGGTAAAACTGGTAGAACTGTACTAAATTGAGAAAGCAAATAAATAATATCTATAGAGGGATTAATAGAAACATTATTTATTTCTTCTGGACCTGGTAGAACTGGTTCTTCTGAAATTGGAAGAACTGAATTTCCAAGTGCTTGAGCATCTGGAGCATCTGGAGCTTCTTCATCAGACATCTCCCCCTGCCTAGCTTCAGGGAAACCTGAATCTAGGCCCCTAGAAGAAGGGACAGATTGAAAGGAAGGGAAGGAAGAAATCATTTCAGATAAAGCAGAAATAGATTGAACAATTGGAGCAAGTTTTGCATCCAATAACGGGTCTAGTTTGGGAAGGATGAGACCAAGTATCTGATCAGCTACAGAGAAAAGATTTAAATAAGTGAATTCGTGAGAATGAGAGGAGGATGGCTCAGAAGAGGGAGGAATAGAGATTGGTATAAAGATGTTTGAGACATCTACACCTTGTTGAGAGGGTTCTTGATGAGTAGAAGAAGAATGATGGATAGGGCATTGTGAATCATTATGAGCAGGAGATGGAGGTGGAGAAGAGTGATGAGGGAGGAGATCAAAAGAAGGAGGGGGAATGTCATCAATATGTGTAGAAGAATTGTAAGGTGGAGATTGTGCAGGGGAAAAACTTTGAGTAGTAGGAGGTGGGAGAGGAAGGGAGGAGACCAAAGGAGGAACTACTGGAAGGGTTAGGGAAGAGACTGAATCAGTCCTTGTGCCTTCAGAAGCTTGCTTGACTGACTTTGGATTCTTCTTTGGAAATACCCTTTCCCACTTAGCAAAGAGAGCTGAGGTCAGCTTCTTGCTAGCATTGATTGTTACCTTTGGGGAGACCAGAAGGTCTGGATGCCTTTCCTGCAGAACAATTCCTAAAATTCTTCCAAAGCTAACATTCTCCTTGGAAATCTTTTTCTTAATCAAATTAAACAGAAGTGATCCCCAGTTCACTTTCTTTTTCTCCATCAAGGCCACCATCAACAGAAATTGGTGCCTATTAACATAGTCATGTCCTGTTGTTTTTCCTAACAACACTTTGCCAACTATATCTGATAAGAATTTGTATTCCAAAGACAGATTTTTCATAAGCAGATGATTAGGGTTTCCAGAGGAGTGACCCATTTTGACTAAAACTGCTTCAAATTCATCAGAACTAATTTCTATATCTTCATCACCATTCACAAGCCCAAAAACTTCAGTTAGAATGGTAGGGGTAAGAGAAACCTGGTATCCTGAGATTGTGCCCGTCAGACATTCATCTTCCTGCTTAACTGTGAAACACCATTCTTTGATTTCAGCTGTGTGAAGCTTTATCCTCAAGCTCATTAACTTCCTCAACTGTTGCTCTTCAAAGAGTTGAAGGATGTCCGTGAAGATTTGATCAGATGTTGCGAAGGATTCCATATCTATGTCGAACCCAGCATCGAACTTCATGGAATAGAGCGATGCTTGAGAAATCGCCATTGAGCCCTGCAAAAGAAGAGAAAGATCAAGTGCAAAAGGGGAACTGGAGGGAAACGATTTCTGTAGGCGCGCTCTTAAGAAATACAAGTAGTAAATATATATGAGAGAAAGAGGCGCATTTGTGGAGCGGCGTTCAGCAACTAACCCTGATAAAGACAGAAGTCGAAAAGACTTTAAGTTTTTGTCAGACAACGTTCGACAAAAAATATCCTTTTCATCGACCGCTGTTCGACAGGTAACATTTCTTTATCGATTCTGAAAATATAAGGTTTTTTTCGACCACCGTTCGACAAATGATATAAATTCGTCGTTCTCCGTTCGACAAATTTTTGAGGTAAATAGAGAACTTAATTTACTAGCAGATTGAGTCTCCATCTATCATTCCAAGTTGATTTATAAAGAAGATATGCTTCTTTTCATCCAATGGCTTGGTGAAAATGTCAGCTCTTTGTAAATCAGTTGGAATAAATTGTAGGCAAATTTTATTTTTATCCACATTATCGCTAAGGAAGTGGTGCCTAATTTCTATGTGTTTAGTCCTACTATGGAGAACTGGATTTTGTGCTATAGATATTGCACTAGTATTGTCACAAAATATAGTTGAATTATTTAAGTTGACTCCACAGTCTAGAAGTTGATTTTGTATCCACAATATCTGTGGGCAGCAACTGCCAGCAGCTATATATTCAGCTTCAGCTGTTGATGTTGACACAGATGTTTGTTTCTTACAAAACCAAGACACAAGCCTACCACCAAGGAACTGGCAAGTCCCTGATGTGCTTTTCCTGTCTACTCTGCATCCAGCATAATCTGAATCTGAGAATCCAGTTAATTCAAATTCAGATGCTGTTGGATACCAAAGTCCTAGATTAGGGCAACCCTTTATATATCTCAAAATCCTTTTTAGCAAAATTAAGTGAGATTCCTTGGGGTTAACTTGAAACCTAGCACAAATACAAGTAGCAAACATTATTTCAGGCCTACTTGATGTTAAATAGAGTAATGAGCCAACAATTGCTCTATATACTTTTGAATCAACAGGTTCCCCTGATTCATCATTATCAACAACTGCATTTGAGGGCATGGGTGTTTTCATGGTGGAAGAATCTGACATACCAAATCTTTTCACTAATTCCTTAGCATACTTAGATTGGGATATGAAGATTCCATTTGAAGTTTGCTTCACTTGGAGACCAAGGAAGTATGATAACTCACACATACTACTCATTTCAAATTTAGATTGCATTAGATTTGAAAATCTTTTGCACAAATTTGAATCAGTAGATCCAAAAATAATATCATCTACATATATTTGAACTAGCAGAGTTTTATTTTTATGTATCCTAAAAAATAAGGTTTTATCTATTAAACCCCTACAACAATTGTTTTCCAAAAGAAAACTAGCTAAAGTTTCATACCATGCTCTGGGAGCTTGTTTGAGACCATAGAGAGCTTTCTTAAGCTTAAATACAAAAGAGGGTTGAGTTGGAGAGAGGAAACCTGGGGGTTGTTCCACATATACTTCTTCTTTGATTATTCCATTCAAGAAAGCACTCTTTACATCCATTTGATATACCTTGAACTTTTTGTATGCAGCAAATGCAAGAAATATTCTGATTGCTTCAAGTCTTGCAACAGGAGCAAAGGTTTGATCATAATCAATCCCTTCTTCCTATGAATATCCTTGGGCTACCAGTCTTGCTTTATTTCTTACAATGTTGCCTTGTTCATCTAGTTTGTTCCTGAAGACCCATTTGGTGCCAATCACTGGATGGTCTTTTGGTCTAGGAACCAAATCCCATACTTTGTTTGTCTCAAACTGATTGAGTTCCTCTTGCATAGCAATGATCCAGTTGGGATCTTGTTCAGCATCTTTTATAGTTTGAGGTTCAATCTGGGAGAGAAAGCATGTGTGCATCAAGTTCTGATGTACTTGATTCCTTGTTTGCACACCTGCTGAAATATCACCAATTACTTGTGATATTAGATGATCTCTAACTGTGATGTGGTCAATAGTTGGAGTTGGTTCATCAATAATTTCCATTTGGGGAATTTGTTCAGCTGCTATATTTTGTGGAGGATTATCTGTTGTTATCTGTTCTGAGCTTTCAGCAAAATCTAGGAGATTTTCTTCTTCACTTTCCTCAGCATTCTGCTGTTCAGGATTCAGAATTCCTTCTTTATGTAGAGCTAATTGATCTAGCTGCTCACATAATATAGGTACCTGCAGATTTTCTATGGTAGAAGAAATCTTCTCCTTGTAAAATATGTTAGTGATGAGTCCTGATCATATACACTTTTATGGACTCATCTGGGCCATTTTTCTAGTCATTCCACTGCACTTTAGCCTGTTTTAGCTTATATTTGTTATTCCTTGCTATGTGCACTTCTAGGCCCGTTTTGGTGTTATTTCTTGTTTATCTTCATCTTTAGCTTTCATGCATTGTTAAGTGCCACCTTCAGTGGCTAGATTGGTGGTTGTGCTGGAATAGGAGTCGTGCAGGTGTTCCCGGTACAATTCTGTACAGGAACACTGCGCATGATCACCGGTTCTATTGCGCACGACCACTGGTCGTGCGCCACTGATCGTGTGCACTTAACCCTTTTTCATGAGTTTTGTTTGGTGCAGTGCGCACGACCATATACGATAGTGCGCACGACCACTGGTCGTGCGCCACTATTCGTGCGCACTTAACAGTAATTTTATGAGTTCTGTTTCATCTATTGCGCACGACCACCTACGATAGTGCGCACGACCACCGGTCGTGCGCCACTGGTCGTGCGAACATTTTATTTTATAATTTCTGTCTTTGCAGGCTCCGTCCAGGCAGAGCGCACGATCACAGGATTCTAGTGCGCATGACCACTGGTCGTGCGCCAATGACCGTGCGCACTGTTTATTCCAGCGCCTATAAAATGACCTGCTCGCGATTTTAGGTCAAGCCCCGATTTTCATCCGCCGTTCTCTCGCCGAGCTAAGCCGTTTCGCCCCCTTTCGCTGGTTCTCCGCCCCCTAGGCCTCCTCCATCATCCAAGAGCTTCAAGGAGGAGATTCCACTCATCTTCATCGCCAAGCAAGGAGTTCCTCGCATCAGACGTGGCCGGATTGTAAATCGCTGGAGAAGACGGGTCCATTGGGAGGTATGACAACCCTCCTCTACCCCGGACGCAGTTGGGACCGAGCTAGGACGTGGATTGACAACCCAACGATTCCTACCGTGAATCTACAACGAGACTCCGGATTCGGTCGTATCTCTTGCCTTTTTCTTCTACTTGTGTGGTTGTAGTTGTTTGTAATCTCTATATTTAGATGATGAATGCTATGAACTATGTGTATTATTGTTTATTTCATGTTTATGGAATTATTTAGTTCATATGTGTTAATGAGGTGAGCCCCCATCCATTTTCCACTCGACCACCGTGTCGGGTGCCGCACTAGCAATTGCTAGTGGCGTGCTTGTCGAAGAGGTGCTTGCGACCCTCAATCCGTTAGCCTACTCGTCCATCCGCCTACCGAAGCGTGGCATCGCGGCCCGTATTCCATCCCGCCTAACGAAGCAGCGCGCTCAAGGCCTGCATAGTTCGATCTGTTTGCCTACTCGTCCATCCGCCCTTGCGACGCAGCGCGCTCAAGGCCTGCCTAGTCTCCATCCCGCCAAGCGAAGCATTGCATAGCGGCATTGCATAGGAGTAGTCGTAGTATTTTCTCTTTATTTTTCACAAACCAAATCCCTTTCGTCCGCACTCCACCTATCACTGGACTTCGATCTCAAGTCCTTCCTCGAAACCTAACTCCACCTTACTGTGTTCCTCAAGAGACCGACACTCGGGGATTTTCCCCATTATTATTACTTGCGCGACCGGTGCACTTGCCGAATCATCGCATCAGTTAGTCTCATCAAAAGTAACATGCATAGATTCTTCTATCTTGAAGGTATATTTATTATAAATCCTATATGCTTTGCTGGTTATTGAATATCCTAAGAAAATTCCTTCATCTGATTTTGGGTCAAATTTTCTAAGGTATTTCTTATCATTATTGTGAATGAAACATCTACACCCAAATGATCTAAAATAGCTAACCTTAGGTTTCTTCCCTTTAAGTAATTCATAAGGAGTCTTTCCCTTAAGCTTGTGTATCAAACTTCTATTCAGAACATAATTTGTTGTGCTGATAGCCTCTGCCCAAAAGGATAGGGGCAAATTAGCATCTGCAAGCAATGTTCTTGCTGATTCAATTAGAGTTCTATTTTTCCTTTCAACTACCCCATTTCGTTGAGGAGTTCTAGGAACTGAGAAACAATGCCTGATACCTTCCATCTCACAGAATTCTTGCATAAGAAGAGACTCAAACTCACTGCCATGATCACTTCTGATCAATGCAACTTCAGTAGAGTACTCAATCTTTATGCTCTTAAGAAAGTCTGTAAGAACTTTAAAGTTATCTGACTTTTCTCTCAAAAAGAACACCCAAGTGAATCTAGAGAAGTCATCCACAATAACTAGAGAGTAAGACATCCACCCTAAACTCTTTGTTGCTATAGGTCCAAAAAGGTCCATATGTAGCAAATATAAGATTCTAGGTGAATCACTTTTAGATAATGATTTAAAGCTGTTTTTATTTGCTTGCCTAGTTGACATGCCCTACATAAACCTTCTTTCTTATATGATCCTAAGGGCAAACCTCTAACATGTTTGTCCTTAGATAGTTTAGCAATGGTCCTAAGGTTTACATGTCCTAGTCTCTTATGCCAAAGATCACTAGATTTACTTGTATCACTATATAAACAGACTTCTGTAGTAGATGAATTGAAATTTACTAAGTATATATTACCTTGTCTAATGCCTGATAAAATAGTAATACCATCAGTAGATTTAATAAGGCATTTCAATTTATTAAATGTTACCTGATACACTTCATCACATAATTGACTTATGCTGATAAGGTTATGCTTCAGTCCCTTTACATAGGCTACCTCTTTGAAGGTGACTTCTCCAACTTTGACTTTTCCATAGCCTTTGGTCTGTCCACAGTTGGTGTCTCCAAATATAACTTTTGGTTCAAGCTTTGCCTTGAAGCTGTTCAGGTTTGACTTGTTACCTGTCATATGTTTTGAACAGCCACTGTCCAAATACCATTTTTCACTTGTTCTTAGACAGCTGTGTACCTGCAAAAAACAAGACAAAACCAATCTATTTGTTCCTGACCCAGATTACCTTGGGTCTTTTTGTATCTCCACAGAAATCTGAAATAAATGACATTTCAGGCTGATCCTTATAGACTTTGGGATGATATCTCCTTGGAGGTATTGTCCACTCAGTAAAAGGATTTTTAGTGTGTTTAGAATTAGAATTCCTGAAATTCTGTGTATAGTGTTTGTTCGACAGATTTGAGTAAATTTGTCGATTGCCGTTCGACGAATGTGCTTGATTTCGTCGAACAGTGTCTATGTAATTACTATACTGAACATCTGTTTTCAGTTTTCGTCGATCGCCGTTCGACAGATTGAAATCTTTTTGTCGAGCTTCGTTCGACGAATTCTTCTGAATTCTTTTATTCTCTACAAACTTGCTTGAAACATCTTTATTCACTTCTACAGCCTCTTTGCTTTTAGTAGAATTGAATATCACTGGAGTAGAGAGGATGTTTTTCTTAAGAAGGCATGGATCACTTGATGATGCACCCAAACCCAGCTTGCTATTAAATCTAGCATTCACTGTTTTTGTGATGTCCATCAGCTTAACACTACTGCCATTGAGGAATTCTTCATATTCCTTAGCTTTAGACAACTTGTTCTCAATGAGAATAATGTGTTCTCTAGAGGCAGTTAAATCTTTCTTAAGATTAACATTTTCCGCAACCAGTTGATTCATTTCAGCCAACTGATTTCTGAGAGAGATTATCTCTTTCTCAGATTTGATTAAATCTAAGCAAAGACCTTTGAATTCATCTTTGAATTCACTAGAATTGAAATCAAAACTAGATATTACCTGGTCTGCATTATCTTCTGCTTCTGATTCTGATTCTGCTTTATCAGAATTGTTTGCTGAGGCATTGATTGCCATCATGCAGAAGTTCTTATCTTCTTCATAGCATTCATCATCACTGGATAAAGAAGCATTTCCTGACTCACTGTCTGAGTCATAAATGGCCATTAGACATTGGTCATTTTCCTTTGATTTTTCTTCATCATCATCAGATGAGCTGGATGATGATTCAGTGTCACTCCAGGATTCTGCTATAAATCCTCTTCCCTTCTTTTTGTGCTTGTGGGAGGAAGACATGCTGGAGCTTCTCTTTTCTTCTTTATCCTTTTTCTTATCTTTTTTTTGCTTCTATGGACATTCTGTTAAGTAGTGTCTAGATTTCCTGCAACCAAAACAAATAACTTCTTTAGGAGTTGATTTGTCATACCTTTGCTTATCTCTTGATCTGGATTCTTTCCTTCTGAAATCATTCTTAGCCATTTTGTAGAATCTTCTGGCTATGAGGCTCATGAGTTCATCATCTTTTGGAGCCTTTTCTTCTTCTGCATCAGCTGCCTTGAAAGCAATCCTCTTCTCTTTCTTTGGTGCTGGAGATGAAGTGGATGCTTCAGCTTCCCTGGACTTGATGAGCTGCTCATAAGATTTGAGCTTGCCCAACAAAGTTTCAGTGGTGATCTCATTGAGACTTCTGGCTTCCTTGATTGGCCAGATCCTTGAATCCCAAGTGCTAGGGAAGCACATTAGGATCTTGTCATTAATCTCTGTTAATGAGATTTCCTTGTCCAGAGTCCTGAGTTCACTTATAATTACACTTAACCTAGTGTACATGTCTGCAACTGATTCTTCATCACCTTTCTTGAAGTTCTCATACAGAGAGATCAGGTGTGATCTTCTGTCTTTCCTTTCATCAGCAGAACCTGCAACAATTGTAGTTAGGGTATTCCATATATCTCTTGCTGAAGTGCACTCAGCAACTTTTTGGAATATATCATCTGACATGGTTTGTGCCAATATATTCATTGCTTTGGCATCTGCATTCTTGTATTTCCTCAATGGATCTATGTGTCCTGGAGGAGGTACAACATTGGTTGATGATTGTTCTTGTGCTGGTGGAGGTCCTGTCAAAATAGAATTATATATATCCTCATCAATAGAATTCATGTAAAGCCTAATCATTGCTTTCCACAGTGCAAACTTACTAAGATTGCACATAGGAGGTCTTGTGCTTGAGTATTCATTGTTTTGTGCCATGAGTTTTAAACAGAAAATTGATAAAGAGAAACTCTAAATTAAATTAAGATCTAATTGATCTTTGTGATCCAGATGTTAGTCTGCAAGTGAGATCAACCTACCTCTGATACCAATTGAAAGTGGAGGTTAGACCTTAAGTTACTCTAGAGGGGGGGGGGGGGGGGGTGAATAGAGTATTAAAACTTTTCCTTAGTTTTTATAGCGGAATTAAAATAGTATTATATATAAGTGTAAGCAGTGTGAGAATTATATTAACAGAAAAATTAAGTAAATGAAATCACACAACAAACAGCACAAGCACAGAAAATAACCAAACACAGAAGACACAAGGAGCTATAGTAGTTCCCTAATAAATCTGGGTACGTCTACTCTTCTACCACCCTTGGTAGGAATCCACTAGGATTTTTGATCAGGTGCCCTCACACCAAGGGATTTTTGTTCAGGTGTCCACACACCACAGAGCTTTTGTTCAGGTGCTCAAAACCAACTAGATTTTTTGATCAGGTGTCTTGCCACCAAGGAGGTACACTTTTGAAGGGAGTATTAATCCTGTACAAGAGAGGTAAGAAAGAGTTTATAATGTTCTTCTCTGTCAAGATGCTGAGAGAAGACTCTAGTGGATGTTGTTGTAAAGCTCCCCCTGCCTGATTGAAGTATTTGACAGAAGATGGAGAAGCTTTCTCTTGAAAACTAAGATCTCCTGTAGCAGATTGATCTGGAAGAACAGGTTCTTCAGATTGCTTGTTGCTCTTTTAGAAGATCTGAATTTGCAGCAGATTCTGAGAGAATGCTCTTGAGGAAGATGTTCTCAGAAGAAATTTTTTTTGCTGCTTGTAGAGGAAGAAGAAGAAATACTTGCTGAGAGATGTGTCTCTTTCTTCTTTTTCTGCTGTATATATTCTTTGTATTCTGTAATAGAATAATGTTTGAATTCTGTCGACTGATTCATATATGTCCAAAAACAAAAACTGTCTTTAATGTATTCTATATTTGTGAATAGAATAATCAGTCTTTAAGACATTCTTGGAATAACAACAAAACTCAAATGACTCTGGCAGGTCCTTTAATTCCTTGGCCGTGAAAAGATTCCTTTTCATTAAATGTCAACGGCTATTGCTGTCTTGGAAAAAGGAAAGAAGGGAATATATTAACTGAGTTTAATATCCTTCCTTATCTGTCAGAATACGTCCAAAGATATTAAATAGATCTGTTATAGTCGTCGTTTTGCTGTTAGGATAAATAGAATGTAGCTGATAACAAATATGGGCTTCAAAAAATGATCTGTCGAACGCTGGCTATAATTTGTCGAGCGCCGTCCAGAAGATGTTGAACGCTGGCTGGAAACTGTCGAGCGCTGTCCAGAAGATGTTGAACGCTGGCTGGAAACTGTCGAGCGCTGGCAACAAAAACTGTCGAACGCTGGGAGCCATCTGTCGAGCACTGCTAGCCATTTGTTGACCGCTGGGAACTTTAGATTTTATCTTAAGTTCTAGCTAATTTATCAGCCTAAAGACTTGACCCTTAAACTATACAATGGGGTCAACTGATCCTAATCAGTACATAGTGATCCTAGCCCAAAATAGTAAAAGGGTTGCTCCAACACCTTTCGCTTAATTATTCATTTGGTTTCTCTAATCCTTTCCTGACTGCAGGACCTGCCTCGTGCCGACCAGGACGCGGGCGAAGACTTAACCGAGACTCGCCTCGATCCTTCGGCGAGGACTGATCTTATTAACGGAGAAGCTGCTGGTAAGTGCCTTGTTCCAACATACACAGATTAACTCCCTGCCAGATGGTTCTCATTTTTTCCTCTTACAGCCTCCCCCCGCGCGACTCTGGGTCGTCCAAGCTCGCGACCTCAGACGGCTGTCCCCCCCGACACAACATTTAATACCCCTGGGTTCAATCTCCTGAGGGGGGAGGGTTCCGGTGGCTCGTGACCTGCCCCGACTGTCCCTGCCAACGACGCGACGCGACACGATGGTCATGGGATGTCTGTCTCGCTCCCCTTCACTACTCTCTTCCAGGGCCGGCCGACTACTTCTTGCCCACCTGCTGGTAATGGTTTTGATGCATCTGTCAAGACGTTACTCTCCATGTTAGTCTCGCTAATGGCTAACGAAGCTTGGATTTGTTCGCAGGTGATTCCGAGACTCTCCCGTCCGACTTCGACTTTAGGGAGGAAGAGATGATGGCTCTCCCCTCGTCGGAGCAGATGGATGATTTCTTGGGCGATCCGCGGGATCCTGAGGCCATGAAGAAGCGGACCTCAGAATTGTTTCAGAAGGAAGGGCGGATGCCGCAGGATCTTCACTTCCAAGCGAGACGGGACAGGGAAGTTGTCGAGGAGCGGCACGCCGCTTTGCTGGATGAGTGCGCGTGGCTCTGCGCTAAGATGCCGCAAGACATTGGCGACGCGGCCACCTCCCCCAGGACACATCTCGTGTGGGTGAATGATTATGCTCCATTAATTCAACGAGAGGCGTGCACCATCAATGCATATCACTACCCTAGGATCCCGCCGCGATCAGGAGTGCGAGGTCGTGGTAGGTGGAAAATGATACATTACTAGTCTTCGCTTGCACTCCTCTGCCCGGCGAGATCCTCCACGATGCCTAATATTATGTTTAATCTCGCTGAACAATTTCACAACTTTTCTTTTTTGTTAACTATTTCTCGCCCACTGCTGGGGCTTTCGCGCACTCCTTATTTGTTTATGCGACAACTATCTATTGTGGCTCACTCTATTTGTTATTTTTATTCTTTCTTGCTGCCCTCGCATGGAAATTCGGCTTATGCTAACTCTGTAAGTTGGTCTCGCTCGCTAATATATCTGTGGTTACTTTATGCTCTCTCATGCAGTCAAACACGGGGCTTTGCCTAACCGTACCCCTCGTCGCTTCGACTTCTTTCCCGCGCTTTCTATTTTCTATAAATAGGTTTCGGCGCCGAATCCACCTACCACATTTAACTCCAGCCCCTCTTTTTCCTCTGCTTGTGAAATCTCGCGCTCTCTTCTTCGCGGTTTCTTCCTCTTCTTTCGCAGATTCCAACAATGGTGGGCGACGCAAGCGAGGCTGAAGGTCGGTTGAAGTGTGCCTGGGCCTTCTCTGAGCATACTTTCTTCCACAGCAATCTGAGTGAAGAGGAATACCTCGCCGTTGTCGCCAATTTCATCCCGCCATGGTTCTCCACCCGCTACCCTAGCATGGATGACGTGATCAACGTTCCAATGCCGGATGAGCTCGCCATCATTATAGCCCATTTCTGGGTCAGCCTGCGACTGCCTCTGTGGCTAGAGGTCCGCCAGGTATATGCCATCCTCGCTTACCTTCCTCTTCGAATTTCTAATTCTCGCTTGCCTGTTCCAACCTCGCCATATTTCTCGCTAGGTGCTCAAACACTATGGCGTGTTCTTGGGTCAGCTGACCCTCAACGCCATGGCGGTTATCGTCGCGTTCGCCTGCTACATGTAAGAGGAGCGCATCGAGTTCAGCTTGTCGGTCTTCTGGAAGCTGTTCTCTTTTAGAGCATACAAGGAGGGTACCACCTACTTTGTGGGTTTGGGTCTTAAGGTCAATGAGACCATTAACAAGAGCCACTACTGGGCTCAGAAGTTCCTTTTCGTCAAAGGGAACTTTGGCAACGTCCCGTTCTTGCCAATTTAGCATGGCGAGAGCACCTACCACCCCACCGTTCTCGGGGGCCATGACGCCGCTCTGTACCAGTTCTTTAGCAAGAAGAACTTCGAGGTGGCGCATCTCCTCCAAAACTTCGACTCGCTACCACCAGAGCTCCCCGGGGAGGGTATGTATCGCGCTTGTTCTACCTTTTCTTCTTAAAGTTCTCGCCAAACATTTCTGATTGCTGAACAATTATAGGTGAGCGAGATATCCCCGTCCATCCCCCTTATGCGAGTAGCCGGTCATTTCCTGCGGACCTCGCCCTCGCAAAAATGGAAGCGGACGCCTGCCGTTAGACCCCCCGTCCTACTCCCCCACGTACCAAGAAAAGGGGCGAGTCTTCCAGTCGAAAGGATTCCTCCTCGCAGCCCTCTCAGAAGAAAAATAAGAAGAATCCTCCCCAATCCGAGAAGGGGAAGGGGCACGCCGAGGCTTCCCCGAGCGAGGTACTACCGGCCGACTTCCCCGATGAAAGGGAGTCTAGTGAGACGGTCGAAAAGTTTGCCCGGTCCTCCTCCTTACCGGTGCCGATAAACCACTAGAACTTTGGTCTTGGCCAAAGGCACAAGGAAGAGGCCGGCGAGTACCTGCTGTACTGGAGTCCTGAAGTCAACAAGGCCACCATCTCCACCCTCCTCCCCTCCTGGGTGGAGCAGCCAACGGTCAAAGGGCAGGCGATCTTGCTATGCTTCGGACTGTACGGTCGCGAGGATGCCTCGGTTTTTAAGACTGAGTCCGCGAGAACCTTGGCGTACGAGAATGCGCGAGCTGAGCTCTGCTCCATGGAGCTCGCTCATATGACGGGTCGGCGCTACCTTCAACTAGAGCGCCATAATGAGGAGCTCGCCCATGGCTACAAAGACTCTACTGCCGAGATTACAAGTCTAAAAGAGAGGCTGCACACCTCCGAGGCACTCCCTCCCGGCCACCAGGATGTGGTAAGTCTTCGAGCTCTTTCCTCTCTCCTTTCCTAATTGCTTCTATGGCTTACCCGTTTTCTCTACTGGATGCCGAGACCACCTGTGGTCTCTGCGCTCGCATCTCCAGCCTAGAGAATGAGGTCGCCGGGTTGAAAGCTAACAACCAGGAGCTGATCCGTGTCGCCGTTCCCCCGTCTCCTTGCCGTATGAGGAACAACCAGCGAGCCAGAGAGGAAGAATGCCGCGAGGCTTCTATCACCGCGGCGCGGTACATCTTCAGGTCCATGTAGGGAGCCGGTCTGCTGTCTCCCGAGGCTGCCGACCTGACGATCGAGGATGTTGTCCCGGAGTTATTCTTGCCCCCCCACCACCGCCCCCTGCAGATAGAGAGGACGAGCTGCGTCCTAGCTATAGTTAGAACATTGTACCTTTTTGTTTTGTTCCATTTTTGGCTGACGTGACCGTCGCGATAGATGTAATTGACTTTAATGAAATAGATGAAAGTTTTTCTTGCTTGTTCATTTTGTTCTCGATGTTTATGTATGCTTCTTTTTTTTCTCACATTTATTACTTGTTCTTTTGCCATCGCATTCACCGTGCTCACGCCTGCCTATCACATAACTGCCTAGCTTTGGCTTAGTATATCTACTCACCACGTTAGTCCTCTCCCTTCTAGCCGGCCCTAGAGTCAGGTTTCAGGATCCACCCTCTGAAACCCTATCTCGCGGGGGGGGGGGGGGGGGCGAATATTTCCCCCTTTCGACTTTGGTGAGCGAGATCCCTGCGTGAAATCCCTCATTGTTCCCAGGGACCTAAAGGATCCTTCTCTCCCCCCTATGCCGGTGAGAGAAATTTTTCATTCGGTTTGCCCATCTTGGTCGTCCACTCGCTGACTTTCCCTCAGGTTGTCTGTGAGGACCCTATTTCCTGAGAGAGGGCCCCCCCGCTCGCAGGATGAGCTCCCCCTATCTTGCCGTGCGAGACCACTCGTCCTTTCCGTTTGCGAGGGCATGTGGTAATCAGAATCTTTCCACCTTGCCACCTCTCCAGGGATCAACCTGACCCACCGTCTATGAGAGCCCGGCAGCGGAATCAATCTAGGGCATTCCATCACCAAAGAAATTGCCACATGTCAGCCTCTCCAGAGATCAACCTGACCCACCTTCTATGAGAGCCCGGCAGCGGAATCGATCTGGGGCATTCCAGCACCAAAGAACTTGCCACTTGCCAGCCTCTCCAGAGATCAACCTGACCCACCGTTTATGAGAACCCGGCAGCAGAATCGATCTGGGGCATTCCAGCACCAAAGAACTTGCCAATTGTCAGCCTCTCCAGAGATCAACCTGACCCACCGTCTATGAGATCCCGGCAGCGGAATCGATCTGGGGCATTCCAGCACCAAAGAACTTGCCACTTGCCAGCCTCTCCAGAGATCAACCTGACCCACCGTCTATGAGAGCCTGGAAGCAGAATCGATCTGGGGCATTCCAGCACCAAAGAACTTGCCACTTGTCAGCCTCTCCATAGATCAACCTGGCCCACCGTCTATGAGAGCCCGGCAGCGGAATCGATCTAGGGTATTCCAGCACCAAAGAACTTGCCACTTGCCAGCCTCTCCAGAGATCAACCTGACCCACTGTCTATGAGAGCCCGGCAGCGGAATCGATCTGGGGCATTCTAGCACCAAAGAACTTGCCACTTGCCAGCCTCTCCAGAGATCAACCTGACCCACCGTCTATGAGAGCCTAACATCAGAATCGATCTGGGGCATTCCAGCTCCAAAGAACTTGCCACTTGCCAGCCTCTCCAGAGATCAACCTGACCCACCGTCTATGAGAGCCCGACAGCGGAATCGATCTGGGGCATTCCAATACCAATACTTGTTACTTGCTCGAAAATGACTTCAGAATCTATGTATGGAGAATGAAACACACAATAAGTTAGTTACAAAAGTTTGAAGGATAGAATCTTTTCAAATCATCCACACTCCTGGCTCGCCAAGAGGTATCCCTTCCACATCCTGGAGGTGGTACACTCCTGACTTGAGCACTTCACTTACAATGTAAGGCTTCTCCCAGTTGGGCTCATGCTTACCTACAGCGGCTCGTCTCCCTGCCGCATCTACCTTCTTCAGGACCAAGTCTCCTCTCTCGAACTATTTTATTCTGATATGTTGATCAAATTACCTGGCCATCTGCCTCTTGAATTCCTCCTGCCGGATAGTAGCGAGGTCTCAGAGCTCTTCTACCACGTCCACGGACAACCTTTGTTATGCATCATTTTGCACTAGCCATTCGTCATCCCCTTCACCTGCGGCGACCACCCTGGGTTTTTTTTACCTCGAACTCTATTGGGAGGATAGCCTCAGACCGGTGAGAGAGTCTGAATGAAGTCTCCTTGGTGGTGGTATTCGGAGTAGTACTCAAGGCCCAGAGGACCGAGGGCAGCTGCTCCACCCAGTTGCCCCTGAGATTCTCCACTTTCCTCTTGAGTAGGTTGATAATTACTGTGTTCGCTGCCTCCACTTGACCATTACTTCTCGGGTGGTGGACCGATGCGAACCTAAGTTCGATGCCGAGTTGGGTGCAGAAACTAACAAACTCTTCGCTGGCAAATTGTTGTCCATTGTCGGTCACTATGGCCAGCGGGAGCCCGTGCCTGCAAATTATCTCACCTCACGCAAAATTTCTTACCACTTGGGACGTTACCTTAGCCAACGCCTTTACTTCTATCCACTTGGAGAAGTAATCGATCATTATCAATTGGAACTTCCTTTGGCCACCAACTTGCGGGAAAGGGCCTACCAGGTCCAAACCCCATATAGCAAAGGGCCAGGGGGCTGTGATGGTTCGGATTCTCTAAGCTGGCAAGAGAAGGAGAGGAGCGAACAGCTGACACTTTGAACATTTTCTTGTGAACTCCACCGCATCTTTGCTGAGGGTGGGACAAACATAGCCTTGCATCAACACTCTACTTCCAGAGTTTGGCTCCCGGAGTGACTTCCACATTCCCCTGAGTGGATTTCTTCAAAGACTCTCAGAACCTCCTCCTCTGATACACAATGGGCCAGGAGTCCCGAGAGTGTTTTCCTATAGAGTCCTCTTGCAGGGAAGGAATAATAAGCTGACTTATACATAAAGTGTCGTTTATCCACGTCCCCTTCAGGGAACTTTCCCGATGCCAGGAAGGCGACGAAGGGATCCATCCATGATGCTCGCTGATAAATCTCCATCAGTTCACCTTCCTCGATGGAAGATCGGAAGAGTTTCGATACTGTCCCCCCAGCTCGAGGGCCAAACTTGGCTAGGAGGTCCATCAGGGTGCTCTCCTCCCTTGACACATGCTTGATGGAGAAAGTGCGAAATTGTCTGATGACCCCCTTGGACTTCTCCAGGTAGCGTTGGAGGGTCGGCTCCTTTGCTTTGAAATCCCCCATGACTTGGCATGCCACCACCATGGAGTTCATTGATACCTCCACATCTTGTACTCCCAGCTCTCGGGCCAGCCGCAGGCCGGCTATCACTGCATCGTACTTGGCCTGGTTGTTGGTAATTGGAAAATGGATGCTTAAGGCTTGCTCGATCTTAGTCCCTTGGGGGCTTATCAGGATGATTCCTCCTCCATAGGAGTGCTTCCCTGATGCACCATCCACCAGAATCTTCCGTGCCACCGAGGGAGGTGATTCATGCTCCCCCACCTCGATTGCGTAGTCCGCCATGAAGTCCGTCACTGCTTGTGCCTTGATTGACAGCCTATGCACAAACGCGATGTCAAACTCACTCAGCTCCACAGACCAATTTGCCAATCTCCCTGAGTGCTACACCCCTTCCATGACTTTGCAAAGTGGGTGGTCAGTCACCACTTTGATCAAGTGTGCTTGGAAGTAAGGCCGAAGCTTCCGGGCCGATACCACCAAAGCACTCGACTGACGTAGTAGATGGGGAACTGCCTCCTTCCTTCTTCCCACACCAACACCGAACTTACTACCTCGGATACTACCCCCAAGTAAAGGGATAGATCCTCTCCTTGTCTTGGTACCTGGGGTAGAGGAGTCTGGGTGAGTTGCCCTTTCAAAGCTTGAAAGGCTTCCTTACATGCTGAGGTCCATTCAAACTTTTTGTTTCCCCTTAGCACTTTGAAGAAGGGTGCACACTTCTCACCCTCCTTGGAGAGGAACCTACTGAGTCTGGCCAATTTTACCGTGAGGCTCTGAACCTCCTTCGAATTTCTTGGCGACCCCAACTCCATGATTGCTTTAACTTTGTCGGGGTTAGGCTCCACCCCCGCTGGGGTGAGCAAGTGTCCCAGGAACTTTCCCATGCTAGCCCAGAAGACACACTTCAGGGGGTTGAGTTTCATCTTATACTTCCGTAAGGTCCCAAAGGTCTCTTCAAGGTACTGGAAGTGAGACTCGAGGTCTTGACTCTTTATTCATCAACATAGACCTCCAGGTTTCTTCCCTTCTGCTCTCGGAAGAACCTGTCCATCATTCGTTGGTATGTGGCCCCTGAATTCTTGAGCCCAAAGGGCATCATCTTATAACAATAACACCCATACCCCGTGATGAAGGTGACGTCCTTGACATCGGGAGAGTGCATGCGGATTTGATGGTAACCTGAAAATGCATCTAAAAAAGACATTATAGAGAAACCGACGGCTGAATCAACCAGTGCATCGATTCTAGGCAAGGGGTAGCAATCCTTGGGGCATGATTTATTAAGTAGTGAGAAATCAACACACATGCGCCACTTACCTCCCCCTTTTTTCACCATAACTACATTGGAGACCCAACCTGGATACTGGATCTCCGATACAAAACCTGCTCTGAGGAGCTTGTCCACCTCATCCCTGATGGGGCCTTCCAGCTTGTCGGCGATGGCCCTCTTCTTTTGGTGGATGGGCCGAGAGCAGGGATCGAGGTTGAGACGGTGGCATGCCACGTCCGCATCAATCCCGGGCATTTTCGCAGTGCTCCAAGCGAAGACGTCCACATTCTTTTGCATGCAGGCTAGGATTTTCTCCTACTCCTCCAGGCCGAGCTCTCCACTGATTCGGACCTTCTCCACCACCCCAGCCCAGGTGGTGACCTCGAGCTCCATGACCTCCTCCGTGGCCTCCAGCCAGGACTGCTCTCCCCAACCTCCTTCCTTCCCCTCGCCATTAGCGAACGCTTCGGCCTCCTCCTCCCTTCCTTCTTCTCTGATCGGCATCAGCTCTTCTGCCCTTCCTTTCTGGGCCTTACCCTCTACCTCTTTCTTCTCTTCCTCTCCTTCCTCCATCTACTCCTCTGCCTCTTCGAGTCCTGGCGGCTCCCCCACCTCCTAATCCCATTTCTCTGCTTCGGCTATCCAGGAGATGGTGTTTACTGCCGTCATGTAGCACTGCCTTGCTACTTTTAGGTCCCCCCTTACCCTAACCTGAACTCCTCCTGAGTTGAACTTGAGACACTGGTGGAAGATGGAGGGGACATAGTGGAAAGCACTGATAAGCGGACGTACAAAGATGGCATTATAGCTTCTGGGGGCATCCACTATGACAAAGTGGCAATTCCGAGATTGCCCACCGAGGACCACATGGAGCCCCACTCCCCCCTCTACCCCCTTCCTCTCACTGGAGAACCCAAACAATGGGCCATCCAAGGCCAAAACCCTCTTAGTCTCCACCTTCATCTCATCAAACGCCCTCTAGAAGATGACGTTGATGGAGCTTTTGTTGTCCATGAGGTCCCGAGACACCGTGAAGTTCTCAATGGCAGTCTGGATGACCAACGCATCGTAGAAAGGGTCCTCATGACTCGGCAAGTCCCTCTGAGAGAAAGTAAATTTTTCTGCCGGGGGTGGGGCCGTGGATGTCGAAGCCATGCTCCGTTGGTAGATGATATGGAGGCTCGCTTTGTGGGTTGCCTCAACCCCTACACCTCCGTGGATCACTCTGATCCCTCCTCGGGTCCCCAAATCGACCCAATCCTCGCAACTTTCCTCCTCATCCTCCCGAGGAAGGACCTCCTCAATCCTCACTTGTTGCTGCTAACGTTGTGCCGGCACTCTGTCCCTCTTCGTCTCTAAGAACTCCGGGCAAGTGGCTGTCGCGTGACACTCCTCATCGTGGAAGTCACAGTATGGCAACGTCACTTCCCCCCTCTTGGCCTCTGCCGTCCTATTCCCCCTTCTCCTTCCCGCTCCCGCTTCTGCTCCTACCCCTTCTCTTCTTCCTCTTCCTCCCCACCGTCGCCTGATTGCCAAGGCCTGCTGAGGCGGGGGGGGGGGGGGGGGGGGGGCATATTCCTTGGACCTTGCCTCCATCCCAACTAATGGGGTCTTCCCTGATCCCCATGGAAGTTACCCCCTCCCGGGGCAAAACCTCTCCTTTGACCTTTCATTCCTCCGCCCTGCTGCCTCCATCCCCCCTCCGGGGCCCGGGGCTATTCCCTTCTCCGCATCTCCTACTGCCTGACCTCCGGCTCACTGAGCTTTGCCAGCCTCCTGGTGAGCTCCGGATTGGCCTCCTCACTTTCGATTTCCTCCGCCGCCCTGTCCATCAACTCCTCGTAGGAGACGGGGGCCTTCCTCTTCAATCTCATCTTGAAGAAACTCTCCCTCAGCCCAACCGTGAAGGCGAGTTGGAGGGCGAACCAGGGCACCTCCTGGGTGAGCAATACCTCCTCCTGAAATTGATCCGCATAGTGAGCCAACGATTCCTTGGGCTCCTGCTTAACCTTGAAGAAGGACTCGGCGTCCTTCTTCCTCTTCTTCGAAGTCAAAAGTCGCAACAAGAAGCTTCTACGCAAGTACTCAAATGCATAGATCTATCCAACAGGGAGTTGATGGATCCAGTCCCTGGCCTTCTCTTTAAGGGTGACGGCAAAGAGCCGACATTTAAAGGCATCCGACATCGACCTAATAGAAACAGAGTCCTCGAAAGACTGCAGGTGCTGGACAGGGTCGTCCCTGCCATGGTAGTAGACCCTGTCCCATTCCCTGAACCCTTCTGGAACGGGTGCGGAAAGCACCAGCTCGCAAAAGGGTCTCCCTCCACCTGCTACCCTTACCAGCTCCACTCGCTCCCCGAGCTCCCTCGCCAGGCTTGAGCTCGCCGGGGCAATTCTCGCGAGAGCCATACTCTCCAGAACTGCCTTTAAGGGCGCCGCGCCTACCGGAACTGCGCTCGCCTGTGTCGCACTCGCCCGCAACGTGCTCGCCGACACCATGGTCGCTAGAACCTCGCTCGACGGGCTGTCAAACAGCACTCGCCCCTCCAGGTCTTGCACTGGCCCCCCAGCCACTTCCTTTCCAGCTCTTCCTCCCGGGGCATTCTCGCCAACTGCTGCTGGAGGGATCGCCTGAGGTGTCGGGGTGGCGAACTCGCTTCGCAGCGCTGCGACGGCGAATCTAAGGGTGTCGATGAATTCCCTCCTGAAGTCCGAGAACATCCTTGGCGTCACCACCCGGGGTGACCCGCAAAACTCCTCGCCTTGCTCTTCATCTCTTGCAATGTCCCTTCCTAGGAACTTTCTTGGACTAGCCACTCTCCATGCTCACCGCACCAAAATGTTGAAACCAATTTCTTGGTCTCTTGTGAAGCTCGGGCCCTCGACAAGTCGAGGGGCAGCTAGCCCTTACTAATCTCTCGGAAAGAGCAGACTGGAGATTAGGAACTAGACTAAGACCTTAGTCACAGCGAGGAGGTCCCACCACAAACCCGGAAGATCGTTGAGCGCTTACCCTCCCAAGCAAAAGCTGAGACTGGGCACCTTGGAGAGCTAAACCAAACTAACCTAGGGGAGAAGAAGCTCAGAGTATTGAGATCGGAATCCTCTCCCAAGGTGCCCCTCAAGGTCTATTTACAGTTTTCTGGACTGGTGTGCTGTTAGAAGGATTGCGCCTTTTGGTTTTACTAAACGCACACAAATTTGCCCTACTAACAGGCAAACTCCGTTGTTCCGAAGGGCTATTGGCAGCCCACCAAGGACAGAGGGGTACTTTCACCTCCTTGGCCCCTGGACCAGAGGCCGGCGAGAGCGCCTCTCCTAGCGCTTCTCGCGAACCCTCTCGCAAGTGCCGCTCGCGAACCCTCTCTAGGCGAGCGACCCGTGAAGACTCTGCTCGCCTTTCCTCTGGCGATGACTACCCAGGCCCGACCTCATATCCTCCTCTGCGAGGTCCTTCTGGCTCGCCACGCCTGGCCCTCGCGACCCTTCAGTGGCGAGATGGCTATTTCCAGCCCAATTCTCATGTCACGTCTCCTCAGTCGAACACGGGGTTCTACAGGTTTCATGTTCGGGCATAATATGCCTCTGGTAAATATATCCAAAGATTTGGATATGTGCATGCATGAGAAAATCCATTTGCATGTCTAGGGTCCTTAGGGTAAAATGTGCCTAGGTCACATTTGGGATATTTGAACTATGATGTTAGTCTCCCCTCACTGAATGCTGAAGAAATTCAATACATGCATGAATGGCGATGAGAACAAAATCTCTGAGAATTTCGACCCATTTGAGGATAAATTGCACCAAAAAATTATTTAATTCAAATAATCACCTTTATGTGATTTTGTACAAATAGTGACCTAAACAATTGGGAAAAATCCCAATCTCTGGAATTAGCTTAATTAGGTCATAAAACACCATAGGAAAATTATTTGTTATTTTTGGAATTAATTTTCCTCTAAATATCTATTGATTCCAATATTGCCCTTTTTAGTCTTATGAGAAAATACCCATTTAAACGATTTTAGAATTGCATGATATTCCTTAAGTACCATGTATGGATCGAAATGAACCTCTGGAAATTTTCCTTGAATTTGTGAATAAGTAATAATGAGGGTTCATTCATAAGTTGAATAATTATGATTTGAATAATTACTTATTTTTGGAGAAATTACCTATTAGAAAATTATGAATCTTTGTCAGTCATAATTCTGGATAATTATAAGTATCTGTAAATTTCCTTATAAATCTTGGACGATTAATTTTGGTACTTCCTTCAATAACTAGAATATTCATGTTTTAGGAATTTATTTAATTCTGGAATGAATATTGTCTAGAAAATTATGATACTCAGGAAATATGTTTAGTTGGTGATTTTATATGTGTGGAAATTTTTGAGGAATTGTTGTTAAGTATTTAGACTTATTTCCAGTAATATTGCACTTTATGCCAATTTTTTAGAAAATAAAATTTAAGAGTTTTTATGGTCTGTAAAAATGTGAAATTCTGTTTATGACTATTTTTGGTTAATCTTAGGCCCTAGTAAATTTCCTGAAACATTTGGATCAATATAGCATAGGGTTCCTTTGTAAATGTCACCTAGGCCTTATATTTCTCATAAATGATTTTTGACAGGAAATTAGTTAGGAAAATTACCAAGCACTAGATTTATCCGTAATTAAGCATGATTGACCTCTAGTAGAAAAGTTATCCCACTTGGATATTAGAAAACAATACTTCATGCACAAAATGGGAAAACCACTAAGTTAATATGCAAGGTTGAATAAGTAGGCCCCTTAATGGAATGTGATTCATCACAAGTACTTGAAACCTTAGGACATGTAGAACTTCAGGAAAGCATCTTAGGTCATTTGAAAATAAAGATTGTATAGGTGTCTCATGTGGGCCTTAATGCCATACTTACATTGGATAGTGGTTTGCGGATATCCAAATTGTGAAAAAGAGATTTGACCTCATTAAGGGTCCCACAATCAACCCATCAGTATTAAGTTCTTATATGGATATAAACCAACCTTAGTAGGATAGGATATCTTAGGGTTAATACTAAAGGGTGAAGTAGGGAAGTGACTAAGGTGAACCCTGCCTTAAGGGTGATGAAGGAATAAGAGTGTGGATCCAAGTAAGGCTGAGAATTTAAGTGTGTGTGTAGTTCCTACGCGAAGAAGGGAAATCGAGGTTAGAATGTGATGATGAGTGAGTTAACACCCGATCACAAGTCATAATGGTGTTGGGGTTCAAAGAACTCCCCCACTCCTAAGTACTAAGCTTAACTCATCTTAGGGACTTATACTATCTGGAAAGAAAAAAAAGGTAGATCAAAAAGGGGTAGCCACCTATAAGAATAATTATCTTGAGAAAGAAGTAGGTTTGGGATGTCTGCCCATCATACTTCCTAGTACCACTGCGAGCCCCTCACCGGCTAGCCCTCGGGTAGTCCAAGGTTAACCCTAAACTTCTAAGTCAACTAAATTATAGACAAGAGTAGTTTAAGTAAGAGAACATGACAAGATAATCATCGCACCAAATATGGGACGGATTGGTACAAGGACAGGTTAAGTCCTGTGAGCGGTAGGCTCGGTATTATATAAGGAAGGACGCATTAAGTACTGCGAGTGGTTGGATCGTTATTATTTATGGAAGGATGGGTTAAGTCCTGTGATTGGTAGGCTCAGTATTATATAAGCGAGGACAGGTTAAGTACTGCGAGCCATAGACTCGGTATAATATAAGGAAGGACGGGTTAAGTCTTGCGAGCGGTAGGCTCGGTATTATATAAGTGAGGATGGGTTAAGTTCTGCGAGCGGTAGGCTTGGTGTTATATAAGGAAGGATGGGTTAAGTACTGCGAGCAGTGGGCTCAGTATTATATAAGGAAGGATGGGTTAAGTCTTGGTATCGGTAGGCTCGGTATTATATAAGGAAGGACTGGGATAGTCCTGCGAGCGGTAGGCTCGGTGTTATCTAAGGAGGACTGGATAGTTCGGTGAGCTGGAGGCTCAGGAAATATAGTTTTGCGGCGTTCTAACCATATAGAATGCGGATACCCTGTGTGTTCTTAAGGGTGTATATACGTAAGGTCTAGGCTGGGAGGTGTCATACTAGCCTAGTAGTGGAGGACCTGATCCACTACCCCTGTTTGCCACAATGGGGAGTACCTGAGCAGAGACTCAAAACGTGGGATAGAGGTGGTGCTTACCTGGTAGTATGCAGACACCCTGTATGTTCCTAGGGGTGTACATAAGGTCTAGGCCACGAGATATTGAGAGGAGCATAGAAGTGGACATGCCCAATCCACTGCCCTTATTTGCCTCAATGGGGTACCTGAGTTGACACACTCAAACAGAGGGAACTAACTAAATAGGTTTGTACGTACAGAGTCATGTGTGTGAGTTGCTTGTGGGTGGATTAATAACTAATTGCATTGCATTCATAACACCTAACTCATTCGCATACATCACATACCCCAAACATATAGATTAGTATGGGATAGTTTATACGATGGGTCTTGTAAAATGACCCCTTAACTTATAAGTTTGTATGGGCATTCTTATAAGTTAAGGTTACTTTTCTGTGATGATAGGTAGCAGTTTACTTTACATTTCTGTGTTAGATACTATACTCTTAGCAGTCTGCTTACTTTATATCCTGTGCTAGAATGATAAGCTGTGTAGTTAAGTAGTTTATTTATATCTCATGACTTTGGCAGTATACTAGCTATAGTAGGGCTACAGGTCAGACCCTTACCACGCCCTTCTTTAGCCATGGTTTTTGTAGGGACCTACTATTGGCTAGCATACCTTACTTACTGTTAGATATGCACCATGTCACCTACTTGTTACATCTGCTTTGATGCCCGTCCCTTTTCACTCCTCCCGAACGATCCTTAGAAGTCATTGGGGGAAGGGATGGGCAATTTGGCTTAGTCTTTTGACTAACGGTCGGTGGACCATATTACTTTAGGATTGCGAGGAATCGCCGCAGCCGCAGACTAGGACAGGAGAGCATGACCGGATGGAGCATCCCGTACCAACAGTAACCGCAGTAGATATGGGTGTAAATGCTTTTGAGACTTCCGCATTAGCATGAGAGAACTTGTAGTGAGTCCATGATGTACAAGGCTTAATCCCTTATTCATTTTAGTACTTCTCATTGTGGACATTTGTATTATGACATATATAATGTGATTTTGTGGACTTGTTTCATATAATGCTTCTATTACTGTGATATGTGGTTGGCCTGGAAGATGTTGATTAGCCGGTAGAATCAGCGTATTGTGGTGGCGACCATCCCGTGAGTTGGTGCCACCGCAAGACGGCGGTTCTGGGCGGTAAGACTCGGGAACTAATGCAAAAAGGGGGTCTTACAAACTGTTATCAACTTAGCCAACTTTCGATCCAAGTAAAAGAAGTCAACAAACCCTAGGCCACCCCGCTTGAGCTTAGTTTGTGGACAAACTGGCAACAGAATGAATGGTGTTCCCATACGGAAATCACAAAATTTTGTCCACTTAATGATGAGATTAGGCCAACCTGACTAGTACACCGTGTTGGTTTGATTTAGCAAGACATTTAGTAAGGCATCCTAGTCCGACATCGACCTCGAGTATATTTTGGCCAAGTTGTAGGATACCACAAAGTGACTAAATGAAAGAGTTGAAAGCATGTGTAAGTGTTCATGGCATACTCTCTGATATTCCCATGTCACTTCCTAAGCGATATTAACACCCGTCACATGAACAAGCAAGACCATCTTAAGTGGATTTAGTGCTTGTGATTCTACTATCGGATTAATATGAGACTCATAAGATTTAACTTCTGTGCTTAGAAGTTGATACTCCACACTTCCATCCTCTTAAAAACTGTCACAAGGGAAGGATGTCTAATGTGGAATGAGAATTCCAACTCGGAGAAGGCCATTTAATAGGATAACAAGCACGTGACCCTTGCAAAAGTTGCGATAAATGGTAGTTTCGAGGGCAGAGAACCTTACCACATCCACAAATCTCAAGGACTGTCGTACATATGCTTGGATATGATGACTTAATTAGTAAAATTCCAAACCGAGGGTTGTATAACCATAAGGATTATGTGCATATGTGGAATGTCCGCATTTTCGTATATAAGAAACTCAGCACAAGATTTACGGGGGGCTAATCTTGTTTCTTCATTTATTGGGCCAGTATGATATTAACTTGGGTTATTTTAGAAACACAAAGCATCTGCAACATAACTCCCTCGTCATTACTAAAACAAGTTTTCCCCTAAGTCATCATAATCCTTCAACACTGGGTCTGTGAGCCAGAAAAACTCATCCTGTTTTTGAGCAATGAAGATTGTTACCATCAAGTGTGATCGCTAAGGATCAGGAGTGAAAAACTTTTTGGGAGAAATATCCTCTTTTCACATCAACCCAAGTCTTCATTAATAACAAATGAGGTGATCAGTGAAACAACTCCTTGACACGCACTTAGACGTTTGCTAAGTTCTACCCACTCAACCTTGAAATAAAGAAATTGACATAAGGTATTAAGAATCTCTCTAACCTTTGAGTAAAATGAAGAAGATAACTACATAACACACAATATAAGGAGAGATCAGGTCTTCATTAGTAGATGATAACATCGACTATTCAAAGTGTTGTGTAGGTCGTTGACAAATCCACAAGGAGTTTTACTATGTGTTTACAAAGGATACACATAGTAAAAGGAAACTTGTTTGCATCCCTTGGGGATTTGGTGTCATTTAATAGATTTGTGTATGATTGTCAAATTTCATGCAGTAGGTTTAATGAATTATTTAGGTACCTTAGAGCATGATCTAGAGAAGGTTTGCAACCTGAAAGATGCAGATCTATGTCTTGACTACCCATAGGAATTTGATTCATGTGATTCGGTGCACCATAACTCCCTGGGCACCTGTTTCGATGCAGGGTATATAAAGTGAACCCTGGACAGATCTCTGTGTGCCTCCATCATTTGGCTCATCCAAATGATCTGAGATTTGCACCATACATGTAATCTAACATGATACACATGCTGTCTAAAAATAAAAAATTTTGGAGATAAAACTTCTATAGTTTTAGAAATAATTTAATTATATATACGCTTGTGGTAGATCTAGGGCTTAATGAAGCCCAATCCACTCAAATCTTTTGTGGATGGTAGGTCTAGGAAAGAAAATTCCCTAGCCAAATTTGAGGCCATTTGGACCCCTGCATGTTGGTGGACCACACATGCAAGACCAAGGTAGCTTAGGGTAATACCAATTTTATTACACACATAAAAGTTTTATGGATAATTAATTATTCCCTTGGTCAATTCTCTTGAAATTTGAAGCATGCACTTATTATCAAGAGATATTTCATCTCTGAAATAATCAAGACTTTGAGGTTGAGTTTCCTAAGAAATTAGGGTTTGTGAACTTTTGTCACATTAAGCACTATTGAGAATTCCAGGGTCAAGTCCCCCTAGATCATTATGAAAATCTGGAAATTTATCTTAGAGGGTGTGATTACACTATGGAAACGTTATTTGGAATTTTTAGAGACATTATAGCCCACTAAATTGCTCTTACTCAAACTACCCCAATTACATTACCCCACCTCTTAGTGACCAATGGAATTTTGAATTACATGAAATTGGTAGTTGAACCTTTGAAGCCGAAAGTATGCTCTAAATTTTTTATCATATATGTTTGTTGAGAATTTACATTGGTTCTTTCACAAGGTGGAATTTTGTTACTTTCCTAGAATGATTATTATTGCTGGTCAAATGAGATTTGGAAAATTATGAGGTTTGGGTAGTAGGCTTGTTGGAGCACAATAATGCACTGGTAATTTTATTGTATTTGTTCCCTGATGATTTACAGTAGTTACTTCATAACGAGTAAATATTTAGCTCCCATGGTTATTAATTACTTTTCTGAAGAATCATTAGAGGAAAATAATGAATTTCAACTGAACACTGTTTTGGATCATAATTAGTCCCTGGAAATTCTATTAAACCTATTGGGCCATGATAATTGATACTTTGTGTACAAATTGGTGGACTCCATAATTATAAAAGAAATAAAAATTAGGCCCAAAATATGACAATATTTAAATGAAAAGTTGAGATCAGTAAACTATCACTTACAAAATTTCTGGAATGAATTAGAGACCAATTAACGATATATTTTGTTGATAGTTGATTCATAGGTGATAGGTCTCGTGCAATATTTGAGTTTGGTCTGCGATTTACAAAAATGAGAGCTATAGATTTGACCATCAATAACACATGGATTTGGGATAAAATCAGGATTTAGGGTTGCATGACATTAACATGATTACGTGCACTTCAAGAAGTAATCTTGGAGGATTTACAATATATGAATTTTGCGAGCTTTGGAATTGATGACCCACATGAATTTAAGTACTAAAACTAAGCTTGATCATCACTAGAGTATCCATGAATTCAGTAAATGTCCATGGTCATATTAAAATTTACTCATATCATTTCAGACTCTAGAAACATGATTAATCATTGACGTTAAATCTTAATAGAATGACGATGCCTTAAAAATTAGGAGAAACAATATTGTACATTCTATAAGCATATTCGGATCTCAGAAGATGAGTCTGGATTTTAATTACAAATATTTTACGAGTAAATTTTGAACTCTAACCCCGTAGCCCTAACTTAAAATTCGTGGACGAAATTGTTTCTTCGTTTATTGGGATTTGTAACATCCCGAGAACAACTAGACCCATAAGATGCATCTTTTCATTACAAGGTCATGACATTGCTCTAAGAGACCAAAATGGCCCTAAGAACCAAGGTGAATAGGTAAAAATCACCTTAGTGTGCAAATTGCCAAAATTGAGTCCAAGGTTTAGTGTTTGATTTTTATGCTTCAAAATGACATGTTGACCCCACCAAATCTTCTTACACCCGTTTAAGGAATCCATTAGATCACTAAGGCCCCCTTAGGGCCAACTCAAGTGGTCAAATTGACCAAAACCCACCTTGGGGTGCTAATAGCAATTTTTGGCAATCTAACACAGGGTTAGCTAAAAGGGTCCCAAAATGACAAGTTGACCACACCATGACATCCATAACCACTAAGGGAGTCCATTAGGTCACTAAGGTCCCATTGGGGTCAACCCCATGGGTCAAATTGACCAAAGTCAACCAAATTGTAATTTGGTCAAACCACCCTATTAAGTGCCAATTAACCCCTATATTGTCAAAGTGACCTCACATAAGTCTTCTAAATCCCTTTAGGGAGGCCAATGGGTCATAAATAACTCATTGGGTCAAGTAAAGTCCATGGTTTGGGCCAAAATTACCATTGGGCCCACATAGCCCAATTTGGCCCAATTTGGTCAAATGGACCCAAATCGACTTCACCAAGCTCAAATTCACCCTACAATGTGTTCATGGACCCAATACCCTCAATGTGAGTTATCCGCATTGCCTTGGTTCACCTAGGGACAACCCAAAGTCATAAACCCTAATTTGGCCCCTTTAGGTCAATTGAGCCCAAAGCTCAAATTAGATTGGATTAGCCCAACATAAAGCCCAAATGGTGAGCCCATAAGTCCATGCCAACTGAATTAATTTAGAAATTAAAATTTTGGAGGCAAAAACATTAGGGTTAATTAACCCTAATTATGTCCTTGGGGACAAGGAGAGGAAGGAGGGGATTGAGTGCCACCTGACACTCAATTAATTTTCTTAAGCCTTCCTCTGAGCTGGGGGAGTAATTTCCATCAGTTTTTCAAGAGGGAGGGGCTGCAAAGTGGCTGCCATGAAGGGAGAAACGGGGAGGCCAAAATTTACATTAATGGTGGCATGGGTACAATCCTTCCCCTCCACCATTCGATATTCTATCACCTTCAAAACTCTCCAAGGAGAAAAATCACCAAGGAGATTTAAGGATTCGTGCTGAGTTGGAGGAGATCAGGCAAGGCATGGAGCTTGGATGGTCGGCCATTACAACTGAAGGAACAAGGATCAAAGCTCTAATTTAGTCATGGATTCCTTCTCCTCTCCCCTAGTGCTAGATCTCAGTTCTTTTCTTTTTGAATTTCATCGAGAAATGAGGAAGACACCATAAACTTTGTTGGCAGAAAATGGAGGATTTGGGAGAGCAACTCCGACCACCCCCATCCATGTGGCCACCACCAATTGAAAGCCCCCACTCATGTGAAGCTTCCCCATTGGGGGTCTGGCCAGAGATCAAGAGTGGTGGCTGTAATTTGGATCTAAAAATAGCCCAAAATTCTATCAAAATCGAGCTCATGAAGAAGATGAACAGTAACTTTGATTTTATAAGTATTAAATATTAATAATATTTTAATATGTTGATTTTATTATGTCACAATTAGTACATAGACTTGCATGTTGATTTTTAGCCCTTTAGACCCAAGATCAGAAGAAGTGGTCAATATGAAATTTTTAGTGCTCTGTGTTAACTTTAATTTGCCACTGATTTTGTGACATTTGGAGTAGTGTAGTTCCCTGGCACTCATTTTGGTGAAGGGTGTACAAAGTGAACCCTAGGTACTAAATTGCGTGCCCCCGTCATTTGGCTCATCCAAATGAGCTGATTTTTGGAACATGCATGGGTTATACCAAAACACATCCCCTGCCCAAATTTGGGAATTTTTAGGAAACATTTTCCAAAATTTTTTGTAATCATTTATTATTGTATGCCTAGTTTAATTAAGTGGCAAATGAACTCAAATGACCACAAATTTTTGGTGGCTGTCATGTTAGGGCATAATATGCCTCCAGTAAAATTATCAGAAGATTTGGATATGTGCATGCATGGGAAAATCCATTTGCATGTTTAGGGTCCTTAGGGTAAAATGTGCCTAGGTCACATTTGGGCTATTTGAACTATGATGTTTGTCTCCTCTCACTGCATGCTGATGAAATTCAATACATGCATGAATGGTGATGAAAAACACCATCTCTGAGAATTTCGACCCATTTGTGGATAAATTGCCCCAAATAATTTCAAATAATCTCCTTTATGTGATTTTGTACATATTGTGACCTAAACAATTGGGAAAAATCCCAATCTCTAGAATTAGCTTACTTAGGTCATAAAACACAATAGGAAAATTATTTGTTATTTTTGGAATTACTTTTCCTCTGAATATCTAATAATTCCAATATTGCCCTTTTTAGTCTTAAGAGGAAATACCCAATTAAATGATTTTAGAATTGCATGATATTCTGTTCGTACCATGTCTGGATCGAAATGAACCTCTATAAATTTTCCTTGAAATTTTGGACAATTAATTATGAGGGTTCATTCATGAGTTGAATAATTATTTATTTCTGGAGAAATTACCTGTTAGAAAATTATGAATCTTTGTCAGTCATAATTTTGGATCGTTATAAGTATCTGTAAATTTCCTTATAAATTTTGGAGGAATAATTTTGGTTCTTTCTACAATAACTAGAATATTCATGTTTTAGGAATTTATTTAATTCTGGAATAAATATTGGCTAGAAAATTAAGATACTTAGGAAATATGTTTAGATGGTGATTTTATATGTATGGAAATTTTTGAGTAATTGTTGTTAAGTATTTAGACTTATTTCTAGTAATATTGTACTTTATACCAATTTTGAGAAAATAAATTGTAAGGGATTTTATGGTCTGCAAAAAGGTGAAATTCAGTTTATGACTATTTTTGGTTAATCGTAGGCCCTGGTAATTTTCCTGAAACATTTGGATCAATATAGCAAAGGGTTCCTTTGTAAATGTTCCCTAGGCCCAATATTTCTCATAAATGATTTTTGACAGGATATTAGTTAGGAAAATTACCAAACACTGTATTTATCCTTAATTAAGCGTGATTGACCTTTGGTAGAAATGTTATCTCACTTGGATATTAGAAAACAATACTTCATGCACAAAATGGGAAAACCACTAAGTTAATATGCAAGGTTTAATAAGTAGGCCCCCCTTAACGGAATGTGATTCATCACAAGTATTTGGCACCTTAGGACATGTGGAACTTCAGGAAAGCATCTTAGGTCATTGAATATGAAGATTGTTTAGGTGTCTCATGTGGGCCTTAACGTCATACTTAGGTTGGATAGTGGTTTGCGAATATCCAAAGTGTGAAAAGGAGATTAGACCTCATTAAGGGTCCCACACTCAACCCATCAGTATTAAGTTCTTATGTGGAAGTAAACCAACCTTAGTAAGATAGGTTATCTTAGGGTTAATACTAAAGGGTGAAGTCGGGAAGTGACCTAGGTGAACCCTGACTTAAGGGTGATGATGGAATAAGACTGTGGATCCAAGTAAGGCTGACAATTTAAGTGTGTTGATGTAGGATACACTCTCCGACATGGTTATTACGGGCAAACACAAATTTCTCTCTATGTTCCCAATCATTCGTTCGTACAAATAATTATTCGTAGCTCACACGCTTTGCAATTTATCAATTAAAGGCTAACGTACAGGTCGACTACACCCTTAGAGATCAAATAATGGCTAAAGACCAATATTCTCCCTAGCTAATTGGATCCACATGATCCGATCGAGCGAGTGTTGTACCAAAAGAGATCCACCGAAAATAACGATTTCGAAAAAGGTATATATCTCCCAACAAAAAGAAAACGAGGTTCGCCAATCCTCATGAATTTAAATTAATTAAGATAAACTCAAAATCAATCGAAGAAATCCACGAAAAATTCATGTTGTCGAAGATTACGACAAAATTAATCCACCACAAGAAATATTCAAGAGGGAATCACACAAAGTAGAAAATTTCATTACCCCGCTTGAGATTAAATTTTCTCAAGCAATCAATAGCGAGATTGCTCGTCAACGGTTCCACCGGAGTTGCGTCGAATGGAGAGAAAACTCGTCCGCCTTCTTCACTTCACGCCAGAGAAGATGTTTGTCGGAACCACGGAGGCCTTTACTTGGCCGAAATATCCTGGAGAGGAGAGGGAGGTTGGCGGCTATGGGAAGGAGAATAAGGGGGGCGGCTGCACTATGTTGGCCGAATCTTTCAAGGAGGGAGAGAGGGAAATTAAAGAAGGAAGGTGGAGAAAATAAGGAGAGGAGGAGAATTCCACTTTTGGAGTTCTAATTCAAATTTCAATTGTAATTCTTCATGAATGATAATCCTTCTACATCATGGCCTTTTATAGGCTTACATTCATAAATTACTACATGCAGCCCAAATTAAAACAAAACATTAAAATAGAATAAAGCATTAAAACATGATAACAAAACATTAAAACATGATCACAATTAATCAATAATTATAATAAAATAATTATAATTATTAATTAATATTCTTACGCCTCGAGCGGAGGATGTAGAGGCGATGACGTTCATCACAAATACTATCGCTGTGATGGCGTCGGAAGTCTTTGGTTGGAGAGAATCCATCATCCGAAAGCATGATCGTACCATCATCTTCATGTTGAGGGCCATCGTCTCCATCAATCCTCCCCCGCTCAAAAGTACTCATCACCGATGAATTGGCTTGAATGTACTGGCATAGAAGAGCAGCATCCAAAAGTGACACCTCCGATTCAAGAAGCCACGAATCATCAGAGGCCGGACGATCACGCCACCGTATCAAGTGGCGGCGAATGTCACTATTTGGAGAGGAGAGCTCTTCATACCGGAGGATCCTGTCTGGCACATAGGTGGTCCTGGGGATCCTTGGAAAAGAATTAGGCAAATAAGGAGGAAAATTTTTGTCATCAATATTCAATGTACCTCCAGTGCAGACGGATGGAGAGATCGATCCAGGAACACACTCACCCCCCTACCCATTAGAAAATTCAGTGGAACCAAATAAATAGACAGATAAATCAAGTGGTGGAGAAACAAATGACATTAAATCCGAAACATTGAAAATAGGGGAAATTCCCCAATCAATGGGTAACTCCAAAAGATATGAATTTTCTCCTAATTTGTTTAAAATTTGAAATGGACCATCTCGCCGATTTGCCAAGTTTTTTATGGTGCCCAAAGGCATCCGTTCAGGGATGAGACGCGCCGAAACTAAATCGCCATCCTTCAAGTGAGACGCTCTCTTATGTAAGTTAGCATGAGATTGATAAGATGCATATTGTGTGGTTAGCGCTTCATTAATGTGCTTATGTAAATTGTGAACATGAGAGGCAAAGTCCTGTGCTAATTGACTTGACTTATATGATGGAGGTAACGGAATCATGTCAAGTGGCACTGCTGCCACATAATCGTGCATGATTTCATTCGGCGATAAAACCGTTGATCTATTTTTAGAATCGTTATACGCTAACTGAGCATGAGGAAGAAGTAAATCCCAAGTACCCTTGTGATCACCCATAAGACAATGCAGTAAACTACCTAAACTTTTGTTTACCACCTCTATTTGCCAATCCGTTTGCGGATAGTAGGTCGAAGAAAACAAAAGTTTGGTGCCCATAAGCTTCCAAAGGGTCTTCCAAAAATAACTAGTAAATTTTATGTCCCTATCAGTCACTATAGTCCTGGGGATGCCCCGATGCCCTGCGACCTCCTTAAAATATAATTTCGCAATGTGGGACACGTCGTTGGTTTTATTACACACAATAAAATAAGCCATTTTTGAAAACCGATCTACTACCACCAAAATGGAATCATGACGTCTAAACGTTATGGGTAGGCCTAGAATAAAATACATACTAACATCTTCCCAGGGTTTAGAAGGAATCGGAAGAGGGGTATAAAGACCCACATTTGTTTTATTTCCCTTAGCTAATTGATACGCATGACAACTACCTCAAATTTATTTTCCATTGATTTAAGGCCTGGACAATTAAATTTATGCTCTACTAACACGATTGTCTTGTCACGACCAAAATGACATCCTAATCCGCCACTATGCAACTCACAAATGATGAAATGACGTAAAGAGGAATTAGGGATACATAGCTTTGAATGCTTAAATAAATATCCATCCCTAATATAATAAGTTGAAATGGTCATGGGGAGTCATTTTGAGCTGATAAATATATTTCCTTGAAGTATGGACAATTATCGTACCCATCCTTAATTCTATTGAAACCAATCACTTTTATCTCAAGCGTAGACAATAATATAGAGACTCGACTAAGGGCATCCGCCGCACGATTTAGCGTTCCCTTAAGGTGTTTTATTATAAAGGTGTACTCCTGAAGATAGGAGACCCATTTAGCATGCCTGGTGCTAACCTTATTTTGTGAATTAATAAATCTCAAAGCCTCATGGTTAGATAATATAAAAACCTCCTTAGGGAGTAAATAATGTCGCCAATGTTGGAGACAGCGAATAACCGCATAAAACTCCCTATCATAATTAGAATAATTCAATTTTGGCCCCGCAAACTTCTCACTAAAATACCCAATAGGATGACCCTCTTGACTCAATACACCGCCAATACCAACTCCAGACGCATCACATGACAATTCAAAAACCTTATTAAAATCAGTCAATCGTAAAATAGGAGCTTCCGATATTCAGGATTTAATTATTTCAAACGCTTTAGTAGCCAATTTGGCCCATATGAATTCTCCCTTCTTCACGCACTCCGTGATCGGTGCCATGATACTACAAAAATCTCGGATAAATCGGCTGTAAAAAGTAGCTAATCCATGAAATCTCTGAACATCGCGTGTATTAGTCAGTTCTGGCCAATCCCTAATGGCTTGGACCTTCTTGGGATCCACATGATTGCCTTCCGAACTCACAATGTATCCTAGGAACTCCACAGATGGAACATTGAATGAGCATTTTTTTTAAAATTAACAAATAATTGTTCCTTTTGCAACGTCGTCAGGACTATCCTCAATTGCGACTCATGGTCATTCAGAGAGGCGCTAAAAACTAGGATATCATCAAAATATATAACATCGAATTTTCCCAAGAAAGGCTTGAACACTAACGTCATCAACCTCAAAAATGTACTCGGGCAATTAGTGAGCCCTTCCCCGAGCACTAACAACTCATAAAGTCCATCCTTTGATTTAAATGCCATCTTCACTAGTCTCCCTTCCAAATTCTGATTTGATGGTAGCCACTATTAAGATCTTGTTTAGAAAAAGTAATGGCCCCAGCTAACATATCCAATAAGTCGTCCAAACGAGGGATGGGAAACCAATATTTGACAGTTATCTTATTAATGGCCCTATAATCCACACACATCCTCTAGGAACCGTCTTTCTTAGGGAACAATAATGCGGGTACGACATACGGACTCTTACTATCATGGATGAACCCCTTACTTAGCAAATCTGAAATTAATTTTTGCAATTCATGGTGTGAGGAGGGGTTAAGTCGATAATGGGGAAGGTTGGGCAAAGAGGAACCCGTAATAAAATCAATTTCGTGTTGAATTTCACTCATGGGAGGTAATTCGGATTGTAAATCATCTGGATAGACGTCCTTAAATTCTTCCAAAAGTGTCTTCAATGCTAGTGGTATGTTTTCAAAAGGGGACGTGTCTTCCTTGATTTGTAAACAAACTAACGCATATATGTCACCGTCCATAAAACTATCGCGCTCAAACTCCTTTTTACCTATCAAGCTTAGCACTTTCTTTTCAACAGGCACAATCGTGTCTTTAGAGGTGACCGATGGATCCTTAGGCAGAGTGGGTTTAAAGATAATGGTCTTTCCATTAAATTTGAACTCATATGTGCTGGCTCGCCCTAAATGAGTAACATCATGGTCATAAAGCCATGGGTGTCCTAATAACACATGACAGACATCCATGGGGATGACGTCACACCAAACCTTTTCAGAATAAGCCTTGATGGTAAGGGGTACCAAACAATGCTTCGCAACCAGAAGAGATGTCTTATGAACCCAAGCAACCTTGTAAGGGTGAGGGTGAGGATCAGTAATTAATAACATCCGTAACACCGCATTTTCGGAAACCACGTTCATACAGCTACCGCTATCGATTATCAGCTTACATCACTTCTCTCCACTTTTAAAATTTAAAGAGAAAATATTCGTCCTATTCCATAAATCTGACGCACGTGGAATTGCTAAAATACACCTCATCACCATCATATAGTTTTCATCCTCTATATAGCTAGGCACTCCTTCCGATTCGGATTCTTCACCGGCCTCATACATGAGCTCGGAGGATTCAGTCGAGGTATCTAGCAGGGATAGGGGCTTGGGCTTAGTAGGACATTCACTACCGTAATGTCCTTGAATTCCACAAGCATAACACGTTGCATTCGTTTTGCTTATCCATTTAGGTGGGTGGGTGGGGGTTGGGTGGGTGGTCCTAAGATGGACTTTGTCTTCTAAAATAAAGGTGTCCTGGACTTGTGAGCATTGTGCTTTTCAATATCCAAGGCGGCATTAAAAGTTGTGTTTAAGTCGGTGTGCCCATAATGGAGAAGTTTGCCCTGAATATCGGGGTAAAGCCCCTTAAGGAACCTAGAGAGGGTGATCTCTGGCATCTCTCTAACATCGCACCTGGCCATCATGTCCTTGAGAAGGCTCGTATAATTAGCGACCGACCAATTCCCTTGCCTAAGGGTAGCTAATTCATCAAACATTTGCGTTCGATGGTATGCTGGGACGTACTGGTCTGTCAACATTGCCATCATGCCTACCCAACTAATTGGTTGTAGAACGTTCACCGCACCTAGATGACGTTCCTCATTCAACCAGAATATTTTAGCCTTGCCTAATAACTTCATCCTCGCAACTCGAACCTTATCCACGTCGGTCAGATTGTGCCACTCAAAGTAGCACTCTATTTCTATAACCCAGTCTAAGAAAACCTGGGGTTCACCCAGTCCATCATATGATGGGGGTTTGACCCGGACGACCCTAGTGATATCAAACTCGTACGGTGCACGCGGAACATGTTCATTATTATGATTGACACGCGGGACATGTTCATTATAATGGTTATTACCTTCTTCACGTTTGTTGGCGACAGGATTTCGGGGAGCCGCTTGATTTAACCTTAGCTCGTGAAGCATCTCCCTAATGTCCGTCAATTGTACTGTGAACTCCTGGCGGAGTTAATCAATTGCAGTTGGACTGTGACCCGCATCCCGCTCATCCTCCATATGGGAGGAGGATGTGGTATACTCTGTGCCTAATCTCGTGCACATGTACTAACAGAAAATTGATTCTGACCTAACAAATTTTATGAAAGATTGAATTGTTCCAGCTTAATAACTAGGGAAATTAAAATATTATTTTGATTAAGGAGAATTTCCAGAAATTTATTTTTTGAATTTCGCAGAAAAATGAGAATTTTTGTACGCTATTCGCAAACCAGCAATTTAAAATTTTGTTGTTTTGAACAAAAGATCGTGCAAGACCAGTGTGTGTCGGCATCCTAAGAAAATAAAAGGATGGCGTTAATTAAGAAATTGACACGAACCTAGCTCTGATACCAAATTGATGTAGGCTACACTCTTCGACACTGTTATTACGGGCAAACACAAATTTCTCTCTACGTTCCCAATCCTTTGTTCGCACAAATAATTATTCGCAGCACACACACTTTGCGATTTATCAATTAAAGGCTAACGTACGGGTAGGATACACCCTTAGAGATCAAATAATGGCTAAAGGTCAATATTCTCACTAGCCAAGTGGATCCACCCGATCCATCGAGCGAGTGTTGTACCAAAAGAGATCCACCGAAAATAACGATTTTGGAAAAGGTAGATCTCTCCTAACAAAAAGAAAACGAGGTTCGCCAATCCTCGCGAATTTAAATTAATTAAGATAAACTCAAAATTAATCGAAGAAATCCACGAAAAATTCAAGTTGTCGAAGATCACGACAAAATTAATCCACCACAAGAAATATTCAAGAGGGAATCACACAAAGTAGAAAATTTTGTTACCCCACTTGAGAATAGATTTTCTCAAGCAATCAATCGCGAGATCGCTCGTCAATGGTTCCACCGGAGTTGCGTCGTATGGAGAGAAAACTCGTCCGCCTTCTTCGCTTCACGCTGGAGAAGATGTTTGCCGGAATCACAGAGCCCTTACCTTGGCCGAAATATCTAGGAGAGGAGAGGGAGGTTGGCGGCTATGGGAAGGAGAACAAGGGGGCGGCTGCACTATGTTGGCCAAAAATTTTACGGAGGGAGAGAGGGAAATTAAGGAAGGAGGACAAAATAAGGAGAGGAGGAGAATTCTACTTTTGGAGTTCTAATTCAAATTTCAATTGTAATTCTTCATGAATGATAATCCTTCTACATCATGGCCTTTTATAGGCTTACAATCATAAATTACTACATGCAACCCAAATTAAAACAAAACATTAAAATAGAATAAAACAATAAAACATGATAACAATTAATCAATAATTATAATAAAATAATTATAATTATTAATTAATATTCTTGCGCCTTGGGCGGAGGTTGTAGCGGGGATGGCATTCATCACAAATACTATCGCGGTGATAGCGTCAGAAGTGTTTGGTTGGAGGTACACCATCATCTGTAAGCGTGCCGGTACCATCATCTTCATGTTGAGGGCCGTCGTCTCCATCATGTGTGTGTAGTTCCTAGGTGAAGATGGGAACTCAAGGTTAGAATGTGATGACGAGTGAGTTAACACCCGGTCACTAGTCATAGTGGTTTTGTGGTTCAAAGAACTCCCCCACTCCTAAGTACTAAACTTAACTCATCTTATAGACTTATTTTCACTAGAAAGGAAAAAAGGAGTAGCCACCTATAAGAATAATTATCTTGAGAAAGAAGTAGGTTTGGGATGTCTGAACATCATACTTCCTAGTACCGCTGCGAGCCCCTCACCGGGTAGCCCTCGGGAAATCCAAGGTTAAACCTAAACTTCTAAGCTAACTAAACAATAGACAAGAGTAGTTTAAGTAAGAGAACATGACAAGATAATCCTCGCCCAAATATGGGACAGATTGGTACAAGGATGGGTTAAGTCCTGTGAGCGGTAGGCTCGGTATTATATAAGGATGGACGAGTTAAGTCCTTCGAGCAGTAGACTCTGTTAAAACCAATACATGGTCACTTATGGAGCTCGGGTCCCCAAAAACAAGGGGTGACCTCACACTTACTTCTCTCGAGGGAGAGCGCTAGACTGAAATCTTAGGGAACTAGAAATAAGACCAAGGGCTCAGTGAGGCGGTCCCACCACACACCTGGAAGATCTTAGAGAGCTTCCCCTCCAAAGCTAATACTGAGCTTGGGCACCTTTGGAGGCTCTCTTCACCAACCAAAGAAACTTAGGGTGAGAGTAGCCAGAAAACTCCGTCTCCAAAGGTGCCCCTTTGTCCTATTTATAGATTTCTGAGTTTGGTCTACCAATAACCAGAATCTGGCCTAAGAGATTAAATCAGTACCCCCAGTTTTGGCTTGCCAACAACCAAATCCCGCCATTCGGAGATGCTAAACACAGACCCATTCTTGGAGCTAGGAGAGAGGGGGTAGGCCACCTCCTCTCTCACCCCCCACCTGGGCTGGGCGAGAGGGGGCATGCCACCTCCTCTCTTGCCCAGAACCTTGGGCTGGGCAAGAGGTGGTAGGCCACTTCCTCTCTCGCCCCCACCTTGGGCTAGGCGAGAGATGGCAGGGCGCCTCCTCTCTCTCCCTCCACCTTGGGCTGGACGAGTGGGAGGCTGGCTGCCTCCCCACTCACCTCCCTCTAAGGGCTCGAAGAGTGGGAGGCTGGATGCCTCCCCGCTCGCTCCCCTCTTGGGGTTCGGCGAGCGGGAGGCCGGTTGCATCACCGCTCGCCCCCCTCTTGTGGTTCTGCGAGCGGGAGGCCAGCTGCCTCCCCGCTCGCCCCCCTCTTGGGGCTCGGCGAGCGAGAGGTCGGTTGCCTCCCTGCTCGCCACCCTCTAGGGGCTCGGCAAGCGGGAGGCCGACTGACTCCCCGCTCGACCCCTCTTGGGGCTCGGCGAGCGGGAGGCCGGCTGCCTCCCCACTTTCCCCCCTCTTGGAGCCGGGGGTGTGGGAGGTCGACTGCCTCTCCACTCGCCCCTCTTCTGGAGCCGAGCGAGTAGGAGGTCGGCTTCCTCCCCACTCGCCCGTCTTCTCGAAATATCTTGTGGCCGCGGTCCTCGGATTTGAGCCCGTCCAAAGGCTTACCTGCCCCTCTTGCTTGTGGTAGTGCCTCTTAAAAATGTTGGTCCTAATGACATCTTGGGCTCCGGGGAATCACTTGGCGAATACAGGGTTGTACACAATCCCTTCTCTTTTCGAGTGGGTCACACACTGAGTGTAGTTGAGAAGACTCCACACCTCCCAAGATCCCCGCTAACCCAATGGTGGAGAAAAGACTCAAGGAATTCTTTCAGAAATGTCTACGTTGATCCATCACACGAATGGTCTGCTCACCCAACCGGCTTGTGAGAGCCCGGTCAGCGGAACCAACCCGGGAAAAATATATTTAGCATCCCTGAGAGGTCAACCTGCCCTGTCGGCTATTGAGAGCCCGGTCAGCGGAACCATCTTGGGAGAAAAATTGCTTAGCTTCCTTGAGAGATCAACCTGCCCTACCGGCTTGTGAGAGCCCGGTCAGTGGAACCATCCTGTGAGAAAAATTACTTAGCTTCCCCGAGAGGTCAACCTACCCTGCCAGCTAGTGAGATCCTCGTCAGCGGAACCATCCCAGGATAAAAATTACATAGCTTCCCCAAGAGGTCAACCTGCCCTGTCGGCAAGTGAGAGCTCGGTCAGCGAAACCATCCTGGGAGAAAAATTACATAGCTTCCCCGAGAGGTCAACCTGCCATGCAGGCTAGTGAGAGACTGGTCAGCGTAACCATCCCAGGAGAAAAATTTCTTAGCTTCCTCGAGAGGTCAACCTGCCCTGTCGGCTAGTGAGAGCCCGATCAGCGGAACCATCCTGGGAGAAAAATTACTTGGCTTCCCCAAGAGGTCAACCTGCCCTGCCGGCTCGTGAGAGCCCGTTCAGCAGAACCATCCCAGGAGAAAAATAAATTAGCTTCCCCGAGAGGTCAACCTGCCCTGCAGGCTAGTGAGAGCCCGGTCAGCAGAACCATCCCGGGAGAAAAATTACATAGCTTCCCCGAGAGATCAACCTGCCCTGCCAGCTAGTGAGAGCCCGGTCAGCGGAACCATCCTCGGAGAAAAATTACTTTGCTTCCTCGAGAGGTCAACCTACCCTACCGGCTAGTGAGAGCCCGTTCAGCGGAACCATCCCGGGAGAAAAATTACTTAGCTTCCCCAAGAGGTTAACCTGCCATGCCGGCTAGTGAGAGCTCGGTTAGCGGAACTATCCCGGGAGAAAAATTACTTAGCTTCCCCGAGAGGTCAACCTGCCCTGCCGGCTAGTGAGAGCCCGGTCAGCAGAACAATCCCGAGAAAAAATTAGTTAGCTTCCCCGAGAGGTCAAACTGCCCTGCCGGCTAGTGAGAGCCTGGTCAGCCGAACCATCCTGGGAGAAAAATTACTTAGCTTCCCCGAGAGGTCAACTTGCCCTGCCGGCTAGTGAGAGCCTGGTCAGGGGAACCATCCTGGGAGAAAAATTACTTAGCTTCCCCGAGAGGTCAACCTGCCCTGCCGGCTAGTGAGAGCTCGATCAGCGGAACCATCCAGGGAGAAAAATTACATAGCTACCCTGAGAGGTCAACTTGCCCTGCTGGCTAGTGAGAGCCCGGTCAGCCGAACCATCCCGATAGAAAAATTACCTAGCTTCCCCGAGAGGTCAACCTGTCATGCCAGCTAGTGAGAGTCTGGTCAGCGGAACCATCCCAGGAGATAATTACTTAGCTTCCCCGAGAGGTTAACCTGCCCTGCGGACTAGTGAGAGCCTAGTCAGTGGAACCATCCCGGGAGAAAAATTACATAGCTTCCCCGAGAGGTCAACCTGCCCTGCTGGCTAGTGACAGCCCGGTCAGCGGAACCATATAGGGAGAAAAATTACTTAGCTACCTCGAGAGGTCAACCAGCTCTGCCGGCTAGTGAGATCCCGGTCAGCGAAACCATCCCTGTGGGAGCCTGGTAAGCAGAACCATCCTTGTGGGATCCTCGGCCCTGCCATCTTTGTAGGAGCGTGGTCAGCGGGATAGCTTAGGGGCTAAGTACTTTTCGAAACTGATGAGTCCCATTTATATATACATTTATGGACTCACCTGGGCCGATTATCTATTCTATTCACTACATTTTAGGCACGTTTTCATTCATTTGTACTATTCCATGCTAGGTGCACTTTTAATCCCATTTTGGTGTGCAATTGCGCTCCTTGTTGTTGGGGGTAAGCACATGGTGCTCCCCTTCCCTTCTTCTATGTTTTTCCGATGCTGGACGTGTATTCCCAGCCATTGTATCTTGTATGCAGGTGACCGGATCGTCCCGTTTTCCCCAGAAGTAATGTCTGTGCATATCGCACGGTCATGCGTTTCCTTGACGCACGGTCGGTTGCGGTCATGCGTTTGTGTCTGGGCAGAAAATGGAGTGTAGGAGTTTACTCGTGCGTTTTTACGCACGGGCGGTTTGCCCTTGCGTGAGTAAAACGCACGGTCGACCTGTGTATTCTTGATTTCAGAGCGTCGGATTTTGCCCGTGTGTTTGTCCGCACGGGCGGTGTTGATCATGCGTAAGCCAAACGCACGGGCGGCGCAGCATTTTCCCCATGTCAAGTTTTATCATTTAATAACGCACGGTCTGCACACGGTCGTGCGTTCGACTGTGCGTGACCATTTTCTGACAGAATTTCTATTTAAGCCGCAGGTCTTGCCCTATTCTGATCGATTGTTTTTCCTGCTCCCAGAGCTCCAGTTCCGCGCCCTTTTCGTCGTCCATCGCCGCCCACCTTCAGGAGGTGCTCCGGGCTTGTTCTTCACGCCAATCTTGAGCCCGGAGATCATCTCGGCCTCCTCCTTCATCCTATAGCTTCAAGGGAGATTTAGCCGCCATTACCATCAAGCAAGGGGAAGTTTGCAACCTTTACCAGATCGTGAGATGAAGAAGACGGGCTCATTGGAGAGTCGTGACAGCTCTCTCTACCCCGGACGTAGTTGTGGACCGAGCTTGGTCGTGGATTGACAACCCGGCGATTCCAACCGTGAATCTACAATGAGCCTTCGGATTCGGTCGATTTCTTGCCTTATTCTTCTCTTATTGATGTGTATGTAGTTAGATCTAAATATTATGATGAAGTGGCACATAAACTTGTTTGTATTTCTATATTTCATGTCTATGTGAAATGCTTTTGTGGTTTATGTGATTTGAGGAGCGCCCCATTCCATCCTCCATCCCACCGTCGCGTTCGTTTGCCGCACTAGCAATTGCTAGTGGAGTGCTTGTCGAAGAGGTGCTTGCGACCATCATTCTGTTTGCCTACTCGTCCATCCGCCCTTATGAAGTAGCGCGCTCAAGGCCTACGTAGTTTTCATCCCGCCTAGCGAAGCATTGCATAGCGGCATTGCATAGGAGTAGTTATAGTATTTTCTCTTTATTTTCCACAATCCAAAACCCCCGTTTCCGCATCCATCCGACTTAAAGGACTTCAATCTCAAATCCTTCCTCAATAGATAACTCCACCTTACTGTGTTCCTTCGAGATCGATACTTGGGGATTCACTCCCACATTTTATATTACTTAAACGATCGGTACACTGCCGTTTCGTTCCGCAGTCTTGCTACCGCCTATAGCGGTGTGCTAAGATTTGCGCATCAAGTTTTTGGCGTCGTTGCCGGGGAACACAGACGTGTGAGTTTTCTGGAGAGGGAGAATCTCAGATTAAAGCCCTTCTATTTGTGTATTGCATTCTCTTGGTTTATCTCTTCTTATTCTGTTTCCCTGTTTTTATTAGGTTGCTTTAGTAAATATTGTTAGGTGTAGTATTGTGCACACTAGTTCTCTTTATTTTGAATCATTTTTATCTTCACACTATGTGGGCTTCTTTTAATATTCGTTGCCGCTTTTGTGGAGATATATTGCACGCTAGTGATAGATGTTCAAAGGGAGATAATAGCCCTGGCACTCAAGGCGCAGCATATGGAGCACCGACTTCGTCTGGTACTCCATATGGTGCGCGTAAGTCCTATGGCTATTCTGCAGAGCCTTTACTGTCACACTTCTTTTCGGCTTCAGCTCCTGCTGTGCCAAAGAAGCCCACAAGGCAGTGCTTGTTTTGTCAGAGCACGGATCATGCCTTGAAGGATTGTGCTGCTTATCTTCGCCAATTGGACGAGGATGATGAGCCGGATATCCGGATCATCCCGACTCCTACTTCTGGCAGCACACCTTCAACATCTGGTTATGTGCCCATTTCACCTTCAAGCTTTGAAGGGTATGATGTGGACACAGTCACCAGATGTGTGGATGATCTAGGCTCTGACATGATTGAGCCCATCTCCCCTGTCCATATATCACCATGCATGAATTTGATTCTTTGTGAGGAATCGGTGCTTGACATTTATCCAAGCACTATTCCTCCCCCTGTTGTGCATACTACTATACTCGTCTCAGACGACATTGTTGAGGATGTGTCGCAGGATGAGGCTAGCGATCTATGTGTTGTGCTTGTTCCTATGGAGGAGGACAACCTTCTAGGTGAAGAGGAGCTTTCCTCAGCACCGGTAGAGGAAGTCCAACTCTTGGGCATGGCCACTGTTGATCCCTCCTAACCTTGTAGCATTGATGACAATGCAAACATTATTTTACTTTCCCAACCTAATGGGAGTGAGACCGGAACCACTCCCCCTCTTGATTTTTATTTAAGTCATTCTTCTTGTTTATTTCTTGATACCCTTTCTTCGTCTGAGCCTGTGCAGGTTGAGTCTTCGCAGGTACTTCAGGACGACTTGGAGCATTATGCTCAAGTCAATGATGAGAGCATCCTCTCATGTGAGGAGGTTGATCCCCCCTCCGTAGAGGAAGCCCCACTCATTGCCTTATCCTCCTGCTGCCTCCCTGGAGATGATACCTTGCTGGGCAAGGATTTATTTTGTGGTGAGTGAGGACCAGCATTCCTCCTCTTCTTACTTCCTATTCCCTCTACCTGTGACGAGCATGTATTATTTATATTTGGGTAGAGGCGTGACTGTTCTGTCGCCGTATCGGTACCCGCTACCGACATGCATATTAGAATAGTTACCTGTGCACTTTTCTTTTCATAGACCCATTAGCTAGAACTATTTTCAATTTGAATAAGTCATGCTGGAAGGACAATAACCCCAGTAGTTATCTTACTTTTCCTGCATTTTTATTTCTTCTAATCATGTTTAGTTAGCTGTAGTTTATTTTAGTTTGTCTTTTTCTTTTGTTTTTGCGGAGCTCACCCCTGCAGGTCCTTCTTCTGTATGGCGGATGCTGCAGCTTTTTCTTGGTTTCCACGCCAATCTTCTGGTATGCTCATTTCTGAGCATTGGGTACTCTCTTCCCCTAGCTCTTTTCTGAATTTCATAGATATATATTGTGTGTATTGTCTAGTTTATGTCTGGAGGAGAGTACTTCTGGTGCCCACTCACGTGCACTATAGCATTGCATGCTAGAAGTATTTCTATTTCATTTATTTAGTATTGTTCATTTTCTTTGCACACCACAGCACCCACTTGAGCGTGCGCTTAGCTGTTGGCACGTCGCGAGTCGAATTTGTCTCATCTGTGTGATTTGAAAAATCATCATGCTGGCTTAGGATTATGAGGCGGAGTAAGATGTTGACTCCTGTAGTGCTCCTAGTCGAGTGCTCATGCCTCGCATAAAAATTCGTGTAGATTCAATTTCTTTTTATGCTTTTAGATTATATTTTTTCTATTAGTGTAGATATTGTTTACTTGACAAAAAAAAATTGGTGAATCCGGTGTGAATCAAACGGTAGCATAGGGATGTGTGTAAATGATCGCTAGACTCGTATTGCTTGAGTTGGGAGAAAGGATTATCTTTCTCGGTGGCTAAGAACTTGCCCCAAGCGACTCTTGAAGCATGGGTATATGGTTAGTCAATCGCGTGAATGTGATATAGGCCATCATCTTGGCCCGGTTGAGCTTTTGTGCCCATTCCTATCGCTCTATCCTCGTTAGCCCAGTTGTGCCTACCCGTTCTTTGATTCAGCCCCACGTTTATCTCACCAAAGCCTAAAAGCTAATCCTAGTCGCACACCCAAATTTGAGCTTTAGTTGTTTATTATTTTCATGATTGGGGTGTTGATGTGGTGATATTTTTTTTTGTGAAAATGTGGATGCGCTTCATTGCTATCTTGCTCAAAATGTGTTGAAAAGAAAAGAAAAAAAATTAGAAAAAGAAAAGAAGTAAAAAGAAAAGAAAAAGAAGCAGTGCTTAATTGAAAATCTTTATTGATTTGTGATTGGGAGTAGGCGGTGCACACACCCATGTAGTCAAGTCCAAGTCTGGGGGTGTGGTGTACCCGGGTATCTTTTTGTGGTGCTTGAGAATAGTTTTCCGTGCTAGCTCATTTGGGTTTAGTGCTTGAGCTGTCTTTTTTATCATTGTATACCTCACCTTAACCCCAGCCTCATCTAAAACCTAAAGTCCTATTGATTCACGCAGTTGAGTCAAACCTGTGCCGTGGAGAGAGTGCGAACTGGCAAGCTTATGGTCACCGACATTTATGGAATTCAATGGAGGTTGTCTCGAGCCCCGGTCTTTGGCAATGCACACCTCAGCGTTCAGTTTACTTTCTTCCTATGTATGACCTTATGATTCCCCGTGATTCACTTTTTGAGTAAATGTAATATATAAATACGCCCCTAGAAAAGTATAAACTAATATGTATAATTAGAAATTTTTGTCTACTGCATTTCTAAGCGCATGAGCATGCAATTTCTAAGCGCATGAGCATGCGACTTCGCATGGTACTCCTCTTTACAATTTCTATGTCAGCTTATGTTTTTCTCGTCCGCGTAAGAGATGGTTTGCTCGGGACGCGCAAACAGGTAAGTCTGGGGGTGTGATGAGTCCCATTTATATATACATTTATGGACTCATCTGGGCCGATTATCTAGTCTATGCACTACATTTTAGGCACGTTTTCATTCATTTGTACTATTCCATGCTAGGTGCACTTTTAAGCCCATTTTGGTGTGCAATTGCGCTCCTTGTTGTTGGGGGTAAGCACATGGTGCTCCCCTTCCCATCATCTATGTTTTTCTGATGTTGGACGTGTATTCCCAACCATTGTATCTTGTATGCAGGTGACCGGATCGTCCCATTTTCCCCAGAAGTAATGTCTGTGCATATTGCACGGTCGTGCGTTTCCTTGACGCACGGTCGGTTGCGGTCGTGCGTTTGTGTCTGGGTAGAAAACGGAGCGTCGGAGTTTACTCGTGCGTTTTTACGCACGGGCGGTTTGCCCGTGCGTGAGTAAAATGCATGGTCGACCTGTGTATTCTTGATTTCAGAGCGTCAGATTTTGCCCGTGCGTTTGTACGCACGGGCGGTGTTGATCGTGCGTAAGCAAAATGCACGGGCGGCGCAGCGTTTTCCCCAAGTCAAGTTTTATCATTTAATAACGCACGATCTGCGCACGGTCGTGCGTTCGACTGTGCCTGACCATTTTCTGACAGAATTTCTATTTAAGCCGCAGGTCTTGTCCTATTCTGATCGATCGTTTTTCCCGCTCCCAGAGCTCCAGTTCCGCGCCCTTTTCGCCATCCATCGCCGCCCACCTTCAGGAGGTGCTCCGGGCTTGTTCTTCACGCCAATCTTGAGCCCGGAGATCATCTCGGCCTCCTCCTTCATCCTATAGCTTCAAGGGAGATTTAGCTGCCATTGCCATCAAGCAAGGGGAAGTTTGCAACCTTTACCAGATCGTGAGACGAAGAAGACGGGCTCATTGGAGAGTCATAACAACACTCTCTACCCCAGACGTAGTTGTGGACCGAGCTTGGACGTGGATTGACAACCCGGCTATTCCAACCGTGAATCTACAATGAGCCTTCGGATTCGGTCGATTTCTTGCCTTGTTCTTCTCTTATTGATGTGTATGTAGTTAGATCTAAATATTATGATGAAGTGGCACATAAACTTGTTTGTATTTCTATATTTCATGTCTATGTGAAATGCTTTTGTGGTTTATGTGATTTGAGGAACGCCCCATTCCATCCTCCATTCCACCGTCGCGTTCGTTTGCCTCACTAGCAATTGCTAGTGGCGTGCTTGTCGAAGAGGTGCTTGCGACCCTCATTCCATTTGCCTACTCGTCCATCCGCCCTTACGAAGTAGCGCGCTCAAGGCCTACGTAGTTTTCATCCCGCCTGGTGAAGCATTGCATAGCGGCATTGCATAGGAGTAGTTATAGTATTTTCTCTTTATTTTCCACAATCCAAAACCCCCGTTTCGCATCCATCTGACTTAAAGGACTTCAATCTCAAGTCCTTCCTCAATAAATAACTCCACCTTACTGTGTTCCTTCGAGATCGATACTTGGGGATGTTGGAACATGGTCTTCCGCATCTCCTAGGTTTGAGAATAACAAATCCTATGTGTATTTGATCTTGTGTGTTTAAGTGTGCAGGAAATCAAAGTACACATGACTCAAGGATGGTTGTCCCCAAAATTGAGGCCAGAATTCCAACATGGCCACTAGCGCTGGCGGTAGCGATTGCACCCGGCGCTAGCGATGATTAGCGCGATTCCGGCAGTGTTTTTAGAAGGAGCTAGCGCCCGGCGGTAGCTACTAGCGCTGGCTGTAGCATGGCGTACAAGAGGCATAGAGCAAAATGTTGCTGCGGATTGAAGATCCTGCCTCACAAAATGTTACTTAATCAGGGATAGCGCCCGGCGGTAGCTACTACCGCTGGCGGTAGCATGGCGCACAAGAGGCATAGAGCAAAATGTTGCCGCGGATTGAAGATGCTGCCGCGCAAAATGTTACTTAATCAGGGATAGCGCCGGCGGTAGCGCTTTGGCTATAAAAGGATCCCCTCTCCTCTTGTTTTCGACACACCTATTTCTTACACCTCAGAGAGAGAGTGCTAGAATTCTAGAGGCTTGTCTTGGCCGAAATTTGAGGTCCCAGCGAAGCTCTGCCAACTTCTGAAGGAGGATTCCATCACGCCAAATCCAAATGAAGTCTGCTTCGACAAACGCTAATTCTCCAGCGGATCTTCGCCTCCACTTTCAGAAGTTCATCTTAAGGGAGTTTTTATTATTTTATTTATCTATCTTTCTTTGTAAACGGTAGTGAAATCGCCTTGTGTTGGCGACTAGGTCTGGGGTAAGGACTTAGGGTTGAAATTCACCTCGTGTTGGGGACTAGATCTAGGCTAGGTCTAGGGGGTGCTCGAGGCCACATCCGGGGAAGGATTGGCTAGAGCGGCTTGAGGCCGAATCCGGGAAGGAGAAGACTAGGGCCACCGGTTCGTGGGGAAGCGAGTCGGGATAGAAAACGAAAAGAGTTTTTATTATTCTCCTCCGATCTCTAGCCCCATTGAGATCAAGTTTTGTAAAACTTATTTAATATCAATAAAGCTTGTCTCTCTTTTTGTTTTACTTGACTTCTAGTTTTAATATTGCAATATTCCAAAGTTTTTCTAAATAAAATCTAAAGTTTTTGAAAAACTCTTATTCACCCCCCCCCCCCTCCTCTAAGGGCGCCGACCGATCCAACAAGTGGTATCAGAGAAGGTTTTATTCCAATCGGCTTAACAACCGGAAATAATGGCGTCTCATGATCTCGCTTCTATCAGTGGGGGTAATTTTGAAGAAGAAGAAAAATCTCTTGCACCACCTTTATTCGAAGGATCAAATTTTAAAGGAAGGAAATTTTTAATTGAAATTTTATTAAAACTTTAGATATCGAAGTATGGAATTTAGCCATAACTAGACCTGCAAATGAATCAAATAAAAAAGAACTACAGTTAAATGCAAAAGCTAAACATTATTTATTTTGTGGTCTTTCAAATGAAATTTTCAAATTAATATACTGTTTTTCTAGTGCTTACAAAGTATGGAAATTTCTTGAAGAAATGTATGATCTTCCTCTCGCAGGTATGGAACAAACACAGGAAGAGAAAAATGTCCAAGCATCCACTATCATTCAAGAAGATCTCTCTCGGAGCGAAGCCATGGAGAATATTTTAATAGTAAAGGAGAACAATACACCAAGAGAAAGAGAAGATATAAATCCATCTATAATGGAGGAAGAACTAAAAGATGACGAAGGAATTTCATGTTCACAATCTGCCTCCTCCAATAGCGCTGTAAGGAAGACTAAATCTTCTTCTTGTGTGATAACTTCTATCCTAGGTTTCAATATATTAAAAACAGCTAAACGTAAGATCAAAAAAATGAATATTACTAATACTAATTTATGTTTAGAAAATAAGAGACTAAAAGCTAATGTTAACTCAAATTCAAATTGTGATGTGCCTACACCATCTTGTTTTTTACTCAAAAATATAAAACATTGTTTTGATTGTAATAATATTAAGGAAAAATTCAAAGAACTTGAAAAAGAATTGATGTGTATAAAAGAACATAATGAAAAATTATGCTTAGAAAATTCATCGTTAAAGAATGATTGTGCTAAGTATAAGGACTACGAAATAGAAATTAAAGAGATGGACGAAACATTTGATGAATATAGGGATAAATATGAAAAACATATTGAATCAATTGTTACAACTCTTAAAAATAGCACAATCGCTTATAATAAAGCTAGACATAATTTAAAAACTAAGAATGATGAATTAAATGCCAAAATCCACTTGCTTAAGGAAATCATAAAGAAAAATTCACAAAACATATATCCACAATTTCAAAATATATCTAAAAGCAAGATGAATATAATTTCTCAAAAGGTTAATAAATCAAACAATGGAAATAAAAGACATTAACAAATTAAAAATGAACTTCAAAAGTACAATCATTATTATCATATACAACATCAAACTTCTCCAAACATAAAATTTCACAAATTTCCTTTAAAAAATACTTTCAGTAATCACTACAATCATAATTTTAAAAATAAAGATTATCACAATGAAAATTTCACATATAAGAATGACACCAAACCAAAGTTTGAATGGAGGCCCAAAACTAAAAATGAAATATTACCTCCACTCAAAATGGGCCATTCATTTTCATCTCCCCAAAAGCAAACACGTAGTATTTGGGTACGCAAAGGAACCGTCACTCCCGGTCCTCTTTGGATACCTAAATATCTCATTCATTAAGTATCACCAAATGCATGACGTAGAATATTTTCAAAAGGGAAATATACAATTTTTTTCTACTTCATGATGTGCTTTAATGTCCTTTCAATTTTTCTTTGTTTTTCTTATCATGTTATGGTCATCTTCTATAGGAAACATGATCAAAAATTTAATGAACCAAATGAGCCTATAAAAAATTAATCAAAATTCAAAATCTTATTTAGATGACCTACTTAATATTCATATATTTATTATACATATATATTTATCAACAATTAAATTCAAAATTTCCTATATGGTGGTAAAATATTTAACCATAGGATTTCAAAAGTACACCACATAAAAAATTACCTAAATATCACCACTTCATAACATCAAATTCTAAATGAAACATTCTAGTCAAAAATCCAAAAGATAACAAAATTCAAAGAACAACAACATCCAAGACATAGGTTAAAATTCCTGAATTATTACATAACTTAGTTCCTCTCACACTACTCCTCCTCATCTATGTCCTCCACACTAGGACTTGGTGAGCGTCTTCTGCGAGTCCTCCGGATCGAGTGGCGGGGCGGATCTGAAATTGGGCTCTCCCACTCCCTCCGCTCTGGTGTAGATGGTTTCTAATTTAAAGCCTTCATCATAAACTTCATCATTTTCTTTATCCCAGAGACATCCTTCTTTATCACGGTAACATCCTCCTCCACCCGTGTCATCCGCTCACCCATCTCTTCTCGAAAAGACTCATATGGAGCATCTCAAGCCCCTCGAGATGACTCCCCTCGCCGAAGTGGTGGTCGAGTAGATGTCGAGGGCTCATCCGAGACGAATGTTGCTCGCAAATGCGATGTACTATAGATAGGAGGATATCAATCTACTAAAAAGAAACATAAGTCAATAGTAGGATACAAAACCTGAATAACTCGCTGAATGATGCCACCCAGGGGCAAGTTATTGAATCTCTGACGTGCTGGCTGCCTCAACTTATAGGCATACCGGATCAAAGAAAGTAATAAGTCAGCCACATCAAACTTTTCCCCCTCCAAGATGAAATAAGTAACAAAACTGAGCTGGGCGGTTATTTTTGCTGTGTCACCCAACTTCAGCATAATAGTGTGACGTAGGACATCCTGAACCACCAAGGCATCTACGGTGAGAGTCGAAACAGTAGAGATCAGACTCCTACAATCCCTCCTGTGCAGCACCGTGTTTACCTGTGTCCAATCCCTGTCAGCTCTAAATCTCTCAACAATGTCTAACCGGTTTGGATGCTGGGACAATCCAAACACGATTCGCAGCTGCTCATGGGTGATAGTCACCACCTTCCCCTACACCTGTGACTGGACTCCTCCATCCAGCTCTGTCCTTGATGGGTCTTCCAAATGCATGTAAAACTCACGTACCAACTCGGAAGAAAATCCATCAGGAGTAAACAAACTCAGCACCTCTGCATCAGCGAATAGCTGCATAATGTGGTGGCGTCGCGTTAAGTCAAACTCCACCATATAAGGAACTCCCACCACAGCTGCCTCCACTGCCAACTCTGCGCTCTTCTTTCCCTTAGGAGCCATCTGCTACAAAAATTTTTTTACTAAAACAAGAATGACAAAATTTTCATCTAAAAACAAAAATTTTATATCTCCTTAAAATTAAGATATTCTCCATCTTGGTAGATCTAAGAAATTAACATCAAAAATCAAGTTAGAAATCAATATAATATTGTCATTTAAACTAAGCATTTTAGATCCAAAAATTATTTCACATGATACTCTCAAAATCAAAATCAAGTTAGATCTAAAAATTAATGTTCTCATATTCAAAACCAAAAACCTCATCAAAACCACAAACCTTGGAGAAAATCTAAACGGTGTAGATCTAGTTCCTAAATCTACCTAAAAACTGCAAATATCTTCATCTCTAACATCACAATCAAGCTTTAAAACAAAAATCATGAGAAAAGATGAAGATTTACCTCAGATCTGGGCGGAGGAACGCATCTTCTTCAAGGTTTCTCGGGAGGAAAAGCAAGGAAATGGCGGATCTGAAAGAAGAACTCGCATTAAACAAAAGCCTCGATAGCGCCAGCGCTAGCGCTAGCGCTGGCGGTATCGGACCCTTTTGAGTTTTTAATATAACAAAATTCTATTAAATACCTAAATTTATTCTCTACTATATGTACTAGTTGGTGATGCAAGATTTCGTTTATTTTAACTTGTGTTAGGTGTCCTAGATCTTTCAAATTAACACAAATTCAAAAATGCAATTTATTTGGGTTTTGGTGTTTAACCATCAAAAACATCTCCTAAAATTCTGCAACTTCAGCATGGAACTACTATTGGGACACTTAATCAAGATCCAAAATTAAAATTTCCAAAATCCTAAAAAATCGTTCACTATCTCCCGCGCTAGCGCTACCGCAGGCGCTAGTGTCCATGTTCATTTTTCTGTGATTTTAAAATTTTGAAAAATTTCTAAAAATATATTAATCTATATTTTCTACTTAGTTTTGCACTTCAGTGTTTCTTTATTTTTTGAAAAATCAAATACAAAATTACAAAAACCAAATTACAAAAAATATGTTTTTCTTTTTCGCTTGTGTTGTTTCCTTTGTTTAAATTTCATCTTTATGCAAAAATCAAATATAAAAATTACAAAAGCAAAAATTACAAAAATATGCTTTTATTTGCTAAAATCAAATACAAAAATATAAAACTTTAAAACTATCAAAAAGAACTGTATGATTTTTGTGAAAAATCAAGCATGATTTAATCTATTATTTAGAAATTCTACAATATTGCAATTTATCTTTTCAAACTACTTGGACATTGTCTTTCTTCATGCTTTGATATATCTATTCAAATGTGCATCAATTATAGTTTAAAAGTTGTGTAGGATCAAGCTTAGCATGCCTCTAAGTATGAGAAATGTTTTATGTTTGATAATGATATTTATTCACTCACCTTTTTTTTGCATTGTCTACATATGTATTTAATCTAAGAATGCTTGTGTATGTTTTGTATTAGTACAAATAAATTAAAATTGCACAAGTATCTTACCTACACTCCTTTATTTTGCACTCTTAAAAGTTAAGAAAAGTGGTTTATTTCTTTCAAAAATTATAATGGTTTGCAAAAACAAGTGTATTCAGAGAACTTTGTACTAAAAAAATATCATAAATTAACAAAGATAACTCCACCAAGCACTACTTGAACCTCCTGATAAGTCTTAATAAGCATTGTGAGGTTGAGCACCTTGGAATGAATAGTAAAGTGTCTTGTGCAAACCATAGCCTTCTTTCAAAATAAAAACCACTTACTCTTAAGTACACCGGATCACTAGTTTCAATATTAAATTTAAATATGTGATCCCCCAAGCACTACTTTGCACCCTGATAAGTCTTGATGAGCATTGTGTGTGCAGAGCACCTTAGTAGTTGTACTTTTTATTGTGCATTAAAGTGTGTGGAAGTAATCTTATTTGTGTTTTATTGTGCTCGTACTCTACATATTTCTTGTATTTTTCAATTAAAACATTTGTTTACATTACTCAAAAATACACTTTTGTGCACATCATTATCTTCTATAACACTTCTTCTCATGAGTATTGGATCCTAATGCTAATTCTATATTACCCTTTCTTAATGAAATGCACTAGATAACCTAGCATGTGTTCTACAATATTTTGTATGTTTTTGGAATTATGAATTAAAGTATCATTGTAGTAATTTATTTTTGATAAACATTATTTCATGCTTGGTTATTATCAAATTTAAAGATCTAACTGCAAAATGATTTACAAAAACATCATCTTTTGTGAACTTTAACTCATATTGGATTATCATTACTATTTGATGTTTTTTTGTATGGTTATAAGTCTTCCGCATCTTAACCATATAAGTGTTTTACCTTGCGCTTTCATGCTTACTTAATATCTTGTATTCTTTGCATCATCACTTATTCTTAAAAATTCCTATCTTTCATTAAGTGATAGATTTACTTGGAACACTTTTTATTGGTTACTTCAAACATAAAAATCTTTTATGCTACAAACTCTGAAAATTTTGTAATGCTTATAACTCTGATCTATTCTAAAACTCCTTATCATTTACTTAAAAAGATCGATCATGCCTTCTCTTCTATTTACAAATTCTTTGGTGCTTTGTTTCCCTACCCACTTTTGCTAATAACAAAGGGGGAGAACTAACATGATAAATATAACCCGCTATCATAAACCCAACATGACAAATTCAGATGATAGCTTACATATTAGGGCAGCATTCACTTAGGGGGAGCATGTATTTAGGGGGAGCAATTCTAAATGCTAAAATCAATAATTATCCTATGTCATCACTCTCACACACACACAAGTATAGTTTCATCATGCTTATTTATTAATGCTTTGATTTATCATTAATGGATTTGTTATTATCAAAAGGGGGAGTTTGTTGGAACATGGTCTTCCGCATCTCCTAGGTTTGAGAATAACAAATCCTATGTGTATTTGATCTTGTGTGTTTATGTGTGCAGGAAATCAAAGTCCACATGACTCAAGGATGGTTGTCCCCAAAATTGAGGCTAGAATTCCAACATGGCCACTACCGCTGGCGGTAGCGATTGCGCCCGGCTCTAGCGATGATTAGCGCGATTCTGGCAGTGTTCTTAGAAGGAGCTAGTGCCCTTCGGTAGCTACTAGCGTTGGCGGTAGCTACTAGCGCTGGCGGTAGCATGGCGCACAGGAGGCATAGAGCAAAATGTTGCCGCGGATTGAAGATCCTTCCGCGCAAAATGTTACTTAATCAGGGATAGCGCCCGGCGGTAGCTACTAGTGCTGGCAGTAGCATGGCGCACAAGAGGCATAGAACAAAATGTTGTCGTGGATTGAAGATCCTGCCGCGCAAAATGTTACTTAATCAGGGATAGCGCCGGCAGTAGCGGTAGCGCCGGCGGTAGCGCTTTGGCTATAAAAGGACCCCCTCTCCTCTTGTTTTCGACAAACCTATTGCATACACCTCAGTGAGAGAGTGCTAGAATTCCAGAGGCTTATCTTGGCTGAAATTTAAGGTCCCAGAGAAGCTCTGCCAACTTCTGAAGGAGGATTCCATCACACCAAATCCAAACGAAGTCTGCTTCGACAAACGCTGATTCTCCAGCGGATCTTCGCCTCCACTTTCAGAAGTTCATCTTAAGGGAGTTTTTTTATTTTATTTATCTATCTTTCTTTGTAAACGGTAGTGAAATCGCCTTGTGTTGGCGACTAGGTCTGGGGTAAGGACTTAGGGCTGAAATTTGCCTCGTGTTGGCGACTAGATCTAGGCTAGGTCTAGGGGATGCTCGAGGCCACATCCGGGGAAGGATTGGCTAGAGCGGCTTGAGGCCGAATCCGGGAAGGAGAAGGCTAAGGCCACCGGTTCGTGGGGAAGCGAGTCGGGATAGAAAACGAAAAGAGTTTTTATTATTCGCCTCCGATCTCTAGCGCCATTGAGATCAAGTTTTGTAAAACTTATTTAATATCAATAAAGCTTGTCTCTCTTTTTGTTTTACTTGACTTCTTGTTTTAATATTGCAATATTCCAAAGTTTTTCTAAATAAAATCTAAAGTTTTTGAAAAACCCTTATTCACCCCGCCTATAAGGGCGCCGACCGATCCAACAGGGGATTCACTCCCACATTTTATATTACTTGAACGATCAGTACACTGTCGTTTCGTGCCGCAGTCTTGCTATCGGCTATAGCGGTGTGCTAAGATTTGCGCATCAGAAACCTTCTTACAACCGAGCGATCCTCGGCCCTGCCATCTTGGTGGGAGCCTGGTAAGCGGTCCTGCATCGGAGCTAAGTACTTTTTAAAACCCTCCTGCCACCGAGCGATCCTCGTCCCTGCCAGCTTGGTGGGAGCCTGGTCAGTGGGCAAGCATCGGGGCAAAGTAATTTTTGAAGTCTTCTTGCCACCGAGCAATCCTCGGCCCTGCCAGCTTGGTGGGAGTCTGGTTAGCGGGCCAGCATCGGGGCTAAGTACTTTTAAAAACCTTCTTGCCACCGAGCGATTCTCGGCCCTGCCAGCTTGGTGGGAGCCTAGTCAGCGGGCCAACATCGGTGCTAAGTACTTTTTAAAACCTTCCTGCCACCGAGAAATCCTCGACCTTGACAGCTTGGAGGGAGCCTGATTAGCGGGCCAGCTTCGGGGATAAGTACTTTTTGAAACCTTCTTGCCACCGAGCGATCCTCGACCCTACCATCTTGGTAGGAGCCTGGTCAGCGGGCCAGTATTGGGGCTAAGTACTTTTTGAAACCTTCTTGTCACTGAGCGATCCTCTGCCCTGCCAGGTTGGTGGGAGCCTGGTCAGCGGGCCAGCATCGGGGCTAAGTACTTTTTAAGACCTTCCTGCCACCGAGCGATCCTCGGCCCTGCCAGCTTGGTGGGAGCCTGGTCAGCAGGCCAGCAGGCCAGCATCAGGGCTATGTATTTTTTGAAACCTTCTTGCCAATGAGCAATCCTCAGCCCTGACAGCTTGGTGGGAGCGTGGTCAGCGGGCCAGCATCGGGGATAAGTACTTTTTGAAACCTTCTTGCCACCGAGCGATCCTCGGCCCTGGTAGCTTGGTGGGAGCCTGGTCAGCGGGCCAGCATCGGGGCTAAGTACTTTTTGAAAACTTTCATCACATTAGTTATCATATTATGATGAGTAGTTTATTCACTCATCTTTTAATTTAATTTAATTATAATTCTTATATAAATCTATTTAAATTATATGTATTTTCCTACAAAAATTGCTTCCTTAGATTTTTATGAGCTAACTTAAATTTATTTTATGATTTCAGGTTTTTCTGGACACATTGGAACAAAACTTCAAGTATACGCTCAAGGTCACGGGTGTGACCAAGGGGCGTGTCAGCCCAGAGGTGTTCCAGACCTATTTCCACCACCGCGGGGGCATTCCTTGGAGTTTCACCAAGTACACGCCCCCAGGTCACGAGCGTGACCAAAGGGCGTGACCTTGTGTCACGGTCGCGATCTGCCACAAGCATCCAGATTAGCCTGCCACGTCAATTAAAGTTACACGCCCCAGGTCACACTCGTGACTAGGGGGCGTGTCACCAGTACACGGGCGTGACTCCCCCGCGCCACTTCCTGCCAAAGCTTCCCGCCAGCAGCCTGTTCTAAAGTTACACGCCCCCAGGTCACGGGCGTGATCTAGGGGCGTGACTCGCATGCAATGCCATCAATTACTCCAGAAGGTGCCCTCTCGGCTACTACTTCGATCACGCCTGTTACACGCCCCTTGGTCACGGGCGTGACCAAGGGCGTGTAACCCAAAATTTTCAGCTATAAAAAGGAAGCTCCTCCAGATGATCAGGGACATTGTATTGGAGTCCAAGCCTCCATTTCTTGATTATTTCCGTATTTTTAAGTATTCTATCTTTACTTTTTTTCGCACTTGTAATTTCCCTTTCAATAGTTGTAATCCTTTTTTGTTGAATTAATAAAATTTATTGTTATTTTGTTCATCCATTCTCTTAAGTCTGTCCACCCCTCTTTTCAATAGTTATAATTTTCAAGTTGAGTTACCTTTCTTGTTGCAACCAAATCAAAGTACTTTTTGATAGAACAATAGAGGTCTTCTTGAGTAAGAGTAATCAACACGCCCGGATTTTTACACGACCTTGGTTTTTTATAATCTTATACTACATTCGACACGGTACACTTGTCGTTGTCATTTGCAAGCATAGTTTTGCTCATCAAGTTTTTGGCACCGTTGCCGGGGATCTGAGTTGATATTTCGAAAGAGAATATCTATTGGCTTTATCGTTTCCTTTCTTCTCTTACTTTTTTATTTTTCGTTTCTAGTAGGTGCAACTAAATTCCTGGAAAGGACGCTTTGGGATTGAATTCCCATCACAGCCTCTAGTACCTTGCGATCCCTTCACCGGGTTGACCTTGGGAAGTCCAGGACTAATATTAAATCTCCTAATTAAAAAATATATTTATAATAAATTTTAATAAAAAAAAATAAAAATATAAAAAATATTTTTATCAAAAATTTTTCTTTTTTCGCCTCTCTTTCTCTTTTCTTTTTGGTTTATGACCGGACACAACTCTCCAGCTAATTTTGAATTTGGTTTGGATCCGGAAATCGAGCGCACCTTGCGGCGTCGTCTCCGATTTAGTGCTCTACCAATAATCCGCGAAGAGTCAATCAGAGAGACTAACGAAGGTTTAATTGATAACCTCGACCATAATGAGGCCCTGCTACGGACCATGTTCTATTATGCGAGGCCAAATTAGGAGGGTACACAATCTAGTATTATTCTCCCGGTAGTGGCGAATAATAATTTTGAAATTAAAACGAGCATCATTCAGATGGTACAACAAACCGTCATTTTTGATGGCTTACCGGATAAAGGTCCTAATTTACATTTACTTAATTTTTTGGAAATCTGTGACACATTTAAAATAAATGGCGTCACCGATGATGCCATCCATTTACGCTTATTTCCTTTTTCTTTGCGGACTAAGGCCAAGCAAGGGTTGAGCTCTCTTCCTAGAGGTTCCATCACTACGTGGGCCGAGATGACAGAGAAATTCTTAATGAAATATTTTCCTCCGGCAAAGTCTGCTAAATTACGTACGGACATTCTCTCATTCATCCAAATAGAATCAGAGTCGCTCTACGACACATGGGAGCGCTTCAAGGAACTTTTGCGGAGATGTGCTCACCATGCCCTTCCCGTATGGCAACAAGTTCAGACTTTCTACAATGGTTTGAATCTCCAAACGAGGCAGATGATTGAAGCAGCCATGGGGGGGGACCCTTAATAACAAAACCCCCGAAGCTGCTCAAGAGCTTTTTGAGGAGATGGCCATGAATGCCTATCAGTGGAATTTTCCACGGTCGCGCCCTAATAAGCCGACCGGACTTTTTGAAGTTGAGGCCACCCCTAACTTAGCGCATCAGTTAGAAATTCTCATAAGGCAAATGGCGGAGATATCTGCTTCCTCCCCCACAAATTGGGAAAATAATAATAATTTTAAGAATTTGAATAATAATTTCATTCAAGAGCAAGTAGATTATATGGGGAACTCCTATTGCCCTCCTTATAACCCAAATAATATTCTTCCGTTTAACAATAGTTATAATCCGGGTTTAAGGAATCACCCAAACTTTTCATGGAGCAACCACAATAATGCTCAACGACCACTACAAGTGAATCCTCCCGGATTCGCTCCTCCACCACCACCACCACCACAAAAGCCCTCTCCGCTTGAGGAAGTCTACACTAAGTACATTGCCCCCAATGAGTCCAATATCCAGAATCTCACCGGATCGGTCAAAAATTTGGAAAATCAAATTGGACAGATCGCCAAAATGTTCTCCGGACGCCAACAAGGAGCACTTTTGGGCAACACTGAGCCCAAACCGCAGGAGAGCGCCACGCAATCACCCTCCGCAACGGAAAGGAGGTAACTTCTTCAAATTTGGTCGAGCCCGAGGTAAACGTTTCATCTTCTCCCCCTACTTTACCGCAAGTTCTTTCTTCACCTACTTTACCATCTTCTACTTTAGCTCCGCGCATTATTAAAAATCCTTCAATTCCTTATCCTTCGAAATTTAAAGATGAGCGCAATGAGGAGCAATATAAAAAATTTATTGAAATTTTGAAACAAATCCAAATATATGTACCATTCTGTGAAGCAATTGCTCAAATGCCCAAGTACGCTAAATATCTAAAGGAGTTACTTTCAAATAAAAAGAAACTTGAAAATTTTGGGCGTATTTCTTTAAACGTAGAGTGTTCGGCGGCTTTATTAAATAAATTACGAAAAAAATTAAACGACCCGGGACGGTTCTCCATCCCGTGTATGTTTGGTAATTTATTAATCAAGCGCCTTGGCCGATCTAGGAGCTAGCATAAACTTAATGCCTTTTGCGTTATTTAGAAAGCTTAGTTTGGGCAACCCAAGCCCAACTAACATAAGCATCCAACTAACAGATCGGTCAATTAAATACCCAACAGGGGTCATTGAAGATGTGCTAGTGAAGGTTGATAAGTTTATCTTCCCGGTAGACTTTGTTATCCTCGATATTGAAGAAGACGCCGAAGTACCCCTAATACTTGGCCGACCTTTCCTAGCCACCGCTCGAGCTATAATAGATGTAAGTAATGGAAAATTTCTCCTGCGAGTTGGAGAGGAAGAAGTTATTTTCAATGTTAATCAATCAATGAGAAATGCACTTACTAACAACGATTCTTGTTTTATTTTAGAATCAAATTTTGAAGAAGAATTATCAACTTTTGCGGAAATAATTTCCCCTCTTTATGAAAATCTGGAGTTACAAACTTTATTATGTCTTGAAGAAACGACCCGGCAGGCAAATTTTGAATAAATAAATGTAAATATTTTTAAAATCAAAATATCTTATGAAGAGCCGCCGACTCTAGAATTAAAACGACTACCGGATCATCTAAAATATGTTTTCTTAGATGAAAATTTAAAATTACCCGTGATTATTTCTTCTACGCTTAATGATTCGAAAATTTCCAAATTAATTAATATTTTAAATAACCACCGCTATGCAATTGCATGGCAAATTTTGGATATTAAGGGTATAAATCCCTCATTCTGAACGCATAAAATAAATCTAGAAAATAATCCTCGCGGCACTATTCAACCTCAACGACGCCTTAACCCCAATATGAAGGACGTCGTTAAGGCCGAAATTATAAAATTATTGGACGCGGGGATTATTTACCCAATTTCTGATAGCACTTGGGTTAGCCCGGTGCATGTCATGCCTAAGAAGGGCGGAATGACAGTAGTTGAAAATGTAAATAACGAGTTGATTCCAACCCGTACTGTTACGGGTTGGCGGGTCTGCATCTATTATAGAAAATTAAATGATGCCACGCGCAAGGATCACTTTTCGTTACCCTTCATTGACTAAATCTTAGAACATCTATCCGGTCACTCGCACTACTGTTTCCTTGATGGTCTTTCAGGATATTTCCAAATCCCAATTGCACCCGAAGACCAAGAGAAAACCACCTTCACTTGCCCCTTCGGCACCTTCGCCTATCGGAGGATGCCAGTTGGTGTTTGTAACGCGCCATCTACATTTCAAAGGTGTATGCTCGCAATTTTTAATGAATTAGTTGAGGACGTCATGGAAGTTTTCATGGATGATTTTTCAGTCTATGGCGATTCCTTTCAAAATTGTCTAAAAAATCTTGATCGTGCTCTTCAGGGCTGCGAAGACACGAATCTGGCACTCAACTGGGAGAAGTGTCACTTTATGGTCCATGAGGGATTAGTCCTCGGACATAAGGTTTCTAGTAAAGGGATCGAGGTCGATAGGGCCAATATTGAAGTCATAGAAAAACTCCCTCCGCCTACTAATATTAAATCTATTATGAGTTTTTTAGAACATGCGGGTTTCTATAGATGGTTCATTAAAGATTTTTCGAAAATTACAAAATCGTTAAAGCATCTTTTAGAAAAAGAAACACGTTTATCTTTGATGAAGAATGTTCTAAAGCATTCATTAAAATTAAAAATGAACTTATCAAATCGCCTATTTTAATTTCGCCAGATTGGTCTCTTCCATTCAAAATCATGTGTGATGCAAGCGATTTTGCCGTAGGTGCGGTCTTGGGCCAAAGGGTGAATAAATACTTTCACCCAATTTATTACGCAAGCAAAACGCTTACATCCGCCCAAGCTAATTATACAACGACGGAAAAAGAACTTCTAGCGATTGTTTTCGCCTTTGATAAATTTTGTTCTTATATAATGCTATCAAAAATTATTTTATTTACAGATCACTCCACCCTCCGGTACTTCCTAGATGAAGGGGACGCCAAGCCCTGACTATTGAGATGGATCCTACTCTTGCAAGAATTCTATTTGGAGACCCGAGATAAGAAAGTAGCGGAGAACTTGGCGGCCGACCATGTAACGCCCCTGATTTTCCGGCAATTATTTAATTCGGTGATGTCGTGTTTATGACGCCAGGGCGTTACTTTTAACGTCGAGTTAGCGACGCGTCGTCGTTTGCGCGTTTTCGCGTCCATTTGGGTCAAGTCGACCAAATTTTGAGATGACCCGGAATTGGAAATTTTTACGTTAGGAAATTAGATTATTTAATTTTAGACTTGCCTGTCATGTTTCGTTGCGATCCGAGCCATTTTGGAGCCTCTGCGCATTTTAGAAGTTTTGTATGTATTTAAAGTTCGCCGTAAACTTCGGCCATTTATATCTCGAGAAAGGCACGTCGGATTTTGATTCCGACTTCAACATTGGATTCGTAGCGCCGCCGTTCACCTTAGGCGGAATTTTCGTTGGGTTCGGCGTTCGTTTAATTTTTAGTGATAATATAATATTAATATTATTATTATTATAAAAATCTTATATATATACATATATATATTCATATACATGCGTTCGTCGATCCCCCTTCAGCATTCGTCGATCCCCCTTCAGCATTTGATGAACCCCCTTCAACATGCATTAGTCGATCACCAGCTTCTCCCCTTTATGTCGTTCGACGAACCAGCTTCTCCCCTCCGCTCGCTCGACAAATCTGTCGTTTGACAAAAATTTACCCATCCGACTTTAGCCCCCTCCTTCTCAGTGGTTCTCCTTTCTGAGCCTTATTACCATTTTATTAATAATAATAATATTATTATTATTATTGTTAAAATATGTTATGTTGCATAAAATAAAATGAACCCAGCCCCCTTTGTTCTTCATTCTGACCGAACCAGAGAGAAAATCGAGTGATGGGGACGGCGATTTCTTGAATCTTTCGGTCGCCGCCGATGGAGTTTCGGTGGTCGAAATCACGAACCGAGCAAAGATCCGGAAAGCTCTCGACGAGAGCTTCATTCTCGTGGTAATTTCCTCCCGTTTCGTGAAACTTTTTCATTAGATTTTTCGTGCCCTAACCTCTTTTAGCCCGATCTCTTGTAGATCTTGACTCCCCTCGCCTTCCCTTACCCCGATCTACAATGTGGAGCGATTCAGAAAGTTTTCCAGCAAAACCTAAGGCAAGTGGTGTTCTTGCTCTTGCTCTTTCTCTTTGCCATATAACAGCTCCATGCTGGTGCTCTTGATCTAACTGTGTCATATCTCCATGTCACTCTCTAATTAATGCTGCTAATATCTAGCCACTTTGCCAGATAATAGAAGGGTTTTTGTTAGTACTATATCTCCTTGATTTTCTCTATTTCTACTTGCAATATGGTAGGATATGTTCTGTTGGGCTTCGCCCCTTTTTTTCCTTTGAAAGAATCATGAAAATGTGAATAATCTGTTGGAGGTCATACACGATGTTGGTGGTGCCACCGGTGCGATGCTCTTTTAAAATAATAATTCTGTTAGAGGCCGTGCACGATGTTGGCGGTGCCACCGGTGCGGTGCTCTGAGGGTCGTGATGATGTGTGATGGTATTATCCCCGCACGACTTCTCCTTTTTCTGATGAGCTGATCAGTCTGTATAATTCTGAACAAGAGTAACATGATTAATAATGTGTATGTTGATGGTTATTTGCTGATGGCGAGTTTTCACCTTGCCTGTTTTCACACCTTTGTTTGGGGTGTGATTTTCTGCTGATTGTTAGATTCTTCTGCTGTTTCTTTTCCTGTTGATTATTTGCTGCTAGCTTTGTCATCACTGATCCTTGCAGCTACTGTTTCCCTCCGGTCTTGCGGAGGTTTGCTTACTTTCTTGCTTTCTGCACCACTTGTAACTTGCTTATGAGGTGTTCTTTCTTTGAATGCCTCAGGTTCGGGGCAGTAGCAGGTGTTAGTGCGGAGTTGCGTTGGTCGCCATCTTCTGATCCTTTTGAGGTAGGATTCTCTGTGACCTTGTCGGCCCGTGGGTTCGTGTCAGGTGTTGATGCCCACGGTGCCGTTTGGTTAGACTTTTTGCTACCCTGCTACTGTTACTTGTTGTTTACTTTTGAACACTTGTTCTGGAATAGTTAGATGTGGGTTGGCTTTATAACCCCTTTCTTAGTTATGTTAAGGCATTTGGAGCATTGCACATCATGATTTGAAATCTTAATCTCACTAATTTCTGCGCATGATAAAGCTACTTTATATATAGTAAATCTACACGTTCGATAATGTATAGTGCACCTCACTTGGTCTTCATGTACACTTAGGCCACTAAGTAACTAAATCAAGTATTTTTCCGCTGCGTAAAACTATATTTTTAAAAGCGTAGAGTAGTTGATCCACCTAGCCGAGGGACACGGCTTTGTTAATCTTCTGTATAAATAATATTTGAATTACCTGGAGTTAATAATAATAATTTCTTTGAACTGCGAGGGACAATGAGTTGCCTTAACGTAAGTAGGTGTCCCCTACGTGACGTGGCATCACAATGCGTAGCTTTTCCTACTCTGATAGCATTTTAAATGTTGGGAAAATGCGGGTTGTGACAGTTGGTATCAGAGCTAGGTTCTTTGAAAAAGCTAGTTGGGTGGTTTGGCGTGTGAGCCAAACGACCGCTATCCTAAGCAGAACCTCATAAGATCATTTCATTGTATACACACACCGATATGTCATCAGTATGTCTTGACTGAAGCATGGTCACTACACTTTTAGCATGATAAGAAGTATACTGGGCATATTATGTAGTATGGGATGCATAATATGTGTTCGTATATGGATCCACATAGGTGGCAACATGTGATGGTTATGTAGTATGGGATGCATAACCACCATTACATGGATGCCCATTAGCACATTTCTTTTTCGTTACATGTAATATTATGTAGTATGGGATGTATAACATTATATGTGTATGCCGCTCATAACATGCATTAAGGCCTCTTTCTAGAATGCATAGCACTGCAAACATTCATATCATCGCATAAGCACGCGTGCCAAGTTAAAGACATACCAGATGACATATGTACACACATGATTTGACACGAAATTTAAATGTTCATGCACTCATATCATAGCACAAGAGTCAATAGGATGATGGTGCATCATCCTAAGTTTAATAATTGCATCATTTCATAAAATTCCAGAGCAAGGTAACAGCAATAGCAGGTTGTTTTCTTTCATGTTCCGAATTGATCAGGGATATTTCCGAGTCTGTTTGGCTTAAGCGTATTAAGCCTATTTCTAATTGGATGTCCATCTATCTTGTAGACATGTCTCGTAGGAGACAGACGCGATCGACTCCCCAGCCTGAGGGAGAGTCTTCTGGTGGTCAGAGTGAGTCCGTGATTGAAAGTCTGTGTTAAAGCAATGAGGCTTTGACGAGATAGTTGGGTTGCGTCAGGTTACTCGAGTTTGCTAGCTTAGGTGTCTTAAGCTAGGTCTTGATGAGCCGTTGTTTGTTTTTGTAGAAGATGATCCCAAAATGTTTTGCAATGTGGGCGATTTCCCAGTTTGAGGGTGAGTCTTCGGATTCTCGTGTTGAAGCGATGCTAGATGAACTGCGTCAGAGCATTGAAATAATGTCAAGGCAGGTGTTGGTAATGCAAATGCAGTTGTAGGATTTGCTTACTGCCACCTTGAGGCAGCAGCCTGGTGTGCAGTTTCCTGTGTTGGTTGGGTACCAGAGTGAGATCAATAAATCGAATAGATTCGCTCATGAGTTGATAGCTGCTGAAGAGTGCAAGGTTAGAAATTTCTTGGGTGATCTTCAAGGTAACATCCAGCAGTTTGCTAACACCTACAAATCTGAGACTGATGTGAAAGTAGTTGAAGCTGCCTTTAAGTTTGAGGCTATTGGAAATGCCAAAGATCGCGGTATGTCCTCATTGCTGGAAAAGAGAAAGGTTGGGGATGGTGGAAGCCTATGGGCATCTGGCCCCACCCCAAAGAAAGGATGGGAGGAAGTGTGTAGTTTCTGTGGCCGGTCAGGCCATTCCCTCGGAAAATGTTTCAAGAAACTAAAAGCTCGGAAGCAGCAACGGGTGATCGTAATTCAAGACACACCTAAAAGTGATTTGGTTTGCACTGCATGTAATAAAGAGGGGCATGATGCGAGCCGGTGTTGGGTGAAGGATAAGGTCTACTACCAGTGTGGGCAGAAAGGGCATATGAATGCTATTTGTCCACAATTCCATCCCTCGATGCAGTCGGTTCCTCCACAGGCTCTGCCACCGCCGCAGTTGCAGCCTTTGGTTAAAGGAAAGGATAAACTGATCGTGGTGAGCGAGGGAGAAGCTCAGTCTTCAACCCCGGTGATCTTAGGTTAGATTCTGATTCAGTTAATAGTTCCTCGTTATCTCGATTTCTGTTCAGCTGGCTATGCGTGCGTTTTTTTGGGAAGTTAAGATAATTAACCGATGAGCACGCGTTCTTTTGATTTTGGTGTTATCCACTTGTTCGTGGCTAGGATATTTGTAATGGTCATTTCATGACTCCCGATCAAGTTAGTGATTTGTTTCGTGCTAAGTTTTTCCTCGGGTGACTCGGTGTTGTTGAACCATTCCTTGGGTTTGATTTATTCTATAGTATGTCGATTGAAAGTCCTAGATTTGGAAGATGTTAGTATGATTTCTTGGGCATAGATTGGAGATCTAGTTTGGCGTTGTAGACCGGTGAGATGATAAGTGCCTGGACTTCTCGTTGGATATTGACCAACCCTTGAGTGTTTGGATTCCCGTATCAAGATTCTCCGGTTATTTCTGCGGTTCGTGCTCGTCAATCCTTAGAGTCTAGCAGCGAGTCTTTTCTCGTTTCTATTTCTGTTCTGGAAAAATGCTCTCGTTGTGCCGCGTGTTCTGTTGTGTGAGAGCTACAAATGTTTCTCCGGCTAGTCTTCTCGGTCTTCCCCATGAGAAAGAGGCAGAGTTTGTTTTAGGTCTTGAGCCAGATACCTGTCTTTTTGTGAGAGCTCCTTGCCGCATGGCCCTGCGCGAGCTAGAGGATTGTTTCTAGATGATTATGAGCAAATTGAGCATAGTTGAATGAGGTGACTATCGAGATAAATGTTCATCGCCTAGAATTGATGATTTGCTTAATCAGTTGCGAGATGGATCTGTGTTCTCGGAGATCGGCCTCCGTCTAGACTTTTATCTGTGAAGGATCCGTGAGTCGGACATTCCACGGTCTGCCTGTTCGTTCCCGTTATGGTCATTACTTTGAGATCTTACTGGCGACCTTTGATTTAGCTAATGTCTCCTCTGCCTTCATGAATTTGATGGATAGAGTGTTAAGAGATTTTCCAGACCATCTTGTGGCCGTCCTTGGAAGTGGTGTTTGATACACTCTAAGAGTGCAGAGGATCATGCTAAGCAATTGTGATTGGGTGTCGTCTACATTGTGAGAGCACAAGTTTGTTTGCCAAGATGAGCGAGTACAAATTTGGGATGTCTTTAGTTACCTATTCGGGTCATGTTATTAATGAGGATGAGCTTTCAACGAACCCAGTATAGATCGCTGAGTGATTGGTTTGTAAGAGATTTACAACATTCAAGGAAATAGGGAATTTTGTAGGATTGACATGATGATATATTAAGGCTTGTGTAATGATTCTTGTGATTACTCGTGTCTCGGGTTAGGTTTGTATAGGAGAATTCAACTTTTGTTGGGGTGACTAGTGTGAAGGAGCCTTTTAGAAAATCGAAGAGAAGATTAAGCACTGCTCCAGTTTTGATCTAACCTACCGAAGGACTGGTGTCCTGTTTATGTAGATGAGTTGCACGTTGAGCCTAAGTATGTCTCGAAAAAAAATGTGATCGCATACGGTTTGAGGAAATCGAAGAATCATGAAGAGAATTATCATGCGCATGATTTGGAATTTGCCCAAGTAGTCTAGGCATTGAACCTTGGAGATTATTTTGGTATGACGTGTTGTGTATGGTTTACGGACCATAAGAATTAAAGCATATCTTCGTTCAGAAGGAGTTGATTCTGCGCCAGAGAAAATGAATAAAATATATTGTGAATTCTGGCATTGGCATTCGTTACCACCCGGATCCTACTAGGATGTATAGAGATTTGAATCATGTTGTTTACTAGTATTAGTTTTTGTTATCGGTTTGATGAGGTCTTCCCTGTGACACAATTTTTTGTGTGATCTATCATAAGTTGATGGATAAATTATGCCTTTAAGTCTTGAGTCAGATCGAAACCCTATGATTTGTTTTTTTGTCGCGTTCTGGCAGAGCTTGCAAGGAGCTTTGGGCACCGACCTCCGGTATTCTACCGCTTACCACCCACAGACAAATGGTCAAACGGAGAGAGTGAGTCAGATCGTGGAGGATATGATTAGGTGTTATACTCTGGATCATGGTGGAGCTTGGGATAAGCGTCTTGGATTGATGGAATTTGCCTACAATAACAGTTATCAGGAAAGCTTGCAAATGGCCCCCTTTGAGGCTTTGTATGGGAGGCGTTGCCGGACTACCTTGTTTTGGGCCGAGGTTGGTGAGAGCCCGTTGTTAGGCCCAAAAGCTTTGGAAGAGATGAGCGCTGCTGTGACTCATATCCGCGAGAAGCTTCGCATTATATTGCTCAGGAGCGGTATGAGAAGTATGCTAATCGGAGAAGGGTGGATCTGGAGTTCGTTGTTGGGGACTTGGTATTCTTGAAAGTTTCTCCGATGCCGGGCGTTAAGAGATTTGGAAGGAACCACAAGTTGGACCCCCGGTATGTGGGACCTTTTCAGGTTGTTGAGCGCGTTGGAGTGTCAGCTTTTAGATTAGATTTACCTGCCTCCTTCCCTAATGTTCACGATGTGTTTCATGTGAGTCAGTTAAGGAAGTGTGTCCGCAGTAATCGTCAAGTCCTCGATTTGGTGCCTCAGATTCAGCCCAATTTGTCTTATGTTGAGGAGCCTATTCGTATTTTAGAGACCCAAGAGCGGGTGTTGCAGAGGAAATCTATTCCCATGGTAAAAGTTCTTTGGCGGAATCATGACGTCGAGGGCGTAACATGGGAGCTGGAGTCAGCTATGCGGGAATCTCATCCTCACCTTTTCATTTAATTAGCTCAGGTATATCTTCTTTCCTGCACCAATTATCTTTTCATTTAATTAGCTCAGGTAGATCTCCTTTCCTGCACCATTTATCTTTTCACTTAATTAGCTCAGGTAGATCTTCTTTCCTGCACCATTTATATATCTTAATGTTGTTTTCTGCTCTTACGTCAAGTTTCGGGACGTAACTTTCTTTTAGGGGGAGTGGTTGTAACGCCCCTGATTTTCCGGCAATTATTTAATTCGGTGACGGCGTGTTTATGACGTCGGGGCGTTACATTTAACGTCGAGTTAGCGGCGCGTCGCTGTTTGCGCGTTTTCGCGTCCGTTTGGGTCAAGTCGACCAAATTTTGAGACGACCCAGAATTGGAAATTTTTACATTAGGAAATTAGATTATTTAATTTTAGACTTGCCTATCAAGTTTCGTTGCGATCCGAGCCATTTTGGAGCCTCGACGCATTTTAGAAGTTTTGTATGTATTTAAAGTTCGCCGTAATCTTCGGCCATTTATATCTCGAGAACGTCACGTCGGATTTTGATTTCGACTTCACCGTTGGATTCGTAACGCCGCCGTTCACCCTAGGTGAAATTTTCGTTGGGTTCGGCGTTCGTTTAATTTTTTTATTGATAATATAATATTATTATTATTATTATTATTATAAAAATCTTATATATACATATATATATTCATATACATGCGTTCGTCGATTCCCCTTCAACATTCGTTGATCCACCTTTAGCATTCGATGAACCCCCTTCAACATGCATTAGTCGATCACCAGCTTCTCCCCTTTATGCCGTTCGACGAACCAGCTTCTCCCCTCCGCACGACAAATCTGTCGCTCGACAAATCTGCCACTCGACTAATCTGCCGTTCGACAAAAATTTACCCGTCCGACTTTAGTTCCCTCCTTCTCAACGGTTCTCCTTTCTGAGCCTTATTACCATTTTATTAATAATAATAATAATATTATTATTATTATTGTTAAAATATGTTATGTTGCATAAAAGAAAACAAACTCAACCCCCTTTCTTCTTCATTCTGACCGAACCAGAGAGAAAATCGAGCGACGGGGACGGCGATTTCTTGAATCTTTCGGTCGCCGCCGACAGAGTTTCGGTGGTCGAAATCGCGAACCGAGCATAGATCCGGAAAGCTCTCGACGAGAGCTTCGTTCTCGTGGTAATTTCCTTCCGTTTTGTGAAACTTTTTTGTTAGGTTTTTCGTGCCCTAACCTCTTTTAGCTCGATCTCTTGTAGATCTTGACTCCCCTCGCCTTCCCTTACCCCAATCTACAACGTGGAGCGATTCAGAAAGTTTTTCCAGCAAAACCTAAGGCAAGTGGTGTTCTTGCTCTTGCTCTTTCTCTTTGCCAGATAACAGCTCCAAGTTGGTGCTCTTGATCTAACTATGCCATATCTCCATGTTACTCTCTAATTAATGTGCTAATAACTTGCCACTTTGCCAGATAATAGAAGGGTTTTTGTTAGTACTATATCTCCTTGATTTTCTCTATTTCTACTTGCAATATGGTAGGATATGTTCTGTTGGGCCTCGCCCCTTTTTTTCCTTAGAAAGAATCATGAAAATGTGAATAATCTGTTGGAGGTCGTACACGATGTTGGCGGTGCCACCGGTGCGATGCTCTTTTAAAATAATAATTCTATTGGAGGTCGTGCACGATGTTGGCGGTGCCACCAGTGCGGTGCTCCGAGGGTCGTGACGATGTGTGATGGTATTATCCCCGCACGGCTTCTCCTTTTTCTGATGAGCTGACCAGTCTCTATAATTCTGAACAAGAGTAACATGATTAATAATGTGTATGTTGATGGTTATTTGCTGATGATGAGTTTTGACCTTGCCTGTTTTCACACTTTTGTTTGGGGATTGATTTTCTGCTGATTATTAGATTCTTCTGCTGTTTCTTTTCCTGTTGATTATTTGCTGCTAGCTTTCTCATCACTGATCCTTGCAGCTACTGTTTCCCTCCGATCTTGCGGAGGTTTACTTACTTTCTTGCTTTCTGCACCACTTGTAACTTGCTTCTGAGGTATTTTTTCTTTGAATGCCTCAGGTTCGGGGCAGTAGCAGGTGTTAGTGCGGAGTTGCGTTGGTCTCCATCTTCTGATCCTTTTGTGGTTGGATTCTCTGTGACCTTGTCGGCCCGTGGGTTCGTGTCAGGTGTTGACGCCCATGGTGCCATTTGGTTAGATTTTTTGCTACCCTGCTGCTATTACTTGTTGTTTACTTTTGAACACTTGTTCTGGAATAGTTAGATGTCGGTTGGCTTTATAACCCCTTTCTTAGATATGTTAAGGTATTTGGAGCATTGCACATCATGATTTGAAATCTTAATCTCACTAATTTCTGCGCATGATAAAGCTACTTTTATATATAGTAAATCTACACGTTCGATCATGCATAGTGCACCTCACTTGGTCTTCATGTACACTTAGGCCACTAAGTAACTAAATAAGGTATTTTTTCGCTGCGTAAAACTATATTTTTAAAAGCGTGGACTAGTTGATCCACCTAGCCGAGGGACACGGCTTTGTTAATCTTCTGCATAAATAATATTTGAATTACCTGGAGTTAATAATAATAATTTCCTTGAACTGCGAGGGACGATGAGTTGCCTTAACGTCTGTAGGTGTCCCCTACGTGACGTGGCATCACAATGCGTAGCTTTCCCTACTCTGATAGCATTTTAAATGTTGGGAAATTACGGGTTGTGACAGACCACCTCTCAAGATTAGAGAACCCGGCAGCAGGAGCACTAGTGGAGGCTGAGATAGATGATAAATTCCCTGAAGAGCGCCTCCTCGCCATCACTAAGGTAATAACTTCTTCCACCCCTTGGTACGTGGATCTTGCCAACTATTTAGTGGCACGGGTCCTTCCAAAAGATTTTTCAAGTCAACAAAAGATGAAATTCTTTTTGTACTTGAAAAATTATTTTTGGGAGGATCCCTTTTTTATTTCATGTCTGCGCGGACCGAGTGGTAAGAAGGTGTATTTCGGACGAGGAAGGTGAACAAATTCTGCGGCACTGCCACGATGGTCCAACCGGTGGACACTACCAAGCAAACCGGACCGCAAGAAAGGTGCTAGAGGCGGGCTTCTACTGGCCCACCTTATTCAAAGATGTTCACACCTTTGTGAGTAAATCCAATAATTGTCAAAGGTCAGGTAATATTTCTAACCAAGACGAAATGCCCCAAAATATATTTTTAGAATGCGAAATTTTTTATTTATGTGGAATAGATTTTGTAGACCCGCTGCCTTCTTCCCATAATAATAAATATATTCTTGTTGCGGTCGATTACGTGTCAAGATGGGCGGAAGCACAAGCCCTTCCCACCAATGACACGAGAGTCGTCGTAAATTTTTAAAAAAAATTATTTTCACGATTTGGCACACCCCGAGCACTAATTAGTGATAGGGGCACACACTTTTGTAACAACTAGCTTGCTAAAATTTTAGCAAGCTTTGGAGTTACACACAAACTTTCTACCGCCTATCACCCACAAGAGAATGGACAAGTGGAGGTAGTAAATTGTGAATTAAAAAAAAAATAGAAAAAACTGTGTCTGTTAATAGGAAGGAATGGTCATTAAAATTAGACGACGCACTATGAGCTTATCGGACAGGGTACAAAACCGCCATCGGATGTACACCGTACGAATTAGTCTATGGAAAAGCGTGTCATTTACCGGTGGAATTAGAACATCGCGCATTCTGGGCGCTTAAATTTTTAAATTTAGATTTGAACTTAGCCTCCGATCAACGAATGTTTCAACTTAATGAATTAGACGAATGGCGCGCAAACACCAACGAAAATAATATATTCTGTAAGGAGCGCACTAAGTTTTACCATGATAAGAGAATAAAATTTCCAAAATCTTTTTCACCGGGAGACTTAGTCCTTCTATATAATTCTAGACTAAAACTTTTTCTGGGCAAATTAAAATACCGATGGTCCGGCCCCTTTGTTGTAAAAGAGGTTTGGCCATATGGGACCGTGCTAATAGAACACCCGGATCAAGGCCCTTTGAAAGTTAATGGGCACCGTTTAAAATTATATCATTCCGGCGACCCAGCGCCGGGCAAACCTACCCTACCGGCTAGTGAGAGCCCGTTCAGCGGAACCATCCCGGGAGAAAAATTACTTAGCTTCCCCAAGAGGTTAACCTGCCATGCCGGCTAGTGAGAGCTCGGTTAGCGGAACTATCCCGGGAGAAAAATTACTTAGCTTCCCCGAGAGGTCAACCTGCCCTGCCGGCTAGTGAGAGCCCGGTCAGCAGAACAATCCCGAGAAAAAATTAGTTAGCTTCCCCGAGAGGTCAAACTGCCCTGCCGGCTAGTGAGAGCCTGGTCAGCCGAACCATCCTGGGAGAAAAATTACTTAGCTTCCCCGAGAGGTCAACTTGCCCTGCCGGCTAGTGAGAGCCTGGTCAGGGGAACCATCCTGGGAGAAAAATTACTTAGCTTCCCCGAGAGGTCAACCTGCCCTGCCGGCTAGTGAGAGCTCGATCAGCGGAACCATCCAGGGAGAAAAATTACATAGCTACCCTGAGAGGTCAACTTGCCCTGCTGGCTAGTGAGAGCCCGGTCAGCCGAACCATCCCGATAGAAAAATTACCTAGCTTCCCCGAGAGGTCAACCTGTCATGCCAGCTAGTGAGAGTCTGGTCAGCGGAACCATCCCAGGAGATAATTACTTAGCTTCCCCGAGAGGTTAACCTGCCCTGCGGACTAGTGAGAGCCTAGTCAGTGGAACCATCCCGGGAGAAAAATTACATAGCTTCCCCGAGAGGTCAACCTGCCCTGCTGGCTAGTGACAGCCCGGTCAGCGGAACCATATAGGGAGAAAAATTACTTAGCTACCTCGAGAGGTCAACCAGCTCTGCCGGCTAGTGAGATCCCGGTCAGCGAAACCATCCCTGTGGGAGCCTGGTAAGCAGAACCATCCTTGTGGGATCCTCGGCCCTGCCATCTTTGTAGGAGCGTGGTCAGCGGGATAGCTTAGGGGCTAAGTACTTTTCGAAACTGATGAGTCCCATTTATATATACATTTATGGACTCACCTGGGCCGATTATCTAGTCTATTCACTACATTTTAGGCACGTTTTCATTCATTTGTACTATTCCATGCTAGGTGCACTTTTAATCCCATTTTGGTGTGCAATTGCGCTCCTTGTTGTTGGGGGTAAGCACATGGTGCTCCCCTTCCCTTCTTCTATGTTTTTCCGATGCTGGACGTGTATTCCCAGCCATTGTATCTTGTATGCAGGTGACCGGATCGTCCCGTTTTCCCCAGAAGTAATGTCTGTGCATATCGCACGGTCATGCGTTTCCTTGACGCACGGTCGGTTGCGGTCATGCGTTTGTGTCTGGGCAGAAAATGGAGTGTAGGAGTTTACTCGTGCGTTTTTACGCACGGGCGGTTTGCCCTTGCGTGAGTAAAACGCACGGTCGACCTGTGTATTCTTGATTTCAGAGCGTCGGATTTTGCCCGTGTGTTTGTCCGCACGGGCGGTGTTGATCATGCGTAAGCCAAACGCACGGGCGGCGCAGCATTTTCCCCATGTCAAGTTTTATCATTTAATAACGCACGGTCTGCACACGGTCGTGCGTTCGACTGTGCGTGACCATTTTCTGACAGAATTTCTATTTAAGCCGCAGGTCTTGCCCTATTCTGATCGATTGTTTTTCCTGCTCCCAGAGCTCCAGTTCCGCGCCCTTTTCGTCGTCCATCGCCGCCCACCTTCAGGAGGTGCTCCGGGCTTGTTCTTCACGCCAATCTTGAGCCCGGAGATCATCTCGGCCTCCTCCTTCATCCTATAGCTTCAAGGGAGATTTAGCCGCCATTACCATCAAGCAAGGGGAAGTTTGCAACCTTTACCAGATCGTGAGATGAAGAAGACGGGCTCATTGGTGAGTCGTGACAGCTCTCTCTACCCCGGACGTAGTTGTGGACCGAGCTTGGTCGTGGATTGACAACCCGGCGATTCCAACCGTGAATCTACAATGAGCCTTCGGATTCGGTCGATTTCTTGCCTTATTCTTCTCTTATTGATGTGTATGTAGTTAGATCTAAATATTATGATGAAGTGGCACATAAACTTGTTTGTATTTCTATATTTCATGTCTATGTGAAATGCTTTTGTGGTTTATGTGATTTGAGGAGCGCCCCATTCCATCCTCCATCCCACCGTCGCGTTCGTTTGCCGCACTAGCAATTGCTAGTGGAGTGCTTGTCGAAGAGGTGCTTGCGACCATCATTCTGTTTGCCTACTCGTCCATCCGCCCTTATGAAGTAGCGCGCTCAAGGCCTACGTAGTTTTCATCCCGCCTAGCGAAGCATTGCATAGCGGCATTGCATAGGAGTAGTTATAGTATTTTCTCTTTATTTTCCACAATCCAAAACCCCCGTTTCCGCATCCATCCGACTTAAAGGACTTCAATCTCAAATCCTTCCTCAATAGATAACTCCACCTTACTGTGTTCCTTCGAGATCGATACTTGGGGATTCACTCCCACATTTTATATTACTTAAACGATCGGTACACTGCCGTTTCGTTCCGCAGTCTTGCTACCGCCTATAGCGGTGTGCTAAGATTTGCGCATCAAGTTTTTGGCGTCGTTGCCGGGGAACACAGACGTGTGAGTTTTCTGGAGAGGGAGAATCTCAGATTAAAGCCCTTCTATTTGTGTATTGCATTCTCTTGCTTTATCTCTTCTTATTCTGTTTCCCTGTTTTTATTAGGTTGCTTTAGTAAATATTGTTAGGTGTAGTATTGTGCACACTAGTTCTCTTTATTTTGAATCATTTTTATCTTCACACTATGTGGGCTTCTTTTAATATTCGTTGCCGCTTTTGTGGAGATATATTGCACGCTAGTGATAGATGTTCAAAGGGAGATAATAGCCCTGGCACTCAAGGCGCAGCATATGGAGCACCGACTTCGTCTGGTACTCCATATGGTGCGCGTAAGTCCTATGGCTATTCTGCAGAGCCTTTACTGTCACACTTCTTTTCGGCTTCAGCTCCTGCTGTGCCAAAGAAGCCCACAAGGCAGTGCTTGTTTTGTCAGAGCACGGATCATGCCTTGAAGGATTGTGCTGCTTATCTTCGCCAATTGGACGAGGATGATGAGCCGGATATCCGGATCATCCCGACTCCTACTTCTGGCAGCACACCTTCAACATCTGGTTATGTGCCCATTTCACCTTCAAGCTTTGAAGGGTATGATGTGGACACAGTCACCAGATGTGTGGATGATCTAGGCTCTGACATGATTGAGCCCATCTCCCCTGTCCATATATCACCATGCATGAATTTGATTCTTTGTGAGGAATCGGTGCTTGACATTTATCCAAGCACTATTCCTCCCCCTGTTGTGCATACTACTATACTCGTCTCAGACGACATTGTTGAGGATGTGTCGCAGGATGAGGCTAGCGATCTATGTGTTGTGCTTGTTCCTATGGAGGAGGACAACCTTCTAGGTGAAGAGGAGCTTTCCTCAGCACCGGTAGAGGAAGTCCAACTCTTGGGCATGGCCACTGTTGATCCCTCCTAACCTTGTAGCATTGATGACAATGCAAACATTATTTTACTTTCCCAACCTAATGGGAGTGAGACCGGAACCACTCCCCCTCTTGATTTTTATTTAAGTCATTCTTCTTGTTTATTTCTTGATACCCTTTCTTCGTCTGAGCCTGTGCAGGTTGAGTCTTCGCAGGTACTTCAGGACGACTTGGAGCATTATGCTCAAGTCAATGATGAGAGCATCCTCTCATGTGAGGAGGTTGATCCCCCCTCCGTAGAGGAAGCCCCACTCATTGCCTTATCCTCCTGCTGCCTCCCTGGAGATGATACCTTGCTGGGCAAGGATTTATTTTGTGGTGAGTGAGGACCAGCATTCCTCCTCTTCTTACTTCCTATTCCCTCTACCTGTGACGAGCATGTATTATTTATATTCGGGTAGAGGCGTGACTGTTCTGTCGCCGTATCGGTACCCGCTACCGACATGCATATTAGAATAGTTACCTGTGCACTTTTCTTTTCATAGACCCATTAGCTAGAACTATTTTCAATTTGAATAAGTCATGCTGGAAGGACAATAACCCCAGTAGTTATCTTACTTTTCCTGCATTTTTATTTCTTCTAATCATGTTTAGTTAGCTGTAGTTTATTTTAGTTTGTCTTTTTCTTTTGTTTTTGCGGAGCTCACCCCTGCAGGTCCTTCTTCTGTATGGCGGATGCTGCAGCTTTTTCTTGGTTTCCACGCCAATCTTCTGGTATGCTCATTTCTGAGCATTGGGTACTCTCTTCCCCTAGCTCTTTTCTGAATTTCATAGATATATATTGTGTGTATTGTCTAGTTTATGTCTGGAGGAGAGTACTTCTGGTGCCCACTCACGTGCACTATAGCATTGCATGCTAGAAGTATTTCTATTTCATTTATTTAGTATTGTTCATTTTCTTTGCACACCACAGCACCCACTTGAGCGTGCGCTTAGCTGTTGGCACGTCGCGAGTCGAATTTGTCTCATCTGTGTGATTTGAAAAATCATCATGCTGGCTTAGGATTATGAGGCGGAGTAAGATGTTGACTCCTGTAGTGCTCCTAGTCGAGTGCTCATGCCTCGCATAAAAATTCGTGTAGATTCAATTTCTTTTTATGCTTTTAGATTATATTTTTTCTATTAGTGTAGATATTGTTTACTTGACAAAAAAAAATTGGTGAATCCGGTGTGAATCAAACGGTAGCATAGGGATGTGTGTAAATGATCGCTAGACTCGTATTGCTTGAGTTGGGAGAAAGGATTATCTTTCTCGGTGGCTAAGAACTTGCCCCAAGCGACTCTTGAAGCATGGGTATATGGTTAGTCAATCGCGTGAATGTGATATAGGCCATCATCTTGGCCCGGTTGAGCTTTTGTGCCCATTCCTATCGCTCTATCCTCGTTAGCCCAGTTGTGCCTACCCGTTCTTTGATTCAGCCCCACGTTTATCTCACCAAAGCCTAAAAGCTAATCCTAGTCGCACACCCAAATTTGAGCTTTAGTTGTTTATTATTTTCATGATTGGGGTGTTGATGTGGTGATATTTTTTTTTGTGAAAATGTGGATGCGCTTCATTGCTATCTTGCTCAAAATGTGTTGAAAAGAAAAGAAAAAAAATTAGAAAAAGAAAAGAAGTAAAAAGAAAAGAAAAAGAAGCAGTGCTTAATTGAAAATCTTTATTGATTTGTGATTGGGAGTAGGCGGTGCACACACCCATGTAGTCAAGTCCAAGTCTGGGGGTGTGGTGTACCCGGGTATCTTTTTGTGGTGCTTGAGAATAGTTTTCCGTGCTAGCTCATTTGGGTTTAGTGCTTGAGCTGTCTTTTTTATCATTGTATACCTCACCTTAACCCCAGCCTCATCTAAAACCTAAAGTCCTATTGATTCACGCAGTTGAGTCAAACCTGTGCCGTGGAGAGAGTGCGAACTGGCAAGCTTATGGTCACCGACATTTATGGAATTCAATGGAGGTTGTCTCGAGCCCCGGTCTTTGGCAATGCACACCTCAGCGTTCAGTTTACTTTCTTCCTATGTATGACCTTATGATTCCCCGTGATTCACTTTTTGAGTAAATGTAATATATAAATACGCCCCTAGAAAAGTATAAACTAATATGTATAATTAGAAATTTTTGTCTACTGCATTTCTAAGCGCATGAGCATGCAATTTCTAAGCGCATGAGCATGCGACTTCGCATGGTACTCCTCTTTACAATTTCTATGTCAGCTTATGTTTTTCTCGTCCGCGTAAGAGATGGTTTGCTCGGGACGCGCAAACAGGTAAGTCTGGGGGTGTGATGAGTCCCATTTATATATACATTTATGGACTCATCTGGGCCGATTATCTAGTCTATGCACTACATTTTAGGCACGTTTTCATTCATTTGTACTATTCCATGCTAGGTGCACTTTTAAGCCCATTTTGGTGTGCAATTGCGCTCCTTGTTGTTGGGGGTAAGCACATGGTGCTCCCCTTCCCATCATCTATGTTTTTCTGATGTTGGACGTGTATTCCCAACCATTGTATCTTGTATGCAGGTGACCGGATCGTCCCATTTTCCCCAGAAGTAATGTCTGTGCATATTGCACGGTCGTGCGTTTCCTTGACGCACGGTCGGTTGCGGTCGTGCGTTTGTGTCTGGGTAGAAAACGGAGCGTCGGAGTTTACTCGTGCGTTTTTACGCACGGGCGGTTTGCCCGTGCGTGAGTAAAATGCATGGTCGACCTGTGTATTCTTGATTTCAGAGCGTCAGATTTTGCCCGTGCGTTTGTACGCACGGGCGGTGTTGATCGTGCGTAAGCAAAATGCACGGGCGGCGCAGCGTTTTCCCCAAGTCAAGTTTTATCATTTAATAACGCACGATCTGCGCACGGTCGTGCGTTCGACTGTGCCTGACCATTTTCTGACAGAATTTCTATTTAAGCCGCAGGTCTTGTCCTATTCTGATCGATCGTTTTTCCCGCTCCCAGAGCTCCAGTTTCGCGCCCTTTTCGCCATCCATCGCCGCCCACCTTCAGGAGGTGCTCCGGGCTTGTTCTTCACGCCAATCTTGAGCCCAGAGATCATCTCGGCCTCCTCCTTCATCCTATAGCTTCAAGGGAGATTTAGCTGCCATTGCCATCAAGCAAGGGGAAGTTTGCAACCTTTACCAGATCGTGAGACGAAGAAGACGGGCTCATTGGAGAGTCATAACAACACTCTCTACCCCAGACGTAGTTGTGGACCGAGCTTGGACGTGGATTGACAACCCGGCTATTCCAACCGTGAATCTACAATGAGCCTTCGGATTCGGTCGATTTCTTGCCTTGTTCTTCTCTTATTGATGTGTATGTAGTTAGATCTAAATATTATGATGAAGTGGCACATAAACTTGTTTGTATTTCTATATTTCATGTCTATGTGAAATGCTTTTGTGGTTTATGTGATTTGAGGAACGCCCCATTCCATCCTCCATTCCACCGTCGCGTTCGTTTGCCTCACTAGCAATTGCTAGTGGCGTGCTTGTCGAAGAGGTGCTTGCGACCCTCATTCCATTTGCCTACTCGTCCATCCGCCCTTACGAAGTAGCGCGCTCAAGGCCTACGTAGTTTTCATCCCGCCTGGTGAAGCATTGCATAGCGGCATTGCATAGGAGTAGTTATAGTATTTTCTCTTTATTTTCCACAATCCAAAACCCCCGTTTCGCATCCATCTGACTTAAAGGACTTCAATCTCAAGTCCTTCCTCAATAAATAACTCCACCTTACTGTGTTCCTTCGAGATCGATACTTGGGGATGTTGGAACATGGTCTTCCGCATCTCCTAGGTTTGAGAATAACAAATCCTATGTGTATTTGATCTTGTGTGTTTAAGTGTGCAGGAAATCAAAGTACACATGACTCAAGGATGGTTGTCCCCAAAATTGAGGCCAGAATTCCAACATGGCCACTAGCGCTGGCGGTAGCGATTGCACCCGGCGCTAGCGATGATTAGCGCGATTCCGGCAGTGTTTTTAGAAGGAGCTAGCGCCCGGCGGTAGCTACTAGCGCTGGCTGTAGCATGGCGTACAAGAGGCATAGAGCAAAATGTTGCTGCGGATTGAAGATCCTGCCTCACAAAATGTTACTTAATCAGGGATAGCGCCCGGCGGTAGCTACTACCGCTGGCGGTAGCATGGCGCACAAGAGGCATAGAGCAAAATGTTGCCGCGGATTGAAGATGCTGCCGCGCAAAATGTTACTTAATCAGGGATAGCGCCGGCGGTAGCGCTTTGGCTATAAAAGGATCCCCTCTCCTCTTGTTTTCGACACACCTATTTCTTACACCTCAGAGAGAGAGTGCTAGAATTCTAGAGGCTTGTCTTGGCCGAAATTTGAGGTCCCAGCGAAGCTCTGCCAACTTCTGAAGGAGGATTCCATCACGCCAAATCCAAATGAAGTCTGCTTCGACAAACGCTAATTCTCCAGCGGATCTTCGCCTCCACTTTCAGAAGTTCATCTTAAGGGAGTTTTTATTATTTTATTTATCTATCTTTCTTTGTAAACGGTAGTGAAATCGCCTTGTGTTGGCGACTAGGTCTGGGGTAAGGACTTAGGGTTGAAATTCACCTCGTGTTGGGGACTAGATCTAGGCTAGGTCTAGGGGGTGCTCGAGGCCACATCCGGGGAAGGATTGGCTAGAGCGGCTTGAGGCCGAATCCGGGAAGGAGAAGACTAGGGCCACCGGTTCGTGGGGAAGCGAGTCGGGATAGAAAACGAAAAGAGTTTTTATTATTCTCCTCCGATCTCTAGCCCCATTGAGATCAAGTTTTGTAAAACTTATTTAATATCAATAAAGCTTGTCTCTCTTTTTGTTTTACTTGACTTCTAGTTTTAATATTGCAATATTCCAAAGTTTTTCTAAATAAAATCTAAAGTTTTTGAAAAACTCTTATTCACCCCCCCCCCCTCCTCTAAGGGCGCCGACCGATCCAACAAGTGGTATCAGAGAAGGTTTTATTCCAATCGGCTTAACAACCGGAAATAATGGCGTCTCATGATCTCGCTTCTATCAGTGGGGGTAATTTTGAAGAAGAAGAAAAATCTCTTGCACCACCTTTATTCGAAGGATCAAATTTTAAAGGAAGGAAATTTTTAATTGAAATTTTATTAAAACTTTAGATATCGAAGTATGGAATTTAGCCATAACTAGACCTGCAAATGAATCAAATAAAAAAGAACTACAGTTAAATGCAAAAGCTAAACATTATTTATTTTGTGGTCTTTCAAATGAAATTTTCAAATTAATATACTGTTTTTCTAGTGCTTACAAAGTATGGAAATTTCTTGAAGAAATGTATGATCTTCCTCTCGCAGGTATGGAACAAACACAGGAAGAGAAAAATGTCCAAGCATCCACTATCATTCAAGAAGATCTCTCTCGGAGCGAAGCCATGGAGAATATTTTAATAGTAAAGGAGAACAATACACCAAGAGAAAGAGAAGATATAAATCCATCTATAATGGAGGAAGAACTAAAAGATGACGAAGGAATTTCATGTTCACAATCTGCCTCCTCCAATAGCGCTGTAAGGAAGACTAAATCTTCTTCTTGTGTGATAACTTCTATCCTAGGTTTCAATATATTAAAAACAGCTAAACGTAAGATCAAAAAAATGAATATTACTAATACTAATTTATGTTTAGAAAATAAGAGACTAAAAGCTAATGTTAACTCAAATTCAAATTGTGATGTGCCTACACCATCTTGTTTTTTACTCAAAAATATAAAACATTGTTTTGATTGTAATAATATTAAGGAAAAATTCAAAGAACTTGAAAAAGAATTGATGTGTATAAAAGAACATAATGAAAAATTATGCTTAGAAAATTCATCGTTAAAGAATGATTGTGCTAAGTATAAGGACTACGAAATAGAAATTAAAGAGATGGACGAAACATTTGATGAATATAGGGATAAATATGAAAAACATATTGAATCAATTGTTACAACTCTTAAAAATAGCACAATCGCTTATAATAAAGCTAGACATAATTTAAAAACTAAGAATGATGAATTAAATGCCAAAATCCACTTGCTTAAGGAAATCATAAAGAAAAATTCACAAAACATATATCCACAATTTCAAAATATATCTAAAAGCAAGATGAATATAATTTCTCAAAAGGTTAATAAATCAAACAATGGAAATAAAAGACATTAACAAATTAAAAATGAACTTCAAAAGTACAATCATTATTATCATATACAACATCAAACTTCTCCAAACATAAAATTTCACAAATTTCCTTTAAAAAATACTTTCAGTAATCACTACAATCATAATTTTAAAAATAAAGATTATCACAATGAAAATTTCACATATAAGAATGACACCAAACCAAAGTTTGAATGGAGGCCCAAAACTAAAAATGAAATATTACCTCCACTCAAAATGGGCCATTCATTTTCATCTCCCCAAAAGCAAACACGTAGTATTTGGGTACGCAAAGGAACCGTCACTCCCGGTCCTCTTTGGATACCTAAATATCTCATTCATTAAGTATCACCAAATGCATGACGTAGAATATTTTCAAAAGGGAAATATACAATTTTTTTCTACTTCATGATGTGCTTTAATGTCCTTTCAATTTTTCTTTGTTTTTCTTATCATGTTATGGTCATCTTCTATAGGAAACATGATCAAAAATTTAATGAACCAAATGAGCCTATAAAAAATTAATCAAAATTCAAAATCTTATTTAGATGACCTACTTAATATTCATATATTTATTATACATATATATTTATCAACAATTAAATTCAAAATTTCCTATATGGTGGTAAAATATTTAACCATAGGATTTCAAAAGTACACCACATAAAAAATTACCTAAATATCACCACTTCATAACATCAAATTCTAAATGAAACATTCTAGTCAAAAATCCAAAAGATAACAAAATTCAAAGAACAACAACATCCAAGACATAGGTTAAAATTCCTGAATTATTACATAACTTAGTTCCTCTCACACTACTCCTCCTCATCTATGTCCTCCACACTAGGACTTGGTGAGCGTCTTCTGCGAGTCCTCCGGATCGAGTGGCGGGGCGGATCTGAAATTGGGCTCTCCCACTCCCTCCGCTCTGGTGTAGATGGTTTCTAATTTAAAGCCTTCATCATAAACTTCATCATTTTCTTTATCCCAGAGACATCCTTCTTTATCACGGTAACATCCTCCTCCACCCGTGTCATCCGCTCACCCATCTCTTCTCGAAAAGACTCATATGGAGCATCTCAAGCCCCTCGAGATGACTCCCCTCGCCGAAGTGGTGGTCGAGTAGATGTCGAGGGCTCATCCGAGACGAATGTTGCTCGCAAATGCGATGTACTATAGATAGGAGGATATCAATCTACTAAAAAGAAACATAAGTCAATAGTAGGATACAAAACCTGAATAACTCGCTGAATGATGCCACCCAGGGGCAAGTTATTGAATCTCTGACGTGCTGGCTGCCTCAACTTATAGGCATACCGGATCAAAGAAAGTAATAAGTCAGCCACATCAAACTTTTCCCCCTCCAAGATGAAATAAGTAACAAAACTGAGCTGGGCGGTTATTTTTGCTGTGTCACCCAACTTCAGCATAATAGTGTGACGTAGGACATCCTGAACCACCAAGGCATCTACGGTGAGAGTCGAAACAGTAGAGATCAGACTCCTACAATCCCTCCTGTGCAGCACCGTGTTTACCTGTGTCCAATCCCTGTCAGCTCTAAATCTCTCAACAATGTCTAACCGGTTTGGATGCTGGGACAATCCAAACACGATTCGCAGCTGCTCATGGGTGATAGTCACCACCTTCCCCTACACCTGTGACTGGACTCCTCCATCCAGCTCTGTCCTTGATGGGTCTTCCAAATGCATGTAAAACTCACGTACCAACTCGGAAGAAAATCCATCAGGAGTAAACAAACTCAGCACCTCTGCATCAGCGAATAGCTGCATAATGTGGTGGCGTCGCGTTAAGTCAAACTCCACCATATAAGGAACTCCCACCACAGCTGCCTCCACTGCCAACTCTGCGCTCTTCTTTCCCTTAGGAGCCATCTGCTACAAAAATTTTTTTACTAAAACAAGAATGACAAAATTTTCATCTAAAAACAAAAATTTTATATCTCCTTAAAATTAAGATATTCTCCATCTTGGTAGATCTAAGAAATTAACATCAAAAATCAAGTTAGAAATCAATATAATATTGTCATTTAAACTAAGCATTTTAGATCCAAAAATTATTTCACATGATACTCTCAAAATCAAAATCAAGTTAGATCTAAAAATTAATGTTCTCATATTCAAAACCAAAAACCTCATCAAAACCACAAACCTTGGAGAAAATCTAAACGGTGTAGATCTAGTTCCTAAATCTACCTAAAAACTGCAAATATCTTCATCTCTAACATCACAATCAAGCTTTAAAACAAAAATCATGAGAAAAGATGAAGATTTACCTCAGATCTGGGCGGAGGAACGCATCTTCTTCAAGGTTTCTCGGGAGGAAAAGCAAGGAAATGGCGGATCTGAAAGAAGAACTCGCATTAAACAAAAGCCTCGATAGCGCCAGCGCTAGCGCTAGCGCTGGCGGTATCGGACCCTTTTGAGTTTTTAATATAACAAAATTCTATTAAATACCTAAATTTATTCTCTACTATATGTACTAGTTAGTGATGCAAGATTTCGTTTATTTTAACTTGTGTTAGGTGTCCTAGATCTTTCAAATTAACACAAATTCAAAAATGCAATTTATTTGGGTTTTGGTGTTTAACCATCAAAAACATCTCCTAAAATTCTGCAACTTCAGCATGGAACTACTATTGGGACACTTAATCAAGATCCAAAATTAAAATTTCCAAAATCCTAAAAAATCGTTCACTATCTCCCGCGCTAGCGCTACCGCAGGCGCTAGTGTCCATGTTCATTTTTCTGTGATTTTAAAATTTTGAAAAATTTCTAAAAATATATTAATCTATATTTTCTACTTAGTTTTGCACTTCAGTGTTTCTTTATTTTTTGAAAAATCAAATACAAAATTACAAAAACCAAATTACAAAAAATATGTTTTTCTTTTTCGCTTGTGTTGTTTCCTTTGTTTAAATTTCATCTTTATGCAAAAATCAAATATAAAAATTACAAAAGCAAAAATTACAAAAATATGCTTTTATTTGCTAAAATCAAATACAAAAATATAAAACTTTAAAACTATCAAAAAGAACTGTATGATTTTTGTGAAAAATCAAGCATGATTTAATCTATTATTTAGAAATTCTACAATATTGCAATTTATCTTTTCAAACTACTTGGACATTGTCTTTCTTCATGCTTTGATATATCTATTCAAATGTGCATCAATTATAGTTTAAAAGTTGTGTAGGATCAAGCTTAGCATGCCTCTAAGTATGAGAAATGTTTTATGTTTGATAATGATATTTATTCACTCACCTTTTTTTTGCATTGTCTACATATGTATTTAATCTAAGAATGCTTGTGTATGTTTTGTATTAGTACAAATAAATTAAAATTGCACAAGTATCTTACCTACACTCCTTTATTTTGCACTCTTAAAAGTTAAGAAAAGTGGTTTATTTCTTTCAAAAATTATAATGGTTTGCAAAAACAAGTGTATTCAGAGAACTTTGTACTAAAAAAATATCATAAATTAACAAAGATAACTCCACCAAGCACTACTTGAACCTCCTGATAAGTCTTAATAAGCATTGTGAGGTTGAGCACCTTGGAATGAATAGTAAAGTGTCTTGTGCAAACCATAGCCTTCTTTCAAAATAAAAACCACTTACTCTTAAGTACACCGGATCACTAGTTTCAATATTAAATTTAAATATGTGATCCCCCAAGCACTACTTTGCACCCTGATAAGTCTTGATGAGCATTGTGTGTGCAGAGCACCTTAGTAGTTGTACTTTTTATTGTGCATTAAAGTGTGTGGAAGTAATCTTATTTGTGTTTTATTGTGCTCGTACTCTACATATTTCTTGTATTTTTCAATTAAAACATTTGTTTACATTACTCAAAAATACACTTTTGTGCACATCATTATCTTCTATAACACTTCTTCTCATGAGTATTGGATCCTAATGCTAATTCTATATTACCCTTTCTTAATGAAATGCACTAGATAACCTAGCATGTGTTCTACAATATTTTGTATGTTTTTGGAATTATGAATTAAAGTATCATTGTAGTAATTTATTTTTGATAAACATTATTTCATGCTTGGTTATTATCAAATTTAAAGATCTAACTGCAAAATGATTTACAAAAACATCATCTTTTGTGAACTTTAACTCATATTGGATTATCATTACTATTTGATGTTTTTTTGTATGGTTATAAGTCTTCCGCATCTTAACCATATAAGTGTTTTACCTTGCGCTTTCATGCTTACTTAATATCTTGTATTCTTTGCATCATCACTTATTCTTAAAAATTCCTATCTTTCATTAAGTGATAGATTTACTTGGAACACTTTTTATTGGTTACTTCAAACATAAAAATCTTTTATGCTACAAACTCTGAAAATTTTGTAATGCTTATAACTCTGATCTATTCTAAAACTCCTTATCATTTACTTAAAAAGATCGATCATGCCTTCTCTTCTATTTACAAATTCTTTGGTGCTTTGTTTCCCTACCCACTTTTGCTAATAACAAAGGGGGAGAACTAACATGATAAATATAACCCGCTATCATAAACCCAACATGACAAATTCAGATGATAGCTTACATATTAGGGCAGCATTCACTTAGGGGGAGCATGTATTTAGGGGGAGCAATTCTAAATGCTAAAATCAATAATTATCCTATGTCATCACTCTCACACACACACAAGTATAGTTTCATCATGCTTATTTATTAATGCTTTGATTTATCATTAATGGATTTGTTATTATCAAAAGGGGGAGTTTGTTGGAACATGGTCTTCCGCATCTCCTAGGTTTGAGAATAACAAATCCTATGTGTATTTGATCTTGTGTGTTTATGTGTGCAGGAAATCAAAGTCCACATGACTCAAGGATGGTTGTCCCCAAAATTGAGGCTAGAATTCCAACATGGCCACTACCGCTGGCGGTAGCGATTGCGCCCGGCGCTAGCGATGATTAGCGCGATTCTGGCAGTGTTCTTAGAAGGAGCTAGTGCCCTTCGGTAGCTACTAGCGTTGGCGGTAGCTACTAGCGCTGGCGGTAGCATGGCGCACAGGAGGCATAGAGCAAAATGTTGCCGTGGATTGAAGATCCTTCCGCGCAAAATGTTACTTAATCAGGGATAGCGCCCGGCGGTAGCTACTAGTGCTGGCAGTAGCATGGCGCACAAGAGGCATAGAACAAAATGTTGTCGTGGATTGAAGATCCTGCCGCGCAAAATGTTACTTAATCAGGGATAGCGCCGGCAGTAGCGGTAGCGCCGGCGGTAGCGCTTTGGCTATAAAAGGACCCCCTCTCCTCTTGTTTTCGACAAACCTATTGCATACACCTCAGTGAGAGAGTGCTAGAATTCCAGAGGCTTATCTTGGCTGAAATTTAAGGTCCCAGAGAAGCTCTGCCAACTTCTGAAGGAGGATTCCATCACACCAAATCCAAACGAAGTCTGCTTCGACAAACGCTGATTCTCCAGCGGATCTTCGCCTCCACTTTCAGAAGTTCATCTTAAGGGAGTTTTTTTATTTTATTTATCTATCTTTCTTTGTAAACGGTAGTGAAATCGCCTTGTGTTGGCGACTAGGTCTGGGGTAAGGACTTAGGGCTGAAATTTGCCTCGTGTTGGCGACTAGATCTAGGCTAGGTCTAGGGGATGCTCGAGGCCACATCCGGGGAAGGATTGGCTAGAGCGGCTTGAGGCCGAATCCGGGAAGGAGAAGGCTAAGGCCACCGGTTCGTGGGGAAGCGAGTCGGGATAGAAAACGAAAAGAGTTTTTATTATTCGCCTCCGATCTCTAGCGCCATTGAGATCAAGTTTTGTAAAACTTATTTAATATCAATAAAGCTTGTCTCTCTTTTTGTTTTACTTGACTTCTTGTTTTAATATTGCAATATTCCAAAGTTTTTCTAAATAAAATCTAAAGTTTTTGAAAAACCCTTATTCACCCCGCCTATAAGGGCGCCGACCGATCCAACAGGGGATTCACTCCCACATTTTATATTACTTGAACGATCAGTACACTGTCGTTTCGTGCCGCAGTCTTGCTATCGGCTATAGCGGTGTGCTAAGATTTGTGCATCAGAAACCTTCTTACAACCGAGCGATCCTCGGCCCTGCCATCTTGGTGGGAGCCTGGTAAGCGGTCCTGCATCGGAGCTAAGTACTTTTTAAAACCCTCCTGCCACCGAGCGATCCTCGTCCCTGCCAGCTTGGTGGGAGCCTGGTCAGCGGGCAAGCATCGGGGCAAAGTAATTTTTGAAGTCTTCTTGCCACCGAGCAATCCTCGGCCCTGCCAGCTTGGTGGGAGTCTGGTTAGCGGGCCAGCATCGGGGCTAAGTACTTTTAAAAACCTTCTTGCCACCGAGCGATTCTCGGCCCTGCCAGCTTGGTGGGAGCCTAGTCAGCGGGCCAACATCGGTGCTAAGTACTTTTTAAAACCTTCCTGCCACCGAGAAATCCTCGACCTTGACAGCTTGGAGGGAGCCTGATTAGCGGGCCAGCTTCGGGGATAAGTACTTTTTGAAACCTTCTTGCCACCGAGCGATCCTCGACCCTACCATCTTGGTAGGAGCCTGGTCAGCGGGCCAGTATTGGGGCTAAGTACTTTTTGAAACCTTCTTGTCACTGAGCGATCCTCTGCCCTGCCAGGTTGGTGGGAGCCTGGTCAGCGGGCCAGCATCGGGGCTAAGTACTTTTTAAGACCTTCCTGCCACCGAGCGATCCTCGGCCCTGCCAGCTTGGTGGGAGCCTGGTCAGCAGGCCAGCAGGCCAGCATCAGGGCTATGTATTTTTTGAAACCTTCTTGCCAATGAGCAATCCTCAGCCCTGACAGCTTGGTGGGAGCGTGGTCAGCGGGCCAGCATCGGGGATAAGTACTTTTTGAAACCTTCTTGCCACCGAGCGATCCTCGGCCCTGGTAGCTTGGTGGGAGCCTGGTCAGCGGGCCAGCATCGGGGCTAAGTACTTTTTGAAAACTTTCATCACATTAGTTATCATATTATGATGAGTAGTTTATTCACTCATCTTTTAATTTAATTTAATTATAATTCTTATATAAATCTATTTAAATTATATGTATTTTCCTACAAAAATTGCTTCCTTAGATTTTTATGAGCTAACTTAAATTTATTTTATGATTTCAGGTTTTTCTGGACACATTGGAACAAAACTTCAAGTATACGCTCAAGGTCACGGGTGTGACCAAGGGGCGTGTCAGCCCAGAGGTGTTCCAGACCTATTTCCACCACCGCGGGGGCATTCCTTGGAGTTTCACCAAGTACACGCCCCCAGGTCACGAGCGTGACCAAAGGGCGTGACCTTGTGTCACGGTCGCGATCTGCCACAAGCATCCAGATTAGCCTGCCACGTCAATTAAAGTTACACGCCCCAGGTCACACTCGTGACTAGGGGGCGTGTCACCAGTACACGGGCGTGACTCCCCCGCGCCACTTCCTGCCAAAGCTTCCCGCCAGCAGCCTGTTCTAAAGTTACACGCCCCCAGGTCACGGGCGTGATCTAGGGGCGTGACTCGCATGCAATGCCATCAATTACTCCAGAAGGTGCCCTCTCGGCTACTACTTCGATCACGCCTGTTACACGCCCCTTGGTCACGGGCGTGACCAAGGGCGTGTAACCCAAAATTTTCAGCTATAAAAAGGAAGCTCCTCCAGATGATCAGGGACATTGTATTGGAGTCCAAGCCTCCATTTCTTGATTATTTCCGTATTTTTAAGTATTCTATCTTTACTTTTTTTCGCACTTGTAATTTCCCTTTCAATAGTTGTAATCCTTTTTTGTTGAATTAATAAAATTTATTGTTATTTTGTTCATCCATTCTCTTAAGTCTGTCCACCCCTCTTTTCAATAGTTATAATTTTCAAGTTGAGTTACCTTTCTTGTTGCAACCAAATCAAAGTACTTTTTGATAGAACAATAGAGGTCTTCTTGAGTAAGAGTAATCAACACGCCCGGATTTTTACACGACCTTGGTTTTTTATAATCTTATACTACATTCGACACGGTACACTTGTCGTTGTCATTTGCAAGCATAGTTTTGCTCATCAAGTTTTTGGCACCGTTGCCGGGGATCTGAGTTGATATTTCGAAAGAGAATATCTATTGGCTTTATCGTTTCCTTTCTTCTCTTACTTTTTTATTTTTCGTTTCTAGTAGGTGCAACTAAATTCCTGGAAAGGACGCTTTGGGATTGAATTCCCATCACAGCCTCTAGTACCTTGCGATCCCTTCACCGGGTTGACCTTGGGAAGTCCAGGACTAATATTAAATCTCCTAATTAAAAAATATATTTATAATAAATTTTAATAAAAAAAAATAAAAATATAAAAAATATTTTTATCAAAAATTTTTCTTTTTTCGCCTCTCTTTCTCTTTTCTTTTTGGTTTATGACCGGACACAACTCTCCAGCTAATTTTGAATTTGGTTTGGATCCGGAAATCGAGCGCACCTTGCGGCGTCGTCTCCGATTTAGTGCTCTACCAATAATCCGCGAAGAGTCAATCAGAGAGACTAACGAAGGTTTAATTGATAACCTCGACCATAATGAGGCCCTGCTACGGACCATGTTCTATTATGCGAGGCCAAATTAGGAGGGTACACAATCTAGTATTATTCTCCCGGTAGTGGCGAATAATAATTTTGAAATTAAAACGAGCATCATTCAGATGGTACAACAAACCGTCATTTTTGATGGCTTACCGGATAAAGGTCCTAATTTACATTTACTTAATTTTTTGGAAATCTGTGACACATTTAAAATAAATGGCGTCACCGATGATGCCATCCATTTACGCTTATTTCCTTTTTCTTTGCGGACTAAGGCCAAGCAAGGGTTGAGCTCTCTTCCTAGAGGTTCCATCACTACGTGGGCCGAGATGACAGAGAAATTCTTAATGAAATATTTTCCTCCGGCAAAGTCTGCTAAATTACGTACGGACATTCTCTCATTCATCCAAATAGAATCAGAGTCGCTCTACGACACATGGGAGCGCTTCAAGGAACTTTTGCGGAGATGTGCTCACCATGCCCTTCCCGTATGGCAACAAGTTCAGACTTTCTACAATGGTTTGAATCTCCAAACGAGGCAGATGATTGAAGCAGCCATGGGGGGGGACCCTTAATAACAAAACCCCCGAAGCTGCTCAAGAGCTTTTTGAGGAGATGGCCATGAATGCCTATCAGTGGAATTTTCCACGGTCGCGCCCTAATAAGCCGACCGGACTTTTTGAAGTTGAGGCCACCCCTAACTTAGCGCATCAGTTAGAAATTCTCATAAGGCAAATGGCGGAGATATCTGCTTCCTCCCCCACAAATTGGGAAAATAATAATAATTTTAAGAATTTGAATAATAATTTCATTCAAGAGCAAGTAGATTATATGGGGAACTCCTATTGCCCTCCTTATAACCCAAATAATATTCTTCCGTTTAACAATAGTTATAATCCGGGTTTAAGGAATCACCCAAACTTTTCATGGAGCAACCACAATAATGCTCAACGACCACTACAAGTGAATCCTCCCGGATTCGCTCCTCCACCACCACCACCACCACAAAAGCCCTCTCCGCTTGAGGAAGTCTACACTAAGTACATTGCCCCCAATGAGTCCAATATCCAGAATCTCACCGGATCGGTCAAAAATTTGGAAAATCAAATTGGACAGATCGCCAAAATGTTCTCCGGACGCCAACAAGGAGCACTTTTGGGCAACACTGAGCCCAAACCGCAGGAGAGCGCCACGCAATCACCCTCCGCAACGGAAAGGAGGTAACTTCTTCAAATTTGGTCGAGCCCGAGGTAAACATTTCATCTTCTCCCCCTACTTTACCGCAAGTTCTTTCTTCACCTACTTTACCATCTTCTACTTTAGCTCCGCGCATTATTAAAAATCCTTCAATTCCTTATCCTTCGAAATTTAAAGATGAGCGCAATGAGGAGCAATATAAAAAATTTATTGAAATTTTGAAACAAATCCAAATATATGTACCATTCTGTGAAGCAATTGCTCAAATGCCCAAGTACGCTAAATATCTAAAGGAGTTACTTTCAAATAAAAAGAAACTTGAAAATTTTGGGCGTATTTCTTTAAACGTAGAGTGTTCGGCGGCTTTATTAAATAAATTACGAAAAAAATTAAACGACCCGGGACGGTTCTCCATCCCGTGTATGTTTGGTAATTTATTAATCAAGCGCCTTGGCCGATCTAGGAGCTAGCATAAACTTAATGCCTTTTGCGTTATTTAGAAAGCTTAGTTTGGGCAACCCAAGCCCAACTAACATAAGCATCCAACTAACAGATCGGTCAATTAAATACCCAACAGGGGTCATTGAAGATGTGCTAGTGAAGGTTGATAAGTTTATCTTCCCGGTAGACTTTGTTATCCTCGATATTGAAGAAGACGCCGAAGTACCCCTAATACTTGGCCGACCTTTCCTAGCCACCGCTCGAGCTATAATAGATGTAAGTAATGGAAAATTTCTCCTGCGAGTTGGAGAGGAAGAAGTTATTTTCAATGTTAATCAATCAATGAGAAATGCACTTACTAACAACGATTCTTGTTTTATTTTAGAATCAAATTTTGAAGAAGAATTATCAACTTTTGCGGAAATAATTTCCCCTCTTTATGAAAATCTGGAGTTACAAACTTTATTATGTCTTGAAGAAACGACCCGGCAGGCAAATTTTGAATAAATAAATGTAAATATTTTTAAAATCAAAATATCTTATGAAGAGCCGCCGACTCTAGAATTAAAACGACTACCGGATCATCTAAAATATGTTTTCTTAGATGAAAATTTAAAATTACCCGTGATTATTTCTTCTACGCTTAATGATTCGAAAATTTCCAAATTAATTAATATTTTAAATAACCACCGCTATGCAATTGCATGGCAAATTTTGGATATTAAGGGTATAAATCCCTCATTCTGAACGCATAAAATAAATCTAGAAAATAATCCTCGCGGCACTATTCAACCTCAACGACGCCTTAACCCCAATATGAAGGACGTCGTTAAGGCCGAAATTATAAAATTATTGGACGCGGGGATTATTTACCCAATTTCTGATAGCACTTGGGTTAGCCCGGTGCATGTCATGCCTAAGAAGGGCGGAATGACAGTAGTTGAAAATGTAAATAACGAGTTGATTCCAACCCGTACTGTTACGGGTTGGCGGGTCTGCATCTATTATAGAAAATTAAATGATGCCACGCGCAAGGATCACTTTTCGTTACCCTTCATTGACCAAATCTTAGAACATCTATCCGGTCACTCGCACTACTGTTTCCTTGATGGTCTTTCAGGATATTTCCAAATCCCAATTGCACCCGAAGACCAAGAGAAAACCACCTTCACTTGCCCCTTCGGCACCTTCGCCTATCGGAGGATGCCAGTTGGTGTTTGTAACGCGCCATCTACATTTCAAAGGTGTATGCTCGCAATTTTTAATGAATTAGTTGAGGACGTCATGGAAGTTTTCATGGATGATTTTTCAGTCTATGGCGATTCCTTTCAAAATTGTCTAAAAAATCTTGATCGTGCTCTTCAGGGCTGCGAAGACACGAATCTGGCACTCAACTGGGAGAAGTGTCACTTTATGGTCCATGAGGGATTAGTCCTCGGACATAAGGTTTCTAGTAAAGGGATCGAGGTCGATAGGGCCAATATTGAAGTCATAGAAAAACTCCCTCCGCCTACTAATATTAAATCTATTATGAGTTTTTTAGAACATGCGGGTTTCTATAGATGGTTCATTAAAGATTTTTCGAAAATTACAAAATCGTTAAAGCATCTTTTAGAAAAGAAACACGTTTATCTTTGATGAAGAATGTTCTAAAGCATTCATTAAAATTAAAAATGAACTTATCAAATCGCCTATTTTAATTTCGCCAGATTGGTCTCTTCCATTCAAAATCATGTGTGATGCAAGCGATTTTGCCGTAGGTGCGGTCTTGGGCCAAAGGGTGAATAAATACTTTCACCCAATTTATTACGCAAGCAAAACGCTTACATCCGCCCAAGCTAATTATACAACGACGGAAAAAGAACTTCTAGCGATTGTTTTCGCCTTTGATAAATTTTGTTCTTATATAATGCTATCAAAAATTATTTTATTTACAGATCACTCCACCCTCCGGTACTTCCTAGATGAAGGGGACGCCAAGCCCTGACTATTGAGATGGATCCTACTCTTGCAAGAATTCTATTTGGAGACCCGAGATAAGAAAGTAGCGGAGAACTTGGCGGCCGACCATGTAACGCCCCTGATTTTCCGGCAATTATTTAATTCGGTGATGTCGTGTTTATGACGCCAGGGCGTTACTTTTAACGTCGAGTTAGCGACGCGTCGTCGTTTGCGCGTTTTCGCGTCCATTTGGGTCAAGTCGACCAAATTTTGAGATGACCCGGAATTGGAAATTTTTACGTTAGGAAATTAGATTATTTAATTTTAGACTTGCCTGTCATGTTTCGTTGCGATCCGAGCCATTTTGGAGCCTCTGCGCATTTTAGAAGTTTTGTATGTATTTAAAGTTCGCCGTAAACTTCGGCCATTTATATCTCGAGAAAGGCACGTCGGATTTTGATTCCGACTTCAACATTGGATTCGTAGCGCCGCCGTTCACCTTAGGCGGAATTTTCGTTGGGTTCGGCGTTCGTTTAATTTTTAGTGATAATATAATATTAATATTATTATTATTATAAAAATCTTATATATATACATATATATATTCATATACATGCGTTCGTCGATCCCCCTTCAGCATTCGTCGATCCCCCTTCAGCATTTGATGAACCCCCTTCAACATGCATTAGTCGATCACCAGCTTCTCCCCTTTATGTCGTTCGACGAACCAGCTTCTCCCCTCCGCTCGCTCGACAAATCTGTCGTTTGACAAAAATTTACCCATCCGACTTTAGCCCCCTCCTTCTCAGTGGTTCTCCTTTCTGAGCCTTATTACCATTTTATTAATAATAATAATATTATTATTATTATTGTTAAAATATGTTATGTTGCATAAAATAAAATGAACCCAGCCCCCTTTGTTCTTCATTCTGACCGAACCAGAGAGAAAATCGAGTGATGGGGACGGCGATTTCTTGAATCTTTCGGTCGCCGCCGATGGAGTTTCGGTGGTCGAAATCACGAACCGAGCAAAGATCCGGAAAGCTCTCGACGAGAGCTTCATTCTCGTGGTAATTTCCTCCCGTTTCGTGAAACTTTTTCATTAGATTTTTCGTGCCCTAACCTCTTTTAGCCCGATCTCTTGTAGATCTTGACTCCCCTCGCCTTCCCTTACCCCGATCTACAATGTGGAGCGATTCAGAAAGTTTTCCAGCAAAACCTAAGGCAAGTGGTGTTCTTGCTCTTGCTCTTTCTCTTTGCCATATAACAGCTCCATGCTGGTGCTCTTGATCTAACTGTGTCATATCTCCATGTCACTCTCTAATTAATGCTGCTAATATCTAGCCACTTTGCCAGATAATAGAAGGGTTTTTGTTAGTACTATATCTCCTTGATTTTCTCTATTTCTACTTGCAATATGGTAGGATATGTTCTGTTGGGCTTCGCCCCTTTTTTCCTTTGAAAGAATCATGAAAATGTGAATAATCTGTTGGAGGTCATACACGATGTTGGTGGTGCCACCGGTGCGATGCTCTTTTAAAATAATAATTCTGTTAGAGGCCGTGCACGATGTTGGCGGTGCCACCGGTGCGGTGCTCTGAGGGTCGTGATGATGTGTGATGGTATTATCCCCGCACGACTTCTCCTTTTTCTGATGAGCTGATCAGTCTGTATAATTCTGAACAAGAGTAACATGATTAATAATGTGTATGTTGATGGTTATTTGCTGATGGCGAGTTTTCACCTTGCCTGTTTTCACACCTTTGTTTGGGGTGTGATTTTCTGCTGATTGTTAGATTCTTCTGCTGTTTCTTTTCCTGTTGATTATTTGCTGCTAGCTTTGTCATCACTGATCCTTGCAGCTACTGTTTCCCTCCGGTCTTGCGGAGGTTTGCTTACTTTCTTGCTTTCTGCACCACTTGTAACTTGCTTATGAGGTGTTCTTTCTTTGAATGCCTCAGGTTCGGGGCAGTAGCAGGTGTTAGTGCGGAGTTGCGTTGGTCGCCATCTTCTGATCCTTTTGAGGTAGGATTCTCTGTGACCTTGTCGGCCCGTGGGTTCGTGTCAGGTGTTGATGCCCACGGTGCCGTTTGGTTAGACTTTTTGCTACCCTGCTACTGTTACTTGTTGTTTACTTTTGAACACTTGTTCTGGAATAGTTAGATGTGGGTTGGCTTTATAACCCCTTTCTTAGTTATGTTAAGGCATTTGGAGCATTGCACATCATGATTTGAAATCTTAATCTCACTAATTTCTGCGCATGATAAAGCTACTTTATATATAGTAAATCTACACGTTCGATAATGTATAGTGCACCTCACTTGGTCTTCATGTACACTTAGGCCACTAAGTAACTAAATCAAGTATTTTTCCGCTGCGTAAAACTATATTTTTAAAAGCGTAGAGTAGTTGATCCACCTAGCCGAGGGACACGGCTTTGTTAATCTTCTGTATAAATAATATTTGAATTACCTGGAGTTAATAATAATAATTTCTTTGAACTGCGAGGGACAATGAGTTGCCTTAACGTAAGTAGGTGTCCCCTACGTGACGTGGCATCACAATGCGTAGCTTTTCCTACTCTGATAGCATTTTAAATGTTGGGAAAATGCGGGTTGTGACAGTTGGTATCAGAGCTAGGTTCTTTGAAAAAGCTAGTTGGGTGGTTTGGCGTGTGAGCCAAACGACCGCTATCCTAAGCAGAACCTCATAAGATCATTTCATTGTATACACACACCGATATGTCATCAGTATGTCTTGACTGAAGCATGGTCACTACACTTTTAGCATGATAAGAAGTATACTGGGCATATTATGTAGTATGGGATGCATAATATGTGTTCGTATATGGATCCACATAGGTGGCAACATGTGATGGTTATGTAGTATGGGATGCATAACCACCATTACATGGATGCCCATTAGCACATTTCTTTTTCGTTACATGTAATATTATGTAGTATGGGATGTATAACATTATATGTGTATGCCGCTCATAACATGCATTAAGGCCTCTTTCTAGAATGCATAGCACTGCAAACATTCATATCATCGCATAAGCACGCGTGCCAAGTTAAAGACATACCAGATGACATATGTACACACATGATTTGACATGAAATTTAAATGTTCATGCACTCATATCATAGCACAAGAGTCAATAGGATGATGGTGCATCATCCTAAGTTTAATCATTGCATCATTTCATAAAATTCCAGAGCAAGGTAACAGCAATAGCAGGTTGTTTTCTTTCATGTTCCGAATTGATCAGGGATATTTCCGAGTCTGTTTGGCTTAAGCGTATTAAGCCTATTTCTAATTGGATGTCCATCTATCTTGTAGACATGTCTCGTAGGAGACAGACGCGATCGACTCCCCAGCCTGAGGGAGAGTCTTCTGGTGGTCAGAGTGAGTCCGTGATTGAAAGTCTGTGTTAAAGCAATGAGGCTTTGACGAGATAGTTGGGTTGCGTCAGGTTACTCGAGTTTGCTAGCTTAGGTGTCTTAAGCTAGGTCTTGATGAGCCGTTGTTTGTTTTTGTAGAAGATGATCCCAAAATGTTTTGCAATGTGGGCGATTTCCCAGTTTGAGGGTGAGTCTTCGGATTCTCGTGTTGAAGCGATGCTAGATGAACTGCGTCAGAGCATTGAAATAATGTCAAGGCAGGTGTTGGTAATGCAAATGCAGTTGTAGGATTTGCTTACTGCCACCTTGAGGCAGCAGCCTGGTGTGCAGTTTCCTGTGTTGGTTGGGTACCAGAGTGAGATCAATAAATCGAATAGATTCGCTCATGAGTTGATAGCTGCTGAAGAGTGCAAGGTTAGAAATTTCTTGGGTGATCTTCAAGGTAACATCCAGCAGTTTGCTAACACCTACAAATCTGAGACTGATGTGAAAGTAGTTGAAGCTGCCTTTAAGTTTGAGGCTATTGGAAATGCCAAAGATCGCGGTATGTCCTCATTGCTGGAAAAGAGAAAGGTTGGGGATGGTGGAAGCCTATGGGCATCTGGCCCCACCCCAAAGAAAGGATGGGAGGAAGTGTGTAGTTTCTGTGGCCGGTCAGGCCATTCCCTCGGAAAATGTTTCAAGAAACTAAAAGCTCGGAAGCAGCAACGGGTGATCGTAATTCAAGACACACCTAAAAGTGATTTGGTTTGCACTGCATGTAATAAAGAGGGGCATGATGCGAGCCGGTGTTGGGTGAAGGATAAGGTCTACTACCAGTGTGGGCAGAAAGGGCATATGAATGCTATTTGTCCACAATTCCATCCCTCGATGCAGTCGGTTCCTCCACAGGCTCTGCCACCGCCGCAGTTGCAGCCTTTGGTTAAAGGAAAGGATAAACTGATCGTGGTGAGCGAGGGAGAAGCTCAGTCTTCAACCCCGGTGATCTTAGGTTAGATTCTGATTCAGTTAATAGTTCCTCGTTATCTCGATTTCTGTTCAGCTGGCTATGCGTGCGTTTTTTTGGGAAGTTAAGATAATTAACCGATGAGCACGCGTTCTTTTGATTTTGGTGTTATCCACTTGTTCGTGGCTAGAATATTTGTAATGGTCATTTCATGACTCCCGATCAAGTTAGTGATTTGTTTCGTGCTAAGTTTTTCCTCGGGTGACTCGGTGTTGTTGAACCATTCCTTGGGTTTGATTTATTCTATAGTATGTCGATTGAAAGTCCCAGATTTGGAAGATGTTAGTATGATTTCTTGGGCATAGATTGGAGATCTAGTTTGGCGTTGTAGACCGGTGAGATGATAAGTGCCTGGACTTCTCGTTGGATATTGACCAACCCTTGAGTGTTTGGATTCCCGTATCAAGATTCTCCGGTTATTTCTGCGGTTCGTGCTCGTCAATCCTTAGAGTCTAGCAGCGAGTCTTTTCTCGTTTCTATTTCTGTTCTGGAAAAATGCTCTCGTTGTGCCGCGTGTTCTGTTGTGTGAGAGCTACAAATGTTTCTCCGGCTAGTCTTCTCGGTCTTCCCCATGAGAAAGAGGCAGAGTTTGTTTTAGGTCTTGAGCCAGATACCTGTCTTTTTGTGAGAGATCCTTGCCGCATGGCCCTGCGCGAGCTAGAGGATTGTTTCTAGATGATTATGAGCAAATTGAGCATAGTTGAATGAGGTGACTATCGAGATAAATGTTCATCGCCTAGAATTGATGATTTGCTTAATCAGTTGCGAGATGGATCTGTGTTCTCGGAGATCGGCCTCCGTCTAGACTTTTATCTGTGAAGGATCCGTGAGTCGGACATTCCACGGTCTGCCTGTTCGTTCCCGTTATGGTCATTACTTTGAGATCTTACTGGCGACCTTTGATTTAGCTAATGTCTCCTCTGCCTTCATGAATTTGATGGATAGAGTGTTAAGAGATTTTCCAGACCATCTTGTGGCCGTCCTTGGAAGTGGTGTTTGATACACTCTAAGAGTGCAGAGGATCATGCTAAGCAATTGTGATTGGGTGTCGTCTACATTGTGAGAGCACAAGTTTGTTTGCCAAGATGAGCGAGTACAAATTTGGGATGTCTTTAGTTACCTATTCGGGTCATGTTATTAATGAGGATGAGCTTTCAACGAACCCAGTATAGATCGCTGAGTGATTGGTTTGTAAGAGATTTACAACATTCAAGGAAATAGGGAATTTTGTAGGATTGACATGATGATATATTAAGGCTTGTGTAATGATTCTTGTGATTACTCGTGTCTCGGGTTAGGTTTGTATAGGAGAATTCAACTTTTGTTGGGGTGACTAGTGTGAAGGAGCCTTTTAGAAAATCGAAGAGAAGATTAAGCACTGCTCCAGTTTTGATCTAACCTACCGAAGGACTGGTGTCCTGTTTATGTAGATGAGTTGCACGTTGAGCCTAAGTATGTCTCGAAAAAAAATGTGATCGCATACGGTTTGAGGAAATCGAAGAATCATGAAGAGAATTATCATGCGCATGATTTGGAATTTGCCCAAGTAGTCTAGGCATTGAACCTTGGAGATTATTTTGGTATGACGTGTTGTGTATGGTTTACGGACCATAAGAATTAAAGCATATCTTCGTTCAGAAGGAGTTGATTCTGCGCCAGAGAAAATGAATAAAATATATTGTGAATTCTGGCATTGGCATTCGTTACCACCCGGATCCTACTAGGATGTATAGAGATTTGAATCATGTTGTTTACTAGTATTAGTTTTTGTTATCGGTTTGATGAGGTCTTCCCTGTGACACAATTTTTTGTGTGATCTATCATAAGTTGATGGATAAATTATGCCTTTAAGTCTTGAGTCAGATCGAAACCCTATGATTTGTTTTTTTGTCGCGTTCTGGCAGAGCTTGCAAGGAGCTTTGGGCACCGACCTCCGGTATTCTACCGCTTACCACCCACAGACAAATGGTCAAACGGAGAGAGTGAGTCAGATCGTGGAGGATATGATTAGGTGTTATACTCTGGATCATGGTGGAGCTTGGGATAAGCGTCTTGGATTGATGGAATTTGCCTACAATAACAGTTATCAGGAAAGCTTGCAAATGGCCCCCTTTGAGGCTTTGTATGGGAGGCGTTGCCGGACTACCTTGTTTTGGGCCGAGGTTGGTGAGAGCCCGTTGTTAGGCCCAAAAGCTTTGGAAGAGATGAGCGCTGCTGTGACTCATATCCGCGAGAAGCTTCGCATTATATTGCTCAGGAGCGGTATGAGAAGTATGCTAATCGGAGAAGGGTGGATCTGGAGTTCGTTGTTGGGGACTTGGTATTCTTGAAAGTTTCTCCGATGCCGGGCGTTAAGAGATTTGGAAGGAACCACAAGTTGGACCCCCGGTATGTGGGACCTTTTCAGGTTGTTGAGCGCGTTGGAGTGTCAGCTTTTAGATTAGATTTACCTGCCTCCTTCCCTAATGTTCACGATGTGTTTCATGTGAGTCAGTTAAGGAAGTGTGTCCGCAGTAATCGTCAAGTCCTCGATTTGGTGCCTCAGATTCAGCCCAATTTGTCTTATGTTGAGGAGCCTATTCGTATTTTAGAGACCCAAGAGCGGGTGTTGCAGAGGAAATCTATTCCCATGGTAAAAGTTCTTTGGCGGAATCATGACGTCGAGGGCGTAACATGGGAGCTGGAGTCAGCTATGCGGGAATCTCATCCTCACCTTTTCATTTAATTAGCTCAGGTATATCTTCTTTCCTGCACCAATTATCTTTTCATTTAATTAGCTCAGGTAGATCTCCTTTCCTGCACCATTTATCTTTTCACTTAATTAGCTCAGGTAGATCTTCTTTCCTGCACCATTTATATATCTTAATGTTGTTTTCTGCTCTTACGTCAAGTTTCGGGACGTAACTTTCTTTTAGGGGGAGTGGTTGTAACGCCCCTGATTTTCCGGCAATTATTTAATTCGGTGACGGCGTGTTTATGACGTCGGGGCGTTACATTTAACGTCGAGTTAGCGGCGCGTCGCTGTTTGCGCGTTTTCGCGTCCGTTTGGGTCAAGTCGACCAAATTTTGAGACGACCCAGAATTGGAAATTTTTACATTAGGAAATTAGATTATTTAATTTTAGACTTGCCTATCAAGTTTCGTTGCGATCCGAGCCATTTTGGAGCCTCGACGCATTTTAGAAGTTTTGTATGTATTTAAAGTTCGCCGTAATCTTCGGCCATTTATATCTCGAGAACGTCACGTCGGATTTTGATTTCGACTTCACCGTTGGATTCGTAACGCCGCCGTTCACCCTAGGTGAAATTTTCGTTGGGTTCGGCGTTCGTTTAATTTTTTTATTGATAATATAATATTATTATTATTATTATTATTATAAAAATCTTATATATACATATATATATTCATATACATGCGTTCGTCGATTCCCCTTCAGCATTCGTTGATCCACCTTTAGCATTCGATGAACCCCCTTCAACATGCATTAGTCGATCACCAGCTTCTCCCCTTTATGCCGTTCGACGAACCAGCTTCTCCCCTCCGCACGACAAATCTGTCGCTCGACAAATCTGCCACTCGACTAATCTGCCGTTCGACAAAAATTTACCCGTCCGACTTTAGTTCCCTCCTTCTCAACGGTTCTCCTTTCTGAGCCTTATTACCATTTTATTAATAATAATAATAATATTATTATTATTATTATTGTTAAAATATGTTATGTTGCATAAAAGAAAACAAACTCAACCCCCTTTCTTCTTCATTCTGACCGAACCAGAGAGAAAATCGAGCGACGGGGACGGCGATTTCTTGAATCTTTCGGTCGCCGCCGACAGAGTTTCGGTGGTCGAAATCGCGAACCGAGCATAGATCCGGAAAGCTCTCGACGAGAGCTTCGTTCTCGTGGTAATTTCCTTCCGTTTTGTGAAACTTTTTTGTTAGGTTTTTCGTGCCCTAACCTCTTTTAGCTCGATCTCTTGTAGATCTTGACTCCCCTCGCCTTCCCTTACCCCAATCTACAACGTGGAGCGATTCAGAAAGTTTTTCCAGCAAAACCTAAGGCAAGTGGTGTTCTTGCTCTTGCTCTTTCTCTTTGCCAGATAACAGCTCCAAGTTGGTGCTCTTGATCTAACTATGCCATATCTCCATGTTACTCTCTAATTAATGTGCTAATAACTTGCCACTTTGCCAGATAATAGAAGGGTTTTTGTTAGTACTATATCTCCTTGATTTTCTCTATTTCTACTTGCAATATGGTAGGATATGTTCTGTTGGGCCTCGCCCCTTTTTTTCCTTAGAAAGAATCATGAAAATGTGAATAATCTGTTGGAGGTCGTACACGATGTTGGCGGTGCCACCGGTGCGATGCTCTTTTAAAATAATAATTCTATTGGAGGTCGTGCACGATGTTGGCGGTGCCACCAGTGCGGTGCTCCGAGGGTCGTGACGATGTGTGATGGTATTATCCCCGCACGGCTTCTCCTTTTTCTGATGAGCTGACCAGTCTCTATAATTCTGAACAAGAGTAACATGATTAATAATGTGTATGTTGATGGTTATTTGCTGATGATGAGTTTTGACCTTGCCTGTTTTCACACTTTTGTTTGGGGATTGATTTTCTGCTGATTATTAGATTCTTCTGCTGTTTCTTTTCCTGTTGATTATTTGCTGCTAGCTTTCTCATCACTGATCCTTGCAGCTACTGTTTCCCTCCGATCTTGCGGAGGTTTACTTACTTTCTTGCTTTCTGCACCACTTGTAACTTGCTTCTGAGGTATTTTTTCTTTGAATGCCTCAGGTTCGGGGCAGTAGCAGGTGTTAGTGCGGAGTTGCGTTGGTCTCCATCTTCTGATCCTTTTGTGGTTGGATTCTCTGTGACCTTGTCGGCCCGTGGGTTCGTGTCAGGTGTTGACGCCCATGGTGCCATTTGGTTAGATTTTTTGCTACCCTGCTGCTATTACTTGTTGTTTACTTTTGAACACTTGTTCTGGAATAGTTAGATGTCGGTTGGCTTTATAACCCCTTTCTTAGATATGTTAAGGTATTTGGAGCATTGCACATCATGATTTGAAATCTTAATCTCACTAATTTCTGCGCATGATAAAGCTACTTTTATATATAGTAAATCTACACGTTCGATCATGCATAGTGCACCTCACTTGGTCTTCATGTACACTTAGGCCACTAAGTAACTAAATAAGGTATTTTTTCGCTGCGTAAAACTATATTTTTAAAAGCGTGGACTAGTTGATCCACCTAGCCGAGGGACACGGCTTTGTTAATCTTCTGCATAAATAATATTTGAATTACCTGGAGTTAATAATAATAATTTCCTTGAACTGCGAGGGACGATGAGTTGCCTTAACGTCTGTAGGTGTCCCCTACGTGACGTGGCATCACAATGCGTAGCTTTCCCTACTCTGATAGCATTTTAAATGTTGGGAAATTACGGGTTGTGACAGACCACCTCTCAAGATTAGAGAACCCGGCAGCAGGAGCACTAGTGGAGGCTGAGATAGATGATAAATTCCCTGAAGAGCGCCTCCTCGCCATCACTAAGGTAATAACTTCTTCCACCCCTTGGTACGTGGATCTTGCCAACTATTTAGTGGCACGGGTCCTTCCAAAAGATTTTTCAAGTCAACAAAAGATGAAATTCTTTTTGTACTTGAAAAATTATTTTTGGGAGGATCCCTTTTTTATTTCATGTCTGCGCGGACCGAGTGGTAAGAAGGTGTATTTCGGACGAGGAAGGTGAACAAATTCTGCGGCACTGCCACGATGGTCCAACCGGTGGACACTACCAAGCAAACCGGACCGCAAGAAAGGTGCTAGAGGCGGGCTTCTACTGGCCCACCTTATTCAAAGATGTTCACACCTTTGTGAGTAAATCCAATAATTGTCAAAGGTCAGGTAATATTTCTAACCAAGACGAAATGCCCCAAAATATATTTTTAGAATGCGAAATTTTTTATTTATGTGGAATAGATTTTGTAGACCCGCTGCCTTCTTCCCATAATAATAAATATATTCTTGTTGCGGTCGATTACGTGTCAAGATGGGCGGAAGCACAAGCCCTTCCCACCAATGACACGAGAGTCGTCGTAAATTTTTAAAAAAAATTATTTTCACGATTTGGCACACCCCGAGCACTAATTAGTGATAGGGGCACACACTTTTGTAACAACTAGCTTGCTAAAATTTTAGCAAGCTTTGGAGTTACACACAAACTTTCTACCGCCTATCACCCACAAGAGAATGGACAAGTGGAGGTAGTAAATTGTGAATTAAAAAAAAAATAGAAAAAACTGTGTCTGTTAATAGGAAGGAATGGTCATTAAAATTAGACGACGCACTATGAGCTTATCGGACAGGGTACAAAACCGCCATCGGATGTACACCGTACGAATTAGTCTATGGAAAAGCGTGTCATTTACCGGTGGAATTAGAACATCGCGCATTCTGGGCGCTTAAATTTTTAAATTTAGATTTGAACTTAGCCTCCGATCAACGAATGTTTCAACTTAATGAATTAGACGAATGGCGCGCAAACACCAACGAAAATAATATATTCTGTAAGGAGCGCACTAAGTTTTACCATGATAAGAGAATAAAATTTCCAAAATCTTTTTCACCGGGAGACTTAGTCCTTCTATATAATTCTAGACTAAAACTTTTTCTGGGCAAATTAAAATACCGATGGTCCGGCCCCTTTGTTGTAAAAGAGGTTTGGCCATATGGGACCGTGCTAATAGAACACCCGGATCAAGGCCCTTTGAAAGTTAATGGGCACCGTTTAAAATTATATCATTCCGGCGACCCAGCGCCGGGCAAAATTGAAACACTAAACCTAACCAACTTTTAAGAAGAATGCCACTTAGTCAAGCTACGCGACGGTAAATAAAGCGCTTTTGGGAGGCACCCCACTGTTATCCTTTTTGTTTTCTTTGTCTTGTTTAACTTATTTTTTGCAGGTTTTTGTCCGGCAACCCCGTCTACTAAACAGGGAAGCCCTCTTCACCCTTTAATCACTTCATTTCTTTTCTTATTTGTGTATTACTTAGTTTTAAATATTGGGGACAATGTTTAATTTTAAGTATGGGGGTGTAGCATAGCTTTCTTGGTATTTAAAAAAAACGAAAAAAATATATATAATATTTTATAATAAAAATCTTATTGCTTGGAAAGGATTCTTTGGGCTTCAATTCCCATCACAGCCTCTAGTACCTTGCGAGCCCTTCACCGGGTTGCCCTTGGGAAGTCCAAGAAGAGAAAAAAAAATTATTTTCTTAGGCTGAATTTTTATACTTACTCATATGCAAAATCCTTAGTATATTTGCTTTTGTATAGTGTCGTAGGGAATTTTTATACTTCATTAGATTTTGAATTTTGGAATAAAATTATTGACTCATGTAGTGTTCCTAGTTAAGCGCACCCGTTAGTAGAATTCTATGTCAAATTAACTATTCAACATAGAATTAGATTTATGATTTTCTAACTGCGAGAAAACAATTTTGTTTTACTCTTACCTTGAATCCGGTAGAATCTGAGAATAATTCAAGTGAGTATGTAGAAGCTTTCTAGAGAAATATTACACATTTTGAACGGAAGGGTATTCTTTCTCGATGGCTAGAACTTACCTCTAGCGATTCTCGAAGCATTTGCATAGGTTTGTCATAGTTTTTAGAAGTGATTTAGGCTATCTTTTGATCGTTTGTGCCTGTTTGCCCACCTTTAAAAAAAATTTCATTGTTTAAACACTTTGGGCCTTTCCTTACTTTCTTTGGTACCTCCACCTTTCATTTTCACCAAAGCCAAAACATCCACCCCATGATCACAGTAAATATTTGAGATTTATTAAGATTTTGCAATGGGTTCTATTGTGAAAATGAGGAAATTGCAACTTCTTATTTGGAGCTATAATGAAAAAAAAATGTGAAATTTTATTTTGTTGGCAAATTGTGAAACATAAAGAAAATTATTCATGGCCTTATGTTTGAAAAATATGAGAGTTTTTGTATGTTTTGCTTCATGACAACTCTTAATAGAGGTTTAAATTTTGATAATTTTGGGAAAACCTTCACCTTGGTTTAGTGTGATTAGCCGTCATGTTTAATCTCTTTGATTTCCAATTCCAAATCATATACCTAAGCCAAGTTTCATTCCTAATGAAAGCCCTTTTGATCTTTAAGCTATGACATTATACTTGTGTAGTGGAGAGAGTGCGACCGGGCAAGCCTATGGCCATCGTCATTGATGGATTTCTTTGGAGGTTATCCCAAAACTCGATTTTGGGTAACATTGATCTTAGAAAACACGTTACCCGCTCCCTGAATAGCATTCGAGAATTTACCGAACTTTCAACTTAAAAGTAAAAGCAATATGTTAAATCGCATTTTTGAAAATTATTAGCTAATTGTTATGCTGAATAGGTCTTTCAACTAGGATCTCTACACGTAGGCGTAAGACTTCACATTTTTATTCCTTGATTTCAAATTTCTTTTTCTAGTATTTAAATTTCTCTACTCTTATGAAAAGTTGTTTGCTCGGGACTAGCAAACGAGTAAGTTTGGGGGTATTTGATGAGTAGTTTATTCACTCATCTTTTAGTTTAATTTAATTATAATTCTTATATAAATCTATTTAAATTATATGTATTTTCCTACATAAATTGCTTCCTTACATTTTTATGAGCTAACTTAAATTTATTTTATGATTTCAGGTTTTTCTGGACACATTGGACCAAAACTTCAAGTACACGCCCAAGGTCATGGGCGGGACCAAGGGGCGTGTCAGCCCAGAGGTGTTCCAGACCTATTTCCGCCACCGCGGGGGCATTCCGTGGAGTTTCGCCAAGTACACGCCCCCAGGTCACGGGTGTGACTAAAGGGCGTAACCAAAGGGCGTGACACAGTGTCACGGCCGCGATACACCACAAGCTTCCAGATCAGCCTGCCACGTCAATTAAAGTTACAAGCCCCAGGTTACGCCCGTGACCAGGGGGCATGTCATCCAGTACACGGGCGTGACTTGCCCCGCGCCACTTCCCGCCGAAGCTTCCCGCCAGCACCCTGTTTTAAAGTTACATGCCCCCAGGTCACGGACATGACCTAGGGGCATGACACGCACGTAACGCCAGCAATTACTCCGGAAGGAACCCTCTCCGATGCTGCTTCGATCACGCCTGTTACACGCCCCTTGGTCACGGGCGTGACCAAAGGCGTGTAACCCAAAATTTTCAGCTATAAAAAGGCAGCTCCTCCAGATGATCAGGGACATTGTATTGGAATCCAAGCCTCCATTTCTTGCTTTATTTCCGTATTTTTAAGTATTCCAGCTTTACTTTTTCCTGCACTTGTAATTTCCCTTTCGATAGTTGTAATCCTTTTTTGTTGAATTAATTAAATTTATTGTTGTTTTGTTCATCCATTCTCTTATGTCTGTCCACCCCTCTTTTCAATAGTTATAATTTGCAAGTTGAGTTACCTTTCTTGTTGCAACCAAATCAAAGTACTTTTTGATAGAACAATAGAGATCTTCTTGAGTAAGAGTAATCAACATGCCTGGATTTTTATACGACCTTGGTTTTTTATAAGCCTATACTACATTTGACACGGTACACTTGCCGTTGTCGTTTGCAAGCAAAGCTTTGCTCATCATATTACATGCAAGAAAAACTGATCTTGAAAGTAAACCATTGTACTACATGGACTTAAGGGTATAAACAATTTTGGTCGTCACCGCTTAGCTCGGGACATCCCTTCTTCATCTCCAACATCCAAACATGGTCCTCCTCGATCCCCATTGGTTGTTGTTGTTGCTGCATCGGACCCCTTGTCCCCCTTATTTCCAAAAACTCAGGGCAGGCGGACGTCGCGTGACCTTCCTCCTGGTGGAAGTCACAGTAGGGTAATGCCACCCTATCACCTCATATTCCTTTTCTTTCTGCTTTCCTGGCTCTCCTCCTTCTTCCTCAGCTAATCACCTTGGTTTACTGAGGCGGTGGAGGGAGTGCCCTTGGTCCCTGCCTCCACCAAGGGTGGTCAGGTTTCTCCCCTTGGAAGTTCCCCTCTCCTTGGTCAAACTTTCTTTTGGGATCTTCCATGCTCCCACCCTGCTGCCTTGTCTTCGGCTCACTAAGCTTGGCCAACCTTTTTGTGAACTATGGTTTGGCCTACTCTCTCTCAAATTCTTCTGCCACCCTTTCCATCAATTCTTTGAAGGATAGCGGGGTCTTCTGCTTTAATCTCATCTTAAAGAACCCCTCCCGCAGTCCCAATATGAAGGCGAACTGGAGGATGAAATCGGGCACTTCCTGGGTGAGTAGGATCACTTCCTTGAACCTATCCACATAATGGGCCAGCGACTCCCCTGGCTCTTGCTTAGTCTTGAAGAGCTCCTCCGCATCCTTCCACCTCTTTTTTGACGTCGAGAAGCGCAGCAGAAAACCTGGACACAAATCCTCGAAGGCACAGACAGACCCCATGGGGAGTTGGTGGAACCAATCCCTCGCCTTCTCCTTCAGTGTGGTGGCAAAGAGTCGACACTTGAAGGCATCTGACATAGGTCTGATAGAGACCATGTCCTCGAACAACTACAGGTGCAGGGCAGGGTCATCCTTGCCAGAGTAGTAAGCCATCAACGGCCCCCTTAACCCCTATGGGACCGGGGCCGATAGGATCAACTAATAAAAGGGACCTCCCCCCCGGATCGGTGAGTGATTTGCTCTTATGGAGTCGGGTCGCAGAGCTCCGCACTCGCCGGGCTGCGAGGTGGCTGCCACCCGGGAGGTCTCGCCCACTTGCTTCCACCGGCACCTCCTTCCCAGGCTGCTGTCCGGGAGCGTTCTTGCCTATCCGCGGGGGCGGGACCACCAGGACTGCCGGTGTCTCACACTCGCCCCTCATGGCAAAAGCCAACTGTAAGGTCTGCAGGACCTCCCGCTTGAAGTATTTGAACATTTCCATCGTCACCTCTTTTGCGGGTGGCTGTGAGTGGCTCTGGTCGGATCCATCTCCTCCACCTCCATCCATGGAACACAACTTGAGATTTTCTGTGCTAGTCAATATCCACGCTCACCGCACCATAAATGTTGAAACCAATACTTGGTCACTTGTGGAGCTCGAGCCCCCGAAAACAAGGGGTGACCTCACACTTACATCTCTCAAGGGAGAGCGCTAGACTGAAAGCTTAGGGAACTAGGAACAAGACCAAGGGCTCAGCGCGGAGGTCCCACCACACACCCGGATGATCTTAGAGAGCTTCCCCTCCCAAGCCAAAGCTTAGCTTGGGCACCTTTGGAGGCTCTCTTCACCAACCAAAGAAACTTAGGGAGAGTGTAGCCAAAAAACTCCATCTCCAAAGGTGCCCCCCTTGGTTCTATTTATAGATTTCTGAGTTTGGGCTGCCAATAACCAGAATCTGGCCTAAGAGATTACATCAATACCCCCAGGTTTGGTCTGCCAACAGCCAAATCCCGCCATTCCGAGATGCTAAACGTAGACCCCTTCTTGGAGCTGGGCGAGAGGGGGTAGGCCACCTCCTCTCTTGCCCCCACCTTGGGCTGGGCGAGAGGGGGAAGGCCCCCTCCTCTCTCGCCCCCCCACCTTGGGCTAGGCGAGTGGGGGCAGGTAGCCTCCTCTCTTGCCCCCCAACATGGGATGGGCGAGAGGGGGCATGCCGCCTCCTCTCTCGCCCCCACCTGGGGCTGCGCTCCTCGGACTTGAGCTTATCCAAAGGCTCACTCGCCCCTCTTTCCTGGGGCAGTGCCTCCTAAAACTGTTGGGCCTAATGACATCTTGGGCCCCGGGGACCCGCTCTGCGAATACAGGGTTGTACAGACTCGGTATTATACAAAGATGGACGGGTTAAGTCCTGCGAGCGGTAGGCTCAGTATTATATAAGTGAGGATGGGTTAAGTCCTACGAGCGATAGGATCGGTATTATATAAGAAAGTACGGGTTAAGTCTTGCGAGCGGTTGGATCGATATTATATAAGCGATGATGGGTTATTTCTTGCGAGCGGTAGGCTCGATATTATAAAAGGAAGGACAGGTTAAGTCCTGTGAGCGGTAGGCTCTGTATTATGTAAGGAAGGACGGGTTAAGTCCTGCGAACGGTATGCTCGGTATTATATAAGGAAGGACTGGGTTAGTCCAGTGAGCGGTAGCCTCGGAGTTATCTGTAACATCCTAAGTCACGCTAGGCCCCTCATGAGTGTTTTGTGTTACCTGGAGTTGACTCGGGTTCGGTAGAAGCCCTAGGACCCTGAGGTGGTCAGATTTGATTCATGGTCAACAAGTGTGGGTGCAACGTTCCCACTCCATAAAGATAAGAAATAAGGGAAAAACTTGAGAAGATGCTTGCGCCGGGCGATAGTGATACCACCGACGGTAGCGTCAAAATGATTTGTGGTCTCACAAAATGATATGGGTACCTTGTTGTCGAGAATGGGGCCTTGTCGTCGTGAAGGTGCTAGCGCCAAGCGGTAGTGATACCGCTGGCGGTAGCTTCAAAGCGATGTGCGGCCTCACAAAATGATATGGGTACCTTATCGTCGAGAAGGGTGCCTTATCGTCGAGAAGGTGCTAGCGCCGGGTGGTAGTGATTCCGCCGGCGGTTGCTTTGATGAGTCCTGATTATATACACATTTTTGGACTCATCTAGGCCGGTTTTCTAGTGGTTTCACTGCACTTTAGCCCTGTTTCAGCTCATATTTGTCTTTCTATGCTGGGTGCACTTCTTGGCCTAATTTGGTGTGTTTTATGCTTATTCCCTTTTGATAGCCTTATCGTTTTGTTGAGTGCCACTTTCAGTGGCCTGATTAGCATTTCTGTAGAAACAGGAGTCGTGCAGGTGTTCCTGGTAAAAATCTGTACAGGAACACTGCGCACGATCACTGGTTCGATTGCGCATGACCACTGGTCGTGCGCCGCTGATCGTGTGCACTTAACCCTTTTTTCTGAGTTCTGTCTCGGACAGTGCGCACGTCCACCTGCGATAGTGTGCACGACCAGCGGTCGTGCGCCACTGTTCGTGCGCACTTAACATCAATTTCAGGAGTTCTATTTCGACCAGTGCGCACGACCACCTACGATAGTGCGCACGACCACCGGTCGTGCGCCTCTGGTCGTGCGAACATGGTATTTTATAAATTTCTTACTTTGCAGGCTCCACCCAGGCAGGCGCACGATCACAGAATTCCAGCGCGCACGACCACTGGTCGTGCGCTAATGACCGTGCGCAGTATTTATTCCAGCGCCTATATAAAGTCATGATCCGCAGATTAGGGATACGGGGGGTTCCGGCAGCGCGATTTACCGTCCGTACGCCGCCGTTTTCCACTTCCATCCACCTCCACCTCATCTTCTCCGCAAGGGGAAGTCATCTCCAGCCATTCTAAGCAATCCTCCATCGTCCGGGAGCATTCTCCGCCCTCCGCAAGCACTCAAGCAAGCCATCTCCAGTTCGGTTCGGTGAAAAGAATAGTCATCCTGAGGTAGAAGACGACGGAAGCACGTGGAGAGGTCGTGACAGTCTCTCAACGCCGCAAGCACAGTCCGCCTGAGTGTGGAGGTAGCTTGACAAACTACCATTCCGGCCGTGAACGGCCGCTAGTCTTCGTCCATTGGTTGATTTCTTCCTCCCCCTTTTGTTGTACTTCTTTGAATCATTTAAACTTGAATATCATGATGTTTAGTTTAAATGCAATGGGTATTTCTTATCCGTTCTTCAGTATTTGCTTGTGATACATCTCACCTTCACTCACTCACTCACGCACTCATCGTGTTCGATTCGCGTTAGCAAGAGCTAACGTCGATTTGCAAAGAGGTGTTTGCGACCCTCACTCCCCGCACTAGTGATCACTTCATTCGCATGCGCACCGTCCATCCGCCTCATGATGCTCGGCATCGCGGCCGTTGCATCCATCTCACCTTGTGAAGCGGTGATTTTGACCCGCATTTCTTTTATTGTTGTTAACGGTAGGAAACCAAATCAAAACCCCACTTTCTGTGATTGTTCCCGCTTGTGTAACAATTGTCACACAACGCAATTCGTTCACCCAACCTGCATTCCTCAAGAAACCGACACTCGGGGATCCTATTCCCAACATTAATTACTTGCGCGACCGGTGCACTTGCCGAACATCGCATCAAGTTTTTGGCGCCGTTGCCGGGGAACTACAGTCGTGTGAGTTTTCTGGAGAGGGAGAACCTGAGAGAGAAGCCCTTCCATTTGTAAATTGCATTCCTTTATTTTATTTCCTCGAATTTTGTTTCCTGTAATATATTAGGTTGCTTCAGTAATTTTTTGTTAGGTGTAGTATTTTGCACAATAGCTTTTTATTTTGAATCGTATTATCTTCACACTATGTGGGCACATCTCAATATCCGTTGCCGTTGGTGTAGAGATACCTCCCACTCTAGTGATGAATGCCCTATGGAGAATAGTAGGCATGATTCTTATAGCCCAGCATATGGAGCACCGACTTCGTCTGGTACTCCATATGGTGCGCGTACGTCTTATGGCTACTCTGCTGAGCCTTTACCGTCATACTTCTTTTCGGCTTCAGCTCCCGATGTACCAAAGAAGCCCGCAAGGCAGTGCCGGTTTTGTCGGAGCACTGATCATGTCTTGAAGGACTGTGTCGAGTATCTTCGCCAATTGGACGAGGATGACGAGCCGGATATCCGGATCATCCCAACTCCTAACTATGGCGGCACACCTTCAACATCCGGTTATGTGTCTTTGTCACCTTCACATCTTGAAGGGTATGGTATGGACACGGTCACCGGATGTGCGGCTGATCTATGCACCGACATTGCTGAGCCTATTCTCCATGTACATCCACCACCTCTAGTGGATTCGATTCTTTGTGAGGAGTTGGTGCTCGACTTTTACCCGAGCACTATTCTCCCCCCTATTGTGCATACTACATTCGTCTCTGACGACATTGTCGATGATGTGTCACAAGAGGAGGCTGTTGATCTGAGTGTTGTGCCTACTCCTATGGAGGAGGACAACCTTCTAGGTGAAGAGGAGTTTACCTCAGCACCGGTGGAGGAAGTCCAAATCCTAAGCCTGGCCACCGTTGATCCCGCTGAACCTTGTAGCATTGATGACAATGCAAACATTATTTCACTTCCCCAACCTGATGGGAGTGAGACCGGGATCACTCCCTCGTTTGATTTTTATTTAAGTCATTCTTCTTCTTTATTTCTTGATCCCCCTTCTTTATCCGAGCCTGTGCAGGTCGAGTCTTCACAGGTACTTCAGGAGGGCTTGGAGCACGATGCTCAAGTTAATGATGCGAGCATCCTCTCATGTGAGGAGGCTGATTCCCCCTCCATAGAGGAAGCTCCACTCATTGCCATTTCCACCTGCCACCTCCCTGTTGACGACACCTTGCTAGGCAAGGATGTGTTTGGTGAGTTGAGTGAGGATATCTCCTCCTCTTCTTACTTTCTGTTTCCTCTACCTGCGTTATGTAGGTATTATCATTTGGGTAGAGGAGTAACTGTTTTGTCACTGTATCGGTATCTGTTACCGACACGCGTATTAGAATAGTTACCTGTTCATTTCCTTTTTCATACGCCCATTAGCTAGAACCTTTAGTTTTTGAATAAGTCGTGCTGGGATGACATTAACCCCACAGTTATCTTTCTTTTTCCTGAATTTTTATTTTTCTTCTAGCTTAGTTAATTGTTCATAAGGTTGTGATTGTCTCGCTGCATGCGCTGAACCCTATTTGTACGCATACTGCACGGTGGATTGGGTTTTCACTTCAAATTTGGCTTCCCGAAAATTTCCTTTGCGCACGACCATTGATCATGCGCATTACTTATTGCGCACGACCACTGGTCGTGCGATCGGCCCAGATTATTATAAAATCCGATTCGCCCGAGCTATCTGCGCACATTCTAGGTTTCCGCTTTCTGGGTTCGTTCGCTGCTGTTCGTGCGCCGCTCCACTTGGTATCCCGCTGATCGTGCGTGCCGCCTCTCCTCCGGTGAGTTCTGTAGCTTCCTCCCCTTTCTTATCCGCCTATTGTTACCATGAATGCGGGAGATCGTCACTCCGCCAAGACCTACCATCGCTCAGGTCGGGCCTCTGCATCTACGGCCCAGATCTTGGCATGTATGGGTAAATTCTCAAAGGATGTGCAGACCCGGCTCTACAACTCGCTAAAGGATACACCATTTCTCTCTCAGAGATTGTTAGATTGGAATGAGCTTAGCTCAATCGGAGACAATGGAGTTTTGAGGGAGGCCATCCTCCTCCGCTACTCGTTCGATCACTGGAGTAAGGTGTTTGAGTGCGATGATCTTGGCTACAAAGAGCTCACCTTAGAGTTCCTTTCGACGTTCGAGTGGGAGGTGATGCCCTCTGGTTGCCGGCCGCCAACAAGCTCTTTCCGAATTATGGGGAGTGTCGTCACATTGTCTTTGCCGGAGCTCGCTGTACACGCAGGCTTCTTCACTGAAGCGGAGGCTGCTGCGATCGATTTGCAGAATATGGATGTCTCCTTCCCTGACGGCGTCACCCCGCGTGCCGCGTGGTGTGCTCTCACGGGATGGGACGAAGAGTATGTGGCCAGGAAAAGTAAATCCACCTGGATCGTCGCGCCTGCTCTCCGATTCTTGCAGCATGTCCTTAGTCATTCTCTTGTCGCCCGAGCTCTCAGTCAGAACATCGTGGGGTGGCAAGATTTGATCTCCTTATATAGTATGGAATTCCGGCAGCCCGTGCATCTGGTCTACATGCTTGCTTTCTTCTTCCATCACGAGGCCACCTACGGTCTCACTGGTGCCATTGGTGGTGCCTATTTTATCACACGCATTGCAAAGGGATTGGGGGTTTGGAGTCAGTTGCTTCCGATGGTGCAGGTGACTGCGCCCTCCTTCATCACCAGGGCCACCATGGTGAGCTTTCATCCACTTCGGTTCGTGGGGAAGAAGAGTAGCAGGAGTTTTGTGGTCGTGATGCCGGGTGATGCGCCTAGGGAGAGGCGTGATGATGAGGAGCATGGAGAGCCGGCTGAGCCACCGACTACTCACCGTGAGATAGCCCTCCCGCAGCCGCGGCGTCAGTCATTCAAGCAGGAGCGGAGACCCAAGGAGGAGGGCAGTTCTTCACGAGGACAGGAGATTCCAAACGTCAACCAGCGTCTCGCCGATTTGGAAGCAAATCAGTATTGGCTGACAGACTTTGTCTACCAGCAAGCTTTGCGGGGAGGGCTGCATGTACCTCCGCCTCCTGCTCATTTTGCGTCTTCATCCAGGTGTCCTCCATCTCCTGTTATTATTCATGACACTGATAGCGACGAGGAGTGATTTTTAGTCATGTGTGCGAGTCAATCACAGCCCTGTCGTGTTTTTCTTGTTTTTATTAACTATCTTGTTATTTGACCAATCATCTCTTAGTATGTTTTGTATTATTATTAACATTAGTTTTGTGAATGCTCTTATGGGCATCATTTTGGAACTTCATCTATATTATGTTCTCTTGTCTTTTTGGTGTTGTGCTTACTTTACTCGCAGGAGCAGTGATTTTTCGGGCAGGGAACCTGGTGATTTTCAGAATTTAACGCCAATTCTTCCGGTATGCTCACTTCTGAGCATGGGGTACACTCTTCCTTTTCTCCTTAGTTGAATGTTTATAGGATCATATTTTAGATTATGCTTTCACGTAAGTCTGGGGGAGAGTGAGAACCATGCACGTGCACGCACGCACGCATTCCGGTAGTATTATTATTTTAGCTTTTAGTTTATTTCAGTTTATAAGTTTTTCATATGCACTGCACACCACTACACCCACTTGAGCGTGCACTTAGCTGTTGGCACGTCTTGAGCTGAACTCATTTCTTTTTGTGTGATTTGGGAAAATCATCGTGCTGACTTAGGATTGTGAAACGGAGTAAAATGTTGACTCCTGCAGTGTCCTAGTCGAGTGCTCTCGTTTCATGTAGAAATTTGAGTAGATTTAATTTTTCTGTATGCTTATAGTTTTATATTTTTCTATTTGCGTCAATACTGTTTATTCTACTCAAAAATGGTGAATTCGGTGTGAATCAAACGGTAGCTTAGGGATGTGTGTAGCCGGGCATTAGGTTTGCATTGCTCGATTCGGAAGGACGGATAGTCTTTTTCGTTGGCTAAGAACTTGCCCCAAGCTATTCTCGAAGCATTGGTATAGGTTAGTTCAGTGCACGAACGTGATGTAGGCCTTCATTTTGGCCCGGTTGAGCTTTGTACCAATCTTAATGTCTTATCCTCGTTAGCCCCGTTGTGCCTACCCCATCTTTTGATTCAGCTCCACCATTATTTCACCAAAGCCTCATAGTCGATTATAGTCGCGCACCCAAGTCGAGCTTTAGTATTTTATATATTCATTCAGGGTGTTGATGTGGTGAATATTTTTGTGAAAATGTGGATGTGCTTCAATGATTAATCTGCTGATTTTGTTGTGAAAAGAAAAGAAAAAAAAATAGAAAAGAGAAAAAGAAAATTGAAAAAAAAATGGATAAAGAAAGAAAAAGTTTAATTGAAAATAATTGTTGATTTGTATTTGGGAGTGGGCAGTGCACACACCCATTGTTAAAAAGTTAAGTATGGGGTTGTGGTGTACTCGCATATATTTGGGTTAGCGGATAGATTATTTTTTTTGTTTATGCTAGCTCATTTGGGTTTGGTGCGTAGCCTCCATGTTTATCCTTGTTTACCTCACTGAAACCCAAGCCCCATCTTCACCTAAAGTCCTACTGATTCGTGAGTGAGCCAAACCAGTGCCGTGGAGAGAGTGCAAACAGGCAAGCCTATGGTCACCTGCATTGGTGGATTCCTTTGGAGGTTGTCCTGAGACCCGATCTTTGGCAATGCTCACCTTTGCGATTAGTTTATTTTCTCCCTACGCGTGACCGGATTATTCGCCGTGATTCTATTTTTGAGTAGTAATAAATTTTTGATACGCATTTGAGAAAAGTACAAACTATTATGCATACTTAGAAATTTCCTCTGTTATATTTTTATGCGTGCGAGCACGCGACTTCGCATGGTACTCGGTGTCGCAATTTCTCTGTCAGCTAGTTGTTTTTCCCCGTCTGCTTAGATTTTGTTTGCTCGGGACGTGCAAACAGGTAAGTCTGGGGGTGTGATGAGTCCTGATCATATACACATTTTTGGACTCATCTAGGCCGGTTTTCTAGTCGTTTCACTGCACTTTAGCCCTGTTTCAGCTCATATTTGTCTTTCTATGCTGGGTGCACTTCTTGGCCAAATTTGGTGTGTTTTATGCTTATTCCATTTTGATAGCCTTATCGTTTTGTTGAGTGCCACTTTCAGTGGCCTGATAAGCATTTCTGTAGAAACAGGAGTCGTGTAGGTGTTCCTGGTAAAATTCTGTATAGGAACACTGCGCACGATCACTGGTTCGATTGCGCACGACCACTGGTCGTGCGCCGCTGATCGTGTGCACTTAACCCTTTTTTTTGAGTTCTGTCTCGGGCAGTGCGCACGACCACCTGCGATAGTGCGCAGGACCACCGGTCGTACGCCACTGTTCGTGCGCACTTAACATCAATTTCAGGAGTTCTGTTTCGACCAGTGCGCACGACCACCTACGATAGTGCTCACGACCACCGGTCATGCGCCTCTGGTCGTGCGAACATGGTATTTTATAAATTTCTTACTTTGCAGGCTCCACCCAGGCAGGCGCACGATCACAGAATTCTAGCGCGCACGGCCACTGGTCGTGCGCCAATTACCGTGCGCAGTATTTATTCCAGCGCCTATATAATGTCCTGATCCGCAGATTAGGGATATGGGGGGTTCCGGGAGCGCGATTTACTGTCCGTACGCCACCGTTTTCCACTTCCATCCACCTCCACCTCATCTTCTCCGCAAGGGGAAGTCATCTCCAGCCATTCTAAGCAATCCTCCATCGTCCGGGAGCATTCTCCGCCCTCTGCAAGCACTCAAGCAAGCCATCTCCAGTTCGGTCCGGTGAAAAGAATAGTCATCCTGAGACGGAAGCACATGGAGAGGTCGTGACAGTCTCTCAACGCCGGAAGCACAGTCCGCCCGAGTCCGGAGGTAGCTTGACAAACTACCATTCCGGCCGTGAACGGCCGCTAGTCTTCGTCCATTGGTTGATTTCTTCCTCCCCCTTTTGTTGTACTTCTTTGAATCATTTAAACTTGAATATCATGATGTTTAGTTTAAATGCAATGGGTATTTCTTATCCGTTCTTCAGTATTTGCTTGTGATACATCTCACCTTCACTCACTCACTCACGCACTCATCGTGTTCGATTCGCGTTAGCAAGAGCTAACAACGATTTGCAAAGAGGTGTTTGCGACCCTCACTCCCCGCACTAGTGATCACTTCATTCGCATGCGCACCGTCCATCCGCCTCACGAAGCTCGGCATCGCGGCCGTTGCATCCATCTCACCTTGTGAAGCGGTGATTTCGACCCGCATTTCTTTTATTGTTGTTAACGGTAGGAAACCAAATCAAAACCCCACTTTCTGTGATTGTTCCCGCTTGTGTAACAATTGTCACACAACGCAATTCGTTCACCCAACCTGCATTCCTCAAGAGGCCGACACTCGGGGATCCTATTCCCAACATTTATTACTTGCGCGACCGGTGCACTTGCCGAACATCGCATCAAGCTTCAAAGCGATGTGTGGCCTCATAAAATGATTTGGGCACCTTGTCGTCGAGAAGGGGTACCTTATCGTTGAGAGGGGTACTTTATCGTCGAGAAGGTGTTAGATTCTCGATATCGTATCGACAAGATGGTAGCGTCGGGCGCTAGTGATACCGTCAACAGTATCCTTTAGAACAATATGTGACGTGACACTACTTATTGTTCCCATATCGTATCCTTGCTCATTTCAAGGTTGGGAGGTGGCTTAGGTCAATAAGACAGTGACACATGGTGGTGTTGTCCAATCCAAAGCATGGGAACTATCTTTCCCATTAATTCCTAGTCAAATCAGCCCCCATTTTCTCTCTCCTCCCATAAACCTTGAACTTCATTCCCTCATCCAAGAGCTGATCATTTCATCTTCCTCTTCCTCACATCTTAAGAAACTAACCAGCAACTTTCTTGAAGGAACCAGGCTAGGGAGAATGATTGGAGCTTGTCCGAACGCCACCATGCCGCAAAGGAGACAAACTCGATCCATGGTTAGAAATTAGGTGACTTCCGCCCCCTCTCCCTTGGTGCTAGATCTTTAGATCTGATATAGGAGAGATATTGGGCTCAAGAGAGCTTAATTTCAGCGAGATTAATCTAGTTTTCTAGGAAGATACCACGCTAGAACTTCCGTTCTAGGGCATCATTTGCCGACAAAATATCTTCAATCAATTCCTCTCTTCAGTACAAAGTTGTAGGACTTAATATTGTGAAGAACGGTGGTCTATTGAGGGAGTAATGAAGGAAATAAGGAGTGTAGATCATAAACCTTGTTGGAGGAAGAAGATGAATAGCTACCTTTAGATGTACTTTAAGTTATGTGCAGATTTGTTAACTGCAGATCAAACTGGATCTGTTTTTTTGTGCGCAGCTGGGCAACTTTTTAAGCATGATCCAGCTAGATCTGGACCTCGGGCTCAACATGAAAGTTGTAGCCCTCGAAATGACCTTTCCGAAATTTGGTTCCACGTTTTCTAGGGAGCTCTGTAGCTCCCTCGGATTAAAATCGAAAATGGCTGTACAGAAGACAGCCCGGTGTATGTACAGGACAACTTGCTGTCCAGATTTACTCTGCTGGGTTCGATCCCAATTTTTGATAGGTTAGGCTTATATCTGGACCTTTGGCTCAACACGGAAGTTGTAGCCCTTGAAAATACCTTTCTAGATTTGGGTGACACAATAATTTTGGAGGTCTGTAGCTCCCAGAAATCATGTTTTAGTAAACATTGCTGAATATGTACATATTTTTGATGTTTTACTGATTTCTCGTTAAACATTTATCGAATGCTTACAAAATTTGGTAGAAATGTGCCTGACAATATTATGATCACCCCTGTTTAGTTTCTGAATTTTTGGATACATATTTGTCATGAATTTGCTTGTCGTATCATATAAATGTAAAGTACTTTAAATAAGTATTGTTTAACACAATGAAGTCGAAATTTGGTGGGAATGATTCAATCATTTTTCATGATCTATGGTAAAAGTTTCAGAGGATTTGGCCTTGAAATGAATCCATAATTAAATGTGCCATTATAAATTATTATGCTGAAATGAGATATTAAGGTACTCATTTAGACAAGGATTTTAGAAACATGCGTAAAACCGTGTCTATATCACTTGGTAACCTATCAGAGAGTTTAGATTTGTGTTAACCGCTTAGTAGAGATTATAATTGATGACCCTTTGGGAGAACGGGTACGAGATGATTGGTATTGACTAAGCGTTATCGAATAAGGCTTAAGAATTCAATTGCGTTCAAAGCATGTTGTGAATCGAGCATGAGGATTGGTATGGTTACACAAGGGGCAGATGAATTTAGTAAACTTTAACATGACATTAGACACACAAGTAGTCCTTTAGGATCAAAGAGAGTTTTTCCCTTATATACACATGCCACTGCATGAGAGTTATGACAACTCGATATGGGAAGCAGTGAGAGTCGGTGTGGATTATAGGATATGGTTATATCCTAAGGTGTTATTTTAAGGACCTGGTTGGTAGGTCCTTGTATGCTAGTTTGCGTCGATTGAACTAGTGAATAGTAACATGTGTTATGGACTTGGTTAGGAGTCCTTGGGTGCTTGGTAGCACGGGTTGAACATGGGACTTACTTGGGTGTGTATGGTTTACACATGGTAGTGTATTGTTCTATTGGGAAAAACCCCTTTGATTTAACTTAACAAATTATCTAAAAGTGATTTTATTTCTTAGGATTGAATTGCCCATTGTATAGTGAGGGTAATCTGGTCATTAGATGTCTTAGGATGTCATACTCAACCTAGGGTGTCAAGACCAGATCAAGAGAAGCACAATATGGGCAAAGTTAACCATTGCGTCGAATAGAAATCGACGCAACATCGAATTATTGTCGACGCTACGCTGACTAGAAGTCCAAGTAGTTCACCTTTCTGTCGAAGTATTCCAAATCGATGGTACGTCAAACAGATATCGACGTAGAGGCTATGGCCCTGTCAGAGTACTTGAGGAAGTCGACGCAGCTTCTACTTTAACTCGGTGCAGAAGGATGTATCTGTCGAAGTAATTTAAAGTCGACGCAACGTCGACTTCATATCGACGTAGATAATGAAGTTCAGAGCCAAGAGATCAACTCGACAGCTATGTCGATTGGGTATCGACACAACGTTGATTAGCAGAGTTCAGTCAGAGCAAGGATGAATTCAAAGCTGCTCCTATAAGAACTCAAAGGTGCGTCGATTAGAGAGGAAGTGAACTCGACGCTACGTCGAATACAGTCTGAAAAGGGAAACCTTTTCAGCTGTCATTTTTGACCCTCTCTCATGTCCCACCACTCTCAAGACCGTTGCCCAACGACACCTTAATTGCCTCAAATGGAATGAAGAATTAACTGAGGTCAGAGAAAAGCTTTCTTGGAAATATGCTTAAATGTTGGTGGACGGGTCGGGAATTAAAGAAGGAAGGAAGGATTTATTGTCTAGATAAATATACCCTTCTAGGACTTACCTGAAAGGGAATTAAATTCAAATTCAATAGTGGGACAATAAAAGGCAAAAAAAAGTAGGGCACTTATCACAATCGTCCATACTGTTTCATTGTGTCTCCTTCTTCTTCCTCTCTCTCACAGGAACCCTAATAGAAGAAGGCACTGAGAAGAAATATTTGATGCTCTCCTTTTACCTAAGAACAGAATAGAACAAGGCTGCTCATCAACACAATCATATTGCATCTAGAGTTCAATCAGAAAGAAGATAGAAGGATCTGACAAACATAGCTTCTGCAAATCATCACCATCATAAGTAGAAGTTCATCAAGAGCAGATCCAGTGAAAAGATACAAGAAGCTGTTCTTCATACAACCATCATAAGAATTCTGAAAAACAGTATTCCAACACCCTTCCTCCTCTTCTTTCTCTTTTGAATTCCCTTCTGTAAAAGAGTTTTATTAATCCCTCTTCAAAGGATTCAGTGGTTCAAGATCTCCTTATCAAAAGATCTGGTGGTTCAAGATCTCCTTGTCAAAAGATCAGTGGTTCTAAGTGTCTCCTTACAAAAAGACTCAGACACAGTGGTGCATCCCTACCAGGTGGTAGAAGAGGGGAGTACCGACATTTTAGGGAACCTCTATAAAAAATCTTGGTGTCTTCTGGATTGCTTTTCTGTGCTGTCCCAAGTTCCTTTTATTCTGCACTTTATTTCCTGCATCATTATTATTTTGTATGTGATATTATTGTGCATAAATCCTTAATTTATTTTTATTATTTTTCACAGTTAGAATAGAAATAAATTTTAAATCTCTATTCACCCCCCCCCCCCTTTAGAGGATTCTCAGAGGCACACTGTGCACATTCAATTGCAATCAATGCGAGGTTGATCATTATGAGGTTAACACCTTGATCAAAAAAGACATCTTACTCTTATTTGTTTTCTATAAACATATTTTATAAAGAAAATGAGTACTAAGGATTATGCTTCCACAAGACCCCCAGTATGTAACTTGAATAAGTTCACACTCTGGAAGGCCAGGATAGGGGTTTACATGTATTCAATTGGTGAAGACATCTATAATGTTCTTCTCACAGGTCCTCATGCTCCAGTCAGACAAAAGGAAGGAGAAACCTCAACAACTGAGTCTGTCCCAAGAAAGTAATGGACAGAGGCTGAGAAGAAGGCCAAGGCCATGAATATTTTGGTGTCAACAATGTCAGATGACATTTTCAGAAGGTGGAAGGAAGTGCTGATGAAAGAAAGGACAAAAAGTCCCTTCTCATATCCCAGTATGAGAACTTTCAAAATAAAGCTGAAGAATCTGTTGCTAATATGTATGGCAGACTCAGCCTTATCATTAATGAGTTCAGAGGCTTAGACAAGGAAATATCCTTGACTGAAATTAATGATAAGATTCTCATGTTCTACCCTAGCTCATGGGATTCAAGGATCTAGGCAATCAGAGAATCCAGATGCCACAGAGAGATCTCAACTGAAGCTTTGCTTGGAAAGCTTAAGTCATATGAGATGTTGCTGAAGAATAGGGCTGAATAAGAAGAAAGGGAAATGACTCCAGCTCCTACCCAAAGGAGCCTTGCTCTGAAAGCTACTGAAGGAGAGACTTCTACTCCTGAGGATGAAATGTTCAGCATGATAGCAACAAGATTCAAGAAGTGGTATCAAGACTGAGGACTCAAGGAGAAAAGAAAGGGATTCAAGGCCCAGGTGTAACACCTTCCCTGTTACATAGCATATAACAGTAGGTCCGGCCGGGACCCCACGCCATATGAAATGAACAGAAGAGCGCGTTACCAAAATTAGTGTCTAAACAGTTACAAATATAACTATCTCAGCATCAGAGTCACAACGGAAGCATCATTAGAATTTCATTTAAAACCAGTTTATAACAAGTCCACAGTACTACAAGGAATGAAATACAACAAGAGTTATTTACATGAGTTTGTTTACATCATCTAAGTGGCTTCCAAACATCGGCACGTAGGCCGGCCACACATGAACAAAAGTAAACAAAAGCTTTCGCCTTCAAGGGCCAGCACAGCACAGCAGCAGGGGCTTCAGCCCGCTATCTCCCTCTAGTCTCACCGGGACCTGTATAAGCAAATCCACCAATTGGTGGGAAAACAAGCAACCGGTCAGCTTTAGCTGACCAAGATTTATAACGACCCCGCCCCACACTCGGGGCGGCGGTGCTCCTTCCCTGCAAGTAAGAGTCAGCAACATATATATATCCGCAAACAACACCAACGGAGGCAAACTAAGCCACCCGCTTCGTGCTCTCAAGGCACACTTTGGCATACTCCCTAAGTTACGCCCTTACGCTAAGTCCTATTTCAACTTAGACAAGCAAATTGAGCTAGCCCGTAAACGAAGTTACGACACTCTTCCATAGCCCGGTGCAACGAGGGGCGACCTCTACACCACCACTATAGGGGGTTTGGTTCAGCTAGGCCCGTGCTCAATCATCGCGATATATGCGATACGAGTAAGCTTCACCCAATACCCATTTCTTAAAGCTGGGGTTTGCAAATTCCACAGCTTTGCCTGCTACACATCTAATTTCCAGGACTTTAGGTAGCACGGAAGCACACACATTGTGCTGGGTGCTATCGTCGGCGCTAACGCCAGCGCCCGTCGCTAGCAACAGAACTTAGTTCTGCCTGGCACTGGTAACAGAAATCTGTACTGCCACCTCTGGGAAACCACCTCCAGATAACAACACTGGTAGCTCACCTGGAGCTACCGCCGGTGCTAACGCTAGCGCCCGACGCTAGTGACAGAACTCAGTTATGCCACCAAATTTCGGGTACAGCCTGGGAAACACCTCCAGGTCCTATATTCTGTACAACAACATTCACATGACCCGAATCACAGCACGTACACGGAATTGTTTCCGGCACTTTACACGCACTAATCATCACCAATCCGGCTCGACCTGTCCGGATGGGCTTCACACAGCATGCCTATGTCCGTAATACCGTTTCGGACTCTATATGCAATTTGTGGGGAAATCACTTCAACCCACCGGAATAGCCGATCTACTAATTAGTAGAAGTATTCCAAAACGCATGCAAATCAAAGGACGTACATGTCCAAGGATTAGGGAGGAGAATCGTTACCCTTGTAGGCCGTTTTGGTGCCATAGAATTGAGAGGGAGATGGCTGGAATCCGCGGTGACACACGCACGCAGACGCTTCTTCACTAACCTCCCTCCTGACACGATGAAAGCTCGAATCCAACGGCTCTCCTTCCTTTCTCCCAGCTCTCTGCCCTCAGGACTTCAAAGGATTTCAGAGAAAAATGGCTGAAAAGTCGGGATTGAGGTTATTTAAGATTTAGCGCTACCGCCGGCGCTAGTGGCTAGCGCCTGGCGCTAGCCCTGAGTCGGTACCGCTAAGAGCTGCTAGCGTCGGCGCTATCGCTAGCGCCTGGCGCTATCGACAGCTCGATGTTTCGACGCCTCGACGCCTCGACGTCTCAACGGGTGCGCTACCGCCAGCGCTAACACTAGCGCCTGGCGCTAGCGCCCTTAATTCAGCTCATTCTCATTTTTGGTATTTTGGGTGCACATGCTATTTTGGGTCTTACAATTCTTCCCCCCTTAAAAGAATTTCGTCCCGAAATTCTAACAGTGCAAATAATCACAAAAATACGAAATATGATTTGTACCTCAACGGAAAAGCTCGGGAAACTCCTCATGCATGGTTTGCTCGCGCTCCCATGTAAGCTCCTCACGACCGCAGTTATTCCAGCGGACTTTGACCATCTTGATCAATTTATTCCGCAGCTGTTTGACCTCAGTGTCTTCGATGCTAATAGGTATGACCTTTGTCTTCAACCCATCATCGACCGGCACCTGAGTAGCCACAAGCACTTGGCTAGGCTCTGGTACAGCTTTCCTCAACACTGATGTGTGGAACACATCGTGCAGACTACTCAACTCTGTCGAAAGAGCTAGTCGATAGGCAGCTTCGCCAACACGTTCTAGTATCTCAAACGGTCCAAGGTACCTTGGACTCAGCTTTTTCAAGCGCCGAATCCGGGACACTCCCTTGAAAGGTTTGATTTTGAGATAAACCCAGTCGCCCACGGCGAACTCGACGTTTCTGTGCTTGGCATTGTAGTATTTCGCCTGCCTATCTTGCGCAATTAACAATCTCTCACGGATTGATTGAATAGCAGAATTTGCCTCTTCAACTTCCTTTCGCTTAAACAGCTTCGTTTCACCTGTCTCCGCCCAAGATAAGGGAGTGCGGCAAGCTCTACCATAGAGGGCCTCGAAGGGTGCCATCTTTATACTTGCCTGATAGTTGTTATTGTAAGCGAATTTGATCATGAAAAGATGATCTTCCCACTTTTTACCGAAGTCTAGGACGCACATTCGGAGCATATCCTCCAGAGTTCTGTTCGTACGTTCAGTCTGTCCATCCGTCTGAGGGTTGAAGGCAGTGCTAAACTTCAGCTTTGTACCAAACAACTGGTGGATTAGCCTCCAATCTTTCAAAGTGAAGTGCCCATCTCGGTTACTAACGATGCTACGGGGCACACCGTGCAATCGTACAATGCTCTCAACATAAAGTTTTGCTAACTTTTCAACTGAATCGTCCTTCCGGTTTGGAATAAAGTGGGCTACCTTTGTCAAGCGATCCACGGTCACCCATACAGCATGATTCCCACTCTGTGATCTCGGCAAACCGTGCACGAAATCCATCGAAATGTCATCAAATTTCCATTCCGTTATAGGCAACGACTTCAGGAAACCTCTAGGTTTCTGACATTCCGCCTTCACCAGTGCGCAAGTTTTGCATTTTGCCACGTACAAGGCGATGTCTTTCTTTAAACCTGGCCACCAAAACAGCTTTTTCATGTCCTGGTACATTTTTGTGCTCCCTGGGTGAATTGAGTATTTGGTAAAATGCGCTTCGTACATCTATTCCTCCCGCAACTTACCCACATTTGGGACGCACAACCGACCGTCTTTCCTTATCAGACTGTCGTCCATCACAAACTCTGCAGCAGTCCCAACTTCAGACTCTGCCAAATAGCGCTGCATGCTCGAATCAAGTTTTAAGGCCTGTCGTATTCTGTCCGCGAGGTCATACTGCACCTCCGTCCAGATTAAGCACGCATTCGCACTAGAACTCCGCTCTACACAGGAGATATCCAAGTATTCCAATTCCCTGATTAGATGTGGATTATTCATCTGAATCCAGTTGGCCTGTGAAAAAGCCCTCCTGCTCAATGCATCTGCGACGACATTCCCCTTTCCGGGAGTATAATGTATATCAAACGTGTAGTCCCCCAGGAACTCCATCCACCTTCGTTGTCTCATATTGAGCTCTTTCTACGTTAACAGATACTTAAGGATCTTATGGTCCGTAAAGATGTCAACCTTCACACCATATAAGTAGTGCCGCCACAGCTTTAGAGCGAAAATCACGGCCGCCAATTCCAAGTCATGGACCGGATAATTCCGCTCATGCACTTTCAACTGACGAGACCATAAGCTATTACTTGACCATGCTGAAGAAGTACGCAGCCTAAGCCGCTCCCTGACGCATCACTGTAAATTTCGTAACCCTCTGCACCAGATGGCAAACACAAAATTGGTGCTGTGGTCAGACGCCTCTTTAATTCCTCAAAAGCCCGTGCACACTCCGGTGACCAAATGAACTTCTGATCCTTCCTCGTCAAGGTGGTGAGAGGTAGAACGATCCGCGAAAAGTTCTCCATGAAGCGCCGATAGGAGCCGGCAAGTCCAAGGAAGCTCCTGACTTCCGCTACTGTCGCCAAAACGGGCCACTTCTGGATTGCATCAATCTTTGTTGGATCTACTGCGATACCCTCGCCACTAACAACATGACCAAGGAATGCCACTAAGGCTAGCCAGAACTCGCACTTAGAGAATTTGACATATAGTTGACTACGTCGCAGGATTTCCAAAACTTCACGCAAATGAATCGCGTGTTCTTCTTCAGACTGAGAGTACACCAAGATATCGTCAATGAAGACAATGACAAACCGATCAAGACACTCTCGAAAGGTCCTATTCATCAGATCCATAAATACTGACGGTGCATTCATCAATCCAAACGGCATCACTATAAACTCGTAGTGTCCGTAGCGAGTACTGAATGCTGTCTTAGGGATATCACAATCCCGAATTTGTAACTGGTAATAGCCGGACTTGAGATCCAACTTTGAATATACCGTTGACCCAACTAGCTGATCGAATAAGTCATCGATTCGAGGAATCAGATACTTGTTCTTCTCGGTCAGCTTGTTCAATTCTTGGTAGTCAATGCATAGACGCAGGCTTCCGTCCTTCTTCTTCACAAAAAGGACAGGAGCACCACAAGGGGAGGTACTTGGACGTATATAACCCTGCTCTTGCAACTCCTGTAATTGAACTTTCAATTCCGCCATCTCCTTTGGGGCAATTCGGTACGGAGAGCGTGAAACAGGTTTGGCACCTGGCACCAGCTCTATAGTTAAGTCAATCTCTCGCTGAGGTGGCGCCCCAGGAAGATCTTTCAGAAACACATCTGGATACTCTGAAATCACAGGAACATCACTCAAACTGGGTTGAGGCTTTGCAGCCCCCACTAGCACAACACATAACTCTGCGCCTTGACCACTTGGACAGCAGACATCAGTGTCTTGCTCGATCCATGCAAACCAGCAAACGTAGTTGCACGTTCGGTATTTCTCCCCAGTGTGACCTCCTTAGAATTGCAATCAATGTAGGCCTGCTGCGCTGACAGCCAGTCCATACCAAAGATTACATCGAATTCTGAAAGCGGGAGTATCAGTGCTTCCAAATCAAAGTCTTGACTCCCTATTCATACCTTTACTACACAACCTCGATCCGCGCGCATTGAACACCCATTGGGTAGCATCACATCTAATCGTTCCTGTCTAAACGACGAAGGCACTCCAAGTTGCTGTATGAAGGCCTCCGATATAAAGGAATGTGAAGCACCCGTGTCAAATAGTGCTCTTGCCGGATAGTTAAAGATCAGGACAAAGCCTAGGACATTTATGGTTACCAAGCAATGTATAAGGTATAAAGTATAAAAAGCAACAAAAGCTATATACTATCGCATACCTGTCACCACATCGTTCTGTTTGATGGCCTCCTATTGGCCAAGGTTGTAAACTCTAGGCTGGGCTGGAGCAGCGTGGGATGCGGTTGACTCTGCCGCCTTTCCTTTCTCTGCCACATAGGCCACAACTAGCTTCTTCCCACTACAACAGTCACATGCTATATGTCCCAGCTTGCCGCAGTTGTAACAGATGATTGGGCCTCGCCCAGTCACTCCCGATGCTGAAGATTGAGCTGACCCAGACGGTCGCGCTCCTTTCTTCCATTTGCCTTGCCCCGACTTTGCCGAGCTCGATACTTTGAACTCTGGCTTGACTACTGCTAGCTACTTTCTACTGTGGGACCGTTTCATGTCTTTCTCTAAAGAACGAGTTGAGTTGACCAGGGTCATAAACCCTTGTGTCATTGGCCCCATCAGAAGAAACCGCAACTCCTCTCGCAAGCCTTCGTAAAACCGATTTGTCTTACGCGCTTCATCCGCAAATGTCACTCCTGCATAACGACCCAACTGTGTAAACTCATGCAGATAATCATCGATAGTACGATCACCCTGAGTCAGACGGTTGAACTTATTTTCCATTTCTATCTGTTGGGCTTGTGGAAGATATCGCTCCCAGAACAGTTTGGAAAACTCATCAAAAGAGATATCGGTCAGCTGCCTTCCCGCTAGCTGATGTATCTCCAACTCATCCCACCACAGCTGCGCCTCCCCATCTAGTAGGAAGGTTGCCAAAGTCACTTTTTGTCCTTCCTCCGTGTCCGTGGCCTTCAAGGTTTTGCGCACCTTTGACAGCCAATCTTCTGCTTGTGTCGGGGTTCCTGCCCCCGTGAACGTGGGAGGGTGGAAACTCAAAAAGTATTGCAGCTGTTGATCTTGAGCTCTTCGTGCCCTCAACGGCACTGGCCTTTCCACCGCAGGTTCAGCTGCTGGAGCCTGCACTGGAGGTTCAGCTGCTGGAGCCTGCACTGGAGGTTCAGCTGCTGGAGCCTGCACTGGAGCCACTCCAGGGGTAGGAGGCTGTCCATGGACATGCCCTCCTGGCTACGCAGTGAACATTGCAAATACTGCCTCAACAATCATCCTTACTGTTTCAGCTGAAGGAGGAGTCGGCACCGGAGTTGGTGCACTGCTTGCAGTCGAACGAGGGGGTGGAGAAGGCCCCGCTCCACTCCCAGTCACCTATATATGTACCCAAAACATAATTAGCGACTACGAGATAGCATAACGCAATAAAGGGACACATAAGTTCCATCTGAATGCTACACATATACATGTAATTCATTCCTAAAGTGGACAAAACTGGTTATTTATATGAGTTAAAGGCGACGCACACACGTGCTCACCACCCCTTAAAAGAATTCGACCACGAATTCAGACGGAAAGGGAACGAGACCTGTAGCTGATACCAATTTGTAACACCCTCCCTGTTACATAGCATATATCAGTAGGTCCGGCCGGGACCCCACGCCATATGAAATGAGTAGAAGAGCGCGTTAATAAAATTAGTGTCTAAACAATTACAAATATAACTATCTCAGCATCAGAGTCGCAACGGAAGCATCATTAGAATTTCATTTAAAACCAGTTTATAACAAGTCCACAGTACTACAAGGAATGAAATACAACAAGAGTTATTTACATGAGTTTGTTTACATCATCTAAGTGGCTTCCAAACATCGGCAAGCAGGCCGGCCACACATGAACAAAAGTAAACAAAATATTTGGCCTTCAAGGGCCAGCACAGCACATCAGCAGGGGCTTCAGCCCGCTATCTCCCGCTAGTCTCACCGGGACCTGTATAAGCAAATCCACCAATTGGTGGGAAAACAAGCAACCGGTCAGCTTTAGCTAACCAAGATTTATAACGACCCCGCCCCACACTCGGGGTGGCGGTGCTCCTTCCCTGCAAGTAAGAGTCAGCAACATATATATATCCGCAAACAACACCAACGGAGGCAAACCAAAACACCCGCTTCGTGCTCTCAAGGCACACTTTGGCATACTCCCTGTGTTACGCCCTTACGCTAAGTCCTATTTCAACTTAGACAAGCAAATTGAGCTAGCCCGTAAACGAAGTTACGGCACTCTTCCATAGCCCGGTGCAACGAGGGGCGACCTTTACACCACCACTATAGGGGTTTTGGTTCAGCTAGGCCCGTGCTCAATCATCGCGATATATGCGATACGAGTAAGCTTCACCCAATACCCATTTCTTAAAGCTGGGGTTTGCAAGTTCCACAGCTTTGCCTGCAACACATCCAATTTCCAGGAATTTAGGTAGCACGGAAGCACACACACATTGTGCTTGGCGCTATCGCCGGCGCTAACGCTAGCGCCCGGCACTAGCAACAGAACTTAGTTCTGTCCGGCACTGGTAACAGAAATCTGTACTGCCACATCTGGGAAACCACCTCCAGATAACAACACTGGTAGCTCACCTGGAGCTACCGCCGGCGCTAACGCTAGCGCCGGCGCTAGTGACAGAACTCAGTTCTGCCACCAAATTTCGGGTACATCCTGGGAAACACCTCCAGGTCCTATTTTCTGTACAACAACAGTCACATGACCCGAATCACAGCACGTACACGGAATTGTTTCCGGCACTTTACACGCACTAATCATCACCAATCCGGCTCGACCTGTCAGGATGGGCTTCACACAGCATGCCTATGTCCGTAATACCGTTTCGGTCTCTTTATGCAATTTGTGGGGAAATCACTTCAACCCACCGGAATAACCGATCTACTAATTAGTAGAAGTATTCCAAAATGCATGCAAATCAAAGGACGTACATGTCCAAGGATTAGGGAGGTGAATCGTTACCCTTGTAGGTCGTTTTGGTGCCATATAATTGAGAGGGAGATGGCTGGAATCCGCGGTGACACATGCACGCAGACGCTTCTTCACTAACCTCCCTCCTGGCACGATGAAAGCTCGAATCCAACGGCTCTCCTTCCTTTCTCCCAGTTCTCTGCCCTCAGGACTTCAAAGGATTTCAGAAAAAAATGGCTGAAAAGTCGGGATTGAGGTTATTTAAGATTTAGCGCTACCGCCGGCGCTAGTGGCTAGCGCCTGGCGCTAGCCCTGAGTCGGTACCACTAAGAGCTGCTACCGCCGGCGCTATCGCTAGCGCCTGGCGCTATCGACAGCTCAACGTCTCGACGCCTCGATGTCTCAATGGGTGCGCTACCGCCGGCGCTAGCACTAGCGCCTGGCGCTAGCGCCCTTAATTCAGCTCATGCTCATTTTTGGTATTTTGGGTGCACATGCTATTTGGGGTCTTACACCAGGTATGATAAAACTCCAAGGAAGGAGATTATCTTGTATACCGACAACAAACCTGGGCACATTGCTCCTGAGTGCCCACAAGAGCAAAGAGAAAGAAGTAACAGCAAAGAGGAGAAGAAGAAGAAGAAGTCATTCCGAGGAAAAGACAAGAAGAAAGCCAAAGGCTTCATTACTGAAACATGGAGTTATTCTGAAGCAGAATTAGACTCCTCAGCATCTGAAAGTGTTGATGAAGAAGAAGCAGTAGCAACCTGCATGATGGCTCTTGGGATGGCATCAGATGATGAAGATGATCGGGTATCTGTCTTTGATAAATTTGATTTTACTTCAGAGGATTTTAAATTATGCTTCAAAGATTTCTGCATTGAACATCTTAGGGTAGAAAATGAATAGGCATAGCTAGAACTGAACTAGAGAACCTTAAGAAAAATGAAATGCACCTAATTAATCAAAACCTAACAAATGAAATTAATAGTAATGAATCTGAATTGATTGAACTTAGAGATGAAAACATAAACATAAAAGAAGAGCTAGCAAAGGCAAAGGCCTTTGAGGACTCTCTCAATGGGAGGAGTCAGAAGCTCAAAGACATCACTGAAAATCACTCCATGAGATTTCATCACCTAAGATTAGGAGCAGAGCCCTCAACCAGCACTGATGCACCTAGGAAACCAGCCTGGAAAAATCCAGTGTCATTTGTTAGACCTAGTGAATATCAACCAAGTGCGGAGAGTGCATCATCCAAGGGTAGAGATAACAATCATCCAGATAGGATAAACAAACCTAAAAAGGCAAATCTGAATAGAAAGGAAAAACCCCTAGGCAAGAATCATTTAGAGAAGTTAAATAACAACAACCAAAAGAAAAAACAAAACCTAGGATAATCAAACATTCTGCTGATTTATTATATTTAGATATATTTTATACTCACTTCAAGTATCAAGATAAGAGGTTTGGGAAATCCATGCCCCATCATTCCAAAGGGTATCATGAAAGACCCTTTTATTCTTTCTTTGAACCCTACAATGGTAAAAGCAAAGGGCCCAAGGTAACCTGAGTTCCTTCTAATGTTTGAATTACCTGTGCAGGATCAGGCAGAGACCCACTCTGGAGAAAATGGAGTGGGAAGTAAGATGTAAGATTTTGATTAAGGAAAAAGACTTATTCAAGGGAGTGATTTCTACCTTGAATCCTCTTTAATATTTATTACATTATATTATGATCTATTTTCAATAAATATAATTGCTGGGAAAATCAGCAAGAATTTTCTAAAGAAATAGATCTGTTTATTAAGAGGTGCTTAGAATAGAAGTCGACGTACCATCAACTTCTACTTGACGCATACGTCGACTTATTAAACGCTAATTAAATTTGAAGTTACGTCGACTAGAAATTGACGTAATGTCGATAGGATTACGTCGACTTAGGGTCTCTGAATAGTCTCGAAGCTACATCGAGTACTAGTTGACGCAATGTCGATATATCAGCGCGCGTAAAATCGCTTCTAGAAGCAATCTTGACACAGCTTAGCACGCCAAATAATAAGTATTATCGATGGTGCGTCGACCTAAACCCTAAGTAGCGGCGATTCATCTGCTTTTAAGCAATTACTGCGTCGAAACATTTACGCTTTCGAATTCTCTTCCTCTTGCTATCCAGCTCTCTGCAGGTACATCCAAATTCAAATGGCTCCACCCAAGATTAACTCTGTATTTGATGTAGACATCGATTCATTCAATCATGCTGCAGAAAGCTTCAAGGCCATCCTTGGGCTATTTTATTCTGCTGGTTTGATAAAGCTGATCTCCATAAGATGTAAGGTTCTAGATGTAGAACTAACATAATTCAAGGATACTGTTTCAGTAGTAGATGGTGGATCTCTCCAAGGGACAATCTCTAGCCAAGACATCAGCATATGTGAAGAGATACTCTCCCAAACATTTGATCTGCCTACTGGGAATGACCCAGATGAACTGTCAGGAGAGGAAATTAAGAATTTCCTGAAAATAATGCAGTTCAAGAAGGAGAAGCCAATTAATCTCAAAAAGATTGATGTGGCAAAAGAGTACAGATTTTTGGTTGGCATTGTGGGGAAGGTTATGCTAGGTAAAATTTTTAGCACATGATGCTATCCCCAGGCAGCAGTTGCAGATTATGGGAGTGCTAGTTCTGCAGCTGAAGATTAACTAGGGGAGGTGCCTCCTAAAGCTGATTGCCCACAAGTACTCCAACAAGGAGAATGCTTTCATGAGAATCATGGGTCAGGTACTACTTCACCACTATCCCATTGTGTGTAAGTCCAAAGGAGTGCCTATTCCTCCTGGGAAGATGATTAATATAGGGATCTTCTCTAAGTGGACCAGGCAAATCTTAAAGCCTAGTCAAGCCCCAACTTCTCCTCCTCCATATCCTCATCCTCAAGAGCCAGAAAGGCACACAGCAGACCCTCCAAGGGATGCAATCCCTCCTCCTCACTCTCCACCTCCACTGGACAATGTTCAAGATATCCATCAGGACTATACTCCATCCCAACACTCATCTCAACAGCAGCAACAACAATAACAACAGCACCAATCGTCCTCATCCCTTGAGCCATCTCCTAAATCATCCCATCAACTACTATCCACTGTCATTCCAGATTATCAACCAGCTCCTCCTACACCACCATCAGTTCATTTCTCACCTGACTTTTACCATCCTCTCTCCCATATCCAAGAAGAGTTCCCTCCATCATCTTCTCCATCTATTTCTCATATCCCTAAAGTTGATCTTGAGCAAATCATCTCAAAGGTAGTTAGAATTTCCTCTTCCACATCTACAGATCAGGTGGCCTCTCAGGCAAGAAGATTTGACAGAAAATACTCTCAAATGAATGCTGAGCTATTAAATTTTAAAAGAACTCTCCAGAGCTTAAAGTATTTTATATCTTCCTCCATGGTCACAAATGAATTCTTAACCTCACTGGCCAGCAAGGTCAAGAAGGGGGAGAACATCTTAGAGGAAGAAAGACCTATTCTTGATATGAGTGGACAGGATAAAAGGGATGCTGATAATGAGCCTGCTCCTGACAAAGTGATCACATTTCAGGATGCATAAACCCAGGGAAGCTCCCAAAAATGATGAATGTTAAGCAACCTAATGAAGCAGAACAGGGGGAGCCTACCCCAGATGTTCAAAGGAACCTAAATACTGAAATGGCAACTATGAGCACAGCAGTGGCTCAAGGGGAGCCTCGGAATGAGAAAGTGCTAGATGAGGCTGTGCAGATTGCTCAGGAAGCTGCCCAGGAAGCTGAAGTAAATGCACAGTCATGGGGGAGCTTGACAAAGACACTACCTAAGAAAATGAAGAGCCTTTGCAGATTGCCTCAAGGAAAGTCTCCTCAAAAGTATTTTCAAGAAAAAGAAAAACTCCTGAGTAGGAGCAATGAGGGTCAGGTACTCTATAAGAAAATATCTTTCCTGAAAAACAGCTCTGGATTTCTACATATTGCTTGACATTAGAATGGTTTGTGAAAAACAATATGCTATTTTCTATATATACCAATGATGTCTTGTATGTACTTCATCTTCTTATGTCCAGGATGTCTTATATGCATTTATGTTTATTTATACAAACAAATAAGTAAAATAACTTTATTCAATTTGTAAAATTTGTTAAGGTAAATAGGGGGAGATTGTTGGGAAAACCCCCTTTGATTTAACTTAACAAATTATCTAAAAGTGATTTTATTTCTTAGGATTGAATTACCCATTGTATAGTGAGGGTAATCTGGTCATTAGATGTAACCTAGGGTGTCAAGACCAGATCAAGAGAAGCACAATATGGGAAAAGTTAACCTTCGCATCGAATAGAAATCGACGCAACTTCAAATTATTGTTGACGCTACGCTGGCTAGAAGTCCAAGTAGTTCACCTTTCTGTCGAAGTATTCCAAATCGATGGTATATCAAACAGATATCGACGCAGAGGATATGGCCCTGTCAGAGTACTTGAGGAAGTCAACGTAGCTTCTACTTTAACTCGGTGCAGAAGGAAGTATCTATCGAAGTAATTTAAAGTCGACGCAACATCGACTTCATCTCGACGCAGATAATGAAGTTCAGAGCCAAGCGATCAACTCGACGACTACGTCGATTGAGTATCAACGCAATGTAGATTAACAAAGTTCAGTCAGAGTAAGGATGAATTCGAAGCTGCTCCTACAAGAACTCGAAGGTGCGTCGATAAGAGAGGAAGTGAACTCGACGCTATGTCGAATACAGTCTGAAAAGGGAAACCTTTTCAGCTGTCATTTTTGACCCTCTCTCATGGCCCACCTCTCTCAAGATCGTTCCCCAATGGCTCCTTAATTTACTCAAATGGAATGAAGAATTAACTGAGATCATAGAAAAGCTTTCTTGGAAACAAGCTTAAATGCTGGTGGACAGGTCGGGAATTAAAGAAGGAATGAAGGATTTATTGTCTAGACAAATATGCCCTTCTAGGACTTACCTGAAAGGGAATCAAATTCAACTTCAATAGTGGGACAATAAAAGACAAAAGAATAAAAAGAAAAGTAGGGCACTTATCACAATCGGCCATACTGTTCCATTGTGTCTCCTTCATCTTCCTCTCTCTCACAGGAACCCTAACAGAAGAAAACACTAAGAAGAAATATCTGTTGCTCTCCTTTTTCCTAAGAACAGAATAGAACAAGGCTGCTCATCAACACAATCATATAGCAATCAGAGTTTAATCAGAAAGAAGATAGAAGGAGCTAACAAACATAGCTTCTGCAAATCATCACCATCATAAGCAGAAGTTCATCAAGAGCAGATCATGTGAAAAGATATAAGAAGTTGTTCTTCATACAACCATCATAAGAATTATAAAACCAGAATTCCAACACCCTTCCTCCTCTTCTTTCTCTTTCTAATTCCCTTCTATAAAAGAGTTTTATTAATCCCTCTTTAAAGGATTCAGTGGTTCAAGATCTCCTTATCAAAAAATCTGGTGGTTCAAGATCTCCTTATCAAAAGATCTGGTGGTTCATGATCTCCTTTTCAAAAGATCAGTGGTTCTAAGATTCTCCTTACCAAAAGACTCAGGCACAGTGGTGCATCCCTACCAGGTGGTAGAAGAGGGGAGTACCCACATTTTGGGGAACCTCTATAAAAAATTTTGGTGTCTTCTGGATTGCTTTTCTGTGCTGTCCCATGTTCCATTTATTCTGCACTTTTTTTCCTGCATCATTATTATTCTGTCTGTGATCTTGTTGTACATAAATCCTTAGTTTATTTTTATTATTTTCACAGTTAAAATAGAAATAAGTTTTAAATCTCTATTGACCACCCCTCTAGAGGATTCTCAGAGGCACACTGTGCACTTTCATGTTCCTTATGGGAGGATTACTTGTGGCGAGTCTTCGGGCTTGCTAGTCGTCACACCAACAGAAGCTGCCAGATAGAATATAGAACCGGTTGGACTTAGTCCTTTGGTGCTTACTTCCCAAAGACCCCTTCCACATTATAAAACTCAGCTGGTTTAGCGAGCAAGAGTATGCAGGGTCTCCACTGCTGCATTCTTAGTGTTGAGGCATACATAAGGCCTAGGTCTGGTAGTGTGCATATTCACCTAATAGTGGAGAAGCCCGTTCCACTGTCTCCGTCTGGCCATGACGTGAGGTGCCAGAGTGGTTAGCTTCCCTTAAAAGCGGGAAGTACGAGTCTATGTCGACATAACAAATATGAGTGCGTGAGTAAATCATGAGTGAGTCATCATACATACACTCATTGCATTGCATTGCGCCGCATAAGATTCTCATTATATAAACTTGTATGGGCACTTTTATGTGATGAGTTATTAATATTGTGAAAGATCCTTAACATATAAACTTGTATGGGCATCTTTATAAGCTAAGTTCAATTCAGTTCTTTATATACTTTGCTCTACTTACACTCTGTTGATTACTATACTGCTAGTATTTCATAATGCATACTTATACTTATGTTTCCTTCCTATTACATTGTCATATACATCTGCTATATTGTACATTTCTGAGTATATTGCAGCTTTCCTTCTTCCCTTCCGCCCGGTGTCTAAGATTCGTCGGGGGAGAGGATATGAAGCCACTTAGTCTTTATGACTAACGGTTGTTACACCACTATTTTTAGGAGCACACCCAGATGGAGCAGCAGCGCACGGTACAGAAACACAGCCAGGCTGGGATGGCAGGGCCTGAGACTATGTTACCATCGCTTCCTTTTGTCACAGATGTGAGTGGGAGTTGCGAGATGTAGCCCTTGGGGAAATTCTATACTCTGATATTTTGCAGGAGCTTTTATAGCTACCTGTCCATTTGTATATATGTGGACTTACGCTTTTTGTGGATTTGTGACTTCTGTAGTTTTATTTATTATTGATGGGTTGGCATGGTGATATTGAGATTAGCCGGCAGGATAGGCGTCTCGTGGAAGAGGCTAGCTCATGTGCTGGCGCTTCTGCAAGGTGGCTGTTCTTGGCATAGGACTCCTCTCGGCCGTGTCTTAAGTTCTGAGAGGGGGGGGGGGGGGGGGGGGTCTTACATTATCTAAGGAGGACTGGATAGTCCGGTGAGCTGGAGGATCGGGAAATACAATTAAGAGGTGTTCTTACCAGATAGTACGCGGATATCCTATGTGTTCTTAGGGGCATACGTAAGGTCTAGGCTAGGAGGTGTAAGACTAGCCTATGAGTTGAGGACCCGATCCTCTGCCCCCGTTTGCCTCAATGGGGTGTACCTGAGCAGAGACTAAAACAATGGGATAGAGGTGGTGCTTACCTGATAGTACGCGGATACCCTATATGTTCTTAGGGGCATACATAAGGTCTAGGCCAGGAGATATTGAAGGCGACTAAAAGTGTACATGCCCAATCCAGTGCCCCTATTTGCCTCAACGAGGTACCTTAGTTGACTCACTCGAACAGAGGGAACTAACAAAATACGTATGTACGTACATAGTCGTGTGTGTGAGTTGCATGTGGGTGGATCAATAACTAATTGCATTGCATTGCATTCACAACACATACCTCATTCGCATACATCACATACCCCCATCCTATAAATTAGTATGAGATAGTTTTTACGATGGCTCTTGCAAAATGACCCCTAACTTATAAGTTTGTATGTGCATTCTTATAAGTTAAGGTTACTTTTCTGAGATGATATGTAGCTATTTACTTTACATTTCTGTGTTAGATACTATACTCTCAGTAGTCTACTTACTTTACATCCTTTGCTCGAATGATAAGCTATATAGTTAATTAGTTTATTTATATCTCATAACTTTGGCAATATACTAGCTATAGTAGGGCTACAGGCCAGACCCTTACCACACCCTTCCTTGGCCACGGTTTTTGTAGGGCCCTACAATAGGCTTGCATACCATACTTAATGTTAGATAAGCACCATGTGACCTGCTTGTTACATTTGTTTTGATGCTCATCCCTTTTCACTCCTCCCTCCTGGTCCTTAGGAGTCACCAGGGGAGGGTATGGGGAATTTTGCTTAGTATTTTGACTAACGGTCGGTGGACCATATCATTTTAATTAGGAGTATGAGGAGCCGTCGCCGCAGCAGACTAGGACAGAAGAGCGTGACCGGATGGAGCAGCCTGTACCAGCAGTAGCGGCAGTAGATATGGGTATAAATGCTTTTGAGACTTCCGCATGAGCATGAGAGAACTTGTAGTGAGGCCATGATGTACAGGGCTTAAGACCTTATTCATTTTAGTACTTTCTCATTGTGGACATTTGTATTATGACATATATATAATGTGATTTTGTGGACTTGTTTCATTTAATGCTTCTATTACTGTGATATGTGGTTGTCCTGGATGATGTTGATTAGTCGGCAGAATCGGCGTATTGTGGTAGCGACCATCCCATGAGTTGGTGCCACTGCAAGATGGCGGTTCTGGGCGGTAAGACCTGAGAACGAATGCAAAAAAAGGGGTCTTACACTAAGTATGAAAACCTAAGTGAAAACCATATATCGAAAATATGGTCTCACTAATTAAATATTAAGGGTAAATCAAGTGTTTAAATAAATGGAAAAAGAGTGCTAGAAGATCATAACTTGATTATCACATCCCCAGATCATTTCGATCAAGCACTAATGAGAGTTTAGTTAATCATGGTGGAGTGTAAAAAGAGAGAAAAATAAGATGGCATGAAAGAAAAATTAACTAAAGGTAGAGAGAGAAAATGAAGGATAGCAAAGCTAAATTTGATTAATAACAAAAGTGGTTACAAGTTCTAAGGAAAGATCACAATACTAGAAAAAGAAAGATTACAAGCTTACACAAAACTATGGCATGAAAGAAATCTAGGACATTACTTGAAGAGAAGAGAGAAAGAGAACATGGAAAGTAAAAACATGAAAATACTTGAAAATAACAACAATCAGCTCTAGTAGCACCTCTAGAATTTATAGGATAAATTTCCAAGTTACACGCCCTCGGTCACTGATAAATGGTATTTATATAACTTTTGAATTGAAATTTTTGTAATTATTTAATATGAATTTGTCTTTTTCATGTCTATTTTTGGATATAAGTAGTTCTTTTATAATTTTGATTCTAACCTAGCTTAATTTCAATTTTTGCAGAATTTTTGGAGAAATTGGTGAAATTTACAAGTCACTCCCTCGGTCACGCCCGTGTCCAAGGGCGTAAAACCCAAAGATCAAGCCAGATTCGATGCCGCACCATTTGAGCCAGTCCACAGCAAGTCACGCCCTCGGTCATGCCCGTGACCTAAATCCACGCTCGTGACCAAGGGCATGTAATCATAGAATCTTCCCAGCAAGCTGCCGTCGAGACGTGGAGGTGCCGTCGAGAAGTCAACATAATTCACGCCCGTGATCCAGAGGTCATGGTCGTGACTTTCCCGCGTGATCCCTGCACACCGCCACGCTGTAAGCAAGACCCACACTGCATTTAATGAAGCCGCCAGATTACATGCCCATGACCAACATTACATGGGCGTGTAATGCACTTTTCCGCCATGCCATCACGCAATCCCCACGCCGCTGTCGGATCCGTTGTGAACAGTGCTTACACGCCCTTGGTCATGCCCGTGACCCTGGGCGTGTAACTTGGAATTTTTTCCTATAAATTCCAGAGCTCTCCTTGAGTCCAGGGTTCAGAAATTTGGAGAGGGGGAGGTGCTCCTCTAGAGCTGTTAGTGAGCTTTTTCATGTTTCTTTTATGTTTTCACATACATGTTCTCTCTCTCTCTTTTCCTTTCATGCAATGTACTAATTTTCTTTCATTGCAATAGTTTAGTGATCTTGTAAACTTTCCTTGCTAGTGTTGTAATTTTCCTTCAACTTGTAATCATTTTTGGTATCAATAAAATTTAGTTTGCTGTCTTTATTTGTCTCTTTCTACTTAGTAAAGAGAGTTGCAGGCACCACTCGAGAGAGGATGACGTAAATCTTCCGGATTAGAGTCAAATCCAATAGCGGGGTTCACAACGTAAAGAAAGTTTTAGGTAATCAATTATAGGACAAGAGTCCGGTTGATTTTTCCTAAACTTAGTTGGGCATTAACTACGAGAGAGGCATGTCCGAGCTTTAGGAACCTCCACCGTCAAGTAGTTTAAATTAAACGGAATTAGATTTATTTTTTCTTTCGCTTCATTATTCTTACTCCAAGGTGACTTTCGATTGAACACTAATCTCTTTTACCATCGTTTAAACCTTTCGCTTAGCTTGCGAATTGTCTCTTTTTAGTAAGTACACAAAACCTCAAAAATCGTTAGATAAGATAATAGTGATTTTCCTTGAAGTAGAAGTAATCAATGCACCCCGTGGAATATGACCTTAGTATTTCTAAATATCATATATTATAGACGATAAGGTACACTTGCCTTTATCGGATATAGTTTTGGATAAAATCTTTAACCTTTCGCTTAACTAAAACATCAATTATAAATATCATGTATTTGGCGCCATTGCCGGGGACTTTACGTAGGTATTTTGAAAAGAGGACAGCTATTAATTTTATCATCTTCTTTTTATTTTATAGTAATCTAGTTTTCCTCTTTCTTTCTTTTTTGATTTTAGTATAATCTCTTTTCTCTTTTAGTTTTTTTTTCTTCTCCCCCTTTCTTTCTTTTTAGTGTATGACCCGAGGTAGCACTTTGAATATTCCTTTTGATCCAGATATCGAGCGAACCTTTTTGAGGCGTCACTGTTCTTGTGATCAGGATAATCAATTAGAATTTGAAGAGTCGATCAGGGACACTAACACAGCGAATATGGATCTTAATCCTCCTAATCCTAACGCGCCAAATCCTAATGAGGCCGCGAAATGGACCATGTCCTAATATGCGTGACCAAATTTGGAAGGCGCACAATTGAGTATTGTTTGCCCCGCAGTGGCGAACAATAACTTTGAGATCAAGTCCAGCATCATACAAATGGTGCAACAATCGGTGACCTTCGATGGTCAACCAGACGAAGATCCAAATTCACATATTTCTTACTTTCTTGAAATTTGTGATACTTTCAAAATCAATGGCGTCACCAATGACGCCATTCTATTACATCCTTTTCCTTTTTCTTTGCGGTCTAAGGCCAAGCAGTGGTTGAGCTCCCTACCAAAGGGGTCCATCACTACTTGGGTCGAAATGGCGGAGAAATTTCTCACTAAATATTTCCCGCCTGCAAAGACCGCTAAATTACGCACATACATTGCGTCGTTTATGCAAATTACTCGGAGACTCTCTATGATACATGGGAGTGCTTCAAGGAGCTTTTGCGTCGATGCCCTCACCACGTACTTGCCACTTGGCAACAAGTGCAAATCTTTTATAATGGATTAAATCTCCAAACGAGGCAAATTATTGATGCAGCTGTCGGGGGAACATTGAATAACAAAACCCCAGACTCCGCTCAAGAGCTTTTTGAAGAGATGTCCATGGATATGTACCAATGGAATATGCCCCGAGCTAGGCCTAGCAAGCCAGTCAGAATTTTTGAAATAGATGCAAACACAAATTTGGCTTTACAAGTTGAGTGCTTAACAAAGCAAGTGGCGGAGATGTCTGCTTCCTCTGCCACTCCTCCTTGGGCTAATTATATTTTAATTGAATAGAAGGTTGACTAAATGGGAAATCTGCCTCGGCCTTCCTATAACCCGAACTCTGCTCCGTATAACAACACATGCAATGCGGGTTATAGGAATCATCCAAATTTCTCATGGAGCAACCAAGGAAATGCTCAGCGTCCTCTAAATATTAATCAACCTACTAATCCCCCTTTAAATTTAAATCCTCAAAATTTTAATCCTCACGGTTTTCCACCGCAACAGCAAAAGCCCTCTTCGCTTGAAGATGTCTTTGCAAAATATGTTGCTACAAATGAATCGAACATCTGGAACCTCACCGGATCGATCAAAAATTTAGAGAACCAAGTGAGCCAGCTAGCAAAGATGTTCTCCGAGCGTCAATAATGAGCACTACTAGGAAATATGGAGCCAAATCTAAGGGAGAGCGCAAACGTGATTACATTGTGAAGCGGGAAGGAGGTGGTTTCAAAACAGGACGAACCCAAGGTTACTTCTTCTCCTCCTCCTCCTCCTACTCCTATTTTATCGTCAAATTTGCCTGCTACGCTAGATCCGCACTCTTCTAGTTCTAATATTCCGTATCCATCTAAGTTTATGACCAAGTGCGCAGAGAAAAATTATAAAAAGTTTATAGAAAATTTAAAACAAATTCATATTAATGTACCATTCTGCGAGGCTATCTATCAAATGCCAAAGTATTCAAAATATCTTAAGGAGTTGCTCTCCAATAAAAAGAAATTAGAAGATATTTCGCATATTTCCTTAATCGCAGAATATTCGCTGTTAAACTAAACAAATTGCCTCAAAAAGCAAATGACCCGGGACGGTTTTCCATCCCGTGTCTATTTGGCAATTCGTTAGTAAAACACACCTTAGCGGATCTTGGAGCAAGCATCAACCTCATGCCTTTTTCATTATTCAAAAATGCAGGTCTAGGAAATCCGAGCCCCACTCGAACGAGTATTCGACTCGCCGATCATTCATTAAAATATCTGATAGGGATAGTGGAGGATGTGCTCGTTAAGGTTGACAAGTTCATCTTCCCGGTATACTTTATTATTCTTGACATCGAAGAGGATGCCAAAGTACCCCTCATACTCGGCCGCCCCTTCCTTGCCACCTCGCACGCAATTATCGAAGTAAGTAACAGAAAGCTCCTCCTTCAGGTTGCAGATGATTAAGTTACTATTAGTATAAATCCCTCGATGCGAAAAACCTTAGAGATTGATGATTTGTGCTTCAATTTAGAAGAATGTTTTGAGAACGAATTTTAATAACTACCCAAGTTAGTTCCCACATCGAGTCACGATTCCAAGCTCGCCGAGCTCTTTTGTGTAGAAGAAAAAGTCTCTCGCTCCAAACAACCCGAACCACTATTTTTTGAGAAATAAAAAATCAAAACTTCTTATGAAGAGCCACCCGTCTTAGAATTGAAACAACTCCCTCCTTACCTAAAATATCTATTTTTAGAAAAAGAGTTTAAGCTACCCGTTATCGTTTCTTCCGAACATAGTGATTCAGAAATTTCTGGATTGATTATAGTATTAAGCAAGCACCGCCATGCAATTGCGTGGAAAATATCGGATATCAAGGATATTAACCCTTCCTTCTGCACTAACAAAATCATCCTTGAAGATAATTCCCGTAACACAGTCCAGCCTCAACGACGGCTAAACCTGAATATGAAAGAAGTCATTAAGGCTGAAGTTATCAAACATTTAGATGCGGGAATCATCTACCCGATATCGGATAGTACTTGGGTTATCCAGTAGAAGTATTGCCTAAGAAAGGTGGCATAATGGTAGTAGCAAATGAAAATAACAAATTAATCCCAAACCGTACCCTTACGGGTTGGCGAATGTGCATTGATTATCGAAAACTCAATGATGCCACCCGTAAGGATCACTTCTCGTTACCTTTTATCGATCAAATCTTAGAACGCCTTTCAGGTCATACCTACTACTGCTTTCTAGATGGTTTGTCGGGATATTTTCAAATCCCTATTTTTCCCGACGACCAAGAGAAAACAACATTCACTTGTCCCTTTGGCACCATCGCTTATCGAAGTATGCCATTTGGTCTTTGTAACGCGCCGACTACATTCCAAAGATGTATGCTGGCAATATTTGATGAATTAGTAGAGGAAGTGATGGAAGTTTTCATGGATGACTTTTCCATTTTCGGAAACTCTTTCAAAAATTGTTTAAAAAATCTTGAGCGCGTGCTACAATGTTGTGAGGAAACAAATCTAGCTCTCAATTGGGAGAAATGTCATTTTATGATCAAAGAAGCATTTGTTCTTGGCCATAAAATATTAGGCAAATCGATCGAGGTTGATAGGGCCAAGATCGTAGTAATTGAAAAACTCCCAGATACAACGAATGTAAAAGCTATTAGAAGTTTCCTAGGTCACTCGGGGTTTTATCGGCATTTTATCCAAAAAGTTTCCAAAATCTAGAAGCCGTTAACCCATCTCCTCGAGAAAGAGTCTTCCTTCCTTTTTAAAAATGAATACCATTTGGCCTTTAAACTTATAAAAGAAAAGCTTATAAATTCTCCGATTCTAGTTATGCCAGATTGGTCGCTACCCTTCGAAATTATGTGCGACGCAAGTGACATTGCGGTAGGCGTCGTATTAGGTCAACGAGTGAGTAAGTATTTCCACCCAATTTATTATGAGAGCAAGACACTCACGTTGGCACAAGCGAACTGCACCACTACCGAGAAGGAGCTTCTAGCTATCGTATTTGCTTTTAATAAGTTTAGGCTGTACATCACACTCTCCAAAGTTATCGTCTTCACAGATCACTCGACGCTTAGATTTCTCTTAAGTAAATCGGAGGCCAAGCCTCATCTTTTGCGATGGATCCTCCTCTTGCAGGAGTTTGATTTAGAGATCTGGGACAAAAGGGGGCCGAAATCTTGGCGGCCGATCACCTTTCCCATTTAGAAACCCCCGCCTCGGAAGCTTTAATAGAATTCGACATTAATGATAAATTTCCCGAAGAGCGCATCCTTGCTCTCGAAAATATAAATTCTTCTTCCACCCATGGTTTGCGGACTTGGCTAACTATCTAAAAGCCCGGGTCCTGCCAAAAGAATTCTCGAGTCAGTAAAAGAAGAAATTCTTTTCTTATTTATAGAATTATTTTTGGGAGGATCCCTTTTTATTTCGTGTTTGCACAGACCAAGTAGTGAGAAGATGTGTCTCGAGTGAGGAAGGTCTAAACATTTTACGGCATTGTCACGAGGGATCAACCGGTGGTCATTATCAAGCGAACCGAACCGCATGGAAGGCGTTGGAGGCGGGCTTTTATTGGACCACACTCTTCAATGATGCTCACACCCTTGTGAGTACTTGTGATAGCTGCCAGCGGTCGGGGAACATCCCTCACCGGGATGAGATGACCCAAAATATTTTCTTAGAATGCGAAATTTTCAACCTATGGGGTATTGATTTTGATGGTCTACTCCCTCCCTCTTTTTCAAACAAGTACATTCTCGTTGTGGTTGTCTACGTATCGAGGTGGGCGTAAGCGCAAGCTCTCCCCTCCAACGTTGCGCAAGTCATCCTTAACTTCTTAAAAAAATTATTTTCTCAATTTTGTACGCCGCGCGCTATAGTTAGTGATCGAGGCACCCATTTTTGTAATAGCCAATTCACAAAATTTTTAGCAAAATATTGTGTCACGCACAAACTATCCAATGCTAATCACCCACAAGCGAGCGGCCAAGTCGAAGTTGTAAATCATGAATTAAAGCAGATTTTAGAAAAAACTGTTTCTATTAATCGGAAGGATTGGGCACTTATGCTCGATGATGCGTTATGGGCCAATAGAATGACGTACAAGACCTCTATCATTTGTACACCATATCAAATGGTTTATGGCAAGGCTTGCCACCTTCCTGTCGAATTAGAGCACCGTGCATTTTGGGCGCTTAAATTTTTAAATCTCGATTCTACGTTAGCGGTCGAGCAAAGGAAATTTCAAATGAATGAATTATATGAGTGGCGAGCGAATGTGTACGAAAACAAAAAATTATATAAGGAGTGAACAAAGTTTTACCACAATAAAAACATAAAATTTCCAAAAACATTTTCGTCGGGCGATCTTATCCTCCATTATAATTCTCGCCTTCGCCTTTTTCCGAGAAAGCTAAAATCACGATGGTTCAGACCCTTTATTGTTAAAGAGGTTTGGTCCTATGGGACAATTCTAATTTCCCACCTGGAAAAAGGTTCCTTCAAAGTTAACGTGCACCTCCTTAAGTTGTATCTTTCGGGAGAGTTAGCTAACGAGAAGAGTGAATCGATATTACTTCCACTTATAATATGATCGGCAATTGGGTCAAGCTGCGCGATCTTAAACAAAGTGCTTTTGGGAGGCACCCTAAAGTTATATTTTCATTGTTTTTGTTTTTGTTCTTAACATGTTTGTAGGTAACTGTCGTTTCCCCGCGCATCTTCAAAATCAGGGAAGCCCTTCCCTCTTCTTCTCCCTTCTCTTTTATCTTGCATTTCTTTTTGTTTGTCTTGCACATTATTTTACTTTTTCTTTACTTCATACTTAGTTTTAAACATTAGGGACAATGTTTAACTTTAAGTATGGGGTGTAAATAGTTCTTAAAAATGTTGTTCTTAATTTAGAAAATCTCCAAAAAAAAGTTTTTATTGTCTTATGTTTTCTATTATTTAAGCTTATAAAACCCAAAAACTAAAAAAAATCGAAAATCAAAAATCAAAAATTTAAATCTTGGAAACGGACGTTTGGGATATCATCCCATCACACCTCCTAGTTCCGTGAGAATCCTTCACCGGGTATATATGGGAAGTCTAAGAATTAACAAAAAATTGTTAGGATTAAAACTATTTTCCTATCTTTTATTATAAAAAATTCAAAAAAAAAAGATAGTATCAAAAATTCAAAAAAAAAAATATCAAAAACTAAGAACAAAAACAAATAAAAAATTCTTATACCCCTCCTAGTTGTTTTTGTTTTATTTCTTAGAAATCTAGTTAAGAATGTTTATAAGCATTTTTAGGTTTTTAATTGGCTAAAATTTTGTTTATCATAGTTTTTTTAATTTTAAATTTTAGGTAATCTTGTTTTACGAATCATCTTATGATTTTAACTTGAATAGAAAAAACTTTTAGCATGTCTTCCTTTTATTTTTAAATGGTTTTATTCTATAGTAAATTTGCTAAACCTCTTTAAATTTCAATTATATTTTCTTCTAGTTTTTTAGATCTTAGGAAATTTAAATTTACTATAATTTGCTCTCAATATAATTTAAATTATAAGCTAGAAATTTTTCCTTTCCTACCCCTTTGTTGGCATAAAAAATGTATTTTAAAAGATCATATATCATGGGAATAAGAGTATAAAATTCATTATTTCTTAAACATATGCATCCAAAATCATTTTAAAGATTATATGGCATGGAGTAAGAGGATAAAATTAATTACTCCTAAACATATACATTTTGAGTTTTTATTATAAGAGAATTAAAAGATTATATGGCATGGAGTAAGTGGATAAAATTCATTACTCCTAAACAAACATATTCAAATTAGAAAATAAATTTTGAGTTTAAAAGATCTCTTCTTATGCCAAATTTCGTGAAATCCCCCTTAGCCAATTATCATTGATCTAGATTTAGTTTAAACTATAGAGAGAGCAATATTTAGTAAGTTATTTTTCCTTAAGTTTCTTTTAAGATAGAGTTCTTATAATTTTAATTTAATCTAGTTTTATAATTTCTACAATTTTGTTAGCTAAATAATAATCTTGAGAAGTCATTGCCCAAACACTCCCTCTCTTTTCAAGTCATCATTAAAATTTAGGACTTAACTCCTAGAATTTATTCTTAACTTAACTTTTGGTTTAAATGAAATTTTAGTTTATAATAAAAAATTTTATGGATGTCTTATAAATTATGTCTCATACTTTTGCTCTGGAATAACAAAACCTCAAGTATGGGGGGTATTTGATAAGTAGTATTAATATAACTTTTTAATTGAATTTTTTGTAATTATTTAATATGAATTTTTCTTTTTCATGTCTATTTTAGGATACAAGTAGTTCTTTTATAATTTTGATTTGATCCTAACTTAATTTTAATTTTTGCATAATTTTGGGAGAAATTGGTGAAATTTATAAGGCACGCCCCCGGTCACGCCCGTGACCAAGGGCGTGTAACCTGAAGATCAAGCCAGATTCGATGTTGCGCTGTTTGAGCCAGTCCACAACAAGTCAGCCCTCGGTCACGCCCGTGACCCAAAGTCACGCCCGTGACCAAGGGCGTGTAATCTTAGAATCTTCCCAGCAAGCTGCCGTCGAGACATGGAGGTGCCATCGAGAAGTCAACATAAGTCACGCCCGTGACCAAGAGGTCAGGGCCGTGACTTTCTCGCGTGATCCCTGCACACCTCAGCGTCGCAAGCAAGACCAACGCTGCATTTAATGAAGCCGCCAGATTACATGCCCATGACCAACATTACACGGGCGTGTTATGCACTTTTCCCCCGCGTCGTCACACAATCCCCACGCCGCTGTCGGATCCGATGTGAACAGTGCTTACATGCCCTTGGTCACGCCCGTGATCGAGGGCATGTAACTTGGAAATTTTTCCTATAAATTCCAGAGCCCTCCTTGAGTCCAGTTTTCAGAAATTTGGAGAGGGGGAGGTGCGTCTAGAGCTGTTAGTGTGCTTTTTCATATTTCTTTCATGTTCTCCCTTACATGTTCTCTCTCTTTTCCTTTCATGCAATGTACTAATTTTCTTTCAATGCAATAGTTTAGTGATCTTGTAAACTTTCCTTGCTTGTGTTGTAATTTTCCTTCAACTTGTAATCATTTTTGGTATCAATAAAATTTAGTTTGCTCTCTTTATTTGTCTCTTTCTACTTAGTAATTTTTCCTTCAGGCAATTTTATTTTTCTTTCTCGTTCCCCTCCACCATGATTAACTAATTCTCATTAGTGCTCGATCGAAATGATCCGAGGATGAGATAATCAAGTTATGATTTTCTAAAGCTCTCTTTTTTCATTTTTGTAAACACTTGAATTACCCTTGATTTTTAACTAGTGAGGCCATATTTTCGATGTATGATTTTTGCTTAAGTTTTCATACTTAGTTAGCCGAGAGGCTCAAAGTATGAATCGATCACCTTAGGGTAAAGAGAGTTGCACGTACCCCGCGAGAGAGGATGACGTAAATCTCCCAGATTGGAGTCAAATCCAATAGTGGGGTTCACAGCGTAAAGCAAGTTTTAGGTAATCAATTATAGGACGAGAGTCTGGTTGATTTTTCCTAAACTTAGTTGGGCATTAACCTCGAGAGAGGCATGTCTGAGATTTAGGAACCTCCACGGTCAAGTAGTTTAAATTAAACAGAATTTGATTTATTTTTCTTTCGCTTGATTATTCTTACTCCAAGGTGACTTTTGATTGAGCACTAATCTCTTTTACCATCGTTTAAACCTTTCGTTTAGTAGCAAATTGTCTCTTTTAGCTAAGTAAACAAAACCTCAAAAATCGTTAGATAAGATAATAGTGATTTTCCTCAAAGTAGAAGTAATCAACGCACCCCGTGGAATACGACCTTAGTATTTATAAATATCTAATATTATAAACAATAAGGTACACTTGCCTTTATCAGATATAGTTTTGGAGAAAATCTTTAACCTTTTGCTTAACTAAAACAACAAATATAGATATCAAGTTTTTGGCGCCATTGTCGTGGACTTTCGGTAGATATATTAAAAAGAGGATAACTATTAATTTTAGTATGCTTCTTTTTATTTTTTTGTAATCTAGTTTTGCTCTTTCCTTCTTTTTTCATTTTTTAGTATAATCTCTTTTCTCTATTAGTTTTTTTTCTTCTCCACCTTTCTTTCTTTTTAGTGTATGACCCGAGGTAGCACTTCGAATATTCCTTTTGATCCAGAGATCGAGTGAACCCTTTAGCGGCGCCGCCATTCTCGTGATCAGTATAATCAATTAGAATTCGAAGAGTCGATAAGGGACCCTAACACAACGAATATGGATTTTAATCCTCCTAATCCTAACGCGCCAAATCCTAATGAGGCCGCGCAACGGACCAGGCCCGTTATGCGAGGCTGAATTTAGAAGGCACGCAATCGAGTATTGTTCGCCCCGTGGTGGCGAACAATAACTTTGAGATCAAGTCCAGCATCATACAAATGGTGCAACAATCGGTGACCTTCGATGGCCAACCGGACGATGATCCAAATTCACATATTTCTTACTTTCTTGAAATTTGCAATACTTTCAAAATCAATGGCGCCACCGATGACGCCATTCAATTACGTCTTTTTCCTTTTTCTATGCGGTCTAAGGCCAAGCAGTGGCTGGGCTCCCTACCTAAGGGGTCCATCACTACATGGGCCTAAATGGCGGAGAAATTTCTCACTAAATATTTCCCACCTGCAAAGACGGCTAAATTACGCACAGACATTGTGTCGTTTATGCAAATCGACTCGGAGAATCTCTATGAAACATGGGAGCGCTTCAAGGAACTTTTGCGTCGATGCCCTCATCACGCACTTTCCACTTGGCAACAAGTGCAATTATTTTATAATGGCTTAAATCTCCAAACGAGGCAAATGATAGATGCGGCCGCCGGGGGAACGTTGAATAACAAAACCCCGGACTCCGCTCAAGAGCTTTTCAAAGTGATGGCCATGAATGCATACCAATGGAATATGCCCGGAGCTAGGCCTAGCAAGCCAGCCGAAATTTTTAAAATAGACGCAAACGCATATTTGGCTTTACAACTAGAGCGCTTAACAAAGCAAGTGGCAGAGATGTCTGCTTCCTCCGCCACCCCTCCTTGGGCTAATAATGTTTTAATTGAAGAGCAGGTTGACTACATGGGAAATCCGCCTCGGCCTTCCTGTAACCCAAACTCCGCTCCGTATAATAACACATAAAATGCAGGTTATAGGAATCATCCAAATTTCTCATGGACAACCAAGGAAATGCTCAGCATCCTCGAAATATTAATCAACCTCCTAATCCCCCTCAAAATTTAAATCCCCAAAATTGTAATCCGCCCGGATATCCACCGCAACAACAAAATCCCTCTTCGCTTGAAGAGGTCTTTGCAAAATATGTTGCTATAAATGAATCAAACATCTGGAACCTCACCCAATCGATCAAAAATTTAGAGAACCAAGTGGGCCAGCTAGCAAAGATGTTCTCCGAGCGTCAGCAAGGAGCACTGCTGGGTAATACAGAGCCAAATCCAAAGGAGAGTGCGAATGTGATTACACTCCGAAGCGGGAAGGAGGTGGTTTCAAAACAGGACAAACCCAAGGTACCTTCTTCTCCTCCTCCTTCTACTCCTATTTTATCATCAAATTTGCCCGCTACGCTAGCTCCGCACGCTTCTAGTTATAATATTCTGTATCTATCTAAGTTTAAGAGCGAGTGTGCCGAGAAAAATTATAAAAAGTTTTTAGGAATTTTAAAATAAATTCATATTAATGTACCATTCTGCGAGGCTATCTCTCAAGTGCCGAAGTATACGAAATATCTTAAGGAGTTGCTCTCTAATAAGAAGAAATTAGAAGATATTTTGCATATTTCCTTAAACGCAGAATGCTCCCTGTTTATACTAAACAAATTGCCTCAAAAAGCAAATGACCTGGGACGGTTTTCCATCCCGTGTATATTTGGCAATTCGTTAGTAAAATACGCCTTATCGGATCTTGGAGCAAGCATCAACCTCATGCCTTTTTTGTTATTCAAAAAGTTAGGTCTAGGAAATCCGAGCTCCACTCGAATGAGTATTCAACTCGCCGATCGTTCATTAAAATATCTGATAGGGATAGTGGAGGATGTGCTCTTTAAGCTTGACAAGTTCATCTTTCTGATAGACTTTGTCATTCTTGACATCAAAGAGGATATCGAAGTACCCCTCATACTCGGCCGCCCCTTCCTTGCCACCTTGCGCGTAATTATCAATGTAAGTAATAGAAAGCTCCTCCTTCGGGTTGGAGACGATGAAGTTACTTTTTGTATAAATCCCTCAATGCGAAACACCTTAGAGAATGACGATTCGTGCTTCTATTTAGAATAATGTTTTGAGAATGAATTTTATTCACTACCCGAGTTAGTTCCCACATCGAGTCACGATTCCGAGCTCGCCGAGCTCTTTTGATTAGAAGAAGAAGTATCTCTCTCCACACCACCCGAACCACTATTTTTAGAGATATTAAAAATCAAAACTTCTTATGAAGAGCCACCCGTCTTAGAATTGAAACAATTCCCTCCTCACCTAAAATATCTATTTTTAGAAAAAGAGTCTAAGCTACCCGTTATCGTTTCTTCCGAACTTAGCGATTCAGAAATTTCTGAATTGATTGTAGTATTAAGCATGCACTGCTACACAATATATTGCATGGAAAATATCGGATATCAAAATTATTAACCCTTCCTTCTGCACTCACAAAATCTTCCTCAAAGATAATTCCCATAACACAGTCCAGCCTCAACGACGGCTAAACCCGAATATGAAAGAAGTCGTTAAGGCTGAAGTTATCAAACTTGTAAACGCGGGAATCATCTACCCGATATCGGATAGTACTTGGGTTTGCCCAGTATAAGTCGTGCATAAGAAGGGCGGTGTAACGATAGTAGCAAATGAAAATAACGAATTGATCCCAACTCGTACCATTATGGGTTGGCGAATGTGCATTGATTATCAAAAACTCAATGCTGCCACCATATGGATCACTTCACGTTACCTTTCATCAATCAAATCTTAGAACGCCTTTCAGGTCATTCCAACTACTGCTTTCTAGATGGTTTGTCGGGATATTTTCAAATCCTTATTTCGCCTGATGACCAAGAGAAAACAACATTTACTAGTCCCTTTGGCACATTCGCTTATCGAAGGATGCCATTTGGTGTTTCTAACGCACCGGCTACATTCTAAAGATGTATGTTGGCAATATTTGACGAGTTAGTAGAGGAAGTGATGGAAGTTTTCATGGATGACTTTTCCATTTTCGGAAACTCTTTCAAAAATTGTTTAAAAAATCTCGAGCGCGTGCTACAACGTTGTGAGGAAACAAATTTAGATCTCAATTGGGAGAAATGTAATTTTATGGACAAAGAAGGATTAGTTCTTGGCCTTAAAATATTGGGCAAAAGGATCAAGGTCGATAGGGCCAAGATCGAAGTAATTGAAAAACTCCCCCTCCAACGAATGTAAAAGCTATTAGAAGTTTCCTAGTTCACGCGGGGTTTTATCGGCGCTTCATCCAAAATTTTTCCAAAATCACGAAGCTGTTAACCCATCTCCTCGAGAAAGAGTCTTCCTTCCTTTTTAACAACGAATGTTATTTGGCCTTTAAACATAAAAGAAAAGCTTATAAATTCTCAAATTCTGGTTGCGCCAGATTGTTCGCTACCCTTCAAAATTATGTGCGACGTGAGTGACATTACGGTAGGCGTTGTATTAGATAAACGAGTGAGTATGTATTTCCACCCAATTTATAATGCTAGGAAGACAGTCACGTCGGCACAAGCGAACTACACCACTACCGAGAAGGAGCTTCTAGCTATCGTATTTGCTTTTGATAAGTTTAGGCCGTACATCACACTCTCCAATGTTATCATCTTCACAGATCACTCCGCGCTTAGGTATCTATTAAGCAAATCGGACGCCAAGCCTCGTATTTTGTGATGGATCCTCCTCTTGCAGGAGTTTGATTTAGAGATCCGGGACAAAAGGGGTCCGAAAACTTGGCGGCCGATCACCTTTCCCGTTTAGAAAACTCCGCCTCGGAAGCATTAATAGATGCCGACATTAATGATAAATTTCACGAAGAGCGCCTCCTTGCTCTCAAAAATATAAATTCATCTTCCACCCCATGGTTTGCGGATTTGGCTAACTATCTAGTAGCCCGGGTCCTGCCAAAAGAATTCTCGAGTCAGCAAAAGAAGAAATTCTTTTCTGATTTAAAGAGTTATTTTTGGGAGGATCCCTTTTTATTCCGTGTTTGCGCAGACCAGGTAGTGAGAAGATGCGTCTCGAGTGAGGAAGGTCTAAAAATTTTACGGCATTGTCACAAGGGACCAACCGGTGGTCATTATCAATCGAACCAAACCACAAGGAAGGCGCTGGAGGTGGGTATTGATTTTGTTGGTCCTCTCCCTCCCTCTTTTTCAAACAAGTACATTCTCGTTGCTGTCGACTGTGTGTCAAGGTGGGCGGAAGCGCAAGCTCTCCCCACCAATGATGCGCAAGTCGTCGTTAACTTCTGAAAAAAATATTTTCTCGATTTGGTACGCCGCGCGCTATAGTTAGTGATCGGGGCACCCATTTTTGCAGTAGCCAATTCAAAAAAAGTTTAGCAAAATATGGTGTCACGCACAAACTATCCAGTGCTTATCACCCACAAACGAGCGGCCAAGTCGAAGTCGTAAATCATGAATTATAGCGGATTTTAGAAAAAAATTGTTTCTATTAATCGGAAGGATTGGGCACTTAAGCTCGATGATGCGTTATGGGCCTATAGAACGGCGTACAAGACCGCTATCGGTTGTACACCATATCAAATGGTTTATGGCAAGGCTTGCCACCTTCCGGTCGAATTATAGCACCGCGCATTTTGGGCGCTTAAATTTTTAAATCTCGATTCTACGTTAGCGGCCGTGCAAAGGAAATTTCAAATGAATGAATTAGATGAGTGGCGAGCGAATGCGTATGAAAGCAACAAATTATATAAGGAGTGAACAAAGTTTTACCACAATAAAAACATAAAATTTCCAAAACGTTTTTTGTGGGGCGATCTCGTCCTCCTTTATAATTCTCGCCTTGGCCTTTTTTCGGGAACCTTTATTGTTAAAGAGGTTTGGTCCTGTGGGACAATTCTAATTTCACACCTAGAAAAAGGTTCTTTCAAAGTTAACGGGCACGACCTTAAGTTGTATCTTCCAGGAGAGTTAGCTAACGAGAAGAGTGAATCGACATTACTTCCACCTATAATATGATCGACAATTGGGTTAAGTTGCACGACCATAAACAAAGCGCTTTTGGGAGGCACCCCAAAGTTATATTTTCATTATTTTTGTTGTTTTTTTTTTGTTCTTAACATATTTGTAAGTAACCGCCATTTCCCCCCGAATCTTTAAAATCAGGGAAGCCCTTTCCCCTTCTTCTCCCTTCTCTTTTATCTTGCATTTCTTTTTGTTTTGTCTTGCACATTATTTTACTTTTTCTTTTATTCATACTTAGTTCTAAACATTGGGGACAATGTTTAACTTTAAGTACGGGGGTGTAAATAGTTCTTAAAAATGTAGTTCTTTATTTAGAAAATCATCAAAAAAAAATTTATTGTCCTATGTTTTCTTTTATTTAAGCTTGTAAAACCCAAAAACTCAAAAAAAAAAAAACAAACAAAAATCGAAAATTTAAATCTTGCAAAGGGACATTTGGGATATCATCCCATCACACCTCCTAGTTCCGTGAGAACCCTACACGGGGTATACCTCGGGAAGTCCAAGAGTTAACAAAAAAAATGTTAGGTTTAAAACTTTTTTCCTTTCTTTTATTATCAAAAATTCAAAAAAAAAAAGATAATATCAAAAATTCAAAATAATATGAAAAACTTAGAAAAAAAAACCAAAAATTCTTATACCCCTCCTACTTGTTGTTTTTGTGATTTTTTAGAAATCTAGTTAAGAATGTTTATAAGCATTTTTAGGTTTTCAATTGGCTAAAATTTTGTTTATCATAGTTTTTTTAATTTTAAATTTTAGGTAATCTTGTTTTAAGAATCATCTTATGATTTTAACTTGAATAGAGATTTTTTTTTAGCATGACTTCCTTTTATTTTTAAATGGTTTCATTTTGTAGTAAATTTGCTAAATCTCCTTAAATTTTAATTATATTTTCTTCTAGCTTTTTAGATCTTAGGAAATTTAAATTTACTAGAATTTGCTCTCAATATAATTTAAACTACAAGCTAGAAATTTTTCCTTTCCTGCCCCTTTGTTGGCATAAAAAAAGTATTGTAGAAGATAATATGTCATGGGAATAAGGGATAAAATTCATTATTCCCTAAACATATGCACCCAAAATCATTTTAAAGATTATATGGCATGAAGTAAGAGGATAAAGTTCATTACTCCTAAACATATACATTTTGTGTTTTTATTAGAAGAGAATTAAAAGATTATATGGCATGGAGTAAGAGGATAAAATTCATTACTCCTAAACATATACAAATTAGAAAATAAATTTTGAGTTTCAAAGATCTCTTCTTATACCAAATTTCGTGAAATCCCCCTTAGCCAATTATCATTGATCTAGATTTAGTTTAAACTATGGAGAGAGCAATATTTATTAAGTTATTTTTCCTTAAGTTTCTTTTAAAATAGAGTTCTTACAAATTTAATTTAATCTAGTTTTATAATTTCTACAATTTTGTTAGCTAAATAATTATCTTGAGAAGTCATTGCCTAAACACTCCTTCTCTTTTCATGTCATCATCATAATTTAGGACTTAACTCCTCCTAGAATTTATTCTTAACTTAACTTTTGGTTTAAATGAAATTTTAGTTTATAATTAAAAATTTTATGGATGTCTTATAAATCATGTCTCATACTTTTTCTCTGGAATAGCAAAACCACAAGTATGAGGGTATTTGATAAGTAGTATTTATATAACTTTTTAATTGAAGTTTTTGTAATTATTTAATATATATTTTTCTTTTTCATGTGAATTTTAGGATATAAGTAGTTCTTTTATAATTTTGATTCTAACCTAGCTTAATTTCAATTTTTGCAGAATTTTGGGAAAAATTGGCGAAATTTACAAGTCACGCCCTCGGTCACGCCCGTGACCAAGGGCGTGTAACCTGAAGATCAATCCAGATTCGATGTTGCGCTATTTGAGCTAGTCCACAGCAAGTCATGCCCGTGACCCAAAGTCATGCCCGTGACCAAGGGCGTGTAGTCTTAGAATCTTCCTAGCAAGCTGTCGTCGAGACGTGGAGGTGCCGTCGAGAAGTCAACATAAGTCATGCCCGTAACCCAGAGGTCACGGCCGTGACTTTCCCGCGTTATCCCTGCACACAGCTGCGCCGCAAGCAAGACCCACACCGCATTTAATGAAACCACCAGATTACACGCCCGTGATAAACATTACACGGGTGTGTAATGCACTTTTCCGTCGTGCCATCACGCAAGCCCCACGGCATTGTTGGATCCGATGTGAACAATGCTTACATGCCCTTGGTCATGCCTGTGACCAAGGGTGTGTAACTTTGATATTTTTCCTATAAATTCAAGAGCTCTCCTTGAGTCCAGGGTTCAGAAATTTCGAGATGGAGAGGTGCTGCGAGAGCTGTTAGTGAGCTTTTTCATGTTTTCCCTTACATGTTCTCTCTCTCTCTCTCTTCCTTTCATGCAATGTACTAATTTTCTTTCAATGCAATAGTTTAGTGATCTTGTAAACTTTCCTTGCTAGTGTTGTAATTTTCCTTCAACTTGTAATCGTTTTTGGTATCAATAAAATTTAGTTTGCTCTCTTTATTTGTCTCTTTCTTCTTAGTAATTTTTCCTTCATGCAATTTTATTTTTCTTTCTCTTCCCCCGCCACCATGATTAACTAATTCCCATTAGTGCTCGATCGAAATGATCCGAGGATGAGATAATCAAGTTATGATTTTCTAAGGCTCTCTTTTTCTGTTTCTATAAACACTTGAATTACCTTGATTTTTAACTAGTGAGTTCATATTTTTGATGTATGGTTTTCCCTTAAGTTTTCATACTTAGTTAGCCGAGAGGCTCAAAGTATGAATCGATCACTCAAGGGTAAAGAGAGTTGCATGCGCCCCTCGAGAAAGGATGATGTAAATCTCCCAGATTGGAGTCAAATATAATAGTGGGGTTCACAGCGTAAATCAAGTTTTAGGTAATCATTTATAGGACGAGAGTGCGATTGATTTTTCCTAAACTTAGTTGGGCATTAACCTCGAGAGAGGCATGTCCGAGCTTTAGGAACCTCCACGGTCAAGTAGTTTAAATTAAACGGAATTAGATTTATTTTTCTTTCTCTTGATTATTCTTACTCCAAGGTGACTTTTGATTGAGCACTAATCTCTTTTACCATCGTTTAAACCTTTCGTTTTGCTTGCAAATTATCTCTTTTTAGCTAAGTAAACAAAACCTCAAAAATCGTTAGATAAGATAATAGTGATTTTCCTCAAAGTAGAAGTAATCAATGCACCCCATGGAATACGACCTTGGTATTTCTAAATATCCTATATTATAGACGATAAGGTACACTTGCCTTTATCAGATATAGTTTTGGAGAAAATCATTAACCTTTCGCTTAACTAAAACAATAATTATAAATATCAGTCACACCCATGACCAAGGGCGTGTAAATACTATTCTGCTCGGCTGGCATAGCGGTGTGGGGCTTCTGTGACGGTGCGGCGAAAATCATGAATTACACGTCCGTGACATTGGGTCACAACTGTGTACTTGGGCGGCTTTATTAAATGCAGTGTGTGCTTGAGTGGTGGCGTAGGTGATGAGTCCCATTTATATATACATTTTTGGACTCATTTGGGCTGGTATTCTAGTCTTTGCACCACATTTTAGGCACGTTTTCATTCATATGTACTATTCCATGTTGGGTGCACTTTTTAGCCCATTCCATTGTGCAATTGCGCTCCTTGTTGTTGAGGGTAAGCACATGGTGCTCCCCTTCTCTTCTTCTATGTTTTTCTGATGCTAGACGTGTATTCCCAGCCATTATATCTTGTATGCAGGTGACCGGTTCATCCTGTTTTCCCCACAATTCATGTCTGTGCATATCGCACGGTCGTGCGTTTCCTTGACAGACGGTCGGTTCCGGTCGTGCGTTTGTGTCTTGGCAGAAAATAGAGCGTCGGAGTTTACTCGTGCATTTAAACGCACGGGCGAGTTTGCCCGTGCGTGAGTAAAACGCACGGTCGACCTGTGTATTCTTGATTTCAGAGCGTCGGATTTTTCCCGTGCGTTTGTACGCATGGGCGGTGTTTATCGTGCATGAGCAATTCGCACGGGCGGCGCAACGTCTTCACCAAGTCAAATTTTATCATTTAATAACGCACGGTCTGCGCACGGTCGTGCGTTCGATCGTGCGTGACCATTTTCTGACAGAATTTCTATTTAAGCCGCAGGTCTTGCCCTATTCGGGATCGATCGTTCTTCCCGCTCCCAGAGCTCCAGCTCCGCGCCTTTTTCGCCGTCCATCGCCGCCCACTTTCAGGAGGTGCTCCGGGCTTGTTCTTCACGCCAATCTTGAGACCGGAGATCAACTCGGCCTCCTCCTTCATCCTAGAGCTTCGAAGGAAGATTTAGCCGCCATTGTCATCAAGGAAGAGGAAGTTTGCAACCTTTACATGATCGTGAGACGAAGAAGATGGGCTCATTGGAGATTCGTGACAGCTCTCTCTACCCCGGACGTAGTTGAGGACCCAGCTTGGACGCGGATTGACAACCTAGCGATTCCAACCGTGACTCCTCAACGAGCCTTCAGATTCGGTCGATTTCTTGCCTTGTTCTTCTCTTATTGATGTGTATATGTTATAGATCTTTATTATTATGATGAAGTAGCACTTAAACTAGTTTGTGTTTCTATTCATTTCATGTCTATGTGAAATACTTTACTGTTTGAGTTGCTTGAGGTGCGCCCCATTCCATCCTCCATCCCGCCTTCACGTTCGTGTGTCGCACTAGCAATTGCTAGTGGCGTGCTTGTCGACGAGGTGCTTGCGACCCTCATCCGTATGCCTACTCTTCCATCCGCCTAGCGAAGCATGGCATAGCGGCCCGTGTAATCCATTCCGACTCCGCCGGTGCGAACCATTCCATTCGTATGCCTACTCTTCCATCCGCCTAGCGAAGCGTGGCATAGCAGCCCGTGTAATCCACTCGCCCTACGAAGCAGCGCGCTCAGGCCTGCATAGTTTGATTCCGCTTGCCTACTCATCCATCCGCCCTTGCGACGCAGTGCGCTCAAGGCCTGCCTAGTCTCCATCCCGCCAAGCGAAGCATTGCATAGCGGCATTGCATAGGAGTAGTGTAATATTTTCTCTTTATTTTCCACAAACCAAATCCCCCGTTCCACATCCATCCGACCAAAGGACTTCGATCTCAAGTCCTGCCTCAATTGTAAACTCCACCTTACTGTGTTCCTTGAGAGATTCGATGCTCGGGGATTACTCCTCATTTTATATTACTTGAACGATCGGTACACTGCCGTTTCGTGCCGCAATCTTACTACCGCCTATAGCGGTGTGCTAAGATTTGCGAATCAAGTTTTTGGCGCCGTTGCCGGGGAACACAGTCGTGTGAGTTTTCTGGAGAGGGAGAGCTGTAAGATAGAAGCCCTTTTGCCTTTGTTTATACCATTTCTTTTGTTTATTTTAGTGTTAAAATTTGATATTTCTATTTCATTTCTTCCTTTAACTAGTTTCTGCTTTTCTATAGCAGGAGTTCATTCAATTCTGGTTGCGTGTAGTTTTATTTTGCAAGGAATTGTTGATTTTTGTTTTATTCACATATTTCTGTGATGTATTCTGAAGCCGAGTGTCGCCTCTATGACACTTTGCGTAGATACATCGACGCCATGACTTCCTTAAATGCTGAGCATTGTATTAGGTGCTTGCTATGTCAAGGTTTAGGCCATATGTTGAAGGATTGCCCTCGCCTGTGCGATCCTTCCCCCTCTGAGGACGTGTACGTAGCATCCCCCCATTTACGGGAGACTACTGCGGACAGACCCACCAGAGTGTTGCCTGGCCCCTACACTGACATCGCACATCTTGCTCGATCTTTGCCCTTGGAGATTACCGAGGAATCTCTCGCCGCGTACTGTTCTTTCATGGGTCCCTCAATCCCCTTTTATGAGCTTCCCTTGAGTGACGATGTGCACTCATTCGATGGTCAACAGGGACAGGATTGGGAACTCATGAATGCACCAGTATCGTGTGCAAATTCTGGTTCTTCCTGCGGGGAGGCGTCTGTGGATATTTTCGCGGAGGCGACTGCTCATTTATTTTCTGATCATGAGAGCAGTCCGGTTCCTCCGCATTCCTTGCAAAATTCTTCTACTCCTATCTTTATTGAGTCGGTTGATGATGTCGTGCGGGTGGTTTATTCGGCGCCTGAGGTTGCGCCAAAGTGGGATGAGGATTTCATTCTCTCTGATGGGGAGTGTGATACCTTTGAACACGATGACGCACCGCGGTGGGATGAGGAGGACTCTCTTTCCGAGGAGGAGGTATTTACTTACTTCTTGGATGGGGACATCCAGCTCACCACTGAGGACCCCAAGCTCCTGGGTTCCCCTCGTTACGACTCATATGATACCGACAGTGATCTGTGCTTGGATCCTGCCGGGAGTGAGACCGGGATCACTCCCCCGATTGATTTTTATTCATGTTCATCTTCCTTTTTATTTCTTAATCCCCTTTCTCTATCTAAGCCTGTGCAGGTTGAGTCTTCACAGGTACTTCAGGAGGACTTGGAGCATTCTGCTCAAGTCAATGATGAGTGCATCCTCTTGTGTGAGGAGGTTGATCCTTCCTCCACAGAGGAAGCCTCATTCATTGCCTTCTCCTCCTGCCGCCCCCCTGAAGACGGTACCTTGCTAGACAAGGATGTTTTTGGTGAGTTGAGTGAGGATATTTCCTCCTCCACTTACATTCTCTACCCTCTACCTGTGAGGAGCAGGTATCTATATTTAGGTAGAGGGGTGACTGTTCTATCACCGTATCGGTACCCTCTACCGACATGGATATTGGGCCAGTTACCTGTCCACTTCTCCTTCCATACTCCCATTAGCTAGAACCGTTTTAATTTAGAATAAGTCGTGCTGGGAGGACAATAACCCCAGTAGTTATCTTAATTTTTCCTGCATTTTCATTTCTTTCCTAATTTTGTTTAGTTAATTGCACTTTATTTTAGTTTTCTATTTTCTTTTGTTTTTGCGGAGCTGACCCAAGCAGGTTCATATTCTGGATGGCGGAAGCTGCTCTTTGTCTTAGTTTTCATGCGTCTTCTGGTATGCTCATTTCTGAGCATGGGTAACTTTTCTTCCCCTGGTCTTTTATTCGATTTTCATGAATACATCATTCGTATCGATTGCTTAGATTAAGTCTGGGGGAAAGCCGCTATATGTGCCCACTCACGTGCACTTTTGCATAGCATGCTAGAAGTATTTTATTTCAATTATTTTATTTGTTCATTTTCACCACACACCACTACACCCACTTTAGCGCGCACTCGCTTGTTTGTATGCTCTTGTATATTCAATTCTTGGCAGTGATGTAGAAATTGCTGTATTAGCCAAAATAATTGCAAGATGGAGTGGAATGTTAACTCCTGCAGTGCTCTAGTTGAGTACTCGTGTTTGCATAGGTATTTGAGTAGAATTAGTTTCTATTTATGCTTCTAATTGATAATTAGTAGATTTGCGTAGATTTTAGTTTATTTTACTCAAAATGGTGAATGTGGTTGAATCTAGTGGTAGCGTGGTATTGTGTGTAAGCGAATGCGAGGTTCATGTTGCTCGAGTCGGGAGGAAGGATTACCTTTCTCGGGGGCTAAGAACTTGCCCCAAGCGACTCTTGAAGCATGGGTGCGAACGATTTGCAAGTTGAGCGTGACGTAGGCCATCTATTTGGCAAGCTTGAGCCTTGTTTTACCATTCCTATACACTAACCATTGCTAGCCCATTTTGTGCCTACCCGATCTTTTGATTCAGCTCCACCATACTTCACCAAGGCCTAAAAGCTAATCCTATTATCGCAACCAAAAATTAAGCTAAAAGCATTTATGAATTGTAATTGTCCAATGCGGTGATGCGAAACTTCAGTGTTGATGTGTAAGTTTTAAAAATGTCTATGTGCTGAAATTTGTGCTATTTGATCTTGGGATGAAAAGAAAAGAAAAAGAAAAGCAAAGAAAAAAATAGATGTATACCACCAGCGTTTTAATTGAAACATCTAAATGGTATTGATTGTTGTAGGCCGTGTGCACACCCGGTTTCAAAGTCATGTGTGGGGATGTGTTACACGTGTATTATTGAGGCTGCTATGATTTAGCATTTTTGTGTGCTCAATTGGGTTGCGATTAGCCTTCACGATTATCTTTGCATTCCAAACCGTAACCCAAGCCTCATGTAAACCTAAAGTCCTATCGATTCGTCTTGTGAGTTCACTAGCGCCGTGGAGAGAGTGTGACCGGGCGAGCTTATGGTTCTCGACGTTGATGGATTTCAACGGAGATAATTCCGAGTTCCGGTCTTGGGTAACATTCACCTTCGCGACTTGCTTACTTTCGTACTACGTGTGACCACAAGATTCACCAACATTCCATTTTTGAGTAAAAATAAATTTCTTTTTACGCATTTACACTTTTATAAATTAGCTAGCATATGTAGAAACTTCTTCTAATGAACTTCTATGCACACAAGTATGCAACTTCGCATTCTATTCCATGTTTGCAATTTTTTGGCTAGCTATGCTTTTCCTGCTCCGCCGGATTTGTTTGCTCGGGAGGAGCAAACTGGTAAGTCTGGGGGTGTGATGAGTCCCATTTATATATACATTTTTGGACTCATTTGGGCTGGTATTCTAGTCTTTGCACCACATTTTAGGCACGTTTTCATTCATATGTGCTATTCCATGTTGGGTGCACTTTTTAGCCCATTCCGGTGTGCAATTGCGCTCCTTGTTGTTGGGGGTAAGCACATGGTGCTCCCCTTCTCTTCTTCTATGTTTTTCTGATGCTGGACGGGTATTCCCAGCCATTATATCTTGTATGCAGGTGGCCGGTTCGTCCTGTTTTCCCCAGAATTCATGTCTGTGCATATCGCACGGTCGTGCGTTTCCTTGATGCACGGTCGGTTGCGGTCGTGCGTTTATGTCTTGGCAGAAAACAGAGCGTCGGAGTTTACTCGTGTGTTTTAACGCACGAGCGAGTTGGCCCGTGCGTGAGTAAAACGCACGGTTGACCTGTGTATTCTTGATTTCAGAGCATCGGATTTTTCCTGTGCGTTTGTACGCACGGGCGATGTTGATCGTGCGTGAGCAATTCGCACGGGCGGTGCAGCGTCTTCCCCAAGTCAAATTTTATCATTTAATAACGCACGGTCTGCGCACGGTCGTTCGTGACCATTTTCTGACAGAATTTCTATTTAAGCCGCAGGTCTTGCCCTATTCGGGATCGATCGTTCTTCCCGTTCCCAGAGCTCCAGCTCCGCACCTTTTTTGCCGTCCAACGCCGCCCACTTTCAGGAGGTGCTCCGGGCTTGTTCTTCACGCCAATCTTGAGCCCGAAGATCATCTCGGCCTCCTCCTTCATCCTAGAGCTTCGAAGGAAGATTTAGCCGCCATTGCCATCAAGCAAGAGGAAGTTTGCAACCTTTACCGGATCGTGAGACGAAGAAGACGGGCTCATTGGAGATTCGTGACAGCTCTATCTACCCCGGACGTAGTTGAGGACCGAGCTTGGACGCGGATTGACAACCTAGCGATTCCAACCATGACTCCTCGACGAGCCTTCAGATTCGGTCTATTTCTTGCCTTGTTCTTCTCTTATTGATGTGTATATGTTGTAGATCTTTATTATTATGATGAAGTAGCACTTAAACTAGTTTGTGTTTCTATACATTTCATGTCTATGTGAAATACTTTACTGTTTGAGTTGCTTGAGGTGCGCCCCATTCCATCCTCATCCCGCCGTCACGTTCGTGTGCCGCACTAGCAATTGCTAGTGACGTGCTTGTCGACGAGGTGCTTGCGACCCTCATCCGTATGCCTACTCTTCCATCCGCCTAGCGAAGCGTGGCACAGCGGCTCGTGTAATCCATTTCGACTCCGCCGGTGCGAACCATTCCATTCATATGCCTACTCTTCCATCCGCCTAGCGAAGCGTGGCATAGCGGCCCGTGTAATCCACTCGCCCTACGAAGCAGCGCGCTCAAGGCCTGCATAGTTCGATTCCGCTTGCCTACTCGTCCATCCGCCCTTGCGACGCAGTGCACTCAAGGCCTGCCTAGTCTCCATCCCGCCAAGCGAAGCATTGCATAGCGACATTGCATAGGAGTAGTGTAATATTTTCTCTTTATTTTCCACAAACCAAATCCCCCGTTCCACATCCATCCGACCAAAGGACTTCGATCTCAAGTCCTGCCTCAATAGTAAACTCCACCTTACTGTGTTCCTTGAGAGATTCGATACTCGGGGATTACTCCTCGTTTTATATTACTTGAACGATCGGTACACTGCCATTTCGTGCCGCAATCTTACTACCGCCTATAGCGTTGTGCTAAGATTTGCGCATCAGTAGGATAAATTAGAGATCACACAGGATGAATCACATCTGTGATTTTCTGGAACACGGGCGTGACTGAGGTCAACTCAACACAGAATCTCCACCTGGATACGGCAACGGATGGGAGTGATCTTTAAGTTGACACGCCCTTGGTCGTGGGCGTGACCGAGGGCGTGTAATTGAACACGGGCGTAACTTGTTGTGGATGAGCTCGAACTGCACGACAACAACACTGGACTGGCATTAAGATTACACGCCCTCGGTCATGGGCGTGACTGAGGGCGTGACTGAGGGCGTGACATGCATTTTGACCAAACTTGTCCCAAAAATTTGAAAATTTAGAAATATGCTAAATTAGATTTAAATTGCATAAAAGAACTGCTTATAAACTAAAAATGACATGAAAAAGAAAAATTCATATTACGTAAATACTAAAATCTATAAATAAAATTCATATAAAAACTACTTATCAATATACAACCCCCTTTACATAGGGTTTTCCAAAGATTATGCAAGACAACAAAAGGGAACCATTTCTACCCTTAATCACATCAATCTTCTCGCCAACAATTTGCCTATCTTCAAATAAAGTAAACCACATAAAAGATTGGCATTATAACAATGCTTTGGCTGCAATAAAACATGCATAAATTTAGATCCTAATGCGATTTAGCAAACATCCACCACAGATTTGTGCCAAAAGTCACAAATAGGCTTCACCACTATGCATAATCCGCAATGCTTTTTAATTCTAATGCAAGCATTCTGGGGAATCAATCTAACACCTAGTGTAACACCCATATTTCTATAAGTTAAAATGTGAAATCTACAATCTACAGCGCCCCGATGTAGAGGTACCACTGGCGATACCAAACATTAAAGCTAGTTCTATTTTAAGAGTTTCTATGTTATCTACCACACCTCCGATAGTGCTACCGCTGTATGGTACCCTTTCAAAAACTCGACTTGGGTACTAAGCAGACCTATGAGCTACCATAGCGTGATAGATCCCAGACATGCCAAGATATTTAATCTTGCAATTTTGGTCGTATGACCATCCTAATGGTTGATTTGACGATTCCGATATGAGCGACTGAGGGTGTATAAGAGGCCAAACCTATTTTCTTTGAGGATGCATTGATCTTTTTTGGCTAGGTCACGAAAGGGAGAAGGGGGGTTGTCACTCACGTGAAGGAGGAGGGCGGCTGGAGCTCTGCCACTCAGATCAACGAGCCATCACTGGAGAAGGATTCCTTGGTTCACTGCTTTTCTCCTCCGCCTTAATTTCTCGAGATCCCATGGCTCTGATACACGCTCCAGATGTAATAAACCTCTGCTTCTGGTGAATAGGATACATATATAATTTCCTTAAATATTTCTATGTATTTCCCTTTAATTTGTGATTGTGTGAAACTAATATTGGGGCATGTGATCCGATTCAGTGATGTTTACATGATTTTTCTTGGGGGAAAGTTTTCTAGGGAGTGCGAGGATTTAAGGCCATATTGATACTAGGATGGGTGATTTCGAAGCCTTGAGAGGGCTAGGATCTTTGATTTTATGTGTTCTGGAAGATACCACCAGACAGTAGTGCTACTGTATGTGTTTGCTCCCAGATAACCTATGTTGGGTGCTTCTAAGCATGGGTGGCCCCACATTGAGACATGCCCGAGAATGTTCCAGTGCATGTAAATTGTGCAAACCCTCCTAAAGCCCTATTTTGTTTTGTGCTCACCTCGCTGCCGCTTGGATCGATTCATTGCGATTTCAACATTGACCACTTAAAGCCTAGCGTACTCATCTGTGCACACATTGTCGGTGCCATGTGTCATCGTGAAATTTCCTTTCTAACTTCCCACCTTATCCATTCATCTTCATCGTCAAAGAGGTGTGTTGCCTCTTCCAGCATCCTCACCATCCCTGACAGACGACCGTGCAAGTAGAGGAGCTACTCGAGAAGGTATCCAACTTATCAAACTAGGAGCAGTTCGGATTTGTATTTCAGTATAGTTTAACTTACCAGTTCAGTTCCACTGTTCCATCACTGCCGTCGATTGATTCTTCCATGGATTTCTTGAACTTAAAAACTCGGACACAGCTTGTCTCCAAGCTCATTATTTCAGAAACATAGGAATTAGAAATGAAGAAAAACAAAATTAGATCGGTGAAGTGAAGATCTAGACTCTAGAGAAAATCGATCCCTAAGGACCTTAGGTCCATAACAGTAGTGGGCCTACATCCCTACAACCTGCAGGGGAATTTCTATTTCCTCCTTATAATTTTGATTGCTTTCTTGCTTTGATTTGGTTCAGCCATGTAATTGTTACTATGTTACATGTATTAGATTTCATCTTGCTTGCTTTGATTAGTCATATGGTTCATTTTAACTTGATTTTGATATCAAATTTCACTCTAGAAGATTTATTATGAAAAGAGCTTTTGAGTTTTTTAGTATGCAATAATATTTCTTTTGTGTTTACTCCAAATCTCAATGCAAAACAAACATTCATGGAATCACAAACATTCATCCAGCACCCAACAAGTAAAGTTCCCATCCTTTCCTTTGTAAAGATCTGATTCACTATTCCCCTTAATTTATAAATTACAATATAATTGCCGAAGAAATATGCTAAGTCAATATTAACTAGTACAATTGCAGAAGAAATATGCTTTCTATTCCTTCAAACCAAAAGTTTAAACTGTAATCGACTAAATGGGTTCCTTTCTCCTATTGTTGTAATCTCGTTTATCAAACTTAAATTATATACATCGTATAACCTTAATTGGAAAAGGAGTTCATTTTTCATGGAGCTTCATCCCACTTGTTTAGAAATTGAAATTTTATGTCTTGTGTAGCTTTAATTATTGTGCTGGGCTGAGTGAAAATCCTAGTTCTGCCCTTGCTTCCTGGCACTGTAGATGATAATGGGAACCTTGAAATGGTTGAATGCTATACTGAGAGATTGATGTCATGTAAGACTGGATGTTCATGGATTATGTAAGGTACCACCGGGCAGTAGTCCTACCGCCAACGATAACTCATTGAAACAGATCAGTGAGGAAGTTGCTTTAATTCTATGATTGGAAATGGAAATACATGTATGAGAGTTGACTGATGGAGAGTTGATAATGGTATTGATAAATCCGATGATGATTGATTGGGATCGTAATGGGATAATGTGATTCATGATGAGCATGAGTTTAGGATTATGGGGGAACAACGTCTCGATGGGAGAATCTATATAATTAGATAATGGTCCTATGATTCAAGGAGATGTTTATTGATGTTACTTATGATACACCGAGCAGAGCATGATGATTCATATTGAGTTAAGGTGACTAGAGGCCTTCTAGGTCATGAGGGACCTTACCTGTTCTTTGGGTATGAACTCTGCTTGGAAATGACCTATCGTGTGCATACATATTGCATCGAGGATTTGATGATCTACAATTTCCCATACGTGCAATAATCGTTTGGGACTGTGATGGTGAAACAAGTGTTGGTTAGAAATGGGTGCACCCGACAACTTCCACAACTTTGTAGTTTTGGTCTTCTACGAAACCTAAGAGCGGGCAACAGGGCCCCCATGTCCTTGTGATGAGTCCCCGTGGAGTTTGTTGTTCCATATGCGGGTAATGAGTTCCCAATAGGGTTATCAGAATCGATCACTTTGTGACAGGCCATGGGATAGGCAAAAACAACGAAAAAATGTTTGTCGTGACTTGACTTCATCGTCCCAATGCGCAGAAGCATTTGATGTTGAGCCCGATATGGTGACCAAGGATATGACCATATGTGTGTACCTAGGCTGGCATAAATGCTCACACCTTGTGAAATGGTATTTGCATACACCATTGTATGCATGCTTGTGTGCACAATAGGTGGCAATGTTGATTGGGTATTAGTTGTATGTCTTGTAAGTACTTTCAGGTACTGTATTCTATTTTGGTAATTCTTGTATTGAATGTATTAATTTGTTTTGAGAAACTAATGGAGTGATGATCATGGGTGATCACAGTTTCTGGGAGGCATCGTCGAGCAGTAATCCTACCGCTGATAATAACTCTGAGACAACGCTATAACAAGAATGCATATCATGCTATCGTGTAGAATGCTTACATGTTTTATCGGTTTACTTACTTATTTTATATATAATGAATTGTTGACTTGCTAGGTGACGTAGTTCTCCAGGGTATGCTAGGACGACCGAGAGGAGGGGTGTTGTTACATAGTTTGTGGTTAGCTCATAAATGACCCTCCGTGCATCGCTTTTGTTGATTTTTTTGTAGGACAAGATTCCAATGCTATAGCACGCTAGACAGCTATAAAAGCCAAGAATTATGAAGTGTTTCCTTTACCCTTCTCCTCATGTTGTTCTTTCCTTTGAATATTTTGCCGGCCTGTGAGCTGAGATAGCTTAGGATTTTACATGCTTTGGATGATATTTTTGTATGGCGATAAGGCCAAAGACTTTTGTTTTGATGTGTTGAATAAATGTGGACACATTGAGTTATGGAATAAGTTTCCGTTGTTTCACGTTAGTTTTTTAGCTTTGTTGGTTTTATTTTCTTATCTCACTTTATAATACTCCACTAATTGCGGTTATATGTTTGTGGGGCCTGACCGAACCCATAATATACGACTATTGTAGATGGGGTGTTACAATTTGATATTATAGCTAGGTTTAGAGGTTCAAGACCGATAGGTGGCGGTTTAGTGTATTTATACCATTAAGAAGAGTTGTTCACATATGATTACTTGTTGGGACCATGAGTGTCCATGTGATTGATGGTCAATTATTGTAAATAATTTGACATGCTATGTGCCTTGCACTAGAGTGTTGTTGGTGAAGCATTTGTAGCATATGTTGGAGAACCAACCTACAAAGTTATTCTATTCCCAGAATGTGCTCGCAGCATCTGAATTTGAGGACGTATGTCCCGATGAAACTTCTAGGAGCATCACTCAGAGAGAGAGAGAGAGAGAGAGAGAGAGAGAAAGTGAGAGAGAGAGAGAGAGATCATGTGATAGAATTAAATGCTCTAGGATATAATTATTATTTCATAGCATGGGTGATTGAATCTAATACTAGGTTACTAACCGTTGGAAATTTGTTGGAGGATTATGAGTATGGTTTTGACAGTTAATTTGAGACGTGCAATGTTATTGAGTGCAAGTCCCTAATGGTGTGAGTAACTGATGCGCAAAACTATGCCTACAAATGACAACGACAAGTGTGCCGTGTTGTGTGTAGTATAGGTTTATAAAACCAAAGTCGTATTAGACTCGGGGCAGTTGAATACTCTTACTTCAAGAAAATATCTATTATTTTATCAATAGAACTTTGGATTGGTTTTTGTACTAAAGAGAGAGAAGAATTAAAATGAAGATTAAAACAATAATTTGGATGATTAGCATTCAGTCCTGAATCACCTTAGAATAAAGATAACAAGAATAAATTAAGGCTCTAATTCTCTTCCAAAGAATTGCTTAGACCGTGGAGGTTCCCATATTCTGAGCGCACCTTGGGTCGAGGATACGCCCAGCTGTGTTTAGGTAGATCAATCGAGCTTTCGCTCTAGAATCAAAACCCCTATTACTCGCTTTACCGAGGTGAACCCCTCTATTAGATTTGACTCCAATCCATGAGATTTATGTCATCCTCTCTCGAGGGTTGCAATCAACTCTATTTATCCTTGAATGATCGATTCGCCTTACGAGATTGTTCGGCTAACTAAAGAATGAAAACAAGAACGAGAATCATATATCGATAATATGATCTCATTATGTTAAAATCTAGGATAAATTGTAAGTATTCTAAAGAGGGAAAAAGTCAAACTAAATTCGATTCATGAAGTTTATTATTCCTTGGATCATCTCGACCGAGTACTAATAATAATTTAGATACTAATTGAGATTAAGAAATTAACAAAATTAAAAGAGTACATGATAAAATAAGAGGGGAATAAGAAATTAAGAGAACTAATTTTATTGATTTGCAAAAGAAAAGAAATACAGGCAATTGAAATGAAAATTATAACTATTGAAATGAAAGTACAATAACATGAAAGAAAGAAGGATTACAAGAACTACTAAAAACATGAAAATAATATAAGAAATGAAGAATCTAACTCCTAAAAATTTGTTTCTTGAGTTGTAGGGGAGCTGGCTTTAAATAGCCAGAAATTTGAGGTTACACGGCCTTGGTCACGCCCGTGACCAAGGGCGTGTAAGGGTGTGATCGGTGATGGTGCGGAGAGGGCGCGTTCTTGCTTCAATGCGGGCATTCTGTGCGCTTCACGCCCTAGGTCACGCCCGTGACCTAGGGCGTGTAATCTTTAATCTGGATGCTGGTGGGAATCTTCGGCGGGAAGAAGCGCGGGATGACTCACGCACGTGACTGGATGTCACACCCGTGACTGAGGGCGTGTAATTTTTATTGACGTGGCGGCTTATTCTGGATAAAGGAGGCGGGTCATGGTCGTGACTTGGGTCACGCCCCTGGTCACGCCCGTGACCTGGGCGTGTACTTGGCGAATCATCACGGAATGAACCCGATGTGGCGGAATTGGGTCTGGAGCACATCTTGGGTTGTCACGCCCTTGGTCACGCCCGTGACCTTGGGTGTGTACTTTGGAATTTTTTCTCAAAAGTGCCCAGCTTAAGTTAGCTCATAGAAGTTAAAAGAAACAAATTAAAATAGATAATTCATATAAATTTCATAAATTCGTATTAAAATAGTATTAAAATTATACTAAAAGATGAGTAAGAAAAGTACTCATCAAACACCCCCATACTTGAGCTTTTGATATTCCAGAGCAAAAGAATGAGGAAAGAATAACAAGACATCGATATTTTTTTTAATTAACTAAGATTTCATTAAACAAGAGTAAGTTAAAAGTAAATTCTAGGAATTCAAGAATTAAGTCATAAGTTATGGTGATAATTCAAAAAGAGAAATTTGTTTAGCTAACTACTTCTCAAGATAACTATTTAGCAACCAAAATTATAGAAATTTTCAAACAAAATTAGATTGAAATTATAGACACTCTAACATAAAAGAAGCTTAAGGAGAAGACACCTACTAAAATATTGCTCTCTTAATAATTTTATTTAGGACTAGATTCAATAGAAATGGCTAGGGATGGGTTTTAACAAAATGGCAAAATGAAAAGATACTAAAATAGAGGTGATGAATTTTATCCTCTCACCTTATTCGAATATGAATTTGTATATGTTTAGGAAAATAATGAATTTTATCCTCTTATTTTCCATGCCATATAATCTTACAAAATTTCTCTTCAATCAAAAACCCAAAATGTATATGTTTAGATGGAATGAATTTTATCCTCTTACATCATGACATATAGTCTCTTAATTGATTTTGGGTGCATATGTTTGGGGAATAATGAATTTTATCCCCTTATTCCCAAGACATATGATCTTTTACTACACATTTTTTTATTTGATAGTAAAGGGTGAGGGTAGAGAAGTACTTCTAGTTTATAAATTAAACTATTTTGAGAGCAATTTTTTTAGTGGAATGAAATTTCCTAGAATCTTAAAGTTAAAAGAGAATATAATAAAAATCTAGAGATGTTTAGCCAATTTACCACAAAGTGAAGTTATTTAAAATTAAAAGGAGAAGTAGTGCTAAATAAATTCTCAAATCGAATAAAAAAAATGTTTCTTAAAACTAAATTACTTCAAATTTAAATTTAACAACTTTTGATAAAACAAAATATTAGCTAAATTAAAAATGTAAGAATACTTATAATCAAACCTCAAACTAGATTTCTAGAAAAATAAAAACGACAAGTAAAGATTAATATATATTTTTGAAAAATTCCTGGACTTCCCAAGGTCTACCCGGTGAAGGGCTCGCATGGTACTAGGAGATACGATGGGATGTTATCCCAAACCTCCCTTTCCAAGAATTTAGATTTAAAAAAAAAATCTTTTTTTTTTAAAACAGAAATAAATACTAGAAAGCTACGCTACATCCCCATACTTAAAATTAAACATTGTCCCCAATGTTTACAACTAAGTATGAAGAACGCGTGAAAAGAAAATGCGTAGAAAGAAAAATGCATGAAAACTAAAGATAAGCAAGGGGTGCCTCCCAAGAGCGCTTTCTTTTTCCCACCTTTAAGCTAGACGGTTAGTGTTAGCTAAATGAAAAATTGAAAAGAGAAGTGCACATGCAATTCTCTTAATTCACATTTAGGTGAATGTGCCTACGTCAGTCGCCCGGCTAATCCTCCGTTTAACATGTGATTCTCCTTTTGTCTTTGGACTTGAATATGCAAATCAAAATCACCTATACATACCTGAGTTGATTTGGAAATATAAAGATGAGAGGCATATGGATCATTTATTATTTGGGGGTGGCAATGGCTCATCTTCAACCTGAAAATTATTATTATATAGAGAATCACAAATAAACGAGTCAGAAAATTTTCGCACGGAGGAGGCGCTTGCGTAAATATATGATCAAGCTCCGGTTGTTCATTTTCTAAAGAAATATTTTCTTTAGAAGAATCTAGTGCAATATCAAGCGGAATAAAATTTTCGGACACAAAGTTTTCATGATTTTTCGGTTGAACTAAAATTGAAGATTTTTGTGAAAATTCATGACAAATAAAAGAAAATCTGGGCGGAGTAGGGGAAGAAACTTGTTCTTCTTCTACTTCATCCGGGGCGCCCATAACAATAAGAAATTCTTGGTACAATAATTTTTCTTCATTTTCGGTAAAAGAAATTATGGGATTACATGAAACCACATGTTGCTCCATAACTAAATTATCCAAAGATGGAGAAAAGGAACTAGACGAAATAATGTTCTCATCTAAATTTTGGGGGAGAGTATCAAATTGAATTGGTGGAAATTCCACAAAATTAGAGTTCAAAACTTATGGCGCAAAAGAGGAAGAACAAAATTCGGATCTAAAGATTCATCTTCATTGCTCTGAAAACTATCCGGGTAAGCTTGCCACCATGAATAATCTACTTCAGAGCTAGAAGAAAAATTATTAAAAACCAAAAAATTATTCACGTGAAAATTAGAAAAAACATTTTACTCAAAGTTGCAAAAATTATTTTCTTGAAAAGAGGAAAAAATATGATCGTAATTATTATCAAAATTATTTGCATAAGATTGAGAAAAATTATTTTCATAATAAAAATTTTGAGAAAAAGAATGAAAATCACTTTGATGAGGCACACCACAATAATTGTAACTAATTTGGCGCTCTCGTGCAGTTTTCAAAAGATTAACAAGGTTTTGAAGCTCGACAACTTTTACGGCCAATTCAGATAACCTAATTTAATAAAAAGAAAACAACCTTCACTTAAATGAATGGAATTTTAGAGGGGATAGAGAAGAGAAATGATTTATAAATATTATTTTTTCAAAAAGCGGGTTAAATTAGTCCCGAACTTCTCGAGGTCTACCCTGTGAAGGGTTCACACCGGTACTAAGAGATATGTTGGGGTGATATCCCAAACCTCCCTTTCTAAGAATTTAAATTGCGCCTTTTAAGATTTTTTTAAAAAAATTTAGAAGAAGGGGGAAAAGAAAAAGAGCGATAAAATTAATAGATATTTCTTTTTTCGAAATATCAACCCAGGTTCCCTGGCAACAACGCCAAAAACTTGATGCGCAAAACTATGCCTGCAAATGACAACGACAAGTGTACTGTGTCGTGTGTAGTATAGGTTTATAAAACTAAGGTCGTATTAGGCTCGGGGCAGTTGAATACTCTTACTTCAAGAAAATCTCTATTATTTTATCAATAGAACTTTGGATTGGTTTTTGCACTAAAGAGAGAGAAGAATTAAAATGAAGATTAAAACAATAATTTGGATGATTAGCATTCGGTCTTGAATCACCTTAGAATAAAAATAACAAGAATAAATTAAGGCTCTAATTTTCTTCCAAAGAACTGCTTAGACCGTGGAGGTTCCCATATTCTGAGCGCACCTTGGGTTGAGGATACGCCCAGCTGAGTTTAGGTAGATCAATCGAGCTTTCATTCTAGAATCAAAACCCCTAAAACTCGCTTTGCCGAGGTGAACCCCTCTATTGGACTTGACTCCAATCTGGGAGATTTATGTCATCCTCTCTCGAGGGTTGCAATCAACTCTCTTTATCCTTGAATGATCGATTCGCCTTACAAGCTGGTTTGGCTAACTAAAGAATGAAAACAAGAACGAGAATCCTATATCGATAATATGATCTCATTATGTTAAAATCAGGGAAAAATCATAAGTATTCTAAGGAGGGAAAAAGTGAAACAAAATTCGATTCATGAAGTTTATTATTCCTTGGATCATCTCGACCGAGTACTAATAATAATTTAGATACTCATTGAGATTAAGGAATTAACAAAATTAACAGAGTACATGATAAAATAAGAGTGGAACGAGAAATTAAGAGAACTAATTTTATTGATTTGCAAAAGAAAAGAAATACAAGCTATTGAAATGAAAATTATAACTATTGAAATGAAAGTACAATTGCAAGAAAGAAAGAAGGATTACAAGAACTACTAAAAACATGAAAATAATGCAAGAAATGAAGAATTTAACGACTAGAAATACGTTTCTTGAGTTGTAGAGGAGCTGGCCTTAAATAGCATGAAATTTGAGGTTACACGCCCTTGGTCATGCCCGTGACCAAGGGCATGTAAGGGTTGTGATCGGTGCTGGTACAGAGAGGGCGCGTTCTGGCTACAATGCGTGCGTTACGTGCACGTCATGCCCTTGGTCATGCCCGTGACCTAGGGCATGTAATCTTTAAATCTGGCTGCTGGCGGGAATCTTCGGCAGGAAGAAGTGTGGGACAAGTCACGCCCGTGACTGGATGTCACTCCCTCGGTCACGCCCGTGACCGAGGGCGTGTAATTTTAATTGACGTGGTGGCTTGTTCTGGATGAAGGAGGCGGGTCATGATCATGACTTGGGTCACGCCCGTGTGTACTTGGTGAATCTTCATGGAATGAACATAGGGTGGCGGAATCGGGACTGGAACACATCTTGGGCTGTCACGCCCTTGGTCACGCCTGTGACCTTGGGCGTGTTCTTAGGAATTTTTTCTGAAAAGTGCATAGAAAACCTGTAAAACATAAAATGAGCTTAAGTTAGCTCATAGAAGTGAAAAGAAACAAATTAAAAGAGATAATCCATATAAATTTCATAAATTTGTATTAAAATAGTAATAAAATTATACTACAAGATGAGTAAGAAAAGTACTCACCAGCAACACTATTTTATGAATTTTAATCATTTGATTTAGGTTTGGTAGCTAATCTGTAAGGAGTTCATTCATATATGTTTGGAATGACTATCTCACCACGGTTGGTAGAGCCATTTGGAGATTGTGAAAATTTGATCTCATGAATAATAGCTTTGCACGACATGGGATGTTATGTCATTAATAACAGTTGGCATATATGATTGAAGAATTATTATCCTAGTAAACATGGTAGTGAACTGATGATATTGGTATCGTCCTTCATGTGCAACAAGATAGTTTGATGTTCAGGATAATGTGACTAGTTTCTTATGATGCTGATTTCGAGTAATCCCATATGAGTGGTAGAGAACTATAATGATTATGATGATTTCAATTTGAGTATTAGAATATTTGGATGAGAATTATTAATTATTATTCCCTTGGTGTAACATGGTATAATTTAATATGTTGAATAAATCCATAAGAGGCTAAGAATCTTGATGATGTATGCTTGGCCAGAGAGTCCTTTATTGTGTTGTTTGCTTACATTTTATATGTTATGGTTTATTCAAGGACCGTCGTTTAGATGTCTTCTTTTGCATTAGGTGATCAGTGATGATGGTGTAGCAATGACCCTTGTAATTGCTGACAGGTCACTATCGGGTTTCGATGAGATGTTAAGTGAGGTGGCGGTGGTTGAAGAGACAACTCAAGGCATTGTATTGATTGCCATCATAACACCAGTTACTATTGTTGATGTGCAAGAGCCCATTGTTTGAACTAGTACGTTTGGTTGGGGAGTTTTGTGCATTATTGATGACTGGCTGAAACATTTCTTGGGTTTCAACCCACCTATATTCAAGGGAATTGGTTCACCTACCAATACTAAAGATTAGCGATCATGAAACAAGGGTCTCATGGTTACGATGATAATCCTCGAGGAAGAGATGGTGATCATTGCATGCTTCATGATATTTGGAGATGCAAAGTTGTAGTGGAATGAAGAGTGCGATGGACATTTAGCTAGATGATCCCTAGCATAGATCAGTCTGGAAGAATTCTCAACTACATTTTGGGCACACACAATACGATGACCGCTCATCTCTTTCTACAATAAGAATGTTTGATGCTGAGAAAATTTGATTTGTCCGTGGAGTCTTACCTCCAGGAATTTATGAGATCAAGACATTATGTAGAGGATGTTACATGCATTGATATAGAGATAGCTTTGTACTTCTTCAAGGGCTTGCACAATGAGCTGAATCCCCCTTTGTGTGAGTATGAGTCCATGGACTTCTATGCTTTGGTTGTGTTGGTTTAATCTTTACAATTAAATATTTCTAAGGCACAAAGACATAATGTTGTAGCAGTCGAAATTATGAGGCTTAGTTGTCCCGTTCCTGTAAGGGCATATAAATGTTGATGTTATGGCTGGCAGGAAGAGATTCTTCCCTTAAAAGCCAGGTTCAGGAAGGGAAGCAGTGATGACCGGGGCACCAGGCCGTGGACCTATAATGCATTTCGCCTATAGCGAAAAGCGTCACGTTGCTCGCAATTGTCATGAAATAGCACCCAAAAAGAATGTTAGTCAGGTAGTGGAGTAGTTTGGATCTCGCTTTATATTGTGTCACTTATGTTGCGAACTCTATTTTGATAAAATTAGAAAATCTCGAGTTTGCAAAATTTTTTTTGGCGTATGTTTTGCATAATTATGAAAGTCTGACTCATATTATGTTTAGTATTGTAATGAATGTGAGATTTATATTCATACAATTTTGTTTGCACGACAACCTTAGGGAACCGTTTGAGTATTGAGCATACATGAGATATTGAATATTTCTTCATGTTCAAATCACGTGTAATGGTTGTGATTTATTTTGCGGTCACCTGAATCTTGTTCTTGAAAATTTGTGTGTAGAATAATTCGTGATATGATATGATCTTTAAAGTGAAATCAAATTTAATGTGAAATCATTAGTGGATGAATGATTTGACATTTTGTTTAAATTTTGATAATATTTAGAACGTTTCGACCTAAGTAAATGTGATTTGGTGAAGATGTGTTTTCTTGCACGATAAGAGTCCTTTGTGATTTATTTATTGACCAAATCATTTCGTTGATTGATTAAATCATTTTTTGCAAGATAACCATTGAAATTGTGGTAATGGCATCCTCACCATTAAATGCTAATTGATTAATATATTATATTGCAGCCTGTGGTGATCAATTGAGATAAAGGTAGATCTTAAGTGAGGTTTGTATGGTCACTTGGTAGCAGGAGGAAACAAAAATACTTCTTTATGGAGGAATGCCACTGGGTACGGTGTAATGAAGTGGATGTAGTATAATGGAATTATGGGTATATTTGGTTTCCCTGTATTGACTATGACAACAAGGAAAATATTCAAGTGCGAGTACAATGAAAATAGCAGGAGGATCTGTGATATCATGATTATTCCCATGACAGGTGAATTTTGATGTCGAGGGATAATGTGTGGTTGACTCAATAATTATGGTTTTTAAGAGTTTCTCAATTAGCTACCGCACCCCGCAATTGTACCAGAATTGCGCAGTATCTTTCAGTAAACTAGACCTGGGTGCCTAGCAGACCTGGGCTCTATTGCCGTGCGATAGCTCCTAGACAAGCCAAACTATTTTAATCTTGTGATTTCAACCATATAATCTTCCTGACAGTTGATCTAACAGTCCCAATATGAGCACCAAAGGGTATATAGGAGGCCAAACCCCTTTTTATTTAAGGATCCATCAATCTTTTTCGTCTAGGTCATGAGAGGGAGAAAGAGGGTTGCTGCTCACGTGAATGAGAAGAAGTGTCATTTGAGCTCCGCCACTCGAATCGACCAACCTTTATCAGAGGATTCCTTGGGTAACTGCGTTTATACTCCACCCAAGCTTCTCGAGATTCAACAGATCTAATGCACTCTCCAAAGGTAAAACCCTCTCCTTCTAATCAATAAGATTCATATTTAATTTCCTTGAATATTTCTATGCGTTTATCTCTTGATTTGTGATTGTGTGAAACCAATATAAGGCATATGATCAGACTCGGTGATGTTTACATTATTTTGCTTGGTGGAAAGATTGTTAGGGAGTCAACTTAGGCTTTATGGCCATATTGATGCAAGGATGGGTGATTTTGAAGCCTTGAGAGGGTTGGGATTTGTGATTTCACAATTTTTGGAAGATACTGCTAGACAGTTGTGCTACCTTCAGTGTTAGCTCCCAGATAACCTACGTTGGGTGTTTCTAGGAACTGTAGATGATAATGGGAACCTTGAAGTTATTGCATGCTATACGGAGAGAATGATGATGTGCTGGATTGGATGTTCATGGATTCTGTGAGGTACCGCCAGGCAGTAGTCCTACCGTCGGCGATTACTTATTAAAAAATTCATTGAGGAATTTGATTTAATTTCATGATTGGAAATGGAAAAGCATGTATGAGAGTTGACTGATGGAGGGTTGATAATGGTATTGATGAATCCGATGATGAAGGATTGGGATCGCAATGGGATTATGTGATGCATGATGATCATGAGTTTAGGATTATTGGGGAACGACATGTCAATGATAGAATCCATGTAATAGGATAATAGTCCTTTGATTCAAGGGGGTGTTTATTGATACCACTTCTAAAATGCTGGGCGAGGCATGATGATTTATATTATGGAGTGAAGGGGGTTACAGGCCTTGTAGGTAATGAGGGACCTTACCTGATCTTTGGGTATGCACTAGGCTTAGAAAAAGGTCTAACACCATGACCTATCATGTAGATACTTATTGTGTTGAAGATTTGATGCTCTACACTTTGCCATGCATGCGATAATGGTTTGAGATTATGATGGTAAAATGGGGTTTGGTTTGAAATGGGTGCACCCGACCAGTTCCGCAACTTTGTAGGTTCGGTCTACTACAAAAACCAAGAGGGGAAGAAGGGCCTTCATGTCTGTGTGATCAGTCCTGATGCGCAAAACTATATCCGCAAACGACAACGGCAAGTGTACTGTATCGAATGTTGTATAGGTTATTAAAACCAAGGTCGTATTAGACTCGGGTCGATTGAATACTCTTACTTCAAGAAAATCTCTATTATCTTATCAATTAAAACTTTGGGTTGGTTTGCAACAAGAAAATAAAACAATGAAGAATGAGAAAATAAAACTATTTTATTGATAAAAGAAATTACAAACTATGAAAATGAAGCTACAAACTATTCAATTGAAAATAGAAATTGCATAAAGAAAGATGATTACAAGAACTACTAAAACATGAAAAAAAAAAACAAGAAATGAAAGTTCTAATCCTAAAAATTGGTCTCCAAAATTCCTGTCAAACATCTGCTGGAGCTGGCTTTTTATAGCTGCAAAATTGAGGTTACACGCCTTTGGTCACGACCGTGACTAAGGGCGTGTAAGGGGCGTGATCGAAGCAGCAGCGGAGAGGGCGCCTTCTGGAGTTAATGTGAGCGTTTCAGCCGTGTCATGCCCTAGGTCACGCCCGTGACCTAGGGCGTGTAATCTTTAAAACTTGCTGTTAGCGGGAAGCTTCGGCGGGAAATGGCGCTGGATAAGTCACGCTAGTGTACTCGATGTCATGCCCCATGGTCACGCCCGTGACCTGGGGCGTGTAATTTTAATTGACATGGCAGGCTTGATCTCAGCGGTTCTGATTCGTCTCAGCGGGTCATGGCCGTGACATGGGGACACGCCCTTGGTCACGCCCATGACCTGGGGCGTATACTTGGTGAACTCTTCACGGAACGACCCCAGGGGTAGAAGCAGGTCTGGAACACCGTGCAGGTTACACGCCCATTGGTCACGCCCGTGACCATGGCGTGTAAACGTACTTTTTGCTCCAAATGTCCAGAAAACCTGAAAACACAAAATAAACTTAAGTTAGCTTATGAAATTAAAATAGGAAGGATTTATATGATATAATTTATATAAATAACATAATTTCAGATTAAAATTATAATAAACTTACACTAAAAGATGAGTAAATAAATCACTCATCAAACACCCCCATACTTACTCGTTTGCTAGTCCCGAGCAAACAACTTTTCATAGGTGTAGAGAAATTTAAATACTAGAAAAAGAAATTTGAACTCAAGGAATAAAAATGTGAAGTCTTACGGCTACGTGTAGAGATCCTAGTTGAAAGTCCTATTCAGCATAACGATTAGCTTATAATTTACAAAAATGCGATTTAACATATTGCTTTTACTTTTATGTTGAAAGCTCGGTAAATTCTCGAATGCTATTCAGGGAGCGGGTAGCGTGTTTTTTAAGATCAATATTACCCAAAATCGAGTTTCGGGATAGCCTCCAAAGAAATCCATCAATGACGATGGGCATAGGCTTGCACGTTCGCACTCTCTCCACTACACAAGTACAATGTCATAGCTTAAAGATCAAAAGGGCTTTCATTAGGAGTGAAGCTTGGCTTAGGTATATGATTTGGAATTGGAAATCAAAGAGATAGAACATGACGGCTAAGGATCACACTAAACCAAGGTGAGAGTTTCCCAAAATTATCAGAATTTAGACCTCGCATAAGAGTTGTCACAAAGCAAAACATACAAAAAATTCTCTTATTTTTTCAAACATAAGGCCATGAATTATTTTCTTTATTTTTCACATTTGGCCAACAAAATAATTTTTCACATTTTTTTTTCATTATAGCTCCAAATAAGAAGTTGCAACTTCCTCATTTTCACAATAGAACCCATTGCAAAATTTTAATAAGTCTCAAATATTTAGTGTAATCATGGGGTGGATGTTTTGGCTTTGGTGAAAATGAAAGGTGGAGGTAGCAAAGGAAATAAGGAAAGTCCCAAAGTGTTTAAACAATGAATTTTTTTAAAAGGTGGGAAAATAGGCACAAACGATCAAAAGATGGCCTAAATCACTTCTGAAAACTATGACAAACCAATGCAAATACTTTGAGAATCGCTAGAGGCAAGTTCTAGCCGTCGAGAAACAATACCCTTCTGTTCAAAATGTGTAATATTTCTCTAGTAAGCTTCTACATACTCACTTGAATTATTCACAGATTCTACAGGATTCAAGGTAAGAGTAAAACAAAGATTATTTTTTTCACAGTTAGAAAAACATAAATCTAATTTTATGCTGAATAGTTATTTTAACATAGAATTCTACAAACGCGTGCGCTTAACTAGGAACACTGCGTGAGTCAACAATTTTATTCCAAAATTCAAAATCTAATGATGTATAAAAATTCCCTACGACACTATACAAAAGCAAATCTACTAAGGATTTTGCATATGAGTAAGTATAAGAATTCAGCATAAAAAATTTTAATTTTTTTTCTTCTTGGACTTTCCAAGGTCAACCCGGTGAAGGGCTCGCAAGGTACTAGAGGCTGTGATGTGAATTCAAGCCCGAAGCGTCTTTTCCAAGAAATTTTATTTTTATTAGATTAAAAATATTTATATATATTTTTTTTCAAATAAATAGAAATATAAAGAAAGCAATGCTACGCCCCCCATACTTAAAAATAACATTATCCCCAATGTTTAAAACTAAGTATGAAGAACACTTGAAAGAAAACAAACTTTAAAAGAAAAATACATTAAATTAAAGATAAGCAAGGGGTGCCTCCCAAGAGCGCTTCCTTTTTCCCGTCTTTAAGCTAGACGGTTAGTGTTACGAAAAAGGAAATTTAAAAGAGAGGTGGACAGAAAACTCCCTTAATTCACGCTGAGGTGAATGTGCCAGCGTCAGTCGTCCGGCTACTCCTTCGCTGTAGTCTTGATTCTTTTGTTGTCGGTGAGCTTGAAATTGTGAATCCAAATTACCTAAACAAATAGTAGGTGATTTGGAAAGCTAGAGATGAGCGGCAAATGGATCTCTGAAGACATTTGGTTGCAACGACTCATCATCTACAAGGAAATTATTATTATCAAAAGAATCAGAACTAAATGATTCAGATAGTTTTTCGCAAGGAGGAGGCGCTTGCGAAAATATAAAATTAAGCTCTGGTTGTTCCTTTTCTAAAATAATTATTTCTTTAGAAAAATCTAGTGCATTACCAAGCGGAATTAAATTTTTGGACAGAAAATTTTCATGAATTTTTGGTTGGATAGAAGAAATTCGTGAATATTCATGACAAAGAAAATAAAATCCGGGTGAAGTAGGGGAAGAAACTTGTTCTTCTTCTATTTCATCCGGGGTGCCCATAACTTTAAGAAATTCTTGGTAAAGTAATTTTTCTTCATCTTTGGTAAAAGAAGTTATGGGATTACATGAAACCACATGTTCCTCCATAACTAAATTATCCAAAGATGGAGAAAAATACTAGAAGAAATAAAATTTTCCTCTAAATTTTGGGGGGAAGTATCTATTTGAATCGGGGGACATTCCCCAAAATTAGAGTACGAAGGTTGCAGCGCAAAAGAATATGAACAAGAATTCGAATCGAAAGATTTATCTTCATCGCTCCGGAAGCTATCCGGGTGACCTTGCCACCAAGAATAATCTACTTCGGGGCTAGAAGAAAAATTATTAGAAGATGAAAAATTATTCTCATGAAAATTAGAAAAAACACTAGACGAGATAATATTTTCCTCTAAATTTTGGGGGGAAGTATCTATTTGAATTGGCGAAATTTCCCCAAAATTAGAAAACGAAAATTGCGGTGTATAAGATGAAGAATAAAAATTCAGATCTAAAGAATTATCATCGTCGCTCCGAGAATTATTCGGGTGAGCTTGCCACCCAGAATAATCAACATCGGAGCTAGAAGAACAATTATTAAAGGCCAACAATTTGTTCTCATTATAATTTAAAAATTTATTTTCATCAAAGTTTCAAAAATTATTTTCATTAAAAGATGAAAAATTATGATCGTAATTATTATCAAAATTATTTGCATAATATTTAGGATAATTATTTTCATAATAATTATTTTGAGCATATGAATGTAAATAACATTCCTCACTTTGATGAGACGCATTACAATAATAACAACTATTTTGGCGTTTTTGTGCCGCTTCCAAAAGATATACTTGGCTTTGAAGCTCGGCAACTTTTACGGCCAATTCAAGTGATTCCATTTAATCAAAAAAAGAAAAAAACCTTTACTCAAATGAATGGAATTTTAAAAATAATTTCATTATATATATATTTTTTTTTCAAAAAGTGGGTTAAATTAGTCCCGGACTTCCCAAGGTCAAGCCGGTGAAGGGCTCGCAAGGTACTAGAGGCTGTGATGGGAATTCAAGCCCAAAGCATCCTTTCCGAGAATTTAGATTGCGCTTTTTAAGATTTTTTTTTTTAAAATTTTTAGGAGGAGAGGGAGAAAGAAAAGGAACGATAAAATTAATAAATATTTATTTTTTCATAATATCAACTGTGTCCCCGGCAACGGCGCCAAAAACTTGATGCGCAAAACTATATCCGCAAATGACAACGGCATTGTACCACATCGAATGTAGTATAGGTTATAAAAACCAAGGTCGTATTAGACTCGGGGAGGTTGAGTACTCTTACTTCAAGAAAATCTCTATTATCTTATCAATTAAAACTTTGGGTTGGTTTGCAACAAGAAAATAAAGCAATGAAGAAAGAGAAGAATGAGAAAATAAAACTATTTTATTGATAAAGGAAATTACAAACAATGAAAAGGAAGCTACAAACTATTCAATTGAAAATAGAAATTGCATAAAGAAAGAGGATTACAAGAACTACTAAAATATGAAAATAAAATAAGAAATGAAAGTTCTAATCCTAAAAATTGGTCTCCAAAATTCCTGGCAAACATCTGCTGGAGCTGGCTTTTTATAGCTGCAAAATTGAGGTTACATGCCCTTGGTCACACCCGTGACCAAGGGCGTGTAAGGGGCGTGATCGAAGCAGCAGCGGAGAGGGCACCTTTTGGAGTAAATGCGAGCATTTCAGCCATGTCACGCCCTAGGTCACGCACGTGACCTAGGGCGTGTAATCTTTAAAACTTGCTGCTGGCGGAAAGCTTCGGCGGCAAATGGCGCTGGATAAGTCACGCCCGTGTACTGGATGTCACGCTCCATGGTCACTCCCGTGACCTGGGGTGTGTAATTTTAATTGACGTGGCAGGCTTGATCTCAGCGGTTCTGATTTGTCTCAGCGGGTCGCAGCCGTGACATGGGGTCACGCCCTTGGTCACGCCCATGACCTGGGGCGTGTACTTGGCGAACTCTTCACAGAATGACCCCGGGGGCAGAAGCAAGTCTAGAACACCGTGCAGGTTACACGCCTATTGGTCACGCCCGTGACCTGGGGCGTGTAAATGTACTTTTTGCTCCAAATGTCCAGAAAACCTGAAAACACAAAATAAACTGAAGTTAACTTATGAAATTAAAATAGGAAGGATTTATATGATATAATTTATATAAATAACATAATATCAGATTAAAATTATAATAAACTTATACTAAAAGATGAGTAAATAAATCACTCATCAAGTCCCCATTGAGTTCTTGTTCCATGTGCGAGTAATGAGGTTCCAATGGGGTTAGCGGAACTGATTCACTTTGCGATAGGCCATTGGACAGGCAAAGGTAATGAAAGAAATGTTTCTCGTGACTTGCCTGCATCGTCCCAATGTGCGGAAGCATTTGATGCAGGACCTGATGTGGTGACCAAGGATAGGTCCATATGTCCATGCCTGAGCTGGCAGAAATGCTCACACCTTATGAAAGGGGTGTGTATACCTCATTGTATGTTTGCTTATGTGCACAATATGAGGCAATGTTGATTGGCTATTAGTTGTTTGACTTGTAAGTACTTCTAGGTACAGTAGCTTATTTTGGGAATTCTTGTATTTCATATATTAAGATGCTTTGAGAAACTAACGGAGTGCTGATCATGGATGTTCACAATTTCTGGGAGGTACCATCGAGCGGTAGTCCTACTACCGGCGATAAATCTCAGACAGTGCTATACAAAAAAAGAATGTCATGCTATCGTGTAGGATGCTTGCATGTTTTACCGCTTTACTTACATATTTTATATATAGCAATGTGCTGACTTGCAGGGTGATCTAGTTCCTCGGGGTCCGCTAGGATGACTGGGATGAGGAGTGTTGTTATGTATTTTGTGTTCAGCTCATAGTTTACCATCGTGTACCACTTTTGTTGATTTGGTTACAGAGCATGGATCCAATCTCGGAATGCGCTAGTTGACTATAAAAGCTAAGAATCTTAAAGTGCTTCCTTACCCCTCTCCTCCGATTGTACTTTCCTTTAGAAATTTTACAGGCCTGCTTATGATTTTACATTATTTGGATGATATTTTTGTATAACATAAGACCGAAGACTTTTGTTTTGATGTGTTGAATAGATAAGCACACTCTGGGTTATGGATTAAGTTTCTATAGCATCCCAATTTTGAATGTGGACCCTAGGAGTATTGGCACACCACATCACCCTAAAGATAAGGTTAAAACCCTTAAAGAGGGCATGGTGTGCATTTCGCCAAGGTAAACACAACCATCTCAATTGACCCAAACCTTGGCTAATTTAGCTAACCATCTTCTTCCTCATGACCTAAGTAAACCAAATCACCTATTGGCACACCACATCACCTTGAAGACAAGATTAAACACTTAGAGAGTGAGAGAGAGCATGGTGTTCATTTAGCCAAAATAACTTAAGCCACTTAATTGAACCCCTTCATGATCAATTGAGCTAGCCACACCATGATCCATGACCAAGGCTAGCAAACCCTCAAAATGTTGTTTTTGGTCAACATTGCTCAACCCAAATAAAGCATGGTCAAACCATGACCTACTTAAGACCTAATCCCATTTTTGAAAATTCCTTAACCCTACACTCACCCTAGAGCACCCAAATTAAACCCTAAACCCATTAAATCCTACACCTAAAGACTAAAATAAGAGGGACATTAATTAACCTAAACATCCCCTTAAGAGAAAAATTACCCAAAATGGCAATTCATCAAAATGAATTAATTAACATGAATCCTTCCTCTTTGAGAGACTAAAGAGAAGCTTTTCAACTTATCCAAGGCTCCAAGGTGGCTGAAAGTACAGGCTAGGACTTAGCCATGGCCGACCATGGTAAGCTTAAGGAAAAAATGCAAACCTTACCCCTAGCCTATAAAAGCCTCCCATCTCCCTTCAGAAAGCTCACACCAGCCCCAAGCAACATTTCTAAGCAGAGAAATTAAGTGGAAGCCCTCAAGAGAAGTGCATCCAACTCAGCCGACCAAGCCATGGATGACTGAACCTGAACCAGGAGAGCAAGGCAAAATCAGGTGGGATTCCTCACCCTTCCCCTTCTATAAGTATCCTAGAATGATTTCGAATTAAAATTGTACCATAATGGGCCCTGATTTCATCTAATTTAGTGGAGAAATGCCATTATAATGAACCCGTAATTCTTTCTGGCGGAGACGACGTCAGGCCACCGGAACACCGCCAAGATGTATCCCTCACCATGACAAAACTATTATTAGTGGTGGGGATGGGTGGTGATGGCCGAATGGATGTGGAGGAGGCCCGAAAGCTCCTCCCATGCGGGATCATTATGCATCTACGAGTCAAGGCTGAAGACGAAATCACAGCCGCTAATATCCTTAAACAATGATTAGGCTGATCCCCATAGCAGATTGATTGCAGATCCATTGTGGGTGAAGAATATTTGACCATCTGCCGCTTCCCTTAGCCACTAGATCTACATCAAGATCTGTGCTTCTTTAAATAAAATCAATCCAGAACTAATTAAAATCAGAATTGCTATATGCACACCCAATAGTAACTTTAAACATGAATTTTAGGTGCCTTAATGACTAAGCCATACCATGTCATCAACATGAAAGTTGTAGGTCTTAGTCTGACCTTTCCAAAATGGGGTGACATGTTTTCTGAGGAGGTGTATAACTCCTTGAATCCATTTTTTAAGATCTTGTATCATAAACAATTGAACCTTTTATGTTTGGTGTATTTTTCTGCCATGTGACCTAATATGTGCTTAAAAATTTGTGTCAAAACTCTTTGAAAGGTTTATAAACTATATGCAAAGGATTGTAATTTTTGGGATATGTTTTGCTATAGTTTAAAATGAAATACAGTCACTTGTCACACTATTATATAAATGAAATAAATGAGTCTTAAACCCTTCAATAAATCCCTAAATTTTTATAGAACTCTAATAATGTCATGACTGGCCTTAGTTTAAGTTTTCAAAAGGTTTGAACTTCATATGACCACTTTATAAAAATATGCATGCTAAGGGTATGGTTTAATTATTCAATATGTAACTGTTTCATATATTTGAAATAAATGAGTCTTCAACCCTTGAATAAATCCCTAAATATTAATAGCACTCTAATAATTTCATGAAAGACCTTGTTTTTTGTTTTGAAAAGTTTTGAACTTCATTTGAACACTTAATAAAAATATACAAGCTAAGGGTATGGTTTAATTATTCAATATGTCACACTTTCAAATATTTGATATAAATGAGTCTTAAACCCTTTAGTAAATCCCTAATTTCTTATAGCACTCTAATAATGTTATGAATGACCTTGGTTTAAGGTTTGAAAAAGATTGAATTTCATTTGACTACTTTGTAAAAATATACATGCTAAGGGTATGGTTTAATTATTCAATATGTCACACTTTCATAAATTTTAAATAAATGAGCCTTAAACCCTTCAATAAATCCCTAAAATTTTATAGCACTCTAATAATGTCATGACTGACCTTGGTATAAGTTTTAAAAAGGTCTGAACTTCATTTGACCACTTTATAAAAATATTCATATTAAGGGTATGGTTTAAATGTTTAAAATTGTCACACCATCATATAAATGAATTATTTTGACCTTAATCTTCTTAATGAATTCCCCAAATTCCTATAACACTCTTATAATATCATGACAAATCTTGGCCTCCATCCTTGATAAGTTTGGACTTAGTTTTATTCATCTTGCAATTTATACATCTTAAAATAATATAGTATGATTTCTCATCGTTTGCACTAATAAATTTATGAGGAGTCTTGATCTTGGATATTAATTGTAGATGCTTAAATTCTTTCTCGCTCCCTCATTCTATCATGTTTAATTCTTGATTTATGGTTTGAGATGTAACACACCATATTTCACAATGCTGTGAAAACAGGAGTCCTGTTGTTAACGCCATGCGGTAGGTGCTACCGCTGGTGGTAGCAGTGTGCGTCGAGAAGGTTCATTGAGATTGTACGTCAAGAAGGTTCGTTGAGAAAGTGCATCGAGTAGATGTCGTCGAAAGATAGCACCGCACTCTAGCTTTACCGCTGGCGGTAGGTGTATCATCGAGAAGGGTGTGGTATCATCGAGACATCGTGCTGATCATGATGACCTGAGATAGATCGGTTTTTTTCATCTAGCATTACCGTTGTCGGTAAGTTGCAAAACCAGATTCGTAAGTTGCATTTTCTGGGAGTCAGATCTCCTTAGATGTTGATCCAAGGGCACAGATCAGTGCGTTCAAAATCCCTAAGTAGGGCAGAGGAACTCTCCCCTCTTATTTCTCAATTCATTTGTGACTTTGGGGCTAGGGTGAGAGGGAGAGCTTAGAGGATGAAGAAGAGCAAGATACACCATTGTTGGAGCTTCAGAGCTCCATTCGTCGATCCGAGACTTCAAAGGGTAACAATATCTATCCTCCCAGTTTTAGGATGCGTGCATGGCATCTCTTGTATTGCGTTCCTTATTTCTGCATTTTTGGCACCGGATCTCTCAAATGAGAGGGGTTCGGGTCGTCTTAGTTCAAGAGGAACCATCGAGTTGATTGGGTCCATCCTCACATTATTTTGCATTAGAGATCCGCTCCGTTAGCGGATTAAGTATTGTGGGTTAAGCCGAAATTGCTACTGGTGGTCCGATTCGGTGATGTTTCTTAATGTGTATTTTCGAGATTTTGCTAGAAATTCGATTGTGGCGAAAACGTCGTGCGATGCCCTTATGTTTTCATGTGATAACGAACGTTGGCTTGGGGAGAGAAAATTTGTGCATGTTGAATGGCTTGCAATGCCTGTTTGTGTGCGAAGGAGTGGCTTTATCTTTGTGGTCGGCTAGCTAGCCTGTGAATGTTGAAATTCATGTGTGGAGAGTGTCCCGGCAAGACAAGTCCCCTTTTGTGATAACTGACAAGAATGTATGAGTTGATGGACAAGCCTGATGGCATTGTGAGCCAAGTGCAGGTGGGGTCTAGGAAAGAGTTCTTAGCATCGGTTGTGCTTGGCTTGATGTTTCTGGCGAGAACAGGTGAGCTGATGGACAAGCCCGATGGCATTGTGGGCCATATGCGGGTGGGGTCTCAGCGGGAGTTCTCGGCCTTGGGCTTGTGTGCCCTTAGGGGGAAATGATGAGTACCCTTATGTTTGTTTTGAAGTGATGATGTGTGATGATAAGTTAGATGCATATACGCCATAGAGATCCTTTGGTGAAACCCAGGTTTACCTTCATGTTGCATTGGTAGGCCCCTTATTTTATTTGCTCAACATAGAAATGTGGATGATGTTTGTGACACCCATACCTATTGTTTCAATGTTATTTTATGTTTAATTACATTTGCATACGAAGTGCTGAATTGCAGGGTGATGTAGTTCCTTGGGGTCTGCTAGGACGGTCGAGAGGAGGGGTATTGTTACACCATTTGTGGTCAGCCATAGCTGACCCTCGTTATACCGCTTTTTCTGTAATGGATACAGGGCAAGGATCGCAAGCTGGATCTAGTTCACCAGCCAAAAAGGCCTAAGCCTCATGAAGTGTACCTCCTACTGTTGTCCTGCATGTTTATGATTTCGTTATATTGTTTTGGCTTGCATGCCGAGGTAGCAAAGGAATTCTATTATCAATTGGATGTTTTATGTTGTACGTATGATGATCTGAACATTGGTATTTGTAAGGCCATTAGGCCAGGGTACTCATATGTAGTTGTGGACAGTTTCTGTGTTTTTGTTAGTGTTTTCGCTGTGTTTGTTCTAAGTTGTGAGTTCAGTAGATTCAATATCATTCTTAATGCTAAGCTGTGGCGATTATATGTTGTGTGGTCCCAGCCAAATCCATATTATATGGTCATTACATGGGTGGTGTTACAATTTGGTATCAGTGATAGGTTAGCGTTCTTGTTGAGGTTTAGTGTAATCGGATCGCGTAAAGAGGTTATCCATATAGCAGTATTTGCGGGGCCATGAGTGTCCCTGTCTTCAAATCTTGTGAATAGAAATTGATTTGTTTGCTTCCTTACTTATGCTAGGATGGAGGCTGCAATACGGGGACGTCGAGGTGGCAAGAGGAGCCTTCGGAAATCAGTGCTACTACTCCGGGCCTCATGAGTATGGGTGTGTCCCCAGTAGACTTCTATCGCATGCTATCAGAGGCGATGGTAGAGGCCCAAGCTGTGGTGATGAAATAGGTTATGACACCTATCATGTAGGTTACGACTCATGTTACACCAGTTGCGATGCCTGTTACACCGGCGGTAGGAGTAGGGCAGGCAGATCCGTTAGCTGAGATATTGTTTGGGCAAGGAGATTGACAGATGAATTATTTTCTGAGTTTCCATCTTCCAACGTTCAAGGGAGTCAGCACTGTGACGTATGCCGAGGAATGGTTGACGAGGATTCAGGAACTCCTAAAAGCGGCAGAGACCCCAGAGGACAAGCAGCCCCAGTTTGGGACTTTTATGTTAGAAGGTGACGCCGAGCTGTGTGGTTCAATCATAGCGGTCGTCATTTCCCTGTATGTTCCCCGTCCATGGGAGAGTTTGGGAACGCGTTCCTGAAACATTATATACCCTCTTCGATGTGGTTATTGTTGGATCTTACGGCGCCCTTAGAGGGGGGGTGAATAAGGGAATAAAATTCTTTCTATAATTTTCAAGATAATTACTAAATTGTTTTATAATGAAGGAGATTGAAATAAACAATTTAGATTTAGAATTGAAAACTTAGAACACAATATTATAGAGATTACGCCAAATGATAGAAATCAAGTAAACACAAAAGAGACATGATTATATTATATGAAAAAGTGTTTACATAAATTTGATTTCTATATCGCTAGAAATCGGAGGCGTACAAATGTAAATTTCTTTTTATTTACCAATCCTTCTCCCAAGGATCGGAAGGCTATCACTTGTCTCTCCCTAGACCAAGCCCAAGCCTATCCTCTAGATCTTCCCAAGATCTAGACGTAGCACACAAGGCCACGATTTCCCACCAAGACACGCAAGGACTTGGACGCTCCGCACAAGGAAGCGATTTTCCCCTAAGCCACGCAAGGACTTAAACGCTCCGCACAAGGAAGCGATTTTCCCTACCAATACAAAGTAAAATGTATATAAATGAAAATACAAGATAAAATAAGAACTGCCTAGAAATTCAGATCTCTGAAAGGAATGTTGAAGCCTCGAGATGATCCTTGATGTAGAAGCGCATCCGATCTCGTCTTCAATTTCAAACCTTCTCGACATAAATGGGAGTTCATGAGGTTCTGGAGCTCTCTGGATGGAATGCACTCAGGAAGGGACTTAGAATCTTCAGAGCCTTGAATGCACGAACAAAAGGAGCCAATTTATAGAATTTCGCTGTCGCTTGGGCGACATCAGCTGCCAGAAATTTCCGACAGCGCAAAACTGCCGGTCGTGGTGCTGTCGTGGGCAGTTGTTGTAACCTCCGAGCTGTCGCTTGGGCGACATCGATGTCGGATTTCCGATAGCTCAAAACTGCCTTTCGTCGTGCTGCCGTGGGGGGGGGGGGAAGTAGTTGTAACTTCTCTGCTGTCGCCTGGGCGACATCCGCTGTCGCCTGGGCGACATCCGCTGTCGCCTGGGCGACATCCGCTGTCGCCTGGGCGACATCCGCTGTCGCCTGGGCGACATCCGCTGTCGCCTGGGCGACAGCTCCTCTTCATTTTTGCCGTCCGAAACTACTCCAGACTGTAGATTGAGTCGTTCTCATCTCCGAAATGGGGTGGCACGTTCTGTAACTCTTCCTGGATTGAAAGTTATGGCCATTTTAAGATCAACACACAAAACTCATCCAACCTGAGACTTGTCGTTCTCGGATCATGCCCATGAATGAGAACTTGTCTCCTCATTGAACCTGTACAACCTGGCCACTATAAACACACAAAAAATACTTGATCAAATACAACACGGTATTTGTTATTCTCAAACCAAGAGATGCGGAAAGCAAGCTCCAACAATCTCCCCCTTTTGATAATAACAAATACCCATATGAGAAATTAGTGAGTTTATAGATAAGTGCGATAAAAGATATGCATGAATAAAAGGTTTACTGCGTGATAGATTTTACTCCCCCTAAATATCTATGTCACTAGATTTCTCATTTAATTCTCCCCCTTTTGTTATTACCAAAAGTGGGCTGTCATGATCGAGCAATATCACTCCCTCCACATAGACGCTTTCCATGAAAACTTTTTAATATACTCCCCCTAAATTAATGCACCCCTACATAAATGCATTTTATGTTTTACTCCCCCTACATGATAGAATTCATGAATTAGTCTCCCCTTATTCTTCTATAGTTCACCTATATAGATTTCTTCAATTAATCTCTCCCTTTTGGTATATTCAAAAGAAGGTGGGGTGAGGGTAGTAAGGAGGCATTCTTTAGGCTAGTTTATTAATCATGATCGAGCTTTTTAATATATGAAATGATAAAGAGTTTAAGCATAGTATTGAAGAGATTTCAAATAAATAGATAAGAGTTTTAGCATAGCGAAAGATTATAAGAAACATCTTTTTGTAAGCATGAAAAGCATAAGTTAAAATATGAGTTTTAGTTCAAAATTGACAAAGATGTTTTAACCTTTTTGAAATCTCAGAGTTTTTTATAAAGATACCAAGCATGAAATGAACATATCAAAGAGAGATTATACTACAATGTTACTTAATTCTAAGTTCAAGAGATACCAAAAACATTGTAGAGATCATGTTAGGTTATCTAGTGCATTTTTATATAAAGAGTAGTATAGATAAAACATTAGAATCCAATACTTATGAGAAAAAGTGTTATGAAATATAATGATGTGCACATAAGTGTATTTTGGGCAATGTTAACAATTGATTTAAATCATCAAAATACAATACATATGTAGAGTGCACAATAAAACACAAGTAAATTACTTTCACACACTTTTAATGCACATAATTTTTTTTTTAACAAAGTGGTGCAATAACTAAGATTTGCACAAGACACTTTACTATTCTTTCCAAGATGCTCAACCTCACAATGCTTATGAAGACTTATCAGGAGGTTCAAGTAATGCTTGGTGGAGTTATATTTGTCTACATATATAAAAAAATTTTTAGGACATTTGTGAGACAACTTTCTCCGAATACACTTGTTTTGCAAACCAAAATTTTTAACTTAACCACTTTTTCTAACTTTCATAAGTGCAATTAAAATGTAGTGTAGGCAATAAACTTATGCAAGTTTTAATTCATTGTTCAAATACAATACACAAGCAAGCATTTATAGATTTAGACACACATGTTGATTCCCAAAATAAGTGAGTGAAATGTATCATTATCAATCATAAAACATTTACTCATACTTAGAGGCATGCTAAGCTTGGTTCTACACATTTTTCAATACAATTGATGCACTTTAAATAGATATATCAAAGCATGATAAGCAAAACAATGTTCATAGTAATTTGAAAGAATATGTTTAAACATTGTAAATAATTCTAAATAGTAGAATTCATACATGCTTGATATTGACAATAAAGAAGATACAGATTTTTTTTGGTTTTATCATTTTTTAAAACAATTAAAACAAAAATAGAAAATAAAAAAAAACATATTTTTGTATTTTTAAAATTTGAACTTTTGTAGTTGATTTTTCATAATATGAATAAAAACAAAGATAACAAAAACATATTTTTGTATTTTTTGAATTTTGAAAAATTTTTTTATTTGATTTTCCATAATATGAATAAAAACAAAGATAAATAAAAAAAATAGAAACACAAAAACTAAGTAGTACATATGAACTAACATATTTTTAAGGATTTTTTGAAAATTTAAAAATCAGAAAATTCCAACACCCACGCTAGCGCCGGCGCTAGCGATAATGCGGCAAACAGTACACGATTTTTTAGGAATTTTAAAATTCTGATTTTTGGTATTTATTAAGTGTCCTTAGAGCAGTCTTATGCAACAAATTTGTAATTTTTGGAGATGTTTTGATTGCTCAAATTTGCATAAAACTTTAGCTTTTTCAAATTCATGTATTTTACAAAAACATTTAAGCCTAAAAATACATAAATTATGCAAAACACAAGAGGACATAAATTGAACAACCCAAAATATGCATGATTTAAGTGATAGGTTAATAAAATGATCTTGCAAAGAGTAATATAAGTATGTCCTAAGATTAAAGACTACCCCGACTAAATGTCTACACCCTAGCCCCGTACTAAGTGACGGATGGGCATGAGGAGATGTACACATGCCATAGGTTGGGGTGTTAATCCCATATGCACACACTAGAGAACGCTCAACCTAGCACTCTTTCCTCCCAGTGCCTCGCAAGGCCCCACTGGAACCCTCCCCGGTTAAGGACAAGACATGACTTAGAGGTTAGGTCTCTAATGTATACAACCCTACGCCCTCGCTATTGTGAGATATGAGGTCATAGGTGAAATAATCTTTTGGACAACCTATTCTTTTAAAACTAAGGGTTGGTATATAAACTATGGGTTTTGTTTAATGTGATGAGTTATAAAGCCGCATAGTTTTTCTACTTTTATGAGATGATGATGTGTGATAACTAGCATAATTATTAATATTCAATTAGTGACAATGCTAGTATAATGAGTTTTGGGTTTAATGTCATGTCATAACAATTATATTGAAATTACATGTATTCCAAAATAGAGTTTCAAATTATAGATCTAGAATAGAGTGATGATTAAGTTTGATGTATATCTTCATTGCAAAGTTGATTCTAGGGTCTACAAATATGAGAGATACATGCAATCAATAGTAAAGCATATCAATACATCAAATAATGTAAAGAAAACATTATTTAAATTTTTATCATAAGATTCATAATTCTTATTATTGATTTGAGATATTTCTTGATAGAACATGAATTATGATTTATGATTATAGTGAATTTTGCATAAAATATATGTTAGATCATCATGATGTATGAGAATTCTAATCCTTCTAGACTTATGATATAGTGATATAGTGATTTTCTTTTGAAAGAACATGATTGATTTGTAAGTCTAGAAAAATGATGATCATGTAGTCATATCAATGACAAAGATCAAATATATAATATTTTGAAATTTTTAATAAAATTTGCATTCATTAATCGAATCTATTGTTCTTTGGTTTTGCATGATAATATATGATTTATGATACAATATTCATATATATTTTAATGATTAAACCATAAACTATGTGTTTGTTGGAATTTTAGTATTCTATTATAATTTCAAATCACATAGTTATCATGATATTTTAATAACATTGTAAATGTTATACCTAGCATATAAATTTGAGCAAAAACTAATAAGTGATGCTAGAATAATGAGTTTGAGTGCAATGTTATTATACATGATTTAATGGAGATAATGTTGCATGTAATATGAGAAGTTTACAAATTAATTTTCTTTAGACCTATAATGAAATGATTAAACTTTTGATTTGATCTTAATGATATAAGATGATTCTAAGGTCTAAATTACATGCAAACAATGGTGACACACATCACACATAATATCTAAATTAATATATGAAACAATTATACATAGGATATCATGTGATGAAAAAATCCATAAACACAGAAATTTCCGAATCAAGCGAACTAAGATAGCATTTAAAAATGGAGTTTAAATTGGGCAAATTGACAGAACCAAACAAACTTAAATGGGCAAGTTTAGTTTGCCGGTAGATGGAGATTTCTGTGCTCTTTCTGAAAAGATATTAAACGCGAAAATCGGACGAGCAGATCAAAAGATATGGCTTTTTGAAGTTTTGATCAAAAACTCGCTTTTTGAAAGATTAAGCATGCGTTTAGATGAATGTTTGTTTTCGATTTTATTTGATAATATTTTTCATTATAAGGGCTATCAAATGCAACAAATAAAAGGAATAAAAAATGTTGCGCATTTTAATTTAAACCATTTAAATCCAATCTTGAAAATAGTTTCACTAGTCTTGATAATAATTTCAATATTCAATTTCTAATGATAATTCAAGACAATTAAGGGTAAAGGATTTAAAAGGATATATATAACAATTAAAAAAAATGATAGGTAGGTCTCTTTTAAAATCATATGACTTTATGTTCAATTTTAATTCAATTTGATTTGATAAACATTAGGCTTAATATGTGAAAGTCATATTTCATAAAATATAGAGGGACCATAAGCATTTTGGATCAATAAAAACAAAAACAAACAAAAAAATAAAGCACATCATGAAGTAGAGTATTGATATTTCATTTTTAATTATTTCTACTTCATGCAAATGAAAGATACTAAATGATAAGAGATTTAGGTATCCAAAGTTGACCATGTGTAATGGTTCCTTTGGGCACCCAAATATGTCGTGATGGCTTTTGAGAAGATAATGATGAATGAGCCTTTTTAATTAATGTTGATATGTCATTTTTCTTTATGGGTCTCCATTCATACATTGGTTGTTTATTACTTAAATCCATATAATGATTATGTGAATTGTTTGAAAAATAATTCATTGGAGGTTTATGTTTATTTAAATTATTTTTCAAAGTAGCTTGATGTTGATAATCATAATGATTTTTATTATATGGATTGTTTAAAATTTTATAAGAGTGATTGTCTTTCTTTAGAAGTGATTGTTGAAAGAGTGGATTACAATATGTTTTAGAAGATTGATCATTATTTTGATGATTTTCATTTCCACTCTTTCTTATAGACATACTCTTATAATATAAAGGATAATATTTTATATTTTGATTTTCATGAAAAGGAGTTTGTAAGTTTGAGTCATGATTGAAAATATATTGAGACTTATACTAGTGACTCTTAAGAATTTTGTGAGGGTCATAATTCTTTTTGAAACTTAACTCCTTTTGAGTTGATGTATGAAAATGATCCTTTTTAGAAATGATTTTGTAAGTTAATTTATCCTTGTTATTCAAAATCTTATGATGAGATTCATTAGATGACATTTGAAATTTTTCAACAAAAGATTTTAATTGTATTAACTTACAAGATAAAACATCATTTTCAATTAACAATTTTTCATTATGCCTTTTAGAAATTAAGAGCCCTTTTTCAATTTCCTTGAATTTTTCTTTTAATAAATTGCAATTAAGACAAGGAATAGGAATTTCAACTAAAGAGCATGAAAGAGAATTTAACACATCAATATTTGATTCTACGTTATCGTTTTCTTTTAAAGATTTATTTTCTAAACGTAATATGGAATTAGCAATTTTTAATTTTAAAATTTTACGTTTAGTAATTTTAAGCATACGAGATGTAGAAATAGAATTCGTTACAAAAAGAGAAGTTTTTGATTTTCTTACCTTGCAACTGTTTCTGTCTTCTCTTTTGCTTGATGTGTTGCCAACAAATGAGTCCAATATTGTGATGTTGTACTCTTCTTCCTCCAAGCATAAGTCCTTATCGATTTCTTCTCTTGGATCCATAAGGAATTCCACTTGTTCATCATCTTCTGTAGAAGGAAGGCTATAAGTATTTTCAAGAAATTTTCAAACTTCATAAGCAGTAGGAAGTGTATAAATAAGTTTGAAAATATTTTGATCTAATGCACAATATAGATTATTCATAGATTTGGCATTTAAAAACATTTCATTTTTATTTAAAATACTTGGGGGCATTTTAATTGTAATATTCCATACTTCCATATCCAAAGATTTAAGAAAATTTTCCATTAGAAATTTCCACCCATTATAATTTTTCCCTTCAAATAAAGGTGGTGCTAAAGATTTTTCATTTATAAGAAAATTTCCCTTATTAGTAGAAGCGAGATCATGAGACGCCATTATTCCCAGCTGTTAAACCGATTTGGAATAACCTCCCTCTGATACCAATTGTTGGATCTTACGATGCCCTTAGAGGGGGGGGGGGGTGAATAAGGGAATAAAATTCTTTCTATAATTTTCAAGATAATTACTAAATTGTTTTATAATGAAGGAGATTGAAATAAACAATTTAGATTTAGAATTGAAAACTTAGAACACAATATAATAGAGATTACGCCAAATGATAGAAATCAAGTAAACACAAAAGAGACATGATTATATTATATGAAAAAGTGTTTACATAAATTTGATTTCTATATCGCTAGAAATCGGAGGCGTACAAATGTAAATTTCTTTTTGTTTACCAATCCTTCTCCCAAGGATCGGAAGGCTATCACCTGTCTCTCCCTAGACCAAGCCCAAGCCTATCCTCTAGATCTTCCCAAGATCTAGACGTAGCACGCAAGGCCACGATTTCCCACCAAGCCACGCAAGGACTTGGACGCTCCGCACAAAGAAGCGATTTTCCCCTAAGCCACGCAAGGACTTAGACGCTCCACACAAGGAAGCGATTTTCACTACCAATACAAAGTAAAATCTATATAAATGAAAATACAAGATAAAATAAGAACTCCCTAGAAATGCAGATCTCTGAAAGGAAGGTTGAAGCCTCGAGATGATCCTTGATGTAGAAGCGCGTCCGATCTCGTCTTCAATTTCAAACCTTCTCAGCATAAATGGGAGTTCATGAGGTTCTGGAGCTCTCTGGATGGAATGCACTCAGGAAGGGACTTAGAATCTTCAGAGCCTTGAATGCACGAACAAAAGGAGCCAATTTATAGAATTTCGCTGTCGCCTGGGCGACATCAGCTGTCGGAAATTTCCGACAGCGCAAAACTGCCGGTCGTGGTGCTGTCGTGGGCAGTTGTTGTAACCTCCGAGCTGTCGCCTGGGTGACATCGATGTCGGATTTCCGACAGCTCAAAACTGCCTTTCGTCGTGCTGCCGTGGGGGGGGACTAGTTATAACTTCTTTGCTGTCGCCTGGGCGACATCCGCTGTCGCCTGGGCGACATCCGCTTTCGCTTGGTCGACATCCGCTATCGCCTGGGCGACAGCTCCTCTTCATTTTTGCCATCCGAAACTACTCCAGACTGTAGATTGAGTCGTTCTCATCTCCGAAATGGGGTGGCACATTCTGTAACTCTTCCTGGATTGAAAGTTATGGCCATTTTAAGATCAGCACACAAAACTCATCCAACCTGAGACTTGTCGTTCTCGGATCATGTCCATGAATGAGAACTTGTCTCCTCATTGAACCTGTACAACCTGGCCACTATAAACACACAAAAAAGACTAGATCAAATACAACACGGTATTTGTTATTCTCAAACCAAGAGATGCGGAAAGCAAGCTCCAACAGTTATCACTTCATAGGTAGTTCCTGCACTTGGTGCAGCGCGAGAAGACGGTAGAGGAGTACTTGCAGGAGTTTACTCATTTCGGTCGTTATGAGGGGACAACCATGGCAGATGATGAGGAGAGGGATAAGCTCTTCTTGTTGAAAAACTTGAGGTCCGGAGATGAAGTGAAAAAATGCGGAACACACTTCACAAAAAACCTTTCACAAGTGTAGCAAAACCGTGACAATGAGAAGACCAAATAGTACTATAGTATTAACTATCTCTTTACAAAGCGAGGTATACATGGCGAGACATGATTTATAAGAATCACAGAGGAGAGAAGCACAAAATAAAGTTGCAGCGACCTGACGACTTGAGACCGCCAGACCGCCCGAAAAGACATGATAGACGGAAGCCGCTGAGACCGCGCGAACAGAGTACAAGCTGCACCGGCCAGACCGCAACCACAGACTGCCAACTTGCTGCTTTATTCACTACTGAAAACAAACATTTCGCACTTCTTGATCACCCAGACCGCACGGTCTTGATCAAAGAAGAACCCGCGAACTCTAAACAGAGAAACTGCAACCTGCGACAGACCGCAACACAAGACCTCCTGGCCACTTAAGACCGCTTGATCAACTGAGTCCGCTGCACAGACCGCGAACACCCAAACACAGTCTGCCCGTACTAGTTTATTCAAAGCTGGAAGAAGGAGACAAGCTGACCGCGAGCTGCAAGACACTAACCTGCGAACACAGAAACCGGTCATACTAAATCTCAAACTGTACGAACTCAAACTGAGACTGGCACAATCAAGCCAACTTTGGTTCTTACAGTTCTCATTATTAATGATGGGCCCTGCACCCCTATTTATAGGCGAGTAGATGGATGGCGTCACTGCACAAACCGGGATACAATAACCTCCCATCAGATCGCGAGTGGTCTCGCCAAGCAGACCGCCGAGCTCAGCATAGCTCACAGCTCCATTATTAAACCTTGCGGTTACAGCCAAACCGCCCGGTCACTGCGGTCTCAAAAAGCAGACCGCCCGGTCTTCTTCCAAATAAGACACCAAGAACATCTGGCCGACTTAGTACAAGTCGCCAGACCAAGCCGCGCAAGCCGCCCGGATAAAATAGGCGGTCTCCCAGATCAGACCGCTCAGAAGAAAACCGCTGAGACAAAACCGTCCAGAGAACCAGCGCAGACCGCGCGGTCTCTGCGGTCTCCAATCCGCTGATCGCCCAGCTCAAATCCACTTCCACTTCAAAAATTTAACACTCCCCCTTGAAGTGGGAAGTGGAAGTCAGCCCAAGCAAACTCCGTAACCGACCAAAAGGTCCCTTCGCCAGTGGCTTAGTGAATATGTCAGCAACGTTCTCCTTGCTCTGCACATGCTCCACAATCAGAGATCCCTCCAACACCTTCTCACAAATGAAATGATGATGAATCTCTATATGCTTTGTACTCCGCTTCCGTGGTAGAGACAGACACAGAATCTTGCTTCTTGCTGCACCATGATATAGCTGTAGAGCCAGTCATAAAGACATATCCAGACATCGAACTCCGATCATCCGAATCCCCTCCATAGTCAGTGTCCATGTACCTGTACAAGCAAAATCCCGAATCTCTCTCGTAGAAGAGACCCAAATCTGAGGTGGATTTGACATACTTCAATATACTCCTAGCCGCCACAAGCTGAGGCTTCCGAGGCTCTGCCATAAACTGACTCACCCTGCCAACTGCATAAGCAATATCTGGCCTCGTGATCGAAAAGTATATCAAGCTTCCGACCAAAGCACGGAACACCAAAGGATCGGTAAGAACCTTCCCTTCATCTCGACGAAGATGAACTCCAACCCCCAGTGGAGTAGAGCTGCTCTTCCCCCCCTTCCATGCTGAATATCTTCACGATTCTATCCGCATAACCCTTATGGGAACCAAGCATACTGCTCTCTTTCCTCTCTACTTCGAGCCCAAGGAAATGGTGGAGCTCGCCCAAATCCTTCATCTCAAATCTGATAGCTAGCTCAGCACGAAGCCTAGCTACCTCCATATCAGAATTCCCCGTGACGATCATATCGTCAACGTACAGCAGCACCAAGACCTGAATCTCCCCCATCTTCTTTACGAATAAGCTCGAATCTGAATAAGAAGCAAAGTACCCGCAGAACTAGAGGTATTCTGCGATCTTCCCGTACCACGCCCGAGGAGCTTGCTTCAAGACGTAAAGAGCCTTCTTGAGCTTACAAACATATCTTGGGTGCTCTTCGGATACATAACCAGGTGGCTGATCCATGGATATATCCTTGTCAATCTCGCCATATAAGAAAGTGTTCTTCACGTCGAGTTGCCAAATCTTCCACCCTTGGCAAGCTGCCAATGCGATCACCACCCGGACCGAAGTCATCTTGGCAACGGGGTTAAACATTTCTTCATAATCCTCCCCATACTTCTGAGAGAAACCTCGAGCTACAAGGCGAGCCTTGTACCGCTCAAGACTTCCATCAGCCTTCTTCTTCAGTTTGAAAACCCACTTGCAAGTCACCGGAGTAACCCCCTCAACCATAGGCACCAAGTCCCAAGTCTCATTCTTCCTGAGGGCAGCCATCTCTTCATCCATGGCTCCTTCCCACTCCTTGACTCCAACGGAATTTTCATAACAAGATGGCTCTCTCTCATCCAGGGGACCTGCGAAGAAACATGAGACAAAGCTGTTGGGAATCTTGCCTACATGATTCCTGATTTGAAGAAGTCACCAAGTCAAGAATACTTCACTTTGTATTTGATCAAATATCTAGCTGATAATCTCAGGAAGTTAAATTACAATGTCGTCGAACGAAGAACGAAGTTCGTCGAACAAAGAATGCAGTTCGTCGAACGCAGAATGATGTTCGTCGAACGCAGAAGGAAGATCGTCGAACGCTGAGACTTGGAGAGTTAGTTGAACGCTGTGACTTGGCGAAGATCGTCGAACTCAGAAGGAAGATCGTTGACCGCTGAGACTTGGTGTGTTCATCGAACGCATAAGGTAGTTCGTCAAACGCAGAATGGAGTTCATCGAACGCTGAGACGGGACAAAAGAATAAAGCTCGTTGAACGCAGAAAGCTGTCCGTCGAATGAAGATTGTCGTTCATCAAATGCATAGAAGAATGAAGACAAAGGAAGAAATGTCGTCAAGAAGATGCAGCATCGTCGACATCAATTAAGAAGCCTTGTCACTGAAAAGGATAAGTATGACTGATGGCGTAGGACATCGTCGAAAAGAAGGCATGTCATCATCGACATGCTATCACTCATGTCATCGAGAAAGCAACGTGATTACGACGACAGTTTGCAAGAAAGAAGATCACGGCGACACAGTCAGAGATAACATATCGTCGTATATGCAGAAGCGCCAGAATGTCTCGTATCGTCGAGATACCTGCATCAGTGGCAGAAGCAAGAAGAATTGAAAGTATACCTAAGTTCAAGGCATCGACAAAGACCTATCATCGAGATATCATCCATGTCGTCGTAACATTAGAAATATCGTGAGACAGATTCAAAAGTTGCGGACGCGCTGTCAGCATTTATTGTCGCCGCCTGATTATCTAATAAGCGCGTGCACTTAAGGAATGGGCGTCTGACATTAAAGGACGTAACATGTGATCGTTATGTGGATCATCTGTCCTATAAAAGGGAACAATGATTCCCTAGAAAAGAAGCCCCAAGAACAGAGAAAAAGAAAGAAAAGAATCTCGTCGCTACACTTCAATAGAACAGTATTTTCTCGGCGGAGAAGAAGATCAAGTAGAGAACAAGCATCAAGTGTTCTCTGAAGAATCAGTCATCTCCATCGACTGACAAGAAGCCAATCCCCATCAGGCTAAGAGGAAGCTGAAGAAGATCCAGTGCTGAAACTCCAGATCAAGAAGCATCTTCTTCAACCTAAAGTTGTCGATCTTCATTTTGCAGAAGTAACAGTCATTTAACACTGTAATTTGTGTAAGGCTTGCGGGCCTATCCATCTAGCTTGAGGGCTGGAGACCTGTGAGGCTTGAGGGCCAGGGCAGAGGTTAGACTTGCAGGTCTGTCTAGCTAAGGTTTGCGGGCTTGATTGTCAACCTTGAGGACTTGAGACCTATGAGGCTTGAGGGCCAGTGCAGAGGCTAGACTTGCGGGTCTGGCTTGGTAAGGCTTGCGGGCCTGATTGTCAAGCTTGAGGGCTTGAGACCTATGAGGCTTGAGGGTCGGGGCAGAGGCTAGACTTGCGGGTCTGGCTAGGTAGGGCCTGAGTGTCGAGCTTATGGGCTTGAGACCTGTGAGGCTTGAGGGCCAGGGTAGAGGCTAGACTTGCGGGTCTAAGCTAGGTAGGGCTTGAGGGCTTGAGTGTCGAGCTTGCGGGCTCAGGGGCAGTAGGGGCTTGCGGGCCTAGGCTGTTGGACTTGCGGGTCCGTGTTGTAAGGCTTGAGGGCCTGGAGATTTGGCGACGTTTGCCGAGCCTAGCACACTGCTGGGTAGGCGCAGAGGGACAAAGGACTACTCAAGACACCCGGTCTTGAGGAACCTCTATACATCTTTGTGTGTTTTCTGTGTTTTGCTTTATAACTTATAGATCTACTAATCAGAAATCAAGAACACCAAAAAGGGGATAAGATGATTTGAAAAACCTATTCACCCCCCCCCCCCCACCCCTCTAGGTGATAAGTCGATACCCAATAAACAATAAAAGCTCACCATGTTCCCGCCCGTATACCGATTAGGTGGAATAATGGTCCTGTTGGACCTCCTCAGAGCTTGACTCTGAACCACCTCTTCCACTGCAGCTTCCTGACTAGCTCTCCTCTCAGGTAAACATGGAGCATCGCTCCACCTGCTTCCAGAACCTGAAGCACCTGACCCGGAGCTAGAAATACTTGGAGCACCTGGAGAAACAGGTAACTCCACCAGAACTTCCCGTGCAGCTTCTTCTGGTCCACCATCTACCCTGCTTCCTTGTAACTCAACAGAAGAGCTACCTTGGTATGACGTCAGCTCGTCGAATACCACATCCCTTGAGACCATATATCTCCGTGTCTCGGGATCCATACATCTCCACCCTTTCTTCCGGTCATCAAAACTGACGAAGACTAGCTTCCTTGCCTTAGCATCTAGCTTCATTCGAAGGGCATCCGGTACATGCACATAGCAGGTAGAACCAAACACTCGAAAGTGTTCCACGCTAGGCTTCTCCTTGAACATCAACTCATGAGGGGTCTTCATATTGATGGGACTGAGACGCATCCGATTGATAACATAGGTTGCGCAAGACATTCCCTCTGCCCAGAAGGACTTTGGGATACTTTTGGCATGAAGCCAACATTTGCATGTCTCCGTCAGGTGACGGATCTTCCGCTCTGCAACTCCGTTCTGTTGTGGAGTGTGAGCACAAGAAAGCTCCCTTTGGATGCCATGCTTCCTGCATAAGTTAAAGAACTCCTTGGAGGTGAAATCCCCTCCATTGTCTATTCTGAACTTCTTCACCCGCAGATTTAGCCGACCTTCCACCAGCTCCTTGAACTCCACAAACCTCTCGAACACCTCCGACTTCTCCTTCAGAAAATATACCCAAGTATATCTGGTGAAGTCATCAACCAAAATCAGCATATACCTGCTACCTACAAAACTGGCAGTGTTGGTAGGTCCAAACAGATCACCATGGATGCACTCCAATGGTCTTTTACATCTTCTTTGTGATTTGTCAAAAGGAAAGCACTGAGCTTTACCAAACTGACAACCTGCATAAACATGACCATCCCAGAAAGATGACAAGCTAGGCAGACCTTTCACCAGGCCTCTTCCCGCCATAGCTTTCAACTTATCCATTCCAACAAGCCCATGTCTTTCGTGCCAGATAGCAGCGCTGTCATTAGCCCTCATCTTATCAACATAGGAACTTGTTGAAAGAACAAACAAGTCCTTCACCCGTCTCCCAATATAAGTTACTTCAGCTTTCACCGCTGAAACATTTCGGAGAAATTTCACTTCTGTTGGACCAAACAGAACATGATAGCCCGCATCCACCGCATTGGTCACCGAGAAGAGGTTCTTCTTCATCCTCGGAACATGATAGACACTCTTCAATGAAAGAGTACCTCTATCATCGTTCAATGAAACCACACCCTCCTTCTCAACTGCATGAACAGTATCATCAGCCGTAATGATAGCATCATTACCTGTATATGTCTACAACGAGGAGAACTTCGACTCATCCCCGGTGAGGTAATGACCACAACCAGAGTCCACAATCCAATCGTCCTGATAGTTGATGGAAGTCATAGCCCGAACACACGTGCCCGTCATGAATGCACCTCCACCACCCCAACTACCTTCCGAATCGGAACCAGCCTCCTTCCTTGCAGCATGCCCCGGCAGAAGATTGACCTTACAGTCCCTTTTGAAATGACCAAGTTTGTTGCACCTGAAGCATCTAGGTCCTTCCTGCTTCTTCCCATCATGCTTAGGAGCATGGCTTCTCTCCTACTGATTTGAAGTAGATGGACCATCATCTCCAGATGTCTTCTTCTTCTTGTCCCATCTCTTCTTCTTGCCAGAGAAGAGAACCTCGCCTTCTCCCCCAGAGACTGACATCCCAGCCATTTTCTTTGCCAAACTTTCCTGCGAAGCAAGTAAGTTCTCCAGCTCCAGCAATGAAGGCTGATTGTCCTTGCCTTGAACAGAAGTAACAAAAGCCACATACTCCCTCCGTAAGCCGCAGATTATGTGTCTCTTCAACTTAGCTTCTGAGATAGGCTCATCCAGGTCCAAAGCCGATATATCTGCGCAGAGGTTCTTCATCTTCAAGAAGAACATAGAAATGGACAAATCCCCCTGAGTTGCTTTCGCCAACTCATTTTCCAAGAACTGCAGCCTCGCTACATTCTTCTTATTGAACAAGCCATCCAAGGCTATCCAAATCTCAGCAGCTGATCCACATCCGATGATGTGATAAAACAACACCGGAATGATAGCCCTCTTAAGAGTGAACTCCGCCTTAGCATTCGTTCTTCTCCAAGCCTTCACGAGCTCAGCATTCCCATCCGCAGGAACAATAGATTGCCTTGCTTCTACTCCTACAACCTCCCACAAATCCTCGCCAAGAAGATAGCTCTCCCTGTAAGACTTCTACTTCTTGAAGTTAGTCTGCGTAAGGAGCTCAATACCGAGATCTCTAGCATATCCTCCTTCCATTGCTATCCCATTGAAACCCGAGAGAAGTATAAGCAATTTTAGCTCAGCAACCTTAGCAACCTCCCTCTGATACCATGTTGAAAAACTTGAGGTCCGGAGATGAAGTGAAAAAATGCGGAACACACTTCACAAAAAACCTTTCACAAGTCTAGCACAACAGTGACAATGAGAAGACCGAATAGTACTATGGTATTAACTATCTCTTTACAAAGCGAGGTAAACATGGCGAGACATGATTCATAAGAATCACGGAGGAGAGAAGCACAAAACAAAGCTGCAGCGACCTGACGACTTGAGACCGCCAGACCACGCGAACAGACAAGATAGACGGAAGCCGCTGAGACTGCGCGAACAGAGTACAAGCCGCACCTGCCAGACCGAAACCACAGACCGCCAACTTGCTGCTTTATTCCACTGCTGAAAACAAACAGTTTGCACTTCTTGATCGCCAAGACAGCACAGTCTTGATCAAAGAAGAACCCGCGAACTCTGAACAGAGAAACTGCAACCTGCGACAGACCGCAACTTAAGACCGCCTGATCAACTGAGTCCGCTACACAGACCACGAACACCTAAACACAGTCCGCCCGGATTGGTTTATTCAAAGCTGGAAGAAGGAGACAAGCTGACCGCAAGCTGCAAGCCGCTAACCTGCGAACACAGAAACAGGTCAGACTAAATCTCAAACCGCACGACCTCAAACTGAGACTGGCACAATCAAGCCAACATTGGTTCTTACAGTTCTCATTATTAATGACGGGCCCTACACAGTACGACCTTTCGTATTTGCTATGTTCGTGTTTAGGGTTCGTACTAGTTTCTGACTACCCCTCTAAAGTACTGTTTGACATGGGAGTATCACACTATTTTCTTGTGGAAAGTTTTATCCGGAGGATCAGTGTTGAGAATGTCTAAGCGAAGGTGGAGCTTAATGTCTGTATGCCAGATGGATCATTCATGACCACCGGGAGGAAAGGATGCATTATTTTGAGAATATGTGATTGTGACTTCGAGTTGGTGGCAACAATTCTACCACTAGCAGAATTGGACATTATCTTGGGGATGGACTAGCTTGCAACGAAATGAGCTAGTATTGATTTCATGTTGAAGGTGGTGACCCTAAGGAGTGAAGGTAGAGTGGAAGTTTGAGGGCCTAGGCAGAGTGGCTTGCTCCCTGATTCTTGCCGTACAAATGATGCGTGCGGTGAACCAAGGAGATGAGGCATTTTTAGCTTTGTTGGAGACTCACACCATGAAGTTGTCAATCAGTGAAGTGCCAATGGTGGAAGAGTTTGAGGATTTGTTCCTCGAGGAGCTTCTAGGAGCACCTCCTCAACGTGAAATTGGCTTTTTAGTAGGTTTGGTAATGGGTGCGAGGCCGGTGTCGCGTCCTTCATTTAGGATGGCACTGAAGGAACTGCCCGATCTCAAGGTTGAGTTGCAAGAAATGCTAGAACTGGGGTACATTAGGCCCAACTCTTCATCGTGGAGCGCTAGTGTTGTAACACCCCAGTTTTCACAATGCTGTGAAAATAGTCACCCTGTTGCTAATGCGGGAAGGTAGGGGCTACCGCTGGCGGTGGCAGTGTGCATCGAGAAGGTTCATCAAGAAGGTGTGTCAAGAAGGTTAGTCGAGAAGGTGCATCGAGTAGATGTCGTCGAGAGTCGGCGTCGCGCGATAGCATTATTGCTGGCGATATGTGTATCGTTGAGATGGGTGTTGTATCGTCAAGACAGCTTGCTGATCACGATGACCTGATACAGAGAGGTTTTCTCTAGTACTACCGCGGCGCGGTAGCACTACCGCCGGGCGGTAGGTTGCGAAACCAGATCCGTAAGTAGCATTTTTTGGACGTTTGATCTCCTTAGATCTTGATCCAAGGGCTCAGATCAGTGCGTCCAAAAGCCCTAAGTAGGGCAGAGGAACTCCCCCCTCTTATTTCTCAAGTCACTTGTGACTTTGGGGCTAGGGTTATCGGGAGAGCTTGGAGGAGGAAGAAAAGCAAGATCGGCTATTGTTGGAACTACAGATCTCCGTTCGTCGATCCGAGACCAGCAGCGCGGAGAGGGCTTGAAAGTCCACATTTTCATCTGTGTTATTTGAGTTTTCCATGGCGAGGAAGAGACTTCAAAGGGTAATGACATATCTCCTCCTGGTTTTAGGATGCGCGCATGGCATCTCTTGTTTTGCCTTCCTTATTTCTACATTTTTGGGACCAGATCTCTCAAATAAGAGGGGTTCGGGTCGCTTTGGTTCAAGAGGAACCATTAGGTTGATTGAGTACGTCCCCAACATTATTTTGCATTAAAGATCCACTCCTTTAGCGGATTAGGCATTTTGGGTGAAGCCGAAATTGCGACTGGTGGTCCGATTCGGTGATGTTTCTTAATGTGCATTTTAGGGATTTTGCTAGAAATCCGATTGTGGCGAAAACGTCATTGTGATGCCCTTATGTTTTTGTGTGAGAACGAATGTTGTATTGGGGCGAGAAAATCTATGCGTGTTGAATAGCTTGTAATGTCTATTTGTGTGCGAAGGCGTGGCATTGTCTTTGTGGTCGGCTGGCTAGCCCATGAATGTTGAAATTCATGTGTGGAGAGAGTCCCGACAAGACAAGTCGCCTTTTGTGATAACTGGCGAAAACATCTGAGCTGTTGGACAAGCCCGATGGCATTATGAGCCATGTACGGGTGGGGTCTAGGAAAGAGTTCTTAGCATCGGTTGTGCTTGGCTTGGTGTTTCTAGCGAGAAGGGATGAGCTGATGAAAAACCCCGATGGCATTGTGGGCTATGTGCGGGTTGGGTCTCAGTTGGAGTTCTTTGCCTTGGGCTTGCATGCCCTTAGGGGCAAATGATTATTACCCCTATGTTTGTTGTGATGTGATTATGTGTGATGATATGTTAGAAGCATATACGTCATAGGTTGCCTTGGGTGAAACCCAAGTTTGCATACATGCTGCATTGGTAGGCCCCTTATTTTATTTGCTCAACATAGATACATGGATGATGCTTGTGACACCCATACCTATTTTTTCTATGTTATTTTTGTTTAATTACATTTGCATACGAAGTGCTGACTTGCATGGTGATGTAGTTCCCCGGGGTCCTCTAGGATGGCCAGGAGGAGGGGTGTTGTTACACCGTTTGTAGTCAGCCATAGCTAACCCTCGTTATACTACTTTTTCTGTAATGGATGCAGGGCAAGGATTGCAAGCTGGAGCCAGCTCTCCGGATAAAAAGGCCTAAGCCTCATGAAGTGTACCACCTCCTATTTTTGTGCATGTTTATGATTTCATTATATTATTTCGTCTTGCATGATGAGGTAGCATAGGAATGATATTATCCGTTGGATGTTTTGTGGTGTACGTATGATGATCTGAACATTGGTATTTGTAAGGCCATAAGGCTTGAGTACTCCTATATAGTTGTGGACAACTTCTGTGTTTTGGTTAGTGTTTCCACTGTGTTTGTTCTGAGTTTTGAGTTGGGTAGATTCTACATCATTTTTAATGCTAAAGCTGTTGCAATTATATGATGTGGGGTCCCGACTGGACCCATATTATATGGTCATTACAAGGGAGGTATTACATGAGAATAAACTGTACTTCATTGATAGCTCATTTTGTTATAGCTTTAATTTAGTTGAAAGACTAGCTTTAACTTTAGCATATGTCAATGATACCCACATTTTAAGTCATTCTCTAGGGAAAAGGTTAGGGGTGAGCTAGTACCGCCAATAAGGAAAGTGGTCTATAACGGTACACAGTGCGACCACCAACCTTACTCTTACCTGACCAATGGGCTATTTAAATTTGATATCACAACATATGGCTAATATGTTATCTAGTGTTTTTCTTGTGTTACTTTCATAACATCCCTCATGTCTATATTAGATCGAAGGGTTGTTGAGACTAGTGCTTAGTTTGGTATGGAGAATGACATTGAAGAAATGATATGTTCTGTAAAACTATGGCAGGTCTAAATTCTCTACAAAATAGAACACACTGTTGGAGGGTCTCGAGTGTTAGATCCTGTATGCTTCTCAGGAAATTTTTCTTGTGGATATAATCCCGGTGATTAAATCTCAAAAGTTTGTATCCACTCTCTGCTGTTAGCGATACCTCAGATAGTAGTGCAAGTATGAACCCGTACTGCACATTATGTCTTGGGATGGCTATGTATCACCTAACCTGAAGTGAAGATGTATGATCCAATCTTATCATCTGCCACGGTGATAAGACCTATGCGGTTATCTACCAACTTAATAAATTGACAGTGAAATTGCACAGTGAGTCCTCTGAGTATTCTCTAGAGGGGGGGGGGGGGGTGAATAGAGTTTTAAAACTTTTAACAAAATAAGTGCAAAGAACAATAATAATCCTAACAACTATGCATTAAGAAATATCAATCCAGAATAAAGTAAACACATGGTAAAATATAAATGTGACAACACAGAAAATTAGAACAGCACAGATGAGACACAATCTATAGTGGTTCCCCAAAATATTGGTACTCCACTCTTCTACCACCTTTGTAGGAACACACTATCCAGTGCCCGAGTCTTTTGAAAAGGAGACTCTTAGAACCACTGAGTCTTTTGATAAGGAGACTCTTAGAACTAAGGTGTGAGTCTTTTGTTAAGGAGACTCTTAGAACCAAACTAGATCTTTTGATAAGGAGATCTTGAACCACTGAATCCTTTGAAGAGGGATTCTAAGGACTCTTTACTCATTTTACAGAAAGTAAAAGAAAGAGTAAGAGTAGAGTAGAAGAAGAAGTAAGTCTTTTGATTTTATTCCACTTTTAGCAAATTTCTCTAAGGATTCTTGGCACTGCAAGAGGACTGGATCTTGTATATGATTAATCATATGTAAGAAGAAAAGGATTGTTAAGCATTTGTCCAGTGCTTTCAATTTGTTGCAGCAGAGAGGAGAAACCAGTAGTAGAAGATCTATTTTTGTATTTTTGATGTCTCTCTGCTTTGTTGGTGGAAGAAGGAAGAAGAAGAGGTCTGTTGAAATCTATAAGACTGTTGTTGTTTTCTTCTCATCCTCTGTCTCTATATTCTTCTGTCGAATCATGATAAATTTCTTTCCTCTTTTGTTATTTCCCTAGTAGGAATATCCAAGAGGTAGAATTGTTCTCTTTCCATTTCTGTTGAGCCCAAACCTTTTTGAATAACATCCAAATATATCTTTATTGTATCTCTAGAATTCTTCTTTCCATTCTTGATTATGGAGGACCTATTGGAATTTAAATATCTTCCATTTTTTCCTCTGAATGAGCTTTAGAATAGAATATTGGAGCAATACAAATTCTGTGTCTGTATTCAACGTTGCATCGAATACAATTGTCTTCTTATCGATGCACCTCTGAGTTCTAATAGAAGCTGCTTCGAAATCTTCCTTAGCTTTGAAATGAACTCTAATATTGATGTTGCGTCGAGTACTTATCGACGTATCCGTTGAGATGAAGGCCTAGGCTCTGAGCTCTTCCTTATAAGTCGACTATAATTTGAAGTTGCGTCGACTTCAATATCGCTTTGACTGACTCTGCCTTCTGCGTCGAGTACATTTCAGCGTTGCATCAACTTCAACAGATGCATCGACTACCAGTCTGAGTTATCTTTACTTTTATTCGAAGTTACTTCGACTTGAAGTCAAAGCTGCGTCGACTTCTAGTCAACACAGAATTATCTCAACTGAATTTCTGCACTCTTTGGACTGGTCTTTGACAGTCTAATGTGTGTGTGACATCCTAGGACATCTAATGACCATATTACCCTCACTATACAACACAGGTAATGAATCCTAGATGATGAAATCACTTTTACATAATTTGTAAGATAAATCTTGAGGATGTTTTCCCAACAGATAGGGTAGGACTTAGACATGTACAACAAATAGTTCATCATATCATCTTACTTTAGTATACGTTGCATCTTTAACCCTTATACTACAAAATTGTATGAGCATTCTTGTAAAATAAGTCTGTGTTATGATAATTTTAAGACCCTTAACTTATAAGTTTGTATGAGAATTCATATAAGTTAAGTTATGTCTGTTCCATAATTACTACATATTCATACTGTATATTTTATCAAATTACATGCTAGACTTATGCTTCACCCCATTACCTATTTCATAACACAAAACTCTCTCCCCCCTGTCACTCGGTTCACTCATATTACCATTTGTGCTCTTTTATCCCTCCTCCTCCCAATTCTTTAGGATGCATCTGAGGAAAGGAAGGGAATCCACTTAGTCAAATTGACTAACAGTTTGTGAAAACCTCCTTTAGGAACCCCAACCACAGCAGTTCCCGCAGTACCAACCTCAATAGGAGATCTTTAAGATAAAGATGGAAATGGAGATGCCCGTTGTCATATACCCATCCCCAGCTCCCGCAGAAGATGAAGTGCCAACAGAAGTGAGTTCTTGCCTCTATACTATGTATCTCAGCATGTTCTAGATAAATATGTAGTTATAATTATCCTGGCATATAGTAGCCCCAATTTTGACTTAAGGGCACCTGTTAGCCCTAGTGATCTGGGCATGTGTTAGACCTAGTCTTCCGCTGTCATCCAAACCTTAGATATATATGAAAAATCTGATTTGGACTTCATCCTTGTCTACTATCTTCTGTTATAGTTTGGCATTACTGTGATGTAATGAAAACTTGCCTTATAGAGCAAGTGTCATACAAAGGAGGATAACACTTTAGATAACACTATCGTATGGCAACTACTCTGGGTATAACGATCCCCTCAGTTGTGACCAATTACCGGGAGGGGGTCATTACAGTTTCCACCATGCCGAGTTAGTGGTTTAAGCTTTGTTTGTTTTTGTTTCTTATATCACTTTATAAGACTCCACTTGTGGTTGTTATATGTCAGGTCTGGACAGACCCATACTATACAACCATTGTAGTCGGGGTGTTACACCCTAGTGGTTCATACTAAATCTTGGCTTTCAGAATTCTCTAATTAATGAATCTTGAAGCCACCACCAAAACAAAATCATGAAACACTAGCTAGCAATAGCAAAAACCTAAAACTGGGAAGAGGGAAATCGTTACCCCCATGGTTTTCTTCTAGCCATGAACCCTTGTTATGCTGCTATGTATATGACGGGGGACTCAAGACCATTCCGATGTCGCAAACAACTTGTCAATCATAGTTATGGAGCTCCTCTGATGGCTAATTCTTCCTTGCAAAACTCTCTCCTCCTCCTTCCTCGCCTTCAAATAATGAAATAATGAAGTTTCAATGGCCTATTCAGTCCTCCTTCCAGAGCTTAGCCTCCTTAGAACTAATCCAAGTCATTTTACACCCAATCCCCTTCTCATATGGCTACATTTGGAGTCAATTTTGAAGATGTTGACTCGTATACGCCCTGGAATATGGGTGTGTAAACATGGCGTGCACTGCCTATTTTAAGCCAAATTGACTTATAGCTATGGGGAAGTCTTCCTACAGCCATCCCATGTTACACGCCCATGTTATACGACATAGGCATAGGGTGTGTAAAGTTGTTTTACTTCATTTTGCCCTCTAGATAGTGCCACAAGCTTCTGGACACAAATCTCATACTATTTGGAGTAGTACCCATCCATTTATGACCATAAACGTGGTTTTATGCCCTCCATATTGCCTTAAACGTTCCTCAGATTAGTGTATTGATCAAATCAATCTAATAATGTCCTTAAACATTCTTCAAACATTATATATTAAGGTACACATAGTCATACACATAACCTCTACCATGAAGGAAGATTGAAACTTCATGGTATCAAAATTCTCCCCTCCTTAAAAAATTCCATCCTCGAAATTAAAGACATAACTTAATACGTACGTGAGTTGAAAAGATCTGGGTATCACTACTATAAAATTGACTTTTAGCCACGCTCGTATTGCCCACAACAATTTGTCGTGGCAAACAGTCAAATTATCGTGGCTAAAAGTCTAAAATCGTGGCTAAAAGTCTAAAATCGTGGCTAAAAGTCATAGAAAAAGGGTATTTGCCACAGAAAGAGCATGGCAAATAACTTTTTGCCACGCTCATATTGCCCAAGCCCATTTTCCACGGCAGTCCGTGACTAAAAGTCTTTTACCACGATTTTGGACTCTTAGCCACGGTAATTTTCCCTGGCTAAAAGTCAAATTTCTAGTAGTGTATTCTTCCTGCATTCAGTCCTGAATTGTTTCAATGGTATCAAATGCATCAGATATATCTTGTTTTTTCAAAAGAAGTGTGTCACTTGCTTCTTCCCATGACATTAACATTCGACAATACCGCCCATATAATGCTTCATATGATGCCATCTTAATAGTAGCTTGGAAGTTATTATTTTATGAAAATTCAATCATGTATAAGTGGTTTTCCCACTTATTTCCAAATTCAAGCAGACACATACAGATCAAATCTTACGGAGTACTATTTGTTCTCTTAGTTTGACAATCAGTTTGAGGATGAAACATCGTACTATATTTCAACTTTGTACCCATACTTTTCTGAACTAGCTTCCAATCTTTGGAGGTAAAGCGCCCATCTCTATCACTGAGGATGCTTCTTGGCATTCCATGCAATCATACAATATTATGCACATAGAGCTTCAATATATACTCCGCATCATAACCCCTTCGATTAGGGATGTTGTGAGACACCTTCATCAAGCAGTCCACAATCACCCAAATGATATCATTGCCTTGCAGGGATCTGCACAAACCATGTATGAAATCCATGGAAATATCATCAAATTTCCATTTTGGAATAGGCAATGGTTGAAGAAATCCACTAGGTATTTGATATTCCACCTTCACTAAAGCACGCGTCTGACATTGATTTACATATAATGCTACATCTTTCTTCATTCCAGGCCCTCAAAATGATCTCTTTAGATCCATATACATTTTTATACTTCTAGGATGAATATAATATTTTTTGAAGTGCGCCTCATAAATTAGCTCTTGCAACAGATTGCCAAAGTTCAGAATGCATACCCTTCATTTCTTCTTTAGTTGCCCATTCTCCATCACCAAGTTAACATTTGTACCTTTTGTGCTTACAACACCAAAGGTTGGAATTCAACATCAAGCAGAATTTCCTGTCTGTCCCGATTCGCAATATGCTATTATCTCGTAATACATTTCATGCATGCCATGATAGCATCGCCCCGCGCTGCACAAGTGATATCCAGAGCTTAAAATTATCTTACCAACTGTTCATTGCATGCTTGGATACATCTCCGTTGCCCTGAATATTTCTTTCTCAAAGCGTCACCATAACATTAGCCTTCCCAGGTGTGTATTGAATTTCTACATCATAGTCGCCAAGGAACTTGATCCGCCCACATTGCTACATATTCAATTCTTTTTGCTATAGGAGATGCTTTAAGCTCTTATGATCAGTAAATATCTCCACTCTCATCCCATACACATAATGTCTCCATAATTTTAAAGCAATGATCACCGCTACAAACTTCAGGTTATGCACTGGATAGTTCTTCTCATGTGGATTTAGTTGCTGTGACCCATATGCAATTTCTTTATTATGTTGAACAAGGATGCAACCCAAACCACAAGTGGGCGCATCACTATAAATTTGAAGTCCTTCTGTCCCACTAGGGAGACAAAGGATTGGAGTCGTCATCAACATTTCCTTCAAGCATTCAAAGGCTTGGTTGTACTCCTAAGTCCAAATAAATTTATGATCCTTCCGTGTGTGAGACGTAAGAGGCAATGCAATGCTGAGAAACGTTTTGGAAAAATCTCCTATAATATCCAGCAAGTCCAAGAAAACTTCGCACTTCAGCTACATTATTTAATACCAGCCAATAAAGATGGCCTCAATATTTTTTATGTCAGCCATCACTCTACTGCCACTAATCACGTGGCCTAGAAAATCAACTTCTTTAAGCCAAAATTCACACTCATAGAACTTGGCACACAACTGATGTTCTCGAAGTGTTTGCAATACTACTCTCAAATGGTCTGCATGATCACTTTCAGATTTTGAGTAGATCAGTATATCATTAATAAATACCGCAATAAGATATCTCAGAATTGTCAAAACATGCGATTCATCAGATCCATAAATATTAATGGTGCATTGGTCAAACCAAAGGGCATAACGGAGAACTCAAAATGCCCATAGCGTGTGCCAAACAATGACTTCATGATATCTTCCTCCAAAATCCTTAATTGGTAATACCCAGACTTTAAGTCAAATTTTGAATATACGGATGACCCAATCAATTGATCCAATAGATCATCATTGATTGAAATTGGATATTTATTTTTCATTGTGAGCTTATTTATTTTGCGATAGTCAATGCATAGACACTTCCCACCATTTTTCCATTTCACAAATAGTACATGAGCACTCCACGATGAGGAGCTAGGTCAAATATAGCCTTGCTTCAACAACTCTTGCAATTGAATCTCTAACTCCGCTAATTCCTTTGGGACCATCCGATAAGGAACAAGTGCTATTGGTCGTGCACCATGTATCAAATCTACCTTGAACTCAATCTCCCTCTGGGGTGGTGCTCCAGGTAGTTGATTCGGAAAAACATCTTCAAACTCGGCCACTACAGGTACATCTTGATGGGATGAATTTGTCACATAAGTTTCCAATAGAGCAATATAGAAAGCAGCAAAGAACGGACTCGACAAAATTGCACGAAGAACAAAGAGGACACCTAACCTGTAATCCCCGACCCTCAGCATGAATAGCGAGCGACAGCAAACACACAGACTCCCCGCATCACGGGACAATGATGCCTCCTCTGAAGTTCCCACCAAGGACCTCCAGGACACAGCGCCAGCACCTCCATCCCCTCTACCACCATCGCCGGCCGGAACAACTCCCATCACTCCGGATCTCGCCCTACCTCAACAAAAGAGAAACGATTACGTTGGGGACATCGTCTCGAAGAAGAAGGGTCATGTTACGGCTCTTCCAATGGCCTCAGAACATCCAACACCATCTAATGGTGTACCACGCGACAGCACAAAAGAAGGACCTATGGCCAATGATCATCCAGGGATAACCAACGGAGATCCAACCGACAACAAATCCACAGATCATGAAGCCCAACTCGTCACTGGCCAAGGAATCCCAACCATAAAATAAGTCAGCGGATCAGTACCATCCACCGCCGTTCCCATCAGATCCCCATTCGCAGTTTTAGTATTATTATTTTAAAAGGCAATGTTGTATCGATTACTGTACCGCACGCTTCCTTCCCATGCATGTAACGGTCCTCTGACCAGCTATATAAAACCTTTTGTATCCCGTATTTGTTTTGAAGTAAGAAGTAAGTATTTCTCATTCTTCTCGGCCTCCTCCCTCTCATCTTCTCTCTACCTCCTGGCCACCTCCTGGCCCTCATCCGTTAGTTACCTAGCGGGATAGCAACATTTTTGTGCTCTCATTGAGATAACCCAGCGACCCCGCTGAGAGAACTATGGGAGAAGGATTGAGATCCCTTGCCGAGCTCAAAGATGCCCTTCAAACAGAACATGTAAGACCCCCCCTCCCGGAACACAAAACACGGTCGAGGGGAGTCTTATGCCCAGAACAGGCGCATTGTGGTAGCGTCAGCGCATGGGCTAACTTGTACCCCAAGACGCATATCCTGTCGGCTAAGACCAATATCAACGTGCCAACCCATAATAAAAGAAACCACATAAGTAACATTCATACTAAGTATATAAAGTCCACAATAAAACAAAGCAGGAACACAGAAAGCTCTTGAATATCAGAGTACAAAACTTGCCCGAAGGCTACAACAAAGCGCTCAAAAGCTCACGTCTGTGACAGAAGAAAAGGACGGTATCGTAGTCTCAGGCCCTGCCCCACTGGCCTGGCTGTCCTCCTGCACCGTTCACTGTTGTCGCTCCATCTGCGGGGGGTCCTCCTAAAATTAAGGCGTAGAAACCATTATTCATAAAGACTAAGTGGCTTCACATTCTCTCACCCCGGCGACTCTTAGGCACCGTGTGGAAGGAAAGAAAGAAAAGCTGCAATATAACAGTAAGTACAATATGCAGGTGACAAGGAGGTATTACTAACCTAGCAGTTATATATCAACAACTAACAACATGTATATAAAAGCATATACATCTAGCAGTTATATATCAACAGCTAACAACATGTATATAAAGGCAATTGCATATAACAGTTATATATCAACAGCTAACAACATGTATATAAAAGCATTTACATCTAGCAATGTATCAAGGATAAATATATATATAAGGAACTGGATTGAGCTTAACTTATAAGGATGCCCATACAAGCGTATAAGTTAAGGGTCTGGTGCAGAAATAGTAACTCATTATATAAAAGTGCTCATACAAATTTATGTGATGAGGATCTTATGCGGTGCAATGCAATGCGATGCGATGCAATGATTATGATATGATGACTCACTCATGCATACTCAAGCACTCCGACTCTATATGTACAGACCTTTTTTTGTTCCCTCTGTTCGAGTGTGTCAACTCAGGTACCCAGTTGAGGTAAACAGGGCAGTGGACCAGGCTGTCCACTTCTAGGCTTGTGTAACACCACCCAACCTAGACCTTACGTACGCCCTAAGAACACACAGGGTATCCGCGTACTATCTGGTAAGCACCACCTCTAGCCCTCTATTCGAGTCTCCGCTCAGGTACCCAGTTGAGGAAAACAGGGCAGTGGACCGGGCTGTCCACTTCTAGGCCAATATGACACCTCCCAGCCTAGACCTTACGTACGCCGCTAAGAACACACAGAGTATCTGCGTACTACTTGATACAACAATGCCTCTAAGTGAAACACCAAACTCTTGGCTCGGAGGACTTGACCAGTCCTTCTTATATCCCGAGCCTACCGCCCGCAGGACTAACTCAATTCTTCCTTATATCTCGAGCCTACCCCTCGCAGGACTAACCCATGATCTTAAGAAAGCAAGGGCTCCAAACAGAGTCCCTTCCCACATTAACTTAGGGAGTTGACCCATCACAATCACTATACCAAGCCCTCAATGCTACCAGTAGGGATTTAGCATACTTTAAGAAGTGAGATACACAAGTCCTAAGATTTCACTTCATACGATCCTAACCCAAGGACTAATTACGCACAATATCATATCCTCAAGACTAAAGATCAATGTCTAAGCTCGACTCTTAGTCAAGGGTTATTTCTTACCCAACCCTGTTAGAATCAACAAATATATTTAAATGTTTATACATACAATGCCATCAATCGTTCATCACATCTGAACACTTGGGTAAAAAGAGTGGTGTTACGATGTAGTTATTCATCTAACGACACATCACGAAGAGTATGATCCTCAGATGCATACCCCGACATCATTTAAATATAATCCTCCACATTAGTGGCAACTCGCATGTCTTATAGTCAGCATTAGTTGACTGGTAGGAGTGTATAAAAAGCTGATCAAAAACACTGATATTTACAAGTCCAATATCATTGAAGAATCAACCATGAAGTAGACGGTTAAGTATTCTATTTCTACGAGTACAGTCAAGTCGTGTCTTACCATCATGAGAACATGTACAAACAACCTCCAATTAGCAAGTTTTAGGTTCATTACATAATTTTCCCCAATATTTAGGTCAATCACCTCCAATGTTATATTAGAATCATAATAATAACCTTTACATATAATGTAATTAGGAGCATTATTCAAATCACAACTTGCCTAAGGTTTCATGCACATATTTACTGTCCTAGATGTTTACCCAGAAATCGGCGATCATCTCAAATTAGCTTTCCGAGCCTTGGCGGTCCCCCATCGCCCGAGTGGTCTCGCTTTTTCTTTCCTCGTAAAGGTCGAGCTTCGTGCCCCGCACGACTTTTCCCCCGGAGGGTCGCCCCCTTGGGCGACCTCGCCTCCGCGAGGAGGAGATCGCCCCTTGGGCGATCTCCCCCTGTGAGATCGCCCCTTGGGCGATCTCCCCCTGTGAGATCGCCCCTTGGGCGATCTCCCCTGTGAGGAGGTCGCCCCCTTGGGCGACCTCGCCTCCGCGAGGAGGAGATCGCCCCTTGGGCGATCTCCCCCCGTGAGATCGCCCTTTGGGCGATCTCCCCTGTGAGGAGGTCGCCCCCTTGGGCGACCTCGCCTCCGCGAGGAGGAGATCGCCCCTTGGGCGATCTCCCCCCGTGAGATCGCCCTTTGGGCGATCTCCCCTGTGAGGAGGTCGCCCCCTTGGGCGACCTCGCCTCCGCGAGGAGGAGATCGCCCCTTGGGCGATCTCCCCCCGTGAGATCGCCCTTTGGGCGATCTCCCCTGTGTGGAGGTCGCCCCCTTGGGCGACCTCGCCTCCGCGAGGAGGAGATCGCCCCTTGGGCGATCTCCCCCCGTGAGATCGCCCTTTGGGCGATCTCCCCTGTGAGGAGGTCGCCCCCTTGGGCGACCTCGCCTCCGCGAGGAGGAGATCGCCCCTTGGGAGATCTCCCCCCGTGAGATCGACCCTTAGGAGATCTCCCCTGTTAAGTCTCCCCTCTGAAATCCCTGTTTGTGTGATCTGTTCAGGTGAACCAGGTCCAGACGATCTCAGCAGGTCCAGACGATCTCAGCAGGTCCAGACGATCTCAGCGGTCTCAATAGCGGTCTCAGGCGGTCTCAGCAGTTCCGGGCAGCCTGTTACCTTCCAGATCTGCCCGTTCGGGCAGGCCCCCGCGTCTATAAATAGAGGGGTAGGGGTACCAGTTGGAGGACTTTTGGAGAGCTTCCAGTCCCAGCCAGTGGTTTGAGCGGTCTCAACTTTGAGTGACCGCTGAGACCTCTCCGATCTCCTTTCAGGCCCCTTTTTCTTCATGTTTTATGATGTTTCTTTCATTCTTTCTTGTTGTAACCTCAGCTGTAACTCAAGCTTTATATCAATAAAATAGTCTTTCCTCCAACTCAAAGTAACCGGCCACCCAACAGTTTCACCCCCCATCCTTCAGCTCGAGCGAGTGTGGAGTTGGTACCATTTTTGGCACCAACACTAGAGCATCATCAACAAGTGATCAATCAAATGGCTATATCAAAGCCAAGACTTCTAAAATTTCCATTACAGGTCTGGGTTAGCATCTTGAGTGTTTACACCATATCCCGGCTCATTCAGAATAATCATGATAGCTATTAATCGCACAATAATTTTATAACATAACATTGACAAATCACAGCAAGCCTATATCCGAAAATTATGAAATTTAAGAGGGGTGTCCACATTGTCATCAAACATTTATCTACCAATTCCAAACAGCTTCTGATAAGCAAACAAGGTAAGTCACAAAATTAATATGAATCCGTACGCCTACCTCGCCGTGCGCTAAACATATTATTTACCAAATAACTAATGTAAACTACATAGATCTAAGTGCTGATCGAACAACGTCCGGTCATCTTCTTCCTCCAGCCTGGGGCTGTGAATTGCCCGACCTGGAGACTAATAAAAACTCTCACATCAGCCACCTTATTTCTCGTCCGACCAACCAACATCACCGCCCTTTCTCGTATGTAAGATGCATCGACGGGCGTCGAATCGGTGACCGGAGGTGACCGGAATAAATAATCAGAACACAGATTTCAGCCATCCCTCCATGGCTTCTCTCAAATCAACTCAATTGAGTTCGATATCTCGCCTAGTTTGATCTAAAAACTAGCACCAAGGGAGAGGGGAGGAAGATCACCGAGTGTCCATGCATGCAACCCAATAGCCACATATGCGGCATTTGTCCATTGCTCTCCATCGTGGTTGGATCTCGCCGATCCGGATCTTGTCGGACATCGTCGAAGAGGATTCAAACTCTTTGAGTGGATTTTTTTGTCTTGGAGAGCGAGGCTCGCTGTTTTGGGTCTTCGAAAGAGGAGATCTCACCAAAGAAAGAGGAGATGACAAGCCTTGGTGGAGAGAGGTTGAGGCCGCCGGAGTTTGGAGCTTGGTGGAAATGGAGGGAGTGGATCTCGTCCAGATCGGAGCTGGATTGGCCTGGAGCTTCAAGGTCGAGGGGTGTTCAGGCGGTGTTCTCGCTGGAGAAGAGAATGGCGGAGAAGATAGCTCGTGAGCCTCGCCGAAGATGGAAGAGGAGGAGCTCGACATGCCTGATCTGGAGGAAGAGTCGCCGGAGTTGGAGTTTGGAGCTCGCTGAAAATGGAGGAAGGGCGAAGCTTTGGTCGGCCATGGGGGATTTCGGCCATTGAATGGAGGTTAGAGAGAGAGCCAGTGAGAGAGGATGGCTTGAGTTTCTTGCTGTTGGTGGCCGGCGACGAGGTTGTCGTGAGGAGGGCCGGAGAATGGGGAGGAAGAGGGAAGGGAGACCCTCTGTTGGCTGACGGCGCAAGGGAGGAGGGAGCTCGGGTTAGGTAAGTTTCTAAACCTAAAACTTATAATGTATATATATATATATAATATGTTATATAATTATAATTATAATATTATTATTATTAATGCATTCAAACACTCGAACAATGCTCTAAAGGACTCGAAGATTGTCCTGAACGGGCTCATTATGACCGACTCGCTGGCACGCATCCACCAGGACGATCCGAGATTAATTCCGAGTTCGTTTGGTAAATTTATGCTTGTCAGAGCATTTACGGCCTAATTTTGTGTCGCATTAAAACTCGTCGAACGACATCGGAATTTTAAACTGATGACACTGTTGGACTCGTATTATTATTATTAGTCCAACGAATCTGACCGGGGTCAACTTCGAAGGCGTTTGCTCAATTTCCACTTTTGGGGCAAATACGCTATTTGCAAACCATATTATGATTTCGCCGATTTTCATCAGAATCGAGCGCGACCAATTTTGTTGAACTCGTATAGGCGTCACGAGTCCAATCAAAACTGACAGAGGTGAATTCCAAGGTCGTCTGCTGCATATCACCTTTTGAATAAATACGCTATTTGAACACCATGTCATTTGAGCTAACGTACGCACTATAATTCCTTCAAGGCGGCGTGCTTCCTTCGAGTTCTTGTGAAATTTTTTCCGGACCTTGTGAGAGCAAGCAGGAATAACAACTAGAGTTACAAGCCAAAACAACCAGAAACAATTTGGGGCAAACAATTGATCTTTATTGATTTTCTAACTTCAGTTACAGGGCAAGACATGCTTGACGAGACATGATTTCGTCAGCACAACACTCCAGAACCAATACAGAGAAGAATACTGAAAGACTTCAGACCGCACAACCCGCGCGACCTCTCTTGCACAGACCGCGCGATCTCCCTTGCGATCTCCTCCTGTTGCTAGACCGCAACACCCTGCCGACCTCAGACCACCACCAAACCGCTGCACAGACCGCTCCCTTCTTTCGACCTCCTGATCTTCCCAAACTCCAGCAACACAACTCCAAGCCGCAGACCGCCCAAACACTTTCAGAGGAAGAGGTGATCGCTGCTGCCCGCACTATCCGCAGAAGCTGCACAAGAAGAATTCGATCAGAGACCGCCCGGTCAGAAAACACAGACCGCAAGAAAGACGCGAACTCAGCTTACACTTGGTGTGTTCTTATTTTTGCTGCTACAGTGGCCTCCTATTTATAGGCATGCGACCTTATCCAGTCACCACCCTATGAGATAGGATCACCACCCCTCAGACCGCGTGACCAAACCGGTCAACCCGCGATCAGCAGCCGAACTCCTGCTTCATTTTGGTGAACCCGCCAGCTTCACACATCAGCCATGAGAGACCGCTGCTCTCACGGCAGATCGCGACTTCAACGAAGATCGCCAGACCGCCCGAAGCTGTTCACCACCTGTGTTCGCATGAGACCGCGAACACAGTCAGTTCGCCATCAGACCGCGAACTCCTGTCCGCATGCCGATCTCCTCCTGAGACCGCGAACAGCAACCAGCTCGCAAGCCAGCCTCCTCCTGAGACCGCGAGCTGAGACCGCGCGACTAAGACCCTTAGTCCGCGAACTCTCCCAGAAGGCCCGGTCAGCTATCAGACCGCATCCTGAAGAGAACCTTGATCAAGCTGTGCGGTCACACCAGACCGCCACAGCCTTGAAGAGGACAGCCTGCCACGCGATCACACACAGACCGCGCGGCTCCTCCTTCAGCAGACTTTGGACCAGACCAACAGTCAACCCGGGTGACCGCGACTAGGCACAGATCATGCCAAACCGCCGATCCAGACTGCCAAGTCGGCAAACTTGCCTGACCGCAGAATCAGACCGTTAGTTCGCGCGAACTCGCCAGACCGCCCGACCTCACCCAGACCGCCCAGATCCAAAAGCCTCCAAACTTCCACTTCAACAATTTCAACACTCCCCCTTGAAGTGGGAAGTTGAAACCAGCCCCAGTAAGCTCCTTAGCCGTGTGAACTGCCCCTTTGCCAGCGCCTTTGTGAAGATGTCTGCGACATTGTCCGCACTCCGCACATGCCCGACCGAAAGAGATCCCTCCAGCACCTTCTCCCGTATGAAGTGATGCTCGATCTCGATATGCTTGGTCCTCGCGTGACAAACTGGATTGGTTACCAGTTTGAGAGCACTCTCGTTGTCACCGCGTAGCAGAGTCGGCTCCCGAACCTCCTTATGGACGTCTCCCACCAACCTCCTAAGCCAGATGGCTTCTTGAGCTGCCAAAGCCGAAGCCTTGTATTCCGCTTCCGTGGTAGAGACTGACACGGAATCTTGTTTCTTGCTGCACCATGAAATAGCTGTGGGGCCCGCCAAGAAGATGAATCCAGACGTCGACTTCCGATCATCCGAATCTCCCCCGTAGTCAGCATCCATGAACCCGTGCACCTTGAAGTCCGCATCCCTCCGGTACAGGAGACCCATGTCCGAGGTCGCCTTGACATACTTCAGAATGTTCTTGGCCGCTAGCAGATGAGGTACCCGTGGCTCCGCCATATATCGACTCACTCTGCCAACAGCATATGCAATATCTGGCCTCGTGATCGTCAGATAAATCAAGCTCCCAACTAGAGCTCGGAACACCAACGGATCTTGCATGATCCTCCCCTCATCCTTCCGAAGCTTCATAGATTTATCCAGAGGTGTGGAAGTGCACTTCCCTTCCTTCATGCCGAATCGCTCCATGATTCGCTCCGCATAGCCGGCCTGGGTCACCAGCACTCCACCTTCCTTCCTCTGCACCTCGAGTCCAAGGAAATGGTGAAGTTCACCTAAGTCCTTCATCCCGAACCTGATAGACAGCTCGGCCCGAAGCTGCGCTACCTCCTCCTTCGAGTTCCCCGTCACGATCATATCGTCGACGTATAACAGCACGATGACTTGAAGCTCCCCGCTCTTCTTGACGAACAAGCTTGAGTCTGAGTCTGAAGCCCCAAATCCACAGAATAAGAGATATTCTGCGATCTTCCCATACCACGCCCTCGGCGCTTGCTTCAACCCATACAGGGCCTTCTTCAACTTGCAGACATGCTCCGGAAAATCTTCAGACACAAAGCCTGGAGGCTGGACCATGAAGATATCCTTGTCAATCTCACCGTATAAGAAGGCGTTCTTGACGTCGAGCTGCCAAATCTTCCATCCACTGAACGCCGCCAAGGCAATAATAAAACGAACTGAAGTCATTTTTGCCACCGGACTAAAAGTCTCCTCGTAATCTTCACCGTATTGCTGCGAGAACCCCCGAGCTACAAGGCGAGCCTTGTACCGCTCGATACTACCGTCAGCCTTCTTCTTCAGCTTGTAGACCCACTTGCATGTAACAGGAGTGGTGCCCTTAGGCTTGGGCACAAGAGACCAGGTCTCATTCTTCTCAAGAGCTGACATCTCTTCTTGCATTGCAACATCCCACTCCTTCACGCCTCTGGCCTTCTCAAAGCCCGACGGTTCCCTCTCATCTAAGGGACCAGCGAAGAAACATGAGACAAAGCTCACTGTGTTTCCTCCTGTATAGCGATCAGGGGCGATGATTGCTCGCTTCGATCTCCTCAGCTCCTTCCCCTGAACCGCATCATCTTCAGCTGCTTCTTCCCTAGCTCCTCTTCCAGACGTGCTAGGAGCATTGCTCCCCCTGCTCCCTGAACCAGAAGCTCCCGTCTCAGAACTAGAAGGCGATGGACCACCTGGTGACACAGGTAGCTCCACCTGAAGATTTTCCACAGCTTGCTCCGGCTCCTCCACCCTGCTCTCTGGTAACTCCACTCCAGAGGACCCCCTGTAAGATGTCACCTCATCGAACACGACGTCGCGAGGTACAACAAATCTCCGCGTCTCCGGGTCCATGCACTTCCACCCTTTCTTCCTCTCATCGTATCCCACAAAGACTAGCTTCCTAGCCTTCGCTTCTAGCTTTGTCCGAAGAGCATCAGGGATGTGCACGTAACAGGTGGAACCGAACACCCGAAGGTGTGCCACGCTTGGCTTCTCCTTGAACATCATCTCATGCGGGGTCAACATGTTGATGGGGCTCAGAGGCATCCTGTTGTTGACGTAAGCAGCACAAGACATTCCCTCCGCCCAGAAGGACTTTGGGATACTCTTGGCATGCAGCCAACACTTGCAGGTCTCCGTCAGATGACGGATCTTCCGCTCTGCAACACCGTTCTGCTGTGGAGTATGTGCACAAGTAAGCTCCCTCCGGATGCCTGCCTTCCTGCAAAAACTGGAGAACTCAGCAGAGGTGAACTCTCCTCCGTTGTCCGTCCTCAGCTTCTTGATCCGCAGATTCAGCCGACCTTCCACGAGCTCCTTGAACTCCACAAACTTGGCAAACGCTTCCGCCTTCTCCTTCAGGAAAAAAACCCAGACATATCTGGTGTAATCATCGATCAGCACCAGCATATACCTGCTGCCTCCGAGGCTTGGGGTAGCAGTTGGTCACATCAAGTCACCATGGATGCACTCCAACGGCTGACTACACCTTGTCTGTGACTTGTCAAACGGTAGTCGATGAGACTTGCCGAACTGACATCCCGCGCAAACGTGACCTTCTCCGTAGGAAGATAGACTTGGCAGGCCCTTGACAAGACCTTTCACCGCCATTGCTTTCAGCTTGTCCATCCCTACATGCCCCAACCTCTCATGCCATATCACGGCACCATCATTCGTCTTCATCTTGTCGATGTAGGAACTTGTCGACAAAACGAACAAGTCCTTTGCCCGTCTCCCAACATGAACGACCTCCGCCTTCACGGCCTCTACATTTCGTAGAAATTTCACTTCTGTTGGGCCGAACAGAACGTGATACCCAGCGTCAACAGCGTTGGTTACTGAGAAGAGGTTTTTCTTCATCGCGGGCACATGATAGACACTCTTCAAGGTAAGTGGCCCTCTATCACTGCCCAAAGAAATAACCCCCACCTTCTCGACTGGATGCACAGTATTATCAGCGGTGATGATAGCATTGTTACCTGTATAGGGTTGTGCTGATGAAAGCTTCGACTCATCTCCGGTGAGGTGATGACCACACCCCGAGTCCACGATCCAGTCCTCTTGATAGTTGATAGTAGCCGAGGCTTCAACCGAAGCCGAGAAGGCTCCTCCCCATCCTCCATCAATGTGCCTGGCCTCCACTTCCACCTTTCCAGCAACATGCCTCGATTGAGTAACAACTGGGCATTCCTTCTTGAAGTGCCCAACCTTCCCGCACTTGAAGCATCTCGGACCTTCCCCCTTCTTCTTCCCGTCAGCCTTGGGAGCATACCCCCTTTCCTGCTGCCCAGAAGTTGAAGGCCCATAGCCTCCCGCGATCTTTTTCTTCTTCTCCCACTTCTTCTTCTTCCCTGAGAAGAGCACCTCGCCGTCTCCCCCAGTCACTGACACTCCCGCCATCTGCCTTGCCAGACTTTCCTGCGAAGCTAGCAGATTTTCCAGCTCTAGCAGAGACGGCTGATTTGCCCATCCCTGCACTGACGTCACAAAGGCAACATATTCCTTCCGCAGGCCGCGGATGATGTGCCTCTTCAGCTTCGCCTCAGAGATAGGCTCATCAGGATCCAGTGCTGATATCTCAGCGCAGAGGTTCTTCATCTTCAGAAAGAAGTTTGAGATAGAAAGATCACCCTGAGCCGACCTTGCCAGCTCATTCTCCAAGAACTGCAGTCTCGCCACATTCTTCTTGTTAAACAGCCCATCCAGGGCTCTCCAGATTTCGGCAGCTGATCCACACCCTAAGATGTGATCAAATAGTTCCGGTGAAATGGCACGCTTCAAGGTGAACTCGGCTTTAGCATTGGTCTTTCTCCACGCCCTCACAGCCGGACCATTATCACCTGCTTCCGTTGCCTTCACCTCTTCAGTTGCATCTCCTCCAACAACCTCCCAGAGGTCCTCCCCTAGAAGATAGCTCTGCATACATGACCTCCACTTCTTAAAGTTGGTCGAAGTAAGCATATCAATCCCAAGACCTCTTGCAAATCCGCCTTCCATTGTTTTCCCTCTGGTTCCTTCTTCACAAAGGCGATGGCTACTCGAAGTTATTCACTGCTCTAACCATTCCAACCTGGCTCTGATACCATGTGAAATTTTTTCCGGACCTTGTGAGAGCAAGCAGGAATAACAACTAGAGTTACAAGCCAAAACAACCAGAAACAATTTGGGGCAAACAATTGATCTTTATTGATTTTCTAACTTCAGTTACAGGGCAAGACATGCTTGACGAGACATGATTTCGTCAGCACAACACTCCAGAACCAATACAGAGAAGAATACTGAAAGACTTCAGACCGCACAACCCGCGCGACCTCTCTTGCATAGACCGCGCGATCTCCCTTGCGATCTCCTCCTGTTGCTAGACCGCAACACCCTGCCGACCTCAGACCACCACCAAACCGCTGCACAGACCGCTCCCTTCTTTCGACCTCCTGATCTTCCCAAACTCCAGCAACACAACTCCAAGCCGCAGACCGCCCGAACACTTTCAGAGGAAGAGGTGATCACTGCTGCCCGCACTATCCGCAGAAGCTGCACAAGAAGAATTCGATCAGAGACCGCCCGGTCAGAAAACACAGACCGCAAGAAAGACGCGAACTCAGCTTACACTTGGTGTGTTCTTATTTTTGCTGCTACAGTGGCCTCCTATTTATAGGCATGCGACCTGATCCAGTCACCACCCTATGAGATAGGATCACCACCCCTCAGACCGCGTGACCAAACCGGTCAACCCGCGATCAGCAGCCAAACTCCTGCTTCATTTTGGTGAACCCGCCAGCTTCACACATCAGCCATGAGAGACCGCTGCTCTCACGGCAGATCGCGACTTCAACGAAGATCGCCAGACCGCCCGAAGCTGTTCACCACCTGTGTTCGCATGAGACCGCGAACACAGTCAGTTCGCCATCAGACCGCGAACTCCTGTCCGCATGCCGATCTCCTCCTGAGACCGCGAACAGCAACCAGCTCGCAAGCCAGCCTCCTCCTGAGACCGCGAGCTGAGACCGCGCGACTAAGACCCTTAGTCCGCGAACTCTCCCAGAAGGCCCGGTCAGCTATCAGACCGCATCCTGAAGAGAACCTTGATCAAGCTGTGCGGTCACACCAGACCGCCACAGCCTTGAAGAGGACAGCCTGCCACGCGATCACGCACAGACCGCGCGGCTCCTCCTTCAGCAGACTTTGGACCAGACCAACAGTCAACCCGGGAGACCGCGACTAGGCACAGATCATGCCAAACCGCCGATCCAGACCGCCAAGTCGGCAAACTTGCCTGACCGCAGAATCAGACCGTTAGTTCGCGCGAACTCGCCAGACCGCCCGACCTCACCCAGACCGCCCAGATCCAAAAGCCTCCAAACTTCCACTTCAACAATTTCAACAGTTCTATTGCTCAAATTATGCTCTCCGGATGGCTCGGATCCCGATACAGCAAGCATCGAGATAAAGAATAGAAATGTTACTCGCCGCATTTGTCGAGTGCACTTCACCGGCTCAGGTGCAAGCCTGGCCCTCAGTACACCCCGAGCCCGAGTCAACTCGCTTGACTCAAAAACACGCACAAGGGGTCTAGCTCGAATCGGGATGTTACAAATCCAATAAACGAAGAAACAAATTTGTCCCCGAAATATTAGGTTGAGGCTATGAGGATTTTCTGGATGAGAGGTAAATATAGTCATCATATTCATTCATGGGCACTTCATCCATAATAATTTCAAGCGTATGTATGCATTTTCAATTGTTGCGGTTTATACATAGAAACTAGATTGCATGTGCACTCTTGCCTTGTGAAGTCATACAAACTAATAATGACACACACTATTTCAATAATCGCTACATCAGTCTAACTGATTATGTTGTGATTTAATCTCAAGCACACAACATACAGGTGAGCATTTAGCAAGGACTTGGTATGAACGACATCAAGCATGCTACTCATTTATAAAACCACGATGCAACCGGCTACCACTACCAACATCTATATCGCTATCCAGGTTTCTCGAACCAACAAGACTGTCGAGCCACCAGCTCGTTTACACCTTGCAGGACTGGTTCTCCAAATAATATATCTCTATAGCAGGTGTCATCAACAATTGTCTTGCATCAATATCAAACCTGTCTTCCATGAGTCTCCAACACAAATCCTCGGTAATTTTATTTAAATTACAATATCATTACATATGTACGCAACCAGTGCATAGACACCACTGTTGTGAATTTGTTAACATAACAACCACGTTGCAAAACCTTGGCGCTAAGAGTTCTACGATTTAAACCAATTATCCTAAATATGTCACTTTTAAACACACCTCTTTGATCAATAATCAAATACAACTCCAACTCAACAAATTTCAAGGCATCCCCCAAAATTTGTCGCGTGGTCATCTGGCCGACCATTGATCACTGAGAGGCACTACAAAACTATCAAGAGGATTCAAGATTTCACTTAACTACACCCATGAGGTTCTAATGATGGAACTCTTGCTATCAGAACCTAAGGACTACCACCAAGTCCTTATGTCATCCAAACACTTGTCAGGATCTGACTAGTGCATAACAACACTCAAGGATTGCCAACTCAAGTCCTTACCATCACATCAGGATATCATCGCATTCTTCACATAGTATTGACATCCATCTAAAACCATGCTAAATTTTACCCAACGTGACCCACAAAGGTCCTAATGGACACACATCAGGATGTATTCACATCCTCAATTACCTAGCTATATGATTTATCCAGGAGTTCATGTATGAAAACTCGACCACCTCGGTGTATATACCAAAAGGTTTTAGATCATCATTTCTCCTTGGTCTACTTCTCCGCATAACCTTCGATCAGAGCAAAGACATAACCATCCTTTAGGTACTCACCTCTGTTATTCTGGTAGGGGACTCAAAGTAATCCAATACTTGGTGTTTAACCATCCACCTTGCTAAAAAAATGACTCATTCATCAAGGAGTACCTAATTCTAATATCGTCGATTTGTAACGACTTAAATGAGAAAACCTCATTATAGCAAGGCTAAGTGAAGCAGTCTGCAAAGATTTTTAACTCCCGGTGAAACCTCAGTTGGTCCATTAGCTAGGCCAATAAACGAAGAAAAAAAGGTTCGCCCCCATACACCTAAGTTATGTTTCTTCGACCACCAGTATGGTACATTCACCCCTTGTATGCACACCGGCCCTATGGGCATGCCGTCCTCGATTAGGAGTTTTACCCTATAAGTACTTGCCACAAGGCACTTGAATAATAGTTCCGGGGACCTATTAAAGTGTTATAGGCCCTCAAGCTACCATTTTCAACAACCTTTCTAGGGGTCGACATGTTCCCGACTACAAAATGGTCACTTTCTAGACTCGCAGTCTAATTGGATGTAAACTACAGTGAGGAGCATCACATTGTGGGTACGAACATCAAACTTAGAAGTCTCTTACTACCCCAACAGTAAATAATGAGCACTACTTCTAACCGCGATACTAGTCACGAGTTGCTCTCACTATAAGGGGGGGGGGGGTCTTAACATTTATCATGTGATTTCACTATATCTACTGTTGATAATTAAAATTTATTTCCCAAAATCGTGAATCTTTCTAAAGGCGATCATGATATTTTCAATTTATGTGTTCTGACTCTCTATATCATCATATTTATATTAAAACGAGTCATACATATAATATACATCATCCAAATTTAGCAAGTGATCGGCTAACTTTTAACTTTTGGGGGGTAAGGATACTTCCAATGTCATGTCATGGCGAAATATTCATGTGTTAAATCATCAAGAATTTTCACCATTTATCTTTTGGTTCATAAAATAATCGAGTTCGCATTCACCTCATTTCACTTGCCACGATGATATCCTATCTCAATCGACAAATCCCCAACATGATGTTATTGCCTCAAGAAATTAAGCTTGGACAAATTTATATTTTCAATGATTCCCAAAAATCAACATTTGTTCGACCTGTGAAGTTTAACAATTTGTCTTAGTGATATTACAAACCATTATTGCGGGCTTAAAGGAAGGTATATCTATCGTTTCCTTCTAAGAACACAAGGACCCGAGTCAGGTATTACTTTGGTCCAACCTAGATAATAGTTAGACTGCACCGAATTCAGAATTCGTGCCAAATTTCTTTTGGGATCCAGATAGTTCCATTTAAATGGCCTCTTATCGTGAACTTAAACCTTGTCTTATTGTAGGGTTATGATACCGAGCCTCTAGAAATCTACCTTACCAAGGCAATAATATTACACATAACCCTTACTTGTTCGTATATAGCGTATAAATTCCAAAGTTGCCCACAATCGCCGCTAGAGATTGCTAATGACATGTTTATTCCATGATAAACATTTGAGATTTTTAAAATCACTCAACAAGTCATACTATATTTGTCATCTTCATAAATCAAGCGTAGTCGAATCAATGAAGCCACATTCAGTTTTGGCTTTTTACTAGTCGATTTGGAACTATTAATTTTCCCTAACATCCCTTTAACATACAAGTCATTGCACATTTCCTAACTTCCTGGGATGGTTGATCATTAAACCACTCGCACCTATACAAACTTCATTATAACATCACGGGGGTACATAATTTCACCAAGTACCAAGCTATAATGTCATCAAAAGTTAAGTATAGGTTGATTAGGATATTTACCAAAATGGCTAACTTACTACTTTCCTCGTCTTCTTATTCACGTAGTCTTAAAATAGTGTAGGGAGCAAATACTCATCCTTGAAGTACTGTCATTTGTTATTCTGCTAGTAAAATTTCATCGATCCAAACTTGACATTAGTAGTCCACCTTGCCAAAGATGAACTACTTCATTAAGAACCATCAATATTAATTGTTGAAATTTTTTGAAGATTCTTAAATCCCAAAGAAACCCCAGTTGGTAACACTGGCCCAATAAACGAAGAGATAAGCCGACCGTAATTCATGGGCAGAGTCTCTTCGATCACTAACGTGGTACATCCATCCCCCATAAGCACACATCCTTAGGGCATATAATCCTCGACATGGAGTTTCACCTCGATGATTACTCATACAGTCTTTTCTTTAGGCCTTTAGATCTACCATTTACAACAACTTTTTAGGGTCAACATGTGACGAAGTCAAAAGAGATGAGCCTCTTCTAAGATTTAGATTCTTATTCAACCTCTGGTATTTATCATGGTAATAGCTTCACTATGATCAAGATGGAGAGTATTAAGTTATCAATTAGACTTACGAATCTCTTACTACTCTAGTTAGTAGATTATAGGCACAAATTCTCATCTAGATGGTTCTATTAGTTTCGGTAAGATGATGGTATCACTTAATGAACGAAGTAGGAATATCGAAGTATAAGCCTTGAGCACATACACTTGCAATAAACTCTTCCCTGAACCACTTGGGTATTCACATAACTCAACCAAGTCTATACCTGAGGTTGATTCTTAGACTAGGATGCGCCACAAAACATGTTGGTAGGTCAAAATAAGGTGGTGTCCTAGTTAGGTTGGCACTCGTTCTAAGGATTAGTGGACATACTTAGAGTGAATCCCATATGGGCACACCACAGCTTCCGCTGCATCAGTTTGTCCTCAGACTGATTGACCGAGCACGGGTGGTGTTATGGGTTAATGGACTTCTTTATCTCAAGATCGTTGAGCTCTGATACCATTTGTAAGACCCCCCTCCAGGAACACAAAACACGGCCGAGGGGAGTCTTATGCCCAGAACAGCTGCCTTGCGGAAGCGTCAGCGTACGGGCTAACTTATACCCCAAGACGCATATCCTGCCGGCTAAGACCAATATCAAAGTGCCAACCCATAATAAAAGAAACCACAGAAGTCACATTCACACTAAGTATATAAAGTCCACAATAAAACAAAGAAGGAACACAGAAAGCTCTTGAATATCAGAGTACAAAACTTGCCCGAAGGCTACAACAAAGCGCTAAAAAGCTCATGTCTGTGAAAGAATAAAAGGACAGTATCGTAGTCTCAGGCCCTGCCTCTCTGGCCTGGCTGTCCTCCTGCACCGTTCACTATTGTCGCTACATCTGCGGGGGGTCCTCCTAAAATTATGGCGTAGAAATCGTTAGTCATAAAGACTATGTGGCTTCACATTCTCTCACCCCGGCGACTCTTAGGCACCGTGTGGAAGGAAAGAAAGAAAGCTGCAATATAACAATAAGTACAATATGCAGGTGACAAGGAGATATTACTAACCTAGCAGTTATATATCAACAACTAACAACATGTATATAAATGCATTTACATCTAGCAGTTATATATCAACAGCTAACAACCTGTATATAAAAGCAATTACATCTAGCAGTTATATATCAACAGCTAACAACATGTATATAAAAGCATTTACATCTAGCAATGTATCAAGGAGCAATATATATAAGGAACTGGATTGAGCTTAACTTATAAGGATGCCCATACAAGCGTATAAGTTAAGGGTCTGGTGCAGAAATAGTAACTCATTATATAAAAGTGCTCATACAAATTTGTATGATGAGGATCTTGTGCGGTGCAATGCAATGCAATGATTATGATATGATGACTCACTCATGCATACTCACGCACTCTGACTCTGTACGTACAGACCTTTTGTAGTTCCCTATGTTCGAGTATGTCAACTCAGGTACCCAATTGAGGCAAACAGGGCAGTGGACCGGGCTGTCCACTTCTAGGCTTGTGTAACACCACCCAACCTAGACCTTACGTACGCCCCTAAGAACACACAGGGTATCCGCGTACTATCTGGTAAGCACCACCTCTAGCCCTCTATTCGAGTCTCCGCTCAGGTACCCAGTTGAGGCAAACAGGGCAGTGGACCGGGCTGTCCACTTCTAGGCCAGTATGACACCTCCCAGCCTAGACCTTACGTACGCCCCTAAGAACACACAGAGTATCCGCGTACTACTTGATACAATAATGCCTCTAAGTGAAACACCAAACTATTGGCTCGGAGGACTCGACCAGTCCTTCTTATATCCCGAGCCTACCGCCCGCAGGACTAACTCAATTCTTCCTTATATCTCAAGCCTACCGCACGCAAGACTAACCCATGATCTTAAGCAAGCAAGGGATCCAAACAGAGTCCCTTCCCACATTAACTTAGGGAGTTGACCCATCACAATCACAATACCAAGCCCTCAATGCTACTAGTAGGGAGTTAGCATACTCTAAGCAGTGAGATACACAAGTCCTGAGATTTCACTTTATACGATCCTAACCTAAGGACTACTTGTGCACAATATCATATCCTCAAGACTAAAGATCAATGTCTAAACTCGAGTTTTAGTCAAGGGTTATTTCTTACCCAAACCTGTTAGAATCAACATATATATTTAAATGTTAATACATACAACGCCATCAATCGTTCATCACATCTGAACACTTGGGTAAAAAGAGTGGTGTTACGATGTAGTTATTCATCTAACGACACATCACGAACAGTATGATCCTCAGATGCATACCCCGACATCATTTAAATATAATCCTCCACATTAGTGGCAACTCGCATGTCTTATAGTCAGCATTTGTTGACTGGTAGGAGTGTATAAAAAGCTGATCATAAACACTGATATTTACAAGTCCCATATCATTGAAGAATCAACCATGAAGTAGACGGTTAAGTATTCTATTTCTATGAGTACAGTTAAGTTGTGTCTTACCATCATGAGAACATGTACAAACGACCTCCAATTAGCAAGTTTTAGGTTCATTATATAATTTGCCCCAATATTTAGGTCAATCACCTCCAATGTTATATTAGAATCATAATAATAACCTTTACATATAATGTAATTAGGAGCATTATTCAAATCACAAATTGCCTAAAGTTTCATGCACATATTTACTGTCCTAGAGCATCATCAACAAGTGATCAATCAAATGGCTATATAAAAGCCAAGACTTCTAAAATTTCTACTACATATCAGGGTTAGCATCTTGAGTGTTTACACCATATCCCGGTTCATTCGGAATAATCATGATAGCTATTTACGGCACAATAATTTTATAACATAACATTGACAAATTACAGCAACCCTATATCCGAAAATTATGAAATTTAAGAGGGGTGTCCACATTGTCATCAAACATTTATCTACTAATTCCAAACAGCTTCCGATAAGCAAACAAGGTAAGTCACAAAATTAATATGAATCCGTACGCCTACCTCGCCGCGCGCTAAACATATTATTTACCAAATAACTAATGTAAACTACACGGATCAAAGTGCTGATCGAACAAGGTCCGGTCATCTTCTTCCTCCAGCATGGCGATGTGAATTGCCCGACCTGGAGACTAATAAAAACTCTCACATCAGCCACCTTATTTCTCGTCCGACCAACCAACATCACCGCCCCTTTCTTGTATGTGAGATGCATCGACGGGCGGCGAATCGGTGATCGGAGGTGACCGGAATAAATAATCAGAACAAAGATTTCAGCCATCCCTCCATGGCTTGCTCTCAAATCACCTCAATTGAGTTCAACATCTCGCCTAGTTTGATCTAAGAAACTAGCACCAAGGGAGAGGGGAGGAAGCTCACCGAGTGTCCATGCATGCAACCCAATAGCCGCATATGTGGCATTTGTCCATTGCTCTCCATCGTGGTTGGTTCTCGCCGATCCGGATCTCGTCGGACGTCGTCGAAGAGGAGTCAAACTCTTTGAGTGGGTTGTTTTGGCTTGGAGAGCGAGGCTCGCTGTTTTGGGTCTTCGAAAGAGGAGATCTCACCAAAGAAAGAGGAGATCACAAGCCTTGGTGGAGAGAGGTTGAGGCTGCCGGAGTTTGGAGCTTGGTGGAAATGGAGGGAGGTGGATCTCGTCCAGATCTGGAGTTTGCCGGAGCTTGTGCAATAGTAGGGAGCTCGGACTGTTCGGAGCTGGATCGGCCTGGAGCTTCAAGGTCGAGGGGTGTTCAGGAGGTGTTCTCGCCGGAGAAGAGAATGGCGGAGAAGATAGCTCGTGAGCCTCGCCGGAGATGGAAGGGGAGGATCTCGACATGCCAGATATGGAGGAAGAGTCGCCGGAGTTGGAGTTTGGAGCTCGCTGAAAATGGAGGGAGGGGCGGAGCTTGGGTCGGCCATGGAGGATTTCGGCAATTGGATGGAGGTTAGAGAGAGAGCTAGAGAGAGAGAGAGGATGGCTTGAGTTTCTTGTTGTTGGTGGCCGGCGACGAGGTTGCCGTGAGGAGAGCCAGAGAATGGGGAGGAAGAGGGAAGGGAGACCCTCTGTTGGCTGACGACGCAAGGGAGGAGGGAGCTCGGGTCAGGTAAGTTTCTAAACCTAAAACTTATAATGTATATAGATATATAATATATGTTATATAATAATAATAATAATAATATTATTATTATTAATGCATTCAAACACTCGCGCAATGCTCTAGAGGACTCGAAAATTGTCCTGAACGGGCTCGTTACGACCGTCTCGCTGGCACGCATCCACCAGGACGATCCGAGATTAATTCCGAGTTCGTTTGGTAAATTTATGCTTGTCGGAGCATTTACGGCCTAATTTTGTGTCGCATTAAAACACGTCGAACGACGTCGGAATTTTAAACTGATGACACTGTTGGACTCGTATTATTATTATGAGTCCAACGAATCTGACCGGGGTCAACTTCGAAGGCATTTGCTCAATTTCCACTTTTGGGGCAAATACGCTATTTGCAAATCATAATATGATTTCGCCGATTCTCATCAGAATCGAGCGCGACCAAATTGTTGAACTCGTATAGGCATCACGAGTCCAATCAAAACTGACCGAGGTGAATTCCAAGGTCGTCTGCTGCATATCACCTTTTGAATAAATACGCTATTTGAACACCATGTCATTTGAGATAACGTACGCACTATAATTCCTTCAAGGCGGCGCGCTTCCTTCGAGTTCTATTGCTCAAATTATGCTCTCCGAATAGCTCGGGTCCCGATACAGCAAGCATCGGGACAAAGAATAGAAATGGTACTCGCCGCATTCATCGAGTGCACTTCACCGGCTCAGGTGCAAGCCTGGCCCTCAGTACACCCCGAGCCCGAGTCAACTCGCTTGACTTAAAAACGTGCACAAGGGGTCTAGCTCGAATCGGGATGTTGCAGAACAGGCTAATCGAGCCAGCCAACTAGAAGATGCCCACCAAAGGATGATGTCGGTGCTCAACCAACAAACACACATGATGCGACAGTATTTTACCATGAAGTTACAAATCAAGGAGAACCTTCTAGCATGCCAAATTCTCGAAACCAAAGAGAACTCAGCCGACCAAATTACGGACCAGATCGCGATACTACGCAGAGACATGATGCAGCAATTTGAGAACCTCATCAAACAAGGACCTCAAACCGATCAAATGCCCGTCATCATAGAAGAAGCACCGACCAATCAACCAAGACCAGCGAATAACTCTCCAACCCAAGCAACCCTGCAATTCTGGGAGCAGGCCAATCACTGATCCACACCCAGGTAGTCTCTAACCGTCTTGGTAATATAGAAATAACTTGCCAATGATTTTCGGAGGGCGACCCCACTGATTGGATGTATGAACTCAGGCGGTATTTCGAGTTTAATGATATTAGGACTCAAGACTATTTATTAATCGCAACCTTTCATTTAGACAAACCAGCCTCGAAATGGTACCAAGCCACCTTTAAGGATCACCTAGCATTAAACTTTTAGATGTTGTTTACGCCATCTAGAAAAGGTTCGGACCCTCGCTTTATGTAAAACCAGTCGGAATTCTAACCAAACTACAACAAACGTCAACAGTTCTCGCATATAAGCGTGAATTTGAAGAACTCATAACAAAAGTCCCCGGCCTCATGCCTGACTTCATCGCTGATATGTTTGTCTTCGGCCTCAAGGAGAGCATTAGGGGACCGGTGATTTTAGCCCTACCCATGGAAATACATGATGCATTTGTTATTGCTAGGATGTATGAAGACCAGCATAACATGCACTTTAAAGTACGCACAACATATAATAACACGAACCCATATCTTGGGACTAAACTGCCCCCAACCACATTTATAATAATAAACCAAAATTACCCCCATTAAGAAACTTTCCCTCGCCAAGCTCCAAGCTCCAAGGGAGAAGGGGTTATGCTACAACTGCGATGAATGCTATCATGCAAACCATAAATGTAACGGAAGAGGTGCCCTCCTCTATTTGGGAGGAACAAACGAATTTGACGACGAGATAGAGGTACCTTCCGATATAGGGGGAGATGAGGGAGATCCCACTACACCAATAAGTCTGCACGCACTAACAGTGTCCATCCCTGACCACGAGTTAAGAATGGCTGGATACATTAATGGACAACCCTTGGAAATCTTCATCGACGGGGGGGGGGGGGGGGGGGGGGGCGTACACACAATTTAATATCCCTTAGGATGGCGATATATCTAAAACTTCCCATACTCCGCATAACTGAATTCCCGGTATTTATGGGCAATGGGTCAACCGAGACATGTAAAGGAAAATGCAAGGACACCTAGCTGCTCATCCAAACCAACAACTATAAAGCTCACTTATATGTCCTCGACAAAGAAGGCACAAACCTCATTCTTGGCCAAAGATGGCTAAAGACGCTTGGCCCAGTAACCACCGACTTTTAGAAGCTCACCTTGACCTATTCCCACTCGGGAAGACAAGTGACTTTAGCGGGACACCAAAACGGGACACATGTTGGACATGTTTCATTATCACAGCTTCGTAGGATGATAGCCCTAAAACCCTCGGTACTGTGTCTGTTACTTGGTTGCCAGATAATAACTACCAAAGTCACCAACATCACAGACTTAAAATACACCTTGACGCCACCTATTTACAAAATACTCAAAGCCTTCACCCCCTTATTTGAGACCTCAATATCCCTACCACCCCCAAGAAATATTGACCACCAGATCAACCTCCTTCCAGCCTTCTGATACCCATATCACCAGAAAAATGAAATCAAACAAAATGGTGGAAGAAATGCTCCACAACGGCCAAATACGACCTTCTACATCGACTTTCAGCTCGCCGATCATATTAGTAAAAACAAAGTTGGGACCTGGCGATTCTGTGTCGACTACCGGGCTCTCAATAAAATAACAGTTAAAGACAAATTCCTGATACCCACCATTGATGAGGTGCTCGACGAACTAAACACCGCACATTTTTTGGTAAGATCGACCTCAGATCCGGGTATCACCAAATAAGGGTAGCCGAGGGGGATATCAATAAAACGGCCTTCAGGACCCACCAATGCCATTATGAGTTCGTTGTCATGCCATTTGGCTTAACGAATGCACCCTCAACCTTCCAATCACTGATGAACTCAATATTCCACCCAAACCTCCACAAGTTCATTGTGATTTTTTTGATGACATTTTAATCTTCAGCCCAACCGAATCGGACCACCACGAACATCTCCGAAAAACCTTAGAAATTTTGAAGGCAAATAACTTGTTTATTAAATTATCAAAATGATACTTCGCCTCTCCAGAAATAGAGTTCCTGGGTCACACTATTAGATCAGGACAAGTATTACCAACCCAAACGAATATTGATAGTATTAAAAATTTTCCCGAGCCAAAAAAATAGCGTGACGTAAGAGCTTTTTTAGGCCTTATAGGCTATTACCGTAAATTTATCCAGGATTATGCCAAAATCCCTTTTCCCCTCACAACTCTACTCAAACGACAGGCGTTCTCATGGAACAATAAAGCCCAGGACGCCTTTGAGCAATTAAGAACCAAACTTATTACCTATCCCATTTTAACCCTCCCAAATTTTCAAAAGTCGTTCATTTTAGAAACTGACGCATCCGACTCCAACATAGGAGCAATCCTAAAGCAAGCCAACCAAACCATTGCGCATTTGAGTAAGAAATTATCTCCCGCAATGCAAAAGAAATCCACATACAACCGAGAAATGTTTGCGGTTACGGCCGCCGTCAGTAAATGGCGGCAGTATTTGCTTGGGCACCAATTCACCATACTAACTGACCACCAAAGCCTACACCATTTGCTGACACAGCAAATACAAACCCCCTTGCAGCAAATATTCCTCTCCAAACTTTTAGGGTACATTTTATCATCAAATACAAAGCAGGACGAAAGAACCAAACAGCTGATGCTTTATCCCGACTGCCAGAACAAACAACAGACCAAACCTTTGGCAGCCTTAACATACTTACCACCACCCACTCCCCCTTATTAGAAGGATTGGAGGATGACTACAAACAAGATGAAATAGAACAGAAAATAATAAAATAACCACATTCCTACCCTAATTGGAAACAAAAAGGCAATTACATCATGCGGCATGACAAAATTTACATTCCAGATCATTCCAACCTAAAAAATAAAATTCTAACTGAGGCTCACTCGAGCTTATTGGTGGGGGGGGGGGGGGGGGGGGGGGCGGCATTCAGGGATCCGGGGAACAATGCACCGAATAGAACACCATTCTTTTGGCATAAAATGAGACTAGATGTCACCACTTTTATTAATCATTGTGATATCTGCCAAAAGGCTAAGGCCACCAACCACCCCCCTTACGGCCTACTGCAACCCCTACCAACTCTTACCAAATTATGGGTCGATGTCACCATGGACTTCATCACCCAACTCCCAAATTCTAAAGGTTACACGATAATACTTGTAATAGTTGATAGACTCTCCAAAGCCGCACACTTCGCCCCATTAAAACACCTCATTTCAGGACCAAGTGTAGCTATAGAATTTTGGGGATGTGTAAGCAAACTGCATGGCTTACCCGAATCCATTATTACCGATAGAGACACAATTTTATTAAGCAATTTCTGGGTAGAATTATTTAGGCTACAAGGAACTTATCTAAAATACAGCTCGTCAGATCACCCGCAAAACGACGGCCTAACCAAAAGGATCAATCGTTGCTTAGAACAATACCTTCAGATTTTCTCTCATGATCACCCAAAAAAGTGGTCCGAATTCTTAAATTCCACCAAATTTCATTACAATACCTCATATAATTCATGGACCAACATGACTCCGTTCAAGATCATGTTTGGTCGACCACCTTCTAGTTTGCTCCCTTATGTTACAGGTACCACCAACAATGAAACCGTGGAGGATGCCCTACAAACTAGAGATGAATTACTTCACTGCCTCAAACAAAACCTGTCCAAGGCTCAACACCAGATGAAGACTCAGGCGGATAAAAAATAAAAGAACTCAAATTGGAACTAGGCGAATGGGTCCTACTCAAATTACACCCTTACAGGCAACTCACAATGGCACGGCCAAGAGGGCAAAAATTAGGTCTAAAATACTATGGGCCTTTTCAAGCTACGGAGGTCATTGGAGCAGCGACATATCGCCACCTCCGCCCCACCGACTCCAGGATACACCCTGTCTTCCATGCGTCAATGCTCAAACCGTATGCCGGCGACCCGAAGATACAACCCATCAATTTACCCACCCTCAACTGGAAAAATACCCCCCCCCCCCCCTTCACCCACCTCTGGCAGTCGTCAGCACATGCAACATCATTCGACAGGGGGAAAATATTGATCAAGCACTGGTTCAGTGGGAGGGTTTTGCCACCCACCAACAGTACCTGGGAGGATACAGCAACCCTCGACGCATTTATATAGCTAAAGGCAACACAAAAAAAGGGAAACCACAACACAGAGCTAACTTGGTCTAGGAAAGAACAGAGAAACCCCCGAAGACAACCATTACCAACGACACCAGCCATAACAACATGGGGAAGAAAGCAGCAAAGAACGGACTCGACAAAATCGCATGAAGAACAAAGAGGAAAACTACCCTGTAATCCTTGGCCCTCAGCACGAACAGCGAGCGGCAGCAAACACAGGAATTCCCCGCATCACGGGAGCATGGATGCCTCCTCTGAAGTTCCCACCAAGGACCGCCAGGACACAGCGCCAGCACCTCCATCCCCTCTACCACCATCGCCGGATGGAACAACTCCCATCACTACAGATCTCACCCTACCTCAACAAAAGAGAAATGAAGATGCTGGGTACAGCGTTTGAAGAAGAAGGGTCATGTCACGGCTCATCCAATGGACTCAGAACATCCAACACCATCTAATGGTGTACCACGCGATAGAACCAAAGCATGACCTACGACCAAAGATCATCCAGGGATAACCAACGGAGATCCAACCGACAACAAATCCATAGATCACGAAGCCCAGCTCATTGCCGGCCAAAATGTCCCAGCCATTAAATAAGTCAGCGGATCAGTACCTGCCACTGTTGTTCCCATCAGATCCCCATTCGCAGTTTTAGTATTATAATTTTAAGAAGCACGGTTGTATCGATTAATATAGCATAAGCTTCCTTCCCATGCATGTAACGGCCCTCTGACCAGCTATATAAAACCTTATGTATCCCCTGTTTGTTTTGAAGTAAGAAGTAAGTATTTCCCGTTCTTCCCTGCCTCCTCCCTCTCATCTTCTCTCTACCTCCTGGCTACCTCCAGGACCTCATATGTTAGTTACCCAGCAGGATCGGTCTTCACCACCATGGTTTATTACATGCTTTACTTTCATATCAGAAATAATTGAAGAAGCAATGTCGGTAAACCCTTAGAAATACATACGGTTACCCACTTCTTAGGGTCACCTTATTCAAATTGCAATAAATATTGGCTCGTTGTTCAGAGAGACAATCCATGCCAAAAATAACATCAAACTCTACCAATGATTATACTACAACCTCCAAATCAAAGTTTAATTGCACAATTCGAAAGATAACATGACCCTTTTGGCTTGTGATCAGAATTTTTCCATTTGGCATCCGAACATTCAGTTTTGTGCCCTCCCAAAAGGGCTCCACTCCAATACTTTGGAGAAACACACCCGCCAAAAATGAATGTGGCGCACCCATGTCAAATAAGACTTTTACGGGCACATTGAATATTAAAAGAATACCTAACAATGAAAAATAGTTGCAACAAAACTTGAAATCATAAAGGTAGCTAATTTTAAATGTTTGAACATGTCATAAAATCTGGTTCATAGACAACCTCATGTTTCCCGAGGCTACATGCCCTGGGCTACTGGTGAAATACATAATGTAGTAGACTCCACTACCTTGACTGTTTCCACATAACATGGCCCTGTCGGTGTCGTAGGCTATGGTACTCGTTCTTCTTTGGGTACATTCTGATAACATAAGCGAGCTATGTGGCCCTCTTTGACATATTGATAACATACTGGAGGTCCCTTTGGTGATGCTCCAGTAGTCATCACAGTATGTCCTTCACCCACCTATTGGGGACGGAATCCCCTCTTCCCTCTACCGTCATCTGAACTTCCATGAGATTATGATGTATTTCTTTCTCTTTGTTTGGACAAAAGCCTTTTTCGACGCCGAGTCCTCTCGATATCTAACTCTATCATTCTAGCATCTTCCACAAAAGCACTAAATCATATCACCTTCATAGCTATCAGTGGTTGCCGCAGGGTATCCCAGAGGCCTTCATAAAAGCAATGAGTCTTCTCTTCATCATTTATAAGCATGTGTACTGCATAGCGATTTAAGCGAGCGAACTCCTGCAAGTAAGCATCCAAGCTCATGACTCGCTGGTAAAGTCGCAAAATTTCCCGTGAAGGGCCAAACTATTAGACATAGGATGGTAGCATTGCAAGAAAAATACCACAAACTCTTCCATCGTAATTTGTATTTGTAGGACATTCGGCAAAACTCCTACCCCACTCCTCGATCCACCATTGCTTTGCATCTCCCTCAAACATAAATGTTGCAAATGATACTTTTCGAGCCTCTACAGTATCTACGGATTCCAATAACTATTGTACATTTGCCAACAAATCTTCTTCCAATCTCAGTGTGCCAGAATCTTTAAAAATAGGGGGATTATCGCCAAAAAAGTATTTGAGTTGATGATTGCTCTGGCCAACCATCTATTCCTTTTCTATCTCATTTATCGCTACATGCTCCATGAAAATCTTTGGCACTCCGTGTAAGACCCTCTTTTTTTGCATTACCGCCCAGAACTGCCATCTTGCGGCGACACCATTACACCCAATGGTCGCCGGCACAATACGCCGATCCTGCCGGCTATTCATCATCATCCAGGCCAACCATAATCACTGTAATTGAAGTATTACATGAAACAAGTCCACAGAATCACATTATATATTATCATAATACAAATGTCCCCGATGAGAAAAATTCTATAAGGAATAAGGGCTTATGCCCAGTACATCGATATCCTTGCTACAAAAGTCTCTCGTCTCTACGTATATGCGGAAGCTACCGAACTTTGTCATCGCGCGTCTGTAGCTACTGCTGCATTAATGGGTAGTGGCTGCTTTGCTTCATCCTATCCTCCTGACCTGTCTCCTGAACGGGGTCCTGCTATTCCGACATATCATCCATAAAATGATGAGGTCCACCGACCGTCAGTCTATAAGACTCAGCATATTCCTATCCGCCTCTACCCGCGTCTCCTTGGCACCGTGCAGGAGGAGGAAGCAGAGGACATCAAAGGGTAAATCAAAAGCAGGTGACAAGTGGCTAGACTAGCAGAGTATATAAAAGTAAAACACGTAAAACCCCTAACTAACAGTATATATGAGCAGGAAGTAAGATAGTAAGTAAGGCTATAAGTAAAGCAGTAAGAAAGTAAGGTAACAACTAGAGCAGCTATGAAAAATAACCTTAACTTATATGCGTACACACAAAACACATAAGCTAAGGGATCTGGCAAGAAGTCAACTCATCGTATAAAAGAGCCCATACTAATTTATACGATGAGGTCTCTGTTTTATGCAAGGATGCAATGCTATGATATGCAATGCAATTGTGCAACTCACGCACACGACTCTGTACGTACAGACCTTTTTGTAGTTCCCTCTATTCGAGTGTGTCAACTCAGGTACCCAGCTGAGGCGAACTGGGTAGTTGATTGAGCTGTCCACTTCTAGGCTTGTGTAACACCACCCAACCTAGACCTTACGTACGCCCATAAGAACATGCAGGTTATCCGCGTACTATCTGGTAAGCACCACCTCTATCCTATTTTTCGAGTCTCCACTCAGGTACACCCCGTTGAGGCAAACAGGGGCAGTGGATCGGGTCCTCGACTCCTAGGCTAGTATGACACCTCCCGGCCTAAACCGTTTGTACGCCCCTGAAGAACACACCAGGGTATCCGTGTACTATCTGGTAAGCACCACCTCTATCCCATTTTTCGAGTATCCATTCAGGTACACCCCGTTGAGGCAAACAGGGGCAGTGGATCGGGTCCTCCACTCCTAGGCTAGTATGACACCTCCTGTACTAGACCTTTTGTATGCCCTTAAAGAACACACCAGGGTATCCGCATACTACTTGATACAACGATGCCTCTAATTAAAAATGCCTAGCCTACTACTCGCAGGACTAACCTAGTCCTTTCTTATATCCCAAGCCTACCGCACGTAGGACTAACCTAGTCCTTTCTTATATCCCGAGCCTACCGCTCGCAGGACTAACTCAGTCCTTTCTTATATCCTGAGCCTACCGCTCGCATTACTAACTCAGTCCTTTCATATATCCCGAGCCTACCGCTCGCAGGACTAACCCAGTCCATTCTTATTTCTCGAGCTTATCGCTCGCAGGACTATCCTAGACCTTCCTTATATCTCGAGTGACAAGGATTTTATACAGTTTTAAAAATAATTCCAACTAATATCCCGATGTAGGTAAGTATACCTATCGAAATATAGTATAGGAAGGATGTCGTATTTGCCCGAGGCCTGTCGAGTAATCTTACTCACGTAAATTAATATTATTTTATCGGAAAAATATTTAAAAGGTTTTTATAAAAGAAATAATAAAAGAAAGGAAACATTTGATCGAGAATCCTTCTTAAGTAAAATACTTTGTAAATCTAGAGTTCATAAGAAATGAATTTAGACAAACTTGACCGTGGAGGTTCCCAAAATATGATAGAGCCTCTCTCGAGAGAACTACCAACTAACCTTAGGTTGATCGATTAAGACCCCTCGGCCAGTCGAAACCCCTAAGCTTGCTTTATGCGGTGAGCCCCACGATTGGATTTGACTTTAATCCGGAAGATTTGCGTCACCCTCTCTTGAGGAATGCATGTAAATCTTTTTATCTTTGAGTGATCTCCTTGTTTGCATGGATCTCTCGATCACTAGCATACGAATCTTAGATCGAGAAACATATTCGCGACATATGAATTCGAAGCAATTTAATTCAAAGATAAATCCTAGGTTTCGAAAACCAAACTATGAAAAAGAGATTACTAAATACCACTACTTAAGAATTCATCCGATCAAATGTAATAAAATTAGCTACTCATAATTGAAGAAAAAGAACATTTTTATTACTATGAAAAGATAAGTACAAGTGCGAGTAAAGTAAATCTAAGCTATGAATTGGAATTGCACAAGCAACTCCCTTAATTCACGCTCAGGTGAGCATGCCGAAGTCGGTCGCCCGGCTACTCCTCCACTACAGTCCTGATTCTTTCGTTGTCCGTTAGCTTTAAATTGTGAATCCAAATTACCTATACATACCTTAGGTAATTTGGATTGCTGGAGATGAGTGGCAAATGGATCGGTGAAGACGTTTGGTTGCAACGGCTCATCCTCTACATGAAAATCGTTAGTATCAAAAGAATCAAGATTAAGCGAGTCAAAAAAAATTTCACAAGAAGGAGTTTCTTGTGAAAATTCATGATTAAGGATCGGTTGTTCATTTTCTAAAATAAAATTTTTATTAGAAAAATCAATACCAAGGATGGGCGACTAAATTTTCATGAAATTTGATTCCAAAATATTTATGTGTTGTGGTTAAAAATTCATGAGAAAGCGGGATAGAGTCGGGCGGAGTAGAAGATGAAACATGTTCTTTCTCTATTTCGCACGGCACACCCTTTATTTTAATAAATTCTTGGTATAAATTATTATTTTCTTCTTGGGAATAACTATTCAAATTTTGAATAGGAAGATCCGGAGAATCACCAAAAGAAGAAATTTGATCAAAAGAATTTTGCGGATAAAAAGTGGAGGAACAGAAATTTTGATCAATAGAAATTTCTTCATTGCACCGTAAACTATCTGGGTGATCCTGCCACCATGAATAATTATTATCGGAGCAAGAAGGAATTTCAGAAGAATTATAATCTTGAGAAAGATTATTTTGATCAAAAATATTTTGAGAATAAAAATTAAAATTACATTCCTCGCTAGAATGATTTGCACCACAAAAATAACAAATAAGTTGGCGCTTTCGTGCGGCTTCCAAAAGGTTTACCTTATGTTGAAGCTCGGCAACTTTTGCGGCCAACTGAGATATCATCATATTTTTTGGAAAAAGAAAATTAACAACCGTTACTTAATAGAAAGGAATTTAAAAAAAAACAAAAAGAGAAATGGGGGCGGAGAAAGAGATTGATAAAAGTAATAAATTTACGCTTTCAAAATATCAACAAAATTTCCCCGGCAATGGCGCCAAAAACTTGATAAGTATTTTATATACTTTTAAAAATAATTCCAACTAATATCCCGATGTAGGAAAGTATACCTATCGAAATATAGTATAGGAAGGATGTCGTATTTGCCCGAGGCCTGTCGAGTAATCTTACTCACGTAAATTAATATTATTTTATCGAAAAAATATTTAAAAGGTTTTTATAAAAGAAATAATAAAAGAAAGGAAACATTTGATCGAGAATCCTTTTTAAGTAAAATACTTTGTAAATCTAGAGTTCATAAGAAATGGATTTAGACAAACTTGACCGTGGAGGTTCCCAAAATATGATAGAGCCTCTCTCGAGAGAACTACCACCTAACCTTAGGTTGATCGATTAAGACCCCTTAGGCAGTCGAAACCCCTAAGCTTGCTTTATGCGGTGAGCCCCACTATTAGATTTGACTCTAATCTGGAAGATTTGCGTCACCCTCTCTCGAGGAATGCATGTAAATCTTTTTATCTTTGAGTGATCTCCTCGTTTGCATGGATCTCTCAATCACTAGCATACGGATCTTAGATCGAGAAACATATTCACGACATATGAATTCGAAGCAATTTAATTCAAAGATAAATCCTAGTTTTCGAAAACCAAACTATGAAAAAGAGATTACTAAATACCACTAATTAAGAATTCATCTGATCAAATGTAATAAAATTAGCTACTCATAATTGAAGAAAAAGAACATTTTTATAACTATGAAAAGAGAAGTACAAGTGCGAGTAAAGTAAATCTAAGCTATGAATTGGAATTGCAAAGCATAAAAAAAATTGCATAAATAAAATTACACTAATGAAATGCAGAAAAATTACTCTAAAATTGACCCAATCGAAGCAAGGACTGGATCCACATCACTTTGGCAGTAGCTGGCTTTTATAGGAAGAAAATTGGTGAGTCACGCCCTTGGTCACGCCCGTGACCAAGGGCGTGTAAGCTGCGTAACTGCATCTTGAAAGCCTGGGAACGTTGGGGGAGAGAAACCGCCAAAATTGATCATCTTGATGGGGCACGGCCTAGGTCACCCCCGTGACCTAGGGCGTGTCTTAACTGAGTCAAGAAACGGCGAGAAACGGTGTGATATGGAGTTAATCTTGCAGTTGCAGGAGAGGTCACGCCCGTGACCAAGGGCGTGTAAACTGGAACGGCTCAACGGCAGAAACTGCTTGTATTGAATGCTTGTTAGGCGAGTCACGCCCGTGACAGGGGGCGTGTAACCTTAATCTGATGTGGCGGCGTGTTCTGGAAGCTGGAAGATGGCTCGGCTGGGTCACGGCCGTGATATGGAGTCACGCCCCTAGGTCACGCCCGTGACCTGGGGCGTGTACTTGAGATTTTTGCAGATTTGTTCCTTTATTTCTCCTGAACACGGTTGTGAGCTTGAATTTATTATTAGCAGCCCCAAATTACCTGAAAACACAAAATAAATCAAATTAGATATATATTAAACTAAAATTATATAAAAACTAATTAATTACTGCTAAAATATAATATAAAAATAACTATAAATAATGCACTATCATCGAGCCTACCGCTCGTAGGACTATCTCAGTCCTTCCTTATAACTCAAGCCTACCGCTCGCAGGACTATCCCAGTCCTTCCTTATATCTTGAGCCTGCTGCTCGCAGGACTAACCTAGTCCTTTCTAGTATCCCGAGCCTACCGCTCGCAGGATTAACCCAGTCCTTTCTTATATCTGGAGCCTACCGCTCGCAGGACTAACCCGGTCCTTTCTTATATCCCGAGCCTACCGCTCGCAGGACTAACCCAGTCCTTATTTCATTCCATCCCAAATTTTGGAGGAGGATAATATTTCAAGTTCTCTTATTTTACTACTCTTGTCTATTGTTAATTGAACATAGAAGCTTGGAGTGAATCCTGGACTTCCCGTGGATTACCCGGTGAAGGGCTCACAACGGTACTAGGGAATGCGATGGCCTCAAATCGAAATCCCCCTTTCCAGGATATTTACTTTTTATCTTTGAGTGATCTCCTCGTTTGCATGGATCTCTCAATCACTAGCATACGGATCTTAGATCGAGAAACATATTCGCGACATATGAATTCGAAGCAATTTAATTCAAAGATAAATCCTAGTTTTCGAAAACCAAACTACGAAAAAGAGATTACTAAATACCACTAATTAAGAATTCATCTGATCAAATGTAATAAAATTAGCTACTCATAATTGAAGAAAAAGAACATTTTTATAACTATGAAAAGAGAAGTACAAGTGCGAGTAAAGTAAATCTAAGCTATGAATTAGAATTGCAAAGCATAAAATAAATTGCATAAATAAAATTACACTAATGAAATGTAGAAAAATTACTCTAAAATTGACCCAATCGAAGCAAGGACTGGATCCACATCACTTTGGCAGCAGCTGGCTTTTATAGGAAGAAAATTGGTGAGTCACGCCTGATGCGCGTCGGCAAGTGCACCGGTCGCTGTCAAGTAATAATTGTGGAGAATAAATTCCCCGGATGTCGGTCTCTTGAGGAATGCAGGATGGGTGAACGAATCGCGCAGTGATTATTGTTACACAAGCGTTTCACAAACACAAAGAGGGGTTTTTGGTTGGTTTTCCTAATTTTAACAACAACAACAGAGATGAGGGTCGAGAACACCGCTTCGCAAAGTGAGGTGGATGCAACGGCTGCGATGCCGTGCTTCGTGAGGCGGATGAAGTGAACTCAAGTGCGAAAGGGTGAGGGTCGCAAACACCTCTTCACAACCATCGTGAGCTCTTGCTAACACGGAGCAAACACCTTCCGTGCGTGTGCGAGTGAGTGAGTGAGAACGGAATGAATCATGAGCAAACCATGGAGAAAAACAAAGAAATATTCATTTCCATTAAAGTAAATATTACAATGTTCATCTAGTACATGGTTCAAAGAGTGCAATGAAGAGAAAGAAGGAAGAAATAACCGGCGGTGAAGACTAGCGGCCGTTCACGGCCGAAATGGTAGGTTGTCGGGCTACCTCCGGACTCGGACGGGCAATGCTTCCGGCGTAGAGAGCTGTCACAATCTCCCTACATGCTCCGTCGTCTTCGACTCAAGGTTTCTTCTTCTTCTCACCGGGCGGAAAGCGAAAATGGGTGCTTGGAGGCTTGCGGACGATGGAGAACACTCACGGACGATGGAGGAAGGCTTGGAATGGATGGAGGAGGCTTCCCCTTGCGTGGAAGATGAAGTAGGGGCGTTCCAGGGCGGTGGTCGGCGGCGTACGGAACAGGAACCTCGCTCCCGGAAGATCGATTCGCCCTAAAATCGCAACAGGTGTTTAAATAGGCGCTGGATTGAATACTGCGCACGATCATTGGCGCACGACCAGTGGTCGTGCGCACTGGAATTCTGCGATCGTGCGCACTGCCTGGACAGAACCTGCAAGAGACGAGATTATAAAATACAATGTTCGCACGACCAGTGGCGCACGACCGGTGGTCGTGCGCACTGGAGACGATGGTCGTGCGCACTGCAGCAAACAGAACTCAGAAATTTAATGGTCAATGCGCACGAGCAGTGGCGCACGACCGATGGTCGTGCGCACTGGAGTCGATGGTCGTGCGCACTGGAGTCGATGGTCGTGCGCACTGCACCAGACAGAACTCGTGAAAAAGGGTTAAGTGCGCACGATTAGTGGCGCACGACCGGTGGTCGTGCGCAGTAGAACAAGTGATCGTGCGCAGTGTTCCTGTGCAGAATTGCACCAGAAACACTTGCACGCCTCCTATTCCAGCACAAACACAGATCTAGCCACCGAAAGTGGCACTTAACAACATATGAATACTACTAAAGATAATACACACGAAAACACTCCAAAGTGGGCCTAAATGTGCACCTAGCATGGGTTATCAAATATAGACTATAATAAGGCTAAAGTGCGTGATATTGACAAAATAACGGCCCGGATGAGTCCATAAATGTATATATGATCAGGACTCATCAACGCCCTTGGTCACGCCCGTGACCAAGGGCGTGTAAGCTGCGTAACTGCGTCTTGAAAGCCTGGGAACGTTGGGGGAGAGAAACCGCCAAAATTGATCATCTCGATGGGTCACGGTCTAGGTCACCCCCGTGACCTAGGGCGTGTCTTAACTGAGTCAGGAAACGGCGGGAAACGGTGCGATCTGGAGTTAATCTGGCAGTTGTGGGAGAGGTCACGCCCGTGACCAAGGGCGTGTAAACTGGAACGACTAAACGGCAGAAACTGCTTGTATTGAATGCTTGTTGGGCGAGTCACGCCCGTGACCTGAAGGTCACGCCCTGCTGTCACGCCCGTGACAGGGGGCGTGTAACTTTAATCTGATGTGGCGGCGTGTTCTGGAAGCTGGAAGATGGCTCGGTTGGGCCACGGCCGTGACATGGAGTCACGCCCCCAGGTCACGCCCATGATCTGGGGCGCGTACTTGAGATTTTTGCAGATTTGTTCCTTTATTTCTCCTGAACACGGCTGTGAACTTGAATTTATTATTAGCAGCTCCAGATTACTTGAAAACACAAAATAAATCAAATTAGATATATATTAAACTAAAATTATATAAAAACTAATTAATTACTACTAAAATATTATATAAAAATAAATATAATTAATGCACTATCAAATACCCCCATACTTAAGCTTTTGCTATTCCAGAGCAAAACCAATTCATAAGTATGAGAATAAAATTTATATGACATTTCAAAAAAATAAAAGAATTTACTCCTAATTATGCATTTAAAATTATACATGACTCATACATAAATGAGTTTTGAAATAAAATTTAGATTCATAAGAAATAAATCATGATTCATAAGTTGACATGCGTAGAATAAAAATTAGTTTCAAAAATTCTCTAATTAAATTTTTATAAACAAAATTATATTGAATTAAGCAAAATAATCTAAGATTAGAATTATAGAAACTTTTATTATCATTCAAAACTTTATAGAAAACCTAAAATATTAACTAAGCTCTCTCATAAATTTCTTGAATATGAAATGATATTGGTTAAGTTTGGGTAAAATTGGCATAGAAGAGATTTTTAATTGGGAAATGATGAATTTTATCCTCTCATTTTCATTTTTAGGTACTCTTCTTTTTTAATACCCTAAATGTATATGTTTAGGAGTGATGAATTTTATCCTCTCAGCTCCATGTCATATAATCTTTTACAAATTTGGGTGCATATGTTTAGGAATGATGAATTTTATCCTCTCATTCCATGACATATGATCTTTTATATTTTTTTTATTTGCCAATCAAAAGGGTAAAGTAAAAGGAGGGGCTAGGGTTTAAAGGCTATAAAATTTTCAAGATAACTATTTTGAGAGCATAGAAAATAAATTAAGAAATCTTTAAGAATCTATGAGTTAAAGTTAATATAATAAAAATCTAAAGATCTTAAGCACAATTGCTACAAAATTAATTCATGATATTTTAAGGAGAGAAAACAAAACTAAGAAATATCCTAAACAAATCAAAATAATGAAAAATTCTTTAAATCAAATTTATCTACAAATTAAATCTCACAAATTATGAAGAGACACATAAAATAGAAAACACATAAAAAGAAAACTTTTGTTTTTTTAAAAGTCATATAAATTAAAGCTCATAATTAAAATTGGTTGGACTAAAAAAAGTAAGGAAGCATCTAATAATACAAAATTTATAAAAACATTTTTTAAATCAATTTTGTTTTATTTTATATTTTTATATTTGCTTGAACAAGAAAAATGAAACAGAAATTTTTTTTTTGTTCTTGGACTTCCCAAGGGCTACCCAATGACGGGCTCGCAAGGTTCTAGGCAGTTTTGTGGGATGAAAGCCCAACACGGCCCTTTCACAAGAAATACATTTTTATTGTTTTTAATTTTTTTTGTAATTTCCATATTTTAAAAACAAATTTGAAAAAGAAGACAAAAGAAGATTTTTTTATGATTTTTAAATATTTTTGAATTAAAAGTGTTTTTCTAATTTTTTTGAATTTTTTGAATAAAAACAAACATTAGAGAACACCCCCCCCCCCATACTTAAAAATAAACATTGTCCCCAATGTTTATAAACAAGGATGAAGAGTGAAAAACTTGAAAAGAAAAGGTAGATAAAGAAAAGAAAAATTGCAAAAAAGATAACCAAGGGGTGCCTCCCAAGAGCGCTTTCTTTTTCCCGTCTTTAGGCTAGATGGTTATTGTTAGGAAAAAGGAAAATAAAATTGAAAATGCACAGGCAACTCCCTTAATTCACGCTCAGGTGAGCATGCCGAAGTCGGTCGCCCGGCTACTTCGCCGCTACAGTCCTGATTCTTTCGTTGTCCGTTAGCTTCAAATTGTGAATCCAAATTATCTATACATACCTTATGTAATTTGGATTGCTGGATATGAGCGGCAAATGGATCGATGAAGGCGTTTGGTTGCAACGGCTCATCCTCTACATTAAAATCGTTAGTATCAAAAGAATCATGATTAAGCGAGTTAGAAAATTTTTCGCAAGGAGTTTCTTGTGAAAATTCATGATTAAGGATCGGTTGTTCATTTTCTAAAATAAAATTTTTATCAGAAAAATCAATACCAAGGGGAGTAAATTCATGGGCGACTAAATTTTCATGAAATTTGATTCCAAAATATTTATGTGTTGTGGTTAAAAATTCTTGAGAAAGCGGGATAGAGTCGGGCGGAGTAGAAGATGAAACATGTTCTTTCTCTATTTCGCTCGGCACACCCTTTATTTTAATAAATTCTTGGTATAAAATATTATTTTCTTCTTGGGAGTAATGATAATTAGTTTTTAGTCATCATTTTTAGGTTAGTTTATTATGTTATTTGCGTTTTTATTTTTATCTTTTGTTATATTTTATGCATGTTTTTGTTATTTTGTTATTTTCCTATTTTCAAAAACTAATGTTTTCTTTTATGTTATGTTTTAGTTTTATATTTTTATATTTCCTTAAGTAATGCTAATATTTTATTTTATTTTATTTTGTAGGAATGTTGTCGCCGCCACCTTTGCATGAAGTCGTCGCGTTCGCCGTCGTGTGCCCGTCCATGCCGCCATCGTCGCCGCAACGCCATCGTCGCGCCGTCAATATTCATGCTGCAACGCCATGCTCGCCGCAACGCAACGTCCGCGCCATTGCCGCCACCTTTGCATGAATGCCGCCATCGTCGTCACGTTCAAGCTATACCACACACGTATTTTCATTCAAGCTGAGTTTTGCCAAAATGTCCGAGCCCAAGCTACTACCAGCCACATGTCCTTTAATACCGTGCTAGCTCACGTGCATCTCCATCCATGCAAATGTATTCAATATGCTGCCATATCATTCGACCACATTAAATCACATGCAAAATGCCATCCACGTTGATCCTATATATGGCCACTCTCACAGCTCATTCCCTCCCACCTCATGATTTCCATGCAGCCCACTAGTTAATTTTTTCATGCAAATACCCATTTACGTGAACTACAAATGCAGCCCACCTCCTTAAATTAATTCACCGTGAGCCCACTTTCCACTTAATGCATGCACCTCATTCCACCCGCCACCTTGCATGCATTTCCACATCATTGCATAGCTGGCCATCCTCTCTCTTCTCTCCTACTTCTCTCTCTCCTCTTTATACTCATACATCCCCCCTCTCTTCCATTTTAATTTTATATTTTATTTTATATTTCTTTAAATAATATTCATTGCATTTTCACCCTCTCTCTCCTCCTCATTAAACTCATGCATGCATTCTTCCATTCATGCATGACCCTTCTCTCTCTCCCTCATAAATCTCATTCATGAACCTTTCCCCCATCTAGAATCTTCCCCCTCTTCTATATAAGGAGCACAAGTCTCAAGCTTTTGGAGAAGAATTTGGAGAGTAGATGTAGAAGTAGTGTAGAGTTTTCTTTTCTCATTTAGAGAGCTTCCTTCAAGTTGTTGTAAGAGTATTTTGCATCTTGTAATGTATTCTCTTTTATAGTTAATGAATATGAATGTTTTTATTTCTATTCTCCTCTTTTCTCTCTTTCTAATGCGTAGCTAATTTCTTTTTGTACTCGAACGCGATGAACTTTGCAATAAAATAATATCTTTCATTCTATGTTTACTTTTCTACTTTTTTATTTTGATCCGACCTTGAATTATTTCGTATCGACTCCGTATTTCTAGTATACGGTAGTAGATTCCGATCTCATATTTGAGTAGCCGAGAGGCTCGTGAATGTGAAAGATCACTCAAGGAAGGAAGGAGTTGCACGCAATTCTAGAGATAGGATGACGTAAATCCTCCGGATTGGAGTCAAATCCAATAGCGCGGTTCACTTCGATAATGCGACTTTAGGCCTTTTGATTTGCAAAGAGATTTCGGTCAAACTTCTAGAAGTTAGGAGATTTAATGCTCTAGCGAGATTATTTCTTATTTTCGGATCCGCCACGGTCTTAATAGAATTACGAATGTTAAACTAATTTATTCCGTTATTTTATTTCAAAGTGAATCGTCGATCGAGCACTCTTTTCGTAATAGTTTCTTTCTCTTTTAATTAAGCTTAGTTTATTTTTATTTTCAAAAACCCATATCTTTATTCGGTAGAATAATAGAATCGTTGTGAGTAATAGTACTTGCCTGCCCCGAGTTTAAATACGACCTTAATATATTTCATATCCTATGCTATATTTCGATAGGTACACTTGCCTTAATCGAGTATAGATTGGAGAACACAAATTTCTCTATCAAGTTTTTGGCGCCGTTGCCGGGGAATATTTTTGGCAATATTACGAAAGCACAGAGTTTATTACTTCTACAAAAAAATAAAAAATAAAAATTAATCGTTTTTCTATCCCACCTAAATTCCTGAAAAGGACGCTTTGGGCTTGAATTCCCATCATAGCCTCTAGTACCATTGCAAACCCCTCACAGGGCAGATCTCGGGAAGTCCAGGACTAACATAATCCGCCTAAAAAAATCAATCAAAAAACAAATTTAATTTTTTTTTCTTTCTTTTTTGGTAACAGTTTTTTTTTATCATGGAACATCTTCTTTTTGCGCTCTTTGCGGGTCGCCCGACCACTTTAATTTTGCATGTTTTTCCGGAACCCCTCCCTCATATGATTTCAATTTTTCTGGAGTAGGTAAAAGTGGCCAATTTGACCCTTACTCAAATTTTTATCCTACTTGGGAGATGGGGAACCCGTCTTATTTTTCGCATGATTTTGCCCCGCAAAGCGCCGCGTCTCTAATTTTTAGTTCTATCGATAATGGGTATTTGGAATTGCAAACGTCTTTTGATAATATTAATTCGCATTTCAAAACCATTTTGGATTGTTTTTCTCGTGAGGCCGCATCGTTTTCTTCGTCTTCTTCTCCGTCTCCTCCAATTTCTTCATGTAATGAGTCACCGGATATCCCGGCTTGTCTTATTCCTCTCGAGGAAGATAACTATTCGGATGTTCCAGATTGTTTCCTTCCTCCTATGGATGACACACTTATGGATATTCCGGCTTGCTTCTTACCTCTTGAGGATGACGAGACGTCTCATAATTCTCTTTCTTTTTCTGATGACGTTGGTGATTCCATTTCAGATTTAAATTCAACTGTTCCAACTTTTTCGATTTTTAACGAGTCTTTTTCATCTCCTTCTTTTATTTTAGATAATCCATCTTTAGTTCTTTCTACTCCTTCTCCCGAAATTTCACAAGATTCTCTTTCTCCTTGTGAAATTTCTGTTGATGAAATTTCTTTTTCACCTTCTTTTATTCATCTTTCTATTTCTTCTTCTTTTATCTCTTCTTCTTTTGACGACCCCTTCTTCCCCGTTCCGCATACGGCGGAGTTCTTCAATAACTCCGTCCGTACATTCTCGGGCGTCATTCCTTTGAAGATTCCACCGCATGTCGGTGCGATTCTTCATTTCTTCTTTTTTCTTATTTACTCTCCTAAGCGCATACTTAGGGAGTTACCTCTTCACTTCAGTTTTTATTTTCCATTTAGCTAACCAATAACGTCGGGCTCAGACGACATTAAACAAAGAGCGCTCTTGGGAGGCACCCCTTGCTTATCCTTTTTTTCTTTTTGTTTTTGCTTTTTTTATTTTGTTTTGCAGGAATAAAACCCCCGACGGTTTGTTTGGCTCCATCATTCTTTTTCTCCCTTAGGCTCGAGCCGGTGTCCAGCTTAAGCATGGAGGAGCGACATCAGCATTCGGCCTTACGAATCTGGGGAAGTCATTTTTTTAATTATTTACTTTATTGCACCCCCCCCCCTCCTATTTTCTTTTTTTACTTACTATTCAACATTGGGGACAATGTTGAACTTTAAGCATGGGGGAGTGTTTTCCCTTTCTTTTTAAGTCTTTCAAAAAACACAAAAAAATTTGAAAACAAAACAAAATCAAAATTTTTTTTATTATAGTACTATTTTGTTTCTTTAGCCTTATGAAACAATCCAAAAAATTTAAAAAAAAATATATATATATAATCTATTTGAAAATCAAAGTCAAAAAATTATTTTCTATCTTTATGTTTATGCGTCTTCTAGTGATGTGTATGCCCGAGCGGTTCTTTTGTCCTAGGTAGAATTTTCTTGAATAGGTTTTCTAAACTTATTAGTTTAACATATTTTAGTTTTACGATTTTCTAATCTCTAAATATAGACATCAGTCCTTTAAGGACTATAAGTTAGCAAATTGTAGTTTTTCTTTTTATTCGGTGTTATTGCCTTGGAACGGTTGCTAAATAGAGTTATCACTTTTTCATTTAGGAATAATTCTTTCTTGGTGTCTAGAACTTGTCCCTAGCTACTCTCGAAGCATGTGCGTAGTTTTTGATTTTCACGAACTTTAGAAATGATCTAGGCCACCCTTTGACCCGTTTGAGCCTTTTTGCCCACCTAAACATTACACCATTGCAAACTATTTTGGGCCTTTCCCTTTTCTTTGTCTAAGCTCCACTTTTCACTTTTTCACCAAAGCCAAAATGCCTAACCCTTTTTCCGCACTAAACCTTGAGCTTTTTGTTTACTCATTTTTGTTATGGGGTTTATGTTTGAAAAATGAAAAGAAACCTGAAAGCTTACATTTGGAGCTCCCATTTAGAAAAAGTAGTACCAAAAAGAAGAAGATCATCATCAAAAAAAATTGTGTGAAATCAAAAGAAGAGAAAAAATGAAGTTTATTCGTGGCCAATTATGAAAAGAAAAAAATTACATGGCCTTGCTTTTATTTTTGAAATGAAAAATATTGTACCTCTCAATTCTTATTTTTGTGCTCAACTTTGGTTTAGTGTGTTTAGTTTTCCTTTTTATCTTTGAATTATCACTCCTAATCATTTACCTAAACCAAATTATTACGCCTATTAAGTCCTAGTAATCTTTAGAACGTGTTACAAATCTGCGTAGTGGAGAGAGTGTGAACGGACAAGCCTATGGACACCATCATTGATGGATTTCTTTGGAGGTTATTTTGAGGTGATTTAGGGGTAGTCGCTATTTTAGCAACCTAGTAATTCGTCTAATGCACCGTTTATTTAGAAACTCTATATTTTTGTTTTTCTTATTTTCCTAAACTTTTGGATGTCTTGTTTTAGGGATTTAGAAATGTGTAATCCTTCTTTATGTTTTAATAATATTTTTAGGTCTCCTCTTTTCAAGTTTTCTATTTTGGATATCTCACCTCACTAGTTGCTAGCATAGAAATTAGGATAGTTTAATTTTCCACATTTTGGTTTTCTTAATTATGCAACTTAAAAATTATTTTCCTTTTTGTTTCCGCTCTATTTTGATTTCCATTTGCTTGAGGACAAGCAAAGCCTAAGCATGGGGGAGTTTGATAATTAGTTTTTAGTCATCATTTTTAGGTTAGTTTATTATGTTATTTACGTTTTTATTTTTATCTTTTGTTATATTTTATGCATGTTTTTGTTATTTTGTTATTTTCCTATTTTCAAAAACTAATGTTTTCTTTTATGTTATGTTTTAGTTTTATATTTTTATATTTCCTTAAGTAATGCTAATATTTTATTTTATTTTATTTTGTAGGAATGTTGTCGCCGCCACCTTTGCATGAAGTCGTCGCGTTCGCCGTCGTGTGCCCGTCCATGCCGCAACGTCGCCGCAACGCCATCGTCGCACCGTCAATATTCATGCCGCAACACCATGCTCGCCGCAATGCAACGTCCGCGCCATTGCCGCCACCTTTGCATGAATGCCGCCATCGTCGTCACGTCCAAGCTATACCACACACGTATTTTCATTCAAGCTGAGTTCCGCCAAAATGTCCGAGCCCAAGCTACTACCAGCCATATGTCCTTTAATACCATGCTAGCTCACGTGCATCTCCATCCATGCAAATGTATTTAATATGCTGCCATATCATTCGACCACATTAAATCACATGCAAAATGCCATCCACGTTGATCCTATATATGGCTACTCTCACAGCTCATTCCCTGCCACCTCATGATTTCCATGCAGCCCACTAGTTAATTTTTCCATGCAAATACCCATTTACGTGAACTACAAATGCAGCCCACCTCCTTAAATTAATCCACCGTGAGCCCACTTTCCACTTAATGCATGCACCTCATTCCACCCGCCACCTTGCATGCATTTCCACATCATTGCATAGCTAGCCATCCTCTCTCTTCTCTCCTACTTCTCTCTCTCTCCTCTTTATACTCATACATCCCCCTCTCTTCCATTTTAATTTTATATTTTATTTTATATTTCTTTAAATAATATTCATTGCATTTTCACCCTCTCTCTCCTCCTCATTAAACTCATGCATGCATTCTTCCATTCATGCATGACCCTTCTCTCTCTCCCTCATAAATCTCATTCATGAACCTTTCCCCCATCTAGAACCTTCCCCCTCTTCTATATAAGGAGCACAAGTCTCAAGCTTTTGGAGAAGAATTTGGAGAGTGGATGTAGAAGTAGTGTAGAGTTTTCTTTTCTCATTTAGAGAGCTTCCTTCAAGTTCTTGTAAGAGTATTTTGCATCTTGTTATGTATTCTCTTTTATAGTTAATGAATATGAATGTTTTTATTTCTACTCTCCTCTTTTCTCTCTTTCTAATGCGTAGCTAATTTCTTTTTGTACTCGAACGCGATGAACTTTGCAATAAAATAATATCTTTCATTCTATGTTTACTTTTGTACTTCTTTATTTTGATCCGACCTTGAATTATTTCGTATCGACTCCGTATTTCTAGTATACGGTAGTAGATTCCGATCTCATATTTGAGCAGCCGAGAGGCTCGTGAATGTGAAAGATCACTCAAGGAAGGAAGGAGTTGCACGCAACCCTAGAGATAGGATGACGTAAATCCTCCGGATTGGAGTCAAATCCAATAGCGCGGTTCACTTCGATATTGCGACTTTAGGCCTTTTGATTTGCAAAGAGATTTCGGTCAAAACTTCTAGAAGTTAGGAGATTTAATGCTCTAGCGTGATTATTTCTTATTTTCGGATCCGCCATGGTCTTAATAGAATTATGAATGTTAAACTAATTTATTCCGTTATTTTATTTCAAAGTGAATCGTCGATCGAACACTCTTTTCGTAATAGTTTCTTTCTCTTTTAATTAAGCTTAGTTTATTTTTATTTTCAAAAACCCATATCTTTATTCGGTAGAATAATAGAATCGTTGTGAGTAATAGTACTTGCCTGCCCCGAGTTTAAATACGACCTTGATATATTTCATATCCTATGCTATATTTCGATAGGTACACTTGCCTTAATCGAGTATAGATTGGAGAACACAAATTTCTCAATCAAATAACTATTCAAATTTTGAATAGGAAGATCCGGAGAATCACCAAGAGAAGAAATTTGATCAAAAGAATTTTGCGGATAAAAAGTGGAGGAATAGAAATTTTGATCAATAGACATTTCTTCATTGCACTGTAAACAATCTGGGTGATCTTGCCACCACGAATAATTATTAACGGAGCAAGAAGGAATTTCAGAAGAATTATAATCCTGAGAAAAATTATTTTGATCAAAAATATTTTGAGAATAAAAATAAGAATTACATTCCTCGCTAGAATGATTTGCACCACAAAAATAACAAATAAGTTGGCGCTTTCGTGCGGCTTCCAAAAGGTTTACCTTATGTTGAAGCTCGGCAACTTTTGCGGCCAACTGAAATATCATCATATTTTTTTGGAAAAAGAAAATTAACAAACGTTACTTAATAGAAAGGAATTTAAAAAAAAAAACAAAAAGAGAAATGGGGGCGGAGAAAGAGAATGATAAAATTTATAAAATTTACGCTTTCAAAATATCAACAAAAATTCCCCGGCAACGGCGCCAAAAACTTGATAAGGATTTTATACAGTTTTAAAAATAATTCCAACTAATATCCCGATGTAGGCAAGTATACCTATAGAAATATAGTATAGGAAGGATGTCGTATTTTCCTGAGGCCTGTCGAGTAATCTTACTCACGTAAATTAATATTATTTTATCAGAAAATATTTAAAAGGTTTTTATAAAAGTAATAATAAAAGAAAGGAAACATTTGATCGAGAATCCTTCTTAAGTAAAATACTTTGTAAATCTAGAGTTCATAAGAAATGGATTTAGACAAACATGACCGTGGAGGTTCCCAAAATATGATAGAGCCTCTCTCGAGAGAACTACCACCTAACCTTAGGTTGATCGATTAAGACCCCTCGGCTAGTCAAAACCCCTAAGCTTTCTTTATGCGGTGAGCCCCACTATTGGATTTGACTCTTATCCGGAAGATTTGCGTCACCCTCTCTCGACGAATGCATGTAAATCTTTTTATCTTTGAGTGATCTCCTCGTTTGCATGGATCTCTCGATCACTAGCATACGGATCTTAGATCGAGAAACATATTCGCGACATATGAATTCGAAGCAATTTAATTCAAAGATAAATCCTAGTTTTCTAAAACCAAACTATGAAAAAGAGATTACTAAATGCCACTACTTAAGAATTCATCAGATCAAATGTAATAAAATTAGCTACTCATAATTGAAGAAAAAGAACATTTTATAACTATGAAAAGAGAAGTACAAGTGCGAGTAAAGTAAATCTAAGCTATGAATTGGAAATGCAAAGCATAAATAAATTGCATAAATAAAATTACACTAATGAAATGCAGAAAAACTACTCTAAAATTGACCCAATCGAAGCAAGGACTGGATCCACATCACTTTGGCAGCAGCTGGCTTTTATAGGAAGATAATTGGTGAGTCACGCCCTTGGTCACGCCCGGGACCAAGGGCTTGTAAGCTGCGTAACTGCGTCTTGAAAGCCTGGGAACGTGGGGGAGAGAAACTGCCAAAATTGATCATCTCGACGGGTCACGGCGTAGGTCACGCCCGTGACATAGTGCGTCTGTTGACTGAGTCAGGAAATGGCGAGAAACGGTGCAATCTGCAGTTAATCTGGTAGTTGCGGGAGAGGTCATGCCTGTGACCAAGGGCGTGTAAACTGGAATGGCTCAACGACAGAAACTGCTTGTATTGAATGCTTATTGGGCGAGTCACGCCGTGACCTGAAGGTCACGCCCTGCTGTCACGCCCATGACAGGGGGCGTGTAACTTTAATCTGATGTGGCGGCGTGTTCTGGAAACTGGAAGCCGGCTCGGCTGGGTCACGGCCGTGACATGGAGTCACGCCCCCAGGTCACGCCCGTGACATGGGGCGCGTACTTGAGATTTTTGCAGATTTGATTCTTTAATTCTCCTGAACACGGCTGTGAACTTGAATTTATTATTAGCAGCCCCAGATTACCTGAAAACACAAAATAAATCAAATTAGAAATATATATTAAACTAAAATTATATAAAAACTAATTAATTACTACTAAAATATTATATAAAAATAACTATAAATAATGCACTATCAAATACCCCCATACTTAAGCTTTTGCTATTCCAAAGCAAAACCAATTCATAAGTATGAGAATAAAATTTATATGACATTTCAAAAAAATAAAAGAATTTACTCCTAATTATGCATTTAAAATTATACATGACTCATACATAAATGAGTTTTGAAATAAAATTTAGGTTCATAAGAAATAAATCATGATTCATAAGTTGACATGCGTAGAATAAAAATTAGTTTCGAAAATTCTCTAATTAAATTTTCATAAACAAAATTGTATTGAATTAAGCAAAATAATCTAAGATTAGAATTATAGAAACTTTTATTATCATTCGAAACTTTATAGAAAACCTAAAATATTAACTAAGCTCTCTCATAAATATCTTGAATATGAAATGATATTGGTTAAGTTTGGGTAAAATTGGCATAGAAGAGATATTTAATTGGTAAATGATGAATTTTATCCTCTTATTTCCATTTTTTAGGTACTTTTCTTTTTTAATACCCCAAATGTATATGTTTAGGAGTGATGAATTTTATCCTCTCAGCTCCATGCCATATAATCTTTTACAAATTTGGGTGCATATGTTTAGGAATGATGAATTTTATCCTCTCATTCCATGAAATATGATCTTTTATATTTTTTTTATTTGCCAATCAAAAGGGTAAAGTAAAAGGAGGGGCTAGGGTTTAAAGGCTATAAAATTTTCAAGATAACTATTTTGAGAGCATAGAAAATAAATTAAGAAATCTTTAAGAATCTATGAGTTAAAGTTAATATAATAAAATTCTAAAGATCTTAAGCACAATTGCTACAAAATTAATTCCTGATATTTTAAGGAGAGAAACAAAACTAAGAAATATCCTAAACAAATCTAAATAATGAAAAATTCTTTAAATCAAATTTATCTAAAAATTAAATCTCACAAATTATGAAGAGACACATAAAATAGAAAACACATAAAAAGAAAACTTTTGTTTTTTAAAATTCATATAAATTAAAGCTCAAAATTAAAATTGGTTGGACTAAAAAAAAGTAAGGAAGCATCTAATAATACAAAATTTATAAAAACATTTTTTATATCAATTTTGTTTTATTTTATATTTTTATATTTGCTTGAACAAGAAAAATAAAACAGAATTTTTTTTTTGTTCTTCGACTTCCCAAGGGCTACCCAATGACGGGCTCGCAAGGTACTAGGCAGTTTTGTGGGATGAAAGCCCAACACGGCCCTTTCGCAAGAAATAATTTTTAATTGTTTTTAATTTTTTTTGTAATTTCCATTTTTAAAAACAAAATTGAAAAAGAAGACAAAAGAAGATTTTTTTTTATGATTTTTAAATATTTTTGAATTTCTTTTGTATTAAAAGTGTTTTTCTAATTTTTTTGAATTTTTTGAATAAAAACAAACATTAGAAAACACCCCCCCCCCCCCCCCCCCCCATACATAAAAATAAACATTGTCGCCAATGTTTATAAACAAGGATGAAGAGGAAAAAACTTGAAAAGAAAAGGTAGATAAAGAAAAGAAAAATTGCAAAAAAGATAACAAAGGGGTGCCTCCCAAGAGCGCTTTCTTTTTCCCGTCTTTAAGCTAGATGGTTATTGTTAGGAAAAAGGAAAATAAAATTGAAAATGCACAGACAACTCTCTTAATTCACGATCAGGTGAGCATGCCAAAGTCGGTCGCCTGGCTACTCCTCCGCTACAGTCCTGATTCTTTCGTTGTCCGTTAGCTTCAAATTTTGAATCCAAATTACCTATACATACCTTAGGTAATTTGGATTGCTGGAGATGAGCGACAAATGGATCGGTGAAGACGTTTGGTTGCAACGGCTCATCCTCTACATGAAAATCGTTAGTATCAAAAGAATCAAGATTAAGCGAGTCAGAAAATTAAGGATCGGTTGTTCATTTTCTAAAATAAAATTTTTATCAGAAAAATCAATACCAAGGGGAGTAAATACATGGGCGACTAAATTTTCATGAAATTTGATTCCAAAATATTTATGTGTTGGGGTTAAAAATTCATGAGAAAGCGGGTAGAGTCGGGCGGAGTAGAAGATGAAACATGTTCTTTCTCTATTTCGCTCGGCACACCCTTTATTTTAATAAATTCTTGGTATAAAATATTATTTTCTTCTTGGGAATAACTATTCAAATTTTGAATAGGAAGATCCGGAGAATCACCAAGAGATGAAATTTGATCAAAAGAATTTTGCGGATAAAAAGTGGAGGAATAGAAATTTTGATCAATAGAAATTTCTTCATTGCACCGTAAACAATCTGGGTGATCTTGCAACCACGAATAATTATTATCGGAGCAAGAAGGAATTTCAGAAGAATTATAATCTTGAGAAAATTTATTTTGATCAAAAATATTTTGAGAATAAAAATATGAATTACATTCCTCGCTAGAATGATTTGCACCACAAAAATAACAAATAAGTTGGCGCTTTCGTGCGGCTTCCAAAAGGTTTACCTTATGTTGAAGCTCGACAACTTTTGCGGCCAACTGAAATATCATCATATTTTTTTGGAAAAAGAAAATTAACAACCGTTACTTAATAGAAAGGAATTTAAAAAAAAACAAAAAGAGAAGTGGGGGCGGAGAAAGAGAATGATAAAAGTAATAAAATTTACGCATTCAAAATATCAACAAAATTCCCCGGCAATGGCGCCAAAAACTTGATAAGGATTTTATATAGTTTTAAAAATAATTCCAACTAATATCCCGATGTAGGCAAGTATACCTATCGAAATATAGTATAGGAAGGATGTCGTATTTGCCCGAGGCCTGTCGAGTAATCTTACTCACGTAAATTAATATTATTTTATCGGAAAAATATTGAAAAGGTTTTTATAAAAGTAATAATAAAAGAAAGGAAACATTTGATCGAGAATCATACTTAAGTAAAATACTTTGTAAATCTAGAGTTCATAAGAAATGGATTTAGACAAACTTGACCGTGGAGGTTCCCAAAATATGATAGAGCCTCTCTCGAGAGAACTACCACCTAACCTTAGGTTGATCGATTAAGACCTCTCGGCCAGTCGAAACCCCTAAGCTTACTTTATGCGGTGAGCCCCACTATTGGATTTGACTCTTATCCGGAAGATTTGCGTCACCCTCTCTCGACGAATGCATGTAAATCTTTTTATCTTTGAGTGATCTCCTCGTTTGCATGGATCTCTCGATCACTAGCATACAGATCTTAGATCGAGAAACATATTCGCGACATATGAATTCGAAGCAATTTAATTCAAAGATAAATCCTAGTTTTCTAAAACCAAACTATGAAAAAGAGATTACTAAATGCCACTACTTAAGAATTCATCCGATCAAATGTAATAAAATTAGCTACTCATAATTGAAGAAAAAGAACATTTTTATAACTATGAAAAGAGAAGTACAAGTGCGAGTAAAGTAAATCTAAGCTATGAATTGGAAATGCAAAGCATAAATAAATTGCATAAATAAAATTACACTAATGAAATGCAGAAAAACTACTCTAAAATTGACCCAATCGAAGCAAGGACTGGATCCACATCACTTTGGCAGCAGCTGGCTTTTATAGGAAGATAATTGGTGAGTCACGCCCTTGGTCACGCCCGTGACCAAGGGCTTGTAAGCTGCGTAAATGCGTCTTGAAAGCCTGGGAACGTTGGGGGAGAGAAACTGCCAAAATTGATCATCTCGACGGGTGACGGCGTAGGTCACGCCCGTGACATAGGGCGTGTCTTGACTGAGTCAGGAAACGGCGGGAAACGGTGCAATCTGGAGTTAATCTAGCAGTTGCGGGAGAGGTCACGCCCGTGACCAAGGGCGTGTAAACTGGAATGGCTCAACGGAAGAAACTGCTTGTATTGAATGCTTGTTGGGCGAGTCACGCCCTGCTGTCACGCCCATGACAGGGGGCGTGTAACTTTAATCTGATGTGGCGGCGTGTTCTGGAAGATGGAAGCCGGCTCGGCTGGGTCACGGCCGTGACATGGAGTCACGCCCCCAGGTCACGCCCGTGACCTGGGGCGCGTACTTGAGATTTTTGCAGATTTGTTTCTTTATTTCTCCTGAACACGGCTATGAACTTGAATTTATTATTAGCAGCCCCAGATTACCTGAAAACACAAAATAAATCAAATTAGATATATATTAAACTAAAATTATATAAAAACTAATTAATTACTACTAAAATATTATATAAAAATAACTATAAATAATGCACTATAAAATACTCCCATACTTAAGCTTTTGCTATTCCAAAGCAAAACCAATTCATAAGTATGAGAATAAAATTTATATGACATTTCAAAAAAATAAAAGAATTTACTCCTAATTATGCATTTAAAATTATACATAACTCATACATAAATGAGTTTTGAAATAAAATTTAGATTCATAAGAAATAAATCATGATTCATAAGTTGACATGCGTAGAATAAAAATTAGTTTCAAAAATTCTCTAATTAAATTTTCATAAACAAAATTGTATTGAATTAAGCAAAATAATCTAAGATTAGAATTATAGAAACTTTTATTATCATTCGAAACTTTATAGAAAACCTAAAATATTAACTAAGCTCTCTCATAAATATCTTGAATATGAAATGATATTGGTTAAGTTTGGGTAAAATTGGCATAGAAGAGATTTTAATTGGGAAATGATGAATTTTATCCTCTCATTTCCATTTTTAGGTACTCTACTTTTTTAATACCCCAAATGTATATGTTTAGGAGTGATGAATTTATCCTCTCAGCTCCATGCCATATAATCTTTTACAAATTTGGGTGCATATGTTTAGGAATGATGAACTTTATCCTCTCATTCCATGACATATGATCTTTTATATTTTTTTTATTTGCCAATCAAAAGGGTAAAGTAAAAGGAGGGGCTAGGGTTTAAAGGCTATAAAATTTTCAAGATAACTATTTTGAGAGCATAGAAAATAAATTAAGAAATCTTTAAGAATCTATGAGTTAAAGTTAATATAATAAAAATCTAAGGATCTTAAGCACAATTGCTACAAAATTAATTCATGATATTTTAAGGAGAGAAAACAAAACTAAGAAATATCCTAAACAAATCTAAATAATGAAAAATTCTTTAAATCAAATTTATCTAAAAATTAAATCTCACAAATTATGAAGAGACACATAAAATAGAAAACACATAAAAAGAAAACTTTTGTTTTTTTAAAAGTCATATAAATTAAAGCTCATAATTAAAATTGGTTGGAATAAAAAAAAAGTAAGGAAGCATCTAATAATACAAAATTTATAAAAACATTTTTTAAATCAATTTTCTTTTATTTTATATTTTTATATTTGCTTGAACAAGAAAAATAAAACAGAATTTTTTTTTTGTTCTTGGACTTCCCAAGGGCTACCCAATGACGGGCTCGCAAGGTACTAGGCGGTTTTGTGGGATGAAAGCCCAACACGGCCCTTTCGCAAGAAATAATTTTTAATTGTTTTTAATTTTTTTTGTAATTTCCATTTTTTAAAAACAAAATTGAAAAAGAAGACAAAAGAAGATTTTTTTTATGATTTTTAAATATTTTTGAATTTCTTTTGTATTAAAAGTGTTTTTCTAATTTTTTTGAATTTTTTGAATAAAAACAAACATTAGAGAACACCCCCCATACTTAAAAATAAACATTGTCCCCAATGTGTATAAACAAGGATGAAGAGGGAAAAACTTGAAAAGAAAAGGTAGATAAAGAAAAGAAAAAATGCAAAAGAGATAACTAAGGGGTGCCTCCCAAGAGCGCTTTCTTTTTCCCGTCTTTAAGCTAGATGATTATTGTTAGGAAAAAGGAAAATAAAATTGAAAATGCACAGGCAACTCCCTTAATTCACACTCAGGTGAGCATGCCGAAGTCACACTCAGGTGAGCCTACCGCTCGCAGGACTAACCCAGTCCATTCTTATATCTCGAGCTTATCGCTCGCAGGACTATCCTAGACCTTCCTTATATCTCGAGTGACAGGGATTTTATACAGTTTTAAAAATAATTCCAACTAATATCCCGATGTAGGTAAGTATACCTATCGAAATATAGTATAGGAAGGATGTCGTATTTGCCCGAGGCCTGTCGAGTAATCTTACTCATGTAAATTAATATTATTTTATCAGAAAAATATTTAAAAGGTTTTTATAAAAGAAATAATAAAAGAAAGGAAACATTTGATCGAGAATCCTTCTCAAGTAAAATACTTCGTAAATCTAGAGTTCATAAGAAATGAATTTAGACAAACTTGACCGTGGAGGTTCCCAAAAAATGATAGAGCCTCTCTCGAGAGAACTACCACCTAACCTTAGGTTGATCGATTAAGACCCCTCAGCCAGTCGAAACCCCTAAGCTTGCTTTATGCGGTGAGCCCCACTATTGGATTTGGCTCTAATCCGAAAGATTTGCGTCACCCTCTCTCGAGGAATCCATGTAAATCTTTTTATCTTTGAGTGATCTCCTCGTTTGCATGGATCTCTCGATCACTAGCATATGGATCTTAGATCGAGAAACATAATCGCGACATATGAATTCGAAGCAATTTAATTCAAAGATAAATCTTATTTTTCGAAAACCAAACTATGAAAAAGAGATTACTAAATACCACTACTTAAGAATTCATCCGATCAAATGTAATAAAATTAGCTACTCATAATTGAAGAAAAAGATGATTTTTATAACTATGAAAAGAGAAGTACAAGTGCGAGTAAAGTAAATCTAAGCTATGAATTGGAATTGCAAAGCATACAATTAAATGCATAAATAAAATTACACTAATGAAATGTAGAAAAACTACTCTAAAATTGACCCAACCGAAGCAAAGACTGGATCCACATCACTTTGGCAGTAGCTAGCTTTTATAGGAAGAAAATTGGTGAGTCGCGCCCTTGGTCACGCCCGTGACCAAGGGCGTGTAAGATGCGTAACTGCGTCTTGGAATCCCGGGAACGTTGGGGGAGAGAAACCACCAAAATTGATCATCTCGACGGGTCACGGCCTAGGTCACGCCCGTAACCTAGGGCGTGTCTTGACCGAGTCAGGAAACGGTGGGAAATGGCGTGATCTGGAGTTAATCTGGCAGTTGCGGGAGTGGTCACGCCCTTGGTCATGCCCGTGAACAAGGGCGTGTATACTGGAATGGCTCGGCGGTGGAAACTGCTTGTATTGAATGCTTGTTGGGCGAGTCACGCCCTGCTGTCACGCCCGTGACAGGGGGCGTGTAACTTTAATCTGATGTGGCGACGTGTTCTGGAAGCTTGAAGACGGATCGGCTGGGTCACGGCCGTGACAAGGAGTCACGCCCCTAGGTCACGCCCGTGACCTGGGTCGTGTACTTGAGATTTTTGCAGATTTGTTCCTTTATTTCTCTTAAACACGGTTGTGAGCTTGAATTTATTATTAGCAGCCCTAGATTACCAGAAAACACAAAATAAATCAAATTAGATATATATTAAACTAAAATTATATAAAAACTAATTAATTTCTACTAAAATATAATATAAAAATAACTATAAATAGTGCACTATCATCGAGCCTACCGCTCGTAGAACTATCTCAGTCCTTCCTTATAACTCGAGCCTACTGCTCGCAGGACTATCCCAGTCCTTCCTTATATCTTGAGCCTACTGCTCGCAGGACTAACCTAGTCCTTTCTAGTATCCCGAGCCTACCGCTCGCAGGATTAACCCAGTCCTTTCTTATATCCGGAGCCTACCGCTCGCAGGACTAACCCGGTCCTTTCTTATATCCCGAGCCTACCGCTCGCAGGACTAACCCAGTCCTTATTTCATTCCATCCCAAATTTGGGAGGAGGATTATATTTCAAGTTCTCCTATTTTACTACTCTTGTCTATTGTTAATTGAACTTAGAAGCTTGGTGTGAATCCTGGACTTCCCATGGATTACCCGGTGAAGGGCTCACAACGGTACTAGGGAATGCGATGGCCTCAAATCGAAATCCCCCTTTCCAGGATATTTACTTTTATTGGTGACTACCCACTATTATATACTCACTTGCTCTTCAATTGCTCCATATCCTAGGGTGGATTAACATTTGACTCAGATTGCCGAGTGTCGGTGTTCAATTGAACATCAAAACCCTACCTTTCCTAGTGGCTAGTTACTTCATCGTGTTATCTCTCAATTACAACTAATGGTCCCAATCTTCATACTATCCCCCTTACTTGTCATGGCTCCGCTTCCCCTCGTCATATCGTTGTATACCCCAAATCGATGAATTACTAAATGCACCCCCAACTCTACGTTATGTGTGGTCCCAAATTGGGAATGATCATTAAACACCCTCCATAATACACCCAATGTTCTAGGTAATAATACTTGAGTGTGTGAGTGTCATTGGGGGTTCTAAACCAAATACTTCAATTTTTACTAGCCACAGACCAAGAGGGGATTGGACTAAGTTTAGTTCATATGATGTAATCTTGTCCCTATCATGTCCAAATAAGTTCCAAGTTCCTACCATAGGTTCACAATGAGTAACGATCTAAAAACCTCAAATCCTAAATTTCATAATTTTCTAGGGGATATTTAGTCATAATTTCTATTTAAAATGGATGGTGTGCAAATAGTATTTTGTACATCAAGTATCAACTACTAATCTCCATAAATTCTAATAAATTCAATACATCATTGTAATGGTCTAAAAACCTCAAACCCTAAGTTTCATATTTTCCAGGGAATATTTAATCATAGTTTCTATTTAAAATGAATGGTGTGCAAATAGGGTTTTGTACATCAAGTATCAACTAATGATCTCCATATATTCTGATAAATTCAATATAACATAGTAATGTTCTAAAAACCTCAAACCCTAAGTTTCATATTTTTCCAGGGAATATTTAATCATAATTTCTATTTAAAATGAATGGTGTGCAAATAGGGTTTTGTATATCAAGTATCAACTAATGATCTCCATAAATTTTGATAAATTCAATATAACATTTTAATGGTCTAAAAACCTCAAAACCTAAGTTTCATATTTTTCCGGGGAATATTTAATCATAATTTTTATTTAAAATGAATGGTGTGCAAATAAGGTTTTGTACATCAAGTATCAAATAATGATCTCCATAAATTCTGATAAATTCAATATAACATAGTAATGGTCTAAAAACTTCAAACCCTATGTTTCATATTTTTTCAGGGAATATTTAATCATAATTTCTATTTAAAATGAATGGTGTGCAAATAGGGTTTTGTATATCAAGTATCAACTAATGATCTCCATAAATTCTGATAAATTCAATATAACATAGTAATGGTCTAAAAACCTCAAACCCTAAGTTTAATATTTTTCTAAAGAATATTTAATCATAATTTCTATTTAAAATGAATGGTGTGCAAATAGGGTTTTGTACATCAAGTATCAACTAATGATTTCCATAAATTCTGATAAATTCAATATAACATAGTAATTGTCTAAAAACCTCAAACCCTAAGTTTCATATTTTTCCATAGTCATATGAGACATAAATATCATACTTGAATAAATTTGACCTAACCAAATAAGTCAATTTCAGAGAAATATATGTGATCAAAAATTCCATCAAAATTCCTAAATATGTCTTTCAAGTCAAAGACCCATTTCCCTGAGTTTTGGATTTATCCCTAAAGTTTTGATTCAAATCATTTCATATATTTAAAAGTGTGACAATTTTTGTTTATTCAAAAACTTTAGGAAAATGATTTCCAAAAATTGTAAGACTCATATTCGGTGTATATCCTCATGACATACAAAAACCTCAGGGTTTCAGAGGCATGCATGGAGAATTTCTCCATTAATTTCACAAAATAGGTCATTGGGTAAAAGGGTTACTATTCACCATAACTAGAGATCTTGCATGTGAGATATCTCAACATGCATGAGTCCAAGTGATCTCAATTTTTGGTCATGGACCATCCTTGATATAATCTACCATCCACCAGAGATTTGAGTGGATTTGACTTTGTATAACCCTAGATTTAGGTGTCACATGGAAAAGTAAATGTTTAACAAAACCATGGAACATTTTTGCCCCAAAATTCTGAAATTTATACAGTATAAGTATCTAGGTATAACTCAACCATGCTTAAAATTGCAGGCCTTGGTGGGGTCCCAATAGGTGGGAATATGCAGAAATAGATTTGGTTCACTAATTGGACCAATCTCAATAAATCTGACCTACAAGGTTCTACAGGGTTCCATTTGGCCTGATTTTAATTTCTATATAAAGTAGACTCAAGGATCTACACGTTTTTTCTCTGGACATTTTTCGTTTTTAGCCTCGGGCCTGAAAATCGGCTTACAAAATTTGGGTAAAAGTGTGACACTTAATACATAGCACATAAATCATTTATTCTGGTCTGCGAATAGAATCAGGATATAATCCGACGGCTGGCAGATCGCCTCCTACCTCCAGCAGACGGCTCTGATTTTTTCTTCCTGGGCCATTTTGCGGGCTATTTTCTGGCGAGCTCCGACCATCACCAGCAAAACGGCCAAGCCATCACCTTCACCCGACCTAGGGCTATTGTTTAGCGGTGAGAATGCGGCCGGAGGTGGCCGGAGGTGGCCTGCGCCACCTTTCATTTTTACGGCTAGGAACATAGAAAATCAAAACTGAAGACGCCTTTATAAGGCTCGAAATCGACGGGAGAAGAGAAGGATCTCTAGCACAGGAGGAGGAGGAAAGGAACTTGGCTCGATTTTGAGATTCATGCACCATACTCCCGGATTTCTCTATGCCCGATCTTATGGAGCTCCAATAGCGATCCCCGATTTCTGAGCCCGATTTCCTCTCCAATGTTGGGGCTTTTCCTCCTCTCCACTCTAGGAAGCAAGTAGGGTGAGTCAATTCGATTTTGGGGAGCTCCTATTATTAACAGCCATTAAAGGTGGCGATTTCCTCTATGTTGCACCTCTTAGCCAGCCACTACCAGAGCTTCAGCTCACCTAGGATTTACTTCGCAGCCCGAATTCAAGCAAAGGGGAGGAGAATTGGGTCCAATGGCAGCCATCCCTTGGATTGCAATTATTGTTGTCCAGCTAGCTTGATTTTGAAAGCTCCCATCCCCATTGCTTAGCTTCCACCTCACCAATTTTCTGCTGGGGATTTCTTGGGTGGGCTGAGAGAAGACTAGGAAATGTGGGATGGTGGCCATGTGGCCACCAATCCATGAATCCCTCCTTGTCTTTTCTCAAATTTGGGGGAAAACCCAAATTTACCCTTGCATGTCACCCTCTTCCAATTCCTGAGGGGCAAACATGGTTATTGGCTCTTGGGCCTCAGAATGGGCCTCTATTGAGGGTCTTAGCCCATGAGGATTTGGTTTGATTTCATATAAGCCCATTTTAGGCATATTTGACCAATTGTTGACTTTTGAGTTGACTTGGTCAAATAAGTGAGTGGGCTGGTCCAATGTTTTGGTCATGAGTCCCTTGACTCCACCCAATGTTGATTGGGTCATGGTGGTGCCTCAATTGGGTCAATTTTGCCAATACATGTGATTTTGACCAAAATTGGGGGAAAGTTGACTTTGGCCAAATTGGACCAATTAATGACCAATATATGAGGATTTTGGGTCAATTGTGTCCCCTATAATGTTATAAGACTAGGGTTGAAGTCAATTTCATGTTTTGGGGGTCAATTGGTCCTATTGGTGAAGGTTTGACCTATGTTGACCTTAAGGGCACTTTGGGCCAATTGTTGACCTCATGATTGGGCTTTTGAGTCCATTGTACCCCAACTAGGGTTTGTAATAAATTGGTGTGGTTAATTTGATCGTTTGAACCCTAATTGACCCTTAATAGGGATGGTTGACTTATTTGGGCATAAAGTTGACCTTGGCCAAATTGACCAATTGGGTTGACCCCAATGGGTCCTAAATGACCCAAGGGACTCCCTAAGGGATTTAGGGATAGTTGGTGGGGCCCACTTGTCATTTTGATGCTCAATTATCAAGCCCTAAGCTTTGGGTTCAATTTGGTTATTTGCACACCAAGGTGACTTTACCTATTCACCTTGGTTCTTAGGGTCATTTTGGCCTCTTAGAGAAATATCATGACCTTGTCATGATAAAATGCATCCTAGGAGTCTAGTTGTTCTGGGGATGTTACACTCCGTTAGACATAAGTCTTGTGGATTGAGCTACCACTACTGCCTCTACCATGATTTTACAAAAATCTACAAGATACAATTTCATTTCGTAGGCCCGGTGCAGTATTACTACCAGCAGTCGAATCTTCCATAGCCTGTGATGTTCCCGCTTCGCCACTAAGTACCTAATGGCATAAAATATTATGATGTCAGATCATTAAAAGAAATAAGCATCAAGCAAAGGAACACACAAGGTTCCAAACACACAATCTAACGTGTAGCCATATGTGGACCACTCTCCCTAATGGTCATAAACCCATAAACCTCCTCATATCGATCTAAGATCCCTAAACCTAGCTCAGATACCAAATTGTGACACTCCACATGTAATAATTTTGTTCTATGGGTTCGGTCGAGCCGCACACTATACTAGCATCACAAGTTAGATATTCAAGATGTTATAAAACTTTTATCTATCTACTTTAATCAACTAGTACCAAAATATGAAATATTCACATAAGAAGTACTAAGCATAAGAGAGTTTCCATGTCCAGAACTAAGTCCTTGGCGTTATGCACATTACAATATTCAACACTCCACAACAAAATCAAGTAACATCGGCTTGTAGGCTGGTACATCACGTAAACAAAACATGCAAATGATAGTAAAAGAAGGCACTCCATGAAGCTATCATATCATTTTCATGCAAGCTGGAAAGCATTCGACTCTGTGCCACGAAATGCAACAAAATACACATGAGAGGAATAACATGGGTCAACTACGATCTAGCCACAAATTTTATAACGATTCCCCTTCTCCTATCCATCGTAGTGGACCCCGGGGAACTACATCACCCTGCAAGTTATTACTTCATAATAAAAGCAATAAAAGCAAAATGATAATTACAAGTAGGTATAATCTACCAAAGTATCTCGAGTATCATACACATTTTCTATGTTGAGCATATAAAAGAATGTGCCTACATATGCAAATATGAATGCAACCAGTTATTTCCATGGGAGCCACCATGACACCTATCATATCGTGTATGAATCAAACACATCATCACATCACAAATTAGAGAATTATCATTCCATATACACCAAACATCATCACACGTGTATGGCATCAAAATTTGCATTCAGACCGAAAGCCAATACCCATTTTAAGCAAATTCAGTGACATTATACCGATATAAACCCAAGGGATATTTTTCCCGAAAATAAGGGTATAAAGACCCACAACTGTTGTATACATAATATACACCAATTTGGTGGCAACATATGAAGACCGAAAGCCAATTCTATGGCAGCATCATATGCAGACCCATCAACCACAACTTATTTCAAACATTTGCATAAGCAATTACATGGAATCATATACACTTAAAATCAGCATACCACTTCTTGCATGACTTATGAACAGCAAAACCAACTCAATTCAGTCACTAAACAACCCATGTTACTTAGTGTTTACAAAAGATTTGGCAATACAATAAAAGGAGCCATTTTTACCCTTAATCGCATCCATCTCCGTGCCAACAATTTGCCTATCTTCAAATGAACTAAAGCGCACAAAATTTTGGCATTATACCATACACAGAAATTCAGATCCTAAAACAATCTAGCAAACATCTATCATCGATTTGTGCCAAAATTCGTAAATTGGTTTCACCACGATGCCTACTATGAAATGCTTTCAGAGCTCTAATGCAAACATGTTGGGGATGCAATCCCATAACCCGATGGTTCATATTAAACCTCAGCTCTTATAATTCTCTAATTAAAAAAGCTTAAATCTACCACCATAACAGAACCATGCAAAATTGTAAGCTAACACAAGAGAAAGCCTAAAACTGGGAAGAAGAAAATCATTACCCTCCTTGCTTTTCTTCCATCCATGAACCCTTGATTTGTTTGTTTGAATACGACAGTGGAAGCAACACCTTTGTACTGCTGCAAATGGCTTGTCAATCGAAGTTACGAATATCCTCCGGTGGACAATTCTTCCTTGCAAAACCCTCTCCTTCACCTTATTCCTCACCTTCAAAAGATGAAATAGTGAAGTTTGAATGGCCAGTTAAGCCCTATTTCCCAACATTATCCACATTGGAACTCATCCAAGTCAGTTTCCACCCAATCCCCCCACTCAAATTGCTGCATTTGGAGTCAATTTTAAATATGTTGTTCGTACACGCCCTGGAACATGGTGTGCAAACAAGGCGTGTACTGACTATTTTCAGCTAAATTAACTTCTATCCCTCGGTAAGTCTTCCCCCAACCTTCCCAAGTTACATGACATGGACATTGGGCATTTAAAGTGGGTTTACTTCATGTTTAACCTATAGATATTGCCATAATCTCCCAGACACAACCCTTACTATGTGGAGGTACTCACCCATTTATGACAATAGAAGTGGTCTTATGTCCTCAATTTTGGCTTAAACATTCTTTGGATTATGGTATTGGCCAAATCAAGCCAATGATGTCCTTAAGAATTCCTCAAACATTCCACATTAAGGTACGCATAGTTGATGCGCTAACGACAATTGCATCGGTCGCTCAAGTAATATAAAATGTGGGAGTAAATACAAGTATCGATCTCGAAGGAACATGGGTTGGGATGTGTAATTCTGTTGTTTAGGAAACTAATTATAAAGATTAAACTAACACAAGAGCTTTGGATTTGGTTTTAGAAAAGCAAAAGAAAAACTAACTATGCTAATGCGAGTCGCACATACCTCTTAGCACAGTGGATGGACGAGAAGGCAAGCGAGTGGATGGTTCGCACAGGTGGAATGAGAGTCGAGATCACCTCATCACAAAGCACACAAATACCAATTGCTAGTGCGGCAACTCAATGCGTTGGTGGAATGGAGGTTATGAAATGGAGGCGCTCCACAGGTCATACAAACCATAAGGAAATTCAAAAATATGAAATTAACAATAATACCAATTTAGGGTTCATGGACATCATTATTCACACATACCCAAGCAAATTAATGGAAAGGTAGTACAATCAAAGAGGAGGGAATAATACAACCCAAGCACGAAGACTCATCAAAGGTTCGCGACTGGAATTGAGGGTTGTCAAGCCTCGTTCGTGCTTGGGCTTCGACTGTCATCAGGGGTCTAGAAGAGCTGTCACCTTCTTCCAGTATACCCATCTTCTTCGTCAATCACCATCAGCCACGGTCTTCACTTGAGAACTACGCAAGTGCAGTGTGAAATCCCTCGTAATGGAGCTTGAAAGCGTGTGATGATGGAGGAGGCCATAAATGAAGTCCTAGCCTTGGATTTGTAAGAGAAAAGTGGCCGGAGCTCTTCCCGAAAGTGGGCAGCAAGGGGGCGGTGAAATGGGGCGGAGCTGGGCACTTTTGCACGAAAATGGCGGAAAGATCCGGAATAGGGCGAGTTCTTGCACTTATATAACAAATAGTGAGAAAAATAGGCACATACGGTCGAACGCACAATCTTGCGTAGAGCGTACAAAATTTATTGAGCGGGAAGGCCAAAAAGGCCAGGCAAAAGAGCCCGTGTGATTTTACTCACACATGGTCAAAACCGATCGTGCGAGAACAAAATGCACGTGTAGAGACAGAGCGCTGAAAAATAGGCCAAACAGAGAAGATCGTGCAATTTCCTTCTCACACGGTTGAATCCAATCGTGCGTGAAGGAAACACATGGGCAATTAATTCATTAAATTTTAGACAAAAAGAGAAGCTCGTGCAAATTTACTCATGCACCGGCGAAACTGACCGTGTGAGAACAAAACACACGAGCCGGGCATATCACTATTCTGAGGCATTACAGACGTGCACGATTGCAGCGATCGTGCGCCAAGGTAACACACGACTGTGCAATTAAAACATGATATAATTCAACTAGAAATGGGGATCAGCCCACCTACAATGCAAAAAAAAAAACTGGGGAACATACCTCCAGTACACAGAAACAACTTATATACTGCAAAATAAATAAATGGGGAGCACATATTTCTTACCCCCAGCAGAATAGTGTGCAATAGCACACCACAATGGGCCAAAATGTGCACTTCGTGTGAGAAGAGTGAACAAGTAAAATATAAACAATAATGAACTAAAAGTGAAGTTCAAGTGAGTGAAAACTAGCCTAGATGAGTCCGAAAAACCCAATATAAATTAGACTTATCACACCCCTAGACATATCTGTGTTAAAATTTTAGGTAGGATCGCAAGAGGCGCAGCGGAACAACTATAACTTTCTCAAGTCAAGCAATCAGCACAAAAAAGATAAGAAATCTGATATCAAATATCTTCTTTACAATGCGAGGCATACATGGAGAGACATGCTTTGGCGAGACATGATTTATCTAAATACAAGGAGGAGAAATAAAGGCTAGGCAGCACTGGCGAATAGAAACAATAGAGACTGCCAGAAAGCACAGCAACAGCCAGACCGCAAGGTTACACCTGAGACCGCTCGAACAGCACAGATGTTAATCCGCTACCTGTCAGACCGCCAACTCAGACCGAGGAAACAGCTGCTTTATTAAACTGCTGAAAAAACACAACCTGTTTGCAATTCTTAATCGTCAGACCTCAAGGTCGCCCGATCACAAAAGTTACCTGCGAACAGAGAACAAAACTGAACAAGCTGTCGCCTAACCGCAAGTCTAGATCGCCTGATTGCTGAGGTTGCCTGATAACCAAACTCGCCACGAGCAGCACAAGAACTACAACACAGCCCGCCCAGAGGAAAGCCACTGGCGAACCGGTTATTCACAACTGGGAAATCACCAAGGAAGAAGACCACACCCTGCTGGCCACTGACCTACGAACACAACAAATGGTAAAACCTCTTCCAAACCGCGCGACCTTAAAAGTGAGACCGACACATACAACCCAAGTTGTAGCTCCTACAGTTTTCGATAGGAATGATGGGCCCTGCACCTCTATTTATAGGCAAACTGTTAGATGTCATCACAGCCAAAGTGAGGTATAATAACCGTTGATGCACAAATCTCGCACACCGCTATAGGCGGTAGCTCGACTGCGGCACGAAACGGCAGTGTACCGATCGTTCAAGTAATATAAAATGTGGGAGTGAATCCCCAAGTATCGATCTCGGAAGGAACACAGTAAGGTGGAATTTACAATCGAGGAAGGACTTCAGATCGAAGTCCTTTATGTCGGATGGATGCGGAAACGGGGGGTTTTGGAATGTGGAAATAAAATAAAAGCTATCAACTACTCCTATGCAATGCCGCTATGCAATGCTTCGCTTGGCGGGATGGAGACTAGGCAGGCCTTGAGCGCGCTGCTTCGTTGGGCGAATGGATTACACGGGCCACTATGCCACGCTTCGCTAGGCGGATGGAAGAGTAGGCTAGCGGATGGAGTGGAGAGAACGGCGGAATGAGGGTCGCAAACACCTCTTCGCAAAGCACACCACTAACAATTGTTAGGGCGGCACAACACAACTAACAATCCACACCACAAGGCACACCTCAAATGAACATATAACAAGATTACTCAATCACATAGACAAGATTTCATACTAATGTTAACCAATAAAAGTACACTTCATCAAACATATAAGAAATCTAACTAAACTATCAACTACAAGAGGAGGTGAGTGTGCGAAATCGACCGACTCCGAAGTCTTGTTGAGGATTCACGGAAGGAATCATCGGGTTGTCAATCCGCGTCCAAGCTCGGTCCTCAACTGCGTCCGGGGTAGAGAGAGTTGTCACTACTCTACAATGGACCCATCTTCTTCGTGTCACGAACCGGTGGAATGATCACAAGCTGCTCCGATCTTGAATGTGAGAGCTAGGTTGACTCCCTTCTTGAAGCTCTTGGATGAAGGAGATGGCCGAGAGGAAGCTCCGGCGAAGATTTGGCGTTGAAAGCTTGCCCTGAGCTCCTCCTTAAGGTGGGCGGAGCTGGAGGGGTCGGAACTCCCTGAAATAGGAGGAAAACGGCGGACTGGAAGCGATGCCGACCTAAAATCGCGCTTGCCTATTTATAGGCGGAGCAGGAAATAAACACCGCGCACGATCAGGCGCACGACCAATGGTCATGCACGAAGGAATGCCTCTGATCGTGCGCGAAGAACCTGTAGCATAGTCCCGGACTGCAAAATAGTGCATGGTCAGTGGCGCACGACCAGTGGTCGTGCGCGAAGGAGGCCAACGATCGTGCGCCGACGCTCGATCTGGGAAGGGAATTAACGCACGACCAGTGGTCGTGCCCGAAGGAAAACGCACGACCAGTGGCTTTTTCGACCGAAAATCCCCCAGAACCCATCCCGAGTGTCGCACAACCCTTGGACCTGCATGAAAATATACTAGATCACAGAAATACATGAAATCACACCAAGATGGGGCATAAATGTGCACTAAGCAATGAAATGGGCAACGTGATCAAATAGAATTGAATATAGGCCTAAAGTGAAGTGCAAGTGCATGAAAACTAGCCCAGATGAGTCCGGAAATCATTATATTAACTGGACTCATCACACCCCCAGACTTACCTATTTGCACGTCCCGAGCAAACACATCCTAAGCAGGCGGGGAAAAAATAAATAGCTAGCTTAAAATTACACCGAGGAGTACCATGCGAAGTCGCATGCCCAAGTGCATAGAGAAATAGTAGATAAGGTTTCTAATTATACCCATAGTTTATATATTTCTAATGGAGTAAATAAATATTACAACTACACATAAAAGTGAATCACGGTGAATCAATCGGTCACGCATACGGGGAAAGTAAAATACACGCTAAGATGAGCATTGCCCAGGCAGGGGTTTGGGACAAACTCCACCGAAATCCATCGGTGTCGGAGACCATAAGCTCGCCCGGTCACATTCTCTCCACAGCACTAGATTAGTTCAGAGCGTGAGTCGGTAGGACTTAAGGTTTTTCATGGGGCTTGGGTTACGGTGAGGTAAACAATGATAAACAGGACGGCTTAAAGCACCTAACCCAAATGAGCTTAAACAATAACTCTATCCCAGCAGCAACTAAAACACGCGGATGCACCACACCCCCAGACTTGGATTTGAACGCATGGGTGAGTACACCGCCTACTCCAAAATACATATCTCAAAGAGATTTTCAATTTAACTCCTGCTCATTTTTCTTTTCCTTTTTTTTCATTTCTTTTTCGAATTGTATATTTTTTTAAATTCAGCAAATGTTCAAGGGAGTACAACCACATCTCCAAATTTAACATCACCACATCAACATTCCAAAATACAAATTTGAAAACAGCTAAAGCTCAGCTTTGGGTATGTGACTAGGATCGGCTTTTTGGTTTTGGTGGAATAAAATGTGGGGCTGAATCAAAGGGATGGGGTAGGCACAAATGGGCTAACAAGGATAAGATATCAGGATTGGCACAAAAGCTCAACCGGGCCAAAATGATGGCCTACGTCATTCTTGCACAACAGAATTATCCTATGCCAATGTTTCAAGAATCGCTTGGGGCGAGTTCTTAGTCACCGAGAAAGGTTATCCTTCCTCCCGGCTCAAGAAATACACGTCTAGCGATAATTTACACACACCCATATGCTACCTTTTGCTTCAAACCGGATTCACCATTTGAGTAGAGCAAACATTATTTACACTAATAGAAATGTATAAGACTAATAGTATAAAAAGGAATCTAATCTACACAAATCTCTATGCTCACAAAAGCATTAGACTAGGAACACCGGAGTCAACATTTTACTCCACTGTATAATTTAAAAGCCAGCACAATGATTTGCCCGAACCTTACTCAAGAAATGAGTTTAGCTTGCGGCACGCAAACAGCTAAGCAAACGCACAAGTGGGTGCAAGTGGTGTGTGATGCAATGATCTGAACAAAATAAATCAATAAAAGCTTCTAGTATGCATATGCAGTGTGCACGTGAGCGGGTAAACACAACTACTCCCCCCAGACTTAAACTATGCATTAAGATATTCTAAAACAAAGTTAGGGGAAGAGGGTACCCAATGCTCAGCAAGTGAGCATACCAGAAGACGCATGTAGAACAAGACCAGGCAGCACCTCCGCCGTACGAAGAATCACGACCACCGCCTTCCATAGGAATGACCTGCAGGGGTGAGCTCCGCAAAAACACAGGAAAAATAGAAAAACTAAAACTGAATTGAAATTTAACTAACTATTCTACTTAACGAAAAATACAATGCAAGAAAAATAAGATAAGTACTGAGGTTATTGTCTTCCCAGCACGACTTATTTGGCATTTGTACAGTTCTAGCTTATAGGCCTATGGAATAAAAAGTGCACAGGTAACTGTTCCATTATCCGTTTCTGTGGCCGACACCGATACGGCAATAAAACAGCTACCCCTCTACCTGTATAATAATACCTGCGCAGCACAGGTAGAGGAAATAGGAAATAAGAAGAGGAGGAGGCCTGGTCCTCACTCATCTCACCACAAAATAAATCCTTGCCTAGCAAGGTATCGTCTTCAGGGCGACAGCAGGAGGAAAAGGCAATGAATGAGGCTTCCTCTATGGAGGAGGGGTCAACCTCCTCACATGAGAGGATACACTCATCATTGACTTGAGCAGAATGCTCCAAATCCTCTTGAAGTACCTGCAAAAACTCAACCTGCACAGGCTCAGATATAGAAGAAAGGGGGTCAAGAAATAAACGAGAAGAAGAACATAAATAACAATCAAGCGGAGGAGTGGTCCCGGACTCACTCCCAATAGGTTGGGAAAGTAAAATAATGTTTGCATTGTCATCAATGCTACAAGGCTCGGCGGGATAAACAAGGGCCATGCCTAGGATTTGGACTTCCTCCACCGGTGCTGAGGAAAGCTCCTCTTCACCTAGAAGATTGTCCTCCTCCATAGGAGTAGGCACACTACATAGATCGCCAGCTTCATCTTGCGACACATCATCAATAATGTCGTCGGAGACGAGCGTAGTAGAATGCACAACAGGGGAAGGAGCAGTGCTTGAATAAAAGTCAAGCACTGATTCCTCACAAAGAATCAAATCTACGCTAGGTGATGGATGTACAGGGGAGATGGGCTCAGTCATGTCAGTGCCCAGATCAGCCACACATCTGGTGGCTGTGTCCATATCATACCCTTCACAAGATGAAGGTGACACAGACACATAAATGGATGTTGAAGGTGTGCTGCCGGAAGTAGGACTCGGGACAATCTGGATAACCGGCTCGTCATCCTCGTCCAATTGGCGAAGATAATCAGCACAGTCCTTCAAGGCATGATCCATGCTCTGACAAAACAAGCACTGCCTTACAGGCTTCTTTGGCACAGTGGGTGCTGAAGCCGAAAAGAAGTATGACGGTAAAGGCGCAACAGAATAGCCATTAGACCTCCGCGCAACATATGGAGTACCAGACGAAGTCGGTGCTCCATATGATGGGGCAGGAGTGCTAGGGCCATTATATCTTGTTGGACATCTATCACTAGCATGAGAGATATCTCCACAAAAATGGCAACAAATGTTAAATGATGCCCACATAGTATGGAGATAGCAAGATTCAAAATAAAGACACTATTGTGCAAACTATTACACCTAACAGTAATTTACTAAACAACCTAATTAAAAACAGGAAAATAGAATAAAAAGAGCTGAAATAAAAGTAAACGACGCAATTTACAAGTGGAAGGGCTTCTCTCTCAGATTCTCCCTCTCTAGAAAACTCACACGTTTGTGTTCCCCGGCAACGGCGCCAAAAACTTGATGCACAAATCTCGCACACCGCTATAGGCGGTAGCTCGACTGCGGCACGAAACGGCAGTGTACCGATCGTTCAAGTAATATAAAATGTGGGAGTGAATCCCCAAGTATCGATCTCGGAAGGAACACAGTAAGGTGGAGTTTACAATCGAGGAAGGATTTGAGATCGAAGTCCTTTATGTCGGATGGATGTGGAAACGGGGGTTTTTGGATTGTGGAAATAAAATAAAAGCTATCAACTACTCCTATGCAATGCCGCTATGCAATGCTTCGCTTGGCGGGATGGAGACTAGGCAGGCCTTGAGCGCGCTGCTTCGTTGGGCGAATGGATTACACGGGCCGCTATGCCACGCTTCGCTAGGCGGATGGAAGAGTAGGCTAGCGGATGGAGTGGAGAGAACGGCGGAATGAGGGTCGCAAGCACCTCTTCGCAAAGCACACCACTAACAATTGTTAGGGCGGCACAACACAACTAACAATCCACACCACAAGGCACACCTCAAATGAACATCTAACAAGATTACTCAATCACATAGACATGATTTCATACTAATGTTAACCAATAAAAGTACACTTCATCAAACATATAAGAAATCTAACTAAACTATCAACTACAAGAGGAGGTGAGTGTGCGAAATCGACCGACTCCGAAGTCTTGTTGAGGATTCACGGAAGGAATCGTCGGGTTGTCAATCCGCGTCCAAGCTCGGTCCTCAACTGCGTCCGGGGTAGAGAGAGCTGTCACTACTCTCCAATGGACCCGTCTTCTTCGTGTCACGAACCGGTGGAATGATCACAAGCTGCTCCGATCTTGAATGTGAGAGCTAGGTTGACTCCCTTCTTGAAGCTCTTGGATGAAGGAGATGGCCGAGAGGAAGCTCCGGCAAAGATTTGTCATTGAAAGCTTGCCCAGAGCTCCTCCTTAAGGTGGGCGGAGCTGGAGGGGTCGGAACTCCCTCAAATAGGCGGAAAACGGCAGACTGGAAGCGATGCCGACCTAAAATTGCGCTTGCATATTTATAATCGGAGCAGGAAATAAACACCGTGCACGATCAGGCGCATGACCAATGGTCATGCGCGAAGGAATGCCTCTAATCGTGCGCGAAGAACCTGTAGTATAGTCCCGGACTGCAAAATAGCGCATGGTCAGTGGCGCACGACCAGTGGTCGTGCGCGAAGGAGGCCAACGATCGTGCGCCGATGCTCGATCTAGGAAGGGAATTAACGCACGACCAGTGGTCATGCGCCTGGTCGTGCGCGAAGGAAAACGCACAACCAGTGGCTTTTTCGACCGAAAATCCCCCAGAACCCATCCCGAGTGTCGCACAACCCTTGGACCTGCATGAAAATATACTAGATCACAGAAATACATGAAATCACACCAAGATGGGGCATAAATGTGCACTAAGCAATGAAATGGGCAACGTGATCAAATAGAATTGAATATAGGCCTAAAGTGAAGTGCAAGTGCATGAAAACTAGCCCAGATGAGTCCGGAAATCACTATATAAACTGGACTCATCAACCGCCCATTGAGATCACCTCGGTATCACAAAAGACAGACCACCAGAACTCCAAAACTTGGATGATAAACCGTCCAAGACACCAGGCCAGAACATCCATGCAAAAAACCTGCGCATACAGCGATCTTCAACCAGGCAGACATCTCCAATAAGAAAAACAAACTTGAGCTACCTGACTAACCACTACTGGCCATTAGAAACCCGCACAGGCCGTGTGGTCTGTGCGGTCTCCAAAATGGGCAGACCGCCCAGAACTACATTCACTTCTACTTCAAAAAATTCAACACTCCCCCTTGAAGTGGGAAGTGGAAGTCAACCCAAGTAGACTCCTCAACCGTATAAGCGGTCCCTTCGACAATGGCTTTCTAAAGATGTCCACGACATTATCCTTGCTCTGCACATGCTCAACCATAAGAGATCCCTCCAACACCCTCTTCCGAATGAAATGATGTTGAATCTCTATGTGCTTGGTTCGAGCGTGAGAAACTAGATTGTTCACCAGTTTAAGAGCACTCTCAATGTCACCTCGAAGCAGAGTAGGACCTCGCACCTCCCTATGAATGTCCTCCACAAGCCTCCTAAGCCAAATGGCTTCCTGTGCTGCCAAAGCCAAAGCTTTGTACTCCGCTTCCGTGGTAGAGATAGACACAGAATCCTGCTTCTTGCTACACCATGATATAGCCGTAGAACCTTTTATAAAGACATATCTAGAGGTCGATCTCCGATCATCTGAATCTCCTCCATAATCAGCATCCATGTATCCATACAAGCAACAGCCAGTGTCCTTCCCATAGAAGAGACCCAAATCAGAGGTGGACTTTACATACTTCAGAATGCTCCTAGCCGCCATAAGATGAGGTTTCCGATGCTTTTCCATAAACCGTCTCACTTGGGAAACTGCATAAGAAATATCTGGCCTTGCGATTGTTAAATATATCAAGCTTCCAACCAAAGCCCGAAACACCAAAGGATCAAAAAGAACCTTCCCCTCATCATGTCGAAGTATCATACCAATCTCCAGTGGAGTAGAGCTGCTCTTCCCACATTCCATGTTGAATCTCTTCACAATTTGTTTTGCATAGCCTTTCTGGGATATACGCATAACGCCCTCTTTCCTCTCCACTTCGAGTCCAAGGAAATGGTGGAGCTCACCCAAGTCTTTCATCTCAAATCTGATAGCTAACTTAACACGAAGCCTAGCTACCTCCACTTCAGAATTTCCCGTGATGATCATTTCGTCAACATATAGCAACAACAAGACCTGAAGCTCCCCCGTCTTCTTTATGAACAAGCTTGAATCTGAATCTGAAGCAAAGTATCCGCAGTACTGGAGGTATTCTACTATCTTGCCATACCACGCCCGAGGCCCCTGCTTCAAGCTGTAAAGAGCCTTTTTGAGCTTGCACACATGTCTTGGGTAGACTTCAGAAACATAACCAGGTGGCTGATCCATGAAAATGTCCTTGTCAATCTCTCCTTAAAGGAAAGCATTCTTCACGTCGAGTTGCCAAAATTTCCACCCTTGGAAAGCTGCCAATGCGATCACCACCTGAACTAAAGTCATCTTGACAACATGACTGAAAGTTTCTTTATAATCCTCCCCATAATTCTGAGAGAAACCTTGAGCTACAAGGCGAGCCTTGTATCGCTCAATACTGCCATCAGCCTTCTTCTTCAGCTTGAAAACCCAATTGCATGTCACAGGAGTAACACCCTTAACCTTGGGCACCAAGTCCCAAGTCTCATTCTTCTTGAGGGTAGTCATCTCTTCATCCATGGCCTCTTCCCACTCCTTGATTCCAATGACATTTTCAAAGTAAGATGGCTCTCTCTCATCCAGGGGACCTGCGAAGAAACATGAGACGAAGCTCACCAAATTTTCCCCTGTATATCGATGTGGTGGAATGATAGTCCTCTTGGATCTCCTCAGAGCTTTACCCTGAACCACCTCTTCAGCTACCTGTTCTGGATTATCTCTCCTTTCAGGCAAACTTGGTGCGTCGCTCCTGCTGCTTCCAGAACCTGAAGCACCTGACCCAGAGCTAGAAGCAATTGGAGGACCTGGAGAAATAGGTAACTCCACCAGAACCTCCTTAGTGGCTTCTTCAAATCCACCATCTAACCTGCTTTCTTGTAACACAATAGAAGAACTACCCTGGTATGATGTCAACTCATCAAATACCACATCCCTTGAGACCACAGCTCTCCATATCTCAGGATCCATGCATCTCTAACCCTTCTTCTGGTCATCATAACCAACGAAGACTAGCTTCCTTTCTTTTGCATCTAGCTTCATTCTAAGACTATCTGGAACATGCATTTAGATGGTAGATTCAAACACTCAAAAGTGTTCCACGCTTGGCTTCTCCTTGAACATCAACTCATGAGGAGTCTTCGTGTTGATAGGACTGAGAGGCATCTGATTGATGGCATAGGCCGCACAAGACATTCCATTTACCCAGAAGGACTTGGGTATACTCTTGGTATGAAGCCAACATTTGCAGGTCTCCGTCAGATGATGGATCTTCCACTCTACAACTTTGTTCTATTGTGGAGTGTGAGCACAAGAGACCTCTCTCCGGATGTCATGATTCCTACAAAAGTTAAAGAGCGCATGTGAGGTGAACTCCCCTCCATTGTCGGCTCTCAACCTCTTGATCCTCATACCAAGCCGACCCTCCACTACCTCCTTGAACTCCACAAACCTTTTGAACGCCTCTGACTTCTCCTTTAGAAAATAAACCTAAGTATATCTGGTGAAGTCGTCAACCAAGATCAGCATATACCTGCTACCTCCAAGACTAGCAGTTGCAGTTGGTCCAAACAGATCACCATGAATACATTCCAATGGTGCTTTACATCTGCTTTGTCATTTTTAAATGGAAGACGTTAAGCCTTACCAAACTGACAACCTGCACAAACATGACCATCTTTGAAAGATGACAGACTAGGCAGACCTCTCACCTGGCATCTTCCTGCCATAGCCTTTAGCATATACATCCCAGCATGCCCAAGTCTTTCGTTCCAGATAACAGTGCTGTCGTTAGCTCTCATCATATCAACATAGGAGCTTGTTGATAGCACAAATAAGTCCTTCACTCTCCTTCCTACATGAATAACTTCAGCCGCAGCTGAAACATTTCGGAGAAATTTCACTTCCGTTGGACCAAACAGAACGTGATAGCCAGCATCAACAGTGCTGGTCACTGAGAAGAAGTTCTTCTTCATCCCGGTACATGATAAACACTCCTCAACGTGAGTGGACCTCTATCACTGCCTAAAGAGACAACACCCTCCTTCTCTACTACATGAACAGTGTCATCAGCTGTAATAATCACACCATTACCTGAGTGTGCTTGCAACGAGGAGAACTTTGACTCATCCCCAGTGACATGATGAGCACACCCAGAGTTCACTATCCAATCATCCTTATAGTTGATGGAAGTCAATGCACGAACATAATTGCCCATCATGAAAGCACCTCCACCACCCCAACTACCTTCAGCATTGGAACCAGCCTCCTTACCTGCAACATGCCCTGGCTGAAGATTGACCTTGTAGTCTCTCTTGAAGTGACCAAATTTGTTGCACCTGTAACACCTCAGCCCTTCCTTCTTCTTCCAATAAGACATATGAGCATAACTTCTCTCCTGCTGATATGAATTAGATGGACCATATCCAATAGGTGACCTCTTCTTCTTGTTCCATCTCTTCTTATTGCCAGAATAGAGAACCTCACTCTCTCCTCTGGAGACAAATATCCCTGCCATTTGCTTAGCTAAACTTTCTTGCGAAGCAAGCAAGTTTTCCAGCTCCAACAACAATGGCTGATTGGCCCAGCCTTGAACAGAAGTGACAAAGGCCACATACTCCCTCCGCAAACCGCGAATTATATGCCTCTTCAACCTTGCTTCTAAGATAGGCTCATCCGGGTCCAAAGCAGATATCTATGCACAAAGGTTCTTCATTTTTAAGAAGAAAGATGAAATGGACAACTCTCCCTGAGTTGCTTTCGCCAACTCATTTTGAAGATATTGTAGCTAAGCTACATTCTTCTTATTGAACAAGCCATCCAAGGCTATCCAAATCTCAGTAGCTGACCTACATCCAATAATGTGGTCAAACAGCTCCGGAATGATAGCACGCTTGGGAGTGAACTCTGTCTTAGCATTTTTTCTCTTCCAAGCCTTCACCTGCTCAGCATTGACTTCATCAGCTACAACAACTTGTCTAGCATCTCCTCTGACTACCTCCCAAAGATCCTCGCCAAGAAGATAACTCTCCATGCAAGACTTCCACTTCTTGATGTTAGTCTGCGTCAGGAGCTAAATTGCCAGACCTCTTGCATAACCTCCTTCCATTGTTATTCCACTATTTAACTTGAACTTACAGAAACCCAAGAAGGATTCAGAGGTTGATCACTACCTGGAACCTACCTCTGATAACATGTTAAAATTTTAGGTAGGATGGCAAGAGGTGTAGCGGAACAACTACAACTTTCTCAAGTCAAGTAATCACCACAAAAGAAAGATAAGAAATCTTATATCAAATATCTTCTTTACAATGCGAGGCATACATGGCAATTAATGCTTTGGCAAGACATTATATATCTAAATAGGATAAATAAAGGCAAGACAACATTGGCGACTAGAAACAATAGAGACTGCCAGAATGCACAGCCACAGCCAGACCGCAAGGTTACATGTGAGACCGCTCGAACAGCATAGATGTTAATCCGCTACCTATCAGGCTGCCAACTCAGACTGAGTGAACTGCTGCTTTATTGAACTGCTAAAAAAAACACAACCTGTTCGCACTTCTTAATCGTCAGATCACGAGGTCGCTCGATCACAAAAGTAACCCGCAAACAGAGAATAGAACTGCACAAGCTATCGCCTAACCACAAGTCTAGATTGCCTGACCGCTAAGGTCGGCTAATCACCAAACTCGCCGCGAGCAGCATGAGAACTACAACTCAGGCCACACAGAGGAAAGCCAATGGCAAACCGTTTATTCACAACTAGGAAATCACCAACGAAGAAGACCGCGCCCTGCGGGCCGCTGACCTACGAACACAACAAATGGTCAAACCTCTTCCAAACCGCGCGACCTCAAAAGTGAGACCGGCAAAAACAACCCAAGCTGTAGCTCTTACAGTTTTTGATAGGAATGATGGGCCCTGCACCTCTATTTATTGGCAAACAGTCGGATGCCATCACTGCCAAAGCGAGTTGCAATAACCGCCCATCTAGATCGCCGCAGTCTCACAAAAGACAAACCGTCGGAACTCCAATACTTGGACAATAAACCGTCCAAGACACCAGGCTAGAACATCCACGCAAAAAGCCCCGCGCAGACGTCGATCTTCAACTAGGCAGACCGCTCAAACAAAAAAACAAACTTGATCTAACTGACCGATCACTGCTGGCCATCAGAAACCCGCACAGGCCGCGCGGTCTGTGCGGTCTCCAAAACGGGCAGACTGCCCAGAACTACTTCCACTTCTACTTAAAAAAATTCCACGACCCGTTTGCTCACCCTGAGCAAACCATCTCCCATGTGGATGAGAAAAAAATAATAGCTTGCATATCAATTGAAAAGCGGAATACCATGCAAAGTCGCATACTCACGCGCATAGAAATACAGTAGAAAGAATTTTTAATTATACATAACATTTATATATTTCTAAGAGTGTAACTATGTATTACTTCTACTCAAAAATTAAATCATGGTGAATCAGTCGGTCACGTGTAGGGAGAAAGTAAACTGATCGCTGAGGTGAGCATTGCCAAAGATCGGGGCTCGGCAAAATCTCGAAAGAAATCCATCAATGTCGGTGACCATAAGCTCACCCATTAGCACTCTCTCCACAACACTAGTTTGGTTCACCGTGCGAGTCAATCGGACTGTAGGTTAGAGATGGTACTTGGGTTATGGTAATGTATGCAAAGATTAACATGAGGGCTCAATGCACCTAACCCAAATGAGCTCGCACAACAGAAACTATCCACACACCAACAAAAACACGAGGGTGCATGATGATTAAAAATTTGGATTGCTTCTTTTTCTTTGTTTTGGTTAACCTTTATTTGATGAGATTAGATTTCGACGGGTGTTTTCGAAGAGTCTCGCAAGTACTCCTACTTTGAGAAATTAACCGTTATCCTATCAGAATATAGAAGTAACGGTATTTTTCTGCTTTCGAAATATTGACGATTACGCCTCGGCTACAACGCCGAATTCTATTGATTTTTAAAATAGCAAAGGAGAGTTTTGCACTAAAATGGTTTGAACAGTTTTTGTTTAAATTTTAATCTGAACTAATCATATAATAAAGGCAAGTATACCTTATCATGAGTAATACAGGATATTTTGTTTTAGAAAATATCAAGGTCGTATATTTCCGTGGATCGTGTTGATTAAGCTACTTTGAGGAACGAACTATTATTTTATCAGAATAAGTTTTTAATATGGGTTTTTAAAAATGAATGATAATAAGCGTATAACTAGAGTTCTAAACGATGATAATAATTGCGCCCGATGTCGAATTACCTTGAGACGAAAATAGTCCTTTTTTTAGAAGTAAAAGTGATAACTTTTTAAAACATTAAAAGGGCTTGGCCGTGGAGGTTCCATAATTATGAACGCTCCTCTCTAGAGGGTATGCCCACCTGAGATTATGAATTTTCGACCATTGAATCTTCTAAATACTCGCTTTATGTTGTGAACCCCGCTATTGGGTTTTTACTTCCAATTCGGGAGACTTACCTCATCCTCTCTTGAGGGTAGAGCGCACTTCTCTTTACCCGTGAGCGATCAGTCCGTACGCACGAGCCTCTCGGCTAACTAGTGTACGGAGACGGAAATGGAAACCACACATCGATTATGTGGCTTTACTCAACGTTATTCTCGGGTAAACCTTAAGCTTTAATTATTTTAGAAAGAGATATTTTATTTTTAGAAAAGCTATTTTTGTGTCCCAATGCTCTTCAACATCATGCGCTAAAGGAAATTAGCCACTCATCGGAATGGAGACGACATAATTAAGAAAATACATGTTTAATTATTTAAGCGGATATAAGCGGATAAAAAGGAAAATAAAAAGACTTATATAAAAGCAGTAATAGTATCCGTCCCAACCGTCTTAAACAAGCGCTAAAGGAAATTAGCCTCTTATTCAAGATGGGTTGGTACAGAAATGAAAAGACTTATAAAGGTGCAAAAATAATATCTGTCCCAACTAACTTAAACAAGTGCTTGTTGAAATTGTTGAAGTGAAGTGGAATGGAGTCCGACCGGTCTGAAGGCTGGAGACCGCAGAGACCGCGCGGCCTACGTTGGTGCTCTGGCCGTTTGGTTCTGCGATCTCTCTCTGCTGTTTTGACGATCTGCTTTGATCGGCCAGTTTGCTTCTTGGTTTGTTCGTTAGTTCTGGCGACCTGTTGCGGGCTCTTCCGGTCTTGTTCTGGGCGACCTGTTCTTGGTTGACCGCAGTGACCGGGCGGCTTGTTTGGGCCGTTCTGGCGACTTAGTTCAAGTTGGCCAGATGTTTGTCCCTGCTTAGGCGATCTCAGGAAGGGTGGTCGCTGTGTCCACGTGGCTTATGCGCGGACTGCTGCTGTCTTGCGGACTTGGGCTGGATCTTGTCCAAGTTCTGCGTCCGCGCAGTCTGTTTTATAAGACCGCTCACGATCTGATGGGTGGTTATTGCATCCCGGTTTGTGCGGTGACGACATCCATCTAACCGCCTATAAATAGGGGTGCAGGGCCCGTCATTCCTAATAAGAACTGTAAGAACAAGAGCCCGGATTGTTTCTTGCGGACTCAAGTTTGAAGTCACGTGATCTCGGAAGTGAGCTAACCGGTTGTTGTCTTCGTAGGTTTGCGGTCAGCAAAGTGCGGTCTCCTTCCTTGGTGATTTCCGGTGGCTTGAATAAACAGTTCGCCTGCGGTCTGTCAGCGAACTGGTTTATTATGTTCTTGTGCTGTTCGCAGCGAGCTCAGTGATCAGGCGACCTTCAGCGGTTAGGCGATCAGAGTTGCGGTCTGGCGACAGCTTCAGTTCTTTGTTCAGTTCAATAAAGCTTCAGTTCGTGCGGTCTGGGATTGCGATCTGGCAGTACAGGTTGTCTGCTTCTGTTCACGCAGTCTCAAGGTGTTTCTGCGGTCTGACTGTGCAAGCCGTCTGGGAGTACAGCAGAGCAAGCCGGGCGACCTGAGCCTTTTTGCGGTCTGTGCGGTCTCTGCTTTGGCAGACCGCCGGTTTCAGTTTTGGTGTTTTGTTCTTCTCATCTCCGTGATTCTTATGAATCATGTCTCACCATGTATACATCGCATTGTAAAGCAGTTCAGTTTCAATAAAGATTTCTTGTGTTGCTGTTTTGGCATTGTGGTTGTTTGGCTATAACTCTTGTTGATACAACTCCTGCTTACTCCTAAATGGTCTTTCAAAAATTTTAACATGGTATCAGAGGGAGGTTTCTGGAGTGGATAAGCAGTGATCAACTAGAGTTACCATCGTCTTTGTGAAGAAGAGACCACATTGATTGCCATGGAAGGTGGATACACAAGAGGTCTTGGTATTGAACTCCTCACATCGACTAACTTTAAAAAGTGGAAGTCATGTATGGAGAGTTACTTGCTTGGCGAGGATCTATGGGAGATAGTTGGCGGAGAAGACACACAAGAGGTGTTTCTAGCAGGAGATAATATGGCAGAGGTGAGACTTTGGAGGAGGACGAATGCTAAGGCAGAGTTCACTCTCAAAAGGGCTATCTCACCGGAGTTGTTTGATCACATCATCAGATGTAAATCTGCTGCTGAGATTTGGACATCCTTGGATGGATTGTTCAATAAGAAGAATGTAGCGAGGCTACAGTATCTTGAAAATGAGTTGGCGAAAGCCTATCAAGGTGATCTTTCTGTTTCTACCTTCTTCCTCAAGATGAAGAACCTCACGGCAGATATTTCTGCATTGGAACCTGATGAGCCAATCTCTGAGGCAAAACTGAAGAGGCATATCATCCGTGGGTTGCGGAAGGAGTATCTTGCCTTTGTGACTTCAGTTCAGGGTTGGGCAAATCAACCGTCGTTGTTGGAGCTGGAGAACCTTCTTGCTTCGCAAGAAAGTTTAGCAAGACAGATGGCGGGGGTTTCTATCTCCGGGGGAGAAAGTGATGTGATGTTCTCTGGGAAGAAGAAGAAGAAATGGGAGAAGAAGAAGCCAGGTCATGATGGACCCTCCACTTCAGGTCAGCAAGATAGGGGCTATGCTCCTAAGTCTGATGGGAATAAGAAAGGAGAGGGACCGAGGTGCTTTAGATGCAATAAGACCGGGCACTTCAAGAAAGATTGTCGGGTGAATCTTCAGCCGGGACATGCATTGGAGAAGGAGATGCCAAAGTCTGGTGAAGTTGGATGGGGAGGAGCCTTTGTGTCTAATATAACGGCGATGCCTGTTAAGGCCTTGGCTTCCATCAACTATGATGAGGACTGGATTGTTGATTCAGGGTGTGGACATCACCTCACCGGGGATGGATCAAAGTTCTCTTCTTTGGCGCCTTACTCAGGTAACAATGCTATCATTACGGCTGATAATTCTATTCATCCAGTAGAGCACGAAGGAGTCATCTCTCTGAGCAGTGATAAGGGTCCACTCACGTTGAGGAGTGTTTATCACGTGCCTGGTATGAAGAAAAATCTCTTCTTTGTGACCAATGCGGTCGACGCCGGTTATCACGTTCTGTTTGGCCCAACAGAAGTGAAGATTCTCAAAACTCAACCGGAGATAAAGGGAGATGTTATTCATGTCGGCAAGCGGGTGAAGGACTTGTTCGTTTTATCGACAAGTACCTATGTTGATAAGATGAGGACCAATGATGGCGCGGCCATCTGGCATGAAAGGTTGGGGCATGTAGGCATGGACAAATTGAAGGCTATGGCGGTAAGGGGCCTTGTCAATGGCTTGCCTAGCTTGTCCTCCTATGGAGACGGTCATGTCTGCGAGGGATGTTAGTTTGGTAAGTCTCATCGACTTCCATTTGACAAATCGCAAACAAGGTGCAAAGTGCCGTTGGAGTGCATCCACGGTGAATTGATGGGACCGACTGCCACCCCAAGCCTTGGAGGCAACAGATACATGTTGGTGTTGATTGACGATTACACCAGATATGTCTGGGTGTATTTTTTGAAGGAGAAGTCGGATGCATTTGCAAAATTCGTGGAGTTTAAGGAGCTGGTTGAAGGCCGGCTAGGCCTGCGGGTTAAAAAACTTAGAACTGACAATGGTGGGGAGTTCACCTCTGGTGAGTTCACAAGTTTTTGTAGGAAGCATGGCATCAAGAGAGAGCTCACTTGTGCCCATACTCCACAACAGAATGGCATTGCCGAGAGGAAGATCCGTCATCTGACGGAAACTTGCAAATGCTGGCTTCATGCTAAGAGTATCCCAAAATCCTTCTGGGCGGAGGGAATGTCTTGTGCAGCTTATGTCATCAACAGATTGCCTCTAAGTCCTATCAACATGAAGACCCCTCACGAACTAATGTTCAAGGAGAAGCCGAGTGTTGCACACCTTCGGGTGTTTGGGTAAACCTGCTATGTGCATATTCCTGATGCTCTTCGGACAAAGCTAGATGCGAAAGCAAGGAAGCTAGTCTTTGTTGGGTATGATGAGCAGAAGAAGGGATGGAGATGCATGGATCCTGAGACACGGAGGTCAATTGTTTCTCGGGATGTGGTGTTCGATGAAGTAACTTCCTACAAGGGGAGTTCAGGAGTTGAGCTACCGGAAAGCAGGGTTGATATAAGAGGGAAGGCTGCTGAAGATCTTCAAGTGGAGTTGCCTGATTTACCAGGAGCTCCAGCTGTGTCTAGCTCAAAGGCGGAAGCTTCAGGTTCTGGAAGCAGGGGGAGCGATGCTCCAAATTCGCCTGGAAGAGTAGCTAGTTCTGAAGAAGCAGTTGAGGAGGTGGTTAGTCAGGGGCAACCTCTTAGGAGGTCGAAGAGGACTATTCAACCACCAGACCGATACACAGGAGGAAACATGGTGAACTTTGTTTCATGTTTCTTTGCTGGTCCCTTGGATGAAAGGGAGCTGTCGAGCTTTGAGAAGGCAAGAGGCGCGAAGGAGTGGGACCTTGCGATACAAGAGGAGATGTCAGCTCTCGAGAAGAACGAGACTTGGTCTCTGGTGCCCAAGCCCAAAGGCAGCACTCCTGTCACTTCCAAGTGGGTCTTCGAGCTGAAAAAGAAAGCTGACGGTAGTATCGAGCATTACAAGGCTCGCCTTGTAGCTCGCGGGTTCTCACAGCAGTACGGAGAAGATTATGATGAGACGTTTAGTCCAGTGGCAAAGATGACTTCGGTTCGATTTGTTATTGCCTTGGCGACTTCGAGTGGTTGGGAGATTTGGCAACTCGACGTGAAGAATGCCTTCTTATACAACGAGATTGACAAGGATATCTTCATACTCCAACCACAGGGCTTCATCTCGAAGGAGTATCCGGACTACGTCTGTAAGTTGAAGAAGGCCATGTATGGGTTGAAGCAAGTGCCTCGAGCGTGGTATGGGAAGATTGCAGAGTATCTCTTATTCTGCGGATTCTTTGCTTCAGACTCTGATTCTAGCTTGTTCATCAAGAAAGAGGGGGTGCTTCGGGTAATTGTGCTGCTGTATGTGGATGACATGATTGTTATCGGGAACTCGAAGGAAGCTGTTGCAAGACTCAGGGCTGAGCTTGCTATCAGATTCGAGATGAAGGATCGGGGGGAGCTCCACCATTTCCTTGGACTCGAGGTGCAGAGGCGGGAGAGCGGAGTGCTCATTTCTCAGGCTGGCTATGCAGAGCGGATTGTTCAGCGATTCGGCATGGAGGAAGGGAAGAGCAGCTCTATACCTCTGGAGCAACATCATAAACTTCGGAAGGATGAGGGAAGAGTTCTATCTGAACCGTTGGTTTTCCGAGCTCTGGTTGGGAGCTTGATCTACTTGACAATCACAAGGCCAGATATTGCTTATGCAGTAGGCAAGGCGAGTCGGTACATGGTGGAACCACGGAAGCCTCATCTTCTGGCGGCAAAAGGCATCTTGAAGTATGTGAAGTCGACCTCTGATTTGGGTCTCCTATATAGGAGAGGGTCAAGCTTGGAGTTGCATGGTTTCATGGATGCTGATTATGGGGGAGACGTGGATGATCGGAGATCAATGTCTAGTTATGTATTTATGACGGGCCCCACAGCTATCTCTTGGTGTAGCAAGAAGCAAGGCTCAGGAGGTTGGTGGAGGATGTTCATCATGAGGTTCGAGGTCCCACCTTGCTACGCGGGGACAATGAGAGTGCTCTAAAGCTGGTTAACAATCCAGTCTGTCACGCGAGGACCAAACATATAGAGATTGAGCATCATTTCATTCGTGAAAAGGTGTTGGGAGGATCTCTTATGGTCGAGCATGTTCGGAGTGCGGACAATGTTGCAGACATCTTCACAAAGCCGCTGGCGAATGGACCATTTACACGGTTAAGGGGGTTGCTCGGTCTAGTTTCCACTTCCCACTTCGAGGGGGAGTGTTGAAATTGTTGAAGTGAAGTGGAAGGGAGTCCGACCGGTCTGAAGGCTGGAGACCGCAGAGACCGCGCGGCCTGCTTTGGTGCTCTGGCGGTTTGGTTCTGCGATCTCTCTCTGTTGTTCTGGCGATCTGCTTTGATCGGCCAGTTTGCTTCTTGGTTTGGTTGTTGGTTCTGGAGACCTATTGCGGGCTCTTCCGGTCTTGTTCTGGGCGACCTGTTCTTGGTTGACCGCAGTGACCGGGCGGCTTGTTTGGGCCGTTCTGGCGACTTGGTTCAAGTTGGCCAGATGTTTGTCCCTGCTTATGCGATCTCAGGAAGGGTGGTCGCTGTGTCCGCGTGGCTTGTGCGCGGACTGCTGCTGTCTTGCGGACTTGGGCTGGATCTTGTCCAAGTGCTGCGTCCGCGCGGTCTGTTTTATAAGACCGCTCGCGATCTGATGGGCGGTTATTGTATCCCGGTTTGTGCGGTGACGACATCCATCTAGCCGCCTATAAATAGGGGTGCAGGGCCCGTCATTCCTAACAAGAACTGTAAGAACAAGAGCCCGGATTGTTTCTTGCGGACTCAAGTTTGAAGTCGCGTGATCTCGGAAGTGAGCTAACCGGTTGTTGTGTTCGCAGGTTTGCAGTCAGCAAAGTGCGGTCTCCTTCCTTGGTGATTTCTGGTGTCTTAAATAAACAGTTCGCCTGCGGTCTATCAGCGAACTGGTTTATTGTGTTCTTGTGCTGTTCGCAGTGAGCTCAGTGATCAGGCGACCTTCAGCGGTTAGGCGATCAGAGTTGCGTTCTGGCGACAGCTTCAGTTCTTTGTTCAGTTCAATAAAGCTTCAGTTCGTGCGGTCTGGGATTGCGATCTGGCAGTGCAGGTTGTCTGCTTCTATTCAGGCAATTTCAAGGTGTTTCTGCGATCTGACTGTGCAAGCGGTCTGGGAGTACAGCAGAGCAAGCCGGGCGACCTAAGCCTTTTTGCGGTCTGTGCGATCTCTGCTTTGGCAGACCGCCAGTTTCAGTTTTGGTGTGTTTGTTCTTCTCATCTCCGTGATTCTTATGAATCATGTCTTGCCATGTATACCTCGCATTGTAAAACAATTCTGTTTCAATAAAGATTTCTTTTGCTGCTGTTTTGGCATTTTGGTTATTTGGCTATAACTCTTGTTGATACAACTCCTGCTTACTCCTAAACGGTCTTTCAAAAATTTTAACAGTGCTAAAGTAAATTAGCCTCTTATTCAAGATGGGGGTGGTATATAGCAGTTATATAAAGACTGAAATAAAGCTAAGTTACAAAAAAGAAAAACACTATCTCATATACGCACGCACTCTACTTGTAATAAAATGACTGAATCGAAAGAAAGCGTTTAAACGAAAGCGATAAATAAAGCGTTAAAGAAAGCGATAAACTATTTTTATGAAAGCAATAAACCTAAATTATGAAAGCAATAAACTAAGTTATGAAAGCAATAAAACTATTCTCATACACACACACACACTAACATAAATAAAAAAGAAGATGATCCAAATAGAAAACAACATTTTATTTCTAAAAGGCGAAAATTACAAACGAACATAAACTTAATTGCATAAAGAAAACTCACATCCACTCAAAAGAACTCAAAAACACTAACAAGCACTCAGAATTTGGATGGAAAATGCTTCAGCCGAGCCCCTCTATTTATAGGAAAAATTTTATTTTTACACGCCCTAGGTCACGGGCGTGACTTGGATGTCACGACCGTGACTTAGGGCGTGACATTTGTGCGTGCTTTAGGGGTCGCATCCGCCGTCTTCTGGAAGGTCTGCAGTCAAACTTGGCTGCTCACGGGCGTGACCTATAGTGTCACGGCCGTGACAGTGGGCGGCAGCATGGGCGTGACTTTGGGGCCGGCGGTGGATTCATTGGACGCTTGGATTGAGAGTTCGCCGAACGCAGCTCTGGTTTCGTCGATCGCAGGGCAGAGAGTTTTCCTCGAATGCAGGGCAGAGCTTTCGTCAAACGCATCTCGACGTTCATCGAACGCAGGGCAGAGATCGTTCATCGAACGCAGGGGCAAAGGGAGTTCGTCGAACGCAGTTCGACTTTCGTCGAACGTAGCTTGCCTTTCGTCGAACGCAGATTACACGCCCTTGGGTCACGGGCGTGACTTGTAGTCACGGGCGTGACTCAGGGCTTGACTTAACAAAAATTGCCAAAATCTGCAAAACAAAAATAAAACTAAGTTAGTAAGGGAGTAATGAAAAGAAGCAATTTATTTATTAATTTACATAGAAAATTCACAATATTAATTAAAACTATACTATTAACTATACTAAAAATACATATATTTTATTACTTATCAAATACCCCCATACTTAAGCTTTTGCTATTCCAGAGCAAAAGTAAGAGAGATCTATACGGGATTAACATAAATTCTAATTTTTAGCTATCGTTTTATTTTAATCATAAGAGACTGAAAAATAAAAATTCGGAGTAAAAAGAGTTAAGTCCTAAATTATGCAAATGATTTAAGTAGAAAGAAATGTCCTAGCCAAAAGACTTCTTAATTAACCAAATAGCAAATAAAATTGCAATCATTAGTAAACGAGATTAGATCGAAATTATAATAACTTTTGGTTAAAGAAATGTGAAGGAAATATGCAATTTACTAATTATGCTCTAAAATGATTTTTTTGAATTAAGTCCAGAAACAATAAATCGGCTAAGGGAAAGGGGGTAAAAAGCTGTGGCAAAGAGAAGAGTACTTAAATTAGTGTTGGATCTTGTGGCGCCCTTAGAGGGGGGTGAATAAGGGCCTTTTTACAAAAATACGGTTTTTTACTTAAGAATTTTAAAACAAATTTTACTTTTCTAAAAATTACTTATAAAAATTTCAAACCAATATAATTTTTAAATTAATTCAAACACAAATTTCTAAGTTAAAGATTAAGTACCATATTGCAATTAAAGAAAAAGTCATAATTTTATAATCATGAAATTCACATACAAATAATATGATCTTAACAATGCTTAAGATCAAGGCACAAATATGATAATAAACCTTTTACAATTTGTGTTTACCAATCCTTCTCCCAAGGATCGGAAGGCTATTACTTGTCTCTCCCTAGACCAAGCCCAAGCATATCCTCTAGGTCTTTCCAAGATCTAGATGTAGCACACAAGGCCACGATTTCCCACCAAGCCACGCAAGGACTTGGACGCTCCACACAAGGAAGCAATTTTCCCCTAAGCCACGCAAGGACTTAGACGTCACGCACAAGGAGACGATTTCCCTACCAATACAAAGTGAAATGTATATAAATGAAAAGAATAACTCCCTAGAAATTCAGATCTGTGAAAGGAAGGTTGAAGCCTCGAGATGATCGTTGATGTAGAAGCGCGTCCGATCTCTTCTTCAATCTCAAACCTTCTAAGCACAAATGGGAGTTGATGAGGTTCTGGAGCTCTCTGGTTCGTATGCACTTAGGAAAAGACTTGGAATTCTCAATGCTTGGAATGCACGAACAAAATGAGCCAATATATAAATTTTCACTGTCGCCTGGGCGACATCACTGTTGGAATTCCGACAGCGCTAAACTGCCGCTCGTAGTGCTGTCGTGCGTGCAGTTGCTGTAACTTCTGTGCTGTCGCCTGGGCGACATCGCTGTCGGAATTCCGACAACGCAAAACTGCTGTTCGTCGTGCTGCCATGCGGGCAGTTGTTGTAACTTCTCTGCTGTCGCCTGGGTGACAGTAGCTGTCGGAAAATTCCAACATCAAAATTATTCATTCAGTCAAATTGAGCTCCATTCAGAATTGTGAACATCTCATACCTGTTACCTACACACCATTAATAAAAATAGAATCAAATACAAACGGGATTTTGTTATTATCAAACCGGAAGAGTGCGAAATGCATGCTCCAACAATCTCCCACTTTTGAGAATAACAAATCCGTATAAAAAGAAATCATGTCTATTTAGGTTATTGTTTTTAACATATGGTGTGTGGACAAAAATAACATGATATATTCCTCTTAAATGTAAGCTCCCCCTAGATGAATGCTCCCCCTAAATGAATGCTCCCCCTAAATGGTATAGTAAATTGAAATGATGTATTGTTTAGGTGGAAGATTTAGGTGGAATTGTTCTTTGATTTCTTGAATATACGTATAATTCTCCCCCTTTTGGTATTAGCAAAAGTAAATTTTAAATGAATGAGAACTTCTTAAGGGAAGAGATAGGAAGTAGAAAGTAAGAGTAAGTGGAAGCACTTGTGTTGAAAATGATTGAATGTCTTGAAATAGTAGTAATATGCCATAGTATTGAATAAACTCATGAAAAGATGGTATAGCCATATGAAGTAGTAGAATAAAACAAAATAACTTAAACATGATTAATGTCATTTTAAAGTATCATAGAAAGACACAATTGTGTATAGAAATTTGGAATCTTTTCAGTCCATTTCTCATGAGATGAATGTTTATATAACATAATGATGTGTACAAGTGATGCTTTGATCAAACATATGAAATTATTTAATGTACATGATCATTGGAATAGAAAACATAATATAAGCATATAAAGACAACTTTGACCTTGAAGATATAGCACAATAAAAATAGAATACCATTTTTTTCTTTTGCACAAGATACTTTACAATTCTTTCCAAGGTGCTCAAGCTCACAATGCTTAGTAAGACTTATCAGGAGGGTAAGTAGTGCTTGGTGGAGTATCCTTGTCCTCAATTTAAACTTTTTGTTGATCACATATTTTGTGACATCTTAACTTTGAGATATTTATAATTTTTATTTTTAATTGACCAAGGATCTCCGAATTCACTTGAATCGCAAAAGATGGTGTATATTTGGTTGTGCTAACAAATCAAGGTTGAAAGTAGTATTTATGAAGTGTTATTGTATTATGTTAAAGCAAATATGATTCATGTATATATTAAATAGAAAGACATATGTATGGATCAAAAGAAGTGAACGTGATAGTTCATTATTATATATAAACAATTTCTCATACTTAGAGGCATGCGAAAACAATTTCCAATAGTCTAAACAACTTAGTAGGAGTGTCAATACGATGATAGAGTCGAAATGAAATCATATAATCATGTAAATAGCCATTTTTAAAAAATAAAAAGCACATGGTTTGACATCAATTCATGAGTTGTAGCATAAATAATGACATAACTAGTGGAAAGCATCATAGAGACCAAAATTGAAGAATAAGCAAATTGGGAGCTGTCAGAAATTTCTGACAGTCACTGTCGCCTGGGCGACAGCTAAAAATATAAATACGGCTTAAAACCGAGTTAAACCCGATTGTACATCTTTTGCTGGACTGGAAGGCGAGAGGAAACTGTCGGAGTTCGGCGACAACCCTAGATCTAAGGTATTTTTGTTTGATTTTTAAGTTTTTGACTCAAAATTTTTGTAGAGATTTGTGATTTTTGAAAGTAGAGAAGAAGAAAAATGTGTTTTTTATTTTACTCTTGATGAATGGTGTAGATCTTTGAAGTTTTGTGTATTAAAGGTGTAGATCTAGTATAAATTAAGTGGATCTTGTTGGATCTTGGTGAATTATGTTTGGATTTTGTGATTTTTGGGGTTTAAGATTTGTAATATTTTTTTATGGTTTAATTTCAAAAAAAAAAACTGAAGATTTTCCTTTTGAAGAAGGTTGAAGAAGATGAATAGTAAATGACTTTTGAGAAGATGTAGTTTTGTTCAAGAAAAATAATTTTTAACAGAAATATAGCTTGATTTTGAGTAGATCTGGAAGTCTAGTTGAAAAATCTTATAAAAATTTCACTGGAGTACTGTCGGAATTTTATGACAGTCAATGTCGCCTGGGCGACATCGTTCCAGTGCACAGAACTTGTTTAACTTAGTTTTGTTTTGTTATGATTGCAGGATGGCTTCCAGTTCTAAGGCACATAAGAGTATGTCTGAAGATGCGCATAGTTCTTATCAAGTATATCCGGGGATTGAGAAAGCAATAATTGGAGTTTCAAAATATATAGAATTTGACTCTCCTAAGCACGACCATATCTATACTCGTCTTCCTAATGCAGGTATAATATCAGTAATCTCAGTAGATATGTTCTCATCTTTCTTGATCCGAGAGTTTTACAATCATTTGGAAGACCCAAATTACACTGAATTGGATGGGGGAGTGAAATCGAGAATCCAAGGTCAACAAGTGGAAATAACACATGTTGATCTTAGAGATGAATTTGGTCTTCTTATGAGTGATCATATGCGAGATATAGTAGAGAGATATAGAAAGGATAGAGATTGGACTCTTGTAAACATGAGTTTACATGGAAGTCAATAGAAGACCCTAATCACTGAAGTTTCATCACTCACTCCTGATGCCTATTTAGTCCAAGACATATTGAGAAACTCAGTTATGTTAAAAATTGGAGATACAAGGAGTATTACAGCACAGTTGACGCTGATTACATATTTTATTATGGAGGAGGAACCCTTTGATGTGGCGAATCTCATCCTTGCCCAGATTCGTTATGCTTTTAGATTAAAACATCCAAAATGGGTGAAGATTCATACTTTGCCAATGGGGGAAATAATTCAACGTATTCTATATAATTAGTATGAATGGATAGGTCAAGATTCGTACTTAGATGATTGTGTTCTGGAAATATACTATATGGGTACCATGAAAGTAAAGAAAAATCATAAAAAGCCTCATCCTAGAATAGAGATTAGAGAGCCTACAATTCCTAGGGGAGGATCACTATGAGAGACTATAGATGATCTTCGTGATTCATTTGAGGAACACAAGAAAGAAGTGAAGAAGGATCGCAGTAGAATGCAGAAGTTTATGAAATTTCTGGTGAAGGGACTAAAGTTAAAGCCTACTCCTGAAGAAGCGGCCGAATGGGAAGTCCCAGATGAAGAACCGCCATGCCAATCGGTTAGGCAGACTCGATGTGGAAAGGTCATAAGACGTGGAACTTCAGAAGACTGTCCAGAAAGCAGCGTGGCTGGATATGATGATTCTGAGTAGTTTCCAGCAGGTTGCTGCTTCTGACTGATGTCGGAATTTTCCGACATTCACTGTCGCCTGGGCGATAGTGAACTTGCCCAGATTTCATTTTCTGTTAATGAACTTAATCTTATGTTGATTTCTACTATTTTTTTGGAACAATTTTTATGTAATATTAATGATGTGAGAATTTTTCTTAAGTCATTCAAATTCTATGGTTTGATTTAAAATTTAGTTTCTCTTTTTAAATTGTATAGGTTTTGTGATTGATTTTTTTTTTAATTTTATAGGTTTTAAGTAGCGATATAATCATTGTGAAATGTCTAGGATTCCCAATTCTAGCCTAAGCATAGAAAACCGGGAATATGGTAACGATTTAGTGAATATATCCGCTAGTTGATTATCCGTGCCTATAAATGAAATTTTAATGTGGTTATTTTTAATATGATCTCTAATTAAATGATGTCTCACATCAATGTGCTTAGACCTTGAATGATGGACCGGGTTGTATGTTAAATCAATTGCAGTTTTATTATCACACCATAATTCAATAGTTTGTTGTTTAATATTAAAGTCTTCTAAAGTTTGTTTCATCCAAAGAGCCTGTGCACAACAACTACCAAGTGCGATGTATTCGGCCTCGGTGGTTGAGAGGGCAACAAAATTTTGTTTCCTACTCGACAACGAAATGAGTGAAGGGCCTAAAAAGTGACAAGTGCCACTAGTGCTTTTCCTATCTAGTGAACATCCGGCATAATCAAAATCAGAATAGCCAAAAAGAGTAAAATCATCGCAATGAGGATACCACAAACCAAGTTTAGATGTGCCAATTAAATATCTAAAAATTCTTTTTACCGCTTTTAAATGTGATTCTTTGGGATCGTCTTGAAATCTAGCACATAAACAAACTGAAAACATAATATCCGGTCTAGAAGCAGTTAAATATAAGAGTGAACCTATCATGCCTCTATATAAAGTTTGATCTATTGATATTCCATTTTCATCTTTTCCTAATTTTAAAGATACACTCATAGGAGTATTTGCTTGTTTGAGATTTTCAAATCCAAATCATTTTAAAACATCATGAATATATTTTGATTGGTTAATAAAAACTCCATCATGTTTTTGAACAATTTGAAATCCTAAGAAATATTTTAATTCTCCTACCATACTCATCTCAAATTCACTTTCCATCATTTTTACAACATAATTACACAACTCTTCATTAGTGGCTCCAAAAATAATATCATCAACATAAATTTGTAAAACAATTAAATCATTATCTACTTGCTTAATGAAGAGTGTACAATCTACACCACCCATTTTAAAACCATTTTATAATAAATATATAGTCAATCTATCATACCATGCTCGTGGTGCTTGTTTTAAACCATACAAAGCTTTTAGCAATCTATATACGCGATTAGGAAATTTTTCATTTACAAATCCTGGGGGTTGTTCAACATAAACTTTTTCCTTAATCAACCCGTTTAAAAATGCAGTTTTAATATCCATTTGCAATAATTTAAATCTTTTATGACTAGCAAATGCAACAAGAATTCTAACTGCTTCCAATCGTGCTACGGGTGCAAATGTTTCATCAAAATCTACCCCATCACACATGAGCTCCAATTTTTTTCTTTGCCCCAGAACAACCCCAACAGCGACATCGCTACCTTCACACATGAGCTCGAAAGGAAGCGACCAATCTGGTGATGTCAACATAGTTACAGTCGTTAAACACCTTTTAACACGTTGAAGGCGTGTAAACAATCAACATTGAAGTCAAATTTCTCATCCTTTCCCAAAGATTGCATAGTGGCTTAGCAATGGATGAGAAGTCCATAATAAAACGCCGATAGAATCCTGCATGCCCTAAAAATTGCGGCTCTCCCTCAACGACATTGGAGGGGGAGCTTCTTGGTAGTATCCACCTTTGCATGATCAACTTCAATACCTTTGTTAGAAATTTTTTGCCCAGAACAATCCCCTGCCGGACCATGAAATGACATTTTTCCCAATTTAGCACTAGGTTGGTATTCTCGCAGCGCACAAGAACCGCAGAGAGATTCTTCAAACAAGAATAAAAATCAGCACCAAAGAGCGTGAAATCATCCATGAAAACCTCTAAGAACTCCCCACCATGTCATGAAAGATAAAGAGAAAGCTGCGCTGGAAGGTAGCCAGGGCATTGCATAGCCCAAAAGGCATTCTTTTGAAGGCAAAAGTGCCAGATGGGCAGGTGAAGGTGGTCTTCTCTTGGTCCTCCAGATCAACGAGATTATGATTATACCCTGAGTAACCGTCTAAGAAGTTGTAGTAATCTTGTCCTGACAACTTCTCGAGCATCTGATCGATAAATGGGAGAGGGAGTGATCCTTGTGTGTCGCATCGTTGAGCTTCCTATAATCGATGCACACTCTCCAACCTGTGATAATGCGAGTTGACATCAGTTCATCATGCTCATTTTTAACAACAGTGATTCCTCCCTTTTTTAGGACCAACTGGACCGGGAACACCCACTTGCTATCACTAATTGGATATATGATCCCATAATCAAGCAACTTGATTACCTCCTTTTTGACAACCTCCGACATCCTCAGATTAAGACACCACTGAGGTTGCGCGGTCGGCTTGAATCTCTCATCCAACAAGATCTTATGTCTGCACACAGTTGGGCTTATTCTCTTCAAATCCGTAATGTTCCACCCAGAGGCACCCCAATGCATTTGCAAGAGATCGCCCAGGTGCTGCCCATGCTCTGGTGGAAGCAATGCAGAGATAATGACAAGTTAAGTTTGATGCTCTCCCAGAAATAGATATTTCAAAGTAGATGGCATAGGCTTGAGTGACATGGTCGGAGGTGTTGAGAAATATGCTGCAGAAGTACACTCCAAGTTAGAATCAGGCGAATTGCCCATCGCTGCAAAAGCATCACCCCAATATCCAAAGAAGTCTTCTCATCACATCCATCCCATGGGGGGGGGGGGGGTGAAGAAAATAGGTTGGATTCACCATCCTAGAATTCGAGAACTTCCACGTAAGCGTGATCAGCCCTCCCCATGGCTTTTACATATCAAATATTATCTTAAAATTACCTAGACGAAGAGTCAACATCCCTTTCTTGGCATCAATGAGAGCGCATGTCGTAGCATGAAACGGTCTCCTAAAAATAAGAGGAACAACCGCATCAGAAGCAATATCCATAATCACGAAGTCAGCTAGAATCACCAAGTTATTATCCGATACATAAAGATCTTCGACAACCCCAATGGGCTTCTTAACAGAGAGGTCAACCGACTTTAAAGTGATATTCGTGGGTCTCAAACTACCAGACCCCAACTCAAGGAAAATAGAGAGGGGCATCAGATTGATTGATGCACCAGAGTCAAATAATGCATGGTAGCAGCCTGAGTGCCCAATGGTGCAAGGAATGGTGAAATTGTCTGGGTCCTTTAATTTCACAGGCCAATGCTCAACACCAATAGTGACACAGCCACCCACAGTAGAAATGGAACTGGAGGTTTCCAAATGCTTAGTCTGATCAAGCAAGTCTTTTAAATATTTAGCATAATTTGGAATTTGGGTGAGGACGTCCATTTGAGGGATTTTAACTTGGACACCATTCATTAATTCCTAAATGTTTTGGTATTGTTTCTCCCTCCTTACATTTTTTAACCAATGAGGAAAAGGTGGGCGAGCCAATGTTTGAGCAGGTACTGAGATGGAAAGGGGATGAGGAGTGCTAGTGTCAGCAGCCGGCTCATTTTCACCAGATGGGTTGCGCTGTCCTGCAGGAGAGTCACTCTGCCTGATAGGTTCTCCAGTTGACTTACCACTTCTGAGCTGCATGGAATTTATAGTCTCATTTGGGTGAAGCACCATAGTAGAAATCACCATTATGATACTCTTAACCACTGACTGAAACCTCTGAAAAGAGCAATTCTGGGCTTCAAAGCATTTCATGATACATTTAGTGAATGTGCGAAACTTGTCCAAGGTAAGTTCAGGCGGGCAAATGTCTTTCATTGTATACGTGGTACAAGTGATGTTCATAGCATCAACACTTGCAGTGGGGGTGCACCATATCCTGCTAGTACGTGAGGTCTTATCCAAGATCTGCCAAGCATCAGAACATGACTTACTGAACAAAGATCCACCAGCGGCCAAGTCAAAATATGGCCTATACCATGTTGATACCTCAAAGTAAAATATCTGAAGGTGTGCTGGTTCTGCAAGGCTATGCACAAAACAGAATTTATGTAGGATAAGGAATCTCTCCCAAGCGTCCATCAACTTTTCATCCTTTTCTTGAGTAAACAACAACAGTCTTCTAGCAGGTGTACACGTGAGTAAAATTTGCCAAGAAACTCCTCTTCCAATTTGCACCATTAGTGTATCGAGTTAGACTAAATTTCACGATACCAAATCCAGGCTTTGCTTGCCAAAGAAAATGCAAACAACTGAATCCTAACCCTCTCAGAATCTTCTTCAGTATACTAAAATGTGTTACAAATTTTTAGAATGTTCTGCAAGTGGGACAACGCATCCTCGCTACCGGTTCTACAAAATAATTTACCTTGGGATACAAAAGTAACTAACTCTGCAGAAATCTCAAAGCAGTTGTTAGCCATGGTATGCATACATGCAAAGAGAAGATTAGATGATTGAACCTTAAATAGAAGAACAACCAAGACAAAAAGGAACAAGGTATAACTAATTTTCTAATCAACAAAATCTCGACACCAACTGCGCTCCCCAGAAGCGGCGCCAAAAACTTGATGTGCTAACGGCAAGTGTACCGATCGCTCAAGTAATATAAAAATGTGGGAGTAAATTCCAAAGTATCGATCTCGAAGGAATGCATGTTGGGATGAGTAATTATGTTGTATAGGAAACTAATTATAATGATTAAACAAACACAAGAGATTTGGATTTGGTTTTAGAAAAGGAAAAGAAAAACTAACTATGCTAATGTGGATTGCACACACCGTTTCACATGGTGGATGGGCGAGAAGACAAGCGGGTGGATGGTTCACATAGATGGATTGAGGGTCAAAAGCACCTCGTCACAAAGCATGCCACTAGCAATTGTTAGTGGGGCAACTCAATGCATTGGTAGAATGGAGGTTATAAAATGGAGGTGCTCCACACGTCATACAAACCACAATGAAATTTAAATACATGAAATTAACAATAATACCAATTTAGGGTTCATGGACATCATCATTCACACATACTCGAGGAAATCAAGGGAAAAGTACTACAATAAAAGAGGAGGTAAGAATACTACCGAATCAGAAGACTCATCAAAGGTTCATGGCCGGAATTGAGGGTTGTCAAGCCTCGTTTGTTCTCGGGCTTCGACTGTTGTACGGGGTCTAGAAGAGCTGTCACCTTCTTACACTATACCTGTCTTCTTCATCAATCACCTTTAGCCACAGTCTTCACCGGAGAACTCCGCAAGTGCAGTGTGATATCCCTAGCCTTGTATTTGCAAGATAAATGTGGTCGGAGCTCCTACCGGAAGTAGGCGGCAAGGGGACGACGAAATGGGGCGGAACTGGGAACTTTGGTGCGAAAATGGCAGAAAGATCCGGAATTGGGCGATTTCTTGCACTTATATATCAAATAGTGAGAAACGTAGGCACGCACGGTCGAACTCCCGACCATGCATGGATCATACGAAATTTATCGAGCAGGAGGCCCAGAATGGCCAGGAAAAAGTGCCCATTCGATTTTACTCACTTACGGTTGAAACCGACCGTGAGAAAACAAAATGCACGGGTAGAGACAAAGCGTTGAAAAATAGGCCAAACAGAGAAGATCATGCGATTTCCTTCTCGCACGGTTGAATCCAATCATCTGAACGCATGGGCAATTAATTCATAAAATTTTAGACAAAAAAGAGAAGATCGTGCGATTTTACTCATACACGGGCGATACTGACCGTGCGAGAACAAAACACACGAGCCGGGCAAATCACTATTCTGAGTCATTACAGATGAGCATGGGTGCATAGATGATAATCATCTCAAAATGGTTATAGATGATAATCTTCTCAAAATGGGTGAAGATGATAATAATTCAACTTGAAATGGTGATCTGCCCACCTACATTGCAAAACACCAAACTGGGGCACATGCCTCTAGCACACAAAAACAACTTATGCACCACAAAATAAATTGACGGGGAGCACAATGTGCTTACCCCCAGCAAAATTGTGCGCAATAGCACACCATAATGGGCCGAAATGTGCACTTTGTATGAGAAGTGTGAACTAGTGAAATTTAAACAATAATGAACTAAAAGTGAAGTGCAAGTGAGTGAAAACTAGCCTAGATGAGTATGAAAAACCCTATATAAATAGGACTCTTCAATAGTCATACACATAACCTCCACCATGAAGGATGATCAAGGATAAGAAAACTCAAGGTATTACAGTCCATTCAAAAGAGCTGAGCAGGTTTGAATATTTGGACAAAAAGATTAATTGGGTTGGAGTCTCCATAGGAAAAGACTTGTCTCCTTGTGAAGAACAAGTGTTATTCATATGCTATGGAAGAGAGGAGTGTTGGAGCATGCATTTCGCACTCTTTCGGTTTGATAATAACAAAGTCCCATTTGTATTTGATTCTATTTTTATTAATGGTGTGCAAGTAACAGGTATGAGATGTTCACAATTCTGCTGGAGCTCAATTTGAGTGTATGAAAATGTCGATGACGGAATTTTCCGACAGCTGATGTCGCCCAGGAGACAGCAGAGAAGTTACAACATCTTCCCCCACGGCAATATGACGAACGACAGTTTTGAGTTGTCGGAAATCCGACAGCGATGTCGCCCAGGCGACAGCTCGGAGGTTACAGCAACTGCCCACACGACAGCACTACGAGAGGCAGTTTTGCGCTGTCGGAAATCCGACACCGATGACGCCCAGGAGACATCTCAAAGGTTACAACAACTGCCCGCACGACAGCACTACGAGCGGCAGTTTAGCGCTGTCGGAAATTCCGACAGCTGATGTCGCCCAGGAGACAGTGAATTTCTATATATTGGCTCCTTTTGTTCGTTCATTCCAAGATTTGAGAATTCCAAGTCCCTTCCTGAGTGCATACGAACTAGAGAGCTCCAGAACCTCATCAACTCCCATTTGTGCTTAGAAGGTTTGAGATTGAAGACGAGATCGGGCGCGCTTCTACATCAACGATCATCTCGAGGCTTCAACCTTCCTTTCAGAGATCTGAATTTCTAGGGAGTTGTTCTTTTCATTTTGTATTTTCATTTATATATATTTCATTTTGTATTGGTAGGGAAATCGTCTCCTTGTGCGTGACGTCTAAGTCCTTGCGTGGCTTAGGGGAAAATCGCTTCCTTGTGTGGAGCATCCAAGTCCTTGCGTGGCTTGGTGGGAAATCGTGGCCTTGTGTGCTACGTCTAGATCTTGGGAAGATCTAGAGGATAGGCTTGGGCTTGGTCTAGGGAGAGACAAGTGATAGCCTTCCGATCGTTGGGAGAAGGATTGGTAAACACAAATTGTAAAAGGGTTATTATCATATTTGTGCCTTGATCTTAAGCATTGTTAAGATCAAATTATTTGTATATGAATTTCATGATTATAAAATTATGACTTTTTCTTTAATTGCAAATATGGTTGTTTAATCTTTAACTTAGAAATTTGTTTTTGAATTTATTCAAAAAAAATTACATTGGTTTGAAATTTTTATAAGTCATTTTTAGAAAAGAAAAATTTGTTTTAAAATTCTTAAGTAAAAATCGTAATTTCTAAAAGGCCCTTATTCACCCCCCCCCCCCCCCCCCCTCTAAGGGCGCCACAAGATCCAACACGTGGTATCAGAGCGAGGTTACTCCAAAATGGTTTTACCACCGGGAGTAATGGCGCACAACGATCACGCGTTCGTTGAGGGGCAAGGAATTAGTAGGCCACCACATTTTACGGGCACGGACAATAACTATTGGAAAACCCGAATGCGGTGTTTTCTAATAACTCTCGACATGGAAGTTTGGAATATGGTCGAGACGAGTTATACTTCCCCAACATTTGTTGTAGGAGATGTAACTATGGTCAAACCCAAAGACAAGTGGGATGACAATGATAAATTAAAATGTAAAAACAATGCAAAAGCCATGAATGCTTTATTTTGCGCACTAGATCGCACTGAATTTAATAGAGTTTGTGCTTGTGATACTGCATATGAAATTTGGAATCTTTTAGAAATCACTCATGAAGGTACTTCGCAGGTGAAGGATTCAAAGTTATTTCAACTGGAGTCAGAATTCGAAAGATTCAAAATGGAGGTGGATGAAGAAATTGATACAATGTACACACGATTCACTAAAATCGTGAACGATTCAAAGGTGTTGGGTAAGGTTTTCTCCAATGGAGATTTGGTAAGGAAAATCTTAAGATCACTTCCCCCGAAGTTCAATCCTAAAGTGACTGCAATTTTTGAGTCACATGATCTTAAGACCTTACAATTGGAGAGTCTCATTGAGAATCTAAAAACCCATGAAGTGGAGTTGAAGATTCAAAGCCAAGAGTACAATTTGGAGCCCAAAAAGAAGAGCTTGGCGTTGAAATCTAAAAAGGAAATTGAAAGTGAGACTGAAGAAAGTGAGGAAGATGAAGAAGGACTGTTTGTGAGGAACTTTAAGAAGTTTATGAGAAATCAGGAGAGGAGAAATTCATTTAAATTTTTTTTCAAAAAGAACAATTTTGCCTACCAAAAAGGCAAAGGAAAAATGGGGAATGAAGAGGAGCGTCCGCTACCGGAGTGCTACCATTGCAAGAAGATTGGTCATATCAGAAGCAAGTGCCCAAAGTAACTGAAAGAGCAAAAAGCAAAGAGGCACGATAAAAGTTACAAGAAGAAAGTGTTAAAGGCAGAAACTTGGGATGATTCTTCGTCTGGTGAAGAAAGTGATTCCTCAACACAGGAGGAAGAGGAGGCAAATGTCTGCTTGATTGGGAAGGAAAATGCGTCATCTGACAACGATTGTAGTGTCCAAAGCGACACTGAGGTAACTCCTCCATCTTATGATGATTTATATTCTGAATTTATGAAAACTTGCAAATTTTTAGATAAAAGCCTAAAGGAAATCGATTTCTTAAAATGTGAAAACAAAGCTCTTTTGAAAGTAAACAAAAAGTTATCAAATGATTTGAAATCTATTGGGAACGAGAAGGAAATTTGTCAAGAGTGTGATCACTCTTTGACAAGGATAAAAGAACTTGAAAACACTATTTCTAAGTCCGATCAAAAAACTGATCAACTTCTAAAAGAGAAAAAGGACTTAGAAAAAGTTGTTAAAACCTCTCATTCTCAATTAGAGAATTATAAGAAAAATGTTGCAAATAGATGTGGCATGATAGTTAAAGAAAATTCAATTTTAAAGTCCAAAGTAAATGAGTTGAACATGGCAATTAGAAAATTTGGTGTTGGAAAAAATCTCTGGATATGCTTTTAGCCAACCAATGCCATGGGACAGCAAAATTTGGACTAGGATACGTTTCTGGAAGCTCTGGAAGCTGTCGGAAATTTCCGACAGATGCTGTCGGAACCAGCGACAGCTCCAGGTTCAGAAAACCTATTCTTCAAATTGAATTTTTTTCTAAATCCACACATAAAGATGGTTCCTCCTACAAGAGTCCAGAGAAACCATTAAAGAATGGTTCCTCACTATTCATTGCATGTGCCAAATGTCATCATTTTGGTCACATCTCGGACTCATGCTGGATGAAAGGAAAAGTTAATGTTAAACAAATCTAGGTACCTAAGGCGTCAACCTATACCATGGGAGGGACCACTTGGGTAACCAGATCTTTACTCTCATCATTTTTTTAGGTGTGCGTGCAGGCTAGGAACAAGGAAGACGTGTGGTATTTGGACTTTGGATGTTCAAAACACATGACGGGCGATAAATCAAAGTTCCTTAGCCTGGAGATGAAGAAAGGTGGAACAGTGACATTTGGAGATAATGGCAAGGGTAAAGTCAATGGCATTGGAGTAGTAGGTAACGAAGAATTTAAAATTTCAAATGTTTTATATGTTAAAGGTTTGAAATATAATTTAATTTCTATTAGTCAACTATGTGATAAAAATCTCATTGTTTTATTTGAGTCTAGCTCAAACCTTTGCAAAATTATTGATTCTAAAACAAACGAAATCGTACTTACTGCACCAAGAATAAACAATGTCTATACAATCACTTTTCATGATTTATCTCATTCTACGCTTAAATGTTTTATTTCAAAGAATGATGAACTTGAATTATGACAGAGGAGACTAGGACATTCTTGTGCCAAACGTATAGTAAAGCTTTCTAAAAATTAAATTATAAAAGGTTTGCCAAATTTGAATGGAAAGCTTTCTTCATTATGTTCACCATGCCAAAAAGGAAAGTTTACAAAATCATCTTTTAAAAGCAAAAATGTTATTTCTACTACTAGACCTTTACATTTATTACATATGGACTTGTTTGGTCCAATTTCTACACAAAGTCTAGGAGGTAGAAAATATACGTTTGTTATTATTGATGATTATTCTAGATTTTGTTGGACATTGTTTTTAAATTCAAAATCTGATGCTTTTGATGAATTTGTAAAACTAATTTCACGTATTCAAAATGAACTTGATTTAAAAGTAAAATGCATTAGATCAGATCATGGAGGAGAATTTGATAATGAAAAATTTATTTCATATTGTAATGAATTTGGGATAAAACACGAATTTTCCGCTCTACGCACACCACAGCAAAATGGTGTAGTGGAGAGGAAAAATAGAACACTTCAAGAATTAGGACGTACTATGCTTTGTGAATTTAAATTGCCAAAATATTTTTGGGCCAAAGCCGTTATTACTGCATGTTATATTACTAATCGTATTATGATTCGTCCTACATTACAATTAAATCCTTATGAAATTTATTTTCAAAGAAAACCAAATGTATCTTACTTTAAAGTTTTTGGTTGTAAATGCTTTATTTTGAATACAAAAGATAACATAGGCAAATTTGATGAAAAATGTGATGAAGGAATTTTCATTAGTTATTCTTCAACTAGCAAGGCCTATAGAGTTTATAATAAACGTACTAAAGTGGTTGAAGAATCTATTCATGTAAAATTTGATGAAGGCCTTTCTTGTGTAGAGAATTCTAAAGTTGCAGGTAATGAGAACAATGAAGAAGATGTGGAACAAAATCAGAAGAAAAATGATGATAATGAAGATGAAGAAAAAGTAGAGAAAGAAGATGAAAAAGATGGTGAAGAAGAAGAAGAACAAGGATATGTACCTCCAACCGAGCTAAGATTCTCAAAAGATCATCCGCAAGAATTTGTTATTGGAGAACCATTAAGTGGGGTACGTACACGTTCTAGTGTACATGAAAGTTTTTCAAATTTATGTTTTGTCTCAAATATTGAACCAAAAGATATTTCCACCGCTTTAAACGATGAATCTTGGTTTCTAGCTATGAATGAAGAACTTAACCAATTTGAAAGAAATAAAGTTTGGATTCTTATTGATAGACCTAGTGATCATCCAGTCGTAGGAGTCAAATGGAATTTCAAAAACAAATTAGATAGTGACTCTTGGGTCACTAGAAACAAAGCTAGACTTGTAGCGAAAGGATATAATCAAATTGAAGGGGTAGATTTTGATGAAACATTTGCACCCGTAGCACGATTGGAAGCAGTTAGAATTTTTGTTGCATTTGCTAGTCATAAAAGATTTAAATTATTGCAAATGATATTAAAACTGCATTTTTAAACGGGTTGATTAAAGAAGAAGTTTATGTTGAACAACCCCCAGGATTTATAAATGAAAAATTCCCCAATCGCGTATATAGATTGCTAAAAGCTTTGTATGGTTTAAAACAAGCACCACGAGCATGGTATGATAGATTGACTATATATTTATTACAAAATGGTTTTAAAATGGGTGGTGTTTATTGTACACTCTTCATTAAGCAAGTAGATGATGATTTAATTATTTTACAAATCTATGTTGATGATATTATTTTTGGAGCCATAATGAAGAGTTGTGTAATTATGTTGTAAAAATGATGGAAAGTGAATTTGAGATGAGTATGGTAGGAGAATTACAATATTTCTTAGGATTTCAAATTGTTCAAAATCATGATGAAATTTTTATTAACCAATCAAAATATATTCATGATGTTTTAAAACGATTTGGATTTGAAAATTTAAAACAAGCAAATACTCCTATGAGTGTATCTTTAAAATTAGGAAAAGATGAAAATGGAATATCAATAGATCAAACTTTATATAGAGGCATGATAGGTTCACTTTTATATTTGACTGCTTCTAGACCGGATATTATGTTTTCAGTTTGTTTATGTGCTAGATTTCAAGCCGATCCCAAAGAATCACACTTAAAAGCGGTAAAAAGAATTTTTAGATATTTAATTGGCACATCTAAACTTGGTTTGTGGTATCCTCATAGCGATGATTTTCTCTTTTTGGCTATTCTGATTCTGATTATGCCTGTTGTTCACTAGATAGGAAAAGCACTAGTGGCACTTGTCACTTTTTAGTCCCTTCACTCATTTCGTGGTCGAGTAGGAAACAGAATTCTGTTGCCCTCTCAACCACCGAGGCCGAATACATCACACTTGGTAGTTGTTGTGCACAAGCTCATTGGATGAAACAAACTTTAGAAGACTTTAATATTAAACAACAAACTATTGAATTATGGTGTGATAATAAAAGTGCAATTGATTTAACATACAACCTGGTCCATCATTCAAGGTCTAAGCATATTGATGTGAGACATCATTTTATTAGAGATCATATTAAAAATAACCACATTAAAATTTCATTTATAGGCATGGATAATCAACTAGCGGATATATTCACTAAACCATTACCGGATTCCCGTTTTTCTATGCTTAGGCTAGAATTGGGAATCCTAGACATTTCACAATGATTATATCACTACTTAAAACCTATAAAATTAAAAAAAATCATCACAAAACCTATACATTTTAAAAAAAACCTAAATTTTAAATCAAACCATAGAATTTGAATGATTTAAGAAAAATTCTCACATCATTAATATTACATAAAAATTGTTCCACAAAAACAGTAGAAATCAACATAGGAACATGTTCAGATAACAGAAAATGAAATCTGGGCAAGTTCACTATTGCCCAGGTGACAGTGGATGTCGCAAAATTCCGACATCAGTCAGAAGCAGCACCCTGCTGAAAACTACTCAGAATCCTCATATCCAGCCCCGCTGCTCTCTGGACAGTCTTCTGAAGGTCCACGTCTTACGACCTTTCCACGTCGAGTCCGCTGCACCGATTGGCGTGGCGGTTCTTCATCTGGGATTTCCCATTCGGCCGATTCTTCAGGAGTAGGCTTCAACTTCAGACCCTTCACCAGAAATTTCATAAACTTCTGCATTCTACTGCGATCCTTCTTCACTTCTTTCTTGTGATCCTCAAATGAATCACGAAGATCATCTATAGACTCTCGTAGTGATCCTCCCCTAGGAATTGTAGGCTCTCTAATCTCTATTCTAGGATGAGGCTTTTTATGAGTCTTCTTCACTTTCATGGTACCCGTATAGTATTTCTCAGGAACACAATCATCAAAGTACACATCTTTAACTATCCATTCATACTTCTTATATAGTATACATTGAATTATAGCCCCCATTGGCAAAGTATGAATCTTCACCCAATTTGGATGTTTTAATCTAAAAGCATAACGAATATGGGCAAGGATGAGATCCGCTACATCAAAGGGTTCCTCTTCCATAATAAAATATGTAATCAGCGTCAACTGTGCGGTAATACTCCTTGTATCTCCACTTTTTAACATAACTGAGTTTCTCAATATGTCTTGGACTAAATACGCATCAGGAGTGAGTGAAGAAACTTCAGTGATTAGGGTCTTCTTTTGACTTCCATGTAAACTCATGTTTACAAGAGTCCAATCTCTATCCTTTCTATAACTCTCGACTATATCCGGCATATGTTCACTCATAAGAAGAACGAATTCCTCTCTAAGATCAACATGTGTTATTTCCACTTAATGACCTTGGATTCTAGATCTCACTCCCCCATCCAATTCAGTGTAATTCGGGTCTTCCAAATGGTTATAAAATTCTCTGATAAAGAAAGATGAGAACATATCTACTGAGATTACTGATATTATACCTGCATTAGCAACACGATCATATATATGATCGTGCTTAGGAGAGTCAAATTCTACACATTTTGACACTCCAATTATTGCTTTCTGAATCCCAGGGTAAACTTGATAAGAACTATGCGCATCTTCAGACATACTCCTTCGTGCCTTAGAACTGGAAGCCATTCTGCAAACATAACAAAACAAAAGTAAGTTACACAAGTTCTTTGCACTGGGACGATGTCGCCCATGAGACATTGACTGTCGGAAAATTCCGACAGTACTTCAGTGAACTTTTTTTATAAAAATGTTCAACTAGCCTTCCAGATATACTCAAAATCAAGCTATATTTCAAAATCAAGTTAAAAAAAAAAAAATTTTTAGAACAAACCACATCTTCTCACATATCCTTTATTATTCATCTTCTTCAACCTTCTTCCAAAGAAAAAGCTTTAGATTTTAAACTTAAACCATGTAAAAAAAATATACAAAACTTAAACCCCAAAAATCACAAAATCCAAACATATTTCACCAAGATCTAACTAGATCCACTTGATTTACACTAGATCTACACCTTTTATACACAAAACATAAAAGATCTACACCATTCATCAAAGGTAAAATGAAAAACACGTCTTTTCTTCTTCTCTACTTTCAAAAATCACAAATCTCTAAACATTTTTGAGTCAAAAACTTAAAAATCAAAAAACAATACCTTAGATCTAGGGTTGTCGCTGAACTCCGACAGCTTCCTCTCGCCTTTCACTCCAGAAAATGATGCACAATAGGGTTTGACTCGGTTTTAAGCCGTAATTATAATTTTAGCTGTCGCCCAGGCGACAGTGACTGTCGGAAATTTCCGACAGCTCCCAATTTGCTTAATCTTCAGTTTTGGTCCCTTTGATGCTTTCCAATAGTTATATGTCATTATTAATGCTACAACTCATGCCTTGATGCCAAACCATGTGCTTTTTATTTTGTAAAAATGGCTATTACATGATTATATGATTTCATTTCTACTCTATCATCTTATTGACACTCCTACTAAGTTGTTTAGACTATTGGAAATTGTTTTCGCATGCCTCTAAGTATGAGAAATTGTTTATATATAATAATGAACTATCACGTTCACTTCTTTTGATCCATACATATGTCTTTCTATTTAATATATACATGAATCATATTTGTTTTAACATAATACAATAGCACTTCATAAGTACTACTTTCAACCTTGATTTGTTAGCACAACCAAATATACACCATCTTTTGCGATTCAAGTGAATTCGGAGATCCTTGGTCAATTAAAAATAAAAATTATAATATCTCAAAATTAAGATATCACAAAATATGTGATAAAAAAAGGTTTAAATTGAGGATAAGGATACTCCACCAAGCACTACTTACCCTCCTGATAAGTCTTAATAAGCATTGTGAGGTTGAGCACCTTGGAAAGAATTGTAAAGTGTCTTGTGCAAAAGAAAAAAACGGTATTCTATTCTTATTGTGCTATATCTTCAAGGTCAAAGTTGTCTTTATATGCTTATATTTTGTTTTCTATTCCAATTATCATGTCAATTAAATAATTTCATTTGTTTGATCCAAGCATCACCTGTACACATCATTATGTTATATAAACATTCATCTCATGAGAATTGGACCGAAACGATTCCAAATTTCTATACACACTTGTGTCTTTCTATGATACTTTAAAATGACATTAATCATGTTTAAGTTATTTTTTTCTACTACTTCATATGGCTATACCATCTCTTCATGAGTTTATTCCATACTATGACATATTACTATTATTTCAAGACCTTCAATCATTCCCAACAAGTGCTTCCGCTTACTCTTTTTTTCTACATCCTCTCTCTTCCCTTAAGAACTACTCATTCATTTCATATTACCTTTTGCTAATACCAAAAGGGGGAAATTCTAAGTATATTCAAGAAATCAAAAAACAATTACACCTAAATATTCCACCTAAACAATACATCATTTCAACTTACTTTAACATTTAGGGGGAGCATTCATTTAGGTGGAGCATTCATTTAGGGGGAGCATTCATCTAGGGGGGGATTACTTTTAAGAGGAATATATCATGTTATTTTTGTGCACACAGCATATGTTAAAATCAACAATCTAAATAGACATGATTTCTTGTTATACGGATTTGTTATTATCAAAAGGGGGAGATTGTTGGAGCATGCATTTCGCACTCTTCCGGTTTGATAATAACAAAGTCCCATTTGTATTTGATTCAATTTTTATTAATGGTGTGCAGGTAATAGGTATGAGATGTTCACAATTCTACTGGAGCTCAATTTGAGTGTATGAAAATTTCGATGTCGGAATTTTCTGACTGCTGATGTCGCCCAGGAGACAGCAGAGAAGTTACAACAACTTCCCCCACCGCAACACGACGAACGGCAGTTTTGAGCTGTCGGAAATCCGACAGCGATGTCGCCCAGGTGACAGCTCGGAGGTTACAGCAACTGCCCACATGACAGCACTACGAGAGGCAGTTTTGCGCTGTCGAAAATCTGACACCGATGACGCCCAGGCGACAGCTCGGAGGTTACAGCAACTGCCCGCACGACAGCACTACGAGCGGCAGTTTAGCGCTGTCGGAAATTCCGACAGCTGATGTCGCCCAGGCAACAGTGAATTTCTATATGTTGGCTCCTTTTGTTCGTGCATTCCAAGATTTGAGAATTCCAAGTCCCTTCCTGAGTGCATACGAACCAGAGAGCTCCAGAACCTCATCAACTCCCATTTGTGCTTAGAAGGTTTGAGATTGAAGAAGAGATCGGGCACGCTTCTACATCAACGATCATCTCGAGGCTTCAACCTTCCTTTTAGAGATCTGAATTTCTAGGGAGTTGTTCTTTTAATTTTGTATTTTATTTATATACATTTCATTTTGTATTGGTAGGGAACTCGTCTCCTTGTGCGTGACGTCTATGTCCTTGCGTGGCTTAGGGGAAAATCGCTTCCTTGTGTGGAGCATCCAAGTCCTTGCATGGTGATGAATAACAAATTATGCATATTTTTAGTATCATTTCTAGCCTAATTTTGGGTAATTTTGTACATATTGCTTTTAAATCATTGAAATAATCACTTCTTTTTTTTCTTTTGTAAAAATAAGTAATTATATATAAAAGAATAAAATTTTGAAATATTATTGTATAATAAATTTATTATAAATATAAAAAAATATATATATATATAATATATAATTTAAATAATATAGTTATATGTATGTAAATAATAAGTATAATAAATAATCATATATTTATATGTAAATATAAATGAAAAATAGTAATAATATATAAATGATGTAAAAATAATATGCATGATAGAATAATAGTAATATATATATAAAATATAGTAGTATAAGCTATTAATATAATAATAATAATATTGAATAATAAATATGTTATAAATATAATAAAATACATATATGTATAATATATGTATATGTATAAATATATATGTATAATATATAAAATGTAAATAATAATAGTAGTATATATATATATAAATTAAATATAAACATTTAAATGACTATGTAAATTAAATGAAAATAAAATAAAAAAAATAAAAAAATCTGTGTAATTATAATAAGTATAATTATTGCTCTTTGTATGTTGAAGGAGCCGCTTGGCTCATTGGTTTAGCTCTTTGTTTGTTGCACTGCCGGCCCGGGTTCGAATCCATGCGCCATCGGATTCATTTGAATTAAACTCCCCCTTTTTTTTCTTTTAAATTCTGACGCTAATATTATATATATAATATATCCCCTTATATTGTAGAATAGCGCGCTTGCTCCAGTGGACCTGACTCTGGCTAGCCTGTTTGAGGTCGTGGGTTCGAAACCACGCCAACCCCATTTTGCTGGAATTAAGCTGCTGCCCTGCCCGCGCCCTGCCCGCCTGCCCGCGCCCTGCTGCACGCGCCAGCTCCCCGCCAGAAGCTTCCTCCCAGCCTGCTAACCGCACCCCAGGCCAGCTGCCCCTCCTCCCCGCCAGCTGCCCTTCCAGCTGCATTTTTTTTCTTTCTTTTTTTTCCTTTTTTGCTAATGACAGCCCACTCTCTTTTGCCTATAAATAAGAGGGCTCTTCCTCATTTAAAAAGGTTCATTGTTTTAGAACCAATTGTTGTGTTTGTGAGTGTCTTTTTGTGTGTTTGTGAGTGTCTTTTTTGTGTTCCAAGCCCTTGTTTGGGCCCCCCTTTTATCCTCAAGTAAGCTTTCTTTTAAAAAGGTTGTAATCAATATACATATATATAAGAAAGTTTGTTTTTGTTATTCCTCTTGTCTCCTTGTTCTTCTTATTTTTCTTTTTTTGTTTTGTTTGTCATTTTAATTAGAGTGTGTGTGTGTGTATGAGTGTAATTTTCTTGTTTTTAGTTTTGTTGTAATTTTTAGATGATTTCATATTAGTGTGTGTGAGTGTAGGAGGTTAATTAGTTTTTTGTTTTTTTTACTTTCTTTTTGCTTTTTTGTAAGTGTGTGTGTGTGTTTGAGAGTAAAATGTTTTTATTTTTATTTTCATTTTGTTATTAGTGTGTGTGAGTGTATGAGAATAGATTTTCTTTTCTTTTTAACTTAGTTTCATTATTGTTGTGTGTGTGAGTGTATGAGTTTAGATTTGTTTTATTATAATTAGATTTCATTAACGTAGAGTGGGTGTGTGTATGAGTATAAAGTTTGCGCCTTTTTTGTAATCGAATAGTTTCCATTTCCGTCACGCATTTATTTCCCGCCTATCCGTTTGGATAGGACTTGCTCATGCATTTATTTCCCGCCTATCCGTTTGGATAGGACTTGCTCACGCATTTATTTCCCGCCTATCCGTTTGGATAGGACTTGCTCACGCATTTATTTCCCCTCTACCTATTTGGGTAGGGATCGCATTTCTACAATTTCTGCAATTTACAGCTTTCATTTTAATTCCGTAGAGTGCGTGAGTTTTCAATTAGTACGTCTTTTATTTTTTATATATTTGCTTTTTGCTTAATTCCGCTACCCGCTCAATCGCTTATTATCGCCGTAGTTATCATTATCGTTTTATAAAACCCTAAAAAATTCTAAGCAAAACTACTTTTTAAGCTAACGTTTTCGTTCTTTTTCTTTTCATCGCTTTTCTTGGCTTTTGCTAAACGCACACCAAGCCCGCGATAGTTATCATTTTCGTCACTAGCTTTTCTATAAAATCATAAAAATCAATTTCAAACTCTTTTCGATAAAATAATAGCGCGTTCCTAAGAAGTAGAAATAATCGATACGACCTTGGAAAAATACGACCTTGATATTTCAAAAGAAATATCCTATACTACTATCGATAAGGTCCACTTGCCTTTATTGATTTTAGTCCGGATAATTACATAAACCCAAAAGCTTTCTCTCTAAAGCACTTTTTAAAACTCTCTTTTAAAAACACTAAAAAATTTGTTGCAACACCTCTTTGGTTGTTGCAACTTGCTCAAGGTAAAAGAAGTTTTAAAACGCTCTTAAAGAATTGTTGCAACAACTCAAAAAATTGTTGCAACAATATTTTCAAAAAGCTTTCAATTTTAATTTCAACATAAAGCCCTTTTTCAATCTTTTCATTTAGCCTTCAAAGGACGCGGCCGAGGAGTAATCCTCGATATTTCGAAAGAGAAAACGTCCGTTACTTCTATCCTTCGATAGGATAACGGGTAATTCCTCAAAGTAGAATTACTCGCGGGACTCTTCGAAAACGTCCGCCCAAGGTTGAATCGAAAAGAAAGAAAGAGCTTTCTTCTCTTTCTTCTCTCTTTCAAAGGGAGAGAGCAATCACAAAGTAAAAAACGCATCAAGTTTTTGGCGCCGTTGCCGGGGACTTGTGTCGTTATTTTGAAATAGGAAACGCTATTAATTTTATCTTATATTTCATCTCTTTTTCTATCTAAAAAAACCAAAAACTAAAAAAATATACTATCTAAGTAAAGAAAAAATATATATATATACATATATTTTTCAATTTTCCTTTTTTACATATATTTTCGAATACAGCTACATATATTTTCATATAAAAGCCCCACAAAAATCAAACCCAAAAAAATATATATTTATATATTTTACTTAAGTAAAGAAAAACCCAAAAAAATATATTATTCTCTTTTACTTTCTTTCCTTCTTTTTCTTCCTTGTAAAAATATTTCCAAAACAAAAACATCAAAAAAAATCTATAAAAAGAAAACTCTTTCTTCCAAAAAATTAATTAAAGAATAGTGTATGACCCGAGGAGAATCTTCGGATAATCCGACTATACCTTTTGATCCTGAAATCGAGCGCACGTTTCACGAGCGCCGCCGATCTCATAATCAAAATCTACAAATAGATCCCGAAGAATCCGTCGGCGATATACATATAGGCGTGATGGGCGATCCTAATCTAAATGCGGCCCCACAGCGGACCATGGCCTATTATGCTAGGCCAAATTTAAAGGATACAGGATCGAGCGTCACCCGCCCCGCGGTAGCTAATAATAATTTTGAAATCAAATCCAGTTTAATCCAAATGGTACAACAGTCGATTCAGTTCGACGGTTTGCCAGAGGAGGACCCAAACCAACACCTTAATAATTTTTTAGAAATTTGCGACACCTTCAAGATTAATGGCGTCAGCGATGACGCCATTCGCTTGCGCTTATTTCCCTTTTCCCTGCGGACAAAGGCGAAATCGTGGTTGACTTCTCTTCCGAGAGGGTCCATAACCACGTGGGCCGAATTGACGAAGAATTTTCTAACTAAATATTTTCCTCCGTCAAAAACCGCTAAATTACGCACCGATATCGCATCCTTCATTCAATTCGATTCCGAGTCTCTCTACGAGACTTGGGAACGTTTTAAAGAATATTTGCGTAGGTGTCCTCATCACGCGCTACCAACTTGGCTTCAGGTACAAACATTCTATAATGGCTTAAATTTCTCGACTCGACAGATGATCGACGCAGCCGCCGGGGGAACGTTAAACAACAAAACCCCGGAGGCCGCTCAAGCTCTGATCGAAGAAATGGCCATGAACGCGTACCAATGGAACGTGCCAAGGTCGCGTCCTCCTAAACCGGCTGGTATTTTCGAAGTGGATGCCACTACTCACTTAGCCTCGCAGGTAGAGCGGCTAAGTAAGCAAGTGGCGGAGATGACTGCTTCCTCCTCCACTCCCGCTTGGGCTAATAATCCTAATAATAATAATAATAATAATAATTTTAATAATCCAAATAATAATAATAATAATAATTTTAATAATCTTAATAATAATAATCTTAATAATAATATTAATAATAACAATAATTTAAGCGAGGAATCGGTGGATTACGTGGGCAATCAAGTGCGGGCGCCCTTCAACCCATATAGTAATAACTATAACCCGGGTTGGAGGAGCCACCCGAACTTCTCCTAGAGTAACCCTAATAATGCGCAACGCCCTCCACCTGCGATCCCGCAAGGATTTCCGCATGGATATCCCCAAGGATTTCAGCAGGGTTTTGCGCCTCCTCCTCCAAAACCTTCTCCGCTCGAGGAGATTTTTGCAAAATACATGGATTCCAACGACGCAAATATCTGGAATATAACCGGATCACTAAAAAATTTAGAAATGCAGGTTGGACAGCTTGCAAAAATGGTCTCCGAGCGGCCACTTGGAGCACTACCTGGGAACTCGGAGCAGAACCCGCGTGAAAATGCCCACGCCATTACCTTACGCAGCGGCAAGGAGGTCGACTCCCCATTGCGGGTTGAGCATCAGGTAACTGTTTCGCCTCCGACCCCTGCACCCTCGTCTTTTATTTTAGTAGATACGGAAAAAATATTAGCGTCGGGCGTCTCGAGCCCGCAAATTCCGTACCCCGCAAAACTTAATAAAGAGAAGGAGGACGAACATTACAAAAAGTTTTTACAAATTTTTAAACAATTTCAAATTAACATCCCCTTCTGCGAGGCACTCTCACAAATGCCGAAATATGCGAAATACCTTAAGGAGCTCCTTTCTAATAAAAAGAAGCTCGAGGGTATTTCGCGTGTTTCCTTAAATGCGGAATGCTCGGCGGTCCTACTTAATAAATTGCCGCCAAAACTAAACGACCCGGGAAGGTTTTCCATCCCGTGCCTATTCGGCAATTTATTAATAAAGTACGCTCTAGCGGACCTGGGAGCGAGCATCAATTTGATGCCCTTCTCCCTCTTTAAAAAACTCGATTTGGGAGTTCCCACCCCAACGAAAATGAGCATCCAACTCGCGGATCGCTCGATAAAATATCCTATCGGGGTAGTGGAGGACGTTCTGGTCAAGGTTGACAAGTTTATCTTTCCGGTAGACTTCGTCATCCTCGACATCGAGGAGGACGCCGAGGTGCCAATTATCCTCGGTCGCCCTTTCCTCGCGACCTCCCGCGCATTAATTGATGTGAGTAACGGTCGCCTCCTCCTTCGGTTAGGGGACGACGAAGTTACCCTTCTTATTAATCCCTCGATGCGAAATTCTTTATCGAACGATGATTCTTGCTTTCACTTAGAATCCGCGTTCGAGGATGAGTGTTCTTCGCTATATGAATTACTCGCTTTAAATTTAGACGAACCGGATTTGGCAGACCTCGCCCCTTTGGACGAGCTACCGCATAGGCCTTTCGAATCCTTTAATTCTAAAAGTTTAAAAATAACAACATCTTACGAAGAACCCCCGGTCTTGGAGCTTAAGCCACTCCCCGACCATTTAAGATACGCTTTTCTCGCCGCGGACTTAAAACTCCCGGTTATTATTTCGTCTTCTTTATCTGATTCGGAAACTTCCGAATTAGTTAAAGTTTTGTCCACACATCGCCATGCAATAGCATGGCAGATTTCCGATATTAGGGGGATAAATCCCTCTTTTTGCACGCACAAAATCTTCTTAGAAGATAATTCCCGCAAAACCATCCATCCTCAGCGACGATTAAACCCAAATATGCGGGAGGTCGTTAAGGCTGAAGTAATAAAATTAATGGATGCGGGGATTATCTACCCTATATCCGACAGCACGTGGGTTAGTCCCATTCATGTCGTGCCTAAAAAGGGCGGTATAACGGTAGTGGCAAATGAACATAACGAATTAATTCCAACTCGTACTGTTACGGGTTGGAGGGTGTGCATCGATTACCGAAAATTAAATGATGCCACCCGCAAAGACCACTTTCTGTTACCGTTTATTGATCAAATTTTGGAGAGACTATCGGGTCATCCTTATTATTATTTTCTCGATGGTCTATCGGGATTTTTACAAATTCCTATCTCCCCCGAAGACCAGGAGAAAACAACCTTTACGTGCCCCTTCGGTACCTTCGCGTACCGAAGGATGCCATTCGGCCTCTGCAACGCGCCAGCTACATTTCAACGATGTATGATGGCGATCTTTGGAGAGCTCGTAGAGGATATTATGGAAGTCTTTATGGATGACTTCTCGGTTTTTGGAAGCTCCTTCCAAAATTGCCTCCAAAATTTAGATCGAGTCCTCCAACGATGCGAAGACACGAACCTGGTTTTAAACTGGGAAAAGTGTAATTTTATGGTTCGAGAAGGCTTAGTTCTCGGGCACAAAATTTCTGAAAGAGGGATGGAGGTCGACAAGGCCAAGGTCAAAATAATTGAAAAACTCCCCGCGCCCTCAAATATAAAATCAATCCGTAGTTTTCTTGGCCACGCGGGTTTCTAAAGGCGGTTTATTCAAAACTTTTCCAAAATAACAAAACCGCTAACCCACCTCCTGGAGAAGGAATCTCCATTTATTTTTGATAACGCGTGCGTAGAGGCATTCAATGCCATAAAAAATAAACTTATCCATTCTCCCATTCTGGTGGCGCCCGATTGGACCCTTCCGTTTGAGATTATGTGCGACGCGAGTGATATAGCGGTAGGGGCCGTATTAGGCCAACGCGTTAATAAATATTTTCATCCTATCTACTACGCGTCCCGCATGCTCACGGTCGCACAGGCTAATTACACGACAATGGAAAAGGAACTCCTTGCCGTCGTCTTCGCCATAGATAAGTTTAGGCCCTACGTCACGCTTTCTAAAATTATAATATTTACCGACCACTCCGCCCTAAAATATTTATTAGAAAAAATGGACGCTAAGCCCCGCCTTCTTCGATGGATCCTCCTATTACAAGAATTTGATTTAGAGATCCGCGATAAGAAGGGGGCCGAAAATTTAGCGGCCGACCACCTTTCTCGTTTAGAGCACCCAATCGCGGAAGCGCTCTTCGAACCGGAAATCGATGATCGATTTCCCGAGGAGCGTCTTTTAGCTTTAAATAATTTAAAAACTTCTCCCTCGTCTTGGTTCGCAGACTACGCCAACTATTTAGTTGCGCGGGTGCTCCCGAAAGACTTTTCAAAACAGCAAAAGAAGAAATTCTTTTCTGATTTGAAAAATTACTTTTGGGAGGACCCTTTTTTATTTCGCGTCTGCGTGGACCAAGTCGTGCGGAGATGCGTTTCGAACGAGGAGGGTGCGCAAATTTTGCGGCACTGCCACGAAGGGCCGCCAGAGGGGCATTATCAAGCCAACCGGACCGCGCAGAAGGCGCTGGAGGCGGGCTTTTATTGGCCCGCTCTCTTCAAAGACGCTCACACTTTTGTGAGCGCATGCGATAGCTGTCAACGGTCGGGTAACATCTCTCGTCGAGACGAGATGCCCCAAAATTTTTATTTAGAATGCGAGATTTTCGATTAATGGGGGATAGATTTCGTAGGCCCCCTACCTCCTTCATATAATAATCGCTACATTTTAGTGGCGGTCGACTACGTATCTAGGTGGGCGGAAGCGCAAGCTCTCCCCACCAACGATGCGAGAGTCGTTGTCAACTTTCTTAAAAAATTATTTTCTCGCTTCGGTACGCCCCGTGCGATAGTTAGTGATAGGGGTACGCACTTTTGCAACGCCCAGTTTGCAAAAATATTAACCGAATATGGCGTCACGCATAAGCTCGCCACCGCCTATCACCCCCAAATGAGCGGCCAAGTGGAGGTAGTAAATCGGGAAATCAAACGCATATTAGAAAAAACCATTTCAACTAATAGGAAGGATTGGGCACTTAAATTAGATGACGCGCTGTGGGCATATCGTACGGCGTACAAGACCGCAATCGGTTGTACGCCTTATCGATTAGTCTACGGCAAGGCGTGCCATTTGCCCGTAGAATTAGAGCACCGCGCTTTTTGGGCGTTAAAACTCTTAAATCTCGATCATAATTTAACCGCCGAAAACCGGAAATTCCAATTAAACGAACTCGATGAATGGCGTGCGAACGCTTACGAAAGTAATAAATTTTATAAGGAACGCTCGAAATTTTACCACGACCGGAAAATAAAATATCCAAAATCATTTGCACCGGGCGATCTCGTCCTCCTATATAACTCACGTCTTCGTCTTTTTCCGAGAAAACTAAAATCCCGTTGGTCCGGCCCCTTTCTAGTGAAAGAGGTTTGGCCATACGGGACCGTCCTTATCACCCACCCGGAAAAAGGCGACTTAAAAGTTAACGGTCACCGACTAAAACTCTACCACGCGGGGGATCAACTGGGAGGGAAGTTAAATTCCATACCCCTCCCCCACCTCTAAAAAGATCGTACCCCGCCAACGAGTCAAGCTACGAGACGGTAAACAAAGCGCTCGTGGGAGGCACCCCCATATTTATCCAATTATGCCCCTTTTTTTTAAAAAAAATGATGAAATAAATTTTCATTTAAAAAAAATAAAAACTTAAACAAAAATAATAATAATAAATAATAATAATAAATAAAAAAAAAACAAAATGAAAAAAAAAATAATAATAATATTAATAATTATGCATATTTTAAATTATCATTGTTTTTCAAAAAAGAAACATAAAACAAATAAAATAATGCAAAAACTTTAAAACAAAAATCAAAAAGAATTTTGGGAATTTTAAGATAAGACAACAGGAAGTTTCTCAAAGTAGGATTACTCGACAGACCCGAGAGGGGATTTTTGTCGATAAAAACCCTGTTGCTTTTACCTTTTTATTTCTCTTCTTTCTTCCTTGGTTTTTATCTTAAAGCCTTTTCTTTATTTTACTTTATTTTATCTTTCTTAAAATTTAGATATATTTTAAAACATGCATATTTTAAAATTAAAACCAAAACAACAAAAAAATACATATAATATAAATAATAACATAAAAAGATGATAAAAATTTATTTTTATCATACTAAAAAATATATGTTTTTTTACTTCTTTTATACGTATTGTATTCGTGTTTTGTACATTTCGAAAAACTAAAACAACCCAAAAAAAACAATTTTGTATATATTCGTGGAGTTTTTTTGTAACTATCCTTGTATATATTTTTTCTATTTTGTAATTAAAATCTTCATCCTATTTATATGTAAATATTTTCGTTCCTCACACTTACCTTCAACATTGAGGACAATGTTGGTTTTAAGTATGGGGGCGTGTTTTCCCTCTTTTTGTAATTATTTTTGCCCCTCCCATAATAGAAAAAAATCCAAAAAAATCTTTAATTAACTTAGAAAAAAATTAAAAAACACACAAAAACAAAAAATGCGATCAATGTTTTATGTTCATGTCTTTATTTGTATATAAATAAACCTTATTTTTAAAATCAAAAAAAAAATGATGAAAAACTTATCAAAAATCCAAAAATAAAATAAAACCCTACTTAGCTTTTTGTTATTTCCAAGGCTAGGTTAGTTTTATCTTTAAGCGTTTTTACTGTTTTTGATTTGCTAAAACAATTTTATTTATTTCATAGTTTGAAAAATTTAAATCGAGGAATTTTCAGTAGTAAAGAAAATCTTGCGATCTTAATTTAATTTGAGAACAGAATTTTTAGCACTACCTCGGGTTTACCCTAAATAGATTCCTTTTTGTATTATATTGGCAAAACCATCTTTAGATTCAATTATTCTAACTCTAAACTTGTGAAACTTTAGGAATGTTTTTAATCTACTAAACTTGCTCTCAAAAATCTTTTTTTATTAATCTAGAATTTCTCCTGAAACCCCCCTTATAAACACCCCTTAGCTTGGCATAAAAATAATAAAAGTAGGAGTTTTAAAAGAAATCCTGTGTCAATGGGAATAAAGAGATTCCGTAAACACAGGCACCCAATATTGTTAAAAGAAATCCTGTGTCAATGGGAATAAAAAATTAATAATTCCGTAAACACGGGCATTGGGTTAAGTTGAGAAAAGATTTCATTTATCCCGCGTAAACCAACGCTGGGTATCAAAGCAAAACCACCAAAAAGGTGGGGTGAGAGGATACAATCCATCACCCCTAAATCCAAGCACTCTTCTTTTTGCCAAGGCTACCCTTTTTCCCCTACCCCTTAGCCAATAAAATTGTACCTAGATTTTAATTTAAAAAAGTTTGAGAGAGCATAATTAGTAGGCTTTATTTATTCTTAAAAACTTTCTTAAAAAAGTTAAAGTTTTATATAATTCTATTCTAATTAAAAGGTACCAAAGACTGCAATAATCGATGCTATTTAGCTAACTTTAGAAGTCTCGCTAAAATTTTTTCGCTCTTTTTTAAATTACTTTCAAAGTTTTGGACTTACCTCTTTAAATACCCTAAATTTATTTCGATCTTACTTTTGATCTAATAAAAACTTTAGTAAATTAGAAATTTTATTAAACGTCTTATAGGTATCCCTTACTTTTGCTCTGGAATAGCAAAAGCTTAAGTATGGGGGTGTTTGATGAATAACAAATTATGCATATTTTTAGTATCATTTCTAGCCTAATTTTGGGTAATTTTGTACATATTGCTTTTAAATCATTGAAATAATCACTTCTTTTTTTCTTTTGTAAAAATAAGTAATTAAATATTAAAGAATAAAATTTTGAAATATTATTGTATAATAAATTTATTATAAATATAAAAATATATATATATATATATATAATATATAATATAAATAATATAGTTATATGTATGTGAAAAATAGTAATAATATATAAATAATGTAAAAATAATATGCATGATAGAATAATAGTAATATATATATATAAAATATAGTAGTATAAGCTATTAATATAATAATAATAATATTGAATAATAAATATGTTATAAATATAATAAAATACATATATGTATAATATATGTATATGTATAAATATATATGTATAATATATAAAATGTAAATAATAATAGTAGTATATATATATATATATAAAAATTAAATATAAACATTTAAATGAATATGTAAATTAAATGAAAATAAAATTAAAAAAATAAAAAAATCTGTGTAATTATAATAAGTATAATTATTGCTCTTTGTATGTTGAAGGAGCCGCTTGGCTCATTGGTTTAGCTCTTTGTTTGTTGCACTGCCGGCCCGGGTTCGAATCCAGGCGCCATCGGATTCATTTGAATTAAACTCCCCCTTTTTTTTCTTTTAAATTCTGACGCTAATATTATATATATAATATATCCCCTTATATTGTAGAATAGCGCGCTTGCTCCAGTGGACCTGACTCTGGCTAGCCTATTTGAGGTCGTGGGTTCGAAACCAAGCCAACCCCATTTTGCTGGAATTAAGCTGTTGCCCTGCCCGCGCCCTGCCCGCCTGCCCGCGCCCCTTCTGCACGCGCCAGCTCCCCGCCAGAAGCTTCCTCCCAGCCTGCTAACCGCACCCCAGGCCAGCTGCCCCTCCTCCCCGCCAGAAGCTTCCTCCCAGCCTGCTAACCGCACCCCAGGCCAGCTGCCCCTCCTCCCCGCCAGCTGCCCTTCCAGCTGCATTTTTTTTCTTTCTTTTTTTCCTTTTTTGCTAATGACAGCCCACTCTCTTTTGCCTATAAATAAGAGGGCTCTTCCTCATTTAAAAAGGTTCATTGTTTTAGAACCAATTGTTGTGTTTGTGAGTGTCTTTTTGTGTGTTTGTGAGTGTCTTTTTTGTGTTCCAAGCCCTTGTTTGGGCCCCCCCTTTTATGCTCAAGTAAGCTTTCTTTTAAAAAGGTTGTAATCAATATACATATATATAAGAAAGTTTGTTTTTGTTATTCCTCTTGTCTCCTTGTTCTTCTTATTTTTCTTTTTTTTGTTTTGTTTGTCATTTTAATTAGAGTGTGTGTGTGTATGAGTGTAATTTTCTTGTTTTTAGTTTTGTTGTAATTTTTAGATGATTTCATATTAGTGTGTGTGAGTGTAGGAGGTTAATTAGTTTTTTGTTTTGTTTTGTTTTCATTTGTTCTTTTTACTTTCTTTTTGCTTTTTTGTAAGTGTGTGTGTGTGTATGAGAGTAAAATGTTATTATTTTTATTTTCATTTTGTTATTAGTGTGTGTGAGTTTATGAGAATAGATTTTCTTTTCTTTTTAACTTAGTTTCATTATTGTTGTGTGTGTGAGTGTATGAGTTTAGATTTGTTTTATTTTAATTAGATTTCATTAACGTAGAGTGGGTGTGTGTATGAGTATAAAGTTTGCGCCTTTTTTGTAATCGAATAGTTTCCATTTCCGTCACGCATTTATTTCCCGCCTATCCGTTTGGATAGGACTTGCTCACGCATTTATTTCCCGCCTATCCGTTTGGATAGGACTTGCTCACGCATTTATTTCCCGCCTATCCGTTTGGATAGGACTTGCTCACGCATTTATTTCCCCTCTACCTATTTGGGTAGGGATCGCATTTCTTCAATTTCTGCAATTTACAGCTTTCATTTTAATTCCGTAGAGTGCGTGAGTTTTCAATTAGTGCGTCTTTTATTTTTTATATATTTGTTTTTTGCTTAATTCCGCTACCCGCTCAATCACTTATTATCGCCGTAGTTATCATTATCGTTTTATAAAACCCTATAAAATTCTAAGCAAAACTACTTTTTTAACTAACGTTTTCGTTCTTTTTCTTTTCATCGCTTTTCTTGGTTTTTGCTAAACGCACACCAAGCCCGCGATAGTTATCATTTTCGACACTAGCTTTTCTATAAAATCATAAAAATCAATTTCAAACTCTTTTCAATAAAATAATAGCGCGTTCCTAAGAAGTAGAAATAATCGATACGACCTTGGAAAAATACGACCTTGATATTTCAAAAGAAATATCCTATACTACTATCGATAAGGTCCACTTGCCTTTATTGATTTTAGTCCGGATAATTACATAAACCCAAAAGCTTTCTCTCTAAAGCACTTTTTAAAACTCTCTTTTAAAAACACTAAAAAATTTGTTGCAACACCTCTTTGGTTGTTGCAACTAGCTCAAGGTAAAAGAAGTTTTAAAACGCTTTTAAAGAATTGTTGCAACTACTCAAAAAATTGTTGCAACAATATTTTCAAAAAGCTTTCAATTTTAATTTCAACATAAAGCCCTTTTTCAATCTTTTCATTTAGCCTTCAAAGGACGCGGCCGAGGAGTAATCCTCGATATTTCGAAAGAGAAAGAGTCCGTTACTTCTATCCTTCGATAGGATAACGGGTAATTCCTCAAAGTAGAATTACTCGCGGGACTCTTCGAAAACGTCCGCCCAAGGTTGAATCGAAAAGAAAGAAAGAGCTTTCTTCTCTTTCTTCTCTCTTTCAAAGGGAGAGAGCAATCACAAAGTAAAAAATGCATCACATGTCTTGGTGGGAAATCGTGGCCTTGCGTGCTACGTTTAGATCTTGGGAAGATCTAGAGGATAGGCTTGGGCTTGGTCTAGAGAGAGACAAGTGATAGCCTTCCGATCCTTGGGAGAAGGATTAGTAAACACAAATTGTAAAAGGGTTATTATCATATTTGTGCCTTGATCTTAAGCATTGTTAAGATCATATTATTTGTATGTGAATTTCATGATTATAAAATTATGTCTTTTTCTTTAATTGCAAATATGGTTGTTTAATCTTTAAATTAGAAATTTGTGTTTGAATTTATTCAAAAAAAATTTACATTGGTTTGAAATATTTATAAGTAATTTTTAGAAAAGAAAGAATTGTATTAAAATTCTTAAGTAAAAATCGTAATTTCTAAAAGGCCCTTATTCACCCCCCCCCCCCCCCCTCTAAAGGCGCCACAAGATCCAACAAGGAGTGCTAATATTTTGTGGAAACTCTATAAAATCTCTCTTGTCATTTGGATGTTTTATTTTCTTGTGTGTTGCTAATGTTTATGATTCTATCTCTAAACTTACTATAACTGATATATTTAATAAGACAACCTTGTAACCATCAAAATAAAAGAAATTTTAAAATGGAAGTGACTTCTCTATTCACCCCCTCTAGAAAAGTATTCAAAGAGTCTATTCCACAGTTTCAATTGATATTGGAGAAAATTTACCTTTAAGGGAACCCATGGTGAATCAAGATATTGAACTCTGAATAACTCATCTAGCATTTAAAACTCTTATAATGTCTTCACAAATATAAATTATGCCTCTATCTCTAGACCTTCCATGTGCAACCTTGATAACTTTGCCATATGATAGTCCAGGATAAGGCTCTATATGGATTCTATTAATGAAGAAATTTATGACTCTATTCTTGCAAGTCCTTTCATTCCTAAGAAGGTGGATATATTGAATGGAGCTAAAATTCTGAAGCTAAGAGAATGATGGTGAGACGAGGATTAGAAGATGAGGTCCTACAATAAGAAGGTCATTAATATCTTGGTCAACAATCTATATGACATCCTATACTATACCATTATCAATTACGCCTCAGCAAATGAGATATGGGTTGCATTTATAATGATGGCCGAGGGAAGTGAAGATGCATAGAAAGATAAGAAGATTGATCTCATCAGCCAATATTAAAACTTCAAAATGAAACCCGATGAACCTCTGGTGGAATGGTATAAGATGTACACCACTATCATAAATGGCATGAAGTCAAATGAAAGAGAGATAACTTATGAGGAGCAAAATGATAATCTTCTCAAAATCCTTACCAATGAGTATCTCCCATACTCTTGGGCAAGCCATGAAATAATGATACTCAGGGAAATCACTCCTGATGCCTTGTATGGAAGACTACAATTTTTTGAGTTGGCTACCTCTCAGACCAAAGAAGAACAAGAGCTAGCCACTTCAATAAAAATACATAAGAGAATAGTGACCTTGACAACCACTGAGATACGAAGAATTCTTCCTCTTTCTCTAAGGATGAGCAAAGCTTTCTAGCAATTAAGCTGCATACTTGGAAGAAGGAGAACACTCCTTCTAAATACAAGGAAATGAGCAAAGACAAGAGCTCCAGATGTCCCAGGTATAAAAATAAGAAACACGAGGAAATAATTTGATTTTATTGCTGGAAGAGTGGACACATGTCCATTGAATGTAGAGAGAAGATAAAAGATCTATTGAGATCCAAAGGGAAAATTGAGGAGGAGTAATGAGCAAAACTATATCCGCAAATGACAACGGCAAGTGTACCGTATCGAATGTACTATAGGTTATTAAAACAAGGACGTATTAGACTCGGGGCGGTTGAGTACTCTTACTTCAAGAAAATCTCTATTATTCTATCAAGTAGAATTTTTGGGTTGGTTTTGCAAAAAGAAAATAAGAAAATAAGAAGGAAGAATATAATGAGAAAATAAAACTATTTTTTTTTATTGAGACAAAAGAAATTACAAACTATGAAAAGGAAATTACAACTATCGAATTGAAAACTACAAGTTGCATAAAGAAAGAGGATTACAAGAACTACTAAAACATGAAAATAAAACAAGAAATGAAAGTTCTAATCCTAAAAATTGGTCCCTCGAACATCTAGAGAAGCTCTCTTTTTATAGGCAAAAATTGGGGTTACACGCCCTCGGTCACGCCCGTGACCAAGGGCGTGTAACGGCCATGATTGGCGCTGAAGCGGGAGAGGCGCGTTCTGGAGTTATTATGAGCGTAACGTGCGCGTCACGCTCTAGGTCACGCCCGTGACCTAGGGCGTGTAATCTTGAAATTTTGCTGCTGGCGGGAAACTTCGGCGGGAAAGAAGCGGGAAGTGGCGCGGGATGAGTCACGCCCGTGACTGGATGTCATGCCCTCGGTCATGCCCATGACCGAGGGCGTGTAACTTTAAATGACGTGGCGGCTCGCTCTCAGTGGTTCTGATTCGTCTCAGCAGGTCGCGGTCGTGACATTGGGTCACGCCCTTGGTCACGCCCGTGACCTGGGGCGTGTACTTGGCGAAACTTCACGGAATTGACCCGGGGTGGCGGCAACAGTTCTGGAACACCGCGCAGGTTACACGCTCATTGGTAACGCCCGTGACCTGTGGCGTGTAAATGTACTTTTTTGCTCAAACATGCCCAGAAAACATGAAAACACAAAATAAACTTAAGTTAGCTTATGAAAATGAAAGGAAGCAATTTATGCAGGAAAATACATTTAATTTTAATAGATTTATATAAGAATTATAATTAAATTAAGCTAAAAGATGAGTGAATAAACTACTCATCAAATACCCCCCTACTCGTTTGCTAGCCCCGAGCAAACAACTTTTCATAGGTGTAGAGAAATTTAAATACTAGAAAAAGAAATTTGAACTCAAGGAATAAAAATGTGAAGTCTTACGCCTACGTGTGGAGATCCTAGTTGAAAGACCTATTCAGCATAATGATTAGCTTATAATTTTCAAAAATGCGATTTAACATATTGCTTTTACTTTTAAGTTGAAAGCTCAGTAACATCTCGAATGCTATTCAGGGAGCGGGTAGCGTGTTTTCTAAGATCAATATTACCCAAAATTGAGTTTCGGGATAGCCTCCAAAGAAATCCATCAATGACGATGGTCATAGGCTTGCCTGGTCGCACTCTCTCCACTACACAAGTATAATGTCATAGTTTAAAGTTCAAAAGGGCTTTCATTAGGAGTGAAACTTGGCTTAGGTATATGATTTGGAATTGGAAATCAAAGAGATAGAACATGACGGCTAAGGATCACACTAAACCAAGGTGAGAGTTTCCCAAAATTATCAAAATTTAAACCTTGCATAAGAGTTGTCATGAAGCAAAACATACAAAAAACTCTCATTATTTTTCAAGCATAAGGCCATGAATAATTTTCTTTATTTTTCATAATTGGCCAACCACATAATTTTTCACATTTTTTATAGCTCCAAACAAGAAGTTGCAACTTCCTTATTTTCACAATAGAACCCATTTTAATAAATATCAAATATTTAGTGTGATCATGGGGTGGATGTTTTGGCTTTGGTGAAAATGAAAGGTGGAGGTAGCAAAGGAAATAACGGAAGGCCCAAAGTGTTTAAACAATGAAAATTTTTTAAAGGTGGGCAAACAGGCACAAACGATCAAAAGATGGCCTAAATCACTTCTAAAAACTATGACAAACCTATGCAAATGCTTCGAGAATCGCTAGAGGCAAGTTCTAGCCATCGAGAAAGAATACCCTTCCATTCAAAATGTGTAATATTTCTCTAATAAGCTTCTACATACTCACTTGAATTATTCTTAAATTCTACCGGATTCAAGGTAAGAGTAAAACAAAATTGTTTTCTCGTAGTTAGAAAATCATAAATCCAATTCTATGCTGAATAGTTAATTTGACATAGAATTCTACTAACGCGCGCGCTTAACTAGGACACTATACGAGTCAACAATTTTATTCCAAAATTCAAAATCTAATGAAGTATAAAAATTCCCTACGACACTATACAAAAGCAAATCAACTAAGGATTTTGCATATGAGTAAGTATAAGAATTCAGCATTAAAAAAAATTTTCTTCTTGGACTTCCCAAGGTCAACCCGGTGAAGGGCTCGCAAGGTACTAGAGGCTGTGATGGGAATTCAAGCCCAAAGCGTCCTTTCCAAGAAATTTTATTTTTATTAGATTAAAAATATTTATATAATTGTTTATATATATTTTTTAAAATAAATAGAGAAATAGAGATATAAAGAAAGCAATGCTACACCCCCATAATTAAAATTAAACATTGTCCCCAATGTTTAAAACTAAGTATGAAGAATACTTGAAAGAAAAAAAACTTTAAAAGAAAAATATAAAAATAAATATAAGCATGGGGTGCCTCCCAAGAGCGCTTTCTTTTTCCTGTCTTTAAGCTAGACGGTTATTGTTAGGAAAATGGAAATTTGAAAGAGAAGTGAACAGGCAACTCCCCTAATTCACGCGTAGGTGAATGTGCCGGCGTCAGTCGCCCGACAACTCCTCCGCTTAACATGTGATTCTTCGTTTGTTCTTGATCTTGAATATGCAAATCCAAATCACCTATGCACACCTGAGGTGATTTGAATTTATACAGATGAGCGGCATATGGATCGTCGATTATTTGGTGTAGCAACGGCTCATCTTCAACCTGAAAATTGTTAGTGTATAAAGAATCACAAATAAACGATTCAGATAATTTTTCGCAAGGAGGAGGCGCTTGCGAAAATATAAAATTAAGCTCCGGTTGTTCCTTTTCTAAAATTAAAATTTCTTTGGAAAAATCTAGTGCACTACCAAGCGGAATAAGATTTTTCAGACACTAATATTTCATGAATTTCCAGTTGAATTATATTAGAAGAGATTTGCGAAAATTCATGATAAAGAAAAGAAGATCTGGGTGAAGTAGGGGAAGAAACTTGTTCTTCTTCTAGTTCATCCGGGGTATCCAAAACATTAATGATTTCTTGGTAAGAGAATTTTTCTTCATCATTGGAAAAAGAAATTATGGGAGTACATAAACAATCATGTTCCTCCATAACTAAATTTTCCAAAGACAAGGAAAAAGCACTAGGAGAAATAAAATTTTCATCTAAATTTTGGGGTGGAGTATCAAATTGAAAAAGCGGACATTCCCCAAAATTAGAGTACAAAAATTGCGGCGCAAAAGAAGATGAACAAGAATTCGGATCGAAAGATTTATCTTCATTGCTCCGAGAGCTATCCGGGTGACCTTGCCACCAAGAATAATCTACTTCGGGGCTAGAAGAAAAATTATTAGAAGCCGAAAAATTATTCTCATGAAAATTAGAAAAATATTTTCCTCTAAATTTTGGGGGGCGTATCTATTTGAATTGGCGGAATTTCTCCAAAATTAGAGAACGAAAATTGCGGTGCAAAAGAAAATGAACAAGAATTCTGATCGAAAGATTTATCTTCATCGTTCCGAGAGCTATCCGGGTGACCTTGCCACCACGAATAATCTACTTAGGGGCTAGAAGAAAAATTATTACAGTCCGACAAATTATTCTCGTGAAAATTATAAAAAATATTTTTCTCTAAATTTTGGGGGGCAATATTCATTTGAATTGGCGGAATTTCCGCAAATCTAGAGAACGAAAATTGCGGTGTATAAGATGAAAAATAAAAATTCGGATCTAATGATTTATCTTCATTGCTCCGAGAGTTATCCGGGTGAGCTTGCCACCAAGAATAATCTACTTCGGAGCTAGAAGAACAAGTATTAAACGCCGAAAAATTATTCTCATTAAAATTAGAAAAATTATTTTTATCAAAGTTTAAAAATTATTTTCATTAAAAGGGGAAAATTATGATCGTAATTATTATCAAAATTATTTGCATAATATTGAGAAAAATTATTTTCATAATAATTATTTTGAGCATATGAATGTAAATAACATTCCACACTTTGATGAGGTGCATTACAATAATAACAGCAATTTTGGCATTTTTGTGCCGCTTCCAAAAGATATACTTGGCTTTGAAGCTCGGCAACTTTTACGTCTAATTCAAGTGACTCCATAATAAAAATTAAATGGAAACAAGCTTTACTAAAATGAATGGAATTCTTAAAAATATTTTTATTATATAAATTTTTTTTTTCAAAAAGCAGGTTAAATTAGTCCCGGACTTCCCAAGGTCAACCCGGTGAAGGGCTCGCAAGGAACTAGAGGTATGATGGGAATTCAAGCCCAAAGCGTCCTTTCCGAGGATTTATATTACGCATTTTAAGATTTTTTAAAATTTTAAAGAGAAAGTGGAGAAGAAAGAGAACGATAAAATTAATAAATATTTTTTTTTTGAAATATCAACCGTGTCCCCAGCAACAACACCAAAAACTTAATGGGCAAAACTATATCCGCAAACGACAACGACAAGTGTACCGTATCGAATGTTGTATAGGTTATTAAAACAAAGTCGTATTAGACTCGGGGCGGTTGAGTACTCTTACTTCAAGAAAATCTCTATTATTCTATCAAGTAGAACTTTTTGGGTTGGTTTTGCAAAAAGAAAATAAGAAAATAACAAGGAAGAATAGAATGAGAAAATAAAACTATTTTATTGATTGAGACAAAAGAAATTACAAACTATGAAAAGGAAATTACAACTATCGAATTGAAAACTACAAGTTGCATAAAGAAAGAGGATTACAAGAACAACTAAAACATGAAAATAAAACAAGAAATGAAAGTTCTAATCCTAAAAATCGGTCCCTTGAACATCTGGAGAAGCCCTCTTTTTATAGGCAAAAATTGGGGTTACACGCCCTCGGTCATGCCTGAGACCAAGGGCGTGTAATGGCCGTGATTGGCGCTGGAGCGGGAGAGTCGCTTTCTGGAGTTATTATGAGCGTAACGTGCGCGTCACGCCCGAGGTCACGCCCGTGACTTAGGGCGTGTAATCTTGAAATCTTGCTGCTGGCGGGAAAGAAGCGGGAAGTGTTGCGGGATGAGTCACGCCCATGACTGGATGTCACGCCCTCGGTCATGCCCGTGACCGAGGGCGTGTAACTTGAAATGACATGGTGGCTCGCTCTCAGCGGTTCTGATTCGTCTCAGCAGTTGCGGCCGTGACATTGGGTCACGCCCTTGGTCACGCCCGTGACCTGGGGCGTGTACTTGGCGAAACTTCACAGAATTGACCCGGGATGGAGGCAGCAGTTCTGGAACACTGCGCAGGTTACACGCCCATTGGTCATGCCCGTGACCTGGGGCGTGTAAATGTACTTTTTTGCTCAAACATGCCCAGAAAACCTGAAAACACAAAATATACTTAAGTTAGCTTATAAAGATAAAATGAAGCAATTTATGCAGGAAAATACATATAATTTAAATAGATTTATATAAGAATTATAATTAAATTAAGCTAAAAGATGAGTGAATAAACTACTCATCAAGCAGAAGAAGAAGCTCAACAAGAAAGAAAAGGGGTTGATAGCTCAAAGTTGGAGTGAATCATCATCATCATCATCTAATGATAGCTCAGACTCTAATTGAGAAGAAGAAGTGTCTCAAATCAGTTGCCTGATGGAGTATGAAGAGGAAGAAACCTTTACTTCTCCAGAGGTACTAAATTTAGTTTCTTTTGACTTTACATCACTTGATTTAAATATATTTTTGGAAACTTATGTAATGATATTATAATATATGAAAGAAGAATAAAAGCTCTTCTAAAGAGAATGAGAAACTCACCTAGTGCAATATAACATTACATGAGGAGATTGATTCTCAAGCTTCAATAGAAGTCATTGTTTGTTGACCGCTCAATATGTAAACCACCCTCCCGGAACACAAGACACAGTCGAGGGGAGTCCTATGCCCAGGACACCCGCCTTGTGGAAGTGCAGGCACACGGGATAGCCCCCTCCACAAGACACCTATCCTGCCATCTATTCTCAAATATCATCATGCCAACCCATCAATAATACAAAAACAATAGAATCCATTTATCCACAACAAAGTAATAATGCCCATTACAGTACAACAAGATAGGAAGCTGCAAAAGCTCATGTTAAACATTAGAGTACAAACTTGCCCAAGGGCTACATCTCAAAACTATCACTCACATTTGTCAGTAACGGTAGCGAATGTATCATCGTCGCAGGCCATATCACCCTGGCCTGTCTGTCCTCCTGTGTTGTATGCTGCTGCTCAACCTGGGAGTGCTCCTAAATATAGTGGTGTAACAACCATTAGTCAAAAAAACTAACTGGCTTCATATCCTCTCCCCGGGTGAATCTTAGGCACCAGGAAGAAGGAAAGAGGAGAACGATGTAATATAAACTATAAGTACAATGGAACAGGTGGTAGTAGTAAGGGTACAATCTTAGCAATTCTATATCAACAGCAGTAATAAAGCTACTATACACAAGTGTACATTTATGCTAGCAGTTACTATGATAGTGAAGTAAGAAATAATTCTAAGCTAGTATCGTGATGAGTAGCAAGGTATAGAATGCAGTGTAACAATACAGAAGTAAGCAGTATATTTGTAGTTTAAAAACGTACCTTAACTTATATAAATGCCCATACAAACTTATAAGTTAAGGTTTGCAATTTGGAACCCATCATATAAAAGAGCCCATACTAATTTATATGATGGACACGATGCGGTGCATTGCTATGATAATGAAAGAATGAATGCAATGCAATGATTATGATATGATGACTCACCCATGCACATTTGCTATGTCGACATAGACCTGTACTTCCCACTTTTTGATGGTAGTTAACCTCTTAGGCACCCCCCGTCGTGGCCAAACGGTGGCATTGGAACGGGCTTCTCCACTACTAGGTGGTTATGCACACTACCATACCTAGGCCTTACGTACGCCTCGACGCTAAGAATGCAATAGCGGAGCACCTGCATACTAGACTCGAAAAGGGTCTTGGGAAGTAAACACCAAGAGCACAGCCCAACCGGTCAATAGGCACAGAAGGGGTCTTTGGAAGTAAACCCAAAGAGCACGGCCCAACCAGCCAAGATCTATCTGCCAGCTCCCGTGGGTGTGACGATCGGCGAGCCCATAGATCTGCCACAAGTATTCCTACAACAAGGATCATTACACAACCAGGTGTAAACCATGCACATTAAAGTAATTCCCATTCACAACCCGTGCTAACAAGCTCCCAAGGACTTACGAATTGAGCCTTCTTACCTTTCACAGGATACAAGTTCAACCGATGCTAATTAGCATCCATGGCCCCAAACCCACGGGTCCTTAACATTTCACCATAAGATATAACCATATCATATAATCCACACCAAGCCATCATTGCTACCCATACTGAGTTATCATGACTCTATGTAGTAACGCGTGTATAATATAGAAATTACTTTATAAGATCCTGTAGGACTACTTGTGTGTACGGTGTCATATTCATACTTTACTAAATAAGTAAGCCCGAACATATCACAATATTCAATCCACATGCACAAATCGCAATGTGTTTCAGTACGATTAAATCTATCAACCTTATTGAGAGGTTATCACCAATCTAATCATCTGATAGATTGTCAAACAATGTGTGCATTTATATAAACATGTCCTTTTTACGATTCCACATAAAAATAACAATTGAAGGTTCATTTAAGGAGACATCTCATTAGAAATAAATCTGAAATTAATATCACAGGTCCATACTAGCATGTACATGATTCATACAAAATTTCAGCCCAATTGGCCTTCACATTGAGCATTTATTTCTCCTTCAAGTTATCAAATGAAACGGCAATAACTTTAATACCACTTATACAAATTTTATAAAATTCAACAGGGATCTACATATTGTTGTCACAAATGTATCCACCAATTTTCTTGAGCATCCAATCAATATCTTGAGAGAAATCCACAAAATACTGAGATCTAAAGTGTTATGACACAGTTTACTAAAACTAGATTTCTGGGTGCTACAGTTGTCCAAAAATTATGATCCACTCCAATTTGGAAAGCTAACATCAAGGGATACAACGTTCATGTTGAGCCCTACACCCAGATCCAAGTGGGTCCTACCAAAAATCTGCTCTGAAGTCAACTGCAGAAATCTGGACTGCAAAATTGCATGCACTTAACCTAATCCAGCTTTCTGGACAGTCCACTTGACTAGACATCTAGGGAGCTACAGGTCACTTCAAAAAATGATTAACCTATTGTCGGAAATCTCTTTCAGAGGGCTACAACATTCATGTTGAGCACGAATCCTAATTCCAGTGGGATCAAGCCTAAAAATTGGCTTGAACCCATCTGCGCACAATTTCACCCCTTATTTACCAAGTGCACTGTTATAAATTAAAACTATCTTTTGCAAGGGGCTATTATCATCTTTATCACATAATATACAATTTAAAACCCTATTTAACAGGGGATTATTCATCATCTTCATCACTAAATGTATAATTAAAACCCTACTTAACAGGGAACTATTCATCATCTTCCCCAAACAAGAGTTAGGTCATTTCACCTTCTCTCCTCCAATACTCCCTCATTAGACTATAGATTTTCACGAAATCCAATCCTATCTCTTCCTTTTGAAGAGAAGAAGTGATTGAAGGAACTTTCGTGGAAATCGGTGCACTAAAAAAGATCTGGTTTGGTCTTTTCCTAGGAAGCTCCATTAACTCACAAGCCAAGCTCTTTTGAGCTCAACACCTCTCCTAATTTTTCTCTACGATCTAGCACCAACGGAGAAGGGCCAGAAATCACCTTATTTTTCATCCATGGTTGGAGCTCATCTTCATCGCAGCCGGGTGGTGGTCGACCATGCTCCAAATCCTTCTCCCAGCTTGCTCCTTCAAGAACCCTAAGTTAAAACCTTGAGGTGTGAGGAAGAAGATGAAGAAAATAAAGAAGGAGAAGAAGAAGATGAAGAAGAAGATGAATAGGGACCTCTGATTAGGAGATTTCAACCCCTTTGCATTTAAGAGAGAATGAAGAGAGAGAGAGAGAGAGGTTTGCATTAATAAGCATTTAATGGCCAAACTTTTCCCCAAGCAATGTATTGAAACTCTAAGTTTTGGTGTCAGCCTCCTATTGGACATCAACTCCACTACAGCCTTATTTTATGCCATTTAAGCCACCCACCATGGGAAAAGTAACGGGCACAGATTTGGCAGCTATCGCCTGCGTTAGCAGAAGCTACCACTGGCGTTAGCTCCCAGCTGAAGGCAACGATCGACGGTAGATCCCGTCGATCGATGGGACGGTCCGTTGATCGATGGGACGCATAGTCGATTTTGAATTAAAAGATTAAAAGACCACCTTTCCAAGCCGATGGCAAGGGTCGACGAGAGCTCTTGTCGATCGACGGGACGGTCCATCGATCGACGGGATGCACAGTCAATTTTGACTTAAGAGATTTCTTTTCCTGAATTTTCTAAACTAACCTGTCCTACCTCTGCCAAAGCCTATTTTTGGACTACAAGGACATACTTATACTTAAAACATTACAATTAGAGTGGAGTAAATCAATCATCACTTGCTAATCATGACACAAACCTGACCACCTCAGGGCCATAGGGCTTCTACCGAGCCCTAGTCAACTCTCGGCAACACAACACACTCCCGAAGGGTCTAGCTCGAATTGGGATGTTACAAATCCAATAAATGAAGAAACAATTTCATCCCCAAAATTTAGGTTGAGGCTATGGGGATTGAAGGTCAGACAATGTAAATCCAAATTCAGAGTACATTTGACGAGGTTATTAATTTAGCATGTCCTGACTCCCACTAAACACTTGTGCATGGCATCTCTTTTCCACATTGCATCGTGCATCATCCCAAATTTCCCCCAAGTGTACCGTTATAATTCCCCACAAAAGTATGTATGAGCAGTTGGTCAATACAATCATTTACCATTCATACACACATATGTGGTTCTCATGCTCAACCATCAATTACAATCTCCGCATATTTCTTGATTACCAATCTTAATGGGCATACTACATTCTCTGCTCATCAAGACAAACTATAATAACATTTTTAATATGGAAATCCATTTCTAACATACCTCGCCTTGAAATTTGTACCACATCTTATAAATTAATATTTTCAACATCTTCATTGCATTCCAAGTTCACCCGATTTCACCATAACTATTTCTTAATGGTAAATTTATAAATTTATATAATTATAATTGTCAAATTCCCAACAACCATGTGTTCAACAATTTGAAAACTGAACAAGAATGATCATAATATCGTCAAACAATTGCGCTTTGATTCTTGAAATCATCAGATCCATATCCAAAGGATCACATATATTCTACACATCTCCTAGAACTTAAAATGACACTCGCTTTATGTCAAATTTGTATGGGGTCAATGAATTTCCAATATCATGACATGGAAAAATAATCAAAATTGTTCAAACATCCTAAATTTTCACCACCCGATTTGTCATGATACTACCCCTTTTCAACCTACACATTCCCAAACATGGTGTTATTGACTCAAGGATTTAGTCGTGGTAAGCTTTATGCTTCCAAAAAAAAAATTCTAAAACTCAATACTTGTTTTAGCCTGTGATGTTTCAAAAATTTGCCTCGGTGATATTACGAAGCATTGTTGTAGGGTCATGGCAAGGTGAATCCATGACTCTACACCTCGCAAAGGTCATTATCACATCATTCCCTTCTATGTACACGAGACCCGAGTCAAGTGTTACTTTTGTCTAATACAGGTCTTACTTAAACTTGCACCGAATTCAGAAATTGGTTCCAATTTTCTCTTGTGATTTAGGTCATTTCATTTAAGGGTTCCTCAACCGTGAACATAAACCTTATTCAACAGTTGGGTTACGATACTTATTTTAGGAAAACCGTGTTCCAATAATTACACCCAATTTTGGAACCCTTCTTAAGGTAGACTTGAAGGTATGTATCAAGTTTCACATCTTTTGGGTATTTTATCCCTGGAGGATTTACATATGTACGTTTTCGTTATTCGCACCTCAAGCATGTGCGACCTCTTTCCTGGTCAAACACTAAAAATGAATATTATTGTGAATTCCTATTCCAAATTCCACAATATCTTAATCACCGACCAAATATGGTCATCATCGTTCACGTATTATTTAAGCAAAACCTTGATATCATACGTCTGCAACACACCATATCAAAATAAGATTTAGGGGAAAAACCAATTCGGTACATGACTAGTCCAATAAACGAAGAGATAAGCCCCCGTACATTTGGACTAGGTTTCTTCCACCATCCATATGGTACATTCATCTCATGTATGACCACAATCCTTAGGGGCATATATTCCTCGACTTAGGGTTCTTACCCTATAAATCTCTATATCGACGCACTTGTATATCAACCGTGATGTAGAAATTCAATTTTTTATGGCAACGACCAAGTTGCATCTCATTGTAATGAGAGCATGTACAAATAAGATCTAATCAACCGGTAGATTTTATAAATATGTTTGAACTTGACATGAACCAAGGTACAGGGTTTGAGATGATTTCCCTTCGACACAGGTTATGCAGACTACCAAAAGTAAGGCATACATCACAATATGATAAACTAAATCAAATCCATTCCAAGCGCCCTACCATCTCTGTCACTGATCGTGCAAGACATGTTTATTTTAAGATAAAGTAAAGATGTCAAATCATTAAATAAGTCATATTATTCATGTTATCTTCACCACGAACGATTATTAATAAAACATCTGAACTTAAGGGAATCATGCTCCCCCAGCAACTCCGCCTATCTGAAGCTCTTCCTAAGGCAGGTACGATGATATGCAACAACTCCCAAATCCTTGGGTAGTTATCCGGAGAGGAATTCAAAATGTAAGTTCCTGTTATTCGCACCTTAGGCATGCATAGCCTCTCTCTCTAGGTCGAAACCTCAAGGATTAATGTTGTTTTAATTTCCTAGTCTCACGTTACCATGTCTTTATTACTAATTAGATATTGTCATCATCGTACCAATCGTCCATATACAAAATTTTTTTACATCCTCTAGTATGTACAAAATTTCATTAAGTCCCAGACGATTATGTTATCATAAATCCACATGTAGACTAATACAGATGCATACCCCAAAGGGTTAGCTTACTATCCACAAAGTATCAGAGAAACATAGAAAACAATGCTCATCCTTGGAATGTTCTATTTTCTCATTCCGATTGTGAAGTTTTCTCTCGATCAAAGCATGGTGTTAGCAGTCCACCCTGCTCAAGATGAACAAATTGTTCAAGGATTACGACTTTACAGTTGAGAAAAAAAATGGTGAAGATCTTCAATTCCCTGAGAGACCTCAATCAGTAGATCACTAGCCCAATAAACGAAGAGAATAGCCCTCCCCCATCATTCCTGGGCTGAGTCTCTTCGATCGCCAACATGGTACAATCACCCTACATGTGCACACAATTATTAGGGCATACCACCCTCGACTCGGAGTTTTATCCTTGAATTAATTCATTCTTTGGGCCCTTAGGGTTACTATTAACGACACCCTTTTCAAGGTGAAGATGTGACCAAATCAAAAATAGGCCTATTCCGGGTTCCAATTCTTATTCGACCTCTGGTATTCATTATGGTGATTACTTTAATACAACAAAATGGTAAGTGTCAAGTTATCAGCAACGCAATTAGGCTTACGAGTCTCCTACTATTTCAATAATATTTTTTGGGCATCAACTTTTCCTCCAGATATCCAATTAGTCAGGGTAAGCGGTGGTAATATCTCTCAATAAGCCAAGCTGCGCATTATAGTGGTAGACTTGAAAATCTACTCTTACATTAAACTCTTCCCATAATCACTTTGTGTGTCCTCATGTCTCAACCAAATCCATATCCGTGGTCGACTTTTGACTAGGATATGCCACAAAACGTCTTGGTCAATTAGAATAATGTGGTGTCCTAGTTAGGTTGGCACTAGTTCTAAGGTGATAGATAAAATTGCATTGCGTAAAATTAGAATATTATCCACGTATAATTCGATAAGGCAAGTGTACCTATCGCTTTATAGTATAGGATATTTAGAAATAAATATCAAGTGTCGTATTCCACGGGATTGTTGAGTACTTCTACTCACGCAAATTATACTTATTTTATCGGAAAAATAGTTAAAAGGTTTTATAAAAGAAATAATAACAGAAATGAAGCATTTGATCGAGAATTCTTCTTAAGTAAAATATTTCGTAAACATCATAAATTGATTTGGACAAACTTGACCGTGGAGGCTCCAAAAATATGGTAGAACCTCTCTCGAGAGAACTACCACCTAACCTTAGGTTGATCGATTAAGACCCCTCGGCCAGTCGAAACCCCTAAGCTTGCTTTATGCGATGAGCCCCACTATTGGATTTGACTCCAATGTAGAAGATTTGTGTCACCCTCTCTCGAGGAGTGCAAACAATTCTTTCTACTGATGAGCAATCTACCCATATTTACGGATCTCTCGATACACTAAAATACGGATCAAACTTGATTATCATACCCTAGAAATATGAAACCAATAATTTGCAAATCAACGGTAAATCTTACTTTTCCAAAACTAAACTATGAATAAGAGATTACGAAATATAAAAGCTTAAGAATTCATCCGATCAAATGCTATGAAAATTAACTAAACATAATTAAGAAAAAAGACATTTTTATTTCTATGTAAAGAAAAGTACAATTGTAAGTAAAGTAAATCTAAGCTAGGAATTAAAAAGACAAGACATAAAATAAAGTTACACTTAAAAAAATGCAGAAAAACTATACTAGAAACGATCCAAACTAAGCATGGACTAGATTTCCATCACTTTGGCAGCAACTGGATTTTATAGGCAGAAAATTGGTGAGTCACGCCCTTGGTCACGCCCGTGACCAAGGGCGTGTAAGCTGCGTAACTGCGTCATGAAAGCCCGGGAACGTTGGGGGAGAGAAACCGCCAAAATTGATCATCTCGATGGGTCACGGCCTGGGTCACGCTCGTGACCTAGGGCGTGTCTTGACCGAGTCAGGAAACGGCGAGAAATGGCACGATCTAGAGTTAATTTGGCAGTTGTGGGAGAGGTCACGCCCCTTGGTCACGCCCGTGACCAAGGGCGTGTAAGCTGGAACGGCTTGGCAGCGGAAACTGCTTGTATTGAATGATTGTCGGGCGAGTCACGCCGTGACCTAAGGGTCACGCCCCAGGTCACGCCCGTGACAGGGGGCATGTAACTTTAATTCGATGTGGCAATGTCTTCCGGGAGCTGAAGGCGGAGCACGGTCGTGACCATGGTCACGCCCCCAGGTCACGCCCGTGACCTGGGGCGTGTACTGAGGTTTTTTGGAGATTTGTTCTAGTATTTCCCATGAACACGGCTGTGGGCTTGAATTTGTTATTAACATCCCCAGATTACCTGAAAACATAAAATTAAGTAAATTAGATATATATTAAACTAAAATTATATAAAAACTAATTAATTACTACTAAAATATTATATAAAAATAACTATAAATAATGCACTATCAAATACCCCCATACTTAAGCTTTTGTTATTCCAGAGCAAAACCAATTCATAAGCTTGAGAATAAAATTTATATGACATTTCAAAAAAATAAAAGAATTTACTCATAATTATGCATTTAAAATTATACATGGCTCATACATAAATGAGTTTTGAAATAAAATTTAGATTCATAAGAAATAAATCATGATTCATAAGTTGACATGCGTAGAATAAAAATTAGTTTCAAAAGTTCTCTAATTAACTTTTCATAAACAAAATTGTATTGAATTAAGCAAAATAATCTAAGATTAGAATTATAGAAACTTTTATTATCATTCGAAACTTTATAGAAAACATAAAATTTTAACTAAGCTCTCTCATAAATATCTTGAAAATGAAATGATATTGGTTAAGTTTGGGTAAAATTGGCATAGAAGAGATTTTTAATTGGGAAATGATGAATTTTATCCTCTCATTCCCATTTTTTTATATACTCTTCTTTTAATACAAAGGTAGATGTTTAGGAGTGATGAATTTTATCCTCTCAGCTCCATGCGATATAAACTTTTACAAATTTGGGTGCATATTTTTAGGAATGATTAATTTTATCCTCTCATTCCATGACATATGATTTTTTATTTATTTTTTTATTTGCTAATCAAAAGGGTAAAGTAAAAGGAGGGGCCAGGGTTTAAAGGCTATAAAATTTTCAAGATAACTATTTTGAGAGCATAGAAAATAAATTAGGAAATCTTTAAGAATCTATGAGTTAAAGTTAATATAATAAAAATCTAAAGATGTTAAGCACAATTGCTACATAATTAATTCATGATATTTTAAGAAGAGAAAACAAAACTAAGAAATATTCTAATCAAATCAAAATAATGAAAAATTCTTTAAATCAAATTTATCTAAAAATTAAATCTAACAAATTATGAAGAGACACATAAAATAAAAAATGCATAAAAAGAAAACTTTTTCTTAAAGTCATATAAATAAAAGCTCATAATTAAAATTGGTTGGACTCAAATAAAAAGTAAGGAAGAATCTAATAATATAAAATTTATAAAAAAAAAATTTTTGAATTTTGTTTTGTTTTATATTTTTATATTTGCTTGAACAAGAAAAATAAAATAGAAATAAATTTTTTTTGTTCATGGACTTCCCAATGGCTACCCAATGATGGGCTCGCAATGTACTAGGCAGTTTTGTGGGATAAAAGCCCAACACGGCCCTTTCGCAAGAAATAATTTTTAATTTTTTTAAATTTTTTTGTAATTTCCATATTTTAAAAACAAAATTGAAAAAGAAGATAAAAGAAGATTTTTTATGATTTTTAAATATTTTTGAATTTTTTTGTATTAAAAGTGTTTTTCTAATATTTTTGAATTTTTTGAATAAAAACAAACATTAGAGAACACCCCCCCCCCCCCCCCCCCCCATACTTAAAAATAAACATTGTCCCCAATGTTTATAAACAAGGATGAAGAGGGAAAATCTTGAAAAGAAAAGGGAGATAAAGAAAAGATTAATTGCAAAAAGGATAAGCAAGGGGTGTCTCCCAAGAGCATTTTCTTTTTCCCGTCTTTAAGCTAGACGGTTATTGTTAGGAAAATGGAAAATAAAATTGAAAATGCACAGGCAACTCCCTAATTCATGCTCAGGTGAGCATGCCGAAGTAGGTCGCCCGGCTACTCCTCCGCTATAGTCCTGATTCTTTCGTTGTCCGTTAGCATCAAATTGTGAATCCAAATTACCTATACATACCTTAGGTAATTTGGATTGCTGGAGATGAGCGGCAAATGGATCGGTGAAGACGTTTGGTTGCGACGGCTCATCCTCTACATGAAAATCGTTAGTATCACAAGAATCAAGATTAAGCGAGTAAGAAAATTTTTCACAAGGAGCAGTTTCTTGTGAAAATTCATGATTAAGGATCGGTTGTTCATTTTCTAAAATAAAATTTTTATCAGAAAAATCAATACCAATGGGAGTAAATTCATGGGTGACTATATTTTCATGAATTTTGATTCCAAAATATTTATGTGTTGGGGTTAAAAATTCATGAGAAAGCGGGATAGAGTCAGGCGGAGTAGAAGATGAAACATGTTCTTTCTCTATTTCGCTCGGCACACCCATTATTTTACGGATCTTCCGATACACTAAAATATGGATCAAACTTGATTATCATACCCTAAAAATATGAAACCAATAATTTGCAAATCAACGATAAAACATACTTTTCCAAAACTAAACTATGAATAAGAGATTACGAAATATAAAAGCTTAAGAATTCATCCGATCAAATGCTATGAAAATTAGCTAAACATAATTAAGAAGAAAGACATTTTTATTTCTATGTAAAGAAAAGTACAATTGCAAGTAAAGTAAATCTAAGCTAGGAATTAAAAAGACAAGACATAAAATAAAGTTACACTAAGAAAAAAATGCAGAAAAACTATACTAGAAACGATCCAAACTAATCATGGACTGGATTTCCATCACTTTGGCAGCAGCTGGCTTTTATAGGCAGAAAATTGGTGATTCACGCCCTTGGTCACGCCCGTGACCAAGGGCGTGTAAGTTGCGTAACTGCGTCATGAAAGCCCAGGAACGTTGGGGGAGAGAAACCGCCAAAATTGATCATCTCGACGGGTCATGGCGTGGGTCACGCCCGTGACCTAGGGCGTGTCTTGACCTAGTCAGGAAACGGCGGGAAACGGCGCTATCTGGAGTTAATTTAGAAGTTGTGGGAGAGGTCACGCCCATTGGTCACGCCCGTGACCAAGGGCGTGTAAGCTGGAATGGCTCGGCGGAGGAAACTGGTTGCATTGAATGCTTGTCGGGCGAGTCACGCCCGTGACCTGAAGGTCACGCCCAAGGTCACGCCCGTGACAGGGGGCGTGTAACTTTAATCCAACGTGGCAATGTCTTCCGGGAGATGAAGGCGGAGCACGGCCGTGACCATGGTCACGCCCCCAGGTCACGCTGGTGACCTGGGGCGTGTACTGAGGATTTTTGCAGATTTGTTCTGGTATTTCCCATGAACACGGCTGTGGGCTTGAATTTGTTATTAGCAGCCCAGATTACCTGAATACACAAAATAAACTAAATTAGATATATATTAAACTACAATTATATAAAAACTAATTAATTACTACTAAAATATTATATAAAAATAACTATAAATAATGCACTATCATAAGGATTAGTGGACATACTTAATGTAAATCTCACATGGGCACACCACCGCTTCCGCTACATCAGTTTGTCCTCAAACTGATTTAGCTAGAAGGGGTGGCCTAGTGGTTTAATGGACTTCTTTATCTCAGGATCATTGCGAGCTGATTCCATTTGTAAGACCCCCCCCCCCCCCTCCCGGATCACAAGACACGGCCGAGGGGAGTCCTATGCCCAGGATAGGGGCCTTGCGGAAGTGCCAGCACACGGGCTAGCCCCTCCACAAGACGCCTAGCATGCTGGCTATTCTCAAACATCATTATGCCAACCCATCAATAATACAAAAACAACAGAAGCCATTTATCCATAACTAAGTAATAATGTCCATTACAGTACAAAATGACAGGAAGCTGTAAAAGCTCCTGTTAAACATCAGAGTACAAAACATGCCCAAGGGCTACATCTCAAAACTATTGCACACATCTGTCACTAACGGTACCGAAGGTATCATCGTTGCAGGCCCAATCACCCTGGCCTTGCTGTCCTCATGTGTTGTACGATGTTGCTTCACCTGAGAGTGCTCCTAAAAATAGTGGTGTAACAACCATTAGTCATAAAGACTAAGAGGCTTCACATCCTCTCCCCCGGTGACTCTTAGGCACCGGGCGGAAGGAAAGAGGAGAACGCTGCAATATAAACTATAAGTACAATGGAACAGGTGGCAGTAGTAAGGGTACAATCTTAGCAATTCTATATCAACAACAGAAAAAAATCTACTATACACAAGAGTACATTTATGCTAGCAGTTACTATGATAGTGAAGTAAGAAATAATTCTAAGCAAGCATCGTGATGAGTAGCAAGGTATAAAATGCAGTGTAACAGTACAAAAGTAAGCAGTATATTTGTAGTTTCAAAATGTACCTTAACTTATATGAATGCCCAAACAAGCTTATAAGTTAAGGTTTGCAATTTGGAACTCATCATTTAAAAGAGCCCATACTAATTTATATGATGATCATGAAAGGATGAATGCAATGCAATGATTATGATATAATGACTCACCCATGCACATTTGAAATGTCGACATAGACCTATACTTCCCACTTTTTGAGGGTAGTTACACTCTCAAGCAACCCCCGTCGTGGTCAGATGGTGGCATTGGAATGGGCTTCTCCACTACTAGGTGGGAATGCACACTACCAGACCTAGGACTTACGTACGCCTTGATGCTAAGAACACAACAGCGGAGCACCTGCGTATTGGACTCAGAAAGGGTCTTGGGAAGTAAACACCAAGAACATAGCGCAACCGGTCACTAGGCACGGAAGGGGTCTTTGGAAGTAAACCCAAAGAGCACAGCCCAACCGTCCAAGACCTATCTGCCAGCTCCCGTCAGTGTGACGACCGGCGAGCCCGTAGATCTGCCATAAGTAATCCTCCAACAAGGATCATTACACAACCATGTGTAAACCATGCACATTCAAGCAATTCCCATGCACAACCCGTGCTAACAAGCACCCGAGGACTCACGAATTGAGCCTTCTTACCTTTCACATCATACAAGTTCAACCGATGCTAATTAGCATCCAAGGCCCCCAACCCCCGGGTCCTTAACATTTCACCATAAGATATAACCAAATCTAATAATCCACACCAAGCCATCTTTGTTACCCATACCGAGTTATCATGACTCTATGCAGTAGCGCGTGTATAACATGTAAATTACTCTTCAAGATCCTGTAGGACTACTTGTGTGTACGGTGTCTTATTCATATTTTACTAAATAAGTAAGCCCAAACATATCACCAATATTCAATCTGCATGCACAAATCGCAACGTGTTTCAATATTATTAAAGCTATCAACCTTATTGAGATGTTATCACCAATCTAATTATCTGATAGATTGTCAAACGATGCGCGCATTCATATAAACATGTCCTTTTTATGATTCCACATAAAACTAACAATTGAAGGTTCATTTAAGGATACATCTCAATAGAAATAAATTTGAAATTATTATCACAGGTCCATACTAGCATGTACATGATCCATACAAAATTTCGGCCTAATCGGCCTTCACATTCAATATTTATATCTCCTTCAATTTATCAAATGAAACGGCAATAACTTTAATACCACATATCCAAATATTTTGAAATTCAACAGGGCTCTACATATTGTTATCACCAAATGTCTCCACCAATTTTCATGAGCATCCAATCAATATCTTGAGAGAAATTCACAAAATACCGAGATCGAAAGTGTTATGACGCAGTTTACTAAAACTAGATTTCTGAGTGCTACAGTTGTCCAAAAATTATGATCCACCCCAATTTGGAAAATAAACATCAAGGTCTACAACATTCATGTTGAGCCCTAAACCCAGATCCAAGTGGGTCCTACCTAAAATCTGCTCTGAAGTCAACTGCAGAAATCTAGAAAGCAAAGCAGCTTGCACTTAATGCATTTTAGCTTTCTGGACAGTCCACTCGACTAGACTTGTAGGGAGCTACAGGTCACTTCAGAAAATGGGTAACCTATCTTCGGAAAGCTCATTCCGAGGGCTACAACTTTCATGCTGAGCATAAAGCCTAATTCTAGTGGGATCAAGCCTAAAAATTGGCTTGAACCCAGCTGCGCACAATTTCACCCCTTATTTACCAAGTGCAATGTTATAAATTAAAACTTTCTTTATCAAGGGGCTATTATCAACTTTATCACATATACAATTAAAAACCCCATTTAACAGGGAATTATTCATCATATTCATTACTAAATGTATAATTATAACCCTACTTAATAGGGAACTATTCATCATCTTCCCCAAATAAGAGTTAGGTCATTTCACAATCTCTCCTCCAATACTCCCTCATTAGAACATGGATTTTCATGAAATCAAATCCTATCTCTTCCTTTTGAAGAGAAGAAGTGATTGAAGGAACTATTGCGACAATCAGTGCCCTAAAAAGAAAGATCCGTTTTGGTCTTTTCCCAGGAAGCGTCATTAACTCACAAGCCAAGCTCTTTTGAGCTCAACACTTCTCCTATTTTTTCTCTACGATCTAGCACCAAGGGAGAGGGGTCAGAAGTCACCTTATTTTTCGGCAATGGTTGGATCTCATCTTCATGGCAGCCGGGTGGTGGTCGGCCAAGCTCCAAATCCTTCTCCAAGCTTGCCCCTACAAGAATCCTAAGTTAAAACCTTGAGGTGTGAGGAAGAAGATGAAGAAAAAGAAGAAGGAGAAGAAGAAGAAGAAGATGAAGAAGAAGATGAATAGGGCCCTCCGATTAGAAGAGTTTAGCCCCTTTGAGTTTAAAAGAGAATAAAGAGAGAGAGAGAGGTTTGCATTAATAAGCATTTAATGGCCAAACCCTTCACCAAGCAATGTATTGAAACTCTAAGTGTTGGTGTCAGCCTCCTATTGGACATCAACTCCACTACAACCTTATTTTATGCCATTTAAGCTATCCACCATGGGAAAAGTCACGTGCATAGATTCGGCCGCCACCGCCGGCGTAGTAGAAGCTACCGCCGGTGTTAGCTCCCAGCTGAAGGCAACGATCGACGGGAGCTCCCGTCGATCGACGGGACGTACAGTCGATTTTGACTTAAATGATTGAAAGGCCACCTTTCACAACCGATGACAAAGATTGACGGGAGCTCCCGTCGATCGACGGGATGGTCCGTCGATCGACGGGACGCACAGTCGATTTTGACTTAAAAGATTTCTTTTCTCAAATTTTCTAAACTAACCTATCCTACTTCTCTCGAAGCCAATTTTCTGGACTGCCAAGACATACTTATACTTACAACATTATAATTAGAGTGGAGTAAATCAATCATCACTTGTTAATTGTGACACAAACCAGATCACCTCAGGGCCTTAGGGCTTCTACCAAGACCGAGTCAACTCTCGGCGACACAACACACTCCCGAGGGGTCTAGCTCGAATTGGGATGTTACACAATCTTTGAATGTTGACTACTTCATTCGTTGATCGTGTAACACCCTATTTCCAAATTGTAAGAAAGTCAGTAAAATTGACTTGAATAAAGCCATCCATATCGAATAGAGGTCTAATCAACATGGGCTATTTATCAGCGAGACCTCAGGAAGATATATAGAATATCGTCTTAACAGCTTAAGTTTTGTTGCTGAGAGCTCAAGACGATATAAAGAATATCATCTTGAGGACTTAAGTCTTATCGCCGAGACCTCAAGAAGATATAGAAAAAATTGTCTTGATGGCTTAAGTCTTGTCTTCGAGACCTCAAGACGATATAGAGAATATCATCTTGATGGCATAGTCTTGTCGTCGAAACCTCAAGATGATATTAGAGAATGTCGTCTAGAAGGCTTAGTCATGTCGGCGAGACCTCAAGCCTATATAGCTAATATCGACTTGAAGAGTTCTCTGCCAAGTCGTCTAGAAGCCTCAGCTTTGTCATCTAGAGTTTTAGTCGACAGGAACAGTAAACAGGCGGAATGTTGTTTCGTCTTTACAGTCACGACACCGTGAAATCTTCTTCGAACTCATGCCTTTTCAATAGGATTTGTCCCCAAGGTTAAAAAAGACTGAAGATAAGACTTTAGGCATTTTGCCTTAGCCTTTCTCTCTCCAAGCTCTAGAAAGAGGAAAACAGAGAAAGAGGAAGAATAGTCCTTTCAGACATTGTTGGAGCTTCAGAGCTCCGAATCGCGAGCTGAGTCCAGATCCACGGAGTGGAACCCACATTGGTCATTCCCATCCGACTGAAATCTTGGATTCAAGGCACCAAAGAAATCGACAAGGGTAACGATCCTTCTTCCTAGTCTTAGGACATCTTTGGTCCTTCATACACTTTTGTATGCTTGCATAGGGTCGTCTCTTTCACTAATTAATGAAGTGTAGGACTCCCTTTGGTTCTTCGGAGCTCATGGTAGATTATGTCCGGCCCTGTCATATATTTAATATAGAAATCCTATAGACGTGCGGATTTAGGCATTTTGTGTGAAGCTTACCCATTATCATTGGCCTGGATCGGTGATGCTTGATTATGATGTTTCATTTAGGTTAAGCATAGAATGCGTGCCAGAGAATGATTCTGTGTAATATATCATATTATTATGGGACTTGAGAATTATGTGTCTTTTTGAATACCTAACGGAAGCCCCATGATTGTGTTGTGGTTGAACTCAAACCTTCACCAAAAATTCATAGTGGAGTTAACTTGGACCTCCTTTGTTGGTTGTGCTTGCGAAGAATAAGTCCTCTTGTATGGATTAGGTGTATAGCTAGTTATTTTGGTAGCACTTGTATGTGTTGAACGTGCACGAGATGAGGTAAAGTTGCACCCGCATCATGTTGTTAGTGACGATAGTTTGAGTAATTGACACAAGCCGAACTAAACCCGCACCTTGCAGTTTAACTCGAGGTTAACCATCTGGTATGCAGACAGAACATGGGAGAGATTGGTGTAGGAGGGTTTTCTCCGATCAGTAAATGCTTGATAGGTAAATTTAGATTGCTGCAAAAGCCTTCAGAATAGTAGAATTCAGCGAGCGTTTTCGAGGGGTCTCGCGAGTATTTCTACTTCAAGAAACTAACCATTATCCATTTGAAAGATAGAAGTAATAGTCTTTTCTTATTTTGAAATATCGACGATTATGCCCCCGCGACGACGCTAAAAACTTTAAGTTTTATAAAAAAGGAAGGCTTTTTGCAGAGCTTTTGGAAGTTTATCCAAACTAATCTTTCGATAAAGGCAAGTATAACTTATCACATATAGTATAGTATGTTTTTTAGAAAATATTAAATTCGTATTTAGACTCGGGTCTGTCGAGTACTTCTACTTCGAGAAAACGGACTATTGTTCTATCGGAGAAAATGTGAATAAAAATAACTAAAACTGAAATAAATAAGAAAATAAAACTTAAAATAAATAAAAACAAGAAAACGAAAGTTAAATTAAAAATAAAACAAGAAAACAAAAGTAACACGAAAATAAAGATGCAAAAAAGGAAAAAGCTAAAACTAAATAAAAATAACACAAAAATAAAATGAAGTAATAAAGGGGAAAATGCAAGAAAGGAAATTACACAAAATGAAATTGCATAAAATGAAAGTTAAGCTAGAAATGGAAATTGCATGACAGAAATGAAATTGCGGGAATTGAAACAAAGCTAGAAATTGAAATTGTAGGACAGAAATGAAATTGCAAGAATTAAAACTAAGCTTGAAATTGAAATTGCGGGACAGAAATGAAATTGAAGGAATTGAAACTAAGCTAGAAATTAAAATTGCAGGACAAAAATAAAATTGCACGAAATTAAAACTAATTTATATATTACCATAAAAAGGAAATTACAAGAAATAAAAGACACTTACACTAAGAAATAAAATTACAAAACATTTAAAAAGAAAATACAAAAATGAAAAATACAAAATATTAAAAAGAAAATACAAAAAAATGGAAAGGATGGTGGAAGATCACCAAAAAAGGGAAATCTAAGAGGAGAAATAAGTGAGGGTGTAGGCCTCTATTTATAGAGAAATCTTTGCGTGTTCGGGAAGCTGGGTCTGCGGTTAGAATTTTCTAGAAGCTTCTTGCTTGTTGGTGAAGATGGGTCTGCAGTTAGAATTTTCTGGAAGCTTCTAGAAGCATCTGGTTTGTTGGGGAAGTTGGGTCTGCGGTTAGAATTTTCTGGAAGCTTATGGCTTGTTGGGAAAGTTGGGCCTGTGGTTAGAATTTTCTAGAAGCATCTGGCTTGTTGGAGAAGTTGGCTCTGCGGTTAGAATTTTTTGGAATCTTCTGGAAGCATCTGGCTTGTTGGGGAAGCTGGGTCTGCGGTTAGAATTTTCTAAAAGCTTCTGGAGAAATCAGAGAAAAATTGTGTTGGAGTTGAGGTTCGATCCCACAACCAGAAGATTGCACACTAAGACACCAATCCACTAGGCTAATAACAGTTATCTGTATAAGACTAAAATATATTAAATATATAATATTCTTAAATGTATTTATTAATTAAAAACAAAATATTTAATTAACTAATATAGTATTAGATTTTATTATTATTATTATTATCCATATATATTATTATTGTTATTATTATTGTTATTATTATTGTTATATATAAATAAATATTTATTATAGCAAGTTAGTTCAAACCCGGTCAAATCGGTTTATATTTATATAACCTTGGAACAAACCATAATTTAATTAAAGTAACATTTAGAGAATAAAATTAATAACAAAATAATTATGGAATAAAATTCAAAACAATCTATTTGTTCATTAATTTACATAAGAAATTTACAATTTTAATTAAAAATATACTAAAAACTATACTAAAAATATGTATTAATTACTATTCATCAATGCTCAAGAGATAACTAAGTTTCATAGATTAGTTTGGAAGTAGTACTCGTGTGAGGGTACATTGGAATCATGCCTTGAGTGCATGCAATGTGAGGTCATGAGTACCCACATTTGTAATGTGATGAATTGATATTATATAGCCTCATGCAGTTGCATAGGCGGTTGTGGGGATCCTCCGGGTGAACCCAACTAACATCATTTGCATTTCTAGGTTCCCCTTTCTTTGATGCTCAACCAAGAAGATTGATTGCTCTTCAAATCTCACCTTATTTAGAGTAGATGCACTTTCTATATTATATTACATGTTCCATGTACGACTTGCTTACATGTTAGCGGTGCCCTACCCAAGAGCCAGCTAGAATGGTCGGGGGTGGGATCGTTACACAGTTTGTGGTCAACTCATAGTTGGCCCTAATTTATCTCATATTTGTGGATGGTTCAGGTGCCCTCGCAGGCCAGTCTATTTAATGTTTTTCATGTGTTTTCGGCCTGCGTGCCGAAGTATACTTGTACATTATATAGTTTAAGACATTTGTTGAATATAAGTCCTTAAGGCCATAACTCTAAGTTGATGACATTCCTAAGTAGCTGGATATTCTATTGTTATTGTTTATTCAAAGATCCCACTAGTGCATATATACTCTAGTGTGTTATTTAGTTTATCATATCATAACGTCTAGCTAGTGTGTTCAATATGGCGTGGGGTCCAAACAGACTTATTATTATATTATTAGTACTGGTAGGGTTTTACAATTTGGTATCAGAGCTAGTTTAACAATTTGGCATCGGACATTAGGAGTCGATTTGTAATTTTAGAATTCAACGCAGAATTCTTTTTAAGGGGTGGAGTGCACGCGATGCACGTTCACCTAAAATGACAAAAACTAATAAGAATGTCCACTTTGGAATGAAAAACAAGCGTGCTTGTCAAATTGTTTGTGAAACCTGAGTGTTCCTTGATTGATGTTTTGCTTTGTTTTTGGTCACTAAATGGTGTATTGCACGATTATAGGAGACTAAGAGTGGTGCGGGGTCGTCTCAACCCTGTAACACTATGCATAGTAGTGCGTCTGTTGATGTGCCAACAACCACTCCCTATGCTGAAATGATTTGATTGGTCACTGATGCGGTATTCACTATGATAAATGCATAGTCAACAAGGCTTGTACAACCTGCTGCTCCTACTCATGACGTAGCCCTGATGCCAGTTGCTATAGTGGAACCTGTAGTGGAGCATAGAGTAGAGCCTGTAGATGTGGGCCAAGCACTTTCTAAGCTTCCATCCTCCAACTTTCTCGGGGACTGAATCCTTAACGGAAGCAGGGGATAACCACGGAAGATGCTATGAAGGTCACTTTAGCCACCTTCCTACTGAACGGTGAAGCAGTGCTTTGTTGGGAAGAAATAGAAGTGTACAAAATTGGTGGTGAGAAATTGCCAACATCTCGATGGGAGAGTTCTCGGAGTTGTTCTTCTAGGGGTTTATTCCTTCTGACCAGCGTATCGCATTGCAAAACTAGTTTCTGCATTTAACTCAGGGTTATCACTCGGTAGATGATTACTTGCATGAGTGCACCAAACTTGGTCACCATGCCGGATCCTTGATTGAGGATCAGGAAACAAAGGAAAATATGTTCTATGAAGCACTTCGAGATGACTTGAGACTGCTACTTGCAGGCCATATGACATTTTGATTTCATGTCTTGGTCCAGACTGCCAAATCTTTGGAGATGGATATGCAAAAATTCAGGCCAAGAAGGGATTCAAGGCTAAGGAGTTAGAGTTCAGCGCACTGACCTCTCTTTCAAAAATCTGAGTTCAGGAAGAACAAGATGATGTCTAGGTTCACAGAACTAGCTCCCTCTAATGCGTCGGAAGATACGACTGCACGGGTCCGATAACTTGCTTCACTTGTGGAAAGGAGGGGCACAAAGCATGGGCATGTCAAAGTGGCCCCCCAAAGGAGGAGAACCAAGCAGTGGACAACTCTCGTCAGGCGGGTGCTTATGCGGAGAAAGGGAGGGTAGGGGAGTCTTCTGGTTCCCAACATCCTCCGACCCAACCGAGTATCTACTCACTTGGCCAGCAAGAAGCCATTCGACAAAATGATGTCATCACATGTATGAATTATAATTTAGCTTTTATAACTTAATGTGATATATACTTCACGTGTGACTATATGTTTCGTTTGTGTGTTCTTTTATGCTTCATATTAATATTCAACTATCCGGCGAGAGCTCTTTTTTATACTGGAGCATCACACTCCTTTCTGTCTGAGGACTTTGTGGTGTGTATCAGAGTACCTTATACCCTAGGAAAGGATATATTGGAGGTAGTTGTGTAATGGTGTGGATAGGGAATTGGGATTTTGAATTGGAGGCGTTGTTGCTACTGTTATCCGAATTTGATGTGATCTTTGGCATGGACTGGCTCTCATTCCAGTGAGCATGCATTGATTGTAATTTGAAGGAAATCACACTGGGAAAGAACATCGAAGATGAGACCACATTTACTGGTATGCGAGGAGCGAGCGAGACACTGGTGTCTGCTCTCCAACTAGTCAAATGGTACGGAAAGGAGTGGAGTTGTTCTTCACTTTGTTAGAGGCTCCAGATCCCAAGCCCAGTTTAAGTGATGTTCCAATAATAACATAGTATGTGGATGTGTTTCCAAACGAACTCCCTGGGGCTCCGCCTCAGTGAGAGATTGATTTCTGTATTGAGCTAGTGCCGGGTGCTAAGCCTATGTCACGCTCACCGTACTGTATATCACCGAAGTATTTGGCAAAATTTAAAGTTCAGCTATAAGAATTGTTAGAGTATGGCTACGTACATCCAAGTTTCCCCTTGGAGTGCACCGGTCCTCTTTGTGAAAAAGAAGGACAAAATCTTGCATCTATTGATCGACTACGATGAACTAAATAAGCTGACAGAGAAGAACCAATTTCTGATTCTGAGAATTGTTGACTTGTTAAACCAACTAGTTTGGTCGACGGTGTATTATAAACTAGACTTAAGGTCCGATTACAACCAGCTGAGAATATAGGATTATGACATTCCAAAAATGGCCTTCAATACCCATTACGGGCAATACGAGTTCACAGTGATTCCATTCAATCTCTGAAATGCACCATTGGTATTTATTGACTTGATGAACAAGACGTTCTGAGAGTACTTGGACTCATTTGTGATCGTCTTCATCGGCGATATATTGGTGTACTCTTAGTCTGAAGAAGATCATGCAGATCATCTACACGCAGTTTTGAGCACCTTGAGGAGGAGTCCATTGTACGCCAAGTTCTCAAAATGCATGTTTTGGCTACCTTCTATGGCATTCAGTGGTCATGTGGTTAGTGGAGAGGGCAATGCGGTGGATCCGTCGAAGATTGCGGCAATCTGAGTGTGTCCTGTGTTGATTAATCTAGCAAAGTCTGAAGTTTCTTGGGACTTGTTGGCTATTGTAGGCACATCGTGGAGAACTTCTCGAGGATCGCACCTCCTCTCACTATATTGACTAGGAAAGATCGGAAGTTTGCTTGTTCACTGGAGTGCGCACAAGCTTTTGCGGATCTAAAGACCGTCTGACCACAATGTCCATTTTATGTTTGCCATATGGTACGGAAGGCTACGAGATATATTATGATGCCTTAGGGAGTGGCTTGGGTTGCGTTCTTGTCCAATTTATGAAGGTGATTGCTTATGACTCGCATCAGTTGAAAGTGCATGAGAGAAACTACCCGTTCCATGACTTGTAGTTGGTGGTCGTGGTGTTCGCTCTTAAGCTATGACGACATTACTTGTATGGCATAATGATTGACATCTTTATGGACCATTAAAGCCTAAAGTATCTGTTAAATCATAAGGAGAGGAACATGCGACAAAGGAGGTGGATGGAGTTCCTCGGGGACTACACCTTTGATTTCCATTACACTCCTATGAAGGGTAATTTTGTTGCGGAAGCGTTGAGTCGGCGGGCTCCCACGCAAGCAAATTGGATTCTGATGCATGATGAGTGTCTAATCCATGATCTAGAATTCCTAGAGATCTCTTATGTTGATAGGATAGCGTCTGCTTCAGCAAGCTTGAACTGTACAGATGTTCAATATGACCTTGCAGACCAAGTTAGACTTGCTTTGGAGCTTGAAGAAAGCATGAAATGATATATTGCGGAGACTGTAGATGGGTTTATCACAAAATTCTCCTTCGAATATGGTCTTCTATGGAATAATGCTAGATTATGCATCCCCAATGTTAGTAAACTATAGGAAGAATTGATATACGAGGCTCACTTTACCAAGTATTCGATCCACCCAGGGAGCACAAAAATGTACATGGATATGAAGAAACTCTTTTGGTGGCCAAGTTTGAAGAAATATATTGCCCTCTACGTGGCCAAGTGTCATATTTGCGCATTGGTGAAGGCGGAATGTTAAAGTCCTGGTGGGTTTCTAAAGTCTTTGCCGATTTTGGAATGGAAGTTTGATGATATAGCAATGGATTTTGTGGACGGATTACCGAGATTGCAACATGGAAACGATGCCATTTGGGTGATCATTGATCGTTTAACAAAGGTATCACACTTCATTCTAAACTGGAAGGATGATTCCTTCGAAAGGTTAGCAAATATATACGTGGATAACATTGTACTATTACACAGATTTTATGTAGCATTGTGAGTGATCGTGATGGGCATTTTACATCGAATGACTGGATGCTAATCCACCAGCTCTTGTGTACCAAGCTAAAACTTAGCACGACCTTACACCCGCAAATAGATGGGAAGATCGAGAGGACCAATTGGACAATGGTGGATATGCTCTAGATGTGCGCCTTAGATTTCAGAAAGAGATGGGAGGACCACCTCTATATGATTGAATTTTCCTACAACAACAACCACCAAGCGAGTATTAAAATGGATCCCTTCACGGCCATATATGGTAGAAAGTATCTGTAACACCCTTCCAGTACGAATAGTATAACAGTAGGTCCGGCCGGGACCCCACGCCATACAAACCACACTAGCTAGGAGTTAAAAGGTGATAAACAGAAAGAACTACAACAGAGTAAACTAAACACTATCGGAAGCATAATGATTTAACATTTCATTTAGAACTGTCCACTATCATAGGAATGAAAGCATAAAATAGAGTTACGGCCTTAGGGCCTTACATTCACCAATGTACAAAACTCAGAACATACTTCGGCACGCAGGCCGGCAATACATGAGAAAGCAGAAAAGGGAGGCTGGCCTTCAAGGGCCAACTCGACAATGGGGCCATCGCCCACTATTTCCCACTAGTCTCACCTGCACCTGCATAGGAACATTCCACCGAGCGGTGGCAAACAAAGTAACGGTCAGCACAGCTGACCAAATTATAACGACCCCACCCCTTTCCCGGGGTGGCGAAGCTTCTACCCTGTAAGCAAGCCATACTAACACAAGTACTAATATAAAGAAAGTGCAACTACACAAGGTGAGGTTTCAAGCACAATCAATCTTCTAGGTTGAGCATCAAAAAGGAGGGAACCTAGGTATGCACATGATGTTGGTTGGGTTCACCCGAAGGTTCCCCACAACCGCCTAAACAACCATATGAGGCTAACAACATCAATTCCACAAAACACTCCACCGTAAGGGCCATCGCCTTAGGTGGGGAAAAGAGCTTTTGGTCGGTCTAGGTAAATCACCTTCCACGACCTCTCCCATGATCACACGACTTCCATGAGGTAGGGACCTCTTACCGATCTGCATGGAAACGGGTTCGGTTTAGCTTTGCCCGTGCTCTAATCGTCGCGATCTATCGCACGACGCGGGTACAGCTTCACCTCGGCCCGTAAGGGTTTAGCACTTTCAAGTTCTACACAATTTATAAGCTACACACCTAACCCCTTCGCAAGGATCTAGGCTTCACAAATACTCAACAAGGGAGGTACAATACGCTCCGCATCAATTTCGTGGTGAAGGTTTGCCTTCATCCAATCTCAAAGCATGGGGCTTTCGTTAGGATCTTCACAAGATGCCTACACTTAAATCCCGCAATACTATAGATAATTTCACAGAGTCATTCTCCGGCACGCATTCTAGGCTTAACCTAAATGCAACGTTGCAAATCAAGCATCAACGATTCGGGCTCACGGCCACAAATAAGCTTCACACAAAATGCCTAAATCCGCACGACTACCGGATTTCTACATGCAAAAATGCCGGGGACGGACACAATCTACCCGGAGTTCCGAAGAACTTGAGGAAATCCTACACTTCACCCAATTGGTGAAAGGGATTCCTCATGCAAGCATAGAGAAATGAAAGAGAGGACAATTGACAAATCCAAATATCGGGAGGAAGAATCGTTACCCTAGAAGCGTTCTTCTTAGCCATGGATCTGAGATTTCACACGGAGGGAAAGGACCGCACCGGGCTGCACTCTCCAGATCTGGAAACGGCTCGCGAAACAGAGCTCCGGAGCTCCGTTAATGGCGGGATCTCCTCTTCTTCTTCCTTGCCTCCCTCTTCTTTCTCTAGCCTAGGAGAGAGAAGAGCCTTGATATTATGAGGATAAAACCCCTCTCAAAAGCCCTAATACCCTCCAGCCATTCATCACAGCCGTTGGATCAAATTCCAAGAATTTGAACGGCCGGATCATCTTCTCCGTTCATTTTCGCGGAGCAGAATAAACAGTGCGCACGTTCACAGGCGCACGGTCACTGGTCGTGCGCGAAGAACCTCTGGCCGTGCGCGTATAGCTTTTCAGCCGACCATATTTCCTCTCAATTAACGCACGATCATGCGCACGATCACTGGTCGTGCGCGAAGAAGAGGCCACTGGTCGTGCGCGAGGAGCAGGTAGGGAAAATTCAGCCTACTTCTAGCGCCGCACTACCATTCCGCCTACTTCGACAAACTACGATTTTTGGGGTGTTACAACTACACCTCCCTTAAAAAAATTTCGTCCTGAAATTTCGAAAACCGTAGTAATATTAAATACAGTTAAAATTACCTGAGGGGAATAGCTCGGGGTACTCCGCGAGCATGGCTTGCTCTCTTTCCCAAGAGAGTTCCTCTCTTCCGCAATTATTCCAACGGACTTTCACCATCCGTATGGACTTGTTCCGCAACTGCTTCACTTCAGTGTCTTCAATGCAAATGGGCTTGACTTTCGTCGTTAGCCCACCATCAACCGACACTTCGTTGACAGCAACAACCACATTAGGCTCTTTAACAGCCTTCCGCAACACAGAGATGTGGAATACATCATGCAGCCCGCTCAACTCCAAAGATAGAGCAAGCTGGTAAGCAGCTTCGCCGATGTGCTCCAAGATCTCGAACGGTCGTAAGTACCTCGGACTTTGCTTTTTCAAGCGTCGGATCCTTGATACTCCTTTGAACGGTTTGATCTTTAGATAGACCCAGTCGCCAACGGAAAACTCGACGTTTCGGTGATTTGCGTTGTAATATTTTGCCTGCTGATCCTGGGCAATGAGCAAGCGCTCCCGAATAGCCCGGATCGATGTATTCTCCTCATCCACGTCTTTGCGTTTTAACAACTTAGTGTCGCCCGTTTCAGCCCAAGACAACAGTGTGCGACATTTCTTACCATAAAGAGCCTCGAAAGGGGCCATCTTTATACTCGCTTGGTAGTTATTGTTGTAAGCAAATTCGATCATAAAGAGATGGTCCTCCCATCTCTTTCCGAAATCCAGGGCGCACATCCTCAGCATGTCTTCCATCGTCCTATTGGTCCTTTCGGTCTGTCCATCCATTTGCGGGTGGAAGGCCGTGCTAAACTTCAGCTTGGTACCCAATAGTTGATGAATCAGCTTCCAATCATTCGATGTGAACCGCCCATCATGATCACTAACGATGCTACGGGGAATCCCGTGCAACCGTACGATGTTATCCACGTACAACTTTGCCAGTTTTTCTACAAAATCATCCTTTCGGTTCGGAATGAAGTGTGATACCTTTGTCAGTCTGTCCACGATCACCCAGATGGCGTCGTTTCCATGTTGTGATCTCGGCAATCCGTGCACGAAATCCATCGAAATATCATCAAACTTCCATTCCGGAATCGACAAGGACTTCAAAAATCCACCGGGACGTTGACATTCCACCTTCACCAACGCGCAAGTATTACACTTGGCCACGTAGAGGGCAATGTCCTTCTTCATACCCGGCCACCAGAAAAGTTTCTTCATGTCCACGTACATTTGCGTGCTCCCAAGGTGGATCGAGTACTTGGTATGATGAGCCTCGTACATCAACTCCGCCCGTAGAGTACCAATGTTTGGGACGCACAATCTGCCCTCTATCCACATAAGGCAATCTTCGAAGGATAAATCAGCGTTTAACCCATCCACGGTTTCCGCTTTATAGCATTTCATGCTCTCATCCAGCTCCAATGCTTGTCGAACTCGGTCGGCAAGGTCGTATTGAATCTCCGTCCAGTTCAAGCATGCTGAAGTAGACGCTCTTCTATCAACGCAAATGATCTCCATTTCTTCCAGTTCGCGGATTAGACGCTCATCGTGCATCAAAATCCAATTTGCTTGAGCGGGAGCCCGACGACTCAACGCGTCCGCAACTACATTTCCCTTTCCAGGAGTATATTTGATGTCGAAGGTGTAGTCCCCCAGGAACTCCATCCACCTCCTCTGACGCATATTCAACTCCCTTTGATCCAGCAGGTACCTAAGGCTCTTGTGGTCGGTAAAGATGTCGATCTTCACGCCATACAAATAATGCCTCCAAAGTTTGAGAGCAAATACCATGACCGCTAGCTCCAAATCATGGACCGGGTAATTCCTCTCATGAACCTTCAATTGTCGGGAGCCATAGGCAATTACCTTTCCGAACTGCACTAGGACACAACCCAAACCACTCCCCGAGGCAACGCTAAAAATTTTGTAGCCTTCCGTACCACATGGCGAGCATAGAATGGGCGTCGTGGTCAGACGGCTCTTCAGCTCTTCAAAAGCTCGTGCGCACTCGGGCGACCAAACGAACTTATGATCTTTCCTAGTCAGTTTAGTGAGAGGGAGTGCAATCCTCGAGAAGTTCTCCACAAAGCGCCTATAATAGCCAGAAAATCCTAAGAAACTTCGGACTTCCGCTACGTTTTTCAACAAAGGCCACGTTCGGATCGCTTCTATCTTCGACGGATCAACTGCAATTCCTTATCCACTAACAACATGACCAAGTAATGCTACAGACGGTAGCCAAAACTCGCACTTGGAGAACTTGGCATATAGCTGACTCCTCCTCAAGGTGCTCAGAACTGCGTGCAGATGCCCTACATGCTCTTCTTTCGACTGAGAGTATACCAAAATGTCGTCGATGAAGACGATCACAAATTGATCCATATACTCTCGAAACGTCCTGTTCATTAAGTCCATGAATACCGACGGTGCATTAGACAGACCGAACGGCATCACCGTGAACTCAAAGTGCCCAAAGTGGGTACTGAACGCTGTCTTTGGAATATCACATTCCCTTATCCGCAGTTGGTAATAACCGAACCTTAGGTCCAGTTTGGAGTATACCGTCGACCCAACCAGTTGGTCGAATAAATCATCGATTCTTGGAATCGGATATCGGTTCTTCTCGGTCAACTTGTTTAGCTCTCGATAATCGATACATAGACGCAAGCTCCCGTCCTTCTTTTTCACAAAGAGGACCGGTGCACTCCAAGCCGATGAACTTGGACGTACGTAGCCTTGCTCTAGCAGCTCTTGCAATTGGACCTTCAGGTCTGCCAATTCCTTTGGTGCTATCCGGTACGGTGAGCGGGCCACAGGTTTGGCACCTGGCACCAACTCGATACAGAAATCAATCTCTCGCTGAGGCGGAGCCCCAGGGAGTTCGTTAGGAAACACGTCGGCGTACTCCGCTACAACTGGGACATCACACAACCTGGGTTTTGGTTCCGAAGCCTCCAACATGGTGAAGAACAACTCGGCGCCTTGCCTCACCGCCTTAACCACTTGGAGAGCAGACATCAGCGTCTTGCTCGCTCCTCGCATACCGGCGAACGTGGTTTCGTCTTCGGTGTTCTTTCCCAGAGTGATCTCCTTTGAATTGCAATCTATGCATGCTCGCTGCTCCGAGAGCCAGTCAATGCCGAAGATCGCATCAAATTCCGCTAACGGTAATAACGACGCTTCCAAGTCGAAATCCTGACTTCCGATCCGCACCTTCACACGGCTCTTCCTATCCGCACTCATGCGAGATCCATTGGGTAGCACTACTTCCAATCTATCCTCTACTAAGGTAGACGGCACTCCAATTCGCACCACGAAGTCCTCAGACAGAAAAGAGTGCGATGCCCCCGTATCAAATAGAGCTCTTGACGGATAGTTGAAAATTAGGACGAAACCTAATTGTACACAAATAAAGCATAGTCGTACAACAGTAAGAATTATATAAATAGCTGTAAAAGCTAGCTTCTAATTCGTACCTGTGACGACATCAGTCTGTCGTATAGCTTCTTGTTGGCCAAGCGAATAGACTCTCAGCTGAGTGGGAATGTGCTGGGAAGCCGAAGACTCCGCAGCATTACCCTTTTCCGCAGCACGAGCATAGTACAACGCTCGGTTCTCTGCCTTCGGGGGACCACTTCGACACACCGCGGCCTTGTGTACCACCTTCCCGCAGGTGAAACACGTGATAGGACCCCGCACAGTCGTTGCTCCCGAAACATTTGAGCGAGATTGCTCCGCCGGTTTGAACTTCCTTTTGTTCTTTCTGAACTCTGACTTGGACTGAGAGGCCGGCGCATGAAACTCAGGTTTCTTTGCTACGGTTTTTGCTTGTACCCTCTTCATGTCCAACTCTAGGGATCTGGCAGTTTGGACCATCACATGGAAACCTAACGTCATTGGGCCTGCAAGGAGCAGCCTCAACTCGTCCCGAAGATCTTCATAGAACTTATTCGTCTTTGTCTCTTCATCTTCCATCATAGGCCCCGCATAACGACCCAGTTTAGTGAACTCGTGCAAGTACTCATCCACTGAGTTGTCGCCTTGAGTTAACTTTAGAAACTAGTTCTGCAATGCAATGCGTTGGGCAGAAGGAATATACCTTTGAAGAAATGACTTTGAGAACTCCGCTATCGTCATCTCGGTAATCTCCTTGCCTCCAAACTTGTGCACTTCCTGTTCGGCCCACCAACGCTCTACCTCTCCGTTAAGGAGGAAGGTGGCTAAAGTGACTATCATAGCTTCTTCTATTGCTGTCGCCTTTAGAGTTTTTCTAACCGTTGACAGCCAGTCCTCCGCCTCCGTTGGGGATCTGGTCCCCGAGAAAGTTGGAGGGTGGAAGCTTAGAAAGTGTTGCAGTTGTTGATCACGCGCTCGCGCAGCGGCTACACGCTCTACAGGACGCTCCACCCTTTGCACCACCGTAGGTTCCAATGCAGCCACTGGCACAGGGGTTTCAACCCTCGGTTCCACCGCAGGTTCCATTGCAGGTTCGATCACCGGGGCCGCATCTGTATTAGGCGTAGCAGGTTGTGCAAGCCTTTGCGGTTGAGCATTGATCATCGCGAAGACAGCTTCTGCGATTAACCTGATTATCTCAGTAGGAGGAGTGGTCGCTGGCACTTCAGCCGACCCACTACTTTCAGCAGTGTTACGGGGTTGAGACGGCCCCGCACCACTCCTAGTCACCTATAATCGTGTAAGACATAATTTAGTGACTGAAAACATAGCAAACAACAATCGGGGAACGTTCAGGTTCCACAAACAAGTATGTTTTTCATTCCTAAGTGGATACTCTTATTAGTTTTTGTCGTTTTAGGTGAATGCACATCCCGTGCACACCACCCCTTAAAAGGAATTTGTCCCGAATTCGCAATACATGAGAAAGCAGAAAAGGGAGGCTGGCCTTCAAGGGCCAACTCGGCAATAGGGCCATCGCCCACTATTTCCCACTAGTCTCACCTGCACCTGCATAGGAACATTCCACCGAGTGGTGGCAAACAAAGTAACGGTCAGCACAGCTGACCAAATTATAACGACCCCACCCCTTTCCCGGGGTGGCGGAGCTTCTACCCTGCAAGCAAGCCATACTAACACAAGTACTAATATAAAGAAAGTGCAACTACAGAAGGTGAGGTTTCAAGCACAATCAATCTTCTAGGTTGAGCATCAAAAAGGTGGGAACCTAGGTATGCACATGATGTTGGTTGGGTTCACCCGAAGGTTCCCCACAACCGCCTAAACAACCGCATGAGGCTAACAACATCAATTCCATAAAACACTCCACCGTAAGGGCCATTGCCTTAGGTGGGGAAAAGAGCTTTTGGTCGGTCTAGGTAAATCACCTTCCACGACCTCTCCCATGATCACACGGCTTCCATGAGGTAGGGACCTCTTACCGATCTGCATGGAAACGGGTTCGGTTTAGCTTTGCCCGTGCTCTAATCGTCGCGATCTATCACACGACGCGGGTACGACTTCACCTCGGCCCGTAAGGGTTTAGCACTTTCAAGTGCTACACAATTTATAAGCTACGCACCTAACCCCTTCGCAAGGATCTAGGCTTCACAAATACTCAACAAGGTAGGTACAATACGCTCCGCATCAATTTCGTGGTGAAGGTTTGCCTTCATCCAATCTCAAAGCATGGGGCTTTCGTTAGGATCTTCACAAGACACCTACACTTAAATCCCACAATACTATAGATGATTTCACGGAGTCATTCTCCGGCACGCATTCTAGGCTTAACCTAAATGCAACGTTGTAAATCAAACATCACCGATTCGGGCTCACGGCCACGAATAAGCTTCACACAAAATGCCTAAATCCGCACGACTACCAGATTTCTACATGCAAAAATGCCGGGGACGGACACAATCTACCCGGAGTTCCGAAGAACTTGAGGAAATCCTACACTTCACCCAATTGGTGAAAGGGATTCCTCATGCAAGCATAGAGAAATGAAAGAGAGGACAATTGACAAGTCCAAATATCGGGAGGAAGAATCGTTACCCTAGAAGCGTTCTTCTTAGCCATGGATCTGAGATTTCACATGGAGGGAAAGGACCGCACCGGGCTGCACTCTCCAGATCTGGAAACGGCTCGCGAAACGGAGCTTCGGAGCTCAGTCAATGGCGGGATCTCCTCTTCTTCTTCATTGCCTCCCTCTTCTTTCTCTAGCCTAGGAGAGAGAAGAGCCTTGATATTATGAGGATAGAACCCCTCTCAAAAGCCCTAATACCCTCCAGCCATTCATCACAGCCGTTGGATCAAATTCCAAGAATTTTGAACGGCCGGATCATCTTCTCCGTTCATTTTCGCAGAGCAGAATAAACAGTGTGCACGTTCACAGGCGCACGGTCACTGGTCGTGCGCGAAGAACCTCTGGTCGTGCACGTATAGCTTTTCAGCCGACCATATTTCCTCTCAATTAACGCACGATCATGCGCACGATCGCTGGTCGTTCGCGAAGAAGAGGCCACTGGTCGTGCGCGAGGAGCAGGTAGGGAAAATTCAGCCTACTTCGAGCGCCGCACTACCATTCCGCCTACTTCGACAAACTACGATTTTTTGGGTGTTACAGTATCGTATGCCTTTGGCTTGGGCGGAAATGGGCGACACGAAGCCATTGAAGTGTAAAGAGGTAGATGAGGCGAATACATCAATCCAGACAATACCAGAGCGGTTGCTAATTGCCCAAGATACTTATGCGAAGTACTACAATGCAAATTACCGAAACATCGAGTTCTCCATTAGTGACTGGGTATCGAGGATCCGACACTTGAAAAAGCTAATTCTGAGGTACTTAGGACCGTTTGAGATCTCAGAGCGCAATGGGGAAGCTGTCTTCCAGCTTGCTCTATCTATAGAGCTAAGAGGTCTTCATGACGTATTTCACATTTCTGTATTGAGGAAGGCGGTGCAAGAGCCCACGCATATCATTGCAGTCAACAAAGTGCCTGTTGATGGTGGGTTCATGACAAAGGTCAAGAACATTTGCATCGAAGACGTCGAAGTCAGAGAGTTGCAGAACAAATTGATCAGGATGGTAAAAGTCCATTGGTACAATTGCGGGAGACAAGCATTCTCTTGGGAAAGTGAGCAAATGATGCTTACGAAGTACCCCGAGCTATTCCTCTAAGAAACAAGTTAAATTTTGTACTTTACTATTCTTGAAATTTTGGGACGAAATTATTTTAAGGTAGGTGGAGTTGTAACACCCCATTTCCAAATGGAAAGAAAGTCAGCAAAATCGACTTGAAGAAAGCCAGCCATGTCGACTAGAGGTCTAACCAACATGGGTTGTTTATCGGCGAGACCTCAAGACAATATATAGAATATCGTCTTGACGGATTAAGTCTTTTCACCGAAACCTCAAGGAGATATTGAGAATATCATCTTGATGAGTTAAGTCTAGTCGTCGAGACCTCAAGAAAATATAGAGAATATCATCTTAATGGCTTAATTCTTGTCGCTGAGACCTCAAGATGATATAGAGAATGTCATCTTGATGGCATAGTCTTATCATCGAGACCTAAAGACGATATTAGATAATATAGTCTAGACGGCTTAGTCGTGTCGGCAAGTCCTCAAGCAGATATAGCCAATATCGACTAGGAGTCTTCTCTGCCCTATCGTGTGGAAGCCTCAGCATTATCGTCCAGAGTTCTAGTTGATACGACCAGCAAATAGGAGGAATGCTATTTCACCTTTACGGTCACAACACCGTCAAATCTTCTTGGAACTCATGCCTTTTAGGATAGGAATTGTCCCAAAGGTTAAATACGGCGGAGGATAAGACTTTAGGCAATTTTGCCTTAGCCTTTCACTCTCCAAGATCTAGAAAAAGGAAATCCAAGAAATAGGAAGAAGAGTCCATTCAGCCATTGTTGGATCTTCGGAGATCCGAATTGCGAGCTGAGTCAAGATCCACGGAGAGGAACCTACATCAGTCATTCCCATCCGATTGAAATCTTGGATTCATGGCACCAAAGAAATTGGTAAGGGTAACTATCCTTCTTCCCAGTCTTTGGATGTGTTTGGTCCTTCATACACTTTATATGCTTGCATAGGATTGTCTCTATCAATAAATAGTGAAGTGTAAGACTTCCTTTGGTTCTTCGGAACTCCGGATAGATTGTGTCTGTCCCTGGCATATATTGCATATAAAAATCCGGTAGATGTGCAGATTTAGGCATTTTGTGTGAAGCTTACCCATGGCCGTTTGCTCGGATCGGTGATGCTTGATTATGACGTTGCATTTTGGTTAAGCCTGGAATGCATGTCGGAGAATGACTCCGTGGAATATATCATATTATTATGGGACTTGAGATTTAGGTGTATTTTGGAATACCTAATGGAAGCCCCATGGTTGTGTTATTGTTGAACGCAAACCTTCACCACAAATTCGTAGTGGAGTTGACTTAGACCGCCTACGTTGGTTGTGCTTGCGAAGCCTAAGTCCTCTTGTATAGATTAGGTGCATAGCTTGTTATTTTGGTAGAACTTGTATGTGTTGAACGTGCACTGGATGAGGTAAATCAGCACCTGCATCGTGCTGTTAGTGACGATGATTTGAGCAATGGGCACAAGCTGAACTGAACCCGCACCATGTAGTTCAACTCGAGGTTAACCCTCTGGTATGCTGACAGAACATGGGAGAGACTAATTTAGAAGGGTTTTCTCCATTTATAAATGATCAAGCGATAACTAAGTTTCATAGCTTAGATTGGAAGTAGTACTCGTGTGAGGGTACATTGGAAGCATGCCTTGATTGCATGCAATGTGAGATCATGAATACCCACATTTATGATGTGATGAATTAATGTTATGTTAGTCTCAAGCGGTTGCTTAGGCGATTGTGGGCATCCTTCGGGTGAACCCAACAAATATCATTTGCATTCCTAGGTTCCCCTTTCTTTGATGCTCAACCTAGAAGATTGAATGTGCTTGAAACCTCATCTTGTGTAGAGTAGATGCACTTTCTTTATTATATTTCATGTTGCATGTTTGGCTTACTTGTCGGTGAGCGGTGCCCCTCCCCAAAGCTGGCTAGAATGGCCAGGCGAGAGGATCGTTACACAGTTTGTGGTCAGCTCATAGCTGAATCTTGTTTTCCTCTTATTTGTGGATGATGCAGGTGCAGGTGAGTCAAGCGGGAAGTAGCGGGCTGAAGCACAAAGATGTGCTGGCCATCGAAGACCAGCCTATTTACTGCTTTTCAAGTGTTGTCGGCCAGCTTGCCGAATTATGCTTGTATGCTACAGAATGTAAGACATTTGTTGAATGTAAGGTCATAAGGCCATAACTCTAAGTTGATGTCATTCCTGAGTATGTGGACATTCTATTATGTTATTGTTTATTCAAAGCTTCCACTAGTGCTTATATACTATCGTGTATTAATGGTTATTCTATTTATCATCTCATAGCACATAGCTAGTGTATTCAATATGGCGTGGGGTCCCGACCGGACTTATTATTATATTGCTTGTGTACAACCCCATATTCGTCGAGTGGGTCCCCAGGGCCCGAAGGGCCAAGTGGCAGGATATGTGTACAACCCCGATATTCTCCAGGAGATGAGCAAAGATTGAGAGGTCAGCAGGCAGGAGAAGTAACAAGGAAGGCGAGCCAGAGACCATGAAAGGGCCTGCTCGTAGGAGGCAGGCGAGCAAGCCCCTTGGCAGCCGCTCGCATGAAACAAGCGACTCGGTTTCCCGATGGATGCTCACAGAGAGCGGGTGAGCTGGGCTCTCCCCGTCAATTCGCGAGAAGGCATGCGAGCCAGGCTCGCGAGAGGAAGCCTCAGGTGCGGCTCGTCCATCAAGGGTACAGGGATGTTTTTACCCAAAAGCCCTGGGTGGTCTGCGGTTAGCCCCTCCAAACAGCGGAGTTTGGCTGTTGGCAGACCTTTTTCGGCTGCGTATAGTAAGAGTGTAAGGCGGGATTCTGCTATTGGCAGACCAGGCTTAAAAACAATAAATCGGCCTTGAAGGGCACCATTGGAGAGGATTCCAATCAGAGCATTCTGAACTTCCTTCTCCCTAGGTTTCCTTGTCTTAGCTCTCTAGCTCTCCAAGGTGCCCAGTCTCAGCTTTGGCTTGGGAGGGGAAGTGCTCAAAGATCTTTCGGGTTTGTGGTGGGACCTCCTCGCTGTGACTAAGGTCTAAGTCTAGTTCTGAATCTCCAGTCTGCTCCTTCCGAGGGATCAGTAAGGGCTAGCTGCCCCTCAGCTGGTTGAGGGCCCGAGCTTCACAAGAGACCAAGAAATTGGTTTCAACATTTTGGTGCGGTGAGCGTGGAGTGTAGCTAGTCCAAGAAAGCTCCAAGGAAGGGACATGGAAGGAGATGAAGAGCAGGGCGAGGAGTTTTGCGGGTCACCCCCGGTGGTGACGCCAAGGATAATCTCGGACTTCAGGAGGGAAGTCCTCGACACCCTCGGATTCGCCGTCGCAGCGTTGCGAAGCGAGTTCGCGACCCCGGCGCCTCAGGCGTTCCCTCCTCCAGCAGCGGCTGGCGAGAATGCCCCGGAGGAAGGGCTGGAAAGGAAGTGGCCGGGGGTTAGTGCATGACCTGGAGGGGCGAGTGCTGTTTTCCAGCCCGTCGGGCGAGATTCTGCCGAGCGCGGTGTCGGCAAGCTCGGTGCCGACGAGCACGGTGCAGGCAAGTGTGGTTCCAGCAAGCGCGGCGCCCGTAAGTGCAGTTTCGGCGAGTGTGTCTCACGCAAGCATGATTCCAGCGAGCTCAAGCCTGGAGAGGGAGCTCGGGGGGCGAGTGGAGCAGGAAAGGGTGGCAGGTGGTGGGAGCCCCTTTTGCGAGCTGGTGCTTTCCGCACCCGTTCTGGAAGGGTTCAGGGAATGGGACAGGGTCTACTACCACGGCAGGGATGACCCTGTCCAGCACCTGCAGTCATTCAAGGACTCGGTTTCTATCAGGCAGATGTCAGAGAAGGCCAGGGATTGGTTTCATCAACTCCCTGTGGGGTCGATCTACGCATTTGAAGACTTGCGTCGTAGCTTCTTGTTGTGATTCTCGACCTCGAAGAGGAGGAAGAAGGACGTTGATTCCCTCTTCAAGGTTAGGTAGGAGCCCAGGGAATCGTTGGCTCAAGATGCGGATCGATTCCAGGAGGAGGTACTTGTTAAAATTTTTGAAAGACCGTTTAGGAGTAAGCAGGAGTTGTATCAACAAGAGTTATAGCCAAACAACCACAATGCCAAAACAGCAACACAAGAAATATTTATTGAAATAGAACTACTTTACAATGCGAGGTATACATGGCGAGACATGATTCATAAGAATCACGGAGATGAGAAGAACAAACACACCAAAAATGAAACTGGCGGTCTGCCAAAGCAGAGACCTCACAGACCGCAAAAAGGCTCAGGTCGCCCTACCTGCTCTGTTGTACTCCCAGATCGCTTGCACAGTCAGACCGCAGAAACACCTTGAGACCGCGCGAACAGAAGCAGACAAGCTGCACTGCCAGACCACAATCCCAGACCGCACAAACTGAAGCTTATTGGAACAAAGAACTGAAGTTGTCTCCAGACCGCAACTCAGACCGCCTAACCGCTGAAGGTCGCCTGATCACTGAGCTCGCTGCGAACAGCACAAGAACACAATAAACCAGTTCGCTGACAGACAGCAGACGAACTGTTTATTCAAGCCACCGGAAATCACCAAGGAAGGAGACTGCAACCTGCTGACCGCAAACCTGCAAACACAACAACCGGTTAGCTAACATCCAAGTCGCGCGACTTCAAACTTGAGTCCGCAAGAAACAATCCGGGCTCTTGTTCTTATAGTTCTTGTTAGGAATGACGGGCCCTGCACCCCTATTTATAGGCGGATAAACGGATGTCGTCACCGCACAAACCGGGATACAATAACCGCCCATCAGATCGCGAGCGGTCTTATATAACAGACCGCGCGGACACAACTTGGACAAGATCCAGCCCAAGTCCGCAAGACAGCAGCAGTCCGCGCACAAGCCGCGCGGACACAACGACCACCCTTCCTGAGATCGCCTAAGCAGGGACAAACATCTGGCCGACTTGAACCAAGTCGCCAGAATGGCCCAAACAAACCGCTCGGTCAATGCGGTCAACCAAGAACAGGTCGCCCAGAACAAGACCGGAAGAACTCGCAACAGGTTGCCAGAACCAACGACCAAACCAAGAAGCAAACAGGCCGATCATAGCAGATCTCCAGAACAGCAGGGAGAGATCGCAGAACCAAACCGCCAGAGCACCAGCGCAGGCCCTGCGGTCTCTGCGGTCTCCAGCCTTCAGACCGACCGGACTCCCTTCCACTTCACTTCAACAATTTCAACACTCCCCCTTGAAGTGGGAAGTGGAAACTAGCCCGAGCAACTCCCTTAACCGTGTAAACGGTCCCTTCGCCAGCGGCTTTGTGAAGATGTCTGCAACATTGTCCGCACTCCGAACATGCTCGACCATAAGAGATCCTCCCAACACCTTTTCACGAATGAAATGGTGCTCAATCTCTATATATTTGGTCTTCGCGTGATAGACTGGATTGTTAACCAGCTTGAGAGCACTCTCATTGTCCCCGCGTAGCAAAGTGGGACCTCGAACCTCCTGATGAACGTCCTCCACCAACCTCCTGATGAACGTCCTCCACCAACCTCCTGAGCCAAACGGCTTCCTGAGCTGCCAAGGCCGAAGCCTTGTATTCCGCTTCCGTGGTAGATACAGACACCGAGTCTTGCTTCTTGCTGCACCAAGAAATAGCTGTGGGACCCGTCATAAAGACATAACCAGACGTTGATCTCCGATCATCCACGTCTCCCCCATAATTAGCATCCATGAAACCATGTAACTCCAGGCTTGACCCTCTCCTATATAGGAGACCCAAATCAGAGGTCGACTTCACATACTTCAAGATGCCTTTTGCCGCCAGAAGATGAGGTTTCCGTGGTTTCGCCATGTACCGACTCACCTTGCCAACTGCATAAGCAATATCTGGCCTTGTGATTGTCAAGTAGATCAAACTCCCAACCAGAGCTCGGAACACCAACGGTTCAGATAGAACTCTTCCCTCATCCTTCCGAAGTTTATGATGTTGCTCCAGAGGTATAGAGCTTCTCTTCCCTTCCTCCATGCCGAATTGCTGAACAATCCGCTCTGCATAGCCAGCCTGAGAGATGAGCACTCCGCTCTCCCGCCTATGTACCTCGAGTCCAAGGAAATGGTGGAGCTCCCCAGATCCTTCATCTCGAATCTGATAGCAAGCTCAGCCCTGAGTCTTGCAACAGCTTCCTTCGAGTTCCTGGTGACAATCATGTCATCCACATACAGCAGCACAATCACCCGAAGCACCCCCTCCTTTTTGATGAACAAGCTAGAATCAGAGTCTGAAGCAAGGAATCCGCAGAATAAGAGATACTCTGCAATCTTCCCGTACCACGCTCGAGGCGCTTGCTTCAACCCATACAGGGCCTTCTTCAACTTACAGACGTAGTCCGGATACTCCTTCGAGATGAAGCCCTGCGGTTGGAGCATGAAGATATCCTTGTCAATTTCGTCGTATAAGAAAGCAGTCTTCACGTCGAGTTGCCAAATCTCCCAACCACTCGAAGCCGCCAAGGCAATAACAAATCGAACCGAAGTCATCTTTGCCACTGGACTGAACATCTCATCATAATCTTCTCCGTACTGCTGTGAGAACCCGCGAGCTACAAGGCGAGCCTTGTACCGCTCGATACTGCCGTCAGCTTTCTTCTTCAGCTTGAAGACCCACTTGCAAGTGACAGGAGTGGTGCCCTTGGGCTTGGGCACCAGAGACCAAGTCTCGTTCTTCTCGAGAGCTGACATCTCTTCTTGCATCGCAACATCCCACTCTTTCACGCCTCTGGCCTTCTCAAAGCTCGACGGCTCACTTTCTTCCAAGGGACCAACAAAGAAACATGAAACAAAGTTCACCATGTTTCCTCCTGTGTATTGGTCTGGTGGTTGAATAGTCCTCTTCGACCTCCTAAGAGGTTGCCCCTGACTAACCACCTCCTCAGATGCTTCTTCAGAACTAGCTCCTCTACCAGGCAAATTTGGAGCATCGCTCCCCCTGCTTCCAGAACCTGAAGCTTCCGCCTCTGAGCTAGACACAGCTGGAGCTCCTGGTGAAAAAGGCAACTCCACTTGAAGATCTTCAGCAGCCTTCCCTCTTATATCAACCCTGCCCTCTGGTAGCTCAACTCCTGAACTCCCCTTATAGGAAATCACTTCATCGAACACCACATCCCGAGAAACAATTGACCTCCGTGTCTCAGGATCCATGCATCTCCATCACTTCTTCCGCTCATCATACCAGACAAAGACTAGCTTCCTTGCTTTCACATCTAGCTTTGTTCGAAGAGCATCAGGAATATGCACATAGCAGGTTGATCCAAACACCCGAAGGTGTGCAATACTCGGCTTCTCCTTGAACATCAATTCGTGAGGGGTCTTCATGTTGATAGGACTTAAAGGCAACCTGTTGATGACATAAGCTGCACAAAACATTCCCTCTGCCCAGAAGGACTTTGGGATATTCTTGGCATGAAGCCAGCATTTGCAAGTTTCCGTCAAATGACGAATCTTCCTCTCGGCAATGCCATTCTGTTGTGGAGTATGGGCACAAGTGAGCTCTCTCCTGATGCCATGCTTCCTGCAAAAACTTGAGAACTCACCAGAGGTGAACTCCCCACCATTGTCAGTTCTAAGTTTTTTAACCCGCAGGCCAAGCCGGCCATCAACCAGCTCCTTGAGCTCCACAAATTTTGCAAATGCTTCCGACTTCTCCTTCAAAAAGTACACCCAGACATATCTGGTGTAATCGTCAATCAACACCAACATGTATCTGTTGCCTCCAAGGCTTGGGGTGGCAGTCGGTCCCATCAAATCACCGTGGAGGCATTCCAACGGCACTTTGCACCTTGTTTGCGATTTGTCAAATGGAAGTCGATGAGACTTACCAAACTGACATCCTTCGTAGACATGACTGTCTCCATAGGAGGACAAGCTAGGCAAGCCATTGAAAAGGCCCCTTACCGCCATAGCCTTCAATTTGTCCATGCCTACATGCCCCAACCTTTCATGCCAGATGGCCGCGCCATCATTGGTCCTCATCTTATCAACATAGGTACTTGTCGATAAAACGAACAAGTCCTTCACCCGCTTGCCGACATGAACAACATCTCCTTTTATCTCCTGTTGAGTTTTAAGAAACTTCACTTCTGTTGGGCCAAACAGAACGTGATAACCGACATCGACCGCATTGGTCACCGAGAAGAGATTCTTCTTCATACCAGGCACGTGATAAACACTCCTCAACGTGAGTGGACCCTTATCACTGCTCAGAGAGACAACACCTTCGTGTTCTACTGGATGAATAGAATTATCAGCCGTAATGATAGCATTGTTACCTGAGTAAGGCGCCAAAGAAGAGAACTTTGATCCATCCCCGGTGAGGTGATGCCCACACCCTGAATCAACAATCCAGTCCTCATCATAGTTGATGGAAGCCAAGGCCTTAACATGCATCGCCGTTATATTATACACAAGTGCTCCTCCCCATCCAACTTCACTAGACTTTGGCATCTCCTTCTCCACTGCATGTCCCGGCTGAAGATTCACCCTGCAACCTTTCTTGAAGTGCCCGGTCTTATTGCATCTAAAGCACCTCGGTCCCTCTCCTTTCTTCTTCCCATCAGACTTAGGAGCATAGCCCCTATCTTGCTGACCTGAAGTGGAGGGTCCATCATGACCCGGCTTCTTCTTCTCCCATTTCTTCTTCTTCTTCCCAGAGAACATCACATCACTTTCTCCCCCGGAGATAGAAACCCCCGCCATCTGTCTTGCTAAACTTTCTTGCGAAGCAAGAAGGTTCTCCAGCTCCAACAACGACGGTTGATTTTCCCAACCCTGAACTGAAGTCACAAAGGCAAGATACTCCTCCGCAACCCGCGGATGATATGCCTCTTCAGTTTTACCCAGAGATTGGCTCATCAGGGTCCAATGCAAAAATCTCTGCCGTGAGGTTCTTCATCTTGAGGAAGAAGGTAGAAACAGAAAGATCACCTTGAGAGGCTTTCGCCAACTCATTTTCAAGATACTGTAGCCTCGCTACATTCCTCTTATTGAACAACCCATCCAAGGATGTCCAAATCTCAGCAGCAGATTTACATCCAATGATGTGATCAAATAGCTCCGGTGAGATAGCCCTCTTGAGAGTGAACTCTGCCTTAGCATTCCTCCTCCTCCAAAGTCTCACCTCTGCCATATTATCTCCTGCTGGAAACACCTCAAGTGTGTCTTCTCCTCCAACTACCTCCCATAGATCCTCTCCAAGCAAGTAACTCTCCATACACGACTTCCACTTTTTAAAGTTAGTCGATGTGAGGAGTTCAATACCAAGACCTCTTGCGTATCCACCTTCCATTGCAATCTATGTGGTCTCTTCTTCACAAAGACGACGGCAATTCTAGTTGATCACTGCTTATCCACTCCAGGAACCTCCCTCTGATCCATGTTAAAATTTTTGAAAGACCGTTTAGGAGTAAGCAGGAGTTGTATCAACAAGAGTTAAAGCCAAACAACCACAATGCCAAAACAGCAACACAAGAAATCTTTATTGAAATTGAACTGCTTTACAATGCGAGGTATACATGGCGAGACATGATTCATAAGAATCAAGGAGATGAGAAGAACAAACACACCAAAAATGAAACTGGCGGTCTGCCAAAGCAGAGACCGCACAGACCGCAAAAAGGCTCAGGTTGCCCGGCCTGCTCTGCTATACTCCCAGACCGCTTGCACAGTTAGATCGCAGAAACACCTTGAGACCGCGCGAATAGAAGCAGACAAGCTGCACTGCCAGACCGCAATCCCAGACCGCACGAACTGAAGCTTATTGGAACAAAGAACTGAAGCTGTCGCCAGACCGCAACTCAGACTGCCTAACCGCTGAAGGTCGCCTGATCACTGAGCTCGCTGCGAACAGCACAAGAACACAATAAACCTGTTCGCTGATAGACCGCAGACGAACTGTTTATTCAAGCCACCGGAAATCACCAAGGAAGGAGACCGCAACCTGCTGACCGCAAACCTGCGAACACAACAACCGGTTAGCTCACATCCAAGTCGCGCGACTTCAAACTTGAGTCCGCAAGAAATAATCTGGGCTCTTGTTCTTACAGTTCTTGTTAGGAATGACGGGCCCTGCACCCCTATTTATAGGCGGATAGACGGATGTCGTCACCACACAAACCGGGATACAATAACCGCCCATCAGATCGCGAGCGGTCTTATATAACAGACCGCGCGGACACAAAACTTGGACAAGATCCAGCCCAAGTCCACAAGACAGCAGCAGTCCGCGCACAAGCCACGCGAACACAGCGACCACCCTTCCTGAGATCGCCTAAGCAGGGACAAACATCTGGCCCACTTGAACCAAGTCGCCAGAACGGCCCAAACAAGTCTCCCTGTCAATGCAGTCAACCAAGAACAGGTCGCCCAGAAAAAGACCGGAAGAACTCGCAACAGGTCGCCAGAACCAACGACCAAACCAAGAAGCAAACTGGCCGATCATAGCAGATCGCCAGAACAGCAGGGAGAGATCGCAGAACCAAACCGCTAGAGCACCAGCGCAGGCCGCGCGGTCTCTGCGGTCTCCAGCCTTCAGAACGGTCGGACTCCCTTCCACTTCACTTCAACAATTTCAACAGTACTGCTCACCCAGGAGATGCCTGGGTTTGCCCTCCAGCTCTCCTTCATGGTTGGGCTGAGGGAAAGTTTCTTCAAGATGGGATTGAAGAGGAAGGCCCCCGTCTCCTACGAGGAGTTGATTGAGAGGGTGGCAGAGGAAATCGAAGGGGAGGAGGCCAACCTGGAGCTCACCAGGAGGCTAGCAAAGCTCAGTGAGCAGGAGTTTAGGCAGCAGGAGGTGCAGAGAAGAGAATAGCCCAGGGCACCAGAAGGGGGATGGAGGCAGCAAAGCGGAGGAATGCAAGGCCAAGGGAGAGGTTATGCCCCGGGAGGGGGTAATTTCCATGGGGGTCAGGGAAGACCCTATCAGTTGGGATGGAGGCAGGGTCCGAGAGAAATGCCTCCCCCGCCTCTGAATGCGATGATAATAGGTAGAGGAAGAGCAAGGGGTGGAGTAGGGGCAGCATCCCGAAAGAGGAATAGGGGGTGGAAGTCGAGAGGGGGGAGGTGACATTTCCATATTGTGACTTCCATGATGAGGAAGGTCACACGACGGCCACATGCCCGGAGTTCTTGGAGATGAAGAGGGCCAGAGCGCCAGCGCCGGGTCAGCAGCAGCAGGTGAGGATTGAGGAGGTCTTGCCTCGGGATGATGAGAAGGAAAGGTGCGAAGATAGGGTCAATTTGGGGACCCGAGGAGGGATCAGAGTGATCCACGAGGGTGTAGGGGTTGAGGCAACCCGCAAGGCGAGCCTGTTGGATCGGTCGGCGCCTTTAGAGGTGTGGGTGAATAAGGGTTTTCAAAAACTTTATATTTTATTTAGAAAACTTTGGAATATTGCAATAATAAAACAAGAAGTCATGTAAAACAAAAAGAGAGACAAGCTTTATTGATATTAAATAAGTTTTACAAAACTTGAACTCAATGGCGCTAGAGATCGGAGGCGAATAATAAAAACTCTTTTTCATTTTCTATACCGACTCGTATCCCCACGAACCGGTTGGCTTTAGCCGATCTCTCCCCAGATACGGCCTCAAGCCGCTCTAGCCAATCTATCCCCAGAAAGGCCTCGAGCACCCCCTAGACCTAGCCTAGATCTAGTCGCCAACACGAGGCGAATTTCAGCCCTAAGTCCTACCCCAGACCTAGTCGCCAACACGAGGTGATTTAACTTAAACGATTACAAGAAAAGATGTGAAATGAAAAAGACAATAATATAAAAACTCCCTCTATTTGGATCTCATGGAGAAGTAGACGAAGACGCAGAGTATTATCGTAGTCGATGGGGTCTTTCGTCACGATGATGAAGCGTGTTGAAATCTTCTCCACGGATCTCCTTAAGCCTTCATGGATTTGTGGGAGTATCACTCTGAATCTTCCTCTCTCTGCTGTGGCACAAAGCTCTGGAGTTTGGGATTATAAGAGGATGAAAAAGACGGAGCCAAAGCATCCAATTTATAGCCTTCACGCTACCGCCGGCGCTAGCGCTATCGTCGGCGCTAGCCCGGATTAGGAAACGTTTTGCACGGCAGGATCTTCAATCCGCGGCAACATTTTGCTCTATGACTCTTATGCGCTATGCTACCGCCAACGCTAGTAGCTACCGTCGGGCGCTAGCTCTTTCTAAAAACACCGCCGGAATCGCGCTAATCATCGCTAGCGCCGGGCGCTATCGCTACCGCCGGAGCTAGTGAGCCTTTTCGAATTTTGGCTTCAATTTTGGGGGCAGTCATCATGAGTACTCCTTGAGTCATATGGACTATGTTGACGTGCACACTTGAACACACAAGATCAAATACACATAGGATTTGTTATTCTCAAACCTAGGAGATGCGGAAGACCATGTTCCAACAAACTCCCCCTTTTGATAATAACAAATCCATTAATGATAAAACAAAGCAATAATAAATAAGCATGATGAGACTATACTTGTGTGTGTATGAGAGTGATGACTTTAGGATAATTATTGATTTTAGCATTTAGAATTGCTCCACCTAAATACTTGCTCCCCCTATGTGAATGCTCCCCTAATATGTATGTTATCAACTTAATCAATCATGTTGGGTTTGCATTTTGATAGCGGATTATATTTATCATGTTAGTTCTCCCCCTTTTGCATTTTATCATGTTAGTTCTCCCCCTTTGTTATTAGCAAAAGTGGGTAGGGATGCACCACAGAAAAGTTGGATAATAAAGGCATGATCGAGCTTCTGAGTGAAAAGGAAATGATAAGGAGTTTTAGAGCCACTTGTTAGAATAATTTTTGTATAAATATATCAGAGTTTTTAGTTTGAGCAAAAGTAATGATTTCCCCTTTATATAAGAGTTTTAAGCATAAAAAAATAGTGATTTCCAAGTAACCAATCTACCCAGACAATACGTCTACACCCTAGCCCCGTACTAAGTGACGGATGGGCATGAGGAGCTGCAAACAAGCCGTAGGTTGGGGTGTTAGTCCCATATGCAAACACTAGACACACACTTAACCTAACACTCTTTCCCCCCAGTGCCTCGCAAGGCCCCACTGGAACCCTCCCCGGTTAAGGACAAGACATGAATAGATAAGGTTATCTAATGTCTACAACCCTACGCCCCCGCTATGGTGAGAAATGAAGTCATGGATAACAATTATTGGAAACATTAAGCATTTAAATCTAATGGGAAGTTTCATAGCATATGGATTTTATTTAAAAATAAAATACTCTTAGCTATATTGAAATTCATGAATGAATCAGAGTTTGAGCATTGCGGAAGAAAAAAAGAAATATCATAATACTAAATAAGAGTTTAAGTTCAAAAAGGAGATGTTTTTGAATTTCAAAGTGAACTTTTTATAAAGATAAGAGTTGAAGCATTTTCGAATAAAGAAACAACATCCTTTTAGCAATTACAAGTAAGAGGTAAAATTTGATTTGAAATTCAATAAGAAGAGGATGTTTTTATAAGCAATATTTTACTTGTTGGAGTGTTTAGCATGAAAGTTTTCAGAGAAATAAATCAGAGTTTTTAGCATAAAAATGATATGCGTGTTAGAATAACTAATATAAATTTTACCAAGCAAGTCTACTACTTGTTTTTAAGAAAAAAAATTGAGATTTAAGACTTGATATAAGCATGAAAGTGCAAGGTAAAAGTTATATGGTGGTGATGCGGAAGACTTGTAGAAATAAATGAAACATCTTATTGTAATCAATAATAATCCATAAAAAGATATATGAGTTTAATTTCAAAAAGAAGATGTTTATGAAATCATATTTCAATGAAAATCTTTTATGGTTGACAAAAATAACCAAGCATGAAATAATACAATCACAAAGAGATTACTACAATGTTATTTCAATTCACAATTTCAAGTCATACCAAACATTGTAGAAAGCATGTTAGGTTATCTAGTGCATTTCATAAATAAAAAGTAATATTTAATTATCATTAGGATCCAATACTCATGAGAAGAAGTGTTATGGAAGATAATGATGTGCAAATAAGTGTATTTTTGAGGAGAGCAAACAAATGTTTTAATCAAAAATACAAGTAATATGTAAAGTAAGAAGCACAATAAAACACAAATAAGATTACTTCCACACACTTTAATGCACAAAAAAAATGTACAACTACCAAGGTGCTTTGCACACACAATGCTCATCAAGACTTATCAGGGTGCAAAGTAGTGCTTGGGGGATCACATATTTTATTTTGAATTTTGAGACTAGTGATCCGGTGTACTTAAGAGAAAGTGGTTTTTCTTATTTTTGAACGAACGATTTGATTTGCACAAGACACTTTATTATTCTTTCCAAGGTGCTCAACCTCACAATGCTCATTAAGACTTATCAGGAGGTTCAAGTAGTGCTTGGTGGAGTTATCTTTGTCATTTATTTTATAATTTTGTTTTGTACAAAGTTCTCCGAATACACTTGTTTTGCAAATCAATAGATTTTATAAAAAAATATACCCACTTTTCTTAATTTTTAAGAGTGCAAAAGAAGGAGTGTAGGTAAGATACTTGTGCAATTTTAATTTATTTGTACTAATACAAAACATACACAAGCATTCTTAGATTAAATGCATATGTAGACAATGCCAAAATAAGTGAGTGAATAAATATCATTATCAAACATAAAGTATTTCTTATACTTAGAGGCATGCTAAGCTTGATCCTACACAACTTTTAAACTATAATTGATGCACATTTGAATAGATATATCAAAGCATAAAGAAAGACAATGTCCAAAGTAGTTTGAAGAGAAAATTTGTAACATTATAGAAGTTCTAAATAATAGATTACATCATGCTTGATTTTCAATGAAGTTCATACAATATTTTTGATATTTTTAAAGAGTAATTTTTATTTAAAGTTTGAACTCATAAAATTGATCTTGGACTTCCCGAGGACTACCTTGTGAGAAGTTCGCCCGGTACTAGGTGATATGATGGGATGATTGCCGAAATCACCCTTTCGCAAGATACATAGAAAAGTTAAGTTCAGAAGAATAATTTTGATACTTGTTTTTGTTTTGTTTTATATTTTTGTAGTTGATTTTTACAAATAAAAGCATATTTTTGTAATTTTTGCTTTTGTAATTTTTATATTTGATTTTTGCATAAAGATGAACTTTAAATAAAGGAAACAACACAAGCAAAAAAAAACAAAACATATTTTTTGTAATTTGGTTTTTGTAGTTTTGTAATTGATTTTTCAAAAAATAAAGAAACACAGAAGTGCAAAACTAAGTAGAAAATATAGATTTATATATTTTAAGGGATTTTTAGAAATTTAAAAAATATAGAAAAATGAACATGGACGCTAGCGCCTGCGGTAGCGCTAGCGCGGGAGACAGTGAACGATTTTTTAGGATTTTAGAAATTTTGATTGGTGGTCTTGATTAGGTGTCGCAATAGTAGTTCCATGCTAAAGTTGCAGATTTTTAGGAGATGTTTTGGATGGTCCAAATTGCATGAAACGTTAGCGATTTCTTATACGACTTGACAAATAATCATTGCACGAGATATATTTAGTTATGTTTTCATTTTGACTTTTCTAAAGACTTGTGCTTTTAAAAAAATAGGAAATGAAAACCCAAGATATCATGTTTGAACAAATCAAATATGCATGGTTTCGGTGAACAAGGAGTAATGTTCACGCAAATAGCAACATGGATATGCCCTGACATATAAAACCTAACATAGATATAAATATTATTTAGGTGACAATGTTAGTACGATAAATTTGAGATTAATGTTATGCCAAAGTTTGATTGTGTTTCAACTTAGAGACCTAGAATGGAGTGACAATTCTATTTGATTTGATATCAAAATGATTCAAAGGTCTAAACTAGAAATAAATCACAATACACACATAATATACCATAACACCAACCATGGTAAGCAATTATAATGTCAATTGTTATCATATAATTTGTGATAGTTGTTTATAGATGATTCTTGATATGAATTATAATTTTAGAGATGTTTAGCAAACGATATTACTAGATCATGGTGGTGTTTGTGAATTCAATATTCATTATGAAGATAACTTCTTTCAACACATTTTAGTGATTTTCATTTAATTAAGAATTTTGAATATATATATGTGATTTTTTGATAGGTGAACAATAGTGATGGTTTAGATCATGTTTGACATCAAGGAGAGAACACAATATAATTTTTTGTTGTGAACAATGACACCCATATTGAAAGTTGAGCTTTTATTTAAATCTTGAATTTTCTTTTAGATCAAGTTATTTCACTAAACCACTTGTTGGTGAAGGCTAAGAATCTTAATAGCCTAATAACCAGATTTAATTTGAAATATCTTATAGCAAATTTAGAGTTTGATTCATATGGATAATATAAGATATTTATAATAATAAAAGATAGGTCATCAAAATAAAAATATGATTTTGAATTTTGATCAAAAATGATTTATAAACTCATTAAGCTAGATAAAATCATATTTCCAATACTATATAGGATGACCATGGCATGATTGTTTAAAAAGAACACAAAAAGAAAAAGATAGAAAAGACATTAAAGCACATCATGAAGTAGAAATTTGTGTATTTCATTTTAATTGATTTCTACTTCATGCAAATGATGGGATACTAATGAATAAGAGATTTAGGTATCCAAAGAGGACCGGGATTGACGGTTCCTTTGGGTACCCAAATACATCGTGTTTTCTTTTGGGGAGATATGTTTGAATGGGCCCTTTCCTTTGACATTAATGTGTCATTCTTAAGTATGGGTTTCCATTCGAACCATGAAAAAAATGTAATTTTAGTTTTTCAAATTTCCATAATCATTACTCTTGAATTTATTATATAATGGAAATTTGTTTTCATTTGAATTTAAGTTGGGAAAAGAATGTGATGAATGGATCCTTGCATTTAAGTTTTCATTTTTGCTTTTTGGTCTCCATTCAAGACTTGGTTTATGATTTCCAAAAGCTTTTTGTTTCTTATTCCCAATATTAGGTTTAAGTAAGATATTCATATTTGTATTCATCTTGCTTTTGGATATTGTTTGATTTTGTATTTACAATTTTCATAAGTAAGTTGATTTTTTATTTTAATTCATCATTTTTAATTTTTAAATTATGTCTAGCTTTATTATAAGTGATTGTGGTATTTTTAAGAATGGAAACAATTGAATCAATATGATCTTGATAGTTGTTTCTATATTCATCAAATGTTTCATCCATCTCTTTAATTTCAATTTTATATTCTTTACACTTAACACAATCATTTATCAAAGATGAATTTTCTAAATATAATTTTTCATTTTGTTCTTTTACAAAAATAATTTGTTTTTCAAGTTCCTTAAATTTTTCTTTAATATTATTGCAATCAAGACAAGGTTTTGTATTTTCAATTGAAGTGACATGAGTAAAGCTAGATAAATCAGATTTTGATACTACTTTAACTTTTGCTTTTCAATTTTTATTTTCTAAGCGCAATTTGCAATTTGCATTTTTTAGTTTCTTAAGTTTGCGCTTTGTAATTTGTAGCAATTGTAAAGTAGAAATGAAAGTACAAGCGATGAAGTTTGATTTCCTTACATTGCTTTTGGATGAGGGAGGATTTGAACATAATGTTCCTTTGTCTTCTTCTTGGCACTCCTCTTCCAAAAGTAAGATTGCTTCATCTCTTTCCTTTGATGTGTGCTCCATTGATTCGTCATGAGGAGGGCATTCTTGATGATTTGTGCACGCTTGCATATTCTCTGGTTCTTGCGATTGTTCCATACCTGTAGATGGAGAATCATACATTTCTTCAAGAAATTGCCATACTTTATATGCACTTGAAAAACAATATATCAATTTGAAAATTTCATTAGATAGACCGCAAAACAAATAGTGTTTAGCTTTTGCATTTAATTGAAGTTCTTTTTTATTTAATTCATTTGCGGGTCTTGCTATTGCTAAATTCCAAACTTCGATCTCTAAACTTTTAATAAATTTTTCAATTAAGATTTTCCATCCTTTATAATTTGTCCCTTCAAATAAAGGTGGTGCAAGTGATTTTTCCTCTTCACAAAAATCTCCCCCACTAGTAGAAGCGAGATCATGAGACGCCATTATTCCCGGTTGTTAAGCCGATTGGAATAAAACCGCTCTGATACCACTTGTTGGATCGGTCGGCGCCCTTAGAGGGGGGTGAATAAGGGTTTTCAAAAACTTTATAGTTTATTTAGAAAACTTTGGAATATTGCAATAATAAAACAAGAAGTCAAGTAAAACAAAAGAAGAGACAAGCTTTATTGATATTAAATAAGTTTTACAAAACTTGATCTCAATGGCGCTAGAGATCGGAGGCGAATAATAAAAACTCTTTTTCGTTTTCTATACCGACTCGTATCCCCACGAACCGGTTGGCTTTAGCCGATCTCTCCCCAGATACGGCCTCAAGCCGCTCTAGCCAATCTATCCCCAGAAAGGCCTCGAGCACCCCCTAGACCTAGCCTAGATCTAGTCGCCAACACGAGGCGAATTTCAGCCCTAAGTCCTACCCCAGACCTAGTCGCCAACACGAGGCAATTTCACTTAAACGATTACAAGAAAAGATGTGAAATGAAAAAGACAATAATATAAAAACTCCCTCTATTTGGATCTCTTGGAGAAGTAGACGAAGACGCAGAGTATGATCGTAGTCGATGCAGTCTTTCGTCACGATGATGAAGCGTGTTGAAATCTTCTCCACGGATCTCCTTAAGCCTTCATGGATTTGTGGGAGTATCACTCTGAATCTTCCTCTCTCTGCTGTGGCACGAAGCTCTGGAGTTTGGGATTGTAGGAGGATGAAAAAGATGGAGCCAAAGCATCCAATTTATAGCCTTCACGGTACCGTCGGCGCTAGCGCTACTGTCGGCGCTAGCCCGGATTAGGAAACATTTTGCGCGGCAGGATCTTCAATCCGCGGCAACATTTTGCTATATGCCTCTTGTGCGCTATGCTACCGCCAGCGCTAGTAGCTACCGCCGGGCGCTAGCTCTTTCTAAAAACACCGTCGGAATCGCGCTAATCATCGCTAGCGCCGGGCGCTATCGCTTTCGTCGGCGCTAGTGAGCCTTTTCGAATTTTGGCTTCAATTTTGGGGGCAGTCATCATGAGTACTCCTTGAGTCATATGGACTATGTTAACCTGCACACTTGAACACACAAGATCAAATACACATAGGATTTGTTATTCTCAAACCTAGGAGATGCGGAAGACCATGTTCCAACAGAGCCTCCATACCAACTACCACCGGAGCGTGGCTTCGACATCCAAAGCCCCACCCCCGGCAGAAAATTACTTTCTCTCACAGGGACATGCTGGGTCATGAAGACCCTTTCTACGATGTGTTGGTCATCCAGACCGCCATTGAGAACTTCACGGTGTCTCGGAAGCTCAGTCAATGTCATCTTCAAGAAGGCGTTCGATGAGATGAAGGTAAAGACCAAGAGGGTGTTGGCCTCAGATGGCCCTTTGTTCGGGTTCTCCAGGGAGAGGAAGGAGGTAGAAGGGGGAGTGGGGCTCCATGTGGTCCTGGGGGGCAGTCTCGGAATTGGCGCTTTGTCATAGTGGATGCCCCCAGCAGCTATAGTGTCATCTTCGGACGGCCGCTTATCAGTGCTTTCCGCTGCGTCCCCTCCACCTTCCACCAATGCCTCAAGTTCAACTCGGGAGGAGTTCAGGTTCGAGTAAGAGGGGACCCAAAGGTAGCGAGGTAGTGCTACGTGACGGTTGTGAACACCATATCCTGGATAGCCAAAGTAGAGGAATGGGATCGGGAGATGGGGGAGCCGGTAGGTCTCAGGGAGGAGGCAGAGGAGGAAAGAAGGGGAGAAGGAAAAGCCCAAGGGGGAGAGGCAGAGGAGCAGATGGAGGAAGGAAGGGAGGAGAAGAAAGAGGAAGGGGGTCAGGCCCGGGAAAAAGGGCGGAAGAACTGATGGTAATCAGAGAAGAAAGAAGGGAGGAGGAAGCCGAAGCATTCGCTAGCGGCAAGGGGAAGGAAGGCGATTGGGGAGAGCAGTCCCGGCTGGAGTCCGTGGATGAGGTTGTGGAGCTCGAGGTCACCACACGGGCTGTGGTGGTGGAGAAGGTCCGAATCAGCGGAGAGCTCAGCCTGGAGGAGGAGGAGAAAATCCTATCCTGCGTGCAGAAGAACGTGGACGTCTTCGCTTGGAGCGCGGCAGAGATGCCCAGGATTGATGCAGATGAGGCATACCACCGTCTCAACCTCGATCCCGGCTCTCGACCCATCCGCCAAAAGAAGAGAGCCATCTCCTGTTGAATCCAAATTTGTCCCCAAGTCCTCGACGCTCGATCCAGGAGGAAAGAGAGGGGGTAATGGTCGAGTAGCTGGTAACTTGAGTCGCAAATGAAGAGCTGAGTGAGAGAGAGGAAGAGAGGGCTGCTAGCTTGCGTCGAGGCCAGACTTCGCCCGTCGCGGCAAAAGCCACTCCTGCGACGGGCTTTCCCTTTATTTATCAACTTGTATTACAGCTTCCTATTTTAGGTACATGGAAACAGAATGACTACATAAGAATGACAAATAAGAAAAGTAAGCCGCCCGGGCTATTTGCTGAGGCCGCCCGGACTGTTCGCTGAGGCTGCCCGGGCTATTTGTTGAGGCCGCCCTGACTGTTTGCTGAGGCCGCCTGGCCTGTTCGCTGAGGCCGCCCAGCCTGTTTGCTGAGGCCTCCTAGACTGCTTGCTGAGACCATCTGGATTGTCTGCTGCTAAGTGCAGTCTGGCTGTTTCTAGCCGCCAGTTTAGTCCTCCACTTGCCCGTCCACTTGTTCATGCTGAGGGTCTTATTTATAGGCTCTGGGTCGATGTCATCACCGCCGGTGAGCTGGTGACCGGAGCTCTACCCGCGCGGTCTGAAAGATGGAGATCGCCACCTTGGCGGTTTGAAGTAGGAGGCGGCCACTCTGGGCGGTTTGACGAAGGCCGCCCCTATGGGCGGTTTGAGGAAGACCGCCCCTATGGGTGGTTTGAGGAAGACCACCCCCAAGATGGGCGATTTTACGAAGGCCGCCCCTATGGGCGATTTGAGAAAGACCGCCCCCAAGCTGGGCGATTTGACGAAGCCTTCCCTATGGGCGGTTTGTGGAAGACCGCCCCCAAGCTGGGTGGTTTGACGAAGGCCGCCCCTATGGGCGGTTTGAGGAAGACCTCCCCCAAGCTAGGCGGTTTGACGAAGGCCGCCCATATGGGCGATGTGAGGAAGACCGCCCCCAAGCTGGGCTGTTTGACGAAGGCCACCCTTATGGGCGGTTTGAGGAAGACTGCCCCCAAGACGGGCGGTTTGACGAAGCCCGCCCCTATGGGCGGTTTGAGAAAGACCGCCCCAAGATGGGTGGTTTGATTAAGGCCGCCCCTACGGGCGTTTTGAGGTAGACCGCACCCAAGCTTGGTGGTTTGAATCCTCTTAACCGCGTAACCTGTAAGAGAAAGGTAGAAAAAAACTCCTAGGAAAGGATCACCGATTTCTGGGTCAACATAGTCGACAAGCTGGAAGGCTCCATCAGGGAGGAGGTGGGCAAGCTCCTCCGAGCAGGTTTTGTATCAGAGATCCAGTACCCAGACTGGGTCTCCAATGTAGTTATGGTGAAAAAGGGGGGAGGTAAGTGGTGAATGTGTGTTGATTTCTCACTACTTAATAAATCATGCCCCAAGGATTGCTACCCCTTGCCTAGAATCGACGCGCTGGTTGATTCAGCCGTCGGTTTCTCTATAATGTCTTTTTTAGATGCATTTTCAGGTTATCATCAAATCCGCATGCACACCCCCCCTCCCAACGTCAAGGACGCCTCCTTCATAATGGGGGATGGGTGTTATTGTTATAAGATGATTCCCTTTGGGCTCAAGAATGCAGGGGCCACATATCAATGAATGACGGACAAGGTCTTCCGAGAGCCGAAGGGAAGAAATCTGGAGGTCTATGTTGATGATCTCATGATAATGAGCCGAGACTTCGAGTCCCACCTCCGAGGCCTCAAAGAGACCTTTGGGACCTTGCGGAAGTATAAGATGAAGCTCAACCCCCTGAAGTGTGTCTTCGAGGCTAGCTGGGGAAAGTTCCTAGGTCACTTGCTCACCCTAACAGGGGTAGAGCCTAACCAAGATAAAGTTAAAGCAATCATGGAGTTGGGGTCACCAAGAAATTTGAAGGAGGTTCTGAGTCTCATGGGAAAATTGGTCGGGCTCAGTAGGTTCCTCTCTAAGGCAGGTGAGAAGTGTGCACCCTTCTTCAAGGTGCTAAGGGGAAACAAAAAATTTGAATGGACCTCAGAGTGTGAGGAAGCTTTCCAAGCTTTGAAAGAGCAACTCACGCAGACACCTCTACTCCATGGGCCAAGACAAGGAGAGGATCTATCCCTATACTTGGGGGTAGGATCTGACGCAGTAAGTTCGGTGTTGGTCTGGGAAGAAGGGAGAAGGTAGTTTCCAATCTACTACGTCAGCCGAGTGCTGAGGAAGGCGGAGCTCCGATACCCCATTTTATAAAAGTTGGCCTTTGCATTGGTGGTATCGGCCCGGAAGCTCCGACATTATGTCCAAGCGCATTCGATCAAAGTGGTAACTAACCACCCACTTTGTAAAGGCATAGAGGGGGTGGAGCACTCGGGGAGGCTGGCAAAATGGTCCATGGAGCTGAGTGAGTTTGACATCGCGTTTGTGCCTAGGTTGTCAATCAATGCACAAGCGGTGGCAGATTTCACGGCAGACTATGCAACCAATGTGGGGGAGCATGAATCACCTCCCCTGGTGGCATGGAAGATGCTGGTGGATGGTGCGTTAGGGAAACACTCCTATGGAAGAGGAATCATCCTGATAAGCCCCCAAGGGACCAAGATTGAATAAGACGAGTACGAGGAAGTGATAGCGGGCCTGCGGCTGGCCCAGGAGCTGGGAGTACAAGACGTGGAGGTCTCAACGGACTCCATGGTGGTGGCATGCCAAGTCAAGGGGGAATTCAAAGCAAAGGAGTCGACCCTCCAACGATACCTGGAGAAGGCCAAGGGGGTCATCGGGCAGTTTCACACTTTCTCCATCAAGCATGTGCCAAGGGAGAAGAGCAGTCTTGCGGACCTCATAGACAGGTTTGGCCCTCGAGCTGGGGGGACAACATCAGAACTCTTCCGACCTTCCATCGAGGAAGGGGAGCTGATGGAGGTAGATCAACGAGTATCATGGATGGACCCTTTCATCGCCTTCCTGACATCGGGGAAGTTCCCTGAAGGGGGCGCGGATAAACGATGCTTCAGGTATAGGTCGGCTTATTATTCCCTGCATGTTGGGGGACTATACAGGAAAACACTCTTGGGGCTCCTGGCCCGTTGTGTATCAGAGGAGGAGGTCCCGAGAGTCCTAGAAGAAATCTACTCGGGGGAATGTGGCAGTCACTCCGGGAGCTGAACCATGGAAGGTAGAGTGTTGAGGCAAGGCTACTTTTGGCCTACCCTCAGCAAGGATGCAGTGGAGTTCGCAAGGAAATGTTCAAAGTGTCAGCTGTTCGCTCCTCTCCAGCTCCTGCCAGCTCAAAGACTCTGAACCATCACATCTCCCTAGCTCTTCGCTATATGGGGTTTGGACCTGGTAGGCCCTTTCCCGCAAGCTAGTGGCCAAAGGAAGTTTTTATTGGTGATGATTGATTACTTCTCCAAGTGGATAGAAGTAAAGGTGCTGGCCAAGGTAACGTCCCAAGTGGTAAGGAATTATGTGTTGGGTGAGATAATTTGCAGGCATGGGCTCCCACTGCAATAGTGATGGACAATGGGCGACAATTTGCCAGCGAAGAGTTTGTCAGTTTCTGCACCCAACTCGGCATAGACCTCAGGTTCGCGTCGGTCCACCACCCGAGGAGTAATGGTCAGGTGGAGGCAGCGAACAAGATAATTGTCAACCTACTCAAGAAGAAAGTGGAGAATCTCAGGGGCAACTGGGTAGAGCAGCTGCCCTCGGTCCTTTGGGCCTTGAGGACTACTCCAAATTCTGCCACCAGGGAGACTCCGTTCAAACTCTCTCACGGGTCCGAGGCCGCCCTCCCGATAGAGTTTGAGGTGAAAACCCCCAGGGTGGTCGCCGCGGGCGAAGGGGATGAAAAATAGCTAGTGGAAAATGATGAAGAACAAAGGCTGTCCATGGACCTAGTAGAAAAGCTCTGAGACCTCGCTACTGTTTGGCAGGAGGAAGTCAAGAGGAGGATGGCCAAGTACTTTGATCAACATATCCGAGTAAAATAGTTCGAGAGAGGGGACTTGGTCTTGAAGAAGGTAGATGCGGTAGGGAGAGGGGCCGTTGTAGGTAAGATTGAGCCCAACTGGGAGGGGCCTTACATTGTAAGTGATGTGCTCAAGTATGGAGGGTACCAACTCCAGGATGTGGAAGGGGTACCTCTCGACCGAGCCAGGAGTGGGGATGATTTGAAGTGATTCTATCCTTAAAAATTTTATAACTGACTTGTCGTATGTTTCATTCTCCATACAAAGATTTTGAAGTTGTTTTTCAGTAGGAATCTACAAGTGTTGGCGTTGGATTGCCCCAGATCGATTCTGATGTCGGGATCTCATAGACGGTGGGTCAGGTTGATCTCTGGAGAGGCTGGCAAGGTAATAAGTGTTGGCGCTGGATTGCCCCAGATCGATTCCGCTGTCGGGCCCTCATAGACGGTGGGTCAGGTTGATCTCTGGAGAGGCTGGCAAGGTAACAAGTGTTGGCGCTGGAGTGCCTCAGATCGATTCCGCTGCCCGACTCTCATAGATGGTGGGTCAGGTTGATCTTTGGAGAGGCTGGCAAGGTAACAAGTGTTGGCGCTGGAGTGCCCCAGATCAATTCCGCTGCCGGGCTCTCATAGACGGTGGGTCAGGATGATCTCTAGAGAGGATGGCAAGGTAACAAATGTTGGCGCTGGATTGCCCCAGATATATTCTGTTGCCGGGCTCTCATAGATAGTTGGTCAGGTTGATATCTGGAGAGGCTGGCAAGGTAACAAGTGTTGGCACTGGATTGCCCCGGATCGATTTCGCTGTCGGGCTCTCATAGACAGTGGGTCAGGTTGATCTCTGGAGAGGCTGGCAAGGTAACAAGTGTTGGTGCTGGTGTGCCCCAGATGATTCCGCTGATTGGCTCTCGCTAGCCGGTGGGTAGGTCAATCTCACGGAGAGCCTGGCAAATAGGTTATCCCTGGTAAGAGGCTTGGCCCGCAAAAATCTCAAGGCCCAGGGGAGGCGAGTCCGGAGGCTCGCTCGTGCGGAAGAAAAAGACACGATGGATGAGAAGTGCCTAAGTCCAAGGGTAAAAGCAGGGCGATTGAGCAGGGTGGTCAGAAAGCCCGCTGAGCCGGGCCCTGGATCGCAAATAGGTTTGTAAATTTCAATGGAATCTGTAAAAGCGGCGAACCAGGAAGGGTCCGTCGGCGCAGCAGTCAAAAAGACGCATTGAAAGCTCGCCAGAAGCAAGCGCGAGCGAGAAAGGGTAATGTTGAGCCCGCTCGCAAGGTTCCCTATAGGGCGAGCCGAAGGAGCGAAGCGGCTCCGGCTTCACCCCGGCGTGAAAGTTAAGTGGGCCTATCTAAGGAAGTCTCTAAGCAAAGAAGGTTCACTAAAAGAGGTAGCCATATGACCATCGCCAAAGAGGATGGCGCGGGAGCGAGCATGATAAAACATAGAAATAAGCTAATTATTAAACGATGAGATGCGAGCGCGAACGCAAATGAAGACATTGAGATGCGAGCACACAAAAAGCATGAGTATAGAAAGGCACAGCCGCGCGGGCGTAAATAAAAGCGCGAGTGCGAGTAGGAGATAAAAAATATATATACATGGCATTTAAAAGATAGGCAAAATATTTCTTCAATCATTTCTCAAAAGCTGGTTAAAGTTAACGGCGAACTCGCGGGTAAAAACAAAAGCTTTACACTTGGAAAAATTAAAGCATCAAAGCGGCTAGACGAGGAATTCTTCAACAGCTCTCGCGATCTCCCACCTCAGAGATCGGTGCGAGCAGGTCAGGGACGACGTCCTCAGCGGTGAGCTCCTTCACTTCAGGGACGATCAGGCGCGCCCCTTTGAGGGTGTCGAAGATAAGTTCGGCGATGCCCATCGAGTTCTTGCGGGCTGCCTCCTTTTCACCTCACGACTGGCCTCGAGTCCCAGCTCGAGGAGGGGGCGGGGAAGCACCACCAGGGTCAGCTCGCGAACCTGTGCCCTGAGATAAGTATTCTCCATCTCCAGGTCGGTGATCATCATGGCTTGTTTACAGGCAGACTCAGCATCCTGCAGGAGGGAAGTTAAAAAAGGCAATGCGTAGCGAGACAGGAAAAGACTTTTTGTAGGCATCACTTACCAGGACGCCTTGGAGGCTGGCGAGGAGGCCCGCAGATAAGGACTCCTTTCCCTTAAGCTCTGCGACCTCGTCTGTAGCCTTCTGGAGCTCGCTGTAAAGCTTCTTAGCTTCCCTGTCAGAGGTCAGATACCTGCGGCCCAACATGTGGGTATGCTCCATCGCCCGGAACTGGGCTCGCATAGCCTCATACACGAGTCCTCTTAGTTTGAAGGCCTTGAAGAGGGAGGCATCCTCGCGGCCGTAGAGCCCGAAAGCGAGGGAGAACGCCTCACCCCAAACTTTATCACTCTCCACCCAGGAGGGGAGGAGCGAGGAGAAAACGACCTTATTCTGCTCGGGGTCCCACGCGAGCACCGGCTCGCCGACTGCGTCCGGGAGCCTTGCGCAGAGCCCGAAATTCTTGTGGCTCATCGGCTTGGGCTTGTCGGCGGCGCCACCTGGCTCGTCACTCTCATCGGTGGGCTTCTGGTTCGCCGACGGAGAGAGGGGGTCTCTGGCTCGGACATGTCCACAATATTCTTCCCCTTAGAGGCGGGGGGGGGGGGGGGGGGGGGGGGGGGCTTTCTTGATCTTCTTCGCCAATCCATGCGAGGCGAGCCATCTTGGAGGGGGGAACGCTTCTTTCCCGATGAAGAGCTTGGGTGGTCACGGCACGCCTCGGCGGCCATGCTCGTGAGCGAGCCAGTGGTGGGGGTTGAGGAAGACGCGTGCTGGGGGTTGAGCGGAAGATCGTGCTCTCCTGCAAAGAGGTTAGAAATGTTAGCTAACAAGAATGAAAGGGTGTGGGGAAGTTGGCGAGTGCGAGTCAGACCTTCTCCCTGGGGGACAGGCATCAGCGAGTCCACCCCCTGCCGGAGGAAGGCGACCACGAAGTTCTTCCCATGCAGGTATTGGTATAGTCTAGCGTCTTCGCCCCCCAGCGAGGCAGTAGGGCGGTAGGTGGCCTCGTCCTGCTGGAGGGGAGAGTAGGAGGTATTGCCGAACAGACCCTTCACAAAGACATACTTCTGCATCCAATAGTGGGTCTTGTTCACTGTCTCGCAGATGGTGACGTGCTGACTCACGAAGTGATCCGTCCCATCCTTGTAGGCGCGGAAAGAAAATACTTTGCGGAAGACAAGCAGACTTAACTCAATCCTCTCCGCCCGCAGATAGCTGGTGAAAGAGACCACCACGACAATCCCGTTTGGCGTCAGTTGGCTCAGCAGAATGCCAAAGTACTTGAGTACCTAGAAGAATCGATAAAGGTTAAAGTACTCTTCACGAGGCGAGCCAGGAATACTATGGCCAAGAAAAATTATATAAATGGCGCACTTCAGGCCAGAGCGGGAGTCGCAGCCCATTCTCAAAATGAGCGATAGGGATGGCGAGCTCGTCGGGGGAGGGATCATTGATGGTGTCTCGTTCGGTAGGGCGACAAGCCACAAAACCTAAATGGATATACTTGTCCACCGTGGCAAGAAATTCCTCCGGAGTGACATTGGCGCAGAAGAAAGGGCCCTCGCGGAAGGCTCCAGCGCACATGGACCGCCCCTCCGATTCTACATTTGCGACCATGATATTATAGGGCTGCTAGTCAGGGAAGTAGCGAGCGTGAGCTAGGATCTGCGATAGAGCCGGAAGAAGAGAAGAGCGAAGGAAGAGCAGTAAATGCGGTGGTTAGAAAGTAAAAGACGGAGACTATTTATTGTAATGAAAATGGCGGAAGGATTCGAAGCGTCGGTGCCAGCGGATAGCGGATCCGCGCAGTATTTTTCCACATCCTGGAGCCTTATCCACTCCTGGCGAGTTGGCACCCGCCAAAATCCCTCCAGCAAGTCACGGGCGAGCCAGACCTGTGCAAAAAGAAAGAGCGAGTCGCGAGAGCAAGGCGGCCAAAATATAATTATTAAGAGAAAAGTCTGCAAGGGGCGAACGAGGTTGACATAGCGATGGAAACAATAAAAATAGAAAAGACGGGCTCGCAAGCGAGTCAAGAGTATTAATATTACAGATCGCCAAATTGTTTAAAATCCCTCAAAAGGGGAGGGGAAGGGAAAGCAAACAGCAAATTACGAAAAGGCGGCCTTCTAGTAGCGAATCCACTTCCAGCGTCCATGGCCCCACACACCCGAGCGTGGGGGGACTCGCGGGTAGTGGTACTCACAAACCGATTGGGCCTCGCGATTTAGCAGACGCATGTAATCCTCAATCCGCGTGATGTGCACCCTGGGTGAGGTGTCCTCGCTGCGGTCGACCAGCCGCACCTCGGCAAGGATGCGCGCGTTCGCGTCCTCCATCGCAGCAAATTTCTCTTCGTATGCGACCTGATCTAGCAGATTTAGTTCGTATAACTCCCACATCATGGAAGTATGTTTTTGAAATATCTCTGTGACCCGCCTCTTCATTTGCTCTGGATTGCCGGGGTCCCCCAGAAAATCTGCGACCTGACCCGGCGAGGGGGGTGGCGACATCTCCACCTCTCCGTGCTCTGATTCAGTGGGTGGGGCCGGAGGATCACCTGCGAGGTAGAGATCAGCAAGGAGGATGAGGAAAAGGAACTCGGCAGGGATGGTCTAACCTGGTGGGGGAATAAGGGTACTGGGCCGCTGGCGAGAAGTGCCCAGCTGGCCCTTAAAAGCTTCGACGAAGGCGGGGGTAACAGCCTTCCCCAAACCGGGGCGGAACGTGGCTTCGGCAGCTAGTCCGGGCTCGGCAAGTTGTGTCCCTCCGGGGCTCCTTTGTCCTAGAAGGCCGAACCCTGGGGTGATGATTGTCTGGTTCGGCGGGGCCGGCGGGTCCGCTGGAGGAGGAACAACTCCTCCAGGTTCGTGAGAGGAGACACTGCATAAGGAATATGGGAGACTTAGCGAGTAATGAAATATGAAGGAAGGCGATGTGAACCACTCACCTCGCCGCGAAGGCGGGTCCCACAGGTCGGTGACCCTCACATCTGCGAGAGGACTGCCAGCCCCACCAAGGGTGGGAAAGCGAGTCTCCATAGTTGTTTTCTCCAGGGCATTCTCTCCCGGGGAAGTCTTCTGCGAGCGAAGAAGTGATGTCAAGGGAGAAAGACATTAAATTAGCAAACTTGATAGTAGTACCTGCGAGGAGATCTCATCGCAAGAGAATGGAGACAGAGGAGAGGACCCATAATCGCCAGGCGGGCGCCGGACGGTCTTCGCCATTTTTGTGAACGACGGAGGCGGAGCAGGCTGTGGCGAGGCCCAGGAAGCGAGCACGGTTTCTTTGACCTTCTGGGCCGCCTGCGAGGCCTTAAGGTGGGCAAACATCTCTTCCTTCAAGTGCATCGCGCTAGGTCCAACGGCGAGCAGCGAAAGAAAAAAAAGAGGGAAAAAAGTTTATGCCCTGGCTAGGAAGAAGGGTATTTATAGCTGTGGGCATGGGTCCCACCAAAAGATTCGCGCCATGTCATCAAGAGGCTGGCGAATACCAGGGGTTGGATGTTTCTTTGCGAGCCTAGGTAGCCTCACGAAGAGCGGGGTTTGTGTACAACTCTGATATTCGCCAGGAGATAAGCAAAGATTGAGAGGTCAGGAGGCGGGAGAAGTAACAAGGAGGGCGAGCCAGAGAACATCAAAGGGCCCGCTCACAGGAGGCAGGCGAGCAAGCCCCTTGGAAGCCGCTCGCATGAGACAAGCAAGTCGGTTTCCCGGTGGATGCTCGCAGGGAGCGGGCGAGCTGGGCTCTTGCCGTCAGCTCGCGAGAAGGCATGTGAGCCAGGCTCGCGAGTGGAAGCCTCAGGTGCGGCTCGCCCAGCAAGGGTCCAGGGATGTTTTTACCCAAAAGCCCTAGGTGGTCGACGGTTAGCCCCTCCAAACAGCGGAGTTTGGCTGATGGCAGACCATTTTGGGCTGCGTATAGTAAGAGTGTAAGGCGGGATTCCGCTATTGGCAGGCCAGGCTTAAAAAACTATAAATAGGCCTTGAAGGGCACCTTTGGAGAGGATTCCAATCAGAGCATTCTGAACATCCTTCTCCCTAGGTTTCCTTGGCATAGCTCCCTAGCTCTCCAAGGTGCCCAGCCTCAGCTTTGGCTTGGGAGGGGAAGTGCTCAAAGATCTTTCGGGTTGATGTGGGACCTCCTTGCTGTGACTAAGGTCAAAGTCTAGTTCTGAATCTCCAGTCTGCTCCTTCTGAGGGATTAGTAAGGGCTAGCTGCCCCTCCAAACAACTTGAGGGCCCGAGCTTCACAAGAGACCAAGAAATTGGTTTCAACAATATGGGTCTGAGAGTTTTCGGGCGAGTGAGGCCCCACTCGTGGGGCACTCGCGTGGTAATAGAGAACGCATCAGCAATGGGGCGAGTGAGGGGGAACTCCACTCGCCAAGCAAGCCGGATACCTGGCGAATGGTGCCCTCACGGGCCACTCGCCCGGTGGAGTCCGGTGGGCAGGAAGCCTGGCGAGTGGTGCCTTCACAGACCACTCGCCTAGAAGGCTTCAAGGGGGAAATTACCCAGATACCCTTCGTGGGCTGCAAATACACTTTCAAAACAACGGAGTTAGGCAGCTAGCAGACCAATCTGGGGTGCGGTTAGTAAAACCAAAAAGAGGATTTATGTTATTTGCAGTCCAGGCTAAAAAATTTATAAATTGACCCTTAAGGGCACCTTGGAGGAGATCCGATCTTTTAGGCTCTCTCCTCCTAGGCATGTTTTGGTTGGCTGTTAGTGCCCTCCAAGCTGCCTGGTTGAGCTTTAGTTTGGGAGGGGAAGCTTTCTAAGATCTTCCGGGTGTGTGGCGGGACCTCCTCGTTGTAGCCTTGGGTCTGTTCCTAGTTCTTCGTCCACGGTCAAGAGCGTAAGTGAGGGATTTGTAGGCGCGAGGTACACGCCCCTGTTGGTCCGAACTCAAGAGACCGGTTATCGGTTTTAACATTTTTGGTGCGGTAAGTGTGAACCATAACCTGTGCAAGAAAATCTTAAGCTGATCTCCATGGTTGGAGAGGGAGGAGAAGGATCCAACCTGGGCCACCCGCAGCCACCCGCGAAAGAGGTGACACTGGAAATGTTTGAAGGCCTCATGCGAGAGATCCTGCAGACCTTGCAGTTGGCTTTCGCCATGACGAGCAAGTGCGAGACACTCACAGTTCCGGTGGTACCGCCCCAGCAGATAGGCAAGAATGCACCCGACCAATGGCCCGGGAAGGAGGTGGCGGCAGAGGCAAATGCGCGAGATCTCCCAGGGAGGCAGCTGTTCGGTAGACCGGCGAGTGCAGATGACTGTGAGTTGACTCCGCGCGAGAGGACCACTCGCAGAGCAGGGGAGGGTAGTCCGTTTTGTCAGTTGATCCACTCGGCCCCGGTTCCATAGGGGTTCAGAGGGCCAGAGATGTCTTACTACATCGTCAAGGATGACCCATTCCTACACCTGCAGTGGTTCGAGGACATGGTCTTGATGCGTGTCGGCAAGTGCACCGGTCGCTGTCAAGTAATAATTGTGGAGAATAAATTCCCCGGATGTCGGTCTCTTGAGTAATGCAGGATGGGTGAACGAATCGCGCAGTGATGATTGTTACACAAGCGTTCAACAAACACAAAGAGGGGTTTTTGGTTGGTTTTCCTAATCTTAGCAATAACAAAAGAAATGCGGGTCGAAAAACACCGCTTCGCAAAGTGAAGTGGATGCAACGGCCGCGATGCCGTGCTTCGTGAGGCGGATGAATTGAACTCAAGTGCGAGAGGGTGAGGGTCGCAAACACCTCTTCACAACCGCCGTTAGCTCTTGCTAACGCGGGTCAAACACCTTGCGTGCGGGCGCGAGTGAGTGAATGAGAACGGAGTGAATCACAACCAAACCATGAAGAATAACAAAGACACATTCATTTAAACAAATAACATCTCAATATTCGAGTTTCACAAGGTTCAAAGAGTACAACGAGGAAAGAGGAAAGAAATAACCGATGTTGAAGACTAGCGGCCGTTCACGGCCGGAATGGTAGGTTGTCGGGCTACCTCCGGACTCGGACGGACAATGCTTCCGGCGTAGAGAGCTGTCACGATCTCCCTACGTGCTCCGTCGTCTTCGACTTTAGGTTTCTTCTTCTTCTCACCGAGCGGAATGAAAGAATGCTTGCTTGGAGGCTTGCGGACGATGGAGAACACTCACGGACAATGGAGGAGGTCTTAGAATGGATGGAGGAGGCTTCCCTTTGCGTAGGAGATGAAGTGGAGGCGTCCCAAGGTGGAAATCGGCGGCATACGGAACAGGAATCCCGCTCCCGGCATGAACGATCCGCCCTAAAATCGCAACAGGCGTTTAAATAGGCGCTGGATTAAATACTGCGCACGATCATTGGCGCACGACCAGTGGTCGTGCGCACTGGAATTCGGCGATCGTGCGCACTGCCTGGGTGGAACCTGCAAGATACAAAATTATAAAATAAAATGTTCGCACGACCAGTGGCGCACGACCGGTGGTCGTGCGCACTGGAGTTGATGGTCGTGCGCACTACCGCAAACAGAACTCAGAAATTAAATGGTAAGTGTGCACGAGCAGTGGCGCACGACCGGTGGTCGTGCGCACTGTCATTGATGGTCGTGCGCACTGCACCAAACAGAACTCGTGAAAAAGGGGTAAGTGCCCACGATCAGTGGCGCACGACCAGTGGTCGTGCGCAATAGAACCGGTGATCGTGCGCAGTGTTCCTGTGCAGAATTGCACTGGGAACACTTGCACGACTCCTATTCCCGCACAACCACAGATCTAGCCACTGAAAGTGGCACTTATCAGCACAAGAATATACTAAAGACAATAAACACGAAAATCACACCAAAGTGGGTCAAGATGTGCACCTAGCATGGATTATCAAATATAAACTATAACAAGGCTATAGTGCGTAGAATTGACTAAATAACGGCCCGGATGAGTCCAAAAAATGTGTATATGATCAGGACTCATCACACCCCCAGACTTAACTGTTTGCGCGTCCCGAGCAAACGAATCCGGCGGAGCGCGGAAAACGATAGTTAACATAGAGAATTACACAAGGGAGTACGGTGCGAAGTAACGTACGCATGCGAGTAGAAATTCTAGTAGAAGAAGATTCTAATTATGCTAACTAATTTACATAAGTATTAAAGCGTAAGTAAAGATTTAGTCCTACTCAGTTGGTGAATTATGAAGAATTTGACGATCATGCCCAGTATGACAGTGACGAGACACTGAGGCGGGTGTTGCAAAAGATCGGGGATTAGGAATAACTCCGCTGAAATCCATCAACGTCGTGAACCATACGCTCGCCCGGTCACACTCTCTTCACGGCGCTAGCAAACTCGCAAATCAAATCAGTAGGACTTATAGGACTAAAACGAGGCTTAGGTTATGGTGTGATATTCAAAGTTAAACACGGTGGCTACGCAACCCAAGCGAGCTAACGGGACGCTGCACCACACAAGACCAACAACTATGCTCGTGTGACACCCCCAGACTTATCCTGAAAACCAGGTGTGCACACGGCCTACTTCACAAATACCAACAGATTTTCCGTTTTTAGCTCGGGAGGATTTTTTTTTTCAAAATACTCTTTTTTTTTTCTTTTACATATTTCACTTCTTTTATTGAACCCCCGGTTGGTTCAAAATCAGCAGATGGACTTTATTTTCTCTCCAAAACACAAAGATTCCACACACCACACAAGTTTAGACTTATGAGCGCAGTTAAAAACATTTTGGTTGCGGGAGTAGGATAGGCTTCAGGCTTTGGTGGATGAAGAGTGGCTGAACAAAGGATTGGTAGGCACAAAATTGGCTTGCAAAGGTGAGTGAAATGGACATGGAATAACAAAGCTCAAACTAGCCAAAGGGTGGCCTACATCATGCTTGACTCAACGAGTAGCTCTCACCCATGCTTCGAGAGTCGCTTGGGGCAAGTTCTTAGCCCACGAGAAAGATAAACCTTCCTCCCGACTCGAGCAACACACGACTAGCAACCGCACACACACAACACCGGGTTATCGTCAATTCCATACAAATTCACCACTTGAGTATATTAAATCTAAATTTACGCAGAAATACTAAACATAAATTAGATGCATAAAGAAAATCTAGTTCTACACAAATTCTACCATAGCATGCGAAGTGACTAGAACACTACATGAGTCAACATCGCACTCCAAATAATAATTCCTACGTTAACAACCTATTTCATACTCCAACCAAGATAGTTTACAACGGAGCAACAACAAAAAGATAAGCGCGCACTCAAGTGGGTGAAAGGGTGTGTGAAACATGGAAAACAACGATAATGATAAGATAAATAAGAATCAACCTTCTAGTATTCGGTGCACTCGTGCACAGTGGATAACAACAACCGCTCCCCCAGACTTAAGCTAAACAATATCTCTAGAAATTTGAAGCAACAAGAGGGGAGGAAGTGTTACCCAATGCTCAGAAATGAGCATACCAGACGATTGGCGTAAATAATCAAGAATAGTCCGCAGCATCCGCTCCATCGAACACAAAACCTGCAAGCACAAACTCAAAGCAACAAAAGCAGATACAAAAGCTGAACTAAAAGAAGTTAGATAAAAAGAAATATGAAAACAGGAAATCTGGGTTGTCTCCCAGTAGCGCTTTCATTTAACGTCCTTAAGCTGGACCAAATACCTGTATTAGCAGTGTTTATAAAGTGCAAGAATTAAAAAGAAAGAGTTCTCAAAAGTAGTTCACCACAGCAAATAAAACACACATCAACTAAAAGCGCTCTTATGGTGTGCTTCTCCCGTAGCACGTAGGCGGGAGGTGAAGGCTTTAGGGCCAGCACTGGTATTACCCAATGCTCCCCTAACCTCCGCCACCTTGCCACGGAGAGCGGCAGCACGAGCGTCGCGCAGAAGTTTTTCCTTTTTAAGTTTGGTGACAGTCGGAGACTGCCACCGTTGAGAGTTCTCAGATTTTTCCTCCTTAGAATCAGGTGGCGTCACTTCCGGCATCGTGGTGACTACCGGATCGGCCCAGGAGATGGAGCGCTTAGATAGTTTATTACATGATTCACCATAAGAAGATAAATAATCAGCAACCCTAACTACATTCACGTCAACGTTTTCCGAACTGCCGTCTTCCTCCTTCTCGGAGTCGAATTCTTTTCGGAGGTCGACCTCTTCTTCCTCATCCGATTGGAGCTCCTCCATTCCTCCTTCACCTGTTTCTCGAACATGTATCTTTCCTGCACAGCTTAGAAATTCATCAGAAATAACGAGAGGGGCGGAGTGAATGTTTCAGTTGTGGCTTCAGGACAAGTGGGCTGCTGCAACATATTGGTTAGGGAAATGCACCCCGTAGCAAAATCAAGGGTAGCACCGCTCTCTTTCAAGAACGGTACGCCCAAGATAGGAATGGACTGGTTTTCCCGCGGCCCCAAAACCTGAAAATCAGCAACTACAGTTGTCCCCTCAACCGTCACCTCCACATTCTTTACTTCCCCCTCGGATTGAATAACAGTACCATTGGCAAGCACAAGGGATTTCCTTTCTTCCGTGTTCAAATCCAGTTGTAATTTGGCTACATCTTGCACGCAATAACGTTGCGGGAGGAACCGGAATCGCATAAAGCTTTTGTTTCAACCTTATTGATGGAACAAGAGAATACCAGCTCACTCGGATTGGCATCTACCACATCCCCCAGACTCTTCCCTTGATCAATGGGGTTCTTCTCCGTGTTGCTGGGAAGGGTCCCCTGCGAACGCTCGGTTAGCGCTTGGGCCAATTGGCCCAACTGCGTCTCCAAGTTTCGCATGGATGCAGTTTGATTTACCATATTTGAATTAGCTGCTAGCATGAATTTCTCCATCATCTCTTCTAAATTACTCTTCTTTTGGGTAGGGGGTGCTTGGTTATAATCCGGGTGCGGCGGCCTCGGTTGGCTCCCGGAGGCGTAAGCATCGTTTTGATGCTGCCCCGGTGCCCATCGTTGGCCAGGTGTGTTTGGATTCCACGAGAAGTTCGGGTGACTTCTCGCTCCCGGATTATAAGCATTATTGAAAGGCGCCCCCCTAGGCTGATTTCCTACATAATTAACAGATTCGTTCAAGTTCAAGTGTGCGAAGTCACCTGCCACGTTGTTCCCCGAACACTCATATGCGTGGTGGCCTCCGCCTTCACATCCCTCGCAGGTAATGACAGCAGCAGTAGCGGATGGTGAGGGGAGAGAGTCGACCATGAAAAGACCTCGGCCGCTTCTTGGAGCATTTCTCCCTGCAGTCCAGAATGTACTGTGGGAAGCAGTGTCGCGCAGAATTCGAAGGGCTTCTTCAGGAGTGTGGTTCATCAAGGTGCCACCCGCCGCAGCATCGATCATTGCCCTGTAGTTGGGCTCGATCGCGAAGTAGAACAATTCAACCACATTCCATGGTTGGAGCTCGTGGCCAGGGCAACGGCGAAGGAGATCGTTGAGGCGCTCCCATGCTTCAGCAAGGGTCTCTTGGTCAAGTTGGCGAAATGTGGCGATCTCCCGCCGCAAGCTTACAATCTTATCCACAGGGTGGAATTTAGCAAGGAACTTGGATGCGAGGGCATCCCAAGTTGCAGCAGTCCCGGGCGGAATGGAGTGGAGCCACACCTTTGCTTTGTCGCGGAGTGAAAAGGGAAACAGTCTAAGCTTGGCCGTGTCGTCAGCAATCCCTGCGTAGCGGAAGGTTCCGCAAATATCAGAAAACTCCGCCAGATGCAGATGCGGATCTTCGCTGGCCAACCCCGAGAACTGAGCGTTGTTTCGGATGATGTTTAAGATCGCTGGCTTGATCTCAAACTGATTATTCATAATGTTTGGCCCGAACCCCGGATACACACTCCCAGCAGTTGGAGTGGTGTAGTCCCTCATCGTGCGGGGTCGAGGCCTGACTGCCTCCTGCTCAATCCCAGGCTGATGTTCCCCCACGCCGGGCATTCTCGGATCAACATCATTTGGGTCTACCTGATCACCCATGGCCGCTTGTACAGCCGCAGCGCGCCTTCGCGCGCGAGCAGTTCGTTCGATTTCTGGATCAAAAGGTGCGAGTTCACCTGCGACCTGCCTCTGCATGAACTGTCAAAAACAAAAAGAAAAACAAAGAAAATAAAAAACAACTGCTCATATAACGACAGTCACAACACAAGACGAAACACGCCTGCAATCCCCGGCAACGGCGCCAAAAACTTGATGTGTGTCGGCAAGTGCACCGGTCGCTGTCAAGTAATAATTGTGGAGAATAAATTCCCCGGATGTCGGTCTCTTGAGGAATGCAGGATGGGTGAACGAATCGCGCAGTGATGATTGTTACACAAGCGTTCAACAAACACAAAGAGGGGTTTTTGGTTGGTTTTCCTAATCTTAGCAATAACAAAAGAAATGCGGGTCGAAAAACACCGCTTCGCAAAGTGAAGTGGATGCAACGGCCGCGATGCCGTGCTTCGTGAGGCGGATGAATTGAACTCAAGTGCGAGAGGGTGAGGGTCGCAAACACCTCTTCACAACCGCCGTTAGCTCTTGCTAACGCGGGTCAAACACCTTGCGTGCGGGCGCGAGTGAGTGAATGAGAACGGAGTGAATCACAACCAAACCATGAAGAATAACAAAGACACATTCATTTAAACAAATAACATCTCAATATTCGAGTTTTACAAGGTTCAAAGAGTACAACGAGGAAAGAGGAAAGAAATAACCGATGTTGAAGACTAGCGGCCGTTCACGGCCGGAATGGTAGGTTGTCGGGCTACCTCCGGACTCGGACGGACAATGCTTCCGGCGTAGAGAGCTGTCACGATCTCCCTACGTGCTCCGTCGTCTTCGACTTTAGGTTTCTTCTTCTTCTCACCGAGCGGAATGAAAGAATGCTTGCTTGGAGGCTTGCGGATGATGGAGAACACTCACGGACAATGGAGGAGGTCTTAGAATGGATGGAGGAGGCTTCCCTTTGCGTAGGAGATGAAGTGGAGGCGTCCCAAGGTGGAAATCGGCGGCGTACGGAACAGGAATCCCACTCCCGGCATGAACGATCCGCCCTAAAATCGCAACAGGCGTTTAAATAGGCGCTGGATTAAATACTGCGCACGATCATTGGCGCACGACCAGTGGTCGTGCGCACTGGAATTCGGCGATCGTGCGCACTGCCTGGGTGGAACCTGCAAGATACGAAATTATAAAATAAAATGTTCGCACGACCAGTGGCGCACGACCGGTGGTCGTGCGCACTGGAGTTGATGGTCGTGCGCACTACCGCAAACAGAACTCAGAAATTAAATGGTAAGTGCGCACGAGCAGTGGCGCACGACCGGTGGTCGTGCGCACTGTCGTTGATGGTCGTGCGCACTGCACCAAACAGAACTCGTGAAAAAGGGGTAAGTACACACGATCAGTGGCGCACGACCAGTGGTCGTGCGCAATAGAACCGGTGATCGTGCGCAGTGTTCCTGTGCAGAATTGCACTGGGAACACTTGCACGACTCCTATTCCCGCACAACCACAGATCTAGCCACTGAAAGTGGCACTTATCAGCACAAGAATATACTAAAGACAATAAACACGAAAATCACACCAAAGTGGGTCAAGATGTGCACCTAGCATGGATTATCAAATATAAACTATAACAAGGCTATAGTGCGTAGAATTGACTAAATAACGGCCCGGATGAGTCCAAAAAATGTGTATATGATCAGGACTCATCAGGTCTCAATCCTCCCAATGTCGGATGCCTTCCAGTGCCGACTCTTTGCCACCACTCTGAAGTAGAAGGCGAGGGATTGGTTCCACCAGCTTCCCGTGTGATCTATCTACGCCTTCGAGGATCTGCGTCGGAGCTTCAGGCTGCGCTTTTCAACATGAAAGAAGAGGAAGAGGACGCAGAGGAACACTTCGAAATCAAGCAAGGGCTAGGGGAGTCACTGTCCCATTATGTGCATGGGTTCCAGGAAGAGGTCCTGCTCATCCAACAGGTGTTGGGGTTCACCCTCCAGCTGGCCTTCATAGTGGGGCTGCTGGAGGGGTTTTTCAAAATGAACCTAAAGAGAAAGGCCCCTCTATCCTTCGAGGAATTGATGGAGAGGGCGGTGGAAGAGATTGAAGGGGAGGCTGCCAACCCAGAGTTTGCAAAGACGTGGGCAAGGCTGAGCGTGCAGGTGGTGATGCAGGAGGAGGGAATAAGAAGAAATGAGCCCAGAGGTCAGGGGTTTCGGGGGCAGCAGCAGGATTGGGTGCATCAAGAGCCCCATAACCGGCTGGCTAGGAGACCCTAGGAAGGACCAACGTGAGGTCAGGAATGAGGTTACCAGGGAAGTGGGAAGGGAAGGTCAATCACTTGGGATGGATACAAGGTCCCAGATCCCCTCACCCCCCTTAGGATCAAGCCATGGCAGTAGGCCAAGGAAGAGGAGGTAGGGTGGCGTTGCCTTATTGTGACTTCCACCAGGAGGAAGGTCACGCGACAGCCACCTGCCCGAAGTTTCTGGAGGTGAGGGCAAGAGGTCAGCAGCAGCAGCGACCTGTAAGGATTTATGAAGTGCTATCCAAAGAGGGGGAAGGTAGGTGTGAGGACAGGGTAAGCGTGGGAGCCAGGGGAGGGATCAGAATGATCCATGGCGGGTTTGGGATAGAAGCCACTCGCAAGACAAGATTCCAAGAGATGTTCCAGAGGAGCATAGCGTCGACCTCCCAAGCCCCACCCCCCTCAGAGAAGCTCACCTTCTCGTCGGAGGACATGCCAGACTTTGAAGACCCGTTCTGTGATGCTTTGGTGATCTAGATGGCAATCGAGAACTTTACGGTCTCCCGGATCTTGGTCGACAATGGGAGCTCCGTGAATGTAATCTTCAAGAAGGCCTTCGACGCCATGGAGGTGGAAGCGAAGAGGGTGCAGGCCTCATGTGGGTCGTTGTTTGGATTTTCAGGATAAAGGAAGGAGGCCGAGGGAGGAGTCGGCCTCCCCTCGTACTTCCATCAGTGCTTGAAATTCCATTGCGGAGGAGTCTAGGTCCGAATCCGTGGAGACGCAAAGGTGGCAAGGCAGTGTTATATGACTGCCATCAACACCATCTTCTGGATGGCGGAGGCTGAGAAAGTGGATAAGGAGATGATGGGGCCGGAGGGGCCAGAAGAAGAAAAGGAGGCGGGAGATGAAGGAGAGAACAACATCCGATAAGAGGAGATGGAGGAATCTCAGGGGGAGTATTGGAACAGGGTCTTCAGCATCTCCTAGGTTTGAGAATAACAAATCCTATGTGTATTTGATCTTGTGTGTTCAAGTGTGCAGGTTAGCATAGTCCACATGACTCAAGGAGTACTCATGATGTCTGCCCCCAAAATTGAGGCCAAAATTCGAAGAGGCTCACTAGCGCCGGCGGTAGCGCTAGTGCCCGGCGCTAGCGTTGATCTGCGCGATTCCGGCATCATTTTTAGAAGGAGCTAGTGCCCGGCGGTAGCTACTAGCGCTGGTGGTAGCATGGCGCACAAGAGGCATGGAGCAATATGTTTCCGCGGATTGAAGATCCTGCCGCGCAAAACGTTTCCTAATCTGGGCTAGCGCCGGCGGTAGCGCTAGCGCCGGCGGTAGCGTGAAGGCTATAAATTGGATGCTTTGGCTCCGAATTCTTCATCCTCCTCCAATCCCAAACTCCAGAGCTTCGTGCCACAGCAGAGAGAGGAAGATTCAGAGCGATACTCCCACAATTCCATAAAGCCTTAAGGAGATCCGTGGAGAGGATTTCAACACGCGTCATCATCGTGACGAAAGGCCGCATCGACTACGATCATACTCTGCGGGCCTTCATCCACTTCTCCAAGAGATCCACATAGAGGGAGTTTTTATATTATTGTCTTTTCATTTCATATCTTTTCTGTAAACGGTAGTGAAATCGCCTCGTGTTGGCGACTAGGTCTGGGGTAGGACTTAGGGCTGAAATTCGCCTCATTTTGGCGACTAGATCTAGGTTAGGTCTAGGGGGTGCTCAAGGCCTTTCTGGGGATAGATCGGCTAGAGCGGCTTGAGGCCGTATCTGGGGAGAGATCGGTTAAAGCCAACCGGTTCGTGGGGATACGAGTCGGTATAGAAAACGAAAAAGAATTTTATTAGTCGCCTCAGATTTCTAGCGTCATAGAAATCAAGTTTTGTAAAACATTATTTGATATTAATAAAGCATGTCTCTTCATTATTGTTTTTCTTGATTTCTCTTTGTATTATTCTTGCAATATTTCAAAGTTTTTTAAATATAATATAAAGTTTTTGAAAACCCTTATTCACCCCCTCTAAGGGCGCCGACCGATCCAACAAGTGGTATCAGAGGGGTTTTATTCCAATCGGCTTAACAACCGGGAATAATGGCATCTCATGATCTCGCTTCTACTAGTGGGGGAGATTTTTGTGAAGAGGAAAAATCACTTGCACCACCTTTATTTGAAGGAACAAATTATAAAGGATGGAAAATTTTAATGGAAAAATTTATTAAAACTTTAGATATCGAAGTATGGAACTTAGCAATTATAAGACGTATGGATGAATCAAATAAAAAGGAACTTCATTTAGATGCAAAAGCTAAACATTACCTATTTTGTGGTCTCTCAAATGAAGTTTTCAAATTTGTGTATTGCTTTTCTAGTGCTTATAAAGTATGGAAATTTCTTGAAGAAATGTATGATCTTCCTATCGTAGGTATGGAACAAACACAGGAGGAAAAGAACGTACAAGCATCCATTATCATTCAAGAAGATCTCTCTCGGAGCGAAGCCATGGAGAATATTGAAATAGAAAAGGAGAACAATACACCAAGAGAAAAAGGAGAAGAAATCTTACTTTTGGAAAAGGAGTGCCAAGAAGAAGACAAAGGAACAATATGTTCAAATCCTCCCTCATCCAAAAGCAATGTAAGGAAATCAAATTCTATCTTCTGTACTTCTATCTCTTCATTACAATTGTTACAAAATACTAAGCGCAAAATTAAGAAATTAAAAAATGCTAATAAACATTTGCGCTTAGAAAATAAAAATTTAAAGGCAAAAATTAATGAAGAATCAAATTTATCTAGTTCTACACATTGCTCCTTAGTAGAAAACACCACAACTTGTGTAGAATATAATGAATTAAAAGAAAAGCACAAGAAACTTGAAAAGGATTTTATTTTAGTAAAAGAACAAAATGAAAAAATATGTTTAGAAAATTCATCTTTGATAAATGATTGTGCTAAGTGTAAAGAATATAAAATTGAAATTAAAGAGATGGATGAAACATTTGATGAATATAGAAACAACTATCAAGATCATATTGATTCAATTGTTTCCATTCTTAAAAATAGCACAATCACTTAGAATAAAGCTAGACATAATTTAATGATTAAAAATTATGAATTAAAAACTAAAATCAACTTGCTTAAGGAAATCATAAAGAAAAACTCTCAAAACACACAATCTCAAAATAATGCAAAATCCAAAAGCAAGTTGAATATGATTTCTTATAAGTTGAACAAGCCAAGCAATAGAAATAACAAACCTCAAAAGATTGAAAATGAAATTCCAAAATACAATCATTACTATCATTTACAACATCAATCTTCTCCCAACATAAAATTAAATGCTCACAAATTTCCTATGAACAACACTTTTAATAATCATTACAATCATAATCATCAATATAAAGATAATCTCAATGGAAATTTGATGAATAAGAATAACATTAAACCAAGGTTTGAATGGAGGCCTAAAATTAAAAATGAAACATTCACTTCACATGAAAGGACTCATTCATCTTTGTCTTCACAAAAATCATCACGATGCATTTGGGTACCCAAAGGAACCATCACTCATGGTCCTCTTTGGATACCTAAATCTCTTATCCATTAGGTATCATCAATTGCATGAAGTAGAATCCTTTCAAAATAAAATATACAAAGTTCTACTTCATGATATGCTTTCATGTCTTTTTAATTTTTTCTTATTTCTTTTAAACTATCATGTCATGGTCATCCTATACAATATTGCAAATATGATTTTATCTCTTAAAAGCTTAATATGGTTTTATAAAACAAATTGATCAAAATTCAAAATCATATTTTGATGACCTATCTTTTATTATTATATTCATTGCTTCTAAATATCTTATATTATCCATATGAATCAAACTCAAAATTTGCTATAAGATATTTCAAATTAAATCCGGTTACTAGATTTTTAGCCTTCACCAACAAGTGGATAAAATTCTGAATTTGCTATGAGATATTTATCTAAATTAAAATGAAAAACACATAAGACATATTGAAAGATTAATTGTCATAAATATTGATGCCATACGCACCACCATGATCTATTGATATCTTTTGCTAAAACTTTCTAAAATCATAATTCATATCAAGAATTATCTATCATATTTTATATAATGACAATTGGTATTATAATTGCTTACTATGGTTTGTATATTATGTGTGTATTGTGATTTATTTCTAGTTTAGATCTTTGAATCATTTTGATATCAAATCAAATAGAATTGTCACTCCATTCTAGGTCTCTAAGTTGAAACACAATCAAAACTTGGTATAACATTAATCACAAATTTATCATTCTAACATTGCCACCTAAAGAATATTTGTGTCTATGTTAGGCTTTATTTGTTTACCAAGATATACAGGCTGGGTATTCTCATCTAGGGCTTATCCATAGTATGATTGTGCATGAACATGTATTATTTGGCTGATTCAAACATGATGTCTTCTGTTTACATTCTCTATCTATTTTTAGTTTACATTATTTTGGTAAACACAAGCCTTTGAAATATCATAATAAAGATATAAGAAAATATGTCTCATGCGATGGTTAGGTAGTCTAGTCATATAAGAAAATCGCTAACGTTTCTTGCAATTTCCACAATCTAAACATCTCCGAAAAATCTGAAAATTCAGCATGAAACTACTAATGGGACACCTAATCAAGTTCAAGCATCAAAATTTTTAAAACCCTAAAAAATCACTTACTGTTTCCCGCTCTAGCGCTAGCGCCGGCGCTAGCGTCGAGGTTCATTTTTCTATAATTTTAAAATCTTGAAAAATCCCTAAAAATATACTAATCTATATGTACTATTTAGTTTCGCACTTCGGATTTTATTTTATTTTTGAAAAATCAAATACAAAAATATAAAATCCAAATTACAAAAAAATATGTTCTGTCTTTTGTTTTTGTTTTCTTTGTCATTTGTTTAAATTCTATTTCCTAAAGCAGAAATCAAATACAAAAATATAAAACAAAAAATTTATCAAAAATAAGTTTTTGAACTTAACTTTTTTACTTGTATCTTGCGAAAGGATGATTGGGCTATCATCCCATCATATCACCTAGTACCGGGCGAACCTCTCACAAGGTAGTCCTCTGGAAGTCCAAGATCAATTTTATAAGTTCAAACTTTAAATAAAAATTATTTTTCAAAAATATCTATAAGGACCTTATTGTAAAAATCAAGCATGATTTAATCTATTATTCAAAACTTCTATAATGTTGCAATTTATCTTTTCAAACTACTTTGAACATTGTTTTCATCATGCTTAGATATATCTATTAATATGTGCATAAATTACATTGAAAAAGTTGTGTAGAACTATGCGTAGCATGCCTCTAAGTATGAGTAATGTTTTATGTTTGATAATGATCGCAATTCGCTCACTTATTTTGGCATTGTATACTTATGTGTTTAATCTAAGAATGTTTGTATATGTTTTGTAATAGTACAATGAATTAAAATTGCACAAGTATCTTAACTACACAACCTTTATTTGCACTTTTAAAAGTTAAGAAAAGTGGTTATCTTTTTCATAAATTATATTGGTTTGCAAAACAAGTGTATTCGGAGAACTTTGTACAAAACAAAATCATAAAATAAAGTGACAAAGATAACTCCACCAAGCACTACTTGAACCTCCTGATAAGTCTTAATAAGCGTTGTGAGGTTGAGCACCTTGGAAAGAATAATAAAGTATCTTGTGCAAACCATAACTTTCTTTCAAAATAAAAACCACTTATTCTTAAGTACACCGGATCACAATAAAAATCAATCTTAAAGAATAAAACTATGTGATCCCCCAAGCACTACTTTGCACCCTGATAAGTCTTGATGAGCATTGTGTGTGCAGAGCACCTTGGTAGTTGTACACTTTTCTTTGTGCATTGAAGTGAGTAGAAGTAAAATTATTTGTGTTTTATTGTGCTCTTTACTTTACATATTACTTGTATTTTTGATTAAAACATTTGTTTACTCTATTCAAAATACACTTTTATGCACATCATTATCTTCCATAACACTTCTTCTCATAAGTATTGGATCCTAATGCTAATTCTATACTACTCTTTATTTATGAAATGCACTAGCTAACCTAGCATGCTTTCTACAAGGTTTGGTATGTTTTGAAATTGTGAATTAAAGTAACATTGTAGTAATCTCTTTTTGATAAGATTATTTCATGCTTGGTTACTGTATTGTCAAAACAAAAATTTTAAATGCAAAAAGATTTACAAAAACATCTTCTTTTTGAAATTGAACTCATATATCTTTTTATGAACCATCATTGATTACCATAAGATGTTTTTGTACTTCTATATGTCTTCCGCATCATAACCATATAATTATTTTACCTTGCACTTTAATACTTATTTAAAATCTTTCATCTTGTGTGCACCATCACTTGAATCTTCAAATTCCTTTCTTGCAACAAGTGGTAGACTTGCTTGGTAAACTTTATATTGGTTGAATTTTTTTTTGCTTATAACTCTGATCTATTTCTATTCTAAACACTCCTCCAACAAGTGAAATATTGCTTATAAAACATCACTTTTTTAACTTAAACTCTTATTTAGTATTATGATGTTTCTTTTTCAAAATCTTCCGCAATACTCAAACTCTAATTCATTCATGAATTTCAATATAGCTATGTGAGTTTTATTTCAAAAATTCAAATAAAAATATAAACCCATATGCTATGATATTTCCCATTAGATTTAAATGCTTAATGTTTCCAATAATTGTTATCCATGACTTCATTTCTCACCATAGCGGGGGCGTAGGGTTGTAGACATTAGATAACCTTATCTCTAGTCATGTCTTGTCCTTAACCGGGGAGGGTTCCAGTGGGGCCTTGTGAGGCACTGGGGGAAAAGAGTGCTAGGTTAAGTTTTTGTCTAGTGTATGCATATGGGATTAACACCCAAACCTACGGCATGTTTGCAGCTCCTCATGCCCATCCGTCACCTAGTACGGGGCTAGGGTGTTGACATATTGTCTGGGTAGATTGGTTACTTGGAAATCATGATTTTTTTTGGCTTAAAACTCTTATTTAAAGGGAAAATCATTATTTTTTGCTAAACTCTGATTTATAAAAGGGGGAGAACTACAAACAAAAGGTATAAAATTTTGTAATAACTCTGATCAATTTCAATGAAAAACAATTCTAAACCTCCTTATCATTTACCTAAAAAGCTCGATCATGCCTTCTCTTTTATTTACACATTTTTAGTGCTTTGTATCCCTACCCACTTTTGCTAATAACAAAGGGGGAGAACTAACATGATAAAATGCAAAAGGGGGAGAACTAACATGACAAATATATAATCCGCTATCAAAATACAAACCCAACATGATTGATTAAGTTGATAGCATACATATTAGGGGAGCATTCACATAGGGGGAGCAATTCTAAATGCTAAAATCAATAATTATCCTAAAGTCATCACTCTCACACACACACAAGTATAGTCTCATCATGCTTATTTATTAATGCTTTGTTTTATCATTAATGGATTTGTTATTATCAAAAGGGGGAGTTTGTTGGAACACCGTCTTCCGCATCTCCTAGGTTTGAGAATAACAAATCCTATGTGTATTTGATCTTGTGTGTGTTCGAGTGTGCAGGTTAGCATATTCCACATGACTCAAGGAGTACTCATGATGTCTGCCCCCAAAATTGAGGCCAAAATTCGAAGAGGCTCACTAGCGCCGGCGGTAGCGCTAGCGCCCGGCGCTAGCGTTGATCTGCGCGATTCCGACATCGTTTTTAGAAGGAGCTAGCGCCCGGCGGTAGCTACTAGCGCTGGCGGTAGCATGACGCACAAGTGGCATGGAGCAATATGTTGCCGCGGATTGAAGATCCTGCCGCGCGAAACGTTTCCTAATCCGGGCTAGCGCCGGCAGTAGCGCTAGCGCCGGCGGTAGCGTGAAGGCTATAAATTGGATGCTTTGGCTCCGAATTCTTCATCCTCCTCCAATCCCAAACTCCAGAGCTTCGTGCCATAGCAGAGAGAGGAAGATTCAGAGCGATACTCCCACAATTCCATAAAGCCTTAAGGAGATCCGTGGAGAAGATTTCAACATGCGTCATCATCGTGACGAAAGGCCGCATCGACTACGATCATACTCTGCGGGCCTTCGTCCACTTCTCCAAGAGATCCACATAGAGGGAGTTTTTATATTATTGTCTTTTCTTTTCATATCTTTTCTGTAAACGGTAGTGAAATCGCCTCATGTTGGCGACTAGGTCTGGGGTAGGACTTAGGGCTAAAATTCGCCTCGTGTTGGCGACTAGATCTAGGTTAGGTCTAGGGGGTGCTCAAGGCCTTTCTGGGGATAGATCGGTTAGAGCGGCTTGAGGCCGTATCTGGGGAGAGATAGGCTAAAGCCAACCGGTTCGTGGGGATACGAGTCGGTATAGAAAACGAAAAAGAATTTTATTAGTCGCCTCAGATTTCTAGCGTCATAGAAATCAAGTTTTGTAAAACATTATTTGATATTAATAAAGCATGTCTCTTCATTATTGTTTTTCTTGATTTCTCTTTGTATTATTCTTGCAATATTTCAAAGTTTTTTAAATATAATCTAAAGTTTTTGAAAACCCTTATTCACCCCCCCCCTCTAAGGGCGCCGACCGATCCAACAGGGAGCAGGCCGAGCTGATGGAGGAGGAGGCTGCGGTGGAAGAGGAGACCCTAGTAGAGGGAAGAGAGGCAAGGGGCAGATGGGAAGAGCCGCCACAGCTTGAGGCACCGGAAGAAGTAGTTGAGATGAAGGTCACCACCCCGGAGGGGAAAGTGGAGAAGGTGCAGGTCAGCGGGGGCCTCGGCCCAGAGGACAGGAGGAAGATGTTGGAGTGCACCAAAGGAGAGTGGAAATCTTCGCATGGAGCACAGTGGACATGCCGGGCATCAATACGGACGTGGCCTGCCACAGACTCAACCTCAAGCAAGGGGACCGCCCCATCCGATAGAAGAGGAGGGTCATTGCCGACAAGCTGGAGGAGCCGATCAGCAAGGAAGTGGAAAAGCTCCTCAAAGCAGGTTTTGTATCGGAGTTCCAGTATCCAGGGTGGGTCTCCAATGTCTTCATGGTGAAGAAGGGCGATTGTAGCTAGAGAATGTGTATCGATTTTTCTCTTTTAAACAAAGCCTGCCCTAAGGATTGTTATACTTTTCCTCAGATCGACGCGCTGGTTGACTCAGCCGTCAGTTTTTCTGTAATGTGTTTTTTAGATGCTTTTTCAGGTTATCATCAGATCAGGATGCACCCCCAGATGTTAAGGATGTCTCTTTCATCACGAGAGAAGGGTGCTACTGATATAAGATGATGTCATTTGGGCTGAAAATTGCATGGGCAACATACCAAACGATGATGGATCGAGTCTTCTGGGAACAAAGGAGAAGGAACTTGGAGGTATACGTAGATGATCTCATGGTGAAGATCAAGGATGTGAGCTCCCACCTCAAGGACCTCGAAGAGACCTTTGCCACCCTGCCTAGGTTCAAGATGAGGATGAACCCTTCAAAATGTATCTTCGGGGCCAGCAAGGGGAAATCTTTGGGTCACCTCTTCACCCCGGCCGGGGTAGAGCCCAACCGGGACAAAGTCAAAGCTATAATGGAGTTGGGATCGGCGCGAAATGCTAAGGAGGTCCAGCGCCTGACAGGAAAGCTCGCAGGGTTGAGTAGGTTTCTCTCCCGGGTGAGGGAGAAATGCTCCCCCTTTTTCAAGGTGTTGCGAGGCAATCAAAAGATCGAATGGATGAAGGAATGTGAGGAGGCCTTCCAGGCCCTGAAGAGTCAACTCACCAAAGCTCCGCTACTGCAGGATCCTAAAGAGGGGGAGAGCCTAGCATTGTACCTCAGAGTTGGGGCTGAAGCTGTGAGCTCCATCTTGGTCCAGGAAGAGGGTAAGAGGCAGTTGCCCATCTACTACATGAGCAGGGTTCTGAAGAAGGCGGAGCTCCGATACCCAATTTTAGAAAAGCTGGCTTTCATTCTGGTCATCTCGGCCAGGAAGCTCAGGCCATACTGTTGGTGTTTCCATGGTGATCTGGAAGTGGTCAAATATCTAGCCTCACTGCCAAAGCGATATGAGCTTATGGGGTCGCACACAAGAGTGATTGGAGAAATTGGAGGAAGAATCCTGTTGCTAAGTGTTGAATAATATCGTCTTGATTGTCAAGACGATGCTTTGGTCTTCTCGATGATATATGTATATCCTCTCGATGATATATATGTCTTCTCGATGATATATATATATGTCTTCTCGACGATATATATATGTCTTCTCGATGATATATATGTCTTCTCAATGGCTAGCGTAGCGTGTTCGTCGAACTGTTCGTCGAACGGCTAGCGTAGCGCATTCGTCGAATGGCCAGTGCGTTCGACGAATGCTAGCTAGTTCGTCGAACGCAGTATTCGCTGGGGGTATAAAAGAATATGATTCTTTTGACCTAATACCCGTTCTGTTTTACGATCTATTTTGCGAGAGAGAGAGAGAGCGATGGAAGTGTTCCGCAAGGCTCCGATAGAAATGTTCCGACCGGTCGATCCCGCCATCGCCGCTGCCTCTCCCTGTCGTCAGACCTAGCAGCCCGTGGGAGACGTAGAGAGCATTTCTTCTCCGACCTAGATCTTGTGCGACAAGAGGCTAGGTTTCTTCAGCACTCGTGTGGATTTCCCGTAGAGGCGCCGAACCATTACAACGCTTGGAACTCAGCCGCACGATCTCTGGATTTCTCATTGGAGCACCTCGGTTGAGTATAGACTCAACCCCCTTCATGTATAAATTCTGCAATGTGTTGTGGCTATTATTTTAATTTCTTAAATCAGTGAAATTGCAAGTTTCTTATAACTATTTATGGTTGTTCTAGTTAATTTTATTCCGCTGCCCATATGTGATATGCTCTTTTATCATTTCTGAAATGGTATGTAGAAAACCCAACAGTGGTATTAGAGGGATGTTTGTGATCTAATGCGTGTAAATCAGAAATTTAGAAGTGTTCTAAATGTCTGGATTTCTTCCTGGGTGTTTGGATTTCGTTTGAAGTGTTCTAAATTGGAACCCCGCCAGGAACGCATATGATTGCGTTGCGATTTCACTATTTCAGAAATGGTTTCTCCTTTGCAGTAACCGTCCCTCTAATTGGTTTGTGAAACCAAATGTCTTAGATTTTGAATCTGACATTGAGAGACGAGCTTGTCCACTGCATAAGTGGAGTTGTTTTTGCCTGTGTCAAATGCATGTAAATCTGGAGATTTAGAAGTGTTCTAAATGCTCATATTTAGCACTTTTCTATCAAAGCGTTGATAATTTTATTTTGTGTACATCTGGGATGTATTTGGTTGTGTATGTTGTAATTTTGTAAATGTGCACATTGATTAATAGTTAATCATTTATTATAAAATCCCTTATCCAATATTAAGTATTCGGATGCCTTCCGATGGATGAAGCTCTTCCTACCTCGATCGATGAAGTGTGGGTTTGCCAAAGCAAGGTGCATTAATCTATCTTGGCAAGGGTGCAAGTGGATAATTGTGATATCCCACTGTCAACATCGGGTCCAACTTAACTGGGTGACTTCAATAGTTGAGAGCCTAGAGGCAATGGGTTGGCGTGCACCATATGATGGATGCGAATAAAGAGTTATGATGAGTAATTTTTTTACTCATCTTTCAGTATAGGTTTATTATATCTTTAATATGCAATTATGTTATTTATATGAATTATATCATATAAATCCTTCCATTTATTATTTCATAAGCTAACTTGAGTACTCTTACATGCCCCAGGTCACGGGCGTGACCTATGGGCGTGTAACCTGCGCGGTGTTCCAGAGCTGTTTCTGCCACCCCGGGGTCGTTCTGTGAACAATTCGCCAAGTACACACACCAGGTCACGGGCGTGACCAAGGGCGTGACCCAATGTCATGGTCGCGACCCGCTGAGACGAAGCAAAACCGCTGAGACGAATCAGAACCGCTGAGATCAAGCTTTACACGCCCTAGGTCACGGTCGGGACCCCACCACCAGCTGCCAGCACACCTGCCACGTCAATTAAAGTTACACTCCCCCAGTCACGGGCGTGACCGAGGGCGTGACATCCTGTCACGGGTGTGACTCACCCAGCGTGCCTTCCCGCCAAAGCTTCCAGCCAACATCACTCTTTTGAGATTACACGCCCTAGGTCATGGGCGTGACCCAGGGCGTGACACGTCCGTAACGCCTGCATTGAAGCCAGACGGCGCCTTCTCTGCACCCAGCAAATCACGCCCCTTGGTCATGGGCGTGACCAAGGGCGTGTAACACCAAATTTTCAGCTATAAAAATGGTGCTTCTCCAGAAGATCAGGGATGAAGTTTTGGAGTTCTAGCTTATTTTCTTGCACTAGTTTTAATCTTGTATGTCCTTTTCTTCTTGCACTTTTATTTCCAAAGCTTGTAACTCTAAATTTTCTAGTTGTAATTTCTTTTGCTAAGCAATAAAATAGTACTTTTTCTCTTATTTTTACTCTCAACTTTCATTAAGTACTTCTTTCATTTGATTGATTCCTCCATCTCTATGAGTAGCTAAATTCTATTAGTACTCGGCAGAGATGATCCAAGGGAAATATAATTCTTGATCTAAATTCTAGCTTCTCTTTCTCTTCCTTAGAATACTTTAGATTTATTCTTGAACTTTTATTGGATTGAGATTATATCGTCGATATATAACTCTCATCTTTGTTTTCGTAATCTAATAATCGAGAGGTTTTGATTTCGAATCGATCATTTCAAGAATAAAAAGAGTTGAATGCACTCCTCAAGCGAGGATGACATAATTCTTCCGGATTGGAGTCAAATCCAATAGAGGGTTTTACTACGATAAGGCGAGTTTTAGATTTTGATTCTAGAACGAAAGTTTGTTTGATCAACTAAACTCAGTTGAGCGTATCCACGAGAGAGGTGTGTTCATTAATCGGGAACCTCCACGGTCAAGTATTTTCTTAAGAGCTTTAGAAGTTGTTCTTTGTATATTTTATTTTCCCAAGGTGATTCAAGGTTGAGTACTAACCTTTAACTTATCAATTTAAATAAGATATTTCTCTTTCTCGCAACCAACCAACCACGAGTTTTATTCGATAAAATAATAGAGATTTTTTCAAAGTAAGAGTACTCAACCGCCCCGAGTCTAATACGACCTTGGTTCTTATAACGTATACTACATTCGATACGGTACACTTGCCGTTATCGCTTGCGGATATAGTTTGACCCATCAAGTTTTTGGCGCCGTTGCCGGGGAATTCGGTTGATATTTCGAAAAGCGAAATATCTATTAATTTTATCTTTTATTTTCGTATTTCTATTAAGGTGTACTAAATTCCTGGAAAGGACGCTTTGGGCTTGAATTCCCATCACAACCTCTAGTACCTTGCAAGCCCTTCACCGGGTAGATCTTGGGAAGTCCAGGACTAATTTTAGTTCACCTAAATAGATAAACAAAAAAAAGTCTTCAAAAAATATATATATATATATTTATATAAAAAAAAATTATTATAAAAAAATATATAATAAAAATATTTATCTAAAAATTATTTAATTTTCTTTAACTTTTCCACATCTTTTCCTCTTTTATTTTTGGTTTATGACCCGAGGAGACTCTTCAGTCAATCTAGAATTTTGTTTTGATCCGGAAATCGAGCGCACCTTGCGGCGTCGTCTCCGATTTAGTGATCTACCAAAAATTCAAGAAGAGTCAATCGGAGAAACTAACGAAGGCTAAATGGATAACCCCGACCATAATGAGGCCCCGCTACGGACTATGTCCTATTATGCGAGGCCAAATTGGGAGGGAACACAATCTAGCATTATTCGTCCGGCAGTGGCGAATAATAATTTTGAAATCAAAACGAGTATCATTCAAATGGTACAGCAAACCGTCATCTTTGAAGGCTTACCAGATGAAGATCCAAATTTACACGTATTGAATTTTTTGGAAATTTGCAACACGTTTAAGATTAATGGCGTCATCGATGACGCCAATCGTTTGCGTTTATTTCCATTTTCTTTGCGGACTAAGGCCAAGCAATGGTTGGGATCTCTTCCTAGAGGTTCCATCACTACGTGGGCCGAAATGACGGAGAAATATTTAACTAAATATTTTCCTCCGGCGAAGTCCGCTAAATTACGTACGAACATTTTCTCCTTCATGCAAATAGAATCGGAGTCTCTCTACGACACATGGGAGCGCTTCAAGGAACTTTTGCGGAGATGTCCTCACCATGCCAACAAGTTCAGACTTTCTACAATGGTTTGAATCTCCAAACAAGGCAGATGATTGATGCAGCCACAGGGGGGACGCTTAATAACAAAACCCCTGAAGCTACTCAAGAGCTTTTTGAAAAGATGGCCATGAATGCTTATCAGTGGAATGCGCCACGGTCGCGTCCTAACAAATCGACCAGACTCTTTGAAGTCGAGGCCACCCCGAATTTAGCACACCAAGTAGAATGGCTTACTAAGCAATTGGCAGAGATGTCTGCTTCCTCCGCCATTAACGGGGCTAATTATTATAATAATAATAATTATAATCAAGAACAAGTAGATTATATGGGGAACTCCTATCGTCCTCCTTATAACCCAAATAATAATATTCTTAATAGTTATAATCCGGGTTTAAGGAACCACCCAAATTTTTTATGGAGCAACCCCAATAATGCTTAACGCCCCACACAAGTGAATCCTCCCGGATTCGCTCCACCACAACCACCAAAGGCCCCTTCACTTGCAGAGGTCTTCACCAAATACGTCGCCTCTACTGATTCCAACATCCGGAACCTTTCCGGATCTATCAAAAGTCTAGAAAGTTAGATCGGACAACTCGCCAAGATGTTCTCCAAACGCCAGTAGGGAGCTCTACCGGGCAATACTGAGCCCAATCCATGGGAGAGCGCCAACGCTATAACCCTCCGCAGTGGAAAGGAGGTAACTTCTTCAAATTTGGTCGAGCCAGAGGTAAACGTTTCAACTTCATCTCCGCAAGTTATTTCTTCTTCTACTCTACCTTCTTCTACTTTAGCTCCGCGTATTCTTAAAAATCCTTCTATTCCTTATTCTTCACAATTTAAAGATGAACGCAATGAGGAGCAATATAGAAAATTTACTGAAATTTTTAAACAAATTCAAATAAACGTGCCCTTTTTTGAAGCGATCGCCCAAATGCCCAAATACATAAAATATCTAAAAGACCTACTTTCTAATAAAAATAAACTTGAAAATTTTTCGCGTATATCTTTAAATGCTTAATGCTCAGCAATTTTATTAAACAAATTACGGCAAAAATTAAACGATCCGAGACGGTTTTCCATCCCGTGCTTGTTCGGTAATTTCTTAATAAAACACGCCTTGGCAGATTTGGGCGCTAGCATAAATTTGATGCCTTTTTCATTATTTAAAAAGCTTGGTTTTGGCACCCCAAGCCAAACCAACATAAGCATCCAACTAGCGGACAGATCAATTAAATACCCGATAGGGGTCATTGAGGATGTGCTTGATCAGGTTGACAAATTTATCTTTCCGGTAGATTTTGTCATCCTAGACATTGAGGAAGACGCCGAAGTCCCTATTATTCTCGGACGTCCTTTCCTCGCCACCTCTCGGGCAATTATTGATGTTAGTAATGGCAAACTTCTCCTACGAGTTGGGGATAAAGAAGTAACTTTTAGTATTAACAACTCTATGAGAAATTCTTTTTCTAATGACGACTCTTGCTTTACTTTAGAATCAAATTTTGAAGAGGAAATAACGTCATTTACTGAATTAATTTCACCTTTATTTGAAAATCCGGAAATTAAAATTTTATTTTGTCTAAAAGAAATAACTCGGCCGCTCAAATTTGAAGAAGTAAAAGTAAACATTTCTAAAATAAAAACATCTTACGAGGAGCCACCGAGGTTGGAATTAAAACAATTGCCGGAACATTTAAAATATATATATTTAGAAAAAGATTCAAAATTGCATGTGATTATATCTTCCGCTCTTAACTATTCGGAAATTTTCGAATTAATTAAAATATTAAATAATCACCGCCATGCAATTGCATTGCAAATTTCTGACATCAAGGGGATTAACCCCTCATTTTGCACGCACAAAATTAATTTAGAAAATAATTCTCGCAGTACTATTCAGCCTCAACGACTGCTTAATCCAAATATAAAGGACGTTGTTAAGGCTGAAATAATAAAATTATTAGATGCGGTAATTATTTACCCAATTTCTGATAGCACTTGGGTTAGCCCAGTGCAAGTCGTGCCTAAAAAGGGTGGAATAATGGTAATCACAAATGAAAATAATGAGTTGATCCCGACTCGTACTGTTACGGGTTGGCGAGTATGCATTGATTACAAAAAATTAAATGATGCTACCCACAAGGATCACTTTCTGTTACCCTTTATTGACCAAATCTTAGAACGCTTATCCAGTCACTCACACTACTGTTCTCTCGATGGTCTTTCGGGATATTTTCAAATCCCAATTGCGCCCGAAGACCAAGAGAAAACCACATTCACCTGTCCGTTCGGCACCTGCGCATATCGAAGAATGCCGTTTGGTCTTTGCAACGCGCCGACTACATTTCAACGATGTATGTTGGCAATATTTAATGAACTTGTAGAAGACGTCATGGAAATTTTCATGGACGATTTTTCTATTTTTGGCGATTCGTTTAAAAATGATTTAAATAATCTTGATCGTGTGCTTCAACGCTGCGAAGACACGAATTTGGCACTCAACTGGGAGAAGTGCCACTTTATGGTCCAAGAGGGATTAGTCCTTGGGCATAAAATCTCAAATAAGGGGATCGAGGTCGATAGGGCCTAGATCGAGGTCATAGAAAAACTTCGCCCTCCAACTAATATAAAATCTATTAGAAGTTTTCTAGGACATGCGGGTTTTTATAGGCGGTTTATAAAAGATTTCTCAAAAATTATGAAACCGCTAACTCATCTTCTAAAAAAAAGAATCCGCGTTTAATTTTGATGATGAATGTTTAAAGAGTTTAATAAAATTAAAAACGAACTTATCAATTCCCCTATTTTAATCGCGCAAAATTGGTCTCTTTCGTTTGAAATCATGTGCGATGCGAGCGATTTTGCTGTAGGTGCAGTTTTAGGCCAACGGGTGAATAAACATTTTCACCCAATTTATTACGCAAGCAAAACGCTAACATCCGCACAAGCAAATTATAAAATAATGGAAAAATAATTTTTGGCAATAATTTTTGCGTTTGATAAATTTCGATCATATTTAAGGCTTTCAAAAGTTATTGTTTTTACAGATCACTCCGCTCTCCGGTATTTACTACAAAAAGGAGATGCAAAGCCTCGACTGCTAAGGTGAATCCTCCTACTACAAGAATTCGATTTGGAGATCCAAGACAAAAGGGGAGTGGAGAATGTTGCGGCTGACCACCTCTCACGGTTGGAGAATCCGGCGGCTGGTGCGCTAGTGGAGGCTGAAATTGACTACAAATTCCCTGAAGAACGCCTCCTCGCCATCGTAAAGGTAACGACTTCTTCCACCCCTTGGTACGCGGATTTGGCCAACTATTTGGTGGGCCGGGTCCTACCAAAAGATTTTTCAAGTCAGCAAAAGAAGAAATTCTTTTCGGACTTGAAAAATTATTTTTGGGAGGACCCCTTTTTATTTCGTGTCTGCGCGGACCAAGTTGTAAGAAGGTGTATTGCGAGCGAGGAAGGCATCAAAATTTTGCGGCACTGCCAAGAAGGACCAACCGGTGGTCACTATCAAGCGAACCGGACCGCAAGGAAGGTGCTAGAGGCGGGCTTCTATTGTCCCTCCTTATTTAAAGACGCTCATAATTTTGTGAGAAATTGTGATCGGTGCCAACGGTCTGGTAACATTTCTAAGCGGGACGAAATGCCCCAAAATATCTTTTTAGAATACGAAATTTTTGATTTGTGGGGAATCGATTTCGTAGGTCCTTTACGCTCTTGCTGTAATAGTAAATATATTCTTGTTGCGGTCGATTACGTGTCTAGGTGGGCGGAAGCACAAGCTTTCCCCACCAATGACGTGAGAGTCGTCGTACAATTTTTAAAAAAATTATTTTCACGATTCGGCACACCCCGAGCACTAATTAGTGATCGGGGCGCACATTTTTGTAACAACCAACTTGCTAAAATTTTAGCAAAGTATGGAGTTACCCACAAGTTATCTAACGCCTACCACCCATAAGCAAATGGCCAATTGGAGGTGGTGAATCGTGAACTAGAAAGAATTTTAGAAAAGACCGTGTCCGTTAATAAAAAGGATTGGGATTTAAAATTAGACGACGCACTCTGGGCCTATCGGACAACGTACAAAACCGCCATTGGATGTACGTCGTACCGGTTAGTTTATGGTAAAGCTTGTCATTTGCCGATAGAATTAGAACATCGCGCTTTTTGGGCGCTAAAATTTGTAAATTTGAATTTAGATTTAGCCTCTGAACAAAGAAAACTACAACTTAATGAACTAGACGAATGACGCGCGAACGCCAATGAAAATAATAAATTTTATAAGGAGCGAACTAAATTCTATCATGATAAAAAAATTAAACATCCAAAAACTTTTTCACCGGGAGATTTTGTCCTACTTTTTAATTCTAGACTTAGGCTTTTTTTGGGAAAATTAAAAACCCGATGGTCCAGTCCCTTCAGAGTAAAAGAAGTTTGGCCATACGAGACCGTGCTTATAGAGCACGCGGAAAAAGGATCTTTTAAGGTTAACGTATAACGTTTGAAATTATACCACCCCGGCGACCCAGCGACTGGAAATATCGAAACAATGCACTTAACGAATATTTAAGAAAACGCCACTTAGTCAAGCTACGTGACGGTAAACAAAGCGCTCTTGGAAGGCAACCCAATGTTAACCTCTTTATTTTTGTCTTTCTTTTCTTGTTTGTTTTTCTAATTTAACTCTGCAGGTGTTTGACCGGCAACCCCGACTACCATCCAGGGAAGCCCTCTTTACACTTTAAAAATTTATCTTGATTTTTCTTTATTGTCATTTTTTTAGTTTCATCTTTCATACTTAGTTTTAAACATTGGGGACAATGTTTAATTTTAAGTATGGGTGTGTAGCATAGCTTTCTTTGTAGTTGTACTTGAAAACAAAAAAAAACCAAAAAAATTAAAAAAATTTGAAATTAAATTTCTTGGAAAGGACGCTATGGGCTTGAATTCCCATCATAGCCTCTAGTACCTTGCGAGCCCTTCACCGAGTTGACCTTGGGAAGTCCAAGAACTACAAAAAATCTAATAGGAAATGTTCTTTTTATTCATCAAAACGCCCACTTGCTAAATTGTAACTTCTAAGTAAACTTATTTTTCATTTGGACTAAGAATTGTTTGTGCAAGAATAGTTTTTTTTGAAACTTTTGACTAAAATTGTTGACTCATGTAGTGCTCCTAGTCATATGCTTGTATTTGAGTAGGGTTTGTGTAAAATTAATTTCTTGGCATAAATCTCAAATTATGATTTATTAAATTGCGTAGTGATAATTTATTTCACTTTTAAAAATCGAATCTGATCGTATCTAAAGGTAGTTTAGGTCAGTGTGTAGAAGATTGTTAGAAAGCTATTACTCAATTTAAACAGAAGGGTGTCCTTTCTCGATGTCTAGAACTTGCCCCAAGCTATTTTCGAAACATGTGCACTTTAGACAAATTAACCTTACAGAAGTGATTTAGGCCTTTCTTTGGATAGTTTGAGCCTTTGCACCCAACCTAGAATTACTACCATTAATCACACAATTTTGAGCCTTACATCTTTATTTGAACCTCCCTCATCATTTCGGCACCAAAGCTAAAAAGCCCAAAACCCAATTGAACACTTGAAATTTTGAGCTAAATTTTTGAAAAAAATTATTTGGGTATGATTGAATGAAGAAACAAATTATGGGTATCAATTCACAAGAAATGAAGGTTATATTAAAATGCAATAATCTCATAATGATATGCGGCCTAGGTATGCACATGCATACCTGGAATGATCCCAATTATGAAGATTCGTGATATAAAAGAAAAAAATATATATTAAAAAAAAGAATGAGAGTGTTTCCCCTTAGAAAAATACGAGTATGAGGGTAAAGCTTCATTATTTTGTGGTAGTCAAAATTTTCTTTTAGCTCAAAACTTTTTGTTTAAGTGGAATGCGCCTTCATGTTTATCATTGTTTACCTCTCCCTTAAACCCAAGCCTTAAAATATACCCTATTTAAGTCCTAAAGATCCATAGAGTTATTTTAGTATGAAGTGCAGTGGAGAAGGTGCAAACGGGCAAGCCTATGGCCGTCGACATTGATGGATTTCTTTGGAGGCCACCCCGAGCGTTTAAGTCTAGTAATTTAAATCTCAGCAATCACGCTATTTTCTCCTTTTACATAACTTTTTGATTGACCGTCGACTCATTTTAAAAGTGATAATAAATAATTATAACGCAGTTTAAATATTTCATAAATTAGTATTTATGCCAAGAACGTCTTTTTACTAAAACATCTACGCATGTCAGCATAAAACTTCGCATTTTACTCTATAGCTTTCATATTTATTTCTAGCATTAATTTTTCCTACCCTTATGAAGAATGGTTTACTCGGGACGAGCAACGAGCAAGTATGGGGGTGTTTGATGAGTAATTTATTTACTCATCTTTCAGTATAGGTTTATTATATCTTTAATATGCAATTATGTTATTTATATGAATTATATCATATAAATCCTTCCATTTATTATTTCATAAGCTAACTTGAGTCTATTTTGTGTTTTCAGATTTTCTGGGCTATTTTGAGCAAAAAGTACTCTTACACGCCCCAGGTCACGGGCGTGACCTATGGGCGTGTAACCTGCGCGGTGTTCCAGACCTGTTTCTGCCACACCGGGGTCGTTCTGTGAACAATTCGCCAAGTACACGCCCCAGGTCACGGGCGTGACCAAGGGCGTGACCCAATGACATGGCCGCGACCCGCTGAGACGAAGCAGAACCGCTGAGATGAATCAGAACCACTGAGATCAAGCTTTACACGCCCCAGGTCACGGGCGTGACCATGGGGGCGTGACATCTAAGTCACGGTCGGGACCTCACCACCAGCTGCCAGCATGCCTGCCACGTCAATTAAAGTTACACGCCCCCGGTCACGGGCGTGACCGAGGGCGTGACATCCTGTCACGGGCGTGACTCGCCCAGCGCGCCTTCCCGCCAACAGCACTCTTTTGAGATTACACGCCCTAGGTCACAGGCGTTACCCAGGGCGTGACACGTCCATAACGCCTACATTGAAGCCAGACAGCACCTTCTCCGCACCCAGCAAATCACGCCCCTTGGTCACGGGCGTGACCAAGGGCGTGTAACACCAAATTTTCAGCTATAAAAAGGGTGCTTCTCCAGAAGATCGGGGACGAAGTTCTGGAGTTCTAGCTTATTTTCTTGCACTAGTTTTAATCTTGTATGTCTTTTTTTTCTTGCACTTTTATTTCCAAAGCTTGTAACTCTAAATTTTCTAGTTGTAATTTCTTTTGCTAAGTAATAAAATAGTTCTTTTTCTCTTATTTTTACTCTCAACTTTCATTATGTACTTCTTTCATTTTATTGTTTCCTCCATCTCTATGAGTAGCTAAATTCTATTAGTACTCGGCCGAGATGATCCAAGGGAAATATAATTCTTGATCTAAATTCTAGCTTCTCTTTCTCTTCCTTAGAATACTTTAGATTTATTCTTGAACTTTTATTGGAAGATTATATCATCGATATATAACTCTCATCTTTGTTTTCGTAATCTAATAATCGAGGGGTTTTGATTTTGAATCCATCATTTCAAGAATAAAAAGAGTTGAATGCACTCCTCAAGCGAGGATGACATAATTCTTCCGGATTGGAGTCAAATCCAATAGAGGGGTTCACTACGATAAGGCGGGTTATAGATTTTGATTCTAGAACGAAAGTTCGTTTGATCAACTAAACTCAGTTGAGCGTATCCTCGAGAGAGGTGTGTTCATAAATCGGGAACTTCCATGGTCAAGTATTTTCTTAAGAGATTTAGAAGTTGTTCTTTGTATATTTTATTTTCCCAAGGTGATTCAAGGTTGAGTACTAACCTTTAACTCATCAATTTAAATAAGCTATTTCTCTTTCTCGCAACCAACCAACCACGAGTTTTATTCGATAAAATAATAGAGATTTTTTCGAAAGAAGAGTACTCAACCGCCCCGAGTCTAATACGACCTTGGTTTTTATAACCTATACTACATTCGATACGGTACACTTGCCGTTATCGTTTGCAGATATAGTTTGTCCCATCAAGTTATTCACCAACCATACAAGAGTTGCATAGTGATGCAATTGGCAAGTGTTGCCAACCTAAATAACCGCATTATGAGAGGAATGCCAAAGCGAAATCATTGTGTTGGTGAAATACAGATCTTGTCCACTAAGAGAGTAGCTCGCATAAAATCTCTGAATTGATATTAAGGGTTATCAATTTGAATAAAATAGTGGGAGTATTTAATAAAAGATCACTACAAGAAAATTGGCTTTTAGTGACGAAATATTTGTGACGGAATATTTTTCGTCACTAAAAATATATTTTTTTTGACGAAATTAGAGGTTAGTCACTAAATGATATTTTTCAATTAATTAGCGACTAAAGTAAATATTTAGTCACTAAAAATATTTTTTTAGTGACCAAAATAATTTTAAGTCACTAAAAGTACTTTTTAGTAACCAAATTATATTTGGTCACTAAATAATTATATTTAGTGATAAAAAATTTTAGGTCACAAAAAGAAAAACAATTTCATTAATATTAATAAGTATTTTGGCCATCAAGAATATATTATTCATGACTATTTTAAGCCAAAATTTGAGTTCCTTTCGTTCCCTTGATTAAAATTTTGTTTCCCTCTATCTATTACCATATTGTATTCCCGTATTTCAATCTACTCTCGGCTAGGGTACGACAATATCAACTATTCTACCCCTCTCCCGTTATCTCTCATCATGGCTTCAATGGCGTAGGCGACCATGGTCATTGTGGTTGCCTTCTTCGTCTTCCGCCGCATTACGGCGAAGAGGGAAACGATGGTGGATTCATCAGGCAGGGAAAAGTGGAGGCGGCGGCTGGCGCTGGGGTCAATGGGGTGGCCTTATATTGGGGATACATTCCAGTTTTACTCTGGCAACCCTAACGATTTCTTCGTGGAGAAGCAGAGGAGGTACAACGCTATTCTAGCCATCGTTCTTAGGTGAGGTAATATTGCATTTTTCTATTTCTGAAACTTTAAAGTAGATTTTCATTCGATGCCACATGACCGGCTGGTGACGTCTTTCCTCAAAATTTGGCAATTTCCGGACATGTTTTGTGGAATGATGTGGATAAGCATGCATTTGCTCCGTAAAACTTTGAAATCTTGCATAGATAGTAAAGCTATTGTAATCACCAAAATAGCATAACCTGCATTATAAGAAGGAAAGTTGCGGAGAAGATGTCTTGCAACAAAGACGAAGAATATCACAGCCGGAATAACTATAAAGTGAAATGGTGATGAATAGGGAACGAGCATCAGGTCCAAATATTATTTTTGTTTTGAAAAAATGCAATGGAAAGTCCTCCTCCATCGCTTCATGAACATGTGTTTGTGCATTTCTATGAGAGTAATATGGATTTTATTCCGTACAGCGGTAACACAACAAGAACAAACTATTACCAAACTAAACAACAATTGACCTTTATGGCTACTAAATTTTGTTGTTCCATCAAATGGCATACTGTAGAAGCTACATTTATGTTCAGAATGCTTGGTCATACCAATTGCAAGATAATTTAAGCCATATTTTATCTGTTTTTCTTTCTATGATATTCTTCTTCCTTTTAACCCAGCATGCAGAGATGGCAGATGACAGTGTTCAACTTAAAACCTTGCAGGCTATATTGTTAATGATGAAATAAATAATTTTAGTAACAGAAAAGACATTATTATTGCATTGCACAATCGATGACTATATAAATTTGGTTACTGAATGTAATTAGTGATGAAAAAAAATATCACTAAAAATTTACATTTAGTGACGAAAAATAGTTGTCACTAATAATATATATTTAGTGACGAAAACCAATAGTCACTGAAAATGTATATTTAGTGGCGAACATCGGTGATCACTAAAAAGATACATTTAGTGACGAAAATGAGTTGTCACTAAAAATATACATTTAGTGACGAAAATTTATTTGGTCACTAAATACATTTTGTGACGGCCCTTTTGCAACCACCTTGTGATGACTAAAATTTGGTCACTAAATGTCTTTAGTGACCAAACCGCAATATTTAGTGACCAAAATTTTCGTCACTAAATGTCATTTTTCTTGTAGTGAGACCTTATTAAAATAAAATGAATTTTGAAATATAGTACTAAAATATATTTTGCATTATTTTGTAGAATTTTCATGGCAAATACTTCACACTCCACGTTGTCCCTGAGAGCAATCCTTGAGAAGGACAAGCTCAATAGGACGAATTTCCTAGACTGGTTTAGGAACCTGAGAATTGTTCTCAGGCAAGAGCGTAATCTCTATGTCCTTGAAGAAGATCCCCCCGAGGAGCTAGCCACTACTGCACCTCGTGCATATAAAGATGCTTACAAGAAGCATGGAGATGACTCCTTGGATGTTGAATGTCTCATGCTCGCGACCATGAACTCTGAGCTTCAGAAGCAACATGAGAACATGAGTTATTACGAGATGGTCGAGCACCTGAAGAAAATGTTTCAAGGGCAAGCTCGCCAAGAGAGGTTTGACATATCCAGGGCATTATTTCAGTGAATATGGGAGCTCGGGACCCAGTAGGGACTCACGTACTCAAGATGATAGGTTATATAGAGAACCTTGAAAGACTGGGGTTTCCATTGGGCCAAGAGTTGGCCACTGACCTGATCCTGCAATCGTTGTCGGACAGTTATGAGCAGTTTGTCTTGAATTACAGTATGAATGAAATTGACAAGACACTGCCTGAGCTCCTAGGCATGTTAGGAACTGCCGAGATTAATATGAAGAAGGTTAAGCCTGCTAGCCCCATATTGATGGTGCATAAAAGCATGGGCAAGACCAAGGGACTCAAGAAGACTAAGGTGGGACCTAAGTCATATCTTGATCCCAAGTCTTCAGCACTGAAGAACAAGGGCTTGGCTAAGGAAGAGAAGTGCCACCATTGTGGTAAGGTATGGCATTGGAGGAGGAACTGTCCCCTCTATCTTGAAGATCTGCAAAAGAAGAAAGGAAGTGTGACTTCCACTTCAGGTATTTTTGTTATAGAAAAAAAACTTTCTGCTCCTTCATCTTGGGTATTGGATACCGGATGTGGTTCTCACATTTGTACGAATGTCCAGGAACTAACAAGGAGAAGATTGCTGGGTAAAGGAGAGGTGGACCTGCGCATTGGAAATGGAGCAATAGTTGTTGCCGTTGTCGTAGGATTGTACCGTCTTTCCTTTCCCACTGGCTTATTATAGAACTTGATAATTGTTATTTTGTTCCTGCTATAACTAGAAACATCATTTTTATTTCATGTTTGGACATGATTGGTATCTCTTTTATTATAAATAACAATTTATGTTCTATTTATAAGAATGATATTTGTTATGGCGTTGCCCAATCGTTTAATGGTTTATATGTTTTGAACTTAGACCATCCGATCTATAACATAGAAAATACAAAAAGACTAAAATCAAATGACTCGAATCCTACGTACCTTTGGCATTATCGTTTGGGCCATATAAACGAGAAACACATATCCAAGCTCCATAGAGATGGACTACTGGACTCATTTGATTATGAATCATTTGAGAGATGCGAGTCATGTTTGTTAGGCAAGATGACGAAAGCCCCTTTCATTAGTTGTAGTGAGAGGGTTGATGATCTCTTGGGTATAATACATAATGATGTATGCAGAGCCATGAGTTCTATGGATAGAGGTGGGTACTACTACTTCGTTACATTTACTGATAATTTCAGTAGATACGGATACGTGTTTCTTATGTAGAACAAATCTGAAACCTTTGAAAAGTTCAAAGAGTTTAAAAATGAAGTAGAGAACCAACTGGAAAGGAGGATAAAAGCACTCCGATCTGATCGAGGTGGCGAATATCTGAGTCATGATTTTCGTGATCATCTGAGAGAGTGTGGTATTGTATCACAGCTCACTCCGGCCGGAACACCACAACGTAATGGTGTGTCTGAGAGGAGGAATCGTACTTTGTTAGACAAGGTACGATCGATGATTAGTCATGCAGATTTGCCCATTTCCTTTTGGGGATTTGCTTTAGAGACAGCTGCTTTCACATTAAATCGTGCTCCAACGAAAACGGTTCTAAAGACACCATATGAGATATGGACTGGGAAGCATCCTAGTATGCTTTTTATTAAGATTTGGGGTTGTGAGGCATATGTGCGACGTCAAATTCCTGACAAGCTGGAACCCAAGTCGGATAAGTGTTATCATGTGTGATATCCTAGGGAAACCAAAGGGTATTACTTCTACCTGCCGTCCGAGGGCAATGTGTTTTTCGCAAGGACTGGCGTCTTTTTGGAGAAAGAGTTCTTATCCAGAAAGACTGCAAAGGTGGAACTTGAAGAAGTTCAAGAACCACAAACAATAGTTGAACCGATTTTAGAACCTGAGTAAGGACTACAAGTTGTTGTAGCTAGAGAGCCTTCTCAAGAAACACAAGTCCTACGTAGATCTGATAGACCAAGATTTGAGCCTGAGAGTTATGGATTTCTCGTGTCTCAAATAGGTAATGTGTTGCTTATGGATCATGATGATGAGCCCGCAACCTATCAAGAGGCTATGTGTGGACCTGACTCCGAGAAGTGGCTTGAGGCCATGAAATCTGAAATGGACTTCATGTATGCAAACCAAGTTTGGACCTTGGTGGAACCACCTGAAGGGGTACGACCCATACTGTCACAACCCGCATTTTCTCCAAATTTAGGAATATCAGAGTAAGAGAAAATACGCGTCATGATGCCACATCATGCAGGAGACAGCTGCAGACGCTCAGACGGAAACCTATTACTTATTTAATCAAAACATGTTTACATGATAGATCATCATTTGAAATCATTTATGAGGGTTTAGGGTAAGAACTATGTTTCTCAGTTCGTGGATCAACTAGTCCACCGAGAAAATATACGTAATTGCAGCAGAAAATACTTGATTTAGTTCACTTAAGATCCTAAATGCACGTGATGACAGGACATAAAGTAAATGATATGCACACATCTAGGCGTAGTATAAATATAGAAAATATCTTTTAGGCGACTTTAAAGATAAGGATTTCAGTTAAAAGGAATGCAATGAGGATGAAAGAAAAGCCAATTTATAACTATAATGCACCTAGACATAAATCATTCCCAGAAAGCAAGATACACAAGATCTAAAAGGTAGTAGCATTTAACTGGCAAGTAAGATATAAAAGTATCAAAAGGGCACAACGGGCGTCAACAACCTGACACTAACATGTTGGCTACAAACTAGCATGTCTGAACACAAGATGAAACTAACCACAACTACCTCGCAGCAGCGGGGTAAAACAACAACTAAAACTCCCGAAGACTCCGGGCTACACCACTAGCAGCTAAAGCTCTGAACCTGAGGCATTCAATAAAACAAAGAACGCCTCAGCAAGGAATTATAAGTGGCAGAAAACAAGCAGAAAAGTAAACAAGGCATAAGGGGTACCAACCCAAGCCATATTTACTGAAAGAGAAGCTCCAAACAAAGAACTGAGCAAAGCACCAAGTGCACCAAATACCATAAAGAGGAACAAGCAAAGTTCATTTATCTTGATAAATTTATTTAAAGAGACTGATCAGCTCGAATTAAACAGGGGCGGTCCTTTATCCGCTGCCACCCAAAGCCAAAAAAACAGGTGGGGGTTTCTATCCCCAACCACCCAAACACGGCCCACGGGTCCACAGGCCAAGCCCGCGGTTCACCACTAAAATGGCCACCGTGCAAGGCTACAACACTCCCCACTGTCCCCCACCCCCCCCCCCCCCCCCCCCCCCAAAAAAAACACGACCCACTGTGCACGGACAAAGGCAATGGTCTTATTAATTAATTCCTTTAATTATGGCATGGGACGAAGCCCGAGAAAAACACTCACCAGGAGACCCTAAGGATATGGTCACAAATGGAGTGAACACTGCATAAGACGATGCATAAGAGAAGACATAAGTTATTTAACCGCAACGGGTATGAGGTTTCAAGAGGAGAAGTAATCGGAGCCACAACTCAAACACTAAGAAATAAACGGGCAATACTCGAGGAATCAAAAGCTGAGAATCTAAAGTTCTCGAGAAATCAAAGACTAAGAACAACAGGTTCTCGAGAGATCAAGAGCTAAGATCAAACATTTCTCGAGAGGTCGAGGGCTAAGGTCAAAGGGTTCTCGAGAGATCAAAGGCAAAGAATAGGTTTCTCGAGAATTCCCAAACCAGGAAACAATGATCTTTCGAGAAATCCCAAACGGGAGAAGCAATCTCTCGAGAGATCCCCAAGCAGGAAACAGTAACTTTTCAAGAAACCAAAGCAGGAGAAGCCATCTCTCGAGAAATACACAAGCAGGAAAAAATGATTTTTCGAGAAATCAAGGTAGGGTCATGTTGATTTTCTGAGAGATTAAAGGCAGGGTCAATCTTATTTTTCGAGAAATTAAAGGTAGGGTCAAGCTTATTTTCTGAGAAATTAAAGGCAGGGTCATGCTTTCTTGAAAAATGAAAGGGCAGGGTCAATGATTTCTCGAGAAATCCAAAGCAGGAAACCTTGATTTCTCGAGAAATCCAAGGCAGGAGGAAACAACAAAAAGAAGGAGTTCAAGGGGGCGGGGGGGGGGGGGGGGGTTCGAGATCAAAACGACACGACCCAAAAAAACACAAGCCAAGACACACCAAGAACGCATAACCACAGAAAAATAGTGCTTCAAGAAAACAACGAGAAGGAGGGGATATCCACTTGCCTTAAACCTTGCTAAAATCGAAGACCTTCGCTCCAAAAGCAATGGATCGGCCAAGAACTCACCCGAGCACGAAATCCTGAAACCTTTCAGATCGAAAAGAGGAATTAGGTCACTACCATAACTCCAAAAATTCCACGAAACGGGAAAAACTTACCACTAGAATGAAGATCCCGCCGAGATCTTTCCAAATCTACGCTCCAAACGTGATTCCGACTACAACAGCCCTAGAAATCGCCGGCCGGAAGCTCCACGACACGCCGCTCTCGCTCTCTCGCCCGAAAGAACTCTAGGTCGGCCGAAAGGGGTATGGGATGAAAAGATAAAACCTATGCTTAATGTATATATATACATATAGCTTAAAGCTCGATGAGAACAAGGCAGGACAAATTCGCCGAACGCAGTTCGACGAAGACTTCATCGAACGCAGCTAGCATGCAGTTCGTCGAAAGCAGCTAGCCTGCAGTTCGCCGAACGCAGCTAGCCTGCAGTTCGCCGAACGCAGCTAGCCTGCAGTTTGCCGAACGCAGCTAGCCTGCAGTTCGCCGAACGCAGCTAGCCTGCAGTTCGCCGAAAGCAGCTAGCCTGCAGTTCGCCGAACGCAGCTAGCCTGCAGTTCGCCGAACGGAGCTAGCCTGCAGTTCGACGAACGCAGCTAGCCTGCAGTTCGCCGAACGCAGCTAGCTGACGCGCTATTTCCACACCGCTAATTAGCGGGCACGAAATGCGGTACGACGGTAGTGCACCGGTCGTTGTCAAGTAATAAAAGTAGGGAGTAGCTCCCCGAATATCGTTCTCAAAGGACCGCAAGTTAGGGAATACGATTTGCTCGTTAGGAAATTAATTTTGGGGGTTCTAGGTTTAACAAAATAAGAGGGGGATTTGGTTGATTTTATAGAACGGGAAATGAGAAAACTAGACACTATGCGGGTCGCAATCACCGCTTTGCTTGGTGGATGGGTTCAGTGCAGGCCGCGATGCCGTGTTTCGCTTAGCGGATGGCCGGTGAGCATATGGATGAGGTGAGTGCAAATTTGAGGGGTGAGGGTCGAAGGCACCTCTTCGCTATCGCTTCCAGCTCTTGCTAGAGCGGGTGCTAGAATGTGTGGGTGTAAGTGGAGCGGGGGCGGAGCGCATCACAACACAGCATAACGAAGAGACAAGATCATAAATAAACTTCCATTCATAGACAAATAGATGTTCATTCAGTTCATTACAACTATTAAGAGTACAAATCACAAAAAGAGAAAGGGTAGAAGTAACCACGAGATGAGAGGCCTCGCCGCGAATCATGGTCGGAATGGGGGGTCGTCACGCCTCCTCCGAGCTCAGTCCTTGGTTGCTTCCGGGATGTAGAGGCTGTCACTACCTCCAACTGCTGTCGGTCTTCTTCTCAGAGCTGGGTTCACTTCTTCTTCCCCAATGGAGATGTCCTCCTCTTGGAATGCTGGCCGTAGATGGCGAAGAATGCTTCCGGGACCCTAGAATGCCCTTAGGATCAATGGATGAAGCTTTCTCAAGGGGAGGAATGGAAGGAGGGACCATGGAGAGGTGGAACGGCGGAGTCGCGCGCAGAAATCGCGCCAAAAACCTTGCTGAATACCTAAAATTGCGGAACAACGCCTTAAATAGGGAGCAGAATAAGTACTGCGCACGGTCAGTGGCGCACGACCAATGGTCGTGCGCGAAGGAATGCCTGTGATCGTGCGCAGTCAACCTGTAGCAAAGGGAAAATAGAAAACATCGCACGGTCAGGGGCGCACGACCAGTGGTCGTGCGCGAAGAAAGGCCTGTGATCGTGCGCATATCTTTGGTCCGATCTTGATCTGGGCTGGGAATTATCGCACGATCAATGATCGTGCGCCTGATCGTGCGCAAAGGAATGCACACGATCAGAGGCTTTTTAGGCCAAAAATCATCCCGCACCATCCCGAACGTGCACACGACCTCAGGACCTGCAGGAAAAGTACACATAACCCCGATCCATGCACACCACCGGATCCATAACACAGGAATACAGTAATAAATAGGAAAAACATGCCACAAAGGGGAAAGGATTGCACAAAAGGCGCATAAACGCCATGCTATCAATATAAGCGTATATGAACAGCAAATGAAGTGCATTGACACTAAAACAAACCCAAATGAGGCCAGAAATCACTGTATAAACTAGACTCATCACACCCCCAGACTTACCTGTTTGCGCGTCCCGAGCAAACAAATCCGGCGGAGCGAGAAAAGACATAGTAGGGTTAGAAATTGCAAGGGCGAAGTAATATGCGAAGTCTCATATGCATGTGCATAGAAATCTAGTAGACAAAATTTCTAAATATACATGTTAGTTTAAAATTTTCTAAGAGCGTATTTATATATTACGTTTACTCAACAAGTGAATCACGGTGAATCATAAGGTCGTACATAGGAAGAAAGTAAACTGAACGCTGAGGCAAGCGTTGCCAAAGATCGGGACTCGGGAGAACTCCATTGAAATCCATCAATATCGGTGACCATAGGCTTGCCCGTTCGCACTCTCTCCACGGCACAGGTATGACTCAAATGCGTGAATCAATAGGACTTTTAGGTTTGAGGTGAGGCTTGGGTTTAGGCGAGGTAAACAAAGATAAAAGCGACGGCTCAGACACTAAACCCAAATGAGCTAGCTCAGAAAAACTATCCTCATCACCACACAAACATGCGGGTACACTACACCCCCAGACTTGGAATTAACAACATGGGTGCGTGCACCGCCTACTCCCAAACTGAAACTTATACGAATGAATTTTTCATTCAAACTCATATCCTTTTCTTTTCTTCTCGCATCTTTTCTCTTTTTCATTTTTTTTCTTTTTTCTTTTCTTATCATTTTCAGCAAATAAACACTAAAACATATCCACAACTTCACACACATATCACCACATCAACAACCCAACTTGCAAAAATAATAAATAGCTAGAGCTCAGATTTGGGTGTGTGACTAGGATTGGCTTTTGGGCTTTGGTGCGATATACGTGGGGCTGAATCAAAAAACGGGTAGGCACAACTGGGCTAACGAGGATAAATCGATAGGAAAGGGTGCAAAGGCTCAACCGGGCCAAAATGATGGCCTATATCACCTTCACGCAATTGACCAACCGAATACCCATGTTTCAAGAATCGCTTGGGGCGAGTTCTAGCCACCGAGAAAGATAATCCTTCCTCCCGACTCGGGCAACACAAGACTAATGAACGTCTACACACATTCCTATGCTACCGTTTGATTCACACCGGATTCACCAAATTGAGTAAAGTAAACAATATTTACGCTAATAGAAAAATGTAAACTAAAAGCATAAAAATAAATTAAATCTACACGAATTCCTATGAGACATGAGCACTCGACTAGGAGCACTACAGGAGTCAACAAAGTACTTCGTCTCGCAATCCTAACCCCGCACCGTGATTTCCCCTTCACACAACCGAGACTAGTTAGACTCGTCGCGCGCCTACAGTTAAGTGCGCTCACGTGGGTGTCGTGGTGTGCCATGAGATGAGCAATGCTACAATATAACACATCGTAAATCCTAGTATGATGTGCACTGTGCATGTGCACGAGGTAACGATAACTCTTACTCCCCCAGACTTATACTAAGCAAAAAAAAACATGTTCGATAGCGGCATAAGCTTAAGAAGGCTAGGAGGAGAGATTACCCCATGCTCAGAAATGAGCATACCAGAAGATATGGCGTTTTGTTCAGAAGGCGGTGATCCCGCCATGCTCCAATAGATGCGGACCTGCGATTAAAAGGGTCCCAGCACAACAAAAATAGCAAAGAAAATGACAAGAAAGAACGGAACCAAATGGTCCCAAATGGGTTGTCTCCCAAGAGCCCTTTTGTTTAACGTCCTTGAAGGTGGACCAAATACCTGTATTATAGTTTGATAGCACAAGTCTTATAATAAAAAGCTAAAGAGACAGTACTACGCAGCAAATAACATGAAACAAGAAGCACAGAAACATCACAGATGGCACACAACACAGCCCAGAGATCCCAGCACGCATCAGCTATATGCTGATTTGTGGTGGTTCTCCCCAGTCACGCGAGATGGGCAGGAGGTGAAAGCTTTAGGGCCCAAGGAAGATGTCTCTCCCTTGCCCCTAACCTCCTCCTTCTCGCGCCGGAGGGCTGTAGAGCGCGCAGCATGCAGGATTCTTTCCCGCTTCAGCTTTTCCACCGAAGGAGAACGCCACCGAGCACCAAGGGTGGGAGGAGCGATAGTGTTTGTCGGATTGGGATCAGCCCGGGGCTTCATTTCTGCACCCTCAAGAGGGGGTAGATCAGCCCAATGAACCTGTTTCGTTTGGTTACATTTCTTGTTCTCAATAAAGACATTGTTTGGAAGGCTCGTCGCTCCGCCTTCTCCCAAGACTTCCAACGACTTGGTCTCATTGCTTTTCCCCTCTATCTCCAACTCATTATTTGTGAGCTGCTTCGCTTCTTCTTTCAGCAGAGTGATACTTTTCTCCTCTCTAGGATTCTTCACGTCAAAGTCAGATTTTTCCTCATTAGACCTGCACTTACTTTTACTTACAGAGAAGTTAGGAAGATAAGATAATCCAGAAAGATTCGCTGCATTGGAAGGTAGAGTGACACCGCTCGTGGTGATGTGGAGGGTTGCGCAGCTCTCCTTCAGAAAAGGAACCCCCAAGATTGGCATGGAATCATTTTCCATGGGGCCGAGAATCTGAAAGTCAGTGACCACATTCGTTCCATTAAGATTTACTACAACCTCAAGAATCTCACCTTCAGTTTCGACAGTCACTCCATTAGCCAATACCAGCGACTTCCGGTCCTCAGAGTTCATTATTAGGTGCAACCTCTCAACGTCTTGCAGAGCAAGAATGTTGCGAGATGCACCAGAGTCGGAAAGCGCGGCAACCTCGATGTTATTGATAGTACATTCAACAACGCAAGGGCTCACTTGACCACCATCCGCGTCAGCAATGCTTTTGCCTTGCTCCCGTGGGTTCTTTTCAGTATTGCTTGGAAGAGCACCTTGCGTACGCTCGGAGAGTACCTGGGCCAAATGGCCTAGCTGCGTCTCCAAGTTCCGCATTGACGCAGTTTGATTGGCCATATTTGTTTGAGCCAGATCAACAAATTTTTCCATCATTTCTTCCAATGCGCTCTTCCTCTGCGGTGGTGCATTTTGAGCAAACCCCGGTTGTGGCGGCCTTGGTTGGCTACCGGAGGCTTGCGCATCAAATTGATGCGAGCCTCCTTGCCATCGTTGGTTAGGCACGTTTTGTTTCCATGAGAAGTTCGGGTGACTCCTCACGGCCGGGTTATAAGCGTTGTTAAATGGTATTCCCCGATTTTGATCATTCAAATAATTCACACTTTCATCAAAAGTTAATTCAGCGGGTTGCTCACCTGAGGTGCACTCATAAGCATGATGCCCGAGGTTTCCACATCCTTGACACGAAATGGCCATTACTGGGGCAGGAGGGAGGGCAGGCCTCTTAAGTAGCATGACGTTGTCATAAGGTGCCGATGCCACCTCGGCAGATGCGCCCGATGTGCTCACCTCAAAGAGTCCACGAGCATTCCTTGGGGCGTTTCTCCCAGCAGTCCAGAACGAGCTATGAGTGGCGGTGTCCTGGAGAATCCTCAGTGCGTCCTCGGGTGTATGGCTCATCAGGGTGCCGCCTGCAGCTGCGTCAATCATGGCCCTATAATTGGGCTCAATTGCAAAGTAGAAATTTTCCACCAAGCTCCAAGGCTGTAGCTCATGCTGAGGGCACTTCCGGAGGAGGTCCGTGAACCTATCCCATGCTTCCGCAAGGGTCTCCTGATCGTGTTGCCGGAAGGTTGCGATTTCTCTCCGCAAGTTTATGACCCTGTCCACCGGGTGGAATTTTGCCAAAAACTTCGTCTGCAGAGCATCCCAGGTGGTAGCTGCGCCGGGTGGTATTGTGTGGAGCCAAGCCTTCTCCTTGTCGCGGAGGGAGAATGGAAACAACCTGAGTTTCTCCGTCTCATCAGCAATTCCTGCGTACCGAAATGTACCGCAAATCTCCGCAAATTCAGCTAGGTGAAGATGGGGGTCTTCACTGGTTAACCCGGAGAATTGGGCATTATTGCGGATCATATTCAGAATGGCCGGCTTTATCTCAAAATTGTTGTTAGTAATAGCCGGGCCAAATCCGGGGTACACACTCCCCACAGTAGGAGTGGTGTAATCCCTCATGGTCCTAGGCTGTGTCCTAACAACTTCGTTCTCATCAGCCGCTTGAGCTGCGGCCGGTGCATTTCCCACTCCTGGATTAGCCTGATTTTCATTAGCATTCATGGTGGCAGCCGCACGTAGACGCGCCCGCAAAGTACGCTCTATCTCAGGATCAAATGCTGCAAATTCACCAGGATGATGTCTATACATGCGCACACTATACCAAAAAGAGAAATATCAAAAACAAAAACACCCTTAAACTAATTTCCCCAACAAATAAATCATAACCGCTTGCAGTCCCCGGCAACGGCGCCAAAAACTTGACGCACTATTTCCACACCGCTAATTAGCGGGCACGAAATGCGGTACGATGGCAGTGCACCGGTCGTTGTCAAGTAATAAAAGTAGGGAGTAGCTCCCCGAATATCGTTCTCAAAGGACCGCAAGTCAGGGAATACGATTTACTCGTTAGGAAATTAATTATGGGGGTTCTAGGTTTAACAAAACAAGAGGGGGATTTGGTTGATTTTATAGAACGGGAAATGAGAAAACTAGACACTATGCGGGTCGCAATCACCGCTTCGCTTGGTGGATGGGTTCAGTGCAGGCCGCGATGCCGTGCTTCGCTTAGCGGATGGCCGGTGAGCATATGGATGAGGTGAGTGCAAATGTGAGGGGTGAGGGTCGAAGGCACCTCTTCGCTATCGCTTCCATCTCTTGCTAGAGCGGGTGCTAGAATGTGTGGGTGTAAGTGGAGCGGGGGAGGAGCGCATCACAACACAGCATAACGAAGAGACAAGATCATAAATAAACTTCCATTCATAGACAAATAGATGTTCATTCAGTTCATTACAACTATTAAGAGTACAAATCACAAAAAGAGAAAGGGTAGAAGTAACCACGAGATGAGAGGCCTCGCCGCGGATCGTGGTCGGAATGGGGGGTCGTCACGCCTCCTCCGAGCTCAGTCCTTGGTTTCTTACGGGATGTAGAGGCTGTCACTACCTCCAACTGCTGCCCGTCTTCTTCTCAGAGCTGGGTTCACTTCTTCTTCCCCCAATGGAGATGTCTTCCTCTTGGAATGCTGGCCGTAGATGGCGAAGAATGCTTCCGGGACCCTAGAATGCCCTTAGGATCAATGGATGAAGCTTTCTCAAGGGGAGGAATGGAAGGAGGGACCTTGGAGAGGTGGAACGGCGGAGTCACGCGCAGAAATCGCGCCAAAAACCTTGCTGAATACCTAAAATCGCGGAACAGCTCCTTAAATAGGGAGCAGAATAAGTACTGCGCACGGTCAGTGGTCGTGCGCGAAGGAATGCCTGTGATCGTGCGCAGTCAACCTGTAGCAAAGGGAAAATAGAAAACATCGCACGGTCAGGGGCGCACGACCAGTGGTCGTGCGCGGAGAAAGGCCTGTGATCGTGCACATATCTTTGGTCCGATCTTGATCTGGGCTGGGAATTAACGCATGATCAATGATCGTGCGCCTGAACGTGCGCGAAGGAATGCGCACGATCAGAGGCTTTTTAGGCCAAAAATCATCCCGCACCATCCCGAACGTGCACACGACCCCAGGACCTGCAGGAAAAGTACACATAACCCCGATCCATGCACACCACCGGATCCATAACACAGGCATACAGTAATAAATAGGAAAAACATGCCACAAAGGGGAAAGGACTGCACAAAAGGCGCAGAAACGCCATGCTATCAATATAAGCGTATATGAACAGCAAATGAAGTGCATTGACACTAAAACAAACCCAAATGAGGCCAGAAATCACTATATAAACCAGACTCATCACTAGCCTGCAGTTCGCCGAACGCAGCTAGCCTGCAGTTCGTCGAACGCAGGACTAAGAATTCATGCAAGGATAAAAATGCAATAAATACATAAATAACCTCCCATAACTTGAAACAATGTGAAATCTTACACGCTCAATCTAAATTACACACTTTAACTAGGCTAAGGCCCAAAACTAAACCTGACGAGCTGACGTGACGCCCAAACGCCAAAATTATGTCACAGCGGCCACATATATAATTAACGAAAATCAGGGGCGTTACAGTCACTCCCCCTAAAAAGAAGTTTCGACCCGAAACTTGAAACCCAAAGATCAAGAAAGATACATAATCAAATCCTAATGTTACTTGACAGTAGATTTACCCGAAATCTACTGGAAGAGGCTTGGATGAGTCTCTCTCATGGCAGACTCCAACTCCCATGTTGCGCTTTCGACACCCTGATTCTTCCAAAGAACCTTAACCACCGTGATCATCTTCCTCCGCAACACACGCTCCTTAGTCTCCAAGATTCGGACAGGCTCTTCAACATACGAAATATTGGGCTGCAATATGAGCACTGAATCAAGAACAAGCCGATCACTATGCAGACACTTCCTCAGCTGGCTCACATGAAACACATCGTGAACATTTGGGAAGGAAGCAGGCAAACCAATCCATAAGCTGACGCTCCGATGCGCTCAACAATTTGGAAAGGTCCCACATACCGGGGGTCCAACTTGTGGTTCCTTCCAAATCTCTTAATGCCCGGCATGGGAGAAACTTTCAAGAACACTAAGTATCCAACGGCAAACTCAAGATCCACCCTTCTCCGATTGGCATACTTCTCATACCGCTCTTGAGTGATACGAAGCTTGTCGCGGATATGAGTCACGACAACGCTCATCTCTTCCAAAGCTTCTGGGCCTAACAACGGACTCTCACCAACCTCGGCCCAAAACAAGGGAGTTCGGCAATGCCTCCCATACAGAGCCTCAAAGGGGACCATTTGCAAACTCTCCTGATAACTATTATTGTAGGCAAATTCCATCAATCCAAGACGCTTATCCCAAGGTCCACCATGATCTAGAATATAGCACCTTATCAAATCCTCCAAAATTTAATTCACTCTCTCTGTCTGACCATTGGTCTAAGGATGGTAAGCGGTAGAATATCTAAGGTCAGTGCCCAAATTGTTGGGTATTGTGTCCACAATCACCTAGATTTGAAGATGTCCCTTAATGAACTAAAATGAAATGAGTATGTATTTTATGATTTCTGTTTAGATGTGTTATGACAGGTCTTAATGCTAAGTGCACACCAAAGTCAGGTTGCAATGGATCACCAAACACAGTTCTGGACAATGTAATCCCTCATTGTGTAGAACAAAGTGTTGGTCCATGTGTAATCTCTCTTTTGGGGTGTACTTCATATGCTCATAACTGAAGGTTTTCAAGGTTGAGGAGTGGAGCAGGTTTTCAGAAGAAAAGAAAGTTTAGCTAAGTCCATTCGTCGGATGTTCTCGTGAACTCCCGACGAATCCCGACGAATCAAGACAGAAGCCATTTGTCTTGTTTAAAGAAGAAAAATCTGCAGCTAAGTCCATTCGTCGGATGTTCTCGTGAACTCCCGACGAATCCCGACGAATCAAGACAGAAGCCATTTGTCTTGCTTAAAGAAGAAAAATCTGCAGCTAAGTCCATTCGTCGGATGTTCTCGTGAACTCCCGACGAATCACGATGAATGAAAACAGAAGGTGTTTTTCACGGGTTGTTCAGTGTTTTTCCGTGGCCAAGTCTTTTTGTCGAATGTTCACGTGAAGTCTCGACGAATGACGAACAAACGGATTTCAAATATTTGTTTCGTTTTCGAAAATTAGGGTTGGCCGCCATGTACAGTACACGTGTCGTTCCTCCCTTCATTGTCGCACGAGCCGTTGAAGTCCTCCCTATACATAATCCTTTATTTTTAGGGCAAGGATTATCTCTCTCTTCTTCACCCGATTGTTCAGAACAGAAAAGCTGTTTTCTTCTTCCTTTGCTGAACAAGTATTCTGAGACCTAACATCTGCTGCTCAAGATTTATTCTTCATTGTTGTTAGAGATTTCTCAGATAAGAAGACCTTTGATCTTATTGCTGCACTCTACATTGAAGATTCTTTCGAGTAAATCAAAGGGCCTATTCAGATCAGGTTAGCCAAGTCTATTTTCTTCCAAATCTTTCAAGATCCAAGCTTTCTCTCTCAAGGAAGAAGAAGACTCAGTTTTCCCAAGATCTGAAGTTAATCTCTGTTGAGGTTTAGAAGAAGTATTTTATTTCTTTCTCTATTTGATTTCTGTAGGAGTTTTTTACTCCGAGTTATTTGTAGGAGTGGTTTACTCCGAGTTGTAGGAGTTGTTTTACTCCGAGTTGTAGGAGTGGTATACTCCGAGTTGTATTAGTTTTGACTCCGAGGTGTAAGATTATTCATAATCTGAGATTGGTGAAGTAGCCGAGTCTAGCCTCGAAGTGCTAGATAGACGAGGCGGGAAAGAGGACTACCCACATCGGGGAACCTCTATAAAATCCTTGTGTCTGTGCTGTGCTTTATTGTGTTCATTTCTGTGTTATATTTTAATTCCGCGCAAAGACATAGAATCCACCTATTCACCCCCCTCTGGGTGATTTAGGCCGCAACTAGACACTTTCAATTGGTATCAGAGCTAGGTTGTTCGCTATAAGGCTAACACCTTGAACAAGACTCCTCATCTAGTTGCTGAAGCAAGTATGTCTGGAATGGATAAAGCCAAGGATTCCGTCAAGCTGCCAGTCTGCACCAAAGAAAACTTTCCAATGTGGAAAGAAAGAGTAAGATTCTACATGGAAGCCGCTGACCCAAGAATCTTTCAGATTGTGGAAGAGGGTCCCCATGTTCCAATGAAACCATCTTCAATAAACTCCGCCATTGATGAGTCCTGATCATATACACTTTTATGGACTCATCTGGGCCTTTATTCAGTCAATACCGCACTTTAGCCTTGTTATAGTTTATATTTGATATTCCATGCTAGGTGCACTTCTAGGCCCATTTTGGTGTGATTTCATTGCTTTTCTTCATTAGTAGTTTTCATGCGCTGTTAGGTGCCACTTTCAGTGGCTGGATTCGTGGTTGTGCTGGAATTGGAGTCGTGCAGGTGTTCCCGGTGCAATTCTGCACAGGAACACTGCGCACGATCACCGGTTCTATTGCGCACGACCACTGGTCGTGCGTCACTGCTCGTGTGCACTTAACCCTTTTTTCACGAGTTTTGTTTGGTGTAGTGCGCACGATCATCTACACTAGTGCGCACGACCATCGGTCGTGCGCCACTGTTCGTGCGCACTTATCGTTAATTTTCTGAGTTCTGTTTCGGCCAATGCGCACGACCACCGACGATAGTGCGCACGACCATCGGTCGTGCGCCACTGGTCGTGTAAACTTTGTATTTTATAATTTTCTTCCCTTGCAGGATCCGTCCAGGCAGGCGCACGATCACAGAATGATAGTGCGCACGACCACTGGCCGTGCGCCACTGATCGTGCGCACTGTTTATTCCAGCGCCTATAAATTGTCCTGCTCGCGATTTTAGGTCGGATCTCGATTTTCTGCCGCCGTTTTCTCGCTCCAGGGCTCCGATTTCGCCCCTCCACCGTCGCCCACCATATGGAGGTGCTCCGGGCTTGTTCTTCACGCCAATCTTGAGCCGGAGTTTCCTCTCGGCCTCCTCCTTCATCTAAGTGCTCCAAGGAAGGTTTAGCCGCCATTGCCATCAAACAAGAGGAAGTTTGCAACCTCTACCGGATCGTGACACGAAGAAGACGGGCTCATTGGAGAGTAGTGACAGCTCTCTCTACCCCAGACGTAGTTGCGGACCGAGCTTGGACACGGACTGACAACCCGGCGATTCCAACCGTGAATCTACAACGAGACTTCGGATTCGGTCGATTTATTGCCTTATTCTTCTCTTATTGATGTGTATGTAGCTAGAACCAACATTTTGATGAAGTATATTTTTACTTGTTAACATTAGTATGAAATCATGTCTATGTGATTGAGTAATCTTGTTATATTTTCATTTGAGGTGTGCCCCGTGGTGTGGATTGTTCGTTGTGTTGTGCCGCCCTAACAATTATTAGTGGTGTGCTTTGCTTAGAGGTGCGTACGACCCTCATTCCGTTAGCCTACTCGCCCATCCGCCTACCGAAGCGTGGCATCGCGGCCCGTACTCCATCCCGCCTAACGAAGCAGCGCGCTCAAGGCCTGCATAGTTCGATCCGCTTGCCTACTCGTCCATCCGCCCTTACGAAGTAGCGCGTTCAAGGCCTACGTAGTCTTCCATCCCGCCGAGCGAAGCATTGCATAGCGGCATTGCATAGGAGTAGTTGTAGCTTTTTCTCTTTATTTTCCACAAACCAAATCAACCCCCGTGTCCGCAATTCATCCGACCCAAAGGACGTCGATCTCAAGTCCTTCCTCGAACGTTAACTCCACCTTACTGTGTTCCTTGAGAGATTCGATACTTGGGGATTTACTTCCTCATTTTATTACTTGACAACGACCGGTTCACTGCCGTTCGGATCGCAGTCTCGCTACCGCCTATAGCGGTGTGCAGGATTTGCGCATCAAGTTTTTGGCGCCGTTGCCGGGGAACACAGTCGTGTGAGTTTTCTTGAGAGGGAGAGCTGAGAGAGAGAAGTTTCTTCCAGTGTTTATAGCCGCCTTTTTATTTTTGTTTGCTTTTTAAATTTATATTGTTTGTTATTATTTCTTCTCTCCTATTTTAAATTTTTAAGCAAGTTTAATCCAAGGAGTTTTATTAGTTTGTGTAGATTTCCTTGCAAAGAATTTCAGCCTCTTTATATCTGCTTTTATTATTGAAAATGTCGTCATGGGATATTTCACCTAGCTTTAATGATAAGATGGTTTATTATATAGACCAAATGAATGAGTTGAATGCTAGGCAGTGTAGGAACATTGTTTGCTTGTTGTGTCGAGGAGAGGGTCATGAATTGAAGGACTGTCCTAGTCTTTTCAAGCCTGACCGCCACTCCTCCACTCGGGACAACATTGCCCCTATCGCTCATTCTTTACCCATGGAGGCAATTGTGCCCTCTACTCCTGAGCTTGTCTTGTGCACGGACTCCTCACTCCCTGTTTATGGCTTCACTCCCAGTGATGATGATCACTCATCTGTTAGCCAACAAGGAGAGGAATGGGAGCTCCTAGATGCACCTGAGTATGATGAGGAAAGTATTCTTTCCATCGGGGAGGCTTTAGCAGATCTTTTTGCGGAGGAACCCAATATTTTTGTCCCTCCAGTTTCTTTGCAAGATTTTTCTACACATATTCTTTATGATCCTATCGAAGTAAAGGAGCTGGGTGATGCTTCTGAATCGGAGGGTGCTCCAAAGTGGGATGAGGATGTCATTTTCCCTGAGGGGGAGAATGAATACTTTGAACACGATGATGCACCTCGGTGGGATGAGGAGGATACTCTCTCTCATGAGGAGGTTTGCACTTCTTCATGGGACGAGGAGGTCCAAATCACCACTGAGTCTCCTGAGTTCTCAAGTCCCCCTTGCTATGATATTTACGATGATGATAGTGATCTACCCTTGGATCTTGCTGGGAGTGAGACCGGGACCACTCCCCCGATTTTTGATTATTTATGTCATTCTTCTCTTTTATTTCTGGACCCCCCTTCTTCTTCCGAGCCTGTGCAGGTTGAGTCTTTACAGGTGCCCCAGGAGGACTTGGAGCTTTTTGCTCAAGTCAATGATGAGAGTATCCTCTCATGTGAGGAGGTTTATTCCCCCTCCGTTGAGGAAGCTCCACTCATTGCCTTTTCCTCCTGCTGCCTCCCTGTTGACGATACCTTGCTAGGCAAGGATGTGTTTTGTGAGATGAGTGAGGACCAGGCCTCCTCCTCTTCTTACATTCTCTACCCTCTACCTGTGAGGAGCAGGTATCTATATTTAGGTAGAGGGGTGACTGTTCTATCATCGTATCGGTACCCGCTACCGACACGGATATTAGGCCAGTTACCTGTCCACTTCTCCTTCCATAGGCCCATTAGCTAGAACTCTTAAAGTTTGAATAAGTCGTGCTGGGAGGACAATAACCCCAGTGGTTATCTTTCTTTTCTGCATTTTTATTTCCTCTAATCATGTTTAGTTAGTAGTATTTTCTTTTCAGTTTTCTTTTGTCTTTTGTTCTTGCGGAGCTGACCCCTGCAGGTACTTATTCTGGATGGCGGATGCTGCAGCTTCATTTTAGCTTACACGCCAATCTTCTGGTATGCTCATTTCTGAGCATTGGGTACTCTCTTTCCCTAGCTCTTTTCTGAATTTCATAGATATATATTGTGTGTATTGTCTAGTTTAAGTCTGGGGGAGAGTAGTTTTGTTTACCCGCTCACGTGCACTATTGCACTGCATACTAGAAGATTTCATTTAAATTGTTGTTCATTTTCATTGCACACCACATCACCCACTTGAGCGCGTACTCATCTGTTTGCTTGCTCTGTTGTGAATTTAATTCTTCTGCTTATTTGGGAAAGTCTAGGTGATGGCTTAGGACTATGTAGCAGAGTAAAATGTTGACTCTAGTAGTGCTCCTAGTCGAGTGCTCGGTTGCATAGAAATTTGTGTAGAGTAGACTTCTCTTTATACTTATGGTTTTATATTTTTCTTATTAGTGTAAATGTTGTTTACTCTACTCAAATGGTGAATTCGGTGGAATCAAACGGTAGCATAGGGATGTGTGTAAACGATCGCTAGATTCGTATTGCTTGAGACGGGAGAAAGGAGAATCTTTCTCGGTGGCTAGAACTTGCCCCAAGCGATTCTTGAAGCATGGGTATACGGTTAGTCAATTGTGTGAATGTGATATAGGCCATCATCTTGGCCCGATTGAGCCTTTGTGCCATTCCTATCATCATTTCCTCGCTAGCCCAGTTGTGCCTACCCCATTCTTTTGGTTCAGCCCCACTATTGTTCACCAAAGCCTAAACTCCAATCCTAGTCGCACACCCAAAAAGCAAGCATTTTGTTTAAATTTCAAATTGGTGGTGTTGATTGTGATAGTACATTGTGAAAATGTGGTTGTGCATCTTTGAAAATTTGCTGAAATTGTTAAAGAAAAAAAAAGAAAAGAAGAAAAAGATTTGAAAAGAAAAAGAAGAATGAAAAGTTTAATTGAAAAAAATCTGTTTGAGATTTATATTTGGGAGTAGGCGGTGCACACACCCATGCGTCTAAGTCTAAGTCTGGGGGTGTACTGCATCCGCGTGTTTTGTGGCCACTTGGATAATGTTATGCATTTGCTCATTTGGGTTTAGTATTTGAACCATCGTCTTTATCATTGTATACCTCACCTAAACCCAAGCCCCATTTAAAACCTAAAGTCCTATTGATTCACGCATTTGAGTCAAACCAGTGCCGTGGAGAGAATGTGATCGGGCGAGCCTATGGTCACCGACACCTATGGATTTCGGTGGAGTTTGTCCGGCACCCCAATCTTGAGCAATGCTCATCTCAGCGCTTAGTTTACTTTCTCCGTATGCATGACCGAATGATTCACCGTTGTTCACCATTTTGAGTAGTTGTAATATGCTTTTACTCTTTTAGAAATTTATAAACTGTTTGTGTATAATCAGAAATCTTTTCTACTATTTTTCTTATGCACGTGAGCATGCGACTTCGCATGGTACTCTGTATTGTAATCTTAAGCCATCTACTTTTCTTTCCTCGTTCGCTTAGAATTTGTTTGCTCGGGACGCGCAAACAGGTAAGTCTGGGGGTGTGATGAGTCCTGAACATATACACTTTTATGGACTCATCTGGGCCTTTATTCAGTCATTTCACCGCACTTTAGCCTTGTTATAGTTTATATTTGATATTCCATGCTAGGTGCACTTCTAGGCCCATTTTGGTGTGATTTCATTGCTTTTCTTCATTAGTAGTTTTCATGCGCTGTTAGGTGCCACTTTCAGTGGCTGGATTCGTGGTTGTGCTGGAATTGGAGTCGTGCAGGTGTTCCCGGTGCAATTCTGCACAGGAACACTGCGCACGATCACCGGTTCTATTGCGCACGACCACTGGTCGTGCGCCACTGCTCGTGTGCACTTAACCCTTTTTTCACGAGTTTTGTTTGGTGTAGTGCGCACGATCATCTACACTAGTGCGCACGACCACCGGTCGTGCGCCACTATTCGTGCGCACTTATCGTTAATTTTCTGAGTTCTGTTTTGGCCAATGCGCACGACCACCGACGATAGTGCGCACGACCATCGGTCGTGCGCCACTGGTCGTGCAAACTTTGTATTTTATAATTTTCTTCCCTTGCAGGATCCGTCCAGGCAGGCGCACGATCACAGAATGATAGTGCGCACGACCACTGGTCGTGCGCCACTGATCGTGCGCACTGTTTATTCCAGCGCCTATAAATTGTCCTGCTCGCGATTTTAGGTCGGATCCCGATTTTCTGCCGCCGTTTTCTCGCTCCAGGGCTCCGATTTCGCCCCTCCACCGTCGCCCACCATATGGAGGTGCTCCGGGCTTGTTCTTCACGCCAATCTTGAGCCGGAGTTTCCTCTCGGCCTCCTCCTTCATCTAAGTGCTCCAAGGAAGGTTTAGCCGCCATTGCCATCAAGCAAGAGGAAGTTTGCAACCTCTACCGGATCGTGACACGAAGAAGACGGGCTCATTGGAGAGTAGTGACAGCTCTCTCTACCCCGGACGTAGTTGCGGACCGAGCTTGGACACGGATTGACAACCCGGCGATTCCAACCATGAATCTACAACGAGACTTCGGATTTGGTCGATTTCTTGCCTTATTCTTCTCTTATTGATGTGTATGTAGCTAGAACCAACATTTTGATGAAGTATATTTTTACTTGTTAACATTAGTATGAAATCATGTCTATGTGATTGAGTAATCTTGTTATATTTTCATTTGAGGTCTGCCCCGTGGTGTGGATTGTTCGTTGTGTTGTGCCGCCCTAACAATTGTTAGTGGTGTGCTTTGCGAAGAGGTGCGTACGACCCTCATTCCGTTAGCCTACTCGCCCATCCGCCTACCAAAGCGTGGCATCGCGGCCCGTACTCCATCCCGCCTAACGAAGCAGCGCGCTCAAGGCCTGCATAGTTCGATCCGCTTGCCTACTCGTCCATCCGCCCTTACGAAGTAGCGCGTTCAAGGCCTACGTAGTCTTCCATCCCGCCGAGCGAAGCATTGCATAGCGGCATTGCATAGGAGTAGTTGTAGCTTTTTCTCTTTATTTTCCACAAACCAAATCAACCCCCGTGTCCGCAATTCATCCGACCCAAAGGACATCGATCTCAAGTCCTTCCTCGAACGTTAACTCCACCTTACTGTGTTCCTTGAGAGATTCGATACTTGGGGATTTACTTCCTCATTTTATTACTTGACAACGACCGGTTCACTGCCGTTCGGATCGCAGTCTCGCTACCGCCTATAGCGGTGTGCAGGATTTGCGCATCAGCCATCATGATTCCCAAGAAGATGTTGGAACTAACCAAAGATGAGATCGCTCTAGTGGCCCTAGATAAGAAGGCAAAGAACATCATAGCAGGTGCAGTTGATGATTCCATGTTACAAAATCTGCTTCACTGCAAGTCTGCTAAAGAAATGTGGGATTCTCTAGTCGTTTTGATGGAAGGGACCGAAGAAGTGAGGGATGATCGAAGATCGTTGCTGAACCAAGAATACGAAGCTTTCAAGCAAGATCCAAGAGACTCCAATTCTGACACCTACGAGAAGTTCTTCAAGATCGTAAATGGTCTTAGGAACTATGATCGAGAATTCACAACTGGCGAACTAAATGACAAATTCTTGAGATCCCTGACGAAAACACCAAGGTTATAGCCATTAGAGAATTCAGAAAGCTAGGAACCACGGAGCCACAAATGATGTTTGGTAAGCTCTTGTCCCATGAGTTGAAGTTGAACTCCCGCAAAGCTGAAGAATAGGGGATCAGGGCCTCTGGAAGGGAGAAGTCCTCCGCTCTGAAAGCTGAAAGCTCAAGAAAGAGCAAGGCTCTCCCACCTGTCAGGAGATCATCTTCTGATGAGGATGAATCTGATGCCAACCCCTCAGGTTCAGAGATGTCTGATGGAGAATTTTCTTTGCTCTCCAAGCAATTCAAAAGACTTCTGAATAAAAGAAAGCAGAAGAGATGCCAATCCTCTGCTTTTGATCACAGAAGATCAAGACGGGATGGTGATCATCACAAGAAGGACTACAATAATGACAGGTATAAATCTAAATCGAACAAATATGATTCCACTGACATTATTTGCTATTGCTGCAATAAGCCAGGACACGTGATAGCCGAGTGTCCATACAAAAAGAAAGATGGATCAAAGAAGGAAGAAAAGAGATCCTTTAAAGGAAAGAAGAAGGAAAAGAGCCTCCTCGCCAAAAAGGCCAATACTCTGAGCGACAGTGACTCTGATGCATCAAGCTCAGATGAAGAAGCCTACTTTGGGCTAATGGCACATATAGACGAAGAAATAGGTGACTCTTCTTATAAGGGGAAGGTAAACTCTCATACCCCTCTGTCTGCTTCTGAAGATGAGACTGCATCTGTAGCAAATGAAGGCTACTCATCAGAGGAGGACTCTGATTTAATAACTCAGTATAAAGCCCTTGTGAAGGGATTGGACAAGTGCCGCAAGGTCGTCAAATCCAAGTCAAAAGAAATTGAATCTCTCAAGACAGTGGAATTAGCTTTGAGGGAGGAAGTTAAACAATTAACTCCTCTCAAAGATGAAATCCAACTCTTGAAAGACGAACTGAAAAGCTCCACTGAGTTGTTGAATCTAAAAGAGAAAACTATAAATGAACTAGAAGATAAGTTGAAGGCGGAAAGAAAGCTTGTAGAAAGCTTCTCGAAGCCGAAGACAATTCTTCCAATCATTGGTAGATTTTCTGCTCCTGCGAAGGGTAGTGGAATTGGTCATGAGGCCGAAAGTAGTAAGGCTGCTGAGAAAAGAACCGTGAAAGGGAAGGGAGCTGCTAATCAAAGTCAATCTTCATTCAGGAAGGTAATTTTTCCATCAAACCCGTTTGACTTTGATTCATCCTACGGTCATTTTGCTAGACCAACATATGTTGAACCTAGTAATAGATATCAAGGATGGAGCATACCCTGAAACTTTGACGTCTCTCCATTCAAAGCTCCTCGTGAAGAAATAATTCTCAAAGATCATGGTTCGTTTGTTCACGGATCAGCTCATAAGAAGGCACCAAAAATTAAAACGATTGCACCCAAATCGGTTGAGAAGAAGTTGGAGCCATTTGTGTGCTGTCACCATGAGGCCCCCACTTTTAAGAAAGCTCCTACTAAGAAAGTCACTCATGTTGCACCTCCCGTTCAAAAAGTAAAACAGGAGACAAAGAGAAGGTACAATCAGTTCGATTGTTGGTGTTGTGGCATGGTTGGTCACTTTGCCATAGATTGTTGGTTTAATCCAAGAAATGTCTCGACTCCACGGATTAACAATGCAAGAATGACCCCTCGCAATGTTAACTTTCCAAGTGGCGGTTATCTAACAAGAAGCCAAGGACCCAAATCGGTTTGGGTTCCTAAGGGCAATTGATTATTGATTGCATGTATGTACAAAGGCCAACTCAAATCCCATATGGTACTTGGACAGTGGATGTTCTCGGCACATGACCGGAACAAGAAGTTTATTACAAGAGTATACCCCGGTGAAAGATGGACCAAAAGTTATTTTTGGCGGATCTGATCGGGGAATGACGAAAGGCTACGGTATGATTACCAACGGTATAGTCTCTTTCACAGATGTAGCTTATGTTAAAGGATTACAACATAATCTCATTAGCATAAGTCAATTATGTGACAAAGGCTGTATGGTTGAGTTCTACAAGGACAAGTGCTTGATAAAGTCAACTGATACGTCAGAAACTATTTTAACAGGCACTCGGAGTAGAAATATTTTCTGCTTAAATTTTCTATGTTTAGACTCTTCTACACTAGTGTGTTTTTAGCAAAAGATAGTGCATCTCTCTGTGACCAGTGGCACAAGATACCAGCACATATAAATATTAAAACGATTAGTATGTTATTTTCTCACAATTTAGTTCGTGATGCTCCTGATGTTAAGTGCATTAAAGAAAAACCGTGTCATGCATGCCAAATGGGTAAGCAGACTCGGGCAACCTTTAAAATCATTATTGGCAAAGATTCTAACAGATGCTTATATCTGCTCCATATGGACTTGTTTGGTCCCATGCCAATCCGAAGTATAGGAGGTAAGTCTTATACGTTGGTTGTTGTTGATGACTACTCACGTTTTGCTTGGGTATTCTTTCTGAAACACAAGTCAGACACCTTTGCTTCTTTCACCACATTCGTCAAGCAAATCCAGAATGAGTTGGAATGTTCAGTGGTCAAAATTCGAAGTGATCGTGGTACAGAATTCAAGTCTGGAGCTATGACCGAATTTTGTGAAAGCCTAGGTATATTTCATGAGTTTCCCTCTCCCCGTACTCCACAACAAAATGGAGTAGCTGAGAGAAAGAATAGAACACTCATAGAGGCTTGCAGAACAATGTTGAGTGACTCTTCACTACCAGAATACTTCTGGGCTGAAGGCATCAACACTGCTTGCCACGTGCAAAACAGAGCACTGATCAACAAGAATCATCATAAGACTCCTTATGAACTTCTGAAGGGCAAGAAACCAACCCTGTCTTATTTTAGAATTTTTGGTAGTAAATGCTTCGTACTTAATAACGGGAAATATTACAAAACTAAATTTAGTGAAAAATGTTTTGAAGGTATTTTTGTAGGTTATAGTAGCCATAGCAAGGCATATAGGATTTTCAACAAGAAAACCCTGGTTGTAGAAGAGACTTATAATGTTATATTTGATGAGACGAATATGCTTCAAAGCAGCTCTTCTAGTGTCTTTGTTGAAGATGCAGATGCAAGGTTCAAAGAACTACACTTAGAAGAAGTTGTAAAGGAAAACGTTCCAAAATCTATTGAAGTAAATATTCCTTCTACATGTGAGGAAGATGACCCTCAGGAAGATGAAGATATACCTGAAGTGCAGGAACCTCATGATCATCTAAATGCTGGAATGATCAGACATTTAAGAGATCATCCAGCTGATCAGATTATCGGAGATCCTTCAAGCAAAGTTCTAACGAGAAGAGGTACAACTAACGAAGTTTTACATTCAAGTTTTCTTTCACAGATTTAGCCGAAGAAGTTTGAAGAAGCAAACACCGATCCCTCTTGGATCCTTGCTATGCAAGAGGAGCTCAACCAATTCAAGAGATGTAAAGTTTGGAAGTTGGTACCAAGACCCAAAGGACAGAATGTGATTGGAACCAAATGGATCTACCGGAACAATCTTGATGAAAAGGGCATCATCACAAAGAACAAAGCAAGACTGGTTGCACAAGGATACATGCAAGAAGAAGGGATTGACTTTGATCAGACCTTCGCACCAGTAGCAAGTCTTGAAGCCATCAGATTATTTCTGGCTTATGCTGCATATAAGGGCTTTAAGGTTTTCCAGATGGATGTAAAGTCAGCCTTTCTGAATGGAGACCTTAGAGAGGACGTATATGTAGCTCATCCTCCAGGTTTTGTAGATCCTAACTTTCCTGATCATGTATATTATTTACATAAAGCCTTGTATGGTCTCAAACAGGCACCCCGAGCCTGGTATGAGACATTGTCTAAGTTTCTTCTTGAGAATAAATTTACAAGAGGAACAATAGACAAGACATTGTTTCTTAGGGAAGTTAAAGGCGAGATTTTGCTTGTGCAAATCTATGTCGACGATATTATTTTTGGCTCTACAGATGACAAACTTTGCAAAAAAATTTCTAACTTGATGTAAGGTAAGTTTGAAATGAGCAGCAAGGGAGAGCTGAAATATTTCTTAGGACTCCAGGTGCACCAATCTGAAGATGGAATTTTCATCTCTCAGACGAAGTTCACCAAAGAGCTTCTTAAGAAATTTGGAATGGAGAGTGCAACCTCAATGAGGACTCCAATGGGCTCAAGCATGTCTCTGGACAAGGATGAGAAAGGGAAACCTTTTGATGAAACCAAGTACAGAAGCATAATTGGGTCCTTGCTCTATCTCACTGCTACTAGGCCTGATATAATGTTTTCAACATGTGTTTGTGCCAGGTATCAGGTGAACTGTAAGGAATCTCATTATGCCGCTGCAAAGAGGATTTTGAGATACCTTAAGGCTACACCAAATCTCGGCTTATGGTACCCAAGAAGCAATGATTTTGAACTAATTGGTTTCTCAGACGCTGATTTTGCAGGTAGCAAAGATGATAGGAAGAGCACTTCGGGAACTTGCCAGTTCTTAGGAAAAAGGCTCGTTTCCTGGAGTAGCAAGAAGCAAAATTGCGTTGCAATATCGACTGCTGAATCGGAGTATATCTCTGCCGGCAGTTGCTGCGCACAACTTTTGTGGATGAAAAATCAGCTTGAGGACTATAACTTAAAGCTAACAGAAATCCCCATGTTCTGTGACTCCTCAAGTGCTATTGCCATAGCAAATAATCCAGTCTCTCATAGCAGAACGAAGCATATTGAGCTTCGCTACCACTTCATCCGGGAACATGTTGAGAGTAAGGATATAAATTTGTTATATGTTAATACTGACAAACAAATTGCAGATATTTTTACGAAGCCTCTGGACAAAACCAAATTCAATTTCTTCATAATGGAACTTGGAATGCTTAACAAGGAAACTTGAAGACAGGACTGTTGGCATTTCACAAATTTGCATGGAATTTCCCGTAAACTTTGAGACTTTTCTCAAGCAGATTACACGGGTTTTCACGGGTCAAATATTATTATTCTCAGACCGTTTCCCGTGGAATCCTATTCTTATTAAATGCGATTTAATCTTCTTTCAGGTACGCGCTTCATTTCAATATATATATATATATATATATATATATATATATATATATATATAAATCAAAGAAAACGCGTGATTCCACGATATCTTTCGTGAAACCCTTCCGGACCTTTCGTCTCTCTCGCGATTTCTCTGTTCTTCTTCCACGACTTTGACGAGCTCAATGGCGCCCAAGGCTGGACTGCATTCAGGTGGAGAGCTTGTGCGAGGTGCATTTCTCACAGCTTCAGATGAGTTCCGAAATGTTATCTTGATGCTTGATGTCGCCGGGCTCAGTTTTGTTTTGGAGGAGCCGGCTAAAATCCTAGAACAGGACGTTCTTGAGTTCTTTAGAAATGCAAAAATCACCAATCAAGGTAAGAAGATCAAAAGCTCAATTAGGTCATGCAAAATTATCCTGAAGGCTAGTGGCATCAACAGACTTTTGAGGATGCCTGAAGTCGAAGCAGAAGAACTGTTTGTTGAAGATATTCTCAGAGCCAGGAGATTCTGTGGTATTCTTGATGAAAGCTCTAAAATCAGAAGGAAATTTATGAATGATGGAGGTAAGCTTCTGTGTGACATTTTAGGAAAAGTCTTATTGTGTAAGGTAGGCTATCATGACTACCTCTCTGAAGAAGCTTTCAAAATTCACACTGCTATAATCTGTCGGAAAAATTTTAATTTTGGTGAAGTAATTTTTGAGAAGATTAAAGAGAGTTTTCTTGCTCCCAAATTTGGAAGAATTCTCAGTCTGCTTCTAAATGGTAGCAATCCAGATTTTTTTAATCTTGGAAGATGTATCCACATACACCACACCAAGAAAATCAACTCTTCCATTTTCTCCAAATGGGAAAGGGTCATTCCCAAGGGTTTAGGGAATGTTGGAGTTAAGGCTGCTGTTAGTGATGGTGAGGACCCTCTGCATAATGAGGATAGGACTCTTGAAGCAGGTCAATCCTCCAGGGGTAGTGGACATAGTCCAGCTCCTGATCAGGAAAGAGATGAACATGTTGAGGGGGAGTTTCCAACCCCAGGTGGTGGTGGTGCAGAAGAATTTCCTCCCAATGAAGCTGATCAAGCTCCTCTTGATCCTGTTAATGATGCTGTACCTGATGCTGGTCTTGACCTGGAGGGTCCAGGGAACGTTGCTGATGTAGATGAGGCTGCTCAGCTAGAAGATTCAAGGAGATCACCTGCAATGGTTGATTCTCATTCTGAAGATCATGAAGACTTCCAGATTCTCCTTCTGTTCCCTCTGGGAAATCTGACTCTTTGGAGAAGGGCAGTTTTGGTGCAAGGTTGGAGTTTGCCAAGAAGATGTCTCTAGCTGAGGGGGAGAAAGACCAGGAAGATATTTTCATGGTTGAATCTGCTTTTCCTGAGGTCTTTCCTTCTGTGTTGTTTTTGCCCCCTCCAGAAGTTCTTGTAGCTGGTAGCACATCTCCAAGGGTAACTGTGCTTGATAAGCAAGCACTGTCTACAAGTTTTGTGGCTGATAAAATCTCTCCTAAAGAGTTTGAGACTGGTGATAGCTCTCACTCTCCTATGCTAAAGTCAATTGCAGGTTTGCTGAAGGTTCAGACTGAGCACTTAGATCAGTCTATCAAGCAAGTTTATAAGAAAATAGATTCAGTTGATAGTGCTTTGAGGCAAGAAATGGCTGAAATGAGATATGAGATGAGCAAATTCAAGAATGATCAAGAAGCTTGGATGACAAAAGAAGGAGAAGCTTTGGACCACACCAATCAAGGAGTTGGGCATGCTCTAAAGAACCTGCATCAGGTTGGTGAAGATGTTGTAAATCTGAATGCTACTCAAACAACTCTCAACACTGCTCATGATCAAGGGCTTGCTTTTCTGGATGATCAAATTGAGAGGCAGCTGAACAAACTCTATTCCCTCCTACATGAAGATGTCATAAAGGGGGAGGAGAGTATGGTGACAAAGTTAGAAGAGAATGCAAGTAAGTTGAATGACTTAAATGAAAATGTATCTTCAAAAATGCAAGAGCTCAAGGAGAACATTTTACAAAATGTTAAGGATGTGAATTGGTACACTCATGGAGCACAAAGCTGGCTATTCAAGGAAGTTGCTGGAATGCTTGGATTTTCTGTTGTAAATAAAGGGTCAGATTTTCCTTCATCAAGTGCTCGAGGACCCAGGGCTCCAAACTTTTCTCCAAATCCTGTTGAGGATCTTGATTCTGATGAAGAAGACATCCCTGCCTCCACTTATCAAGAGTTCTGGGATGATCCGATTCCTACTCAAGAGCCTGACAGCTCCACTGTTGCTGAACCCTCTGAAAAGTCTTTGAAAATAAAGCTATTTGATGACAAGCCATCTGTAAAGAGGTTTAATCCCTATAAAAGGATTAGAGAATTTATGATAGGCCTCCTCCTAGAAACTTCCAAGAAAACTGGAGCCCCACCTCCAAAAGTATTGTTCTCACAACCTTCAATAGAGTCAGTAAGCAAAATAAAAAAGTCAGTGATCACTACAGTTCAGAAGAATGGAGTAAGTTTGAGAAGAGGACAACTGAAAGAAGAATTCATTTCAAGACAGGTGGATCTAAAGAGACTGCTCCTGATAAATATTGGCCTAAGCCAAAGGCATTCTTTGAGAGAATGGAATCTGAACAGAAGAAGAAAGCTGAGGCAGTGGAAAGATTATTTGCAAAGCAGAAAAGCAAAGATCATGAATGAGCTGAGCTAGTCTGGAATCATGATGTTTTCTTTGCTTATATATATATACATTTCTTTTGTGTTAAGTTAAACATTCAGTCTTATTCTGTTTTTCTTTAAATATTACTGCCTGGGATGTGCACTTCTTATTTATTATATTTTCTGTGCAATTCAACTTAGTGCATAGGGTTATGACATCTTCAAATAGAGGGGAGATTGTTGGGTATTGTGTCCACAATCACCTAGATTTGAAGATGTCCCCAAGTGAACTAAAATGAATTGAGTATGTATTTGATGATTTCTGTTTAGATGTGTTATGACAGGTCTTAATGCTAAGTGCACACCAAAGTCAGGTTGCAATGGATCACCAAAGACAGTTCTGGACAATGTAATCCCTCATTGTGTAGAACAAAGTGTTGGTCCATGTGTAATCTCTCTTTTGGGGTGTACTTCATATGCTCATAACTGAAGGTTTTCAAGGTTGAGGAGTGGAGCAGGTTTTTAGAAGAAAAGAAAGTTTAGCTAAGTCCATTCGTTCGATGTTCTCGTGAACTCCCGACGAATCCCGACGAATCAAGACAGAAGCCATTTGTCTTGTTTAAAGAAGAAAAATCTACAGCTAAGTCCATTCGTCGGATGTTCTCGTGAACTCGACGAATCCCGACGAATCAAGACAGAAGCCATTTGTCTTGTTTAAAGAAGAAAAATCTGCAGCTAAGTCCATTCGTCGGATGTTCTCGTGAACTCCCGACGAATCCCGACAAATGAAAATAGAAGGTGTTTTTCACGGGTTGTTCAGTGTTTTTCTGTGGCCAAGTATTTTCGTCGAATGTTCAAGTGAAATCTCGATGAATGACGGACAGACGGATTTCAAATCTTTGTTTCGTTTTCAAAAATTAGGGTTGGCCTCCATGTACAGTACACGTGTCGTTCCTCCCTTCTTTGTGGCACGAGCCGTTGAAGTCCTCCCTATAAATAATCCTTTATTTTTAGGGCATGGATTATCTCTCTCTTCTTCACCCGATTGTTCAGAAAAGAAAAGCCGTTTTCTTCTTCCTTTGCTGAACAAGTATTCTGAGACCTAACATCTGCTGCTCAAGATTTATTCTTCATTGTTGTTAGAGATTTCGAAGATAAGAAGGCCTTTGATCTTATTGCTGCACTCTACATTGAAGATTCTTTCGAGTAAATCAAAGGGCCTATTCAGATCAGGTTAGCCAAGTCTATTTTCTTTCAAATCTTTCAAGATCCAAGCTTTCTCTCTCATGGAAGAAGAAGACTCAGTTTTCCCAAGATCTGAAGTTAATCTCTGTTGAGGTTTAGAAGAAGTATTTTATTTCTTTCTCTATTTGATTTTTGTAGGAGTTTTTACTCCGAGTTATTTGTAGGAGTGGTTTACTCCGAGTTGTAGGAGTTGTTTTAATCCGAGTTGTAGGAGTGGTATACTCCGAGTTATAGGAGTTTTGACTCCGAGGTGTAAGATTATTCATAATCTGAGATTGGTGAAGTAGCCGAGTCTAGCCTCGAAGTGCTAGATAGGCGAGGCGGGAAAGAGGACTACCCACATCGAGGAACCTCTATAAAATCCTTGTGTCTGTGATGTGCTTTATTGTGTTCATTTCTGTGTTATATTTTAATTCCGCGCAAAGACATAGAATCCACCTATTCACCCCCCTCAAGGTGATTTAGGCCGCAACTAGACACTTTCACAAATCTCCTTGCAAACTCCTCCAGAAGTGAGACATATACCTTGAATCTCGGTCCGACACAATGCTCACGGGCACACCATGCAATCTGATGACTTCATTCAAATAAAGTTCTGTTATTTTCTCCATAGAATAACCGATCTTAAAAGGCACAAAGTGAGCACACTTTGTTAATCTATGAACAATAACGCGCACAGAATCATGTCCCCCGGGAGACCTCGGCAAACCGGTAATGAAGTCCATTGAAATACTCTTCCACTTCCAGCTTGGAACATCCAACGTGTCAACTTACCTCCAGGCCTCTTATGATCCGCCTTCACGCGCTGACAAGTTATAAATTGAGAAACATATCTGGCTATATCATTCTTCATACCTGACCACCAAACAATCTGCTTCATGTCCTTATACATCTTTGTGGAACCAGGATAATAGGTAACACTAGAGTCGTGCGCTTCACTACAGATCTTTGCCTGAATATCATCCAACGCGGAGATACAATACCTACCTCGGTACTTCAAAGTATCTTTATCATTGATCAAAAAATCTGGTAATTCTCCCTTCTCGGTCCTATTCCGGAGGTGCTACAAGTCAGGATCTTCCTTCTGGTGTAATCTCGTAAGGGTAATACAAGAAGTCTCTTCAGCCTCTAAGCTCGAAGATGCGGTACAACTACCGACTGAAATATCCATCAACATAAACTCCTCTACCAAGGACTGCACAGAAAGGCTGAAGACATGCCCGGTCTTTCTACTCAGGGCATCGACCACCACATTAGCCTTACCCGGATGATACAGGATATCAACCTCATAATCCGCAACATACTCCAACCACCTGCGCTGGCGCGAATTCAGCTCTTTCTTGGTAAAGACATACTTCAGACTCTTATGATCCATATAAATCTTGCATGACACTCCATATAATAGATGTCTCCAAAGCTTTAAAGCATAAATCACTGTAGCAAATTCTAAGTCATGCGTAGGGTAATTCTGTTCATGAACATTTAATTGTCTAGACCCATAGGCAATCACCTTTCCTTCTTGCATCAAAACAAACCGCAGTCCAATGTGAGATTCGTCCACATAAACAACATACACTATTCCTTTGTGTTGGAACATGCTTTCCGCATCTCTTGGTTTGACAATAACAAATCCTATTGTATTTGATCATACTTGTTTTGTGTTTATAGTATGCAGGATTCTGTGCTTTCAAATCTCCATGGTGCTGTGTATTGTTGATACCGCGCCACGCTAACCTTATCGCTCGCGCTAGTGTCTGATCGACGATCGGCGAAAGCTGAGGCCCGATCGATGAACTGCAGCTCTACCGCGGAGCATTAGCACTAACGCTGGCGCTAGTGTCCGTTCAACAATTCAGATTGAGATCGACGAAAATAAGATTCCGTTCGACGAACCAGATTGAGATCGACGAAAATAAGATTCCGTTCGACGAACCAGATTGAGATCGACAAAAATAGGATTCCGTTCGACGAACCAGATTGAGGTCGATGAAAGCTGAGGACAGCTCGACGAAGATGTACCCGACGAAATGGCCTACCGCGGAGCGTTAGCACTGACGCTGGCGTTAGCATATATGGAAACTATTGACAGAAAGGAAAGTGGAGAAAAAGGTATGTCGATGGTTCGCTATGTTTGGAAAATACTATCGCGGAGCGCTAGGTCTAACGCCTGACGGTAGCTTTTGGACACCAAGTTCTACTTTTGAGGGAGTTTTTAATTTGAGTTTTGTTTTACTTTCAATTTGTAACCTTTTTATCTTTTGTTCAGTAGAGGAACTCGCTACACGGCGACTAGGGCCTTGTGGGGACTAGGGGGAATTCGCCACACGGCGACTAGGTCTAGGGTGTAGATCTAGGGAGTGCTTGAGGCCTTTCCGGTGAGGGAAGGGATAGAGCAGATTGAGGCCTTATCTAGGGAGAGATAGGCTAAAGCCAACCGGTCCTTGGGAGAAGGGTCGGTATAGAAAACCAAAAGAGTTTTCATTGGTCGCCTCTTTCCAAGCGCTATTAGGAAAAGTTTTGTAATCACATTTACTTCCAGTTAATGATTAATGAAAATATGTTTATTGTTTCATCTCTGAGTCGTACTCTGTGATTTTCATTGTTCAAACGTAAAATTATTCTCACTGTTGCTAACACCGAGCGTTAACACTACCGCTGGCGGTAGTGTCTGAGAATTATTTTCTCTCATAATCTCTAAAATTTTAAAACCCTTATTCACCCCCCCCCTCTAAGGGCGCCTACAGATCCAACACTTTAATCGGCAAGGCCAACACAGGAGCACTGCACAAACGCATCTTTAATTCCTAAAAGGCTTCTTTGCACTTATCGCTCCAAACAAAAGTGGTATTCTTCTGGGTAAGCTTAGTTAAAGGTGTCGGCAACACTGAGAATCCTTGAACAAATCTCCTGTAGTACCCAGCCAACCCTAAGAAACTCCTTATTTACTTAGGCGTTGAAGGCGTCTTCCAATCCAACACAGCAGAAATCTTAGCGGGGTCTACAGTAATTCCATTCTTGTTCACCACATGACCCAGAAAGGATACCTAAGGAAGCCAGAACTCACACTTACTCAGCTTCGCATACAGCTTGTGCTCTCTAAGATTCAACAATACTAAGCGCAAATGCGTAGCATGCTCCTCAGCACTTCTAGAATATACCAACACATCATCGATAAATACCACAACAAAATGATCCAGAAAATCCTTGAACACGCGGTTCATCATGTCCATAAATGCAGAGGGTGCATTCATCAAACCAAAAGACATAACCAAAAACACAAAATGACCATAACGGGAACAAAAGACAGTCCAGGGAACGTCCGACTCACGGATCCTCAACTGATGGTAGCCTAATCGAATGTCAATCTTCGAAAACACCGTGCTACAATGCAACGGATCAAACAGATCATCTATCCTCGGCAACGGATACCTGTTCTTGATGGTCACTTTGTTTAACTCTCTATAATCAATGCACAACCTCATAGAACCGTCCTTCTTTTTCACAAACAACACTGGAGCACCCCAATCAAAGACTCAAAGCTATTTCAACTGGAATCTGAATTCGAGAGGTTCAGGATGGATCCGAATGAGGATGTCGATTCCATGTACACTCGTTTCACCAAGATCATCAATGCCTCTAAAATTCTTGGAAAAACGTTTTCAAACGACGACTTGGTGAGAAAGCTTCTTCGATCACTGCCACCAAAGTTCAATCCAAAGGTGACGGCGATTTCCGAATCGCATGATCTTAGGCGGCTCCAAATTGAGAGCCTCATTGGGAACCTCAAAACCCATGAGGTAGAACTCAAGATTCAAGAAGAGGAGTACAACAAGGAGCCGAAGAAGAAAGCCTTGGCACTGAAGTCAAGAAAAGAAGATTACGACGAGGAAGATGACGAGGAGAGTTTACTCGTGAAGAAGTTCACTAAATTCATGAAAAATCCGGAAAGGAGAAACACCTTTCGGAAAATTTTCCGCAAAGGCTCCTCATCCAAAAGAGAGAAGAAGGAAAAGTCTAGCGACGATGACGAAGAGCGGCCACCTCCCAAGTGCTTCCACTGTAGGAAGACCGGGCATATTAGAAGTCAATGCCCAAAATACTTGAAGGAGCCCAAAGAAAAAAGGGATAAAGGAAAGGAGAAGAAGAAGGTCCTAAAAGCTGCAACATGGGATGACTCTTCCTCCGGGTGCTCGAGTATATCAAGCTCAAGTGATGCTGATGAGGCAAACTTGTGCCTCAGGGGGAAAAGCAATGAATCAACTGACGACGAGTGCAGTGTCCAAAGCAACACAGAGGTAATCCCCTCTAACTATGATGATCTTTATTCCGAATATTTAAAACTTGCAAATCTTTTGCCAAAACATTAAAAGATCATGATTTACTTAAAACTGAAAATAAAATTCTTTTGAAACAAAATCAAAAATTATGTAAGGAAGTTTTTGCTTTGGGAAAGGAGATGGAGTCTTACCAAAAGAATGATGATCTTTTGGCAAGGACTAGCAAACTCGAAATTGATCTTTCTAAAGCTCTCTCAAATATCGAATCACTCACGAAACAAAAGAGAGACTTAGAAAGAAATTTAAAACTCTCTCTTTATAATGTTGAAAATGAAAAGAAAATTTTTGCAAATAGATGCGGAAATTTAGTTAGTGAAAATTTTGCTTTAAAAGCCAAAATCCATGACCTTAACTTAGCCATAGAAAAATTTTGTGTTGGCCAAAAAAGTCTTGATATGATCTTGGCCAACCAAAGGCATGGTAATGCAAAAACTAGTCTAGGTTTTGTTTCTGCTAACTACCGCCCGGCGGTAACTTCTATCGCTGGCGGTAGTAACATAACTCATATTTCATCGAATAATCACAAATCTGGAATTTATTCTGCTGATTCCCCATCCTCCAGCAAGAGTCCTCAACAAAAACTGAAAAAGGTGTCAACCCCTTTTGTGTTATGTGCCAAGTGCCACCACTTCGGACACACCTTGGACTCTTGTAGGATGAAGGGTCGATGTACTGTCAAGCAAATCTGGGTGCCTAAGGTTTCCTCCTATTCTATGGGAGGAACCCCTTGGGTATCCGGATCTTTACTCTCATCTTCTTGTTAGGTATGTTGGCAGGATAAGGAGAAGGAAGACATGTGATACATGTACTCAGGTTGCTCCAAACACATGACGGGCGATAAAGCAAAATTCCTTAGCCTCACTAAGAAGAAAGGAGGAATGGTGACATTTGGGGACAATGTAAAGGGAAGAATTTTAGGCACCGGTACTGTGGGTAACAATTCTTTCTCTCTAACTAATGTTTTATATGTAGAAGGTTTGAAACATAACTTGATTTCTATTAGTCAGCTTTGTGATAAAGGCCTAAATGTCTTATTTGAGTCTTCTACTGATTTATGTAAGATTATTGATCCTAAAACCAATAGTATTGTACTCATTGCACCACAAATTCACAATGTGTATCTAATTGCCTTTCATGATCTATCACATGTGTCACTCAAATGTCTTATATCAAAAAATGAAGAACTTGAATTATGGCATAGACGTCTCGGTCACTCTAGCATAAACCTAATCTGAAAACTGTCAAAGAATAAACTCATTAAAGGTTTCCCTATGCTAAATGGAAATCTGTCTTCCTTATGCTCGCCATGCCAAAAAGGAAAATTTTCAAAAACATCATTTAAAAGTAAAAAGGAAATATCCACCTCAAGACCCTTACAACTAATTCACAAGGATCTTTTTGGACCCATTAGCACGTGTAGTCTTTGTGGTAAAAAGTACACTTTTGTTTTAATTGATAACTTTTCTAGATTTACGTGGACTTTATTTCTTACCTCCAAATCCGATGCGTTTTCTGAATTTTCAAAACTTTGCAATCATATTCAAAATGAATTAGATCTAAAAATCAAGTGTATCCGATCGGATCATGGAGGGGAATTTGAAAATGATAGCTTCACCACTTTCTGTAATAATCTAGGTATTAAACACAAATTTTCCGCTCCACGCACCCCCCCCCCCCCCAACAAAATGCTGTGGTGGAGAGGAAAAATAGAACTCTTCAAGAACTTGCACGCACCATGCTATCCGAGTATTGATTGCCTAGTTATTTTTGGGCCGAAGCAGTAAATACATCATGTTATGTCATTAATCGTGTTATGCTTCGCCCTATATTAAAATTAACTCCATATGAATTGTATTTTCACAAGAAACCTAATGTATCGTATTTTCATGTCTTTGGGTGTAAATGTTTTATCTTAAACACCAAGGATGCATTAGCCAAATTTGATGAAAAATGTGATGAAGGTATTTTTCTTGGTTACTCTTCCAGTAGCAAAGCATATAGAGTATATAATAAAAAAATCTAAAAAGGTTGAAGAGTCTATTCATGTGAAGTTTGATGAACTTGTGTAGATTCTACTTGTGCAGGAAATGATGATGTACCTCTCTCACCATTGGAGCATGATGACGATGAGCCACTTGGAGAAGAAAAAGAAGTAGAGACGGTGCAAGAGGAGCACGTGCCTCCAAGTGTGCTTCAATTTACAAGAGATCATCCAAGGGAGCTTATTATTAGAGAACCATCAAGAGGGGTAACTACACGTTCTTCTTTTAATGAATCTTTTTCAAACTTATGTTTTGTTTCCGAAATAGAACCGAAAAATGTTTCCACCGCTTTGAATGTTGAATTTTGGTTTATTGCTATGAATGACGAATTGAATCAATTTGAACGCAATAGGGTTTGGAAACTAGTTGAAAGACCATCTAATCACCCGGTTATTAGTGTCAAATGGATATTTAAAAATAAATTAGATGGAGAATCTAGAATAACTAGGAACAAAGCTCGATTAGTGGCACAAGGGTATTCTCAAATCGAGGGGGTAGATTTTGATGAAACATTTGCACCCGTTGCTCGTCTTGAATCAATTAGAATTTTTCTAGCTTTTGCGAGTTATAAGAAGTTTAAATTATTTCAAATGGATGTTAAAAGTGCCTTCTTAAATGGGATAATTAAGGAGGAAGTCTATGTCGAACAACCCCCCCCAGATTTATTGATGAAAAATTTCCAAATCATGTATATCGATTAGAAAAAGCGCTTTATGGTTTAAAACAAGCGCCCCGTGCTTGGTATGAACGCTTAACATCTTTTTTGTTAATGCACGGTTATAAAATGGGTAGTGCCGATAACACGCTCTTCATTAAGAACTATGATAATGATTTGATTATTTTACAAATATACGTTGACGATATTATTTTTGGAGCCACTAATGAAGAGTTGTGTAAAGAAGTTATCTAAGTGATGCAAAATGAATTTGAAATGAGTCTAGTGGGTGAACTAACATACTTTTTAGGATTTCAAATAACCCAAAGAAATGATGGAATTTTTATATGTCAATCCAAATATGTCCATGATATGCTACAACGTTCTGGATTTGAAAATTTAAAACAAGCTAGTACTCCAATGAGCGCATCACTAAAATTAGGAAAAGATGAAGCCGGAATTTCAATTGATCAAACTTTATATAGAGGAATGATTGGATCCCTATTATACCTTAGTGCATCTAGACCCGATCTCATGTTTGTCGTATGCTTATGCGCTAGATTTCAAGCAAATCCAAAAGAATCTCATTTAAAAGCGGTGAAACGAATTTTTCGATATCTAATAGGCACATCAAAATTAGGACTTTGGTATCCAAATAATGATTCTTTCCTCTTGCATGGGTATTCTGATTCTGATTACGCGGGTTGTTCCCTAGATAGGAAAAGCACTAGTGGTACTTGTCACTTCTTAGGTCCTTCTCTAGTTGCATAGTCAAGTAGAAAACAAAATTCTGTTGCCCTATCCACCACCGAGGCAGAATATATTGCACTAGGAAGTTGTTGCGCCCAAGCATTATGGATGACACAAACCTTAGAAGACTTTGGTGTTCATTTAACCAATATTGAACTTAAGTGTGATAACAAGAGTGCTATTGATTTAACAAACAACCCTGTTTATCACTCACGATCTAAACACATTGACGTAAGACACCACTTCATTCGAGATCACATCAAAAAGGAACACGTTCATGTAAGCTTCATAAGAACTGAATCGCAACTTGCGGACATCTTTACTAAGCCCCTACCTGATTCATAATTTCATCTACTTAGACTTGAACTAGGGGTTTTGGACATCCTAGCTTGAACCTGCAAAATCCGCATTATTTATGTATACAAATATGTCTGATTTCTTTGCTGAACTACATTGTCACAAATCTGCATAATATAATCAAAAGAAAAATTCTAAAAAATTTCACGTTCTCCCCAAAATTTGAGTTCTGTCACTACCGCCCGGCGATAGCTGGGTACCGCTAGCGGTAGTGGATACTTCTGTATTTCCAGTCTCTTTTTCATTTTTATTTTTCAGTTTCTGCTATTTTCTTTTAAAATTCAAAAAAAAAAAACAGTAAAACAAATCAAAATCCAACCAAAAACATGCTTTGTTTTTTTCTTAAGTCAAAACAAACTAAAAATTTGAAAAACCACCTAAAACATCAAAAACATGCTTTTTATTTGTTTTATTTTTTTAAAAAAAACTTAAAATTTATTAAAACTGATGTAATTTCTCAATGTTTCAAGGATGATATAGTTTATCTTGCCAAGCTTAGTGTACAATGTTTCATTCTCTATTTCAAGTATCTTAATAACATTGTTTTTGTATCATGCCTTGATCATTATCTTATGTGTGCTTTGAAATTGATTATAGAAATCATATGTAGGTTTGCATAGCGTGCCTCTATGTATGAGTAAATGGCTTATATTTGCTAATGATTTTGTTTTCACTCACACTTTTTGATAAACTACATATGAATTTAATCTTCTCTTACATGATTGTGTAGTGTAATAACTTCATATTATTGTTAGGCATGCTTAGTTTTACCTTCACCACATGTACAAATCTTTTTCATGCACCAATCTTTGAAGAAGTGTGTCTTTTAAAAAAAAAATTTGTTTGCACATACAAGTGAATTCGGAGACCTTTGTCATTAAGCAAAAAAAAATTCAAATGAATAATTGACAAAGATAACTCCACCAAGCACTACTCACCCTCCTGATAAGTCTTAATGAGCATTATGAGGTTGAGCACCATGGAGAAAATTGTAAAGTGCCTGGTCGCAAACATTATTTTCATACTTCTTCTTGTACACTGAATCACAAATATATAAAATTCAAAATGATAATTGTGATTCCCCAAGCACTACTTTGCACCCTGATAAGTCTTAATAAGCATTGTTTGTGCAGAGCACCTTGGTAGTTGTACTATTTTACTATGTGCATTGAATAATTTATATAGCTTTTTGGGAAGAGGTAACTCTAAAAACACTTGTTCAATAATATTGTGTTTATTCCATTATACATGTCATGTGTGTTGATTAACTCATATGTATACTTTTTTCAAATACACTATTTTGTACACATCATTATCACTTGTAAGCCTTTCTTCTCATGAGAATTGGAGTCTATTGCATATCTACATGTATTCTCTAAACTCTTAAGTAAATGCACTAGATAGCTTTGCATGATCATTACAATGTATAAGTGTACTTGATTTCTAAATTTTGAACATTGTATTCTTCTATCTTGTCTTGATAACTTCTATCATGCTTACATATTTTTTTCCGCTACGCCATGAGAACTCTTTATTGCATACCTTTCAAACTAGTGTATGGATATGACAAAACTGAAATTATTTTGTGTACTTAACATGCTACAACATCTATTTTGTTATATCTAAAATCTTAATCATTTACTATGCTTCTCAATTCCTATATAGTTGTTCACTTAAAACAAATATTTCGTCATGCTTTCAACCTCTTTCCTACTTGTATGCTCAATCATGAATACGTTTTTCCCAACAAGTGGTTCCTTTATGACAATTTATTCACATTCTCTTTTCACTCCTATCTATTGTATTTTTCCTAAGTGTTTAATTCTTTATCATGCTCATTCCCTCTCTACACAGTTATTGCACATTTTTTTGTTAGCCTTCCTCTCCACCCTCTTTTGATAATACCAAAAGGGGGAGAATAAATTTGTAAGAAATTTACATGTTTGGGGAGTTAAGTTCATAGGAAGATTTGTTGTAGGGAGAGCATTCATTTAGGGGGAGCATATGCACATGTCTTACATTTCATGCTTATCTCTATTATAAACACAAATTCCTATCAATTGTATTATTTCTTTCTAAGGGTATTTGTTATTATCAAAAGGGGGAGTTTGTTGGAACATGCTTTCCGCATCTCTTGGTTTGACAATAACAAATCCTATTGTATTTGATCATACTTGTTTTGTGTTTATAGTATGCAGGATTCTATGTTTTCAAATCTCTATGGTGCTGTGTTTTGTTGCTACCGCGCTGCGCTAACCTTACCGCTCGCGCTAGTGTCTGTTCGATGAACTTGGTGCTCCATTCAACGATCGACGAACTGCAGCTCTACCGCGGAGCGTTAGCACTAACACTGGCGCTAGTGTCCGTTCTACGAATCAGATTGAGATTGACGAAAATAAGATTCCGTTCGACGAACCAGATTGAGATCGACGAAAATAAGATTCCGTTCGATGAACCAGATTGAGATCGACAAAAATAAGATTATGTTCGACGAACCAGATTGAGGTCGACGAAAGCTGAGGATAGCTCGACGAAGATGCACCCAATGAAATGACCTACCGCGGAGCGTTAGCACTGATGCTGGCGTTATCATATATGGAAACTATTGATAAAAAGGAAAGTGGAGAAAAAGGAATGTCGATAGGTCGCTATGTATGGCAAATACTATCGCGACGCGCTAGGTCTAACGCCCGGCAGTAGCTTTTGGAAACATCCCGTCTGCTGTTGATTGAGGGGCAAATTTGGAAAGAGATATTGGCTGAAGGAAGGAAATCACACTATCGCGGGGCGATAGTGTTACCGCGGCGCGCTAGGCTGCCACAGCCATTTGTGCTCAGAAGTTGCCTTAACTACCATGATCCATGTGCGCGTCGTGTCACTATCGCGGGGCGATAGTACTAGCGCAGGCGGTAGCTGTCGAATCTATTTAAAGAGCGGTGCTTCCTCCATTACATTTTGCTGTTACAGAAGTTATTGAAGCCTTATTTTAGAGCACTCGTGAGAGCCTTCAGAAGCAGCCAAGACAAGTTCGTCAACGTTCGAGAAAGCAAAGAACTTGGAGACCGATCCGATCACATCTACATCGACACCAAGTTCTACTTTTGAGGGAGTTTTTAATTTGAGTTTTGTTTTACTTTCAATTAGTAACCTTTATATCTTTTGTTTGGTAGAGGAACTCGCCACACGGCGACTAGGGCCTTGTGGGGACTAGGGGGAATTCGCCACACGGCGACTAGGTCTAGGGTGTAGATCTAGGGAGTGCTTGAGGCCTTTCCGGTGAGGGAATGGCTAGAGCGGCTTGAGGCCTTGTCTAGGGAGAGATAGTCTTAAGCCAACCAGTCCTTGGGAGAAGGGTCGGTATAGAAAACCAAAAGAGTTTTCATTGGTCGCCTCTTTCCAAGCGTTATTGGGAAAAGTTTTGTAATCGCATTTACTTCCAGTTAATGATTAATGAAAATATGTTTATTGTTTCATCTCTGAGTCGTACTCTGTGATTTTCATTGTTCAAATGTAAAAGTATTCTCACTGTTGCTAACGCTGAGCGTTAACACTACCGCTGGCGGTAGTGTCTGAGAATTATTTTCTCTCATAATCTCTGAAATTTTAAAACCCTTATTCACCCCCCCCCCCCCTCTAAGGGCGCCTACAGATCCAACACTTTGACTGGCAAGGACAACACAGGAGCACTGCACAAACGCCTCTTTAATTCCTGAAAGGCTTCTTTGCACTTATCGCTCCAAACAAAAGTGGTATTCTTCTGGGTAAGCTTAGTTAAAGGTGCCGACAGCACTAAGAATCCTTGAACAAATCTCCTGTAGTACCCAGCCAACCCTAAGAAACTCCTTATTTCCTTAGGCGTTGAAGGCGTCTTCCAATCCAACACAGCAGAAATCTTAGCGGGGTCTACAGTAAATCCATCCTTGTTCACCACATGACCCAGAAAGGATACCTGAGGAAGCCAGAACTCGCACTTACTCAGCTTCGCATATAGCTTGTGCTCTCTAAGATTCGACAATACTAACCGCAAATGCGTAGCATGCTCCTCAGCACTTCTGGAATATACCAACACATCATCGATGAATACCACAACAAAATGATCCAGAAAATCCTTGAGCACGCGGTTCATCATGTCCATAAACGCAGAGGGTGCATTCGTCAAACCCAAAGACATAACCAGAAACTCAAAATGACCATAATGGGAACGAAAGGCAGTCCGGGGAACGCCCGACTCACGGATCATCAACTGATGGTAGCCTGATCGAAGGTCAATCTTCAAAAACACCGTACTACCATGCAACTGATCAAACCGATCATCTATCCTCGGCAATGGGTACCTGTTCTTGATGGTCACTTTGTTTAACTCTCTATAATCTATGCACAACCTCATAGAACCTTCCTTCTTTTTCACAAACAACACTGGAGCACCCCAGGGAGAAGAACTTGGCCTAATAAATCCACACTGCAACAGCTCATCTAACTTAGTTCGCAACTCTTCTAACTCGCGCGGGGCCATACATTACGAGGCCTTAGCAATAGGATGAGTACCAGGCTCAAGATCAATAACGAACTCCACATCTCTATCAGGCGGAAGACTAGGAAGACTGACGGGAAAGACATCAGGAAACTTTCGCACCACCGGAACAACCTCAATACACGGCGATCCAGTAACAGTTTCTACTACAGAAACAAGGTAAGCCAAACAACTGGAAATTATCAATTTCCGAGAACATACCGCAGAAATTATCGGGGAACACTAGTACGGAGAACCAAAATTGCTCATGGGATGACCGTTGTCCATCACAAAATCCAGACTCTATTCCTTGCATCGGATGACAGCATCATAACTGGACAACCAGTACATACCCAAAATCACGTCAAAGTCTTCCAGGTCCAACACCTTGAGATCAGCAACAACCAAGAAATCTCCTAAAAGAACGACGCAACTTCGGACGCACTGGTTTGAGGATACCAAATCACCAGAAGGGAACATAACGAGGAATGAATCGTTGCCCAGCTCAGGGGTCAAACGGTGATGCTCGACGAAAGCCCTTGCTACGAATGAATGGGTAGCACCTGAATCGAACAGAACACGCGCCCAACGATACTTTACCTTAAATCTCCCTATAAGCGCGAAAAAGAAACTAGTCTAATACAGCGAAACTAAAAAGAATCAAAACTAAATAGCTGGCTTAAGGTATAACCTGCGATCACTTGGGTCGAAGACTGCGCTTGCTCCTGGGTTAACACGTTTAGCTTTCCTCTTCCTTTATTCTGATGTTGCGGCGGCAGCAAGGCTCGAAGCAGAACTGGCTGCAACGGGGGTTGAACTAGCGGGCATTGAAACTTCAAGTGCCCCTTCTGTACGCATTGGAAGCAGACTTTATCTTTGGTCCAACACTGGCCACATCATGCCCCTTCCGCTTGCACAACGGGAAAAGCACCTCTCCATTCAGAGCACCCTGAATTGCCAGCACTCGCTGCTGCTTTTGAACTCCTTTCCTCTTGAAACACCTTCAAACGGATGGCCAGAGCAGCCACAGAAACTGCAGACCTCACCACCTTCTTTCTTCAAGACCGAGGCAGGCGCACCAGAATTTCCTTCTTCTCCATCCTTTCTCTTTCCTTTCTTCATCATTGATCCTCGATTCTTGGCATTATCAATTGCCTCAACCTTTAGCGCTGCCTCTACTACCTCGGCATACTTCTCCGACCTGTACGCACTGGCCAGCTGCTGGATATCACTGCGGAGACCACCCAAAAATTTCTGTACTCTTCCTTCTTCCGAGGCTACCAGGGCCGGAGTAAACCTGCTCAACTTGCAAAACACAATCTCATACTCGCTCACCGAGAGCTGCCACTGCTTCAGATGCAGGAAATCATTCATTAACCGGTCTTGCTCTACCGACGGTAGAAACTTTCTTAACAGCATTCCTTTGAAGGTTTCCCACGAACATCCTTCGGAAAGGTCTTCCTTCTCCCTAAACCACCAACTCTTTGCGAGACCCTTCAGCTGGTACGCGACAACCATCACCTTCTGATCCACGGTGATTCCTGAATACGAGAACATCTCTTCCATGGCTATAAGCCAATCATCTAAGGCCATGAAATCAGCTCGACCGTCATACGATGGAGGACCCAACCTTTTAAAGTGTGAAATGAAATTCATTTCCGGAGTTATCATTACTGGGTGTACCAAGGGAGCAGGAGGAGTAGGTACTATCTGTCCTACTACGGGGGCCTGCACTACGGGTTGCTGCCTAGCACCGGCAGACAACAACGCCTCAACTTGCGATTGCATCGCAACCATCTGCCTAGTCAGAGCCTCATTGCTCTGGAGCAGACTCTCGATCAAAGCTTCACTATGCACTGTGGATGACTCGCCCTCTGACTGGGGAGTCGACCTAGCCGTGACTCTCTTGCGCACCATCTCTGCTAATACACATAAACCTATAATTAAAACTTAACCTTACACTAGAATTACACTGCTTGGTTCAGAACATACATGTACAGATACTTGCCATTGCTACCACCTTGCTCTGGGATTTTCATGATGATATGCTAAATTTGGGAATGATACTACATCGTCCCTCCTGACTCATGTGCAAAGGGCATGAATGCATGAATTTTTCTTATGTTGTTCTTGAAATCATGGGTGTGCGTGTGTCATCATATAAGTCTTTTGCTTCGCACGTGTGCTTATACAATGATATGTAATGTATGTTGTGGTATGCATTCTAATAAAGGCCTTAATGCATGTTATGAGCGGCATACACATGAAATATTATGCATCACATACTACATAATATCGCATGTAACAAAAAGGAAAATGTGCTAATGGGCATCCATGTGATGATGGTTATGCATCCCATACTACATAACCGTCATATGTTGCCTCCTATGGTGGATCCATATACAGACACATATTATGCATCCCATACTACATAATATGCCCTGTATACTTCTTATCATGCTATGAGTGTAGTGTTCATGCTTCGGCCAAGACGTACTGATGACACATCGGTGTGTGTATGCAATGAAACCAAAACAACTACTATATCAGAATTTGTTGCCCGACCGACTTGTCGAACAACCTAGCTCTGATACCAACAGTCACACCCGCATTTTCTCCAAATTTAGGAATATCATAGTAAGAGAAAATACGCGTCATGATGCCAAGTCATGCAGGAGACAACTGTAGACGCTCAGGCGGAAACCTATTACTTATTTAATCAAAACATGTTTACATGATAGATCATCATTTGAAATCATTTATGAGGGTTTGGGGTAAGAACTATGTTTCTCAGTTCGTGAAACAACTAGTCCACTGAGAAAATATATGTAATTGCAGCGGAAAATACTTGATTTAGTTCACTTAAGGTCCTAAATGCACGTGATGACATGACATAAAGTAAATGATATGCCCATATCTAGGCGTAGTATAAGTATAGAAAATATATTTTAGGCAACTATAAAGATAAGGATTTCAGTTAAAAGGAATGCAATGAGGATGAAAGAAAAGCCATTTTATAAATATAATGCACCTAGACATAAATCATTCCCAGAAAGTAAGATACACAAGATCTAAAAGGTAGTAGCATTTAACTGGCAAGTAAGCTATAAAGTATCAAAAGGGCACAACGGGCGTCAGCAACCTGACACTAACCCGTTGGCTCCAAACTAGCATTTCTGAACATAAGAAGAAACTAACCACAACTACCTTGCAGCAGCGGGGTAAAACAACAACTACAACTCCAGAAGACTCTGGGCTACACCACTAGCAGCTAAAGCTCTGAACCTGAGGCATTCAATAAAACAAAGAACGCCTCAGCAAGAAATTACAAGTGGCAGAAAATAAGCAGAAAAGTAATCAAGGCATAAGGGGTACCAACCCAAGCCATATTTACCGAAAGAGAAGCTCCAAACAAAAAACTGAGCAAAGCACCAAGTGCACCAAATACCATAAAGAGGAACAAGCAAAGTTCATTTATCTTGTTAAATTAATTTAAAGAGATTGATTAGCTCGAATTAAACGGGGGCGGTCCTTTATCCACTGCCACCCAATGCCAAAAAAACGGGTGAGGCTTTCTATACCCAACCACCCAAACACATCCCACGGTACCATGGGCCAAGCTTGCGGTTCACCACTAAAATGGCCACTGTGCAAGGCTACAACACTCCCCACTGCCCCCCCCCCCCCAAATAAAATAAAATAAAACACAACCCACCGTGCAAGGACAAAGGCAATGGTCTTATTAATTAATTCCTTTAATTATGGCATGGGACGAAGCCCGAGAAAAACACTCACCAGAATACCCTAAGGATAGGGTCACAAATGGAGTAAACACTGCATAAGACGATGCAAAAGAGAAGACATAAGTTATTTAACCGCAACGGGTACATGGTTTCAAGAGGAGAAGAGATCAGAGGCACAGCTCAAACACTAAGAAACAAAAGGGCAATACTCGAGGAATCAAAAGCTGAGAATCTAAAGTTCTCGAGAAATCAAAGACTAAGAACAACAGGTTCTCGAGAGATCAAGAGCTAAGATAAAACATTTCTCGAGAGGTCGAGGGCTAAGGTCAAAGGGTTCTCGATAGATCAAAGGCAAAGAATAGGTTTCTCGAGAATTCCCAAAGCAGGAAACAATGATCTTTCGAGAAATCCCAAACGGGAGAAGCAATCTCTCGAGAGATCCCCAAGCAGGAAACAGTAACTTTTCGAGAAATCAAAGCAGGAGAAGCCATCTCTCAAGAAATCCTCAAGCAGGAAAAAATGATTTTTTTAGAAATTAAGGTAGGGTCATGCTGATTTTCCGAGAGATTAAAGGCAGGGTCATGCTTATTTTCCGAGAAATTAAAGGCAGGGTCAAGCTTATTTTCCGAGAAATTAAAGGCAGGGTCATGCTTTCTCGAAAAATGAAATGGCAGGGTCAATGATTTCTCAAGAAATCCAAGGCAGGAGGAAACCAGAAAAAGAAGGAGTTCAGGGGGGTTCGAGATCAAAACGACACGACCAAAAAAAACACAAGCCAAGGCACACCAAGAACGCATAACCACAGAAAACAGTACTTCAAGAAAACAACGAGAAGGAGTGGATAGCCACTTGCCTTAAACCTTGCTAAAATCGAAGACCTCCGCTCCAAAAGCTTTGGATCGGCCAAGAACTCACCCGAGCACGAAATCCTGAAACCTTTCGAATCGAAAATAGGAATTAGGTCACTACCATAACTCCAAAAATTCCCCGAAATGGGAAAAGCTTACCACTAGAATGAAGATCTCACCGAGAGCTTTCCAAATCTATGCTCCAAACGCGATTCCGACTACAACAGCCCTAGAAATCATCGGCCGGAAGCTCCACGACATGCCGCTCTCGCTCTCTCTCCCGAAAGAACTCTAGGTCGGCCAAAAGGGGTAGGAGATGAAAAGATAAAACCTAAGCTTAATGTAAATATATATACATATAGCTTAAAGCTCGACGAGAACAAGACAGGACAAATTCGCTGAACGCAGTTCAGCTTCGTAGAACGCAGTTCGACGAAGACTTCATGGAACGCAGCTAGCTTGCAGTTCGCCGAACGCAGCTAGACTGCAGTTCGCCGAACGCAGCTGGCCTGCAGTTCGCTGAACGCAGCTAGCCTGCAGTTCGTCGAACGCAGGACTAAGAATTCATGCAAGAATAAAAGTGCAATAAATACGTAAATAACCTCCCATAAATTGAAACGACGTGAAATCTTACACGCTCGATCTAAATTACACACTTTAACTAGGCTAACGAATTAGACGATGGTCCTAAAGCCGGGTCCTTTTCCTCTTCTTTCCCCAAAACTAAACCTGACAAGCTGATGTAACGCCCAAACGCCAAAATTACATCACAGCGGCCACATATATAATTAACGAAAATCAGGGGAGTTACACATAGGGTGCAAGTGGGTCTTCAAGAAGAAGACCGACATGGGTGGGAATGTACAGACATTCAAAGGCCGGCTAGTGGCTAAAGGTTTCAGACAAATTCATGGTGTTGACTATGATGAGACCTTTTCCCCTATAGCCATGGTCAAGTCCATCAGAATTCTACTTGCTATTGCTGTGTATTATGACTAAGAGTTCTGGCAAATGGATGTCAAAACGGCTTTCCTTAATGGAAACCTCCTTGAGGAAGTGTATATGACATAACCAGAGGGTTTTGAATCTCCAAGTGAAGCCACTAAAATAAGCAAGTTGAATAGATCCATTTATGGATTGAGACAAGCTTCTCGAAGTTGGAATCTTTGTTTTGATGAGAAAATCATAGAGTTTGGTTTTGTCAAGAACGAGGATGAACCTTGTGTTTACAAGAGGATTTGTGGGAGCATTGTCGTTTTCCTGATTTTGTATGTGGATGACATACTGTTGATCAGAAATGACATTCCGACCCTGCAAGGTGTTAAGAACAGGCTAGGGGACTGCTTTTCTATGAAGGACTTAGGTGAAGCGATTTATATACTTGGTATTAAGATCTATAGAGATAGATCGAAGAAGTTACTGGTTTGACCCAGAGTACATACAATGAGAAGGTGTTGAAACGGTTCAACATGCTTGAGTCCAAGAAAGGATTCTTACCCATGTCACATGGTGTGAGTCTCTCTAAGGACCAGTGTCCAAAATCTTTGGAAGATAAAGACCGCATGAAGTTGATTCCATATGCTTCGGCAATTAGATTAATCATGTATGCAATGTTATGTACTCGACCCAATGTCTCTTATGCTTTGAGCACGACGAGCAGATGTCAGTTTGATCCTGGTGAGAGTCACTGGATTATAGTCAAGAATATCTTAAAGTACTTGAGAAGGACTAAATATGTATTCTTGGTGTATGGTGGAGAGGAAGAGCTTGTCGTAAAGGGTTACACAGATGCTAGCTTCCAGACTGATAGGGATGACTCAAAATCCTAAACAGGCATTGTATTTTGTCTTTATGGAGGAGCTGTAAGTTGGAAGAGTTACAAGCAGGAGACAGTTGCTGATTCTACAACTGAGGCCGAGTATATCATTGTTGCAAATGCGGCGAAGGAGGCTGTATGGATTAGGAAATTCATCGGCGAGCTAGATGTAGTTCCTAGCATTGTTGATCCCGTAGTTCTCTACTGTGACAACAACGGTGATATTGCCCAAGCTAAGGAACCTAGATCTCATCAGCGCTCCAAGCACATACTTCGGCGGTTCCATCTTATTCGAGAGATTGTCGATCGAGGAGATGTGAGCATATGCAGAGTACCGACTGAAGAAAATATTGTGGATCCACTGACGAAGCCTCTTACACAGAGAAAGCAAGATGGTCATACTAGATCAATGGGTATTAGATACCTGAATGATCATCTCTAGTGGGAGTCTTGTGGATTGTATTTGTCGGTTGTTGACTATTCATGTGATGAATATAGTACTTTATATTTCATTTTACATTTATGGCAAGTTCTTTTATTATGTCAAATATTTCTACTGATAGATTAATTAGCATAATAAATGCCCATAGAATGTTTGCTTCCATAGGAATTCAAGTATGTGACTTGAATGTGAGGGCCTATGTTTATAAGTAGCTCCATTCTTAAATGGTCCCTGGTCATAGTATCATCTTAGAAGTTCAGGGCGATGATGATGCATAAAGACTAGCATGTGCGTTGACTGATGATCGGTTCTCACAGGTCATGATATTATGATATCAAGTCATCACATGGGTACTTGTTCGTGAACAAGTTATACTGGATAGACCCACCTTGAGACTACTTTGTGGATTGTTATATGAACGTGTCACAAGTAGGTCTTAACTGACAATGGCATTTGTGGTTCTTCGACCTAAAGTCACAGCATTCATCAAGTGAGGAAGAGCGTACTTTGATGCCATCTAAAGTCTTCCTTGAGAAAGTTTGATGATAAGGGTGGTTATTGGGTATGTTAAGATTCATTTGGGTGTTTGTGTGTGAGCAAATATGGAATTTGTCCGCCTATATGATAGGAGTTACATCCATTGGCCCCTTGATGGAATGAGACTGAGAAATGCATGGCCATGTTTGGTTGAGTCAATATGTGATATTGAGCTCACCATTTTCAGACATTCTATTCTAGATCAAGGAATTAGGATTGAACAATTACGAGGGTGACACGGTCCATGCCTCTAGTTCTATCTGGATGTAAGGGACAAAGGGACATGACAACACTGATATATTGGTCTAGACAGGCTTGTTGGGTTATGAACTCTTATTGCTTGGGTAGCAATGATGCATTGCTGGATGCCGCTCATTGTTTGTGAGACATTTATTTGATACGTTCAAGATCAAGTGGGAGACTGTTGGTGTTTCCATGGTGATCTGGATGTGGTCAAATATCTAGTCTCACTGCCAACGCGATATGAGCCTATGGGGTCGCACACAAGAGTGTTTGGAGAAATTGGAGGAAGAATCCTATTGCTAAGTGTTGAATAATATCGTCTTGATTATCAAGACGATGTTTTGGTCTTCTCGATGATATATGTATTTCCTCTCGACGATATATATGTCTTCTCGACGATATATATATATCTTCTCAGCGATATACAAATGTCTTCTCGACGATATATGTCATCTTCTCGACGATATATATGTCTTCTCAACGGCTAGCATAGCATGTTCGTCGAACGGTTCGTCGAATGGCTAGCGTAGCGCGTTCGATTAATGCTAGCCAGTTCGTCGAACGTAGTATTTGCTGGGGGTATAAAAGAATACGATTCTTTTGACCTAATACCTGTTCTGTTTTACGATCTATTTTGAGAGAGAGAGCGACGGAAGAGTTCCGCAAGGCTCCGACGGTTGTGTTTCGACCGTTCGATCCCGCCATCACCGCCGCCTCTCCCTGTCGTCGGACCTAACAGTCTGTGGGAGACGTAGAGAGCAGTTCTTCTCCGACCTAGATCTTGTGCGACAAGAGGCTAGGGTTCTTCAGCACTCGTGTGGACTTCCCGTAGAGGCGCCGAACCATTTCAGCGCTTGGAACTCAGCTGCACGATCTCTGGATTTCTCATTGGAGCACCTCATTTGAGTATAGACTCAACCCCCTCCAGGTATAAATTCTGCAATGTGTTGTGGCTATTATTTTAATTTCTTGAATCAGTAAAATCACAAGTTCCTTATAACTGTTTAGGGTTGTTCTAGTTAATTTTATTCCGCTGCGCATATGTGATATGCTTTATTATCATTTCTGAAATGGTTTATAGAAAACCCAACACATACTTCCAAGCCCATTCGATCCAAGTGGTGACCGACCGCCCCCTTCGCAAAATCTTTGTGGGAGTAGAGCATTCAGGAATGCTCGCAAAGTGCTCAGTGGAGCTGAGCAAGTTCGACATCACATTTGTCCCTCGGTTGTCGATGAAGGCTTTGGTTGTGGCAGATTTCATAGAAGACTATGTAGTTGAGATGGAAGAGGAGCAAGCCCTCCGCCTCATCCCCTGGAAGTTACTGGTGTACGAGGCCTCAAGAAGGAATTCTCTAGGGGGGAGTGGTGTTGGAAATCCCCCATGGAGTGAAAATTGAGCAAGGGCTGGTGATACATTTCCCCATCTCCAACAACCAGGCGGAGTACGAAGCAGTGATCATCGGCCTGGGTCTGGCCCAGGAATTGGGGGTTCACGATGTGTAGGCCCTCACTGATTCAATGGTAATAGCCTCATAGATCAAGGGTGAGTTCGAGGCAAGGGAGCCCACACTCATGAGGTATCTAGCCAAAGTGAGGGGTCTCATCAGACCGTTCAAAACCTTCTCCATCAGGCACATACCAAGGGAAGAGCGTACCCCGGCGGATCGGCTCACCATGTCCGGCCCTCGGGCTGGAGGATCCTTGACGGATCTGTTCCACCCATCGATTGAAGAAGGGGAACTCATGGATATAGAGGGACGACCCTCATGGAAGGATCCCTTAGTGACCTTCCTGGCAACGGGTAGGTTCCCGGAGGAGGTTACAGATCAAAGGTGCATCAGGTATAAGTCCACCTATTACATGCTCCATGAGGGGGACTTGTATCTGAAGACCCTCTCGGGACTTTTAGCACAATGCATATCTGAGGAGGAAGTCTCAAGGGTCCTGGAGGAGATTCACTCCGGCGAATGTGGTAGTCATTCAGGGAGTAGGACACTGGAGGCAAGGATAATGAGGCAGATGTACTTCTGGCCAACCCTGCAAGGACGTAGTGGAGTTCGCCAAGAAGTGCCGGAAGTGCTATATGTTCGCCCTGCTTCAACTTTTGCTGACTCAGAGGCTAAGGAGCATCACGGCGCCATGGCCCTTCGCTATATAGGGAATGTACCTGGTAGGACCTTTCCCTCAAGCGAGTGGGAAAAGAAGGTTTCTCTTGGTCATGATCGACTACTTCTCAAAGTGGTTGGAGGTTAAGGCTTTGGCAAAGGTCACCTCCCAGGTAATCCGCAACTTCGTATGGGGAGATATCATCTGCCGACATGGGCTCCCACAAGCCATAGTCACGAACAATGGTCTGCAATTCGCTAGTGAAGAGTTCACCAGGTTCTACATCCAGTTGGGGATAGACCTCAGGTTCGCATCCGTCCACCACCCCAGGAGCAACGGGCAGGTGGAGGACACAAACAAGGTCATAGTGAATCTGCTAAAAAAGAAAGTGGAGAACTTGAAGGGGTGTTGGGTGGAGCAACTACCTTCGGTTCTGTGGGCTCTAAGGACCACGCCCAACACGGCCACTGGCGAAAGCCCCTTCAAGCTCTCTCACGGTTGCCAGGCTGTTATTCCCATGGATTTCAAAGTGAGGACACTGCGGGTAAGGGCCGCCGAAGGGGGCAATGAAGAATGGAGAGCGGGGGACAAGGAGAGGCTGCGGCTCTCCCTGGATTTGATTGAGGAGGTCTTGGATCTCGCCGCCCTTCGACAAGAGGAAGTCAAGCAGTGGATGACCAAGTACTTTGACAAGCACATCAGGATCAAGCAATTCGAGAAGTGGGGCCTCGTGTTTAGAAAGGTCGATGCGGATGGAAGGTCTGCCGTGGTAGGAAAGATCAATCCCAATTGGTAGGGCCCCTATGTCATGGAAGAAGCCCTAAAGTCTGGGTGTATTGCCTCCAGAATGTGGAAGACGAATCCATCGGTCACACGTGAAGTGGTGATGACTTGAAGCGTTTCTATCCCTAAATTCATGTAACGAGAGCATCTATGCTTTAAAACTTCATCTTCTAATATATGTGTAGTGTAATAGCTTACATGGAAATGATTGAAATGTTCAAAGGTTGGCACCGAGCAGACCCATTGACCAGGCTCTCATCTAGATAGCAGGGCCATAGGCTCACTCAGTGGCAAGTTCAAAAGGTTCAAGGGTTGTCCCCGAGTAGACCTGCTGACCAGGCTCTCATCTAGCTGGCAGGGTCGTAGGTTCACTCAGTGGCTGGTTCGAGAGGTTCAAAGGTTGGCCCCGAGTAGACACACTGACCAGGCTCTCAACTAGTTGGCAGGTCCGTAGGCTCACTCGGTGGAAGGTTCTAATGGTTCAAAGGTTGGCCTTGAGCAGACCCGCTGGCTAGGCTCTCATCTAGCTGGCAGGGCCGAAGACTCACTCGGTGGTGACCAATGAGGAAGGCAATTTAAGAGAAAAATCCAATGCGAAGAATTAATACAGGGCAAGTCCCGTCATAAGGTCGACGAATGGTGCCCATCATGAATGACACTCGGCGACGAATGATGTCGCTCGAGAAAGGCACTCGCCCGGCGAGTGTGCAGTGGAACGTTGGCCAGACCCATGGCCTGTGAGAATTTAGCAGGATGAGGTGAGTTCTTGGTGCAGTTCTATTCCCGCCAGAAATCAACAAAATCGCCTAAGTCTTAAAAATGTTGGGGCAAGTGCGAAAGGGCCGCAACCGCGTGGCGCTCCTATGCGGCGAGAGTTTCTCGGTCGCGACCTAGAATAGGGGTCGTCGGCACGAAAGGCAAACAAATAATATACGAGCACACGCGCGAAGGTGCGAGAGCAAACAAAATAGCGTACAAACGCGCGAGCTATCGGCTAATAATAACGAGATGCACAAGAAGAGAACATATGACAAATCGCAAGAGGAAAAGCATTTCATTTCATTTCAGTATAGAAAGGAATTACAAAATGATTCTCGCATTACATCAAAAAGAAAAATAAAGAAGAGTCTTCAGGGGTCGTCAGCTTCCTAGGCGGAGTATCCGCTGCTCTCACTCAGAGAAGGGAGGTCACTGAGTTCCTGCCCATCGCCGGCTTCATTCGCAGGGTCGACCTGGTCGAAGAGTTCAGGAAGCACGTTGTGGGCGAGTGATGAGTAGTTTATTTTCTCAACTTTTAGTTCAGGTTTATTATGTTTTTATTATAAAATTATGATATTTATAGGAATTTTATCATATAAATCCTTCCATTGTTTATTTCATAAGCTAACTCAAGTTTATTTTGTGTTTTTAGGTTTTCTGGGCTGTTTCGAGCAAAAAGTTAAATTACACGCCCCAGGTCACGGGCGTGACCCATGGGCGTGTAACCTACGAAGTGTTCTAGACCTGTTTCTGCCACTATGGGGACGTTCCGTGAAGAATTCGCCAAGTACACGCCCCAGGTCACGGGCGTGACCAAGGGTGTGACCCAATATCACGGCCGCGACCCGCCACATGCATCCAGAGCCAGCTGCCACATCAATTAAAATTACACGCCCCCGGTCACGGGCGTGACATCAGGTCATGGGCGTGACATTGGAGGCGTGACATCCAGCACACGGGCGTGACTCTTCCGGCGCCAATTTCCCGCCGAAGCTTCCCGCCAGCAGTGAGTTTCAAAGATTACAAGCCCCAGGTCACGGGCGTGACCTAGGGCGTGACGCGCCCGAAACGCCTGCATTGAAGCCAGAACGCGTCCTCTCCGCACCAGCATCGATCACGCCCCTTACACGCCCCTTGGTCACGGGCGTGACCAAGGGCGTGTAACACCAAATATTCAGCTATTTAAAGGGTGCTTTTTCAGAAGTTCAGGGACGAAGTTTTGGAGTTCTAGCTTATTTTCTTGCACTAGTTTTAATCTTGTATGTCATTTCCATCTTGCACTTTTATTTCCAAAGCTTGTACCTTCAATTTTCTAGTTGTAATTTCTTTTGCTAATCAATAAAATAGTACCTTTCTCTTATTTTTACTCTCAACCTTCATTATGTACTTCTTTCATTTTATTATTTCCTCCATCTCTATGAGTAGCTAAATTCTATTAGTACTCGGCCGTGATGATCCAAGGGAAATATAATTCTTGATCTAAATTCTAGCTTCTCTTTCTCTTCCTTAGAATACTTTAGATTTATTCTTGAACTTTTTATTGGATTGAGATTATATCATCGATATATAACTCTCATATTTGTTTCCGTAATCTATAATAGAGAGGTTTTGATTTCAAATCGATCATTTCAAGAATAAAAAGAGTTGAATGCACTCCTCAAGCGAGGATGACATAATTCTTCCAGATTGGAGTCAAATCCAATAGCGGGGTTCAATACGATAAGGCGAGTTTTAGATTTCGATTCTAGAACGAAAGTTTGTTTGATCAACTAAACTCAGTTGAGCGTATCCTCGAGAGAGGTGTGCTCATAAATCGGGAACCTCCACGGTCAAGTATTTTCTTAAGAGATTTAGAAGTTGTTCTTTTTATATTTTATTTTCCCAAGGTGATTCAAGGTTGAGTATTAACCTTTAACTCATCATTTTAAATAAACTATTTCTCTTTCTCGTAACCAATCAACCACAATTTTTATTCGATAAAATAATAGAGATTTTCCGAAGTAAGAGTACTCAACCGCCCCGAGTCTAATACGACCTTGTTTTAATAACCTATAATACATTCGACATGGTACACTTGCCGTTGTCGTTTGCGGATATAGTTTTGCGCATCAAGTTTTTGGCGCCGTTGCCGGGGAATTTGGTTGATATTTCGAAAAGCGAAATATCTATTAATTTTATCTTTTATTTTTCGTGTTTCTACTAAAGTGTAACTAAATTCCTGGAAAGGACGCTTTGGGCTTGAATTCCCATCACAGCCTCTAGTACCTTGCAAGCCCTTCACTGGGTAGATCTTGGGAAGTCCAGGACTAATTTTAATTCACCTAAAATAAATAAATAAAAATAATCTTCAAAAAAAAATATATTTATATTTATATTTATATAAAAAAAAATTTGTTATAAAAAAAATATATAATAAAAATATTTATCTAAAAATTATTTGATTTTCTTTATCTTTTTCGCATCTTTTCCTCTTTTATTTTGGGTTTATGACCCGAGGAGACTCTTCAATTAATCTTGAATTCTGTTTTGATCCGGAAATCGAGCGCACCTTGCGGCGTCGTCTCCGATTTAGTGATCTACCAATTATTCAAGAAGAGTCAATCGGAGAAACTAACGAAGGCTTAATGTATAACCCCGACCATAATGAGGCCCCGCTACGGACTATGTCCTATTATGCGAGGCCAAATTTGGAGGGAACACAATCTAGCATTATTCGCCCGGCGGTGGCGAATAATAATTTTGAAATCAAAACGAGTATCATTCAGATGGTACAACAAACAGTCATCTTTGACTGCTTACCAGATGAAGATCCAAATTTACATTTATTAAAGTTTTTGGAAATTTGCGATACGTTTAAAATCAATGGCGTCACCGATGACGCCATTCATTTGCGTTTATTTCCATTCTCTTTGCGGACTAAGGCCAAGCAGTGGTTGGGATCTCTTCCTAAAGGTTCCATCACTACGTGGGCCGAGATGACGGGGAAATTTTTAAATAAATATTTTCCTCCGACGAAGTCTGCTAAATTACGTACGGACATTCTCTCATTTACGCAAATAGACTCGTAGTCTCTCTATGCCACATGGGAGCGCTTCAAGGAATTATTGCGGAGATGTCCTCACCATGCCCTTCCTTTATGGCAACAAGTTCAGACATTCTAAAATGGTTTGAATCTCCAAACGAGGCAAATGATTGATGCGGCAGCTGGGGGAACTCTAAATAACAAAACCCCAGATGCCGCTCAAGAGCTTTTTGAGGAGATGGCCATGAATGCTTATCAGTGGAATGCGCCACGGTCGCGTCCTAACAAATCGACCGGACTCTTTGAAGTCGAGGGCACCCCGAATTTAGCATATCAAGTAGAATGGCTCACTAAGCAATTGGCGGAGATGTCTGCTTCCTCCGCCACTAACGGGGCTAAAAACTATAATAATAATTATTATTATAATTATAATTTTAATAATAATTTTAATCAAGTGCATGTTGATTATATGGGGAACTCCTATCGTCCTCCTTATAACCCAAATAATAATCTTCCTAATAGTTATAATTCGGGTTTAAGGAACCACCCGAATGTTTTATGGAGCAACCCCAATAATGCTCAACGCCCCCCACAAGTGAATCCTCCCGGATTCGCTCCACCACAACCACCAAAGGCCCCTTCACTTGAAGAGGTCTTCACCAAATACGTCGCCTCTACTGATGCCAATATCCAGAACATTTCCGGATCTATTAAAAGTCTAGAAAATCAGATTGGACAACTCGCCAAGATGTTCTCCGAACGCCAGCAGGGAGCTCTACCGGGCAATACTGAGCCCAATCCACGGGAGAGCGCCAACGATATAACCCTCCGCAGCGGAAAGGAGGTAAGAAGTTCAATTTTGGCCGAGCCTGAGGTAAACGTTTCAACTCCAACTCCGCATTTAAATTCTTCTGATTTAGCTCCGCGCATTATTCAAACGACTTCTATTCTGTACCCTTCTAATTTACAAAATGAGCGCAACGAGGAGCAGTATAAAAAATTTATAAATATTTTAAAACAAATACAAATCAACGTACCATTTTTCGAGGCACTCTCTCAAATGCCTAAATACGCAAAATATCTCAAGGATTTATTATCAAATAAAAAGAAACTTGAAGATATTTCGCGTGTTTCTTTCAACGCAGAATGTTCGGCGATTGTTCTAAATAAATTGCCGCAAAAATTAAACGATCCGGGACGGTTTTCCAGCTCGTGCTTGTTCGATAATTTCTTAATAAAACACGCCTTGGCAGATTTGGGCGCTAGCATAAATTTGATGCCATTTTCTTTATTTAAGAAGCTTGGTTTGGGCACCCCAAGCCCAACCAATATAAGCATCCAACTAGCGGACAGATCAATTAAATACCCGATAGGGGTCATTGAGGATGTGCTTGTCAAGGTTGACAAATTTATCTTCCCGGTAGATTTTGTCATCCTAGACATTGAGGAAGACGCCGAAGTCCCCATTATTCTCGGACGTCCTTTCCTCGCCACCTCTCGGGCAATTATTGATGTTAGTAATGGCAAACTTCTCCTACGAGTTGGGGATGAAGAAGTAACTTTTAGTATTAACAACTCTATGAGAAATTCTTTTTCTAATGACGACTCTTGCTTTACTTTAGAATCAAATTTTGAAGAGAAAATAACGTCATTTTCTGAATTAATTTCACCGTTATTTGAAAATCCGGAAATTGAAAATTTATTTTGTCTAAAAGAAATAACTCGGTCGCTCAAATTTGAAGAAGTAAAATTAAATATTTCTAAAATAAAAACATCTTACGAGGAGACACCGAGTTTGTAATTAAAACAATTGTCGGAACATTTAAAATATATATTTTTAGAAAAAGATTCAAAATTGCGTGTGATTATATCCTCCGTGCTTAACGATTCGGAAATTTTCGAATTAATTAGATTATTAAATAATCACCGCCATGCAATTGCATGGCAAATTTCTGACATCAAGGGGATTAACCCCTTATTTTGCACGCACAAAATTAATTTAGAAAATAATTCTCGCAGTACTATTCAGCCTCAACGACGGCTAAATCCAAATATGAAGGACGTCGTTAAGGCCGAAATAATAAAATTATTAGATGCGGGAATTATTTACCCAATTTCTGATAGCACTTGGGTTAGCCCAGTGCAAGTCGTGCCTAAAAAGGGCGGAATAAAGGTAATCACAAATGAAAAAAATGAGTTGATCCCGACCCGTACTGTTACGGGTTGGCGAGTATGCATCGATTACAGAAAATTAAATGATGTTACCCGCAAGGATCACTTTCCATTACCCTTTATTGACCAAATCTTAGAACGCTTATCCGGTCACTCACACTACTGTTTTCTCGATGGTCTTTTGGGATATTTTCAAATTCCAATTGCGCCTGAAGACCAAGATAAAACCACATTCACTTGTCCGTTCGGCACCTTCGCATATCGAAGAATGCCATTTGGTCTTTGCAACGTGCGGACTACATTTCAACGATGTATGTTGGCAATATTTAATGAACTTGTAGAAGACATCATGGAAATTTTCATGGACGATTTTTCTGTTTTTGGCGATTCAATTAAAAATTGTTTAAATAATCTTGATCGTGTTCTTCAATGCTGCGAAGACACGAATTTGGCACTAAACTGGGAGAAGTCCACTTTATGGTCCAAGAGGGATTAGTCCTTGGGCATAAAATCTTAAATAAGGGGATCGAGGTCGATAGGGCCAAGATCGAGGTCATAGAAAAACTTCCCCCTCCTACTAATATAAAATCTATTAGAAGATTTCTAGGACATGCGGGCTTTTATAGGCGATTTATTAAAGATTTTTCAAAAATTACAAAGCCGCTAACTCATCTTTTAGAAAAAGAATCCACGTTTAATTTTGATGACGAATGTTTAAAAGCACTTAATAAAATTAAAAACGAGCTTATCAATTCTCCTATTTTAATCACGCCAAATTTGTCCCTTCCGTTTGAAATCATGTGCGATGCGAGCGATTTTGCTGTAGGCGCAGTTTTAGGCCAACAGGTGAATAAACATTTTCTCCCAATTTATTACGCAAGCAAAACGCTAACATCCACACAAGCGAATTATACAACAATGGAAAATGAATTTTTGGCAATAATTTTTGCGTTTGATAAATTTCGATCATATTTAACGCTTTCAAAAGTTATTGTTTTTACAGATCACTCTACCCTCCGGTATTTACTACCAAAAGGAGATGCAAAGCCTCGACTGCTAAGGTGGATCCTCCTACTACAAGAATTCGATTTGGAGATCCAAGACAAAAGGGGAGCGGAGAATGTTGCGGCCGACCACCTCTCACGAATGGAGAATCCGGCGACAGGTGCGCTAGTGGAGGCCGAAATTGACGCAAATTCCCTGAAGAGCGCCTCTTCTCCATCAGAAAGGTAACGACTTCTTCCACCCCTTGGTACGCCGATTTGGCCAACTATTTGGTGGGCCGGGTCCTACCAAAAGATTTTTCAAGTCAGCAAAATAAGAAATTCTTTTCAGACTTGAAAAATTATTTTTGGGAGGACCCCTTTTTATTTCGTGTCTGCGCGGACCAAGTGGTAAGAAGGTGCATTGCGAGCGAGGAAGGCGTCCAAATTTTGCGGCACTGCCACGAAGGACCAACTGGTGGTCACTATCAAGCGAACCGGACCGCAAGGAAGGTGCTAGAGGCGGGCTTCTATTGGCCCTCCTTATTCAAAGACGCTCACAATTTTGTGAGAAATTGCGATCGGTGCCAACAGTCAGGTAACATTTCTAACTGGGACGAAATGTCCCAAAATATTTTTTTAGAATGCGAAATTTTTGATTTGTGGGGAATTGATTTCGTAGGTCCTTTACCCTCTTCCTGTAATAATAAATATATTCTTGTTGCGGTCGATTACGTGTCTAGGTGGGCGGAAGCACAAGCTTTTCCCACCAACGATGCGAGAGTCATCGTACAATTTTTAAAAAAATTATTTTGACGATTTGGCACACCCCGAGCACTAATTAGTGATCGGGGCAGACATTTCTGTAACAACCAACTTGCTAAAATTTTAGCAAAATATGGAGTTACACACAAGCTATCTATCGCCTACCACCCACAAGCAAATGGCCAAGTGGAGGTGGTGAATCGTGAAATTAAAAGAATTTTAGAAAAAACCGTGTCCGTTAATAGAAAAGATTGGGCTTTAAAATTAGACGACGCACTCTGGGCCTATCGGACAGCGTACAAAACTGCCATTGGATGTACGCCGTACCGGTTAGTCTATGGTAAAGCTTGTCATTTTCCGGTAGAATTAGAACATCGCGCTTTTTGGGCGCTAAATTTTTTAATTTTGAATTTAGATTTAGCCTCCGAACAAAGAAAACTACAACTTAATGAACTAGATGAATGGCGCGCGAATGCCTATGAAAATAATAAATTTTATAAGGAGCGAACTAAATTCTATCATGATAAAAAAATTAAACATCCAAAAACTTTTTCACCGGGAGATTTTGTCCTACTTTTTAATTCTAGACTTAGGCTTTTTCTGGGGAAATTAAAAACCCGATGGTCCGGTCCCTTCAGAGTAAAAGAAGTTTGGCCATACGGGACCGTGCTTATAGAGCACCCGGAAAAAGGATCTTTTAAGGTTAACGGACAACGTTTGAAATTATACCACCCCCGCGACCCAGCGACCGAAAATATCGAAACAATGCACTTAACGAATATTTAAGAAAACGCCACTTAGTCAAGCTACGTGACGGTAAACAAAGCGCTCTTGGGAGGCAACCCAATGTTAACATCTTTATTTTTGTCTTTCTTTTCTTGTTTGTTTTTCTAATTTAACTCTGCAGGTGTTTGACCGGCAACCCCGACTACCATCCAGGGAAGCCCTCTTTACACCTTAGTAATTTATCTTGATTTTTCTTTGTTGTCATTTTTTTTAGTTTTATCTTTCATACTTAGTTTTAACATTGGGGACAATGTTTAACTTTAAGTATGGGGGTGACACATAGCTTTCTTTGTAGTTTTACTTTAAAACAAAAAAAAATTAAAAAAAATTGAAATTAACTTTCTTGGAAAGGACGCTTTGGGCTTGAATTCCCATCATAGCCTCTAGTACCTTGCAAACCCTTCACTGGGTAGATCTTGGGAAGTCCAAGAACTAAAAAAAAAATCTATTAGGAAATGTTCTTTTTATTCATCAAAACGCCCACTTGCTAAATTGTAAGTTCTAAGTAGACTGTTTTTCATATGGACTAAAAATAATTTTGTGCTAGAATAGTTTTTGAAACTTTTGAGTAAAATTGTTGACTCATGTAGTGTTCCTAGTCATATGCATGTCATTGAGTAGTGTTGGTGTAAAATTAAATTCTTGGCATAGATCTAAAATTCTGTTTTATTAATTTGCGCAGTAATAATTTATTCTACTTTTAATTCGAATCCGGTCTTATCCAAAAGTAGTTTAAGTGAGTGTATAGAAGATTGTTAGAAAGCTATTACTCGATTTAAACAGAAGGGTGTCCTTTCTCGATGTCTAGAACTTGCCCCAAGCTAGTTTTGAAACATGTGCACTTTAGACAAATTAACCTTACGGAAGTGATTTAGGCCTTTCTTTGGATAGTTTGAGCCTTTGCACCCAACCTAGATTTACTACCATTGTTCACACAAATTTGAGCCTTACACCTTTATTTGAACCAACCTCATCATTTCGGCACCAAAGCTAAAAAGCCCAAAACCCAAATGAACACTTGAAATTTTGAACTATTTTCGAAACATGTGCACTCTAGACAAATTAACCTTACGGAAGTGATTTAGGCCTTTCTTTGGATAGTTTGAGTCTTTGCACCCAGCCTAGATTTACTACCATTGTTCACACAAATTTGAGCCTTACACCTTTATTTGAACCACCCTCATCATTTCGGCACCAAAGCTAAAAAGCCCAAAACCCAAATGAACACTTGAAATTTTGAGCTAAATTTTTGAAAAAATTTATTTGGGTATGATTGAATGAAGAAAAATATTATGGCTATCAATTCAAAAGAAATGAAGGTTATATCAAGATGCAATAATCTCATAATGATATGCGGGCTAGGTATGCACATGCATATCTGGAATGATCCCAATTATGAAGATTCGTGATATAAAAAAGAATGAGAGTGTTTCCCATAGAAAAATATGAGTATGGGGGTAAAGCTTCTTTATTTTGTGGTAGTCATTATTTTAGCTCAAAATTTTTTTGTTTAGGTGGAATGCGCCTTCATGTTTATCATTGTTTACCTCACCCTTAAACCCAAGCCTTAAAATATACCCTATTTAAGTCCTAAAGATCCATAAAGTCGATTTAGTATGAAGTGCAGTGGAGAAGGTGCAAACGGGCAAGCCTATGGCCGTCGACATTGATGGATTTCTATGGAGGCCACCCCGAGCGTTCATTTACATGACTTTTTGATTGACCGTCGACTCATTTTAAAAGTGATATTAAATAATTATAACGCAGTTTGAATATTTCATAAATTAGTATTTATGCCAAGAACGTCTTTTTACTAAAACATCTACGCATGTCAACATAGAACTTCGCATTTTACTCTCTAGCTTTCATATTTCTTTCTAGCCTTAATTTTTCCTACCCTTATGAAGACTGGTTTGCTCGGGATGAGCAATGAGCAAGTATAGGGGTGTTTGATGAGTAATTTATTTACTCATCTTTTAGTTTAGGTTTATTATGTTTTTAATATAAAATTATGTTATTTATAGGAATTTAATCATATAAATCCTTCCATTGTTTATTTCATAAGCTAACTTAAGTTTATTTGGTGTTTTCAGGTTTTCTAGGCTGTTTCGAGCAAAAAGTTAAATTACACGCCCCAGGTCACGGGCGTGACCCATGGGCGTGTAACCTACGAAGTGTTCCAGGCCTGTTTCTACCACTCCGGGGACGTTCCGTGAAGAATTCGCCAAGTACACGCCCCAGGTCACGGGCGTGACCAAGGGCGTGACCCAATATCACGGCCGCGACCCGCCACATGCATCCAAAGCCAGCTGCCACATCAATTAAAATTACACGCCCCCGGTCACGGGCGTGACATCAGGTCACGGGCGTGACATTGAAGGCGTGACATCCAGCACACGGGCGTGACTCTTCCGGCGCCAATTTCCCGCCGAAGCTTCCCGCCAGCAGTGAGTTTCAAAGATTACACGCCCCAGGTCACAGGTGACGGGCGTGACCTAGGGCGTGACGCGCCCGAAACGCCTGCATTGAAACCATAACGCGCCCTCTCCGCACCAGCATCGATCACGCCCCTCACACGCCCCTTGGTCACGGGCGTGACCAAGGGCGGAAATTTTCAGCTATTTAAAGGGTGCTTTTCCAGAAGTTCAGGGACGAAGTTTTGTAGTTCTAGCTTATTTTCTTGCACTTGTTTTAATCTTGTATCTCATTTCCTTCTTGCACTTTTATTTCCCAAGCTTGTACCTTCAATTTTCTAGTTGTAATTTCTTTTGCTAATCAATAAAATAGTACTTTTCTCTTAGTTTTACTCTCAACCTTCATTATGTACTTCTTTCATTTTATTATTTCCTCCATCTCTATGAGTAGCTAAATTCTATTAGTACTCGGCCGAGATGATCCAAGGGAAATATAATTCTTGATCTAAATTCTAGCTTCTCTTTCTCTTCCTTAGAATACTTTAGATTTATTCTTGAACTTTTTATTGGATTGAGATTATATCATCGATATATAACTCTCATCTTTGTTTCCGTACTATATAATCGAGAGGTTTTGATTTCGAATCGATCATTTCAAGAATTAAAAGAGTTGAATACACTCCTCAAGCGAGGATGACATAATTCTTCCGGATTGGAGTCAAATCCAATAGCGGGGTTCACTACGATAAGGCGATTTTTAGATTTCGATTCTAGAACGAAAGTTCGTTTGATCAACTAAACTCAGTTGAGTGTATCCTCGAGAGAGGTGTGCTCATAAATCGGGAACCTCCACGGTGAAGTATTTTCTTAAGAGACTTAGAAGTTGTTCTTTTTATATTTTATTTTCCCAAGGTGATTCAAGGTTGAGTATTAACCTTTAACTCATCCTTTTAAATAAACTATTTCTCTTTCTCGCAACCAATCAACCATAATTTTTATTCGATAAAATAATAGAGATTTTCCGAAGTAAGAGTACTCAACCGCCCCGAGTCTAATACGACCTTGTTTTAATAACCTATACTACATTCGACACGATACACTTGCCGTTGTCATTTGTGGATATAGTTTTGCGCATCAGCGAGAATCCTCTCGCCCTCTTCCTTCAAAAGACCTGCATTTCACATCACATCTAGCTTATGCTTCGCTGCTCCTTGGGCGGACCTCTGCATCAGCCCCTCGAACTCGGCGTTAGAGTTAAGGTTTCAAGTGTCCCTCTCTCTGGGAGGTGGCGGAGCAGCGACATCTCACAACTTTTGGTTCTCGGCCTCCAGCTCCTTGACCTACTCCTCAAGGATGCGCGCTCGCGTGAGTAGGGTATCATAGTTGGCTATGTCCTGCAAGAAATAGAAGAAGATTGGCGCAAGAAAGAAGGAAAATGCGAGAACTTGAGTCACTATGAGGAGATGCGCTCACCTCTCGGTCTGGGCGGCTGGCGAGAAGGGCCTCGGATGTCGCCAATTGCTGCTTCACGGCCAGAAGCTCGACGGAGATGCCGGCGCGGGTCTTCTCGACCTCGACAATGTTCCGCGCAAGAGTCATACTGCGGCGAGAAGACATATAAGTCCACTCGTGAGCACGCATCATGGCTCGCGCAGCCTCGTGCGCGAGAGTCTGAGTCGAATCAGTATCATATACGGATGCGCCCTCGCGGCTGTAAAGCACGTATGAGAGAATGTAGGTGTGGCTGCTTATGGTTTCTTTCTCCATCTAGGACACAGGGAGGCTAGAGATGGAGACCCGGTTGGCCCACCAATCCCAGTAAAGCAGAGGCTCGCCGGCCACATTCGCATACCTCTCGCCGAGAGGGAAATTTCGGTGCCCTCTCAGCACTGCCTCGAGGAGGGCTCCGCTGGCTCGACGACAATCCGAACAGCTGAGTCCTCCGCAGCAGGAGCACTCAAGCTAGGGGTCTCGTACATGACCACCTTCCCCTTAGAGGTTGCAGTTGGTTTTGCCCGCTTGGGGGGAGCTGGTTGGCATGTCGGGTTTCCGCTTCATCCCCTGGATTTCGCGAAAGGTGGATCCTTGCGGTAAGCTGCGGTGGAGGACCGTACGAGGGAAGGGAGTAATCGGGATCAACCTCCATGACAGCATTCGGCGGGTGGAGGGGAAGGCTTCGAACTCCTGTATCAAGGAAATTAAGTTAAAAGGCGGAAGCGAGTGAAAGAGGAGCGGGAGCTAGGGTCAAAATAGTTCAGCTTACCCTCTCCCAGAGGAACCGGCGGTAGCAAGCCGACGTGCTTCCGCAGATGCACGACATCCATTACATGCTTTTAAATGAAGGCATAGAGCTTGTCCTCATAACCCCCCAGCGATGGAGGCCGGAAGGTCGACTCATCCTCCTGCACAAGCGCGAGAGGCACGTTGCCAAATTTTCCTGTGACGAAGACAAACCGCCGAACCCAGTCATGGTTTTTATTCACTATGCCGGTCACGCTAAGGGGGGACTGCCCAAAGAAGAACGTCACTCCGCGGGTCACCCTGAAGTTGAAGAGCCTGTGGAACACTGGGAGCAAGAACTCAATCCCCTTTCGTAGGTAGCAGGAGAATGCTACCAGCATGGAGATGGAGTTTGGATTGAGCTGTGCGGGGACAACTCTGAAGTAGCGCAGGGTCTGGCGCACCTCTGGTCACAGCGGTGGATCCCTACCTCGAAAATTTTGAGGGGGATGGCGAGGGTATCCAGTAAGAACTGGTTAATGCGGTCTCGGTTCCTCGGGCGGCGAGCGACAAATCCCGATGGAACGTAGTCAGTGATGGCCTGGGTAAAGTCATCTTCCGAGAGGTCGCAGGTCTCGAAATCGTGGTTGGCAAATGCTTGAGCGCAATTGGCCCTGCCATCGGCCTCTTTCATCATCGCCGGAGGATGGGAAGGTCTCGAAAGGATCCTAGAGAGAAGGGCGAGTGGTATCGCGAGAGCAAGAAGGGAGAGAGATGGAAGCGTAATAAAGGCGGTATTTGGGCTAACTATTTATAGAAAAAAGGGGAAATTAAGGAAATTCTTTACGTGCGGGGTGCGTATAGCGGACGCGCTATCCTGACACCTCGGAGTTCGGGCCAGCCCATCTACGCCAAGCCGCCGATAGAAGGCAAAAGAGATGCACGAGGCCCTCCCGGCAAATGAGAAAAGCATGACACGAATGAAAGTACTCGCAAGAAAGCATTTGTAAAAGCAATAAAAGACAGTAAATAACATATGCAGAAATAGTTCGCGAGACACAGCAGGTCACATCTTGGTTCAGTGCATAAAAGAAAGAGAAATACGAGGGTGCAGGAGAATACAGTGGGCGAGAGCCGGTAGGCTTAATACTGTACCCACTGCCATCGACCCCGGCCTCGCCACCTTGTCCTCGGAGGCACCCAAGGGTAATGGAATGCGCTAACTGCCATCAAATCTTGGTTAACCAGTCGTATTTGGTCACTAACCCGCACAATGTGCCTCACAGGCGAGGTCTCCATGCACCCGCCTCCCTGGCGCTACAATTCCCCGATAAGATGCATGTAGTCTTGTTTGAGGACGCTTATTCGACGCTCAAAGGCCGCCTGATGCTCCTCCATCAGATTAGCCATCTCGATGCATCCAGATCAACTTGCCGAAAAGCTCTGTCATCCGCTCCTTCAGGGTCCTGGCATCTTCGTGGTCGCCAAGAAAATTTGAGACGTCGCAGGGAGAGGGAGGTGGTGAGATCAGCCCCTCCTCCTCAAGAGGATCCACCGGCGGGACCAGGCGGAAGCCTGCGAGAGCGAAAGTTAGCCTTTCCCAGTCGTACAAATTTCGAGTCCGATGTAAGAAAGGAACTAACCAGGTACTTAAGGTTTGACAGGGGATTGGGGAGAGGTCCCGGCCTGCCCTGTGAATGGTTGACTGGGGGAGTGGAGCGATTTCCCCTTCCCAGAGCGCTGAACCTGGTTGGCGACACCAGAGGTAGTGGCCAAATCTGCGGCGGTAGAGTTGTTCTCGGGGCCTTTATCCGCTGAACTTTCCCGCTCCGGAGCTGGGGAGTTGATGATGGTCACGGGGGCAGGAGATTTGCATGAGGTAGGGGGTAACTCCATGGTCCCAAAGGTAAGAGCTGTGGAGAACCAAGTCAGAAAAAAAGGCGGAAGGTAAAAGTCAGGCGAGAAGACAATGAAGTGCTTATCAGGCACGCACCGACTCCCGCCAGGAGAAGTTATGAGGACAGGCTCCTGGGCCCGTGGAATGCCTCTGAGAACAGGTGGGGGAATGGCGGCATCTGCATGGTCGATCCCGGGGCCACCTCTCGTTACCTGCAGGTTCTGCGAGTGGTTGAAATTGTCAAGGTATAGCATCGCCCTGGTTAGCTTCAAAGGCGAGAAAGATTATTTTACCTCGTCAGTGTTGTCGGGAGGTATATTGGAGAGGGGGGGGGGGGGGAGTCTCTAACGCACACTCTCTTGCTGACAGGTCTCGCCGGACCACCCTAGCTTTCTTTAGCCGGTAGGGCTTGGAAGGGTCTCTCGTTGACGAGAGCTAGGGGCGTATCGGGTGGACTTGGAGGAATCCTCCCCATGCTCGATAGCAAGGAGATCAATCAACCCTTGCGAGAGAAGTCTCAGTGTCGGCCTCCTGAACGTCATTAGAGCAGCGAGAGCTTTGAGGAGAAAAATGGGAATAGTGATTGGAGGAAAGGCGCTCTGAAAACAACAACCAGGAATATATTTATAGGAAAGTGGAGGGCCCCACTGAAAAGATTCCATTCAGGTCAACAAAGCACTCACCGAATATTGGGGTTGGACTTATCTTTCCGAGCGTAGGACTCGCTCGCAAAGAGCGGGGATTGTGTACAACCCCATATTCGCCGAGTGGGTCCCCAAGGCCACAAAAGCCAACTGGCAAGATATGGGTCTGAGAGTTTTCGGGCGAGTGAGGCCCCACTCGCGGGGCACTCGCGTGGTAACATAGAACATATCAGCAACAGGGTGAGTGAGGGGGAACTCCACTCGTCGAGCAAGCCGGGTACCTGACGAATGGTGACCTCATGGGCCACTCGCCCGGTGGAATCCGGTGGGCAAGAAGCCTAGTGAGTGGTGCCTTCACGGACCACTCGCCCAGAAGGATTCAAGTGGGAAATTACTTAGATACCCTTTGTGGGTTGTCAATAGCCCTTCAGAATAGTGGATTTAGGCTGTTAGCAGACCAATTTGGGGTGCGGTTAGTAAAACCAAAAGGCGGATTTATGCTATTTGTAGTCTAGGCTAGAGAATCTATAAATAGACCCTTAAGGGCACCTTGGAGGAGATCCGATCTTTTTGGATCTCTCCTCCTAGGAAAGTTTTGGTTGGCCGCTAGTCCCCCTCCAAGGTGCCCGACTGAGCTTTGGTTTGGAAGGGGAAGCCCTCTAAGATCTTTCGGGTGCGTGGCGGGACCTCCTCGCTGCAGCCTTGGGTCTGTTCCTAGTTCTTTGTCCATGGTCATGAGCATAAGTGAGCGATAAGTAGGCGCGGGCTACACCCCCTTGTGGGTCCAAACTCAAGAGACTGGTTACCGGTTTAACAGCATGTACTGGTCGAGTGTTACAGATCGTCGTCTGATCGATCAATGATCATTGAGAATAACTGACCTCAATACAACTAATCGATTCCCAATTGTTGACCGTCGACTGCGACAACATTTAGTGATCATCGATCACCGATCTCATCCTCGTTCAACGATCATTGATCGCCGACCGCAACATTGACAAACCATCATTGATCGCAGGTCATTTCAGTGATCAATGATTGGTGATCGAATATAGTCCTTTAGGTCCCAATGGGCTCAGTTTGTATAGGTTCCTGCTAACTTTTCTTCCCCATATGCCTCATATATGCAAAAACATGTATAACAGATTTCCTTGCTTTTGTTTCAGAAAATAGGCCTATTCATGATTGATTATTGGTATAATAACACAAACCCATTCCAAGGAGCCATCCAGGGAAGCAAAGGATTTGTGATTCTCATATTATGCTTTATAAGGGTCCTAAATCCATATTGGGGCCTTATCCTTTCAGATTACAGGTTGTAGTATGTCTAAATTTTTCCAAGAAGTGCACTTGGTACTTGGATTGTGGATGCTCTAGGTACATGACTAAAGAAAGAAGCTTGCTCTCATGATTTTGTGCAAAAAGGTACCCAAAGTGATATTTGGAGACTCAGGATATGTATTCACTTGAGGTTATGTTAAATTTCATTTGGTAAAATAATCTATACTGATGTGGCTTATGTGGAATGATTGTAACACAATATGATAGTCATAAGTCAACTCTGTGATAAATATTATTTAATTTCTTTTCAGTATAATGTAAGCACAGTGAAGGATAGTAGGATAAATAAGTAGTATTTACTCGAACTAGGGTTGACAAAGTCAACCTTGTCAATTTTTGTCAGGTAGAAACTCCTATGTGCCTCATAACCTACTCTCCTAATTCTAGTCACCTATGTAGGTAAGCTATCTAGCTCAAGTCTAGTTAGAAATCTACCACAATCAAGCTATGCAAAGGATATACCTTATAAAGCTTGCCAACTTGGGAAGCACTCCAAGGTTTTTCATAAGAGCAAAACCAAAAATGAGATAACTTTAGAGTTCTCTCTACCTTTCTTAGGAAAATCCAAAATGAGATGACTACTTCAGTTGTTATGATCAAAAGTGATCATGAGACTGAATTTGAGTCTCCTAAGATGAGAGAGTTCTATGAAACCATGTGTATTAAACAAAGCTTCTCCTCTCCTAGAAATCCACAAACAAATGGAGTTGCAGAGAGAAAGAATATAACACTTATAGAAGCCGGTAAGACTTTAGCCGTTGAAGTTAAAGTACCTATATACCTTTGAGCAGAACCTGTAAACATTGTTGGTCATGTGTTGAACAAGTCATTATTTAACAAACTAAATGCGAAGACACCTTATGAACTTGTAAAAAGTGTTGGAACATGGTTTTTCGCATCTCTTTGGTTTGAGAATAACAAATCCCATATTGTATTTGATCAAACTTGTTTTGTGTTTATAGTATACGGCAACTCACAGGTATGATACTTGGATGCTGCAAGCTAGATGGGGAACTGATCAAGGACAAAGATGCAAAGTGACCACTAACGCATGGCGGTAGCAATAATACCGGCGATAGTGTCTGGTCGATATTGTCCCCGTGTCAGATGCTGGTCAAAATGACCTGTAGTCTTCTAGCTGACATGGATCCTTCCTAACAAATGCATCTCGATTATAAATCCACTACCGCTGGGCGTTATTCCTAACGTCGGGCATTCACCATGGAATATACAAGCACGCTGAAATGAATTTCAAAGGATGATCTCTGGCGAGAAGATATACACATATATGAAAGGATACTGCCGTTTGGCAGTATCGCTAAGGTCAGGCATTAGTATTGCCTAAAATGAAATATTTCCTAAAGCGTAGAATCTCCTTCCCGGATTGAAGATTCTGGCTCTCAAAATATTGCCTTAAGTGTTACTGCCAGGCGTTATCAATACCACCGATGGTAGAAGTCTTAATCTATAAAAATGCAATTTTCAATGCTCACGTTGTAGATGGAGGAACCCCAACTCTACCACGCCGATCACTTTGTGAGGGACCTTATTCCAGACGTTTGAGAGCACTCCCATCTACAACTTCAAAATTAAAAGGAGTATTTATGAAGAAGGATTCATCACGCTTATTCAATGCGATGAATGAATGCATCGACAATGCTGATCTCCTGCGTTCCTTCATCATCTCCTTTAGAAATCTCTATAGGGTGTTTTTATTTTATCATGTATTCGTTTCTTTCTCTTTATTATTTTCGTGTGAGGTGAAGAATTCACCATGGTTGTTGGCGATAGGTCCTTGTGTGGCATAGGTGGAATTCACTGCGTGTGTTGGCAATTAGATCTAGGGCTTAGATCTAGGGGGCGACTCGAGGCTTTATATGGGGAGAGATAGACTAAAGCCAACTGGTTCGTGGGAGAAGGGTCGGTATAGAAAATGAAAAGGGATTTTTCAATGTCGCCTTGATTTCCAGCGTCATAGAGATCAAACATTTTGTAATCAAAGTTTTATGAAATAAAATCATGTCTCTCTTTGTTGTTCACTAACTGGATTTTATTTCCTATTCATAAATGTTTTAAATTATATTTTTTCTATCGAAGTTGTAACTAAAAATATATTGCAAGGTACATTAGTGTTCAATAACTCAAGGAATTCAATCTATGTGAGCTAGCGTCTAGCGGTAGCACTTACCTCTGGAGGTACCAAAGAAAGTTTGAATTCCTCCTTTTCTAAAAGCAACTTCGATATAATCTTTTCTGCAAAGTTAGAATAAAATTTTCCAAAATATTCAGAAACCTGTTTTGTTAACAAGAATATTTTTAATTAGAATTAAATTTCATAAAAACCTTATTCACCCCCCCCCCCCTTTAAGGGTGCCAGTAGATCCAACAAGTGGTATCAAAGCTAGGTTATTCCAAAACGGTTTCATCACCAGGAAAAATAGCGCTTTATGATCTCGCATCTACTAGATGGGATGCAATTTTATTTAATGAAAAATCATTAGCACCACCTTTATGTGAGGGTAAAAATTATATAGGGTGGAAAATCTTAATAGAGAAATTTCTTAAATCATTAGATATTGGAGTTTGGAATATAACCATAAAAGAGCCCCAAGTGAGTTAAGTATGGAAGAGTGTGTTCTAAATGTTAAAGCTATAAATAGTTTATTTTGTGCAATTTTTAAGGATATTTTTGAACTAGTTTATTGTTTTTCTACTACTTAAAAAATTTGGAAATTCCTTGATGAATTTTACAGCCTTCCTCGTATAGGTATGGATCAAGCGCAAGAATTGCAGAACATGCAAGCTTGCATAAGTATTCAAGAAAGCTCCACCTTTGATGGATCCATGGAGTGCACATCAAGCGGAAGGGAAGATGACAAATCATAAATGGAAAATGAATGCCAAGAAAAAGAAGATGTCATAGGAACTTTATGTTCATATCTTGCCCCATCTGATAGCATTGTAAGTAAAGCAAATTCCTCTCTTTTTGTAACAAATTCTATTTCTACATTTCATAAGTTTGATATTGCTAAACGTAGAATTAAAAAAAATTAAAAAATGCTAATTCCAAATAACATTTAGAACATAAAAGTTTAAAATCAAATGCTAATGTAGAATATAATATTGATGTGTCAAGTTCTCCCTTAGGCGCTTTACTTGAAATTGCTACACCTTTTATTGATTTTATTTCACTTAAAGAAAAAATTCAAGGTTTTTCAAAAAGAGCTTCGCATTGCAAAATAGCGTAATGAAAAGTTGATTGAGGAAAATAATGCATTGACTCATAAACTCTAATCATTAAAATTATTTGTACAAAAATTTTTAATAAATATAAAATCAATTATTTCTTGATTATTAGCAAAATTGTGCAAGGTATTTACTAGTAATACAAATCTTGGAAATCAAAACTTCAATTGTATGTCTAAAAGAAAGAGTGGAAATGAAAATCAACGTTTGAAAAGTCACTATTATTCTAAGCCTAAATTTAATGACTATGGAAATTTGATAAATAAAAATAATATTCAACCACGGTCTGAATGGAGGCCCGTACTTAAAAACAACATGGTAACTTTACTTCATAAGGCACATTCATCTTTTAAATCAGCATGTTATATTTGGTTACCCAAAGGAACCGTCACACTTGGTCCTCTTTATTGGATCTTAAGGACCCTTAGAGGGGGGGGGGGGGGGGGGGGGTGAATAAGGGTATTATAAATCTTTATATTTTAAAAGAAAACTTTTGATATTTTATAAGAAAGAGATTAGATCAAAAGTAAATTGCTAGAATTGAAAACCAAATAAATTTTATTGAACAAATACATGATTATTATTGATAAAATTGATTACAAAAGAGAATTTCTATATAGCTAGAAATCGAGGCGTGAATATGAAAATCTCCTTTTGTTTTCTATACCGACTCTTCTCCCTAATAATGTTGATCTATCCCAGATACTGTCTCAAGCCGCTCCAGCCTCTCAATCCCCAGAAAAGCCTCGAGCACCCACTAGATCTAAGCGCTAGACATAGTGGCCAACACACACGGTGAATTTCCCCTAATCCATGCATGGACCTAGTCGCTAACGACCGCGACGAATTGTAAGGCCCCAGTGTTCTGGTGCAACAAGTTCACAGAATTCTAGCTAAAGAGCTAGCTCCGGTGGTAGCTCATTTCTCGATGAATGTGTCATTTTCTCGATGAATGTGACATCTCCCAACAAATCATGTTAAGCACAAGTGAATTTTTCGATGAAATATAGCACAGGCGGTAGCGCTAGCAGTTTTGACAAATTCCTTAAGCATCCATGGCTAAGTTCGGCCGTACCACCTATGGGGTTGCGCCAGGCGCTAGTGGGTAGCGCCGGCGGTAGCGATTATATATAAATCCCTCAAACATGTGGATTCTCTTCATCTTCTCACATAGACTCTCTCCAAGGGCAAAAGAAGAGGTCAGGAAGAGGAAGGAGGTCCGTTTTTGGCTATAGCAAGTCTGGGTAGGAGATCTCTTGCGCGCTTGTGCCATCGTTGGATTCGTGGAGAGGAAGCTTCACCCAAAGGAACTGAAATGAGCACCAAGGGTAACGATTCTCTTCCTTAATGTCTTGGCATGCTAATCCTTTGATGTTCATAGTTGCAGGAAGATTTCCACTAATTAGTGGATAGATCTCTTCCGACGGGTCGATATGGATTATCCCCGTAGAAACTGCATATAGAGTCCGGATCATTGAACAGACATAGGCATACTGTGTGAAGCCCATCTGGACAGGTTGGTCTGGATTGGTGATGTTGTTATTCAATATTGCACTTAGGATAAAACTCTGAATATGTATGCTTGATTTTGGGTTCGGGGTCCTATGATGTGTTGTAGGGAGTCCTAGAGGCTACCTCCTGGAAATACCCGAAAGAGCTGACAAATATGTGTTATGTTGGCTAGCGCCAGAGCTAGTGCTAGTGCTGACATTAGCGCCAGTGATATCAGATATCACATGGTGTGTTTGAAAATAGCCTCTGAGGTTGTTCTGAGGACCCAGTGTGGATGTCTCATTGTCGGGCAGAGGTGAAAGCTTACCCGCATCATGCAGTTTGATCGCGATGATTGAGCCCAGGCCTAGCTGATCTGAAACCGCCCATAGTGGTGGTGAAGAGTTTGCCCCTCGATGCACCGGGCTTTGGAAGAGTGCTGAAACTTTGTGTGTATGAACTAGCTCAAATTTATCATCCAAGTTGAAAAAGGACTTGTGGATGTCGTGCCTTGAGAGCATAATACGTGTGTCCTAGAGTTGATGTATGATGTTTTATGCAGTGCTTAGACGCACATGTGAAATATATCCTGTTATTGCTTGCTTGCAGGGATGGAGCACCACTGCCCCGGGCATGGGGTGGGGTCGTAATAACCTTGGTCAACTAAAGCTTACCGATTACTTGTTTTCCCACCAATTGGTGGATTGTGACTTACAGGGCCTGGCGAGACGAGCGGGACATAGCTGGTTGGAACCCCACCTGCTACGCTTTGCTGGCCCTCGAAGGACAAATTATTTTGAGTATTTTTCTTGCATGTATTGCTGGCCTGCGTGCCCATGTTTGGAAATCATGTAATAAGACAAGCACACTTTGATGTATGACCTTAAGGCCAAACCGTTTAAATATATCTACCAGTCATTCCTATTATGTAGTGTGGACATGTTTATTCTGGTTCAAGAAATAATGAATTCATGTTTCCTTTTATGTGCTGTCTCTGAGATGTTGTTGGTTGGTTAACTAAATACGCAACCCTCTTGCTTGTTCACCTTATATGGTGTGGGGTCCCAGACGGACTTACTGTTATATACTGTTCAACGGGTGGGGTGTAACAATTTTGTATCAGCTACGGGTCTCGTTCCCTTCTATGCAAATTTGTGGTCGAATTCCTTTCGGGGGTGGTGGGCACGCGTGGAGAGTGACTAGCACATAAAATCTTAAGCTGAGCTCTATAGCTGGAGGTGGAGGAGGTGATTCCAACCCGGGCCACTTGGAGTCACCGGTGGCTGTGGTGACGATGGAAATGTTGGAAGATTTCTAGTGGGAGGTTTTGCAGACCTTGCAGCTAGCTTTCGACATGAGAGGCGAATGCGTGGTAGGAGGCGGTCCAGAGGTCCCGCCCCAACGGATGGGCGAGAGCACTCCCAGGCAGCGATCCAAGAAGAAGGTTGATGCGCTATTCCATCATTGCTAATTAGCAAGCACGAAATGCAAAACGACGGCAAGTGCACCGGTCGCTGTCAAGTAATAAAATTGGGAATAGCTTCCTCGAATATCGTCTCTCAAGGAATGCGGGTTCTGGTGAACGAAACGTGTGGTGAATTGATCGTTATACGAGCGAATAAAGGAAAAATAAGGGCATTGATTTTGGGTTTCCTATGCTAGTGCAGAAAAGAGAGATGCGGGTCAAAACTCCGCTTCACAAGGCGAGGTGGATGCAACGGCCGCGATGTCGTGCTTCGGGAGGCGCGTGGACAGAAAGTAACTATGACGGTTGAGGGTCACACACACCTCTTCTCTAAGCAACACCACTAGCAATTGCTAGGGCTTCACACACAACAAATCTCAGGAAAACACAGCAAAGAAAGTGCTATTCTCGCACCACCGCATCATTGCACATGAACATCACAAAAGATTTATATCATAAAGCTAAATGATAGTTCATTACAACAATCACAAGGAAAACTAAACATAAAGTTTAGAGAAGACCAATAGGAAGAAATCACCGCGTCTTGGGTTCTCGGCCAGAATAAGAGGTTGTCGGGCTCTCTCCGGGCTCGGCCCTCAGATGGTGCTGATTCGATGGAGGTTGTCACCGCTCCAAAGACCTACAGCTCTTCTATGGCTTCCCACGACGAGGAATGCTTGAGAACTTGGCGGAGGATGCTTGCTAACACTCCCTGATGGAAGGATGGTGGTGGAAGACGCCGGAAAATGACCTTTTTGGTGGTGGAGGTGAAGGAGAAGCCTTCAGACCTTAGGAACGGCAGGAAGGACCTAAATTCCCGCTCCCCTCTCCGCTCTCCCGCTGCTCTGCGATGTAGTCTACATTTTATACTAAACAGGCAGAAAAATGGTCACGCATGGTCGAATGCACGATCGTGCGTGAACCGTGCGTTATTATATGATAAAATCAGGCTTGAGAGAGACGCAGCGCCGCCCGTGCGTTTTACCCACGCATGGGCAAATCCGCACGTGCGTACAAACACACGGGTAAATTCAGAATGACCAAAAACATGGAGAACACAGGCCAATCGTGCATTTTACTCATGCACGGGCAAATCCGCCCGTGCGTAAAATGCACGACTAAATTGAGATCGATCGTCTTCTGCCCAGATCAGAGCGCACGACCGCAATAGCCCGTGCGTCAAGGGAAAAGCACGACCGTGCGTTTCACACAGTCATGAATTCTGCGAGAAAACTGGACACTTGTATCCGGCCACCTGCATAAAAGATAAAAATAGCTGGGAATACACCTCCAGCACCAGATAAACATAGATAAATGGAAGGGGAGCACCATGTGCTTACCCCCAATAACGAGGAGCGCGACTGCACACCGAAACGGGCCTAAGAGTGCACCTATCAAGGAATAACCAATATGATCGAAAACATGCCTAAAGTGTAGTGCATCGACTAGAAATACGGCCCAGATGAGTCCATAAATGTGTATATAAATGGGACTCATCACACCCCCAGACTTAACCATTTGCACGTCTCGGGCAAACTACTCAGCTCTCCTGTCGCAACAATTGGATGTTAGAGTGAGTTTGAGTGGTAGAGACCTATGCGAAGTCGCATGCGCACGTGCGTAGAAATACATTAGAACAGAATTAAACTCAAGATTATTTCTAACTATTTCTAGAACAGTAATTTGTAATTTACTTTACTTGGATGGTGAATCCCGGTGAATCTTTCGGTCGCGCAAAAGGGAAAATAACATGACTAATAAGTAGAGTATTACTCGAATCAAAGCTCGGGACAAACTCCTAAGAAATCCATCAAAGTCGGTGTCCATAGGCTTGCACATTCGCACTCTCTCTACTGCATTAGACGACTCGTATCTAAAATCAATAGGACTTATGGGTAAGGACTGGGCTTAGGTTGAGTTTAGGCTAGATAAGTAGAAGGACGATGGGAATCGCATTCAACATAAACTGAGCACTCAAGAGAATTACAATCACCAATACAACATTTTCAAGAATTACACAACACCCCCAGACTTCAACTGAACACTAGGTGCGTGCTAATCCAAACATAATATGAATTTGTCGAGAGAATATTCATTTTGAACAACTTTTTTTCTTTCTTCTTTTCTTTTCTCTTCTCGACAGAATAACTTTTGTAGGCACAATAAAAAAGATCCTTTAGCTAATTCAAAGCTGCCATACACCACAGAGATAACACCAAATGCGATCGAAAAATAAATTTCTTTCAACTCAAAAGTTGGTGCGAAAATAGGTTTGGCCGTATGGCTTTGGTGAAATTTTAGTGGAGCTAAACAAGGAGGAAAGGTAGGCTCAAGTGGGCTTGCAAAGGTGATTACGTTGGTAAGGATTTCAAAAGCACAAACGGATCAAGAAATGGCCTATATCACATTTTATAATGAGTACTTCAACGCAATCGTTTCAAGAGTAGCCTAGTGCAAGTTCTAGCCACCGAGAAAGGTTGTCCTTCCTTCCGACCCTAGTAATAAGCTACTACTAGTCCAGCTACACTCGACCTTATGCTACCGTTGAAGTCACCGGATTCACCACTAAAGTAAAATAAATTGCAACTACTATAATAGAAATAATTAAATTATAACTTTGAATTTTATTCTACTCTAATTGAATTTCTAGGCGTGACGGGAGCATTTGACTAGAGCACTATTCGAGTCAACATTTTTCTCTACTCCTCACTCCTACACTAACAATCCAATTCTTACGAGCGGGGAACCTCGCAGCAATATCCAATAAGCGCGCGTGATCAAGTGCGCGTGAACTAGGTGCAAGTGTATGCAATGTGTGCAACAAAATAATAAATCCTAACTCAGCACATTCTAACATGCCATGCAAAGTGTGTGCACAACTCGCTCTCTCCCCCAGACTTGATCAAAATGAAATAAAATAGCCAATTCAGGAATAGGGAAAATAGGGGTAGAGAGGACCTATGCTCATAAAAGAGCATGCCAGAAGTGCGGTATAATCCTTCTTTAAAGATCTCCTCCTCTTCATCCAATCGAGTTCACACCTGCATTGTAAGCACCAAAGCAAAAAACAAACAAAACATAATAGAAATTAAAGCAAGCAAATGGAACCGGGTGGTTCCCATGGGTTGTCTCCCAAGAAGCCCTTTTGTTTAACGTCCTTAAAGGTGGACCAAATACCTGTATTAAGCAGTTTATAAAGTCTAAGAATAAGCAAAAGTCAATAGATCCTAATTATTATTACAAGCTCAAAACAAATCAGCTATAAGATGATTTGAAGTAGTAACAACTGATGAAAGAAAAAGGTCTGGGGACCTGGTAGTAGGGGTGGAAATTTAGTAGGATGCTCAGTCTCCAACCCCAAATCTCCTCCTTTTTCGCTCTCTTCTTCTCCTCCAGTATTATGTCTTCAAAGAAGAACCGCTTGCCCCCTTGTAACCAATCCTCAAGGGGGAGCACCAACGATGATGAGGAAACAAGATGTTCCTTCACTGTACCTTCCTCACCCGGCCAGGCTTTCGGCTCCTCCATGCATAAGGTCTGATCAACCGGAGGAGGGGCATCCTGCATTCTTGTACATAAAGAATGGGGGTCAGGAAATAAATTGGAAGAAAAACTAAAAGAAATCTCATCTGAGGGGATAATCCTGGCTTCATCCCCCATAGGGTGCGGCAAAGACAAACTGATGATATCATCGAAGATTTCACTAGACTCAATAGCGCACGCAATGGCCTCCTCTATAACTTGGACTTCCTCGCACTGGACCGAAATGGTTGCTTCGGCACAATCGAGACTGTCCTCCTCCATGAGAGTGGGCACGACACCGCGCAGGTCTGCAACATCCTGCAAATTGACCTCAATGATAATATCAGAAATAGATGTAGATTCGTGTGTAGTGGGAGAAGACGTACCACTTGAGAGTTCGGGCTCACTCTCCACACAAGGGCACAAATCCACGCAAAGTGGTACGTGAACCGAAGAGGTATGGGGGGTCGCATCAGAAACAGGGTCATGAGGGACACTAATGCACGTGTCGATTCCAGAGCCTTCAAAAAGTGAAGGTGGAAGTGACACGTAACCAGAGGAAGGAGCTGTGTTCGCCGAATTTGAGGATGGGACGATCCGAATATCCGGCTCATCATCATCCGCCAATTGGCGAAGATGATCCGCACAGTCCTTCAAGGCGTGCTCTCTACTTTTGCAAAATAAACACTGCTTTATCGGCTTTGCCGGCACCCAAGGTGCGGTAGCCGCGTAATAGTGCGACAACGGAGGTGCATTAGAGGAGCCAAAAGATTTATGGGACCCGTACGGTTTCTGAAAAACACCATACTCTTTAGGACACCTATCACTAGCGTGGGATGTATCCCCACACCAACGACATCGGATATTCAAATGTGCCCGCATGATATAGAAGAAGAAAATAACATGAAAAAGAGTAAATTAAGAATAATAAAAGACCCAATCGAAAACAATCGATTCACAAACACGAAATGATCACGCCTGCATTCCCCGGCAACGGCGCCAAAAACTTGATGCGCTATTCCATCATTGCTAATTAGCAAGCACGATATGCGATACGACGGCAAGTGCACCGGTCGCTGTCAAGTAATAAAATTGGGAATAGCTTCCCCGAATATCGTCTCTCAAGGAATGCAGGTTCTGGTGAACGAAACGTGTGGTGAATCGATCGTTATACGAGCGAATAAAGGAAAAACAAGGGCATTGATTTTGGGTTTCCTAAGCTAGTGCAGAAAAGAGAGATGCGGGTCAAAACTCCGCTTCGCAAGGCGAGGTGGATGCAACGGCCGCGATGCCGTGCTTCGGGAGGCTCATGGACGGAAAGTAACTATGACGGGTGAGAATCGCACACACCTCTTCTCTAAGCAACGCCACTAGCAATTGCTAGGGTTTCACACACAACAAATCTCAGGAAAACACAGCAAAGAAAGTGCTATTCTCGCACCACCGCATCATTGCACATGAACATCACAAAAGATTTATATCATAAAGCTAAATGATAGTTCATTACAACAATCACAAGGAAAACACAAACATAAAGTTTAGAGAAGACCAATAGGAAGAAATCACCGCGTCTTGGGTTCTCGGCCGGAATAAGATGTTGTCGGGCTCTCTCCGGGCTCGGCACTCAGATGGTGCTAATTCGATGGAGGCTGTCACCGCTCCAAAGACCTACAGCTCTTCTATGGATTCCCACGATGAGGAATGCTTGAGCACTTGGCGGAGGATGCTTGCTAACACTCGCGGATGGAAGGATGGTGGTGGAAGACGCCGGAAAATGGCCTCTTTGGTGGTGGAGGTGAAGGAGAAGCCTTCAGACCTCAGGAACGACGGGAAGGACCTAAATTCCCACTCCCCTCTCCGCTCTCCCGCTGCTCTGCGATATAATCTGCAGTTTATACTAAACAGGCAGAAAAATGGTCACGCACGGTCGAACGCACGATCGTGCGTGAACCGTGCGTTACTATATGATAAAATTAGGCTTGAGAGAGACGCAGCGCCGCTCAGGTATTTTACCCACGCCCGGGCAAATCCGCCCGTGCGTACAAACGCACGGGTAAATTCAGAATGATCAAAAACATGGAGAACACAGGCCTACCGTGCGTTTTACTCACGCACGGGAAAATCCGCCGGTGCATAAAACGCACGACTAAATTCAGATCGATCGTCTTCTGCCCAGATCAGAGCGCACGACCGCAACAGCCCGTGTGTCAAGGGAAACGCACGACCGTGCGTTTCACACAATCATGAATTCTAGGAGAAAACTGGACACTTGTATCCGGCCACCTGCATAAAAGATAAATATAGCTGGGAATACACCTCCAACACCAGATAAACATAGAGAATCGGAAGGGGAGCACCATGTGCTTACCCCCAATAACGAGGAGCGCAACTGCACACTGAAACGGGCCTAAGAGTGCACCTATCAAGGAATAACCAATATGATCGAAAACATGCCTAAAGTGTAGTGCATCGACTAGAAATACAGCCCAGATGAGTCCATAAATGTGTATATAAATGGGACTCATCAAAGGTGCCAGTGGAGGCGAGTGGGGAGGCATCCGGCCACCACTCGCCCGACCTCCAAAGGGGGTGCGAGTGGGGAGGTGGCTTTCCTCCACTTGCCTAGCCCCAAGGGGGCGAGTGGGGAGGCAGCATTCCCCCACTCACCCAGCCCCAAAGGGGGGCGAGCGGGGAGGCATTCAGCCCCCACTCACCCCCTCCCAAAAGAAGTTGAGCAGATGCGGGTGGGCGAGCCGGGGAAGAAAGTCCCTTTTGTGACTTGATTCTCTCAGCCCCGGTTCCAGAGGGGTTCAGGGGGCCGGAGATGTCTTACTACTCCGGCAAGGATGACACAGTCCTGCACCTGTAGTGGTTCGAGGACATGGTCTCTATCAGGCCTATGCCAGATGCCTTCCTGTGTCAGCTCTTTGCCACCACCATGAAGGAGAAGGTGAGGGACTGGTTCCACCAGCTCCCCGTAGGGTCTATCTGGGCCTTTGAGGTTTTGCGTCGAGGTTTCCTGCTGCGCTTCTCGATGACAAAGAAGAGGAAGAAGGACCTGGAGGAGCTTTTCAAGATCAAGCAAGGGGCCAGGGGAATCGCTGGCCCATTACGTTGACAGGTTCCAGGAAGAGATCCTACTCACCCAAGAGGTGCCCGGGTTCACCCTCTAGCTCGCCTTCATAGTGGGGATGCAGGAGGGGCTCTTCAAGATGAGCTTAAAGCGAAAGACCCCCCTATCCTTTGAGGAATTGATGGAAAGGGCGGCAGAGGAAATTGAGGGTGAGGAGGCAAGCCCAGAGTTCGTAAAAAGGTTAGCCAAGATGAGTAAGCCGGAGGCAAGGCAGCAGGGAGGTGGCACGGAAGGTCCCGAAGGAAAGTTTGACCACGGAGAAAACAGCTTCCAAGGGGAGATACCCGACCCCCAAGGTGGAGGCAGGGACCGAGGGAACCCCCTCCGCCACCTCAGCAAACCATGGCAATTGGCTGGGGAAGAAGGAGGAGAGCCAGGAGAGCAGAAAGAAGAGGAAGAGGAGGGGATAGGGTGGCGTTACCCTATTGTGACTTCCACGAGGAGGAAGGTCATGCGACGTCAACCTTCCCTGAGTTTTTGGAAATAAGGGAGGCAAGGGGTCTGATGCAGCAGCAACAATGACCAGAAGGGACCGAGGAAGGCCATGCCTGGGAGTAGGAAACCAAATTCTGGTCTCCATACTTAGTTTTTTCTTTAAGTTCAAGTAGTACGATGGTTTACTTTCATACTTAGTTTTTTCTTGCATGTAATGTAATAACTAATGTGATGAAAAGTTTCAGAAGTACATAGCCCCGATACTGGCCCGTTGTCAGGCTCCCACCAAGCTTGCAGGGCCGAGGATCGCTCGGTGGATGGAAGGTCTCAGAAGTACTTAGCCCCGATGCTGGCCCGCTGCCAGGCTCCCACCAAGCTGGCAGGGCCGAGGACCGCTCGATCGTAGGAAGGTCTCAGAAGTAGTTAGCCCTGACGCTGGCCCACTTCCAGGCTCCCATCAAGCTGGCAGGGCTGAGGATCGCTCGATGTCAGGAAGGTCTCTGAAGTACTTAGCCCCGATGCTGGCCTGCTGCCAGGCTCCCACCAACCTGACAGGGCCGAGGATCGCTCGGTGGCAGGAAGGTATCTGATGTACTTAGCCCCGATGCTGGCCCACTGCCAGGCTCCCACCAAGCTGGCAGGGTCGAGGATCGCTTGGTGGAAGGAAGGTCTCAGAAGTACTTAGCCCCAATGCTGGCCCGCTACCAGGATCTCATCAAGCTGGCAGGGCCAAGGACCGATCGGTGGTAGGAAGGTCTCAGAAGTACTTAGCCCCAATGCTGGCCCGCTGTCAGGCTCCCACCAAGCTGGCAGGGCCGAGGACCTCTCGGTGGCAGGAAGGTCTCAAAAGTACTTAGCCCCGATGCTGGCCTGCTGTCAGGCTCCCATCAGGCTGGCAGGGACGAGGATCGCTCGGTGGCAGGAAGGTCTCAGAAGTACATATCCCCTATGCTGGCCCGCTACCAGGCTCCCATCAAGCTGGCAGGGCCAACGATCGCTCGGTGGCAGGAAGGTCTCAGAAGTACTTAACCCCGATGTTGGCCCGGTGTCAGGCTCCCACCAAGCTGGAAGGGCTAAGGATCGCTCAGTGGCAGGAAGATCTCAGAAGTACTTAGCCCCGATGCTGGCCTGCTGTCAGGCTCCCCCCAAGCTGGCTGGGCTGAGGCTTGCTTAGTGGTAGGAAGGTCTCAAAGGTACTTAGCCCCGATGCTGGACCGCTGTCAGGCTCCCACCGAGCTGGCAGGGCCGAGGATCACTCGGTGGCAGGAAGGTCTCAGACGTACTTAGCCCCGGGATGGATACGCTAGTTGGGCTCTCACTAGCCGGCAGAGCAGGATTGGTCTCTCTGGGAGGCTTAAGTAAATGTCTCCCAGGGCGATATGGAGTTTTCTCAATTTCACTCAGCGCCACTCGCCGAATATGTAGGGTTGGACTTTTCATTCCGAGCGTGTAACCCGCTCGAAAAGAGCGGGGATTGTGTACAACCCCGTATTCGCCGAGTGGGTCCCCGGGGCCCAGGGTTTCTTTAGGCCCGGTATTGTTTAGCACTGCCCCAGGCAAGGAGGGGATAGGACAATTTTTGGGCGGACCCAGTAAGGGGGGCAAGCTAGGGAAGAGGGCGGCCTCCCTCTCGCCCAGCCCTTTAGGTGGGCGAGTGGTGGAGGCCGGCGGCCTCCCACTCGCCCAGCCACTTAGGAGGGCGAGTGGTGGAGGTAGGCGGCCTCCCACTCGCACAGCCCTTGAGGAGGGAAAGCAGGGGAGGCGGGTGGCCTCCCGCTCGCCCAGTCCCCTTTAGGCGGGCGAGTAGTGGAGGTGGGTGGACTCCCACTTGCCGAGCCCCTTAGGCGGGCGAGTGGTGGAGGCGGGCGGCCTCCCACTCGCCTAGCCCTTTAGGTGGGCGATCATGGGAGGCGGGCGGCCTCCCGCTCGCCCAGCCCACTTAGGCGGGCGAGTGGTGAAGGCGCCTCCCACTCGCCCAGCCCTTTAAGCGGGCGAGCAAGGGAGGCGGGCGGCCTCCCGCTCGCCCAACCCCCTTAGGTAGGTGAGTGGTGGAGGCGGGTGGCCTCCCACTCGCCCAGCCTTTTAGGCGGGAGAGCAGGGGAGGCGGGCCGCCTCCCGCTCGCCCTGCCCCCTTATGCGGGCGAGTGGTGGAGGCGGGCGGCCTCATACTAGCCCAGCCCCCTTAGGAGGGCTTGCACAGGAGGGGGGAGGGGGGCTGCCCCCTCTCGCCTAGCCCTAGGAAGAGGAGGCGGTCTGCGTTTAGCACCTCGGAATGGCGAGATTTGGCTGTTGGCAGGCCAAACCTGGGGTTGTTTTCGTAATCTCGTGGGCTAGAATATGGCTATTGGCAGACCAAGTTCAGAAATCTATAAATAGGACCCAGGTGGCACCTTTGAATGCAGATCACTCTCTCTTGGCTACTCTCCCCCTAGGTTTCTTTGGTGGGGGAAGAGCGCCTCAAAAGGTGCCCCAAGCTCAGCATTGGCTTGGGAGGGGAAGCGCTCTGAGATCTTCCGGGTGTGTGGTAGGACCTCCTCGCTGAGCCCTTGGTCTTGTTCCTAGTTTCCTAAGTCTTTGGGCTAGTGCTCTCCCTTGAGAGAAGTAGGTGTGAGGCCACCCCCTCTATTGGGGACCCCGAACTCCACAAGAGACCGGTTGACGGTTTCACCAAGCTGAATGCTCATGCGCGACCAAAAATGCACGGGTAGGACAGGTCGGGAAGATTTTGCCTGCATCCAGGTAGGTCGTTCATTTTTGTTCACGCACGAACGACATGCTCGTGTGCGACCAAAAACACATGGGATAAGAAATGTCACATGGATTCCTGAGTAAATCGCACAATCGCCTCGATCGTGCATTAAGAATAATCACAAGGTCGTGCGATTTACCCAGACTTAAATGCTCAGCTCATGGGCACAATCCACCTGCACACATTCAAAACCCAAGCTCCTACCACACAGGAAACATAAATAACAACCAAAATAACATCAAGAAAGGCATGGGGAGCCCCCGAAGGCAAACCCCCAGCACAGAATGCGCAATTGCACACCCTGATGGGCGATAATAGTGCACTAAGTGTGCAATCCTGACAAAGATAAATATGAGCGATTTACAACTAAAAGTGTTGTGCACGAGTGAGAAAACAGGCCCAGATGAGTCATAAAAAAACTATATAATCAGGACTCATCACACCCCCAGACTTAACCATTTGCTCGTCCCGAGTAAATCATCCTTCAAGCGGACAAGAAAAATACAAGATGGCATAGAAATTGTAAAGCGGAGTACCATGCGAAGTCACATGCTCACGCGCATAGAAATACAGTAAATGAAATTTCTAATTATACATATTAATCTATAATTTTCTAGGAGCGTATTTGTATATTACATTTACTCAAAAAATTGAGTCACGGTGAATCATCCAGTCATGCATAGGAAGAAAGTAGACTAAACAATGAGGTGACCATTGCCAAAGATTGGGGCTCGGGACAACATCCAAATAAATCCATCAATGTCGGTGACCATACGCTCGCTCGTTCGCACTCTCTCCACGACATTGGTTTTGTTCAACGCGCGAATCAGTATGACTTTAGGTTAGATATGGGGTTTGAGTTACGGTAGGGTATACAAGGAAAAATTGATGGCTCAAGCACTAAACCCAAATGAGCTCGCACAGAAATTTTCCTCAAGCACCACAAGAATACACGGGTACACCACACCCCCAGACATGGACTTGATAACTTGGGTGTGTGCACCGCCTACTCCCAATCATAAACATATACATAAATATTTTCAATTAAGCTCTTTTTCTTTTTCTTTTCATTTCATTTCTTTTTCTTCATTTCTTTTACTTTTCTTTTCAAAAACATCTTAAGCAAATTGATCAATGAAGTGTATCCACAATTTCACAAAAATAACATCAACATCCCAAACATGAAAATAAAATACAAACTTGAGCTCATATTTGGGTGTACGATTAGGATTGACTTTAAGGCTTTGGTGAGATAAAATGTGGCTGAATCAAAGAACAGGTAGGCACAACAGGGCTAGCGAGGATATAACAATAGGGATGGGCACAAAGGCTCAACCGGGCCAAAATGATGTCCTATATCACACTCACGCAATTGACTAACCGCATACACATGCTTCAAGAATCGCTTGGGGCAAGTTCTTAGCCGCCGAGAAAGATAATCCTTCCTCCCGACTCGGGCAATGCGAAGCTAACGAATGTCTACAGACATTTCTATGCTATCATTGATTCACACTGGATTCCACAATTTTTGAGTATAGAAAACATTATTTACGCTAATAGAGAAATATAAACTAGAACCATAAAAAGAAATTGAGTCTACATGAATTTCTATGAGAGACATGAGCACTCGACTAGGAGCACTACTGGAGTCAATATTTTACTCCACCTCACAATCCTAATCCAACACAATAATTTTCCCAAATCACACAAAAGAAATGAGTTCAACTCAGGATGCGCCAACGGCTAAGCACACGCTCATGTGGGTGATGTGGTGTGCGGTGTATATGAAACAAAAATTATAAAACTAAACAAAAATGTACTTCTAATATGCAAATGATATGTGCGCATACAGTGGGTAACATATAGCGGCTCTCCCCCAGACTAAATCTAAGCAATATATGCAAATGATGTGACCATGAAAATTAAATAAAAGACTAGGGAAAGAAAAGTTACCCATGCTCAGAAATGAGCATACCAGACGATTCGCGATAATACTACGAAAGAAATCCAAGGCAAAGCTGTCATACGAAGAATCACGATCACCTCCTTCACAAATAGAAAATACCTATAGGAGTGAGCTCCGCAAAAGAAAAGAAAATAGACAAACTAAAAAGAAATACAACTAACAAAACTTACTAGATAAAATTAAAATGCAGGAAAAATAAGATAACTACTATGATTATTGTCTTCCCAGCATGACTTATTTAGAACTTTAATAGTTCTAGCTTATAGGAGTATGAAAGAAAAAGTGAACAGATAACCGTTCTAATATCCGTGTCGGTAACTGGTACCGATACGATGATACAATAGTTACCCCTCTACCTAAATAAAAATAACTATTCTTCACAGGTAGAGGGAGCAGAAATAAAGAAGTGGAGGAGAAGTCCTCCTCGCTACTTTCACCAAAATAAATGTCCTTGCCAAGCAAGGTGTCGTCTTCAGGGAGGCAGCATGAGGAAAAGATGAGTGAAGCCTCTACTATGGAGGAGGTATCAACCTCCTCACATAGAAGCGTACTCTCATCATTGACTTGAGCTACAGGCTCAAAGTCCTCCTGACATTCCTGTGAAGATTCATCTTGCACAGGCTTAGACAAAGAAAGGGGTTAGGAAATAAAATAGAAGAATGACATAAATAATCAAAAATCGAAGGAGTAGTCCTGGTCTTACTCCCATCAGGTCCCATAAAAGGATCATTGTCGATCACATTAAGATCACTGCAGGGAAAATATGAGCAGCTAGGAACGTCGGTGATGAGTTGTACCTTCTCCTTCGGTGATGAGGTAAAAACCTCATCACTAAGGAAAATATCCTCCTTAGTGCAACTCGGCACAGTTTCGGGCTCCATAGGCTCATCCTGCACATCTAGAAATTCGGCAATAAGAGCAGAAGATACATGCATACTGATACAAGAAAATATCTGAGTAGAAATAGGGATCAAGATTGAGTCCAATTGGAGTGAAGTAATATCCTCAGATACAGAATCCACAGGAAATGATGGCACAATAGAGGAAGAAAACTCCAAAATGTCATCGTAGTGATCAATTGTGCAGCTAGAAAACACATCCGTTCTGCTCCCATATGGACACGGGGGCACGGCGTATATGCCATCAATGATGGAAGGGGTATTGTGATAATGAAATGGTGGAATGGTGATGAGTGTTGTCTCATCATCCTCTTCCAATTGCAGTTTCCATTTCTCAAAATCCTTCAACGCGTGATCAAAACTCTGACAGCACAAGCAACGCTTCCCAGTAGGTTTTGTCTGTGGAAAAGCTAAACCACCTGGTGAAAGCGATGCTCGTGATGGGGATGCATAATTATAATAAGTAGGTTCATTGTATGAAGATCTAGATTCTCCATACAATGAACTATACATATTATAATTATGGCTTCCGAGATGGCAATCATCACTAGAGTGATTAAACGCTCTACACCATCTACATTGATGATAAGAATTTATATTGGTGCAAAGATGGATTCACAAATAATATAAGTTGAAAAAGAACTCAGTATGCACGAAGGAAAAATTAAATCAATAGAAACCTGATTTTTGAAATACTTAAAAATAGATAATAAGAGAATTTACAAACACTAAATTAAAACAAATGCGATAAACAAATGGAAAAGAACTTCATCTCTTGTCGATTTCTCTCAAGAAACTCACACGACTGTGTTCCCCGGCAGCGGAGCCAAAAACTTGATGCACGAATCTAGCACACTGCTATAGGCGGGAGCGAGACTGCGGCATGAAATGGCAGTGTACCGATCGCTCAAGTAATATAAAATGGGAGTGATTACCAAGTATTGATCTCAAAGGAACACAGTAAGGTGGAGTTTACTTTCGATGAAGGACTTGAGATTGAAGTCCTTTAGGTCGGAAGGGATGCGAATGGCTAGGATTGGTTTGGTTTGAGGAGAAACAAAATAATGAAAATAAACAACTATGCAGGTCGCTATGCACTGCTTCATCGGGCGGATGGAGACTATGCAGCCCGCTATGCACTGCTTCGCAAGGTGGATGGATGAGTAGGCAAGCGGATGAGGTGAGAGTAACTACGGAAAGGAGTGAGGGTCGATGGCACCTCTTGGCTAGGCGGATGGATTTTCGGGCCGTTAGCACTGATTCGCTGCGCGGATGGACGAGAAGGCTTGCGGATGAAGTGGGTCACACTGGCAGAATGAGGGTCGCAAGCACCTCATTACCAAGAACGTCACTAGAAATAGCTACTGCGGCACACGAACGTGATGGCAGCATGGACGATGAAATGGGGGTGCTCCTCAACTCACATGAACCACAAAAATAACTGCATGGAAATGGAAAAATACACTAATAATAATTAGGGTTCATGGACACCATTCTCAAGATAGTATACAAACTGCTCAAATCATATAAAATAGCTAAAACAACAAGGAGGAGGTAAGATTACAACCAAAGCATGAAGTCTTGTCGGGATTCATGGTTGGAATCAAAGGTTGTCAATCCTTGTCTGAGCTCGGTCCACGACTAACGCCCGTGGTAGAAGAGGGTTGTCACTTCCTCCCAATGGACCCATCTTCTTCGTGAATCACCTTTGACCACGATCTCACCGGAGAACTCCAAGGGTAAAGCGAGGAATCTCTCGAAATTGAGCGTGAATACTTCCAAATGATGGAGGAAGCCGAGAGGATACTCCAGCTCAAGATTTAAGCCAAGAATGTGTCCGGAGCACCTCAAATGATGGGTGGTGATGGAACGGTGGAAAATGGTGGATCAGAGCTCGAACAGGTGGAGAAGATGAGCGATTCTTTTCTTAGGGCAAAGACCCGCGACTTAACGTGATGGCAGGATGCACGACCGTGCGTTTCGATCGTATGATTTAAAGGGATGAACAACGCCTGGAGCTTCAGGAAGGTCATGCATTTTTGTTCATGCACGAACGGAATGCTCGTGCGTGACCAATAATGCACGGGTAGGACAGGTCATTAGATTTTGCCTGCATCCAGGTAGGTCATGCATTTTTGTTCACGCATGAGCGGCATGCTCGTGCGCGTCTAAAAACGCATGGGGTAAGAAAGGTCACATGGAGTCCTGAGTAAATGGCATGATCACCTCGATCATTCATTAACAATAATCGCACGATCGTGAAATTTACCCAGACTGCAATGCTCAGCTCATGGGCGCAATCCACCTGCACACATTCAAAACCCAAGCTCCTACCACACAGGAAACATAAATAACAACCAAAATAACATCAAGAAAGGCATGGGGAGCCCCCGAAGGCAAACCCCCAGCACAGAATGTGCAATTGCACACCCATATGGGCGATAACTATGCACTAAGTGTACAATCCTAACAAAGATAAATAAGAGCAATTTACAACTAAAATTGTAGTGCACGAGTGAGAAAACATGCCCAAATGAGTCTGAAAACCCATATATAATCAGGACTCATCAAGCCCTCAAGTGGCTAGGGTTTTACAATCTTAATGATCTCTTGAGAAAAGTAATGTCGGCATAGCTTCTATAGTATGACCGTACCTGCCCTTTTGATCATTTTGAGTTGTACACCTCTCTTCTCCCTACTGTCTTCTTAGGGTATTACAATCTTAATGATCTATTAAGGAAAGCAATATCGTGTAGCTTCTAAAGCATGACCGCACCTGCCTTTTTGATCATTCTGATTTGTATGCCTCTGATCGTCAAGGTCTCTCCTTCTTCCTAGGGTGTTACAATTTTAGTGATCTCTTGAGGAAAGTAATGTCAGTGTAGCTTCTACAGCATGACCACACCTGCCCTTTTGATCATTTCGGATTATACACCCCTTCTTCTCTATCTCAGGCTTCAACTTTCTAATTTACTGTGAATGGGCAGTTTGGAGTTTTTGAGACAGCTAGTTTTTGGGATTACTGTTTATATTATTAAGGGGCGTCCTGGAGCATTTGAGACCACAGCCTATACTTCTTGGTTATCTACTATGTTAAAATGCAGTCTGGAACATTTAACACCGTCGTCTATAATTTTTGGTTAATCTATTCTATAAAGGGGTGGACTGGAGCATTTGAGACCGTCTCCTAGGTCTTCTATATGCATTCTTTAGTTAGGAGTTGATCTGAAATATCTAGGATCATCAACTGCAGGACATCTCTAATGTTTATTCTTATAATGTGCGGTCTTAAGAAATTGAGACCGCAGACTGAATGCTTCCTTTATTTATCTTGTTATCAAGGAATCTAGAGTATATGAGACCATTCTTGAGATTACTCTTCTATTTTTCTGCTAAGGAGCGGTCTGGGAAAGCTGAGATCGTTGGCTATCTATCTCTAATAAAAGGTCAAGATTTTTCAAGGTCTGGTTTATCAGCCGCAAAATGGGCAGTCTGGAATACTTGAGACCACTACTCATCTCTTACTTAAGGATTGTTCTAAGTGAATTGCAATGTTTAGGATCATCATTTATGAATTATTATGATCTGATATCTCTGCAGAAGATTTCAATTGCTGCAGATTGCCATTTACAAGTAATCTCATCTAAATATTGCGATCTCATAATATGGCGATCTCATATGATTAAAGTTAATACTTCTCGTCTTATTATAGGGCAGTCTGACGAACAGGAGACCACCATTATTAGCTATCAGTTACTTTCTGGATATAAATCATTATATGGAATCATCTTTTATGCAGCTGTCAATTCAAACTCAGCGACATTTAAGGCATTGAGATCGAATGCCAATCTTTCATGTAGAAAATGTGATCGCGTATAGTGAGGACAATCATTCTTGATGTGTTCAAAACTATTATGCCTGCAAACAACAACGACAAGTGTATCGTGTTGGAAGTTGTATAGGTTTATAAAAACCAAGGTCGTATAAAAATCCGGGCGAGCTGAATACTCTTACTTTGTGAAAATCTCTATTATTCTATCAATAAAACTTTGGGTTGATTTTTGCTTAAAAAGCTAGGTGAATTAAGATGGAGATTAAAACAATAATTTTAGAGACTAGTACTCGATCTTCGAGTCACCTCAGAAATAAAGATAACAATAAAGAATAAAAATCGCATTCCCTTAATAAAATTGGTTTGACCGTGGAGGTTCCCGATTTATGAGCTCACCTCTCTCGAGGAATATGTCCACCTGAGATTAGGTTGATCAACCAAACTCTCGTTCTATAATTGAAACCCCTAAACTCGCTTTAACGTGGTGAACCCCTCTATTGAATTTAACTCCAATCCAGGAGATTTATGTCGTCCTCTCTCGAGGATTGCGTGCAACTCTCTTTATCATTGAGAGATCGATTCGCAAACGAGACTCTCGGTTAACTAAAGTACAAAAACAAGAACAAGAATTATATATCGAAAATATAATATCGTTACCTTAAAATCAAAGATAAATCTTAAGCATTTTAGAAAAGAAAAAGAGCAATTTTAAATTATTTCATGACTTATATCATTACTTGGATCATCTCGACCGAGTACTAATAATAATTTAGCTACTCATTGAGATGGAGGAATCAACAAAAATAAAAGAGTTCATGATGAAGGAAGAAGAGAATAAAGACAATTATTATTGATTTGCAAAAGAAAGTACAAGCTATGGAATTGAGAATTACAAGTGCAAGAAAAAAGAAAAGTACAAGAATGCTTAAAACAGGAAAATAATATAAGAAATGAAGAGTCTACTCCTAAAATTTGTCTCCTAAGTTCTAGAGGAGCTGGCTTTAAATAGGCTGAAAATTCAGGTTACACGCCCTTGGTTACGCCCGTGACCAAGGGCGTATACTGTGCGTGATCGAAGATGGTGCGAGAGAGATGCCTTCTGGCTTCATTGCAGGCATTACATACTCATCACGCCCTAGGTCACGCCCGTGACCTAGGGCGTGTAATCTTAAAAATGCATCTGGCGGGAAGTCTATGGCGGGCTAGCACATCATTCTGGAGGCAAAGAGGTACACGCTCGTGACATTGGAAATACACGAGCATGTATTTGGCGAATTGCATGTCGTGGCCGTGGATCGCGTCCTATTGAGCTGGAACCTTGCTTTATGTTTACAAGCCCTTGGTCATACTCGTGACCTAGGGGGTGTACTTGGCGAAACTTCTCGGAATGATACCAGTGTGGCGCTAGCAGGTCTGGAACAAGTCTTAAGCTGTCACGCCCTTGGTCACGCCCGTGACCTTGGGCGTGTACTTGCAATTTTTATCAAAAGTGTCCAAAAACCTGAAAAATAGAAAATAAACTTAATTAGTACATAAATATGAAAGGTGATGATTTCTCTAGGGTAATTATATAAATTGATATTAAAATAAAAATACAACTATACTAAAAGATGAGTATATAAACTACTCATTAAGCACCCCCATACTTGTGTTTTTGATATTCCAGAGCAAAAGAATGAGAGATAATCTACAAGACATTGATATTATTTCTAACTGACTAAAATTTTATTAAATCAAGAGTAAGTTAAAGACAAATTCTAGGAATTCAAGAATTATGTCATAAGTTATGGAATTAATTTAAAAAGAGAAACATGCTTAGCTAAAGACTTCTCAAGATGACTATTTATCAAATGAAATTGTAGAAATTATCATACAAAATTAGATTGAAATTATAGAAACTCTAACATAAAAGAGTAAGGAAAAGACACCAACAAAAACATTGCTCTCTTAATAATTTTATTTAGGATTAGAACCAACATAATTGGTTGAGGTGTTTTAATCGAAAATGTCAAAATGAAGAGTTCTTGAATATAAGTGATGAATTTTATCCTCTCACCTTATTCGTTAAATATTTTTTGTATATGTTTAGGAAAATGATGAATTTTATCCTCTCATTTTCCATGCCATATAATCTTGTAAAAATCCTCTTTAATTAAAAACCCAAAATGTATATGTTTAGAAGTAATGAATTTTATCCTCTTACTTCATGACATATAGTCTTTTAAATGATTTTGGGTGCATATGTTTAGGGGATAATGAATTTTATCCTCTTATTCTCATGACATATGATCGTTTACAGCTATTTTTTTATTTGCAACAAAGGGTGGGAGATAAAGAATTATTTCTATTTTATAAATTAAACTATTTTGAGAGCAACTTTTTAGTGGAATGAAATTTCCTATGATCTGAAAGTTAGTAGAGAATATAATAAAAATCCAAGGTTGTTTGGTCAATTTACTACAAGTGAAGCTATTTAAAATTAAAAAGAGAATTAGTGCTAAATATGATCTCTAATTGAATTAAAAACATGAAGTATTTCTTAAGACTAAATTACTTCAAATTTAAATCTAAAAAATTTTGATAAAACAAAACATAGCTAGATTAAAAATGTAAGAGTGCTTATATTTACTTCTCAAACTAGATTTCTAGAGGATAATAAAAACACAAAGTACGGGGGAAATATATATATTTTTATTCTTATACTTCCCAAGCTCTACCCGGTGAACGGTTCGCAAGGTATTAGAAGGTGCGATGGGATGACAAGCCCAAACCTCCCTTTCCAAGAAATTAGATTTTTATGATATTTTTAAAATTTTCTCTTTTTCTTTTTAGGAAAAGTAAGTCTAGAAAGCTACAGTACACCCCCATACTTAAAGTTAAACATTGTCCCCAATGTTTAAAACTGAGTTTGGAGGACCAACAAGATAATTACAAAAATGCAGGAAGTGAATTGTTAAAAGTAAATGTAAAAGCCAAAATAAGGATGGGAGGAGGGAAGAAGAGTGCTTCCCTAGTTGGTAGATTGGGTTGTAGGAAAAAAACCTTCAAAATAAGTTAAAACAAACAATGCAAAAGAGCAACAATGCAAAAGAGCAAGAAAGGTAACATTGGGGTGCCTCCCAAAAGCGCTTTGTTTACCGTCGCGTAGCTTGACTATTCAAAATGAGAGGTTAATCCCCTTAATATCAGAATTTTGCCAAGCAATTGCATGGCGGTGATAACTTAATATTTTTATTAATTCAAAAATTTCTGAATCATTTAGCGCAGATGAAATAATCACGGGCAATTTTGAATGTTTTTCTAAAAATATATATTTTAAATGTTTTAATTCTAAACCTGGCGGCACCTCGTAAGATGTTGGTACTTTATAATTATTCAATTTTATTTCTTCAAATTTAAGCGGCCGAGTTATTTATTTAAAAAAATTAAATTTTCAATATCCAGGTTTTCAAACAAAGGAGGGACAATTTCAGAAAATGTCATTATTTCCTCTTCATAATTTGTTTCTAAGGTAAAACAAGAGTCGTCGTTAGAAAAAGAGTTTTTCATTGAAGAGTCGATCTTAAAAGCAACTTCTTCATCCCCTACTCATAGGAGAAGCTTCCCGTTACATACGCCTATTATTGCCCTAGAGGTTGCAAGGAAGGGACGACCGAGTCTAAAGGGCACTTTGACTTCTTTCTCGATGTCTAGAATGACAGCCTACCGGGAAGATAAGCATGTCTATTTTAACTAATACATCCTCTACGACACCCATTGGGTATTTTATTAACCAATCTTCTAGTTAGATGTTCATTTTAGTTGGAGTAAGGGTGCCCAACCCAAGCTTTTTGAATAGAGAAAATGGCATCAAATTTATAATAGCCCTTAAATTGGCTATGATATACTTAATTAGATTATTGCCGAAAAGATATTGGATCGAGAATCATCCCGGATCGTTTAATTTTTCTGGTAGATTGTTTAAAACCACTATCGAGCTCTCTACATTTAGAGATACGCATGAAACATTTTCAAGCTTCCTTTTATTAGTTAACAAATCTTTTAAATATTTTGCGTACTTAGGCATTTGAGAAAGTGCCTCGCAAAAAGGAATATTAATTTGGATGTGTTTCAAAATATCAAGGAATTTTTTGTATTGCTCCTCGTTTCGTTCATTTTGAATTTTAGAAGGATAAGGAATAGAAAGAGCATGAATATTGCGCGGGGCAAAATCAGAAGAAATTAAATGCGGAGATGGGGTTGTAACGTTTACCTCAGGCTCGACCAATTTTGAAGTTTTTACCTCCTTTCCGCTTCAGAGGATTATTGCGTTGATGCTCTTTCGTGGATTTGGCTCAGTATTTCTCGGTAGAGCTCCCTGCTGGAGTTCGAAGAACATTTTGTCGAGCTGTCCAATCTGATTTTCCAAGCTTTTAATAGATCTTGATAGATTCCTGATGTTGGACTCATTGGAGGCAACGTATTTAGTGAAGACCTCTTCAAGTGAAGAGGGGTTGTGTGGTGGTGGTGGAGATAATCCAGGAGGATTCGCTTGCAATGGACTTTGAGCATTATTGGGGTTGTTCCTTGGAAAATTTGGATGATTCCTTAAACCCGGATTATAACTACTATTAAAAGGAATTTTATTATTCGGGATATAAGGAGGGCAGTAGGAGTTCCCCATATAGTTTACTTTGTAACATCCCCCAAACAACTAGACCCCTAAGATGACTTTGTCAGGACTAGGTCATGACAAAACCATAGGAAGAGCTTAATATCATGTGAGCTTAGGTGAGAAGGAGAAAAACCGAAGTGGTCTGCAAATAGCAGTTTTTAGATACCAAGCCTAGGGTTGGACTTTAGGGCCTCACCATTAACCTTGACCCCACCATGGCATCCCTAACCCATTAGGGCCAAGGACCCACTGGGGCTAACCAAAGAGGCCAATTTGATCAAAGTCAACCATAACCCTAGATTGGTCAATGTAGCTTAAATTAGGGCAAATTGGCCTCCACCATGACAAATTGACCTTACCCTACCCTTATGAGGATGCTAGGGACCTAATGGACCAAAAAGCCCCATCATGGGACCTCAAATTTGGCCAATTTAACCTAAGTCAACCCTTGCCCTAATTTGGTCAAAAGTGCCCTATTAAGGGGCAATTATCCCTCACCTTGCCAAATTGACCCTACCCAAACCTTCCTAACCCTTGAGGGAGTCCAATGGGTCACTATCCACCCATTTTGGTCAACCCAAATGGTCAATTTGATCAAAGTCAACCTTGTCCTAAGTTAGGTCAAAATGACCTAATTTGCCCAAATTAAACCCAATCCATTTGGGCTAGACCCAAATAAAGTGGTCCACCACCTAGTGGGCTTGGTAATTACTGAAATTTCCACTCAAATTCTGTAAATGATGATTAGGACAGAGAAAATGGAGGTTTTCCCCAAATTGGAGAGAGAGGGAGAACATTCATGGTGATTGAATGCATTTGACCCTTCAATCCTCCCCCAATGGATGTGCATTCACCTCCTCCTTCAGTTACAAACAAAATCCTAAGTGTTGGGAAAATGATTTCTCTTAACCCCTAGAAATGAGTAAAATATAAATTCTAAAGATAAAAATTAGGATAAGTAAATATGCGTCGAATAGTATTCGACGCAACGTCGAAATAAAGTCGACGTTTCTGTCAGAATGAGTCGAAGTAGCTCAAAGTAGAATTCGACGTATCCTATGTCGACGTAGCTCTGACTTCTAGTCGACGTAACTTGAGAAGTCGACGCACCTTCCTTATTTTCCTCTCGACGTTCTGCCAGGACGAATTCGACGCTTACGTCGAATAGTAATCGACGCACGTCGATTTCTATATTTAATTCAAAAAATGCCAGATCTCTTTCCTTCTTTTAGTGATCTGATTTATATGGAATCAAATTATTCTTTATAGCCGTTCTGAATTATTCTTTTCCTCTTGCATTTATTTTCTTTACTTGTTTAATTCTTGTTGGTGTGTGGGAAGCTCTAATCTGTGATCACTACACCCATATATATATATAATTAGTAACTTTGCACAAAAATATTTTAAATCTCTATTCACCCCCCCTCTAGAGAATTCTAGTGAGGTTAACTGTGCACTTTCAATTGGTATCAGAGGGAGGTTGATCTAAGAAGGTTAACTCCTTGATCAAAAAGATCCTACCTCTTATTTATATATATATTTTTCTAACAATTATTTTTCAAATGGCACAAATCAAAGATTATGCTTCCACTAGACCACCAATTTGCAACCTTGAAGAGTTTGCACTTTGGAAAACAAGAATTAGAATTTATTTAAACTCTATTGATGATGAATTGTTTAATGTTATCTTGATAGGTCCCCCCAAGCCATTCAGAAAGGACTCAAGTGGAAAAGTGACTGAAACACTTGCTCCAAAAGCTGAGTGGACAGAGGAAGAAAAGAAAGCCCAAGGATATGATGCCAAGGTTATGAATATCCTAGTCTCAACCCTCTCAGATGAAATCTTCCAAAAGATTGCTGATTGTGAGTCAGCTAAGGAAGTATGGGAAGCTCTCACCAAAATGGTAGAGGGAAGTGCTGATGAGAAAAAGGATAGAAAGACACTACTCATCTCTCAATATGAAAACTTTCAGAAGAAAGAAGGTGAAAGTGTTGCTGACATGTATGCCAGATTCAGCCTCATAGTGAATGAGTTGAGAACACTTGAAAAGGACATATCTCTCACTGAGATAAATGACAAACTGCTAACTTGCTTCCCTAGCTCTTGGGATTCAAGAATCTGGCCAATTAGAGACTCCAGAAGTCAAAGAGAAATTTCAACAGATGTCCTGTTGGGAAAATTAAAATCTTATGAACATCTGTTGAAAATAAGAGCTGAGAAACAAGAGAAAGAAAAGGCTCCTTCACTCTCAAAAGAAAAGAGTATTGCATTGAAGGCTATTGAAGGTGAACCCTCTACAAGTGATGAGGAGATGATCAGCCTACTGGCCAGAAGGTTCACGAAATGGATCAAAACAGAAGGATCCAGAGGAAGAGACTCAAAAACCAGGTATAATAAAACACCTACTAAAGAGATTGTATGTTACTCTTGCAGGAAACCTGGGCATATTCCATCTGAATGTCCTAAGGAGATCAGCAAAAAGAAAGATCTGAAAAGAACAGATCTACAGAAGAAAAAGAAGAAAGAGAAAGGTCTAATTGCTCAATCATGGAGTGATTCAGAATCTGAAGAAAGCACTCATCTGACAATGATCAAGAAGAGGCCAAGCTGGAGGAAACCTGTTTGATGGCCACTGAGAAGCCTAATGGTACATCTATGGTAAATATACTTGATGATATAGATTTCTCTTCCACTGATTTCAAAAACAATTTCAAAGAATTCTGTTTAAATCTAATCAAATCTGAAAAAGAAATTAAAGAACTAAGAAATGAATTAATCAATCTCAAACAAGTAAATACACAGTATAATAACTATGAGCTTAGCCTAAAGGAATTAGACAAAATCAATACAGAAAATCTAACACTGAAAAATGAGCTAGCAAAGGCAAAGGTCTTTGAAGACTCTCTAAATGGGAGAAGTCAGAAGCTCAAAAACATCTCTAGAAATCTTACTGAAAGACTTAGACAACTAGAAGATAATACTAACTTAGAACCAAAAACTCAATCACCTAGAAAATCTGTTTGGAGACATCCCATTCACTTCACTAGGGAAGTTCATTTGACAGGAGAAAGATCACAGGAAAATCCAGAAACAACCACTGTCTTTAATAAAACTAATCCCATTACATATGAAGGAATCCTAGGAAAATATCCTCAGAAAAGAGTTAAACATGCGTCGAATTCTTATCAACGCACGTCGATTTCTAATCGACGCTTGCACCAAAGTGCGTCGAATCCTACCCGACGCAACCTCTCTCATGCTTCGACTGAAAATAAACGCAGAATGGAGAAAGCGTCGACTTCATATCGACGCAACCATAAACCTACATCGAATATATATCGACGCAACCAATCGGACAGAAATTTCTCCTCTTCCAAACAGCTCCCTCAATCCATTTCCTTTTACTATGACCACTATTTCTGTAACATCACCAAAGAAAATTGGTATGATAAACCAATACCCCTAAAGGAGGAAGGATATTCAGAAAAACCTACTTATTCTTTCATTAAATTTTTCACTGATGGGAGGAAGGGACCCCAGCTCAGCAGGGTCCAAACTAATGTGTAAAACTTTATGTGCAGATGTATCACATCTCCAGGCTGGTGTGGTACTTGGACAGTGGATGCTCCATGCATATGACAGGATGCAAAAATATATTGATCAACTTTGAGGATAGACTTGGACCATCAGTGACCTTTGGAGACTCTAGGTGTGGCCAAACCAGGGGCTTTGGAGACTTCAAAGAAGGGAGAGTCACCTTCAAGAATGTGGCAGTAGTTAAAGGACTGAAGCACAATCTGATAAGTATAAGTCAGATATGTGAAAATGGTAAGTATGAGGTAAAATTCACCACACTATTCTGTCATATTATTGATATCAAGACTGGTGCCACAGTACTCAATGGAATTAGAAAAGGAAAAGTATATGTAGTGGACTTTAGCTCCTCACCTACAGAAGTCTGTTTATTCAACAATATTATTGATAAAAGTGAATTATGGCATAGGAGACTAGGTCATCTAAACTACAAAACCATTAGTAAACTAGCAAAGAATAACCCAGTTAGAGGCTTACCAAAGGGTAGGTACTCAAAGGATTCTCCATGCAGACCTTGCTAACTAGGAAAACAAACCAAATCATCCTTCAAACCAATTGGTAAGGATGACTCTCCCAGGGTCCTTTACTTACTACACATGGATCTCTTTGGTCCAATATCCACTCAGAGCTTAGGTGGAAAATCCTATACCCTAGTAATTGTGGATGACTATTCTAGATTCAGCTGGGTATTCTTTCTAAGGGCTAAGTCTGAAACCCACAAGACTCTCTCAAGATTCATAAAACAAATTCAATCTGAACTCAATAGTCAGGTTTCCATAATCAGAAGTGATCATGTGACTGAATTTGAAAATCAGTTCATGAGTAGTTTATGTGAAGATATAGGTATCAAACAAAGTTTTTCAGCCCCTAGAACCCCTCAGCAAAATGGAGTTGCTGAAAGAAAGAATAGGACTTTAATTGAATCAGGAAGGACCTTACTTGCAGAATCAGGTTTACCAAAAACTTTCTGGGCTGAAGCAGTCAAACACTGCCAACTATGTTCTAAATAGAAGCCTAATACACAAAACTAAATCAAAAACTCCATATGAGCTCCTGAAAGGAAAAACACCCATAGTTAAATATTTTAAGATCTTTGGATGTGCTTGTTTTATTCTAAATAATGGAAAAGATCATCTTGCCAAGTTTGACAAGAAATCTGATGATGGAATATTTCTGGGATACTCAGCATCTAGTAAGGCCTATAGGTGCTATAACAAGAGAACTCTTAAAATTGAAGAGTCTATGCACATTATATTTGATGAAACTAACATGCTGTTTAAGGGGGAGGGAACTCCCACCAGCTCTTTTCCACAGGAAAGCAGCAGCATAGAAACACAGCTTGAGCAACTGGTTCTAGAGAACACAGATAATGGAAAAGAAAACCAGATAGAGGAATCAAGTGAGGAATCTGAACAAGAACATGAAGAAGATTCAGAAAAGAGCATTCAAAACCAACTCCCACAAGAGAACATGATTCAGGAAGGCCAGGTGGACAATGATCCTATCACCAATGAGGAAGAAGAACATCTGACAAGTCCAGGCAGGACAAGGGTCAATTTGAAAGATCATCCACAAACTCAAGTAATTGGAGACCCTAATAAAGGAGTAAGAACAAGACACCAGATCTCCAATGGGATGATGCTCCAATGCTTCCTATAACAAGTTGAACCAAAGAAGTTTGAGGAAGCAAATTGTGATCCTCACTGGATTATGGCCATGCAAGAAGAACTAGGCCTATTTGAGAGAAACAAAGTGTGGAACCTAGTTGAAAGACCAAGAAACTACCCTGTGATTGGTACAAAATGGGTATACAGAAACAAACTAGATTCCACTGGAGTAATTGTCAGGAACAAGGCAAGACTTGTAGCACAAGGATATAGACAAGAAGAAGGGATAGACTACAACCAGACCTTTGCTCCAGTAGCCAGATTGGAGGCAATCAGGCTCTTTCTTGCCTATGCAGCCTTAATGAAGATGAAAGGTTACCAAATGGATGTCAAGAGTGCTTTTCTGAATGGTGACCTTCAAGAAGAGGTATATGTGGAGCAACCACCAGGTTTTGTAAATCCCTCCTCTCCTAACTTTGTTTATAGACTTAACAAAGCACTATATGGTCTTAAGCAAGCACCTAAAGCTTGGTATGAAACTCTCTCTAACTTCCTTTTAGAAAATTCCTTTGAAAGAGGAAAAGTAGACAAGACACTCTTTACTAGAACACATAAAAACCAACTCCTCCTTGTTCAAATATATGTAGATGACATCATCTTTAGCTCAACTCATCCTAAACTGTGTAAAAGATTTGACAATCTAATGCAATCTAAATTTTAAATGAGTAGTATGGGAGAACTCTCATATTTCTTAGGATTACAAGTAAAACAAAGTAGTGAGGGAATCTTCATCTCATAATCTAAATATACTAAAGAGCTAATCAAAAAGTTTGGTATGGAATCAGCATCTACCATGAAAACACCCATGGCAACCAATGCCATTATAGAAAAAGATGATAAAGGAAAATCAGTAGATCAAAAGACATATAGGGCCATTATAGGTTCCCTTCTATATCTAACAGCTAGCAGACCTGACATTATGTTTGCCACTTGCATATGTGCTAGATTTCAGGTTGATTCTAAGGAATCCCATCTCACCTCTGTAAATAGCATTCTTAGATACTTAAAGGGAACCCCTGAACTAGGTCTATGGTACTCAGCAGAAACCAACTTTGAATTAATAGGTTTTTCAGATGCAGATTATGCTGGATGTAGGGTTGATAGAAAAAGCACATCTGGGACTTGCCAATTCCTAGGTGACAGATTAATCTCATGGTTCAGTAAGAAACAAACTTCAGTCTCAACCTCAACAGCTGAAGCTGAATATATAGTTGCAGGGAGTTGTTGTTCACAAATACTATGGATGCAAAATCAACTTCTTGACTACAAATTGGAGCTTAATAACTCTTAAGATCTATTGTGATAGCTCTAGTGCTATATCTATAGCATCTAACCCAGTCCTTCATAGTAGGACCAAACATATAGAGATCAGACATCACTTTCTCAGAGACAATGTTGAAAAGGGTAAGATAACCTTAGAATATATTCCCACAGACAATCAAAGAGCAGACATCTTCACAAAACCCTTAGATGAAACTAAGCATAATTATTTCATCAACACCTTAGGAATGCTTGATGTTAGTCTGTAACCACCAAATCTAAAAGAAATCAAGAAATCTAAGAGAGTATTTGAAGATGCGTCGAATACATATCGACGCACCGTCGAGAAGAACTCGACGCTGGCGTTGATTTCTTCCCGGCAAAGTCACATCGATAACTTATCGACGCACCGTCGAATTGTTATCGACGCAGGGTTATGAACACATCGACAGAACACTAAGTGGACAAATCTCCACGGAGCGTCGACTTTATATCGACGCATATGTCGACATCAATTCGACGTAACGTCGACATCTGGTTACAATTAGAATCAAATCCTTACTTCCTCTTTTGACGATTGGATTACCTGATATATCTTGATTTCTGTTTCCTTTCTCGACGTTTCACCTCCTTTAAATAATACCTCTTATTTCATAACATACACTCTCCTAAAACCCGCCAAAACTTTGTCTTCTACCTCTCTCTCTCTCTCTCTCTGCAACAATGGCACCAACTCCTGGTCAATCGGCTCTCATCAAAACGATGAACGATGCTCTCGAACACTTAGTAAATGATTTCCAGAATCGCCTGAATCACTTCGCCAACGAATGTGCTGCCATGATCAACACCTGTGCAGCCAAACTAGCAACCCTCTCTTCTTCTTTTCCTGAGCTTAATGCTCTCATTCAAGAACGGCCTCTGTCGCCAGAAAGGTTTAAATCCTTTATGCAGGATATAAACTAGGGGGAGAGTTGCTCCAGAAACCCCCCCTTGTCAGGTTATCTATCTCTCTTAAAAGCTCAGGGTTAATTTCCTCTTCAACTCTAAATATTATCTATCTCTAAAGTATTACTCCAACTTCTCTGCTTACAATAGGCTCCAATCTTCTCCAATCACTCTAACTACACCTTCAACAAAAATTTTGAACAGACCTCCTCCTACCATACTGAAGGAGAGCATGTTGTGGATTCAGCATTCAGAATAGATGCCCCACATACCCAGGGGGAGATTGTTGTGGTAAAGAACACAGAAATCCAGGGGGAGGAAGAAGCAGCCTACTATGATGACTGGAGAGGACAAGTGTGGATTGAAGAAATCCCATGTGAGGAAGAAACTCAGCATCACTCTCCTGGCTTCTCTGCCAGTTACATCAAACTGAAGACACCTCTACTTGAGGACATCCCTTCAGAAATTCAGCCCCCTCTTGAACAAATCCCTTCTCCACCTAAAGAGAAAACTCCTTCTCCTCTGCTACCTCTACCTCCACCTCAACCTTCTTCTCTACCTCCACTGCTACCTCTACCTCCTCTAATAGCAAAACTCACTAAACAGATCCTACCTAGGCAAAGTCCAGAAGGACAAATGAAAAGGAGAAGAGAAGCCATTCCCTATTGGCAAAACTTCTCCAAAGAAGAAAGGAAAGAGTATGCAAAAGAAAAGAAGTATAGAAAAGCATGTGAAGGAGTACCATGACCCTGACATGGAAAAGAGGCATGAAGAGATAAGGGAAAGAGAGCTGTATGAATATGAAGCAGCTAAGAAAGAAGTGGAAGATAAAAGGAATGCCTTGATGGAAAAGATCAACAGGGGAATGACCAAGGAACAAATTCTTGCTGAATCTTCTATCAAAATTCCAAAGAAGTTGTTTGATATTGAAGCCTATAAAAAGAAAAACCCTCAGGCAGGGGTCATCCTAGAGAAAGGTCAAAAGAACAAGAGGGGTGTAGGGTGTGCTGAAGATACCTACATTCCCTATAAGAAGCCTACAGGACCTGCAAAGTTAGTCAAATGGCTTGACAAACCCTGGAAAGGGAAAGGAAAGATGACTAAAATTCCTGAGAAACAGGAATCAGAAAAGAAAACAAAGTACAGGCCCAAGGTTGATAGCAAGGGACCACTTGAGCTCAAGCCTACTCAACAGAAAACACAAAACATTACAATTGAGATGATTGATGAAAAGGCAGCAATCATCATCAGCAAAGGCTACTCCATAAATGACACTATCCCTGATGGTGATAAACTCATGGAGAAACTGCATACAATCATCAGGAATGTCCAGGAACATCCTGATAGAGCCAGGGGATACATTTTTTGATGCTATTGAAAACTTATCTAGGAAACTTTATTCTACTTTTGTCAACTTCATGTACAGAAAGAAGTTTATGGTTTAATTCTTGTGAAAGACAAATGCTTGTCATATGCTTTCTTATTCTAATTTATCTGCTGACTGTTTAATATATTTCTTTTCTTTACAAATGCTGTGATGCTAGTACAATTTCACTCTAAATAGGGTTAAGACAAATAAGGGGAGATTGTTGGGAAAATGATTTCTCTTAACCCCTAGAAATGAGTAAAATATAAATTCTAAAGATAAAAAAATTAGGATAAGTAAATATGCGTCGAATAGTATTCGACGCAACGTCGAAATAAAGTCGACGTTTCTATCAGAATGAGTCGAAGTAGCTCAAAGTAGAATTCGACGTATCCTATGTCGACGTAGCTCTGACTTCTAGTCGAAGTAACTTGAGAAGTCGACGCACCTTAGTCGACGCACCTTCCTTATTCTCCTTTCGACATTCTGCCAGGACGAATTCGACGCTTACGTCGAATAGTAATCGACGCACGTCGATTTCTATGTTTAATTCAAAAAATGCCAGATCTCTTTCCTTCTTTCATAGATCTGATTTATATGGAATCAAATTATTCTTTATAGCCGTTCTGAATTATTCTTTTCCTCTTGCATTTATTTTCTTTACTTGTTTAATTCTTGTTGGTGTGTGGGAAGCTCTAATTTGTGATCACTACACCCATATATATATATATAATTATTAACTTTGCACAAAAATATTTTAATTCTCTATTCACCCCCCCCCCCCCTCTAGAGAATTCTAGTGAGGTTAACTGTGCACTTTCACTAAGCTTTCCATGGCTAGGGGAGATGAATCAGGGGAGAATTAGAGGTGGCTGAAATCACCATTAATGGTGATAATGGCAATTGATGCCATGGCTCCTCCCCTCCCCCAATTGATCTCTTTAACACCTTCGGAGGTTAGAAAGGAGTGACCCCCCCCCCCCCCTCTTACCTGAAGAAATCGAGCTCTCCAAGTGCAAATCGGCATGGCACCAAAATCTCCACCATCGGCAATGGCGACTCACCGAAATACGCGCCACAAGGCCACGAACTAAGTCCGATCCGACTCATCTCCCCTAGTGCTAGATCATCATCTAGATTGGGGATTGATTCGAGCCAAATTGGGCTCGAATCAAGCTTCTGATAGGACACGTTTCGAGCCCTTTTTCCCCCGCAAAAACTCCTAACTCCGGCCACCTCCAGCCAGACAACCATCCCTAATCGCTAGCCACCACCTCAATGAAGGTGGTGGTGGTGGCATTGGTCGGTCGGGGCGATGCTCAGGTGGCCCGGAAAGTGAGAAGGAAGTGAGTCCAGGAAGGGCAAATTCCAGCCCTTGGCTGGAGGTAGAAGACGACCAGGAGTCGTCAGATGTGCGCCAAGATCTGTGCAAGATCATTATATATGATATTTCATTATTTGTATTAATGTCACACATTCTGTAGTATTTTGATTTAATTATTAAAAATACTAGGACCCCTCAAATGAAAAAGTGCCCAACATCAAAGTTGTAGCCTTGGGTGTGTAGTTTAATCGAAAATTTGTTTCAGGCCAATAGGGGCACTGTTGCCCCCTACAAAGCCATTTTGGTAGGACTGGTCCCTAGGGTAAGGCAGTCACCTTTTCTTGAATAACTCTTGATAGAGAAATGCTATGGACATGAAACTTGAAACCTAGGCTAATTGTAGTATTTCCCTTAACATGTCCAAAGATGGGTATTTTAGTAGAACATTTTTCTAAGGTTTTTTTAATAATTTCATAATTCATATGTTAATTAATTCTAGGGTCTAATCACCTCCAACTCCCTCCAAATTTTGGTGGGTTCTCTTTAGGGTTATTATATGACCCTGGTAAAAATTTCAGCCCAATTGGGACTAATTTGGTTGGGTAATTTGTCAACCCAAGTTTGGTCAAACTAGGTCAAAATAGGGCATGGTGCTCATTTTGGGGTATTATGGTCAAATCTCATCAACATGATGTGAAACCTTGGCCACTGGTTTAGGATCACCTAAAACACCTCCATGAGTGATTTGGGGTGATGTGGGATGGATATGCCCTAAATCCCTAGCTTTACCCTTAGGGTTGCACTTTGAGCTTGGTGAATGACATGGGGTCAAATGTTATTGTATGGTCATGAAACTTGGTGTACAAGTTCAAAGGGTGTAATAATACACTAAGTAATTTTAGGAGGATTTTAAGAACCCTTATTCCCCCTAAATTAGGTTATAACCCCTTTCGGGCATTTCATTACAAAAGGAATTTACATGCTCAAATGGTCTTGGATGATAATGAAACCTTGGTTGTGCATTTATAATCATATGATAGACCTCTGGTAATTTTTTTGTAATTAATTAAATGATTTAACCAGTACTTCATTCACAAGACACTCATATTTTCTTAGTCTTAAGAAAAATAATTGAGGGTACAATACTCTCTGGAAAATTTTGCAACTTGGTGATAGGACATTTCAGGGCACTAGGAAGCTCTGTAAATTTTTATATGATTTTTAGAGATTGTTATCAGAAGGCTACTTCACAACATGTTCAAATTAGGATTTACTTAGAATATTTAGTTAGGTGAGAAAAATATATCCATAAATTGTGAAACTCAGTCAGTAATTCTTTCTGAACACTATAGAGGTCTGGTAATTTTTCCATAAATTTTGGATAAGTATTTTTGATGGTTCCTTCATTAACCTCCAATTTTGGATAGATGTTAAATATTATAAATATAAGAAAATTCCTTATTGTAAAATTATGGTATTCTGTATTTACTGATATTTTGATATAATAGACCTGCCATAATTTTATGGAGTCCATATCATTAGAAGATTTTACACATCATGTTCAATTTCATGCTTGGCCAATGTAGGGGAAAATTATAATAAATGCCAAATAATTAAAGAAAATGTGATCCTCTGAATTTAGTCTAATAATATCATGATAGACTCTCATTATTAATCTTGAGTCATGTGGATGATTACTTGGAGTACCTCTTTCTATGTAGTTCATTTAGCTCATTTGGTCTGCGTATAGTAAAACTGTGAACCTTGAGTATTTAGTGGCCTACCAAGTGGAAATGTCATGTAGGTGGTGTACATGGTCAGGATGAAGAGGTTGAGGTCACCAAAAGCGGGTTTATGTGATAAGAGTGCTTGGTGAGTTAAGGGTAAGGTTGTGTTCGGGATTGACGAAAGATCGTCTTTCCCCTAGCATGCCCTAAAGCACTTAGGGTTAACTCGGGTGAACTAGTAAAAGGGGGCATGTATTGGGTAGTTACCAACCATAATAAGTGTCTTGAGAAAGGGAGACTTGGGGTGTCATCACATTATAGTTCCTAGTACCGTAGCGAGCCCCTTACAAGGTAATCCTCAGAAAGTCCAAGGTTAACCATAAATTGTAGGGATAAGTTATTGTACGAGATTAACTTAATAATACACTCACTTACACCCCATTGTCACAGGTATATTAGTCGGTTTGGTCTTACGAACGGTAGGCTCGGTGGTTGTAGCAGCAGACTAATTAGTCTAGTGAGCTTGTGACTCAGTAATGTTTGTTGGTGTGGACGGGTTGGTCCGGCGAGCCGGTGGATCTGAAGGTCATTGTGACGGGTGCGATAGCCCGGGGAGATTATGGCTTGGAGATAGATGGTAAACATTTTTGCATGTGCATAAGGTGGTGGTTACTTAGTTTTGATAGTCGTTGCACCGACATTGATACTTGGGCTCGGTAAATGTGGATAACCCTTTACCAAGACAAGTCTGGTGGTCTAACCAGCAAGAGTACACAGGGACTCCATTGTTGTGTTCTTAGCGTTGAGGCGTACGTTAGGTCTAGGTTAGGTAGTGCAAATACTAACCTAGAGGTGTGCGAGGCCCAACCCACCGCTTCAGTTTGCCACTACGGGAGTATCCTGGGAGTTTTGCTAGCTCCAAAAAGGGGGAACTAAAGGTCTGTGTGCATAGAGTCATTGTGTGTGAGTTGCACTTGCATAATTATAACATCTAACAGTATACTTTACATGACAAAACATAAACATTGCATTTCAACCCCAACCCCGATCGTATAAGTTAGTTATGGTATTCCTTATACGATAGGCCCTGCTGAATGACCCCTTGGTGTATAGGTTTGTATGGGCATTCCTATAAATCAACGGTTATATTTCCTTACTTACCTTTATATCTTTGCTCTACTTGCTTAGTTTACTTGTTCTTACACTACTTTACTTACTGCTCCAATTATAATATATATTGTGTAGTGGTAGACATCCCCTGTAGATTATTGTCCCGTCATCTGCTATTGTTCATACCCCTTGATGTCCTCCGCTTCATCCTTCCACACGGTGCCTTGGAGTCATCGGGGGAGGGGTGGGGGATTGGCTTAGTCTTTTGACTAACGGTCGGTGGACCTTATCATTTTAGGAGACCGAGGAGATGCAGCAGCACCAGAGGCCAATGCAGATGGAAGCGGGACAGTCTAGCACAGGAGCACCAGTCTCAGGATCCGTGAGTGTCACTTCTAGTTGTTTTGCTTCCGTGAGTGTCTTTTATAGTGAGGAATTGATGTACAGGGCATGAGCCCTTTATTATTATCATACCTTTTATTCAGATATTTGATGTGGACATCTCTTTATGATGGTTTTACTTTCTATGTGATGTGAACTTGGCTTCTATTGGATTGTTAAGCTTTACTTCTTTTGTGATCGACATGGCCGGCAGGATCAGCGCTTTGTAGTGGCGACCTTCCCGAGCGAGGGTGTCACCGCAAAGCGGTGGTTCTGGGCATAAGACCTGGGTTTTGTAAAGAAAAAAATGGGTCTAACAAAGTGGTATTAGAGCCAAACCTCGATCCGGAGAAAAGAAAAGAAGTCCACAAACCCTGGGCCACCCCGCGCAAGCTTAGTTTGGTGACAAACTAGCAGTGGAAGCAATGGCGTGCCCATAAGGGAAATCATATGAAAAAGTCCACTTCTAACTGAATATTCTTTATCAAAGTCCCTTACGAGTGTAATTTTCTTGTGTAGCTTGCGACGAACCCTACACCGCAGCATGGAGTTCCACCGACTCCAAACGTCGTCCCACCACCATCGGCTCCAACTCCGTTCCAGCAAACGAAGATGGGACAAACACTGGCTATCATACTAGAGACATTTAGGGCACAACACACACCAGATCCTCAGCAAAACCCTGGGGCCAACTGGATGAGCGTCTTCTGAGGTCTCTCCCCTCCATCTCCCCTCCATCATACCTCGAGACGGAGGCAGTTGTGAGGACTGAGGAGTGGGTGGACATCATGGAGGAGATGCTAACATGAATTCAGTGCCCGGCAGAGATGGAGGTGCTACTGGTGGTCACACGCTTGTAATCCCATGCAAAGAGATGGTGGAAGTCGCTGCTGGGCACATCATATGCTGGACTGGGGGCTGCGGATGTTCCTTGGGATGATTTCAAGGCAGCACTGCTGGAGAATTTTGTGCCACAGTCTGCAAGAGACGAGTTGGAGGACAGGTTCCTACAGTTGAGGCAGGGGAGTAGGACGGTTCTGCAGTACCAGCGGGAGTTTACCCACCTGGTCTGATTTGCGGTCTCATATCAGTTGGATGATGCAGACAATGCAAAGAGGTTCTACAAGGTCCTCTGTGACAAGCTGAGGCAGACCCTCCTCTTTGTTTCTGACGGCAGTATGGCCAAGATTTTGGACATGGCCAAGAAGCTGGAAGCAGACCAGCACACCGTTCGTGGGAGGAAGAGACCGATGGAGGACCAGGGACGGGGAGGCAGAAGAGACAAGCCTAGAGGTCGAGATGATAGGGAATGAAGGACGGGGGTCCAACCCCATCAGGAGGAGAGACAGGAGCAGAGGGAATCGGTAGTGTTGGCTCCTCAGCCTCTACAGATTCGGGAGATACCGAGGATTGGAGGAGGTGGGCCACCTCTGGAGTGCTACCAATGCCACCAGACCGGCCATATCAGGATAAACTGCCCTCAGAGGAATGAACCACCAGCAATACAGGTTGCCCCACAGGCCCAGCATTACGGGGGTCAAGGACGTGGACGAGGTCGTGGATTTCAGGGCGGAGATCGGAGGCAGAACAGGGAGCAGATATACGCCTTGGACATGGCACAACTCCAGGACCCGGCAGGGGTCATCACAGGTACTTTGAAGTTTCTTATAACTATTAGCACCATATTAACCCTAGATTCACACTAGCATATAAGCCAAACAACAATACCACCCAGGTTCAGTATGCGTTTGCGGCAAAACCGCTTATACCCTGTTCGATGTGGGTGCCTCGCACTCGTTCGCCTCAATAGAATTCATAGATGACCTGCACCAAGTCCAACACTTTGAGGGCATCTTCAGGAGGTATGATTTTTGGACGGATCGGAGGTTCTAATAAATGCCAAATGCAACATGAACGTATAGATTGGAGGAAGACTGTTTGAGGCCCCGGCGACTCTGCTGAAGATGAAAGATTATGACCTGATCCTGGGCATGAATTGGCTGTATTGGGACCATGCAAAGATTGACTTCCCGGCAAGGAGGATCGTTCTAAAGCATGAAGATGGTGAAGTAGTAATCGAAGGTACTAAACCTACCTCTCGCCTCTTATTATCATCTATTCAGGTCGTCAAGGCCCACCTGCAGGGAGATGAGGTATATCAGGAGCTCTTCGAGGCGACTGAAGTCAAAGACTCGGTGTCAAGCATCCCGGTCATGCTGGATTTTGCTGACGTATTTCCGGAGAAGCTACCCGGACTGCCACCGCACTGCGAGAAGGATTTATAGATCCAGATGGTGCCGGGGGCAAAGCCGGTATCTAGAGCTCCTTATCGGATGGCCCCGAAGGAGTTAGAAGAGTTTTGGAGCCAGCTGTAGGAGTTGGTGGAAGCATGGTTCGTTAGACTGAGTTCCTCACCTTGGGGAGCTCTGGTGCTGTTCGTAAAGAAGAAGGATGGGACGCTCTGATTGTGCATCGAATGCAGAGCACTGAATAGGCTGATGGTGCGGAACATGTACCCTTTGCCAAGGATCGATGAGCTATTTGACCAACTAGAGGGAGCCCACTCCTTCTCGAAGCTGGATTTGAGATCGGGATACTATCAGTTGCGGATTCAGGAGGAGGACATCCCGAAGACGGCTTTCAGCAGCCGATACGGATTATATGAGTTCACTGTGATGCAGTTCGGGCTCACGAATGCACCATCAGCATTTATAAGCCTGATGAACTGGGTATTCGAGCCATATCTCGACATCTTTGTCATCGTGTTCATCGACGACATCCTCATCTATTCGAGGACGGAGGAGGAACATACACGACATTTGGAACTAACATTGGAAAAATTTCGGGAACATCGCCTGTATGTGAAGTTCAGTAAGTGCCAATTTTGGTTGAAGGAGGTAGCCTTCTTAGGCCATATTATCAGTGGAGCTGGCCTAGCAGTGGATCCAGCAAAGATCCCGGCAGTACGGGATTGTCCGCCGCTGAAGACGGCCACTGACATGAGGAGTTTCTTTGGACTTGCCGGCTATTACCGGAAGTTCGTGCAGGGGTTTTCCCAGATAGCCCTCCCGCTCACATCCCTGATGAAAAAGGATGATGTTTTTACATGGATGCCACAGTATGAGGCAGCCTTCCAGAAGCTGAAGGTCGACTTACTACGGACCCCATCCTTTCCCTTCCATCGGGGAGGGTGTTAGTTATTGGGTGTCGACTTATCACCTAGGGGGGGGGGGGGTTTATAGGTATTTCAAATTATTTTGTTCCCCCTTTCGGTGTTCTTGATTTCTTGTTAATCGATCTATGGATTAGAGTAGCACAATACAGTAAGCACATAAGAACGTATTGAGGTTCCTCGAGACAGGGTGTCTTGAGTATTCCTCTCTCCCTCGGCGCCTACCTAGCAGTGTGCTAGGCTCGGCAAACTTCGCCAACGTCTCCAGCCCGCAAGCCTTACAACTCGGACCTGGAAGTCCCTGCAGCCTAGGCCCGCAAGCCCCTTTAATGCACCCGAGCCCACAAGCTCGACACTCAGGTCCTCAAGCCCTATACAGCACAAACCCGCATGTCGTGCATGCAGCCTAGGCCCGCAAGCCCCTTCACTGCACCCGAGCCCATAAGCTCGACACTCAGGCCCTCAAGCCCTATACTGCACAGACCTGCAAGTCTTGCCTGCATCCTAGGCCCGCAAGCACCTTCACTACACCCGAGCCCGCAAGCTCGACACGTTTGGACCCTCAACTCCTCTGCCCTAGCCCTCAAGCCTCACCAATCTCAAGCCCTCAAGCTTGACACTCAGATCTGAAACAGATCTTACAAGTTCTTGGACCACAAGCCTTACAAGAGATTTCAGTAATGAAAACTGTTTCTTCTACCTGATGGAGATTGGATTCTTGACTTGAAGGAGATGCTTCTGATTTTCAATCTGAATGGTGCAAATCTTCTTCAAGCTTTCTAACTATGTCGGATGTTGACTGGCTACCTTTTCTTGAGAGAAACTTATCAGTCGATGTGGCTTGACTGCAACTTGAAGAACATAGATTGAGCGTTTTTGTTCTCCTTTTTTCTTTCTTCTTCACCACAGTTTTTACTGTTGAATTGCTCGGCGGGAAAAAACTTTTTTGTTCGTTTTTCTCTCTTTCTTCTAGGGCAACAATTGTTCCCTTCTATAGGACGGATGTGCTGCATAACGGTCACATATGATGTCCTTTACTATCAGACGCTCATCCCTCAAGAGCATGTGCTGACTGGACAATCAGGCGGCGACATTAAATGCTGACAGCGCGTCCGACTACTTTTGAATTTGTCTTGATGATATTTCCATTGTTACGAAGACATGGATAATATCTATACGATAGGACTTTGTCGATGCCCTAAACTAGTCTCTTCTTCAATTCTTCATCAGATAGTGATATCTCGAGGATACTGGACACCACTTCTCCATTTGAGCTTAAGACGACACGAAGTCATCAAGCTGATATCGGAGAGAACTCCTTGTCTGCACAATATCACTTAGACCAACTTATCTTGTCGACGACATGAATGATATCATGTCAACAGATTATACTTCAGCAACTGCTTGTCTTCAAATGACCTTCTTCAGTCTTCTCGACGTCACGCCTTCTTTATGACGATGTCAATCGCCATCAGGCTCACTTAGCCTTTCCGACAACAAGGCTTCTTCTTTATGATATCTGTTCTTCCTTGGCCTTATCGACATCAAGCCTTCTTGTCGATGATTTTGTCGACATCTTTGAGTCTTTTTCTTTATCTCGACATTCTAATATCGTCGTGTAGATCTCACAGCGATATCACCACTTTGCCTTGCTCTGCATATTCTTGACGACATGTCCAGTCCATTTCGATGACATTGTACTTGTGTTTTCCTAAGATTATGAACTAGAGATGTGATCAAATACAAGGTGAAGTTTTCTTAACTTGGTGACTTCTTCAAATCAGGAATCATGAGGACAAGATTCCTAACAATCTCCCCCTATTTGAAGAAGTCAGAATCCCAATTCAAGACTACATTCACTTAACAATAAACATGATGATCTTAAATAATAGGTATGAGCATGTAAGAGTTGACTTATCTTTTGCTGAATTTATGAGTACATCAAACATGTAGCTCCCCCAATTTCTTTGCTCCCCCTATATTTGAGGTCTTCTTGAGCATCTTGTCTTGTACATAATGATATCATTCTCCCCCTTTCTGACTTCTTTACTACAGATTATTTTCAGGTAGACACGTATCCAAGCTCCCCCTCGCTGAGTCACTGTTCATTCAAGTGTGTCATCTTGTGTCCACGACTTTTGTTGTCGTCGTGAGCTTTGTATCACGTTGTCGATATAGTTGAGTGTATCATTGTGATCATTATTCGACACCATTCTGAATTTGGCAATTGGTTGTATTTCTTGTTAGACTTCTATAGCACGTCCCCTGTATGTATTTCTAACAAACATATGAGGGATCGGTATTGAGAGGTCAGTCTTCCTCCAAAGAATTGGCATGTTCCTGAGGTACTCTTCTTGTTTTCCTTGCACCTGCAAAGTCTGCATCTGATGTCTAGCACAAACACATGTATATTTGTACGAAATTTTGCTGGTTAAGTGCATAAGGTATTAGGCATGTTATCATTTATCTGCAAGCAATAACTGGGTATAACTGTAATTGTGCAATCATGAATACCACACACATAAAGAGCAAGATGCGGTAATATAATCACAAATATACGCTTAATAAGCATCCCTATATATCAATATTCATATAAGTAGATTGTTCATTTATAACTATTCATACAAAAGGATCGATTGTTCTTGGATTAAAATTAATACTAGTCATCTATGCCATTAGGGCTTGCTGCAGCTGGCTCCTTCTGCTCCCTTCTTCTTCTGTCTCTTGTTGAATTGAATGGGCTTCGGTTTCTTCTTCGGAGGAGTAGGAGGACCATGGGGAAAAGCCATCTTGTGTTGTTTCCTTGTTCCCAGATCTTTCAGGTGCTGATTCCATTCTATCGAGGAGTATACCCTTTCATGGTCTACTTGAGAGTGTCCAAACGCTATCCACGATCCTGTGATGATTTCACTTGAATGAGGGCTCCACCTGCTTGATTCTGGGTCCTGCTCAACCTCACTTAGTCTCTTCTTCCTGTAGTCTGTGTTGGAGGTTTTCTTTCTCTTTCTGGATGTTGCTTATTCATCAGATTCAGCTCCATATGCTTTAGAGTCAGTGCTGATGGACGGTTCAGTTAGTGCATATACGGATGGAGGTATTTGCATTGATTTCTTTAATTGATTGCTTACCCGCATCACTTGATGCCAGCAAGCATTTATACTTTCCTTAATCTCCTCCTTGATCTCCTCCTTAATCTCCTTCTCCCCCTTTTGGATTTCTTCCGTCACGGAGTCCTGCAGCTCGACCAACTGTTCCAGAGTTTCCTGATTACCAACATCTACCAAGTTCCTTACCTCCAAAAGATGAGCATCTAGGGTTTTCTCGTGGGTAGCGATCCTATTCAGAATGAGACTGGTGAAGTCAGCATGTTGGATGTTCAGAAGGGAGACGTCCTTCTTTATTGAGTTTATTTCTGCTTTCACCTCATTAGTGAGTCTATCCACGATCTTCTGTATAAATGTTTCCATTTGCTCGCTTTGAGCAGAGAGTAAGATCGATATCAAGTGGTAGAGTGGTCCAGTCTGAGATGAGGACATCTCCGCCGATTCTTCTTGGAACGAGCTCTCCTGATGAGTTCCCCCCTCAATCTGTTCTTCCCCTGGTTTTGGGTTTTCTTTCAGGGGCTCCCCCTCAACACGACCACTCCCCAGATTGGGGTTGCTGCCTACCTCTTTCATGGGGGTCATTGGAGATGAGAAGGCGATACGTCGGAGATTAAGAGGGGGTTTGTGGAAGAAATAGTCGGGTAGATGAAAGCGTATTTTTGTTTTAGGCAATATTTATAGTGAAGGAAGGTGAAGGTGGCGCGTACCTTTTTGATTTTATCGAAGAGCTGATAGCTATCGCGTCAGGCGGCTCTGATTTATCGATTTACTAGCGCTCTATGTGATCTCACCCAACCTTGACGGTACTTCTTTTGTCGTAGCGACGGGTATTATATCGTCAAAATAGCTTGCTGTGTTGACGACAAGATTCTTCTTCGCTTGTCGGTCTTAGGTAATCTTCGTCCCTTCCCGATTGACTTCTTTAGTATCACGCCTGATACGTCTTCAGGGATGTGTTGGTCATCCATGGTTTGAAGTCCTGCTGGTGTCCTTCCTCATTTTTCAATGGGAGAATCTGCAATAAGATTGTTAGTGGCTGAGTTTGCTGTCCTAACATATTGGCCAGAATAGTGACTTGTCCAAGGCTCCAGATTTGCTTCTGATGGGTCATTGGACTCCCTGCAAAATAAGATCACAGACCCTTAGGAACCCAAGTTGCTTTGGGTCCTGGCTTATTGTTAACTTCAAAGAACATATTTGATCTTACTGCTCCTGAATGCGCAAGATGGTAGGGAGTAGGGAAGCTTGCGAGTTTAGAATTTGTTACCCTTGGAGCAGCTAGATTGAACCAACAATCACCTGCAAAGTGGCCAGTCTTACCACGCCACCAACAATCAAACTTGTTGTATCTTCGCTTCATGCTGACAGTAGGAGCGTGACTTCTCTGTGAGTGGTCAGAAGAGTACCTGAAGGTGACTGAATTGTATTGGTTAGAGATGTGATGTTGGCTCTTGTCAGTCGCAAATCATTCTCTGATGTTAATCCTTTTTAAGGATTCCTTCATTCTTCTTGATTCACTGAGCTTCTATTTCCTCATGATGATTCTTTCATTAGGCATCTTCGGCACATGCTTTGCTCCTCTTGTGGAGCTTTTATCCTTGAGGCATCCTTTCTCTCTTCTTTGGGTGGGACAACAATCTTTACTTTGGAGGGGTGAGATTCTTGGTTTGAAGGTGCTTGCTATAGGATTTCTACTAGAAAGGGGATTCTCCTGCACACTTCTGACTAACTTATCTTTGGGTCTCAGTTGATTGAACTGGTCTCTATCCTTCTTTAGGAGCACAACCTCTTTGGTTAGGGAGAGGCACAGCTCTTTGCTGTCAATCAGGTCCTTCAAGGTCTTTCCAAACTCGATCATTAATTCAAGGTTGGAGCTAGCATTATAATCCTTTTTGATTTGGCAGAAATCTGCATTCTCAAGAGTTAGCTTCTCAGCCTTCTCAGTGAGGTCAGAAATTCTGGTTTGAAGAAGTAGGATCTCTTCAGCTTGCTTTTTGCAGAGCATCCTGCTCTGATTGAGAGCCTCCTGAAGAGCTTCATGTTGAAGAGACATGTCATCATTCCCTGATGTGCTTGTCTCTTATTCTGAGTCTGTTTAAGAGAGAGGTGCTCTTATACACGCTTGTTCAGAGGGGTCCTCATTCTGAATTTCTCCTTCTCCTTCTGACTCGGATAGGACTGTTAGTCCAAAATGAGTTTCTTCTTCTGAATCTGAACAACTGGAGGAACTGTTACTTAAGATTTTATTCCTCTTCTCAGTTATAATGTCTCTTACTCCTGGTGATCCTTCCATGAGGATTGCTAATGAGCCCCACATCTCTTTGGTTGTAGTGCAATTAACAATTTGATGAATGGTGGAAGTGTCAACTACACCAGCTAGAATGTTCTTAGCCTCCTGTCCAGAATGACTAGGGTGTAGTCATCCTAAGTCATTTCAGATGATTCCTTGGCCACAATATACGGCCATTCTTGAATGGTCAGGAACATTCTGGGATCTACAACATCCATCAGTTTCTCTGCCCTAACCTTCCATAGGGCAAAGTTTTCCCTAGAGCAGTTGGCTAGCCTTGACTCCATTGCTGTAGTAAGTAGACTCCCACAAGCAGATATGTTCAAGCGATTAAGCTTTGATGTGTGGACACCCACTGGAAGATCTGTTCAAGTTGTTAAGATTTTCTTTGAACAACCTAGCTCTGATACCACTTGTTAGTTATTGGGTGTCGACTTATCACCTAGAGGGAGGTGAATAGGTATTTCAAATTATTTTTTCCCCCTTTCGGTGTTCTTGATTTCTGGTTAATCGATCTATGGATTAGAGTAGCACAACACAGAAAGCACGCAAGAAATTATAGAGGTTCCTCAAGACAGGGTGTCTTGAGTAGTCCTCTCTCCCTCTGCGCCTACCTAACAGTGTGCTAGGCTCGGCAAACTCCGCCAACGTCTCCGGCCCGCAAGCCTTACAACTCAGACCCGCAAGTCCCTGTAGCCTAGGCCCGCAAGCCCCTTAACTGCACCCGAGGCCGCAAGCTCGACATAAAGGCTCTCAAGCCCTAAACAACACAGACCCGCAAGTCTTGCTTGCAGCTTAGGACCGCAAGCCACTTCACTGCACCCAAGCCCGAAACCTCGACACTCTGTCCCTCAATCCCTATAGAGCATAGACCCACAAGTCTTGCCTGCAGCCTAGGCCTGCAAGCCCCTTCACTGCTCCCGAGCCCTCAAGCTCGACACGTTTGGACCCTCAAGTCCTCTGCCCTAGCCCTCAAGCCTCACAGATCTCAAGCCCTCAAGCTTGACACTCAGATCTGAAACAGATCTTACAAGTTCTTCACCCACAAGCCTTACAAGAGATTACAGTAATGAAAACTGTTTCTTCTGCCTGATGGAGATTGGCCTCTTGACATGACGGAGATGCTTCTTATTTTCAATCTGAATGGTGCAAATCTTCTTCAAGCTTTCTAACTATGCTGGATGTTGACTAGATACCTTTTTGATGAGTAATTTATTTACTCATCTTTTAGTTTAGGTTTATTATGTTTTTTATATAAAATTATGTTATTTTTAGGAATTTTATCATATAAATCCTTCCATTGTTATTTCATAAGCTAACTTAAGTTTGTTTTGTATTTTCAGGTTTTCTGGGCTGTTTCGAGCAAAAAGTTAGAATTACACGCCCCAGGTCACGGGCGTGACCATGGGCGTGTAACCTACGAAATACTCCAGACCTGCTTCTGCCACTCCGGGGACGCTCCGTGAAGTTTTCGCCAAGTACACACCCCAGGTCATGGGCGTGACCAAGGGCATGACCCAATGTCACGGCCACGACCCGCAACAAGCATCCGGAGCACGCCGCCACGTCAATTAAAATTACACGCCCTCGGTCACGGGCGTGACCAAGGGCGTGACATCCAGCACACGGGCGTGACTTTTCCCGCGCCAATTTCCCGCCGAAGCTTCCCGCCAGCATCACTTAATTGAGATTACATGCCCTAGGTCACGGGCGTGACCTAGGGCGTGACACGTCCGTAACGCCTGCATTGAAGCCAGACGGCGCCTTCTCTGCTCACAGCAAATCACGCCCCTTACACGCCCTCGGTCACGGGCGTGACCAAGGGCGTGTAACACCAAAAATTCAGCTATTTAAAGGGAGCTTTTCCAGATGTTTGAGGACGAAAGTTTTGGAGTTCCAGCCTATTTTCTTACACTGATTTTAATCTTGTATGTCCTTTTCTTCTTGAACTTTCATTTCAAAAGCTTGTAACTCTAAATTTTCTAGTTGTAATTTCTTTTGCTAAGTAATAGAATAGTTCTTTCCCTCTTACTTGTCTTCTTATTTTCATTATGCACTTCTTCAATCTCATCATTTCCTCCATCTCTATGAGTAGCTAAACTCTATTAGTACTCGCCCGAGATGATCCAAGGGAAATATAATTCTTGATCTAAATTCTTGCTTCTCTTTCTTCCGTAGAATAATCTTGATTTATTCTTGAACTTATTTTTGGATTGAGGTTATATTATCGATATATAATTCTCATCTTTGTTTTCGCAATCTTATAACCGAGAGGTTTCGATTCGAATCGATCATTTCAAGAATAAGAGAGTTGAATGCACCCCTCAAGCGAGGATGACATAATTCTCCTGAATTGGAGTCTAACTACGATAAGGCGAGTCTTAGATCTTGATTCTAGAACGAAAGTTCGTTGATCAACTAAACTCAGTTGAGCGTATCCTCGAGAGAGGTGCGTTCATAAATCGGGAACCTCCACGGTCAAGTATTTTCATGAGAGATTTAGAAGTTGTTCTTTTTTATATTTTATTTTCCCGAGGTGATTCAAGGTTGAGTACTAACATTTAACTCATTAATTTAATTAAGCTATTTCTCTTTCTCGCAACCAACTAACCATAAGTTTTATTCGATAAAATAATAGAGATTTTCCGAAGTAAGAGTTTTCAACCGCCCCGAGTCTAATATGACCTTGTTTTAACAACCTATACAAGATTCGATACGTTACACTTTCCGTTATCGTTTGCAAGCATAGTTTTGTCCATCAAGTATTTGGCGCCGTTGCCGGGGACTCGGTTGATATTTCGAAAACTGAAATATCTATTAATTTTATCTTTTCTTTTTCTTTTTCTTAATTTTAAGGTGCAACTAAATTCCTGGAAAGGACGCTTTGGGTTTGAATTCTCATCATAGCCTCTAGTACCTTGCAAACCCTTCACCGGGTAGATCTTGGGAAGTCCAGGACTAATTTTAATTCACCTAATAATAATAAAAAAAATAAAAATCTAAAAATATAATAAAATAAAAATAAATTTATTTATCTAAAATCTTTTTTTCCCTTTTTCTTTTTCCTCTTCTTTTCTTTTCTTTTGGTTTATGACCCGAGGAAACTCTTTAATTGATTTTGAATTTGGTTTTGATCCGGAAATCGAGCGCACCTTGCGGCGATGTCTCCGATTTAGTGATCTACCAATAATTCGTGAAGAGTCAGTCGGAGAGACTAACGAAGATATAATGGGTGACCCCGACCATAATGAGGCTCCGCTACGGACTATGTCCTATTATGCGAGGCCAAATTGGGAGGGAACACAATCAATTATTATTCGCCCGGTGGTGGCAAATAATAATTTTGAAATCAAAACGAGTATCATTCAAATGGTACAGCAAACCGTCATCTTTGACGGGTTACCAGATGAAGATCCAAATTTACATTTATTGATTTTTTTGGAAATTTGCGACACGTTTAAAATTAATGGCGTCACCGATGACGCCATTCGTTTGCGTTTATTTCCATTTTCTTTGCGGACTAAGGCCAAGCAATGGTTGGGATCTCTTCCTAGAGGTTCCATCACTACATGGGCCGAAATGACGGAGAAATTTTTAACTAAAGATTTACCTCCGGCGAAATCTGCTAAATTACATACGGACATTCTCTCGTTTACGCAAATAGACTCAGAGTCTCTCTATGACACATGGGAGCGCTTCAAGGAATTATTGCGGAGATGTCCTCACCACGCCCTGCCTTTATGGCAACAAGTTCAAACATTCTACAATGGTTTGAATCTCCAAACGAGGCAAATGATTGATGCAGCAGCTGGGGGAACTCTAAATAACAAAACCCCAGATGCCGCTCAAGAGCTTTTTGAGGAGATGGCCATGAATGCTTATCAGTGGAATGCGCCACGGTCGCGTCCTAACAAACCGACCGGACTCTTTGAAGTCGAGGCCACACCGAATTTAGCACATCAAGTAGAATGGCTTACTAAGCAAATGGCGGAGATGTCTGCTTCCTCCGCCATTAACGAGGCTAATAATAATAATAATAATTATAATTAAGAACAAGTAGATTATATGGGGAACTCCTATCGTCCTCCTTATAACCCAAATAATAATATTCCTAATAGCTATAATCCGGGTTTAAGGAACCACCCAAATTTTTCATGGAGCAACCCCAATAATGCTCAACGCCTCCCACAAGTGAATCCCCCCAGATTCGCTCCACCACAACCGCCAAAGTCCCCTTCTCTTGAAGAGGTCTTCACCAAATACGTTGCCACTACTGACTCCAATATCCGGAACCTTTCCGGATCTATTAAAAGTCTAGAAAATCAAATTGGACAGCTCGCCAAGATGTTCTCCGAACGCCAGCAGGGAGCTCTACCGGGCAATACTGAGCCCAATCCACGGGAGAGCGCCAACGCTATAACCCTCCGCAGCGGAAAGGAGGTAAAAAGTTCAAATTTGGCTGAGCCTAAGGTAAACGTTCCAACTTCATCTCCGCAAGTTATTTCTTCTCCTACTCCACCTCCTTCTGCTTTAGCTCCGCGTATTCTTAAAAATCCTTCTATTTCTTATCCTTCACAATTTAAAGATGAACGCAATGAGGAGCAATATAGAAAATTTACTGAAATTTTTAAACAAATTCATATTAACGTGCCATTTTTCGAAGCAATCGCCCAAATGCCCAAATACGCAAAATATCTAAAAGATCTACTTTCCAATAAAAATAAACTTGAAAATTTTTCGCGTATATCTTTAAATGCTGAATGCTCGGCAATTTTATTAAATAAATTACCGCAAAAATTAAACGATCCAGGACGGTTTTCCATCCCGTGCTTGTTCGGTAATATCTTAATAAAACACGCCTTGGCAGATTTGGGCGCTAGTATAAATTTGGTGTCATTTTCATTATTTAAAAAGCTTGGTTTGGGCACTCCAAGCCCAACCAATATTAGCATCCAACTAGCAGACAGATCTATTAAATACCCGATAGGGGTGATTGAGGACGTGCTTGTCAAGGTTGACAAATTTATCTTCCCGGTAGATTTTGTCATCCTAGACATTGAGGAAGACGCCGAAGTCCCAATTATACTCGGACGTCCTTTCCTCGCCACCTCTCGGGCAATCATTGATGTTAGTAATGGCAAACTTCTCCTACGAGTTGGGGATGAAGAAGTAACTTTTAGCATTAACAACTCTATGAGAAATTCGTTTTCTAATGACGACTCTTGCTTCACTTTAGAATCAAATTTTGAAGAAGAAATAACGTCATTTTCTGAATTAATTTCACCCTTATTTGAAAATCCGGAAATTGAAAACTTATTTTGTCTAAAAGAAATAACTCGGCCGCTCAAATTTGAAGAAGTAAAATTAAATATTTCTAAAATAAAAACATCTTACGAGGAGCCACCGAGTTTGGAATTGAAACAACTGCCGGAACATTTAAGATATGTTTTTTTAGAAAAAAATTCAAAATTGCCTGTGATTATATCTTCTGCACTTAACGATTCGGAGATTTCCGAATTAATAAAAATATTAAATAATCACCGCCATGCAATTGCATGGCAAATTTCTGACATCAAGGGGATTAACCCCTCCTTTTGCGCGCATAAAATTAATTTAGAAAATAATTCTCGCAGTACTATTCAGCCTCAACGACGACTTAATCCAAATATGAAGGACGTCGTTAAGGCCGAAATAATAAAATTATTAGATGCGGGAATTATTTACCCAATCTCTGATAGCACTTGGGTTAGCCCAGTGCAAGTCGTGCCTAAAAAGGGTGGAATAACGGTAGTCACAAATGAAAATAATGAGTTGATCCCGACCCGTACTATTACGGGTTGGCGAGTATGCATCTATTATAGAAAATTAAATGATGCTACCCGCAAAGATCACTTTCCGTTACCCTTTATTGACCAAATTTTAGAACGCTTATCCGGTAACTCACACTACTGTTTTCTCGATGGTCTTTCGGGATACTTTCAAATCCCAATTGCGCCCGAAGACCAAGAGAAAACCACATTCACCTGTCCGTTCGGCACCTTTGCATATCGAAGAATGCCGTTTGGTCTTTGCAACGCGCCGACTACATTTCAACGATGTATGCTGGCAATTTTTAATGAACTTGTAGAAGACGTCATGGAAATTTTCATGGACGATTTTTCTATTTTTGGCGATTCATTTAAAAATTGTTTAAATAATCTTGATCGTGTTCTTCAACGCTGCGAAGACACGAATTTGGCACTCAACTGGGAGAAGTGCCACTTTATGGTCCAAGAGGGATTAGTCCTTGGGCATAAAATTTCCAATAAGGGGATCGAGGTCGATAGGGCCAAGATCGAGGTCATAGAAAAACTTCCCCCTCCTACCAATATAAAATCTATTAGAAGTTTTCTAGGACATGCAGGTTTTTATAGACGGTTTATAAAAGATTTCTCAAAAATTTCAAAACCGCTAACTCATCTTTTTTAAAAAGAATCCGCATTTAATTTCGATGACGAGTGTTTGAAAGCGTTTAACAAAATCAAAAATGAACTAATAAATTCCCCTATTTTAATCGCGCCAAATTGGTCTCTTCCGTTTGAAATAATGTGTGATGCGAGCGATTTTGCTGTAGGTGCAGTTTTAGGCCAACGGGTGAATAAACATTTCCACCCAATCTATTACGCAAGCAAAACGCTAACATCCGCACAAGCAAATTATACAACAACGGAGAAAGAATTTTTGGCAATAATTTTTGCGTTTGACAAATTTAGATAATATTTAACGCTTTCAAAAGTTATTGTTTTTACAGATCACTCCGCCCTCCGGTATTTACTACAAAAAGAAGATGCAAAGCCTCGACTGCTAAGGTGGATCCTCCTACTACAAGAATTCAATTTGGAGATCCAAGACAAAAGGGGAGCGGAGAATGTTGCGGCCGACCACCTCTCACGATTGGAGAATCCGACGGCAGGAGCACTAGTGGAGGCCGAAATTGACGACAAATTCCCTGAAGAGCGCCTCCTCGCCATCGTAAAGGTAACAACTTCTTCCACCCCTTGGTACGCGAATTTGGCAAATTAATTGGTGGGCCGGGTCCTACCGAAAGATTTTTCAAGTCAGCAAAAGAAGAAATTCTTTTTAGATTTGAAAAATTATTTTTGGGAGGACCCCTTTTTATTTCGTGTCTGCGCGGACCAAGTGGTAAGAAGGTGTATTGCGAGCGAGAAAGGCATCAAAATTTTACGGCACTGCCACGAGGGACCAACCGGTGGTCACTATCAAGCGAACCGGACCGCAAGGAAGGTACTAGAGGCGGGCTTCTATTGGCCCTTCTTATTCAAAGACGCTCACAATTTTGTGAGAAATTGCGATCGGTGCCAACGGTCAGGTAACATTAGTAACCGGGACGAAATGCCCCAAAATATTTTTCTAGAATGCGAAATTTTTGATTTGTGGGGAATTGATTTCGTATGTCCTTTGCCCTCTTCCTGTAATAATAAATATATTCTTGTTGCGGTCGATTACGTGTCTAGGTGGGCGGAAGCGCAAGCTTTTCCCACCAACGACGCGAGAGTCGTCGTACAATTTTTAAAAAAAATATTTTCACGATTTGGCACACCCCGAGCACTAATTAGTGATCGGGGCACACATTTCTGTAACAACCAACTTGCTAAAATTTTAGCAAAATATGGAGTTACACACAAGCTATCTACCGCCTACCAACCACAAGCAAATGGCCAAGTGGAGGTGGTGAATCGCGAAATTAAGAGAATTTTAGAAAAAACTGTTTCCGTTAATAGAAAGGATTGGGCTTTAAAATTAGACGACGCACTCTGGGCCTATCGGACAGCCTACAAAACTGCCATTGGATGTACGCCGTACCGGTTAGTCTATGGTAAAGCTTGTCATTTGCCGATAGAATTAGAACATCGCGCTTTTTGGGCGCTAAAATTTTTAAATTTGAATTTAGATTTAGCCTCCGAACAAAGAAAACTACAACTAAATGAACTAGAAGAATGGCGCGCGAACGCCTATGAAAATAATAAATTTTATAAGGAGCGAACTAAATTCTATCATGATAAAAAAATTAAACATCCAAAAAAATTTTCACCGGGAGATTTTGTTCTACTGTTTAACTCTAGACTTAGGCTTTTTTCGGGGAAATTAAGAACCCGATGGTCCGGTCCCTTCAGAGTAAAAGAAGTTTGGCCGTACGGGACCGTGCTTATAGAGCACCCGGAAAAAGGATCTTTTAAGGTTAACGGATAACGTTTGAAATTATACCACCCCGGCGACCCAGCGACCGGAAATATCGAAACAATGCATTTAACAAATATTTAAGAAAATGCCACTTAGTCAAGCTACGCGACGGTAAACAAAGCGCTCTTGGGAGGCAACCCAATGTTAACCTCTTTATTTTTGTCCTTCTTTTCTTGTTTGTTTTTCTAATTTAACTCTGTAGGTGTTTGACCGGCAACCTCGACTACCATTCAGGGAAGCCCTCTTTACAGTTTAGTAATTTATCTTGATTTTTAATGTCATATTTTTTTTTAGTTTTATCTTTCATACTTAGTTTTAAACATTGGGGACAATGTTTAATTTTAAGTATGGGGATGTAGCATAGCTTTCTTTGTAGTTTTACTTGAAAAAAACCAAAAAAAATTATTATAAAAAAAACTAAAATTAAATTTCTTGGAAAGGACGCTTTGGGCTTGAATTCCCATCATAGCATCTAGTACCTTGCAAACCCTTCACCGGGCAGATCTTGGGAAGTCCAAGAACAAAAAAAAATCTATTAGAAAATGTTCTTTTTATTCATCAAAACTCCCACTTGCTAAATTGTAAGTTCTAAGTAGACTGTTTTTCATATGGACTAAAAAATAATTTTGTGCTAGAATAGTTATTGAAACTTTTGAGTAAAATTGTTGACTCATGTAGTGCTCCTAGTCATATGCTTGTCTTTGAGTAGTTTTGGTGTAAAATTAAATTCTTGGCATAGATCTAAAATTGTGTTTTATTAATTTGCGTAGTAATAATTTATTTTACTTTTAAATTCGAATCCGGTCTTATCCAAAAGTAGTTTAGGTGAGTGTGTAGAAGATTGTTAGAAAGCTATTACTCAAATTGAACAAAAGGGTGTCCTTTCTCGATGTCTAGAACTTGCCCCAAGCTATTTTCGAAACATGTGCGCTTTAGGCAAATTAACTTTACGGAAATGATTTAGGCCTTTCTTTGGATAGTTTGAGCATTTGCACCCAACCTAGATTTACCACCATTGTTCACACAAATTTGAGCCTTACACCTTTATTTGATCCACCCTCATCATTTCGGCACCAAAGCTAAAAAAAGCCCAAAACCCAAATGAACACTTTGAAATTTTGAGCTAAATTGAAAAAAAAAAATTGGGTACGATTCTATGAAAAAAATTATGGGTATCAATTCAAAAAAAATGTGTTTAAATCTCAAAAAGCAATAATCTCATAATGATATGCGGCCTAGGTATGTACATGAATACTTGGAATGATCCCAATTATGAAGATTCATGATTTAAATAAAAGAGTATGAGAGTGTTTCCCCTTTGAAAAAATGCGAGTATGAGGGTAAAGCTTCATTATTTTGTGGTGGCAATCATTTTCTTTTAGCTCAAAAATTTTGTTTAAGTGGAATGCGCCTTCATGTTTATCATTGTTACCTCACCCTTAAACCCAAGCCTTAAAATGTACCCTATTTAAGTCCTAAAGATCCATAGAGTCGATTTAGTTCGAAGTGTAGTGGAGAATGTGCAAACGGGCAAGCTTATGGCCGTCGACATTGATGGATTTCTTTGGAGGCCACCCCGAACGTCTACATCTAGTAATTTAAATCTCAGCAATCACGCTATTTTCTCCCTTCACATAACTTTTTGATTGACCGTCGACTCATTTTTTAAGTAATGATAAATAATTATAACGCATTTTTGAAGTATTTCATAAATTAGCATTTATGCCAAGAACATCTTTTTACTAAAATTTCTACACATGCCAGCATAATACTTCGCATTTTACTCTCTAGTCTTCATAATTCTATCTTGCATTAATTTTTCTTACCCTTGTGAAAAATGGATTGCTCGGGACGAGCAATGAGCAAGTATGGGGGTATTTGATGAGTAATTTATTTACTCATCTTTTAGTTTAGGTTTATTATGTATTTTATATAAAATTATGTTATTTTTAGGAATTTTATCATATAAATCCTTCCATTGTTATTTCATAAGCTAACTTAAGTTTGTTTTGTGTTTTCAGGTTTTTTGGGCTATTTCAAGCAAAAAGTTAAAATTACACGCCCCAGGTCACGGGCGTGACCATGGGCGTGTAACCTACGAAATACTCTAGACCTGCTTCTGCCACTCCGGGGACGCTCCATAAAGTTTTCACCAAGTACACGCCCCAGGTCACGGGCGTGACTAAGGGCGTGACCCAATGTCACGGCCACGACCCGCAACAAGCATCCGGAGCACGCCGCCACGTCAATTAAAATTACACGCCCTCGGTCACGGGAGTGACCAAGGGCGTGACATCCAGCACACGGGCGTGACTTTTCCCGCGCCAATTTCCCGCCGAAGCTTCCCGCCAGCAGCACTTAATTGAGATTACACGCCCTAGGTCACGGGCGTGACCTAGGGCGTGACACGTCCGTAATGCCTGCATTGAAGCCAGACGGCGCCTTCTCCGCTCACAGCAAATCACGCCCCTTACACGCCCTCGGTCACGGGCGTGACCAAGGGCGTGTAACCCCAAAAATTCAGCTATTTAAAGGGAGCTTTTCCAGATGTTTGAGGACGAAAGTTTTGGAGTTCCAGCCTATTTTCTTACACTGATTTTAATCTTGTATGTCCTTTTCTTCTTGCACTTTCATTTCAAAAGCTTGTAACTCTAAATTTTCTAGTTGTAATTTCTTTTGCTAAGTAATAGAATAGTTCTTTCCCTCTTACTTGTCTTCTTATTTTCATTATGCACTTCTTCAATCTCATCATTTCCTCCATCTCTATGAGTAGCTAAACTCTATTAGTACTCGGCCGAGATGATCCAAGGGAAATATAATTCTTGATCTAAATTCTAGCTTCTCTTTCTTCCGTAGAATAATCTTGATTTATTCTTGAACTATTTTTTGGATTGAGGTTATATTATCGATATATAATTCTCATCTTTGTTTTCGCAATCTTATAACCGAGAAGTTTCGATTCGAATCGATCATTTCAAGAATAAGAGAGTTGAATGCACCCCTCAAGCGAGGATGACATAATTCTCCCGGATTGGAGTCGAACTACGATAAGGCGAGTCTTAGATCTTGATTCTAGAAGGAAAGTTCGTTGATCAACTAAACTCAGTTAAGCGTATCCTCGAGAGAGGTGCGTTCATAAATCGGGAACCTCCACGGTCAAGTATTTTCATGAGAGATTTAGAAGTGGTTCTTTTTTATATTTTATTTTCCCGAGGTGATTCAAGGTTGAGTACTAACCTTTAACTCATTAATTTAATTAAGCTATTTCTCTTTCTCGCAACCAACCAACAACAAGTTTTATTCGATAAAATAATAGAGATTTTCCGAAGTAAGAGTATTCAACCGCCCCGAGTCTAATACGACCTTGTTTTAACAACCTATACTACATTCGATACGGTACACTTGCCGTTATCGTTTGCAAGCATAGTTTTGTCCATCACTTTTCTTGAGAGAAACTTATCAGTCGATGTGGCTTGACTGCAACTTGAAGAACATAGATTGAGCATTTTTGTTCTCCTTTTTTTTCTTTCTTCTTCACCGCAGTTTTTACTGTTGTATTGCTCGGCGGAAAAAAACTTTTTCGTTTGTTTTTTCTCTCTTTCTTCTAGGGCAACCACTGTTCCCTTTTATAGGATGGATGTGCTGCATAACGGTCACATATGATGCCCTTTGCTGTCAGACGCCCATCCCTCAAGAGCATGGGCTGATTGGACAATCAGGCGGCGACATTAAATGCTGACAGCGCATTCGGCTACTTTTGAATTTGTCTCGACGATATTTCCATTGTTATGACGACATGGATAATATCTAGACGACAGGACTTTGTCGATGCCGTGAACAACTCTCTTCTTCAATTCTTCATCAGATAGTGATATCTCGATGATACTAGACATCACTTCTCCATTTGATCTTAAGACGACACGAAGTCATCAAGCTGATATCGGCGAGAACTCCTTGTCTGCACAATGTCGCTTAGACCAACTTATCTTGTCAACGACATGAATGATATCATGTCGACAAACTATACTTCAGCAACAGCTTGTCTTCAAATGACCTTCTTCAGTCTTCTCGATGTCACACCTTCTTTATGACGATGTCAATCGCCATCAGTCTCACTTAGCTTTTCCGACGACAAGGCTTCTTCTTGATGATATCTGTTCTTCCTTGGCCTTATCGACGTCAAGCCTTCTTGTCAATGATTTTGTCAACATCTTTGAGTATTTTTCTTTATCTCGACATTCTGATATCGTCGTGTAGATGTCACAGCGATATCACCACTTTGCCTTGCTCTGCATATTCTTGACGACATGTCCAGTCCATTTCGACGACATTGTACTTGTGTTTTCCTGAGATTATGAACTAGAGATGTGATCAAAAACAAGGTGAAGTTTTCTTGACTTGGTGAATTCTTCAAATCAGGAATCATGAGGACAAGATTACCAACAGAGGCAAGGATTTCAGGTGTACACGGATGCGTCATACCAAGGGATGGGTGCCGTTCTGATGCAAAACGGGCACGTGATAGCGTACGCTTCCCGCCAGTTGAAGAACCATGAACGGAATTACCCGGTGCATGACTTGGAGATGGGAGCAGTTGTATTTGCTCTAAAAATCTGGCGACACTATCTCTATGGCATTCACTGCGACATATTCTCAGATCACAAGAATCTGAAGTACGTAGATACGCAAAAGGAGTTGAACATACGGCAGAGGCGATGGGTGGAATTCTTATCAAATTATCAGTACACGATGCATTACCAACCAGGGAAGGCGAATGTAGTAGCACATGCAATGAGCAGGAGAGCTACCACGTCAGGAGCAGAGCCCAAGTTGATGGCCAAGGAACTGGTATGGATGTTCGAGGACATGTGGATCTCCTTAGTATCTGAGGACGATCCAGAGTTATACGATGAGTACTTTGTGGCGATGGGTGCCACATATGATATTCGGGACCGCATCGGGGAAGGTCAAAGGCAGGATGCCAAGCTAGAGCCGATATTCAGGGCCTTGGAGGCAGACTCAACCAGAGACTATTCAATCAAGGACGTCTTGTTGAGTTTTAGAGGCCGAGTGTATATACCGGCAGGGAGCTGGATTCGGGAGGATATTATGACAGAGGCTCATTGCAGTAGATATTCCGTACACCCGGGTATCACCACGATGACAGCGGATATGAAGAGGACCATGTATTGGTCGGGTATGAAGAAGGACATCACCTATTTTGTGACCCACTGCGAGTCTTGCCAACTCGTGAAGGCGGAGTGCCGGAACCCATTCGGATTATTGCAGCCACTCCTAGTACCGGAGTGGAAGTTCGATGACATCGCGATGGACTTTATACACGGTCTTCCCCGATCTCATGCGTGGAATGACTCGATTTGGGTGATCGTCGACAGATTGACGAAGGTGGCCAGATTCATTCCAGTCAGGGAGGACGCTCCAGTCGGTATTTTAGTACGGAGGTTCATGGAGCAGTTTGTTCAGTATCATGGTGTACATAGGACGATCATGTCGGATCGGGATGGACGATTTATGTCAAGGGAGTGGAGAGCAGGGCGGGCCTACCTAGGCACCCGGTTGACATTTATTATAGCACGACATCATATGGTAGAGTTCCAGGTGGGAGATTGTGTTTTCTTGAATATACGTCCGATGCATGGAGTCTCGCGGGTTTGCGGGCGGAAGAAGCTCAGTCCTAGATATATGGGGCCTTATAGGATCCTGGAGCGGATCGGCCCCTTGGCTTATAGACTGGAGTTACCGCCGGAGTTAGAGGGACTGCATGACTTTTTCCATGTCTCCTCACTTAGTGTTAGGAATCTTGCCCACATGATTCCTGATTTGAAGAAGTCACCAAGTCAAGAAAACTTCACTTTGTATTTGATTACTTCTCTAGCTCATAATCTCAGGAAGTTAAAGGAATGTCGTCGAGAAGAATAGGAGATATCGTCGACAAGTATGCTTGTCATCATGATGATGAACAAAGCAAACGCTGAGACTTGGCGAGTTCGTCGAACGCAGAATGCAATTCGTCGAACGCAGAATGCAGTTCGTCGAACGCAGAATGAAGTTCGTCGAACGAAGAGAAAGGATGGAAGCAAAGACCGAGACTTGGTGAGTTCGTCAAACGAAGAATGAAGTTCGTCGAACGCAGAGACGGGATAGAAGAATGAAGTTCGTCGAACGCAGAATGAAGATCGTCGAACGCAGAGAAGACATGAAGATATCAAAGGAAGGAATGTCGTCGAGAAGATGCAGAATCGTCGACATCAACAGAGTAGCCTTGTCGTCGAGAAGAACAGACATCGTTGTAAAGAAGGCATGACGTCAAGAAGACTGAAGAAGGACAGCTGAAGACAAGCAGTTGCTAAGGCATAGTCTGTCGACATGATATCACTCATGTCGTCGAAAGAACATAGTGATTACAACGACAGTCTGCAAGAAAGAAGATCACGATGACACAGTCAGAGATTGCTGATGCGCAATTTCAGCACTGCTAATTAGCAAGCACGAAATGCAATACGACGACAGTGCACCGGTCGCTCAAGTAATAAAATAGGGAGGGACTCCCCGAATATCATTCTCAAAGGACCGCAAGTTGGGTAGTATGATTTGCTCAAACTGGAAATTAGTTAAAAGGACAACTAAGTAACAACAGGGGGGGTTGTGATTTGGATTCCTATGCTATTGCAAAATGAAGAGAAATGCGGGTCGAAAAGCACCGCTTCGCAAGGTGTGGGTGAGTGCAGCGGCCGCGATGCCGCGCTTCGGTAAGCGGGTGGAGTGGCCACAGTGCGAGGTTTTGTGAGGGTCGTATTCACCTCTTCACTAACATCACCACTAGCAATCGCTAGATGGCTTCACGCACAAACAACCTAGGCTATCACAACAACAAAAGGGCTACTCTTGCCACCACATCATCATTGCACATGAACACATGCAAAAATGGTGTGCTAACTCGAAGGAGGCTGTCACCGCTCCAACGATCTTCAGCGCTTCTATGGTCTCCTCGGCGAGGAATGCTTGAGCTAGTGGCGGAGAAAGCTTGCAAATGCTCCCGAATGGAGGAATGATGAAGGAGATCGCCGGAGAAGGTCTCCTGTTGTCTCCTACGGTGGAAGGGGTGAAAATGGCGGGATTCCCGGCTTTTCCCGCGAGGGGGATCGAGCTCTCCGTCTCTCCTCTGATGGCAGCAGCAATTCCTGCTTTAAATACTAAACAGGCAGAATTTTGGTCACGCACGGTCGAACGCACGACCGTGTGTTGCCCGTGCGTTAATTAAAGATAAAAGTTGGCGTGAAGATGAAGCTGCGCCGCCCGTGCGATTTACTCACGCATGGGAAAATTTGCCCGTGCGTCAAAACGCACGGGTAAATTCAGAAATAGCTAAAAACAGAAGAAACAGGAGGCCGTGCGTTTTACTCACGCACGGGCGATTCCGCCCGTGCGTCAAAACGCACGAGTAAATTTAGATCGATCATTTTCTGCCCAGATCAGAGCGCACGACCTCAACAGCCCGTGAATCAAGGAAAACGCACGACCGTGCGTTTCACACAGTAATGAATTCTGGGAGAAAACTGGATACAAGATAATCCGGCCACCTGCATACAAGATAAAATAGCTGGGAATACACCTCCAGCACCAGATAAACATATTGATATGGAAGGGGAGCACCATGTGCTTACCCCCAATGACAAGGTGTGCAAATGCACACCGAAACGGGCCTAAGAGTGCACCTAGCAAGGAATAACAAATATGAATGAACACATGCCTAAAGTGTAGTGCATAAACTAGATAATCGGCCCAGATGAGTCCATAAATGTGTATATAAATGAGACTCATCACACCCCCAGACTTAACCATTTGCACGTCTCGGGCAAACTACTCAGCTCTCCGTCGGAACAATTGGATGTTAGCGTGAGTTTGAGCGGTAGAGACCTATGCGAAGTCGAGTGCGCACGTGCATAGAAATACATTAGAATAGAATTAAACTTAAGATTATATCTAACTATTTCTAGAACAGTAGTTCGAAATTTACTTTACTTGGATGGTGAATCCCGGTGAATCTTTCAGTCGCGCAAAAGGGTAAATAACATGACTAATGAGTAGAGTATTACTCGAATTGAAGCTCGGGACAAACTCCTAAGAAATCCATCAAAGTCGGTGTCCATAGGCTTGCACGTTCGCACTCTCTCTACTACATGAGACGACTCGTATCTAAAATCAATAGGACTTATGGGTTAGGATTGGGCTTAGGTTGAGTTTAGGCTAGGTAAGTAGAAGGACGATGGGAATCGCATTCAACACAACCTGAGCACTCAAGAAAATTACAATCACCAATACAATATTTTCAAGAATTACACAACACCCCCAGACTTCAACTGAACCCTAGGTGCGTGCTAAGCCAAATATAAATTGAATTTGTCGAGAGAATATTATTTTTGCACAACTTTTTTTTTCTTTTCTCTTTTCGACAAAATAACTTTTACATGCTAAAAAATACAGCTCCTTTAGCTAAATCAAATATGCCATGCACAACAATGATGACACCAAATGCGATTGAAAAAGAAATTTCTTTCAGCTCAAAGGTTGGTGCGAAAATAGGTTCGGCCGTATGGCTTTGGTGAAATTTTAGTGGAGCTAAACAAGGAGGAAAGGTAGGCTCAAGTGGGCTTGCAACGGTGATTACGTAGGTAAGGATTTCAAAAGCGCAAAACGGATCAAGAAATGGCCTATATCACAATTTATAACGGGTACTTTCAACGCAATCGTTTCAAGAGTCGCCTAGTGCAAGTTCTATCCACCGAGAAATGTTGTCCTTCCTTCTGACCCTAGTAATAAGCTACTACTAGTCTAGCTACACTCGACCTTATGCTACCGTTGGATTCACCGGATTCACCACTAAAGTAAAATAAATTGTAGCTACTATAATAGAAATAATTAAATTATAACTCTGAATTTTATTCTACTCTAATTGAATTTCTAGGCGTGACGGGGGCACTTGACTAGAGCACTACTCGAGTCAACATTTTTCTCTACTCCTCACTCATACGCTAACAATCCAATTCTTACGAGAGGGGAACCTCGCAGCGATACCCAAAAAGCACGTGTGATCAAGTGCGCGTGAACTAGGTGCAAGTGTATGCAATGTGTGCAACAAAATACAAATCCTAACTCAGCACATTCTAACATATCATGCAAAGTGTGTGCACGTGTACCGATCACTCTCTCCCCCAAACTTGATCAACACCAACTAGAATAAACAATTCAAAAATAAGTAGGAAAGGGGTAGAGTTGACCTACGCTCATAGAAGAGCATGCCAGAAGTGCGGTAGTTCCAACATTAAATTTTTCACTTTCCTCACCCTCCACGCGAGAGCTTCCACCTATGATGTTAGCAAAAAGGCAATAACAAAACATAAAAGGAATTAAAAGGCAAACAAAACCACATGGTCCCCATGGGTTGTCTCCCAAGAAGCCCTTTTGTTTAACGTCCTTAAAGGTGTACCAAATACCTGTATTAAGCATTGTTCACAGAGCAGAAAATTTGGAGAAAAGTTTCACAAACGCATATCACAGCATAAGAAAAGAACATCAGCTATACGTGCTTTTGTAGTGCAAGTCTCCAGTGGCTCGTAGGCTAGAGGTGAAAGCTTTAGGGCTAAAATTGGTGTTACCCAATTTTTTCTAGCCTCTGCCATCTTGCCACTGAAAGCAGTGGAGCGTGCACCACGCAATTTTCTTTCTTGCTTCAGTTTCTCCACGGTAGGAGAGCGCCAGCGTTGGTAGTCGTCAGATTTTCCCACCTTGGTGGTGGGTGGCATCACTCCCGTTACCGCAGTGGCAACTGGGTCAGCCCAAGAGACCGACTGTTTAAGAAGCTTAATACAAGATTTCTTGTTAAATAAAGATGGGACATTGTCCCGAGTTAAGTTCTGCTTAGCGGGTTCAGAAACGAGACTCTCCTTCCTCTCTGGGTAACATTCCTTTCGCAAATCTACTTCTTCTTCTTTTTCGCATGATTGCTTCTCATCCTTTTCTTCTTCCGACGATGCTATTTCAACCCTGATTCCTGCATCACTAAGAGATTTATCAGAAATACTTTGGGGAGAGCGAGACAAAGTTTCTGTCACAATCTTGGGGCAAGTAGGAATGACAACTCTCCCAGCAGAGAAATCCAAAGTGGCACCACTCTCTTTCAAGAACGGCACTCCCAAGATGGGGATAGATTTATTCTCCTGGGGTCCGAATACTTGAAAGTCAGAGACCACCACCGTCCCCTCAACCATGACTTCAACATTCTTCACTTCTCCCTCCGACTGAATAATGGTCCCATTAGCAAGCACAAAAGACTTCTGATCATCCGTGTTCATTTCGAGTTGCAATTTGGCAACGTCTTGCAATGCAAGGACGTTGCGGGATGAACCAGAGTCACATAGGGAAGCAGTTTGGAAATTATTAATAGAACAAGTGATTACTAATTTGCTTGGGTTAACCACTTCCGTATCGGTAAGACCCTTCCCTTGAGTGATAAGATTTTTTTCCGTATTGCTGGGAAGGGCCCCTTGCGAACGCTCGGTTAACAATTGAGCCAATTGGCCCAATTGCGTCTCCAAGCTTCGCATGGACGCGGTTTGGTTAACCATATTCGAGTTCACGGCATGCATACACCTTTCCATCATTTCCTCAAGGTTGCTCTTCTTAGGAGCTGGAGCACCTTGATTATAACTCGGTTGAGGCGGCCACGGTTGGCTACCGGAGGCTTGAGCATCGAATTGATCCGAAACCCCTTTCCATCGTTGGCCTGGAACGTTTTGTTTCCATGAGAAGTTCGGATGACTTCTTACGCCTGAGTTATAGGTATTATTAAACGGTGCTCCATGATTTTGATCATTAATGTAATTAACGCTTTCGTCAAAAGAGACTTCGGTAGGTTGCTCACCTGTGGGGCACTCATATGCATGATGCCCTGGGTTTCGGCAACCTTGACATGAGATCATCTTTACTGAGGCCGAAGGGATGGTAGGCCTCTTTAGCAGCATGGTACTTTCAGTAGGTGCACCAGACGTGTTCACCTCAAAGAATCCCCGAGCGTTCCTTGGAGCATTTCTTCCAGCAGTCCAAAAGGAGCGATGAATGGCAGTGTCTTGGACAATCCATAATGCCTCTTCGCGGGTGTGGTTCATCAAGTTCCACCTGCAGCAGCATCAATCATGGCCCTGTAGTTAGGCTCAATAGCAAAATAAAAATTTTCTACTATGGTCCATGGTTGCAGCTCATGATGGGGACATTTCCTGAGAAGGTTCATGAACCTCTCCCAAGCTTCTGAGAGAGCCTCCCGATCAAGCTGTTGGAAGGTTGCAATTTCCCGCAGCAAGTTTACAACTTTATCGACAGGATGGAACTTCGCCAGAAATTTTTCTTGCAGAGCGTCCCAAGTGGTAGCTGTGCCATGTGGTATCGTGTGGAGCCACGCCTTTGCTTTGTCACGTAGAGAGAAAGAGAACAACCTGAGCTTCACCGTCTCGTCAGCCAGCCCTGTGTACCGAAATGTCCCGCAGATTTCTGCGAATTCAACCAAGTGAAGATGGGGGTCTTCACTGGCTAACCCAGAGAATTGGGCCTGGTTGCGGATCATGTTCAGGATAGCCGGCTTTATCTCGAAGTTGTTGTTGGTGATAGCTGGGCCAAATCCAGTGTACACACTCCCAACAGTGGGTGTAGTGTAATCTCTCATATTCCTGGGTCATGGCCTAGCCACTTCATTCTCGTCAGCTACCTGACCCACGACTGGTACATTTCCCACTCCAGGTTCAGCCTGATTTTCATTAACATCCATGGTGGCAACAACACAGAGACGCGCCCGGAGGTTACGCTCTATTTCAGGGTCAAATGCCGCGCACTCGCCGGGATCTCTTCTATGCATACACATTCTTCAACACAAAAGAAGATAATAAAAAAAATACCTTAAAACAAATTTCCAAAGAAAAACAAATCATACACGCTTGCAGTCCCCGACAACGGTGCCAAAAACTTGATGCGCAATTTCAGCACTGCTAATTAGCAAGCACAAAATGCGATACAACGGCAGTGCACCGGTCGCTCAAGTAATAAAATAGGGAGGGACTCCCGGAATATCGTTCTCAAAGGACCGCAAGTTGGGTAGTATGATTTGCTCAAATCGAAAATTAGTTAAGAGGACAACTAAGTAACAACGGGGGGAGGGGGGGTTGTGATTTGGGTTCCTATGCTATTGCAAAATGAAGATAAATGCGGGTCGAAAAGCACCGCTTCGCAAGGTGTGGGTGAGTGCAGCGGCCGCGATGCCGCGCTTCGTTAAGCGGGTGGAGTGGCCACAGTGCGAGGTTTTGTGAGGGTCGTATTCACCTCTTCGCTAACATCACCACTAGCAATCGCTAGATGGCTTCACGCACAACAACCTAGGCTATCACAACAACAAAAGGGCTATTCTTGCCACCACATCATCATTGCACATGAACACAAGCAAAAATACATAATATTAACCTAACATGTGGTCATACAACATCACAAAGAAAGTACAAGCATCAAGGGTCAGAGAGGACCACAAAGAAGATGTCACCGAGTCTTGGGTTCTCGGCCGGAATGAGAGGTTGTCGGGCTCTCTCCGGGCTCGGCCCTCAGATGGTGTGCTAACTCAAAGGAGGCTGTCAACGCTCCAATGATCTTCAGCGCTTCTATGGTCTCCTCGGCGAGGAATGCTTGAGCTAGTGGTGGAGAAAGCTTGCAAATGCTCCCGGATGGAGGAATGATGAAGGAGATCGTCGGAGAAGGTCTCCTCTTGTCTCCTACGGTGGAAGGGGTGAAAATGGCGCGATTCCCGGCTTTTCCCCCGAGGGTGATCGAGCTCTCCGTCTCTCCTCTGATGGCAGCAGCAATTCCTGCTTTAAATACTAAACAGGCAGAATTTTGGTCACGCACGGTCGAACGCACGACCGTGCGTTGCCCGTGCGTTAATTAAAGATAAAAGTTGGCGTGAAGACGAAGCTGCGCTGCCCATGCGATTTACTCACGCACGGGAAAATCCACCCGTGCGTCAAAACGCACGGGTAAATTCAGAAATAGCTTAAAATAGAAGAAACAGGAGGCCGTGCTTTTTACTCACGCACGGGCGATTCCGCCCGTGCGTCAAAACGCACGAGTAAATTCAGATCGATCATTTTCTGCCTAGATCAGAGCGCACGATCACAACAGCCCGTGCGTCAAGGAAAATGCACGACCGTGCGTTTCACACAGTCATGAATTCTGGGAGAAAACTGGATACAAGATAATCCGGCCACCTGCATACAAGATAAAATAGCTGGGAATACACCTCCAGCACCAGATAAACATAGAGAAATGGAAGGGGAGCACCATGTGCTTACCCCCAATGACAAGGAGCGCAAATGCACACTGAAACGGGCCTAAGAGTGCACCTAGCAAGGAATAACAAATATGAATGAAAACATGCCTAAAGTGTAGTGCATAGACTAGATAATCGGCCCAGATGAGTCCATAAATATGTATATAAATGGGACTCATTAATTGCATATCATCGTATATGCAGAAACGATGGGATTTCTCGTATCGTCGAGATACCAGCATCAAAGGCAGAAGCTAGAAGACTTGAATATTCACCAAGGCCTAAGGCATCGACAAAGTCCTGTCGTCGAGACATTATCCATATCGTCGTGATGCTTTCAGTATCGGAAGAAGCTGAAAATGTCGTCGAGACGGAATTCAAATGTTGCGGGCGGGTTGTCAGCAATTAATGTCGCTACCTGATTGTCCAATCAGCGCGTGCTCTTAAGGTATGGGGCGTCTGACACTTAAGGAACTTTTTCAAAAGACCGTTGGGAGCCTCGCAGTCTTATAAAAGAGATAAGAGGGTTCCCTAAAGAAAAGATCGATCAATAAGAACTTACGCATACAGCAAATATAACAAGAAAAAGCATCGTAAAGAAAGAAAGAGAAAAGCAAGAATCAGTCGTTTGATCGACTGATAAGAAGTCGTTCCTCATCAGGCTAGGAGAAGAAATTGAAGAAGAACTGCACATTCAAGATCTGAATCAGAGACATCTTCTTCAACCTCAAGTTGTCGATCTTCATCAGGAAGAAGAAACAGTGTTCGTTACTATAAACCTTTATTGTTGTAAGGCTTGAGGGCCTATCCGTCTAGCTTGAGGGCTGGAGAGCTGTGAGGCTTGAGGGCCAGGGCAGCGGACTTGCGGGTCTGATACTGTCTAGCTTGAGGGTTGGAGAGTTGTGAGGCTTGATGGCCAGGGCAGTGGACTTGCGGGTCCGATCTTGTCGAGCTTGAGGGCTTGGGTGTATTAAGGGCTTGCGGGCTTGGTTGTAGGCACAGGACTTGCAGGTCTGTATTATATAGGGCTTGAGGGCCTGAGTGTCGAGCTAGCGGGCTTAGGTGCAGTAGGGGCTTGCGGGCCTAGGCTATAGGACTTGCGGGTCTGTGTTGTAAGGCTTGCGGGCCTGAAGTTTTGGCGGAGTTTGCCGAGCCTAGCACACTGCTAGGTGGGCGCAGAGGGACAGAGGACTACTCAAGACACCCGGTCGTGAGGAACCTCTATATATCTTGTGTCGTCTGATGTGATTTTATTGTGCAATACTTGTGTGCTTTGTTTGAGTAATCATAAATCGCACTAATATTTTGGAAAAGAAGTAAGATCACCTAACCCCCCCCCCCCCCCCCCTCTCTAGGTGAACGTTCCATTAACAACACTTAGGAAGGCACTACTTTGGCCAGAGCAACATATATCTACTACGGAGGGGCCAGTAGCTACTGATCGATCGGTTCACATGGAGCCGGTTCGGATAGACGACACGGAGTTGCGAGTCTTGCGGCGCAAGAAGGTTCCGCTGGTCAAGGTCCTGTGGAGGAATCATGGACAAGAGGAGAAAACCTGGGAGCCACTGCACTTGATGCAGCAAAAGTACTCGGAGCACTTTACGACAGTTATAATTTAGCTTTTGGGATGTTACATTTCCTTACTTACACTAGAAACCCTGTAGGCTTAACCTGAATTTCGAGGACAAAATTTTTAATTTTATGTATTGGGATTTGTAACATCTCCCAAACAACTAGACCCTTAGATGACTTTGTCAGGACTAGGTCATGACAAAACCATAGGAAGAGCTTAAGATCATGTGAGCTTAGGTGAGAAGGAGAAAAACCCCAGTGGTCTCCAAATAGCAGTTTTTAGATACCAAGCCTAGGATTGGACTTTAGGGCCTCACCATGGAATCCCTGACCCCACCATGGAATCCCTAACCCATTAGGTGTCTCCTTGGAGCACTAGGGACCCACTGGGGCCAACCAAAGAGGCCAATTTGACCAAAGTCAACCCTAACCCTAGTTTGGTCATTGTAACTTAAATTAGGGCCAATTGGCCTCCACCATGTCAAATTGACCTTACCCCTACCCTTATGAAGATGTTAGGGACCTAATGGACCAAAATGCCCCATCATGGGACCTCCAATTTGGCCAATTTAACCTAAGTCAACCCTTGCCCTAATTTGGTCAAAAGTGCCCTATTATGGGGCAATTCACCCTCACCTTGCCAAATTGACCCTAAACCTTCCTAACCCTTGAGGGAGTCCAAGGTTTCACTACCCACCCATTGTGTTAAACCCAAATGGTCAATTTGACCAAAGTCAACCTTGTCCTAAGTTAGGTGAAAATGACCTAATTTGCCCAAATTTAACCCAATCCATTTGGGCTAGACCCAACTAAAGTGGTCCACCACCTAGTGGGCTTGGTAATTACTGAAATTACCACTCAAATTCTGTAAATGATAATTAGGAGAGAGAAAATGGAGGTTTCCCCCAAATTGGAGAGAGAGGGAGAACATTCATGGTGATTGAATGCATTTGACCCTTCAATCCTCCCCCAATTGTTGAGCATTCACCTCCCCCTTCAGTTACAAACAGAATCCTGAGGTTTCCATGGCTAGGGGAGCTGAATCAGGGGAGAATTAAAGGTGGCCGAAATCACCATTAATGGTGATAATGGCAATTGATGCCATGTCTCCTCCCCTCCCCCAATTGATCTCTTTAACATCTTCATAGGTCGGAAAGGAGTGAAACCCCCCTCTTCCCTGAAGAACTCGAGCTCTCCAAGTGCAAATCGGCATGGCACCAAAAGCTCCACCACCAGTAATGGCGAATCGCCGGAATACGGGAAACCAGGCCACGAAGCAGGTCTGATCCGCCTCCTCTCCCATAGTGCTAGATCATCATCTAGATTGGGGCTTGATTCGATCCAAATCGGGCTCGAATCAAGCTTCCGATAGGACTCGTTTCGAGCCCTTTTTCCCCATAAAAACTCCTCACTCTGGCCACCTCCGGCCGGCCAACCATCCCCAATCGCCAGCCACCACCTCAACGAAGGTGGTGGTGGCATTGGTCGGCCGGGGCGATGCTCAGTGTTGGACATGTGTGTCACATCCCTTTGTTTGAGAATAACAAATCCCAAATTGTTTTTGATCTTGCTTGTCGTGTGTTTATAGTGTGCAAGAACTATAAGTGCAATACTCCACAGGTAGAAAGCAGCTGAATTCAAACATCTGGAAGAATGCACTACCACCAGCGTTAGAGCTACCGCCAGGCGCTAGCTCAGGTTCCATTTGACGAATTTTCCTGTGTTCGACGAAAAATCTGTTCGACGAAAATTTCCGTTCGACGAACTTGAAGCTCTGTTCGACGGAAAATTTTGTTCGACAAAAATTCCATTCGATGAAAGTTTATTCTGCCATGCCGCCGACGGTTTCGCAACCGCTACCGCTAGCGCTAGCGCTACCGCCAGGCGCTATCTCAAGTTCGTGCACAGTGCCACGCCGCCGACAGTTTCGCAACCGCTCCACACGAACGCTACCGCAGGCGCTAGGAGCTACCACATGCACTATCTTTAAGTTCTATAAATTGATGGGCTCTTTCTCGTTTTGGTCAATCCATCCCAGAGATATTGCTAGGGCCACAATTCTATTGCTGTTATGCTGCCGAAGATGGATCTCCCACTAAAAGCTTAAGGAGATTTCTGGAGGAGGACTACGTCACGCTACATCTGAAGGACGATCGCTTCGACCTCGCTCATGCTACAGCGATCCTTCATCCTCATCTTCAGAAATCTCATATAGGGAGTTTTTATTATTGTTATCTTTTTTTTTTCATTCCATACTTTCATTGTAACCGTTTAGTTAATTCGCCTTGTGTTGGCGACTAGGTCTGGGTAGGACTTAGGGGGGAATTCGCCTTGTGTTGACGACTAGTTCTAGGTGATTAGATCTAGGGGGATCGAGGCAATATCCGGGAAAGGATTGGCTAGAGCAGCTTGAGGCCTTATCCGGGGAAGGATAGGCTAAAGCCAACCGGTTTGTGGGGATACAAGTCGGTATAGAAAAGGAGAAGATATTTACATTTGTACGCCTCCGATTTCTAGCGATATGGAAATCAAATTTATGTAAACACTTTTTTTCATATAATATAATCATGTCTCTTTTGTGTTTACTTGATTTATATCATTTGGCATAATTTATAGAATTGCAAATTACAATTGTTTCCTTCTTTAAGATAAATTGTTATTTTGTTCTAATTTTCTCTAAAAAATTTAGTAAAAATTTACAAAGAATTTTATTCCATTATTCACCCCCCCCTCCTCTAAGGGCGCCGTAAGATCCAACAAGTGGTATCAGAGCCAGGTTATTCCAAACGGTTTAAAAACCAGGAATAATGGCGTCTCATGATCTCGCTTCTACTAGTGGGGGAAACTTTCTTATAAATAAAAAATCTTTAGCACCACCTTTATTTGAAGACAAAAATTATAATGGGTGGAAATTTCTTATGGAAAATTTTCTTAAATCTTTGGATATTAAAGTACGGAATATTACAATTAAAATGCCCCCAAGTATTTTAAATAAAAATGAAATGTTTTTAAATGCCAAATCTATGAATATTCTATATTGTGCATTAGATCAAAATATTTTCAAACTTATTTATACACTTCCTACTGCTTATGAAGTTTGGAAATTTCTTGAGAATACTTATAGTCTTCCTTCCACAGATGATGAACAAGAGCAATTCCTTATGGATCCAAGAGAAGAAACTGATGAGGACTTATGCTTGGAGAAAGAAGAACACAACGTCACAGTATTGGACTCATTTGTTGGCTACACATCAAGCAAAAGAGAAGACGGAAATTCAACTATGGAAGAGGAATGCAAAGAAGATGTCAAAGGAATCGTTGGTCCAAATCTTGCCTCATCCCATAGCAATGTAAGAAAATCAAAAATTCCTCTTTTTGTAACAAATTCCATTTCTACATCTCGTATGCTTAAAATTGCCAAACGTAAAATTTTAAAGTTAAAAATTGCTAATTCCAAATTATGTTTAGAAAATAAATCTTTAAAAGCAAACGATAACGTAGAATCAAATATTGATGTGATAAATTCTCTTTCATGCTCTTTATTTAAAATTCATATTCCTTGTTTTGATTACAATTTATTAAAAAGAAAATTCAAGGAAATTGGGCTCTTATGTTCTAAAAGGCATAATGAAATTTTGATAATTGAAACTGATGCTTTAACTTTTAAGTTAAGACAATTAAAATCTTTTGTTGAAAAAGTTCTAATTTCTAGTTATGTCATTCATCATAGGATTTTGAATAACAAAGATAAATTAACTTACAAAATCATTTCTAACAAGGATCATTTTCACACATCAACTCAAAAGGAGTTTAGTTTCAAAAGGAATTATGATCCTCACAAAATTCGTAAGAGTCACTATTATAGGTCTCAATATATTTTCAATCATGACTCATATTTAAAAACTCTTTTTCATGAAAATCAAACTACAAAATAAAATCCTTCGTATTATAAGAGTATGTCTATAAGAAAGAGTGGAAATGAAAATCATTAAAATAAGAATCAATCTTTTAAAACATATTGTAACCCACTCTTTCAACAATCACTTCTAAAGAAAGAAAATCACTCTTATTAACTTTCAAAGAATCCATGTAATAAAATTCATTATGATTATCAACATCAATCTATTTTGAAAAATAATTTGAATAAACATAAATCACAAATGAATTATTTTTCAAACAAATATAATCATATAAAGATGTCACATAATCATAATATGAATTTAAAAGATAAACAACCAAGATATGAATGGAGACCCTTAAAGAAAAATGACACATCAACTTTAATTGAAAAGGCCCATTTATCCTTGTCTCCTAAAAAATTATCATGCTTATTTGGGTACCCAAAGGAACCCTTACACATGGTCAACTTTGGATACCTAAATCTCTTATCATTTAGTATCTTCCAAATGCATGAAGTAGAAACTATTAAGAAAATAAAATATCATTACTCTACTTCATGATATGCTTATTGTCTCTTTTCTTTTGTTTATTTTTTTATTATTATTTTGAACAAACATGCTATGATCACTTTATATTTCATGGGATATGACTTACACATTTTAAGCCTTATATTTAACAAATCAAATTGAATTAAAATCGAACATTAAGTCATATATTTTTCAAAGTGATCTATCTCTCATATTTGATTGTTCTTTATCCATTTAAATCCTTTACCATTAATTGTCTTGAATTATCATTATAAATTGAATATTGAAATTATTATCAAGACTATTGAAACTATTTTAAAGATTGGATTTAAATGGTTTATTAAAGGGCTTAAACTAAAAATTAAAATGCGCAACATTTTTTGATTCTTTTCTATTTTTGTTTGCTGCATATGATAGCCCTTATAATGAAGAATATTATCTAGAACAATTGAATACATAAATTCATCTAAACGCATGTTTAATCTTTCAAAAATGCGAGTTTACGATCAAAACTTCAAACAGCCATATTTTTTGATCCGCTCATCCGATTTTCGCGTTTAATATATTTTCGGAAAGAGCACAGAAATCTCCATCCATCGGCGAACTAGGCTTGCCCATTTGAGTTCGTTTGGTGCTATCTATTTGCCCAATTTCAACTCTGTTTTCAAAAGCTATCTAAGTTTGCTTAATTTGGAAATTTCTGTGTTTATGGATTTTTCATCACATGCTATCCTTAGTATAATTGTTTCATATATTAATTTAGATATTATGTGTGTGATGTGTGTCACCAATGTTTGCATGTAATTTAGACTTTAGAATCATCTTGTATCATTAAAATCAAATCAAAAGTTTAATCATTTCATTCTAGGTCTAAAGAAAATTAATTTGAAAACTTCTCATATTACATATCACCATTAATCCTATGTAATAACATTGCATTCAAACTCATCATCCTAGCATCACTTCTTAGTTTATGCTTAAATTTATATGCTAGGTATAACATTTACAATGTTATTCAAATATCATGATAACTTTGTGATTTGAAATCATAATAGAATACTAAAATTCCAACGAACACATAGTTTATGGATTAATCATTAGAATATATATGAATATTGTATCATGAATCATATATTATCATGCAAAACCAAAGATCAATAAATTCAATTATTGAAAGCAATCTTATAAATTTCAAAACTTTATATATGTGATCTTTGTCTTTTATATGATTAGATGGTCATCATTTGTTTTCTAGACTCACAAATCAAACATGCTTATTTAAAAGAAAATCACCAAATCATTTTGTCATAAGTCTAGAAGAATAGGAATTTACATACATCATGATGATCTAACATATATTCTATGCAAAATTCTCTATAATCATAAATCCTAATTCATGTTCTATCAAGAAATATCTCAAATCAATAATAAGAATTATGAATCTTATGATAAAAATTTGAATAATGTTTTTATTTACATTAATTGGTGTATGGATATGCTTTGATATTGATTGCATGTATCTCACATATATCTAGATTCTAGAATCAACTTAGGAATAATAAAGATACATCAAATTTAATCATCACTCTATTCTAGATCTATAATTTGAAACTCTATTTTGGAATACATGCAATATTGATATTAATCTTATGACATGACATTAAACCTGAAACTCATCTTACTAGCTTTATAATTTATTGAATATTATTAATTGTTCTAGTTATCTCATATCGTCATCTCATAAAAGTAGAAAAACTATGCGGCTTTATATTAACTCATCACATTAAACAAAACCCATAGTTTATAAATCAACCCATAGTTTAAAAAGCATAGGTTATCCAAGGATTATTCACCTATGACTTCATATCTCACAATAGAGGGGGCGTAAGGTTGTATGCATTAGAAACCTAACCTCTAAGTCATGTCTTGTCCTTAACCGGGGAGGGTTCCTGTGGGGCCTTGCGAGGCACTGGGGGGGAAAGAGTGCTACGTTGAGCGTTCTCTAGTGTGTGCATATGGGATTAACACCCTAATCTATGGCATGTGTGCAGCTCCTCATACCCATCTGTCACTTAGTACGGGTCTAGGGTGTAGACATTTAGTCCGGGTAATTTGTAATCCTAGGACATACTTATATTACTCACTGCATGAACATTTTTATTCACTTATTACTTAAATCATGCATATTTTGGGTTGTTCAAAAAAGGTGTCCACAAGAATTTGAAAAAGCCAAAGTTTCATGCAAATTTGATGCACCTAGAGATCTCCAAAAATTCTGAAATTTCTGCATGGAACTACTTCAAGGACACTTAATCAAAATCAAAAATTTAAAATTCTTAAAAAATCACGTATCGTTTGTCGCGCTATCACTAGCGCCGGCGCTAGCCTGGGTGTGTGATTTTTCTATTTTTTAAATTTCTAAAAATCAATGAGAATATGTTAGTTTATATGTACTACTTTGATTTGTATTTCTGACATTTGTTATTTTTGTTTTATTCATATTATGAAAAATCAACTAAAAAATTCAAAATTCAAAATTACAAAAAAAAATATGTTTTTGAGATTTTCTATTTTTTATTTATATTATGGAAAATCATTTATAATTTTTCAAAATTCAAAAATACAAAAATATATTTTTATGGTTTACTGTTTTTATTTATATTATGGTATCAGAAAAATCAACTACAAAAATTCAAAATTCAAAAATACAAAAATATGTTTGTGTGATTTTTGTGTTTATTTCATTAAAAATTTTTCAAAACAAAAAAAAAACTGTATGACCTTTATTGCTAATATCAAGCATGAATGAATTCTATTATTTAGAATTCTTTACAATGTTAAAATGTATTCCTAGAAATCACTATGAACATTGTTTTGTTTATCATGCTTTGATATATCTATTTAAAGTGCATCAATTGTATTGTATTTGTAAATGTATTATGATTGATAATGATACCTTTCACTCACTTATTTTGGTAATTAACATGTGTTGTTTAAATCTAAAAATGTTTGCTTGTGTATTGTATTTGTACAGTGAATTAAAACTTGCATAAGTTTATTGCCTACACTACATTTGAATTGCACTTATGAAATTTAGAAAAGTGGTTAAGTTAAAAATTTGGGTTTGCAAAACAAGTGTATTCGGAGAATGTTGTCTCACAAATGTGAACAAAGAATTATATTTGTAGACAAATATAACTCCACCAAGCACTACTTGAACCTCCTGATAAGTCTTCATAAGCATTGTGAGGTTGAGCACCTTGGAAAGAATAATAAAGTGACTTGTGCAAACCTTGGTTATTACACCACTATGTTAAAAATTATGTGCATTAAAAGTGTGTGAAAGTAATTTACTTGTGTTTTATTAAGCACTTTACTTTACATATGTCTTGTATTTTGTTGATTTAAATCAATTGTTAACATTGCCCAAAATACACTTATGTGCACATCATTCTCTTTCATAACACTTCTTCTCATGAGTATTGGATTCTAATGCTTTATTTATACTACTCTTTATATAAAAAAATGCACTAGATAACCTAGCATGATCTCTACAATATTTTGGTATCTCTTGAACTTAAAATTAAGTAACATTGTAGTATAATCTCTCTTTGATATGTTCATTTCATGCTTAGTATCTTTATGAAAAACTTTGAGATTTCAAAGGTTAAAACATCTTTCAATTTTGAACCAAAACTCATATTTTTACTTATGTTTTTCATGCTTAGGAAAAGATGTTTATTATAATCTTCCGCTTGCTTACAACTCTTATCTTTCTATTTGAAATCTCTTATATATTATGCTTAAAATCTTTATCATTATCTATATTACAAAAGCTCGATCATGCTTTATCATTTATAAGAAATGCCTTCTTACTACCCTCACTCCACCTTCTTTTGATAATACCAAAAGGGGGAGATTAATTGAAGAAATCTATATAGGAGAAATATAGAAGATTAAGAGAAGAATAATTCATATAATCTATCATTTAGGGGGAGTAAAACATAAATTGCATTTATGTAGGGGGAGCATTACGATAGGGGGAGTATGCACATTATCATGCTTATCATATACTATAGTTGCACTATCATCTTGCTTATCCTATACTATAAACATTATTGTTGACTTCTTGCTAAGTGGATTTGTTATTATCAAAAGGTGGAGATTGTTGGACATGTGTGTCACATCCCTTTGTTTGAGAATAACAAATCCCAAATTGTATTTGATCTTGCTTGCATGTGTTTATAGTGTGCAGGAACTATAGGTGCAATACTCCACAGGTACAAAGCAGCTGAATTCAAACATCTGGAAGAATGTACTACTGCCAGCGTTAGAGCTACCGCCAAGCGCTAGCTCAGGTTCCGTTCGACGAATTTTCCTACGTTCGACGAAAACTCCGTTCGACGAAAATTTTTGTTCGACCAACTTGAAGCTCCGTTTGACAAAAATTTTTGTTTGACGAAAATTTCATTCGATGAAAATTCCTTTCGACGAAAGTTTGTTCTGCCACGCCGCTGATGGTTTCGCAATCGCTACCGCCAGCGCTAGCGCTACCGCCAGCGCTAGTGCTACCGCCAGGCGCTATCTCAAGTTCGTGCACAGCGCCATGCCGCCGACGGTTTTGCAACCGCTCCACATGAACGCTACCGCAGGCGCTAGGAGCTACCGCAGGTGCTATCTTCAAGTTCTATAAATTGATGGGCTCTTTCTCATTTTGGTCAATCCATACCAGAGAGATTGCTAGGGCCACAATTCTATTACTGTTATGCTGCCGAAGATGGATCTCCCACTAAAAGCTTAAGGAGATTTCTGGAGGAGGACTACGTCACGCTACATCCGAAGGACGATCGCTTCGACCTCGCTCATACTACAACAATCCTTCATCCTCATCTTCAGAAATCTCATATAGGGATTTTTTATTATTGTTATCTTTATTTTTCATTCCATACTTTCTTTGTAACCGTTTAGTTAATTCGCCTTGTGTTGGCGACTAGGTCTGGGTAGGACTTAGGGGGGAATTCTCCTTTTGTTGTCGACTAGTTCTAGGTGATTAGATCTAGGGGGCTCTAGGCCATATCCGGGAAAGGATTGGCTAGAGCGGCTTGAGGCCTTATCCGGGGAAGGATAGGCTAAAGCCAACCGGTTTGTGGGGATATAAGTCGGTATAGAAAAGGAGAAGATATTTACATTTGTACGCCTCCGATTTCTAGTGATATGGAAATCAAATTTATAAAAACACTTTTTTTTCATATAATATAATCATGTCTCTTTTGTGTTTACTTGATTTCTATCATTTGGCATAATTTATAGAATTGTAAATTACAATTGTTTCCTTCTTTAAGATAAATTGTTATTTTGTTCTTATTTTCTCTAAACAATTTAGTAAAAATTTACAATGAATTTTATTCCCTTATTCACCCCCCCCCCCCCCCCCCCCTCTAAGGGCGCCGTAAGATCCAACACTCAGGTGGCCGGGAAAGTGAGGAGGAAGTGAGTCCAGGATGGGCAAATCCCAGCCCTTGGCTGGAGGTAGAAAACGACTAGGAGTTGTCAGATCTGCGCCAAGATCTGTGCAAGATCATTATATATGATATTTTATTATTTGTATTAATGTCACACATTCTGCAGTATTTTGATTTAATTATTAAAAATACTAGGACCCCTCAAATGAAAAAGTGCCTAACATCAAAGGTGTAGCCTTGGGTGTGTCGTTTAATTGAAAATATGTTTCAGGCCATTAGGGGCACTGTAGCCCCCTGTAGAGCCATTTTGGTAAGACTGGTCCCTAGGGTAGGGCAGTCACCTTTTCTTGAATAACTCTTGATAGTGAAATGTTATGGGCATGAAAATCGAAACCTAGGCTAATTATAGCAACTCCCTTAACATATCCAAAGATGGTAATTTTAGAAGAACATTTTTCTAAAGTTTTTGTAATAATTTCACAATTCATATGTTAATTAATTCTAGAGTCTAATCACCTCCAACTCCCTCCAAATTTTGGTGGGTTCTCTTTAGTGTTAGTATATGACCCTAGTAAAAATTTCAGCCCAATTGGGACTGATTCGGTTGGGTAATTTGTTAACCCAAGTTTGGTCAAACTAGGTAAAAATATGGTATGGTGCTCATTTTGGGGTATTATGGTCAAATCTCATCAACATGATGTGAAACCTTGGCCACTGGTTTAGGATCACCTAAAACACCTCTATGAGTGATTTGGGGTAATGTGGGATGGATATGCCCTAAAACCCTAGCTTTACCCTTAGGGTTGCACTTTGAGCTTGGTGAATGACATGGGGTCAAATGTTATTGTATGGTCATGAAACTTTGTGTAAAAGTTCAAAGGGTGTAATAATACCCTAGGTAATTTTAGGAGGATTTTAAGAACCCTTATTCCCCCTAAATTAGGTTATAACCCCTTTAGGGCATTTCATTACAAAAGGAATTTACATGCTCAAATGGTCTTGGATGATAATGAAACCTTAGTAGTGCATTTATAATCCTATGATAGACCTCTGGTAATTTTTGTATAATTAATTAAATGATTTAACCATTAATTTATTCACAAGTCACTTATTTTTTCTTAGTCTTAAGAAAAATAATTGAGGGTCCAATACTCTCTGGAAAATTTTGCAAATTGGAGATAGGACATTTCAGGGCACTAGGAAGCTCTGTAAATTTTTATATGATTTTTGGAGATTGTTATCGGTAAGCTACTTCACAACATATTCAAATTAGGATTTACTTGGAATATTTACTTAGGTGAGAAAATGATTTCCATAAATTGTGAAACTCAGTCAGTAAGCCTTTTTGAACACAATCGAGATCTCGTAGTTTTTCCATAATTTTTGAATAAGTATTTTTGATGGTTCCTTCATTAAGCTCCAATTTTGGATAGATGTTAAATATTATAAATAGATGACAATTCCTTATTGTAAAATTATGGTATTCTGTATTTAATGATATTTTGATATAATAGACCTGCTATAATTTTATGGAGTCCATATCATTAGAAGATCTTACACATCATGTTCAATTTCATGCTTGGCCAATGTTGGGGAAAATTATTATAAATGTCAAATAATTAAAGAAAATTTGATCCTCTGAATTTAGTCTCATAATATCATGATAGACTCCCATCATTAATCTTGGTTCATATGGATGATTACTTGGAGTACATCTATCTATGTAGTTCATTTAGCTCATTTGGTCTGCGTATAGTAAAACTGTGAACCTTGAGTATTTAGTGGCCTACCAAGTGGAAATGTCATGTAGGTGGTGTACATGGTCAGGATGAAGAGGTTGAGGTCACCAAAAAGGGGTTTATGTGATAAAAGTGCTTGGTGAGTTAAGGGTAAGGTTGTGCTCGGGATTGACGAAAGATCGTCTTTCCCCTAGCGTGCCCTAAAGCACTTAGGGTTAACTCAAGTGAACTAGTAAAAGGGGGCATGTATTGGGTAGCTACCAACCACAATAAGTGTCTTGAGAAAGGGAGCCTTGGGGTGTCATCCCATTATAGTTCCTAGTACTGTAGCGAGCCCCTTATAGTGTAATCCTCGAAAAGTCCAAGGTTAACCATAAATTGTAGGGATAAGTTGTTGTACGAGATTAACTTAATAATACACTCACTCACACCCCATTGGCACAAGTATATTAGTCGGTTTGGTCTTACGAGTGGTAGGCTTGGTGATTGCAGCAGCAAACTAATTAGTCTAGTGAGCTTGTGACTCAGTAATGTTTGTTGGTGCGGACGGGTTGGTCCGGCGAGCCGGTGGCTCGGAAGGTCAATGTGACAGGTGGGATAGTCCGTGGAGCTTATGGCTCGGAGATATATGGTAAACATGTTTGCATGTGCATAAGGTGGTGGGTCCTTAGTGTTGATAGTCGTTGCACCGACATTGATATTTGGGCTCGGTAAGTGTGGATAACCCTTTACCAAGACAATTCTGGTGGTATAACCAGCAAGAATATGCAGGGACTCCATAGTTGTGTTCTTAGCATTGATTCTTATGTTAGGTCTAGGTTAGGTAGTGCAAATACCAACCTAGAGGTGGGCGAGGCTCAACCCACCGCTTCTGTTTGCCACTACGGTAGTATCCTGGGAGTTTTGCTAGTTCCAAAAATGGGGAACTAAAGGTCTGTGCGCATAGAGTCGTAGTGTGTGAGTTTCACTTGCATGATTATAACATCTAATGACATACCTTGCATGACATAGCATAAACATTGCATTTCAACCCCTACCCATATCGTATAAGTTGGTTATGGGACTCCTTATACGATAGGCCTTGCTGAACGACCCCTGATTCTATAGCTTTGTATGGGCATTCCTATAAATCAATGGTTATATTTCCTTACTTACCTTTATATATTTGCTCTACTTGCTTACTTTACTTGTTCTTACCCTACTTTACTTACTGCTTCAATTATAATATATATTGTGTAGTGGTAGACATCCCCTGTAGATTATAGCCCATCATCTGCTATTGTTTATACCCCTTGATGTCCTCTGCTTCATCCTTCCGCACGGTGCCTAAAAGTCACCGGGGGAGGGGTGGGGGATTGGCTTAGTCTTTTGACTAACGGTCGGTGGTCCTTATCATTTTAGGAGACCGAGGAGACGCAGCAACACCAGAGGCCGGTGCAGATGGAGGCGGGACAGTCTAACACAGGAGCACCAGTCTCAGGATCCGTAAGTGTCACTTCTAGTTTTTTTGCTTCTGCGAGTGTCTTTTGTAGTGATGAATTGATGTACAGGGCATGAGCCATTTATTATTATCGTACCTTTATTCATGAAAGTGGAGGTTAGATCTTAACTTACTCTAGAGGGGGGGGGGGTGAATAGAGTATTAAAAAATTTTATTAGTTTTTAAAGCGGAATTAAATTACTGATGTATATATATATGTGTAATGCAAAGTGTGATATGTAGTTTGAATAAAGAAAAGCACACAGCTTAGAAACAATACAGAAAATCACAAGCACAGGGGACACAAGGAATTTATAGTAGTTCCCCAATAAATCTGGGTACGTCTACTCTTCTACCACGGCTGGTAGGATATCCACTAGGAGTTTTTGATAAGGTGTCCACACACCACTGAGCTTTTGATAAGCTGCTCAAGACCAGGGGTTTTTGATAAGGTGCCCACACACCAATTTGCTTTTGATAAGGTGCTTAAAAACCACACAAGGATTTTTTTGATAAGGTGTCTTGCCACCACTGTGTAAACTTTTGGAGGGAGTATTAACCCTGCACAAGATAAGGTAAGAAGGTTTAGAGTGTTCTTCTCTGTCAATATTTCTGAGAGAAGACAAAAGGTGTTGAGGATGAAAGCTCCCCCGTCTGTTTGAAGTTGTTGACAGCTTGAGGATGAAGCTTTCTCTAAAACAGAACTCTTTTGTAGCAGATTAATATGGAAGAAGTAAATCTTCAGATTGTTGTTGCCCTTTGGAAGATTTGAACTTGCATCAGATCTTAGAGAATGAATGTTGTTCTCAGAGAGATGAAGATGCTGCTTTTAGGAAGAAGAAGACTGAAAGTATATGTTCTCTCTGTGTATATTCTTCTTCTTCTTCTTTCTCTAATCCTTCTGTATTCTTGTTGTTCTACAGAACTATATATCTGAGAAACTCTTTTGAATAACTGTATAAGATGTCTGTCTTTTTTTGGAGTATACGACTGTTTTTTTTGTATATATTTTCGTCTGTGATGGATTTCTAATTTGAAATTCAAATCATCTGTCTTTAAGGAATATATTATTCTAGCTTAAATCCTTCTTGGAACTGTAACATCCACCAAAACGATTTTGGCAGGTCCTTTTTGATTCCTTTGATGTGAAAGATGTCGTAGCATTAAATGTCAACGGCTATTCTTGTCTTGGAATAGAAGGAATAAAAGAATATAATAAATGAATAAGATATCCTTACTAAACTGACTGAATACGTCCAAAAGAACTTGAATAGATCCATTAAGGTCGTCGATCTGTGTTCAGAGAGTTGACAAAATAACTGATATAGATGATCTGGATTTGTATTCGTCGAACTGAGCTTTCATATAAAATTTGTCGAGCTCTGGCTAGAATTCGTCGAACGCTGCTTGCCATTTGTCGAACGCTGCTCAGAGAATGTCGAGCGCTGGAACTGGCTATAATTCTTCAATCAGCTGAGAAGAATTTGTCGAACGAAGCTAGTCATTCGTCGAACGCCACTCGCCATTTGTCGAATGCTGGGAACTTAAATATTCCTTAAGTTCTAGCTAATCAATCAACCTAAATACTTGACCCTTAAGCTATACAGTGGGGTCAACTTGATCCTTAGTTAAAACATAGTGATCCTAGCCCAAAAGAGTAATAGGGTTGTTCCAACAATCTCCCCATATTTGGGTTAGGATACTATTTTACAATTAATCAAATAAATACAATAGAAAACATAAACAGCAGAGCATAAAATATATGTATCTGACATAATGAAAAATTCATTTCAGCAGATTGAATAAAACTAGTGCTCTGAGTTCATTACAATCAAAATGTTTAACAGCAACAAAAATAAATAAGTCTTAACCTCTTTTACTTCTTTGCTGATGGAGGTTTGAAGATGATTATCCTGTTTGGATCTTCATACTTCTTCTTACTTATGTAGAGATCATGAGCTCCCAGTATAGATTGAGATTTAACATGAGGGACAAAAGCTCCTGGGTGCTTTTCAAGATATTCTTCAGCATTGAATAACTCTTTGGAGTTGTACTTGTCAAGTTCTTTCCTTCTATAATCAGACATGGTAGAAATGTTTGTAAAATCTTTACCTTCTGATTTTGCTTTGTTAATCTTGGCATAAGCAATTGATTCTTTGAGTCTTGCCATTTGAAATAATCTTTCCTCTTCAGGATCTGGAAGATAAGGAATATATTCTGAATTATCAACTTGATCTTGAAGATCACTTTGTAGATTTCTGATCTTGTGGAAAGATCCATCAGAAATATGAAGTTTGTATTCTGAAGATATTTGAGGTGAAACAATGACTCGACTTTCTTGTGAAGCAACTGCTGATTTCTTAGAAGGAGGATTACTGGCTAATCCTGATACTTGAGATCCACTGGAACTACCAGATTTCCTTGAGTGCTGAGAGCTGGGCTTCTGAGAAGTAGAAGAAGAACTTGATGAGCCTGCTGGAGGAGGATGGTTATATTTGACAGGCTTGTCAGAATAGTAACCAGTCTTTCTCATCCTCTTTCTTCTTTTATTCTCATTCCATGAGAATTTCATCCAATGAGGTGTATTTTTGTCAAGACTAATGTTATGAAGAACATAATAGGGGACATCATTCTCAGGATTTCGAGGCTTGGGAACAGCCTTTGACTTTGCTTTTCTTTTCTTTCTCTTCCTTGATAGAGTATCATCAGAATCACTGTCATTTTCTTCTTCATCAGAATCAGAAGAGGGAATTGGATTATCATATAAATCATTGATCATTTTAATAGCTTTGATTCTTTGCTCTTCAGCTTGATAAGCTTAATCTTCTTCTCTCCATATTTCATCAAAGTCTGGAATTGGTGATTCATCAAAGACAAAAGTTGGGAATTCAAAATTATTGATAATTTGTTCTGAAATTTTAACTGATTCATCTCCAAGACTTTGAACTGGAACTGGAACAAGAGCTGGAACTGCTCTTTGAACTGCAAAACTACTAATAATCTTTTTCAGCAAAGTTTTGTCAATTGGAGCAGTATAGGGGACAATTGCTTTAGAATGAATTTGATGTTTTGGCAGAGCTGAGGAAGAAAAACTGAACTTAGACAGTAAGGAAATAATATCTAGGGAGGGATGAATAGAGATATTATTTATCTTTTCTATGATTGGTACTTCTGGAGTTTCTTCATACATATCTACATCAGAAGTTTGAACTGTTTCTTCAGCATCCTCTTTAACAAAAACTATATCTGAAACAAAAACTGTATGCTCTGAAATTATGCCTTCTGGAACTTCTTCATAAGGCATCTCCCCCTGCCTAGCTTCAGGGAGACCTGAATCTAGGCCCCTAGAAGAAGGGACAGAGATGGAAGAGGGAATTGAAGATATAGTAGAAGAGAGTTCAGAGATTGCTTGAAGAATTGGAGCAATTTTTGCATCCAATGTGGAGTCAAGAGTAGAAAGAATGTTATAGACTGGAGCAAGTTTTGCATCCAGGATTTGATCAATTTTTTGAAGAATATACTCAAGAATTTGATCTGCAATAGATTGAAAATGTAAAAATAACATTTCAGGTTGTTGAGATGAAGGTGGTTGAGAAGTGGATGGAAAGGGGGTTGGTACAAAAATGTTTGCAACATTTGCATGTTGTTGAGGGATGTTAGAATGAATGGGGTAATAGTGATGGATGGGTGAATGATAGTCATCATGCATTGGAGATGGAGGTGGAGAAGTATGGGTGGTTAGAAGGGTAGATGAGGATGGAATGTCATCAATGAGTATGGGAGAATTTGGAGGTGGAGATTGTGCAGGGGAAATATTTTGAGGTGGAGATGGGAGAGGAGAAGAGTAAACAATAGGAGGAGGAGAAGAGGCTTCTAGATGGGGTGAGGGAGTGACTGGGTCAATCCTTGTGTCTTCAGAAGTTTTCTTCTTTGAAACTGCTCCTGTGTTCTTCTTGATAAATACCCTGTCCCACTTAGCAAAGAGAGCTGAGGTCAGCTTCTTGCTGGCATTAATTATCACCTTGGGAGAGACCATAAGGTCTTGGTGTCTTTCCTGCAAAACAATTCCTAAGATCCTTCCAAAGCAGACATTGTCCTTTGAAATCTTCTTCTTAATCAATCCAAAGAAGATTGATCCCCAATTCACTTTCTTCTTTTCCATTATGGCCACCATCAACATAAATTGGTGCCTATTAATATAATCATGTCCTGTTGTTTTCCCTAACAACACTTTGCCAACTATATCAGAAAAAAACTTATATTCCATAGATGAGTTCTTCTTAAGCAGGTGATTAGGGTTTCCAGTAGAATGAACCATTTTAATCAGTGCTTCACCAGTTTCAACAGAGTTGAGCTCTATTTCATCATCACCATTAACAAAACCAAAAACTTCAGTTAAGATGGTAGGGGTAAGAGAGACCTGGTGTCCTGAGATAGTTCCTGTCAGAATTTCATCTTCCTGCTTAGCTGTAAAACACCATTCCTTGATTTCTGTTGTGTGCAGCTTAATCCTCATGCTCATTAACTTCTTTAACTGTTGCTCTTCAAACAGTTGAAGAATATCCTTGAATATTTGGTCAGACTGAGTAAAGGATTCCATGTCGATGTCGAACCCGGTATCGAACTTCATCGAATATAGCGCAGCTTAAGAAATCACCATTTGTACCTGCAAAAGAGAAAAAGATCAAGTGCAGAGAGGAACTAGAGGGAAACAATTTCTATAGGCTCAATTTATTACAAAATAGAAAAGATATTATATAGATCAGAGAAGGGGGCACATTTGAGGAGCGGGGTTCGGCAAAAACCTAATTAAAACAGAAGTCCAAAAGACTTTAGGTCTCCGTCAGACAGCGTTCGACAAAAGTATCCTTTTCGTCGACCACCATTCGACAAATGAAATTGTCTTTACCGATTCTGAGGTTAACAGGTTTTGTCGACTGCCGTTCAACAAATGGTTCAAATTCGTCGTCCTCTGTTCGACAAATTTAGAGGATAAATAGAAATATTAATTTTTAACATATTGAATCTCCATTTATCATTCCTAGTTGATTTATAAAGAAGATGTGCTTCTTTTCATCCAAGGGCTTGGTGAAAATGTCAGCTCTTTGTAAATCAGTGGAAATGAACTATAAACAAATTTTATTTTTATCCATATTATCCCTAAGGAAGTGGTGCCTAATCTCTATGTGTTTAGTCCAACTATGGAGAACTGGATTTTGTGTTATAGATATTGCACTTATATTGTCACAAAATATAATTGATTTATTTAAGTTGATACCATAGTCTAGAAGTTGATTTTGTATCCACAACATCTGTGAGCAGCAACTGCCAGCAGCCATGTATTCAGCTTCAGCTGTTGATGTAGACACAGATGTCTGCTTTTTACAAAACCAAGACACAAGCATATCACCAAGAAACTGACAAGTTCCTGGTGTGCTTTTCCTGTCTACTCTGCATCCAGCATAATCTGAATCTGAGAATCCAGTTAATTCAAATTCAGATGCTGTTGGATACCAAAGTCCTAGATTAGGGCAACCCTTTATATATCTCAAAATCCTTTTTAATAAAATTAAGTGAGATTCTTTGGGGTTAACTTGAAATCTAGCACAAATACAGGTAGCAAACATTATGTCAGGTCTACTAGCTGTTAGATAAAGTAGTGAGCCAACAATTGCTCTGTATACTTTTGAATCAACAGGTTTCCCTGATTCATCATTAACAACAACAGCATTTGAGGGCATGGGTGTTTTCATGGTGGAAGAATCAGACATACCAAATCATTTCACTAATTCCTTAGCATACTTAGATTGGGATATGAAGATTCCATTTGGAGTTTGCTTCACTTGAAGACCAAGGAAGTATGATAACTCACCCATACTACTCATTTCAAATCTTGATTGCATTAGACTGGAAAATCTTTTGCACAAATTTGAATCAGTAGATCCAAAGATAATGTCATCTACATATATTTGAACTAGTAGAGTTTGATTTTTATGTACTTTGTAAAATAAGGTTTTGTCTACTACGCCTCTACAGAAATTGTTTTCCAAAAGAAAACTAGCTAAAGTTTCTTACCATACTCTAGGAGCTTGTTTGAGACCATAGAGAGCTTTCTTAAGTTTAAATACAAAAGAGGGTTGAGTTGGAGAGATAAAACCTGGTGGTTGTTCCACATAAACTTCTTCTTTGATTTCTCCATTTAGGAATGCACTCTTTACATCCATTTGATAGACTTTGAATCTTTTGTATGCAACAAATGCAAGGAAGATCCTGATTGCTTCTAACCTTACAACTGGTGCAAATGTCTGATCATAGTCTATCCCTTCTTCCTGTGAGTATCCTTGAGCTACTAGCCTAGCTTTGTTTCTCACAATATTTCCCTCTGTATCAAGCTTGTTCCTGTAGACCCATTTGGTTCCAATTACTGGATAATTCTTTGGTCTTGGAACCAAATCCCAAACCTTGTTCCTTTCCAATTGGTTGAGCTCCTCTTGCATTGCAAGAATCCAATTTGGACCTTGTTCTGCATCTCTTATGGTTTGAGGTTCAACTTGTGATAGGAAACAAGTATGCATCTGATTTTGGTATAGTTGATGCCTTATTTGAACACCTGCTGAAATATCTCCAATTACTTGTGAAATTGGATGATCTCTAATTGTGATGGGATCAACAGTAAGAGTTGGTTCAGCAATTGTATCCACTTGGGGAATTTGTTCAGCTGCTATATTTTGTGAAGAATGATCTGCTATTGTCTGTTCTGAACTTTCAGCAAAAACTGAGAGATTTTCTTCTTCACTCTCTTCATCATTCTGCTATTCAAGATTCAGAATTCCTTCTTTATGTAGAGCTAATTGATCTAGATGCTCACATAATATAGGTACCTGCAGATTTTCTATGGTAGAAGGAATCTTCTCCTTGTAAAACATGTTAGTTTCATCAAAAGAGACATGCATAGATTCTTCTATTTTAAGAGTAGATTTATTATAAATCCTATATGCTTTACTGATTTGAGAATATCCTAATAAAATTCCTTCATCTAATTTTGGTTCAAATTTCCTAAGGTATTTCTTATCATTATTGTGAATATAACATCTACAACCAAATGTTCTAAAATAGTTAACTTTAGGTTTCTTCCCTTTAAGTAATTCATAAGGAGTCTTTCCCTTAAGTTTGTGTATCAAACTTCTATTCAGAACATAATTTGTTGTGCTAACAGCCTCTGCCCAAAAGGATAGGGACAGATTAGCATTTGCAAGCAATGTTCTTGCTGATTCAATTAGAGTTCTATTTTTCCTTTCAACTACCCCATTTTGTTGAGGAGTTATGGGAGCTGAGAAACAATGCCTAATACCTTCCATCTCACAGAATTCTTGCATAAGAAGATACTCAAACTCAGTACCATGATCACTTCTGATCAATGCAACTACAGTAGAGTACTCAATCTGTATGCTCTTAAGAAAGTCTGTAAGAACTTTAAAGTTATCTGACTTTTCTCTCAAAAAGAACACCCAAGTGAATCTAGAGAAGTCATCTACAATAACTAGAGTGCAAGAATTCCCTCCTAAACTCTTTGTTGCTATAGGTCCAAAAAGGTCCATATGTAGCAAATATAAGTTTCTAGGTGAATCACTTTTAGATAATAATTTAAAACTATTCTTAGTTTGCTTACCTAGTTGACATGCCCTACAAAGACCTTCTTTCTTGTATGATCCCGAGGGTAATCCTCTAACAAAATTGTCATTAGATAGTTTAGCAATGGTCCTAAGGTTTACATGTCCTAGTCTCTTATGCCAAAGTTCACTAGATTTGCTTCCATCACTAAGTAAACAAACTTCTGAAGTAGAAGAATTGAAATTCACTAAGTATATGTTACCTTGCCTAATACCTGATAGAACAGTAATATTATCAGTAGATTTAATAAGGCAATTCAATTTATTAAAGGTTACCTGATACCCTTCATCACATAATTGACTTATGCTGATGAGGTTGTGCTTCAGTCCCTTGACATAAGCTACCTCTTTGAAGGTGACTTCTCCAACCTTTACTTTTCCATAGCCTTTGGTCTGTCCAAAGTTGGAGTCTCCAAATACAACCTTTGGTCCAAGCTTTGCCTTGTAGTTGTTTAGGTTGTCCTTGTTTCTTGTCATATGCTTTGAGCAGCCACTTTCCAAATACCATTTTTCATTTATTTTTGGATAGCTGTGTACCTGCAATGACAGAAAAATAAACTAGTTATTTTTGACCCAGACTACCTTGGGTCCATTTGTTTGTCCACAATATTCAGATATAAAGGTTATTTCAGGCTGATCCTTATAGCCTTGTGGGTGGAATCTCCTTGGAGGTATTACCCACTCAGTAAAAGGATTTTTAGCATATTTAGAATTAGAATTCTTAGAACTTTCTGTATAATATCTGTTCGACAAATTTAGGTAAATTCGTCGACCATTGTTCGACGAATGTGCATGTTATTGTCGAGCGCCGTCCATATTATAACTATACTGAATGTCTGTTCTCAGTTTTTGTCGATCCCCGTTCGACAAATTTGAATCTTTTTGTCGAGCTTCGTTCGACGAATTCTTCTAAATTCTCATATTCTTAATATTCTTGCTTGAAATATCTTTATTGGCTTCAGTAGCCTCTTTGCCTTTAGCAGAGACAAATTTTATGGGTGTAGAGAGGATGTTTTTCTTAATTAGAGGTGGCTCACTTGATGAAGCACCCAAGCCCAGTTTGCTATTGAGTCTAGCATTGATAGTGCTTGTGATGTTCATCAGTTTGATACTTCTCCCATTTAGGGATTCTTCAAATCTCTTGGCCTCAGATAATTTATTCTCAATGAGAATAGTATGTTCTCTGGAGGCTGCCAACTCTTTCTTAAGAGTAGCATTCTCTTCACTTAAGTTATTCATTTCAGCTAGCTTAAGTCTGAGTGAGATTATTTCCTTCTCAGATTTAATTAAGTCTAGGCAAAGGACTTTGAATTCATCCTTGAATTCAATAGAAGTAAAGTCAAAGTTAGCTATTACCTGATCAGCATCATCTTCTGCTTCTGATTCTATTTTTTCTTCATCAGAATTGTTGGTTGAGGCATTGATTGCCATCATGCAGAAATTTTTCTCTTCTTCATCATCATTGGAGCTGGATGAAGAAGCATATCCTGACTCACTGTCTGAGTCATAAATGACCATTAAGCATTGGTCATTTTCTTTTGTTTCTTCATCAGAAGAGCAGGATGAAGATTCTGATTCAGATTCTGTTTCACTCCAGGATTTTGCTACAAATCCTCTTCCCTTCTTTTTGTGATTGTGGGAGGAAGATTTGCTAGAGTTTCTCTTTTCTTCCTTTTCTTTTCTCTTTTCCTCCTTGTCCTTCTTGTTTTGATTTTCTGGACAATCAGGTGCAATATGTCCTGGTTTCCAGCAACCAAAACATATAATTTCATTAGCATGATTTTTGTCATACCTTGGCTTGTCATAGTTTCTGGATGACTTTTTCCTGAGGTCTTTCTTAGCCATCTTGTAAAATCTTTTGGCTATTAGACTCATAAACTCCTCATTGTCAGGAGTTTTTCCTTCTTCTGCATCAGCTGCCTTGAGAGCTATGCTCTTCTCTTTCCTTATTGCTGGAGATGTAGTGGATGATTCTGCTTCCCTGGATTTGATGAGCTGCTCATAAGATTTGAGCTTGCCCAACAGTGCTTCTGTGGTAATCTCATTGAGAATCCTGGCATCCTTGATTGGCCAGATTCTTGAGTCCCATGTGCTGGGGAAGCACATCAAGATCTTGTCATTTATTTCAGTGATAGAAATCACTTTGTCCAAGGTCTTCAGCTCATTTATTATGAGTCTGAGTCTGTTGTACATGTCAGCCACTGTCTCTATGTCTCCTTTCTTGAAGTTTTCATACAGAGAGATCAAGTGTGATCTTCTATCCTTTCTCTCATCTGTAGAACCTGCAACCATGTTGTTCAGAGAAATCCAAATTTCTCTAGCTGATGTACATTCAACCACTTTTTGAAATATATCATCAGACATGGTTTGAGCCAATATGTTCATGGCTTTAGCATCTGCATTTCTTTGCTTCTTTTGAGTTTCTGTCCACTCAGGAGGCGGGACAGCATGATTGTCTCATGTAGCTTCAGTGCTGGTTGATGTTGTAGGTGCCGGAGGCCCTGTCAAAATAACATTAAAAATCTCTTCATCAATGGAGTTCATATAAAGTCTAATCCTTACTTTCCAAAGCGCAAACTTGCTAAGGTTGCACATTGGAGGTCTTGTGCTTGAGTATTCCTTGTTTTGTGCCATGAGTTTTTAACAAAAAAAATAAACAAAAACTCTAGATGAATTTAAGATCTAATTGATCTTTGTGATTCAAGTGTTAGCCTGTAAAGAATCAACCTACCTCTGATACCAATTAAAAGTGGAGGTTAGATCTTAACTTACTCTAGAGGGGGTAAATAGAGTATTAAAAAAAATTATTAGTTTTTAAAGCGGAATTAAATTGCTGATGTATATATATATATATGTGTAATGCAAAGTGTGATATGTAGTTTGAATAAAGAAAAGCACACAGCATAGAAACAATACAGAAAATCACAAGCACAGGGGACACAAGGAATTTATAGTAGTTCCCCAATAAATCTGGGTACGCCTACTCTTCTACCACAGCTGGTAGGATACCCACTAGGAGTTTTGATAAGGTGTCCACACACCACAGAGCTTTCGATAAGGTGCTCAAGACCAGGGGTTTTTGATAAGGTGTCCACACACCAATAAGCTTTTGATAAGGTGCTTAAAAACCACACAAGGATTTTTTGATAAGGTGTCTTGCCACCACTGTGTAAACTTTTGGAGGGATAATTAACCCTGTACAAGATAAGGTAAGAAGATTAGAGTGTTCTTCTCTGTCAATATTTCTGAGAGAAGACAAAAGGTGTTGAGGATGAAAGCCCCCCCGTCTGTTTGAAGTTGTTGACAGCTTTAGGATGAAGCTTTCTCTAAAACACAACTCTTCTGTAGCAGATTAATCTGGAAGAAGTAAATCTTCAGATTGTTGTTGCTCTTTGGAAGATTTGAACTAGCAGCAGATCTGAGAGAATGAATGTTGTTCTCAGAGAGATGAAGATGCTGCTTTTAGGAAGAAGAAGACTGAAAGTATATGTTCTCTGTGTGTATATTCTTCTTCTTCTTTCTCTAATCCTTCTATATTCTTATTGTTCTACAAAACTGTATATCTGAGAAACTCTTTTAAATAAATGTATAAGATGTCTGTCTTTTTTTTGGAGTATACGACTGTTTTTTTTGTATATATTTTCTTCTATGATGGATTTCTAATTTGAAATTCAAATCATCTGTCTTTAAGGAATATATTATTTTGGCTTAAATCCTTCTTGGAACTGTAACAGCCACCAAAATGATTTTGGCAGGTCCTTTTTTATTCCTTTGATGTGAAAAATGCTGTAGCATTAAATGTCAACGGCTATTCTTGTCTTGGATTAGAAGGAATAAAAGAACATAATAAATGAATAAGATATCCTTACTAAACTGACTGAATACGTCCAAAAGAACTTGAATAGATCCGTTAAGGTCGTCGATCTGTGTTCAGAGAGTTGACAAAATAACTGATATAGATGATCTTGACTTGTATCTGTCGAACTGAGCTTTCATAAAAAATTTGTCGAGCTCTGGCTGGAATTCGTCGAACGCTGCTTGCCATTTGTCGAACGCTGCTCAGAGAATGTTGAGCGTAGGAACTGGCTATAATTCTCCAGTCTGCTGAGAAGAATTTGTCGAACGAAGCTAGTCATTCGTCGAATGCCACTCGCCATTTGTCGAATGCTGGGAACTTAAATATTCCTTAAGTTCTAGCTAATCAATCAGCCTATATACTTGACCCTTAAGCAATACAGTGGGGTCAACTTGATCCTTAGTTAAAACATAGTGATCCTAGCCCAAAATAGTAATAGGGTTTTTCCAACAATTCAGATATTTGATGTGGACATCTCTTTATGATGGTTTTTCTTTCTATGTGATGTGGACTTGGCTTCTATAGGATTGTAAAGCTTTACTTATTTTGTAATCGACATGGCCGACAGGATCGGTGCTTTGTAGTGGCAACCATTCCGAGCGAGGGTGTCACCGCAAAGCGGCGGTTCTGGGCATAAGACCAGGGTTTTGTAAAGAGAAAAAATGGGGTCTTACATACTTGCTCTTGAATAAAATTATTATTATTATTATTATTATTATTATTGTTAGCCCAATTGGTGGCGGAGGAAGCATACATCTCCGCCACTTGCTTAGTAAGCCATTCTACTTGATCCGTTAAATTAGGGGTGGCCTTGACTTCAAAGAGTCCGGTCAGCTTATTAGGGCACGGCCGTGGTGCATTCCACTGATACGCATTCATGGTCATCTCCTCGAAAAGCTCTTGAGTGGCTTCTGGGGTTTAGTTATTAAGAGTTCCCCCAGCTGACACATCAATCATTTGTCTTGTTTGGAGATTCAAACCATTGTATAATGTTTGAACTTGTTGCCACATTGGGAGGGCATGATGAGGACATATCCGCAAAAGTTCCTTGAAGCACTCCCATGTGTTGTAGAGAGACTCCGAGTCTATTTGCGTGAACGAGAGAATGTCCGTACGTAATTTAGTGGACTTTGCGAGAGGAAAATATTTCATTAAATATTTCTCTGTCATCTCGGCCCACGTAGTGATGGAACCTCTAGGAAGAGAACCCAACCACTACTTGGCCTTAGTCCGCAAATAAAAAGGAAATAAGCGCAAACAAATGGCATCATCGGTGACGCCATTTATCTTAAACGTATCGCAAATTTCCAGAAAATTTAACAAATGTAAATTAGGATCTTCATCTGGTAAGCCATCAAATATGACTTTTTGATGTACCATTTGAATGATACTCATTTTAATTTCAAAATTATTATTCGCCACCGTCGGGCGAATAATACTAGGTTGTGTCCCCTACAAATTTGATCTCGCATAATAGGCCATGGTCTGTTGCGGGGATTCACTATGGTCGAGAATGTCCATTATACCTTTGTTAGTTTCTCTGAATGACTCTCCATGAATTATTGGTAGATCACTAAATCGGAGACGTCGCCGCAAGGTGCTCTTGATTTTTGGATCAAATCACAATTCATGATTAATTGAAGAATTTCCTTGTGTCATAAACTAAAAGAAAAGAAAAGAGAAAAAGAGGCGCAAAGAATAAAATGGTGAAGAAGGAAAAATTATAGTATTATTATAATATTATAGTTAAATAAATATATATAATTTTTTTTTCAAAAAGCGGGTTGAGTTAGTCCCGGACTTCCCGAGTTCTACCCTGTGAAGGGTTTGCAAGGTACTAGGAGATGGGATGGGATGACAATCCCAAATCTCCCTTTCTGAGAATTTAAGTTGCGCCTTTTAAGATTTTTTTTTGAAAAAATTTGAGAAGGCTGAGGAGAAAGAGAACGATAAATTAATAGATATTTCTTTTTTCGACTTATCAACACATGTTCCCCGGCAACGGTGCCAAAAAATGATGTGTGCAAAACTGCTATGCCTGCAAATGACAATGGCCAGTGTACCATGTCGAAAGTAGTATAGGTTTATAAGAACCAAGGTTGTATAAAAATCTGGGCGAGCTGAATACTCTTACTTTGAGAAAATTGCTATTATTCTATCAATAAAACTTTGGGTTGGTTTTTGCTTGAAAAGCTAGGTGAATTAAGATGGAGATTAAAACAATAATTTTAGAGACTAGTACTCGATCTTTGATTCACCTCGGAAATAAAGTTAACAAGAAAGAATAAAAATCGCATTCTCTTAATAAAATTGCTTTGACCGTGGAGGTTCCCGATTTATGAGCGCACTTCTCTTAAGGAATACGTCCACCTGAGATTAGGTTGATCAACCGAACTCTCGTTCTATAATTGAAACCCCTAAACTCGCTTTAACATGGTGAACCCCTCTATTGGATTTGACTCGAATCCGGGAGATTTATGACAAGCGAGGATTGCATGCAACTCTCTTTATCCTTGAGTGATCGATTCGCCTTACGAGCCTCTCGGCTAACTAATGTGCGAAAACAAGAACAAGAATTATATATCGAAAATATAATCTCGTTACCTTAAAATCAAGGATAGATCTTAAGCATTTTAGAAAAGAGAAAGATCAATTCTAAATTATTTCATGACTTATATCATTCCTTGGATCATCTCGATCGAGTACTAATAATAATTTAGCTACTCATTGAGATGGAGAAATCAGCAAAAATAAAAGAGTTCATGATGAAGGAAGAAGAGAATAAGAGAATAAAGACTATTATTATTGATTTACAAAAGAAAGTACAAGCTATGAAATTGAGAATTACAAGTGTAAGAAAAAAGAGAAGTACAAGAATGCTTAAAACAAGAAAATAATACAAGAAATGAAGAGTCTAACTCCTAAAATTCATCTCCTAACTTCTAGAGGAGTTGGCTTCAAATAGGCTAAAAATTCAGGTTACACTCCCTTGGTCACACTCGTGACCTAGGGCTTATAATCTTAAAAATGCGTCTGGCGGGAAGTCTTTGGTGGACTGGCGCATCATTCTGGAGGCAAAGAGGTACACACCCGTGACCTTGGAAATACATGGGCATAACATGTTGTGTCACGGGCGTGTATATGGCGAATTGCATGTTGAGGTCGTGGATTGCATCCTGCTAAGCTGGAACCGTGCTTTATGTTTACACGCTCTTGGTCACGCCCGTGACCAAGGGCGTGTACTTGGCGAAACTTCTCAGAATGAGCCTAGGAGGTGGCAACAGGTCTGGAACACGTCTTAGGCTGTCACACCCTTGGTCACGCCTGTGACCTTGGGCGTGTACTTGCAATTTTTATCAAAAGTGTCCAGAAACCTAAAAAACAGAAAATAAACTTAATTAGTGCATAAATATAAAAGGAGATGATTTCTCTAGGGTAATTATATAAATTGATATTAAAATAATAATAAAACTATACTAAAAGATGAGTATATAAACTACTCATCAATTCTCCTACTATAAGTCCGGAGATCAACTGCTACCTATTATGATCAATTTTTCTTCATTAGGGACTATGATAAGATCGCAAATAAAAAGATCGAGATAAGCATACTTAACATAAGAGATATATTCATTCACAGAAGATAAACAAAGGTATGCACAAATTTTCTTTTCATTCTTTTACTAAGTACAGAGCTTGTGTGGTCTCAAAACCGGCGGTTACAATTCAAAGTGAGTAAAAGAAAAGCTCCTATAAAAATTCCCAGTATCACTCTTCAGTCTCTTCGGAGACCGCTCTTCAAATGATGAAGAATCGGTCTCTTCTGAAGATTCATCCGAGATTCTTTGTCGAATCCTTGACCCAAAGCTTGATGCCGTAGCAGAACTCATATCATTGATGAGTCCCATTTATATACACATATTTGGACTCATCTGGGCTAGTTTTCATGCACTTGCACTTCACTTTCTGCACATTATTGCTTATATTTCACTTGAACACATTTCTTCACAAAGTGCACTCTTTGATCCCGTTTTGGTGTGCAATTGCGCACTATTCTGCTGGGGGTAAGCACATGATGCTCCCCATGTATTTATTTTGTTGTTATTATATATTTCTGTGTGCTGGTGGTATGTTCCCCAGCTTGTTGGTTTATATTGCAGGTGGGCATATCTTCATTCTATGGGAACTGGAGATATCGCACGGTCGTGCGATTCCTTGACGCACGATTTCAGTGCGATTCCTACAGTACTTATAAACGGTGATCTGCCCTAACTCGTGCGTTTTGTTCGCGCACGGTCAGTTTTGATCATGCGTGAGCAAAATCGCACGAGTTTTCCTCTTTTATCTAAGAATTTATGTCATTTTACAATTTTCCAGATCGCACGGTCGTGCGTTTATCCTTCACGCACAATCTGGTCGATCGTGCGCGTTCATATGCGACCCAAAATAGCATTCTGAATTTGGTCATGCATTTTTATGCACGGTCGTGCGTTTGGTCGTGCATGAACAAAATTCTGCAACTTTTCTATTTAAACTGCGATTTTTTAGGTTTTGGACCCCGATTCAGTTCCGCCATTTTGACCGCAAGGAGAGCTCCAGCTCCGTTTTCCTCCACCCTTCCATGAGGGCTTTGCCCTAGGACGCCTCCATCATCCAAGAGCTTCCAAGGAGAGGGATCTATCCCTACATCCATCATCATCCAAGGAGAAGGAAGCTTTGGTCTTATGGCCGGATCGTGACATGATGAAGACGGGCCATTGGAAGGTAGTGACAGCCATCCCTACCCCGGACGCAGTTGAGGACCGAGCTTGGATGCGGATGATGCGCAAATCCTACACACCACTATAGATGGTGGCTAGACTACGGCACGACACGGCAGTGTACCGATCGTTCAAGTAATATAAAACAAGGAGTAAATCCCCGAGTATCGATCTCAGAAGGAACACAGTAAGGTGGAGTTGACTATTGAGGAGGACTTGAGATTGAAGTCCTTAAGTCGGATGGATGCGAAAGGCTAGGGTTGGTTTGATTTGCGGAAAACAAAATAAAACAACTAAATCACTACTCCTATGCAGGCCGCTATGCGCTGCTTCGCCGGGCGGATGGAAACTATGCAGGCCGCAATGCACTGCTTTGGTAGGCGGATGGGCGAGTAGGCAAGCGGATGAGGTGGTTCGCACTAGCGGAAATGAAGTGGATTACACGGGCCGTTAGCACCTCTTAGCTTGGCGAATGGAAGAGTAGGCTCACGTAGTGGAAGAGAAGTTAAGCGGAATGGAATGGAGGGTAATGGAGGATGGAAGATGAATGACAATAACGCACCTCATACACTTGAATAAATCAAAAGTAATTTCATAAATATGAAATAAAAGTTACATATATGGATTTATCAAGCTCTTCATCCAAAAAATAGAGAGTTTAGCATACAAACATCATTTCAAAAGAATAAAGAGTAAGAGATTCGACCGACTCCGAAGCCTTGCTGGGATTCACGGTTGGAATTGCTGGGTTGTCAATGCGCGTCCAAGCTCGATCCTCAACTGCGTCTGGGGTAAAGGAGGGCTGCCACTTCTTCCCAATGGCCCGTCTTCTTCGTGTCACGACCCGGCGATGTCCAAATGCTCTTTAAACCTTCCTTGATGATGAAAGTAAGATCCAATCTCTTCCTTGAAGTCCCTAGATGAATAGAGGAGGCTTAGAACGAAAAAACGCAAAAAACGGCGCTCAAAAAGACCTAGAAACGAAGAAGTTACGGCTGTTTTCGCGGAGCAGCTATTTATAGACAGGTGCAGGTTTTCAATGCGCACGATCAGTGGCGCACGACCAGTGGTCATGCGCACTATGTCCAGTGGTCGTGCGATAAGCCAGTCAGGCCACTTTTTAGGTGGGAATTAATGCACGATCACTAGCGCACGACCAGTGGTCGTGCGCACTATGTCCAGTGGTCGTGCGCAGTGTTCCTGTGCAGTTTTTGCGCCCCGGAACACTCGCACAACCCCCGTATCAACATGAAAGATCATGGGGCCACTGAAATGGGCATTCCACACATTCTCAAATATAGAAATTAAATTGCAACATAAAGCATGAGTAAGATAGACATGAAAATACACCGAAACGGGCCTAGAAGTGCACATAACATGGAATGTCAAATATGCATGAAAACATGCCTAAAGTGTAGTGCAAAGACTAGAAAATCGGCCCAAATGAGTCCGAAAATATGTATATAATTGGGACTCATCAGCGGATTGACAACCCAGCGATTCCAACTGTGAATCTTCGACAAGACTTTGGATTGGGTCAATTCCTTGCTTTCTCCACTTTTATTTTGATGATTGTATAAGCTACATTCTTCTATCTTTTGATGATGTGCACTATGAATCTTGCTTTGTAATATTTAATTCATGTTTATGAGTTCATTTTATTCATATGTGTGTATGAGGTGCGCCCCCATCCATTTTCCATAAACATCTGTCATCACCCTCCACTCCATTACGCTAGACTACTCTTCCATTCCGTAAGACTACTCTTCCATCCGCCAAGCTAAGCGGTGCTAACGGCCCTTGTAATCCACCTCGACCCCGCCGGTGCGAACCATTCCATCCGCAAGCCTTCTCTCCCATCCGCCTAGCGAAGCGTGGCATAGCGGCCCATGTAATCCATTCTCCTAACGAAGCAGTGCGCTCAAGGCCTGCATAGTTCGATTCCGCACTTACCACTCCATCCGCTTGCCTACTCATCCATCTGCCCTTGCGAATCGGTCCATAGAGGCCCGTGTAGTTTTCCCTCCCGCCTGGCAAAGCATTGCATAGCGGCATTGCATAGGAGTAGTTGTAGTATTTTATTTTATTTCCACAAACCAAAATCCCTTTCGTCTGCATTCCATCCCGACTAAAGGACTTCAATCTCAAGTCCTTCCTCAATAGTAAACTCCGCCTTACTGTGTTCCTTCGAGATCGATACTCGGGGATTTGCTCCTCGTTTTATATTACTTGAACGATCGATACACTACCGTTTCGTGCCGCAGTCTCTCCACCGCCTATAGCGGTGTGCTAGATTTGTGCATCAAGTTTTTGGCATCGTTGTTGGGGCACACGATCGTATGAGTTTTCTGGAGAGGGAGAGCTGTGAGATAAAAGTTCTTTTCCATTTGTGTATTGCATTCTTTTGTTTTATTTCTTCTTATTCTGTTTTCCTGTTTATATTAGGTTGTTTAGTAAATTTTTGTTGGGTGTATTATTTTGCACAATAGTGTTTTCTTTTTGAATCATTTTATCTCCACACAATGTGGGCTTCTTTTAATATTCATTGCCATTTTTGTGGAGATATATCTCATGCTAGTTATAGATGTCCAAAGGGAGATAATAGCCCTAGCACACAAGGCCCAGTATATAGAGCACCGACTTCGTCTGGTACTCCATATGGTGCGCGTAAGTCCTATGGCTATTCTGCTGAGCCTTTATCGTCACACTTCTTTTCGGCTTCAGCTCCTGCTGTGCCAAAGAAGCTCGCAAGGCAGTGCTTGTTTTGTTAGAGCACCGATCATGCTTTGAAGGATTGTGCTGCTTATCTTCGCCAATTGGAAGAGGTTGACGAGCCGGATATCCGGATCGTCCCGACTCCTAAATCTGGCAGCATACCTTCAACATCTGGTTATGTGTCCATGTCACCTTCACGTTTTGAAGGGTATGGCATGGACACAGTCACCAGATGTGTGGCTGATCTAGGCTCTGACACGACTGAGCCCATCTCCCCTGTGTATATATCACCGTGTATAGATTCGATTCTTTGTGAGGAATCAGTGCTTGACTTTTATCCAAGCACTATTCCTCCCCCTATTGTGCATTTTACTACATTTGTCTCTGATGACATTATTGAGGATGTTTCACAGGATAAGGCAGGTGATTTATGTGTTGTGCCTATTCCTATGGAGGAGGATATTTTCCAAGGTGACGAGGATTCTACCTCAGCACCGGTGGAGGAAGTCCAAATCGTGGAGGAGGTCACTGATGATCCTACTGAGCCCTGCAACATTGTCGATGATGCCGACAATATCTTATGTCCCCAACCTCTTGGGAGTGAGACCGGGACCACTCCCCCGATTGATATTCATTTAAGTTTTTCTTCTTTTTTATTTCCTAACCCCCCTTCTTCATCTGATCCTGTGCAGGTTGAGTCTTCACAGGTACCCCAGGAGGACTTTGAGCATGATGCTCAAGTCAATGATGAGAGCATCCTCTTATGTGAGGAGGTTGACCCCCCCCCCCTCCATAGAAGAAGCTCCACTCATTGCCTTCTCCTTCTGCTGCCTCCCTGGAGATGACACCTTGCTGGGCAAGGATTTAGTTTGTGGTGAGATGAGTGAGGACCAGCCCTCCTCCTCTTCTTACTTCCTATTCCCGCTACCTATATTCAGCAGGTATTTTTATTTAGGTAGGGTAGTAACTATTCTGTCGCCGTATCGGTACCCGCTACCGACACGCATATTAGAACAGTTACCTGTGCACTTTTCTTTTCATAGACCCATTAGCTAGAACTGTTTTAAATTTGAATAAGTCGTGCTGGGAAGAGAATAACCCCAGTAGTTATCTTCCTTTTCATGCATTTCTATTTCATTTAGTATAGTTTAGTTAGTTGTATTTCATTTTATTATGTATATTTTCTTTTGCTTTTAGTGGAGCTCACCCCTGCAGGCTCTTTTTCTGGATGGGGATGATGCAGCTTTGTCTTGGTTTACATGCGTCTTCTGGTATGCTCACTTGCTGAGCATTGGGTACTCTCTTCTCCTAGCCCTCATTTAAATTTCATGTTGATATTTTATGTTGGGTTGTTTAGTTTAAGTCTGGGGGAGAGATATTTGTTGTACTCACTCATGCACGTGCACTATCGCATAGCATGCTAGAAGTCTTTATTTTAGTTATTTTGTAATGTTCCTGATGATTGCACACCACTACACCCACTTAAGAGCGCACTTACCTGTGAGCATGCTCCGAGTTTATTCAATTTTACTGCTTAATTGGAAGATTGAGATGCTGGTTTAGGATTGTGTTGTGGAGTAAGTTGTGACTCGTGCAGTGCTCCTAGTCGAGTGCTCCCATTTGCTTAAAAATATGTGTAGAATAGATTTCTCTTTATACTTTTAGTTTATTTTATTTCTGTAAGTGTAATTGTTAATTATTCTACTCAAATTGGTGAATGCAGTGTGAATCGAATGGTAGCGTGGGGATGAGTGTAGATTATCATTAGACTCATATTGTTTGAGTTCGGAGGAAGGATTGCCTTTCCCGGGGGCTAAGAACTTGCCCCAAGCTAATCTTGAAGCATGGGCATAGGATAGTTCATTTTCATGAGAGTGATGTAGGCCTCCATTTTGGCCCGGTTGAGCCTATCATTCGCTCCTATCATCTTCCCTTGCTAGCCTCCTTGAGCCTATCCATGTCATTTGATTCAGCTCTACCTAGTTATCACCAAAGCCAAAATGCCGATCCTAGTCTTGCAACTAAATTCCAAGCAAGAGAGAATTTATATTTCCTTATTTTGGGTGTGTGATATGAAAATTGTTGTGGTGGTAGTCGTGCTTTTATTGAAAATATGCTGAAAATGATTTGAAAAAAATTTGAGAAAGAGAAAAAGAAAAAAGAAGAAGAAATGATTGAAAAAAATGAAAAAAAGAGCCTATATGAAAATTTGTTTGAGATTTGCGTTTAGATTAGGGGGGGCACACACCCATATTGTCAAGTTTATGTCTGGGGGTGTGGTGCACTCGTGCACTTGGTGGTTGCTTGCTAGATTATTTTTATGATTAGCTCAGTTGGGTTTGGTGCATTTATCCTTTTTTTACCTTTGTGTATCTCACCATGACCCAAGCCCCATTCAAACTTAAAGTCCTACCGACTCGTGCAGTGAACCAACCTAGTGCCGTGGAGAGAATGTAAACAGGAAAGCATATGGTCCCCGACACTAATGGATTTTAGTGGAGGTCATCCTGAATCCTAACCTTAGGCAATGCTCATCTCAGCGGTCCATCTATTTTCTCCTTACGCATGACTAGACGATTCACTGTAATTCCTATTTTGAGTAGAATAATAACTCTTTACCCTTTCTGAAATCTATAAACTATGTAGTATAATTAGAAATCTTTGTTGCTATATTTTTATGCATGTGAGTATGTGACTTCTGTTGGAACATGGTCTTCCGCATCTCCTAGGTTTGAGAATAACAAAACCTATGTGTATTTGATCTTGTGTGTTTAAGTGTGCAGGATAACAAAGTCCACATGACTCAAGGATTACATAAGAAGGTTTCCCCCAAAGTTGAGCCATCAAATCCAAATCTTCCACTAGCGCTGGCGGTAGCACTAGCGCAGGCGCTAGCTGTCGTTCGACGAACTGTTAGCGGCTAAGTCCATTCGTCGAATGTTCTCGTGAACTCCCGACGAATATCGACGAACGCAGACAGAAGTCAAAAAGGCAGACTTATGAAGGAAATTGTGCGGGTATGTCAATTCGTCGAATGTTCTCGAGAACTTCCGACGAATTCCGACAAATGAAAACAGAAGACAGTACTCCCACTAGCGCCGGCGGTAAAACATAGCGCCTGGCACTAGCGATGATAGCGCAATTCCAGGAGCACATATGGAAGGAGATAGCGCCTGGCGGTAGCCGATAGCGCAGGCGGTAACGACGCACACAGAAGGCAAGTGGGAATTGTTTCCTCGGATTGAAGATTCTGCCGCGCAAAACATGTCCTAATTTGGGATAGCGCCGGCGGTAGCTGATACCGCCGGCGGTAGCGCAAAGCAATAGAGGAAGGCGGCCGGCTTGCTTAAAATGAAGGATTCTCACGTGGAGAATATTTCCTAAACTGGGATAGCGCCGGCGGTAGCGATAGCGCAGGTGCTAGCTCCAAGGCTATAAAAAGTACCCCTTGGATCCATCTTCTCAATCCTCTAGAGATCCAGAATTCCAGAGCTTCGTGCCACAACATAGAGAGGAAGTTTCAGAGAGATACTCCCATAAATCCATAAAGGCTAAAGGAGATCCGTGGAGAAGATTTCAACACGCGTCATCATCGTGACGAAAGACCGCATCGACTACGATCATACTCTGCGTCTTTGTCTACTTCTCCAAGAGATCCTCATAGAGGGAGTTTTTATATTATTGTCTTTTTATTTCACATCTTTTCTGTAGTCGTTTAGTAAATTCGCCTCGTGTTGGCGACTAGGTCTGGGTAGGACTTAGGGCTGAAATTCGCCTCGTGTTGGCGACTAGGTCTCGGGTGTAGGTCTAGGGGGTGCTCGAGGCCATATCCTGGGAAGGGTTGGCTAGAGCGGCTTGAGGCTATATCCGGGGAAGGATCGGCTAAAGCCAACCGGTTCGTGGGGATACGAGTCAGTATAGAAAACAAAAAGAGTCTTTCTATTAGCTTTGATTTCTAGCTTCGATAAGAGATCAAATTTTGTAATCATTCTTCTCAAGTTAATAAAATCATGTCTTTACTTTTACTTCACTTGATTTGTCTTGATCTTCTCTAGTTTAATAATCAAAGCTTTTTCAAAGTTATTCAAAATATATTATAAGTTTTTAAAACCCTTATTCACCCCCCCCCCTCTAAGGGCGCCTACCGATCCAACAAGTGGTATCAGAGCTAGGTTATTCCAAATCGGCTTAACAACCGGGAATAATGGAGTCTCATGATCTCGCTTCTACTAGTGGGGTAAATTTTTATGAAGAAGAAAAATCTCCTAAACCACCTTTATTCGAAGGGAGAAATTATGAAGGGTGGAAATTATTAATGGAAAAGTTTATTAAAAGTTTAGATATCAATGCATGGGATATAGCAATAGTTAGACCAGCGGACGAATCAAATAAACAAGAGCGTCACCTAAATGCAAAAGCTATGCATTATATTTTTTGTGCTTTATCCCAAGATATTTTCAAATTAATATATTGTTTTTCTAGTGCATACAAAGTATGGAAATTTCTTGAAGAAATGTATGATTCTCCTTCTACAGGTATGGAACAATCGCAAGAACCGAAGAATATGCAAGCTTGCACAAGTTTTCAAGAATGCTCCTCTCATGACGGATCAATGGAGCACACATTAAATGGAAAAGAAGAAGTACTGTCTTCGGAAGAGGAGTGCCAAAAAGATGTAAAAGAAACGATATGCTCAAATCATGCCTCTCCCGAAAGCAATGTAAGGAAATCAAATTCTATCTTTTGTACTTCTATCTCTTCATTACAATTGCTTCAAACTACAAAGCGCAAAATTAAGAAATTAAAAGATGCTAATAATCATTTGCGCTTAGAAAATAAAAATTTAAAGGCAAAAATTAATGAACAATCAAATTTAAATTATCTAGTTCTATCCTTGGTTCCTTAGTTGAAAACACTACACCTTGTATGGAATTTGATGATTTAAAAGAAAAATGCAAGGAACTTGAAAAGGAACTTCTTAGTGTAAAAGAACAAAATGAAAAATTATGTTTAGAAAATTCATCTTTGATAAATGATTGTGCTAAGTGCAAAGACTATAAAATTGAAATTAAAGAGATGGATGAAACATTTGATGAATATAGAAATAACTATCAAGATCATATAGATTCAATTGTTTCCACTCTTAAAAATAGCACAATCGCTTATAATAAAGCTAGACATAATTTAAAGATTAAAAATGATGAATTAAAATCAAAAATCAACTTGCTTATGAAAATTGTAAATACAAATTCACAATATCAAACTATATCTAAAAACAAGTTGAATATGAATATGAACATCCTAACTAAGTCTAATAATGTGAGCAAGAATCACAAAGTGTTTGCAAATAAAAATCAAAATCATCATTACTTGCAAAATCATGTTTCTCCAAACTCAAAATTAAAATTGCACAAATTTCCTATGAACAATACTTTTAATAATCATTACAATCATAATCTTCAATATAAAGATTATCATAATGGAAATTTGAAAACTAAAAATAATGTTAAACCAAGATTTGAATGGAGACCCAAAGTTAAAGATGAAACACAAACTCCACTCAAAAGGGCTCATTCACTTCCATCTCGCCAAAAGCAAACACGATGTATTTGGGTACCCAAAGGAACCATCATATCCGGTCCTCTTTGGATACCTAAATATCCTATTCATTAGTATCCAATCATTTGCATGAAGTAGAAATCAACTCAAAATAAAATATCAATTCTCTACTTCATGATATGCTTCATTTCTTTTGCTCTTTTTTTTTCTTTTAGCCATCATGATATGATCACTTTATATAACTTGTGATATGACTCTCACATAGTAAACCAAAATTTATAAACAAATCAAATTGAATAAAGTTGAATAAAAAGTCATATCATCTCTCAAGTGATCTACTAATCTTTTTTATTTCTATCCTTCTAAATCCATTTCCTAAAAGTCTTATAAAATTGGAAAAACTAAATTTGTTATATGATATTATCAAGACTAAATGAAATAAGTGTCAAAATGGATTTAAAAGGTGTATTTTAGGGGTATTAGGCTAAATTTATAAAATGCGCAAGTTTTGCTTAGGTAGTTAATATATTTGCGTCATTTTCAATTAACACAAGTATGTTTGATCATAATCATGTTTAAATCGGAATTGAAAAATTGCATGAATATTATTTCACCTATTTATGATCATTTCACTCATGCATATGTTGTGCAAAACTCAATAATTAAGGTATAATAAATATGAAACTCTAATGAAGATGAAACTCATGTACTAATTTTAACTTTCGCAACTTTTTGCGATTTCTTCTCGTCTCATCACTTCATTAGACAGGCCTTACATTGCAAAAACATAATTAAGAAAAATCGGAAGCAAAATCGAAGAAAATCTAGGCCATATGATTAAAATAAGCACTCTCTGTGAGCTAACGCAGGCACTAGTACCTAACGCCGGTGCTAGGTCGAGTCTCTGATTTTCTATAATTTTAAAATTCTGAAAAATCAACAAAAGTATATGTATTTGTTTAATATTCAAAAACAAAAGAGAAAATTTACAAAACTCTTCAAAATAAACATATTTTCTCATATTCACTATTCACCTTACAACGTTTCTATCTAATAATTTGAAAAGGTTGAATATGAATTTTCTTTAAAAATTCCTCATGTACATTATTAAGAATAATTAATTACGAGTTCTTAATCACTATGAATTAATATTAATGATCATATATAATAGTCATGCAAAATCATATGATCTTCTAAGTCAAACATCAAATATAACTACAAAAGATTTTATTCCTTCGAAACATATAGTCTGTGATCATGATTACTATATGAATCTATTATGTGTTGGATAGACCATAGAATCAATTATATATCCATATGAATAAATAAATTAGAATCATCACGTTATTCTATGTCTAAAACTTGAATCTCTATTGTTACATACATGCAACATTGTATCAACAAACCTTGGTATAACATTAATCTCAAACTTATCATACTAACATTGTCGACCAAAGAATATTTGTGCCTATGTTAGGCTTTATATGTTTACCAAGACATACAGGCTGGGTATTCTCATCTAGGGCTTATCCATGGTATTCCTGTGCATGGACATTATGGTTAATCACTAAAATCATGCATATTTGATTTGTTCATTCATGTCATCTCATGCAAAGTTTAGTTGGTAAAGTCATATACAAAATTGCTAATGTTTCATGAAATTTGCACTATCTAGACATTTCCTAAAAATCTGAAATTTCAGCATGAAACTACTATTATGACACTTAATGATCAACAATTAAAAATTTCAAAATCATCAAAAATCGGGTACTATTTCCTGCGCTAGCGCTAACGCCGGCGCTAGTGCACCTATGTGTTTTTCTGTATTTTTAAAATTTTGAAAAATCCCTAAAAATATATTAATCTATGTGTACTATTCATTTCTGCATTTTTTCTTTTATTACATTTTTTAAAAATCAAATACAAAATACAAAAGCCAAATTACAAAAAATTATATATTTTGCCTTTGTGTATTTTGTCATTTGTTTAAATCCTATTTCTAAAAGCAAAAATCAAATACAAAAATATAAAACAAAAAAAAATATCAAAAATTATTATTTTTGAACTTAACTTTTTACTTGTATCTTGCGAAAGGGTGATTTGGGCTATCATCCCATCATATCACCTAGTACCGGGCGAACCTCTCGCAAGGTAGTCCTCGGGAAGTCCAAGATCAATCTTATGAGTTCAAACTTTAAATAAAAATTATTCTTCAAAAATATCAAAAATACTGTATGGACATCATTGAGAAAATCAAGCATGATTTAATCTATTATTTAGAACTTCTATAATGTTGCAATTTATCTTTTCAAACTAGTTTAAACATTGTTTTCATCATGCTTTGATATATCTATTAATATGTGCATCAATTATATTGAAAAAGTTGTGTAGAACTAAGCGTAGCATGCCTCTAAGTATGAGTAAATGTTTTATGTTTGATAATGATCTTTATTCACTCACTTATTTTGGCATTGTCTACATTTGTGTTTAATCTAAGAATGTTTGTGTATGTTTTGTAATAGTACAATGAATTAAAATTGCACAAGTATCTTACCTACACTCCTTTATTTGTACTTTTAAAAGTTAAGAAAAGTGGTTATGGTTTCATAAATTCTATTGGTTTGCAAAACAAGTGTATTCGGAGAACTTTGTACAAAACAAAAATCATAAAATAAAGTGACAAAGATAACTCCACCAAGCACTACTTGAACCTCCTGATAAGCCTTAATAAGCATTGTGAGGTTGAGCACCTTGGAAAGAATAATAAAGTATCTTGTGCAAACCATAACTTTCTTTCAAAATAAAAACCACTTATTCTTAAGTACACCGGATCACAATAAAAATCAATCTTGAAGAATAAAATTATGTGATCCCCCAAGCACTACTTTGCACTCTGATAAGTCTTAATGAGCATTGTGTGTGCATAGCACCTTGGTAGTTATACATTTTTTGTGTGCATTGATGTTTGTGGAAGTAAAACTATTTGTGTTTTATTGTGCTCTTTACTTTACATATCTCTTATATTTTTTGATTAAAACATTTGTTTACTTTATTCCAAAATACACTTATGTGCACATCATTATCTTCCATAACACTTCTTCTCATGAGTATTGGATCCTAATGCTAACTCTATACTACTCTTTATTTATGAAATGCACTAGATAACATAGCATGCTTTCTACAATGTTTGGTATGATTTGAAATTATGAATTAAAATAACATTGTAGTAATCTTTTTGATAACATTATTTCATGCTCGGTTACATTATTGAAGATTTTAATTGAACAATAATTTACAAAAACATCTTCTTTATGAAATTTAACTCATATATCTTTTTATGGATCATCATTACAATAAGATGTTTCTTGTATTTCTATAAGTCTTCCGCATCATCACCATATAATTGTTTTACCTTGCGCTTTCATGCCTATTTAAAGTCTTTCATTTTGTGTGCATCATCACTTGAATCTTCAAATTCCTTTCTTGCAACAAGTGGTAGACTTGCTTGGTAAACTTTATATTGGTTGCTTTTAACATGAATCTTTTTTGCTAAAAACTCTGATTTATTTCTATGAAAATATTGTAATGCTAAAATTCTGATTTATGAATGGATTTCAAAATAGTTATGTGAGTGTTTTCATAAATTCAAATAAAAATATAAATCCATAGGCTATGTCATTAGATTTAAAAAGCTTAAATGTTTCCAATAATTATTATCCATGACTTCATTTCTCACCATAGCGGGGGCGTAGGGTTGTAGACATTAGATAACCTTATCTCTAGTCATGTCTTATCCTTAACCGGGGAGGGTTCCAGTGGGGCCTTGCGAGGCACTGGGGGGAAAGAGTGTTAGGTTGAGTTTTGTTTAGTGTTTGCATATGAGACTAACACCCCAACCTACGACATGTATACAGCTCCTCATGCCCATCTGTCACTTAGTACGAGGCTAGGGTGTAGACATATTGTCTGGGTAGTTTAGTTACTTGGAAATCATTACATTTTAGTTATACTACAAACTCTGATTTATGAAAATGTTGTAATACTCAAACTCTGATCTATTTAAATGAAAAGTATTCTAAAACTCCTTATCATAAGCTCGATCATGCTTTTATCTTATCATCAATTTTTAAGTGGTGTCTCCTTACCCGCTTTTGCTAATAACAAAAGGGGGAGAACTAACATGATAAATATTAATCTACTATCACACTATAATGCTTACTTAAGATGATGGCTTACATATTAGGAGATCATTCACTTAGGGGGAGCATGTATTTAGGGGGAGCAATTCTAAATGCTAAAATTGTTCATTATCCTAAGTCATCACTCTCACACACACAAATATGTTTCTTCATGCTTATATATATTAATGCTCTGATTTATCATTAATGGTTTTGTTATTATCAAAAGGGGGGGTTTGTTGGAACATGGTCTTCCGCATCTCCTAGGTTTGAGAATAACAAAACCTATGTGTATTTGATCTTGTGTGTTTAAGTGTGCAGGATAACAAAGTCCACATGACTCAAGGATTACATAAGAAGGTTGCCCCCAAAGTTGAGCCATCAAATCCAAATCTTCCACTAGCGATGGCGGTAGCACTAGCGCAGGCGCTAGCTGTCGTTCGACGAATTGTTAGCGGCTAAGTCCATTCGTCGAATGTTCTCGTGAACTCCCGACGAATATCGACGAATGCAGACAGAAGTCAAAAAGGCAGATTGTGAAGGAAATTGTGCGGCTATGTCAATTCATCGAATGTTCTCGAGAACTCCCGACGAATTCCGACGAATGAAAACAGAAGACAGTACTCCCACTAGCGTCGACGGTAGCACTTAGCGCCTGGCACTAGCGATGATAGCGCAATTCTGGGAGCACATATATAAGGAGATAGCGCCTGGCGGTAGCCGATAGCGCAGGCGGTAGCCGATAGCGTAGGCGGTAGCGACGCACACAGAAGGCAAGGGGGAATTGTTTCCTCGGATTGAAGATTCTGCCACGCAAAACATGTCCTAATTTGTGATAGCGTCGGCGGTAGCTGATAGCGCCAACGATAGCGCAAAGCAATAGAGGAAGGCGACCGGCTTACTTAAAATGAAGGATTCTCACGTGGAGAATATTTCCTAAACTGGGATAGCGCCGGCGGTAGCGATAGCACCGGCGGTAGCGATAGCGCAGGCGCTAGCTCCAAGGCTATAAAAAGGACCCCTTGGATCCGTCTTCTCAATCCTCTAGAGATCCAGAATTCCAGAGCTTCGTTCCACAACATAGAGAGGAAGTTTCAGAGAGATACTCCCACAAATCCATAAAGACTAAAGGAGATCCGTGGAGAAGATTTCAACGCGCGTCATCATCGTGATGAAAGACCGCATCGCTATGATCATACTCTGCGTCTTCGTCTACTTCTCCAAGAGATCCTCATAGAGGGAGTTTTTATATTATTGTCTTTTTATTTCACAACTTTTCTGTAATCGTTTAGTAAATTTGCCTCGTGTTGGCGACTAGGTCTGGGTAGGACATAGGGATGAAATTTGCCTCGTGTTGGCGATTAGGTCTCGGGTGTAGGTCTAGGGGGTGCTCGAGGCCATATCCGGGGAAGGGTTGGCTAGAGCAGCTTGAGGCCGTATCCGGGGAAGGATCGGCTAAAGTCAACCGGTTCGTGGGGATACGAGTCTGTATAGAAAACAAAAAGAGTCTTTCTATTAGCTTTGATTTCTAGCTTCGATAAGAGATCAAGTTTTGTAATCATGCTTCTCAAGTTAATAAAATCATGTCTTTACTTTTACTTCACTTGATTTGTCTTGATCTTCTCTAGTTTAATAATCAAAGCTTTTTCAAAGTTATTCAAAATATATTATAAGTTTTTAAAACCCTTATTCACCCCCCCCCCCTCTAAGGGCGCCTACCGATCCAACAACTTCTCATTTTACTCCGTGTCGCAATCTCCTAACCACCTGCTTTATTTTTCCCCTTAGCTTGAAATGGTTTGATCGGGACGCACAAACAGGTAAGTCTGGGGGTGTGATGAGTCCCATTTATATACACATATTTGGACTCATCTGGGCTAGTTTTCACGCACTTGCACTTCACTTTCTGCACATTATTGCTTATATTTCACTTGAATACATTTCTTCACAAAGTGCACTCATTGATCCCGTTTTGGTGTGCAATTGCGCACTATTCTGCTGGGGGTAAGCACATGATGCTCCCCATGTCTTTATTTTGTTGTTATTATATATTTCTGTGTGCTGGTGGTATGTTCCCCATCTTGTTGGTTTATATTGCAGGTGGGCAGATCTTCATTCTATGGGAATTGTAACCTGGAGAAATCGCACGGTCGTGCGATTCCTTGACGCATGATTTCAGCGACCGTGCGATTCCTACAATACTTATAAACGGTGATCTTCCCTGGCTCGTGCGTTTTGTTCGTGCACGGTCAGTTTTGATCGTGCGTGAGCAAAATCGCACGAGTTTCCCTCTTTTATCTAAGAATTTATGTCATTTTACAATTTTCCAGATCGCACGGTCGTGCGTTTATCCTTCACGCACGATCTGGTCGATCGTGCGCGTTCATTTGCGACCCAAAATAGCATTCTGAATTTGGTCGTGTGTTTTTACGCACGGTCGTGCGTTTGGCCGTGCATGAACAAAATTCTGCAACTTTTCTATTTAAACTGCGATTTTTTAGGTTTTGGACCCCGATTCAATTCCACCATTTTCACCGCAAGGAGAGCTCCAGCTCCATTTTCCTCAACCCTTCCATGAGGGCTTTGCCCTAGGCCACCTCCATCATCCAAGAGCTTCCAAGGAGAGGGATCAAGCCCTACATCCATCATCATCCAAGTAGAAGGAAGATTTGGTCTTGTGGCCGGATTGTGACACGAAGAAGACGGGCCATTGGAAGGTAGTGACAGCCTTCTCTACCCCGGACGCAGTTGAGGACCGAGCTTGGACACGGATTGACAACCCAGCGATTCCAACCGTGAATCTTCAACAAGACTTCGGATTGGGTCAATTCCTTGCTTTCTCCCCTTTTATTTTGATGATTGTATAAGCTACATTCTTCTATCTTTTGATGATGTGCACTATGAATCTTGCTTTGTAATGTTTAATTCATGTTTATGAGTTTATTTTATTCATATGCGTGTATGAGGTGCGCCCCCATCCATTTTCCATCCACATCTGTCATCACCCTCCACTCCATTACGCTAGCCTACTCTTCCATTTCGTAAGACTACTCTTCCATCCGCCAAGCTAAGCGGTGCTAATGGCCAGTGTAATCCACCTCGACCCCGCCGGTGTGAACCATTCCATCCACAAGCCTTCTCGCCCATCCGCCTAGCGAAGTGTGGCATAGCGGTCCGTGTAATCCATTCTCCTAACGAAGCAGTGCGCTCAAGGCCTGCACAGTTTGATTCTGCACTTACCACTCCATCCGCTTGCCTACTCATCCATCCGCCCTTGCGAATTGGTGCATAGCGGCCCGTGTAGTTTTCCATCCCGCCTGGCGAAGCATTGCATAGCGGCATTGCATAGTAGTAGTTGTAGTATTTTATTTTATTTCCACAAACCAAAATCCATTTCGTCTGCATTCCATCCCGACTAAAGGACTTCAATCTCAAGTCCTTCCTCAATAGTCAACTCCACCTTACTGTGTTCCTTCGAGATCGATACTCGGGTATTTGCTCCTCATTTTATATTACGTGAACGATCGGTACACTACTGTTTCGTGCCGTAGTCTCGCCACCGCCTATAGCGGTGTGCTAGATTTGCGCATCAATCATCGCCAATGACGTATTGGTTCCCGCTCATGTCAGCATGCTCGCTCCCTCAGTCTGAATCCTCAATGATCTCGACCTCCTCATCTTCTTCACCGGTCTCAGATATCGATACTGAATCTTCCTCTATCATTTTTTCCATCTCAGGAAAGAGATCGGCAAATTGTACTTCTTGGAACTCAGAGGACGAAGCTCAGTGATCGTCGTGTCCGACACATTTTTCGTATGCTTCATCATGGCTTTCTGGAAGTCGGGATTTTCAATGTCATAAGTCTCTTTCATTGACTTCTGCAAAAGAAAAGTGAATCAGAACGAGCGGTCACAGAAAAGAAAACAAGAGACCGCAGGTAAAGTATTCTTATATGTAATTCTTCCTGTAAGATATAAGTGTATTTCAGAGCCATATAGAGAGATCGCCTCATATGGTGATTTAAGACCATGCTCCTGACGGTCACTTGCGCGGCGATGTCAGGAAGCATTTTGGTCTCTATAATGTATGCCTCCTTAGTGTTGCTCTCTCCATAGAGCACGGAGGTGACCGCGTGAGCGTAATGCATCAACCTCCCTTTACAGGAAGGAAGGGAGGTGGACATGTTCACCCTTTTTCCCTTTGCGTTCCACTTGAGGAGGGGCTTCCCCTTGATGTCCTTCAGCTTTCTGCCAAAGCCAGTCAGAGGAAAAGGCTTACGGGCGGCCTCTAACTCTTCGGTGAGCTCGGTAGCTTCCCTCTCACGGTCTCTTTTCTTCTGCATCTCTCTTTCGGTTAGCACCTCTTCATCTGGCGCCACTGGATTGATTGTAGGGGCCGCAAAGGTTGCTAAAAAGAGAAAAGAGTTAGAGAAAAATCAAAGGAAAATGGTGATGAGATCGTAGGAGATCACGGGAAGATTTTTACTCTCTTCTGCAGTGATTGCGGTGATCTCAGGCCAGATCACCAGATAGTGAAGGAGATCGAAGCACTTGTTCATTAAGAAGGCCAAGATCTTGATCTCCTCTTCAAGATGACCTTGGGTCCCTAATGAAGTGATGTCTTACGTCTATGTGTTTGGATCTTGAGTGATGTTCGAGGTTGTTTGTTAGGTCAATAACACTCTTGTGTCACATTTTAGTTCAATGATGGTTAGATGAACACCGAAGTCTTCTAAGGTTTGAGTCATCCATAACGCTTGTACACAACAACTTCCTAGTGTGATATATTTGGCCTTGGTGGTGGAGAGGGACACCGAGTTTTGTTTTCTACTTGACCATGCAACTAGTGAAGGGCCTATGAAATGACATGTGCCACTAGTGCTTTCTCTATCTAATGAACACCCGCATAATCAGAATCAAAACAGCCATGTAAAAAAAAGAATCACTGTTTGGATACCATAGATCTAATCTAGTTGTTCCGAGTAAATATCTAAAAATTCAATTCACCGCTTTTAAATGAGATTCTTTTGGATTAGCTTGAAATCTAGCACATAAATAAACGGCAAAAGTAATGTCGGGTCTAGAAGCACTTAAATACAATAATGATCCAATCATTCATCTATACAAAGTTTGATCAATTGAAATTTTGGATTCATCCTTTCATAGTCTTAGTGATGCACTCATTGGCGTACCAACAAGTTTTAAGTTTTCTAATCCAAAATGTTTTAGCATATCATATACATATTTAGTTTGGCAAATATAGATTCCATCATTTCTTTGTGTGATTTGAAAACCCAAAAAATATGTGAGTTCTCCAACTAACCTCATCTCTAATTTGTTTTGCATCACTTGTACTACTTCATTACACAACTCTTCATTTGTGGCTCCAAAGATAATATCATCAATGTAAATTTGTAAAATAATCAAATCATTTTTTATATACATAACGAAGAGTGCGTTATAGAGACAACCCATTTTATAACCATGCTTTAATAAAAAAGATGTTAAATGCTCATACCATGTACGGGGCGCTTGCTTTTAACCATAAAGCACTTTTTCTAATCTTTAGACATGATTAAGAAATTTTTCATCTATAAAACTGGGGGTTGTTCAACATAGACTTCTACATTAATTATCTTGTTTAAGAAAGCACTTTTTACATCCATTTGAAATAGTTTAAACTTCTTATAGCTCGCCACCACGAGAAAATTTCTAATAGATTCAAGGCAAGCAACGAGTGCAAATGTTTCTTCAAAGTCTACCCCCTCAATTTGAGAGTATCCTTGCACTACTAGTCTATCTTTGTTCCTAGTGATTATAGAATCTCCATCTAATTTACTTTTAAATAACCATTTTCACCAATATCGGGGTGATTAGATGGTCTCTGTACTAACTTCCAAACCTTATTTCATTCAAATTGATTTAGTTCTTCATTCATTGAAATAAACCAAAATTCATCATTTAAAGCGGATGAAACATTTTTTGGTTCAATTTCAAAAATAAAGCATAAATTAGAAAAGGATTCATGAATGGAAGAACGTGTCGTTACCCCTCTTGATGGTTGTCCGATGATAAGCTCCCTTGGATGATCTTTTGTAAATCTAAGCAAGCTAGGTGGAATGAAATCTTCTTGCAACTCCTCTATTTCTTTATCAACACCAATTGGTTCATCATCCTAATGCTCCAAGGGTGAAAAGGGTTCCTCTCCTTTTCCTGCAATATTAGGATCTACACAAGGAGCAAGTTCATAAAACCTAACATGAATAGACTCTTCAACCTATTTAGATTTTTTTTATTGTATTTTCTATATGCTTTACTAGTTGAAGTATATCCAAAAAAATTTCCTTCATCACATTTCTCATCAAATTTTCCTAAGGTGTCTTTGGTGTTTAAAATAAAACATGTACACCCAAAAAATGAAAGTAAGATACATTAGGTTTCTTTTGGTAGTATAGTTCTTATGGTGTCAATTTTAAAATTGGGTGAAGCATCACTCGATTTATTACATAGCAAGAGGTATTTACCGCTTAGGCCCAAAAAGATCAAGGCAACCCATACTCGGATAGCATAGTGCATGCAAGTACCTGAAGGGTTCTAATTTTCCTCTCCACCACACCATTATGTTGAGGGGTGCATGGAGCGGAAAATTTGTGCTTGATCTATAGATTATTACAAAAAGTGGTGAAATTTTCATTTTCAAACTCGCCTCCATGATCTGAGTGAATGCATTTAATTTTTAGTCTTAACTCATTTTGAATACGATTGCAAAATTTTGTAAATTCATAAAAAGCATCAGATTAGGAGGTAAGAAATAGTGTCCTTATAAATCTAGAATAATCATCAATCAACACAAAGGTGTACTTTCTAAGTCCTAGACTACAAGTTCTAATTGGTCTAAATAGGTCCATGTGAATTAGTTGTAAGGGTCTAGTGGTAGAAATTTCATTTTTAGTTTTAAATCAAATTTTAGAAAATTTTCCTTTTTTGACAAGACGGGCAATGTGAAGATATGTTTCCATTAAGCATTGGCAAACCTCTTATTATTTTATTTTTTGACAATTTAAAAATCAACTTGGTGCTAGAGTGACCAAGACGCCTATGCCACAATTCAAGTTCTTCATTTTTTGAGATTAGACATTTTATTGAGGTACGTGAAAGATTATGAAAAGCAATCAAGTAGACATTGTGAGTTCTTGGTGCAGTTAGTACAATATCATTAGTTTTAGGGTTTATAATTTTACTCAAATGTGTAGAAGATTCAAATAAAACATTAAGACCTTTATCGCACAATTGACTAATAGAGATTAAGTTATGTTTCAATCCCTCTACATATAAAACATTTGTAATTGAGAAAGAGTCATTACCCACGATACCGATGCTTAAGATTCTTCCCTTTCCATTGCACCAAAAGTCACCATTCCTCCTTTCTTCTTTGTGAGGCTAAGGAACTTTGCTTTGTCACCCGTCATGTGTTTGGAACATCCTGAGTCCAAATACCACAAGTCCTCCTTTTCCTTAGCCTGCCAACACACCTAAAAATAAGATGAGAGTAAAGATCTGGATACCCAAGCGGTTCCTCCCATAGAGTACGTGGAGACCTTAGGCACTGAGACTTGCTTGAAAGTACATCAACCCTTCATCCTACAAGAGTCTATGGTGCGTCCAAAGTGAAAGCACTTAGCACAAGACACAAAAGGGGTTGAGACTATTGAAACCGTCAACTGGTCTCTTTGAGTTCGGACCCACTGGGGGTGTAGCCAACACCTACTTCTCTCTTACTGGCACGCTTGACAATTGATGAGGGACTATGAACAGACCCAAATCTATAGCGATGAGGTCCCGCCACACACCGGGAAGATCTTAGAGAGCTTCCCCTCCTAAACCAATGCTCAACCGGGCACCTTGGACGACACTAACAGCCAACCAAAGATAACTAGATGGTGAGAGAGTCTAAAAGATCTGCCCTCCTCCATGGTGCCCTTAAGGGTCTATTTATAGTTTTTCTGGACATGTCTACAAATAGCGTGAATCCTCCTTTTAATTCTACTTATCACACCTCAAACTGGTCTGCTAACAGCATCACTCCGCAGTTCTGAAGGGCTATTGGCATCCCACAAAGGGTATCTAGGTAATTTCCTCGCTAAAGCCTTCTAGGCGACTGGTTTGTGAAGGCACCACTCGCCAGCACTGGGCGAGTGATCCCCCTGCATTCTTTGCGAGTGCTCTTCTTGACCTACTCTGAGTGCCCTTTGACCCTTTGGGACCTGAGGATCTACTCGACGAATGCGCGGTTGTACACAATCCCTGCTCTTTGCGAGCGAGTTCTACGTTTGGAAAGAAAAGTCCAACCCCTAGTTTTCGGTGAGTGCTGGCTGACCTGGAGGTTATATTTTGGGGGGACCCTCCGCTTTGCTATATATATATATATCTTGGGTCGCAGTGCTGAAAGTTCCCCGTTTTCCACGTACTTCTTTTTCTTTTCCCCTCTGAACTTTCGCTATCGTGATGGCATTTATGAGTCCCTCACCGAATCCACTCTCGCAGGGACTACTGGATCGTCTCGTTGCTGCACAGGAGGAGACACACTCCAAATTGGCCTGCTATGCCCCCTGGCTCTCATCAAAGAGGGATCCAACCAATCCCTACCGGCCAATGAAAGCCAAGGAGGTCCGGCGGGACCTGACGGTGGTGGAGTCTGCATCGCACTCTCACCTCCCTTCTAGTAATACTCCAGGAAACACAACCGAGGTATTATGATCCAACTTGATTTGCGGCTAACCCCTTGTGAAGCGATACCTCAACAATTTCAACCACTCGCAGAACCCGCGGGTGATGGGAGACGACCTTGGGAACAACCTAGCGGATGACGACATGCTCCCGCCCACCGTCGGAGATGTTCCTCTAGCTTAGAAGCCCGCCCTCCTAGCTACTCCTGGAGAAACCGTGTCTGAGCTTGGTAAGCTTGTTATTGCCTTCTCGCATACCTTTTATCTTTCGCCAACTTTTTCTCACTCTGATTCCCGCAGCCCCCACCTTTGGAACTACGGGGTTATCCTCCATCCCGCATAACTCCCCCGCACGGTAGGTAGAGACCTCGATCAAAACACTCCCTCCGTTGATTTGGCCACCACTTCTGCCGCCAACCAGGTACCTTCTCGCCTCAGAAAGGGGAAATCGCTTCATCCCCCAGGCCAACCATTCGCAGGGAATCCTAGAACCTCTCGCCAGTGCCAAGGCGAAGATGTACGAGGTTAGTCACTTCATTTGCTTTGACCCCCTTCACTTGAACTACCAGATAAGACCACATATCTTTCACTTTTGCAGGCTTTCGAGAGGCCTCGCCGAAGGATCATCGTCTTGAGGAGGAGATGATCTCACTGGCACCTTCTCCCAGGGACCTTTCAGATTTTCTTGGCGATCCTGTAGATCCTAGAATGATAAAGGAGCGAATGACGGAGGTCTCGGCAAGCTTATCTAGCTGCAGCGGGATCAATCCAGTCAAATGTATGGACTCCGGACAACCTATGAGCGCAGGCCGAGCGCTCTCAAAAGGGACTACTCGCATCTCATCAGTGAGATGGAGCGACAGGGAGGTTGGTGTGAGGGGACTTCTCCTGGGAGGCACATCGCACGGGCTAGGGACCAAATGCGCTTGGCCAATCAAGAACTCACCGTTGTGAGTGCATACTACTACCCGCGAGTGTCACCGAGAATAGGGAGGAGAGGTCGGGGTCGATGGCAACGGATCCAATACTAAGCCTACTTGCACTCGCCCCCTGTATCCCCTTACCCCGTGTAGTAACTTTATTTTTAAGATGCATGCCGAGATCGACCCTGTGATGTAAATAATCATGTATGTTAATCGTTATCTTGTTACCATTTTGCTTAATATCTTTTACGCATTGTCGAGTGGTGTCTTATTTAATGCTTTGATCTCGGACCCCCTGGCACTACCCGTAACCCCCCCCCCCCCCCCCCCCCCACCTAGGAAAGTTTTCGAATTCCTTATTTTCTATAATAGTCGGGCCTACCAACCGTATTTATTACTTTCATTTTAACATTTTTCTCTTCATCGCTTTCGCAATTACACTCGCACATCTCTCTAGATTTCTCGTGCAACCCTCCAATTTTCGCGCGATGGTAGCCGATCCTGATGGCAGGAGCAATGTGCCCAATCATTCATCAATCACACTTTTGCCACTTGGGACGTGTCTGAAGATGACTCTACCATGGCGTTCGCTGATTACGTCCTGCCAGGGTTCGTTGCGCGCTGCCCTAGAGACTGCGACCACATCAACCAGTTCTCGCCAAACACACTCGCCCTCCCATTGGAGCACTTTGAGGCTGGTCTCCGCCTCCCTCTCTGGTCAGAGCTGCGCCAGACCTTCCGCTACTTCGGCGTCGTGCCCGCTTAACTCAACCCAAATTCCATAGTCATGTTGGTAGCATTCTCCTGCTACCTACGGGAGGAGGGGATCGAGTTCTCCCTCCCCATCTTCTGCAAACTTTTCAACTTTCGGGAGAAATGCGGGGTAGCCTTCTTCTCCGGCCATACCCCTCTCAAGGTCACTGACACCATCAATAAGAACCACGACTGGACTCGGCGGTTCATCTTCATCACTGGGAGCTTCGGCAACATCCTTCTCGCGCCAGTGCAGGAGGATTAGTCGACCTACAGACCTCCAATGATGCGAGGCTATGAGGCTAAGCTCCAATTGTTCATCCAAGGGTATGACATGGACGTCGTTTACCTGCAAAAGAATGTCAAATCACTCCCGCCTGTCCGACCGAGAGAGGGTAAGGCAAACTGCTTCAACCCTAGCTCCCGCTAACTTTCATATTCCCTTTTCCATAATCCTGATGCAGGGGTTCAAGACCTTCCCCTACATCCGCCTCATGCTAGTGGAGGGGCTCTCGACACCGCCTTGACTCTCGTGCGGTCCACCGCTGAAGCTTGCCGCAAAGATCCTGGCTCTTCGAAGTCTAGCGTCCAGAAGCAAAAGCCTGACGCGGACCGGCTTCTTCCTCCAAGTGGTCCAAGTCCTTGACTATCGCCAAGGGAAAAGCGGTCGTTGCCGAGACTCCGGGAGCAAATCCCCCAGATGTGAGGAGAGTTGGGGGCCCTTCAAATGACGTGGTGGTTGGGACCTCCAGTATCACAACCCTCATTTTCCCGAAATAATTTATGATATCAGAGTAAGGGGAAATACGCATCGTGATGTCACGTCATGCAGGAGACAACTACAGACACTCAGGCCAGCACCGTGTCCCTCAGCCATGTGGCCTACCTAGCCACCAATAGAAAATATATGTATGCAGTAGAAAAATAGGTTCATTTTACCCTAAGAGAGCTGAAGACCAAAAATGTCTCCAAGGCTTACATAATTCTAGATTTAGTATACCATAAGAAAATACATTCTACGCTCTTCCAAATAGGTGATAAATGATAATGAGTAAAGCAAAAAACATGCTATCAAATTAAATCACTATAAGTGTCTCACATATCAAAAAATAATACACATTTCCCAGAGAGTAAGGGCATACCTACCCCAAAGAGAAGGAAAAGTAAGCACAAGTAGCAATATAAGCAACAATTACAAAACTGCTCCTTACCTAGAAGAGAGGAAGGGCCTCGACGCGGAGACTGGATGACCCCGCTCTAACTCCCGCAGTGGCTACAGACCTCAACCTGAGGCATTCATAAGAAAAGAATGTCTCAGCCCAAAGGGTGCAAGAAAACAACAAATATAAGAATGAAAGTTATAAAGTAACAGGTATGTTGATCAGCCAGGAGTAAGGAACGGATTTAGCAAATCTACCTTGAAAAAGTGCACAAGTCACATAAGAGCATCCCCAAACTAGGGCATCTAGTAAAGAAAAGAAAGTGATACCAAGTTGCTTCTTAACAAGCTAAAGGAGCTGTGGTGGGGGCATCAATATCAATCCACACTCCAGTTCTAAGCCACTGTGGTGAGGGCCCGTACGTCCACCCACACTCCAGTCTGAAACTACTGTGGTGAGGGCCCATACGTCCACCCACACTCCACTCTAAATCCATTGTGGTGAGGGCCCATGCGTCCACCCACACTCCAGTCTAAAGCCATTGTGGTGAGGGCCCATGCTTCCACCCACACTCCAGTCTAAAGCCACTGTGGTGAGGGCCCATGCGTCCACCCACACTCCAGTCTAAAGCCACTATGGTGAGGGCTCATTCGTCCACCCACACTCCAATCTAAAACCAGTTTTCAACATGAACTTATCAGCAAAATGCTTGGTTTGACGCTCAAGGAGGGTCTTAGATTTGATATAGGGGAATGAAATTCTAGGATACAAGATACGTAGGCGGTCCGCATTGGTATCATAACAAAAAGGGGTGTCATAAGTGATAGCAATTTATGCACAGATCAAAGGAATCGAACTTTAACAATTGTACTATACGTATAAAGCTGCAACCCTTGCAATCGAATTTGCGGCAAAATCCTTCAAATTCATCTGTGCATACCACTTCATATTTAATGTGTGATAATATATATATATGAGTGTTGTTTAATATAGCATTTAACAATTCGCTATAAGTATGAAACTACCGATAACTGGAATGGATAAAAAGCCAAAACCGAAATTCATCCACACATCTTTTAAGTTTAACAATTAATAGCTTCGCTTCCATAGCGGTGCATCCGATTTCACCACTTAACAATAACTTTTCATCAGGTTTAGCCATATAATAACCAAGAAATTTAGCATATAATACCCAAATCATCAAGAACTAGCCCTATAATGTCCAAGAGATTTAGCATCTAATACCCAACCATCGGGAACTAGCAAAAGAAATTTCCAGCAAATTTAGCCAACAAAACTATCAGGATTTAGCCAATAAAATATGTCCAGGATCATGATTTTTTGCCAACAAAAATTACCAGACAACTAGCATAAGAAAAACATGTCAAATTTCTAGCATAAAAAAAACCAAGCCACTTATAGCATTTGATCCAAGGAATCTCTAGCATAAAACCAAGCAGCCAGTAGCCTATATTTCCCAAGAAAATTTCTAATATTATAACCTGGAAGAAGCCTGAAGAGCAAACCCATAATCGGCCAATGTATAGCATAATAACCTAGAAAATTTCTAGCATAAATAGCAGAGTGAGCCTTAATAACCCCATAATCTGCCAAATTCGGTTAAGCAAAAAGGGAAGGAGATGAAGGAGAAGAAGGTGAAGAGTTTTCTTGCCTCGATTCAACCGACGACCTGCCGGATCGCGACAAGCAGGGAAGGAGCCACCCAGATCCTTAGCCCCGATGACGAATACAAGCCCCGACAACCACGATCCTTCCTCCTCCGAAGGCTCCGGCGCCGCTCAGCGCCGACCCGATCGCAACCCTACCTCTCAAGCTCGTCGAAGATTCACCGGACAGGGAGAAAAAGAAAACCAATAATAAAATGCCCACAACCCTCAATGTCTTATTTAACCCCTATATGAACCTTTAATTATGCATATATATATATATATATATATATATATATATATATATATATATATATCTTTGTACATGTTTACCTATATATGTATATGAACTTTTAGACGTGTATTTATGTTTGTATATATGGCTCAACCTAAAATTAAACTCGTCGGACGACGACGCTTCCGAAACGGTAATGCCCTCTCGCATTAACACTTCGAACGGTCGATTTAATATTTAAACCATTATTCCAGCTCAAAAACTAATTATAAGAAAAACCCGGGGCATTACAGCCACCCCTCTTAACAAAAATGTTTCGCCCAAAAACTCTGCAACAACAATTCAAACCAAGGAAAAGCACAAGAAAAGAAAGCTTACCGGGGAAAACTAGACGAAAAGATTCGGATAAGACTCCTTCATCACTGATTCCAGCTCCCAAGTTGCGCTTTGGACATCATGGTTGCTCCAGAGAACCTTTACCATAGGAATCATCTTCTTTCGCAAAACCCGGTCTCGCTTTTCCAAGATACAAACCGGCTGCTCCATATAGGACAGATTAGGCTGCAGCTCAGGCGCAGAGTCTAGAACATGGCGGTCACTAAGAACGCACTTCCGCAACTGGCTTACATGAAATATGTCTTGGACACCAGGGAAGGAGTCAGGCAACGACAACCTATAAGCAGAAACTCCGATGCGCTCGACATGTATAACACTCCGATACAAACCTTGCAATATCATTCTTCATGCCTGACCACCAAACGATTTGCTTCAAATCGTGGTACATCTTCATAGAGCTGGGATGATATGTAAGACCAGAATCGTGAGCCTCCTCACAAATCTTCGCTCGAATCTCCTCCACAGCGGTAATTCAAAGCCTTCCACGGTACCTCAATATACCCTCACCATCGGTCGAGAAATCCGGCAACTCTCCCCTCTCAGCTCTACCCCGGAGGTGCTGCAAATTCGGATCATCCTTCTGATGCGCCCTCGCTAGAGTAATCCAAGAAGGTTCTTCAACTTCCATACAAGATGGTCCACCCTTGGATTTCACCGCAATACTCATCAAAAATAACTCCTCCACCAGAGACTGCACGGAGAGTCTGAAAATAGAAGCTGACTTTCTAATTATGGCATCCGTCACTATATTCGCCTTGCCTGGGTGATACAGGATATCTACATTATAATCTGCCACATACTCCATCCACCGACGCAAGCGCAAATTCAATTCCTTCTGCGAAAATGCATAAATCAAAATCTTATGATCTGAGTAGATCTTGCACGACACTCCATACAAAAGATGTCTCCACAGCTTTAAGGCATATATCACCGCAGCGAACTCCAAATCATGCGTAGGGTAGTTCCTTTCATGAACTTTTAGCTGCCTCGACCCATACGCGATCACCTTGCCTTCTTGCATGAGGACGCAACCAAGGCCTATCACCGAAGCATCAACATAAACCTGAAATTCTAATCCCTCAACAGGAAGAGCCAAAAATGGGGCAGAACACAATCTTCTCTTTAGCTCCTGAAAAGCCTCCTCGCACTGCCCGCTCCAATCAAAAGTTGACCCTTTCTGCGTCAACCTATTTAGAGGCGCAGATATTCCTGAGAATCCTTCCACAAACCTTCGATAATAGCCTGCAAACCCTAAGAAACTCCTAATTTCCTTAGGCGTTGTAGATCTTTTCCAATCCAAAACAGCTACAACCTTTGCTGCGTCCACCGAAATGCCATCCTTGCTCACAATGTGACCCAAAAAGGAAACTTGCGAAAGCCAAAACTCGCATTTGCTCAGCTTGGCATACAACGTGTGTGCTCTCAAGGTAGACATCACCAAGCGCAAATATCGAGCATGATCCTCTTCACTTGACGAATAGACTAACACATAATCTATAAAAACCACCACAAACTGGTCCAGATAGTCTCGAAATACTCTGTTCATCAAATCCATAAAAGTAGAGGGTGCATTCGTCAGCCAAAAAGACATCACCAGGAATTCAAAAAGCTTGTAACGCGTCCGGAAAGCATTCCGCGGAACATCTGACTCTCAAATCCTCAACTAATGATAACCGGACCGAAGATCAATCTTCGAGAATACGCAACTACCCTGCAACTGATCAAACAGATCATCAATCCGCGACTACGAATAACTATTTTTAATTGTAACCCTGGTTCAATTCTCTATAATCAATGGATAGCCTCATCGTACCATCCTTCTTTTTCACAAACAAAGCTGGCGCACACCAAGGCGACGAACTCGACCTAATGAAACCAAACTGCAGCAACTCATCCAACTGAGTGCAAGGCTCCTCTAATTCCCGCGGCACCATATAATAGGGTGCCTTTGCAATAGGATGAGTCACAGGCTCCAGATCTATCACGAACTCTATTTCTCGATCGGGAGGGAGATCAGGAAGGTTGTCAGGAAAACATCTGGGTACTCCCGCACCACAGGTATGTCCTCAACACAAGGTGACGATGCACAAGCCACAAACAGAAAAAAACAAAGCAAACATGGACACCAAACTCCGCAAAGGCCTGGGCACAAACAATGGACATAACCGAGGATGTCTGACGCAAAAATCCAAACACACTCCTAGGTTGTCCATCATCCATCAGGAAATCCAGACGCTTATCCCTGCACTGGATCACAGCATCATATCGGGCTAGCCAATCCATGCCCCGAATCACGTCAAAATCCTCCAAATTTATCACCTTCAAGTCTGCATAGGCCAAGAATCCCTCCAAAATAATCAGACACTGCCCTATACACTGGTCCGACACCACCGAATCACCGGACGGGTACTTAACACAAAGCGGATCATCAACATGCTCCAATGCCCAGCGATGATGATCAACAAACTTCCTAGCCACAAAGGAGTGAGTGGCACCTGAATCAAAAAGAACATGCGCCCAGCAATCTCGGACCTTAAACTCGCCTAACAAAACATTATAGACAATCAACATAATAAGGATATAGCAATGATATAACGACTAAATTACCACACAAAGATCGATCTACAACGAGAACGAATACGAACCTGATATAACCTGGTTCGAGCACTGCGCTTCTGCCTTCGTCACTGCATTCAACTTTTCCTTTCCTCGATCCAACTGCCGTTGCTGAGGCGGTGGCGGTGCCACAGCCGGGAGTGCAAGCTGCTGGCCGGTCATCTGGAGCTGTGGACACTTGGACTTCACGTGTCCCCTTTGCCCGCACTAATAACATGACCTATCCTTCAACCGGCATCGAGTCGCATCATGACCCTTGTGCCCACTGTACACACATACCTTATCCTTCTTCCAACACTGGGTAGCGTCATGCCCCGCCTGTTTGCAAAAGGTGCAAAAATGGAAATTCTTCGGGGCACCTTGAAGAGCCATCACCTGTTGCTGCTCCTGCACACCCTGCCTCTTGAAACACTTTTCAATGGGGTGGACTACACGGCCGCAAAAACTGCACACCACCTTGCCCTTCTTACGCGGAGCGAGGCTGCCTCCATCGCCCGCTTTTCTCTTCTCCCTTCCTAATTCCTTTCCCCTATTCATGGCATTCTTGATCGCTTCTACCTTCAACGCGGCTTCCACCGCATACGCAAAGCTCATGGACCGCTAAGTGCTAGATAACTGCTGGGTCTCACTGCGGAGACCTCCCAAAAACCTTTTCACTCTGCTCTCCTCAGTGGCAACTAAATCTGGGGCGAACCTGCTCAGCTTGCTGAACTAAATCTCATACTCACCTAATGTGAGTTGCCTTTTCTTCAAATGCAGGAAGTTGTTCATTAGGCGATCTTGCTCAATTGTAGGCAAGAATTTCTTCAGTAGCCTTCCCTTAAACTGCTCCCAAGAGCAACCCTCTATAAGCGCTTCCTTCTCCCTAATCAACCAACTCTTTGCCAAACCCTTCGCTAAAAGGAAGCAATCATCACTCTCTGGTCCACTGATACACCAGAATATGAGAACATCTCCTCCATTGCCAAGAACCAGTCATCAAGTGCCATAAAGTCTGCCTTCCCTTCATAGGTCGGATGTCCCAACCTCTAGAAGTGCGAAATAAAGTTCATCTCTGGCGGCAATGCTACAATGGGAATAAGGTGTGCAGGATGGATAGGCTCCGGCTGACTCACCGCGGGATGATGCCGCTGAGTGGCAGCCAACAACACCTGCATCTTGTAACACCCTCCCTGTTACATAAAACATAGTAGTAGGTCCGGCCGGGACCCCATGCCATATTAAACGAATAGTAGAGCGCGTTACTGAATAGGTCTAAACAGTTAAGCAGTCAACTATCTCAGCACACAGAGTCGTATAACGGAAGCATATTATTTATTAAGATAAAACCAATTCATAGTTTGTCCACTTATATACAGGGAATGAAAATACAAAAGAGTTTAGTTACTATATTGTTTATATCAACTAAGTGGCTTACAAACATCGGCACGCAGGCCAACCACAAATGAAAAATAATAAACAAAACACTTCGGCCTTCGAGGGCCAGCAAAATGCAGCAGCAGGGACTTCAGCCCACTATTTCCCGCTAGTCTCGTAAGGACCTATACAAACAAATCCACCAAGCAATGGGAAAAAAGGCAACCGGTCAGCTTTAGCTGACCAAATATTATAACGACCCCACCCCATGCCCGTGGCGGTGGTAATCCTTCCCTGCAGGTAGGAGTTAGCAGCATATAAACACATATATCTGCAAATAACACATGTGTAGTCAATCAAAGTCATCCGCTTCGTGCTCTCAAGGCACACTTTGGCATACTCCCCTTGTTACACCTCCACGCTATGCATTTTTCGACTTAGCTAAATATTTGAGCTAGGCCGTACACACGAAGTTCCGGCACTCTTCCATAGCCCGGTGCACCGAGGGGCGACCTCTTCACCACCACTATGGGGGGGGGGGGGGGGGGGGGTTAGGATTAGCTAGGCCCGTGCTCAATCATCATGATCAACTCTGCACGATGCAGGTAAGCTTTCACCTTGTGCCCGTTACTTAAAGCTAGGCTCTTCAGGCCCTTCAGCTTCTTCTGCTATGCAACTAGTCCCCATGACTTTAGGTCATATAGGCTCACATAATCTGCACACTAGGCGCTACTGTCGGCGCTAATGCTAGCGCCTGGCGCTAGAAATAGAACTCAGTTCTGCACGGCACTAGTAACAGAACCCTGTTCTGCTACCTCTGGGAAAACACCTCCAGGAATCAAAAATCTTAGCTCACCTGGAGCTACCGCTGAAGCTAACGTTAGCGCCTGGTGCTAGTAACAGAACTCAGTTCTGCTACCATTTTTCGGGTATTTTTTGGGAAATACCTCCAGATCACTTTGTTGTACAACACAGTACACAGAACCTGAAACACAGCATATACATGGAGTCT